>CM060920.1:1038032766-1048032766 GCA_030737875.1 Allium sativum | reverse complement strand
AATCTTCCCAAAAATCATTATTAATGATTATTTAACTTTGGGAAATCAAACATGCCGCATCGACAATCTACACCGTACCATTGATTTCTGCTAATATATAACATCTAAGCTCATACGCCTTAGAGAAGGGTGTTAAGCAAGAGAATAAATCCTCCGCCAGCAAACAGATATATATTTAGTAGAGATCAACAATACAGTTCGAAATACAATGTTAGACATGTAATCCTGTCTTTAACAAGGTTAAAGAACCAATGTCATTTAAAACACAGTTCACGATAAACCCAAAATCACATTCCACTAATTATGGAATCTTCCTGGAAAACAGATCAATATATAATCGATATCAATTTCCATATCTGACAAATAATATAAATGGAATAACGACAAAGCCTTTTAAATTTCATATATATTAACAGCCTTCCTCCATAGAAGTTTACTTCGATTATTACCAAATTGAATTCCATTCAATTCCAATTTAGTATATTAAATTGGAAAACTTTACTTTGGAAAATTTTCATTAAATCTTAGTTAAAAGATTTATAAATTCCAAATCATATCCTCACTGTTAATTGGGTTAAAGACCGAATGTCTTTAAAAACACAGTTCACAATAAACCAAATTCACATTCCATTTTTATACCAATTACTAAATATAATTGGAAACTCTAATAATCTTAATTAAAAGATTTATTCTTTTCACACGGGGTTTAAGAACAGTGTCAATGAAGACACCATTCACGACAAACCCAAAATCCAATTTAATATTAAATACAAGACTCTGAATAGAAATTATAACGGCTTATATTTAATATCAAATTCTGAAACTAACGGATATCGTATTGGGAATAACGATATCTGTATCTTCCAAATTCCCATAATAATATCAGTATAACCATGGAATCCAATATCGAAATATTCCGAAGATTATTCCCATTCCAATTTAGTCATTGGAAAATTCTAGTTATTTTAAAACCATTTCAAATCCAATTTACTTCTTTTAAAAAATTTGGATTATTATACTAGTTAATAACTATTGATAAAAACATATTTTTATCTTTATAAACGTGGAATTTTTCATCCTAATTCTTTCCAAATCATTTATTAAGATTTTACACAAATTATTAATATTTTTAATAATTTTATCAAGGCCCGTACAGTCGTTTTCCAATAACGGCCACTGAATTGCATCCATAGCGACCTTTTCCAAATTTGATTTGGACATAATTCCAAATCCAACCGTTAGATTTCAATTTTCTTATATTCATTGGAAAGCTCTTTTCGATATGATCCCAACGGTTCCAGTTTTAGGAGAATCCGACGGTCGGATCTGCAGTAATATCAATTCGAAGTCAATGGTCGAAATTTGCGAATGGTCGCTGCGTGGCGCGTTCTATTCAGGCCATTTAACATATATATAATATTATATATATTTCATCGATTCCCATTCAAATCGTTTCTTATAAATCGTTTTAAATTCGTTTTAAAAACGATTTCAACTTCATTTTCAATTTTAAACCAAAATTGAATATTCTATATCATTATAATATTAAAATGATAATATTTTCAAAATATCGGATTTTGAAATCATTTCCATTTTGATATTCATTATAAAAATTAATAAAATCGTTATAAAAATCGCTAGCGTTAAAATGGCGCAAATCTAATCAACACGGCTTCATATACTTCATTATTTTCGTGTCCATCCCAAATTGGACATCAAAATAATATTTTAATCCTTTACGGAATATTATTTTAAAATATTCGTTATTTTAAAATATTCGCTCTTTTTGAATTAGAATCAGGCCCAATCAATTACCATATAATTTTATTTATATGGATTTTCATACAACACATGTATACAACAACAATGATAACCAATCATCCATCATCCAGAGTGCATTACACAACTGCATAAGCATTAAATATATGTAATTAACGCTTACACCAGTCCGTCAACCAATCGATTGACATACAACTAAACAATTGGGATCAGTGTACGTCAATTATCATCCTAATACCCGTGTGGGGTTTCAACCAACAAATATTATTTATTATTTGTGCAGTTTGGCGATGTGTAAAATATTATCGTCCCAATCAGTAGCAGTTAAATGGGTGTACATAAAAAAACCGTCCGATTTGCAAATGAATATTTATTTTATTTTCTGGAGAATTTTATCTCGTTCACATATACATTAAAAATTATATTTTTAACGCTAAAATATTTATTTCAACACTTTATTATTTTATTCATTTCATTTACATGTTTAAAATAATATTTTTAACGAACAAATATTTATTTCAACACATGACTATTTTATTCACTTCATTTACATGTTAAAAATAATATTTTTAACGAACAAATATTTATTTCAACACATGACCATTTTATATATCGCTATCTCAGTTTTTTACAACACACACACACACACACACACACATATATATATATATTTCATACAACACATTTATTTTATGCAATGCATATATATATATATTATTCACATTACATATATATATTTTCACATTGCATATATATAATTTATTCACATCGCATATATATAATTTTATTCACATCACATATACATATATATATTATTCACATCGCATATATATATATATTTTATTCACATCGCATGTATATAATTTTTACATCACAATCACAATCCAAACAAAAAATCAACCATGTTTGTACCAAAAAAATAGTGTCAGGAGCTACTAATCCCTGTCTGCATCCAATGATATAATAATTGTAAAATAATTTGAGTGAGAAGGAGTTCTGACATTGGATTCCACTCGGCCAATTTTAATTGATGATTTTGGTACCGAATGGATTTAAATTTGCTCTAAATTCTAATTTGCTCTGTTTTTGATCTAGTTAGTTCCATTGTGAAGTGCTTGTCTTCACGGTTCCAAAGCAATTTGAATCATTCGATTCCGTTGTCATATGAATAAGTTATGCCAGTTTAAACATTAATCACATTAATTTATTTAACTAAAACAATTAACTTAATTAACTATTTAAATTAAACTTAATCCTTATATTATCTTCTTCCATCGTTCTCTACAGCTGTTTAACCCATAACCCATCCTCAACCTCGTCAACCACCTGCGCCCGCCACGTCGCCTTACCAAAGACCGATCGGAACCCAACACTATGTAGCCGCCAACGTCCTCCTTCACCGCCGCCCCATGATGCTGAGCTCGAACACCCCCTTCCCTAGAAATTAACCTCAAATGTGACAACTTTGAATCATGATTTCTCACAAATCTCGAATTGAAAAATGATCATGACCGTATAAAGATGAAGACCGCAAAGAGTACAACGATCTTTGAGTTGGAAATCTCAGGTGAAATCACGTGGATTGAGAGTTTTTTTAGAAACTAAAATCGTGAATTTTGGCCGTTACTTTCAGCTGGCGGTGGCTGAGAATAATAACGTGCTAGGGTTTGGCCATTCAAGGGTTTTATAGAAAATAATTTTATATTTTATTATTATTTAAATTCTTTTAATTCGAAAAATACTTGTTCGTTGATATTAACTCCAAATCGAACCCAACGACTGTCGCCCCTAGCTAAATACCCTCATTCCAGACATAATGTGATATGTTTCATAAGGCAATTTGATTGTCTTGATTAGTTTTATCAAAATTAAAATATAAATCAGTATATATTGAATTCAAACGTACATATTAATTTATCGGGACCACATTCTGACTCCAAAAATTCCGGAAAAATAAATCTATCTATGTTTTGGTGATACAGTCCTAACAAAACTAATTCGTCGAATTTGGAGACCGTTTGAAAAATGGTAATCTTCCAGTTGATTAAATTCAAACTAAATTGACTAAACACGTTTTAATTCACTGGGCTCACATATTAATTCCAAAAATTATGAAAATTGGAATCCTGCAATAATTTGATATTCCGGATCCAACAAAGTGGTTTCGTCGAAAACGGAGGTCGTTTGCAAAATCGCTATTTTAAGGGCTATATATTAAATTATAATATATATAAATTCCATAGTGACCATTTTAAATTTTAAACTGGACATAACTTTCAATTTATATTATGAATCTCAGTTTCTTACATTCGTTAGAAAGATATAATTAAACATATTCAAATATTTCTGGTTTTACTGAAATTCGATTTATTTTGAATCCTATATATTCAATTGAAATTTAAAATCGAATTTTCAAACTATCACGCCATTTCAAGTTCGTTTTATACTTAAAATAAATTTATACGTTCTAACTTCAATTTAAATAAATATTTAGTCATTACTATTTAAAATAAATCATTTTAAATATTCAAAATCCATTAAAATAGCTAAAATAAAAACTTTAAATTGGTTCTGAAAATCCGGGTTGTTACAAACTGTCTCCCTAATAAATAAAAAATTGGTTAATTTACTCCTATGCAATAAAATTTGACATGTTGACAATTGTATGGTGTACCTTTTGCTCTAGGAAAATCAGGGAGGAAACTGATTAGACTATAAGGAATCCAGGCTCCTTCCAAGCAACCATTCAAGCATATGTTATTTCAGTTGTTCTCTGCCTACAGGTTGTACCTATACATTGTTGGTTAAATATAGTTAACTGCTAGATAATGAAAAGGAAAAATTATACTGAAACGTGTAAAATGGCAGCAGCAGTTAAATAATATAATGTCAAAATATAACTATTTCAATGCAAACTGTATTATCTTCGCACAGTAAGCATTGAATAAGCAGATCATTGGATTTCCAGTAAAAAAAATGTCAAAACTCTATATTTTTTATATATAAAATAATCTATAACTCGTAGTCTTGTCTTGTAGTAAAAAAGGAACATGCAACCAAATATGAATAAATATTTTTAGACTAAATATTAGATGGACACTGTTGTTTTGATTAATATGTGTGTAAATGATTAGTTGCACGTTGAGCAATAGATAATGCGTTAGCATGGTAGTACATTATTCAATCATGGTGGAAGTTGTAAGTCTAAGGTAGCATAAGAGATTAATGTGCTAAACTAAATTTAAAAAGAGAAGGGAATATGATTTCACATGCAAGTTTCGTATGTACAGTAGCATGTTTAGATTTATCAGTTAACTATTTATTATCTCCGTATGTAATATTCAATGGGTAAAAATTTACGTAAGAAAAGCAAGTGAAAAAATTAAGTGGATATTGTAAAAGAATTTGAATGCTTAAGAGCATCTCCAACTGTGGAGTGATTCAGCTCTTGAATCTTGAATTCGGGTAGAAATCGTCCCCAACAGATATTACAACCCTTAATATTCAGTGAAATATTACAGGACGTATTCTGAATTCATAATATGTCCCGCGAGCCTATTTTATCGGCTCGCGACAGTGGAAAATGCCAAATTAATTTTTTGGCATTTTCTGTTGTCGCGAGCCGATTTAATAGGCTCGTGACGTCGCAAGCCGATAAAATAGGCTCGTGATGTAATTTTTTTCGCTCTGTTGGGTACACCATGTAATATTCAGCTGAATATTAAGTGGTGTAATATTAAGACCTTGAATCTTGTTGGAGTTGCTTTAAGCAACATAGCGTCTATCGGTGGAGATGTAAAGTTACATAAACTCACATGTCCAAAGTCAAAACATAATCAGACAGCTTATGCCTTGGAATTTGAGCATGTAAAATAATACTATTTTGTACTATGACTTACCTTCAAAATTCAAGTGACTCGAAAATCCCCCTCGCAGGAAATCTCCGGATACACTAACTCTGGGCATGCAACACATCAGAACAAATAACAGAAGACTTTTATTTTCATAACATTTTCTATGTTGCTAATGACAAATAAAAAGAATATTTTATTTGCATAACAAATTCAATATCTCTAATGACAAATAAAAAGGAATGTTTTATTTGTGTAACAATTTTAATGTCTCTAATTACAAATAAAAATAAAAGATACAACAATTTGAGCATGTCAAACATTTGGATATTGTGCATTACCATCAAGCTATAAAATAACATGCTTGTACCATGTATAAATGTGCACTTGCTTCTTACAATTATAACCTTTATTCATATCAGCTAATCTGTTTACTTTTCTTTGTCACCTCTAATCCCTCGAGGCAATATATTAGAGAATAAATATAATGAAATACTAACTTAGGAATTAAACTAATTAGCATATCATACTTGCTAAGTTTTAATTAGAATGTAAATGCTAGCAAATAAAGAAACCGTTTATCATATAGAAGAGTCCGGAAAAATATCTCAATTCGCTTATACTTTCACTTAAATTGTTTTTAATATTATTGTTACAGGCAAATTGTCACTCAGGTGCATTATTATATGCATTATTACTTGTCCATAAAGATTAGGTTTACATGTTCCCACTTGACAATAATAACTAATAAACATTCATGCGCACATACAAATGCACAAAACTTGAAAAGATCAAATGCTCTTTTCAACTACAATATCTAAAAAAATGGAACCAATAAAATACAAGTAAAGGCAAGATCACAAGATTGACAGACATATTCCAAATCCAGACTCTTCTAGTATTGAATATGGCATCGGGGACGTAGTCATCAAACCAGTGTTCTCCTACCAACATCTTGTATCTAATGTAATTTATTATAAAGGATTAGTAGAAAATTTAAACAAAATAAAATTATTATATAAACCAGTAAGCAGGTTAGTCATACAATTGAAACTATAACAAAGCTCTAGTGTCTTTTATATGCATACTGTTGAGTCTATGTCGCATGTATTCCATTTCATCATTAAATTGAAGTAGTATTGATATGATCCCTACATTTAGCAAAATTTCTTTGACCTGAGTGTTGTAGTCCTGTTATCAGCGGGCTCTAGCTCATGGGATCAAAATCTCTTAATGTTTGTTCAGAAGAAGGCTGCTTTATGGAAAGATCCACAAAATTAAAAAATCCATAGGATTAACAAAGACTTAAATTATGAAAATGTAACATTGTTTTAAACCAAAGTTAAATCAATATATAATTATAGTTTAAAAGCACGCAAAGAACAAACCTTCACATTTTCGAAATGATATTTTATGCACAAACATATATGTTTGTAGGTGTCTATGTATGTATATGTTCGTCTGTGTGTATCTCACTGTGTGTGTATGCATAATTCATACCTATCAGACTAACGAACTATGAGATAAATAAGGATGATATGATATCCGTCGATGCCAATCAAATTTTTCCAATGATTTTCATTAGCATTTTGTTTTGCACAAAACAGTTACTAATTATTACATTGAAAAAATAATGTGTTTTGAAACCTATGTGAGGACATAGGGATCTGCTTAAGTATATATTGGATCAGCTCACCAAATGAAAAATGTTTTGAAAAATATTTTGAAAACAAAGACTATACATGGTATATAAAAAATCACATAAGTAAAACATAATTTGTAAAACATGGTTGCTAAATCAGCCCCAAGTGCAATTTGAATATTTTGCGATGTTTATCATAATGATAACAAAGGCCTTAAAAGGCAAAATAAAATCGTTTATTACTTATGTAGTTATAGTTCCATGACAGTGATCCTTGTTGTGTTCTTAGAATGTATGGACATTCATTTGCATAGGCATTAAATGTTTAATGCGCTAATATTGAGTATTTTCTGAAGTATTAATTAGTAGATAATATTAGCATTAGCTAGTTGGAAATAGAACTAAATTAAGTAAGTGCTTTCAATATTAAAGCAAAAAGAATTTAATATCATCAATATGTATCTATGTATTAGGAAACTTCATGATTCATGACTAATGTGTATCATTCATATATGGAAAGACGATAATAATTGTAGCTATCACCAAGAAAAAATTCTATAAATTTGTAACAGATCAATAGTTATTTGAAAAATTAATCATAGGAAAACCGAATACACACTCCAACATTTATTATTTTTAAGAGTTGGTTTAGGGAATGAATAATTTAAAAAACTATGCTATAGAAACTGAACCTGCTTATTAAGCAATAATGAAAATTCATTTAATAACCACTCGTCCTTAATTACATGAAAACTCTTAAAGATTAATTTAAGCATCATTTCGATACAGTCCATCTTGTAAATTATGTTGCTTTTTTTAGGAACAGTGATGTATGGTCAAAGTGAAAAATCCTAATGCATAATTGTAATACACATACGTTTATGTTAATGAAGTGATGGCTATTGCTACCGTCATATTTCCATTATATTAAACCATAGGGAAATCAGCTAACAGGAACCTAACTACAACAAAATTATCAGTTTGAGGTGCAAGATAACAATAAATGTTCTTAGTAATAAGAGTCAAATCAGTAATCGAAAGCAAACAAATACCAGCCAAGTAAATAAACTACATGAAGAGGGGAAGATGGTTGAAAAGATTACCTTACCGTGACTTCCTTTGCATGCTTTGGGAGCATAATGATGGACGACATAGAAAGAGTGGTCGAAAAAAAAGTTTGTTAACTCGATTACAGTACAAAAATAAACATGGGCATAAAATATTAGCTGGAACCATCTCGTAGATTAAATTGACTGAATATCATTATTTCTCATTATCATATTTGCTAAAACTCATATCAACCACAGATGCAAATAAAAGCGGGCAACATGGTGCAAAGGGAATGAACATGGTACTTAATCAAATAGCTCAAAATGCATAATTACAATAATTAAAGGGTAAGATAATGATACAAAAAAATAAAATGCAAGTTTATGAAGTGCACTGAATTATCTCCATGTAAGAGTTTACAATATTGGTTGTTTTTCCCAAGATTTACTATAATAAATCATACACGGTCCTTTATTATATGTTAAAAATTGAGTCGAATAATAATAGCATCATCCAAATAAAAGTGTCATCAACGATGTTTGGTTATTTAAAATTAATTAATATATCAAGCAACTTCATACCAATCATTGATTTATATAATCAATTACGTCAATAATTGCATATTATAAATTAAAGCAGGGTCTCATGAGTACTGGTCCACATCCATATTTGGGCATAATGATTCGTTTCACGAAGCCAATACGATTTCATAAACAATAGAATAAAAAGCATGCATTTTGTATTATAAAACGATTAAAGGTTGCAATCATGAATAATTTGGACAACATGAACTGGCATCTCGGTTGATGATTGTAAAAAAAAAAACTTTAACTTGTTTTGATAGAATAAAAGCAAACCTTTTACAATGAAAGATTGGCGGCATGTAAGGTTTGAGAAAAATGATGACTAGAGAGAGATGAATGGACCATCATCAATAGACGTAAGGATTGAAAAATTGTAGGAGATAGTGTGTGTATGTATATTTATATATATATATATATATATATATATATATATATATATATATATATATATAAGTTAACATTAACCACTAACAAAGCAAAAAAAAAAACAATAAAACATATGTTGAAAATGGTTTTTGAGAAGAAAGAAATAACATTATGTATGGAAAAGCAACATGGTTTTTGCATAACCATGTTCAAAAGAGTAAAACTCCATGCAAGTCAAGTTTTTAAAAGTGTACTTTGAGTAAAGTCACGTACAAATGAAATCAAATAACTTACGGTTCAACATTATGGAAATTCATTGAAAAACAAACGTAAAAATATTGGAAAATGAAGCCTAGAAGGCATGCAGAACTGTAAGAAAAGAAGTCAGTAAAATCGAACATTATATATAAAAAAATTAGTGGAAAATTGGCTGAAGGACAAACTTACCAAAACTTTTGGCGAAAAGTATGCGAAGTTTGGAATTTAGAGAGAAGGACACATTTAATGTAAAAGGGAAAAGGATAATGGGCCTCCTGAATTCCACTTTTGCACTAAAATGTGTCATTCTTCCTAAATTCTTAACTTTGCATACTTTTCACCAAAAAATTTGGTAAGTTTGTCCTTTAACAGAAAATCCTCAAAAAATTAATACCAACACCTAAGACCTAAATTTGTTTATTGGTCTAATAAAGGGTTTAAAGGTAAAGGGCAAAAAGCAGTGGCTAACATTTTGATTTCTTAGCAAATTTAGTTATAATGGAAAAAAATTACAAACATGTTCAAAATTTTAAATTTAATAGTAATCCCGTTTTAAATGTGCAATTTAGCCAGGATAGTGCTTCTATTTTCAATTTTTTATCTTATACAAAACAAACTGGTTTAATATTTTTTGCACTATACCTCCTTTATCTGAATAGTTTGTTTATTTTATGTCCTCTTGTTATAATCAGATCCTCTAGAGCAATATGATCAGTTCACAACGAGTATATGTGATCACACAGTTCAATTCACCAACTTAATCTTTGTGGAGCATCCAATTTAAACTACAGTCAATGGAAAAACACATAAAGAATGTAACCAAGCTCTCACAATAACTCCGATTTCAAATCATGTATATACTGTATAATAGTTGATTAGCTGAGCTTGAAGCAAAGAAAAATGAAAAAAAGTGCATATTTAATTTTAAATTAAAGTGAATGAATCTGATATTATATTACATATTTAGCATATATAGTTAAGTAGATCTAGAAATTGATGAATCCAAAGCTCCCTTCATAACACAGAAAAGGATAATTGATATACTTTGAAACAACAAATGAACATGAAACCATAATGTAGAAAGGGCTAATCGATCTAGTTTAAAGCAAAAAAGGTTATGAACACCACAAATCAATTTCATGAGTAAAAGGAAATAAATATTGTTTTATGAGATAACATTTTAAATCGGCATTGGGATACCTTAAAAAATACCTGAATATGAGATCGGGCTTCAAAAGCTAGGCAGAAAAAAGGCTTCCAACTAAGAATTAGCAGTAAGAGTCATAGAAATCAAAAGATCGAAGCGGTAATCCCGGCTAGCATAGCATGATAGAGACGTTAAAATTTGGGCTTTTGACGTTTGAATGATGGAATAGTCTAACCGATTCAACCGTATAAACCACCTGCTCTCCCCATAGAACCAGTTTAAGGAAGGTCATAACAATTTTGGAAAGAGCACTGAGAGAAGAAAGGAAACCGCTGATGGCGAGGCAAAGATCGATTAAGCTATCCCTAAACGCTAACACCAGCGAGTTAGCTATTAGGCAGATAGAATTTTAGTCAGATCAGGTCGATGTGAAATCAACAGGCATGAATTGTCGAGAAGATGAAGAAAATTGGATATGGGAAGAGGGCGGCGGAAGGTAATTTCGTAGCAGGGATCTGAGAATTCATTGTAAAGGGTATCAGCGATCACTAAAGAGTTAAGGACAGTCACTGAAGAGTTACGGGTATTCTATTGGATGGCAAGGATTAAAACGTTGTGCATGTGTCGGCCTATGAATTTTTTTGAGAATCTGGATCTGAAAGCTCTTCAAACAAAGATTGTGCTTGCATATAATATAATAGATTAGCCTATGCATAACCAAAATTCTTCATGGTGATTAACAGTTTTATAGGTAGATATAAATACTTGAGTTCAGGAGAAAATTTTAGTTTACTGATCTTAAAAAAATCAAAAACAAAAGGAAAGGATGAACCTCAGTAGCAAGGCAAAGTTCTGGATACTCCCTTCTCTACACTTTCATTGCGTTGATAATAACAAGCACAATGGATACGCCTGTGCAGAACAAATTTTTTAATGTAATTAAGATGGGAAAAAACTAACGTACCCATATTTTTATATACAGAAGGAAAATTCAATACAAAGTAACATCAATATTTACCTTGACATGTCATTATGAAGAGCCCTCTTCCTTAACGAATAGGATACACATGTTGCATTATAAAAAAAATAGAGAACGAAATCAAAATTTGTCAATATCTCCCGATGGAGTGGACTAATGGTAATGTATATTCAACAAATGAAATGAAAGAAAATGGGTTTTTTCTTTTCTTTTATAACTGAAAACAAAAGAGCCTACAGTTTATCCAAGTGAAACACCAAGTGTTAAGTGTCTTGGACCTCCTCAAGGCTTAGCTATCAACGACTCAGCCGCAACAAAACCATTTCTGCAATTGTGTTTCAAATGGTAAAGAAAAAATGTTTATAAATTATACTATGTGTCCATGAAATAAGAGATGACATAGAAGGGCCATTTTCACCTAGTCTTAAGATATTTTTAGGCTAGAAAAGCATATTAGTATTCAATTTGCATATCAATTGAAGAATAAATTGTTGCTAAGGTTTCTAAAATGCTTGTGCTCACAAAGACATTTATAGGTAACCACATATGAGCAAAACAAGCAGTTATGGCCTGCTAATTTAATGTTAGTTTATTTAAATTATTTCCATATACGTTCAAGCTCATTGGCCTAGGCTTTGGTTGCTTCAGCTATGGACCACCCATGACCAAATGAGTACATTAACTTGCCAGGAAGACAGTGATAAAAGGCATAAATATTATACATACACACACTTCCCATCCTACCTCTTTATCATATGTATCAACACATGTGACCACAATTGTCACATTTGTGCATGCTTCAGGAATATGACCACATGTGAGCATGACACTTTTGGGATCAATTCGTATGGTGATGCTAAAATCTCGAGCAAAAAATGGGAAAAACATTGAAACAACTATAAAATTATGACAGCTAAAAGACTTAAAGCTAGTTGAATAAATGGACATGTGTGTGCATACAGATAGATTCAACTCCCTCTATGTTCGTGTTTCTACTTCTACTGAAAAATATGTAGTAGCATATCAGTATAAATATAAGTCAGTAAACACCCAAATTAAAGAAATTAACTAGTAAAACCGCATGTATGTACCTGGTTTGGACAGTTTTTGTCGACAGGTGTAGGTGAGCAATATAAATCGTCAATTTTGGCCATGCAAACATAATTTAGTTTAATCCATTAAGTACACATCATAACACACTAGTTAACCAGATAACAATAATTACAAAAAAAACTCCAAAATTGTAGATCAAAATTATTTAGAAGTTGTGAAACTTACTTAGATATCTTCCAAGAGAATTTCTAATAGTGCCATCATATTTAACCATGATATCTTCCATATCCTTTATAAGCCATCTTTGAATAAATCCAGTTTCAGGAGTTTAAACTGTAGCATCAATCGGACCTTCCCTACCACCCATGGCATGGTGTGAAATAAAGCACAGTCAAATTATAAGGCAAGAAATTTATCTACTTTTTAATGTAACTACTAGAGTGCACTGAAAGTGTAACAAATCATCTACTAGTAGATTGATTTCATAAGGACAACCACTATCTCATTAAGTGCAACAAAAAGAAACATCTCAATTTCCACCTGAGGAGAAAAATATATTAATAATCAGTCTAAGAAAGGAAACTAATAAGAAAAAATAACATATGAAGGACCATGAGCCGTAGAATAAGTTTTCGGATACGCACTTGTTAAGCTTACTACCATTAATGGGTCAACAATACTGTCTAGAGCAGCACCAAAGAAATCAAGTGGTTATCGGATATAGTTGAACTTCAATTCTAAGTTGCAGTGCAAGAGACAAACCTAGTAAGATATAGTTGATGAGGCAAGAGTTGAATAGCATAAAAATTAGGAATCTTCCCCATTTTTATGATATTCAACTTTGCCTCATCAACATATACTTAAAGCTTAGAAGCAGCAAGCATGCAATGCAAGGCTTCCAACTTCAGCCCTGAGAAAGCCTAGAAGAGTTAAACATAGGTTATACTGCTAACAATCAGACTATTTTTAAACTTGTTGTACATAATGTAAGTCCACATTGGACATGAATGATTGCGTCACGAAGGAAAGTGACCATGGTAAAACTGAACATTTCATTAAACCGTTTACGATATAGCTTAGAATATGCTATGTGTCGGTTACATTGAACTGATATAACCAAAATAAATTACAAAGAGATAGACAAGCTGACTTGCTATTTCGAACAACAATGACTTGCTTTGGATTTGTTAAGAGCACTGATACACAACCAAACACACTAAGCAGATATGTACAACTCAAATATTTATTCACAGTTTTTGGAAACAATCCGAGCAAGTATGTCGCTTATTTCAGAAGGACACTCTCCATAAATTTTAGAACGATATATAGATCCATGAGTCTACAATTTCTAGCAAATTTCATGTGGCTCCAGTTCATACTGCCCATGTGTTTTTTTACTAAAAACTAAACCAGTGCAAATTGATTTACTAAAAACTAGCATTCCTTTTACGCTATTGCACTAAAAACTACATTTTCCCTCAAGCAAGTTCATCTACTGTTTTACATACATATTAACATTATTTATATGTGTACAGTTACTTTTCTGCTAGGTAAAGAACATACTGATAGAGGTAAGTGCAACCAAACACACTAAACATACTTGTATAAGAAAACATCCTAAATGGAAATTTCATCATGTCTTTCGGAAGGGTAAACACTGAAATATGGAACAACTAAAGTAGTGATGGTTCTATAAATGAGTGCAACGAAAAGGAATTTCGCTCGATCTTAATCGATCGCTAAACTGACCAAGACCGTTCGAAACCCCTGATTGTTTTGAGAACACGACAAATTGGAACGCAAACAGAAGAACATTTCATTGTTAATTATACCAATTCATCAGAATACAAGAATATACAAAGTATGAATAAATATTACACATTCAATAAATATCAGAGATTACAATACATTACATAGCAGCGGAAAATAATACAAAGCACAACTGAAGGAGATATACGGATACAAAGCTTTCCGGATATCATTCCAGCTGTAAACTAGGATCCTGTGAATATAAATCTGCAAAACCGAAACTACTAGCTGCCCATGTCAAAATAAGGGCACCCAGAATTTAGGTTAAAACAATAAACTCCAGGGCAGTCATGTGACTGGTGTGAGAACTAAAACAATTATTTATCTTTATTTTAAAGTTGGGTAAATCAAGGAACCACGCCGTATAACACGGAACGGGTTTCCTCCCAAGAATACCAGTGCATAAAACAACAGCGCAATGCTAAATAAAGAAAAATGAAGTTATTATAAGACCCAGGTCCCATCACACAATGCAACACAAGCCGAAGGATAGGGTTTTTACCTTATAATAGCCAAAGCATGCTTGATACGCTAAATTTCATCTTTTATTACTACTATAAGTGTATAGTGTCAAAACAATTTAAATCATAAGTATCAATCATAGGCGGCATAAGTGCCCCATACCACTATGTCGCCATATATAGGTTCTACAATCAAAACCGCAAAGTCACGTATTTGAAAATTGGATTTCCATCTATGAACCGAGGCCAGGGATCGTCCTCTACCGATTCGAGACAATCTAGCCTATCATGTCTCAGGATCAGAGCTCGAGTGACCCTTGTATCGTCAGCGCCGGTCCACTCGATGTAGATTAAACTTAAACCCTGAACACTGCGTTCCCCCGCCCTATGGGGCGAAAATGAGCCAAATGACAAGATATCCGAGGCGCCTCGCAACAGCAACAACCACATAGGTGAAAATAATATAAATGTCAGGGCTGGTAGGTCACTGACACCACCCTAGCTAGATGAAAACGCATGCCCTCCCTGAGGTCCTACTCCCGTTTTTGGTTCACAACCGGGGTGTGAGGCTCGCGAATCAACGTTACACAAAGCTATGCCACACAGGCGGTGCTTTGATCATCAACCACAAGACTTTGCTTTTCAACAGAAGCCTTGATCAATTGCCACTTAGGCATGCCACACATGCAATTCACTCCATGCGATTGATATCCATCAATATATAACCCTGAGCTCGTACGTCTCAGAGAAGGGCGTTAAGAAAGAGAATAAATTCTCCGCTGCCAAACAGATGTATATTTAATAGAAATCAATCGCGCAGAATAAAATCCAATGTCAGACACACAGTCCATTTACAAGTTCGTTCTGGGTCTGAACGAAACCGGAGGCACCTTGTACCTCGCATATCCATTGATCTCCAAGTAAGTCTGGACGATCACCAACTGATTCCCTCCTCTTGGGTGTACAGCCCAATCAAGATCATCATTAATCACCCAAACGATGTGAAGACCTCTGGTTTTCGACCACCGTCTTCATCCTCGACACCACGTCGAATCAGTTATTCAGAATGGGGTAAACCCGGTCTTTCTGAATAACTCGCGTATATAATAAACAAGTGTAACACAAACACAACATAAGCCTCATTCCAATTCAGAAAATTCTTTTATTCAAATATTCTTACACTTTGGGAAAGGTTCCCATTATTTTTGTCAAAGATAAATTCTTTAAATTTATTCTTTAATCTTCTTTTGAATATCAATCCAAATTAGTCGGGATTAGTGAACCACACCAAAGTAATCATTTATTTTATTTTCCAATCCAAACCTATTCATCCCATGAAGTAAAACTGGTAATACTTCATATCTAACACCACGGTGTTATCAGTAAATTCAATTATCATTTCACGTTCAAATCTATTTAAAGATTTAACTATCGCTTGGAGCAAAACTGGTGATACTCCATTCTCGATCATTTCAATCTAATTAAAGATTCATTAAAACTCCACTTAGTTTTAATCTTCTCAAAAATCACTATCAATGATTATTTAACTTGGGGAATCCTATCCTGTCTTTAACTGGGTTAAAGAACCAATGTCATTTAAAACACAGTTCACGATAAACTCAAAATCACATTCTAATCCAATTCCAATTTAATTGGTACACTTTATTAAATCTAAATAAAAAGATTTAATCTTTTTCTCAACTGGGTTTAAGAACAGTGTTATTGAAGACACCATTCATGACAAACCCCAAATCTCATTTGATATTAAATACAAGGCTCTGAATAGAAAATATATCGGCTTATATTCAATATCAAATTCTACGACCAACAAATATCGTATTGGAAATAACGATATAAATATATCTTTCAAATTTCCATAACATTATCTGTATAATCATGAAATCCAACATCGAAATATTCCAAAGACAATTTCGATTCAAACCCATTCCAATTCAATTATTGGAAATTCTGGTTACTTTTAAAACCATTTCAAATCCAATTTATTTATTTAAAAATAAATTATTATTCTAGTTCAAAACTAGTTCATTTCAATAAAAATCTATTTTTATCTTTTCAAATATGGAAATTTTCATCCTAATTCTTCACAAATCATTTCTTATGATTTTACATAAATTATTACTATTTTTTATAATTTTATCAAGGCCCGTACAGTCGATTTCCATCAATGGCCATCGAACTGCACTTACAGCGACCTTTTCCAAATTTGATTTGGACATAATTCCTAATCCAAACGTTAGATTTCTAATTTCTAACATTCTTTAGAAAGCTCTTTTCGATAGGAACCCAACGGTTCCGGTTTTAGGAGAATCCGACGGTCGGATCTCCCGTAACGTCCATTTGAAGTCAATGGTTGAAATTCGCGAACTACCGCAGCGCGGCGCGTTCTATTCAGGCCATTATATATATATATAATATATATATATATATTATATATTTCGTCGATTTCCTTTTAAAACGTATTTTATAAATCGTTTTAAATTCGTTTTCAAAACGATTTCAACTTCATATTCAATTTCTAGTCAAAATTGAATATTCCATATCATTAATCTATAAATGATAATATTTTCAAAACGTTATATTTTGAAATCACTTAATTTTCTAAATTCATAATAAAAATGAATAAAACCGATATAAATATCGTTCACTTCAAAATGGCGCATATCTAACCAATACGGCTTTATATATTTTAATAACTTCGTTATTCTATTCAACAAATGAATATTTTCTTCAACAAATGAATATATATTTTTATTCAACACATGAATTTTTATTCTATTCAACACATGAATTTATATTTTCTATTCAACACATGAATATATATTTTCTGTTCAACACATGAATATATATTTCTATTCAACACATGAATATATATTTTTATTCAACACATGAATTTTTATTCTATTCAACACCTGAATTTATATTTTCTATTCAACACATGAATATATATTTCTATTTAACACATGAATATATATTTTTATTCAACACATGAATTTTTATTTCTTATTTTCCAAATTGGAATGAGGCCCAATCAATTACCATATAACGTTTATTATATGGATTCCCTACAACACATGTATATAACAGCAACGATAAATCATCAACCATCATCCAGAGTGCACCACACAACTGCATAAGCATTAAATATAAATAATTAATGCTTACACAGTCTGTCAACCTATCGATTGACATACAACTAAACAATCGGGATTAGTTTACGTCAAATATCATCCCAATACCCGTGTGGGGTTTCAAATCAACAAACACAGATTTTTATTTGTGCAGTTGGGCGATGTGTAAAATTTATCGTCCCAATCGATAACAGTCCAATCGGTGTACATAAACAAATCGTTCGATTTGTAAATGAATATTTATTTTACTTCAACACATGAATATATATTTTATTTCAACACATGAATATATATTTTATTTCAACACATCTCACTATCAAATTTCACTACACAGAAATCAAACAAACAAGTCATCCATGGTCTGTGGACAACGTGTGTCAGGTGCTGCTAAGCACCGTCTACATCCTAGTATATATTTCAACTAGAAATCAATATAAAAGTGAGGAGTTCTCACCTTTGGGTTCCACTCCGCCATTATATTTCTGAACATCTGATCGATTTGATTTGCCCGAAATTCCTACGCCATCCTTTTCACGCTGTTCATATTAAAAACCACATTTTTAATATAATGTTCTAGATATTAAAAATCATATTTTTAATACTTTACCAATATAAAAATCATATGTTTATTCTTTCTATAATATAAAAATCATATTTTTATTCTTTCTATAATATAAAAATCATATTTTTATTCTTTCCATAATATAAAAATCATATTTTTATTCTTTCTATAATTTAAAAATCATATTTCTTATTCTTTCTATAATATAAAAAATCATATTTTTTATTCTTTCTATATTATAAAAATCATATTTTTATTCTTTCTATAATATAAAAATTATATTTTTATACCGCTATTCTATACAAATAAAAATCACGCCTTTCTCATGATAAAAATCTAACCTTTATCTTTATAAAAATCTCACCTGCATGAACTAAAAATCGAATCTTTCTCCTTGCTAATTTTCTAAACTAAACCCTTTACATATAAAAATCCTATCTCTTAACTTATAAGAATTCTGTCTTTTCACTATAAAAAAAATATATTCTTTTAATGTATAAACACTTCATCTTTTTATTGCGCTATATATATAAAAACTGATTTTACTTTATACTAAAAAAAAAATCTGATTTTTAAACTTATAAATCAATTACTTAGAAAACAAATAAAAATAAATAAAAACTTACAATCTTTAGTGTTTCTTGATGGTGGAGGGTGTTCCATCGGAGGCGGGACTGTTGGAAGTTGGCGACGGCCAGGGGGGGAGGGGGGGGGGGTCTCCAGCGCGGCGACATACGATTTGGAGCTCGCAGTTTTTGGTCTTCTCTTCAGGGGAGGGTGACTGATGGGGAGGGGTGCAGCGAGGTAGGGGAGGCTGCCAACGGCGGCGCGCAGGCGGTGGTCAAGGGGGGAGGGGGGGCGACGTGGGATTAGGGTTGAACGATTTGGGGGGGGGCGTTTACGGGTTTTCTTTTTCACGTTGACTTATGGGGAGAGAGGGAGGTGAGGGAGGGTTATAATTATATTTAATTATTTAATTAAATTTAATAAAGTAACTTTTTCGTTCGATCTCTAAATCGAACCCGATGACTGTCACCCCTAGTTAATTACCTCATTCCGAACACAATGGGATATGTCACGAAGGCGAATTTGATCGTTACGATCAGTTTTCGCTGAAATTAAAATATAAATCTATATATTCAATTTTATACGTACATTTCAATTTACCGGGGCCACACACTGACTCTAAAAATTGCCGAAAAATTAGTTCTAGCTTCGTATTGACGATACGGTCTTAACAAAACTAATTTCGTCAAATTTTGAGACCGTTTGAAAAATGGCCATTTTCCAGTCGATTAAAATCAACTAAAACTAGTCAAACGCGTTTTCCTTTGCCACATTCACATATTGATTCGAAAAATTACAAATTTTGGAATCTAGCAATAACTTGACATCCAGGATCCAACAAAAGTGGTTTCGACAAAAACCGAGGTCGTTTGCAAAATTTCCATTTTTAAGGGCCAGAATTCCATAGCGATTATACTGAATTTTCGACTGGACATAACTTTTTATCCCCACTATGAAATTTCAATTTTTCGGATTCGTTGGAAAGATATTTTTTAATAGATTCTAATATTTTTGGTTTCGCTAAAATACGGTTTATTTTGAATATTGTACATTCACTTGAACTTTGAAATCGAAATTTCAAACTACCGCGCCATTTTCAATTCCTTTTATAATTAAAGTAAAATATTTATATTCTAACGACGATTCAAATAAATATATACGTTCTAATCAATTCAAAATAAATTTCTCGTCGTTATTATTTAAAATAATTCATTTTAAATATTCAAATTCATCAAAATTGCCAAAATAAAAATTTTAAATTGACTCGGATTTCCGGGTTATTACAATCTCCCCCACTTAAAACTTTTCGTCCCTGAAAAGGAACGAAGCTGAAAGTTGTTTTTACAAACCAACTCAACTTTCAGTATTTTCATTATGGCTTAAGTTCTTCAACTTTTAGTTTCTAAAAAATTTTCAAATTTTTCAAAAATTTGGCTAACACCCCAAATTTTCGAAAAATTTCGCCATAACCTCCCCTGCACCGGTGGCTTCGGGATATATCAAATAGCCTCCCATGGCCCTCACCAATCCAAAAATAAAAAGAAACAACCAAGCGGCTAGCCAATCGGCTCATCAAATCATCAAAAACCCAAGAAATACAATAAACATGCACCTATTTGTCGGGCAAACAATTTTATTCCTCTTCTCTAGCCTCCTTGCTATGACCTGTTCAATATAAGTACATGTATACGTATGCAAATGCGACAAATTTTCAATACAATTCACTATTTGGTTCAATTTGGCTAAAGGTTCAACATTTATATTAATCAACCAATACTCAAACAACACAACCATCAATCAATTAGTTGATTATCATTTCAAATTCATAATTTTGATACATAGTCAAAAAATCACATTTTTGGTGCCAATTCACAACAATAAGCCCTATCTTATTTTGGTTCTCACACCAGCCAATTGGAAATATATAAATATCGCACCTTCGAAACTCGAACACAAATACTGATGATGTCACGACATCACCAGAATTATCCCCGAACGACAAGAGCGTGACTCTATATCTATCCAGTATATTAAAACTTCGAATACACGTGGACCAGACGTATATGCAAAATCTTTATATACTTGATTGTCCAAATCAATATAAAATAAATAATCAAATATGAATAATTAATTTAAATTTTCAAAACAAAATTTGTTTTCACTTTTGTTTTTCAAAACAACACTCTTTACACTCGTTCTAGGATACTACTGATCCCATCTCTAACGAGTCATTCTAATTGGATAATACGAATCCAATTTTTGATGAATTCTTTTGTATGGTTCTAATGTGTCTTGTTCTCCGAGCTCTGTAAACCAAAGCTCTGATACCAAATGTAAGGAAAGGAATTTCGCTCGATCCGAATCGATAGCTAAACCGACTAAGACCGTTCGAAACCCCTGATTGTTTTGAGAACATGACAAATTGGAACACAAACAGAAGAACATTTCATTGTTAATTACAACAATTCATCAGAATACAAGAATATACAGAGTATAAATAAATATTACACATTCGATAAATATTAGAGATTACAATACATTACATAGCAGCGGAAAATAATACAAAGCACAACTGAAGGAGATATACGGATATAGAGCTTTCTAGATATCATTCCAGCGGTAAACCAGGATCCTGTGAATATAAATCTGCAAAACGAAAAATACTAGCTGCCCGTGTCAAAATAAGGGCACCCAGAGTTTAGGTTAAAACAATAAACTCCTGGTCAGTCATGTGACTACTGTGAGAACTAAAACAGTTATTTATCTTTATTTTAAAGTTGGGTAAATCAAGGAACCACGCCGTATAACACGGAACGAGTTTCCTTCTAATAATACCAGTGCATAAAACAACAACGCAATGCTAAATAAAGAAAAATGAAGCTATTATAAGACCCAGGTCCCATCACACAATGCAACACAAGCCGGAGGATAGGGTTTTTACCTTATAATAGCCAAAGCATGCTTGATACGCTAAATTTCATCTTTTATTATTACTATAAGGGTATAGTGTCAAAACAATTTCAATCATAAGTATCAATCATAGGCGGCATAAGTGCCCCATACCGCTATGTCGCCATATATAGGTTCTACAATCAAAACCGCAAAGTCACATATTTGGAAATTGGATTTCCATCTATGAACCGAGGGCAGGGATCGTCCTCTACCGATTCGAGACAATCTAGCCTACCATGTCTCAGGATCAGAGCTCGAGTGACCCTTGGATCGTCAGGGCCGATCCACTCGATGTGGATTAAACTTAAACCCTGAACACTGCGTTCCCCCGCCCTATGGTGCGAAAATGAGCCAAATGACTCCATATCTAAGGCGCCTCGCAACAACAACAACCACACAGGCGAAAATAATATAAATGTCAGGGCTCGTAGGTCACTGACACCACCATAGCTAGAAGGAAACGCATGTTGTCCCTGAGGTCCTTCTCCCGTTTCTGGTTCACAACCGGGGTGTGAGCTTCGCGAATCAACGTTACACAAAGCTATGCCACACAAGCGGTGCTTTGATCATCAACCACAAGAATTTGCTTTTCAACAGAAGCCTTGATCAATTACCACTTAGGCATGCCACACAGGCAATTCACTCCATGCGATTGATATCCATCAATATATAACCCCTGAGCTCGTACGTCTCAGATAAGGGCGTTAAGCAAGAGAATAAATTCTTCGTCACCAAACAAATATATATTTAATAGAAATCAATCACACAGAATAAAATCCAATGTCAGACACACAATCCATTTACATGTTTGTTCTGGGTTTGAACGAAACCGGAGGCACCTTGTACCTCGCATATCCATTGATCTCCAAGTACGTCTGGACGATCACCAACTGATTCCCTCCTCTTGGGTGTACAGCCCAATCAAGATCATCGTTAATCACCCAAACGATGTGAAGACCTCTAGTTTTCGACCACTGTCTTCATCCTTGACACCACGTCGAATCAGTTATTCAGAATTGGTAAACCCGGTCTTTCTGAATAACTCACGTATATAATAAACAAGTGTTACACAAACACAACATAAGCCTCATTCCAATTCAAAAAATTCTTTTATTCAAATATTCTTACACTTTGGGAAAGGTTCCCATTATTTTTATCAAAGATAAATTCTTTAAATTTATTCTTTAATCTTCTTTTGAATATCAATCCAAATTAGTCGGGATTAGCGAACCACACCGAAGTAATCATTTATTCTATTTCCGAATCCCAACCTATTCATCCCATGAAGTAAAACTGGTAATACTTCATGTCTAACACCACGGTGTTATCGGTAAATTCAATTACCATTTCACGTTCAAATCTAATTAAAGATTTAACTATCGCCTGGATCAAAACTGGTGATACTCCATTCTCGATCATTTCAATCTAATTAAAGATTCATTAAAACTCCACTTAGTTTTAATCTTACCAAAAATCACTATCAATGATTATTTAACTTGGGAAATCCTATCTTGTCTTTAACTAGGTTAAAGAACCAATGTCATTTAAAACACGGTTCACGATAAACCCAAAATCACATTCTAATCCAATTCCAATTAAATCCCATTTAATTGGTACACTTCATTTAATCTAAATAAAAAGATTTGATCTTTTTTTCAACTGGGTTTAAGAACAGTGTTAATGAAGACATCATTCATAACAAACCCCAAATCTCATTTGATATTAAATACAAGGCTCTGAATAGAAAATATATCGGCTTATATTCAATATCAAACTCTACGACCAACAAATATCGTATTGGAAATAACGATATAAATATATCTTTCAAATTTCCATAACAATATCTGTATAATCACGAAATCCAACATCGAAATATTCCAAAGACAATTTCGATTCAAACCCATTCCAATTCAATTATTCGAAATTCTAGTAACTTTTAAAACCATTTCAAATCCAATTTATTTATTTAAAAATAAATAAATTATTATTCTAGTTCAAAACTAGTTCATTTGGATAAAAAACTATTTTTATCTTTTCAAATATGGAAATTTTCATCACAAATCATTTCTTATGATTTTACACAAATTATTACTATTTTTAATAATTTTATCAAGGTCCGTACAGTCGATTTGCATCAACGGCCATCGAACTGCACTTACAGCGACCTTTTCCAAATTTGATTTGGACATAATTCCAAATCCAACCATTAGATTTCTAATTTCTAATATTCTTTAGAAATCTCTTTTCGATACGATCCCAACGGTTCCGGTTTTAGGAGAATCCGACAGTCGAATCTCCCGTAATGTCCATTCGAAGTCCATGGTCGAAATTCGCGAACTGCCGCAACGCGGCGCGTTCTATTCAGGCCATTATATATAATATATATATATATATTATATTTCGTCGATTTCCTTTTAAAAGGTAATTTATAAATCATTTTAAATTCGTTTTCAAAATGATTTCTACTTCATATTCAATTTCTAGTAAAATTGAATATTCCATATCATTAATCTATGAATGATAATATTTTCAAAACTTTATATTTTGAAATCTCTTCCTTTTCTATATTCATTATAGAAATGAATAAAACCGATATAAATATCGTTCACGTCAAAATGGCGCATATCTAACCAACACGGCTTTATATATTTCAATAACTTCGTTATTCTATTCAACAAATGAATATTTTCTTCAACACATGAATATATATATTTTATTCAACACATGAATATATATTTTTATTCAACACATGAATTTTTATTCTATTCAACACATGAATTTATATTTTCTATTAAACACATGAATATTTATTTTCTATTAAACACATGAATATATATTTCTATTCAACACATGAATATTTATTTATATTCAACACATGAATTTTTATTTCTTATTTTCCAAATTGGAATGAGGCCCAATCAATTACCATATAACGTTTATTATATGGATTCCCTACAACACATGTATATAACAGCAACGATAAATCATCAACCATCATCCAGAGTGCACCACACAATTGCATAAGCATTAAATATAAATAATTAACGCTTACACAGTCTGTCAACCCATCGATTGACATACAACTAAACAATTGGGATTAGTGTATGTCAAATATCATCCCAATACCCGTGCGGGGTTTCAAATCAACAAACACAAATTTTTATTTGTGCAGTTGGGCGATGTGTAAAATTTATCGTCCCAATCGATATCAGTCCAATCGGTGTACATAAACAAATCGTTCGATTTGTAAACGAATATTTATTTTACTTCAACACATGAATATATATTTTATTTCAACACATCTCACTATCAAATTTCACTACACAGAAATCAAACAAACAAGTCATCCATGGTCTGTGGACGATGGGTGTCAGGTGTTGTTAAGCACCGTCTGCATCCTAGTATATATTTCAACTAGAAATCAATATAAAAGTGAGGAGTTCTCACCTTTGGGTTCCACTCCGCCATTATATTTCTGAACATCTGATCGATTTGATTTGCCCGAAATTCCTACGCCATCCTTTTCACGCTGTTCATATTAAAACCCACATTATGAATATGATGTTCTATATATTAAAAATCATATTTTTAATACTCTACCAATATAAAAATCATATTTTTGTTATTTCTATAATATAAAAATCGTATTTTTATTCATTCTATAATATAAAAATCATATTTTTATTCTTTCTATATTATAAAAATCATATTTTTATTCTTTCTATATTATAAAAATCATATTTTTATTCTTTCTATAATATAAAAATCATATTTTTATTCTTTCTATAATATAAAAATTTAATTTTTATACCGCTATTATATACAAATAAAAATCATGCCTTTCTCATTATAAAAATCTCACCTGCATGAACTAAAAATCGAATCTTTCTCCTTGCTAATTTTCTAAACAAAACCCTTTACCTATAAAAATCCTATCTCTTAACTTATAAGAATCCAGTCTTTTCATTATAAAAAAAAATATTCTTTTAATGTATAAACACTTCATCTTTTTATTGCGCTATATATATAAAAACTGATTTTACTTTATACTAAAAAAAACTGATTTTAATTTATACTAAAAACTGTTTTTTAAACTTATAAATCAATTACTTAGAAAACAAATAAAAATAAATAAAAAATTTAGTGTTTCTTGACGGTGGAGGGTGTTCCATCGGAGGCGGGACTGTTGGAAGTTGGCGACGGCCATCGGGGGGGGGGGGGGGGGGGGTCTCCAGCGCGGCGGCATACGATTTGGGGCTCGCGGTTTTTGGTCTTCTCGTCAGGGGAGGGTGATTGGAGGGGAGGTGGAGGAGAAGGGGGATGCAGCAAGGTGGGGGGGCTGCCAACGGCGGCGCGCAGGCGGTGGTCGGGAGGGGAGGCGGGGCGACGTGGTATTAGGGCTGAACGATTTGGGGGGGGGGGCGTTTACGGGTTTTCATTTTTTTTTTTTCACGTTGACTTTTGGGGAGAGAGGGAGGTGAGGGAGGGTTATAATTATATTTAATTATTTAATTAAATTTCAAAAAGTAACTTTTTCGTACGATCTCTAAATTGAACCCGACGACTGTCGCCCCTAGCTAATTACCCCCATTACGAACACAATGGGATAGGTCATGAAGGCCAATTCGATCGTTACGATCAGTTTTCGCTGAAATTAAAATATAAATCTACATATTCAATTTTAAATGTACATTTCAATTTACCGGGGCCACACACTGACTCTAAAAATTGCCGAAAAATTATTTCTAGCTTCGTATTGACGATACGGTCTTAACAAAACTAATTTCGTCAAATTCTGAGACCGTTTGAAAAATGGACATTTTCCAGTCGATTAAAATCAACTAAAACTAGTCAAACGCGTTTTCCTTTGCCACGTTCACATATTGATTCGAAAAATTACGAATTTTGGAATCTAGCAATAACTTGACATCCCGGATCCAACAAAAGTGGTTTCGTCGAAAACCGAGGTCGTTTGCAAAATTTCCATTTCTAAGGGCCAGAATTCCATAACGATTATTCTGAATTTTCGACTGGACATAACTTTTTATCCCCGCTATGAAATTTCAATTTTTCGGATTCGTTGGAAAGATATTTTTAAATAGATTCTAATATTTTTAGTTTCTCTAAAATCCGGTTTATTTTGAATCTTGTACATTCATTTGAACTTTGAAATCGAAATTTCAAACTACCGCGCCATTTTCAATTCCTTTTATAATTAAAATAAAATATTTATATTCTAACGACGATTCAAATAAATATATACGTTCTAATCTATTCAAAATAAATTTCTCGTCGTTATTATTTAAAATAATTCATTTTAAATATTCAAAATTCATCAAAATTACCAAAATAAAAAAATTTAAATTGGCTCGGATTTCCAGGTTATTACAAGGAAGAAGACGAAAAACCATAAATAAGGGCATAATTATTATTGTATCCAAACCTGAGTTTACAGTTCGAAACTGAGTTCAGTTTCGAACTGAGATAGACTCAGTACCGAACTGAGTTTATATACTTAGTACCAAACCGAGTTAAACTTAGTTTAACTGAGTTTGGAAACTCAGTTTCATACTGAGTTTCTCAGTACCGAACCAAGTTTATAAACTCAGTACCAAACTGGGTTTGGAAACTCAGTTTAACTGAGTTTGGAAACTCTGTTTAACTGAGTTTGGAAACTTAGTTTCATACTGAGTTTGGAAACTCAGTTTTGACCACTCATAATTGGTCATACCTTTTATTTGCTTCTTGTCCACTTGATATCTTCATCTTCAACACAATACAGAAAACTAGGCTTAAAATACATCAATTGCACCACAAAACTTCTTTGACTACTCATCACTACTACATGATAGCAACACCGTGCGTTCGCAAGCATCACACGTCCTGTCCACCATGCCTGCTTAATAACCGACCTATTCAAATCCTACAATGTTGGTATTATTATATGACATGTTTGATAAAATTCAGGTAGTTAATTTTTATGAACTACTTTTTATATATCATGGGCTATAAGAGAATTATGAACAAAAGGCGGTTACATTAATCATCATGAAAGGCAACAACTGATAGACAATCAATCCCTGCATAAATTAATGTAGATAAGGGACTCGTAAATAGCTGAAAGTAGAAGAGAATCATATCAATCAATTGTGGTTGTATTTTTATGGTGTACAATAACAATTAAATTTATATCAACAAATGTACTGAGTTAATTTGAACATACAAATTTGATACTTTTATGGAATATTCATAAGTTCGGTAACTAGTGAATTAATTGGATAAGAAAACATTTGCTTTTCTCACTACAATAATTAGGTGAGCAAACAATAAGTAATCCAACTAATTTGTAAAATATAGAAACAAAGCATCTCATAATTTGGATAAATACAACATGTTTGGTATGATAAAAAACTTACCAAATTAAGTTGTGAACAAAATCCTCTGGCCAGCGGCCTTCCCAACTTTCGGCTCTCTACAAATTGCAGCTGCTTGCCCTTTAGTGCACCATTAAATGGCTGGACAAAGAATGAGAAAATGATAAAAATAAGGGAATGTGCTATTTTGCAATAAGAAGCCAAATTTGTAGCTTGGATAATAAAAAATGAGAAGAACATTAAACTTTGCTATAACAAATATTAATGCAAAATACCAAAGAAAATGTAGCTGCTATTTCCTTTTTTGCATATACATCAGATCCGAATTTTATCCGGAGACAAACTTTTTTCAACAGTGCTACTTCTAATGTTTCATACTGAAACTGCTAGTGCCAGTAGACATTCTAATATGTCATACTAAAAGATACTTGTAGACTAAACTGGTTTATTCACTAAAAGGTATCCGGGTTGATATTTCAATCCTGTGAACATACGACATGTAGAGTTTTGTGGAAATATGAATATGGTAATTGTCTATATAGAATTTAACTAGCATATTTACTAATTCCCATTTGTGATACAATCAAATATCAATTCAGTTTTGCTCAACGCTTGAAGTAGGTGAGCTGTATAAAAGTTCTCATATGTGGACTTCCACATTTTGTTTTGTTTTGTTTTAAGCAACCCATATACATAGTAATCTGAATGTTTATATAATTTTCTCGCTATACAGTAATCAGATAGCAGAGCTTGATCAAAATTTATATCAACAAATTGACCAATTTTGACACTTTCGATTTTTCAACAAAACAAGAAATATTATTCAACAACACAGATGCAAACAAATTAACATCCATAGAATTTATTGCACCTTCAAATCATTCCTTCTTCATTTCAGAAATTTTATTACACTGTGGGTGAGAATGCAAGGCTTATGAAAGTATCGGTGGGTAAGATGCAAGGCTTATGAATGTATTGGCGTGTACCTCTCTTCTATACACTATTAAAGCAAGTCCATTACTAATCCCCTAATGATTTTATCATGCTGAGTATCATGTGCATATGAAAGCATATCTGCTACCTTAATCTTTTACTCTACTTACTCTTAGATTTCAATGTCTGAAGGAGATAAGCTATATATAAACTCATGATGTATAAAAGTAAAATCTTTATTCTATCATGTTAGTTCTTATCATATACATTTAGCCAAGTAAACAGCAACAGCTTGCTATAGACAATATAGTCTCACAGCTCTAAACAATAAGTTAAAACAAGCATAACATGTAAATCGAAAGGATATCAATAATAAACTAGGAAAAAGGGAAAAATTGTTAAAGCATTATTAGATTAGGTCTATAAGTACCCAACTCAATTAAAACTTCAGCTATATTTACATAAGCACCTAACTCAATTAAAACTTCAGCTATATTTCAGAATTTTTTTTATTCACCCGTATGTTTTAGTTATCCTTACAAATCAGCCAGCCTACTCATATTATCCGAGATCCGTTGGTTCGGTAGCAAAGCTGAAGAGCTGAAAGTTACATATAGAACAATCGAAATTTATTAACATCTCGTGTTCATCGAGTGTATAAAATTAATCAATGAAAATAACCTAAATATCACTGAATCAAATAGACCTAAAAAAAGGAATCAGGGATTCTTGAAGCATGATTAAGGAGTTACCCAAAGATGATCGAATTCATCAGAAGAAACTCGAAAATAATCGAAATTTTAAGGTAAGCGAAAATAAAGGGGAACTGATTAAGGGAGCGACAAAATAGAAAAAAGAGGAAAAATGAATTATTTCGGGAACTAATTAGGAGCGGCAAAATAGATAAAAGTGGGAAGATGAATTATTTCTTGAAAGTAAACAAGAGAAGCAACAAACTTTTAGACAAAAGGTATCGTCAGCGTTGGCACGTGAATTATATTGTTTGAGAAAGAAGGTTTACCGCATTTCAGCCTTAAACGCTTAGAACGTTTGCTGTCAAAACCAATTTTCTTGTAGAGCTTAGCCATTTTTTGTTACAAATTTATTTCAAAAAATGGTGGTTGATTTATCGTAGGGTAAAACACACACCTAGGGATTAAGTTCTAATATTGTTTATTTTGACGTGCGGAATTGGTCAACGTACGTCAACACCCAATGAATTATGGGTTATGCAATAAATCCAGTTACAGTTCAGACATAGAGAACTGAAAAGTAAATAACACCATGGTTTATAGTGGTTCGGCATAATTGCCAACATCCGCTTAGAGGTAACTATTCATCTTATGCAATATAGTTACAAGTACAATCCTTCTTCACTTCCTTTGTTTACAAAGTTATATGAATAACAATGGTAAAATCCATTCATAAAGTTAACAATCTTATTCCCAGGTCCAAATGTCCTAAAGAATGAAGCTCTGATGTCCAAAAGCTTATATGTCCAAGAATGTTCAAGAGTGAAGCTATTCTAAAATGTGCTCCAGAATAGGACTATAAATTTTGTTTGATTGTCCGATGTTCGTTCATGTCCATGACCGAAATATGTCCATCCGAGTCCGTTCAATTTTCATTCAGGACATGAGTTAGGACAAAAAAATTGTACAAGAAAAAATCTCGTCCAGTTTGTGTTCGTTTGAATTCGTCTGAATTCCACGTAATTTGGTGTACAGTTAAAGAAAATCTAGTGAAAAGTACAAAAATTGATATAAATAGTCATGTCCGACCAAGTCCGTTCATGTCCTTATTTGAAAAACACAAGTCCATGTCCGATCAATTTCATTTAGGACACGAGCTTGGACAACAAAACTTGTACGAGAACAATTTTTTTTTGGTCCGATTTTATTTAGGACAGAAACTGAACACAGCTCCATCCGGTCTTGTTTGACTGATTTACACCCTACTCAAAAATCCAACAAAAATTCCAAGATGTTGATGAAGGTCTTCAAAAAGAAGTGCACAAGTCCATAGGAGTCTTCAAAGTCCAAATAGCCATGTAGAAAGCCATTAAAAAGCTCCAAAGCCAAGAATCCCAAGTGCAATAGCAAATGACCAAAAGAATCATGGAGATAACGAAGCATTGGAGTATTTATAGGTGTAGGGATATGGGGACTTGTATCTTCACATTTCGTACCCTGGGACCAATATCGACCCGGGTGCTTAACCAATATCTTCCCTTTACTTCGAAGCATCTGCTTCTTCGTATCTTATGATACGAAATGCACCTTTACTGATCCTAGAAGCATGAAACGAAATCCCAACTTCGAAATTATTCCGATCCTGGGATATGAAATCCATAAAATTCTAGAAATATCGTTCCGGATAATTAGAATATATTTCCACCATCCAAAAGCAAACCTAGGGACAAAAACTCCCAAAACCAGAGAAATACCAATCCCAGTGTAGGTGGTAGGAATACCAACTCTTGGGTACTTTCGAAATCTGCCACTTCCTAAACTTCGTGAGTTGCATCGATCCAGACGTGTTTCGAGGATTCGTATCGACATAGAAACACTAGCTAAATTCCTAAGTTTTTTCCTGAGTTCCGCGACTCCGTGCAAATCGCTCCAAACTTTCCAGAATTCGTACTCGAGTCCTGATTACGCCGATAGCCATAATTAAACGAGTGACTACCTTGTAAAAATGTTGGTCAACATTTGGCCTTCGAAGCATGTCTTTCTATTGAAAGATGTGTTTTGAAGAATCCAGAAATCCGCTAATCCAGAAGTTGCGAACCAAGAGAAGTCCGATTAGAATGCTAGTAGCCAAAAATCATAAAACCAAATGTTGCGATCACGCCAGATTGCATTGATATAAAACCAGAGTCCAAAAATCAAAGAAATGCAAAGATCGCTCCTAAGCGTATTATAAGAGAAAGACAAATCCAGAATATCTGAGAACCAAAAAGCCAGGATAACCAATAATCGAGGAAACCTGAAATTCCGAAATCCAAAGCAGTCAATAATTAGATAATCGGAGAAGTCTGAAAGCCAGAATAACTAGACCCAGTATAGTCCATACCTACAAAAACCAAATAAATTACCCTGCCATGTCCTAAATGATCCATCCACAGCCATAAGCGAGTGATCTTACCAATTCTAACAAGACCATCCGAGTTTAGCCTGAGAAACGATGAGTTAATTGCCAAATCCTGACAGTGCAACCCAAAACCAAACAGGAAAACTCATTCCCACCACTAGACAAGGCGGCCTTGCCAAGTTGGCCTGCCCTTTCCTAAGAAATGTCTTTCCTAAGAAATGTCCTTACTTGGGGACTAGATTTTTATACTTAGCCAACAAAGTCCTTATTCCACCAAGCCCTCAAAGTTTGAAATTCCAGATTTCATACTCTACAAGAAATGTCCTTATATGCGAAGTAATCTTATTGAAATATTTAAGGTTTGGAGTTTTTATTAAAACCTAACGGCTTATCATCGAGTACAGAGGACACCCATGGGTTAAGGCCTAATCTTGTACACGGGTTGCACCACTTGGACATTAATGATTTTAAATTCATGAAGTCCTATCAAGCATGAAGGGATGATTTATCATCGGATACAAAGCATGCCTAGGGTCTCACCGGTTCCCGTACATGGGTAGGCCAACTTAGCTATCCTAAGAAAGATAACCAAATGTGAGAGTAGAAGATTGGACAGTTTCTCGTCCGCAAAGAGCATGCCTATGGATCTCACCGATCCCTATACATGGGTCGACAGACTTAGCCTTCCAAAATCCTAAGCCACAAAACTAAGGGAAGTTATAAATCATGCAAAGCTAGATAAACAAAGATACAATATGCAGAAGCCCGGATCCCATAAAACCAAAGCCTGAAGGATGAAAGCCAAAATCCTAGTAATAGAAATCCAAAAGCGAGAAATCTAGATAACCATATCCACATGCTAGGGGACCATAATGCCAAAGTGCAAAAGTCGAAAAACCACAGACACGGAAAATGAGGAACCAGATAACTAAAAGGCTAGAGTCCAAAAGCCACATCAATCGATGATCACACCACCCAAACCTTGCACTGGCACATTCCTATTCTGAGCCAGAGAAGAAAGTCATGCATGTTCTGGTACTGTAGCGCAATTCCTAACATAATTTGTTAGATCGCCACGTCTGACGAGTTCCTCAATGATATCCCAAAGGTACTTGTAGTCATTTGTATTGTGACCATCTAGCTCATGAAATAAACAATGTTTTCCAGATTCCGTTTTCCTTTGAGATGGCTCCCACATGGGAGACTTCCTGAAGGGAGCAACTGGAGAACTTCCTGATAAATCTTCTCCAGGGAGCGAATAAGTTCTAGTGTATTAAGAGAATTTTGATTCCCTCCATTGCATATTCTGATCATTCCGAGAGGCAAACTTTCCTTTACCAAAATTGGACGACCCTCCGCCCTTTATCGAATTAACCTTGAGAACTTTCTCATCGGTTCCCAATCCTCTTCCCTCAGAAACCTATCCACTTCGAAGTAGAATTTTCCAAGGTTTAGAAGTGGATCCCATGGAAGTGAGATGTTGAAATCCACTCTATCCAAAGCACTAGAAACAACAACCATTAAAACCATAGATGAGTCCGGTCGATCAACCGTCGCTACCACCATGTTAAACCTTTCTAAGAACTTTCGAAAAGTCTCACCAGACCTTTCCTTAATTGTGGTAAGACTCATCATGTTCTTGGATTGAAAATTTTGAGCCTTGAACTGCTCGAATTTTCCAATCAACATGCTCCATCTATAAACTTGTAACGACCCGGGGATTTCGCGATCCTGGTTATCGACATAAACTCAATGTCGACTACCCAAACATCGGAAACACCGGATAGTCCATGAAAGAAATTAGAGGGTGAGAATAGATAAGATAGAAACTTAGAATAGAAGAAGAACATACAACATTAGGGTAAACACGAATCTCACAACGGAACGAACAATATATAACAGACACATAACTTTGAAATAAAATCAGTATATGTATACAGTAACATTTATCAGAGTATAACACATACAACACAGCGGTAATAACAATAGCTATATAATCATGAAGCCTCCTGCTCTAAGCTCTCCATTATATCTGTAAAATCCTGACTACTTGACTACCCGTACAAAATTGGGCACCCAAGAGTTTAGGGAAAACAAAACAAAATAAACTCTGTGTCAGTCATGGAACTAGTGTGAGCAAAACAATTTAAAAAATAGTTTGAGCAATAAAACGATATCTCATAAGACCACTCCGTATAATGGAACGGGATTTTCCCTTATGAGAATCCAAAATAATCTTTATATCAAAATTCTTTTGGTATTATAATAGTGTCTATCAACCACAATATAATAATCATCTAGCAGAACGCTTTCATCTCACGTTCCATATATATAGTATACAATCAAAACCGCGAGCACTTATTGGGTAATGGATTTCCAACTATGACAAGGTATGGAACCACCTTACGATAGTGTACCTCTAGAGAGGAATACACTGGGTTCAACCAGAACATCTTGCAACCCGGCCACACATGACCGACCACTCATTTCGCTTGAGTGTATCGAATGTATATCACCAACGGTTGGGATCAGCAACCGTTTCCCAAATGGGACAACATCAAATAGATTAAAGAATGAAATGAATATCTCTAGATAGGTGATAATACACCCTAATGGAAGCAACCGACATAGCCATGTTGCCTGCCCGATTTTTGTCATTTCCCGATTGTGAGGCTAGAGGCCACGCTTATCTTTGACAGATCACACATTTATTCACTTTGAATGTCACATCGTCATACCCGCCTAATCACAAATTGATTTCCCCAAAAATACAACGGGTATACAGCTAATAGAAACGAATTCCTCCGCCACAAAACGTACATACGTTTGAAGAGATCAACTTACGTGATCCAATAAATATACTCTGTCAGACATTCTTCCATACAGGTCGCCCTGGGACTGGACAGACCGAAGGCACTATTCTGTAAACAGGACAGCCCTTGCATAACTCCGTCTTCAATTATCTTCATCATATTTGATCGCAACGCTAGTGCCATACGGAGTGGTTTTCAGATAATGTAACTGATCCCGGTCTCTCCGTATTGACAACGGAAAAATGGTCAAAAACTTTGATAGTCGGTGATTTAACTATCAAAGAAAAACACGTGTGCAAACAACGATATTATTTCCAGATGGAAATTCTATTGATCAATCATCATTTATCTCTTAAATTAATCTATCATTAATTTATTTATTTACCCATTTCCTATTTCCATATATATATATATATATATATATATATATATATATATAGAGAGAGAGAGAGAGAGAAATTCTTATTTTCTAAATTTAGAAAATTTACCTTTTTAATATTGGAAGACGTTTTCATTTTTATTCTCGTCTCTTATTTTCTATATTAGAAAACATTTATGATTCTTATTTGGAAAACATTTCCAAACTCCTATATTTGGATTTAAACAGATGTTTAAATAAACATCGCTATGCCAACTCAAACCATTACACTCATTAACTAAATTCTCTTAACCAAACTTTACCATCGAACCTCAACCATTCCTTAGTTGAAAACGAAGTCAATCAAGTTGGGTGTATAACTACCTCTCAGACCTTAACTGAACAACATTTCTAACTTTGAAATAGACAAAGTTCACCTTCTAAATCTTTAACAAACTTCCTTACATAACTCTCGGATTCAATTTACAAATCCACTTCTTTATTGAAAACACTGATTATAACTATAGCGTTATAATCCCTACTTCTGAAATATCTAACTTCAAAATATAACTTTTATTCCTTAATTTAACTAAACAACTAAATAGACAATTCATAAATAAATCATTAAATCTTGATTAAAAACGGAAAGTGTACTTTCCCAAATTCGGTATAATCGAATTTCAACGTATAACTTTCTTTCGAATAATCTCTATTCGATAACTCCTTTTCGAATAAACTATATTCGATAACTCCTTTCGAATAAACTATATTCGATTAACTCCTTTCGAATAAACTGTATTCAATAATCTTCTTTCGAATAAACTATATTCGATAATCTCCTTTTGAATAAACTATATTCGATAATCTCCTTTCGAATAAACTATATTCGATAATCTCCTTTTAAATAAACTATATTCGATAATCTCTTTTCGAATAAACTATATTCGATAATCTTCTTTGAATAAACTATATTTGAATAGCTCTAATCCGACTAACTCTATTCGATTAACTCTAATCGATAACTCTAATTGATTAACTTTATTCGATTAACTCTATTCGATATCCACTTTAAACAATCTTCTCGTAACTCTTTTATATCTCATTAATTCCCTTTTATAATCCTATTTATTTTCCAAATGAATATTCCTTTTATAATTCTATTTATTTAACAAATAAATATTTCCTTTTCAATTCTATTTATTTAACAAATAAATATTCTTTTTCAATTCTATTTATTTAATAAATAAATATTCTTTTTCAATTCTATTTATTTAACAAATCAATATTTCCTTTTCAACTCTATTTATTTAACAAATAAATATTCTTTTTCAATTCTATTTATTTAACAAATAAATATTCTTTTTTCAATTCTATTTATTTAACAAATAAATATTTCTTTTTCAATTCTATTTATTTAACAAATAAATATTCTTTTTCAATTCTACTTATTTAACAAATAAATATTATTTTTCAATTCTATTTGTAAATGTTTTACAAATATTTCTTTTTATAATTCTCTATTTTTTTTTCCAAATAATTATTTCTTTTATAATCTATTTATTTTAAAAATGTTTCATTTTATAAAATCTTTTGATTTTATAAATATTTCTTTTTCAATATAACATTGAAAATTTCCTTTTTAACATTCCAGTATTCCTTATGGTATTTAACGTACCATATAACAATGATCGGTATCATTTAAACATACAAAATCAGCAACATATTTCATATCACATCATATTAACACAATATATGAAAAACAGTAAATAAATGTTGAGGAATCCAGTTGGATTCCTCCGACCTGTTTCCCTGCATCCACAGATGTTACACAATATAATTCACATCAATTTCATTTCAATATGAAATATTCTAATAAACAGAATCAATATTTGATTAACGATATATATATATATAACTATATCGATATTCTCAGCCAATCAATTAGCAGTTCAACCAAACAGTCAACACACAACGATCAATCATCATTTATCAGTTCTATAAATACGTTATAAAAATATGAACGGGTAGAGTTAGTGAGTTTTACTCACTTTGGACAGTTATCGTTAAATAACGATTAACTATTGTTAATTCAGATCAGACAATTTATTTTGCTATAAATTGTAACGAGCGCCAATTCACTCCCAATCAGTTCCATTGTGAAGCCGTCATCCATACGATCCCAACGGATCCAGTATTTCCCAATTCTGATAACGTATGATATAGTTATTGAATTTACAATTTCATACATTATTTAAATTGAATTTAACTTAATTTATGGGCTTTTACCCTTTTTATTCAATCAGCCTACATAAATACCATTTCATCCGGCCTATAAATTAATACCAGTCCACTTCTTATTCTTCTTCTCGAATTCAGAACGCCGGCTCCCTCCTCTCTACCATTTCTGTTCCCTTTTCAACTTCTAAACTCTCATGAAAAACACAAGTTCATTACTTACTAAACAAATTATTTAATTAAATATTAATTATCTTAAACCATCCTTAATTAGGTCATTAGTTTTATAACCTGCTGCTCATTACCTTTCATCTTCACGCTCAGTACAGGATCCATCCCTCATTTTCAATGGCCATCCCGAAATCCTTTGATCGCTCGTTCTTCCTTATCCCATTCAAATAAAGACCAAATTAACAGCACTAATCCCTTCTCTACCTGCTTACAACAGAACACGATAACCTCTTCAACTCTTCTTCTCCTAGTTCTAAAACAACGTTGCTTTCCATATAAACACAACACCATGACCGGATATTGGTGCTTCCCTCCCTCCTTCATCTTCACATTAAAATCCAAACAAATTATACCAACGCACTACTCATCAAAATCTCAATTCACTCATACCAAAATGATTAAACTCGAACAGCAGCAAAAATCGCGTCATTTTGCTTCCAACTTCCCGCTACAGTAAAACTAGCGTACCCCTTTATCATCGATTCACACAAAACTCTCAGAGACACTGCAACTCTCCCTCAAAAACTCCAATCTAAGCTCGAATCAAAACAAAACCATAGCAGTTAGGATTAAATCCGAAACCTAGATGCTCACTGACCGTCGCTGGAAAATTATCGAGTTCAATAACCCATATCGCACACTATGAAACTCAGATGGGAAGGATGGAAATCTCACCAGGGATTCATACATATAAGTATATTGATTTAAGGAATTTTGTATGATTTTATTTTGATTTTAGAACTCCTCATTTTGCTGAAAAGAGGAAAAAGTAACGACGGAAATTCATTTGACCAAGGAATGAAGTAAATTAGGTTTAGGAATGTTAAGGGTATTTATAGGAAAAATATTATTTTTTATATTCATTATTTTATTTGTTTTTAAGCTACCACTATTTGTATTGTTGAATAAAAATTTCTATAATCACGTATAATATCCAAAAATCATTAAAATGGACATACAGCTAGAGTTTGACATTACGAACCCAGCAAAACAGGTTTCGTCGAATTTCGACTCCGTTTGCTCACACAGCGTATTTTTAACCACTAAAATACTGACTGTTTTTCACATTAAAAATCCTTATGGCCACACACTGACTCCAAAAATCACGTAAATTGAAATCTAGTAATAATTTAATATTGCGGATCCAACAAAATTAGTTTCGTCGAAAACGGAGGTCGTTTGCAAAACTGACTATTTCTTAAGCTCCAAATAAACCCGTTTAAATATTAATATATTTAAAAATAATTAAATTTAATATAAATAAATAAATATTATCGTATATATGTTCACATTGAATATCATACAACTCAAAAATATACATATCAGAATTTATAACTCGATATTTCAAATCCCAGTTAAATTAGTGTTTAATTTATATTGAAAATCCATTTATAATATAAATCATTATAAATTATAAAGGAATTCTATAGCGACTTTTCAAAATTTTGATTTGGACATAACTCAAAATCTATACAATGAAATACCGATTTTTCTCTTCCATTAGAAAAATATACTTCACCAGCTCCGAACGTTTCTTGTTTCACAGAAATCCGACTTAAAACGGATTCTGTATATTCATTTAAAGTTCAAATCGCCAAATAACGAACTGCCGCGCCATTACGGGCTCGATTATAATTATAATATAATTATACGTTCAACTGTCGTTTATATAATATATCCGTTAATATAATTCAACTCTAAACTGAATATATATATATATATATTTTAAATTGTCCAATACACACAATATTGTCAATTCACTAATTCCAACTATTTCGGAATAAAATATATTATTCTATTATTTATATTAATTAAATATTCGATATTATTTAATTAAAAGACCATTTAAATTTCTAAATCGCTATTTAAATAATTAAATAAATTAATTATAACACCGTAAAAATATGGGACGTTACATAACTGATTCATTTCCAATTTCTTGAACCACATTACAACAATATCCATAAGTTAAAGTGGGAAGCACTTCGCCATAACATTCTCTAACGTTGCAAGCACTTCCATGGGGTGCATGTAATGCATGTAACGTATCAAGTGAACGGTAGGATCCTTCCTACCATCGAAAGCCTCCAACACCGGTAATTTGAAGTCCGGTAGGTTCTTAGAATCCCTTTTGTGTCTTAAGTAAATGGATTGAGAGTAAAACAATCTAAGTCCGAAAGAGACACTCCCGCTCAAATGTACCACCGAATCACATCAGCGATTTGATTTTCCTTACCAGATCCAAGAAATCGATTCCGGTTGTTCAATCCTGCACCGGTGCCCCCAGTGTCAAGTCCAGAACTAACAATCTACTGATCCCCAATAAGAATATTTGGTTCTATTCTAGCTTGATGTGCATCTATAGGCACAAATCTAACCTCTAGGATCGTGGGAGTTCCTGTATCCAAACCCGCATGCACCAGCGCTTCAGCCACATTTGCAACATTTCCAGTTCTAGAACTAAAAACCTGACCAACTATAACCTCTTGAGCCGTACTCCCATTGGGATTATGAGTGTTGCCCCCGAGTCTAGCTGAAATGATATCAATTTGAGAATTGGTATCGAGATGGCGTTGACTTTCGGGATTTCCCCCAAGTCTCAAGCCAAACCTTGAGGAACAATAGCATTGTTCCCGCGATATTTCAAATGCCTGACGACCTTTTGAAACCCTTGATCCTAGCTATAAAACATTCATCGCATCTTATTACCTTCGGAAGAGTTCTTCTTCCTGTTCCAAGCGCGAAGCCAAATCCTTGACCATATAATCCATATCCTCTTGAGTCAAGCAGTTCAAGGGATCTCCAGCAGAAGTAACCTCATGTCTTCCTTCAACCGCCTCTCCTTATGAACGAGCTAGAGTAATCTGTTTCCATTTTACCATCCTTAGAATTCCTAGCAATCCAAAGTTGTTCGTTATTAGCTCCTTTCTGGCACGCAAAATGTTGATGTGGGGAATTGATTATCGCACGCCAACACCCGATGAGTTATGGGTATGCAATAAATCTAGTCACAGTTCAAATGCAGGGTACTGAAAAGTAAATAACACCAAGGTTTATAGTGGTTTGGCAAAAACACCTAAGTCAACTTTGTGGTACCTATTCATCATATGCAACATAGTTATAAGTAAAATCCTTCTCCACTTACTTTATTTACAAAGTTAGATTAATAGAAATGGCAAAGTCCTTACAAAAAGCTAAAAATCCTATTCCTAAGTCCAAATATTTGATAGAATGAAGTTCAAATGTCCAAAAAGCTTCTACATCCAAAAGTGTTCAAGAGTAAAGCTATGACAAAATGTGCTCAATAAACCAATCCAAATGCCAAGATGCTGATGTAGGTCATCAGGAAGAAGTCCACAAGTCCATGGGAGTCTCCATAGTCCAAATAACTATGTAGGAAGCCATTAAAAAGATCCAAAGTCAAGAATACCGAATGTAGTAGCAAGTGACCAAAAGAATCCCAAAACAACGAAGTAGTGTAGTATTTATAGGTAAAGGGATAAAGGGATTTGTACACCCATATTTCGCACCCTGGGTTCAGTACCAATTCTGGGATCGGTATCGACCCAGTTACTTAACCAATATCTTCCCATTATTTTGAAGCATCTAAACTTAATGTTGCCATGCCATTGTGTCTTCATATTTGTATCTCAGGCATACAAAATACACCTTCACCGATCCCAGGAGTGGGATACAAAATTCTTACTTTGAAAGTATTTTGATCCTTACATGTGGGATATGAAATCCATAGAACTCTAGAAATACCGATCAGGATAATTTAAACAGGGGGTTGAGTTGGCAGTTCTTGATACAAAGACGTATTTGATGGTGAATTCAAATTTGGTATACTAATTTTCCCTTATTCTTCTGTATCATTTAGCTAACTTTGAAATCTATCAAACACCCATGGATTTGCATAAGGTCCAGGCGCATAAGGAGTAAATTGTTGTGGTTTCTCTTCTGGAGTGAAAGCGGTCGTATAAGATGGCGTATACATCGTACTTTCAGTTGCATGTGTTCCTTGAAATAATTGTTGTTGTACATCCAAATTCCCAAGTGGTGTCCCTTTATATTTCATAATACTCAGACCAAATTCCTATTAGAAAAACGGATATTACTAACGGTTTTATCAAATAACAAATAACATTTATGAAAAATACCTTTAAACGTTCATCCCACCTTTCCTCCGAGCCTGTAACAGTCTGTTGAATAGGATCCCAAACAACTCCAGTTTTGTTGTTCAAGCATTCCCATTTTACCCATCTCCTTCTAAGACTATCGCGTTTATATCGAACTTTGTTATCATCGATCATTACTAGGAAAAAAATTTATTCTTCGTCCATTAATTTCAACCGCTGCAGCATTATAGCTTTGCGTTATATCTTTATGAACCCCGTTTTTGTTGTTACTGCATTTGCCGTATGCAGTAACGACACATATCAGCAAAATCCTGGTTGTCTCGCTAGACCAATGGTGCTTTGGTTGTCTGTTCGACATTGTTTTGAGAGGGAGTAAAGATATTTTGGTGAAGAAGAAGAAATGGAAGTAGGACTATATATGGAGGTGGGGGAAAAACAGTTGTTGCAACAACGGCTCGAAATGGGGCTGTAATGGCCCACAAATCCATACCCTTTGAGATGACTAAATGCACGGCCAACCCAAACTACATAGAAATACGAATCATTATAGGTAAAGAAGAAAAATATAGAATAAGAACATAAATACCAAACACAAAATCTCACATCGCATCGGAACAAAATAATATATATATATAATAATCTTTGGAATACAAAACTGTATCTATACATACCATCATCAGAGTACAACACATAAATACAATAACACACACAGCGGAAATAAGTTAATACGATAAAACATGGGAATACGTCTCGACTCCAACTCCTCTCCTAAAGTTTCAAGTAAACCTAACTAGAAATATACTCGGTCTGACCCGAGCACATTTTGAAGCAAAGCAAAATCAACCCGGATCAGTCTGGAATACTTTTAGTAATAAAAATCATAACAAACATCTTTCTTAACTTTAGAAAAATCTTTTGAAAGAATGGAACTCTCGTAAGACACAAACACACATAAATATGGCACACGTTTTTACCTTACAATACCCAAAATAATTTTTAAATCAAAATCGAGTGATATTATAATAATTTTTATCACTCCACATATAAATAGGAGTATAGCCGGAAAGCTTGCATCTCATTTTCCAACATAGTTGTTTTACAATTAAAAATGTACAATTCATATTGGAGTTCGGATTTTCAACATGACAAGGTATGGTACTATCTTCCAATCGGTGTACTCTAGAGGGGATACACTGGGGTTCAACTAGAACATCTTGAAATCCGGACATACAAGACTGGCCATTCATTCAACTTAAGTGTATCAAATATATTGTCATCCATGGTGGTGATCAACAACCGTTTCTCGTAAGGATACAGAAACAACAAAAGAAGAACAAATAAATTTTCTCTATATGGTGATAATACACCCTAATGGGAATGACCCACATAGCCATGCTGCCTGCCCGATTTCTAATATTTCCCGGTTAATGAGACTTGGGGTCATGATTACTTTTTTAGAACGACACATTAACTTTGAATGCCACATTGTAAGATATCACTAATTGACGTCCACAAATATACATTGGGTGTTAAGCTAAAAGAAGTTTCCTTCTTCACCACCAAACTTGGTATATTTATAAAAATCAATGTACGTTAGTTTCAGGAAATACTCTGTTAGGCATTCGTCCATACTAGTTCAATGACGGCCTCCCATAACTCCTGCACTAAAGAAGAGGAATAATGCGCTAAAAGGTGTGCCATGCAGCTATGGACAATCACCAAGGTAAGATAACACATGCGGAACATGTCGTATAACTCACAGCGCTAGGATAAAATATAATAGAACATATACAAACAGGAAATAATAGTGAAGCATATATGAGTAGAAACTTGAACATTCATAATACCTAGAAAGAATATCCTTACACCATTGGATTACATCATAAAAGCCTGTACGCATTTACCTCACTTCAACACTCAGAGTCAAACATCAAACAATGGAGATAACAGATACTAGCTAGTATAAAAATAATTTGCCAGTCTCCTACTCGCCACTGCACAACAACATCGTCCTCACTAAGATATCACCTGTTACCCGCTACTCATTCTGCCCATCCAAATCTGGATGAACAGCCTAAGGTAATAAGAGGGAAACATAAAATCTTGAGTCAGACAACAGTCTTAGTGAGCGACAAAACAACTATCTAACATCATCAACAAAGTATATGAGAATAGGTAGATTAACAAACCAATCTTCCACAACACTAGAGACGAACTCAACCCCATCTTCCCCACATTGGAGAGTGATAGCCTTTACAAATAAGCATTTCAACCATACATCCATGGCAACCAGAACAACAATTAATTCATGGAAATTAGAAGTCACAAAGCAATAGCAAACAAAGCAACCAATTATATCTCACGCAAACCATCCTAATCGAGATTGACATTCCCCAAGCACAAGCCAAGAAACATCTCCTTCGACATCAGATAATTTACGTGAGACGGTACAAAAAACAACATACATGACTGACTTTGGCCACCATCGTCCATCCTGCTTCAAAACCATCATTAATCATATGACCGGCTAAACACCTTGCCATCAACAATCAAGGGCCAATGGTAAGCCCCGATTCTAGCAAAAACTTCATACACCATACAACGAAATGCATCTAGCCCCGTTCGAGCTGCTCATGATACTCGACCATACAACGAAATCGTGTGACCCTTGCTTTGAGCCTACTAGAACCTACGACAATGATAAATCCTCGGCCTTCAGTATCTCTAGTCGTCGTCACCGGCGACCATCTAACCATTATCGATGAACTCAAAACACCCTTGAGCCATCTTCACATTCGTTGCATTACAACGAAGGCGAGCACATCACGACACTTTGACATTCGCTATTGAATTCAATTCGAAGTCATAACCAATCTCAAACCAAAATTATACACCGTTTGGTCGACATTCCTTTTCGTAGCATTTCCAAACTTCTCGCTATGAAAAAAAAACCACGACACTTAATCTCCATTCATAGAGTTTATAAACGCTACATCCTCCTTAGATTGTTCACTTGGTCTCGACTCACTAGTTCGTTATCACGACCTAGCTCTTATGTCGTTCCCACGACCTAAGCTCCACCATGACCCATCACAAGCCATCACAACCTCGTGCATCTCCAATGACCTAACAAGCAACGACTCAACCACTTTATCACACTAGACAATCCACTTCTCTCCTTAGCAACGACCCGACCTAGGAGCCACGTCCTGACCCATGACGAACTGCGACCTGACTCTTGCCAGCGACCTGCGACCTAGCACCATTTCCACACTTTGAAGCTTTTCCAATGGTCTGGTCTTCTCCAATGGCCTAGACACAATTTCTTAGAGAACAAGAAAATGAAATGACCTATGAAAAACCACCCGACTCTAGATCATACCAAAAAATAGCTCCATTCTTGATCCAGTCTTTGCCAAACGACAACATCGATGAAATCGACTCATCAAATTCAGCCATAAACACTTCATGAAAACATTAACAACACCAAAATGACACAATCATTATCATTCATAAAAATTAACTAAATCATGATAAAACGATAAATAAACTAAAATGATGGATCTAACTTGCATAAGCATATGAATAGCATAAGAATTACCAGTTTTAATTTGCTAGATTATATCCTATGGCGATTCATATGAAAATATACTTACCAAGATATAGATCTTGGTGAAAACGACTTGAAAATGATCATACTAAGATCAAACAACTCATACACTTGATTGAATCCACGTGAGAGATGCATATCACTCACTAATTTTCTATAACAACACAAAATCAACAAACCACGAATATGAACAGCGAAGAACACACTTCAAACCTTCTAGTTTGTTGAGATCTCTCTTCACTTTGTGTAGATCTAGCTTCAAACGATGTAGATCTTCGATTCTCTTATATAGATCTAGAATTTTAATGGTGGAAAGGTGTATTTGATTGAGCAAGGAGGATCACGAATTCAACCAAATGAGAGAATGAAGAAAGTAAACTATTCCCCATGCCTCTAACCACCTATTTATAGCCTCCCACTAGCCCACTAATAGGCCTCTCCAAATCAGCCCACTAATGGCTTAAAACCTAAACCGTAATTGTGAAACACTAAAACAACTATTTCCTTTCCAAACCGCTGAACCAAATATTTAATGTGACCACTCTACGGAATTAACAACACCATTTCCTTTCCAATGAAATCGACCTAAATACCTGATTCGATCCCAATCAAAAGTTATGCCCTGTACAAAGCCGGTATGGGGGAAATGGTCACAAATAAAATTGGTAAAAATTATGGACATGTCTCACATCTTCATAACCAACATATCAAAATATGAGAATGATCAAACCCTCAGCGAAATAAATAAAAATATTTTACGATCCTCCAATACGTAAAATGTGGGCTGTTACCAGTTCGTTCTGGTACCGAAGGAAACTAATGATACATCAGAGCAAAGAGGTTTACTACCGCGAGTTTAATCTCGGTAATTAATCAGAGACATCAGCGAGTAACCCTCTCACTCCAAAGATCTATGTCTTCAAATCATTTCATAAGATCCCGGCAATGTTAGTTCTCGAACGCAAAGTTGATTCGAAGTGGTTTTGGGTCTAGTTCCCATACTGGTCTCTTCGAACTAACATGTCAATGGTTCAAAAGCAACATTATATTTCATTAATAGTCGGCTTTTTAACAACTCAATCAAAACAGTATGACCAAGTACACTAGCACGTCAGGTCCTTTTAAATCATTCGTTGAAATTAGTTCATCGAAATCATTCCATCGATTCTTAAGAATCGATTCTGTTTTCTTTCTCAATAAATCTTCCCCGTTTTTGTTACTTTGATGAAATTGTTATCCAATTCTTATATATTTAAAATAAACGTATTTACCAAACTCCGCTCTTATTTCCTTTGTTTCAAAATATCACTATATTTTCATAAAAACTTCTTTCGTTTATTTATTTCGAAAATATTGTTATATATTCCCAAAATCTCTTATTCATTTCCTTTACTTTGGAAATATCGATACATATACATAAAACCTCTTTGATTTCCTTTACTTAAGCAGAATATCTCTATATATAGCTAATTGGTATAAGTCTAATTACAAATCTTAAATGGGTTTAATAATATCATATGATACTTTCTTATTTTATAGACTTCAATAGTTTTTATTATCTTTAACCATTTTACAATTAAAGTTTGTACTAACACTTATGGAAATAGTAGTTCCTATATTCCCATCCATTTCCAAACCCATATAACTTCTCGTTTACATTAACTCGGAAATTATTAACTTATTCTATGGAAACGTGTATTCAAAACCCATACCTTTTTCATTATCTAAATAATGGTACTATATACTTAACGAATGGTATAAGTATGATCATATTCCAAATCTGGGCCAAACAATGTTTAATAATATATTGTTAACATAAACCTAATAGTTTTATTATATTCCAAAACTTGCAAAATAAGTTACAATATTATTTCTCTTATGGAAATAATAAATCATTTCCAATATCTTTACCGTTACAAACTAATATCATCCTCAGATAATTCTAAAGTCTTTCAAGTTGGGGTATTGTATTTACCTCACAGACCTTGATCAACAACGATCTTATCTTAAGATAAATAAAAGCTTGTACTTCAAAAATTGATATTAATTATAATATTAAAAACAAATCTCATTTTAACCATTCCACTCAAAATAAGGTTTTATAAACCATGCCCTACATTTGAATAATCTTCTTTCAGTTATAATCACCTATACTAAATCTTTCTTCTTTCTTAAGTAAACACTTATTTAGAACGAAACCCTTTGTTTTGACCGTTCTCAGCATAATTCATTGACAAAGCTAGATTTTTCTATAAAAACAACCCTTTTATCCAATCCCCACAACATAAATTATAATTTAACTTAGATTCATTATCACAAATCCTTTAACACATTGCATTAACAAAACCTATTAAGCCTGTTTTCTTTGTAAATTTTGAACATCTTCTTTTGATACCAATCAATTTACTTAATTTAATTCTTAAGTAAACGTTTATTCCAAGAATATCGCATAAGCCTCGCGTTTCTTTTAATACACCTTGTTTTGAAAACTTGGATTTATTATAAAAATCATTCAGAAAACTTCAATCAATATCTTATTTCAACCTGATTACTTAAAAAGAAATCGTATTAGTTATTATTTATTAAAATAATAATTAACTTTAGCATTAACTGAAGTAAAAGTACATTACTTCAATGTTAACTAATTAAAATAATTTTAAAATCTTATTAGAATAATAACTAATAATAAATGACTCAATAATTATCTTTACTATATCACATTACAATAAAAACACCATATTACAACTTTAATTTTACAACTATGCGTAAAGCACAGTTGTAATAAATGCTTTTTTACAACTGTGCAAAACGCACTGTTGTAATAAATGTTTTTTACAACTGTGAAATAATCACTGTTGTAATAAACATATATATCACAACTTTTCATTTTATTGGTTGTAATAGAGATGCCTAGTGCAAACTTCATGTTTATAATATCTATATTTAATAACTAATTATATTGATGTTAATAATAATATCTAATAATAATAATAATAATAATAATAATTAATAATAAACTTGGGAATCAATAAAATTTGTAAATTATTATTAAATGACTAATAGTTAATAAGTAGTAATTTTTTAATAGTTAATGTATGTTAACTACTTATTAATTAATATTTAGTAACATAAGCTTTTAATAAGTATTACTAGATTATAACTAAGTAGAAATAAGTAAAAGTTATTATTGACAATTAACATTAAATAATAATAATTTATTTGAAATATGAAATAAATATTACTGATAATTAACATTAAATAATTAATAATAGTTATTACAATAATAACTAATAAATAGTATTAATTATTTTCATTAAATAATTAATAATCAATAAATAATTTTTAATAATTAATATTTAACATTCCTAATTAGTATAATAAATAATATATAATAATAATTATTATTAAATAATTAATTTTTAATAATAAATAATTAAGAACTAATCATTAATACTAATAATTAAGAAATAATATATAATATTTAGTAATTAAATTTTTATGATTAGCAATTAAAACGTTTTTATTAGAGAATTATAAAAACTTATTTTCAACAGATCATTTTTCTACTTGTTAATTCTAAATTATTATATTTCATTTTATAAATTTGGATAAAATTTTAATTACAGCTACTAAAAAAACTGGCTCTTAAAAAATAATAAAGTTGTCCTCTTTTGGCGGAGGACCGAAATTTTGGCTCCAAAGCATCTCACTTAGGCCGACCTCTCCGCTTCCCTAAATCAAAATCGATCCCCAAACATTCTCTGTTACCTCAAAATCAGAGAAATTCCAATGGCGGTCCCTCAAGATATAGGAAAACGAAAGAAAACAAATTGCGAATCATGAGTCGTTAACAAGCAGGGAAAGTGACTTCGGCGCTTCATCTAGGTGGCGAGCACTTAGCAGCATCTGTCCGTAATCTCCATCTTTAGACCACGCAGCTACAATAGGGCACAGAAAAAACAACAACGAAGAATGAAGTGGTGAACTCACCATTTCTACAGTTCAAAGGCATGGATTTTTGTATGTTTTAAACATTAGATTTTGAGCTAATTAGTTATTTTATAGTAATTTACTTATTCAGATTTGTAAAATGATTCATAGATTATTAGACAACATCTGTGATTTGTTGCTTGCTGGTTAGACTTACAGTGTTACAAGTCCAGAGCCATTCAGCTACTAATGCATAAATTCAATTTAACTTTCCAGTTGATTCGCCGTTACATTGAAGGCGATGGTATGAATTTCAGAGTTTGCATATTTGCTAGTTTTCATACTCAATTGTTGCGATAATACTTAATATTTATTGAGTTATTTGCAGTGTAATTTTAATAATGTAATTTTCTAGTACCGTACACTCATACTATTGTTTGGGAAATGAAATTAGAACGGTCTCTGTGGTAATGGAACGTGGTTTGAAATTATACTAATTATTAATATTGAATTTCCCAAACCACAGTAAAAGGTAGGAATTCATCGATGGATTTTTACAGGCACACGACAATCTTAGGACAGTTAATGCCTTCATAGTAAACTGTTAATTCAGATAGCTGAAAAGGACAGAATCGTATTTATCTTATTTTGCGAGAAACTAAAACGGAACTTATTAGTTGCAGAATTACGTATCAAAATTGTAAGGGACAAAAATTTGTATTTATTTAATTCCATTCGAAACATTGTTCATTTATTTCGTTTTACGTAGGAATAAACTTCCGCTGCTTGGCTCAACGTTGAAGCTGTGTGCCAAAAAACTAGTCCATGTAGTTGCAGGAAACATCAAACATGGTTTACTGCCTAGTCAATCAAAAAACTAGTCCATGTAGTTGCAAGATACTAACTAGCTAAGGTACAAATTATTCCTCATAAATTAACGACAGTGTTTATTGTGCTGACTCACAACTAGCCAAGATTCTTAATGCCGATGGTGGCTGCAATAATTTTAACCAAATTTAATGTAATGTGCTTGATAAAACAAACATTTAGTTATGTAGATATGAAAAATCAATTTAGATATTATTTAGATAATTTTTTTTTTCAATGTAGGAAACTATAGGTCGCAAGATCTGCTGAATGGTTCAAAGTATGTACCAACTTAGGAAGATAAAAATGGGGATTGGATGCTTGTTGGTGATGTTCCCTAGGAGTAAATTCTTGATTTCATTTTCTACATTAGTTACTACTAGAAGTTCATATAACTTTTCTTCAGATTTGTATACATATATGTCTAATGTATTTAAATTCATAGGATGTTTGTAGAATCTTGCAAGCGTTTAAGGATCATGAAAGGTTTAGAAGCAGTAGGTTTGAGTGAGTACATTATATGTTTTTTACTTAGCTTTTCATGCTTCATAATGTGACATCAAAACTCATGTGTATTATCGATAATTATGTGTAGTTTCGTACCATGTATCAATAGTGCTCTCCGTTTTCTACTTTGCATTACATGGTTCTAATCGGTTTAAACTTTGAACTGTGGCATTATTTATCATTTCTACTTCTATGCAATTAATTTGTTTTATTCTTTACTTTGCAAGAAACCATACGCCATCTGCAAGACCTGCAGCAAGAAACCATAGAGCAAGTGTTGAGCATGAAGACTATCAAGTGTTAAGAATGAAGACCATTACAAGACCAGCAACATTGCGAGTAAATCTCAATTTCATTACTTCTAGTGATGTATATTTATGAAAGAAGACTTCAAGTCATTTGGATTTGGGAGTCTTGGATAATGAACTTTGTAGTTGTTTTATGTACTTGAGATACTTGTATAATATATAAAAAAATGATGAAAGTTTGAAATTCTAATATATTGTTTGGTTTATGTTTTAAATTTGTTTGATATCTTCAATTTTGTAGATAATGTGTTCTGAAATGAATTCTTTTATTAATAATATGTATATAATTTGTTTATATATTACAACTTTAAATAATACTTTTAATAAAATATATTACAACAGTTATAAACAGTTGTAATAAAGTTTATTACAATGGTGGAAAAAGTTGTAAAATATACATTTCACAGCGGTGTCGCAACAGTGCAAAAACGTTGTAAAAGATTTTAGTCTATTACAACTTCTTAATAGACGACGGTGTCTCCACCATTGTAAAAAGTCTTTTACAACTGTTTTTCACCGTTGTAATATGGTCAATTTGTTGTAGTGTCATTAATTAAAATAAAATCAACTTTTAAAATGTCTCATTACATTTAAACGTTCATTTGTCAAAACCATTTCTAATTGAATGATAACAAATTAATCTAATACCCAAAATTGTCGGTTAACTTGTCAACTAATTTTGCCCCAATCCTTTCTCTTAAACTAATAAATAATATAAGTAATTTAAAAATATTGCTTAATTGTTTCATAGAAACGATCATCCCAAATTATTAACCCGTAGGCTAATTTTCAGACTTATATGCTTATAAAACTTATTAAACCATAAGAATTCCCTATATAAAATATTCTATATTTTTTCAGTGAAAACAAGTTATAAATATCAATTTATTTATAAAACTTCTATTTTCAATAAATTATGAAAATATAAGTCAAAATCTTGCTTTAGTTATAAAAATAAATTTATAACCTCAAATTACGTCGATTCGCTTAATTGCGATTCAACATCATTTAAACCAATGGATTTTAGGCCATCTGCTGCCAATCACTTAATCAATATTGTATATTGATTAATAAAACATCGACGATGAATTCAATTCAACCATCACATTTAATTCGGTAGTTAACATCCAAAGAAATTTAATGTCACTTGGATTATTCATATATGAATAATATAAAAACAATTAACGTACAAAATATTTGAGGAATCTAGCTAGATCCCTACAACCTGTTTTTCCGTGCATCATAGCACATGATAACATTCGATAATTTCATATGACATAGTTAATATAATCTGAATCAATTAAATTGACGGAAATATAAATAGCGTCAATTATCAATCAAACAACCATTTCAACCAAACAAAAAATCATTTTAACACTCAAACATCTAGTTTTTGCTAATAACGATAAATTATAATCATATGAATTTTAACACATCATAGAATTCCTTAAATCTTGAGAGTTAACTCACATTTTATTTTCGATTTGATAATTCTGGTCAATTTATACAATTTCAAACGGGCGTTTGAATATAAAATTCCAATTAGCACCAAATCCTTCCAAACCATCTCGATAGCGAAGCCTTCATCCATACGATCCCAATGGAACATGTTTCATTGAATTTTTTTCACGTATAAAGAAGTTATAAATGTTACAAGTTCATATATGATTAAATGATCATTAACCTTAATTAATAATATTTCAATTACAATTCAAAATTGCTAATAACGAGCTCATCTTCTTCACTATCGTTCAAAACTCATGATTCCTGCTCTTCTCCTCTTTCTAACGAACACAGGCCCCATCCTCCTTCCATATTCTATAATATCCCAAATTGAAGCCACCGTTGTTCATCCCTACTCGAGAGCTTCCACCCCTAAAGCTCATGTGTGCCGCCTCGGACAAGAATCCGACTTCCCATCCCAGTTGACGCACAACAAAGGTCGAGCAACACTTTCAATCTTGGAAAATAACCAAACTCTTCCATTTGATCCCCCTCGCCACCATGAACCCCGCATCAACCTCAAATCGCGCTCTGACGCCGCCAAACTTCGACAATTAGCCACCCCAGACCGGCGTCGTTTAAATAGATGCAACATTTGTTGCATTCGAACTAGGTAGAATTATACAAGCATGAAGTTCTTGAAACTTGGAATACAACGAATCAAAATTCGTTTGATTCCATTGAAATTTTGATTATTTATCGATTTCTAAAAATCGAAGAGAAGCGATTGTTGGAAAATAGAAAATGAGAATGAATCGAATTTAGAGCTTAGGAAACAACATCTGTGGGATCAATTTATAGAAGAAAATAATTTTTTATTCAAATATTTAATTTACTTTTATTAATTCGTGCTTATCGTCATTTCTGTTTAACGTTTACATATGAAATTCGTTCGCGATGGAAAGGACATATAGCAATAGTGTGACATTACAGTCCTAACGAAACTTGTTTCACCGAAATTCGAGTTCGTTTGAAAAAATAGTGAAAATTTTGGATATTATAATCGTTAATTGATTCACATTTATTTTTTGCTCACTCACATAACAACCACAATTGGCTCAAAACTTGAAATTTTACAATAACTAAATATTCTGGACATGATGGAATTGGTTTCGTCGAATTCCGAGATCGTCTGGTAAAACTCCATTTTTAATTCACAACGTAAATCGATACGTGTTTATATCGTGCATTATCATCAAAATAGATCCAGTTGACCCTAAACTGAAAATCTTACAATAGTTAATCATTACGGATTTTATAAAATTAATTGACATAATATAATCAATTCCAAAATAAACAAATTTATTGATAATAAATTATCATTATCATATATATATATATATATATATATATATATATTCAAACAGAGTGTTATATAGCCTCCAAATAATCTAACCTGAATTTTAAACTCGATAATTCCATTTTCAAGTTAAATCGATATTCAATTTATTAAAAATCCATTTATTTTATTTAATAAATAGTTATAGTTCATAAACGACTCCATGGCAACTTTTTGAAAATTTGATTTGGATATAACTGACAATCTACAATATGAAACCTCAGTTTTTCTTTTTCATTAGAAAAATATATTCCAATAGATCTAGAAGATTCTTGTTTCAAAGAATTCCGACTTACATTGGATCCTATATATCTGTTTAAAGTTCAAGACGTAAATCTATGAACAACCGCGATGTTAAGAGCTCGTTTTTAATTTAATTACAAATTATACGTTCAAACGTCGTTTTTTTAAAACTAATTGCTATAGAAATCTTTTTATATTTCCAGTACAACTTTAAAGCAAATTTAAATGTTCAAAATTAATGAATAAAACTCTGGGTCGTTACATTCCTTCCTACTTAAAAGAATTTCGTCCCCAAAATTATTAAGGTGGGAAAAATACTACTAACCCATTAACTTTTCAAAAATCAATTTAGTTAAAATCTTCCATTTTACTTCCTGAACTTTTAGTACAAACTTATCTAATTGGTTTTAATCAAAATACCAATTCATTTTTTGTTAATAAATTTTTTTGAAAATTTTAAAACCTTAAATTTTCGATTTTTTGGCAGATTCTCCTTTATACGATGGGACTTCTACGATATTGTAGGAACAACAAATATATATACATATACATACATACATACATACATACATACATACATACATACATACATATATATATATATATATCGACCCATATAGTCGAAAAACCCAGTTCATACACCAAATATTGTATTATTATTTTTGGCAAAGCTGACGGGGTTGAATGGACCTCCACCATTTTATTGATATACCAAAGACGATTACAAAGTTATGCAAAGAGAAAAAACAAACAAAAGATAATAGAGGAAACATGGTATAACAATGTCATACAAAAGCCACAACCAAGACACATATATACAAAGCAAGAAAAATTCTTAGCCAAAAATACTAGGGTCAAAAGTGAATTTCACGAATTTAAGCCCATCCCTAATGTTGTGCCAAAAAATTGCTTCCATTGGCCAAAATTCAATGCTTCATCTTCATCAAAGACACGAACATTGCGTTATCTCTAAATGTTGCTAACGATCTTCTTCAATACATAACAAAAGATTCTGGACTTGACATTTTTTTCATGAAGCTTCAAATGAATCCTCTCCCATTCAACTTTCTTGATGTAGCACAACAAGTGTCATGAATATGCACCAAAGCTTCAGCCCATATTTTCTTTGTTACGTTGCATTCAAAAAACAGATGCTACACACTCTGAGTCTGCTGAATACAGAAAAGACAACATATGTTCACCTCTATACCATAGTTAGCAAGCTTGTCTTTGCTTAGTAGATCTCCTTTAGTGTCTTTTCAAAGTGTGAGATTCTAATTGGCATTATTGTCGTTGCGCCAAACAGCTTTGTGCGATCTGCAGTTAATCATGGATTACATACCAAGCAAAGAATTGTACATGTGCTTAATTTGGGACTGGTCACCTTTCCACTTCCAATTCGCCATGCCAATGTTAAAACCGTGATTGGAAGCTGCACGTATGATATGCCACAAAGCTATGACATTGTGGTTCGAAGAAAGAGGCGACCTCATTTGGTTATTCACAAAAATTTCCTTAACCTATCATGACTGGGTAATACCAGTTTGTTGCCTTTCTTGAAATGATATGGCATTTTCAATGATAAACCCATAATCAACGCAAGGGTCAATCTAGAACTAGGCATGCGCAAAACAGCTTGGCCAAACTTAAAGTATAGGAGGACGGTGTTTTTTAGTTTAATCAAAGACTTCCATGTCCGACTTTGATTCTGCAAAGCAGTGAGAGTCCAGAAGCTCTTTTGTTTCAATATTTGTTCATATGACCAAAGAACCCATAGGCTCTGTTTCATGCAAACAATATGATTATTGTGTTTGGTAAAGGCATCTTGGTTCCATATTTTTGTATTAATAATACCAAGGCCACCTTTGCTAATGGTTTTTCAAGCACTTTAAATGATATAAGTGCCCAAAATTTGTTGTGAATGTTTCTTTCCATATAAATTTCATAAAGGCAGTTTTAATCATGGAAAGAAGTTTATGTGGGAGGACAAAAGTTTTAGCCCAATAAACTCACAATGCCATGATCATAGGCTTGACAAGTGTAATCCTTCTTGCTTGGCTTAGCATTCTGGTGGACCAATAATTCAGTTTCTCAGTAAAAAAATTAATATAGTGACATACATTGCAGGGTGGTAGTTCTGGATGTTGCCAGAGGCCAGCCAAGATTTGAATTGGTAGTAATATCGATATTCAACCCAGTCAAAGCACGAATTTGGTTCTTTCTAATATGACTAACACCAGCCACCATGATATCAGATTTTCATAGTTTATTTTCAGCCCTGTCATCGTATAAAATTGCTCAAGTGTGGACATGATGTTAGAAAGGGTGTTGTCATCTGGTTCGCAAAAGATAACAAGATCGTCATCAAACATAAGTGTAGTAATTCTGGGGTTTTTGCACTTGGGGTGTAAAGCAAATCGATTATCATCAACAAGACTGTTTAACATCCCAGTGAGAAACACCATAACAGTGATGAAAAGATAAAAGGAGATAGGATCTCCTTGAAGAGTGCCTTGTTTACTTTCAAAATAACCAACAGAGTTACCATTAATATTAATAGAAAAGTGTGCAATGCTTATGCAAGCATGTACCCATGAATTAAACTTGGCAGGGAAGTTAATGTAACTTTGAATCCTAATGATAGATAGCCATTGGAGAGAGTAAAATACCTTATTAATGTCCAGATTTAACATTGCTCTAGGAGAGATGTTCAAAGTGTTACAACCTTTTATAAGCTCATGAGCTAGTAAAACATTATCCACTCTTAGGAAAAAATGCATATTATTTACATGAGTTGAGAGATGGTAGAACAGATTTGAATCTGCATGCAATGATTTTGGTAATATGTTTGTAAATGGTGTTGTAACACGAAATAGGCCTAAAAGCATTAACATGATTGGCATTGTTAACTTTGTGAATGAGTGCAATGGTGGTACTATTGAAAGATCCCATCATGTTAGAGCTAGTGAAGAAATGTTTCACTGCCTTGCACACATCAAAGTTAATAGTATTCCAGCTACATTGATAAAATTTAGCATTAAACCCATCAGACCCCTGCATGAATTATAATTAAGTGAGAAATTTGCTTCTTTTATCTTAATATCAAAAATATTAGAGTTGATCATATCACATTGAGAAGCAGAAATTTTGGGGAGCATGTATGGGTTAATTTCATCAATGAGGGGAATGAAATTAGTTTCATTCCCAAAGAGATCAGCAAAATAATTGACAAAAGCATTTTGAATACCATTCATAGATGTGTGTATCTAACCATTCATATCAGTAACAAAGTGGATGTCTTATTTCTTGTGCTTAGATTTAAGAGCATCGTGAAGGTAGGCAGAATTCCGGTCGCCATCTACAAACCATTTCATCGTAGCCTTCTGCTTGTTCATTTGCGCTTCAGTTTGGAAAGCATCCAAGTGCTTGAGTGAAAGTTCAGGTTTCAAATTGGAGAGCATAACATTGGTTGGATCATTAAGCATTTGAGTTTGAATTTGGTTTAGTTGGCTTAACCACGTGGTTCAGAGTAAATTCCGACTACCAAATTTGTTTTTGCTAAGCCTTAAGGGAATCCTTAAGAACGTTAAGTTTTTTGCGAAGTTTGAACATTAGGTTACCAAAGCATGGTGAATTCCATACTATGGAAGCAATATTATTGAAATCAGGTTCATTGATCCAAGAATTGAAAATTTTAAAACTTGGTTTCCTCATATTAATTTGATAACCAAGGTGGACAATATGTGGCGAATGATCAGATAAAATTGGTAGAAATAACTAACTAGATAAGGATGGTCATACATTGAGATTGTTTTCATTACAAAAAGAATGGTTAATCTTAGAGAAATTTCTAGTGCCTTCTCGTTTGTTGTTATTCCATGTGAATTCAACTCCCAAGATTTTGATAATAATGAGATCAGTATGATTAATAACAATGTTAATGGACCTTGTTTCATGAAGAGAGAGGTGATCCTCCTACACTATCAGAAAAACTAATGGGGGAGTTGAAATCACCACACACAAGCCAAGGTTCAGACTGCTGCTTTTAGGAAGGTAAGAAATTATCTGTAGCAACAGCAGAATTGTGAGCATACACAAAAGTACAAAAGTATGAGGTGGGGGATGGAATGTGCGTGTTGTGAGAATGCAAATGTTGACTGGATGTAGCTATCTTAGTGAATCTATTAACTTGAGGATCAAAAAGCAATAAGATTCTACCATAGCTAGCATCAGAGAGATCATGTAGCATGGACCAGTTTGAATCAATGTATCTAGCAGATAAAGCTTCATTCAGTTTTGTTTCAAGAATGGCAAATGCACTTAGGTTATACTTTCTTATGAGGAGCTTGCATTGATCTAGTTTGACGTTAGAGTGTGCACCTCTAATATTCCAGATGTAGATGTTTTGTTTCATTGGGAAACTCGTTGTTCTCATTTGCACTGTTTGGCTTAGATTTGGTTACGAACTGAGGAACTTCATTCCCAATATGAGTGTTTAGAGACATAGGAGAGTCCACTGAGAAAAGCTTACCTAGTTTGAAGCCTTTGATAGCTTGTTTTTCTTTCAATTTCTTTCCAACAACATAATATAGAGTTTCAGTTGGGGATTTATACCCAAGTGGTGGAGTAATGTTGTTGAAAGAATTGGAGATAGAAGCTATAGAAGTTTTAATGATCTCGATGTTGTTTGTTGCATTGTTACTAATTTTTTAAGTCTCTTGTGCATGCACCACTGGGTCAATATCATCCAAATTATCATCAATGTGCCCAATGAAACTATTAATAGTGCACATACCAGGGATGACAATTTGCATTGTAGGTTCATATTCATCAGGAGTCATGCTAAAGCCTTCATCCTCTTCTTCAAAGGCTTATCAGGATCCACAACATTCAAAACTTTGTTATTTTTATCATCAATATTATTCTTGTTGTTATTCACTAAAGAAACTTACTCATTAATACCCAATTCTTTGCTATCATCAGGATTCACTTTAGAGAAAGCTGCATCATTAGTGTTCAGCTCAGAATCCACCAAAACATTATTTGATAAAGGGGATGGATCATTAAGCTTAGGTTGTTCCACTTGACCAATAACATTAACATCATGTATGTCATTAATATGTTCAGTCACTGGATGACCATCAAGTAGCAGTTCTTCATTCTCTTCTCCCATAGTGTCAAGAACTTCAAAACAGTTACCAGTGGTTACTGGTTGATTTGCATTCAATTTGTCATGAACTGAATTGTTGTCCTTCTTGTTATTTGCCAACACATGCAAGTCATCCTTATCATGAATAAATTCGCCTTGTTCCAAAAGTTGTTCTCCTTGCTTGTCATCGGTCTGCCTATCTTTTGTACTGGCAACTTTAACTTTGTATACATATCTCTGGATGCTAAAAGTTACCTTCTTTTGTTGTGTTCAACTTTCTTCCATGGGTGAACTTTTTGTGATGTATCCTTCCTATTGTGGTAAGTGCATTTACCTTTTGTTCTTGCGTTTTCTTCATTTTTCCATTGCCAGTTGAATTGATTTGTATAGGCTTCTTTGCTATTGGATCTGAATTCTCTTTCGTGACTTCAACATTTCTAGATTTCTTTGCATTCAAATCATCTTTTCTAATACACTGCTCAAGAAAATGACCAAACACCTTGCATTCAGTGTAGACCAGGGGTTTCCACAAGTAGTTAACTCTGATTCTCTAAGTACCTCCATATGGCAATGTGACCAAGAAATCATTAACAAGCTGATTATCAGGTTTTACTTCAATCAAACACTTGGCATACTAAAGCCTCTCAATTTTCTCAGTCATCTCATCTAAGAATAAGAGTTTACCTAACCTACTGGAACTGCTTTGACTTTCCCAAATACATTATTCACATTCAAGTCATAGGGTTTGAGGATAAAGAGTTTGTTTTGCATGATAATCGGGTCTCCCATAAGCACTCTCGGCTTCTCTTCCTCATAAGAGAAATGGAAAAGGAAATTACACCATCGTATTTTACATTGAGCTCACCTTTCAATTTCCAAATCGATCTAACCTTTCGAAAAAAATCAGTATATGAGAGGGGTTCTGTAACACCCCACATTTCTTAATGTCACCCGTATGAGGGTTTCATTAATAAAGTATGAAGCATTGTAGGTATAAAGACAGAAAATAATCACAGATACTAAGATTTCACAAGACATGAAAATATATTTACAGCGGAAGAAAACTTTCATTTAATCAAACATTTAGAAAATGTCATGTCTCAAAACCTCAGTCAAAACAACATTAGAGTAAAATAATATTATCCCCAAATATAGTCAAAAGATACAGCCTTACCCTGAAAAGAGAGCAAGCAGAAATTCATATTGTAGAAACCCATCATGATAAAGCTAACAAAGAACTATAAACTTTCTCCATATAAGCCTGGGGGGAAAGAAAGAGAAAGGAAGAAAGGAAACTGCTCAGACATAAAGCCTGGTGAGCTGCTAGGATTAACAGCTTGACTTACTAAGTTAAGTAAAATGGGTAAATAGTTGTTCTAGCAACATATAAGGTTAGATGTCTATACATGTCTAAAGGTGAACAATAGCTCATATAAACTAATATCAAGGATTGACAATTCTTATACAAATAAACAAAGATGATACTGGAAATCAGATTAAGCAGACTGACTGTTTTACACTTCTACTATAACATACTAGTATAATAGTTCAACCCGAATATCCTGTGTCCGCCCCGGCAGTAGGGTGTATCACTCCCTCACCCGGCAACTTCCATCCACAACAAATATCCATAGGTTCTTTGACATCTTATTCTCCACTTTTGGACCCATGCATGCTTATGACTCTGCCGGAAAGCGCTCCTAACACCCCCAACAAGATATAAACCAACAAGACTAGAGTTACCTTAATTACTACCCAGGCGATCGGCTCCCTATGACCCGAATATCCTGTGTCCGCCCCGGCAGTAGGGTGTACCACTCCCTAACCCGACAACTTCCTTCTACAAAAAATATCTGTAGGTGCTTTGATGTCTTATTTTCCATTTTCAGATCCATGCACACTCATGACTCCACCTAAACGCGCCCCTAACACCACCACCTTTTGAACCTATTACTATCCTGTTCAGTAAAGCGTGCCCTGGCCCCTACCAAGTGTGAGGCCCTCTCTAATAGATACCTACAGGGATACTGACTGATATGGGTCCCACACAACAAGACTATCACGAGCCAATTTCCCCTAGGCACGTGTCCTCCAAGTAGCTAGGATTTCCAAGAGTCTCTAAACCGGATACAACCACAAGACTGAGACCTCTTAGCTTATTAATAATCAGGTTTAACTTCATTAATAAGAACGGTTGTTATGTTACGTATACAACTCCCTTTCCCAAGCACCTGCCCAGATGTCTACCCATATACAAATTATTCAAGCTTAAATTACATCTGGTACTTACAAGTCATATCATGTTCTACTTAATCTTTTAATTAAGTCTATCCATTTTAACATGTTCATATACATGTGCATTGTATTCATCAATCATGTTCCTAATTTATAACATACACAGGTTTATGCATATCTCTACTAAGCTATATATAGCAACGTATACACATTATCTTTCTTTTTTTTAATTTAAGCATATACACAGGTTGTAACTTTCCGTCTTTCCATTAATTACAATCAATGCCATTTATTTCTGTCATGTTATATACGTATATTCATATATATGTTTATGCACCAGACATCTCACACTAAGCCAACCACTTGTAGATGCTGAATTTGCCGGGCGGTTCCGGGCAGAGTTCTACCACAAGTTGGAGTTAACCTCGTGTCTTAGCACCGTTATATGTGTGTATGCACTAGACCTCTCACATTAAATTAACCACTTGTGGATGCTGGATTTGCCAGGTGGCTCCGGGTAGACTTCTATCACAAGTAGAATTTATCCTCGTGTCTAGGCGCGGTTACAATTTCTATTTATTGTAAATTTAGGCATGTGTATATTTGTCCTTTTTCCCAAAAATTACAACATGAACCAGTTTTATGCATATTATTCTCAAACTACCGCATGTATTAATTTTATGCATATTATCCTTAAACTACAGCATGCATTAATATTATGCAGATTATCCTCAAACTACATCATGCATTAATTTCATTTCTTAAACGACAACATATATGCATATTTCACATTTCTCAAATGCATAATTTCATTTCTAAATGACAACATATATGCATATTTTACACTTTTTAAATGCATAATTTCATTTCTCGAATGACAGCAGATATGCATAATAATATCAAATTAATGTTCTTTCCAAATTGACGCCAAAGGAACATGTTTTCAAACATCAATGCCAAATAAACATGTTTACAAATTTAATAGGTGACTACAATATTCCTAAAATCAACCCTCTTTTTATATGCTAATCAATATGACATATCCTTCAAATTACTTATTCCCTTTTACGCTAACATGTTCCTCAAATTAACATATGCAAACTAATTTTGATTACATGTTCTCAAGTTTATGCATTATTGACATATTTATAGATTAATGTCAAACATTCAATCTATGCCATATTAACATGTTCATAACTAAAGTCAAATTTTTGTTCACACATCAGCTCCAAAATTCCATCCTATTCAATGCCTACATGTTCTTCCTTTTGATAAACCCCAATTTATAACATAAATTCTAATATGCCCAACTTTCCCTTTTTTCTTTAATGTTATTCCACTTTTTTCAGTTTTACGCAACACATATAATACTATAGCTAAACAAACAGCAGAAAAGGGATAAGGTAGAGGTGTACATACAAGCAGGAAAAGGAGTAACATATGATCTTATAGGCTTTGATTACTTTTCAAAAATATATGTACTATCAATTAAACTACTTCAACAATTATCATATCTATTTTACTTTAACTTAGAAGAAATATGAATAATCACAGTAGACTCACCGTATTTGCGGATCTAGAAAATCTTCCAAATAGTTGTTGTAGAAGAAAGTCCACTCTTAATCTTTTTGTTTGTGTGCAAGCCTTTTATTTGAATTATCTCTGTAGATTTAGGCTTCAGTTGCATCCTCACCCGCAATGCATATATTTTTATTTCAGAATAGATTGGAGGCAGAAAGTATGAAGAAGTATTGTGTGTACTGGAATGGGAGAGAGAGCCACTTATTTATAGGTGTACAGAGATAATTCTAACCTTTAGATAATAGGTTTTAATCCAAATCGTACACATAATGCTGAGTCAGCAAGCGTATTATGTATATGAAATAGTCCAGGTTCGAAATGTTAAATAAATGGAACATTATATCTTTTGATTTATCCTTTACTTTTGAATTTCAAATGTTATGTGTATGTAAATATACACATCTTCCTTTATTTTTCCACTCTTTATCTTTTTATTTAATGCAATCATTTCACTATGTTTTCTTTTTTTTTCCTTATTTTAGTCAATTCATTGCATTAATTCACCTATTACTTACTTCTTTTAGCGCATGCATTTTCTTTCCATCAGTTTTGAATTTCAAACATAATGTATACATATATCCCTTTTTACATATTTGCATTTTCACTTGCATTCTATTTTCTTTTCAACGTATGCATTTCTTTAATTTATTAACTCTCTCTTCTTTCTAAACCATTTCTATGCCTTTCGTCCTTTAATTGCATTTATTACATTAATGTTTCTCACTTTTTACCGTATGCATTAATTACATGCATTTCTTTAAACCATTGCATGTAGCCTAATCTTATTTCTTCTTTTCAGTGTATGCGTTTATTTCATGCAATGGTTCACTACAAATATTTTCATTTCTTTTCTTATTAATGCATCCCCCTTTTTTTATATTATTACATGCACTTAATTGCATTGCATGCATTTTTTTGTATTAATTTCCCCTTTAATGCATGTATTGCATGCACTTTACATTAACTTTCTCTTCATTTTCTTGCGTGTATTTAAATTTTCTCAACATAATTGCATACACACACACATATATATATATTTTTGTGTGTGTGCACCCATCCATTTTTAAATTTTTCTTCCTTGATTAATTAATTTACCCATTAGATAGTCAACCCATTAATTATTAAAAATTTGGGTTGTTACCGGTTCATCAAGAAAGAAACCAACCAGGGTTTCCTTCCTAACATTCGAACCAGCATTGATGACCTTAGGTGTATGTTTCATTGAGCCTTCAGAGAAAGAAGGTACCATGTCAATGGGTATGTACTTCCCCGCATTTTGTGGGTGACGCTGAAAGAGAGAAGTTCAAACATGTTGACTATGAAGTCGTGGGTTGACATTGGTGTTGGATGACAGAGAGGGTATCGTTGGTGGAACTGGAGGAGAGTTGGCATCAGGGCGTATGTCAAAGGGAGGCATCTTTGTTTAGCTCAAGGAGGCATGGGATAACAGAGGAGAGATGATGGAAGAGACAGTTAATGACACATTCGTCGAGAGAGGAGCAATCATTAACGGTCGTTTTTTTCCTCTTGGCGAAGGCCTACCTTATATAAGTGTTATTAACCGAACTTGCTTAATTCATAGGCAATTTAAGCATCCAAACCCAAGCCAATGACTCCATGTACCTGTACTTGCTCAGTGTAAACGAGTGAGTCTCATATCATGAAATTTTAAATAATCATTCATTCGAACAAACATATAGTTTCTATGTTTAACATGTTGTACATGTATTAATAAGCAATCACTATTTACTTCAATCAATTTTTATACCATTTTATTTGGTTTTTAATCATTCACAGCCAACATTTTTGTATTCAATTTGTATTCGGTTCAAACATTGGTTTAAACCAATTTATTTACTTTCCATGGGTAAACATAATTTTATATGTCTTGATTTATGTCAAATGCCAACACAATTTATAGCATTTACTTATGGATAATTTTATACATTCATTTGGTCAAGTCTTCATCCAATTGCAAACAAATTCCATTTCAATGGATTTATTTACTTAAGCTTTTAATAAAACTAAGCCGGCTTTCAAAAAATATTCGACTTCTCGAAATTTTCTAACTCTTAAAATTCCCGAAAAATTTCTCCAGCGTCTCCTTTGCGCGGCTGAATCGGTACAGCTACAAATTGTCTCTCTAGGCATTTCCAATCAAAAAGAAAACTAAAGAGCCAAACAATTTTCCAAATAGGTGTACAGATCATCAAACACAAGTAGTAATACATACACATACCTTTTTGATGAGCATAAATTCTTATTTCTCGCTTTCACTTTGATTCAGTACTTGTTCAACATATAAGTATCCATTTCCAATTGATTTTAAATCAATTCAACCTTTAGTTTTTAATTCACAAATCAACTTCCTGGTCAGTTCATTTTCATTCTATAATTCAAACTTGATTTCTATTTTAAAATCAACCCATTAATTCTGCTTTAGTTCAAATTTTATTCCAACAAATAACAACATCTAATATACACTCAACTTGCCTATGCATAAGTCAAATTCATTTTAATAATTCAAACCTCAAACATTTCTTCTTTTTCATCATATTCAATTTCATTCAGGATTATCTCTAATCCAATCCAATTTCATTTAACTTAGCTTAAGTTAAATGCCAATCCATTTGATTTACTTTCACATTTCAAACTATTTAACTTGCATAAGTTAAATTTAAATTCAGAATTCAGACTCCCGGCTTTTATTCCAAACTCTTTAAAATTTTATAAATATATGTAAATATTTATGCCTATTTGCAAACTCGAAGATTTGAAATTTCAAAACAACTTGTTTTTCTTAAATAAATTTCTATTGGAAATTTTACTATGGTAGCAATCTGTCATTCAGAAACGCGAAAATGAATACTGATGATGTGGCCGTCATCATTTAGAACTATTTTCCAGCTACTGAAGTGAGTTCAGTGCTTAATCACTTTCAAAATCCATTAAAACAATTCTTATTCAAAAATCCTTCAAAGTAATGTTATATTGCTTGATAATACTTCAAAAAATATTTTCTAAACATTTGGGATTTAAATTCTCATTTCTTGTCTGAATCCAATTTTAATTGGTTTCATTTATATATTTCATTCTTATACAAATTCTATTTGGTAATCTATAACCATCTCAATATTATAATCTCATTGGATTATAATAACAACAACTAATCACATCAATAATTTTTAGAAAATTAATTCTTTATAAAATATAATTCTAGGTAAAATTATTTCATTCACCCACTTTAAAAACAATATTATGTCAAATTACACAGTTCAAGTGTTTAGAAATCCTTATCCTCCATGTCAGCTAAATGCATCGATGTGGAATTTATATACCACTCAACAAATCAACCAACACAATAGAAAACAATTTTTTTATATAACACTAACAAGTACACTCTCATATATATATATATATATATATATATATATATATATATATATATATATATATATAGACACACACACACATTCAAACTCAATCTAAGGTATTACTAACACCATCTCTATTGAGTTACAGCACAGAGTCAAGGTTATTACTCATCCTTCAGCTTTGATACAAACTGCAATGGCCTACAAATCCGTACCCTTTGAGTTGACTAAATACACCACACATCCAACCCAAATTGCATAGAAATATGAATCGTTATGGGTAATGTGACACCCCATCCATTAATGTCAATCATAAGAGAATGCATTAAGTTTCGTGAAGTGCAATACACAAACAGTAACTAAAATTCACAAGACAGAATGTGAATATACAGCGGAAAAACTAACTTTTATTACAAAACGAAAACATTATGTAACGACCCAGATTTTTAGCCATTTAATTTAATATTTAATTTTTGTTTAAATATTGTTTATGGATTAAATGGTTTGAAATTAATAAATTTGAATATTTTATTTGATCAATTAATATAAATAATAAATTAATTTCGAAATGGTCGAAATTGACTAAATCTGTAATGTTATGTGATTTGGTAACATAAGAAGATCTATTTAAGTTACATTTGATTTTAATAACGATTTCGATTTATAAACAATGTTTAAACGTTTAAATTATAATTTTAATTATATAACGAGCTACAGCGGCGCGGTAGTTGTAATATAATGTTTTGAACTTCAATTGGTCGTACAGGACCCAATTTAAGTTGTATTTTCTCGAAACGAGAAACATCCGAAACCATTTGATAATATCTTTCTAATGAAGCAGAAAAATCGAGTTTTCACCTTATAGATTTTCTTTTATGGCCAAATCAAATTTTCAAATAGTCGCTATGGAATTCGTTTATATAATATAGCGATTTATTATATAGAAATATATGGTTTTTAATTTATTTAATATCGTTTTGGCTTAGAATTCAACGTAGGATATTTTATTTTGAAAATATATGAAATTCTGCTTTGGTATGTCCAATTGTAATATTTTTATATTATTATGTTGAGGTATTTTAAAATTTGTTTGTTTTAATTCAAATTGGGCCTTTTAAAAGGGACTTTATTCAAACGATCTATGTTTTCAACGAAACAAATTTTATTGAGACCGCAACAGCAAATTATTGTTATTATTCAAGTTGCACGTCAAATAGGGTTATTCTGTGAACGTGGCAAAATAAAATGCGAATAAAGTCGACCGTTTTGACTCGAATGAGCGCCATTTGCACAAACGGACTCGGAATTCGACGAAAAAGATTCATTAGGACCGTAATGTCGAATTATACGACGCCGTCCATTCTCGTTACGATTGGAGTTCGTATGTGATCACGATAGTCAATAAACAGTGTTTGGGAATTGCGATAAGTACGAATAAAAATCGTCAGTCATATCAATAAATATCGTCAGTCGCATTAGATAAAAATCGTCAGTCAAATCAAAAATAAAATAATAAAAATATTAAAATAATATAATATAAAATTATATTTTTACCCTATAAATCATATCTACCGTAAGCTTCCCCATACCCAAAAAATATATTACTTTGCTTCCCATTCTTCTTTCTTTCAGTAACATAAGAAAACATTTTCCACTTTAGAATCCAATCAAAAATCAAATACTAGACAGAAAAATCCAATCTTGGATTTGTTATTCTCGTCATAACAAAGGCTCCAAGTAGGTACTAGCGTTATTTGGTGCGATTGTTATTTTGGGCCTCCATGTTTTGGTCAGCAACGACCTTTAGCCGATTATTGTAGCCGAGATGGAAGGAATTAGTGATTGCCTTGACTGGCGTTGATAGGGGAATGGCGGAGCATTCTGATGGGTTTGACCACAACTCCGGTGGTCAGTGGCATTGGGGGACTGAGTTATACGGAGGCATTGGCTATGTGGTTTTTTGTTGGATCTGAGTTCGGTTTTTGGAATCGTGGTGGCGTTGTGGGCCACCGGAGTGGACCAGAGTCGGTCGAGGAGGTAGGCCGAGGGGAGGCGAAGGTGTTGACGGAGTATGGTGGGTCCTGGTGCCTTGGGTGTCGGCGGTGAAGACTTTGAACAGAGCAGTGGTGCTGTGAAGTATTTCTGAAATTGGGTCCGATGTTTGGATCACAAATTGGACAGTGGAGCATTGGAGGAGACGGTGACGGTCTCTGGTGGAGGCTGGGATGGAGGCGAGTCGGAGTTATAGGTGGCGGCAACCAGGAGTTCATCGGAGGAGGTGAAAAGGTGGAGCAAATTTGGGGATAACAGTGGGTTTAATTAGAAAGAGGAAGGTCCGACGTTCCTGAGAACCATAAGTGATTAACACGGTAATTAATTGAAGTTAATTTGGTATTAGATTAACCTAAGGGTCATGAAAACTAATTTAAACTATTCCAATCTAAATACAGTATGAACGGGAATAGATCAACCTGCAGATTCTTACTAATTTAATTAGTAATAATGGGTTAATATTAGGTTAATTAAAATGGGTAATTAACGGAAGTGATTAATTAGCGTCAATTAGGTATCCTAATTAATTAATGACTACAGTTAAGGATTTAACCATTTCAATTTAAAGTCAAATATTGTAAATCATAAAACTTTCACATCTGTGAACAGAATTGGACGAAACTTGAGCCGATGGGTTCGTAATCACGACGCCGACGTATACGAGCTGAAATAAAGTAGTTTTGAGACAGTTGGAACTTTATGTAGTTTTAAACGTCAGTTTGAAACTATATAAAACAGCGCAACCTCGTCAGAAACCAAACTGGTGAGTTAATTCTTACATTCTGAAATACTACGATGTGCTAAATTCATATTATTAAATTTTATCACTAATTGGTTGAATGGATGCTATGGTTGCTATGGATGATTTTTATTGGTTGATTGGTTATCTGTGTTAAATTGACTGTCCAAATGCATGATATTTCATATGTTTGTGTTAAACGATATTATACACTATTGTGCAGGGAAGAACAGGTTGGAGGAATCCAAACGGTTTCCTCAAACAAATCATATATTATTTGTTTACCCCAATTTATATCATATCCTGTTTAGATCTCAATGATTTAATAAATATTGATTTGTTGAATCTAAATTCAACAATTGTCATGTTTTAAATCAATACGCAGTATTGATTGGGGAATTGACAGCTGATGGTCTAAAATCCATCGTATTGAGACAATTATTCGCCGTTAGGCAAATCGGTGTATTTTGAAGTTAAAAATTTATTCTTAATTGAATCAAAATTTAATTTAATTTATTTAGTTATTTAAATAGTGAGTTTTTAAATAAGACGGTATTTGTGACTTTGTTTATAAAACAGGAATGATAAAACAATTTATATAGCTTTATTTCATAAAGAAGTCGTATGTTAACCGAAGGGTTAGTAATATGAAAAGATTGGTTCCAAGGGAAGCAATTAAAATGAGATTTTTATTATTTAAATTTAACGATTGTTATAAGAGCTAATTAACTTTAAGTAAATGTATTTAGGGTGATTATAAAATAGTTTGTTGTTTATAAAATAAAGTATTATCATAATAATGAAGTAACGTACTTCAGTTGATGAAATCAAGTTATATGAGACATGTTAATAAAAGGATTTTTAACCTAGGAATTTGGTGATTTGGAAAGGAGTTTAATAAATTAAAGATTAAGTAAAATAGATATGATTGAAAAAGGGATTTTTCAAATATAAGGAGATGATTTGTAAAACCATACTATAATGGAAATATTTATCGATTTAAGTAATGAAGTAAATAAAAGGAATTTGGTTATAAAGTCCAACCAGTTGTTTTTAACGATGTTAAAAGGAGATTTGGGTAAAGTATTTGTATACAAAATCCAAATTTATAAGGAAAAGTGGATTTGAAGTTATAAACTAAGGCGAGGGCTTTAATGAAACATTTACTTAAGAACCAAATTAAGTAGATGGAAGAATCGAAGTGGAATTTGATATATATATATATATATATATATATATATATATATATATATATATATATAAAAGATATTAGTGAATGGATTAGGGTGGTATAATCCAACTTTTGAATCGAATACTATACATGAGTTTGAAGCAAGAGGTTAATATTCGAGTAAATGATTTACTTAATAATATATTAAGTAAAATGGTAATGGTCGATCGAGATGTTCAAATGAAAAGATATGGTTCATAAAACCCTAGTTTAAATAAAAATAGGGAGCAAGATCTGATCGATATTATAAAAACGTGAGTTTTAAGTTGTGAACTTCTAACTACTCTAGGATAACAACGTTGTCGATTAAGGTCTGAGAGGTAAATAAAATACCCCAACTTGACCGACTTCACTATTATCGAGGAATGGTATTAGTTCGTAACGGTAAAGGAATTTGGAAAGGAGATGTTATTCTCGTCGAACATTTTCAATTCAATTGTAAGGGTTGAAATGAAATTTAATACGAAAGGGTTTAAATTAAACAATGTACATTAACGTTGTTTAATCTGAATCGAGACATGTAGTTTTAGTTATACCTATAGACTATTTATATAACACTGGTTTTTAGAAAATAGTAATAATATGAATACAACAATATTTTCAGGATTTAAGAAGAGTAAAGCAAAGTGAGAATAAACGAGAGTTATTATTTCCAAGTGACGAAACAAAAGTTGAGTTGGTAAGATGTTAAAATGTAATCGACTTTAAGTCGAGAAAATGATTTCAAATGTTTCGATAAAGATTTTTAATGAACGATTATAATAATAATAAGAACCTGAGCTACCAATATACTTGACCATACTGGTTTGAAGTTGATAGTTAAAACACCAAACTATCAACGAAATATTTTACTGGACCTATTTTGACGTGTTGTTTCGAAGAGACCGGGATGAGAACTAGACCCAAAACCACTTTGACTCAACGTTACGTACGAAGTTAACTTGTGATGGAATGAAGTGGAAGCAAGAGAAGGCTGTGGATATTCAAAACGGAAGGACTACTTATAATCTTTTGTCTGCAACCAAAGATATAATGCGGTTCTGTCGTGATTGAGATCTATGGAGTTGGACTACTCGCTACTGATCTATAGGGTGATTCCTTAGATGTGGTAGGAGGGTGCCTTCGGTTCATCCTGTTCCTGGATGACTTGTATGGACGGATGTCTAACAGAGTATTTCCAAAGGGGTCACGTACGTTGATTTCTTCAAACGTACTATAGTTGGCGGCGGAGAGGGGCACTTCTCTTAGCTTAACTGCTAGAGTATTTTTGTGGACGTCAATTAGTGATATCCAGCAGATTTGACGATGTGGCATTCAAAGTAAATGATGACCAGATATTTAAAAGTTAAATTCTAACCTCAAGCCTCATTAACCGGGGAATGACAAAAATCGGGCAGGCGGCATATCTATGTGGGTCGCTCCCATTAGGGTGTATAGTTACCTATCTAGAGATTTCATTTCATTCCTTATCTATTTCGATGCTGTCCCTTTTCGGGAGACGGTTGTTGATCCCAACCGTCGGTGATATACATTCGATACACTCAAGCGAAATGAGTGGTCGGTCATGTGTGGGCCGGGTTGCAAGAAGTTCTTGTTGAACCCAGTGTATTCGCCTCTAGAGATACACTATCGGCAGGTGGTCCCATACCTTGTCATAGTAGGAATCCAAATTCCAATAAGCGCCTGCGATTTTGATTGTAAAATACATATGTGGAGCGTGAGATGCAAGCGTTCCACTAGATTACTATTTATTTCTGGTTGATAGAAACTATTATAATATTAGAAAAATATATATTCTTCAAAAATGGTTTGGGATATAGTAAGGTAAAAACCATCCGTGTTTATGTGTGGACTGGTCTTACTATTATCCTTTTGGTTCAAAAAGGATTTCCAAAGTTAAACTGATTGTTGATGTGAATTTAGCACTAAAAGTATTCCAGACTGACCCGTGTGTTTTTGCTTTGCTTCAAAATGTGTTCGGGTCAGACCGAACATGTTTGACAGGTTAGTTTTCGCTTGGAGTTTCAGAAGCTGGAAGCGGGGGCTTTACCGTTAGTTATTTAAAGTTATTCCGCTGTATCTGATTCATGTTGTACTCTGATGATTGGTTTGTATACAAGATTTTCATTTGTATAAAGATATGTTGTTATATTATATATTTTGTTCATTCCGCTGTGAGCTTTTGATATTCTTCTTCTTCTTCTATTCTGATATTTCTTTCTTTCTTATCTCACCCTCTAACTTCTTTCTATAGACGTTCCATTGTTTTCGGTGTCTGGAAGATCGACATGAATTACGGTAAGGGTATTTATGTCGATTTTCAGGGCCGAAAATCCTTGGGTCGTTACACATTATTCCAAATCAATTACAACTGCACATCCTTACACTTCCCAAACACAAAAAAAACTTAATTTAAAACCATATGCCTTATAACACAAACTATCAAAGTGAAAAACCATAAAATCATATCCATCCTTAAAAGCCATAACAAAGAAAAGTAAAAGTCAAAGCAATACATCGAGCTAAAAGATGTCCAAATCCAAGCTGAAAGAAATTACGGTCACTTTTGAATACCATCGGATCTTGATTAACCCTAGAGGGGGTGAATAGGTTTTAATGGAGTTTTATGAAATATTAAAATTATCACAGCACAGATTTCAACATAGAAAATAAATGCAGAAAGTAAATGACATAGATTTTACCCAGCTTCGGCAAACCCTGCCTATTGCTCCATTCCAAAAGATTTCTACTATGTATTAAAACAAATCCCGCTTACAAAACCTTGTAAACTCGCAAACCCTGCTCTAGTTCTAATCCTACACTCAAAACCATGCAATGAACTTTATACCCAAGATCATATTTTCCCCGAATTACAAACCCATAACTCGTATACCGTACCTATAAATCCTATAACTAGTAAACCCCTAGTTTTACAAACAAACTAGAAAACCGCTAGTTTTACAGATAGACTAGAAAACCAATGGACGATTACAAAAGAAATAAAAAACAATAAAATAAAAAATAAGACCCAATACCCTAGTTAAAATAAAATAATCCTTAGACACTTAAAATAAATGTGGGCCCCCTTTATAATTTGTAAACTTATTGAACATTAAACGAATTGATTAAATTTTATTAAAACGAGCTTATCGCATGGCGGTAGTTCGTAATTTTTCGATTTGAACTTCAAATGAGTATATACGATCCAATACGAGTCGGAATTCCTTGAAATAAGAATTATCCGGATCTATTGGTTCTAATAAAAGAAAAATATTTGAATTTCATCTTGAAGATTTTGAGATATGTCTAAACCGAGTTTTCAGAAAAATCGCGGTGCGGTAGTTTGCGATTAAGAATTTAAATGATTATTGAAGTTGAGGTTTTGAATACTTAAAATTTAAGGAAGGAAAAATCTAAATTTGTTGGAAACACTTATGAAAAAAATTAATTAGTTTCCCGTAAATGTTCATTAATTTTACTTGAACATTATACATGTATAAACATAAGTTATATAGTGATTTATAACTCAAAATTTAAAATTTTATGAGATTATTAAAAAAGTGAATTTTTGAGTCAATATATTTTTATATAGATTCTTGGTAATGCTTGTTTGTTGTTATTTGGGTTTTATCTTAAGTAATTGCAAGGACACAACTTTTTTTAGGGGGGAATTTTGTAACAACCCACATATTTGACGATAATACATTTAGATAATTAATTTAAATATAGCATCGTTAATTTTTAATCGAGTGTATGTCCAAAAAGTCACATTTTCATATAGATGAATTTGGACTCGAAACCATTTCTGTTGAGTTCAAAATGTCATTTACGTGAACAAAAACCGTAAACATCGATATATTTCGAGTTTGTGAAAATTGAGAATTTTACTGGGGCTTGGATGGCTAAACCTAACCCACGCCTTATAATACCATAGCCACCTCTCCTCTTCATTCATTCCTACTTCAACCAAAAATACAAAGTGTGGAGTGAAAAGGGAAATTAAAATTCCCTAAATCTAGAGTTGCAATTAGGGATCCAATTCAGGAGGAAATCAAGTGCAAAAGCTTGGGTAAGCTTCTTCATCTTCATCTTCTCCAACTCCACTCCTCTTTAATTTCTGAAGTTTCCTATGAGCTAATTATTAGGAAATTTATTTATATGATCTTAGATTGAAGATTCTAGTGTGTTGCTTGAAGAGAGGTGGATCTCACTTGGTTTTGAAGCTTCTACCTCCTTCCTTAAGAACAAAGGTGAGTTCTTTGAGAACTCACATCTATGCCTCAGGCTGTATGCTTCTATAGTGCTCCCTAGGAACATATATTTTGTGTGTGCAATGTATGAATTGGTTTATTTGGTTGTTAGCTCTCCAGTTTTTGAGTTTTAATGTCATTTATATGAGTATCCTTATGTAAACCAATGAATGGTCGTTTGTACATATGCTTCATTGTGATTAGGACTGTTTTTAACATATCCAAGAGTCTATAGAGAACATGTAACAATCCAGAGCAATTAACTGATGTTTTTCCCCTTGAAAAACATTCACAGAGAAGGTCAGACGTCTGAAATAAATTTCAGATGACTGAACCAGTCTCTAGAGATTGGTAGAGACCAATTTCAGACGTCTAAAGTAGGTCATACGTCTGAAAATTGGTCCAGACATCTGATTTGGCCTGCTGCTTTAATATTTTACTACTGATCGATGGTGACCATGGTCGATAGTTCGGGTACATTCAGACTTATCCTTGGCCGAGTTTCGGCTCGTTCCGCATTTTCTATAACTTTTCAGTTTCTCTGATTCACATATTTCAGCAGCTCAGCTAGATGGACTCTCGATTGATTCGTGGTGAACGAATTAATAATATTGATAATCATGGTATTTGATTTATGTATTTAAAACGGAATTCTTTGTTTAACAGTTACTTTGATCGCTATTATACGAGATTTGCCACTTTGAAATTATATAAAAGGGTTTTATATTTTTAGTAGATACCAAATTCTTTTATTAAAATGGTTTCTAATCTTACTTAATTATATGAAGTTATTTTCTAAATTGCTTCATAAATCTACTAGTACATATTGATAAACCTTTTTCTCATTCGTATGAGAAATCTAATTAAACGCCTTAGTAAAAACAAGACATTAACCCTTGTGTTTGCTTTTACGGTTAATTCTTGGACTCGTTTGGTTGAACACTGTGGCAATGATCTTTTCATATTTCTTGTGGAATATACAACATGTTCGTAAATATTCGAATAGAGGAAGTGGTTATGGGACATGTAGCTCGACTTTTATATTTACTACCTTGTTGTAGTTTACACTATACTTGATCACTATTGATGATCTTGGATCTTCGGATCAATCGACTTTTGGGTCCCTCTGATGATCTTCTGATCATCATATGGAACTTCGGTTCATTTGATAATATTTATGATCTTTAGATTATTTCGTATCGGCGAGATACGCGATATAATATTTCTTATTTTCATACAAACTTGATGGGATACATCATTTCTCATGAATAATCATTTGTTGAGATAGTGTTTTCTATATTCATGTAGACTTGATGGGAGACATCATTTCTCATGAATATCCATTTGTTGCTATCGTATTTTCTATTTCATATAGAATTGATGGGTGACATTATTTCTCATGAATAGCTATATCTTTAGAGTGTGATAATCTTTTATAGCATCAAGATTTCTATGAGACGTATTGTTGACGTTTTTCCAAGCCTTCACATTTACTTTTGATAATTGTTGTTATTTCTCCTATGTCATTTTCTATTTATATCTCTATTTCTTTCTCGGTTTATTATGATGAGTACAGCTGGATTGATCCATTTATTGTTTATTCTAATAAATAATACTCGGATTAGACCGGCTATTATAGGTGCTTATATTGGACTTCTAGCAAGGACCACCTCTTGACTTTTAACTTTTGTATCTACATTATCATTATAGTAAATTTTCGATTATATGTGTATGTGAGTTTTATGTATGCATATTCTTTTGGTTAGAACTTGTACTTATTCTTTTGTTGAATAGTGGATCGACTATGACCAATATCTTTGTACCTATACTCATGTGTTTTATTCATATCTATTTCCGCCTTAGTGATATGAATATCAGTGTCTAACTCTGATTTTATTGTTATGTATTTTATATTGCTTTCCTAATTATATATAGCCACTGTGTAGTAGATTTGATCTTTATTTAGATGTGTCGGATTTCCTCATGAGTTTTAAAAATTTAGACCACATTATATGACATATTTAACACTCGTTTAAAGCTAATATACAGATGGTCGCTCCTCAACAGCCTTATTCTTTGGGTTAGTTGACACCATTGCTTGCAATGGCCTTGACTAACGCGATTATTGGGGTGGGGCGTTACACTTGGTATCATAGCTAAGTTCGGAACAATATAAGATATTATGGCAATGATCATTGTTCTAAGTTTCTTAGGAGATCGTGTTTAGGATTCTATTCGAGTCTTCGGACCCATCATATCCTATCTTATATCATGATCCTTTGTTTAACCAATCGAGTTTGATTTGGTTTCATCTTTGTGAAATCTTGACCTAGATAAACACAGAGTCCCGTCCCTTTCCTGAGTAGGAATTCAGAGTTTTTCCTAATTTGAGTTGAAGCTATTTTCGGGACTTAGTTTTGAACAATTTTAGAAACAAAAATAGAGCCTATCATGGTACCTTTCTTTCTATTCTTTATGATGTTGGCTTCTGCGATTATCTCACTTAAGTTCTTTTGATTTGTGTTCATTCACATTCTTTATGTCCAAGGAACTTGGGGATAACATGTCCTTAGGTCTTATGAGGCACTTGTTTTATATCTAAATATGTCATTTTTTTAAACCGTTGTTTTGTAAAAAAATTACATACTTGCCTTAATCTTTCGTTACCCATTTACTTTGCTACCGAGACGTCTTTAGCTTTCTTTGGGAAATGATTGAGTATTTTCATTTTATTTGGAGTGTTGCTTGTTTCAAACAAGTAATTTCATCTTTTCAATTGAATAAGGAATTTAATTAAACGTCTTGGTAAAAATGAGTGAGTTGACACACTTGCGTTTACTTCGTCGGTTAATTTTTGGACTTAGTCAGTTAAGATTTGATTTCATTTTTTGGATGAAATCTCAGGATAATGTATGATCATTTTTGAGCTCGTGTGGTGTATATCGCTGTGTACATTGGTGGGAACCTTATTTGTTTTATATCTTTATATACATCGGCAAGGAATCGATCACATGTGTTGTATATCTTTATATACATCGGTGTTGATCATTTTCGTTTGAGCTTGTCTGGTGTATATCTTTATGTACATCGGCAGGAACCTTATGTGTTGTATATCATTATATACATCGGTAAGGAATCAATCATATGTGTTGTATATCTTTATATACATCGGTGTTGATCATTTTTGTATGAGCTCTTATGGTGTATATCTTTATGTACATCGACGAGAACCTTATGTGTTGTATATCTTCATATACATCGATAAGGAATCGATCACATGTGTTGTATATCTTTATTACATTGGTGTTGATCATTTTTGAGCTCGACTGGTGTATATCTTTATGTATATCGGCGAGAACCTTATGTGTTGTATATCTTCATATACAACGGTAAGGAATCGATCACATGTGTTGTATATCTTTATAAACAATGGTTTTGATCCTTTTTGAGCTTGTGTGGTGTATATCTTTATGTACATTGGTAGGGACCTTAGTTGTTGTATATCTTTATATACATCGGTAAAGAGTCAATAACATGTGTTGTACATCTTTATATGCAGCGGTGTTGATCATTTTGGTTGTTCCCATGTGTTATGTATCTTTATATGTATCCCTGGGAGATTTCATGTGTTGTATATCTTTATATACATCCTCGTTGATCATCTTTGTTGTTCTCATGTGTTGTGGATGTATGCATCCCAAGAGATTTTGTGTGTTGTATATCTTTATATACATCCTCGTAGATCATCTTTGTTATTCTCATGTGTTGTGTATCATTGTATGCATCCCTATGAGATCTCGATTGCTATATATCTTTATACGCATCCTCGTTGATCATTTTTGATTGATCACATGTGTTGTATATCATTATATACATCGATGTTGATGATTTTCGTTGGAGCTCGTGCTTTGTATATCTTTAAGTATATCGACGAGAATATTATGTATTATATAGGGGATAAATGGATAACAAAACTGCTTTTGGGAGGTGTAAGCAACCTGGCCATTATAGACAAAATTGCTTTTGGGTGGTGTCAGCGACCTTGTACTTATGGTCAAATTGCTTTTGGGAGGTGTCAGCGACCTTGTCAATGCCATAGGCTTCGGACCACCTTATCGAAAGAAAAAGATTTGCAAGTGATGATTTGCTACCTCGTGGTGAATAAGGTTGCTTATCCTTCCACTAAGTTTAAAATTAATGAACTTGGCGACTTTTGAGTTGAGGATAGCCATATCTTTCTTTTGGCTATTCACGCGATCCATGAATGTACAAACTTTTCTTTGGTAAGTGATTATTCATGGACCTCACGTATGTTTCCATGAGTATTTATGACACATATTTATTATGTGTTCATCCGAGGAGCCGGGCGCTTTGCAATTTGTTTGTAAATACTTGAGTTAAGTCAGTGGTTATGGGATATTTGACTAAACTCGCCTATTTACCAACTTAATGTAAAATTTCACTTTTCTTGTTGATCGTTTAAGATCACTTTGCTATTTATGGAATTTGTACGCTCTCACTTATCATTGTTCGAGCATCTTTCCATATCTGGATTCTTCTAGATCTCTTTGTGGGATTTCTAGAATTTGAGTGATTTGAGTTTTCATTTGAAAAATTATCTCGAGTTTCCGAATTTCGAATTCGTGATCTCCGAGCTCTCGTGGATATGGGTTAACGATTATTCCAGTTGATTTTGTTAACTTTATTGAACCAAGTTTTCGAGATCCTAACCCGACTGGTTTAAACTCATTCTTCTTGGTAACGTCCTTGTGAATTTGAAAACCAAAGTTTACAAGTTTTAGGGAATTCTCCTGACTTCTACCATTTATCGTGTTTTCATGATTTAAAAGTTGTTCATGAAATATTAGAGGACGTGCTAATATTTCAAATTTGATACTTTTGGGGTTTACTGGAAACTTAAAAGTTCCAATTTAATTGTTCTTAAAATATTAGAGAACGTGATTTCCAATTTAGGGTGTATAACCCGGATTTTTAATTCTTGATCTTATTTCCCCTATGAGATCGCTTATCCTTGTGAATGGGATATATATGACCATCATACACATCCTATTCAATATAATAAAAATTTTGTAAGCTAGAATACTTCTAAGAAATTTTTAAGTGATGAAATTTTCTAGCTAAAATTTGATAGGGAATGTTTGACGATTTTGGATAGTCGATATTTCCAATTTTTAGCTTGATTGTTTAATTAGTTAATATTGAAAGCGTAAGAGTATAAGTTTATAATTTGTAAATTTATTGAACGTTAAACAAATTAATTAAATTTAATTAAAACGAGCTTGCCGCATGGCGGTAGTTCATAATTTTTCGATTTGAACTTCAAATGAGCATATAGGATCCAATACGAGTCGGAATTCCTTGAGACAAGAATTATCTGGATCTATTGGATAATAGTTTTCTAATATAAGAAAAATATTTGAATTCCATCTTGAAGATTTTGAGATATGTTTAAACAAAGTTTTCAGAAAAATCGCGGTGCAGTAGTTCGCGATTAAGAATTTAAATGATTATTGAAATTGAGGTTTAGATTATTTAGAATTTAAGTAAGGAAAATTCTAAATTTGTTGAAAACACTTGTAAAAAAAGTAATTAGTTGTTAGTTTATGTTATTGACTTTTGTTTGTGTATAAACATAAGTTATATAGTGATTTATAACTCAAAATTTAAAATTTTATGAGATTATTCAAAAGTGAATTTTTGAGTCAATCTATTTTTATATAGAATCTTGGTAATACTTAGTTGTTACTATTTGGGTTAACCTCAAGTAATAGCGAGGACGCAATTTTTTTAGGGGGGAAGTCTATAACAACCCGCAGATTTGAGGATAATTTATTTAAATATAACATCGTTAATCGAGTGTATGTCCAAAAAGTCACATTTTGCATATGGATGAATTTGGACTCGAAACCATTTCCATTGAGTTCAAAATGTCGTTTACGTGATCAAAAACTATAAATATCGATATATTTTGAGTTCGTGAAGATTGGGACTTTTGTTAGGGCTTGGATGGCTAAACCTAATCCATACCTTACAATCCCACAGCCACCTCTCATCTTCATTCATTCCCACTTCAACCGAAAATAGAAAATGGGGAGTGGAAAGGGAAATTAAAATTCTCTAAACCTAGAGTTGCAATTAGGGATCCAATTCTAGTGGAAATCAAGTGCAAAAGCTTGGGTAAGCTTCTTCATGTTCCTCTTCTTCTTCTCCAACTCCACTCCTCTTTAATTTCTGAAATTTCTTATGTCCTAATTCTTAGTAAATTCATTTATATGATCTTAGATTGGATATTCTAGTGTGTTGCTTGAAGAGAGGTTTATCTCACTTGGTTTTGAAGCTTCTACCTCCTTCCTTAAGAACAAAGGTGAGTTCTTTGAGAACTCACATCTATGCCTTAAGCTATATGCTTGTATAGTGCGCCCTTGGCATGTATATGTGTTTGCATTGTATGAATTGGTTTGTTTGGTTGTTAACTCTTTAATTTATGAGTTTTGATTTCATTTATATGAGTTTCCTGGTGTAAACCAATGAATAGTCGTTTGTACATGTGCTTCAGTGTATTTGGGAGTGTTTTTAACATAACAAAAGTCTAGAACAAACATGTAACAATCCAGAGCAATTAAGTGATGTTTTTCCCCTTAAAACATTCATAGATAAGGTTAGATTTCTAAAATAAATTTCAGACATCTGAACCGGTCTACGGAAATTGGCAAAGACCAATTTCAGATGTTTGATGCACGTCAGACGTCTGAAAATAGGTCCAGACATCTGATTTGGCCAGCTGCTTTATATTTTTACGGTCGATCAGTGGTGACCATGGTCAACAGTTCAGGTACATTCAGGCTTATACCCGGCCGAGTTTCGGCTCGTTCCGCCTTTTTCTGTAACTTTTCAGTTTCTCTGATTCACAGATTTCAACAGCTTAACTAGATGGACTCTCATTTGATTCGTGGTGAATGAATTAATAATATCAATAGTCATGGGATTTGATTTACGTTATTAAAACGTGAATTCTTCGTTCAATCGTTATTTCGATCGCTATTATACGAGATTTTCCACTTTGAAATTATATAAAAGCGTTCTATATTATTGGTAGATACCAAATTCTTTTATTAAAATTGTTTCTAATCTTACTTCATTATATGAAGTTATTTTATAAATTGCTTTATAAATATACAAGTATATATCGATAAACCTTTTTCTCATTCGTATGAGAAATCAAATTAAATGCCTTAGTAAAAACAAGGACTATGAACCCTTGTGTTTGCTTCGACGATTAATTCTTGGACTCGTTCGATTGAACACTGTGGCAATGATCATTTCATATTTCTAGTGGAATATACAATTTGTTTAAAAATATTTGAGAGGAGCAAGTGGTTATGGGACAGGTAGTCCAACTCTTATATTTACTAGCATGTTGTAGTTTACACTATAGTTGATCCTTATTGATCTTCTTAGATCTTCGAATCAATCGACCTTTGGGTCACTCTGATGTTCTTCTGATCATCCTATGGAACTTCGTTTCATTTGATTATATCGATGATCTTCGGATTATTTCGTATCGGCGAGATACGCGATATAATATTTCTTAATTTCATGCAGACTTGATGGGAGACATTATTTCTCCTGAATACTCATTTTTTGAGATCGTGTTTTCTATTTTCATGTAGACTTGATGGGCGACATCATTTCTCATGAATATCCATTTTTTGCTATCGTATTTTCTATTTCTTATAGAATTGTTGGGTGACATCATTTCTCATGAATAGCTATATCTTTAGAGTGTGATAATCTTTTATAGCATCGAGATTTTTATGAGACATATTGTAGACATTTTTCCGAGCCTTCACATTAACTTGTGATCATTGTTGGTATTGATCCAATGTCAATTTCTAATTATATCTCAATTTCCATCTCAGTTTATTATGATGAGTACAGCTAGACTGATCCGTTTATTGTTTATTCTTATAAATAACTCGGGTCAGACCGAATATTACAGGTGCTTATATTGGACTTCTAGCAGGGACCACCTCCTAACTTTTGGGTTTTGTATCTAGGTTATCATTGTAGTAAAATTTGGATTATATGTATATGCAAGTTTTATGTATACATATACTTTTGGTTTGAACTTGTACTTATTCTTTTGTTCTATAGTGGATCGACTATGACCAATATCTTTGTATTTATACTCATGTGTTTTATTCATATCTATTTCTGCCTTGGTAATATGAATATCCATGTTTGACTCTGATTTTATTGTTATGTATTTTATATTTCTCTCTGAATTATATATAGCCATTGTGTAGTAGATTTGAACTTGATTTAGATGTGTCGGATTTCCTTATGAGATTTAAAAAGTTAGACCACATTATCCGACATATTTAACACTCGTTTAAAGCTAATATACAGATGGTCTCCCCTCAACAGCCTTATTCTTCGGGTTAGTTGACACCATTGCTTGCAATGGCCTTGGCTAACGCGAGTAAAGTGGTGGGGACGTTACACCTGTGTCCATTCTTCGACCACTTTAGGCTTTGTTTTTCCAGTTTGTGTATGCATAAGTATTTGTGCATCTATCAAGCATACTGACTTGTGCATGAATTTGCTTTGCTTTTGATATGCCATACATATACATACATACATACATATATATACACACATTTGTATATGTATGTGTGTGTGTTTGGCGCTTGGCATTTGAACTTAACACTTGTACATTGCATCATTGAAAGTGTTGCTCTGACCATTTGCATGTGTATGTATTGCTGCACAAAATTCTTGTGCATTTTGAAGTTTGCTGACCAATCTTGATTATTGTTGCTTCTTTGTATATACATACATAAATACATACATGCATACATACACACACACATACACACACACACATATATATATATATATATATATATATATATATATATATATATATATATATATATATATATGCACAGCTATGTATATATATATATATGTTTGTTTGTTTTTGCGCTTATACTGAATTTCTCGGTTTATGCCCACTCACTGATATTTGATCGTATTGCGCCTGCACAAAAATATATGTGTACATACATGCAAATGTATGTGTATACATATATGTGCAGAATATATATATACACATATGTATATATATAAGCATTAGAGATATTGTCTACCTTGTGGTATTTACAGTGAATAACTCTGAATATCACAAGCTGTCTAGACACAGATGGATATATATGCATATCAGGTCAAGTCATGAAATATGATGAGAAACACACCAAAATTTGAGTCAAATAAATTTTAAAATAAAATTATATTTGCTAGAATTTAAGAATATTTTTGTTTCTGTTCACTTTGTACGTTTCTGTGACAGGTATGCAGGTGACTGGACTGACTGTGAAGCTGACAGAAGACAAGACTGAGGTAGAGTGTGAGTCGGTGAGTGTGTTTGTAAATAAGAGAGTGTGAAACTGAGTCAGTAAATGATATGAGTCTGTATGTGTAAACTGAGTGACTGAGAGTTGTAGTGAGAAACAGATGTAAAAAGAAAATGAATGTATTGCATTACAATGGGATGTACAAATAGTGGAGTTATAAATTTGTACTATTTAAATGTAGCAATAAAATATTATATTTTAATAAAATACTGTTTAGATATTTAAATTTTTGTGAAGTAGTATTCTATTGAAATATAAATATTTAATTCTTTCTGTGATGTAGTAGAATAGTACAATTACAAACACATTTATAATATGTGTATATATATATATATTTGTTATCATCAAACAAAAATCATGGAATTGTTATATACAACAGTCTCCCCCTTTTGATGACGACAAACATATAATAAGAATTTGAATATATTAAATGTGTTTGACCGTGAATTGTTGTACTCCCCCTATATGTATGCTCCTCTACAAAAGAGCTCCCCCTAGATATGTGCACCAGTGAAAGAATAAATGAACTGAAATTTCAATATTAAAATATTTATAAAATATTCACTCATCAATCAAAATCTCAACCCATTCTCCTCCTTTTGTTATCACCAAAAGGATATAGAAATCAAAATAGTGACGATAAAATAGACTTGAAATATAAAATCAACTCAAGAGAAAGAATGTTCATCATAAATCTCATTCAGTCAAACAAAAGTCGTAATATTCTAAGAACTAGAAGCAAATTTCACATTCTAGAATGATGGATTTACGATGAAATTTATAAAATAGGGAGAGTTTTAACACATATGAATTTCAATTATAAATAAAAATTTAAAATTAAGCACAACTCAGTGATGGATATGGACTATGATTATAAATTCAAATAAAGTGACAAAATTAATTAATCTCAAATCTCGTTGACTATCAATCAAAAAATCATAGTATATCATAAAATATTAACACTTTTCACAAATTAAAAAATGGATTGATGGGCTGGTTTTACACACCAAGGAGGATTTCATATAATTTTTTATTAATTTATTTCCCTTTTTCTTTTCTTTTCTTTTTAATTTTAAGAGCACACTAACCACGCATAACCAGATTTTGGATTTTTAAATGAGGTCAATTGCAACTTAAAATATAAGTAATCTCTTAACCATGCATGACCAGATTTTGGAATTTTAAATGAGGTTAGAGAAACACTTATGTATATTATATATTTATCATTTTCTTTTTCAAAATATCCTCAGTATTTAAACCAATATGGATGATAGAAAAATGGTAGGTACAGAAACGATTATGAAATAAATTTCTAAATTAATCATACTATGAAATATGCTCAACCGTATCAGGATTTTTTAAAATTATCAGTTATCTCTATTTCTGAAAAATTATACAGTTGCATTTCCATCACAAATTCTAAAACTATAAGTTTAAGATGATTTTTAACAAATATTAAACTCTCCATATTAATATAAAATCATGATGGATAACAGAATCATGGTATAAAAAATAGATGTTCATGAAATAAGAACCAATTCAAAGATATTATAAAAACTTTTCAATCATCATGAAAATTTTAATAGAATTTCCTCTTGTTGAGAAGTATATTGTAGTCAAACTCATCACAATTTCAATACTCTGATAATAATTTTGATGATTTCTAAATATAGTTCAATTTGGTAATTGATTTCAATTTCTGAATAAATAATCGATAAATGATTTTAAAATTGTAGAAATCAATTACAAGAGGTTTTAGAAAGATCTATACAAGCTGAGAAAAATAAATAAATCAAATGAATGTGGAAACACATCTAAACTGATATCACTTAGGGCTCCTAATCATCCATAGTGGCTTTCCAATGAATATAAAAAATCCAATCACCAGGCCCAAGCAGTTAAATATAACAAATCAGTTTCGTTTATCAGAGCAGCAAAATCAATTTCAATTCACAGATACACAAGGGAATTTTTCAGAATTATTTCTAGCAAGCACAAGAGAGATAATTCATGATCCAAGATTAAAAAATCAGTTTATTTGAAATCACTTGAAGATATGTGTTGATTTCAAGATACAATGAATCGATCAAACAAGATTATTAATTTCAAATTCAAGATGTTTGTGAGATTCAAGATATCAAAATTCAGATGATTTCAAACAAACAAATATCTAAGTTAATGATTATAAATTAAAAATGAATTTCAAGATTCAACACAACGGTTCAAGCCAAATGTTTTTAAATTCAGAATATCTAAGCCAATCCAAGAACCAATGAAATTGTCACCACTAAAAAATAGTAGTGTGTTGTAATGAGATAATTTTTCAAGTCTTTCCAAAATGAATTAGAAGAAACTCAAAATAACAAAGGTGTGTGAAATTTCATTAGTTTTTCTGATAAGAATGCTTCAGCACTGTAAGGAATTCAGAAATCAGTAAAAATAAACTTTAAAATAACTGAATAATTTTACAATTTTAAATTCAAGATCTGGAAATCATTAAAACATGAGAGTTTTATACAAATGAAGCAAATTTCGAGAAGATCAATAATTCTTCAATTTGAAGTTAAGAAGGTCAAGAAGTAAAAAAAATCGTAGTGACAAAGCAATTATAAAAACAATAGAAGCGGTAGAAGGAGGAATAAAAGAAGAATTTAAACGGATAATATATACAATCTTGGCTAAGGAACCCTGGGTAAATCAAGGATGTGGAATAACTTGAAGATGTTTTCTCTTTTGCAAAGTGATTACTTATCCCTCTCCGATACCTAAGAATTTTGAGGATCGAATGGTCTAACAAAATTAGTAAAAACACTCACAGTTTCGTTCGCACGTTTTGGTATCCAGATTTGTATGTATAACAATCCATTCGAATTTACCATTGTACCTTAGGAAGCCAAATCTATTTGAATTTAGTCAACATCGTCTTATTTCCTTTTATGATCCAAGAATGTTTAAATGGTTTTGTTACAAAACAAGTTTTCATGTCATTTGTAATTTAAAAATCCTTTGAAATTATCAGAGTTCAAATTTTCAAGATGACGTTTTCTAAAGTTTTTCAAAGAATTTTTAAAACCATTTGAATTTCGGTTTTGCAAAAACATTATTTTTCCCAAAGCCAAGGCCATATTTATTTCCAATAGAAACTTGGTTTTGTAACAACATATCCAATGGTTTTTCTCCATTAGAAAATTTATTCAGAGTTGGTTTAAGTCGTTTAATTTTAGACTTAAGATCACAATTCTCGTTCATCAAATTTGAACAATGATTAATGTTGATCTTTCTCCTTTCAGCATCATTTTTTTTGAAAGCAAGTTTTCATTTTCAAGCAATTTGATTTTGGTTTTGGACTCAAAAATCACATATTCAAATTGAATTTGTTTTTCGATCTCAAGATTTTCAAAAATCTTGAATTTTTCAGTTTCTTTTTCACGTTCAATCATGATTGATTTAGTTTTCTGTAAATTTTGATTTTCAAAAATTTTATGTTTGAAATTAAGCTTATCCTACATCTTTTGTAAAGCATCAGTTGTATAAATTAGCTCATCCTCATTTTTCAAATTGAAACAATTCTTGCAATTGGAATTTTCAAGTTTTAATTCCAATGGATTATTTTGTGAATCAATTCATGATTTTCATATTTCAGAAGTTTGTTTATGAATGAGAAGCACCGGAATCAAAGAGAGTTCTAATAGGATAGTCTAAAAGGAAAATCAAACCGTCCACCGTGACTTTCCTACCATAATCCGGTCAACCAGTCTTTAGAGCATTAACTTGTCCTCCAGACAATCCAGCCTTCTGCCCCTACCTGTTAGGGCATTGCCCTTTAAAATGTTCAACTTGACCACAAGTGAAGCAAGCATTCTTTGTGTTTCTATAATATTTCACAAAGTGTCCTAAACCTCTATACGCATGGCATTTCACCTCTGTCTTGATTTGAGATTTATCGGGATCTCCTCCCTTCTTAGTTATGCCTTTCTTGGGCCACCACTTCTTTTTCTTGGTCTTTTGTTTCTCTTCCTCAGTCTTAAACTCTTTCTTCCCTTCTTTGCCATCCTTGTGCATTAAAGCCATGTCAACGAGCCTCTCGAAGGTTGCTCCCATTAGTACATGCATCAGTGATAATTCTAGGAGTGGTTGGTTCAATCCCTTAGCGAACCTCAAGGCTTTTTTATGAGGAGTGTTTACTAATTCCAATCCAAATCTTGCTAGTTGACTGAAACTGTTGACATATTCCTTTACAGTCATGCTTCCTTGCTTCAAATTAAGACATTTCTCCATTTGCATTCCTTCTTCTGCTTGTGAGAAGAATTTTGCCTCAAATCTGGCCTTACATTCATCCTAAGTAGCCAATATTTGTCCGACCTAAACAATTTCCCACCAGTAGGATGCTTCATCCTTCAGTTGCCAAGCGGCCAACTGAATCTTCCTCCTATCATTAAGGTCAAATAATTTGTTTACATTATCAATTTCTCTGAGCCAATTCGTCACTCTACAAAACTCTCAGTGCCACAAAACGACTTGCCACCCATCATGCAAAAGTCCTTGCAAAGCTTAGAAAAGTTGACTATAGGAGAAGGAGGTAGGGTTACTACGGCTGCTGCTGGGGTAGGACATCTTCTTGCACTCCAGCAGGTGTTGTAGCTTCTACGTATCTACAAAACCATGTTGGAATGAAATTACCTCGAGAAAATTAGGAGCCTTAGACATGTTGAAAAAGGACAAAACAAGAATTCGGAAAGAGAACCGAAAGAATATTGTAAATGACTTGAGGGGATATGTTTTTCAAAAATTGGTTTTATTTGAAAATCCTTTATTTTGAAAACACTTTTCAAGAACATTTTCCTCAGATTTTGTAACCTTAGGATCTGATACCAAATGTGACACCCCCGTCCATTAATGTCACTCATAATAAAATGCATTATGTTTCGTGAAGAGCAATAGGTAATCAGTAACTAAAATTCACAAGGCAGAATGTAAATATGCAACGGAAAAACTAACTTTTATTATCAAAAGAAAACATTGTTCCAAACCAATTACAACTACACATCGTTACACTTCCCAAACACAAAAAAAAACTTCATTTGAAACCATCTGTCTTATAACACAAACTATTAGAGTGAAAAACCACAAAGTCACATCCCTCCTTAAAAGCCATGACAAAGTAGAGCAAAAGTCAAAGCAATACATCTAGTTAGAAGAAGTCCAAATCCAAGCTAAAAGAAATCACGGTCACTGTTAAATACAACCACCATGAGAACCTGAGGGAGAAAGGAAGAGAGAGAAGGAAAAAAATAGGTGAGACATAAAGTCTGGCGAGTTCCAGTGATTTTTAGCACAAGCATATGATAAGAGGTGGCACGACAGATAAATAATACAGGATGAGAAAGCACAATAAAATATACAAGTGCGAAGTAAATGAGATATCAAAGAAGGATAAAGATAAATTAAACTTCTCATTCATATCCTAAGAATCAAGTTACTACACCAATTCTAGTATTAACATGATTAGGTGTTACCCGAACTACTACCCATGCGATTGGCTTCTTATTATCTGAATATCCCTTGCCAGCCCCAGTAGTAAGGTGTATCAGTCCATAACCCGACAACTTATAAGACACGCACTTATCCGTTAGTGTTACAACGTCGTAGTTTCTCCTAATCGGACCTATGCACGCTCATGACTCTAGCAGAATGTGCCCGTACCCACCTTCCACCTTTGAACCTCTTACAATCCATATTAGTAAAGCACGCCCTGGCCTCTACCTAGTGTGTGGCCCCACCAAAAATACCAACAGGGATACTAACTGATACGAGTTCCACACAACTTGCCACAAGCCAATCCCTTGGCTTGTGCCCCCCAAGTAACTAGGATTTAGGAGTCCCAAAAACCTGATACAAACAACTAGACGTGCGACCTCTTCGCTTATTAATTTACAGACTTAACTTAGTAGGTTAAAATTAATTAAAAAGCATGGTTGTAAATGACATTTACCCTAAATGTTATTTTGTGTACAACCCTTCCACCAAAACAAGCATCTGCCTAGATGTGTGTGTGTGTGTATATATATATAGATATATATATTACAATAACCCATTTTACTTAACTTTACATCTGATATTCATATTTTCTTACATGTTATGCTTAATATTAGATTAAGTCCAATCCTATCAGATTAACACGTTGCATATTCTTATTTTAATGTAATAACCCAACTTACAATCAAAGGTTCCCAAATTTATATATGCCCAATTCCCTCCATTCAAATGTCACTAATTAGTTATTCCAATTTATGTCATTTACATGCAATTCAATGGTAATGGCCTAGGCTTTTGATGGCCTAGGCTCAGCGTAAATAAAAAGGAAATAAGGAGACAACAAATCTTATAAAGGCACATAAAAGACTATAAATAAATAAAAGACAAAATAGGGATAAGGAAGATATAAGTATACATAAACATATAATAACAGTTATTTAAATGGGCGATTCAACAGTAAAAGAAAAACATATAAGAAATAACTTATATGCTTATTTCATATCCAACTATTTACTATCAAAACCCTTTTAAAATAACAGATCTAAAAATGGCTTAAACTCACAATGGTTGGATTGAAATACAGAAAAATATCTCTATTATATATTATTGTAGAAGAAAGTCCACATCAGATTTGTTGTTGTAGAGTAATCATAATTATCCTTGCTAAGAAACACCTCAGTATCTACATATTTTTATTCAGAAAAGGTTTGGAGGAAGAAGAAGGAAGAATAGATTTGTGTGTAGAAAACAACGAGGCTAACAGCCTTATATTGACTACCTAAGATAATCCCTTACCGTTAGATTTTAGGTCTTCTAATCCAACCGTACACGCAATGCTGAGTCAGCGAACGAACATGGTGAAGAATTCAGTCCAAATACGAACTCATGAATATGCTCCTGTATACGGGTGGGTCGACCCACTATAACCTGTGCCGACCCCTGGGTTGACCCGCCTTAGACGTGGGTCAACCCGGCCAGACTGGGCCGCCCCATGACCTTACTCCTGAGCGTTGTTTAATTTATTAATATATATACATATAAGTATATATATATTCGTGAAATCTTCTTAAGTCCATAAATTCTTCATATTAAATCCGAATTACAAAATTTAAGAGTCAATCTGAACCAAAATTTCATAACAAACACAATGGTAAGGTCGGTTTCTGAATATTTAATTAAGTAATATCCATTTTATTATCTTCATTGTATAATTACCGTGTATTAAATTATGGGTGTTATAGGTAAAGAAGAAAAAGATAGAAGAACAATGGAAATAACAAACACAGAATCTCACATCGCAATGGAACAAAATATAATATATATGATAACCTTTGGAATACAAAACTGTATCTGTACTTACATACCATCATAAGAGTATAACACACACAATGGAAATAAGTTAATACCAGAAAATATGGGAATACGTCTCGACTATAGTTCCTCTCCTAAATTTTCAAGTAAACCTAATCTTGAAATATACTCGGTCTGACCCGAGCACATTTTGAAGCAAAGCAAAATCAACACGGATCAGTCTGGAATACTTTCAATGATAAAACTCATAACAAAATACTTGCTTAACTTTATAAAAATATTTTGAAAGAATGGAACCCTCGTAAGATACGATCACACATAAGCATGGCACATGTTTTTACCTTACGATACCCAAAATACTTTCTAAATCAAAATCGAGTGATATTAAAATAATGTCCATCAACCACAAATAAATAGGAATATAGCTAGAAGGATTGTATCTCACTTTACAACATTGTTGGCTTACAACTAAAAATGTATGACTTGTATTGGAATTTGGATTTCCAACATGAAAAGGTATGGGATCACCTCTCGATCAGTGTACTCTGGAGGGGATACACTGAGGTTTAACTAGAACATCTTGAAATCTGACCACACATGACCGACCACTCATTTAACTTGAGTGTATCGAATATATTGTCATTCATGGTAGTGGTCAGCAACCATTTCCCATAAGCATATAGAAGTGACAGAAGAAGAAAAAATGAATTTTCTCTAGATTGTGATAATCCACCCTAATGGAATGATTCACATAGCCATGTTGTCTTCCCGATTTCTACTATTTCCCTATTGATGTGGCTTGAGGTCACGATTACCTTTTCAGAACAGCGCATTAACTTTGAATGCCGCATTATCAGATCCATCATATGATTAATTGACATACACAGATATACACTAAGTGTTAAGCTAAAAGAAGTTTCCTTCTTCGCCACCAAACTTGGAATATTTATAAAAATCAACGTACGTCAATATTTAATCTCGGTAATTAACCAAAGACATCAGGGAGCAACCCTTTCGCTTCAAAGATCTATGTCTTCAATTAATTTCATAAAATCCCTGCAATGTTAGTTCTCGAACATTTAGTTGGTTCGAAGTGGTTTTGGGCCTAGTTCGCATCCCGGTCTCTTCGAACTAACACGTCAATAGTCCAAAAGCAACATTTCATCGATAGTCGGTTTTTTTAACTATTCAACCAAAACAATATGATCGAGTACATTAGCAGCTTAGGTCCTTTCAAATCATTTGTTAAAATTATTTCATCAAATCATCCCATTGATTCTTAAAAATCAATTCTATTTTCTTTCTCAATAATTCTTCCGCATTTCCGATACTTTGAAAATGTTATCCAATTTTTATATCTTAAAAAAACGTATTTACCAAACTCCTCCCTTATTTCCTTTACTTGCTTTATTTCTGAAATATCGTTATGTATTCCCAAAATCTCCTTTTCATTTCATTTACTTTGGAAATATCGATACAAATACGTAAAACCTCTTTGATTTTCTCTACTTTGTTAAAATATTGCTATATATATAGCTAATTGATATAAGTCTAATTACAAATCTTAAATGGTTTTAACAATATCATATGCTACATTCTTATTTATAGAGCTCAATAGTTTTTATTATCTTCAACCATTTTCCAGTCAACGTTTATACTAACATTTACAAAAATATTAGTTCCAATATTCACTTCCATTTCCAAACCCATTTAACTTCTCGTTTACATTAACTAGGAGATTAGTAACTTAGTCCATGGAAAAGTGTTTTCAAAACCCATACCTTTTTTATTATCTAGAAAATGGTAATATATATTTAACCGAATGGTATAAGTATAATCATATTCCAAATCTGGGCCAAACAATGTTAAATAATACATTGTTAACATAAATCCAATAGTTTTACCATATTCCAAAACTTGCGAAATAAGATACAATATTATTTCTCTTTTGGAAATAATAAATCATTTCCAACATCTTTACCATTACAAACTCCTCAGATATCTACGAAGTCGTTCAAGTTGGCGAATGTTATTTACCACTCAAACCTTGATCAAATACAATATTATCTTTAGATAAATAAGAACCTGTAACTCAAAAATTGATATTAATTCTAATACTAAAATCAAATCTTATTTTAACCATTCTATTTAAAACATTTATAAACCATATCCTGCATTTGAAAAATATCCTTTTAGTTATAATCACCTTTACAACATCTTTCTTCTTTCTTAAGTAAACTCTTTTTTAAAACAAAACCCTTGATTTTGACCCTTCTCAAAATAATTCATTAACAAAGCCAGTTTTTTTTATAGAAACAATACTTTTATACAATCACCAAAACATAAATTATAATTTAAATTAGATTCATTATCACGAATCCATTTACTCATTGCATTAATAAAATCCATTAAGCCTCTTCTCTATGTAAATTTTGGACATCTTCTTTTGATACCAATTAACTTACTTAATTTAATTATTAAGTAAACGTTTATTTTAAAAACATCACACAAGCCTCGCGTTTTTAATAAACCTCATTACGAAAGCTTGGATTTATTATAAATCGTTTTTCCAAAATATTTCTCAAAACTTCAATCAATATCTCATTTCAACCTAATTACTTAAAAAGTAATCGCATTAGTTATTATTAATTAAAATAATAGTTAACTTCGACATTAAGTGAAGCAAAAGTGCTTTACTTCAATATTAACTAAATAGAATAGTTATCTATTTTAAAATCTTATTGGAATAATAACTAATAATAAATGACTCAATAATTTTATTTAAATATCATTAATTAAAATAAAATCAACTTTTAAAAAGTCTCTTTATGTCTTAAACAAATTTGCCAAAACCGTTTCTATTAGATCAGAAGATAACAAATTAATCTAATACCCAGTTCCAATCAAAAAAGTTGACTCGGTCAACCCTAGAATATCAGTTAAGTTGTTAACTGATTTCCACTAATCTTTCCTCTTAAATTAACTAATAATATATTTATTCAAAAATATCGCTTAATTGTTTCATAGAAACAATCATCCCAAATTATTAACCCATAGGCTAATTTTCTGACTTATATGCTTATAAAACGTATTAAACCATAAGAATTCGCTATATAAAATATTCTATAAAAACAAGTTATAAATATCAATTTATTTATAAAACTTCTATTTTCAATAAATTATGAAAATATAAGTCAAAATCTTGCTTCAGTTATAAAAATAAATTTATAACTTCATATTACGTCAATTCGCCTGATGGCGATTCAACGTCTTTTAAACTGATGGATTTTAGGCCATTTGCTGCCAACCACTTAATCAATATTGCCTATTGATTAATAAAACATCAACGAAGAATTTAATTCAACCATCACATTCTATTCGATGGTAAACATCGAAATAAATTTAACATTACCTGGATTAACGGTTCATATGTGAATAATCTAAAAACAAGTAATGTACAAAATATTTGAGGAATCTAGTTGGATCCCCCAACCTGTTTTTCCCTGCATCACAGCTCATGATAACAGTCGATAATTTCATATGAAATAGATAATATAATCAAAATCAATTAAATTGACAGAAATATAAATAGCTTCTATTATCAACCAAACAATTATTTCAACTAAGCAAAAAATTATTCAAACATCCAATTCATGTTAATTGTGATAAAATTATAATCATATGAATTTAAACACATCATAAAATTAACGAAAGCGTGAGAGTTAACTCACATTTTATTTTCAATTCGATGATTTTGGTCGACTTATACAATTTCAAACGAGCGTTTGAAATTATCCAGTTAGCTCTGCATCCTTCCGAACCAGCTCGGTAGCGTAGCCTTCATCCATACGATCCCAGTGAATCATGTTTCGTTGAATTCTGATCACGTATAAAGAAGTTATATATATATATATTACAAGTTCGTATATAATTAAACGATCATTTAACTATGATTAATAATATTTTACTTACCCTTTAAATTGTTAATCACGGGCTCATCTTCTTCTCTATCGTTCAAAACTCACGAAACCTACTCCTCCTTCTAACGAATGTAGCCCCATCCTCCTTCCATACTATATGATATCCCAAAATAAAGCCATAGTTGTTCATCCCTGCTCAAGAGCTTCCACCTCTACTCCCTCACCTCACGTGCGCCGCCTCGAACAAGAATACGACTCCACATCCCAATTCACACACAAAAAAGGTCGTGTAACACTTTTAATCCTGGAAAATACCCAAACTCTGTCATCTGATCCCCCTCACCACCGTGAGCCTTGTAGCAACCTCGAATCGCCATCAGACACCGCCAAACTTCGGCAGTTTTCCACCCCAGGCCGACGTCGCTTAATATAGTGCGACATTTGTTGTGTATGAACTGGGTAAAAATTATACCAGCAACAAGATCTTGAAACCAGTAATTCAATGAAATAAAATTCATTGCTTCCATTGAAATTTTGGGTTTTTTATCGATTTCTTGAAAATCGAAGAGAATTATTTGTTGGAAAATAGAAAGCGAGAATGAATCAAATTTGGGGTTTAAGGATTTTCAGCTGTGGGGTTAATTTACAAAAGAAAAATATTTTTATATATTCGAATATTTAATTATATTTTATTAATTCGTGTCTATCGGCATTTCCGTTCGACTTTGATACATTCGTATGATCACATACAAAATGCATTAGCAATGAAAAGGGACATATAGCTATAGTTTGGTGTTACGATCCTAAGGAAACTTGTTTCGTTGAAATTCGAGTCCGTTTGGAAAAATAGAAAAAATTTGAATATGAAAATCATTAATTTATTCACATTTATTTTTCACACGCTCACATAACAACTCCAATTGGCTTGAAACTTAAAATCTTCACCAGAACTAAATATTTTAGACATGATGGAACTGGTTTCGTCGAATTTCGAGATCGTTTGGTAAAACTCCCTTTTTAATTCACAACTTAAACCAGTACGTGTTTATATCATGCATTATCATCAAAATAGCTCTAATTGACCCAAATTGGGAATTTTACAATAATTAACCGTTACGGATTTTATAAAATTAGTTTCGTTGAAATCGAAGGTCATTCGAAAATGATTATTCTTAAGTTCCGTATTAAATTGACATAATATAATCGATTCTAAACTAAACAAATTTATTAATGATAAATTATTATTACCATATATATATATATATATATTCAAACAGAATGTTATATAACTTCTAAATAATCAAATTTGAATTTTAAACTCGATGTTTCCATTTTTAAGCTAAATCGATATTCAATTTATTAAAAATCCATGTATTTTATTAAATAAATCGTTATAGTTCATAAATGATTCCATAGTGACTTTCTAAAAAAATTATTTGGACATAACTCGCAATCTACAATATGAAACCTCGAAATTTTCTCTTTTATTAGAAAAATATAATCCGAAAGATTCTTGTTCCAAAGAATTTTGATTTATATTGGATCCTACACATCCATTTAAAGTTCAAAACGTAAAACGACAAACTACCGCGACGTTACAAGCTCTTTTTAATTTAATTATAAATTATATGTTCAAACGTCGTGTGACGGCAAGGATTTCGCTCGATCCGAATCAGTCGTTAAACCGATCTAGACCGTTCGAAACCCCTGATCGTTTGAGAACAGGACAAATCAGAATGCAGACTGGAGAACATTTCATTGTTATTACAACAATTCCATCAGATACAAGAATATATAGAGTATAATGAATAAATTACATTCGATAAATATCAGAGATTACAATAAATTACATAGCAGCGGAAAATAATACAAAGCACAACTGAAGGTGATATACGGATACAGAGCTTTCCGGATATCATTCCAGCAGTAAACCAGGATCCTGTGAATATAAATCTGCAAAACCAAAACTACTAACTGCTCGTGTCGAAAATAGGGGCACCCAGAGTTTAGGTTAAAACAATAAACTCCAGGTCAGTCATGTGACTGGTGTGAGAACTAAAACAGTTATTAAAACTTTATTTTAAAGATAGTAATTCAAGGGACCACGCCGTATAACATGGAACGGGTTTCCTCCCAAGAATACCAGTGCATAGAATAAACAGCGCAATGCTTTTTTGAAAAATGAAGCTATTATAAGACCCAGGTCCCGTCACACAATGCAACGCAAACCGGAGGATAGGGTTTTCCCTTATAATAGCCAAACATGCTTGGTACGTTTAAAACAAATCATTTGATACTATAATAAGTGTATAGTGTCAAAACAATTTCAATCATAAATATAAATCATAGACGGCATGGGTACCATATATCATGTCGCCATACTAGTTCTACAATTAAAACCGCAATATCGCTTATTGGAAATTGGATTTCTGTCATGAGTCGAGGCAAGGGGCAAGCTCCTCTCCGCGCTCGAGACACTCTAGCAAATATCTCAGGACTACACACTCTGGGCAATCCTTGGATCTTCAGGGCCGGTCCTCACTTACGTTAGAGGATTAATTATGCCTGAACACACGTTTCCCGGTCCTTACAGACCTATAATCGAGGCGCCTCATTCCAGCAACCACATAGGTGAAAAGTATATAAATGTCAAGGCTGGTAAGTCACTGACACCACCAAAGCTAGAAAGAGACGTCGTGCTCTCCCTGCAGTCCGTATCCCGTTTTTAACTCATACCGAGGTGTGAGGCTCGCGAATTCACGTTATACACAAAGCTGCCACGTAGGCCGTGCTTTGATCATCAACCACAAGACTTTGCTTTTCAACAGAAGCCTTGATCATTGCATCTTAGCGTGCCACACAGGCAATTCATGCCATACGACTGATGTCCATCGATATACAACCTCTGAGCTCGTACGTCTCAGAGAAGGGCGTTAAGCAAAAGAATAAATTCTCCGCCGCCAAACAGATGTATATTTAATAGAAATCAATCAACACAGAATAAAATCCAATGTCAGACACACAATCCATTTACAAGTCCGTTCTGGGTCTGAATGAAACCGGAGGCACTTTCCTCGCATATCCATCCATCTCCAAGTACGTCTGGACGACCACCAACTGATTCCCTCATCTTGGGTGTACAACCCAATCAAGATCATCAGTAATCACCCAAACGATGTGAAGACTTCCGGTCTTCGACCACCGTCTTCATCCTCGACATATCGCCGAATCGGTTATTCAGAATGGGTATAAACCCGGACTTTCCGAACAACCCGCATATATTAAAACAAATGTTACACAAACACAACATACGCCTCATTCCAATTCATTTGTCACTAACCGTAAATCAACAAGAGAACAATTTCCCAAACATTAACCCCGAAGGCCGAAACCAACATCAGATCAATACCCAGGAAACCATTCTTCTTAGCTAACCTACAGCTAGTTTCTAAATTCTTTAAAATTTGTTTTAATATATTCTTAGGGAAAGGATCCCATTAATTTTATCCAAGATAAATTCTTTAAAATTTATCCTTTAATCTTCCTTTGGATGTCGTTTCAAACAAAATTATGGTTTTCCAAACTAGTCGAGATTAGCAAACCACACCGAAGTAATTATTTATTTTATTTCCCAATCCCAACCTATTCATCCCATGAAGCAAAACTGGTAATACGCCATATCTAATACTATCGTGTTATCGGTAAAATTAATTACCATTTCACGTTCAAATCTAATTAAAGATTTAATTATCGCTCTGGAGCAAAACTGGTGATACTCCATTCTCGCTCATTTGCCAAATTTGATAATTTAGATTATCAATTCATATTTCAATCTAGTTGCAGATTCATTAAAACTTCTTTTTCTAGGTTAAAGAACTAGCGTCCTTTAAAACACAGTTCACGATCAACCCAAATCACCTTCTATTTATTATCGGGTTAAAGAACTAGTGTTATTTAAAACACAGTTCACGATAAACCCATGAATCAATTCTATTTAATGCCATTTCGAATCCAATTTATTTATTTAAAAATAAATGGGTTTTAATTTCAGTTCGAAACTAGTTCATTTTGATAAAAATCTATTTTTAACTTTTCAAATATGGAGTTTTTCATCCCTATTTTTTCCAAATCATTTCTTATGATTTTACACTAATTATTACTATTTTTAATAATTTTATCAAGGCCCGTACAGTCGATTTCCATCAACGGCCATCGAACTGCACTTACAACGACCGTTTTCGAATTTGATTTGGACGTATCTCCAAATCCAACCGTTAGATTTCAAATTTCTAATATTTGTTAGAAAGTTCTTTTCGATACGAACCCGACGGTTCCGGTTTTAGGAGAACCCGACGATCGGATCTCCCGCAATGTCCGTTTGAAATAAATGGTCGAAATTCACGAACTGCCGCGGCGCGGCGCGTTCTATTCGGGCCATTATATTATATATATAATATATATTTCGTCGATTCCTATTTAAAACGAATTTTATAAATCGTTTTAAATTCGTTTCAAAAACAATTTCAACTTCCATCTCAATTCAAATCAAAATTGAATCTTTCCTTATAAATTCGTCTTAAAATTCATTTCTATTCAATTCAAATTTCAATTCAATTTGAATTCATTTCAATTCGTTTCCAATTCAATTCGAATTTGTTATTTATTCAATTCGAATTCAATTCGTTATCTATTCTATTCAATTCGAATTCGTTATTTATTCAATTCGAATTCAATTCGTTATCTATTCAGTTCAATTCGAATTCAATTCGTTATCTATTCAATTCAATTCAAATTCGTTATCTATTCAATACAATTCGAATTTGTTATCTATTCAATTCAATTCGAATTTGTTATCTATTCAATTTAATTCGAATTCGTTTTCAATTCAATTCGTGTTGGTTTTCAATTCAATTCGAATTGGTTTTATATTCAATTCAATTGATTTTCTATTCGAGTCAATTCAAATTGGTTTTCTATTCGATTCAATTCAAATTGGTTTTCTATTCGATTCAATTCAAATTTCATTTCAAAATATTCGATTTCGAAATCACTTTTCAATATTCATTTTAAAATGAATAAAATCGATATAAATATCGTTCACGTCAAAATGGCGTCAATCTAATCAACACGGCTTCATATATTTCTATTTTCAAATATTCTATTTCAAATATTCCTTTTCCAAATATTTCCTACTCAAATATTTCGTTTTCAAATATTTCTATTTCAAATATTTCATTTTCAAATATTTCGTTCAACACATGACTAATCTCAACGGATGAGTACTGTCAACACATGAACCTTTATTTTATATTGATAAAGATGTAAATTTTATTATTAAAATATTTTGTTCAATACATGACTAATCTCAACGGATGAGTACGGTCAACACATGAACCTTTATTTTATAAAGATATAAATTTTATTGTTAAAATATTTCGTTCAACACATGACTAATCTCAACGGATGAGTACGGTCAACACATGAACCTTTATTTTATAAAGATCTTTATTTTCTAAATTGGAATGAGGCCCAATCAATCACCATATAATATTAATTATATGGATTTTCATACATCACACGTATATAATAGCATTGAAAAATAATCAACCATCAACCAAAGTGCACTACACTGTATAAGCATCAAATATAGATATCTAACGCTTATAACAGCCTGTCAATCAATCGATCGACCTATTTAATCAATCAGGATGAGTGAACTTCAAATTTCATCCCAACACCCATGTGGGGTTTCAAACAATCAAACACAGATTTTAGTTGTGCAGTTGGGTGATGTGTAAAATTTATCGACCCAATCAATGTCCTTCAAATAGGTGTACATAAACAAACCGTCCAGTTTGTAAATGAATATTTATTTATTCACATTCACGTTAAAAATTATATTTTTAACGATAAAATATTTTATTTAACCTATGAATATTCTATTCAGTTCATTTACACAACAAAAATGATATTTTTATTTTTCTAACATATTTTAGAAAATTTCGGCGGCATAACGGCACGATACTAGAAACGGGACGAGGCCTAGCCTTATCCCCGGTCTAGTGAAGGCCCACGCCATTCACACATCAATCAATCACCTCTATTTCACCAAACAACTCAAATTTCAATCAAATAATCTAACTAATTTTTGCAATCGAACAAACAAGTCCATGGTCTGTGGATGATTGTGTCGGGTGCTACTAAGCACCGTCTGCATCCTAGTATATATATATAACTAGAAAAAGAAATTGAAAGGTGAGAAATTCTCACCGATAGCTATCCAAACATCTTGACTCTTCTTTTGTAGAAGTCTTCGTCGTTCTCGCATTTTGTCTCTTTCGTTGCCCGTAGCCACTACATATATAAAAATCGAATTTTTACTTCGCTATTCAATATATAAAAATCGAATTTTTACTATGCTGTTCAATATATAGAAACGAATTTTTACTATGCTATTCAATATATAAAAACGAATTTTTACTATGCTATTCAATATATAAAAATCGAATTTTTACTTTCACGCTATTTGGATAAAAATTCTATTTTTACATTGCTACAATATAGATAAAAATTATATTTTTACCTCGCTATTCTCTATATAAAGATTTCGCCTTTTCTATTTTAAAAATCTCGCCTTTTCTATTTTAAAAATCTCGCCTTTTCTATTTTAAAAATCACGCCTTTTCTATTTTAAAAATCTTAACTTAACTAATTTATAAATCCAATCTTTTCTATTCGAAAAATCAAATCTTTTCTATTCGAAAAATCAAATCTTTACTATTCGAAAAATCAAATCTTTACAAGGGTAAAGATCAAATCTTTCCTTGCTTTAAAATTCTAATCTTTTTATAGCCATTCATATATATAAAAATAAACCTTCCCACTTATAAAAATTAAACTTTTCATGTTAAAAATATATATTTTTCTCATATACATTTTAAATAAAAACTATAATTAAAACTGAATTATAGAAATTAAAACTGAATTTAAATATATAAGAAAATCACCTTTCGTTTGGGGGGGGGGGGGCGCTGCTGCACCATCGTTGGAGGGGGTCGGAGAGGAGGCCGTGGGGGTGGGGACTGGCGTAGGCGGTGGAGGCGTTGGAGCGTCGGCAGGAGGGGGAGGGCGAGGTGGAGCGGGTGGCGTTCGATGTGGGCCAGAGGCTGTCACGAGGAAAAAGGGGGGCGCAGCGAGGGAACAAGGAGGGAGGAGGGGGAAGGCGAAGCGGGAGGAGAGGCGGTGGCCCACGCTGTCACTGTCGGCGGCGCGTTGATCGGGGGGGGGGGGTGGCTGGAAATCGCGATTTCTTTTTTTTTTAATTTCATCTCGATTCTGAAAAGTGAGAAAGGGGGGGGGGGCAGAGTATAAGGGAGGAGAAAGAGGTTTTTAAATTTTTAATTTATTTTCAAAAAGTTGACTTTTACATACGACCTCGAAACGAGGTCCACCACCTGTCGTCCGTAGCGTTTCACCCCCATTCCGAACACAATGGGATATGTACCGCAAGCTGATTCGACTGTTTCGATCAGTTTTCGTCAAAATCAACATATAACTCTATGTATTGAATTTGAACGCGCATTTCAATTTACTGGGGTCGCATACTAACTTGAAAAATTGCAGAAAAATATTTTCTAGCTTCGTATTGACGATACGGTCTTAACAAAACTAGTTTCGTCGAATTCCGAGACCGTGGGAAAAATGGCCATTTTCCAGTCGATTAAAATCAACTAAAATTGGTCAAACGCGTTTTCCTCTGCCACGCTCACATATTGATTCGAAAAATTATGAAATTTGGAATCTAGTAATAATTTGACATCACGGATCCAACAAAAGTGGTTTCGTCGAAATCCGAGGTCGTTTGCTAAATGTCCATTTTTAAGGGTCTGAATTCCATAGCGACTATTCAGAATTTTCAACTGGACATATCTTTTGATCCCCGCTATGAAATTTCGATTTTTCGGATTTGTTGGAAAGATATCACCAATTAGATCCTATTGTTTTTGGTTTCACTAAAATTTGGATTGTTTTGCACCCGGTACATTCAATTGAAGTTTGAAATCGAATTATCGAACTACCGCGCCATTTTCAATTCTATTTATAATTATATATAATTATTATATTCTAACGACGACGTATATAATATATACGTTCTAATTATATTCAAAATAAATTTCTCGTCGATATTATTTAAAATAATTCCTTTTAAATATAGAAAATTCGCTATAATTGCCAAAATAAAAAATTTTAACTGGCCCAGATTTTCCGGGTTATTACACGTCGTTTCTTTTAAATAAATCCCCTATAGAAATCTTTTTGTATTTCCAAAAAAAATTTAAAATAAATTTAAATGTTTAAAATTAATGGCTAAAAATTTGGTTTGTTACATGAGTCATTAGACCAACGGGGTAAAATGCATGTTTACGTGTCTGACGCGTCCATAAACGCAACTAGGACATTTTGCTTTCTAGAAAGTACCCGGAGTGTAGTGGTCGTTTTGAAACTTTGTATAACAATATTCTTGTTTTGAAAAAATGATTTGTTGTTGATTATGAGAATTGTCAAGTCGATAATTTGTAGAAGGATATAATATGTTCATTGTTGGGTTTCGAGGAGGCATGCACTTTGAGCCTTTTACTTGTTTTTGTTATTTGTTACTAGTCCATTTTAAGGGAAGAAGATGAATGCATACCAGGGGAGGGATGTGAGTAAGTTTGATGTGGTGAACCAAAGGAATGCTTACATATACATACTGGAGAAAAAATAGTCATATGTTATAAACATATAGTTAAAATGAACATTTTTACCATTTATCTGTTTCCTTCATTAGCATTAACTTATGAAATACAAGGGTTATGATACACGCTTCGTGCGGGAGTTTTTTTCCTATGTTTAACGATTTAAGGAAAATGATATGCATTGATATTTATCTATTTTCTTACATTGTATTTAGTTTTTATTTTTAAATTGAGACATTTATTTTTCTTTTAGTTTAAATTTGTATTTCTATTCTTTATTAAATCTTTAATAATAGTTGTAATAATACTGTGTCACACTTTTTTGGTGTAAACGTGAACTACCGAAAATGCCCTTAGATATAATAATAAATCTAAATATTGCTAAGATATAGGATCTAATAAATTCATATCATTTACTAATTCAAAATGCGAACTTACAGATATTACTAGATCATAACATCGCTTGAAAATATAATCTATAAATTTTATTTACAAATTCAAAACATCCATCTTTAAATATTGAACGTCTTAATATCGCTTAAAACATGAGCTAGCAAATAATCTGTACATATAAATTCGTTTTCATTAAATAATTAATAATAGAAATGAAGATTAAAAAACATACGACATTGCAACATTAAAAAAACACAAGATTTCAAAACTAAAACATAAACATAGATCATTTTATTTTCAATTGGTTAAACATATAAAATTTGTAAATTAATAACCTACATGCAAAACTCTTGTCGTAACGCTCGTATGAATAATGAAGTTGTAAATATTTTTGATTTGTTAGATCCTAATTTATAGCGATACTTAAACTTGACCATATTTGTAGATGATTATTTTGAATTGGTAAGAGAATTTTTCATTAACTTTATAGTATTAAGATTTATATTGGAAAGCATTTTTGGTAGTCTACGATTGAAAAAAAAGTGTGAGACCAAAAATACTACAACTATTAATAAAGATAAAGATAATGAATTGAATATTTCTGGGTGTTTTATGTCAGATCCTCTTAAAGATTGTTGCATACGTGTAGTTAGTTTCTAGATATTTAGGAAAATTGACACAATCCTAGGAGTAACGTTGGCTTAATTTTGTGGATCAAAATATTTGAAGCCTATAGTTTTAAAGGACCACAATTTTTGATTTTTTTTAGATAAACGGCATTTTTGGTATCTTTTGGTCGAACCAAAAATTTGCACTTTTAAAACAACTATTAATAAAGCCAAGTTGACTTAATCCTAGGAGTAGATTCGGCTTAATTTTGTGGATCAAAATATTCAAAGCCTACACTTTTATAGGACCACAATTTTTGAATTTTTTTAGATAAAGAACATTTTTGGTACTTTGTGGTCGGATTAAAAATTTGTGCTTTTAAAACAACTATAAATAAAGATATCGTAACAGATTAAGCTATTTGTTAGTTAAACTCAATTTTTTTATTGAATAAACAATTCTTAATTGTGTTATTCATATTTATTAAATAAAAGTAAAGCATAATAATTTCTTGCTCTCTCGTTAATGTAGGTATTTCCTCCTCCCACCTTAATTTTCTCAAGACATTTCATATTCGAATCCCTATAATTTATCAATATAATAATTGCTAAGATGTTCTACTAATTCTCTTCATCATAATTTTACTTTTAGTATCAATAAATATTTATTTTTATAATTATTTTTAATGTTCTCCCATGTTTTGTGTTGTATTTTACATTAATTCCATATAGTTAACTTAATTAACGATATAAAATATAAACTTAAAAATAAATCCAATTAGCTACTATTTATTATTTAGTTTTCATCGAAATCCATATAACTTAACATTTCTAAAATTACAGAAAACTATCTTTATCCCTTTAATAGTATTTTGCATTCAAGTTAACATAATTTATTTATTTCTAAAATTAATGCTTTATTAACATGAAAAAATACATTTTTCTTTTTGCTAAACTTGATATATAATTACAAACATAGACAATGTTCTTTCTTTTTAAAATTGATACATCATACCATGTGCAATACACGAGGTATGTTCTTAAAATATATATACACAAGATCTGTACTTATGGAAAATTTAATACTTCTTATTTTTCTATATTTAATTTCAGATTATTCTAATACAATTTATTGTTTTTAAATTATCAATGTTATATAAATTCTCACCAATTATATTATATTTAAATGCCCATCTTTTATAATTTCCAAAGTTAAATACTTTTATTCTGTTTTCTGCAATATTTTACATTTAAATCCATATATTTAAGTTATTGTTCAATGTTTTTCCTATGAAATCACGAGAAACAACAATTTCAATATGCATCTCATATTTATACTAATAGAGATGGAACTTTTCGGGTTCAAATGTAAGAATATATCATATAATAAACATTACATACGTATATGTTGAAATCAACTTTACTGTATATTTTATTTATCTCAACAAATTATTGGCTAAATAAGTAATAGTGGGACTGTGGTTCGGAGCTTACAACTCCCTCATTATTTAAGGAAGTTAGTTATTGTAATTGTGCCTCCTCTCTTTACACTACAAGGAGAATAGTATATATCCACAATGCTTTATCAATAGCCTCAGATTTCCATGTTCCTTCCTTTAGTGTACAAAACAGATATCCCAATTTTTACCATATTATGCTTTTCCTACTTAGTGGGTTCCTCTATGAATCTAGGTATATATATAATATATTTATATTAAAAATACAAATACGTTCAATCACTATCTATACATGAATCCCAAACCTAGGCTCTGATACTAGATGTAACAACCCGAACTCCGACAGACCGATTTTTTTCCAAAATTCCAATCTACCGAAACTCGAGTTGGCTTGTTTGGTATCCTGCAGAAAAGACAGAGATAAAGAATATATCAGAGCTCAGAAAAACATCTCACAGCGGAATGGAATAAAATATAATAAATTTAATATAGCCTTACCAAGGTAATAATGTTGCCTAACCAGTCCTAAGCTATCATATCTTTGCCACAAGCCTTGATAGTGAAAGACAAATAGATGAGAGTTAATAACATGGCCTAAAAAACAACAACATCCTAATTGGCCTGTCCCACAACCAAAGCCTTGATAGTGAAAGGTCAATGGTCTATAGGTTAACCCCCCATCTTTTCGCTTCACGCTAACTGTCGATGACTGGTACCCGATGATTACCATCAATCAGATAGTTAGACCAGCCCAAGGAAAACAAATGAGATGGTCGTAACTCCCCTAGTCCCAAGGCAATAAGATCGTCGAATCACCTACGCCCCCTATAGCCTTATGACTGCCCCCTATTGTGGCAGTCAAGGTATACTCACTGGGTAGTAACACGCAGAACCAACCCCTGCGAGCACAAAATAAATGCTGCCACAACACAAAGGAATACCAGGAGTACCCTCCATGTCCTAGGAAGCTGCATGCTTCCCCTTCCAGTCCTTCGAAGCCAACAGAACAGGAATAATAATCAGATTGATGAGCACTCCCCTCGTGCCTATGACACTTCGATGATCTACCCCGTTGGATTATTCACCTTCAGACGTACAGACTGGTCCAAGCGCCTCAGGTTGATGTGTTATTAGACCTTATGTCTAAACATTTAATTGCGCACTTGCTCTACCTCGTCAGATTTCCAGTTAATTTGGTTATTTCAATCCATATTGACTTCTTATTCAAGTTACCAACTTCCTCTTGCTTATTAATTTCAGTTATATAACTTAATGCTTTTAAGTTCATTAATAAGCCTTTAACATGTTATTCTTATCAGCAGATTTAAAACTCCCAGGTTTACAGATAACAAGTTCTTCTTTTCTCTACTTATTACAAACAACAGGTTTCAGATTTCCAGATTTACAGATTACTTAATTTATAATTAAGTACAACTTATCTCATTACATAAGTTATCTCATTTTCTCTATCATTTATTATAACCTAAGTTTTAATTTCCACTTTTCCCTAGGACAGGCCAATCTATTATCTTTCCATTTCCCCACCAAGTTTATTCATAATAGGTTATTACCTTTCCCCGTTCTTTCCAGTATTTATACTGTAGTAACCTTCGTCCATTTCCATTAATTACAATTAATGTCATTTAATTCTTTCCAGTTATATACATATATGTTAATGCACCAGACCCCTCATAATAAGTTGACCTCTTATGGATGCTGGATTTGTCGGGCGGTTCCGGGAAGACTTCTACCACAAGTTGAACTTAACCTCGTGTCTTAGTACTTTTATATGTATGTTTACGCACCAGACCCCCCACATTAAATTGATCATTTGTGGATGCTGGATTTGTCGGGCGGTTCCGGGCAGACTTCCACCATAAGTTGAATTTAACCTCGTGTCTAGGTGCGGTTACAATTCTCTATTTGCTGTAAATTTAGGCATATTCATTCTTCCAAATTTTATTGTAATTCTTGTTTACAATCTTGTGGCACAATAATATTTTTAAACAAATATTCACGTTCATTGTAAATTTCATAATTACAGTGTTCACAAAAATTCCCAATTCAGACAGGCGATTAATGGAAATAGGCTTTATACAATAGAAAATGTTCTCAGTTTAGATTTCAAGATTACGGTAGTGCAGAAGTTTCATCATTTGTACGAAGGATACAATTTAGTTTTAATTACAACAGTAATAATTTCAACAAATTTCGGTAGGTTAATCATTTCAGTAGGTTAAACATTTCAGCGGATTAATCATTTCAGCGGATTTATTATACACATTAACGGGGAACGCCAAACGATAGATATACCATTATCAAAAAGGTTTAACTTAAATCCACTCACCTAATAGCTTCCTACTTCATGAAACTGGTCCAGTCCTAGCATTCTATGGCTCTCATAGTTGAATCTAGAACCTAAATAACCATGGATTCGCAATTCTCAAACTAAAAAAAAATGGAAGAAAAAAGAGAAATCTAAATTGACCAGATCCAAGAATTTACCTCACTTCGATCAGAATTCTGAACACCCATTTGCAGACATACATTCTTTTCCTCCAGATCTTGAATCAGAATTTCTTAAGACTAATTATTCTATTTTCTAAAGAGATTTGAGGAGGAAGAAGAATGGAAAAGTCTAGACAGCCTCTCAAAAAATATAAGATTTAGGCTAGGCTCTGCTAGCCTATTTATAGGTGTTCAAGAAAGTGGATATTATCTTGTACACGCAGCACTGAGTCAGCAACAAATGTGGTTTGAAAAACAGTCCAAATTCATCAAACAAATCTGACCAGATCTGGGGGTGTCGACCCCTAGGTTGACCCGAATCTTGCTTGGGTCAACACCTAGGTCGACCCAGGCCTTTTTCTTTCTTTCTTCATGCATGGCCTTCAGTTTGAATGGATTTTATATTCATATATAAGGTCCTTATATGTATATAAAACTTTCAATGCCCACTTTACACTTATATATATACGTACAACTTTTATTTTGCTTTCAAAATTTAAACGGCGTTATGCCGTTTTGTAATTCTTACCTATTTTCATTGATTGTAGGTTTATTTTGAATTTATCCTTTGTGTGTACATATTTCTGCACATATATAAGCATATATTTACATATACATGTATACATATATTTTTGTATCCACTTTTATGTATAATATTCCTTATATGTGCGTTTATACATATTTTCCATTTAGAATATGTGTTATTTTAGTCGTTTCTCTAAAATAAAAATATGGTGTCCGCGGGAATCGAACTTGCGCCGCTCTCTTGGAAGCCACATGCTCTTACCAACTAGATTACGTAGGATTTTGTTAACAAGGCTCAAAACAATGGTGGTTGTTGTTATATTATTATACCTCTTTTTCATGTTTGTTGTAATATTTCATTTAAATGTATCTCTTTCATTTTAAATATGTTTTATGTAATCCATAGGTCTAAATTGACTAGAAAATCATCATAGACGCAATGGCGCTAATCCCTAACCAATTCTAGAAGCTCTTCTAATTTTATTTTATTTAACTAAAAAATACGGGGTGTTACAACATAAGTGGATGATCTTAGCGTATGCATTTGGTAAGCTCTTAGAACACACACACACACACACACACACACACACACACACACACATATATATATATATATATATATATATATATATATATATATATATATATATATATATATATATATATATATATATTGTAACAACCCGAAAATCTGGGCCAGTTTAAAATTTTTATTTTGGTAATTTTAGCGAATTTTGAACATTTAAAATAGATTACTTTAAATAATATCGACGAGAAATTTATTTTGAATAAAATTCGAACGTATATATTACATACGTCATCGTTAGAATATAAATAATTATATATATAATTATAAACAGAATTGATAATTGCGCGGTAGTTTGATAATTCGATTGCAAACTTCAATTGAATGTACCGAGTGCAAAATAAACCGGATTTAAGTGAAACCAAAAATAAAAAAATCTATTCGTGAATATATTTCCAACGAATCCGAAAAATCGAGATTTCATAGCGGGAATCAAAAGATATGTCCAGTTGAAAATTCTGAATAGTCGCTATGAAATTCAGGCCCATAAAAATAGACATTTTGCAAACGACCTCGGATTTCGACGAAACCACTTTTGTTGGGTCCGTGATGTCAAATTATCTCTAGATTTCAAATTTCATAATTTTTCGATTCAATATGTGAGCGTGGCAAAGGAAAACGCGTTTGACCAGTTTCAGTTGATTTTAATCGACTGGAAAATGGCCATTTTTCAAACGGTCTCAGAATTCGACGAAACTAGTTTTGTTAGGACTGTATCATCAATACGAAGCTAGAAAATATTTTTCTGGAATTTTTCGAGTTAGTATGCCGCCCCGGTAAATTGGAATGCGCGTTTAAATTCAATATATAGAGTTATATGTTGATTTTGGACGAAAACTGATCGAAACGATCGAATCAGCTTGCGATACATATCCCATTGTGTTCGGAATGAGGGTAATTAGCTATGGACGACAGGCGGTGGGCCTCGTTTAGAGGTCGTATGTAAAAGTCAACTTTTTGAAATTAAAAAAAAAAAAAAAAATTAAAACCTCTCCACTTAAATCTCTCTGCCCCCCCCCCCTTCAGTTCGATTCAGAACATAAAAAAGGAAAAAAAGGGAACGAAGACGGAGGAGCTGCCGCTCCTCCGATCGACGCGCCGCTGCTCCCCAGATGTGTCGCCGCCGCTTCTTCCTTCCCCCTCCCTCCAGTCGAGCGCCGCGCCCCCCTCCATCTTCCCCTTCTTCTCCTTCCTTTCCCCCTCTCCTGATCGATCCACCCGAGCCACCACCCGCCGCCGCACTTCCTTCTTCCCCTCCCTTCTGCTACCTTGCGCCGCCACAAACTTCACCTCGCAGCAGCGCAACGCCCCCCCCCCCCCGACGTGAAGACCGAGGCCAGCGCCTCCTCAAAAGCCCCAATCTCCGATGAACGGCCATCGCAAACCCCTCCTCTCAGCAAACCCCCAACGAATTTTCCTTTTTTAAATTCAGTTTTAGTTAGCTAAAAGTTTGAATTTTTATATAGTTAAAGTTTGAATTTTAATATAGCTAAAAGATTTGGATTTTATTAGGAAAAGATTAGATTTTTAAAATAGAAAAGATTAGATTTTTAAATAGAAAAGATTAGATTTTTAAAATAGAAAAGATCATATTTTTAAATAGAAAAGATTAGATTTTTAAATAGAAAAGATTATATTTTTAAAATAGAAAAGATTAGATTTTTGAAATTGAAAAGGCGAAATCTTTATATGAAGAATAGCGATGTAAAAATAGAATTTTTATCTATATAGTAGCGATGTAAAAATAGAATTTTCATCTACATAGTAGCGATGTAAAAATAGAATTTTTATCTATATGGTAGCGATGTAAAAATAGAATTTTTATCTATATAGTAGCGATGTAAAAATAGAATTTTTATCTATATAGTAGCGATGTAAAAATAGAATTTTTATCTATATAGTAACGATGTAAAAATAGATTTTTTATCTATATAGTAACGATGTAAAAATAGAATTTTTATCTATATAGTAGCGATGTGAAAATAGAATTTTTGTCTATATAGTAGCGGTGTAAAAATGGGATTTTTATATATTGAATAGCGAATTCGATTTTTATGTATTGAATAGTAAAGTAAAAATTAGATTTTTACATATGTAGAGAATACGGGCAACGAAGGTGACAAAAAGGCGAGAACGATGAAGATTTCTCTAAATGAAGTGTCGTGGAGTTGGGATAGCTTTCGGTGAGAACTTCTCACTCAAATTTCTTTTTCAAGTTATATATATATATATATATATATATATATATATATATATATATATATATATATATATACTTGGATGCAGACGGTGCTTAGTAGCATCCGACACCCATCATCCACAGATCATGAATGACTTGTTTGTTTAATTGATGTGTTGTGAAATTTGTTTGTGTTGTTGATGTGAAATCGATAATAAAATGTGGATGTGTTGAAATAAATTAATTATCGTTAAAAATATAATTTTTAACGTGAATGTGAATAAAGGAATATTTATAAACAAAATGGTCGATTTGTTTATATACACTGATTTGACTGATATTAATTGGATCGATAAATTTTACACATCGCCCAACTGCACAAATAAAAATCTGTGTTTGTTGACTTGAAACCCCACACGGATGTTGGGATGAAATTTGGCGTACACTAATCCCAATTATTTAATTGTATGTCGATCGATTGGTTGACAGGCTGTGTAAGCGTTGATTATTTATATTTGATGCTTATGCAGTTGTGTGGTGCACTTTGGATGATGGTTGATTGTTCATCATTGCTATTTTATACATGTGTGTATGGAATCCATATAATTAACATTATATGGTGATTGATTGGGCCTCATTCCAATCGGGAAAATAATGAATATTATAAAAGGAAATTCATGTGTTGAATATAAAATTATTCATGTGTTGAGTAAAATATTTTAAATAATAAAATTTACATCTTTATCATATTTAAAATTAGAACTACTTCACGGTGGATTCTAATTAAAAATCAAACGATAAATACCATAATTTTATAAAATATTTTACATAACAAAAATAGTCATGTGTTGAAAGAAATATAGATTCATGTGTTGAACAGAATAAATATTCATTTGTTGAATAGAATAAAGAAGTTTTTGAAAAATATAAAGTCGTATGGATTGGAGATGCGTTATTTTGACGCGAACGATATTTGTATTGATTTTATTCGTTTTATAATGAATATTGAAAAGTGATTTCAAAATTTAATATTTTGAAATGAAATTCAAATTTAAATTAGATTAAAATTCAAATTGAAATTTTATTGAATCAATTTGAAATGAATTCGAATCGAATAGAAAGTGAATTTGATTCGAATTGAATAGAAAGTGAATTTGAATTCGAATTGAATAGAAATGAATTCAAATTGAGTTAAATTGAAATTGAATTAAAAACGAATTGAAATCGTTTTGAATGAAATTTAAAACGAACTGAAATTGAATTGAAATCAATCTGAAATGAATTCGAATTGAATTAAATAGAAGGTAAATTCAAATTGAAATTGAATTGAAACGAATTAGAATTTGAGTTGAATTGAAACGAATTTGAATTCGAATTAAATAAAATTGAAATGAATTCGAATTGAATTGAAATCAAATCGATTTGAAATAGAAGATGAAGTTGAAATTGTTTTTGAAACGAAGTTAAAACGATTTATAAAATACATTTTAAAAAGGAAATCGACGAAATATAATATATATATGTATATATATATATATATATATATTATATATATAATGGCCTGAATAGAACGCGCCGCGCCGCGGCAGTTCGTGAGTTTCGACCATTGACTTCGAATTGACGTTGCGGGAGATCCGACCGTCGGATTCTCCTAAAACCAGAACCGTTGGGTTCGTATCGAAAAAGTGATTTCCAATGAATATTAGAAATTTGAAATCTAACGGTTGGATTTGGAATTATGTCCAAATAAAATTTGGAAAAGGTAGCTGTAAGTGCAGTTCGATGGACGTTGATGGAAATCGATTGTACGGGCCTTGATAAAATTATTAAAAATATTGATAATTTGTGTAAAATCAAAAGAAATGATTTGGGAAAAATTGGGCTGAAGAATTCCACATTTGAAAGGATAAAAATAGATTTTTATCGAAATGAACTAGTTTTGAACTTGAATTAAAAATCAATTTATTTTTGAAATAAATAAATTGAATTTGAAAGTGATTTTAAAAATAATCAATATTCCCAATACGTGAATTGGACTGGAGTTGAATCGAAATTATCTTCGGAATATTTCGATGTTGGATTCGTGACTATACAGATATTTTTATGGGAATTTGAAAGATATATTTTATATCGTTATTTCCAATACGGTATATGTTGGTTTCAGAATTTGATATTGAATATAAGCCGATATATTTTCTACTCAAAGCCTTGTATTTAATATCAAATATGATTTAGGTTTATCGTCAATCGTGTTTTAGATGACATTGGTTCTTTAACCCAGTTAAAGGCAGGATATTGATTTTTGAAAAGATTAAAACTAAGTGGAGTTTTAATGAATCTTTAATTAGATTGAAATGTGAATTGATAATATAAATTATCAAATTTGGAAAGTGATCGAGAATGGAGTGTCACCAGTTTTGCTCCAAGGCGATAGTTAAATCTTTAGTTAGATTTGAACGTGAAATGGTAATTAATTTTACCGATAACACCGTGGTGTTAGATGTGGAGTATTACCAGTTTTGCTCCATGGGATGAATAGGTTGGGATTGGGAAATAAAATAAATAATTACTTCGGTGTGGTTCGCTAATCCCGACTAGTTTGAAATGATATCCAAAGGAAGATTAAAGAATATATTTAGAAGAATTTATCTTGGATAAAATTAATGGGAACCTTTCCCTAAGAATGTGATTTTGTGAATAAAAGAACATTCTGAATTGGAATGAGGCATTCGTTGTGTTTGTGTAACAGTTGTTTATTATATACGTGGGTTATTCAGAAAGGCCGGGTTAAACCCATTCTGAATAACCGATTCGACGAGATATCGAAGATGAAGACGGTGGTTGAAGACCGGAAGTCTTCACATCGTTTGGGTGATTACTGATGATCTCGATTGGGCTGTACACCCAAGATGAGGGAAACAGTTGGTGATCGTCCAGACGTACTTGGAGATGGATGGATATGCGAGGAAAGTGCCTCCGGTTTCGTTCAGACCCAGAGCGAACTTGTAAATGGATTGTGTGTCTGACATTGGATTTTATTCTGTGTTGATTGATCTCTATTAAATATACATCTGTTTGGCGACGGAGAATTTATTCTCTTGCTTAACGCCCTTCTCTGAGACGTACGAGCTCAGAGGTTGTATATCGATGGACATCAGTCGCATGGAGTGAATTGCCAGTGTGGCACGCGTAAGTGGCAATTGATCAAGGCTTCTGTTGAAAAGCAAAGTCTTGTGGTTGATGATCAAAGCACGGCCTGTGTGGCGTAGCTTTGTGTATAGCGTGAATTCGCGAGCCTCACACCTCGGTATGAGTCAAAAATGGGAGACGGACCCAAGGAGTGCACGACGTTTCTTTCTAGCTAGGGTGGTGTCAGTGACCTACCAGCCCTGACATTTATATACTTTTCACCTGTGTGGTTGTTGGATACGAGGCGCCACGGATATAGGTCTGTAAGGACCGGGAAACGTGTGTTCAGGAATTGCCAATCCTCAAAAGTAAGAGAGGACCGGCCTTGGAGGTTCCAAAGGATCATAGTGGGGTCCTGAGGCATTGCTAGAGTGTCTCGAACGCGGAGAGGAGCTTGCCCCTTGCCTCGACTCATGATGGAAATCCAATTTCCAATACGTGATAGTGCGGTTTTATTTGTAGAACCTAGTATGGCGACATAGTGGTATGGGTCATTCATGCCGCCCATGATTGATATTTATGATTGAAATTGTTTGACACTATACGCCTATAATAGTATCAAATAATGTGTTTTAAACGTATCAAGCATGCTTTGGCTGTTATAAGGTAAAAACCCTATCCTCCGGCTTACGTTGCATTGTGCGATTGGACCTGGGTCTTATAACAGCTTCATTTTTCTTTATTTAGCATTGCGCTGTTTGTTTCATGCACTGGTATTCTTGGGAGGAAACCCATTCCGTGTTATACGGCGTGGTCCCTTGATTTACCTAACTTTAAAAATAAAGATTAATAACTGTTTTAGTTCTCACACCAGTCCCATGACTGACCTGGAGTTTATTGTTTTAACCTAAACTCTGGGTGCCCCTATTTTCGACACGGGCAGCTAGTAGTTTTAGTTTTGCAGATTTATATTCACATGATCCTGATTAACAGCTGGAATGATGCTCGGAAAGCTCTGTATCCGTGTATCACTTTCAGTTGTGTTTTGTATATTTTTCCGCTGCTATGTAATTTATTTTAATCTCTGATATTTGTTGAATGTTATTTATTCATTTATACTCTGTATATTCTTGTATTCTGATGGAATTGTTGTAATAAACAATGAAATGTTCTTCCGTCTGCGTTCTAATTTGTCCTGTTCTCAAAACGATCAGGGGTTTCGAACGGTCTTTGTCGGTTTAACGATCGATTCGGATCGAGCGAAATTCCTTGTTGTTACGGTTGGTATCAGAGCTTTGGTTTACAGGGATCGAGAACAAGACACATTAGAACCATACAAAAGAATTCATCAGATATTGGATTAGTAATATCCAATTAGAATGACTCGTTAGAGATAGGATCAGTAGTATCCTAGAACGAGTGTGAAGAGTATATTTTTCAAATGAAAACAATTTTGTTTTGAAAATTTAAACCATTTTATACGTATTTGATTATTTATTTATTTTGAATATGGACAATCGAGTATATAAATATTTCGTGTATATGCGTCATGAACGTATACTCGAAGTTTTAATATACTGGATAGATATAGAATCACACTCTAGTTGCCCGGGGATGATTCTGATGATGGCGCACCATCACCAGTATTTATTTTCGTGTTTCGAAGGTGTGATTTCTATATATTTCCATTAGACAGGTGTGAGAACCAAAATTAATATAGATAGATTCATTGTTGTGAATTGGCATCAAAAACATGATTTTTTGTATATATATATATATATCAAAATTATGAATTTGAAACTCTAATTCACTAATTGATTGATGTTTGTGTTGTTTGTTTATTTGTTTGATAATTTTGAACCATTTAGCCTCATTGAATCACATATGGAATTGTATTGAAAATTGGTCACATTTGCTTGCATATACATGTACTTACATTGAACAGGTCATAGCAAGGAGGCTAGAGCCGAAGAATAAAATTTGTTTGCCCGACAAATAGGTACATGTTTACTATAATTTACTGTTTTGTTTGGGTGGTGATGCTTTCATGAGCCGATTGGCTAGCCGCTTGGCTTTTTCTTTTTCTTTCTGAGATCAGAAGGCCTATATGGCAATTTCAAGATTTTCCCGTGGCTCCCGGTGCAGGGGAGGTTATGGCGAAAATTTTCGAAAATTCCGGGTGTTAGCCAAATTTTTGAAATTTTTGGAAATTCTCAGAAACTGAAAAGTTGGAGAATGGAAGCCAGATCGAACGTAGAGTTGATTGATCAAACCACTTTCGACTTTGGTCCTTTTCGGGGACGAAAAGTTTTAAGTGGGGGAGATTGTAACAACCCGAAAATCTGGGCCGGTTTAAAATTTTTATTTTGGCAATTTTAGCGAATTTTGAACATTTTAAATAGATTATTTTAAATAATATCGATGAGAAATTTATTTTGAATATAATTCGAACCTATATATTACATACGTCGTTGTTAGAATATAAATAATTATATATATAATTATAAATAGAATTGAAAATGGCGCGGTAGTTCGATAATTCGATTGCAAACTTCAATTGAATGTACCGGGTGCAAAATAAACCGGATTTTAGTGAAACAAAAAATTATAGGATCTATTCGTGAATATCTTTCCAACGAATCCAAAAAATAGAGATTTCATAGCGGGAATCAAAAGATATGTCCAGTTGAAAATTCTGAATAGTCGCTATGGAATTCAGGCCCTTAAAAATAGACATTTTGCAAACGACCTCGGATTTTGACGAAACCACTTTTGTTGGGTCCGTGATGTCAAATTATTGCTAGATTTCAATTTCATAATTTTTCGATTCAATATGTGAGTGTAGCAAAGGAAAACGCGTTTGACCAGTTTCAGTTGATTTTAATCGACTGGAAAATGGCCATTTTTCAAACGGTCTCAGAATTCGACGAAACTAGTTTTGTTAGGACCGTATCGTCAATACGAAGCTAGAAAATATTTTTCTGGAATTTTTCGAGTTAGTATGCGGCCCCGGTAAATTGAAATGCGCGTTTAAATTCAATATATAGAGTTATATGTTGATTTTGGACGAAAACTGATCGAAACGATCGAATCAGCTTACGATACGTATCCCATTGTGTTCGGAATGGGGGTAATTAGCTATGGACGACAGGCGGTGGGCCTCGTTTAGAGGTCGTATGTAAAAGTCAACTTTTTGAAATTAAAATAATAATAAGAAAAAATTAAAACCTCTCCCCTTAAATCCCTTTGCCCCCCCCCCCTTCAGTTCGATTCAGAACAGAAAAAAGGAAGAAAAAAAAAAGAGAACGAAGACGGAGGAGCTGTCGTTTTCCGATCGACGCGCCGCCGCTCCCCAGATGTGTCGCCGCCGCTTCTTCCTTCCCCCTCCCTCCAGTCGAGCGCCGCGCCCCCCTCCATCTTCCCCTTCTTCTCCTTCCTTTCCCCCTCTCTTGATCAATCCACCCGAGCCACCACCCGCCGCCGCACTTCCTTCTTCCCCTCCCTTCTGCTACCTTCCGCCGCCACAAACTTCACCTTGCAGCAGCGCCCCCCCCCCTCCGACGTGAAGACCGAGGCCAGCGCCTCCTCAAAAGCCCCAATCTCCGATGAACGACCACCGCAAACTCCTCCTCTCAGCAAACCCCCAACGAAAGGTGATTTTAAATTTTCCTTTTTTAAATTCAGTTTTAATTAGCTAAAAGTTTGAATTTTTATATAGTTAAAGTTTGAATTTTTATATAGCTAAAAGATTTGGATTTTGTTAGGAAAAGATTAGATTTTTAAAATAGAAAAGATTAGATTTTTAAATAGAAAAGATTAGATTTTTAAAATAGAAAAGATTAGATTTTTAAATAGAAAAGATTAGATTTTTAAATAGAAAAGATTAGGTTTTTAAAATAGAAAAGATTAGATTTTTGAAATTGAAAAGGCGAAATCTTTATAATTGAAAAGGCGAAATCTTTATATGAAGAATAGCGATGTAAAAATAGAATTTTTATCTATAGTAGCGATGTAAAAATAGAATTTTTATCTATATAGTAGCGATGTAAAAATAGAATTTTTATCTATATAGTAGCGATGTAAAAATAGAATTTTTATCTATATAGTAACGATGTAAAAATAGAATTTTTATCTATATAGTAGCGATGTAAAAATAGAATTTTTATCTATATATTAGCGATGTAAAAATAGAATTTTTATCTATATAGTAACGATGTAAAAATATATTTTTATCTATATAGTAGCGATGTGAAAATAGAATTTTTGTCTATATAGTAGCGGTGTAAAAATGGGATTTTTATATATTGAATAGCGAAGTAAAAATTCGATTTTTATGTATTGAATAGTAAAGTAAAAATTCAATTTTTACATATGTAGAGATTACGGGCAACGAAGGTGACAAAAAGGCGAGAACGATGAAGATTTCTCTAAATGAAGTGTCGTGGAGTTGGGATAGCTTTCGGTGAGAAATTCTCACTCAAATTTCTTTTTCTAGTTATATATATATATATATATATATATATATATATATATATATATATATATATATATATATATATATACTAGGATGCAGACGGTGCTTAGTAGCATCCGACACCCATCATCCACAGATCATGAATGACTTGTTTGTTTAATTGATGTGTTGTGAAATTTGTTTGTGTTGTTGATGTGAAATCGATAATAAAATGTGGATGTGTTGAAATAAATTAATTATCGTTAAAAATATAATTTTTAACGTGAATGTGAATAAAGGAATATTTATAAACAAATCGGCCGATTTGTTTATATACACTGATTTGACTGATATTAATTGGGTCGATAAATTTTACACATTGTCCAACTGCACAAATTAAAATCTGTGTTTATTGACTTGAAACCCCACACGGGTGTTGGGATGAAATTTGGCGTACACTATTCCCAATTATTTAATTGTATGTCGATCGATTGGTCGACAGACTGTGTAAGCGTTGATTATTTATATTTGATGCTTATGCAGTTGTGTGGTGCACTTTGGATGATGGTTGATTGTTCAACATTGCTATTTTATACATGTATGTATGGAATCCATATAATTAACATTATATGGTGATTGATTGGGCCTCATTCCAATCGGGAAAATAATGAATATTATAAAAGGAAATTCATGTGTTGAATATAAAATTATTCATGTGTTGAGTAAAATATTTTAAATAATAAAATTTACATCTTTATCATATTTAAAATTAGAACTACTTCACGGTGGATTCTAATTAAAAATCAAACGATAGATACCATAACTTTATAAAATATTTTACATAACAAAAATAGTCATGTGTTGAAAGAAATATAGATTCATGTGTTGAACAGAATAAATATTCATTTGTTGAATAGAATAAAGAAGTTTTTGAAAAATATAAAGCCGTGTGGATTGGAGATGCGTTATTTTGACGCGAACGATATTTATATCGATTTTATTCGTTTTATAATGAATATTGAAAAGTGATTTCAAAATTTAATATTTTGAAATGAAATTCAAATTTAAATTAGATTAAAATTCAAATTGGAATTTTATTGAATCAATTTGAAATGAATTCGAATCGAATAGAAAGTGAATTCGAATTGAATAGAAATGAATTCAAATTGAATTAAATTGAAATTGAATTAAAAACGAATTGAAATCGTTTTGACTGAAATTTAAAACGAACTGAAATTGAATTGAAATCAATCTGAAATGAATTCAAATTGAATTAAATAGAAGGTAAATTCAAATTGAAATTGAATTGAAACGAATTAGAATTTGAATTGGATTGAAACGAATTTGAATTCGAATTAAATAAAATTGAAATGAATTCGAATTGAATTGAAATCAAATCGATTTGAAATTAAAGATGAAGTTGAAATTGTTTTTGAAACGAAGTTAAATAGATTTATAAAATACGTTTTAAAAAGGAAATCAACGAAATATATAATATATATATAATGGCCTGAATAGAACGCGCCGCGCCACGGCAGTTCGTGAATTTCGACCATTGACTTCGAATTGACGTTGCGGGAGATCCGACCGTTGGATTCTCCTAAAACCGGAACCGTTGGGTTCGTATCGAAAAGAGCTTTCCAATGAATATTAGAAATTTGAAATCTAACGGTTGGATTTGGAATTATGTCCAAATCAAATTAGGAAAAGGTCGCTGTAAGTGCAGTTCGATGGCCGTTGATGGAAATCGACTGTACGGGCCTTGATAAAATTATTAAAAATATTGATAATTTGTGTAAAATCATAAGAAATGATTTGGGAAAAATTGGGCTGAAGAATTCCACATTTGAAAGGATAAAAATAGATTTTTATCGAAATGAACTAGTTTTGAACTTGAATTAAAAATCAATTTATTTTTGAAATAAATAAATTGAATTTGAAAGTGATTTTAAAAATAATCAATATTCCCAATACGTGAATTGGACTGGAGTTGAATCGAAATTATCTTCGGAATATTTCGTTGTTGGATTCGTGACTATACAGATATTGTTATGGGAATTTGAAAGATATATTTTATATCGTTATTTCCAATACGATATATGTTGGTTTCAGAATTTGATATTGAATATAAGCCGATATATTTTCTATTCAAAGCCTTGTATTTAATATCAAATATGATTTGGGTTTATCGTGAATCGTGTTTTAGATGATATTGGTTCTTTAACCCAGTTAAAGACAGGATATTGATTTTTGAAAAGATTAAAACTAAGTGGAGTTTTAATGAATCTTTAATTAGATTGAAATGTGAATTGATAATTTAAATTATCAAATTTGGAAAGTGATCGAGAATGGAGTGTCACCAGTTTTGCTCCAAGGCGATAGTTAAATCTTTAGTTAGATTTGAACGTGAAATGGTAATTAATTTTACCGATAACACCGTGGTGTTAGATGTGGAGTATTACCAGTTTTGCTCCATGGGATGAATAGGTTGGGATTGGGAAATAAAATAAATAATTACTTCGGTGTGGCTCGCTAATCCCGACTAGTTTGAAATGATATCCAAAGGAAGATTAAAGAATAAATTTAGAAGAATTTATCTTGGATAAAATTAATGGGAACCTTTCCCTAAGAATGTGATTTTGTGAATAAAAGAACATTCTGAATTGGAACGAGGCATTCGTGGTGTTTGTGTAACATTTATTTATTATATACGTGGGTTATTCAGAAAGGTCGGGTTATACCAATTCTGAATAACCGATTCGACGAGATATCAAAGATGAAGACGGTGGTTGAAGACCGGAAGTCTTCACATCGTTTGGGTGATTACTGATGATCTCGATTGGGCTGTCCACCCAAGATGAGGGAAACATTTGGTGATCGTCCATACGTACTTGGAGATGGATGGATATTCGAGGAAAGTGCCTCCGGTTTCGTTCAGACCCAGAGCGAACTTGTAAATGGATTGTGTGTCTGACATTGGATTTTATTCTGTGTTGATTGATCTCTATTAAATATACATCTGTTTGGTGGCGGAGAATTTATTCTCTTGCTTAATGCCCTTCTCTGAGACATACGAGCTCAGAGGTTGTATATCGATGGACATCAGTCGTAGGGAGTGAATTGCCAGTGTGGCACGCGTAAGTGGCAATTGATCAAGGCTTCTGTTGAAAAGCAAAGTCTTGTGGTTGATGATCAAAGCACGGCCTGTGTGGCGTAGCTTTGTGTATAGCGTGAATTTGCGAGCCTCACACCTCGGTATGAGTCAAAAACGGGAGACGAACCCAAGGAGTGCACGACGTTTCTTTCTAGCTAGGGTGGTGTCAGTGACCTACCAGCCCTGACATTTATATACTTTTCACCTGTGTGGTTGTTGGATACGAGGCGCCTCGGATATAGGTCTATAAGGACCGGGAAACGTGTGTTCAGGAATTGTCAATCCTCAAAAGTAAGAGAGGACCGGCCTTGGAGGTTCCAAAGGATCATAGTGGGGTCCTGAGGCATTGCTAGAGTGTCTCGAACGTGGAGAGGAGCTTGCCCCTTGCCTCGACTCATGATGGAAATCCAATTTCCAATACGTGATAGTGCTGTTTTATTTGTAGAACCTAGTATGGCGACATAGTGGTATGGGTCATTCATGCCGCCCATGATTGATATTTATGATTGAAATTGTTTGACACTATACACCTATAATAGTGTCAAATAATGTGTTTTAAATGTATCAAGCATGCTTTTGCTGTTATAAGGTAAAAACCCTATCCTCCAGCTTGCGTTGCATTGTGTGATGGGACCTGGGTCTTATAACAGCTTCATTTTTCTTTATTTAGCATTGCGCTGTTTGTTTCATGCACTGGTATTCTTGGGAGGAAACCCATTCCGTGTTATACGGCGTGGTCCCTTGATTTACCTAACCTTAAAAATAAAGATTAATAACTGTTTTAGTTCTCACACCAGTCCCATGACTGGCCTGGAGTTTATTGTTTTAACCAAAACTCTGGGTGCCCCTATTTTCGACACGGGCAGCTAGTAGTTTTGGTTTTGAAGATTTATATTCATAGGATCCTGATTAACAGCTGGAACGATGCTCGGAAAGCTCTGTATCCGTGTATCACTTTCAGTTGTCTTTTGTATATTTTTCCGATGCTATGTAATTTATTGTAATCTTTGATATTTGTTGAATGTAATTTATTTATTTATACTCTGTATATTCTTGTATTCTGATGGAATTGTTGTAATAAACAATGAAATGTTCTTCCGTATGCGTTCTAATTTGTCATGTTCTCAAAACGATCAGGGGTTTCGAATGGTCTTTGTCGGTTTAACGATCGATTCGGATCAAGCGAAATTCCTTGCCGTTACATATATACACACACACATAATTGTCTATTGCTTCATTTTATATTTATCACATGAGATTCAAGTTGGAACTAACCGGATTGGTTCTTAATATTTCCAAGCAGGCTTATATGAATAGGATGGAAGATTATTAGCCTAGGTGGAGTAAGATCCCTGATCTGGTCAGAGAGAGCATCCGGCAGGATTTTCTTGTAAGTGTATCGCTTTACAACCTGAGCAAGTAATATTTTCTCATTGACACACAACATGACTTATTTTAAGCTGGTAATTCCAACAATGCACGAAACATGTTTTATTTTCATTCATAATAGTTTCATTCACTAAGTTCGATGCATATTTTTTACATTATAATGCATTTTGAGGTCCCAATCAACATTATGTACAAGTAGTAAAAAATTCTCCTGGATTAGGAGTTCATTGATATGGTTATCTGCAAACTTAGTATTCTAGTTTTCATGACAACACCCATCATGTGTAGGGGCAGTAGATTTGCAGGGGGCGACATTCCACGTCGACATATTTTCTCACACCCATGCATTAAAGAAAATCGATGATGCAGGAAACATTACATATGAATGGGAGAATGAGGATAAGGTGACGACTTCGTATGTATGCATATTTCAATTTTTAAAGGACAAAATTTCAAAATAGGTTAGTTTTTAATAGTAATAGCACAAATAGACTGACTCCTAAACTATTTGCAAATATAGGCTGATTTTGGCTAGTTCAGCGATGAGTTCGCCTATTTTTTTTAAAAAGTACAGGGCGCACTTCAGAAGTGCATCCCCTTAAATTTGAACTGGCGCACATGGCAAGTGCACTGGTACATCTCTCACATAATTACCCAACGATCAATTGTAGAACCATTCTTAATTTCATAGTTAATGCATGTGTTCAATTCATATACCAAAACATCAACTGAACATGGCATATTCAATGTTATAACACCATTTGACAAAATTAATCGTAAGAGTTCAGTTATAAAAAAAATCGTTTTACTCTAAGTTACTTCTACGTAATCAGCAAAAATATATAAATGTAACGACCCAGATTTTTCGGCCATTTGAATTTGAATATTTAAATATCTTTTAAATATTATTTTTGAAATATTAATGGATTTTAATATTTAATTCGGTTATAAAACGAAGTTGGAATAAATAATTTATATATAATTTAAAACGATCTCGAAAAGGCACGGTAGTTTGTAATATCGAGTTTTGAACTTCAATTGAACGTACAGGATCCGATATAAGTCGAATTTCTGTGAAACAAGAAACGTTTGAATCAAGCTGATTATAATTTTCTAATGAAAGAGAAAAATGGAGATTTCATATTATAAATTATTAGTGTTGTCCAATTCAAATTTTAATATAGTCGCTATGAAAATCGTTAACAAACTGTAACAACCCGAATATATGGGCCAGTTTAAAATTTTTATTTTGGCAATTTTAGCGAATTTTGATTATTTAAAATGAATTATTTTAAATAGTATCGACGAGAAATTTATTTTGAATATAATGCGAACGTATATATTATATACGCCGTCGTTAGAATATAAATATTTATATATAATTATAAATAGAATTGAAAATGGCGCGGTAGTTCGATAATTCGATTTCAAACTTCAATTGGATGTACCGGGTGCAAAACAATCCGGATTTTAGTGAAACCAGAAATCAAAGGATCTATTTGATAGTATCTTTCCAACGAATCCGACCAATCGAAATTTCATAGCGGGAATCAAAAGATATGTCCAGTTGAAAATTCTGAATAGTCGCTATGGAATTCAGGCCCTTAAAAATGGGAATTTTGCAAATGACCTCGAATTTCGACGAAACCAGTTTTGTTGGGTCCGTATCGTCAATACGAAGCTAGAAAATATTTTTCAGGAATTTTTAAAGTTCGTATGTGACCCCGGTAATTTGAAATGTACGTTTAAAATTCAATATAGTGATTTAAATGTAAATTCAAAGGAAACTGATTCAAACGATCAAATCAACCTACGATGCATATCCCATTGTGTTCGGAATGGGGGTAAAATGCTATGAACGACAGGCGGTGGGCCTCGTTTCGAGGTCGTGTGTAAAAGTCAACTTTTTGGTTGAAAATTAAAATATAATAAACTAATTAAATAATGGCCCACACCCCCTTTACCCATATATCCCGGTAAAACCGCTCAGCCCCCCCTCCTTTACTTACATTGTGAAATCGATTTCATAACCGAAAAGAAAAAAAAACTTCGACTTCGACGGAGCGGACTTGGAGGCCGCTGCCCATCTCACCCCCTACACCGTCGAGCGCGCCACCTTAGGGGACCCCCACAGCCCCCCTGCGCCCTCCTCCGTTCGAAGACCTACACCCCCCCTCCCCCAATTCGAAACCCTAGCCTCCGGAGCAGCCCCTGGAGCCACCATCCGCCACCCACACGACTCCCACCGCACCCACGACCCTCCTCTACCCCCTCCGATGGTCCACAGTCCACCCCCCCCCCCTGTAAAACCAACGGTGAGTTTTATTTTATTTATATTCATTTATTCTATGTAATTAGTTTATATATATATATCAGTTTTTTTTTCCTTTCTTTTCTTTGTTATAAAGTTAACATTTTTATTATCTAAAGTTGAATATTAGATTTTTAAAGTAGCAAGGAATTGATTTTTAAGAATAGAAAAAGGTAAGATTTTGTTTATATATAATATATAAAAAAAGGTTATGCTTTCTATTCATAAAAAGAATATATTTTTAAATGTGAAAGGTCAGATTTTTATAATGTAAAAGATCGGATTTTTATTAGTTGAAAGTTATGATCTTTCATTAGGGAAAGGTTAGATTTTTCATAATAGAAAAATACGATTTTTGTTGATATAAAAATATAATTTTTACCTATGTTGAGTAGCGAGAAAAATATAATTTTTATATATTGAACATCGAAGTAAAAATTTGATTTTTATATATCGAATAGCGTTGTTAAAATTTGATTTTTATATAGAAGTTAGAAAAGTAAAAATTCGATTTTTACATATATGAAGTAGCGTTATAAAAATATAGTCTTTATTAAAAGAAGAGCGATATAAAAATATAATTTTTATAATAAAGTAGCGGATTAAAAATATGATTTTTATATACTAGAGAATATAAAAATGTGATTTTTATATCTGTAGTGAATACGGGCGACGAAAGTGACGAAAGACAAACAACGGCGAAGATTTCTATCAAATGAAGAGTCGTGATATTGGATAGCTATCGGTGAGAATTTCTCACCTTTCAATTTCTTTTTCTAGTTATATATATATACTAGGATGCAGACGGTGCTTAGTAGCACCCGACACAATCGTCCACAGACCATGGACTTGTTTGTTTGGTTGCAAAAATTAATTAGATTATTTGATTGAAATTGAATTGTTTGGTGAGAATGGATGGATTTGATTGATGTGTGAATGGCGTGGGCCTTCACTAGACCGGGGATAAGGCTAAGCCTCGTCCCGTTTCTAGTATCGTGCCGTTATGCCGCCGAAATTTTCTAAAATATGTTAGAAAAATAAAAATATCATTTTATTTGAAGAATGAACTGAATAGAAATTCATATGTTAAAATAAAATGTTTTATCGTTAAAAATATAATTTTTAACGTGAATGTGAATAAATAAATATTCATTTACAAACCAGACGGTTTGTTTATGTACACCTATTTGAAGGACATTGATTGGGTCGATAAATTTTACACATCGCCCTCCTGCACAACTAAAATATGTGTTTGATTGTTTGAAACCCCACACGGGTGTTGGGATGAAATTTGAAGTTCACTCATCCTGATTGATTAAATATGTCGATCGATTGATTGACAGGCTGTTATAAGCGTTAAATATCTATATTTGATGCTTATACAGTGTAGTGCACTTTGGTTGATGGTTGATTATTTTTCAATGCTATTATATGCGTGTGATGTATGGAAATCCATATAATTAATTTTATATGGTGATTGATTGGGCCTCATTCCAATTTAGAAAATAAAGAAAATTATAAAATAAAGGTTCATGTGTTGACAGTACTCATCCATTGAGATTGGTCATGTGTTGAACGAAATATTTTAGTAATAAAAATTACATCTTTATCAATATAAAATAAAGGTTCATGTGTTGACAGTACTCATCCATTGAGATTGGTCATGTGTTGAACGAAATATTTTAGTAATAAAAATTACATCTTTATCAATATAAAATAAAGGTTCATGTGTTGACAGTACTCATCCATTGAGATTGGTCATGTGTTGAACGAAATATTTTGATAATAACAACTATTTTGAAAAAGAAATATTTGAAATAGAATATTTGAAAATAGAAATTTATGAAGCCGTGTTGATTAGATTGACGCCATTTTGACGTGAACGATATTTATATCAATTTTATTCATTTTGAAATGAATTGAATTGAAAACGATTTCGAAATGAATTGAATTGAAAACGATTTCGAAATGAATTGAATTGAAAACGATTTCGAAATGAATTGAATTGAAAACGATTTCGAAATGAATTGAATTGAAAACGATTTCGAAATGAATTGAATTGAAAACGATTTCGAAATGAATTGAATTGAAAACGATTTCAAATTAGATTGAAAGCAAATTGAAATGAATTCAAATTGAATTGAAATTTGAATTGAATTGAAATGAATTTTAAAACGAATTTATAAAGAAGAATTCAATTTTGATTTGAATTGAAAAGGAAGTTGAAATTGCTTTTGAAACGAATTTAAAACTATTTATATAATTCGTTTTAAATAGAAATCGACGAAATATATATTATATATATAATATAATGGCCTGAATAGAACGCGCCGCGCCGTGCCGCGGTAGTTCGCGAATTTCGACCATTTATTTCAAACGGACATTACGGGAGATCCGACCGTCGGATCATCCTAAAACCGGAACCGTTGGGTTCGTATCGAAAAGAGCTTTCTAACGAATATTAGAAATTAGAAATCTAACGGTTGGATTTGGAGTTACGTCCAAATCAAATTTGAAAAAGGTCGCTGTAAGTGCAGTTCGATGACCATTGATGGAAATCGACTGTACGGGCCTTGATAAAATTATTAAAAATAGTAATAATTTGTGTAAAATCATAAGAAATGATTTAGATAGGATTGGGATGAAAAACTCCATATTTGGAAAGATAAAAATAGATTTTTATCGAAATGAACTAGAAATATAATTCTATTTATTTTTAAATAAATAAATTGAATTTGAAAAGGGTTTTAAAAATAACCAGAATTTCCAATGATTGCATTGGAGTGGATTTGAATCGAAATTGTCGTTGGAATATTTCGATGTTGGAATTCGGGATTATACAGATGTTGTTATGGAAATTTGAAAGATATATATATTTATATCGTTATTTCCAATACGACATTTGTTAGTCGTAGAATTCGATATTGAATATAAGCCGGGATATTTTCTATTCAGAGCCTTGTATTTAATATCAAATGTGATTTGGGTTTGTCGTGAATGGTGTCTTCATTAACACTGTTCTTGAACCCAGTTGAGAAATGATTAAATCTTTTTATTTAGATTTAATGAAGTGTACCAATTAAATAATATTTAATTGGAATTGAATTGATATTGATTTTTGGGTTTATCGTGAACAGTGTTTTAAATAACACTTGTTCTTTAACCCGATAATTAATGAATGTGACTTTGGGTTTATCGTGAACCTTGTTTTTAAATGACACGGATTCTTTAACCCAGTTAACGATTAAAACTAAGTGGAGTTTTAATGAATCTTTAATTAGATTGAAATGGTCGAGAATGGAGTATCACCAGTTTTGCTCCAAGCGATAGTTAAATCTTTAATTAGATTTGAACGTGAAATGGTAATTGAATTTACCGATAACACCGTGGTGTTAGATATGAAGTACTACCAGTTTTACTTCATGGGATGAATAGGTTGGGATTGGGAAATTAAAACCAATGATTACTTCGGTAAGGTTCGTTAATCCCGACTAGTTTGAATTGATTTTCAAAAGTAGATTAAAGAATAAATTAAAGAATTTATCTTTGATAAAATTAATGGGAACCTCTCCCTATGAATGTGAAATTTAGAAACTAACTGTCGGTTAGCCAAGTAGAATGGTTTTTTGAATATTGATCTGATGTTGGTTTCGGCCTTCGGGGTTAATATTTGGGGAATTATTCTCTTGCTTAATTTACGGTTAGTGACTAATGAATTGGAATGAGGCGTATGTTGCGTTTGTGTAACACTTACTTAAAATATACGCGAGTTATTCGGAAAGACCGGGTTTATCCCATTCTGAATAACTGATACGACGATAAGTCGAAGATGAAGACGATGGTCGAAGACCGGAAGTCTTCACGTCGTTTGGGTAATTACTGATGATCTTGATTGGGCTGTACACCCAAGAAGATGGAAACAGTTGGTGATCGTCCAGACGTACTTGGAGATCGATGGATATGCGGGGTACTAGGTGCCTCCGGTTTCGTTCAGACCCAGAACGGACTTGTAAATGGACTGTGTGTATGACATTGGATTTTAGTCCGTGTGATTGATCTCTATTAAATATATATCTGTTTGGCGGCGGAGAATTTATTCTCTTGCTTAACGCCCTTCTCTGAGACGTACGAGCTCAGGGGTTATATATTGATGGATATCAATCTGATGGAGTGAATTGCCTGTGTGGCATGCCTAAGTGGCAAATGATCAAGGCTTCTGTTGAAAAGCAAAGTCTTGTGGTTGATGATCGAAGCACGGCCTTTGTGGCGTAGCTTTGTGTAACGTTTACTTCGCGAGTTTCACACCCGGTATGAACCAAAAACGGGAGACGGACCTCAGGGAGGGCCTACGTTTCCTCCTAGCTAAAAGTGGCGTCAGTGGTTTTACACGCCCTGACGAGTTTGACTTATGTTGTTGTTGCTGTTGCGAGGCGCCTCGGATTGATCGGTCGTTCTCGAACCGATGGAGTCATTTAGTTGGCTCGCTTACACCCCAAAGGGCGGCGAAACGTAGTGCTCAGGCATAATAATCCACATCGGTGGACCGGCCCTGTCGCTCAAAGGCTTGCCTGCGCGCTTGCCTGAGACTCGGGCTAGGCAGTCTCGAATCAGTGAGGATCTTGCCCCTAGCCTCGGTTCATACCATAAATGATAACCCAACTTCCAATACAACATTTGCGGTTTTGATTGTAAACTTATATATGGCGGCATAGTGTTATGGGCCATTCATGCCGCCTATGATTGATAATTATGATTTGAAGTGTTTTATACACTATGCACTTATAATAGTATCAAATGATTTGTTTTAAACATATCAAGCATTCTTTGGCTGTTATAAGGGAAAACCCTATCCTCGGCTGCGTTGCATTGTGTGATGGGACCTGGGTCTTATAACAGCTTCATTTTTCTTTATTTAGCATTGCGCTGTTTGTTTTATGCACTGGTATTCTTGGGAGGAAACCCGTTCCGTGTTATACGGCGTGGTCCCTTGATTTACCTAACTTTTAAAATAAAGAATAATAACTGTTTTAGTTCTCACACCAGTCACATGACTGACCTGGAGTTTATTGTTTTGACCTAAACTCTGGGTGCCCTTATTTTGACACGGGCAGCTAGTAGTTTTGGTTTTGCAGATTTATATTCACAGGATCCTGGTTTACAGCTGGAACGATATCCGGAAAGCTTTGTATCCGTATATCTCCTTCTAGTTGTGTATTGTATTATTTTCCGCTGCTATGTAATTTAAATCTCTGATATTTCTGTGTAATATTTATTCATTTATACTCTGTATATTCTTGTAATCTGATGCATTGTTGTAATATACAATGAAATGTTCTTTTGTATGTGTTCTGCTGTGGCTTGTTCTCGAACTATCCGACGCTTTCCTTTACGGGGAAGTTACGGGTTTTCACAGTTGGTATCAGAGCTTTGGTTTACAAAGCTCAGAGAACAAGACACATTAGAACCATATGAAAGAATTCATCAGATATTGGATTAGAAAAATTCAATGAGAATGACTCGTTAGAGATGGGATCAGTAGTATCCTAGAACGAGTGGGAAGAGTATATTTTTCAAATGAAAACAATTTTTGTTTTGAAAATTTAAATCAATTATTCGTATTTGATTATCTATTTATATTGATGTGGACAATCCAGTATATATAGATTTTGCGTATACGTCTGATCCGCGTGTATTCGAAATTTTAATATACTGGATAGATATAGAATTACACTCTAATCGCCCGGAGATGATTCTAATGATGGAGCTCCATCATTAGAATTTATGTTCGAGTGACGAAAGTGAGATTTCTATATATTTCCTATTGACTGGTGTGAGAACCAAAATTAGATAGGGCTTATTGTGTGAATTGGCATCAAAAACATGATTTTTGTATATGTATCAAAATTATCAATTTGAAACTCTAATCCACTAACTGATTGATGTTTGTGTTGTTTGTTTAATTGTTTGATAATTTTTAACCATTATGCCTAACTGAATCAAATATTGAACTATACTGAAATTGGGTCGCTTTTGCTTGCATATACAAATACTTACATTGAACAGGTCATAGCAAGGAGGCTAGAGCAGAGAATAAAATTTGTTTGCCCGATAAATAGGTACATGTTTACTACATAATTTACTGTTTTGTTTGGGTGATGATGATTTTATGAGCCTATTGGCTAGCCGCTTGGCTTTTTCTTTTTCTTTTTGAGATTAGAAGGACCGGGGAAGCTATTTGAAATTCCCCGATGCTCCCGGTGCAGGGGAGGTTATGGCGAAATTTTTCGAAAATTTAGGGTGTTAGCCAAATTTTTGAAAATTTGAAAATTCTCAGAAACTAAAGAGTTGGAGAATGGAAGCCAGATCGAGCGTAGAGTTGAATGATCAAACCACTTTCGACTTTGTTCCTTTTCGGGGACGAAAAGTTATAAGTGGGGGAGATTGTAACAACCCGAAAATATGGGCTAGTTTAAAATTTTTATTTTGGCAATTTTAGCGAATTTTGATTATTTAAAATGAATTATTTTAAATATTATCGACGAGAAATTTATTTTGAATATAATGCGAACGTATATATTATATACGCCGTCGTTAGAATATAAATATTTATATATAATTATAAATAGAATTGAAAATGGCGCGGTAGTTCGATAATTCGATTTCAAACTTCAATTGGATGTACCGGGTGCAAAACAATCCGGATTTTAGTGAAACCAGAAATCAAAGGATCTATTTGATAGTATCTTTCCAACGAATCCGACCAATCGAAATTTCATAGCGGGAATCAAAAGATATGTCCAGTTGAAAATTCTGAATAGTCGCTATGGAATTCAGGCCCTTAAAAATGGGAATTTTGCAAATGACCTCGGATTTCGACGAAACCAGTTTTGTTGGGTTCGTATCGTCAATACGAAGCTAGAAAATATTTTTCAGGAATTTTTAAAGTTCGTATGTGACCCCGGTAATTTGAAATGTACGTTTAAAATTCAATATAGTGATTTAAATGTATATTCAAAGGAAACTGATTCAAACGATCAAATCAACCTACGATGCATATCCCATTGTGTTCGGAATGGAGGTAAAATGCTATGGACGACAGGCGGTGGGCCTCGTTTCGAGGTCGTGTGTAAAAGTCAACTTTTTGGTTGAAAATTAAAATATAATAAACTAGTTAAATAATGGCCCACACCCCCTTTACCCCTACATCCCGGTAAAACTGCTCAGCCCCCCTCCTTTACTTACATTGTGAAATCGATTTCATAACCGAAAAGAAAAAAAACTTCGACTTCGACGGAGCGGACTTGGAGGCCGCCGCCCATCTCACCCCCTACACCGTCGAGCGCGCCACCTTAGGGGACCCCCACAGCCCCCCTGCGCCCTCCTCCGTTCGAAGACCTACACCCCCCCCAATTCGAAACCCTAGCCTCCGGAGCAGCCCCTGGAGCCACCATCCGCCACCCACACGACTCCCACCGCACCCACGACCCTCCTCTACCCCCTCCGATGGTCCACAGTCCACCCCCCCCCCCCCCCCTGTAAAACCAACGGTGAGTTTTATTTTATTTATATTCATTTATTCTATGTAATTAGTTTATATATATATATATCAGTTTTTTTTTCCTTTCTTTTCTTTGTTATAAAGTTAACATTTTTATTATCTAAAGTTGAATATTAGATTTTTAAAGTAGCAAGGAATTGATTTTTAAGAATAGAAAAAGGTAAGATTTTGTTTATATATAATATATAAAAAAAGGTTATGCTTTCTATTCATAAAAAGAATATATTTTTAAATGTGAAAGGTCAGATTTTTATAATGTAAAAGATCGGATTTTTATTAGTTGAAAGTTATGATCTTTCATTAGGGAAAGGTTAGATTTTTCATAATAGAAAAATACGATTTTTGTTGATATAAAAATATAATTTTTACCTATGTTGAGTAGCGAGAAAAATATAATTTTTATATATTGAACATCGAAGTAAAAATTTGATTTTTTTTATATCAAATAGCGTTGTTAAAATTTGATTTTTATATAGAAGTTAGAAAAGTAAAAATTCGATTTTTACATATATGAAGTAGCGTTATAAAAATATAGTCTTTATTAAAAGAAGAGCGATATAAAAATATAATTTTTATAATAAAGTAGCGGATTAAAAATATGATTTTTATATACTAGAGAATATAAAAATGTGATTTTTATATCTGTAGTGAATACGGGCGACGAAAGTGACGAAAGACAAACAACGGCGAAGATTTCTATCAAATGAAGAGTCGTGATATTGGATAGCTATCGGTGAGAATTTCTCACCTTTCAATTTCTTTTTCTAGTTATATATATATATACTAGGATGCAGACGGTGCTTAGTAGCACCCGACACAATCGTCCACAGACCATGGACTTGTTTGTTTGGTTGCAAAAATTAATTAGATTATTTGATTGAAATTGAATTGTTTGGTGAGAATGGATGGATTTGATTGATGTGTGAATGGCGTGGGCCTTCACTAGACCAGGGATAAGGCTAGGCCTCGTCCCGTTTCTAGTATCGTGCCGTTATGCCGCCGAAATTTTCTAAAATATGTTAGAAAAATAAAAATATCATTTTATTTGAAGAATGAACTGAATAGAAATTCATATGTTAAAATAAAATGTTTTATCGTTAAAAATATAATTTTTAACGTGAATGTGAATAAATAAATATTCATTTACAAACCAGACGGTTTGTTTATGTACACCTATTTGAAGGACATTGATTGGGTCGATAAATTTTACACATCGCCCTCCTGCACAACTAAAATATGTGTTTGATTGTTTGAAACCCCACACGGGTGTTGGGATGAAATTTGAAGTTCACTCATCCTGATTGATTAAATATGTCGATCGATTGATTGACAGGCTGTTATAAGCGTTAAATATCTATATTTGATGCTTATATAGTGTAATGCACTTTGGTTGATGGTTGATTATTTTTCAATGCTATTATATGCGTGTGATGTATGGAAATCCATATAATTAATTTTATATGGTGATTGATTGGGCCTCATTCCAATTTAGAAAATAAAGAAAATTATAAAATAAAGGTTCATGTGTTGACAGTACTCATCCATTGAGATTGGTCATGTGTTGAACGAAATATTTTAGTAATAAAAATTACATCTTTATCAATATAAAATAAAGGTTCATGTGTTGACAGTACTCATCCATTGAGATTGGTCATGTGTTGAACGAAATATTTTAGTAATAAAAATTACATCTTTATCAATATAAAATAAAGGTTCATGTGTTGACAGTACTCATCCATTGAGATTGGTCATGTGTTGAACGAAATATTTTGATAATAACAACTATTTTGAAAAAGAAATATTTGAAATAGAATATTTGAAAATAGAAATTTATGAAGCCGTGTTGATTAGATTGACGCCATTTTGACCTGAACGATATTTATATCAATTTTATTCATTTTGAAATGAATTGAATTGAAAACGATTTCGAAATGAATTGAATTGAAAACGATTTCGAAATGAATTGAATTGAAAACGATTTCGAAATGAATTGAATTGAAAACGATTTCGAAATGAATTGAATTGAAAACGATTTCGAAATGAATTGAATTGAAAACGATTTCGAAATGAATTGAATTGAAAACGATTTCGAAATGAATTGAATTGAAAACGATTTCAAATTAGATTGAAAGCAAATTGAAATGAATTCAAATTGAATTGAAATTTGAATTGAATTGAAATGAATTTTAAAACGAATTTATAAAGAAGAATTCAATTTTGATTTGAATTGAAAAGGAAGTTGAAATTGCTTTTGAAACGAATTTAAAAATATTTATATAATTCGTTTTAAATAGAAATCGACGAAATATATATTATATATATTATATATATAATATAATGGCCTGAATAGAACGCGCCGCGCCACGGCAGTTCGCGAATTTCGACCATTTATTTCAAACGGACATTACGGGAGATCCAAACGTCGGATCCTCCTAAAACTGGAACCGTTGGGTTCGTATCGAAAAGAGCTTTCTAACAAATTTTAGAAATTAGAAATCTAACGGTTGGATTTGGAGTTACGCCCAAATCAAATTTGAAAAAGGTCGCTGTAAGTGCAGTTCGATGACCATTGATGGAAATCGACTGTACGGGCCTTGATAAAATTATTAAAAATAGTAATAATTTGTGTAAAATCATAAGAAATGATTTAGAAAGGATTAGGATGAAAAACTCCATATTTGGAAAGATAAAAATAGATTTTTATCGAAATGAACTAGTTTTGAACTAGAAATATAATTCTATTTATTTTTAAATAAATAAATTGAATTTGAAAAGGGTTTTAAAAATAACCAGAATTTCCAATGATTGCATTGGAGTGGATTTGAATCGAAATTGTCTTCGGAATATTTCGATGTTGGAATTCGGGATTATACAGATGTTGTTATGGAAATTTGAAAGATATATATATTTATATCGTTATTTCCAATACGACATTTGTTAGTCGTAGAATTCGATATTGAATATAAGCCGGGATATTTTCTATTCAGAGCCTTGTATTTAATATCAAATGTGATTTGGGTTTGTCGTGAATGGTGTCTTCATTAACACTGTTCTTGAACCCAGTTGAGAAATGATTAAATCTTTTTATTTAGATTTAATGAAGTGTACCAATTAAATAATATTTAATTGGAATTGAATTGATATTGATTTTTGGGTTTATCGTGAACAGTGTTTTAAATAACACTTGTTCTTTAACCCGATAATTAATGAATGTGACTTTGGGTTTATCGTGAACCGTGTTTTTAAATGACACGGATTCTTTAGCCCAGTTAATGATTAAAACAAAGTGGAGTTTTAATGAATCTTTAATTAGATTGAAATGGTCGAGAATGGAGTATCACCAGTTTTGCTCCAGGCGATAGTTAAATCTTTAATTAGATTTGAACGTGAAATGGTAATTGAATTTACCGATAACACCGTGGTGTTAGATATGAAGTACTACCAGTTTTACTTCATGGGATGAATAGGTTGGGATTGGGAAATTAAAACCAATGATTACTTCGGTAAGGTTCGTTAATCCCGACTAGTTTGAATTGATTTTCAAAAGTAGATTAAAGAATAAATTAAAGAATTTATCTTTGATAAAATTAATGGGAACCTCTCCCTATGAATGTGAAATTTAGAAACTAACTGTCGGTTAGCCAAGCAGAATGGTTTTCTGAATATTGATCTGATGTTGGTTTCGACCTTCGGGGTTAATATTTGGGGAATTATTCTCTTGCTTAATTTACGGTTAGTGACTAATGAATTGGAATGAGGCGTATGTTGTGTTTGTGTAACACTTATTTAAAATATACGCGAGTTATTCGGAAAGACCGGGTTTATCCCATTCTGAATAACTGATACGACGATAAGTCGAAGATGAAGACGATGGTCGAAGACCGGAAGTCTTCACGTCGTTTGGGTAATTACTGATGATCTTGATTGGGCTGTACACCCAAGAAGATGGAAACAGTTGGTGATCGTCCAGACGTACTTGGAGATCGATGGATATGCGGGGTACTAGGTGCCTCCGGTTTCGTTCAGACCCAGAACGGACTTGTAAATGGACTGTGTGTCTGACATTGGATTTTAGTCCGTGTGATTGATCTCTATTAAATATATATCTGTTTGGCGGCGGAGAATTTATTCTCTTGCTTAACGCCCTTCTCTGAGACGTACGATCTCAGGGGTTATATATTGATGGATATCAATCGCATGGAGTGAATTGCCTGTGTGGCATGCCTAAGTGGCAAATGATCAAGGCTTCTGTTGAAAAGCAAAGTCTTGTGGTTGATGATCGAAGCACGGCCTTTGTGGCGTAGCTTTGTGTAACGTTTACTTCGCGAGTTTCACACCCGGTATGAACCAAAAACGGGAGACGGACCTCAGGGAGGGCCTACGTTTCCTCCTAGCTAAAAGTGGTGTTAGTGGTTTTACACGCCCTGACGAGTTTGACTTATGTTGTTGTTGCTGTTGCGAGGCGCCTCGGATTGATCGATCGTTCTCAAACCGATGGAGTCATTTAGTTGGCTCGCTTACGCCCCAAAGGGCGGTGAAACGTAGTGCTCAGGCATAATAATCCACATCGGTGGACCGGCCCTGTCGCTCCAAGGCTTGCCTGCGCGCTTGCCTGAGACTTGGGCTAGGCAGTCTCGAATCAGTGAGGATCTTGCCCCTAGCCTCGGTTCATACCATAAATGATAACCCAACTTCCAATACGACATTTGCGGTTTTGATTGTAAACTTATATATGGCGACATAGTGTTATGGGCCATTCATGCCGCCTATGATTGATACTTATGATTTGAAGTGTTTTATACACTATGCACTTATAATAGTATCAAATGATTTGTTTTAAACATATCAAGCATTCTTTGGCTGTTATAAGGGAAAACCCTATCCTCGGCTGCGTTGCATTGTGTGATGGGACCTGGGTCTTATAACAGCTTCATTTTTCTTCATTTAGCATTGCGTGTTTGTTTTATGCACTGGTATTCTTGGGAGGAAACCCGTTCCGTGTTATACGGCGTGGTCCCTTGATTTACCTAACTTTTAAAATAAAGAATAATAACTGTTTTAGTTCTCACACCAGTCACATGACTGACCTGGAGTTTATTGTTTTGACCTAAACTCTGGGTGCCCTTATTTTGACACGGGCAGCTAGTAGTTTTGGTTTTGCAGATTTATATTCACAGGATCCTGGTTTACAGCTGGAACGATATCCGGAAAGCTTTGTATCCGTATATCTCCTTCTAGTTGTGTATTGTATTATTTTCCGCTGCTATGTAATTTAAATCTCTGATATTTCTGTGTAATATTTATTCATTTATACTCTGTATATTCTTGTAATCTGATGCATTGTTGTAATATACAATGAAATGTTCTTTTGTATGTGTTCTGCTGTGGCTTGTTCTCGAACTATCCGACGCTTTCCTTTACGGGGAAGTTACGGGTTTTCACACAAACGATAACGTTTATTTAATAAATTGATAGGGTTTTTATATATAATTTGATATCGTTTTAACTCGATATTGATGATATTGAGTTGTATATTTCATATTTGAAGCAAACATATATTTTATTTGAATATTTATGATAATAATAATTTATTATTATTTAAGTAGATTATTTTGGAATTTATATAATATTTTATTTATATTGTATATAAGCCTTAAAAATAGCCATTTTGCAAGTGGTCTCATGTTTTCGATGAAATTTGTTTCATTGGAACCGTAACGTTAAATTATTGTATGATATTCAATTTCATGACAAACCGTTGTCGTATGCGACAACGATAGCCAAAAACGTCTCTGTTTATTATTTAATGGTTTTGTCAATTTAATTTGGAAATTTAGAATAACTGATTGACTAACGAACTCCTAATTCAACGAAACAAATAATATTAAATCCATAATGATTTATAATGGTAGTATTTAATTTTCAAGTTATTTGGATTTATTTTGTGATCGTACGCAATTTAAATGCGTGTCGATTCACATATATGAGATATAAAGGATTTTTCACAGACAATCTCGGAATTCAACGAAACTTGTCCCATCGTGTCTGGAATATCGTTTTATGCTAGGATGTGAATTTTCATCTCAAACTGAGGTCGTATGTCATAGTTTTAATACATTACTTATAGCGTAATTTTAAATAATAATAATACTATAATAAACTCCTCAGTATAAATACCCACCACAACACAATTTCGCGAGCCAAACCCTATGTTGAAGTCAAAGCTTCAACCAGCCGCCTTTTAGCTAACCGATGGCTGAGAACTTCCCTAATTCTCTCTGATTTTTCTCTTAATCTAATCACTGAAGTAAAAACTTCTCAACACAAATCTTGTTCCTCTTAACGAGTTCTTCCATTTACACGATGGAGATGGGGTTTTGTTTATTGAAGTGGCTGGAATTGGGTTTCAAGGTAGCTGCGGTCGAAGTCAAATGGGGGATGTATGGACTCACCGAGTTGCACTAGTTTTAGGGTAAAGGTTAGCAACGCTCAGGCGTTTCTTCTGGTGTCATTTGATCGGCGCCAGAAGGTTAATCGGAGGTGCGACGGCGTAGTTACTGGGGTGTGCTGAAGTCGAATACTGGGATGGATGAAATGGAACGATGCGGTGAAGAAAGATATGTCGGCCTGATTTCTGGAAACAAAGAGGCATGTAACAGTTTTCACTAGAACGTAGTTAATTAGTTTAGCTATAAATTAATTAAGGAATGTTTTAGTTAACTGAGTTATGTTTTGGAACATTGCATAATTGTGAATGGACAGTGCAGTAAGAATTTGGAATGAAGCATCAGGAAATTAGTCGGACCCGTTGTTTGAACAAGTAATTAAATGATTTTTATTTTAAACCAAAGTAATTAAATATAGATAATTGTTATAAATTATTAAATGGTCATTAAATATCTAAACCAGGTCGAGGTTTGAGAAGAACGAAAAGCATCATTGCGAAAGGAACTAAGTATTGGCCAGTGACTTTAATTTAAAAGTAACTAAATGTTATTAAACGTTAATTAAACTAGGTTTGAGGAAGCTAATTATTAATTTAATTCGCGAATGATTATAATTGTGTATCTCTCATATATGTTATAAGAATTGGACCAAACAAGTATGTTGGGACTATATGGACGAACACTATATTATGCAAATAGTTTGGACGGAGTTGGAAGCAGCTGGAAGTTTTAATTAAATTAAACGCTTGTTTAATTTAATTAAACTGAACCGCTTTAGCGGCAACGGAATCGATGTGAGTTAAACTCACTCAGTTCTTCCCACTTATATTTTATATAAGTCGGGTTTTATAATTGTGCGCTATGATTGCTAATGGTTGATTGCTTGTTAGTTATATATTCATATATTAATTGAACCAATGAAATTAAACGTTGTTTAATTTTAGTGAAAAACCAAATCGTTATTTTAACGATTGAAACAAATTGAGGTAACTTACTTTGTTGGTCACGTTTATAAAATAAACGTGTTTAATTTAATAAATTGTTCAAATTGTTTTGTTAATACTAAATAAATTGGTTGATGTTAAATAGTCGTTATTTACTGTTATTGAAATAAATCAATTAAAATGAATTAAATGATATTATTTGAGATAACCTATTTGGATGTAGGGAAAAACAAGTTGGAGGGATCCAACTGGATTCCTCAAATGTATTAGATGTTACTTATTCTCATACTATCATTATATGAATTGTTCTGATTGGATTATTGATTTGATTGTTGATCGTTGATTGGAGATTCAACATTTGTTTTGTTTTAACTAATGGGAAGAATTGGTTGAGTAACTGGCAGTAAATGCCCTAAAAATGAATCATTTTATTTATATTGATTACAGTCGAGTAAATCGACAAAATGAAGTTATAAAATATATTTTATAACTGAAGATTGTTTTTGAGATTTATTGTTTTGAATAAAAGTTATTAAAGGGAAATAAATAATTATTATTTATAATTTAAGTTTATAAGTAATATTAGATGATTTTATAAACCAAATTCTGATATTAGCATATTTATAAGTGAGTGAGTAGAGAATTTACCAAACGGTTAAGAGTTGGATAATTATTTTTAAGAAAATAATTAAAGGGAATTATTTAAATTAATTATATTATTAATTAATTTAAAGGAAGGACTAATTAGAATCAGTTAATGAAATAACTGTGTTTTGGGTTGACTAAGTCAACCGTTTTAAGTGAGAGTGATTATTAATTAGTTTGTTTGAATTAATCTAATGACAGAGTTTAACGAATATTTGTTTTAATTTTGAATAATATCTTAAAAAGAAAGTTACTGCTTATTTTAGAAGTTAATTACCTATATAGTAGTTAATGATGAAGTAAATTATTATTTTAATTAATAATAGTTTAAGTGTAGTGGTAATGAAATTTAATTGAATTGTGAAAGGAGTTTATGAATAGGATTATATCAAAAACCGAGTTTTTATAACGAAGTTATAAAAAAGATTTTTAACCGAATACGAAAACTTAAATTAAATATTTACTTAATATTTAAAGTTAGAAATAGGAAATTTAGATAAAAAAGATTTTATATTAAACCTGAGTTTTACAAATGAGATTTATAAAAGAGATGTGGACTTAAAGCGTAAATTTTAATTAACGCTACTTAATAATGGGATTAAGTAAAGTGAATGAAATTGAAATAAGATTCTAGAAAGGGAAATAGTTGAATGGATTTGGAAAAAGGGATTTTGAAATGGTACAGAGTAAAGGATTTAAGAATAAGGATTTTGTAATAAACATCCGTGTTATCGAATAAATCGTTTAAATGGAATTTGGTTTGATATTAGAATAAATATCATTTTTTTATTACAACTCATATCTATCTTAAGATAAGAATGTTGTTGATCAAGGTATGAGAGGTAAATAAATACCCCAACTTGAATGATTTCAGGATTATCTGAGGATGATATTGGTTTATAATGGGAAAGAGGTTCTGTATAATTCATTGTTTCCATATGCAAAATAATAACGCAATGTTAACTTCAAGATTTGAAAATATATAATGATATTCCAAGTGACGGAAATGGGAAGATTTGAGAATATATATATAATAAATTTCCTGAAGTAAAGGTAATAAAAAGGAATTAAGTGAGAATATAATGAGTTTTCGAGGAAAAAGGAATTGAGAAGTTGAGTTTCGAAAAGGGTTTATTCTAAAGAATAAGGATTGGTTATTGTTTTCAAGTAATGAAACAAAAGATATTTCGTAACGTTGTTTTACGAGTGATAATATGAATTAACTTCCTAATTATAGATAATGAAGAATGAGGTAGAAAATGTTTTGAAAATGATAGTAAGATAGAAAATTGGATATGTTTATGGATTATTTTCCTAAGTATTAAAATAAATATAGTTTTGAAAATAACCTTGTGTTAAATACGAAGTAAAATGCTAAATTGAAATATTGAAAAGATTTTTAAGTTTTAAATTGACTAATCATTAATTGTTTTAATTAGAAAGGCCAAGTAGTGCCAAGTATTGAATCAATGAACTTAGTTTATTTTCATGGTTATTTATTTGATAGTTAAATAACCGACTATCAAAGCTGACCTATACGATTGTTCGTACGGAAAGACCGGAATCGAATTTATATTCGAAAACCATTCCGAACCAGCAAATACGTGAAGATGCGGATTGAAGATGGAGTAATCGAAGACCGTTGATCTTCATGAGCGGAAGGACTACTTGATAAATTTCTCTGGGTAGCTCCTGGAAATATTTTGATGGTGATTCTATCGTGATTGAAATCTTCGGATTGCAAGGACAACTCGCTACTGATCCTTGGGGTGATACCAATATAGGATGTGGTTGGAGGGTGCCTTCGGTTCATCCTGTTCCTGGATGACTTGTATGGACGAATGATTGACAGAGTATTTCAAAAGGGTCACGTTCCTTGATTTCTTCAAACGTATTTCTGTTGATGGCGGAGAAGAGCGCACTTCTCTTAACTTAACAACTAGAGTATTTTTGTGGATGTCAATTAGTGATTTTCCGGTGGATCCGACGATGTGGCATTCAAAGTGAAGGGTGGCCAGATGTTCTAAAAGAAAATAAAAATAAATAAATAAATAAATTATGACCTCAAGACTCATTAACCGGGAAATGGTAAAAATCGGGTAGGTCGCATGGTTATGTGGGTCGCTCCCATTAGGGTGCATTGTAACCATCTAGAGAATATTCATATTTGTTCTTTTCGGTTCGTTATCTCCCGGGAACGACTATGTTGCTGGCAACCGTAGGTGACAAAATATTCGACGCTCTCAAGCGCAGTGAGGGGCCGTCATATTTAGACTGGGTTGCAAGATGTTCTTGTTAAACTTGGTGTTTTCCTCTCTAGATATACACTGCCGGAAAGGTGGTTGCTCATACCTTGCCATGGAAATCCATTCTCCAATAAGAGCCCGCGTTTTTGATTGTATACTATGTATGCAGAGCGTGAGATGCATGCATTCTGCTTGATTGTTATTTATTTGTATTTAGACATTATTATAATATCAGAAAAGATATAATTTCAAAAATGTTTTGGGTTATCATAAGGTGAAAACTGTCTGTATTTATGTGTGGATTTGGTCTTACATTTATCCTTTTCTTTCAGAAAAGATTTTGACTTTAAAATCAAGTTGTTTGATACCTTTAAACTTAGTAGGTTTCTCACTCTGGTTCACCAGACCGATCATACATTTGTAATGCTCGGGTTGTACAGGTTCAGATTAACAGATGCTATGAAGAGATAAGCTGGAAGAGTTCAGACGTATGATATTATATAGATACTATTCCATTGTGTATTGTATGTGAGGACAAGTTATTATAACTATCCAGATGTGTTGATGTACTCTGATGATTGTAAGTATTTTCATCCTCTCAACAAAGATTAATTTCTATATTATATTTTGTTTCGCTGCGATGTGAGACTCTATGTTGTATCATTTCTTCTTCTTCTATTCTAATATTTCTTTCTTTCTTATCTCACCCTCTAGATTCTTTCTATTAGCATCTGGGTTTTCAGTGCATTTTGGGTTGGACTTGTTTTATTTGGTCAGCTCAAAAGGTACCGGTAACTTAGGTCACTACAATAAGGCTCCATCACTCTACTTTTTACCACATAAATAGCAGTATACAGAATAAACGTAATGGTTGGCTTGCCATTACTAATTCATATAAACCGTGTATGATAGTTGGATGTCTTTCCCTGCACATTCAGTTTGTCTATCCTTCTGACAGTACTCATAATTTGATAATTGAACTCTTACTTTCGCTCGTGAATATGACTATTTTTTGGTGCAAAAGGTGATGCACAGTATATCCAAACCAATTTTATAACCATTACTAACTCCAGTATACATGAAATTAAGAATGGTCAAATGGCGCTATATCATTGAATATGCAATGTCCAGTGGAGGTTTTGGTATATGAATTGAACACTGGCATTAACTATGAAATCAAGAATGTTCCAAAGATTAATCCAGTTGGGTAATTATAGCAGAGATGTAGCCAAATCAAATTTAAGTGGTGCACTTCTAAAGTGCGCCCCGTATTTAAAAAAAAGGTCAGTTTATCGTTGAGCTGGCCAAAATCAGCCGATATTTGCAAATAGTTTTGAAACCAGCCTATTTGTGCTATCATTTTTAAAAACTAGCCTCTTTTGATTTTTTTTCCCAATTTTAGATTATTAATATATATCAGTTTAGTAACTAACTAATTTGGTTTAGCCAACTCTCAAACATATGTTTTTACCTTATTTGTTGCAGATATAATTCTCTACCTTCTACATAGCTTCTCCTGCCATATATGGTTGCACTACCATAAAACGAGAATTGATTATCTCATAGCTTGTGTTGCAAATTCCAAAACCACAAAATGTGAGAATCTCACTCACAATATTTGAATGCTTGAAATTTACATCATAAGAAATGATGATAATATTTGATCAATACTGTATTTATTTGATTGATAACTACTAAATTAGTTAAGTGTTAATTTCATGAATTTTAGTTGAAAATTTAATAGTTTTAAGTTGATGAATTGCTTTGTAAATTTTAATATCTTGTCCATCAAAAGAGTACTCTTAGTAATAATATTCCTAAGAATAGTTTGGTGAAGTGTACTGGACCTCTAATTAAGATACTGGGTCGCCCCAGTTGGGATTTCATTTTATGAAAGCCGGTATATAAATACTTTTTTTGGTTGATAATGATTTGAATTATTAGTTGACAATTTCTTGAATTGTTGATTTAAGTCACATTATATTATAGTTGAAATTTACATGAAATGATAGTTGATAATTTTCATGAAATAACATCTAATATTACATGCAATAATAGTATTTGATTTATGTATTGTAATTGTTGTGATTGTTATATGCTTGTTATTTTGATTATTTATCATGTGTGCTGCCCACATCTATAAGTTCCCAACATCATAAACTGTGTATGAAAACTTGTGGAAATTTGAACATGGGTTAAAATGATATATGCACCCACATTTTTGATTAAATGAATCATTATAGAAATTTGATTGGAAATTTTGAATTTAAATTTTAGTTTGAACTTAGAAATTTAAGTTTGGATTTATGATTTATTTAAAAAATTGGAGAAGGATTGAATTTAATTTTAGATTTAATGATCTAATTCGAAATTTAATTTGTTGACTTAAAGATTTGAATTGATTGAATGTTTAAAATTAAATTAAATGGGAATATTTAAATTTAGGAGCTGAAGTTATTAATTATTTATTAATTACATGTAAGTATTTAGGATTTAATAAGATTGATTTAAATATATATAAAAAGAAGATTTAATCTTAAAATTAATTTGTTTTGGTTTAACTGATTTAATGAAAGTTTAAGTTTAAATTAAGAATTAAACTTATTTGATTTGAACTAACGAAATATTTTATTCGATTTTTTGATAATATTTGAGTTTAAGATTTGATTGATTTGTTTAACTGATAAAATGGGACTTAATCAAGTTATGAAGTCAAAAGATTTAATGTTATTAATTTGAACTTTTAAAGTTGAATTTATTAATTGAGTTTGAAATTTGAAACTTGAATTGATATTGAGCCGGATTTGGAAATGTTTGATGTTGGATCTAATTGAATCGGATTTGGAAATGTCTGGTGTTGGATCAATTGAATAGGATTTGGACTAGATTTTGGAAACGCTTAAATTTATATTACTTTATATTAACAACTCTGTTTTACCATTTAATTTACTGTTATATTTACAAAGTTTTTTATAAAATTAATATATATTATAAATAATTTTAAATATTTTATATATAATTATTTTAAACTAAAATATTTATATTATATTAAATTTAACTATTTAATTTATAATTAATTCCACTTAGTTTGTTATACTATATTTTGTTTATTTATTTTATTTATAATTATTTTAATTAAAATACTATATATTTAACTATTTATATATAATTATGCTAATTAAAATATTTCACACAACTATTTATTTATAATTATTTTTTATAAAAAATAATATTAAATTTTCTATTTTATTCATGATTATTTTATATTTAGATATTTTATTTAAACTAGTATATATATTAAAATTTACTACTTTAGCCATATAATAAGTTGATTTAAAGTTTATATCCGATTTGAGTAACTAAATCTGAATTATTTGAATATAAATATTTTAAATGAGATAAGTGCGATACGTAATCTAAATCGAGTTGAATTTTTGAAAAATGAATCTCCTTGAATTATGGAAATTGGAAATGGAAGTTAAAACCAATGTATGAAGTTGAATTTAAAGTCTGAAATTTTAATATTGAATTGATTTTTGGGAAATGATATTGAAGTTGATACCTATAATAAACTAATTAATAAAATGAAATATGATGTTGGCATCTTGAGAATATTCCTATGTTAAATTACTTCTATATATCACTAAAACATTTCACTTAAGTTGATTTCCTTGCATAAGAATATTAATCCTGACTCGAGTGTTTTGTTTTACTTTACGCTCGGGTCAGACCAAGTATTAGAGTTTCCAAAGAAACTTACTCCTGGAGGCGAAGATCTTACTTGGTACTATAATTGTATTGCTTATTTTGTCTAGAAATTTGTATAATTCTGTGTATTGTGTATAAGTGAATTCAAATGTAAACAGCTTCATGAACTGTTTTATGTACTTATGATGCTTGTTTATTATATTTTGATCCTCCCGCTACAAGATTTTGTATTTGTTCTTTTGAATTTTATTTCTTTAGAGCAAATATGATAATCTATATTTCTGCATGGTTTAAATCTGATATGTGTAGATCATTATCGATTTTAAACCGTTTGAAAAGGATGGGTCGTCACAATGTTGGATTGTTTATGTTGTTGTTGATATAATATCTTATACATATATATATATACACACACACACACATATATATACATACATATATATATGTTTGTATATATATAGATATATATGAATTACATGTATGAAGTGGAGTTGAGAAATATATTGATATTGTGGATTGGTTAGAAGTGGTAAGGCTTGCTGGAATTAAAAGAAAAAGCAAATTATCAACGTCTATTAATAACTAAATGGTCACAAAATTCCAATAGCCGCTAACAGCTACTAACGACTTGTTGCACCTGGATGGTCATCAATAGCCTTTAAAAAGATGTTGCAAATTCTTGTTAGAAGTCCTTGAAAAAAGCCATTGGAAATCGGACTCGTTTCCGTTTAAAGCCGAAAGAAATCACAGACTATTCCAGTGGCAATTACGGCTTTCAACAGCCATAACGGGTATTTGCCGTTGGAGCAAGGGTTCTTCTTTTTAATGCCAATTCTCACATACATTTAGAAAAAATGTGAATTATCGTTTTCTTAATTACACATAAATTTCATTCGTTTACACTCAAATACTTACATTTTTATAATAACGACGATAAAGGTTCTCTTCAATTTGAGCTTACTACATTGCACTTATGTCTAGATATTTAAACTTATTAATTAATGTTAAATTAAATGCAATTTATTTAAATACTATTAGGTAACTAATAATTACTAGTTTGCCTAATAAACTTTAGAAACTATCCATTTCCATATACAAACTTCATTCTTAATAATAAAATAATGAAATTAAAATAAGTTTGAATATATGTTATACAAATCACTTTACAAACGTTATATGCATAGAGAACGATAGTAAATTGATTTATAATTGGTAACCTGGCATATTTATCATATACTACATAAATATTTTTCAGCTTACTAATATTCATAAATATGTTATAAAATAAGATAAGAACAAAAGAAATAATAAGGAGAAGACATTTTTATTTCATTCAGATCTATTGGATACACATATGAGATCTCAATTTATAGACTTCATATGTCCAAATATTTACAATAATATCCCTTGCATTAAGCGTATTCATCCTCAATAATATATATATATATTACAACAATCCACCTTGAATATGCGTATGCAAGATGATAAAATTAATTTGCCTTATTAAAAACTTTTTTATGAAAAACCCTGTAGAAAAAATCATAAACAAGGAAAAGATTGCAATTTTATTTCATTTTTAGATAACATGTTTTACAATGTCACCACGAGGGTTGATACTTCAGGATCAAGATAATGCCTCATTAAAAACCTTACTAACAAAAACCCAGTGAGAAAAATATTAGTGAAGGAAAAGAGTACATTACAACATAATTTGATATGCTCCTCCTGATTTATAACGCATTATTCAATTAGTCTATTGATATGGTCGACGCATGCCAATTTTGTACACCATCTTATGAAATGTTGATTTGGAACTTGTCATTGAGAACAGATCTACCTGCTTTTCCTGAAACTGGATTTATTTCTCCTCTTTCTTGTTTTCCTTTCATACTTCATGTGTGAAGAAAAATTTAGAAGAAATGTGCTCCATCCTATCACTCTTGATATGTTCCACTTGAATCTGAGCCAAGCAAGCCGCCTTGTCTTCATAAATAGTAGTTTACTGCATCAAAAGATGTTTGATACTTCTTGATCAAACTGTTGCCTCATTAAAACCGTACTAAGAAATACCCTAAGGGAAAAATCTTAGTGAAGGAAAAAGAGTACAATATAGAATGTCATATTTCAATTATTTACTAGGTCAAAAATGAGTATGATACTTTTGAATCTATGTAAGGCCTTCCTTTTGTGATTTGTACGTTATTAATATTCGTTTATGAATACACTTCATGTGCTTACAATTTTGTGTTTCAATCAGGTTTGCATATTGCAATACAAATTTGATGAATAAGACAAGTTTAATTACAACAACACTAAGCAGGAAGTAATCTACTCATCTTGAAGTATATCAAGATTTCCATTACAACAATACCTAAAAGAATATTGTAGTCTATATCGCTTATGTCCTTGTCATTCATTATAACAACAAATGTTATTTATATTCTTCAGGAACATATATATTTTAATAAGTTTTGCATATCGCAAATACCACTTCAATGGATATAAGTGTTTCATTACAAAAATTCTTGAAAGCAGGAAGTGATCTGCTCATCATGAATTATATCAAGGTTTTCATCACAACAATACTTAAAAGAATGTTGTAATCTACATTTCTTATTCTTTGCATTCTTTATCACTACCAGAGTTATTTAAATTCTTCCTAAATTTTTATACTGTCATCATTTATACCTCCAGGGTATTGTAAATATTTTAAATACTTTCACTATTTTTAATAATTCAATTATCTATGAGAGTACAATGCTCACGAAACATAACATGTTGTTGACACTGTATGGTGCTTCAATAACTTTAGTCTTCTTTTGTCATTTTATATATTTCTAATTTTATCTTATCGACTACAAGTCCATAATTCTTATTAGGAGAATATCATGATGGCCAATCATGTTTCTCTCGAATATGGGATCTTTAATCCATTTATAATATAAGCGCTTTATTATTTATTAATTTATCACCGATGATTATTTCTTGTCAGTTCTATATATGATTCATTGAGATCTCAAAATTTATCATGCTTTTGGTACCTAAACCACTTCAAGGGTTGTTTGACAATCATGTCAAGGGATGCTTTCAAAGCACCCTTAAGTGTTTCTTCAAGAACACTCACGTCCTTTAATTGGCATCTTTATGACTTACTCCAAAAGTATTTTGAACTGACTTTTGTACCACATTTTCAGCTGTGATTTAAACATTTTGATCCTTCAGGGATTCAAATCTATATTGGAGAAAGTCTATTAAGGACAACATTGATAATTTATGCAAGTTATTTAATATTTTGCACCATTCTATATGTCAGCATCAGTGGTCAACATGAACTTATATCCATTTATCCTCCACCTCAGTGCTGACAAACATTGTCACATTAAATAATATACCTTCTCTGGATTATCATTTTTTATCCATTATCACATTATTACTAGCAAATACATTATATGTATTTCAACTGTAGGAGGATAATGCTCTTATTAATTAATAAGATGCATTCATATTATATTGCTTATTCTCTTTCATTGATATAGTAACTTGGAGGAATTTTCTAATTATAGAAATCATGACTTCAAGTCCTTCTATATTTATATTGATCAACTTTTATATTATTAAATGATATTAATGCCTATATGGTGAGCTCATATTAATTTAATCCAACAATCTTCAAGTTGTTAGTTAAATATTCACATATATTTGTATATACATGTGTCCATGTATTACATATGTAATAGATTTACATATTCTTTCTCATTCGAGTTATCGATTTTAGAACAAATTGTTTATAACGTCCCAAATCATTAATTTTTGCTTATCAAATAATGTCAATGTAAATCTTAAAGACTGTATTTATAATGTCCAAAAAATTGGTTTGGAACTGTATTGAACTTCTGGTTCAAATAAAATATAAACAACTTCAAGTTGTTAAAATTTATTCGTGAATACAGTATGTAAATGTATATATATATGCAACATACAACACATTTTGAAAATTATCAAATATTTGGATGCATAATTATTGCCCCATATGATGTAACTTCTTTAAAAAAAATTAATGTTATTATTTTACACAATTTCAATAAAGCTTCAGGCTTTTAATTTAAGAATTATTTCAAGTTCATGGATTGATGAACTTTAGCTTCGTGAGCATAAATATATATACATATGTATATCAGGTTTATCAATTTATGATGAACTACTGGTTCTCAATCTTTTTGCTTAATTCTAATTTAGAAGCTTTTACATTCTTGTTAATTGTCAAGATTTCAAACTTGTAAATTTTGTCAAAAAGTTTCTTTTTTTCATAATTCAAGACATCAGGTCTTAGACTTTGAGTAATACAACTTCTGGTTTGATATTTTCTCTGCACAACTTCAGGTTATGGTTCTAACCTGATTTGGAAAACAATACAAAAAAATATAACAATAAATAATAAATGTGCAATATTAGTATGTTAATGGATATACAAAAATATCAAATCTATAAAGACAAAATAACTGCTTACCTTTATTTAGGCATGGTAAATTTATAAAACATAAAGGCTGACCTCTTTATTTTTTAAGGAAGCAGTCAAGGTTAACCCAATTGAGGTCGTATGGACTTTAAACTAATCAAAACCAAAGACATGTAAATACCGTGCAAGCAACTGAGCTCATGGTTTTTACTTGACCAACTCAAGAAACAAAGATAATTGAAGAAACAATCAACATTACATATCTCTTTATTTGAAAATTAACAATTCAAAAGTAATTTTCAAATTAGAGACAATGATATGGTACTAATGATGATTTTCTTACAAATTCTACATCGAAAACATAATTCTATAATCTAATGCAGTCATATTTTTTTTATAATCATTTAAGTGGCATGTTACAATTTTGCTTTGGTATTAGTATTTTCGTTGCAAGTTAAGTACACCCAAATATATTCTTAAAATCTAACATAACTGTCTTATCACAAAGAGAAGAAATTAAGACCTGTTTTCTGATAATCGGAACATCAAACATTCAACAACCCAATTAGTGTGAAACATAATCATATCCAGTTTCACTTTAATTTTCGTATTCTTTAAGTCCTAACAGTTAACCTTTTCCAATGATTAATCATTTTAACATGCACAAAAGGAGAAAAGGTCTACTGAGAAATACTGATATAAAAGTGGAAACAAACTAAAGAGAAAACATGTGTAGTATGTCATTCACAATGGACATCAACGTGGATGAAGCATAATGTAGAATATTCCTGGGACTTTTTTAGCATAACCTTCATGCTAATTGAGATGCTAGAACTTAAATCCCACACTATACATTTTACTTTCCCACCATATGTTCCGAATTTTATTCCAAAATGTATTTTTTAAAAAAACAGAACTAATTTTTTTTTAGAATAAAAAAATATCATTATAAATGTTAGAACATGGGGTAAGTCAAATAAAAGGAACAGTAGAGTATTAAGTCGACATGATCATATGAATAGGTGTATGGTGTTCCTTTCTGGTATCTGCAGAAATTTTTTATCATTGCAACAAAGTTAAAATTTGTGAGCTGCTAACAGGACATTTTCGGTCATGGTTTCAATGCAAGGCTATGCGGTGAATTAATAATTCAATTTCAAAATTTTGAATTTTTATTCAATTATTTACTAACAATGGTAAACAAAAATCTACGACATACTTCCCTACAAGAATCATTGTATCCACACTTTTATTCAAAACAAATGTGGAGGTAATTTAGTGACCTCAAAGCTTAGTTTTTCTAGTACAATGTATATTTTTAAATAGCAATATTGGAAGTAAATGTTAAGAATACATAATAAGATAATTAATTTTCCTGGAAGACATTAACAAGCTTCTGAGCTCACTCCTAATATATATACATTGACACAAAGGTGTTGCCCAAAGGCCTTGCACCAGAAGGCTACAGCTTGAACTATTATATCAAAGAGATTTTTAGAGTTATCTTTGACTTGTAATATTCTACGTAGAACATAGTATGCCTTTAGAGTACCAAGAATGTTCCCTCGCTTAGTGAGAAAAGAAAGTAGTGTTGGAGTTTTGTGCGCAGCGTAAGTTTGACAAAACACCCAAAAAACATGAGCGATGAAGAACGACGAAAAACCCTTGGGTAATCTGGAGACACAGACTATGTCTATCAGCAGTAAATAGGAATAACTACCCTCAGCCCAAATTCCTACATCTTCCACTCCAGGGCGCAAGCCCTTAGAGGCACACGACCTCACCAGATATTCTCACATGGTTTCTTTTTATTGATTGTTACTGGTCTAACCAAGAAGGCTACATATATAGAAAATAGAAGACCTAAGAAAATATTTAGATTTCCCCTCCAAAATATCTCCAGAATATAAACTTTCATCCCTTTCCTTCTATGATAAAACCAATCAATCAAACCAATTAGTCAACCAACTAATCAATCAATTAATCAACCAATCAAATCAATCAATCAATCTGTAATTAATCAAATCAATTAATTGATTACATCCACTGTAGCGCCCGGCCTCTATACCCATGCTAACCAAGACCAACACTAAGCATTACTATCAAAAAGCATAGAGAATGGGGATCGATAGGGCTAAACGGTGTACTCATTCCCTTGAACGAACACTAGCACGATTTTTTTTTAAATTTCTCAACTTACCTTTCATACTCAGTATAAGTTTAAAGCAATGGTACAAGAAAATTTCCCAAGTTACATACTATAAAATATAATAGAATTAAGCGTAGCACAATAACAACAACAGAATACATAATACATATCATAATAGAGATGTCCGGGAGACATAGTCCATAATACATAGTATCACTTCCTAAAATATATAATAGCATACATACCATAATACTACTAGCTACTGGTGGTCTGAAGCTGCATAGTCCATGAGACGACCCGAACTTCCCCGTGAAGGAAAGCACGGATTGAATTGAGGACAAGACAAATCAGAACGCAAACAGAAGAACATTTCATTGTATATTACAACAATTCCACCAGAATACAAGAATATACAGAGTATGAATAAATATAATACAACAGAAAAATATCAGAGATTACAATAAATTACATGAAACACCCCACCTCCGTTAGGGTCACTCTCAAAGGGAATGCCCTAATTTTGGTGGAGGTTTATAAGTATAAGTCACAGATATACAAGACAGATATAATAACACATATTTGTAAACAGCGGAAAAACAACAAACTTTTATTTCATAAAAGCAAATACGTGCTACAACAATATCACCATACTTGTCTTACATCTTTTCCCAAAAACATAACATAACTCCTTCATAATCTGTCTTGATTACATTATTAAAGAAGCATAAATAAAACATAGATAAACTGCAAAAGCCCCCATAGTGATTGTCCAAAGCCATAGTTCAAAATGAAAAGGTCCAAGCAATACATTTCTCTTCTTCAAGCTGGATGTTAAGGCTGGTCAAGCTGCTGTGTTCCCTCCCTATGGACCTGGGGGGGGGGGGGAACGGAAGAAAAGTAGAGTCAGACATAAAGCCTGAGTAAGTCTAGTACTATTCTGTCTATGAATAAAGAACTGAGTATGATAAGTATAAACAAGAAGTGGAAAAGCACTATAACTTGGTTAAGTTGTCTAGGGTCGAATATACTATCGTACCCCATGTTAATCTCTGAACCCATATAAACTAGTTTCCAACTGGCACCCCAAAATCAGGGTGAAGTGATCCATTCTATGATGATCGGCTCCTACTCGCATAGTTACATGTGTCTTACGGCCCCCGATGTTGTAGTTACCTATGCTGGTCCCACCATGGGGTGTATCAAGTCCCATGGCGGCGGCCCGACACAACCTTAGAATGCACAGGTATGCTACTGGTGCCCAGTGCTTTATTTTTCTGCGCCGGAGTGTGTGCACGCCCGCACCCCGTTAGAACCTACACTGCTACACCACCGCCGTCGATTTGACCTCTTACAATCAGCCCAGTAATCGTGCCCCACCCTGCCTAGTTTCAGGGTATCCTGATACACCTTCTAGGGTTACTGCTGAAAAGGGTCCCCCCCCCCCCCGCTACTAGGTTTTCTATCTCTAGCCAACATGCTAAGTTGGTTAAGTGTTTCCTAACCTAACCCCCCACCAGTTCGTTTAGTTTAGCATGTTTCATTTTGATTAAGTCTTTAGTTCACTTAATCCTAACAATCCTGACTCAGCCTTAATTGTCTTATTAAGGCCCTGACCTCTCACATTAGACAGGTATTGTTGTGGCTGCCTGTTGCCGGTTGGTTCCGGGCAGTCTTACGCCACAACTCAGTCTAACCTCGGGTCCTTATTGGGCTCCATGTTTAACCTCCCACATTGGATAGGTATTGTTGTGACTACTGGACAGCCGGGCGGTTCCGGGCAGGTTTACATCACAACTCAATCCAACCTCGGGTTAAACACATCGTATGTTCTACATTTACATATTTTGTCTTTCTTCTTTATTTTCTTATATGTAAATATTTGCGGCCCATTATTAAGTTAATGGTGTAAAGGTTACACCAATCATGAGCCCAACCCATACTTGAATTTGGGCCCTTCTATTTTATATTTTCATTCATTAGTAATTTTAACCCAACGTTATTTTCCCCCGTTTAACACGTCCGTTTATTGTATATATATGTTGGGCTTAGCCTTTTAAAGCCCAACTTAGCCATGCGAAAAGGGGAGGCTTAAAGCGTGATTACATACACAAAGAGGGGAATGTGAGCGCATGAACTTGCAATATGACGTTGGAAATACAAAATAGAAACTGGTGTACTTGCATAGTAGTGACATATACTTTGGTCATAAAGCATAGGTGACATGAATCAAAACATGTGAACTTGTAGTTTAGATAAGAATCTAAATTGGGTATCATTATTGACACATAGTCATAACTACAACATGAACCTATATTTTTATTTCAGGCATAATGTCAAACATAAGCAAATCATGTTCATAAGATTACTACATGTTTACAAAGGTGTTTACTTTTGTTGCTAACACAAAGTATAGTTCAACTTAATCATGATTTTAAATCTATTCACATGGCATAAATATTTCTAACATGAAATCATGATTTTTACTTTAGTCATGCAAACTTGCAAAAGGGATTTTGAATCTAACCTAGCTATGTATCACATATGACATCGTATAATATAGACTTAACATGGATTTCAATTGTGCCAAATATCAATCATAGCCTAGTCATATTCATAAGTTTGCTAATAGGTTCTCTAGTACAAAAGCATGTCTTAATACATAAATCATGGTGCCAAAATTCCAACATAGTTTCATATGAACTATAACAACCAAACTTGTTTCAATTACGTACAAAATGATTTATGTACAAAAATACACATCATGATGGCATAGTAGCAAAACCCCAAACTTGCATGAGTTTCAATTAAACAACTACATACATGTAGCTTCAACAAGGATTGCATAATTTGCGAATATTCCAAACGTATACTTGCATAGAACTACCGCATGTAGTTCTTTATAACATAATATGAGGATATCCAAACGTATACAATATTCCAAATCGATAAGAATCATAGTAACGCATAAATTATGAATTATTTATCACCACAATCAAGTATACAAACCAACACAGTTATTTGTTCATACCAAAATAATACTCTACTTACAATGGTGTGGCGAATTCTCTAATTTAGGGATTTGAAGATGCGGTTTGATTTGATTGAGTTGCTTTATGCCTTAGAATTTTCCTCCTAATCCTCTCTCCAATTGGTGGCTACCCCTAGTCGTTCCTCAGCAACATGGCGGCTTTGTTCTTATTTTTGAATGAATAGATTAGGGTTAGTCTAGGGTTGTTTTTATAGGGGAAATGAACTGATTAGGACCATTGCTGTTGCTTGGATTGATCGTAGCCATTCATCCTAAGGAGAGACCAATTAGAGCCTGCCACCTAGCCCTAATGACAAAGCAGACCACAGAAAATTGACCAACATAAAATAGGCCAGCCAGGTTGGACTGGGTTCGACCTGGCTCTGGACCAGGTCGACATGCCTGTCGACAGCCCTGTCGACAGCCCTGTCGACCTGGCTAGACCAGGTCGACAGCCCAGTCGACCTGGGTGCGTCAGGCGGGTGTTCTTCCTCCCTGGCCCATTGGGCCCCATTTTTAATTTTAAACTGTTTTATTCTGTTTGAATTTTAAATTTAATTCAGAAACTTCCGAAGGCCATATCTTCTTCATACGGACTCCGTTTTTCGAAAACTCGGACTCTATTTCGCGTATTTTTCCGAGACGAACGCAATGGCGTATCCCGTTTCCCTTAGTTCTTTGATTAAAATTAATTATACTTTAATTTGTGAATTTCACAGTTATAGAATTTGCGGGGTGTTACATTCTCCCCCACTTAAAAGGATTTCGTCCCCGAAATCTTCAAGTTAGGAGGAATGTATATCCTAACATCCAATCATCCACCTACTCATCCATCAAACACGAGCATCCATTGTCCTTAAGAGACTTCTAATGCTTCATGATCATATGCGAAGTGTGTGTGTACATGTACTTATCTAATGCAAAATCAGGCGGTCTACTGATTCAGTTGACCTCCTTAATGCGAATTATGTAAGTGCCATGAATCCATTATGTATGCAAATTTTCCTATTCTTGATTCTACATGAGTGCACAATCATTCAATACAAATGCAACATCCACATGACAACACATAAGAATTCAACCATATACGAATGCAAACATATATGCATATGCAATATGAAGTGACTGAGCCGATCTAAAACCTAGATTGTGTGTGTATATGCAACCACGAGCAACCACTAGCAATCACTTGCAACCACTTGCAACCATCATCCATAACATGTTTCAATTACATGTTTCCATCCAAAGAGGTTTCTAGCTAAAAGATAAGGTCGAGGAAATATACCTAAAAAGATAGATAAAATCGCAACTTAAGGAAAATGAAAGATCAAGGATGTACCCTCGAACAGAAAAGGGTAGGCAGTACGGATTCTAGCTTCAGTTTCCCAAGTCGCGTCTCCCTCGGCGTCGCTCCACTGAACTTTGACGAGTTTGACTTCGCGGTTGCATAGCTTCTTCACTTCCGTTCCTAATACGCGGGTTGGAACTTTTCTTATGGTTGCTTCGCGTTCCACTTCGGCCTCTTCGAGGATATTTGGCTCTACCACTTCAGCAGACTCATGTAGACATTTTCGGAGGTGTGAAACGTGAAAAACGTTGTGGACTCCCGCCAACTTCTCGGGTAGCTCTAATCTATAGGCCATTTTCCCAATTTTCTCGATGATAGGGAATGGCCCTACGAACCTTGGTGCTAGCTTTCCTGTGGTTCCAAAACGAACAACGTTTCTTAGTGGTGATACCTTGAGAAAAACTCTGTCTCCAACCTCAAATTCAAGGTCGGTCCTTCTCTTGTCGGCATAGGACTTTTGTCTGTCTTGGGCCGTCTTCATCCTTCTTCGTATTAAGTCTACTTTCTCTGAAGTCTCTCGGATCATATCTGGTCCAAGTATGAGCTTATCAGTAGACTCCCACCAACAAGTGGGCGATCGGCACGGTCTTCCATATAAAGCTTCGAAGGGCGCCATTCCGATGGTTGCTTGATAGCTGTTGTTGTAGGCAAATTCCACCAAAGGAAGGTGGTCTTCCCATGTCCCTCCGAAGTCGAGGACGCATAGCCTTAAAAGGTCTTCCAAAACTCTGTTCACTCTCTCTGTTTGGCCGTCGGTTTGGGGATGATAGGCTGTGCTCAAGCATAACTGCGTTCCTACTGCTTCTTGCAGACTCCGCCAAAACTCACTGGTGAAGATGGGGTCTCGGTCACTAACAATGCTAGATGGTATTCCATGGAGTCGAACGATTTCCTTAAGGTAAAGTGATGCTAGGGATGAGGCAGTTCTTTTACTTTTGACAGGTAAAAAGTGGGTGCTTTTAGTAAGCCTATCCACTATTACCCAAATGCTAGTGTTGCCTCTCCTAGACCTAGGCAGCCCATCGATGAAGTCCATTGAGATGCTATCCCACTTCCATTGCGGGACCTCCAGAGGATGTAGTAGTCCGCCAGGCTTTTTCTGTTCCGCTTTAACCTGTTGGCACACCATACACTTAGAAACGAACTCTGCCACGTCCTTTTTCATGCCGTTCCAGAAGAAAGTCCTTTTTATGTCTTTGTACATTTTATCTCCGCCTGGATGTATCGTCATCTTGGAGTGATGTGCTTCCTCGAGAACCTTCTTTACTAAATCTTTTGTTTGTGGGACGCATAGTCTTCTGTCTCGCCTTAGCAAACCCTTATCGTCGATGGAGTATCTGTTGAGGTGACTTGAAGTCTCACCCCTAATTAGCCTATCAATTGTTTCCACAAGCTGAGGGTCTTCGCGTTGTGCTGTCCCTACTGAATCCACTAAAGTTGGGCGCACTTCGAGAGATGCTAACAAGCCTGGTACGAAATCGGAGGAAAGCCTAAAGTCGAAGCTGGCTATAAACTCTAGGCTTTGTCTTTCAACAAACAACGGGCTTAGGGTCAATTTCTTTCGGCTCAACGCGTCTGCCACTACGTTGCCTTTGCCTGGAGTGTAGGAGATTTCGAAATCGTACGAGGCAAGAAACTCCATCCATCTTTGTTGCCTCAAGTTAAGATCCTTCTGCGAGAAAAGATATTTCAACGATTTATGGTCAGTGTAAAGTTCGAACTTCTCACCTAGGAGATAGTGTCGCCAAGACTTGAGTGCAAAGACGATGGCGGCTAACTCAAGATCGTCGGTTGGGTAGTTCTTTTCGTGCACTTTCAACTGCCTCCCGCCATAAGCTACTACCCTTCCTTCTTGCATTAAGACGGCGCCTAGCCCTGTCCCACATGCATCCGTATAAACAGTGAACATCTTGCTCCCATCTGGCAGCGTCAAAACTGGGGCTGTTGTAAGAGCCCTTTTCAGTCGCTGGAAAGCAAACTCGCAATCCAAATCCCAATTGAACACTAGATTCTTCTTGGTCAATTTCGTGAGCGGAGCTGAGATTTTCGCAAAATCCCTTATAAACTTTCGATAGAAACCTGCTAGTCCTAGAAAGCTTCGGACCTCAGTTGCATTCCTTGGTGTCTTCCAGTCCTGTACCGCCACTACCTTCGCAGGGTCCACTGCTAACCCTTGTTTGGATACTATGTGCCCAAGGAACCTCACCTCTTCTCTCCAAAAGTGGCATTTGGAGAATTTGGCTTTTAGTTGATGGACTCGCAAAGTTTCCATGATTGCCCTTAAGTGCTGAGCATGTTCCTCTTCACTCTTTGAGAAGATAAGGATATCATCTACGAAGACCACTACGAATTTGTTGAGGAAATCTCTAAATACCCTACTCATCAGGTCCACGAAGTAAGCAGGTGCATTTGTCAAGCCGAAAGGCATGACAAGCCATTCAAAGAAACCGTCTGGGGTTCTGAACGCCGTTTTATCGATGCTATCTTCAGCCACCCTTAGCTGATGAAAACCGGTTGCTAAATCGAGTTGGGAGAAAACAGACGCTCCTACAAGCTGGTCAAATAAATCGTCAATTCTAGGGAGAGGGTGCCTATTCTTTTTCGTTAGCTTGTTGAGCTCCCTATAGTCAACACATAGACGGAGTGAACCATCCGCCTTTGTAGCGAACACCACTGGAGCGCCCCATTCTGAAATGGTCCTCCTAATGAACCCCTTTTCTAGAAGCTCTTTAATCTGTTTACTGAGCTCTTTCCTTTCCCGTGGAGCCATGTGTCTAACGGGTAACGCAACGGGCTTTGCATTATCTACAAGATATATGCGGAAGTCTATTTCCCGCTTCGGAGGCAAGCCCTTCACCTCTTCGAAGACATCCGGATATTCCCGGACCACTCTAACTGATGGCAAATTTTCAACAGAGGCATCTAGCGATTCAAGATAACTAAGCATAACCGCGGATGAGGGATTACAAGAAATTTCCAAAGTATTACCGAGCTGGGTTAGGAGCCTAACAGCCCTTTTCTCACAATCAAGGATGGCCCCATTACTGGATAGCCAATCCATACCCAACATCAAACCATAACCCGAAAAGCCCAAAACAAAGGCACTACATTGAAATTCTACACTTAGAATAGAAATTTTCAATCCCAAACAGATCATAGACAAATGAGCTGGGCCCCCAATTAGGTTTGAAACAATTAAGGGGTCCTCTACCATACTAGTTTTTAGGTGCAGAGATTCTACTAAAGCAGACGAGATAAAGGAGTGTGATGCGCCAGAATCAAATAAAGTGCGAACGGGGTGATCATAAAGATAAACTACACTTTCTACAGAAGTATTTATACCTCGCTGTTGCAGAGGTGGCGCTTCCAGCACATGAACCTGTGCCCCTGGGGTGGATCCAGCCCTCTGCCCCTGTCCTCGTTTCTTTGGGCAGTCCTTAGCCCTGTGGACCGTCTCACCGCAAGAAAAGCACCCACCATTCTCCTTGGCCTTCTTTTTCCGGCAGTCCTTTACTAAGTGCCCCACTTTGCCACAGAAATTGCACTTCCTCTTCTCTTTGTTGCCTTTCCCACCCTTCTTAAAGTCTGTCTTCTTAGGCTGTAGACCCTCTTTCTTCCCTTGAGAGCTTTTTGCCTTTGTCTCCTTCTTGCCCTTATCCTCTTCATTCAGCAATGCCATTTGCACCAATCTTTCATACGTGGCTCCCATGGGTATATGGGTCATGGCCAAACTGTGTAATGGCTCATTCAACCCCTTGACGAAACGGAGAGCCTTCTTGTGCGGGGTGTTGACTAGGTCAAGCCCAAACCTAGCCAGCTCATCGAACTGATTCACATACTCTCTGACTGTCTTGTCCCCTTGCTTAAGAAATAAGAATTTTTCCAACTGCAAACTTCTTTCTGCATCTGAGAGAAATTTAGTCTCAAACCTTGCCCTAAAGTCCTCCCACGTCTCCACTGGTCTTTCAGCATTAGTGACTTCCCACCAGTAGGAAGCCTCGCCCTTCAATAGCCACACTGCCAATTGTACTTTTTGTCTATCTTCTACCTCAAAGATGATGAATAGGTCCTCAGTTTCTTTCAGCCAATTCCTAGCTGCCACGAAGGACTCAGTTCCATGGAAATCCCTTCCTCCCATAGCTTTAAAATCTTTACATATCTTAGCAAAAGTGTTTCCCCGAGGAGGAGGTGGAGGAAAAGGTGCCGCTGCAGCTGGATGATTTCCTGCAGCTGGGGGAGGAGGAACGGTAGGACCTGGCTGAGTGGCTCTTGCTTCTAAGAACCATCTAAACCAACCAGGTATTGGCACCCCTTCTGGCAAGTTAAGGTCTTCAGACATGCTGAAACAAAAAGGATAGATTCAAAACGAAGGATAAGAGATAGTTCCTATGGATTTGGGGAGTGAACTTTGCCTTTTTAAAATAAAATAATATTTTTCTTTTAAAAATGCTTCTTTAAATTTCCTTTTTGAAAATAATTTTTCAAAACTTTTTATCTTATCTGGTAAACCTATGCTCTGATACCAAGTGAAACACCCCACCTCCGTTAGGGTCACTCTAAAAGGGAATGCCCTAATTTTGATGGAGGTTTATAAGTATAAGTCACAGATATACAAGACAGATATAATAACACATATTTGTAAACAGCGGAAAAACAACAAACTTTTATTTCATAAAAGCAAATACGTGCTACAACAATATCACCATACTTGTCTTACATCTTTTCCCAAAAACATAACATAACTCGTTCATAATCTGTCTTGATTACATTATTAAAGAAGCATAAATAAAACATAGATAAACTGCAAAAGCCCCCATAGTGATTGTCCAAAGCCATAGTTCAAAATGAAAAGGTCCAAGCAATACATTTCTCTTCTTCAAGCTGGATGTTAAGGCTGGTCAAGCTGCTGTGTTCCCTCCCTATGGACCTGGGGGGGGGGAACGGAAGAAAAGTAGAGTCAGACATAAAGCCTGAGTAAGTCTAGTACTATTCTGTCTATGAATAAAGAACTGAGTATGATAAGTATAAACAAGAAGTGGAAAAGCACTATAACTTGGTTAAGTTGTCTAGGGTCGAATATACTATCGTACCCCATGTTAATCTCTGAACCCATATAAACTAGTTTCCAACTGGCACCCCAAAATCAGGGTGAAGTGATCCATTCTATGATGATCGGCTCCTACTCGCATAGTTACATGTGTCTTACGGCCCCCGATGTTGTAGTTACCTATGCTGGTCCCACCATGGGGTGTATCAAGTCCCATGGCGGCGGCCCGACACAACCTTAGAATGCACAGGTATGCTACTGGTGCCCAGTGCTTTATTTTTCTGCGCCGGAGTGTGTGCACGCCCGCACCCCGTTAGAACCTACACTGCTACACCACCGCCGTCGATTTGACCTCTTACAATCAGCCCAGTAATCGTGCCCCACCCTGCCTAGTTTTAGGGTATCCTGATACACCTTCTAGGGTTACTGCTGAAAAGGGTCCCCCCTCGCTACTAGGTTTTCTATCTCTAGCCAACATGCTAAGTTGGTTAAGTGTTTCCTAACCTAACCCCCCACCAGTTCGTTTAGTTTAGCATGTTTCATTTTGATTAAGTCTTTAGTTCACTTAATCCTAACAATCCTGACTCAGCCTTAATTGTCTTATTAAGGCCCTGACCTCTCACATTAGACAGGTATTGTTGTGGCTGCCTGTTGCCGGTTGGTTCCGGGCAGTCTTACGCCACAACTCAGTCTAACCTCGGGTCCTTATTGGGCTCCATGTTTAACCTCCCACATTGGATAGGTATTGTTGTGACTACTGGACAGTCGGGCGGTTCCGGGCAGGTTTACATCACAACTCAATCCAACCTCGGGTTAAACACATCGTATGTTCTACATTTACATATTTTGTCTTTCTTCTTTATTTTCTTATATGTAAATATTTGCGGCCCATTATTAAGTTAATGGTGTAAAGGTTACACCAATCATGAGCCCAACCCATACTTGAATTTGGGCCCTTCTATTTTATATTTTCATTCATTAGTAATTTTAACCCAACGTTATTTTCCCCCGTTTAACAGGTCCGTTTATTGTATATATATGTTGGGCTTAGCCTTTTAAAGCCCAACTTAGCCATGCGAAAAGGGGAGGCTTAAAGCGTGATTACATACACAAAGAGGGGAATGTGAGCGCATGAACTTGCAATATGACGTTGGAAATACAAAATAGAAACTGGTGTACTTGCATAGTAGTGACATATACTTTGGTCATAAAGCATAGGTGACATGAATCAAAACATGTGAACTTGTAGTTGAGATAAGAATCTAAATTGGGTATCATTATTGACACATAGTCATAACTACAACATGAACCTATATTTTTATTTCAGGCATAATGTCAAACATAAGCAAATCATGTTCATAAGATTACTACATGTTTACAAAGGTGTTTACTTTTGTTGCTAACACAAAGTATAGTTCAACTTAATCATGATTTTAAATCTATTCACATGGCATAAATATTTCTAACATGAAATCATGATTTTTACTTTAGTCATGCAAACTTGCAAAAGGGATTTTGAATCTAACCTAGCTATGTATCACATATGACATCGTATAATATAGACTTAACATGGATTTCAATTGTGCCAAATATCAATCATAGCCTAGTCATATTCATAAGTTTGCAAATAGGTTCTCTAGTACAAAAGCATGTCTTAATACATAAATCATGGTGCCAAAATTCCAACATAGTTTCATATGAACTATAACAAACAAACTTGTTTCAATTACGTACAAAATGATTTATGTACAAAAATACACATCATGATGGCATAGTAGCAAAACCCCAAACTTGCATGAGTTTCAATTAAACAACTACATACATGTAGCTTCAACAAGGATTGCATAATTTGCGAATATTCCAAACGTATACTTGCATAGAACTACCGCATGTAGTTCTTTATAACATAATATGAGGATATCCAAACGTATACAATATTCCAAATCGATAAGAATCATAGTAACGCATAAATTATGAATTATTTATCACCACAATCAAGTATACAAACCAACACAGTTATTTGTTCATACCAAAATAATACTCTACTTACAATGGTGTGGCGAATTCTCTAATTTAGGGATTTGAAGATGCGGTTTGATTTGATTGAGTTGCTTTATGCCTTAGAATTTTCCTCCTAATCCTCTCTCCAATTGGTGGCTACCCCTAGTCGTTCCTCAGCAACATGGCGGCTTTGTTCTTATTTTTGAATGAATAGATTAGGGTTAGTCTAGGGTTGTTTTTATAGGGGAAATGAACTGATTAGGACCATTGATGTTGCTTGGATTGATCGTAGCCATTCATCCTAAGGAGAGACCAATTAGAGCCTGCCACCTAGCCCTAATGACAAAGCAGACCACAGAAAATCGACCAACATAAAATAGGCCAGCCAGGTTGGACTGGGTTCGACCTGGCTCTGGACCAGGTCGACATGCCTGTCGACAGCCCTGTCGACCTGGCTAGACCAGGTCGACAGCCCAGTCGACCTGGGTGCGTCAGGCGGGTGTTCTTCCGCCCTGGCCCATTGGGCCCCATTTTTAATTTTAAACTGTTTTATTCTGTTTGAATTTTAAATTTAATTCAGAAACTTCCGAAGGCCATATCTTCTTCATACGGACTCCGTTTTTCGAAAACTCGGACTCTATTTCGCGTATTTTTCCGAGACGAACGCAATGGCGTATCCCGTTTCCCTTAGTTCTTTGATTAAAATTAATTATACTTTAATTTTTGAATTTCACAGTTATAGAATTTGCGGGGTGTTACATTACATAGCAGCGGAAAAACAATATAAAACACAACTGAAAGTAATACACGGATACAGAGCTTTCCGAGCATCGTTCCAGCTGTAAATCAGGATCCTGTGAATATAAATATGCAAAACCAAAACTACTAGCTGCCCGTGTCGAAAATAAGGGCACCCAGAGTTTAGGTTAAAACAATAAACCCCAGGTCAGTCATGTGACTAGTGTGATAACTAAAACAGTTATTAATCTTTATTTTAAAAGAGAGTAATTCAAGGGACCACGCCGTATAACACGGAATGGGTTTCCTCCTAAGAACACTAGTGCATATAACAAAACAGCGCAATGCATTTTAGAAAAATGAAGCTATTATAAGACCCAGGTCCCATCACACAATGCAACGCAAGCCGGAGGATAGGGTTTTCCCTTATAATAGCCAAACATGATTGGTACGTTTAAAACAAATCATCTGATACTATTATAGGTGTATAGTGTCAAAATAATTTCAATCATAAATATCAATCATAGGCGGCATGGGTACCATCTATCATGTCGCCATACTAGGCTCTACAAATAAAACTGCAAGTCACATATTGGAAATTGGATTTCCGTCATGAGTCGAGGCAAGGGGCAAGCTCCTCTCCGTTTGAGACACTCTAGCAAATGTCTCAGGACCCCACTATGATCCTTGGAATCGGTTGGGTCGGTCCTCTCTTACTTTTGAGGATTGGCAATTCCTGAACACACGTTTCCTGGTCCTAACAGACCTAATATCGAGGCGCCTCATCCAACAACCACACAGGTGAAAAGTATATAAATGTCAGCCACTTTAAGCACTGACACCACCCATAGCTAGAAAGAAACGTCGTGTTCTCCCAACGGTCAGTATCCCGTTTTTTACTCATACCGAGGTGTGAGGCTCGCGAATTCACGTTATACACAAAGCTGCGCCACACAGGCCGTGCTTTGATCATCAACCACAAGACTTTGCTTTTCAACAGAAGCCTTGATTAATTGCCACTTACGCGTGCCACACTAGCAATTCACTCCATGCGACTGATGTCCATCGATATACAACCTCTGAGCTCGTACGTCTCAGGGAAGGGCGTTAAGCAAGAGAATAAATTCTCCGCCGCCAAACAGATGTATATTTAATAGAGATCAATCAACACAGAATAAAATCCAATGTTAGACACACAGTCCATTTACAAGTTCGTTCTGGATCTGAACGAAACCGGAGGCACTTTCCTCACATATCCATCGATCTCCAAGTACGTGTGGACGATCACCAACTGATTCCCTCATCTTGGGTGTACAGCCAAATCAAGATCATCAGTAATCACCCAAATGATGTGAAGACTTCCGGTCTTCAACCACCATCTTCATCTTCGACTTATCGCCGAATCGGTTATTCAGAATGGGTAGAAACCCGGCCTTTCTGAATAACCCACGTATATAATAAACAAATGTTACACAAACACAACAAATGCCTCATTCCAATTCAGAATGTTCTTTTATTCACAAAATCACATTCTTAGGGAAAGGTTCCCATTAATTTTATCCAAGATAAATTCTTCTAAATTTATTCTTTAATCTTCCTTTGGATATCATTTCAAACCATATTATGGTTTTCCAAACTAGTTAGGATTAGCGAACCACACAGAAGTAATTATTTATTTTATTTCCCAATCCCAACCTATTCATCCCATGGAGAAAACTGGTAATACTCCATATCTAACACCACAGTGTTATCATAAAATATTAATTACCATTTCACGTTCAAATCTAATTAAAGATTAAACTATCGCTTTGGAGAAAAACTGGTGGTACTCCATTCTCGATCACTTTTCAGATTTGATAATTTAAATTATCAATTCACATTTCAATCTAATTAAAGATTCATTAAAACTCCACTTAGTTTTAATCTTTTCAAAAATCAATATCCTGTCTTTAACTGGGTTAAAGAACCAATGTCATTTAAAACACGATTCACGATAAACCCAAAATCACACTCTATTGTTAATCGGGTTAAAGAACAGGTGTTGTTCAAAAGCCCGCTCATGGTAAACCCAAAAACCAATTCAATTCCAATTAAATATTATTTAATTGATACACTTCATTAAATCTAAATAGAAAGATTTAATCTTTTTCTCTATTGGGCTTAAGAACAGTGTTAATGAAGACACCATTCACGACAAACCCAAATCACATTTGATATTAAATACAAGGCTTTGAATAGAAAATATACCGGCTTATATTCAATATCAAATTCTGAAACCAACAAATATCGTATTGGAAATAACAATATAAATATATCTTTCAAATTTCCACAACCATATCTGTATAATCACGAAACCCAACATCGAAATATCCGAAGATAATTTCGATTCAAATCCATTTCAATTCGTATATTGGTAATTCTGATTATTTTCAAAACCAATTCAATTTATTTATTTCAAAAATAAATTGATTTTAATTCTAGTTCAAAACTAGTTTATTTCGATAAAAATCTATTTTTATCTTTTCATATGTGGAATTTTTCATCCCAGTTCTTTCCAATTCACATATTATGATTTTACACAAATTATTGATATTTTAAATAATTTTATCAAGGCCCGTACAGTCGATTTCCACCAACTGCCATCGAACTGCACTTACAGCGACCTTTTCCAAATTTGATTTGGACATAATTCCAAATCCAACCATTATATTTCAAATTTCTAGTATTCATTGGAAAGCTCTTTTCGATACGAACCCAACGGTTCCGGTTTCAGGAGAATCCGACGGTCGGATCTCCCATAATGTCCATTCGAAGTCAATGGTCGAAATTCACGAACTGCCGCAGCACGGTGCGTTCTATTCAGGCCATTATATATATAATATATATATTATATATATTGTCGATTTCCTTTTAAAACGTATTTTATAAATCATTTTAAATTCATTTTCGAAACGATTTCAACTTCATATTCAATTTCGAATCAAAATTGAATATTCCACATCATCGATATACAAATGATAATATTTTCAAAACGTTATATTTTGAAATCACTTCTTTTTCTATATCCATTTTAAAAACGAATATAATCGATATAAATATCGCTCATGTCAAAATAGCGCATCTCTAATCAACATGGCTTTATATATTTCAACAAATTCGTTATTTTATTCAACAAATGAATATTTATTCTATTCAACACATGAATATATATTTCTTCTTACTTACAATAAAAAGGTAATTTTATTGTATAAATATTTCATTCAACACATGAATAAACTTTCAACACATGAATATCGTCAACACATGACTATTTATTTTATTCAACACATGAATTTTCTTTTATAATATTCTTTATTTCCCAATTGGAATGAGGCCCAATCAATTACCATATAATATTAATTATATGGATTCCATACAACACATGTATATAATAGCAACGATAAATAATCAACCGTCATCCAAAGTGCACTACACAACTGCATAAGCATCAAATATAAACAATTAACGCTCACACAGTCTGTCGACCAATCGATCGACATAGAATGAAATAATTGGGATTAGTGTATGCCAAATATCATCCCAACACCCGTGTGGGGTTTCAAATCAACAAACACAGATTTTTATTTATTCACATACTCGTTAAAAATTATATTTTTAACGATAAAATATTTTTAACTATATAAATATTTTATTTCATCTCACAACACAATAAAATTTTCACCACAACAAACAATCAAACATACAAGCCATCCATCGTTTGTGGATGACGGGTGTCGGGTGCTACTAAGTACCGTCTGCATCCTAGTATATATTTTGTAATGTCCCGCAGTTTTATCGGTTTGAATTTGAATATTTAAATCAGTTTAAATATTGAATTCGTGGATTATATATTAATTAAAACAATGTTGAACGTATGAAAATATATATTCAATATAATCGAGCTCATAACGACGTTGCAGTTCGTAATTTAACGTTCTGAACTTCAACTGAGTGTACAGAAATCAGTTTAAATCGGATTTCTGCAAAACAAGAAATATTGGAATCTGTTGAACTGTATCTTTCTGACAGAAGTGAAATATTGAGATTTCGTCGTATAGTTTGCAAGATATGTCAAAATCAAATATTCAGAAAGTCGCTATGAAATCGTATATCAACCATAACGGTTTATTTGAAATAACTTCTTATCGGTTTCGAATTTAGACAAGATTCTTTTGAGACGTAGTGATAATTTAATTTTTATATTTTTCTGTAATTTTTAATTAATTAAATAAGCAACTTTTTATTTGGAGTATTCGCACCCTATATCGATATTTTGGGGTTTCAAAATATGAGTCAATCTACCGGTATTATTATATTTTTGGGATCGTGGCACCTCGCTGGATACGACCGGATTCTTATTTCTGTCCGTGACTGCTCAGACATGAATGAAATCTTACGTAACAAGATACTCTTACAAAATAATATAACAAAAACACCATGCTATCTTCGTTCTTTGAGCCGACGTGAAGCAAGGAAGACCCATCCCGATGAGAGTCTAGTTCATAAGTATATTTATGTCCAAAGTTGATAGCCGGTTTCCATTGTCGTATCTTCCATTTTGTAAATTAACATACCTTCTTTTGTTATCTCTATTTCTTTGTGTCAACCTGAAGGACACATCGAACAATTGTTTGATGTTCAAATGGTATCATTCTAGCATCCGCAGGTTTAGTTGTTCACTGTATTAATAAAAAAAATTCTTCATGCCAAAATAAGTTGTCTATATCTTATCAAATAAAACAATTGCTGTGTGTTTTCAAATCCTATTCCTACCTGAAGACTTCAAGGCTAAGTTAAGTGCTCCCGTCCTTTTCATAATACAGACTGTTTTCTTTTTTTCATAGCCTACCACCTCTACACATAACACGACCTGCCTACAGTCGCATTTTCAAATCAAAGCAAAAGCAGCTACCCTACATGCATTAGCATGAACTGTTCGAGCAAAATCCTACCTTAAGAAACCAACGTTGCCTCCTAGTGAAAACTTGTACCAACCCTATGTCACGCAACATCAGTATGCATACAACAGCTACCTCACATGCAACACATCTACCTGCACAGACTACATGATACAAGACACAGTGCCTAAGCTTGAAGCCTTGCCGACAAAGTAAAACTTAAACAAATAGAAGCCTACCCTATGAACTGCAAACCTAAGCAAAGACAACTCAAGGAAGACCCATGTTCTCCCTACACACTTCATACTTAAGTAAAGTACGGACAAGGAAAATACACTGATTGAAAGAATAGAGAATACGCTGCAGACCTCCCCATGTGTTTTCCTACTTCTACCCTATTAAGATTTCAAAAAAAAAAAAAAAAAAAAAAAAATACAACATGTGCCTACTCTATCCTACAGTATGCGGTAATCAGAACTGTGAATTGTCACTGTTCTTTCACACATGACAACCCCTGTTTTCGTGCTAGCTTCATACCTAAGGCATCGTATACAGTATGTGTATTCACATCAATGTGCATTCAAATCAATATCTATTCAAATACTTCTGCAGACCTGCTCTTTAAGGGTGTACATCGCCTACCCTGTTTTCCTTGGCAACCAAGGCGCTCGAATATTATAAATACACTGCGTATATTTTTATTTGCACCTACAAACCAACAATTAAGTTTTCTATGGCTTTCAGGATCAAATACAAACTAAAATCTCCCTTAAAGGTCACGATACTTTTACAATTACAATACATAAAGCGATCTGATCTCTCTCATGTAAAATACATGCGGCTAAGGAAGGGTTCTTCATTGGAGAATGTTGTGTATTCATGGGTGGAAGGAAAAATGTAGTGGGCGTGGTTTCAAAAGGAAGGGGACACGTTCTGGTACAGGGGAGTAGTGTATTAAGAAGAAAGGTGGCGAAAGGACATGTGCTGTGAAGGAGGATATGGGCGACGGGTCTTCATGCTGGAAGCAAGTGAGTTGTGGGTTTAAACTCTTGTATAGAAACAAAACGTGAGTGTTGTTGGACGTGAACAAACGTAGAGGGCATGCGATGGAAGGAAGATGCGTTGATGAAGGGAAACAGGACGAAAACGTGGAGGTCCCTGTACACATGAGTTTTGTATATGGGGTGGAAACGTGAAAGCAGTTAGGAAACGTGAGAAAATCATAATGTTTGAGTGTTGGTGGCGTTTCATGCAGCCGGGGAAAGTCAGCACGAGGTGCCGGGTTGGTGAGCGACGGTGTAAAAGGATATTCTGGTAAGTAAAGGGAAGCATAATGGCATGGACAATGCAAGCATAGGAGAAAGTACACAGCAGTTCGGCCATGAAGCGTCGAATGGGACAACAGTAAATTCTTGGTTCGGAGAGAGTAAAGAAAAAAAAACAGTACAAGGATCGAAAGCAGAAGCTGTAAGAAAACAATATAGCAGAATTGAACGTCCGGGTTAATCGACTGACGCAAATCGTTTTTAACGGTTAACGCGCCAAGGTGAGTAAATTCACTAACTCTCTTTTTATTTAAAATATTTTAATTATATTTTAAATAATGGTTGAATGCTGTGAGATGGTTGTTTAGGCAAATTATGGTTAAATTGGTTGAAATATTACATATCATTGCATATGTACACATCACCGGTTGGATACTGATTTCATCGATTTTAATATTCCCTAGGATGGAACCAGTGTTAATTGTTGACTAACATCGGTGGATGCAGGAAAACGGTTGGTGGAATCCAACCGGATTCCTCAATATTTATATGTACTGTGTGTTTTATATAGATGCACTGTTTGAACCCAAATGACTTTTGAAACCTTGTGTTAATATTAGCGTTGAATGGAAATTCAAACGTTATTTTGATTTAATCAAATAAATGATATCAATTAAGAAAGTGGCAACAACCAACCATAAATGTATCATTGTTTTAAACCGTTATTGTTTTGCCAAATCCCACCGTGTGCGAAGCACGTGTTTCACCATACTTACTAAATGATTTGGTAAAGTGAATTCTTATATTAATAAGATTAATAAGTAAGTAGGCGGAGATTTGCTTGATGATTAATAACAAGTGTTTATTTTTTAAAGAACAATTAAATGAGATATTTACAAGTAGATTATGGTTGGGTTCATATTAAGTAAGATTAGTTAGAATCGATTATTGTTTATTTAATAGTAAATGAGGTTACTTAGAAATAAATTATTATTTTTATAGAAATTGATACAAGTGAAATTATTTGGATTAATTTATTCAAAATGGGAAGCTTTGTTAGAATTGATTAGTGGGTAAATCATGGCTAAATATTTACCAAGCACACTGTTTTGATCAATAATTGGTTATTTAATTAAGTTAGATTGGGCCGATTTATCTAAGGTAATTAATTGACGAATAGTTGATTTAATTTAAATAAGATTTTGGTAACAGTAAAAGATATCAAGATTTTTGTAACAGAAGGAGATGTTAATATTTTGTAACAGAAAGAGATGTCAAGATTTTTGTAACGAAAAGAAATGTCAAGAATTTGTAACGGAGAAAGGTGTTGAGATTAAATATAAAGTGGAATATAGTAGCATATTGCAAGTCTCAGAACTATAGCAGTAAAGTAACGCTGTTGACTAGGCTTAAGCGTGACTGTTATGTCAAGATTAGTTATAAAGGGATATAGCAGCATATAGCAAATTTGAACTGTAACGATAAATGAAACGCTGTTAACCAAACTTAAGCGTGATGTTGATATACAGTAGCACTTCCTAGGGAAGGGAAACAGCTTGGTTTGAAATTCACTTATTCAAAAGAAATAAGTAATGACGTTTGTCCAAAGAAATATAAGAACGAATGTTAAATAAAAAGTGCCTGTGATTTGTGTGATATTGGTTGTACATTGAATGGATGTTGTTTTTACTTCGATAGCTAAACAACCAACTATCGAAGTGTTTTGACCATCGTTGTCGATACGGAGAGACCGGTTGGATTTGATATCCGAGAACCACTCCGTATAGGCATAGGCGTTGCGAATTAGATTATGCTGAAGATAATCGAAGACGGAGTGAAAATTCAAGAACTGTTATGTTTGTTCAGTCCCAGGACAACTTGTATGGACGAATGTCTGACAGAGTACTCCTAACGGTCACACAAGACGATCTTTTCAAGATATTACGTCTGGTGGCGGAGAAATTCGTTTCTCTTAGCTTTTATACCCGTAATATTTTTGAGAAGATCAGCTAGTGATTTGACGGGTTTGACGATGTGACATTCAAAGTGAATGGTGATCAGATGTTCTGAAGATAGACGTAGCCTCTAGCTTCACAACCGGGAAATGACAAAAATCGGGCAGGCAGCATGGCTATGTGGGTCGCTCCCATTAGGGTGTATAATCACCTATCTAGAGAAATTCCTTTTGTTTCTTAATCTATCGATTCTGCCCATTCGGGAACGGTGGTTTGAGTCCAACCGTTGGTGGTATACATTCGATACACTCAAGCGAAATGAGTGGTCGGTCATGTGTGGGCCGGGTTGCAAGACGTTCTTGTTGAACCCAGGTGTATTCGCCTCTAGAGATACATCATCGGAAGGTGGTCCCATACCTTGTCATAGTTGGAATCCAATCTCCAATAAGCGCCTGCGGGTTTTGATTTTATATTATGTATGTAGAGCGTGAGATGCAAGCGTTCTACTATTTGGTTATTTATTTGATTAGACATTATTATAATATCACTGGATTTTGATATCAAAATATTTTGGGTTATAGTAAGGTAAAAACCGTCCATGTTTATGTGTGGGCTGGTCTTACTATTATCCTTTTGTTTTCAAAAGGACTTTCAAAGTTAAGCCATATGGTTGGAATTTACTCACACCAGTCCCATGACTGACCCAGAGTTTATTTTGTTTTGTTTTTCCTAAACTCTTGGGTGCCCAAATTTGTACGGGCAGTCAAGTGTTTCAGGCTTTACAGATACACTTGAAGGAGCTAAAAGCAGAAGGCTTCACCGTTAGTATTTAGAGACTATTTCCGCTGTGATCTGATGTATTGTACTCTGATAATGGTATGTATATACAATACAGTTTGTATTTCAAAGTTATGTTATATAATATATTTTATTCGTTCCGCTGTGAGATTCGTGTTTACTCTGATTATGTTCAGCTGTGTTCTTCTTCTTCTCCTATTCTATTAGTTCTATCTTTTCTATCTCATCCTCTAACTTCTTTCTATTAATGGTCCGGTATTTTCGATGTCTGAACAGTCGACGCTGGGTTTTGTGTCGATTTTCGGAGTCGAAAAATCCCTGGGTCGTTACATATTTTAACAAGAAAAACAAGATTTAAAGTGAGAAGTTCTCACAGAGGGTTCCACTCCGCCGTGCTTTGCTGTTGAACTGCTGAGCTGTCTGGATCTGTTTGAAATTCCAATGCAGTCCTTTTAACGCTGTTTATATATAAAAATTATATTTTTATTACTTCATTTCAATAAATAAAAGTCATTTTTTTTCTTTTTCATATTTTTTTTCGACGCTTCATTCTATATAAAAATTATATTTTTATATTTCTACTTCTTATATAAATATCGAATTTTTATTTCATCATTTATATAATAAAAAATCAGATTTTTATTTCGCTACATATATAAAGATAATATTTTCATACTCTCTATTATATAAAAACCATATTTTTAATACTTCTACCTTATAATAATTATATTTTTATTCTTTATTTATTATAAAAATTTCGCCTATTTAAATATAAAGATTTCGCTTTTTTAAATATAAAGATTTCGCCTTTTTAAACATAAAGATTTCGTCTTTTTAAATATAAAGATTTCGCCTTTTTAAATATAAAGATTTCGCCTTTTAAAATATAATCAAACTTTTCAAATTAAAAATCCAATCTTTCTACTTTATAAAAATTCGATCTTGCTACATCAAAAATCATATATTTAATATGATTAAAAATCATATCTTTATCTCTTTAAAGATCATAGCTTTATGTTTTAAAAACAATCATACCCTTTCTTATGTAAAAATATAAACTTTCCTATGTTAAAAATCTAAACTTTTAATGATAAAAATCAAATTTTTATTACTTTAAAAGCTGAAAATTAATCCTACGCTCCACATATATAAATCAGAATTTCTTTATAGATTATTACATACAAAAACTGAAACTTTATAATTTATACTACATAATAAAAATTGAAACTTTATATCTTGTTGTCTAAATAAAAGTAGTAAATCATATAAAATATATACCACTAATTTTTTCTAATTATTTTGAAGTTTATTTACATTGAATAAATAAAGAAGAATAATAAATAAAAGGAAAGAAAACTTACAGTTGAAAATCAGAAGGGGGGAGGGGTTCGTCAGTGCGTCGGAGGGCGGAGGGGTGTTGCGTGGGGTCTGGTCGGAGGTAGGGATGCGCGGCTGGGTTTCAGCGGGTAGGGGCGTCGGTTACAAAGGGGTTGGGCGCGGGTTCTTTGAGGAAGAGGAGGGCGAGCGCGAGAGGAGGACTCGCCGGGGAAGAAGGAGGGGAGGGGGAAGGCTGTGCGGTGGCGCGGCCACCGCCTGGGCGACGCGACAACGAACGTCGACGGGGCTCCATCGCCCCTCTTTTCTTTTTCCCTTTTTTTGCGGTCTATCGATTGAAAATGAAGGGAGGGTAGGGGAGAGAGAAAGGTTATAGGGGTGAGTTGACTTTTCATTTATTTAATTTATTTTTAAATTCAAAAAGCAACTTTTATTTTCGACCTCGAAATCGAACCCACCGCCTATCGTCCATAGCAAATTACCCCCATTCCGAATACAATGGAATATATATCGTAGGTTGATTTGATCGTTTCGATCAGTTTTTGTCAAAATCAAAATATAACTCTATATATTGAATTTGAACGCGCATTTCAATTTACTGGGGCCACACACTAACTCTAAATATTCCCGAAAAATATATTCTAGCTTCGTATTAACGATATGATCCTAAAAAAAACTAGTTTCATCAAATTCTGAGACCGTTTGAAAAATGGCCATTTTCCAGTCGATTAAAATCAACTGAAACTGGTCAAACGCGTTTTCTTTTGCCACGCTCACATATTGATTCGAAAAATTACGAAAATTGGAATCTAGCAATAACTTGACATCGCAGATCCAACAAAAGTGGTTTCGTCGAAATCCGAGGTCGTTTGCAAAATGGCTATTTTTAAGGGCCGAAATTCCATAGCGACTATTCTGATATTTCAAATGGACATAACTTTTGATTCCCGCTATGAAATTTTGATTTTTCGGATTCGTTGGAAAGATATTCTCAAATAGATTCTATTATTTTTGGTTTCACTAAAATCCGGTTTACTTTGAATCCTGTACATTCATTTGAAATTTGAAATCGAATTATCGAATTACCGCGCCATTTTCAATTCCTTTTATAATTTAAAATAAATATTTTTATTCTAACGACGATGTATATAAATATATATGTTCAAATTCAATTCAAAATAAATTTCTCGTCCATATTATTTAAAATAATCTATTTTATATATTCAAAATTCGTTAAAATTGCCAAGATAAAATTTTTAAACTGGCTCAGATTTTCCGGGTTGTTACATTCTCCCCCACTTAAAACTTTTCGTCCCCGAAAAGGAATGAAGCCGATAGTTGTTTAACTAATCAACTCAACTTCCAATATTTTCGCCACGGCTTAAGTTCTTCAACTTTTCAGTTTCTAAGAACTTTTCAAATTTTTCAAAAAATTTGGCTAACACCCTAAATTTTCGAATTTTTTTGCCATAACCTCCCCTGCACCGGGGACTTCGGGATATTTCATATAGCCTCCCATGGCCTTCTTCAATCCAAAAGAAAAAGAAAAAGCCAAGCGACTAGCCAATCGGCTCATAAAATCACCATCATCCAAACAAAACAGTAAATTATGGTAAACATGTACCTATTTGTCGGGCAAACAAATTTTATTCTTCTGCTCTAGCCTCCTTGCTATGACATGTTCAATGTAAGTACATGTATATGCAAGCAAATGCGACTAATTCTCAATACAGTTCAATATTTGATTCTATTAGGCGTAATGGTTCAAAATTTCAAACAAATAAACAAACAATACAAACATCAATCAATTAGTGGATTAACGTTTCAAATTCGTAATTTTGCTACACATACAGAAAATCATGTTTTTGATGCCAATTCACAACAATATACCTATCTAAATTTTGGTTCTCACACCAGTCTAATGGAAATATATAGATATCGCACCTTCGAAACACGAACATAAATACTGATGATGTCGCGACATCACCAGAATTGTCTCCGGGCAACTAGAGTATGATTCTATATCTATCCAGTATATTAAAACTTCGAATATACGTTCATGACGCGTACATGCAAAACCTTTATATACTAGATTGTCCAAATCAATATAAATGAATTATTCAAATACGTATAAAATGGTTTAAATTTCCAAACAAAATTGTTTTCATTTGAAAAATATACTCTTCGCACTTGTTCTAGGATACTACTGATCCTATCTCTAACAAATCATTCTAATTGGATATTACTAATCCAATATCTGATGAATTCTTTCATTCGGTTCTAATGTGTCTTGTTCTCGAGCTCTGTAAACCAAAGCTCTGATACCAAACTGAGACGACCCGAACTTCCCCGTGAAGGAAAGCACGGATTGAATTGAGGACAAGACAAATCAGAACGCAAACAGAAGAACATTTCATTGTATATTACAACAATTCCATCAGAATACAAGAATATACAGAGTATGAATAAATATAATACAATAGAAAAATATCAGAGATTACAATAAATTACATAGTAGCGGAAAAACAATATAAAACACAACTGAAAGTAATACACGGATACAGAGCTTTCCGAGCATCGTTCCAGCTGTAAATCAGGATCCTGTGAATATAAATCTGCAAAACCAAAACTACTAGCTGCCCGTGTCGAAAATAAGGGCACCTAGAGTTTAGGTTAAAACAATAAACCCCAGATCAGTCATGTGACTGGTGTGAGAACTAAAACAGTTATTAATCTTTATTTTAAAAGAGAGTAATTCAAGGGACCACGCCGTATAACACGGAACGGGTTTCCTCCCAAGAACACTAGTGCATATAACAAAACAGCGCAATGCTTTTTAGAAAAATGAAGCTATTATAAGACCCAGGTCCCATCACACAATGCAACGCAAGCCGGAGGATAGGGTTTTCCCTTATAATAGCCAAACATGCTTGGTACGTTTAAAACAAATCGTTTGATACTATTATAGGAGTATAGTGTCAAAACAATTTCAATCATAAATATCAATCATAGGCAGCATGGGTACCATCTATCATGTCGCCATACTAGGCTCTACAAATAAAACAGAAAGTCACGTATTGGAAATTGGATTTCCGTCATGAGTCGAGGCAAGGGGCAAGCTCCTCTCCGTTCGAGACACTCTAGCAAATGTCTCAGGACCCCACTATGATTCTTGGAATCGGTTGGGCCGGTCCTCTCTTACTTTTGAGGATTGGCAATTCCTGAACACACGTTTCCCGGTCCTAACAGACCTAATATCGAGGCGCCTCATCCAACAACCACACAGGTGAAAAATATATAAATGTCAGCCACTTTAAGCACTGACACCACCCATAGCTAGAAAGAAACGTCGTGTTCTCCCAACAGTCTGTATCCCGTTTTTGACTTATACCGAGATGTGAGGCTTGCGAATTCACGTTATACACAAAGCTGCACCACACAGGCCGTGCTTTGATCATCAACCACAAGACTTTGCTTTTCAACAGAAGCCTTGATCAATTGCCACTTAGGCTTGCCACACTGGCAATCCACTCCATGCGACTGATGTCCATCGATATACAACCTCTGAGCTCGTACATCTCAGAGAAGGGCGTTAAGCAAGAGAATAAATTTTCCGCCGCCAAATAGATGTATATTTAATAGAGATCAATCAACACAGAATAAAATCCAATGTCCGACACACAGTCCATTTACAAGTTCGTTCTGGGTCTGAACGAAATCGGAGGCACTTTCCTCGCATATCCATCGATCTCCAAGTACGTCTGGACGATCACCAACTGATTCTCTCATCTTGGGTGTACAGCCCAATCAAGATCATTAGTAATCACCCAAACGATGTGAAGACTTCCGGTCTTCAACCACCATCTTCATCTTCGACTTATCGCCGAATCGGTTATTCAGAATCGGTAGAAACCCGGCCTTTCTGAATAACCCACGTATATAATAAACAAATGTTACACAAACACAACAAACGCCTCATTCCAATTCAGAATGTTCTTTTATTCACAAAATCACATTCTTAGGGAAAGGTTCCCATTAATTTTATCCAAGATAAATTCTTCTAAATTTATTCATTAATCTTCCTTTGGATATCATTTCAAACCATATTATGGTTTTCCAAACTAGTCGGGATTAGCGAACCACACCGAAGTAATTGTTTATTTTATTTCCCAATCCCAATCTATTCATCCCATGGAGAAAACTGGTAATACTCCATATCTAACACCATGGTGTTATCGGTAAATATTAATTACCATTTCACGTTCAAATCTAATTAAAGATTTAACTATCGCTTTGGAGCAAAACTGGTGGTACTCCATTCTCGATCACTTTTCAGATTTGATAATTTAAATTATCAATTCACATTTCAATCTAATTAAAGATTCATTAAAACTCCACTTAGTTTTAATCTTTTCAAAAATCAATATCCTGTCTTTAACTGGTTAAAGAACCAATGTCATTTAAAACACGATTCACGATAAACCCAAAATCACACTCTATTGTTAATCGGGTTAAAGAACAGGTGTTGTTCAAAACCCCGCTCACGATAAACCCAAAAACAAATTCAAATTCAATTCCAATTAAATGTTATTTAATTGATACACTTCATTAAATCTAAATAGAAAGATTTAATCTTTTTCTCTATTGGGCTTAAGAACAGTGTTAATGAAGACCCCATTCACGACAAACCCAAATCACATTTGATATTAAATACAAGACTCTGAATAGAAAATATACCGGCTTATATTCAATATCAAATTCTGAAACCAACAAATATCGTATTGGAAATAACGATATAAATATGTCTTTCAAATTTCCACAACCATATCTGTATAATCACGAAACCCAACATCGAAATATCTGAAGATAATTTCGATTCAAATCCATTTCAATTCGTATATGGGTAATTCTGATTATTTTCAAAACCAATTCAAATTCAATTTATTTATTTCAAAAATAAATTGATTTTAATTCTAGTTCAAAACTAGTTCATTTCGATAAAAATCTATTTTTATCTTTTCAAATGTGGAATTTTTCATCCCAGTTCTTTCCAATTCACATATTATGATTTTACACAAATTATTTATATTTTTAATAATTTTATCAAGGCCCGTACAGTCGATTTCCACCAACGGCCATCGAACTGCACTTGAAGCGACCCTTTCCAAATTTTATTTGGACATAATTCCAAATCCAACCTTTTGATTTCAGGTTTCTAATATTCATTGGAAAGCTCTTTTCGATACGAACCCAACGGTTCCGGTTTCAGGAGAATCCGACGGTCGGATCTCCCGTAATGTCCATTCGAAGTCAATGGTTGAAATTCACGAACTGCCGCAGCGCGGCGCGTTCTATTCAGGCCATTATATATATATATTATATATATTTCGTCGATTTCCTTTTAAAACATATTTTATAAATCATTGTAAATTCATTTTCGAAACGATTTCAACTCCATATTCAATTTCGAATCAAAATTGAATATTCCACATCATCGATATACAAATGATAATATTTTCAAAACGTTATATTTTGAAATCACTTCTTTTTCTATATTCATTTTAAAAACGAATATAATCGATATAAATATCGCTCACGTCAAAATGTCGCATCTCAAATCAACACGGCTTTATATATTTCAGTAAATTCGTTATTCTATTCAACAAATTAATATTTTATTCTATTCAACACATGAATATATATTTCTTCTTACTTACAATAAAAAGGTAATTTTATTGTATAAATATTTTATTCAACACATGAATATATATTTCTTCTTACTTACAATAAAAAGGTAATTTTATTGTATAAATATTTTATTCAACACATGAATACACTTTCAACACATGAATATCGTCAACACATGACTATTTATTCTATTCAACACATGAATTTTCTTTTATAATATTCTTTATTTCCCAATTGGAATGAGGCCCAATCAATTACCATATAATGTTAATTATATGGATTCCATACAACACATGTATATAATAGCAACAATAAATAATCAACCGTCATCCAAAGTGCACTACACAACTGCATAAGCATCAAATATAAACAATTAACGCTCACACAGTCTGTCGACCAATCGATCGACATAGAATGAAATAATTGGGATTAGCGTATGCCAAATATCATCCCAACACCCGTGTGGGGTTTCAAATCAACAAACACAGATTTTTATTTATTCACATACTCGTTAAAAATTATATTTTTAACGATAAAATATTTTTAACTATATAAATATTTTATTTCATCTCACAACACAATAAAATTTTCAACACAACAAACAATCAAACATACAAGCCATCCATGGTCCGTGGATGACGGGTGTCGGGTGCTACTAAGCACCGTCTGCATCCTAGTATATATTTTAACTAGAAAAACAAGATTTAAAGTGAGAAGTTCTGACAGAGGGTTCCACTCCGCCGTGCTTTGCTGTTGAACTGCTGAACCGTCTGGATCTGTTTGAAATTCCAATGCAGTCCTTTTTACGCTGTTTATATATAAAAATTATATTTTTAAAACTTCATTTCAATAAATAAAAGTCATTTTCTTATTTCTTTTTCATATATTTTTTCGACGCTTCATTCTATATAAAAATTATATTTTTATATTTCTACTTCTTATATAAATATCGAATTTTTATTTCATCATTTATATAATAAAAAATCAGATTTTTATTTCGCTACATATATATAGATAATATTTTCATACTCTCTATTATATAAAAACCATATTTTTAATACTTCTACCTTATAAAAATTATATTTTTATTCTTTCTATAGTATAAAAATTTCGCCTTTTTAAATATAAAAATTTCGCCTTTTTAAATATAAAGATTTCGCCTTTTTAAATATAAAGATTTCGCCTTTTTAAATATAAAGATTTCGCCTTTTTAAATATAAAGATTTCACCTTTTTAAATATAATCAAACTTTTCAAATTAAAAATCCAATCTTTCTACTTTATAAAAATTCGATCTTGCTACATCAAAAATCATATTTTTAATATGATTAAAAATCATATCTTTTCCTCTTTAAAGATCATAGCTTTATGTTTTAAAAAGAATCATATCCTTTTTTATGTAAAAATGTAAACTTTCCTATGTTAAAAATCTAAACTTTTAATGATAAAAATCAAATTTTTATTACTTTAAAAACTGAAAATTAATCCTACGCTCCACATATATAAATCAGAATTTCTTTATAGATTATTACATACGAAAATTGAAACTTTATAATTTATACTAGATAATAAAAATCGAAACTTTATATCTTATTGTCTAAATAAAAGTAGTAAATCATATAATATATATACCACTAATTTTTTCTAATCATTTTGAAGTTTATTTACATTGAATAAATAAAGAAGAAGAATAAATAAAAGGAAAGAAAACTTACAGTTGAAAATCTGAAGGGTGGAGGGGTTCGTCAGCGCGTCGGAGGGCGGAGGGGTGCAACGTGGGGTCTGGTCGGAGGTAGGGATGCGCGACAGGGTTTCAGCGGGTATGGGCGTCGGGCACAAAGGGGTTGGGCGCGGGTTCTTTGAGGAAGAGGAGGGTGAGCGCGAGAGGAGGACTCGCTGGAGAAGAAGGAGGGGAGGGGAAGGGCTGTGCGGTGGCGCGGCCACCGCTTGGGCGACGCGACGACGAACGTCGACGGGGCTCCGTCACCCCTCTTTTCTTTTTCCCTTTTTTCGGTCTATCGATTGAAAATGAAGGGAAGGTAGGGGAGAGAGAAAGGTTATAGGGGTGAGTTGACTTTTCTTTTGTTTAATTTATTTTTAAATTCAAAAAGCAACTTTTATTTTCGATCTCGAAATCGAACCCACCGCCTGTCGTCCATAGCTAATTACCCACATTCCGAACACAATGGGATATATATCGTAGGCTGATTTGATCGTTTCGATCAGTTTTCATCAAAATCAAAATATAACTGTATATATTGAATTTGAACGCGCATTTCAATTTACCGGGGCCACACACTAACTCTAAAAATTCCCGAAAAAAATTTTCTAGCTTCGTATTGACGATACGATATAAAAAAACTAGTTTCATCAAATTCTGAGACCGTTTGAAAAATGGCCATTTTCTAGTCGATTAAAATCAACTGAAACTGGTCAAATGCATTTTCTTTTGCCACGCTCACATATTGATTCGAAAAATTACGAAAATTGGAATCTAGCAATAACTTGACATCGCGGATCCAACAAAAGTGGTTTCATCGAAATCCGAGGTCGTTTGCAAAATGGCTATTTTTAAGGGCCGAAATTCCATAGCGACTATTCTGAAATTTCAACTGGACATAACTTTTGATTCCCGCTATGAAAATTTGATTTTTCGGATTCATTGGAAAGATAATCTCAAATAGATTCTATTATTTTTGGTTTCGCTAAAATCCGGTTTATTTTGAATTCTGTACATTCATTTGAACTTTGAAATCTAATTATCGAATTACCGCGCCAATTTCAATTCCTTTTATAAATTAAAATAAATATTTTTATTCTAACGACAATCTATATAAATATATACGTTCGAATTCAATTCAAAATAAATTTCTCGTCCATATTATTTAAAATAATCTATTTTAAATATTCAAAATTCGTTAAAACTGCCAAGATAAAAAATTTAAACTGGCTCAGATTTTCCGGGTTGTTACAGTCCAAAACCCAAAACATGGAAAAAGATAAGAGTGACGCTGCAGTCCACGCAACCCTAACATGTTAACAATCCTCAGCCTGGCCCGAGGATTGTTTTAACAAAACAAATCACATTGGTCAGACTATGTCTAGTGTGAGTGAAGTAAGTATCTATGGACATTAAATAATTTATCAAAAAAGTAAAGGTGCCACATGTATAAGTCAACATGAGGCGTACGATTATTGCAATATTTGAACAATTTATCATAATCATCGCATTTAAATAAACCATAATTCCAGACATACATGTTGTATGTAACTCGATATAATACCACCATCAATTATTATATGTAAAATAAAATGATGAAATAAATAAAGTTAGAGTATCACATATAAACCAATAAAATATTTATAACTTTTATCATATATAAAATAATATGATAAAATGAATCAAATCAGAGTATCATAACTGAATCAATATGATACTCATAATAAATCAAACTAGAGTATCACACGTAAATCAATGCGATGCTCTTAACAATTTTATAAATTAATAGGATACTCGTTAGGTCAGAGTATCATAAACTAATGAAATCCACATGACATTTATCATAAATAAAAACAATATGATAAATACCCCAAAACAGAGTACCATATATAAATCAATATGATACTCATAACAAATACATATACAAAACAATAAGATAAATATTTTGTGATAATTAATCAAGTCAATAAAATCTTCATGACTTTTGTCGTTGGTCAATCAAATCACAGTATAAATCAATATAACAATTATCATGAATAAATCAATATGATAATATAAACCAAATCAGAGTATCATATATAAATCAATATGATACTCATAACAATTATCATATATAAATCAATATGATGATATAATCAAATCAGAGTATCATATATAAATAAATACGATACTCAGAACAATTATCATGTATAAATCAATATAATCAAATCAAAGTATCATATATAAATCAATACGATACTCATAACAACTATCATTATAAATCAATATGATAATATAATCAAATCAGAGTATCATATATAAATCAATACGATACTCATAACAATTATCATATATAAATCAATATGATAATATAATCAAATCAGAGTATCATATATAAATCAATACGATACTCATAACAATTATCATATATAAATCAATATGATAATATAATAAATCAGAGTATCATATATAAATCAATAAGATACTCATAACAATTATCATATGTAAATCGATATGATAATATAAAGTTAATCAATTATAGTAATGTAAAAAAATATTAGGGAATTATGGGATAAATATAACTCGACTTATAACATACCGAATAAACAGATGCTAGTATTGTAAAATCACAGTGGTAGAGCTCGAGCGCGCATCGAGACATCTGCATCGTAATCTACTCATAGCGCCATAACACACTTGGCGATTAACCAAGGATAACCGAGACGGTTTAAGGCGAAGGTCGTATGCTACTCGTTCACGGCACTACACGTGGGACCCCCACGCCTCCATCTATTGTAGTCCGTGACCCACCGATCGGGAATCTCGATCGAAACAACAAAATTGCCCAGTGTAGCAGACTGTTGACCTTTGGTGGTAGATGGGAGAAATTTAAAACCACCGATTCAGGTAGCGATCCTAAATCAGGTCAATCAAGATGGACTTTTGGTCCATTGGTACAATAGAGTCCAATCTATCCCAATCCCGAAATCAAAAGTATTTTTACAAACATTATTTTATAATAAGTATGCCATGAAGTTCAAAGTGTTTATAATGTCAAAACACTTTGTAACTTAATCATGTTTTGAAAATATACCATCACATGCCAAACAAAATAATAATCACAACCCAAATCAAACAAAACAAAGCTGATATTCAACTTTGTCATATATAAAACAATATGATAAAATAAATCAAGTCAGAGTATCATATATAAGTCAATATGATACTCATAATAAATATCATATATAAAACAATATGACAAAGTAAATCAAATCACAATAGTTGCGATAGAGAAAAGGATATCATCATAAGAATGGCATATAAGTATGCCAACTCAATGAAGAACTAAAACCACATCAATTCAAAAAGTGTCACATACTTCCAAATAGTAACTACTTAAGTAATGCGCTTGCGTCGCATACCATATTGCATTACTTTAATATTTACTACATGAGAGTAACTTCCACTTATTGAAAATACACACAAATAACTATTCCACAAAATTGTAATGTTATAAATCGTATTTGAAAGGCACTTATGTAGATCAACAATTGTTTCAAAATCCCAAATAAGAAATTTGGTTCGTAAGTCATGTCTTAAAATTCATTCTATCTTTATTGACAGACTAGCTGCAAAGAATTAAGTTTTTGACAATCTAGACATTAAATTTATACAAATCTTAAAACATAAAAGTCGTAACACATTTTCTAAGCTTTCCAATTCCAAAACTTCAAGACTTATCGAAATCCTATAAGAAACCACAAAGTTATACCCAAAACAATTTGTGTTTAGGTCTGAAAATATCAATTTACATATACTGATTTTGTAAAAATCGTATAAAATCAACATTTAATATTTTAAAGCTAAATTTTTTACAGTACCATTGAATATCAATCTAGTTTGTACGTACCAAATCTGAGAAACAAACTCAAAACCATTTGGTACATATTTCATATTCTTCACAACCCATTTTCTGTTGTGTTCTAAAAATCGCAATTTTCATATACCCAACTTGCAAAAATCATAGAATTTCGAAATTTAATATTTTTAAATCAAAATTTTTACAGTTGCTTTGAATATGATTTTAGTTTATGTGTACAAAATTTCAAAGCTAAATTCCTTACCAATAGGTACAGATTTAATGTTCTTCACGTTTCATTTTCTGTTGTGTTCTAAAGATCTCAATTTTCATATATCCAACATGCAAAAATCATAGAAATTCGAAATTTAATATTTTTCACTCAAATTTTTTACAGTATCTTTGAATATGAATATAGTTTATGTTAAAAAAAATTCAAAGCTAAATTTCTTATCAATTGGTACAGATTTCATGTTCTTCACGTTCCATTTTCTGCTCTGCTTTGAAAATTTCATTTTTCAAATATCCAACTTGCTAAAATCATAAAAATTCGAAATTTAACATTTTTAACTTAAAATTTTTACAGTAGCTTTTGAATATGTTAAAGATTTCAAATCTAGCTAGCTTACCAATTCGTTCAGATTTCATGTTCTTTGAAAACTATTTTCACTCATGTTTGAAAATCTTAATTTTCATGTCTCCACTTTGAGTCAATTCATCATACATGAAATTTGCATTTCAAATGCATTAGCAAAATCAAATCACTTTTTATATTGCCTCATCATAAAATTATTTCCATCAAAGTTAGTTTAAAATTTCTATTCAATTTTAATTGTCAATATTCCAACAACACAAAATGACATAGGGGATGGAAGATAACAATCAAACATACCTAAAGATTTCATCTTTAGGCCTAAGGCAAGAATCTCAAATTATGAAATTGAATAAAAATTGAATCTTCACTCGCCTACAACTCCAAAAATCTACCTTTCATCTCTGAAATTGATTAGTATCTTGATTCAAGCCCTTGAATTGAGAATCTTCTGTTATCTTCTATTTGTTTGAAACTTTGATTGAATGGCAAGATTAGAGATAAGAGAAATTTTTAGGTTTCTGTATTTGTTCTCGATTGTTTCTGGTTTGGGGGAAAATACGTACTATAAGTAATCGGTGAAAGAGGACGGGAAGGATTTTTATCCTTAGCCCCCTCTCTAGAACCTTCAACCAAGTCCCCCTTTTATTTTATTACTTTCACCTTCTTTTTATTTCTTTTCCTTTTCTTTTCTCATGTAACATAATGATTACTCTTTGTCTCATTGTGAGATATTTTAATTTTCCTCCTTATTAATTTTTTTTCTTGAGTATCCATCAAAATATCTTTTAAAATGAATACTTCCTATAATTTTATTTTTATTTTGTTTACATTTTTTTTCTTTTTTTTAATTAATATAAAAGTTCTTTCTCTTTCTCTTTTTTTTTCAAGTGTATACTTGAAAACTAACACACAAAAATAGTATGTTATTTAAACTTTGCATACATAAAGGCAAAAGTTCTTTATGTAATCATAAAAAAAAATTCTTTTGAAATTGTTATTTAATCAAAAGCAATAAACTTCATCATTGTTACAATAAAACATGCAACCTTTTACATCAATTACATACGCAAAATAATTCATATAACATGTATTTTTCTCTCATCCCACTACCACAAAAGTGGGCATATTCGACACTATTTTTATGTGGCCGTAGATCAAAAAAGCGTTGCCGTAGGCCATTTTTTCAAATAGGCAACACCAGCGGGGCGTGGCATCCGCGGCCGTTACATTAGCCACCTAAGGCAACACTTTTGCCCATCTACGGCCACGGAAAGAAAGTGTTGCATTATAGCCATAATGCAACACTATTTGCACGTAATGCAACACTATTCAGCGTTGCCTTAAGCATTAGTTAGGGCTCGGCTTCCAGTGCCGCCACATCAGCTTTCCACGTCAGTTGTCTACGTGTCACAAGACACATCATCTCTCCATGTCAGCACTCCACGTGTCACATGCCACACCAGCTATCCACGTCAGCTGTGGGGTCCACGTGCGACGGGTAAGCAATTATATTTAATGTAATGCAACACCACTACAATATGTAATGCAACACCATTACAATGAAATGCAATATCAATAAAAGCTAACGCAACAGTAGAAGAAGGAAAATGCAACACTAATTTGATAGAAATACAATGCTTTAATTAAATATTTTGCAATACAGGTTTTGTACAAGAAACTCATCCAAAGCAATTGTTTTAATTATCCAAATATCAAAACTCAAAAATCAGCTACATCGTTTTGTTCATTGTATACAGTAAGCTCGAACTACTTCAAGAATAGGTGCACGGCATAAGGGACATTATCCTGATCCATTCCTGGCCAATTCTTTAGCGAATTCTGAACATGTACACATGTGTCCACACCTGCAAAATGTATTACTCATTTATATATATGAATCATATATATGCAGCAATCCGATTGCAATAGGAAATATATATGTATGTTAGTATGTACCTATATATGAATCATATATATGCAGCAATCCGATCTGCAAAATGTATCCCTCTGCCTTCCAGAATTAAATATGCACCTGATCAAATGATAACAAGTTATTTGATAAGTGGTGGCATCGAATGGCCATTGGCCTTCTTAGTAAAATGTTATGAACACAATTATTACAATTGACTTACTGACCATTGGCGATTGGTCACTCATGCCAGCCAACAAATAAGCAATTTCATATGGCCATTCGTCTTCTGAGCAAAAAGTTTTCAGTTCCCATATTACTGCCACGTACAGTGTGCCACTTAATATCCTGTCAAGCTTCAGAAGCATATCGTCATCTACATCTTCAACTCCTAAACAAAACTCCATCGTCAAAAGTTTAAAAAAAAACAATGGAGGACTCTTCACTATGCATCACTGCCACTGTTCTTTCAGGACATTGGACTTACGAATTTGTGCATCTCACGCTTAGGCATACGCTGAAGCTTAATGAGGAGTGGACTATACGGGTTATACCCAAAAACTCTTTTCTAATAACATGCACATCTTACAGTACGCGTGATCATGCGCTAATGTTGAAACTTTTTACAAAAATTGGAGGTGCTTTTTATGTGCAACAATGATCTGCTGAAGAATTTGAGCCTGAACCAGCGTTCGAGGCAGAATCATGGGCCAGAGTTGTTGGCTTTCCCGAGTTCCTGAAGACAAATGTTCCTGCAATAAAAGAATTAATGACGCCAATGGGAAATGTGTGTGAAATTGACGATTGTCATTGGTCTCGAATTGACCATAGATCATTATACCTGAAAATGGAATTTTATGAAGGCATTGGCTTGGAGAATGTTTTTTCTGCTCGATTCGACAACAAGAAATACATCATTAGGGTTGAGCGCACCACACATACTCATCCTTTGACGAGGCCTGAAATTCTGTTTGTGAGCAATAGGGAGGAACCGGTGGTACCATTTTTATGTGATCATAGGTTAATTTTACTTCCATCCACAGTTTCTTATAGTGAGACACAACCACACATGCACACACTCACATACATACATACATACATACATACATACAAGGTTATAATGCCCCACCCAAGATTCTAAAATAATAATACAAACTGGTGCTCTGTTTGTTGTACATAGATGTGGTTGTGTGGCTTGAATTTGAGACACTGTTATTGTATGGCTTGAATTTCCTTCAGATGTGGTTACATGTCAAATTGTTTGATAATTAATGTGCGTTACATGTCAAATTGTTTGATAATTAAGGCAAATAAACTCGTAGGTGGATCACATTATTTGAGAATTGAATCATATAATATATTAGGTGGATCACAAAATGTTTACAGAAATAGAAGTTTGATCATATAATATATTAGGTGGATCACAAAATGTTTACAGAAATAGAATTAACATACCTATTGAAGTTTGATCATCCAAAGATCACTTTGCCCTCCACAACAAGAAATTCTGGTTTGGTCGCTGACTATGCTCTATCCTTAACAGCCACTCTGACATAGACAATGACTCTGACATGGACAATACCTCTGACATGGATGCTGGTGCTGATGCTGGTGATGATGCTGGTGATGACTGGTGATGTTTGTGGATGTTGGTTTTATTCTGCTGGTAATGATTTTTGGCTTGAAATTTTGTGAATATTTGTGAAACTTTGTGTGGTTGTGGAAGTTTGTGATGACTGGTGATGACTGATGATGGATGCTGGTGAATGTTTTTGAATGTTTGTGAATGGTACGTTGTTTTGTTTGTGAATGCTGGTGATTTTTTAAAATCTCTGCGTACGTCTCTGGTGTATACTTATGATACTTGTGCGTGTATACTTGTGCGTGCCTTCAGATGGCTGCCTTATGATACTTGTGCGTGCATGTATACTTGTGCACGCGTGTATACTTGTGCATGTCTACTTGAGCGTGTGTACTTGTGCGTGTATACTTATGATACTTAAGCTTGTATACTTGTGATACTTGTGCGTGTATACTTATGATACTTGAGCGTGTGTACTTGTACGTGTATACTTATGATACTTGAGCTTGTATACTTGTGATACTGGTGCGTGTATACTTATGATACTTGTGCGTGTATACTTATGCCTGCGTGTATACTTGTGAGTGTATATATGCACTGCGTGTATGATGTGTATTGTAATAAAACGAAAATGCTTGAGTGCCCGCTTCAGATTTTGTCAAAATCTGCGGTAAGAGGCTTAAAATTCGGATGTCACCGCAGTGCATACACACCGCAGTGCAAATTAACCTCAAGCATACAAATTAACCGCAGTGTAAGGTATGAACCTCAAGCAGTGCAAACTAACCGCAGTCCCCATTCCTTAACTAGCACGACCTCTATAATAAACCAATGTCTTTTTCATGCCAGTAGCCTGGTTCTCATGGTTCATTGCCGGGTATAATTTTCGAATAAACCTCAGCATAATCCCAAATCCCAAATCAATAATAAGCGCAACTAATTACTCATAAGCGAATGGGTTTTCCAAAATGTAACAAATGAACTAATTACTAATTACTCATAATCCAATCTATAATAAGCGCAACTAATTCACAGTGCAATACAAACTGAAACTGAGGGAAAAAACTGGCGATGTCAGCGCCCTGAGCAATCAAAACTAGAAAGCGTTTCAAAGCTTCATCCTTTTCGGAATAGAATTTGTTGTCGAGGAGAGGATCGATACTGACGTGAATTTAGGTTTAAATTTTTGTCAATAGTAAAAAGGGGGGGAAACGATTAGATGATAGAGAAGAAAACGATTTCATGAAGGGAGAAGATCGCGCCAAAATTTCGTCAAAAGAATGAAATGACATGGCTGTCAATGATTGGATGATGGCTAACATTAAGATCATCAGATCCATAGATGGTTTGAACCGTTGGATTAATCTTTCATCTACGGTTGGGGTTTTTATATGTTGATAACGCGGATAGCTGAGCTGGATTATATATACGTAATGCTACGCTTTTAACTGGTGTTGCACATCAGAACACTAAAATTCCCACCGCAACAGTGCATCCACGTATAATGCAACAACATATGAATGCTGTTGCAGAAGCTCGAAGAAATCATAGCTTTCGCCACATTTTTCATGCAACGCACACAAATTAGTGTCGAATATGCCCACTTTTGTAGTAGTGTCCCAAAATATATGTTTCACTATTATTTATTTATTCATTATTATATATTTTATTTTATCTAAATTACAGTATCAATTAGTTGATTCCCAATTCAATTTCCCTAAGAAAAGTGGGTTGTTACAGACTCCCCCCCCCCCTACAAAAATTGCGTCCTCGTAATTTCTACGTAAGGGATACATCTGTAACAAAATAGATTTGGGTTTTGGTCTAGGTATGTACAACTATTATTATATTATGAGAGAGATACTTTAGAATATACAGACATGTATGATGTTTCTACTGTCTTGTGCTAATCCATATTCTAAATATATTATGTACTATGTCAAACCTAGGCTCTAATACCAAAAATGTAGCACCTGGCCCCTATACCCATGCTAACCAAGAGCAACACTAAGTATTACTATCAAAAAGCAAGGAGAATGGGACTCAATAGGGCTAAACGTTGTACTCGTTCCCTTGAAAGAATGCTGGCACGAATTTTTTTAAAATTTCTCAACTTACCATTCGTGCTCAGTATAAGTTTAAAGAAATGGTACAAGAAAATTTCCAAAGTTACATACTACAAAATATAATAGAATCAAGTGCAGCACAATAACAACAACATAATACATAATACATATCATAATAGAGATGTCCGGAAGACATAGTCCATAATACATAGTATCACTTCCCAAAATACATAATAGCATACATACCATAATACTGCTAGCTACTGGTAGTCCGAAGCTGCATAGTCAAAAACCCTAAAACGTGGAAAAAGATAAGAGTGACGCTGCAGTCCACGCAATCCTAACCTATTAAAAATCCTCAGCCTGACCCGAGGATTGTTATAACAAAACAAATCACACTGGTCAGACTATGTCTAGTGTGAGTGAAGTAAGTATCTATGGACATTACATAATTTATCAAAAAAGTAAAGGTGCCACATGTATAAGTCAACATGAGGCGTAAGATTGTTACAATATTTGAACAATTTAGCATAATCATCGCATTTAAATAAGCCATAATTCCAAACATACGTGTTGTATGTAACTCAGTATAATACCAACATCCATTATTATATGTAAAATAAAATGAAGAAATAAATAAAGTAAGAGTATCACATATAAACCAATAAAATACTTATAACTTTTATCATATGTAAAACAATATGATAAAATGAATAAAATCAGAGTATCATATCTAAATCCATATGATACTCATAATAAATCAAACCATAGTATCGCACATAAATCAATGCGATGCTCTTAACAATTTTATAAATTAATAGGATACTCATTAGGTCGGAGTATCATAAATTAATGAAATCCACATGAGATTTATCATAAATAAAAACAATATGATAAAATACCTCAAAACAGAGTACCATATATAAATCAATATGATACTCATAACAAATACATATACAAAACAATAAGATAAATATTTTGTGATAATTAATCAAGTCAACAAAATCTTCATGGCTTTTGTCGTTGGTCAATCAAATCACAGTATAGATCAATATAACAATTATCATATATAAATCAAAATGATAATATAAACCAAATCAGAGTATCATATATAAATCAAAATGATAATATAAACCAAATCAGAGTATCATATATAAATCAATATGATACTCATAACAATTATCATATATAAATCAATATGATGATATAATCAAATCAGAGTATCATATATAAATAAATACGATACTCAGAACAATTATCATATATAAATCATTATAATCAAATCAGAGTATCATATATAAATCAATACGATACTCAGAACAATTATCGTATATAAATCAATTTGATAATATAATCAAATCAGAGTATCATATATAAATCAATACAATACTCATAGCAATTATCATATATAAATCAATATGATAATATAATCAAACCAGAGTATCATATTCAAACCAATACGATACTCATAACAATTATCATATATAAATCAATATGATAATATAAAGTTAATCAATTATAGTAATGTAATAAAATATTAGGGAATTATGGGAAAAATATAACTCGACCCATAACATACCAAATAAACAGTCGTTAGTATTATAAAATCACAGTGGTAGAGCTGAGCGCGCATCGAGACATCTGCACCGCAATCTACTCATAGCGCCATAACACACCTGGCGATCAACCCAGATAACCAAGATGGTTTAAGGCGAAGGCCGTATGCTACCTGTTCACGGTACTATATGTGGGACCCCCACACCTCCATCTATTGTAGTCTGTGACCCACCGATTCGGAATCTCGATCGAAACAACAAAATTGCACAATGTAGCATACCGTTGACCTTTGTGGTAGATGGGTGAAATTTAAAACCACTGATTCAGGTAGCGATCCTGAATCAGGTCTACCAAGATGGAGTTTTGTTCCATTGGTACAACAGAGTCCAATCTATCACAATCCCGAAATCAAAAGTATTTTTATAAACATTATTTTATAATAAATATGCCATGAAGTTCAAAGTGTTTATACCGTCAAAACACTTTGTAAACTTAATCATGTTTTGAAAATATACCATCACATGCAAAACAAAATAATAATCACAACCCGAATTAAACAAAACAAAGCTGATATTCAACTTTATCATATATAAAACAATATGATAAAATAAATCAAGTCAGAGTATCACATATAAGTCAATATGATACTCATAATAAATATCATATATAAAACAATATGACAAAATAAATCAAATCACAATAGTTACGATAGAGAAAAGGATATCATCATAAGAATGGCATATAAGTATGCCAACTCAACGATGAACTAAAACCACATCAATTCAAAAAGTGTCACATACTTCCAAATAGTAACTATTTAAGTAATGCACTTGCGTCCCATACCACATTGCATTACTTTAATATTTACTAAATGGGAGTTAATTCCACTTATTGAAAATGCACACAAATAACTTTTCCACAAAATTATAATGTTATAAATCGTATCTGAAAGCCACTTATGTAGATCAACAATTGTCTCAAAATACTAAATATGAAATTTGGTTCGTAAGTCATGTCTTCAAATTCATTCTGTCTTTATTGACAGGCCAGCTGCAAAGAATTAAGTTTTTGACAATCTAGACATTAAATTATACAACTCTTAAAACATAAAAGTCGTAACACATTTTCTAAGCTTTCCAAAACTTCAAGAGTTATCAAAATCCTATAAAAAAACCACAGAGTTATACCCAAAACAATTTGTGTTTAGGTCTGAAAACATCAATTTACATATACTGATTTTGTAAAAATCGTATAAAATCAACATTTAATCTTTTAAGGCTAAATTTTTTATAGTACCATTGAATATCAATCTAGTTTGTATGTACCAAATTTGAGAACCAAACGCAAAACCATTTGGTACATATTTCATATTCTTCACAACCCATTTTCTGTTGTGTTACCCAACTTGCAAAAATCATATAATTTCGAAATTTAATATTTTTAACCCAAAATTTTTACAGTAGCTTTGAATATGTAGTTTATGTGTACAAAATTTCAAAGCTAAATTCCTTACTAATTAGTACAGATTTCATGTTATTCACATTCCATTTTTTGCTGTGTTCTAAAGATCTCAATTTTCATATACCCAACTTGCAAAAATCATAGAAATTCGAAATTTAATATTTTTAGCTCAAAATTTTTACATTATCTTTGAATATGAATATAGTTTATGTGTACAAAATTTCAAAGCTAAATTTCTTATCAGTTGGTACAGATTTCATGTTCTTCACATTCCATTTTCTGCTGTGCTTTGCAAATTTCATTTTTCATATATCCAACTTGCAAAAATCATAAAAATTCGAAATTTAACATTTTTAACTTAAAATTTTTACAGTAGATTTGAATATGAATGTAATTCATGTGTTAAAAATTTCAAATGTAGATACCTTACCAGTTGTTTCAGATTTCATGTTCTTTGAAAACTGTTTTCAGCTCATGTTTGAAAATCTTAATTTCCATGTCTCCACTTTGTGTCAATTCATCGTACATGAAATATGCATTTCAAGTGCATTAGCAAAATCAAATCACTCTTCTATTTTGCCTCATCATAAAATTATTTCCATTAAAGTTAGTTTAGAATTTCTTTTCAATTTTAATTGCCAATATTCTAAGACACAAAATGACATAGGGGAAGGAAGATAACAATCAAACATACCTAAAGATTTCATCTTTAGGCCTAAGGAAAGAATCCCAAACTATGAAATTGAATAAAAATTGAATCTTCACTCACCTACAACTCCAAAAGTATACCTTTCAGCTCTGAAATTGATTAATCTCTTGATTCAACCCCTTGAATTAGAATCTTCTTTCATCTTCCATTTGTATGAAACTTTGATTAAATGGCAAGATTAGAGATGAGAGAAATTTTTAGGTTTCTGTATTTGTTCTCGATTGTTTCTGGTTGGGGGGGGGGGGATACGTACTGTAAGTAATTGGTGAAAGAGGATAGGAATGATTTTTATCCTTAGTCCCCTCTCTAGAACCTTCAACCAAGTCCCCCTTTTATTTTATTACTTTCACCTTCTTTTTATTTCTTTTCCTTTTCTTTTCTCATGTAACATAATGATTACTCTTTGTCTCTTTATGAGATATTTTCATTTTCCTCCTTATTAAATTAGTTTCTAGAGTATTCATCAAAATATCTTTTAAAATGAATACTTCCTATATTTTTATTTTGTTTTGTTTACATTTTTTTCCTTTTTTTTAAATTAATATAAAAGTTCTTTCTCTTCCTCTTTTTTTTTAATTCAAATGCGTACTTGAAAACTAATACACACAAGAATAGTATGTTATTTAAACTTCGCATACATAAAGGAAAAAGTTCTTTATGTAATAATAAAAAAAATATTTTTTTCTTTTAAAATTGTTATTTAATCAAAAGCAATAAACTTCATCATTGTTATTTGATTAACAGAAAAGTGTTTGAGAATTTTTATTATGATTGAATAATAATGTACACGTAACGTTCTGTACATATTTATAGAATGAGACATAACATAGCCGCTTGGGCTTGAATACTAAACATTGGGCTAAGTCCATCTGTTATTTGTAATATGCAGGGTACTCGGTGTAATAAAACACGTTATACACCCCCTCCGCAAAACCTATAATCAAAGCTAGGGTTTGAGATTAAAAAAAATGGCAGCCATCAATTCTCTACAACATCGTGTCTCCAGATAAATCTCTTCTCCGATTCACGATCAATTGCTACTCCTCAGCTCTTGCTCTTTAAGTTACGCCCTTTATTTGTAATGGAGAGCTTCCAACTTTCAGATAAGTACTTGCTTGACCTTCGTCCTTTTCAAATCTGCTAGAAATTCGAGTGTTTGTGGCAACTATGTAGTTATTGGCTTTTAATTTTTGATTTTTGCTGTCCAGGGCTTGAGTATTGATACTCGGATCTGTAGTGGAAGAAAGCTTTAGTCTTTCAAGAGGTTGTGAGTGACTGATTTCTTCAACGCACAGTTTTCTTCTTAGTTCCTCGAATCTGGGTCATGAAAGAGGTTTGGTTAGAACATCTGCGATTTGGTAAGTAGATGTACGTGATTGACTTGAATTCTTCCTTTCTGGACTAGCTCACGTACAATATATGTTCAATTCTAGATGCTTAGTTCTAGAGTGTAGTACTGGGTTTGCAGTTAATGATATAGCACTCATATTGTCACACCATATTGCTGCTGTGGAGTTAGTGTTAATTCTGAGCTCATGTAGAATAGACTGAATCCACATTATTTCTGCAGTTGCACTAGCAATGCTACGATATTCTGCTTTAGTGCTTGACCTAGACACTGTATTTTGCTTCTTAGCGCACCAAATATAGGATTTTTACCCAGGAATATACAATAGCCACTTGTAGATTTTCTATCATCATAGTCATTAGCCCATTCTGAATCTGAGTAGGCACTGATATTTAGGCTGGTGCTTGGTTTTAAAATAAGTCCTTGATTGATTGTGCCATTCAAGTACCTCAATATTCTTTTAACAACCTTCCAATGTTCACTCAATGACTTTTGCATGAATAGACTTGCTTTATTGACACTGTATGATATACCTGGCCTTATTATAATTACATATTGAAGTGCTCCAATAATGCTTCTATACAACCTTTCATTGCAAGTTGGTTCTCCTTTGTCTTTGCTTAGATGTAAGTTAGATACCATTGGTGTAGGCAGTGATTTGGCTTCACTCATTTTTGCTCTCACCAAGATTTCTGTAATATATTTCCTTTAACAAAGCTATAGCTCATTTTGTTCAGTTCTTCACACTTCAATTCAAAGAAAATATGATAGGTCACCCAGATCCTTTACTGAAAACTCACTGTTTAGCTGATTTTAAATGCTTTTTATTTCTGATTCACCGTTGCCTGTTATTATGAAGTCATCTACATAGATTAGAACATAGGTAACGGTGTCTGTTGTGAATTTTGTAAACAGTGGGTTGTCTGATTTTGTTGAAGTGTAGGCTAGTTTTGATAGTGTTGTCTATAGCTTGTTGAACCAAACTCTAGGTGCTTGCCTTAGACCATATATAGCCTTGTTTAGTTTTCACACCATTCCTTTGTTAGCCTTTTCTTTAATACCCGGTGGCAGCTCCATATAGACCTCTTCCTGCAAGTCACCATTCAAAAAAGCATTATTAACATCAATTTGTTTAATGGTCCAATGTAGTAATCCATACTATCTGAGCTGACTAGTACAACACACGTCCAACTCAAATAATACAGAAATACAAGTCACTAGTGTTAAAGAAAATAGAAAAGATAAAAGAAGAACAGAAATAACAATAGAGAATCTCACAGCGGAACGAATAAACTATATTATATATCATAAGCTTTGTGTAACGACCCGGATTTTGAGCGACTTTGGTTATCGACATAAACTCGATGTCGATAACCAAAACATCGAAAAATCCTGGTAATTAATGAAAGAAACTAGAGGGTGAGAATAGAAAGATAGAAACTTATAGAATAGAAGAAGAAGAAGAACATCATCATCAGAGTAACACGAATCTCACAGCGGAACGAATAAAATATAACATAACTTTTGAAATAAAACAATTATGTATACAATAGCACTTATCAGAGTACAACACTTACAACACAGCGGAAATAACTATAGCTATATGATCTTGAAGCCTCCTACTCCAAGCTTTCCAAGTATATCTGTAAAATCCCGACTACTTGACTGCCCGTACAAATTTAGGCACCCAAGAGTTTAGGGAAAACAACAAAGTAAACTTCGGGTCAGTCATGGGACTGGTGTGAGTAAAATAGTTTAAACAGGTATATGAACAAGTAAACGATATCTCACAAGACCACGCCGCAGAACGGAACGGGTTTTTCCCTTATGAGAATCCAAAATATCTTTATATCAAAAACCTTTTGATATTATAATAATGTCTATGTACAAATAGATATCAACTAGCAGAAACGCTTTCATCTCACGTTCTACATATATAGTATACAATCAAAATCGCAAACACGTATTGGATAATGGATTTCCAACTATGACAAGGTATGGAACCACCTTCTGATCAGTGTACTCTAGGAACGATACACTGGAGTTCAACAAGAACATCTTGCAACTCAGCCACACATGACCGACCACTCATTTCGCTTGAGTGTATCGACTGTACATCACCAACGGTTGGGATCAGAAACCGTTCCCGTATATATATGGGACAGCATTGATAGATTTAAGAAACAAATGAATATTCTCTAGATAGGTGATTATACACCCTACTTCGGTGCGACCGACTTAGCCATGCTGCCTGTCCGATTTCTGTCATTTACCGGTTGATGAGGCTAGAAGCTACGCTTTATCATCACATCAGATTCACTTCGAATGCCACATTGTCAGATCCATCAAAAATCACTAATTGACGTCTACAACAGTACGTTACGTGTTAGCTAAAGAAGTTTCCTTCTCCGCTTCCACTCTTGGTAAAGTTGAAGAAATCAATGTACGTGACCTTTCTGGAAATACTCTGTCAGACATTCATCAACACAAGTCATCCTCATTCACTTAGAATGTCACATCGTCATACCCGCCAAATCACAAATTGATTTATCCAAAAGTAACACGGGTATACAGCTTAGAGAAACGAATTCCTCCGCCACCAAATGTGAATACGTTTGAACAGATCAACTTACGCGATCCATTGGATATACTCTGTCAGACCTTCGTCCATACAAGTTGTCCTGGGACTGGACAAACCGAAGGCACTATTCAGTATATACATCTTAGTCACTGTTATCTAAGACTTATACAACAGCCCTTGCATTTTACTCCGTCTTCAATTATCTTTGGCATATATGATTCGCAACGCTTATGCCAATACAGAGTGGTTCTTCGGATAATAATCCAACCGGTCTCTCCATATTAACAACGTTAAAATGCTTAAAACTTCAATAGTCTGTGAGTTAACTATCGAAGAAAAACAAGTGTGCCAACAACGATATTATTTCCAGATGGAAATTATATCGGTAAATCATCAACATATATATATATATATATTCACATTACCTTATTTTCTATGTTTAGAAAATATATGTTATTAACACTGGAAAACGTTTTCCATTTGCTTATTTACAAATCACTACTCTCCCCCAACTATCAGTCCTTGACTGTGAACTAGTATGAGAACAATTCCCTAAGTATAAATCCCGAAGGCCGAAACCAACATCAGATAGGCACTTAGAAAACCATTCAATTTACTAATCTCTAGTCAGTTCTAATTTTACTTAACTCTATTTTATTAACTCTAATTGATTAACTCTAACTGGTCAACCTTAATTAATTAATCTAACTGGTTTTACTTGGTTTGACTAACTCAATTTATTAACTCGACTGACTAATTCAACTCGATTAACCTAACTTGATTTACTTATCTCGATAATCTAACTAATCACTTTGATTAACTCGACTAATTCACTTTGGTTAACTTAACCACTTAGTTTAACTTAACTAATTCACTTAACTCCTGTCAAATAAACTATATTCGATAACTCCTCTAACTCTATTCGAATAAACTATATTCGATTAACTCCTTTTCTCTATTCGAATAAACTATATTCGATTAACTCCTTTTCTCTATTCGAATAAACTATATTCGATTAACTCCTTTTCTCTGTTCGAATAAACTATATTCGATTAACTCCTTTGATTTAACACTAATCGATCAACTCCATCGAATAAATTATATTCGATAACTCCTTCGAATAAACTAATATTCTATAACTCACTTCGATTAACTAATAATCGATAACTCCATCAAATAAACTATATTCGATAATCTCCTCTCGAATAACTAGATTCGATTAACTTAACTTATTTAACTTAACTTGATTAACTCCTATCAAATGACTAGATTCGATCAACTTAACTTATTTAACTCATCTTGATTAACTCCTATCGAATAACTAGATTCGACCTATCGAATAACTAGATTCGATTAACTTAACTTGTTTAACACATCTTGATTAACTCCTATCGAATGACTAGATTCGATTTAACTCCATTGGCTTGACTCTAGATCGCAGCGATCACAATAGTTACACCTGACTCCCTCAGGAAACATCCGACTGCCTTAGGCTATTTACAGCCCTGCGAATTACGCTAGCAGTCGTACGAGATGGCAACTTACCCTGAATACTATGTTTGACTAACTCTGTCTCAAATAACTATATTTGATTAACTCTAGTTCGTATTAACTCTAATCAATTAACTCTAACTGAGTAACTCTAACTCGATCAACTCGACTTACTTAACTCAAATTGTTAACTTGACTTACTTAACTCACTGGTTAACTTGACTTACTTAACTCACTGGTTAACTTGACTTACTTAACCCAACTGGTTAACTTGACTTACTTAACCCAACTGGTTAACTCTACTGAACTGGTTAACTCTACTGAACTGGTTAACTCTACTGAACTGGTTAACTCTACTGAACTGGTTAACTCTATTCAACTAACTCGACTCGACTAACCCCTTTCGAATAGCATATTCGTTTTACTAACTTTCGAATACCATATTCGATTTACTCCCTTCGAATACCATACTCGATTTAACTCCTTTCGAATACCATATTCGATTTACTTTATTCACTTTATAAAGATTTCCTTTTTAACAACGTTTTATTCATTTGAAAAGATTTACTTTTAAATAACGGTTCTACACTTTAAAAATGATTTCCTTTTTATAACGTTTCCTTTTCAATTCTATTTGTAAATGGTTTACAAATATTTCCTTTTTAAATTTATTCTTGAAATATTCTAACTCCTTAAATTCTCTGAAATATTCGCCATAACCTCCTTTGTAACGGGAGCATCGGGAAAATCCCCAAACCGGCCACACAGGCCGTTCCATTCAAAAAGAAAATGTTTGAAATTATTTCCTTTTCGAATATCTCCTATTTATAAATATTCCATTTATAAATATTTTCTTATTTATAAATATTTCTATTTATAAATATCTCTTATTTATAAATATCCCATTTTATAAATATTCTATTTTCAATATCACTTTGAAAATCCCCTTATCAACATTTCGGTATGTTATGGTATTCAATCATATCAAATCACGATGTTCAATATCGTCCAAGTACATATAATCGCCCATAGATTTTATATCACATCATATAACAATATATGAAAAACAATAAAATAACTGTTGAGGAATCCAGTCGGATTCCTCCAACCTGTCTCCCTGCATCCACAGATGTTACACAATATGATTATCATCACTTTCAGTTCAATATAAATTATTCTGATAGCAGAATCAATATATAAATATTTAACGGTTTATATATATATATAATTACATATATATATAATTTTCACTAACTGACTAGCAGTTCAATCAATCAACCAACACATAGCAATCAACAGATGATTAACGGTTCTAAGAGTACATTATAAAAATATAACTGTTCAGAGTTGGTGAGTTTTACTCACATTTGCAGTTCATCGTTAAAGAACGATAAACTGTTATTTGATTTTGAATCAAACAATTTATTTCGCCATAAATCCAAACGAGCTCGGCTTCACTCCCGGTCAGTCTCGTTGTGTTGCTCCCGTCCATACGATCTTAACGCAACTTACGGTTCTCAATTCTGACCTCGTATGGATGAGATATCACATTTATAAGTTAGTGTACAATTTTAAATTCTTAAAACAAACTTAATTGAATTGAAATGGGCCTCACCCCCGTTTACTCCCCCGTGGCCCAATATACCCAAGCCCACCGTAAAAAGCTTTCTCCCCCAAACATAATTCGCGATCTCCAGTGAACCACACAGCCATTTCACCGTCCTCCTCCACCCTTTTCTCCGTCCATGTCCATCCATCTCCAAAACTGCAACCACCATTTAACTCCACTTCAAATTCTCTTCAACCCCGTCCCATTAGCTTCCAACTCGGCATCCTCCACCAAATGCCGACGTCGTGCTCCACATAGTGACCATCGTCACTTTTATCCACCGATTCCCACCAAATTACCACAACGAGCTCGGTTTTCCCTCCTCATCCCAGAACTAACAACAAAATATGATTTTAAAGCTCGAGTTTCACAAATACTCGAGCCCTAGCCTAGGAATACTCCATGACAGAGAGCCAAAAACTGTTCGAACCACTCATAAGTTATACTGGAATGAAGATGAGCACTCAGTGATTCCCATTGTGTGTGTTTTGGGATTTTTAAAGATTTCTTTGATTTGTTATGAATTTGGAAAACTCACGAGATGTTTTCCAGAAAAAGAAAATTGGTGGCCTGTTTTTGCCTGTTGACTTAGGAAGAGGAAAATTAGGTTTAAGTTGTTAGTGGGGGTATTTATAGTGTTGGAAAATATCTAGATATTTTATAGAGGGAATATTCCCGGTATATTCCTTTTTTTGATAATTCGTTTTACCTTCTAAAAGTAGCTGTGATCACACACAGTATTCAAAAATCACGAAACTGGATATGTAGCTAGAGTTCGACATTACGGTCCTAACGAAACTGGTTTCGTTGAATTCTGACTCCGTATGCTCACACAACGTATTTTTAACTGTCAAAATACTGATTGTTTTCCACTCTAAAATTCCGTACGACCACACAGTGACTCTAAAAACGAAACTTGACCTCTGACAATATTTTGACATTGCGGATCCAACAAAATTAGTTTCGTCGAATTCCGACTTCGTTTGCAAAACTAGCTATTTTTAAAGCTCTGGATGACCCATTTAAATATATAAATATATTTAAATATTATTAAATTAAATATAAATAAATCTATATTATCGTATATCTTCACATATGATATCGTATAGCCCCAGAGTATCATATCAGAATTTACAGTTTGATATTTCAGATTCCCGATTACCTCGATATTCAGTTTTACATTGAAAAACCCTTTTATAACGTATATAAAGCGTTACGAATTATAAAGGAATTCAACAGCGACTTTTCTGAAATTTGATTTGGACGTACATCAAAATCTACACGACGAAATCCCGATTTTTCTCTTCCACTAGAAAGATATACTCCACCAGCTCCACACATTTCTTGTTTCACAGAAATGCGGCTTAAAACGAATCCTGTACATTCAGTTGAAGCTCGAATTGCCAAATAGCGAACTGCCGCGCCATTTCAAGCTCTGTTTTAATAATATTGTAATTCTACCTTCAAACTGACGTCGATTGAATATATTCGTCAATATGATTCAACTCTAAGCTGAATTAAATCTTAGGGATGACCCTGTTCACCTTATGTTGTGATTTCCAATATTTTTGATTATTTCTGAATTAAATATATTATTTAATTTAATTAAATATTTCATATTATTTAAATAACGACGATTAAATTCCCTATATCACTATTTTAAACAATTAAATAAATTAATTATACCCCTGGAAAATGCGGGTCATTACACTTTGATATACAAAATTTTGTCTTATACATACATACCATCATCAGAGCATAATACAATATTTGATAAAGTGGAAATCACTCTAAAATAACTAGCGGTGAAGCCTCCTGCTTCTAACTCCTCCAAGTGTATCTGCAAAAGCCTGAAACACTTGACTGCCCGTATAAATTTGGGCACCCAAGAGTTTAGGAAAAACAAAATAAACTCTGCGTCAGTCATGAGACTGGTGTGAGTAAACTCCAACCATATGGTTTAACTTCAAAAATCTTTTGAAAGAAAAGGATAATAGTAAGACCAGTCCACACATAAACATGGATGGTTTTTACCTTACTATAACCCAAACCATTTTTGATACAATATCCAGTGATATTATACTAATGTTTAATCAAATAAATAACCAAATAGTAGAACGCTTGCATCTCACGCTCTACATATATAGTATAAAATCAAAAACCGTAGGGTGCTTATTGGAGATTGGATTCCAACTATGACAAGGTATGGGATCACCTGCTGATAGTGTATCTCTAGAGGCGAATACACCTGGGTTCAACTGAAACGTCTTGCAACCAGTCCCACACATGACCGACCACTCATTTCGCTTGAGTGTATCGAATGCATATCACCAACGGTTGGGCTCAAACCACCGTTTCCCGAAAAGGGACAGCATCAAATAGATTAAAGAAGTAAAGGAATTTCTCTAGATAGGTGATTATACATCCTTATGGGAGCGACCCACATAGCCATGCTGCCTGCCCGATTTTTGTCATTCCCGGTTGTGAGGCTTGAGGCTACGTCTATCTTTAGAATATCTAAGCACCATACACTTTAAATGCCACATCGTCAAACCCATCAAATCACTAGTTAATCTTCTCAAAGATATTACGGGTATAAAATCTAAGGGAAACAAATTTCTCCGCCACCAGATGTAATTCCTTGAAAAGATCGTCTTATGTGACCGTTAGGAATACTCTGTCAGACATTCGTCCATACAAGTTGCCCTGGAATTGGACATACATAATGGCCCCTGCACTTCACTCCTCTTCGATTATTTCTGCATAATCTAATCCGCAATGCCTAGGCCTATACGGAGTGGTTTTCGGATATTAAATCCAACCGGTCTCTCCGTATTGACCACGATGGTAAAAATCTTTTATAGCCGGTGTTTTAACTATCAAAGGAAAATAAACATCCATCAAACAATTTCACAATCACTGGCCTTTTCTAATATTTCATTTTTAATTCATTTTCTTAGCGAATTCTATATATATTGTTATATCGATTTCTATTATCAAAATTTCTTAAAAATATTCTAACTCCTTAAATTTCCGGAAAAATTCGCCATAACCTCCTTTGTACCGGCAAATAGTTCAAACCTCAACTCGCCTCTCTAAGCCCTTTCCATTCAAAAAGAAAATCAAAAAGTCAAGCGGCTTGCCGATTCGGCGCATAAAACCTCATATGGAAATTGAAACATGTACCTTTTTGTCGGGCACTTAAATTAAAATCTTCATACCTTCATTCACTTTACCCCATACCAGTCAAATGTGCATGCACCAGCGTTTTCATTTTATCTCAATCCATACGACCAGTTTGATTACATCACATTAAATTCCACAAATACTTTAAATAATTTACCGCCCCATTCACTTATAGTTTGAATCAATTCTTTCAAACATATTGCAATTTACTAATGATACTTCGAATACCATTTATAACTCACACTTCATAATTGAATTCAAATTCTAATTCTACAAATCCACTTTGCTGAACCCACATCAAGTTCCATTGAAACCATATTATCTCACTTCTGGTATTATTTAGTTAATACCATTCCATCATTTAAAATCTGTTTTTATTATCAAAAATCACTTTATTCAACTTGCTTGAGTTCATATTTATTTCATACTCAAATATGGAATTATACTAATTGAAACTCGGATATTTATTCACTAAAAATCCTTTTAATTAATTAATTTAATCGTTATGGTTTTAAAACGATTTTACAGCGACTTTTCTAAATTTTGATTTTGATATAACTCAAAATATGTACGACGAAACCAAGATTTTCCTCTTCCATTTGAAAAATATCACTTAATCGGTCTGGGCATTTCTTGTTTCATCGAATTCCGACTTATATTGGGTTCTGTATACTCAATTGAAGTTCGAATCGCCAATTTACGAACTACCGCGCTGCGGCGAGTTCATTTTAATTAAATTAAATATAAACGTTTAAAACTTCGTTTATAAAATATATTTCAACTCCATTTTCAAATACTTAACCCATTATCCAAGACCAACTTAACAATTCATAAAATCCAACTCGTCGATGATTCTATTTCATATCCATATTCAGTTATACATTAATTCAGACTCTAATTTATATATTCAATTCCAATTCATATGGAATTAGATCCTTAAAATTCAATATAATCGATTCCAGTTATAAATCTCTTCATGGGTAAAATTAATTATTTTAACATATTTCACCATTACAAACTAATCTCATCCCTTGATAATAGCGAAGTCGTTCAAGTTGGGGTATTTTATTTACCTCTCAGACCTTGACCGACACCGTTCTTACCTTGAGATAGATAAAAATTTGTAATATCAATCTTGATTTAAATCCCACTTTAGTTTTCATTTCTTTCACTAGGAAATTTATTTCCAAGTCACCCGATGAAAATTCCTTCATCATATTTATAAGTGGTGTTGATAAATCAACTTCCATGTTAAAACAACTTCTATTTTAATAATCTATTTAAAACTCGAGTCCCATTTTGGACTATCTTATTTGTATCACTTATATATATATACACACACACATGGAATCTATTACATATTTAAGTTTTATGTTTTATACAATAAAATCCAATATCTTATCAGTAATAAGTAATTTGTTTATAAATCCGTTATGGTTGAATTCTCAACATAAATCCATATGGATTTATTTAAATTCAATTTATATTATGAATATCAGAATAAACTTTATCGTTTCCTTTGCCCGAAACGATTTCAAATTTTAAATCCCTTTTAAATTCATATTTGAATTTAAATACCCAAATCATCCCATGATTATTATCCCCTTCTATTTATAAACATCGTTTGTAAATTCTAGTTCTTTGTTTTAAATATTTAAAACAAGCTTACATTTCATATCCCATTTGAAATCTAATTTCCACTTCGAAGGGAAAATTCCCTTCTTTAAATCCCTTAATTGAAATTAAAGTTTAATATTATCAAATGGTAATATTTCTTTTTTATTTATAAACCTTGTTTATAAATAACACTTCTTGTTTTAAATATTAAAACAAGTTTTCGATTTCAAATTCTCATTGAAATCCAATTTCCACTTTGGAAACCAAATTTTCCTTTTAAACTTCATATTTGAATTTAACACAAAATAACGATTTTCCTTTCCATTAAAAACATCGTTTATAATTTCAGTTACTTGTTTTTATTATTAAAAACAAGTTAATATTCCACATCTCATTCAAAATTCCATTTCTATTTCAAAAATAAAATTTCCCTTTTAAAACCAAAAATCCCTTTTATGATATTTTAAATATAAATATCTAGGGCCAGTGATATTCTAATATCTAACACACAAATCATCCATTCAATTCACACATCACATGCATATATAAATATGTAAACAACGGTAATTAAATTTGAGGAATCCAGTTGGATCCCTCCAACCTGTTTTCCCTGCATCCACAAATGTTAGTCAACAAAATAATACCAATCCTGCTTCAAGGCAGGATATCGCGGTATAAAATGGGGATCCACTTATATACGTGGGCGTTGGGTCATCCTCTAATGATACTGCGGGCATCCGCTAATAGTATTACGGGAAATATCCAATAACCACAATAATTCAACAATTCATTCAAGCACCCAAGCAACCAGCAAATTTATTTTTAATGATTAAAAATAAATTTTAAATATAAAACTATGAGTGAGATTTACTCACCTTATTTATTTTTGCAGAATATCACATTTAAATTTCGTATCTCGCAGCTACGCATCGTCCGGAATCGCCTTGCATGGATCTAATATCTAGCACCTATGATTATATGTTTATATTTAACGATTAAACGATGTTTAATTTAAATGAACTACTAAAATAAATAAATTTCCTATGTAACTTAAATTTAGTTAAAGAGTATACCTTACAACTGCTGTAATATTTCGATAAATCCGTGAAATAAATCCTCAACCAGCTCCAAATCTGCCATTTATCCTTTCCGGCATTTCGTCGACCAGTTAAAAGACATCTTGCATTCAATTCCCAACACTACATACCACATACTGATTTCCCAAACCAACCCGACTTCCCCATTACTCATAGCCAAATTAAGCAGCGACCTCTACCCAAAATAACAAAGATCCAACCTCCTTTGCCATTCCGAAATTACAAATCGAACCCTCCTTCCCATTCCAATTTCACTACGGAACTCATGATTAACTCCAGTACCAATACAGCACCCTTCCACAAAACTATAGATCTGAACTTCCCAATTCAATACCTAGTCTAACTCCACTCGCCTCATGTACAAATCGGATAACAATCTCATCCCTACTCCACCATCGAACCCCAAATTCGATCATCAGAAAAATGGACTCCAATTCAACTTTTAGTACATCCGCACTCCAGATTTCAAACAAAAATCAGCATCGACCTCTTCAAAACTACAGCGCGTTCCCTCAATCACACCGTTCAACAAATTGAACTATGCCAGTTTCCTACCCTAAATCGCAGCACTTATTTACATCGCACCTCATAACAACGCCCACTACTTCCGTATCACACTTTCATAACCAATTCGTGAACATCTCCAGATCATCCATCGCACCATAGTCACCTTTCCCCTTTTCACTACACTGTTGTACTCAACACCGTACTCCCAAATATTATCAACATTAATCCGTTGAGCCCTACCCGTGATTCTCGAGTTCGACTTGCCTTTGTTCACATCGCGTCGTCGGTTCTTAAGGAGTTCGAATGGATTTCGAGCTTCAGGAAATAACCCTAAATCGCAACTCCTTTTTCATGATTCAAAAGTGATTCAAGCTCAGTCTCAGGCTTCGGATTCGATCGTAAATTTCCCTTTTTTTCGATTTCGATTTGAAGAATTAAAACATAGAAGGAAAGAAAAGGAAGGCAAAAACTCAGATTTATTTCGTGAGTTCAGAAGTGGGGAAAATAGTGAAGGTGAATGGTTATTTATATGTGCGAGAGCAGACGGGCCATTAAATTGTTGTTTCTTAGATTTCGAAACAATGAGACAAATTTCACAGCTCAATGAAGGAAAATAAGCTGTATGATGGAACAAGGGTAGGTCGGCTGATAATTACTGATGTGAATTTATTTTATTTTTGATTTGATTTAATTAATATATTCTACCAAAATATCTCATGGTCCTTTACTCTAAATTCTGAACCGTTATTAATCGTAACGACTGATGTTCCCAACGTTATTCACTATTTTGAATTCAACGAAACAGTTACTGAATTTCAGTTCGACTTTATAGAGAAAATAACAATTTAAGTTAATGATTTAAAACAAAATTTGATTAAAATATAAATCGAATTCAGCCAATTAAATTAATCGAAATAAATTATCATTATTGTTCTAATTCAATAAAAAAATATTAATTGACTGAATCATTTATATTTAGTTTTAATTGTAAATTCGATTATTCAATATATTCAATATTAATTCGCATATCAATTTTTAAATCGATAAATTCAAAACAAAAATTCATTTATAATTCAAATTAAATATTTAAAACTAATTTAAATATTCATTATAAAACAGCTAAAAATCCGGGACGTTACATTCCTTCCCCCTTAAAAGAATTTCGTCCCCGAAATTGCTAAGGTAAGAAAACGCTACAAACCCATTTACTTTCCGAGAATTTTCTTATGTTGAAACTCAACTCTTCACATTTCGACCATTTTAGTCCTAACCAACTTTTGGTTTTCATATATATACTCACATTCATGTTTATCTGAATGATTTACAATTTACAATTCACATTCAATTCATATTTCACTCATGTATACTCGAATTCATTCAAATTGATTTTAAATCAATTTATTCACTTTAATCCATTTAAACTTCCACATTCACATTCTTGGGATTTCATTTTAAATCCTTTCGAAATCACATAAATATGTACATATATTTATAATCTTTTCAAATTCAAAATATTTGAATTTTCCAAGTAAACTTGTTTTCTTTCAAACAAATTCCCATCAAAACCTTTCTAAGGTAGCAATCCATCACTTAGAAACTCGAAAATGAACACTGATAATGCTACGGTCATCATTAGAATTATTTCCCAGCCACCGAAGTGAGTTCGGTGCCTTAACACTTTCAAAATCCATTCAAATATGATTTTTATTCAAACAGTCTTTTCAAAACAAAGCTATATCCTTTTAATATACTTTGAAAATATTTTCAAACTTCCCAGGATTTAAATTCCAATTTATGGTGTGAATCCAGTTTTAATTCGTCTCATTTGTATATTTCATTCATATACAAATTCCATTTGGTTCTATATCACCATTTCATTTCTTGTAATCTTATTTGATTATTAAAACAGCATCCAACACATCCATCTATTATAATAATTTCATAAAATTATTCCTTCTATATCAAAATAGAATTTTGGATAAAATAATTTCATTCGCCCACTTTAAAACAATATCGTATTCAATCTTCTGTTCAAGTGTTTAGAAATTCCTATCGACTTTGTGGCGTCCCACTATTCGATCAGAATTCATAAACCACTCAACAGACTAACCAACACAATATAAAACAATTTTTATATAAATTTACAAATACGCTCTCTCATATATATATACTCAACTCATTCTAAGGTACTACTGACCCTATCTCTAATGAGAACATTCCACCAAAGCCTAGGTATTCGCTCAACCTAAGCTCTGATACCAACTGTAGTGGCCTGCAAATCCATACTATCTGAGCTGACTAATACAACACACGCCCAACTCAAATAATACAGAAATACGAGTCATTAGTGTTAAAGAAAATAGAAAAGATAAAAGAAGAACAGAAATAACAATACAGAATCTCACAGCGGAATGAATAAACTATATTATATATCATAATCTTTGAAATACAAAATTTTGTCTCATACATACATACATACCATCATCAGAGCACAATACAATATTTGATACAGCGGAAATCACTCTAAAATAACTAGCGGTGAAGCCTCCTGCTTCCAACTCCTCCAAGTGTATCTGTAAAAGCCTGAAACACTTGACTGCCTGTATAAATTTGGGCACCCAAGAGTTTAGGAAAAACAAAACAAAATAAACTCTGGGTCAGTCATGAGACTGGTGGGAGTAAACTCCAACCGTATGGTTTAACTTCAAAAATCTTTTGAAAGAAAAGGATAATAGTAAGACCAGTCCACACATAAACACGGACGGTTTTTACCTTACTATAACCCAAACCATTTTTGATATCAAAATTCAGTGATATTATACTAATGTTTAATCAAATAAATAACCAAATAGTAGAACGCTTGCATCTCACACTCTACATATATAGTATAAAATCAAAAACTGCAGGGCGCTTATTGGAGATTGGATTCCAACTATGACAAGGTATGGGACCACCTGCCGATAGTGTATCTCTAGAGGCGAATACACCTGGGTTCAGCAATAACGTCTTGCAACCAGGCCCACACATGACCGACCACTCATTTCGCTTGAGTGTATCGAATGCATATCACCAACGGTTGGGCTCAAACCGCCGTTTCCCGAAAAGGGACAGCATCGAATAGATTAAAGAAGTAAAGGAATTTCTCTAGATTGGTGATTATACGTCCTTATGGGAGCGACCCACATAGCCATGATGCCTGCCCGATTTTTGTCATTCCCATTGTGAGGCTTGAGGCTACGTCTATCTTTAAAACATCTAGCCACCATACACTTTGAATCCAACGTCGTCAAACCCATCAAATCACTAGTTAATCTTCTCAAAGATATTATGGGTATAAAAGCTAAGGGAAACGAATTTCTCGGCCACCAGACGTAATTCCTTGAAAAGATAGTCTTATGTGACCATTAGGAATACTCTTTCAGACATTCGTCCATACAAGTTGTCCTGGAACTGGACAAACATAACGGCCCTTGCATTTCACTCCGTCTTCGATTATTTCAGCATAATCTAATCCGCTAGCCTAGGCCTATACGGAGTGGTTTTCGGATATTAAATCCAACCGGTCTCTCCGTATTGACAACAATGGTAAAAATCTTTGATAGCCAGTATTTTAACTATTAAAGGAAAATAAACATCCATCAAACAATTTCACAATCACTGGCCCTTTCTAATATTTCATTTTTAATTCATTTTCTTAACGAATTCTATATATATTGTTATATTGATTTCTATTATCAAATTTCTTAAAAATATTCTAACTCCTTAAATTTCCGGAAAAATTCGCCACAACCTCCTTTGTACCGGCAAATAGTTCAAACCTCAACTCACCTCTCTAGGCCCTTTCCATTCAAAAAGAAAATCAAAAAGCCAAGCGGCTTGCCGATTCGGCGCATAAAACCTCATATGGAAATTGAAACATGTACCTTTTTGTCGGGCACTTAAATTAAAATCTTCATACCATTATTCACTTTACCCCATACCTGTCTAATATGCATGCACCAACGTTTTCATTTTATCTCAATCCATACGACCAGTTTGATTACATCACATTAAATTTCACAAATACTTTAAATAATTTACCGCCCCATTCACTTATAGTTTGAATCAATAGCGTTCAAACATATTGCAATTTACTTATGATACTTCGAATACCATTTATAACTCACACTTCATAATTGAATTCAAATTCTAATTCTACAAATCCACTTTGCTGAACCCACATCAAGTTCCATTGAAACCATATTATCTCAATTCTGGTATTATTTAGTTAATACCATTCCATCATTTAAAATCTGTTTTCATTATCAAAAATCACTTTATTCAACTTGCTCGAGTTCATATTTATTTCATACTCAAATATGGAATTATACTAATCGAAACTCGGATTTTTATTCACTAAAAATCCTTTTAATTTATTAATTTAATCGTTATGGTTTTAAAACAATTTTACAGCAACTTTTCTAAATTTTGATTTTGATATAACTCAAAATCTATACAACGAAACCAAGATTTTCCTCTTCCATTTGAAATATATCACTTAATCGGTCTGGGCATTTCTTGTTTCATCGAATTCCGACTTATATTGGGTTCTGTATACTCAATTGAAGTTCGAATCGCCAATTTACGAACTACCGCGCTGCGGCGAGTTCGTTTTAATTAAATTAAATATAAACGTTTAAAACTTCGTTTATAAAATATATTTCAACTCCATTTTCAAATACTTAACCCATTATCCAAGACCAACTTAACAATTTATATTATCCAACTCGTCGATTATTCTATTTCATATCCATATTCAGTTATACATTAATTCATACTCCAATTTATATATTCAATTCCAATTCATATGGAATTAGATCCTTAAAATTCAATATAATCGATTCCAGTTATAAATCTCTTCATGGGTAAAATTAATTATTTTAACATATTTCACCATTACAAACTAATCTCATCCCTTGATAATAGCGAAGTCGTTCAAGTTGGGGTATTTTATTTACCTCTCAGACCTTGACCGACACCTTTCTTACCTTGAGATAGATAAAAGTTTGTAATATCAATCTTGATTTAAATCCCACTTTTGTTTTCACTTCTTTCACTAGGAATCTATTTCCAAGTCACCAGATGAAAATTCCTTCATCATATTTATAAGTGGTGTTGATAACTCAACTTCTATATTAAAACAACTTCTATTTTAATAATCTATTTAAAACTCGAGTCCCATTTTGGACTATCTTATTTGTATCACTTATATATATATATATATACACACATGGAATCTATTACATATTTAAGTTTTATGTTTTATACAATAAAATCCAATATCTTATCAGTAATAAGTAATTTGTTTATAAATCCGTTATGGTTGAATTCTCAACATAAATCCATATGGATTTATTTAAATTCAATTTACATTCTGAATATCGGAATAAACTTCATCGTTTCCTTCACCCGAAACGATTTCAAATTTTAAATCCCTTTTAAATTCATATTTGAATTTAAATACCCAAATCATCCCATGATTATTATCCCCTTCTATTTATAAACATCGTTTGTAAATTCTAGTTCTTTGTTTTAAATATTTAAAACAAGCTTACATTTCATATCCCATTTGAAATCTAATTTCCACTTCGAAGGATAAATTCCCTTCTTTAAATCCCTTACTTGAAATTAAAGTTTAATATTATCAAATGGTAATATTTCTTTTTTATTTATAAACCTTGTTTATAAATAACACTTCTTGTTTTATATTAAAACAAGTTTTCGATTTCAAATTCTCTTTGAAATCCAATTTCCACTTTGGAAACCAAATTTTCCTTTTAAACTTCATATTTGAATTTAACACAAAATAACGATTTTCCTTTCCATTAAAAACATCGTTTATAATTTCAGTTACTTGTTTTTATTATTAAAAACAAGTTAATATTCCACATCTCATTCAAAATTCCATTTCTATTTCAAAAATAAAATTTCCTTTTAAAACCAAAAATCCCTTTTATGATATTTTAAATATAAATATCTAGGGCCAGTGATATTCTAATATCTAACACACAAATCATCCATTCAATTCACACATCGCATGCATATATAAATATGTAAACAACGGTAATTAAATTTGAGGAATCCAGTTGGATCCCTCTAACCTGTTTTCCCTGCATCCACAAATGTTAGTCAACAAAATAATACCAATCCTGCTTCAAGGCAGGATATCGCGGTATAAAAAGGGGATCCACTTATATACGTGGGCGTAGGGTCATCCTATAATGATACTGCGGGCATCCGCTAATAGTATTGCGGGAAATATCCAGTAACCACAATAATTCAACAATTCATTCAAGCACCCAAGCAGCCAGCAAATTTATTTTTAATGATTAAAAATAAATTTTAAATATAAAACTATGAGTGAGATTTACTCACCTTATTTATTTTTGCAGAATCTCCCATTTAAATTTCGTATCTCGCGGCTACGCATCGTCCTGAATCGCCTTGCATGGATCTAATATCTAGCACCTATGATTATATGTTTATATTTAACGATTAAACGATGTTTAATCTAAATGAACTACTAAAATAAATAAATTTCCTATGTAACTTAAATTTAGTTAAAGAGTATACCTTACAACTGCTGTAATATTTCGATAAATCCATGAAATAAATCCTCAACCAGCTCCAAATCTGCCATTTATCCTTTCCGGCATTTCGTCGACCAGTTAACAGACATCTTGCATTCAATTCCCAACACTCATACCATATACTGATTTTCCAAGCCAACCCGACTTCTCCATTACTCATAGCCAAATTAAACAGCGACCTCTACCCAAAAAAACAAAGATCCAACCTCCTTTGCCATTCCGAAATTACAAATCGAACCCTCCTTCCCATTCCAATTTCACTACTGAACTCATGATTAACTCCAGTACCAATACAGCACCCTTCCACAAAACTATAGATCTGAACTTCCCAATTCAATACCTAGTCTAACTCCACTCGCCTCCTGTACAAATCGGATAACAATATCATCCCTACTCCACCATCGAAGCCCAAATTCGATCATCAGAAAAATGGACTCCAATTCAACTTTTAGTACATCCGCCCTCCAGATTTCAAACAAAAATCAGCATTGACCTCTTCAAAACTATAGCGCGTTCCCTCAATCACACTGTTCAACAAATTGAACTATGCCAGTTTCTTACCCTAATTCGCAGCACTTATTTACATCGCACCTCATAACAATGCCCACTACTTCCGAATCACACTTCCATAACCAATTCGTGAACATCTCTAGTTCATCCATCGCACCACAGTCACCTTTCCCCTTTTCACTAAACTGTTGTACTCAACACCGTACTCCCAAATATTGTCTACATTAATCCGTTGAGCCCTACCCGTGATTCTCGAGTTCGACCTGCCTTTGTTCACATTGCGTCGCCGGTTCTTAAGGAGTTCGAATGGATTTCGAGCTTCAGGAAATAACCCTAAAACGCAACTCCTTTTTCATGATTCAAAAGCGATTCAAGCTCAGTCTCAGGCTTCGAATTCAACCGCAAATTTCCCTTTTTTTCGATTTTGATTTGAAGAATTGAAACACAGAAGGAAAGAAAAGGAAGGCGAAAACTCAGATTTATTTCGTGAGTTCAGAAGTGGGGAAAATAGTGAAAGTGAATGGTTATTTATATGTGCGAGAGCAGATAGGCCATTAAATTGTTGTTTCTTAGATTTCGAAACAATGAGACAAATTTCACAGCTCGATGAAGGAAAATAAGTTGTATGATGGAACAAGGGTAGGTCGGCTGATAATTACTGATGTTAATTTATTTTATTTTTGATTTGATTTAATTAATATATTCTACCAAAATATCTCATGGTCCTTTACTCTAAATTCTGAACCGTTATTAATCGTAACGACTGATGTTCCCAACGTTATTCACTATTTTGAATTCAACGAAACAGTTACTGAATTTCAATTCGACTTTATAGAGAAAATAACAATTTAAATTAATGATTTAAAACAAAATTTGATTAAAATATAAATCGAATTCAGCCAATTAAATTAATCGAAATAAATTATCATTATTGTTCTAATTCAATTAAAAAAATATTAATCGACTGAATCATTTATATTTAGTTTTAGCTGTAAATTCGATTATTCAACATATTCAATATTAATTCGCATATCAATTTTTAAATAGATAAATTCAAAACAAAAATTCATTTATAATTCAAATTAAATATTTAAAACTAATTTAAATATTCATTATAAAACAGCTAAAAATCTGGGGCGTTACATCCAATTTTTATACAAGGCTATAGTTAATATAATTCTAATAGTGGTTGGTTTTACAACAGGGGAGAATGTTTCATTAAAATCAATTCCCCACTGTTGTGAACACCCTTTAGCCACTAATCTAGCCTTGTATTTAAAAATGTACCATCTGCATGCCTTTTGATTTTGTATGTCCATCTATACCCTATGATATTTTTGTTTTTGGGTGGTTGAACTATACACCATGTTTGCTTTTTGTTCAAGGCATTTAATTCTTCTTCCATGGCTTCTCTCCACTTATCATTCTGCACTGCTTGATGATAAGTGAAGGTTTCGGTATCATTGTATTCAGTATGAAAATTTTCTGGTTTGAAAATACCACTTTTGGCCTTTGTTACCATATGATGTTGATTTTGAGTTTGAGTAGCTTCTCTGTTTCCTTCCGATTGCTGACTTTCGACTTGATTGTTTTCATCATTATTCTCACTTTGATGGGATGAGTCATCATCATTATTATCAGTACTGATCTCATTATCATGATTTGATTCAGTACTGGATGCAGCCTATTGTGGAGAGCCAATATTTTGTGTATCTTGTGTATGTGTTGTACTAGCAGTTGTATGTGGCACATATATAATATCACTTGTTTGTTCTGAGATAGGAGGTATAGAGATTCTAGGATTGTACACTTTTTGTGTTGTTTTGCATGTATTATTTTTAAATGGAAAATTTTTCTCATTAAAGATGACATGCCTAGAAATATAAAATTTTCCATTACTGTCTAAGCACTTATACCCTTTATGGTTGGTAGTGTACCCCAAGAATGTACAGGCAGTAAATCTATAATCTAACTTATGTTTGTTAAAAGGTCTTACGTAAGGAAAACAGAGGCACCCAAAAGTTTTCAGATCACCATAGTTAGGTTTGGTTTGAGTTAGCACCTCTATAGGACATTTTAAATCCAATACCTTTGTTGGTAACCTGTTTCTTAGGTGTACTGTTGCAGCAAAGGAATCAGGCCAGAATTTTAGTGGTAGAGATGCCTGTGCCAATAGTGTTAGCCCAGTCTCAACAATGTGTCTGTGTTTTCTTTCAATAAGACCATTTTGTTCAGAAGTGTGTGGACAAGTTAATCTATGAGTAATCCCCTTTTTGTCAAAATATTTTTCAATGGATGAAACTCCTTGCCACTATCACTTTGAATAATTTTGACTTTATGACTAAGTTGATTTTCTGCATTAGCTATGAATTGAGTAACTGCATTGCATGTATCAGACTTAGATTTCATAAAGTATATCCAAACATATCTTAAAAAAGCATCAATAAAAGAGACGTAGTACTTGAACCCATAATCAGTATCAATTTATGCTGGACCCCACAGGTCAACAACCACTAGTTCTAATGGATTTAAGTATTTAGTTTCAGAATTTGAAAATGGCAACTTGTGACTTTTTCCCATTTGACAATATGTGCATATGTAACTATCAAGAATATTAACAGAAATGCCATTGTTTTTAACAATCTCTTTCGTGATTTTGCAACTTGGATTTCGAAGCTTAAAGTGCCATATATCAAAAGTAGTAAATTCGTTGTTTCTGTTTAACTCTGCTACATTACAGAGGTTACTCTTAAACTCAGAGTTTTTGACATTTCCTGAGTCAAACTTGTACAGCCCATTTTGTTCTCTACCCTGCAATAAAATGGTCCTAGTCAGCATGTCCCTAACTACACAGTGTCTTGGGTAAAATTTAAAAGATACTTGATTGTCTTTTGCACACTGTGACACACTAATCAAGTTTTTCCTTATATGTGGTGCACATAATAGATTATTCAAATAAAGTAGTTTAGCGCCTTTAATACTAGCATGTCCAGTGTGTGATATAACTGTAGAATTACCATTACCCATTATTAGAGACTGTTTACCTTTGTATTCACGGTTTCCAAGATTCATATTGTTCAGATTGTTTGTTACATGGTGAGTAGCTCCTGAATCTGGATACCATGCTTCATCTTGAATGTCTTCAATAGTTGCTGCATTAGATGATGTTTCTTGACTGCATTTGTTGTCTGTTTGACTGTTGACCATATTTGCATTTGGATTGCCTCCACGATTATTGTTGTTACCTTACTGATTTGTATTAAAGTTGTTATCAAATCTGAAGTAACAATTGTTAGCTGTATGTCCAAGTTTCTCGCAAATCTGACATTTAGGCCTATTGTTGGGATTCCATCTCCCAGCTCTGCCTCTTCCTCGATTGGATGAACCTCCTCTTTGGTAAGTGTTTTGACTTCATGGATTGTTGGCCTGATTTTTTGCTTTGCCACTGGTAGTGTAATTGACATTAAAATCTGCTCCATCTTTCTTTTGCAACATTCTTCCTTCATGGGCAAGTAACATAGAATAGACATTTTGTAAGGAGGGTATGGGTTCAATAGATGTAATGAAAGCTATCACAGCTTCATATTCATCATCAAAACCCCCCACTATGTATATAATCTGTTCTTTTTCTTCAACCCTATTTCCTGTACATGCTATTTGATCACATAGATTCTTCACCTTCATAAGATACTCATTCATACTAGATGTATCTTTCTTTATAGATTGTAGTTGTTTCTTGAAATGTAAGACTCTTGCTGATGATTGACTAGTAAATGATCTTTCCAAAGCTGTCCAAACATCATGAGCAGTTTTAATTTCTATTAACTGTGGCATAAGAGATGCACTCACTGATGACATTAACTAGGCACTGACAAGATTATCTTGTCTTTGATAAGCACTGAATTCTTGATTATTCGCCAAATTATTATTACTGTCTTTGATATATTTCGCTGGAATAGGCCTTGTTCCATAAAGAAAGTCTTCCAAACCGTAACCCTTTGCTGATGTTTCAACTTGCAACTTCCATAGGAGGTAATTTGATTCATCGCGTTGAATGGATATGATCTGGCTTTGAGGCTTTATGATGGCTTTGATGAGATCCTTAGTGCTTTCAGCACTTGTCTGATTGGATCTGGCAAATGATACTGGTGAAGTTGATTTATCTCCTTCAACCATGATTTCAGATTGCAGGAATTAGAGATTGTCCCACGGATTCAGGTAAGAATTTCTGAACTCCTATTCTTGAATTGAAGAATCTGAGGGTTTTCTTCAATCTGTAGTTAAAAATGCAACCAGAAAGCTAATTAGTTTCTTTTAAGAACTGACTGATTTGCTTTCTGGGATGTCTTTTGATTGCAATTGAGTGAATACTTCAGATTTTTTGATCGAATCCTGAGTTTCAGTGATTCTTACCACCACGCTATAATATTAGAAACAGATGCAGCCACTTGTACTGGCGAGGCACTGATTTCTTTGTTACATCCTCAACTCTCAGATGAAGAGATCACAAATCTTGGATGAGAGGTATCCAAGTGATGACAATTTTCTAATGGATAATCTATCTATTGATATATCTATTGAGACTTGAGTAGTGGATCGATTTTAATTACTGTTAGCAGGCAGCTCTGATACCATATTTGATTAACAGAAAAGTGTTTGAGAATTTTTATTATGACTAAATAATAATGTACACATAACGTTCTGTACATATTTATAGAATGAGACAAAACGTAGCCGCTTGGGCTTGAATACTGAACATTGGGCTAAGCCCATCTGTTATTTGTAATATGCGGGGTACTCAGTGTAATAAAACACCTTATAATTGTTACAATAAAACATGCAACCTTTTACATCAATTACATACGCAAAATAATTCATAAAACATGTATTTTCCTCTCATCTTAAAATATATGTTTTACTTTTATTTAATTATTTATTAAATATTATATATTTTATTTTATCTAAATTACCAAATCAATTAGTTGTGTAACGACCCGGGGAAAAGGTCGACGCTCGAGTCTTCGACAACAATACATAAACCCGTATCACTTGCCAAAAACCCAAGTATCGAACCCCCAGATTGTCATGAGAAAGAATTTAGAGGGTGAGAATAGAAAGAAAGGAGTATTAGAATAGAAGAAAGAAGAAGAACACATCAGAATCTCACAGCGGAATGAATAAAATATAATATAACAAATCTTTTTATACAAAAGAAACTGTATATACATACCAATCATCAGAGTTTAACTGATATCAAACACAACAGAAATAACTTTATATAACTAGTGGTGAAGCCGCCTGCTTCCAGCATCTGAACTTCAAGCAAAACCTAACCTGGAACATACTCGGTCTGACCCGAGCACATTTGATTTAAAACAAAATACATCGGGTAAGTCTGGAATACTATCAGTGATAAATTCATAGCACACACATTTGTTTAATTTTTGAAATCCTTTCTGAAATCAAAGGATAATAGTAAGACCAGCCCACACATAAACACGGATGGTTTTTACCTTACTATAACCCAAAACTGTTTTTGAAATCATAACTTGCTCTGATATTATCATAATGTCTAAATACAAGTAAATAACAATCTAGAGGAACGCTTGCATCTCACGCTCCCCATATATAGTATACAAACCAAAACCGTGGGCGCTTATTGGATATTGGAATTCCAACTATGACAAGGTATGGGACCGCCTTTCGCACGTGTTTCTCTTGAGGCGAATACACTGGGTTCAACAAAAACGTCTTGCAACCCGGCCCTCACATGACCGACCACTCATTTCGCGTGAGTTTATCGAATGTATATCACCGACGGTTGGGATCAGCAACCGCCTGCCCGAAAAGGGACAGCATCGATAGATTAAAGAAGCAAAAGGAATTTCTCTAGATATGTGATCATACATCCTAATGGGAGCGACCCACATAGCCATGTTGCCTGCCCGATTTTTTTAATTTCCCGGTTGATGAGGCTTGAGGCTAGAACTTGACTTTAAAACATCTGGCTATCATTCACTTTGAATGGCACATCATCAGATCTGCCAGATCACACTTAATTGACGTCCACAAAAATACCCTAGTTTATTTGGCTAGAGAATAACCATTTCTCCGCCATCAACTATGGTACGTTTGGAGAAATCAATGCATGTAATTCCTTTGGAAATACTCTGTCAGACATCCGTTCATACAAGTCATCCAGGAACAGGATGAACCGAAGGTACTCTCCTACTGCATCTCATATAGGAATCACCCCCTGAATCAGTAGCGAGAAGTTCTTGCAACCCGTGGATTCCAACCACGACAGAATCACAAATCAAAATAACTCTGGCTGCAGGCCAGAGAAATTTGACAAGTAGTCCTTCCTCTTATGAAGATCCACGGTCTTCACTTGCTCCGTCTTCAATCGACGTCTTCACATATTTGCTGGTCGGAATGGTTTTCGAATATAAATTCGATCCCGGTCTTTCCATACCAACAATCGTATTGGTCTGGTTTTGATAGTCGGTGTTTTAACTATCAAATACAATAGTGTGAACACAATGAGTTTTCTGATTCAGTACTTGGCATGACTTGACCTCTTAAATGATATAAACCAAATTTTCTCTTACTAACTCTGGCTAATTTACTTTGATTGATTGACTCTAACTTGACTAATTCGACTAATTTAACTCAACTGGATTAACTTGACTCGATTACTTCTATCGATTAGCTAATATTGACTTAACTCCATTCGCTTGACTCTAGATCACAGCGATCACAATGGTTACGCCTGATTCCCTCAGGAAACATCCAACCACCGTAGGCTATCTGCAGCCCTGCGAATTACGCTAGCAGTCGTACGAAATGGCAATTCCTACTGAATAACTATGTTTGACTAACTCTAACTATATTCGATCAACTTTAATTGAATAACGAATATTCGATATTATTTGAAATCAAAATTCTTATTTCCTTTTTAAACTAATATTGTCAGATTATTTATTTCCCAAAATCCTTGCGTTAGAGCTTGACATTCCTTGTATAAGACAAAACTAATTTCAACACCTTCACTTGCCCAAACTAATACCATTCCTCGATAATAGTGAAGCCAACCAAGTTGGGGTATTTTAGTTACCTCTCAGACCTTGATCGACCCCGTTCTTACCTCAGAATAATATTTGTTTAACCACTAACATCATAATCACATCTTCCCTTTTTGGTTTCAAATCTGGTTTTAAAGTCGTTATTTACATTTGAAATCTCGTTTAAAGCTTTTTTACTTAATTCCTTTATTTAAGTAACATCCATTTAAAACACCACCTTAACTGCACGTATTCTTTCACTTATACCTTTTTGGTTTATAAATCAAATTCCTCGTCAATTAGTTTGAGTCCATCTATTTGAACCTTCTATAATAAACTTTTATCGCCATTTTGGCTAAACCTCATCGCCAGTAAAATACTTGTTAATTGAATTCCCATTTATCAAATCTTGTTTGAAACTTGGATTTATAAATCCCTTTATACAAATCTTACTTAAATCTTTAAATTTGAATTTACTACCACTTCGTTACTTCTTAATTGGATTTTAAATAAAAGCCATCGTCTTAACTTGTTAGCTAAGATAATAAGTAACTTTATCAAAATAATTAACCCTGCTATTAAATAAAATAATTACCATTCTAATTCTATTACCAATTCTAAATAAACACGGTGGACCCTGCCAACCGTACATCGCCATTAACCATTAACTGAAATCCCGTTTGTCATTTCCCCTTTTAAATTAATTAATTAACTTAATTAATTTAAACCACTATTTAATTGTTTAAGAACAATTATTTAATTTAACCAATCCCAGAGTTAAATACTTTGGGTTTTCCTTGTTTCCAAAACTGGTAAAATCCATTTAAATAACCCCTTGAAAACTCGATTAAAATTATATATTGATAAACTTTTTAACTTAATTACTTATATAAAATAATCGAAAACTTTAATTTAGTTATAAATAAATTTATAACTTTAAAAAATACATCAATTCACCCGACCGTCGAACGACGGTTAAAAAGTGCTTTTTAGTCCATTCACTGTTAATTACCAAATCAACACTGTCGGTTGATTTTAAACACAACACAGGTGAATATTTATTCAACCATCACACTCAAATAGGTTTAACTACCATATGGTGTTCAATCAGTTCAAATATCAATAATATAACACAAACAGACAACATATATAATATTTGAGGAATCCGGTCGGATCCCTCCAACCTGTTCTTCCCTGCATCACAGCTCGTTAGACATTTCATAACAATATATGAAATAAATTTCATATGATCTAATATTTTAAAACGATCAAATAACAGCAACCAATCAATCAATAAACAACCAATAGCAACCAATCAACCAATTTATATTTTTAAAGGTAAATTATATTTTAATATGAATTTACCACATCACAGAATTCCAAAAGGTGTGAGAATTAACTCACTAGATTTATATGTCGACGGTTGACGCGTTTGTCGCTTCTAATTTGAGTTGAACATTCAAAAATAGCTGAATTATCAACGGCGTCAGATCAGAGCCTAGTCAGTGCCATCGTCTAGGCCTCGTCCCTGCGATCCCAACGGATCCAGTTTCGCTGAAATCCGTTAACGTGTGAGAAAGTTACACTCGTTTTAAGTTTGAAAGAATATACGATTTTAAAATAAATAAATTATAAATTAATTAATATACCTTACCTTAATTACCTCTATAATCTGGTGCCACGTCAACCTAAGCCACAAACAAAACGCGTTTTCTCTCAAACTACCTGCTCCAACCCGTCGGTCCTCTTTCAACCAAAAACACCATCGGCTTTAATCACCAACGGCGTCACTCTTGATCAATCGGACCCCACCCTGACCGTCTCGTCGTCACCGCCAGACCCAGACCTTGCTTCGCCCAAGACCCCGCTCCCCCTTGCTCCCTCGATCGTCGGAAAAAGCCACATGGACGGAAAATGGTCACGACCCCATTTCTCCGACCACACACCGCCTGAGCCAACGCCACCACCACCAATCGAACCTTCTCGCTACCCAGCACTAACTCTGTCAGAGGCCCGCCACCAACAACGACCATCGACGCCGGAATCGGTTGAAAACCCTTCACCACTTCGAAATCGAACCCAAAAATTAAAGCTTCCATTCATGTCGATGCTACGACCACCACACACCACCGTTAAACCTCCGACCACAGCCAAATCGAAGGCCTATCTCTTCTCTTCGAAAGCCCTAAGGTCCCGCCACCCCAAATCGACCGTAGCTCTCCAATTTGGCCTGGAAACGAAAGTCAATTTATGCCTTTGCTTGCGAATTCCGGCCACCACCGTCAGCGATACGATCCCAACTTTTGACTGAAGCTCCCTCTCCTCCCGATCTATGACTTTCCCTTAGGATCCTTAGCAATTTTTTCCTGGATTTGTAGATATAATTATTTTTATGATTAGAGGCTTTTTCGTAAAATGTATAGGTGGAATTTCTGGTTGGCTGGAAAATGAGATGGAAAAGGGTTTATATAGGTGTAATTTATATTAATTTAAGTTGATGTGACGAATGATGTTGACTAACGATTTTTATTTCGTACCTATCGCTATTTCGAACGTTGTTTATTCGCTGCTGCGCTCACATATGAACCCCGTTCGAGACGCGACTGGACGGCATAGTATATTTTGACGATATGGTCCTAACGAAACTTGTTTCGTCGAATTCCGTGTCCATTTGCTCAAACAGCTTTTGTACACGTCCAAATCAATAGATTTATTTTACATTTTATTTTGCCACGCTCACAGATTAACCCCGATTGACATGCCGTCTGAAAATCTAGCAATAATTTACTGTTACGGTCCCAACAAAATTAATTTCGTCAAAAATAGAGGTCGTTTGAAGAAAGTCCCTTTTATAACTGGCCAATTCAAAGAAAATAAACCAATTTTAAAGTACCTCAATATAATATTATTAAAATATTGAAATTGGCCATACACGACCAGAATATCATATATTACCCAGATAAAATATCCGGGGTTAAGTTTGAAGCCAAATCGATATTAAAAATAATTAAAAACCCCTTTATTTAATATAAATAACGATATAATATATAAAGGAATTCTACAGCGACTTTTTCAAAATTTGATTTGGACATAAAATAAAATCTATACGATGAAAATTGGATTTTTCTCTGCCATTGGAAAGATATCGTCAAACCGGTCCCAATGTTTCTTGTTTCGAGGAAATCCGACTTATTTTGAACCCAATAGGACCAATTTAAGTTCAAAACGTCAAAACGCGAACTGCCGCGCCGCTGCAGCTCGTTATTTAATTAAATTATAAACCATATCGCTCGACCGTCGTTAAATAAACGAAATCATCGCGATGTTTTAATATAAACCATATTTAACCACTTTAAATTTCTCGTTCTCATTATACGACAAAAATCAACATTTTCTCCAATATTCTGAAATTAAAAATATTATTTTATTATTTATTTAAATAATATATTCCAAATAAATTGTTAAATTCGATTATTTAAATTCAAACCAATATTTAAATAATTAAAATAATTAAAATATTCCAAATAAATAGGCAGAAAATACGGGTTGTTACATTGCTTCCCCCTTAAAATAATTTCATCCTCGAAATTGCTAAGGTAGAAGAGAACGTTATATCTCATTATCTTTTCAAAATAATTAAATTTAAAACTCGAATTTATTTTCAAACTGACCCAATTGGTTTTAAAACCAATTTAATTCAAATAAAATAATTTTCTAAAATTCTTTTAAAAAAAATTCTAACTCCTTAAATTTTGGAAAAATTTCGGCAGAGTCTCCCCTGTACGGAGGACCATCTGCAATATCGCAGGATCAAGAAATATATATACATCGACTCTCATGGTCGAAAAAATCAAAATCAAACCCAAAATCCAAACAAAACCAAGATTTTCATATTTGTGTAGGCGTACCTTTTGGCGAGCGTTATTATGCGATAAACGGTATATTTTATTCAAGCTTGCTCAATTATTGTTCAGCTCTGGATTCGATTAACTCCATAATTTCCTCTTTCGAATGGATTCCTAAACTGAATTAGTACTTCTGCACCTGTTTCTCAGCTCAAACCAACTCATTAGTCATCAAACAATTGTAAATTATGTTCGAAATATCCATATCAACTAATTTTACACACTGTTCAATCCATGCGAGATTATAATTACTTATAATTACCCCATTTATTTCTTTAATCATCCATTCGGATTTATTTATCTGGGTTGATTTATTCAACTTATTTATTTCAAATTGGTTTTCAACCAAGTCTATTCAGGTTCGGGTTTATATCCAAGCAATCAACAACACAATCCAAGCATATCAAATCCAATTGATTGCCCATACTATAATAGCCCTTACTTTTTATAAGATAAATTGGGCAGAAACAGTTTCAAAAATAATTTTATATCAAAATACAAATACACTCTCATATATATATATATATAAACCCAATCTAGGGTGTTACTAACCCCATCTCTATTGAGTCACGCCACAGAGCAAGGTTATCTCTAAACCAATAGCTCTGATACCACTGTAACAACCCGGGGAAAAGGTCGACGCTCGAGTCTTCGACAACAATACATAAACCCGTATCACTTGCCAAAAACCCAAGTATCGAACCCCCAGATTGTTATGAGAAAGAATTTAGAGGGTGAGAATAGAAAGAAAGAAGTATTAGAATAGAAAAAAGAAGAAGAACACATCAGAATCTCACAACAGAACGAATAAAATATAATATAACAAATCTTTTTATACAAAAGAAACTGTATATACATACCAATCATCAGAGTTTAACAGATATCAAACACATCAGAAATAACTTTATATAACTAGCGGTGAAGCCGCCTGCTTCCAGCATCTGAACTTCAAGCGAAACCTAACCTGGAACATACTCGGTCTAACCCCAGCACATTTGATTTAAAACAAAATACACCAAGTCTGTCTGGAATACTATCAGTGATAAATTCACAGCACACATATTTGTTTAACTTTGGAAATCCTTTCTGAAATCAAAGGATAATAGTAAGACCAGCCCACACATAAACACAGACGGTTTTTACCTCACTATAACCCAAAACTGTTTTTGAAATCATAACTTGCTCTGATATTATCATAATGTCTAAATACAAGTAAATAACAATCTAGAGGAATGCTTGCATCTCACGCTCCCCATTTATAGTATACAAACCAAAACCGCGGGCGCTTATTGGATATTGGAATTCCGACTATGACAAGGTATGGGACCACCTTCCGCACGTGTATCTCTAGAGGCGAATACACTGGGTTCAACAAGAACGTCTTGCAACCCGGCCCTCACATGACCGACCACTCATTTCACTTGAGTGTATCGAATGTATATCACCGACGGTTGGGATCAGCAACCGCCTGCCCGAAAAGGGACAGCATCAATAGATTAAAGTAGCAAAAGGAATTTCTCAAGATAGGTGATCATACATCTTAATGGAAGCAACCCACATAGCAATGTTGCCTGCCCGATTTTTGTCATTTCCCGGTTGATGAGGCCTGAGGCTAGAACTTGGCTTTAAAACATCTGGCTATCATTCACTTTGAATGCCACATCGTCAGATCCGCCAGATCACACTTAATTGACGTCCACAAAAATACTCTAGTATATTTGGCTAGAGAATAACCATTTCTCCGCCATCAACTATGGTACGTTTGGAGAGATCAACGCATGTAATTCCTTTGGAAATACTCTGTCAGACATCCGTTCATACAAGTCATCCAGGAACAGGATGAACCGAAGGTACTCTCCTACTGCATCTCATATAGGAATCACCCCCTAAATCAGTAGCGAGAAGTCCTTGCAACCCGTGGATTCCAACCACGACAGAATCACAAATCAAAATAACTCTGGCTGCAGGCCAGAGAAATTTGACAAGTAGTCCTTCCGCTTATGAAGATCCACGGTCTTCACTTGCTCCGTCTTCAATCGACGTCTTCACGTATTTGCTGGTCGGAATGGTTTTCGAATAAAAATTCGATCCCGGTCTTTCCATACCAACGATCGTATTGGTCTGGTTTTGATAGTCGGTGTTTTAACTATCAAATACAATAGTGTGAACACAATGAGTTTTCTGATTCAGTACTTGGCATGACTTGACCTCTTAAATGATATAAACCAAATTTTCTCTTACTAACTCTGGCTAATTTACTTTGATTGATTGACTCTAACTTGACTAATTCGACTAATTTAACTCAACTGGATTAACTTGACTCGATTACTTCTATCGATTAGCTAATATTGACTTAACTCCATTCGCTTGACTCTAGATCACAGCGATCACAATGGTTACGCCTGATTCCCTCAGGAAACATCTGACCACCGTAGGCTATCTGCAGCCCTGCGAATTACGCTAGCAGTCGTACGAAATGGCAATTCCTACTGAATAACTATGTTTGACTAACTCTAACTATATTCGATCAACTTTAATTGAATAACGAATATTCGATATTATTTGAAATCAAAAATTCTTATTTCCTTTTTAAACTAATATTGTCAGATTATTTATTTCCCAAAATCCTTGCGTTAGAGCTTGACATTCTTGTATAAGACAAAACTAATTTCAACACCTTCACTTGCCCAAACTAATACCATTCCTCGATAATAGTGAATCCAACCAAGTTGGGGTATTTTAGTTACCTCTCAGACCTTGATTGACCCCATTCTTACCTCAGAATAATATTTGTTTAACCACTAACATCACAATCACATCTTCCCTTTTTGGTTTCAAATCTGGTTTTAAAGTCGTTATTTACATTTGAAATCTCGTTTAAAGCCTTTTTACTTAATTCCTTTATTTAAGTAACATCCATTTAAAACACCACCATAACTGCACGTATTCTTTCACTTATACCTTTTTGGTTTATAAATCAAATCCCTCGTCAATTAGTTTGAGTCCATCTATTTGAACCTTCTATAATAAACTTTTATCGCCATTTTGGCTAAACCTCATCATCAATTAAACACTTGTTAATTGAATTCCCATTTATCAAATCTTGTTTGAAACTTGGATTTATAAATCCCTTTATACAAATCTTACTTAAATCTTTAAATTTGAATTTACTACCACTTCGTTACTTCTTAATTGGATTTTAAATAAAAGCCATCGTCTTAACTTATTAGCTAAGATAATAAGTAACTTTATCAAAATAATTAACCCTGCTATTAAATAAAATAATTACCATTCTAATTCTATTACCAATTCTAAATAAACACGGTGGACCCTGCCAACCGTACATCGCCATTAACCATTAACTGAAATCCCATTTGTCATTTCCCCTTTTAAATTAATTAATTAACTTAATTAATTTAAACCACTATTTAATTGTTTAAGAACAATTATTTAATTTAACCAATCCCAGAGTTAAATACTTTGGGTTTTCCTTGTTTCCAAAACTGGTAAAATCCATTAAATAACCCCTTGAAAACTCGATTAAAATTATATATTGATAAACTTTTTAACTTAATTACTTATATAAAATAATCGAAAACTTTAATTTAGTTATAAATAAATTTATAACTTTAAAAATACATCAATTCACCCAACCATCGAACGACGGTTAAAAAGTGCTTTTTAGTCCATTCACTGTTAATTACCAAATCAACACTGTCGTTTGATTTTAAACACAACACAGGTGAATATTTATTCAACCATCACACTCAAACAGGTTTAACTACCATATGGTGTTCAATCAGTTCAAATATCAATAATATAACACAAACAGACAACATATATAATATTTGAGGAATCCGGTCGGATCCCTCCAACCTGTTCTTCGCTGCATCACAGCTCGTTAGACATTTCATAACAATATATGAAATAAATTTCATATGATCTAATATTTTAAAACGATCAAATAACAGCAACCAATCAATCAATAAACAACCAATAGCAACCAATCAACCAATTTATATTTTTAAAGGTAAATTATATTTTAATATGAATTTACCACATCACAGAATTCCAAAAGGTGTGAGAATTAACTCACTAGATTTATCTGTCGACGGTTGACGCGTTCGTCGCTTCTAATTTGAGTCGAACATTCAAAAATAGCTGAATTATCAACGGCGTCAGATCAGAGCCTAGTCAGTGCCATCGTCTAGGCCTCGTCCCTGCGATCCCAACGGATCCAGTTTCGCTGAAATCCGTTAACGTGTGAGAAAGTTACACTCGTTTTAAGTTTGAAAGAATATACGATTTTAAAATAAATAAATTATAAATTAATTAATATACCTTACCTTAATTACCTCTATAATCTGGTGCCACGTCATCCTAAGCCACAAACAAAATGCGTTTTCTCTCAAATTACCTGCTCCAACCCGTCAGTCCTCTTTCAACCCAAAACACCATCGGCTTTAATCACCAACGGATTCACCGTTGATCAACCGAACCCCACCCTGACCGTCTCGTCGTCACTGCCAGACCCAGACCTTGCTTCTCCCAAGACCCCGCTCCCCCTTGCTCCCTCGATCGCCGGAAAAAGCCACATGGACGGAAAATGGTCACGGCCCCATTTCTTCGACCACACACCGCCTGAGCCAACGCCGCCACCACCAATCGAACCTTCTCGCCACCTTGCACCAACTCTGTCAGAGGCCCACCATCAACAACGACCATCGACGCCGGAATCGGTTGAAAACCCTAAGGTCCCACCACACACACACCACCGTTGAACCTCCGACCACAGCCAAATCGAAGGCCTATCTCTCCTCTTCGAAAGCCCTAAGGTCCCGCCACCCCAAATCGACCATAGCTCTCCAATTTGGCCTGGAAACGAAAGTCAATTTCTGCCTTTGCTTGCGAATTCCAGCCACCACCGCCAGCGATACGATCCCAACTTTTGACTGAAGCTCTCTCTCCTCCCGATCTACGACTTTCCCTTAGGATCCCTTAGCAATTTCTTCCCCGATTTGTAGATATAATTGTTTTTATGATTAGGGGCTTTTTCGCAAAATGTATAGGTGGAATTTCTGGTTGGCTGGAAAATGAGATGGAAAAGGGTTTATATAGGTGTAATTTATATTAATTTAAGTTGATGTGACGAACGATGTTGACTAACGATTTTTATTTCGTACCTATCGCTATTTCAAACGTTGTTTATTCGCTGCTGCGCTCACATACGAACCCCGTTCGAGACGCGACTGGACGGCATAGTATATTTTGATGATACAGTCCTAACGAAACTTGTTTCGTCGAATTCCATGTTCGTTTGCTCAAACAGCGTTTGTACACGTCCAAATCAATCGATTTATTTTACATTTTATTTTTGCCACGCTCACAGAATAACCCCGATTGACATGCCATCTAAAAATCTAGTAATAATTTACTGTTATGGTCCCAACAAAATTTATTTCGTCAAAAACAGAGGTCGTTTGAAGAAAGTCCCTTTTATAACTGGCCAATTCAAAGAAAATAAACCAATTTTAAAGTACCTCAATATAATATTATTAAAATATTGAAATTGGCCATACACGACCAGAATATCATATATTACCCAGATAAAATATCCCGGGTTGAGTTTGAAGCCAAATCGATATTAAAAATAATTAAAAACCCCTTTATTTAATATAAATAACGATATAATATATAAAGGAATTCTACAGCGACTTTTTCAAAATTTGATTTGGACATAAAATAAATCTATACGATGAAAATTGGATTTTTCTCTGCCATTGGAAAGATATCGTCAAACCGGTCCCAACATTTCTTGTTTCGAGGAAATCCGACTTATTTTGAACCCGGTACGACCAATTTAAGTTCAAAACGCGAACTGTCGCACCGCTGCAGCTCGTTATTTAATTAAATTATAAACTGTATCACTCGACCGTCGTTAAATAAACGAAGTCGTCGCGATGTTTTAATATAAACCATATTTAACCACTTTAAATTGCTCGTTCTCATTATACGGCAAAAATCAACGTTTTCTCCAATATTCTGAAATTAAAAATATTATTTTATTATTTATTTAAATAATATATTCCAAATAAATCGTTAAATTCGATTATTTAAATTCAAACCAATATTTTAAATAATTAAAATTAAAATATTCCAAATAAATAGGCAGAAAATACGGGTCGTTACAAGTTGATTCCCAATTTAATTTCCCTGAGAAAAGTGTGTTGTTACATCCACTTCATAACATATTTGAATCAAAAAATTCAACAACTAGTCCCCAAGTAAAAATACACAGTAGTAGATCTAACATGGTTCAATTAGCAATCGTTAAAAACTAACGAAGACACAAATGAACTGATGAACTTAAATTAGATTCAACTGATTACCAAAATATAAGCATCAATCAACCAAATCTGATAGAAAAATGATTCAAGCAAGTTCAAAAGACGAACATTTTCTACGAATATTCTCATTTTGAGTATTCGCATAATAGTAATGCGTACAATATAAGATAAAACATAAATACGAACAGAAAAAGAAACGAACTCACGGAGCCGAAATTTGCTACTTCTTAGAATTCGCCTAGGCGCATGCGTAGTCTGCATAGGCTAGATACACAGTTTCTGAATCCGATTGAATTAGCACTAAAATTTGGGAAGATTAAAGGTTTTGTTTACGGAGTTGCACGGCCTTTTGCCTCGAGTTGCTTCCATCAGTTGTTGTTGTAACAACCCGGAATTTCTGAACCAATGTAAAATTTTATTTTTAATTGATTTAATGGATTTTAAGAATTTAAAATGATTTGTTTTAAATAATAACGACTAAAATTTATTTAAATTGAAGTTAGAACGTATATATTAATATTAATTATAAAACGAACTCGAAATGGCGCGATAGTTTGAAAATTCGATTTTATACTTTAAATGAATGTACAGAATGAAATATAAATCGGATTTCAGTAAAACCTGAAATATTAGAATCTGTTAAATTATATCTTACTAATCAATGTAAAAAATTCAAATTTCATAATATAAATTGAAAGTTATATCCAATTGAAAATTTAAAATAGTCACTATGGAATTTATATATTTTTTAAATAATATATAGCCCTTAAAAATAGCCATTTTACAAATGACTCCCGTTTTTTGACAAAACCACTTTTGTTAGATCCGGAATGTCAAATTATTATTAGGTTTCAAATTTCATAATTTTTGGAACTAATATGTGAGCGTGGTAAATTTAAACGTGTTTTGTAAATCTAGTTTAAATTTAATCGAATAGAAAAATGTCGTTTTTCAAACGGTCTCCAAATTCGATGAAATTAGTTTTGTTAGGACCGTATCGTCAAAACGTAGCTAAATATAAAATTTTTCTGCAATTTTGGGGGTCAATAATTGGCCCCGGTAAATTAAAATGTACGTTTAAATTCAATATATATTGATTTATATTTTAATTTTGATGAAAACCGATCGAAACAGTCGAATTGGCTTACGAAACATATCTCATTGTGTTCAGAATGGGGGTATTTAGCTGGGGGCGATAGTCGTTGGGTTAGATTTGGAGTTCGAATGTAAAATCTAACTTTTGGAAATTAAAAGAATTAAATAATAATATAATTTTATATAAATACCCCCCGCCGTAACCGTTGCCGCCGCCACTTCAAAAATTGACGCTCTAAATCGTCCGAAATTTAAACCAAAATAACTTCAAATCCGCTTCGAATTGGTTAGTGATTTCAAAGTGAAAATTCAAAAGAAATTCGAGGGCTTTAAATTGGTACCATGACGATCAAATTTCGTTGTGTGTTCTTCTCGAATTTGATGCTTAAAGTGGTGCCGTTTAAACACTTTTTCAGGAGGCTGGGGGGTGTGTGTTGGTCGTGGTGATTGGCCGTGCGTGGCAGCTCTTCGGCGATCGATGTGGGGGTCTCGAATCGAGGTCTGGTCTACTGTAGTGGCGGCGGCGGCGGGGTATTGGAAGGCGACGTTGGGTTCTCGTGAAAACTAAAGGCGTCCGGAGGAAGAGATAATCAGTAGATGTAATTATAATTAATTACATTATTAATGTAATCAATGTATAAAAATTCCTATCTTTTACATATGAGGTCCAAATTGAATGATTTCAGTTGTGTTGCGATCGTGGCGACGAACTCTACAACATGAGACTGACCAGAACAAAAACGGAGGCAGTTGGAATTTTTGACAAAATTAAACGTCTGTTTAATTTTGTTAAAAACAATCTTCAATTAAAGAATGGCGGAGTGGAACCCAAAGTGAGAATTCTCTCACTAAAATATTTGTACAGTTATTTATTTATTTTATAACTGTAAATATATAGAAATTGTCAGTGTTGATTTTTATCTATTGTATGTGACATTGCTTGAGTTCAACACATGAACTATTCACGACTCATCTGCACAAGAAGCGTTGTTTGAATATCCGACACTCATATTTCAAACAATGTGGATACACTTTATGGTTGTTGAATGTGATATAAATATCCATTTATAATTTGAACAGTGAAAACTTGTTAAGTAGAAAAATAATTCTAACCAAATTAGAATTGGTAAAATTTATTAACCAATGATTTATTTAAATAGATTGTTGTTGTTTGAAAACCCCACACGAGTATTGGGATAATATTTGACATACATTAATCCCAATATTTAGTTGTATGTCAATCGATTGATTGACAGACTATTGTAAGCGTTATTTATTTATTTTAATGCTTATACAGTTATAGAATGCACTCTGGATGATGCTTGAATGTTGAATGATTATTTATCATTATTGTTGAATGCATGCGATGTATGAAATCCATATAACCGAAATTATATGGTAATTGATTGAGTTGCATTCCGATTCAGAAATAACGAATATTTTAAAAGAATATTCAATGAAGAATTAAATTATGATTTTGATATCCGATTTTGGATGGATACAAAAATATAGAAATATTCATAACTGAAATGAATATGTGAAGTCGAGTTAAGTAGCTAAATGCCATTTTAACTCGAACGAATTTTTCTGTCAATTTTATTCATTTTATATTGAATATCGAAAAGAATGAATTTCAAAATCAGATATTTTGAAAATATTATCATTTTAATATTATATTGATATAGGATATTCAATTTTGATATGAAATTGAAATGGAAGTTGAAATAGTTTCAAAATGAAATTTTAAATGATTTATAAAAATACGTTTTGAATTGAAATCGACGATATATATTTATATATATATGGTTTGAATAGAACACGCCAAGCCGCGACCGTTCGCGAATTTCAACAATTGATTTCAAATGGACGTAACGGGAGATCCGACCATCGGATTCTCATAAAAATGGAACCGTTGGGATCATATCGAAAAGATATTTCCAATGAATATAGGAGATTTAAATTTGAATGGTTTGATTTTAAAATATGTCCAAATCAATTTTGGAAAATGTCGTTGTGGATGTAGTTCGGTGGCTGTTATTGGAAACCGACTGTAAAGGCCCTAATAAAATTATTAAAAATATGGGAAAATTGTGTAAAACCATATTAAATGGTTTGGAAAGATTTCGGATGAAAAATTCCATATTTGAAAAGATAAAAACATATTTTATCGAAATGAACTAGATATTAACAAGAATAATAATCCAATGTGTTTAAAATAAATAAATTGGATTTGTAAATGGTTTTGATATAACCAGAATTTTCCAATGAATGATTGGAATGGATTTGAGTGGAAATAAACTTTGGAATATTTCAATATTGGATTACGTGATTATACAGATATTGTTGGGGAATTTGGAAGATACATATATCATTATTCCCATTGCAATATCCGTTGGTTTCAGAATTTGATATTGAATATAAGCCGATATTAATTTCTATTTAGTGCCTTATATTTATTATCAAATTGGATTTTGGGTTTGTCGTGAATGGTGTCTTTATTAACATTGTTCTTAAACCCGGTTGAGAATAAAATAAATCTTTTAATTAAGATTTAGAGAAGTTTACCAATTAATTAAATTGGAATTGAAATGGAAATTGATTTTGGGTTTATAGTGAACAATGTTTTAAATAACATTGATTCTTTAACCCAATTAACAGAGAAGATATGATTTGGAATTTATAAATCTTTATTTTAAGATTTAACGGAAATTTTCCAAAGTAAAGTTTTCCAATTTAATATCATAAATTGGAATTGAATGGGATTCGATTTGGTAGTAATCGAAATGAACTGCTGTGAAGGAAGACCAATACTATTTATGGAATTTAAAAGGCTTTGCCGTTATTCCATTTATGTTATTAGTCTGATACGGAAATTTATATCGATTATAAAATGATTTGTTTTCCGTGAAGATTCCATAGTTAATGGAAGATGATTTGGATTTATTGTGAACTGTGTTTTAAATGACATTGGTAGTTAAAGGCAAGATTAATTTCCAAAGATTGAATAATCATTACATAATGATTTTTGGAAGATTAAAACTAAATGAAGTTTTAATAAATCTTTAATTGGATTGAGATGGGAATGAGTTAATTAAATCTACCGAATTCATGAATTGATCGAGAATGGAGAACCACCAGTTTTACTCCAGGCGATAATTACATCTTTGATTATATTTGAAACGTGAAATGGTAAATAGATTTACCGATAACACCGTGGGTGTTAGATATGGAGTACTACCAGTTTTGCTCTATGGGATGAATAGTTTGGGATTGGGAAAAATAAAATATCTGTAAGACTCGATAATCCCGACTAGTTTTATAAACATTAATTTGGTTTAAATTTGTTATAAGATAAAATGGAATCCTTTTGAAAATGATATCCAAAGGAAGATTAAAGAATAAGTTTAAAGGAATTTATCTTTGATAAAATTTAGCAGAACCTTTCCCTAAAGATGTGAATATTTGAATAAAAGAATATTCTAAATTGAAATGAGGCGTATGATCGGTTTTTATAGCATTTGATTATTGATTATAAAATACACGAGTTATTTGGAAGGACCGGGTTTAATCCATTCTGAATAATTGCTAAGTTGTCTAAAAGACAAAGATACGAAGACGGTGGTTGAAGACCGGAGATCTTCACATCATATGGATGATTACTGATGTCTTGATTGGGCTGATCCCCTGAGACAAGGTAATAAGTGGTGATCGTCCAGACATACTTGGAGATCGACTAGATGTGCGAGGACCTCTCTCTTGTATTGGACATATGGGACGAGGAATAAGGTGCCTCGTTCAGACCTAGAACAGACTTGTAAATGGATTATGTCTGACATTATATTGTGTGCTATATTTGTTGATCTTTGCTAAATATATATCTGTTTGGTGGCGGAGAATTTATTCTCTTGCTTAACACCCTTCTCTGAGACGTATGAGATTAGAGATTATATATTGGTAGAAATCAATGATATAGTATGGATTTACAATGTGGCATATTGAGATGCGAATGATCAAGACTTTTGTTTAAAAGCAGAGTCGTGTGGATGATGATCAAAACACGACTTTAATTAGCATTGCTTTGTGTATAGCGTTAATTCGTGGGCTTCACACCCCGGTATGAACCAGAAATAGGATGAGGGGCCACATGGAGGGCATGCATTTCTTTCAATCTAGGAGTGATGTCATGGTATGGAGCCCAGACATTTTACTAATGTGGATGTTGGAAAGCGAGGTGCCTCGGATTTTAGTCCCTAGTGGCTCTTGATGGTCGACATACTGACCATATTTTATACCCCATAGGGCAGGAAAACGTATTGTTCAAGAATTGCCAATCTACTAAAGCAAGTCTGAACCGACCCTGCCAGATCCCAAGTGCAGTTGCCTTATTACCTTGGTTCATAATGGAAATCCAATTTCCAATACGTGACTTATCGATTTTAGTTGTAAACCTATATGGCAACATAGTGGGATGGGGCGCTCGTGCCGTCTATGATTGATACATTTATATTTGAAGTTGTTTGATACACTATGCACTTATAGTAATATCAAACTGATTTGTTTTTAAACGTACCAAGCATGTTTGGCTATTATAAGGTAAAACTCTATCCTCCGGCTTGCGTTGCATTGTGTGATGGGACCTGAGTCTTATAATAGCTTAATTTCTTCTGAAAGCATTGCGTTGTTTATTAAACCGTTTTGTTTCAAGCTTTGGTATTCACATGGAGTAAACCCGTTCCGTGACATGCGGCGTGGTCCCGTGATTTACCATATTCTAAAGTAAAGTTAATAATTGTTTTAAGTTCTCACACCAGTCCCATGACTGACTCGGAGTTTATTGTTTCTACCTAAACTCTGGGAGCCCATATTTTCCACACGGTAAGCTAGTAGTTTTGGTTTTCGTAGATTTCTATTTAACAGGATCCTGGATTAGGGCTGGAGCTATATTCGAAAAGCTTTGTATACGTGTATTTCTTTCAGTTGTGTTAGTTGATGTATTTTCCGGTATACATTGTATTTATATGTTTAAATTTCCACTGCTATGTATTTTAATCTCTAATATTTTTCTGCTGTGTATTGTTTGAACTCTGATATATTCTTGTACTCTGATGTAAATTGTTGTAATAGCAATGAAATGTTCTCGTGTTTTGTGTTCTGATGCATCGTGTTCTCAAAGCAGTCCGCCTTCTTGTTCGATTTACGTCGGCTGGGAAATTTGGGTCACTTCATTTTGGTATCAGAGCTTTGGTTTACAAAGCTAGAGAACAAGACACATTAGAACCAAACGAAAGAAATCACCAGAGATAGGATTAATAACATCCTATAAGAATGACTCGTTAGAGATAGGGTTAGTAATACCCTAGAACGAGTTCGAAAAGTGTTATTTATAAAAACGAATTTAATTTTGAAAATTATATCATATTATATGTATTTGGGTATTTTATTTTATATTGATTTTGGACTATCAGATATATGAATATTTTGAATATACGAGTAATTGGCGTATATCCGAAGTCTCAAATATGCTGGATAGATATAGCATTACGCTCTAGTCGCCCAGAGATGATTTTGATGATAGATCGAGCATCATTAGCATTTATGTTCAAGTTTCGAAAGTGGGATACCTATATATTTCCAATTGACTAGTGTGAGAATCGAAACTTAGATAGGGTTTATTGTTGTGATTTAGCATTAAAAATATGATTTTTGAGTATATACGTAATATGTTTGAAAATATAATAAACCGATTGATTACTGGTTGTGATGTGTGATTATTAGTTTAACTAATTAAAATATTGGAATGGTCAAAATAATAAGAGAATGAAAGGTAAAATTTAGCTAAACCAAATTTAATATTGAACTGAATTGAAAATTGATTGGAATTGCATATATGTACATATATATGTGTAAATAAGTCATAGCATGGAAGCTAAGAAGAGGAATAAAATTGTATGCCCAACAAATAGGTACATGTTTACTGTATTTATTGGGGTTTTGATGATTTTATGAGCCGCGTGGCTTTTTCTTTTTCTTTTTGATTGATATGGGCCCTATGAGGCAAGTTGCAGTTTTACCGATCAGCCCATACAAAGGAGGTTATGGCGAAATTTTTCGAAAATTTACGGTGTTAGCCAAATTTTTGAGAAATTTGAAAATTATTAGAAACTGAAAAGTTGAAGAATGAAAGTTGAGTTGATTAGCCAAACAACTTTCAGCTCCATTCCTTTTCGGGAACGAAAATATTTCAAGTGGGGGAGATTGTAACAACCCAGAATTTCTGAACCAATTTAAAATTTTATTTTTAATTGATTTAGTGGATTTTAAGAATTTAAACTGATTTATTTTAAATAATAACGACTAAAAATTTATTTAAATCAAAGTTAGCACGTATATATTAATATTAATTATAAAACGAACTCGAAATGGCGCGGTAGTTTGAAAATTCGATTTTAAACTTTAAATGAATGTACGGAATGAAATATAAATCGGATTTCAGTAAAACCAGAAACGTTAGAATCTGTTTAATTATATCTTTCTAATAAATGTGAAAATTTCAGATTTCATAATATAAAATGAAAGTTATGTCCAATTGAAAATTTAAAATAGTCACCATGGAATTTGTATATATTTTAAACAATATATAGCCCTTAAAAATAGCTATTTTGCAAACGACCTCCGTTTTCAACAAAACTACTTCTGTTGGATTCGGAATGTCAAATTATTGTTAGGTTTCAAATTTCATAATTTTTGAAACTAATATATGAGTGTGGTAAATTTAAACGTGTTTTGTAAATTTAGTTTAAATTTAACCAACCAGAAAAATGTCATTTTTCAAACGGTCTCCAAATTCGACGAAATTAGTTTTGATAGAACCGTATCGTCTAAACATAGCAAGATATAATTTTTCTGTAATTTTTGGAGTTAGTATGTGGCTACGGTAAATTAAAATGTACGTTAAAATTCAATATATATTGGTTTTTATTTTAATTTTGAAGAAAATCGATCAAAACATTTGAATTAGCTTACGAAACATATCCTATTGTGTCCGAAATGGGGGGTATTTCACTGGGGGCGACAACCATTGGGTTTGATTTGGAGTTTGGATGTAAAATATAACTTTTGTAAATTAGGAGAATTAAATAATAATATAATTTTATATAAATACCCCCGCCCCCCAAACCCTAGGCCTTATCGTTGCCGCCGCCACTTCAAAAACTGACACCCCAAGTCATCCAAAATTTAAACCCAAATAACTTCAAATCCGCTTCGAATTAGTTAGTGATTCCAACGTGAAAATTCAAGAGAAATTTGAGGGCTTTAAATTGGTACCACGATGATCAAATTTCGTTGTGAGTTCTTCTCGAATTTGATGCTTAAAGTGGTTTCGATCAAACCCTTTTTCAGGAGGCTGGGGGGTGCGCGCCGGTCGTGGCGACTGGCCGAGGGTGGCAGCTCTTCGGCGATCGACGTGGGGGTCTCAGATCGGGGTCCGGTCTACTATAGTGGCGGTGGTGGCGGGGTATTGGAAGGCGACATTGGGTTCTCGTGGAAACTGAAGGCGTTAGGACGAAGAGATAATCAATGTATGTAATTATAATTAATTATATTATTAATGTAATCAATGTATAAAAATTCCTATCTTTTTCATATGAGGTCCAAATTGAACGATTTCAGTTGCGTCGCGATCGTTGCGACGAACTCTACAACATGGGACTGACCAGAACGGAAAGGGAGGCGGTTGAAATTTTTGACAAAATTAAAAGTCTGTTTAATTTTGTTAAAAATAATCTTCAATTAAAGAATGGCAGAGTGGAACCCAAAGTGAGAATTCTCTCACTAAAATATTTGTATAGTTATTTATTTATTTTATAACTGCAAATATATAGAAATTGCAGTGTTGATTTTTATCTGTTGTATGTGACATTGCTTAAGTTCAACACATGAACTATTCACGACTCATCTACACAAGAAGCGTTGTTTGAATATCCGACATTCGTATTTCAAACAATGTGGATACACTTTATGGTTGTTGAATGTGATATAAATATCCATTTATAATTTGAACAGTGAAAATTTGTTAAGTAGAAAAATAATTCAAACCGAATTAGAATTGGTTAAATTTATTAACCAATGATTTATTTAAATAGATTGTTATTGTTTGAAAACCCCATACGGGTATTGGAATGATATTTAATATACACTAACCCCAATATTTAGTTGTATGTCGATCGATTGATTGACAGACCGTTATAAGCGTTATTTATTTATTTTCATTCTTATACAGTTATAGAATGCACTCTGAATGATGCTTGAATGTTGAATGATTATTTATCATTATTGTTGTATACATGTGATGTATGAAATCCATATAACTGAAATTATATGGTAATTATTGAGTCGCATTCCGATTCAGAAATAACGAATATTTTAAAACAATATTCAGTGAAGAATTAAATTATGATTTTGATGTCCGATTTTGGATGGACATGAAAATATAGAAATATTCATAACTGAAATGACTATGTGAAACTGAGTTAAGTAGTTAAACGCCATTTTAATTCGAATGGATTTTTCTGTCGATTTTATTCATTTTATAATGAATATCGAAAAGAATGGATTTCAAAATCAGATATTTTGAAAGTATTATCATTTTAATATTATATTGATATGGAATATTCAATTTTCATTTAAAATTGAAATGGAAGTTGAAATCGTTTTCAAATGAATTTATAAACGATTTATAAAAATACGTTTGGAATTGAAATCGATGATATATATTATATATATATAATGGTTTGAATAGAACGAGCCGTGCCGCAACCGTTCGTGAATTTCAACCATTGACTTAAAATGGACATAACGGGAGATGCAACCGTCGGATTCTCCTAAAACCAGAACCGTTGGGTTTATATCAAAAAGATCTTTTTAATGAATATAGGAGATTTAAATTTGAATGGTTAGATTTTAAAATATGTCCAAATCAATTTTGGAAAAAGGTCGCTATGGATGTAGTTCGGTGGCCGTTATTGGAAACCGACTGTAAAGGCTTTAATAAAATTATTAAAAATATGGAAAAATTGTGTAAAATCATAATAAATGGTTTGGAAAGATTTTGGGTGAAAAATTCCATATTTGAAAAGATAAGAACATATTTTTATTGAAATGAACTAGTTATTAACTAGAATAATAATCCAATGTGTTTAAAATAAATAAACTGGATTTGTAAATGGTTTTGATATAACCGCAGTTTTCCAATGAATGAATTGGAATTGATTTGAGTGGAAATAATCTTTGGAATACTTCAATATTGGATTACGTGATTATACATATATTGTTGGGGAATTTGAAAGATACAGATATCATTATTCCCAGTGCGATATCCGTTGGTTTCAGAATTTGATATTGAATATAAGCCGATATTAATTTCTATTCAGAGTCTTATATTTAATATCAAATTGGATTTTGGGTTTGTCGTGATTGGTGTCATTATTAACACTGTTGTGAGGACCCGTTTCTTCCCCGTTAAGGAAAGGGCGGATACTTTGAGAACAACGCACAATAGGACGCAGACGGAAGAACATTTCATTGCTATTACAACAATTCCATCAGAATACAAGAATATACAGAGTATAATTGAATAAATTACATTCGATAAATATCAGAGATTACATTCAATTACATAACAGCGGAAATAATACAAAGCACAACTGAATATGATATACGGACACAGAGCTTTCCGGATATCATTCCAGCTGTAAACTAGGATCCTGTGAATATAAATCTGCAAAACCAAAACTACTAGCTGCCCGTGCGGAAAATAGGGGCACCCAGAGTTTAGGTTAAAACAATAAACTCTAGGTCAGTCATGTGACTGGTGTGAGAACTAAAACAGTTATTTAAAGCTTACTTTAAAAGAGAGTAATTCAAGGGACCACGCCGTATAACACGGAACGAGTTTCCTCCCAAGAATACCAGTGCATATCAATAAACAACGCAATGCTTTTTCGAAAAATGAAGCTATTATAAGACCCAGGTCCCGTCACACAATACAACGCAAGCCGGAGGATAGGGTTTTACCTTATAACAGCCAAACATGCTTGATACGTTTAAAACAAATCATTTGATACTATAATAAGTGTATAGTGTCAAAACAATTTCAATCATAAATATAAATCATAGACGGCATGAGTGCCCCATCCCACTATGTCGCCATACTAGGCTCTACAAATAAAGCTGAAATACTCGTATTGGAAATTGGATTTCCGTCATGAGTCGAGGCAAGGGGCAAGCTCCTCTCCGCGCTCGAGACACCCTAGCAAATGCCTCAGGACTACACACTCTGGGCAATCCTTGGATCTTCAGGGTCGGTCCTCACTTACGTTAGAGGATTAATTATGCCTGAACACACGTTTCCCGGTCCTTACAGACCTATAATCGAGGCGCCTCATCCAACAACCACATAGGTGAAAAGTATATAAATGTCAGGGCTGGTAAGTCACTGACACCACCAAAGCTAGAAAGAAACGTCGTGCTCTCCCTGTAGTCCGTATCCCGTTTTTAACTCATACCGAGGTGTGAGGCTCGCGAATTCACGTTATACACAAAGCTGCCATGTAGGCGTGCTTTGATCATTAACCACAAGACTTTGCTTTTCAACAGAAGCCTTGATCTTTGCATCTTAGCATGCCACACAGGCAATTCATGTCATGCGACTGATGTCCATCGATATACAACCTCTGAGCTCGTACGTCTCAGAGAAGAGCGTTAAGCAAAAGAATAAATTCTCCGCCGCCAAACAGATGTATATTTAAATGAAATCAATCAACACAGAATAAAATCCAATGTCAGACACACAATCCATTTACAAGGCCGTTCTGGGTCTGAACGAAACCGGAGGCACTTTCCTCGCATATCCATCCATCTCCAAATACGTCTGGACAACCACCAACTATTTCCATCCTCTTGGGTGTACAGCCCAATCAGGATTGTCAGTAATTACCCAAACGATGTGAAGACTTTCGGTCTTCGACCACCGTCTTCATCTTCGACTTATCGTCGAATCGGTTATTCAGAATGGGTATAAACCCGGACTTTCCGAACAACCCGCGTATATTAAAAACAAATGTAACACAAACACAGCATACGCCTCATTCCAATTCAGAATATCCTTTTATTCACGAAATCACATTCTTAGGGAAAGGTTCCCATTAATTTTATCCAAGATAAATTCTTTAAAATTTATCCTTTAATCTTCCTTTGGGTGTCGTTTCAAACCAAATTATGGTTTTCTAAATTAGTCGAGATTAACGAACCACACCGAAGTAATTATTTATTTTATTTCCCAATCCCAACCTATTCATCCCATGAAGCAAAACTGGTAATACTCCATATCTAACACCACGGTGTTATCGGTAAAATTAATTACCACTTCACGTTCAAATCTAATTAAAGATTTAACTATCGCTTTGGAGCAAAACTGGTGATACTCCATTCTCGCTCGTTTTCCAAATTTGATAATTTAAATTATCAATTCATATTTCAATCTAATTGCAGATTCATTAAAACTCCTTTTACTGGGTTAAAGAACTGATGTTATTTAAAACACAGTTCACGACAAACCCAAATCACATCCTATTTATTATCGGGTTAAAGAACTAGTGTTATTTAAAACACCGTTCACGATAAACCCATTTCAAATCCAATCAAATATATTAGAAATTCCGATTATTTAAAACCCCTTTTTAAATCTAATTTATTTATTTAAAAATAATTGGGTTTTAAATTTAGTTCAAAACTAGTTCATTTCGATAAAAATCCATTTTTATCTTTTCAAATATGGAGCTTTTCACCCCAAATTTTTCCCAAATCATTTCTTATGATTTTACACAAATTATTGATATTTTTAATAATTTTATTAAGGCCCGTACAGTCGATTTCCATCAACGGCCATCGAACTGCACTTACAGCGACCTTTTCCAAATTTGATTTGGACGTATCTCCAAATCCAACCGTTAGATTTTGAATTTCAAATATTCGTTAGAAAGCCCTTTTCGATACGAACCCAACGGTTCCGGTTTTAGGAGAATCCGACGGTCGGATCTCCCGTAATGCCCATTTGAAATAAATGGTCGAAATTCACGAACTGCCGCGGCGCGGCGCGTTCTATTCAGGCCATTATATTATATATATATAATATATACTTCGTCGATTTCTATTTAAAACGAATTTTATAAACAGTTTTGAATTCGTTTCAAAAACAATTTCAACCTATTCTTTTCTATTCAAATCGAATTTCAATTCAATTTGAATTCAATTCAATTCGTTTTCTATTCAATTCAAATTCGTTTTCTATTTGAATCAATTCAAATTGGTTTTCTATTCAGTTCGATTCAAATTCGTTTTCTATTCAATTCGATTCAAATTCGTTTTCTATTTAAATCAAATTCATTTCGTTTTCCATTTAAATCGAATTCATTTCCTATTCAAATCAAACTCATTATATATTCAATTCATTTCGAAATCGTTTTATATTCAATTCATTTCGAAATCGTTTTATATTCAATTCATTTCGAAATCGTTTTATATTCAATTCATTTCGAAATCGTTTTCAATTGAATTCATTTCGAAATCGTTTTCAATTCAATTCATTTCGAAATTGTTTTCAATTCAATTCATTTCGAAATCGTTTTATATTCAATTCATTTCGAAATCGTTTTATATTCAATTCATTTCGAAATCGTTTTTCAATATTCATTTCAAAATGAATAAAATCGATATAAATATCGTTCACGTCAAAATGGCGTCAATCTAATCAACACGGCTTCATATATTCCTTCATTCTATTCAACAAATGAATATTTATTTTTGTCAACACACGACTAATCTCAACGAATGAGTACTATCCACGTGTGACTATTTTTGTTAAATTATTTCGTTCAACACATGACTAATCTCGACGGATGAGTACAGTCAACACATGAACCTTTATTTTATAGTGATAAAGATATAAAATTTATTGTTAAAATATTACGTTCAACACATGACTAATCTCAACGGATGAGTACAGTCAACACATGAACCTTTATTTTATAATATTCTTTATTTTCTAAATTGGAATGAGGCCCAATCAATCACCATATAATGTTAATTATATGGATTTTCACACATCACACGTATATAATAGCATTGAAAAATAATCAACCATCAACCAAAGTGCACTACACTGTATAAGCATCAAATATAGATATCTAACGCTTACAACAGCCTGTCAATCAATCGATCAACATATTTAATCAATCAGGATGAGTGAACTTCAAATTTCATCCCAACACCCGTGTGGGGTTTCAAACAATCTAACACAGATTTTAGTTGTGCGGTTGGGCGATGTGTAAAATTTATCGACCCAATCAATATCAGTCAAATATGTGTATATAAACAAATCGGCCGATTTGTTTATAAATATTTATTTATTCACTTTCACGTTAAAAATTATATTTTTAATGATAAAACATTTTATTTCAACACATGAATTTCTATTCAGTTCATTTACACAATAAAAATGATATTTTTATTTTTCTAACATATTTTAGAAAATTTCGGCGGCATAATGGCACGATACTAGAAACGGGACGAGGCCTAGCCTTATCTCCGGTCTAGTGAAGGCCCACGCCATTCACACATCAATCAAATCCATTCATTTCACCAAACAATTCAATTTCAATCAAATAATCTAACTAATTTTTGCAATCAAACAAACAAGTCCATGGTCTGTGGACGATTGTGTCGGGTGCTACTAAACACCGTCTGCATCCTAGTATATATATATATATATATATATATATATATAACTAGAAAATGAAATTGAAAGGTGAGAAATTCTCACCGATAGCTAACCCAATTCTTGACTCTTCTTTTGGAGAAGTCTTTGTCGTTCTCGCCTTTTTGTCGCTTTCGTTGCCCGTAGCCACTATATATATAAAAATCGAATTATTATCTCGCTATTCAATATATAAAAATCGAATTTTTACTTCGCTATTCAATATATAAAAATCGAATTTTTACTTTGCTATTCAATGTATAAAAATCGAATTTTTACTTTGCTATTCAATATGTAAAAATCGAATTTTTACTATGCTATTCAATATATAAAATTCGAATTTTTATTTCGTTGCCGTATAGATGAAAATTCTATTTTTACTTTGTTATTCTCTATATAAAGGTTCCGCCTTTTCAAAAATAAAGATTTCGCCTTTTCAAAAATATAGATTTTGCCTTTTCAAAAATATAGATTACGCCTTTTCAAAAATATAGATTTCGCCTTTTCAAAAATATAGATTTCGCCTTTTCAAAAATATAGATTTCGCCTTTTCAAAAATATAGATTTATAAAAATCACATTTTTATTTTTCTACACATATAAAGATGATATTTCTAATATTCCTATCATGTAAAAATTATATTTTTAGTCCTCTACATAAACAAAAATCATATTTTTACATCATCTATATAGTAAAGATTATATTTTTAATACTTTAAAAATATAAAAACCATATTTTTATTACTTTAAAAATATAAAAATCATATCTTTTTGCTTCTAAAGATCAATTCGTTTTCTTTCTAAAGATCAATTCTTTTTCTTTAAATAAAAACCCTAACACTATAGGTAAAAATCATGTCTTTCTTCGATAAATTTACATTTTTAACTTGCTACATGAATAAAAATCAAATCTATTTAATATACTATCTAAATTTCCAATTAATACCAAAATTTATATTCAAATTAAAATTAATTACCTTCCATTCTTCCTCGTTGAAACTCAGAAGTGTCGAACCCAAAAACCCCGAATCTAGGGCTTCAATTCGCTCAGAAATCAATGCACCAGAGGTCTGACGTCAGCCTGACAGTTGGAGGAGAGGCTTGGGGTCGCTGGTTGTCGGGAGGGGTGGTTTAGTGGCGGCGGTAGCTTAATGGGTTTGGGGTTTTGTGGTTTTCGAAGTGGGCTGGGATAACGAGGACGGAGGGCGACTGGATGGCTTCGGCTTGGCGGGGAGGCGGCGCCAGGGTCATCGGAGGCGGGGAAGGCCTCCCGGAGCGGCGGCGGAAGACCCATGGGAGGGCGCGACATCGATCTACGGGAGTTTTTCTTTTTCGTTTTTGTTTTTTTTTTCCTTTTTTTTCTGAGGTATGAGCGAGAACGGTTAGGGAATATATATTTAAATATATAATTATATTAATTAATTTGCATAAAGTAACTTTTTCGTTCGGACGCCAAATCAAGCCCAACGACTGTCGCCCCTAGCTAATTACCCCCATTCCGAACACAATGGGATATGTATCATAGGCTGATTCGACTGTTTCGAACAGTTTCCGTTAAAATCAACATATAACTCTATATATTGGATTTGAACGCGCATTTCAATTTACCGGGGTCACATACGAACTCTAAAAATTCCATAAAAATATTTTCTAGCTTCGTATTGACGATACGGTCCTAACAAAACTAGTTTCGTTGAATTCTGAGACCGTTTGAAAAATGGCCATTTTCCAGTCGTTTAAAATCAACTAAAACCGGTCAAACGCGTTTTCCTTTGCCACGCTCACATATTGATTCGAAAAATTATGAAATTTGGAATCTAGCAATAACTTGACATCACGGACCCAACAAAAGTGGTTTCGTCGAAATCCGAGATCGTTTGCAAAATGTCAATTTTTAAGGGCCTGAATTCCATAGTGACTATTCAGAATTTTCAACTGGACATATCTTTTGATTCTCACTATGAAATTTTGATTTGTCGGATTCGTTGGAAAGATATTCACAATTAGGTCTTATTATTTTTGGTTTCACTAAAATCCAGATTGTTTTGCACCCGGTACATTCAATTGAAGTTTGAAATCGAATTATCGAACTACCGCGCCATTTTCAATTCTATTTATAATTATATATCATTATTTATATTCTAACGACGACGTATATAATATATACGTCGAATTATATTCGAAATAAATTTCTCGTCGTTTTTATTTAAAATAATCTATTTTAAATATTCAAAATTCGCTAAAATTGCCAAAATAAAAATTTTAAACTGGTTCAGATTTTCCGGGTTATTACAATCTCCCCCACTTAAAACTTTTCGTCCCCGAAAAGGAACAAAGTCGAAAGTGGTTTGATTAATCAACTCTATGTTCGATCAGGCTTCCATTCTCCAACTTTTCAGTTTTTGAGAATTTTCAAATTTTCAAAAATTTGGCTAACACCCTAAATTTTCGAAAAATTTCGCCATAACCTCCCCTGCATCGGGAGCCACGGGAAAATCCCGAAATTGCCATATAGGCCTTCTGATCTCGAAAAGAAAAAGAAAAAGCCAAGCGGCTGGCCAATAGGCTCATAAAATCATCATCACCCAAACAAAACAGTAAATTATTAGTAAACATGTACCTATTTGTCGGGCAAACAAATTTTATTCTCTGCTCTAGCCTCCTTGCTATGACCTGTTCAATGTAAGTATATGTATATGCAAGCAAATGCGACCTATTTTCAATACAGTTCAATATTTGGTACAATTAGGCGTAATGGTTCAAAATTATCAAACAAATAAACAAACAAGACAAACAGCAATCAGTTAGTGAATTAACGTTTCAAATTCATAATTTTGATACATATACCGAAAATCATGTTTTTGATGCCAATTCACAACAAAGTGTTCTAACTATATAAGTTTTGGTTCTCACACCAGTCCAATGGAAATATATAGATATCACACCTTCGTCACTCGAAAATAAATACTGGTGATGGTATACTTCATCATCAGGACCATGTCCGGGCGACTAGAGTGTGACTCTATATCTATCTAATATATTAAAACTTCGAATATACGTTCATGACGCGTATATGCAAAATCTTTATATACTAGATTGTCCAAATTCAAAATAAATAAATATTCAAATACGTGTAAAACGATTTAAATTTCAAAACAAAATTGTTTTCATTTGAAAAAAATATACTCTTCACACTCGTTCTAGGATACTACTGATCCTATCTCTAACGAGTAATTCTAATTGGATATTACTAATCCAATATCTGATGAATTCTTTCGTATGATTCTAATGTGCCTTGTTCTCGAGCTCTGTAAACCAAAGCTCTGATACCAAATGTGAGGACCCGTTTCTTCCCCGTTAAGGAAAGGGCGGATACTTTGAGAACAACGCACAATAGGACGCAGACGGAAGAACATTTCATTGCTATTACAACAATTCCATCAGAATACAAGAATATACAGAGTATAATTGAATAAATTACATTCGATAAATATCAGAGATTACATTCAATTACATAGCAGCGGAAATAATACAATGCACAACTGAATATGATATACGGATACAGAGCTTTCCGGATATCATTCCAGCTGTAAACCAGGATCCTGTGAATATAAATCTGCAAAACCAAAACTACTAGCTGCCCGTGCGGAAAATAGGGGCATCCAGAGTTTAGGTTAAAACAATAAACTCCAGGTCAGTCATGTGACTGGTGTGAGAATTAAAACAGTTATTTAAAGCTTACTTTAAAAGAGAGTAATTCAAGGGACCACGCCGTATAACACGGAACGAGTTTCCTCCCAAGAATACCAGTGCATATCAATAAACAACGCAATGCTTTTTCGAAAAATGAAGCTATTATAAGACCCAGGTCCCATCACACAATGCAACGCAAGCCGGAGGATAGGGTTTTACCTTATAACAGCCAAACATGCTTGATACGTTTAAAACAAATCATTTGATACTATAATAAGTGTATAGTGTCAAAACAATTTCAATCATAAATATAAATCATAGACGGCATGAGTGCCCCATCCCACTATGTCTCCATACTAGGCTCTACAAATGTAACGACCCAGATTTTCTGGTTGGTTTATTTTGAATATTTAATATTATTTTAAATACAGAGCTGATAATATAAATCAATTTTTATATTGAATTATCGATATAATTATCATAATACGAAATATATTCAATTCGAAGTTAGAATTGAATCAAAACAACTCAGATGATCAGTATTAATTGTATTTGAATATAGATGATAATAAAAATATTTTATCATCAGAGAATTTAATTGTTTTTGAATTTAAAGTATACTATATCGATTTAATATGGTTATTTTATATATCCACATTCGAAATAAATTTCAGAAATTATTCTGTTGAGTTCAGTATAGCGTTATAACATTATAACGACGGTCGGTACGCTAAAATAACGGTTCACGATTTTTAACTGTGAACCCCGAGATATTTTAGATGGATAGGATCAAAATCGAATCAAAGATCAAATCAGAATTAGTTGAAAAGAAATGAAAATCTCTTTAAATCTAGTCGAATTAAATACAAATCGAATCGAAAATCTTTTTAAAGGAAATAAAAGATTTGTTATGTACTTAGCCGACCAGTGTACTATTCCTCCTCCTGTTATAAATTGTGACACTCCTTCCTCTTCAATTCATTTTGGGTCCTCAGCAAAATCGAACTCCAAAGCTTCAATGGTTATATACCGCACCTACCCTCCTATTTAATCCTCTCTTCTGTTAAAACTAAAATGGCAGAACCCCCCTATTCAAATTAAAATCGGTCAAAGCAAATTAGGGCCAGCTCGATTTCAATTTCTCGAGTTTAGATCTGGGGTTCGTGAGCGACGTGGGAGGGAGTGTGAAGCTTTTCGCGTTCAGGTATGGATGGGCGACACTGATGTGGAGTCGCGATGGGTTACAGTCGAGCTGATTGTGGCGCGGAGGATCTGGCTTAATGGGAAGAACTTCGATGATCTCTAGAACGGCGTGATGCTTCGATGATGGAGCGAGGCATGTAGCGACGTGTCTGGAATGGTGCGCGATAAGGTAGAAGGCCATTCGAAGCTCTAGACCGTCGATCGATTTGCTGTAGCATTCATGGGTTCAAGATGGAGTCGCGAGTGGGTGGGTTCAGTACTGTGGGTTTTGCTCACTTGAAGTAGCCATAATGGAAACAGACTTCAAGGAAGTGTCGGATGAGCACGGTGGGAAGTGCTGTTGATCTGTGGTAGGGTTCAGGATTGGAAAATTCAAAGTAATAAGAAGTGAATCCTTATTTGAATTTGTTTTACTTATTTTATTTTGTATATTAGTTAAAAACCAAAGTTTGGTATACAGTTAAAGGAAATGTTATTAACTGTTAATCTAGAATTGGGAAATTGAAAAGGAAAATTTATTTAGCGAATCATTTGATAAGATAATAAATTAGATGAATGAAAAAGGAAATATATATATATATAAGAAATTTATTTATTCGTTAAATTAAATAAATGTTGATCAGTAAATTTAAATAAAATTATCATAGGTGCAAATTCATTCGAGAAGGTTCGTAGCCGGTTATTTGGAAATAAACAGGATATTCGACAACTGCGGTCTCGGTGAGTAAATCTCACTCACCTTTATTATAATTATTTGTACTTCGTAAAAATAATTGTTGTTACTTGTTTGGATTTTTCTGCTTGTTTTATATATATATTAGTTATTTAGGCTATTATATATATATTGCGTTGATTGATTGGTTGGATTCCCGCGGTCTCATTAGCGGATGCCCGCAGTTTCATAGCGGATGATTACCCTATACGCCCCACGCTATGATAGTGGATGACCTTCTATACCACGATATTCTGCCACGAAGCAGAATGGGTATTATTTATGTGCTAACATCTGTGGATGCAGGAAAACAGGTTGGAGGAATCCAACTAGATTCCTCAAAAATATATTATCTGTTTGTTTGTTGTTTGTTTGATTCCATATATATTTTTCATATATGACGTATTAAAAATCAAATGATTGAAAATTGGGTGATTTGATTTTTTTTTTTTAATATCACTGGGCCAAGTGTTAATTTATTTAAAATATCGCGGAAGGATATTTGAGATTTAAAAAGGAAAAAATTCTATTTTTAAATAGAATTTGAATTTTAAATGGAAATAAAAATATAAACTTGTTTTTGAAAAATAAAACAAGTAGTTTCTTTATAAACGAAGTTTATAAATAGTTCTTTTATAACGAAGTTATAAATGAAGTGAAAAGAATTATCATTTGATAATTCAAAAACAGAAATACAAGTGTGAAATTGGAATTTGAAATGAAATTTCAAAATATGATTTGAAATGAAATTTTTAAATATATGACTCAAATGAAATTTGAGTATAACATTTTGAATAGTAGAATTAGAAAAGGAGTTTAAATATTTGAATTTTAAATAAAAGAAAAAAGGAGATTGAATATTAGAAATTCAAATAGAAGTTCAAATAGGATTTGAATAGACGAAATTAGAATGAAATATAGAATGTAAATTCAAAGAAATTAAAATAGAGTTTGAATCCATAGGAATTCAAATAAAGAAAAATCAAATAGAGATTTGAATATGAAAATTCAAATGGAATCGAATATTTGAAATGCAAATAGATTTGAAATATAGAAATTCAATGGGAATTCAAATATGGAATAGAGAAAATATGAAGGAAATCCAAACATAGAATATGAATATAGAAAAGTGAAATGGAATTTGAAGAAAGAAATTTTAAATAAAAAATTTGAATATAGAACTTTCAAATGGAGTTTGAATATAGAGAATTTGAAATAGAATTTCCAAATAGAATTTTGAAATAGATTTTCAAAATAGAATTTCAAAAGAGAATTTGAAATAGACTTTGAAAATAGAAATTCAAAAAAAAAAAAGAATTTAAATATGGGATTTGAATTCAAAGGAATTGAAATAGATTTGAAGTCAAAGGAATTGAAATAGAATTTGAATTCAAGGGAATTCAAATAGATTTGAATAAAGAAAGTTCATATGAAATCTGAATATAGAATTTGGATAAAAGAATTTAAACAGAATATGAATAAGAGGTTTGAATATAGAATTTTGAATATAGAATTTCAAATGGCACTTGAGTATAGAATTCAAATAGAGTTGAAATGAATTTTAAATATAGAATTCAAATAGAAATTTAAATTGGAAATTTGAATATTTAAAATTCAAATAGAAATGAAAATGGGATTTGAATATAGGAAATCGAAAATATTATTTTGGATTGAAAAGGAAAAATGGATTTGATATATATTAAAATATATATCAAAAATAGAGTTGAATTTATTTTAAAAACAAAGTTTTAAAAGTATATATATATATATATATATATATATATATATATATATATATATATATAGCGAACTTGCCACGGCGCGGTAGTTCGTAAATTGGCGACTCGAACTTCAATCGAGTATATAGAACTCAATTGAAGTCAGAATTCTTTGAAACAAGAATCGTCAGGACCAGTTGAATAATAGTTTTCTAATGGAAGAGAAAAATCTGGATTTCGTCGAATAGATTTTGAGTTATGTCAAAATCAAATTTTTAAAAGTGCAGCGCCAGAAACCATTAAAACCATAATGGATTTTATATAATAAATATAGGGATTTTTAAGCAAATAAAAATCCGAATTTCCATTTAAAAACCTGGTCTTGAGTTAGAAGATAAAGGTGAACTCAAGCAAAGCAAGTAAAGTGATTTTTGAAACAATAATCATATTTTTGATTATTGGATAGAATTAACTAAGCCAAAGAAAATTAGTTAATCGAGTGTTGAATTGAAGTCGAACCTTGAAAGGCGAATTTGAAATTGTAAATATATATTCGAAATCGAATATAGAACCTAAATTGAAATTTGAATTCAATTAGTTGATAAGCAAGTTGAAATATATTTGGAAAGTGTTATATTCAAATATACAAGCGAAATAGGCAAAGAGATAGTTAACGAGTTAATTTAACGAGGGAGTCAAGACGAGTGTATGGGGTTGAAATAAATTGGACAGGTATAAACACACAGGAGACAGATATGGGATAAAGTGATGAAGGTATATAATTAGTGTGCTCGACAAAAAGGTACACGTTTAATTTCCATATGAGATTTTATGCGCCGTATCGGCAAGCCGCTTGGCTTTTTCTTTTTCTTTTTGAGATGAGAAGTTACCGGGAAGCTATTTGAAATTTCCCGATGCTCCCGATACAGGGGAGGTTATGGCGAATTTTTCCGGAAATTTAAGGAGTTAGAATATTTTAAAGATATTTTGATAGTTAGAAATCATTGTATCGACGTATAGAATTCGATAGGTAAGTGAATATAAAAATCGAATATTGTAAACAAAAAGGGAAATCTATAAATTAGAAATAGAAAGCGAACTTTATACATGTTTTAAAAATGAACAATTGGATTGTATAGTGTGTTTATTCGAGGTAAGTGGTTTCGCCGTTTTGAAGTTGAGGATGTTTTCAGTTAAGGTCTGAGAGGTAATTTTACCCCCAACTTGATTGATTTCATTTTTAATTGATAAATAGCAGAATCCCGCCTCAAAGAGAAGTGTTTGAAAAGAGTTAGTTGAATAAAATATTTTGGGTTGTTGTAACGATGTTTTACCCAACATTCGTTTTAAACCCAAGTGATGGAATTTTGGAAATATAACAAGTAAATATTTCCTGAGTATAATTAAAATAGTTGGGATAGAGATAAGTGGTTGGAATTGTTTCCAATTGCAAATAGAGATATTTTCTATAATATAGAAAATAAAAGAAGTTGATATTGGGAAATGCTTTCCATATAGCGTAAAGGGCCAATATGGTTATTGAAAATATTTGGTTAACAAATATTGATAAGGAAATGGAGAAGAAATTTAATTAATGAAATATTAATTAAAGAGCCCAGTGATTTGTTTGATATGTTTGGATGAACACTTGTTTTTATTCGATAGTTAAATCACAGACTATCGAAGTTTTTGACCATCGTTGTCAATATGGAGAGACCGGTTGGATTATTATCCGAAGAACCACTCCGTATCGGCATAAGCGTTGCGAACCAAGTATGCTGAATATATTGAAGACGGAGTAAAGTGCAAGGACTTTTCTATTTATAGAAATTGTGCCTTCGGTTTCGTTCAGTCCCAGAACGAACGTAAATGGACGAATGTCTGACAAAGTATTTCCAATGATCAAATGGGTTGGTCTGTATAAATATATATGGTTGCAACGGATTTATTCCCTTAGCATAACATCCAGAATATTTGTGCAAACTCAACTAGTGATTAACGGATCTGACAATGTGGCATTCAAAGTGATTGTGCTATCAATGAATGGTAAGTATTCGTAGCCTCAGGCCTCAACAACCGGGAAAGGACAAAAATCGGGCAGGCAGCATGGCTATGTGGGTCGCACCCATTAGGATGTATAATCACCTATCTAGAGAAATTCCAATTGCTTCTTTAATCTATCGAGGCTGCCCCAGTCGGGAGGCGGTTGCTGATCCCAACCGTTGGTGATATACATTCGATACACTCAAGCGAAATGAGTGGTCGGTCATGTATGGGCCGGGTTACAAGATGTTCTTGTTGAACCCAGTGTATTCCTCTCTAGAGATACACTAGCGGAAGGTGGTTCCATACCTTGTCATGTTGGAAATCCAATCTCCAATAAGCGCCATGCGGTTTTTGATTTTATACTATATATGTGGAGCGTGAGATGCAAGCGTTCTGCTATTTGGTTATTTACTTGATGTAAACATTATTATAATATCACCAGATTTTGATATAAAAATGTTTTGGGTTATCGTAAGGTAAAAACCATCCGTGTTTATGTGTGGATCGGTCTTACGATAACCTTTTCTTTCGAAAGGATTTTTAAAAGTTAAACCAATGGTTGGAGTTTACTCACACCAGTCCCATGACTGACCCAGAGTTTATTTTTTTTTGTTTCCCCCTAAACTCTTGGGTGCCCAAATTTGTACGAGCAGTCAAGTAGTCGGGATTTTACAGATTCACTTGGAGGAGCTTGGAGCAGGAGGCTTCAGCGTTAGTTCTCTAGTAGTATTTCCGCTGTATTGTAAGTATGTGTACTCTGATAAATGATGAATGTATCTATAGTTAAAATTTTGTATTTCAAAAGCTGTTACATATTATATTTTGTTCCGCTGCGATGTGAGGCTCTGTGATGTGTTTATGTTCTTCTTATTCTTCTATTCTAAGTTTCTATCTCATCTATTCTCACCCTCTAACTTCTTTCTATTAATGGTTCGTATTTCCGTGTTATTTGGGTTGGACGTGTGTTGTATTTAGTCAACTCAGATAGCTCGGATTTGCGGGTCGTTACAGTTGGTATCAGAGCTTAGGTTTAGCGAACACCTAGGCTTTTGTGGGAGTTACTCATTAGAGATATGGTTAGTAGTACCCTAGAATGAGTTGAGTATATATACGAGAGCGCGTATTTGTAAATTGATATTAAAAACTGTTTTATATTGTGTTGGCTAGTCTGTTGAGTGGTTTAGGAGTTCTGATCGAATAGTGGGACGCCACGAAGTCGATAGGAATTTCTAAATACTTGAACAGAAGATTGAACACGATATAGTTTTAAAATGGGTAGATGAAATAATTTTACCCAAAATTCTATTTTGATATATAACTAATAATTTTCTTAAATTATTGGATGTGTTGATTGTTATCGTTATAATCAAATTTGATTATAAAAAATTGGAATGGTTATATATAACCAAAATAAAACTTGTATATGAATAACATATACAAATGAAATGAATTGAAATTGAATTCAAACCAGAATTTGAAAATTAAATCCTGGGAAGTTTGAAATATTTTTGGAAGTATATTAGAACAATATAGCTTTGTTTTAAAAGGATTTTAAATGGATTTTGAAATGGTTAAGCGCTGAACTCACTTCGGTGGCTGGGAAATAATTCTGATGATGATTGCAACACCATCAGTGTTCATTTTCGAGTTTCTAAGTGATGGATTGCTACCTTAGAAAGTTTTGATGGAAATTTGTTTTGAGAGAAAACAAGTAGATTGAAAATTCAAATGTTTTGAATTGCGTTGAAAATAAATATAAGTATACATTTATGTATTTCAAAGGATTTGAAATGGAAACCCTGGGATTTGGATTCTGGAATTAAAATTTAACTGAAGCAAGTTAAATGGTTCGAGGTGAATAAATTGACTAGAATCAATTTGAAATAAATTGAAATGAATATGAATTAGAATGCATATGAATGGAAACCAAAAGTTTTGGTTGAAATTAAAGTCATAGAAATATGAGGAGTTGAGTTTCAACATAAGTGAGATTTTGAAAAGTAATGGATTTGTAACATTTTTCCTACCTTAGCAATTTCGAGGACGAAATTATTTTAAGGGGGGAAGAATGTAACGACCCAGATTTTCTGGTTGGTTTATTTTGAATATTCAATATTATTTTAAATACAGAGCTGATAATATAAATCAATTTTTATATTGAATTATCGATATAATTATCATAATACGAAATATATTCAATTCGAAGTTAGAATTGAATCAAAACAATTCAGATGATCAGTATTAATTGTATTTGAATATAGATGATAATAAAAATATTTTATCATCAGAGAATTTAATTGTTTTTGAATTTAAAGTATACTATATCGATTTAATATGGTTATTTTATATATCCACATTCGAAATAAATTTCAGAAATTATTCTGTTGAGTTCAGTATAGCGTTTTAACATTATAACGACGGTCGGTACGCTAAAATAACGGTTCACGATTTTTAACTTTGAACCCCGAGATATTTTAGATGGATAGGATCAAAATCGAGTCAAAGATCAAATCAGAATCAGTTGAAAAGAAATGAAAATCTCTTTAAATCTAGTCGAATTAAATACAAATCGAATCGAAAATCTTTTTAAAGGAAATAAAAGATTTGTTATGTACTTAGCCGACCAGTGTACTATTCCTCCTCCTGTTATAAATTGCGACACTCCTTCCTCTTCAATTCATTTTGGGTCCTCAGCAAAATCGAACTCCAAAGCTTCAATGGTTATATACCGCACCTACCCTCCTATTTAATCCTCTCTTCTGTTAAAACTAAAATGGCAGAACCCCCCTATTCAAATTAAAATCGGTCAAAGCAAATTAGGGCCAGCTCGATTTCAATTTCTCGAGTTTAGATCTGGGGTTCGTGAGCGACGTGGGAGGGAGTGTGAAGCTTTTCGCGTTCAAGTATGGATGGGCGACACTGATGTGGAGTCGCGATGGGTTACAGTCGAGCTGATTGTGGCGCGGAGGATCTGGCTTAATGGGAAGAACTTCGATGATCTCTAGAACGGCGTGATGCTTCGATGATGGAGCGAGGCATGTAGCGACGTGTCTGGAATGGTGCGCGATAAGGTAGAAGGCCATTCGAAGCTCCAGACCGTCGATCGATTTGCTGTAGCATTCATGGGTTCAAGATGGAGTCGCGAGTGGGTGGGTTCAGTACTATGGGTTTTGCTCACTGGAAGTAGCCATAATGGAAACAGACTTCAAGGAAGTGTCGGATGAGCACGGTGGGAAGTGCCGTTGATCTGTGGTAGGGTTCAGGATTGGAAAATTCAAAGTAATAAGAGGTGAATCCTTATTTGAATTTGTTTTACTTATTTTATTTTGTATATTAGTTAAAAACCAAAGTTTGGTATACAGTTAAAGGAAATGTTATTAACTGTTAATCTAGAATTGGGAAATTGAAAAGGAAAATTTATTTAGCGAATCATTTGATAAGATAATAAATTAGATGAATGAAAAAGGAAATATATATATATATATATACATAAGAAATTTATTTATTCGTTAAATTAAATAAATGTTGATCAGTAAATTTAAATAAAATTATCATAGGTGCAAATTCATTCGAGAAGGTTCGTAGCCGGTTATTTGGAAATAAACAGGATATTCGACAACTGCGATCTCGGTGAGTAAATCTCACTCACCTTTATTATAATTATTTGTACTTCGTAAAAATAATTGTTGTTGCTTGTTTGGATTTTTCTGCTTGTTTTATATATATTAGTTATTTAGGCTATTATATATATATTGGGTTGATTGATTGGTTGGATTCCCGCAGTCTCATTAGCGGATGCCCGCAGTTTCATAGCGGATGATTACCCTATACGCCCCACGCTATGATAGTGGATGACCTTCTATACCACGATATTCTGCCACGAAGCAGAATGGGTATTATTTATGTGCTAACATCTGTGGATGCAGGAAAACAGGTTGGAGGAATCCAACTAGATTCCTCAAAAATATATTATCTGTTTGTTTGTTGTTTGTTTGATTCCATATATATTTTTCATATATGACGTATTAAAAATCAAATGATTGAAAATTGGGTGATTTGATTTTTTTTTTTTTAATATCACTGGGCCAAGTGTTAATTTATTTAAAATATCGTGGAAGGATATTTGAGATTTAAAAAGGAAAAAATTCTATTTTTAAATAGAATTTGAATTTTAAATGGAAATAAAAATATAAATTTTTTTTTGAAAAATAAAACAAGTAGTTTCTTTATAAACGAAGTTTATAAATAGTTCTTTTATAACGAAGTTATAAATGAAGTGAAAAGAATTATCATTTGATAATTCAAAAATAGAAATACAAGTGTGAAATTGGAATTTGAAATGAAATTTCAAAATATGATTTGAAAAGAAATTTTTAAATATATGGCTCAAATGAAATTTGAGTATAACATTTTGAATAGTAGAATTAGAAAAGGAGTTTAAATATTTGAATTTTAAATAAAAGAAAAAAGGAGATTGAATATTAGAAATTCAAATAGAAGTTCAAATAGGATTTGAATAGACGAAATTAGAATGAAATATAGAATGTAAATTCAAAGAAATTAAAATAGAGTTTGAATCCATAGGAATTCAAATAAAGAAAAATCAAATAGAGATTTGAATATGAAAATTCAAATGGAATCGAATATTTGAAATGCAAATAGATTTGAAATATAGAAATTCAATGGGAATTCAAATATGGAATAGAGAAAATATGAAGGAAATTCAAACATAGAATATGAATATAGAAAAGTGAAATGGAATTTGAAGAAAGAAATTTTAAATAAAAAATTTGAATATAGAACTTTCAAATGGAGTTTGAATATAGAGAATTTGAAATAGAATTTCCAAATAGAATTTTGAAATAGATTTTCAAAATAGAATTTCAAAAGAGAATTTGAAATAGACTTTGAAAATAGAAATTCAAAAAAAAAAAAAGAATTTAAATATGGGATTTGAATTCAAAGGAATTACAATAGATTTGAAGTCAAAGGAATTGAAATAGAATTTGAATTCAAGGGAATTCAAATAGATTTGAATAAAGAAAGTTCATATGAAATCTGAATATAGAATTTGGATAAAAGAATTTAAACAGAATTTGAATAAGAGGTTTGAATATAGAATTTTGAATATAGAATTTCAAATGGCACTTGAGTATAGAATTCAAATAGAGTTGAAATGAATTTTAAATATAGAATTCAAATAGAAATTTAAATTGGAAATTTGAATATTTAAAATTCAAATAGAAATGAAAATGGGATTTGAATATAGGAAATCGAAAATATTATTTTGGATTGAAAAGGAAAAATGGATTTGATATATATTAAAATATATATCAAAAATAGAGTTGAATTTATTTTAAAAACAAAGTTTTGAAAGTATATATATATATATATATATATATATAGCGAACTTGCCACGGCGCGGTAGTTCGTAAATTGGCGACTCGAACTTCAATCGAGTATATAGAACTCAATTGAAGTCAGAATTCTTTGAAACAAGAATCGTCAGGACCAGTTGAATAATAGTTTTCTAATGGAAGAGAAAAATCTGGATTTCGTCGAATAGATTTTGAGTTATGTCAAAATCAAATTTTTAAAAGTGCAGCGCCAGAAACGATTAAAACCATAATGGATTTTATATAATAAATATAGGGATTTTTAAGCAAATAAAAATCCGAATTTCCATTTAAAAACCTGGTCTTGAGTTAGAAGATAAAGGTGAACTCAAGCAAAGCAAGTAAAGTGATTTTTGAAACAATAATCATATTTTTGATTATTGGATAGAATTAACTAAGCCAAAGAAAATTAGTTAATCGAGTGTTGAATTGAAGTCGAACCTTGAAAGGCGAATTTGAAATTGTAAATATATATTCGAAATCGAATATAGAACCTAAATTGAAATTTGAATTCAATTAGTTGATAAGCAAGTTGAAATATATTTGGAAAGTGTTATATTCAAATATACAAGCGAAATAGGCAAAGAGATAGTTAACGAGTTAATTTAACGAGGGAGTCAAGACGAGTGTATGGGGTTGAAATAAATTGGACAGGTATAAACACACAGGAGACAGATATGGGATAAAGTGATGAAGGTATATAATTAGTGTGCTCGACAAAAAGGTACACGTTTAATTTCCATATGAGATTTTATGCGCCGTATCGGCAAGCCGCTTGGCTTTTTCTTTTTCTTTTTGAGATGAGAAGTTACCGGGAAGCTATTTGAAATTTCCCGATGCTCCCGATACAGGGGAGGTTATGGCGAATTTTTCCGGAAATTTAAGGAGTTAGAATATTTTAAAGATATTTTGATAGTTAGAAATCATTGTATCGACGTATAGAATTCGATAGGTAAGTGAATATAAAAATCGAATATTGTAAACAAAAAGGGAAATCTATAAATTAGAAATAGAAAGCGAACTTTATACATGTTTTAAAAATGAACAATTGGATTGTATAGTGTGTTTATTCGAGGTAAGTGGTTTCGCCGTTTTGAAGTTGAGGATGTTTTCAGTTAAGGTCTGAGAGGTAATTTTACCCCCAACTTGATTGATTTCATTTTTAATTGATAAATAGCAGAATCCCGCCTCAAAGAGAAGTGTTTGAAAAGAGTTAGTTGAATAAAATATTTTGGGTTGTTGTAACGATGTTTTACCCAACATTCGTTTTAAACCCAAGTGATGGAATTTTGGAAATATAACAAGTAAATATTTCCTGAGTATAATTAAAATAGTCGGGATAGAGATAAGTGGTTGGAATTGTTTCCAATTGCAAATAGAGATATTTTCTAATATATAGAAAATAAAAGAAGTTGATATTGGGAAATGCTTTCCATATAGCGTAAAGGGCCAATATGGTTATTGAAAATATTTGGTTAACAAATATTGATAAGGAAATGGAGAAGAAATTTAATTAATGAAATATTAATTAAAGAGCCCAGTGATTTGTTTGATATGTTTGGATGAACACTTGTTCTTATTCGATAGTTAAATCACAGACTATCGAAGTTTTTGACCATCGTTGTCAATATGGAGAGACCGGTTGGATTATTATCTGAAGAACCACTCCGTATCGGCATAAGCGTTGCGGACCAAGTATGCTGAATATATTGAAGACGGAGTAAAGTGCAAGGGCTTTTCTATTTATAGAAATTGTGCCTTCGGTTTCGTTCAGTCCCAGAACGAACGTAAATGGACGAATGTCTGACAAAGTATTTCCAATGATCAAATGGGTTGGTCTGTATAAATATATATGGTTGCAACGGATTTATTCCCTTAGCATAACATCCAGAATATTTGTGCAAACTCAACTAGTGATTAACGGATCTGACAATGTGGCATTCAAAGTGATTGTGCTATCAATGAATGGTAAGTATTCGTAGCCTCAGGCCTCAACAACCGGGAAAGGACAAAAATCGGGCAGGCAGCATGGCTATGTGGGTCGCACCCATTAGGATGTATAATCACCTATCTAGAGAAATTCCAATTGCTTCTTTAATCTATCGAGGCTGCCCCAGTCGGGAGGCGGTTGCTGATCCCAACCGTTGGTGATATACATTCGATACACTCAAGCGAAATGAGTGGTCGGTCATGTGTGGGCCGGGTTACAAGATGTTCTTGTTGAACCCAGTGTATTCCTCTCTAGAGATACACTAGCGGAAGGTGGTTCCATACCTTGTCATGTTGGAAATCCAATCTCCAATAAGCGCCATGCGGTTTTTGATTTTATACTATATATGTGGAGCGTGAGATGCAAGCGTTCTGCTATTTGGTTATTTACTTGATGTAAACATTATTACAATATCACCAGATTTTGATATAAAAATGTTTTGGGTTATCGTAAGGTAAAAACCATCCGTGTTTATGTGTGGATCGGTCTTACGATAACCTTTTCTTTCGAAAGGATTTTTAAAAGTTAAACCAATGGTTGGAGTTTACTCACACCAGTCCCATGACTGACCCAGAGTTTATTTTGTTTTGTTTCCCCCTAAACTCTTGGGTGCCCAAATTTGTATGGGCAGTCAAGCAGTCGGGATTTTACAGATTCACTTGGAGGAGCTTGGAGCAGGAGGCTTCAGCGTTAGTTCTCTAGTAGTATTTCCGCTGTATTGTAAGTATGTGTACTCTGATAAATGATGAATGTATCTATAGTTAAAATTTTGTATTTCAAAAGCTATTACATATTATATTTTGTTCCGCTGCGATGTGAGGCTCTGTGATGTGTTTATGTTCTTCTTATTCTTCTATTCTAAGTTTCTATCTCGTCTATTCTCACCCTCTAACTTCTTTCTATTAATGGTTCGTATTTCCGTGTTATTTGGGTTGGACGTGTGTTGTATTTAGTCAACTCAGATAGCTCGGATTTGCGGGTCGTTACAACAAATAAAGCTGAAATACTCGTATTGAAAATTGGATTTCCGTCATGAGTCGAGGCAAGGGGCAAGCTCCTCTCCGCGCTCGAGACACTCTAGCAAATGCCTCAGGACTACACACTCTGGGAAATCCTTGGATCTTCAGGGCCGGTCCTCACTTACGTTAGAGGATTAATTATGCCTGAACACACGCTTCCCGGTCCTTACAGATCTATAATCGAGGCGCCTCATCCAACAACCACATAGGTGAAAAGTATATAAATGTCAGGGCTGGTAAGTCACTGACACCACCAAAGCTAGAAAGAAACGTCGTGCTCTCCCTGCAGTCCGTATCCCGTTTTTAACTCATACCGAGGTGTGAGGCTCGCGAATTCACGTTATACACAAAGCTGCCACGTAGGCGTGCTTTGATCATTAACCACAAGACTTTGCTTTTCAACAGAAGCCTTGATCTTTGCATCTTAGCATGCCACAAAGGCAATTCATGTCATGCGACTGATGTCCATCGATATACAACCTCTGAGCTCGTACGTCTCAGAGAAGAGCGTTAAGCAAAAGAATAAATTCTCCGCCGCCAAACAGATGTATATTTAATAGAAATCAATCAACATAAAATAAAATCCAATGTCAGACACACAATCCATTTACAAGTCCGTTCTGGGTCTGAACGAAACCGGAGGCACTTTCCTTGCATATCCATCCATCTCCAAATACGTCTGGACAACCACCAACTATTTCCATCCTCTTGGGTGTACAGCCCAATCAGGATTGTCAGTAATTACCCAAACGATGTGAAGACTTCCGATCTTCGACCACCGTCTTCATCTTCGACTTATCGTCGAATCAGTTATTCAGAATGGGTATAAACCCGGACTTTCCGAACAACCCGCGTATATTAAAAACAAATGTAACACAAACACAGCATACGCCTCATTCCAATTCAGAATATCCTTTTATTCACGAAATCACATTCTTAGGGAAAGGTTCCCATTAATTTTATCCAAGATAAATTCTTTAAAATTTATCCTTTAATCTTCCTTTGGGTGTCGTTTCAAACCAAATTATGGTTTTCTAAATTAGTCGAGATTAGCGAACCACACCGAAGTAATTATTTATTTTATTTCCCAATCCCAACCTATTCATCCCATGAAGCAAAACTGGTAATACTCCATATCTAACACCACGGTGTTATCGGTAAAATTAATTACCACTTCACGTTCAAATCTAATTAAAGATTTAACTATCGCTTTGGAGCAAAACTGGTGATACTCCATTCTCGCTCGTTTTCCAAATTTGATAATTTAAATTATCAATTCATATTTGAATCTAATTGCAGATTCATTAAAACTCCTTTTACTGGGTTAAAGAACTGATGTTATTTAAAACACAGTTCACGACAAACCCAAATCACATCCTATTTATTATCGGGTTAAAGAACTAGTGTTATTTAAAACACCGTTCACGATAAACCCATTTCAAATCCAATCAAATATATTAGAAATTCCGATTATTTAAAACCCCTTTTTAAATCTAATTTATTTATTTAAAAATAATTGGGTTTTAAATTTAGTTCAAAACTAGTTCATTTCGATAAAAATCCATTTTTATCTTTTCAAATATGGAGTTTTTCACTCCAAATTTTTCCCAAATCATTTCTTATGATTTTACACAAATTATTGATATTTTTAATAATTTTATTAAGGCCTGTACAGTCGATTTCCATCAACGGCCATCGAACTGCACTTACAGCGACCTTTTCCAAATTTGATTTGGACGTATCTCCAAATCCAACCGTTAGATTTTGAATTTCAAATATTCGTTAGAAATCCCTTTTCGATACGAACCCAACGGTTCCGGTTTTAGGAGAATCCGACGGTCGGATCTCCCGTAATGTCCGTTTGAAATAAATGGTCGAAATTCACGAACTGTCGCGGCGCGGCGCGTTCTATTCAGGCCATTATATTATATATATATATATATAATATATACTTCGTCGATTTCTATTTAAAACGAATTTTATAAACAGTTTTGAATTCGTTTCAAAAACAATTTCAACCTATTCTTTTCTATTCAAATCGAATTTCAATTCAATTTGAATTCAATTCAATTCGTTTTCTATTCAATTCAAATTCGTTTTCTATTTGAATCAATTCAAATTGGTTTTCTATTCAATTCGATTCAAATTCGTTTTCTATTCAATTCGATTCAAATTCGTTTTCTATTTAAATCAAATTCATTTCGTTTTCCATTTAAATCGAATTCATTTCCTATTCAAATCAAACTCATTATATATTCAATTCATTTCGAAATCGTTTTATATTCAATTCATTTCGAAATCATTTTATATTCAATTCATTTCGAAATCTTTTTATATTCAATTCATTTCGAAATCGTTTTCAATTGAATTCATTTCGAAATCGTTTTCAATTCAATTCATTTCGAAATCGTTTTCAATTCAATTCATTTCGAAATCGTTTTATATTCAATTCATTTCGAAATCGTTTTATATTCAATTCATTTCGAAATCGTTTTTCAATATTCATTTCAAAATGAATAAAATCGATATAAATATCGTTCACGTCAAAATGGCGTCAATCTAATCAACACGGCTTCATATATTCCTTCATTCTATTCAACAAATGAATATTTATTTTTGTCAACACACGACTAATCTCAACGATTGAGTACTGTCCGCGTGTGACTATTTTTGTTAAATTATTTCGTTAAACACATGACTAATCTCAACGGATGAGTACAGTCAACACATGAACCTTTATTTTATAGTGATAAAGATATAAAATTTATTGTTAAAATATTACGTTCAACACATGACTAATCTCAACGGATGAGTACAGTCAACACATGAACCTTTATTTTATAATATTCTTTATTTTCTAAATTGGAATGAGGCCCAATCAATCACCATATAATGTTAGTTATATGGATTTTCACACATCACACGTATATAATAGCATTGAAAAATAATCAACCATCAACCAAAGTGCACTACACTGTATAAGCATCAAATATAGATATCTAACGCTTACAACAGCCTATCAATCAATCGATCGACATATTTAATCAATCAGGATGAGTGAACTTCAAATTTCTTCCCAACACCCGTGTGGGGTTTCAAACAATCTAACACAGATTTTAGTTGTGCAGTTGGGCGATGTGTAAAATTTATCGACCCAATCAATATCAGTCAAATCAGTGTATATAAACAAATCGGCCGATTTGTTAATAAATATTTATTTATTCACTTTCACGTTAAAAATTATATTTTTAACGATAAAACATTTTATTTCAACACATGAATTTCTATTCAGTTCATTTACACAATAAAAATGATATTTTTGGTTTTCTAACATATTTTAGAAAATTTCGGCGGCATAACGGCACGATACTAGAAACGGGACGAGGCCTAGCCTTATCCCCGGTCTAGTGAAGGCCCACGCCATTCACACATCAATCAAATCCATTCATTTCACCAAACAATTCAATTTCAATCAAATAATCTAACTAATTTTTGCAATCAAACAAACAAGTCCATGGTCTGTGGACGATTGTGTCGGGTGCTACTAAACACCGTCTGCATCCTAGTATATATATATAACTAGAAAATGAAATTGAAAGGTGAGAAATTCTCACCGATAGCTAACCCAATTCTTGACTCTTCTTTTGGAGAAGTCTTTGTCGTTCTCGCCTTTTTGTCGCTTTCGTTGCCCGTAGCCACTATATATATAAAATTCGAATTATTATCTCGCTATTCAATATATAAAAATCGAATTTTTACTTCGCTATTCAATATATAAAAATCGAATTTTTACTTTGCTATTCAATATATAAAAATCGAACTTTTACTTTGCTATTCAATATATAAAAATCGAATTTTTACTATGCTATTCAATATATAAAAATCGAATTTTTATTTCGTTGCCGTATAGATAAAAATTCTATTTTTACTTTGTTATTCTCTATATAAAGGTTCCGCCTTTTCAAAAATAAAGATTTCGCCTTTTCAAAAATATAGATTTCGCCTTTTCAAAAATATAGATTTCGCCTTTTCAAAAATATAGATTTCGCCTTTTCAAAAAAATAGATTTATAAAAATCACATTTTTATTTTTCTACACATATAAAGATGATATTTCTAATATTCCTATCATGTAAAAATTATATTTTTAATCCTCTACATAAACAAAAATCATATTTTTACATCATCTATATAGTAAAGATTATATTTTTAATACTTTAAAAATATAAAAATCATATTTTTATTACTTTAAAAATATAAAAATCATATCTTTTTGCATCTAAAGATCAATTCTTTTTCTTTCTAAAGATCAATTCTTTTTCTTTCTAAAGATCAATTCTTTTTCTTTAAATAGAAACCCTAACACTATAGGTAAAAATCATGTCTTTCTTCGATAAATTTACATTTTTAACTTGCTACATGAATAAAAATCAAATCTATTTAATATACTATCTAAATTTCCAATTAATACCAAAATTTATATTCAAATTAAAATTAATTACCTTCCATTCTTCCTCGTTGAAACTCAGAAGTGTCGAACCCAAAAACCCCGAATCTAGGGCTTCAATTCGCTCAGAAATCAATGCACCAGAGGTCTGACGTCAGCCTGACAGTTGGAGGAGAGGCTTGGGGTCGCTGGTGGTCGGGAGGGGTGGTTTAGTGGCGGCGGCAGCTTAATGGGTTTGGGGTTTTGTGGTTTTCGAAGTGGGCTGGGCTAACGAGGACGGAGGGCGACTGGATGGCTTCGGCTTGGCGGGGAGGCGGCGCCAGGGTCATCGGAGGCGGGGAAGGCCACCCGGAGCGGCGGCGGAAGACCCATGGGAGGGCGCGACATCGATCTACGGGAGTTTTCCTTTTTCATTTTTGTTTTTTTTCCTTTTTTTTCTGAGGTATGAGAGAGAACGGTGAGGGAATATATATTTAAATATATAATTATATTAATTAATTTGCATAAAGTAACTTTTTCGTTCGGATGCCAAATCAAGCCCAACGACTGTCGCCCCTAGCTAATTACCCCCATTCCGAACACAATGGGATATTTATCATAGGCTGATTCGACTGTTTCGAACAGTTTCCGTTAAAATCAACATATAACTCTATATATTGGATTTGAACGCGCATTTCAATTTACCGGGGTCACATACGAACTCGAAAAATTCCATAAAAATATTTTCTAGCTTCGTATTGACGATACGGTCCTAACAAAACTAGTTTCGTTGAATTCTGAGACCGTTTGAAAAATGGCCATTTTCCAGTCGATTAAAATCAACTAAAACCGGTCAAACGAGTTTTCCTTTGCCATGCTCACATATTGATTCGAAAAATTATGAAATTTGGAATCTAGCAATAACTTGACATCACGGACCCAACAAAAGTGGTTTCGTCGAAATCCGAGGTCGTTTGCAAAATATCAATTTTTAAGGGCCTGAATTCCATAGCGACTATTCAGAATTTTCAACTGGACATATCTTTTGATTCCCGCTATGAAATTTCGATTTGTCGGATTCGTTGGAAAGATATTCACAATTAGGTCCTATTATTTTTGGTTTGACTAAAATCCGGATTGTTTTGCACCCGGTACATTCAATTGAAGTTTGAAATCGAATTATCGAACTACCGCGCCATTTTCAATTCTATTTATAATTATATATCATTATTTATATTCTAATGACGACGTATATAATATATACGTCGAATTATATTCGAAATAAATTTCTCATCGTTTTTATTTAAAATAATCTATTTTAAATATTCAAAATTCGCTAAAATTGCCAAAATAAAAATTTTAAACTGGTTCAGATTTTCCAGATTATTACAATTTTTCTTAAACCCAGCAGAGAATAGAATTAATCTTTTAATTAAGATTTAGAGAAATTTACCAATTAATTAAATTGGAATTGAAATGGAAATTGATTTTGGGTTTGTCGTGAACAATGTTTTAAATAACATTGATTCTTTAACCCAATTAACAAAGAAGATATGATTTGGAATTTATAAATCTTTATTTTAAGATTTAATGCAAATTTTCCAAAGTAAAGTTTTCCAATTTAATATCAATAATTGGAATTGAATGGGACTCGATTTGGTAATAATCGAGATGAACTGCTTTGAAGGAAGACCAAAACTATTTATGGAATATAAAAGGCTTTACCGTTATTCCATTTATGTTATTAGTCTGATACGGAAATTTATTTCGATTATATATTGATCTATTTTCCGTGAAGATTCCATAATTAATGGAAGATGATTTGGGTTTTAAATGACATTAGTTCTTTAACCCAGTTAAAGACAAGATTAATTTTCGAAGATTGAATAATCATTACATAATGATTTTTGGAAGATTAAAACTAAATGAAGTTTTAATAAATCTTTAATTAGATTGAGATGGGAATGAGTTAATTAAATTTACCGAATTCATGAATTGATCGAGAATGAAGTACCGCCAGTTTTACTCCAGGCGATAGTTAAATCTTTAATTATATTTGAAATGTGAAATGGTAATTAAATTTACCGATAACATCGTGGGTGTTAGATATGGAGTACTACCAGTTTTGCTCCGTGGGATGAATAGGTTGGGATTAGGAAAAATAAAATAAATGGTTACTTCGGTAATGCTCGATAATCCCGACTAGTTTTATAAACCTTAATTTGGTTTAAATTTGTTAAAAGATAAAGTGGAATCCTTTTGAAAATGATATCCAAAGGAAGATTAAAGAATATGCTTATAGGAATTTATCTCTGATAAAATTTAGGGGAATCTTTCTCTAAAGATATGAATATTTGAATAAAAGAATAGTCTGAATTGGAATGAGGCATATGATGTGTTTTTACAGCACTTGATTATTGATTATAAAATATGCGAGTTATTTGGAAAGACCGGGTTTAACCCATTCTGAATAATTGTTACGACAACTAAAAATCAAAGATATGAAGACGGTGGTTGAAGACCAGAGATCTTCACATCGTATGGATGATTATTGATGTCTTAATTGGGTTGATCCCGCAGGACAAGTAATAAGTGGTGATCGACCAGACGTACTTGGAGGTCGACTGGATATGTGAGGACCTCTCTTTTGTATTGGACATATGGGACGAGGAATAAGGTGCATCCGGTTTCGTTCAGACCCAGAACGGACTTGTAAATGGATTATGTTTAACATTGTATTGTGTGCTATATTTGTTGATCTCTGCTAAATATATATCTGTTTGGTGGTGGAGAATTTATTCTCTTGCTTAACACCCTTCTCTGAGACGTACGAGCTTAGAGGTTATATATTGGCAGAAATCAATGGTATGGTATGGATTGACAATGTGGCATATTGAAATGCAAATGATCAAGGATTTTGTTGAAAAGCAGATTCTTGTGGATGATGATCAAAGAACGGCTTTTATTAGCATAGCTTTGTGTATAGCGTTAATTTGCGAGCTTCACACCCTGGTATGAACCAGAAACGGGATGAGGGACCGTAGGGAGGGCATGCGTTTCTTTCTAACTAGGAGTGATGTCATGGTATGAAGCCCAGATATTTTACTTATGTGGATGTTGGAAAGTGAGGTACCTCAGATTTGAGTCGGTAGTGCTCTTGATGGTCGACATACTGATCAGATTTTATGCCTCATAGGGCACTGAAACGTATTGTTCAGGAATTGCCAATCCAATAAAGTAAGTGTGGACCGGCCCTGCTGGATCCCAGGTGCAGTTGCAGCTGAATCCTGAGGCACGGGCTAGAGTGTCTCGAATCGGAAGGAAGAACTCTTGCCTTGGTTCATGATGGAAATCCAATTTCCAATACGCGACTTCTCGGTTTTAGTTGTAAACCTATATGGCGACATAGTGGGATGAGGCGCTCATGCCGTTTATGATTGATACATTTATATTTGATGTTTTTGATACACTATGCACTTATAGTAATATCAAAATGATTTGTTTTTAAACGTACCAAGCATATTTGGTTATTATAAGGTAAAACTCTATCCTCAGGCTTGCGTTGCATTGTGTGATGGGACCCGCGTCTTATAATAGCTTCATTTTTTTCAAAAGCATTGCGTTGTTTATTAAATCGTTTTCTTTCAAGCTTTGGTATTCACATGGAGTAAACCCGTTCCGTGACATGCGGCGTGGTCCCGTGATTTACCATATTTTAAAGTAAAGTTAATAACTGTTTTAAGTTCTCACACCAGTCACATGACTGACTCGGAGTTTATTGATTCTACCTAAACTTTGGGTGCCTATATTTTCCGCACCGGCAGCTAGTAGTTTTGGTTTTCGCAAATTTCTATTTAACAGGATTCTGGATTACAGCTGGAGCTATATTCGAAAAGCTTTGTATCCGTATATTTCTTTCAGTTGTGTTAGTTGATGTATTTTCCGCTGTACATTGTATTTATACATTTAAATTTCCGCTACTATGTACTTTAGTCTCTAATTTTTTTCTGCTGTATATTATTTGAACTCTGATATATTCTTGTACTCTGATGTAATAGCAATGAAATGTTCTCGTGTTTTGTGTTTTGTTGCGTCGTGTTCTCAAAGCAGTCCGCCTTCTTGTTCGGTTTACGCCGGCCGGGATGTTTGGGTCGCTTCAGTTGTGCCATGAATTTGCACCATGATTTGGCGGATCTGAGATCGGAATCTGAATCCGAATTTCATGGATCTGAGATCCGAATTTGAATCCGCTTTTGACTTCGGATGGTTTGCTTTTATCATCTGATGGATAAAATTTGCAAATTCTCCAAATCGGTCTTTTTTAATGTAATTTCAGTAAGTGGATCCGATCACCAGAGACCATATTGGTAGTAATATGTTTACTGCAGCTTCTTACATTTCGTTTCAAATCGTTGTTATACCTTGTTCAGATCTCAATCCGTTTATTTCAGAAACTTCGGGTTCTTAAAAATATTGAAACTTTGAAACTTCGGGTTCTTGTTTAAAATTTGGGAGTTAATTCGTACTGATAACGTGTTATAAAATAAGATATGAACAAAAGAAATAATAGGTGAAGACATTTTCATTCATTCAGATCTGTCGGATACAGTTATGAGCTCTCAATTTATATACTTCACATATTCAGATATTTACAGTAATATCTTTTGCATTAAGCGTATTCACCCACACACACACACACACACACACACACATATATATATATATATATATATATATATATATATATATATATATATATATATATATATATATTACCAATTTCTACCGTTTTACCGAATGTCCCTCACAAATTACACACTCGTACTCCCAACACAGCAATCTTATGAATCCAACGTAATAATAGAACCTTTCAATGGGAAAACAAAATTAAATGATTCCGTAGGTACATCGAACCAAATTCTCTGCTTTAAATGGTTATCTCCGTACCATTCCAGTCCTCCACTTAATAATTGAATTTCCATGTTATTCAGCTCAATCCATCTCCCTTCATTTAAATGTCATAAATTGAACCCAACACGAACCCAGCTAAGCAGACAAACAACACCAAATTCCCCAAATGTCTAACCCGGATCCACAGCCGAAGAAGATCATCTTCAACAAATACGAGCTCGGCCGCCTCCTTGGTTGTGGAGCCTTCGCCAAAGTCTACCACGCTCGCACCCTTCCTCGCCCCTCCACCACGGCCTCCTCCAACAGCCACAGCTCCACGACAAGCGTCGCCATCAAAATCATCTCCAAATCTCGGGTCGCCAAGTCGAATCAGGCCCACCACATAACCCGCGAATTGTCAATCCTCCGCCGCCTTCGCCACCCCCACATCATCCGCCTCATCGAGGTCCTCGCCTCCAAAACCAAGATCTTCTTCGTCCTCGAGTTCGCCAAAGGCGGCGAGCTCTTCGCCAAGATCTCCAAACACGGCCGCTGCCCGGAGGACCAAACCCGCAAACTCTTCCAGCAGCTCATCTCCGCCGTCGGCTACTGCCACTCCCGCGGCGTCTTCCACCGCGATCTCAAGCCGGAAAACCTCCTCCTCGACGAACACGGCGACCTCAAGGTCACCGATTTCGGGCTCAGCGCCCTCACGGACCAAACCCGAGCCGATGGGATGTTCCACACGCTCTGCGGAACCCCCGCTTACGTGGCGCCTGAGATCCTCATCAAGAACGGCTACGATGGCGCCAAGGTCGACGTCTGGTCATGTGGCGTGATCCTCTACGTACTAAACGCAGGCTATCTGCCTTTCAACGACCCTAATTTGATGAACATGTACAGAAAAATTTACAGAGGGGAGTACAGAGTACCAAAATGGACATCGCCTGAACTGAAAAGCCTACTTTCCAGACTTCTCGACACGAATCCACAAACAAGAATTCGGGTCGATGAAATACTAGACGATCCGTGGTTCAAAAAGGGACTGGACGAGAAGAAATTCAAAACCATGATGAGTTTTCACAACGAAGAAGAGAAAGACGAGGAGCTCAACTTCGAGGAGAGAGACGTGAACGCATTTGATTTGATTCTGATGTCAAGAGGGGTGAATCTGTTGGGGCTTTTCGAGACAGGGTCAGAGAAGAAGGAGAGGTTCGTGGCGGGCTTGGAAGAGGCGGAGGGCATTTTGGGAAAAGTGGAGGAGGTGGGAATGAGAGAGGGATGCGTGGTGAAGAGGAAGGGGCAAAATGGGAAACTGGGGGTAGTGATGAGAGGGCGAAATGGTAATTTGGTGGCGATGGTGGTTGTTTACCGGTTGACGACAGGTGGATGCGCTGTAGTGGAAATCGAGAAGGGTGACAGTCGGTGGGCCCGGGAATTTTGGGAAGAGAAGTTGAAATCGGTTTTTACTGTTGGTCAAGGACAGGTGGTCGGTGAAGGTTCGTCCGGCGACCGGGAAGTGCCCGTCTTGTAGCAACACGGTGGTTGTAGCCTGTAAGTTATTTTGGTTGTAAAAAAAAACAATGAATTTTGCAAGTAAATATTTTATACCGGATTCGTTTATTATTAGATACTACAAATTAACGTTGTTACGTTACAATTATTGGGAGGAAATAGATTGGAAAAAGGGGAGAAACGTGGAATCAAAATGATTCGCACGTGAAGATGATTCAATGGTTCGTCACATGTAATCGAATAGTGTATGTACGTTTGTTCTTTAATTCCATTTCGGAAAGGTGCTTTGGTCATTAGAAATCAAAAGAGAAATGATAACTCTTAAAAGTTGCGGTAATATTCTAGGAACTGTTGTTTTCGGGATTAAAGGTAGCAGTATTCAATCACAAGAATCCATCAACTGTGATGAATCAGCATGTTTCATTGAATAAATAAAGAGTTCTGTAGGACACGTAGCTGCCGACCAATAATGGTCCATGGTTGTTTTATTGTGTACAGTATTTTTTTATTTTGTAAAGGGTGATTCAATGTGATTCCGTTAATGAAATTTTTGTATTTGCCGACTCCCGTAGACTCTGGAGCCGCTACTCCAGATCGCGGTACCAAGGGATACCAAGGGTTAACTGATAATTTTTCATAACTAACCATATTTTAAGGGTAAGACACTAAGACACCGAAATTGGGTAGATCAAAATAATTTCATTATTAGTTTGTTGATTTCAGGGCTGGTGCTGGACATAAAGACGTAGATGTGTTAGTAGGACATGACAGTCACATGTACCATTCTCACTTAAAACAAGAAAAAATATATGAAAATATGTCCTATTCAGAAACGTTTGATGTTTTTCTATTGTTCGAATCTTGTCCGTCGGTTGTTCGGTTCGTATGATTAACGTCCGATCCAGCTCTTCGTGCTGTCAAGTACGCACTAAAGCCTTACAGGATAGGACATGAACACTCTCTGTCGTGTCTGATCCTCCCGATAAGCATCCCTGTCTGGACGGCCACCTAGCATCTCAGATTTCAGGTGGTCTTTGCCCAATGCCTCTGATTTCTAATGCAACTCAGACATGCATTTAACTGTATCAATGTAAAACCTTAGCAACACATTTGTGAATTCTAGGTTGGCAAATTGGTTAGGACACATGTCCTCGTTCATGGAGGTCTGGTGTTTGATTCCTTTACCTGACATGGAGTCTAATTTTATGTCACTTATTTGGCCTAGGACCTCAATAACCTTAGGTCTGACACTTGCTGATTTCTAGACTTACTTAAAGGTTGGTTTCAGTCCAATCAACGATGCAGTCAGCTTTGCTACAGTCGTCGGGAAATAGCGGAACTCAACGTTACGTCTTTATTTTTCATACGGGCGCAACTATGTGCGTCCAGGGTTTTAAATCTAGGATATCGTTGCGTTTCGTTTCGTTTCGGGAATTTTATAGACTTGATCTCGTATTGGGGAAATCTCGGACGAGATGAGTCTAACTCGGGAGTTCGTCTCGGCTTTCCATCTCAGTTCTAAAAGTTCATATTGAAACAATCTCGAGGTATATGATATGTTAAAAAAATGATATTTTTACAAAATGGTTTTTATGAATGCTATTAAAAAAAATAGCAACTTAAACTTGAATTGCAAAATAACTTTATTATTCTTTATTTTGCAAAAGATCATTCATACTTTAAATCGTAATATGCTTAAAGCAGAAATATTGTTAGACATAAAACTTTAAAAGGATCCAAAACATTAAAAAAATCAGCATAAATAGACCATAAAATATATTATTTCATAAGTATAACATGTCTGTAAAAAAGACGAATATGAAAATCATAAGCATTGTAGAACATATGTGAACATACAATATGGAAACATACAATATGCTTATTTAACATGCAAAATGTAAATAACAAAAGAGTATCATGGCTAGATTTGAGTTTTTTAATTATTGATCTGGTTTAGGCATAAATTTAAAGTTTAACCCAAAAAAACTAAAATATCGGACGATATTCTAGTATCTCGATCAATATATCGTTCGATATTATAATATCTCGGATGATATATTCGAAAGGGGATTTAGCGTGATATGTATTGTTTCGTTTCGAAGGGAGCTTAAAATGAGATCTCGAAGGAGAACTCGGGAGATATTTGTGAGATTTGAAACAGTGCTTGAGCCCATATGATTTTCAACCGCACAACTAATAGATGTGCTCAGTATAACATGTTATTATAGTCCAATCATTTCCTCGCAATTCATTTTACCATTCATTTCTCTTTCTTACTATTCAATCCTGAATTCAAGATAGTTTGATCATAAATTTTTTTATTGCTCATTCGACTCACTCAATTTTTTCATGTCTTCGCATCACTATACGTATTAAACAAAGCTACAACAATTTTTGAAAGATAATTAACTAAACCTTAATTTTGATTTTTTTTTTTTTTTATGTTTGTGTGTTGATTTGTAATTCCGCACATTACGAATTGTGCTAAATGAACATATACGGATAATTGGAAAATCGATGATTATACTTTGGTGAAATATTGTGAACAATGGGAAAGTGAAAATGAATTTATTTCTTAACATCGGTTAGACTTGGTTCCTCAAAATAATATTGTTGTTGTTAAAACTAGTTTAGAGAATCAGGTTCGTTTAAATTCATCTGATCATAGGCTCGAAAAAGAAATTGCCAAGTACGATGGACTAAGAAAAATGTCAACGCCAATTTGTCTTGTATGGTTATTTGCGCAAATTTTGTGTGTTTAAATAGAAAAAATGCAGACAAAGTTATTATGGATATGCACAATACTAAGTATCAATAGGTACGACTATTTTTTTTTTAAATTTTTTGGCAAAGCACAAGTACGATTTTCTGTGCTGAGAATATATCCAATGAACAGATGCTGGGTTGTATCGTAGTGGATACAGTCCACGAATCTAACTAGAAGAATGTTCCAACAAAGTAGTTAATGCAATTTTCATGCGATTATTGTGTACCAGGCTGAATTGTTAAAGTTATGTATTTTATAATTTTAATAGTTAGATGTATTGCTTGGTTCTTCTAATGATTATTTAATGGATGGTGTAACACCATGGTGTTATTCGATTATACTTATGCGAAATAGTGCATAAAAAAAAATTCCAATTGCATAACACAATAATTCACATAAAAATTCGAGAAAACGTACTTGTTAAATTTCAAAGTAGCATACAAATTATACGTACAAGTTCTAGAATACAAGAATGACATAAGTAATAAAAGAAAATAATCTAACTATCGTCTTTTCCATATGTTCTTCTCTTATGACCTAAGTTGCCACATTAGTCACATCTGCCCATTCATCTATCCCCCCTCTCATTAATGACTTCCTTATTTCTTGTTGATCCCGTTCTTCCTGTATTCTTACTTAAATGCGACGGTTCTATAATCGAACATTTAATATGCATAAGAATATATATTTTCTGTAATATGATGAAAAACACGAGAATAACTATATCCATTAATTCTCAACTCTAAGCTACGGTGAAATAAGATCATAGTAAGTTATATTGGCTCCTCATCTGCATCGTGTACATGCAACCAAAACATGAGAGCATGAAAATGGGCAACAACACACAAATAGTTGTTGTCAATGGAAATATTCACCATATAGGCGAATGTGTTTGTACCGGTTACTTGTCACTCTATCGTATTGAATCTGTTAATGTTTATACGCCATGCTTCTACTGTAGCATTTTCCGTTGAAATTACTACTCGAGTTGTAGATGGAAGTGAGATCTTGCATTGAACTTTGCTGATTCAAAAGGATTTGAGTGAATTTGTTATGTTTTTAATCTTGTAGGAGTAAGAGAAATGAGTTTTGGTTTCCAAAATAATTTGGAGATGAAGATGTATGAGTAATGTTGGAGTGGGGAGGGGTATTTGTTGGTACGGGCTATTGTCTGGATATGAACAACAGACTAGTGAAGGGCGCAGCTATGAGTTTCTGCCCACAGATTCATGGGGAGCAACTATGAGTTACACGTTCCTTTAAAAAAATAAGCGCAACTAATAGTTGCACCAAACTTGGTGCTGCCATTGGCAATTTTTTGTTTAAGGACATATTGGAACAAAGAAGCATGTATTAACACGCAAATTGTACAGTAACATATTTCAAAATAGCACATCATGCTACCACGTCATATTAATGTCCTTACATCCTTTTATATCAACTTCAAATCCAATACAAGTTCCAAAAAAAAAAAAAAAAAAAATCCCAGCAACACTCAAACGTTTGTGGCTTTTAGCTTTTCTCAACGTTCTCTATCTTTGGCTTGGTGGCAGTTGAGATAGTATAACTTCAACAATATCTCGTCCCATTTGATACAATATAATGCTCGTGTCTCTCTTGGGTCTTCGTTTGTATGTAATACAAAAAGTTTGAGGCATATGATGCACATCTGCGGTGATACTTCTATTTCTTATCTCTCAAGAATCGGGTTGATGATCTGTTTGAAGCATAGGAATTTGTGTTTAACTCAATCTTCATATGTATGACACATATGCACATCATCAACCTCATCCGAAATCATACTGAGTGCTTGAACCCGAAACAACATAAATTTTGGTAAAAGAATGTAATGGTATTTGAATAAGTTAGAATTTTAAATCTAAGCATTCGTACCAAACCATATTCCATGCATCCTCCTAGAGCACATCTAGATAGCTACGAAAATGGTTTCTTAAGAACAAATCATCACGTGATATACGAGTACCAACAAATCATTTAGATTGTAGATTGTTTCAGAGAAATATAAATCAAATCACCAAGAAGAGTCAAGAAAACAACACAAGATAATTACCTTACCAGTGCCAGCCATCAGAACTGTAACGACCCAGATCTTTGGACATTAAATTCAGAACATTTAAATTGTATTAAATGTTGAAATGGAATAATATAATGGATTATAATAACGAATTAAATTATTAAACGAATGGTGAACGTAGTAAATTTTATTTTAATTTAAAATGAGCTCGAAATAGTCGCGGTAGTTCGTAATTTACAATTAAAACTTCAACTGAATATACAGAATCCAATATAAGTCGGATTTCTTTGAAACAAGAAACGTTCGGATCTATTTGATTATATTTTTCTAATGAAAGTGAAAAATTGAGATTTCGTATTATAGATTGTGAGTTATGCTCCAAATCAAAATTTCAGAAAGTCGCTATGGAATCGTTTATTAATTATAAGTATTTATTTTATAAATAAATCAATTTTAAATAATCTAAATTTCGTTTTAATTTGAAATATCGAGTTATAAATCCAAATATGTTTATTTTGGAGCTGAGTGATGTTCTATTCGGATATATACGATAATAATAATTTATTATAATTAAATTGAGTTGTTTTTGGATTTATTAATATTAAATCGGTTTATTTAAGCCTAAAAAATAGCCTTTTTACAAACGATCTCCGTTTTCGACGAAATTTGTTTCATTGGATCCGCAGTGTTAAATTATTATATGAAAATAAGTTTCATGGCGATTCAATATCGTATGTGACCGCGGTAGCCATAAACGTGCAGCTAGCTTGCATAACGATTAATTAAATGAATTTAATTCAATTCAAAAAGAATTTGTATATAACTTGAGCAAATGATATCTGTTTTCAATGAAACCAATTTTATTAAATCCATAGAGATTAATTATTGTAAGATTTCAAGTTTGGGATCAATTGGAGCTATTTTGATCATAACGCGGGACATAAACGCGTATTGATTTACGTTCTGAATTAAAAAGGGAGTTCACCCAAACGATCTCGGAATTTGACGAAACCAGTTCCACCGTGTCCGTAATATTTATTTATTGTAATATTTCAAGTTTCTAGCCAACTGGAGTTATTGCGTAAGTGTGCTAAATTAAAATCTAAATCGATCGATAAATTTAATATCTAAAATTTTGCTTTTATTTCGAACGAAGTCGGAATTCGACGAAACAAATTTCGTAAGGATCGGAATGTCAAATTATAGCTGGTTGTCCATTTTTAATGCAAACGGATATCATATGGAATTATACAAAATTAAAAACGATAATTGGAAATAGCGATAGAACTCAACTCTTAAAAATCAATAAAATAATTTAATAAAATAATACTCTATATAGCTGACCATTTCCCCCAGAAGTCCCAATCCCATTTCTACTTCCCGACTTCTATTTCTTACTCCTTCGTTTCCTTTCAGAAAACAAAATACCACTTTAGAAAATAACAATTTGTATAAAATTTTGAAAGTCCTCAATTATAATCCATCGATTTTCACTCTATTGGCCTTGTTAAAAGGGGCGCATGCTACTGTATTTCATCCTTCACAGCGGTGAATTAAGGCTGAAAGATTTAGGGATTTTGGTCCTCGATTTCAGGAAACGAGCATCGATTTGTATACGGTAAGGTATTCAACATCACACTGCAAAAACTGGAAGGGTTTCGTGAGGATTGAATTCATTGTCTGTAGCGAATGTCGCGCTTTCCACCTGAAGTTGTGATTTCTGTTAAGGGAGGGGGCATCGAACTCATTCTCTAGCAATCAGAGGCCGAGATGGTGATCAAGTGGGTGAAGTCAGAGTTGTTAATGGCGGCAATGGAAGGACGAAGTTAGGTTGACCGATGTGGGTTTTTCCATGGTTTTAAATATTGTGAAATGTTCAGTTGTTTTACGCGAGGGGGAGAAGAGGAAGTTGAAGGCAGTTGGCAACATGTGGAGTATCGCGTAAACAGGAGAATCACGGTAATGGCTTTTGTGGAGGACTAGTGTGCGTATCTTTCAATCAAGAAGAAAAGGAAATTGGGCATGTAGATGAGGCAGCCTGTTATGGTTCTGGTCCAAGAAATTACTGTAATGTAAATTATTAAGTAAGTAACATCATTTTGGTTAAGGCATAAGGGAAGCCATGGGAAACAAGGCTGCACAGGTGGGTTTCTTAGCAGCAGGGAGATATGGTGATGAAAGGGAAGAGATATTAGCGAGATGTAAAGTGGTGATTCTATGAACGGTGATGAGTCAAACAGTGGTGGCATTTGGAAAAAGATACTATTTTGAACTGGACAGAGGAGAAGAAGGTGAAGGAATTAAAACATGGTAAATTAGTTAAAATGGTCATTAGGAATTTAAAATGAAATTAGTAAACTAAAATAATTCTTAAGTTAAATCGAATATTTATAATGCGGATATTTTATTCATCTCGTAACAGAATTGTGCAAAACTGGTCATGTTAGAATCATAGCGACAAGATCTACGTCAATGGAACTAATATGGTCAGAAACTGAGCTACTGGAATATCGCGTTAAAATCAAACGCTTGTTTGATTTTAAACGAAAACAAAAGCAGAAGTGTCAACTGCAAATGATGTGAGTAAACTCACTAACTCTGGCTCATTTATATTTTATATAAACGAGTTCTAAATTTATATATAGTAATTTTATACTGTGTGATGGTCGTTTGGATGAATGGTTGATAAAATTGGTTGAAATGACTGATATAGTTATATATATTAATCGTTGATTAAATATTGATGTAGTTTACAATACTATTTCATATTAAAGTGGAATTAATATAATTGACATTGAATAACATCTGTGGATGTAGGAAAACAGGTTGGAGGGATTCCTCAACATTTATATTACTGTTTTATTTATTGTGTTATATGATGTGTTATATAATCTGTGATTGATTATGTTGTGTTTGAATTACTCTGGTCCTAAAAATTTGGTATTCAAACACTGTAAGATATTCCCGATTATAGAAAAGAAATTGTGATTTAAAAAATAATAATTTATTTCCAAATAGAAATTTAATCTCGAATGGTCTTGAAAATAGGCATCTGTTTAATGAATAAAACAAGGAGTTGATTTTGAATGATATTATAATTTAATAAAATATTTATCATTGGATAAATTTAAATATAAATTCAAGTTTGAATTTGTATAATAAAATGGAGATCGGTTTTGAAATTGATATTTGAAATGAGATTTGAACTAAGTGATTATAAGAACGAGGTTATAAATAAATGAAATAAAAATAAGTTACCTGAATAATCCTACCAATAGAAGTTAATAAAAAGAAATTGGACTTTGAAATATTATTTAAATAATTTAATATTATTTTAAAATTAGAATTATTAAACGAGACGGGATTTATAGAAAACGAATAAAGTTGATTTCAGAAATTATGGAAGGTATAATCTGTAAATACATTTAAAAAGGAAACTTTGAATTGTTGGCTAAATAGAAAGGTTAGTGGAAATCAGTTATCCAGTTGACCAATATTTTCAAGTTTACTAAGTCAACTTTTTCGATTAAAATTAGTCATTTGACTGATTTGTTTTCAAATTAATTTAGTAAATAAAATTTTAATAAAAGTTGTTTAACTTAATAAGATTTCCTGAAAAGCTAATTATCTTTTCAATAATAATGTTTTAAGCCAATCATTGAACTATTGATCATTAGTAAAGTAAATTAATGTTTTATGGTTAATCATTAAAAAAAAATTCCATTTGGAAATAGGAACGTTGGTTGTATGGATGTTTCCTTTGATAGTTAAATCACCGGCTATCAAAGTTTTGGTTTATTTTATACCTCGGTTGTCAATATGGAGAGACCGGTATCATATTTAATATCTGAAAACCACTCTGTATTGGCATAAGCTTACGAATCAACTTATGCTGAAGGTAATTGAAGATGGAGTAAAATTCAAGGGTTATTCTATTAATCCTAGGTAGAAATTGCACAAGATAGATTGATGGGATGCTGCCTTCGGTTTGTCCAGTCCCAGGACAACGTATATGAACGAATGTCTGACAGAGTTTTCCTAGATGGTCACGTACATTGATTTCTTCAAATATACCAAGTATGGTGGCGGGAGATTTATTCTCTCAGCTTAACACTCAGAGTGTATTTGTGGACGTCAATTAGTGATTTGACGGATCTGACGATGTGACATTCAAAGTAAATGGTGGCAAGACATTCTTAAAAGATAATCGTGACCTCAAGCCTTATCACCCGGGAAAATGATAGAAATCGGGCAGGTAGCATGGCCAAGTGGGTCATTCCCATTAGAGGTATTATCACCTGATCTAGAGAAATTCTATTTGCTCCTTATTCTATTCGCTGCTATATCTTTCGGTAACAGTTGTTGATCTCAACCGTTGGTGATAATATGCTCAGCGCACTCAAGTTTAATGAGTGGTCAGTCATGTGTGGTCGGGCTGCAAGATGTTCTTGTTGAACCCCAATGTATCCTCTCAAGAGTACACTGATCGGAAGGTTGTCCCAAACCTTGTCATAGTTGGAAATCCAATCTCCAATATGAATCCTGTGATTTTTCATTTTATATTATATATGGAGCATAAGATGCAAGCGTTCCACTAGATTGCTATTTATTTGATGTAGACACTATTATAATGTCACTGGATTTGATATCAAAAATGTTTAGGTTATTGTAAGGTAAAAACCATCTGTGTTTATGTGTGGATCGGTCTTACGATTATCTTTTCTTTCGAAAGGATTTTTAAAAGTTAAACCAATGGTTGGAGTTTACTCACACCAGTCCCATGATTGACCTAGAGTTTATTTTGTTTTGTTTTACCCTAAACTCTTGGGTGCCCAAATTTATACGGGCAGTCAAGTAGTCACGATTTTACAGATTCGCTTGGAGGAACTTGAAGCAGAAGGCTTTATCAGTTAGCCATAGACTATCATTCTTTCCGCTGTGTACTATGTTTGCATCTGGAAATAGGTGTTTATAACTATTCCAGAAATAGCTGTTGTGCTTTGATGATGGTATGTATATAAATTTACTAATTTGTATTTCAAAGGTCATGTTATTTAATATATTTTATTCGTTCCGTTGTGAGATTTGTGTTCTTCGTTTTCTTCTATTCTAATTTTTCTTTCTTTCTATTTCTCATCCTCTAACTTCTTTCGACTGATGATTCGTATTTCTATGCAATTTGGGTTGGATGTGCGTTGTAGTTAATCAGCTCAAAGGGTATGGAAATTCGGGCCATTACATTTGGTATCAGAGCTGAAGGTTGAGTAGTAACCTTGGCTCTGTGGCGTGACTCAATAAAGATGGAGTTAGTAATACCCTAGGTTGAGTTTGAGTGTATATCTATGAGTGCGTATCTGTAGATTTGATATAAAATTGAATTATATTATGTTGACTGGTTTGTTGAGTAGTTTATGAATTCTGGTCGATACAGAATGTACAACTGTATCGGTAGGTGTTTCAAAATTCTTGAACTAAGCAATTTGATACAGTATTGTTTTAAATGGGTAAATGAAATAATTTTGCCCAAAAATTATTTTGATATAAATGGAATAATTTCTGAGATATTATAGTATATGGATGTATTGATTGTTATTATAATCGAAATTATAAAATATTAAATGGTTATATATAACCAAATATATTTTGTACATGGGTAATGTATACAAATGAGATGAACTAAGATTTAGTTCAAAATAGAATTTAAGAATTTAAATCCCGGCCGATTTAGAATAATTTTTTTGAAAAATTGTAATTACTTGGAAGAAATCCTTGAACAGAAATCATTTTTAAATAGATTTTGAAAGTGATTAAGCACTGAAATCACTTCAGTGGTGAGAAAATAATTCTAATAATGGATCGTGACATTATCGGTATTCATTTTCAAGTTTCTGAGCGACAGAATAGTTTATTAATGGAAAATTTTATTTGAAAAGAACAAGTTATTCAAATATTTGAAATTTGAAAATGGTTATAAATATACGTATATATATTTATATTATGATAAGTTTGTTTAAAATAAAAGCCAAGAATTCGAATTCTGAATTTAAAATTAAACTTGTATAAGTTAATGTGAATCGAGTGAATTGAATTTTAACTTAAGATAATTCATATAGAATTGTAATAAATTGGAAATAAAATTGAGTAGCTTATAAATTAAAAGTGAAATGAGCTTGAAATACAAGGAAATGAATTGATTTAAAATCAATTTGGATGAACATGAATGTTTGTATATGGATTATGAATTGGATGTGAATGTATGTAGTGAAATATTATATGGATGTTAGGATATTGATTGGAAAATTTGTGGTGATATCGGCTAAAGTAATGAATAATTATTTAAACCTGAGTTATTGAAGCTCACTTGTTTAAGTTTGAGTAAGTACAGGTATATGGAGCAGTATGGCTTGATTTTGGCAGCGTATACAACATACGAATTAAGCTAGTTTGCTTAAGAAAGCGTATACAAGGTACATCTACGTAAAAATACAAAAATGGGTTTTGAATTTTGTTTTCCGACCATGTGGGTCGATGTGTGTGTGTATATATATATATATTTGTTGTTCCAGCGATACCGCAGAAGTCCCTCCATAAAGAGGAGACTCTGCCGAAATTTTTCAAAAATTTAAGGTGTTAGAAAATTTTCAAGACTTTTGAAATTTTTGTTAACAGAAATGAATTGGTATTTTGATTAAAATTAATTGGATTAGTTCCAAAAGTTTTGAAAGTGGATTTTGAAAAGTCAACTAGGTTGAAGCATTTTTTCCAACCTTAGTAATTTCAGGGATGCAATTCTTTTAAGGGGGAAGGAATGTAACGACCCAGGACTTTGGACATTAAATTCAAAACATTTAAATTGTATTAAATGTTGAAATGGAATAATATAATCGATTATAATAACAAATTTAATTATTAAACGAATCGTGAATGTATTAAATTTTATTTAAATTTAAAACGAGCTCGAAATAGTCACGGTAGTTCGTAATTTAAGATTAAAACTTCAACCGAATATATAAAATCCAATATAAGTCAGATTTCTTCGAAACAAGAAACATTTGGATCTATTTGATTATATTTTTCTAATGAAAGTGAAAAATCGAGATTTCGTTTTGTAGATTGTGAGTTATGTCCAGATCAAATATGGAATTGTTTATTAATTATAAGGATTTATTTTATAAATAAATCGATTTTAAATAATCCAAATTTCGTTTTAATTTGAAATATCGAGTTATAAATCCAAATATGTTTATTTTGGTGCTGAATGATGTTTTATTCGGATATATACGATAATAATAATTTATTATAATTAAATCGAGTAATTTCCGAATTTATTAATATTTTAATCAGTTTATTTAAGCCTTAAAATTTGCCTTTTTACAAACGATCTCCGTTTTCGACGAAATTTGGTTCATTGGATCCGCAGTGTTAAATTATTGTATGAAAATAAGTTGCATGGCAATTCGATATCGTATGTGACCGCGGTAGCCATAAACGTGCAGCTAGTTTGCATTATGATTAATTAAATGAATTTAATTTAAAAAGAATTTGTATATAACTCGAACAAACGATGTCGGTTTTCAATGAAACCAATTTTATTGAATCCACAGAGATTAATTATTGTAGGATTTCCAGTTTGGGATCAATTGGAGCTATTTTGATCATAACGCGGGACATTAATGCGTATTGTTTTACGTTGTGAATTAAAAAGGAAGTTTACCCAAATGATCTTGGAATTTGACGAAACCAGTTCCATCGTGTCCGGAATATTTAATTATTGTAAGATTTCAAGTTTCAAGCCAATTGGAGTTGTTTCGTGAGTATGCGAAATTAAAACATGAATCAATCGATAAATTTAATATCTAAAAATTTGCTATTTTTCCAAACGAAGTCGGAATTCGACGTAACAAGTTTCATTAGGATCGGAATATCAAATTATAGCTGGTTGTCCATTTTTAACGCAAATGGATATCGTATGGAATTATACGAATTCAAAAACAATAATTGGTAATAGCGATAGACATCAACTCTTAAAATTCAATAAAATAATTTAATAAAATAATAATAATAATACTCTATATAGCTGACCATTTCCCCACAGAAGTCCTAATCCCATTTCTTCTTCCCGACTGCTATTTCTTACTCCTTTGTTTCCTTTTAGAAAACAAAAACCGAAAATAGTACTTTAGAAAATAACAATTTGTATAAAATTTTGAAAGTCCTCAATTATAATCCATCGATTTTCAGTCTACTGGCCTTGTTAAAAGGGGTGCACGCTACTGTATTTCGTCCTTCACAGCGGTGGACTAGGGTTGCAAGAATTAGGGATTTTGGTCCTCGATTTCAGGAAATGAGCATCGATTTGAGCTCGGTAAGGTGTTCAACATCATACTGCAAAAATGGGAAGGGTTTCGTGAAGATTGAATTCACTGTTTGTAGCAAATGTCGCGCTTTCGCTTGAAGTTGCAATTTCTGTTAAGGTAGGGGGGAGTCAAACTCGTTCTTTGGCAATCGGAGGCCGAGATGGTGATCAAGTGGGTGAAGTCAGAGTTGTTAGTGACGGCAATGGAAGGAGGAAGGTAGGTTGACCGATGTGGGTTTTTTCATGGTTTTATATATTAGTGAAATGTTCAGTTGTTTTACGCGATGGGGGGTAGATGAAGTTGAAGGCAATGGGAAGGCATTTGGCAGCGTGAGGAGAATCCGCGAAGAGGAGAATCACGGTAATGGTTTTTATGAAGGAGTATTGTGCGTATCTTTCAATCAAGAAGAAAAGGAAATTGGGCATGTAGATGAGGTAGCCTGTTATGGTTCTGGTCTAAGAAATTACCGTAATGTAAATTATTAAGTTAGTAACGTCATTTTGGGTAAGGCGTGAGGGAAGCCGTGGGGAAACAAGGCTGCACAGGTGGGTTTCTTAGCAGCAGGAAGATATGGTGATAGAAGGGAAGAGATATTGGGGAGATGTAGAGTGGTGATTCTATGAACGGTGATGAGTCAAACAGTGGTGGCATTTGGAAAAAGATACGGTTTTGAACCGGAAAAAGGATAAGAAGGTGAAGGAATTAAAACATGGTAAATTAGTTAGAATGGTAATTAGGAATTTAAAATGAAATTAGTAAATTTCTTTAGTTAAATCAAATATTTAAAACGTGTATATTTTATTCATATGGTAACAAAATTGTGCGAAATTGGTCATGTCGGAATCATAGCGACAAGATCTACGTCAGTGGAAATGTTTGAAAACTAAGCAACTAGAATTCTGTGATAAAATCAATAGCTTGTTTGATTTTAAACGAAAACAAAAGCAGAATTGTCAACTGCAAACGATGTGAGTAAACTCACTAACTCTAGCTCATTTATATTTTTATATAAACGAGTTTTAAATTTATATATAGTAATTTTATACTGTGTGATGGTAGTTTGGATAAAATTGGTTGAAATGACTGATATATATATATATATATATATATATATATATATATTACTCTTTGATTAAATATTGGTGTTGTTTACAATTTTATTTCATATTAAAGTGGAATTAATATTATTGTTGTAGATTAACATCTGTGGACGCAGGGAAACAGGTTGGAGGGATCCAACTGGATTCCTCAACATTTATATTACTGTTTTATTTATTGTGCTATATGACGTGTTATATAATTTGTGATTGATTATGTTGTGTTTGAATTACCCTGGCCCTAGAATTTTGTTATTTAAATACTATAAGATGTTCCCGAATATAGAAAAGAAATTTGTGATTTAAAAAAAGAATTTATTTCCAAATAGAAATTTAATCTCGAATGGTCCTAAAAATAGGAACCTGTTTTAATGAATAAAATAAGGAGTTGATTTTAAGCGATACTATAATTTAATAAAATATTTATTACTGGATAAATTTAAATATAAATTCAAGTTTGAATTTATATAATAAAATGGAAATCAGTTTTCAAATTGATATTTGAAATAAGATTTGAACTTAGTGATTATAAAAACGAGGTTATAAATAAATAAAATAAAAATAAGATTTTTACCTGGATAATCCTACCAATAGAAGTTAATAAAGAGAAACTGGACTTTGAAATATTATTTAAATAATTTAATATTAGTTTAAAATTAGAATTATTAAATGAGACGGGATTTATAGAAAACAAACGAAGTTGATTTCAGAAATTATGGAAGGTATAATATGTAAATACGTTTAAAAAGGAAATTTCGAATTGTTGGTTAAATAGAAAGCTTAGTGGAAATCAGTTATCTAGTTGACCGATATTTTCAAGTTGACTAAGTCAATTGTTTCGACTAAAATTAGTCATTTGACTGATTTGTTTTCAAATTAATTTAGTAGATAAAATTTTAATAAAAGTTGTTTAGCTTAATAAGATTTCCTGAAAAGTTAATTATCTTTTCATTAATAGTGTTTTAAGATAATTATTGAGCTATTGATCATTAATGAAGTAAATTAATGTTTTAATAACTATTTAAAGGGATTTACTATTCTATCTTAGTTAATTAAGAAATTAACTACACCAACTAATGTGGCAATTTATTATTATTTGAATTAATAATAGTCGAAGGGGTTTATATTAAATCCAAACTTTATAAACAAGGCTTATAAAAGGGAACTCAAGGCTGATGTGATGATTTTAATTAAAAGGTTACTTAATAAAATTGTATTAAATAAAATAATTTCAATCGGAAAGATATTTGATAATAATCCAAATTTGATAAACTAAGTTGTAAAATAGATTTGAAGCAAAGGCGAGAGTTCTAAATAAGTATTTATTTAATAAGGGAGTTAGGCGAATGGATTCATATCGGAAGAGAATATTCAAATTTGCAAAGGAAACAGGTTTAAGGGGTTTTGTAAAAGAATAAAGTAAATTGGTTTGTGAAAATAAATCCAATCCAAGTTACATTAAGTTACTAAAAGGATTTGTGTACAGATTCGATAACTGGATTTTGTAACGAAACTCAAGTTGTAAATAAAGTATATTAAAGGAATTAAGTAAGAAGTTAAGAAATGGAATATGGGAATGTTTTCCCATATTAATAACATATATTTTATGAGACGACCCAAAACCCCGTACTGACGGTGGCAAGGGTAATTTTTGGAATATAACACAGAAACAGATAATAGCAGAACAGAATTAAATAAATACACCAGATAATGCACAATAGAATATACTGGATAAACGTAATCATCAGAGTTACACAGTATACAGGATCATACTTAGTACAAATACAGTTCAGCTATACATAAGTGTCTACAGCGGAAATCAAATATAATGTACAATAGGAGCTGAACAGCATAACAAATAATAGAATCCATCTTCAGCTCCAGCTATCCAGAAAGAGCCAGCTAAACTTGAATACAAAGCTGCCCGTGTAGAAAAAGGGGCACCCGAGTTTGAAAGTGAAACAAACTATGAGTCAGTCATGGGACTGGTATGAGAAATCTACTCAACACATTTGAAATATGGCCAATCACGAGACCACGCCACTTTCGTGGAACGGGTTTACTCCATTGGATTGCCAGTGCTTTAAAATAATTAATCTTTTAAACATCGCAATGCTTTTTGTAAAAATGAAGCCATTATAAGACTCAGTTCCCATCACACAATGCAACGCAAACCGGAGGATAGGATTTTACCTTATAATGGCCAAAATATGCTTGATATGAATAACACAAAAGCATTTGATATTATTGCTAGTGTTTATATGTTTCAAAAACAATTTCAAATCATAACTATCAATCATAGACGACATGAGCGTCCCATGCCGCTATGTCGCCAAATATAGGTATATAATCAAAACCGCACAGTCACGTATTTGGATATTAGATTTCCGTCATGAACCAAGGCAAAAGATAGTCCTTACCGACTTCGAGACAATCTAGCCCATGTCTCAGGGTCAGAGCGCATCGACCCTTGGATCGTCAGGGCCGGTCCATAGATGTGGATTAAAATTTCTGAACACTACGTTTCCCCGCCCTATGGGGCGTAAATGAGCCAACGGATGACTCCATCGGTCCCGTATCGACCGGTATAACCGAGGCGCCTCGCTATCCATCATCCACATAAGTAAAATGTCAGGCCATGTAAAAACACTGACACAACTCCTAGCTAGAAAGAAACGCAGGCCCTCCCTGATGTCCTCCCCCGTTTCTGGTTCATACCGGGGTGTAAGGTTCGCGAATTCACGTTATACACAAAGCTACGCCACACAGGCAGTGCTTTGATCATTAATCACAAGACTTTGCTTTTCAACAGAAGCCCTGATCACTGCATCTTAGCATGTCACACAGGCAGTTCACACCATGCAACTGATGGCTATCAATCACACAGAATAAATTCCAATTTCAGACACACAATCCATTTACAAGTCCATTCTGGGTCGGAATGAAACCGGAGGTACTATATACATCGCAAACCCATCGATCTCCACGTATGTCTGGACGATCACCACTCATTATCCATATTTCGGGATGCCTCCCAATTAGGACATCAGTTACCATCCAAACGAGGCGAAGATTTCCGGTCTTTAACCACCGTCTTCACCTTCGATTTCTTATCGTCGATTCCGTTATTCAGAATGGGATAAACCCGGTCTTTCTGAGCAACTCGCGTATATAATAAACACGTGCTATACAAACACTACATACGCATCATTTCAATTCATTAGTCACTAACCGTCAATCAGTAAGAGAACGATTTCCCAAATATTAACCCCGAAGGCCGAAACCAACATCAGATCAAAATCCAGGAAACCATTCGACTTAGCTAACCTTCAGTTAATTTCTAAATTTCACATCCATATCGTTTATAATATTTTATAACGAGTTATCGCTATTTTTATTTATTTTAAAATAGCCAATTTATTCAAACGACGCTTCGAGCCATAACGCGGCCGCGGCGCTGTTTTTCTTCAGATTTGATTAACACGTATCTGAAAATCTAACCGCTGGATCTTCACAAAATTTATATCATTAGAAAGATCTTTTCAAAACGAATACAAGGTTCCAGGTTTGGGAAAATCCAACGGTCGGAACCCCCGGTACAATCGTTTGAAGTTTCGATTTCAAAATACGAACTGCAGCGTCGTTATTTGATTTAATATAATTATGTTTATATATATATATATATATATAAATATAATCGATTCTGGCGTTGTTTTTCTTCAGATTTGAATTAAACATTCCAGACAATCCAACCGTTGGATTTTTACAAAGTTGGTGCCGTTGGAAAGATATTTCCAAAGCGAACCCAACGGTTGCGGTTTCGGGAAAATCCGATGGTCGGATCTCCCGCACTAATCGTTTGAAATCACGGTTTCAAAATACGAACTGCAGCTTCGTTATTCGATATATTTGAATTCTATTTATATATATATCAATTCTTCTATTTCAAAACTACATGATTTTCATACTTTTGATAAAAATGATATTTTTATCTAACTGTCTTCTATTTCAACACTTCACTATTTTTAACAATTCGTGTATATAGAAAAAATGTGATTTTTATTGTAAAACGATTTATTTCAAAACACGACTATTTTATATGGTTCATATAGATGATCAAAATAGGATTTTTATTATAAAACAATTTATTTCAAAATACGAATACCATTCAACACATGAATTTCAATTCAACGAATGAATTTCGATTCAACACATGAAGGTTTTCTATAGTTGGTATATATAGATAAAAAGGTGATTTTTATATTTAAAACACGAATACCATTCAACACATGAATTTCAGTTCAACGAATGAATTTCGATTCAACACATGAAGGTTTTCTATAGTTTGTATATATAGATAAAAAGGTGATTTTTATATTTAAAACACGAATACCATTCAACACATGAATTTCAATTCAACGAATGAATTTCGATTCAACACATGAAGGTTTTCTATAGTTTTTATATATAGATAAAAAGGTGATTTTTATATTTAAAACACGAATACCATTCAACACATGAATTTCAATTCAACGAATGAATTTCGATTCAACACATGAAGGTTTTCTATAGTTGGTATATATAGATAAAAAGGTGATTTTTATATTTAAAACACGAATACCATTCAACATATGAATTTCAATTCAACGAATGAATTTCGATTCAACACATGAAGGTTTTCTATTCAACAGACGAATATAGTTTCAATACAGGAAAATAATTCTAACACATGAATATTATTCAAAATTTCGGCAGCATAACGGCAGGGTAGTTAAAACCGGGACCGTCCCTAGTACGGCTCCTCGCTCTACCTTAAAGCCTCACAGCTTTTGACAATGGGGAATCATGCATCTAGTTCGCACACAGGCGGCATGTATATTTTTTTCATTTCCACAAACTAATCCTATGTGGTTTCAACCAAATATTTCTCAACCACAAACGGGTATTTTTCAACCACAATCAATCAATTTCAACCACAAACAATTTCAATCAACCATTCGCTATCAATCAATTTTCACACCAATCACAACCAATAAATATCGTCCATGGTTTGTGGACGAGGGGCGTATATATATATTTATTTATATATAGCATTTCACTTCTATTTCAACACATATATAATTTTTACAACGCATATACAACTTATATATCGAACGTACAACTTATACAACGCTTATACAAGAGGTGTACAATGCTTATATAACTTGTACATCGACTATATAATTTATACATCGTCGTTTTCCATATCGTTTATAATTTAGAAATCTCACATTGGGTTCCACTCCACCAAAAACAGCAGAAGGCTCAGAAAAATATGCGGTCTCTTCTAAAATGTAGAGGACTTCCACACGAGTCCACTGTCTCTTGTTTCACTGGATTTCGACAAGAAACGAAAAGGATATGATTTTCCAAAGTTTGCAACGGTTTAAAGGAGTTAGAACAGTTGAAAATAAACAAAGCCGTATACCTTATTTGAATCTTCAAAACTAGGTTTCAAATTATCTTCAAATCCGTTGATCGTTGCTTCGATCAGCCAGCGCCACCTTAACGGGCTAGGAGAGGCGTACGTGCGCCAGGGAGGGGGCCCAGTTCGATCACCCATGGTAGCGGTGGCGGGGGTTCAAAGTCGACGACTTTGGGGAGCTCGTTCCTGGCGATGGCGCAACGATAGGAGGGGATCCTTACATGGATCTGAAGCTCTCGAGGGACTCTTCAAAAAGTTGCAAAGGAGCGATGGGTACTGGTGCGTGGATCGAGCAGAAAGGAGGAGAGAAGGAAGAAAGGGGAAGCCGCCGTCGATCAGGTAGGGAGGGAGGGTTTTTTTGAATTTTTATTTTAAAATAAATTATGAAAGGAATAATTTCATTGGCCCGTGCTACTTTTAATCTTTAAAATAGGTTTTTCTAATACGAACACCAATTCCAACCCAACGACTGTCATTCCTAGCGTTTTACCCCTATTCCGAACACAATGGGATATGTTTCGTAGGCCCATTCGACTGTTTCAGTCAGTTTTCTTTCAAATTAAAATATAAAACATTCAATGTTCCATTTGAACGTACATTTCAATTTGCCAGGGCCACAAACTGATTCTAAAAATTCTAGAAAAATAAATCTAGCTATGTTTTGACGATACGGTCCCAACAAAACTAGTTTCGTTGAATTCTGAGACCGTTTGCAAAATGACCCTTTTCTGGTCGATCCAATTTAACTGTAATTGACCAAAACACATTTTCCTTTGCCACGCTCACATACTAGCTTCAAAAATTATGAAATTTGAAATCTAGCAATAACTTCACATCCCGGATCCAACAAAAGTGGTTTCGTCGAATTCCGAGGTCGTTTGCAAAATTTCCATTTTTAAGGGCCACAATTCCATAGCGACTATTCTGAATTTTCAACTGGACATAACTTTTGATTCCCGCTATGAAATTTTGATTTTTCGGATTCGTTGGAAAGATATTCTCAATTAGATTCAAATATTTTTGGTTTCACTAAAATCCGTTTTATTTTGCACCCGGTACATTCATTTGAACTTTGAAACTGAATTATCGAACTACCGCGCCACTTTCAATTCCTTTTATAATTATAAATAATTATATAAATTCTAACGATGACGAATATAAATATATACGTTCGAATTCTATTCAAAATAAATTTTCATCGTTATTATTTAAAATAATTCATTTTAAATATTCAAAATTCATTAAATTCGCCAAAATTAAAAATTTAAACTGGCCCAGAATTTCCGGGTTGTTACAATCTCCCCCACTTAAAACTTTTCGTCCCCGAAAAGGAACAAAGTCGAAAGTGGTTTGATTAATCAACTCTACGTTCAATCTGGCTTCCATTCTCCAACTTTTCTGTTTCTGAGAATTTTCAAATTCTTCAAAAATTTGGCTAACACCCGGACTTTTCGAAAAATTTCGCCATAACCTCCTTTGTACAGGGAGAGGTTTGGAAATTTATTGGGCCGTATTAGGTACCCAATAAATCCTATAAAGCATACACATATTTATAGTGACATATTCTGGTGTTTACAGGGGAGCGTGTATAGATAATAACTCCAGAGAATAAATTCTCGTCACCCTATCAAAGCCTGAGGCAGTGTGTATTTTAATTGCTCCAGAGGATAAATCCTCGTCACCTCGTCCCGTGTGGGAAATAAATAATCCATGTGCCGTATCTAATGACTAGAGAGATGTGATTATTGTCAACTCCAGACCCATGTGGTTTTTTTATTAATCTGGCAATTTATCGTTACAATTTTATATGGTCATATCAGTCATCAGTTCAACCTGTAAAATATAGTCATTGTCTCACAAGCCTCTCACTCGTATGGTAAATCTTCCACCTCGTCACACAAGCTCCAAATGCTTATGTGGTATATGATGAAGTATGCCTATGTTTCAGAAGTATGTCATGCAGTGTAGTTCAAAATTAATTGTTACTATCCTATGGCGATGTTTATTATTTCACACAGAACAACCAACACTCCGCATCCAATGGCATTCACAGGAGTTGATATAATAATATTTCGCATCCAACTCATTAAGGTTTACCTATTTGTCAGGTACGCAAATAATTTCTTTACTCAACAGCTATCCATTTACCTGTTCAAACATATATAATGCACATGTATATAGTTCTATCTATTTTTAAATCTGTTCAATGTGTGATTTAATCGAATAAATTTTACCATTCATTCTCTTATTAATTAAATTAACTATCGTTCTAATAATTTAATTAATCAAATCTACTATCACACAACACAAACAACAATCAATTTGTTTTTAACTCTTCAAAAATATACTAATCAATTTCTACACTCTTTTATTTTTCAAGTATATATCTTTTATAAATTTAAAAATCATATTTCTAAAACCAGACTATATATATAATCACAAATACGTTATTTATAAACATATAACTCTGAACTCATTCTGGGGCACTTCTGACCCCATCTCTAACGAGCTATTCTGATTCTGCTGTACTCATACTAGGGTATTGCTGATCCTATCTGTAATGAGTTACTCGTCCTAGAACACTACTGGTTCTATCTCTGACGAGTTCGTTAATATGTTATATTCCAGAGCTAAGCTTAACCAAAGCTTTGATACCAAATGAGACGACCCCGAACCCCGTACTGACGGTGGCAAGGGTAATCTTTGGAATATAACACAGAAACAGATAATAGCAGAACAGAATTAAATAAATACACCAGATAATGCACAATAGAATATACTGGATAAACATAATCATCAGAGTTACACAGTATACAGGATCATACTTAGTACAAATACAGTTCAGCTATACATAGTCTACAGCGGAAAACAAACATAATGTACAATAGGAGCTGAACAGCATAAAAAGAGATAAATAATAGAATCCATCTTCAGCTCCAGCTATCCAGAAAGAGCCAGCTAAACCTGAATACAAGGCTGCCCGTGTAGAAAAAGGGGCACCCGAGTTTGAAAGTGAAACAAACTACGAGTCAGTCATGGGACTGGTATGAGAAATCTACTCAACACATTTGAAATATGGCCAATCACAGGACCACGCCACTTTCTTGGAATGGGTTTACTCCATTGGATTGCCAGTGCTTTAAAACAATTAATCTTTTAAACATCGCAATGCTTTTTGTAAAAATGAAGCCATTATAAGACTCAGTTCCCATCACACAATGCAACGCAAACCGGAGGATAGAGTTTTACCTTATAATGGCCAAAATAAGCTTGATACGAATAAAACAAAAGCATTTGATATTATTGCTAGTGTTTATATGTTTCAAAAACAATTTCAAATCATAACTATCAATCATAGACGACATGAGCGTCCCATGCCACTATGTCGCCAAATATAGGTATACAATCAAAACCGCACAGTCACGTATTTGGAAATTGGATTTCCGTCATGAACCAAGGCAAAAGATAGTCCTTACCGACTTCGAGAGAATCTAGCCCATGTCTCAGGGTCAGAGCGCATCGACCCTTGGATCGTCAGGGCCGGTCCACCGATGTGGATTAAAATTCCTGAACACTACGTTTCCCCGCCCTATGGGGCGTAAATGAGCCAACGAATGACTCCATCGGTCCCGGATCGACCGATATAACCGAGGCGCCTCGCTATCCATCATCCACATAAGTAAAATGTCAGGCCGTGTAAAAACACTGACACAACTCCTAGCTAGAAAGAAACGCAGGCCCTCCCTGATGTCCTCTCCCGTTTCTGGTTCATACCGGGGTGTGAGGTTCGCGAATTCACGTTATATACAAAGCTACGCCACACAGGCAGTGCTTTGATCATCAATCACAAGACTTTGCTTTTCAACAGAAGCCTTGATCACTGCATCTTAGCATGTCACACAGGCAATTCACACCATGCAACTGATGGCTATCAATCACATAGAATAAATTCCAATGTCAGACACACAATCCATTTACAAGTCCGTTCTGGGTCGGAATGAAACCGGAGGCACTATATACCTCACAAACCCATCGATCTCCACGTACGTCTGGACGATCACCACTCATTATCCATATTTCGGGATGCCTCCCAATCAGGACATCAGTTACCATCCAAACGAGGCGAAGATTTCCGGTCTTTAACCACTGTATTCATCTTCGATTTCTTATCGTCGATTCAGTTATTCAGAATGGGATAAATCCAGTCTTTTTGAGCAACTCGCGTATAATAAACACGTGCTACACAAACACTACATACGCATCATTTCAATTCATTAGTCACTAACCGTCAATCAGTAAGAGAACGATTTCCCAAATATTAACCCCGAAGGCCGAAACCAACATCAGATCAAAATCCAGGAAACCATTCGACTTAGCTAACCTTCAGTTAATTTCTAAATTTCACATCCATATCGTTTATAATATTTTATAATGATTTATCGCTATTTTTATTTATTTTAAAATAGCCAATTTATTCAAACGACGCTTCGGGCTATAACGCGGCCGTGGCGCTGTTTTTCTTCAGATTTGATTTACACATATCTGAAAATCTAACCGCTGGATCTTCACAAAATTTATATCATTAGAAAGATCTTTTCAAAACGAATCCAACGGTTCCAGTTTTGGGAAAATCCGACGGTCAGATCTCCCGGTACAATCGTTTGAAGTTTCGATTTCAAAATACGAACTGCAGCGTCGTTATTCGATTTAATATATATATATATATATATATAATCGATTATGGCGCTGTTTTTCTTCAGATTTGAATTAAACATTCCAGACAATCCAACCGTTGGATTTTTACAAAGTTGGTGCCGTTGGAAAGATATTTCCAAAGCGAACCCAACGGTTGCAGTTTCGGGAAAATCCGGTGGTCGGATCTCCCACACTAATCGTTTGAAATCACGGTTTCAAAATACGAACTGCAGCTTCGTTATTCGATATATTTCAATTCTACATATATATATATATATATATATATATATATATATATATATATATATATATATATATATCGATTCTTCTATTTCAAAACTACATGATTTTCATACTTTTGATAAAAATGATATTTTTATCTAACTGTCTTCTATTTCAACAATTCACTATTTTTAACAATTCGTGTATATAGAAAAAATGTGATTTTTATTGTAAAACGATTTATTTCAAAACACGACTATTTTATATAGTTCATATAGATGATAAAAATAGGATTTTTATTATCAAACAATTTATTTCAAAATACGAATACCATTCAACACATGAATTTCAATTCAACGAATGAATTTTGATTCAACACATGAAGGTTTTCTATAGTTGGTATATATAGACAAAAAGGTGATTTTTATATTTAAAACACGAATACCATTCAACACATGAATTTCAATTCAACGAATGAATTTCGATTCAACACATGAAGGTTTTCTATAGTTTGTATATATAGATAAAAAGGTGATTTTTATATTTAAAACACGAATACCATTCAACACATGAATTTCAATTCAACGAATGAATTTCGATTCAACACATGAAGGTTTTCTATAGTTTGTATATATAGATAAAAAGGTGATTTTTATATTTAAAACACGAATACCATTCAACACATGAATTTCAATTCAACGAATGAATTTCGATTCAACACATGAAGGTTTTCTATAGTTGGTATATATAGATAAAAAGGTGATTTTTATATTTAAAACATGAATACCATTCAATACATGAATTTCAATTTAACGAATGAATTTCGATTCAACACATGAAGGTTTTCTATTCAACAGACGAATATAGTTTCAATACAAAAAAATAATTCTAATACATGAATATTATTCAAAATTTCGGCAGCATAATGGCAGGGTAGTTAAAACCGGGACCGTCCCTAGTACGGCTCCACGCTCTACCTTAAAGCCTCGCAGCTTTTGACAATGGGGAATCATGCATCTAGTTCGCACACAGGCGGCATGTATATTTTTTTCATTTCCACAAACTAATCCTATGTGGTTTCAACCAAATATTTCTCAACCACAAACGGGTATTTTTCAACCACAGTCAATCAATTTCAACTACAAACAATTTCAATCAACCATTCGCTATCAATCAATTTTCACACCAATCACAACCAACAAACATCGTCCATGGTTCGTGGACGAGGGGCGTATATATATATAGCATTTCACTTTTATTTCAACACATATATAATTTTTACAACGCATATACAACTTATATATCGAACGTACAAATTATACAACGCTTATACAAGAGGTGTACAACGCTTATATAACTCATACATCGACTATATAATTTATACATTGTCGTTTTCCATATCATTTATAATTTAGAAATCTCACATTGGGTTCCACTCCACCAAAAATAGCAGAAGGCTCAGAGAAATATGCGGTCTCTTCTAAAATGTAGAAGACGTCCACACGAGTCCACTGTCTCTTGTTTCACTGGATTTCGACAAGAAACGAAAAAGATATGATTTTTCAAAGTTTGCAACGGTTTAAAGGTGTTAAAACAGTAGAAAATAAACAAAGCCGTATACCTTATTTGAATCTTAAAAACTAGGTTTCAAATTATCTTCAAATCCGTTGATCGTTGCTTCGATCAGCCAGGTCCACCTTGACGGGCTAGGAGAGGCGCACGTGCACCAGGGAGGGGGCCCAGTTCGATCACCTCTGGTAGCGGCGGAGGGGGTTCAAAGTCGACGACTTTTGGGAGCTCATTCCTGGCGATGGTGCAACGATAGGAGGGGATCCTTACATGGATCTGAAGCTCTCGAGGGGCTCTTCAAAAAGTTGCAAAGGAGCGATGGGTACTGGTGCGTGGATCGAGCAGAAAGGAGGAGAGAAGGAAGAAAGGGGAAGCCGCCGTCGATCAGGTAGGGAGCGAGGGTTTTTTTGAATTTTTATTTTAAAGTAAATTATGAAAGGAATAATTTCATTGGTCCGTGCTTCTTTTAATCTTTAAAATAGGGTTTTCCAATACGAACACCAATTCCAACCCAACGACTGTCGTTCCTAGCGTTTTACCCCCATTCCGAACACAATGGGATATGTTTCGTAGGCCCATTCGACTGTTTCAGTCGGTTTTCTTTCAAATTAAAATATAAAACATTCAATATTCCATTTGAACGTACATTTCAATTTGCCAGGGCCACAAACTGATTCTAAAAATTTCAGAAAAATAAATCTAGCTATGTTTTGACGATACGGTCCCAACAAAACTAGTTTCGTCGAATTCTGAGACCGTTTGCAAAATGGCCCTTTTCTGGTCGATCCAATTTAACTGTAATTGACCAAAACACATTTTCCCTTGCCATGCTCACATACTAGCTTCAAAAATTATGAAATTTGAAACCTAGCAATAACTTCACATCCCGGATCCAACAAAAGTGGTTTCATTGAATTCCGAGGTCGTTTGCAAAATTTCCATTTTTAAGGGCCAGAATTCCATAGCGACTATTCTGAATTTTCAACTGGACATAACTTTTGATTCCCGCTATGAAATTTTAATTTTTCAGATTCGTTGGAAAGATATTCTCAATTAGATTCGAATATTTTTGGTTTCACTAAAATCCGTTTTATTTTGCACCCAGTACATTCATTTGAACTTTGAAACCGAATTATCGAACTACTGCGCCACTTTCAATTCCTTTTATAATTATAAATAATTATATAAATTCTAACAACGACGAATATAAATATATACATTCAAATTCTATTCAAAATAAATTTTCGTCGTTATTATTTAAAATAATTCATTTTAAATATTCAAAATTCATTAAATTCGCCAAAATAAAATTTTTAAACTGGCCCAGAATTTCCGTTACATTTTATGAATATAGAGAATAAGAATTCTTATGGGTATATTTGGATATATTTTCCAATTGTGATATGGGGTATTTCTGGAATGTGGAAAAAATAGAAATTATAATATTTGGAAATGTTTTCCAGAAATATTGAAATAGCTAAGCGGATTTTGAAGAATATCGAAGTAAAAACATTGAAAGGAATTGGGAACGGTAATTTAGTATGAATTAAATTGAAAGGGGCCAATGTTGTTTTATGGTTGATCGATAAAAAAAGTTTCCATTTGGAAATAGGAACGTTGGTTGTACGGATGTTTCCTTTGATCGTTAAATCACCGGCTATCAAAGTTTTGGTTTATTTTATACCTCCATTGTCAATATGGAGAGACTGGGATTATATTTAATATATGAAAACCACTTTATATTGGCATAAGTGTTACGAATTAACTTCTACTGAAGATAATTGAAGACGGAGTAAAATGCAAGGGCTGTTCTGTTAATCCTAGGTAGAAATTATCCCAGATGGATTGATGGGATGGTGCCTTCGGTTTGTCTAGTCCCAGGACAACGTATATGGACGAATGTCTGACAGAGTATTCATAGATGTACATTGATTTATTCGAATATACCAAGTATGGTGGCAGGAGATTTATTCTCTCAGCTTAACACACAGAGTGTATTGTGGACGTTAATTAGTGATTTGACGGGTCTGACATGTGGCATTCAAAATAAATGCTGGCAAGATGTTTCTAAAAGATAATCGTGACCTCGAGCCTCATCACCCGGGAACTGACATAAATCGGGCTGGCGCATAGCCAAGTGGGTCATTCCCATTAGAGGTATTACCACCTGATCTAGAGAAATTCTATTTGATTCTTATTCTATTCGCTGCTGTAGCTTTCGGTAACGGTTGCTGATCTCAACCGTTGGTGATAATATGCTCGGTGCACTCAAGTTTAATGAGTGGCCGGTCATGTGTGGTCTGGTTGCAAGATGTTCTTGTTGAACCCCAATGTATCGTTGCTAGAGTACACAGATCTGAAGGTGGTCCCATACCTTTTCAAAGCTAGAAATTCAATCTCCAATAAGCGCCCTGTGGTTTTTGATTTTATGTTATATATGGAGCGTCAGATGCAAGCGTTCCGCTTGCTATTTATTTGATGAAGACACTATTATAATATCACTGGATTTGATATCAAAAATGTTTTGGTTATCGTAAGGTAAAAACCATCCATGTTTATGTGTGGATCGGTCTTACGATTATCTTTTCTTTCGAAAGGTTTTTTAAAAGTTAAACCAATGGTTGGAGTTTACTCACACCAGTCCCGTGACTGACCCAGAGTTTATTTTGTTTTGTCTTACCTAAACTCTTACATGCTCAAATTTTATATGGGCAGTCAAATAGTCAGGATTTTATAGATTCGCTTGGAGGAGCTTGAAGCGGGAGGCTTTATCAGTTAGCCATAAGCTATCTTACTTCCTGCCGTGTATTATGTTTGTATCTAGAAACAGGTGTTTATAGCTGTTCAAGAAATGGCTATTGTACTCTGATGATGGTATGTATATAAAGTTACTGATTTGTATTTCAAAGGTTATGTTATTTAATATACTTTATTCGTTCCGCTGTGAGATTTGTGTTCTTCGTTTTCTTCTATTCTAATTTTTCTTTCTTTCTATTTCGCGTCCTTTAAATTCTTTCTATTAATCATTCGTATTTCTGTGCAATCTGGGTTGGACGTGTGTTGTAGTTTGTCAGCTCAAAGGGTACGGAAATTCAGGCCATTACAAGAACCTTCATCATCTGATAGGAATCAGGTTGCAAATTTCCTGTATTGAGTTTCTTGCTTTCGGCATTTTGAAGGAGATAACTCTTCCATCAAAATTCTTCTCATAAGTTTAGGTTGATCAAGATTCATCATCATGGGTGATGCAACACCTGCAATTGGATCATCGGGTTATCCGAACCAATCTTTATCATTAAATCAACCAACAACGCTCACTTCTGTAGTAGATCAAGTAGTTAAAACATTGATAAGTCTACAAAGTCAACTTATCGCTGTTAAACTAAAAGAAAACAACTACTTATTATGGAAATTCCAAATTGGAACTTCCATTGAAGGATATGGCCTTGAGGGACATCTTTATGGTACCATGCAAATACCACCAAAATTCATCACAGATCAAGAAAACAGATTAATCATCAATAAGGAATATACCCAGCATCACAGATAAGATAGACTCATCAGTGCATGGCTACTACTATCATCAATAGGTAACAATTTACTATCTATGACAAGATAGAAGACAACTACATAACTCAAGAAAATAAAATAGTAGCATGAGAGAGTATTTAGTAGAAGCAATAATATCATCACAAAATATAAAACCATCAATGGAAGAAGTTATTCTATTCTACAAGCACATAAAGCAAGATTGGAAAGCAAGAATCCTCAAGAAATTGATATGAACATCAATTTTACTAGTGTAATAAAAAAAAAGACTCAAGAACTAACTTTCAAACTCAAAGAGGTGGTTATAGTGGTAGATCTGGAGGAAGAGGCGGAAATAATGACAATGGCAATCGATTTAAATGTCAAAGATGTGAAAGAATTGGTCATACTGCATTCAAACGTTATTTTAGATTCAATCAAAGCCACACACCCAGTCAACCAGCAAATAAATAAAGAATTGGAAACCCAAATGCAAATGTAGCCCATATGCAACAAGACCAGAACACACAAAGTGACAACAAATTCACTAATCAAACATAGATAGCAAGAATGGAGCATATTAATTGTAACAGCCTTGATTTTTGGGGTTAATTTTAAAATTTTATTTTAAGAAATTTTAATGAATGAATATATTTAAAATTATTTATTTTAAATAATAACGATGAAAAACTTATTTTATTTCGAGCGCGAACTTGAAATTTATATTAAATCCATTCCGAGCCTGAAAACGGCGCGGTAATTTCAGATTTGAAATTCCAACTTTGAAAAATTAAATAAAATATAAATCGGAATTGGACGAAACAAGAAACGCTAGGACCGTATTGAAAATATCTTTCCAAAGAGTTTCAAATATTAAGATTGCTGTTTATAAATTGTAAGTTATGAGAAAATTAAATTTTCAGAAAAACGCTATAGAATTCGTATATATTATATATAAGGCCCGAAACGTAAAATTTTTGCAGAATAAGGAATTAGGACCCGAAACCATCTCCATTGGTTTCAGAATGCTGTTTACATATAAAAATGACTATAAGAACTTATATTTTTGAGTTTCGGAAAAATTCCACTATTTTTGGTATTTTTAAATATTAAAAATATACGCCTGAAAAATGGAATTTTTGCAAACGAACTCCGAATTCGACGAGACCAGTTTCTATGGATTCGGAATATTAAAATAAGGTTAAATTCTAAAATTTATAATTTTTGGAATTATTTTGTGGCCGGTATAATTTTTACAGTGAAAAATAGCATATTTTCAGACTTCGGAAATTCATAATAAATTCATACGGACTCGGAAAATTACGAAATCCAGTTCGTTGGATTCGTAATGACCTGAAATAATTATGTTTAAAATTTTATTAATTTTTAAATCAGCATGTATTTATAAGAATTTTTGAATTGAAGAAAACAGTTGAAAATTTAGTAATTGGACACGTAATGATATTTGGGCCCAAACCAAAAGTACACCCATAGTATATATTATCTTTTTCCTCAGAATTTAGGGCTGAAATTCAAAATACACAGCAGCCACTTCTCTTTTCCATCATTTTTCTCAATTTCCATGGCGGCTCTCTCTTTCTCTAAAATTTGTCGAAAATAAAATCTCTTCAAACCATAGCAAATTATATGTCCACTCGAAGGTCTCGACGATACGAAGCTAATGGTGTCGTCGGTTTCGTCAAACAGCGCTCGGATTCGCCGGAATCTCGTCTTAAAGCTCGCTGTTTTCGAAATTCAGAAGCTCAAAACGTAAATCAAGAAATTCCCGTGAATCGAGGAAGAATTAGACGAAGTCACGAACACGGAAGTTCTTCGTCTACATGAGGTGGAGGTGCTCGCAAAATTTCAGGCAGTTTGGAGGTGTGGGGCGGCCTGTGGGACCCGCGAGGCGAAATCGTTCGTAGGCGATTTCCCGATGATCGGAGAAGCTTTAGGGGCGGCTCTTTCTGGTGGTGGTGCGTCTCGCCAAGACGAAGACGTTGGCGGTGGTCCCATGGCGTCAGGTGGCCTGAAGCAGCGGCAAATGGCGGTCAAAGTTCTGCGGTGAATAGTGTTTCGCGGTCAATGGGCTGAGGGTATTTTCTATTTTATTTTTTAATTATTTAATTAATTTCCAGAACTTTAAAATTGCTTAACTCACTCATACGAAGTCGAAAATCAACGATTTCAGGTGCGTTGGGATCGTGGCGACGAGATGGACGCGTGGACACTAATTTTGTCCAATTCTGAGACAGTGAAATTTTTAGGTATTTTCACGAATATTAATTAATTATTTAATTATGTCCAACTTTAATAAATCATAACTCTCTCGTACGAGGTCCGATTGACGAACCGTAAATTGCGTTGGACTCGTCTTTCCGAGCTCTTCACGATGGCGCAGACCAGAGCTGAATCCGAGACAGTCAAATTTTCAGCAAAAATCAAGGTGATAATTCTATTTTTAAAATAAAATTATTTATTTATTTAATTCACTGCAAAAATCTATATTCATATCATATGAAATTCATGTTGTTGCTGCATGTATGATTATTTCCATGTTGATTGTTTGTGATGATTGCGCGTATTTATGTTGACATGATTTTGTGTGCACGACGAAGACAAACATTTTAGTTAATATATAAAATGTATAATATTCATGTTTGTAAAAGAAAAATTTGTGCAAACCATAAAAATCATATATTTATATTGTGTATATATATAACGGAGATGTTACATGTTAGAAAGGGAATTTATATATTGTGAAAAAAAAAAGTATTCTTTGTTTATCATGTTGGAAATTTCATTTTATGAATTACCCACATAAAATATTCATTTTTATGTTATGTTGAATTAGAACCGTCAACATAAGTATGTTCATTTGGTTAATAACGTTATGCTAACATAAGAACATCGCTTGTGTTAATAATGTTATGTTAATATAAAAACTGTCATTGTATTAAAATGAACAAAATGGATGTGTCATTTATGTTGTATATAAAATTGACAGAATAAACATGTCATTTATTTAGTAAATTACACATGCCATTTTCATAAGGAATGTTAATATTAGATTAAAACAGACACTTTTGTCAATATAATTAAGTAGCGACAAAAATCACTTTTGTCAATATAATTAAGTAGCGACAAAAATCACTTTTGTCAATATAATTAAGTAGCGACAAAAATCACTTTTGTCAATATAATTGAAGTAGCGATGAAATCACTTTTGTCAATATATTGAAGTAGCGACAAAAATCATATTTTTGTAAATGTAGAAGAAAGATTAAAATAACAAAAGATTCATTTTGACAATTGAAGAAGATTGACAATAGAAATTTCATTTTTATTTAATGTAATAAAAGAAAATACTTTTATTTTGTTAATGACATAGCATTGCATATGAATGGTATATATTTATTTTGTTAATGCCATAGCATTTCATATGAATGAAATATATTTATTTTGTTAATGACATAGCATTGCATATGAATGATATATATTTATTTTGTTAACGTTGCATAGCATTGCATATGAATGATATATATTTATTTTGTTAACGTTGCATATCATTGCATATGAAATGAAATATATTTATTTTGGTTAATGTAAAGAGTCTGACAACTTCAATTTTTGTTAAGGTAAAGAATAGCGACAAATTCCTTTTTATATGTAAAGAGAGAGATGAAATAAGCTTGCGTATATATTAATTCACTTTTATATGTAATGAGAGAAATGAAGTAAAATTTGTTTACATATACATTCAGTTTATATGTCAATTGTAATGGAAGGTTTGTTAACATGTACATTCATAGTTGTATATGTCATTGGAAAAAGAGAGATTATTTTTATATGGATAGAATAAAAGAAAGATTCATTTTTATAAAAATAGATAAAAAGAATGGAAAAACATTCATTTTGTCAAATATAAAAGAAAGATAGAAAATATAAGGATGACAAGATACTCATTTGTCAAGAGTAAGAAATATGCATTTTGATCAAACGAAAAAGGATGACAAAATATTCATTTGTTAAAAATTAAGTTGACATTGTTTTGTACTGACAAGTTTTGTTAAAGGAAATTACATTTCATGTGATCAAAATAAAAAGAAACGAGAATTACATTTTTTTTGTGTAATTATATGATTGGAATGTCACTTATATTAGAAGTGTTAAACTAGATAAACATGTCCCTTTTGTTTAAAAGAGGTTGTTTAGGATAAGAAGGACATTTTATTAATTAAAATTACACTTTTATTTGAAACTATGATATGAAATGTGGTAAGCGAATAAAATTTACACTTTTATGTATGTAACTATAAATGAGGATTTGCACTGTAAATTAGAATTACATTCTTATTATGTAATTAAGGTATGATATTATATTTTATATTAAAAATTATATTTGCATGACGTCACTTAAGAAGGAAATTTGCATTGCCAATATGAAATAGCAAAAATCATTTTTTTTGGTTTGCATTGAAAGAGATAAGAAATATATTCGTTCGTATAGAAATGAAGTTAACACCAAAATATATTTCGTTTTGGCTAGGAATTGAAATGACACAAAAAATACTCATTTTTTGTTAAATTATGAAGGACGTACAAAAATATTCATTTTTGGTTGTAATTGGAATGATACACAAAATACATTTTTGTGTGTAGGATATGTATGGAAATTGAAGAACATTAATAAAAGAAACCATTGTTTGGTGTGATGAGTTATTGCATATAAATAAGAAGATTGGTTGTTAGGAAAATATAGTAAGATGAAATGGACGGAGGAATTATATATATAATTATATATATAAAAATTTAAAATCAAACGATATGAAATGATTTCCAACTTATATATACACGAGAATTGTTTGGGAAGTCCGAGTTTATCTCATTCCAAACAATTTAAACGACGTTTAAAAATTGAAGATTTAAAGACGACCATAGAAGACCGACGGTCTTCACATCGAATGGACGACGACTGCTGATGCCCATGATTGGAGTAGCTACCTTGAAGGGGCTACAGTGGTTGCCGTCCGGACGTAGTGTTGATTTGTACGGATTTGACTTTCGCTCAGACCCAGAGCATAAGTTTTAAATGGATTGTGTGTCTGACGTTGTACTCCGTTAATATCATGTTATTGATTTTCTGTCTATATATAAATGATTGGTGGTGAAGAATTTATTCTTTACTTAACACCCGTTTATATATTGATGGACGATCAATGGCACGGTATGGATTGACAATGTGGCACGCTGAGATAAAGATGATCAAGGCTTTGTTGAAAAGCAGGCCTTGTGGTTATGACGTAACTTCGCGAGCCTCACAAACCGGTAGAGTCTAAAACGGGCGAAGGGAACGCAGGGAGAGCAGCACGTTTCTTTCTAGCTAGAAGTGGTGTTTGGGGTTTTATCACGGCCTGACATTTTACTTATGTGGATGATGGAATGAGGCGCGCCTCGGATAGGTCCTATAGGACCGGGAAACGTGTGCTTAGGAATTGCCAATCCTCTAAGCTGTATTTGAGGACCGGCCCTGCCATTTCCAAGGGTTAACTGCGGGTAATCCTGGGACATTAGCTAGAGTGTCTCGAATCGGTAAGGAGCTCCGCTCTAGCCTTGACTCATGATGGATATCCAAATCTCCAATACGCCCCATGCGGTTTTGATTGTATTACTAGTATGGAGGCATAATATATGGTACCTATGCTTCCTAGGATTGATATTATGATTGAAATGTTTTATTAAAACATATACACACTAATAATAATATCGTTTTTACGTATTTATCATCTTTTAATCACCATAAGGTAAAACTCTATCCTCTGGTGTGCGTTGCATTGTGTGATGGGACCTGAGTCTTATGGTGGTTTCATTTGTCTAAAAAGCATTGCGTTATTTGACGATTTACTTTACTGTTATGCACAGCAATCCATTGGAGTAAACCCGTTCCGCGTTAGCGGCGTGGTCCTTGGATTTGCCTTATTAGTAGTTATGTTAGTTAAGAATTCTCACACCAGTCCCACGACTGACCCGTTGTTTGTTTCCACCTTTGCAAACTCGGGTGCCCTCTTTTCCACACGGGCAGTCGAGTAGTTTGTCTACAGGTTTATCTCTTGAGCAGGATACTGGATTGAAACATAAAGCCGTGTCCAGAATATAGAAAAGACTTCCGCTATATTAGTTTTGTTCAGCTGCAATGTATTATAAATTAAATGTAAAATTTATCTTCCACTGCAATTATTTTTTTTCGATGTACTCTGATATTCTGTACTCTGATGTAAACATTTTGTACTGTTTATAAAAGTCTGCTGTTTTGTTCTGATGATTGTTGTATTCCCAAAGTTAAAGTATTCGGGATTTGAACGGTCTTGGTCGATTTTGCGATCGATCGGGTCGGGCAAAGCCTGGGTCTTTACATTAATGATGATAGCTGGTACCGAAATTCAGAGGCAACAAATCATTTAACAAACAATTTAGACAACTTAAATTTGGGATGCAAAGAGTATCGAGGTAATCAACCTGTGTGCATGGGAAATAGTAAGCCTATCAACATTACTCATACTGGAAGTGGTAATATTAATGGAAACAAGAATCTTATTTTAAATAAGTTATTAAGAGTTCTTGACATAAAGAAAAATCTTCTAAGTGTGTCTCAATTTGCATACGATAACAAATATATTTTGAATTTTACCCAAAATATTGTTGTTTACGGTCATACTTACTAAGAATATTTTACTGCAGGGCAATGAGGTGAAGGGACTGTACAAATTCAATCAAAACAACTATAGCAATATGAAGAAAAATTACTGTGTAATAATAGTTAAAGCAGTTGTGAAAAAAGATCAATATTTTTTATCTGTGGCATAATAAATTGGATCATCCCAGTACTTGTGTTGTAAAACAGTTTCGTGTTGAAATCAATATTAAATATGAAGATATATCTTTACCTCATATATGTACTTATTGCCAGATGCGTATAAGTTATAAATTACCTTTCAGTAACTCAAATAGTGAATACAGAGAACCCTAATGTTGATAGCTACTGATTTATGAGGTCTTGCACCAATTAGTTCAAATTATGGATATAAGTATTACATATCATTTGTAGATGCATTTAGTAGTTTCACGTGGATATATTTTATGAAATCCAAATCTGAAACCCATGATATTTTAGTACACTTTATAATTCAGATTGAAAAACAGACAAACTCACAAGTTAGAACCATTCAATCTGATGGGGGTGCAGAATACGAGTCACTAAAAGATTATTCTGAAAAGAGGAATAATTCAAAGGACAACATGTATAAATACCTTTGAGCAAAATGGACTTATTGAAAGGAAACACAGACATATAGTAGAGACTCGTTTAACATTATTGGCTTAAGCTAAAATGCTATTAAAATTTTGGCCTGAATTCTTCAGTACTGTTGTTTACTTAATAAACAGATTACCAATAAAAGTACAAAAATGAATTAGTCCAATTGAAAAGCTAATGACTGTTAAACCAGACTATAATTACTTAAAAACATTTGGATGTTTGTGTTACCTATACTTAAGACTATATAATAGACATAAATTTGAATTTAGATCTAAACCATGTACCTTTATAGGGTATTCCCAAAATCAGAAAGGTTGTAAGTGTTTAGATCAAAATGGAAGAGTATTCAGAAGTAGACATGTTGTATTCAATGAAGAAATCTTCCCATATCAATCTGAGAATATTAAAACTACAAATAAGATATATGATACCAGAGTTTCAATACGTCCATTACTTGTATATTCAGACTTGTTAAGCATATATGAAACTGTGAGCATTCACGAAAGCACAATATCACTAAATGACACTGTTCAATCACCTGTTTTGCACTATCAAACTCCTGAAGCAGAAAATCAGGAGCAAAGTATTAGTGAGCAACAAAGAAAAAAAACTGAATATCAAAGTCAAAGTTCAAGTGAAAATGATCAACCTTGCACTCAATCTCAGATTACATCTACTCATCCAATGACCATAAGAGCCGAAAGTGGGATTTAAAAACCCAAACTGTACACTGATGTCAATCTGATTGATGAACAAGCTAAGGACATCAATGGATGTTGTATATCAACCCTTTATACGAAACCAAACATGGAAATTGGTCAAACCACCAAAGAATAAAAATATTATATGGTGTAAATGGACATACAGAAATAAAAGAAAGCCAAATGGATCCATAAACAGATACAGAGCAAGTTTAGTTGCTAAAGGATTCACACAGAAACAAGATTTTCAATTACAAAGAAACGTTCTCACCAGTGGTTAAGCCATCAACCATCAGAGTTGTACTCACTATTGCAATAAGCAAAGGGCGACAACTTAGATAGTTAAATGTCAATAACGCCTTTTTGAATGGCATACTCAAAGAAGAGGTGTATATAGAACAACCTCAAGGATATAATCAGAAATCTGAATATGTGTACAAGCTTAATAAAGCTATATATGGCTTGAAATAGGCACCCAGAGTCTGGTTTGACAGACTAAGAAATACATTACATGCAATGATCGAATTTCATATCTAACAAATTAGATAACTCCTTATTTACCAAAATTAGCATTCATTTTACTATATACGTTCTAATATATGTTGATGGTCTTATTATTATAGGAAATAAAGCTAAGGAGATCAACAAAATTGTGAATCAGTTAAACAAACAATTCTCAGTAAAAGATCTGGGATAGCTAAGTTATTTCCTGGGCATAGAAGTAAACTCAAAATCATAACGAATATTGCTCTATCTCAAAGAAAATGTATAACAGAACTACTAGCAAAGACACAAATGAGTGATGCAATGGGCAACCAGCACTAATGATTAGCAGTCAACACAATTCTAAACACATAGGAGAACTCATATATAATGCAAAACAATATAGAAGTGTAGCTAGTGGTTTACAGTACGTAACTATCACTAGAGTAGACATGTTGTTCAATGTTAACAAAGTTTGTTAATTTATGTAGGTTTCTCTGGATACTCACTGGAAAGCAGTAAATAGGATACTGAGATACTTGAAAGCTACTATAAATTATGGACATATAATCATAGGAAGCAGCAATTTCAATATCATTGGTTTTAGATACGCTGACGGGGATTCAGACCCAGATGATAGAAAATCAATTACTGGATATTGCATATATATTGGTGAGAACATTGTGTCATGGTGCTCTAAGAAATAGTCAACAATATTAAGATCAAGTACAGAGGCCGAATACAGGAGCATTGCAAATGCAACTACAGAGATAAGGTGGCTAAGATCACTACTGTCTGAACTAAACATCCCAACAAGCAAATCAATATTATGGTGTGACAATCAAAGTGCTGTATATATGTCATTAAACTCAGTAATTCACCCAAAACCGAAGCATATTAAAATTGATCAGCACTATGTAAGGGAACATGTTCAAAAAGGAAACATTGTAGTCAGATACGTACCTGCTACTTACCAGTGTGCCGACTCCTTAACAAAAGCACTGTCACACCTGAACTTCGCTGAAAGTCATGAACATGAGTGATGAAGGTACTCAAGCAAAGACTAGAGTCAAAGGCTTAAACACTCAAGATCTCGAAAAACAACAGAAATGAGTAAAGTTTAAAACTAAATCACCCAGATCTCATCAAATCTGTAACAACCCGGATTTTTACAACATGCTAAGACAAGAATCAAGGCAGAATTTAATTATAAAATCTGAATCAGGAGAAACGGGTTGCGCCATTGTGTTCATCTCGGAAAAATACGCGAAATAGAGTCTGAGTTTTCGAAAATCGGAGTCCGTATGACCCAGTTATGGCCCGTCAAAGTTTTCAGAAAAATTCAAGTTCAAAAATAGCTCGAAAATTCAAATCTGGAGCCAAACAGATTGGGCGGGAAAATTCCCGCCCAAGCCCCAGGTCGACTGGGGTGTCGACTGGGGAGTCGACACGCCCAGGGGGCAGGTCGACTGCCTAGTCGACACGGGTGTCAACCTGGGTGGTCCGACTACTTGGGCCTGGGTGCACCTGCTGCTGTCTTGGCTCGGTTTTGTTGGCTTGTGACGATTTTTGAAGGCTCGGATCTATCCTAGGGTTTATCCTACGGCCTAAAATACTCCTAATCTCTATAAAAATACCCCTAAGCCTACCCTAAACCCTCACAAATCATTCTTGCCACGAAGTGCCGCCCAAATGCCAAGTGATCATGGCCTCATCTTCAACTCCAAGAGACTATGCATTCAAATCGGATCCGAATCAAAAGGTGCAAGCTTGCTACACCAAATCGAGGGTAGATCAACGTTGCTATGAAAATTTCATGACGATTCTTTCTTCGTCAAGACGATTCATGCTCCTAGCCCTCTTGCCACGCTATATAAGTTCTAGCTACTTGTAGATTCTAACGGTGGTTCTAATGTGACATGGGATAAAATGCGATGAAACATAAGTATGCTAGCCTATGTGAACCTAATTTTGCCCCTTTTCTATGGTCTAGGACCTTGGGCTAACTTTTAGCGACTTAATCATGCCACTCATGTCATGTTTAACCTAGTCTACCTTGCAAGTTTGAATCTTTGTCTATGGAGTGTTAGCATGAACCTTTGGGAACCATTTGACTTGTGAAACATTTGCAAAGACTTGACTTTGGGGCTTATGCATGTAAATGAACCCAAACCCCTTATGTTATCATGCATGTTTGTGGCCAAATTCCCTTATGATACTGTGCATGTTTGTGGCCAAATTCCTTTATGATACTATACATGCTTGAGGCCAAATCCTTTAGGATAATATTCACGTTTGCGGCCAATCCCTTTATGATATCTCGCATGTTTGAGGCCAATATGTTGGCATAATACCCCTACTATGTGACTCGCTTCCACTTGGGTTGGAAATACGTTTGGGTAGTTTAGGAAAAACGTGAATATGACACGTAAACTTGACATGGGGTTTACATGAGAACATGACATTCATGATACACTTAAATGTGGTCGTGACACGTAGGAAAACATGGAACTTGAAATACTAGACCAAACATGAAAGTGGCCAACTCGAGGTTGGGTTGAGTTTGTAGCATAAATCTACCCGGACCCGCCCGGCTTAACTAGTGGCTACAAACAATAGGACCCAATGTGAGTAGTTGGTCATATAGCACTTAAAACCCGAGGTTAGACTAGGTTGTGGTATAAATCTACCCGGACCCGCCCGGCTTAACTAGTAATCGCAACAAAGTCTAATGTGAGAGGTTGGGGTGCACTAATCTAATTAATGCCACATGAAAAGGTTAAGTAATTTTGACTAATGACACTTAGCGGATGCGACATGAATGGGTAGGTTAAGTTAAACCGGACTTGATTTCTTAATGATACTTGACCGAAAAATACAGTTAGGCGATGGGGTTAAGATAATCCATGCTTAACTAATCCTACATGGTAATTAGATGGGGTTAAGTAACCTACACTTAACTAATCTAAACACGGTAATTTGATGAAGTTAAGTAACCTACACTTAACTAATCTAAACACGGTAATTAGATGGAGTTAAGTTAACCTAGACTTAACTAATCTAAACACGGTAATTAGATGGAGTTAAGTTAACCTAGACTTAACTAATCTAAACACGGTAATTCGATGGGGTTAAGTTAAACACTTAAACAATTTAACATGATAATACAATGAAGTTAAGTAACTTATACTTAACCAATTATACATGATGATTTTGATGAGGTTAAGTAACCTATACTTAACCAATCTAATATGAGAACTTGATAGGGTTAAGTCACAAGACCGTTTAAATATACTTAACCATTGTAATACGATTAGTGGATGGGGTTAAGCTAACCCATACTTAACCAATCCGACTCGATAATCTGATGGGGTTAAGCTAACCTATACCTAACCAATTTAACACGATAATCTGATAGGGTTAAGACAAACAGATACTTAACCAATTTGGCTTGATGAGTGAATAGGGTTAAGTCATGAGCTTCTTGGTATACTTAACCAACTTGTAGGGCTAGGTCTTGAACATAAATACTTAACCAAATCTTGGCAAGATTCGTAGGTGGGTTAAGTCATGAATTGGAATAACAACACTTAACCCATTAGACAAAACCCTAGTTCAGGGGATTGAGTGGAAAACCGTAGTTAACAAGGATGACGGGAAAGGAAGCTAAGTGATAAACCTTAGTTAAGGATAACCAAGTAATAATTCTTAGTCAAGGAAATTGGACCAGTTCATAAAAGATGAGTAACCCGATTCGGTAGGTCGTCGCTTCAGCAAATACACGAGGTGGAGCAATATCTGATTTAGATAAAGGCTCCAACGAAATGGGTGACGAAGCGGTAGCTTCGGGAAATGTGAGGATACTCTTGGTATCCCTCTGTGAGGTTGCGGATGGTCCATGAAACCTGGGCTCACAGAGGTTATGGTCTGTGGTAGAAGAACCAAGGGTATGCCTTGGTTGCTGTGCGAGCAACCTAAAGACTGGGGTGGATTAGCGTGGGGTCGGCGATATTTTCATGGTAGCCCTAGATAGCACATTCGTCGGCCACCTACCATCTTTAGTCAATCGTGTACGTACGGAAAGGCAGAGAACACCCAACAGACCATACTTGCTATCTAGGTATGGGTGAGGTTGGCCGTCCGGGAAGGGGGCATCGATGGCCTTAGTGTAGTTCTCACACATGACTTTTCTTGTTTTGCCTTTCAGTAGTTGAGGGAGGGGTCACGTGGGACCATAGCCACGGATACAAAAATAGACCTTGATATCTGCATCCGCAGACGACTTAAAGCTCCCGACCGAGTTCCGTATTTCTTGATTTGCCCTGGCACGGAACTCGGATGGCACATTGAGATACATGTGCGTCTAGACATGGAAAACGATTCACGATACATACGTGGGATAAAGGGCGCGGCTGACGGGTAGCATAATCCCTAGTAGCCCTAGGTGGCTAAAACCCAAACCAAGATACGAAAACGTTCATTAGGTAGCATAATCCCTAGCGGTCCTAGGTGGTATAAATCCTAGGTGAACACGCGATAGTTCATGGTAAGAAAACATAACCAGATCAAGGGTAGCAGTCCAAAACAACTTCAAGGATAAAATGGTACTCCGTTGAGGTGGTATAGATTTACATGGGAAAGCCCGTACGGCCTACGGCAAAGGACTGAACTTATACATGGAAAGAAACATACGAGTTGGGAAAAAACCTACATATGCTATATACTAGGTTGACATGGACCATTACAGGACATTGGGCAAGGGACATTCATAGTTAACACATGACGCGGGTTGGGATACTAGTACAAGAGGTGCAGAGCAAATATACATGATAAATACCGTGGGATGTTATACATGATAGATACCTTGGATTGTATACTTGATAGAAACCTGACGATGTGATACCTTGATTTGTCTTGACACTGTAGTTTATCATGATACCTTAGTTTATCTTGCTACAGTAGTTCATCCAGTTATCTTGGTTTAGCTTATCCATCTTGTCGTCATTCTTATGTTTACTTTCAGTTTATGCATGTCATGTTACCTTTACCTGTTTTTATACTGGAAGTAGATAGGACTTACCAGTCTTTATGACTGACCCCGTTTTGTTTCGCCTCTTTGTCTTCCATCCCCCCCCCCCCCAGGTTTTCAGGGAGGAAATGATGTTGTTTAGTTCGGACCTCCTATGCTTGAAGGTCATCATGTATAGCTTGGTCTTCTCTTGGCTATGGCTGCTTCACCGCTTTATTTTGGGGAATAATTTATGAAAAGGTTTTATGCTTCTTTACTATTGCAAGACGGGTTTTGATGTATTCTGATGTAAAAGGCTTTAGACCTTATTTTATAAGGTAATGAAATCTGTTTTACTTCCTCTGTTTTATATATGTTCTGTCTTGTAATGTTTCTGTGCATGTTTACCCCGATAATGCTTCACCAAACCTAGTGCATTCCCTTTGTGAGTGACCCTAGCGGAGGTGGGGTCTTACAAAATCAGTGACCAATTTTAAAGAAGTTCAACTCAGAAAGACAAATCTAAGCTAAAACAAGGAAGAGAAGCTACCATTGCAACTGATTCGCGCACTCAAGAAGACAAAATCAAAGAATCGTCACAACAGTCATCATTGAAGACAAACCCTAATATTGATTTGAGGGGGAAAAATAAAATACATACCAAAGTCTGATGCTAGGGTTATAACTTAACAAAGATATCAGGTGAACCATCTCAAAGACCAAAGCCTAGAATACTATCTTTTATCTATTGCAGTATATATTGATTACATTGTATATAAATACATGATTTGTATACGGCTACTAATTAATTCAACACAGCAAATTCTCTCATCAATATTACATCTTTCCACTCTGAATCGTTATCTCAGAATCACAATGTACGTCTGTATAATTATTTTAATGTGACTTTATTAAATAAGCAGAAGTAAACTTGTATAAAGCCTTGATAGTTTTATCACAACAAGAAACAGTCCACATAATGATGGCAAAAAGTCGTCGATGGCCGTCATTAGTCGTTGCTAACAGCCGTCGCTATATATTTGGACACTAAGCAAATAGCGTCAAGGTTAGTGACGACTCTGGTCTCCTTTATAGCGACGGCCGACGACGACAAACATGCCACGTGGACAAAACGGTTGGCCTTTCTACCTTCGTGACCAATCATCGCTAACTATAGGTAAAAAGCCGTCACTATGTGTTGTAGAACTGGGTAAATAAGCCGTCACTAGTTGTCGGTATGCATAGCAGAACTAGGTAAAAAAGCTGTCACGAGCCATCCACAGTCGTAACAAAGGGTGACCTGAAATCCGTCCCTAGCCTTCGCAAAACTATAAATGTTTTTATGCTTTCCAGCAACCATAATGTGGCACCCCACGTCCATTAATGTCACTATTTAACAGAATGCATTAAGTTTCGTGAAGCGTTATAAGTAAACAGAAACATCATAAGACATATATAAAATAATAGCAGAATTTAAAAGTTTATTTTCCAAAGAGAAATCATCGTGATCAAAATTCAGTTACAACATAAGTCTGAAATACAGAAAACCCATTACATCAATTTAAAGTATCTTCCTTGTACTAAAATCATTAGAGTACAGTAATATAAAAGCATAGTCCCCAAAAAGAGTCCTATCAGAGTAGACAAGAAATTAAAGTGGTACATCTAAGAAGTTCCAAGCAGGAACAGAAGAGAGGATCCTAATCAAGCTTGAGTATTCCCACCCAAAGAACCTTGGGGGGGGGGGGAGGGGGAGGAAGAGAGAAAAGGAAACAAAACGAGTCAGATATAAAGTCTGGCGAGTCCAGTTACTTTTAACATATAAATAAGTAAAAGCATCATGATAGGTACATAAACTAGATGAGAGGGATAACAATATCATAAGGCAGGTATAACAGACTGAGCAGGATAAACTGAATAATCAAAACATAATATATTACGCTACCCAAATACTTTTCTCTACACCAATACTAGTATAACAGAAACAGAATGATCTCTACAAAAACAGATGGTAGACTTAGGTGCACTTTTAGTGACGGATTTACCCCCAACAATAATAACAGGTAGCGCAACAGAAATGACAGGTGTTAACCCCAACGATAATAATGGGCTTTTAAACAAGCAAGACTAGATGTACCCTAATTATTACCCCAATCGATGAGCTCCATATCTTGTAGATACCCTGTGCTAGCCCCATAGTAGGATGTAACACTTCCTAAAGTGGCAACCCCTTTATTTTCGAGAGGCACAACCACCTACTGGTGTCGCAGCGTCTTATTATCCCAATTCAAGAGGATTCATGCATGCACATGAGTCCGACGGAGTGCGCCATCAACACCCCCACTCAAATGAATCTCTTATAATCAACTTATTAAGCGTGCCCTGACCCCTACCTAGTTCGGGGTCCATACTGATTGATACGAGTCCCATACAACAGATGATACAAGCCACCCCTAGGCTTGAATCCCCACTACTAGGATTTTGATAGGTTATGCCTAACAGATAAACAAGCCTGCATAACCCCACCATATAAAATAGGTTAAATTTGTCGGGTTTATATAACCCGCCCCCACAGATTTAGCAGATTTACTTAACCCCTCATTGATTCAAGCAAGTTTACTTAACGCTTACACAATTTTGATAAGTTCATATAACCCCCACAAATTAAATAGGTTAAGTATTACAGGTTAACAGGTTGTTATCATTATTACATTCATGTCTACTAATGCACTATGCCTCTCACATTAAGTCAGCCACTTATGGATGCTGGATATGCCGGGCAGTTCCGGGCAGACTTCTACCACAGGTCGGACTTAACCTCGTGTCTTAGCATCGTTACGTGTACATTTACGCACTTGACCCCTCACGTTAGATTAACCACTTGTGGACCCTATATTTGTCGGGCGGTTCCGGGAAGACTACTACCACAAGTGTAATTTAACCTCGTGTCTGAGTGCGGTTACAGTTTCTATTTACTGTAAGTTTAGGCATATTCATTTTTAAATAGTTTTTTATGTTCATCAAAGGTTATGCCCCAAATCCCAGTCTGATTCACGATACAAGTTATGTCCCAAAATAAAATTTTTATGCCCAAATCCTAGTCATGTTTTACAGTATAAGTTATGCCCCAATTTATCATTCCCAGTCGTTCCCAATTTCGTTCGTTCTCATATTTCAGCAGTTGGGCTAGGCTCGAAGGTAACCTGACTATAAAAATAAAAAGGGAAGGAGGGAGAGAAGAGAACAGAAATAGGCATAATAACAAAACAGATATATGATGTCAGAAATAGGCATACTAACAGAATAGGCGTATGGTGACAGAAATAGGCATAGTAGCAGAATGTGCATAAGATAACATAATGAGGCATAATATAAGAATAGCATATCAGGAATAGGCATATGAGAACTAAACAATAGATCACGTGTACATGTAGTGGCAGATCTGTTTAATTATGATTCAGGTTATTAACAGGCATATGTTTAGACCCAAACTTATAAACATGTCGGGATTACTTATTAAATGTTCATATCTTAAAGCCACATAAACTCACTATGACTGGATCAAAAGAATAGAGAAATGGTTGTTGATGTTGTAGTAGTGATTCTTGAATACGTGTAAGTTGTTGTTGCAGAAGAACAGGCTAATTCAATCTGAGTTGGGGGCAGCACCTCGTTGTCTCCATTGTTTTTTATGAATAAAACAATAGAGATGAGGTCCTATTTACAGCTTATGGTCAATGAATCTGGTCAAGAAACAAGTCCCGGTTCACAGAATGGATCTGCCCCAGATCTGTGTGAGGTTGACCCCGGGGTCGACCCTAGGGTCGACACCCCCTTGTTGGGGTCGACCCCTAACGGACCGATTTCCCTCCCTTTCCCGCTCTTCGATTTTTGATTTTTAGGACCGGTTTGTTTATATATTTTTTTACTTACATATATACAAATTTCAAACCTTAATATCTTCTTCATACGATGTTCGTTTTATGCAAACTTGGAGTCGATCTTAAGCAGAATTCTGAGACGAACGCAATGGCGCGGTCCGTTTTACTTAATTCCCAGTATTTAAATAAGTATTCTTTACTTTATCATTATAGTATTCTTTAAAATTATGGGGTGTTACATTCTCCCTTACTTAAAGGATTTCGTCCCCGAAATCTCTAAGTTAAGAAGAATGTATATCCTAACATCCATCTACTCATCCCCTATCATAGGCATCCATCTTCCTTAAAATATTTCTAATGCTTATATGAACATATGCAAAGTTGTGTGTATATGTCCTTATACTAACACGAAAGATCGGGCATTCTAATGATTTAGTTGACCTCATTAATGCAATATATGTTAGTGCCATGAATCCAACATGTATGCAAATAATGAAAATATGTCATGTAAATGCTATATGCGTGCACAGTCATCCATCCAAATGCAACATCCGTATGATGATACACCCATTTCCATCCATGAAAGAAGAAAAATGCAGACGCATCCATATGCAATATGAGAGTGATTGAGCTAAGCTAGTGCCTAGTGTGTGTGTGTGTATATGCATCCACGAGCAACCACTAGCAAATACTTGCATCCACTTTCATCCACCAAACATAACATGTCTCAAACACATGTTTACATCCATTGGTTCCCTACATAAAAGTTGAAGATTTGATCAATAGGATATACTTAATGACAAAAGCAAGTACGAATAAAAGCTTTTGGAAAAAGAAATTAAGAACATATCCTTGAAAAGAAAAGGGTATGAAGCACAAATCTTTTCTTCAGTCTCCCAAGTTGTATCCTTATGGTCTTCTCCCCACTGAACTTTCATCAACTTGACTTGTCGGTTGCATAGCTTCTTAACCCCTGATCCAAGTATACGGGCAGGAACTCGTCTAACTGTCTCCTCCTATTCCACCTATACTTCCTCAAGCATACTTGGATCAACTACTTCCGTAGTATCATGTAGGCACTTCCGTAAATGAGAAATGTGGAAAACATCAGGAACCCCATCAATATGTCTAGTAGCTTTACTCTCTAGGCCATTTGCCCAATCCTTTCTGTTATGGGAAAAGGCTCTACAAATCTTAGTGACAATTTCTCTACATATCCAAAGCGAACCACATTCCATAAAGGTGATACCTTGATGAAAACCATGTCTCCCACCTCAAACTCAATATTAGTCCTTCTCTTATCTGCATAGCATTTCTGCCAGTCCTGAGCTGTCTTCATGCGTCTGCGAATAAGATCTACCTTCTTTGAAGTTTCTCTGATCATCTCAGGTCAAAGTAGAAGCCTATCTGTAGACTCCTACCAACAAGTTGGTGATCTACAAGGTTGTCCATACAATTTCTCAAAGGATGTCATGCCAATACTAGCTTGATAACTATTGTTATAGGCGAACTCTACCAATGGAAGATGCTCTTCCCAAGTCCCTCAGAAGTCTAGGATGCACAGTCTTAAAAGATCCTCAAGAACTCTATTCACCCTTTCCGTTTGCCCACCGGTCTGAGGGTGATAAGCAGTGCTCTAAACTGTGTACCTAATGCCTCCTGTCAACTCCTCCAAAACTCACTGGTGAATATGAGGTCACGATCACTCACTATACTGGAAGGTACTCCATGTAGACGAAATATCTCACAAAGGTAAACTGTAGCTGACCATGCTTCCATTCTCTTACTCTTAACATGAATGAAATGAGTACTCTTAGTAAGTATGTCAACTATAACCCAAAAACTGGAGTTGCCTTTCCTTGATTTAGGAAAACCAACGGATGAAGTAAACCACCGGGCTTCTTTTGCTCATCTATGACTTGCTGGCAAACCAAACATCGATAAACAAACTCCGCTATATCTTTCTTTATCCTAGCCTAAAAGAAAACCCTCTTCACACTCTATACATCTTATCACTGCCTGAATGGATAGTCATCCGAGAATGATGGGCTTCCTCAAGGCCTGTCTTCAACTGACTCCCAACTCGGGAACATAAAGCCTTCAGTCTCATCGCAACCACCCTCTATCATCTGTGTAATATCTACTGAGGTGACTAGAGGTATACCCTCTACTGGGCTTATCCAAGATGTCTGCTAACTATGGGCCCTTTCGCTGCGAAGTTCCTATCTGACCCATAAGAGTTGGTCGCACCTCTAAGGATGCCAACAAACCGGGTATAAGATATATAGATGGCCTAAAATCAAAGGTCGATATATACTCCGAGCTCCGCCTCTCTACGAGTAGTGGACTCAAAGTCATCCTCTGCATACTCAGTGCGTCCGCCACCACATTACCCTAACCATGGGTATAAGCAATCTCAAAGTCATAGGACACTAGGAACTCCATCCATCTCTGTTGCCTCAAATTGAGATCCTTCTGGGAGAACAAATACTTGAGAGATTTATGATTGGTATATAACCCGAACTTCTCTCCAAGTGGATAATGGCGCCAAGTCTTAAGCGTGAATACAATGGCAATCAACTCTAAGTCATGGGTATGGTAGTTCTTCTCATGAGCTCTCAACTGTCTACCTCCATAACATACTACCCTTCCCTCTTGCATCAAAACAGCACCAAGCCCTGTACCACATGCATCAGTGTATACTGTTAACACTTTTTCCCATTAGGCAAAGTCAAGACTGGGGCTGTTATCAAATCCTCTTCAATCGCTGAAAAGAATCCTCACAGTCTATATCCCAAGAAAAGGTCAGATTTTTCTTCGTCAATCTGGTGAATGGGGGTGATCTCTTTGCAAAGTCCTTAATGAACTTCATATAATAACCCGCTAATCCAAGAAAACTCCTCACCTCTGTTGCATTCTTTAGAATCTTCCAATCTTGAACTACATGATACTTATATTTATTTATATTTAAAAGTAACCGGACTCGCCAGACTTTGTGTCTGACCCTTTTTGTTTCCTCTTCTCTTTCTTCCATTTCCCCCTCCCCAGGTTCTCAGGGTGGAAGTGCTTAGAGTTGATTCAGATTCTTTCAGCTTAGCTTGGATTTTGGATATTGATTTACCGCTTTAACTTCTTGTCAGCACTCTTATGACTTCACAAGGGAAATATGGTTTTATGCTTTTGTACTCTGATATTTTTGGTAAGACAGATTATTAATGTAATTGGTTATTTCAAACTTATGATGTAAACTCAGTATTTGGGACCATGATGTTTTGATTTAAATAAAGTTTTTAATTCCACTGCTATTTTACATGTTTGTCTTATGATATTATGTTCTTATTTACCTATAACGCTTCAAGAAACTTAATTCATTCTATATAGAGTGACATTAACGGACGTGGGTTGTCACATTTGGTATCAGAGCACATGGTTATAAGATCGGATAAAATATTTTGAAAATGGTTTTCAAAAAGGTCTCAAAAAATAAAGTATTTTAAAGTGAAAAGTATGATTTGAAATGCATATTTCCCAAAGCTATAAATATCTTCTCGATTCTCCATTTCGGCATGGTTCCTTTTCCTTTTTGTTCGGGGAACTGTTTCTTCCCGAAAGGGTATCCCTATTTCGGCATGGTTCCGTAGGCATGTTAAAACTATGATACATGTCGAAGGGCAAAGAAGTGCCCAACCTCCATTTGTAGCCGCAGTAGTTTCACCTGCGGCTTATTTTCTCTTAAGCTTCCTAAGGATTTTCGTGCGATGGAGGCAGCTTACAAGAGACTTGTTAGCATGTTGCACAAGAATGGTAAAAAGTGTTGAGACAAGATTTTGATCGATACCAACATATAAAGGTGCAATGAAGATCATTTCATAGAGATAAGGTTTTTTACTTTGAGTCGTGTTTTTGCACATAACGGCTATCTTTCTGGAATTTTCAATTCAACCAGTCGACCGGTGATTTTTGACCTGTCGACCGTTTCCGAAACAACAAGCTTTTTCTTGAAGGGTTGCTTCCATTCATCAAGAGTTTTCTCTTCAATTTTCAATGGAAACAGATGCAATCTTTTGTAAAAACTCTTCATGAAGAAATGCAACTATTCTACACTATAAATAGACTTGAAATCATACTTTCAAATCACTGATTCTTTCTCTAATTTCTAATCTTACTTTCTAAATACTCTTGCATTCTAAAAGCTCTCAAATATTTCAATTGCTTATTGAATCATTGAAATTATTTCATATCTCTTGATTCAATAAGTAATATACTTCCTTCAATCTTCACATATACATTATATACTTGAGGATACGATTATAGGAAGGGTGTACTACAAGTGACAAATCCGTGTTGTAAAGAACACACATTGTCAACAACTGTTGTGTCGTCTGATTTGAAGTCCTCCGTGTTGTGAGAGGCAAAGTTGTGAAGTCCTCGTATTGTAAGAGGCTTGAAATCCCGTTTGACTGCTCGGGTGTTGTGAACCTATTCCTCCGGGTGAAGCGAGGTTGTTGATTAGTGAAAATCCAGAGAGATGTCTGGGACTGGATGTAGGACGGTGCTCCGAACCAGTATAAAAAGCCCTGGTGTGGTTTTTCCATTTTTATTGCATTTACTATACTACTGTTCTGTGATTAGCTATTACTTTATACTTGAATATTGTTTGTCATATTACACGATCCTTGTGAGTGTACTATACTTGACAAGTACACGCACGCACTTTCAAAAAGGAGAATAACGGAGTTAGGGCTAAGGAGCACAGCCCAAAGATGAAAGAAGAAAAGGGTAAATACCATAATTACGGAGCGATGGGTCATATAAAAAGGATTGCAGAAAGAGGAAAGACTTTTGTTACCCCTTTGCAAAGGCGGGGCACCTTATTAAGGAGTGCTCAACGAGACAAGGACAAGGCCAAAGGGCAGGAACTTCTAGAGAGAAAGCTAATGTTCTCATAACTGGAGGACATGATAGAGGTCGGAAAGTTTCCATCGAAGGTTTGATTTCTATTTCTAATTATCCTGTTGGGATTCTTTTTCTGGCGCTTCACATTCTTTTATATCTGATCCTTTAGTTGAGTCTCTGCACGTAGATACTGGTATGGTTTTGGATCCCATAATTTTCTCAAACCCCATTGGAGGTACGACTCATTTATCGATGATTTGTCGAGGTTTGAGAATCTCTGTGTTAGGCATCGAGTTTGATTGCGACGCATATGTTCTTGATTTCATAAGATACGGTTTGATTCTGGGGATGGATTGGTTAACCATATATGGAGCCATTCTAAATTGTGAGAGGAGGGTCGTTAGACTTCTGACTTGCTATGGAAAGACTCTCGAGATTTCTTATGATATCAAAAGGGTCTGTCATGCTTAGTCTCCTAGAACTTCTTGATATATCTATAAAAGGTTTGCGATCTCTACCAATAGTTGTGAGTATCCTGATGTTTTGATGAGGTTCTGGGTTTACTCCCGAGGCGAGATTGGTTTCCGCATATACTTGGTGGACAATGCAAAGCCAGTTGCATTGTGTGTGTGACATGTGACTCCTAAAAGAAAAGAGGGAACTTTGTAAGCAAGTAGGGGAGCTACTTGAGAAGAGGTTTGATAGGTGAATCATATCGGGATGGAAACCTATTGATGACAATCCTTGAGGAAGCCCATAATTCTAAGATGGCTATTCATTCAAGAGGCGATAAAATGTATAGAGTTCGAGGTAGCGGAGCCAAACTTGCGAGAGGAAGTGAAAGTAGAGAAGGAAGCAATGACTGGACGAGTTCCGACTAGCATGCTTGGATCGGAAGTTAAGATATTGTGCAACCAAGAAGTGAAGCAGGTAAAAGTGCAATGGGGAGAGGGCCGCGATGATGCTACTTGGGAGGCTGGAGACAAGATTCGTGCTTCATATCCTATCCTTTTCTGGAATATGTTCTTAACTTCTTTTTCCAAGCTTCGAATTAATACTTGTATCTATCGTTTGAATGCCTCCTATCGATCGAGTCTTTAGGTAGAAAACTAATGAATGGAAACATGTGTTTGAGACATGTTATGTTTGATGGATGCAAGTGTTCGCTAGTGTTTGCTCGTGGATGCATATACACACACGATAGGCACTAGATTGGCTCAATCACTTACATATTGCATATAGATGTGTGTACATGTTAAATTTTATGGATGAAAATGAGTGTATCATTACATTGATGTTGAATTTGGATGGATGATTGTGCACACATACAGAACTTACATGGATTAGGATGATTTGCATACATTTTGGTTGCATGGAACAAACATACATTGCGTTAAGGAGGTCAACTGAATCAGTAGACTGCCTGATCTTTCGCATTAGTTTACGGACATATACACACACTACTACATATGTTCATAAAAGCATTAGAAATTCCTTAAGGACAATGGATGCATGTGTTGCTAGATGAACGTATGATTGTTGGATGTTAAGATATATGTTCTTCTTAACTTAGAGATTACGGGGACGAAATACTTTTAGTAGGGGAGAATGTAACATCCCAAAATTTTAATGACACTAAAGATGATGAATTAAAGAACTATTAATGTAAAATACACTATTAACAATAAATTAAGGAAAAATTAATTAAATATTCAGAATTAAGTAAAATGGACCATGCCATTGCATCCGTCTCGGAATTCTGGTCAAGATAGACACCAAGTTTGCGTAAAACGGATTTCGTATGAAGAAATTATTGAGGTTTGAAGTTTGTATGCATATAAGGAGAATATATATATATATATATATATATATATATATATATATATATATATATATGTATATTAAACCAAAATTCAAAAGTTCAAAACCAGAAAATCCGACGCGGAAACAGGGAAAGGGCCGACCGTTTGGTTTCGACCCGAGACCTTGCTTGATCGACCCCGGGGTCGACCCAGGCTCTTGGGGGTCGAACCCGGGGTCAACCTAGGGGTCGACACCGATGAAGAGGGGTCGCCGCACACCCTCAGATCTGGGCAGAATTCAGATTTAGAATGTGGACTTGTTCGTGGCTTCTAGGCTATAAAATGTACCCTAAACCTTGGTTTTATTCATCTTAAAAAATGGTGGCGATGGGGAATCTCTGCTGCAACGTAAATTGAATGGCCTTTTCTTCTCCAAATCTAATTCAGCAAAGATTATACAAATTCAACTATTGCTACAACAACAAATCCAACGTGTTCTTCGCAGTAATTTGGATCCATTTCCTTATATCTATTCACTGTGAGTTCATGTTATTTTTAGATCTAAATATTTAATTGATTTTCATAAAATGTATATAGAAATTGGATATTAGATCTATTCCTAAACAACTTCTATTATGACATAATTATCAGATCTGCCTTTATATGTTCATACCGCCACCCTGTTAAATCTTGTCATAATATATCTATTCAGCTTTATGCCTATTTCTGTTTGTTTATTATTGATTTGTCATTATGCCAGTTTTGATTCTCTTCTTTCCCTCTTTTCCCTTTTATTTTTATATAGCCAGGCTACCTTCGAGCCTAGTTCTAACGCTGAAAAATGCGGATGTGAGAAATTGGGAAAGACATAATTTGGGAGATAGAATTTGGAACATATGTAAAATATGGTTTGGCATATGATTTGGGCGTAAATTGGAATATATATAAAATAGGATTTGGCATATGATTTGGGCGTAAATTAAAACATATATAAAATATGATTTGGGCGTAAATTGGAATATATGTAAAATAGGATTTGGCATATGATTTTTGCGTAAATTGGAACATATGTAAATTATGATTTGGCATATGATTTGAGCATAAGTTGGAACATATGTAAAATATGATTTGGCACATGATTTTGGCGCAATTGGAATATATGTGAATATGAATTTGGGCATAACTTATGCTGAAATATGTGAATATGAACCAGGGACATAAATTAGCAAATATGTGAATACGGATTTGGGCATAATATATATATATATATCTTGATTTATGACTTGGGAAAAGGGGCATATTTCGCATAATGAAATATGAATTAAAAAGGGGCATGAAAATCTATATTTGGAATAGGGAAATTTATTAATATGAATATGCCTAAAATAATGGAACCGTAGTAACGCTTAGACACGAGGTTAGATTGCACTTGTGGTATAAGTCATCCTGGAGCCGCCCGACATATCCATTGACCACAAGTGGTTAATCTTATGTGAGGGGTCTAATGCATAACAACACCATGACACGAGGTTAAGTCTAAACTTGTGGTTTAAGTCTGCCCAGAGCCATCCGGCATATCCAGCATCCACAAGTGGTTGAGTTAATGTGAGAGGTCTGGGGCATTAACATGTATGAATAGAATAGATAAGATGTTTAGGTTTGTCCTAGGGACAAGTGGAAATTATAACTTAGGTTATAATAAATGAAAAAGGGAATAGACTAACTTATGTAACGGGATAAGTTGTACTTAATTGTAAATTAAGTTATTCACAAGAACAAGAATCTGAAATCTACAGATGAGGACAACATAAGTTTTATTTATTCAAAGGAAACTTATTAGTAAACCTTAGTTAAGAGAACTAAGTTAATAAGTAGACAGTAATAAGGTGGAATTATGATTAAATGAGAAAGAATGAGGAGAACTTGTAGAATGAAATAAGTTATATTTAATCATAAATGGTAAGCGACATGTTAATTAGGAAACATGTGAATTGAGATATACTTAATAACATATTAAGTAGAATATGTTATTGTAATGATGTAACCAAGAAAGAATACTAAAGAGATTGTGGATAACAGAAATTGGGCAACAATCTAGAGAATAACATGTTGTGGGCTTATTAATGAGCTTAAATGGGTTAGGTTTTACAACCAAAATTAATAAGCAAAAAGAACTTGGTAACATGATTAAGAATTCAATATGAATGAGAACAACCAGGTTAAATGAAAATCTGATGAGGCACTTACACCAGTCCAAACGTTTAAGGGTGAATAACCCAACGGGGTAGATCATCGTGGTGTTATAAGGCACGAGGGGGAGCGCAAATTCATCCGATTGTTCTGACGGCTCCGAAGGATTGGAAGGGGAAGCACATGGCTTCCTGAGGTGCGTAAGGTGCTCCTAGTAGTCCTCTGTGTGGTGGCAGATGTTTTAGGCTATGCTCGCAGAGGTTAGGTCTGCGCGTAACTACTAGGTGGGTGGGCCTTGATTGCAGAAGTAGCTATGCAGTCAGAATGCTGTAATGCAGTGACACTAGGGTGATTCGGCGGTTGCCTCAACGAGGAGGTGAAGGGTGACGACTAACAAAGATAGTAGATCATCGGATACCCGTCATCGGCAGCCAGTGGGATGCGGAAAGACTAGAGCTAAAACCAATAGACCATTCACCCTTCACTATCGGGGCACGGTGGTTGAGGGAAGACGCCAAATGGATGTTTAGATTGTTTTCTTTAGGGGCAGACATTTAGCTCTTGTAGTCTTTACTAGTTGAGGGAAGGGCCGGGTGGAGGCCATAACCACCGTGAAAACAGACCCTAAGAATATCTGTAGAGGCTCTTAAAGACGGGCCTGTACAGATATGGAAAAGCTCCCGACTGAGTTCCGTGTTTCTTATATCGCCCTGCCATGGAACTCGGTGCACATTAGCGGACGTGAGATTGAGGCATCGAGCTACAATTACAGTACATACGTGGGACAGTCTAGATACATCCATGACTACTCTGGGTGATGTATCGTAGACTTGAGGGCATTACTCCGGAATGAAATCTGATTCGATCGATGATGGCAGTCCATACGTTTACGTAGCATAGTAACGATAGATATATGCGGAATGTAACATTGTTATATAGAGATCCGTATGTCACTCCAACGTAGGATGAGGGACTGCGTACTTTTTTGTGCTATTACGAGGTAGGCCATGCGAGTGGGATAGCATGGGGTGTACCTCAGTATTAAGAGGTAGCTACATATATGTCATATTAGGTTAATCCACTAGGAAGTAAATGGGTGCGGCGTATGTATAGGCATTGAGTGCGGTTAACCCAAGTAACCTAAAAATCAAGAAAATGTAATGGAACGGTATTTGTAGGGACCATTCTGTTTTAGAGATACTAGAATTGGTGCAGTGCAGAGAAATGTATTTAAGAAGCGCAGTATATTTTGTTCAAACTTATCCTGCTCAGTTTGCACTTGTCCTTATTATTGTTATCTTGTTCTTCCTGTTTTTATATACCTGCCATGATACTTTTATTTTGTTATATTTAAAAGTAACTGGACTCGCAGACTTTATGTCTGGCCCTTTTTGTTTCCTCTTCCCTCTCTTCCACTCCCCCCTTCCCAGGTTCTCATGGTGGAAGTGCTTAGAGTTGATTTGGATTCTTTCAGCTTAGCTTGGATTTTGGATATTGATTTACCGCTTTGACTTCTTGCCAACCCTCTTATGGCTTCGCAAGGGTGATATGGTTTTATTCTTTTGTACTCTGATATTTTTGGCAAGACAGATTATTAATGTAATTGGTTATTTCAAACTTATGATGTAAACTCAATACCATGATTTTTTGATTTAAATAAAGTTTTTAATTCCGCTGCTATTTTACATGTCTGTCTTGTGATATTATTTTCTTATTTACCTATAACGCTTCATGAAACTTAATGCATTCTATATAGAGTGACATTAACGGACATGAGGTGTCACACTACTGGTACATATCATACATCATCGACAGATGCATCAAGTGACACTAGGAAACTAAGCACGATAGACCACTTTTGGTTATAAGAAATCCCGAGGGTCCTCCCATGGCAAGTCAAAAGTCTAACGACCTTCTTCTCACAATCTAGAATGGCACTATACATGGCTAGCCAATCCATCCCTAGAATCTAACCATAGCCCATGAAACCAAGCACGTATGCGTCGCACTCAAACTCAATGCCTAATACAGATATTCTCAAACCCCGACAAATCATAGACAAATTAGCCGTACCTCCAATGGGGGTATGAGACAACAACAAGATCCAAAATCATGCCATTACAAAGGTGCAGAGACTCAACCACAGAATCAGATATAAAATAATGTGAAGCGCTAGAATTAAAAGGAGTTCTAACAGGAAGATTGGAAAGAGAAATCAAACCTTCAACGGAAACTTTCCGACCTCTATCCAGTACACCGGTCATGAGAGCATGCATCTGCCCTACTGAAGATCCTGCCCTTTGGCCCTGTCCTTGCTTCTTCAGGCAATCCTTAATAAAGTGTCCTACTCTCTACAATGGAAACAAGCATTCTTCCTTTTTCTGCAATATTTTCTTAAATGATCCACGCATCTGCAAGTATGACATTTCCTCTTTTCTTGGGCTTTTTGGTTCTTTCCGCCCTTCTTTTGTTGTTGTTCTTTATTAGGCCGTACTTTCTTATTTTTTGTTGCTCAATCTTATCCTCTTTCTTTTCACCTTTATCTTCTTCGTGCATCAATGCCATATCAACAAGTTTCTCGAAAGTTGCCCCCATCAGAATATGAGACATAGCTAATCCATGGATGGGTTCATTCAACCCTCTTGCAAACCTCAAAGTTTTCTTGTGCGGGATATTACTAGCTCCAAACCTCGCCAATTGATTGAACTTATTGACATACTCTTTGACAGACATGCCTCCTTACTTAAGTGCCAAAAACCTTTCCATTTGCATACTTTGCTCAGCTTGAGAAAGAAACTTTATCTCGAATCTTTGTCGAAAATCATCCTAGGTCTCAACTAGATGCCTTGCTTGTGTCACTTCCCACCAGAATGAAGCCTTATCTTTCAGCTGCCAAACGACCAACTGAATCTTCCTACTTTTGTCCAACTCAAAAATCCCAAACAAATCCTCCGTCTCCTTAAGCCAACTCCTTGCTTCAAAAAAAGTCTCAGTTCCTCGGAATGGCTTTCCTCCCATCACACAAAAATACTTGCATATCTTGGAAAAATTATCTTCTTGTGGAGGAGGAGGAACAGCGGTTGCAGGTGGGGCATCTTCTTGGTCTCCGGCAGGCGCCGTAGCCTGAAGATACCTACAGAACCAAGCCGGTATCGTAACGCCCTCGAGAAGAATTGATTCTCCATACATGCTAAAATGAAAAGGAAAAGGGATTCAAACAGAGAGTCGAAAGATATTTCATATGGCTTTGGGTAATATGTTTTTCAAAACAGAGTTTTCTTTTGAAAATGCTTTCTTTTAAAACCTTTTGAAAACAATTTTCAAAACCTTTTTACCTGATCTGGTAACCTTTAGCACTGATACAAATTGTGACACCCCCACATCCGTTAGTGTCACTATTTAACAGAATGCACTAAGTTTCGTGAAGCGTTATAGGTAAACAGAAATAGAAACATCATAAGACAAATATAAAATAATAGCGAAATTTAAAACTTTATTTCCAAATAGAAAACAGTGTGGTCCAAATTCAGTTACAACATAAGTTTGAAATACAAAACTCCATTACATCAATTTAAAGTACCTTCCTTGTACTAAAATCATAGAGTACGGTAGTATAAAAGCATAGTCCCCAAAAATAGCCATATCAGAGTAGACAAGAAATCAAAGCGGTACATCTAAGCAGCTCCAAGCAGAAGTAGAAGAGACGATCCTAATCAAGCCTGAGTATTCCCGCCCTGAGAACTTGGGGGGAAGAGGAAGATAGAGAAAAGGAAACAAAATAGGTCAGACATAAAGTCTGGCGAGTCCAGTTACTTTTTGCATATAAATAAGTAAAAGCACCATGACAGGTATATAAAATGGATGAGAGAGATAACAATATCATAAGGCAGGTATAACATACTGAGTATGATAAACTAAATAATCAAAACACAATATACTGCACTTCCCAAATGCTTTTCTCTGCACCAATACTAGTATAACAGAAATAGAATGATCCCAGCAAAAACAAATGACTTAGGTGTAATTCTAGTGATGGGTTTTACCCCAACAATAATAACAGGCAACCCAACAGAAATGACAGGTGTTACCCCCAATGATAATCATGGGCTTCTAAACAAGCAAGACTAGATGTACCCTAATTACTACCCCAATCGATCGGTTCCCTATCCTGTAGATACCCTGCGCTGGCTCCACAGCAGGATGTATCACTTCCTAAAGTGGAAACCCCCTTATTTTCAAGAGGAACAACCATCTACTGATGTCACAGCGTGTTATTATCCCAACTCAAGCAGATTCATGCATGCACATGAGTCCGATGGAGTATGCCGTCAACACCCCCACTCAAGTGAACCTCTTATAATCAACTCAGTAAGCGTGCCCTGACCCCTACCTAGTTCGGGGTTCTCCTTTTGATACCAAGTTGGGTTACTGACTGATATGGGTCCCACACAACAGACGATACAAGCCACCCCTTAGGCTTGCATCCCACTACTAGGATTCTGACAGGTTATGCCTAACAGATTAACAAGCCCACATAACCCCACCATATAAAATAGGTTAAGTTTGTCGGGTTTATATAGCCCGCCCCCACAGATTTACTTAATCCCTCATTGATTAAGGACTGAGTATTCCCACCCAGAGAACCTGGGGGGGAGAGGAAGAGAGAGAAAAGGAAATAAAACGGGTCAGACATAAAGTCTGGCGAGTCCAGTTACTTTAACATATAAATAAGTAAAAGCATCATGTCAGGTATATAAACTGGATGAGAGAGATAACAATATCATAAGGCAGGTAACAGACCGAGCAGGATAAACTGAATAATAAAAACATAATATATTGTGCTACCCAAATACTTTTCTCTACACTAATACTAGTATAACAGAAACAGAATGATCCCTACAAAAACAGATGGTAGACTTAGGTGTACTTCTAGTGATGGATTTACCCCCAACAGTAATAACAGGCAGCCCAAAAGAAATGACAGGTGTTACCCCCGACGATAATAATGGGCTTCTAAACAAGCAAGACTAGATGTACCCTAATCACTACCCCAATCGATCAGCTCCCTATCCTGTAGATACCCTGTGCTAGCCCTATAGTAGGTTGTAACACTTCCTAAAGTGGCAACCCCTTTATTTTCGAGAGGCACAACCATCTACTGATGTCGCAGCATCTTATTACCCCAAATCAAGAGGATTCATGTACGCACATGAGTCCGACGGAGTGCACTATCAACACCCCCACTCAAATGAATCTCTTATAATCAACTTAGTAAGCGTGCCCTGACCTCTACCAAGTTCGGGGTCCTCCTTTTGATAACAAGATGGGTTACTGACTGATACGGATCCCACACAACAGATGATACAAGCCACCCATAGGCTTGAATCCCCACTACTAGGATTTTGACAGGTTATGCCTTACAGATAAACAAGCCCGCATAACCCCACCATATAAAATAGGTTAAGTTTGTCGGGTTTATATAACTCGCCCCCACATATTTAACAGATTTACTTAACCCATCATTGATTCAAGCAAGTTTACTTAACCCTAACACAATTTTGACAGGTTCATATGAACCTTACAGATTTAAACAGGTTAAGTATTACCGGTTAACAGGTTGTTATCATTATTCCATTCATGTCTGTTAATGCACTAGACCTCTCACATTAGGTTAGCCACTTGTGAATGCTGGATATGCCGGGCGTTTCCGGGAAGACTTCTACCACAAGTCGGACTTAACCTCCTGTTTCAGCGTCGTTACGTGTACATTTACGCATTAGACCCCTCACATTAGATTAACCACTTGTGGATGATGGATTTGTCAGGCGGTTCCGAGCAAACTTCTACCATAAGTGTAATTTAGCCTCGTGCCTTAGTGCGGTTATTGTATCTATTTACTGTAAATTTAGGCATATTCATTTTTAAACAATTATTCATGTTCATCGAAGGTTATGCCCCAAATCCCAGTCTGATTCACGATACAAGTTATGCTCCAAATTAATTTTTTATGCCTAAATCCTAGTCATGTTTTACAGTATAAGTTATGCCCCAATTTATCATTCCCAACCGTTTCCAATTTCGTTTGTTCGCATATTTTAGCGGTAGGCCTATGCTCGAAGGTAGCCTGGCTATAAAATTGAAAAGGGAAGGAGAGAGAGAGAGAGAAGAAAACATAAATTTGCATAATAACAAAACAGGCACATGATGTCAGAAATAGGCATACTAACAGAAGGCATATGGTGACAAAAATAGGCATAAAAGAAGAATGGGAAAAAGATAACATAATGAGGCATAATAACAGGACAGGCATATCAGGAATATGCATATGAGAACTAAATAGTAGAGCAGGTGTACAAGTAGTGGCAGATCTGTTTAGTTATGATTCAGGTTATTAACAGGCATAGCTTTAGATCCAAACTTATAAACATGTCAGTATTACTTTTTAAATGTTTGTATCTAAAAGCAACATAAACTCACCGTGACTGGGACTAAAGAACAGAGAAATGGTTGTTGATGTTGTTGCAGAGATTCTTGAATACGTATAAGTTGTTGTTGTAGAAGAATTGGCTAATTCAATCTGAGTTGTTGCAGCACCTCATTGTTTACATTGTTTTTGATGAATAAATAAATAGAAATGAGGTCCTATTTCTAGCATGCGGTCAACGAATTTGGTCAAGAAACAAGCCCCGGTTCATAGAATGGATCTGCCCCAGATCTGGGTGCGGTCGACCCTAGTGTCAACACCCATCGAGCATGGGGTCAACCCTTAACAGGCCGTTTTCCCTCCCTTTCCCACTCTACAATTTTTGATTTTCTGGATTTGTTTGTTTATATATGTTTTGCTTATATGTATACAAATTTCAAACCTTAATATCTTCTTCATACAAGGTCGATTTTATGCAAACTTGGAGTTTATCTTAAGCAGAATTCTGAGACGAACGCAATGGCACAGTCCGTTTTACTTAGTTCTCAATATTTAATTAAGTATTCTTTAGTTTATCGTTATAATATTCTTTAAAATTACAAGGTGTTACACATAAGGCCCTCAGTCCATGCCAACTCAAACCCAACCAATCCGCAAGTCATATGCGATCAATTTCACAATCCAACACCTCATATATACTCAAATTCACAATTCAAACCAACATATATGCAATAAACCGACTCATACACGACTAAGTAGATAATAAACGATAAATAAAAACAATAAACAGTCCAAAAACCAGCACCACGTCCACATCAAATAAACAAACCATCATCTCTTCACAAACCATCACAAACAACTCAAGTCCATGATCAACAACTAGTTTATATTTACAAACCAAGTCCGAAATCAAAAAAGAGGACAAGTACCTACTCATCCTCGTCATCCTCCTCCCCGGCAGCAGGTCCACTCAGTGGCATATGCCCATGCTCTTGAAGATATTTAGCAATCTGCTCATCCAGCATGGTCTCGAGCTAGTTCTTCTAAAATCCTCCAGAGCTTCCACCTGATGTCGAAGCACAACGATCTCCTCCTCCTCCTGACACCTCATATCGGAGGCCTGAGTTCTCGCTATCTGTAATTATTATATTATAAGCGTGACATGATAAATATATTGTAAATTCATTCTGTACAATTAATATTCAACACCCAATACAAGATTTCTTTCTATATCATCAATATTTTTTGATCAATAAATCATACATCGTTCTCATCGAATTCTAACTTATACATAACACATATACATATATTACTTTCATATTCATTAGTTTTCAAATTACATGGATTTGTATATATAATAATATTTGAATATGTTTAAATATGTCAACACTTTAAACCTTTAATAGCACTTGGATATGTTTAAATTCTTTAATAAAACGCTTTACCTCTATATTTCCAAAACTGTAGCGTCTACTCCTGGTTGGCGGGTCGATGATGGTGTCCCAAATACGATTGCACTCCTCTACGTCCGACTCTCAACCTAACTGCGCCGCTTGAGCATTTAACGTCGCCGTGTATCTCTCCTTCGATAGCGAACAATTATGGAATACATTAAATATTCAATTTCAAATTAACAATGTGAAATACAAATTATTATGAATGTTAACCAACACTCCACGGGACTTAGCATCCGTCCAGCTATATGAGGTGTTACCCTCCTCGTCGGTCCGCTCGACACATGAGTCTGTGTAAACACCTCAGCAAGTGTAGCTTCCGATGGAGACTCGACATCTGAAATGATACAATATATATTTGGAATTTATCAATACAATTAAAAAAAGTTTAGAACTATCTATAAATGTGATTTATTGTTCGTACCAATTCACGACGGTGTTGTGAGAAGGACTTAGACCCACTCCGATGCAAAGCAGGATTTTTGAGCCTATTTGCCCAGTTTCGCTCTGAAAGCTCCTGTATATTTAATATTATGATTAATTGATTGATATACAAAATAGAAATTAAAATTAAGCTTAATTAATATACATTCGTTGTTTCTGTGGCCCACATTTGCTTGAAACCGCCGTAGACCTGCTCGCTCATCCATGGAGGCCTCTTTCCTGCTGCTTTAGCCTTATGTATATTGCCTGAATAATTTTTCCTTATCTTTTGGTTCCATTCAGTGATGAAAAGATCCATATCTTCGTCCCTGATCGTACAACAACCTACAAATTAACAAACAAGTTGTATTACATATTTTATATGATTTTGTAAATGAGAAATACATTTATACTTACAAGAGCCTCCACGAGGATGGCATTTCTAATCTTCATAGGAATATCGTCCCAGTGGGCCCACGCCTGTGTCCACCTGGCGATATATGCACTTCTAGACACAGATAAAACAACATCTCTAGGAATAATTTCAAACCCCCTGCAGAAAGTACAATATTAGCATTTAATAAGTTTTGAATACTAAACATTTACGAAATTGAAAACTTATCCTACGGTCTTGGGTACGAGCTCTACGACCGGACGTAAATCCAGTGCTGTACCACTCGTACCCACCTCTGAACTATGGGTAGGTCGGCGTCTATGAGGGATATCTGTCACAAACATATTATTGTATAATAATAACACATATATCATTTAGCACATCCATTATCAAATAAACTCATATAACATATATTATCAAATGCAACTACAAGACCCATATACACAAAAGAAGAAGAACCAGATAATAGTCCACAATATTGCCTTCATGATAAAGTAAATGTATGGATAACCATAGCACAGCATATAAGTTCACAACATAGCACATCATATAAAACATATCATTGTACATCATAACTCACAACATCTTTAAACTTCAAAATACTTGTAAACAACTAATGGTACAAATAATATTAGTCTTCTTCATTTTCTGATTCAGTCTCAGTCTCATACTTTATATCACTGTCCTCTGTACTCTCAAATGCTTCTATTAAAACATTTGATTCATCATTCAAAGACCCTAAATCAACATCATTAGCAATTATTATTTCATTGTTTTGATTTGCATCCGTTTGGTACGTTGCATCGTCTGGAATAGCAATTCCTTCAAACGCAAATCTTGCCTTCGTTTTAATTACAGTAGACCAGTCTGCTTTATCTCTTTTTAAGGACGGATACAAGCAAAGTAAACTTGTAATGCTTGCTTTGTCAATACAAAAGGATCATACTTAGAGTTATGTGATGTGTGCTTTATTTCTATAAGTTTATAATCTTTATGCACGTTGATTCCAGTACCAAGAACATTGTTGAACCAGTTGCACTTGAATAGAACAACTTTTTCAACAGGTTGTACATAATATGTCAACTCTAAAATCAGTGTCAAGACGCCATAAAAGTATTTTATATGCTCTTCTGGATCATCACTACCTTTGACAAATACACCACTGTTATATATTAATCTGTCAATACCATGGTCTTTGATGTTGAGTTTAAATTCGTTGACGAAGAATATTAGAAAAGAATTAACATTTCTTTTTGGTCCAAGCCCAAGATGTTGCAACCTTCGTCATTGACGCAGTTTATTGGATCGTAAACGTACTTCGAAAACCATTTAGCAAAATCTTTACTAAGATTGGCATTTGGATTTTCTGATTCGTAAATACTGCAAATGTAAATGATTTTATTACTAGCTAACAATTAACGTACACACAACTGCAATAAAGTAAAAAAAAACTAATACCTAACAAATGGTGCAACTTCAGCACAATTTTGAAGAACATATTTGTGTGCTAAATGGTGATCTCTATCATCTAACCATATTTCTACACATTTTCTAGAAGAGCGTCCATGTTGTCTAAAAACAGATAACAATGTCGGACAAAAATTGTGTTCCACGGTTTCATCATTACGAGGACCACTTACAAATGATATGTTCACATGATCGCTAAAGTAATGAGAAAAAAAGAACGAAGCTTCTTCTTCTTCAAGATAAGATTTGCAAATCGAATCTTCAACTCGTGCTTTTTGTCATACTCTTTTCTTCAGATGACTCAAATACCTATTATAAAATTAATTCAATTTATATGCACTAATGTCACTTTGAATTCTAAGCATAAATTTTTACTAGTATTACCTCTCAAATTGATACATCCATCCATATTGCACTGGACCTCGAAGAATTGCTTTGAATGGAAGATGAATAGGTAAATGCTCCATTACGTTAAAAAAAATTTGGAGGAAAGATTTTCTCTAATTTACAAATCAATATTGGAATTTCTACTTCAAGTTTACGGAGATGATAAATTTTTAACATTGCTGAATAAAGATGTTTGTAGAATAGGCTTAACTCTATTATAACACCCCATACTTTTACAAGCAACAATTCTTTGAACACCACTAGTAATAAATATTCCATCATGATACGACAATTATGACTTTTCATCCCACTCAATTTATTGTTTTTACAGTCAACACATATACGGAGATTAGAAAAAAACCCGTTCGGACTTTTCAGTCCCTCAACCCATTTCAGTACAAGTTTTATTTGTTTATTGTCTAGTTCATAGCACGCTTTGGGTTCTTTATTGTCATTAGGCTTCATATGAAGTTCTGGACGTTTACAATATTCCTATGTCATGTCTTGAATATATATCGTCTTTTGTATTATTTTTTTGACATTCAAAATAGTATTAAACACATTATCAAATACATTTTTTTCATTGTGCATAACATTGATATTAAGTCGAAGTTGGAGATCTTTCCAATAAGGTAGATCCCAGAATAATTGGTAAAATTAATATCTTTGTCGTACGTGGTCGAAATTCAGCGAAACAAGATCCATTGGGATCGTATGGATGAACACTACACAATGGGACTGACTGGGAGTGAATTGGAGCTCGTCACAATTTATAGCGAAATAATTTGTCTATCTAAATCAACCGACAATTATCGTTATTTAACGATGACCGTCCAATGTGAGTAAATCTCACTAACTTTGTATAGTTTATATTTTTTTTAAATATAATCTAGTGTTGATAAATGATGATTGATTGCCGTGTTTTGATTGTTTGGATGAATTGCTTATGTTTTGGTTGAAATTATAGATAACGATATATATATATATATATATATATATATATATATATATATATATATATAAATCGTTAATCAAATATTGATTCTGTTTAGCAGAATATTTCATATTGAAATGAAATTGATGTTGATTATATTGCTTAACATCTGCGTATGCAGGGAAATAGGTTAGAGGGATCCAACTGGATTCCTCAACATTTATTTTACTATTTTTCATATATTGTGTTATATGATGTGATATGAAATCTGTTGTTGATTTTGTATGTTGGAATGATACCGATCATTGTTATATGGTACGTTAAATACCATAAGAAGTACCGGAATGTTAAAAAGGAAATTTTCAATGTTATATTGAAAAAGAAATATTTATAAAATCAAAAGATTTTATAAAAATAAAATATTTATTTAGAAAATAAATAGATTAAAAAGGAATATTTATTTATTAAATGAATAGAAACAAATAGATATGGAAATATTTGTAAACCAAATAGAAATGGAAAAATTTGTAAACCAAATAGAAATGGAAATATTTGCGAAAACAAATAGAAATGGAAATATTTGTAAACCAAATAGAAATGGAAATATTTGTGAAGCCAAATAGAAATGGAAATATTTGTAAAACAAATAGGAAAGGAAGTAATTGTAATCAAAAGGAGTTAATTCATAGGAGTTAATCAGAAGGAGCAAATTCAAAGGAGATAATCAAAATGTGTTAATCAAATTGTGTTAACCAAAATGAGTTAGAGGAGTTAATAAGGTTAGAGTTAATCGATTAGAGTTAGAGTTAATCGAATAAAGTTAATCGAATTAGAAATAATCTAGTAGTGTTAATTGAATAGAGTTAATCGAATTAGAGTTAGTCGAATATTAGTTATTCGAATAGAGTTAATTGAATTAGAGTTAGTCGAATATTAGTTATTTGAATAGAGTTAATTGAATTCGAGTTAGTTGGATTAGAGTTAATCGAATATAGTTTATTCTAAGAAAGAGGTTATCGAATATTAGTTATTCGAAGAAGGAGTTATCGAATATTAGTTATTCAAAAGGAGTTATCGAATATAGTTTATTCGAAAGGAGTTATCGAATATTAGTTATTCGAAAGGAGTTATCGAATAGAGTTAACCGAATAGTGTTAATGGAATAAATTTAATCGAATATAGCTATTCGAAGAGAGATTATCGAATATAGTTTATTCGAAGGAAAGAGTTATCGAATAGAGATTTATTCGAAAGAGAGTTACGTAAGAAAGTTTGTTAAAGCCTCTAGCCTCACAACCAGGAAATGACAAAAATCGGGTAGGCAGCATGGCTAAGTGGTTGGCATCCAAGTAGGGTGTATTATCACCTATCTAGAGAATATTCATTTCCTTCTTTAATCTATCGATGTTGTCCCATATTGGGAAATGGTTGCTGATCCCAACCGTTGGTGATATACATTCGATACACTCAAGCGAAATGAGTGGTCGGTCATGTGTGGCCGGGTTGCAAGATGTTCTTGTTGAACCCAATGTATTCCTCTCTAGAGGTACACAATCGGAAGGTGGTTCCATACCTTGTCATAGTTGGAAATCCATTATCCAATGTTTCTCACCCTCTGATTTCTTTCTATTAGTTTTCTGGTTTCCAATGTAATTTGGGTTGGACTTGTGTTATTTGGTCAGCTCAAATTGGACCAGAATTTCGGGACACTACAGCTGGTATCAGAGCTTAAAGTTAAGTAATTACCTTGGCTCTGTGGCATGACTAAGTAGAGATAGGGTCAGTAATACCCTAGATTGAGTTGAGTGTATATATACGAGTGAACGTATTTGTTATTGATATAATTTTTTTTTATATTGTGGAGCTTTGTTGGTTGAGTTGTCTATGGGTTTTGGTCGGATCCGTTTGATCCATTGTATTGGTTGGGTTTTGTAAACACTTGAATACGATGGACGGACATGGTATGTTTTGAAAAGAGGGTAAATGAAATAATTTTACCCAAAGTAGATTTTGATATAAAAGTGAATATATATTGAAATTATTATATTTGATGTGTTGGTCATTATTATAATCGAGTAAGATTATAAATTAAATGGTTATGTAAATAACCAATCAGAATTCATATAAGTGAAATACGTGGAATCAGATGAATTAAATCTGAATTTAAATCAGAATTTGGAATTAAAATTCCTGAAATATGGAAAAAGTGTTTGTAAATGGAATTGAATTAAGTATAAGAGAATTTTAAAATCCTAGGAGATTTTAAATTTGTTACAAGCATTGAAAAGGATATTTTGAAATGAATTTGAAAATGGAAGTGTTTAGAAATGGTTTTGAAGTGATATAGTATTGAACTCACTTCGATAGCTGGAAAACAACCATGATGATGAATCGCGACATCATCAGTGCTCATTTTCAAGTTCTAAGTGACGGATTACTACCAAATATATTGATTTTGAAATGTTTTGGGAAAAACAAGTCGTTTTGAATATTGAAAAGGGTATTTAAATTTGGAAAAGCCAAGTTATTTAAAATTCCCAAGGAAATATTATTTGAATTAAAACCAAATTGAATTGAAATTTGGAAAAGCATATTGGAATTAAATTTGAAGTCAATTAAGTGGAAATTGAATTGAATTAGAATATAATGATACCAAGTATGTTGGATTGATGTCGTAAGAATTTGGAATTGATAATGGGATTTGAGTTCAGAATGGAAATTGGCTTAGTTATAAGACAATGGTTGGATCTCAGGATAAAAACTGATTGGAGTTTGACTGGGATAACATTGGTATATGTTGAATTGGTAACAGATGCAAAGGATATCGTGATACGCCGGACAAAAAGGTACAAGTTTATTTTTTATATGGGTATGAGATTTTGATGAGCCGAATTGGCAAGCCCCTTGGCTGTTTGATTTTCTTTTGGGATAGAGGAGGCCTAGAGAGGCGAGTTGTAGTTGTACCGATTGACCAATACAAAGGAGGTGCTGGCGAAATTTTTCGAAAAGTTAAGGTGTAAGAAAATTTTCAAGATTTTTGAAATTTTTCGTTAGTAGGAATAAATAAATATTTAATTGAAATTAAATTGGTTTAGTGAAACTGAAATTTAAGAAGTAAAGAAATAAGTTCTAACCAGTCAATAGGGTTTGTTTTCTACCTTAGCAATTTCGAGGACGAAATTATTTTATGGGGGGAAGAATGTAATGTCCCGTATTTTTTTGGGTTAAATAATCAATTTATTTAATTATTTAAATTGTGATTAAGAGAATTAAATGGTCATTGAATAAAATTATATGGAATATTTAATTAATATAAATAATAGAATAATATATTTAATTCTGAAATAGTCAGAAAAAGTTAATTGACAATATAATGCGAACTGGACAATTCAAAATATTTAATTCAGTTTAGAATTGAATTATAATAACGAATATATTATATAAACGGCAGTTGAATGTATAATTATATTATAATTAAAATCGAACTCGAAATGGCGCGGCAGTTCGCTATTTAGCGATTTGAACTTCAACTGAATATACAGAATCCGTTTTAAATTGGATTTCTATGAAACAAGAAACGTTCGGAGCTGGTGAAGTATATTTTTTTTAATGGAAGAGAAAAATCGGATTTCATTGTATAGATTTTGATTTATGTCCAAATCAAATTTTCGAAAAGTCGCTATGGAATTCCTTTATAAATTATAGCGATTTATTTATATTATAAAAGGATTTTTCAATATAAATTGAACATCGATTCAACCGGGATTTGAATATCGAGTTATAAATCCAATTGGAGCTATACGATATTCTATGTGAATATATATACACGATAATATTTATTTATTTATATTTAATTTAATTGTTTTTAAATATATTTATGTATTTAATAGGTTATTTAGAGCTTTAAAAATAGCTAGTTTTGCAAATGACCTTCGTTTTCGATGAAACTAATTTTGTTGGATCCGTAATGTCAAATTATTGTTAAATTTCAAGTTTCATGATTTTTTCGGTCAGTGTGTGGCCGTACAGATTTTTAATGTGAAAAACAGTCAGTATTTTGATGGTTAAAAATACGTTGTGTGAGCAAATGGAGTCGGAATTAGACGAAACTAGTTTCGTTGGGTCCGTAATGTCGAACTGTAGCTGCATGTCCATTTTCGTGATTTTTGAATATTGTATGTGATCATACAGATTTTTAAACAGCGAATACATATAGCGATTGCTTAAATAAATATAAAATATGAATATAAAATTATTTAAATCCTTCTATAAATACCCAGTAACATTCATTTCTAACCTGGACCTTTCCCTTTGCTAGTCAAGTATTTAGCGCCTCCACTTCTCTCATTAAAACATGAGAGATTTCATTTCAAAAATCATTTCAAAATAAAATAAAAAGTTATAAATTGCAATTCGAATATCGTTGTAATCCCTGATGGAAACTCTTCAGTTCTATGCCCCTCATATATGATTCGATCGACACTGGGTAGCTCTTGTTTTTCACGATAGTCGCTAGGGTTTGGGATGGATCCACGACGAGGAGACTGGAAGCAAAACAAAAGGGGGCGTGGTGTTCATGGCATCCAGGCGCAACTGGTTTTGGGTTTCGATGCGGTTTCATGGCAAAATAGGTCGGTGGTCTTACTGTAAAGGTGGCGTTTTTACTTTGACTTTCTTTCAAGTTTATTGCCATATGAGAAGCAACTGGTGCGATGGGCAGAGGCTGGAGGGGTTAGGTGAAAGTCGCACATTTCAGTTGCCAGGGGACTGTGATTTTTATTTGGGTAAAGAAGGTGTTGACCCAATTAAAGAAAAAAAACACTGTATATTAGAACAGCGAGAGGGACTGTGCGTTGTGGTCATCTATAGATGAACGAGTATTGTTCTGGTGGCCAGGAATTTGTTTTAGCACCTGCAGGGTCCTTTTGGAGCAGGTGTCTGGCGATTTTGTTCAAATGTTTCCCTTTTCTTTTCTGTAGCATGAAGTCTGGGGTCGGGATGGGTTTTAGCTAGGGGGAAATCAGAGTAGGTGAATCTAATATGCAGTGGAGGAGTCACTGTATGGAATTGGTGAAGTTCTATTGTTTTTTTTTCTCTCGTGACAATGCGTGAAGTATTGGGGGAAACAAGAGTGTGTGTGGGGACTGGTAATGACGTTGAGGGTGCGAGTAACATGAGTTGGAAATTTGAACTAGGTGCATTTAATGAAGGAGAAGGACAGGTTGTTTGTAATGAACCGGGTATATTGATGCTATCATGGTTTGCTAAAAATTATGAGGGTGGATGGCCTTGTTGTGATGAATTTCATATGTGATGAGCGGATTGAGATTTTGTTTGGTAATCCAATGGCAAATTTTAGTTGTTAATTTGTGAAGTGTTTGTGGAGAAATAAGCGTGAAATGGAGCAGATATGGGATGACTGGAGCGGGTGTATCCAATGGGGAGGAAAGCTGACGAGTATTGGGTTAAATGCTTAAACGTGCTTAATTAACTTAAGCCATGGTTAGTACTTAATGACATTTATCAATGAATATACATTTTATTTAAATAGATTAATAGCTGGTAAAATTATTATCTTTGTCGTACGTGGTCGAAATTCAACGAAACGAGATCCATTGGGATTGTATGGACGAACACTACACAAGGTACTGACTGGGAGTGAATTGGAGCTCGTTACAATTTATAGCGAAATAAATTGTCTATCTGAATCAACCGACAGTTATCGTTATTTAACGATGACCGTCCAATGTGAGTAAATCTCACTAACTTTGTATAGCTAATATTTTTTTAAGTATAATCTAGTGTTGATAAATGATGATTGATTGTTGTGTGTTGATTGTTTGGTTGAATTGCTTATGTATTGGTTGAAATTATAGATAACGATATATGTATAAATCATTAATCAAATATTGATTCTGTTTAGCAGAATATTTCATATTGAAATGAAATTGATGTTGATTATATTGTTTAACATCTGTGGATGCAGGGAAACAGGTTGGAGGGTTCCAACTGGATTCCTCAATATTTATTTTACTGTTTTTCATATATTGTGTTATATGATGTGATATGAAATCTAATGTTGATTTTGTATGTTGGAATGATACCGATCATTGTTATATGGTACGTTAAATACCATAAGGAATGCTGGAATGTTAAGAAGGAAATTTTCAATGTTATATTGAAAAAGAAATATTTATAAAATCAAAAGATTTTATAAAAAGAAAATATTTATTTAGAAAATAAATAGATTAACCAAATAGAAATGGAAATATTTGTAAACCAAATAGAAATGGAAATATTTGTAAACCAAATAGAAATGGAAATATTTGTGAAAACAAACAGAAATGGAAATATTTGTAAACCAAATAGAAATGGAAATATTTGTGAAAACAAATAGAAATGGAAATATTTGTAAACCAAATAGAAATGGAAATATTTGCAAAACGAATAGGAAAGGAAGTAATTGTAATCAAAAGGAGTTAATCAAAAGGAGTAAATTCAAAGGAGTTAATCAAAATGTGTTACTCAAATTGTGTTAATCAAAATGAGATAGAGGAGTTAATAGGGTTAGAGTTAATCGATTAGAGTTAGAGTTAATCGAATAGAGTAAATCGAATTAGAATTAATCGAATAGAGTTAATCGAATAGAGTTAATCGAATTAGAGTTAGTCGAATATTAGTTATTCGAATAGAGTTAATTGAATTAGAGTTAGTCGAATATTAGTTATTCGAATAGAGTTAATTGAACTAGAGTTAGTCGGATTACAGTTAATCGAATATAGTTTATTCGAAGAAAGAGGTTATCGAATATTAGTTATTCGAAGAAGGATTTATCGAATATTAGTTATTCAAAAGGAGTTATCGAATATAGTTTATTCGAAAGAAGTTATAGAATATTAGTTATTCGAAAGGAGTTATTGAATATAGTTTATTCGAAAGGAGTTAATCGATATAGTTTATTCGAAACAAGTTAATCGAATATAGTTTATTCGAAAGGAGTTAATCGAATATAGTTTATTCGAAAGGAGTTAATTGATAAGAGTTAATTGATTAGAGTTAATCCAATAGAGTTAATCAAATAGAGTTAATAGAATAGAGTTAATCGAATAGAGCTAACCGAATAGTGTTATCGGAATAGAGTTAATCGAATATGGCTATTCGAAGAGAGATTATCGAATATAGTTTATTCGAAGGAAAGAGTTATCGAATAGAGATTTATTCGAAAGAGAGTTAAATAAGAAAGTTTGTTAAAGGTTTAAAAGGTGAACCTTGTCTGTTTCGAAGTTAAAAATGTTGTTCAGTTAAGGTCTGAGAGGTAGTTATACCCCAACTTGATTGACTTCGTCTTTAATTAAGGAATGGTTAAGGTTCGACAGTGAAGATTGGTTAAGTGAATTTAGTTAACAAGTATAATGGTTTGAGTTGGCATAGCGATGTTGATTTGAACATCTGTTTAAAGCCAATGTAGGAGTTTTGGAAATATTTTCCAAATAAGAATCGGAAATGTTTCCTAATATAGAAAATAAGAAATGGAAATGTTTTCCAATGTTAATAACGTATATTTTCTAAATTTAGAAAATAAGAAATGTTGAATAGATGGAAATAGGAATTGGGAAATGGATAATTGAATGACAAATTAAATTAAAGTGGATCAATGTTGATTGATGATTTGCTTGGTAAGATTTCCATTTGGAAATACGACCGTTGTTTGCACGCATGTTTTTCATTGATAGTTAACTCACCGACTATCGAAGTTTTGACCATTTCCGTTGTCAATATGGAGAGACCGGGATCAGATACATTATCTGAAACCACTCTGTATGGGCATTAGCGTTGCAAATCAAATATGATGGAGATAATTGAAGACGGAGTTATGCAAGGGCTGTTCTGGCGATCCTAGGTAGAAATTTCCTTAGATGGATTTAAAGAATAGTACCTTCAGTTTGTCCAATCCCAGGACGACCTGTATGGAAGAATGTCTGACCGAGTTATTTAATGGATCACGTAAGTTGATCTCTTCAAACGTATGTACGTTTGGTGCCAGAGGAATTCGTTTCCCTTAGCTATATACCCATGGTATTTTTGGGGAAATCAATTTGTGATTTGGTGGGTATGACGATGTGATATTCCAAGTGAATAAACATGTGATCTGTCAGAGATAAGCATAGCCTCTAGCCTCACAACCGGGAAATGACAAAAATCGGGCAGGTAGCATGGCTAAGTGGTTGGCATCCAAGTAGGGTGTATTATCACCTATCTAGAGAATATTCATTTCCTTCTTTAATCTATCGATGCTGTCCCATATCGAGAAACGGTTTATGATCCCAACCGTTGTTGAAATACATTCGATACACTCAAGCGAAATGAGTGGTCGGTCATGTGTGGCCAGGTTGCAAGATGTTCTTGTTGAACCCAGTGTATTCCTCTCTAGAGGTACACTATCGGATGGTGGTTCCATACCTTGTCATGGTTGGAAATCCATTACCTAATAAGTGCTCGCGGTTTTGATTGTATACTATATAGGTGGAACGTGAGATGGAAGCGTTCTGCAAGATGATTATTATATTGTGGTTGATAGACATTATTATAATATCAAAAGAGTTTTGATATAAAAGATCATTGTTTCTTTCAAAATGATTTGAAAGTTAAATCAAATTGATTTGGATTCTCATAAGGGAAAACCTGTTCCGTTATACGGCATGGTCTTATGAGATATCATTTAATTGCTCAAACTGCTTTAAACTGTTTTACTCACACCAGTCCTATGATAGACCCAGAGTTTTATTTTGTTTTGTTTTCCCTAAACTCTTAGGTGCCTAATTTTGTACGGGCAGTCAAGTAGTCAGGATTTTACAGATATACTTGGAGAGCTTGGCGTAGGAGGCTTCAGGATTTTATAGCTATAGTTATTTCCACTGTGTTGTAAGCGTTGTACTCTGATAATGTTCTTGTATACATATACTGGTTTTTATTTCAAGGATACGTTATCTATTATATATTGTTCATTCCGCTGTGAGATTCGTGTTACTCTGGTGTTGTTGTTCTTCTTCTTCTTCTTCTTCTATTCTAAGTTTCTATCTTATCTTTTCTCACCCTCTGATTTCTTTCTATTAGTTTCCTGGTTTTCAGTGTAATTTGGGTTGGACTTGTGTTATTTGGTCAGCTCAAATTGGACCGGAATTTCGGGACACTACATTCTTTCACTGATCCTTTCATTCCAATTCTAACTTCATACATCCAACTGCGGTCAATGTTATAATCGAACATTCACTACAACAAAATACCCTTATTACATCATTGAATAAATGCCATGACATTTAGGTTAATGTTGTGTTATCCATTGTTGTCAAAAGGGGTTATTAATCACCATGTTTCAATGAATGTTGCATATAGTGTTGTAAATATATATTTTCTAACATTATTCACGCGTTTTTGAAGTGACTAAAAAATAATGAAAACCTATATTAAAACATCTATAAAATATCACAATAGGGAAATACATAACAATTTACAAACAATGCTAGTCATACTATTTCAATAATTTTTTAACATTGTAAATGAGGCTTTTAACAATGATTTTATTAAAAAAACATTAACATTATTTTGTATGAAACGTGCATTAAAAAAACTATTCACTTAAAAATAAAAATGGAAACAAACTATATTAATATGCTAGTTCACAAGAAGAGTCAAAACACATACATTAAAAAATTTGGTACATTTATAGGTACATTTCATGCTCCCAATAACAAAAAAAGTCTTGCGAATGTTTTCGTACATAGCAAATTTTCAAGTATCCATAAATTCTGAAAAGATGCCCTCTTAGAGCAACTTCAGTAGTTGGAGTTAAGGGGGAAAAATTAAGCGGAATTGAGCCACTTCAGCCTTAATTTTATGGCTAAGATTCAGGATCATGTGAAGGATGCTGAATCCATTAGGCGCCAGGATCAGGCGCCTATAAAATAGGCACTAGGATCCCCCTCCTCCTCCTCCACACGTGCTGCTCCTACACCCCAATTCATACCCTGTTACCCCTTCCAACGGTTATAAACGGTCACTTTTTTGAACTAACAACAGCTATAAACGGCCATATGAAAGTTTCAACAGCCATAGACGGTCATATTTTTTATTTTTCTATACATATCGATATGAATACCTCATTGTAAAACACACAAACTTCTTAAACTCCACCATACTCTTTATCTACCAATAAAAAATGTCATATCCATTCTAATTCAACAATGAAGCGATGAATACAAACAGTTGGAATTTCGATCCTCAACCAGTCGAAGATCTTACCCCTAATTCTGCTCCACCACTCTCGTTTCACTCTTCTACGCCGTGGAACGGGGACGAAGATAAAGAACTTTGTTTAATGTATTGCCAGTTTTCAAACAATTAGGTCAAAGGAAATGATCAAAGTGGGGAGGCATTCTGGGGAAAAGTTATGTCTGCTTACAACAAAAAGCACGTAGAAAGGATGAGATCAAAGTCTGCACTTTCAGGTCGATTTGGCAAGACTAATCGACAAACCCAATTCTTTGAGTCTCAAGTTCACAAAATAAGAACCGCAAATCCTAGCGGAATTGGTGGCGAAGCCGAAACGCTTGTCGATATTTTATTTACCTACCACGAAAGTATACCAATATTCATTATTTTACCGTTTGTAGAAGAGGATGGTGAACGACCAATTCTTGAAATTATTTCCTAGAGAAAATGGTGCGAAAAAACCGCATTACTGCCAATTTACTAATTGCTATGAATTGCTCGTTAGTCATCCGCTCGTTAGTCATCCGAAATGGAGTTCTAGCAATGCGAAGAGCTTAAGAGATGTACAAAAGAAGGAAAAATCAAAGAAAAAAGCAAGCCGAAATTCCTATACTTCAAGTCGGGGAGAATCTTCGCGTCCGGGAGAATCTTCGCAGAGAGACTCTAACGTGGATGAAGATGCAACTACTCAATTTGATGAAGATGTAAGGCCTATGGGCAAGCATGCTACGAAGAAGAAAAAAGCTGTTCAAACCCAACTTGATTCTTGTTTGGCACAGATGCACAAGAAGCATGCCAAAGAAAATGAAGAACGGACAAGAAATAATGTAGAAAAATTGGAGGTGTTAAAACAGTTAACCGGGAGTGAATGCAGTTGGTTTGAGTTGGAGCAGCAACAGCAAGAGACTTTAGTAATGGAAAAGGATGTCACCGGAATGGATCCACTATCGACGCAGTATTGGATGGATTATAAACAGCGTATTTTTGATAGTCATGCTGGATCTAGGCGTATGTAGTTTACTTATGTAGTTTTTAGTGCTTGTACTAGTTTCCTCTATGTATTTTTTTAGTTTGAATTAAACAATGGTATCATATTTTCTTTTACCCTATTTGTATGTATCGAATAATGATTACCACATAAAAATAATTTAATGTAGTACGTACGAGAAAGCAAACACACTTCATTGTAAGAATACATTATACAACAAACATTCAGAGATATAAATGGAAACAAACGTAATAAAACATAGCATTTGAAATATAATATGCTGGTTACCGTAAGAGTTCCAAATGTGATACATTCGATCTTTTTGAAGGTAGGTTGTGCAGAGCTGAATACGATATATTTCATGTTGATCAACTTGAAACATATGGAATTGTCCTTCAATTTCATCATCGGTAGCTCGGTAAATTTGTGGGGGCTGTCTGGATCCTTCGTATTCGTACTCTGGGTGAACGATGTCGCGTTCATCTTCGATTATCATGTTATGCAGAATTATGCAGCAGAACATAATTTTTGACATTTTCGACTGTTTCCATAACCTATGTGGACTACTAACCATTGCGAATCTAGATTGGAGAACTTTGAATGCTCTTTCCACATTTTTACACTCTCCCTCCTGCATAGAAGCAAATTGTTTCTATTTTAGGGTCAGTGGATTTGCAAAAGTTTTTACAATCATACTCCATTTAGGATAAATTCCATCCCCCAGATAGTATCCGTGATCGTATGTGTTTTGTCCAATCGTAAATGAAACAGAGGGGTTTACCCTGCGCCAACTCACTGAACGAATGAGATCGTTCAAGAACATTTAAGTCGTTAAGTAAACTAGGCATACCAATAAAAACATGCCATATCCAAAAATCATGAGATGCAACAGCTTCTAAGATGATGGTTGGCCTTTTTTCTTTACTGTTGTACGCTCCATGATGAGATTTAGGACAGTTCTTCCACTCCCAATGCATGCAATCTAGACTACCTAACATCCCAGGCCACCCTCTACTTTCGTGCATTTCACGCAAGCTAGCTATGTCAGCCTCATTTGGAGAACGAAGATATTCATCCCTATATATGTTGACCACTGATTGGCAGAATTCATCTAGGTTTTCCAGAGCAGTACTCTCTGTAATACGATAAGCGCCATTAAGGGCGTCACCGGGTGCATCATAATGGTCGACTCATTCTAAAGCGTCTGCGAAAAATCGTAGGACCATAAGTCGGATTAGAAATGAAATAATCGTTCATCAATGTTTTATGAAATGCTGCATGATACTGGTGAAAATATCTTCGACCCATTGTTGAACCACCATGTTTCCATTAGATGAACCGTAAGCTTCATGGTAGATCTTAATAAGTTCCTGTTCTTCTTGTTGTTGTGCTAATGCGTAGGCTTCATCCTCAAAGTCGCTATCGCATAACATAATAGCTTTTAGCAGATGAGAAGACATTTTTATTGAGAAGTTGTAGTTTAATTTTGAAGTGTGGAGCTGAAATATGATATTTACGTCCTTATATGGTTTGGAGAAGTTATGTATGACGACCCCAAATCCCGTACTGACGGAGACAAGGGTTATCTTTGGAATATAACACAGAAACAGATAATAGCAGAACAGAAATAAATAAATATACCAGATAATGAACAATAGAATATACTAGATAAACGTAATCATCAGAGTTACAAAGCATACAGGATCTTACTTAGTACAAATACAGCTCAGCTATACATAAATGTCTACAGCGGAAAACAAACAAAATATGTACAATAGGAGCTGAACAACATAAAAAGAGATAAATGATAGAATCCATCTTCAGTCCAGCTATCCAGAAAGAACCAGCTAAACCTGAATACAAGGCTGCCCGTGTAGAAAAAGGGGCACCCGAGTTTGAAAGTGAAACAAACTACGAGTCAGTCATGGGACTGGTATGAGAAATCCACTCAACACATTTAATAAATGGCAAATCACAGGACCACGCCACTTTCATGGAACGGGTTTACTCCATTGGATTGCCAGTGCTTTAAAACAAATCTTTCTTTTAAACATCGCAATGCTTTTTATAAAAATGAAGCCATTATAAGACTCAGTTCCCATCACACAATGCAACGCAAACCGGAGGATAGAGTTTTACCTTATAATGGCCAAAATATGGTTGATACGAATAAAACAAAAGCAATTGATATTATTACTAGTGTTTACATGTTTCGAAAACAACTTCGAATCACAACTATCAATCATGGACGGCATGGGTACCATATATCATGTCGCCATACATATATACAATCAAAACCGCACGATGTCGTATTTGGAAATTGGATTTCCGTCATGAACCGAGGTAAAAGATAGTCCTTACCGAATTCGAGACTGCCTAGCCCAAGTCTCAGGATCAGAGCTCGAGTGACCCTTGGATCATCAGGGCCGGTCCACCGATGTGGATTAAAATGCCTGAACCCTCCGTTTCGCCGCCCTTTGGGGCGTAAGCGAGCCAACAAATGACTCCATCGGACCCGGATCGTCCGATCAAACCGAGGCGCCTTGCAACAGCAACAACCACATAAGTCAAACTCGTCAGGGCGTGTAAAACCACTGACGCCACTTCTAGCTAGGAGGAAACACAGGCCGTCCCTGAGGTCCTTTCTCCCATTTTGGTTCGTACCGGGGTGTGAGGCTCGCGATTTCACGTTATACACAAAGCTACGCCACACAGGCGGTGCTTTGATCATCACCACAAGACTTTGCTTTTCAACAGAAGCCCTGATCATTTGCCACTTAGGCATACCACACTAGCAATTCATGCCATGCGACTGATGTCCATCGATATACAACCTCTGAGCTCGTGCGTCTCAGAGAAGGGCGTTAAGCAAAGGAATAAATTCTCCGCCGCCAAACAGATGTATTTTAACAGATATCAATCAACACAAAATAAAATCTAATGTCAGACACACAGTCCATTTACAAGTCCGTTCTGGGTCTGAACGAAACCGGAGGCACATATACCTCGCAAACCCATCGATCACCATGTACGTCTGGACGATCACCACTCATTATCCATATTTCGGGAAGCCTCCCAATCAGGACCTCGGTTACCACCCAAACGAGGTGAAGATCTCCGGTCTTCGACCATCGTCTTCATCTTCGATTTCTTATCGTCGATTCAGTTATTCAGAATGGGATAAACCCGGTCTTTCTGAGCAACTCGCGTATATAATAAACAAGTGCAACACTAACATATACATGCATCATTTCAATTCATTAGTCACTAACCGTCAATCAGTAAGAGAACGATTTCCCAAATATTAACCCCGAAGGCCGAAACCAACATCAGATCAACACCCGGGAAACCATTCGACTTAGCCAACCTTCAGTTAATTTCTAGATCACATCCATATCATTTATAATATTTTATAACGATTTATCGCTATTTTTATTTATTTTAAAATAGCTAATTTATTTAAAGCGACGCTTCGGGCCATAACGCGGCCGTGGCGCTGTTTTTCTTCAGATTTGATTTACACATATCTGAAAATCTAACCGTTGGATCTTCACAAAATTTACATCATTAGAAAGATCTTTTCAAAACGAATCCAACGGTTCCAGTTTCGGGAAAATCCGACGGTTGGATCTCCCGGTACAATCATTTGAAGTTTCGATTTCGAAATACGAACTGCAGCGTCGTTATTCGATTAAATATAATTATATTTATATATATATATATATAAATATAATCGATTCTGGCGCTGTTTTTCTTCAGATTTGAATTAAACATTCCAGACAATCCAACCGTTGGATTTTTACAAAGTTGGTGCCTTTGGAAAGATATTTCCAAGGCGAACCCAACGGTTGCAATTTCAAGAAAATCCGATGGTCGGATCTCCCGGTATAATCGCTTGAAATCACGGTTTCAAAATACGAACTGCAACGTCGTTATTCGATATATTTTAATTCTATTTATATATATATATATCGATTCTTCGATTTCAAAGCTACATTCTTTTCATTCATTTCATAAAAATGATATTTTTATCTAACTGTCTTCTATTTCAACACTTCACTATTTTTAACAATTCTTTTATATAATAAAAATGTGATTTTTATTGTAAAACAATTCATTTCAAAACACTATTATTTCGTATAGTTAATATAGGGGATAAAAATAGGATTTTTATTGTAAAGCAATTTATTTCAAAACAGGGTTATTTTACACTTTTCATATTGATGTTAAAAAATGGGATTTTTATTATAAAACAATTTCTTTCAAAATATGAATACCATTCAACACATGAATTTCAATGATGGAACAAAATTACAGTGTTGGTGACATATTTAATAACGCTAATATAAAATTGCACTCTTAATGTTTTTGATGAAACATATGCCACCTATGAATATAATGTGCATAACTCAAATTATAACATGTATAAAATATATGACAACTTAAAAAAGTAAGCTTCACAGCAACTAGGCCCAAAAAGAAGGAAAGGAGGATATATCATATACGTACTTGATGATAAAACAAATCTAAATGTTGCACAAATTCACGTTTATTTATTAGAATTCCAATAATTCAAAATACTTCGAAACCAAATATTTATCTCACTGTTATATCTGCCTGCAATACAAAATAGTGAAATACCAATATTTTCATTTACATATTAATATAAATATCCCAAACAACTCCATAACATTATAAAAACACAGTGCATCTGTGCATTAACTTAGTCACCCACAATAATGATTTGTGTCGGTTAAACAAATGGACATAACTATATAGCAAGTGAGCTAATTATTTTGTTTTTTTTATAAAGAATTCTTCAACTCAAACTGCATACCTCGGAATGAACTATAGTATACTGGCTCATAGCCTTGGCAGTTGCAAATAAAAGCAATACACAAATCATGCAGTTTCACGCCTCAAACATGGTGGTTCTTGTAGAAGGGCTGATGATATATGGAGGAATCTCGGCGCACATGACAAAAAGTTAAAAGCTTCTGGTCATTGGTGATGTGGCTATTCAGAGGAGGCATGGTTGGAGTTGCGAGGTACAATTTGGTTGGAACGAGGGCAAATGAAGATGTGAGATTGGAAGTAGGTGCGAGATTCCGCGAAGAGGGAAAAAGATGAAGTGATTATCAATCGACGGTGTGGATAGAAATTAGGGATTAATGTTGGATTAGAGGGGAGAGAAAATAAAGTAGTGGATAATTTTCGGAAGACGCAGCTGTAACGACCCAGAAAATCTGAACCAATTTAAAATTTTTAAATTGGCTAAAATAATGGATTTTAATTATTTAAAATAAATATTTTAAATAGTGGCGATGAAAACTGAGTTTGAATCGACATTTGAAAACGAATATAATTAATTATAATTATATATAGAATTGAAAATGGCGCGGTAGTTCGATAATTCGATTTCAAACTTAGTTTGAATATACCGGGTGCAAAACAATCCCGATTTTAGTGAAACCAAAAACATTGGAATCTAATTGATAATATCTTTCTAACGAATCCGACCAATCGAAATTTGATAGCGGGAATCAAAAGATATGTCCAGTTGAAAATTCTGAATAGTCGCTATGGAATTCAGGCCCTTAAAAATGGACATTTTGCAAATGACCTCGGATTTCAACGAAACCACTTTTGTTGGATCCGCAGTGTCAAGTTATTGCTAGGTTTCAAATTTCATAATTTTTCGAATCAATATGTGAGCGTGGCAAAGGAAAACGCGTTTGACCAGTTTTAGTTAATTTTAATCGACTGGAAATTGGCCATTTTTCAAACGGTCTCAGAATTCGACGAAACTAGTTTTGTTAGGACCATATCGTCAATACGAAGCGAGAAAATATTTTTCTGGAATTTTTCTAGTTAGTATGTGGCCCCGGTAATTTGAAATGTACGTTTAAAATTCAATATAGTGATTTAAATGTAAATTCAACGGAAACTGATTGTAACGATCAAATCAGCTTGCGATACATATCCCATTGTGTTCGGAATGGGGGTTAAACGCTAGGGACGACAGTCGTTGGCTCTCGTTTCGAGGTCAAACAAAAAAGTCAACATTTTTGATAATTTAAATAATTAAATATATATAGTATAATAACCCCACACCCTTTTTGAGTTCTCTCTCTCCCTCATTCAATTCGATCAGGCGAAAAGAAGAAAAAAAAAAAAACCCGAACTGCTCTCGAACTCCCTCCCATCCTCCACGCCGCCGAACGTGCTCCCCCAGGCGCCATCGACCACCAACCTCGGCGACCCCCTCCCCCTAAATCGCGAAGCCCTACCTCCGAACCCGATACCCCCTACGCCCTTTAAGACGGAAACCGCCCTCCTCCACAAGCCCCGCCACCACCAGCGAAACCCCCCCCCCTTCCTCGATCCGTCGATCTGCGAAGCAACCCCCCCCCTCTCTGTAAGTATTTCTTTTTATTTTATTATTTTATTTTTATTTTATATAAATAGAATTTAAAACTGATTTTGTAAATCCGATTTTTAAAAGGGTTTAATTCTGATTTTTTTTAAAAGCATTTAAAAACTGTTTTTTTTTAAAAAGGGTTAAAACAGATTTTTTGAAAGATTAAAAACTGATTTTATTTTAATAAGTAAATACTGACTTTTTTTTTGTAAAAAGAAAAACTGATTTTAAGAAAGGTTTTAAAACAGATTTCTAAGGTTTTAAAACAGATTTCTAAGGTTTTAAAACAGATTTTTGAAAAGGTTTTAAAACAGATTTTTTTGAAAGATTTAAAAACTGATTTTTAAAAAGGTTTTAAAAGATTTGAATTTTGAAAAGTAAAAGATTTAAACTTTAAAAAGTAAAAGATTTAAACTTTAGAAGAGAAAAGGATTTAAACTTTAGAATAGAAGTAAGATATGATTTTTATATTTTTAAAGTAATGAAAATATAATTTTTACGTCATAGGAATATTAAAAATATAATCTTTATATTAAAAATATAATCTTTATATATTAAATAGCGAAGTCAAAATTCGATTTTTATATATTGAGTAACATAGTAAAAATTCGATTTTTACATATGTAGAGGATACGGGCGAAAGCGACAAAAGGCGAAGATTTTATGCAAGGAAGTGTCGTGCAGTTAGATAGCTATTGGTGAGATTTCTGATTTAAAAATATTATATTTGTGTGAAAATAAAAGTGAATTGCTATATATATATATATATATATATATATATATATACACGCCCCTCGTCCACAAACCATGGACGATATTTATTGGTTGAAATTGATTGATAGCGAATGATTGTTTGGGATTGTTTGTGATTGATATTGGTTGATTGTGGTTGAAAAATACCTGTTTGTGATTGAGAAATATTTGGTTGAAACCACATAGGATTAGTTTGTGGAAATGAAATAAATATATACATGCCGCCTGCGTGCGAACTAGATGCATGATCCCTATTGTCAAAAACCGCGAGGTTTTAAGGTAGAGCGAGGAGCCGTACTAGGGACGGTCCCGGTGTAACTACCCTGCCGTTATGCTGCCGAAATTTTGAATAATATTCGTGTGTTTGAATTATTTTCATATGCTTAAACTATATTTATTTATTGAATAGAAAACATTCATGTGTTGAATTGATATTCATTCGTTGATTAGAAATTCATGTGTTGAATGGTATTCATATTTTGAAATAAATTGTTTGATAATAAAAATCACCTTTTATCGACTATATGAACTGTGTAAAATAATCTCGTTTCAAAAGAAATTGTTTTAGGATAAAAATCCTATTTTTATCACCAACTTGTGCTATATAGAAAAATAGTGTTTTGAAATGAATTGTTTTACAATAAAAATCACATTTTTATTGTATGCATAAATCGTTGAAGTGTGAAGTGTTAAAAATAACCACTTGTTCAAAATAAACATATATGAGTTGAAATATTCATTAATTAGCTAATGAAATGATTTGCACCTATTTATGTAACATTAGAATGAATGGTGTTTTTAAACCAAATAGAAATCAAATATGAAGTCGAATAGAAAATGATAAATGATATGAACTGTGTATATGTGTACATACATATTCATTGAACAGGTTATAGCAAAGGGGCTAGAGAAGAGGAATAAAATTTTGTGCCCGACAAATAGGTACACATTTACTGCTTTGTTTGGGTGATGATTTTATGAGCCTGTTGGCTAGCCGCTTGGCTTTTTCTTTTTCTTTTTGAGATTAGAAGGACCGGGAACGCTATTTGCGATTTCCCGATGCTCCCGGTGCAGGGGAGGTTATGGCGAAATTTTCCAAAAATTTAAGGTGTTAGAAATTTTTTTGAAGTGAAAACGATATTGAAATCATTGAATGAACTATATTTATATAAATATATAAATATAAATAAAATTAAAACGAAACGAGGCCGTGCAGTTCGTATTTTGAAACCGTGATTTCAAACAACTAGTACGGGAAATCCGACCATTGGATTTTCCCGAAACCTCAACCGTCGGGTTCGCCTTGGAATAATCTTTCCAACGGCACCAACCTTGTAAAAATCCAACGGTTGGATTGTCTGGAATGTTTAATTCAAATCTGAAGAAAAACAGCGCCAGAAGTGATTATATTTATATATATATATAAATATAATTATATATTTAATCGAATAACGACGCTGCAGTTCGTATTTTGAAATCGAAATTTCAAACGATTGTACCGGGAGATCCGACCGTCGGATTTTCCCGAAACTAGAACCGTTGGATTCGTTTTGAAAAGACCTTTCTAATGATGTAAATTTTGTGAAGATCCAACGGTTAGATTTTCAGATATGTGTAAATCAAATCTGAAGAAAAACAGCGCCACGGCCACGTTATGGCCCGAAACGTCGTTTTAATATATTAGATATTTTAAAATAAATAAAAATAGCGATAAATAGTTATAAAATATCATAGGCGATATGGAATGGAAATAAACTGAAATTTGCTTGATTTGTGTGGCTTTTGATGGTTGAATGTGTTTGGTGTGAAAATTACATTAAAGAACAATATTGGTGTTGTCGAATAATTTAACCATTGAAATAAATTGATTTGAAATTCTAAATATACGTGAATTATTTGAGAAGGCCGAGTTAATTCTCATTTCAAATAATTGACCGACGATTGAAAGTCGAAGATGAAGACGATGGTCGAAGACCGGAGATCTTCACCTCGTTTGGATGGTAACCGAGGTCCTGATTGGGAGGCATCCCGAAATATGGATAATGAGTGGTGATCGTCCAGGCGTACGTGGTGATCGAAGGGTTTGCGAGGTATTTAGTGCCTCCGGTTTCGTTCAGACCCAGAACGGACTTGTAAATGGACTGTGTGTCCGACATTGGATTTTATTCTATGTTGATTGATCTCTGTTAAATATACATCTGTTTGGCGGCGGAGAATTTATTCTTTTGCTTAACGCCCTTCTCTGAGACGTACGAGCTCAGAGGTTGTATATCGATGGACATCAATCGCATGGCGTGAATTGCCTGTGTGGCATGCTAAGATGCAGTGATCAGGGCTTCTGTTGAAAAGCAAAGTCTTGTGGTGATGATCAAAGCACCGCCTGTGTGGCGTAGCTTTGTGTATAACGTGAATTCGCGAGCCTCACACCCCGGTATGAACCTAAAACGGGAGAAGGACCTCAGGGAGGGCATGCGTTTCTTCCTAGCTAGGGTGGTGTCAGTGACCTACCAGCCCTGACATTTATATACTTTTCACCTATGTGGTTGTTGCTGTTGCGAGGCGCCTCGGTTTGATCGGACGATCCGGGTCCGATGGAGTCATTCGTTGGCTCGTTTACGCCCCAAAGGGCGGGGAAACATATTGTTCAGGTATAATAATCCACATCGGTGGACCGGCCCTGTCGCTCCAAGGGGCAGTTGCGGCTGTTCCTGAGGCTCGGGCTAGGCAGTCTCGAATTCGGTAAGGACTATCTTTTGCCTAGGTTCATGACGGAAATCCAATTTCCAAATACGACATCGTGCGGTTTTGATTGTATATATATATATGGCGACATGATATATGGTACCCATGCCGTCTATGATTGATAGTTATGATTTGAAATTGTTTTCAAAACATATAGACACTAGCAATAATATCAAATGCCTTTGTTTTATTCGTATCAAGCATATTTTGGCCGTTATAAGGTAAAACTCTATCCTCCGGTTTGCGTTGCATTGTGTGATGGGAACTGAGTCTTATAACGGTTTCATTTTTATAAAAAGCATAGCGATGTTTAAAAGAAAGATTTGTTTTAAAGCACTGGCGATCCAATGGAGTAAACCCGTTCCACGAAAGTGGCGTGGTCTTGTGATTAGCCAATTATATATGTATTGAGTGGATTTCTCATACCAGTCCTTGTTGCTGGTCCTGTGTGGGCTGGGTACGCATGATAGGGGGTTCTCGCTTCGCAGTTTGGTGGCGAGCGGGAGACTCTTACCCCTACATGTCCCTGTTGAGGGTTGGTTCGCCAGTGGGCGCGAGACTCGAGTGGGTCGCCGTAAAACAAGTGGTTGGGGTACCATTGGGAGCCACGGTGGGTTTTACCTGCTGTACTGGAGGATGAAGGGATGGTTGCAAAGCCTACCGGATTTCGCGGTAACGTCTCATCGTGGTATCAGAGCCTAGGTTATGCTTAGTTCTGGAATATAACATTTGAACGAACTCGTCAGAAATAGAACCAGTAGTGTTCTAGGACGGGTAACTCAATACAGATAGGATCAGTAATATCCTAGTATGAGTAAAGCAGAATGAAATTACACCTTGATAGACACATTTACATTTGAAGTATGTGTTTCTATATTTTAAAATACATTTTCTGTTACCTGACACTTGATCTGCTATTTGCAGAAGAACTAGAAAATGAGTGCCAGAAACAGAAGAAGTAATACTAACCCGGATATAGAAGCTCTATTTATGAAGTACAGAAATCTGGGTGGAAAACCCTTTACGGGTGAAGAAGCAATTATGAAAACACAAGCTTGGGTTCGTTCGGCTGAGAAAATATTCGAAGCGTTAAAGCTTAGGGATGACCAAAAAAGGTTACTGGCCTCCTGGGCTCTCAAAGATGAAGCTTTATTCTGGTGGGATTCAGTTATCAAAGGTAATCCAGAAGGTGATATCACCTGGGACAGATTCAAAGTGATTTTCTTAGAAAGATTTACTCCTCCCGAAGCGACCGAACGACTATGCGATGAATTTTCTTATCTGATACAAGGAGATATGACAATTCCCGAATATCATAAGAAATTCAATGAACTTTCTCACTTTTCTCCTCATCTAATTCAAGACCCAAAGAGGAAAAATCTGAGATTTATTCACGGGCTTCAAAGGAAATACCGGAATAAAGTATTGGGGCATGTGAAGCTTCCTTTCTCAGAAATGATTTATATGGCTTATCAATACGAAGATCTAGACAAGAAAGGAATGTTGCGCGACGAAGGAGAAGTCAGTTCTAGTGACATATCAGAGTCGGAAACTGATCGTCCTGAGGGCAGTACGGTGTCTGAGGTCAGTAAGAAGCCCAAAGTAAGTCGGAAAAGGGCCAGACCTGAGAAAGAATCACCAATGACCGCTATGTGCTTAAACTGCAATCAAAAAGGTCATTTGTCCAGGAAATGTAAGTCCTTGAAATTGAAAGAGAAGGAGGGATCTAAATCAAAGAGCAAGGTTAAAGGAAATAGAAAATGCAATCTCTGCCATCAGGCTGGTCACGTAAAGCAAGATTGCTGGCAGTTGAAAAAGACTGAAATAGTTCAAGTGAATGAAGTAGCAGAAACTTCTGATCCCTCAGCTAGTCAAGAAAGGGCGGATGTTTTAGAAGGCACGCCAACTGTCAAAAACATTCCAGTCAAAGTACTGTTTGACACAGGCGCGTCACGAAGCTTCATTTCGAAAGATGCAGCTAAGAAGCTAGCTTTGAATTTGAGGAAGCTCAAGGAACCAATGACTGTCCAGAATCCGGTTGGGGGTTCTATCAATCTCAGCTGGATTTGTGCAGTACCTGTCTCCTTTTCTTGCTATAAATTCCCTATTATCTCTATCGTCATGAATTTTAATGAATTCGATCTTATTCTAGGATTGGATTGGCTAACCAAATATGAAGCGGAGGTTAGATGCACCGAGAGAGTTGTAAAGGCAAAAGCACAATTGGGAAATTATATAACCATACCTTGCGAAGGCCCAACATCTAATAGAAAAGACTTCTGGGCAGCTTTGAATGTTTCTCCAGCCCAAATTGAAAAGGTCCCTGAAGTCACAGAGAATATTCCTGACCTCATCAAAGACATTCCTATCGTCAAGAATTATGCGGATGTGTTTGAGGAAGTTGTTCGCTTACCTCCGCAGAGAGAAATAGATTTCAAAATTGCTTTAATTCCAAATGCAAGGCCGGTAGTTCACGCTATTCGAAAAATGTCCTTGAAAGAGAAGGAGGAATTAGACAATCAAACACGACAGCTAGTATGGAAAGGTCTGATCAGGCCTAGTTTCTCAGATTGGGGTGCAGCAGTGGTATTTGTCCCAAAATCTGATGGTACTCTACGGCTATGTGTGGATTATCGTGATCTGAACAAGCAGACCATAAAGAACAAGTATCCATTGCCACGAATAGATGATTTGTTGGATCGATTAAATGGAGCACAAGTATTTTCACGAATGGACCTAGCTACAGGTTTCCATCAACTTCGAATTGCCGAAGAGTGCGTTCCAATGACAGCGTTCAGAGGCCCCGACTTATTCTACGAGTGGTTAGTAATGCCGTTCGGCTTATGTAACGCTCCAGCTTACTTCGTCGATCTGATGAACAGAGTGTTCAGAGGGGTATTGAATAAATTTGTTCTGGTTTTTATTGATGATATTCTAATCTTCTCTAAATCAAAGGCCGAGCATGAAAAACATTTGGAACAAGTGTTAGAAATCCTCAGGAGAAATGTATTGAAGGCAAAGTTTTCCAAATGTATCTTCTGGCAAGATGAAGTGAAATTTCTGGGCCATGTCGTATCGAAAGAAGGAATCGCTGTGGATCCAAGTAAAATCACAGCTATTCAGAACTGGAAACAGCCCAGCACTCCCACTGAAGTCCGCAGTTTTCTCGGATTGGCTAGTTATTACCGGAAATTCGTTAAAAACTTTTCGAAGATATCTGGCCACCTAACGAAGCTTACAAAGAAGCATTCTAAATTTAACTGGACTCCAGAAAGTGAGGAGGCTTTCGAAGAGCTAAAGTTGAGATTAACAACTGCTCCAGTGCTAACCATCATTGATGGCAACCAAGATTTAAAAGTGTGGACTGATGCTTCTAGAGAAGGCCTTGGCGCAGTGTTAATGCAAAGAGGCCAAGTGATTGCTTATGCTAGCTGTCAACTGAAGCCGCACGAGAAGAACTATGTAACTCATGATCTTGAGTTATTGGCTATCATATTCTCTTTGAAAATCTGGAGACACTATCTTCTGGGCGAGAGATTTGAACTGTTTACAGATCACCAGTCATTAAAGTATCTGTTCACTCAGAAGGACTTAAATCTGAGACAGCAACGTTGGCTGGAGTTTCTTGCAGCATATGACTTCGAAATTATATATACTCCAGGAAAAGCCAATGTCGTAGCTGATGCGTTAAGCAGAAAGAATGTAATGATCGCCAGTTTTATTATCACGACTTCATTGCTAGATAAGATATCTGCTCTTCAGGAGGATGATCACTTCATTCAGAAGATCAGAGGGATAATTCAACGAGGCGAACCCTCGAGTTTTCAAGTAGACAATGATGGGATTTTAAGGCTCAAAGGTCGAATCTGTGTCCCTAACATTCCTGAACTTCGAAAAGAAGTACTGGATGAATGCCACAAGTCAAAACTCAGTATCCATCCGGGAGTAAGCAAAATGTATAATGACATCAAACGCACTTTCTGGTGGAAGTCGATGAAAAGGGACATTTCCTTATATGTTAGCCGATGCCCTACTTGCCAGCTAGTCAAAAGTGACCAACAGAAATTGGATGGATTATTACAACCACTAGAAGTTCCTGGTTGGAAGTGGGAGCATATTTCTATGGATTTCATTGATGGTCTGCCCAGGACCAGAAAAGGAAATGACAGTATTTGGGTGATCGTAGATCGTTTCACGAAGACCGCCCATTTTATACCTGTCAAATCAAATAGAACCGCTCAGAGTCTGGCGCAGATTTACTTCAGGGAAATAGTTAGACTGCATGGAGTGCCGCTCAGTATAGTAAGTGATAGAGATACAATATTCACTAGCAAATTCTGGGAAGCATTTCAAGTCGAGCTGGGAACGAAGTTAAACATGAGCACCGCTTATCATCCTCAGACAGACGGTCAGACTGAGAGGGTGAATCGCATTTTGGAAGATCTATTGCGGGCTTGTACTCTAGATTTCGGTGGATCATGGGAAGACCATCTGCATTTGGCTGAATTCTCTTATAACAACAGCTACCAGGCGAGTCTGACAATGTCGCCATTCGAAGCATTGTACGGCAGACCGTGCCGATCTCCTGCTTGTTGGGTCGAGCCTGGAAATAGACTTGTGTTGGGTCCCGATATGATTCGAGAAGCTGCCGACAAAGTTGATTTTATCAAGAAGCGATTACTCGCCGCTCAAAGCCGACAAAAGAGCTATGCTGATAGAAGAAGAAGAGATATATCCTTTGAAGTTGGCGACTACGTATATTTGAAAGTATCGCCGATGAGAGGAGTTATCCGGTTCGGTAAAACTGGAAAGTTAGCACCCAAATTCATTGGTCCGTTTCCTATTCTGGAACGGATTGGGACTCTCGCTTATAGGGTCAAACTGCCTGACTGGTTGCCTGGTGTGCATGATGTATTTCATATATCTCAACTTTGAAAGCACGTACATGATCCAGACTTGATCGTGGAAGAAGCAGCTCAGCAAGATATTGAAATTACTCCAGAGCTAGCTGTGAGAAGAGAGCCGCTAAAGATTATCGGCAAAGAAACCAAAGAGCTGAGGAACAAGAAGGTTCACTTAGTCAAAGTGCAATGGAGTGGAGATCCGCGAGATTGTACTTGGGAAACTGAGGAGAGCATTCAGAAAGCTTATCCCAGATGCCGAGTAGATATCTCTGATTGACTCCGGTGCAAGGTACATTTACCCTACTTTGCATTACCATTTAATTCTCTACTCTATTGTTATTTTCTTTTCATAGATGTGCACTTTTAATTATATAGGCTGAATGATTTTGAAAAGAGTATAGAGATTAATTAGTATATTTTTGGAAGATTAAAAACAATTGGATTGGTTGTTGTGTTGTGTGATTGTAGATTTATCAAACCACTTTCGACTTTGTTCCTTTTCGGGGACGAAAAGTTTTAAGTGGGGGAGATTGTAACGACCCAGAAAATCTGAACCAATTTAAAATTTTTAAATTGGCTAAAATAATGGATTTTAAATATTTAAAATAAATATTTTAAATAGTGGCGATGAAAACTGAGTTTGAATCGACATTTGAAAACGAATATAATTAATTATAATTATATATAGAATTGAAAATGGCGCGGTAGTTCGATAATTCGATTTCAAACTTAGTTTGAATATACCGGGTGCAAAACAATCCGGATTTTAGTGAAACCAAAAACATTGGAATCTAATTGATAATATCTTTCTAACGAATCCGACCAATCGAAATTTGATAGCGGGAATCAAAAGATATGTCCAGTTGAAAATTCTGAATAGTCGCTATGGAATTCAGGCCCTTAAAAATGGACATTTTGCAAATGACCTCGGATTTCGACGAAACCACTTTTGTTGGATCCGCAGTGTCAAGTTATTGCTAGGTTTCAAATTTCATAATTTTTCGAATCAATATGTGAGCGTGGCAAAGGAAAACGCGTTTGACCAGTTTCAGTTAATTTTAATCGACTGGAAATTGGCCATTTTTCAAACGGTCTCAGAATTCGACGAAACTAGTTTTGTTAGGACCATATCGTCAATACGAAGCGAGAAAATATTTTTCTGGAATTTTTCTAGTTAGTATGTGGCCCCGGTAATTTGAAATGTACGTTTAAAATTCAATATAGTGATTTAAATGTAAATTCAACGGAAACTGATTGTAACGATCAAATCAGCTTGCGATACATATCCCATTGTGTTCGGAATGGGGGTTAAACGCTAGGGACGACAGTCGTTGGCTCTCGTTTCGAGGTCAAACAAAAAAGTCAACCTTTTTGATAATTTAAATAATTAAATATATATAGTATAATAACCCCACACCCTTTTTGAGTTCTCTCTCTCCCTCATTCAATTCGATCAGGCGAAAAGAAGAAAAAAAAAACCCGAACTGCTCTCGAACTCCCTCCCATCCTCCACGCCGCCGAACGTGCTCCCCCAGGCGCCATCGACCACCAACCTCGGCGACCCCCTCCCCCTAAATCGCGAAGCCCTACCTCCGAACCCGATACCCCCTACGCCCTTTAAGACGGAAACCGCCCTCCTCCACAAGCCCCGCCACCACCAGCGAAACCCCCCCCTTCCTCGATCCGTCGATCTGCGAAGCAACCCCCCCCTCTCTGTAAGTATTTCTTTTTATTTTATTATTTTATTTTTATTTTATATAAATAGAATTTAAAACTGATTTTGTAAATCCGATTTTTAAAAGGGTTTAATTCTGATTTTTTTTAAAAGCATTTAAAAACTGTTTTTTTTAAAAAGGGTTAAAACAGATTTTTTGAAAGATTAAAAACTGATTTTATTTTAATAAGTAAATACTGACTTTTTTTTTGTAAAAAGAAAAACTGATTTTAAGAAAGGTTTTAAAACAGATTTCTAAGGTTTTAAAACAGATTTTTGAAAAGGTTTTAAAACAGATTTTTTGAAAGATTTAAAAACTGATTTTTAAAAAGGTTTTAAAAGATTTGAATTTTGAAAAGTAAAAGATTTAAACTTTAGAAGAGAAAAGGATTTAAACTTTAGAATAGAAGTAAGATATGATTTTTATATTTTTAAAGTAATGAAAATATAATTTTTACGTCATAGGAATATTAAAAATATAATCTTTATATTAAAAATATAATCTTTATATATTCAATAGCGAAGTCAAAATTCGATTTTTATATATTGAGTAACATAGTAAAAATTCGATTTTTACATATGTAGAGGATACGGGCGAAAGCGACAAAAGGCGAAGATTTTATGCAAGGAAGTGTCGTGCAGTTAGATAGCTATTGGTGAGATTTCTGATTTAAAAATATTATATTTGTGTGAAAATAAAAGTGAATTGCTATATATATATATATATATATATATATATATATATATATATATACGCCCCTCGTCCACAAACCATGGACGATATTTATTGGTTGAAATTGATTGATAGCGAATGATTATTTGGGATTGTTTGTGATTGATATTGGTTGATTGTGGTTGAAAAATACCTGTTTGTGATTGAGAAATATTTGGTTGAAACCACATAGGATTAGTTTGTGGAAATGAAATAAATATATACATGCCGCCTGCGTGCGAACTAGATGCATGATCCCCATTGTCAAAAACCGCGAGGTTTTAAGGTAGAGCGAGGAGCCGTACTAGGGACGGTCCCGGTGTAACTACCCTGCCGTTATGCTGCCGAAATTTTGAATAATATTCGTGTGTTTGAATTATTTTCATATGCTTAAACTATATTTATTTATTGAATAGAAAACATTCATGTGTTGAATTGATATTCATTCGTTGATTAGAAATTCATGTGTTGAATGGTATTCATATTTTGAAATAAATTGTTTGATAATAAAAATCACCTTTTATCGACTATATGAACTGTGTAAAATAATCTCGTTTCAAAAGAAATTGTTTTAGGATAAAAATCCTATTTTTATCACCAACTTGTGCTATATAGAAAAATAGTGTTTTGAAATGAATTGTTTTACAATAAAAATCACATTTTTATTGTATGCATAAATCGTTGAAGTGTGAAGTGTTAAAAATAGCCACTTGTTCAAAATAAACATATATGAGTTGAAATATTCATTAATTAGCTAATGAAATGATTTGCACCTATTTATGTAACATTAGAATGAATGGTGTTTTTAAACCAAATAGAAATCAAATATGAAGTCGAATAGAAAATGATAAATGATATGAACTGTGTATATGTGTACATACATATTCATTGAACAGGTTATAGCAAAGGGGCTAGAGAAGAGGAATAAAATTTTGTGCCCGACAAATAGGTACACATTTACTGCTTTGTTTGGGTGATGATTTTATGAGCCTGTTGGCTAGCCGCTTGGCTTTTTCTTTTACTTTTTGAGATTAGAAGGACCGGGAACGCTATTTGCGATTTCCCGATGCTCCCGGTGCAGGGGAGGTTATGGCGAAATTTTCCAAAAATTTAAGGTGTTAGAAAATTTTTTGAAGTGAAAACGATATTGAAATCATTGAATGAACTATATTTATATAAATATATAAATATAAATAAAATTAAAACGAAACGAGGCCGTGCAGTTCGTATTTTGAAACCGTGATTTCAAACAACTAGTACGGGAAATCCGACCATTGGATTTTCCCGAAACCTCAACCGTCGGGTTCGCCTTGGAATAATCTTTCCAACGGCACCAACCTTGTAAAAATCCAACGGTTGGATTGTCTGGAATGTTTAATTCAAATCTGAAGAAAAACAGCGCCAGAAGCGATTATATTTTTATATATATAAATATAATTATATATTTAATCGAATAACGACGCTGCAGTTCGTATTTTGAAATCGAAATTTCAAACGATTGTACCGGGAGATCCGACCGTCGGATTTTCCCGAAACTGGAACCGTTGGATTCGTTTTGAAAAGACCTTTCTAATGATGTAAATTTTGTGAAGATCCAACGGTTAGATTTTCAGATATGTGTAAATCAAATCTGAAGAAAAACAGCGCCACGGCCACGTTATGGCCCGAAACGTCGTTTTGAATATATTAGCTATTTTAAAATAAATAAAAATAGCGATAAATAGTTATAAAATATCATAGGCGATATGGAATGGAAATAAACTGAAATTTGCTTGATTTGTGTGGCTTTTGATGGTTGAATGTGTTTGGTGTGCAAATTACATTAAAGAACAATATTGGTGTTGTCGAATAATTTAACCATTGAAATAAATTGATTTGAAATTCTAAATATACGTGAATTATTTGAGAAGGCCGAGTTAATTCTCATTTCAAATAATTGACCGACGATTGAAAGTCGAAGATGAAGACGATGGTCGAAGACCGGAGATCTTCACCTCGTTTGGATGGTAACCGAGGTCCTGATTGGGTGGCATCCCGAAATATGGATAATGAGTGGTGATCGTCCAGGCGTACGTGGTTATCGAAGGGTTTGCGAGGTATTTAGTGCCTCCGGTTTCGTTCAGACCCGGAACGGACTTGTAAATGGACTGTGTGTCCGACATTGGATTTTATTCTGTGTTGATTGATCTCTGTTAAATATACATCTGTTTGGCGGCGGAGAATTTATTCTTTTGCTTAACGCCCTTCTCTGAGACGTACGAGCTCAGAGGTTGTATATTGATGGACATCAATCGCATGGCGTGAATTGCCTGTGTGGCATGCTAAGATGCAGTGATCAGGGCTTCTGTTGAAAAGCAAAGTCTTGTGGTGATGATCAAAGCACCGCCTGTGTGGCGTAGCTTTGTGTATAACGTGAATTCGCGAGCCTCACACCCCGGTATGAACCTAAAACGGGAGAAGGACCTCAGGGAGGGCATGCGTTTCTTCCTAGCTAGGGTGGTGTCAGTGACCTACCAGCCCTGACATTTATATACTTTTCACCTATGTGGTTGTTGCTGTTGCGAGGCGCCTCGGTTTGATCGGACGATCCGGGTCCGATGGAGTCATTCGTTGGCTCGTTTACGCCCCAAAGGGCGGGGAAACGTATTGTTCAAGTATAATAATCCACATCGGTGGACCGGCCCTGTCGCTCCAAGGGCAGTTGCGGCTGTTCCTGAGGCTCGGGCTAGGCAGTCTCGAATTCGGTAAGGACTATCTTTTGCCTAGGTTCATGACGGAAATCCAATTTCCAAATACGATATCGTGCGGTTTTGATTGTATATATATATGGCGACATGATATATGGTACCCATGCCGTCTATGATTGATAGTTATGATTTGAAATTGTTTTCAAAACATATAGACACTAGCAATAATATCAAATGCCTTTGTTTTATTCGTATCAAGCATATTTTGGCCGTTATAAGGTAAAACTCTATCCTCCGGTTTGCGTTGCATTGTGTGATGGGAACTGAGTCTTATAACGGTTTCATTTTTATAAAAAGCATAGCGATGTTTAAAAGAAAGATTTTTTTTAAAGCACTGGCGATCCAATGGAGTAAACCCGTTCCACGAAAGTGGCGTGGTCCTGTGATTAGCCAATTATATATGTATTGAGTGGATTTCTCATACCATTCCCATGACTGACTCGTAGTTTGTTTCACTTTCAAACTCGGGTGCCCCTTTTTCTACACGGGCAGCCTTGTATTCAGGTTTAGCTGGTTCTTTCTGGATAGCTGGAGCTGAGGATGGATTCTATCATTTATTTCTTTTTATGCTGTTCAGCTCCTATTGTACATATTTTGTTTATTTCCGCTGTAGACATTTATGTATAGCTGAACTGTATTTGTACTAAGTAAGATCCTGTATACTGTGTAGCTCTGATGATTACTTTTATCCAGTATATTTTGTTGTTCATTATCTGGTGTATTTATTTAATTCTGTTCTGCTATTATCCGTTTCTGTGTTATATTCCAAAGATAGCCCTGTTTCTGTCTGAACGGGAATTCGGGTCGTCTCAGCAGCATATCGTAAACGGTAAACTAACCTGAAGCGGGATTCCCGAACCTTCGATGAAGCCAAAATTTTCCAGTTTAGAGCCGAAATTTGATTCACTTTCGAGATAAAAAAATAAAATTAGATTGTTGGATTAGTGATCCTTTTAACGATTAAGATCTTTGAGTACATGGATTGATAACTAAGACAATGGCCATTATCAAACAAAATATTCTTTGGACTTTTGTTTTGAAAGTTGATGAATGCTTTGAATATTTTTATTTTTTTTAACATTTTTTAAAGTATGAAGCCAAACTTAAATACCTCAGTATCACCGTTCATAATTATTTATAGCGATAAAAAATACAATAATCTACTATATTTTATAATAATATCATTTCTTTTCTAATTGTTACATATTTACATTAAAAAGTATTTGTCATAATTACGTGTCATTCATGCACGATGAGCAACCACTATTCCGTGCTAACACACATAGAGAAATGGATGCATGCACATGCGCAACCATACACTAATGTGAATAATTCATAGAACATTAATGCTCATGCAGTGTGCGGATAAACACGTGATATATGAAATAAATAAATAAATAAATAAATAAATAAGAAGAAGAAGAACATGAGGAGGAGTAGAACGTATACCATCCAACATTCATTGCATGCCCAAAAAGAACTGCATACATGATGATGTCTGAATCGGATTACAGATGCAGCAATATTTATGACAAAAAACTACATATTTGGAAGCAAAGTTGACCTAGTGCATTTGAAAGTAATATAAACGCAAATAAAAACATAGCATGACTATAGGAAATTTCATTCGCAAAATAGGGTAAAAATGAGAGGCCAATTCTTATGTGCCTAACGGCCTAGATTTCCTTGATTTCCACCGTTTGTAATTAAGTCTTATAACAATTGAGGAATTTAACTGCAAAAGGTGAAAATCAGAAAGCTGTGATTGGATGGTAACACGGGGCATGGAGACAGAACAATTCACCTGGTAAATGAAGCAATCCTGTTTTATTTATTCTACTTCTCTTTTTACTTGTATATAAGACCCCTTTTTTGTCAAATTGATAGAATTACAATTTGAATTTATAAAAACATTTAAATTTTATTTATGTGATATATAAAGATAAGGATATGTAAATGCATTTTTGGAACATTACGATAAGACCAAAAATAAAAGTTATGTTTCTAAGACAAACATTAATAAAGATTTTAAATTCTATTTTTAACTAATACATATAAAGATAAAGATATTGTAAGAGTATTATTAAAACTTTGTCGTCAGATCAAAAAAATTGTGTTTTCAAGTCAACAATTAGTAATATATAGAATCCTTCTTTTGTTAGTATTCATAGAAATGCAATTCGAATTTGTAAAAATATGGTTAAACTTTAATTTTTATTTCAAGATATATATAAAGATAAAGATATGTGAGAGTATTTTTGAAATTTTATGAATGAATCAAAAAATTGTGTTTCAACGCCAACTATAAATGAAGATTTTAAATTCTATTTTTAACAAATGTATAAAGATAAAAATATGTAAGATTATTTTCGAAACTCTGCATTCAGACCAAAAAATTGTGTTTCTAAGCCAAATATTAACAAGAAATTTAAATACTATTTTTAAGTAATATAAAAAAAAATTGTGATTTCTAGCCAACTATTAATAAAGATATTATTATTCATAAAAGGTCGCCTTTTGAAGTTAAGATGGAAGTCACGTGTCAGAGTATGTATGTGTGTGTGTCTTTGTCTATCTATATCTCTCTTTATATATATATATATATATATATATATATATATATATATATATATATGGAGCGTTCAATGGCACCCCAAATAGTGAGCACCTCATTTGCCCCCTATATAAACCAAGCATTTATATTAGAATAAGTGAGTGGGAGGTGAGAGAATAAGTGGAGGGAGAGAGAAACAAAATATGTGGTGGAAATCAGAGGGCATTTAGGGGTGCTGCACTATTTCCGGTGCAAATGAGGAGCGTTCAATGACACCCAAAATAGTGAGCACCCCATTTGCCCTACTATATATATGTATATAACCTTGAATTTGTTCTTTCTATGTATTTCACAACATGGAGAGTACTTATATTAGGTGCATTCATCAAAATTTTGATATCTATTATTTTAATACGTACGTAAATTGATATTGGAAATAAATAAATAATCCTGTCCATAAATTTTATATGTTCATTAGTCATTATAATTTAGGATAATGAACTTAATAATGGACGCAATGGATTTATATGCATATTTTTCAATTTAATTTATTTACTTACTATAGTTTATCCTCTAAGGTTCATGAGAATAACACATGTACATATTTAAAACGCACCAATTGTTCTATCCCCATTTGCTCTGTCCTTCCGTGTTTCACCCAATCACAGCTCCCGATTTCCACCTTTTGCAGTTAAATCCCTCAGTTGTTGGGGACTTAAATGCAAAAAAGCGGAAATGAGGAGATTTGATTGGAGGGACATGGGGGACGGAAGAAATAGGGACAGAAGAATTGATCTCTATTTAAAAATCTCGGTACAGTCATGTTCATTTTTGGTAGGTTATGATGTGGATAATTATAAGATATGTGAAAGTGAAGGCTATTGAAAAACATTCATCTTCGATAAAGTAAATTTAACTCACCACAGACCTTTGTTGTTTCAACGTATATGGCCGTGATACAGAAAATATCTACATGAAATGTATTTTAGTTGTAGTTTTCATTATTAAATTTGGTGATACAAAATCACAAATTGATTGGAACAAATTTGCAAAGAATGGAAAGTAAATATTTTTATAATGGGAATGCATTGATTGCATTTGATGAGGTAGTAGAGAAATAAATGAAGGGATTAATTTCTTCCATTTATGCTAAAGAAACGGATTGATTTACTTCCTATGTTTGCACATTTGTTGTCATGGTAATTTGCCTCCATTATATTTTTACCATATGTTGGTAATTTAATGGATGACTCACATAGATTTGCACTGGCTATATATTGAGGGGTAGACTTTAGTGTAAACACATCCTGGCCTGGAGCCAGTGATCCCCAATTGTGTCTCTTCTTGTTAAACCTGATTGAGGCTTGGATATGTAAACTCTTATTTTGTAATCTCTTGTAATTCTCTCATATGGAATAAAATATCTCTTTGTTAGACTGGATGTACACTATCTCGAGGATAGTGGAACCTGTATAAATATTGTGTCTCTTTGTTTCTCTGCTATAGTTATTTACTATTTTGTTGATGTAATAGAATAATCGATATCAGATTAGATTGGTGTTCAATTGGCAAATCTAGATCCTATTTATTGCGCTTCCGCATATGCTCAATTTTCATAACAGATTGGTATCGGAGCGAGGCGATTTGTTTTAAATTGTGCATCAATTATTTCTACAAAGGTTGGTAGATTCAGTGGTGATTATGCTATTACTATTTTGGAGAAAAGGAGACTTTGGTGGAGGAGATTATGTCAAGAGTGAAGAGCATTCCAATCTGGGAATTTTGACATGATACGGAGTTTATTGTGAAGAAGCCCTCTGACATGGATGAGGGAAGATGGAAGAAGACAAAGAAGAAGGCGGGTGACGGTTGAAGAACCTAGTCCACAGCAAGGTGGAGAGGTTAATATGGTCACTGCTTATGGTCCTAAGGCGGAGGATCATGGTATCGACAAGGGTCTAGATGTTGATGATGCTCGAGGGATCCAGGAGATGAAGTGATCATGTCAAACGGAAGACGGATGTCGAGTTTTGAAATCCACAAAGACGATGGAGATCTTGTGGTATTGCAAGCATTTTTTAGACTGTTGGTTGATGCACGGTGCAGCTCCGGTGGTAGATGCATCTTTTGTAGGCGGTGGGTTGTGTTTGTAATTGAGGTGTGGTCGTAGTCCTTTCAAATCGACTGGGTGTATCTCGTTTCCCTGAAATCGAGGTTGGTTTTAATTGAGAGAATATTTTTTTGGTCTTTGTGGTGTTGAGATTACTTTGGAACCTGCCTTTTTTTCGTGGATATTTGCAACATTTTGTTGGCGGGCGGGGACGTAGTCTGAGCTCGTTAACAATTGTATGATGGGGGTGGCTTTGCTGGAACCCATTTGGTAAATATTCATTTTTTGGTGTATCTCGTTGTGAGGTTTTGATTGACGGTGGAGTTTTGTTGAAGATTTGTATGATGAGAAGAGAATTTGACTCAAGGTGGGGTGCTGGAGATATGTGATTTTGCATCAAGGTGGAGTGTTAAATTTGGTGATACAAAATCACAAATTGATTGGAACAAATTTGCAAAGAATGAAAAGTAAATATTTTTGTAATGGGAATGCATTGATTGCATTTGATGGGGTGGTAGAGAAATAAATGAAGGGATTAATTTCTTCCATCTATGCTAAAGAAATGGATTGATTTACTTCCTGTGTTTGCACATTTTTTGTTATGGTAATTTGCCTCCATTATATTATTACCATATGTTGGTAATTTAATTGATGACTCACATAGATTTGCACTGGCTATATATTGAGGGGTAGACTTTAGTGTAAACCCATCCTGGCCTGGAGCCAGTGATCCCCAATGGTGTCTCTTCTTGTTAAACCTGATTGAGGTTTGGATATGTAAACTCTTATTTTATAATCTCTTGTAATTCTCTCATGTGGAATAAAATCTCTCTCTGTTGGACTGGACGTAAGCTATCTCGAGGATAGTGGAACTAGTATAAATATTGTGTCTCTTTGTTTCTCTACTATAGTTATTTACTATTTTGTTGATGTAATAGAATAATTGATATCAGATTAGATTGGTGTTCAATTGGCAAATCTAGATCCTATTTATTGTGCTTCCGCATATGCTCAATTTTCATAACATTCATATAACTGAGAATACTCAAATACTAATTTACCATCATCATACAAGCTATATTCATTTGTTTAAAAAGCAAATATATTTGCATCTTCCACTTTAATTATTCCATTGATGCACTCTATTTATCTTGTATTATTATTATTATTAAAACTTATTCATAAGAACAAAAAGTTACTTAGTTTAACCACGGTTTATGTATGAACTACAAGATGTTGCTTTTGTTTTCCTCAATAAATCTCATAGACAATTGTCAACTGCTAATTAATGCACAATATACATCTAAATTGGAATTAAAACCAATGAGAGCACCCAAAATCACATGTTTCTCTATATCCAACAAACTAGGACCTCTGATTTCCTTTTTTGAAATTAAGTCAAAGAGAAAAGGAGAGTTTAATTGCAAAAAGGTAGAAATCAAGGGGTCTTTATTGGTTGGGTATGGGGAACAGATGATGTTTGGTATAGGAGATTTCATTTCAAAACGAAATGGACCATAATTTGTAGACTTTAATGTAGAATACCTCTAATTCATCAAATATACGACTTGTCATTTGGTTTTCAAATACATGTTGGTGCATGCCTTTTAAGGTCAAAATGAATTTGCAATTTCCTACTAGTAATGGAATGAAGAACACAATGTAATAGTCCACATTCACGTTCCTGGAAATAATGATAGGTGTGATATACATTTCTTATTGGTTGAGTGGATTTGCTTGTGACTTAAAATGTAGCAATGTGAAAATTGATGTCCAATGGGTAGAATAGCTAGCCTCTACGATTACTGTTGATGTATTACAGTTTTAATAAATGCCGAAAATTCCATGCACTATATCACTAGGTGTCCATTATACGTGACGACGAACGGTTGGAATGAACGTTTTAACCAAAATGGTTAAAGTTGAGTTAAATGATGATGTGCTTTTGTGATTTTGAGCTGAGTTGAATGGTGAATAGAATGTTAAAAGTGAGCAGAGGATTTATTGGTATATTAAGTGATTATATGTATTTATTTGTAATAAAAATTCCTTAACGTAAAACAAGGACAAAATGCACATTTTTTTAACAATAAAATAAAATCAAACTATGGTCCATACAACGATTAAATAAAAAACACACCAAGCATGCTACGTTCTTCGCATACGAAAGTCCGAGATTAGGTACGTGATTAATGTCTGGACCTCATCATCTGCAGTCTCCTCGATGGTATCTAACAATTCCGTCTCGTTGCATAGAATCAACCTAAACTCTCATCCTTGGTAAGCAAAGCTTGACATTACCAACCAATTGCATTGTTGCACCTGCTCTTGTACATGCTCTTCATACGTAGAGCGATTAGAAGATGCTCCAGCAGCAGAGCAGGTGCATCCATCTGCAAAAATGATATGTAAAATGTAGTATCCTCGACGTTAAATGGAGCAACTAGAGAAACGTGCTAAACACAAGTGCCCGTCATGATAACGTTGTCATCACAACTAAACAAACAACATATACCAACAGAGGGGCAACGACCGCCCAACGGCTTACTGGCAACGACTTCCAACGATAGATACTTTATGGATATATTTTTTATGAATTAAAAAAATATATCCATTGAAGGCTGTTGAAAACCGTTGGTTTTAATCCCGTTGGCGGCCATTGTTAGCCATTGCTAAGTTGCGAGCAAAATGACAGAACCTGCTTCTTCTTCCCTCATTCTGGTTTCTCCCTAATAACTCCCCCCCCCCCCAATCCCCTTTCCTACTCCAAGTTCATCACCCGCTTCCACTCCTTCCTACCATAGTCTCTCCAACAACTGAAAAACTCTATTTCTTTTTCTCTAGCCTGTTAATTGTAGGATCTAAATTAACCCTAGAGGGGGGTGAATAGGGTTTATTGCAGATTTCCGCAGAGTAGTAAAATAATAACAGCATAGATAATAATCAGAATAAATGCGGAAAATAAATAACACACAGATATACCCAGCTTCGGCAAAACCCTGCCTACTACTGCATTCCCCAAGGTTTCTACTAGGAGTTAAAACAATCTCTTCGCTTACAATCCCCTGTAAACTCGCGACACTCGCTCCCAACTGTTCTTAACCCGACGCTCAAAACCCTGCACTGGTTTCTATCCCCGAAACCAGATTTCCCCGAGTTACAAATCCCGTAACTCGTCTCCCTTAGATTTTACAGATCTAGAAACTGTTCATTTGTTTTTACAAATTAAGCAAAAAACAAATGTAAATTAAAAAATTAGAAAAACCCTAGGATTTAAAATAAGGGTTATCCCCTTTTGTTTAACACTTGGCCGGCCTCTTTTATTTTGCTTCACTCCTTTTCACTTGATCCCGATCTTCTGGAAAAATGGCGGCGGCTTCAAGGAAATCAAACTAGGGTTTCTCTTGCTTTTACCCAAATCAATTCGACTCCTGATGAATCAATATGCTGTGATTTCTCTGATGAACTTTGAAGAATTGGATGCTCTCTATAGTCACGATTTGGTTGTTCTCGAGCGAAAATTGTGTGAGTATTTCTGAATTTGATTTCTCCTCTTTGAAATTGTGAATTTGGTTTTTGATAGTGATTGCCGATGATAATAGGTGTAATATATAGGGTTTTAGAAACCCTAATTTTGTGCTCTAATTTCGTATTAGATCTGGTTATGATATATACTGAAATATTGGAGCTTTTTGATATCCTTGGCTTTGAAATCTTCAACCTTGTGTGAGAATTCTGGACTTTGACTGTGTCTTTCTTAAAAAATCTCGATTAATATATATCTGTAAGTCCAATTTTTCCGAAAATAAATCTGGTATCCTTGCATGTGAATATTTGGACTTTTTCTCGATTGAATTTGAATATGAATATTTCAACCTTACTATACATTTAATAAATACTCCTAGAATTAAACTCTGACTTCTGGAAATTTTGATCTTGCGTGTGACATCCCTGACTTGAATTTCTTAGCAAAAATTAAGCATTTTATCATCCCTTTTTCTGGATTTCTGGAGTTAAGAACTGAACAGATTTTATACTTGATTTGCCAAAAACTAAAATTGGTGCTATTCTTTGATTGTTAAAAAAATGTACTGGCTTTTGTGTCGACTTTGAAATTTTTCTTTGAATTGATCCAATACTGAACTGGTAATTTGAATGTCCATCTCGACATTTAGCTTTCCACTGTATTTGAAACAATATTTTGGTTCTTTGTACATGTGTGTGTACTGCCTTTAGCTCGAGTCACGTATGCTTGAACCTGAATGCTTGGCTCTACCCCATATACTTGTTGCTGCTTTGTTGTATACCTGATTTTGTATGCACCCTGTCTTGACCACTTTACCTCTTTTCTGGTCCACTGTGCAAACTTGAAAAAGTACTTTGAAACTATCATGTTGTTGAGTGATGGTGTCTTTGCCTTGTGCACAATTCTATGTGTCATGTGTATGTATGCTGCCACTTTAACTTGTACATGCTTAATGTATTCTTATGCTGCAGAATTATGTATGTCATTTGTGTTGCTTGACCATTATAATATGTTGCTGTGCACCATCGAGTTTACTTTATCATGGTTTAACTATTTGGTTGTTGTCTTGTAAACTGTTTTGAATTGTGCTCGGCCCCCTCTGGTCATTCTTGAAACTGTGAATCACTTTCACTTGTTACTAGATCACTTTGCACTACAATACACTGTCATTCTTATATTCTGGCATTTTGCACTTGTATCCTCATATATAATCTGCTAGCTTGACCACTTTGTAGCTGAGTTGTACGTTGGTTGCACCACTTTGCATACACAAAATCTCAAAAATCATTACTTAATGATTATTCAAATTTAAGAAATTAATCTTATCTTTAACTGGGTTAAATAACTAATGTCATTTAAAACCCAGTTCACGATAAACCCAAATCAGCTTCCATCAACTATGGAATCTTCACGGAAAACAGATCAATATATAGTCAATATAAATTTCCGTATCAGACCAATAATATAAATGGAATAACGGCAAAGCCTTTTGAATTCCATATATAGTAACGGTCTTCCTTTACAGAAGCTCATCTCAATTATTACCAAATCGAATTCCATTCAATTCCAATTTAATGTATTAAATTGGAAAACTTTACTTTGGAAAATTTCCATTAAATCTTAATAAAAAGATTTATAAATTCCAAATCATATCTTCACTGTTAATTGGGTTAAAGAACAAGTGTTATTTAAAACACCATTCACGATAAACCAAAAAAATCCAATTTCAATTCAATTCCAATTAAATATAATTAATTGGTAAACTTCTCTAAATCTTAATTAAAAGATATATTCTTCTCTCAACTGGGTTTAAGAATAGTGTTAATAAAGACACCATTCACGACAAACCCAAAATATAATTTAATATTAAATACAAGGCTCTGAAAAGAAATTATATCGGCTTATATTCAATATCAAATTCTGAAACCAACAAATATCGTATTGGGAGTAACGATATATATATATATATATATATATATATATATATATATATATATCTTCCAAATTCCTCCATGATATCTGTTTAATCAGGGAATCCAATATCGAAATATTCCGAAGATAATTTTGATTCCAATCCATTCCAATTTATACATTGGAAAATTTTGGTTTTATTAAAACCATTTCTCAACCCAATTTATTATTTGAAGGCATTGGATTTTAGTCTATAGTTAATAACTAGCTTGACCACTTTGTAGCTGAGTTGTACCTAGTTCGAGGTCCTCTTTTTGATACCAAGATGGGTTACTGACTGATATGGGTCCCACACAACAGATGATACAAGCCACCCTTTAGGCTTTCATCCCCACTACTAGGATTTTGACAGGTTATGCCCAATAGATTAACAAGCCCGCATAACCCCACCATATAAAACAGGTTAAGTTTGTCGGGTTTATTTAACCCGCCTCCACAGATTTAACAAATTTACTTAACCCCTCATTGATTCAAGCAAGTTTACTTAACCCTTACACAATTTTGACAGGTTCATATGAAACCTACAGATTTAAACAGGTTTAGTATTACAGGTTAATAGGTTGTTATCATTATTCCATTCATGTCTATTAATGCACTAGACCTCTCACATTAAGTTACCCACTTGTGAATGCTGGATATGTCGGTCATTTTCAAGCAAGTTTACTTAACCCTTACACAATTTTGACAGGTTCATATGAAACCTACAGATTTAAACAGGTTAAGTATTACAGGTTGTTATCATTATTCCATTCATGTCTGTTAATGCACTATACCTCTCACATTAAGTTAGCCACTTGTGAATGCTGGATATGTCGGGCATTTCCGAGAAGACTTCTCCATAAGTCGGACTTAAGCTCGTGTCTTAGTGTCGTTACGTGTACATTTACGCATTAGACCCCTCACGTTAGATTAACCACTTGTGGATGCTGGATTTGTCGAGCGGTTCCGGGCTGACTTCTACCACAAGTGTAATTTAACCTCGTGTCTTAGTGCGGTTATAGTATCTATTTACTGTAAGTTTAGGCATATTCATTTTTAAACAACTTTTCAAGTTCATCAAAGGTTATGCCCCAAATCCCGGTCTGATTCATGATACAAGTTATGCTCCAAATTAAAGTTTTTATGCCAAAATCCTAGTCATGTTTTACAGTACAAGTTATGCCCTAATTTATCATTCCCAACCATTCCCAATTTCGTTCGTTCGCATATTTCAGCGGTAGGCCTATGCTCGAAGGTAGCCTGGCTATAAAAATAAAAGGCGAAGGCGGGAGAGAAGAGAACATAGATTTGCATAATAACAAAACAGGCATATGATGTCAGAAATAGGCATACTAACAAAATAGGCATATGGTGACAAAAATAGGCATAGTAGCGGAATGGGCATAAGATAACATAATGAGGCAAAATAACAGAACAGGCATATGAGGAAAATGCATATAAGAATTAAACACTAGAGCATGTGTACAAGTAGTGGCAGATCTGTTTAGTTATGATTCAGGTTATTAACAGGCATATGTTTAGATCCAAACTTATAAACATGTCAGGATTATTTTTAAATGTTTATATCTAAAAGCAACATAAACTCACCGTGACTGGGTCTAAAGAACAGAGAAACGACTGTTGATGTTGGTGCAGAGATTCTTGAATATGTATAACTTGCTGTTGTCGAAGAATAGGCTAATTCAATCTGAGTAGGGGCAGCCCCTTATTATCTCCATTGTTTTTGATGAATAAAAATATATAGAATTGAGGCCCTATTTATAGCTTGTGGTCAACGAATCTAGTCACGAAACAAGTCCCGGTTCACAGAATGGATCTTCACCAGATCTGGGTGCGGTCGACTCTAGGGTCGACACCCACTTGTAGGGGTCGACCCCTAATAGGCGTTTTCCCTCCCTTTCCCTCTTTACATTTTTTGATTTTCTGGATTTGTTTGTTTATGTATGTTTTGCTTATACGTATACAAATTTCAAACCTTAATATCTTCTTCATACAAAGTCGGATTTACGCAAACTTGGAGTTTATCTTAAGCAGAATTCCGAGATGAACACAATGGCGCAGTCTGTTTTACTTATTTCTCAATATTTAATTAAGTACTCTTTAGTTTATCATTATAATATTCTTTAAAATTACGGGGTGTTACACATAAGGCCCTCAGTCCATGCCAACTCAAACCCAACCATTCCGCAACTCATATGCGATCAATTTCACAATCCATCACCTCATATATATTCAAATTCACAATTCAAACCAACATTTATGCTATAAAACAACTCATGTATAACTAAATAGATAATAAAAGATAAATAAAACAATAAACAATCCAAAAACCAACACCACGTCCACATCAAATAAACAAACCATCATTGTCTTCACAAACCATCACAAACAACTCAAGTCCATGATCAATAACTAGTTTATATTTACAAACCAAATCCAAAATCAAAAAAGAGAATAAGTACCTACTCATCCTCGTCGTCCTCCTCCTCGTTGTCCTCCTCCCCGGTAGTAGGTCCACTCGGTGGCATATGCCCATGCTCTTGAAGATATTCAGCAATCCGCTCATCCAGCACGGTCTCGAGCTTGTTCTTCTAAAAATCCTCCAGAGATGTCATCTGCTATCGAAGCACGGCAATCTCCTCCTCCTCCTGACACCTCATATAGGAGGCCTGACTTCTCGCTATCTGTAATTATTATATTATAAGCATGACTTGATAAATGTATTATAAGTTCATTACGTACAATTAATATTCAACATCCAAAACAAGATTTCTTTCAATATCATCAGTATTTTTTGATCAATAAATCATACATTGTTCTCATCGAATTCTAACTTATACATATACATAACACATATACATATATTACTTTCATATTCATTAATTTTCAAATTACATGGATTGAGTATATATAATAATATTTTAATATGTTTAAATATGTCAACACTTTAAACCTTTAATGGCACTTAGATATGTTTAAATTCTTTAATAAAATGCTTTACCTCTATATTTCCATAATCGTAGCGTCTACTGCTGGTTGGCGGGTCAATGATGGTGTCCCAAATACGATTGCACTCCTCTACGTCCGGCTCTTGACCTAACTGCACCGCTCGAGCATTAAACGTCGCCGTGTATCTCTCCTTCGGTAGCGAACAATTATGGAATACATTAAATATTCAATTTCAAATTAACAATGTGAAATACAAATTATTATGAATGTTAACCATCACTCCACAGGACTTAGCATCCGTCCAGGTATATGAGGTGTTACCCTCCTCGTCGGTCCGCTCGACGTCTGTGTAAACACCTCAACAAGTGTAGGCTCCCGATGGAGAGTCGACATATGAAATGGTACAATATATATTTGGAATTTATCAATACAATTAAAAAAAATTAGAACTATCTATAAATGTGATTTATTGTTCATATCAATTTGCGATGGTGTTGTGAGAAGGACTTAGGCCCACCCCGATGCAAAGCAAGATTTTTGAGCCTGTTTGCCCAGTTGCACTCTGAAAGCTCCTGTATATTTAATATTAAGATTAATTGATTGATATACAAAATAGAAATTAAAAATAAGCTTAATTAATATACCTTCATTGTTTCTGTGTCCCACAGTTGCTTGAAACCGCCGCAGACCTCCTCGCTCATCGATGGAGGCCTCTTTCCTACTGCTTTTGCCTTATGTATGTTGCCTGAATAATTTTTCCTTATCTTTTGGTTCCATTCAGTGAGGAAAAGATCCATATTTTCGTCCCTGACCCGCACAGCAACCTATAAGTTAACAAACAAGTTGTATTACATATTTTATATAATTTTGTAAATGAGAAATATATTTATAATTACAAGAACCTCTACGAGGATGGCATTCCTAATGAATATTGTCCCAGTGGGCCCACGCCTGTGTCCACCTGGCGATATATGCATTTCTAGACACAAATAAAACAACATCTCCACAAATAATTTCAAACCCCCTGCAGAAAGTACAATATTAGAATTTAATAAGTTTTGAATACTAAACATTTACGAAATTAAAAATTTATCCTACGGTCTTGGGTACAAGCTCTACGACCGGACGCAAATCCAGTGTTGTACCGCTCGCACCTGCCTCTGAACTGTGGGTAGGTCGGCGTCTAGGAGGTATATATGTCACAGACATATTATTTTGTATAGTAATAACACATATATCATTAAGCACATCCATTATCAAATAAACTCATATAGCATATATTATCAAATGCAACAACAAGACCCATATACACAAAAGAAGAAGAACCAGATAATAGTCCACAATATTGCCTTCGTGATAAAGTAAATGTATGGATAACAGTAGCACGTCATATAAGTTCACAACATAGCACATCGTATAAAACATATCGTTGTACATCATAGCTCACAATATCATTAAACTTCAAAATACATGTAAACAACTAATGATACAAATAATACTAGTCTTCTTCATTTTCTGATTAAGTCTCATACTCTATATCGTTGTTCTCTGTACTCCCAAATGCTTCTACTAAAACATTTGATTCATAATTCAAAGACCCTAAATCAACATCATTAGCAATTATTATTTCATCATTTTGATTTTCATCCGTTTGTACGCTGCGTCGTCTGGAATAGCAATTCCTTCAAACGTAAATCTTGCTTTTGTTTTAATTACAGCAGACCGGTCTGCTTTATCTCTTTTTAAGGATAGATACAAAGCAAAGTAAACTTGTAATGCTTGCTTTGCCAATACAAAAGGATCATACTTATAGTAATGTGATGTGTGCTTTATTTCTATAAGCTTATAATCTTTATGCATGTTGATTCCAGTACCAGGAACATTTCTGAACCAGTTGCACTTGAATAGAACAACTTTTTCAACGGGTTATGCATAACATGTCAACTCTAAAATTAGTGTCAAGACGCCATAAAAGTCTTTTATATGCTCTTCTGGATCATCACTACCTTTGGCAAATACACCACTGTTATATGTTAATCTGTCAGTGCCATGGTCTTCGGTGTTGAGTTTAAATCCATTGACGAAGAATATTGGATAAGTCTTAACATTTCTTTTTGGTCCAAGCGCAAGATGTTGCAACCTTCGCAATTGACGCAGTTTATTAGATCGTAAACGTACTTCGAGAACCATTTAGAATTTTTTTACTGAGATTGCCATTTGGATTTTCTGATTCGTAAATACTGCAAATGTAAATGATTTTATTACTAGCTAACAATTGATGTACACACAACTGCAATAAAGTTAAAAATTTAATACCTAACAAATGGTGCAGCTTCAGCACAATTTAGAAGAACATATGTGTGTGCTATATGGTGATCTCTATCATCTAACCATATTTCTACACATTTTCTAGAAGAGCGTCCATGTTGTCTAAAAACAGATAGCATTGTCGGACAAAAATTGTGTTCCACGGTTTTATCATTACGAGGACCACTTACAAATGATATGTTCACATGTTCACTGAAGTAATGAGAAAAAAAAAGAACGAAGCTTCTTCTTCATCAAGATAAGATTTGCAAATCGAACCTTCAACTCGTGCTTTTTGTCGTACTCTTTTCTTCAGATGACTCAAATACTTAATATAGAATTAATTCAATTTATATGCACTAATGTCACTTTGAATTCTAAGCATAAATTTTTACTAATATTACCTCTCAAAATGATACATCCATCCATATTGCACTGGACCTCGAAGAGTTGCTTCGGTAAATGCTCCATTACGTTAAAAAATCCTGGAGGAAAGATTTTCTCTAATTTGCAAATTAGTATCAGAATTTCTACTTCAAGTTTACGGAGACGATCAATTTTTAACGTTGTCGAACAAAGCTGTTTATAGAATAGGCTTAACTCTGTTATAACACCCCACACTTTTACAGGCAACAATTCTTTGAACACCACTGGTAATAAATATTCCATCATAATACGACAATCATGACTTTTCATCCCACTCAATTTATTGTTTTTTATAGTCAACACATCTACGGAGATTAGAAGAAAACCCGTTCGGACATTTCAGTACCTCAACCCATTTCAGTACAAGTTTTATTTGTTTGTTGTCTAGTTCATAGCATGCTTTGGGTTCTTTATTGTCATTGGGCTTCATATGAAGTTCTGGACATTTACAATATTCCTATGTCACGTCTCGAATATATATCGTCCTTTGTTTTTTTTTTTTTTTTTGGACATTCAAAACAGTATTAAACACATTATCAAGTACATTTTTTTCATTGTGCATAACGTCGATATTATGTCGAAGTAGGAGATCTTTCCAATAAGGTAGCTCCCGGAATATATTTTGTTTACACCAATTATGAATGTCATATTTACCCGGAATTTCTGTTTGTACTCCAGTCTCATGTATCTTGGGATAGTCCTTTACAATATCGTATATTTCTTAACTTGACCAAATTTTGGGTGTTTGCACAGTCATTTCATTGTTAGCTTTAAAGTTTTTTATATCTTTTCTAAAATTATGATTGACATGCAGAAAACAACGGTGATAATCAAATAACGAATGCTTCCTTCCATACCGTAAGAAAAATGCTTGTGTTTCTTCCATGCATAAAGGACAACATAGACGACCAACCGTACTCCAATCTAAAAGCATCTCATATGCAGGAAAATCACTAATCAGCCATAACAAAGAAGCGAACAGACGATTTTTTGTTTGAAATGTCATATGTTTCAGCTCCTTCATCCCATAGTGTTTTCAACTCTTATACTAATGGTTGTAGATAAACATCGATGCCTTGTTTTGGATCATTAGGACCAGGAACGACAACAACGAGAAAAATATATGGAGTTTTCATACACATCCACGGAGGTAAATTACAAGGAGTAACGATAATAGGCCAAGATGAATATTTACCACCAAACCGAAAAAATGGTGAAAATCCATCTGTATATAAGCCAAATCTGACGTTACGACACTCTGCGGCAAATGTAGGATATGTCCTATCAAAATATTTTCATGCTTCTCCATCCGATGGATGTGTCAAGGTTCCATCTTCTAGTGTTCTCACATTATGCATCGCATATGACATGCAGTGATTGAGGATGAATATAACCATCGTAGTCTAGGGATGATTGGTAAATAATGCATTCTCGTATACAGAACTTCCTTACCTTTCTTTTTTCTAGGTTTATACCTTTCCCCACCACATATTTTACAGTTTCTAAGGTTAATATCATATTTTCAATACAACATGCAACCTTTAATACAAGTATATATTTTTTGGTAAGGCAAACTGAAAGCCGACATTAGTGTTTTCACTTTGTAATGACTATCGCACATCGGATTACCGGGTGGCATATGTCTTTTTGCAGCTTGTACAACCGTTGTAAATGCAGCTTTTTAAGGTTAAATTTTGACTTTATGGTGATGTACCCAGCGATTACCGATAATTCAGTTTCACTTTCATAACCATTCCACAATGGCCGCTTAGCTGAAGCCAATAAATCAAACATTTTTTGGCTTCCCTGTTCGGTTCTTCAATATTGACGTCATCTTCGTCAACTTGACCGGTAGGGAACATTGACCGTGCTGCATCTTCCACCATATCTTCTATTGTATTCATCATAACTAATTCGACCTCTGACGCTACAGATTTACTATAGGCGCAACAAGTTCTCCATGACGATCTCATAAATAAAAATTTGACACAAAACTAATAATGTCTGGTTTCCAAAACCTCATCAATTTGCACGTACTACAAGGACAACGAAGCTCCTCGTAATCTAACAAATTCATTTATACCATTGTAGAAATGTTCTTTCACTTAGCCTTTCATTCCAATTCTAACTTCAAACATCTAACTACGGTCAATGTAATAATCGAACATTCACAACAAAATACCCTTATTACAACATTGAATAAATGTCATGACCTTTAGGTTAATGTTGTGTTATCCATTGTTGTCAAAAAGGGGTTATTTTTCACCATGTTTCAATGAATGTTGCATATAGTGTTGTAAATATATATTTCGTAACATTGTTCACGCGTTTTTGAAGTAACTAAAAAATAATAAAAACCTTTATTGCAACATCTGTAAAATATCACAATAGGGAAATACATAACAATTTACAAACAATGTTAGCCATACTATTTCAATAATTTTTTAACATTGTAATAAGGCTTTGAACAACGATTTTATTAGAAAACATTAACATTATTTTGTATGAAACGTGCATTAAAAAAATCCATCCACTTTAAAATAAAAATGGAAACAAACTATATTAATATGCTAATTCACAAGAAGACTCAAAACACTGACATTAGAAAATTTGGTACAATTACAGGTACATTTCATGCTCCCAATAACAAAAAAAAAGTCTTGCAAATGTTTTTGTACATAGTAAATTTTCAAATAGCCATAGGTTCTAAAAAGATGCCCTCTTAATACTGTACTCTCGCCACTAAACCAGAAGAAAATTTATGTTATCCACAAGGACTTTTACTTTATTCTCTCTTTTGGTGCATCAGAATTTAGACCAGTATAAAATTGCGTTTCCATTGTCTTCTTCCAAAATGAACTTTTCATTTGTGATCAGAGGAGATGATTTACCTCGGCTGTTTCTTATATCCTCGTCTACCTTTCATCTACAGTTAAGGTGGTACACATGTTGTGTTTGCTATTTTTACAAATACACATGGCCTCTTTTCTCCTACTGCCATGTGCTCTTGTATGCCTATGTTGCTTGTAAGTTGTATGCTCATGTTTTGAGAATCATCTTCATGTTATTTGCTGATGTGTGCACATGTAACTGAGTCTCGTCTTCATGTTTAGAACTGACCGCTCCGCTACTGGCCTGTTTTGGTGTTTTATTTCTTGTATGCTCTGGATTACGTCCCTGTTCATGCAGGAGAAATATTTCTGAAGTCACTTTCTGAAAGTAAGCTGCTTGAGTGCTCTGATTTTTTTGTCACTTCTTGGACACCTTTGATTTTAGGTTATAGCCATGGCAGCAATAGTACCAATTGCTATGCAAAAGAATGTAAACTGAAGAAACTAGCTGGAAATTAGTTCCAGTTGAGTCCCTCTATAAGAGTGGAAACCGAAGACAACTACAGTTTAACCTTCCACAATATCTGTAAAGGTTAAAGTTAGTGCATAGTACTTTAAACACTAGGGCTTGTTTTAGTCCTCTAATCTTCAGATGAGCCTTCATCATAGTTACAAACTAGGCCAGAGGCACTGTAGTTTTCAGCCACTTGATATGATGTTTTTCCTAATCACTTACAAATGTCAGGATCTAAAAAGAACTAGGATAAGTTTTGAAAGATTTAATGTAAACTTTTGTCCATTTCCCAGTATGGTTAAAAAAAATCCAAAAAACATGGAAGATGATACTGAATTTATATAACTTACAAAGGACATTGTATAGAACATTGAAGAGTCTACTTCAAGATTGTATCAGTATCTGAGAAAGGTGCGGAACTAGCCGATTATTCGTTATTTGATACTGAGAGATAAGAAAATATTGAATTAACCGAGTCAGAAATTCCACCAAGTATTTAAACAACTCTAGAATACGATCAACCAAAAATTAAATCAACTGAACTCTTTCTATATCTAGTTGCTCCAAACCGTGCCAACTTTGCTAAAATCTGGTTTGTTTCTATAAATAATTGGAATCAATTTGTGAATGTTCAGGCTATTGAGCATATTACTGGAATGCAAAATCCTGATTCATAATTCTAATTGGTTTAAATTTCCAATGTTGCATCATGTTTATTGTCATATGATGCTAACTCTTTTATTTATAATCATTTTTCCTTTTATCAAACAAAAATAGATGTCAACTGAGTTATATTTTGGTTCACTCATCTGGACATTAATTCATATTCAAGTAGGGAGAAACTATCCAATCACCTAGGACTAAACTGTTTCCTTATATCTACTTTACATTGTAAGCTCAAAATAAAGAATCATTTAAAAGGTTTTGTAAAAACATTGCTCTATATTAATTTTTTGAAGTATTAACGTTTTATTCTAACTTTCTTTACCCTTTCCTGCCTATAAGTTTTCTTCAGGTACGCCATCCCAACTTACCTTAATGTTTCCTAAACTATTAACGGTGTTCGATAAATGATGGAACAAAATTATAGTGTTGGCGACATATTCAATAACGCTAATATAAAATTGCACTCTTAATGTTTTTGATGAAACATATGCCACCTATGAATATAATGTGCATAACTCAAATTATCATATGTATAAAATAAATGACAACTTAAAAAAGTAAGCTTCACAGTAACTAGGCCCAAAAAGAGGGAAAGAAGGATATATCATATATGTACTTGATGATAAAACAAATCTAAATGTTGCACAGATTCACGTTTATTTATTAGAATTCCAATAATTCAAAATACTTTGAAAGCAAATATTTATCTCATTGTTATATCCGCCCGCAACACAAAATAGTGAAATACGAATATTTTCATTTACATATTAATCTAAATATCCCAAACAACTCCATAACATTATAAAAACACAGTGCATGTACTTATAGGTGTGAGTGTTTGGTTGGTTTATCTGATGTTGAAAATTGTCAAACCAAACTAAAACCGATACAATTGAAAACCAAACCAACCAAATTAAGATTGGTTGGTTCGGTTGGTTATCTGATTAAACCGAACTAAAAATATTATAGACTATTTGTTCGTAATATTGACTATAATTTGAAATAAATTATAAATATATGATTAAAATGTTATTATTTATGATTCTTATGCTTCCAAAAAGTAATTCTGATAAATATATGATGATTAAAATTAACCTAGGTAATTAAACTACTTTAAAATATTTACTATAATATCGATAAGTTTGAAAATATATTAAAAGTTCGGTTAATTTGGTTAAACCGATAACCAAACTAAATATTTTTCCAAACCAATTACAAACCGATCCTATTTCAAAACCAATCCAAACCGACTAAATTAAATTGGTTTGGTTGGGTTATTTGGTTTAACCAAATAATGCTCACCCCTATGTACTTAGTCACCCACAATAATGATTTTTGTCGGTTAAACAAATGGACACAATTATATAGCAAGTGAGCTAATTTTTTTTATAAAGAATTCTTCAACTCAAACTGCATACCTCGAAATGAACTATAATATATTGGCTCATAGCCTTGGCAGTTGCAAATAAAAGCAATACACAAATCATGCAGTATCATGCCTCAAACATGGTGGTTCTTGCAGTAGGGTGTATTATCATGTGACGGCAAGGAAATTTCGCTCGATCCGAATCAGTCGTTAAACTGATCTAGACCGTTCGAAACCCCTGATCGTTTTGAGAACAGGACAAATTGGAACGCAAACAGAAGAACATTTCAGTGTTATTACAACAATTCCATCAGATACAAGAATATACAGAGTATAAATGAATACTATACATTCGATAAATATCAGAGATTACAATAAATTACATAGCAGCGGGAAATAATACAAAACACAACTGAAAGTAATACACGGATACAGAGCTTTCCGAGCATCGTTCCAGCTGTAAATCAGGATCCTGTGAATATAAATCTGCAAAACCAAAACTACTAGCTGCCCGTGCCGAAAATAAGGGCACCCAGAGTTTAGGTTAAAACAATAAACTCCAGGTCAGTCATGTGACTGGTGTGAGAACTAAAACAGTTATTTAAAACTTTACTTTAAAAGAGAGTAATTCAAGGGACCACGCTGTATAACACGGAACGGGTTTCCTCCCAAGAATACCAGTGCATAGAATAAACAGCGCAATGCTTTTTCGAAAAATGAAGCTATTATAAGGCCCAGGTCCCATCACACAATGCAACGCAAGCCGGAGGATAGGGTTTTCCCTTATAATAGCCAAACATGCTTGGTACGTTTAAAACAAATCATTTGATACTATTTTAAGTGTATAGTGTCAAAACAATTTCAATCATAAATATCAATCATAGACGGCATGGGTACCATATATCATGTCGCCATACTAGTTCTACAATTAAAACCGCAATATCACGTATTGGAAATTGGATTTCCGTCATGAGTCGAGGCAAGGGGCAAGCTCCTCTCCGCTTCGAGACACTCTAGCAAATGCCTCGGGACTACGCACTCTGGGCAACCCCTGGAATCGGCTGGGCCGGTCCTCTCTTACGTTTGAGGATTAGTTATTCCTGAACACACGTTTCCCGGTCCTTACAGACCTATAATCGAGGCGCCTCATTCCAACAACCACAAAGGTGAAAAGTATATAAATGTCAGGGATGGTAAGTCACTGACACCACCAAAGCTAGAAAGAAACGTCGTGTCCTCCCAGCGGTCCGTATCCCGTTTTTAACTCATACCGAGGTGCAAGGCTCGCGAATTCACGTTATACACAAAGCTACGCCACAAAGGCCGTGCTTTGATCATCAACCACAAGACTTTGCTTTTCAACAGAAGCCTTGATCCATGCAACTCAGCATGCCACACAGGCAATTCATGCCATGCGACTGATGTCTATCGATATACAACCTCTGAGCTCGTACGTCTCAGAGAAGGGCGTTAAGCAAGAGAATAAATTCTCCGCTGCCAAACAGATGTATATTTAATAGAGATCAATCAACACAGAATAAAGTCCAATGTCAGACACACAATCCATTTACAAGTTCGTTCTGGGTCTGAACGAAACCGGAGGCACTTTCCTCACATATCCATCGATCTCCAAGTACGTCTGGACGACCACCAACTATTTCCATCCTCTTGGGTGTACAGCCCAATCAGGATCATCAGTAATTATCCAAACGATGTGAAGACTTCCGGTCTTCGACCACCATCTTCATCTTCGACTTATCGTCGAATCGGTTATTCAGAATGGGTATAAACCCGGTCTTTCCGAACAACCCGCGTATATTAAAAACAAATGTTACACAAACACAACATACGCCTCATTCCAATTCAGTAGCTACTAACTGTAAATCAACAAGAGAATAATTTCTCAAATATTAACCCCGAAGGCCGAAACCAACATCAAATCAATACCAGGAAACCATTCTTCTTAGCTAACCTACCGCTAGTTTCTAAATTTCATATTCTTAGGGAAAGGTTCCCATTAATTTTATCCAAGATAAATTCTTTAAATTTATTCTTTAAATCTTCCTTTGGATGTCATTTCAAACCAAATTATGGTTTTTCAAACTAGTCGGGATTAGCGAACCACGCCGAAGTAATTATTTATTTTATTTCCCAATCCCAACCTATTCATCCCATGAAGCAAAACTGGTAATACTCCATATCTAACACCACGGTGTTATCGGTAAAATTAATTACCATTTCACGTTCAAATCTAATTAAAGATTTGACTATCGTTTGGAGCAAAACTGGTGATACTCCATTCTCGCTCACTTTCCAAATTTGATAATTTAAATTATCAATTCACATTTTAATCTATATGCAGATTCATTAAAACTCCTTTTACTGGGTTAAAGAACTAATGTCATTTAAAAACATTGTTCACGACAAACTCAAATCACATTCCATTTATTATCGGGTTAAAGAACTAGTGTTATTTAAAACACCGCTCATGATAAACCCACAAATCAATTCTATTTACAACCCATTTCAAATCCAATTTATTTATGTAAAAATAAACGGGTTTTAAATTTAGTTCAAATCTTGTTCATTTCGATAAAAGTCTATTTTTATCCTTTCAAATATGGAGTTTTACATCCCAATTTTTCCCAAATCATTTCTTATGATTTTACACAAATTTCTACACTTTTTAATAATTTTATCAAGGCCCGTACAGTCGATTTCCATCAACGGTCATCGAACTGCACTTACAGCGACCTTTTCCAAATTTGATTTGGACGTATCTCCAAATCCAACCGTTAGATTTCAAATTTCTAATATTCGTTAGAAAGCTCTTTTCGATACGAACCCAACGGTTCTGGTTTTAGGAGAATCCGACGGTCGGATCTCCCGTAATGTCCGTTCGAAGTCAATGGTCGAAATTTACGAACTGCCGCGGCGCGTCGCGTTCTATTCAGGCCATTATATAATATATATATATATATATTATATATATATTTCGTCGATTTTCCTTTTTAAACGAATTTTATAAATCGTTTCAAATTTATTTCAAAAACAATTTCAACTTCCGTTTCCAATTCAAATCAAAATTGAATTTTTCCTCATAAATTCGTTTAAAATTCATTTCAATTCAATTCAAATTCGTTTTCTATTCGATTCAATTCAAATTCGTTTTCTATTCGATTCAATTCAAATTCGTTTTCTATTCGATTCAATTCAAATTCGTTTTCTATTCGATTCAATTCAAATTCGTTTTCTATTCGATTCAATTCAAATTCGTTTTCTATTCGATTCAATTCAAATTCGTTTTCTATTTGATTCAATTCAAATTGTAAAAAAAACGAATATAATCGATATAAATATCGTTCGCGTCAAAATAGCGCATCTCTAATCAACACGGCTTTATATATTTCAATAATTCTGTTACTCTATTCAACAAATGAATATTTATCCTATCCAATATGTGAATCTATATTTTTGTCAACACACGACTAATCTCAACGAATGAGTACTGTCCACGTGTGACTCTTTTTGTTATTTAATATATTTTATAAAAATTATGGTATCTATCGTTTGATTTCAAATTAGACTCCAATCGCAAATTAGTAAGAGAACGATTCCCTGAATATTAACCCCGAAGGCCGAAACCAACATCAGATCAATATTCAGGAGACCACTCATCTTATCTATTTTCCAGTTAGTTTCTAATTTTCTATATGATAAAGATGTAAATTTTATTGTTAAAATATTTCGTTCAACACATGACTAATCTCAACGAATGAGTACTGTCAACACATGAACCTTTATTTTATAATGATAAAGATATAAATTTTATTGTTAAAATATTTCGTTCAACACATGACTAATCTCAACGAATGAGTACTGTCCACGTGTGACTCCTTTTGTTATTTAATATATTTTATAAAAATTATGGTATCTATCGTTTGATTTCAAATTAGACTCCAATCGCAAATTAGTAAGAGAACGATTCCCTGAATATTAACCCCGAAGGCCGAAACCAACATCAGATCAATATCCAGGAGACTGCTCATCTTATCTATTTTCCAATTAGTTTCTAATTTTATATATGATAAAGATGTAAATTTTATTGTTAAAATATTTTGTTCAACAAATGACTAATCTCAACGGATGAGTACTGTCAACACATGAACCTTTATTTTTTTATGATAAAGTTGTAAATTTTATTGTTAAAATGTTTCGTTCAACACATGACTAATCTCAACGGATGAGTACTGTCAACACATGAACCTTTATTTTATAATATTCTTTATTTTCTAAATTGGAATGAGGCCCAATCAATCACCATATAGCGTTAACTATATGGATTCCATACAACACATGTATATAATAGCAACGATAAATAATCAACCATCATCCAAAGTGCACTACACTGTATAAGCATCAAATATAGATATTTAACGCTTATAACAGTCTGTCAATCCATCGATCGACATACAACTAATTATTGGGATTAGTGTATGCCGTATTCTATCCCAATACCCGTGTGAGGTTTCAAATCAACAAACACAGATTTTATTTGTGTAGTTGGGCGATGTGTAAAATTTATCGACCCAATCAATATCAATCAAATTAGTGTATATAAACAAATCAGCCGATTTGTTTATAAATATTCATTTATTCACATTCATGTTAAAAATTATATTTTCAACGATAATTTATTTATTTTAACACATCTACTTTTTATTATCGATCTCACATCAACAATACAAACAAATTTCACAACACATGAATCAAACAAACAAGCCATCCATGGTCTGTGGATGACGGGTGTCGGGTGCTACTAAGCACCGTCTGCATCCTAGTATATATATATAACTAGAAAAAGAAATTGAAGAGTGAGAAATTCTCACCAATTGCTATCCTAACCCCACGACTCTTCATAAGTAGAAATCTTCGTCGTTCTCGCCTTTTTGTCACCTTCGCTGCCCGTTGTCACTACATATATATATATCACATTTTTATTTCGCTATTCAATATATAAAAATCCTATTTTTACTTCGCTATTCAATATATAAAAATCATATTTTTATATTATCTAGTATATAAAAATCATGGTTTCTCATAACATAAAAATCACTTCATTAATAAAACCCATTTCATTTCTTCGATAAAATTTATAACTTTGTACGATAAAAATCGTATCATTACATTCTAAAAATTTAAACTTTCTCCGCATAAAAATCTATATTTTCTTCGTATATATATAAAAAAACTATATCTTTCCTTATATAAAATTTATATTTTCTCACTAAAAAAAACAAACCTTTTTATTTGATAAAACTGAAATCTTCCCTTTTTTTATAAAGCTTCATAGAAAAAAACTGATTTTAAAACAATAATTTATAAAATAATAAAAAAAAACTCACCGTGATGTGAACGATTTCTTTTCAGAGGAGGGATGCGTCAGGGGGGAGGGGTTCACTGGCACGCGGTGGTCTTGGACGGGGAGGGGAAGCGATGGAGTGACGGAGGAAGGGGGCGACGCAGCTTTTGGGGCTCGCGGTTTCCGGTGCTTTGGTGGGAGGGTCTCGAGTTGATGTCTGGCGGCTTGGGGGTGGCTGGCGACGCCTAGGGCTTCGGGTTTTGGGGGACTGGGGGCCTCGCTCAAGCCTGGACAGAGAGGAAGGAAGAGGGAGGAAGGAAGGGGGGGAAGCTCATGGGGACGCGCGACGGTCTCCCTTGGCGGTGCGTCGATCGATTTAGGTTTCAATTTTTTTTCCTTTTTTTTTCCTCTTTATTTTGAAATGAACGGGGGGGAGGGGGGGTCAGCTGATAAAAGGAGAGAAGTTTTTTTTATTATTATTATTTTAATTTCAAAAAGTTGACCTTTACGTACGACCTCTAAACGAGGCCCACCGCCTGTCGTCCATAGCATTTCACCCCCATTCCGAACACAATGGGATATGTATCGTGGCTGATTCGACTGTTTCGATCAGTTTCCTTTAAAATCGACATATAACTCTATATATTGAATTTGCATTTCAATTTACTGGGGTCACATACTAACTCGAAAAATTCCAGAAAAATATTTTCTAGCTTCGTATTGACGATACGGTCCTAACAAAACTAATTTCGTCGAATTCTGAGACCGTTGGAAAAATGACCATTTTCCAGTCGATTAAAATCAACTGAAACTGGTCAAATGCGTTTTCCTTTGCCACGCTCACATATTGATTCGAAAAATTATGAAATTTGGAACCTAGCAATAATTTGACATCACGGATCCAACAAAAGTGGTTTCGTCGAAATCCGAGGTCGTTTGCAAAATTCCCATTTTTAAGGGCCTGAATTCCATAGCGACTATTCAGAATTTTCAACTGGACATATCTTTTGATTCCCGCAATGAAATTTCGATTTTTCGGATTTGTTGGAAAGATATTCTCATTTAGATCCTATTATTTTTGGTTTCACTAAAATCCGGTTTATTTTGCACCCGGTACATTCAATTGAAGTTTGAAATCGAATTATCGAACTACCGCGCCATTTTCAATTCCTTTTATAATTATATATAATTATTTATATTCTAACGACGACGTATATAAATATATACGTTCAAATTATATGCAAAATAATTTTCGTCGATATTATTTAAAATAATCAATTTTAAATGTTCAAAATTCACTAAAATTGCCAAAATAAAAAAAAATTAAACTGGCCCTGATTTTCGGGTTATTACAATCTCCCCCACTTAAAACTTTTCGTCCCCGAAAAGGAACAAAGTCGAAAGTGGTTTGATTAATCAACTCTACGTTCGATCTGGCTTCCATTCTCCAACTTTTCAGTTTCTGAGAATTTTCAAAAATTTGGCTAACACCCTAAATTTTCGAAAAATTTCGCCATAACCTCCCCTGCACCGGGAGCCACGGGAAAATCCCGAAATTGCCATACAGGCCTTCTGATCTCAAAAAGAAAAAGCCAAGCGGCTTATAAAATCATCATCACCCAAACAAAACAGTAAACTATCGTAAACATGTACCTATTTGTCGGGCAAACAAATTTTATTCTCTGCTCTAGCCTCCTTGCTATGACCTATTCAATGAAAGTACATGTATATGCAAGCAAATGCAACTAATTTTCAATACAATTCAATATGTGATTCAATTCGGTGTAATGGTTCAAAATTATCAAACAACTAAACAACCAACACAAACATCAATCAATTAGTGAATTAACGTTTCAAATTCATAACTTTGATATATATACAAAAAATCATGTTTTTGATGCCAAATCACAACAAATAAATCTATCAATATAACTTTTGGTTCTCACACCAGTCTAATGGAAATATATAGATATCACACCATCAAAACTCGAACACACACTACTGATGCTATATAGTCATCAGTAGAATCATCTTCGGGCGACTAGAGTGTGATTCTATATCTATCTAGTATATTAAAACTTCGAATATACGTTCATGACGCGTATATGCAAAATCTTTATATATCGGATTGTCCAAATCAATACAAATAAATTATTCAAATACGTATAAAACGATTTAAATTTTCAAAACAAAATTGTTTTCATTTGAAAAATATACTCTTCACACTCGTTCTAGGATACTACTGATCCCATCTCTAACGAGTCATTCTAATTGGATATTACTAATCCAATATCTGATGAATTCTTTCGTATGGTTCTAATGTGTCTTGTTCTCGAGCTCTGTAAACCAAAGCTCTGATACCAAATGAAGCGACCCGAACTTCCCCGGTCTCCGAAGAGATGAGAAAGAACGAATTACTGTGAGGACAAGACAAATCAGAACGCAGACGGAAGAACATTTCATTGTTATTACAACAATTCCATCAGATACAAGAATATACAGAGTATAAATGAATACTATACATTCGATAAATATCAGAGATTACAATAAATTACATAGCAGCGGGAAATAATACAAAACACAACTGAAAGTAATACACGGATACAGAGCTTTCCGAGCATCGTTCCAGCTGTAAATCAGGATCCTGTGAATATAAATCTGCAAAACCAAAACTACTAGCTGCCCGTGTCGAAAATAAGGGCACCCAGAGTTTAGGTTAAAACAATAAACTCCAGGTCAGTCATGTGACTGGTGTGAGAACTAAAATAGTTATTTAAAACTTTACTTTAAAAGAGAGTAATTCAAGGGACCACGCCGTATAACACGGAACAGGTTTCCTCCCAAGAATACCAGTGCATAGAATAAACAGCGCAATGCTTTTTCGAAAAATGATGCTATTATAAGACACAGGTCCCATCACACAATGCAACGCAAGCCGGAGGATAGGGTTTTCCCTTATAATAGCCAAACACGCTTGGTACGTTTAAAACAAATCATTTGATACTATTTTAAGTGTATAGTGTCAAAACAATTTCAATCATAAATATCAATCATAGACGGCATGGGTACCATATATCATGTCGCCATACTAGTTCTACAATTAAAACCGCAATATCACGTATTGAAAATTGGATTTCCGTCATGAGTCGAGGCAAGGGGCAAGCTCCTCCCCGCTTCGAGACACTCTAGCAAATGCCTCGGGACTACGCACTCTGGGCAACCCTTGGAATCGGCTGGGCCGGTCCTCTCTTACGTTTGAGGATTAGTTATTCCTGAACACACGTTTCCCGGTCCTTACAGACCTATAATCGAGGCGCCTCATTCCAACAACCACAAAGGTGAAAAGTATATAAATGTCAGGGCTGGTAAGTCACTGACACCACCAAAGCTAGAAAGAAACGTCGTGTCCTCCCAGCGGTCCGTATCCCTTTTTTAACTCAAACCGAGGTGTGAAGCTCGCGAATTCACGTTATACACAAAGCTACGCCACAAAGGCCGTGCTTTGATCATCAACCACAAGACTTTGCTTTTCAACAGAAGCCTTGATCCATGCAACTCAGCATGCCACACAGGCAATTCATGCCATGCGACTGATGTCTATCGATATACAACCTCTGAGCTCGTACGTCTCAGAGAAGGGCGTTAAGCAAGAGAATAAATTCTCCGCTGCCAAACAGATGTATATTTAATAGAGATCAATCAACACAGAATAAAGTCCAATGTCAGACACACAATCCATTTACAAGTTCGTTCTGGGTCTGAACGAAACCGGAGGCACTTTCCTCGCATATCCATCGATCTCCAAGTACGTCTGGACGACCACCAACTATTTCCATCCTCTTGGGTGTACAGCCCAATCAGGATCATCAGTAATTATCCAAACGATGTGAAGACTTCCGGTCTTTGACCACCGTCTTCATCTTCGACTTATCGTCGAATCGGTTATTCAGAATGGGTATAAACCCGGTCTTTCCGAACAACCCGCGTATATTAAAAACAAATGTTACACAAACACAACATACGCCTCATTCCAATACAGTAGCTACTAACCGTAAATCAACAAGAGAACAATTTCCCAAATATTAACCCCGAAGGCCGAAACCAACATCAGATCAATACCAGGAAACCATTCTTCTTAGCTAACCTACCGCTAGTTTCTAAATTTCATATTCTTAGGGAAAGGTTCCCATTAATTTTATCCAAGATAAATTCTTTAAATTTATTCTTTAAATCTTCCTTTGGATGTCATTTCAAACCAAATTATGGTTTTTCAAACTAGTCGGGATTAGCAAACCACGCCGAAGTAATTATTTATTTTATTTCCCAATCCCAACCTATTCATCCCATGAAGCAAAACTGGTAATACTCCATATCTAACACCACGGTGTTATCGGTAAAATTAATTACCACTTCATGTTCAAATCTAATTAAAGATTTGACTATCGTTTGGAGCAAAACTGGTGATACTCCATTCTCGCTCACTTTCCAAATTTGATAATTTAAATTATCAATTCACATTTTAATCTAATTGCAGATTCATTAAAACTCCTTTTACTGGGTTAAAGAACTAATGTCATTTAAAAACATAGTTCACGACAAAATCAAATCACATTCCATTTATTATCGGGTTAAAGAACTAGTGTTATTTAAAACACCGCTCACGATAAACCCACAAATCAATTCTATTTACAACCCATTTCAAATCCAATTTATTTATGTAAAAATAAACGGGTTTTAAATTTAGTTCAAATCTAGTTCATTTCGATAAAAGTCTATTTTTATCCTTTCAAATATGGAGTTTTACATCCCAATTTTCCCCAAATCATTTCTTATGATTCTACACAAATTTCTACACTTTTTAATAATTTTATCAAGGCCCGTACAGTCGATTTCCATCAACGGTCATCGAACTGCACTTACAGCGACCTTTTCCAAATTTGATTTGGACGTATCTCCAAATCCAACAGCTTTTGGGGATCGCGGTTTCCGGTGCTTTGGTGGGGGGGTCTCGAGTTGATGTCTGGCGGCTTGGGGGTGGCTGGCGACGCCTAGGGCTTCGGGTTTTGGGGGACTGGGGGCCTCGCTCAAGCCTGGACGGAGAGGAAGGAAGAGGGAGGAAGGAAGGAGGGAAGCTGATGGGGAGGCGCGGCGGTCTCCCTTGGCGGCGCGTCGATCGATTTAGGTTTCAATTATTTTTTTCTTTTTTTTTCCTCTTTATTTTGAAATGAAAGGGGGGGGGGGGGGTCGGCTGATAAAAGGAGAGAAGTTTTTTTTTATTATTATTTTAATTTCAAAATGTTGACCTGTACATATGACCTCTAAACGAGGCCCACCGCCTGTCGTCCATAGCATTTCACCCCCATTCCGAACACTATGGGATATGTATCGTAGGCTGATTCGACAGTTTCGATCAGTTTCATTTAAAATCGACATATAACTATATATATTGAATTTGAATTCGCATTTCAATTTACTGGGGTCACATACTAACTCGAAAAATTCCAGAAAAATATTTTCTAGCTTTGTATTGACGATACGGTCCTAACAAAACTAATTTCGTCGAATTCTGAGACCGTTGGAAAAATGGCCATTTTCCAGTCGATTAAAATCAACTAAAACTGGTCAAACGCGTTTTCCTTTGCCACGCTCACATATTGATTCGAAAAATTATGAAATTTGAAACCTAGCAATAATTTGACATCACGGACCCAACAAAAGTGGTTTCGTCGAAATCCGAGGTCGTTTGCAAAATTCCCATTTTTAAGGGTCTGAATTCCATAGCGACTATTCAGAATTTTCAACTGGACATATCTTTTGATTCCCACTATGAAATTTCGATTTTTCGGATTCGTTGGAAAGATATTCTCAATTAGATCCTATTATTTTTGGTTTCACTAAAATTCGGTTTATTTTGCACCCGGTACATTCAATTGAAGTTTGAAATCGAATTATCGAACTACCGCGCTATTTTCAATTCCTTTTATAATTATATATAATTATTTATATTTTAACGACGACGTATATAAATATATACGTTCAAATTATATGCAAAATAAATTTTCGTCGATATTATTTAAAATAATCAATTTTAAATGTTCAAAATTCACTAAAATTGCCAAAATAAAAAAAAAATAAACTGGCCCAGATTTTCGGGTTATTACATATCACCTATCTAGAGAATATTCATTTCCTTCTTTAATCTATCGATGCTGTCCCTTATCGGGAAACGGTTACTGATCCCAACCGTTGGTGATATACATTCGATACACTCAAGCGAAATGAGTGGTCGGTCATGTGTGGCCAGGTTGCAAGATGTTCTTGTTGAACCCAGTGTATTCCTCTCTAGAGGTGCACTATCGGAAGGTGGTTCCATACCTTGTCATGGTTGGAAATCCGTTACCCAATAAGTGCTCGTGGTTTTGATTGTATACTATATATGTGGAACGTGAGATGAAAGCGTTCTGCAAGATGATTATTATATTGTGGTTGATAGACATTATTATAATATCAAAAGAGTTTTGATATAAAAGATCATTGTTTCTTTCAAAATGATTTGAAAGTTAAATCAAATTGATTTGGATTCTCATAAGGGAAAACCCGTTCCGTTATACGGCATGGTCTTATGAGATATCGTTTAATTGCTCAAACTCTTTTAAACTGTTTTACTCACACCAGTCCCATGACTGACCCAGAGTTTTATTTTGTTTTGTTTTCCTCAAACTCTTGGGTGCCTAATTTTGTACGGGCAGTCAAGTAGTCAGGATTTTACAGATATACTTGGAGAGCTTGGCGCAGGAGGCTTCAGGATTTTATAGCTATAGTTATTTCCGCTGTGTTGTAAGTGTTGTCTCTGATAATGTTCTTGTATACATATACTGGTTTTTATTTCAAGGATACGTTATCTATTATATGTTGTTCATTCCGCTGTGAGATTCGTGTTACTCTGATATTGTTCTTCTACTTCTTCTATTCTAAGTTTCTATCTTATCTTTTCTCACCCTCTGATTTCTTTCTATTAGTTTCCTGGTTTTCAGTGTAATTTGGGTTGGACTTGTGTTATTTGGTCAGCTCAAATTGGACCGGAATTTCGGGACTCTACATTCTTTCACTGAGCCTTTCATTCCAATTCTAACTTCATACATCCAACTACGGTCAATGTATTAATCGAACATTTACTACAACAAAATACCCTTATTACAACATTGAATAAATGTCATGACATTTACGTTAATGTTGTGTTATCCATTGCTGTCAAAAGGGGTTATTTATCACCATGTTTCAGTGAATGTTGCATATAGCGTTGTAAATATATATTTCGTAACATTGTTCACGCGTTTTTGAAGTTACTAAAAAATAATGAAAACCTATATTACAACATCTGTAAAATATCACAATAGGGAAATACATAACAATTTACAAACAACGTTAGTCATACTATTTCAATAATTTTTTAACATTGTAAATAAGGCTTTTAACAACGATTTTATTAAAAAACATTAACATTATTTTGTATGAAACGTGCATTAAAAAAATCTATCCACTTAAAAATAAAAATGGAAACAAACTATATTAATATGCTAGTTTACAAGAAGAGTCAAAACACAGACGTTAGAAAATTTGGTACAATTACAGGTACATTTCATGCTCCTAATAACAAAAAAAGTCTTGCGAATGTTTTCGTACATAGCAAATTTTCAAATAGCCATAAGTTCTGAAAAGATGCCCTCTTAGAGCAACTTCAGTTGTTGGAGTTAAGGGGGCAAAATTAAGCAGAATTTAGCCACTTCAGCCATAATTTTATGGCTAAGATTCAGGATCACGTGAAGGATGCTGAATCCATTAGGCGCCAGGATCAGGCGCCTATAAAATAGGCGCTGGGATCCCCCTCCCCCTCTTCCACATGTGCTGCTCTTACACCCCAATTCGTACCCTGTTACCCCTTCCAACGGTTATAAACGGTCACTTTTTTGAATTAATAACGGCCATATGAAAGTTTCAACAGCCATAGACGGTCATATTTTTATTTTTCTATAATATCGGTATGAATACCTCATTGTAAAACACACAAACTTCTTAAACTCCACCATACTCTTTATCTACCAATAAACAATGTCACATCCATTCCAATTCAACAATGAAGTGATGAATACAAACAGTTGGGATTTCGATCCTCAACCAGTCAAAGAACTTACCCCTAATTCTGCTCCACCACTCTCGTTTCACTCTTCTACGCCGTGGAACGTGGACGAAGATAAAGATCTTAGTTTAATGTACTGCCACTTTTCAAACGATTCGGTCAAGGGAAATGATCAAAGTGGGGAGGCATTCTGGGGAAAAGTTATATCTGCTTACAACAAAAAGCACGTAGAAAGGACGAGATCAAAGTCCGCACTTTTAGGTCGATTTGGCAAGACTAATCGACAAACCCAATTCTTTGAGTCTCAAGTTCACAAAATAAGAACCGCAAATCCTAGCGGAATTGGTGGCGAAGCCGAATTGGTAATAATTTATAACTCTCTAATTCGCTTGTCGATATTTTATTTAACTACCACGAAATTATACCAATATTCATTATTTTACCGTTTGTAGAAGCGGATGGTGAACGACCAATTCTTGAAATTATTTTCTAGAGAAAATGGTGCGAAAAAACCGCATTACTGGTAATTTGCTAATTGCTATGAATTGCTTGTTAGTCATCCGAAATGGAGTTCTAGCAATGCGAAGAGCTTAAGAGATGTACAAAAGAAGGAAAAATCAAAGAAAAAAGCAAGCCGGAATTCCTATACTTCAAGTCCGGAAGAATCTTCGCAGAGAGACTCTAATGCGGATGAAGATGCAACTACTAAATTTGATGAAGATGCAAGGCCTATGGGCAAGCATGCTACGAAGAAGAAAAAAGCTGTTCAAACCCAAATTGATTCTCGGTTGGCACAGATGCACGAGAAGCATGCCAGAGAAAATGAAGAACAGACAAGAAATAGTGCAGAAAAACTAGAGGTGTTAAAACAGTCAACCGAGAGTGAATGCAGTTGGTTTGAGTTGGAGCGGCAACAGCAAGAGGCTTTAGTAATGGAAAAGGATGTCACCGGAATGGATCCACTATCGACGCAGTATTGGATGGATTATAAACAACGTATTTTTGATAGTCAAGCTGGATCTAGGCGTATGTAGTTTACTTATGTAGTTTTTAGTGCTTATACTGGTTTCCTCTATGTATTGTTTTTAGTTTGAATTAAACAATGGTATCGTATTTTCTTTTACCCTATTTGTATGTATCGAATAATGATTACCACGTAAAAATAATCAAATGTAGTACGTATGAGAAAGCTAACACACTTCATTGCAAGAATACATTATACAACAAACATTCATAGATATAAATGGAAACAAACGTAATAAAACATAGCATTTGAAATATAATATACTGGTTACCGTAAGAGTTCCAAATGTGATCCATTCGATCTTTTTGAAGGCGGTTGTGCAGAGCTGAATTACGATATATTTCATGTTGATCAACTTGAAACATATGGAATTGTCCTTCAATTTCATCATCGGTAGCGAGGTAAATTTGTAGGGGCTGTCTGGATCCTTCGTATTCGTACTCTGGGTGAACGATGTCGCGTTCATCTTTGATTATCATGTTATGCAGAATTATGCAGCAGAACATAATTTTTGACATTTTCGACTGTTTCCATAACCTACATGGACTACTAACCATTGCGAATCTAGATTGAAGAACATCGAATGCTCTTTCCACATCTTTACGCTGTCCCTCCTGCATAGAAGCAAATTGTTTCTATTTTAGGGTCAATGGATTTGCAAAAGTTTTTACAATCATACTCCATTTAGGATAAATTCCATCCCCCAGATAGTATCTGTGATCGTATGTGTTTGTCCAATCGTAAATGAAACGGGGGGTTTACCCTACGCCAAATCACTGAACAATTGAGATCGTTCAAGAACATTTAAGTCGTTAAGTGAACTAGGCGTACCAAAAAAAAACATGTCATATCCAAAGATCATGAGATGCAACTACTTCTAAGACGATGGTTGGCCGTTTTTCTTCACCATTGTACGCTCCAAGATGAGATTTAGGACAGTTCTTCCCCTCCCAATGCATGCGATCTAGACTCCCTAACGTCCCAGGCCACCCTCTACTTTCGTGCATTTCACGCAAGCTAGCTATGTCAGCCTCGTTTGGAGAACGAAGATATTCATCCCCATATATGTTGACCACTGATTGGCAGAATTCATGTAGGTTTTCCAAAGCAGTACTCTCTGCAATACGATAAGCGTCATCAAGGGCGTCACCGGGTGCACTATATGCTAACATTCTCAGAGTCGCGGTCATCTTTTGATGTCCAGTTAGACCTTATTTTTTGGCAGCATCCTGCTTATAAACAAAGTACTTATTAGCCGCCTGAATACTTTTAAGGATTCTTAAGAATAATGGTCGACTCATTCTGAAGCGTCTGCGAAAAATCTTAGGACCATAAGTCGGATTAGAAATGAAATAATCGTTCATCAGTGTTTTATGAAATGTTGCATGATACCGGTGAAAATATCTTCGACCCATTGTTGAACCACCATGTTTTCATTAGATGAACCGTAAGCTTCAAGGTAGATCTTAATAAGTTCCTGTTCTTCTTGTTGGTGTGCTAATGCGTAGGCTTCATCCTCAAAGTCGCTATCGCACAACATAATAGCTTTTAGCAGATGAGCAGACATTTTTATTGAGAAGTTGTAGTTTAATTTTGAAGTTTGGAGCTGAAATATGATATTTACGTCCTTATATGGTTTGGAGAAGTTATGGCACTGGAATCAATGTTAGGCCTTTATTATCATTATGTTAAATCAGGAAAGTAGCCATGTTCGATTGCTGTAAATGGTCTAGATATTAAATGTTTGTTCTCCTTACGTCAAATCAAACTGTGTACTAAATGTTAGGAAAGGGCATTCTACCAATTTTATGGCACTGTAGCCATGTTCAATAGCTGTAAATTGTCTGGTTATTCAATTTTTGTCGGCTTATGTCAAATCATGCACGGTATCCTTACTATTGATCTCCTCAGTGTTAGGTTAATTCAAGCACAGTAACCTTACTATTTCGTGTTTAGTTAACTGTCTAATCATGTCACAGACCCATGTGAATGGTATATTCTGAATACATGTGACTCGTAACAAAAAGCAAAGAACTATTGCCAAATCTTGGACTACAAATAAAGGGTGCTTCGTATCCTTAGTTTCGCACAGTAAACATTTTCTCATTTTGCAGTTACTCTCCTTTATTCATGGCCACTGATAGTTGGTCTCCATCTGAGTTACTTGTACTTATTGAATCGTATATTGACTTTCAAGAAATGCATGACAAAATGTTGCAAGGGGGTGGTGGAGTAACCCATGCAATGTACTGGTAATTGATTCAAAAAAGTACAACGACAACCCCAAGTGTCCATCGTGGAGGTCTAAAGAAGAGATTCATACCAAACATAGGACCTTCTGGGATGATTGTGCCTGATACCGCCAGATAATCGAGGTGGTTGAAGAGGAAGATATCTTCAAAGCTAATCGTGCCACTTTCGATTCATGTTATCGCTTCGAACATGGAACGAAATTTGTAGGCCATGAAGCATACGAACTTCATTATAGCTGGCTAACGCGTTTCGGTTATGATTGGTAGAGGTGTTTGTGCTACTATTCATGTTAGTCTGTGTTACAACATTAGCTGTATCGTACTATCTTTCAACAGTGTTCATGTACTATGTAGCAGTGTGTATTCTTGTCAAAGATTGTAGTAGGCTTGGCAGTGTCTCAGTATGTAGTCGTGTCAATGTTTTGTTTTGTGTCTCAGTTGTGGTTAAGTCTTTTATTTTACATGTGATCTCTTCTGCTTTCTTTCTACATTGATTACGAAATATGTCTCTGTGTCAAGTCATGTCAATGACTGTAGCAGGCTTTGGAAACATTTTGGTGAGTTATAAAGTCACTGTATCAAGTTTGTATTTTTGTAGGAGTTAAAAAAACACGTAGGAGTTAAAAAATGTGGGTCGTCCTCTTATGCATTAAACACGTAGGGTTGGAACGTTGTAATTTTTTTTCATGGTATGATCCACCTTTGACTAAGAGGGGTGTCCCGTATGCACTGGAGATGCAAGCAGAGGTCGGTTGCTTGGAAAGATTGAATATTGCAACAAAAGCAGAAATGTTGTATGGGTGGTGTGGTTCTTCCCGAAACTAATAGTACTTCCTTACTCTATTATATGTTGGGTCGAATGCGGAATGTGTCATGTATCCTTTATTTGGCTATAATAATGTTGTATGCCGTATATTGTATGTTATAATGATGTTGTACCCTATATTTTGTTATAATGATGTATCCTTTAACGTAGTTATATGTTGTATGTTGTCCACGTTCTGACTAAACAGCATGTATCCAAAATAATACAATTAGTTATAAGTACAATTTAACGCGGTAAGGAGTCGTACCAAAACATTATGATAATTTGCAATACTATAACAGTCCACTAATAATACATTAAAACAACTACAAAGCAGTTCTACAGTCCACTGAACAAGTACTCGTAGAAAATACATGACAATATGAAGACAAAATACAACAATCCCCTTAATAATACAAATAAACCACAAAAGGAATACCAAAGTCCATAGTAATACCAAAGTCCACAAAAGACAAAATACAACAGTACGCTAATAATACAACAATACCGCAATACATCATCATCTCCGTCATGATCATCAACATCCACGTCGTCAGCCCCGTCGTCGTCCTCATCATCATCATCATCATCAACATCGTCGTCCTCAGTTACAGCGTCATACTCATCGGCGTCATGGCTCAGCAGATCATCGAGACCAATGTCCTCACCCACATCTCTAGTCATAGACCCACTGGGCGCAACATCGGTGGGTGCAAAAGGCTTATACACGGCAAGTCTGGCTGATAGCTGATCGATCTGAGACTCCAACATCTGTGTATGACTAAGGTACATATCATGCATGGTGTGGGTGTGTGCAAGAGTCATATCACGATAAATGCCCAGGGTAGCTCTAGACTGGTCCAACCAGTGTGCATACTATAAAGACATGTGATCAGCGTTACATAAAGTACCATAAATAAAAATTGTACATAAATGGACAATGTATTAAAGATACCTGGTATGGAGTGTACAAGCCGGCTGAGGGTACTCGTGGAAAGTCGAGTGGATCTGGAAACACTACGGGTTTCTCAATAACGGTACCTGTAATGTCGTAAGCTCTGAAAGTACAATCAGGCTCTATCTGCATAGGAGGATGGGAAAACTGGGATGGAATATGGTCAAACGAAACCTGAGGTACTTGAACTCTACCGGCTGCCATACGAGGTCCTAAATGATCGAAGTTAACCCCCCGGGCATAATCAGGACATATCAGTCTACGTGGAGCAACTCTAGCCCAGTAAGTGTCTTAATCTCCATCAATTAAAAATGGGCTAATCTCAACCCATCCAGCCTCCAGTAGGGCCTGTATGTACTGCACCCCAATCAACCTACGTCTGCCAAACATGTCCTTGCAAGATAACGGATATCCCGGTATACGTAAATCAGCGCTGATCTGATACGCACACCTCTCGCCCAAATACCACATGGGCATATAAGCAGGGGTGTGTAAAGCGACCCTATGAGTAGAGAGTGTATATGCAATCACCATCGAGTGGCCATCAACCATAAGGCCAGCATTTGTCAGATGGTCCAAATGTGCGGTTCAAGGAGTGTGTATGAGATTTCCCCGACTTCGTATGTCAAGCTGTGCTCTAGACTCCATCAAACCATGACGTACACCCAATGGAGCACGAGGTACATAATGAATACTCTCCCATCATCTCATCCGCAGAAAGAACTGGTCACCTACCTGAGCAGCCATCTCTACCATGCATGGATGCATGTTAGCCGTGAACTCATAATACCAAATGGGAAAAATATACCAAAAAGTCTGCATCTCTCCGACGTCTCGTAGCACATATGAATCTAAAGTGGTGTACAAAGTACCGAGTATAGTTGTGTCCCAACCTATCATATCAAGCCGATCCAACATAGTAATCGAAGCTAGATAACCCAAGCAAATGGTACTTTTATGGTCCGAAAAAAGGTCGAACCAAACAAGTATAGTAAAAACACCCTAGTCACCCCGCCTATAATATCCAGTTAACTCGAATAAGAAGTGATGTACTATTGAAGGTAAGTCAACGGAACCACCCCACTAATAACTTTGGAATCATCAAAAAGGGGTAAGAACACAGAAAACACGTTGGGTGACTCGTACAAAGCATCAAAAGGAACTGGTCTACGATCAAGACGACCAATCTCCATACCAGTGAGCATATAGAAATCGACAGGAGTGACACCAAGCTCAAAGTCAGAAAAAATGGAAAGTATGTGTGGTCGGCCACCAAGGCTCATAAAGTGCCTGTAACAGGGGTCTGTCGAATGACTGAATAGAACTAATAGATAAAAATTGACCAAAGGGACTGTGCTGCAGCCTATCCTTAATAGGAGCCGGAAGTGCATCATAAAATGTAATTCATTTCGGCCAACTACCTCTGCAATGAATGTACTTGTCCTATATATAACGAAATAACCAATGTTTTTCAATTCAGTAACACCTATTTAGCTTGTACGAAGATATAACTCGCGTAATACTGGAAATCGTTAACATTTAAATTATACCTGAATCGTGGACAATGCAGTATCAGCTCTGTGCTAGTATCCCTCCGGAAGATCATGAAGCATACGAAGCTCATCAGCTGTTACTCCAGGAGCCGGAGGTGTGGGTAATGGACCCGCTTGCTTGTCTGATGGCTTCCGAGCAACTCTCCTTGCAAGTTTAGTGGGTATCGATGGCATTTTAACTCAATTTTCTATTAAAAACAAAATAAAATGAGAGCTTGAAGAGGAATCAAATGAAAAAAAATGGCGGATGGGGGGATTTATAGGGCCAGAATCCTGGCGCCTATTTTATAGGCGCTAGTGAAACACCCCACCTCCGTTAGGGTCACTCTCAAAGGGAATGCCCTAATTTTGGTGGAGGTTTATAAGTATAAGTCACAGATATACAAGAAAGATATAAAAAAAAACACATATTTGTAAACAGCAGAAAAGTGGTAACTTTTATTTCATAAAAGCAAATACGTGTTACAACAACATCACCATGATTGTCTTACATCCTTTCCAAAATCATAACATAACACTTTCATAATCTGTCTTGATTACATTATTTAAAGAAGCTTAAAGAAAACATAAATAAACTGCAAAAGTCCCATAGTTGCTGTCCAAAGCCATAGTTCAAAACGAAAAAGTCCAAGCAATACGTTTCTCCTCTTCATGCTGGATATTAAGGCTGGTCAAGCTGCAGTGTTCCCTCCCTGTGGACCTGGGGGGGGGGGAACGGAAGAAAAGAAGACGAAAGAAAAGTAGAGTCAGACATAAAGCCTGAGTAAGTCTAGGACTATTCTGTCTATGAATAAAGAACTGGGTATGATAAGTATAAACAAGAAGTGGGAAAGCACTATAAACTTGGTTAAGTTGTCTAGGGTCGAATATACTATCGTACCCCATGTTAATCTCTGAACCCATATAAACTAGTTTTCAACTGGCACCCCATAATCAGGGTGAAGTGATCCATTCTATGATGATCGGCTCCTACTCGCATAGTTACATGTGTCTTACGGCCCCCGATGTTGTAGTTACCTATGCTGGTCCCACCATGGGGTGTATCAAGTCCCATGGCAGCGGCCCGACACAACCTTAGAATGCACAGGTATGCTACTGGTGCCCAGTGCTTTATTTTTCTGCGCCGGAGTGTGTGCACGCCCGCACCCCGTTAGAACCTACACTGCTACACCACCGCCGTCGATTTGACCTCTTACAATCAGCCCAGTAATCGTTCCCCCCCCTGCCTAGTTTCAGGGTATCATGATACACCTTATAGGGTTACTGCTGAAAAGGGTCCCCCGCTACTAGGTTTTCTATTTCTAGCCAACATGCTAAGTTGGTTAAGTGTTTTATAACCTAACCCCCCCAATCAGTCTGTTTAGTTTAGCATGTTCCATTTTGATTAAGTCTTTAGTTCACTTAATCCTAACAATCCTGACTCAGCCTTAATTGTCTTATTAAAGCCTTGACCTCTCACATTAGACAGGTATTGTTGTGGCTGCCTGTTGCCGGTTGGTTTCGGGCAGTCTTACGCCACAACTCAGTCTAACCTCGGGTCCTTATTGGGCTCCATGTTTAACCACCCACATTGGATAGGTATTGTTGTGACTACTGGACAGCCGGGCGGTTCCGGGCAGGTTTACTTCACAACTCAATCCAACCTCGGGTTAAACACATCGTATGTTCTACATTTACATATTTTGTCTTTCTTCTTTATTTTCTTATATGTAAATATTTGCGGCCCATTATTAAAAATCAATGGTGTGAAGGTTACACCAATCATGGGCCCAACCCATACTTGAATTTGGGCCCCTTTACTTTATATTTTCATTTATTAATTAATTTGGCCCAACGCTATTTACCCCCGTTTAATTCGCTCGTTTATTATATATATGTTGGGCTTAGCCTTTTTAAGCCCAACTTAGCCACGTGAAAAGGGGAGGCTTAAAGCATGATTACATACATAAGAAGGGGAATGTGAACGCATGAACTTGCAACATAACGTTGGAACTACAAAATAGAAACTGGTGTACTTGCATAGTAGTAATGTATACTTTGGTCATAAAGCATAAGTGACATGAATCAAAGCATGTAAACTTGTAGTTGAGATAAGAATCTAAATTGGATATCATTATTGACACATAGTCTTAACTACAACATAAACCTATGTTTTTATTTAGGCATAATGTCAAACATAAGCAAATCATGTTCATAAGATTCCTACATGTTTACAAAGGGGTTTACTTTTGTTACTAATACAAAAGCATAGTTCAACTTGAATTATTCCAACTTAATCATGATTTTAAATCTATTTACCTAACCATGGCGCACATATACTTATGGCATAAATATTTCTAAACATGAAATCATGATTTTTACTTTAGTCATGCAAACTTGCAAATGGGATTTTGAATCTAACCTAGCTATGTACCACATATGTCATCATATAATTCTTGTTAACAATATAGACCTAACATGGTTTTCAATTATGCAAAATATCAATCATAGCCTAGTCATATTCATAAGTTCGCAAAGAGGTTTTCTAGTACAAAAGTATGGCTTAATACATAGACCATGATGCCAAATTTTCAACATAATTTCATATGAATTATAATAACCTAAATTTGTTCCAATTACTCACAAAAATGATTTTTGTACAAAAATACACATTATGATGACATAGTAGCAAAACCCCAAACTTGCATGAATTTCAATTAGACAACTACATACATGTAGCTTCCACATGAATTACATAATTTGCGAATATTCCAAACGTATATTTGCATAAAACTACCGCAAACATGTAGTTTTTATAATGAATAACATACTTTGCGAATATCCAAACGTATACTTGCATAAAACTACCGCAAACATGTAGTTTTTATAATGAATAACATAATTTGAGAATATCCAAACGTATACAATATTCCAAATCGATAAGAATCATAGTAACGCACAAATATGAATTACTTTATCACCACAAATCAAGTATACAAACCAACACAATTATTTGTTCATACCAAAATAATACTCTACTTACAATTGTGTGGCGAATTCTCCAATTTAGGGATTTGGAGATGCGATTCCTTGTTGATTTGATTTGTTTAAGTTGCTTTATGCTTTAGAATTTTCCTCCTAGTCTTCTCCCAAATTGGTGGCTACTCCTAGTCGTTCCTCAGCAGCATGATGGCTTTGTTCTTATTTTTGAATGAACAGATTAGGTTGAGTCTAGGGTCATTCTTATAGAGTTTATGAACTGATTAGGACCATCGATGTTGCTTGGATTGATCGTAGCCATTCATTCGAAAGAGAGACCAATTAGAGCCTGCCACCTAGCCCTAATGACAAAGCATGCTTCTGAAAATCGACCAACATAGACTAGGCCAGCCAGGGTGGACTGGGTTCGACCTGGGTCTGGACCAGGTCGACAGCCCTGTCGACAGCCCTGTCGACCTGGCTAGACCAGGTCGACAGCCCAGTCGACCTGGGTGTCTTAGGCGGGAATTTTCCCGCCCTGGCCAATTGGGCCCGATTTTTAATTTTAAACTTGTTTTTCTGAGCTGTTCGAATTTTAAACTTAATTCAGAAACTTCCGAAGGCTATATCTTCTTCATACGGACTCCGTTTTTCGAAAACTCGGACTCTATTTCGCGTATTTTTCCGAGACGAACGCAATGGCGTATCCCGTTTCCCTTAGTTCTTTGATTTCAAATTAATTATGCTTTAATTTGTTAATTTCACAGTTATAGAATACACGGGGTGTTACATTCTCCCCCACTTAAAAGGATTTCGTCCCCGAAATCTTCAAGTTTAGGAAGATGTATATCCTAACATCCAATCATCCATCTACTCATCCATCAAACACGAGCATCCATTGTCCTTAAAAGACTTCTAATGCTTCATGATCATATGCGAAGTGTGTGTGTACATGAACTTATCTAATGCAAAATCAGGCGGTCTACTGATTCAGTTGACCTCCTTAATGCGAATTATGTAAGTGCCATAAATCCATTATGTATGCAAATTTTCCTATTCATGATTCTACATGAGTGCACAATCATTCATTACAAATGCAACATCCATATGACAACACATTAAAGTTCAACCATATACGAACGCAAACATATATGCATATGCAATATGAAGTGACTGAGCCAATCTAAAACCTAGATTGTGTGTGTATATGCAACCACGAGCAACCACTAGCAATCACTTGCAACCACTTGCAACCATCATCCATAACATGTTTCAATTACATGTTTTCATCCAAAGGGTTTCTACCTAAAAGATAAGGTCGAGGAAATATACCTAAAAAGATAGATAAAAGCGCGACTTAAGGAAAAAGAAAGATCAAGGACGTACCCTCGAAAAGAAAAGGGTAAGCAGTGCGTATTCTAGCTTCAGTTTCCCAAGTCGCGTCTCCCTCGGCGTCGCTCCACTGAACTTTGACGAGCCTGACTTCGCGGTTGCGTAGCTTCTTCACTTCCGTTCCTAAGATGCGGGTTGGAACTTTTCTTATGGTTGCTTCGCGTTCCACTTCGGCCTCTTCGAGGATATTTGGCTCTACCACTTCAGCAGACTCATGTAGACATTTTCGGAGATGTGAAACGTGAAAAACGTTGTGGACTCCGGCCAACTTCTCGGGTAGCTCTAATCTATAGGCCATTTTCCCAATTTTCTCGATGATAGGGAATGGCCCTACGAACCTTGGTGCCAGTTTTCCTGTGGTTCCAAAACGAACAACGTTTCTTAGCGGAGATACCTTGAGAAAAACTCTGTCTCCAACCTCAAATTCAAGGTCGGTCCTTCTCTTGTCGGCATAGGACTTTTGTCTGTCTTGGGCCGTCTTCATCCTTCTTCGTATTAAGTCTACTTTCTCTGAAGTCTCTCGGATCATATCTGGTCCAAGTATGAGCTTATCAGTAGACTCCCACCAACAAGTGGGCGATCGGCACGGTCTTCCATATAAAGCTTCGAAGGGCGCCATTCCGATGGTTGCTTGATAGCTGTTGTTGTAGGCAAATTCCACCAAAGGAAGGTGGTCTTCCCATGTCCCTCCGAAGTCAAGGACGCATATTCTTAAAAGGTCCTCCAAAACTCTGTTCACTCTCTCTGTTTGGCCGTCGGTTTGGGGATGATAGGCTGTGCTCAAGCATAACTGCGTTCCTACTGCTTCTTGCAGACTCCGCCAAAACTCGCTGGTGAAGATGGGGTCTTGGTCACTAATAATGCTAGATGGTATTCCATGGAGTCGAATGATTTCTTTGAGGTAAAGTGATGCCAGGGATGAGGCAGTTCTTTTACTTTTGACAGGTAAAAAGTGGGCGCTTTTAGTAAGCCTATCCACTATTACCCAAATGCTAGTGTTGCCTCTCCTAGACCTAGGCAGCCCATCGATGAAGTCCATTGATATGCTATCCCACTTCCACTGCGGGACCTCTAGAGGATGTAGTAGTCCGCCAGGCTTTTTCTGTTCCGCTTTAACCTGTTGGCACACCATACACTTAGAAACGAATTCTGCCACGTCCTTTTTCATGCCGTTCCAGAAGATAGTCCTTTTTATGTCTTTGTACATTTTATCTCCGCCTGGGTGTATCGTCATCTTGGAGTGATGTGCTTCCTCGAGAACCTTCTTTACTAAATCTTTTGTTTGTAGGACGCATAGTCTTCCGTCTCGCCTTAGCAAACCCTTATCGTCGATGGAGTATCTGTTGAGGTGACTTGAAGTCTCACCCCTAATTAGCCTATCAATCATTTCCATAAGCTGAGGGTCTTCGCGTTGTGCTGTCCCTACTAAATCCACTAAAGTTGGCCGTACTTCGAGAGATGCTAGCAAGCCTGGTACAAAATCGGAGGAGGGCCTAAAGTCAAAGCTGGCTATAAACTCTAGGCTTTGTCTTTCAACAAACAACGGGCTTAGGGTCAATTTCTTTCGGCTCAACGCGTCTGCCACTACGTTGCCTTTGCCCGGAGTATAGGAGATTTCGAAATCGTACGAGGCAAGAAACTCCATCCATCTCTGTTGCCTCAAGTTAAGATCCTTCTGCGAGAAAAGATATTTCAACGATTTATGGTCAGTGTAAAGTTCGAACTTCTCACCTAGGAGATAGTGTCGCCAAGACTTGAGTGCAAAGACGATGGCGGCTAACTCAAGATCGTGGGTGGGGTAGTTCTTTTCGTGCACTTTCAACTGCCTCCCGCCATAAGCTACTACCCTTCGTTCTTGCATTAAGACGGCGCCTAGCCCTGTCCCACATGCATCCGTATAAACAGTGAACATCTTGCTCCCATCTGGCAGCATCAAAACTGGGGCTGTTGTGAGAGCCCTTTTCAGTCGTTGGAAAGCAAACTCGCAATCCAAGTCCCAATTGAACACTAGATTCTTCTTGGTCAATTTCGTGAGCGGAGCTGAGATTTTCGCAAAATCCCTTATGAACTTTCGATAGAAACCCGCTAGTCCAAGAAAACTTCGGACCTCAGTCGCATTCCTTGGTGTCTTCCAATCTTGTACCGCCACTACCTTAGCAGGGTCCACTGCTAACCCTTGTTTGGATACTATGTGCCCAAGTAACCTCACCTCTTCTCTCCAAAAGTGGCATTTGGAGAATTTGGCTTTTAGTTGATGGACTCGCAAAGTTTCCATGATTGCCCTTAAGTGTTGAGCATGTTCCTCTTCACTCTTTGAGAAGATAAGGATATCATCTACGAAGACCACTACGAATTTGTTGAGGAAATCTCTAAATACCCTACTCATCAGGTCCACGAAGTAAGCAGGTGCATTTGTCAAGCCGAAAGGCATGACAAGCCATTCAAAGAAGCCGTCTGGGGTTCTGAACGCCGTTTTATCGATGCTATCTTCAGCCACCCTTAGCTGATGAAAACCGGTTGCTAAATCGAGCTGGGAGAAAACAGACGCTCCTACAAGCTGGTCAAACAAATCGTCAATTCTAGGGAGAGGGTGCCTATTCTTTTTCGTTAGCTTGTTGAGCTCCCTATAGTCAACACATAGACGGAGTGAACCATCCGCCTTTGTAGCGAACACCACTGGAGCGCCCCATTCTGAAATGCTCCTCCTAATGAACCCCTTTTCTAGAAGCTCTTTAATCTGTTTACTGAGCTCTTTCCTTTCTCGTGGAGCCATGTGTCTAACGGGCAACGCAAAGGGCTTTGCATTATCTACAAGATATATGCGGAAGTCTATTTCCCGCTTCGGAGGCAAACCCTTCACCTCTTCGAAGACATCCGGATATTCCCGGACCACTCTAACTGATTGCAAATTTTCAACAGAGGCATCTAGCGATTCAAGATAACTAAGCATAACCGCATACGAGGGATTACAAGAAATTTCCAAAGTATTACCAAGCTGGGTTAGGAGCCTAACAACCCTTTTCTCACAATCAAGGATGGCCCCATTACTGGATAGCCAATCCATACCCAAAATCAAACCATACCCCGAAAAGCCCAAAACAAAGGCACTACATTGAAATTCTACGCTTAGAATAGAAATTTTCAATCCCAAACAGATCATAGACAAATGAGCTGGGCCCCCAATTGGGTTTGAAACAATTAAGGGGTCCTCTACCATACTAGTTTTTAGGTGCAGAGATTCTACTAAAGCAGACGAGATAAAGGAGTGTGATGCGCCAGAATCAAATAAAGTGCGAACGGGGTGATCATAAAGATAAACTACACTTTCTACAGAAGTATTTATACCTCGCTGTTGCAAAGGTGGTGCTTCTAGCACATGAACCTGTGCCCCTGAGGTGGATCCAGCCCTCTGCCCCTGTCCTCGTTTCTTTGGGCAATCCTTAGCCCTGTGGCCTGTCTCACCGCAAGAAAAGCACCCACCATTCTCCTTGGCCTTCTTTTTCCGGCAGTCCTTTACTAAGTGCCCCACTTTTCCACAGAAATTACACTTCCTCTTCTCTTTGTTGCCTTTCCCGCCTTTCTTAAAGTCCGTCTTCTTAGGCTGCAAACCCTCTTTCTTCCCTTGAGAGCTTTCTGCCTTTGTCTCCTTCTTACCCTTATCCTCCTCATTCAGCAATGCCATTTGCACCAATCTTTCATACGTGGCCCCCATGGGTATATGGGTCATGGCCAAACTGTGTAATGGCTCATTTAACCCTTTGACGAAACGGAGAGCCTTCTTGTGCGGGGTGTTGACTAGGTCTAGCCCAAACCTAAACAGCTCATCGAACTGATTCACATACTCTCTGACTGTCTTGTTCCCTTGCTTAAGAAATAAGAATTTTTCCAACTGCAAGCTCCTTTCCGCATCCGAGAGAAATTTAGTCTCAAACCTTGCCCTAAAGTCCTCCCATGTCTCCACTGGTCTTTCTGCATTAGTGACTTCCCACCAGTAGGAAGCCTCACCCTTTAATAGCCATACTGCCAGTTGTACTTTTTGTCTATCTTCTACCTCAAAGATGATGAATAGGTCCTCAGTTTCTTTCAGCCAATTTCTAGCCGCCACGAAGGACTCAGTTCCATGAAAATCCTTCCCTCCCATAGCTTTAAAATCCTTACATATCTTAGAAAACGTGTTTCCCCGTGGAGGAGGTGGAGGAAAAGGTGCCGCTGCAGCTGGATGATTTCCTGCAGCTGGGGGAGGAGGAACGGTAGGACCTGGCTGAGTGGCCTTTGCTTCTAAGAACCGTCTAAACCAACCAGGTACTGGTACCCCTTCCGGCAAGTTAAGTTCTTCGGACATGCTGAAACAAAAAAGGATAGATTCAAAACGAAGGATAAGAGATAGTACCTATGGCTTTGGGGAGTGGACTTTGCCTTTTTAAAATAAAATAATATTTTTCTTCTAAAATTGCTTCTTTAAATTTCCTTTTTTTTTTGAAAATAAATTTTCAAAACTTTTTATCTTATCTGGTAAACCTATGCTCTGATACCAAGTGAAACACCCCACCTCCGTTAGGGTCACTCTCAAAGGGAATGCCCTAATTTTGGTGGGGGTTTATAAGTATAAGTCACAGATATACAAGACAGATATAAAAAACACATATTTGTAAACAGCAGAAAAGTGGTAACTTTTATTTCATAAAAGCAAATACGTGTTACAACAACATCACCATGATTGTCTTACATCCTTTCCAAAATCATAACATAACACTTTCATAATCTGTCTTGATTACATTATTTAAAGAAGCTTAAAGAAAACATAAATAAACTGCAAAAGCCCCATAGTTGATGTCCAAAGCCATAGTTCAAAACGAAAAAGTCCAAGCAATACGTTTCTCCTCTTCATGCTGGATATTAAGGCTGGTCAAGCTGCAGTGTTCCCTCCCTGTGGACCTGGGGGGGGGGGGAACGGAAGAAAAGAAGACGAAAGAAAAGTAGAGTCAGACATAAAGCCTGAGTAAGTCTAGGACTATTCTGTCTATGAATAAAGAACTGGGTATGATAAGTATAAACAAGAAGTGGGAAAGCACTATAAACTTGGTTAAGTTGTCTAGGGTCGAATATACTATCGTACCCCATGTTAATCTCTGAACCCATATAAACTAGTTTTCAACTGGCACCCCATAATCAGGGTGAAGTGATCCATTCTATGATGATCGGCTCCTACTCGCATAGTTACATGTGTCTTACGGCCCCCGATGTTGTAGTTACCTATGCTGGTCCCACCATGGGGTGTATCAAGTCCCATGGCAGCGGCCCGACACAACCTTAGAATGCACAGGTATGCTACTGGTGCCCAGTGCTTTATTTTTCTGCGCCGGAGTGTGTGCACGCCCGCACCCCGTTAGAACCTACACTGCTACACCACCGCCGTCGATTTGACCTCTTACAATCAGCCCAGTAATCGTTCCCCCCCCTGCCTAGTTTCAGGGTATCATGATACACCTTATAGGGTTACTGCTGAAAAGGGTCCCCCGCTACTAGGTTTTCTATTTCTAGCCAACATGCTAAGTTGGTTAAGTGTTTTATAACCTAACCCCCCCAATCAGTCTGTTTAGTTTAGCATGTTCCATTTTGATTAAGTCTTTAGTTCACTTAATCCTAACAATCCTGACTCAGCCTTAATTGTCTTATTAAAGCCTTGACCTCTCACATTAGACAGGTATTGTTGTGGCTGCCTGTTGCCGGTTGGTTTCGGGCAGTCTTACGCCACAACTCAGTCTAACCTCGGGTCCTTATTGGGCTCCATGTTTAACCACCCACATTGGATAGGTATTGTTGTGACTACTGGACAGCCGGGCGGTTCCGGGCAGGTTTACATCACAACTCAATCCAACCTCGGGTTAAACACATCGTATGTTCTACATTTACATATTTTTTCTTTCTTCTTTATTTTCTTATATGTAAATATTTGCGGCCCATTATTAAAGATCAATGGTGTGAAGGTTACACCAATCATGGGCCCAACCCATACTTGAATTTGGGCCCCTTTACTTTATATTTTCATTTATTAATTAATTTGGCCCAACGCTATTTACCCCCGTTTAATTCGCTCGTTTATTATATATATGTTGGGCTTAGCCTTTTTAAGCCCAACTTAGCCACGTGAAAAGGGGAGGCTTAAAGCATGATTACATACACAAGAAGGGGAATGTGAACGCATGAACTTGCAACATAACGTTGGAACTACAAAATAGAAACCGGTGTACTTGCATAGTAGTAATGTATACTTTGGTCATAAAGCATAAGTGACATGAATCAAAGCATGTAAACTTGTAGTTGAGATAAGAATCTAAATTGGATATCATTATTGACACATAGTCTTAACTACAACATAAACCTATGTTTTTATTTAGGCATAATGTCAAACATAAGCAAATCATGTTCATAAGATTCCTACATGTTTACAAAGGGGTTTACTTTTGTTACTAATACAAAAGCATAGTTCAACTTGAATTATTCCAACTTAATCATGATTTTAAATCTATTTACCTAACCATGGCGCGCATATACTTATGGCATAAATATTTCTAAACATGAAATCATGATTTTTACTTTAGTCATGCAAACTTGCAAATGGGATTTTGAATCTAACCTAGCTATGTACCACATATGTCATCATATAATTCTTGTTAACAATATAGACCTAACATGGTTTTCAATTATGCAAAATATCAATCATAGCCTAGTCATATTCATAAGTTCGCAAAGAGGTTTTCTAGTACAAAAGTATGGCTTAATACATAGACCATGATGCCAAATTTTCAACATAATTTCATATGAATTATAATAACCTAAATTTGTTCCAATTACTCACAAAAATGATTTTTGTACAAAAATACACATTATGATGACATAGTAGCAAAACCCCAAACTTGCATGAATTTCAATTAGACAACTACATACATGTAGCTTCCACATGAATTACATAATTTGCGAATATTCCAAACGTATATTTGCATAAAACTACCGCAAACATGTAGTTTTTATAATGAATAACATACTTTGCGAATATCCAAACGTATACTTGCATAAAACTACCACAAACATGTAGTTTTTATAATGAATAACATAATTTGAGAATATCCAAACGTATACAATATTCCAAATCGATAAGAATCATAGTAACGCACAAATATGAATTACTTTATCACCACAAATCAAGTATACAAACCAACACAATTATTTGTTCATACCAAAATAATACTCTACTTACAATTGTGTGGCGAATTCTCCAATTTAGGGATTTGGAGATGCGATTCCTTGTTGATTTGATTTGTTTAAGTTGCTTTATGCTTTAGAATTTTCCTCCTAGTCTTCTCCCAAATTGGTGGCTACTCCTAGTCGTTCCTCAGCAGCATGATGGCTTTGTTCTTATTTTTGAATGAATAGATTAGGTTGAGTCTAGGGTCATTTTTATAGAGTTTATGAACTGATTAGGACCATCGATGTTGCTTGGATTGATCGTAGTCATTCATTCGAAAGAGAGACCAATTAGAGCCTGCCACCTAGCCCTAATGACAAAGCATGCTTCTGAAAATCGACCAACATAGACTAGGCCAGCCAGGGTGGACTGGGTTCGACCTGGGTCTGGACCAGGTCGACAGCCCTGTCGACCAGGCTAGACCAGGTCAACAGCCCAGTCGACCTGGGTGTCTTAGGCGGGAATTTTCCCGCCCTAGCCAATTGGGCCCGATTTTTAATTTTAAACTTGTTTTTCTGAGCTGTTCGAATTTTAAACTTAATTCAGAAACTTCCGAAGGCTATATCTTCTTCATACGGACTCCGTTTTTCGAAAACTCGGACTCTATTTCGTGTATTTTTCCGAGACGAACGCAATGGCATATCCCGTTTCCCTTAGTTCTTTGATTTCAAATTAATTATGCTTTAATTTGTTAATTTCACAGTTATAGAATACACGGGGTGTTACAGCTAGGATTCTGGCGATAGGCGCCAGACCACTGGCCCAGTATCCCCAATTGAGGGCTGAATATTCAGTGGTCAGAATATTCATCCCTGAATCCACTGGAGATGCTCTTTGTACTGTGTTCTCGCCACTAAACCAGAATAAAATTTATGTTATCCATAAGGACTTTTACTTTATTCTCTCTTTTGGTGCATCAGAATTTAGACCAATATAAAATTGCATTTCAATTGTCTTCTTTGAAAATGAACTTTTCATTGGTGATCAGAGGAGATGATCTACCTCGGCTGTTTCTTATCTCCTTGTCTACCTTTCATCTACAGTTAAGGTGGTACATATGTTGTGTTCGCTGTTTTTACAAATACACATGGCCTCTTTTCTCCTACTGCCATGTGCTCTTGTATGCCAATGTTGCTTGTAAGTTGTATGCTCATGTTTTGAGAATCATCTTCATGTTATTTGCTGATGTGTGCTCATGTAACTGAGTCTCGTCTTCATGTTTAGAACTGACCGCTCTGCTACTAGCCTGTTTTGGTGTCTTATTTCTTGTATGCTCTGGATTACGTCCCTGTTCATGTAGGAGAAATATTTCTGAAGCCACTTTCTGAAAGTAAGCTGCCTGAGTGCTCTGATTTTTTTGTCACTTCTTGGACACCTTTGATTTTAGGTTATAGCCATGGCAGCAATAATACCGATTGCTATGCAAAAGAAAGTAAACTGAAGAAACTAGCTGGAAATTAGTTCCAGTTGAGTCCCCCTATAAGAGTGGAAACCGAAGACAACTACAGTTTAACCTTCCACAATATCTGTAAAGGTTAAAGTTAGTGCATAGTACTTTAAACATTAGGGCTTGTTTTAGTCCTCTAATCTTCCGATGAGCCTTCATCATAGTTACAAACTAGGCCAGAGGCACTGTAGTTTTCAGCCACTTGATATGATGTTTTTCCTAATCACTTACAAATGTTAGGATCTAAAAAGAACTAGGATAAGTTTTGAAAGATTTAATGTAAACTTTTGTCCATTTCCCAGTATGGTTAAAAAAAATCCAAAAATCATGGAAGATGATACTGAATTTATATAACTTACAAAGGACATTGTATAGAACATTGAAGAGTCTACTTCAAGATTGTATCAGTATCTGAGAAAGGTGCGGAACTAGCTGATTATTCGTTATTTGATACTGAGAGATAAGAAAATATTGAATTAACCGAGTCAGAAATTCCACCAAGTATTTAAACAACTCAAGAATACGATCAACCAAAAATTAAATCAACTGAACTCTTTCTATATCTAGTTGCTCCAAACCGTGCCAACTTTGCTAAAATCTGGTTTGTTTCTATAAATAATTGGAATCAATTTGTGAATGTTCAGGTTATTGAGCATATTACTGGAATGCAAAATCCTGATTCATAATTCTAATTGGTTTAAATTTCCAATGTTGCATCATGTTTATTGTCATATGATGCTAACTCTTTTATTTATAATCATTTTTCCTTTTATCAAACAAAAATAGATGTCAACTGAGTTATATTTTGGTTCACTCATCTGGACATTAATTCATATTCAAGTAGGGAGAAACTATCCAATCACCTAGGACTAAACTGTTTCCTTATATCTACTTTACATTGTAAGCTCAAAATAAAGAATCATTTAAAAGGTTTTGTAAAAACATTGCTCTATATTAATTTTTTGAAGTATTAACGTTTTATTCTAACTTTCTTTACCCTTTCCTGCCTATAAGTTTTCTTCAGGTACGCCATCCCAACTTACCTTAATGTTTCCTAAACTATTAACGGTGTTCGATAAATGATGGAACAAAATTATAGTGTTGGCGACATATTCAATAACGCTAATATAAAATTGCACTCTTAATGTTTTTGATGAAACATATGCCACCTATGAATATAATGTGCATAACTCAAATTATCATATGTATAAAATAAATGACAACTTAAAAAAGTAAGCTTCATAGTAACTAGGCCCAAAAAGAGGGAAAGAAGGATATATCATATATGTACTTGATGATAAAACAAATCTAAATGTTGCACAGATTCACGTTTATTTATTAGAATTCCAATAATTCAAAATACTTTGAAAGCAAATATTTATCTCATTGTTATATCCGCCCGCAACACAAAATAGTGAAATACGAATATTTTCATTTACATATTAATCTAAATATCCCAAACAACTCCATAACATTATAAAAACACAGTGCATGTACTTATAGGTGTGAGTGTTTGGTTGGTTTATCTGATGTTGAAAATTGTCAAACCAAACTAAAACCGATACAATTGAAAACCAAACCAACCAAATTAAGATTGGTTGGTTCGGTTGGTTATCTGATTAAACCGAACTAAAAATATTATAGACTATTTGTTCGTAATATTGACTATAATTTGAAATAAATTATAAATATATGATTAAAATGTTATTATTTATGATTCTTATGCTTCCAAAAAGTAATTCTGATAAATATATGATGATTAAAATTAACCTAGGTAATTAAACTACTTTAAAATATTTACTATAATATCGATAAGTTTGAAAATATATTAAAAGTTCGGTTAATTTGGTTAAACCGATAACCAAACTAAATATTTTTCCAAACCAATTACAAACCGATCCTATTTCAAAACCAATCCAAACCGACTAAATTAAATTGGTTTGGTTGGGTTATTTGGTTTAACCAAATAATGCTCACCCCTATGTACTTAGTCACCCACAATAATGATTTTTGTCGGTTAAACAAATGGACACAATTATATAGCAAGTGAGCTAATTTTTTTTTATAAAGAATTCTTCAACTCAAACTGCATACCTCGAAATGAACTATAATATATTGGCTCATAGCCTTGGCAGTTGCAAATAAAAGCAATACACAAATCATGCAGTATCACGCCTCAAACATGGTGGTTCTTGCAGTAGGGTGTATTATCATGTGACGGCAAGGAAATTTCGCTCGATCCGAATCAGTCGTTAAACTGATCTAGACCGTTCGAAACCCCTGATCGTTTTGAGAACAGGACAAATTGGAACGCAAACAGAAGAACATTTCAGTGTTATTACAACAATTCCATCAGATACAAGAATATACAGAGTATAAATGAATACTATACATTCGATAAATATCAGAGATTACAATAAATTACATAGCAGCGGGAAATAATACAAAACACAACTGAAAGTAATACACGGATACAGAGCTTTCCGAGCATCGTTCCAGCTGTAAATCAGGATCCTGTGAATATAAATCTGCAAAACCAAAACTACTAGCTGCCCGTGCCGAAAATAAGGGCACCCAGAGTTTAGGTTAAAACAATAAACTCCAGGTCAGTCATGTGACTGGTGTGAGAACTAAAACAGTTATTTAAAACTTTACTTTAAAAGAGAGTAATTCAAGGGACCACGCTGTATAACACGGAACGGGTTTCCTCCCAAGAATACCAGTGCATAGAATAAACAGCGCAATGCTTTTTCGAAAAATGAAGCTATTATAAGACCCAGGTCCCATCACACAATGCAACGCAAGCCGGAGGATAGGGTTTTCCCTTATAATAGCCAAACATGCTTGGTATGTTTAAAACAAATCATTTGATACTATTTTAAGTGTATAGTGTCAAAACAATTTCAATCATAAATATCAATCATAGACGGCATGGGTACCATATATCATGTCGCCATACTAGTTCTACAATTAAAACCGCAATATCACGTATTGGAAATTGGATTTCCGTCATGAGTCGAGGCAAGGGGCAAGCTCCTCTCCGCTTCGAGACACTCTAGCAAATGCCTCGGGACTACGCACTCTGGGCAACCCCTGGAATCGGCTGGGCCGGTCCTCTCTTACGTTTGAGGATTAGTTATTCCTGAACACACGTTTCCCGGTCCTTACAGACCTATAATCGAGGCGCCTCATTCCAACAACCACAAAGGTGAAAAGTATATAAATGTCAGGGATGGTAAGTCACTGACACCACCAAAGCTAGAAAGAAACGTCGTGTCCTCCCAGCGGTCCGTATCCCGTTTTTAACTCATACCGAGGTGCAAGGCTCGCGAATTCACGTTATACACAAAGCTACGCCACAAAGGCCGTGCTTTGATCATCAACCACAAGACTTTGCTTTTCAACAGAAGCCTTGATCCATGCAACTCAGCATGCCACACAGGCAATTCATGCCATGCGACTGATGTCTATCGATATACAACCTCTGAGCTCGTACGTCTCAGAGAAGGGCGTTAAGCAAGAGAATAAATTCTCCGCTGCCAAACAGATGTATATTTAATAGAGATCAATCAACACAGAATAAAGTCCAATGTCAGACACACAATCCATTTACAAGTTCGTTCTGGGTCTGAACGAAACCGGAGGCACTTTCCTCACATATCCATCGATCTCCAAGTACGTCTGGACGACCACCAACTATTTCCATCCTCTTGGGTGTACAGCCCAATCAGGATCATCAGTAATTATCCAAACGATGTGAAGACTTCCGGTCTTCGACCACCATCTTCATCTTCGACTTATCGTCGAATCGGTTATTCAGAATGGGTATAAACCCGGTCTTTCCGAACAACCCGCGTATATTAAAAACAAATGTTACACAAACACAACATACGCCTCATTCCAATTCAGTAGCTACTAACTGTAAATCAACAAGAGAACAATTTCTCAAATATTAACCCCGAAGGCCGAAACCAACATCAAATCAATACCAGGAAACCATTCTTCTTAGCTAACCTACCGCTAGTTTCTAAATTTCATATTCTTAGGGAAAGGTTCCCATTAATTTAATCCAAGATAAATTCTTTAAATTTATTCTTTAAATCTTCCTTTGGATGTCATTTCAAACCAAATTATGGTTTTTCAAACTAGTCGGGATTAGCGAACCACGCCGAAGTAATTATTTATTTTATTTCCCAATCCCAACCTATTCATCCCATGAAGCAAAACTGGTAATACTCCATATCTAACACCACGGTGTTATCGGTAAAATTAATTACCATTTCACGTTCAAATCTAATTAAAGATTTGACTATCGTTTGGAGCAAAACTGGTGATACTCCATTCTCGCTCACTTTCCAAATTTGATAATTTAAATTATCAATTCACATTTTAATCTATTTGCAGATTCATTAAAACTCCTTTTACTGGGTTAAAGAACTAATGTCATTTAAAAACATTGTTCACGACAAACTCAAATCACATTCCATTTATTATCGGGTTAAAGAACTAGTGTTATTTAAAACACCGCTCATGATAAACCCACAAATCAATTCTATTTACAACCCATTTCAAATCCAATTTATTTATGTAAAAATAAACGAGTTTTAAATTTAGTTCAAATCTTGTTCATTTCGATAAAAGTCTATTTTTATCCTTTCAAATATGGAGTTTTACATCCCAATTTTTCCCAAATCATTTCTTATGATTTTACACAAATTTCTACACTTTTTAATAATTTTATCAAGGCCCGTACAGTCGATTTCCATCAACGGTCATCGAACTGCACTTACAGCGACCTTTTCCAAATTTAATTTGGACGTATCTCCAAATCCAACCGTTAGATTTCAAATTTCTAATATTCGTTAGAAAGCTCTTTTCGATACGAACCCAACGGTTCTGGATTTAGGAGAATCCGACGGTCGGATCTCCCGTAATGTCCGTTCGAAGTCAATGGTCGAAATTTACGAACTACCGCGGCGCGTCGCGTTCTATTCAGGCCATTATATAATATATATATATATATATATATATATATATATATATTATATATATATTTCGTCGATTTTCCTTTTTAAACGAATTTTATAAATCGTTTCAAATTTATTTCAAAAACAATTTCAACTTCCGTTTCCAATTCAAATCAAAATTGAATTTTTCCTCATAAATTCGTTTAAAATTCATTTCAATTCAATTCAAATTCGTTTTCTATTCGATTCAATTCAAATTCGTTTTCTATTCGATTCAATTCAAATTCGTTTTCTATTCGATTCAATTCAAATTCGTTTTCTATTCGATTCAATTCAAATTCGTTTTCTATTCGATTCAATTCAAATTCGTTTTCTATTTGATTCAATTCAAATTGTAAAAAAAAACGAATATAATCGATATAAATATCGTTCGCGTCAAAATAGCGCATCTCTAATCAACACGGCTTTATATATTTCAATAATTCTGTTACTCTATTCAACAAATGAATATTTATCCTATCCAATATGTGAATCTATATTTTTGTCAACACACGACTAATCTCAACGAATGAGTACTGTCCACGTGTGACACTTTTTGTTATTTAATATATTTTATAAAAATTATGGTATCTATCGTTTGATTTCAAATTAGACTCCAATCGCAAATTAGTAAGAGAACGATTCCCTGAATATTAACCCCGAAGGCCGAAACCAACATCAGATCAATATTCAGGAGACCACTCATCTTATCTATTTTCCAGTTAGTTTCTAATTTTCTATATGATAAAGATGTAAATTTTATTGTTAAAATATTTCGTTCAATACATGACTAATCTCAATGAATGAGTACTGTCAACACATGAACCTTTATTTTATAATGATAAAGATATAAATTTTATTGTTAAAATATTTCGTTCAACACATGACTAATCTCAACGAATGAGTACTGTCCACGTGTGACTCTTTTTGTTATTTAATATATTTTATAAAAATTATGGTATCTATCGTTTGATTTCAAATTAGACTCCAATCGCAAATTAGTAAGAGAACGATTCCCTGAATATTAACCCCGAAGGCCGAAACCAACATCAGATCAATATCCAGGAGACTGCTCATCTTATCTATTTTCCAATTAGTTTCTAATTTTATATATGATAAAGATGTAAATTTTATTGTTAAAATATTTTGTTCAACAAATGACTAATCTCAACGGATGAGTACTGTCAACACATGAACCTTTATTTTTTTATGATAAAGTTGTAAATTTTATTGTTAAAATGTTTCGTTCAACACATGACTAATCTCAACGGATGAGTACTGTCAACACATGAACCTTTATTTTATAATATTCTTTATTTTCTAAATTGGAATGAGGCCCAATCAATCACCATATAGCGTTAACTATATGGATTCCATACAACACATGTATATAATAGCAACGATAAATAATCAACCATCATCCAAAGTGCACTACACTGTATAAGCATCAAATATAGATATTTAACGCTTATAACAGTCTGTCAATCCATCGATCGACATACAACTAATTATTGGGATTAGTGTATGCCGTATTCTATCCCAATACCCGTGTGAGGTTTCAAATCAACAAACACAGATTTTATTTGTGTAGTTGGGCGATGTGTAAAATTTATCGACCCAATCAATATCAATCAAATTAGTGTATATAAACAAATCAGCCGATTTGTTTATAAATATTCATTTATTCACATTCATGTTAAAAATTATATTTTCAACGATAATTTATTTATTTTAACACATCTACTTTTTATTATCGATCTCACATCAACAATACAAACAAATTTCACAACACATCAATCAAACAAACAAGCCATCCATGGTCTGTGGATGACGGGTGTCGGGTGCTACTAAGCACCGTCTGCATCCTAGTATATATATATAACTAGAAAAAGAAATTGAAGAGTGAGAAATTCTCACCAATTGCTATCCTAACCCCACGACTCTTCATAAGTAGAAATCTTCATCGTTCTCGCCTTTTTGTCACCTTCGCTGCCCGTTGTCACTACATATATATATATATATCACATTTTTATTTCGCTATTCAATATATAAAAATCCTATTTTTACTTCGCTATTCAATATATAAAAATCATATTTTTATATTATCTAGTATATAAAAATCATGGTTTCTCATAACATAAAAATCATTTCATTAATAAAACCCATTTCATTTCTTCGATAAAATTTATAACTTTGTACGATAAAAATCGTATCATTACATTCTAAAAATTTAAACTTTCTCCGCATAAAAATCTATATTTTCTTCGTATATATATAAAAAAACTATATCTTTCCTTATATAAAATTTATATTTTCTCACTAAAAAAAACAAACCTTTTTATTTGATAAAACTGAAATCTTCCCTTTTTTTATAAAGCTTCATAGAAAAAAACTGATTTTAAAACAATAATTTATAAAATAATAAAAAAAACTCACCGTGATGTGAACGATTTCTTTTCAGAGGAGGGATGCGTCAGAGGGGAGGGGTTCACTGGCACGCGGTGGTCTTGGACGGGGAGGGGAAGCGATGGAGTGACGGAGGAAGGGGGCGACGCAGCTTTTGGGGCTCGCGGTTTCCGGTGCTTTGGTGGGGGGGTCTCGAGTTGATGTTTGGCGGCTTGGGGGTGGCTGGCGACGCCTAGGGCTTCGGGTTTTGGGGGACTGGGGGCCTCGCTCAAGCCTGGACGGAGAGGAAGGAAGAGGGCGGAAGGAAGGGGGGAAGCTCATGGGGACGCGCGGCGGTCTCCCTTGGCGGTGCGTCGATCGATTTAGGTTTCAATTTTTTTTCTTTTTTTTTTCCTCTTTATTTTGAAATGAACGGGGGGGAGGGGGGGTCAGCTGATAAAAGGAGAGAAGTTTTTTTTATTATTATTATTTTAATTTCAAAAAGTTGACCTTTACGTACGACCTCTAAACGAGGCCCACCGCCTGTCGTCCATAGCATTTCACCCCCATTCCGAACACAATGGGATATGTATCGTGGCTGATTCGACTGTTTCGATCAGTTTCCTTTAAAATCGACATATAACTCTATATATTGAATTTGAATTTGCATTTCAATTTACTGGGGTCACATACTAACTCGAAAAATTCCAGAAAAATATTTTCTAGCTTCGTATTGACGATACGGTCCTAGCAAAACTAATTTCGTCGAATTCTGAGACCGTTGGAAAAATGACCATTTTCCAGTCGATTAAAATCAACTGAAACTGGTCAAATGCGTTTTCCTTTGCCACGCTCACATATTGATTCGAAAAATTATGAAATTTGGAACCTAGCAATAATTTGACATCACGGATCCAACAAAAGTGGTTTCGTCGAAATCCGAGGTCGTTTGCAAAATTCCCATTTTTAAGGGCCTGAATTCCATAGCGACTATTCAGAATTTTCAACTGGACATATCTTTTGATTCCCGCAATGAAATTTCGATTTTTCGGATTTGTTGGAAAGATATTCTCATTTAGATCCTATTATTTTTGGTTTCACTAAAATCCGGTTTATTTTGCACCCGGTACATTCAATTGAAGTTTGAAATCGAATTATCGAACTACCGCGCCATTTTCAATTCCTTTTATAATTATATATAATTATTTATATTCTAACGACGACGTATATAAATATATACGTTCAAATTATATGCAAAATAAATTTTCGTCGATATTATTTAAAATAATCAATTTTAAATGTTCAAAATTCACTAAAATTGCCAAAATAAAAAAAAATTAAACTGGCCCTGATTTTCGGGTTATTACAATCTCCCCCACTTAAAACTTTTCGTCCCCGAAAAGGAACAAAGTCGAAAGTGGTTTGATTAATCAACTCTACGTTCGATCTGGCTTCCATTCTCCAACTTTTCAGTTTCTGAGAATTTTCAAAAATTTGGCTAACACCCTAAATTTTCGAAAAATTTCGCCATAACCTCCCCTGCACCGGGAGCCACGGGAAAATCCCGAAATTGCCATACAGGCCTTCTGATCTCAAAAAGAAAAAGCCAAGCGGCTTATAAAATCATCATCACCCAAACAAAACAGTAAACTATCGTAAACATGTACCTATTTGTCGGGCAAACAAATTTTATTCTCTGCTCTAGCCTCCTTGCTATGACCTATTCAATGAAAGTACATGTATATGCAAGCAAATGCAACTAATTTTCAATACAATTCAATATGTGATTCAATTCGGTGTAATGGTTCAAAATTATCAAACAACTAAACAACCAACACAAACATCAATCAATTAGTGAATTAACGTTTCAAATTCATAACTTTGATATATATACAAAAAATCATGTTTTTGATGCCAAATCACAACAAATAAATCTATCTATATAACTTTTGGTTCTCACACCAGTCTAATGGAAATATATAGATATCACACCATCAAAACTTGAACACACACTACTGATGCTATATAGTCATCAGTAGAATCATCTTCGGGCAACTAGAGTGTGATTCTATATCTATCTAGTATATTAAAACTTCGAATATACGTTCATGACGCGTATATGCAAAATCTTTATATATCGGATTGTCCAAATCAATACAAATAAATTATTCAAATACGTATAAAACGATTTAAATTTTCAAAACAAAATTGTTTTCATTTGAAAAATATACTTTTCACACTCGTTCTAGGATACTACTGATCCCATCTCTAACGAGTCATTCTAATTGGATATTACTAATCCAATATCTGATGAATTCTTTCGTATGGTTCTAATGTGTCTTGTTCTCGAGCTCTGTAAACCAAAGCTCTGATACCAAATGAAGCGACCCGAACTTCCCCGGTCTCCGAAAAGATGAGAAAGAACGAATTACTGTGAGGACAAGACAAATCAGAACGCAGACGGAAGAACATTTCATTGTTATTACAACAATTCCATCAGATACAAGAATATACAGAGTATAAATGAATACTATACATTCGATAAATATCAGAGATTACAATAAATTACATAGCAGCGGGAAATAATACAAAACACAACTGAAAGTAATACACGGATACAGAGCTTTCCGAGCATCGTTCCAGCTGTAAATCAGGATCCTGTGAATATAAATCTGCAAAACCAAAACTACTAGCTGCCCGTGTCGAAAATAAGGGCACCCAGAGTTTAGGTTAAAACAATAAACTCCAGGTCAGTCATGTGACTGGTGTGAGAACTAAAATAGTTATTTAAAACTCTACTTTAAAAGAGAGTAATTCAAGGGACCACGCCGTATAACACGGAACAGGTTTCCTCCCAAGAATACCAGTGCATAGAATAAACAGCGCAATGCTTTTTCGAAAAATGATGCTATTATAAGACACAGGTCCCATCACACAATGCAACGCAAGCCGGAGGATAGGGTTTTCCCTTATAATAGCCAAACATGCTTGGTACGTTTAAAACAAATCATTTGATACTATTTTAAGTGTATAGTGTCAAAACAATTTCAATCATAAATATCAATCATAGACGGCATGGGTACCATATATCATGTCGCCATACTAGTTCTATAATTAAAACCGAAATATCACGTATTGAAAATTGGATTTCCGTCATGAGTCGAGGCAAGGGGCAAGATCCTCCCCGCTTCGAGACACTCTAGCAAATGCCTCGGGACTACGCACTCTGGGCAACCCTTGGAATCGGCTGGGCCGGTCCTCTCTTACGTTTGAGGATTAGTTATTCCTGAACACACGTTTCCCGGTCCTTACAGACCTATAATCGAGGCGCCTCATTCCAACAACCACAAAGGTGAAAAGTATATAAATGTCAGGGCTGGTAAGTCACTGACACCACCAAAGCTAGAAAGAAACGTCGTGTCCTCCCAGCGGTCCGTATCCCTTTTTTAACTCAAACCGAGGTGTGAGGCTCGCGAATTCACGTTATACACAAAGCTACGCCACAAAGGCCGTGCTTTGATCATCAACCACAAGACTTTGCTTTTCAACAGAAGCCTTGATCCATGCAACTCAGCATGCCACACAGGCAATTCATGCCATGCGACTGATGTCTATCGATATACAACCTCTGAGCTCGTACGTCTCAGAGAAGGGCGTTAAGCAAGAGAATAAATTCTCCGCTGCCAAACAGATGTATATTTAATAGAGATCAATCAACACAGAATAAAGTCCAATGTCAGACACACAATCCATTTACAAGTTCGTTCTGGGTCTGAACGAAACCGGAGGCACTTTCCTCGCATATCCATCGATCTCCAAGTACGTCTGGACGACCACCAACTATTTCCATCCTCTTGGGTGTACAGCCCAATCAGGATCATCAGTAATTATCCAAACGATGTGAAGACTTCCGGTCTTTGACCACCGTCTTCATCTTCGACTTATCGTCGAATCGGTTATTCAGAATGGGTATAAACCCGGTCTTTCCGAACAACCCGCGTATATTAAAAACAAATGTTACACAAACACAACATACGCCTCATTCCAATACAGTAGCTACTAACCGTAAATCAACAAGAGAACAATTTCCCAAATATTAACCCCGAAGGCCGAAACCAACATCAGATCAATACCAGGAAACCATTCTTCTTAGCTAACCTACCGCTAGTTTCTAAATTTCATATTCTTAGGGAAAGGTTCCCATTAATTTTATCCAAGATAAATTCTTTAAATTTATTCTTTAAATCTTCCTTTGGATGTCATTTCAAACCAAATTATGGTTTTTCAAACTAGTCGGGATTAGCAAACCACGCCGAAGTAATTATTTATTTTATTTCCCAATCCCAACCTATTCATCCCATGAAGCAAAACTGGTAATACTCCATATCTAGCACCACGGTGTTATCGGTAAAATTAATTACCACTTCATGTTCAAATCTAATTAAAGATTTGACTATCGTTTGGAGCAAAACTGGTGATACTCCATTCTCGCTCACTTTCCAAATTTGATAATTTAAATTATCAATTCACATTTTAATCTAATTGCAGATTCATTAAAACTCCTTTTACTGGGTTAAAGAACTAATGTCATTTAAAAACATAGTTCACGACAAAATCAAATCACATTCCATTTATTATCGGGTTAAAGAACTAGTGTTATTTAAAACACCGCTCACGATAAACCCACAAATCAATTCTATTTACAACCCATTTCAAATCCAATTTATTTATGTAAAAATAAACGGGTTTTAAATTTAGTTCAAATCTAGTTCATTTCGATAAAAGTCTATTTTTATCCTTTCAAATATGGAGTTTTACATCCCAATTTTCCCCAAATCATTTCTTATGATTCTACACAAATTTCTACACTTTTTAATAATTTTATCAAGGCCCGTACAGTCGATTTCCATCAACGGTCATCGAACTGCACTTACAGCGACCTTTTCCAAATTTGATTTGGACGTATCTCCAAATCCAACAGCTTTTGGGGATCGCGGTTTCCGGTGCTTTGGTGGGGGGGTCTCGAGTTGATGTCTGGCGGCTTGGGGGTGGCTGGCGACGCCTAGGGCTTCGGGTTTTGGGGGACTGGGGGCCTCGCTCAAGCCTGGACGGAGAGGAAGGAAGAGGGAGGAAGGAAGGGGGAAGCTGATGGGGAGGCGCGGCGGTCTCCCTTGGCGGCGCGTCGATTGATTTAGTTTTCAATTTTTTTTTCTTTTTTTTTCCTCTTTATTTTGAAATGAAAGGGGGGGGTCGGCTGATAAAAGGAGAGAAGTTTTTTTTTTTATTATTTTAATTTCAAAATGTTGACCTGTACATATGACCTCTAAACGAGGCCCACCGCCTGTCGTCCATAGCATTTCACCCCCATTCCGAACACTATGGGATATGTATCGTAGGCGGATTCGACAGTTTCGATCAGTTTCATTTAAAATCGACATATAACTCTATATATTGAATTTGAATTCGCATTTCAATTTACTGGGGTCACATACTAACTCGAAAAATTCCAGAAAAATATTTTCTAGCTTTGTATTGACGATACGGTCCTAACAAAACTAATTTCGTCGAATTCTGAGACCGTTGGAAAAATGGCCATTTTCCAGTCGATTAAAATCAACTAAAACTGGTCAAACGCGTTTTCCTTTGCCACGCTCACATATTGATTCGAAAAATTATGAAATTTGAAACCTAGCAATAATTTGACATCACGGACCCAACAAAAGTGGTTTCGTCGAAATCCGAGGTCGTTTGCAAAATTCCCATTTTTAAGGGTCTGAATTCCATAGCGACTATTCAGAATTTTCAACTGGACATATCTTTTGATTCCCACTATGAAATTTCGATTTTTCGGATTCGTTGGAAAGATATTCTCAATTAGATCCTATTATTTTTGGTTTCACTAAAATTCGGTTTATTTTGCACCCGGTACATTCAATTGAAGTTTGAAATCGAATTATCGAACTACCGCGCTATTTTCAATTCCTTTTATAATTATATATAATTATTTATATTTTAACGACGACGTATATAAATATATACGTTCAAATTATATGCAAAATAAATTTTCGTCGATATTATTTAAAATAATCAATTTTAAATGTTCAAAATTCACTAAAATTGCCAAAATAAAAAAAAAAAAAACTGGCCCAGATTTTCGGGTTATTACATATCACCTATCTAGAGAATATTCATTTCCTTCTTTAATCTATCGATGCTGTCCCTTATCGGGAAACGGTTACTGATCCCAACCGTTGGTGATATACATTCGATACACTCAAGCGAAATGAGTGGTCGGTCATGTGTGGCCAGGTTGCAAGATGTTCTTGTTGAACCCAGTGTATTCCTCTCTAGAGGTGCACTATCGGAAGGTGGTTCCATACCTTGTCATGGTTGGAAATCCGTTACCCGATAAGTGCTCGTGGTTTTGATTGTATACTATATATGTGGAACGTGAGATGAAAGCGTTCTGCAAGATGATTATTATATTGTGGTTGATAGACATTATTATAATATCAAAAGAGTTTTGATATAAAAGATCATTGTTTCTTTCAAAATGATTTGAAAGTTAAATCAAATTGATTTGGATTCTCATAAGGGAAAACCCGTTCCGTTATACGGCATGGTCTTATGAGATATCGTTTAATTGCTCAAACTCTTTTAAACTGTTTTACTCACACCAGTCCCATGACTGACCCAGAGTTTTATTTTGTTTTGTTTTCCTCAAACTCTTGGGTGCCTAATTTTGTACGGGCAGTCAAGTAGTCAGGATTTTACAGATATACTTGGAGAGCTTGGCGCAGGAGGCTTCAGGATTTTATAGCTATAGTTATTTCCGCTGTGTTGTAAGTGTTGTCTCTGATAATGTTCTTGTATACATATACTGGTTTTTATTTCAAGGATACGTTATCTATTATATGTTGTTCATTCCGCTGTGAGATTCGTGTTACTCTGATATTGTTCTTCTACTTCTTCTATTCTAAGTTTCTATCTTATCTTTTCTCACCCTCTGATTTCTTTCTATTAGTTTCCTGGTTTTCAGTGTAATTTGGGTTGGACTTGTGTTATTTGGTCAGCTCAAATTGGACCGGAATTTCGGGACTCTACATTCTTTCACTGAGCCTTTCATTCCAATTCTAACTTAATACATCCAACTACGGTCAATGTATTAATCGAACATTTACTACAACAAAATACCCTTATTACAACATTGAATAAATGTCATGACATTTACGTTAATGTTGTGTTATCCATTGCTGTCAAAAGGGGTTATTTATCACCATGTTTCAGTGAATGTTGCATATAGCGTTGTAAATATATATTTCGTAACATTGTTCACGCGTTTTTGAAGTTACTAAAAAATAATGAAAACCTATATTACAACATCTGTAAAATATCACAATAGGGAAATACATAACAATTTACAAACAACGTTAGTCATACTATTTCAATAATTTTTTAACATTGTAAATAAGGCTTTTAACAACGATTTTATTAAAAAACATTAACATTATTTTGTATGAAACGTGCATTAAAAAAATCTATCCACTTAAAAATAAAAATGGAAACAAACTATATTAATATGCTAGTTTACAAGAAGAGTCAAAACACAGACGTTAGAAAATTTGGTACAATTACAGGTACATTTCATGCTCCTAATAACAAAAAAAGTCTTGCGAATGTTTTCGTACATAGCAAATTTTCAAATAGCCATAAGTTCTGAAAAGATGCCCTCTTAGAGCAACTTCAGTTGTTGGAGTTAAGGGGGCAAAATTAAGCAGAATTTAGCCACTTCAGCCATAATTTTATGGCTAAGATTCAGGATCACGTGAAGGATGCTGAATCCATTAGGCGCCAGGATCAGGCGCCTATAAAATAGGCGCTGGGATCCCCCTCCCCCTCTTCCACATGTGCTGCTCTTACACCCCAATTCGTACCCTGTTACCCCTTCCAACGGTTATAAACGGTCACTTTTTTGAATTAATAACGGCCATATGAAAGTTTCAACAGCCATAGACGGTCATATTTTTTATTTTTCTATAATATCGGTATGAATAACTCATTGTAAAACACACAAACTTCTTAAACTCCACCATACTCTTTATCTACCAATAAACAATGTCACATCCATTCCAATTCAACAATGAAGTGATGAATACAAACAGTTGGGATTTCGATCCTCAACCAGTCAAAGAACTTACCCCTAATTCTGCTCCACCACTCTCGTTTCACTCTTCTACGCCGTGGAACGTGGACGAAGATAAAGATCTTAGTTTAATGTACTGCCACTTTTCAAACGATTCGGTCAAGGGAAATGATCAAAGTGGGGAGGCATTCTGGGGAAAAGTTATATCTGCTTACAACAAAAAGCACGTAGAAAGGACGAGATCAAAGTCCGCACTTTTAGGTCGATTTGGCAAGACTAATCGACAAACCCAATTCTTTGAGTCTCAAGTTCACAAAATAAGAACCGCAAATCCTAGCGGAATTGGTGGCGAAGCCGAATTGGTAATAATTTATAACTCTCTAATTCGCTTGTCGATATTTTATTTAACTACCACGAAATTATACCAATATTCATTATTTTACCGTTTGTAGAAGCGGATGGTGAACGACCAATTCTTGAAATTATTTTCTAGAGAAAATGGTGCGAAAAAACCGCATTACTGGTAATTTGCTAATTGCTATGAATTGCTTGTTAGTCATCCGAAATGGAGTTCTAGCAATGCGAAGAGCTTAAGAGATGTACAAAAGAAGGAAAAATCAAAGAAAAAAGCAAGCCGGAATTCCTATACTTCAAGTCCGGAAGAATCTTCGCAGAGAGACTCTAATGCGGATGAAGATGCAACTACTAAATTTGATGAAGATGCAAGGCCTATGGGCAAGCATGCTACGAAGAAGAAAAAAGCTGTTCAAACCCAAATTGATTCTCGGTTGGCACAGATGCACGAGAAGCATGCCAGAGAAAATGAAGAACAGACAAGAAATAGTGCAGAAAAACTAGAGGTGTTAAAACAGTCAACCGAGAGTGAATGCAGTTGGTTTGAGTTGGAGCGGCAACAGCAAGAGGCTTTAGTAATGGAAAAGGATGTCACCGGAATGGATCCACTATCGACGCAGTATTGGATGGATTATAAACAACGTATTTTTGATAGTCAAGCTGGATCTAGGCGTATGTAGTTTACTTATGTAGTTTTTAGTGCTTATACTGGTTTCCTCTATGTATTGTTTTTAGTTTGAATTAAACAATGGTATCGTATTTTCTTTTACCCTATTTGTATGTATCGAATAATGATTACCACGTAAAAATAATCAAATGTAGTACGTATGAGAAAGCTAACACACTTCATTGCAAGAATACATTATACAACAAACATTCATAGATATAAATGGAAACAAACGTAATAAAACATAGCATTTGAAATATAATATACTGGTTACCGTAAGAGTTCCAAATGTGATCCATTCGATCTTTTTGAAGGCGGTTGTGCAGAGCTGAATTACGATATATTTCATGTTGATCAACTTGAAACATATGGAATTGTCCTTCAATTTCATCATCGGTAGCGAGGTAAATTTGTAGGGGCTGTCTGGATCCTTCGTATTCGTACTCTGGGTGAACAATGTCGCGTTCATCTTTGATTATCATGTTATGCAGAATTATGCAGCAGAACATAATTTTTGACATTTTCGACTGTTTCCATAACCTACATGGACTACTAACCATTGCGAATCTAGATTGAAGAACATCGAATGCTCTTTCCACATCTTTACGCTGTCCCTCCTGCATAGAAGCAAATTGTTTCTATTTTAGGGTCAATGGATTTGCAAAAGTTTTTACAATCATACTCCATTTAGGATAAATTCCATCCCCCAGATAGTATCTGTGATCGTATGTGTTTGTCCAATCGTAAATGAAACGGGGGGTTTACCCTACGCCAAATCACTGAACAATTGAGATCGTTCAAGAACATTTAAGTCGTTAAGTGAACTAGGCGTACCAAAAAAAAACATGTCATATCCAAAGATCATGAGATGCAACTACTTCTAAGACGATGGTTGGCCGTTTTTCTTCACCGTTGTACGCTCCAAGATGAGATTTAGGACAGTTCTTCCCCTCCCAATGCATGCGATCTAGACTCCCTAACGTCCCAGGCCACCCTCTACTTTCGTGCATTTCACGCAAGCTAGCTATGTCAGCCTCGTTTGGAGAACGAAGATATTCATCCCCATATATGTTGACCACTGATTGGCAGAATTCATGTAGGTTTTCCAAAGCAGTACTCTCTGCAATACGATAAGCGTCATCAAGGGCGTCACCGGGTGCACTATATGCTAACATTCTCAGAGTCGCGGTCATCTTTTGATGTCCAGTTAGACCTTATTTTTTGGCAGCATCCTGCTTATAAACAAAGTACTTATTAGCCGCCTGAATACTTTTAAGGATTCTTAAGAATAATGGTCGACTCATTCTGAAGCGTCTGCGAAAAATCTTAGGACCATAAGTCGGATTAGAAATGAAATAATCGTTCATCAGTGTTTTATGAAATGTTGCATGATACCGGTGAAAATATCTTCGACCCATTGTTGAACCACCATGTTTTCATTAGATGAACCGTAAGCTTCAAGGTAGATCTTAATAAGTTCCTGTTCTTCTTGTTGGTGTGCTAATGCGTAGGCTTCATCCTCAAAGTCGCTATCGCACAACATAATAGCTTTTAGCAGATGAGCAGACATTTTTATTGAGAAGTTGTAGTTTAATTTTGAAGTTTGGAGCTGAAATATGATATTTACGTCCTTATATGGTTTGGAGAAGTTATGGCACTGGAATCAATGTTAGGCCTTTATTATCATTATGTTAAATCAGGAAAGTAGCCATGTTCGATTGCTGTAAATGGTCTAGATATTAAATGTTTGTTCTCCTTACATCAAATCAAACTGTGTACTAAATGTTAGGAAAGGGCATTCTAGCAATTTTATGGCACTGTAGCCATGTTCAATAGCTGTAAATTGTCTGGTTATTCAATTTTTGGTCGGCTTATGTCAAATCATGCACGGTATCCTTACTATTGATCTCCTCAGTGTTAGGTTAATTCAAGCACAGTAACCTTACTATTTCGTGTTTAGTTAACTGTCTAATCATGTCACAGACCCATGTGAATGGTATATTCTGAATACATGTGACTCGTAACAAAAAGCAAAGAACTATTGCCAAATCTTGGACTACAAATAAAGGGTGCTTCGTATCCTTAGTTTCGCACAGTAAACATTTTCTCATTTTGCAGTTACTCTCCTTTATTCATGGCCACTGGTAGTTGGTCTCCATCTGAGTTACTTGTACTTATTGAATCGTATATTGACTTTCAAGAAATGCATGACAAAATGTTGCAAGGGGGTGGTGGAGTAACCCATGCAATGTACTGGTAATTGATTCAAAAAAGTACAACGACAACCCCAAGTGTCCATCGTGGAGGTCTAAAGAAGAGATTCATACCAAACATAGGACCTTCTGGGATGATTGTGCCTGATACCGCCAGATAATCGAGGTGGTTGAAGAGGAAGATATCTTCAAAGCTAATCGTGCCACTTTCGATTCATGTTATCGCTTCGAACATGGAACGAAATTTGTAGGCCATGAAGCATACGAACTTCATTATAGCTGGCTAACGCGTTTCGGTTATGATTGGTAGAGGTGTTTGTGCTACTATTCATGTTAGTCTGTGTTACAACATTAGCTGTATCGTACTATCTTTCAACAGTGTTCATGTACTATGTAGCAGTGTGTATTCTTGTCAAAGATTGTAGTAGGCTTGGCAGTGTCTCAGTATGTAGTCGTGTCAATGTTTTGTTTTGTGTCTCAGTTGTGGTTAAGTCTTTTATTTTACATGTGATCTCTTCTGCTTTCTTTATACATTGATTACGAAATATGTCTCTGTGTCAAGTCATGTCAATGACTGTAGCAGGCTTTGGAAACATTTTGGTGAGTTATAAAGTCACCGTATCAAGTTTGTATTTTTGTAGGAGTTAAAAAAACACGTAGGAGTTAAAAAATGTGGGTCGTCCTCTTATGCATTAAACACGTAGGGTTGGAACGTTGTAATTTTTTTTCATGGTATGATCCACCTTTGACTAAGAGGGGTGTCCCGTATGCACTGGAGATGCAAGCAGAGGTCGGTTGCTTGGAAAGATTGAATATTGCAACAAAAGCAGAAATGTTGTATGGGTGGTGTGGTTCTTCCCGAAACTAATAGTACTTCCTTACTCTATTATATGTTGGGTCGAATGCGGAATGTGTCATGTATCCTTTATTTGGCTATAATAATGTTGTATGCCGTATATTGTATGTTATAATGATGTTGTACCCTATATTTTGTTATAATGATGTATCCTTTAACGTAGTTATATGTTGTATGTTGTCCACGTTCTGACTAAACAGCATGTATCCAAAATAATACAATTAGTTATAAGTACAATTTAACGTGGTAAGGAGTCGTACCAAAACATTATGATAATTTGCAATACTATAACAGTCCACTAATAATACATTAAAACAACTACAAAGCAGTTCTACAGTCCACTGAACAAGTACTCGTAGAAAATACATGACAATATGAAGACAAAATACAACAATCCCCTTAATAATACAAATAAACCACAAAAGGAATACCAAAGTCCATAGTAATACCAAAGTCCACAAAAGACAAAATACAACAGTACGCTAATAATACAACAATACCGCAATACATCATCATCTCCGTCATGATCATCAACATCCACGTCGTCAGCCCCGTCGTCGTCCTCATCATCATCAACATCGTCGTCCTCAGTTACAGCGTCATACTCATCGGCGTCATGGCTCAGCAGATCATCGAGACCAATGTCCTCACCCACATCTCTAGTCATAGACCCACTGGGCGCAACATCGGTGGGTGCAAAAGGCTTATACACGGCAAGTCTGGCTGATAGCTGATCGATCTGAGACTCCAACATCTGTGTATGACTAAGGTACATATCATGCATGGTGTGGGTGTGTGCAAGAGTCATATCACGATAAATGCCCAGGGTAGCTCTAGACTGGTCCAACCAGTGTGCATACTATAAAGACATGTGATCAGCGTTACATAAAGTACCATAAATAAAAATTGTACATAAATGGACAATGTATTAAAGATACCTGGTATGGAGTGTACAAGCCGGCTGAGGGTACTCGTGGAAAGTCGAGTGGATCTGGAAACACTACGGGTTGCTCAATAACGGTACCTGTAATGTCGTAAGCTCTGAAAGTACAATCAGGCTCTATCTGCATAGGAGGATGGGAAAACTGGGATGGAATATGGTCAAACGAAACCTGAGGTACTTGAACTCTACCGGCTGCCATACGAGGTCCTAAATGATCGAAGTTAACCCCCCGGGCATAATCAGGACATATCAGTCTACGTGGAGCAACTCTAGCCCAGTAAGTGTCGTAATCTCCATCAATTAAAAATGGGCTAATCTCAACCCATCCAGCCTCCAGTAGGGCCTGTATGTACTGCACCCCAATCAACCTACGTCTGCCAAACATGTCCTTGCAAGATAACGGATATCCCGGTATACGTAAATCAGCGCTGATCTGATACGCACACCTCTCGCCCAAATACCACATGGGCATATAAGCAGGGGTGTGTAAAGCGACCCTATGAGTAGAGAGTGTATATGCAATCACCATCGAGTGGCCATCAACCATAAGGCCAGCATTTGTCAGATGGTCCAAATGTGCGGTTCAAGGAGTGTGTATGAGATTTCCCCGACTTCGTATGTCAAGCTGTGCTCTAGACTCCATCAAACCATGACGTACACCCAATGGAGCACGAGGTACATAATGAATACTCTCCCATCATCTCATCCGCAGAAAGAACTGGTCACCTACCTGAGCAGCCATCTCTACCATGCATGGATGCATGTTAGCCGTGAACTCATAATACCAAATGGGCAAAATATACCAAAAAGTCTGCATCTCTCCGACGTCTCGTAGCACATATGAATCTAAAGTGGTGTACAAAGTACCGAGTATAGTTGTGTCCCAACCTATCATATCAAGCCGATCCAACATAGTAATCGAAGCTAGATAACCCAAGCAAATGGTACTTTTATGGTCCGAAAAAAGGTCGAACCAAACAAGTATAGTAAAAACACCCTAGTCACCCCGCCTATAATATCCAGTTAACTCGAATAAGAAGTGATGTACTATTGAAGGTAAGTCAACGGAACCACCCCACTAATAACTTTGGAATCATCAAAAAGGGGTAAGAACACAGAAAACACGTTGGGTGACTCGTACAAAGCATCAAAAGGAACTGGTCTACGATCAAGACGACCAATCTCCATACCAGTGAGCATATAGAAATCGACAGGAGTGACACCAAGCTCAAAGTAAGAAAAAATGGAAAGTATGTGTGGTCGGCCACCAAGGCTCATAAAGTGCCTGTAACAGGGGTCTGTCGAATGACTGAATAGAACTAATAGATAAAAATTGACCAAAGGGACTGTGCTGCAGCCTATCCTTAATAGGAGCCGGAAGTGCATCATAAAATGTAATTCATTTCGGCCAACTACCTCTGCAATGAATGTACTTGTCCTATATATAACGAAATAACCAATATTTTTCAATTCAGTAACACCTATTTAGCTTGTACGAAGATATAACTCGCGTAATACTGGAAATCGTTAACATTTAAATTATACCTGAATCGTGGACAATGCAGTATCAGCTCTGTGCTAGTATCCCTCCGGAAGATCATGAAGCATACGAAGCTCATCAGCTGTTACTCTAGGAGCCGGAGGTGTGGGTAATGGACCCGCTTGCTTGTCTGATGGCTTCCGAGCAACTCTCCTTGCAAGTTTAGTGGGTATCGATGGCATTTTAACTCAATTTTCTATTAAAAACAAAATAAAATGAGAGCTTGAAGAGGAATCAAATGAAAAAAATGGCGGATGGGGGGATTTATAGGGCCAGAATCCTGGCGCCTATTTTATAGGCGCTAGTGAAACACCCCACCTCCGTTAGGGTCACTCTCAAAGGGAATGCCCTAATTTTGGTGGAGGTTTATAAGTATAAGTCACAGATATACAAGAAAGATATAAAAAAAAACACATATTTGTAAACAGCAGAAAAGTGGTAACTTTTATTTCATAAAAGCAAATACGTGTTACAACAACATCACCATGATTGTCTTACATCCTTTCCAAAATCATAACATAACACTTTCATAATCTGTCTTGATTACATTATTTAAAGAAGCTTAAAGAAAACATAAATAAACTGCAAAAGTCCCATAGTTGCTGTCCAAAGCCATAGTTCAAAACGAAAAAGTCCAAGCAATACGTTTCTCCTCTTCAAGCTGGATATTAAGGCTGGTCAAGCTGCAGTGTTCCCTCCCTGTGGACCTGGGGGGGGGGGGGAACGGAAGAAAAGAAGACGAAAGAAAAGTAGAGTCAGACATAAAGCCTGAGTAAGTCTAGGACTATTCTGTCTATGAATAAAGAACTGGGTATGATAAGTATAAACAAGAAGTGGGAAAGCACTATAAACTTGGTTAAGTTGTCTAGGGTCGAATATACTATCGTACCCCATGTTAATCTCTGAACCCATATAAACTAGTTTTCAACTGGCACCCCATAATCAGGGTGAAGTGATCCATTCTATGATGATCGGCTCCTACTCGCATAGTTACATGTGTCTTACGGCCCCCGATGTTGTAGTTACCTATGCTGGTCCCACCATGGGGTGTATCAAGTCCCATGGCAGCGGCCCGACACAACCTTAGAATGCACAGGTATGCTACTGGTGCCCAGTGCTTTATTTTTCTGCGTCGGAGTGTGTGCACGCCCGCACCCCGTTAGAACCTACACTGCTACACCACCGCCGTCGATTTGACCTCTTACAATCAGCCCAGTAATCGTGCCCCACCCTGCCTAGTTTCAGGGTATCATGATACACCTTATAGGGTTACTGCTGAAAAGGGTCCCCCGCTACTAGGTTTTCTATTTCTAGCCAACATGCTAAGTTGGTTAAGTGTTTTATAACCTAACCCCCCCAATCAGTCTGTTTAGTTTAGCATGTTCCATTTTGATTAAGTCTTTAGTTCACTTAATCCTAACAATCCTGACTCAGCCTTAATTGTCTTATTAAAGCCTTGACCTCTCACATTAGACAGGTATTGTTGTGGCTGCCTGTTGCCGGTTGGTTTCGGGCAGTCTTACGCCACAACTCAGTCTAACCTCGGGTCCTTATTGGGCTCCATGTTTAACCACCCACATTGGATAGGTATTGTTGTGACTACTGGACAGCCGGGCGGTTCCGGGCAGGTTTACATCACAACTCAATCCAACCTCGGGTTAAACACATCGTATGTTCTACATTTACATATTTTGTCTTTCTTCTTTATTTTCTTATATGTAAATATTTGCGGCCCATTATTAAAAATCAATGGTGTGAAGGTTACACCAATCATGGGCCCAACCCATACTTGAATTTGGGCCCCTTTACTTTATATTTTCATTTATTAATTAATTTGGCCCAACGCTATTTACCCCCGTTTAATTCGCTCGTTTATTATATATATGTTGGGCTTAGCCTTTTTAAGCCCAACTTAGCCACGTGAAAAGGGGAGGCTTAAAGCATGATTACATACACAAGAAGGGGAATGTGAACGCATGAACTTGCAACATAACGTTGGAACTACAAAATAGAAACTGGTGTACTTGCATAGTAGTAATGTATACTTTGGTCATAAAGCATAAGTGACATGAATCAAAGCATGTAAACTTGTAGTTGAGATAAGAATCTAAATTGGATATCATTATTGACACATAGTCTTAACTACAACATAAACCTATGTTTTTATTGAGGCATAATGTCAAACATAAGCAAATCATGTTCATAAGATTCCTACATGTTTACAAAGGGGTTTACTTTTGTTACTAATACAAAAGCATAGTTCAACTTGAATTATTCCAACTTAATCATGATTTTAAATCTATTTACCTAACCATGGCGCACATATACTTATGGCATAAATATTTCTAAACATGAAATCATGATTTTTACTTTAGTCATGCAAACTTGCAAATGGGATTTTGAATCTAACCTAGCTATGTACCACATATGTCATCATATAATTCTTGTTAACAATATAGACCTAACATGGTTTTCAATTATGCAAAATATCAATCATAGCCTAGTCATATTCATAAGTTCGCAAAGAGGTTTTCTAGTACAAAAGTATGGCTTAATACATAGACCATGATGCCAAATTTTCAACATAATTTCATATGAATTATAATAACCTAAATTTGTTCCAATTACTCACAAAAATGATTTTTGTACAAAAATACACATTATGATGACATAGTAGCAAAACCCCAAACTTGCATGAATTTCAATTAGACAACTACATACATGTAGCTTCCACATGAATTACATAATTTGCGAATATTCCAAACGTATACTTGCATAAAACTACCGCAAACATGTAGTTTTTATAATGAATAACATACTTTGCGAATATCCAAACGTATACTTGCATAAAACTACCGCAAACATGTAGTTTTTATAATGAATAACATAATTTGAGAATATCCAAACGTATACAATATTCCAAATCGATAAGAATCATAGTAACGCACAAATATGAATTACTTTATCACCACAAATCAAGTATACAAACCAACACAATTATTTGTTCATACCAAAATAATACTCTACTTACAATTGTGTGGCGAATTCTCCAATTTAGGGATTTGGAGATGCGATTCCTTGTTGATTTGATTTGTTTAAGTTGCTTTATGCTTTAGAATTTTCCTCCTAGTCTTCTCCCAAATTGGTGGCTACTCCTAGTCGTTCCTCAGCAGCATGATGGCTTTGTTCTTATTTTTGAATGAATAGATTAGGTTGAGTCTAGGGTCATTTTTATAGAGTTTATGAACTGATTAGGACCATCGATGTTGCTTGGATTGATCGTAGCCATTCATTCGAAAGAGAGACCAATTAGAGCCTGCCACCTAGCCCTAATGACAAAGCATGCTTCTGAAAATCGACCAACATAGACTAGGCCAGCCAGGGTGGACTGGGTTCGACCTGGGTCTGGACCAGGTCGACAGCCCTGTCGACAGCCCTGTCGACCTGGCTAGACCAGGTCTACAGCCCAGTCGACCTGGGTGTCTTAGGCGGGAATTTTCCCGCCCTGGCCAATTGGGCCCGATTTTTAATTTTAAACTTGTTTTTCTGAGCTGTTCGAATTTTAAACTTAATTCAGAAACTTCCGAAGGCTATATCTTCTTCATACGGACTCCGTTTTTCGAAAACTCGGACTCTATTTCGCGTATTTTTCCGAGACGAACGCAATGGCGTATCCCGTTTCCCTTAGTTCTTTGATTTCAAATTAATTATGCTTTAATTTGTTAATTTCACAGTTATAGAATACACGGGGTGTTACATTCTCCCCCACTTAAAAGGATTTCGTCCCCGAAATCTTCAAGTTTAGGAAGATGTATATCCTAACATCCAATCATCCATCTACTCATCCATCAAACACGAGCATCCATTGTCCTTAAAAGACTTCTAATGCTTCATGATCATATGCGAAGTGTGTGTGTACATGAACTTATCTAATGCAAAATCAGGCGGTCTACTGATTCAGTTGACCTCCTTAATGCGAATTATGTAAGTGCCATAAATCCATTATGTATGCAAATTTTCCTATTCATGATTCTACATGAGTGCACAATCATTCATTACAAATGCAACATCCATATGACAACACATTAAAGTTCAACCATATACGAACGCAAACATATATGCATATGCAATATGAAGTGACTGAGCCGATCTAAAACCTAGATTGTGTGTGTATATGCAACCACGAGCAACCACTAGCAATCACTTGCAACCACTTGCAACCATCATCCATAACATGTTTCAATTACATGTTTTCATCCAAAGGGTTTCTACCTAAAAGATAAGGTCGAGGAAATATACCTAAAAAGATAGATAAAAGCGCGACTTAAGGAAAAAGAAAGATCAAGGACGTACCCTCGAAAAGAAAAGGGTAAGCAGTGCGTATTCTAGCTTCAGTTTCCCAAGTCGCGTCTCCCTCGGCGTCGCTCCACTGAACTTTGACGAGCCTGACTTCGCGGTTGCGTAGCTTCTTCACTTCCGTTCCTAAGATGCGGGTTGGAACTTTTCTTATGGTTGCTTCGCGTTCCACTTCGGCCTCTTCGAGGATATTTGGCTCTACCACTTCAGCAGACTCATGTAGACATTTTCGGAGATGTGAAACGTGAAAAACGTTGTGGACTCCGGCCAACTTCTCGGGTAGCTCTAATCTATAGGCCATTTTCCCAATTTTCTCGATGATAGGGAATGGCCCTACGAACCTTGGTGCCAGTTTTCCTGTGGTTCCAAAACGAACAACGTTTCTTAGCGGAGATACCTTGAGAAAAACTCTGTCTCCAACCTCAAATTCAAGGTCGGTCCTTCTCTTGTCGGCATAGGACTTTTGTCTGTCTTGGGCCGTCTTCATCCTTCTTCGTATTAAGTCTACTTTCTCTGAAGTCTCTCGGATCATATCTGGTCCAAGTATGAGCTTATCAGTAGACTCCCACCAACAAGTGGGCGATCGGCACGGTCTTCCATATAAAGCTTCGAAGGGCGCCATTCCGATGGTTGCTTGATAGCTGTTGTTGTAGGCAAATTCCACCAAAGGAAGGTGGTCTTCCCATGTCCCTCCGAAGTCAAGGACGCATATTCTTAAAAGGTCCTCCAAAACTCTGTTCACTCTCTCTGTTTGGCCGTCGGTTTGGGGATGATAGGCTGTGCTCAAGCATAACTGCGTTCCTACTGCTTCTTGCAGACTCCGCCTAAACTCGCTGGTGAAGATGGGGTCTTGGTCACTAATAATGCTAGATGGTATTCCATGGAGTCGAATGATTTCTTTGAGGTAAAGTGATGCCAGGGATGAGGCAGTTCTTTTACTTTTGACAGGTAAAAAGTGGGCGCTTTTAGTAAGCCTATCCACTATTACCCAAATGCTAGTGTTGCCTCTCCTAGACCTAGGCAGCCCATCGATGAAGTCCATTGATATGCTATCCCACTTCCACTGCGGGACCTCTAGAGGATGTAGTAGTCCGCCAGGCTTTTTCTGTTCCGCTTTAACCTGTTAGCACACCATACACTTAGAAACGAATTCTGCCACGTCCTTTTTCATGCCGTTTCAGAAGATAGTCCTTTTTATGTCTTTGTACATTTTATCTCCGCCTGGGTGTATCGTCATCTTGGAGTGATGTGCTTCCTCGAGAACCTTCTTTACTAAATCTTTTGTTTGTAGGACGCATAGTCTTCCGTCTCGCCTTAGCAAACCCTTATCGTCGATGGAGTATCTGTTGAGGTGACTTGAAGTCTCACCCCTAATTAGCCTATCAATCATTTCCATAAGCTGAGGGTCTTCGCGTTGTGCTGTCCCTACTAAATCCACTAAAGTTGGCCGTACTTCGAGAGATGCTAGCAAGCCTGGTACAAAATCGGAGGAGGGCCTAAAGTCAAAGCTGGCTATAAACTCTAGGCTTTGTCTTTCAACAAACAACGGGCTTAGGGTCAATTTCTTTCGGCTCAACGCGTCTGCCACTACGTTGCCTTTGCCCGGAGTATAGGAGATTTCGAAATCGTACGAGGCAAGAAACTCCATCCATCTCTGTTGCCTCAAGTTAAGATCCTTCTGCGAGAAAAGATATTTCAACGATTTATGGTCAGTGTAAAGTTCGAACTTCTCACCTAGGAGATAGTGTCGCCAAGACTTGAGTGCAAAGACGATGGCGGCTAACTCAAGATCGTGGGTGGGGTAGTTCTTTTCGTGCACTTTCAACTGCCTCCCGCCATAAGCTACTACCCTTCCTTCTTGCATTAAGACGGCGCCTAGCCCTGTCCCACATGCATCCGTATAAACAGTGAACATCTTGCTCCCATCTGGCAGCGTCAAAACTGGGGCTGTTGTGAGAGCCCTTTTCAGTCGTTGGAAAGCAAACTCGCAATCCAAGTCCCAATTGAACACTAGATTCTTCTTGGTCAATTTCGTGAGCGGAGCTGAGATTTTCGCAAAATCCCTTATGAACTTTCGATAGAAACCCGCTAGTCCAAGAAAACTTCGGACCTCAGTCGCATTCCTTGGTGTCTTCCAATCTTGTACCGCCACTACCTTAGCAGGGTCCACTGCTAACCCTTGTTTGGATACTATGTGCCCAAGTAACCTCACCTCTTCTCTCCAAAAGTGGCATTTGGAGAATTTGGCTTTTAGTTGATGGACTCGCAAAGTTTCCATGATTGCCCTTAAGTGTTGAGCATGTTCCTCTTCACTCTTTGAGAAGATAAGGATATCATCTACGAAGACCACTACGAATTTGTTGAGGAAATCTCTAAATACCCTACTCATCAGGTCCACGAAGTAAGCAGGTGCATTTGTCAAGCCGAAAGGCATGACAAGCCATTCAAAGAAGCCGTCTGGGGTTCTGAACGCCGTTTTATCGATGCTATCTTCAGCCACCCTTAGCTGATGAAAACCGGTTGCTAAATCGAGCTGGGAGAAAACAGACGCTCCTACAAGCTGGTCAAACAAATCGTCAATTCTAGGGAGAGGGTGCCTATTCTTTTTCGTTAGCTTGTTGAGCTCCCTATAGTCAACACATAGACGGAGTGAACCATCCGCCTTTGTAGCGAACACCACTGGAGCGCCCCATTCTGAAATGCTCCTCCTAATGAACCCCTTTTCTAGAAGCTCTTTAATCTGTTTACTGAGCTCTTTCCTTTCTCGTGGAGCCATGTGTCTAACGGGCAACGCAACGGGCTTTGCATTATCTACAAGATATATGCGGAAGTCTATTTCCCGCTTCGGAGGCAAGCCCTTCACCTCTTCGAAGACATCCGGATATTCCCGGACCACTCTAACTGATTGCAAATTTTCAACAGAGGCATCTAGCGATTCAAGATAACTAAGCATAACCGCATACGAGGGATTACAAGAAATTTCCAAAGTATTACCAAGCTGGGTTAGGAGCCTAACAACCCTTTTCTCACAATCAAGGATGGCCCCATTACTGGATAGCCAATCCATACCCAAAATCAAACCATACCCCGAAAAGCCCAAAACAAAGGCACTACATTGAAATTCTACGCTTAGAATAGAAATTTTCAATCCCAAACAGATCATAGACAAATGAGCTGGGCCCCCAATTGGGTTTGAAACAATTAAGGGGTCCTCTACCATACTAGTTTTTAGGTGCAGAGATTCTACTAAAGCAGACGAGATAAAGGAGTGTGATGCGCCAGAATCAAATAAAGTACGAACGGGGTGATCATAAAGATAAACTACACTTTCTACAGAAGTATTTATACCTCGCTGTTGCAAAGGTGGTGCTTCTAGCACATGAACCTGTGCCCCTGAGGTGGATCCAGCCCTCTGCCCCTGTCCTCGTTTCTTTGGGCAATCCTTAGCCCTGTGGCCTGTCTCACCGCAAGAAAAGCACCCACCATTCTCCTTGGCCTTCTTTTTCCGGCAGTCCTTTACTAAGTGCCCCACTTTTCCACAGAAATTACACTTCCTCTTCTCTTTGTTGCCTTTCCCGCCTTTCTTAAAGTCCGTCTTCTTAGGCTGCAAACCCTCTTTCTTCCCTTGAGAGCTTTCTGCCTTTGTCTCCTTCTTACCCTTATCCTCCTCATTCAGCAATGCCATTTGCACCAATCTTTCATACGTGGCCCCCATGGGTATATGGGTCATGGCCAAACTGTGTAATGGCTCATTTAACCCTTTGACGAAACGGAGAGCCTTCTTGTGCGGGGTGTTGACTAGGTCTAGCCCAAACCTAACCAGCTCATCGAACTGATTCACATACTCTCTGACTGTCTTGTTCCCTTGCTTAAGAAATAAGAATTTTTCCAACTGCAAGCTCCTTTCCGCATCCGAGAGAAATTTAGTCTCAAACCTTGCCCTAAAGTCCTCCCATGTCTCCACTGGTCTTTCTGCATTAGTGACTTCCCACCAGTAGGAAGCCTCACCCTTTAATAGCCATACTGCCAGTTGTACTTTTTGTCTATGTTCTACCTCAAAGATGATGAATAGGTCCTCAGTTTCTTTCAGCCAATTTCTAGCCGCCACGAAGGACTCAGTTCCATGAAAATCCTTCCCTCCCATAGCTTTAAAATCCTTACATATCTTAGAAAACGTGTTTCCCCGTGGAGGAGGTGGAGGAAAAGGTGCCGCTGCAGCTGGATGATTTCCTGCAGCTGGGGGAGGAGGAACGGTAGGACCTGGCTGAGTGGCCTTTGCTTCTAAGAACCGTCTAAACCAACCAGGTACTGGTACCCCTTCCGGCAAGTTAAGTTCTTCGGACATGCTGAAACAAAAAAGGATAGATTCAAAACGAAGGATAAGAGATAGTACCTATGGCTTTGGGGAGTGGACTTTGCCTTTTTAAAATAAAATAATATTTTTCTTCTAAAATTGCTTCTTTAAATTTCCTTTTTTTTTTTGAAAATAAATTTTCAAAACTTTTTATCTTATCTGGTAAACCTATGCTCTGATACCAAGTGAAACACCCCACCTCCGTTAGGGTCACTCTCAAAGGGAATGCCCTAATTTTGGTGGGGGTTTATAAGTATAAGTCACAGATATACAAGACAGATATAAAAAACACATATTTGTAAACAGCAGAAAAGTGGTAACTTTTATTTCATAAAAGCAAATACGTGTTACAACAACATCACCATGATTGTCTTACATCCTTTCCAAAATCATAACATAACACTTTCATAATCTGTCTTGATTACATTATTTAAAGAAGCTTAAAGAAAACATAAATAAACTGCAAAAGCCCCATAGTTGATGTCCAAAGCCATAGTTCAAAACGAAAAAGTCCAAGCAATACGTTTCTCCTCTTCAAGCTGGATATTAAGGCTGGTCAAGCTGCAGTGTTCCCTCCCTGTGGACCTGGGGGGGGGGAACGGAAGAAAAGAAGACGAAAGAAAAGTAGAGTCAGACATAAAGCCTGAGTAAGTCTAGGACTATTCTGTCTATGAATAAAGAACTGGGTATGATAAGTATAAACAAGAAGTGGGAAAGCACTATAAACTTGGTTAAGTTGTCTAGGGTCGAATATACTATCGTACCCCATGTTAATCTCTGAACCCATATAAACTAGTTTTCAACTGGCACCCCATAATCAGGGTGAAGTGATCCATTCTATGATGATCGGCTCCTACTCGCATAGTTACATGTGTCTTACGGCCCCCGATGTTGTAGTTACCTATGCTGGTCCCACCATGGGGTGTATCAAGTCCCATGGCAGCGGCCCGACACAACCTTAGAATGCACAGGTATGCTACTGGTGCCCAGTGCTTTATTTTTCTGCGCCGGAGTGTGTGCACGCCCGCACCCCGTTAGAACCTACACTGCTACACCACCGCCGTCGATTTGACCTCTTGCAATTAGCCCAGTAATCGTGCCCCACCCTGCCTAGTTTCAGGGTATCATGATACACCTTATAGGGTTACTGCTGAAAAGGGTCCCCGCTACTAGGTTTTCTATTTCTAGCCAACATGCTAAGTTGGTTAAGTGTTTTATAACCTAACCCCCCCCAATCAGTCTGTTTAGTTTAGCATGTTCCATTTTGATTAAGTCTTTAGTTCACTTAATCCTAACAATCCTGACTCAGCCTTAATTGTCTTATTAAAGCCTTGACCTCTCACATTAGACAGGTATTGTTGTGGCTGCCTGTTGCCGGTTGGTTTCGGGCAGTCTTACGCCACAACTCAGTCTAACCTCGGGTCCTTATTGGGCTCCATGTTTAACCACCCACATTGGATAGGTATTGTTGTGACTACTGGACAGCCGGGCGGTTCCGGGCAGGTTTACATCACAACTCAATCCAACCTCGGGTTAAACACATCGTATGTTCTACATTTACATATTTTTTCTTTCTTCTTTATTTTCTTATATGTAAATATTTGCGGCCCATTATTAAAGATCAATGGTGTGAAGGTTACACCAATCATGGGCCCAACCCATACTTGAATTTGGGCCCCTTTACTTTATATTTTCATTTATTAATTAATTTGGCCCAACGCTATTTACCCCCGTTTAATTCGCTCGTTTATTATATATATGTTGGGCTTAGCCTTTTTAAGCCCAACTTAGCCACGTGAAAAGGGGAGGCTTAAAGCATGATTACATACACAAGAAGGGGAATGTGAACGCATGAACTTGCAACATAACGTTGGAACTACAAAATAGAAACCGGTGTACTTGCATAGTAGTAATGTATACTTTGGTCATAAAGCATAAGTGACATGAATCAAAGCATGTAAACTTGTAGTTGAGATAAGAATCTAAATTGGATATCATTATTGACACATAGTCTTAACTACAACATAAACCTATGTTTTTATTTAGGCATAATGTCAAACATAAGCAAATCATGTTCATAAGATTCCTACATGTTTACAAAGGGGTTTACTTTTGTTACTAATACAAAAGCATAGTTCAACTTGAATTATTCCAACTTAATCATGATTTTAAATCTATTTACCTAACCATGGCGCGCATATACTTATGGCATAAATATTTCTAAACATGAAATCATGATTTTTACTTTAGTCATGCAAACTTGCAAATGGGATTTTGAATCTAACCTAGCTATGTACCACATATGTCATCATATAATTCTTGTTAACAATATAGACCTAACATGGTTTTCAATTATGCAAAATATCAATCATAGCCTAGTCATATTCATAAGTTCGCAAAGAGGTTTTCTAGTACAAAAGTATGGCTTAATACATAGACCATGATGCCAAATTTTCAACATAATTTCATATGAATTATAATAACCTAAATTTGTTCCAATTACTCACAAAAATGATTTTTGTACAAAAATACACATTATGATGACATAGTAGCAAAACCCCAAACTTGCATGAATTTCAATTAGACAACTACATACATGTAGCTTCCACATGAATTACATAATTTGCGAATATTCCAAACGTATATTTGCATAAAACTACCGCAAACATGTAGTTTTTATAATGAATAACATACTTTGCGAATATCCAAACGTATACTTGCATAAAACTACCACAAACATGTAGTTTTTATAATGAATAACATAATTTGAGAATATCCAAACGTATACAATATTCCAAATCGATAAGAATCATAGTAACGCACAAATATGAATTACTTTATCACCACAAATCAAGTATACAAACCAACACAATTATTTGTTCATACCAAAATAATACTCTACTTACAATTGTGTGGCGAATTCTCCAATTTAGGGATTTGGAGATGCGATTCCTTGTTGATTTGATTTGTTTAAGTTGCTTTATGCTTTAGAATTTTCCTCCTAGTCTTCTCCCAAATTGGTGGCTACTCCTAGTCGTTCCTCAGCAGCATGATGGCTTTGTTCTTGTTTTTGAATGAATAGATTAGGTTGAGTCTAGGGTCATTTTTATAGAGTTTATGAACTGATTAGGACCATCGATGTTGCTTGGATTGATCGTAGCCATTCATTCGAAAGAGAGACCAATTAGAGCCTGCCACCTAGCCCTAATGACAAAGCATGCTTCTGAAAATCGACCAACATAGACTAGGCCAGCCAGGGTGGACTGGGTTCGACCTGGGTCAGGACCAGGTCGACAGCCCTGTCGACAGCCCTGTCGACAGCCCTGTCGACCAGGCTAGACCAGGTCGACAGCCCAGTCGACCTGGGTGTCTTAGGCGGGAATTTTCCCGCCCTAGCCAATTGGGCCCGATTTTTAATTTTAAACTTGTTTTTCTGAGCTGTTCGAATTTTAAACTTAATTCAGAAACTTCCGAAGGCTATATCTTCTTCATACGGACTCCGTTTTTCGAAAACTCGGACTCTATTTCGCGTATTTTTCTGAGACGAACGCAATGGCGTATCCCGTTTCCCTTAGTTCTTTGATTTCAAATTAATTATGCTTTAATTTGTTAATTTCACAGTTATAGAATACACGGGGTGTTACAGCTAGGATTCTGGCGATAGGCGCCAGACCACTGGCCCAGTATCCCCAATTGAGGGCTGAATATTCAGTGGTCAGAATATTCATCCCTGAATCCACTGGAGATGCTCTTTGTACTGTGTTCTCGCCACTAAACCAGAAGAAAATTTATGTTATCCATAAGGACTTTTACTTTATTCTCTCTTTTGGTGCATCAGAATTTAGACCAATATAAAATTGCATTTCCATTGTCTTCTTTGAAAATGAACTTTTCATTGGTGATCAGAGGAGATGATCTACCTCGGCTGTTTCTTATCTCCTTGTCTACCTTTCATCTACAGTTAAGGTGGTACATATGTTGTGTTCGCTGTTTTTACAAATACACATGGCCTCTTTTCTCCTACTGCCATGTGCTCTTGTATGCCAATGTTGCTTGTAAGTTGTATGCTCATGTTTTGAGAATCATCTTCATGTTATTTGCTGATGTGTGCTCATGTAACTGAGTCTCGTCTTCATGTTTAGAACTGACCGCTCTGCTACTAGCCTGTTTTGGTGTCTTATTTCTTGTATGCTCTGGATTACGTCCCTGTTCATGTAGGAGAAATATTTCTGAAGCCACTTTCTGGAACTAAGCTGCCTGAGTGCTCTGATTTTTTTGTCACTTCTTGGACACCTTTGATTTTAGGTTATAGCCATGGCAGCAATAATACCGATTGCTATGCAAAAGAAAGTAAACTGAAGAAACTAGCTGGAAATTAGTTCCAGTTGAGTCCCCCTATAAGAGTGGAAACCGAAGACAACTACAGTTTAACCTTCCACAATATCTGTAAAGGTTAAAGTTAGTGCATAGTACTTTAAACATTAGGGCTTGTTTTAGTCCTCTAATCTTCCGATGAGCCTTCATCATAGTTACAAACTAGGCCAGAGGCACTGTAGTTTTCAGCCACTTGATATGATGTTTTTCCTAATCACTTACAAATGTTAGGATCTAAAAAGAACTAGGATAAGTTTTGAAAGATTTAATGTAAACTTTTGTCCATTTCCCAGTATGGTTAAAAAAAATCCAAAAATCATGGAAGATGATACTGAATTTATATAACTTACAAAGGACATTGTATAGAACATTGAAGAGTCTACTTCAAGATTGTATCAGTATCTGAGCAAGGTGCGGAACTAGCTGATTATTAGTTATTTGATACTGAGAGATAAGAAAATATTGAATTAACCGAGTCAGAAATTCCACCAAGTATTTAAACAACTCTAGAATACGATCAACCAAAAACTAAATCAACTGAACTCTTTCTATATCTAGTTGCTCCAAACCGTGCCAACTTTTCTAAAATCTGGTTTGTTTCTATAAATAATTGGAATCAATTTGTGAATGTTGAGGCTTTTGAGCATATTACTGGAACACAAAATCCTGATTCATAATTCCAATTGGTTTAAATTTCCAATGTTGCATCATGTTTATTGTCATATGATGCTAACTCTTTTATTTATAATCATTTTTCCTTTTATCAAACAAAAATAGATATCAACTGAGTTATATTTTGGTTCACTCATCTGTATATTAATTCATATTCAGGTAGGGAGAAACTATCCAATCACCTAGGACTAAATTATTTCCTTATATCTACTTTACATTGTAAGCTCAAAATAAAGAATCATTTAAAAGGTTTTGTAAAAACATTGCTCTATATTAATTTTTTGAAGTATCAACGTTTTATTCTAACTTTCTTTACCCTTTCATGCCTATAAGTGTTCTTCAGGTACGCCATCCCAACTTACCTTAATGTTTCCTAAACTATTAACGGTGTTCGGTAAATGATGGAACAAAATTACAGTGTTGGCGACATATTTAATAACGCTAATATAAAATTGCACTCTTAATGTTTTTGATGAAACATATGCCACCTACGAATATAATGTGCATAACTCAAATTATAACATGCATAAAATAAATGACAACTTAAAAAGGTAAGCTTCACAGCAACTAGGCCAAAAAAGAAGGAAAGAAAGATATATCATATACGTACTTGATGATAAAACAAATCCAAATGTTGCACAAATTCACGTTTATTTATTAAAATTCCAGTAATTCAAAATACTTTAAAACCAAATATTTATCTCACTGTTATATCTGCCTGCAACAAAAAATAGTGAAATACCAATATTTTCGTTTATGTATTAATCTAAATATCCCAAAAACATTATAAAAACACAGTGCATCTGTGCGAAGAGGGAAAAAGATGAAGTGATTATCAATCGATGATATGGATAGAAATTAGGGATTAATGTTGGATTAGAGGGGAGAGAAAATAAAGTAGTGGATAATTTGCGGAAGACGCAGCATATCGTAAACGGTAAACTAACCTGAAGCGGGATTCCCAAACCTTCGATGAAGACAAAATTTTCCAGTTTAGAGCCGAAATTTGATTCACTTTCGAGATAAAAAAATAAAATTAGATTGTTGGATTAGTGATCCTTTTAACGGTTAAGATCTTTGAGTACATGGATTGATAACTAAGACAACGGCCATTATCAAACAAAATATTCTTGGGACTTTTGTTTTGAAAGTTGATGAATGCTTTGAATATTTCTATTTTTTTAACATTCTTTAAAGTATGAAGCCAAACTTAAATACCTCAGTACCACCGTTCATAATTATTTATAGCAATAAAGAATACAATAATCTACAATATTTTATAATAATATCATTTCTTTTCTAATTGTTACATATTTACATTAAAAAGTATATTGTCATAATTACATGTCATTCATGCACGATGAGCAAACACTATCCCATGCTAACACACATAGAGAAATGGATGCATGCACATGCGCAACCATACACTAATGTGAATAATTCATAGAACATTAATGCTCATGCAGTGTGCGGATAAACATGTGATATATGAAATAAATAAATAAATAATTAAGAAGAAGAAGAAGAAGAGGAGGAGGTGGAGAACGTATACCATCCAACATTCATTGCATGCCCAAAAAGAACTGCATACATGATGATGTCTGAATCGCATTACAGATGCAGCAATATTTATGACAAAAAATTACATATTTGGAAGCAAAGTTGACCTGGTGCATTTGAAAGTAATATAAACGCAACTAAAAACGTAGCATGACTATAGGAAATTTCATTCGCAAAATAGGGTAAAAATGAGAGGCCAATTCTTCTGTGCCCAACGGCCTAGATTTCCCTGATTTTCACCTTTTGCAATTAAGTCGCATAACAATTGAGTAATTTAACTGCAAAAGCTGGAAATCAGAAGGCTGTGATAGGGTGGGAACACGGGGCACACAGGGGATGGAGACAAAACAATTCACCTGGTAAATGAAGCAATCCTGTTTTATTTATTCTACTTCTCTTTCTGCTTGTATATAAGACCCTTTTTTGTCAAACTGATAGAATTACAATTTGAATTTATAAAAACATTTAAATTTTATTTATGTGATATATAAAGATAAGGATATGTAAATGCATTTTTGGAACATTATGATAGGACCAAAAATTAAAGTTATGTTTCTAAGACAAACATTAATATAGATTTTAAATTCTATTTTTAACTAATACATATAAAGATAAAGATATTGTAAGAGTACTATTAAAATTTTGTCGTTAGATCAAAAAATTGTGTTTTCAAGTCAACAATTAGTAATATATAGAATCCTTCTTTTGTTAATATTCACAGAAATGCAATCTGAATTTGTAAAAATATGTTTAAACTTTAATTTTTATTTCAAGATATATATAAAGATAAAGATATGTGAGAGTATTTTAGAAATTTTATGGATGAATCAAAATATTGTGTTTCAACGCGAACTATAAATGAAGATTGTAAATTCTATTTTTAAGTAATGTATAAAGATAAAAATATGTAAGATTATTTTCGATACTCTGCGTTCAGCTCAAAAAATTGTGTTTCTAAGCCAACTATTAACAAGAAATTTAAATACTATTTTTAAGTAATATAAAAAAAAATTGTTATTTTTAGCCATCTATTAATAAAGATATTATTATTCATAAAAGGTCGCCTTTTGAAGTTAAGATGGAAGTCACGTGTCAGAGTATGTATGCGTGTGTCCCTTTCTATCTATATCTCTTTGTGTGTGTGTGTGTGTGTGTGTGTGTATATATATATATATATATATATATATATATATGAGGAGCGTTTAATGACACCCCAAATAGTGAGTACCCCATTTGCCCCCCTATATAAACCAAGCATTTATATTAGAATAAGTGAGTGGGAGGTGAGAGAATGAGTGGAGGGAGAGAGAAACAGAATATGTGGTGGAAATTAGGGGGCATTTAGGGGTGCTGCACTGTTTCGGGTGCAAATGAGAAGCGTTCAATGACACCTCAAATAGTGAGCACCCCATTTGTCCCTACTATATATTTATAACCTTGAATTTGTTCTTTGTATGTATTTCACAACATGGAGAGTACTTATATTAGGTGCATTCATCAATTTGATATCTATTATTTTAGTACGTACGTAAATTGAAATTGGAAATAAATAATTAATCCTATCCATAAATTTTATATGTTCATTAGTCATTACAATTCAGGATAATGAACTTAATAATGGACGCGATGGATTTATATGCATATTTTTCAATTTAATTTATTTACTTACTAGTTTATCCTCTGGGGTTCATGAGAATAACACGTGTACATATTTAAAACGCACCAATTGTTCTGTCCTCATTTCCCCTGTCCTTCCGTGTTTCACCCAATCACAGCTCCCGATTTCCAATTTTTGCAGTTAAATCCCTCAATTGTTGGGGACTTAAATGCAAAAAAGCGGAAATGAGGAGATTTGATTGGAGGGACATGAAGGACGGAAGAAATGGGGACAAAAGAATTGATATCTATTTAAAAATCTCGATACAGTCATGTTCGTTTTTGGTAGGTTATGATGTGGATAATTATAAGATATGTGAATGTGAAGGCTACTGAAAAACATTCATCTTCGATAAAGTAAATTTAACTCACCAGACCTTTGCTGTTTCAACGTATATGGCCATGATATAGAAAATATCTACATGAAATGTATTTTAGTTGTAGTTTTCATATAACTGAGAATACTCAAATACTAATTTACCATCATCATACAAGCTATATTCATTTGTTTAAAAAGCAAATATATTTGCATCTTCCACTTTAATTAGTCCACTGATGCACTCTATTTATCTTATATTATTATTATTATTATTATTATTAAAACTTATTCATAAGAACAAAAAGTTACTTAGTTTATCCACGGTTTGTGTATGAACTACAAGTTGCCGCTTTTGTTTTCCTCAATAAATCTCATAGACAATTGTCAACTGCTAATTAATGCACAATATACATCTAAATTGGAATTAAAACCTAGGAGAGCACCCAAAATCACCTGTTTCTCTATATCTAACCATCTAGGACCTCTGATATATTTCTCTTTTTTGAAATTAAGTCAAAGAGAAAAGTACAGTTTAATTGCAAAAAGATAGAAATCAAGAGGTTTTTATTGGTTGGGTATAGAGGAACATATGATGTTTGGTACAGGAGATTTCATTTCAAAATAAAATGGACCATAATTTGTAGACTTTAATGTAGAATACCTCTAATTCATCAAATATACGACTTGTCATTTGGTTTACAAATACGTGTTGGTGAATGAAGACCAGAATGTAATAGTCCGTATTCACATTCTAGGAAATAATGACAGGTGCGATATACATTTCTTATTGGTTGAGTGGATTTGCTCGTGACTTAAAAGGTAGTAATGTGAAAATTGACGTCCAATGGGTAGAATAGCTAGCGTCTACGGTTACTGTTGATGTATTACAGTTTTAATAAATGCCAAAAAAATTCCATGCACAATATCACTAAGTGTCCATTATACGTGACGACGAACAGTTGGAATGAACGTTTTAACCAAAACGGTTAAAGTTGAGTGAAATGATGATGTGCTTTTGTGATTTTGAGCTGAGTTGAACGGTGAATAGAATGTTAAAAGTGAGCAGAGGATTTAACGATATATTAAGCAATTATATGTATTTATTTGTAATAAAAATTCCTTAATGGTAAAACAAGTACAAAATGCATATTTTTTTTAACAACAAAATAAAATCAAACTATGGTCCATACAACGATAAAATAAAAAACCCCCCAAGCATGCTATGTGCTTCGCATACGAAAGTCCGAGATTAGGTACGTGACTAACGTCTGGACCTCATCATCTGCAGTCTCCTCGATGGTATTTAACAATTCCGTCTCGCTGCGTAGAATCAACCTAAACTCTCATCCTTGGTAAGCAAAGCATGACATTACCAACCAATTGCATCGTTGCACCTGCTCTTGTACACGCTCTTTATACGTAGAGCGATTAGAAGATGCTCCAGCAGCAGAGCAGGTGCATCCATCTGCAAAAATGATGCGTAAAAAGTAGTATCCTCGATGGTAAATGGAGCAACCAGAGAAATGAGCTAAACACAAGTGTCCGTCATGATAAATTCCAACGATAGACACTTTATGGATATATTTTTTACGAAATAAAAAAATATATCCATTGAAGGCTGTTGAAAACCGTTGGTTTTAATTCCGTTGGCGGCTGTTGGTAGCGGTTGCTAAGTTGCGAGCAAAATGACAGAACCTGCTTCTTCTTCCCTCATTCTGGTTTCTCCCTAATAACTCCCCCCAAATCCCCTTTCCTACTCCAAATCCATCACCCACTTCCACTCCTTCCTACCATAGTCTCTCCAACACCTGAAAAACTCTGTTTCTTTTTCTCTAGCCTGTTAATCTCCTCTAAAAAAGGTATAAACCCTAATCCCCTCTTTAGTTACATTTTTTTTTAAATTTAGTGTTAGGTTTCCACATTGCATGTTTGTATTTCCTTATTGCATGTATAGTGTAATTTATTGAGGTTTAGTTCTTGTTATTAACCTATGTATTGCAAGTTTATAGTTTGTGTGACAATAGTAATGCATATAAGTTGAATATTTAAGTGATTTTAGGATTATTTGGGAACGTTTCTTTTGAGTGTAATTTAATTTATATATTTTAGAAAATATCGAAAAAGATATTTAATTTTATAACGTACGGTCAGTTGGTTAAGTTTTGAAAATGTTCGTATATGTGATAAATTCTGTATACATACAGTTAGATCGAAATTAAGCATTTAAGGCTTATTTAGGTTTAAATTTGCTGCTTCACGCAGATGATTGATAACAAGAGCGATAATTGTATAAGTTGATTTTCAATATACACATCATAGTTACAGAAGAGGGAAATTCACATGATTTTGATTTTTAGAAAATATTCCATGATTTTGTATAGGTCGAAAGTCTTTTTTTAAATAATTATAAAATATGTAATATATTATATTCATAAGACCCTTAGAGTGTTTTTTGATTCCGTCTGATAAGTATTGATATGGTCGTTGCGTGGGTATTCGTTTTTTAATAGAACAGGCATTTACATTTATCATATACAATATTTGTTAGATTTTTCGTTGTATTGGACAAGTTACAAAAACAATAACGTAATTAAATCTCGTAAAGTATTTTATTTAAATGGTTCACAAAATTTCAATGATGTTTCCTTTATCTTCCCTGTGTACATGCTATAGTGTACATTTCAGGGGACTAAAGCAAAATGCTTTCGAAATTCAGTTGAATCATTTATATTGAAAAGTTTTAGGGGACTTAATTACGTTATTGTACTTGTAATGGGAGGTAAAATGACCCATCAACAAAGTGTCAAAGTTCAATTAATATAACATTCATCTATAAAATTGTTTTAAAAAAAGGCCAATGCAATAATAATTTATATCATACTTTTTAATTAGTACTTACGGTAAATGGATAGTTATTTTACTGATCAGAGCTGGATGTACAAACATTGAAGGGAAATTGGAGGCTTGATAAATGAACATTTTTAATAATGGTGTTCGCATATTTATTGATTTCACTTTAAGTAATAACGGAAACAACGAAGAAATCCATTGTCCGTGTAATACATGCAAATTATTAAAGCATTTGATACCAGAAATGGTTAGAGTTCATTCGCATTAGTACGGTTTCGTGGCGATCTATTTGATGTGGGGTCATCATGGAGAATGGTTAACATCTAATCCTATACAAGTTGAGAAGGTAGCGGGTCATGAAATTGTTACGATGAATCTCGTAGATTATACGATTGAAGATGTTGCATGTTCAATATTTCCTATTCCTCAATTTACTGATGACGATGTAATGCAGAAGAAAACCAAATATTGAGGCGAGAAAAATGATTTAGTAGATGTTGCGAAAAAACCATTTTTGGAAGGTTGTATAAGCGAAACCCAATTATTAGTAATTGTTGAATAGACTACAATGAAATCTAAATACAACCTCACGGAAACTGGATTTATTGTTGTTCTACAAGCTGCGAAGCGACATATACCTCACAATAATTTAATATGCGGAAATCATTTTAAAGTAAAAAGACCAATGTCGGCTTTTGGTTTACCGGATGTAAAAATAAATACATATCCAAATGGTTTTATGCTGTTTTGAAAAGAAAATATCAATCTTAGAAATTGTAAAATATGTAATCAAAAAATGTGCAAACCAAGAAATACAAAGGAAAAGAAAGTTTCGTATAAATGTATGCATTTTTTACTTGTTACTACTAGACTTCAAAGGTTATATGCATCGTCTGTAATCACGTAACATATGAGATGACACAATTTAAGAAAACGAGAAGAATATATGTTAACATACCCAGCTGATGGGGAAGCACGGAAGCATTTTGACCAGAAATATCCCAATTTTGCATCCAAGAGTCATAATGTTAGATTTGTTTATGTATAGATGAATTTTCACCATTTTCTCAATTTGGTTCTAAATATTTGTCCTAGCCTATAATTGTCATATCTTATAATTTACCTTCGTGGATGCATATGAAAACTCCATATATATTTCTCACAATTTCATCTCTGGTCCTGATGATCCGGCACAAGGAATCGATGTTTTTTTACAACCTTTGATTGAAGAATTTAATACATTGTGGTACGGAATAGTAGAAACATATGATATTTCAAAAAAAGAACTTTTGCATGTACGCTTCTTTGTTGTGGACAATCAATGATTTTCCTGCATATGGAATGCTTTCAGGTTTGAGTATGGTTGGTCACCTAGCTTGTCTTTACTGCATGGAAGAAGTACGAGCATTTTCTTCACCTCACGAAAAGAAAATTTCATGATTTGACTATCACTGATGTTTTCTTCATATTAATCATACTTTTAGAAGAAATAAGAAAAACTTTACTACTAATAGACATGAAACTTTGAGATCACTTATGATTTGATCAACCGAAGATATTATGAATTTGTAATCCAATGATATATTAAACTGAAGAATAAAATAAAATTCCAGGTAAATCATCAATTCATAATTGGTGCAAACAAAACATATTTTGGGAGTTGCCATATTGGAAAAATCTCTCGATTCGTCATAATATCGATGTGATGTATAATGATAATAACGTGTTTGATAATGTGTTTAATGCAATTTTAATGTCAAAGGGAAGACGAAAGATGATTTGAAATCAAGACATGATCTCAAAGTAATATGTAATCGTCCTGAGCTTCATACAAAGCCAAATAACATTAAAAAAACTTAAAACGTGCTATGAGCTAGACAATAATCAAGAAATACTTTTAAATTGAGTGGAAGGATTAAGATTACTGGATGGCATATCTTCTAATCTTGTCGATTATAAGAACAATAAATTTTGATTGGATGAAAAGAAATGACTGTCATGTTATGATAGAAAATTTGTTACCGGTCTCTTTCAAAGAACTGTATCTCGTAAAAGCTTAGACTGTTGTATCATAACCTAGTCTGTTTTATAAAGTGTTTTGTTCTACTACATTAAAAGTCGGATCGTCTATGTAAACATAAGGAAGAAATCCCTATATTGCTCTACAATCTGGAAAAAAATTCCTCTAGGTTTTTTCAATGTTATGGAGCATTTACCTATTCATCTTCCATGTGAAGCACGTCTTGAAGGACCTGTGAAATATGGGTGGATGCATCCATTTGAAAGTATATTAATATTCAGTTCATTAAATATTTTTTAATTAAACGTATTAAAAAGTTAATTAAAAATAATTCTTAACAGGTGCTTAAATCATCTAAAGGAAAAGTGAGGCAAAAAGCTCTAGTTGAAGGTTCAATTTGCAAATCATACATCAAAGAAGAAGCTTCGTTTTTTTCCTCTCATTGTTTAGGTGAATCTGTGAACATATCATTTGAAAGTGCTACGTTTAATGATAAAGACATTGATCAAGATGATTGTCAATCGACTTTATCTATTTTTAAAAATCCTGGTTGACCTGCTAGTTAATATATGGAAATATGGTATGATGATAGAGATTATCATTTAGCACGCGAATATATTCTTCTAAACTGTGCGAAGTTGCACGGTTTGTTAGGTAATATATTTATATCATCTACATACGTGTATATATAAATACACACATCTGTATCTAAATTATAATGCAACATTTATTCTATAATAACATTTATTCTATAATTGCAGTGTTTACGAATCACAACATCCAAACGACGATATTGACAAAGAATTCGTTATTTGGTTTTCTAATTATGTTTTTAATATGGAAAATTGTGTTGCAGACGAAGGACTGAAACATTTATCCATAGGACCAAAAGGTAAAGTAAAGACCTATACAATATTCTTTGTCTATGGATATAATTCAGTATCAAGGAATACAATGTTGAAAAATTAATAAACAATACAAGTGTATTAGTTAAAGCTAGTGATGATAAAAATGACCATATAAATGATTTTATGGCGTGCTAACCCAGGTTTTGCAATTGACATATATCACACGACACACAAAGAAGAATATTTTTCTAAAGTGCAACTGGTTCAGCAACGTGTCAGGTTTTAAAATCAACATGCACCCAAACTATAATCTTGCAGAAATAGAACATACTTCAGGTTATTACATGTACGATTCTTTTGTACTTGCCAAACAAGTTCTTCAAAATTATTATGCCCCTTACCCATCTATAAGAAAAGATAAAATAGATTGGTCGACTATTTTTACAACAAAGACAATGTTTACATTTGATAGACGAAATATTCCCAAGGAACAAGCTTACCAATCAGATATTGAGGAAAATATAGGAACAACAAACTGACGGTCAAACAGATTTTGTACCTCTAAACGATGAATCAAATGCATTAATTGAAGCATTTGGGACTCACTACGTCATAAATGGCCTACTGCATCATCCAATATATGATGTAGTAAGTGACAAAAAATGTTGTTGTAGGCACAAAACGATAGATGACAACATTTTCCTGGTGATGCATTTTGCGGTGTTGCCCTAGAGTCAAAGGCGACATCTTTACCATCCAATGACAACATTTTCCTGGGGTTGCCACAAATACTAATTTTACTCAAATGTGGGCCGCACATTATCTATAGTAACACTTTTACCATCCAATTGCAACACTTTTACATTCCAAAAATGTTGCTATAAATATTTCATCTTTAACAGGATTAAATATTTATTTAATAGAATACTACTACAGAAAATTTGAGTTCAAATAGCGTTTTATTCAATAAAATATTTTATTTCAACAACTGAAATAGTACAAATTCTGACTCCAACTATTTACAACTTAATGATTTACTACAACGCTGATTATTCACATATACAGATATTCCTCACTACATCACGCAGTTTACTCGTTACATATGTTGTTTCAATTTATACAGACACTGACACTTACAAATATATGTCAAGCCGAAGGAGAGTCGATTGTCGAGCCGAAGGAGAGCCGAGTAGCGGGTCTGGGCGCAGCGTCGGCGGGAGTCTGGGACCACGCAGTCCCGGTAGGGATCGACCAAGCCTTCTTTGAAACGACATTGTTTTGTTTCAAACTTTCACTTCTATAACACATTTACATCCTCTTCGATTTCTGGAATAACCATCAGCACACCTGACAATTATAGAAACGCACACACAATAAACTAGAATAAAAATAAAATAAAATACGAGCAAATACAAATTTATTTTTAAATTTTATTTTTCCATAGATTTCTGGTGGGTTTCTCATCGTCTTTCTAGACATGGTTTCAAACAGATGCCAAGGCCAAAAAAAAAACAGTTTCAAGTATTGCTGCAGTATCAAACAATGAAGCACATATATCATGGCATGACAATACCACACATAGCATGCAGGGTGCACAAGAATACAACAATGAAGATTTGTAATAATTATTGTGCTTTGCAATAATGGTTGTGCGAATCGTGTAGGGCTGAGCGCGGGTCGGTTCGGTTCGAAGCTCAAACCATTATCAGACCGCAACAAAAAATTTAACTAGAAATGAAGACTGTAATATTATATTTTACTACGGTTCGGTTTCAAATGCATTTGATCCGGTTTGGTCTGGTTTGAGTTTCAGACACACATCTTTCCATACACCAATATAAGTAATAAAATGGGAAGTTTACTTGTATAGGGTAGGAAATGCATGATTACATATGTACTTCACGTTTGTTATTGTTGGAATATTTCGACAATTGGGTCACATATGTAAAATAAAATGTGTTGTGCTATTTTGGTGTAAAGCCTAATTAAAGTGATCTAATTTTGGATTAGAATTAATAGGCTTAAAGTTTAAGTTATCATGGGCCTAATGTGTAGATACCGGGGCATTTTATAATTTGTTGAAATGCCGAATTACAAAATGCCAACTCTATAAATAAAGGGTTATGGTCCCCGAATTACACAAGCCTTAGCAACTCTCTAACCTCTTCTACGGAGAGCTGAATCTAATCTAGGGTTTGTGTCAATTTGGAAGACCGAACCAAATTCTTCTTCTTCTACAACAGATAATCTTCTCCGTGGCAACCAATTATGGGATTCAGGTATAGCAATAATTAAATACAGATCCAGGTACGCTTCCGCTAATCAAGTTATCTATTTTCTGATTTGTTCTCGATTAAATCAATATGGTTACATTTCAGATCTAGGGTTTCACAATTGGGTATTGTTAAAGTATACTGAAATCCTAACAAGTGGTATCAGAGCCAACCATTATTGATTCTATTGGGAATTTTTTTTTCTTTTATACATTTTGTTTTGCCATTTCAGAACAAAGGTTGAATTGTGTTTTCAGTTCATACGGTTTATATGTTATGTTTTCATTTCACAATCATGTTGAGTTTATTAACTGCGGCTAATAATTTAAAAAAAAGTTTTTTTTTAATTTGGGTTAAGTCTCAGATCTATATGGATTAAGATCTATTATCTCCTTCACGTTCTTTCATTGGTTCTATGGATCCAGCATGAATAATGTTAATATAACATAGTTTGTCAATATGTTAATTCAACGGGTTCTGGTTTTTTTGTTTAAAAATATATGTTTATTACGTCTAGTTGTAAGTTGCATTCTGCAGCCGCCGGTCTATTGTTACTTCTGATGTCATATATTATACTATATTATTTGTTTTTTGACCAAGTCTTGAACCCGTTTTATGCATAAAGTTTCGGAAGCTCTACTGAGCGAATCTCGTGCTAACTTACAGGCTTTCAAAAAAAAAAAAATTTTTTTTTATATACCATGTGTACTGTTTGGAACAATTATTGCTTATTGTATGGATGTAGGACATGCCACGTTAACTTATTTGTCATATGCAAATAATGTTTCATGGCATGTGTATGATGCTTCGGTAACCTGTCATGATGCTTTTATTTTATGTCTTTTGGGATTGGTATATAAAATTTTGCATTTGTGTTGCTTAATCTAATTAGCTATCATGTTTGAATCTTTGACCATTTCACCTATGTTTTAGGATGATGATTAGTAGGTTACTTTAATATGGTCAAACTACAGTAACTTCTATGGTTTAAAAAAAAAGTATATTTTTTTTTTGTTTGGTTCGGTTGACAGTATAAAAAGGCACATGTCATATTATGCTTCGGATATACATCATGGTTACTTCAGTCATTCAGGTTATTCAGTATGATATTTATTATGTCATTTACACATAATTTTATGTGGTGATTGATCATGACATTCATCTATGATATCGTGATTTATTTATGATGTCTTATATCATATTTATTATGGAAATGTCATGAATGTAACTACATACCTATAGCAACAGATTATGACAACTATGACTAAAACTCGTTATGCTATTATTATAATTTTGAGTTTTTCTGATGTCATTGAGAGTGTTTTATAAAACTCAAAATATATTAATACATATATTAAGGATAAATTCAAATATAATTTTGGCGTCTCTTTACAGTTGTAAATATTTTACATTAGTAGTGAATTAACTTTAAAATAATATGTCACCAAAGTGACCTCTATATTTTGGTGGTTCATGAAAATGTTTAATATTTGTGTGTAGTTATTCATGCGAATATTAGTCGGCCCAAAGGAAGGCTAATGTTTGGCCGAATCACTTATACATGTGTGATGATAAATACGTGACAATTATAAGGTTTTTTTTTCGAGTGAATAATTAATCGGCCCAAAGGAAGGTTGTTATTTGACTTGAATTTATTGTCAGTGTTTGATCATTACAACAAGAGTACCACTTACAGTTAATATTACTGTCCAAAGACTTGATATTAATGTGTACTAGGTATCTTGAGAAGAGACTTACCAATTATTTGAATTTAATATGGTTGATATTTGGCTATGAGCATATACAGTCAATCTTCATTTTATTTTTTTGTTCATTTTCGGCTAATTTAACTGAATTATCTGTCAATTTAAAGAATATTCCCATCTTGTTTTGGGATAAATATAAGGATTTGTATGAGAGCATGTTGTTTGTTCTTGACTTTATAGATTTAACTTTTGTAACTAAGAGGGTTACAGCCAACCCTACTACGGTTAAATATTCTTATAATGTTATGAAGAATATTGAAAGGTGATAGAATTTAAAGGCAAGAGTTAAATGATCATTAAGTAAATACTTCAGAAGTTTTCAAGGATGTGCTATAGGTAACGATAACTAATTTTGTATAAGTTATCTACTGAGAATGGAAACGGTTTTTGTGAAAACAATAAGGGAAATCAAGCACTCTTTGTGGTGCTTGATTACATAAAGTCAAAGTAAAAGAAATATAGATGAGTACTATACGGAAAAAGATATTGCTTCAAAAGCTAAAGACGCTCAAGTTATCGTTATTTTTGGTGCTATCTTCAGTATATTCATTTAAAGATTAAAATTATTTTAAGAATAATATGTTATCTTATTGGGCTAATTTAGCGCTTTGGTAATTAAAATAGAGATTGAAGTTTTTTATGATTGAAAAGTACTCATTTGATATACATTGTAAATAAATGTATGAATAAGGATTAAGAAGTCGCTAAGGATCTCAAAGAAAAGAAATAACATACAGATATTTTTTATAGTTGTTTCTTTAATGAGATATACAGACATATAAAGTAAAATATACTTGATATTTTAAAGTTATTATTGAGATTTAAGTCATTTTTTTTGGATTTATTTGATATATTATTTATGCTGTCATTTAGACAGATTTCGGTTTTATATTTCTAAGGTGAACATATTAGGTTATTATTGTTCATCAAGAAATAGTAATGTTAATTTATGAATAAATTCAAAATTTTAAGTAAATGAAGCTATTGATGTCTGATATATAAGTTATGACTACTTATGCTAAATAGCTTGTGTAATGATATCTCAAATTTTGTTTTTATGGTGACTAATATATTTTTTGTTTCAGTTTACTGAGGAATTATAGATTGAGGTATCATAAATATAGAAAATGCTTTATTGATATTCTAAGGGATTTAAAGTTTATATTTTTTTATGAACCCACACTAAGGAAAAGTTTTAAAGTGGGAATTGCAAAAGTTATTTTGAGGATGTTGAGTTTGGGGGGAGAAATAAAGTAATATCATTGTCTTTAAAGAGAATCATTATCTTTGATTCAACTGCGGTTGCTTCTTCGCTTAAAGTTTAAGATTTGTTTTCTTTTATTAAGAAGAAGTTAATTAAGAACCATAATAAGACGATGTTGAAGATAATTTTTTCTATAAGCTAAGGTTACTGTTTCAAGAAAACAAACTCAACAACCTCAAAATGCAAGATCACTATGGAAATCCACCTAAATGGGAAGAAATGCTATTTCAGATTATTGTGTAGTATTTCTTCATAAAGATAAATAATGGATTGATAAAGATAATGCTATGGACTTACATAAATCCATGTAAGGTACTAATTTAAAATGTGGATTTAAGAAATGAACATATAGCATAAATCTATATGGATAATGAAGTTTGAAATCTCCCTCTAACTTAAGTAATAAGATCATCGGTTATAAATAACTATTCAAAGCCAAAAGGGATCAAGTGGGTAATATTGAATTTTATAAGGTACTTTTATTGAAATTGCTATTATTAAAAGGAAATTTTATTTTCTTTAAAGAATGTTTCATTTTGGACTTAGTAAACGATTCTTTAGAATCGATCGTTTTGGAGCTTTCTACAGTTTGTACTTTTGAGCATTATCTGATGGAGATTAAAGTTATGTTTCAATGGAGACATTGGTGAAACTACTTACGAAACTCATTTATGGATTAGTCTTTTGTATTTGGGATTCAAATACACCATTATTTTTCATGGGGTGATATTTGGATTATTACAAAAGAATTAGGAAGATAAATGCTTAAAAGATTTGGTATGTAAACTGCGATTCAGTTGATTTTCTTTTACCAAAACAGATAAATGTTGCCATCCTTGAAACTAAAGAAATGCAAAAGATTTTTCATGCATTTGCAGTTTGAATTCCAATGCATACTAATGTATATACACATATGGATATGCGTGTATTATTTTATTTGACAGATACCTTACTGATATTAAAAGTGGATCACTAATTTAGTAGCCAAAATGGTTATGAGATATCTTTAAGGAATAAAATAAAAGATCATATGCTCATAGATAAAAGATCGGATCGGTTGGAGATCATAAAGAATTACGATCCAGATATTTTGGATGTCATTATCGTAAAAGATCCACTTCTAGCAATGATAATATATTTTATAGGTGAAACTATATAAGGGAAAAGTGTCACTTAGGCACTTATAGTTTTCACCACTTTGAAAATATCGTCTTTGGTTAATTATAAGACATCCAAATATGGAAAATAATAATGAAATTTTGTCACAAGACTCCAGTTATTGATAAAGAATTGAAAGACCAAGTAATATTGTGACAGTAAAGTATATATTATTTTCCAATAAGGGAAGAGTGCAAAATATATTGTAAATCATAGAGCATATTTAAATAAACTCCATTATGGCGGATCCGCTTACCAAAAGATTATCACCTAAGGTCTTTCATGAGCATGTAGCTCAATTGGTGTAACTTTTATGTAAGGATATTTTGGTTCAGGGGGAGTTTGTATTTGGTATTGTCATATGACTCATTGCTCTATACTTCAGTTACAGATATATGCATATCAAGTTTTTTTTCTGATCAGAAATAAAGTAATGAATTTTTCTTTGCACTCAGGTTGTTTAAATATTAAACATTTGATCTCACTAAAGAAGGACCAGTTGGAAATAGACATGTATAGATCACATTTCATGTAATTTCCATGCTACGCATCCATGATTGATCTATGTCGTTTGATTGTATTGATATATGTGACCATTGATGGGTATAGTTACGATAAATGTAATGAATGCCGCTTTGATCCTTTGTCAACCCAATTAATGGACGAGATTGTTTCAGATACACCATATGTTATAAATAGCAAATTTTGGAGCTCATAAAGTCAAACACATTTTAAGGTTATTTCATATGTGACCCAGGGGGAGATTGTTGGAATATTTCGACAATTGGGTCACATATGTAAAATAAAATGTGTTGTGCTATTTTGGTGTAAAGCCTAATTAAAGTGATCTAATTTTGGATTAGAATTAATAGGCTTAAAGTTTAAGTTATCATGGGCCTAATGTGTAGATACCGGGGCATTTTATAATTTGTTGAAGGGCCGAATTACAAAATGCCAACTCTATAAATATAGGGTTATGGTCCCCGAATTACACAAGCCTTAGCAACTCTCTAACCTCTTCTACGGAGAGCTGAATCTAATCTAGGGTTTGTGTCAATTTGGAAGACCGAACCAAATTCTTCTTCTTCTACAACAGATAATCTTCTCCGTGGCAACCAATTATGGGATTCAGGTATAGCAATAATTAAATACAGATCCAGGTACGCTTCCGCTAATCAAGTTATCTATTTTCTGATTTGTTCTCGATTAAATCAATATGGTTACATTTCAGATCTAGGGTTTCACAATTGGGTATTGTTAAAGTATACAGAAATCCTAACAGTTATATGAAACCAAACTGGAAGCAAGAAAATTCTCATATATCATAATGATATGTATCAAAATGCGGATACAGCACGACATTTTGTTATTTAAAGGGGACTGTATATTGCTATATCCTTTAAGTCTCCGATGTCAATTTTACCTGTTGGATATTCTCAAAATTATTGCCTATGGGATATACTCTAATGTCAATTTTACCTACAGAACGCTATACACAACACGACATTTTGTTTACAGAATATGAACATCATCATCGTATTTCACAGAATAAAACGGTACAACAATCATACATCATCATCATTGTTCACAGAATATGACTCATTCAAAGAATATACATGCAAGCAATTTCAACAAGTAAACCAAAGAGTTTAGATGAGCCAGAAACCTTTACACAACAAAATGTATACAGAAGATGTCATAAACCAAACCTTGGTGTCCTTACAACTTCATCTTCGAGAAAAATAGAAGTATTACCTAAAAACTCTCTCACAAAACACAAACATACATCGATATAATACATCACGGATCACTCCCAAATGGTTGTTTGCCTGAGCCTGGGGCTATTTCCTCCCAAATTAACACTGCCATTCATGCTAATCATGGTGATGCGCATTATAAATGTTAACATATAATTGCCATCTAGTGGAGTCATCAGTATAGGTGTTAAGGTCATTAACACTTAATATCCAATCAACCATTGTTAATTAAGGTATTAAACCTCATTAACACCATATTGCCATAATTAGCTAAAAAAATAACATTAACACACATCTCGTTTAAATGATCATCCATGCCACAATCAATATCAACAATTTTCAACCAATATCAATGATGTAACACATCCATTTAAGGTCACATATTTACAAATATTTTTCCTTTAATTAATAAATGGACATGGTGAATCAATTTTTGTTACTAAGTAATTTTTCTCAACCACCACTTACTTCATCATTTAAACTGTCTTGCTAACTTATCCATTAACCAAATTAAGCATGCAAGTTATACCAATTAACATAAACTTGTCAATCACTTAGCAAATTATCCTCACCAACATAATTAACTATTTAACTAAACTAGTTAACCAAATATGGTGAAGAGTTCTCACCATAGCTTTCCATACCACGACTCTTCTTACGGAGGAAGTATCTAACATTAGCAGAATCAAGATCGCAACTTGTCCACTCCAAATCACCAACTGCTAATATACACACACACGCACTTGAAATTGGAAGAGGAAAAAATGGACTTTTATGGGTTTGAAAGGCTTAGAATGGCTAGTGGGGTCCATGAATTGGGGTGGTGGGGTTCACCTGAGGTGCGCAGATCTGGTGGTGGTGTATAGGGTGGTGCATGAGGTAGTGGGGCCCAGTGGAGGAGCTTATGGTGGTGGATTTTGGTTTAAGGGAAAAAAGGAGTGATTTTTAAGGGTTTTAAAGGAAACGGAAGGACTTTGGAGCCAAAGGGGCCCATGTAACGAACTGGGGTTTTTCGACTCCGAAAATCAACATCAAACTACCGTGTTGACCATTCAGACATCGAACATTCCAGATCATTAATAGAAAGAAGTTAGAGGGTGAGAATAGATAAGGTAGAAATATTGAATAGAAGAAGAAGAAGAAACAACACAACACAGAGTCTCACATCGCAGCGGAACAAAATATAATACAGAAATAAATCTTTATTGAGAGCTTTGAAAATACTTACAGTATCAAAGTACATCATACCATGGGACAGTTATAATAGCCTGTTCCCATATACAACACACAGCGGAATAGTAGTAATATCATATGTCTGGACTCTTCCAGCTCGTCTCTTCATAGCAGTCGCTAACCTGAACCTGTACACTCCGGGCTAACCCGAGCATTTACAAAACACCGGGTCAGTCTGGTGAACCAGAGTGAGATAAACTCGCACAGTATAAGGGTAAATCATCCAATCATGATTTTAAAGTTCAAAATCTTTCGAAAGAAAAGGATAATCGTAAGACCAAATCCACACATAAACACGGACGGTTTTTACCTTACGATAACCCAAAACAGTTTTGAAACCAATATCTTGTTCTGATATTATAATAATGTCTAAATACAAGTAAATAGAATCTAGTAGAATGCTTGTATCTCACGCTCTACATATATAGTATACAATCAAAAACCGCGGGCGCTTATTAGAGATTGGATTCCAACTTGACAAGGTATGGGTCCACCTTCCGATAGTGTATCTCTAGAGACGAATACACTGGGTTCAACAAGAACGTCTTGCAACCCGGCCCTCACATGACCGACCCCTCATTTCGCTTGAGAGTATCGAATGTATATCACCGACGGTTGGGATCAGCAACCGTCTCCCGAAAAGGGACAGCATCGAATATAGACTTAAGAAACAAATAGGATTTCCTCTAGATAGGTGATCATACACCCTAATGGGAGCGACCCACATAGCCATGCTGCCTGCCCGATTTTTGTCATTTCCCGGTTGATGAGGCTTGAGGCCAGAGTTTTTCTTTGAACATCTGGTCGTCATTCACTTTGAATGCCACATCGTCAGATCCGTCAGATATCACTAATTGACGTCCACAAAAATACTCTAGCTGGAAGCTAAGAGAACGGCAAATCTCCGCCAACAACTATCGCACGTTTGAAGAAATCAACGTACGTGATCGTTTGGAAATACCCTGTCAGACATTCGTCCATATACGTCATCCAGGAACAGGATGAACCGAAGGCACTCTCCTACCGCATCCAATATAGGAATCATCCCATGGATCAGTAGCGAGTAGTCCTTGCAACCCGTAGATTCCAACTATGACAGAATCACAGCTTATCTCTGCTTGCCAGGCAGAGAATATTAGTGGTTCTTCCGTTTATGAAAATCAACGGTCTTCACAGCACCATCTCGATCATCTTCTGATATCTTCACGTATTTGTTGGTCGGAATGGTTTTCGAATATACATTCGATCCCGGTCTTTCCGTATCAACAATCGTATTGGCCAGATTTGATAGTCGGTGTTTTAACTATCAAAATAAATAGTGTTTCAAACATGACACTCCAATGAGTTTACTGGTTCAGTATTCAACATCACTTGGCCTTTAGCAAACTGATTTATTTTTGTTAAATTAAAACTTATAATTCTTGTAATATTCAAAAATACGATATTTGAATACCTCTAATTCGATTTAACTTTAATCGATTAACTATCATTAGACTTAACTCCATTCGCTTGACTCTAGATCACAGCGATCACAATGGTTACGCCTGATTCCCTCAGGAAACATCCGACCGCCGTAGGCTATCTGCAGCCCTGCGAATTTCGCTAGCAGTCGTACGAAATGGCAACTCAGCCGTATAATTATGTTTGGCTAATTCTATCTCGAATAACTATATTCAATTTCCCACTTAATTCTTCCTTCAAATCTTCTTTTAAATTCGGAAATCCATTAGTTTTAACAAAGAAATTTATAGCATATATGTTATAACAATAGCGTTATAATTACTATTTAGATTTACAAAACAACAGCGCTATAATCGCTGTTTAGGTTTACAAAACATTTACCATAGCAACAGCGCTAAACTCGCTATTAGATTCACAAAACATTATAACAACAGCGCTAAAGTCGCTGTTTAGATTTCAAAACATATTCACTAACGTCTCTTACGATTACCAACTAATACTATCTTCAGATAATCCCGACGTTGTTCAAGTTGGGGTATTTTAATTACCTCTCAGACCTTGATCAAACAACGTTCTTATCCTCAGATGAATATTAGTTCTAATCACCAAAATCAATATCCCTATTTCCATCTCGAAATACATTCCATTATAACTTGGGTTTTAGTTATACAACCCTCTAACCCACTTCTTTAACCAGATTCCTTTATTTCCAATCTTCTTCCAAATCTGTTCGACCATTCCCCACTTTTGAAATATTTTTTTTCAAATTTCCCTTTTACTTGATCTCATTTTCAAATAACGTTAATTCAATATTAACGATTTACACTTTGAAACTCATTTATATATTCTGGTTTATCTTAAACCCTTTTTAAAACCTTATCTAAATTTAAACGATATTTAACCCAAAAACACATTAATTTGATAATCAATTCAAATTCAAAATGGTCGATTTAATTCACTCAAACTTGATTATCTCGTTAGCCGATTCCAAATAAATTTTCACTTTAAATTAATTAACTAAATAATTAATTTAAATAATTCCATAAATTTCTTCTTCACAAAAACAATTACCAAAGTGTAACTATGCGACCTTATTTCTCATCTTGTACTTACAAATCAGTCTAACATCAGCATTTATTCTATAAGATAAATTTTTAACAAATCAAAATCTTAAATAAATAAAATATTTATTTATTTCCCTTTTATAACTTTTATTCAAAATAATATATTCAAAAACCAACTCCAGTTATAAAATAAATTTTATAACTTCATCTTTTTCAGTTCACCTGACTGTGAATCCATATTCATGACACGATTGATTTTATAGGCCATACGCTGCCAAATACCCAACCAATATCACCCATTGGTTTAATCCAAACAGATGTTGAATATTAAAAATCAACAATCAATTCAAACAATACAAACAGGGCAGTTCATATATGAGAATATGAAAATAAATAATATATTTGAGGAATCCGGTTGGATCCCTCCAACCTGTTTTTCCCTGAAATCACAACGGTTTTCTCAAAACATATCATTTAGTTTCAACCAATTCACACGCAATTCAAACAATTCAACCATTTTAAACACGTTTATAAATAAACGTGACCAACCAAGGTGAGTTACCTTTATTGGAACCAATCGTTAAAAATAACGATTTGAAATTTCACTGAAATTAAACACAGTTTAATTTCATCAGTTAAATCAACAAACAATTGTATAACTAGCAAACAGGCAATCAGCAGCAAACAGAGCACACAAGTTAAAAACCCAATTTATATAAAATATAAATGGGAAAAACTGAGTGAGTTTAACTCACCTTGATTTCGTTCGTTGAACGGTTCGGTTACAGTTAAATTAAACAGTTGTTTAATTTAACTATAAATTCCAATAGTCTCTACTCCTGTCCAGATTGGTCTCAAACATGTAGAGTTCTGCGTTTTGTTTCCGGCGCCCTTTGTTTCGTTCAATTCTGATGATATATGAATAAGTTAAAATATTTATAAGGTATATGATTAAATATATTTTAAATCACTTCTTAATCAGAGTCTTTAACGTTGACTAATTACATTTATGAAACTTGGGCTGATCCTTTTCTCATACTCCTCGTTTGCCCAGGCTTCACCGGCCTGTAAAATCCATGCTGTTGTTAATATAATTTAATAAATATAATCAAATCTTTAACTATCATTGAATGCCAAATTACGTTGTTTGAAATTGACCGAAATGGTTCTGTCCCAAGTCCTTCTTCTCGCGTATCTCCTTCTGACCTTTGCCATTACTATTGGATCCACTCTCAACCTCCTGTATGAATCCAAGCATGAGTTTAGCCTATGCTTAATTACGTTTGACTAAAATTGAACTAAGCTAATTACAAAATCCTTTATTACTGTCCCAAAAGGATCGGCCCTAAGAGTACTTCTTCCCTTCCCTTTCGTTTAAGCGTTGCCTACATATAGATTTAAATATTAACAATTCGATTAATACGTAAATCTTGTTTAAAACTAGGTTAACATTAATATTTATACTTAAAAGTATACGGTCGTTCCCCTGCTTCATCCTTATTCCCAAAATTCTGAAGGCATCGCACTGTTCCACTTTGTGTACGCCGCTTCCCTCCCACACCACCGTCCTCCGATCCCTTGCCACCAGGACGCGCCTCATGCCTCGCTCCTCCATCAACGGAAACCACGTCAGATCCGCCCCTCCCAATAACCGGTAAACGCTGCTCAACAGCACACCCTTCATGATCGAACTCCGGTCAAGCCGGCACGTCAGAGACCATCTCCACCGGTAGATCTATAGATCTAACCTAGCTCGAGATGATTTGTGATGGAAGTCTCATTATTTAATCACAGAATTTGATATGGTTGGAGGAAGAATTTTGAATCATTTCTGCCGTTCAAAGTGTTAGATGGAGGCCATAACTTCTTTGACTAGTCAGACAGAAAAAGACTAGGGTATTACTTGGCGGTGTTTTTATATTGGGATGAAAACGTGGGAAGCACGGTCTGTTGTGTGCCTTGCAAGTAAAGGAACTGTGAAGCGTGATAACCACGGAAACGTTGGGAAGCTTTGCCAAGAAAGAATTGATTTTATAAATGTATTAGTATTACATATGTTTTTGTTACAGTCGTGCGTTGGTATAAGGGTACTGAGTAGACTATCGTAACAGTACCATTTTTATTCATTTACATATAGTTAGTGATAGCTTAGGCGGTATGTTGTATTGCTTCGAGTTAAGATTAAAATATTATAAATTGAAACTTTGTCGTAAAGTAACGCGTGAAACTAACCCCAATCGTCTTCTGTTTACTGACAAAAATGCTAATCCTGGTGTAAAAAGATATTCTGGATCCAATGGGACAAGTTTCGTCGAATTCCGACATCGTATGAAAATTTTTCCTTTATAAAACCAGAAATAAACACGCGTTAAATTTTTCCACGATCACCAGGTAAATCAAATCAACTTGAAACTTTGAAATCTTACAATAACTTTTCGATACGAACCCAACGACACTAATTTCGTCGCATTCTGAGACTGTTGCCCCGGTAGGCTATTTTTACCCCGAACCGCCCTACCCTTTTTTAACGCCAAATTTCTCAATCTCTAAAAATAACAAACTATATACATATCCTGACTCTAATCGACGATACGAACTCAACGGAACTGGTTTCGTGGCCTAATTCGATCATCTGCTCAAGTTACACTCAAATGTCCCTTTATTTATTTGAATGCGCGCTATAGAATTTGAACGGGCGTTTATGGTTGCTGTGGTCACATACGACTTCTGTTTGCCACGCCGTTTGACTTTCTGACAATAATTTAACGTTACGGTCCCAATGAAACTAATTTCATCGAAAACAGAGTCCGTTTACAAAACGGCTATTTTAACGGCCGATAACGATTTCCACAACCTTTTTTTCAAAAATTTGATTTAGCCATAACTTGCAATCTTTAACACGAAATCTGGATTTTTCTTTTTCATATGAAAATTATCGTCAATACGCTCCCAACGTTTCCTGTTTCACAGAAATCCGACTTATATTGGACTCTGTACGTTCAGTTGAAGTTCAAAACTCAAATTGCGAACTGCACGCCATTTTCAAGCTCGAATTATAATTATATAAATATATATAACGTTCGAACTGTGTTTGAATAACGAATTAAATATTTAATTCCATCAATATTCCCAATATAATATTTAAAATAAATAAATTAAATTAAATATTTGACGGGCAAAAACACGGGTCGTTACATTCTTCCCCCCTTAAAATAATTTCGTCCTCGAAATTGCTAAGATAAGAAAGAACGTTATAAACTCATTAATTTCAAATCTAATTTTATATTAAATTAGAAACCAATTCAATACTGTAAATAAATATTTTCAAAAATATCGAAAATTTTCTAACACTTTAAATTTTCGAAAAATTTCGCCAGCACCTCCTCTGTACGGCTCAATCGGTACAACCACAACTCGCCTTTCTAGGCCTTCTCCAATCCAAAAGAAAATAAAACAGCCAAACGGCTTGCCAAATAGGCTCATAAATCACCAAACCCATATGAAAATAAACATGTACCTTTTTGTCGGGCATATCATTATATCCTTTCCATCTGCTACCCTGTCAGCATATATAATTGCATTCCCGAACAAAATTCCAATTTTATCCTCAAAACCAAATCCTTCACACATCCAAGCCAATCCCATTCTTAACTCAATTTCCATTCATCACCAATTTCAACTCTTGACTTACCAACCCAATATCCTTTCAGATTCCAGTCTCCAATTCAAAATCTGATTCTACTTGATATATCATATCCCGATTCAATTTCCAGTTAATTGGTTTCAATTCAATTCATATTTGCTTTTCCAATTTCTATTTAAATTTTGTTTTGGTTCAACAATTCCCCTGGGAGTTTTTAAACAGTTCAGCTCTTTCAAAAATCAAATATTTCTTTTTAGGATTCATAACAACTTGTTTTTCTCAAAGAAATTCAAACCAAGATTTTGGTAGTAATCCGTCACTTAGAACTCGAAAATCAACACTGATGATGTGGCCAGCATCCTCAGAGTTATTCCCCAGCTATCAAAGTAAGTTCAATACTATATCACGTATCAAAACCGTATTTAAACATTTTCATTTTGAAATCTATTTCAAAATACCAAACACAATGCTCGTAAAACATTTTAAAATCTCCTAGGATTTTAAAATTCTCATATATTCAATTCAAGTTCATTTACAACACCTTTCCCACTTTTAGAAATTTTAATTCCAATTCTGATTTTAATTTCAGATTTAATAGATCTGCTTTTACATTATACGAATTCTAATTGGTTATTTATATAACCATTTCAATTATAATCAAGCAACACATCCAATATACTATAATATTTCCCATATATATATATATATATATATATATATCTTTATATCAAAACATAATTTGGGTAAATTATTTCGTTTACCCTCTTTCAAAACATACTATGTCGGTTTATCGTACTTGAGTGTTCAGAAACCCCTATCGATACAGTGGATCAAACTGATCGATCAGAACTCATAAACAACTCAACCAATAAATCTCCAAAATATAAAACAATTTTTTTATAAAATCTACAAATACGTTCACTCGTATATATACACTCAAACTCAATCTAGGGTATTACTAACCCCATCTCTACTGAGTCACGCCACAGAGCCAAGGTAATTACTTAACCTTCAGCTCTGATACCACTGTAACGAACTGGGGTTTTTCGACTCCGAAAATCAACATCAAACTACCGTGTTGACCATTCAGACATCGAACATTCCAGATCATTAATAGAAAGAAGTTAGAGGGTGAGAATAGATAAGGTAGAAATATTGAATAGAAGAAGAAGAAGAAACAACACAACACAGAGTCTCACATCGCAGCGGAACAAAATATAATACAGAAATAAATCTTTATTGAGAGCTTTGAAAATACTTACAGTATCAAAGTACATCATACCATGGGACAGTAATAATAGCCTGTTCCCATATACAACACACAGCGGAATAGTAGTAATATCATACGTCTGGACTCTTCCAGCTCGTCTCTTCATAGCAGTCGCTAACCTAAACCTGTACACTCTGGGCTAACCCGAGCATTTACAAAACACCGGGTCAGTCTGGTGAACCAGAGTGAGATAAACTCGCACAGTATAAGGGTAAATCATCCAATCATGATTTTAAAGTTCAAAATCTTTCGAAAGAAAAGGATAATCGTAAGACCAAATCCACACATAAACACGGACGGTTTTTACCTTACGATAACCCAAAATAGTTTTGAAACCAATATCTTGTTCTGATATTATAATAATGTCTAAATACAAGTAAATAGAATCTAGTAGAACGCTTGCATCTCACGCTCTACATATATAGTATACAATCAAAAACCGCGGGCGCTTATTGGAGATTGGATTCCAACTTGACAAGGTATGGGTCCACCTTCCGATAGTGTGTCTCTAGAGACGAATACACTGGGTTCAACAAGAACGTCTTGCAACCCGGCCCTCACATGACCGACCCCTCATTTCGCTTGAGAGTATCGAATGTATATCACCGACGGTTGGGATCAGCAACCGTCTCCCGAAAAGGGACAGCATCGAATATAGACTTAAGAAACAAATAGGATTTCCTCTAGATAGGTGATCATACACCCTAATGGGAGCGACCCACATAGCCATGCTGCCTGCCCGATTTTTGTCATTTCCCGGTTGATGAGGCTTGAGGCCAGAGTTTTTCTTTGAACATCTGGTCGTCATTCACTTTGAATGCCACATCGTCAGATCCGTCAGATATCACTAATTGACGTCCACAAAAATACTCTAGCTGGAAGCTAAGAGAGCGGCAAATCTCCGCCAACAACTATCGCACGTTTGAAGAAATCAACGTACGTGATCGTTTGGAAATACCCTGTCAGACATTCGTCCATATACGTCATCCAGGAACAGGATGAACCGAAGGCACTCTCCTACCGCATCCAATATAGGAATCACCCCATGGATCAGTAGCGAGTAGTCCTTGCAACCCGTAGATTCCAACTATGACAGAATCACCGCTTATCACTGCTTGCCAGGCAGAGAATATTAGTGGTTCTTCCGTTTATGAAAATCAACGGTCTTCACAGCACCATCTCGATCATCTTCTGATATCTTCACGTATTTGTTGGTCGGAATGGTTTACGAATATACATTCGATCCCGGTCTTTCCGTATCAACAATCGTATTGGCCAGATTTGATAGTCGGTGTTTTAACTATCAAAATAAATAGTGTTTCAAACATGACACTCCAATGAGTTTACTGGTTCAGTATTCAACATCACTTGGCCTTTAGCAAACTGATTTATTTTTGTTAAATTAAAACTTCTAATTCTTGTAATATTCAAAAATACGATATTTGAATACCTCTAATTCGATTTAACTTTAATCGATTAACTATCATTAGACTTAACTCCATTCGCTTGACTCTAGATCACAGCGATCACAATGGTTACGCCTGATTCCCTCAGGAAACATCCAACCGCCATAGGCTATCTGCAGCCCTGCGAATTTCGCTAGCAGTCGTACGAAATGGCAACTCAGCCGTATAATTATGTTTGGCTAATTCTATCTCGAATAACTATATTCAATTTCCCACTTAATTCTTCCTTCAAATCTTCTTTTAAATTCGGAAATCCATTAGTTTTAACAAAGAAATTTATAGCACATATGTTATAACAATAGCGTTATAATTACTAATTAGATTTACAAAACAACAGCGCTATAATCGCTGTTTAGGTTTACAAAATATTTACCATAGCAACAGCGCTAAACTCGCTATTAGATTCACAAAACATTATAACAACAGCGCTAAAGTCGCTGTTTAGATTTCAAAACATATTCACTAACGTCTCTTACAATTACCAACTAATACTATCTTCAGATAATCCCGACGTTGTTCAAGTTGGGGTATTTTAATTACCTCTCAGACCTTGATCAAACAACGTTCTTATCCTCAGATGAATATTAGTTCTAATCACCAAAATCAATATCCCTATTTCCATCTCGAAATACATTCCATTATAACTTGGGTTTTAGTTATACAACCCTCTAACCCACTTCTTTAACCAGATTCCTTTATTTCCAATCTTCTTCCAAATCTGTTCGACCATTCCCCACTTTTGAATTTTTTTTTTCAAATTTCCCTTTTACTTGATCTCATTTTCAAATAACGTTAATTCAATATTAACGATTTACACTTTGAAACTCATTAATATATTCTGGTTTGTCTTAAACCCTTTTTAAAACCTTATCTAAATTTAAACGATATTTAACCCAAAAACACATTAATTTGATAATCAATTCAAATTCAAAATGGTCGATTTAATTCACTCAAACTTGATTATCTCGTTAGCCGATTCCAAATAAATTTTCGCTTTAAATTAATTAACTAAATAATTAATTTAAATAATTCCATAAATTTCTTCTTCACAAAAACAATTACCAAAGTGTAACTATGCGACCTTATTTCTCATCTTGTACTTACAAATCAGTCTAACATCAGCATTTATTCTATAAGATAAATTTTTAACAAATCAAAATCTTAAATAAATAAAATATTTATTTATTTCCCTTTTATAACTTTTATTCAAAATAATATATTCAAAAACCAACTCCAGTTATAAAATAAATTTTATAACTTCATCTTTTTCAGTTCACCTGACTGTGAATCCATATTCATGACACGATTGATTTTATAGGCCATACGCTGCCAAATACCCAACCAATATCACCCATTGGTTTAATCCAAACAGATGTTGAATATTAAAAATCAACAATCAATTCAAACAATACAAACAGGGCAGCTCATATATGAGAATATGAAAATAAATAATATATTTGAGGAATCCGGTTGGATCCCTCCAACCTGTTTTTCCCTGAAATCACAACGGTTTTCTCAAAACATATCATTTAGTTTCAACCAATTCACACGCAATTCAAACAATTCAACCATTTTAAACACGTTTATAAATAAACGTGACCAACCAAGGTGAGTTACCTTTATTGGAACCAATCGTTAAAAATAACGATTTGGAATTTCACTGAAATTAAACACAGTTTAATTTCATCAGTTAAATCAACAAACAATTGTATAACTAGCAAACAGGCAATCAGCAGCAAACAGAGCACACAAGTTAAAAACCCAATTTATATAAAATATAAATGGGAAAAACTGAGTGAGTTTAACTCACCTTGATTTCGTTCGTTGAACGGTTCGGTTACAGTTAAATTAAACAGTTGTTTAATTTAACTATAAATTCCAATAGTCTCTACTCCTGTCCAGATTGGTCTCAAACATGTAGAGTTCTGCGTTTTGTTTCCGGCGCCCTTTGTTTCATTCAATTCTGATGATATATGAATAAGTTAAAATATTTATAAGGTATATGATTAAATATATTTTAAATCACTTCTTAATCAGAGTCTTTAACGTTGACTAATTACATTTATGAAACTTGGGCTGATCCTTTTCTCATACTCCTCGTTTGCCCAGGCTTCACCGGCCTGTAAAATCCATGCTGTTGTTAATATAATTTAATAAATATAATCAAATCTTTAATTATCATTGAATGCCAAATTACGTTGTTTGAAATTGACCGAAATGGTTCTGTCCCAAGTCCTTCTTCTCGCGTATCTCCTTCTGACCTTTGCCATTACTATTGGATCCACTCTCAACCTCCTGTATGAATCCAAGCATTAGTTTAGCCTATGCTTAATTACGTTTGACTAAAATTGAACTAAGCTAATTACAAAATCCTTTATTACTGTCCCAAAAGGATCGGCCCTAAGAGTACTTCTTCCCTTCCCTTTCGTTTAAGCGTTGCCTACATATAGATTTAAATATTAACAATTCGATTAATACGTAAATCTTGTTTAAAACTAGGTTAACATTAATATTTATACTTAAAAGTATACGGTCGTTCCCCTGCTTCATCCTTATTCCCAAAATTCTGAAGGCATCGCACTGTTCCACTTTGTGTACGCCGCTTCCCTCCCACACCACCGTCCTCCAATCCCTTGCCACCAGGACGCGCCTCATGCCTCGCTCCTCCATCAACGGAAACCACGTCAGATCCGCCCCTCCCAATAACCGGTAAACGCTGCTCAACAGCACACCCTTCATGATCGAACTCCGGTCAAGCCGGCACGTCAGAGACCATCTCCACCGGTAGATCTATAGATCTAACCTAGCTCGAGATGATTTGTGATGGAAGTCTCATTATTTAATCACAGAATTTGATATGGTTGGAGGAAGAATTTTGAATCATTTCTGCCGTTCAAAGTGTTAGATGGAGGCCATAACTTCTTTGACTAGTCAGACAGAAAAAGACTAGGGTATTACTTGGCGGTGTTTTTATATTGGGATGAAAACGTGGGAAGCACGGTCTGTTGTTTGCCTTGCAAGTAAAGGAACTGTGAAGCGTGATAACCACGGAAACGTTGGGAAGCTTTGCCAAGAAAGAATTGATTTTATAAATGTATTAGTATTACATATGTTTTTGTTACAGTCGTGCGTTGGTATAAGGGTACTGAGTAGACTATCGTAACAGTACCATTTTTATTCATTTACATATAGTTAGTGATAGCTTAGGCGGTATGTTGTATTGCTTCGAGTTAAGATTAAAATATTATAAATTGAAACTTTGTCGTAAAGTAACGCGTGAAACTAACCCCAATCGTCTTCTGTTTACTGACAAAAATGCTAATCCTAGTGTAAAAAGATATTCTGGATCCAATGGGACAAGTTTCGTCGAATTCCGACATCGTATGAAAATTTTTCCTTTATAAAACCAGAAATAAACACGCATTAAATTTTTCCACGATCACCAGGTAAATCAAATCAACTTGAAACTTTGAAATCTTACAATAACTTTTCGATATGAACCCAACGACACTAATTTCGTCGCATTCTGAGACTGTTGCCCCGGTAGGCTATTTTTACCCCGAACCGCCCTACCCTTTTTTAACGCCAAATTTCTCGATCTCTAAAAATAACAAACTATATACATATCCTGACTCTAATCGACGATACGAACTCAACGGAACTGGTTTCGTGGCCTAATTCGATCATCTGCTCAAGTTACACTCAAATGTCCCTTTATTTATTTGAATGCGCGCTATATAATTTGAACGGGCGTTTATGGTTGCTGTGGTCACATACGACTTCTGTTTGCCACGTCGTTTGACTTTCTGACAATAATTTAACGTTACGGTCCCAATGAAACTAATTTCATCGAAAACAGAGTCCGTTTACAAAACGGCTATTTTAACGGCCGATAACGATTTCCACAGCGTTTTTTCAAAAATTTGATTTAGCCATAACTTGCAATCTTTAACACGAAATCTGGATTTTTCTTTTTCATATGAAAATTATCGTCAATACGCTCCCAACGTTTCCTGTTTCACAGAAATCCGACTTATATTGGACTCTGTACGTTCAGTTGAAGTTCAAAACTCAAATTGCGAACTGCACGCCATTTTCAAGCTCGAATTATAATTATATAAATATATATAACGTTCGAACTGTGTTTGAATAACGAATTAAATATTTAATTCCATCAATATTCCCAATATAATATTTAAAATAAATAAATTAAATTAAATATTTGACGGGCAAAAACACGGGTCGTTACAGCCCACGTGGTGGAGGATTGCAATGGTGCGCCAGGTGGAGGAGGGTGCTGAAGGTTGATGGTGAGGGAGGAGATAACGTGAGCTTAAGAGAAGAGGAGGAGAAGAAAATTGGAGTTTAAGGGAGGAAAAAAAATTAAAAAAAAAAAAAAAATAGGAAGGAGAATGAAAGTAAACAAAATAAAGAACCTTCGTATGCCAAAGTACTTGCGATGTGTGCTTCTTGGAAGAGCATTACAACTCAAGGGTCATGAGCAAAGTTGGTGTGTTGTCTCATTTGTAGGAGTGTGTGGGAAGTTGTGTTAAAAGGAGGGATTAATTTAAGTAATCTTTTAATTAAGAAGTTAAGTGTACTTTACGAAGGTCATATACATATTTAAATTAACTTAAACTCTTATGAAATCATTAGTACACGTTAATATGTCATTTAGGTTGTCGTTTACCATTTAACCAATATTTTCAATTTGTTCAATACTAGCCAAAACTGCTTATTTTCTAGTCAAATTTCAATAAGACTATTCCTATACGTTTTCAACTCGTATGACCAAACCGTAATTAAATCAGACTTATTCATTTAAAAGTTCTTTTTAAATATATTTAAATCCTATTTTATATTGACTGAAAATTCAGATCGTTACACTTTCTCTTGTATTTGGGGTTGATACCATTTTTGGGGTTAATAATTGAAAAGCAAGATGCGGACATATTACCCAAGATAAGATGAAAAAGAAGTTTAATTCATACCCAAAAGGAAAGAAGGACCAAAAGTAGATAGAAAATTGCATGAGTGGAGCAGAACTAGAAGCAAAGAAGTAGTTGATGCAGCCTGTTATAAATGTATGCAAAAGGTTCCGAATGTAAATAAATGTTGAAAGAAGATAGGAGTAGTGTAGGATACGTGTTTTGTTTGTGATTAAACCATGCATTAAAAAAACAATTCTTTCGAATTAAAGCAATTTAAGTTATGTGCTTTGGAAGGACAGTCTCCTAGGCCAGCAACTAAGAACATGAAAAATAAAACTATATTAGGGTGTTTGATTTCAATCTCTATACTTAATTAGAGTTATTTTTGGCGAATGTAATGTCACGTGCTTCGTGTGTGAACTATAATATTTATTTGTTTAACACACCTGAATAAAGTTAATTTTTATAAATATTTATTCATATGTTTGCGCTGAAATTATGTGTATTAAGTTTAAACTTTTACTTAAACTTGCAATAATTTTTCTTTATATTTTTACTTAATAAAAAGATGAATTTGTAGAAAAAATTATTTGTCAGATGCCACTTTCAAACGATATTAAAATCAGGCATTATTTGTAGAGGAAAATTTTGAATTGGAAAATGAGAGTTATTTGCTAGATTCTAATTTTTAAAAATAATTTGATTTTTTAATATCTGTGGAGAGACATTTTTAGTATTTCACATTGATACCAAAAAGTGTGACATCAAATGCTGCAAGTATTAGTAAAGATTTAGTCGTATTTTTATGTTAAGATAATGTGAATTATTTATTATTTTAATGTTGCAATATCTAATGTTCTTTTCAGTTTGAGATTCTATTTCTATTATTAATTAAGTGTGTCACTACATGCGCCTCGCGTGTGAGGATAGCATGCACAACATGAATTGTTGTTCAACGGTTGTATGTATCTAACACATTCTAAAGAAAATATTTAGCTATATTTTTTATACAAAAACCTTATGTTGTAAGTTTGTATGTGTGCATGTGTATGTGTGCATTGTAATATCTAATTTTTATGTTAGTTAAAATTTTGTTTATCTTGTTGTTTAGTGATATTTCGAATGTATTTATGGAGAAGCTTTTTGAATTTATAAAATGATTTATTTATTAGATCCATGATGTTAAGATTTATAATTTCTATAAGCATTCATTTTTATAATTCATGCTAGCCCCAAAAATATTGTTTCTATAAATTAATTTCCTAGAGCATGTATTATTTTTCAATAAAATGAATATGTTTACAATGTCGAAGAAAAACAATTTGAACACAAACTAAGTCCTATTTTTTAAGTTTAAATCATATTTGATTATTTAGTACTTAGTTGTAATATCTACTTTTTTTTGGTAGTTTGTTTTATTATTAATTTGTAAAAGAAGTTTGTAAGTTATATCTTATTTTTAAGATTATGTAGTATTTGTAAATAATGTTAATATGTAAGATCGTACATATAAAACACTATATTTATGATGTTTATTTGTTGAATCTCATGTTTAAGTGATACTAAGATCTTGGTAGAGGGAAAATTAGAATTTTATAAGAAGTTTGATCCAAATTTTAAGAGAATTTTGAATTTGTAAAAGAAGTTAATTCCAATTTATAAGAAGAATTTTGAATTTGTAAAAGAATTTAGATTCAATTTTAAAGTGATACTAAAATAAAGATGCATTTTCGGTAGCTTACTCTAATATAAAAAAAAGTGCAACATCAAGTGTATAATAACTGTGAGCGTTACGGCATGCGCTACGCGCTTGAGATATTAAAAAGTGTATATTTTAATAAATTCAAGAGAAAATGGTTTACACGAATTTTTAGTTATATTGTTTAGTTGAAAGCATATGTAGTTTTTTATTTCTAAATTCTTGGTGTTGGTATCTAATTTTTTTTATTACTTCTAATTTTTATCTGTTTGTTGAATCATATTTTTAAGTGATAAAAAAGTTTGCTAGCATTTGTAGAAATTCAATCTGAATTTGTAAAAATTGTTTCATTGATAAATCCTATTTTTCAAGTGACATAAATAAAAAATATCTAATGTAACACCCCACCTCCACTAGGGTCACTCACAAAGGGAATGCACTAGCTTTGGTGGAGCATTATCTAGGTAAACATACACAGAAATATTACAAGACAGAACATATAAAACAGCGGAAGAAGAACCAAATTTTATTGCTTTAAAAATCTAGAAAGGTCTAAAGCCTTTTTACATCAAAATGCCATTAAATCCATTACATCGAAATCTGTCTTGCAATAGTAAAGAAGCATAAAACCATGGTCATAAACCATTCCCCAAGTAAAATAGTAAAGCAAGCCATAGCCAAGGGAAATCCAAGCCGTACATGAAAGAACCTTGGAGCTTGGTAAGATCCGAACTAAGCTGTATTCCCACCCTGCGAACCTGGGGGGGTGGGGGGAACGGAAGAAAAAGAGGCGAAACAAAACGGGTCATTCATAAAGACTGAGTAAGTCCTAATGACTTTCAGCATAAGAATAGGTAAAGATAACATGGTATGAATAAACTGAAAATAAACATAAACATGATGAAAAGGTAAGCTACATGCATGATGCATCAAGTATAATATTCCATGCTTCCTATCAAGAGTATCATCACAAGGTTCCTACCAAGTATCATATTGCAAGGTTTCTATTAAGTATAACATCGCAAGATTTCTAAGCTTCACCACTCCTCTATTTTCTTTGATTTCCTAAATTCTCTGCACCAACTGTACTAGTACCCCAACCCGTATCATCCTTCCCGTGTATATGTACAGTCCCTTGCCGTATATCGTACGGGTTTCATCACGTATTTCTATACTACTTCAACGTAGTGCCACCATTCTTGAAATCGTTTGAACAGCCACCCTTGTTCTGGCTAGGTTTCCTTATCATGAACTATCGCGTGTTCAACTAGGATTTACACCACGTAGGACCACTAGGGATTATGCTACCTATTGAACGTTTCCTAGATTCGATTAGGGTTTATGCCACCTAGGACCACTAGGGATTATGCTACCTAACGAACAACACCCTTTTTTCACGTAACGATCTATTAATCGATCGGCTCCCTACCATTCCTAGCCCGTTCATGTGTCTGTGTCATACGGCTCAATCACGAAATGTAGTCACATGTGCTAGGTCCATCATAGGGTGTATCAAGCCCTACCGACACGAATCAAGCATGCATAGTGTAAACCTACCGGTGCCCAATGCCTGCTTTTTCAACTCCAAATTTTACATAATTAACATATGCCCAAGTTCTAGAATACATGTAAATTTTACATATGCCTAATTCGTACCAAATTTACATATGTTCAATTTATGTCGTTTTACATGTATGCCAATTTTATGCCATTTTACCATATCAAGTTCTAGCCAAAATTACATGTATCAAGTTTAATACCCAATAAACCCAAATCATGATTCATGATGTAGTTATCCCAAACTATAACCTTTTTATTACAGTACATGTCAGTTGCCCAAGTTCATAATACATGTTTATACCAACTATCAAGTTTACGATTGCTTTCATGTTCAAATTCTCAATTCTACATATGCCTAATTAACATAAGCCCAATCTTTTGATTTAATTTACATAGTCCCAAACTCGTGATTTAATTTACATGCCAATTCATGTATGCCCAAACTTGCAATTTCAATTATATTGACAATACACAAATATCCAATTTCATGTTAATGGTAGTAATACCCAAATATTCAATTTTTATGTTAATGGTCGACCCCCTGGTCCAGTGCTGCCTGAAAACTGCTGAAACTTGTACAGGCCATAACTTCTTCATCCGGACTCCGATTTCCGAAAACTCGGACTCTATTTCATGTAAAATTTCGAGACGAACGTAATGGCGTAACTCGTTTCCCATGATTCTGACTTTAAAATTTAATTTTGCCTTGATTTCTTGTTTTAACAAGTTATAAAAATACGGGTTGTTACATCTAAGGTCAATTTTGGAAGTGTACGGTTGGACCAAAAATTTGCTCTTGCAAGATAACTATTAATAAAGATTTTATCTATTTATTAGACTCTATTTTTAAGTGATACTAAAATATGTTATATCTTTACTAATAATCAGAATATCTTTACTAATTTTTTTACTAATAATAAAAATAGGTTTGGTGTCACACTTTTTTGGTGTACACGCAAACTACCGAAAATGCCCTTTGTTCGAAATTATATCCTACATTTCCTTTTTGCTAAATCAAAATTAATTGCTCTATTTCCAGAAATAGTCAGTTCCTTAGAATTCTCATAATCATTCCTATAATATTAATTTCTCTATTTCTAGAAAGAGTCAATTCCTTAAAGGGTGCGTATATTAACACCCCATTAATTGTTCTTCACCTCCCACTAACTTGAAAATAAAATATGCACCCTATCATTTTCTCTTCCCACCTCGTTTAATCCAAAACTGCCCTTGTTGCATATTGTTTTAGCATTGATTTATTTGACCAATATCATTTACATTAATGATTTATTTATTTACTGTTTAGATCTTTGCAATTTCCGTTACTGCTAACATACTCGATCTCAAAATGCATAACGATACACATCGTTGATAGTACAATTTTTAAATTTTTAATAATTTTTTAAATTTTTTAATCAATATTTGTAATTTCTATTTTTTTCTAAAGATCATGTACAACGCTGATTTTAAATTTAATCATAGTTTACAATTTAGCATCGATCACTCATATATATAGTTGGAATTATTATTTTTTAATCATTTTGCAACATTAGACAAACTATCTAATTGGTCGTTCAAGGGCAAATTTGGAAATGAAATTTTAAAATTTTATTTGGGGGGTGAAGAGCAAATAATGGGGTGCAAATAGCCAGCCCTTTTCTTAAAATTCTCATACTTATTCCTATAATATTAATTGCTCTATTTCTAGAAACAATCATTTTCATATTCATTCCTATCTTTATTAATAGTTCAAAATATCATCTTAAATTTTGCAACTTGACGGTTTCTTACTTTTAAATGCTCTTTTGTAACATTTTCATTTCCGATAAGCATTGAATCAACTAAAATTCAGTTACCTATGCATAAACAGTTCAAAATATCACATTAAATTTTGCAACTGGACGTTTTCTTATTTTTAAATGCTTTAACTCAATAAATATCGCCTAAGATTCTCCACCATTTCTCCACTCCACCATTACTCCTACTGTTCTCCACCGTTTCTCTTTATAATAAAATAAAAATGGCAAATTCTATTCAAACACCGTAAATTGCTTTACTTACACCATGAGATTTAAAATAAAATTTCAGACCAAAATGACCTTATTAAAAAAGAATCAATATTTAAGAGTGAAGAAATATACAATTCTCCCTTGTTCGCATTATGCATACTCAATGTAATTTCTCTTCTAAAGTTGGTAAATTAATTTATATCACTAGTTAAATTAAATTTTTATTTCTTTTAAGGATTAAAGTATATTCATGTTGTTACAAGCAACATTTATATACAGTCAATTTTAACAGTTTTCACTTTAATTAAATATGAAAATTAAAATAAAAAAAACTACTAAAATTAATGTTATCTAGAACACTAAATTCTTCAATCTTTCATTCAAATCTAATGCAAGTGTGTTCAATCATATAAAATTAAAAGTGATTTAAAAATAAGACATTCAAATAATTTAAAATACCAGTGTTAAAAATCAAAGTTTTTTTTTCTTTTGGTAAATATATTGCAATTGAATTCCCGGATTTATGTAATTTAGTTTTAAGGTTAAAGAGGAAAGGTGATGAAAATATAAAAGGGTAATTTTATGAAAGACATGGTGTATGAAAAGAAATTTTTGGTGTATGCTATTTTATTTCATTTTACGGTGCTTGTTAAGGAATTATAGGTGTATGAATAGAATTAGCCAATAAAAAAAGAGCTTTGTAGTATTTTACAGCATTTTACATCGGCTTACACTGCAGCAAAGAAGAAAGACGTGCGTAGAGGAGGATAACATCATTAACAGGTGAGAATCCACTCGCAAACATGTTTTGATAAATTAGGATATTCTGTCTTTTGCTTTGTCTCTTTACTGCATTTATTGTTTGAGCGATGCTGAGCAAAGTTGGTGTTTTCAGACAACTTTTCTACTTTAATAAATATAATTAAACTTAAAATATTCGTTTGCTTTATTAATTTGATGAAGCTTCTCATTTTCTAACATGACTGGAAGGAGTTTGGTGATTTTGGTTGGAGTCGTGGCTGAGGAATGTGATGGTAGCAGGGAAGATTTATTTCCTGTGTACGTTGTAGTAATTGTGATGAGGTGGATTCATTCAGGATGTGGCCGTTTGTGCTAGTAGGGGAGGCCACAGTGATTTTCTTGGGTGCGTCAATGGCAAGGAAGTTGGTGATCAACTCGGTGACATTTTAACGTTTGCAGATGGGGAAGAGGATCCGGTAGAAGGCTTAGAGGTCAGAGGAGCTATGGTAGCACACGTGGAGGTTGGCAAGGGTGGTGGAGAGCCAGAACTAGTGGCTGATAGAGGTGCGGGTATGCGAGGGAAGGATGGTGGAGAGGGTGCAGTGTGCTTAGATGAGAAAGTTCAAAACAACTAGGCTTTGAGAGTACTCTATGTTTAGTAGTATTTTTATACATGTCTTTACTTCGTAGGCCAGATCAATTTTTTATTGTATATATTTACATTTGTTGTATAATTTTTTTAATATTATTAAGCTGCTTATGCCTGCATCTGTTCCACTCCTTTAGTCTGCTTTTAATTATTTTGAGCACATGCCCCACTTGGTAAAAATTGAATCCTTTTATCTATTCATGCATTTCCATATTTATTGCATTATGTCAATTATTGACATAGCAGAAAGTCTCTCTTTTCTTTAATTTTTTTTGTCTTTTTCAATCAAAGAAATATGTCATGGATTATGCTTATCTGTAGAAGTATTTAGAATATTGACTATGATATTTTAAAAATAATAATCCACGCGCGAAGCGCGTGCAACGACCACGCGCGAAGCGCGTGTCGTGACGCTCGTTTTTAGAAATGAAGTTTGAATTTGTAAACGATATTTAACTGATAAATCATATTTTTAAGTGACATAAAGATTAAAAAATCGAATGGTTATTTTGGAAGTTTACATGAATATTTAATTATATTTTTCTGTTGAAATTACGTAGAATTAGTTTAAATTTTATTCCTAAGTTGTGATATTTAATTTTTTTTACTTTTTACTTTTTATTTATATTGTTAATTAATAAGAAACAATGGTATAAATAATGTTTATTTGGTATATTTTATTTTTAAGTGATAATAAAGTTTGTTTATATTTGTGGAGATACAAATTGAAATTGTAAAATTATTTAATTAAAGAACAGTGTTGTAAATAATGTTTATTTGTTAAATCCTATATTTAAGTATTTGAAAAACCACGGTTTGAATTTGTAAGAAATGCTTAATTGATAAATAGATTTTTTGAGTGTCATACGAAGATGAAGATATACAAAGGTATTTTTGAAAGTTTGTGGTTGCATCAAAAGTTTACGTTTCCAAATCAAAATAAAGATCAATAGTTACTAATAAACTAGCATTAACAGACAACGGTGGGAAAAACCGACCGTTAAATTTTATATTATCAAAGAAAAATGTCTTTTTTAATTTTTTTCTTCTAAACTTGAATTTGATGAAAAATTAATTGTATTCAATAAAATGAAAATATTTGGAAAATTGTAAATCAGATTACACTAAGATTTAAACATGTAAACATATAAATTTGAATTTGGTTTTGAACGTTTGGAGTTCTTATTCCAAAAATGAACGGCCACACACCAAATACTAATACAGTGCAATACAGATAACTGATAAATAACACATTATGTACTGACCAAACACAAAAAGTTCACAAATTTATCTTAAACCTGAGTTTGCAGTTGATAATTGCAAGAAACAAGCATAGTGAAAACCAATAGTCATTACAAAGAGAACCCAAATGTAATTAACTAAACTAAATCATATAAAAAGATCCGCATATATTGATCCAAAATCTACACCTTCAGTTGCATGAAAGTTAGTTATAGATATCAACTTAAATATGCAAGTAACTCCAACATCAACTTAAATATGCAAGTCACACTAAAACCTATGGAATGATATTTAGTTAAACATCCTCCTTTCATTTTTTTTTAATCCCACTATGAAATTTTGATTTCTATTAGTTATACCATACAATTATCTTAAAATTAGTTTAACTTACATACAAATACATCTATATAAAGTTACAAACACTTCAAAACATCATCAATCATTAATGTGAAGAAACACCAGCAACTAAAACCTGACTCTTGGACTACTATGGCTGAACCACCAAGAGTGATCTTCCCCTGACTTTCCAAACCGGATTTAGCAAACATGAAGATACATTATTTCTGATGATATATACTAGAAATTTGATGATAAATTAAATGATAATAATTTCAACAAATCATTTCAAATGATATGCAAAATGTGACAAGATAGTGAACCAGATTCGCTATTTAACAACAAAAGGAATCTATTTCTGTTTAGACGCAACTAGCATATAGCACTGCATATACAAACATCTGATGATCGTAGAGCATTCTCTCTAAATTATAATTAAACATGTTAGCACTAGCAGTACCTATTTCATGTGATACGTAATTATCTCGGAGTCTTTTTCCAGCTTTCTCAAGCCTTTGCTCCGCAGATAAGCAGAAGTTTTGTTCATTCATCTCCTTTATACGTAAAAAAAATGAATAACGTCTTTAGTAAATACCTATGCTATAACAAAACAGAATCAGTACATTGTCATAATAGTCATATTCCTTGTATACTATATGTAAAATCAAAGATCGTGTATATATATATATATATATATATATATATATATATATATATATATATATATATATATATCATATCTATAAGGCTTATACTTCAAGGCTATTATACATTCATACATATAAAGATCTGTGCATTCGAAGCCAATATATACAACAGATTTATCTGTATGGAAACTATTAACTATCATATACATTATGCTTCTTCATAAACTTCAATCTGTATATCGTGTACATATCTAAAGTAATTTGCTTATTAAAAATATATATACATTTTTGAAATCACTTTTTCATCCAAGAACATATACAGGAAACCACAAATGCTCAGTGCACATACAATTGCGCCCTCTTGAAACTGATATATCCCTGAAAGCAATCATTGGCCTATAACTCTTATTTACAAAATTAAGGAGCAAGAAACTGATATTGACTCTTATGTGCTTGAATTAATTTGATAAATAAAATTGCATGATTAAATGTAAAATAACAGTTCAAAGTTTTATTAGACTTAGCATCAAATATTGAAATATATGACAATATCAACTATAATACATAAGTATAATTTGATCATACTTTCAGTATATTTGGACTATTTAACAGATTGTACGGTGCGCAACAACTAAACAAACGTAAACTAAAAATACACAAAATCGAATGGTCAATACAACCTCACTTCTTTCCTTTCCCTGATAGATTTGTAAATCCATCGGAATTTGTGTTGATCAACGGTCGGGTAATCGACGAGAAGGGAGGCACTGTATTGATCAACAGCTAGATACAAGTTTTTTTAGAACGATTTGGAAACTGCATTTGCATATGTTTGTGGATCATAATAGAATACGATGCCAAAATGAATCAATTTCCAGATCTGACATCTAAATTAGGAAAAGAAAAAAATACCAGAGTTACGCTGAGATGGAGCAGCGGTTAAATTTTTCCCATTTTCGATTCATCTAGGGTTGGACGAGGTTTTAGAGTGGAACGGAATTTGAAACAAATGGAGTATGGACGATCTTTCGAAGACGGAGTAAAAATTGAATAGCGAAATCAAGGCTGAGGAAACATAGGCGGAAAAGGACGGAGAATTTGGGGCGAATGAAGTAGATCCGTAAAAACGAAAGATTTTTATACCGAAAATCGTTGGTATGGACAAATTGATTTAGCCTCTCTCAAGGTAGGAAAACCTCTTTTAAATGCCGGTTTGACAAACATATTGCTCACCCACTCTTTTATCTCAAAAGATGTGGTAAACGCGTAGAAGTTATAAACTGCATGCGTAATAACAAATACGTATGGTTAATCCACCCAGTTGGCGGGCATGCTACTTTTGGATTATGTGAGCCGACCATGTTTGATTTGTGCACTAGCCTAGCAGGTTCATTATATTTAAAAAAAAAAATTAAAAAGCTAAAGACAGATCACACTGCTGTAGCAACGTAACCCGTGGGCCATAAGGATTATTAAAGCGCGATTAGAGTAGTTTAATTATTTTATATTGATAATAATCACAGCCAACCCATCCTTTTCATTTGTACTAATGCATCTTACCAAATACTTATCATTATGCCTAATATAGGTCGAACAACAATCAAGACAAATACGACACCCGTCATGCTTTGGATTTACATTAAATTATGAAAAAGAATCCGCTATTAATTTGTGACTATTGCTAATTAAAAGTGGTTAAAAACAGAAGTCCACTAACAAAATTTTGATTTAGAGCATTGTCTTCGGTTTAATTATTGGAAAAACATAAAAGTCAATGTTTAATTAAAGCAATGCACGTCTCTGTGTCCCTGATTGAAAAACATCAATTCATGTTCGTTAGATTTTATTTACGATACAGGTTAGAATAGTAAAACTTGCCTAAACATGATTCTTGTTCGGTTCGGATTCGATCTGATTTAATTTAGGATTGAAATTGAAAACAGCTGTCTACATTAAAAATTAATAAAATTATCATTTCTCTTAAATAAAAGTATGATTTATAAGGAAAATTAAAAGGGAGTTAAGGGCTCTTTTTTATAATCATAGAGATCTATAAAATTACTCATCTCACAACCAGCACAACAGACATGTCAGCTTACGTCTAGATATAGGTGGAAATTGCAATCTAGGATAATGTTGGGCTATCCAAATTCAACTTTTATTGTAAAGTTGCCTGCTTATGATCAGGAACTCACTATAAATGCGTCAATTATATTAGACAAGACGTTATATACCCACAATTATTATCCAAGTTCCAAGAACTGACATTTTGATTTTGTCATCGACTAATTCCTTTATGGCCCTATCAGCCGACGGATTATTTTTAATATTCTAGGAATTTAATTTTCACGGTTTCACCATGGAGGATAAATATTTTCAGCAAAGCATCCTATAATATAATGCGTGTTTATAAGATATTAGGTCGGTTTACCCTTTCTAATTTTGGTTTTTTTTTTCCCATATAAACATGCAATTTTCTATATCTTGGAAAACTAAGGTCTTGCTATGAGTTTTTAGTCTTCAGAAAGTTGCGAAGATTTATAGTATAATAGAGGTGAAGGATCAAAGACGTAGGAAGTGACGAAAGAGATGGAAGAACGATGAATAGATGAATTTGTTGTTGTTCTTCCGTTGTGTTTAAAATATGGAAAATGATAAAAAATTGTTTTTGGTTTTGTGTGTTAACTTCATTTTATAAAACGATCGTTTTTCACAATGTGTGCGTCGTTCATACTTCCGTACATGCGAAAACTCAAATTAAAAACTATAAAGCGAAACGCATCCTAATGTTTTAGTAAAAAAAAGTTAACATATAAAATGATTTTTTTTTCTTTTTTTTTTCATATTTAAAAAATATAACGAAATGGTGAGAAGCAATTTTTCTTTTTGTCATCCTATCAACCTGTCTGTGCCTTGACATTTTCCTTCCATCCATTTTGTTGTTTCTTCGCTTTTCTCATTTTTTGCAGTTAATATTAAAATTCAAAACACAAAACGTAAAATAAACCAAACGCCACTTCATGTTTTACAGTTATCTGCAAAAATATCAATTAAGTAAAGTATTACCTCAATATATTTGCACTTTATATGTAAGTTCAAATACTTGCACTTTTCTCAAGAGTCAAATTGTAAACATCAATTACGAATTTCGTTTTCACCTATATAATGCGCTTTTTTTTAATGAAAACAACAATCATATGTTATATGGCTTGGAAAAATTTTGTAGCCCGAATGTTTTATGCTTCAAGGAATAAAAACAACAATCATACGTCATATGAATTGGAAAAAATTTGTATCCCAAATGTTTTACACTTCAAGGTAAAATTATATATAAGTGTGTGTAGTCACCTTAGTTTTAGGACAAATTTTTAACTAAGCTTGTGCAAAAGAGCAAATTTCAGGTTTAGGCACCATCTTAGGGTTACTAAAAATTACAAGCATAATACATTCGCATATTTAAATGGCACATGAAATAAATTTAATCAAAAGTGACAGTAGTTGAGTTGTTTTCTAAATTGTTACAGTTTAGCTAAATTAAACCTTAGGTAATGGGTTAAATCCTCACTTTTAACCTTTTTCCCCACAAATGATGTTGGGTTTTAAGTTACCTTTTTATTGGTTTATTTAAATATTTTATATTAATTTTCTATTAATTATGTGGAAATTTTAAGTGACTTTCTTATTTTATTTTATCATTATGCAGTAATATTTTTTCAATTTTTTTAGCAAAGTCGATCGATTTTTATAATGTTCCGTAACACTTATTATTTTAACAAATAACAATTACAATAAATACAGTAGTTTGGCAGATTGTCAAACTGCTAGTTCAGTTTTTAAAGTGAATTGTCCACTACATACAGATTTTATTGTGGTCCATCCACTACTCTATTCTAGATTACAACACCGGAGCTAGTTGTATAAACTAGACTACTATTACTACACGTATGTAGAATAACATTTTACATGGCTTACTTCAAAAGAAGTTCTATTACATTGCAAGCAACAAAAAACCTACAAAACACTAGACTATAAAGTACCATTCACTATTCCAAAGAACGGTCTCACTACAATACTTCAAAGCAAGTGTGCCTCACATCATGTTGCAGAGAGAAATTACATACAGGTACAACTGCAGGCCAATCACATTTGTCGAAAGCAACAATGGGTAACCTACAACAATTTGTTGTAAATTTTCAAGGTGTTTTGGGGTTTGGGTTTGTTTTGAAGACGGAAGCAAGAATGGAAGAAGAAAGGGTGTGGGGATTAGTCCCACATTGTAGAAGGTTGAGTGATATGTCACTGTATTAATAGCTTTCCCATGAAGGTGTTGGGGCCTTGGGGCACCCAAATGTTTACTTTGTTGTGAGAAGGAAGACCATGCATCAATATACCACACACGCGCGCGACACCGCCGCTGTCTGTCTGACCGAACCGGGTCGGGTATGGGTATGAGTTTCGGGTCTTGATCCAATAAGCATATTTTTGGATAGAAATTATAAACAGTAAGGGGCCAAATTTGGGCCTATTACCGACCCAAATTAGTTCAAATCGGACGTGTATTTTGAAATGTTTCTGAACTATTGGAAACATTAAGGCGCGACGCTTTTGAAGTATTGCAAAACTGAAAGGGTGCACCTGTTCAAATTCAAATAGAAATGACTGTTGCAAATAACAGTCGCGACGCTTGGATGAACAGTCGCCTCCCTGTACATATATAAATAGGCACGGTAAGAACCGTGGAAAACTACTTTTTGAAATCATCTTCTTCTTCCTTCTAAAACTCTGCAACGCCATTAAACTGTTACAAAACAGTTCTGTTCGAAACACTTTTATGATGTTTCAATTCTGAAAGCATTGCAAAATTTTTGTCTTCTTCTTTCTCTTCAATTCTATCTTCTAAATTGCATCATCAAAATCAAAACTAGAGTATTTTTGATCGGATCAAAGCCATATAAACTTTGAATCCGATTTCGCTGTTCATAGGCTTTATTGAATCATGAAAGTCGGTAGTTTGATAATCCGTTTGTACCTAGTGGGTTGAACTATTGTCTGAAAGGAACTATCTGATAGTTCCTTAAAGTCTGACGTACGGCAATTCATCTTCCTCCAATAGTCTCAAACCATACAATCACCAACACAATTCACATCCAATGGAGAAATCTCCTCGCGCATTCCAACGTTCATCCTAGTGTGAATCCAGTCACATCACAAAGGAGTTGTTGACCAGTGACCCAAAAAAAGGCAAATTGCCTCACACCTTGCAACTAATAAGCAATGACATGGAGGAAAATACTTCATAACACGACATATTAATACCATTGCATTAGAGACTCAAACATCACCATGTCAGGGATGAACAACGTGGAAGAAGGAAATCAACTAACACCTATCAGCAGCGCTGAGAGCAGGGCTTCACCTATGCTACCAGAGGTGTGACTGAGTGCAAACGAAGCATGCCACAACAACTTCTATACCAAAAACAAAAGTGATAGAGGACTCCAAATAACATGGAAGCTATGCAACCTAAAACACCAAACTCCCAGAAAGATAGACCCAAACACAAAAACTAGACAACATTAACCCACATAACAACCCACTACTAAATACCAGTATGTCAATAACTGTAGAGAACACTGAATATCAAGCAATATAGTAAATCCCAACACAACTAAATCAACATACTAGCTTGCAAACATTTCACGGCAAGCTCACCGAGCAGAGACAAAGGACTGCTTCTCATCTATGGAGCATCTCGGTAAATGAGAAAAAAGTTTGACATACCAGAATGCAATCAGGCGAGTCGCAAAGACCGAACCAGACTGCTTGAAGTTACCGTTGTCCAAAGAAGCACCGCGTCAGCAACCAGACTTGTAACAACCCGTATTTTGAATAACATGTTATAACATAAATCAAGGTAGAATTAAATGTTAGAATCTGATTCAAGGGAAATGGGCTGTGCCATTGCGTTCGTCTCGGAAAAATACGCGAAATAGAGTCCGAGTTTTCGAAAATCGGAGTCCATATGACCTAGTTATGGCCCGTCAAAGTTTTCAGAAAATTTCAAGTTCAAAAACAGTTCAAATTTCGAATCTGGAGCCAAACAGACTGGGCGGGAAAGTTTCCCGCCTAGCCACCCCAAGTCGACTGGGGAGTTGTAATGGCTGGATTTTTCAAGCTTCTGATATTTATTTTAATAAGGAGATTTAAAATATATCTGGAGTGTTCAACCAATTTTAGTGTATATAATCACCTATATATATATATATATATATATATATATATATATATATATGAAAATATATATATGATTTATACTATAACTTAATGTATATAGGATATATTAAATGTGAATGCCTTAACAACTTAAGAAAATATTAGAAACACTTTTTATGTTATACTTATGTTATATAAAATATATGTTGTTTGTTTACTGTCAAAACAACTCCTCTGTTATGTGAATCTATACCTGGTTGATCACAAATCACAAGTATACAAACATATATATATATATATATATATGTTATACTTATATACGAATATATATATAACCTTTATAGCATGAACGAAAATCAAGTAAACATGTTTTGAAAACAAGAAAACAGCAGAAGCAGTATTCTCTGTATCCACAGTTTAAAATCCGAAAATCCAAACATTGGGGAATTAAATTACAGAGATTCGAATGCAATCGTGGTAGCAAATGATGATTTTTAAAAGTAGTTTCATGATTTTTAATGTCGAGATGAGGGAGAATGATCGAGATAGCCGAAAATGATATTTTGGCCAAATTCTGGCGATCGGCGACGTTGATGGTCGGGGCATGGAGCGTGGAGGAGCTGGACACATCGGAGAACATGGGAAAAATACCCCATGATTTTTCCAGTGAGTGATTTGAGCTGTCGAGCTCGATTTAGGTTTTGAGGGGGTAAATGGGTTCGACTTTTTGGCGGCGACGTGGGGGCCCCACAGGCGTGCGAGTTGGCCGAGGTTGGACGTGGAGTGACGTTGGGTCTTGGCGAAGGTGGCGGCGGCGGTGCGAGGTGCTCAGGCGGTTTGAGGCGATGGGGCGAGCTCGGTTTTGGTGGAGTACTTTTTGATGCTGTGTACTGGAAAAATGGTGGAGCATCGATTTCGAGGAGGAGGCGATAATCGGAGGTGGTGACTGGTCAGTGGTGATCAGTGGCGAGGATGGAGTTTGTGGGTGGTGGTTCGGTAGTCGTACGGTGGCGGGGGAGGCCGTGCACGTGCACAGCTGTGCACGTTTGCACAGTAGGTCGAGAGCAAGAAAATGGAGAAGGAAGGGGGTGGCTTGGCACGATGGATTTGAGTGATCCATCAGTGGATCACCATGGTTTCGGAGCTGATCGAAGTGGCTTGGCGCGAGATGTTTGGCGCGTGGGTTTGGCAAGTGAACATCGGTGGTCAACCGTGGTGATCACTTGATTTTGAGATGCCGAAATTGACTTGGTAAATACAAGCGAGAATAGAGTTTCAAAGGCAAGAATTTTATTTAATCGAATTTAATTAAATTAAATAAATATAATTAATCAGTAATTAATTAATTTAAATAAAAATAGAGTTTTTATTTAATATGGCGTAAACCAGTGGAACAGTCAAGACGACAGTGAGGTCCCAGAATCGAAGTTGTTCGAAGAAGTTCGTCGAGTTAGAACTTGAGTTTTAAAAGATAATTTAATTTAAATAAATTATAAAACAATTTATTTAAGTTTAAATAAAGGAAAATAAATATTTGACAAATCAAATCGGAGTATAGAACATCGTCTAACAGTCGATGACAAGCGAGATAAAACACCGTGTGCGTAGCACGGGCTTTTTCTATACACTTTCAAATATTGATAAAAACTGTATAACATCTTGTGTATGACACACACACTTTAACTATACAATTGAAAGTGATACTTAAGATATCTAGATATGAACCCGAGAATTTTATACTGTATATATAATTATAAATACAGGATGTGCAACTCAATTAAAGACAGTAAGCTGATGATAAATTATCGACTATAAAAGATATTTCGTACATCGTTTCGAAGAGTCCGGAATTTACATTCCACTTCCACTCGAATTATACGACGTATACCGGAAATCGATAAAGATGAAGAATGCAAGCACTATTCAAAAATAGTATCTACGGTCTGTTCAATCCCAGAACAGATCCGAACAGTCGGATATCTGACAACGTATATCGATCAGATTTTACACATCAACTTTACATAAGTGTATTATGTTGGTGGCGGAGAGATTCGTTTCTTTAGCCTTATACCCAGAATATATTTGTGGAAACAAATGAGTGATCTGGCCGATAGGACGGTGTGATATTCAAAGACATTGGAGAATAATCCGTCAACGGTAAACGTGACTTCAAACCTCACAACCCGGAAAGACAATAGTTGGGCTAGGCAGCATGGCTAGTTGGGTCATACCCAAGCAGGGTATATTATCACTATCTAGAGTATTTCCTTTTGTTTCTTAAATCTATATTCACTGCTGTAACTTCGGTAATCGGTGGGTCATTCCCAACCGTGGAGGTGGTAATATATTCGTTACACTCAAGCTAAATGAGTGGACGGTCATGTGTGGCCGGGTTGCAGGATGTTCTTGTTGAACCCCAGTGTATCCTCTCTAGAGTACACGGATCGGTGGGTGCTCCCATACCCTGTCAGTTAGAAACCAAATTCCAATAAGCGCTCGGGTTTTAGATTTTATTCTATGTACGTGAACGTGAGATGCAAGCGATTCATTAGATGATTATTTATTTGATAAATACTATCGTAAATATCGAACGTTTTGATATCAAAATACAAGGGTCATTTTCCATATGTTAGTTATGGAGTTGGGCTTAAGATTTCTAAAGTAATTGAATCTATTAATAACGGAACACCTTATTCCTTATTTCCCTGTTTATATCTTTTTAACTGTATTTACTCACACCAGTCCCCTGACTGACCCGGACTTTATTTTCTGTGTTTTCCCTAAACTCTTGGGTACTCATAATATTTATTATGAGTAGGCAAGTAATTCAGGTAGTCAAATGGAACCTTACGAAGTTCAAGTTGCAGGACAAGTCTAGTAGTTTTATCTACACCTATGTATCCAGTTTAGATTTGTATTCCCATATCATGATGTAAAATTATGTTAATGTACTATGATGATGTAATATGATGATGTACTATGATGTAGCAGACCCTATGATGTAATGTATTTTGTATTTTTAAATTCCGCTGTGAGATTTCTGATAACTTCTTATTCTTCTATTCTATTAGTTCTATCTTTTCTATCTCATCCTCTAATTTCTTTCAAAAATGACATGGTTTTCGAGGGGTCGAAAATCGCGTCGTTACAGTTGGTATCAGAGCCTATGTTCTTCGGAAACGTTTAGGCTTTAGAATAGTGAGTGAGCGTATTTCTACTAAAAACTATATTTTAGTATAGGTAGATCGTATTTACTTAGGTAATCCCTTGACATATTTTTCCGATGAGTCATTAATTTTCAATCCGTGTACTCAGGGAATTGAAAATGAGTTCTCGTGGAGGAAGAGGCCGAGGAGCAAGCGGAGCAACTACGACAAACGAACACACTGTTAACCAGACCCAAGTGGATACTACTGAAGTAATCCGAGCACCAACTCAGCCTAACTTTGCTATGGTCTGTAAGAATTACACAACTCTGGGAGGAAAGATTTTCAGAGGTACTGAATCACTGGTCGGAGTCCAAGCATGGATTAGATCATGTGAGAAGATTTTTAAAGGACTGAGGTTGGATGAGGAGCATAAGCGTCTCTTAGCTTCATGGAATCTGGAAGGAGCCGCAGCAATATGGTGGGATGCCCAGACTGCTAACACTCCTGAGGAAAACTTTACTTGGCCCATGTTCAAAGAAGCTTTTGAAGGTCAGTATCTACCTGCTACTGGAAGGACAAGGATGTACCGAGACTTCATTGACTTAAAGCAGGAAAGCATGTCTGTCGCTGAGTACGAAAACCAGTTCAATGCACTTTCAATCTTTGGACCGGAGCTGATAAATACTCTTTTGAAAAAGAACGAGATGTTTGTTGCTGGTCTTAGAGATAATCTACAAGGAAGGATGATGGGACATTTGAAGGATCCATTTGTGGAACTAGTAGACCTAGCACTCAGATATGAAGCACTAGATACAAAGAAACCAGGAGCGAGGATCCAGACTGGGGAGACGAGTGGGGTGAATGTCATGAAAAGAAACGTCAACCCAGATTGGAATGATAATCAGGGCCAAGCTAAGACGGGGCAACAGACTGTGGAAGGTAAATTTAAGAATGTGGTGTGTCACAACTGCAAGCAAAAGGGACACATTGCACGATTCTGTAAACAAAAGGGGAACCAGAAACCCCAGCAATACCCACAACAGCAACAGAAACTCCAGCAATACCCACAACAGCAACAGAAACCCCAGCAATACCCGAGACAGCAACAGAAACCTCAGCAACAGAAACAGAACCAGAACCAGAATCAGAGGAACGAGATGGTAGTGAAGAATCTGTGTTTCAACTGTCATCAACCAGGACACATGGTGAAAGACTGTCCATTGATGAAGAGGGCACCACAGCCTAGGGTTTTTACAATCAAAGATGAACCGTCTACTTCTCAGAATGTGAAAGGGAAGGGAGTGCTGGAAGGTACTTTACAGTTTAATGGAATTTATCTTCGTGTTTTATTTGATACCGGCGCTTCACACAGTTTTATTTCAGCCGAAACCATAGATCAGTTTGACCTTAAACCAATTATATCACCAAACCCCATTTGCGTATCAAACCCCATAGGGGGAAAAACTGAGCTTAAAATGTGTTGTGAGGATATAACTCTCTTATATCTCTCACACTCTTTTCGATTTGACTTCTATGTTCTAGACTTCAAAAGTTTCAATTTTATACTTGGATTAGACTGGTTAAGCAAGTTCCAAGCCAAGATAAAATGTGATAAAGAAATCATAACCCTTATAACTAGCTTAGAGTGAAAAGCTAGAATAACTTGTGGGAAACCGGGAATTCACACCTGTAGTTTTCTATACGCTTTAGAAGCACCTCAAGAAAGTCTCGACACTTTGGAAGTAGTAAGAGAATTCAAGGACGTATTCGAGGAAGTCGGAAGTTTACCTCCGCATCGAGAGATCGAATTCCGAATTGATTTAGTCCCAGGAGCTAGACAAATGATTCAACCAAAGAGACGGATGGCTCCCAAGGAAGTTCAGGAATTAGAGAAACAAACTCGGGATTTTTTGAGTAAAGGCTTAATCCAACCAAGTTTTTCTAGTTGGGGCTCTGCGGTAGTTTTTGTAGTGAAGTCGGATGGATCTTTGCGACTGTGTGTAGACTATAGAGAGTTGAATAAAGTAACCATCCAAAATAGATATCCATTACCTAGAATTTATGACCTTTTCGACCAATTTCACGGAGCAACGGTATTCGCCCAGATGGATTTAGCAACAGGATTTCACCAATTGAGAATCTCTGAAGATTGTATTCCTTTAACAGCATTCAGAGGCCCAGATTTCTTTTATGAATGGTTGGTTATGCCGTTCGGACTAACCAACGCACCAGCTTTCTTCGTAGATCTGATGAACAGAGTCTTTAGGAAAATTCTTAATAAATTCGTTCTCGTTTTCATTGACGATATCTTAATGTTTTCAAAAACCGAAGAAGAGCACCGTGGTCATCTTAGAGTAGTGCTAGAAAGTCTAAGGAAACACGTGTTGAAGGCAAAGTTTTCAAAATGTCACTTTTGGAAATCGGAAGTGAGATTTTTGGGGCACATAGTAAACGGAGATGGGATATCAGTAGACCCAGTTAAAGTAGATGCAGTACAACTATGGAAACAACCTCAAACACCAACAGATATTCGTAGTTTCCTAGGACTGGCGGGATACTATCGAAGATTTATCCGAGACTACTCCAAAATATCGTCACATCTGACCAAGTTAACAAAGAAGGGCCAAAAGTTTATTTGGGACCCAAAGTGTGAAGAATCGTTTCAAGAACTAAAGAAAAGATTAACGGAAGCACCAGTATTAGCTGTTCCCGATGGAACGAGCGGATTTGCGGTTTACACCGATGCTTGTGGAAAGGGAGTAGGAGCGGTGTTAATGCAGAAGGGACAAGTGATTGCATATGCAAGTAAGCAGTTAAAGATTCACGAGAAGAATTACGCAACTCACGACTTGGAGTTATTGGCAGTTGTTTTCGCATTGAGAATGTGGAGACATTATCTGCTAGGTGAGAGATTCGAACTTTTCACCGATCATAAACCATTGAAGTATCTGTTCACTCAAAAAGATTTAAATCTAAGACAACAGCGGTGGTTGGAATTTCTTGCATCATATGACCTAGATATCATTTATACACCGGGAAAAGCGAACGTAGTGGCAGATGCCTTGAGTAGAAATGCGATATTATCACTTTTGGAAGTCACACCGACTCTCCAAGAAAGGATAATGAGTAATCAGAAAAGGGATCCCAAACTGGAAAAGATTATTCGAGGAGTCACAAACGGAAAAGAGGCTAACTTCGAGTTGGACAATCAAGGAGTATTGAGAATAAACGGCAGATTATGCGTACCTAACGTGGATGGGATAAGACAGGAGGTTTTAAAAGAATGCCATGCATCAAAGTTGAGCATCCATCCAGGAATTCATAAAATGAATCACGATATGAGACGAGTATTCTGGTGGTCAGGAATGAATAAAGATATCATTACTTTCGTAAATGAATGTCTATGTTGTCAGCAAGTCAAGGGAGACCATCAAAAGACTGCTGGACTATTACGGCCATTAGAGATTCCCAACTGGAAGTGGGAAATGATATCGATGGACTTCATCGATGGTTTGCCAAGAACAAGGAGAGGCTACGAAGGGATTTGGGTAATCGTAGATCGGTTAACTAAGAGTGCACACTTTATTCCAGTAAAACCAACGCGCACTACCATAACATTAGCCGAAGTATTCATGAGAGAGATAGTACGTCTGCATGGAATTCCAACGAGCATTGTAAGCGACAGAGATACCATTTTTACGAGTAAATTTTGGGAAGCTTTGCAAAGAACGTTGGGAACAAAATTGAATTTCAGTACAGCTTACCATCCTCAAACGGACTGTCAGACGGAAAGAGTTAATCGTATATTGGAGGATATTCTAAGAGCATGTATTTTAGATTTTGGAGGGTCGTGGGAAGATCATTTACACCTAGTAGAATTTTCATATAATAACAGTTACCAGGCGAGTATACAGATGGCACCATATGAAGCATTATATGGAAGACCTTGTAAAGCGCCAGCATGTTGGGTAGAATACGGAAACAAATTGGTACTTGGTCCGGATATGATACTAGAAGCGACAGCGAAAGTGGAATTAGTGAAACTGAGAATGAAAGAAGCCCAGGATCGCCAGAAAAGTTATGCCGATCAAAGGCGAAGAGATTTAGTATTCGAAATAGAAGATCTAGTTTTTGTGAAGATCTCACCAATGAAGGGAGTAGTAAGATTTGGAAAATATGGAAAGTTAGCACCAAGATATGTTGGACCTTTCCGCATCTTAGAAAGAATCGGTTTTCAAGCATATAAAGTTGAATTACCAGAATATATGGCAGGAGTTCATAACATATTTCACGTATCGCACTTGAGAAAATGCATGCACAATCCATCATTAATTCTGGAACCCTCTGTTCAGCAAGTGATAGGAGATGAAGGAAGTGTTGACGGTTATGGTGAAGGAGATGAGGGTGGCGAAGAAGAGGAAGAATATGAAGAGGAATATGAAGAAGGATATGAGGGAGAATATGAAGAAGAATATGAGGAAGAAGAAGACCAAGTTGTTCCGGGAACCCCAGTCATTGCTACGTGAAACCAGCAAGAAGAGCAAGTAGCCCAAAGGACAGCGATATGGAATAGATTGGAACAAGTTCTCGTCGAGTTTCGCATAGCAGGAGGAGGAGTACAAGTATTCGGTGAGTATGGATACCCCGTGGTGAGGCTATATTTAATACCACCAGTGGGTCTGATTTATATAGAGGATGATGTGGAGGAGACTGATGCAGAAGACGTAGTTGAGGTCCTTAATATATCTGATGACGAGGAGGTCGTAGAGATAATAGATATCTCTGATGACGAGTAGTAGGACAGGGACTGGAGGAGGATAGTTACGTATGTATATTTTGGGGCAGTTTAGAACTTGAGTAGTCAAGTCTAGTATTATTGTATGTATCGAGACTAGTGTTAGTATAGAACTAGTCGTATGTGTATGTGTACTAAAGCAACCATTTTATGAAATATTTTCTTTTGGAAACTTTCTATCTTTCTTATGTAATTTCGGGGCGAAATTCTTTTAAGTGGGGTAGTCTGTAATGGCTGGATTTTTCAAGCTTCTGATATTTATTTTAATAAGGAGATTTAAAATATATATGGAGTGTTCAACCAATTTTAGTGTATATAATCACCTATATATATATATATATGAAAATATATATGTGATTTATACTATAACTTAATGTATATAGGATATATTATATGTGAATGCCTTAACAACTTAAGAAAATATTAGAAACACTTTTTATAACACTCTGGAGTGTAGGAATGTTAGCAACATAAAATAGATATGACAAATCCTATTTTACAACTAGCATAGGCAAGTTACCATTTTAAAAGGCAATTCCAGTGCAAACTTTATCACCTTAATAATAGATTAGGACCTTAAAGCATCATCTAATTCCCTCACTAATCTAGGCGGCTGAAATGATTTAGTAGCAAACAAATATCAGGAGAGAAATATCCATTCTCTTACACTTTGATGGCAAGTGTTGTGTAGCATTTAATGAAATCAAGCCTTGCATTAAATGCAAGCATAGGCTCATATACTTAGTAGAGACCAAAGAGAGGTTGGTAAGAAGATGTTTCGGTGAAGGGTACACTTACTTTTGCTGTAACAATTTACACCACAAATGCAAGAGAGAGAAAGGGGGTAGGTAGAGAGTTTGCTGTAGAAAACTTTAGTGATATTTGCCTATAAATACACGTCCAATTCCATGCATTTTCTTTTTACACAAATACAAGTTTTTGCTGAGAGTTATCATCCATTTTCAAGCAAGAATACAGGAGCTTATTTACAAGTGAGTAATCACTCACAAGTCTAGTTTCATTTGCAAGTTCTGTAAACAGTTTGTGTGTGTGCTTTCATAGATTATCACCAATGCAAGTTCACAAGTTTATTAACACCAGTATATATGATTAGTACATCAAGTTCATGTCATCATTCAACTATGTAAGCAAGTGTAAATGAAAAATAAACGAGTTCATCACCATAGTTAATCAAAGAAGACACTGCTGTTTGTTTACTGTCAAAACAACTCCTCTATTATGTGAATCTATACCTGGTTGATCACAAATCACAAGTATACAAACATATATATATATATATATATATGTTATACTTATATACGAATATATATATAACCTTTATAGCATGAATGAAAATCAAGTAAACATGTTTTGAAAACAAGAAAACAGCAGAAGCAGTATTCTCTGTATCCACACTTTAAAATCCGAAAATCCAAACATCGGGGAATTGAATTACAGAGATTCGAATGCAATCGTGGTAGCAAATGATGATTTTTAAAAGTAGTTTCATGATTTTTAATGTCGAGATGAGGGAGAATGATCGAGATAGCCGAAAATGATATTTTGGCCAAATTCTGGCGATCGGGGACGTTGATGGTCGGGGCATGGAGCATGGAGGAGCTGGACACATCGGAGAACATGGGAAAAATACCCCATGATTTTTCCAGTGAGTGATTTGAGCTATCGAGCTCGATTTAGGTTTTGAGGGGGTAAATGGGTTCGACTTTTTGGCGGCGACGTGGGGGCCCCACAGGCGTGCGAGTTGGCCGAGGTTGGATGTGGAGTGACGTTGTGTCTTGGCGAAGGTGGTGGCGGCGGTGCGAGGTGCTCAGGCGGTCTGAGGCGATGGGGCGAGCTCGGTTTTGGTGGAGTGCTTTTTGATGCTGTGTACTGGAAAAATGGTGGAGCATCGATTTCGAGGAGGAGGCGATAATCGGAGGTTGTGACTGGTCAATGGCGATCAGTGGCGAGGATGGAGTTTGTGGGTGGTGGTTCGGTAGTCGTAAGGTGGCGGGGGAGGCCGTGCACGTGCACAGCTGTGCACGTTTGCACAGTAGATCGAGAGCAAGAAAATGGAGAAGGAAGGGGGTGGCTTGGCACGATGGATTTGAGTGATCCATCAGTGGATCACCATGGTTTCGGAGCTGATCGAAGTGGCTTGGCGCGAAATGTTTCGCGCGTGGGTTTGGCAAGTGAACATCGGTGGTCAACCGTGGTGATCACTTGATTTTGAGATGCCGAAATTGACTTGGTAAATACAAGCGAGAATATAGTTTCAAAGGCAAGAATTTTATTTAATCGAATTTAATTAAATTAAATAAATAAATATAATTAATCAGTAATTAATTAATTTAAATAAAAATAGAGTTTTTATTTAATATGGCGTAAACCAGTGGAACAGTCAAGACGACAGTGAGGTCCCAGAATCGAAGTTGTTCGAAGAAGTTCGTCGAGTTAGAACTTGAGTTTTAAAAGATAATTTAATTTAAATAAATTATAAAACAATTATTTATGTTTAAATAAAGGAAAATAAATATTTGACAAATCAAATCGGAGTATAGAACATCGTCTAACAGTCGATGACAAGCGAGATAAAACACCGTGTGCGTAGCACGGGCTTTTTCTATACACTTTCAAATATTGATAAAAACTGTATAACATCTTGTGTATGACACACACACTTTAACTATACAATTGAAAGTGATACTTAAGATATCCAGATATGAACCCGAGAATTTTATACTGTATATATAATTATAAATACAGGATGTGCAACTGAATTAAAGACAGTAAGCTGATAATAAATTATCGACTATAAAAGATATTTCGTACATCGTTTCGAAGAGTCCAGAATTTATATTCCACTTCGACTCGAATTATACGACGTATACCGGAAATCGATAAAGATGAAGAATGCAAGCACTATTCCAAAATAGTATCTACGGTCTGTTCAATCCCAGAACAGATCCGAACAGTCGGATATCTGACAACGTATATCGATCAGATTTTACACATCAACTTTACATAAGTGTATTATGTTGGTGGCGGAGAGATTCGTTTCTTTAGCCTTATACCCAGAATATATTTGTGGAAACAAATGAGTGATCTGGCCGATAGGACGGTGTGATATTCAAAGACGTTGGAGAATAATCCGTCAACGGTAAACGTGACTTCAAACCTCACAACCCAGAAAGACAATAGTTGGGCTAGGCAGCATGGCTAGTTGGGTCATACCCAAGCAGGGTATATTATCACTATCTAGAGTATTTCCTTTTGTTTCTTAAATCTATATTCACTGCTGTAACTTCGGTAATCGGTGGGTCATTCCCAACCGTGGAGGTGGTAATATATTCGTTACACTCAAGCTAAATGAGTGGACGGTCATGTGTGGCCGGGTTGCAGGACGTTCTTGTTGAACCCCAGTGCATCCTCTCTAGAGTACACGGATCGGTGGGTGCTCCCATACCCTGTCAGTTAGAAACCAAATTCCAATAAGCGCTCAGGTTTTAGATTTTATTCTATGTACGTGAACGTGAGATGCAAGCGATTCACTAGATGATTATTTATTTAATAAATACTATCGTAAATATCGAACGTTTTGATATCAAAATACAAGGGTCATTTTCCCTATGTTAGTTATGGAGTTGGGCTTAAGATTTCTAAAGTAATTGAATCTATTAATAACGGAACACCTTATTCCTTATTTCCCCGTTTACATCTTTTTAACTGTATTTACTCACACCAGTCCCCTGACTGACCCGGACTTTATTTTCTGTGTTTTCCCTAAACTCTTGGGTACTCATAATATTTATTATGAGTAGGCAAGTAATTCAGGTAGTCAAATGGAACCTTACGAAGTTCAAGTTGCAGGACAAGTCTAGTAGTTTTATCTACACCTATGTATCCAGTTTAGATTTGTATTCCCATATCATGATGTAAAATTATGTTAATGTACTATGATGATGTAATATGATGATGTACTATGATGTAGCAGACCCTATGATGTAATGTATTTTGTATTTTTAAATTCCGCTGTGAGATTTCTGATAACTTCCTATTCTTCTATTCTATTAGTTCTATCTTTTCTATCTCATCCTCTAATTTCTTTCAAAAATGACACGGTTTTCGAGGGGTCGAAAATCGCGCCGTTACAGGAGTCGACTTGGAAGTCGACACACCCCAGGAGGTGTCGACTGCCTAGTCGACACCCCTGTCGACCTGGGTGGTCGGGCCAAGTGGCCTGGTGCACCTGCTGAGTGTTTTGAGTCATGTTTCTGGCCTTGTGACGAATTCTGATGGCTAGGATCTAAACTAGGGTTAATCCTATAGCCTAAACTAACCTGTACTTCTATAAAAAGACCCTAAGACCTAGCCTAAACCCACACAAATCAATCCTACAACTAGGTTATGCCAAAATGCTCCTTGATCATGGCCTCCATCTTCATAACATGGCCTCCATCCTCTTCATGAAAGTTTGAGTGTTCTAAGCTAGTAAAAGAGCCATCTTTCTTCATCAAAACAAGGATCTTTCTTCATACAAATCAAAGGAGCTTCTTGTTTCTCAAGACAACTTGGAGCTTATATTCATTTGGGGATTTCTAGTGTGGCTTCGTCTCAATCTTGTTTATTTTGTTCTAGTCTTCATAGCCAAGCTTTGTAAGCCCTATTCTACTCTTAGATTTAAACTATGAAGTTAATATGATCATGTAGCAAGTTGAAATGTGACTTTTGGGCTATATTTGTATGCATAGATCCATGTATGACTCTTTTGATCTATGATGGTGGCACTATCATGAACCTAGTATCATTTACCTTGATTTTTGGGTAGAAAGCTATGAGCTTTAATTGTTGGTTATGCATAATGCAACATTGAACTTGGTGGTTATGCATAAATGCAACATAGAACCATCTTATAACCTTGAGGTTAACTCGCATATGATCTTGAACTATGTGCAAATCACATGTTTTCACCCTATGTCAATTATGATCATGTTATCACCTATTTTCTAAGTGGATGACATGCATGTTTTGAGGCTAATAATGCCATATGCTAGTATGTTGAACCCCTTTTGCCTCATATATCACCATGTTGAACTTGTGATAGACTTTGCCACTTTATGCCCAACTTGTCATATCATTATGTTCCCCTTTTTTTGATCTATGTGCGTTGATGCGAACTTACATGCGATGGGGTTACGTTGTGGGTAAACTTAAATGACATGAAACATGACTTGAAAATATGACATGTGATTATGTTTGAAACATGAACATGGACATGACATATAGAAAACATGGAAGTGGCCAACTCGAGGTTGGGTTGAGTTTGTAGCATAAATCTACCCGGAACCGACCGGCTTAACTAGTGGCTACAAACAATAGGACCCAATGTGAGTAGTTGGTCACATCGCACTTAAAACCCGAGGTTAGACTAGGTTGTGGTGTAAAGCTACCCGGACCCGCCCGGCTTAACTAGTAACCACAACAAAGTCTAATGTGAGAGGTTGGGGTGCATTAAGTTAATTAATGTCACATGGTAGGGTTAAGTCATGGACCACTTGAATACTTAACCAATTAAACACGATGGGTTGGTAGGGTTAAGTCATGGACTACTTGAATACTTAACCAATTAAACACGATGTATTGATAGGGTTAAGTCATGAACTGCTTGGATACACTTGACCAACTCAATACATGGTTAGGATAGGGTTAACCACACTTAACCCGCTTGAAATCCTAGTTACGTGGTCCTTTTCAGTAGTAACCCACTTGGGAGTATCTGGATACCCTGGACTAGGCTAGGGTGGGGCACGATTACTGGACTGATTGTAAGAGACCAAAAGAGACGGCTGAATGGTGCACCGGTTGTTCAGGCGGACCATGGTCGTGCACATTAAGTCCGGAGTTGAACATGGGCACCGGTAGGTTTAGACTGTGCATGCTTGATTTGTGTCTGTGGTTTACACCCTAGGACTGGATACACCATAGGGTGGACCTTGCACAGTTAACTACATTCCATGATTAGGCTGTGTGACACCGATACACGACGAGTTAGGCTTATAAGGAGCCGATCGACTAGACCGAGTAGTTGGACCTTGATTTAGGTCATCTCATGATGTTGGGCCAACTTTGGGCCAAGGGATCATTTCTTGTTTGTACTTGACATGGATTAGAATACTAGTACACATGGTGCAACTTAACCTTGTATATGCGATGCCACACTTGATCTATCTTGTTAACTTTTCACCATGCCAGTTATCATCCTATGTTTCATCACTGTTTTACATGTCCAGTTAACTTTATTACTTTTTATACTAATAGTAGGTAGGACTTACCAGTCTTTTTGACTGACCCGTTTTCTTTCGCCTCTTTTCTTCTGTTTCCCCCCCAGGTTCTCAGGGTGGGAACATTAGCACCTAGCTTGGATCTTTAGCTTGCTTACTGGATAGCTCATGTACGGTTTGGACTTGAGCTAGCTATGGCTTTACCACGTCTACTTTGGGGATAGTTTACTTTATGTTATTTACAGTTTTCAGTTTATGTTTCTAGACTTGTAGTAGTTGGAAAATAATGACTAAGTACTTTTGATGTAAGTTGACTATGGTTTTGAAATAGTAGTTTTGTCCGCTACTTTACTTACTCTGTTTTACTTATATGTTCTGTCTTGTGATATCTTTATGCATGTTTACCTTGTCCAACACCCCTCCAAAGCCAGTGTACTTGCAAGAGTGACCCTGGCGGAGGTGGGGTGTTACATTTGGTATCAGAGCATAAGGTTTACGAGATTGAACAAAAGGTTTTTAAAACTTACCTTTTGAAAAACTATTTTCAAAACCAATTAAGTATTTTCCAAGAAAAGTCTAGTTTATTTTAAAAGGCTATTCCCCAAAAGCCATTAGCACTATCCTTTGGTTCCTCGTTCTAAATCTATCTTTTCCTTTTTCAGCATGGCCGATCTTAACCTTCCCGAAGGGGTACCAATACCCGGATGGTTCCGAAGGTACTTGGAAGCTAGGGCCAATGATGCGGGCCCAGCAAACACTCCCACCGTACCTGAGGTTCCTCCTCCTCCTCCTCAGCGCCTACAAGCGGATTTCGCAAAGGTTTGCAAAGACTTTAAGGCGATGGGTGGCAAGAATTTTATTGGGACGGAGACTTTTGTTGAGGCAAGAAATTGGTTAAAAGAAACTGAAGACCTTTTTGCCATCTTTGAGGTGGAAGACCAGAGAAAAGTCCTGTTGGCAGTATGGCTATTGAAAGAGGAAGCTGCTTATTGGTGGGAGGTCACCAACGCTACTAGGCCTATTGAGACTTGGGCTGACTTTAGGATGAGGTTTGGGCTTAAGTTTCTATCATCTGCTGAGGAGAATCTACAAATGGAGAAGTTTATATCTTTGAAGTAAGGGGACATGACAGTGAGGGAGTATGTGAATAAATTTAAACAGCTTGCTCGATTCGGTTTGGACATGGTTAACACACCCCAGAAGAAGGCTCTATGCTTTGCACGAGGGTTGAATGAGCCATTACAAGGTTTAGCCATGTCTCATATACCCATGGGGGCCACTTTTGAAAGCCTAGTAGACATGGCATTGCTTCAGGGAGATGATAAGAATGGCAAGAAAGAAGTCAAGCCTAATGAGACTCAAACCAAGAAGGCAGACTCCAAGTGGGGAGTAAATCAGAGCAACCAGAGCAGTCAGAACAACAAGGGTAACAAGGCCAACAACAACAAGGCAAGGGACACAGGAAAGTGCAACTTCTGTGGGATCGTTGAACACATAGCCAAAGATTGTAGGAAGAAGAAGAGGAAGTTGGGAGAATGCTTTCATTGCGGAGAGACTGGACACTTCAGTAAGGATTGCCCAAAGAAGCAAGGGCAGGGGCAAGGACAGACTCAGCGAGCAGGACCTTCTGGAGGGCAGATGCATGCTCTCAACACTGCTCCAGTTCCGGACCGAGGTAGTATTTCTGTAGAAAGCCTTGTTTATATTTCTGGTTTTCCTGTTCGAACTTTATTTGATTCTGGCGCATCGCATACCTTTATTTCCTCTGACATTGTTAAAAGTTTGCACCTAAGTACTAGTCTTGTTGAGGATCCCGTTAGTGTTTCAAATCCAATTGGGGGTTCCGCCCATTTATCTATGATTTGTATGGATTTGAGGATTTCTATCTTGACCGTAGAATTCACATGTAATGCTTATGTTCTCGGGTTCATGGGATATGGGTTGATTTTGGGCATGGATTGGTTGTCCAGTTATGGAGCCATTCTCGATTGTGAGCATAGGGTAGTGAGGCTTATGACTCGCCTGGGCAATACTCTAGAGATTTCTTGTAACCCTCTGGATCCCGTCATGTTATGTTATCATGAATCCCTCGACTCGTCTATTGACAATCTTCAATCTGTGAGGGTAGTCCGAAAATATCCTGATGTTTTTGATGAGGTGAAGGGGTTACCCCCTAAACGAGAGATAGATTTCCGTATATATCTTGTTGATAATGCCAAGCCAGTTTCATTGCCTGTTAGGCACATGGCCCCGCGAGAAAGAAGAAAGCTTAGCAAGCAAATCAAGGAGTTGCTTGAGAAAAATTTCATTAGGCGAAGCATTTCAGAATGGGGTGCTCCGGTGGTATTCGCTACTAAGGCGGATGGTTCACTCCGTCTATGTGTTGATTATCGTGAGTTGAACAAGATGACAACGAAGAATAGACACCCGTTACCGAGGATATATGATCTCTTTGACCAGCTTGTTGGTGCTTCTGTTTTCTCTCAGCTCGATCTAGCCACCGGATTCCACCAGCTTAGAGTGGCTGAGGATAATATTGACAAGACTGCGTTTAGGACTCCAGATGGATTCTTTGAATGGCTAGTCATGCCGTTCGGTTTGACTAATGCACCCGCATGATTTGATGAGTAGGGTGTTCAGGGAGTTCCTTAAAAAGTTTGTGGTTGTCTTCGTGGATGATATTCTGGTCTTCTCTAAGGACGAGGAAGAGCATGCTACACACCTCAAGGAGGTTATGGATACGCTTAGAGCTCATCAGTTGAAAGCCAAGTTCTCTAAATGCCATTTCTGGAGAAGGGAAGTTCGGTTCCTTGGGCATATAGTTTCTAAGCAGGGCATAGCTGTGGATCCCGCTAAAGTGGTGGCGGTACAAGAGTGGAAAGTTCCGAAGAATGCAACTGAAGTGAGAAGCTTTCTCGGTCTGGCAGGATATTATAGGAAGTTCATTAAGGACTTCGCTAGGATTTCAGCTCCTCTTACTAAGTTGACGAAAAAGAACTTAGTCTTTGCATGGCACTTAGAGTGTGAGCTTGCTTTTCAAAGGCTCAAGAAAGCCCTCACCACAGCTCCAGTTCTAGCATTACCCGATGGAGGGAAATTGTTTACCGTGTACACCGATGCATGTGGCACGGGATTAGGCGATGTCCTGATGCAAGAAGGGAGAGTGATATGCTTTGGGGGTAGGCAACTCAAAGTTCATGAGAAGAACTATCCCACTCATGATTTGGAGTTGGCGGCGATCGTCTTTGCACTCAAATCCTGGCGCCACTATCTTCTAGGCGAAAGGTTTGAGTGATATACTGATCACAAGTCGCTCAAGTACCTCTTCTCGCAGAAAGATTTGAATCTAAAGCAGCAAAGGTGGATGGAATTCTTGGCATCATATGACTTCGAGATAGCTTATACCCCTGGCAAGGGTAATGTTGTGGCGGATGCGCTAAGCAGAAGAAGGTTGACTTTGAGTCCCTTGTTTGTTGAGATGAAGAGCCTAGAGTTCTTGGCAACCTTTGATTTCACACCGGCTGTTGAGTGGATGACTGGTTCGTTAGCATCCCTTGAGCTTAGACCTATACTTCTTGATCAAGTTGGGGCTTCACAGATGGAAGACTCACAGATAGTCGAGATCATGGACAAGTTGATCCGGGGTGAGACGTCAAGTCACCTCGCTAGATATACTACTGATGACAAGGGATGGCTAAGGCGTGATGGAAGACTATGTGTCCCACGAGTGGGAGACTTAGTAAATAAAGTTCTTGAGGAGGCGCATCACTCGAGGATGACCATACATCCTGGAGGGGATAAGATGTACCGGGATATGAAGCGCATTTTCTTTTGGGATGGGATGAAAAAGGATGTGGTAGAGTTTGTTTCTAGATGCATTGTTTGCCAACAAGTGAAGGCCGAGTCGAAGAAGCCCGGTGGGCTATTGCATCCATTGGAGGTCCCGCTATGGAAGTGGGAAAGTATCTCTATGGATTTTGTGGACGGATTGCCGAGATCAAGGAAGGTGAATACTGGCATATGGGTCATAGTTGATAGACTTACGAAGAGTGCTCACTTTATTCCGGTGAAGAGCAAGAGGACCGCATCATGGCTAGCATCTGTTTATCTTTGAGAGATAGTGCTGTTGCATGGAGTTCCTTCTAGCATAGTTAGCGATCGTGACCCAATCTTCACTAGCCAATTTTGGAGTAGTTTGCAAGAAGCGATGGGTACGCGATTGAATCTAAGTACGGCCTATCACCCACAGACGGATGGCCAGACCGAAAGGGTGAATAGGGTACTGGAAGATCTGTTGAGGCTATGCATTCTTGACTTTGGTGGTACTTGGGAAGATCATCTTCCTCAAGTAGAGTTTGCTTATAATAACAGCTACCAAGCAAGCATAGGGATGGCACCATTCGAAGCTTTATATGGGAGGCCGTGCAAGTCACCAACATGTTGGTGGGAGACGACGGATAAGCTTATACTTGGGCCCGACAAGATAAGGGACACATCCGAGAAGGTTGAGTTGATTCGAAGGCGGATGAAAACGGCCCAAGACAGACAGAAATCCTATGCAGACAAGCGAAGGACAGACTTAGAGTTTGAAGTTGGAGATATGGTCTTTGTGAAGGTTTCTCCTTTGCGAAATGTGGTTCGTTTTGGAGCAGTTGGGAAGCTGGCACCAAGGTTCGTAGGACCCTTCCCTATTATAGAAAAAGTTGGGAAGATGGCTTATAAGGTGGAATTGCCCGAGAAGCTGGCCGGAGTACACAATGTTTTTCATGTCTCGCATCTCCGAAAGTGCCTACATGAGTCAGCCGAGGTAGTTGAGCCTAGCATTCTTGAAGACGTGGAGGTAGAGAAAGAGGTAACCCTGAGGCGAGCTCCGATTCGTATCTTAGGAACGGAGATCAAGAAGCTGAGGAATCGAGAAGTCAAGTTGGTAAAGGTTCAGTGGAGTGAAGCCGAGGAAGACACAACTTGGGAAACCGAGGGGAAGATGCGTGGGCTTTATCCATTCCTTTTTGAGGGTACATTCTCAATCTCTTTTCCTAGTTAGCATATCTTTCTTTTGCTATCCATGTTTATCTTGTTATCTCGTTAGTCTTGTCATGAGAACCTTAGGTAGAAACCCTTTGGATGAAACATGTATTTGAAACATGTTATGCTCGATGTTTGCAAGTGGTTGCAAGTGTTTGCAAGTGGATACTCGTGGATGCATGACACATATTAGGCACTAAGATGGGCTCACACACTTTCATATTGCATATGCATGAGTGCTTATACTTATTCATAGCTGAAACTTGTTATGCTATCACGTGGATGTTGCATATGGATGAATGTTATATGCACTCATGTAGAGATTATGAATTATGTTAGGAATTTGCATTCATATGGACTCATTTCACTAACATACTTTGCATTAAGGAGGTTTACTGAATCAGTAACCGCCTGATTTTCGCATTAGATAAGTACATTTACACACACCTTTCGCATATGATCATACAACATTTAGAATCTTTTAAGGACATTGACTGCTCGTGGATGATGTTTTGAGTAGATGGATGATGGATGGTAGGATAAGTTCTTCCTAACTTGAAGATTTCGGGGACGAAATCCTTTAAGGTGGGGAGAATGTAACAACCCGTATTTTGAATAACATGTTATAACATAAATCAAGGCCGAATTAAATGTTAAAATCTGAATCAAGGGAAACGGCCTGTGCCATTGCATTCATCTCGGAAAAATACGCGAAATAGAGTCTGAGTTTTCGAAAATCGGAGTCCATATGACCCAGTTATGGCCCGTCAAAGTTTTCAGAAAATTTCAAGTTCAAAAACAGTTCAAATTTCGAATCTGGAGCCAAACAAACTGGGCGGGAAAGTTTCCCGCCTAGCCACCCCAAGTCGACTGGGGAGTCGATTTGGGAGTCGACACACCCCAGGAGGTGTCGACTGCCCAGTCGACACACCTGTCGACCTGGGTGGTTGGGCCAAGTGGCCTGGTGCACCTGCTGAGTGTTTGGAGTCATGTTTCTGGCCTTGTGACGAATTCTGATGGCTAGGATCTAAACTAGGGTTAATCCTATGGCCTAAACTAACCTATACTTCTATAAAAAGACCCTAAGACCTAGCCTAAACCCACACAAATCAATCCTACAACTAGGTTATGCCAAAATGCTCCTTGATCATGGCCTCCATCTTCATAACATGGCCTCCATCCTCTTCATGAAAGTTTGAGTGTTCTAAGCTAGTAAAAGAGCCATCTTTCTTCATCAAAACAAGGATCTTTCTTCATACAAATCAAAGGAGCTTCTTGTTTCTCAAGACAACTTGGAGCTTATATTCATTTGGGGATTTCTAGTGTGGCTTCGTCTCAATCTTGTTTATTTTGTTCTAGTCTTCATAGCCAAGCTTTGTAAGCCCTATTCTACTCTTAGATTTAAACTATGAAGTTAATATGATCATGTAGCAAGTTGAAATGTGACTTTTGGGCTATATTTGTATGCATAGATCCATGTATGACTCTTTTGATCTATGATGGTGGCACTATCATGAACCTAGTATCGTTTACCTTGATTTTTGGGTAGAAAGCTATGAGCTTTAATGGTTGGTTATGCATAATGCAACATTAAACTTGGTGGTTATGCATAAATGCAACATAGAACCATCTTATAACCTTGAGGTTAACTCGCATATGATCTTGAACTATGTGCAAATCAAATGTTTTCACCCTATGTCAACTATGATCATGTTATCACCTATTTGCTAAGTGGATGACATGCATGTTTTGAGGCTAATAATGCCATATGCTAGTATGTTGAACCCCTTTTGCCTCATATATCACCATGTTGAACTTGTGATAGACTTTGCCACTTTATGCCCAACTTGTCATATCATTATGTTCCCCTTTTTTTGATCTATGTGCATTGATGCGAACTTACATGCGATGGGGTTACGTTGTGGGTAAACTTAAATGACATGAAACATGACTTGAAAATATGACATGTGATTATGTTTGAAACATGAACATGGACATGACATGTAGAAAACATGGAAGTGGCCAACTCGAGGTTGGGTTGAGTTTGTAGCATAAATCTACCCGGAACCGACCGGCTTAACTAGTGGCTACAAACAATAGGACCCAATGTGAGTAGTTGGTCACATCGCACTTAAAACCCGAGGTTAGACTAGGTTGTGGTGTAAAGCTACCCGGACCCGCCCGGCTTAACTAGTAACCACAACAAAGTCTAATGTGAGAGGTTGGGGTGCATTAAGTTAATTAATGCCACAAGGTAGGGTTAAGTCATGGACCACTTGAATACTTAACCAATTAAACACGATGGGTTGGTAGGGTTAAGTCATGGACTACTTGAATACTTAACCAATTAAACACGATGTATTGATAGGGTTAAGTCATGAACTGCTTGGATACACTTGACCAACTCAATACATGGTTAGGATAGGGTTAACCACACTTAACCCGCTTGAAATCCTAGTTACGTGGTCCTTTTCAGTAGTAACCCACTTGGGAGTATCTGGATACCCTGGACTAGGTTAGGGTGGGGCACGATTACTGGACTGATTATAAGAACCAAAAGAGACGGCTGAATGGTGCACCGGTTGTTCAGGCGGACCATGGTCGTGCACATTAAGTCCGGAGTTGAACATGGGCACCGGTAGGTTTAGACTGTGCGTGCTTGATTTGTGTTTGTGGTTTACACCCTAGGACTGGATACACCCTAGGGTGGAACTTGCACAGTTAACTACATTCCATGATTAGGCCGTATGACACCGATACACGACGAGTTAGGCTTATAGGGAGCCGAACGACTAGACCGAGTAGTTGGACCTTGATTTAGGTCATCTCATGATGTTGGGCCAACTTTGGGCCAAGGGACCATTTCTTGTTTATACTTGACATGGATTAGAATACTAGTACACCTGGTGCAACTTAACCTTGTATATGCGATGCCACACTTGATCTATCTTGTTAACTTTTCACCATGCCAGTTATCATCCTATGTTTCATCCCTGTTTTACATGTCCAGTTAACTTTATTAGTTTTTATACTAATAGTAGGTAGGACTTACCAGTCTTTTTGACTGATCCGTTTTCTCTCGCCTCTTTTCTTCCGTTCCCCCCCCCCACAGGTTCTCAGGGTGGGAACATTAGCACCTAGCTTGGATCTTTAGCTTGCTTACTGGATAGCTCATGTACGGTTTGGACTTGAGCTCGCTTTGGCTTTACCACGTCTACTTTGGGGATAGTTTACTTTATGTTATTTCCAGTTACAGTTTATGTTTCTAGACTTGTAGTAGTTGGAAAATAATGACTAAGTACTTTTGATGTAAGTTGACTATGGTTTTGAAATAGTAGTTTTATCCGCTGCTTTACTTACTCTGTTTTACTTATATGTTCTGTCTTGTGATATCTTCATGCGTGTTTACCTTGTCCAACACCCCTCGAAAGCCAGTGTACTTGCAAGAGTGACCCTGGCTGAGGTGGGGTGTTACAAGACCCCCATGGCTACGCAAGTCGAAACCACAAAACATTTGAAACCACAAAACGTCACACCTGAAACCGCCGTTATAAAACAGCAGATTAAATGCACCAAGTTGGGCCACCACGACATGGGTTGGGAGCGTGAAAGGAGCTAAAAGGGGAAAACTCGTATGGAGTTGGTGGATCTGAGAAAATAAGGAAGATGGTGAAAACTCGATCCGAAAAAGAGTTAGATCTAGAAATTGAAATTCTCGATTCGGCATAGCTTTAACGCAGACGAAAGCAAGGGTGATGGGGGATTAGAAGAGAACGCGAGAGATAGAAGATGTCGTAGAATGGATGAAGAGATGGAAATGGAAGAAAACAAAAAAGAAATCGCCCCTATCGCCATTAACTAAAGCACAGCCGAATCAACCCTTGATTTTACAAACAATAGTTTTATTATTCATGTAAAATTAATATGCTATGAGTACTCTTTTAGTCTAATTGAAAATTGCATTATAGTATAAAAACTACTACCTTTTATACATATTCTTATTATTATGCATGGCCGAAATTTTATTATTTTGGTGTATGAATATTTAATTCATTTTAAATACTAAATTAATGATTTTTAATGATCAAATAACCCTCTTTTAATTAATAACTGATGATGGTCTACTTGTTTTAATATTTTACAAAGTAATTGCTTCAAACAAAAATAGAAAATATGGCCATATATTTTTTTTTGTATTTTTTTCACCATCTATAAGTTGTTTGAAATATTATGAACATCTTAGTGCACACACATATATACGAAAAATATGTAAAGGGGTAAGGATATGATATGATAAATTTGCATTTACATAAGATAATACAAGGGAGATAAAATATGATTTGAGTTTTCTTTCCAAACGAAAATGAAAGGAAATGTAAAAGGAAGAGTCACATTCTAATTTCCTATCTCGATTCCCATTCTATTTTCTAACTTTTCAAAACATCCATCTTCTATCTCAAGCAATTCAAAAACTCTTTAATGGCGTTCAAATTTCTTTTTTCTAAACTTAAAAATCACAATTTTCTTCTCTTTAAACTTACAACAATCATTAAAAGCACTATCTTTTCTCTTTTTATACTTCCATTAAGTCCAAAAAAAAAACCAAGCTCCACCCACAATCCAAGCCCAAGCCTATTCTTCTCTAGGTCAAACCAATACTTCCACTTCTCTAGGCTAGAATATGTTTTTACATAGAGGATCCAAGATCTAAGGTCATTTCATGTTCAAGTGATAGCGTTTTTGTTTTTTCCATCAGTTTTGTTGAGTAACTCACAATTTTGAGAAAATTTCAATCTTTATTTTGTTATAAATGTAATAACCGATTGTTGGATGTTTGATTGAATTGTAATGATGATTTGTGTTTACATGTATGGATTTGTGTTTACTACAATTCTGTGGTTTTCTGACCATCTGTTGGCATCAATATGGCGTTGGTAAATTTTTAGCGATGCCAAAACGACTTTAGAATCCAGTCAGAAAAACGAGCATCGCTAATTTGTTTAGAGTCACTAAGACGTCACAAAAAGGTTATCACAACGGAGTCACTAAATTTTACTGACACCTTTGCAACACAAATTTAATGATTAGTAAGGGCATCGCTAACTTTTAGTGTTGCCACCGTGGCATCCAATTTCTAATTCAATTAAAATGTCGCAATGGCATCGCCAGTTTTTTGTGATGCCATTGCGGCGCCAATTTTCTACTGAAAAAAAAAATTTGATTTGATTCTAATGCAATAGTAGGTAAACAATTAAACCATATCTAATTATTTCATACAATTTTAAGGTTTGTGCTTTAAACACGGAAAGAGAAGCCATGATATCTGCACTATCTTGAATAGGCTAAAATATCGCCTTTCGAAAAAAATTAGGTATCAATATCTAACCCGGTCAACCATAATGATGCCAAGATGGATATAGATAATCAAGTTAATAGGAACGAAACCGCTGATAATTAGCTTGATAATGAGCCAATTCAAAATCTAAAGGAATTTACAAATACCTAAAAGTGCAATCCTGAACGCATCAATGCAGGTAACATGCAGAATCTAATTCTTACTGCATTTACTAACATAACCTTTTCTATTCAAAATGATAAAAGCCAATTTGCTTCAATTTCTCAAGTAAATTTACAATGTGATAATACATAGACTGCATAATATATAGACTGTAGAAGAAATTACAACTAAAGGCAACGAGCTTCTTTCTGTGCTGAATGAAAATGCAAGCAGTTCTCCTAAGAAGTCAGTAATGCAAGCTGAAACTCATGAAGGCCCTGCTTTGACAAATGACTTCCCTCAAGGTAATGCTGAAGTAGTTACACATGAAGCTACAAAATGTGACTCTGTTGAAATTTTAATGGATATTATTCACCAGAGTGCCACTAGCCATCAATATATTACTTGATGAAGTATGGATACAATTAATATTTTCCAATGTACTATTTATTTTGTACATGGAAACCCAAGAGACGTTACATGCATTTTTGCACTGCCATGAAGTTTGGACAAAATGAATTAAGATTTTGTAATCATCAATATCATCTAAAAAATGTAACTAGTACCCAAGTTAATTCATAAATTAAAACATCAGTCAAGAAGACACATGGTCAATTTACTTGATTATTAGATGATACTGCTACAATGGAAAAAAAATTAAAGACATATCTATTGGAATTTAATGATACAATATTTCCATATCTAATTAATTATGGAGATATGCATGGTAATTTCGTTACCTGTTTTGTGCAAGGAATGAATGGAAAGAAATGGAAGGAATATTAATGAATAGGGGATATTGGAAATGTTTGTCATTTAATTAGTTGCCATGTTTCATGAAGAAAAGAAACGGAAAGAGACTAAATTTGCAAAAGAGACTGATTGATGGAGAAAAGGAAAATTGTCAATCAATCATATGATAATTAATTAATGGGATTGATTGATGGAGAAAAGGAAAATTATCAATCAATCATATGAAAATTAATTAATGGGATTGATTGATGGAGAAAAGGGAAATTATCAATCAATCATATGACAATTAATGGGATATTTGTTTTTCCATAAATTGATTTATTTTACATAAATCAATTGTCTCATCCCCAAGTAATCTTTTCTCTATTTAAAGAGAAACATAGAGGATGCTATGTGTTGAGAGATCATTGTATTCTTCATTTCTTTTGCTCTACATTAAAAAACTCTGTAATCTCTTGAATATATTAATAAAATCTCTTCCCCATTGAAGTGGACATACACTATCTCGTGATAGTGGAACCACTATAAATTTGTGTGTTCTCTGTTGCTTTTATTTTTTTCTGTGATATGAGATTTATATTCATTTCAAGCTGTTTGTTCTATCACATCATTGCAAGATCCTATTGAGGTTTTTCCGCTGCAAGGGATTGATCAACCCTTACAACTGGTATCAGAGCGAGATTCGCAAAGAAGGTGTTTGGTAGAATGACAGGAGGAGATGAAAACAATAAAAATAATACGTCAGTGCCAATAGTTGCTCCATACGTCAGAGGCTCCTATGTGGCGTCAGGATCACAGTTGACGATAGAGAAGTGGAATGGTGAAGGAGATTTTGAAAAGTTGCAGTGGATGATGAAAGCAGTTTTGAGAAGAAATCGCGTTCATTGAGTAGTATTTGATACAGAGACATTGCCTGCTGATATTTCATCAGTAGAATTAGAAGAGATGGAAGAATGGGCCTTTACTACTCTACAGCTTCCTATGGGAAAGAATGTAATTTCTGAAATCAGTCAGGAGACAACGGCTAGAGGCATTTGGAAAAAGTTGGAGGACCTCTACATGAAGAAATCCCTAACCAACCGCCTGATCCTATTGAAGACTTTCTTCACTTATAAGATGAAGGAAGGTTCTTCAATTAAGACACACCTAAGTGTGTTTGATGACCTGTTGATGAAGATGAAGTCTGTTGAGTTGAAGATTGATGAAGAACAAAAAGCAATGGTTCTATTGTGTTCGCTTCCAGAGCGATACACTGGTTTCGCTAACAGCCTTATCTATGGTAGAGACACATTGAAATTAGATGATGTGAAGACAGGTTTGCTCAGTGAAGAGTTGAGAGATCAGATGAAAGAGTTTGGTGTTGGTGATAGCAGTGGAGGAAGTAGTAGCTCAGGCTTATTTGCAGAGAGAGGAAGAGCAGAGAAGAAAGTGAAGAACAATAGGGGGCGTTCCAATTCTAGGAAGCCTAATTCGCGGAGTAAGTCTAAAGATGGAAAGTGCTATAATTGTAAGAAACCAGGCCACTGTAGAAGAGACTGTCCAGATTTGGAGAAGAAGACTGATGGTTCTTCATCTATTGCGATGGAGAAAGTCGGTAGCGACTTATTGACAGCGGTTGTGTAACACCCCACCTCCGCCAATGCCACTCTTGCAAGCGCACTAGCTTTGGAGGGGCGTTAAACGAGGTAAACATGCATGAAGATATCACAAGACAGAACATATGAGTAAAACAGAGTAAATAAAGCAGCGGATAAAATTACTATTTCAAAACCATAGTCAAGTTACATCAAAGTACTTAGTCATCATTTTCCAACAAAACAAAGTCTAGAAAAACATAAACTGAAACTGGAAATAGCATAAAGTAAACTATCCCCAAAGTAGATGTGGTAAGCCATAGCGAGCTCAAGTCCAAACCGTACATGAGCTATCCAGTAAGCAAGCTAAAGATCCAGCTAGGTGCTAGTGTTCCCACCCTGAGAACCTGGGGGGGGGGGGGAACGGAAGAAAAGAGGCGAAAGAAAACGGGTCAGTCAAAAAGACTGGTAAGTCCTACCTACTATTAGTATAAAAACTAATAAAGTTAACTGGACATGTAAAACAGAGATGAAACATAGGGTGATAACTGGCATGGTGAAAAGTTAACAAGATAGATCAAGTGTGGCATCGCATATACAAGGTTAAGTTGCACCAAGTGTGTACTAATATTCCAATCCATGTCAAGTATAGACAAGAAATGATCCCTTAGCCCAAAGCTGGCCCAACATCATGAGGTGACCTAAATCAAGGTCCAACTACTCGGTCTAGTCGATCGGCTCCCTATAAGCCTAGCTCGTCGTGTATCGGTGTCATACGGCCTAATCATGGAATGTAGTTAACTGTGCAAGGTCCACCCCAGGGTGTATCCAACCCTAAGGTGTAAACCACAGACACAATTCAAGCACGCACAGTCTAACCTACCAGTGCCCATGTTCAACTCCGGACTTAATGTGCACGACCATGGTCCGCCTGAACTTAACTGGTGCACTATTCAGCCATCTCTTTTGGTCTCTTACAATCAGTCCAGTAATCGTGCCCCACCCTAGCCTAGTCCAGGGTATCCAGATAATCCCAAGTGGGTTACTGCTGAAAAGGACCTCGTAACTAGGATTTCAAGCGAGTTAAGTGTGGTTAACCCTATCCTAACCATGTATTGAGTCGATCAAGTGTATCCAAGCCGTTCATGACTTAACCCTATCAATACATCGTGTTTAATTGGTTAAGTATTCAAGTAGTCCATGACTTAACCCTACCAACCCATCGTGTTTAATTGGTTAAGTATTCAAGTAGTCCATGACTTAACCCTACCAACCCATCGTGTTTAATTGGTTAAGTATTCAAGTAGTCCATGACTTAACCCTACCATGTGGCATTAATTAACTTAATGCACCCCAACCTCTCACATTAGACTTTGTTGTGGTTACTAGTTAAGCCGGGCGGGTCCGGGTAGCTTTACACCACAACCTAGTCTAACCTCGGGTTTTAAGTGCGATATGATCAACTACTCACATTGGGTCCTATTGTTTGTAGCCACTAGTTAAGCTGGTCGGTTCCAGGTAGATTTATGCTACAAACTCAACTCAACCTTGAGTTGGCCACTTTCATGTTTTCTACATGTCATGTCCACGTTCATGTTTTCAAGCATAAACACATGTCAAACTTTCATGTCATATTTTCAAGTCATTCTTTCATGTTATTTAAGTTTGCCCAACTACCCATAACGTATTCCCATCGCACGTAAATTCGCAACAACGCAAATAGATCAAAGAGGGAACATAACAATATGACAAGGTGGGCATAAGGTGGCAATGTCTATCACAAGTTAAACGTGGTGATATTTGAGGCCAAAGGGGGTTCAACATACTAGCATATGGCCTCAACATGTATGATAGCATAAAAGATGACTTGGCCTCAAACATGTCAAATAGCATAAGGGTGATTTGGCCACAAGCATGCATAATAGCATAAGGTTGATTTGGCCACAAGCATGCATAATAGCATAAGGGTGATTTGGCCACAAGCATGCATAAAAGCATAAGGGTGATTTGGCCACAAGCATATTAAGGAACATGAGGGGTTAAGGTTTAGCCACAAGTTAAACATTGTGGCATATGAGGCAAATGTGTTCATAAACTTGCATATTACATTATAAGCCTCAAAACATGCATGATATCAAAATTTAGCAAAATAGGTAGAACATGGTCATAAATGACATAGGATGATAGCTAGTGATTCGCATATAACATCATATGCAAGATAACATAAGGGTTATGAGAGTTTCTATGTTGCTTTATGCAACATTTTGAATCAAAGCTCATAGCTTTCTATGCACAAAGTCAAGGTGATAGCTTTACAAAATGCATAGGATGAATCTATGCATAACATGATAGAATCAAAGCACAAATCATACTTAGGCCCAAACTCAAACTTGCAACATGTCATGTTTAACTTCATAGTTAGAATCTAAGAGTAGAATAGGGCTTACAATGCTATGAAGACTTATAAAATAAAATGAGATTGAGACGAAGCCACTAGCAACTCTAAAAACCCCCAAATGAATACAAGCTCCAAGTTGCCTTGAGAAACAAGAAGCTCCCTTTGATTTGTATGAAGAAAGATCCTTGTTTTGATGAAGAAAGGTGGCTCTTTTACTAGCTTAGGACACTCAAACTTTCATGAAGAGGATGGAGGCCATGATATGAAGGTGGAGGCCATGATTAGGAAACATTTTGGCATAGTTTAGTTGTAGGAATGATTTGTGTTGATTTAGGCTAGGTATTAGGGTCTTTTTATAGAATATTAGGTTAGTTTAGGCCATAGGATTAACCCTAGTTTAGATCTGAGCCATCTAATCATGTCACAAGCCAACAAAACATGTCTTGAGGAACAAGTCAGGTGCACCCAGGCCAAACTGGCCGACCACCCAAGTCGACAGGGGTGTCGACTGGGCAGTCGACACCCCCTGGGGTGTGTCGACTCCCAAGTCGACTCCCCAGTCGACTTGGGGGTGGCGGGAATTTTTCCTGCCTGTTCTGCTTGGCTGAATTTGAATTCTGAATTCAAATTTGAACTGTTTATGAACTTGAAATTTTCTGAAAACTTTGACAGGCCATAACTTGGTCATACAGACTCCGATTTTCGAAAACTCGGACTCTATTTCGCGTATTTTTCCGAGACGAACGCAATGGCACAGCCCGTTTCCCTTGATTCAGAATTTATCATTTAATTCTTCCTTGGTTTATGTTATAACATGTTATTCAAAAATACGGGTTGTTACATCCTCCCCACCTTACAGGATTGCGTCCCCGAAACCTTAAAGTTAGGAAGAATGTATCCTACCATACATCATCCATCTGCTCAAAACATCATCCACGAGCAGTCATTGTCCTTAAAAGATTTCTAATGTTGTATGATCATATGCGAAAGGTGTGTGTATATGTACTTATCTAATGCGAAATCAGGCGGTTTCTGATTCAGTAAACCTCCTTAATGCAAAGTATGTTAGTGAAATGAGTCCATATGTATGCAAATACCTAACCTAATTCATAATCTCTATATGAGTGCATATAAAATTCATCCATATGCAACATCCACGTGATAGCATAACAAGTTTCAGCCATGAATAAGTATAAGCACTCATGCATATGCAATATGAAAGTGTTTGAGCCGATCTTAGTGCCTAATGTGTATCATGCATCCACGAGTATCCACTTGCAAACACTTGCAACCATTTGCAAACATCAAGCATAACATGTTTCAAATACATGTTTCATCCAAAGGGTTTCTACCTAAGGTTCTCATGACAAGGTTAACGAGATAACAAGATAAACATGGATAGTGAAAGAAAGATATGCTGGCTAGGAAAAGAGATCGAGAATGTACCCTCAAAAAGAAATGGGTGAAGCGCGCGCATCTTCTCCTCGGTTTCCCAAGTTGCGTCCTCTTCGGCTTCACTCCACTGAACCTTTACTAACTTGACTTCTCGATTCCTCAGCTTCTTGATCTCCGTTCCCAAGATACCGATCGGAGCTCGCCTTAAGGTTGCCTCTTTCTCTACCTCCATGTATTCAAGAATGCTAGGCTCAACTACCTCGGCTGACTCATATAGGCATTTTCGGAGATGCGAGACATGAAAAACATTGTGCACTCCGGCCGGCTTCTCGGGCAATTCCACCTTATAAGCCATCTTCCCAATTCTCTCTATGATAGGGAAGGGTCCTATGAACCTTGGTGCCAGCTTCCCAACTGCTCCAAAACAAACCACATTACGCAAAGGAGAAACCTTCACGAAAACCATATCTCCAACTTCGAATTCCAAATCTGTCCTTCGCTTGTCAGTATAGGATTTCTGCCTGTCTTGGGCCGTTTTCATCCGTCTTCTCACCAATTCAACTTTCTCGGAGGTGTCCCGTATCATATCGGGCCCAAGCATAAGTCTATCCGTTGTCTCCCACCAACAAGATGGTGACCTACACGGCGTCCCATACAAAGCTTCAAATGGTGCCATCCCTATGCTAGCTTGATAACTATTATTATAAGCAAACTCTACAAGAGGAAGGTGGTCTTCCCAAGTACCACCAAAGTCAAGCACACAAAGCCTCAAAAGATCTTCTAGCACTCTATTCACCCTTTCGGTTTGGCCATCCGTCTGGGGGTGATAGGCTGTACTTAGATTCAATCGCGTACCCATCGCTTCTTGCAAACTACTCCAAAATTGGCTAGTGAAGATTGGGTCACGATCGCTAACTATGCTAGAAGGAACTCCATGCAATCGTGCTATCTCTCGAAGATAAACATATGCTAGCCATGATGCGGTCCTCTTGCTCTTTACAGGAATAGAATGGGCGCTCTTCGTGAGTCTATCCACTATGACCCATATCCCATAAAGCCCAAATAGTTTGGTCAACTTGACGGACACCTTCACCCCAACTATATATCACAAACAGGCGAGTCATACTCCTTATGGGGTTTGCAACAGAACTAAGATTGAGAATAGGACCGAGAGGATATACTTAAACGATAGCATGCGAGTGAGCTCTACAGAATAATAGGGATGAAGGATATACTCTTAGAAAGAGATATAATGCGCATATCTAGTCTTCAATCTACTAAGCCGCATTTTCTTGAGCTTAATCTTATCGTGTCTTGACCGTCTTTTAACTTCACAATTTCGTAGCTCTTAATTCTTATTTCCAAAATATGAGTTAGAACTCATTTCGCCGTTGCCTCTCGTTCCACTTATCCTTTTCCTAAAATACTTGGCTTAAACATAACTGCATGCTCATGGTTTCATGCAAGCTTTCCAAAATTCGTTAGTGAATCCTGGATCTCGTTTACATACCATACGGTATTCCACGCAGAAGCGCTATCTCTTGAAAACAAATGCCACTCCACGTTGCCAAATGTTCTTACTAGGGTGATTTCTATAACCCATGCTTCAGCGAAATGGACTATCCGCCTTAGTGGCGAACACTACTCGATTGGATTACAAATTTCCAATAAAAGTGCCAAGGGATTCTAGATAACTAATCATGACGGAACCCTAAAGGTCACACGAGATTTCGAGGGTATTACCGAGGCGAGTCATGAGCCTCGCAACCCTATGTTCAAAGTCAAGAATGGCTCCATAACTGGACAACCAACCCATGCCCAAAATCAACCCGTATCCCATAAACCCGAGAACATAAGCATCACACATGAATTCTACGCTCAAGATAGAGATTTTCAAATCCATACAAATCGCAGATAGATGGGCGGAACCCCCAATCGGATTTGAAATACTAACGGGATTTTCAACTAGACTAGTACTTAGGTGCAAACTTTCAACAAGATCAGAAATAAAACTATGCGATGCGCCAGAATCAAATAAGGTATGAATAGGGAATTCAGAAATGTAAACATGACTTTCTATAGAAACACTACCTCGATCAAAAGCTGGAAGAGCGAGGGGAGCCTGCAACTGCCCTCCAAAGGGTCCTGCTTGTTGAATTTGCCTTTTCCCTTGTCCTCGCTTTTTCGGGCAATCCTTACTGAAGTGTCCAGACTTTCCACAATGAAAGCATTCTCCCAACTTCTTTTTCTTCTTCCTACAGTCTTTGGCTATGTGCCCAGTGATCCCACAGAAGTTGCACTTCCTCCTTTCTCTTGACTTGTTGTCCTTGCTGTTGTTGCTTTTGCCTCCTTTTCCGGAATCTACCTTCTCGCCTTGAGACTCATTTGCCTTGACCTCCTTCTTGCCACTCTTATCTTCCTCTTGAAGCAGGGCCATATTCACCAAACTCTCGAAAGTCGCCCCCATGGGTAAAAGAGACATGGCCAAATCGCGCAATGGCTCATTCAATCCTAGAGCAAAGCGCCTTCTTCTGAGCTGTGTTAACCAAGTCTAGACCGAATTGAGCAAGTTGATTAAACTTATCCACGTATTCCTTAACTGTCATGTCCCCTTGCTTTAGAGATAGGAACCTCTCCATCTGAAGGTTCTCTTCTGTCGATGATAGAAACCTCAGTCTAAACCTTCTCCTAAAGTCATCCCAAGTCTGAATTGGTCTAGTTGTGGTGGTGACTACCCACCAATATGCAGCTTCCCCTTTCAACAGCCATACCGCTAACAGAACTTTCCTATGGTCTTCTATATCAAAGATAGCAAAGAGGTCTTCAGTTTCCTTTAACCAGTTACTTGCCTCAACAAAAGTCTCCGTCCCAACAAAGTTCTTGCCACCCATCGCCTTAAAGTCCTTGCAAATCTTCGCGAAATCCGCTTGTGGATGCGGAGGAAGAGGAGGAGGAACCTCAGCTACGGGAGGAGGAATGTTAGCCACGGGGGAAGGAGGAGGAATGTTCGCGGGGCCGGCTTCATTCGCCCTTGCCTCCATGTACCTTCTAAACCAAATAGGTACTGGTACGCCCTCCAGAATGGCAAAATTATCGGCCATACTGAAACGAAGAAAAAAGATAGATTGAGAACGAGGAAACAAAGGATAGTGCTAATGGCTTTTGGGGAATAGCCTTTTAAAATAAACTAGACTTTTCTTGGAAAATACTTAATTGGTTTTGAAAGTAGTTTTTCAAAAGGTAAGTTTTAAAAAAACCTTTTGTTCCATCTCGTAAACCTTATGCTCTGATACCAAATGTAACACCCTACCTCCGCCAATGCCACTCTTGCAAGCGCACTAGCTTTGGAGGGGCGTTAAATGAGGTAAACATGCATGAAGATATCACAAGACAGAACATATGAGTAAAACAGAGTAAATAAAGCAGCGGACAAAATTACTATTTCAAAACCATAGTCAAGTTACATCAAAGTACTTAGTCATCATTTTCCAACAAAACAAAGTCTAGAAAAACATAAACTGAAAACAACATAAAGTAAACTATCCCCAAAGTAGATGTGGTAAGCCATAGCGAGCTCAAGTCCAAACCGTACATGAGCTATCCAGTAAGCAAGCTAAAGATCCAGCTAGGTGCTAGTGTTCCCACCCTGAGAACCTGGGGGGGGGGGGACGGAAGAAAAGAGGCGAAAGAAAACGGGTCAGTCAAAAAGACTGGTAAGTCATACCTACTATTAGTATAAAAACTAATAAAGTTAACTGGACATGTAAAACAGAGATGAAACATAGGGTGATAACTGGCATGGTGAAAAGTTAACAAGATAGATCAAGTGTGGCATCGCATATACAAGGTTAAGTTGCACCAAGTGTGTACTAGTATTCCAATCCATGTCAAGTATAAACAAGAAATGATCCCTTGGCCCAAAGCTGGCCCAACATCATGAGGTGACCTAAATCAAGTTCCAACTACTCGGTCTAGTCGATCGGCTCCCTATAAGCCTAGCTCGTCATGTATCGGTGTCATACGGCCTAATCATGGAATGTAGTTAACTGTGCAAGGTCCACCCCAGGGTGTATCCAACCCTAAGGTGTAAACCACAGACACAATTCAAGCACGCACAGTCTAACCTACCAGTGCCCATGTTCAACTCCGGACTTAATGTGCACGACCATGGTCCGCCTGAACTTAACTGGTGCACTATTCAGCCGTCTCTTTTGGTCTCTTACAATCAGTCCATTAATCGTGCCCCACCCTAGCCTAGTCCAGGGTATCCAGATACTCCCAAGTGGGTTACTGCTGAAAAGGACCTCGTAACTAGGATTTCAAGCGGGTTAAGTGTGGTTAACCCTATCCTAACCATGTATTGAGTCGGTCAAGTGTATCCAAGCAGTTCATGACTTAACCCTATCAATACATCGTGTTTAATTGGTTAAGTATTCAAGTAGTCCATGACTTAACCCTACCAACCCATCGTGTTTAATTGGTTAAGTATTCAAGTAGTCCATGACTTAACCCTACCAACCCATCGTGTTTAATTAGTTAAGTATTCAAGTAGTCCATGACTTAACCCTACCATGTGGCATTAATTAACTTAATGCACCCCAACCTCTCACATTAGACTTTGCTGTGGTTACTAGTTAAGCCGGGCGGGTCCGGGTAGCTTTACACCACAACCTAGTCTAACCTCGGGTTTTAAGTGCGATATGACCAACTACTCACATTGGGTCCTATTGTTTGTAGCCACTAGTCAAGCCGGTCGGTTCCGGGTAGATTTATGCTACAAACTCAACTCAACCTTGAGTTGGCCACTTTCATGTTTTCTACATGTCATGTCCACGTTCATGTTTTCAAGCATAAACACATGTCAAACTTTCATGTCATATTTTCAAGTCATGCTTTCATGTTATTTAAGTTTGCCCAACTACCCATAACGTATTCCCATCGCACGTAAATTCGCAACAACGCAAATAGATCAAAGAGGGAACATAACAATATGACAAGGTGGGCATAAGGTGGCAAAGTCTATCACAAGTTAAACGTGGTGATATTTGAGGCCAAAGGGGGTTCAACATACTAGCATATGGCCTCAACATGTATGATAGCATAAAAGGTGACTTGGCCTCAAACATGTCAAATAGCATAAGGGTGATTTGGCCACAAGCATGCATAATAGCATAAGGGTGATTTGGCCACAAGCATGCATAATAGCATAAGGGTGATTTGGCCACAAGCATGCATAATAGCATAAGGGTGATTTGGCCACAAGCATGCATAATAGCATAAGGGTGATTTGGCCTCAAGCATATTAAGGAACATGAGGGGTTAAGGTTTAGCCACAAGTTAAACATTGTGGCATATGAGGCAAATGTGTTCATAAACTTGCATATTACATTATAAGCCTCAAAACATGCATGATATCAAACTTTAGCAAAATAGGTAAAACATGGTCATAAATGACATAGGATGATAGCTAGTGATTCGCATATAACATCATATGCAAGATAACATAAGGGTTATGAGAGTTTCTATGTTGCTTTATGCAACATTTCGAATCAAAGCTCATAGCTTTCTATGCACAAAGTCAAGGTGATAGCTTTACAAACATGCATAGGATGAATCTATGCATAACATGATAGAATCAAAGCACAAATCATACTTAGGCCCAAACTCAAACTTGCAACATGTCATATTTAACTTCATAGTTAGAATCTAAGAGTAGAATAGGGCTTACAATGCTATAAAGACTTATAAAATAAAATAAGATTGAGACGGAGCCACTAGCAACTCTAAAAACCCCCAAATGAATACAAGCTCCAAGTTGCCTTGAGAAACAAGAAGCTCCCTTTGATTTGTATGAAGAAAGATCCTTGTTTTGATGAAGAAAGGTGGCTCTTTTACTAGCTTAGGACACTCAAACTTTCATGAAGAGGATGGAGGCCATGATATGAAGGTGGAGGCCATGATTAGGAAACAATTTGGCATAGTTTAGTTGTAGGAATGATTTGTGTTGATTTAGGCTAGGTATTAGGGTCTTTTTATAGAAGATTAGGTTAGTTTAGGCCATAGGATTAACCCTAGTTTAGATCTGAGCCATCTAATCACGTCACAAGCCAACAAAACATGTCTTGAGGAACAAGTCAGGTGCACCCAGGCCAAACTGGCCGACCACCCAAGTCGACAGGGGTGTCGACTGGGCAGTCGACACCACCTGGGGTGTGTCGACTCCCCAGTCGACTTGGGGGTGGCGGGAATTTTTCCCGCCTGTTCTGCTTGGCTGAATTTGAATTCTGAATTCAAATATGAACTGTTTTTGAACTTGAAATTTTCTGAAAACTTTGACGGGCCATAACTTGGTCATACGGACTCCGATTTTCGAAAACTCGGACTCTATTTCACGTATTTTTCCGAGACGAACGCAATGGCACAGCCCGTACACCTTTTTTAGCGTTATATTGCATTTTAGCGTTATATTGCATTTTTATTTACCTTGGCATTTAGCATTTTAGCGCAAGCGAGCTTCAAATTCGTAGCGCACACTCCGTACACCTGCCAAATACTTACACATACATGAAAATCAAACATATATACGATATATAGCAAATGCATTCAACATACATATCAAAATTTCATCGTTTCAACTACGAAACCACCATATCCGTAACAGGCCAGCGAACAAATCGTTGATTATCACGCATTAAAAGTTGGAATTTGACCAAAGCATACCAGGAAAAAGTTGTTGCTCTTGTTTCAGGCTTTCCGAAATGTCCGGACTCATCGAATTCGGATAATCGGTTTAAAAGTTATGGCAGTTTTACCGCAAGTGAACGTTTCAGCCTGAGCGCTGAAAATGCAGGCCTGAATTGTTCAGGTCAGTTTTCAGCCCTCTAAATCTCAAAATTTTTCTTAACACATTAAGGAAAAGTTTTAGCTTACACTCTGGCCTTTCCGAATTGTACTCGCACATTAAAATCCGACGTTTCGTTTGGGAGTTATGATCAAAACAATATCGATGTACACCTCTGTTTTTTAATTTCCTGTACATACAACTATGTCTAAAACTTGAATTTCAGCATAGTAAACGTGAGAATTTCAACGGGCGCTATTAACGAAAGTTTTAACTCAATTTCTAAGGTTTCCATAAAGTCCGGAGTTGTCAGATTCCGATCAGCCCATCAAAAGTTATAGTCATTTTAATTTCAGCTTATCGACTATTTTGGATTTTCTCATAACGTTGGTTTATTTCTATTTGAAATTTCAACCTTTCAATTCTAATACTTTGTAAATCCTTAACACTTAACGTTGTTATCACCTCATTTTCAATAATTGGATCTACATTCAATTGCTTACTTTATATTCGATATTCTTTCTATTCAATTTCCGGTTTTGTTTCAAGTATTATATTCCGATTAAACTTGAATTCACTTTAAAATTTTCGACGAATTGGATTCACTTGACCCTTATTCCGTTACCAAATTTATTTATTCGACGTACCAGTCATGATTTGAATTAACGACTGTTCACGACTCAAATTCATACTTAATTCTCAAACTATCGTTATTCGATTCCCTCTACTTAAATAAAGCTATACTTTATCTGATAAAATATTTTTACAATCCAAATTCAAGAGTTCTGTGACGACCCCTCAGTTCTTAAGTCCATTCCAACATTTCAAAGTCTAAAATTTCAAGGAACCGAGAGTATTAACCTTGAATCGATGTCGCAAATTAGGACGAACTTAAATTGCTTGATTCTGGTTTTGTAACCTAAGTTCAAAATACATACGTATTTATAAATCCGTAGGAACATACCCTAAATTAAAATTCAACTTTAATTAATAAACAAAGAAATTTCAATCCTGTATAAATTTGAAAATACACTTTACATACCCATGGGAATTTAGATCCAAAATTCTTTTCAAACAGGTTATGAAAGTACGGAGTGGTCTCCCCCACTTAGACACTTCATAATAAACGTCGATAATGCGTGCACTCATTATCGAAGTCAATTTCTGATGTCCGAGAAGGGATTACACACTTAGTTCTTTTAAAATCCTTTAAACCATTTCTTTCGTAAAGACTTATAATACTATATAATTTCAAAATTTGACAAAACTATCTCAAAAGCACCAGAATCAAACCCTCAAGTCCATTTCATTTAAATCGCAATTGTTTTGCCCCCCAATTGTATTCAACAGATTTTTATTTCCAAATATTTTCCAAATTCATTAAATTTCCGTATTAGATTTATAATTTAATCAACCATAATGGGTAATAACTTTATATTATCACCCACTAAGACAAATACATACATAATTGAACCATAATGTATATTTGATATATTTTAAAATATAATCGAAAACCATATTATGTCAAGTCATTCTGTCCGATCATTTAGAAATTCCTATCGATTCTATGGCGTCCCATATGTCGACCAGAATCTATAAATACTCAACAGAACAATTAACACAACATAAAATCATTTTATATTCAAAATACAAATACGCTCTCTCATATATTCACCCGAACTCATTCTAGGGCGTTACTAACCCCATCTCTAATGAGTTAATTCCCAAACAGAGCCAAGGTTATCGCTCTGATACCAACTGTAACGACCCAGATTTTTGACCGTTTAAATCGACAATAAACCACACATGTCGACCCAAACAAATCACTAATCCGGATAGTTATTGGGAAAAAGAAGAAAAAGAGACAGAAAAGAAAAACAATCACGGAATCTCACAGCGGAAGGATAACATATAAAAGACAAATAAATATTCAAAAGCATTTTAAACATATACATTCGAGTTACAACATTTAAATCATCAGAGTTATACACTTACATACAGTAATGCAGCGGAAATAAAATGTAGTGGATACATATACCAAACTCCGTCTTCGATCTCCAAGGCCAAATAATATTCATTAACTGCAACGACTGCTGACCCGAGCATATTGCATAAAAGAAAACACAACAAACACTCGGATCAGCACTAAATCATCTCATATTAGTCAAATTAAAATACAAAATAATATCAGTGTCATGGTGCAGTAACTCAAGAGATGTTACGGGGTTTTTCCATCTCTCAAGGATCCGTTAAACTAATACATACATAGTATAATACGCTATTACAGTAGTGTTTATTCAGTAAAGTATAATATCGAAAATAGCGTAAGCGGGATTACCATGTTACCCTTACGCCGTTTATACCATTGCCGTACAGTTTGCATATAACACACCAGTACGTCGGTGGATAGGGATGCGCCGTGATACGACAACGTTAAATCAAAAATCGTAAGGGCTCGATCAGGATAATATGACAAGGCACTGAGGAAATACCCCGGTAGGATTCTACCGAATTCGCGGCCCCCAGGCCGGTGGTAACGCATAGCCGCAACTACCGCCCACCTCGAACGACATTCCCATATTCAAAGGTGCACCCAAATCAATCACAACAGTAATAGAGATGATATCGAAGGAGCGCGTTCGATCAGAGATGCGATCTCATTAACCCGGGTATGGCTCCTGTTTTAGTCATTTCAATTATGACCCGAAGGTCAAGGCTAATCCATCATCGTTCTCTTTCTTCAAATCCAGTAATCGCCTCCATACCAGCCTACTCCGGTTCTAGAACTTCCACCGCGTACACAGTTGTCAAAGTGGTATCGACACTGACAGAGAGTATGCCTTATGTCGACTCCGGTCTCCTTAACAACCAATCGTTTACATTTTTCACATCGGTCGGTTCTTTTACATTTCACAAAAGTTCGCTTTCATATCAACATCATATTTTGTTTCGAGCCTAGTTTATATTCAAATAGAATATAATTTTCATATCAAAATATTTCGATCATTCCCAAACCGATTATATTCCAAACCAGGATTTATTTCCTTACCATTATATTATATTCATATATATAATATTTCAAATCGATATATATATATTCATACAGAATATACTTCATTCCAAACGATTTCAGTTATTCCAAATCAAATTACATTTGAACCCATTCATATTCAAATAGGGTATATATATTTCCATATCTATTCATTTCAATTCTTGAAATCACCTTTCATATTCACATAGAATAAAATCTACCTTTTCCGAAAAAAAAATCGATTTAAATCAGTTCATATTCAAAAAGAATATAACATTCTCTCGACTCCATTTGAACCAACGATTTAAAAACCAAACACTTTCCATTCGGAAGGAGAATAAAATTTATATAAAATTTTATAAAATATATATACTTAAGAATAAACCATATATCAAAAAAAAACTTACTGATATAAATTATTAGAGTATACCGAGGAAATTCAAATTACAATATATATATAAAACAAGGTTTTATTGAATAATTTCTAAATAATAATGTATAAAAACTTTACTTGAAATAAGGTAGATATATAGTTTAACATAAAATAAATAAAAATGAAATAAATTAAAAATAGAATTTAAATTTTAAATTATTCCTCCTTCCAAATTTCAGCACTCGAATCAAAATCCCAACCTCAAATGGAGTTACCCCATTTCAACGTCTTGTTTCAAACTCCCTTCAACCATTTTTACATTTCGAGAATTCAAACCATACTCGTATATAGTTTTTAAACAATTCAAATATCCACGATTTCCTTTATTCAAAAATTTTAATTCAAAAGAATTATTTACACTTGTGTCCAACTATTGGAATAGATCCCAAATTTTATTTAAATCCGAATTTCAAATTCCAAATTAATTTGGAGATTTTCCTTAATCTTTTCAAATGTCATCGAAAATCCATAATTTAAAAGAAAATAATAATTTATCGAAAATCGATACATTTCCTTTAAATGAAATTTCACATCGAATATATTTCAAATAATTTTAAAAATTATTTAACCAACCGATGTCCGTATATAATTTGCTATCCTATGGCCAAGTGATTTAATTTTTTTTATTTCTCGATATTCAGGGATGGATCTATCATTTCAATCCAAATAAGGGTCACAGAGATGTATCATTTCACTCTGTGTTCTTAATTCATTTTATCGATAAATCCCGGGTTTATTCGATGCCCGTAACATCAAGGGTGAATGGGATTTATCATCACATGGGCACACAACATCATGTACTGAATGACAGTATAATTCAAGCGGTATAAATTCAGAAATCAAGTAAACCGAGGCATCCATCACAAACATTCATTCGAACAGTAAATCGAATCATATACGGGTTGACATGTGTCGGAGGTTTCTAATTAGAAATTTAAATTAAATTTAAATAACCAATTATCGATTATTATTGCATGTAACACACTGGCATGTCGAATTCAAGCAATCATTCACCAAATCAAACACAACCATGCAACCAATTTAATTCATACTTTAATTCGATAAATATGGGATTAATTTAGTATTTCGTGAGCGAAGAAACACTCACCTTCGGGTTTCAATTTGAATCGAACGTCCAGAAAAGGCCCAAAATTCGACAGTCTCCAATTGCAGTGAAATTAGTGTCAAAACGTCCGCAACTCCGCCACGATCCCAACGCAACAAACCGTGCGTCAATCCGACCTCGTACGAGAAAGTTATGAGTGTTTTCCATTTGAAAACTAAATATATAAAAATTATTTAAATAATAACCCACCCACTAACGTTCTGCCACATCATCACCTTCCCGCTCCGTCCTGTACAAGCGTTGACTCGCGTGAGAACCCATTTTGCAAGAACTTTGACCAACCCCCGCCGTTGACTCCGGCCACGAATGGACCTGCGACCACCGCCAACGTGGAGCTCCCTCCGAGCCGCACCCTCAGACCCTGATGGCACCACCTCCGATGATGTCCTCTGCCGCCGGCGATCCCCCAACCGAAACCCCCCTTTTTGGCTTTAACCTCCAATCCCCGACCACACACTCCACTAAAAATCGAACAAGTACCACCGTCGAGTTTGTAAGACCTTCCTCTTCGAAACCCCCATGCCAATTTCTTCGATTGATCGCCGGGATTAAAACCCCCAAATTAAACCTAAAAATTTCGAAAATCTGAGACTTTGACCTCAAATTCCGACCACCTGGAGCGATGCATGTTGAAATAAATTGCAGATCTACGATCTACTCATCGAGAGCTTCGAAACGACATATAATAAGCTAGGGTTTGGAGACTTTTGATTTTTGAGCTATATTTTGATTTTTGAATCTAGGGTTTGAACATTTCAGCCATTAGCAAATAAATTTGGTGGAGGAGGTGTAAATGGGCTGATGGAGTGGGGAACGGGCTTTATTTATATAATTAGAGAAGGCCCAAATGTTAAAACATTCAATTATCTATTTACAATGATCTCTTTCATATTTTCTCTTGTACGGTCAAACGGTAAGTCGGATTGTAACGCAAATTAAAACCCTATAATAGTTCATCGTTCCGGTTCTGATGGCGCCAGTTTCGTCGAATTCCGAGACAGTCACCAAAACAGTTAAATTTCACAGTTAAATAAATTAATAAAATATTCAAATTCAATTAACTGTTTAAATTCAAATTTAAATATTTATAAATTCATATTTAAACCAAATTACAATTTAGATAAATTTACAAATTTATTTCACATATATTTTAAATTCCACATTTAATTATTTTCAAATTTCAAACTTAAATTTCAAATTAAATATAAACAAATAAAATTCCAACTTTAACTTAACTTTCAAATTAAGTATCCTTAAAATTCAATTTAAATCAATTTATAACTTAAATAAAATTTTATAAATCAAATTCACATATTTTATATTCCCATATATAATTATTTAAAATTTAACAAATCCGGAATCCAAATTTTAATCGCAAACACTTTTGATTTCTTTATATAAATTCCATAGCGACCTTTCGAAATTTTGATTTAGTCATAATTTGCAATTTATCCGGCGAAATTTCAATTTCTTACATTCTCTGGAAAGATATGATTAATTCGATTCTAACGTTTCCAGTTTTACCCAATTCTGATTTAAAATGAATTTTATATATTTTTCCAAAGTTTACAATCGAATTTTCAAACTACCGCGCCATTTCAGGCTCGTAATATAAATAAATATAAATTTAACCAATAGTATACAATATATTTAATTTAAATTTAATTTTTAAATATACAGAAATTATGGTTCGTTACAACTGTCCATGGAGAATCATGTGTTGGAGTCGATAGTTCTAAAAGTTTGGATGCTACCAAGCTTTGGCATATGAGATTAGGTCATACTTCGGAGAAGAACTTAGAGTTGCTTCGTAAGAAGAAAAAGATCAAAGGAGAAATCTTCAACAAGTTGGACTTTTGTAAGGAGTATGTATTGGCAAAGCAAACCAGAGTTTCTTTTGGCGATGGCATGCATACTTCTAAGAAGGTACTTGATTATGTGCATTCAGATGTTTGGGGGCCATACCCTACAACTTCTATTGGTGGAGCATATTATTTTGTTTCCTTCATTGATGACTACTTGCGCAAGGTTTGGGTGTATGTAATGAAAGCTAAGTCGGAAGTATTTGAGAAGTTTAAGGTTTGGTTAGCTCTTGTTGAAAACCAAACAGAAAGGAAATTGAAGATTCTTAGATCCGACAATGGTGGCGAATATGTCTCTAAAGAGTTCCTCGACTACTGCAGACAACGTGGTATTAGAAGACATTTTACTACACCTGGTGATCCGAAATCCAATGGGGTTGCTGAGAGAATGAATAGGACTCTACTTGAAAAGGCCCGTTGCTTGATATTGACTGCGGGTATGTCTAAGGATTTTTGGGCTGAAGCTATTTCGACTGCAACACATATTATTAATCGGATTTCGTGCTCAGCCATTGATGGGAAGATTCCAGAGGAGGTATGGAGAGGTAAAAACACATTATTAAGTTATTTTCGTATATTTGGATGTCCAGTTTATGTTCACAATACAGGACATGACAAGTTGGAGCCTAGGGCCTCCAAATGTGTTTTTCTTGGTTATACAGATGGCATAAAAGGATATAGAATTTGGAATCCAATTACGAAGAAAGTTATACATTCCAGACTTGTGACTTTTGATGAGTCAGCAATGTTCAAACCTTTGGAAGGTTTATCAGAGGGTTCAGACTCAGTTGATGAGAAGCCTGAAAAGACCGAGATTCCCAGTTTTCAAACCCAAAGTAGAGCTATCACTATTGATAATAGTGACGGAGCAGTTGATGATACATCACATGATAGTCCACAGATTTCCTCTAGTAGTGATGGTGATGGTCATGAAGCTAGAGATGATTCAATTCAAAGTGGAGCTCAAGGTGGAGCTGAAGGAGACTCGGGTGATATAGTCATTCGGGCTAGTCAGAGACCAAAGAGAGCTCCAATTAGATATGGAGAATGGCAGTATGCAAATTTGAGCCTTGATGATCAGTTTGAGTATGCTTTACATGTGATTCATGATGAACCATTGAGCCTTGAAGAAGCCATGAAGTCGAGTGACAACTCGAAGTGGAATTGCGCTATGGAAGAGGAGATACAGTCTTTGCAAAAGAACAAGATGCATTGCATTCATTTTTATTCTTCTTTAATTTTTCCTTTTCATTTTTCATACATTTAGATAGGACCATCATGCATTTTGGATCGTAGTAACATGCCATTTTTTTTTTTTGAAAAATGACTCATTTTAGATTGATACAACAAAATAAGTTAAGGATTGTTAATCAGTTGATAGTATTTTTTCTCTCAGCTTAGATCGAATAAGAAATATAATGAAAAGTTTAATTTTGAGGGATAATAGTGTAACCGGTACATAGGGAGATTCTTAGGTGATGGCCATGAAATCTATTCTATATTGCAGTCTTTGTTTAAATAAGTGGAGGACTTAAAATACTTATATTGGCTTTTCGAATCTTTAAAACTAAGTTGTGTTAAGTTGAATTCGCGTAACTCTCTTTTGTGCTTATATTTTCAATAATAATAGTAATCCAAGGGTATCCAACATTGCTTGTATATCTAGCGTTGGTGTGCAAACCCGCCAAGCTCTATCCGACATGTTGTTGACAAAGTCAGCGTCGGAATATCCTGGTCTCATTTTATGAGATTGGACACCTAAGGATTACCGACATGTTGTTGACAAAGTCAGCGTCGGTCTGCACAATCCACCAAGCTCTTTACCCACTCTCTGTTAGTCCGCGAGGCAGTGCATGGGTGGTAAACCTTGGTCTTCTAAGTTAGGTGTATGTACTTAATCATAAATTTTAACTTCTATAAAGATAGAGAATAAGCGATGATGCCCAGACATTTCTTGACCTTATTGATTTGACTAGCCATACATGAGAAAATAATAATACCACTTTGCAAACTGTGCCAAGCAAACTAAGAATCTGTTTCATGGCTGCACTATGTTATCGACCGAACTAACTGGCCAAACTGGAATTTAACATTTGAAAACTTGATTTATATTGAAAATTTGTGACAAGTTGAGATATCTAAAATAAAATCAACTGATTAGAAATTGTTAACTTAATTTGTTGTACCACTTTCCTGAAACAAGTCGTGTTTTCAATTTTTGTTTTCAATTTTTGTTTTCAATTGCATAAGTCCTTTGCATTCATGTAGTTTCATTAGAATTATAGCATACTGTATTTGGATTTTGTGGGTAATATCCGCTGAAAACCCTCACGAGACACCACTCGTCCTACTAGGGACACCTAGAGGTTCAACGGCTTGTTGCATATGCTCAATGCAATCGTGTTTCCTACGAAAGTGTGACCTATCTAGTTAGTTTTTAATTTTTGTTTTACTCGAGGACGAGTAAAAGATAAGTGTGGGGGTATCTGATTAACACAGAAATGAGTTTATTTTATGTTCTTATATCTTATCTTTTGTATATAAATAAATATTACTTGGGTATTGTTTTGTTACTTTTACAGATATTCCAACCCAGCCCGCATGCAACCAGAAAAGTAGAGAAATGGAGATCAGATTGCTATATATTTACATTTTGAAGAATTGTAAATGAAGATCTCACATCTAGTTGCTGTTGGACAAGAAAATGATTGATAAAAAGGCCATGCACATCTCAAATCAAGGGATGCTTGTCAAAGAACCAAGAGGAAAAGAAGAAAGGCCAAATTTACTAGATTTCACTAAGGTCCATTTGTAATTCTCATTGTAAACTCTTTTGTGAATTCCCTAAGGCCCATTTATCATTGTATTAGGGTTAGGGTTAGGGTTTGGTTATCTCCTATAAATACCCTTGTAATATCATTGTAGCCACGATCCTATTATCCCATTTTTCCTCTTCTTCTCCATTAATAAAGTTTCTAGTTCTCTTTTATTTTTCTGCATTTTTCTTTTTCTTAGCAATCGGTGTTGTCTTCATAATTAGTTTTGGAAGAACACCAATTGTATTTTACATTTTTTTATTAGTGGAAATTAAAATGCAAAACAGAAACAAAATGCAGAAATTAAAATTGCAGGAAAAGAAGAACAACAAAAAGTAAATTAGGATTGTCGTTGAAACTAATCAAATGAATAATCACTAATAAAAAAATGTAAAATACAATTGGTGTTCTTCCAAAACTAATTATGAAGACAACACCGATTGCTAAGAAAAAGAAAATTGCAGAAAAATAAAAGAGAACTAGAAACTTTATTAATGGAGAAGAAGAGGAAAAATGGGATAATAGGATCGTGGCTACAATGATATTACAAGGGTATTTATAGGAGATAACAAAACCCTAACCCTAACCCTAATACAATGATAAATGGGCCTTAGGGAATTCACAAAAGAGTTTACAATGAGAATTACAAATGGGCCTTAGTGAAATCTAGTAAATTTGGCCTTTCTTCTTTTCCTCTTGGTTCTTTGACAAGCCTCCCTTGATTTGAGATGTGCATGGCCTTTTTATCAATCATTTTCTTGTCCAACAGCAACTAGATGTGAGATCTTCATTTACAATTCTTCAAAATGTAAATATATAGCAATCTGATCTCCATTTCTCTACTTTTTCTGGTTGCATGCGGGCTGGGTTGGAATATCTGTAAAAGTAACAAAACAATACCCAAGTAATATTTATTTATATACAAAAGATAAGATATAAGAGCATAAAATAAACACATTTCTATGTTAATCACAAGACTTGGGATTTGGTACCACTACCTCAAGGAAGTCGAGCCATAGGTTGCAAGTGGGTGTTCAAGGTAAAAGATGATGGTAGATACAAGGCAAGATTAGTAGCCAAAGGGGTTTCACAAAGAAAGGGGCTAGAGTATGATGAAATATTTGCTCCAGGTTTTAGACAAACTTCAATTCGAATCCTACTTGCAATAGTTGCCGCTTACGATTTGGAGTTAGAACAACTTGATGTGAAGACCGCTTTCTTGCATGGTGACTTGGAGGAAACCATTTACATGAAGCAGCAAGAAGGATTTATTGTAGATTGAAAGTCAGATTGGGTATGCAAGTTGAAGAAATATCTTTATGGTCTAAAACAGTCGCCAAGACAATGGTACAAAAGGTTTGATTCTTTTATGCTTTCACATGGTTTTAATTGTAGTACTAAAGATGCATGTGTCTATTTTAAGCATTTAAAGAATAATAATTGGGTGTATTTACTTTTGTATGTGGATGATATGTTGATTGCTTCCAAGGATAAAGCTGAAATTGATGCATTGAAATTGAAATTAAAAGCGGAATTCGATATGAAAGACCTTGGAGAAGAAAAGAAAATTTTGGGGATGGAAATCCAAAGAGATAGAAAGCTTGGACTTTTGAGACTTACTCAAAAGGAATATATTCAAAAGGTGCTTGCTCGGTTTAGCATGGATGGTGCAAAGGCTATCAGTACACCCATGCCTTTGCATATACAGCTTTCTAATCAGGGCTCTTCGATCTCAGAAAAGGACAAGGCCTATATGAAGAAGGTGCCTTATGCCAGTGCAGTAGGTAGCTTGATGTATGCTATGGTGTGCACTAGACCTGACATTGCTCAAGCTGTTGGATTAGTTAGTAGATACACGGCAAATCCGGAAAAATCGCATTGGGAGGCAGTGAAGTACATTTTTAGATATCTTAGAGGAACATCAGATTATGGGCTTGTTTTTTGCGGTTGAAATAATGATTTCAACTTGGTTCGATTCTGTGATTCAGACTATGCCGGAGATAGAGATAGAAGGAAGTCAACCTCAGGCTATGTGTTCACACTTGGAGGAACAACTATTAGTTGGAGAGCGAGGTTGCAGACTATAGTTGCTTTGTCTACTACAGAGGCAGAGTTGATAGCTGCAGTTGAGGCAGCTAAGAAGGCACTTTATTTGAAGAAGTTATTGTGTGATTTGGATTTCATGCAAGATGCTTGTTTGGTGAATTGTGAAAGTCAAAGTGCAATTCATTTAGCTGAAAATCTGGCTTTCAGTTCTAGAACAAAGCATATAGAGGTAAGAGAGTCTTTCCTTATCTCTATGAATGAGGAGAAGTTAGCTCGTCTTCAGAAGATTCACACAAATGAAAATGCAGCAGACATGTTTACGAAGGCCTTACCTGCTACTAAGTTCGAGCATTGCTCGAACTTGATTCACTTGATGAAGTGCTAGGTGCCACATGGTGGCACAATGGGGAAGAGAGTGACTTGGTTGAAGTCAATATAAGATGTGGTATTCTTCTTGTATGAAGAGATAGGAGTTGGTTGCACAATGTCTACCTTGTTTTTTGAATGCTTCCAACACTTTGTTGGTGGGCGGTGGCCTTGCCGGAGTTCACTAACAAAGTGCAATGAGGGGTGGCTTTAGCAGGAACTCATTGGGAAGCATTCACATTGGAGTCTCTAGGTTGCATGAGATATTGTATCAAGGTGGAGATTATTGGAATTTAATGATACAATATTTCCATATCAAATTAATTATGGAGATATGCATGGTAATTTCGTTACCTGTTTTGTGCAAGGAATGAATGGAAAGAAATGGAAGGAATATTAATGAATAACGGATATTGGAAATGTCTGTCATTTAATTAGTTGCCATGTTTCATGAAGAAAAGAAACGGAAAGAGACTAAATTTGCAAAAGATATTGATTGATGGAGAAAAGGAAAATTGTCAGTCAATCATATGATAATTAATTAATGGGATTAATTGATGGAGAAAAGGGAAATTATCAATCAATCATATGACAATTAATTAATGGGATTGATTGATGGAGAAAAGGGAAATTATCAATCAATCATATGACAATTAATGGGATATTTGTTTTTCCATAAATTGATTTATTTTACATAAATCAATTGTCTCATCCCCAAGTAATCTTTGCTCTATTTAAAGAGAAACATAGAGGATGCTATGTGTTGAGAGATCACTGTATTCTTCATTTCTTTTGCTCTAAATTAAAAAACTCTGTAATCTCTTGAATATATTAATAAAATATCTTCCCTATTGAAGTGGACGTACACTATCTCGCAATAGTGGAACCACTATAAATTTGTGTGTTCTCTGTTGCTTTTCTTTTTTTCTGTGATCTGAGATTTATATCCATTTCAAGCTGTTTGTTCTATCACATCATTGCAAGATCCTATTGAGGTTTTTCCGCTGCAAGGGATTGATCAACCCTTACAATATCTCCACCTTATATTTCCAGCTCCAAGGGTCAAAAGCTATTAAATCTTTATTTTTTGTCCTATACTTTAGTAACATACAGTTTGCTTCATATGCCTACAAATCAAAGAATTAAAAAATAATTTTCAATATCAATAAAATATATGCACTAAGAGATGATTATATATATATATATACATATGATATATATATATATATATATATATATATATATATATATATATGTGAGTGCAACCTTGTTTGTTGAGTTCCTTACAACACATGCAACTGCTTAATGTTTATTTTATTTTATTTTTGTGAATAAAAGGATGCTTATATTACATAAGAAAAGTTACAAAGAGGGGGATAGAGATGGTAATAAATTAGAGCACACACAAGAACAACTACTATACCATAATACAACAAAAGGAGCTCACACCCTTAGACACCACGTCATAAGCAAATAAAAACAAGTTTCCATGAACTCCAAATAAAAACACAAGCAAATAGCACCACACAACAGATAGAACACCAACGATCAAGAAAAGCTGCTCCAAAAATCAATTGGACCAAACCACCATAACTCCCTGTAAGCAAAATCAAAGCACCATTCCCACATCAAAACTAGCAAAGCCCAGTAATTAAGCAATATCGCCACCATAAGCCCACAAACAACCACCACAGCACTAATACAGCTGCACAAAACAACCCATAAATTGATCACAAGACTGGGACAAATCCACCATACAACATCATCACCTCACACTCACTACAAAAAAGCTCCAGCAAACAAGTACCTTTCAAAAAACAAACCACCAAAGCTTACCACTACAACACCATGCAACTAGCAAGGACTCCAAAACAGCACAACTAAAACACAACACAAAAAACATATTCTCCAAAAACTAAACATGAAGACTGCCAGAAATCAACGACTAAACTCCAGCAGCAAGAGAAACCAGAGAACTTTGAACCAAAATAGAAACAACCATACCTATCTTAAGAGCAAACATAAGGAAGAAGAATATTAAATTACTTTTTGAATACTCCTCCATTAATAACTCCTCCCAGGTTACCTCCTTCTGTTAGGATTGTCTCGCATGTTGTTAAGGAGGGATGATGGTTTGGAATTAATAGTCCCACATCATGGAATAAATTGAAGGAATTGTGTGCAAATATGAGTTGGTAGGAACGTAACATCAGGGGATTCCTTTTATTATATGGGAGTTGTGTGCCAGCTCATATGCGTGCAAGGTAGGGGAGCTTTGTTCCGACCGTCGTTACATAATAGTGGTATCAGAGCCGAAGGTTACAGACTGGGCCATGCAGGCAAGGCAGTGCTCTCAAAAGATACTCGTAGGATTCGAGTCAAGGGGTAGACTGTTAGGATTGTCTCGCATGTTATTTACGGAGGGATGATGGTTTGGAATTAATAGTCCCACATCATGCAATAAATTGAAGGAATTGTGTACAAATATGAGCTGGTAGGCACGTAACATCAGGGGATTCCTTTTGTTATATGGGAGTTGTGTGCCAGCTCATATGCATGCAAGGTAGGGGAGCATTGTTCCGACCGTCGTTACATAATAGTCTTTCCATTGTAAAATCAATCAATTAAAAATAAATAACTTTCCTCTTTTGTACCTCACTGATTAATTGATTGATTGACAATATAATATCTTTCCTCTCATACAATTCAAATTAATTGATTGACGAAATCAATTAATTGACTACTTTCCTCTTCAAACAATATTTGAATCTACAATTTCAACACTCCACCTTGATTCAAATATCATACATCTCCAACGATCATCAATCTCAAAACAAAACAACAAACTCAACTACCGCCTGCAAAAGTGCATCTTCCTTATTAGATGTACTACCAAAAAAAATGATCTCAAAAATGGTTGTAATGCCACAATGGCCTCCATGCAGTTTTTGTGGCTTTACGTTGCTGGCTCTGCCTTAATTGAGATAAATTTCTTCCTTCATCCATAGAATAAGAACTTTCCTCGTTCCCCACTGTCTTTCCAAGTATTTCATAAATGTTGTTGCTATCTCTCTTAGCGCGCAACACCTCCCTATTACCTTTCCAAATCTTTGTTACTCCAGCTCGAGTTGAAAAGTTGCACCCTTTTACTTCTAATTATCCTGCAGATACAAGATTTTTGGTAATTTCTGGAATATACCTGACTTCTATGAGTTTCAGCACCCTTTCATCATGTATCTTCAGTCCAACAGAACCTATCCCTTTAACACACAACTTTTCGCCATTAGCAGATTCCAGATTAGCATCTTGCTCTTTATATTCAATGAATGCATTCTTTTGATTACATATATGGAAACATGCACCAGAGTCAAGGACCCAACTTTTGTTCTTGCCTTCATTGACACAAAAGACGTCGCCCTCAATTTCCTTATCAAGATTCACCTCATCATTGATAATATTATTTTGTTCATCTGTCTCTTCTTCTAAAACATTCATCTTCTCCTTGTCCTTTTTAAGCTTATTGCAAAATCTCAGCTGATGACCAGGTTTCTCACAATAATAGCAAATGAATTCCTTTTTCAAATTCGGTCTGTTTGACTGTCTTTCTATGTTTCGATGAGTAACCCTTTTTGCAAAATAAGCCTCTTCAATTGGAGTTTTGTTCTTTGTTGTCTCCTTATCATTTCCTTCCACGAGGTTTGTCCTCCGCATCTCCTCATTAATTAAGCTGCTAACCACGGATCCCAGTGAAACGACTCCATCCAAATTTGAGATATATAATGCAACAACAAGTGTTTCCCAACTCTCTGGTAATGAACTCATTAACATCAAATCTTGTGTCTCATCATCCACCTTGAAATTCACGGCAACCAATTGATTCCCAATTGCCTGAAAATCATTAAGATGTTCTCCAATTGGTCCACCTTCCTTAAGCTTCAGATTCACCAATCTTCTCATAAGAAGAGCCTTGTTTGTTGCGGAGTTCTTTGCATAAACTCCTTCCAATTTCTTCCATATTGCATAAGCAGATGTTTCATTAGCAACAATATGAAACACTGAATTATCCAATAAACACCGAATAATCGCAGCAGCCTTCCTATTTAATCTCTCCCATTTTGATTCAGATAAATTGCTAGGTTTTTCCCCATTGTTTTCTAGTGGTTGGTGAAGATCATTAAGATAGAGAAAATCTTCCATCTTCGCCTTCCATAATCCCCAATTTCTCCCATTAAGCTTTTCAACAATTATTTTCTCCATATTCAAACTCTCTTCAAAAAAAATTGTGTAGTAGGCTCTTATACCAATTGTTAGGATTGTCTCGCATGTTGTTAAGGAGGGATGATGGTTTGGAATTAATAGTCCCACATCATGGAATAAATTGAAGGAATTGTGTACAAATATGAGCTGGTAGGCACGTAACATCAGTGGATTCCTTTTGTTATATGGGAGTTGTGTGTCATCTCATACGCGTGCAAGGTAGGGGAGCTTTGTTCCGACCGTCGTTACATAACAGTGGTATCAGAGCCGAAGGTTACGGACTGGGCCACGCGGGCAAGGCAGTGCTCTCAAAAATACTCATAGGATACGAGTCAAGGGGGAGACTATTAGGATTGTCTCGCATGTTGTTAAGGAGGGATGATGGTTTGGAATTAATAGTCCCACATCATGGAATAAATTGAAGGAATTGTGTACAAATATGAGCTGTTAGGCACGTAACATCAGGGGATTCCTTTTGTTATATGGGAGTTGTGTGCCAGCTCATATGCGTGCAAGGTAGGGGAGCTTTGTTCCGACCGTTGTTACATAACAGTCTTTCCATTGTAAAATCAATCAATTAAAATAGATATCTTTCCTCTTTTGTACCTCACTGATTGATTGATTGATTGGCAATATAATTGTAATGACCCGCATTTTCAGCGGTATAATAATTTAATTATTTAAAACGTGATTAAAAGGATTTCATGGTCGTTGAAATAAATAATGGTGAATATTTAATTAAAATAATAAATTAAATAATATATTTAATTCTGAAATAATCAAAATTGGCTGAAATGACGATATGGTGTGAACTGGATCATCTATGATATTTAATTCAGTTTAGAATTGAATTAGAATAACGAATATATTATTTGAACGAAGTTTGAACGTATAATTATATTTTAATTAAAATCGAGCTTAAAATGGCGCGGCAGTTCGCTATTTGGCGATTTGGACTTCAACTGAATGTACAGAGTTCGTTTTAAGTCGGATTTCTATGAAACAAGAAACGTGTGGAGCTGGTGAAGTATATATTTCTAGTGGAAGAGAAAAATCGGGATTTCATCATGTAGATTTTGATTTATGACCCGAAATTCCGGTCCAATTTGAGCTGACCAAATAACACAAGTCCAACCCCAATTACACTGGAAAATCAGAAAACTAATAGAAAGAAAACAGAGGGTGAGGAAAGATAAGATAGAACTTAGAACAGAAGAAGAAGAAGAACACAACATCAGAGTAACACGAACCTCACAGCGGAACTAATAACATATAACAGATAACATATCTTTGAAATAAAAATCTGTATTTGAAAATACATATCATTTCAAAGTACAACACTTACAACACAGCGGAAATACACTATAGCTATATGATCCTGAAGCCTCCTGCTCCAGCTCTTCAAGTATCTATAAATCCCGACTACTTGACTGCCCGTACAAAATTAGGCACCCAAGAGTATAGGGAAAACAAAACAAAATAAACTCCGGGTCAGTCATGGGGCCAGTGTGAGTAAAACAGTTTAAAACAGTTCGAACAAATAAACGATATCTCATAAGACCACGCCGTATAACGCAACGGGTTTTTCCCTTATGAGAATCCAAAATATCTTTATATCAAAAACCTTTTGATATTATAATAATGTCTATCAACCACAATATAATAATCATCTAGCAGAAACGCTTTCATCTCACGTTCTACATATATAGTATACAATCAAAACCGCAAGCACGTATTGGGTAATGGATTTCCAACTATGACAAGGTATAGAACCACCTTTCGCTAGTGTACCTCTAGAGAGGAATACACTGGGTTCAACAAGAACATCTTGCAACCTGGCCACACATGACCGACCACTCATTTCGCTTGAGTGTATCGAATGTATATCACCATAGGTTGGGATCAGCAACCGTTTCCCGAATGGGACAGCATCAACAATAGATTTTTAGAAGTAAATGAAACTCTAGATCAGGTGATTATACACGCTAATAGGTGCGACCTACATAGTCATGCTGCCTACCTGATTTTTGTCATTTCCCAGTTGATGAGGCTTGAGGTTACGCTTTATCATCACATCAGATTCTCTTCGAATGCCACATTGTCAGATCCATCAAAAATCACTAATTTACGTCTACAACAGTACATTACGTGTTAGCTAAAGAAGTTTCCTTCTCCGCTTCCACTCTTGGTACGGTTAAAGAAATCAATGTACGTGACCTTTCTGGAAATACTCTGTCAGACATTCATCCATACAAGTCATTCTGGAATAGGATGAACCGAAGGCACTATTCAGTACATCCATCTTAGGCACTGTTATCTAAGATTTATACAGTAGCCCTTGCACTTTACTACGTCTTCAATTATCTCTGGCATATATGATTCACAACGCTTATGCCAATACAAGGTGGTTCTTTGGATAATAATCCAACCGGTCTCTCCATATTAACAACGATAAAATTGTCAAAAACTTCGATAGTCGGTGAGTTAACTATCAAAAAAAATACGTGTGCAAACAACGATATTATTTCCAGATGGAAATTCTATCAAATCAATTATCAAACATATATATATATATATATATTTATTCATATGTTCCTTATTTTCTACGTTTAGAAAATATACGTCAACGCTGGAGAACATTTCCATAACTAATTTACGTATCACTATTCTTCTACAACTATCAGTCTCTAATTGTAAACTAGTATGAGAACAATTCCCTAAGTACCAATCCCGAAGGTTGAAACCAACATCAGATAGACACTCAGGAATCCATTCAACTTAACAAGTCTCCAGTCAAATTATGATTTAGCTTAACTCCATTTCTTAACTCCTTATACATGAACACTTCCTTTTCTAATTCATGTTTCCAATTTCAATATTTGATTACGTTTCTGATTCTATTTGAAAAATATTTCTAAATCTTCTTTACTTGGATTTAAACAGATGTTTAAATCAACATCGTGATGACAACTCAAACCACTATACTTATTTACTAAAATCACTTAACCACTTTCACTCTCGAACCTTAACCATTTCTAAATTAAAAACGAAGTCAATCAAGTTGGGGTATAACTACCTCTCTGACCTTAATTGAACAACATTTCAAATCTCGAAATAGGCTAAGTTCATCTTTTAACCCTTTAACACTTCCTTACGAACCCTCGGATTTTATTTACGAACCCCCTTCTTTTACAAGTTTACGTGATTATAACAATGGTGTTATAATCTCCTGCATCCGAAATATATTATCTTTAATATAACTTTTATTTCCTAACTCGAATAATATAATGACAACTAATTTATTTACTCCTATTCGGTTAACTCTAATCTATAACTCTTATTTGAATAACTCCAACCTAATAACTCTTACTGGATTAACTCTTATTCGAATAACTTATATTCGATTTGCTTCCTTTCGAATACTTATATTCGATATCTCTTTATTCGAATAAATCTTATTCGATTTAACTCATGTCGAATAACTAAATTCGATTAACTCACTTCGAATATTTCTGATTCGATTATCTCACTTCGAATATCTACTATTCGATTATCTCACTTCGAATATCTACTATTCGATTATCTCACTTCGAATATTTCTAATTCGATTCACTTCTTCAAATAAACAAATTCGATTAACTGATTTCAACTCTATTTGAATAAACTAAATTTGATTAACTCCATTTGAATAACTCTAGTTCGATTTAACTCTATTCAATAACTCTAGTTCGATTTAACTCTATCGATTAACTCTAACTAATTAACTCTTTGTCCTTATTTAGTTTCAAGCATCGATGTTGAAATCGATTTTTTCTTCTTTATATAAGTCCTGACTTATATATTCTATTTATCCAAATGATAAATATTTAACTTAATTTATAAATAACATTTATAAATCAATCTGCTCCTTTTATCTGTTTACTTCTTCATATATAAGTTCAGACTTATATATATCTATTTATCCAGAGATAAATATTTCCTTTATAATCTATTTGTTTCCTAAATGCCTTTATCCATATTTCCTTTTTAAATCTTTATTTGTAAATAGTTTACAAATATTACCCTTTTAAATTCTATTTGTAAATGGTTTGCAAATATTCTCTTCTCTATTCTATTTGCAAATGGTTTGCGAATATTTCCTTTTCTTCTCTATTTGCAAATGGTTTGCGAATATTTCCTATGTAATATCTTATTTGTTTTCTAAACAAATATCCCTTTTATCTTATCCTATTCATTTAACAAATAAATATCCTTTTCTTATCCTATTTATTTAACAAACTAATATCCTTTATAACCTATTTGTAAACGTTTTACACATATTTCTCCTTCTATTTTATTTGTAAATGGTTTACAAATATTTCTTTATTCATTCTCTAAATAAATAATCCCTTTTTATAACTTATTTATTTCCTACTGAATGTCCTTTTAATAACTTATTTATTTTCTAAGTCAATATCTCTTTATCTTATCCTATTTATTTAACCCATAAATATCTCCTTTATAAAATCTTATGATTTTATAAATATTCCCTTTTCTTTATAAATATTTCATTTATAAATATTTCCCCTTTCTATATAATTTCACCTCTAAAGATTTCTATTTATAAATATTTCATTTAAAAACATTTAATTTATAAAACCCTTTTGATTTTATAAATATTTTATTTTCAAATACCATTTGAAAATTCCCCTTTTTCACATTCCGGTATGTTATGGTGTTTAACATATCAAGTCATGATGTCAAACATCGTCCATACACATATAATCAACAACAGATTATAAATCACGTCATATATCACAATATATGAAAATTATAAAATAGCTGTTGAGGAATCCAGTCGGATTCCTCCAATCTGTTTCCCTGCATCCACAGATGTTACACAATAAAATCAACATCACTTTCAGTTCCATACAGTATATTCTGTTAAACAAAATCAATATAGAAATTCAACTAACTGACTAGCAGTTCAATCAAACAGTCAACACACAGTCAATCAACCAATATTTAACAGTTCTAAAAATACAACATTTTTTTTGAAACAAAAATGTGTGATCTTCTGAAGAGAAGAGAGCACACATATAAATATAATAAAATCAAAGATACAGAGTCTGACTATAGAACATAAGAATACAAGATAAAACCTAACACAACTCCAGGGATGTAATGAACGTAAATAGATGAGCTCCGGATAAACCACCGCCCATCTATTCCAATATCGAATTCCGGCAAGGCCACCACCCGATATTGAAGTATATCTACTCCAATACAATAACCCCTACTCTCTATGTAATATCAAAAAATAAAGAGATACAACATCAAAAAACTCTCTAACAATAAGCCCAAATGAAATACGAATCATCAATCCAAACAACAATCCTCAAAGATACATAACTGCTACCAGTCCATCCAGCTATCCACTAAGCACTTCTTCTAAATCAGCAACCTAAAACTGCGAAAAGCTCAACAAACTATTAGTAATTTGTCTCACATATATATATATATATATATATGGAAATATATGTGTCTAAATATATATATATATATTATATAAGCATATATATATATATATATATATATATATTCATACATATTTATTTACCATACATATATGTGTAGAAGAAAAGTACAATGAAAAACCAATAAAAGAAATTAACACCCAATGCGATATCTATTACGAAAAAAACTGTTGATTCTAATAAATAGATACAAATTTAATCTAACCTTGATCAGAAAAGTCTCAAAACCCGATTTCCCAAATAACTTGTAATGTGAATTAGACATCCAATTCAAGCAGAAATAAATTATTTTAATGATTAAATTATCTATAGAAACAGAATTAGAATGGAAAGATCTCTGATTTCTCTCGGTCCAAATGAACCAACATACGATAGTGATTAAAGAATCTAAAATATATCTTTCACTAGCATTATAAACAAATCTATAAGAATCCCAATAATTAGCACAACAATTGAATGAATAATGACAATTAAAAACAAATATCCGTAAAACCATACCAAATATATAGTTTGTGATATTGCATGAGAAAAATAAATGATCAACATCCTCATCCATAATATTACAAAAATAACACTTAACATCAAAAATGATATTCTTCCTCTTAAGAAACACAACGGTATTAAGTTTCTTGTGAGTGATTAACCACATTAGAAATTTAGCTTTAAGAGGAGCATTAGATTTCCAAATAAACTTAAAAGGTCGAAATGAGATTCCCGAAAAATTTATAAAGTTATACATAGAATTAACCGAATAAACTTGACTTTTATCCATACCCCAACTAATAAAGTCCTTACACCCATCGATGTGATATAATGATAACTTAGCATAAAGTAAAGCTAATTGTCTTAACATTTCCCCTTCTAATATATTGTCAAAAGAAAATTCCCATGGGGGATCCAAATCTCTTCTAAAGATATCTTTTATAAATGCATTTTTAAAACTACAATTATTAAAGAGCTCCCTAAATTCAATTTTAAGTGATAAACGAGAAATCCACCTATCATGCCAAAAGTAAGTCGTATTACCAGAATGTACAATCACCTTATAACCTAAGTTAAAAAAGTCAAAGCACTTTAATACTAACTTCCAAAAGTACGATAATCTATTATACCAACTACCACTAGATCCAACAATGAACTCTCCTTATGAGTAGTAAAATTTAGATATAATAACTTTCCACGTTGTAGGTACTACAGGAGACCTAAATTTCCACAACCATTTGGCTAATAAGGAAGTGTTAAAATTAAATAAATTAATTATCCCCAATCCCCCATCCTTCTTAGCCTTACAACACACCTCCCAATTTACTAAACATTTGAAACCCCTACAAATAGGATCTCTACCCCCACCCCATAGATAATTACGTCTTATTCTATCAATCTTATCGATAACCCATTGAGGAAATCTATGAACTGACATCCAATATGTAGGGATAACCGATAGTACTGAATTAACCAAAACTAATTTACCTGCTCTAGACAAGAATCTATTGTTCCAACTTGACAGTCTACAATTAATCTTATCAATTATGACTAACCAATCCTCCTTCTTTAATTTTGACGGCCTTATATTAAAACCTAAATAATCAGAAGGAAATTTCATGACAGAACAGTTTAATGTGTTAGCAACCATAACTTCAACATTTTCTAAGTCATTAATGACCATAACAGAACTCTTGTCAAAATTAATTCTAAGACCTGATAACATCTCAAAACAATAAAGTATAAACTTAAGAACAATAATGTGTTTTGGTAGGTGAGAAGAAAATGATAAAGTATCATCCGTAAATTGGAGTACACATAATTCATTGTTAAATTCGTTATTACCAACATAACCCAAAACACCTAATCTCCCCGCTCTCTTGATAATTCTAGAAAAAACGTCAGCCGCTAAATTAAATAATAGAGGTGACAGGGGATCTCCCGGTCTAAGACCCCTCTTAGATTGGATCTTCTTTCCCATAACCCCATTAACAACGATATTAGAACTACCAGACCTAAGTAAAAGCAATATCCAGTTAATCCAACAGACACTAAAACCTCTAGCTAGACATACATCACATATATAATCCCAGTCGATAGAATCAAACTCTTTCTCAAAATCTAGTTTCAAAATAGCACATGAAAAATTATTTTTAACACATACATTAATGTACCCTTGTACAGCTGCCACTCCATCAACTATTTGTCTACCTTTAATAAAAGCAGTTTGCGAATGATCTATAAGATCATTCATCTTCCTACTAAGCCTATTCGTTAGAACTTTAGAAATGATTTTAACAGAAACATTTATCAGAGAGATAGGTCTAAAATCCTTTAAAAGCTTTGCACCCTCTCTCTTCTTAATAAGTATAACATTAGCAAAATTAAAGTTACCTAGGCACAAATCCCCGCTATAGAAATCATTAAATAAATTCACTAAATCAGATTTCAAAACCTCCCAAAACTGTTTGTAAAAAAGAACAGAGAAACCATTAGGCCCCGAAGCTTTGTCACTAAGTTCTAAAAATACAACATGAATTTATAAACTGTTCAGAGTTAGTTAGATTTACTCACATTGGCAGTTCATTGTTAAAGAACGATAAACTGTTGTTTGATTTGAATCAAACAATTTATTTCTCCATAAATTCAAACGAGCTCCAATCCGTTCCCAGTCAGTTTCATATTGTAGTCGTTGTCCATACGATTCTAACGCTTCCGACCGCGCTAAATTCTAACATCGTAGGACAAAGTTATTCATTTCACAAATTCCTATACTATTTAACATAAATAAAACTTAATTTATTTGCAAGTCTGGGCCTCACCTACCAATGTCGGCTCATTGCCACTATTACATACCCGATCCCCTTTATTTGCCTTCTTCCCCAAATCACATTACACGCTCCAGGAAACTCCGAACTCCATCCCCCTTCTCCAACTCCAAATTGCACCATTCATTACTCGTCCATCTCCAAAACTAAACACACCACTGATTATCACTTCGATCACACTTCTATCTCGAAACCATCAGCCTTAACTGGCGCGCTCCTTTGCTCACTGCGTCCCCAGGCCAGTTCGCTTCCATAGCTACAGGTCACGACATCTTTCAACTCGGATTCTCCTTGAAAATTCAAAATCTCATCTTTTCGACACCACAAACTCAAATATAATACCCAAAATAAGAATCAAAGCTCCTATTCGCCATGACCTCGAACCCTAGCAAACACTGTAGGTTTTACAGTCAACGGAAATTCGATCGAACCCAATAAAATTCACTTGAGAACGAAGAGGAAGCAAAGGGGATCACAATGATTATAGTTTTGCAATTTATCGAATTTTCTTTGATTTTCTCTTGAATTTCCTAGCTTTGATTTTCACTGTGTAAATAAATTTGGTGGCGGCTGATAAGTTTTGACCATCGTGAATAAATATTTTAGGGTTAGAGATAGTTAGTGGTGTATTTATAGAGGATTTAGATATTTTTAGGTTGATTATTTTATTTTATTTTATTTTAAGCAATCTCTATTTGTATTCGTCCTCTAAATTCCTGTGATCACATACGATACCCAAAAATCACCAAACTGGGCATACTGCTAGAGTTTGACACTACGGACCCAACGAAATTTGTTTCGTCGAATTCTGACTCCGTTTGCTCACACAGCGTATTTTTAACCGTTAAAATACTGACTGTTTTTTACTTTAAAAATCCCTACGTCCACACAGTGACTCTAAAAATCACGAAACTTGACATCTAACAATAATTTGATATTGCAGATCCAACAAAATTAGTTTTGTCGAATTCTGAGGTCGTTTGCAAAACTGCCTATTTTTAAAGCCCTAAATAACCCTTTTAAATATTAAATATATTTAAAAACAATTAAATTAAATATTTATAAATAAATATTATCGTATATATTCACAACAAAATATCATACAGCTCTAGAATATTCCTATATGAATTTCTAGCTTGATATTTCAACTCCCGATTAAATCGATATTCGATTTATAATGAAATTCCTTTTATATATCGTTATAATTTATGAAGGAATTCCACAGCGACTTTTCTAAAATTTGATTTGGACATAAATCAAAATCTACATGATGAAATCCCGATTTTTCTCTTCCACTAGAAAAATATACTTCACCAGCTCCACACATTTCTTGTTTCACAGAAATCCGGCTTAAAACGAACTCTGTACATTCAGTTGAAGTCCAAATCACCAAATAGCGAACTGCCGCGCCATTTCAAGCTCGATTTTAATTATAATATAATTATACGTTCAAACTTCGTTCAAATAATATATTCGTTATTCTAATTCAATTCTAAACCGAATTAAATATCATAGATGATCCAGTTCACACCATATCGCCATTTCAGCCAATTTTGATTATTTCAGAATTAAATATATTATTTAATTTATTATTTTAATTAAATATTCACCATTATTTAATTCAACGACCATGAAATCCTTTTAATCACCTTTTAAATAATTAAATTACTATACCGCTGAAAATGCGGGTCATTACAATAATTAATATCTTTCCTCATACAAATCAAATTAATTGATGGATGAAATCAATTAATTGATTACTTTCCTCTTCAAACAATATTTGAATCTACAATTCCAACACCTTCTTCCTTAACTTTTTTTGATTTGGAAGCATACAAAAGAAATCTTGTGCTCCACATAAAGTTCACTATATTGTAAATACATAAAGAATAAATATACTTTATTTTAAATTCTTGTGTACTTTCTGAACTGAGAGTAGGAAACCAAAATCAGGCACTTGCCATCACTTTATTGGAAGAAAAAGACGGGAGGAGATGATCTGCATGACATATGCCAAACAAAATTTTTCCTACTCTCTATTTTCAAATTTTACTTATGATCGATTTAAAGGCTATACGACATTGGGAAAATTTTAGAATAAGAAAATACTTATTCCACATTAATTATTATTAAAGAAACTACTGAAAACATGTAGGTTGTCAACAACTAGTGGTTTTCTTTGGCATGAATGAAAAATTTGTAGGCTTTGTTTGCTTTAACTATATGTAATACTACTGATTGAAGAATATTCCATGACTTTTACCGAATACAAGAATTAATTGTATACTATAAAAATTAAGCATATCTTAATGCGTAGAGAGATTTTTTTTTAATGCTTAGCGACGTTATTAATGTTTATAGTTTTATAAAAATAGCACAAATTTATGATTGTAAACTAAAAAAAATTTAAACATAATCATTTAACACCCATCAAAGATGATTGCTTGATAAACACCCAACAACACACTTACACCTAGTTAAAGAAGGCACCATAATACAAGCAACTGTAAAAAAGGGTCCAACTATGATTATAAATTTGTAGTTGAATATTCCATGAATTTTGTTCCAAACTTGTTTGACCCTTGGAAGACTGATTTTGACTTAGATTACATCTTCATAAATTGTGTACTCATTGTTTAAGATGATCTAAGTTTCTCAAATTTTCAGTATTATGGCATATATTTTTCAACTTTTGATAATCACTGTATTTATCTCATCCTACTACATAAGTTTCACCATCTAGAGGTGTACAGTGAGTAATTCATTTATAGATTTTACCTCTCCAACCTGCAGATTCTTTCTAACGCAACAAACGAGACAATTTGAAGATTCATAAGGAACCTGCCTCATCTCCGCCGGAGGGTTGTCAAGAAACATCTCTAGATCATCGTCCCAATCCTTATTCCCTAATGTAGGACAATGAGCTTTAACCTGGTTATTCAACCATGCAACAAGAATTTTCACAGCATCACCAACAACCGTGTTCATCTTGGAAAGGCATAGAACATTGCATATGTTGATAGACCTAGCGCTGAAAGCATCATCAACGGACAAGCAAGTGTCTGCATGAAAAAAACCAATAGTATAAGAAAAATGAATTCGGATAACTAGAGCAAGAACATACTAATTGAAAACAAATACACAAATATATTTGGTAATAAATGTTTACCTTTAAAATTTGGAAGGAAATCCGTTGGCAGTCAAATGATAACAAATATTTTTGTGATTGCGTACGGAAACACAGAAGATGTTTTTTTGCTACATCGTGGTCTCCAACAACGTGACAAAGGACACTGTCATACTTTTGCATAGAGGATGAGAATAATGATAGTGAACAAAGTAAAATACCCAGTAATCAATAGAGATGGTTGGGTACCATCTTGTTGCCAATAGCTGGAGTAGACTTGTAAGCGTCTTTTGTTGTGAGTTGCATCCTTGGAGACCATTGTAGGAGGAATTGATTTAAGAAATGTGTGCTGCTAAAAGCACCCTGAAATGTGCTTCCTAACACCATGCTTAATTTAATCACTCTTAATTAATTTAATGTACTTTCTAATACCAGTTTTATTCCTCCACTCAATACCTAATCACCGAACGTATTCCATCTCCCGCCATTAGTTCAAACGTAAATCCTATTTCTTTTTATCATCTTATCTCAATCGATCAAATATAAACGTCGACCTGATTTTTGTAACACCCCACCTCCGTTAAGGTCACTCACAAAGGGAATGCCTTAACTTTGGTAGAGCATTTTAGTAAACAGAACAGAAACTTACAAGACAGATAAAACAGTACTTGAAATTTTTTAACTTTATTACAGCGGAAACAGAAATTAATATGGTTACATCCTTTCAAATCTCAGAATTCAAGTACAAAATATCAGTCTTGTACAAAAGCCTTCAAAATGCATGGTTTAAAATCATAATCCCCATAGAACGGAAGCCATACAGAGCCAAGCCATACTTTAAGCACTTCAAGCAAAGAGAAATCCGGATCAAGCTAAAGTATTCCCTCCTTGGATAACCTGGGGGGAAATGGAAGAAAGGAGGCGAAACAACAAGGGTCAGACAAAAAGTCTGGCAAGTCCAGTGACTTTCAGCATATGAACAGATAATAATAATATGATATGAACATAAAACTGGATGTGAGATAACTGTAACAGGTGTAGCAGATATAACAGAAGAACATAATGACATAAACAATTGCTTCACACTTCTCTGCACTAATACTAGTATAACAGAATTAGGTGTCACCCTAATGTCTAAATTGAAGCAGGAACGGGTACAGAATAATTTAACAAAAACAGAATGCTAATAATGGGCCTTTACTACCCGATTAGAAACAGACAGAAGCAGAAACAGATTAATCCCTACGGAAACAGAATGTAGAATTAGGTGTACACTAGTAATGGGCCTTTACCACCCGAACAGACGGTACCACACAGAAACAGACAGGTGTTACCACCCAACAGAAACAGACGGTACCAACAGAAACAGACAGAACTAAGTGTACCCTAAAACCCTACCCCAAGCGATCGGCTCCCTAATACATAAATATCCTGTGTCAGCCCCACAGTAGGGTGTATCACTCCCTAAAGTGACAACCAATTGGCACAGACCTATTTACAGATGTCACGGCATCTTACATCCTCAGAGGCAGACCGGGATCCATGCACGCACATGACCCGGTTGGAACGCACCATCAACACCCCTCGCCATTATCAGAATGAACCACTTATAATTAGTTCAGTAAGCGTGCCCGGACCCTACCTACTGTTGGGTCAAAGTTTTGATACCAGAAAGGGTTACTGACTAATATGGGTCCCAAACAACAGATGACACAAGTAATTCCCCTCCTAACCTTGTGTCCCCAGACTAACAGATCTCAGATTAACTTGTTTACAAGTTCAGACATACAGAATTCAGATTTACTAGTTCACAGATTAAGTTAACAAGTTTTCAGACTAACAGATCAGATGTACAGATTTTTCAGATTTGTCTAACTTTGTATTGGGCCTACAGATTCATGGACGGGTTTACTACACCTATTAATCCAGTTGGTTTAACCCTATTTCCCCCAATACGTTTTAGACGTCATTCTTATCTTAGATTTGCATTAATTAATTATTAATGCCCAGACCTCTCACATTAGGTCGCTAGCTTGTGGCCGCTGGATGGGCCGGGCGGTTCCGGGCAGACTTCTGCCACAAGCCAAACCTAACCTCGTGTCTTAAGCAGGTTATGACTAACTTCTCACATTAGAACCTATTGTTTGCGGCCACTGGATGTGTCGGGCGGTTCCGGGCAGAATTACGCCGCAAACTCATTCTAACCTCGAGTTAGTCACGTTTATCTTTGCGGCCAATTAATTAATAATTTACCGTTTATGCGCACGCCCAATATATATGCCAATTCAGATTATATCAATAACAGGATGATTATATCAACACAGCAGATAACAGATTTTACCAGATAACAGATTTTCCAGATTATATGACTTAACGGATTTAACAGATTTAGCAACTTAGCAGATTTTGGCATATAACAGGATAGGCATTTCAACCGACAAATTTAACAGATTAGGCACTTCAATCTAATTAGCAGTCTAGGCAATATAACAAAACTAGCAGTTTAGGCAACTTGGCAAATTAGCAAATTTAATATTTCTAAAGGTTCTATTTACATGCCTTGCCTAATCATAAATTAGGCCTAAATTCATATGCCTACATAATTGTCATGATTCACAATATGAACATATACTCCATGTTTGCATAAATTTACATAGCACAGAATATGGACATAATTTACCATATAACATATGTTCCAATTTTTTGTTAAACTAGCATTTTACAGCAGATTCACATATAAATTATACCAAATATAACCGTTAATTACAATGCATGCCATATATCCAAAAATCCCTATTTAGGTGTAATCGCAATAATAGATATCCTAATTAATGTAAATCTTTACACCTAAGTTTCCATATCTTCTTCTTTTTAAGTCATGAATCATTATGCAAACTATACCCAACAATCTAAATCTTTAAATCATATCTTCTAAAAATCAGATCTTGACTTTTATATGCATTTTGTCCAAAGTCTCAAATCATATGTAATCTTACAATGGTTCCTCTCTTCTTTTATCACAGAATATGCATAGGTCTAAAACTAGTTTACAACATATGCTTATTTTTCTAATTAATTATAGATCTAAATAACATATGTTCATTTCTCTAATTAGTTACAGATCTAGATTACAACGTACATGTAAGGACCCGTAACTTCCCCATTAAGGAAAGAGCGGATACTTTGAGAACAACACACAAATGAACGCAGACAGAAGAACACTTCATTGTTATTACAACAATTCCATTAGAATACAAGAATATGCAGAGTATGAATTAATATTACACAGAAAATATCAGAGATTTAAATTACATTTACATACATCGCAGCGGAAAAACAATATAAATCACAACTGAAAATAATGCACGGATACAGAGCTTTCCGAACATCGTTCCAGCTGTAAATCAGGATCCTGTGAATATAAATCTGCAAAACCAAAACTACTAGCTGCCCGTGTGGAAAATAGGGGCACCCAGAGTTTAGGTTAAAACAATAAACTCCAGGTCAGTCATGTGACTGGTGTGAGAACTAAAACATTATTAATCTTTGTTTTTAAAGTTAGGTAAATCAAGGGACCACGCCGTATAACACGGAACGGGTTTCCTCCCAAGAATACCAGTGCAGAAAACAAACAACGCAATGCTAAATAAAGAACAATGAAGCTATTATAAGACCCAGGTCCCATCACACAATGCAACGCAAGCCGGAGGATAGGGTTTTCCCTTATAATAGCCAAATATGCTTGATACGCGAAATTTCATCTTATATTATTACTATAAGTGAAGAAAACAACTTCAAATATAAATATATCAATCATAGACGGCATGGGTACGATATATCATGTCGCCAATACTAGGCTCTACAATCAAAACTGCAAAATGTCATATTTGGAAATTGGATTTCCATCATGGTGGCTCCTGATTCGAAAGATCGATCGCGTAGTGCCATCTCAACGGCTTACGTCTCGGCTAGAGAAAACACCGTAATGCACATCCGCACTTTTAGGAAATCGAGTATCACTGCGGCTTACGTCCCGGCGAGAGAAAACACCGCTTACCCTATCCCTCTGAGCACTAAGCTCAATCTCGGTCGACCGAATCCACGACACCACGAAGGTGCCCATCCACGAAAAAGCATACTGATCAAACCATCAGTTTACCACCATACCGGGGTGTGAGGCTCGCGAATCAATGCTATACACAAAGCCATGCTATATTAAAGCTGCGCTTTGATCATCATCCACCAAACTTTGCTTTTCAACAAAAGTCTGGATCACTGCATCTCAGCATGCCACACTATCAATCCATATCGTACCACTGATTTCTGCCAATATATAACCTCTAAGCTCGTATGTCTCAGAGAAGGGCGTTAAGCAAGAGAATAAATTCTCCGCCGCCAAATAGATATATATTTAGCAGAGATCAACGAATACAATATAAAGGAATACAATGTCAGACACACCATCCATTTACAAGTCCGTTCTGGGTCTGAACGAAACCGGAGGCACTTTCCTCGCATATCCGTCGACCTCCAAGCACGTCCAGACGACTACCACTTCAGCCCCCTTCAAGGTAGCTACTCCCATCGTGAGCGTCAGTAGCACCCATCCATTCGATGTGAAGATCGTCGGTCTTGCACCGTCTTCAATCTCTTCGACTTATCGTCGAATCGGTTATTCAGAATGGGTATAGACCCGGCCTTTCTGAATAACCCACGTATATAATAAACAATTGTTATACAAACACAACATACGCCTCATTCCAATTCAGATATTCACACTCCTAGGGAAAGGTTCCCATTAATTTTATCAAAGATAAATTCTTTTAAATTTATTCTTTAATATTCCTTTGGATATCATTTCAAACCATATTATGGTTTTCCAAACTAGTCGGGATTAGCGAACCACACCGAAGTAATTATTTATTTTATTTCCCAATCCCAACCTATTTATCCCATGGAGCAAAACTGTTATTACCCCATAACTAACACCATGGTGTTATCGGTAAATTTAATTACCATTTCACGTTCAAATCTAATTAAAGATTTAACTATCGCTTTGGAGCAAAACTGGTAATACCCCATTCTCGTTCAATTTCTAAATTTGATAATTCAGATTATCAATTCACATTTCAATTTAATTGCAGATTCATTAAAAACTCCTTTTACTGGGTTAAAGAACTAGGTGTTATTTAAAACACAGTTCACGACAAACCCAAATCACATTCTATTTATTATCGGGTTAAAGAACTAGTGTTATTTAAAACACCGTTCACGATAAACCCATTTCAAATCCAATCAAATATATTAGAAATTCCGATTATTTAAAACCCCTTTTTAAATCTAATTTCTTTATTTAAAAATAATTGGGTTTTAAATTTAGTTCAAAACTAGTTCATTTCGATAAAAATCTATTTTTATCTTTTCAAATATGGAGTTTTTCATCCCAAATTTTCCCAAATCATTTCTTATGATTTTACACAAATTATTACTATTTTTAATAATTTTATTAAGGCCCGTACAATCGATTTCCAACAATGGCCATCGAACTGCACTTACAGCGACCTTTTTCAAATTTGATTTGGACGTAACTCCAAATCCAACCGTTAGATTTCAAATTTCCAATATTCGTTATAAAGCTCTTTTCGATACGAACCCAACGGTTCCGGTTTTAGCAGAATCCGACGGTCGGATCTCCCGTAATGTCCGTTTGAAATAAATGGTCGAAATTCACGAACTGCCGCGGCGCGGCGCGTTCTATTCAGGCCATTATATATATATAATATATATATTATATGTATTTCGTCGATTTCCTTTTAAAACGAATTTTATAAATAGTTCTACATTCGTTTCAAAACAATTTCAACTTCATCTTCAATTTCAAATCGATTTGATTTCAATTCAATTCGAGTTCATTTCAATTCAATTCAAATTCAAATTCGTTTCAATTCAATTCGATTCGAATTTACCTTCTATTTGATTCAATTCGAATTCGTTTCTAATTGATTTCAATTCAATTTTATTCAATTTGAATTCATTTCTATTTTATTCGAATTCAAATTCGCTTCCTATTCAATTCGTATTTTAATCTAATTCAATTTGAATTCCATTTCAGAATATTTAATTTTGAAATCACTTTTCAATATTCATTATACAATGAATAAAATCGATATAATTATCGTTCGCGTCAAAATAACGCATCTCTAATCAACACGGCTTTATATTTTCAAAACTTCTTTATTTTATTCAACAAATGAATATTTATCCCATTCAACCATGAATCTATATTGCTTTCAACACACGACTAATCTCAACACATGGGTACTGTCAACACATCACTATTTTTGTTATGTAAAATATTTTATAAAACTATGGTATCTATCGTTTGATTTTAATTAGACTCCACCGTAAAGTAGATCTAATTTTAAATATGATAAAGATGTAATTTTTATTATTTAAAATATTTCACTCAACACATGAACATCGTCAACACATGACTATTTTTATATTCAACACATGAATTTTCTTTTATAATATTCCTTATTTTCCCGATTGGAATGAGGCCCAATCAATCACCATATAACGTTAATTATATGGATTCCATACAACACATGTATATAATAGCATTGAAAAATAATCAACCATCAACCAAAGTGCACCACACTGTATAAGCATCAAATATAGATATCTTATGCTTATAACAGCCTGTCAATCAATTGATCTACATATTTAATCAATCAGGATGAGTGAACTTCAAATTTCATCCCAACACCCGTGTGGGGTTTCAAACAATCAAACACATAATTTATTTGTCCAGTTGGGCGATGTGTAAAATTTATCGTTCCAATCAATGTCCTTCAAATAAGTGTACATAAACAAACCGTCCGGTTTGTAAATGAATATTTTATTTTGTTCACTTCCACGTTAAAAATTATATTTTTAACGATAAAATATTCTATTTTAACACATGAATTTCTATTCAGTTCATTTACTCAATAAAAATGATATTTTTATTTTTCTAACATATTTTAGAAAATTTCGGCGGCATAACGGCACGATACTAGAAACGGGACAAGGCCTAGCCTTATCCCCGGTCTAGTGAAGGCCCACGCCATTCACACATCAATCAAATCCATTTCAATTCAACAAACAATTCAATTCAGCCCAAATCATCTAACTAATTTATGCAACCAAACAAACAAGTCCATGGTTTGTGGACGATTGTGTCGAGTGCTACTAAGCACCGTCTGCATCCTAGTATATATATATAACTAGAAAAAGAAGTTGAAGAGTGAGAAGTTCTCACCGATAGCTATCCAACTTCACAACACTTCATTGATAGAAATCTTCATCGTTATCCCCTCTTCGTCATCTTCGTTGCCCGTAGTCACTATATATATAAAAATCACATTTTTATATATTGATGTATTTAAAATAAAAGTCACATTTTTATTATCACTTCATATATTTAAAAATCGAATTTTTACTACGATGTTCAATATATAAATTTTTTATTTTTACTATGCTATTCAATATATAAAAATCGAATTTTTACTTCAAATCCATATGGATAAAAATCGCATTTCCATACCGCTAATATATAGATAAAAATTCTATTTTTATCACGCTATTCTCTATATAAAGATTTCGCCCTTTCATAAAAAATAAAGTTTTCGCCTTTACAAAAATATCATTATAAAAATCACATTTTCATTTTGCTACATATATAAAGATGCTATTTTTAATATTCCTATCATGTAAAAATTATATTTTTACTTCTCTACATAAACAAAAATCATATTTTTACATCTTTTATATAGTAAAGATTATACTTTAAAAATATAGAAATCGTATTTTTACATCTCCCACATAAAAAAGATCGAATTTTTATTATCTACACTATATAAAAATTATATTTTTAACCTTCACATATTATAAAAATTATATTTTTAACCTTCACATATTATAAAAATTATATTTTTATACCAATATCGTTCATATGAAAATCACTTCTTTATATCGTTAAAAATCCATTCTTTTCTTTGTTAAAAATTCAACATTTTTCCATATAAAAATATCGTCTTTCTTATACAAAAATCTGACCTTTCTTCTAAATAAAAATCGAACTTTGCTTTAAAATAAAAATCGAACTTTGCTTTAAAATAAAAATCGAACTTTGCTTTAAAATAAAAATCGAACTTTGCTTTAAAATAAAAATCAGAAAACTCACTTGCATCCCATGGAGGCGGTTGTTCAGGGGCGGTATTCGGTTTGAGATGGTGCTGCCAGGGGGTGGCGCTCGAGCTAGGCGACGGGGAGGGGTCGGATGTCGTGGTGGGGGTGCAGCGCGGTAAGGCGCGTCGTAGGGGCTCCGGGCACGACGCGGGCTCGATCTGAATGGAGGGAGGGTAGCGCGATGGCGGTGGAGGGTGCAGGCGTCGACTATGGCGAAGGAGAGGGGATGGCGACGGCGGACGGTGGCGATGGGTCTAGGCGATCGCGGGTTTTTTTTTCTTTGTCGATCGAGTTTGGGGAAAAGGGGGGGCCTTTGACTGATGTATAGGAGAAGGGGGGGTTTATTTTATTTTATTTATTATTTAATTAATTTATCTTTCGCCAAAAAGCAACCTTTATTTTCGATCACAAAACGAGGCCCACCGCCTGTCGTCCATAGCGTTTTACCCCCATTCCGAACACAATGGGATATGTATCGTAGGCTGATTCGGCTGTTACAATCAGTTTCCGTTAAATATAAAGTATAATTCTTTATATATTCAATTTAAATGCACATTTCAAATTACCGGGGCCACGTACTAACTCGAAAAATTGCAGAAAAATAATTTCTAGCTTCGTATTGACGATACGGTCCTAACAAAACTAGTTTCGCTGAATTCTGAGGCCGTTGGAAAAATGGCCAATTTCCAGTCGATTAAAATCAACTGAAACTGGTCAAACGTGTTTTCCTTTGCCACGCTCACATATTGATTCGAAAAATTATGAAATTTGAAACCTAGCAATAATTTGACATAACGGACCCAACAAAACTGGTTTCGTCGAAATCCGAGGTCATTTGCAAAATTCCCATTTTTAAGGGCCTGAATTCCATAGCGACTATTCAGAATTTTCAACTGGACATATCTTTTGATTCCCGCTATGAAATCTAGATTTTTCGGATTCGTTGGAAAGATATCATCAATTAGATCCTAACGTTTTTGGTTTCACTAAAATCCGGATTGTTTTGCACCCGGTACATTCAATTGAAGTTTTGAAATCGAATTATCGAACTACCGCGCCATTTTCAATTCTATTTATAATTATATATAATTATTTATATTCTAATGACGACGTATATAATATATACGTCGAATTCTATTCAAATTAAATTTTTCGTCGATATTATTTAAAATAATTCATTTTAAATATTCAAAATTCGCTAAAATTGCCAAAATAAAAATTTTAAACTGGCCCGGATTTTCCGGGTTATTACAGTACACTATGCATACAACATATATAAATTACATGTTTACAGTCAAATTCATGCATCCAATCCCAAGTCATATGTCAATATATTTTATGCATCAGATCTAAAGTCATACGTTCAATTCAGTCTTGTCAAATTTCGCATCATTCATTATTTGTCCCAAAATTTGCGTTCATACGTTAATCTCTTATGAGATTAGGCACAGGCTCGTGGTAGCCTGGCTATAGAAACAGAAAGGAAGCAGAAAGGGATACAGAACAGTCACAGAAAAACAGATCTGACAGATATACAATCTCAGATTCAGATTTAAAAGCATATCAGAATTATAATTAATGTTTATAGCAGAAAATAACTGTACTTGCCTTGATTGGATTAAAGAAAGAACTTTAGTTGTTACAGAATTGTTGCAGAAGCTTTTATCTCAAATTTGAATTTAGGATGATGTTGATTGGCTTCTAGTTTTGATTCTAGCAGAGTAGCGACGCCATTTTTATTTTTATTTAGAACAGAGGCAGAGAAGAAGCAGAATAGAATTGTGTGAAGAGAAGGCTGGGTTTGGGGCTGTTTAAATAGGTTTAGGCAGACGAATCTAGACAGAAAACGAGACCAGATACATCAGAACGCACCCAGGCAGAAAAGCAGATTCGGGAGGCAGGTCGACCCCCAGGTCGACACTAGGGTCAACTCTAGGGTCGACCCCCTGGGGGCAGGTCGACTCTAGGGTCGACTCCAGGGTCGACCCCCTAGGGGCAGGTCGACTCTAGGGTCGACCCCCTGGGGGCAGGTCGACTCTAGGGTCGACTCCCCAGTCGACCTGGTCTGTGCTGTTTAATTTTTTTCTGAACTTTGGAAGGCCATAACTTGGTCATATGGACTCCGATTTACGAAATTTCGGACTCTATTTCGCGTATTTTTCCGAGACAAACGTAATGGAACAACCCGTTTCCCTTGATTCTAATTTTATATTTTAATTATACTCAGATTTGTAATTCTTAAGTTCACAGAAAATACGGGGTGTTACATTCTCCCCTCCTTAAAGGATTTCGTCCCCGAAATCTTCAAGTTAAGAAAAATGTGTCCTACCATCAAATCACTCATCTACTCAGTCATCATCCACAAGCATCCATTGTCCTTAGAAATTTCTAGTGCTGTATGAACCTTTGCAAAAGTGTGTGTATATGTTCCTTATCTAATGCAAAGATCAGGCGGTCTACTGATTCAATTGACCTCCTTAATGCGAATTATGTCAGTTCCATGAGTCCAATATGTATGCAATTTTCCTATTTGATACATATCATTTCTATATGAATGCACAACCATCCACTCATATGCAACATCCATGTGCTGATTCAACCATTTTGCATCCATAAAAATTTAAAATGCTCACACATCCATATGCAGTATGAGAGTGTTTTCGAGCCGATCTAGTGCCTAGTGTGTGTATATGCGTCCACGAGCAACCACTAGCAACCACTTGCATCCACTTGCAACCATCAAACATAACATGTCTCAAACACATGTTTACACCTATTAGGATTCCTATCTATAAGTTGAACACTCGATCGATAGTATACAGTCGTGGAAGCGAGTACAGATAAAACAAAAACTTGATTCCTATCATACATTGGTTGAGAAAATAATTCCCCTAAGTGTCAACCCCGAAGACCGAAATCAACATCAGATTGACACCCAGAGGGTTACCCTCTTTAGACAATGTCAAAACTGGAAATCTTATCAGAAGTATTCAGATATTTACAGACTACTGGTACAGATCAGGTTCCCTAATGATTCTTCGGAAGCTAAGCATGATAAAATCATATCCCACAAAAACTCAGAATATATGCGTTATATTTGACGCCTAACACAGATATCCCTCAAACCCCAATCTCAAACAGATGAGCCATAATCCTTATGGGTCTGAGTCTACAGCGGAATTCAGAAATAATACTAGTATTAAAGTGCAGCGATTACAAAATCAAAATACCAGAATCAGAAAAAGTCTTAACTCCATAATCAGATAAAGAAATTAAACCTACTATAGAAATTTTCCTATTTCTATCCTAGCCACTAGCCTCAAGAGTGTTCGCTTGCCTTCCTTGTCCTCGTTTCTTCGGGCAGTCCCTAGTGAAGTGCCCCATCTCACCACAGTTGAAGCAAGCACCCTCCCCTTCCTCTTTCGGTAATCCTTATTCAGATGAGTCGAGCTTCCATAAGTAAAACACTTTCCTCCTCCTTATCTTCAAACTTTCCTTCCTTCTTTTGTGTTTCCCTTTTGCCTCCATTGTGAACTAAGTCTATATGAGTTTCTCACCTTTGGGTTGTGCTCCTTAGCCAAACCTCATCATTCTCATCTTTACTATCCTTGTGTAACATGTCGACCAATCCCTCGAAAGCTGCCTCCATCGCCCGGAAAAATCCTTCAAAGCTCTAAAGAAAACTAGCCGTAGGTGAAACTACTACAGCTATCGATGGAAGTCGGGCACTACTTTGCCCTTCGACGAGGTTACCTCCCAGAAAACCGGGAGCCCCAGAGACTCAAGAAAGAAGGAAACAAGGATTCAAGCAGGGGATCAAAAGATAGATATATGGCTTAGGGGACTATGTTTTTCAAAATAAGCTTTACTTTTGAAAATACTTCCTTTTCAAAACCTTTTTGAAAATAGTTTTCAAAAATTCTTTATCAAATCCGGTAACCTACAGCTCTGATACCAAGTGTAACACCCCACCTCCGTTAAGGTCACTCACAAAGGGAATGCCTTAACTTTGGTGGAGCATTTTAGTAAACAGAACAGAAACTTACAAGACAGATAAATCAGTACTTGAAATTTTTTAACTTTATTATAGCGGAAACGGAAATTAATATGGTTACATCCTTTCAAATCTCAGAATTCAAGTACAAAATATCAGTCTTGTACAAAAGCCTTAAAAATGCGTGGTTTAAAATCATAATCCCCATAGAACGGAAGCTATACAAAGCCAAGACTTAGTTTAAGCACTTCAAGCAAAGAGAAATCCGGATCAAGCTAAAGTATTCCCTCCTTGGATAACCTGGGGGGGAACGGAAGAAAGGAGGCAAAACAACAAGGGTCAGACAAAAAGTCTGGCAAGTCCAGTGACTTTCAGCATATGAACAGATAATAATAATATGATATGAACATAAAACTGGATGTGAGATAACTGTAACAGGTGTAGCAGATATAACAGAAGAACAGAATGACATAAACTATTGCTTCACACTTCTCTGCACTAATACTAGTATAACAGAATTAGGTGTCACCCTAATGTCTAAATTGAAGCAGGAACGGGTACAGAATAATTTAATAGAAACATAATGCTAATAATGGGCCTTTACTACCCGATCAGAAACAGACAGAAGCAGAAACAGATTAATCCCTACGGAAACAGAATGTAGAATTAGGTGTACAATAGTAATGGGCCTTTACCACCCGAACAGACGATACCACACAGAAACAGACAGGTGTTACCACCCAACAGAAAAAGACGGTACCAACAGAAACAGACAGAACTAAGTGTACCCTAAAACCCTACCCCAAGCGATCGGCTCCCTAATACATAAATATCCTGTGTCGGCCCCACAGTAGGGTGTATCACTCCCTAAAGTGACAACCAATTGGCACAGACCTATTTATAGATGTCACGGCGTCTTACATCCTCAGAGGCAGACCGGGATCCATGCACGCACATGACCCGGTTGGAACGCACCATCAACACCCCTTGCCATTATCAGAATGAACCACTTATAATTAGTTCAGTAAGCGTGCCCGGACCCTACCTACTGTTGGGTCAAAGTTTTGATACCAGAAAGGGTTACTGACTAATATGGTTCCCAAACAACAGATGACACAAGTAATTCCCCTCCTAACCTTGTGTCCCCAGACTAACAGATCTCAGATTAACTTGTTTACAAGTTAAGACATACAGAATTCAGATTTACTAGTTCACAGATTAAGTTAACAAATTTTCAGACTAACAGATCAGATGTACAGATTTTTCAGATTTGTCTAACTTTGTATTGGGCCTACAGATTCATGGACGGGTTTACTACACCTATTAATCCAGTTGGTTTAACCCTATTTCCCCCAATACATTTTAGACGTCATTCTTATCTTAGATTTGCATTAATTAATTATTAATGCCCAGACCTCTCACATTAGGTCGCTAGCTTGTGGCCGCTGGATGGGCCGGGCGGTTCCGGGCAGACTTCTGCCACAAGCCAGACCTAACCTCGTGTCTTAAGCAGGTTATGACTAACTTCTCACATTAGAACCTATTGTTTGTGGCCACTGGATGTGCCGGGCGGTTCCGGGCATAATTACGCCGCAAACTCATTCTAACCTCGAGTTAGTCACGTTTATCTTTGCGGCCAATTAATTAATAATTTACCGTTTATGCGCACGCCCAATATATATGCCAATTCAGATTATATCAATAACAGGATGATTATATCAACACAGCAGATAACAGATTTTAGCAGATAACAGATTTTCCAGATTATATGACTTAACGGATTTAACAGATTTAGCAACTTAGCAGATTTTGGCATATAACAGGTTAGGCATTTCAACCGACAAATTTAACAGATTAGGCACTTCAATCTAATTAGCAGTCTAAGCAATATAACAAAACTAGCAGTTTAGGCAAATTGTCAAATTAGCAAATTTAATATTTCTAAAGGTTCTATTTACATGCCTTGCCTAATCATAAATTAGGCCTAAATTCATATGCCTACATAATTGTCATGATTCACAATATGAACATATACTCCATGTTTGCATAAATTTACATAGCGCAGAATATGGACATAATTTACCATATAACATATGTTCCAATTTTTTTTGTTAAACTAGCATTTTACAGCAGATTCACATATAAATTATACCAAATATAACTGTTAATTACAATGCATGCCATATATCCAAAAATCCCTATTTAGGTGTAATCGCAATAATAGATATCCTAATTAATGTAAATCTTTACACCTAAGTTTCCATATCTTCTTCTTTTTAAGTCATGAATCATTATGCAAACTATACCCAACAATCTAAATCTTTAAATCATATCTTCTAAAAATCAGATCTTGACTTTTATATGCATTTTGTCCAAAGTCTCAAATCATATGTAATCTTACAATGGTTCCTCTCTTCTTTTATCACAGAATATGCATAGGTCTAAAACTAGTTTACAACATATGCTTATTTTTCTAATTAATTACAGATCTAAATAACATATGTTCATTTCTCTAATTAGTTACAGATCTAGATTACAACGTACACTATGCATACAACATATATAAATTACATGTTTACAGTCAAATTCATGCATCCAATCCCAAGTCATATGTCAATATATTTTATGCCTCAGATCTAAAGTCATACGTTCAATTCAGTCTTGTCAAATTTCGCATCATTCATTATTTGTCCCAAAATTCGCGTTCATACGTTAATCTCTTATGAGATTAGGCACAGGCTCGTGGTAGCCTGGCTATAGAAACAGAAAGGAAGCAGAAAGGGATACAGAACAGTCACAGAAAAACAGATCTGACAGATATACAATCTCAGATTCAGATTTAAAAGCATATCAGAATTATAGTTAATGTTTATAGCAGAAAATAACTGTACTTGCCTTGATTGGATTAAAGAAAGAACTTTAGTTGTTACAGAATTGTTGCAGAAGCTTTTATCTCAAATTTGAATTTAGGATGATGTTGATTGGCTTCTAGTTTTGATTCTAGCAGAGTAGCGACGCCATTTTTATTTTTATTTAGAACAGAGGCAGAGAAGAAGAAGAATAGAATTGTGTGTAGAGAAGGCTGGGTTTGGGGCTGTTTAAATAGGTTTAGGCAGACGAATCTAGACAGAAAACGAGACCAGATACATCAGAACGCACCCAGGCAGAAAAGCAGATTCGGGAGGCAGGTCGACCCCCAGGTCGACACTAGGGTCGACTCTAGGGTCGACCCCCTGGGGGCAGGTCGACTCTAGGGTCGACCCCCTAGGGGCAGGTCGACTCTAGGGTCGACCCCCTGGGGGCAGGTCGACTCTAGGGCCGACTCCCCAGTTGACCTGGTCTGTGCTGTTTAATTTTTTTCTGAACTTTGGAAGGCCATAACTTGGTCATATGGACTCCGATTTACGAAATTTCGGACTCTATTTCGCGTATTTTTCCGAGACGAACGCAATGGCACAGCCCGTTTCCCTTGATTCTGATTTTATATTTTAATTATACTCAGATTTGTAATTCTTAAGTTCACAGAAAATACGGGGTGTTACAATTTTCTTCCTAACATGATCCGTCATCTGCTTCTTCCCCAATTGATTACTCTTAAACCCTAATTCTCAATTTTATTGTAATTTGAGGAAAACTTATTTTAGTAATCATTACTGTTGGATTTCTTGGCAATGAATGGCGAGAACTTATACACGAACAAAGATCTCGCGAATAGCCAATGCTCTAATGAAGAAGATGAGGTTACTTATCTTAAATTATTTTTGTATGGTTGGGTGCCTATTTTTTATTTCATTGTGGCCAAAGGCACATATATATATAGGAAGGATGGTGGTGTTTAGTTATGGTGTTAGGAAGCATATTTCAGTGTGCTTTTAGCAGCACACTAAGAAATTAGGTTTTTAATTTTAGGGATAACATGTGGATCTAGGTTTAAGAGTGACGAAGAAAGGAAAAAAAGGAAAGCGTAGTGATAGATATTTATGTTTTGGAATCATTGTGTACTTTCTTTTTCCAATAAAGATACTGATTATTTATAAAACGCACGCGGATTACCAACTCTAGCCGTTAGATATTTCAATCTGAATAGTTCAAATTAACAGTGACATGAGGATGCAAATTGCTTTCTTTTCGTATTTAAGGTGTCGTTAATTCCCTAGGCGGGGATTTTAAGCACAAGGACAAATTGACTGAAATGTTTAACCAAAAGGACAAGAGACTAAAGATTTATTCAAAAGGACAAAACATAGCCTAAATTGATTCAAAAGGACAAAACAAAGGACATTTTTTTTAAAAAAATTAATTTTTTTGTGTGTGCAGATTTTAGGTATCGGTTTTGTATGTCTATAGGTATCAATTTGCTCTCTGCAGCTAATAGGTAGCAGTTTTGTGTGTCTGAAGGTATTAGTTTTTAGCCTATTAGCTGCAAAGAGCAAACTGATACCTACAGACATACAAAACTGATAACTAAAATTTACAAAAAAGAAAAAAAAAGAAAAAAATTATTATTATTTTTTGAAAAATTTCTTTTAAAAAAAAAAATATTTTTTTAAAAAAATTGTTCTTTGTTTTGTCCTTTGGAATAAATTTGGTCTATGTTTTGTCATTTTGAATAAATTTTTAGTCTCTTGTCCTTGTGGTTAAAATTTTCAAACAATTTGTCCTTTAAAATATTTTCCGGAGGCGGGGGTAAATATGGCACCAAGGAATTTCCGATGTCTTACTAATCCCATATTTTTCAAAAGAAAATTAAAAATAATTAGTGAAGATGTCACCAAGACGTCGACAATTTCGACGTATTTATGATGTCTTAGTTACATCTCAGTGACGACCACCATTTTAAATGATGCCAGATCGTTTCCAGGTCACTATGATGCCGCTGGTTGACGTTAGAAATCAGCCATTTTTCTAGTAGTGTATGTGTGGATGTTTATGCTGGTGAAAGCAAACACTTGGACTTGTAGATGTGATATAGAGTATACATTGACATAGAGATCGCTTGTCTTAAAACTTGTTTTACTTACTTATTTTTTTAAGAAAAAGTCTTGTAAAGTATCCAAAACTTTGCATTTTGTTTTCCAAAATTTTATACAAAGTTTTAAAAAGTGGTTCTAATTATTAATGGTAAAAGGTATAAAGGATTATTGATATAAAACTTGTTTTGAAGTTATGGTATCCGTAATGATAGTTGTTATAGATGTAGTTCATAAAACGAACTCCTTTTCGTAAAACCATAAGTGTTTTCATTTAAAACATTTTGGAAAGGTATTTTAAAGCTTGTCCTAAGTATGAAAAATGTTTAATAATTATTTACTTAATTATTTCTATAAAGTTTTAATTCCTAATTAATTAAGTAAGGAGATAATAATTGTTTAGTTATGTATCAATTAAGTAAAGATAATTCATGCTTAATTGCTTATTAATTAAGTAAAGATAATTAGTAATTAATTACTTAGTTGTTAAGTATAACTTTAATTATTTTCAGTTATTTGTAAAATAAAGGTTTGATTATTGATTAATTATTTATTAAGTAAAAGATAATTTATTATGATAATGACAAGCATCAATGTCTAAGGGGTTAAGACACTTCTACATAGTGCAAGATGTCAAAGGTTTGAATTTCGCCTTGCGAGATTTAACCTAATTGCCATGTAGTATGTTATGTACACGTAGATTTATATATAAAGTACCCAAATTTCAAAATAAAAATAATTATCATGTAATTATCATTTAAGTGAATGTTTCTTTTTTTACTAAACGAAGGTTAATTATTACTTAATTATTTACTTAAGTTAATATTTTACTAAGGTTTAGTTATGATTTTAAAAAAGGGTCTAATTATTACTTAATCGAATATATTTTTTAAATCATTTATTTCCAAAGGACAATTTTTTTTACATAACAAACACATTCCAAAGGATAGTTTGCATATATAACAACCATATTTAAAGGGATGTTGTAAATCCAGATACAACTTTTTTAAAAATAATCTTTAAAGAAGAAAGAGATCGTGGATCACAAAACTACTGTTGTAATAAATGTTTTTGAAAAGGGAAAAGAGAGTATTGACTATAACACATTTGTTATGGTTAATAGTATCAAGAAATTTAAAAGGAAGTTCGTTTATAACAATTTATCATTATGAAATAAGCTGTTATTTTCATAAAAGGAAGATGTTTTGAAGTGGTTTGAAACATAATAATTAAATAAAATATTTTCTTTACAAAACAAACTATGTTACTCTTTTAACTTGGAATTGGGCTATTATTAAGTGATTTCTAGGAAAATGTGTTATATCACAAGTATATGGAATCTTTGATTTTTGTTTCTGTTTTTTAAACTTCGAGGAATGAAACTCGTTTCTATTCTAAAGTTAGAATGTCGTCAAGTCCAGGTGTGAGAGGTTACAATATTCTAACTCAAAAGACTTCATTTATAACAGATAAACAGTACTAATTTGAAACCAAATGCTATATATAACTTTATAAAAATGCCTTTCAATTTTTTTTCAAAGACTTCATTTTATGCAAGGGATTCTCTCCGCCTTTACCATTACATAGCCAAATCAAAAACTACAAAGTAGTGCTAAAATTTTGACATACTTATGGAAACTAAGTCATTTTATAGTTAACATTAAAAGACAACGAGTATGTTTCTCTCAATCTGTGAGATTTAGAATATCTAGGCTTGGGACATAAAAGTTGAAATATCGAAATGCGCTAAGTATAAGAGATTAAATTTCAATAAACAAAGCTGATATATTAAGTATACGAAATGTTCTTCTTCTTATACCCCCACTAAGTTCTAAGGTATGGAAGCTCATCTCTAAGTAAGAATGTTGTCAAGTTAAAGTTTTGAGAGGTAATATTACCCTAACTTGGATGGCTTCATTTGTTAACTAAGGTACAATAATACTATTTAAAATCGGAAAGTGATGATGATTAAGAGATGTTCGATTTTCCATATGCAAACTAGTTCCTACACTAAATTATGGTTTGTCTACTATCTATGATATAAATATTGGGTAGTTGATAGTTAAATAACCCAAATCTTGGTTAGTTTTTAATACCATCTTTATCATTTAAGAGAGACCGAGATTAGATATTTTACTTAAAACCTGCTTTGAGTCAGCATAAACATTCAAATGGAAGACATCTTAAAGATAAAAGAACCAAAGACGGAGTTGTTTAAAGTGCAAGAGTTACTATCTATTATTCTTGAGGATGTAGTAGAAGTAAAGCCTTTAGCTTATTCATAAGCCAAACAACTTGAAAGAATGACTGTAGACATTTCATTGTTGTTTGGAGGACGGTATTAGCATTCAAAGTGTGATTATCTTGAAAGGTAAAGTGTAACCTCAAGCCTTATCAACTAGGAAAGATTAAAACAATGGATATACAACATGGCTAAATGGGCCGCTCCCATTAGGTTGTGTCATCACTTGATCTAGATTTGATATTGATCCATTTATGTATGCTTGAGATTTTGGAATAGTTGTTGGTCGACAACTAGGATAGTGACATAATCAGCACTATCTAGGAAAGGGTAAGTCAGTCCCGTCTATGTGAGGTATAAGAAGTTCTAGTTGACTTTAGTAAATTTTATCAAATGGTGTACTATGGCAATAGGTACCCAGTAGCCTTGTTGTTGATGGAATCCATTCTTCAATAAGTGCCTTTGCGGACTTTTTTGTACACCTATTATGTTGGAATTTAATAAATGTAACAGTTTTGGTTATATATATATTTTTTTTTAACCAAAAATATTATTAAAATATCACTCATTTTTCTATAAAATGACTTAATTAACGAAAGATAAAAACATGTTCATGTTTATGAGTGCCATGGTCTTACGATAGATTATTTAAAGGCACACCACCAATAATCTTAAGATTAATTCTATATGAAAGGTTATATTCATAGGATATTAGAAGAAAGATTATAATCAAAGGAAAAAACTTAATATAGATTATTTAAAGGCGCACCATCAAAATGATTAGGACATAATGCACGCATCTTCTCCTTGACCTCCCTAATAGCTTCCTCTGCATTATACTCCATTGAATCCAGACAAGCAAAACTCCTTATTCTAGAATTGCTTAATACTATGTCCAATAATTCAGCTCGGAACATGACAGACTAAGGACTCTCTCAACGCCGACTTCCTCTAGTTGAATGGGCTCTATTGCTACTACTGAATCATGCAAGGAATTTCTAAGGTGTGGGATATAAAAGATATCATGCACGCCATCCAAGCTATATAGTAGCTTCACCCTATATGCCATCTTCCCTATCCTCGCAAATGTGGGAAAAGATCCCATAAATCTGGGAGCAAGCTTCCTTACCGAGCCAAATCTCATAACATTCCTCAACGGTGACACCTAAACGAAGACCAAATCCCCAATCATGAACTTCAAGTATGTCCTCTTCTTATAGGCATATGAATTTTGCTTATCTTGGGCCACTTTCATCCACTTCTTAATCATAACAATCCTCTCTGAAGTCTACCAAATCATATTTGTCCTAATTTGGAGTCTATTCGTATTCTCCCACAAACAAAAAGTTGACTTGCATGGTCTTCCATATGGAGCCTTGAAATGAGCTATCCCAATGTGTAACAACCCTGTACTTACGATTACTTGCAAAAACGATTAATGAACTATAATAAAGGATTTAAACTTTTTTATTAAGAGCTAAATATTGTTTTGGAGATAATTTATTCATCTAAGTAGGATTTGATTTTGTTTTTGAGTTATCTTGGGAATTTGGAGAAAATTGGGTATTTAGTCATTAAGTGATTAAATAGTGTGCTTTGGGGAAAATGGGGTTAAATTTAAGAAAATATGTAATAAAAGAGAAACAAATCGGGCTTGTGGAATAATTAAAATAAACAAACTTTAATATGAAAAAGAATAGACTTGAAGAAAAAATTCTGATGTGTAATTTGTGGTCTAATATGAGTTATAAAATTTTTATTGTTTATATTGCAACAAATTGCATTATACATGTGTGTACAATGATTTTAGTGTAAAACCGTGTGTTTTAAATATATTGAGTTAAAAATAAAATGGAACATATAATATTGATGAAAAATCAATATTTGTGTGTCAAAATAATTTTAGTATGATTGTACGAATTATATGTCAAAATAACGATGTTTGTAAAATTTTACAGTTAAAAGCACATGTTTTGTACATAAAGGAATAAAATGCACAATTGAAATTGAAAATATAAATTTTTATGTTAACATGCCAAAAATTTTTGTTAAATATTGTCAAAAAGATTTTGGATATGTTGTATAATTTTTAACATGGATAAAACAATGTTAAGTATGTATCTAAGTATTGAAAGGGTGGAACCTATGCAGTTGAAGCCCGGCTAAAACCCCGTAAAATCCCCGCTATAGCTCGTAGCACTCTTCCACCGCTATGCTATTTCAATTTAGCACTAATGAATAGTAAATCCACTTTTAGCCACGCTATTTTCCGCTGCATCCACTAAATCAAGGCTTTTTACCATCTGCTTTAGCAATATTAATATACAAAGCTTGATTTGACTAGTTTTTTATATAAAAAATCTATAAAGTTAGTGTAAAGAGCTAGTTTTAATGCAGAAGCATCTAATATATTCTAGAAATCTATTATAGTCATCAAATCTAGTGTTCATAACCATGATATTCATTGGTTTTGTTATATAAATTTAACTAATATTGGTTTTTTCTACACATATAATGCGGGAATGATAATTAATTATTTTTAAATATTTGGTGTGACGACCCCAAATCCCGTACTGACATTGCCAAGGGTAATCTTTGGAATATAACACATAAACAGATAATAGCAGAATAGAAATAAATAAATACACCAGATAATGAACAAATAATACACTGAATAAACATAATCATCAGAGTTACACATAATACAGGATCATACTTAGTACAAATACAGTTCAGCTATACATAAATGTCAATAGCGGAAAACAAAACATAATGTACAATAGGAGCTGAACGGCATAAAAAGAGATAAATGGTAGAACCCATCTTCAGCTCCAGCTATCCAGAAAAAGCCTGCTAATACCTGAAAACAAGGCTGCCCATGTAGAAAAAGGGGCACCCGAGTTTGCAAGTGAAACAAACTACGAGTCAGTCATGGGACTGGTATGAGAAATCTACTTAACACATTTTATAATATGGCTAATCATAGGACTACGCCACTTTCGCGGAACGGGTTTACTCCATTGGATTGCCAGTGCTTTAAAACAATTAAATCTTTTAAACATCGCAATGTTTTTATAAAAATGAAGCCGATATAAGACTCAAGTCCCATCACACAATGCAACGCAAACCGGAGGATAGAGTTTTACCTTATATCGACCAAACTATGCTTGATACGAGCAAAACAAATCATTTGATAATCAGACTCCAACTGTAAAATAGTAAGAGAACGATTCCATAGGTATTAACCCCGAAGGCCGAAACCAACATCAGACCAATACCCAGGAAACCATCCATCTTATCTCGTTTACCGTTAGTTTCTAATTTCATACACAATCATAAATATCAATCATAGACGGCTTGGGTACCATATATCATATCGCCATATATATACAATCAAAACTGCACAATCACGTATTTGGAAATTGGATTTCCGTCATGAACCAAGGCAAAAGATAGTCCTTACCGACTTCGAGACAATCTAGCCCATGTCTCAGGACCCAGACTCAGGTGGGCCCTTGGATCGTCAGGGCCGGTCCACCGATGTGGATTAAAATGCCTAAACACTACGTTTCCCTACCCTATGGGGCGTAAATGAGCCAACGAATGACTCCATTGGTCCCGGATCGACCGATATAACCGAGGCCCCTCGCAACAGCAATGACCACATAGGTGAAAATAATATAAATGTCAGCCAGTTTAAGCACCGACACCACCTCTAGCTAGAAGGAAATGCATGCCCTCCCTGAGGTCCTTCTCCCGTTTCTGGTTCATACCGGGGTGTGAGGTTCGCGAATTCACGTTATACACAAAGCTACGCCACACAGGTGGTGCTTTGATCATCAACCACAAGACTTTGCTTTTCAACAGAAGTCCTGATCACTGCATCTTAGCATGCCACACAGGCAATTCACGCCATGTAACTGATGGCTATCAATCACACAGAATGAATTCCAATGTCAGACACACAGTCCATTTGCAAGTCCGTTCTGGGTCTGAACGAAACCGGAGGCACTATATACCTCGCATACCCATCGATTTCCACGTACGTCTCGGTTGATCACCACTCATTATCCATATTTCGGGATGCCTCCCAATCAGGACATCAGTTACCATCCAAACGAGGTGAAGATCTCCGGTCTTCGACCACCGTCTTCATCTTCGATTTCTTATCGTCGATTCAGTTATTCAGAATGGGATAAACCCGGTCTTTCTGAGCAACTCGCGTATATAATAAACAAGTGCTACACAAACACGCATATGCTTCATTCTAATTCATTAGTCACTAACTGTCAATTAGTAAGAGAACGATTTCCCAAATATTAACCCCGGAGGCCGAAACCAACATCAGATCAAAACCCAGGAAACCATTCGACTTAACCAACCTTCAGTTAGTTTCTAAATTTCACATCCATATCATTTATAATATTTTATAACGATTTATCGCTATTTTTATTTATTTATTTATAGCCAATTTATTTAAACGACGCTTCAGGCCATAACGCGGCCGCGGCGCTGTTTTTCTTCAGACTTGTTTTACACATATCTGAAAATCTAACCGTTGGATCTTAACAAAATTTACATCATTAGAAAGATCTTTTCAAAACGAATCCAACGGTTCCAGTTTTGGGAAAATCCGACGGTCGGATCTTCCAGTACAATCGTTTGAAGTTTCAATTTCAAATTACGAACTGCAGCGTCGTTGTTCGATTTAATTTAATTATATATATATATAATCGATTCTGGCGCTGTTTTTCTTCAGATTTGAATTAAACATTCCAGACAATCCAACCATTGTATCTTTGCAAAGTTGGTGTCGTTGGAAAGATATTTCCAAAGCGAACCCAACGGTTTCGGTTTCGGGAAAATCCGATGGTCGGATCTCCCGCACTAATCGTTTGAAATCACGGTTTCAAAATATGAACTGCAGCTTTGTTATTCGATATATTTTAATTATATTTATGTATATATATATATATATATATATATATATATATACAAATATAATCGATTCTTTGATTTCAAAACTATATGCTTTTCATACATTTGATAAAAATGATATTTTTATCAAACTAACTTCTATTTCAACACTTCACTATTTTTTTAACAATTCATGTATATAATAAAAATATGGTTTTTATTGTTAAACAATTTATTTCAAAACATGACTATTTTATATAGTTCATATAGATGATAAAAATATGATTTTTATTATAAAACAATTTATTTCAAAACACGAATACCATTCAACAATGAATTTCCATTCAACGAATGAATTTCTATTCAACACATGAAGGTTTTCTATAGTTTATATATATAGATAAAAAGGTGATTTTTATATTTAAAACACGAATACCATTCAACACATGAATTTTTATTCAACGAATGAATTTCAATTCAACACATGAAGGTTTTCTATAATTTATATATATAGATAAAAAGGTTATTTTTATATTTAAAACACGAATACCATTCAACACATGAATTTCTATTCAACGAATGAATTTCAATTCAACACATGAAGGTTTTCTATAGTTTATATATATAGATAAAAAGGTGATTTTTGTATTTAAAACAATTTATTTCAAAACATGAATGTCGTTCAATAGATGAATTTCTATACAACACACAAATATAGTTTCAACACATGAAAATAATTCTAACACATGAATATTATTCAAAATTTCGGCAGCATAACGGCAGGGTAGTTAAAACCGGGGCCGTCCCTAGTACGGCTCCTCGCTCTACCTTAAAGCCTCGCAGCTTTTGACAATGGGGATTCATGCATCTAGTTCGCACGCAGGCGGCATGTATATATTTTTCATTTCCACAAACTCATCCTTTGTGGTTTCAACCAAATAATTCTCAACCACAAACGGGTATTTTTCAACCACAATCAATCAATTTCAACCACAAACAATTCTAATCAATCATTCGTAATCAATCAATTTTCACACCAATCACAACCAATAAATATCGTCCATGGTTTGTGTACTAGGGGCGTGTATATATATATATTATATAAGCATTTCACTTCTATTTCAACACATATATAATTTTTACAATGCATATATAACTTATATATCGAACGTACAACTTATACAATGCTTATACAAGAGGTGTACAACGCTTATATAACTCATACATCGACTATATAATTTATACATCGTCGTTTTCCATATCGTTTATAAATTAGAAATCTCACATTGGGTTCCACTCCTCTAAAAATAGCAGGAGGCTCAGAAAAATACGCGGTCTCTTCTAGAATGTAGACGACGTGCTCACGGTCCCGGTGTCTCTTGTTTCACTGAATTTCGATAACACAGCAAAAAGATATGATTTTTATTGTGAAATCTTAATTTGCAACACTTCTAAATGTTTAAAACAGTTCAAAATAATCAAAGCCGATTACCTCAGCAAATCGTTCGAAACTAGGGTTGTAATTTTCTCCCAATCCGTTGATCGTTGTCTCGATCAGCCAGCTCCACGAGGGAGAGCACAGAGGGGAGCACCTGCGCTAGGAGGTGGGGCCAGTTCGGTGGCTCTGGCTGACGGCGGCGGCGACCTGAAGTGATGAACTTCGGGGCGTCGGATCTCCGCGCACAGGCGATGGCAGGAGGCAAACCGGCTATGGATGTGGAGAGGAGGTCTCGATCTTCAAAAAGCTCCAAAGGAGGGGGTCTAATTCCTCCTGGTTTGGTTGGAAAAGAGGTGGGATGCGGCGATGCGGTTTCCGCCTTCAGCCAACGTCGAGGAGAGAGAAAACTCCTTTTTTTTATTTAAATTCTGATTGGCCGGAAGCTTTTAAAGGGGGGTTTTCTAGCACGACCTCCAATCCAAACCCAACGACTGTCATCCCTAGCTAAATACCCCCATTACGAACACAATGGGATATGTTTCGAAGCTCCATTCGAATGTTTCAGTCAGTTTTCCTTCAAATCAAAATATAAAACATTCAATATTTGATTTTAACGTACATTTCAATTTGCCGGGGCCACAAACTGATTCGAAAAATTCCAGAAAAATAAATCTGGCTATGTTTTGACGATACGGTCCCAACAAAACTAGTTTCGTCGAATTCTGAGGTCGTTTGCAAAATGGCCCTTTTCTGGTCGATCCAATTTAACTGTAACTAACCAAAATGCATTTTCCTTTGCCACGCTCACATACTAGCTTCAAAAATTATGAAATTTGAAACCTAGCAATAGTTTAACATCCCGGATCCAACAAAAGTGGTTTCGTCGAATTCCGAGGTCGTTTGCAAAATGACCATTTTCTCGGGCTATATAATTTCTATAGGGACCTTTCTGAAAATTCATTTGGCCATAACTTTTGCTTCCCACTATGAAACTTTGATTTTTCAGATTCGTTAGAAAGGTATTCACTAACAGATTTAAGTATTTTTGGTTTCACTCAAATCCGTTTTGTTTTGCACCCGGTACAGTCAGTCAAAGTTTGAATTCAAATTTTGAAACTACCGCGCCATTTCAGGCCTTGTTTATCATTCAAAGTGATTATATTCATTTTCAAACATCGATTCAAACTACTTTTTACCTCCTTGTTATCTAAAATATTTATTTTAAATATTTAAAATTCACTAAAATAGACAATTTAAAATTTTTAAATTGGTTCAGATTTTCCGGGTCGTTACAATCTCCCCCACTTAAAACTTTTCGTCCTCGAAAAGGAACAAAGTCGAAAGTGGTTTGATTAATCAACTCTACGTTCAATCTGACTTCCATTCTCCAACTTTTCAGTTTATGAGAATTTTCAAATTCTTCAAAAATTTGGCTAACACCCGGAATTTTCGAAAAATTTCGCCATAACCTCCTTTGTACGGGGAGGGGTTTGGAAATTTATTGGGCCGTATTAGGTACCCAGTAAATCCTATAAAGCATACACATATTTATAGTGATATATTCTGGTGTTTACAGGGGAGCGTGTATAGATAATAACTCCAGAGAATAAATTCTCGTCACCTTGTCAAAGCCTGAGGGAGTGTGTATTTTAATTGCTCCAGAGAATAAATTCTCGTCACCTCGTCCTGTGTGGGAAATAAATAATCCATGTGCCGTATCTAATGACTAGAGAGGCGTTATTATTGTCAACTCCAGACCCGTGTGGGGTTTTTATTAATCTGGCAATTTATCGATACAATTTATATGGTCCATATCAGTCATCAGTTCAACCTGTAAAATATAGTCATCGCCATACAAGCCTCTCGCTTGTATGGTAAATCTTCCACCTCGTCACACAAGCTCCAAATGCTTATGTGGTATATGATGAAGTATGCATATCATCAAGAAGTATGCCATGTAGTGTAGTTCAAAATTAATTGTTACTATCCTATGGCGACGTTTATTATTACACACAAAACAACTAGCACTCCGCATCCAATGGCATTCACAGGAGTTGATATAATAATAAAATTGCGCATCCAACTCATTAAGGTTTACCTATTTGTCGGGCACGCAAATAAAATCTTTACTCAACAGCTAATCCAATTACCTGTTCAAACATATATGATGCACATGTATATATTTCTATCTATTTTTAACTCAGTTCAATGTGTGATTTAATTGAATAAATTCTACCATTATTCTCTTATTGATTAAATTAGCTATCCTTCTAATAATTTAATTAATCAAATCTACTATCATACAACACAAACAACAAGCAATTTGTTTTTTTTTAACTTTTCAAAAATACACCTTTTTATATATTCAAAATTTATATTTCTAAAACCAGACTAGATATATAATCACAAATACGTTATTTATAAACATATAACTCTCGACTCGTTCTGGTTCACTTCTGACCCCATCTCTAACGAGTTATTCTGATTCTGCTATACTCACACTAGGATATTACTGATCCTATATGTAATGAGTTATTCGTCCTAGAACACTACTGGTTCTATCTCTGACGAGTTCGTTAATGTGTTATATACCAGAGCTAAGCTTAACCAAAGCTCTGATATCACGTTGTGACGACCCCAAATCCCGTACCGACGGTGACAAGGGTAATCTTTGGAATATAACACATAAACATATAATAGCAGAACAGAAATAATTACACCAGATAATGAACAAATAATACACTGAATAAACATAATCATCAGAGTTACACAGAATACAGGATCACACTTAGTACAAATACAGTTCAGCTATACATAAATGTCAATAGCGGAAAACAAAACATAATGTACAATAGGAGCTGAACAGCATAAAAAGAAATAAATGGTAGAACCCATCTTTAGCTCCAGCTATCCAGAAAAAGCCTGCTAATACCTGAATACAAGGCTGCCCGTGTAGAAAAAGGGGCACCCGAGTTTGCAAGTGAAACAAACTACGAGTCAGTCATGGGACTGGTATGAGAAATCTACTTAACACATTTTATAATATGGCTAATCACAGGACCACTCCACTTTCGCAGAACGGGTTTACTCCATTGGATTGCCAGTGCTTTAAAACAATTAAATCTTTTAAACATCGCAATGCTTTTTATAAAAATGAAGCCGATATAAGACTCAAGTCCCATCACACAATGCAATGCAAACCGGAGGATAGAGTTTTACCTTATATCGACCAAACTATGCTTGATACGAGCAAAACAAATCATTTGATAATCAGACTCCAATTGTAAAATAGTAAGAGAACGATTCCATAGGTATTAACCCCAAAGGCTGAAACCAACATCAGACCAATACCCAGGAAACCATCCATCTTATCTCATTTACCGTTAGTTTCTAATTTCATACACAATCATAAATATCAATCATAGACGGCATGGGTACCATATATCGTGTCGCCATATATATATATACAATCAAAACCGCACAATCACATATTTGGAAATTGGATTTCCGTCATGAACCAAGGCAAAAGATAGTCCTTACCGACTTCGAGACAATCTAGCCCATGTCTCAGGACCCAGACTCAGGTGGGCCCTTGGATCGCCAGGGCCGGTCCACCGATGTGGATTAAAATGCTTGAACACTACATTTCCCCGCCCTTTGTGGCGTAAATGAGCCAACGAATGACTCTATCGGTCCCGGATCGACCGATATAACCGAGGCGCCTCACAACAGCAACGACCACATGAGTGAAAATAATATAAATGTCAGCCAGTTTAAGCACCGACACCACCTCTAGCTAGAAGGAAACGCATGCCCTCCTTGAGGTCCTTCTCCCGTTTCTGGTTCATACCGGGGTGTGAGGTTCGCGAATTCACGTTATACACAAAGCTACGCCACACAGGCGATGCTTTGATCATCAACCACAAGACTTTGCTTTTCAACAGAAGTCCTGATCACTGCATCTTAGCATGCCACACAGGCAATTCACGCCATGTAACTGATGGCTATCAATCACACAGAATGAATTCCAATGTCAGACACATAGTCCATTTGCAAGTCCGTTCTAGGTCTGAATGAAACCGGAGGCACTATATACCTCGCATACCCATCGATTTCCACGTATGTCTGGATGATCACCACTCATTATCCATATTTCGGGATGCCTCCTAATCAGGACATCAGTTACCATCCAAACGAGGTGAAGATCTCCGGTCTTCGACCACCGTCTTCATCTTCGATTTCTTATCGTCGATTCAGTTATTCAAAATGGGATAAACCCAATCTTTCTGAGCAACTCGCGTATATAATAAATAAGTGCTACACAAACACGCATACGCTTCATTCTAATTCATTAGTCACTAACTGTCAATTAGTAAAAGAACGATTTCCTAAATATTAACCTCGAAGGCCGAAACCAACATCAGATCAAAACCCAGGAAACCATTCGACTTAGCCAACCTTCAGTTAGTTTCTAAATTTCACATCCATATCGTTTATAATGTTTTATAACGATTTACCGCTATTTTTATTTATTTATTTATAGCCAATTTATTTAAACGACGCTTCGGGCCATAACGCGGCCGTGGCGCTGTTTTTCTTCAGATTTGTTTTTCGCATATCTGAAAATCTAACCGTTGGATCTTCACAAAATTTACATCATTAGAAATATCTTTTCAAAACGAATCCAACGGTTCCAGTTTTGGGAAAATCCGACGGTCGGATCTCCCGGTACAATCGTTTGAAGTTTCGATTTCAAATTATGAACTACAGCGTCGTTATTCGATTTAATTTAATTATATATATATATATATATAAAAATATAATCGATTCTGGCGCTGTTTTTCTTCAGATTTGAATTAAACATTCCAAACAATCCAACCGTTGGATCTTTGCAAAGTTGGTGTCGTTGGAAAGACATTTCCAAAGCGAACCCAACGGTTTCGGTTTCGGGAAAATCCGATGGTCGGATCTCCCGCACTAATCGTTTGAAATCACAGTTTCAAAATACGAACTGCAGCTTCGTTATTCGATATATTTTAATTATATTTATATATATACACATATAATCGATTCTTCGATTTCAAAACTATATGCTTTTCATACATTTGATAAAAATGATATTTTTATCAAACTAACTTTTATTTCAACACTTCACTATTTTTTTAACAATTCATGTATATAATAAATATATGGTTTTTATTGTTAAACAATTTATTTCAAAACACGACTATTTTATATAGTTCATATAGATGATAAAAATATGATTTTTATTATAAAACAATTTATTTCAAAACACGAATACCATTCAACACATGAATTTCCATTCAAGAATTTCCATTCAACGAATGAATTTCTATTCAACACATAAAGGTTTTCTATAGTTTATATATATAGATAAAATGGTGATTTTTATATTTAAAACACGAATACCATTCAACACATGAATTTCTATTCAACGAATGAATTTCAATTCAACACATGAAGGTTATCTATAATTTATATATATAGATAAAAAGGTGATTTTTATATTTAAAACACGAATACCATTCAACACATGAATTTCTATTCAACGAATGAATTTCAATTCAACACATGAAGGTTTTCTATAGTTTATATATATATAGATAAAAAGGTGATTTTTATATTTAAAACAATTTATTTCAAAACATGAATGTCGTTCAATAGATGAATTTCTATACAGCACACAAATATAGTTTCAACACATGAAAATAATTCTAACACATGAATATTATTCAAAATTTCGGCAGCATAACGGCAGGGTAGTTAAAACCGGGGCCGTCCCTAGTACGGCTCCTCGCTCTACCTTAAAGCCTCGCAGCTTTTGACAATGGGGATTCATGCATCTAGTTCGCACGCAGGCGGCATGTATATTTTTTTCATTTCCACAAACTAATCCTTTGTGGTTTCAACCAAATAATTCTAAACCACAAACGAGTATTTTTCAACCACAATCAATCAATTTCAACCACAAACAATTCTAATCAACCATTCGTAATCAATCAATTTTCACACCAATCACAACCAATAAATATCGTCCATGGTTTGTGGACTAGGGGCGTGTATATATATATATATATATATATATATATATATATTTATATAAGCATTTCACTTCTATTTCAACACATATATAATTTTTACAACGCATATATAACTTATATATCGAACGTACAACTTATACAATGCTTATACAAGAGGTGTACAACGCTTATATAACTCATACATCGACTATATAATTTATACATCGTCGTTTTCCATATCGTTTATAAATTAGAAATCTCACATTGGGTTCCACTCCACCAAAAATAATAGGAGGCTCAGAAAAGTACGCGGTCTCTTCTAGAATGTAGACGACGTCCTCACGGTCCTGGTGTCTCTTGTTTCACTGAATTTCGATAACACAGCAAAAAATATGATTTTTATTGTGAAATCTTAATTTGCAACACTTTTAAATGTTTAAAACAGTTCAAAATAATCAAAGCCGATTACCTCAGCAAATCGTTCGAAACTAGGGTTGTAATTTTCTCCCAATCCGTTGATCGTTGTCTCGATCAGCCAGCGCCACGAGGGAGAGCATGGAGGGGTGCACCTGCGCCAGGAGGTGGGGCCAGTTCGGTGGCTCTGGCTGACGGCGGCAGCGGCCTGAAGTGATGAACTTCGGGGCGTCGGATCTCCACGCATAGGCGATTGCAGGAGGCAAACCGGCTATGGATGTGGAGAGGAGGTCTCGATCTTCAAAAAGCTCCAAAGGAAGGGGGGTCTAATTCCTCTTGGTTTGGTCGGAAAAGAGGTCGGAAGCGGCGATGCGGTTTCCGCCTTCAGCCAACGTCGGGGAGAGAGTAAACTCCTTTTTTTATTGAAATTCTAATTGGCCGGAAGCTTTTAAAGGGGGGTTTTCTAGCACGACCTCCAATCCAAACCCAACGACTATCGTCCCTAGCTAAATACCCCAATTCCAAACACAATGGGATATGTTTCGAAGGCCCATTCGAATGTTTCAGTCAGTTTTCTTTCAAATCAAAATATAAAACATTCAATATTTGATTTGAATGTACATTTCAATTTGCCGGGGCCACAAACTGATTCGAAAAATTCCAGAAAACTAAATCTGGCTATGTTTTGACGATACGGTCCCAACAAAACTAGTTTCGTCGAATTTTGAGGTCATTTGCAAAATGGCCCTTTTCTGGTCGATCCAATTTAACTGTAATTGACCAAAACGCATTTTCCTTTGCCACGCTCACATACTAGCTTCAAAAATTATGAAATTTGAAATCTAGCAATAGTTTAACATCCCGGATCCAACAAAAGTGGTTTCGTCGAATTTCGAGGTCGTTTGCAAAATGGCCATTTTCTCGGGCTATATAATTTATATAGCGACCTTTCTGAAAATTAATTTGGCCATAACTTTTGCTTCCTGCTATGAAACTTTGATTTTTCAGATTCGTTAGAAAGGTATTCACTAACAGATTTAAATATTTTTGGTTTCACTCAAATCCGTTTTGTTTTGCACCCGGTACAGTCAGTCAAAGTTTGAATTCAAATTTTGAAACTACCGCGCCATTTCAGGCCTTGTTTATCATTCAAAGTGATTATATTCAATTTCAAACATCGATTCAGTCTACCTTTTCCCTCCTTGTTATCTAAAATATTTATTTTAAATATTTAAAATTCACTAAAATAGCCAATTTAAAAATTTTAAATTGGTTCAGATTTTCCGGGTCGTTACATTTGGTTTCAACATCTAATGATAACCATTAAGTTTAAATCCAATTTTAGCTAAGAGAAAGATCTAGAAACAAACTTACTAGTTGTTTTTTGAGTGAAAACATCTCCTCATTCTCCTAATTTCAGAAGCTACAGTAGGAAAAACTAGCAAATCCATCTCAAATCCGTCTCAAATCCAAGTTTCAATTTCAAAATCGTAAGATAAAAATAAAATAAAACTTATTATTCAAATTGATACAGGTGACCACTACAAATCCATGGGTTTATCTTCATTAATCTTTGTAATTTTCTCTAATTTGTGAATTAATGTTTGTTGCATCTCTGCGTGTTACTGTAATGGTGTGTGCAGGTGCTGAGACTTCTCAACAGCCCTAAAGCTTCAATTTTGAGTTGAGTCTTTCGCTGTAAAGTGCTAATTTGCTTGCAAAAAACCAAAAGGCAATTTATCTCACTCTTTCTTACATGTTCAAGCTGTGCTTGTGTCAGAATCTATGAATTCTCTATGGTTTTTTGATTTACTGTAAACAAGTTCTTGTTAAAGTTCATGTTTAGAGTAAATAGTGTTTGAGTCTATATTTGAGAGTTTATAACTCATTCTATCTCGAGATCATGCCAAGTTTATTTTGATATGTTGTTTGAGTGTTTTTCTATGTATATGCTCAAACTTAAGCCTATATATCACCTAAATTTGATTAGAATATTGCTTGGAGGTTGAATATGGAAGGAAATTCACTACGCGTAAGAATCACATCCTAAGGGTCAACCTAGACCCTTGGAGGGTCGACTCGAGAAAATTAAGGTCTACCTTGGGTCGATCCATGGCTTTGCTGGGCCGACCTCTGGGCGCACAAAAACATGGCTCAAGTCGATCCCTTATGGTTGCATTTCTTCTATGTTTCTTTGTGGTTTGATGCAAGATTCGGGTGAGTTTTTAAGTGAACTTCATGCAACTTTGGTGATCTTTGAAGCTATTTTTTTAACAACCTGCTTAATCCTACAAGATATGATGTGTTCACATATAAAATTTTAGATATCGGTTTCATGAGTTCTTTCGTGACTTTGTGTACACATCGCACATGTTTTAGAACCATTTTAAAAAGAAATTTTATATATTTTCAAGTATAGTCTCAAGGAAATATCCTTTTGTATTGTTTTAAAAAGTTATAGATATTTCCAAACCATAAATTTACCAATATTGCTTATCATAAAAAAATTCTCAAAACCAATGAATTCCAAATAGTATCTAAAATCATTTTAAAAACCCAATTTTTTTCGAAGTATATCTTCTTATATAAAGCTTCATGTTTTTACACCTTTGAGAAGGTAAGGTTGAGATCTAAAGGATGTAGTAAACAATATAGTATGGGACACATTGGTTTATTATATCGGTTAGCTTCAAACTTGACCGATCGAAGTTATTGTTCTAAGATTGGATTTAGCTATTTTAATGTGGAATTAGCTAACGGGTGGTAAATCGATAAATGAGAACATGCAGTACAGGATGTACTGTTACCGTTGTCTAGGTTATTATTTGGTTGTTTGCAACACATTCTGAGATATTACCAGTACTAAACCTTCAGATCATCTGAGACATTTAGACCTTGGGGTCATTTGAGACATTTATGGCCTTTGGGTCATTTGAGACATATAGGACCTTAAGTTCATCTATGAAGGGCACCTTGTACAAACACACACACACAGACATGTGTATATATATATATATATATATATATTGATTGGTACAGGTATGCATTTTCCATTTGAGATATGCATGTGTGACATTGCTTCGGCTTGCCATCTGAGTCAGATATCCATTATGAATTATTTCTAGATTTCACTGCTTATGATTTCTGGATTTCGTGTTTTCTTTTTGATTTCACTATTTTGTATTGATTGTCATTATGTATATAGTGTACGGATATTTGATGATTTATTAATATATATATAGTGGTTTCATTTTCGCATTTTGAACTCTTAATCAAGTTCCCAAGTTTGTAACTTCTGTGATTTTTGTTATTTATATGGTTTCCATCCTTTAGCTTATATGATTTTGAATCTTATAATCAGGGTCTTATAATCAAAGGAATCTCAATTGATGGAAACATCTTGGTTAGTGTATTTAACTTGCATGAGATGCTTATAAAATGATTCAGCGATCCTTCCATATATACCGTGTGGAAATTAAAGTTTATACGATTTCTTTATTTATTCAAGAAAGTATTCCCTTATGTGATGTTATACCTTACTTACCACGTACTAATCACCTTGTTTAAGTTCGGCTAACCCATGTATTTTATGTACTTAGGTCAGACCGCGTTGTAGGTTACGATTATATCTGGTCCTTGCTTAGCTATATCATTCTGGACATCTCTATCGTACTTTTGGACCCATTATGCATGGTTTTTATGTAGTTCACTCTATAGTGATAACATATGATATATGTACGGATTATTTTGGGGGGACTCGATTTGTAGATATTATGGTTTGTATAACCGTTATGTACGTCACTTTATATTGTATTTGATGTATTTGTATATATGACTGTGTTTGCTATATGTGATCTATTATATTTATTATTATTATTTTGTTTTGGATTAATCTTATAGCCACCATAGTATTTTTCGAGGCAATAATTAAGTATGTTGATCCACTTGAAGAAGAAAATATGAGTATTTTATCGACATTGATACTTGTTTGATACAAGACTTGTGGTTGGTCGCTTTTAACTAGCCCTATTCTCCGTATTAATAGACGACATTACTCGTTAATGCTCTTTGTTAATATAGGTATCGGGGTGGTGTAACAACCTAAAATTGTGGCAATATGAATTACTTATTAGAATTTCAAAAATAGGAATTTTTGCAAACAATGGAATTTGACAATGAAACTTTAACCGATGCGTTCGTCTCAGAATTCTGGTCAACTTTCATGTATAGAGTTTCGCGAATGGAATTCGTATGAAAAAGTTACAAACGAAATACGATAACGGATGGAAAATAAATAAATCAGAAAAACTATATATTATATACCATATCTAACCAGCCTCATTGGGTAGCTGGCGACCCCAGCGGTCGATCGTAGCAGTCGACCAATGATCAACCCAAGCGATCGACCCACTCTGCACCAAAATGCCCAGTGACGACTATGGTTAAGGGGATTAGTTTATAATGTATTTTTAAAAGAATGGATGGATATAAACTAAAGTGAATCCAACGGTTCATGGCCAATTCCACTCTTATAAATAAAGGGATAAGGCCTCATTCTTTTCCACACAGATCTGTGGGCAGTAGCGAAGCTCTGCCATTTTTTCCCTCTTCAAACATAATTTCTTAATTAAAAACATATTCGTATACAACAAATCAAATAAAATCCATATAGAATTGAGAGGATTATCAGATTCAATGGAAAAGAATGTGAATTGGCACACTAAATCAGATTCTCCCCTCTCTTCCTATTTTCTTACATATCTACAGATCTGAAATTTTTCCCCTTTTTAGATAAATTCTAGATTTATAAAAATTTGGGAATTGTAGGCTTAAAAGATTATTCAAACTTCAGATTTGGATGCTTTCAGGTGAGTGAGAAATTTACATATACATTATAATAGCCTATTTATTTCGTTTGAGTTAGATCTCAAAATATATGCCTATTTCATCAGATCTGTTCATAGAATTGTTGTAATTGAATTAACACCCATCAGATCTCATTGTAAATACTGTTAGAACTTGTAAATTGTGGATTGCGGTTAGGAATAATATTAATTGTAGGATTCTTAAATTTGTTTACGTATGTCTCTTATAATTATGTTGTAAAATGTATTGTGGTTTGTTATAAAACACTGAGGATTTGGAGATTAATCCCAATACACTGTTTATATGTAATTTTCTTTCAAATCCCTATTTTAGTGTAAGTTGGTGAATTGTGTGATCTTATTTTAAAAGGATTATACCTATTTGCGTTCAATGTTGTTCGGGTTTGGCTAAATTGTTGTAAATATGTAGTTTTCCACTTTTTTGAATAAAAATATATTATTTTGAATTAACAAGAGACATGACAAAAAGATTGAAAAAGGGAAAAGTGGTCCAAACGTACGTATAAATATAAAAATACATATTTGTGCGCAGTTTGTATCAACTATTCCAAAAAATATATATGTATATATATTTCTTGTGATTTTGAAATATGTCTATTTCGCGAATCAACCATAATTTACAATAATTATAGCTAACAGCCTTTTTGTAAGATTTGGAACACTGTGGCAAGATTGAATACAAAAAGGAATGTTTGGACATTGAGCAGACCAAATCTTCTAATTTAATTTAATAATAATAACTTGTTGACCGCGTAAAAACATAAATATACATATTATCCGTCCAAAGCTACATAAAACAGTAAAACATACATTATATTGAATGTTTGAGTGGTGTTTAATTATGGAATTATATATATTAAAATGTAATCCATATTGAATTAATATATTTATGGTGACCATTGTAGCAACTAATATTATTTTATTGTTACAAAAAGGGCCTTAAATCAATAAATAGAAATTGTAACCAACGTTGATTGGGGAAAATGAATATAATAGAATAATGGTTACAATTCCTAAATTAATTAAGGATTAATGTTGTATACCCCAAATAGGTAATTTGAATTATTGCCACATTTAGACACGAGGTTAAGCTTAACTTATGGTAGAAGTTTGTCCGAAAACGTCCGGCAAATCTAGCATCCACAGGTGGTCATCTTAATGTGAGGGGTCTAATGCAAAAATATAAATGTACCAAGGCACGAGGTTATGTTCAACTTGTGGTAGAAGTCTGCCCGGAACCAACCAGCAAATCCAGCATTCGCAAGTGGTCAACTTAATGTGAGAGGTCTGATGCACAAATATATATACATATATAACAAGCAATAAATAAATAAGAATAGTAATTGTCTGTTGGGGTACAACAAATAGATACCTTAGGACTGATAAATGGTTGCCGTAGGAAAATATGACTGTTATGATCATAAAGGGCAATAAATTAAGAAATAGAAGTAAATGGGTGTAAAAAAAAGGATTAATGGATATTGATTGTTGTTTAAATACTAAGTCCAAATAGGGAAGTAATCAAATGATTATCCTAGGGTAAGGAGGATAAAACTTTCCTTTTTATATTAATTAATATCGAACTTATAATTAAAAGTTAGAGTTAGACTTAGTAGGTTAATGACGTAAAATATTTTCAACCATATGAACCCGTGACGATAATAAATCGTGTATGCATAGTATTTCCGCAAAGATAAACTAAACAGAAAGGACTTAATGATGTAGCCCACTTTATCCCAATAGTGAAAGGTATTCAAGGCTAATGGGGTATGAACTTAATAACATTCACGTATAGTCCGCTTCTTGGGTCTTAAGTGGCTTGGGGTTGAGGAGTCCACCTGGGATTAGGTCTTTTAGTTTAAGGGTATTAAATGGCATGTCTGTGCATTGTCTGCTAAAACCTGGAAACTTAAAATGTCTGATATGGCTGCCTATCCTACGGGAAGTAATAAGAGACTAAGGAGGTTGTCTAATAAGGTCAACTAGATGGTATAGCAAACGATAAAATACAGCCTCACACCTTACACGGGGTAAGGGTATATGCATGAATGACGAAAGTCTTAACTAGTAGGGACCATAGCTAGTGCCCTCTAGTTTTTGTTAATATGGAATATATTATCGAGGAATAACAAGTGACTAATAGGTCCTCCTAGGGTCTTAAGTGATCAGTGGGAATCCACCTTATCTATCATTGATAATGAGGCATTTAACAATAAATGATAGTAAATGAAGGGATATATATATATATATATATATGTAGAAACTCGGTAATTAGGGGTCCACTCTCAATTAAATAATCTGCCATGTTCTGGCAGAAAGGCTTCGTAAATATATGTAGAAATTCTCTATCTAGGTATTTTACTTTGGGAATACTACTTTGGGAAGAGTAGTAGGGTCGTGCGTAAACATCTACAAGGCTAATCTAGAATCACTAACCTTGGTAAGCATACATCTTGGGTTGAACCAAACGTGATACATCTGTGTATTATAATCTGTGTTGTATATTTCCTGTTCACTAGAATCTTATTGTTCTGACCCCCCACCACATTACAACCACCCAGATTTTCTAGAGAAGGTTGGGTTCTCACAGGTGTTATAGACTGGCTTTCGGTTCTCGTTCTCTCTCATGCTCGGTATTGGCGAAGTAACTTACTTTAAAAAGGTAGTTACTTGAGTTAATACTAGTCTATCCTATTTTGTTTCCGCTGTGAGTTACCTTATCGTACTATGATTATGCTCGTGCTCATTTATTTGCAGATACCGGATTTACAAGCTTTATGCTTGAATGTGTTCAAGTTTTGATTTTTTTTTGAAATTTGCACTCAGAAAAGTGTGGGGTGTTACATCTGGTATCAGAATATAGGTTAAATGATCATAGGAAATAGTTAAATTAGGACTCCTAAGAGAACGTAATTTGATTTTCTTTTCTGTTTTTCTTCCTCAACTTAAATTTATTTCGACGATGAATTAGTTGTAGGCCTAATTATTAAAAAAAGGGGTTTAAGCAACTAAGAGTTGAAATATGTTGAGTTCGGGTTTCCTGCCAATTCTGTCTTACCCCAAGTATGTTGGCGATCTCGTCGTGAAGAGCATAAGGATGACATATGGTGGAGTTCGTTGATTCGAGTTTTGAAATTGGAATAATATATAATAATATAAACAATCTAGCTACAACCGAGATAGTCGCGATTTCTGGTTTTTGGTTTTAGTAGTAGTTCCGGTTAAGACCATTGTTCGATCTAAAACGGGAAAAGTTCACGTTAGCATGTCATATCTATTTTGAAAATAGAATTACGAGATATATCCATTTGTTACTTCGTTGGATTTCCGATTCTACCTTTATTAAAAGATTTAATTGAGTACTTGGCCTTATATTCGAGGAAATTTTATTTTTAAAACTGTATGGAGAAAATAAAACTAGGTTTTGAAAGTTATGGAATACAATTTCGAAAAATGATCTTTAAACGTCTAGTATTATAAAGATATGGTTTTTAGTTTTTTAATCTATTCGGGTTTCAAAATTTTGGAGTTTAGTGTAATTTAAATAAATATAATCTGATTGGTAGGAGAGATGGAATTAGAACAAGGAATATGCCACTAAACTTGATAATAAACATCCATTTCTCGTCATTTTTAGTATCCCTCTTTCTATATATATTGGATAATTTATTGAAATTATCACAATTTATCATTAAGATTTTGAAGCTCCAACATTTTTGAACATGAAAGGTTTTTAAGTTTGTAATACAAACTGGAATATAAATAATAATAATATGGATTTATAAATACGAAACCATTAGATTATAATAAAATCCATTTTTGGAAAAGTTTTAGATTTTTTTCTTCGAAAAGGCTAAGAAAAATCCTTCATCTTTATTTTTTGGGTATTTTATTTCGAATCGTTTTGTTTATATCGGCTAGTAAAGGGAAAATTTGTTTAAATTTTATTTTTGATTTCTAGTTGATTTTCTGTCTTAAGTTCGTTCGATTCGATGGTCATAATCTTTTTGGAGGACGAGAAAAAGGCGTTGGAATATTTAATTTTTTAACGATGAGTGGTGGAAGTCAATACGAGAATTCGGTTGGGGTTGGAAGTTGTTTCGACCTAATAGAAATTTTATTTTAATTTTAATATAATTCATACTGGCCGTTGGGTCGAGGTTCGTACCATGCCCTTTCTGGTGCAAGCGGTCGACCGTCCTTCTAGGGCCAGGCCGACCGCTCCTCCGTAAGGGACGTGGCTTGGAACCCGACCCGTTTCAGCCAAAACGATATATATATCATTTGAGCCGACCTCTCCATCCCCAAACCCCAATTTCCACCGAACCCAAACCCTCCTCCATTCCTAAGCTCCAATCCAGGCAACCCCCACTCCGTTTCGTCCCTAATTACCACCAAAATTCTTCTCGTGTAGGTCTCTTGCCAATTATACTCCGGATTTGCAATTTCCTTTTCCCAATTTGTCGATTCCTCCATGGCACCTCCTTGCAATGTCAACACTCAACACCGCGGTCATGCTTGTCAGGAAGCCGCTTGGTTAGACCGTGATGAGGGGAAGACCAAGCAATATTTAGCCACGACCAACTATGAGTTTCGTGTTGGTCGGCCGGTGAAGTTCGCCGAATTCGCTGTTTTGGTTTGGAGGAGCATTTTGGTGGTCGCAGGCCTAGACCGGTCGTGCGCTTCGACACTTTTGAGCACGACATATATCCGCGCTGTGTCTGTCTGTTTTATGCCTAGATGGATGCCGACATCGATGACGAGTCATGAATTATCCGATCTGAGGTTATGGGAACCCCCATCGAATTCACCGACGATGACTTAGCTCAGATTTTGGGCATCTAAGCAGTTGGAGCCGAGCTTGATGATATCGAGATGAAGGACCCTCAGATCCTTCAGCGTGTCTTCCTGGCAGCCCTCGGAGCCTGGACCACCACCAATCTACGATCCATCACCAGTGTAGTTGTGTGCATCCTACAGCACAACCTTATCCCGAACACGAAATGCTTGGATAAGGTTTATCCTTTTGTTTGTCGTGCCATCTATGCTATTCTTGGCGGCATAGCCGTAAACTGGGTGTGCATGCTTATGAATCATCTTCATGAACCCTTCGTCATCACCCCACGGAGCCATTTTCCTTACAGTTACCTTCTCACCCTTGTCTTCCGACACTTCCAGGTGAGACTTTCTGGGGAGACAACAGTGAAGAAAGCGCCGACCACAATTAGTCGTGCCACTCTCCGGTAGATGGGCATTCAGCTGCCCGATACTCCTGCCCCCGCACCACCCGCTCCAACTCAGCATCCTAAGTAGCTGGTCATGAGAGTCCAGAGCTTGCCACCCTCCGCACCAGGCCGAGGTTTGAGAGGTCCGGAAGGAGCAGTGCCGACAGGCGCATGAGATAGGCTACGTCTCCGCCGTACTACGCTCCTGGCGCAGGCGTGGTAACGGATCAGGCTCCAGGCGCGTAGGTCGACCAACCTACAGTGGGTAGTCGTAGTTGTTGTTAGTGTATGCCTTGCGCATATTGTATCTTGTATCGTGTGGTTCCCTTTACAGCATTTTCTTTATCTTTGTTGTTGCTGTAGTGTTGTAACTATAGTACTGGAAAAAAAATCATACAACTTTGGTTAATGAGATTTCTATGTTTGAAATTGTTTTATCGTTCACGCATATTTATTTGAATGAAATTTCATTCATAAACTAGCACTTGTCCTAGTGCTGGAAAGAATAGAATTCTATGTTGAATAAATTTTAGCAAGGAACCGGTTCCACGTTACGGGTACTAAATAAATAACCGCTCCTTATTAAAGTTAAAATTTATTTTGGACTTTTGTGTGATTTCAGTTTTCGCATTTTTGCGCGACTGACTTCCTTTTTTGCCAACATGTGACTTGAATTGTTTAAGTTTCCGCATTTTATATTTTTGAAATTTTTGGAAAATAATGTTTGAATTTTTTTTATCGTTTTCTTATTTTTGTAGGAAAGTGAAACTGTTTTGAAAAGAAATTTTCAAAATAAACATAAAGAGTTTTCAAGCAGAAATTTACATTTATGAAAAATTTCGATTTTTGATCACGTGAACAGCGTAAGGAAGATGTTTGGATGATTTGTGTGCGCGTTTTAGTGATGCAATAGGATCGATGATACAATAAAAACATTAATGATAACAAGGAAAATGCTGTTTTAGCCTTTGGAACATTGTTTCCATACCTTGTCAACGATGCGTGCGAGTCATTAGTTAACTCGTTTTACGTCTTAGAGCTTGTCTTAAGACTTCTTTATAGTCTACAGATGGATACTTTTGGAGTATTTTGGGTAAATGGGGTGAAAATTCCACTGTAGGGCGGGAAATGGAAAAGTTGTAAGCGGGAAAATGGTCAAACTCTTCACTTCGATTTCCTTTTTCCAATTTACGAGAAATTAAATAGGAAATGAATAGACTGCGTGACGCTTTGGATGACAAATTGGTTGCTTCCCATTTTTATTCGTAATTGTGTGAAGGTAATGGATTAAAAAGAGTTTTCAAAAATTTGCATTCATATAGAAGTGCCAGTATATTTAGGATGTTTTGCATCATGCTTTCAAAAGTGTTTCAAAAATTTATGCATACATATAGGAGGATCCGATATAGAATCACCTTGCATACATGTTTTATGGTTGAAATTGCACTATGTACACCATGCACATATACACATGGTTGCAAAGTGGATGCACACAAATTAGTTGTGTAGAATAGAACAATGGGCGTCAGAATTTTGAGGATAAATTCCTTTTAAGGAGGGAAGAATGTAACAACCCAAAATTGTGGCAATAGGAATTAATTATTAAAATTTCAAAAATAAGAATTTCTGCAAACGATAGAATTTGACCATGAAACTTTAACTGATGCGTTCGTCTCGAATTCTTGTCAACTTTCATGTATGGAATTTTGCGAACAGAGTCCGTATGAAAAAGTCACGGACGAAATACGATAACAAACAGAAAATAAATAAACAAAAAAAAATTATATGTTATATACCATATTTAACCAACGTCACTAGACAGTTGGCGACCCCAGCGGTCGACCCACTGGGCGCCAAAACGCCCAGTGACGGCTAGGGTTAAGGGATTAGTTTATAATATATTATTAAACGAATGGACGGATATAAACTAAAGTGAATCCAACGGTTCATGCCAATTCCACTCCTATAAATAAAGGGGTAAGGCCTTATTCTTTTCCATATAAATCTGTGGGAAGCAGCGAATCTCTGCCATTTCCCTCCCACTTCAAACCTAATTTCTTAATTAAAAACATATTTGTATACAATAAATCATATACAAATCATATAGAATTGAGAGGATTATCAGATTCAATGGAAAAGAATGTGAATTGACGCTCTAAATCAGACTCTCCCTTCTCTTACTATTTTCGTACATATCTATGATCTGAAATTTTCCCCTTTTAGATAAATTGTAGATTTATAAGAATTTGGGAATTGTAGGCCCAAAAGATTTTTCAAACTTCAGATTTGGATGTTTTCAAGTGAGTGGGAAATTTACATATACAGTATAATAGTGTATTTATTTCGTTTGAATTAGATCTCAAAATATATGCCTATTTTCATCAGATATGTTCATAATATTGTTGTAATTGAATTAACACCCATCAGATCTGATTGTAAATACCGTTAAAACTTATAAATTGTGGATTGTGGTTAGGAATAATATTAATTGCAGGATTCTTAAATTTGTTTATGAGTATTTCCTTCAATTATGTTGTAAAACGTATTGTGGCTTGTCGTAAAACACTGAGGATTTGGAGATTAGTCCCAGTAACACTATTTAGGTGTAATTTTCTTCCAAATCCCTAGTTTCAGTGTAAGTTGGCGAATTATGTGATTTTAACTTAAAATGATTATACCTATTTGCGCTCGATGTTGTTGGGGTTTGGCTAATTTGTTGTAAATATGTCGTTTTTCCACATTTTTTGAATAAAAAGATATTATTTGAATTCGCAAGAGATACGAAAAAAAGATTGAAAAAGGGAAAAGTGGTGAAAACTTACGTATAAATATAAAAATACATATTTGTGCGTAGTTTGCATCAAATATTCTATATATATATATATATATATATTTCTTGTGAATTTGAAATATGTCTATTCCACAAATCAGGCATAATTTACAATAATTACAGCTAACTGTCTTTTTGTAACATTTGGAACCCTATGGAAAGACTGAATACAAAAAGGAATGTTAGGATATTGATTAAAGAAAATCATCTAATTTAATTTAATGATAATGACTACGTTGACCGCGCAAAAACATAAATACAAATATGCATATTATCCATCCAAAGCTACGTAAAACGCTAAAATATACATTATATTGAATGTCTGAATAATGTTTGATTATGGAATTATATGTATGAAAATTTAATCCATATTGAATTAATATATTTTTGGTGTCCATTATAGCAATTAATATAACTTACTGCTATAAATAGGGTCACAAATCAATAAATAACAATTGTAACCAACATTGATTGTGGAAAGTGAATATAATAGGATAATGGTTACAATTCCTAAATTAATTAGGATTAATATTGTAAACCCCAATTAGGGAATATGAATTATAACCGCATTTAGACAAGAGGTTAAGCTTAACTTGTGGTAGAAGTCTGCCCGGAACCGCCCGGCAAATCCAGCATCCACTGATGTCCATCTTAATGTGAGGGGTCTAATGAAAAAATATAAATGTATCAAAGCATGAGGTTAAATTCAACTTGTGCTAGAAGTCTGCCGGAACCAATAGGCAAATCCAACATCCACAAGTGGTCAACTAAATGTGAGAGGTCTGGTGCACAAATATATATACATATATAATAAGCCACAGATAAATAAATAAATAAATAAGAATATTAATTGTCTGTTGGGTACAACAAATAGATACCTTAGGACTGGTAAATGGTTGCCTTAGGAAAATATGGTCGTTATGGTCATAAAAGGCAATAAACTAAGAAGTAAATGGGTGTAAAAAGGGGACTAATGGATATTGATTGTTGTTTAAATACTAAGTCCAATTAGGGAACTAATCAAATAAATATCCTAGGGTTAGGAGAATATAACTTTACTTATTTATATTAATTAATATTCAACTTATAATTAAAAGTTAGAGTTGGACTTAGTAGGTTAATGATGTAAAATATTATTAACAGTACGAACCCGTGATGATAATAAATCTTGTACGTATAGTATTTCCGTGAAGAGAAACTAAACGGAAAGGACTTGATGACGTAGCCCACTTTATCCCAATAGGGAATGGTATTCAAGGTTAATGAGGTATGAACTTAATAAGCTTCGCGTATAGTCCACTTCCTAGGTCTTAAGTGGCTTAGGGTTGAGGAGTCCACCTGGGAGTAGATCCTTCAGTTTAGGGGTATTAAACAACATGTGTATGTATTTCCTGCCCAAACCTAGAAACTTAAAATGTCATATATGGCTACCTATCCTACGTGAAGTAGTAAGCGACTAAGCTTGTTATCCAAAAAGGTCAGCTAAATGGTATAGCGAACGATAAAATACCACCTTTCACCTTACACGAGGAAAGGGTATATGCGTGAATGACGGAAGTCTAAACTAGTAGGACCTGTAGCTAGTGCCCTCTAGTTTATGTTTATATGGAAATATTATCGAGGAATAATAAGTGACCAATAGGTCTGCCTAGGGTCTTAAGTGAACGGTGAGAATCCACCCTATCTATCATTGATAGTGAGGCAATAAACAATAAAGGATAGTCAATGAGGATATATATATATACATAGAAATTAAAATCCGTAATTAGGGCTCCACTCTCGATTAAATAACCAGGCACGTTCTGGTAGAAAGGCTAGAATCAGTAACTGTGGTAGGCAAACATCTTGGGTTGAACCAAACGGGATACAACTGTGTATTATAATATGTGTTGTACATTTCCTATTCACCAAAATCTTGTTGTTCTGACCCCCTCCTCATTATAACCACCCAGGTTTTCTAGAGAAGGTCGGTTCTCACAGGTGTTTTAGTTTGGCTTTCGGTTCTCGTTCTCTCTTATGCTCGGTATTGGCGAAGAGACTTACTTTAAAAAGGTAGTTACATGAGTTAGTACTAATCTACCCTATTTTGTTTCCACTGTGAGTTATCTTATCGTATTCTGATTATACTCATGCTCAATTATTTGCAGGTACCAAATTTACACGCTTCATGTTTGGATGTGTTCAAGTTTTGATTTTCTCAAAATTTGGGCTATAAATTGTGTTGGGTGTTATACGTGGGGAATCACAGCTTGGTATCAAAGATAAATTCATAAAAAATATGATAAACACAAAATGGTATATAATACAATACATCGAAGAACAATATGAGCGTAACATTATCCCTATTCAAAGTTGTCCTTGATCGTGACGTTAACCTTCCCGTGTCCGTCAAAGGTAGACGTAGGAATGAATACATCTAGGAATGCAATTTTAATTCCATAGTATTCCATTTTGAACTCAATTTATAATATCTTAGCTTTGTGAATAATACTTCTCTTCTTTTAATCTTCTAGCTAGTGGCTAAAAATGACATTGTAGTTGTCTCTGGAGCTCGGCAGACCAATGGCCCACACCTAGAGGATGTCTTCATGTCAACTGATCAGATCTTGGAGCTTATTAGGAGCACTAAGGCTCTAGCTCCATCTCGTTTTCTCCTCCATTCAAATCCATACTTGCACGTATGCACAGTGACTTTACTCATCTTGGAGGCAAGATGTTCAAAGGCTCCGAGTTGGTGTTGGATATTCAGTCCTGGCTATATACATGTGAGCGTAATTTTCTCATATGGAGATATATGATCACCACTGCATTCTTGTAGCATCGAGCATGTTACAAGATCATGAGTTGGATTAGTATGAGTTGCTAATAGTAGAGAACGATGGGTCCACCTTAGAGTGGCAGTAGTTCCGAGACCATTATGAGCTAAAGTTCGTACCCGAGTCTGGAAAGGAAATCCTAGCTCAATGTTTCCTTTACTTGAAGAAAGGGAAGTCGACTGTGTCTAAGTATGTTACTTCTTTTGAGGCCTTATCCGAATATATTCTTGAGCATATTAACATTTCTCACGAAAAAACATCAAATTTGTTAATGGTCTCAAGAAATATATAAAGAAACCCTTGATATAGCATCTTAAGTTGATATTTAGGTTCTTACTGATGTGGCCCTTCACTTTGAAGCGGTCGAGAATGAGAAGGATAAAGAAGATGAATTATAGGTTTGTAGAAATACGAACAAGAAGCGTTTTCCCTTTCACAAGTCAAAGTCTTTCCAGCAAAGTAAGAAGAAGAAGAACATAGTTTCTAGCTCTCATTCTCATGTTGCACCCAAGCGGACTAAGACTTTGGAGTGTTACAACTATGTCTCATGTGATCGTTTTGCAAGGGATTGTCCCAAACCCCGTAGGTGCTGCTATTGTAAGAAAGAGGGGGCATTTGATACATTCATGTCCTAAGAAGCAAAGGGATTCTAGTTCTAGGAACCTGAATATATCTAATGCATCAGGACGTTCATCTCAACTTCGAGGTACATCTCCTTCCATTATTGCGGATTATTTACTATTCCATGACTGATCTATTTGAATTTTATTCAATATGGTTACATTGCATTCATTCGTATAGAAATAACTTGTTGATGCTATTTCCTTGGACGTTACATGTCTGATGACCTCATTACAAATTGTGAATCCTATCTAGGGATCTGCAACTCTTATTATGTTATCCAAGGATGTCGAGTTATTTATATATGGCCTTTATTTCTGTGCGAATCTGCACGTAGTTAATTATCTTGGCTTTGATATGATTTTGGGTATGGTTCGGCTCATGCGGTACAAAGCTAGAATTTTATGTTTTGGAAGAGTTTTGTACCTTCTACACCCCTACTTACCAGCTCAGCTACCTCCTATTCTTCGGGACGTCGATCATGATTCCGAAGTATCTTTATGTGATCTTGAGTCCAAAGATGAGGATGAAATATCGCAAATCCCAATTGTTTATGATTTTGTCGATATCTTCGAGTATGTTTCAGGTTTTCTACCGAAGTAAGCTATAGAGTTCCGAATTGACCTTATTCCAGGAGCGTAGCCAATTAGTCGGCCTCCTACTAAGATGTGGACTAAGGAAAATGAGGAACGCAAAAAGCAACTTTTGGAACATGAAGTGAAATAGTTCATTCGGTCTAGCTCTTCACCATGGAGTGCCACTGTGTTATTCATGAAGAAGTTCGGTGGCACTCTTAGGCTTCGATTACCCAAGCTTAATGAGTTGATCATCAAGAATTTTTATCCGTTGTCGAGGATCAACGGCATGTTCAGTCAGTTATGTAACGCTTAGGTCTTTTATCAACTTGACCTTGTAACGGGTTTTCATCAGTTGCGGAGGACACCATTCCTCTCACGGCATTCCACACTCGCTATGATTCTTATGAGTGGCTCGTCGTGTCATTAGGTTTGATGAATGACCCAACTATCGTCTGTCTTTTGAATTGAGTATTTCGGGAATATCTCGATAAGTTCGTTCTTGTAGTCATTGATGATATCCTTGTGTATTCTAAGTCTGAAGATGAACATGCTCGACATTTGAGAATTGTTTTGTGCACACACGATCAACATCAACTCGGAACAAATTTCTTAAAGTGCCACTTTAGGGGAAGCAAGTTAAGTTTCTCGGCCACATCGTATCATCCGATGACATTTTGGTCAATCCTTCTAAGATTGAAGCTATCCAGAATTGGAAGAGGTCCGAGAACGTCTCAATGATTCGTAGTTTCCTAGGATTGACAGATTATTACCATCTATTCATAAGTATCATGCTTCATCTGACTACCCTTACTAGAAAAGGCATTTGTTTCATTCGGCCCCGACAAATACAAAGCTTCTTTTCACAGATTGAAGAAACTTCTTACTCATGCATCTGTTCTAGTGGTTCCTAAAGGTGTTCAAAATCTTATTGTTTATACTGATGTTAGCCATTACAGCCTTGGTGATGTGTTTATGCAGTGTTTATGCAGCGTGATTGGTTGTTGTCTATGCTTCTAGGAAATTGCATCTGAATGAGGTTCGGTGTGCTTCCCATGATTTAGAGCTAGTTGCCATATTGCATCATTATCTATTCGGAGAGCATTTCAACTTTTATACCACGATTTGAGGTTCCAGTCAAAACCACGAGATTCTGACCAACTCGTACTGGTTTCGGTCGGCGGTGATACAGGATTTAGGTGAAATCCTGTCTCGTTCAAAACAGCAAAGAAAATCAAGAAAATTCACAATAGAAAATCAGAAGAAGAAGTAGGGTGACAATAAAAAATACTCAAAATCAGTTGAATGAAAGGAAAAAACCCTAGGCTTACCGATCTACACAAAGGAGATCGACCAAATTCAAAACCTCGACCAAATTCAAAATCACACCAATCCATTTGGTTATCAAGCAAGCTTCACAATTGATCTTCAACATAACAAAATGATTTTATTTGCGTTTCCGCCTTTTAGTTCTTCTCAATTTTATTTTTATTTTAGAGAGTCGTACCTTTTACTTTCCTACAGCAAGCCAAGTATTCTTTTAAAATGTATGGGATTTGGGCTGAATAACTTCTAGTGGTGCGTCTCTTATTCTATTTTCTAAATTATAGTAGTACGAAGAAGGGCACATGGCATCTAGTCATTTTATAATGGTAGCTATTTCACATGGTCTTTAAGAAAAATATTACATGCATATGTCATTTATTTATTTCCTATTTAACTATGTAAATAATGGAGTCTTGAATATTGCATTATTATTGTTTATGGTCTATATTTGTGTACGAATCTGCAAGTTTTGTCATTACTTTTTCATTGAAAAATAAAAAGTCGATATTATAACCTAAATCGAAACTAAAATTGAAACTTGCGAAATTTATGAAATTAATCGAAACTAATTCATTTTGAAATGGTCAAAACTAAGACCGAAACCGAGTTTTCGAACCTTACTTTATACTGATCATAAGTCTTTCAAGTATTTATTCACTTAGAATGAACTCAACATTCGACAATAACATTGGCTCGAATTTCTCACATTGTATCATTTTGATGTTCAGTTTACCTTGGGGAAGGGGAATCGAGATGCTAACACATTGAGTCATAAGCAATCGGTTGTAGTTTTCACGATGCTTACAGAATGTAACGTCTTAGAGACTCTTTCTTATTGTGATATTCGATATCATGCTCTATCTTTTTGTTCTCCATCTTTGTTATTTAACATGGATGCACGACCCAACCTATTGGATCATACTGTCGAGACACAACAGATGATTCAGATATTGTATCTCTCATTCAGTGTTGCCCGACTGTGTCCCATGATGAGGATTTGATCATCGTTATGTATATAACATAGGGTTATTTGAGGATTTATTGATGTATAGTGATTTCATTTCTGTGTTTGAACTCATATTCGAGTTTCCAAGTTATGTGGTTTCTGTGACTTCTATGTTATATGTGATTATGTTGTTTCCATCCTTTGGTTTATATGATTTTGAATCATATAAGTCAGAGTTTTATAATAACAGGAATCTTAATTGATTCAATAATCTAAGTTGGTGTATTTAACTTTGATGAGATGCGTATAAAATGGTTCGGTGATCCTTTCACATATATTGCTTGGGAATCAAAGTTTATATGATTCCTTTATTTAATAAAGGAACTATTCCCTTATGTAATTTTATATCTTATTTATCACATACTAACCACCTTGTTCAAGTTACATTGGCTCGTGTATTTTATACACTCAGGTTAGACCGAGTTGCCAGTTAGGATTATCTCTGGTCCTTGCATAGATATATCAAACTGAACATCTATATCATTCTTAACATCTCTATCAACCTTTTGGGACCGTTATGCATAGTTTCTGTGTAGTTCACTCTATAGTGATAGCGTGCTCTGATATACGTACATGTTCTTTTGGGGAGGGGGGGCTCGATGTTGTAGATATTATGGTTTGTATAACCGTTATGTACGTCACTTTGTATGATATTTGATATATATATATATATATACACACACATATGTATGTATGTATAAATGACTTTATTTGTTGTTCTGTGATCTGTGATACTTATTGTAGTTGTATTTTCTACTGATTTGATCCTATAGCCACCGTAACATCGTATTATGCAAGAATTAAGTATGTCAATCTACTTGAGGAAAATAATATGAGCATTTTATCAACATATTTTATATTTTTTAATACAAGACTTATAGACGATCACTCCTAACCATCCCTATTCTCCGTACTAACAGACGACATTACTTGTTAATGCTCTTTGTTAATATGGGTCTTGGCATGGGGCATCACACATTGCTAACTTGAAAACTACTATTAACAGTGAAATTTGCCAACGGTAAATGCTCCTCCTAAGCCCCTTCAAATTCAAGAATACACATTCTCAATAGACCCTCCAATACCATGTTTACCCTTTCAGTTTGGCCATTAGTATGTGGATGATAGGTTGGATTCAATCTTAATCGTGTCCACATGCCTCCTGTAGGCTTCCTTAAAATTTGCTAGTGAAAATTAGATCCTTATTGTTCACTATGCCAGCGTGGACTCCATGTAATTGAACTGCCTCTATAATGTATAGGGATGCCAATGATGCAGCTGATCTCTTACTCCTAACTAGTATAGGCGCTCTTCGTCAATATGTCTACTATCACCCAAATGCTAGTGTTCGATTTCCAAGATTGTGATAATCCGTCTACAAAGTTCATTGAGATAATTTCCCATCTTCATTAGAGTACTTCTAAAGGCTAAAGCTGTCCTCCAGGCTTCATTTACTCCACTTTAACTCTTTGACAAGTTAAATATATGGCTATAAACTCCACCACATCCTTCTTCTTGTTCGGCTAAAAGAAAACCCATTTCATATCTCTGTACATTTAATAACCACTAGGATGGAAGATCATCTGCGAGTGGTGTTGTAACGACCAAGAAAATTTGACGCTCGAATTTCGACACTAATACATTCACTTAACAAAACTCAAGTATCAAAAACTCAGAGACTTAAAAGAAAAAAGTTAGCCGCCGCCCCTTTTCTTAAATAGCCAGAAAGCTCCTCCCTTCCACCATTAATTTCTCTTGATCCACACTATAAAATTCTCTCCTCCTTTGATATTATTGTAGTGCTCCTCATCCTCTTCAAATCCGTACGGATTACACCACTTGTAACAGCATCGTTCGATCGAATTTGCTCCCCGAAGACCCGCCGTTAAGGTCGCCGCAGCACCCCTGTCTCGATCGCACGCCACCGCGTGGGGCCCCCTGGTGTGCCTCCTTCTCCTCTTCGACGTGGTGGCATCTGATTGTGATGAAGCTCCACGGTTTGGACGAAGGATCTTGACATAGTTTGGAAGTATTACGTGAAAACGTTGTCCGTGTTTTGATTGAGGAAGAAGAGGGTTATTCTATTTTAAATTATTTAATTAACTGAATAAAATTTATTTACACAAATAAATTCATATATTATTCATACGAATACAGAATTGGAAAATTTCAAAACTGTTGGGATCGTAAATTCGAGATCTACATTTTAGGATAAACTAGAACGAATTTGGAGCAAATCAGAATTTGGGGAAATTCAATTCTGAGTTGTACAGAATTTAAAGCACTGTGAGAATTCTTTTTTTAAATAATTAAAACTAATTAATTATGATTATGTTTAGAAATCTTTACTAATCCGCTGTTAAATTCAATTTGTTGTTATATGTGATTTGATTTGGGTTGATTGATGTTGTTATGTTGATCTGTTGATTTGATGGATTATTGTGTTGAAATAAAATAGTCAAAACAAAAATAACATTTTTGTTGAAATAAAATAGTTAAAACAAAAATATCATTTTTGTTGAATAGACTTATGTTAAAACAAAAATATCATTTTTGTTGAATAGATTTGTGTTAAAACAAAAATATCATTTTTGGTTGAATATATTTGGGTTAAAACAGAAGTTATCATTTTTATTGTTTTGTTGAAATAGAATTATCGACAAAACAAAGTTATCATTTTTATTGTTTTGTTGAAATAGAATTGTCAACAAAGCAAAGTTATCATTTTTACTGTTTTGTTGAAATAGAATTGTCAACAAAATAAAGTTATCATTTTTATTGTTTTGTTGAAATAGAATTTTCAATAAAATCGAATTATCATTTTTAATTGTTTTGTTGAATTATAATTATATACAATTTAAAAGAGACATTTTTATCGTCACGTTATACATTAGAATTGTATACAATTTAAAAGAGACATTTTTATCATCATGTTATACATTAGAATTGTATACAATTTAAAAGAAACATTTTTATCGTCATGTTATACATTAGAATTGTATACAATTTAAAAGAGATATTTTTATCGTCATGTTATACATTAGAATTGTATACAATTTAAAAAGGCATTTTTATTGTCATGTTATACATTAGAATTGTATACAATTTAAAAGAGACATTTTTGTCATCATGTTATACATTAGAATTGTATACAAATTGAAAGAGACATTTTTATCGTCATGTTATACATTAGAATTGTATATTATTTAAAAAGAGACATTTTTATTGTCCTATAATGAGCACAACAGAATAACACATATTAATTAGTCATTACATCACTATTTTTCCATATGTCCTTTACTTTTACCTTTCCTTAAAAATTATCATTTCCTTTTGTCTGACTCTTTCCTTGATGGTACAAAACTGATTGACAATGAGTACAAGAGCTAGAGCCGGAGGAAGAGGCAGAGGCAGAGGACTGGGAAGGGGTGAAACCCCCACCGCTCAGGATCATCCCAATCTGAAAGCAGTAGTACCACCACCACCACCCCTGCAGTCTTTTGACCTAGACAAAGTAGCTAGGAAATTCAGAAATTTGGGTGGCGTGCCGTTCACGGTCCTGGGACAGTGATGGAAGCTTAGGCATGACTCAAGACATGTGAGAAGATATTTGGGAGCTTGGAACTTGAAGATCACCGTAAACGATCATGGCATCATGGCTACTGAAGGATGAGGCTCAGAATTGATGAGAGACAGTTACGATTGGAGGTACTGATGCTGACATGTCATGGGAAAAATTCAAGGAGCTTTTTAACCAGAAATTCATTCCTTGGCAAGAAGTCGAGCGTCTTCACGATGAGTTTGCTAACTTGCAACAAGGAGATCGGACTATTTCTGAGTATGTGCGAAAACTCGAGGAGCTTTCACGATATTCACCTGAATTAATTCAGGACCCATTCCAGAAAAATAAGAAATTCATTGATGGCCTTTCAAGGAAGTGTCTCAACAGAGTGACAACACATATTAAGCTTCCATTTAACGAGGTGGTTGAGATGGCATGTCGATATGAAGAAAATGACAAGAATTCTCTGTAGGATTAGCAAAGGAGTCAAACTAATAAAAAGAGGAAGCAGTCTCACTACTACAAAACAGATTAATTGCTTCCTCTCATATGCTTCGGTTGTATATAAAACTGAAGCAAATAAAGATTGTTGCTTCGAATTGGTTATTACAACCGAAGCAACTAATTCAACGGAAGCAGCAGAAATTTTAATTATAGGAAATTGCTTCTGTTGTCATGGAAACCGAAGCAACAGTTTGGAAGCAACAGAGCTATTTGCTTCTGATCTTTATACCCGACATTATAGACACCCACGTTATAAGCACGCCTGTCCTTCCCGCCTCTTTTTTGGTCCGTACCCAACATCCCGCCTGTATATCATTTAACGCTAAAGCATCTTTTTTGGGCCGTACCCAAAAGTCCGCCCGTTTATCCTTTAACCCATAAAACAGGAATTCATCTTTTTTTTTCATTTTTCTTTTTCCATCAATAATCGTGTTCCGCCTGTTAGATCCAAACTCTCAGATAATCCACGCCTTTTCAATCCAGAACGAAACTTGTAAAAGCCCCCTTCGCTGACTCTATTGACGCCCAACCTCAGATCATCGAGGCAATCGATCGTTTCTCAGGTATTAATCTTCATTTATTTACTAATCGATTAACGATTTAGGCCATGAATTTATTGTTTCGATCGATTAGTATTTTTGCTTACAGAAAACGTTACATTTTGTTCGCGATTTCCAGGAGTACTATTGCAAATTTTGTCATCTTTTTTCCATTGTATTTGCATCCAGTTTTACTGGCTTACCCGTGTAATTACCAATGACTGATAGCGCATCGTGACCATAATTCCATATCTAAATCTTGAAAATTCACCCAAACCATCAGTTTGTTAAATCCAAATCATCATATTTGAATTCAGGATACCATACTGCAATCGTGAGTAGTCTGCCAGAATATGTGAAAAATTGAGGATTCCATACATATTTTAAGTCATCTCGGTCTTTATGTTGAACCCCAGAGTAGTTATTTGCGTTATGTATGTGATACTTCCCCTTTGGCTGCATAGATTTTCTAGAAAACAATTCCAATTTATAGTATGCTAGTTTAAATCTAATGCAGGTAATCATGGCAGTTTGTGCCCATGTTTGCCGCTACATGGAACTTTTTCTCATTAAACTACTTATTGAGTGCATACGCAGATATGTGTATGGTTATTAAGAGGATACATACAGATATATCTGTAGTATTTCTCTATAAACGCATATATTTCTGCATTTATTTATTGTTTTTTATTCCAGTTACTTAGTTTCAAAAATTACAATTTTATTAATTGTTTTAAACATTGAAACAAAAAGAATACAAAACAAAATTGCTATTGCAAACTTATTATATGAATCTGTTTTACCATTGCTTTTATATAGAGACCCATCTTGTATTAAATTTTTGACTTAAATGATCTGTATCGAATATTTGTTTTTTAAAATCCAGTGAACGAAGGAAACTTAAAAAGTCCACAATTGAAAATTCCGTTACTGCCTACTACACTGACTGCAGCGTCGTTTGGTGCAATGGTCTTATTAATGAATGGTCACGTTTGTCCCATGAATGACTAATTGTTACAAGGCCCAAGCACGAGAGATATGTGAAATCAGTAGCATGATAAATATGTTGGCATTCAGGGAAAAACTAATAATCGTTGTTTTTTCATCCTTATCTGCTCTTAAGTGTTCCTTCCACTTTTTATTTATTTAAAAAACATCAAAAAAAGCAAAATACTATGATTAATGGTGGCAAAAAATTACAAATCAAAGATGTTAATTGCATAAAACTTTCTTGACAGTTGCATTTCTTTGCGATAAATCAGCGATGTTATATTTTAGTTAACTATCAGCGATAAATCGCGATTTCCAATTTTTTGGATAAATCAGCGATGTTGCTATCAACATTTTGTGGAATCAGCAATTGGAAAATGAAGTTTATCTGATGATATATTTTAGTTAACTGATTATTTGGATTAAGCATTATTTTCTTATAACTAATGAATTGCATTGAACTTTTAGAGTTTGTGAAAGAAATTTATATGTTTCCAAATGTGATGATAGCGAATAAGATATTGTTGACGATTCAATTTTTGGTCTGCTGAAAAATGTTTCTCAAAACTGGAATTACTAAAGTTATATTTGTGCGCTTTTTAGTCTGCTGAAAAATGTTTCTCAAAACTGGAATTACTAAAGTCATATTTGTGCGCTTTTATGTCACAATATAGATAGAATGAAATAGCGATATTATGCATTGATAATGACATGTTGAAAAATATTGATCTAGATGATATAATTAATGATTTTTCTTCAGAAAATACATTGAGAGATATTTTTAAATCAGATTTGTTGCTGAGTAATAATATTATTTAATTAGGCTATATTTGAACAAAATTGTAATAATTCTTTATGAAAAAATTCACCAAAAGTGAAATAAAACTAAATAAATAACAAGAGTGTGTAACGTAAAAGGTTTATATAGTACCAAAAAATTAACCACAACCATCAGTTATGATCTCATTAAAGCAATGAATTAGCCTAAAATAATAGTTCAAAAGCACTCCTTTACAGAAAATAATCAGTAAACACTCAACTGTTCAATATAAATATGTTGCAAAAGTAAATAAATAGTGAAGTCCTGTTGTTTTAGAAATAGTTACATCTGGCGTGTCCATATCCTGGATAGGATCACCTTCCTTCTGCTTAATTACAACTTTTCTTTTTATCTGAATACAGTAAAAATGCACAATTCAAAAAATATGGTATACATACATAGAAATTAATGTAATGGCTCTTGTAGATTTCATAGTACCGTCCCTTGAACTTCACAAACGCATGGGCAAACTTGGCAAGAAATTAAAGGAATTCTCCTCTAGCTGTCCAGTTGTTCGAGGGAAAATCAGATCTAAATTCAGTTGTGGAGGAGGCAGTATGTTAGAGGATCAGATTTGAGAGGAAAGAAGCCAATTTGAGAGTTGATTGAAATAGCCGAGGGGGATGGAATTTATACAGTGCGTGTGAAATATGAAGAAACATATTAAACTCACATTAATCTCCCAATTAACATCTATTTAGAAGCACTTAAAACCACCATATAGTTTCAACCCCTAAATCATTATGACAAGATGACCAACTCACAATCAGTTATCGTTGCAACAGCGCATCACAAACATATACCTAAAATTCACATGAGCATGACAAAAAAAATAATTTCCATCTTAAAATATGTTTTCTCTTACAAATAAGAAGTTGATTTTGGCTTTAGAATTTTTTTTTTTGACAAAACTTTACATCCCACATGAGTTATATGAAAACTACAAACGCCCTTAACTAGATGAACTAAACTAAGATAAATATTGTACCCCTTTGTTTCAAATATTTTTAGAACCACTCACACATAATAAATCTTAAACTACACCTCATAATTATTGTAAATGCTTGGTCATAAACTACACTGCATAATTATTCCTACAAACTTACTTTTGCTTTTCTTGGTCAATCATGGTTTAATACGTATATAAAGTTTACGTGCCCTATAAAAATTAGCACTTAATGGAAAAAAAAAATATGTTTTCAGCAGGGGCGGACGCACGTAGAGCCTAGGTAGGGCTAATGCCCTATCTCAAATTTGCAAAATGAGTTACAGAGACTAAAGATTTTACACTCGGCCCTAGCTGAAATTTTAGTTCTGCCCTAGCTGGGTTGTTCCAACCCACAAACGTTTGTCCCATGAATGACTAATTGTTACAAGGCCCAAGCACGAGAGATATGTGAAATCAGTAGCATGATAAATATGTTGGCATTCAGGGAAAAACTAATAATCGTTGTTTTTTCATCCTTATCTGCTCTTAAGTGTTCCTTCCACTTTTTTTAAAAAAAAACATCAAAAAAAGCAAAATACTATGATTAATGGTGGAAAAAAAATTACAAATCAAAGATGTTAATTGCATAAAACTTTCTTGACAGTTGCATTTCTTTGCGATAAATCAGCGATGTTATATTTTAGTTAACTATCAGCGATAAATCGCGATTTCCAATTTTTTGGATAAATCAGCGATGTTGCTATCAACATTTTGTGGAATCAGCAATTGGAAAATGAAGTTTATCTGATGATATATTTTAGTTAACTGATTATTTGGATTAAGCATTATTTTCTTATAACTAATGAATTGCATTGAACTTTTAGAGTTTGTGAAAGAAATTTATATGTTTCCAAATGTGATGATAGCGAATAAGATATTGTTGACGATTCAATTTTTGGTCTGCTGAAAAATGTTTCTCAAAACTGGAATTACTAAAGTCATATTTGTGCGCTTTTTAGTCTGCTGAAAAATGTTTCTCAAAACTGGAATTACTAAAGTCATATTTGTGCGCTTTTATGTCACAATATAGATAGAATGAAATAGCGATATTATGCATTGATAATGACATGTTGAAAATATTGATCTAGATGATATAATTAATGATTTTGCTTCAGAAAATACATTGAGAGATATTTTTTAATCAGATTTGTTGCTGAGTAATAATATTATTTAATTAGGCTACATTTAAACAAAATTGTAATAATTCTTTATGAAAAAATTAAATTTGTGAATGCAAATATTGCATTTTTATATGTATGTTTGTTGTAGTTATACTAAGTGGTCATAGTAATTTGGAAAGGGCCCAAATTATTATTTTGCATAGGGCCCATGAAGACATCGGACCGGCCCTGTCCACTACAATAACGATGCTGCTTCTATTTTCGTTTTTTCTTGTACTTATCAATCCATTGTATTAATTTTTGTTGTGTAGCTTGTCTCTAGTATTCTCACATGGATCGCAGTTGGATGTACAACATAAAGCGTAGTGATGATGAGTTTCTCAATAAAATTGAAGAGTTCATCAATTGTGCATTAATTAATCAATCAAGAACAGGGGATGACTATATTTTTTGTCCTTGTAGACACTGTAAAAATATCAGAAGATCCCGTAACATAGATCAAATTCGGGATCACATAATTCGTAAGGGGTTCAAGCAAAATTATATGCAGTGGATATGGCATGGTGAAAGCATACTTAGTAGACCTGGTTCTAATAATCATGAGATTGATGAGAATGAAGAGGAGAATAATGTGAATAATGAGGTAAATGACGATAATGATTGTATTCATGAGATGATTCATGATGTTGAAGATCATCTGATGGAAGAGCCAAAGTTATACGAAAAAATATTAGTGGATGCCGAAAAGCCTTTGTTTGATGGTAGTTCTTTTACGGTATTGTCTGCGGTGCACAAGCTTTTTAATTTGAAATCAAAGCATGGGTGGAGTGATACAAGGTTTACTTCTTTGTTGAAACTTTTGAAAGACATGCTTCCGGAAGGTAATGAGCTTCCTACTTCTAACTACGAGGCGAAGAAAGTTATGTACCCCATTGGCATAGGATACAAAAAGATACATGCATGTCCAAATGATTGTATATTGTATCGAAACGAATATGAGAACTTAAATGAGTGTCCCAAGTGTGGATTATCCCGTTACAAATCTCGGGGAAATGCTCATAACAATCCAGATAAAAAACGGCCTCCGACAAAGGTCCTATGGTATTTGCCAATTATTCCAAGGTTTAAACGCTTGTTTGCAAATGAAGAAAACACAAAAAATTTAAGATGGCATGCAGATGTAAGGAAAAACGATGGGTTACTTAGGCATCCAGCAGATTCTCCGCAGTGGAGAAACATTGATGCAACATATCCCGATTTCGGTGAAGAAAGTAGGAACCTTAGACTTGGTCTTTGCACAGATGGCATAAACCCATTCGGAAATCTAAGTAGTCAACATAGTACTTGGCCTGTTCTTTTGGTGATTTACAATTTGCCACCTTACTTGACTTTGAAGCGCAAGTACATCATGTTGTCTCTTCTAATCTCTGGACCACGACAACCAGGAAACGACATCGATATTTATCTAGCTCCTCTTATTGATGATCTGAAACTTTTATGGAATGAAGGTGTGCGTGTGTTTGATGCATATAGTAAAAGTGATTTTACATTGCGTGCCATGATTTTTTGTACCATAAATGATTTTCCTGCTTATGGTAACTTGTCTGGATATAGTACTAAAGGCGCTAGAGCATGTCCAATTTGTGAAGATGATATGGTTGTTGAGCGTTTGCATTATTGCAAGAAGAATGTGTATATGCATCACCGTAGATTTCTTCCTGTTAATCATCATTACCGTAGAAGAAAAAAAAGCCTTTCAATGGAGAGATAGAAAATGGAGTTGCTCATTTACCGTTAACGGGAAATGATGTTTATGAACGAGTCATGAATATTGAAAATACATTTGGCAAAGTCTTTCCTCTTCTTGAAGGCTCGTGGAAGAAGAAATCTATATTTTGGGAGCTCCCATATTGGAGACATCTAGATGTTAGACATTGCTTAGATGTAATGCATATAGAAAAAAATGTTTGTGACAGTATCATTGGGACACTCTTGAATATACCCGGTAAGACAAAGGATGGTGAGAAAGCTAGACGAGATATGTTGAAAATGGGTATTCGAAAGGAGCTAGCACCAGTGCAGAGAGGTAAACGTACTTATTTTCCCCCTGCATGTTATACATTGTCCAAAGGAGAGAGAACCAGTTTATGTGAGTGCCTTCGTAGTGTGAAGGTTCCATCAGGTTATTCTTCAAACATTAGCAGTCGTGTATCAATGAACGATTTGAAATTGACCGGTATGAAATCTCATGATTGTCATGTGTTAATGCAACATTTGTTACCTGTTGCAATTCGAGGCATATTGCCTAAACATGTTAGACATGTTATTACGAAGTTGTGTATCGTTTTTAATGCAATTTGTAGCAAAGTAATCGATCCTGATATGTTGGATGCTCAGCAAGCTGATGTTATTGTCACCTTATGCAAGTTTGAGATGTATTTTCCTCCTTCATTTTTTGACATTATGGTGCATTTGATTGTTCATCTCGTAAGAGAAATCAAAATTTGTGGTCCTGTGTTCATGAGATATATGTATCCGTTTGAAATGCACATGGGGTCTTTAAAAATAAAAATAAAAAACAGATATAGACCCGAAGCTAGTATTGTAGAAGGTGTTGTGGCTGAGGAGGTTATTGAATTTATCACTCAATACGTACCTAGTGTGGAACCTATTGGTCTTCGAAAATCTCGACATGAAGACCGACTTGACGGTCATGGCGTAATTGGGTTGAAATCGACTTCTATTGGTGATGAAATGTTTCAGAAAGCTCACTTACTTGTTTTACAACACCTTAGTGAGGTTCATCCTTACTTGGAGGAGCACATGACATTTCTAAAGTCTCGGAATCCTTCCGAAAATGAAAGATGGTTGATAAATGAACATAACAACACATTTGCCGAATGGTTTAGCAAAATGGTAATGACTCGGGTGGATGAACCAAATCATAACATTTCTGATACATTAAGATGGTTGGCATATGAGCCTCGATTTCAAGTTAACTCTTATGAAGGATATGATATTAATGGTTATGTCTTTTATACGAAACGTCAGGATGAGAAAAGTAAAATGCAAAATAGCGGAGTTAGTGTCGTGGCTTCTTCTCGAGAATTCGCAAGCGCTAAAGATAACAGACCAATAAATGCGACAATGACATATTATGGGATAATTGAGGATATTTGGGAGCTTGTGTATAAGGGCTTCACGATTCCATTATTTCGATGTAGATGGGCTGACAATCATCGTGCTGTACAAGTAGATGACTATGGATTCACACTTGTTGACTTTGGTCGAGCGAGTCATGATAACGATCCACTCATATTGGCATCTCAAGCAAAACAAGTTTTTTATGTGACTGATCCAGCTAACAACAAGTGGTCTGTTGTTCTTCCTAGCAAAAGATGTATTGTTGGGATTAGTGATGTGGTAGACGAAGAAGAATACGATCATTTTGATGAGAATCCACCTTTCTCCGTTGGCATAAGTTTACAAGAAGAGGAAGTTGAGTTCAATGCAAATTATGCACGCTTTGACCATAACGAAGGAGTTTGGTTAGCGGGGTAATTTTTTCTATGTTTCATGCTTTTAATTTTGGTTTGGAAGCGTATATGTGACATCAGACATTTTCTGCATTTTTTTTTTAAGAATAACTAGTATAAATTGAGTTAAATATTTAGCTTAAAGAAAAAAAAAATGTTGTCAAACTGATGTGATTCTTGTTATTTCTTGGGGACATTGTATGATAGTAGAGTGCACACTTTTTATCTAGTGTCTTATAAAATAAAATTGCATCTGATATTAGATACTAATATATTTGTGTCTTGTTAGTTACATAATGTTTGATTACATTACTCAATAATTAATACTGTTTTTGTTTGCAGGGATAGAGAAACGGATCCGTGATATTAATCGTCCCTCGAGGTAACCAATTCAATCGTAGAGTATTATACTATATGAAAATCTAGATTTGAGTATCATACATTATATTTCAGACATAAAATACGTCATTTTAAAAGTATGCAGCATTGAATGCCATTCTGAATATTAAAAATATGCAACATTGAATGTCGTTCTCCTGAATATTTTGTAGCTGCGATGATACGGGTTAAGCTACAAGTAACGACACTTGTAGGATCATGTCGAATCTGATTATGTACTATGCTATGTTAACATTTCATTAAAGTATACCTTGGTCTAAAACATTGGGTAACTAATAATTCTGATTAGTGATGTCTGCTTATTGTATTAAAAAAAAATTCCATACTTCTCTGCCTAAAAAATGAAAATGATGATTACTTTTGCGCATGCTGCTTCTGTAGTTGAACCCCAATTTATTTGAAGTATGTCTATTAAAACATGTTATGTGATTCGATACAATGGAAAAACTAGATGAATTAAAACTAGAAGTACCTATCATGATTCAGATATGCTTATTTCTACATCTAAAGTTAGGTGATTTAAGATGCATAACGTAAGTAAATTAGACTTCTGCTGTCTAATATATAGAACTATTTCTTTTCATTACTTTCTTGGTGAATCCATCATTTGAGTTTTATGTGACTGAATGGGCAGTTGTGCTACATAACTTAACTAGGCTTTGCTACAATGTGACTGAAGTTAATAAATTGTTCAAAATCAATGTTGATACAGCAATAATGGAAATAGAACAATATGGACACAATGAAGTGCAGACCAATTCTTCTACCCAGTCTTCATCTAAGAAGATCCGAAGAGGTCCAACAACCGGGAAGAAATATAAAACACACGAGCCGAAATTTATTGAGTGGGGCGATAATGGCAAACCCGTTGGGAAATGGGCGAAGTGTTACAAGGGTATGTGGGCGACATAGCTCGATCCAAGATTGATATCACTATTAAGAGTTGGGATGACGTTAGCCAAGGGCTTAAGGACACTATTTGGCAAGATGTTAAGGTATTATAATTTCATTTATATTTGTTTGTTCGCAGTAAGCTTTCCATGTAATTATTCGTTTTTTTAAATTAATATTGACATCCAATATCAACATATATGTCATGTAATGTTGTTTTATTTATGTTTATGAGTTATGTTACACATATCTACATAATTTTGAATCATTCGCATAAAAGACTGCAAATGCTTGGTTCTATGATTATATCTACATAATTTTGAATCATTCGCATAAAAGACTGCAAACGCTATGTCCAAGCTGAAAAATAACAGTAGGTGGAGAAAGCATATTTTTGTAGAGACATAACATATTGATGATAAACTTGTTCATTTTTAATTATTACAGAGCGAGTTCCATATTGATGATAAAATGAAAAAAATTGTGCTAAAGAATGTGTGGGAACGATGGAAGGATTTCAAAACTAAATTGGTTAGTGGTTGGGTTACAAAGAGAAGAAAGCTTCTAGAGAACCGTAAAGAGCCGTACGAGTTATATGACGGCATTACACAAGCACAATGGGAAATCTTTAAGAAGAATTGCGAAACCGATGAATATAAGGTATGTCTTTTACTAATTTTAGAAACAAGGCTGTTTCAGTTATAAGTTTTTTAAATGGTACTGCAAATATTATGGTGATTATCTTCAGCATTAATTAGATTGGCAATTAAACTAAAAGTCTATTTATGGTGATTATATCTATGCATCAGACAAATTCTTGGCTGTTTGTCTAAATATACTTATGCTTCCATATACTAGTAATCCTTGATCCATTGTTTAAAGCGGCCGTAAGTAAATATGCTTAAAAGCAAAAATTTGCTTTTGGTGAAGTAGAAGCAAACTTAGCTTCTTTTAAACATAGCCATGTTTGTTGGCTGAATCTGTTTCATTCGTAGCAAATTTTGATTAATTATTTTTAATGACTTTAGTTTAGTCAAAGTAATCTTCTAGAAAATAAAGATAAAATGATCTTTACCAGTAAATAGCGATTTGGCTTAAGTTGATGTTTATCGATCGCTAGTGTAGTCTTGATATAATAATCATATATTTTTTCCATTTATCTCACCACATTTGATGAGATGTGTAAAATGAATGCAAATAAGATATCTAGACACATTTGTATTTAAATGTCATTTCTTAAGCATATCGTTTTCTACATGATTGATGATACATGAAGACAGAAGTAAAAATCCATGTGTCCTAAAGGTTTTAATTGAGTTTTTCATTTATAATATAACCCATTTCCTTGCACATTATTTATTAAATCCATCTTTTATTATTCAACTACTAAATGTGATCATAAAATTTCTGCATAAATCAATGTAAGCACTTTTTGAAAAGTTTTGGCATCTATATTAAGTTTTCAACAGAAGTATCGATTTAAGTTTTCTCTTTGATATCAAGCAAAATTTTCAAAAATAGTAAATAGCGCTTTGGCTTTGCAATCAATTTTATGTATGTGATTGGGTTTGTTTGGAACTGTGGACAGTCTGAAATGGTTTAAGAACGTTTTTTCTCAAAAAATTGTGAGTTATGACATGTTAAATTACGAGCACACTTGTCCTTTTTATAAGTATTTAAAAATTTCCAGACTGTTAGGGGATTGTCCTCAACTTGTATGCTTAAATCAATTATAATGCAGCTGAAAGTAAAAAAAAAAACCTGAAGAATAAAACACATCTGTCACAAGGTGCTGATCAGCAGTCCTTTGTTGATTAAATGATGAAAAGTTTGAATAACAAATGATGAAAGTTATACATTTAAAACAATAAAAAAAATTGTCACACGCTGAGCACATGAGCATCCTCATTTAAGCCAAAGTGTTATTAGTTATCTTCTTTTTTCATAATTTTTTTCATAAATGCTGAATCATAATTTTGTATGTGTACTTGTGTTATTAAACAGAAAAAAAGTGAGAAAGCTAGACAAAGTCAGATGTGCAATGAGCATCCTCATTATTTAGGACAAGCCGGATATGTAGGAAAAAAAGCTAAATGGATAATTGAAGGCCATAATCCCTCAGTGACATTACCAAGTGGATCTTTTGTGGATCGAAGTATGACATGGGTTTTGGCAAGATCCAAAAAGGGGGTTGATGGAAATTATACAATCCCGAATGAGAAAACTAGGCGAGTTGCAGAAAAAGTGGTATGATTAGTTTTCATACTTTCATTTTATCCCTTTAGATTAATCTTTTGCAATACATAATAATACATTATTATGTAATTATGTTTTTGTTTACAGAATGATTGGAGAGAAAAAGCCGTAGAAGGAGCTTGGGTTCCAAATAGACACGATGATGTCCTAAATCGTGCTCTTGAAAAAAAAAGAGCATCCAGGTCGAGTCAGAGGGGTTGGTGGGTTGATCGGTATCAAAGACGTATTTGGGGAGGTACAAAGAAATAAAGGTCCAAGTGGCGTAGTATCGGTAGATGACCTACATGTTATCACTCAGGAGATGGAAGCTAAATTCAATCAAAGATTTGAATCTATGGTGAATACAATTGTTGAGCAGAAGGTTACAAATATTTTGAACATGATGGGTATGAAGGTGCCAAATGATATAGGGGTCAACAACACACCTTCAGTTGGTATTCGTAGTAGCTATCATTCAGTACACTTGGACAAATTACAATCTACAAGCAAAACTCAAGATATGGATCCTTTTGAAGACTTGCAGGTAAACAATTCAAACGTTTACTTCTGTAAATATATATCATATTATGCATTTAATATGTGTGTGACAAATGTTTGTTTTGTTATTGTCATTCTAGAAACCAACCAAATGTCGTCTAGCTGTGAATTCGGACTTCAAAATTATCGTAGTGGGTCGTGGTAGGGTACATCCTGCTTCAAGGAATGGAGATCAATGCCACAATCAACAACTGTTGGCCGATCATGTAAAGGTTGGGATCGACGCGGTGGAGCCTATTCATGCGGGAGTCCCACTTCCAGTTCCAACTAAATATCTCACCACAATAGGAGAAGCGGTCGGTAGTTTTGTTCAATGGCCTAAAAGTCTTGTGCTTTTAGGAGAAAACGATGCGGTAAAATCTCTTGTGCACGTGCATTATAATGCTTATCAAATATGTTGATATGATGATATGTGATTATAATTATGTGATAAATTCACATGAATAAGGCAGGTTAATATTAGCATGACCTGATAATATGTGCATTATTAACATGACTTGATAATATTAGCATTGAAATTTCAATGATAATATTAGCAAGACCTGATAATATTAATCTTGTGCTTTCAAAGTCTTGTGCATTATTAGCATGTGTAAATTTATGCACAAAGTTAGAAAATGGCATGACCTGAAAGTAAAAATTTTACATCCTTTAATAATTTTGAGAAATTATATTTGTTTATATGAGGGCATTCATACCCCTAATATTCCAGGATATATTCATCATTATGTGGTAAGGTATTAAGAGTTTCTAGTTCTCATACCTAGGCCAGTGTTTTTTTTTTCAACATTCGGATCATTTTAAGTTTAGCTTCGACTGAAAGATTTACGAAAGGAGACAAAGTATTTTAATAATATCATTGTCAGGTAATTAGTTCGAGGACAACAGCTGTACACATTTTTATTTGTTTCTTTATATGGTCAAACATGTGAGCCACAGGATAAGATCGTGATATGAAAACACAGACTGTAAATTTAAATTTCTGCCTTAATAGGAATTAAGGCTTGTATGATGTTGAGTCTGCATGGACGTCATATAAAAATGGGTCTGCCATCTCTCCCTGTGCAAATGGAAGCTTGATGTTAATCCTGTGCTTTGAAATTTCAATGATAATATTAGCATTGAAATTTCAATGATAATATTATCATGATCTGATAATATTAATCTTGTGCTTTCAAAGTCTTGTGCATTATTAGCATGTGTAAATTTATGCACAAAGTTAGAAAATGGCAGGTTAATATTAGCGGTCATTTTGAGGGGAATATTAGCATTCTTAATATATTAGCATGGTTAATATAGGCAGGTTAATATTAGCAGGTTAATGTGAGTATGGCAGGTTAATATGAGAATATTAGCATGGGTAATAATAGCATTCTTAATATATGAAATTTCGTAGCTGTGTTGAGGGGAGCAATATAAATGGCAGGTTAATTGTTTCACTGGCTCCTATATCAAGTCCTAACAGTCATTTTGCAGGCTTCTTGTAGTAACTTTTTATGTCTATGTTATATATACGATTGTGCAATATAGTCACAACAGTTTAAAAGGAATACGCAAATGAATATGGTGCAGGCTGAACCTATAGCGAGCACAAACAAAGTGAAAGAATGTCGTGCTAAGGTCATGAATACAAATGAAAAGGTCTTGAATACATCGTCCAATCAACCTGTGAAGCATAAGGCAATCGTTGACGAAGATATCCTCAAAACTTTGTCAGATGAGTGTAAATATTTCCATGACCTGATAGTACAAACGCCAACCGATGATGATGTTATCATTGAAATTCACGTGAATAAGGATCTATTTGCGTATGACAAAGACTTTGAAATTCACATAACGGTGGATGACGTTATCCAATTTCTTAGTATGACATGGCTGAATGCATTTTGGTTACAGATTTACATCATGTGAGTATTTACATCATTAATTTTTTTTGTTGAACAAATAAGAAAAATGATGATTATATGTTTAAATAATGTGTAGGTGCTTAAATCGTATGTGCGATAATTTAGAAGTGAAGAACATTGGGTTTATGTGTCCTCAGAAACTTTCTCAAGTGCGGAAATTTCCAGATGCGACAAATTCATATATCTCAAACTCGTGGCATGTATCACAAGCTAAGTGCTTACTCTTAGCTCCATACTATGAAGGGTATGAATATTAGACTTTTAATAACTAGTTACAAGTTTGATGTTAATTTTAATTTTTATAAACCTTATATTGCAGGAAACATTGTCTATTGCTTGTTTTCCGTATAAAAAAGAATGAGGTTTATGTCTTTGATCCCCAGTCCGAACACAAACGCGATCTGCAGATCAAGCCACAAGTAAACGTGTATGTTTTATTTGTTTGCCTTTTGATATCTTTTTGGCTTAGATAAATGATATCACCAATTATAGCCGTAGAAATTCTTGTAAAATAAAGATTGAAGCCTAAAATCTACAATAATTACCATTTTTTATGTACATGAGTTATTATCTATCATTTGCTGCATGTTCAGGGCCTTCAAAACTTACAAAGCAAGAGGCGGCAAGTCAGCTCGAACAAGTAGCTTGAAGTGGACGTTTGTTACGGTGAATTGTTTTGTGACAATTTTTTTTTAGTTTTTTTTAATGTTGTTTGGGATATAGGTTCTTTTTAAACTAACTACTTTTATTTATTTTTGAAATATTACTACAGTGTCCCCAACAATTAGGACCAACGGATTGCGTATATTATGTGATGAGGTATATGCATGATATAATAAAAAATTGCCATCAAAGTATTGAATTTCATGAGGTACCACTGTCTTAATTTTATCTTTTCCCTTCAAATTTAATATAAGTAATTGTATGATTGATTTTTCTGAAGAAAAAAAAATCTATTCATTGCAGAACATTTTACAAGTTGATTCTTATAGTCAAAAGGAGATGGACGAGATCCGAGATAATATAGCTACTTATTTGATGCATAACTGGATGTAGTTGACATATATGCTTACAATATTGTAAGTTTATTCATCTCTCTTTTAGTTGCGTCATATACGTGTAGCAAATTATTTATATCTCTTTTTGTTTGTGTCATTAACAACAAACAAGTTTATGCCATGCACGTGATCCAGATGATTCACGATAGCTATTTAATGCTTCAACTTGTGTGCGCCAAAATGACATATTACACAAACAAAAACATAGTAGAAAACAGGAAAACTGGTGACCAAAACTGAGGTTTATGACCTATCAATTATTTGTTCCCTATCATGTTATATAGGCAGTGCTGGAATGTGCTATTGTTCTTGCTCTGCCTCGACCTTGACCCAGAATATAATATCAAATAGGAAAACAAAACAGATAAAGTTACATATTCGAAATTAAAAATTAATAGTAAACCTGATAATATCAATAATGATCCCACCTCTTTGACTGGTAAATTTACATATTATTCAAATGAAGCACTTGTCATGTTTTCTCCATCTCCAATATTTGAGATTTTCTTAGAAAAACAAATTATATTATATGTTGCCATATATTATATTGTCTTCTGAAGAACGCATTACCTTGAACACAGACGCTGGTGTTAGCCTTTGCTAGATTCAAATTATTTGACGATGAAACCCAATTAAATGTTGTTGGTTCAGTTGACTAAGTATGGTTGATTTATTTGGCAAAACAACCGACAAAGGAAGTGCATTTCCAATAAAATAAAACCAAATTATATCAGTCCAGCCAAACTGGGCGTGGTTGGTTTAGTTTGACTACCCAGTTTAATCGTACTAAATGATACATATTTATGTTTGTGTAGCATTTCTCAAAAACAAAAAACACCTGCCTGTTTTGTCTTAAATCATATTAGATGCCATATATCTGACCTGGAGAAGTGATAGGCAATTGGTGAAACACAAATCATATTATACATTGATGTAGTCGGTTAATAACGAATAGATTCTGTTATTGGAAGGCCGTTGGAAATCAGTTTAAGGTATTGCTGATGATAATTAAAATAGGAAAGGTGTATGCAATGTGAACTGTGAACTAAGGTGTGATAAGCCATGCCGTTATTTACGGATTCACCATATAAATAGGGAAATTCTATTGGGACACAATAAAAAAACACAAAATAAAACACAGCGTTGGAGTCATCAGATGCTTCAAATCAAACCCGTTAATCTAAAAGCCGTTGCTTGTTTTTCTTATCACGACTCCTCCTTTCCAGCGCTAACGCTGTCTTCTTCCTTCTGTCTAACAACGAAAGAAAACCTGAAACTCTCACTCCAGAAATTCTAAAAAAAGAAAAAAGAAAAAAAAAACACACACACACACACGCCTGCTGTTTCAACTGCCTTGATGATATAACTCTGCATGAATGTTTCAAGAGCCATTATAGTATAATCTTGGACGACTGTTGATCTACAGTAAGCGGCTCACAACAATTATTCAGTCAGTTCCTAACTTTATTTTTCTCTTGATTAATTCATACCTATTTTTCTCATTTGTTTTTGTATATGACAATTTGTTGTCCTAATCTTACCACTTCATGTATTAAATTAGCACTGCATATTCAGGTTATTCTACTATGCCTGCAATATAGTCTGCAAAATGTAAATCGTATTCAAATTAGCTTTTGTACATGTATGTCGGAAATGAATTCACTGCTGAACACAGTGTTTTGTACTCGAATTACTGACAAAATGTACATGTATGATTTGGAAATTACTGACAAAATGCTTGCAAACTGGAACATCAAATGTAATAATATTTGTACCAAAAAAACAACTTTTTTTTTACACTTCACTATGCTAACGAGGGGAAAACCTATTATACTGAGTATGGTCGGCAAAAAGGTTTTGCTGTCCGTGTCCGATCATCAAATAAGACTATACCTCATGTTGATAAGACTATACCTCATGTTGATAAGACTATATCATCAAATAAGACTATACCTCATGTTGATAAAATTACTTTGGTCTGTTTAGTTTGTTCACGTTCAGGGACTGTTCGGAATAATGATAATGTGCTCGGAATAGATCGTATAAATAGAAGCACCAACACGATAAAATGCGGATGTCATGAAATGACGCGAATTCTTTGTAGCAAGTTAATAAATAAATGGTCAATAACCAAATTAAATGATGGGCTTCAATTTGTACAGCGTCGACGGTAACTCTACGTACATTTCCCGTTCCATTTATCGCTTGCTAACAAATATCGTGCTTTTATTTATATCCGCGTCTGCTTTGGTTCTCATGACTGCAATGGAGATGATTTCATACCCGTCGCCATTTCAGACCCGACTTTAGTTATTCATTCTCTGGTTGTCGGTGAGCCGCTACCATTAGGCTCTGTTTTGATGGCATTGCTCTGAATATAAATATCGAATCATATAAGCACTAGGACAATGGTGCATGTCTAAATAAAATTATTATAAATATAATTGTTTTCTAGATGAAAAAATTGGGGAAAAAATTGTTTATATTGTGAAAAGTGTTTAGTAGGTCAAACAAAAGATTTTAAAATACTTAACATTTGACCAACATCACTGAAATCAGCTGGATAAGTCAAGTCAATGCTGGACACAAAACTTACATAGGTATGATTGCAACCTCAAAAAAATACCAAGCTATTACACGACAGTAAGAAATCAACTTGTTTTCTGTTTGAGATATTTACAATGGTTTGCATTTTGTAATTTGTTTTCTGTTTGAGATATTTACAATGCTGCAGATCTATATACTGCGCATATATATATATTCAGTATTAAAATATTGCATTATAATGTCTATAGATCTATATATATATACTGCATATATATAACTGCATATATATATATATATATATATATTCAGTATGAAAATACTGCAGCGGATTTTAATGTCTGTTTACATTAAATTTTTGCAGGTACTCACACAGCAGATATTCAGTGAGGCGCTTGGTGTGTCATTGAAAGTTGCATTTTGTAATACTGCATTTATCACATCTTTCTGAAGCCGTTATTTAGTAAGTTAAAATTTGTAGTTCGGGCATATTGTTCATTCTTGTAGCAAGACCGGATTTTTTTTTTCTTTTTTGTAGAGACTAGATTATTAACACTATGTACGAATTATTTGTTTTCTGATTGCTATGTTGTTGCTATTAAATGTATGGACTCGCTTTATCAATGAAATTATTTGTGAACTGATCAATTTGTATTGTTGTATAGTACGAATATCAATAATTATATGTTAATTTGATATATTGAGAGAATAATGGTGGTTCATATATATGAGGGTGATATTATTTGCCAGAGGTTTCTTTGCTTCGGTTGTAGTTATAGCCAAACTGAAGCAACAACAAGAGCCATTTCATGCTTGTGCTCTTTGTTACGTCGGTTAAAGAAGTGTGAAGCAATAAATAATCCTTTGCTTCGGTTATTTTTTAGAAGCAAAAAGTAAAAAAAAACCGAAGCAATAATTAACTGTTTGCTTCAGTTTCTTGTCCGAAGCAACAAATTTCTAGCCTGTTGTGTCTGTTGCAGTAGCTTCGGTTGCAGAACTGAAGCAATAGAGGGTAAATAACCGAAGCAACTGACCTGATTTGTAGTAGTGTCTGACAAGAAGCCGGAGGCAAGCAACACTGCAGCCGCCAAGCCTCAAGGAAGTAAAAAAGCCAAAGTCAGATGCTTTAACTGCTAGAAGATGGGACACTATGACTATGAATGCAGAGCCCCAAAGAAGCCAAGGAGGAATAAGTCTGGGCCTAGTCAGAGTTCTCGTGATCAGAGGGAGTACTACAATTGTCATAAGAAAGGGCACATCAAGCCGAACTATCCATTGGTGAAGAGTTCTCAAGTGGCCCATGTGTATGATGGGGCAAGTGCACCAGCTTCTTCCGAAGGAGCCGGTAAACCTGATGTTTTAGGAGGTACCCTTACTGTTAAAAACATTCCTGTTACAATATTATTTGACAGTGGTACATCACGAAGTTTCATTTCTAGTAACACAGTTAAAAAGTTAAAATTGAAAACAAAGGATCTTGAAGAATCGATCAGTGTCCATAATCCGATTGGAAGTTCTCTTGTTCTCGGGTTATTTTGCAAAGTGCCCATCTCCTATTCTTTTTACCGGTTTCCTTTTAATCTGATTATGATGAATTTTTCTGAGTTCGATATTATTCTTGGGCTGGATTGGTTAACAAAACATGATTCCGAAGTTAGATGTCCCGAAAGAATTGGCAAAGTTAAAACGAAGCTCGAGATATATTTATACCATGTCATGGCTCAACAACTGATACGAAAGAATTCTGGTCTTCTCTAGAAGTCACTCCTACTTCTATTGAGAATATTCATGTTGTCAAAGATTATGCGGATGTGTTTGAAGAAGTTGATAGCTTACCTCCGCGAAGAGAAATCGACTTCAGGATCGATCTAGCTTCGAATGCAAGGCCAGTTGTGCATCCTATTCGGAGAATGACGCTGAAAAAAAAAAAGAACTAAGCAATCAAACTAAACAGCTCTTGTGGAAAGGTCTGATCAGGCCTAGCTTCTCAAATTTGGGTGTAGTAGTGGTGTTTGTCCCAAAGTCAGACGGTACTCTCAGACTATGTGTGGATTACCTTGATCTCAATAAGCAAACACTAAAAAAATAAGTATCCACTGCCACGCATTGACAATTTACTGGATCGCTTGAATGGAGCGCAAGTATTCTCTAGAATGGACCAAACCTAGGTTTCCATCAATTGCGCATTGCCAAAGAATGTGTTCCTTTGACAGCTTTCAGAGGGCCAGACTTATTCTATGAATGGTTAGTAATGCCGTTCGGCTTATGTAACGCTCCTGTGTACTTTGTCGATCTGATGAACAGAGTATTCCGCGATGTCTTAAATAAATTTGTGCTGGTTTTCATTGATGACATCTTAATCTTCTCTAAGTCAACTGCTGAGCATGGAAAGCATCTGAAAGAAGTTTTGGAAATTCTGAGAAAGAATTTGTTGAAAGATGAATTCTCTAAATGCATATTATAGCAAGAAGAAGTGAAGTTCCTCGGTCATGTAGTATCGAAGGAAGGAATTTCGGTAGACCCAGGCAAGAACTCAGCCATTCGAGATTTGAAGCAGTCTAGCACTCCTATAGAAGTCAGAAGTTTCCTAGGATTGGCTGGCTATTATCGGAAGTTCATTAAAGATTTTTCGAAACTATCTTGTCCATTGACGAAGCTGACCAAGAAGCATACAAAGTTTAATTGGACACCTGAGTGTGAGGCAGCTTTTCAAGAGTTAAAATTGAGGTTAATCACTTCTCCAGTGTTGACAATTATTGATGGCAATCAAGATCTGACAGTCTATACTGATGCTTCTATTGAAGATGTTGGTGCGGTCTTAATGCAAAGAGGAAAAGTAGTTGCTTATGCTAGCCGTCAGTTGAAGCCGCATGAGAAAAGATACCCCAATCATGATCTTGAGTTGTTAGCCATCGTGTTTGCTTTAAAGATATGGAGGCACTATCTTTTGGGTGAGAAGTTCGAATTATATACAGATCACAAATCCTTGAAGTATCTGTTCACCCAGAAAGACTTGAATTTGAGGCAGTAGCGTAGGCTAGAATTTCTTGCGGCATATGATCTGGATATCTTGTATACTCCAGGAAAAGCCAATGTTGTGGCGGATGCGCTTAGCAGAAAGAATGCGATCATCGCCAATCTCATCATTACACCTTCATTAATTGATAAGATCTCTGCTCTTCAGAAGAATGATGAATTTATTCAGAGAATTAGCAAAAGAGTTCGGGAAGGCGAATCCATGAGTTTCTAGATTGACAACAAAGGGGTTCTGAGGCTGTTAGGCCAAATTTGTGTTCTGAACATTCCTGAGCTCAGAAGGGAAGTGGTGAATGAATGTCACAAGTCCAGGCTTAGCATTCATCCAGGGGTGAGTAAGATGTATCATGACCTCAAGCACACGTTTTGGTGGAGATCTATGAAGAGAGACATTTCCATATATGTTAGCAGATGTTCCACTTGCCAATAAGTCAAAAGCAATCAACAGAAGCTCGCAGGATAATTGCAACCAATAGAGGTTCCAAGTTGGAAGTGGGATCAAATTTCTATGAAATTCATTGATGGCTTGCCCCGAACCAGAAAAGGCAATGACAGTATATGTGTGATTGCAGATAGTTTCACGAAGACCGCCCATTTTATTCCTATCCGATCTAATAGTACAACTCGAAGTCTGACACGACTTTATTTCAGAGCGATTGTCAGACTAGATGGAGTTCCCAGTAGCATTATTAGTGATCGTTATCTGATATTTGCTAGTAAATTCTAGGAAGTATTCCAAGAGGAGCTGGGGACAAAGTTGAATCTGAGCACCGCTTATCATCCTCAGACAGATGGCCAGACTGAGAGGGTGAACCGTATACTAGAATACTTGTTGCGAACATGCATTCTTGATTTTGGTGGGTCATGGGAAGATCACTTGGATTTAGTTGAGTTCTCTTATAATAACAGTTACCAAGCAAGCTTGCAGATGCCGCCATTTGAAGCATTATATGCAGGCCATGTAGATCTCCCGCATGTTGGGTGGAACCAGGCAATCGATTAGTATTGGGTCCCGACATGATTCGTGAAGCTTCATATAAAGTCGATTTCATTAAGAAGCGACTTCAGACTGCTCAGAGCCGATAGAAGAGGTATGCAGACTCGCGAAGAAGGGATTTAGAATTTGTTGTTGGCGATTATGTATACTTGAGGGTTTCCCCATTGAGAGGTGTAGTTCGTTTCGGGAAGAATGAGAAGTTGGCGCCGAGATTCATTGATCCATTTCCTATTCTCGAAAGAATTGGAAATCTCGCTTATAGGGTTCAGATGTCTGATTGGTTGCCAGGGGTGCATGATGTATTCCATGTGTCTCAATTCCGGAAGCATGTACATGATCCAGACTTGATTGTGGAGGAAGCAGCACAACAAGATTTGGAGATTACTCCGAGCTTAGCAGTAAGAAGGGAGCCAATGAAAATTGTTGGCAAAGAAACCAAGATTCTGAGGAACAAGAGGATCCACTTAGTCAAAGTGCAGTGGAGCGGGGATCCGAGAGACTGTACATGGGAGACTGAGGATAACATCAAACAGGCTTATCCCAAGTGCAGAGTTGATATCCCCGAGTAGCTCTTATGTTGAGGTACATTTACAATATTTTGCATTTTCCGTTTTGTTTCCTACTTTACTATTGTTTCCTTTTCGGGGACGAAAAGTTTTTAAGCGGGGAAGATTGTAACAAACCGGAAAATCAGAACGTGTTTTGATTGAATGGAAGATTGTACGACCAAATTAAATAATTAAATGATTTATATTTTAATTGGAAGAAAACAAAGATGAAAATGATCGAATGGTCTGACGAGACCTAGCCCATTGTGTCCAATAGGGGGATATTTGGCTAGGGGCAACTCTTGTTGAGGTGAATTTGTAGTTATTAGGAATTAACGGGGTTTTATTTGCAAACTAGAAATTTGATAATATTTTATTATAAATAATGGTTTAACAAACCCCAATCTACATCATATAGTCGCTGCCCCTTTTCTTCAATGGCCAGAAAGCTCCTCCCTTCCACCGTTAATTTCTCTTGATCCACACTATAAAATTCCCTCCTCCTTTTGACATTATTATAGTGCTCCTCCTCCTCTTCAATTCCGTACAGATTACGCCACCTAAAAATGCATCGTTCGATCGAATTTGCTCCCCGAAGACCGCCGTTAAGGTCGCCGCAGCACCCCCTATCTCGATCGCACGCCATCGCATGGGGCCCTCTTGGTGCGCCTCCTTCTCCTCTTCGACGTGGTGGCATCTGATTGTGACGAAGCTCCACGGTTTGGACGAAGGACCTTGACCTAGTTTGGAAGTATAACGTGAAAATGTCAGTCGTGTTTTGATTGAGGAAGAAGAGGGTAATTTCTATTTTAATTTATTTATTTAATTAATTAAGATATTATTTACACAAATAAATTCATATCTTATTCATACGAATACAGAATCGGACAATTTCAGAACCGTTGGGATCGTAAATTCAAGATCTACATTTCAGGACAGACTAGAACGAATTTGGAGCAAATCAGAATTTAGGGAAAATTCAATTCTAAATTGTACAGAATTTGAAGCACTGTGAGAATTCTTTTTTTTTTAAATAACTAAAATTAATTAATTATGATTGTGTTTAGAAATCTTAACCAATCCGCTGTTAAATTCAATTTGTTGTTATACGTGATTTGATTTGGGTTGATTGATGCTGTTATGTTGATCTGTTGATTTGATGGATTATTGTGTTGAAATAAAATAGTCAAAACCGAAATAACATTTTTGTTGAAATAAAATAGTTAAAACAAAAATATCATTTTTGTTGAATAGACTTGTGTTAAAACAAAAATATCATTTTTGTTGAATAGATTTGTGTTAAAACAAAAATGTGATTTTTGTTGAATAAAATAGTTAAAACAAAAATAGATTTGTGTTAAAACAAAATTACCATTTTTGTTGAATAGATTTGTGTTAAAACAAAAATATCATTTTTGTTGAATAGATTTGTGTTAAAACAAAAATATCATTTTTGGTTGAATAGATTTATGTTAAAACATAAGTTATCATTTTTATTGTTTTGTTAAAATAGAATTGTCGACAAAACAAAGTTATCATTTTTATTGTTTTGTTGAAATAGAATTTTCAACAAAACAAAGTTATCATTTTTATTGTTTTGTTGAAATAGAATTGTCAACAAAACAAAGTTATCATTTTTATTGTTCTGTTGAAATAGAATTGTCAACAAAATAAAGTTATCATTTTTATTATTTTGTTGAAATAGAATTGTCAACAAAACAAAGTTATCATTTTTAATTGTTTTGTTGAAATAGAATTGTCAATAATATAGAATTATCATTTTTAATTGTTTTGTTGAATTAGAATTGTATACAATTTAAAAGAGACATTTTTATCGTCATGTTATACATTAGAATTGTATACAATTTAAAAGAGACATTTTTATCGTCATGTTATACGTTTGAATTGTATACAATTTAAAAGAAACATTTTTATCGTCATGTTATACATTAGAATTGTATATAATTTAAAAGAGACATTTTAATCGTCATGTTATACATTAAAATTGTATACAATTTAAAAGAGGCATTTTTATTGTCATGTTATACATTAGAATTGTATACAATTTTAAAGAGACATTTTTATCGTCATGTTATACATTAGAATTGTATACAAATTAAAAGAGACATTTTTATCGTCATGTTATAAATTAGAATTGTATACAACTTAAAAAGAGACATTTTTATTGTCATGTTATATATTAGAATTTGTATACAAATTAAAATAGACATTTTATTTGTCATGATATGCACTGAAATTGTATACGAATCAAAATAGACTTTTTATTTGTCATTAGCGACAAAGTAATATAATGAAAATAAATTTTTTTTTTTTATTTGTCATTAGCGACATAGTAATGTAATGTAAATAAAATACCTTTATATATTGTCATTAGAAACATATAGTGAGTTATGCAAATAAAACACATTTTTATTCGATATTAGAAACATATAGTGAGTTATGCAAATAAAACACATTTTTATTCGACATTAGAAACATGTAGTGAGTTATGCAAATAAAACACATTTTTATTCGACATTAGAAACATGTAGTGAGTTATGCAAATAAAACACATTTTTATTCGACATTAGAAACATGTAGTGAGTTATGCAAATAAAACACATTTTTATTCGACATTAGAAACATGTAGTGAGTTATGCAAATAAAACACATTTTTATTCGACATTAGAAACATGTAGTGAGTTATGCAAATAAAACACATTTTTATTCGACATTAGAACATGTAGTGAGTTATGCAAATAAAAATGTATAAACACATTTTTATTCGACATTAGAAACATGTAGTGAATTATGCAAATAAAACAGATTTTTATTCGACATTAGAAACATGTAGTGAGTTACGCAAATAAATCACATTTTTATTCGACATTAGAGACAAGTAGTGAAGTTATGCAAATAAAAATACATATTTATTTGACATTAGAACCATGTAGTGAATGTATGCGAATAAAACACATTTTTATTTGACATTATGAACATGTAGGAAGGCTATGCAAATAAAACTTCTCCTTTTATTTGACATTAGAAAACATTGGAAATGTATGCAAACAAAAAAAAACCACTTTTTATTTGTTATTAGAAAATATAGGTAATTGTTTGCAAATACAATATCACTTTTTATTTATCATTAGAAACATTGAAATGATTATGCAAAATAAAACATTCTTTTAATTGGCATGTTAAACATGTTAGCGGAATCGTCAAATGATTTATATTTATATATAATTATATATATATAAATAAATATAAATTAAAATTAAAATTAAACGAATCGCACGCGATAGTTCGCGTTTCGGAATCGTAACTTTAAACGATTATACCGAAGGATCCGATCGTCGGATTTTCCCAAAACTTAGGTCCGCTTTGGGAAGATCATTCCAACGATATAAAATTTGTTAAAATCCAACAGATAGATTTCGAGAAAAGCGTAAATCAAATTTGGGTAAAAAAAAATCAGGGCTGCTCATTGACCCGAAGCGTCGTTAAAATTGAATTGGACTATTTTTATATAAACAAAAATAGCGATAAATCATTATAAAATAATGTTAACGATATGAGATGATTTAAATTATTTATATTCGAGAATTATTTGAAAAGACCGAGTTCAATCTCATTTCAAATAATTATACGATGATTTAAATCGAAGATATTGAAGATCGGCGATCTTCACATCAAATGGACAACTACTGATGCCTTTGATTGGAGTTGCTGCCTTAAAAGGGTTATAGTGGTAGTTGTCCGAACGTACTTGTTGATTGTCCGGATAAGTGAACACCTCTCTTCCGTATTGGTCATACGGGACGAGGAATAAGGTGTCTCCGGTTTCGTTCAGACCCAGAACGGACTTGTAAATGGATGTATGTCTGACATTGGATTTCATTCCATATAAATTGATTTCTATTTAATATATATATGTCTGGTGGCGAAGAATTTATTCTCTTGCTTAACACCCTTCTCTGAGACGCATGAGCTCAGAGGTTATATATTGATAGTTATTGATCGCATGACGTGGATTGTCAATGTGGCAAACCAAGATGCAAATGATCAAGGCTTTTGTTGAAAAGTAGAGCTTTGTGGTTGATGATCAAAGCACAACCTGTTTAGGCATAGCTTTGTGTATAGCTTTACTTCGCGAGCCTCACACCCCGGTAGGAGTCAAAAACGGGATAAGGGACGCAGGGAGTGCATACGTTTCTTTGTAGCTAGAAGTGGTGTCATGGTATGGAGCCCAGACATTTTTTACTTATGTGGATGATGGATTACGAGGTCTCGGATATATTGGTCGATAGTTGCCAATTGATAGGTCCAATAGGACCGGAAAACATGTGTTTAGGCATAACTAATTCAGTAAGGTATATTTGTGGATTGGCCCTGCAGGATCTAAGGGTTCACTGCAGGGAATCCTGAGACATTTGTCAGAGTGTCTCGAATTGGTAAGGAGATCATCCCTAGCCTTGAGTCATGATGGAAACCCAATTTCCAATACGACTTTACGGATTTGATTGTAAACCTATATATGGCGACATAGTATATGGTAGCTATGCCATCTAGGATTGATATATTTACTTTGAAAGTATTTAAAAACTTATTAGACACTAATAATAATATTAAATATTATTTTATAAGTATCAAGCATGTTTGATCATTATAAGGTAAAACTCTATCCTCTGGTTTGCGTTGCATTGTGTGATGGGACTTGAGTCTTATAATGATTTCATTTTTCTAAAAAGCATTGCGTTGTTTTGAATAAAAGATTTATTTAATTTATGCAGTGTCAATCCAATGGAGTAAACCCATTCTGCGTTAGCGGCGTGGTCCTGTGATTAGCCTTATTATTAGGTAAGTTAAGTAAGATTTCTCATACCAGTCTTGTAACGGCCCGCAAATCCGTACTATCTGAGTTGACTAATAACATCACACGTCCAACCCAAATGACACAGAAATACGAATCATTAGTAGAAAGAAGTTAGAGGATGAGAAATAGAAAGAAAGAAATATTAGAATAGAAGAAAACGAAGATCACAAACTCATAGCAGAACGAATAAAATATATTAAATAACATAACTTTTGAAATACAAATCAGTAACTGTATATACATACCATCATCAGAGCACAACAGTTATTCCTGGAACAGTTATAAATGCCTGTTTCCAGATACAAACATGGTACACAGTGGAATATATGATAGTCTATAGCAAACTGGTGAAGCCTCCTGCTTCCAGCTTTTCCAAGTGAATCTGAAAAATCCCGACTACTTGACTGCCCATACAAATTTGGGCACCCAAGAGTTTAGGAAAAACACACAAAATAAACTCTGGGTCAGTCGTGGGACTGGTGTGAGTAAACTCCAACCATTTGTTTAACTTTCAAAATCCTTTCGAAAGAAATGATAATCGTAAGACCGATCCATACATAAACACAGATGGTTTTTACCTTACGATAACCAAAAATATTTTTGATATGAAAATCCATTGATATTATAATAGTGTCTAATCAAATAAATAACAATCTAGCAGAACGCTTGCATCTCACGCTCCATATATATAATATAAAATCAAAAATCGCAGGGCGCTTATTGGAGATTGGATTCCGAACTATGACAAGGTATGGAACCACCTTCCGATAGTGTATCTCTAGAGAGGAATACACTGGATTCAACAAGAACATCTTGCAACCCGGCCCACACATGACCGTCCACTCATTTCGCTTGAGTGTATCGAATGTATATCACCAACGGTTGGGATCAACAACCGTTTCCCGAAAAGGGACAGCATCGATTGATTTAAAGAAGTAAAAGGAATTTCTCTTGATAGGTGATTATACACCCTAATAGGAGCGACCCACATAGCCATGCTGCCTGCCCAATTTTTGTCATTTCCCGGTTGTTGAGGCCTGAGGCTACGATTACTTTCTATTCATTGATAGCACAATCACTTTGAATGCCACATTGTCAGATCCGTTAATCACTAGTTGATTTGCACAAATATATTCTGGATATTACGCTAAGGGAATAAATCCGTTGCCACCATATATATATTTATAAATACCAACATATTCGATCATTGAAAATACTTTGTCAGACATTCGTCCATATACGTTCGTTCTGGGACTGAACGAAACCGAAGGCACAATTTCTATTAATCGAAAAAGTCCTTGTACTTCACTCCGTCTTCGATTATCTTCATATAATCTGATTTGCAATGCTACTGCCAATACGGAGTGGTTCACGGATAATAATCCAACTGGTATCTCCATATTGACAACGATATTGGCAAACACTTCGATAGTCGGTTATTTAACTATCGAAGAAAAACAAACATCCATTCATAGCATCAAACAATCACTGGGCCTTTTAACTAATATTTCATTAATTAAAATACTTCTCCATTTCCTTATCAATATTCGTTAACATGATATTTTCGATAATCATCTTGGTCTATCACGCTATTTGAAAAAAACATTTCCATATATCATCTTCTTTAATTTTCTATATTTAGAAAATATCTTCTATTTATAATTGGAAAACATTCCCATTTACTTATCTCTTGCTCGACTCATTTAATTCTATTCTCAGGAAATATATATTATTATATTTCCAAAATTTCACTTATTTGGTTTAAAACGAATGTTGTGTAAAACAACGTTACACCCAAAATATTTCATTCAACTATCTTTTATTCAACCATTGATCTTTGAGACTGGATCTTTGCTATTTATCGGTTAAAAGTGAAATCAATCGAGTTGGGGTAAAATTACCTCTCAGACCTTGATTGAAAACATCCTTAACTTCAAAATAGACAAGACCATTATTCTCGAATAATCAACACCATAAAAACCAATTATCCATTTCTAAACATGTATACGCTTCTCTTTCTATTTTTACCAGATTTAATTATAGATTTCCTTTTTGTTTATAACATTTTATTTTTAAGTTCATTTACTTATCGAATTCTATATATATCGATACATTGATTTCTAACTATCAAATTTTCTTAAAAATATTCTAACTCCTTAAATTTCCGGAAAAATTCGCCATAACCTCCTTTGTACCGGGAGCATCGGGAAAACCCCCAAACCGCCACACAGGCCTCTCCAATCAAAAATAAAAATAAAAAGCCAAGCGGCTAGCCGATTCGGCGCATAAAACCTCATATGGAATTTAAACGTGTACCTTTTTGTCGGGCACACAAATTATAACCTTCATATACTTCATTCCAAACCTGCTCAACCTATATTCACCTATTTTCCCATTTATCCCAACTCAATTCGGTCATTCCAAACTCAATTTGCTAATTTATTCTTTAATTAGCTATTTTGCCAAATCCCTTTATTTTGAACATATCATGTTCAAATATATTTTAATTCGCTTATAAACAAGTAGAATTTCATTTCTAACTTGAGTTTCAAATTCGATTTCGAATATGAATCCACAAAACCAATTTACTTATCCAATGCCAATTTCGATTCAAAACTCGATTAACTATTTATTCTTCAAAATTAGTTAAATCTATTTAATAACTAAAAATCTGATTTTTGTTTCAAAAATCATTTCACTTACTTCACTGGAGTTCATATTTATTTTATATCTCCAGTCTGGATTTTTTTCTAATGGCAATTCGGATTTTATTTCTTTAAAATCCTTTTATTTATTTAAATAAACCGTTATGGTTTTTGAATGATTTTGGCGCTGCTTTTCAGAAAATTTGATTTTGACATAACTCAAAATCTATCAGACAAAATCCAGATTTTTCTCTTTCATTAGAAAACTATAATTCAGCCCGTCCTGACGATTCTTGTTTCAAAGAATTCCGACTTCAATTGAGTTCTATATACTCAATTGAAGTTCGAATCGCCAATTTACGAACTGCAGCGTCGCGGCAAGTTCGTTTTAATTATATTTATATATATATAAACCTTTAAACTACGTTTAAAATAAATTCAACTCCATTCTAATATTTTTTTAAAACAATTTCCCCATTTCTAATGTTTTTAATAAATTCACGTTTGAATTTAAATATTCAAATTATCCAATGATAATTTTTCCATTTTTATTTATAAACATCGTTTATTTTACTTGTGTATATATTAAACAAGTCTCGCTTTCAAAATCATTTGAAATAAAATAAATTTCTTCCTTTCAATTCATATCCGAGTTTACCTTTCCCAAATTATCTAAATGATAATTTTTCCCATTTCATTTATAGATACCATTTATAAATTCACCCCCATTTCCTATATTATTCAATTTATAAATACTATTTTATAAATTTCAATACTTCAGTTTCCTGTATTATTTAATTTATAAACATCGTTTATAAATTTCAGTACTTGTTTTATTTATTCAAAACAAGTCAATATTGTTACTCCATTCGAATTTCAAATTTCTATTTTTGAAAAATAGAATTTTCCTTTTAAATCTCAAATATCCTTTCCATGATATTATTTTTTAAATAAACATTTAGGCCTAGTGGTATTTAAACACACAAACAACCAATTATTTATTATAGGTTTTCTAACACATCATATATGACAGTATATATGGAAACAAATAAACAGACAGATAATATATATTTTTGAGGAATCCAGTTGGATTCCTCCAACCTGTTTTCCTGCATCCACAGACGTTAGCACATAAATAATACCATCCTGCTTCGAGGCAGGATATCGCGGTATAGAAAGTCATTCTGTAATGACCCGGAAAAATGTCGACTTTGGCTATCGCCATAAACTCATTGATGACTAACCAAACATCGAAAAATATCGGTCATTAATGAAAGAAATTAGAGGGTGAGGAAAGATAAGATAGAAACTTAGAATAGAAGAAGAAGAAGAACACAACATCAGAGTAACACGAACCTCACAGCGGAACGAATAACATATAATATATATAACATAACTTGAAATATACATCTGTACTTGAATATACATCATTATCAAAGTACAACACTTACAACACAGCGGAAATAACTATAGCTATATAATCCTGAAGCCTCCTGCTCCAAGCTCTTCCAGTATATCTGTAAATCCTGACTACTTGACTACCCGTACAAAATTGGGCACCCAAGAGTTTAGGGAAAACAAAACAATATAAACTCCGGGTCAGTCATGGGACTGGTGTGAGTAAAACAGTTTAAAACAGTTTGAACAAGTAAACGATATCTCATAAGACCACGCCATATAACGGAACGGGTTTTTCCCTTATGAGAATCCAAAATATCTTTATATCAAAAACCTTTTGATATTATAATAATGTCTATCAACCACAATATAATAATCATCTAGCAGAAACGCTTTCATCACACATTCTACATATATAGTATACAATCAAAACCGCAAGCACGTATTGGGTAATGGATTTCCATCTATGACAAGGTATGGAACCACCTTTCGCTAGTGTACCTCTAGAAAGGAATACACTGGGTTCAATAAGAACATCTTGCAACCCGGCCACACATGACCGACCACTCATTTCGCTTGAGTGTATCGAATGTATGTCACCAACGGTTGGGATCAGCAACCGTTTCCCGAATGGGACAGCATCAACAATAGATTTTTAGAAGTAAATGAAACTCTAGATCAGGTGATTATACACCCTACTTCGGAGTGACCGACATAGCCATGTTGCCTGCCCGATTTCTGTCATTTACCGGATGTGAGGCTAGAAGCTACGCTTTATCATCACACCAGATTCACTTCGAATGTCACATCGTCAAATCCATCAAATCACCGATTGACGTCTACAACCATACATTACGTGTCAGCTTAAAGAAGTTTCCTTCTCCGCTTCCACTCTTGGTACGGTTGAAGAAATCAATGTGCGTGACCTTTCTGGAAATACTCTGTCGGACATTCATCCATACAAGTCATCCAGGAACAGGATGAACCGAAGGCACTATTCAGTACATCCATCTTAGGCACTGTTATCTAAGACTTATACAATAGCCCTTGCACTTTACTCCGTCTTCAATTATCCTTGGCATATATGATTCGCAATGCTTATGCCAATACAGAGTGGTTCTTTGGATAATAATCCAACCGGTCTCTCCATATTAACAACGTTAAAATGGTCAAAACTTCGATAGTCTGTGATTTAACCATCAAAGAAAAACAGGTGTGCAAACAACGACATTATTTCCAGGAGGAAATTATATCGATCAATCATCATTCAACATTTATCTCTTTATTTCATTAATTTAATTATCTCCTGTTTCCCTATATTCAACATTTCTTATTTTTTAAATTTAGGAAATATATGTTATTACCATTGGAAAACATTCCCATTTCTTGTTTTCTATATCAGAAAACATTTCTGGTTCTTAGTTGGAAAACATTTCCAAAACTCCTTCATTGGACTTAGACAGATGTTTAAACAAACCATCGCGATGCCAACTCAAACCATTACGCTTATTAACTAAATTCCTTTAACCCACCTTCACCATCGAACCTTAACCATTCCTTAGTTAAAAATGAAGTCAATCAAGTTGGGGTAATACTACCTCTCAGACCTTAACTGAACAACGTTTCTAACCTTGAAATAGACAAAGTTCACCTTTTAATTCTTTAACAAACTTCCTTACGTAACTCTCTTTCGAATCATCTCTATTCGATAATTCTTTCCTTCGAATAAGGTATATTCGATAACTCTATTCAATTTACTCTACTGGACTAATGCTATTGGATTAACTCTATTTGATTTAACTCTAGTCGATAACTCCTTTAACTCTATTCGAATAAGCCAAATTGGATTAACTCCTTTAATTCCATTCGAATAAACTAAATTCTATTTATTCATTTAACTCCATTTAACTCTATTCGAATAACTAATATTTGATAACTCTATTTAACTCTATTTTGAATCACTAATATTCGATTAACTCAATTGATTCTATTCGAATAAACTATATTCGATCAACTCCTTTATTTTAACTCTAATCGATTAACTCCATCGAATAACTAAATTCGATAACTCCTTCGAATAACCAATATTCTATAACTCACTTCGATTAAACAAATCGATAACTCTTTTCGATTAAACTATATTCGATAACTCCTTCAATTAACTAATAATCGATAACTCCTTTCGATTAACTAATAATCGATAACTCCTTTAGATTAACTAATAATCTATAACTCCTTTCCTTTAACTCTATTCGAATAAACAAATATTCGATAAACTCCATTTGAATAACTCTAGTTCGATTTAACTCTATCGATTTACTCTAACTGATTAACTCTAACTGGTTAACTCTATTTGATTAACTCTAACTGGTTAACTCTATTTATTTTCTAAATATTCCCTTCTTAATTCTATTTGTAAATGGTTTTACAAATATCTCCTTTTCGATTTCCTTTGTAAAGGTTTTACAAATATTCCTCTTTCGATTTCATTTGTAAAGGTTTTACAAATATTCCCTATTCAATCTCATTTTAAATGGTTTACAAACCTTTCTCTTTCTATTTGATTCTTAAATGGTTTACAAACATTTCTCTTTCTTATCTATTTGCAAATGGTTTGCAATTAATTCCTTTAGGGTTTTATTTCTAAGTATTTTCTATTTATAAATAATCCATTTATAAATAAATTTCTATTTATAAATATTCTATTTATAAATATTCTCTTTTATAAAATCCTCTGATTTTATAAATATTCTCTTTCCAGTATTCACTTTGACAAATTCCCCTTTTCTCCAAATCCCGGTATGTTATGGTGTTTAACATATCAAATTACGATGTCCAATATCGTTCATACACACATAATCAACAACAGGTTATAATTCACATCATATATCAAAATATATGAAAAACAATAAAATACTGTTGAAGAATCCAGTCGGATTCCTCCAACCTGTTTCCCTACATCCACAGATGTTACACAATAAAATCAACATCACTCTCAGTTCCATATGATATATTCTGTTAAACAGAATCAATATAGAAATTTAACAAACTGATAGCAGTTCAATCAAACAGTCAACACATAGTCAATCAGCCAATATTTAACAGTTCTAAAAATACAACATGAAATTATAAACTGTTCAGAGTTAGTGACATTTACTCACATTGGTAGTTCATCGTTAAAGAACGATAAACTGTTGTTTGATTTGAATCAAACAATTTATTTCGCCATAAATTGTAACGAGCTCCATTCCACTTTCGGTCAGTTCCAGTGCGTAGTGTCCGTCCATACGGTCCTAACGTGACTGACCGTTCGAAATTCTGATACAGTATGAACGAGATATTTGATTTACAAGTTAATATACCCATTTGAATTTAAATTAAACAAATTAGAAAGCTTTAGTGGGATTTAGAAAATTAAAGCGGCCCATCATCACCTTTAAAACCCGACCCGCGTTCAGCAGTATCTCATCTTCCCCGATCCCATATTTCACACGGACCCATTTCCGCCATTTCAAACACCCACTGCTCCTCTCACAAACCATTGTTCTTCGTTTTGATTTCACCATCGGTCTTCTCCTCCCATAAGCTTCCGTTACCAGTCAACATCATCTACCCTGCACTCCTTACAGGCATCGCGATTCCGACCATCAACAGTAAACCAACCGACATCTTTTTTTCCTGAAACCTTCGAAACTCTGTAGCAACATGCCAAACACCTTTACAAACTCGAATACCTCCTCCAAAACATAAATCAAGTCCTGTATCCTCTGAATACCCTAACCTTAAATGTATTGCGGAAAACCCAGTCATGATATTAAGTATTCGAACCCACAACGAATCACATAAGGTAGAAGAGAATCACAAGGGGAATTACATCCTATGTATTTTGTGATTTATGGAATCTCCATTGATTTGTTTTAGATTTTTGAAAGGGGCGAATTTCTGTGAGGAAGCCAAATGTGACGGATGAACTTATTTTGACCAAAGGAACTGAGATTTTAGGTTTAGAAAAGTTAGTCCTATATTTATATGGTGAGGAATTATTATGACTCCATTTGCTCATACAGCGTATTTTTAACCGTCAAAATATCAACTGTTTTTCACTCTAAAAATCCGTACGGCCACACAGTGACTCTAAAAATCACGAAACTGGAAATCTAACAACTATTTGACAATGCGGATCCAACAAAATTAGTTTCTTCGAATTCCGACTTCGTTTGCAAAAGTGGCTATTTTTAAAGTCCTAAATAACCCATTTAAATACATAAATATATTTAAATAAATTAAATTAAATATAAATAAATTTATATTATCGTATATATTCACCAAGGTATATCACACAGCTCCAGGATAATTATATACTCGCTATTCCGAGTCCAGATTGAATCGATATTAAATTTACATTGAAAATCCTTTTATAACGTATATAAAGCGTTACGAATTATAAAGGAATTTCACAGCGACTTTTCTGAAATTTGATTTGGACGTAAATCAAAATCTACACGACGAAATCTAGATTTTTCTCTTCCATTAGAAAAATATACTCCACCATCTCCACACTTTTCTTGTTTCACGGAAATCCGATTTAAAACGACTTCTGTATATCCAATTGAAGTTCGAATCGCCAATTTACGAACTGCAGCGCCATTTCGAGCTCGATTATAATTAAATTATAATTATACGTTCAAACTGTCGTTTATATAATATATTCGTTATTCAAATCCAATTCCAAGCTGAATTAAATATCACAGATGATCCAGTTAACACCATATCGCCATTTCAGCCAATTCAGATTATTTCATAATTAAATATATTATTTAATTTATTATTTTAATTAAATATTCACCATTATTTAATTCAACGATCGTGAAATCCTTTTAATCACCTTTTAAATAATTAAATTAATTAATTATTATACCGTTGAGTAATGCGGGTCATTACATTCTTCCCTACATAAAATAATTTCGTCCTCGAAATTGCTAAGGTAGAAAACAAAGCCTATTCACTGGTTAGAACTTATTTGTTCACTTCTTAACTTCAATTTTCAACTGAACCTATTTAAATTCAATTAAATATTGATTAATTCTTATCAACAAAAATTTCCAAAAATTCTGAAAATATTCTAACTCCTTAACTTTTCGAAAAATTTCGCCAGCACCTCCTTTGTACTGGTCGATAGGTCAAACTCCAACTCGCCTCTCCGGGCCATCTCCAACCCAAAAGAAAATCAAACAGCCAAGCGGCTTTCCAATTCGGCTCATAAATCTTATATCCAATAGAAATATAAACTTGTACCTTTTTTCGGCATATGATTATATCCTTTCCACCTGTTATCAATTCAGCGGATACAAGGGTCATCTCAATCAAATTCCAATCTGCTTTTATCCACAACACAACCATTCGCTTATATCCGAGCCAAATATCATTTCAACTCGAGTTTCTTCTCGATTCCCAACTCTTAACTTGATTATCACATTACACTTCAAATTTGAATCTCACAATCCAATTTGTCTTGATATCATTCTAATTCAATCTCCGTTATCACTTTACTGGCTTTACTTTAATTCAAATTTACTTTCACAAATTTCTGCTAATTTTTTTTAATTCAAACAGTCTTTCCCTAGGAATTTTTAAACAGTTTACTCTTGTCAAAAATCAAATTTTCCTTTTGAACATGTCACTGAGCCCTTAATTAATATTCCATTAGTTAAATCACTTCTCTATTTCTTTATCAATATTTGTTAACCAAATATTTTCAATAACCATATTGGCCTTTTATGTTATTTGGAAAACATTTCCGTATATCGCCTTCCTTTATTTTCTAAACTTTAGAAAATATATGTTATTTATAATTGGAAAATATTCCAATTACTTATCTCTTTTCCGATCTCGTTTATTTCTATACTTAGGAAATATTCTTTATTATATTTCCAAGCTTACACTTATTTGGGTTAAAACGGATGTTGTGTAAAACATCGTTACGACAACCCAAATACTATATTCAACTAACTCTTATTCAACATTGATCTTCGAGCCTGAAATCTTACTATTTATTTGTTAATAATGAAATCAATCAAGTTGGGGTATAACTACCTCTCAGACCTTGACTGAATAACATTTATAACGTCAAAACAGATATGACTACTTACTCGAATAATCAATACCATACAACTACTTATTCACTTTTAAACACGTATACGCTTCCTCTTTCTATTCTTACTAGATTTTATTCTTAGTCTTCCTTTTTGATTTTACTATTCTATTTCTAAGTTCGTTTCCTTATCGACTTCTATATATATATATATATATATATATATATATATATATATATATATATATATATATATATCGATACGTTGATTTCTAACTATCAAATTATCTTAAAAATATTCTAACTCCTTAAATTCCCGGAAAAATTCTCCATAACCTCCTTTGTACCAGGAGTATCGGGATATTTCAAATAGCCTCCCATGGCCCTCACCAATCCAAAAGAAAAAGCCAAGCGGCTAGCCGATACGGCGCATAAAATCTCATATATGAATTAAATACATACCTTTTCGTCGAGCATTCTATTTATATACCTTCATACCTTATCCATACCTATCTCATGTATATTTATACCTGCCCAATCTATTTTAACTATACCTGATCGTTTTAACTCAATTCGTTAATTAATTTGTTAATTAACTCTTTAGTCTATTTCACTTTTATATTTGAACATGACATGTTCAAATATATTTTAACTTTCTTATTAACTAATTTGAATCCAAATTTCAAATTTAAGTTCTATATTCGATTTCGAATATCCATTTACAAATCCAATTCACCTTTCAAAGTTCAACTTCAAATTCAAAACTCAATTAACTAATTCCTCTTCGACTTAGTTAATTCTATTCAATTTCTGTTCAAATTTTATATCACTTCTATTATTCAAAACTATATATCAAATTTTATTATTCAAATTCTATATATCAAATTCTATTCAAATTCTATATTATAAATCCTATTTGAATTTCTATATTCAAATTCTTTATATCAAATTCTATTTTGAAATTCAACACAACTTGTCTTTCCCAAAACAAATTCAAAACAGTATCTCTGGTAGTAATTCGTCACTTACAACTCGAAAATGAATACTGATGATGCAGCTGTCATCATCGGAATCTATTTTCCAGCGATCGAAGTGAGTTCAATACTATAAAACCATTTCTAAACATTTCCACTTTGAAATTCATTTCAAAATATAATTCACAATGCTTGTAAAACAATTTAAAATCTCCCAGGATCTTAAATTTTCCTTATTTTTAATCCAAATTCATTTACAAACACTTATCCAATTCTCTAAGATTTTTAATTCAATTTCTGGTTTAAATTTTAGATTTAACTCATCTGATTCACGTATTTCACTTATATGAATTATGATTGGTTATTTACATAACCATTTAATTTATAATCTTACTCGATTATAATAACAACCAATATATCCAATATATTATAATTTTGATATATATATCTTCTCTATATCAAGATATACCTTGTGTAAACTTATTTTAATTTACCCTCTTGTCAAAACATATCGTGTCGACCCATCGTATTCGAGTGTTTATAAACTCCTACCGATACAGTGGATCAAACTGATCGACCAAAACCCATAAACAACTCAACCAATGAATCTCCACAATATAAAACCACTTTATATCAAATTACAAATACGCACTCGTATATATACACTCAAACTCAATCTAGGGTATTACTAACCCTATCTCTACCGAGTCACGCCACAGAGCCAAGGTAATAATTAACCTTAAACTCTGATACCAACTGTAATGACCCGGAAAAATGTCGACTTTGGTTATCGCCATAAACTCACTGATGACTAACCAAACATCGAAAAATACCGGTCATTAATGAAAGAAATTAGAGGGTGAGGAAAGATAAGATAGAAACTTAGAATAGAAGAAGAAGAACACAACATCAGAGTAACACGAACCTCACAGCGGAACGAATAACATATAATATATATATAACATAACTTGAAATATACATCTGTACTTGAATGTACATCATTATCAAAGTACAACACTTACAACACAGCGGAAATAACTATAGCTATATAATCTTGAAGCCTCCTGCTCCAAGCTCTTCCAGTATATCTGTAAATCCTGACTACTTGACTGCCCGTACAAAATTGGGCACCCAAGAGTTTAGGGAAAACAAAACAAAATAAACTCCGGGTCAGTTATGGGACTGGTGTGAGTAAAATAGTTTAAAACAGTTTGAACAAGTAAACGATATCTCATAAGACTACTCCGTATAATGGAACGGGTTTTCCCTTAAGAGAATCCAAAATATCTTTATATCAAAAACCTTTTGATATTATAATATTGTCTATCAACCACAATATAATAATCATCTAGCAGAAACGCTTTCATCTCACGTTCTACATATATAGTATACAATCAAAACCGCAAGCACGTATTGGGTAATGGATTTCCAACTATGACAAGGTATGGAACCACCTTTCGCTAGTGTACCTCTAGAAAGGAATACACTGGGTTCAACAAGAACATCTTGCAACCCGGCCACACATGACCGACCACTCATTTCGCTTGAGTGTATCGAATGTATATCACCAACGGTTGGGATCAGCAACCGTTTCCCGAATGGGATAGCATCAACAATAGATTTTTAGAAGTAAATGAAACTCTAGATCAAGTGATTATACACCCTACTTCGGAGCGACCGACTTAGCCATGCTGCCTGCCCGATTTCTGTCATTTACCGGATGTCAGGCTAGAAGCTGCGCTTTATCATCACACCAGATTCACTTCGAATGTCACATTGTCAAATCCATCAAATCACCGATTGACGTCTACAACCATACATTACGTGTCAGCTAAAAGAAGTTTCCTTCTCCGCTTCCACTCTTGGTACTGTTGAAGAAATCAATGTGCGTGACCTTTCTGGAAATACTCTGTCGGACATTCATCCATACAAGTCATCCAGGAACAGGATGAACCGAAGGCACTATTCAGTACATCCATCTTAGGCACTGTTATCTAAGACTTATACAATAGCCCTTGCACTTTACTCCGTCTTCAATTATCCTTGGCATATATGATTCGCAACGCTTATGCCAATACAGAGTGGTTCTTTGGATAATAATCCAACCGGTCTCTCCATATTAACAACGTTAAAATGGTCAAAACTTCGATAGTCTGTGATTTAACCATCAAAGAAAAATAGGTGTGCAAACAACGACATTATTTCCAGGAGGAAATTATATCGATCAATCATCATTCAACATTTATCTCTTTATTTCATTAATTTACTTATCTCTTGTTTCCCTATATTCAACATTTCTTATTTTTTAAATTTAGAAAATATATGTTATTACCATTGGAAAACATTTCCATTTCTTGTTTTCTATATCAGAAAACATTTCTGGTTCTTAGTTGGAAAACATTTCCAAAACTCCTTCATTGGACTTAGACAGATGTTTAAACAAACCATCGCGATGCCAACTCAAACCATTACGCTTATTAACTAAATTCCTTTAACCCACCTTCACCATCGAACCTTGACCATTCCTTAGTTAAAAATGAAGTCAATCAAGTTGGGGTAATACTACCTCTCAGACCTTAACTGAACAACGTTTCTAACCTTGAAATAGACAAAGTTCACCTTTTAATTCTATAACAAACTTCCTTACGTAACTCTCTTTCGAATCATCTCTATTCGATAATTCTTTCCTTCGAATAAGGTATATTCGATAACTCTATTCAATTTACTCTATTGCACTAACGCTATTGGATTAACTCTATTTGATTTAACTCTAGTCGATAACTCCTTTAACTCTATTCGAATTAGCCAAATTGGATTAACTCCTTTAATTCCATTCGAATAAACTAAATTCTATTTATTCATTTAACTCCATTTAACTCTATTCGAATAACTAATATTTGATAACTCTATTTAACTCTATTTTGAATCACTAATATTCGATTAACTCAATTGATTCTATTCGAATAAACTATATTCGATCAACTCCTTTATTTTAACTCTAATCGATTAACTCCATCGAATAACTAAATTCGATAACTCCTTCGAATAACCAATATTCTATAACTCACTTCGATTAAACAAATCGATAACTCTTTTCGATTAAACTATAATTGATAACTCCTTCGATTAACTAATAATCGATAACTCCTTTCGATTAACTAATAATCGATAACTCCTTTCGATTAACTAATAATCGATAACTCCTTTCCTTTAACTCTATTCGAATAAACAAATATTCGATAAACTCCATTTGAATAACTCTAGTTCGATTTAACTCTATCGATTTACTCTAACTGATTAACTCTAACTGGTTAACTCTATTTGATTAACTCTAACTGGTTAACTCTATTTATTTTCTAAATATTCCCTTTTTAATTCTATTTGTAAATGGTTTTACAAATATCTCCTTTTCGATTTCCTTTGTAAAGGTTTTACAAATATTCCTCTTTCGATTTCATTTGTAAAGGTTTTACAAATATTCCCTATTCAATCTCATTTTAAATGATTTACAAACCTTTCTCTTTCTATTTGATTCTTAAATGGTTTACAAACATTTCTCTTTCTAATCTATTTGCAAATGGTTTGCAATTAATTCCTTTAGGGTTTTATTTCTAAGTATTTTCTATTTATAAATAATCCATTTATAAATAAATTTCTATTTATAAATATTCTATTTATAAATATTCTCTTTTATAAAATCCTCTGATTTTATAAATATTCTCTTTCCAGTATTCACTTTGACAAATTCTCCTTTTCTCCAAATCCCAGTATGTTATGGTGTTTAACATATCAAATTACGATGTCCAATATCGTTCATACACACATAATCAACAACAGGTTATAATTCACATCATATATCAAAATATATGAAAAACATTAAAATAACTGTTGAGGAATCCAGTCGGATTCCTCCAACCTGTTTCCCTGCATCCACAGATGTTACACAATAAAATCAACATCACTCTCAGTTCCATATGATATATTCTGTTAAACAGAATCAATATAGAAATTCAACTAACTGATAGCAGTTCAATCAAACAGTCAACACATAGTCAATCAGCAAATATTTTGCAGTTCTAAAAATACAACATGAAATTATAAACTATTCAGAGTTAGTGAGATTTACTCACATTGGCAGTTCATCGTTAAAGAACGATAAACTGTTGTTTGATTTGAATCAAACAATTTATTTCGCCATAAATTGTAATGAGCTCCATTCCACTCTCGGTTAGTTCCAGTGCGTAGTGTCCGTCCATATGGTCCCAACGTGACAGACCGTTTGAAATTTCGATACAGTATGAACGAGATATTTGATTTACAAGTTAATATACCCATTTGAATTTAAATTAAACAAATTAGAAAGCTTTAGTGGGCTTTAGCAAATTAAAGTGGCCCATCATCACCTTTAAAACCCGACCCGCGTTCAGCAATATCTCATCTTCCCCGATCCCATATTTCACACGGACCCATTTCCTCCATTTCAAACACCCACCGCTCCTCTCACAAACCATCGTTCTTCGTTTTGATTTCACCATCGGTCTTCTCCTCCCATAAGCTTCCGTTACCAGTCAACATCATCTACCTTGCACTCCTTACATGCATCGCGATTCCGACCATCAACAGTAAACCAACCGACATCTTTTTTTCCTGAAACGTTCGAAACTCTGTAGCAACATGCCAAACACCTTTACAAACTCGAATACCTTCTCCAAAACATAAATCAAGTCCTGTATCCTCTGAATACCCGAACCCTAAATGTATTGCGGAAAACCCAGTCACGATTTAAAGTATTCGAACCCACAATGAATCACATAAGGTAGAAGAGAATCACAAGGGGAATTACATCCTATGTATTTTGTGATTTATGGAATCTCCATTGATTTGTTTTAGATTTTTGAAAGGGGCGAATTTCTGTGAGGAAGCCAAATGTGACGGCTGAACTTATTTTGACCAAAGGAACTAAGATTTTAGGTTTAGAAAAGTTAGTCCTATATTTATATGGTGAGGAATTATTGTTTTAATCGATTTTTATATTGGACTTTATGTTATCACTATTTGTATTGTCTTCTAAAAATTCCTATGACCACATACGACACCCAAAAATCATGAAAATTGACATGCAGCTACAGTTCGACATTACGCTCCCAACGAAACTGGTTTCGTCGAATTCCGACTCCATTTGCTCACACAGCGTATTTTTAACCGTCAAAATATCGACTGTTTTTCACTCTAAAAATCCGTACGGCCACACAGTAACTCTAAAAATCACGAAACTGGAAATCTAACAACTATTTGACATTGCGGGTCCAACAAAATTAGTTTCTTCGAATTCCGACTTCGTTTGCAAAAGTGGCTATTTTTAAAGTCCTAAATAACCCATTTAAATACATAAATATATTTAAATAAATTAAATTAAATATAAATATAAATAAATTTATATTATCATATATATTCACCGAGGAATATCATACAGCTCCAGGATAATTATATACTCGCTATTCCGAGTCCAGATTGAATCGATATTAAATTTACATTGAAAATCCTTTTATAACGTATATAAAGCATTACGAATTATAAAGGAATTACACAACGACTTTTCTGAAATTTGATTTGGACGTAAATCAAAATCTACACGATGAAATCCAGATTTTTCTCTTCCATTAGAAAAATATACTCCACCAGCTCCACACTTTTCTTGTTTCACGGAAATCCGATTTAAAACGGCTTCTGTATATCCAATTGAAGTTCGAATCGCCAATTTACGAACTGCAGCACCATTTCGAGCTCGATTATAATTAAATTATAATTATACGTTCAAACTATCGTTTATATAATATATTCGTTATTCAAATCCAATTCCAAGCTGAATTAAATATCACAGATGATCCAGTTCACACCATATCGCCATTTCAGCCAATTCAGATTATTTCAGAATTAAATATATTATTTAATTTATTATTTTAATGAAATATTCACCATTATTTAATTCAACGATCATGAAATCCTTTTAATCACCTTTTAAATAATTAAATTAATTATTATACCGCTGAGAAATGCGGGTCATTACATTCTTCCCTACTTAAAATAATTTTGTCCTCGAAATTGCTAAGGTAGAAAACAAAGCCTATTCGCTGGTTAGAACTTATTTGTTCACTTCTTAACTTCAATTTTCAACTGAACCAATTTAAATTCAATTAAATATTGATTAATTCTTATCAACGAAAATTTCCAAAAATTCTGAAAATATTCTAACTCCTTAACTTTTCGAAAAATTTCGCCAGCACCTCCTTTGTACTGGTCGATAGGTCAAACTCCAACTCACCTCTCCGGGCCATCTCCAACCCAAAAGAAAATCAAACAGCCAAGCGGCTTGCCAATTCGGCTCATAAATCTTATATCCAATAGAAATATAAACTTGTACCTTTTTTCAGCATATGATTATATCCTTTCCACTTGCTATCAATTCAGCGAATACAAGGGTCATCCCAATCAAATTCCAATCTGCTTTTATCCACAACACAACCATTCGCTTATATCCGAGCCAAATATCATTTCAACTCGAGTTTCTTCTCGATTCCCAACTCTTAACTTGATTATCACATTACACTTCAAATTTGAATCTCACAATCCAATTTGTCTTGATATCATTCTAATTCAATCTCCGTTATCACTTTACTGGCTTTACTTTAATTCAAATTTACTTTCACAAATTTCTGTTAAATTTGTTTTTAATTCGAACAGTCTTTTGAAAAGTCGGTGTGCACGACTTATGCAGGATCTATAATATGGCTATGCGGAATATGATATGATAACAATATATATATCACAGATAACTTTAAATGTAGTAAAGTAAAGTAAAGTAGAGTAATGACACCAGGATTTTATACTGGTTCGGACCTCCCGTCCTACGTCCAGTCCCGAAGCTCCTCTTCGGAATTTCTACTAATCAACACCCTCGCTTCACCCGGAGGAACAGGTTCACAACACTACTTGATTTGCGGGCTACAAGTTTACCCACTTGATTTCACGGGCTACAAGCTTACCCACAAGACAATTACAAGAGTTTGACCTTGAATGTGTTCTTTCTTCAACACTGATTAGTCAATGATTGAGTACAACCTTCCTATAATCTTATCCTCAAATATATATTGATGTTTGCAAAGATTTGGAAGTGGATTATCGATTTGAATCACAAGTGTGTTAAATATGCTTGGAGATTCAAACGATAATTGAATGCTTTTGAGTGCTTTTAGAATGCTAAGAATAATACAATATAGATCAGAGAATGGAGAGAAAATTCGGTAATTTGATTGATTGAAAACTGATGTATTTATAGTAATTGAGAAGTTGCAATTGTTGGTGAAAAGTTGCAATCAAAAGAAATGATTTAAATGAAGAGAAATGGATGCAACTTTTCAAGAAAGAAGATGACTCTTCATGAAATTCAAAAATAGGTCAACAGGAAAAATTAATAGGTTGACAGGTTTTTGACCGTTATTTCAAAAAACCGTTGACCTGTTAATTTTAACAGGTTGACCTGTTAAGTTTAAAAAGCTGTTGACCTATTAATTTTAACAGGTTGACCTGTTAAGTTTAAAAAGCTGTTGACCTGTTAAATTTAACAGGTTGACAGGTTTTTGTCAACATACATAAAAAATGAGTTTTCATGTATATTTTTGAAGAGAATAAGAAGAATGATTATTTGAGGATAGATTTTAACATAAATAACTCTAAATAACCATCTTCTAACCTATAAAACATTGAATCTTCTTTTTGTCGATCATGAATCTCCTTCTTGTCATTAATCAAAATAAGCATTGAAACTATTGACTTAACATTCTCCCCCTTTTTGATTGATGACAATATAGCTTGATATTTTAATCTTTATTGCTATCTCCCCCTGTATATAAGCTCTATCTCCCTTTAAACATCTACATATCCATAATCTTAGCTCCATGTCATGATTTCCATTGATCTTTATTTTGTTGTTATCAATAGAAATTCTCGTGTCTCAACATTCTCCCCCTTTTTGATTGATGACAACACCTTGGATTTTCTCCCTTTGAATATAAAGCTCCCCCTGAATTTCTGTAACATTTGTTAGTTCAGAATATAAATAATCTTACCTTTTGATTCCTGCATTAACAAATGTTAGCACACATATACTTTTATCATGGTAAGCACATGATAGTATATGTAATATAAATGATATGCATTATCATAATAGAAAATATTTCTCCCCCTTTATATAAGCTCTGTCTCCCCCTGTATATATGATCTCCCTGAAAAATATAACTAAGTTTCTACACGAAGAGAAGTTAGTAACTTTCTCCCCCTTTGTCATCGACAAAAAGGGTATAATAAACAAGAGAGAGATTAAATAACATAACACATCACACCCAGAGTAAAACTGTAAAAAAACATACAAGATCAACCATGTTTTCGTAGCATACATAACACAAACCACATATAAAAGCTAATAGAGTTGTTTTAAAGACTTGAGAGAAAAAGTGGTCTGAGGTTTTGAAGAAGTAGTGAACGAAATGGTGCGGTGGATTTGGGGTTATGAGCCGACATGTCTCTTTAAAAAAAATTGTAGAGACCGGTCGACCTATAATTTCTAGGCGGTCGACCTAAAAAGTTTCGAGTTTGGAGGAAATGAAAGAAATAGTATAAACCTGTTGACAAAATTTTTGGGACCGGTCGACCTAATTTTTGCTGAAGCTCATTCGGTCAACATAAAAATGTATACCGGTCGACCTAAAAACTCTCTGTTTCAAAAAAAAAATATAATACCGGTCGACCTAATTTTTATGACCGGTCGACCTAAAACTTCTCTGGATTGAAAAACAATAACCGGTCGACCTATATTATTGGACCGGTCGACCTAAAAAGTCTCTGGAAAATAAATAATTCAAATCCGGTCGACCTGTTGTTTTTGTCCGGTCGACCTATATGGTTATTGTAGGACTGGTCAACCTAAGAATTTTAACAGGTTGACCTATTTGTTGACAAAACTGTTTTCCAGCCTTTTTTGAAAGAATTTAACCTTATACAACATTTTATTATAAATATATATATCAAATATATTTTGAAGGAAATAAAAAACAACATTAAAAAAAACATCTCCTTAGATCCGATATATATATATAGATCATTTTCTTGGTTTCCAAGGAGAGTATTTTCCGCTAGCGCCTTCATTTTTGTTGTAATTCCTAACCCATGAGTTTGGTGTTCTCGATGATGATGGCATATTTGTAGGCTCATGAACGTTGTGTCATCGATTAAAAAGAATAATTATCATGATAGAACATAAAAATAATGTACCTTCGGGAGATATTGTATCATGTGCAATTTGATAAACTGAATTTTGTTTTCAAATATATTTAGAGATATCGAATAACCTTCTGTTTGTTGGATCTAGATTAACCCTAGAGGGGGGGTGAATAGGGTTTATCGCAGTTTTAAACTGAATTGAAAAACTGATAGGATATTAAAATAATAAACAGATCACAGAATGCAGCAGAAATAAAAGTGCAGAAAGTAAATCACACACAGATATACCCAGCTTCGGCAAAAACCTGCCTACTGCTGCATTCCTAAGGTTTCTACTAGGTGTTATAAACAGATCCCGCATACAAGACCATGTACACTTGCAGCGCCTGCTCCTGTCCTAACCCTACGCTCAAAACCCTAGACTGGCGATACCCCTCGACCAGATTTTCCCGAAATACAACCCTATAATCCGTAACCCAGATTTTACAGACTCTGAAACTGACAATCAACACCCTGACTGATTCACCCTAGATTTTACAGACCTAGAACTGATTGATCGATTTTACAACTCAAATTCAAAAGTAGAACAATTAAAAACAAAACAAATTAAACAAGAAAACCCTTGGGAGTTAAATTAAAAAGGGTCATCCCCTTTATTCTCTTGTCTCAAAAACTGGCCGGCCCACTTTCATTTGAGTGCACCCGTATACTTTGTTTCCTTTGGAAAAATAAATGGCGGCCGACTTTGGGAAGCTAGGGTTTTCTGAAATGAACCCCCAAATCGATTTCGATGCTTGATTGAATGATGTTCTCTGGTTGCTTTGATTCTCCTCGTTCCTTGCTCGATGATTTGGGGCTTTCAGACGATCGAAACACTTGAGAATAAAAAGTAAGTTATCTGAAAATTCTTGCTTTGAATTTCTTGAATTGATTTTGTGGGTTTCTGTGGATTCGATTTCTTGTTCTCTCACTGCCTATGATGAATCTGTGTGTGGAATGTATATAGGGTAATCGAAACCCTAAAAATAACTCTGATTTCGTGAATTATGACTTGATCGATTTTTCCCTGATTTGCGTTTTTTTTTTTAATTTGCGGCTTGAATGAAATAAATTCCTTGACCACTTGATTACCTCGCCATAATTTGAAACTGCTTTTTATGAAATGAGAAGTTCTGGAAAGAATTTATTTGTGTGCCTGTCCCCGTTTTGATTTGGTCACCTCGGTATTGAAACAAATTTGAATTTTGAATGAAACAGAGTGATTGTTGCTTTCCCTTTTTGTTTCTCGGCTGAAAAAAGAATTTCTTGATTTATGGATATGAATTCAGACATGATTTCGAACTTAAATTCAATTCCTCCTTGCATGTTTTCTGCTCTGTCTTTAAGAAAGAAATTCTGGAAAATAGTTGCCTTGTTTGAATTGTGTTGATTCTGGAAATCCATACTTGATAAGCACAAAGAATTCTGGAAATATATTAATTGATTTCCTAGCTTGTTTTGCCGAGAATATTGGTCAAATTTTGCCAAATATAAACTATTCCTTTTTGCTCGAGATTTCTTGCCTTATGTGTAGAATGGTTTCAAGAATGCATTTAAACTTCTGCCTGGAAATCTTGCCAAATATATTTTGATTTTCTGGAACCTTGATTGAAATCTTGCCAATGAAAATTGCATGTTTATAGCACAGTGCCATTTCTGGAATCTCAATTACACTTGCCAAATAATGTTTGTTGCACCATCGAACTATGGCATTTGAAATTGACCATTGAGCTTATGATTTCCCATGTTACAAACCATGTTGTGCACATCTTGATGTTTTCTCACTGAAATGCATTCATGTCTTATTTGAGTACACATGCTGATTGCTTGCCATGACCACTTTGCTTTGTATTTTGAGATGTGTACCATGCTCTACCATAACCATGTATTGCTGAGTATGGCTTTGTTGTGCCATCTTTCATGACACCACTGTCTCGACTTGCTTGACCTGTATTGCTTGCTGTTTTCACCCATTTCTACACTGTTATAGTTCCATTCTCATGCTGCTGCTTCATTCACCATTCCTGTTTGTACTTGCTTGTATACATGCTACAATATATATGAACCTGTTTGCATCATTTTGTGTCACCTGTGTATTAATACATATTGTGTATCATGCACTGCTTTCTTGAGTCTGTGCTCATGCATGAGCTCGACCACTTTCACCACTTGTATCAACATGCTGGATTCTACTCTCTTGCTGTTCATTTGTCTATGATGTCAATGCCATTTCTGCCTTGACCTGTGTGTGTTCATTTGAGCCTGACTTGATCATGTTTTTGTTACTCATGTGGTACCGTTATTATTTAACTATGCATGCACCCATCACTATTGCACTGTACATGTTGATACTGCTAGCTACCATGTTGTGCTTTGTCGGCTTCACCAAGCTGTTTTGATTCATGCAGTTGTGAACTTGTAGTTTCATATGTTGATCTGCCTTGTGCATGCCATGTGTGTTGAACCACTTTGAAGTCAATCTTCTCCTTTGCATTTGAGTTGCAGTTTCACCATTTCCTCTTGTCCCTTGCTGTTTTGAACTTTATTCGGACTGAGTTGACTTTGCTGCTTGCATTGCATTGACATATATCATGTGTGACATCTCATTATTGCTCGACCATTTGTGATATGCTTACACGTGTCATACTGACTTGAATACATTGACGTTTTTGGGTTGCTTTGTTGAGTTGTCTCGACTTTGATTGATTTTGTTGCTCTTCAGATGTGCACTGAGTCGAGCTGGTCCACGTGGCTACTCCTCAGTCGCACACTGAATTGGCGTGGCAGTGCACACGTGTATATTCATGCACGTGTGTACATGCAGCCATTCAGACTGATTTTCCTGTCCCTGCACAAATATACGTGTATATACATACACATGTGTGTGTATACATGTATGTGCGCGTGCTACAGTCACAAATCAGATCGAGTCATGAAAAATGATGAGAAACACACCAGAAAACTGAGGCAAATAAAAAATTTTAAAATAAAATTTATATTTGCATGAATTTAGAAATTATTTCTGTGCAAGATACTGTGTGTGTGTTTCCATATATGACAGGTAAGCATGAAGATGACTGGACTGACTGTGAGGATGCTGTGAAGACTGAAGCTTGAAGACAAAAGATGAAAAACAACAAGACGGTGTTGATTGTGTATATGAGTGAATGTATATGTATATATGTAACTGAGTATGAGAGGAGCTGTGTACTGTAAATGAGAAGTATATGCAATGTGATGTATTACTGAGATAAACAAATAGCGGAGTTATCAAATTGTACTGTTTAAATATTGAAATAAAATATTATATTTAAACAAAATACTGTGTAAATATTTGAATTTCTGTGCTGGTGTATTCTGTTTAAATATAAATATCATACTCCTGTCTGTGGTGAGTAAATGAAACAGTACAACATCAAACACATTAAAATAATATTTATTTGTTTGTTATCATCAAACAAAAATCGTATAATTGTGTATACAACACCGTTATATACAACAATCTCCCCCTTTTGATGATGACAAACAAATAAAAGATTTTGAATCCAACAAATGTGTTTTACAGTGAAAAATTTGAACTCCCCCTATTTATTAGCTCCCCCTACAACAGAAAACTCCCCCTATAACTGTGCATGAGTGAATATGAACTGAATAATGATTTTCAAAATTAAAAGTATTTATAAAAGATTCACTCATAAATCAAAATCTAATCCATTCTCCCCCTTTTGTTATCATCAAAAGGATACAGAATTTAAAATACAGATGAAACACGACCAAAAAAAAATATAATTTCAGCATAAGAGGAAGACGATCATCATAAATTTCAATCAATCAAACAAAAATCATAATATTCTGAGAACAGGTGGCATATTTCACATTTTAGTGAATGAAGGATTTACGATGAATTTTATATAAAATGAAGAGAAAAAAAATGAATTTCAATTATTTTCAAGAGAATTTTTATAAAAGCAAAGCACACAAAAAAAAACAGTGATGGATTTGGACTATAATTATTAATTCAACTTAAGTGACCAAAACAGATAGTCTCAAATCCTAGTAGCTATTAACCAATAAATCATAATACTTCATAAAATATCAACACATTTCACAAGCTCGAAGATGGATTGATTGGCTAGTTTTTATACACCATGGAGAATTTCATATACAAAGTTATTTAGCAAATTATTTTTCTTCTCTTTTTCTTTTAATTTAAGAGCACACTGACCACGCATAACCAGATCTTGGATTTTTAAATGAGATCAGTTGCAGCTTAAATATAAGACGTCTCATAACCATGCATAACCAGAGCTTGGATTTTTAAATGAGGTTAGTGACACACTTACATATTAATCATATATTTTAACATTTTCAGCTTTAAATAGAAAAACTCCTCGGTATATACAACCAATATGAATGACAGAAATGTGGTAAGTACAGAAATGGACTGTGAAATAAATTCCTAAATTAATAATATTATGAAATATGACCAACTGTACCGGGATTATTGAAAATTTTCAATTGACACTAATTCTGAAAAATAACATAACCACAATTCCATCACAAACATTTTCACTGTTTATTCAAGATTTTTTTTTTAAATATTAAACTCTCCATATTTATAAAAAAAAAATTATCATGGATGGCAGAATGATGATAGATAATGAGTATGGTCGTGAAATAATTGCCAGTTCAGAGATATTATAATAAATATTCAACCATCATGAAAATCCAGATAAAATCTCCTCTTGTTGTGAAATATATTGCAGTCATAATTCATCACAATTTCAGATTCTGATATATTTTGATGAATTATAAATACAAAACAATTTGGGTATTGATTTCAATTTCTGAATGAATAAAAAATAAATAATCTTAAAGTTGAAAAATTAATTACAAGAGGAATATAAAGAGCTATACAGGACAAGAGTGATTAAAATATATACAACAAAAAATTCAGCACATCTGATACCAATTGTTCTCGTTTTTCTCGAGAATTTTACCAAGACAATCACAGACAACAGAAATTTAAAGCCCAAGCAGACAAATCAAACAATAAGCAATTATCAAAGAACAGTATCAGAGCAGCGCAGAACACAATATCACATCAGACTTGTCTGGGGATGGTCACATAAGAACTTTCATGATCCAAGATTAGAACTACCGTTTATTTGAAATCATTTGAGGAATATGAAAAATCTCTAGATTCAATGAATCGATCACACCAAATTATTATTTTCACATTCAGAATATGTGTGTGATTCAATAAATCAATAATTTCAAATGATTTTAAACAAACAATCATTCAAATCAAATAACCATGAAATAGCAGAGAAATTCAAGACCGGATTTTCAAAGAATTTTCACAAGAATTTTCTGACAAGTCCTCAAGAAATTTTAGATCATCTACATCAATTTTGTGAGATGTTCATGATCCAAAGAATAAAAATAATTTATTTGAAATCATTTGAATTAATGTCAAATTTTGAGATATAATGAATCAGTCACACAAGGTTAATAATTTCAGATTTAAGTGGTGTGTGAGATTCAAAATATCAGGAATTTCAGATGATTTCAAACTAAACTAATTTCAACCATAATAATCATGAATAAGGATGAAATTCTAGATGTATCACTGAAATAGCCCAAATATTTTTCAAGTCAGAAATAATCAAGCCAATCTGAAAATTAATGAGATTATCACAACTGAGAAGTAACAGTGCTGTAATGAGTATAATACTTTAAGCGTTTCCAAAATGAATTGGAAGGGACTCAAAACCGTCTAAGTGTGTGAAATTTCATTAATTATTCAGATCTTCAAAAATTTAGAATTCTAGTTAACAGTGTTCAAGATATGATATGAATGCATCAACACTGTTATGAATTCAAAAATCAAAAAATAGACTTCAAAACAATTGCAGATATATATAAGTTCAAATTCAGAATATGGAAATAATTAACACATGATGATTTTATACAAGTAAGGCAAATTTCCAGAAAATCATTAATTCTACAACTGGAGGTTTAAGAAGTACAGACAAAAAAAAATATGGCAGTGTCAAATCAAAACAAAAAAAACAGAAGGGGAAAGAGGAAGGAATAAATACAGAAAATAAAAAACAAAGAGAATATACAAAGGCGAGTTTAGAGATCATACCAGAATCCAATGTAAAGCAGAATCTCTAACTCATCAGATGTGGCTAAGGAACCGTGAATGATTCTGTGATATGTAGCAGTTTTGAATCCAGTTTTTCTTTAGTTATGCAGTTCCTCAGCCTCCTTTGGTACCTAACTGTTAAGAGAATTGAGTGGTCTAACGAAAGTAGTAAAAACACTCACAGTTTTGTTCACACCTTTTGGTACCCAAATCTGTTTATATAACAAACCATTAGAATTAACTTTCGTACCCTTAGGAACCCAAATCGATTTGAATTTAACAAAACCCGTTTTATTTTCATTTGAGATCCAAGAATGTTTAAATGGTTTGTTATAAAACAAATCCTCATCTAGATTGTGATTTACAAATCCTTTGAAGTTTTCAGAGTTAAAATTTTCAAAACAAATATTTCTAAAGTGATTTGAGGGATTTTTAAAATCACAAGAATTTTGATTTCTACAACCATCATTTTTCCCGAATCCAAGACCAGATTTATTTCCACTATAAACTTGGTTTTGAAGCAGCATATTTAACGATTTTTCCCCATTAGAAAATTTATCCAATGTTGATTCTAATCGTTGAATTTTGGATTTCAGATTGCTATTTTCTTTTAATAAATTTGAGCAATTATTTATAGCGATCATCTGTTCAGCATTGGTCTGTTTCAAAACTAAATTCTCATTTTCTAATGATCTAATTTTGGCTTGGAATTCGGAAATTTCAAGTTCAAATTGTTTTTGCTTTTCCGACTCAAACTTCTTGGATTTTTCAATCTCATTTTCAAGTTCTTTCAAAATCAAACCACTTTTCACCAAATTTTCATTTTCAGCAATTTCAAATTTGGAATATATATCAGTCTTAAAAATTTCAAATTCCTCTTGTAAAAAGTTATTCAAACTTGATAACTCAATCTTGTTCTCTTTTAAGATCAGAATTTCCTTTTCAAACTTTTGGATATTTTTATTGAGATGAACAAGATTGGTTCTCAATTTCAAACAATTTTTGCAATCTGAATTTGAAGAATTTTTAAAATGTTCAAGTTGTGATTCCAAATAATCAATTTTGCTGATCAACTCAGAATTCGTAGATTTCAGAGACTTATTTTTCAGTTGGAGTTTATCAACAGATTTTGTTAAATCAAGACACATGTAAACCAGATCTTCATATGAGAAATTTTCTGTTTCAGCATTTGTTGATTCTCCATCATCTGTTCCATCTGAAGTTTCGTCTGCATAACTTGTTAAGCACATATCTGAAGCTGAGTTGTCGTTCTGGGGTTTTGAGCAGTCGTCAGACTTTCCATACAACGTACTGAGAGTTTTCCAAATATCCTGCGCAGTCAAACAATGAGAAATAAGTTTTAATTGATTATTACCAAGAAAAGAATAAATAATATGCATAACGCGAGCATTTAAAACTTTATTCCTCTTATCTAACATGTCTCCCATACTTTCAATCATATTCCAATATTCAAAATTTACAGACTTTAAATATAATTCGAATTTTGATTTCCAAATTTGAAAATCTGTTCCATTGAAAATCATTGGAATATTATTGGACTGACTCTCAAAAGACTGACAACAAGGATTCACCATTTCTCTAGAGTTAACAGAAAATACCTGCTCTGATACCAAGTGTTGGATCTAGATTAACCCTAGAGGGGGGGTGAATAGGGTTTATCGCAGTTTTAAACTGAATTGAAAAACTGATAGGATATTAAAATAATAAACAGATCACAGAATGCAGCAGAAATAAAAGTGCAGAAAGTAAATCACACACAGATATACCCAGCTTCGGCAAAAACCTGCCTACTGCTGCATTCCTAAGGTTTCTACTAGGTGTTATAAACAGATCCCGCATACAAGACCATGTACACTCGCAGCGCCTGCTCCTGTCCTAACCCTACGCTCAAAACCCTAGACTGGCGATACCCCTCGACCAGATTTTCCCGAAATACAACCCTATAATCCGTAACCCAGATTTTACAGACTCTGAAACTGACAATCAACACCCTGACTGATTCACCCTAGATTTTACAGACCTAGAACTGATTGATCGATTTTACAACTCAAATTCAAAAGTAGAACAATTAAAAACAAAACAAATTAAACAAGAAAACCCTTGGGAGTTAAATTAAAAAGGGTCATCCCCTTTATTCTCTTGTCTCAAAAACTGGCCGGCCCACTTTCATTTGAGTGCACCCGTATACTTTGTTTCCTTTGGAAAAATAAATGGCGGCCGACTTTGGGAAGCTAGGGTTTTCTGAAATGAACCCCCAAATCGATTTCGATGCTTGATTGAATGATGTTCTCTGGTTGCTTTGATTCTCCTCGTTCCTTGCTCGATGATTTGGGGCTTTCAGACGATCGAAACACTTGAGAATAAAAAGTAAGTTATCTGAAAATTCTTGCTTTGAATTTCTTGAATTGATTTTGTGGGTTTCTGTGGATTCGATTTCTTGTTCTCTCACTGCCTATGATGAATCTGTGTGTGGAATGTATATAGGGTAATCGAAACCCTAAAAATAACTCTGATTTCGTGAATTATGACTTGATCGATTTTTCCCTGATTTGCGTTTTTTTTTAATTTGCGGCTTGAATGAAATAAATTCCTTGACCACTTGATTACCTCGCCATAATTTGAAACTGCTTTTTATGAAATGAGAAGTTCTGGAAAGAATTTATTTGTGTGCCTGTCCCCGTTTTGATTTGGTCACCTCGGTATTGAAACAGATTTGAATTTTGAATGAAACAGAGTGATTGTTGCTTTCCCCTTTTGTTTCTCGGCTGAAAAAAGAATTGCTTGATTTATGGCTATGAATTCAGACATGATTTCGAACTTAAATTCAATTCCTCCTTGCATGTTTTCTGCTCTGTCTTTAAGAAAGAAATTCTGGAAAATAGTTGCCTTGTTTGAATTGTGTTGATTCTGGAAATCCATACTTGATAAGCACAAAGAATTCTGGAAATATATTAATTGATTTCCTAGCTTGTTTTGCCGAGAATATTGGTCAAATTTTGCCAAATATAAACTATTCCTTTTTGCTCGAGATTTCTTGCCTTATGTGTAGAATGGTTTCAAGAATGCATTTAAACTTCTGCCTGGAAATCTTGCCAAATATATTTTGATTTTCTAGAACCTTGATTGAAATCTTGCCAATGAAAATTGCATGTTTATAGCACAGTGCCATTTCTGGAATCTCAATTACACTTGCCAAATAATGTTTGTTGCACCATCGAACTATGGCATTTGAAATTGACTATTGAGCTTATGATTTCCCATGTTACAAACCATGTTGTGCACATCTTGATGTTTTCTCACTGAAATGCATTCATGTCTTATTTGAGTACACATGCTGATTGCTTGCCATGACCACTTTGCTTTGTATTTTGAGATGTGTACCATGCTCTACCATAACCATGTATTGCTGAGTATGGCTTTGTTGTGCCATCTTTCATGACACCACTGTCTCGACTTGCTTGACCTGTATTGCTTGCTGTTTTCACCCATTTCTACACTGTTATAGTTCCATTCTCATGCTGCTGCTTCATTCACCATTCCTGTTTGTACTTGCTTGTATACATGCTACAATATATATGAACCTGTTTGCATCATTTTGTGTCACCTGTGTATTAATACATATTGTGTATCATGCACTGCTTTCTTGAGTCTGTGCTCATGCATGAGCTCGACCACTTTCACCACTTGTATCAACATGCTGGATTCTACTCTCTTGCTGTTCATTTGTCTATGATGTCAATGCCATTTCTGCCTTGACCTGTGTGTGTTCATTTGAGCCTGACTTGATCATGTTTTTGTTACTCATGTGGTACCGTTATTATTTAACTATGCATGCACCCATCACTATTGCACTGTACATGTTGATACTGCTAGCTACCATGTTGTGCTTTGTCGGCTTCACCAAGCTGTTTTGATTCATGCAGTTGTGAACTTGTAGTTTCATATGTTGATCTGCCTTGTGCATGCCATGTGTGTTGAACCACTTTGAAGTCAATCTTCTCCTTTGCATTTGAGTTGCAGTTTCACCATTTCCTCTTGTCCCTTGCTGTTTTGAACTTTATTCGGACTGAGTTGACTTTGCTGCTTGCATTGCATTGACATATATCATGTGTGACATCTCATTATTGCTCGACCATTTGTGATATGCTTACACGTGTCATACTGACTTGAATACATTGACGTTTTTGGGTTGCTTTGTTGAGTTGTCTCGACTTTGATTGATTTTGTTGCTCTTCAGATGTGCACTGAGTCGAGCTGGTCCACGTGGCTACTCCTCAGTCGCACACTGAATTGGCGTGGCAGTGCACACGTGTATATTCATGCACGTGTGTACATGCAGCCATTCAGACTGATTTTCCTGTCCCTGCACAAATATACGTGTATATACATACACATGTGTGTGTATACATGTATGTGCGCGTGCTACAGTCACAAATCAGATCGAGTCATGAAAAATGATGAGAAACACACCAGAAAACTGAGGCAAATAAAAAATTTTAAAATAAAATTTATATTTGCATGAATTTAGAAATTATTTCTGTGCAAGATACTGTGTGTGTGTTTCCATATATGACAGGTAAGCATGAAGATGACTGGACTGACTGTGAGGATGCTGTGAAGACTGAAGCTTGAAGACAAAAGATGAAAAACAACAAGACGGTGTTGATTGTGTATATGAGTGAATGTATATGTATATATGTAACTGAGTATGAGAGGAGCTGTGTACTGTAAATGAGAAGTATATGCAATGTGATGTATTACTGAGATAAACAAATAGCGGAGTTATCAAATTGTACTGTTTAAATATTGAAATAAAATATTATATTTAAACAAAATACTGTGTAAATATTTGAATTTCTGTGCTGGTGTATTCTGTTTAAATATAAATATCATACTCCTGTCTGTGGTGAGTAAATGAAACAGTACAACATCAAACACATTAAAATAATATTTATTTGTTTGTTATCATCAAACAAAAATCGTATAATTGTGTATACAACACCGTTATATACAACAATCTCCCCCTTTTGATGATGACAAACAAATAAAAGATTTTGAATCCAACAAATGTGTTTTACAGTGAAAAATTTGAACTCCCCCTATTTATTAGCTCCCCCTACAACAGAAAACTCCCCCTATAACTGTGCATGAGTGAATATGAACTGAATAATGATTTTCAAAATTAAAAGTATTTATAAAAGATTCACTCATAAGTCAAAATCTAATCCATTCTCCCCCTTTTGTTATCATCAAAAGGATACAGAATTTAAAATACAGATGAAACACGACCAAAAAAAAATATAATTTCAGCATAAGAGGAAGACGATCATCATAAATTTCAATCAATCAAACAAAAATCATAATATTCTGAGAATAGGTGGCATATTTCACATTTTAGTGAATGAAGGATTTACGATGAATTTTATATAAAATGAAGAGAAAAAAAATGAATTTCAATTATTTTCAAGAGAATTTTTATAAAAGAAAAGCACACAAAAAAAAAATAGTGATGGATTTGGAATATAATTATTAATTCAACTTAAGTGACCAAAACAGATAGTCTCAAATCCTAGTAGCTATTAACCAATAAATCATAATACTTCATAAAATATTAACACATTTCACAAGCTCGAAGATGGATTGATTGGCTAGTTTTTATACACCATGGAGAATTTCATATACAAAGTTATTTAGCAAATTATTTTTCTTCTCTTTTTCTTTTAATTTAAGAGCACACTGACCACGCATAACCAGATCTTGGATTTTTAAATGATATCAGTTGCAGCTTAAATATAAGACGTCTCATAACCATGCATAACCAGAGCTTGGATTTTTAAATGAGGTTAGTGACACACTTGCATATTAATCATATATTTTAACATTTTCAGCTTTAAATAGAAAAACTCCTCGGTATATACAACCAATATGAATGACAGAAATGTGGTAAGTACAGAAATGGACTGTGAAATAAATTCCTAAATTAATAATATTATGAAATATGACCAACTGTACCGGGATTATTGAAAATTTTCAATTGACACTAATTCTGAAAAATAACATAACCACAATTCCATCACAAACATTTTCACTCTTTATTCAAGATTTTTTTTTTAAATATTAAACTCTCCATATTTATAAAAAAAAAATATCATGGATGGCAGAATGATGATAGATAATGAGTATGGTCATGAAATAATTGCCAGTTCAGAGATATTATAATAAATATTCAACCATCATGAAAATCCAGATAAAATCTCCTCTTGTTGTGAAATATATTGCAGTCATAATTCATCACAATTTCAGATTCTGATATATTTTGATGAATTATAAATACAAAACAATTTGGGTATTGATTTCAATTTCTGAATGAATAAAAAATAAATAATCTTAAAGTTGAAAAATTAATTACAAGAGGAATATAAAGAGCTATACAGGACAAGAGTGATTAAAATATATACAACAAAAAATTCAGCACATCTGATACCAATTGTTCTCGTTTTTCTCGAGAATTTTACCAAGACAATCACAGACAACAGAAATTTAAAGCCCAAGCAGACAAATCAAACAATAAGCAATTATCAAAGAACAGTATCAGAGCAGCGCAGAACACAATATCACATCAGACTTGTCTGGGGATGGTCACATAAGAACTTTCATGATCCAAGATTAGAACTACCGTTTATTTGAAATCATTTGAGGAATATGAAAAATCTCTAGATTCAATGAATCGATCACACCAAATTATTATTTTCACATTCAGAATATGTGTGTGATTCAATAAATCAATAATTTCAAATGATTTTAAACAAACAATCATTCAAATCAAATAACCATGAAATAGCAGAGAAATTCAAGACCGGATTTTCAAAGAATTTTCACAAGAATTTTCTGACAAGTCCTCAAGAAATTTTAGATCATCTACATCAATTTTGTGAGATGTTCATGATCCAAAGAATAAAAATAATTTATTTGAAATCATTTGAATTAATGTCAAATTTTGAGATATAATGAATCAGTCACACAAGGTTAATAATTTCAGATTTAAGTGGTGTGTGAGATTCAAAATATCAGGAATTTCAGATGATTTCAAACTAAACTAATTTCAACCATAATAATCATGAATAAGGATGAAATTCTAGATGTATCACTGAAATAGCCCAAATATTTTTCAAGTCAGAAATAATCAAGCCAATCTGAAAATTAATGAGATTATCACAACTGAGAAGTAACAGTGCTGTAATGAGTATAATACTTTAAGCGTTTCCAAAATGAATTGGAAGGGACTCAAAACCGTCTAAGTGTGTGAAATTTCATTAATTATTCAGATCTTCAAAAATTTAGAATTCTAGTTAACAGTGTTCAAGATATGATATGAATGCATCAACACTGTTATGAATTCAAAAATCAAAAAATAGACTTCAAAACAATTGCAGATATATATAAGTTCAAATTCAGAATATGGAAATAATTAACACATGATGATTTTATACAAGTAAGGCAAATTTCCAGAAAATCATTAATTCTACAACTGGAGGTTTAAGAAGTACAGACAAAAAAAAATATGGCAGTGTCAAATCAAAACAAAAAAAACAGAAGGGGAAAGAGGAAGGAATAAATACAGAAAATAAAAAACAAAGAGAATATACAAAGGCGAGTTTAGAGATCATACCAGAATCCAATGTAAAGCAGAATCTCTAACTCATCAGATGTGGCTAAGGAACCGTGAATGATTCTGTGATATGTAGCAGTTTTGAATCCAGTTTTTCTTTAGTTATGCAGTTCCTCAGCCTCCTTTGGTACCTAACTGTTAAGAGAATTGAGTGGTCTAACGAAAGTAGTAAAAACACTCACAGTTTTGTTCACACCTTTTGGTACCCAAATCTGTTTATATAACAAACCATTAGAATTAACTTTCGTACCCTTAGGAACCCAAATCGATTTGAATTTAACAAAACCCGTTTTATTTTCATTTGAGATCCAAGAATGTTTAAATGGTTTGTTATAAAACAAATCCTCATCTAGATTGTGATTTACAAATCCTTTGAAGTTTTCAGAGTTAAAATTTTCAAAACAAATATTTCTAAAGTGATTTGAGGGATTTTTAAAATCACAAGAATTTTGATTTCTACAACCATCATTTTTCCCGAATCCAAGACCAGATTTATTTCCACTATAAACTTGGTTTTGAAGCAGCATATTTAACGATTTTTCCCCATTAGAAAATTTATCCAATGTTGATTCTAATCGTTGAATTTTGGATTTCAGATTGCTATTTTCTTTTAATAAATTTGAGCAATTATTTATAGCGATCATCTGTTCAGCATTGGTCTGTTTCAAAACTAAATTCTCATTTTCTAATGATCTAATTTTGGCTTGGAATTCGGAAATTTCAAGTTCAAATTGTTTTTGCTTTTCCGACTCAAACTTCTTGGATTTTTCAATCTCATTTTCAAGTTCTTTCAAAATCAAACCACTTTTCACCAAATTTTCATTTTCAGCAATTTCAAATTTGGAATATATATCAGTCTTAAAAATTTCAAATTCCTCTTGTAAAAAGTTATTCAAACTTGATAACTCAATCTTGTTCTCTTTTAAGATCAGAATTTCCTTTTCAAACTTTTGGATATTTTTATTGAGATGAACAAGATTGGTTCTCAATTTCAAACAATTTTTGCAATCTGAATTTGAAGAATTTTTAAAATGTTCAAGTTGTGATTCCAAATAATCAATTTTGCTGATCAACTCAGAATTCGTAGATTTCAGAGACTTATTTTTCAGTTGGAGTTTATCAACAGATTTTGTTAAATCAAGACACATGTAAACCAGATCTTCATATGAGAAATTTTCTGTTTCAGCATTTGTTGATTCTCCATCATCTGTTCCATCTGAAGTTTCGTCTGCATAACTTGTTAAGCACATATCTGAAGCTGAGTTGTCGTTCTGGGGTTTTGAGCAGTCGTCAGACTTTCCATACAACGTACTGAGAGTTTTCCAAATATCCTGCGCAGTCAAACAATGAGAAATAAGTTTTAATTGATTATTACCAAGAAAAGAATAAATAATATGCATAACGCGAGCATTTAAAACTTTATTCCTCTTATCTAACATGTCTCCCATACTTTCAATCATATTCCAATATTCAAAATTTACAGACTTTAAATATAATTCGAATTTTGATTTCCAAATTTGAAAATCTGTTCCATTGAAAATCATTGGAATATTATTGGACTGACTCTCAAAAGACTGACAACAAGGATTCACCATTTCTCTAGAGTTAACAGAAAATACCTGCTCTGATACCAAGTGTTGGATCTAGATTAACCCTAGAGGGGGGTGAATAGGGTTTATCGCAGTTTTAAACTGAATTGAAAAACTGATAGGATATTAAAATAATAAACAGATCACAGAATGCAGCAGAAATAAAAGTGCAGAAAGTAAATCACACACAGATATACCCAGCTTCGGCAAAAACCTGCCTACTGCTGCATTCCTAAGGTTTCTACTAGGTGTTATAAACAGATGCCGCATACAAGACCATGTACACTCGCAGCGCCTGCTCCTGTCCTAACCCTACGCTCAAAACCCTAGAATGGCGATACCCCTCGACCAGATTTTCCTGAAATACAACCCTATAATCCGTAACCCAGATTTTACAGACTCTGAAACTGACAATCAACACCCTGACTGATTCACCCTAGATTTTACAGACCTAGAACTGATTGATCGATTTTACAACTCAAATTCAAAAGTAGAACAATTAAAAACAAAACAAATTAAACAAGAAAACCCTTGGGAGTTAAATTAAAAAGGGTCATCCCCTTTATTCTCTTGTCTCAAAAACTGGCCGGCCCACTTTCATTTGAGTGCACCCGTATACTTTGTTCCCTTTGGAAAAATAAATGGCGGCCGACTTTGGGAAGCTAGGGTTTTCTGAAATGAACCCCCAAATCGATTTCGATGCTTGATTGAATGATGTTCTCTGGTTGCTTTGATTCTCCTCGTTCCTTGCTCGATGATTTGGGGCTTTCAGACGATCGAAACACTTGAGAATAAAAAGTAAGTTATCTAAAAATTCTTGCTTTGAATTTCTTGAATTGATTTTGTGGGTTTCTGTGGATTCGATTTCTTGTTCTCTCACTGCCTATGATGAATGTGTGTGTGGAATTTATATAGGGTAATCGAAACCCTAAAAATAACTCTGATTTCGTGAATTATGACTTGATCGATTTTTCCCTGATTTGCGTTTTTTTTTTAATTTGCGGCTTGAGTGAAATAAATTCCTTGACCACTTGATTACCTCGCCATAATTTGAAACTGCTTTTTATGAAATGAGAAGTTCTGGAAAGAATTTATTTGTGTGCCTGTCCCCGTTTTGATTTGGTCACCTCGGTATTGAAACAGATTTGAATTTTGAATGAAACAGAGTGATTGTTGCTTTCCCCTTTTGTTTCTCGGCTGAAAAAAGAATTGCTTGATTTATGGCTATGAATTCAGACATGATTTCGAACTTAAATTCAATTCCTCCTTGCATGTTTTCTGCTCTGTCTTTAAGAAAGAAATTCTGGAAAATAGTTGCCTTGTTTGAATTGTGTTGATTCTGGAAATCCATACTTGATAAGCACAAAGAATTCTGGAAATATATTAATTGATTTCCTAGCTTGTTTTGCCGAGAATATTGGTCAAATTTTGCCAAATATAAACTATTCCTTTTTGCTCGAGATTTCTTGCCTTATGTGTAGAATGGTTTCAAGAATGCATTTAAACTTCTGCCTGGAAATCTTGCCAAATATATTTTGATTTTCTGGAACCTTGATTGAAATCTTGCCAATGAAAATTGCATGTTTATAGCACAGTGCCATTTCTGGAATCTCAATTACACTTGCCAAATAATGTTTGTTGCACCATCGAACTATGGCATTTGAAATTGACCATTGAGCTTATGATTTCCCATGTTACAAACCATGTTGTGCACATCTTGATGTTTTCTCACTGAAATGCATTCATGTCTTATTTGAGTACACATGCTGATTGCTTGCCATGACCACTTTGCTTTGTATTTTGAGATGTGTACCATGCTCTACCATAACCATGTATTGCTGAGTATGGCTTTGTTGTGCCATCTTTCATGACACCACTGTCTCGACTTGCTTGACCTGTATTGCTTGCTGTTTTCACCCATTTCTACACTGTTATAGTTCCATTCTCATGCTGCTGCTTCATTCACCATTCCTGTTTGTACTTGCTTGTATACATGCTACAATATATATGAACCTGTTTGCATCATTTTGTGTCACCTGTGTATTAATACATATTGTGTATCATGCACTGCTTTCTTGAGTCTGTGCTCATGCATGAGCTCGACCACTTTCACCACTTGTATCAACATGCTGGATTCTACTCTCTTGCTGTTCATTTGTCTATGATGTCAATGCCATTTCTGCCTTGACCTGTGTGTGTTCATTTGAGCCTGACTTGATCATGTTTTTGTTACTCATGTGGTACCGTTATTATTTAACTATGCATGCACCCATCACTATTGCACTGTACATGTTGATACTGCTAGCTACCATGTTGTGCTTTGTCGGCTTCACCAAGCTGTTTTGATTCATGCAGTTGTGAACTTGTAGTTTCATATGTTGATCTGCCTTGTGCATGCCATGTGTGTTGAACCACTTTGAAGTCAATCTTCTCCTTTGCATTTGAGTTGCAGTTTCACCATTTCCTCTTGTCCCTTGCTGTTTTGAACTTTATTCGGACTGAGTTGACTTTGCTGCTTGCATTGCATTGACATATATCATGTGTGACATCTCATTATTGCTCGACCATTTGTGATATGCTTACACGTGTCATACTGACTTGAATACATTGACGTTTTTGGGTTGCTTTGTTGAGCTGTCTCGACTTTGATTGATTTTGTTGCTCTTCAGATGTGCACTGAGTCGAGCTGGTCCACGTGGCTACTCCTCAATCGTACACTGAATTGGCGTGGCAGTGCACACGTGTATATTCATGCACGTGTGTACATGCAGCCATTCAGACTGATTTTCCTGTCCCTGCACAAATATACGTGTATATACATACACATGTGTGTGTATACATGTATGTGCGCGTGCTACAGTCACAAATCAGATCGAGTCATGAAAAATGATGAGAAACACACCAGAAAACTGAGGCAAATAAAAAATTTTAAAATAAAATTTATATTTGCATGAATTTAGAAATTATTTCTGTGCAAGATACTGTGTGTGTGTTTCCATATATGACAGGTAAGCATGAAGATGACTGGACTGACTGTGAGGATGCTGTGAAGACTGAAGCTTGAAGACAAAAGATGAAAAACAACAAGACAGTGTTGATTGTGTATATGAGTGAATGTATATGTATATATGTAACTGAGTATGAGAGGAGCTGTGTACTGTAAATGAGAAGTATATGCAATGTGATGTATTACTGAGATAAACAAATAGCGGAGTTATCAAATTGTACTGTTTAAATATTGAAATAAAATATTATATTTAAACAAAATACTGTGTAAATATTTGAATTTCTGTGCTGGTGTATTCTGTTTAAATATAAATATCATACTCCTGTCTGTGGTGAGTAAATGAAACAGTACAACATCAAACACATTAAAATAATATTTATTTGTTTGTTATCATCAAACAAAAATCGTATAATTGTGTATACAACACCGTTATATACAACACTCTTTGTTGTGGTGTACCTGCAAAAAAATATATGACATGTATACTTTTGGTACCCACTTACTTCATTAGGGTCCAGAGGTTAGATGAAAGGTAACCATACCCAAGAGGGTCTAATGGAACCTTTAGAAATATAATTTTCATTATTAACTACTGAATCAAAATAATCATTGATATATTTTTCTCTGTTCTTCCAACTTATAGGAACCCAAATACTTATGCAATCTCTATTGATATTCCTTTTTGTACTTCTAGATTTATTATAAAATTTGCTAGTCATAGAAGTATTCGAATTTCTATAATAATTGGGTCTTGGATGTGTATTAGTACTAGCAGTGATATTCTTATTGTACATGAAAGCATATCTAGTACTATTTCTAAGATTAGTATTATTAAATTTATTTCCAAAGTCGCTATTGACATTTTTCTTTTGAGATTTCACAACCGATTTTGGTTTGAAAGATAAACTAAGATTTTTCTTAGCTTTGTTCTTTTGCACTATTTTCTTCTTTCCATAACCAAGATGCTTCTTAAATTCTTGGTTTTTATATCCCAAACCTTGCTTATTTGAAGTAGATTGTGAATTCTCAATGATCTTTGTCAAATTTTCTCGACCTTTGTTAAAGTTAGAAACATTTTGAGTAATATTTTCTAACTTATTTTGTAAACTAACTTTTTCTAGGTCCATAATTTTGATCGTTGCTTTAAGCTCATGATTTTCAGTAGTGAGAGTATCATTCTTCTCTTTTTGAACTTCAATTTCTTGAGTCAAAAGAGATAGTTGAGAGTCAATATTAGATGATGATTCTTGAGCCTTTTCAAGTTCCTCTTCTAATATTTTCTTTTCATCTTTTAACATATCTCGTTCAAATTCTACTCTACTTAAATCAGCTTGAGTTTGTTTGCATTGTCGTTTCATATCTTTAAATTTATATATCAACTCAGCATTTATATTAAGAACTTCTTCAAAAGTAGGAATTTGTACCTCATCTTCTGCTGCCATGAAACATACATTTGCTTGTTCGTTGTCTGAGTCACTTTCACTATCGGATGAAGATGAGTCTGAATCGTCCCATGTTACTGAGAATGCTCTTTTCTTTGATTTGTCCTTCTTGAATTTTTTGGATTTCCTCTTTTGCTCCGGACAATCTTTTTGCATATGTCCCTTTTTGTGACAATTAAAGCATTCCAGATTCGATGATGATGGTTTATTTGATTCGAACTTCTTTCTGTTATAACGACTAGCTTTTCGTTGCTTTAAGAATTTCTTGAATCCTTTTGTAATGAATGCTAAATCTTCATCTTCGGAATCTGAGATGTCTTCATCTCTTTCAGCATGAAAAGCAACATTTTTCTTTTCTTTTCTTTTCTTTGTTCTCTTCTAGCCTGCAAGTTAGCTTCATAGGACATTAGATTTCCTATCAATTCATCCGGCTTCATGGTGGAAAGATCATTAGCTTCTTCTATTGCTAATACTTTTCCTTCCCATTCATTTGTCAGAGAATGTAGGATTGTTGAAACAACATCAAAATCGGAATATTTTTGTCCTAGACCAATAAGAGCATGATGAATAGTTTGAAATCGTGAATACATTTCATTTATTGTTTCATTTGGCTTCATTTTAAAATTTTGAAATTGACTTTTCAACAAAGCTATTTTTGCTTGTTTAACCTTGTTAGTACCTTCATGAGTGGTCTTTAGTGTTTGCCAAATTCGATAAGCAGTGGTACAGATACTAACACGGTTATACTCATTTTGGTCTAATGCACAAAACAACATATTTATTGCTTTTGCATTTACAGTTGCTGCTGTTTTCCCAGCAGGAGCCCATTCTGCATACTCAGTTGTTGGATTAACTATTTCTTTCTGAGTAGCATTCCAAGCGTCATAACTTGTTGATTGCATATAAAAATCCATACGTGTTGCCCAATAGCTATAGTTTAGGCCATTGAAGAAAGGAGGTCTTTGTGTCGATTGACCTTCAGTGTAAGTGGTGTTACTCGTACTTGCGTTATTTGCCATATTACTAGAATATATCAAATAACTGTGTTACGGTTATATGATGACCTCGCTCTGATACCAATTGAAAAGTCGGTGTGCACGACTTATGCAGGATCTATAATATGGCTATGCGGAATATGATATGATAACAATATATATATCACAGATAACTTTAAATGCAATAAAGTAAAGTAAAGTAGAGTAACGACACCAGGATTTTATACTGGTTCGGACCTCCCGTCCTATGTTCAGTCCCAAAGCTCCTCTTCGGAATTTCTACTAATCAACACCCTCGCTTCACCCGGAGGAACAGGTTCACAACACTACTTGATTTGCAGGCTACAAGTTTACCCACTTGATTTCACGGGCTACAAGCTTACCCACAAGACAATTACAAGAGTTTGACCTTGAATGTGTTCTTTCTTCAACACAGATTAGTCAATGATTGAGTACAACCTTGCTATAATCTTATCCTCAAATATATATTGATGTTTGCAAAGATTTGGAAGTGGATTATCGAGTTGAATCACAAGTGTGTTAAATATGCTTGGAGATTCAAACGATAATTGAATGCTTTTGAGTGCTTTTAGAATGCTAAGAATAATACAATATAGATCAGAGAATGGAGAGAAAATTCGGTAATTTGATTGATTGAAAACTGATGTATTTATAGTAATTGAGAAGTTGCAATTGTTGGTGAAAAGTTGCAATCAAAAGAAATGATTTAAATGAAGAGAAATGGATGCAACTTTTCAAGAAAGAAGATGACTCTTCATGAAATTCAAAAATAGGTCGACAGGAAAAATTAATAGGTTGACAGGTTTTTGACCGTTATTTCAAAAAACTGTTGACCTGTTAATTTTAACAGGTTGACTTGTTAAGTTTAAAAAGCTGTTGACCTGTTAATTTTAACAGGTTGACCTGTTAAGTTTAAAAAGCTGTTGACCTGTTAAATTTAACAGGTTGACAGGTTTTTGTCAACATACATAAAAAATGAGTTTTCATGTATATTTTTGAAGAGAATAAGAAGTATGATTATTTGAGGATAGATTTTAACATAAATAACTCTAAATAACCATCTTCTAACCTATAAAACATTGAATCTTCTTTTTGTCGATCATGAATGTCCTTCTTGTCATTAATCAAAATAAGCATTGAAACCGTTGACTCAACATCTTTCCGTAGGAGTTTTTAAACAGTTTACTCTTGTCAAAAATCAAATTTTCCTTTTGAACATGTCACTGAGCCCTTGATTAATATTCCATTAGTTAAATCACTTCTCTATTTCTTTATCAATATTTGTTAACCAAATATTTTCAATAACCATATTGGCCTTTTATGTTATTTGGAAAACATTTCCGTATATCGCCTTCCTTTATTTTCTAAACTTTAGAAAATATATGTTATTTATAATTGGAAAATATTCCAATTACTTATCTCTTTTCCGATCTCGTTTATTTCTATACTTAGGAAATATTCTTTATTATATTTCCAAGCTTACACTTATTTGGGTTAAAACGGATGTTGTGTAAAACATCGTTACGACAACCCAAATACTATATTCAACTAACTCTTATTCAACATTGATCTTCAAGCCTGAAATCTTACTATTTATTTGTTAATAATGAAATCAATCAAGTTGGGGTATAACTACCTCTCAGACCTTGACTGAATAACATTTATAACGTCAAAACAGATATGACTACTTACTCGAATAATCAATACCATACAACTACTTATTCACTTTTAAAAACGTATACGCTTCCTCTTTCTATTCTTACTAGATTTTATTCTTAGTCTTCCTTTTTGATTTTACTATTCTATTTCTAAGTTCGTTTCCTTATCGACTTCTATATATATATCGATACGTTGATTTTTAACTATCAAATTATCCTAAAAATATTCTAACTCCTTAAATTCCCGGAAAAATTCTCCATAACCTCCTTTGTACCAGGAGCATCGAGATATTTCAAATAGCCTCCCATGGCCCTCACCAATCCAAAAGAAAAAGAAAAAGCCAAGCGGCTAGCCGATACGGCGCATAAAATCTCATATATTAATTAAATACATACCTTTTCGTCGAGCATTCTATTTATATACCTTCATACCTTATCCATACCTATCTCATGTATATTTATACCTTCCCAATCTATTTTAACTATACCTGATCGTTTTAACTCAATTCGTTAATTAATTTGTTAATTAACTCTTTAGTCTATTTCACTTTTATATTTGAACATGACATGTTCAAATATATTTTGACTTGCTTATTAACTAATTTGAATCCAAATTTCAATTTTAAGTTCTATATTCGATTTCGAATATCCATTTACAAATCCAATTCACCTTTCAAAGTTCAACTTCAAATTCAAAACTCAATTAACTAATTCCTCTTCGACTTAGTTAATTCTATTCAATTTCTATTCAAATTTTATATCACTTCTATTATTCAAATCTATATATCAAATTTTATTATTCAAATTCTATATATCAAATTCTATTCAAATTCTATATTATAAATCCTATTTGAATTTCAATATTCAAATTCTATATATTCAAAGTCTATATATCAAATTCTATATATCAAATTCTATTTTGAAATTCAACACAACTTGTCTTTCCCAAAACAAATTCAAAACAGCATCTCTGGTAGTAATTCGTCACTTACAACTCGAAAATGAATACTGATGATGCAGCTGTCATCATCGGAATCTATTTTCCAGCGATCGAAGTGAGTTCAATACTATAAAACCATTTCTAAACATTTCCACTTTGAAATTCATTTCAAAATATAATTCACACTGCTTGTAAAACAATTTAAAATCTCCCAGGATCTTAAATTTTCCTTATTTTTAATCCAAATTCATTTACAAACACTTATCCAATTCTCCAGAATTTTAATTCAATTTCTGGTTTAAATTTTAGATTTAACTCATCTGATTCACGTATTACACTTATATGAATTATGATTGGTTATTTACATAACCATTTAATTTATAATCTTACTCGATTATAATAACAACCAATATATCCAATATATTATAATTTTGATATATATATCTTCTCTATATCAAGATATACCTTGTGTAAACTTATTTTAATTTACCCTCTTGTCAAAACATATCGTGTCGATCCATCGTATTCGAGTGTTTATAAACTCCTACCGATACAGTGGATCAAATTGATCGACCAGAACCCATAAACAACTCAACCAATGAATCTCCACAATATAAAACCACTTTATATCAAATTACAAATACGCACTCGTATATATACACTCAAACTCAATCTAGGGTATTACTAACCCTATCTCTACCGAGTCACGCCACAGAGCCAAGGTAATACTTAACCTTAAACTCTGATACGAACTGTAATGACCCGGAAAAATGTCGACTTTGGTTATCGCCATAAACTCACTGATGACTAACCAAACATCAAAAAATACCGGTCATTAATGAAAGAAATTAGAGGGTGAGGAAAGATAAGATAGAAACTTATAATAGAAGAAGAAGAACACAACATCAGAGTAACACGAACCTCACAGCGGAACGAATAACATATAATATATAAAACATAACTTGAAATATACATTTGTACTTGAATGTACATCATTATCAAAATACAACACTTACAACACAGCGGAAATAACTATAGCTATATAATCTTGAAGCCTCCTGCTCCAAACTCTTCCAGTATATCTGTAAATCCTGACTACTTGACTGCCCGTACAAAATTGGGCACCCAAGAGTTTAGGGAAAACAAAACAAAATAAACTCCGGGTCAGTCATGGGACTGGTGTGAGTAAAACAGTTTAAAACAGTTTGAACAAGTAAACGATATCTCATAAGACCACGCCGTATAACGGAACGGGTTTTTCCCTTAAGAGAATCCAAAATATCTTTATATCAAAAACCTTTTGATATTATAATAATGTCTATCAACCACAATATAATAATCATCTAGCAGAAACGCTTTCATCTCGCGTTCTACATATATAGTATACAATCAAAACCGCAAGCACGTATTGGGTAATGGATTTCCAACTATGACAAGGTATGGAACCACCTTTCGCGGGTTTACCTCTAGAAAGGAATACACTGGGTTCAACAAGAACATCTTGCAACCCGGCCATACATGACCGACCACTCATTTCGCTTGAGTGTATCGAATGTATATCACCAACGGTTGGGATCAGCAACCGTTTCCCGAATGGGAAAGCATCAACAATAGATTTTTAGAAGTAAATGAAACTCTAGATCAAGTGATTATACACCCTACTTCGGAGCGACCGACATAGCCATGCTGCCTGCCCGATTTCTGTCATTTACTGGATGTGAGGCTAGAAGCTGCGCTTTATCATCACACCAGATTCACTTCGAATGTCACATCGTCAAATCCATCAAATCACCGATTGACGTCTATAACCATACATTACGTGTCAGCTAAAAGAAGTTTCCTTCTCTGCTTCCACTCTTGGTACGGTTGAAGAAATCAATGTACGTGACCTTTCTGGAAATACTCTGTCGGACATTCATCCATACAAGTCATCCAGGAACGGGATGAACCGAAGGCACTATTCAGTACATCCATCTTAGGCACTGTTATCTAAGACTTATACAATAGCCCTTGCACTTTACTCCGTCTTCAATTATCCTTGGCATATATGATTTGCAATGCTTATGCAAATATAGAGTGGTTCTTTGGATAATAATCCAACCGGTCTCTCCATATTAACTACGTTAAAATGGTCAAAACTTCGATAGCCTATGATTTAACCATCAAAGAAAAACAGGTGTGCAAACAACGACATTATTTCCAGGAGGAAATTATATCGATCAATCATCATTCAACATTTATCTCTTTATTTCATTAATTTACTTATCTCATGTTTCCCTATATTCAACATTTCTTATTTTCTAAATTTAGAAAATATATGTTATTACCATTGGAAAACATTTCCATTTCTTGTTTTCTATATCAGAAAACATTTCTGGTTCTTAGTTGGAAAACATTTCCAAAACTCCTCATTGGACTTATTCAGATGTTTAAACAAACCATCGCGATGCCAACTCAAACCATTACGCTTATTAACTAAATTCCTTTAACCCACCTTCACTATCGAACCTTAACCATTCCTTAGTTAAAAATGAAGTCAATCAAGTTGGGGTAATACTACCTCCCAGACCTTAACTGAACAACGTTTCTAACCTTGAAATAGACAAAGTTCACCTTTTAATTCTTTAACAAATTTCCTTTTGTAACTCTCTTTCGAATCATCTCTATTCGATAATTCTTTCCTTCGAATAAGGTATATTCGATAACTCTATTCAATTTACTCTATTGGACTAACGCTATTGGATTAACTCTATTTGATTTAACTCTAGTCGATAACTCCTTTAACTCTATTCGAATAAACCAAATTCGATTAACTCCTTTAATTCCATTCGAATAAACTAAATTCGATTTATTCCTTTAACTCCATTTAACTCTATTCGAATAACTAATATTCGATAACTCTATTTAACTCTATTTCGAATCACTAATATTCGATTAACTCAATTGATTCTATTCGAATAAACTATATTCGATCATCTTCTTTATTTTAACTCTAATCGATTAACTCATTCGAATAACTAAATTTGATAACTCATTCGAATAACCAATATTCTATAACTCACTTCGATTAAACAAATCGATAACTCTTTTCGATTAAACTATAATCGATGACTCCTTCGATTAACTAATAATCGATAACTCCTTTCGATTAACTAATAATCAATAACTCCTTTTGATTAACTAATAATCGATAACTCCTTTCCTTTAACTCTATTCGAATAAACTAATATTCGATAAACTCCATTTGAATAACTCTAGTTCGATTTAACTCTATCGATTTACTCTAACTGATTAACTCTAACTGGTTAACTCTATTTGATTAACTCTAACTGGTTAACTCTATTTATTTTCTAAATATTCCCTTTCTAATTCTATTTGTAAATGGTTTTACAAATATCTCCTTTTCGATTTCATTTGTAAAGGTTTTACAAATATTCCTCTTTCGATTTCATTTGTAAAGGTTTTACAAATATTCCCTATTCAATCTCATTTGTAAATGGTTTACAAACCTTTCTCTTTCTATTTGATTCTTAAATGGTTTACAAACATTTCTCTTTCTAATCTGTTTGCAAATGGTTTGCAATTAATTCCTTTAGGGTTTTATTTCTATGTATTTTCTATTTATAAATAATCCATTTATAAATAAATTTCTATTTATAAATATTCTCTTTTATAAAATCCTCTGATTTTATAAATATTCTCTTTCCAGTATTCACTTTGACAAATTCCCCTTTTCTCCAAATACCGGTATGTTATGGTGTTTAACATATCAAATTACGATGTCCAATATCGTTCATACACACACAATCAACAACAGGTTATAATTCACATTATATATCAAAATATATGAAAAACAATAAAATAACTGTTGAGGAATCCAGTCGGATTCCTCCAACCTGTTTCCCTGCATCCACAGATGTTATACAATAAAATCAACATCACTCTCAGTTCCATATGATATATTCTGTTAAACAGAATCAATATAGAAATTCAACTAACTGATAGCAGTTCAATCAAACAGTCAACACATAGTCAATCAGCCAATATTTAGCAGTTCTAAAAATACAACATGAAATTATAAACTGTTCAGAGTTAGTGAGATTTACTCACATTGGCAGTTCATCGTTAAAGAACGATAAACTGTTGTTTGATTTGAATCAAACAATTTATTTCGCCATAAATTGTAATGAGCTCCATTCCACTCTCGGTCAGTTCCAAAGCGCAGTGTCCGTCCATACGGTCCCAACGTGACAGACCGTTCGAAATTTCGATACAGTATGAACGAGATATTTGATTTACAAGTTAATATACCCATTTGAATTTAAATTAAACAAATTAGAAAGCTTTAGTGGGCTTTAGCAAATTAAAGTGGCCCATCATCACCTTTAAAACCCGACCCGCGTTCAGCAGTATCTCATCTTCCTCGATCCCATATTTCACACGGACCCATTTCCTCCATTTCAAACACCCACCGCTCCTCTCACAAACTGTAATAACCCGGAAAATCTGGGCCAGTTTAAAATTTTTATTTTGGCAATTATAGCGAATTTTGAATATTTAAAATGAATTATTTTAAATAATATCGACGAGAAATTTATTTTGAATATAATTCGACGTATATATTATATGCGTCGTCGTTAGAATATAATAATTATATATATAATTATAAATAGAATTGAAAATGGCGCGGTAGTTCGATAATTCGATTTCAAACTTCATTTGAATGTACCGGGTGCAAAACAATCCGGATTTTAGTGAAACCAAAAATGATAGGATCCAATTGATAATATCTTTCTATCGAATCCGAAAAATCAAGATTTCATAGCGGGAATCAAAAGGTATGTCCAGTTGAAAATTCTGAATAGTCGCTATGGAATTCAGGCCCTTAAAAATGGGAATTTTGCAAACGACCTCGGATTTCGACGAAACCAGTTTTGTTGGGTCCGTGATGTAAAATTATTGCTAGGTTTCAAATTTCATAATTTTTCGAATCAATATGTGAGAGTGGAAAAGGAAAACGCGTTTGACCAGTTTCAGTTGATTTTAATCGACTGGAAAATGGCCATTTTTCTAACGGTCTCAGAATTCAACGAAACTAGTTTTGTTAGGACCGTATCGTCAATACGAAGCTAGAAAATATTTTTCTGGAATTTCTCCAGTTAGTATGTGACCCCAGTAATTTGAAATGTACGTTTAAAATTCAATATAACGATTTAAATGTAAATTTTGACGGAAACTGATTCAAATGATCGAATCAACCTACGATACATATCCCATTGTGTTCGGAATAGGGGTAAAACGTTAGGGACGACAGTCGTTGGGCTCGATTTGAGATTCGTATGAAAAGTCAACTTTCAAAGGAAAAAAAAATAATAAATAAATAAAATATATATATTATTATATAGGGTCAAGCCCTAACCTCTCTCTCACAAATCAAACCCGCCTCCTTTATAAAATAAATCGCGCCCCTCAGAACTCGTCTGCCGCTCCTCCACCTACAGCCACCATCCCGTCGCCCTTTCCCCCTCCACCTCCGATGACCACCTCGCCGATCCCTCTCTCGCTCCCTCTTCTTCTGATGGAAATCGAACGCCTGATTCTCCCCCTCCACCCAAAACGAAGGAGACCAGAAACCGCGAGATGGACGCCGTCGCCGGCGCTGCAAGGAGGCGCGAAGCCCTACGGGGCGACACCTTCAGATCCGACTCTGGCGCAATGGTGGAGCCGCAAATTCCTAACCCTAGGCGACGAGGCTTGTTCGAAGGTGGCAGATCGTTTTGCAGAGAAAGGTTTAACAGTTTATTTTATTTTATTTTATGTTATTTTTAGTTTTTAGTATATTTTAGCAGTTTAAATAAAATTACATTGTTTTTAAAACAGGAAAATAGAATTGATTTTTGAAAAATTGAAAATGAAGTATATATTTTTGTTTTAAATTTTGATAATGAAAACTGAAAATGGAATATATATAAAATAATTTTAAAATATAAAATATGATTTCTTTGGTTTTATAAAATATGATTTCTTTTGTTTTTTTTTTTAGAAATGAATATCATCGAAATAAAAATATGGATTTTTATATATTGAACTTCGAAATAAAAATGTGATTTTTATATATTGAACTTCGAATTAAAAATGTGATTTTTATATATTGAACATCGAAGAAAAAAATTCGATTTTTTTTTTGAATAACGAAGTAAAAATTCGATTTTTACATATGTAGTGAATACGGGCAACGAAGGTGATGAAGATGCGATAACGATGAAGATTTCTATCAAAGAAGAGTCAAGAGGATTGGATAGCTATCTGTGAGAACTTCTCGCCTTTCAATTTAAATTTTCTAGTTATATATATATACTAGGATGCAGACGGTGCTTAGTAGCACCCGACACAATCGTCCACAGACCATGGACTTGTTTGTTTGATTGCAAAAATTAGTTAGATTATTTAATTGAAATTGAATTATTGGGTGAAATGAATGGATTTGATTGATGTGTGAATGGCGTGGGCCTTCACTAGACCGGGGATAAGGCTAGGCCTTGTCCCGTTTCTAGTATCGTGCCGTTATGCCGCCGAAATTTTCTAAAATAAGTTAGAAAAATAAAAATATCATTTTAGTTAAAGAATGAACTGAATAGAAATTCAAGTGTTGAAATAAAATATTTTATCGTTAAAAATATAATTTTTAACGTGAAGTGAATAAAATAAAATATTCATTTACAAACCAGACGGTTTGTTTATGTACACTGATTTGACTGATATTGATTGGGTCGATAAATTTTACACATCGCCCAACTGCACAAATAAAATCTTTGTTTGATTGTTTGAAACCCCACACGGGTGTTGGGATGAAACTTGAAGTTCACTCATCCTGATTGATTAAATATGTCGATCGATTGATTGACAAGCTGCTATAAGCGTTAAATGTCTATATTTGATGCTTATACAGTGTAGTGCACTTTGGTTGATGGTTGATTATTTTTCAATGCTATTATATACATGTGTTGTATGAAAATCCATATAATTAACATTATATGGTGATTGATTGGGCCTCATTCCAATTTAGAAAATAAAGAATATTATAAAATAAAGGTTCATGTGTTGACAGTACTCATCCATTGAGATTGGTCATGTGTTGAACGAAATATTTTAGTAATAAAATTTACACCTTTTATCGATATAAAATAAAAGTTCATGTGTTGACAGTACTCATCCATTGAGATTGGTCATGTGTTGAACGAAATATTTTAGTAATAAAATTTACATCTTTATCAATATAAAATAACGGTTCATGTGTTGACAGTACTCATCCATTGAGATTGGTCATGTGTTGAACGAAATATTTTGATAATAACAACTATTTTGAAAAAGAAATATTTGAAATAAAATATTTGAAATAAAATATTTGAAATAGAAATTTATGAAGCCGTGTTGATTAGATTGACGCCATTTTGACGTAAACGATATTTATATCGATTTCATTCAATTTGAAATGAATTGAATATAAAACGATTTCGAAATGAATTGAATATAAAACGATTTCGAAATGAATTGAATATAAAACGATTTCGAAATGAATTGAATATAAAACGATTTCGAAATGAATTGAATATAAAACGATTTCGAAATGAATTGAATATAAAATGATTTCGAAATGAATTGAATATAAAACGATTTCGAAATGAATTGAATTGAAAACGATTTCGAAATGAATTGAATTGAAAACGAATTCAAATTGAATTGAAGGCGAATTGAAATGAATTCAAATTGAATTGAAATTTGAATTGAATAGAAATGAATTTTAAAACGAATTTATAAAGAAGAATTCAATTTTGATTTGAATTGAAAAGGAAGTTGAAATTGCTTTTGAAACGAATTTAAAACTATTTATATAATTCGTTTTAAATAGAAATCGACGAAATATATATTATATATATTATATATATAATATAATGGCCTGAATAGAACGCGCCGCGCCGCGGCAGTTCGTGAATTTCGACCATTTATTTCAAACGGACATTACGGGAGATCCGACCGTCGGATTCTCCTAAAACCGGAACCGTTGGGTTCGTATCGAAAAGAGCTTTCTAACGAATATTAGAAATTAGAAATCTAACGGTTGGATTTGGAATTATGTCCAAACCAAATTTGAAAAAGGTCGCTGTAAGTGCAGTTCGATGGCCATTGATGGAAATCGACTGTACGGGCCTTGATAAAATTATTAAAAATAGTAATAATTTGTGTAAAATCATAAGAAATGATTTGGGAAAAATTGGGATGAAAAAACTCCATATTTGAAAAGATAAAAATAGATTTTTATCGAAATGAACTAGTTTTGAACTAGAATTATAATTCTATTTATTTTTAAATAAATAAATTGAATTTGAAATGGTTTTGAAAATGACCAAAATTTCCAATGATTGCATTGGAATGGTTTTGAATCGAAATTGTCTTCGGAATATTTCGATGTTGGATTTCGTGATTATACAAATGTTGTTATGGAAATTTGAAAGATATAGATATATATATCGTTATTTCCAATACGATATTTGTTAGTCGTAGAATTTGATATTGAATATAAGCCGGTATATTTTCTATTCAGAGCCTTGTGTTTAATATCAAATGTGATTTGGGTTTGTCGTGAATGGTGTCTTCACTAACACTGTTCTTGAACCCAGTTGAGAAAAGATTAAATCTTTTTATTTTAGATTTAAAGAAGTGTACCAATTAAATGATATTTAATTGGAATTGAATTGGTATTGATTTTTGGGCTTATCGTGAACAGTGTTTTAAATAACACTTGTTCTTTAACCCGATAATTAATGGAATGTGATTTTGGGTTTATCGTGAACCGTGTTTCAAATGACACTGATTCTTTAACCCAGTCGAAGATTAAAACTAAGTGGAGTTTTAATGAATCTTTGATTAGATTGAAATGATCGAAAATGGAGTATCACCAGTTCTTGTTGCAGTCGTGATGGGGAACCTTTCCCTATGAATGTGAAAATCAGAAACTAACTGTCAGTTAGCTAAGCAGAATGGTTCTCTGGATATTGATCTGATGTTGGTTTCGGCCTTCGGGGTTAATATTTGGGGAATTATTCTCTTGATTAATTTACGGTTAGTGACTAATGAATTGGAATGAGGCGTATGTTGTGTTTGTGTAACACTTTTATAATGTATACGCGAGTTATTCGGAAAGACCGGGTTTATCCCATTCTGAATAACTGATACGACGATAAGTCGAAGATGAAGACGATGGTCGAAGACCGGAAGTCTTCACGTCGTTTGGGTGATTACTGATGATCTTGATTGGGCTGTACACCCAAGAAGATGGAAACAGTTGGTGATCGTCCAGACGTACTTGGAGATCGATGGATATGCGGGGTACTAGGTGCCTCCGGTTCCGTTCAGACCCAGAACGGACTTGTAAATGGACTGTGTGTCTGTAACGACCCGTATTCTACACATCATGGGATCGTAGAATATTTATTTATTTCACATACGAAGTCGTATGGTCATGTAACTTTGGGAGACGACTATTGGGGTCATTTCCCATGTTCATGATTTTTGTCGATTTTTAAATGACCGTTTTGCCTCTAGTTGGTACTGTTTTGGCCATAACTTTTGACTGGAAAGGAATTTTGACCTGAAACCACTTCCATTGGATTCGAATGATGGTTTCTCTTTCCGTAGAGTGGTTACAATAGCCAAACGGACTTACGGTTTGGGAGATATGGCTGAATTAAGGTTCAGAAGTGGAAAAACAGCTTAATTGGGCCAAACCGGGTGATTAGCAACTAGGCCCAATGGGGGATTTCGGGTTTAGGGGTATATGAGGGCTGATAGGGTTAGAATTTTGGTTTCTTCCTCATTTTTCCAGCCGCCACTTGCTTTCCTTCACCCTAGTCATGGCCTCCATCCTCTAAAATCATCCCAAATCACCTTCTAATCACTTCATAATCAAGTTTTGGCCTAATCTACATCAAATCAAGGCAAATCAACGTAGAATTTGGGATAGAGCTGCTGGAACACATAGGGATTGGATCCAAATCAGAGGACATTTCAGATCTATAGTTTAATTTGTGGCAAAGGTGAGTGATTTGCATTGTTTTTCACTAATTACGGCTAATTATGGTAATTAGCGAAGATTAGCGAAATTATGGCTCAGAAAATTCTAGAAAAATTCCTAAAATTCTAAAACACCATTTTATGCCTCTGATATGAATTTGGGTTAATTTCGACTAATTTTGTTAATCCCGGATTTTGGGGGATTAAGGGGTAATTAGTGATAATTAGCGAATTTATGCATGTTAAAAATCTGGAAAAATATTCAGAAATTCTGAAATATTGTTTTAGACCTCTGTTAGAAGTTTGGTTCAATTTGGTTAAGATCTGCTAACCTTATTGTTAGATTTGCTTAAATATGCTTAAGGGAAAATATGGGGTATTGGCTATGTTTGATCCATTTTACATGCTCTGATTTATGTTTTGGTGTTTGTGGTCGATGCTATATGTTGCTATGACTGTATGGTATGCTTTGTGATTGTTTAGAAGTGTTAGTTTGGTCAAAAACGCCGTCGAATGGCGAAAGACTGTCGCAGAAACGAAGTGCAGGAATCCACCCGGATCGAATCGCCCCCTATGAGCACGATCCGATGGAAGCTCGCGCCACGATCCGCTCCACTTCGAAGGCCACGAACCGATGCAGCGCCGTGTCCAAACTGAAGTACCTCGATCCGAACCGCTCCAGCTTGGTGGACCACGAACCGATCAGAAGGTGCGATCCGAGATGAGGCGCGACGATCCAGACGAGGTAGCACGACCCGAACCCAATGGGTTGCCAGCGCCACGAGCTGATGAGGCGCGATCCGCATGCAGATGACCACGATCCGAGCTGAAAGGGCTTGTCACGAATCGATCTGGAGGGGAGCGCACGATCCGAAACAGAGGGTGACCACGAGCTAGTGACTGCGAACCGAACTAGAGTGGTGCGACCCGAACCGTTGGAGGGCGGAGCACGATCCGAACCTGAAGGAAGACCACGACCTGAAGCAAAGTGAAGTGAAGAAAGGAAGACCGATCCGGATGGAGATGACGACCAAAACCCGAGATGCAAAGGTAGTCCAAATGGAAGTTAGAGCTCAGGATCCCGGAACCAGTTGGGAATCAATGAGTTCGCTTCATGGTTGGGCTTTGCTGCGGGACGTGTGCAAAGGGGTTGTCGGTATTCATAACTTTGGTCCACCATTGAGAGATGGATAGTGGGTTTGTAGTGATAGTTACACGGGATTGGATTCCGTCATAGCCCAAAGTATTAGGTGACCAAAGTAGTGGATATCGTATGTTTTACGCACTGAGTGAGGGATGTGAGGACGCTTGCTATGTTTGATTGTTTGACATCACTATGACATGCACACCCCCACCCCCGTTATCCTTACACCATTTGAAAGGGTACCTTAGAGTGTTGTACAGTATGTAGTGCTAACTCTTTGGTTGCAGGTCCAGGTTCAGGTATGATTGGATTATACCTGTTATTGTTATGTTTTGTTGCTTATCGCTCATACCAGGCTTTATGTCTGACCCAGAGTTTTATGTCTCCTCTTATTACTCTGGGTGCTCACACGAGCAGACTAGAGACAGGTTATGGTTAGCTGGTGATGCGCGAGTAGCTGATTCGGAGGCGAGCAGGAGGCTTCCACGTATGATATATAGATATTCTCCCTGTGTCGTTGGTGGTCGCTACTTGGGCATTAGTAGTGTACCTCCTTTATCTTGCTTTTGCTTTGAGACAGTTTGAAAAGTTGTAATAAGCTATATTTTGGATTTCCGCTGCTATGATGCTCAGTTCTGGTTTTTAGCTTATGCACTGTCTCTTCTGTTTTATGTCAAGTATGTTATTATTATATTTTGTTCTATGCGCTGTGAGACATATTACAGGTTCCTTGATTAGTCCATTCTCCTCTTTCTTTTTCTTCTGGCGACCGTCCCGTGCTAACTGGATATGTGTACAGCGCACCTTGGAGTAAATGTCGGTTGGTGCGGGGCGGGCCGTCACAGTGTCTGACATTGGATTTTAGTCCGTGTGATTGATCTCTATTAAATATATATCTGTTTAGCGGCAGAGAATTTATTCTCTTACTTAACGCCCTTCTCTGAGACGTACGAGCTCAGGGGTTATATATTGATGGATATCAATCGCATGGACTGAATTGCCTGTGTGGCATGCCTAAGTGGCAATTGATCGAGGCTTCTGTTGAAAAGCAGGGTCTTGTGGTTGATGATCAAAGCACGGCCTTTGTGGCGTAGCTTTGTGTAACGTTTACTTCGCGAGTTTCACACCCGGTATGAACCAAAAACGGGAGATGGACCTCAGGGAGGACTTGCGTTTCTTTCTAGCTAAAAGTGGCGTCAGTGGTTTTACACGCCCTGACGAGTTTGACTTATGTGGTTGTTGCTGTTGCGAGGCGCCTCGGATTGATCGGTCGTTCTCGAACCGATGGAGTCATTTGATGGCTCATTTGCGCCCCAAAGGGCGGGGAAACGTAGTGTTCAGGTATTTTAATCCACATCGGTGGACCGGCCCTGTCGCTCCTAGGGTCACTCGAGCTCTGATCCTGAGACATGGTAGGCTAGATTGTCTCGAATCGGTTGAGGACTATCTTTTGCCTCGGTTCATAGATGGAAATCCAATTTCCAAATACGTGTCTTTGCGGTTTTATTTGTAAACCTATATATGGCGACATAATATATGGTACCCATGCCGCCTATGATTGGTACTTATGATTTGAAGTTGTTTTATACACTATGCACTTATAATAGTATCAAACGATTTGTTTTAAACGTATCAAGCATTCTTTGGCTGTTATAAGGGAAAACCCTATCCTCGGCTGCGTTGCATTGTGTGATGGGACATGGGTCTTATAACAGCTTCATTTTTCTTTATTTAGCATTGCGCTGTTTGTTTTATGCACTGGTATTCTTGGGAGGAAACCCGTTCCGTGTTATACGGCGTGGTCCTTTGATTTACCTAACTTTAAAATAAAGATTAACTGTTTTAGTTCTCACACCAGTCACATGACTGACCTGGAGTTTATTGTTTTAACCTAAACTCTGGGTGCCCTTATTTCGACACGGGCAGCTAGTAGTTTTGGTTTTGCAGATTTATATTCACAGGATCCTGGTTTACAGCTGGAACGATATCCGGAAAGCTTTGTATCCGTATATCTACTTCTAGTTGTGTATTGTATTATTTTCCGCTGCTATGTATTTAAATGTAATTTAAATCTCTGATATTTCTGTGTAATATTCATTTATACTCTGTATATTCTTGTAATCTGATGCATTGTTGTAATATACAATGAAATGTTCTTTTATATGCGTTCTGTTGTGGCTTGTTCTCGAACTATCCAACGCTTTCCTTTACGGGGAAGTTACGGGTTTTCACAGTAACCATCGTTCTTCGTTTTGATTTCACCATCGGTCTTCTCCTCCCATAAGCTTCCATTACCAGTCAACATCATCTACCCTGCACTCCTTACAGGCATCGCGATTCCGACCATCAACAGTAAACCAACCGACATCTTTTTTCCTGAAACCTTCGAAACTCTGTAGCAACATGCCAAACACCTTTACAAACTCGAATACCTTCTCCAAAACATAAATCAAGTCCTGTATCCTCTGAATACCTGAACACTAAATGTATTGCGGAAAACCCAATCGCGATATAAAGTATTCGAACCGACAATGAATCACATAGGGTAGAAGAGAATCACAAGGGGGATTACATCCTATGTATTTTGTGATTTATGGAATCTCCATTGATTTGTTTTAGATTTTTTGAAAGGGGCGAATTTTTGTGAGGAAGCCAAATGTGACGGCTGAACTTATTTTGACCAAAGGAACTGAGATTTTAGGTTTAGAAAAGTTAGTCCTATATTTATAAGGTGAGGAATTATTATTTTAATCGATTTTTATATTGGACTTTAAGTTATCGCTATTTGTGTTGTCTTCTAAAAATTCCTATGACCACATACGACACCCAAAAATCATGAAAATTGACACGCAGCTAAAGTTTGACATTACGCTCTCAACGAAACTGATTTCGTCGAATTCCGACTCCATTTGCTCACACAGCGTATTTTTAACCGTCAAAATATCGACTGTTTTTCACTCTAAAAATCCGTACGGCCACACAGTGACTCTAAAAATCACGAAACTGGAAATCTAACAACTATTTGACATTGCGGATCCAACAAAATTAGTTTCTTCGAATTCCGACTTCGTTTGCAAAAGTGGCTAATTTTAAAGTCCTAAATAACCCATTTAAATACATAAATATATTTAAATAAATTAAATTAAATATAAATAAATGTATATTATCGTATATATTCACCTAGGAATATCACACAGCTCCAGGATAATTATATACTCGCTATTCCGAGGCCAGATTGAATCGATATTAAATTTACATTGAAAATCCTTTTATAACGTATATGAAGCGTTACGAATTATAAAGTAATTTCACAGCGACTTTTCTGAAATTTGATTTGGACGTAAATCAAAATCTACACAACGAAATACAGATTTTTCTCTTCCATTAGAAAAATATACTCCACCAGCTCCACATGTTTCTTGTTTCACGGAAATCCGATTTAAAACGGCTTCTGTATCCAGTTGAAGTTCGAATCGCCAATTTACGAACTGCAGCGCCATTTCGAGCTCGATTATAATTAAATTATAATTATACATTCAAACTGTCGTTTATATAATATATTCGTTATTCAAATCCAATTCCAAGCTGAATTAAATATCATAGATGATCCAGTTCACACCATATCGCCATTTCAGCCAATTCAGATTATTTCAGAATTTAATTTATTATTTTAATTAAATATTCACCATTATTTAATTCAACGATCGTGAAATCCTTTTAATCACCTTTTAAATAATTAAATAAATAAATTATTATACCGCTGAGAAATGCGGGTCATTACACATTCATTAATATGTATTTGTGGAGCGCATAGGGAAATCATCCGTTAATGGTACCGTGGGCATCCGCTAATGATACTGCGGGAACAATCCAACCACCCAAACTAGTATATATATAATAGTCAACCCTAAATAATTAATATATTTAAAACAACCAAAAAGCATTCAAACAAGCAACAAACAATTATAAAAATAATTCTAAGTAAAAGGTGAGTGAGATTTACTCACCTTATTTTACTTGCCGAATATCCTGTTTAAAATTTGATATCGTCTTGGCTATGAATCCATTACCTATGAATATATTTTTTTAATGATTAATAAATTATTAATTTAAATTAACGACTAACAAATAAATAAATTATTCTTCTATGTATTTTTGAACATTAGACCCTTTATATATTTAATGCTTACTTTAATAAATAAACAACAAATTTAATTACTTCACTAGCAATATATTTTAATATGCTACTGATTTTATATACTAATCTCCACATTATTTAATTTAAAATTTTAAAATAAAATATACCTTAATCCCCTGTTAATTCTTCCCCAGATCAAATACTCCACGTGTACAGCTTCAAGGTCAACCTGCCCTTCTTCCTCCTTACTCAACCCATGGAATAACCAACAGAAGCCACCCAAAGCTAATTACTTTGAAATCCTCATTCTTCCAACACCATACTTCAACTCGACACTCCAATTGACTTTTCTGACTCCGATCAACACATCCTCAAGTACAGAAAAGATCAAAACTTGAATAGGAACTTCCCTGTATCACGCAAACAACTCATTGATTCAACATCACGAGATTTAACTCGTCGCTCCCCACTTCATCGCAGCTCAACCCTACCTGACAATTCGAATTCGCTCATCTCCCATAAAACATCGTGCAGTCCTTCTCCTGATCTCGATTATCACTTGCTACCCCAAAAAAATCTCGTGCTCATCCTTCCAATACAAATCGACCACCGCTGTCGCATCCCCCTTTATCACCTCAATTTATCAGACATCGGCTTCCACTGAAACACGACTTTCAACCCTCTCTGCTGCCATATAGTAAACCGTGATCCATTGAATTGGTTGCTCGCTTCGTTGCTACCCAAAATCGAGTTCAAGGACATCACTATAACCATAAAGGACAGAAGCCCTAGCTTGTGATTTGAAGTCTTCGAATTTGCTGTAAAAAACATTGCGCCTTGCGTCTAAAAAAGGGTACAGAAGGCTCATGGATTCACTTGTAATTGCAATCAGATTTCCCCTTTTTTTCTTTATAGAAGAACGATTTTGAATTCTGGTATGGAGGAAAGGATTCATGGGTTTTTATTTGGAGTTGGCTTCGAACTAATTCTAACAGGAAGAAATAAAGTAAACAGTGAGGAATTAAAGGCACTGATTTGTTTGGTTTACAGGAGAAGGTAGCGGCCATTTTAGGAGCTTTGGAATTCTTTCTGAAATGAAGAAAATGAACGAGGGGACATAGAAAGAAGATGGTGGTAGTCGCGTTTATATAGAAGTGGATAGGGAACCAGAAGTACACAACAAATCTTTGTATTTATTTTAAAAAGATTTTCTAATTAATTTGATTTGATTCTGATTCGATATAAAGAGATCTTTTATTCTTTTTAAACAGATGTCGATTTGATTTTCGATTCGATTTTGATCTTATCCATTATAAATATCTGGGGGTTCACAATTAAAAATCGTGAACCGTTATTTTAGCGTACCGACCGTCGTTCCAATGTTATAACCCTATTCTGAACTCAACGTTAAATATTCTGAAATTTAATTTCAACATATATACCATATTAAATTAATATAATATAATTAAAATTCGAAAACCACAAATTCTTTGAAAATAAATTATTATTTATCATCGTATAAATATCAAATAAAATTCCTACTTATCATCTGAATCATTTTGATTCAGTTTTTAACTTCGATTCCAATTATATTTCGAATTAAAATAATTTGATATATTCTAAATTAAATTATATTCGATTATTAAATCGATACTCAATATAAAAATTTATTTATATTATCAACTAAATATTTAAAACAAATATTAAATATTTAAAATCAACAGACCAAAAATCCGGGTCGTTACAAGTCCCATGGCTGACTCGTAGTCTGTTTCACTTGCAAACTCGGATGCCCTTATTTTTACATGGGCAGCCTAGTGACAGGGATTAGCTTATTTTGGATATGTACTGAAGTGGAGCATGCTCTTGGACAGAAGATGAAGATCATTTCTATCTTTTATTTCTATTTTGAAACATTTAGACATCATTTATCCATGTTGTACTTGATGGCGTTTTAGACTTATTTCTATTCGCTGAGACTTTTTATATGCTAAGTTGAATCCTGTAACTGTGCCACTCTGATGTTCTGATGTTGATGACATTTCTATTTTCCGCTGCTATGATTTATGTGTTATTTCAGATCTGTTATTGTTATAAATATGTTATATTCCAATGATTATCCTTGCTTTCATACTACGGGAGTTTGGGGTCATCACGGTAAGGGGCTACCTTTCGATAAGTGTTCTCTAAAGATGAAATACTGGGGTTCAATAAGAACATCTTGCAACCCGACCATATAGAAATGAGCACTCATTCAACTTGAGTGTACCAAATATATCATCACCTACGGTTGTAAGCCATCCAACCGTGCTCATTCCGAAGTATACAAAAGGGACAATCGATTTCTCTAGATCAGGTGATGATATACCCTAACGGGTGCGACACATATCCCTGTTGTCTGCCCGATTTCAGTCATTTCCCGTTTTATGAGGCTTGAGGCTACGATTACCTTTTTGGAATATCACATCAAACTTTGGATGCCACATTGTCAGATTGGTCAATCACTAATTGATTTGCGCAAATATACTCTAGGTGTTAAGCTAAAAGAAGTTTCTTTTTCTGCCACCGTACTTGGTATATTTGTAAAAACCTACGTACGTGATTTAGGAAATACTCTGTTAGACATTCATCAATACAAGTTGTCTAGGAATAGGACAAACCAAGGGTACTCTTTTACTACATCCTATCGGAATAATTCCTAGCATTAGTAACAAGAAGACCTTACATCATGTAGAACCTAGGACGTAGGGAACACTGCTACTAGTATAATCCTGGTAATTAACCAGAGACGTCAGCGAACACATCTTTCTGCTTCGAAGGTCTAGATTATTCAATCACTAATTGATCTGCGCAAATATACTCTAGGTGTTAAGCTAAAAGAAGTTTCCTTCTCTGCCACCGTACTTGGTATATTTGTAAAAACCTGCGTACGTGATTTAGGAAATACTCTGTTAGACAAATGTCCATACAAGTTGTCCAGGAATAGGACAAACCAAAGGTACTCTTTTACTACATCCTATCGAAGTAATTCCTAGCATTAGTAACAAGAAGACCTTACATCATGTAGAACCTAGGACGTAGGAAACACTGCTACTAGTATAATCCTGGTAATTAACTAGCGACATCAGCGAGCACACCTTTCTGCTCCGAAGGTCTACGCCTTTAAATCATTTCAATACGCATAAGCATCCCTACAAATTCATTTTTTGAACACAAGTCGATTCGAAGTAGTTTCGGGTCAAATTCCCATCTTGGTTTCCTAGAACAAACATGCTATAAATCAAAAAGGGAATATTCATTAATAGTTGATTCTTTAACTACCAACTCAAACAATACAGTCAAGTACATCAGTAGTTCAAGCCCTTAAATTTAAAGCTCTTTATTAAAATCATTTCATCGATTCTTAAAAATCAATTCCATATACATATCTCAAAGGAATAAGCATATTCACAAATCTCTCTCTTTTTTTTACTTCAAAAACAGTAGCTATACACTTATCTCTTTTTCTATTACTTTGGAAAATGATATCCACACGTTCATCTCTTCGTTCCGTTACTTTGGAAAATAATATCCACACGCTCATCTTTCTTATTTCCATTACTTTGGAAAACGATATCCACATGCTCATCTCTTATTTCCATTTTCAAATCAGTAAAATCTTGTTTCATTTCTTTTAAAACCCTAGCCATTTACTTATTTCTTGGAATATGTGTGTTCACAAAACATATTCATTACTTATAAAATAGTACCATATACTTAACCAAATGGTATAATCATAGTCACACTTCATACCTAGGCCAAACAATGTAAAGTGATACATTATTTACTTTAAAACCCAACAGTTATATTAAATTTCTAAACCTTGCAAATTAAAGTTGCAATACTTCTTATGGAAATAATAAATTATTTCCAACCTCATTACCATTTCAAACTAGTACCATCCTTTAGATAAAAATATAGTCGTTCAAGTTGGGGTATATTATTTACCTCTCAGACCTTGACTCGACAACGTTCTTACCTTAAGATAGACAAAAGTTTATATCTCAAAAGTTGAAATTAATTATAATATCACACCAATTTCATTAACTATTTCATTTAAATATGGATTTATAAACCATTTCTTGTATTTAAAAATCTCATTCCAATTTCAGTCACCTTTACTTAATTTGTTTATTAAGTAAATACTTACTAAAACTCAATCTTAGCTTTACACCTCTCTAATACAATTCGTTTACAACTTGGATTTATTATCGAAAATTCATTTACTAAATCCTTTACAAAAATCCATTAAGCTTCTTATTATAAAACTTAACTTGGATTTATTACCGCAAATACATTTACCAAATCACTTATAATATTATTCACAAAGCCTTGATTTCATTATAATAGGGATCCTTTAACAAAATCTTTACAAGTCTGTTTACAAAAAAGACTTTAGTTTTATCTTAATAAAACTTCATCTCTTATTTTAATTTTTCATATTTGAAATCGAATCAATAAAACTTAACCTGCATAATCAAATCTAGTAAAATTTTGGCTCCCATTTAGATTAAAACTTCATATTTTTCTTACGTTTCTAAGTTTAACTTCATTTATATGTTATTTCTTTAGTTCATAATCAATTAATAAAACTCATTCCAATAGTTGAAAATACTTATAAAACTTCTCCGTTTATAAAACTTGGTTTTCATAAACTACGATAAATTTGGATTTATTGGTAAAAAAAATTAATACAATTTTAATTAAAAACTCTTTACGAACTTAATTACTCCTTTTAATGATTTCCATTTCAAAAAGGAAATCATTTTAATTATCATTAATTAAAATAATAATTAACTTCAACATTAACTAAAATAGAAGTAGTTAACTTATTTATTAACTAAAAAATAGAATAGTTAATTCCTTTTAAAAACTATTAGAATAATAATTAACTTCATCTATAGATAACAACTTGATTCATTTTTTATACATAGTTAATTGGGTGACTACTCATTTTTAAGAGATCTTATTAAGTTTAAAAAGCTATTTGTCAAAACTATTTACATTATTTTATAAACAAATTAATCTAATAACCCATTTCAATTAAACAGTTGACTTAGTCAACTTAAAACTATAGTGAACCACCTGCTTTTGTAGCAAAGATGATTGGTGTACCCCCACGCTGAGATACTCATTTTGATGAAACCCTTCTCTGAGAGATCTTATATCGGCTTGCACAATCCTTTTCTTTATCTATAGGCCATGTGACTCGCTACTAATGCCATTGGTCTGCCATTGTCAGTAAGGTCTGCCATGAACTCAGTCTCACTATTTGGAGCTAGCCCTCTCACTTCCTCAAAAACATCAATAAAATCTCTAACTATGGGAACTGACCTTGTCTCATATAAGGATAAATCTAAGGAATACAAATAACTCAACATGGACGACACTCTCGTGTCACATGAAATCTCAAGGGTGCATCCATTGCATGTGCTTAATATGACAACCCTCCTCTTAGAGTCTAAGATATTCTCATGCATTGATAACTTATCCATCTTTAATATTATCCCATATCCCGAGAAAATCAAGACGTATGCATCACAATCGAATTTCACACCTAGAATCATGATTTTCAAACCCCGGCATATCATAGGTAAGTGTGTCAGTCCTCCGACGAGGTTTGAAACTACTACTGGCTCTGTAACTAGAGATACATATGTAAGTGCAAACAATCAACTAGAGTACTAGAGATAAAGGAGTTTGATGCTCCAGAATCAAATAAAGCATGAATGGGAAAATCTAAAATAGAGGTCAACCCTTCAATAACGACTTTCTTACCTCTATCCTGCTTTACGCTAGTGGATAGGACAATCTCCAAAGCTTGAGCCTATGCTTCTTAAGTGCCAACTCTATGTGTCTCCCTAGTCCTCTGAGGGTAGAACTTACTGATGTACCCTGGTTGCTCACAAAAAAAAATATTTTCCATTCGATGCTGCATCTTGCAGTCTCTATCGCAATGTTTGTTTCTTTCATAAGTACTACACTTTAGATCCTTCTGAATCTGGCCTTTCTGTAGTCCCCCAACCTCCATCTTATTCATTCTGTCTTTCCAAAAAGTCTTCTTAGCAGCTGTCTTTGGAACTTCGTTCTTTTCCACCTTCACCATAAAGGTCGTCTCTACCAAAGTCTCGAAAGTTGATCCCATAGGTACATGACTGAGTACCAACCTTTGAAGTGGTTGGTTTATGCCCCCTTTGCAAACTTTCGGGACTTCTTGTGTCGGGTATTGATTGACTCCAAACCAAATCTAAATAACCCATTAAATTAATCAATGTACTATTGATATATATCTCCCCCACCTAAGGTTTTTGAATTTAACTAAATGAGCTCCTTCTTTCTCATATGATAATAAATTTCTCTCAAATCTTCTTTGGAAACCATTCCAGTCCAACTCGCCTAACTCCGTCTCAAGTACCTCCCCTCAGCATAGAGCCTCTCCTATTAGCTTCTTGGTGGCTAATTGAATCCTTTCTCTGTTCTCATACCTCATCAAACCTATAAATTCTCTCATAACTCTTAGTCCATGCACGTGCTTCAATTAAAGACCCATTACCATTAAAAGCCTTCCCTCCTATGTTGGCAAAACCTTTCCATAGCTTACAAAATCAATCACTATAGGTGGATAAGCGAGGATCTACCTGTAGGTGCATCAGATTGCACATTTACTTAAGGCTTTGCAATTTCCTTAACTTGCAAATATCTACAAAAACATGTGGGGATCGTGACGCCTGGATTTTCGAGGATATATGGGGCATCAACTATTTTATGCAAGAGAAAAGATAAATATTTAGGTACGGAAGGAAAAAATCAAATGAAGAGAGTTTGGATTTGATGTGTTTTATAAGAACTTTTATACTCTTCAAAATGCTCTATTTCTAAAATTCCCTTTTTTGATAAATATTTTACTTTTAAAACTAGTTTTAGGAATCCTGAAACCTCGACCTAATACCAAATGTGACACCCCACACCCTTTAACATACCGATATTGAGTCATGCCAAGAAATTTGGGGAATCTAGGTATAACTAAAACATTACAAAGACTAAGATCACAAGACATAAAATAAAATATTTTCAATGAAAACATTTAATATAATGAAAAGGTATTTCATAAAACTAGTAATTCAAAATACCATTACTTCAAAAGCCATCATATTTCAAAATGTCTACAACCTCGGTCTCATAAAACCATATCAAAGTACATATATAAATTATTCCCATACAAATCCAACATCAATGAACTAGATAAAAAAGATAAAGATGAAATAAATACATGAAAAAGAAATAAAGCTTTCAAGATGCACTCCTAGCCATCCAGAATCAAGCATGTGTTGTGAGCGTAGTTGAGGAGAAGAGAAAAGGGAATGTATCAGAAATAAAATCCCTGTGAATGAAAAATTTCTACTAGAAAGAAAAAAATAAATATATAATAGTATTAAAAGATGTTCAAAGCATTACAAGGGTTTAGTATTCATGCTTTACTTCATGTGATTACTTAGAATGATTGTTTGTACTAAAATTCTTACTATAGAAGTAAAGTACTTCTTTAGGAATGATTCCTTATTCTATCTCGATTGGGCTGCTACTCTCTACCATGTAACTAACATGGTACTCGATGATCCTTATACCCAATTGAACATCTTCCGTGACATGAATCATTGGAACAGGCGACCATAGTTGTTGTTGTCCCGAGCCATAACCGATTGGGTATCCATTGAAATGGACATCCATCTACTGTACTAAGAATGCACAACATCTTATTTCCCACACTAATGCCTACATGCCTAATCACCGTTGGGACGCACTACCACTAGTCCTTTATTTGGGTCGCATATTTCCCGCACCAACGTGCACGTTCGTTCATCGTTGGGACAACCCTTAAATAATAATTTAGTTGTGCTTCCTCCTCAGCCCCCATGACCGTGTCTTTAAACTATTGGTGATGTGCACATAAAAATGCACATTTATATTCACATATTTATTCTTGTTTAATTAAATAAATAAACGTTTTTGGGTATTTTATACGATTAAACCATATTTTAAATATTTTCTAGATAATCACTCATTTTGGGAAAAAATGGTCATTTGTGCATGTTTTAATTTGTGATTGCATTTACTTGTTCTTTGTATTTGTCTCTTATAGGAATATTGGAGCACAATTAATGCATACACATGAAGATTTGGAGCATAAATGCATGCATACAAAGGAATGAAGGAAATAATTCTTATACATGATCATGGAGGATCCCACCTCTCAAATTACCCTCTTTCTCTTAAGTCTCTTATTAAAGACTAATTGAATAAGACAAAAGGTCTCATGCATCATTAATGGCTAAGAGAGGATTAAAAGCTTCATGAAGTGGGCATTTTGGGGATTTCCCATTATAACTGATTAGAGTTTTGAGTTAGAAACATGTATATATACCCCTTTATGTGATGTAAATATGGATATCTCTAATCTCATCTCTTTTATCCCCTTCTTTAGTTTAGTTGCTCTTGTATTTCCATGGCTACTTAGCCATCTTCTTTATATAACTTCTTTATTTTAATGCAATTTAATTTCTATGCTTTTTTACTTTCATGTTTATAGCTTAGATTTACATTCATGTTCATAGCTTAGATTTACTTTATGTTCTTAGTTTAGTTCTATTCTTGTTCTACTTAGTTTTTCTTTCATTTTGCTTTATTTTCTAATCTTGAACATGAGTGGCTAATCCCTTGATTTAGGGGTAATGATACTCTCTAACTTTATGTAAGTTCAACATTTGTATGATTTGTGATCTCTAATTTGTGCTTAATGTTAGTGAATGTTGATGTAAGTTTATATAAATGGTTTTGATAGTCTATGTTTGTTGACAATAAAATAGAGTATGCTTATTTAATGTAAACACAAATTACATCAATATTTGCTAAATGGTTATTGATGTTGAAATAAAAGTAAGAACAAAATTTGATGGTCTATAGTTTTAGTTAATAATTCATAGGCCATACTTAGAATAGTTTTGCTTTAGTTCAATTTTCATGAGAATCATAAGGTGTTTAAATATTGCATTTATATCACTTAATGGAGATCACAAATTGTATTTTTGATAACTTACATAAATGTGAGAGTTGATTTGCCTCTAAATTGTTTTCATTTCACATTTAGCTCTCAACTTAGTTTATAGTTTTCATTAGCTTTTATTAGTTAAATCTTCACTCAAATTTGGTTTAATTTGATTGAATAAAATTAAGAATTGATTATTTCCCTGTGGATCGACTCGTATTCGCCACGTACTAACAATTGTACGCCGTGCACTTGCGGTTTATTATTAAAATATTTTGTTGATGGTTTTTTAATTTGATAGAAAATCCGTTTACGAACAATTGGCTACTTATTTCTCATGCCGACGGTCTTTCTATACGTCATTGGGATGTGCCTCCAAACTATGATAAGTAAAGCTATGGGTTGCTTATATCCTACACCGACGAATGCCTAGTTCATCATCGGGATAGCCCCCAACTATGTTGTTTTCAAGTTTTATGATATTCTAATTTTTTAGGTTCTTTATTTTTTCATGATATTCACCTTATGAAAAATCAGTACCTATCTATCATGAGCCATTATCACAGCAATGCTATTCTTTTTCTCTTTTTCTATATTATAATAGATGTCGTAATTCAGCTACAAGTTTAAAAGCTTGCTTCTATACTTCTATTGTCTTTTTATAGCAGCTAATTTTCTACTTCTAAATTTACATATGTTATGCATATATTTGGTCTTTTTGCAATTTCTATTTAAATCCATGTTAAATGAAATTTCTCTCATTTTCTACTATTTCCACATAAATTAAGTGGACTTAAAACTACACTTAAATCTAAAAATTATAGGATTATAAACTACTTCAAACATGCAAAAGAAATGTAAACTAACTGTAAATAAATTGCAAATTAACTATACTTAACTATAAATAAAACTATTAACATTACTTAATTGTAAATAAAACTATTAGTTGTACTTAAGAATAGATAAACGAATGTTAATAATGAGAATGCTCTGAACCACGTTATTGGCGAGTTGGCCCCCTTATCCGTTTCTTTGGTTCTTTCTCTCTTCCCACTTCTCGCCACAGATCTCTCCTCCTCCTCGCACTGCTTCGCGCTCTCCTTTTGCCAAATTTTTTGATCGTATGGTCCTACTTCTCGTTCCCCTCTAGATGTATACCTTTTACCTCTTTTTCTTGACTTGCCAAATTCTTTTCGCTGGCCTTCCCTTCATATTTTCTAGCCTTTCTTCACTAGTTTTTCTATGGCTCGTGGTGTGCCCAAAAACCTCTATTTTGTCTGGTTTTCAATCTTTTTTGGCGTCGTCTCGCGACCTCCTCTGCGGCCATCTTACTTGATTTTGACTGCTGATCTTGATCATCACCGAAAGGCTAACCTTAGTGTCTACTGCTGATGTGGATTGAAGTTCTCTTCAACGAGAAAGTGAGTTTGTTCAGTGATGTTATTTTAGTCGGTTCTTTAGTTTTTGTTGGCTTGGTTGGGTTGTAGTCAGATTTGTCTTTGATTCTTGCCTTATGAGTTTGTTCAGTGGTGTGGTTGTTCGACTTGTGTTTGTAGTAGCTCTATGTAGGGTTTGGTTATTTTTTCTTCTGACTCTCGGCTAGCTTTTTTCTTTGGGTGGAAGTTGACATTAGTATACGTTGCTGGAAGGGTTTATTCTTGTTCGTCAAGTCATGCTATCCACTGTATGTCCTAGTGGTCGGTTTGCATGTTGTTTTACTTTGTTAGGTTTGTTAAGTTATTGTCCCTATCTGCCACGTCGGCGAATGCCTCAGCACTGGAGGTGGTAAGCTATTTGCTTAGGGACTTCTACTTCTTCTGCATTTCAACATTTTGATTCATCCATTTCGACTCCACTCAACTTTTCTTTTCACAGATACTTTGGTTCCGCTATTATGTCATTCTTGAGTGATGCTACGGTCTTTGGCTATGTTTTGGTCTTCATGGTGTAGTTCTGGGAATATTGTGTGATGAAACCATGTACAGTTGGTGGCCTTGGCTGCAGTTGAGTGGTTTCACTAAGTTCATGTCGCTTTTGTTTTTGCAATTGGAATTTTTCTTTGGTCAGTGGTTGTCCATGATATTGTCTTTGCCTCGACTGTTAAGCGGTCTTGTCACTTTTTTTTATGGGACGTGTTTCTCTTTGAAGAATTTACCATGATTAACTGTTTAGGCATGATTCTCGACTATGAGGTGTCTTGTTTGCAAGCTCGGGTACTTGCTTTCATCCATGATGTCTTGTAGCAGTTCTTTGTGTGGTTCTATGAAATTTACATGTTGTACCTATTTCTTAGGTTAGTCTCTTCCTGCTGTTATTTTCTTATCAGGTTATATGTATATATGTATATATATTCCTCTTCCTGCATAGAGCTTGATGTGTGATTTACTCCCTGCGTGGAGTCTGAAATTTGTAATCTAGATTTTACTCGTCTAGCTCCGGTGTTGTAAGCTTACTCGGTTGAAATGGTCGATCCACTATAGAAACCGTTTGTGCTAGAAGGTCCATATTAAAAACCGTATGTAGTAGGTTAGTAATCTATCAATCTCCTATAATATGTGTAATTATTATTTGTTATAATAATAAATGTTTGTGGTTACTTTAAAAATCGGTCAACTTTTTCAAAATAAAATTGTAGATAGAATGATTAACCGTATATTAATAAAAACATTTAAACTTAAAACTACTTTTAAACCTACATCCTTTATTTTCCTGATTCTAGAATATAGTAACTTTCCACTCATCTGAGGACCTAAGCTGATATCCTTTGTCCTTCCTCGGCCCTCCTTCACTAAGTCCGCTAGTATTTTAGTTTCTATATTCTTTCCTAAGAGTATTTAATTTTTGTCCCAACCTTTAAAAATTCAAAGAGAAACCTGGTTATTGAGGAAGAAGAGAATGTATGGAATGAGACTGTTAGGCTAATCTCAATTTATAGGTTTACTTGAGGATCTTGAGTCTTTGGATTTAGCCAGATCTAATCTGGGGTTGCCATGTCATAGCCTAAATTTGACCGCATACCTGAGGTGAGATAGAAAATTAGATGTTCAAACTTGATGATTTCATATCCAAATCCCCTCCGCGTACCTGGCCAGGTTTTATGGCCAAGTACTAAACGCTTAATTCGATCTCCACCATGGGCGGTCAACCTTCTATGGGGGTTGTCAACCTATGTCATTCGTTTTTCTAAATTAATAATTTAACCTTAAAATTTTGACTTCTTTCTCTCATAACTTCTCTGTCTTAAGTTAGATTATGGCAAATTATATTTGAAAACTATCCAAAAAATCACCATGGACACAATGGTGAAACTTCCATAGCCAAATTTGAACATTTATATCGGCTTATTTTTTATTTGAATATTATTATTATTAAAATCTAAGGATGTTTCAACGACCATCGATAATAGTTGTAGCTACCAATCACTTCGTAGTAGCCGGTAATAATCACTACAATCGTGTAGCTAACCAAGATTGGTTATACATCAATGAAAATCTCTGAGATTCATTTCGAATTCTAAGCTAGTTTCCAAGTCTATCCTCCTCCTTTGAATCGTCGCCAAGCTCAATGATGCTTCAAGTTTTGGTTAGTTGGTATCTTTAGTTCTCCTTTGTTATCAATTTTGTTAGTACGATTCGATGCTCTTTCATGACTTTATCTTATCTGTTTGAATCTATCATCACTTTTATGCTCAATCAATATACACAGACTTATGCATTTGATAAATATACACCAAAAATTAAGCATATAAGATTTTCTGTAGTTTTATCTCGCCTTTGAATGGTTGTTTTCAACCAAACTAAGAAAAACAAACAACCCTGCAACCAATCGTTATACGAATATTTAAACTAACATATAAACATACATTATAACATCAATGAAATACATAGAACCTATTTAAAATGATCAAAGGTGGGTAAATGTAACACCCCAAAATTTAATACACTGTAACCATACTTTAAGATAATAAATTGTGCATTGCTTAATTAAAATATTCAGAATTAAGTGAAACCGGCATTAGAAGTTTGTATACATATAAGGGGCTTATATATAAACAGAATTCGAAAACATTCAAACGAGACGAGGCGGGAAGTTAATCCCAAAACCATATCGTTGTGGGATGACCCACAATCGGCCTGGGTCGACCCAAGGCCGGTTGTGTGACGACCCAGACTTTCTGATCGGCCTAGACCATACAGGAAGGCAGATTGTATGAGAACACGACGCATCAGAACACAAATATGATAACATTTCATTGCTATTACAACAATTTACATCAGAGTACAAGATATCAGAGTTCAAATAAATAATATACATCGTAAAATATCAGAGATTTTAATTATATAACAGCGGAAAATATCATACACGAATATAATGTGCAGCGGAAAATATTAACTACCATAGCTGAAAGAAATACACGAATACAAAGCATTCCATATATAGCTCCAGCCGCAATCCAGGATCCTGTGAAAAAAATATCTATGACAACCAAAACTACTAGTTGCCCGTGTGGAAAATATAGGCACCCAGAGTTTAGATGAAAACAATAAACTCTGAGTCAGTCATGAGACTGGTGTGAGAACTAAACAGTTATTAACTTTATTTTAATGTTGGGTAAATCAAGGGACCACACCGTATAACACGGAACGGGTTTCCTTCAAAGAATACCATAAAACAAACAACGCAGTGCTAAAAGGGAAAATGAAGCCATTATAAGACTCATGTCTCATTACACAATGCAACACAAACCAGAGGATAGAGTTTTACCTTATAATGGCCAAATATGCTTGATACACGAAATTTATCTTTTATTATTAGTGCATAGTGCAGAGATCAACTTCAAGTATAAATGTATCAATCCTAGATGGCACAATACCCCATCCTATTATGTCGCCATATAGGTTTACAACTAAAACCGTAAAGTCTCATATTGGAAATCGGATTCCATCATGAACCAAGCAAAGGATCTTCCATATCTGATTTGGGACACTCTGGCAAATGCCCAAGGACTCATGCGCACGTGTACCTGGATCTGGCAGGGCCGGTCCACACTTACATTTATGGATTGGCAATTCCTGAACAATGCTTTCCCCGGTCCAATTAGACTGCAATATTGGTCAGTATGTCGACCATCAAAGGCCTTTTAGTCGGCCATATCCAAGATACCTCGCTATCCATCATAATCCAACATCCACATAAGTAAAATGTCTGGGCTCCATACCATGACATCACTTCTAGCTAGAAGGGAACACGTGTCCTCCATGCGGTCCTTCATCCTGTTTCTAGTTCATACTGAGGTGTGAAGCTCGCGAATTAACGCTGTACAAAAAGTTGCACTATTTAAAGCTGTGCTTTGATCATCAACCAAAAAGCTCTGCTTTTCAACAAAAGCTTTGATACATGCATCTCAGCATGCCACAATCCATACCGTACCATTTATTTTCACCAATATGTAACCTCTAAGCTTGTACGTCTCAGAGAAGGGTGTTAAGCAAGAGAATAAATTCTCATCCACTAATAAGATATATATTTAGCAGAGATCAATGAATATAGCGCAAAATACAATGTCAAACATACAATCCATTTGCAAGTCCGTTCTAGGTCTGAATGAAACCGGAGGCATCTTATTTGTTGTCCCATATGTCCAATACAGGAGAGGGGTCCTCGCATATCTGGTCGATCTCCAAGTATGTCTGGATGATCACCACTTATTACCTCGTCTTGGGTGTACATCCCAATCAAGACGTCAGTAATCATCCAAACGATGTGAAGATCTCTGGTCTTCAACCACCGTCTTCAAGTCTTCGACTTTTAGTCGTAACAGTTATCCAGAATGGGTTAAACCCGGTCTATTCAAATAACTTGCGTATCTTATAATCACTTGCTATAAAAACACATCATACGCCTCATTCGTACCCAGAATATCCTTTTATTCAAATATTCTTTACATTAGGAATTATACCCGCAAATCTTATCAAAGATTTCATTCATTTAGACCTCTTGTTTAAATCTTTCTTTGGAAACCATTGCAAAAGATTTTATGTTATCTTTTCACAAAACTTTAACCAAATTAAGGTTTATCAAACTAGTCGGGATTATTGAGTCTTACCGAAGTAACCATTCATCTTATTATCCCAATCCCAGCCTATTCATCCCGTAGAGAAAAACTGGTAGTACTCCATATCTAACACCCATTGTATTATCGGTAAATTCAATTACCATTCAACGTTTTAAATCTAATTAAAGATTTAACTATCTCATGGAGAAACTGGTGGTACTCCATTCTCCAACATTTCTTGAATTCAGTAGATTTAATTACCTTATTCACATTTCAATCAAATTAAAGATTCATTAAAACTCCACTTAGTTTTAATCTCAAAAATCATTACTTAATGATTATTCAATCTTTTGGGAAATTAATCCTATCTTTAACTGGGTTAAAGAACCAATGTCATTTAAAACGCAGGTCACGATAAAACCAAAGTCTTTTTCCATAAAAATGGTATCTTCACAGAAATCATAACAATATATAATCGATGTAAATTTCTGTATCAGACTAATACTATAAGTGGAATAACGGCAAAGCCTTTTAAATTCCATAAATAGTAACGCTATTCTTTCATGGAAGCTCATCTCGATTATCACCAAGTCGAATTCTACTCAATTCCAATTTAATTTATTATATTGGAAAACTTTACCTTGGAAATTTTCCTTAAATATTAATTAAAAGATTCATAAATTCCAAATCATATCTTCACTGTTAATTAATTAAAAAACAAATGTTATTTAGAACATCGTTCACAACGTACCCAAAATCAACTTTCATTTAATTCCAAATATGTTTATTAATTGAAAAAAATCATTAATCTTAATTAAAAGATTTATTCCTTCCTTAACCGTGTTTAAGAACAGTATTATTAAAGATACCATTCACGACAAACACAAACTCCAATTTGATATTTGATACAGGGCTCTGAATAGAAATCACATCAATTTATATTCAATATCAAATTCTGAAACCAACAGATGTCTTATTGGTAATAACGATATCTATGTCTTCCAAATTCCTCAACGATATCTGTATAATCACAGAATCCAATATTGAAATATTCCGAAGATTATTTCCATTCAAATCATTTCTAATTCATATGCTGGAAATTTTGGTTATATCAAAACCATATAATTCCTTTCAGTTTTCTACTCAAGTTGATAAACAACTTATTCAGATAAAAATATCTTTTATCTTTACAAAAGTGGGATATTTCATTCAAAAATCTTTCCAAATCATTTATTATGATTTAACATAATTTTTCTCTATTTTTAATCACTTTAAAAATAGGCCCTTTTCGTGTCCATCCAAAATTAGACATCAAAACCAAACTTTAATATTTTTATGTCCATCCAAAATCGGACATCAAAACCATATTTTGATTATTCACTGAGTATTATATTAAAATATTCGTTGTTTCTGAATTGGAATGTGACTCAATCAATTACCATATAATTTTATTTATATGGATTTCATACACCGCATGTATTCAACAATAGTAAGAAACAACTATTAAACATTCAATTCACATTCAGAGTGCATCTACAACCGTATAAGCATTAAAATATTAAATAACGCTTACCAATCGATTAACATCCAATCTAAGCACTTGGGATTAGTGTAAATCAAATATCATCCTAATACGTGTGTGGGGTTTTCATCCAACAAATAGATATTATTTGTATACTGGCGATGTGTGAAATTATCGTCCCAATACCAGTGTGGGGTTTACCTCACAATCCATGTGAACTTATCTATCATTTGGGAGACCGGTGGGTAAATTGTCATCCCAGAATAATTCATAATATAAATGTTTTATTTATCAACACTTATAATCATAGTTTAATAATGATAACATTAAAACTGTAAACACCCATCAATCTCCAAACAAATATTGCAATCAAACCCAATCAACATATATTCAGTCACAGCTATAATAACTGTAAAAATAGTTTGAGTGAGAGAGTTCTCACCCAATAGTTAAACCAAACGCCACGACACTTCTTATGTAGGGTTTTTGCCGCGCACTGGCCGTTATCACTCTCCGCAACTTGAATTCACCTTTCTGGCTCTACAATTTGCATATGACTCAAATCTTCACCAAAACCGATCACCAACACGGAAACGCCACTCTGGACAACTTTTGCCTAGTGCTCTTTCTCCCAAAAATGCATGGATTCGCAAGAAATCGCCAAAACAGCTTCAGGTATGCGAACTCCAATCGCGCTTTTAGAGCAGCTCTGGACTCCAAAATTCGATTTTGATATATGCATTTCGTAGAAAAAAACAAGATTTATGACTTTTGTTTACGGGGTCTTGGCCATAAATGCATGGATCAAAAGTTATTAAGCAAAGAAGGAGAGGGTCTTTTTTGCAAATGAATTTTTTGTAAAAGAGGGGATTTTGGTTAAATGGGGCCCACGACTGGAGGGAGGAGGAGGTGCAGCGGGGGCAGGTGGTTGTAGGTCGGAGGGGAGGTGGTGGCTGCGGTGGTGGAGCCCGTAGAGGAGGTTTGGGTGGAGGAATGGGTTTAGGGTTTGTAAGAAAGAGAGAGAGAGGTGGAAGGAGGAGAGGAGGATAGGAGGAGGAGGATAAGAAGAGGGGTGGCGGCGGTCAGGGGGGAGTGGAGAGGTGCGGCAACTCATGGGAGGAGGGGAAGCCAATTTTTTTAAGGAGAAAGAAGGGGAAGGAGGAAAATGAAGAAGAAAAGGAGAAGAGAGACATATGTTAATTTTTATCTCTTACTCTCTCCAATTGCCCGACTGCAAACGATCTCCGTTAGCTATGAAATCTCGGCACTAGATAATACACGGAATTATGAATCCAACGAATCAGGTTTCACTGAATTTCGAGTTCGTTTGACCTTCCGTTTAATTTCTCAATTATGCTCAAATTAGCTTCAAAAATGCAATTTTAGCGTACATTTTCTTCTTATACGCTCACACAGTAACTCCAAAATTATGAAATTTTGGATTCTACCATTGTTTGACGATACGAATCCAGAAAAAAGGTGAAATCGAATTTTGAGATCGTCACAATAACGTTCCGTTGTAAATTGACTATCAGTTTTTCCCCAAATGGGTTTGCCTCTCATGGCCACATACTAACTTCGTTTCGTGTGAAATTTGAAATCTGGCCATGACTTATTATTCTGAGTTCAATAAAATTTGCCTCGTCGAATTTTGAGCTCGTTAGCAAAATTTCACTTTTTAAGGGCTATGCGATGATTTTAAAAATCGAATTCTCAAAATTATCAAATACAAGGCTTATAAATCAACTTAATAATTTTACTGAGTTTGTTTTAAGTCAAATAAAATATAAAATTAATTTTAAATTATTCTCAAAATTTATTTAGCAAAAATAACCAATTTATATTTCCATATACATTGAAATAGCTTAAATCAAAATCTTAAATTGGCTCTGAAAATACGGGTTGTTACAATCTCCCCCACTTAAAACTTTTTTGTCCCCGAAAAAGAATGGAGATGAAAGTGTTTAACTAACCAACTCAACTTTCATTATGGTTGAGTTCTTCAACTTTTCAGTTTCTAAGAACTTTCAAATTTCTTTAGCTAACACCCTAAATTTCTGAAAAATTTCGCCATAACCTCCTTTGTACGGGTTGATATGAAAAATTCATTGGGCCATATTAGACACTCAATAAATCAATATATCGCATACAAATCAATTGTGCACATCCATTATGATTTATATACCCTACCCCCACATACCCCCATGCCTTACAAGAGAGACGTGATGTGTGTATTTGTGTCATCTCAAGACCTGTGTAGGGTTTATTATTTAATCCTGCAATTTACCGTTACGTGTTGTTAAGTCCATAATCAGTCCTCAGTTCAACCTGTAGTTCAGTCCTCGCCATCTAAGAATCTTGCTCATATGGTAATCCAAACCTCGTCATATAAGCACCAAATGCTTATACGGAATATGATATGCTATGTTGTCTCCAGTAGTATGTTATGCGGTGTTATTTATAGTTTATTGATTACTATCCTATGGCGTATATTTGATTTTACACAGAGCAACCATTACAGCGCATCCAAATCATTCATAGTAATTTAATGAATAATAAATTTGTGCAACCAACTTATAAAGGTGGACCTGTTTGTCGGGCACACAAATTTATTTCTTTACTCAACGCTAAGCCATCAGCCTGCTGAACATATATAAGTATATCCGTGTATATAAATCCAATTCGAACTAAAATTTCAATTCAGTTCTACATTATATTTGATATGTCTTAAATTTACCTTTTATTCACTTATTTATTTTATTGTTCCAGTCTATTATTAGTAAACTTAATAATCACTCATCATAACCAGCAATCAATTTGTTGATTAGCTTTTCAAAACTTATAACTTTTATACACTCAAAAATATAATTTTAATGCTAAATCACAAACAATAAATTCTAACTTAGTTTTGGTTCTCACAACAGTCAACTGGAATCATATAGATATCCCACTTTCGAAACTCGAACATAAACACTGATGATGCTCGAGCTATTATCAGAGTCATCCCCCGGTGACTAGAGTGTGATTCTGTAACGACCCGGATTTTTGGCGACTTTGATTATCGACATAAGCTCGATGTCGATAACCAAAACATCGAAAAATCCTGGTAATTAATGAAAGAAATTAGAGGGTGAGGATAGATAAGATAGAAACTTAGAATAGAAGAAGAAGAAGAACACAACATCAGAGTAACACGAACCTCACAGCGGAACGAATAACATATATTATATAACATAACTTTGAAACATAACAGTTATGTATACAATAGCACTTATCAGAGTACAACACTTACAACACAGCGGAAATAAACTATAGCTATATGATCCAGAAGCCTCCTGCTCCAGCTCTCCAAGTATATCTGTAAATCCCGACTACTTGACTGCCCATACAAATTTAGGCACCCAAGAGTTTAGGGAAAATAACAAAGTAAACTCCGGGTCAGTCATGGGACTGGTGTGAGTAAAACAGTTTAAACATGTATATGAACAAGTAAACGATATCTCATAAGACCACGCCGCAGAACGGAACGGGTTTTTCCTTTATGAGAATCCAAAATATCTTTATATCAAAAACCTTTTGATATTATAATAATGTCTATGTACAAATAGATATCAACTAGCAGAAACGCTTTCAGCTCACGTTCTACATATATAGTATACAATCAAAATCACAGGCACATATTGGATAATGGATTTCCAACTATGACAAGGTATGTAACTACCTTCCGATCAGTGTACTCTAGGAACGATACACTGGAGTTCAGCAAGAACGTCTTGCAACTCAGCCACACATGACCGACCACTCATTTCGCTTGAGTGTATCGAATGTACATCACCAACGGTTGGGATCAGCAACTGTTCCCGTATATATATATGGGACAGCATTGATAGATTAAAGAAGCAAATGAATATTCTCTAGATAGGTGATTATACACCCTACTTCGGTGCGACCGACTTAGCCATGCTGCCTGCCCGATTTCTGTCATTTACCGGTTGATGAGGCTAGAAGCTACGCTTTATCGTCACATCAAATTCACTTCGAATATCACATTGTCAGATCCATCGAAAATCACTAATTGACGTCTACAACAGTACATTACGTGTTAGCTAAAGAAGTTTCCTTCTCCGCTTCCACTCTTGGTACGGTTGAAGAAATCAAAGTACGTGACCTTTCTGGAAATACTCTGTCAGACATTCATCCACACAAGTCATCCTCATTCACTTAGAATGTCACATCGTCATACCCGCCAAATCACAAATTGACTTATCCAAAAATAACACGGGTATACAGCTAAGAGAAACGAATTCCTCCGCCACCAAACGTGAATACGTTTGAACAGATCAACTTACGCGATCCATTGGATATACTCTGTCAGACCTTCGTCCATACAAGTTGTCCTGGGACTGGACAAACCGAAGGCACTATTCAGTACATCCATCTTAGGCACTGTTATCTAAGACTTATACAATAGCCCTTGCATTTTACTCCGTCTTCAATTATCTTTGGCATATATGATTCGCAACGTATATGCCAATACAGAGTGGTTCTTTGGATAATAATCCAACCGGTCTCTCCATATTAACAACGTTAAAATGGTCAGAAACTTCGATAGTCTGTGAGTTAACTACCGAAGAAAAACAAGTGTGCAAACAACGATATTATTTCCAGATGGAAATTATATCGATCAATCATCAACATATATCTATATATATATTCACATTGCCTTATTTTCTATGTTTAGAAAATATATGTTATTAACACTGGAAAGCGTTTCCATCTGCTTATTTACAAATCACTACTCTTCCCAACTATCAGTCCCTGACTGTAAACTAGTATGAGAACAATCCCCTAAGTATAAATCCCGAAGGCCGAAACCAACATCAGATAGACACTAAGAAAACCATTCAATTTACTAATCTCTAGTCAGTTCTAATTTTACTTAACTCTATTTGATTAACTCTGATTGATTAGCTATAACTGGTTAATTCTAACCGATCAACTCTAACTGGTTTTACTTGGTTTGACTAACTCAATTTATTAACTCGACTGACTAATTCAACTCGATTAACCTAACTTGATTTACTTATCTCGATTAACTGAACTAATCACTTTGATTAACTCGACTAATTCACTTTGGTTAACTTAACCAATTCACTTAACTAATTCACTTAGTTTAACCTAACTATTCACTTAACTCCTGTCGAATAAACTATATTCGATAACTCCTCTAACTTTATTCGAATAAACTATATTCGATTAACTCCTTTACTCTATTCGAATAAACTATATTCGATTAACTCCTTTGATTTAACTCTAATCGATTAACTCCGTCGAATAAACTATATTCGATTACTCCTTCGATTTAACTAATATTCTATAACTCACTTCGATTAACTAATAATCGATAACTCCTTCGAATAAACTACATTCGAAAATCTCCTCTCGAATAAACGATATTCGATAATCTTCCCTTTCGATTTAACAAATCGATAACTCCTTTCGAATAACTAAATTCGATAACCCCTTTCGATTTAACTAATCGATAACTCCTTTCGATTTAACTAATCGATAACTCCCTTTGATTTAACTAATTGATAACTCCCTTCGATTTAACTAATCGATAACTCCCTTCGATGAAACTAACATCGATTAACTCCTTTTGATGAAACTAACATCGATTAACTCCTTTCGATGAAACTAACATCGATTAATTTAACTCGACGAACTTAACTCGACTCACTTATCTCGATAATCTAACTCAAGAACTTAACTCCTATTGAATAACTAATATTCGATTTAACTTCATTCGCTTGACTCTAGATCGCAGCGATCACAATGGTTACGCCTGACTCCCTCAGGAAACATCCGACCGCCATAGGCTATTTACAGCCCTGCGAATTACGCTAGCAGTCGTACGAGATGGCAACTTATCCTGAATAACTCTGTTTGACTAACTCTATCTCAAATAACTCTATTTGATTAACTCTAGTTCGTTTTAACTCTAATCGATTAACTCTAACTGAGTAACTCTAACTCGATCAACTCGACTTGATTAACTCGACTTACTTAACCCAACTGGTTAACTTGACTTATTTAACCCACTGGTTAACTTGACTTACTTAACCTACTGGTTAACTTGACTTACTTAACCTACTGGTTAACTTGACTTACTTAACCTACTGGTTGACTCTAACTGGACTGGTTAACTCTACTGAACTGGTTAACTCTACTGAACTGGTTAACTCTATTCAACTAACTCGACTCGACTAACCCCTTTCGAATAGCATATTCGTTTTACTAACTTTCGGATACCATATTCGATTTACTGCCTTCGAATACCATATTCGATTTAACTCCTTTCGAATACCATATTCGTTTTACTTTATTCGCTTTATAAAGATTTCCTTTTTATAACGTTTCCTTTTCAATTCTATTTGTAAATGGTTTACAAATATTTCCTTTTCAAATTTATTCTTGAAATATTCTAACTCCTTAAATTCTCTGAAAAATTCGCCATAACCTCCTTTGTGACGGGAGCATCGGGAAAATCCCCAAACCCGCCACACAGGCCTTTCCATTCAAAAGGAAAATGTTTTGAATTTATTTCCTTTTAAAATATCTCCTATTTATAGATATTCCAATTTATAAATATTCCTTATTTATAAATATTCAAATTTATAAATATCTCTTATTTATAAATTATTCCATTTATAAATATTTCATTTTCAATATCACTTTGAAAATCCCCTTATCAACATTCTGGTATTTTATGGTATTTTAACATATCAAATTTCAATGTCTAATCTCGTCCATACACACACAATCAACAACAGGTTATAATTCATATCATATATTGAAATATATGAAAAACAATAAAATAACTGTTGAGGAATCCAGTCGGATCCCTCCAACCTGTTTCCCTGCATCACAGATGTTAAACAATATAATCAACATCGATTTGATTTCGATATGAAGTATTCTGATAGCAGAATCAACCTATAAATATTTAACGGTTTATATATATATATATATATAAACATATATATATGTATGCATATATATATATATATATAATTTCTACTAACTTCTACTAACTGACTAGCAGTTCAATCAAACAGTCAATACACAATCAAACAGACAATTTCTGACAGTTCTAAAAATGCAACATGAAATTATAAACTGTTTAGAGTTGGTGAGATTTACTCACATTGGACTGTTATCGTTAAAAACGATTAACTGTCTTTGATGTAGACGGACAATTTATTTTGCAATAAATTGTAACGAGCTTCGATGGACTTCCAGTCAGTTCCATGACGTAGCCACCGTCCATACAATCCCAACGGATCTGACGGTTCGAAATTCTGATCACGTGTGGAGAAGATATGACTTACACAAGTTTGTACAAATATTTAAAGTAAATTAAAACTAAAAATTCCACTTTTATTTTGGGCCTTAACCTTTTGAATTTGTGTTCGGCCCATTTTCACTTCCCACCCGCAACCAAATGGTCCTCCTTCTTCGATCAGAACGCACGAAACCCAGCTGCTCCTCCTACAACCATTTACGCATATTTCTCCACCAAATACTCCTCCGTTCTCCCACTAATTCACAAACGAACATCGCCACCGTTCATCTCTTCTCATCCTCTTTCCTTTTCACCCAAACTTATCTGACTCGCACCTCTCTCCCATAGGCCGACATCGAGCCCTTTCACCGAGACGACGAGAAACAGTGCGATAGTTTTGATCACCATTTTTCACAAAAACAATCCAAACATCCTCCTTATAACTTCAGAAACTCGAATACATACTTGTTTTGCATTTCGAGTACCCGTACTTCTGAAACTCGCAACCCTTGCTGCCGCTTCCTTAATCCAGCACGCTCGAGATTGCGTCGCACACCTCAAGGCTAGCATCGGATTGAAGAGCTCGTTTTGGAGGATCCGGTTATAGTAGTTTGATGATTTTAGGACTTTAACTCGAATTGTTTTGATTTTTCCATTGGGATTTTCTACTATTATTTTTTTGCTGAGAAAATATGAGGAAGTGGCGGCTTGTGAAGGATTGACTTCGGTGGAAATAGTTTTAGGGTTGGAAGTGTTTGGGGTTATTTATAGATAATTTTATATATTTTTATATTCATTTTATTTGTTCATTTATCTCTCTACAAATTCCCACGATCACATACATTATCCAAAAATGGCCAAACTGGACATATAGCTAGAGTTCGACATTACGCTCCCAACGAAATTGGTTTCGTCGAATGCCGACTTCGTATGCTCACACAGCGTATTTTTAACCGTCGAAATACTGACTGTTTTTCACTCTAAAAATCAGTATGACCACACAGTGACTCTAAAAATCACGAAACTTGACATCTAGCAACTATTTGATATTGCGGATCCAAAAAAATTAGTTTCATCGAATTCCGACTTCGTTTGCAAAACCGGCTATTTTTAAAGCTCTGGTTGACCCATTTAAATATATAAATATATTTAAATATTATTAAATTAAATATAAATAAATTTATATTATCGTATATATCCACATGGAATATACCACAGCTCCAATATATTCATATATGGATTTATAGCTCGATATTCCAAATCCATATTATATCGATATTCAATTTATATTGAAATTCCTTTTATAAATCGTTATAAATTATAAAGGAATTCCATAGCGACTTTTCTAAAATCTGATTTGGATATAAATCAAAATCTACACGACGAAATCCCAATTTTTCTATTCCATTAGAAAAATATACTTCACCAGCTTCTAACGTTTCTTGTTTCACAGAAATCCGATTTAAAATGAATCCTGTACATTCAGTTGAAGTTCAAATCGCCAAATAGCGAACTGCAGCGCCATTTCGAGCTCTATTTTAATTATATTAAAATTCTATGTTCAAACTGTCGTCGATTGAATATATTCGTCAATATACTTCAACTCTAAGCTGAATTAAATCACGGGGATGACCCCATTCACTGAATATTGTGATTTCCAATATTTTTGATTATTTCTGAATTAAATATATTATTTAATTTATTATTTTAATTAAATATTCCCAGTTATTTAATTCCACGACCATTAAATCCTTTAATTCACCATTTATATAATTAAATAAATTAATTATAATACCTCTGCCAATGCGGGTCATTACATTCTTCCCCACTTAAAATAATTTTGTCCTCGAAATTGCTAAGTTAGAGGACGACCCTATCTATTGGAATTCCTAAGATTTGTTTACCCCTTGTTTCTGATTTTAACTGAACCAATTAATATCGACTAAAATATTTATTCATTCCGACTAACTAAAATTTTAAAAAATTCTGAAAATTTTCTAACACTTTAAACTTTCGAAAAATTTCGCCAGCACCTCCTTTGTACTGGTCAATAGCTCAAACTCCAACTCGCCTCTCTGGGCCTTCTTCAACCCAAAAGAAAATCAAGACGCCAAACGGCTTGCCAATTCGGCTCATAAATTCCAAACTCATATAAAATATAAACTTGTACCTTTTTGTTGGGCATATCATTATATCCTTACCATCTGTTATCAACTCGGCATATACCAATGCCATCCCAATCAACTCCAACCAATTTATTCTTAACACAACTATTCGCTTATTCAAGCCGAATTCAATTTCAAATTCGAGTTTCAAATTCCAAACTCTCAACTTATCATTTCAAATCCAAAACCATATTATTCTCTAATCACTTCCAGTTTTTCTTAACCTATCATCTCAAGTTAAATCCTGGTTTATTATTTACTTTTACCATCCCATTCGAATTAACTTCACAAGTTAAATTTTAATTTCTAGAACTTAAGTTCCTAGGTAAAATTCAAATCAATTTGAATTCATACTGCCAATTCAAAACCTTTGAATTTTCTAAACAACTTGTTTCCTCAAACAATTCAAATTAAAATCTTTGGTAGTAATCCACCAATTAGAACTCGAAAATCACACCGATGATACTGCGCAGTCATCATCGGAATTGTTTTCTAGCGACCCAAGTGATTTCAATACTATATCATTTTCAATACCATTACTACATACTTCCATTTTGAAAACATTTCAAAATCTCCCAGGAACTTAAAATTTCCTTATTTTAATTCCAAATCTGATTTAAATTCAAATTTTTAATTCATCTTATTTCATATACTTTACTTTTATGAATTCTGATTGGTTATATATAACCATTTCACATGTTATAATCTAACTCGATTATAATACAACCAACACATCCTATATATAATATTAATATATATTCGGGTAAAATTATTTCATTTACCCTCTTTCAAAACATACCGTGTCGACCCATCGTATTCAAGTGTTTAGTAACTCCTACCGATACAGTGGATCAAACTGATCGACCAGAATTCATAAACTACTCAACCAATGAATCTCCCCAATATAAAACCATTTTATATCAAATACAAATACGCACTCGTATATATACACTCAAACTCAATCTAGGGTATTACTAACCCTATCTCTACCGAGTCACGCCACAGAGCCAAGTAATTCTTAACTTAAGCTCTGATACCAACTGTAACGACCCGGATTTTTGGCGACTTTGGTTATCGACATAAGCTCGATGTCGATAACCAAAACATCGAAAAATCCTGGTAAATAAATGAAAGAAATTAGAGGGTGAGGATAAATAAGATAGAAACTTAGAATAGAAGAAGAAGAAGAACACAACATCAGAGTAACACGAACCTCACAGCGGAACGAATAACATATAATATATAACATAACTTTGAAATATAACAGTTATGTATACAATAGCACTTATCAGAGTACAACACTTACAACACAGCGGAAATAAACTATAGCTATATGATCCAGAAGCCTCCTGCTCCAGCTCTCCAAGTATATCTGTAAATCCCGACTACTTGACTGCCCATACAAATTTAGGCACCCAAGAGTTTAGGGAAAACAACAAAGTAAACTCCGGGTCAGTCATGGGACTGGTGTGAGTAAAACAGTTTAAACATGTATATGAACAAGTAAACGATATCTCATAAGACCACGCCGCAGAACGGAACGGGTTTTTCCCTTATGAGAATCCAAAATATCTTTATATCGAAAACCTTTTGATATTATAATAATGTCTATGTACAAATAGATATCAACTAGCAGAAACGCTTTCATCTCACGTTCTACATATATAGTATACAATCAAAATCGCAGGCACGTATTGGATAATGGATTTCCAACTATGACAAGGTATGGAACCACCTTCCGATCAGTGTACTCTAGGAACGATACACTGGAGTTCAACAAGAACGTCTTGCAACTCAGCCACACATGACCGACCACTCATTTCGCTTGAGTGTATCTAATGTACATCACCAACGGTTGGGATCAGCAACCGTTCCCGTATATATATATGGGACAGCATTGATAGATTAAAGAAGCAAATGAATATTCTCTAGATAGGTGATTATACACCCTACTTCGGTGCGATCGACTTAGCCATGCTGCCTGCCCGATTTCTGTCATTTACCGGTTGATGAGGCTAGAAGCTACGCTTTATCATCACATCAAATTCACTTCGAATATCACATTGTCAGATCCATCGAAAATCACTAATTGACGTCTACAACAGTACATTACGTGTTAGCTAAAGAAGTTTCCTTCTCCGCTTCCACTCTTGGTACGGTTGAAGAAATCAAAGTACGTGACCTTTCTGGAAATACTCTGTCAGACATTCATCCACACAAGTCATCCTCATTCACTTAGAATGTCACATCGTCATACCCACCAAATCACAAATTGACTTATCCAAAAATAACACGGGTATACAGCTAAGAGAAACGAATTCCTCCGCCACCAAACGTGAATACGTTTGAATAGATCAACTTACGCGATCCATTGGATATACTCTGTCAGACCTTCGTCCATACAAGTTGTCCTGGGACTGGACAAACCGAAGGCACTATTCAGTACATCCATCTTAGGCACTGTTATCTAAGACTTATACAATAGCCCTTGCATTTTACTCCGTCTTCAATTATCTTTGGCATATATGATTCGCAATGTATATGCCAATACAGAGTGGTTCTTTGGATAATAATCCAACCGGTCTCTCCATATTAACAACGTTAAAATGGTCAGAAACTTCGATAGTCTGTGAGTTAACTACCGAAGAAAAACAAGTGTGCAAACAACGATATTATTTCCAGATGGAAATTATATCGATCAATCATCAACATATATCTATATATATATATATTCACATTGCCTTATTTTATATGTTTAGAAAATATATGTTATTAACACTGGAAGACGTTTCCATCTGCTTATTTACAAATCACTACTCTTCCCAACTATCAGTCCCTGACTGTAAACTAGTATGAGAACAATCCCCTAAGTATAAATCCCGAAGGCCGAAACCAACATCAGATAGACACTTAGAAAACCATTCAATTTACTAATCTCTAGTCAGTTCTAATTTTACTTAACTCTATTTGATTAACTCTGATTGATTAGCTCTAACTGGTTAATTCTAACCGATCAACTCTAACTGGTTTTACTTGGTTTGACTAACTCAATTTATTAACTCGACTGACTAATTCAACTCGATTAACCTAACTTGATTTACTTATCTCGATTAACTGAACTAATCACTTTGATTAACTCGACTAATTCACTTTGGTTAACTTAACCAATTCACTTAACTAATTCACTTAGTTTAACCTAACTATTCACTTAACTCCTGTCGAATAAACTATATTCGATAACTCCTCTAACTCTATTCGAATAAACTATATTCGATTAACTCCTTTACTCTATTCGAATAAACTATATTCGATTAACTCCTTTGATTTAACTCTAATCGATTAACTCCATCGAATAAACTATATTCGATTATTCCTTCGATTTAACTAATATTCTATAACTCACTTCGATTAACTAATAATCGATAACTCCTTCGAATAAACTACATTCGAAAATCTCCTCTCGAATAAACGATATTCGATAATCTTCCCTTTCGATTTAACAAATCGATAACTCCTTTCGAATAACTAAATTCGATAACTCCTTGCGATTTAACTAATCGATAACTCCTTTCGATTTAACTAATCGATAACTCCCTTCGATTTAACTAATCGATAACTCCCTTCGATTTAACTAATCGATAACTCCCTTCGATGAAACTAACATCGATTAACTCCTTTTGATGAAACTAACATCGATTAACTCCTTTCGATGAAACTAACATCGATTAATTTAACTCGATGAACTTAACTCGACTCACTTATCTCGATAATCTAACTCAAGAACTTAACTCCTATTGAATAACTAATATTCGATTTAACTTCATTCGCTTGACTCTAGATCGCAGCGATCACAATGGTTACGCCTGACTCCCTCAGGAAACATCCGACCGCCGTAGGCTATTTACAGCTCTGCGAATTACGCTAGCAGTCGTACGAGATGGCAACTTATCCTGAATAACTCTGTTTGACTAACTCTATCTCAAATAACTATATTTGATTAACTCTAGTTCGTTTTTACTCTAATCGATCAACTCTAACTGAGTAACTCTAACTCGATCAACTCGACTTGATTAACTCGACTTACTTAACCCAACTGGTTAACTTGACTTATTTAACCCACTGGTTAACTTGACTTACTTAACCTACTGGTTAACTTGACTTACTTAACCTACTGGTTAACTTGACTTACTTAACCTACTGGTTGACTCTAACTGGACTGGTTAACTATACTGAACTGGTTAACTCTACTGAACTGGTTAACTCTACTGAACTGGTTAACTCTTTTCAACTAACTCGACTCGACTAACCCCTTTCGAATAGCATATTCGTTATACTAACTTTTGGATACCATATTCGATTTACTCCCTTCGAATACCATATTCGATTTAACTCCTTTCGAATACGATATTCGTTTTACTTTATTCGCTTTATAAAGATTTCCTTTTTATAACGTTTCCTTTTCAATTCTATTTGTAAATGGTTTACAAATATTTCCTTTTCAAATTTATTCTTGAAATATTCTAACTCCTTAAATTCTCTGAAAAATTCGCCATAACCTCCTTTGTAACGGGAGCATCGGGAAATTCCCCAAACCCGCCACACAGGCCTCTTTCCATTCAAAAGGAAAATGTTTTGAATTTATTTCCTTTTTAAAATATCTCCTATTTATAGATATTCCAATTTATAAATATTCAAATTTATAAATATATCTTATTTATAAATATTTCATTTTCAATATCACTTTGAAAATCCCCTTATCAACATTCTGGTATTTTATGGTATTTTAACATATCAAATTTCAGTGTCTAATCTCGTCCATACACACACAATCAACAACAGGTTATAATTCATATCATATATTGAAATATATGAAAAACAATAAAATAACTATTGAGGAATCCAGTCGGATCCCTCCAACCTGTTTCCCAGCATCACAGATGTTAAACAATATAATCAACATCGATTTGATTTCGATATGAAGTATTCTGATAACAGAATCAACCTATAAATATTTAACGGTTTATATATATATAAATATAATTTCTACTAACTTCTACTAACTGACTAGCAGTTCAATCAAACAGTCAATACACAATCAAACAGACAATTTCTAACAGTTCTAAAAATGCAACATGAAATTATAAACTCTTTAGAGTTGGTGAGATTTACTCACATTGGACTGTTATCGTTAAAAACGATTAACTGTCTTTGATGTAGACGGACAATTTATTTTGCAATAAATTGTAACGAGCTTCGATGGACTTCCAGTCAGTTCCATGACGTAGCCACCGTCCATACGATCCCGACGGATCTGACGGTTCGAAATTCTGATCACGTATGGAGAAGATATGACTTACACCAGTTCGTACAAATATTTAAAGTAAATTAAAACTAAAAATTTCACTTTTATTTTGGGCCTTAACCTTTTGAATTTGTGTTCGGCCCATTTTCACTTCCCACCCACAACCAAATGGTCCTCCTTCTTCGATCAGAACGCACGAAACCCAGCTGCTCCTCCTACAACCATTTACGCATATTTCTCCACCAAATACTCCTCCATTCTCCCACTAATTCACAAACGAACATCGCCAACGTTCATCTCTTCTCATCCTCTTTCCTTTTCACCCAAACTTATCCGACTCGCACCTCTTTCCCATAGGCCGACATCGAGCCCTTTCACCGAGACGACGAGAAACAGTGCGATAGTTTTGATCACCATTTTTCACAAAAACAATCCAAACATCCTCCTTATAACTTCAGAAACTCGAATACATACTTGGTTTTGCATTTCGAGTACCCGTACTTCTGAAACTCGCAACCTTAGTTGCCGCTTCCTTAATCCAGCACGCTCGAGATTGCGTCGCACACCTCAAGGCTAGCATCGGATTGAAGAGCTCGTTTTGGAGGATCCGGTTACAGTAGTTTGATGATTTTAGGACTTTAACTCGAATTGTTTTGATTTTTCCATTGGGATTTTCTACTATTATTTTTTTGCTGAGAAAATATGAGGAAGTGGCGGCTTGTGAAGGATTGACTTTGGTGGAAATAGTTTTAGGGTTGGAAGTGTTTGGGGTTATTTATAGATAATTTTATATATTTTTATATTCATTTTATTTGTTCATTTATCTCTCTATAAATTCCTACGATCACATACATTATCCAAAAATCGCCAAACTGGACATATAGCTAGAGTTCGACATTACGGTCCCAACGAAATTGGTTTCGTCGAATTCCGACTTCGTATGCTCACACAGCGTATTTTTAACCGTCGAAATACTGACTATTTTTCACTCTAAAAATCAGTACGGCCACACAGTGACTCTAAAAATCACGAAACTTGACATCTAGCAACTATTTGATATTGCGGATCCAACAAAATTAGTTTCGTCGAATTCCGACTTCGTTTGCAAAACCGGCTATTTTTAAAGCTCTGGATGACCCATTTAAATATATAAATATATTTAAATATTATTAAATTAAATATAAATAAATTTATATTATCGTATATATCCACATGGAATATACCACAGCTCCAATATATTCATATATGGATTTATAGCTCGATATTCCAAATCCATATTATATCAATATTCAATTTATATTGAAATTCCTTTTATAAATCGTTATAAATTATAAAGGAATTCCATAGCGACTTTTCTAAAATCTGATTTGGATATAAATCAAAATCTACACGACGAAATCCCGATTTTTCTATTCCATTAGAAAAATATACTTCACCAGCTTTTAACGTTTCTTGTTTCACAGAAATCCGATTTAAAATGAATCCTGTACATTCAGTTGAAGTTCAAATCGCCAAATAGCGAACTGCAGCGCCATTTCGAGCTCTATTTTAATTATATTAAAATTCTATGTTCAAACTGTCGTCGATTGAATATATTCGTCAATATACTTCAACTCTAAGCTGAATTAAATCACGGGGATGACCCCGTTCACTGAATATTGTGATTTCCAATATTTTTGATTATTTCTGAATTAAATATATTATTTAATTTATTATTTTAATTAAATATTCCCAGTTATTTAATTCCACGACCATTAAATCCTTTAATTCACCATTTATATAATTAAATAAATTAATTATAATATCTCTGCCAATGCGGGTCATTACAGATTCTATATCTAACTAGTATATTTGAGACTTTGAATACACGTGGATCAAATGTATGTTCAAAATCTTCTTATACTCGATAGTCCAAAATCAATATCAAAATCTAATAAAATATGCAAATTCTTATAATAAGATATAATTTCAAAATAAAATTCGTTTTTAGAATAACACTCTTCAGACTTATTCCAGGGTATTACTAACCCTGTCTCTAACGAGTTATTCTTAAAGGATATTAATGATACTATCTCTAATGAATTCTCTCATTTGGTTCTAATGTGTCTTGTTCTCGAGCTTTGTAAACAGAAGTTATGATACTAACTGTGACAGCCCGGACTTCCCGATCGGCCTAGACCGAACAGAAAGGAGTATTGTATGGGAACACGACGCATCAGAACACAAATATGAGAACTTTTTATTACTATTACAACAATTTACATTAGAGTATAAGATATCATAATTCAAATAAATAATATATACAGCAGAAAATATCAGAGATATAAATTACGTAACAACGGAAAATATAATACATGAATATAATATGTAGTGGAAACCGTCAACTACCACAGCTGAAAGAAATACATAGATACAAAGCATTCCATATATAGCTCCATTCGTAACCTATGATCTCGTGAAAAGAAATATTTGCGACAACCAAAACTACTAGCTGTCCATGTGGAAAATATGGACATCCAATGTTTAGGTGAAAACAATAAACTCTGAGTCAAACATGGGACTGGTGTGAGAACTAAAACAGTTATTAACTTTATTTTAATGTTGGGCAAATCATGGGACCACGCCGTATAACACAGAAGGTTTTCCTCTCAATAATACGATAAAACAGACAACGCAATGCTTAAAGGAAAAATGAAGTCATTATAAGACTTGGGTCCCATCACACAATGCAACACAAAACAGAGGATAAATTTTTACCTTATAATGGCTAAATATGCTTGATACGCGAAATTTATCTTTTATAATTATTAGTGCGTAGTGTAGAAATCAACTTCAAATATAAATGTATCAATCCTATACGTCATAATACCCCATGTTATTATGTTGCCATATAGGTTTACTACTAAAACCATAAAGTCTCGTATTGGAAATTGGATTCCATCATGAACCAAGGAAAAAGATCTTCCATATCCGATTTGGGACACTCTAGCAAATTCCCTAGAACTCACGCGCACGTTCACCTGGATCTGGCAGGTCCGCTCTTCTCTTACATTTGTGGATTGGCAATTCCTGAACAATGCGTTCCCCGGTCCAATTGGACCGCAATCTTGGTCAATATATCGACCATCAAAGGCCTTTTAGTTGTCCATATCTGAGGTAGCTCGCTATCCATCATAATCCAATTTCCACATAAGTAAAATGTCTGGGCATTATGCCATGACATCAAATCTAGCTAGAAGGGAATGTATGTCCTCCCTGCGGTCCTTCATCTTGTTTCTGGTTCATGCCGAGGTGTGAAGCTCGCGAATTAACGTTATACACAAAGCTGCGCTATTTAAAGCTGTGCTTTGATCATCAACCACAAAGCCCTTCTTTTCAAGAAAACTTTGATCCATGCATTTCAGCATGCCACATTGTCAATCCATATCGTACCATTGATTTCCACCAATATATAACCTCTAAACTCGTACATCTCAGAGAAGGGTGTTAAGAAAGTGAATAAATTTTCCGCCACCAAACAGATATATATTTAGCAGAGATCAACGAATATAGAGCAAAATGCAATGTCAAACATACAATCCAGTTGCAAGTTCGTTCTGGGTCTGGAAAAAAACCGCAGGCACCTTATTCCTCGTCCCATATGTCCAATACATGAGAGAGACCCTCGCATATCCGGTCGATCTCCAAGTACGTCTAGACGATCACCACTTATTACCTCATCTTGGGTGTACAACCCAATCAAGACATCAGTAATCATCCAAATAATGTGTAGATCTCTAGTCTTTAACCATCCTCTTCAAGTTTTCTACTTTTAGTCGCTGTAACAGTTATTCAAAATCAGTTAAACCCAGTCTTTGCGAATAACTCGCGTATCTTATAATCAATTGCTATAAAAACACATCATACGCCTCACTCCAAACCAAAATATTCTTTTATTCAAATATTCTTTACATCGGGAATTATTCCTGAAAATCTTATCAAAGATTTCATTCGCTTAAACCTCTTGTTTAAATCATTCTTTGAAAACCATTGCAAAAGATTTTATATTATCTTTTCACAAAACTTAAACCAAACTAAGGTTTATCAAACTAGTCGGGATTATTGAGCCTTACCGAAGTAACCATTCATCTTATTATCCCAATTCAAACCTATTCATCCCATGGAGCAAAATAGGTGGTGCTCCGTATCAAACACCCATTGTGTTACCGGTAAATTCAATTACCATTCAATGTTTTAAATCTAATTAAAGATTTAACTATCGTATGGAGAAAAACTGGTGGAACTCCATTCTCCAACATATCGTGAATTCGGTAGATTTAATTACCTTATTCACATTTCAATCTAATTAAAGATTCATTAAAACTCCACTAAGGTATAATCTCAAAAATCATTACTTACTGATTATTCAATCTTTTAGGAAATTAATCTTGTCTTTAACTGGGTTAAAGAACCAATGTCATTTAAAACACAATTCACGATAAACCCAAAGTCCTCCTCCATAAAAATGGAATCTTCATGGAAATCATAACAGTATATAATTGATATAAATTTACGTATCAGACTAAAACTATAAGTGGAATAACGACAAAGCCTTTTAAATTCCATAAATAGTAACGGTCTTCCTTCATGGAAGCTTATCTCGATTATCACCAAATCGAATTCCACACAATTCCAATTTGATGTATTAAATTGGAAAACTTTATTTTGGAAAATTTCCTTAAATCTTAATTGAAAGATTCATAAAGTCCAAATCATATCTTCACTGTTAATTAGGTTAAAGAAAAAATGTTATTTAAAACATCGTTCACAACGAACCCAAAATCAACTTTCGTTTAATTCCAAATATGTCTATTAATTGGAAAAAAAACTCATTAATCTTAATTAAAAGATTTATTCCTTCCTCAACTGGGTTTAAGAATAGTATTATTAAAGATACAATGCTCTGAATAGAAATCATGCCGATTTATATTCAATATCAAATTCTGAAACCAACAAATATTGTATTGGGAATAACGATATCTATATCTTCCAAATTCCTCAACGATATCCGGATAATCACTGAATCCAATATTGAAGTATTCCGAAGATTATTTCCATTCAAATCCTTTCGAATTCATGCATTGGAAATTCTTGTTATATCAAAACCATATAATTCCTTTCAGTTCTCCACTCAAGTTGATAAACAGCTTTTTCAAATAAAAATATCTTTTATCTTTACAAAAGTGGAATCTTTCATCCAAAAATCTTTACAAATCATCTATTATGATTTAACATAAATTTTCTCTATTTTTAATCATTTTAAAAATAAGCCCTTTTCGTGTCCATCCAAAATCAAAACCAAACTTTAATATTTTTGTGTCCATCTAAAATCGGACATCAAAACCATATTTCGATTCTTCACTGAATATTATGTTAAAATATTCATTATTTCCGAATTAAAATGTGACTCAATCAATTACCACAATTTATTTATATGGATTTCATACATTGCATGTATCTAACAATAGTTATAAACAACTATTAATCATTCAATTCACATCAAGAGTGCATCTACAACCGTATAAGCATTAAATAATTAAATAACGCTTATAGTGGTTTGTCAACCAATCGATCAACATCCAATCTAATCACTTGGGATTAGTGTAAATCAAATATCATTCCAATACCGTGTGGGGTTTTCAACCAACAAATAGATATTATCTGTATACTTGGGCGATGTGTGAAATTATTGTCCCAATACCCGTGTGGAGTTTACATCACAATCAATGTGAACTTATCTATTATTTGGGATACCGGCTGATAAATTGTCATCTTAGAATAATTCATAATATAAATGTTTTATTTATCAACACTTATAATCATAATTTAATAACGATAACATTAAAACTGTAACATCCATCAATCACCAAACAAATATTCAATCACAACCAATCAACATATATTCAGTCACAGCTATAATAACTGTAAAAATAGTTTGAGTGAGAGAGTTCTCACCCAATAGCTAAACCAAACACCACGACACTTCTTATGTAGGATTTTCGCCGCGCACTCTCCATTATCGCTCTCCACAACTAGAATTCACCTTTATGGCTCTACAATTTGCATACGACCTCCAATCTTCACCTTTATGGCTCTACAATCGTCAGCGGGGAGGGAAGAGGTGCGACATCTCGTGGGAGGAGGGGAGGCCATTTTTTTAAGGGAATAAGAAGAAAGGGGTTGAAGGAGGAAAATGAAGAAGAAAAGGAGAAGAGAGACTTATATGCATTTTTATCTCTCACTCTCTCCGATTGACCAACTGCAAACGATCTCCGTTTGCTATAAAATTTTAGAACATTGTAATACACAGAATTAAGAATCCAACGAATCAAGTTTCGTCGAATTCTGAATTCTTTTGACCTTCTGTTTAATTTTTCAATTATGCTCAAATTAGCTTCAAAATTGCGATTTTAGCTTACATTTTCTTCTTCTACACTCACACGCTAACTCCAAAAATTATGAAATTTTAGATTCTATCATTATTTGACAATACGAATCTGGGAAAAAAGTGAAATCGAATTCTAAAATCTTTTCAATAATGTTCCTTTGTAAACTGACTGTCAGTTTTGCCCTAAACGGGTTTGCCTCTCACGGTTACATGCAAACACCGTTTCATGTGAAATTTGAAATTTATCCCTGACTTATTATTCTAAATCCAACTAAATTCGTCTCATCAAATTCTGAGCTCACTGGCAAAATTTCACTTTTTAAGGGTTATGCGATGATTTTAAAAATCAAAATTTTAAAATTTTCAAATATAAGGCTAATAAATCAATTTAATAATTTTATTGAGTTTGTTTTAAGTCAAATAAAATATAAAAACTAATTTTAAAATTATTCTCAAATTTTATTTAGTAAAAATAACCAATTTATATTTCCATATTCAATAAAATAAATCAAATTCTTAAATTGGTTCTAAAATTACGGGTTGTTACAGGTTGGGTAGACCCCATGGGTCGGTAGGTCGACCTAGAATGAATCTATTCTAATATATATATATGTATATATGTATGTATGTATATATATATATATATGCATGTATGAATTTATTCTCCCGTTCCAATACACACCATTTCTTCATATCTTCTGCCTATATGAATCTATTCTTAAAATATATATGCAATGGGGGAATGCTGCCGAAGCCTAAATCCACAGAGACAACATTCAGGGCTTGCGTACATATAACTACAAAAAGGATTGGATTGGACTTTTCTACAGCATATAGTTGTATATATATAAGCGTTTTAATCTCTTCTTCACCAAGACCCACTGTGAGTTCCTCGTCATTTTCAGATCTGATTTCTTAGACTATAACATGACAGTTGAATAAAATTGGGTTAGGATATATAATGTTTACGAGATAAATGCTACACATGTTTTTCACTGTTAGTCACCAATTTCGTTATGATAAGTAAAACATATGCCTTCACTGTTGGAAAATTAATAAGTTATATGTATTTATCTTCCTTTTCTCTGTTTCTATGTTTATTTCCAGTCATGCCTATATGCCTCTGTGATTTGATTCTATTCTCGTTCCTCTATTTTCCCTTTTTATTTACGCTAAGCCTAGGCCTTTGGAAGCTTAGGCTGTATTCGATTAGAGTGTGCATATAATTGGGGTAATATTGAATGACATAAAAAGAGGAATTTATGCATGTTGTTGAATTAAGGACTGTTTAACTATAATTTGGGAAAGGGATAATATGCACATGTTTACACTTGCGGTAATTAGATAAAAAGGGATAATGTGTATATACTTGCTGCAAATTGATAAAAATGGATAGTATGCATAAACGTGTACATGTTGTAATTTGGGAACATAGTTTGATGAGTAGTTTGCATATGTATTAAACATGTTAGATTTGACTTAATATAGACATTAAGTAAATGACAAGTTAGAATATTGTAAGTACCTGATGTAGGTTGATTAACTGAACCGCTGTAGAAATTGTAAGCATCTGGGCAGGTGTTTTGGGGAAAGGTTGTACACACATAATGACATGTAATATTACAACATGCTTATTAGTAAACCTAAACCTGCTAGGTTAAACATGATTATTAATCAACTAAGAGGTCCCTCGTTCTGTGTTGTATCGGGTTTTGGGGACACTTAAATCCTAGTTATTTGGGGGCACAAGCTTAGGGGGTTTAGCTTGTGTCAATCTGCTATTTGGAACCTATATCAGTCAGTATCCCTGTTGTTATTTTGTTAGAGGGGGCCTTGCACTAGGTAAGGGATAGGGCACGCTTTACTGAACTGGATAGTAAGAGGTTCACATGGAGAAGGTGGGTACGGGCACATTCTGAAGGAGTCGTGAGTGTGCATGAGTCCGGTTAGGGAAACTATGCCGCTGTAACACTAGTAAATAGGTCTGTGTCATATAGTTGTTGGCTTAGGGAGTGATACACCCTACTGTCGGGGCTGACATAGGGTATTTACGTAGGAGGAAGCCGATCGCATGAGTAATAATTAGGGTACACCTAATCCTGCTGTTATGTAATTAGGGTAACACCTAATCCTGTTATGTAATTAGGGTATGCCTAATCCTGTTATTAATTCTGCTATTGTGTAATTAGGTTAAATACCTGATCCCGTTAATCCTGTTATACTAGTAATGGTGCAGACATACCTGTTTTAGGATATAAATGTGAAGCATTACTCGATCATAGTTCATTCCTGTTTATCCTAGTGTTCTGTTTAGCTTGGGTTTACCTTATATGACACTGTACCTTTCTCATCTAATCTTATTTACCTGTCTTCGCATTTCTATTTTATGCATATTTGAAAATCAATAGAACTCGCTAGACTTTATGTATGACACATTTGTTTTTGCTTTTTCCTTCCTTTCCCTGCCTCCAGGTCCTCAGAATTAAAGCACTCAACAGTGACTAGGACTTTCTCTTATTTCTTGGACTTGGATTACCTGAGATGTACCATTTTTGACTTGCTCTCTATTTTATTATGGCTTATGGAGATGGATATGATTTTATGTACTCTGATGTTTTGTTTTATGAGATATTTTATGAGATAGATTTGATGTAACTGGTTTTGATATAACCTGTTTGAGACTACGTTTTATTTTCAATAATGAAGCTCAAATTTTCCGTTGCTTATTTTATATCTGTCTTGTGAATTTCTGTATTGTTTACCTATTGCGCTTCACGAAACGTAATGCATTCTCTTATGAGTGACATTAACGGACGTGGGGTGTCACAGTAAATGACGAAAAAACCTAGACCTAGAAATAATGTCACAATAGTGCATAAATGAGGAAAAGCATGATATTTCAGTTGAAGCTAATAAACCACGTTTTCATTCTTTTATTTATTGAGGACTAGGTTTAACTATCTTAGAAATCTCGTTTTAAATCAGAAACCACTTAGAACATCAATTTCATATTGTACTAACGATTATAGTTTAGTTAGAGGCAAAACTATTCACCTTAGCCAAGTCAATCCAAATCAGCGCTATATCATAAAGTTTTCTATTACCAGTCCAATGCAAGAAACTGCGTTCAAAACGAACCTTGTGCGCAATAGTTATGCAAGTTAGTATTTTTGAATTTTGAAATTGAAAAAAATAAGCAAAGCACCCACTGGGTAATTGCATCATGCCACATCATCATCCCGTCAACTCCTACTCGTTCCCATTTAGCTTGCACGAACCCAAATTGCTTCATCCTTTCCCTCCATGTATGTGCCTCCACGGACCCCAGGCCATCGATCAGACACTATCACTACCACGAAGCCTTCATTCTCCTTTTCCTCCACCATAAATCTCGTTTACTCCGCATCTCCGATGTCTGATACCAACAAAAAAATCAAAGCCACTATCTCGGCAGTTTCTGATGAACCCGTGCATCTTTAGCTCGATGCAACCACACATCTCAAAGAACTCGTCAATCCTTATGGTGTTGTGACATTTTAATGAACGGATTAAGAGATACTAAGGGAGAAAGATCAAAAAAAATTGGCTGTTGAATACATGGTGGCAGAAATTAAGGTTAGGTTTTTTGACACTAAAATAATATTGGATATTAGAGCATGTAACGACCCGTAGTTTCATGCATTTTTAGAGCGTGAATAAAATATATATTTTACAAGAGGTTGTATGATTCTATAACGTTAAAAAATGACTATTAGGGACATTTTAACATTTAGAATTTTTGTTGGATTTTTCAGTGCCCGTTTTGCCCATGATGAATCTTGTTTCATCCATAGTTTTTGACTGGTGTAGAATTTGACCTTGAAATCACCTCCTTTGGGTCAGGACGATAGTCACTCTATCTGCATAGTGTTTATATGTTAAAAACGAGCTAATCTTCAAGAATTATGCTTGTTTGAAGTATTCTTAAATTTTAAGCAATCTAATTTTGCAATTAAGGGCCATTAGTAGTAAATCCTTGTGTTATTCCACGATTAGAGGATAATATGACTGAAATGAATTACCATAACTCATTTCTCTTATTTTCTATTTCTCGCCTTCTTCCTCAAAGCCTTAAACCTCCATTAAAATTATTTCTTCTTCCAAAAACCTAAATTTCTCCAAAATTAATTAGAAAATAAAGAATTTAGTAGATCTACACCAGAAGAACATATTTGTGGAAGCTACAAGGAAGGATTATCCTTATTTAGTTATTCTACTTTAGATTTGGGAAATCTAATCATATTTATAGTTTTCATAAGCAAAGTTGCGTGATTCCATGTCTCACTTACTGATTTCTACACTTTTTAATTCTAAAACTCTTTTAAAAATAAAATTTACTAGAAAAATATTTAACCTAATTTCGAATTACATTTATGAATTTAAAATTAATTAGAGATTAAATTGTGTAATATTATTCCTATGAAATCATTAATTTTTCTTAGGTATCCTATATTTCTACTTAGATCTCTAAAATTTGTTTAATATAATGATTTATTATTTTAAATTGTTATGAATAATTATATGCATGAATTTGCTTGCTTAAATATTTGAAAACGCCAATGAATGGAGACCTAGGCTAGGGTTGAATTAGGATTTTTGCACAAAAGGTCCAAAAATTGAAAATGCTCAGATTTGCGTGGGATTTGGAAGGAATAGAGGAAAGGCCTCTAGAGGTTATATGCAAAATTTTAGGTCGTTTGGAGTTCGTGTGAAGAAATTATGTTCATTTTAAGTCAGAGAGGCATAAATTTGTAATTATCTAGAATTGCATGCAATCCATAAGAATGGTAGAGGATAGTCTATTGATGTTACTTTCCAAGTTTCAAGTTACTTGGAGTTTGTATGCTCGAGTTATGGCCTGGGGAGTTCAGATCGATATAGGGACAACGTCTCATACCACTATGAATTAAAGTGATGGGGTGTGCTTTAGATCAGATTGGTGTAAGTGTTGATGTCTTCAAATTAGTGTGGAGATTTCGTTCTTCAGTTTGACTTAGGATTCTATGAATTAGATCAATAGAGGGCTAAGAGGATCAGATCAGATTGATGTGATGTACACACTAAATCAGATCGTATCATATAACCAAACCCATGTATAGGATTAGTACTGAACTGATTATTTTTTGTCTAGGGTCACGTGACTTCTAATAGAAGGTAATGGGACCCATTGGAGTTCAGTAGCGAAGTTTGGTCCATTGTCTTTAGCTTAGTAGTTCACTCAACAGTTTGTTTCAATAATAATTATCGAGGTTATTCCACAGTTTGTTTTGACAATAATTCTACTTTAGGAAGAACGACTCTAATAATGACCAGTTGAACTTTAGGAGGAAGAGTGATAACACTATGGATTTTGACAATAATTTAGGATGCTGAGACTACGAGCAAGGATGGTGAGAATACCAGTCGAAATGGAAGGATTTCCATGAAAGGTTTAGGGAACCGGGTTTGACGATATATGTAACGAACAGGGATTTCCGACCCCGAAAATCGACACAAAAACACCATGTCGAACATTTCAAGCATCGAAAACACCTGAACGTTATGAGAAAGAAATTAGAGGATGAGAAAAGAAAGAAAGAAATATTAGAATAGGAGAATAAGAAGAACATCAGAAACTCACGGCGGAACAAATAAAGTATAATATCAAATCTCTTTATACAAAAAGAACTGTATATATATACATACCAATCATCTGAGTACATCATATATCAGACACAGTGGAAATAAACTTTGAATAACTAACGGTGAAGCCTCCTGCTTCCAGCCCTTGAATCTCCAGCGATACCTAACCTGTTAATATACTCGGTCTGACCCAAGCACATTTGATTTAAAACAAAATTCACCGGGTCAGTCTGGAATACTTTCAGTGGTAAATTCATAGCACAACAACTTGTTTAACTTTAGAAATCCTTTTTGAAAGAAAGGATAATAGTAAGACCGGCCCACACATAAATATGGATGGTTTTTACCTTACTATAACCCAAAATATCATTGAAATCAATATCTTTTCTGATATTATGATAGTGTCTATCAAATCACAAATAAATAATCATCTAGTAGAACGCTTGCATCTCACGCTCTACATATATAGTATACAATCAAAACCGCAGGCGCTTATTGGAGATTGGATTCCGACTATGACAAGGTATGGTACCACATATCGATAGTGTATCTCTAGAGACGAATACACTGGGTTCAACAAGAACGTCTTGCAACCCGGCCCACACATGATCGAGCACTCATTTCTCTTGAGTGTATCGAATATATTGTCACCTTACAGCTTTTTGTCGCGCGACCACCGTAGTTCCCGGGAGATACAGAAATTAAAAGAAGTAACAAATATGAATATTCTCTAAATGGTGACAATACACCCTAATGGGCGCGACCCACATAGCCATGCTGCCTGCCCGATTTTTGTCATTTCCCCAGTTGATGAGGCTTGAGGTTAAAATCGACTTTTGAACCATCTGGCCACCATTCGCTTTGAATTCCATATCGTCGCGTCATCCAGGAACAGGATGAACCGAAGGCACTCTCCTACTGCATCCTATATAGGAATCACCCCAAGGATCAGTAGCGAGCAGTCCTCGCAATCCATAGATTTCAACCACGACAGAACCACACTGTATCTCTGGGAGCTAACCAGAGATTATAAGTAGTTCTCCCTCTTCATGAAGATCTACGGTCTTCAATGCTCCATCTTCATTTGCTGCCAGTTAGTTTCGTACGTAACGTTGAATCGAAGTGGTTTTGGGTCTAGTTCACATCCCGGTCTCTTCGAAACAACTTGTTATAAAGGTCTAATATATTTCATTGATAGTTTGGTGTTTTAACTATCAATGTCAAACAGTACGATCAAATATATTGGAAGCTCTGATTCATTTATTAAACGATTTTATCGATCCTTAGAAATCGATTCCATATTCTCTTACCTCGAATCTCATTATCGTTATATGAAAATTAATATCATATCGTTGTTTACCAAACGCCATTTCATTCTCTTATTTCAGAATCATCACTATATATTTGTAAAATCTCTTACATTATCTTTAGCCTTGCGAAAATCATCTTATATTCTTAACTCAAGGAAAATAGTCAATTCTTAATTTATGCTTAAGTTTACCCAATGTTAAATTCCACGTTGTTTTATTTAAATCCACTAATTCAATAACATTTTAAAATCTCGACAATAACGTTGTCATATTTCCCTTGAACAAAACAGATTCCAGCACTCCTACCGTTTCAAACTAATATCATTCCTTGATAATAGTGAAGTCGTTCAAGTTGGGGTATTTTAACTACCTCTCAAACCTTGATCGACGATGTTCTTATCTCAGAATAAATATAAACTTGAAACATAAACCTATCGTTTCACTCACTGTCACTTCAGTTACCATTTTATTTAAAACATGGTTCTAATAACCATTCCATTCATTTGGCATACTTAATCTCAAAATAAATCTCTTTTACTTTTATTCAAATATATTTACTAATGCAAACTCTTTTTGCTTTTACAAACTTTCCTTCAATTTATACCAATTTCGTTTAACCCAATTCCTTAAATAAAAACTTATTTAAGTTCATCGCTTGCGTTAATTTCCTTTATAAATCTTGTTTACGAACCTTGGATTCTATTTAAAAATCTTGTTATATAAATCATTTCCTTTTGAATCATATTTTCACTTTAATTTACTTAATTAAATAATTAAGTAAAACAAATCTTATTGAAAATGTTACATTACTCGTCTATTCATTAACTTTCAACTATCATTGGATTTTTCTTATCCTATCTCTTACAATAAATCTCTTTTTGAACTTCTCACTTTTAAGGTAATATTAAATCAATAATGACATATTTTCTTCCCCATTTGTTTATACTTTTTGAATAACAGTGTTCTTAACACGTTTTATTTTAAAATTCAATCATCTCTTAATTTACATAAAACCCTTATAAACATCGTCTTATATTTTTAAACTTCTATTTTAAATAGAAATACGATTTAAAAACTCGACTTCAGTTATAAAATAAATTTTATAACTTGAATTACATCAACTCGCCTAACGGCGAATTAACGTCTTAAACCAGTGTTTTAGATCATTTGCTGTCAATATCGTTTATTGATTAAAACAACACACAACGTTGAATTTCGATTCAACGTTCAATATCTAGTCAATAATCAACATTCAAATAGGATGTAATGTTGTTTAGGGGTAACCAGTTCATACTTGGGTGATATAACAACATACAAAATATTTGAGGAATCCGGTCGGATTCCTCCAACATATCCATCCCTGCATCAGCGTTAATCTTTGATAATAATTATGAAATAATTATTTAAAATCAAATCATCCAATACGACAAATATAATTTGTCGATAACCATCTAAAAAGCAAACAAGGCATTCAATCAACCAATTCTATGATTAACGGTGGATTATATTTTAATATGAATTTAACACATCATAGAATTCCAGAAATCGTGAGAATTAACTCACCTTTGTTCCGATTCGATTTCAGCGCTATTCCGATTAATTTTAAACAGCGTTTAAAATTAAACGAAGACTCGACAGCTCTCAAACTCTTTTGTACTTGCTTAGCAGCGTCGTCCTCTTCATTGTGATTCCAACGAGCCAAATTTCGCTGACGTATCAACACGTTACAATCATTTTAACTTTTAATTAGTTTTATTTAAATATAACATAATTTAAATATAAATCTTTAATTACCTTTCTAACCGGACGTCACCAGGTATTTTCGAAAACACTTGAAGCCTTCCGTAGCCAACACATGACTGGTGACTCCAACCTCTCATTTTTCACCACTCCTTCCACGTAATCACGTTGTTTGCCAACCCCCTTCGTTCCTGACCAAAACGTGAACCTGGAAATCGGCCACATGACCGAGCTGCTTGGCACTTCCGCCTCTCTCCAACACAACGCTTGCTGCTCCAAGTTTCATTTTCAATATATATACAATAGTCCAGAAACCGGTTTCACTTCCTTTTTACCTACGGCACCCTTACGAATTTTGGCCGAATACTGTTAGCTTTCCTCTTGTTCCACAAACTCGCGAGCCATCACAGTAGAACCCTTCATTCCCCTACTTTCCTTTCTTGTTATACTTCCCATGAATATAACGTTACAGTCAAATACCCATAGCCATGCCAAACTTGATTCCTCCTGGCGCACCCTCCCTCTAACACCACGTTTCATTCATCCAACTCCCATACCTGACTTCACCGATAATCACTCTCCCCTTTTACGGATTTAAACTCCACCTCCACGACCGTTATACTGAATAGATCCTCCCATGATTGCGCCAACCACTATTATCCCATTTCCATTTTGTTCTGCACCTATTAAAACGTTTTCATTTGTTTGTTTGAGGAATAAAAGAATTGTATTTAAAATTGGTGAGGCCATTATAATTTTGAATGAATTTTTCTGAGAATGTAATGTTAAAAAAAGAGAAGAACAGCGTGTGTACTTATACTAAGTGATACTTGGCATCCAAGTATTAGAGCAATAGGTTTTCAGCGGCTAGGTTAGTGTTGCATTCAGTTTTCATGTCAATCTTGTTTGACTTTACATGTCTGTATGGTTGTAGAGGTAGCTGATGAGAGAAAAGATAAAACATACAGGGTAGGTTGTTGTTGCAGTGTATGTTCATCCCAGTACACAGTGGTTTGGGTTGCTGGTTTAGGGTGTAGAGGTTTGCAGCTGTTGTACACAGTATATAGGTCTGGCACGAAAGGATGAGACGAGCAGTGTTTTTTCATGTTGATGGGCTGATTGAAAAGAAGGAATAGCAATTGAGTTTTCAGACAATATCTCGGCCGAAAAGAAATTACAAGGCAGTGAATTTGAAAAGAAATATCAAGACAGATGTAGGTGCAGCGTCTTGTTCATTCACTTGTTTACAGAATAATATGTGCGTGAAAGGATTGGTAGATGTTAGGCTTAGAAAAAAAAAGGTAGGCACACAGTGTATTCTCATTTCTAAAGTTGTGTAGCTGTTATAGTTGTATGGTGAGGGGTATTAGGGTATGACGTTTGAAAGGAATGGGTACGGGGACATTTAATTTTCCCTTACTGTCCAAGTGAAGTGCGTTGAAAATAGTGTGATGGATTTTATACGGTGTCCGTTACGAAAAATTTCGTTCATCTATAAAAGACTATGGACAGAAATAAAAATATCGTTGCGATCAGCAATGCCTCACGATCCCAAAAGTATAATAATATCGGTAGGTTAGCTTATATTGTGAAACCCCAAAATATTGATATAGGGTGCAAAATATTCTAAATAAAAAGTTGCATATTTAATTAATTAAAAATTACAGTAAAATTCTAAAAATTAAATCAACACTATGTCTCAAAAGAACCTTGTCTAAATTCGAATCCAGTATGCAGTTATTTCAAATAAACTATTACGGTCGATGAACGATTCTATAGCGACTATTTGAAAATTTGATTTGGACATATCTTGCAATATATAACACGAAATCTCGATTTTTCTCTTTCATTAGAAAAATATAATCACACAGATTCGAGCGTTTCTTGTTTCACTGAAATCCGATTTATATCGGATCATGTATATTGATTTAAAGTTCGAAATTCAATATTACGAACTACCACGTCGTTTTGAGCTCGTTTTAATTATACTATAAATTATATATATTCGAACTCCCTTTTATAAAATGAATTCGATATAAAATCTATTATATATCCAATAAAATAAATAAACACATTTAAATATTCCACTTTAACTGACCGAAAATCTGGGACGTTACAATATATGTTAGTTGTTTAGGTAGTTCCTTACTAGGAGACTTCTGATGGGAGTTATGAAAACAATTCCTCAATAAACTCTACAACAGACATAATATGCAAAGAGATCGTTAATATGTAGGTTCAGATGGATATTTAGAGAGTTGAGGGTTGAGCGTTTGTTGGTTCATCAACTTGATGTAAGTTGTCTGCTAGATTAGTAAGCTACCCATTGGACATTCAGCCAATTAGTAGGTTTTTTATCTGTAGGGAGACATATGACATCCATTTGCACTCATTCTCAACCAAACATAGGTTGTCGGCCACATTATTAGGCTGCCTCGATGAGGGCTCTTTTGGAGCGAGTGCCATATATATTCAAAGCACTAAGTGAGTAAATGTGAGGATGAATGATGTATGTTATGTTTGCTTAGTCATCTATCACACTTAATGATGTCACTAGATGTAGGTGTTACTACCAAAATTGATTCCGAAACCAACTTATGGTGAAGGGGTATCGGAAATATAAGAGTGCAAAAGACCCCCCCCCCCCCCCCAAAAAAAGCAGGGAGCCAAATAATAGAAAGAACCGAAAGCCAGAAAGAATGATATGGGAGTGACATACACCGACACCTTCCCAGAAGGAAGAAACTCAAGGTCTACAGAAAGCCAACAAAGTACATCATGCAAGGATCTAACCGGAAGAACCTATCCGACAAAGTCAGACCGGTGGGATCTTTCCCACCGCGTCAACTCGGCAGGTGGTCTTGTGGTGAGGAGCCATCCAGGTCAGAAACCAAGAAAGTTGGAGAAAGAAGCTCCGCCTATGGAAACCCGAAAGGCCGAAAGGACCCTCAATACTAACCCGCCTAATACCGATACGGCAAAAGGTTGAAACGCCAAGAACATCAAGCCGGAAAAGTGTAAGGATTATTTGGAACCAACTTCCGAAACACCCACCGCATAAACGCCGAGAGAACGTCTTGATAAACAACAAATGAATTACATAGAACAACCTTCTGGAGCATCAGGCTATACTTGGAAATCCCACCGAAAAGCAAACTGGAACCCTGGAAGGGATACAAGCTATCTATACTAGTCTATTCAGCATAGACGCCAACAGTGATTCCGAACCGGCAGCTATCCACATACGTAATGAGGGCAGGCTCCTCCAGGTATTCACGGGAAAACCGGAAGCCTATATCTAAAACTTATGATCGAGAGCATGCAACCGAGAGCTCAAAATACCTTCCGAAGAACTACAACAACAGAAAGCGCATATTAATCTCAAAGAGGCTCGTGGTTAGCCGAAACCTTCATTGTAGAAGCTATAATTAACAATTCAAATGTCCAAAAGCAAAAACATTCGAGACCAAAGATAGATGCGGCCGACAAAGACTCCTAAAGGCCCAACGGCCCAGCAGCAGAACATGCTCCAAGTTCCCTATAAATAAGACCCCAGGAGTCACATTGGAGGGGGTCTCTAATTTTTTATTTGGCTAATCTTTGTATTTCCTGTCTTAAAACCCTCGTACGGGTCCAATTAAAGAAATTCTTCTATTCTGGTCATGTATTCCAAATCAAAGATCAATAAAGTGTTCGTCCTTATCAAATGCATCTTACTGTGAGTTTGTCATACTGTTTTTCTTGATAATTAATTGTCATAGTTTATTTTGTATTTTCCGAAAATACTTGGATTCTTGTCCAGATCTTTTTACTGTCGTAGGGAACACCCTTTCCTCTTGATTCATACCCCTCCTATGAGCTTCTGTCATCCCCACAAGCTTAGATGTCATAGCGTGCTTAATGGGGAGACCCTCGCTATTCGCCATTAAAGTCCTTTATCAATAGCAACATATTAGTAACCCTCCTTTCCAAAAACCTCAGCATCTAGGGATGGAGAACCAATTCAAGCCTGCGAAAGCTAAATAACCAACTCCTCTCTCTGAGATCCATCCCATTGACCCACCTCCGATGTTGACGAAAAATATCATTAACATTTTGGCGCTGGACGGAGGGCCTGAACCTCTGACCTTGTGGTTAACCCTACCACATATCTACCTGAGTTGTTATGTCCCGGATTGGACTAAATCTTTGAAGAAGCAAAGTTATGGGTAAGAGGTTCTGACAAAAACCTTCAGAATCTTGAATGGATGAATCGGAAATCATGGACCCAGGAGTAATAGAAGAACTAAGGCTGAGAGTAAAAGCCTTACTCATAATGAAGTGCAGAAGGGAAATGGAACAATATTCTCCCGATATCGAGAATTATATCTATTCCCACATAGGGCAAACCCTAGCGCCTCCTCTAAATGACCCTACATCCAAGGGTATTGGCATTTTCTCTCACCTAAAGAAAACCCTCCTAAGGCAAGTTAGGGGGACGACACTTGAATAAAAAATAATGGACAATTTCAACCACTTCTCCAACTAATGGTCCAAAGAGATAACATCTCAATTTCAGTATGTTCTGGGAGGAAAGAACGAAAGTGTAGGCATCGCAGCTGGGCTGGGTCATAAAAGGATTAAACCCCAGCAGCAAGAAGAAGGACGTACGCCTAGGATACACAAGGAGTACTACCTCACCACTTCGATGAAGAACATTTACTTTCTAATCAAACACAAACTCAACTATTGGCCATTCACAAAGAAAAGCCCGAATACGAAAGGAAAACAGGAGGGCCTTACTGCCATTACCACATGATGAACGGACACAAGCTAATAACTGCATAATCCTCAGGGAAACCATCGTTAGATTCATCAGCCAAGGCCAATTACAGGAGTTTATGAAAAAAATCAAAGTGAATTTGGGAAAAATCCTTAGGAAAAGGATTACTAAACATGTTCAAGGGTGCAGAAAACCCTCCTCTCGGAATTTAAAAGGAAATCCAAAAGGGGTCTAATTGTAAACGGATTAAATCCCTCGTTATCGCCAAATTGGTCAGGGCGAGGCATCCCCCGGAGGGTGATGACATGTTAGTCTTTCTCCATGTCCAGATCAGAGGAGGTAGGGTTAAAGCATCAAAAGCGCAAGCCTCCGTTTCAAACCAGAAATGGTCGTGGCGGTGCATCTAACCTTAGCATGCCCTGCCTCTGCTCGTAGAAGAGTACGCCCTGCCTCTGCTAGAACTAAGCATGTCGTACCTCTGCTCGCAGAAGAGCACGTCTTATCTCTGCTTATGTTCCGCGTTACCCGCAGAAGGGAATGCAAACCCCTATAATCGCTTACGATGGTCAGGATGGGGCACCCCTCGGAGGGGGGTGGCGTATAAGCCTCTATCAAAATCTACGATGGTCTGTATAGAGCATCAAAAGAGTAAATCTTAGTTATGTGCCTATGATGGATCCGTCTAAGTTTCTAAGACTTTATCATCGCCTACGATGGTCAGGATAAGGCGCCTCCTAAAGCGAGGTCGAGTAAGTCCTTGGGATCTGCTTGTGGATAAGCTAGCCAAGCGCACCGGACGCACAGGCCTAGAGAGTGGCCAACAAAGCATGTACATCCTCTGCTTTGACATCAAAATCCCATGGAGTGGCTCAGGAAGCACGTACAACCTTTGCTTCACAGATCGAATCCAAAAGGGAAGCCAAAACAATCAATACCAGAAGGGTTTCGGTCTTCTATATTAATACCCGAATTCGGGTCAATTTGGCTCTTCACAAATACCAGAGGGGGTCCCGGTTTTCCATATTAATACCCGAATCTGGGTCGATTCAGCTCTTCACAAATACCAGAGGGGGTTCTGGTCTTCTATATTAGTACCTGAATCTGGGTCGATTCGGCTGTTCACAAATACTAGAGGGGGTTCTGGTCTTCTATATTAATACCCGAATCTAGGTCGATTCGTCTCTTCACAAATGTCGGAAGAGGTTTCCTGTCTTTTATCTATGCTTGTACCAAAATCTGAGTTGATTCGACTCCCCATAAATAACGAATGAGTCCCTGTCTTCTACTCATATCGATATGATTCTGGGTTGATCCAATGCTTTGCAAATACCGAAAGGGGGCTTCATGGTTCCCAATCTTTAATTATTCGGATAAGGGTTATTTCGGGTCTTCCACTAGAGTCAAGAGGGAATCTCTGGCCTATAGTCTTAAATATCCGAACTAGGGTCAATTCAGTTCTTCACAAACATTGGAAGAAGCATCCAGCCTTGTCTCGACGCCGAGGCGCAAATCACAGTCGAATGTAGGGTTCCAGTCTCAACACAAGGCGTCTAGATTTGGATCGGTTCGAATTCCTAGAGCTGAGCAAGAAAGAGTTAGTCAACCCTCGTCCCAACTCAGATCTGGCTTGGAAGCACATTTCCGCCATTATTAGGCACAAGCTGGTAGCCTCCCTCATTTTTATTTTTCTTAGGAAAGTGTCTTTGATTTATACGAGAATATCAAACGTTTGCACTAACACACATAACACGAATGAGCACTATAGGCCTTTCATGTTTAACGCACTTTGATACCGTTGATCCCACCAAGAGTATAGGACGCTATTTAAAAGCCCATAAGACAAACTATTAATGAAACGCGCCGGAGATGTGCACCTTGTCATGATATAACCATAGATAAAGAAATACGTTTATACTAAAATGCGTGGTTGCGTGTTAAATAATATCATTATAAGTCCTACCCCTATTCGTATATACTGTCGCTATAGAATACTATACTCCACTGGCAAAATGCTGTATACTTCGTACATTGCATAATTGTTTACAAGGGATTTCATGCAATAAATACATCTCCAAAAAAAGAACCCATGTCACAGCACTACAAACCCCGTATAAGCAATAGTCTAACCCTAGGTAGAATGCATCTTATTCATGGGACCAGGAAGAAGTGGAGAAATGGTGAATTGCAGTATGCAAAAGCCCGTCGACTTTTCGCATCTTTTATATGACCACGCATGAGTCATCCAAAGGTTTAGGCTGCCACTTTAAAGCTTGATCGAAAGCCTTGCCCATTGCACGAAGGTTTTTGTTTTCCTTCTTCAAGTCAGAGGCGTCTTTGTGCGAAGACTGGTTCTTCTTTTGTAATTGCTTAATTTTGGAAGTATAAATGTCGGTACGATGAGAGTTGCCTTCGATCCCCTTCCTATCATAAAAACCTTTCATATTGGCCTTAACCTATCTATGCCACCTGACAGTAAGGGAATAATCCATTCCAGAGGAAAAATCCCTTATCTCAAGCTCTGAAGATTCAGACCCCATCTAAGCCTGCGAGATGCCAGAAGCGGAGATTCCAAGAGCGCATCAAAAGATAGATCCCCCTTCTTTACATTTTACCAGTACGTCTTTATATCTCGCCTCTAAGTCAATAGCTTGACACTAGAGCTCAACCTTTTCTCCATCGAAGTCGATAGAAGGATTTGTCTTTGTACTCCTATTTGCTTCGAGGATGTTTTATCCTTTTGCTTTATTTGAGCCTTCAATACACTTATTTGTTCCATCAAACATTGCGTAAATGGCTCCCGGGCAAGGCAGATCCTCCATCAATACTGGTAGGAGAATTCCCCAGGAAAGATTCTGAGCGAAAAGTAAGAAAAACACCTTTATCTACGAAAGAGGAAGTGTCTTCAGGTGAACTTTTCTGTTCATATAAACAAATAAGCTACCATTTGCAAAATTTATTGCCAGAAGACGTCATTACTTAAGCCTCAGAAATGCATGCAACAGAAAGAAAATGAAAACAAATACAATTCGCATCCATATGCGTTATTGTCAACTAAAAAGAATACAAGTTGTTTTCTCTCCCCAGTACTCTTTTCCTTCATGTTACATATTGACTTCGCATGATGAGTTATAAGTTTCTTTAATATCACTTCCCTATCAATCCCCAAGAAGTTGAAAGATAACTGAGGGTACTTCATATAAATATGTTTGAGCTCTTTCAAGAAGCGTTCCCTGCCAGATTTATAAGGAGGCTTTATAGGAAATTCCCTCTTCAGCTTAGAGAGAGAATGAAGGTCATCCTTGAAAAACAGGGTAATGAGAGAAAATAGAGTTTTCATCGCCGTAATAACAAAACATCAAGGGTCAACTTCTATAATTAAAGAAGGAATTCAGAAACTGAGATTTATACATGAGGAATGGGGGAGGCTGTGTGCACCGCCTGTTCTCTTTCACCAAGCTCCAAAGGATTTACTCCCTTCACAAACCCACCATTTCTACACGAGTCACCTACATTACCACCTCCTATATGCAAAATCAAATTTTCATCATCTCCAGACATTGAGTAGTCAGACAGCTTTTCGATAAACAAAAGATCCTCAACCTCAGCCTTTTCCCTTTGGAAACCTCAATGTCCCGATCTGAAGTAATAGCATCCCCCAAGATCTTATTCCGAAGGGATGAGGGAAGAGAAGGAAAGTCCATGTCCGAGAACTTGTCACAGTTTCATGGTAGACTAAAAAGAGAGCCTTTTCGTAATAGTCAGAATCCATGTCTGGAAAATGCACCTTCAAAAACAAGGAAATGCGGTCCTGAGTCTCGTAAACTATCCGCTTAGCATCAGAAAGAATTGCTTCCCTTGTTTTCAATTTCCCTGCATGCTTCATCAACATATCTGACTGCTCATGCTCGAGGCTTCAGCGGCTAAGGAACTGTTGTTATCCCTTTCCCTCTCAAGAGACACTCTCAGTTGGCTACAAACCTCTTTAGTGCTACTCTTCGCAAATGTTAAATCGTGGAGCTTAGACTCTAACATGGTCTTCTCTTCTTGGAGTTCTTTCTTCTCCCAGGATTAGGAGGTGGTTGTTGCCCTCGCAACATACCAATTCTTGGATATCTAAAAAGAAAAGAGGAATAATATGATGTTAGTCCTTACATCAAGAAGACAAATAAAAAGTCTCAGAAAAATAAGAGTATAAACCAAAAGTTGTCATTTAACAAGATTAAGGCAAAAATTAAACCATTCTTCAGAGGAAAATTCTGGGACATCGGAGACATCAATGAAGGGTAAGACAGATCCGATAATTTTATCAAAGTCCAAGGCTTGTAAAGAAGAACTCATGGGATCACACAGCCGATAAGGAGAAAGGATCGATTCACACTCTCTTGAATCTGAATCTCCCTGAGAATCAGATCTTAGGAAGCTAGCAACAAAGTCACTTCCTATAGTCCCCGCTGAGGAAGGGCAGATGTTAGAAAAACTTCCATAAGAAGGTGCAATGGGGGCATACGGTAGCCGGCGAGAGGGAGACTCAACAATTTCATCTCTAGAAGAACGGGAAACAAAACTTGCCACCTTATGACCCCTAGAAGGACCGTTGTTGAAGGCTGAAGCGGACCTCTTTTTAGACAAAAATTCAGGAGGGAAAAAGACCATGGAAGGTTGGTATGAACCATCCCTAAGAAATACGAAAAGAAAGAGAGAAGGTTGTTCTAGAACATTTAGTCCCAAAGGTGAAGGGGCATGCCCACAAAGAAATTTTGGGAATAGCAGGGCAGAATGCTGGTTCAAGACACCTGGGACTTCACCTATGTCACTATTCACCTGAAGTCCCTTCACTCCAAGCTTCCCCTCCGTTGAACAAAGCCTGGATTTTCTCAAATTGGAGTTACCAATTTGTGAGATCTCAGGCATAGTCCTGCCAGGTGATACCATAAAATAAACATGCATTTTGATCTAATCTCTATTTGATGATTGCACACAAACAACACACAGACATACATGCGACATGGAATTTTGTTATCCCATAGGACAATTATCTTAGCTGGGAAGATCGATATCAGCATGTTAAATTACCTTTTATTACGAATTATTTGTTTGAACAAATTTTACTTCTCAAAGCCTCGGCATTAAACAGGGATGGGTACAACTTCTTAAAGATCACCATTAATCGTCATCTCGGATGATTAGTGAGAGTTTAATGTACGCTATTGACAACAATTCCCGATTCAAAGCATAATCCAAATCGTTCGTTGAACAAAAAAACTTACTACTAGTTAAATCTGAAATCCTGGGGAGAACATGGACAAATTTTGATGAGCAGTAACCTTGCTTTAGTGGAATTCTATGCAAGAAAAAGTAGGAGAGAGAAAAAGAAAATTCCGTTTTGGGGAAAAAAGAGATTCGCCTTGCCTCTCAGCCATACATCTAAGACCAGATTGACGAACAGGATTTATGCGGGGAAAACAGAAATTTTGGCCAGAGGTAAAAAGTGGAAAGAAGAAGAATTTGCATTCAAAATCTAGGGACGATCTAAACCACCCAGAATGGGACCAATCAACGCACCCGATTGTGGGAGATCAAAATACACATGAATAACACTTCAGGAAAGACAAAAAGCTTGACTTGAAAAGTCAAAAATACCCCTTTACTAAGGGGAGGGGCAATTGTTACTACCAAAATTGACTGAGAACCCAGCTGATTGTGAAGGGGTATCGGAAGAATACGAGTGCAGAAGAGTCTCCCCTTCCCCCCCCCCCCCCCCCGAAAGTAGGGAGACAAATAATAGAAAGAACCGAAAGCTAGAAAGAATGATCTGGGAGTGACATACACTGGCACCTTCCTAGAAGGAAGAAACTCAAGGTCTACAGAAAGCCAACAAAGTTCATTAGGCAAGGATCTAACCGGAAGAACCTATCCGACGAAGTCAGACCGGCGGGATCCTTCCCACCGCCTCAACTCGGCAGGTGGTCTTGTGGTGAGGAGCCATCCAGGTCAGAAACCAAGAAAGTTGGAGAAAGAAGCTTTGCCTGTGGAAACATGGAAGGCCGAAAGGACCGTCAATACTAACCCGGATAATACTGATTCGACAGGAGGTTGAAATGCTAAGAAAATCAAGCCGGAAAAGCATAAGGATTATTTAGAACAAACTTTTGAAACACCCACCGCATAAATGCCGAGAGAACGTCTTGATAAACAACAGATGAATTACCTAGAACAACCTTCTAGAGCATCAGACTATACCTGGAAATCCCACCGTAAACTAAACTGGAACCCTGGAAGGGATACAAGCTATTCGTACTAGTCTATTCAGTGCATACACCAATAGTGATTCCGAGCCGGTAGCTATCCACATATATAATGAGGGCAGGCTCCTCCAAGTATTCACGGGAAAACCGGAAGCCTATTTCTAAAACTTTATGACCGAGAGCATGCAACAGAGAGCTCAAAATACCTTCCAAAGAACTACAAAGACAGCAAGCGCATATTAATATCAAAAAGGCTTGTGGTTAGCCGAAGCCTTCATTGCAGAAGCTATAATTAACACTTTAAAACATCCAAAAGCGAAAACATTCGAGACCAAAGGAAAAGGCGGCCGAAAAAGACTCCTGAAGGCCCAACGACCCAACAGCAAAAGAGGCCCCAAGTTCCCTATAAATAAGACCCCAGGAGTCACATTGGAGAGGGTCTCTAATTTTTCATTTGGCTAGTCTTTGTATTTCCTCTCTTGAAACCCTCACATGGGGTCCAATTAAAGAAATTCTTCTATTCTGGTCATGTGTTCCAAATCAATGATTAATAAAGTGTTCATCCATATTCAAAGCATCTTACTATGAGTTTGTCATACTGTTTTTCTTAATCATTAATTGTCGCAGTTTACTGTGTATTTTCAGCATATACTTGGATTCTTGTCCGGATCTTTTTACTGTCGAAGGGAACACCCTTTCCTATGGATTCAAACCCCTCCTATGCGCTTCTGTCGTCCCCACAAGCTTAGATCTCATAGCGAGCTTGGTGTGGTGACCCTCACTATCCGCCATTAAAGTCCTTTATCAAGAGCAACAGATTAAACCCTCCTTTCCAAAAACCTCGACATCTAGGGATGAAGAACCAATTCAAGCCAACGAAAGCCAAATAACCAACTCCTCTCCCTTAGATAGATCCCCATTGACCTAACTCCAGTGTTGACGAAAAATATCGTTAACAGTAGGTTGTGTTGGTGTGGATATAGATAGTGTTAGTGCATATAGTTAGACAACCCATTACTCTGACGTAGGGTACACCCATGGTGTTTAATGTTATAAAGTAGTTTATACTTCTATATGCTAACTCTGTGGATGTAGGAATATGTCAGGCATGGTTTTACTTTCTACGTGGTCCAACTGTTTTAGTACTTAAGATTTCTATCGCTCACACCAAACTTTGTCTAACTCTAGTTTTATGCTTTGCTTCTTGTTACTTTGGTACTCTTGAATGAGTATATTGAAAAGAGGTTAGGTGAGCACGTGGAGTTATTCAGATATTGAGCATGAGGTTTTTCTCGTATAATATTATATGATTTTCCATTATCCAGTGCTATGGGGCTTATTAATGATTTAATATTAAGAGATGATATTTTAGCACTCTTCTGGTATCTTGAATGTCGAAAGTGTTGGTTGATCATCTCAGTAGATATCGTATCATGGGTTGTGTTGTATAACCTAAAAGGCTAGACTGTGGGTATATATATATATATATATAAATATATATATATATGAGAGCGTGTACTTATTATGTACTTTGGTTTTCCAAACTATATATGCATATATTGTATAATATAAGTCTCACTACACACAAGCATGGGTTAAGTATAACTTCTTGCAAGGAGGCTAATCATTTTTATCTTTGATTAAAGGATGAGTCACTACACTGGAAATGTTGCAAGAAATTCAAATTCGGTAACAAAGGATGGGAATGTTTCAGGGGATGTTAACCCCTACTTGCAAACCATGTTTAACACCTTCATGAGGGATACGCTACAAAATGCCTAAGTATCTACTCTTAATGATACTGCAAAGGGCAGTGCTCAACCATAGTTGCCAAGAGCAGATTTCTCCAAACTTAATAAGGATTTTTCTAGTTCGGGAAGCAAATGTTTCTTAAGAATGGAATCAACATCAAAGGTTCAAGACTGGTTCGACACTTATTAGTGAATCTTTGGTGATTTTAATCTAGATGGTCCAATGAAGAGAAAGTTGGACTTGCATCAACTCCAAGGATAGGCAATGAATCAGTGAAATGCAGTGAAGGCTGCTACACGGAAGGACAAATTCATCTGGGATCATTTTAAGACTTGTTTTGAATATAAGTTAATTCATGTCGCTCATAAGTAGACTTTGTATAGGAAACAAAATTGAAGAAAGGAGAGATGAGTGTCTCCAAATATGTGATGAGTTTGATGCTTTGTCTAAGTATAAAATGTCTTTCACCAACACTCCAAGAAGAATGAGAAGTTTATTCTTGTTTTGGAAGACCATCTTAGAGAGAAATTCTTGAATCATGTTGATGAGACCTTAGAGGCAATGGTTGAGAAGGTTCCTAGACATAAAAGAAGCTATCCTAAGTCTTAAAACTATACATAATGTTTGAGCCAAATCCACGGACGAGCAGGGGAGGAAAGAAGAAGTGGAACAACAAGAGGAATCCTTTTCAGAATAAGGAAGGGCAGAAGATGAAGGTTAAGCCTTGGGTGACTTATTTTAAATTCCCAGAAGAAGCTCATTACTAAAATTAGTGCAAGAGTAGTGACAAAAAGCATCATATCTTCCATGAAAGTGAACAATTTAAGAAGGATTACCCAGATGCGGCTGAGAAGGTAGTGAAATCATATGCTATTAACATATCCCCAAGTTCGTCAAATTCCCCTTCAACAAAGGAAAAGGGAAAGGTTGTTATCATTCAAGGTATGCTTTCCATTTTTTATGTCCCTATTCGAGTTTTTTTTTATATTGGTGCTTCTCATTCCTTTGTATTTTGAGAATTAGTATATAGATTATGATTGAAACCTGAATTATTGATAGAGATTTAGTCGTATCAAACCCCATTGGTGGCTTCGATGATCTTAGTATATTTTTTCATAATCTTGTTTTATCCAAAAATGGGTTCTGTTTTGTCAGCGATTGTTTTGTTTTTGGGTTTGTGGAGTTTGGCATTGTAATTGAGACGGGATTGGCTAAGTCAGTATGGAGATGTGGTAGATTGCAAGAGGATGTTAGTGACGATTGGGATAGAAGATAGGCAAAGAGAAGTGTCAAGCAAATTACCAACTAAAGAGGTGATGAATATTTTTCTATTGTTGCTTGATGTTCCATACAATGAGTTGTCGACTATATTAGTCCCTAGAGAGTATCCGAAGGTACTTGATGAAGTTACTAACTTCCGCAACATAAAGAGATTGAGTTCCATATTGACCCAATGAAGGATGTCAGACTGATAGTGATGCATTTAAGGAGGACACCTATAGAGCAGAGGGAGCTTGAGGTGCAGGTGAATTATTTTGTAGAAAAGGGTTTCATTTAGTGGAGTATATTCAAATGTGTATTACTTGTAGTATTTGCAACGAATATGGAGGTTTTCTTAGATTTTGTGTTGCTTACGTCGGCTAAATAAGGTGATGAGGAAGAACAAGTATTCGCTCCTATATATTTATGATTTGTTTAATTAACATCATGTTGTTGGGATGTTTTCTCGGTTAGATCTGGATTTCACCAGCGTAGAGTGGCCAGAAAGAGTGCATTTATAATAGCAGTTAGATTGGCATATGTATAAGTGGTTGGCTATGTCATTTGGGCTGAGCAATGCACCTTCTAATTTTGTGATTCTGATGAACATTGTCTTTAGAGATTAGCATAATAAGTTTGTGCTTGTGTTCGTTGATGAATTTTTTTCTATTCTCAATCAGAGGAGGAGCACAAGACACTTTTGAGGATTGTTTTTGCGATGTTGAGAGAACAGCAGCTGATAACCAAGTTTTCCAAATGTCACCTATGGGAGAAAGAAGTGAGATTTTTGGTTCATGTTGTTTTGAGAAAAGTATTGTTGTGGATCCTGCGAAGATTGTAGCGATATATGATTGGACCACATCCAAGAATGCCACAAATGTAAGGATTTTCTTAGGATTGACATGATATTATTGGAAGTTCATCCAAGATTTCTCTAAGATAGAAGCACCACTGACCAATAAGACTAAGAAGAATCATATTGTTACTTAGGATGATAGATGTGAGAATGTATTTGTGAGTTTGGAGGAATGGTTATCAAGTGCTCATGTGTTTGTTATTCCGGATGGGAATGAGGATACGACATTATACAAGGATGCATGTGTAGTAGGTTAGGTGTGATACTGATGCAGAAAGGTAAGGTTGTAGCTTATGCTAGCAAACAGTTGAAAATGCATGAGAATAAATATCATACCCATGTTTTGGAATAAGACGTGATTTTATTTGCACTTATAATATGGAGGAATTAACTTCTAGGAGAGATATTTGAACTGTTAAGCGGTCATAAGTCATTTAAGCACCTCTTTTCGCAAAAGGATCTTAACCTCTTCGGGATATCGCACACACTAGGAATGGGTAATGCAGTTGCTGATGATTTGGTTTGAAGGCATGCCATTTTAAAAGTCATGCTCGTTGAATGTAAGAAACTGAAATATATTGTAGGTTATTAATTTCGACCTAGGTGTGATTTGGAGCCAAAGATGTTGATAAGTTTCACTATCAGGCCTACTTTGATTGGTAGGTTTGGAGATAGTCAAAATCATGATCTAAATTAGTTAAGATCATCACTAAAGTTAAGACTTGAGCTGAGTCTGGGGATGTAAGGTATTACAGACTTGATTGTGATGGTTGGCTCCGTGAGAAGGAAGGTTGTTTGTCTCAAAGGTAGACGGTTTGAGAGATGAAGTAATTCAAGAGTTTTATTACTCAAGACTGACCATACATCCAGGCAGTAGTATGATGTCCATGATATAAATCCGAATTATCATCGGGAAGGGATGAAGGAGGATATTAGAGTATTCATCTGAATGTGCATGAACTACCAGTTCGCTAAGGCAGAGCAGTAGAAGCTCATTGGTTTGATGCAACTATTAGAGGTTCTCAAAGGGAAGTAGGAGCTAGTGTCAACGAACATCATCGATGGACTACCAAGGACTCGGTTAAGGTATGATAGCATTTAGGTCATAGTTGATTGGTTGACCAAGAGTGCAAGATTAATACCCGTTAAGTCAAATAAAACAATAGTCAAGCGGTTGACTTGTATGTAAAGTGGATAGTACAGCTTCATGGTATACCCAAGAGCATTTTAACCGACCGAGACTCATTGTTCGCTAGTGGGTTCTAGAGAAGATTACAAGAGGCACTAGGGACAAAGTTGTACCTCAATACAACTTATCACCCTCAAACTAACGGTAATACCAAGAGGGTGAACTGTATCTTAGAAGGCCTTTCTCATGCTTTTGCATATTAAATTTTGGAGGCTCGTGGGAGGATCATTTGCTTAGTGATTTTTCATACAATAATGATTATTAGTCTAGCATCGGTATGACACCATTTGTGGCTTTGTATGGATAATCATGCAATGCAACTTCATGCCAGTAGAAAGTGAGTGAGAAATCGATACTTAGGCTAAAAATGGTGAAGAAAACTTCAGAGAAGATTAAGCTCATCCAGCAACGAATGAAGGTCGCTCAAGGCATACAAAAGAGTTATACCGATAAGTGGCGTAGAGATTTGTAGTTCTCAGTCAGTGATATGCTATTTGTAAAGATTTCTCCTTTAAGAAATGTTATTCGGTTCAGTAGAATAGGGAAATTAATGCCAAGATTTATGGATCCTTTTCCAAACTTAAAGAGAATTGCAAACCAAGCTTGTAGAGTTTATTTACCTCAGAAGAGGGCTAGAGTGCACAATATATTTCATGTTTCTCAATTGCGAAAGTTGTACATGACTCTAGCACAACCTTCACACAGATCAATTAGATGACATAGAGATTGAATCAGAAACCTTGAGACCTCATAAAAAAATCTGTGTTATTTGACATGATATGAAGCATTTAAGGAGGAAGGTAATGTAGTAAGTGAAGGTTTAATGGAGCAAAATTGATGTCAACTACACTCGGCGGATTGGGGAAAGTGTGAGGAAGTTATATCCACAACTCTTTACTTGGTAAAAATTTTTGTTGATCACTTTTAGTTGCACAGATGATGTCATTAATGTAGTATCCTGCATACTAGGATGAGTTCATTTTCCTATTGATTGCCATGAATGCATGTTTGATTTAGATTATTGTGTAGAGTCATTAGGCATGCGAGATAGCCCTATTGACTTGTTTGTGCAATTTCGAGAGTGAAATTCTTAAAGAGGGGAAGAATGTGATAACCCATAGTTTTGCGCTTTTAGCGTAGGTAAGAAATATTGTCTTCATGTGAGGGAATATGACTCTATAATTTTTGTGAATGACTAATAGGAACATTTACCACATTTACAATTTTAGTTGGATTTTTCAATGACCAGTTTTCCATGATGAAATTTTATTTTGTCCATAACTTTTGACTAATATGGAATTCAAACTTGAAACCACTTCCATTGGATCGAGATGATGGTTTCCCTTTTCTTAGAGCAGTTATATGTCAAAAACGACATAACCATTTAGGAGTTATGACTGTTTGAACTAATTTTCAATTTCAAATAGCCGAATTCTATTATTGAGTGCCACTGATAAAGGCCTTAATCTTAATTTTTGAATTAAGGGATAATATGGCTGAAATGAGTTAGTGTAGTTCATTTCTCTTATATTTTATTTCTCTATTTCTTCTTTAAAACCTCCAACATTCACTAAAATTATTTCTTCATCCAAAAACCTAAATTTCTCCATAAAGTTAATTTAAAAATAGAGTATTCAGTAGACCTACACCTGGAGAACATATTTGAGTCTGTTAGGAGGAAGAATCTATCTTTATTCAGTAATTCTACTTTAGATCTAGGAAATTTATTCATATAATTTTCATCGGTAAAGGTGAGAGATTCTATATCTTAGTTAGTAATTTCTACAACTTTTTAATTCTAAAACCCCTTTAAAAATCAAATCTATTACAAACACTATTTATCCGGATTCTGAACCACATTTATGAATTTTAACATGATTAGAGATTAAATTGTGTTGTATTATGACTAGAAACCATTATTTTATTAATAGAGCTCCTATGTTTCTATTTGGATCGAAATTCTCTATTATTAGTTGAATTAAAAGATCTATTTTTAAATTGTTATGAACAATTGTTTGCATGAATTTTTTTGCTAGAGTGATTGAAAATTCCAGCAAATGACGACTTAGATTTAGAGTTGAGTTAGGGTTACACAAAAAATCCAGAAAATGGAAGTGCTCAAATTTGCATGAGATTTGGAAGGGAAAGGCTGAAAGATTGCAGAGGTTCTATGCAAAATTTTAGGTTGTTTGGAGCTCGTATGAAGGATTATGGATGCTTGAAGTCTAATTGACATAAATTTGCAACTACCCAAATTTGCATGCGATCAGTAAAGGATGGTCTCTTTATGCTAAGTTTCAAGTTCCAAATCATTTGGAGTTCGCATGCTCGAATTATAGTTGGAGAAGTTTGGATCAACATGGGGGAAACGTCTTAGATCAGTATGACTTAGATTGATAAGGATGCTTTGGATCGGGTCGATGTAAGCATTGATGGCTTTAGATTTATGTGAAGGCTTTGTACTTCGGATTTATATAAGAATCTGAACGCCAGGTGAGTACGGGCTAAGACTATCAAATCAGTGTGATGTACACACCAAAATGGATCGAATTAGATTACCAAACCCATATGTAGGACCGTTACCACTCTGAATATTTCTGGCCTAGGGTCACGCGACTTTTAGGGGAGGTAATAGGGTCTGTTGGAGCTTAGTGGTGAATTTTGGTCTGCCTTTTGTGGCACATAGGTTCATTCGACAATTTGTTTCGACGACAATTCTACTTCAAGAAGAATGATTCCAGTAACGATTAATTGACTCCAGAAAGTAAAGTGATGAGACTAGACTCGGGATAACGAGATTCCAAGTCAGGATAGTGAGAATACAAGTTGAGATCGAAGGACTGTCTAGAAAGATTTTGTAACAACAATTTTTTTTACAAAGCAACAATTAATTAATTGAGGGATAAACTGATAAAATAAATATTAATCAGAATAATATTGAGAACTAAATAAGATGGATTTTTTCTTTGCGTCCGTTACAAAATTTTGATTTAAATATACTTTTAGTTTGCGTAAATCGGACAAGAAACGAAGAAGTTATGAGTTAAATAAGTTTGAACATAAATTTAAAGAAACACTCCTAAAAATTCTTATTTTCTAGTTTTATAAACAAAAATAATTTTTTAAACAAAAGAGGGTGTAGGTGAAGTGGTAAGACATGAGAATCTTAAAAAAGAGGTTGCAAGTTCAATTCCTAGCAATGACATATTTTTTTAGTTAATGATACCAATCTATATGATGCATGTGTGTATGTAGACATATATAAATAAAAGATTACATATGTGTGCATGTGTGAGTATATGTATGTATATGTTTTTGTTTGTATATATATATATATATATATATATATATATATATATTTGAGTGTGTGCGCGCGTGTGTATATATTTATGTGTGCGTGTACATATGTATATTTATATACATATATGCATGTGAATGTGTGTGTGTGTATATATACATATTTAATGTTTTAATTTAAAATAAGTATGTGCGCATTTATTCTAAAGTTGACATGCGTTTGAAAATGAAATTTTATGCATATTGAAAATGGAAGAAAAGTTAATGCGCATAAAATAAAACAGGAAATAAATATACAGTGTCAAAAATAACGTTTGAATACTTGTGTAAATACACATAATTAACAAGTCAAAAATGCACAAGCATATCTATTGCGCATTGGGATTTGAAATTAAACGCATGTTGATGTGCACGTAAAAATGCACATTTATGTTCACATATTTGTTCTTGTTTAATTAAATAAATGAACATTTTTGGGTATTTTATACGATCAAACCATATTTTAAATATTTTCAAAATAATCACTCATTTTGCGGAAAAAAAGGTCACTTGTGCATGTTTTAAATTGTGATTGCATTAACTTGTTCTTTGTATTTGTCTCTTATAGGAATTTTAAAGCACAAGTAATGCATACACATGAAGATTTGGAGCACAAATGCGTGCATACGAAGGAATGAAGAGGAAATCGTTCTCATATATGATCATGGAGGACCCCACCTCTCAAATTACCCTATTTCTCTTAAGCTTCTTATTAAAGACTAATTGAATAAGACAAAAGGTCTCATGCTTCCTACATGACTCATTAGTGGCTAAGAGAGGATTAGAAGCTTCATGAAGTGGGCATTTTGGGGATTTCCCATTATGAATGATTAGGACTTTAGGGTTTGTAACATGTATATATACCCCCTTTATGTTCATGTTTTTTTTTCCTCTTATCCTTCTCTTTTATCCCCTTCTTTAGTTTATTTGAGAGGAGCACAAGCTCTCTTGTATTTCCATGGCTACTTAGCCATTTTCTTTATGTAACTTCTTTGTTTTAATGCAATTTAATTTCTACGCTCTTTACTTTCGTGTTCATAGCTTAGAATTACATTCATGTTCATAGCTTGGATTTACTTTCATGTTCATTTACTTTATGTTCTTGATTTAGTTCTTTTCTTGTTTTACTTAGTTTTTCTTTCATTTTTCTTTATTTTCTAATGTTGAAACTTACATGTGTTGATATGATAACACATATGAGTGGCTAATCCCTTGATTTAGGGGTAACGATGCTCTCTAACTTTATATAAGTTCAACATTTGTATGATTTGTGATTTCTAATTTGTGCTTCATGTTAGTGAATGTTGATGTAAGTTTATACAAATGGTTTTCATAGTCTATGTTTGTTGACAACAAAATAGGCTATGCTTAGTCAATGTAAACACAAACTACATCAATATTTGCTAAGTGGTTATTGATTTTGAAACGAAAATAAGAACAAAATTTGTTGGTCTTTAGTTTTAGTTAATAATTCATAGGCCATACTTAAAATAGTTTTGCTTTAGTTCCATTTTTATGAGAATCATAAGTGGTTTAAATATTGCATTTATATCACTTAATGGAGATCATAAATTGTATTTTTGATAACTTATATAAATGTGAGAGTTGATTTGCCTCTAAATTGTTTTCATTTCATATTTAGCACTCAACTTAGTTTATAATTTTTATTAGCTTTTATTAGTTGAAACTTCACTTAAATTTGATTTAATTTGATTGAGTAAAATCTAGAATTAATTCTTTCCCTGCGGATCGACTCATATTCGCCATGTACTAATAATTGTACGCCGTGCGCTTGCGGTTTATTACACTTCGTGACGGTTTTCTAATTCGATAGAATTTCCGTCGTTGAACAAGTTTTTGGCGCCTTTGCCGAGGAAAGAATTTAATTTTATTTCTATTCTTCGAATTAATTTTCTAGTTTGTTGTTCTTGAAAAAAAAATGTGTGTTTGATTTGTTTCATTTTGTTTTTTACGCTTGTGTTTATACTTTTTTTTTGTTCCCTTGCTTCTTTGCTTTGCATTTGTGTTATTTTTGTTTGTTACTGCATTGCATTCTCATTTCTTTAAAAAAACGTGTGTGTTTTGTTCATTTGTTTGCAAAAAATGTGTGTGTTTTGTTCATTTGTTTGCATTTGCTAGTGTATGTTTTCACTTGGTTGTGTTTACTGTCATCTCATTTTCACTGTTCATGCATAGTCCATGTAGTTCCCTGTGTGTTTGTGCCTTTACTCTCATTTAGTTTAGTTTGCATTGTGAAAAAAATAAAATAAACTCTTATCTTTCTTCATTTTTTGTGCATTTGTCTATTCTGTTTGCATTTTGCAGTTTTCTGTTCTGGTTTACGGTGCAAGTTTACCAAAAAAAAAAAAAAGGAATTTGCATTGCAGTTTCTATTCACAATTCTGTGTTTCAGGTTTACAGTTTCTATTCACAGCTCGTCACAATATTTCATTTCATCTCTCTCACAATATTTCATCTCACATTTCATTTCTTGATACAAGATCATCTCCACAAACAAAAACATCATTCACAAACATCCTCTTTTACATCAACATAAAAAATACATTGCCTCATACAAAATACATTGCCTCAAACTATTCCATATACCCATCTCCCTTCAAATACACAGTCCTCCTCCATTCACATACACAACCAGTTCAACAATTAAGCTGAATAAAAGTTCACTACTTTAGATACAATAGTACCTAGGGGACCCAATAAATCCCTAATTAGAATAATGGGATTAAATTCTTTTGCTGCACCATCGACGATGCTGTTGCGTCGTCAACCTCCACACGCAAACTCAAACCGACTCAAGCTACAACCTTGCCTCACACAACTGCCAACATACATCTCCACTTCTACATTCATCTGCACATTTTTGACCTACAACTTAAAACAGAAGCTCATTGCAACCGCTACCACTGCAAACACATCCACTATCATCACATAACATCCCCCTGCATCAACCCAATACAAAACTCATAACCAAGCCACATCTTTCCTACACCAATTTCAATACCATTCAAAACCATTACTTCCAACCATATCACAACTTCTCCACTGCATTATCCAGCTTTCTACGGTCAAATTCCGTAGCAGCACCTTCTCTCAGACCTCACAGAACTGCACACCATCATACCACATCAGTTATTCCTCTTCCAAAACATCACAACTTCCCTCTCAAACCAACAGACCACACATACAAACACCGCCTCCACACTTCAAAACTGAACACCATCCATCTACCAAACAAACTGTCACTCATCCGTTCTCTTTATCTAGTACCCTCCCTACTTCAACCTCTTTCACGTCACTTCTTTCACGCCAATTCTCTGCAAAACCAAGTCGCAAGACACCTCTTTCACATCACTTCCCCAAATTCGCTCCACCCCAACTCACACAAATCCAAAACAACTCATCAAACTCAATTCGCATAACCCCAATTCGCACCCAGCCTGCAATCGTACATCAGAACAAAAACACAAATTTGAAAATTCGAAAATTTCCTGAGACCACCACCAAACGAAGACGGATCCACAAACCAAGCCACGATTTTTAATTCACTATCTACTCTAATCGTTTATATTAGAAGAATCGCTCTTTTTTTTCTGATATCGTTTTTTTTTTTTTGGATTGAGAATACGTGGTTTACATTGGTAAAGGAGTGGTAGTAACGTATTTCCAAAGGATTTTAGGATAGGTGCTTTAATGGGCTCAGCGTGTCCCCTTTATATTAGGCCCGTTTTCTGTTTTTATTCCTAGTTTTTTTAACTAATCCTTTTTCTTTTAAAAAAAGTAGTGTGTGTTGCATTTTGTGTTTGTTGTTTTTGTTCATTTGAGCAGTTTTATTTTTGTGTACTTGTTTTTCTTGTTCATCGTTCTCCTGATAAAAAAAACCTTCTATTTTGTTTTATCCTTGTACAAATCTCTTTTCAGGTTGAAGAATTGCTCGCTTGGAACCGCGCATTACTTTGCTTGCTAAAAAAATTTGCCGCTTAAAAAAAATTGCTAATAAATTCAGACCACCTGGTATTGTTCTCTTCTCCCTTGTTTTTATTTAATTGCATTGTTATTTGCTTGCATTTGCATTAAAAAAAGACAAAAACAAACAAAAAAATCATTCGTACTTGCATCGTTAATTCACGTTTAATTTATGTTTTACATTCATCTTATTTTGTTTTCATTTTTCTACAGATGTTATTATATAATGACAAATTGGTTTCTTTCCAACGATTTATTTCTCGGTGTCCAGACTACGACAGAGTAATAACCGTTTATAAACATTACAGTGATTTGTAAATATTATATCGGTTGTTCCTCTGAAGGTACTTAAACCTTCGGCTGCATTTCTAGGGTGATTCTTGGTGCACCGATAAATCTTGTCCATTAACTGGCTGAGAAATCTTTTTTTGAAATTAATCTAACCGTCATTATATAATTTTAGAAAAACTGTAAATACGTAATTTGCATTCATATAGTTGCATTAGGTTATGCATATATAAAAAAACACAAAAAAAAACTTTAAAATCAAATATCTAAAAAAATACTTTCTCTTTTGTGAATATTTTCTTTTCTCTTTTAAATTTCAAAAAACCAAAAAAATCCCAAAAAAAAAATCTTTAAAATGTCAGAATTTCCTTATTTCTACGGATTTTATGATAGTTGTGAAAATCAATATAATCCATACAATTTCACACCAAATTCATATGGATATTTTAATAACAACTATCGTACAAATAACTCTGATTTTCCACCACATAATTTTCAAACTAACGATCAACCTTCAACTCTTGAAACACAAATTGAATCTTTACTTGAAATGATCATACAACAAAATCAAAGAATAAATGAATGGTGTAATTCATATTTGTGCAACAATTCAAGTCAACGTTTTCAAAATAATCAAAATTTGAATTCTCTTCCAAATTCAAATGATTTTGATTATAACCCTGGCCAAATCAATTTTGAACTCCAAAATGAATTTCAAATTCAAAATGAAATTGTGAATAATTTTTCAAATGATTTTGGCAATGGGAATAATTTCAATTGTGATGAACCCAAAATTTTTTAAATAACAACTTCTGAACTGGAAAATGACAACCTTTACTCGACGATTTTCATCTTTTACTTAAACGATAATGTTATCGCAAATTTAGTGTAACTAGAAAATGACAACCACAACTCAAATGATAATCCATCTTTTACCAAACTCGACGATTTTCAAATAACAACTTCTGAACTGGAAAATGACAACCTTAACGAAGTTGTTAATAACACGGTAATTGAATTTTAATTCTTCTGAGAAGGTTGAACCAAATCTCAAAAGCGATCTTCCTTTTTTCTGAAAATAATGAATTTCAAACCACAACTTTAGAATCTGAAAATGATTTATGCAATGAAGTTGTGAATAATTCAAAGGAAGACGAATTTGATGAACACAGTTTTTTTGGTCTGTTCGAAGATGAGTTGAAATGTGAAAGTGTATATTTGAATCACCGTTTGGATTTTAAAATCAATATTTTTGAACAAGTTTTAAATGATAATTTTGAAATTCAAATTGGTAAAATTAAACATGAAATTCAATCCATCAATCAATCTACCCCAAAAATCATCGAAAATAATTTAACTCATTCGATTTTTAACAGAACGACATTTGTTTTTCCAAATCCATGTCTAACTTTGAAAGCTTTTACGATTTGGATTTTCGAGCTTGAGCCGTGTCTCTTATACTTGAAGAGACAAATGAACCGGTCTTTAGAAGACCGTTTCGTTTTACTTCTTGTCAATATACTTTCTGATATACTGTAAATACTTTTTTTCTTTTCTTTTGTAAATTTAGGGCATCTTTTCAAAAAAATTCTTTTCTTTTCTCCTTCCACTTTGGTTGACTGTGGGGACACAGTCAAAATCAAGTATGGGGGGAGTTTCATATTTAATTTGGTTTTGCATAGATTTTTCTTTTCTTTTCTTTTTTCATCAAAAAAAAAATTTGCATTTTAGTTTACTTTTAAATGGGCACGATGAAGTAAATATATGGTTTTGGTCGTATGATTAAAATATTTGGAATTTTACTTCTCTTAACGGATAACGAAAGGAAAGTTTGAATTATGAGCAAATTTAGTGTAACTGGTATATAGGGAGATTCATAGGTGATGAGTATGAAATGTTTTCTAAATTGTAATCCAATTAAATAAAGGGTTGATTTAGATTACTTGCGATAACATTTTAGATCATTTAAGTGAAGTTATGCTAAGATATTCTCGCTAAACTCTCTCTCTTATGTAAAAAAAAAAGAAGAAAAAAGGAATATATATATAATAATCCAAGGGTACCCAACATTGATAGTACATCTAGCGTTGGCGTGCAAACCCGCCAAGCTCTTTCTGACAACTTGTTGACAAAGTCAGCGTCGGTATACCTTGGTCTCATTTTATGAGTTGGACACCTTAGGATAACTGACCCTCACGTAAGTCGCAATGCAGTGTAGGGGTGGTATACCTAGGTATTTGTAAATAATAATAATGTAAATATTTTGTAATAAAGAGAGAATTGGCACTTGAAATCCAAGCACACTCTTCACTTATTTGACCTAACTTGTTAACCAAAAGTAAATAAAGATGCCATTTTACGATTGTTGATATCGATTACAGAATTCGTTTCATACTTGCACTATGTTTCTACCAAAACAACTGGCCAAGCTGGAGGAGTTTGTAACGATAACTGACTTTTGTTTGAAGTTTTCATTAGTAATGGACTTAAATTTCATAGTGACAACCCAAATTGTATTTAACTCACTCGTGTCAAATTTAAAAGTAAATTATCCATTTGTAAATATTCTTTTTAAAACTTGCATTCATCTTATAAATATTTAATATTCTTGCAATTTGTAATTATTATTATTTTTTGCATTTAACATTTGGATTTTGTGGGTAGTATCCGATGAAAACCCTCACGAGACAACACTCGTCCTACTGGGGACACCAAAAGTTTTAACGGCTTGTTGCATACGCTCAATGTAATCATGTTCCCTACGAAAACGGATCTATCTTAGTTTTTTTTCTTTATTTGAGGACGAATAAAAAGATAAGTATGGAGGTATTTGATGTGCACGTAAAATGCACATTCATATTCACATATTTATTCTTGTTTAATTAAATAAAAGAACATTTTTGGGTATTTTATACGATCAAACCATATTTTAAATATTTTCAAAATAATCACTTATTTTGGGAAAAAATGGCCACTTATGCATGTTTTAATTTGTGATTGCATTTACTTGTTCTTTGTATTTGTCTCTTATAGGAATTTTGGAGCATAAGTAATGCATACACATGAAGATTTGGAGCACAAATGCATGCATACAAAGGAACAAAGAGGAAATAATTCTCATAAATGATCATGGAGGACCCCACCTCTCAAATTACCCTCTTTCTCTTAAGCTTCTTATTAAAGATTAATTGAATAAGACAAAAGGTCTTATGCATCCTACATGACTCATTAGTGGCTAAGAGAGGATTAGAAGCTTCATGAAGTGGGTGTTTTGGGGATTTCCCATTATGAATGATTAGGGTTTTAGGGTTGTAACATGTAAATATACCCCCTTTATGTTCATGTATTTTTTCTCTCTTATCCTTCTCTTTTATCCCGTTCTTTAGTTTAGTTGAGAGGAGCACAAGCTCTCTTGTATTTCCATGGCTACTTGGCCATTTTCTTTATGTAACTTCTTTGTTTTAATGCAATTTAATTTCTATGCTCTTTACTTTCATATTCATAGCTTAGATTTGCATTCATGTTCATAGCTTAGATTTACTTTCATGCTTATTCACTTTATGTTCTTAATTTAGTTCTTTTCTTGTTCTACTTAGTTTTTCTTTCATTTTTCTTTATTTTCTAATGTTGAAACTTACATGTGTTGATATGATAACACATATGAGTGGCTAATCCCTTGATTTAGGGGTAATGATGCTCTCTAACTTTATATATGTTTAACATTTGTATGATTTGTGATCTCTAATTTGTGCTTCATGTTAGTGAATTTTGATGTAAGTTTATACAAATGGTTTTAATAGTCTATGTTTGTTGAAAACAAAATAGGCTATGCTTAGTCAATGTAAACACAAACTGCATCAATATTTGCTAAGTGGTTATTGATTTTGAAATGAAAAGTAAGAACAAAATTTGATGGTCTATACTTTTAGTTAATAATTCATAGGCCATACTTAGAATAGTTTTGCTTTAATTCCATTTTCATGAGAATCATAAGTGGTTTAAATATTGCATTTATATCACTTAATGGAGATCATAAATTGTATTTTCGATAACTTACATAATGTGAGAGTTGATTTGCCTCTAAATTGTTTTCATTTCATATTTAGCTCTCAACTTAGTTTATAGTTTTCATTAGCTTTTATCAGTTAAAACTTCACTTGAATTTGGTTTGATTTGATTGAGTAAAATCTAGAATTAATCCTTTTCCTACGGATCGACTCGCATTCGCCACGTGCTAATAATTGTAAGCCGTGCACTTGCGGTTTATTACACTTCGCGACGGTTTTCTAATTCGATAGAATTTCCATCGTCGAACACATATCATAAATCACAAAAGAAAGAAAAGGGGGAACATTAGAAATACTATCAAAAGTTGGAAGCAGATAACTAGTGTCATAACGGAACATATATTTTGGTATATTTATTGTAAATATATTTAGACAGTTACAACACACATCATAAATGGAATAAAACCATGTGATAAAAAGGATGTTTTGAATGATGCTAATCAAATATATTTTCAATTCAAAATTGATTTTCGTGTATTGGTAATAAATGGTTGAAATTGGAAACAAAATGGTAGAAATAAACCTTCATGGAATAATACATGCAAGAATTTAATGAATAAAGCAATAGTAAATGGGTAATTGCTTGCTTATGTATTACTGATGTGACTTATAGATTAAAAAGACTGTTTTGCATGTTTTATTCTTTGCTGACTCAGCATGATGTGCTTTTAATGGCTTGATTTTAAAACCTAATATCTAATGGTTTGAGATTGTCTTGGTTAAACTATAAATTGGTGGCTATATCTCATTATTCTACACACAAATTCTCTTTATTCCTCTCTTCCTCCATGATTATGTTCTAAAATTAATCAAGAAAAAATGGGAAGATGCTGCTAGAAGATATAGATTAAAAAGATAATTCAACATCTGCAATCAACAACTATTTTAGAAGATTTTCTAGATTTTCAACAACTATGGTGAATGTTACTGAGATTTTCCGATTTCTTCTAAGTTAAAGTTAAATAGATACAATTGTTGTTGTAATAATCTAAATAAAAAGAATTTTGATAGTAAATATATTTTAGATCTGAAAAGTAACAATGTTTATATGTTTATTCTTATATGTTATTTTATTTACTTTCAATTATCTATTCGTTTTGTGTTATTATCTGATTGTATGTACATCTCTCTTCCTTATCCCCTTTCTGTTGTTTGTTTTGTTTAGAGTATTGTTTTGCCTTTATCGTTAGAATTGCACAAAATTGGAAAAGAATGAAATAACATTAATTGGAATTATGGCATATTAGAATTTGCCCTATAAGTTGTGATTATTAGAAAGGAAGAATATGTAAACATGAATATGTTAAACTTAATGTCATTTATGAACATGAATTTGACATTAATCTGTAGGCATATTAATATACCATGAATTTGACGTTAATCTGTAGACATATTAATATGGCATGAATTTGACATTAATCTGTAGATATATGACATGAATATTAATATGGCATTGATTGGGTGAACATTTTTTTGGCATTAATTTGTAGATATGTCAGTAAGGTGTTAATTGAATAATTGTAATTAACATTAATCTTCATATGTTTATTTGAGAAATATCTTGACATTAAGAAGAATATGTTAATTGGGGAAAACATATCAAGTTGACATTTATGAGCATTCATGTTAATTAGGGAAAAATATGTAATTAAATATTTATGTTCATTTCATGATATGTCAATAAGTCATTTATGATCATTTAATGATAGTTTGAGAAAGTGTTAATTAAACATTTATGTTCGTCGGATATTTATGTATAGATCTACCTTTCTTATCCCTTTTTCTATCTTTAATTTATTTACAGTCTTTTATATGCCTATTTTATACCATTTGGGTTTGATTCTGTTATTCTCTTTCTTTTTCCTTTTATTTATGCTGAGCCTAGGCCGCCGAGAGCCTAGGTCATTTGCCGTTTATATTTGCGTGTAATTGGAATAATTGAAAGGACAGTAAAAAGGAGAAATTGAGGCATATTGTAACATGAGGACTTTTGACTGTAAAACTTGGGGATTAAAGTAAAAAGAAAAATATGCAGACATGCTAAACAAACTAGACTTAATTTAAGATTAAGTGAAGAACATGTTATGAAAAATGTAAGTATCAGATGCAAATTAAGTAAACTGAATTACTGTAATACACATATACATTTGGTCAAGTGCTTGTTTTGGGGAAGGGGTTGTACACAAAATAACATTTACAGAGAAATGTCATTTATAACAACGCTTATTAATAAGCTTAAACATGCTAAGTTAAACTGGATAATTAATAAGCTAAGAGGTCCCTTGTTTTGTTGTTCTATTGGGTTTTGGGACTCTTAAATCTTAGTTACTTGGGGCACAAGCTTAGGGGGTTTGGCTTGTGTTGATTTGTGGTGGAACCTGTATCAGTCAGTATCCCTCTTGGTATCAAAGGAGGGGCCTCACATTAGGTAGGGGCCAGGGAACGCTTATACTCAACTAAATAGTAAGAGGTTCAAAGAGTAAGGTGTGTAAGGACGCGTTTTGGTGGAGTTATGAGCATGCATGGATCCGATTGGGGAAACTAAGACACTGTAACACCAGTAAATAGGTTTGTATCCTATAAGTTGCTGCTTTAGGAATTGATGCACCCTACTGTCGGGTCTAGCATAGTATATTTACGTAGTAGGGAGCAATCGATGGGTAGCATTAGGAAAAATCCCTCTTAATTACTTGTTTCTGTCAAAATCCATAGAAGAGTAAAACATGATCAATCTGCTTGATCTGATTATTATTGTTATTGTTATCATCATTGTCTTTTTATAAGAATTTTCAAGTCCTTATTATTAGTTCATATCAGCTATTAGGCATGTATAGACACATACCCTTTTATGTTGCTAGAACCTCTGTTTTACTTAACTTTGCAAGTCGAGCTGGTAATCACAGTAGCTCACCAGGCATTATGTCTGACCCGTTTCCTTTATCTTTCTTTCCCCCAGGCTTATAGGTAAAAAAAGTGTATAGTTCAGATTTCTTTGTTAGCTTTTGTTGATGGATCTCTGCAAGTTGGATTACTTCATGTTCTCTTCCCTATGTTAGGTTGTATCTTTTTGACTATATTTGGGGATAATATTATTTTACTCTGATGGTGTTTTTGACTGAAGTTTTGAGATATGACATTTTGTAACTGTTTGATTAAATGAAATAAGGATGGTTTTGTATTTTATGAAATGAAAGTTTTCTTCCACTGTAAATTTATTCTTATGTCTTGTGAAATCTTAGTCTTTGTGATATTATATGCCTTTATGCCTACAATTCTCCATACTTTCTAAATGAAATCTTCATACGAGTGACATTAAGAAATGTGGGTTGTTATAAGTTTGGGGGACAAGGTTTGACAACATATGTTAGTTCTCTAGGTTTCTCAACTAAGAGACTTTAGACAGTAGTTATTAAGATAGTTCCAGGATGAACTCTGTAGTGGAGATAGTATGCAAATGGATCTGTAGTACATAGGTTCAAATGGGTAATTGAAGAGATGAGGCTTGAGTGTTTGTCCGATTTAAACCTAATGTAGTTTTTCAGGAAGATTAGTAGACCGCCAATCTAACATTCAACCAAACTACATGTTATTTACCTACAGGGAGACTTTGACATTGATTTGTACTCATCCTCAATCTGACGTCGTTATCGGGAAGACTAGCAGTTTGTCTCGGACTCTCGGCAGAGAGCTCTTTTGGAGTGGGTATAGACTCTGGGGAACCAAATGTACTATATATCTAATACATTGAGTGAGTAAATGTGAGGATGAATGATGTACACTATGTTTGCTTAATTATTTATCCCTCCTAGGGATGTCACCAAATGTAGGTAGCATTGATGCAGATATTTATAGTGTTAATGCAAACATTTGGATATGCCAGTACTCAGATGTAGGGTACACCCATGGTGCTTGATGTTATAGAATTCAAAGTCTGTACAACTTTGATCCGATCAAGAACACTCTATTAATATATCTCTGATGATGCAAGTATTGTAGAGAACAAAGAGAAGAATAAGAAGATTAATCTGCAATGAATCTAGATTTTGCAACAACTTGGAGGCGTTACAAAACAACAGCGTTTGAAATGCTTTAATGGCATTGCAGATCAGAACTGAGAAGAAGAGTGATTTCAGAAATTATTTGAAATGGTTTTGGGCGTTGTTATTTATACCCCTTTGTTTGCAAGGTTCCTGAAGTGTTGCAAATTCAAACGACGCGTCTGTTCATTTGAAACAGTTTGAAATCGTACCCGAGACTCGCACCCAGCCCGGTTCGGTCGTACGGAAGGTGGCGTGCGTGTGTGGTATAATAGTGCATGGTCTCCATTCTCACAATAAAGTAAGCATTTGGGTGTCCCAAGGCCCCAACATCCTCTTTAGAAACTTACTTAAGTAGTGGCACTCCTTTCAATATTCTACCATGTGGGACTAATCCCCACACCTCTCTTCTTCCATTCTTGCTTCTCTCTTCAAAAACAAACTCAAAATCCCAAAATGTATTTTGAAAATTTCACAACACCACCAAAACCTCCTTCCTCGATTACTTCCCCCTCCGACCCTACTCACAGCGGCAATACTCTAGTCAATGAAGCTTTGTTTGCCTCTTTAAAAACAAACCTTGAAACGGTGGCAAGTACTTTCTAGTGAAAAACACTCCCTCTTTTGATGGAGATGACAACTGACGTAGTTGCAGCAGGATTGGAGGCATGATCTAAATCACTTGTGGGTTTGTTTTCTCAACGCACCATTAGCGTACTCTTTTGTGGTTTAAAAGCTAAAGAGAATATAGATGTTAAAAGGCACCATCAAAGTAAGATATGATGGAGTTCTTTTTATTTTTCTATTTCATGTCATGAGTGTAGGATTAAAATTTTGCAGGGAGACCCCATTATTATGCAAAATAAATTATTCATTATTAAGTCTTATGACCCAATGATCAGCAATATATATGGTAGAATCAAGTCGGTTCCAGTTTAGGTGTAAATGTGCAATATCCCTTTATATGCATGATCACATGTAGGGTTAATTGGCTAGCTAGTGGGATTTAAAATCTTATTTGTTTGGATGATTTAGCCGAAAAACTTGATAGACTAAAGTATGCTAAATGCTTGGTAGAAATAGAACACAACCGTGAACTTGTTGATATTTTTATGTACAATTGGTTGATGGTGGAAGACAAAATTTTAGTCCATTAATTGTGGAAGCCTGGCATATGTGTTGTATGTAAGTGCTTCGGACATTCCAAGAAGAAGTGTGAAATGTTGGAAGAATGAATAAAGTGGTCGAGGCAAACTAAGTCCCACATCGGGGAAATTTGTGCCTTAAGCCACTACTTATACTACGGCTTGATGCATTATATCAATAGAAAAAGGAGATCGAAGAGGGAGAGGCAATGTCATGATAATACATTCATGTTAATATTTAAAGGTCAAAGATAAAGGGCCTTGGGCCTTGGGGATCTTGCGGTCTGGTGATCAATTGGGCCTCCGATGGGCTCGCTGCGCTGCGGAACCACTATTTTTTGAATTTGACCGCGCGATTGCCAACAGAAATATCTGTTGGTAAAGGGTCGCAACCTTTCCAGCAGTCGTAGCCGTTGCAATTCAAACAGAAACACCTATTCATGAAAAAATACCTCTTCCAGCCTATATATAGGCCTGCAGAATTCAAATCAGAACACGGTTTTAAATTCTGCTTTCTCTCCTCCTTGTTCTCCTCCTCGCTCCTCTGTTCTGCATAAAACAATTACAGAAACTCCCTTGCGTTCGTCGTCTATTTGTTATTGTAGCGCAACATCACGAATACGGTCCATTTCATCCTTGGGAGACGATTGCTCATCACCCTTACGCGCCGTAGAGGGAGCAATTTCGTTTCAAGGAAACAGTGCTCACTAGACTCGGACATTAATCGGTACTCCTTCTTTCTTTTTCTATTTCAATTGGTTCCCCTGCAGAATTGTCGTTGAACTTTGTTGTTCTAATTTGCAATATCATTGGATCAATTTGCTGACACTTAAAAGTGTTACAGTTCGTAGAAACGGTTTTCAGACATTTCTACTGGTTGCATTCTAACATGAAAGAGGTGAAATAAGATAGAGGAGAAGAGTGTATTGCTTGTTAATGAGTTCACAGAGGTAAATCCTTCTAAGGATGAAGTGATTAAAAGGAAATAAGTGTATAAAGATAGAGGTAAAATAGTGAAGAGATGGCAGTATGTTAATAAGAGCAGAAATAAAACAATGAAAAGAGTAAATATGAGTGGAAACATAAGTGATGTGAGGTTACTCCTGTCAATCACAAAAGTAACGAGCGAAGCATTATTGAAGAGTATGAAGCCGAGGACAACATGGAAGAAGGTGAAATTAGGAGCACTCCAAAATTGAAAAACATAATAAAGGATAGGACTGTGGCTATTAAGAAGAAGTTTCATATTCTTAATGGCTTAATGGTAGGCGAGTTAGTTGTTTTAGGAATTTCACTACCTGCTAATAATGTAATCAAACTAACAATGAGTGAAGTAGAAAAAAGTAAAGTTGCTAGTAGTAAAAATATGATATGTACTTCTTTTAAGGAAAAATGAGGGTTCAAGAGACACGCAAGGCACTACTGCAACAGAGATTGATATAGGTAATGTAGTGCAAACTAGTGCTCTCAGTGGTATTATGCAAAAAAGTGAAAATTTTGGAATGAAACAATGCAGTTCTCATATGGAAGAATGCAAAGATTTACAAACCACTAAGGTGTAGAATAATTCTATCCTAATGCAAACTGAAAATTCTATACATGTACAAATTATTAAAGATCCTGAGAATAATACAAGGGATCATGTTACTAATGAGAATGGGCATGCTATTGCATTTCCAGCTGAAACAGATCGACCCCCTATGAGCCAACTTATACTTAATTTTATTTAGAGGAAGAATTCTTTACATCCAATACAACAAATGACCATATATATATAGTGGTTTACATAACATTTCACTGAATAGACATAACATTTAACGAACGGACAATAACCAATAGACATGCCTTTTCAATATTCTAGATACATGATTCCAATGCAACTATTTATTACACACTACTAACATTCTCCCCCTTAATGTGTTGTTCTTGAACTCCTAGAGCTTCTCTAAATTTCTAAAAAAATTCTCTAGGTAGAGCTTTTGTGAAAATATCAGCAACTTGATTATTTGTTTTGCAAAAATTCAGCTGCACCTCTTCATTCTCGATTACTTCTCGAATGAAATGATGTTTGATGGCTATATGCTTTGTTCTTCCATAGTGGACTGGATTCTTGGCCATAGCAATGGCTGATTTGTTGTCACAATGGATAGTCACAGCTTCTTGTTTATCACCAAAATCATGTAGTATTTTCTTCAATCATATTGCTTGTTGGATAGCTAGGCCAGCTGAAACATATTAAGCTTCTGCAGAAGATTGAGCAACTGTTTGTTGCTTCTTCGAACATCAAGAAAATGCCCTTGTTCCAAGTGAAAACACATATCCAGAAGTGCTTTTCATATCATTCATACTTCCTGGCTAGTCACTATCGCAAAACCCAAATAAAATAGTTTCAGCATTATTTTCATATTTGATCCCATAGTCCAAAGTGTCTTGAATATATCTCAGCACCCTTTTTGCTGCACCTAGATGGATATGACTTGGATCATTCATGAACCGAGAAAGTAGGCTGGCTGCAAACATGATATCAGGTCTTGTACTAGTGAGGTAAAATAGCTTACCAACTAGGCTTCTATAGTAACTAGCATTAACCTTCCTTCCCCCATCTTCTTTTTACAACTTTTCATTCACAACTAATGGTGTATCAGTTGGGTTACAACCAAGCATCCCAAACTTTCTCAATATTTTCTCAGCATATTTCTTTTGACAAATAAAAACTCCATCATCACCTTGAGAATTTCTATTCCAAGGAAAAAATGCAACAAGCCTAAATTGTTAATTTCATATTTCATCATCATTTCTTTTCTAAAATCTTCAATCAACTTTAGATTTTTTTCCAGTATAAATTAAATCATTTACATAAAGTGCATAATTAGAATACCATCCATACCTTGTCGGTTGACATACAAAGTAGGCTCATTCTTGCTCTTCTCAAAGCCTTTCTCCGTGAAGTAATTGTCAATATTGCTATACCATGCTCGTGGTGCTTGTTTTTGCCCATAAAGCGCTTTCTTTAATTTGTAAACTTTTCCTTCTTGTCCTACAATCTCAAATCCTTGAGGTTTCTCCCCGTAAATCTCTTTAATTCTCCATTCAAGAATGTTGATTTTACATCTAGCTGATATAGCTTCCATCCTTTTTGGGTTGCAAGTGATATTAAAGCTCTAATGGTGTCAAGACGTGCCACAGGAGCAAATGTCTCTTCGTAGTCAATACCGGGCTGTTAAGAATAGCCCTTTGCAATGAGTCTCACTTTGTTCTTTTGAACTGAACCATCTAAATTATGCTTCACCTTGTAGATCCATTTTACTCCAATAGTATATTTGTCTTTTGGCTTATCAACCAATTGCCATGTCTTGTTCCTTTCAAATGCATCCATCTCTTCTTGCATTGCCTTCCTCCAAGCATCTTCCTTAACCGCTTCTTCAAAATTTTCTGGTTCCATAGCGCAATAGTTGCACCTAGGAAAAATATCATGCAAACTCCTCATTTTTATAGGGTTGAGCATGGAGATGATGAGTTATGGCTTGCTGAGGATGAAGTGCTGGATGGAGAACTTGGTGTAGATGAATCATATTGGTTATTTGCAAGTGAAGTTGGATTTTGTTATGTAATTACTACTGGAACTGTTTTATCCTACACTTTCTCCTTTTGCCAATTCCAAGATGTGTTTTCATCAAATACAACATCTCTACTAATGATGACTTTCTTTGTCTTCAAGTTGTAAAGTCTATAGCCCTTTGACATAGAATATAGCCAATAAAAATGCATCTTTCACTTGCTTCTTGAAGCTTTGTCCTTTTTTTCTTTAGGAATTTGACATAGCAATTACTCTCAAAAAAATTTGAGGTGATTTACCGAAGGCTTTCTTCCACTCCAAGCTTCAAATGGTGTCATACTCCATACAACTTTTGTTGGACATCGATTTAGCAAGTACACAGCTGTATTTACAGCCTCGGACCAAAATTCTTTAGGCATGCCTTTCTCAAACAACATTGATTTAGTCATCTCCATCATGGTTTGATTCTTCCTTTCGGATACACCAATTTCTTGAGGTGTATACCTAACGGTTAGTTGCCTCTGTTGGATCTAGATTAACCCTAGAGGGGGGTGGTGAATAGGGTTTATCACAGTTTTTTGTAGAATTAAAAATCTAACAGGATATTAAAATAATAAACAGATCATAGACTGCAGTAGAAATAAAAAGCAGAAAAGAAATAACACACAGAGATACCCAGCTTCAGCAAAATCCTGCCTACTGCTGCATTCCTAAGGTTTCTACTAGGTGTTATAAACAGATCCCGCATACAAGACCATGTACACTCGCAGCGCCTGCTCCTGTCCTAACCCTATGCTCAAAACCCAAGACTGATCGATGTCCCCTCGATCAGATTTCCCCGTATTACAGACCAGTAACACGTAACCAGATTTTACAGACTCTGAAACTGACAGTCAATACCCTGACTGATTTACCTAGATTTTAACAGACCTAGTAACTGTTTGTTTGAATTTACAACGCAGATTAAAAACGAAACAAAAGAAATTAAAACAAGTTTAAACCCTTAAGGAGTTTAAAACAAAGGGGTCATTCCCTTTTTAAATTAAATGAACTCCTTTGTGAAAACAAATGGCCGGCCCGCTTGTAATTGTGTTGCACCCCTATTTCATTTCATTTGCCCGATCTCTCTTTTTCTCTGGGAAACAAAAATGGCGGCCGTCTAGGGTTTCTTATTTTCCCAAATCTCGATCTCGTATGATTTGAAAGGATTTGTTCTCTGATGAATGGATCCTCGTTGATGCTCTTGATCGAATATTGGTGCTCCTTTCTTCACTGATTTGGGGTTTTCCTTCAACGATCGAAAACCGTGAGTTTTCTGACTTTTCTGGCTTTTAATTTTCTTACGAGTTGTTGATCGGTTTTTCAATAATATCTGCCTGTCATGAAAATAGGTGAATTATAGGGTTATAGAAAAACCCTAATTGCTCTGATTTCCTTAACAATGGCTCGATCTGATTGTTCCTTGTTTCCCATTTTGGTTCTTGACTTTGATTAAGTTCTGCTGCGTGTATTTCTACTTTTGCTCAGCTTGATTCTTCAGTTGATTTAATGCCATGACTGATTTGGACATTTCGGTTTCCTCTTTTGATTTCTTTGGATTTTAATTGATGAAAAAAAAGGCTTGCGTGATTGACTCTTTTTGTTCCTATATTTGAATTGCATGATAGAAACACTGTCTTGGATAACAGAATAATTTCAGGAAACAAATTTGAGATTAAAAAAATTTCCTGAACTCTTTAAACCGATTAAACACTTGCCAGAAAAATCTTGAGTAATTTCTGTGAATCGAATTCAATAAAGAGAATGTATTCATAGTGAAATTTAAGGAAAGATTTCTATTTTTAAATTTCATTTCTTTCCAAAAAACAGTCTTTGAGATAATTGAAAAATTCTTTCCAGATATACCTCTTGGCCTTGATTTACCTTACTGTGAATGGATGATCAAATGCATAAAACAGTTTGTTACTTCTTGCCAAACATGATACTTCACAAACCTGGAAATACTTTTCCATTTTGAGCACTGATTTTCTGGAATTGATTCTTGCCAAATTTCACACTTGCCAAAATAAAAAAATTCCAATACTGGAAAATATTGAATGCTGAAATTCATTTACTGTACTATTTATTTCCTCGTTAATGATAAGAACCATTCTGTTGGGCTGAACCATTTGAGTTTGCTTTTGCTCCCTTAATTGCTGAGCAATTCGGTACTGCCTTGTTGTTGCACCTTTAAGCTGTTGCACCCTTGTACACCAACATGTCCATGCTGCTTTGAATTTTATTGAACCATTTTTATATTGCCTTGTCTTCCATCTTCTTCAATGTATATAAAAATGCACTTGCACATCCATGCTAGCTGAACTGTTTACATGTACACCATGCTATATGAAATTTAGGAGCTGAGCACTGATTTTGTTACTTTGGCTTGACCATTGGTCCATGCTGCATCTCACCCATTGCTGAAAATTCTTATTGCACCATATGAGTATGTGCACCACTGTTTGGATTGGTTTCTCCATCTTGTGCTTACTGTCTTCATGTATGCTTGTCAACATTTAAAACTGAAATGCATCATTAGCTCATGAGTTGCACCATGACCATGAAAAAGTGATTTATACTTCATTTCAGCTGCACATATATATTTTTCAAACTGAAATGAACTAATGCATTTTTTCCATTACACATGATCCTTTGTACCAAGCTTATACTTGTGATGTTGCACCATGCTTGTCATGTACATGCCTCGGCCATGCTTTGACATACTTGTACACTTGAAAGTCTGAACTTGAGTATGTTGTTCCATGTATTGGTGTCTTTGCTGCATCAGCATTGTTCATGCACTTGTGTTCACCCATTTGTATTCCACTGTGGTTACTTGAAACCTGATTTGGTATGTTGTCTTCACCACTTGCACTTGTTTTGAATTTGATGGGCTGTTCACATTTGTGTTGTTTCTTGTCATGTATTGAGCTCGACCATTTTGATATGTTGTGCACTGAGTCGAGATGGTCCATGTGGCTACTCCTCAACTGCACACTGATTGGCGAGGCAGTGCACACGTGTATATTTATACACGTGTGTATATGCAGCCATCAGTCAAATTTTCCTGTCCCTGTACTGAAATATTTTATATATGTTGTCTGCCTTGTGGTATTTACAGTGTATCCCTGTGAATATCACAAGCCGTCTAGACACAGATTGATGGTTTTATAATTCAGATCAAGTCATGAAAAATGATGAGAAGCACACCAGAAATCTGAGGCAAATAAAATTTTAAAAATAAAATTTATATTTGCACATATTCTGTTTCATTTCTATTGTAGTGTATTGTGTGTGTGTTTCATATGTGACAGGTATGCAGGGATGTCTGGACTGACTGTGATGACTGGACTGGACAGAGAGCAGTGAAGACTGAAGATGAAAGCCAGTGAATGAAGCAGTGTTAGTAAATAAAAAATCTGTATATTGAGACTGTGAATGTATAAGTATATATGTAACTGAGTATGAGAGGAGCTGTGTACTGTAAATGAAAAGTATATGCAATGTGATGTATTACTGAGATAAACAAATAGCGGAGTTATCAAATTGTACTGTTTAAATATTGAAATAAAATATTATATTTAAACAAAATACTGTGTAAATATTTGAATTTCTGTGCTGGTGTATTCTGTTTAAATATAAATATCATACTCCTGTCTGTGATGAGTAAATGAAACATCAAACACATTAAAATAATATTTATTTGGTTGTTATCATCAAACAAAAAATCGTATAATTGTGTATACAACACCGTTATATACAACAATCTCCCCATTTTGATGATGACAAACAAACAAAAGATTTTGAATCCAACAAATGTGTTTTACAGTGAAAATTGAACTCCCCCTATTTATTAGCTCCCCCTACAACAGAAAACTCCCCCTATAACTGTGCATGAGTGAATATGAACTGAATAACGAATTTTCAAAATTAAAAGTATTTATAAAATATTCACTCATAAATCAAAATCTAATCCATTCTCCCCCTTTTGTTATCATCAAAAGGATACAGAATTTAAAATACAGATGAAACACAACCAAAAAAATATAATTTCAGCATAAGAGGAAGACGATCGTCATAAATTTCAATCAATCAAACAAAAATCATAATATTCTGAGAACAAGTGACATATTTCACATTTTAGAGAATGACGGATTAACGATGAATTTTATATAAAATGGAGAAAAAAAATGATTTCCAAATATTTTCAAAAGAATTTTATAAAAATGAGCTCAAAAACAGTGATGGATTCGGACTATAATTATAAATTCAACTTAAGTGACAAAATTGAATAAACTCAAATCCCAATACCAATCAATCAACAAATCATAATACGTCATAAAATTTCAACACATTTCACAGATTAGAAAGTGGATTGATAGACTGGTTATTATACACCAAGGAGAATTTCAAAAAAAAATTATTTATTACAGATTATTTTCTTTTCTTTTTCTTTTGATTTAAGAGCACCCTGACCACGCATAACCAGAGCTTGGATTTTTAAATGAGGTCAGTCGCAGCTTAAATTATAAGTTGTCTCATAACCATGCATAACCAGAGCTTGGATTTTTAGATGAGGTTAGAGACACGCTTAGGTATCAATTATATATTTTATCATTTTCAGCTTTAAATATAAAAAATTTCCCAGTATATACAACCAATATGAATGACAGAGATGTGGTTAGTACAGAAATGGACTGTGAAATAAATTTCTAAATTAATTATATTATGAAATATGACCAACTGTACTGGGATCATTGAAAATTCTCAATTTCACTAATTCTGAATAATAACGAAGTCCAAATTCTATCACAAATATTTTCATTGTTTATTCAAGATGATTTTAAAAAATATTAAACTCTCCACATTAATATAAAATTATCATGGATGGCAGAAAGATGATAGATAAAGGAGATGGTCGTGAAATAATTGCCAGTTCAAAGATATTATAATAAGCGTTCAATCATCATGAAAAACAAAATAACATCTCCTCTTGTTGTGAAAATATACTGCAATCACAATTCATCACAATTTCAAAATCTGATACTAATTTTGATGAATTATATATATATAGTTCAATTTGGATATTGATTTCAATTTCTGAATGAATAATCAATAAATAATTTTAAAATTGAAAATAAATTACTAGAGGGATATGAAGATCTATACAAGACATGAGGGATTAAAAAATATACAAAAAAATACTGCATAACTGATACCACTTGGTGTCTTTATTTATGAGGATGGTAACAAGACATTTGAGACAAACAAGTATACCACAGACAAAAGAATTTTAAATACAAAGCCCAGTCAGATCAAGCAAATTAATTTCATGTATCAGAGCATGGTATGTATTTGATTCCAAAACAAGCAGTCACCAAAACATATTTTCCAGAACTATAACTGAGCAGCACAAAAATCATTTTCAAAGCAGACTTGTCAAGGAGATGTTCCAAAGATATTTCAAACAGTCAAAGAATGGTTCATGATCCAAGATTAAATATAGTTTATTTTAAATCATTTGAACGAATTGTGAAGATATCCGGATTCAATGAATCAATCACACGGTTTATAAATTTTAGATTCAGAATATGTGTGTGATTCAATAAATCAATAAATTCAAATGATTTTAAACAAACTAGTATTCAAGTCAAATATTCATGAAATACCAATGACATTCAAATCCCAATTCTCAAAGAATTTACACAAATATTTCTGACAAACAGAAGAGTTATTTCAGATCATTTACACCAGAAATGAGAGATATTCATGATCTACACAATTAAACAATAATTTATTTGAAATCAATTGAATCGATGTCAAGGTTTGAGATATAATGAATCGGTCACACAATATTGATAATTTTAATTTTAAGAGGTGTGTGAAATTCAAAATATCATGAATTTCAGTTGATTTCAAACAAACAAATTTCAAATAAAATGATCATGAATATAAGATGAATTCCAAGATGTATCACAGATTCAATACAATTCAAAATATCCAAGCCAATCTGGAAAAATAATGAAATTATCACAACTGATAAATATTGGTGTGTTGTAATGAGTATAATATTTCAAGTTTTTCTAAAATGAATTAGAAGAAACTCAAAACAGCAAAAGAGTGTGAAATTCCACTAAATATTTAGATCTTAAAAAAAAAATTAGAATTCAAAATTAACAGTGTTTAAGATATGACACGAATACATCAACACTGTTATGAATTCAGAGAACCAGAAACTTCAAAACAATTGCAGATATTTACAAGATTAAATTCAAGATCTGGAAATAATTAAAACATCATAGTTCTATTCACGCAAAACAAATTTCCAGAATATCATGAATACTGCAATTCAAGAAGCACAAAAAAAATATGGCAGTGATAAATCAAATCAGAAAAGACAGAAGAAAGAGATAGAAGTGAGAAGAAGAAATAAGCAAAAAAAAAAATCAAAACAGAAAATATTTACAGAGGTGAGTTTAGAGATCTTACCAGAATCCGGTGTAAATCAGAATCTCTAACTCAATAGATTTTGGCTGAACGAACTGTAAATGTTACAGCAGTATAAACCAGCTCAATTTCAAATTTCCTCTTAGCACAGCAGTTCCTCAGCCTCCTCTGGTACCTAACTGTTTAGAGGATTGAGTGGTCTAACAAAGATAGTAAAACCACTCACAGTTGTATTTGTTCGTTTTGGTACCCAAACTTGTTTATATAACAATCCATTTGAATTTACCTTTGTACCCTTTTGAGCCCAAATCTGTTTGAATTTAACAAAGTTTGTTTTATTTCTATTTGGGATCCAGGATTGTTCCAATGGATTATTATAAAACACATTCACATCGTGTTTATGATTCAAAAATCCTTTGAGATTATCAGAGTTTGAATTTTCAAATTGATTCTTTCCAAAGCAGTTTAAAGGATTTTTCAAATCATTTGAATTCCATTTTTCAAACTCATTTGTTTTTCCAAAACCGAGACCTCTTTTATTTCCATGACAGAACTGATTATTCAAAAGCATATTCAAATATTTTTCTCCGGATGAAAAACGTTTTAGACTCAACTCAAGATTGTTGATTTTGGACTTAAGATCGGAATTTTCTTTCATCAGACTAGAGCAACAATTAATGCTGATTTTCCTTCTTTCAGAATCATTTTGTTTTAAAAACAAATTTTCATTTTCAAGTAGTTTGATTTTGGTGTTGGACTCAAGGATTTCAGATTCAAATTTAATTTGTTTTCCAAGTTCAAGTTTCTTGAGATTTTCAATCTCTTTTTCAAGCTCACTCAAAATCTGATCCGTCTTTAACAAACTATTGTTTTCAGCAATTTCATGTTTGGAATTTTTAATAGCCTTAAAATTTATAAATTCCTTTTGTAAACAATTGTTTGTACTTTTTAACTCAATCTCGTTATCTTTTAAAATAAGAATTTCTTCTTCAAGCTTTTGAATGTTTTTGTTGAGATAAACGAGATCAGTCTTCAATTTCAAACAATTCTCATAATCAGAATTATCTAATTTTATGACGTTTGTAAATTCTGATTCCAAACAGTTAATTTTTCTATTCAACTCGTGATTTTTAGATTTTAAAGATTTGTTTTTATGATGGAGTTTATCAATGATTTTTGTTAAATCAATACACATATAAACCATCTCTTTATATGAGAAGCTCTTAGTCTCATTGTCTGTTGAGTCTCCATCGTCTAATCTACTTGAATTTTCATTTGTTTCTTCTCCTGAGCATAGATCTGAATCTGAGTTGTCCATTTTGGATTTTGAGCTGCTGTAGTCAATCTTTCCATACTTCGTATCGAGAAAATTCCATATTTCCTGCGCAGTCAAGCAATGAGAGATGAGGTTATATTGAACATCATCAATTAAAGAATACAAAGTGTGAATAGCACGAGAATTAAATCCAATATCGTTCCCATTGACCATATCATAACCATTAATAACAATATCCCAACATTTCATATCAATAGATTTTAAATATAATTCCATTTCTAATTTCCAATTTAAAAAATTGGTACCATTGAAAATAAATGGAATACGACTGGACTGATCCTCAGAAGACTGACAGCTAGTGAACATCATTTCTCTAGAGTTAAAAAATACCTGCTCTGATACCACTTGTTGGATCTAGATTAACCCTAGAGGGAGGTGAATAGGGTTTATCACAGTTTTTCGTAGAATTAAAAATCTAACAGGATATTAAAATAATAAACAGATCACAGACTGCAGTAGAAATAAAAAGCAGAAAAAAAATAACACACAGAGATACCCAGCTTCAGCAAAATCCTGCCTACTGCTGCATTCCTAAGGTTTCTACTAGGTGTTATAAACAGATCCCGCATACAAGACCATGTACACTCGCAGCGCCTGCTCCTGTCCAAACCCTATGGTCAAAACCCAAGACTGATCGATGTCCCCTCGATCAGATTTCCCCGTATTACAGACCAGTAACACGTAACCAGATTTTATAGACTCTGAAACTGACAATCAATACCCTGACTGATTTACCTAGATTTTAACAGACCTAGTAACTGTTTGTTTGAATTTACAACGCATATTAAAAACGAAACAAAAGAAATTAAAACAAGTTTAAACCCTTAAGGAGTTTAAAACAAAGGGGTCATCCCCTTTTTAAATTAAATGAACTCCTTTGTGAAAACAAATGGCCGGCCCGCTTGTAATTGTGTTGCACCCCTATTTCATTTCATTTGCCCTATCTCTCTTTTGCTCTGGGAAACAAAAATAGCGGCCGTCTAGGGTTTCTTATTTTCCCAAATCTCGATCTCGTATGATTTGAAAGGATTTGTTCTCTGATGAATGGGTCCTCGTTGATGCTCTTGATCGAATATTGGTGCTCCTTTCTTCACTGATTTGGGGTTTTCCTTCAACGATCGAAAACCGTGAGTTTTCTGACTTTTCTTGCTTTTAATTTTCTTGCGAGTTGTTGATCGGTTTTTCAATAATATCTGCCTGTGATGAAAATAGGTGAATTATAGGGTTATAGAAAAACCCTAATTGCTCTGATTTCCTTGACAATGGCTCGATCTGATTGTTCCTTGTTTCCCATTTTGGTTCTTGACTTTGATTAAGTTCTGCTGCGTGTATTTCTACTTTTGCTCAGCTTGATTCTTCAGTTGATTTAATGCCATGACTGATTTGGACATTTCGGTTTCCTCTTTTGATTTCTTTGGATTTTAATTGATGAAAAAAAAGGCTTGCGTGATTGACTCTTTTTGTTCCTATATTTGAATTGCATGATAGAAACATTGTCTTGGATAACAGATTAATTTCAGAAAACAAATTTGAGATTAAAAAAATTTCCTGAACTCTTTAAACCGATTAAACACTTGCCAGAAAAATCTTGAGTAATTTCTGTGAATCGAATTCAATAAAGAGAATGTATTCATAGTGAAATTTAAGGAAAGATTTCTATTTTTAAATTTCATTTCTTTCCAAAAAACAGTCTTTGAGATAATTGAAAAATTCTTTCCCGATATACCTCTTGGCCTTGATTTACCTTACTGTGAATGGATGATCAAATGCATAAAACAGTTTGTTACTTCTTGCCAAACATGATACTTCACAAACCTGGAAATACTTTTCCATTTTGAGCACTGATTTTCTGGAATTGATTCTTGCCAAATTTCACACTTGCCAAAATAAAAAAATTCCAATACTGGAAAATCTTGAATGCTGAAATTCATTTACTGTACTATTTATTTCCTCATTAATGATAAGAACCATTCTGTTGGGCTGAACCATTTGAGTTTGCTTTTGCTCCCTTAATTGTTGAGCAATTCGGTACTGCCTTGTTGTTGCACCTTTAAGCTGTTGCACCCTTGTACACCAACATGTCCATGCTGCTTTGAATTTTATTGAACCATTTTTATATTGCCTTGTCTTCCATCTTCTTCAATGTATATAAAAACGCACTTGCACATCCATGCTAGCTGAACTGTTTACATGTACACCATGCTATATGAAATTTAGGAGCTGAGCACTGATTTTGTTACTTTGGCTTGACCATTGGTCCATGCTGCATCTCACCCATTGCTGAAAATTCTTATTGCACCATATGAGTATGTGCACCACTGTTTGGATTGGTTGCTCCATCTTGTGCTTACTGTCTTCATGTATGCTTGTCAACATTTAAAACTGAAATGCATCATTAGCTCATGAGTTGCACCATGACCATGAAAAAGTGATTTATACTTCATTTCAGCTGCACATATATATTTTTCAAACTGAAATGAACTAATGCATTTTTTCCATTACACATGATCCTTTGTACCAAGCTTATACTTGTGATGTTGCACCATGCTTGTCATGTACATGCCTCGGCCACGCTTTGATATACTTGTACACTTGAAAGTCTGAACTTGAGTATGTTGTTCCATGTATTGGTGTTTTTGCTGCATCCGCATTGTTCATGCACTTGTGTTCACCCATTTGTATTACACTGTGGTGACTTGAAACCTGATTTGGTATGTTGTCTTCACCACTTGCACTTGTTTTGAATTTGATGGGCTGTTCACATTTGTGTTGTTTCTTGTCATGTATTGAGCTCGACCATTTTGATATGTTGTGCACTGAGTCAAGATGGTCCATGTGGCTACTCCTCAACTGCACACTGATTGGCGAGGTAGTGCACACGTGTATATTTATACACGTGTGTATATGCAGCCATCAGTCAAGTTTTCCTGTCCCTGTACTGAAATATTTTATATATGTTGTCTGCCTTGTGGTATTTACAGTGTATCCCTGTGAATATCACAAGCCGTCTAGACACAGATTGATGGTTTTATAATTCAGATCAAGTCATGAAAATTGATGAGAAGCACACCAGAAATCTGAGGCAAATAAAATTTTAAAAATAAAATTTATATTTGCACATATTCTGTTTCATTTCTATTGCAGTGTACTGTGTGTGTGTTTCATATGTGACAGGTAAGCAGGGATGTCTGGACTGGACAGAGAGCAGTGAAGACTGAAGATGAAAGCCAGTGAATGAAGCAGTGTTAGTAAATAAAAAATCTGTATATTGAGACTGTGAATGTATAAGTATATATGTAACTGAGTATGAGAGGAGCTGTGTACTGTAAATGAAAAGTATATGCAATGTGATGTATTACTGAGATAAACAAATAGCGGAGTTATCAAATTGTACCGTTTAAATATTGAAATAAAATATTATATTTAAACAAAATACTGTGTAAATATTTGAATTTCTGTGCTGGTGTATTCTGTTTAAATATAAATATCATACTCCTGTCTGTGATGAGTAAATGAAACATCAAACACATTAAAATAATATTTATTTGGTTGTTATCATCAAACAAAAAATCGTATAATTGTGTATACAACACCGTTATATACAACAGCCTCTCCACACCTTTTTCTTCACAAAATTTATCAAAATCATTGGAGTTATACTCCTTTCCCCTGTCACTTCTCAAAACTTTTATGGACCTGCCACTTTGTTTCTCAACAACAGCTTCAAGCTTCTTAAATATAACAAACACTTTAGATTTTTATCTCATAAAATAAACCCATGTCATGTGAGTCAAATCATCAATGTACAAAATAAAGTACCTGTTTTGAGCATGAGATAAGGTGCTCATAGGACCTTATACATCCTTGTGTACTAATTCCAACACTTCTTTGGCTCTTATTGATCCTTCCTTTGGAAATGGTTGCCGATGATGTTTGTCATGTATGCATCCATCACATACTCCGTGTTCTTTTTTATTGTTGGCAGCTCGTACACCTTTTTTTTTTTTTTGAGAAAGCGATGTGAGACTATTGTAGTTTAAGTGCCCAAGTCTCTTATGCCATAAACAGGTGTCGTCTTCTTTTTTTGTCATGAAGCTATGATTTTTCTCGTAAATGAGATGGAGGGTAAAGCTTCTCTTTTTCGTCATTTTTATTACAGTAGTAGCTCTTTGTAACACCCCGGATTTTTAAATAATCAAATTAAATAATTAAAGAATAATTAATCTCAGACGTGAGAATTAAGGGAAATGGGTTGTGCCATTGTGTCCGTCTTGGAATTTTGGTTGAGATAGAGTCCGAGTTTGCGTGAATTGGACTTCGTATGAAGAAGTTATGGCGATCGGAAGTTTCAGAAAATTCAAAACAGATTTTCAGAAAATTCAAATTTCGGAGTCAGACAGGCTAGGCGGGAAAATTCCCGCCAAGGCCAGGTCGACCTGCCTTAACCAGGTCGACCATAGGGTCAACCTAGGGGTCGACCTGCCCTCCCCCCCCCCCCCCCCGGGGCAGATTTGATTGATGACCTGTCTGTGACTATGTGCTGACTCATTAGGGTTTATGATCTGCTCTGATTGGCTGGGATTAATTCTGGGTTGATCGGATGGCTTAAACTAATCCTAAACTCTATAAAAACACCTATAGACTCAAACCCTAAAATCAAAACAAAATTGGATTCATGGCCTCCATGTCGTCACCTTGCAACTCAGAATAGTCGCCGCCCATTAGAGAGGAAGAAAGCAAATCAAATTTAATCCTTTTCAACTCTAACAGCGAATCTTCATCAAAGGAGCGCTAATTCAACTCCAGAAATCAGAATTCAGAACTCAAGACTGCTTTTGAGTTGTGAGTTCGATAGTCTTAACAAAATAATTAATAAATGAATTGGACTGAGTTATAATGTGGATAATTTGGATGTGATATGAATTGTTGATTGCATGATGTAATTATGTTGTAGAATTGTGTTGTAATTTCTATGATATTATGTTATGATGCTATCATTTACGATGTAAAGTTATGATGTTATCACCCATGTTATAATCCTATGATTGGCTTAGGTCTAGTTGAATCATCATGTTTAATATGCTAGTAGTTGTATTGATTCATATGATAAATCATATGTATGCAAGTTTGGATTTTGTTTTAAACATGAATCACATACAAGTTGGGTAGAATTTTATGTGAACTTACATGGTTATTACACCTAGTTTATGCGAAAATTTAATTGAAAGTTAGGCTATGACATATGCTAAATTCTACATGATACTTTACATGTTAGATACTAGTTTACACCATTGTTGCGGTGTATAGATCACATATGTGAGTTTATGAGTTGGATATGAATCATGTTATGTTATTACCTATGAAAGTTTCCCCCCTTAGATATAGATCTATGACATATGTTGTTTATGCAAGTTTGTGGCCATTATTTCATCAAGTTCACACCTTTAGATTTGGATCTATGTCATACATGATTTATGCAAGTTTGTGGCCATTATCTCATCAAGTTCACACCTTTAGATTTGGATCCATGACATATATTGTTTATGTAAGTTGTAACTTTGGCCTATGCAAGTTTTAGATGTAGAACATCATTCATATATGCAAGTTCACCCCTATGTTAGATCTATGTTTTAATTATGTGTATATATTGTGATGTTTTCTTTTATTTCATGAGTTAGACTATTCGAGTCTAACGTATATTTTACGTTAAACGAACAAACATACTACGTAGGGTAAAGAGGATAATATTAAAAAGAGTTAATTGTCATAAATGCCTTAAAAGGCATAAAATATAATTGTGGTGAAAATTGGTATGATTTTACATACCATAAATGGATGGACATAATTGAGTCAATTATGGACATCGTAAAATTTGGAATTGATTGATAATTTGTATAGGGAAAGTAATTCAAATTGGGGAATGATTAATTAGGAATAATTAATCGTCTAAGACATGAGGTTAGACTCTTTTGTGGTGTAAGACTGCCCGGACCCGCCCGGCAAATCCAGCTGCCACAAATGCCAGTCTAATGTGAGAGGTCTTAGGCATAAACTAAATACGTAACAATTGTAAAGACACGAGGTTAGGCTCTTTTGTGGTGTAAGACTGCCGGACCCGCCCGGCAAATCCAGCTGCCACAAATGTCAGTCTAATGTGAGAGGTCTTTATGAGGTTATGGTCTTAATGAATTAAGAAACACTTAACCAGATAAGCATGTAGTGGGACATGAGGGGGTTAAGTGGGTGCCTTGGGTGGCATGTGGAATCTAGTGGGGCCTTGGGTGGCATTTGGAAATACGATTAGAAACACTTAACCAAAATTGAAACATGTAATTGAAACATGAATAAGAAGTGGGTTAAGTGGGATGTACTAGAGGGGACCAAGCTTAGGTGGATAGCTTGTGTCAAGTAATGGGGGCCCGTTTCAACCAGTAACCCATACGTATCTTTGTGGGCTCGACCCAAGTCGAGGACGGGACGCGCATACTGGGCTTGACTGTAAGAGGCCAAACCGGGTTAGCGGAGGCAACGCAAGTCCAACGGGTTCATATGCGTGTGTGGACCCGGGCTGGTAGGTAAGACGTTGCATCGTGTAGGTATAAGCCATGCATTCTTGGTTGTATCGGGTTGCCACTTTGGGGAGTGATACACCCCACTGTGGGGCCAGCACGGGTATCTACGAGTTTGGGAGCCGATCGTTTGGGGGTAGTGGGTACACCTAGTGGAGATAGGGGCAGACGACACCTATGAAGGCAGCTAGGGGTGCACGAAACTACCAATATCATTATTAAGTCTGTAGGCGGGATCAACCTTAGGGTGACTAGTGGTGGTGCAGTATACTAGTGGCGGTGCAGTATAGCAATTATCCTATAGTGTTGGTGTAGTTTAGTAATTATCTTAGTGGGTTAGGTGCGCTTTAAAGATATCGTTGTTCATCTTGTTTCCTTGTTTACTCTGTCATACTCAATGGTTCATGATCATTTCCTTATTTTTCAACTTATGCCTTAGCCTAGTTACTTTGTTAATTATATTGTTAGAATTATCGCACTTGCCAGACTTTATGTCTGACCCCCCCCCCTTTTTCCATCTCTTTCCTTCCCCCCTAGGTGCTCAGGTTGGAACTAGCACCAGTGGAGCTTGATTTTGGACTGCTTTTAGAAGATTGCTTGGATCGCTGAAGTAAAGTTCAACTTCTCTTTAATTATGGCTATTTTAATGTTGGGGATTATGTCTTTCAGATTATGTACTTTGTTTTAGTTTTATCAAGATGGATATGATGTACTTGACTTTGGTTTATGGTTTTGACGATGTAACCAAACATATTTACCTTCTGTTGCGATAAATAAAGTTTTGAATTTTCAGGTACTGCTTAATATCTGTCTTGTTGTGATTTTCTGTTCTATATTCACTTAAAATGCTCCATGGAAGTTAATGCATTCCCTTTGCGAGTGACATTAATGGACATGGGGTGTTACACGTGGTATCAGAGCTGAAGGTTACCAGAATAGATATGAATTTTTGAAAAACTATTTTTCAAAGCAATTTTTATTAAGAAGTACTTTCAAAAGTATGTTTTAAGGAAAGTATTTTCAAGAGAAAAGTATATTTTGGAAAGCATAACCCCAAGAGCCATATATCTTTCCCTTGGTTCTTTTATATTGAATCTTCCCTTTTTCGTTTCAGCATGTCTGAAGCATCCGAGATACCATAGGGTGTTCATGTACCCGGTTGGTTTCGTCAATATATCTCGAGGCTAGGGCCGCCACCGCAGGTCTAGCAAATCCTCCTCCCTCTCCTCCTCGTGTCGATAATTTCGCAAATATATGTAAGGACTTTAGAGAAATGGGTGGGAAACCTTTTCAAGGGACGGAGACATTTGTTGAAGCTTGTAACTGGCTAAAGGAGGTGGAAGAATTGTTTGGGATCTTTGAAGTGGATGATGGAAGAAAAGTCCAGCTAGCTGCCTGGCTAATGAAGGATGAGGCCTCGTTTTGGTGGGAGGTCACTAATGGGGGACGCCCAGTCGATACATGGCTAGATTTTAAGCAGAGGTTTGAGGCGAAGTTTCTCTCACGGGCTGAAGAGAATCTATACATGGAAAGATTTTTGTCGCTGAAGCAAGGAAATCTATCAGTGAAAGAGTACGTCAACAAATTCAACCAATTGGCAAGGTTTGGCTTAGACTTGGTGAACACTCCAGAAACGAAGGCTCTAAGATTTGTTAAGGGTTTAAACGAGCCGCTTCATGGGTTAGTTATGACCCACATTCCCATGGGGGCTACCTTTGAGAGGTTAGTTGACATGGCGCTCATGCATGAAGAGGATAAGGGCGCCAATGCTAATAAGGCACCTGAGAAGAAAGGGGATCAAAAGAAGCCGCAACAGCAACAACAAAACAAGAAAGGTAGCAAAGGCAACAATGCTAAGGGGAAGAAGAAATGCTTTAACTGTGGGACACCCGGCCATCTAAGCAAAGATTGTAGGAAGAAAAAGAAGACTGGTTGTTTCCACTGTGGCAAAGCGGGACATCTTATTAAGGACTGCCCAAAGAAAGGGCAGAGGGCAGGGTCTACCTCGGGAGGACAGGTGCAAGCTCTTATGGCACCAGGGCAGGCAAGGGGACAAGTTCAGGCTCTCGTGGTCCCACCGCTGCAAGAACGAGGTAGAGCAATTTCCGTTGAAAGTTTAGTTTTTCTGTTTGATCATCATGTCCGTACTTTATTCGATTCTGGCGCATCGCATTCGTTTATTTCTACATCATTAGTTGAAACACTGCACCTAGATACTAGTCTAGTTACTGATCGCTTAGTAGTATCAAATCCTATTGGTGGTTCGGCTCATCTTTCTATGATCTGTCGGGATTTGAGAGTGTTTATCTTGGGCATTGAGTTTGAATGCAACGCCTTTGTTCTGGGCTTTATGGTCTATGGCTTGATTCTAGGTATGGATTGGCTGACTAGATATGGGGCCATCCTAGATTGTGAAAGAAGGGTAGTTAGATTGTTGACTCGTTATGGAAGGACCCTTGATATTTCTTGTGACCCTAGAGGTCCGGTAATGCTTAGCTACCTAGAGTCCCTTGATGCATCCGATGATGATTTACATTCAGTTCGTATAGTCCGTGAATATGCTGATGTCTTCGATGAGGTGAGGGGTTTACCCCCAAAACGTGAGATAGACTTTCGAATATATCTAGTGGACAATGCAAAGCCAGTTTCATTGCCAGTGCGCCACATGGCTCCAAGAGAGAGAAGGGAACTCAGTAAGTAAGTAAAAGAATTGCTTGAGAAGGGGTTCATCAGACGTAGTATATCAGAGTGGGGTGCTCCATTAGTGTTTGCCATGAAGGCAGATGGGTCCCTTAGACTTTATGTGGACTATAGAGAACTTAATAAGCTTACTAAGAAGAATAGACACCCACTGCCGAGGATTGACGATCTCTTCAATCAGTTAGTTGGCGCCTCAGTGTTTTCGCAGTTGGACTTAGCCACGGGTTTCCATCAGTTGAGAGTGGTTGAGGATAGCATAAACAAGACTGCCTTTAGGACTCCAGACGGTTTCTTCGAGTGGCTGGTGATGCCCTTCGATTTGACAAACGCCCCCGCATACTTTGTTGACTTGATGAATAGAGTGTTTAGGGAGTACCTTAATAAATTCGTGGTGGTCTTTGTGGACGATATCTTGATCTTTTCTAAAAGCGACGAAGAGCATGCCCTACATCTTAGGGAAGTGTTGGAGACTCTTCGAGCGCATAGCCTTAAAACAAACTTTTCTAAATGTCAATTTTGGAGGAAAGAAGTGCGATTCTTAGGGAACGTGGTTTCCAAAGAAGGGATAGCCGTGGATCCCGCGAAGATAGTGGCCATCCAAGATTGGAAGGTTCCTAAAAATGCGACCGAGGTGAGGAGTTTCTTAGGGTTGGCTGGCTACTATAGGAAGTTCATCAAAGACTTCACAAAAATATCAGCTCCATTAACACGCTTGACGAAGAAGAACTTAGTTTTTATGTGGGACGTAGATTGTGATGATGCGTTCCAACGTTTAAAGAGAGCTTTGACCACAGCCCCAGTCTTAGTGTTGCCAGATGGAAGTAAGCCATTTACCGTTTATACCGACGCTTGTGGGACAGGACTAGGCGCAGTCTTAATGCAAGAGGGAAGGGTAATAGCCTATGGTGGAAGGCAGTTGAGAGTGCATGAAAGAAATTACCCTACACATGACCTAGAGTTGGCCGCTATCGTTTTCGCGCTTAAGTCTTGGCGTCATTATCTTCTTGGCGAGAAATTCGAATTGTTCACTGACCACAAATCGCTAAAATACTTATTCTCTCAGAAGGACTTGAACTTAAGGCAGCAAAGGTGGATGGAGTTCTTAGCATCCTACGACTTCGAGATAGCATATACCCCTGACAAGGGTAACGTGGTGGCAGATGCCTTAAGTAGAAAAAGATTATCCTTGAGTCCGTTGTTTGTTGAGCAGCGAAGTATAGAGTTCATCTCTATGTTTGACTTTACACCTTCCATTGACTTCGTACCTGGGTTGCTAGCATCCTTAGAGGTTAGACCTACGCTTTTGGGACGGATTGGCGAGGCACAGCGAGATGACCCACAGTTGGTTGAGTTAGTAGAGAAGCTCAAAGGAGGGGAGTCATCGAGCCATCTCCGTAGGTATACCCTAGATGCTAAGGGTTGGTTACGTAGGGACGGTAGACTTTGTGTACCAAAAGACGATGACCTAAGGAAGACCATTCTTGATGATGCACATCGTTCGAAGATGACCATCCATCCCGGCGGGGACAAGATGTACATGGACATGAGACGAGTTTACTTTTGGGCCGGTATGAAGAAGGACGTGGCTGAATATGTCACTAGATGCTTGGTGTGCCAACAAGTAAAAGCAGAGCAAAAGAAGCCCGGTGGATTGCTACACCCATTGGAGGTCCCACAATGGAAGTGGGAGAGTGTCTCGATGGACTTTGTTGACGGATTACCAAGATCGAGGAAGGGTAATACGGGGATTTGGGTCGTGGTAGACAGACTTACTAAGAGCGCCCATTTCATTCCTGTAAAGAGTAAGAGGACTACTCCATGGTTAGCCTCCGTATACATTCGAGAGATAGTTCGTTTGCACGGTGTTCCTTCTAGCATAGTGAGCGACCGCGATCCTATTTTCACTAGCGAATTTCGGAAAAGCTTACAAGAGGCGGTAGGGACTCAGTTATGTTTGAGCACCGCATATCATCCTCAGACGGACGGCCAGACTGAGAGGGTGAATCGTATTCTAGAGGACCAATTGAGATTATGTGTCTTAGATTTCGGAGGTACATGGGAGGAACATCTTCCGTTGGTAGAGTTCGAATATAATAATAGCTTTCAGTCTAGCATTGGCATGGCACCGTTCGAAGCTCTTTATGGATGGCCGTGTCGTTCACCTACATGTTGGTGGGAATCTACGGATAAGATCTTGCTTGGACCCGATATGATTAGAGAGACTTCGGAGAAGATCGATTTGATTCGAAGGAGGATTAAGACGTCGCAAGATAGATAGAAATCTTATGCGGACAAAAGGAGGTCAGATCTTGAGTTTGATGTTGGGGACATGGTCTTTGTCAAGGTGTCTCCATTACGGAACGTCGTTCGCTTTGGGTCCGTTGGGAAGTTAGCACCAAGGTTCTGTAACGGCTGGAAATTTCCGACTCCTCGAGAGTCGGAAATTCCGAGACGTTAGTGAAAGAATTTAGAAGGTGAGGAAGAAAAGATAGAACTAATAGAATAGAAGAAGAAGAAGAACTTACATCATCAGAGTAAACACGAATCTCACAGCGGAACGAATAAAATATAACATAACTTTGAAATACAAATCAGTACTCGTATATACATACCATTTCAAAGTACAACACTTAACAACACAGCGGAATAATAATAGCTATAATCCTGAAGTCTCCTGCTCCAAGCTCTCCAAGTGTATCTGTAAAATCCCAACTACTTGACTGCCCGTACAAATTTAGGCACCCAAGAGTTTAGGGAAAACAAACAAAATAAACTCCGGGTCAGTCATGGGACTGGTGTGAATAAAACTCCAACACTTGGTTAAATAAAGGATATCTTTCTGATATTATAATAATGTCTAAATACAAATAGATATCAATCTAGCAGAACGCTTGCATCTCACGTTCCACATTCATAGTATACAAATAAAACCGTGAGCGCTTATTGGAGATTGGATTCCAACAGACAAGGTATGGGAGCACCTCCCGATCAGTGTACTCTAGAGGAGATACACTAGGGTTCAACAAGAACGTCTTGCAACCCGGCCACACATGACCGTCCACTCATTTAGCTTGAGTGTGACGAATATATTATCACCGATGGTTGGGATCAGCAACCATCCATCCCGATAAGGGACAGCATTGAAATAGATTATAAAGAAGTACAATTGAATATTCTCTAGATGGTGATAATACACCCTGCTTGGGTATGGCCCAACTAGCCATGCTGCCTAGCCCAACTTCTGTTATTTCCTGGTTGTGAGGTTTTGAGGTCACGTTTATCACTTTGACCGATTATTTCTTCAATTACTTTGAATGCCATATCGTCACACCCGCCAAATCATTATCGATTTCTCAAGGCATCACGAGTATAAAAGCTAAGAGAAACGAATTTCTCTGCCACCAACGTAATACGTTTAAAGAGATCAACATATATGATTTGTTAAGAATACTTTGTCAGACACTCGTCCATATACGTTGTCCTGGGACTGAACAAACCGAAGGCACTATTCAGTGAATCCATCCTACCTAGGCTTTTCACAATAGCCCTTGCACTTCACTCCGTCTTCAATTATCTTCAGCGTACTCGATTCGCAACGCTTATGCTAATACGGAGTGGTTCTTCGGATAATAATCCAACCGGTCTCTCCATATTTACAACGTAAATATGGTCAAAACTTGGATAGTCTGTGATTCAACTATCAAATGAAAACATGTCGGTGTACAAACAACGATCTTATTTCCAAATGGAAATTCGATCGATCCATCATCATATGTTCATATTTCCTTATTTCATATATTTAGAAAATATATGTTATTAATCATTGGAAAACATTTCCATAGCTTATTTTCACATCACTATTATTTCGCAACTATCAGTCCCTAACTGTAACTAGTATGAGAACAATTCTCTAAGTATCAATCCGGAAGGTCGAAACCAACATCAGATCGTCACTTAGAAAACCGTTCAACTTACCCTCTCCAGTCAGTTTCTGAATTTGCTTAACTCTATTTCTTAAATTCTTATCATGAAAACATTTCATTTTCTATGTTTAGAAAACATATCTGACTATATTTGGAAAACGTTTCCACAACCCATTTACGGATTTCCAATGAACGTTGTATAAAACATCGTTTCGCTTAATCCATTTATCGCTTATTCCTTAACTTTATTCCTAATCAACCTTTTAGATCGAACCACAACTATTCCTTTGTCAATTCTGAAGTCAATCAAGTTGGGGTATAATTACCTCTCAGACCTCAATTGAACAACGTCCTTTACTGTGAAATAGATGAAGCTCGTCACTCACTTTGTCCAATCATCTGTTTACGCAAATTCTCGAATTCAGGTTACGAATCCACTTCTTATATGACAACGTTTGATTATAACTATAACGTTATAATTCCTACTTCTGCAATGTCTAACCTAAATTTTATCTCCTAACTCTAATAATTTAACAGACACCTAATTTCTAAATCAATAACTAAATCTTGATTTAAACCCTGGAAAGTAAATAGTACTTTCCCGAATTCGCTATAATCGAATTCGACGTATAACTCTCTTTCGAGAAATCTCTATTTGATTAACTCTTCTTCGAATAACCTATATTCGATTATCTCTCTTCGAATAACTCATATTCGAAATCTCTCTCTTTCGAATAAACAATATTCGATCTCTTTCTTTCGAATATGCTATATTCGAAAATCTCCTTTCGATTTACTAACCGATAACTCCTTTCGATCAAACTAAAATCGATAACTCCTTTAACTCTATTCGAATAACTAATATTCGACTAACTCCTTTGGATCAACTCATTTGATTAACTCCTTCGAATAACTAAATTCGATTTAACTCTAATTGAATAACTAATATTCAATTAACTCTTACGTGTTTAACTCTATTTGAATAAGTAATTCAAAACACTCTAATGTGTTTAACTCTATTCAAATATCTAATTCGAATAACTAAATTCGATTAACTCTTTTAACTTTACTCGAATAACTATATTCGATTAACACCTTCTTTCGAATAACTATATTCGATTAACACCTTCTTTCGAATAACTATATTCGATTAACTCTTCGACTAACTCCTTTGGATTAACTAACTTCGAATAACTCCTTTGGATTAACTAACTTCGAATAACTCCTTTGGATTAACTAACTTCGAATAACCAATATTCGATAACTACTCTTCGAATAAATAATATTCGGTAACTCTTCAAATGTATAACATTTGATTTCTCCACTCGGATAAACTATATTCGATTACTCTTCCCTCGAATACACTATATTCGATAACCCTACTTCGAATAAGTGATATTCGGCAATTCTACTCGATTAACTCCACTTGGATAACTCTAACTGGTCAACTCTAACTGGTCAACTTTAACTGGTCAACTTTAACTGTTTATCTTTAACTGGTAAATTTTAACTGGTTAACTCAAATGGTTTAACCTAACTTGATTTACTTGTCTCGATTAACTGAACTCATCCACTTAGTTTAACTTAGTTAATTCACTTTGATTAACTCTAACCGATTTACTTAGTTTAACTCAGCTAATTCACTTTGATTAACCCAACTAATTTACTTCGATTAACCAATTAGTTTAACTTGACTAATTCACTTAGTTTGACGCAACTAATTCACTTTGATTTACCAATTAGTTTAACTTAACTAATTCACTTCGATTAACCGCTTAGTTTATCTTAACTAATTTACTTTGGTTAACTTAACCAATTACTTTGATTAACTCGACTAACTTGCTTTGGTTAACCTACCAAATTACTTTGTTTAACTCTATTCGAATAAGTAATTCGAATCACTCTAATGTGTTTAACTCTATTCAAATATCTAATTCGAATAACTTATTTCGAATAACTAAATTCGATTAACTCCTTTTATTAACGTTTATTCATTTCAAAAGATTTCCTTTTTACAACGTTTATCCATTGATAAAGATTTACTTTTTACAACGTTTATCCATTTACAAAGATTTACTTTTAGTAACGGTACTTCACTTTGTAAATGTCCTTTTAATAACGTTTCTACTTCTCTATATAAGTCCAGACTTATATATATTCCATTTATCAACGATAAATAATTTATTTAATTTATAAAACATTATTTATAAATTAATCTACTTCAATTTATCTGTTTAAAACAGATTTCCTATTTAATATCTCATTTAAATCCATATCGTGTTATACCGTGTGCGAAGCACGGGTTTAAACCTATCCATGTAAAATTTTATTTATTTTTCAAATAAGTGTTCCTTTATTTATTCCTTAAATAAATATTCCATTTATTTATAAATCTAAATAAATGTTCCTTTATTTATTTCCCAAATAAATAAATGGTTTCATTTTATAAAATCCTATCGATTTTATAAATAAGATTTATTTTCAATATAAACATTGAAAATTCCCTTTTTACATTTTAGTATCACCTACGGTGTTTAACGTGTCGTATAACAATGATCGGTATCATTCAAACATATGAAATCAATAACAGATTTCATAACACATCATATATCACCATATATGAAAACAGTAAAATAAATGTTGAGGAATCCAGTTGGATTCCTCCAACCTGTTTCCCTGCATCATAGATGTTAAACAATATAGATAACATCACTTTCGGTTCTATATGATATATTCTGTTAAACAGAATCAATATAGAAAATTTAACTAACTGACTAGCAGTTCAATCTAACAGTCAACATACAGTAAATCAACCAATATCTAACAGTTCTAAAAATACAACATGAAATTATAAACTGTTCAAAGTTAGTGAGATTTACTCACTTTGGCGCGTTAACCGTTAAATAACGATTTGCATCAGCTGATTTGGTTGAGCGGTTTATTTTGCCTAAATTCAGACGATCTCCAAATGACTCCAACCCGGTTCCACAGTGTAGCCTGCGATCGTAAGATCTCATTCACTTCACATTAACACGCACCCGCCTACAATGGTACTTCTTCTTAACCATGTTGCCAAGATAAAACCCGTAGCTGCAATCTTTTTGGACAGTGTATACGCTCCTCCAACGCTGCATGCTTCACCTCCCTCAACTACCACACGTTGGTTAATACTCCAGACATTCCATCCTCCTAAATACTCGTGCCTTGCCTGTGCAAGCACGTACCAAGCATGCCTAACCCCAATTTCCACCCCTTGCGCCTTCTAGTTTCTCTCTACTGTCAAAACTCCCACCCTTACTTCACTCCACACAAAAACAAACCCACGTTATACTCCCTACTTACAAGTAACTCGATCACCATCTCCTCGTTGTTGCTGTGGCTCACCAACCCAAAAACTTTGCTGCTCATCGCCCTAACATTTTCACCCACCATCCAAGCATAACGCTGATAATTAAACCCCAAGAAATGAAGACAAAAACCCATGCACTTGTGTTGAAAACTAAAAGAACAAGGGAAACCGTTGAAGCCTTCGCAGAAACCCACAACAAAACTGACGTCCCATGCATGTTTGATCCCTCTTCCCTCGCATTTACTACTGGCCTTCACTTTATTTCCCAGGGGAAACCCAGATCCATGTTATAACTACTCCCTCCCCAAGTAACAATCCGCTCCAATGTACTCTACGCAAAAACCGAAATGGCTGCACTGTTCCCATCTTAATTCGAACACAAAACTCCACCCCGCGTTTCTACTGTTACTCCACTTCTCATGCTGTCGTGTATACAAACAACTCCCAGTACGTATATTTACTCAACACCTCATTTTCAGACAATAAAATGAGTTCTCGTGGTCGTACAGGGCTAGAGTTTGTGAAGCTTCTCTTTAAAACCCAATACTTGTACCGTGCATCAACGTGTTGACCCCCATCTCATCACCATTCAATCCCCCACCTTCATCACCTTCGCACTACCCTTCCTGAACGCAGCTACAAGATTTGTCTTCTCCCCTCTTTAAAACGGTTCGCACTTCCTATTAGAAAACCCACCCATCGAACTGCATCAGCTCCGCATGCACCACCATTAAAACAAGCTCCGCCAGAACCCATCTTGTGTACTTCGGCATCTACAGTCACCGTCCTTCACCCAGTACACTGCGTTCACCACCTGATCAGCTCGAGCCTCGGCTTGTTTTGTATTTTATTTCTTATTTGCGGTTTTTGTTTTCTCGAGATGATGGCCGCATTGAGGTATTTATAATGTAAATTATTTAACCCTTAAGTGATAGCCGCAGATTGTAGGGGTATGGTAGTTCGACTAGCAGCATGTGCGTGATGTTGATGACTCAATGTAGGCAACGTAGGTTAGGATGTAGATGCATGTGAAGTTAGGCAACGTAGGTTAGTACGATACTCTTAGCTGAGAAGCAAGAAATTTATTGGTTAATATATATCTTATTTCAAATATATTTTATATCATACAGGTTACATTCGTACTTAGCTGCGTGATTTCAGTGATTCGAAATAACATAGTATAGGTTGTATTCTCTTTATTTTAGGGAGGTGCTTTGTCAGTATGGGAAAAGAACGAATGGATGTACCATGAGTTGAGAGAAATGGGTTAAGATACACTAGGATTTTCTAGCGTCTTTGTCATCTGCAGAGACGAAGGACAACCCATCACATGTTATTATTATATATATCTTATTACTTTTATTACTTTTAATCATTGGGAATACTGCCAAATCAAAGAAATTAACTCAAGTTATGACAGTGAGAAATAGCGGATATCAACGTTTAGGACGTTACATTAGTTAATATTTGCTTTAGATTTCAAAATTTCATATAATCCATTGCACAAAATTATGTTTACGTACCAGTTGCCACGGACAGAAATAAAAACACATTCGTGTTCAGCGAGGTGCCCCGATCCCAAAAATATATTAATACCGGTAGATTAACTCATATTTTGAAATCCCGAAATACCGATACAGGGTGCACAATTCTACAAATAAAAAGTTGCATATTTAATTAATTAAAAATTACAGAAAAATTCTAAAAATTAAATTATCACTACGTCCCAAAAGAACCTTGTCTAAATTCAAACCCGATCTCTAGTTATATCGAATAAACCGTTATGGTCGATAAACGATTCTATAGCGACTATTTTAAAATTTGATTTGGACATAACTCAAAATCTACACGACGAAATCCTGATTTTTCTCTTCCACTAGGAAGATATACTTCACCAGCTCCACACGTTTCTTGTTTCACAGAAATCCGGCTTAAAACGAATCCTGTACATTCAGTTGAAGTTCAAATCGCCAAATTGCGAACTGCCGCGACGTTTTCAGGTTCGTTTTAATTATAATTATAAATTATAAGTTCGAACGTTTTACTTTAAGTTATCGATATCGCCAAATCGATATATAAATCCTTAAATAAATTAATTATTCGACAGCTAACAAAACGCGCCATTACAGACTTCCCCCCTTAAAATAATTTCGTCCTCGAAATTGCTAAGTTAGAAAAATGCTACTAACTCTACTAACTAGATTTAAAAATCTTTTTGTTTACCTCTAAATTTCAGTTTCGACTGGACCCATTTAATTTTAATTAATTTATTAATTCGTTTCCGACCAACTAAAATTTTCAAAAATTCTGAAAATTTTCTAACACCTTAAATTTTCGAAAAATTTCGCCATAACCTCCTTTGTATGGTTCAATACGTCAAACCACAACTCGCCTCTCTAGGCCTCCTCCAATCCAAAAGGAAATCAAAATAGCCAAGCGGCTTGCCAATTCGGCTCATAAAATCCCAACTCATATATGATATAAACTTGTACCTTTTTTGTCGGGCATTTAACTCTATCCCTTTCCTCTGCTACCACTTCAACATATACCAATGTTATCCATTCCAATTGATCTCCAATCGGTTCTTATTCTCAAATCCAAATCGAATTTCATTCGAACTCTAATATCAAATTTCAAATTATTGACTTATCAATTTGGTTTCATTCTAGATTATCTCTAATCCAATTCAATTTTATTTAACTCGGTTCAAGTTAAATTTCAATTTATTTTTACCATCTCATTTTATTTAACTTCATTAGTTAAATTTTAATTCCAGAACTTAAGTTCCTGGGTTTCTTTCAAATCAATTTGAAATCATAATGCCAATTCAAAACCTTTGAATTTCTAAACAACTTGTTTTCTCAAAACAATTCAAAAACAAAAGCTTTGGTAGTAATCTGTCACTTAGAACTCAGAAATGAACACTGATGATGTCTAGATTCATCATCAGAATCTATTTTCCAGCTATCGAAGTGAGTTCAATACTATATCATTTTCAATTTGAAAACATTTTCAAAATCTCCCAGGAACTTAAAATTTCCTTATTTTAAATTCCAAATTCTGATTTAAATTCATATTTAATTCAAACTATTTCATATATTACATTCATATGAATTCTGATTGGTCATTTATAACCATTTCACCCTTTTATAATCTTATTCGATTATAATAACAACCAACACAATCAATATACTATAATAATTTCAAGATATATATTTCTTCTATAAACAAATATATTTTGGGAAAATTTATTTCATTTACCCTCTTTCAAAACATACCATGACGGTTCATCGTATTCGAGTGTTTAGTAACCCTTATCGATACAGTGGATCAAACTGATCGACCAGAATTCATAAGCCACTCAACCAATGAGTCTCCACAATATAAAACCATTTTATATTGAATAACAATTACGCGCTCATATATATACACTCAAACTCAATCTAGGATATTACTAATCCTATCTCTATCGAGTTATGCCACAGAGCCAAGGTAATCACTTAACTTAAGCTCTGATACCAACTGTAACGGCTGGAAATTTCCGACTCCTCGAGAGTCGGAAATTCCGAGACGTTAGTGAAAGAATTTAGAAGGTGAGGAAGAAAAGATAGAACTAATAGAATAGAAGAAGAAGAAGAACTTACATCATCAGAGTAAACACGAATCTCACAGCGGAACGAATAAAATATAACATAACTTTGAAATACAAATCAGTACTCGTATATACATACCATTTCAAAGTACAACACTTAACAACACAGCGGAAAAATAATAGCTATAATCCTGAAGTCTCCTGCTCCAAGCTCTCCAAGTGTATCTGTAAAATCCCAACTACTTGACTGCCCTTACAAATTTAGGCACCCAAGAGTTTAGGGAAAACAAACAAAATAAACTCCGGGTCAGTCATGGGACTGGTGTGAATAAAACTCCAACACTTGGTTAAATAAAGGATATCTTTCTGATATTATAATAATGTCTAAATACAAATAGATATCAATCTAGCAGAACGCTTGCATCTCACGTTCCACATTCATAGTATACAAATAAAACCGTGAGCGCTTATTGGAGATTGGATTCCAACAGACAAGGTATGGGAGCACCTCCCGATCAGTGTACTCTAGAGGAGATACACTAGGGTTCAACAAGAACGTCTTGCAACCCGGCCACACATGACCGTCCACTCATTTAGCTTGAGTGTGACGAATATATTATCACCGATGGTTGGGATCAGCAACCATCCTTCCCGATAAGGGACAGCATTGAAATAGATTATAAAGAAGTATAATTGAATATTCTCTAGATGGTGATAATACACCCTGCTTGGGTATGGCCCAACTAGCCATGCTTCCTAGCCCAACTTCTGTTATTTCCTGGTTGTGAGGTTTTGAGGTCACGTTTATCACTTTGACCGATTATTTCTTCAATTACTTTGAATGCCACATCGTCATACCCGCCAAATCATTATCGATTTCTCAAGGCATCACGAGTATAAAAGCTAAGAGAAACGAATTTCTCTGCCACCAACGTAATACGTTTAAAGAGATCAACATATATGATTTGTTAAGAATACTTTGTCAGACACTCGTCCATATACGTTGTCCTGGGACTGAACAAACCAAAGGCACTATTCAGTGAATCCATCCTACCTAGGCTTTTCACAATAGCCCTTGCACTTCACTCCGTCTTCAATTATCTTCAGCGTACTCGATTCGCAACGCTTATGCTAATACAGAGTGGTTCTTCGGATAATAATCCAACCGGTCTCTCCATATTTACAACGTAAATATGGTCAAAACTTTGATAGTCTGTGATTCAACTATCAAATGAAAACATGTCGGTGTACAAACAACGATCTTATTTCCAAATGGAAATTCGATCGATCCATCATCATATGTTCATATTTCCTTATTTCATATATTTAGAAAATATATGTTATTAATCATTGGAAAACATTTCCATAGCTTATTTTCACATCACTATTATTTCGCAACTATCAGTCCCTAACTATAACTGTATGAGAACAATTCTCTAAGTATCAATCCGGAAGGTCGAAACCAACATCAGATCGTCACTTAGAAAACCGTTCAACTTACCCTCTCCAGTCAGTTTCTGAATTTGCTTAACTCTATTTCTTAAATTCTTATCATGAAAACATTTCATTTTCTATGTTTAGAAAACATATCTGACTATATTTGGAAAACGTTTCCACAACCCATTTACGGATTTCCAATGAACGTTGTATAAAACATCGTTTCGCTTAATCCATTTATCGCTTATTCCTTAACTTTATTCCTAATCAACCTTTTAGATCGAACCACAACTATTCCTTTGTCAATTCTGAAGTCAATCAAGTTGGGGTATAATTACCTCTCAGACCTCAATTGAACAACGTCCTTTACTGTGAAATAGATGAAGCTCGTCACTCACTTTGTCCAATCATCTGTTTACGCAAATTCTCGGATTCAGGTTACGAATCCACTTCTTATATGACAACGTTTGATTATAACTATAACGTTATAATTCCTACTTCTGCAATGTCTAACCTAAATTTTATCTCCTAACTCGAATAATTTAACAGACACCTAATTTCTAAATCAATAACTAAATCTTGATTTAAACCCTGGAAAGTAAATAGTACTTTCCCGAATTCGCTATAATCGAATTCGACGTATAACTCTCTTTCGAGAAATCTCTATTTGATTAACTCTTCTTCGAATAAACTATATTCGATTATCTCTCTTCGAATATCTCATATTCGAAATCTCTCTCTTTCGAATAAACAATATTCGATCTCTTTCTTTCGAATATGCTATATTCGAAAATCTCCTTTCGATTTACTAACCGATAACTCCTTTCGATCAAACTAAAATCGATAACTCCTTTAACTCTATTCGAATAACTAATATTCGACTAACTCCTTTGGATCAACTCATTTGATTAACTCCTTCGAATAACTAAATTCGATTTAACTCTAATTGAATAACTAATATTCAATTAACTCTTACGTGTTTAACTCTATTTGAATAAGTAATTCAAATCACTCTAATGTGTTTAACTCTATTCAAATATCTAATTCGAATAACTCATTTCGAATAACTAAATTCGATTAACTCTTTTAACTTTACTCGAATAACTATATTCGATTAACACCTTCTTTCGAATAACTATATTCGATTAACACCTTCTTTCGAATAACTATATTCGATTAACTCTTCGACTAACTCCTTTGGATTAACTAACTTCGAATAACTCCTTTGGATTAACTAACTTCGAATAACTCCTTTGGATTAACTAACTTCGAATAACCAATATTCGATAACTACTCTTCGAATAAATAATATTCGGTAACTCTTCAAATGTATAACATTTGATTTCTCCACTCGGATAAACTATATTCGATTACTCTTCCCTCGAATACACTATATTCGATAACCCTACTTCGAATAAGTGATATTCGGCAATTCTACTCGATTAACTCCACTTGGATAACTCTAACTGGTCAACTCTAACTGGTCAACTTTAACTGGTCAACTTTAACTGTTTATCTTTAACTGGTAAATTTTAACTGGTTAACTCAAATGGTTTAACCTAACTTGATTTACTTGTCTCGATTAACTGAACTCATCCACTTAGTTTAACTTAGTTAATTCACTTTGATTAACTCTAACCGATTTACTTAGTTTAACTCAGCTAATTCACTTTGATTAACCCAACTAATTTACTTCGATTAACCAATTAGTTTAACTTGACTAATTCACTTAGTTTGACGCAACTAATTCACTTTGATTTACCAATTAGTTTAACTTAACTAATTCACTTCGATTAACCGCTTAGTTTATCTTAACTAATTTACTTTGGTTAACTTAACCAATTACTTTGATTAACTCGACTAACTTGCTTTGGTTAACCTAACAAATTACTTTGTTTAACTCTATTCGAATAAGTAATTCGAATCACTCTAATGTGTTTAACTCTATTCAAATATCTAATTCGAATAACTTATTTCGAATAACTAAATTCGATTAACTCCTTTTATTAACGTTTATTCATTTCAAAAGATTTCCTTTTTACAACGTTTATCCATTGATAAAGATTTACTTTTTACAACGTTTATCCATTTACAAAGATTTACTTTTAGTAACGGTTCTTCACTTTGTAAATGTCCTTTTAATAACGTTTCTACTTCTCTATATAAGTCCAGACTTATATATATTCCATTTATCAACGATAAATAATTTATTTAATTTATAAAACATTATTTATAAATTAATCTACTTCAATTTATCTGTTTAAAACAGATTTCCTATTTAATATCTCATTTAAATCCATATCGTGTTATACCGTGTGCGAAGCACGGGTTTAAACCTATCCATGTAAAATTTTACTTATTTTTCAAATAAGTGTTCCTTTATTTATTCCTTAAATAAATATTCCATTTATTTATAAATCTAAATAAATGTTCCTTTATTTATTTCCCAAATAAATAAATGGTTTCATTTTATAAAATCCTATCGATTTTATAAATAAGATTTATTTTCAATATAAACATTGAAAATTCCCTTTTTACATTTTAGTATCACCTACGGTGTTTAACGTGTCGTATAACAATGATCGGTATCATTCAAACATATGAAATAAATAACAGATTTCATAACACATCATATATCACCATATATGAAAACGGTAAAATAAATGTTGAGGAATCCAGTTGGATTCCTCCAACCTGTTTCCCTGCATCACAGATGTTAAACAATATAGATAACATCACTTTCAGTTCTATATGATATATTCTGTTAAACAGAATCAATATAGAAAATTTAACTAACTGACTAGCAGTTCAATCTAACAGTCAACATACAGTAAATCAACCAATATCTAACAGTTCTAAAAATACAACATGAAATTATAAACTGTTCAAAGTTAGTGAGATTTACTCACTTTGGCGCGTTAACCGTTAAATAACGATTTGCGTCAGCTGATTTGGTTGAGCGGTTTATTTTGCCTAAATTCAGACGATCTCCAAATGACTCCAACCCGGTTCCACAGTGTAGCCTGCGATCGTAAGATCTCATTCACTTCACATTAACACGCACCCGCCTACAATGGTACTTCTTCTTAACCATGTTGCCAAGATAAAACCCGTAGCTGCAATCTTTTTGGACAGTGTATACGCTCCTCCAACGCTGCATGCTTCACCTCCCTCAACTACCACACGTTGGTTAATACTCCAGACATTCCATCCTCCTAAATACTCGCGCCTTGCCTGTGCAAGCACGTACCAAGCATGCCTAACCCCAATTTCCACCCCTTGCGCCTTCTAGTTTCTCTCTACTGTCAAAACTCCCACCCTTACTTCACTCCACACAAAAACAAACCCACGTTATACTCCCTACTTACAAGTAACTCGGTCACCATCTCCTCGTTGTTGCTGCGGCTCACCAACCCAAAAACTTTGCTGCTCATCGCCCTAACATTTTCACCCACCATCCAAGCATAACGCTGATAATTAAACCCCAAGAAATGAAGACAAAAACCCATGCACTTGCGTTGAAAACTAAAAGAACAAGGGAAACCGTTGAAGCCTTCGCAGAAACCCACAACAAAACTGACGTCCCATGCATGTTTGATCCCTCTTCCCTCGCATTTACTACTGGCCTTCACTTTATTTCCCAGGGGAAACCCAGATCCGTGTTATAACTACTCCCTCCCCAAGTAACAATCCGCTCCAATGTACTCTACGCAAAAACCGAAATGGCTGCACTGTTCCCATCTTAATTCGAACACAAAACTCCACCCCGCGTTTCTACTGTTACTCCACTTCTCATGTTGTCGTGTATACAAACAACTCCCAGTACGTATATTTATTCAACACCTCATTTTCAGACAATAAAATGAGTTCTCGTGGACGTACAGGGCTAGAGTTTGTGAAGCTTCTCTTTAAAACCCAATACTTGTACCGTGCATCAACGTGTTGACCCCCATCTCATCACCATTCAATCCCCCACCTTCATCACCTTCGCACTACCCTTCCTGAACGCAGCTACAAGATTTGTCTTCTCCCCTCTTTAAAACGGTTCGCACTTCCTATTAGAAAACCCACCCATCGAACTGCATCAGCTCCGCATGCACCACCATTAAAACAAGCTCCGCCAGAACCCATCTTGTGTACTTCGGCATCTACAGTCACCGTCCTTCACCCAGTACACTGCGTTCACCACCTGATCAGCTCGAGCCTCGGCTTGTTTTGTATTTTATTTCTTATTTGCGGTTTTTGTTTTCTCGAGATGATGGCCGCATTGAGGTATTTATAATGTAAATTATTTAACCCTTAAGTGATAGCCGCAGATTGTAGGGGTATGGTAGTTCGACTAGCAGCATGTGCGTGATGTTGATGACTCAATGTAGGCAACGTAGGTTAGGATGTAGATGCATGTGAAGTTAGGCAACGTAGGTTAGTACGATACTCTTAGCTGAGAAGCAAGAAATTTATTTGTTAATATATATCTTATTTCAAATATATTTTATATCATACAGGTTACATTCGTACTTAGCTGCGTGATTTCAGTGATTCGAAATAACATAGTATAGGTTGTATTCTCTTTATTTTAGGGAGGTGCTTTGTCAGTATGGGAAAAGAACGAATGGATGTACCATGAGTTGAGAGAAATGGGTTAAGATACACTAGGATTTTCTAGCGTCTTTGTCATCTGCAGAGACGAAGGACAACCCATCACATGTTATTATTATATATATCTTATTACTTTTATTACTTTTAATCATTGGGAATACTGCCAAATCAAAGAAATTAACTCAAGTTAAGACAGTGAGAAATAGCGGATATCAACGTTTAGGACGTTACATTAGTTAATATTTGCTTTAGATTTCAAAATTTCATATAATCCATTGCACAAAATTATGTTTACGTACCAGTTGCCACGGACAGAAATAAAAACACATTCGTGTTCAGCGAGGTGCCCCGATCCCAAAAATATATTAATACCGGTAGATTAACTCATATTTTGAAATCCCGAAATACCGATACAGGGTGCACAATTCTCCAAATAAAAAGTTGCATATTTAATTAATTAAAAATTACAGAAAAATTCTAAAAATTAAATTATCACTACGTCCCAAAAGAACCTTGTCTAAATTCAAACCCGATCTCTAGTTATATCAAATAAACCGTTATGGTCGATAAACGATTCTATAGCGACTATTTTAAAATTTGATTTGGACATAACTCAAAATCTACACGCCGAAATCCTGATTTTTCTCTTCCACTAGGAAGATATACTCCACCAGCTCCACACGTTTCTTGTTTCACAGAAATCCGGCTTAAAACGAATCCTGTACATTCAGTTGAAGTTCAAATCGCCAAATTGCGAACTGCCGCGACGTTTTCAGGTTCGTTTTAATTATAATTATAAATTATAAGTTCGAACGTTTTACTTTAAGTTATCGATATCGCCAAATCGATATATAAATCCTTAAATAAATTAATTATTCGACAGCTAACAAAACGCGCCATTACAGGTTCGTAGGACCATTTCCTATTAAGGAAAGGATTAGGCCGATGGCGTATAGAGTGGAGTTGCCCGAGAGACTTAGTGGTGTACACGATGTATTCCATGTATCACATTTGAGGAAGTGCTTGCACGAGACCGTGGAAGTGGTAGAGCCGAGCTTGCTTAGAGAGGTGGAGATCGAGCGTGATGCAACGATTCGACGAGCTCCTACGCGCATTCTTGGGTCGGAGATTAAGAAGTTGAGGAATCGAGAGGTCAAACTAGTCAAAATGCAATGGGTAGATGATGAGAGCAACGCTACTTGGGAGACGGAAGAGAAGATGCGTTCATTATACCCTTTTCTTTTCGAGGGTATGTCTTTTAATTTCTCCTTTATCGCTTAGCTTGTACTTATCTTATTTTTGGTATGTCCTCTCGCTAGTATCTTTGACCTTTAGATAGGGTAGTCCTATGGTTGAAACATGTGTTTGAGACATGTTATGTATGATGGATGCATGTGGATGCAAGTGTTTGCCAGTGGTTGCTCGTGGATGCATATACACACACTTTAGGCACTAGATCGGCTCAGTCACTTCATATTGCATATAAATGTGTGTACATATTTAAGTAATGGATGAATAATGGTTGTACCATCATATGGATGTTGCATTTTGGTGAATGGTTGTGCACACATGTAGAAATGACATGTATCGATAAGGTTCTTCGCATACATAATGGACGCATGGCACTATCATGGTTTGCATTAAGGAGGTCAACTGAATCAGTAGACCGCCTGATTTTGCATTAAATAAGGAACATATACACACACACTTCTTGCATATGTTCATACAGCATTAGGAATTTATAAGGACAATGGATGCCTGTGTTTGATGGTTGAGTAGATGGTTGTTTAGATGTTAGGATATGCATTCTCCTTAACTTAGAGATATCGGGGGAGAAATCCTTTAAGGAGGGGAGAATGTAACACCCCGGATTTTTGAATAATCGAATTAACTAAATTAAAGAATAATTAATCTCAGACGTGAGAATTAAGGGAAACGGGTTACACCATTTTGTTCGTCTCGGAATTCTGGTTGAGATAGAGTCCGAGTTTGCGTGAATTGGACTTCGTATGAAGAAGTTATGGCGATCGGAAGTTTCAGAAAATTCAAAACAGATTTTCAGAAAATTCAAATTTCGGAGTCAGACAGGCTAGGCGGGAAAATTCCCGCCTGGGCCAGGTCGACCATAGGGTCGACCTGCCTTAACCAGGTCGACCAAGGGGTCGACCTGCCTTAACCAGGTCGACCTAGGGGTCGACCTGCCCCCCCCCCCCCCCCCCCCCCCGGGCAGATTTGATTGATGGCCTGTCTGTGACTATGTGCTGACTCATTAGGGTTTCTGATCTGCTCTGATTGGCTGGGATTAATTCTGGGTTGATCGGATGGCTTAAACTAATCCTAAACTCTATAAAAACACCTATAGACTCAAACCCTAAAATCAAAACAAAATTGGATTCATGGCCTCCATGCCGTCACCTTGCAACTCAGAATAGCCGCCGCCCATTAGAGAGGAAGAAAGCAAATCAAATTCAATCCTTTTCAACTCTAACAGCGAATCTTCATCAAAGGAGCGCTAATTCAACTCCAGAAATCAGAATTCAGAACTCAAGACTGCTTTTGAGTTGTGAGTTCGATAGTCTTAACAAAATAACTAATAAATGAATTGGATTGAGTTATAATGCGGATAATTTGGATGTGATATGAATTGTTGATTGCATGTTGTAATTATGTTGTAGAATTGTGTTGTAATTTCTATGATATTATGTTATGATGCTATCATTTACGATGTAAAGTTATGATGTTATCACCCATGTTATAATCCTATGATTGGCTTAGGTCTAGTTGAATCATCATGTTTCATATGCTAGTAGTTGTATTGATTCATATGATAAATCATATGTATGCAAGTTTGGATTTTGTTTTAAACATAAATCACATACAAGTTGGGTAGAATTTTATGTGAACTTACATGGTTATGACACCTAGTTTATGTGAAAATTTAATTGAAAGTTAGGCTATGACATATGCTAAATTCTACATGATACTTTACATGTTAGATACTAGTTTACACCATTGTTGCGGTGTATAGATCACATATGTGAGTTTATGAGTTGAATATGAATCATGTTATGTTATTACCTATGCAAGTTTCCCCCCTTAGATATAGATCTATGACATATGTTGTTTATGCAAGTTTGTGGCCATTATTTCATCAAGTTCACACCTTTAGATTTGGATCTATGTCATACATGATTTATGCAAGTTTGTGGCCATTATCTCATCAAGTTCACACCTTTAGATTTGGATCCATGACATATATTGTTTATGTAAGTTGTAACTTTGGCCTATGCAAGTTTTAGATGTAGAACATCATTCATATATGCAAGTTCACCCCTATGTTAGATCTATGTTTTAATTATGTGTATATATTATGATGTTTTCTTTTATTTCATGAGTTAGACTATTCGAGTCTAACGTATATTTTACGTTAAACGAACAAACGCACTACGTGGGGTAAAGGGGATAATATTAAAAAGAGTTAATTGGCATAAATGCCTTAAAAGGCATAAAATATAATTGTGGTGAAAATTGGTATGATTTTACATACCATAAATGGATGGACATAATTGAGTCAATTATGGACATCGTTAAATTTGGAATTGATTGATAATTTGAATAGGGAAAGTAATTCAAACAAGGGAATGATTAATTAGGAATAATTAATCGTCTAAGACACGAGGTTAGACTCTTTTGAGGTGTAAGACTTCCCGGACCCGCCCGGCAAATCCAGTTGCCACAAATGCCAGTCTAATGTGAGAGGTCTTAGGCATAAACTAAATACGTAACAATTGTAAAGACACGAGGTTAGGCTCTTTTGTGGTGTAAGACTGCCCGGACCCGCCCGGCAAATCCAGCTGCCACAAATGTCAGTCTAATGTGAGAGGTCTTTATGAGGTTACGGTCTTAATGAATTAAGAAACACTTAACCAGATAAGCATGTAGTGGGACATGAGGGGGTTAAGTGGGTGCCTTGGGTGGCATTTGGAAATACGATTAGAAACACTTAACCAAAATTGAAACATGTAATTGAAACATGAATAAGAAGTGGGTTAAGTGGGTGTATTAGAGGGGACCAAGCTTAGGTGGATAGCTTGTGTCAAGTAATGGGAGCCCGTTTCAACCAGTAACCCATACGTATCTTTGTGGGCTCGACCCAAGTCGAGGACGGGACACGCATACTGGGCTTGACTGTAAGAGGCCAAACCGGGTTGGCGGTGGCAACGCAAGTCCAACGGGTTCATATGCGTGTGTGGACCCGGGCTGGTAGGTAAGACGTTGTTGCATCGTGTAGGTATAAGCCGTGCATTCTTGGTTGTATCGGGTTGCCACTTTGGGGAGTGATACACCCCACTGTGAGGCCAGCACGAGTATCTACGAGTTAGGGAGCCGATCGTTTGGGGGTAGTGGGTACACCTAGTGGAGATAGGGGTAGACGACAACTAAGAAGGCAGCTAGGGGTGCACGAAACTACCAATATCATTATTAAGTCTGTAGGCGGGATCAACCTTAGGGTGACTAGTGGTGGTGCAGTATACTAGTGGCGGTGCAGTATAGCAATTATCCTATAGTATTGGTGTAGTTTAGTAATTATCTTAGTGGGTTAGGTGCGCTTTAACGATATCGTTGTTCATCTTGTTTCCTTGTTTACTCTGTAATACTCAATGGTTCATGATCATTTCCTTATTTTCCAACTTATGCCTTGGCCTAGTTACTTTGTTAATTATATTGTTATAATTATCGCACTCGCCAGACTTTATGTCTGACCCCCCTTTTTCCATCTCTTTCCTCCCCCCCTCCCCCTAGGTGCTCAGGTTGGAACTAGCACCAGTGGAGCTTGATTTTGGACTGCTTTTAGAAGATTGCTTGGATCGCTGAAGTAAAATTCAGCTTCTCTTTAATTATGGCTATTTTAATGTTGGGGATTATGTCTTTCAGATTATGTACTTTGTTTTATCAAGATGGATATGATGTACTTGAATTTGGTTTATGGTTTTTACGATGTAACCAAACATATTTACCTTCTGCTGCAATAAATAAAGTTTTGAATTTTCAAGTACTGCTTAATATCTGTCTTGTTGTGATTTTCTGTTCTATATTCACTTAAAATGCTCCATGGAAGTTAATGCATTCCCTTTGCGAGTGACATTAATGGACGTGGGGTGTTACACTCTTCCTTTTGAATCAAAGATTTTACATTCTCAATTTGCAAATTGAATAGAATAACCATGCTCTAAAAGTTGTCCAATGCTCAACAAATTCTCATCTAATTTAGGAACATAAAAGGTATCATGAATAACTTTACCTCCTTGCTTTGTTGCAACTCCAATGCTGCCTTTGCCTTCAACTTCAACAAACTCTCCATTGCCAAGTTTAACTTCTGAACCAAATAAAGGATCTATGTCGATGAATGCATTTTTATCTCCTGTCATATGATCGCTACATCCGTTTTCCAAGTACCATACATTCTTATATTATTCAGTTTCCTTTTGACAAGCAAAGAGCAAGCTCCCTTCCATATTTTCCACTTAGGCAAATGTTGTGTGTTGTGGCTATTCAAAATGACAGTCCTTTTGAATGTGCCCGAACCTTTTGCAATTATGACACTGTGGCTTACCTTTATTCCAACAATCCTTTTCTTCATGAGAGTTCTTTTTGCAAACTCCACACCATTTATTTGATTCTTAATCACTTCCTCTTCCACCATAGATGCCTCGACCTCTTCCACGCGATTTTCTTCCTCTTTCTTTTCCAAATCTGTCACCTCTAGAAGACTCGCCATTATTTTGCTTTATTGTTTTGCCATTGTTTGATTGAGTGGTCATCTTGGACTAAAACGCGTTTTCAACAGTCTTTTCTATACGGCGTAACAATATTTTCTCGTAGGATCTAAGTGAACCCATCAACCTTTGAACGGTCATGTTTGACAAATCTTTGGTTTCTTCACCATAGGATCAAAATTTTCAGTTAAGCTTATTAAAATTTTATTAATAATTCTACGATCGTCGATTATATCTCCATGAGACTTCATTTGATTCACTAATTCGGACAGCCTATTAAAATACTCATTCAAACTTTCATTTTCTTTCACTTTTTCATTTTCAAAATTTCTCTTTAGAGATTGAAGTTTGACAGTTATCACCTTTGAATCCCCTTCAAACTTTTGTTGCAAGATTTTCCATGCTTCCTCGGCTGTTTTTGCTCTCATAATTATTGGAAATATGGTGTTCGACACTCCTCTTTGAATCATTCCAAGAACTCCAACATCAGTGATTTTTTTTTAGTACTTCAGTTTGGGCTGCTGCAGGTTCTGCCGCAACCGTTGAGTCTTCATACCCTTATTTGATGAACTCCAAGACATCCAATGAGGTGAACAAAGTCTTCATGTTTACTTTCCAGAAATCATAATTTTCTCCTTCAAATAAAGGAACTCGGACATTGCTATAAGTGGAGTTGATGCTTGCTGAAGTATTGCTTGGAGAAGCCATTACTTTGCACTTTGTTTTTTTATTGCAAGGATTTAGAGCTCTGATACCATTTGTTAGATTGAGAATACTTAATTTTATTTAGAGGAAGAATTCTTTTTTTATTTCTTACATCCAATACAACAAATGACCACATATATATAGTGCTTTACATAACCTTTCACTGAATAGACATAACTTTTAACGAACGGACAATAACCAATAGACATGCCTTTTCAAAATTTTAGATACATGATTCCAATGCAATAATTTATTACACATTACTAACATGCTGATTGTCTGAATGGCCAAAATGATAGAGATAGAAGCCTAGTGAGCAGGAACTATGATGAAATTCAAAACACTAATGTGTCGACTGTGTCAAATGCCCAGGCTCTCTTATCTGTGTCGACCCAACGGCAAATTATGTCTTAGTGTCAAGCAAACTGCTCTCCTAACAAGCGAGAATAATGTACGCGTCCACAACCCCACCCTTGTTACATTGCTCAAATCCAATGCATACAGTCCCGATACCAAAAATGACCCCCCCCCCCCACCATCCAAGACCAAATAACCATAAAGTATCCATTGCTATAACCACGTTCAACCACCAGATGCATATAGAGCTCCCTCGGTTACTGTTGAAACGGTCAGTGCAGTTAAACCATTGACTGAATCCAATGCCTCCTTCAATGGGCCTGTAGCCAATGATGCTTTCTCGGTCCCCCTCCCCCAATCAGCTTCTATCCCTGGCTATCATAGCCTAAAAAATTCGGTCACACGGCATATTAAGCAAGAGATGATAAATACACAATGGATCATCCCTAAATCAAAACGCTTAGTATTCACAGTAATTTGTGTTATTGGTAAAGTACTCAAGATGCGAAGATGGAATTTCTGGGGGTGTTTTCCGATGAAATAAGCAAACTGTTTGATATATATATATATAAAAGGTGGAGAGAAATATGGGAAGGCTGCAATACTGATTATATTTTATTTAGATTGTTTTTCCCATACATCAAGTACATAACATACTTCTATATATACTTCAGCTGAGTACATAGAACTTGATGAGAAAGTTAATTAACAGCAGAAAACTTGATGTCCTTTTGAATGGAATTTGGAACATCAAAATACACTTAAACAGATGCATTAGTAATGATTTATTAATTTGGTTTACCCCAACATTTTCTCCCGTAAACCAAATTTACTTTGCATTCCCAGAGCTTGGACATTCTTTGTGAAAACATGACCTCCCAGTGGTTTAGTAAAGATGTCAGCTAATTTTTCATCACTTCGGCAATACCTGAGATTGATTTCTCCTTCACTGACAAGTTCTCTTATAAAATGAAATATTAAGCGAATGTGCTTTGTTCTTCCATGCAAAACAGGGTCCATTGAAACTGAAATGGCTGAACTATTATCACAAAACAAAGTTGTTGGTTCACATTGTCTGAACTTGAGTTTTTCCAGAATTTCTCTTAACCAAAAAGCTTGACACCCAACCAAAGTTGCTGCAATATACTCTGCTTCGGTGGTTGAGAGTGACACAATTGGTTGTTTCTTTAAGCACCAAGAGATTGCTCCACTTCCCAGATTAAATACATAGCCAGAAGTACTTCAGGAGTCATCAATACTTCCACCAAAGTCGCTATCAGTGTAACCAACAAGCTTTGTAGGCACACGAGTTTTATAGAAAATACCATAATCGATGGTACCTTTGATATATCGAAGAACTCTTTTGGCAGCCACAATATGATCAAATTTAGCTGGCAAGCTTCGTGGAACTTTCTCCATCATCCTTTGAGTCTCCATAACTTCACCGTTCGTAGCCATTTGATTTACAATGGAAGAGAGACAGTGAAATATTCTGAGATCTTTTCATTTTCTTTCATCTCAGGCTTCTTAAATTCGGCCCGTAACGATTGTAAATGGACCTTTTTCACTTGATCATGTCCGGAGTATGTTGTCTCTAATATTCTCCATGCGTCATAAGCACTATTAGCTTTTGAAATTCTCTCATAAACAGGAATTTCCAGTCCTTGGTAAATTTAAAAGAGAGCCTTTCTGTCCTTTTGTTTTTTATTCTTCAAAACATCTTTTTAGGCATTTGTGAGTTGAGATTCATCTTCCGGCGCACGAACACCTTCTTCAACAACACTCCATAAGTCTTGAGATTCAAGACAGAGCCTCATTAGGTTGCTCCAATAATCAAACCTTTCATCGCTGAATTTAGGAACAAGAGGGACAATGTTGTTTGACATTTTGTTAAATCAACCGCTCTGATACCAGTTTGATGAAATAAGCAAACTATTTGATATATATAAAGGTGGAGAGAAATACAGGAAGGCTGCAATACTGGTTATATTTTATTTAGACTGTTTTTCCCATACATCAATACATAACATACTTCTATATATATTCTAGCCGAGTACATAGAATTTGATGAGAAAGTTAATTAACAGTAGAAAACATGATGTCCTTTTGACTGGAATTTGGAATATCAAAAGACACTTAAATAGATTCATTAATAATGATTTATTAATTTGGTTTACTCCAACATTTTCATTTTTTATTAGGAGTTTGTGATGACATGCTAGTTGCTCTAGTTTACGACATGTTTTCCAGACTGTGCTAGTAAAGGCCTAACTAAGTTATTTGCTCTTGGTGATGTTGCTTGGTCCTCATCCTACTGTCTTGCTAGCTCGTTTGGATCCTCTTTGTAGTTTATGTTCTACTTTCTCCAATGTATTAATATGCTTATTTTTATGTTGGTCACATCTATTTCTACCCTACTTATTGCCTTTCACACCCCTTATTTAAACAAAATGCATCACACCCCTCTTTTTACTTTTCCTACCCCGATATATACCAGAAATGCCTTTTTATTTTAACCTTTCAATGATAATAACTTAACACTAATATAAAAAAAAATGAAATCAAAGATCAAGTAGTAATTCATAATTATTATTTTCATCAATCGTTCAATGCAAAAAAGTTACATTTCAATTTAACTCAAAAAACAATTGAACAATAAATATTTTTCTAAAAGGGAAAAATTAAAATAAAACATTATCCTTTTCTAAAAAAAGAAACTTGTGTCTTCAAATTATTTGTCGTTTCATTTTCATAATATTTTATCATGGATAAAGTGCATAAGAGAATGAAAAAATGAATATGCCAAGTACAATGATATATAAGGGTAAATTTGTCACTTTTTTTAGTGGGGTGGGTAAAGCAAGAAATGGGGTGTTGATAGAATTGGCCTTTTATGTTTATTTCCCATGTGTAGACATTGTGTCTTACATGGTTGTGTTTGTGTTGTAAATTCTTAGTGTACCAATAAAATGATAGGGGATCATTCAAATCCATCAACTATACTAAAAAAAATAGCAATCACGTGTCTTACTTGTATCCAGAAACAAAAGCATAAAATATCTACAAAAATTTCCTTATGTTTAAAAATATAAAATGGGAGGTTATTATTAATATATTAAACAAACCTTAGTTTCAATCAAATTCCTAAATTTCACTATTTATTATTTCAAAATTCTAAACAAATTTTGATCTCTTTGTTTTTCTGAAAATACCAAAGATTGATACTTCAAAACTTCAGGGAAAAATATTTGAAATAATTTAAATACTTTAATTGGAATAGATCGTAAATTATACAAGCCTTACTTATATGGTGGTTAAGCATATTCGTTACACCATACAAACATAACATCTATGGGTTTAAGGAAAGTACTATCTGTCTTATTCATCCTTAGTCCCTTGTACTTAATTTATAAACCCACTTTTAGCAATATTTTATGGATTAGATTAAAACATATTTGATGAATATATCCACCATCTCAAACTGTATTTAAAAATCAATATTTATTTAGCTCGTACTAGTTTACTTTAATAAGAGATAAGCTAAAAGCTACATCTACATGTCATAATATACACTACGTGGTGTAATAATAGCTTATTTAATACATGTAACAAAAATTACAAATACACTCTCTTATAGGCGCTAATTTAATAGGAATCCTTAACCCAAACTTTGTACAAAATGAAACAACTTATCATCTATGGCATCTCGACCAACATTTAAAAATAGAACTTGCATCGTGAACCTTGAAAGCGATAGATCATTTCTAAAATAAATCATATAAAGCAGGTCACATAGTTATCCACAATAATCTATACTTTCTTAAACTCATAATTGAAGGAATAAGATATACACTATAAGAAAAAGTCACATAGATATTGGCTAAAAAAACGATGTCCTCGTTTTTCTGGAGTGATGTCTTTGTCGGTGTTGTCTAAAGTACCCCTTTTTACATCAGTTAAAAGACGTTGTCAAAGCAGCTTTAAGACATCATAAATTAATTAATTAAGTGTTGTAATAAGTATTTTACCATATCAGCTTTTGACTGATGTCTATAATGGTTTTATACTGATGTCTATGATAGTTTGTTTATGTTGATTTCTCATTTCATATACAGAAATAAATATTTATTAAATGAAATACTATTGCATAGAATTTAATATTCAAATGGTATTTTTATTTAATAAAATATTTTATTTCAATGTATGAAATAGCACAAATTTCTAACTCCAACTATTTTACATTCACATTTCTCATACACAATTCAATACATTACACAACCAGTTTTGCATTGCCACCTCTCTACAACACTCATCACTCTAGTCAGAGAAACATTAAATTGGTCCACATTGTAACACTTTCGATGCTTCTTATAGATTTTATGCTCCAATCCAGTCCAGTCACCTGTATACCTGTCATAGAAACACACATAGTAAATTGGAACAAAAATAAATTTTAAATACAAGAAAATGTAAATTTATTTTAAATTTTATTTGCCTTAGAATTTTGATGTGTTTCTCATTATTTTTCTAGACTTGGTCTGATATATATACACACATATCTGAGTCTAGACTACTTGTAATATTCACAATGATACACTGTAAATACTACAAGGCAGACTTTATACTCTAGTGCTCACAGAACAACCCCAACACAACTATACTGGTTTGCTGATCAGAACCAACATTATAATTAACTGATTCTGAACAGCCCCAACACAGATATAGTTGGTCTATTGATAAACCATTCATGTCTGTCATTCAAATAGTCCATATATATAAAGTACACATACACGATACTCTAGGGTACAAGTTTTCATGGCCAAGACAGGATATAAATGCACACTGTGATGGACACAATTGTGAGCAACAACGAACATAGACCAGTATAAACAGCAGGGCAAATGCACAATGACAAATGAATCAGTGTAACAACTCAAAAATGGTCATCAACATACAACATTACTGGCTAATACCATACAAGGCGGCAGGGTCAAGAATGCACATGTGTGCATGGATATTCAAAGTCAACAAGTAAAAATATTTATGGTTAAAATGATAGTCTAGGTACACAATGGTCAAGACATGAAAATCACATTCAGGTATGTACAAAGAACTCAAGTAAACAACTTAGTACGAAGCCACAACAAGAAGCATAATCAAATCCAGGAACATAATGGTCAAGACAGGAAAAGGCATTTATGGTTAAAATGATAATCAACTTTCAATTGTAGCTGTTCAGAATTTGTAAAATTACGTAAATGGTAAAAGAATTTATTTTGTTATATATCTTTTAATTATTCGAAACTACGTATAAAAACTTTTGTATTCTAAACAATTCACACAAGTATTTTTTGTTAAAATGATAATCAACTTTCAGTTTCACTCTATCAATCTTTTTCTCAAGCCTAACACATTTAAGAACATTAACGTTGTAGTTGTTCATCTTGTCTACTAGACATTTTTTCTTTCATTTTTTTGTATATAAGAATGATAAATGGCAAGTTAAGAGGTAGTGGCCGAAACTAATATGAAGAACAAAACAACATAAACCTGGATTTTTTTAACTTACTAAAGAATAAGTATAAAGTATAAACATCACTAGCTTTAGTACGATTTGTTCTCTTTAGCATAGTAAAGAATATACAACTAATTATGTATTTCTGGCTTTTTATTTCTCTTACAATATTCATAAAAAAGCTTTTTCTTAAAATAAAAAGCAATTATTGTTTGCTGAGTTGGTTTTTGTTCTTCTTATGTTATAAAATTAAGATTGATTCTATTTGAGACAAATTATAATTCAGGTTGCATTCATTCAGGTGAACATTTTATCATTATCACATAATGATACCTGATACCACAATTAAAAGAGCTATAAAAAAACTCAGTTTGTAACGGATAACAGTAATGAATTTTTTCAAGTAATAAGATTGATAGTAAAATATTTTCTACTCCTTTTACACTGACTCAAGAATATTTAGTCTTGGGAAGCCAGCTACTCTCTAACTTGCGAGATAATATTCATTGCCTAACAGATAAGCTAATGCAATGTGAAGAAGAATATGCTCCTTCTGGGTATTTGCTTATTGAGGTTTGAACTTTGTTTCTTGTTCATTTTTATCACACATTTTATTCTTATGTATCATTCTATATCAGCTTCTCTCCTGGTTGAATCAAATTCAAACACAAAACCGTTACTCAATCCACTCCAAAAGCATCCCCGACTTTAAAATTCAATTAAACAAAGTGAATGGAAAATTTACAACTAATACCTATACTATATCAAAATGGGAAAAAAAGGTCAGATTCCTCTTTATCTTTTGCTAAGTCGACATTAATCTTTCCCATGTAAAACCCAAAAATGTCAAGGTTCTCTCAAAAGGGTGTTAAACCAAAAAAACAGCTCCAAAAGTAGAAATAAGGCCAAAAGACTTAATCAGAAATCCCAATAAACACTCGAGTTCAAACCCCAGTATATACGAAAATTCCAGAAGGGTTAAACATTTCAAACAGGATAAAATCGGAGCAAACAATCATGACCAAATCAAATACGAAATCAGAGATATTATCGGACTTAGGAACTGTAACAACCCGCAAATTCTGGGCCAGTTTAAAATTTTTAAATTGGCAATTTTAGCGAATTTTGAATATTTAAAATAGATTATTTTAAATAATATCGACGAAAAATTTAATTTGAATAGAATTCGACGTATATATTATATACGTCGTCGTTAGAATATATAATAATTATATGTAATTATAAAAGGAATTGAAAATGGCGCGGTAGTTCGAAAATTCGATTTCTAATTTCAAATGAATATACAGAATTCAATATAAGTCAGAATTGAACGAAACAAGAAATATTTGAATCTGTATAACTATATCTTTGTAACGAAGTTGACAAACTGGGATTTCATCTTAGAAATGATAAGATATGTCCAGTTTAAAATTAGAAATAGTCGCTGTGGAATTTATATATATTTTTATATATATAGGGCCCTTAAAAATAGCAATTTTACAAACGACCTCGGATTTCGACGAAACCAGTTTTGTTGGGTCCGTGATGTTAAGTTATTGCTAGATTCCAAATTTCATAATTTTTCGAATCAATATGTGAGCGTGGCAAAGGAAAACGCGTTTGACCAGTTTCAGTTGATTTTAATCGACTGGAAAATGGCCATTTTTCAAACAGCCTCAGAATTTGACGAAACTAGTTTTGTTAGGACCGTATCGTCAATATGAACCTAGAAAATATTTTTCTGGAATTTTTAGAGTTAGTATGTGACCCCAGTAATTTGAAATGTACGTTTAAAATTCAATATAGTGATTTAAATGTAAATTCAAAGGAAAATGATTGTAACAATCGGATCGGCTTACGATGCATGTCCCATTGTGTTCGGAATAGGGGTAATATGCTATGGACGGCAGGCGGTGGGCCTCGTTTAGAGGTCGTATGTGAAAGTCAACTTTTTATAAAAATAAAATAATTAAATAATAAAAATAAAATAAAAAGAAAAAGAAAACCCTCCTCCCCTATATGTTCTGCCCCCCCCCCCCCCCCCCCCCCGTTCACAAAGAAATTCAGAAGAAAAAAAATAATAAAAAAAAGGAAGAAAACCCACGCGCCTCGATCTCTGCCCCAAGCCGCCGCCGACGCCCCCTTCACCTCTGCCTGGCCTCACGTCGCCCCCTTTTTTCTCTCCCGTTCAAGATCCCTAAAATCCCATCGCGATGGACACCCCCAACGCCATCGAAGTAGCACCGCTCCACCCCGCCGAAGCCGCCTCCATCGAGCCAGCCGCCTCCGTCGAGCCAATCGCCATCCTCTCTCGCCGCAGCCTTTCCCCTACGCCTGAATTCGAACTGTGAGCATCCCTTTGTTTTTACTATTTATTTTATTTATTTTATTTATTTTATTTTTATCAATTTGTTATAAATCTGAAAATGAAGTTTATATTTTTGTTTTAAATTTTGATAATGAAAACTGAAAATGAAGTTTATATTTTTGTTTTAAATTTTGATAAAAGAAAATTAACATTGTTTTTAAATGTGTTTTTGAAAATAAAATAAAATTAGGTGTGTTAAATTAAATTGGTAAAAGGTAAAAATGAAATGGTTTTCAAAGTAGAAATAGAATTGTTTTTTTTAAATAAAATATTATTGTTTTTCAAATAAAAATAGGCATAGTTTTGAAAATATAAAAACATAGTATAATATAAAATTAGTACTGTTTAGAATGTTAAAAATATAATTTTTATATATTGAACTTTGAACTAAAAATTCGATTTTTATATATTGAACTTTGAACTAAAAATTCGATTTTTAAATATATGAAGTGATTATTAAAATATGATTTTTAAATTGAAAGTGAATAAATAAAAATGTGATTTTTATTAAAAAGACATCAAAATATAAAAATGTGATTTTTATATATGTAGTGGCTACGGGCAATAAAGATGACGAAGGTGCGATAGCGATGAAGATTTCCTGCAAAAGAAGAGCTGTGGAGCTAGGATAGCAATAGGTGAGAATTTCTCACCTTTCAATTTCTTTTTCTAGTTATATATATATATATATACTAGGATGCAGACGGTGCTTAGTAGCACCCGACACAATCGTCCACAGACCATGGACTTGTTTGTTTGGTTGCATAAATTAGTTAGATGCTTTGGTTTGAATTGAATTGTTTGGTGAGATGAATTGATTTGATTGATGTGTGAATGGCGTGGGCCTTCACTAGACCGGGGATAAGGCTAGGCCTTGTCCCGTTTCTAGTATCGTGCCGTTATGCCGCCGAAATTTTCTAAAATATGTTAGAAAATGAAAATATCATTTTATTGTGTAAATGAATAATAGAAATTCATATGTTGGAATAAAATGTTTTATCGTTAAAAATATAATTTTTAACGTGAATATGAATATAGTAAAAGTGAATAAAATAAAATATTCATTTACAAACCGGACGGTTTGTTTATGTACACCTATTTGAAGGACATTGATTGGGACGATAAATTTTACACATCGCCCAACAGCACAAATAAAATATGTGTTTGATTGTTTGAAACCCCACACGGGTGTTGGGATGAAATTTGAAGTTCACTCATCCTGATTTATTAAATATGTCGATCGGTTGATTGACAGGCTGTTTTAAGCGTTAGATATCTATATTTGATGCTTATCCAGTGTAGTGCACTTTGGTTGATGGTTGATTATTTTTCCATGCTATTATATACATGTGTTGTATGAAAATCCATATAATTAACTTTATATGGTAATTGATTGGGCCTCATTCCAATTTGAAAAATAAAGAATATTATAAAATAAAAGTTCATGTGTTGACAGTACTCATTCATTGAGATTGGTCATGTGTTGAACGAAATATTTTAGTAATAAAATTTGCACCTTTATCGATATAAAATAAAAGTTCATGTGTTGACAGTACTCATTCATTGAGATTGGTCATGTGTTGAACGAAATATTTTGATAATAACAACTATTTTGAAAAAGAAATATTTGAAATAGAATATTTGAAAATAGAAATTTATGAAGCCGTGTTGATTAGATTGACGCCATTTTGACGTGAACGGTATTTATATCGATTTTAAAACGATTTCGAAATGAATTGAATTGAAAACGATTTCAAAATGAATTGAATTGAAAACGATTTCGAAATGAATTGAATTGAAAACGATTTCGAAATGAATTGAATTGAAAACGATTTCGAAATGAATTGAATTGAAAACGATTTCGAATTGAATTGAAAGTGAATTGAAATGAATTCAAATTGAATTGAAATTTGAATTGAATAGAAATGAGTTTTGAAACGAATCTATAAAGAAGAATTCAATTTTGCTTTGAATTGAAATGGAAGTTGAAATAGATTTTTGAAACGAATTCAAAACTATTTATATAATTCGTTTTAAATAGAAATCGACGATATATATATTATATATATTATATATATAATATAATGGCCTGAATAGAACGCGCCGCGCCGCGGCAGTTCGTGAATTTCGACCATTTATTTCAAACGGACATTACGGGAGATCCGACCGTCGGATTCTCCTAAAACCGGAACCGTTGGGTTCGTATCGAAAAGAGCTTCTAGCGAATGTTAGAAATTTGAAATCTAACGGTTGGATTTGGAATTATGTCCAAATCAAATTTGAAAAAGGTCGTTGTAAGTGCAGTTCGATGGCCATTGATGGAAATCGACTGTACGGGCCTTGATAAAATTATTAAAAATAGTAATAATTTGTGTAAAATCATAAGAAATGATTTGTGAAGATTTGGGATGAAAAACTCCATATTTGAATAGATAAAAATAGATTTTTATCGAAATGAACTAGTTTTGAACTAGAAATATAATTCTATTTATTTTTAAATAAATAAATTGAATTTAAAAAGGGTTTTGAAAATAACCAAAATTTCCAATGATTGCATTGGAGTGGATTTGAATCGAAATTGTCTTCGGAATATTTCGATGTTGGAATTCGTGATTATACAGATGTTGTTATGGGAATTTGAAAGATATATATATTTATATCGTTATTTCCAATACGACATTTGTTAGTCGTAGAATTTGATATTGAATATAAGCCGATATATTTTCTATTCAGAGCCTTGTATTGAATATCAAATGTGATTTGGGGTTTGTCGTGAATGGTGTCTTCACTAACACTGTTCTTGAACCCAGTTGAGAAAAGATTAAATCTTTTTATTCAGATTTAATGAAGTGTACCAATTAAATAATATTTAATTGGAATTGAATTGATATTGATTTTTGGGTTTATCGTGAACAGTGTTTTAAATAACACTTGTTCTTTAACCCGATAATTAATGGAATGTGATTTGGGTTTGTCGTGAATGGTGTCTTCACTAACACTATTCTTGAACCCAGTTGAGAAAAGATTAAATCTTTTTATTTAGATTTAATGAAGTGTACCAATTAAATAATATTTAATTGGAATTGAATTGATATTGATTTTTGGGTTTATCGTGAACAGTGTTTTAAATAACACTTGTTCTTTAACCCGATAATTAATGGAATGTGATTTTGGGTTTATCGTGAACCGTGTTTTAAATGACACTGATTCTTTAACCCAGTCGAAGATTAAAACTAAGTGGAGTTTTAATGAATCTTTAATTAGATTGAAAAGATCAAAAATGGAGTATCACCAGTTTTGCTCCAGGCGATAGTTAAATCTTTAATTAGATTTGAACGTGAAATGGTAATTGAATTTACCGATAACACTGTGGTGTTAGATATGAAGTATTACCAGTTTTACTTCATGGGATGAATAGGTTGGGATTGGGAAATTAAAACAAATGATTACTTCGGTAAAGTTCGTTAATCCCGACTAATTCGAATTGATATTCAAAGATAGATTAAAGAATAAATTCAGGAATTTATCTTGGATAAAATTAATGGGAACCTTTCCCTATGAATGTGAAATTTAGAAACTAACGGTCGGTTAGCTAAGCAGAATGGTTTTCTGGATATTGATCTGATGTTGGTTTCGGCCTTCGGGGTTAATATTTGGGGAATTATTCTCTTGATTAATTTACGGTTAGTGACTAATGAATTGGAATGAGGCGTATGTTGTGTTTGTGTAACACTTTTATAATATATACGCGAGTTATTCGGAAAGACCGGGTTTATCCCATTCTGAATAACTGATACGACGATAAGTCGAAGATGAAGACGATGGTCGAAGACCGGAGGTCTTCACGTCGTTTGGGTAATTACTGATGATCTTGATTGGGCTGTACACCCAAGAAGATGGAAACAGTTAGTGATCGTCCAGACGTACTTGGAGATCGATGGATATGCGGGGTACTAGGTGCCTCCGGTTTCGTTCAGACCCAGGACGGACTTGTAAATGGACTGTGTGTCTGACATCGGATTTCATTCTGTGTGACTGATATCGGTTGCATAGGATGGTTTTCCTGTGTGGCAGGCTAAGATGCAAATGATCAAGGCTTCTGTTGAAAAGCAAAGTCTTGTGGTGATGATCAAAGCACGGCCTTTGTGGCGTAGCTTTGTGTAACGTTTACCTCGCGTGTTTCACACCCGGTATGAACCAAAAACGGGAGACGGACCTCAGGGAGGACTTGCGTTTCTTTCTAGTTAGAAGTGGCGTCAGTGGTTTTACACGCCCTGACGAGTTTGACTTATGTGGTTGTTGCTGTTGCGAGGCGCCTCGGTTATATCGGTTTCGGCCGATGCATTCTGGTCGGCTGACGGACCAGACTTACACCCCATAGGGTGGGGAAACGTAGTGTTCAGGCATTTTAATCCACATCGGTGGACCGGCCCTGACGATCCAAGGGCCCACCTGTGTCTGGGTCCTGAGACACGGACTAGAGCGTCTCGAATCGGTTGAGGACTATCTTTTGGCTCGGTTCATAGACGGAAATCCAATTTCCAAATACGTGACATTTGCGGTTTTAATTGTAACCCTATATATGGCGACATAGTGGGATGGGGCGCTTATGCCGCCTATGATTGATACTTATGATTTGAAGTTGTTTTATACACTATGCACTTATAATAGTATCAAACGATTGGTTTTAACCGTATCAAGCATTCTTTGGCTGTTATAAGGGAAAACCCTATCCTCGGCTGCGTTGCATTGTGTGATGGGACCTGGGTCTTATAACAGCTTCATTTTTTCTTTATTTAGCATTGCGTTGTTTGTTTTATGCACTGGTATTCTTGGGAGGAAACCCGTTCCGTGTTATACGGCGTGGTCCCTTGATTTACCTAGCTTTAAAAATAAAGATTAATAACTGTTTTAGTTCTCACACCAGTCACATGACTGACCTGGAGTTTATTGTTTTAACCTAAACTCTGGGTGCCCTTATTTTGACACGGGCAGCTAGTAGTTTTGGTTTTGCAGATTTATATTCACAGGATCCTGGTTTACAGCTGGAACGATATCCGGAAAGATTTGTATCCGTATATCTACTTCTAGTTGTGTATTGTATTATTTTCCGCTGCTATGTATTTAAATGTAATTTAAATCTCTGATATTTCTGTGTAATATTTATTTATACTCTGTATATTCTTGTAATTTGATGCATTGTTGTAATAACAATGAAATGTTCTTTTGTCTACGTTCTATTTTGTCGTGTTCTCAAAACGATAGGGCATTTCGAACGGTTTGGGTCGGTTTAGCGACTGGTTCGGACCGAGCGAAATTCCTTGCCGTCACATTTGGTATCAGAGCTTTGGTTTACAAAGCAGAGAACAAGGCACGTTAGAACCTTACGAAAGAATTCATCAGATATTGGATTAGTAATATCCAATTAGAATGACTCGTTAGAGATAGGATCAGTAGTATCCTAGAACGGGTGTGAAGAGTATATTTTTGAAAATGAAAACAAATTTTGTTTAGAAAATTTAAATCGATTATTCGTATTTGATTATCTATTTATATTGATGTGGACAATCCAGTATATATAGGTTTTGCGTATACGTCTGATCCGCGTGTATTCGAAATTTTAATATACTGGATAGATATAGAATCACCTTCTAGTCGCCCGGAGAGAACTCTGATGATTGATGCATCATCATCAGAATTTATGTTCGAGTGACGAAAGGGAGATTTCTATATATTTCCATTAGACTGGTGTGAGAACCAATTTGATAGGGCTTATTGTTGTGATTTGGCATCAAAAATCTGATTTTTGTATATGTATCAAAATTATGAATTTGAAACTCTAATTCACTAATTGATTGATGTCTGTGTTGTTTGTTCATTGTTTGATAATTTTGAACCATTTAGCCTAATTGAATCAAATATTGAATTATATTGAAAATTGGTCGCATTTGCTTGCATACATATACTCACATTGAACAGGTCATAGCAAGGAGGCTAGAGCCGAAGAATAAAATTTGTTTGCCCGACAAATAGGTACATGTTTACTACATAATTTCCTGTTTTGTTTGGGTGATGATGATTTTGTGAGCCTATTGGCTAGCCGCTTGGATTTTTCTTTTTCTTTTTGAGATCTGAAGGACCGGGGAAGCTATTTGAAATTCCCCGATGCTCCCGGTGCAGGGGAGGTTATGGCGAAATTTTTCGAAAATTTAGGGTGTTAGCCAAATTTTTGAGATTTTGAAAATTCTCAGAAACTAAAGAGTTGGAGAATGGAAGCCAGATCGAGCGTAGAGTTGAATAATCAAACCACTTTCGACTTTGTTCCTTTTCGGGGACGAAAAGTTTTAAGTGGGGGAGATTGTAACAACCCGCAAATTCTGGGCCAGTTTAAAATTTTTAAATTGGCAATTTTAGCGAATTTTGAATATTTAAAATAGATTATTTTAAATAATATCGACGAAAAATTTAATTTGAATAGAATTCGACGTATATATTATATACGTCGTCGTTAGAATATATAATAATTATATATAATTATAAAAGGAATTGAAAATGGCGCGGTAGTTCGAAAATTCGATTTCTAATTTCAAATGAATATACATAATTCAATATAAGTCAGAATTGAACGAAACAAGAAATATTTGAATCTGTATAACTATATCTTTGTAACGAAGTTGACAAACTGGGATTTCATCTTAGAAATGATAAGATATGTCCAGTTTAAAATTAGAAATAGTCGCTGTGGAATTTATATATATTTTTATATATATAGGGCCCTTAAAAATAGCAATTTTACAAACGACCTCGGATTTTGACGAAACCAGTTTTGTTGGGTCCGTGATGTTAAGTTATTGCTAGATTCCAAATTTCATAATTTTTCGAATCAATATGTGAGCGTGGCAAAGGAAAACGCGTTTGACCAGTTTCAGTTGATTTTAATCGACTGGAAAATGGCCATTTTTCAAACAGCCTCAGAATTTGACGAAACTAGTTTTGTTAGGACCGTATCGTCAATACGAACCTAGAAAATATTTTTCTGGAATTTTTAGAGTTAGTATGTGACCCCAGTAATTTGAAATGTACGTTTAAAATTCAATATAGTGATTTAAATGTAAATTCAAAGGAAAATGATTGTAACAATCGGATCGGCTTACGATGCATGTCCCATTGTGTTCGGAATAGGGGTAATATGCTATGGACGGCAGGCGGTGGGCCTCGTTTAGAGGTCGTATGTGAAAGTCAACTTTTTATAAAAATAAAATAATTAAATAATAAAAATAAAAGAAAAAGAAAACCCTCCTCCCCTATATGTTCTGCCCCCCCCCCCCCCCCCCCCGTTCACAAAGAAATTCAGAAGAAAAAAAATAAAAAATAAAAAAAAGGAAGAAAACCCACGCGCCTCGATCTCTGCCCCAGGCCGCCGCCGCCGCCCCCTTCACCTCTGCCTGGCCTCACGTCGCCCCCTTTTTTCTCTCCCGTTCAAGATCCCTAAAATCCCATCGCGATGGACACCCCCAACGCCATCGAAGTAGCACCGCTCCACCCCGCCGAAGCCGCCTCCATCGAGCCAGCCGCCTCCGTCGAGCCAATCGCCATCCTCTCTCGCCGCAGCCTTTCCCCTACGCCTGAATTCGAACTGTGAGCATCCCTTTGTTTTTACTATTTATTTTATTTATTTTATTTATTTTATTTTTATCAATTTGTTATAAATCTGAAAATGAAGTTTATATTTTTGTTTTAAATTTTGATAATGAAAACTGAAAATGAAGTTTATATTTTTGTTTTAAATTTTGATAAAAGAAAATTAACATTGTTTTTAAATGTGTTTTTGAAAATAAAATAAAATTAGGTGTGTTAAATTAAATTGGTAAAAGGTAAAAATGAAATGGTTTTCAAAGTAGAAATAGAATTGTTTTTTTTAAATAAAATATTATTGTTTTTCAAATAAAAATAGGCATAGTTTTGAAAATATAAAAACATAGTATAATATAAAATTAGTACTGTTTAGAATGTTAAAAATATAATTTTTATATATTGAACTTTGAACTAAAAATTCGATTTTTATATATTGAACTTTGAACTAAAAATTCGATTTTTAAATATATGAAGTGATTATTAAAATATGATTTTTAAATTGAAAGTGAATAAATAAAAATGTGATTTTTATTTTAAAGACATCAAAATATAAAAATGTGATTTTTATATATGTAGTGGCTACGGGCAATAAAGATGACGAAGGTGCGATAGCGATGAAGATTTCCTGCAAAAGAAGAGCTGTGGAGCTAGGATAGTAATAGGTGAGAATTTCTCACCTTTCAATTTCTTTTTCTAGTTATATATATATATATACTAGGATGCAGACGGTGCTTAGTAGCACCTGACACAATCGTCCACAGACCATGGACTTGTTTGTTTGGTTGCATAAATTAGTTAGATGCTTTGGTTTGAATTGAATTGTTTGGTGAGATGAATTGATTTGATTGATGTGTGAATGGCGTGGGCCTTCACTAGACCGGGGATAAGGCTAGGCCTTGTCCCGTTTCTAGTGTCGTGCCGTTATGCCGCCGAAATTTTCTAAAATATGTTAGAAAATGAAAATATCATTTTATTGTGTAAATGAATAATAGAAATTCATATGTTGGAATAAAATGTTTTATCGTTAAAAATATAATTTTTAACGTGAATATGAATATAGTAAAAGTGAATAAAATAAAATATTCATTTACAAACCGGACGGTTTGTTTATGTACACCTATTTGAAGGACATTGATTGGGACGATAAATTTTACACATCGCCCAACAGCACAAATAAAATATGTGTTTGATTGTTTGAAACCCCACACGGGTGTTGGGATGAAATTTGAAGTTCACTCATCCTGATTTATTAAATATGTCGATCGGTTGATTGACAGGCTGTTTTAAGCGTTAGATATCTATATTTGATGCTTATCCAGTGTAGTGCACTTTGGTTGATGGTTGATTATTTTTCCATGCTATTATATACATGTGTTGTATGAAAATCCATATAATTAACTTTATATGGTAATTGATTGGGCCTCATTCCAATTTGAAAAATAAAGAATATTATAAAATAAAAGTTCATGTGTTGACAGTACTCATTCATTGAGATTGGTCATGTGTTGAACGAAATATTTTAGTAATAAAATTTGCACCTTTATCGATATAAAATAAAAGTTCATGTGTTGACAGTACTCATTCATTGAGATTGGTCATGTGTTGAACGAAATATTTTGATAATAACAACTATTTTGAAAAAGAAATATTTGAAATAGAATATTTGAAAATAGAAATTTATGAAGCCGTGTTGATTAGATTGACGCCATTTTGACGTGAACGGTATTTATATCGATTTTAAAACGATTTCGAAATGAATTGAATTGAAAACGATTTCAAAATGAATTGAATTGAAAACGATTTCGAAATGAATTGAATTGAAAACGATTTCGAAATGAATTGAATTGAAAACGATTTCGAAATGAATTGAATTGAAAACGATTTCGAAATGAATTGAATTGAAAACGATTTCGAATTGAATTGAAAGTGAATTGAAATGAATTCAAATTGAATTGAAATTTGAATTGAATAGAAATGAGTTTTGAAACGAATCTATAAAGAAGAATTCAATTTTGCTTTGAATTGAAATGGAAGTTGAAATAGATTTTTGAAACGAATTCAAAACTATTTATATAATTCGTTTTAAATAGAAATCGACGATATATATATTATATATATTATATATATAATATAATGGCCTGAATAGAACGCGCCGCGCCGCGGCAGTTCGTGAATTTCGACCATTTATTTCAAACGGACATTACGGGAGATCCGACCGTCGGATTCTCCTAAAACCGGAACCGTTGGGTTTGTATCGAAAAGAGCTTCTAGCGAATGTTAGAAATTTGAAATCTAACGGTTGGATTTGGAATTATGTCCAAATCAAATTTGAAAAAGGTCGCTGTAAGTGCAGTTCGATGGCCATTGATGGAAATCGACTGTACGGGCCTTGATAAAATTATTAAAAATAGTAATAATTTGTGTAAAATCATAAGAAATGATTTGTGAAGATTTGGGATGAAAAACTCCATATTTGAATAGATAAAAATAGATTTTTATCGAAATGAACTAGTTTTGAACTAGAAATATAATTCTATTTATTTTTAAATAAATAAATTGAATTTAAAAAGGGTTTTGAAAATAACCAAAATTTCCAATGATTGCATTGGAGTGGATTTGAATCGAAATTGTCTTCGGAATATTTCGATGTTGGAATTCGTGATTATACAGATGTTGTTATGGGAATTTGAAAGATATATATATTTATATCGTTATTTCCAATACGACATTTGTTAGTCGTAGAATTTGATATTGAATATAAGCCGATATATTTTCTATTCAGAGCCTTGTATTGAATATCAAATGTGATTTGGGGTTTGTCGTGAATGGTGTCTTCACTAACACTGTTCTTGAACCCAGTTGAGAAAAGATTAAATCTTTTTATTTAGATTTAATGAAGTGTACCAATTAAATAATATTTAATTGGAATTGAATTGATATTGATTTTTGGGTTTATCGTGAACAGTGTTTTAAATAACACTTGTTCTTTAACCCGATAATTAATGGAATGTGATTTGGGTTTGTCGTGAATGGTGTCTTCACTAACACTATTCTTGAACCCAATTGAGAAAAGATTAAATCTTTTTATTTAGATTTAATGAAGTGTACCAATTAAATAATATTTAATTGGAATTGAATTGATATTGATTTTTGGGTTTATCGTGAACAGTGTTTTAAATAACACTTGTTCTTTAACCCGATAATTAATGGAATGTGATTTTGGGTTTATCGTGAACCGTGTTTTAAATGACACTGATTCTTTAACCCAGTCGAAGATTAAAACTAAGTGGAGTTTTAATGAATCTTTAATTAGATTGAAAAGATCGAAAATGGAGTATCACCAGTTTTGCTCCAGGCGATAGTTAAATCTTTAATTAGATTTGAACGTGAAATGGTAATTGAATTTACCGATAACACTGTGGTGTTAGATATGAAGTATTACCAGTTTTACTTCATGGGATGAATAGGTTGGGATTGGGAAATTAAAACAAATGATTACTTCGGTAAAGTTCGTTAATCCCGACTAATTCGAATTGATATTCAAAGATAGATTAAAGAATAAATTCAGGAATTTATCTTGGATAAAATTAATGGGAACCTTTCCCTATGAATGTGAAATTTAGAAACTAACGGTCGGTTAGCTAAGCAGAATGGTTTTCTGGATATTGATCTGATGTTGGTTTCGGCCTTCGGGGTTAATATTTGGGGAATTATTCTCTTGATTAATTTACGGTTAGTGACTAATGAATTGGAATGAGGCGTATGTTGTGTTTGTGTAACACTTTTATAATATATACGCGAGTTATTCGGAAAGACCGGGTTTATCCCATTCTGAATAACTGATACGACGATAAGTCGAAGATGAAGACGATGGTCGAAGACGGAGGTCTTCACGTCGTTTGGGTAATTACTGATGATCTTGATTGGGCTGTACACCCAAGAAGATGGAAACAGTTAGTGATCGTCCAGACGTACTTGGAGATCGATGGATATGCGGGGTACTAGGTGCCTCCGGTTTCGTTCAGACCCAGGACGGACTTGTAAATGGACTGTGTGTCTGACATCGGATTTCATTCTGTGTGACTGATATCGGTTGCATAGGATGGTTTGCCTGTGTGGCAGGCTAAGATGCAAATGATCAAGGCTTCTGTTGAAAAGCAAAGTCTTGTGGTGATGATCAAAGCACGGCCTTTGTGGCGTAGCTTTGTGTAACGTTTACCTCGCGTGTTTCACACCCGGTATGAACCAAAAACGGGAGACGGACCTCAGGGAGGACTTGCATTTCTTTCTAGTTAGAAGTGGCGTCAGTGGTTTTACACGCCCTGACGAGTTTGACTTATGTGGTTGTTGCTGTTGCGAGGCGCCTCGGTTATATCGGTTTCGGCCGATGCATTCTGGTCGGCTGACGGACCAGACTTACACCCCATAGGGTGGGGAAACGTAGTGTTCAGGCATTTTAATCCACATCGGTGGACCGGCCCTGACGATCCAAGGGCCCACCTGTGTCTGGGTACTGAGACACGGACTAGAGCGTCTCGAATCGGTTGAGGACTATCTTTTGCCTCGGTTCATAGACGGAAATCCAATTTCCAAATACGTGACATTTGCGGTTTTAATTGTAACCCTATATATGGCGACATAGTGGGATGGGGCGCTTATGCCGCCTATGATTGATACTTATGATTTGAAGTTGTTTTATACACTATGCACTTATAATAGTATCAAACGATTGGTTTTAACCGTATCAAGCATTCTTTGGCTGTTATAAGGGAAAACCCTATCCTCGGCTGCGTTGCATTGTGTGATGGGACCTGGGTCTTATAACAGCTTCATTTTTTCTTTATTTAGCATTGCGCTGTTTGTTTTATGCACTGGTATTCTTGGGAGGAAACCCGTTCCGTGTTATACGGCGTGGTCCCTTGATTTACCTAGCTTTAAAAATAAAGATTAATAACTGTTTTAGTTCTCACACCAGTCACATGACTGACCTGGAGTTTATTGTTTTAACCTAAACTCTGGGTGCCCTTATTTTGACACGGGCAGCTAGTAGTTTTGGTTTTGCAGATTTATATTCACAGGATCCTGGTTTACAGCTGGAACGATATCCGGAAAGATTTGTATCCGTATATCTACTTCTAGTTGTGTATTGTATTATTTTCCGCTGCTATGTATTTAAATGTAATTTAAATCTCTGATATTTCTGTGTAATATTTATTTATACTCTGTATATTCTTGTAATCTGATGCATTGTTGTAATAACAATGAAATGTTCTTTTGTCTACGTTCTATTTTGTCGTGTTCTCAAAACGATAGGGCGTTTCGAACGGTTTGGGTCGGTTTAGCGACTGGTTCGGACCGAGCGAAATTCCTTGCCGTCACAGGAACCCTATCAATTCACACACAATTCATCATTGGCAAGCATCTAAGTTTGAGCATAAATCAAGCATAAATTCGAATTAAAAATCATACCAGAGATCGAACAAAAAATCTTGGATCGACTTGAAGCATTTCAACTCGAGTAAAGCAATAGAGAATGATACTAGAAATCGGAGCAGATAAGAGAGCGCAAGCCTCAAATCAAAGGGATTCGAAACCCTAGCTTATAATGCCACCGCCATTAGTTCAAAAAGTGATTCGATTTTCCCTTTTTTCTATATGAGGTTTGAATTTTGATTGAGGGAAGAAACGATTTCGTTTCAGTGAAGAAAGGGGAAGGGGATCGCGATTTGGAATGGGAAAGAAACGTATTTGGTATGTGTTGAGAAATAAAACGTGAAGGGGTCAAAAGTGAAGCGGGAGTGTTAAACGTGAATAGGGAAATTGCTAATGAGGTGGAAGAGGCCGATTGGACGGTTTTGATGGTTGCGGATTAGAAGTGATTAACGGCTAGATATAGGAAATTATGGGTGGTGCAGATTGACTAGAAAAGCAAATTATGAGACCTTTAACATCACGCATGAAGCTGATGTAAATGATGCATAAAAACTGATGTTAACGCACATTTCAATTTATTTATTAATGTAAGATATAATTTTACTATAAAACATAATTAATAAATATTGACTATAATTACTAAAAAATATTAACTATAAAATATAATTAATAAATATTAACTATAATTTACTAATTATTAATCATTAACAATAATACATTTAACAAGTGATGTAATAGACAACAGATATTTTAATAAGTGAAGTAATAGCCAAGATTTTTGGTATGACCTAAGTTCAATTTTTTAAAAGTGTATTTACGACATCAGTCGTTCAATAAATCGATGTCTGAGAAACCAACAACATCACTTAAAAATTAGCGATGTTAAAAAACGTTTTGACATCGGCTGAATTTACGATTGATGTTAAAACTGTGATGTCTATTCTACTTTTTCTTGCAGTGTAGTAAGAATTAGCAGTGCAATCTCAAATAAATATAACTTGCATATGTTAGTCCAAAATATGATCTAAAACCCCAAATGATCACAACAAGACTAAGTGAGTGAGGTGTTGTGCGCGGCTCGGAATCAAATAAGTGACTTTGAAACCATAAAACTGCTTCAAAGTTCAAAAAGTCGTTTGAAGCCAAAGAAGAGCTTTGAAGTTATAAGAAGCCAAGTTCAGAGCCAGGAAGAACTTCATCGATGTAGAAAAGCTAGTTCAAAGTAATTAAATCCGCTTCGAAGGAGCAAGAAGAAAGTACGAAGCCAAAGGTTCGCTTTGAAGTTGTACAACCAATCCAATAGTTCAAATGAGGCCTTATTGGAGTTCTTCGTAGCACATTCAAGTCAATACAAAACAATTCAATTTGCTTTGCGTAGCTTTGAAGTAGTGTAGCATGTAAATAGGAATGTCAGTTCGTAAGTCATGTTGTTCAACTGTGCAGTATGTAAGAGTATTTCCATAGTTATGAAAGTTCATGTCCATTCACATGTTATGTTAGTATAAAATGTTACAATTTGCGTTCATTATGTTATGTTAGTCCAATCTTCAAATACAAATCCAAGTACAAGCCATAAATTGAAATTAGCATAATATCCCCAATTTGAGTTAGGATTTTAAAATGAAAGAATGTAGATAGTAGATAAAATGATTTTTCATGCCCTTTCTTAATACTACTCTTCCCCTATTTACAGGTGGAGGTTCCTAGATGTGGTCCAGGCCTATTTCGAACAGGTAGGATTTGCTTTGAACATGCAGGAGCTTCTTCGAATCCCTTTGCTCTAGAGGCCTTACTTCGAAGATTTTGGCTTCGAAAGATATAGCTTCAAAGGCTTCTGCATAAAAAAAGCTTTGAAGCCATCTAGGAAGCATCTCCACCATGATTTGGATTCTTGCTTTGAGTACCTTGGTTTCGAAGGCTTTGGCTTTGGCGAAACTAGTTTCGAACACTTTAGCTTCAAAGGAATCAACTTCGAATGTTTTATGGTTTTGGAGGGATTGGCTTCGAACGCTTGGTCATATTACTCTTGAAGTAGCTTTGTTTTGTTTTGAAGATCCATAAAATATATTGCGATGCAAAACCATTTTCTGACGTGAAATCACCTTTGGTGTGAAGCTATTGATTGTGCGAAACCACTGCTTTTGCAAAGCCTCATGTGATGCAAAATAATTTTCTTTGAACTTTACCTTTCTTTTCAATGAGAAACTTCCTTGCTGCCTTATTCTCATCGAAGGTCTAATCATTAGTACGAGCTACTTGAAGCAAAACGTCTTTCCTTAGCCCGAGAGGAAGCTGTTATTTGTTATGGAAAATCAAAGCCCACGTAATTGCTTTGATTACTTCTTGAATGTGAAACCAATGCGATGTGGGTGCTTCAAAAGTCAAAGTAGGATGCTTTGTAACTCGAAGCAGAGTGCTTCAAAGAAGATTGCATTGTTATTCCTATGAACTGCTCCAAGTGAAGAAAATTTCTAATTGAAGCATAGCCATGTATATAGACTGCAGTGCCCTTTATTGACAAAGCCACTTTTCTAAAGCGAAGTGAACTATGATGTAACATTAGCCCCCCAAGTGAGATGAAAGCACCAATTTTTAAGTCGATTAAGTTGTCCCTTTTGTCACGTTTGTTTATTATAAATCGTTGCATCCAGGGCCAGCTTGAGGAGGAGGGTTGCCCTAGGCAAGTTGAGGAAAAAACAAATGAAGGTGGAGGCAGGTTGAAGAAAATGGGCTGAAAATGGCAAAAAAATCACATAAGCTAAAACAACGGTGGGTCTCAATCCACCCACCTCCTTTTAAGAAAGTAGATGCTCAACCAACTAAGCTACACACTATTAATAAAGCATGTCAATGTTTGTCTAAAATTTATTATCTTCCGGTAATCTCCACCACCTCCGTCCCAGGTGTGGCCCCGCCAGAGGTTAGTTTCCCTCTTCGGACGCCTAGCTAGTCTAGCCCTAAAATCAGGCTTAGTCGCATCTGAATCATCCATTAAACTAGATGTTCCTCTTCTTTTGTTTGGCGATAAATACCTCCGCAAACTTTCTCCTCCTACGCCATTGCAAACAAAAGAGAATTATTTTTGAAGTTTTTAAAAAATTTTCTTTTCTCAATCAGCTATACTCAGAATTGAGGCTAGAAACCTATCATTTAGTCGCCTTCCAGTTTAGCTACTATCTCCAAGGATTCATATGGGTTTTTAAAAATTGACATGTGATGATTGAATTCATCACCAATCATTTTCATTTTATTTTACCTTGATATCCCATTTGATTTTAGCTAACTCGATTTTAACCAGTTGTTTAAGAAAAACATAGGGTTTAATCTAGCGGAAAAAATAAAAGCAAATAGCGTTTTGAAAAGGGGGTTCTGTGTGAAAACAAGTCGAGGTTTAGTCCTTCCCTCCAATTTTTTAGGACTGAAATGAAATATGTGCTTTGACGATCAGTGAATTGGGGTTCTATGCCTCAAAAATCGGGTTCCTAGTGGTTCGAAACATAAGAATTTTTTTTGGAGTATATGCTTTACTGATTTCTTTTTAATTTCAAACTTACAACGATTTAGGAGAAAGAGGAAAATTAAGTGAAAGCTTTATCTTTGAAGGGTCCCATGCTTCGAACACAGAATGGCTTCGAAACATGAAGCAGAGTAAATGAAGCTTTGGATTCAAAAGGTTATGTGCTTCGAACATAGAGCGACTTTGAAGCACCAAACGGAATAGCTCAAAGCTTAAGCTTTGAAAGGTTTAGTACTTCGGCATAGAGTAGTTTCTAGGCATAAAGTAGAATAGCTCTAAGCCTCATATTCGAATTCGAAAATTTTCCCTTCAAACTTAAAATGATTTCGACGCACAAAGCGAAATGATTCAAAACCAATGTTTCAAAGACTTTGTGGTTTGAATCCATATAATTTCGAAGCACAATATCCTAGGAGGGAAGAATGTTACACCCTAAAATTAGTAAGAATAGTATTAACTAAAATACAGATTAAATAAGAAATAAACTTATACAACTGTTCGAATTTGACCATGGAAGTTTCGTCATTGAGTTCGGGGTGATTTTCTGGACAATTTTCATATATAACTTGTCTTAACCTGACCTAAGACGGAGGGATTATGAGAGAAAACATAAATTAGAATTTATAAGGCTAAACATAAGTTTGAAAAAGAATATTAAGCTCGTAGGTGGACCACCTCCAAGGCCGGTCGACTAGTGAGGGTAGTACGTACCTGGCCAGTTTCCTACTCAAGTATGTAATGAACATGATTTACTTTTCGGGGGATGTTCTGAGTAAATTATCTGAATTAAAATTGAGGCTAAGATTTAATCTAGGGTCTAACAAAGGGTTAGGTTTGAACTAAAATTAATCTATGGCCAAATATGAACCTAGAAGTTAATTAAAGGTTAGGAATAAAATTGCGACATGACAGCCTCATACTACATGTGGATGAATCCAATTTCCCCGAGATCCTCAACTAAACCTATAAATATGAGTCTAGGCCTAACCTTCATTCTCATATTCTCTTCTTTCTTTATGCCCAAATTTCCCTCTGAATTTTAGTGCTTGAAACAAAAATAAATATCATTTGGGGAGGAAGATAAAAGCTAAAAAATTAGAAGATCCTAGAGAATAAGAATCAATAAAGGCCAAGGGACGTCAACTTAGGACCTTAGGTGAGTGGAAAGTTACTATATTTTAGAATCTGGAAGATTAAAAATATACGCTTAAAAGTAGTTTTTAGTTTAGTTATTTACAATTTTGTTCACAATTAAGTACATTTTTGTTTACAGCTAAGTACAGTTTCATTTACAGTAAATTTACATTTCTTTTGCACGTATTAAGTAGTTTATAATTCTGCAATTTTTAGATTTAGGAGTAGTTTTAAATCCATTTGATTTATGTGAAAATAGTAGTAAAGAAAGAGATTTCACATAACACAGATTAAAATAGAAAACACATAATTATCAAAAAGGATTTAGCATGCATGTAATATATGCAAAATTTCACATAATTTTCACACGATAATTAGGAATGTTCCCATTTGTTAATGGCGACAGGATATTTTCTCCTTTCTTCTCTTCTCCCCGCACTCCCCAGCTTCGCTCTTCTCTAAATCCATCTCTACTCTTCCCCTTTTCTTTCATGTCCGGCTTTCGCCTGCGTGGATGGGAATCATTCCTGCCTTCTCCAACTACCCTGATTTTGAAGTCAGATCCAGCCCTCGACCCATTTAATTTGCCTTATCTCTCTTCAGTCGTCCTTTTTTCCCTTGCATGGTGGCCCCTTGTGGTTTTAGAGTGCTACTTCTTGTGGCAACATTCAGATCTAGCGACGCCTTAACGAACAATTTCCTGTAATGTGCAGAGCCATGTTTCCAAGCGAGTGTGTTCCCTTATTACTTGGTGTTCCACTGTTCGGCTTCTGTTTGACCATCATCACAAGTAATAGGGTCGTTTGTGGTGTTGCGTGGTTTGTTGTGTTGGTAATATTTTTGGTACTTCTTTAACTCTGTTGTGGTTTCGTCTTGTTTGGATTCGGAAGGTTATGGTTCTATCGTGGAGCTTTTGAGTCTCGTAGTAACTTCTGACTAGCTATTTGTGGTGTTTTGCGACTCACCTGTTTTGGTTGTGTTGGTACGTTGTATGTGGTTGGATATTCAATGTATTCCTTGAATGTTGCCTTGTTGGGTCGTAATTTTTGGCTGTTGTTGGATACTGGGTTGAAATTGAGTTGGTTGAGGTGTTCTTTGGTTTGTTTTTCTGGTAGTTGGAGTTGGCTTTTGTTGCCTGGATGCAAGTCGTTGGGTGGGTTGTGAGTTCTTGTGTGCTGGTTAACTGCTGCCCCAACGTGGATTTGTATTGATGGTGTAGTGTGTGGCTCTCGCAATCTAGTCCTTTGTTTGGTGGTCTTCCTTTGCCTTCAAACTCACTTTCCCTTGCCCTGAAATGTTGCTATGTTAGATCCGGGCCGGCCCTGACATAGATGAGACCCAAGACAAAAAATATTTTTAAGGCCCTACCATTCTTACATTTTGAGTTGCAAAGTTACTAAGCAAAACACTTAAATCAAGTGATTCTAATATTTTTTTCTCGATAGATATTGTCGCCAATCCATTCAGTCTTTCTTGTGACATAGTAGTCCGAAGAAAAGATTTGATTAGTTTTAACTTTGAGAAGCTTCTTTCAGCTGAGGCAACAGTCACAGGAATAGTCAATAGTATCCGATAAGCAACCCATGCATTCACATAAAGACAAACCATCCTCTTAATATAATTTAACACATCAATAGCTTTTTTTGCATTTGTTGGTAAAATCTCTCTAATAATTTGCAACTCCGCACATAACTCCTCCCCATCAATATCAGAAATCATCCCATGCTTTAAATAATTCTCAAGGTTAACACACGAAGATTTTAAGCTATCACAAGAAGCAAGTTTCAACCTTTCTAAATCATACAGAAATCCAAATATTTCATCATATTTTTAAATTTGCTCAAACCTACTCTCAAGTGATGACAAACCTTGGTCCACAATGTACAAAAAGAAGTTGACTCTAAAAAATTCTTTCGATGATAGATTCGTCTCTTCACTATTGCTTTCATCAAATTGTTTCTTTCTACGTATTATCCGCTTCTCGAAAAACAAAGGTTCAATACCCATTTCATTTGCAATATTTTCAGCATCAACCATAGATGATTCAAACCCATTTTCTCTAAAAAGTTTTAAAAAATGAATCAATCCTTTCAGATGATCCATAGCAACATCAATATGCATATCTTCTACTTGCAACTCTTTGCTAACTCTATTGACATTATTCAATAAAGCATACCATATGACCATACCAAGTAAGAATTCAAAATTCTCAAGTTCATATTTTGCTAAAGATTCGGCCTCACTTTTGCACATAGGATCTTCATTAAGATTTGCCAATTGAATTAAAGCATTTCTAATTTTTGGGGCTTGAGACCAAATTGCTTTTACACTTTCGACAAGACTTTCCCAACGAGTTTGTGATAATGGTTTCAATGTAAGACCATCTACATTATCTTTAAATATTTTCCACCTTTTAGTTGAAGATGAAAACAAAGTGTATATGCGTTGTACCACTCCAAAAAATGAAACAGCTTTAGGGCAACATTTTACCATATCACAAAGTGCAAGATTAAGACTATGGCAACCACAAGGAGTATAAAACGCTCTAGGATTAACTTGTAGTAATCTATTTTGTACACCCTTGTTTTTTCCTTTCATATTAGAGCCGTTATCGTATCCTTGACCTCTCACATTATCAATATCAAGTTCCAAATCATTCAAAGAACCAACAAGTTCATCAAATAGCCCCTTACCAGATGTGTGATCAACCACTAAAAATCCCAAAAAGAACTCTTCTACTTTCACGATATTCTTATAAATATCAACACACCTTATGATTAAAGTCATTTGTTCCTCATGACTTGCATCCGGAGTACAATCAAGTATAACAGAAAAATATTTTGCTTCTTTGATTTTTTCAATAATTGTTTTTCTAATCTCACTTGCGATCAAAAGTATTAGTTCATTTTGAATCTTGTGACTAAGATAATGATAGTGAATTTCTTTACTTTGAATTCTACGAATATGTTCTTGCATTGTTGGATCAAATTTGGCAATCATTTCTATTATGCTTAAAAATATGCCATTGTTCTCTTGATAGATCTTCTCATTATCTCCACGAAATGCCAAATTATTTTGAGCAAGAGTTGTGACAACCGATATTATTCTTATAAGCACCTGTCTCCAATGCTCCTTCTCCTTATTGATTTGTTCTTGTGCACATTTGTCAATTGTTTCATTTTTCTGAAATCTAATTTCTAACTCAATCCACTTTTCCATGTTAGTGATATGATCAATACTAACTTCGTGCATCTTAAGCTTTTTGCTAATGTTTCTCCAATCATTCACTCCTTCATTTGCCAATTGAGTCATCATTTCATTGTTTTTGAACAACTTGCAACAGAAACAAAATACCCTATCCAAAGTTTTTGAGTAGATCAACCATTTTCTATCATGTTTCTCTCCATTTGATAATTGTCTAAAATAATGTATGATAGAGAAATGTCTATTTGATGTATCTTTTGGAAAATTAATACTATTATCTCTAGTAGGACCTCTTTGAGCAATTAAATCCCTCAAGCGTTGATTCATATTTTTCCAATTTATCGGATCACTAATATCAAAAGAAATTGGTATAAACTCCATGATGGTGTCCTCATTTTGATCATTTTCATCCATGTCCACATTCTTGTTCTCATTCGTTATAACCTCATCTAATACATCAACCTCATTTTCTTCTCTTATAATAACTAGCTCCTCTAGTTTTTTGTTAAAAAACTTATTCAAAGATCCCACTTGTTTTTTAGTATCTTGTTCAACTTTAAGTTTCTTCTTTCTTTTGGAAGCACCAGATTCAAATTTTCTAGTTGACATGGTAATATAGAAAACTGAAATGGGACAAATAGATCTTATAGAACCACAATGAGATGATTCAGCTTCTTTCAGTGCTCAGTATCCTACAACTGCAATGCTGCAGATACAACAAAATCAAAATTCAATAAAAAAAATTAAAGAAGAACTGATTCATTCAGGTTAATTTTTACATCAGGTTCTTACATCAGGTTAATTAAAGAAAAACTGCAATGCTTCTTTCAGTTTCTTACATCAGGTTAATTTTTACAATGAAAGAAGACTGATTCATTCAACTTGCAAGGCTGTTTAGTGTTTATACAACTACAAAAGTGTGAAACCTCTTGAATCGGCATGACAATCGATGAAATTGAGATGAAAAATTGGCATGATCCAATTGACAATCGATGAAATTAAGATGAAATCGATCAAATTGCAAGCCCTTAATCAAAGGAAAATTGGCTATTGACAGCAGCAAAACAAAAAATCGGCATGACAATCGATGAAACCGAGATGAAAAAAAGTAGAGATTTACTAAATTACCTCTTGAATCTTGATGATGATGCAGACAAACAATCGATGAAGACCTAATTTTTCAAACAATTTCGAAGAGGATGCAGATAGTGGAAACAGCGGCAGAGCGGCTGGAAGAAGAGAAACTTCCGTTGATTTTTTCTGTGCGTGTTTGATTTTTTTTTTTTTTTTTTTTTTTTTTTTTTTTGAGGCCCTAGTTTAGGCGGAGACCCCAGGCCGCTGCTTTACCCGCTTTTGGGCCTTGGCCGGGCCTGTGTTAGATGTTTCAAGCAAAGCTGTTCAAATTGTTACTGGTATCTTCGTGGCTGTGACACTGTCTTTAGCCATCTTTACACAGTGCCGGCCCAAGCACTTCGGCTGCCCCAGGCGGATTTAAGGTAAAATGGTAAAAAATGGTGCCCCATACACAAAAATTTGCCATGAGCTGTTGTCCCACCGCTGAAAAAGATGCCACAACACACAACATGGCATCTCCAAGCATTGAACCTAAGACATCATCCGAAAGAACTGCATATCAAACCACTGGACCACTTCTTTTTCTGAAATTTTGTATACAATGTTCATCTAAATATTAGCACATAAGCCTTCCTCCTCCTCCTCCGCTGCCCCCTTCCGAGGTGTTGCCCTAGGCGGCCGCCTAGCTGGCCTACCCCTAGGGTCGGCCCTGTCTTTACATCATGATGTCTTAGTTCCATGTAGGGTGATGGTGTTGTTACTTAGGATATGTTCAAACTGTATCTCTGTTCGTAATAGATGTACACTGTTGCGGTGTTTGGTTGATAGTTATTGTCTTTGACACTCCTAGATATTGTCGTATTAATGTGTGGCTCAAGACATGGTACCTTTGTTTCTCTTTTAGGAATAATTGTACTAGTACTGGTTGAAATTATGGTCATGTCACCCTGCGTGGAGTGCCTTGAGCCAGTGTCGGCCCAACAAATCCATTGCCCAAGCCACAACCATAATTTGTTGCCTTAAAAAAAATTTAGATCCAACAAAATGTGCAGTTTTGCATATGAATTCTAGTATCATGACATGTTACATGAGATATTTGTACACTTATGAAGAAATGAAGAGGTTCATTGTATGATAAACTTGAATTACAAATACATACAGGAAAATATTTGAGTTAAAGGACCCCAATACTTAAGTGCAGCTAAATCGTAAGCTCTTGCTGCCTTATCCTCCTTGTCATAGCCCCTAAATAATAAACTGTTTGGTTAAACTATATAGTTTACTACAAATCTAAAACACAAGGTATAGATAAACACAAGCAAAATCTGCATACCTAGATAAACTGTTTGGTTGTTTCACTAGAGCAAACAAAACACAACGAGTAAATGCATATTTTTTGGAGATAAATAAAAGTATAATTGAATCAGACCTTGTCTTCCCTTTCGAGTCTGGCCTTCTTTTCTACAACTGTTGTCCCATAAATGTGCTTCATATCTTCCTGTCCGCCTATTCCTTCAAAAACAAATTAATTATTTTGTATCTGTTCATTCATTTAAGGCTATAGTTGAAACCCAAAAGAGGCATTCAGTCATCAATCAAAACACCAATTAATTGATATTTGATGTAATTGAAATGAAAACACAAACTAACTCATAATACTTGATCTTCTGCTAAGATTAAAAATAACAACAACCATTCACATGAACTAATGAAAAAACTACATTACATTACCTTGCATTTATACATGAACTAAGCTACAATATTCGATTATCAAAATAAGGACTGAACATCAACAAAACATAGACTAAACATCAACTTTCCATACAAAATAATGACCAACTTTCTTTAAGTAGTCTAAAGAAAAATGCTTCTTCTTGCATTTTTTGTAGCAAATTCTTCAATCAAATTATCATAATTAAGCTTATCCAAAAACGCACTTTCAATCGATATGGTCGCAAGTCCATTCAATCTTTCTTGTGGCATTGTAGTTCGAAGATAGTTCTTAATCAATTTCAATTTAGAAAAACTTCTCTCGGCGAAAGCTACTGTAGCTAGAATAGTTAACAAAATCCGATAAGCGACCCACGCACATTGGAAACCACCATGTTCTATATAAGATATTATAAAATCAAGAATGCCAAATGATTTAGTCATTTCCTTTGGTAGCATAGTTTGCAAAGCTCTAAGATCTTGAAATAAATCCTTTCCATATATATCATGTAGTTCAGTGTATTTCAAGTAGCTTTCCAAACGAATGTAATGCTCCATTAGCTCATCTTTGTCAAAATTTACAAACTTTGCATTTATCAAAAATCCAAAGATGTTATCATAATGTTCAATTTGTTCGAATCGATCCTTGAATGATGTTAAAGCTTGATCTTTGATATGAATGAAGTATGTGACTCTAAAAATCTCTTTTGGTGATTGATTTTTTTCATTATTAGTTGCAATATCCTCATCAAAATGTTTTTTCCTACGAATTATTCTTTTCGCCTCAAATTTTGGTTCAATACCAACATCCATAGCAAGTTCATTAGCCTCTTTCATCATTTCTTCAGATCCATGATCTCTAAAGTTTTGAAAAAATTCAATAAGTTCTTTTAATCTCGTAATTGCATCTTCTAAATTCATATCTTCATGTTGAAGTGCTTTGCTTATGTGACGACCCGCCCCGCACTAGGCGGCATTTCCTCCAAAAGTGCGTTGTACACATGCCCAACTAGCACGGAACGGTCGCCAAAGAAAGGAAAGAAGAGAATGAACTAATCAAGGAACCTGTAGAATGTCTCACAGCGCATGGAACAAAATATAGTAATAACATAATCTTGACATAAAACAGGCGAGACAGTGCGTAAGCTGAAAACTAAACCAACATAGCAGCGGAAATCCAAATACAGCTTATTACAACTTTCCAAATTTACTGTCTCTAAAACAAAAGAAAGCTAAAGTAGAAGATGCATGACTAATGCCCAAGCAGTGATCTTCAACAAAACAGGGAGAATACTATATATATCATACGTGGAAGCCTCCTGCTCGTCAGCTACCCGTGCATACCCAGCTAACCTGTCTCTAGTCTGCTCGTGTGAGCACCCAGAGTAATAAGAAGAGACATAAAACTCTGGGTCAAACAAAAAGTCTGGTATGAGCGATAAGCAACAAACAAAACAATAACAGGTATAATCCAATCATACCTAAACCTGGACCTGCAACCAAAGAGTTAGCACTACATAGCGTACAATACTCTATTGTGCCACTAACATACAGTGTAAGAAATACGGGGGTGGGGAAGTGCATGTCATAGTGATGTCAAACAATCAAGCATAGCAATCATCCTCACATCCCTCACTCCATGCGTAAAGCATACGATATCCTTTACTTTGGTCACCTAATCCTTTGGGCCATAACGGAATCCGATCCCGTACAACTATCACTATAAGCCCCTAATCTATCTGCCAATAGTGAACCAAGGTTACGGATATCGATAACCCCTTTGCATACGTCCCGCAGCAAAGCCCAATCATGAAGTGAACTCATTGGTTCCCATCTGGATCCTAAGCTCTAACTTCCATTTGGACTACCTTTGCATCTCGGGTTATTGGTCATCACTGGATCGGTTCGGTTCTCTGTCCTTTTTCTCTTTCGGTTCGGATCGGTATCCTCCAAGTGCTTCGGTTCGGGTCGGGGGTCTCCTAGTCCCTTAGTAGTACGTCGGTTCGGTTCGGGTCCTCCATGTCACATCGGGTCGGTTCGCCAACTGTCTTCCTTCCATCCCTTGCTTGATCTTCTGGTCCGATCCGATCCCCATTCCTATTCCCATTCGCTCCGATCCGATCCCCCCTTCTCTAGCTCGATCCGATCCCAGTTCAACCATTTTGGCCTTCCTTTTTGCCACATTTTCCCCTTGTGCTAAGCCTCGGTTCAGTTCGGTGATCCCTTGCCCAGTCCTCTCTTCGGTCCGAGCCCATTCCTCCGATCCGATCCGAAAACCTACACTATTTTTCTACAACTTTTCCAGCGACTGTTAACGCCATACGACGGCGTTTTCGACCATTCTAACTTTTCTAATCAATCATAAAGCATACCATACAGTCATAGTAACATGTATAAATATCCACAAACAGCAAAACAACAATATTGGATGTTAAAATGGATGAAACATAGCCAAAAACCCCATATTTTCCCTTAATCCCTCTTAATCACATTTAAGCAAATTTAATGATAGGATTAATAAAACTTAACCAAATCAGCCAAATTTTCTAACAGAGGCCTAAAATAATATTTAGCAATTTATAAATATTTTTCCATATTTTTAACATGCATAAATTCGCTAATTATCACTAATCACCCCTTAATCCCCTAAATTCCGGGATTTGCAAAATTGGTCGAAATTAACCCAAATTCATATCAGAGGCATAAAATGATGTTTTAGAAATTTAGAAATTTTTCTAAATTTTTCTGAGTTATAATTTCGCTAATCTTCGCTAATTACCATAATTAGCCGTAATTAGTGAAAAACAATGCAAATCACTCACCTTTGCCACAAAGTAAACTATAGATCTAAAATAATCTCTTATTTGGATCCAATCTCTATGTGTTCCAGCAGCTCTATCTCAATTCTTATGCTAATCCGCCTTGATTTGATGTAGATTAGGCTAATATGTGATTAGAGATGACAAAAAGGTGTTTTGGAGTGTTTTAGAAGATGGAGGCCATTGCTAGAGCTTAAGGAAGGTTTGTGGCGGCTTAGAAAACTAAAATGAAATGATTTTCCTAACCCTTCCAGCCCTCTCATAACCCTAATCCCGAAATTCCTCTTTGGGTCTAGCTGTTAATCACCCGGTTAAGCCCAATTAAGCTGTTTTTCACTATCTGAAACTTGTTTCAGCCATATCTCCCAAACAGTGAGTCCGTTGGCTAATGTGACCATTCTACGGAAAGGTAAACCATCAAACGAATCTAATGGAAGTGGTTTCAGGTCAAAATTCCTTTCCAATCAAAAGTTATGGCCAAAACAACATCGGCTAGGGGCAAAATGGCCATTTAAAAATCGGCAAAAATCATGAACATGGGAAATGACCCCAATAGTTGTCTCCCAAAGTTACATGACCATACGACTTCATATGAAAAAGAAATAAATATTTTACGATCCTAGATACGTAGAATGCGGGTTGTTACATCCCCCCCCCCCCCCTAAGAAATTTCGTCCTCAAAATTCCTTAACCCAAAACATACAAAGGATCCCGCATGCCTACCAACCATATACAACAATCAAACATGCAAAACAAAAAGAACCATTCTGCCCTAACATGCAGTTTACTAACAAGGGAAGAATCGTCGCCGCTAAATTCTTACCAGGCAAAGAGCTTTGGATACGACTTTCTTATGTCATTCTCTACTTCCCAAGTACAGTCGTTCTCTCGCCATCGATTCCCATCTCTACCCTAGAGGTAACTTCTAATAGGTCGGGATCGTCCCTCTAACTGGAACCGATCCACTTAATCAAGATCGATCTAATCGTCAAGCTTACTAGCGTTTCTGAATCCAATTCACACTTAGGTTTGAAATCATATCCCGTGATATACTCTAGTTGCTTCCATTCCAGAAAAATAGCCTCTAAACTGGCACGTCTCTTACTCAATGCATCGGCTATCGCACCCAGTCCGATGCTATGGCATTCGTCTATACTGTCATTTTCTTAGGCAATCCAAACCTATATGCCAAATTTTCAACTACATTCCAAATGTCCTTTCAAGTCCAACTTGAGTCCTTCTTACATTCGTATTGCACGTCCAACGTACATTCACTTCCTAGAGGCAGACTAGACCCATCCAATGACCCTAGGCACTACACCTGCATCTGCACTGTACATCTAACGTACATTCGCCTTCTAAAGGTGAACTAGATTCATCCAATGAACCCAGGTACCCTACCCATATTCATACTGCACGTCCAACGTACATTCACCTTCCAAAGGTGAACTAGACTCATCCAATGAATCTAGGTACTCTACCTATATCTGTACTGTACGTCCAACGTACATTCACCTTCCAAAGGTGAACTAGACTCATCCAATGAATCTAGGTACTCCACCTATATCTGTACTGTACGTCCAACGTACATTCACCTTCCAAAGGTGAACTAGACTAATCCAATGAATCTAGGTACTCTACCTATGAGTCCAAGTCCAACTGAAACTCCTATATCCGTTGAATCTCCAAGACAACGGACGCTCCACAATGCCCAACATACTTCAAGTCTAACGTAAAGTATCTTACACTCGTCATATCATCATGATCAACGAACTTACCCTATTTCCATTCAACAGAATCCTATAGGTGATACTCAAGAGAAGAAAGGTAAGAACAAACACAACAACCATAGCATCCATCAAACAAATCCTATCTATCACCTGCTAAAGCCATGAATACGTCAATACCTATATGTCTGGTCCAACCAACATCAATAACTAATGTAAACTCTTCCTCCAAACGGACTACCGTACATCCAACGTACGTTTATCCTCCATGGATAACTAGATCACGCCCAACGGATCCAAGGTAAGTGGGCGTCCCCAGATACCCCTGCTTTTAGTCCGCCTGAAATACTTGAGTCCCACCGAAGTCTATCCATTATCTTGCTGCCCTCTCGAGTCCAACTCGAGTCAATCCAATTCCTTGCAACCTTCTCGAGTCCAACTCGAGTCAATCTATTACCCATAAACTCAGACCCAGTCTTGAGTATCCATTACCTACCAACCCTAGTCCAACATGAGTCGTCCCCATATTCGTTGCAGCTCCTAGATCAACGAATACCTATTTTCTTTTACGAGTTCAAGTCCAACTTGAATCGTCCTAACCTTCGTTGCATCTTCCATGATCAACGAACTCATCCTATTCCTTCAAAGTTCTACTATCCAAAGAGAACATCAGCATAGGGTCCTAAACAATCCATTACTTTGCATCTTTCTCGAGTCCCAGTCGAGTCATCTCATAACCTTATCGAGTCCAGCTCGGGGCAGTCCATACCATCGAATAGTCTTATCCTGTCACAGCTGCCCATCACTCCTCGAGTAAACCAAGGTATCATCCAATGAAAATCACAACGACTACTTATCTCTCACGCAAACCATCCTAGTCAAACTCAACATTCCCCAAGCATAAGCCCCAAAGGCCTAAACCAATATCAGACAAGCACCTAAGGAACATCTCCTCCGAATTCGGACAATCCACGTGAAGTGATACTAGTGAAACAACTAAGCACTGGAGCACTCATTTGCCTCCCAGAGACAACGATAACCTCTCAGCTTCCCTAACTCCAGTTGTTACCACCATCACTATGTAGGTACCTAATACCACCCCATTCCTTTAGAGTAGATCGACTCCCCAAAATAATGATAAACCCAGTAAAGCCCAAAACAAAATAATCACAAACATACATTCATGACTCGATAAGACCATGTTACGGTAAATCATACTGAGGCTAGTCGAACCACCAATCGGGTTCGTCACTACTAAAGGTCTATCGACTAACTCAGGTTTTGTCAAACAAAACCCGACCAATACATCTTAAATAGAAAGCATACCTCGAATAACGACACCTTTTTCCTTCTGCGCCGCAGTTGGGGCATTCGACGAAGAAGGAACAACATTGATAGCATATGCTCTCACGATCTGCTTCTCCCTAGGAGGTTGTGGACATTCATTCTTATGATGTCCCGCTTGGCCACAATTAAAGCACTTCCTTTCCCTAGGCTTTTCCCAACAATCTCTGGCATATTGGCCCTTCTTACCACAACTAAAGCACTCTCCATCTTTCTTATTTTTTTTATTCTGACCATCCATGGTTTGCTCTTGTTTCCTCTTGTCCTGGGAATTATTCTTGCCTCCACCGCCTGCTTGTGGCTTTGGCTCCCCTGCAAATGCAATAGCAACCTCAGTCTTTGGCTTAGGGTAAAGACTCTCTGACCTCAATGCTTTCCCCGCAATCGATTCAAACATCTCATCGATGTTGTTAATAAGCTTTTCCCCCAAGTACTGATTCAAGCCTATTATAAACTTCTTGTTTTTCTTCTCGGGAGTATCGATAAGGGATAATCCATACTTCAACAATGTGTCGAACTCAGCAATATACTCCGAGACTGCCCTACCACTCTGCTTAAGCTCCAAGAACTTCCTAAACAATTCCGACTTCTGAGCAGCTGGGATAAACTTGTCGCTAAAGCGAGCCTTAAACTGATCCCAAGTAACCTGATCCTCTGGAGTGGCAATCTTAATAGAATTCCACCAATTCATCGCTCGCCCTTGCAGCTGACGAGACGCTAGCCTTCTCTTCATCACATCCTCGATACCAAAATCGTCGAAGATATGATCACAACTATCCAACCAATCCTGGACATCCGTGGCCGACTCCGTTCCGTGGAACGGCTTCCCACCAAGGTTAGTGTAATCCTTGCACAACTTGGCGAAATCGGCCCTAGGCGCCTGCACTACTGGACCACCACCATTACCGGCATTGGGAGCTGCCCTCTGAACATCCCCAAGCATCTCCCTCATGAGGTTAGTAAACATCGTCCTCATGTCAGCGGCATTACCATTATTAGCTCCCCTACCGGCACCTCTTGCGTATCGGCTCATCGTTCAATTTGTAAAGAGAAAACGATTAACCATCTCCATAGTGGTGCTAGTGCAGTACGACTTCATCCTTATACTACTAATAGTATATATATATAGCTTTTGAAAACCAAAATAATCACAAATACGCGCTCTCGTATACGTATACTAACTCTCCCTGACGAATTCCCTAGGTTAATTTCGCAACCTAGAGCTCTGATACCAAATGTGACGACCCGCCCCGCACTAGCCGGCATTTCCTCCAAAAGTGCGTTGTACACATGCCCAACTAGCACGGAACGGTCGCCAAAGAAAGGAAAGAAGAGAATGAACTAATCAAGAAACCTGTAGAATGTCTCACAGCGCATGGAACAAAATATAGTAATAACATAATCTTGACATAAAACAGGCGAGACAGTGCGTAAGCTGAAAACTAAACCAACATAGCAGCGGAAATCCAAATACAGCTTATTACAACTATAACAACCCGAATTTTTAATAACATATTAAAACAAGAAATCAGGGCAGAATTAAATCATAAGTTAAGAATCAATGGGAACGGGTTACGCCATTGCGTTCGTCTCGAAATTCTACTTGAAAACGAGTCCGAAATTTCGTAAATCGGAGCCCGTATGACCAAAATATGGCCCATAGAAGATTTCAGAAAATTCAAAATTCAGCCCGAAATTCAAAATCAGCTCCAAACAGATTGGGCGGGAAAATTTCCCGCCCAACCCCAGGTCGACTGGGGAGTCGACCTGCCCCAGCCCAGGTCGACTGCCCAGTCGACTTGGGTGTCGACCTGGGGGTCGACCTCCCTGGTTGGCCATGTTTCCCTGGTGCACCTGTTTGCTCCTTTGGTCTGGTCAGTTGGCCTGTGACGGGATTTGATGGTTCAGATCTAAACTAGGGTCAATCCTATGGCCTAAGCTTGTCTCTACACCTATAAAAACACCCTAAGACCTAGCCTAAATCACCACAAATCATCATAACAACTAAATTCTGCCAAAATGCTCCCTAATCATGGCCTCCATCTTCATCTTGAGAGCTTCTAAGGCAAAAAGGAGCAATCTTTCTTCATCAAATCAAAGGAGCTACTTATTTCTCAAGGCTTCTAGTGTTGCTACATCATTCCTAGAGCTTCTACAACGTCTCTATCTTGTTCTACTTTGTTCTAGTTCTCATAGCCACGATTTGTAAGCCCCACTCTACTCTTAGATTTAAACTATGAAGTTAATATGAACATGTAGCAAGTTGAAATGGGATTTTTGGTGTAATACTTGTCTTGGGGCTATATTTGTATGCATAGATCCATTTATGACTCTTTTGATCTATGATTGTGGAACTATCATGAACCTAGTACCGTTCATCTTGATTTTTGGGTAGAAAGCTATGAGCTTTATTTGGGGATTATGCATAATGCAACATAGAACCCCTCATAACCTTGATGTTAACTTGCCTATGATGTTGAACTACATGCTACCCACAAGTTTATCACTCTATGTCAACTATTATCATGTTATCACCTTTGCCTATGATGTTGAACTACATGCTACCCACAAGTTTATTTGCTAAGTTTGATGTCATACATGTTTTGAGGCCAAAAATCCTATATGCTAATTGTGATGAACACATTTGCCTCAAATATCATCATGTTTAACTTATGACCAACTTTACCACCTTATGCCCATCTTGGTCATATTTTTATGTTCCTTGATTCACTTGTGTTGATGCGAATTTACGTGCGAATAGGAATACGTTATGGGTAGCTAGACAAACTTGAAATGACATGAAAAACATGACTTGAAATGTGACATGAAACTTGATTATGCTTGAAAACGTGAATATGGTCATGACATGTAGAAATACATAAAGTGGCCAACTCGAGGTTGGGTTGAGTTTGTAGCGTAAATCTGCCTGGAACCGCCCGGCAAATCCAGTGGCTACAAACAATAGGACCCAATGTGAGAAGTTGGTCATATCGCGCTTGAAACCCGAGGTTAGACTAGGTTGTGGTGTAAAGCTGCCCGGACCCGCCCGGCATATCCAGTAACCACAACAAAATCTAATGTGAGAGGTTGGGAACATTAAATTAATTAATGCCACATGTTAGGGTTAAGTCATGAACCACTTGGATACACTTAACCAACTTGATACATGATTGGATAGGGTTAACCACACTTAACCCGTTGGAAATCCTAGTTACGTGGTCCTTTTCAGCAGCAACCCTCTTGGATGTATCACGATACCCTAGGGACTAGGCTAGGGTGGGGCACGATTACTGGGCTGATTGTAAGCGACCAGAAAGACGGCAGAGTAGGTGCGCCAGTGTAGGTTCAGGCGGACTATGGTCGTGCACATAGTCCGGAGTTGAATAAAACAGACATGGGCACCAGTAGGTTTAGACTGTGTGTGCTTGATTCGTGTCAGTGTTTGGCACCCTAGAGCTTGATACACCCTAGGGTGGACCTAGCACAGTTCGACTACATTCCGTGATTGGGCCGTATGACACCGACACTCGACGAGTTAGGCTTATAGGGAGCCGATCAACTAGATTGTATAGTTGGACCTTGACTTGGGTCAACTCATGATATTGGGCCAAGGGATCATTTCTTGTTTATACTTGACATGGGTTGGAATACTAGTACTATTGGTGCAAAACTAAACCTTGTATATGCGATGCCACACTTGATCTACCTTGTTATCTATTTATCATGTCAGTTAGTTACCATCTTTATGTTTCATCTCAGTTTCTCATGTTTAGTTAACTTCATTAGTTTTTATACTAATAGTAGGTAGGACTTACCAGTCTTAATGACTGACCCTTTTTCTTTCGCCTCTTTTCTTCCGTCCCCCCCCCCACACCCCCCCCCCACCCCAGGTTCTCAGGGAGGGAACACTAGTGCTTAGCTTGGACATTTGGCTTGCTTTCTTGACAGCTCATGTACGGTTTGGACTTGAGCTTGCTATGGCTTCACCACATCTATCTTGGGCATAGTTTACTTTATGTTATTTTCAGTTTATGTTTTCTAGACTTGTGGTAGTTGGAAAATAATGACTAAGTACTTTGATGTAAGTTGGCTATTTGATTTTGAAATGGTTAACTATGGTTTTTAAATTTCTACCGCTGCTTTACTTATTTATTTATCTATGTTATGTCTTGTGATATCTCTGTGCATGTTTACCTAGACAACACCCCTCCAAAGCTAGTGCATTCTCCTGTGAGTGACCCTGGCGGAGGTGGGGTGTTACATTTGGTATCAGAGCATGAGGTTTTACTAGACCGGACAAAAGTTTTAAAAACCCTTTTTGAAAAACTATTTTCAAAACCAATTATGTATTTTTCCAAGGAAAATCTAGTTCATTTTAAAAGGCTATTCCCCAAAAATCCATTAGCACTATCCTTCGTTTCCTCGTTCTAAATCTATCTTTTCCTTTTTCTGCATGGCCGATCTTAACCTTCCCGAGGGAGTACCCATACCCGGATGGTTCCAAAGGTACTTGGAAGCTAGGTCCAACGATGCGGGCCCAGCAAACACTCCCACTCCTCCTCCCGTACCTGAGGTTCCTCCTCCTCCTCCTCAGCGTCCACAAGAGGATTTCGCGAAGATTTGCAAGGACTTTAAGGCGATGGGTGGCAAGAATTTTGTTGGGACAGAGACTTATGTTAAGGCATGAAACTGGTTAAGGGAAACTAAAGACCTTTTTGCTATCTTTGATGTAGAAGATCGTAGGAAAGTTCTGTTGGCGGTATGGCTATTGAAAGAGGAAGCTGCTTATTGGTGGGAAGTCACCAACGCTACTAGACCTATAGAGACTTGGGCCGACTTTAGGATGAGGTTTGGGCTTAAGTTTCTATCATCTGCTGAAGAGAATCTGCAATAGGAGAGGTTTATATCTTTAAAGCAAGGGGACATGACCGTGAGGGAGTATGTGAATAAGTTTAACCAGCTTGCTCGATTCGGTTTAGACATGGTTAACACACCTCAGAAGAAGGCTCTACGCTTTGCTCGAGGATTGAATGAGCCATTGCAAGGTTTGGCCATGTCTCATATACCCATGGCGGCCACTTTTGAGAGCTTAGTGGATATGGCCTTGCTCCAAGGAGATGATAAGAATGGCAAGAAAGAAGTTAAGCTTAATGAGACTCAAACCAAGAAGGTGGACTCCAAGTGGGGAGGCAATCAGAGCAACCAGAACAACAAGAACAACAAGGGTAACAAGGCCAACAACAACAAGGCAAGGGAGACAAGGAAGTGCAACTTCTGTGGGATCACTGGACACATAATCAAAGATTGTAGGAAGAAGAAGAGGAAGTTGGGAGAATGCTTTCATTGCGGAGAGTCTGGACACTTCACTAAGGATTGCCCAAAGAAGCAAGGACAGGGGCAAGGACAGACTCAGCAGGCAGGACCTTCTGGAGGGCAGATGCATGCTCTCAACACTACTCCAGCTCCGGACCGAGGTAGTATTTCTGTAGAAAGCCTTGTTTACATTTCTGGTTTTCCTGTTCGAACTTTATTTGATTCTGGAGCATTGCATACCTTTATTTCTTCTGACATTGTTGAAAGTTTGCACCTAAGTACTAGTCTAGTTGAGGATCCCGTTAGTGTTTCAAATCCAATTGGGGGTTCCGCCCATCTATCCATGATTTGTATGGATTTGAGGATTTCTATCTTGACCGTAGAATTCACATGTAATGCTTATGTTCTCGGGTTCATGGGATACGGGTTGATTTTGGGCATGGATTGGTTGTCCAGTTATGGAGCCATTCTCGATTGTGAGCATAGGGTAGTGAGGCTTATGACTCGCCTTGGCAATACCCTAGAGATTTCTTGTAACCCTATGGATCCCGTCATGTTATGTTATCTTGAATCCCTCGACTCGTCTATTGACAATCTACAATCTGTGAGGGTGGTCCGAGAATATCCTGATGTTTTTGATGAGGTGAAGGGGTTACCCCCTAAATGCGAGATAGACTTCCGTATTTATCTTGTTGATAATGCCAAACCAGTTTCATTGCCTGTTAGGCACATGGCCCCGCGAGAAAGAAGAGAGCTTAGCAAGCAAGTCAAGGAGTTGCTTGAGAAAAAATTCATTAGGCGAAGCATTTCTGAATGGGGTGCTCCTGTGGTATTCACTACTAAGGCGTATGGTTCGCTTCGTCTATGTGTTGATTATCGTGAGTTAAACAAGCTAACAAAGAAGAATAGGCACCCGTTACCGAGGATTGATGATCTCTTTGACCAGCTTGTAGGTGCTTCTGTTTTCTCTCAGCTCGATCTAGCCACCGGATTCCATCAGCTTAGAGTGGCTGAGGATAGTATTGACAAGACTGCGTTTAGGACTCCAGATGGATTCTTTGAATGGCTCGTCATGCCGTTCGGTTTGACTAATGCACACGCATACTTCGTTGATTTGATGAGAATGGTGTTTAGGGAGTTCCTTAACAAGTTTGTGGTTGTCTTCGTGGATGATATTCTGATCTTCTCTAAGGACGAGGAAGAGCAAGCTATACATCTCAAGGAGGTTATGGATACGCTTAGAGCTCATCAGTTAAAAGCCAAGTTCTCCAAATGCCATTTTTGGAGAAGGGAAGTTCGGTTTCGTTGGGCATATAGTTTCTAAGCAAGGCATAGCTGTGGATCCCGCTAAAGTAGTGGCGGTACAAGACTGGAAAGTTCCGAAGAATGCAACTGAAGTGAGAAGCTTTCTCGGTCTGGCAGGATTTTATAGGAAGTTCATTAAGGACTTCGCTAAGATTTCAGCCCCTCTCACTAAGTTAACGAAGAAGAACTTAGTCTTTGCATGGGACTTAGAGTGTGAGCTTGCTTTTCAAAGGCTCAAGAAAGCCCTCACCACAGCTCCAGTTCTAGCATTACCCGATGGAGGGAAGTTGTTTACCATGTACACCGATGCATGTGGCACGGGATTAGGCGCTGTTCTGATGCAAGAATGGAGAGTGATATGCTTTGGGGGTAGGCAACTCAAAGTTCATGAGAAGAACTATCCCACTCATGATTTGGAGTTGGCGGCGATCGTCTTTGCACTCAAATCTTGGCGCCATTATCTTCTAGGTGAAAGGTTTGAGTTATATACTGATCACAAGTCGCTCAAGTACCTCTTCTCGCAGAAAGATTTGAATCTAAGGCAGCAGAGGTGGATGGAATTCTTGGCATCATATGACTTCGATATAGCTTATACCCCTGGAAAGGGTAATGTTGTGGCGGATGCGCTAAGTAGAAGAAGGTTGACTTTGAGTCCCTTGTTTGTTGAGATGAGGAGCCTAGAGTTCTTGGCAACCTTTGATTTTACACCTGTTGTTGAGTCGATGACTGGTTCGTTAGCATCCCTTGAGCTTAGACCTACACTTCTTGATCAAGTTGGGGCTTCACAGAGGGAAGACCCGCAGATAGTCGAGATCATGGACAAGTTGATTCGTGGTGAGACGTCAAGTCACCTCGCTAGATATACTATTGATGACAAGGGATGGCTAAGGCGTGATGGAAGGCTATGTGTCCCACAAGTGGGAGACTTAGTAAATAAAGTTCTTGAGGAGGCGCATCACTCGAGGATGACCATACATCCCGGAGGGATAAGATGTACCGGGATATGAAGCGCATTTTCTTTTGGGATGGGATGAAAAAGGATGTTGCAGAGTTTGTTTCTAGATGCATTGTTTGCTAACAAGTAAAGGCCGAGTCGAAGAAGCCCGTGGGTTACTGCATCCATTGGAGGTCCCGCAATGGAAGTAGGAAAGTATCTCTATGGATTTTGTGGATGGATTGCCGAGATCAAGGAAGGGGAATACTAGCATACGGGTCATAGTGGATAGACTCACGAAGAGCGCTCATTTCATTCCAGTAAAGAGCAAGAGGACCGCATCATGGCTAGCATATGTTTATCTTCGGGAGATAGTGCGATTGCATGGAGTTACTTCTAGCATAGTGAGCGATCGTGACCCAATCTTCACTAGCCAATTTTGGAGTAGTTTGCAAGAAGCGATGGGTACGCGATTGAATCTAAGTACAGCCTATCACCCACAGACTGATAGTCAGACCGAAAGGGTGAATAGGGTACTAGAAGATCTCTTGAGGCTATGCATTCTTGACTTTGGTGGCACTTGGGAAGACCACCTTCCTCTCGTAGAGTTTGCTTATAATAACAGCTACCAAGCAAGCATAGGGATGGCACCATTCGAAACTTTGTATGGGAGGCCGTGCAAGCCACCAACATGTTGGTGGGAGACGACGGATAAGCTTATACTTGGGCCCGACATGATAAGGGACACATCCGAGAAGGTTGAGTTGATTCGAAGGCGGATGAAAATGGCCCAAGACAGACAAAAATCCTATGCAGACAAGCGAAGGACAGACTTAGGGTTTGAAGTTGGAGATATGGTCTTTGTGAAGGTTTCTCCCTTGCGAAATGTGGTTCGTTTTGGAGCAGTTGGAAAGCTAGCACCAAGGTTCGTAGGACCCTTCCCTATCATCGAGAAGATTGGGCAAATGGCTTATAGGGTGCAATTGCCCGAGAAGATGACTGGAGTGCACAATGTTTTTCATGTCTCGCATCTCCGAAAATGCCTACATGAATCAGCCGAAGTAGTTGAGCCTAGCATTCTTGAAGACGTGGAGGTAGAGAAAGAGGCAACCCTGAGGCGAGCTCCGATTCGTATCTTGGGAACGGAGATCAAGAAGCTGAGGAATCGAGAAGTCAAGTTAGTAAAGGTTCAGTGGAGTGAAGCTGATGAAGATGCAATTTGGGAAACCGAGGAGAAGATGCGTGGGCTTTATCCATTTCTTTTTGAGGGTACATTCTCAATCTCCTTTCCTAGTTAGCATATCTTTCTTTTGCTATCCATGCTTATCTTGTTATCTCGTTAATCTTGTCATGAGAACCTTAGGTAGAAACCCTTTGGATGAAACATGTATTTGAAACATGTTATGCTTGATGGTTGCAAGTGTTTGCAAGTGGTTACTCGTGGATGCATGATACACGTTAGGCACTAAGATCGGCTCACACACTTTCATATTGCATATGCATGAGTGTTTTTGCTTATTCATGGATGAAACTTGTTATTCTATCACATGGATGTTGCATATGAATGAATGTTATGTGCACTCATGTAGAGATTATAAATTATGTTAGGAATTTGCATACATTTGGACTCATTTCACTAGCATATTCTGCATTAAGGAGGTTTACTGAGTCAGTAACCGCCTAATTTTCGCATTAGATAGGTGCATATACACACACTTTTGCATATGTTCATACAGCATTAGAAATCTTTTAAGGACATTGATTACTTGTGGATGATGTTTGAGTTGATGGATGATGGATGGTAGGATACGTTCATCCTAACTTGGAGATTTCGGGGACGAAATCCTTTAAGGTGGGGAGAATGTAACAACCCGAATTTTTAATAACATGTTAAAACAAGAAATCAGGGCAGAATTAAATCATAAGTTAAGAATCAATGGGAACGGGTTACGCCATTGCGTTCGTCTCGAAATTCTACTTGAAAACGAGTCCGAAATTTCGTAAATCGGAGCCCGTATGACCAAAATATGGCCCATAGAAGATTTCAGAAAATTCAAAATTCAGCCCGAAATTCAAAATCAGCTCCAAACAGATTGGGCGGGAAAATTTCCCGCCCAACCCCAGGTCGACTGGGGAGTCGACCTGCCCCAGCCCAGGTCGACTGCCCAGTCGACTTGGGTGTCGACCTGGGGGTCGACCTCCCTGGTCGGCCATGTTTCCCTGGTGCACCTGTTTGCTCCTTTGGTCTGGTCAGTTGGCCTGTGACAGGATTTGATGGTTCAGATCTAAACTAGGGTCAATCCTATGGCCTAAGCTTGTCTCTACACCTATAAAAACACCCTAAGACCTAGCCTAAATCACCACAAATCATCATAACAACTAAATTCTGCCAAAATGCTCCCTAATCATGGCCTCCATCTTCATCTTGAGAGCTTCTAAGGCAAAAAGGAGCAATCTTTCTTCATCAAATCAAAGGAGCTACTTATTTCTCAAGGCTTCTAGTGTTGCTACATCATTCCTAGAGCTTCTACAACGTCTCTATCTTGTTCTACTTTGTTCTAGTTCTCATAGCCACGATTTGTAAGCCCCACTCTACTCTTAGATTTAAACTATGAAGTTAATATGAACGTGTAGCAAGTTGAAATGGGATTTTTGGTGTAATACTTGTCTTGGGGCTATATTTGTATGCATAGATCCATTTATGACTCTTTTGATCTATGATTGTGGAACTATCATGAACCTAGTACCGTTCATCTTGATTTTTGGGTAGAAAGCTATGAGCTTTATTTGGGGATTATGCATAATGCAACATAGAACCCCTCATAACCTTGATGTTAACTTGCCTATGATGTTGAACTACATGCTACCCACAAGTTTATCACTCTATGTCAACTATTATCATGTTATCACCTTTGCCTATGATGTTGAACTACATGCTACCCACAAGTTTATTTGCTAAGTTTGATGTCATACATGTTTTGAGGCCAAAAATCCTATATGCTAGTTGTGATGAACACATTTGCCTCAAATATCATCATGTTTAACTTATGACCAACTTTACCACCTTATGCCCATCTTGGTCATATTTTTATGTTCCTTGATTCACTTGTGTTGATGCGAATTTACGTGCGAATGGGAATACGTTATGGGTAGTTAGGCAAACTTGAAATGACATGAAAAACATGACTTGAAATGTGACATGAAACTTGATTATGCTTGAAAACGTGAATGTGGACATGACATGTAGAAAACCATAAAGTGGCCAACTCGAGGTTGGGTTGAGTTTGTAGCGTAAATCTGCCCGGAACCGCCCGGCAAATCCAGTGGCTACAAACAATAGGACCCAATGTGAGAAGTTGGTCATATCGCGCTTGAAACCCGAGGTTAGACTAGGTTGTGGTGTAAAGCTGCCCGGACCCGCCCGGCATATCCAGTAACCACAACAAAGTCTAATGTGAGAGGTTGGGTGCATTAAATTAATTAATGCCACATGTTAGGGTTAAGTCATGAACCACTTGGATACACTTAACCAACTTGATACATGATTGGATAGGGTTAACCACACTTAACCCGTTGGAAACCCTAGTTACGTGGACCTTTTCAGAAGTAACCTTCTTGGATGTATCACGATACCCTAGGGACTAGGCTAGGGTGGGGCACGATTACTGGGCTGATTGTAAGCGACCAGAAAGACGGCAAAGTAGGTGCGCCAGTGTAGGTTCAGGCGGACTATGGTCGTGCACATAGTCCGGAGTTGAATAAAACAGACATGGGCACCAGTAGGTTTAGACTGTGCGTGCTTGATTCGTGTCAGTGGTTGGCACCCTAGGGCTTAATACACCCTAGGGTGGACCTAGCACAGTTCGACTACATTCCGTGATTGGGCCGTATGACACCGACACTCGATGAGTTAGGCTTATAGGGAGCCGATCAACTAGATTGTATAGTTGGACCTTGACTTGGGTCAACTCATGATATTGGGCCAAGGGATCATTTTTTGTTTATACTTGACATGGGTTGGAATACTAGTACTATTGGTGCAAAACTAAACCTTGTATATGCGATGCCACACTTGATCTACCTTGTTATCTATTTATCATGCCAGTTAGTTACCATCTTTATGTTCCATCTCATTTTCTCATGTTTAGTTAACTTCATTAGTTTTTATACTAATAGTAGGTAGGACTTACCAGTCTTAATGACTGACCCTTTTTCTTTCGCCTCTTATCTTCCGTTCTCCCCCCCCCCCCCCTCAGGTTCTCAGGGAGGGAACACTAGTGCTTAGCTTGGACATTTGGCTTGCTTTCTTGACAGCTCATGTACGGTTTGGACTTGAGCTTGTTATGGCTTCACCACATCTATCTTGGGGATAGTTTACTTTATGTTATTTTCAGTTTATGTTTTATAGACTTGTGGTGGTTGGAAAATAATGACTAAGTACTTTGATGTAAGTTGGCTATTTGGTTTTGAAATGGTTAACTATGGTTTTTAAATTTCTACCGTTGCTTTACTTATTTATTTATCTATGTTTTGTCTTGTGATATCTCTGTGCATGTTTACCTAGACAACACCCCTCCAAAGCTAGTGCATTCTCCTGTGAGTGACCCTGGCGGAGGTGGGGTGTTACAACAACTTTCCAAATTTACTGTCACTAAAACAAAAGAAAGCTAAAGTAGAAGATGCACGACTAATGCCCAAGCAGTGATCTTCAACAAAACAGGGAGAATACTATATATATCATACGTGGAAGCCTCCTGCTCGTCTCCAGATCAGCTATCCGTGCATACCCAGCTAACCTGTCTCTAGTCTGCTCGTGTGAGCACCCAGAGTAATAAGAAGAGACATAAAGCTCTGGGTCAGACAAAAAGTCTGGTATGAGCGATAAGCAACAAACAAAAAAATAACAGGTATAATCCAATCATACCTTAACCTGGACCTGCAACCAAAGAGTTAGCACTACATGTCGTACAATACTCTATGGTGCCACTAACATACAGTGTAAGAAATACGGGGGTGGGGAAGTGCATGTCATAGTGATGTCAAACAATCAAGCATAGCAATCATCCTCACATCCCTCACTCAGTGCGTAAAGCATACGATATCCTTTACTTTGGTCACCTAATCCTTTGGGCCATGACGGAATCCAATCCCGTACAACTATCACTATAAGCCCCTAATCTATCTGCCAATAGTGAACCAAGGTTACGGATACCGATAACCCCTTTGCACACGTCCCGCAACAAAGCCCAATCATGAAATGAACTCATTGGTTCCCATTTGGATCCTGAGCTCTAACTTCCATTTGGACTACCTTTGCATCTCGTGTTATTGGTCATCACTGGATCAGTTCGTTTCTATGTCCTTTTTCTCTTTCGGTTCGGATCGGTATCCTCCAAGTGCTTCGGTTCGGGTCGGGGGTCTCCAAGTCCCTTAGTAGTACGTTGGTACGGTTCGGGTCCTCCATGTCACATCGGGTCGGTTCGGGTCCTCCATGTCGCATTGGGTCGGTTCGCCAACTATCTTCCTTCCATCCCTTGCTTGATCTTCTGGTCCGATCTGATCCCCATTCCTATTCCCATCCGCTCCGATCCGATCCCCCCTTCTCTAGCTCGATCCGATCCCAGTTCAACCATTTTGGCCTTCCTTTTTGCCACACTTTCCCCTTGTGCCAAGCCTTGGTTCGGTTCGGTGATCTCTTGCCCAGTCCTCTCTTCGGTCCGAGCCCATTCCTCCGATCCGATCCGAAAACCTACACTATTTTTCTGCAACTTTTCCAGCGACTGTTTACGCCATACGACGGCGTTTTCGACCATTCTAACTTTTCTAATCAATCATAAAGCATACCATACAGTCATAGCAACATGTATAAACATCCAAAAACAGCAAAACAACAATATTGTATGTTAAAACAGATCAAACATAGCCAAAAACCTCATATTTCCCCTTAATCCCTCTTAATCACATTTAAGCAAATTTAATGATAGGATTAACAAAACTTAACCAAATCAGCCAAATTTTTTAACAGAGACCTAAAATAATATTTAGCAATTTATAAATATTTTTCCAGATTTTTAACATGCATAAATTCGTTAATTATCACTAATCAACCCTTAATCCCCTAAATTCCGGGATTAACAAAATTAGTCGAAATTAACCCAAATTCATATCAGAGGCATAAAATGATGTTTTAGAATTTTAGAAATTTTTCTGAGTTATAATTTCGCTAATCTTCGCTAATTACCATAATTAGCCGTAATTAGTGAAAAACAATGCAAATCACTCACCTTTGCCACAAAGTAAACTATAGATCTGAAATAATCTCTGGTTTGGATCCAATCTCTATGTGTTCCAGTAGCTCTATCTCAATCCTTATGCTAATCCGCCTTGATTTGATGTAGATTAGGCTAATATGTGATTAGAGATGACAAAAAGGTGTTTTGGAGTGTTTTAGAAGATGGAGGCCATTGCTAGAGCTTAAGGAAGGTTTGTGGCGGCTGAGAAAACTAAAATGAAATGATTTTCCTATCCCTTCCAGCCCTTCCATAACCCTAATCCCGAAATTCCTCTTTGGGCCTAGTTGTTAATCACCTGGTTAAGCCCAATTAAGCTGTTTTTCACTATCTGAAACTTGTTTCAGCCATATCTCCCAAACGGTGAGTCCGTTTGGCTAATGTGACCATTCTACGGAAAGGTAAACCATCAAACGAATCTAATGGAAGTGGTTTCAAGCCAAAATTCCTTTCCAATCAAAAGTTATGGCTAAAACAATATCGGCTAGGGGCAAAATGGTCATTTAAAAATCGGCAAAAATCATGAATAAGGGAAATGACCCCAATAGTTGCCTCCCAAAGTTACACGACCATACGACTTCATATGAAAAAGAAATAAATATTCTACGATCCTAGATACGTAGAATGCGGGTTGTTACGGCTTACTTGATTCACTTTTAATCTCGACATTGTTTTACTTTTCTGTTATAAGCTCCGGAGTTTTTCTTTCTATTTCTCAACTGTTTCTTGCCGTCTTCTTCTTTTGTCATATTCTCTACTTTTTAACAAATAATAAATTAACGATATTATCAACCAAACTAACTAACATACAAATTAAAAAATAATACAGAAACTTATTTTTTTTCCTTTTGAATAATTCAGAAACTGAATGGCCTTTGCGGCAGCGGCTTTGCCTAAATTTAGTTCATAGTGGCATTTGCTTAAATTAAATTCATAGCAGACAACTCATTAATCATTGTTTACTTCTAAGTTAGAAACAACCAATTACCAAACAATTGAAACAAGCAATTGAAACAACCAATTACCAAATAAACCTAAATTACCAATTTATTCAGAGAATTCCAGTGAGTAAACAACCAATTACCAAAATCAATTAGACCCAAATTAAATACATCCATCGAATCGGAATTACCAGCATTTGAAAGAAGAAATTACCTTACGTTGTTTGGAGATGGAAGGAGCAACAGCCATCTGCTATTCGGCAACAGAGAAGAGATATTTGCAGCAGCGATTGAAGGCTGCTGAGGAGGGTGAACACAGCACAAAAAAGATTGAATTAGGGTTTTGAGTAAAAGCCCCAAACTAATCAGTTTTTTTCCACGAAGAAGAAGAGAACGAGACTGGAGAGATGGAAACAACGTGTAAATTTTTCCATGAACTAATTGATTTTTTTTCCCTCGGGCCTGTTGTTGCCCAAGCCCAAGGTCTTGGTGGGCTTGGGCCCAGGCCGGCTCTGCCTTGAGCTAGGAATATTATGTCTAGATATCTATGTCTAGGACTTGTACTGTAATCTTGTTTAGCTGTAGTGGTCGGTCCACTTAAAAACCATATGTGGTGGACGGTCCACCTTGAAAACCAATAGGAGATTGGTAATTTGTTAATATCCTGTATATCTGTAATTATTATTTGTTATAATAATAAGTGTTTGTGGTCATTTCAAAAACCGGTCGACTGTGCCAAAAAAAATTATGTAAATTTAAAAGCGAAATATTAACTGTTATAAAATGTCATGATAGAAGTAAAGAAGTGAGCTTTTAAACTTGTAGTTGAATTATAACGTCTTTTATAATAAGAGAAAAAGAACGACATTATTACAATAAGTAATTCACAATAGATAGATACATATTTTACAAGCACCGACTAGCATGAAAATGTAAAGAATCTAAAAAGATTAAATAATATCATGATAATAAAATAGTTGGGGTCGTTCTAATAACGACTCAGATATTCGTCGGAGCAAGAAATAAATGACACATAGTAGCATAGGCTAGCATAATTAGGGCTCGTCCTAACGGCGTACCAGATATTCGTTAGACCAAGAAATCATTGATCCATAATTTTACCTAGCATAGTTAGAGGTTCGTCCCAACGACGAGGACATACACGTTAGAGTGGAAAATAAGTAGTCAATAGTTTAAAACTCAGTCATAGGGGTTGGGAAAGAGAGCATGAATAGATTATCATTTGGGAGGTCATTCTAACGACGAGCGGGCGCACACGCCAAAGAAGGAGATAAGTGATCCGGTAGAGAAGCGACTGAAGGCAACACATCCTACTGATGACCTGGTGTGCAGGCGTCGTAGCGGAAAATAAGACATTGTGGGTTCTTAGACCTAGTAGATAGTTGCTTATCTGAACGGATACGCGGACGGCTTCGAAGCAGGAAATAAGACATTGTGGGTTCTTAGCGCTAGTAGACAATTGTCTATCTGAACGGATACGCAAACGGCTTTGAAGCAGGAAATAAGCGACCACAACAGCTAAGGTGGTCCGTCCTAATGATTTCTGTTTGGGCGGATTCTCATATGGTGCAAGCGGAATCAACTTGCCATGTTAAGTTCATGGTAGAGAGTAGTATGCCAATCACATGGTAGTATAAGGAAAATTCCTTAAACAAAACTTTTCTTCCATAGTAAGAACTTTAGTTTTAACAATCGCCCTAAGTAACCACCCCAAGAAAAACACCAACACTAAATCCTTGTATCATTTAGAGTAACTTTTAAGACAATTATCTCTTAATTTTTCTCTTTTCAATAGTCATTTTTCATTTACTAGACTTTTATGTCTGATCCATTCTCTTCTTCGTTATCCTCCATTAAGCTCACAGGGCAGTGTTGATTCTGAACAACTTGAAGCGCATCTTAGGAGCTCCATTTCTTGTTCATGTATTTGTTTCATCTTTATCATTTTAGTTGGATCAGTTGTACTAGATTTGTTTGGGAATATTTTATGTATGTACTTTAATTTGATTGTTATGGGACCTAGATTGTAGACATTTGAAGTTATGTTGGTTTCGAAATAATATCTTTAAGAAATGCTATTTATTTGGTTAAATGCTACTGTAAATATTTTTATTTGTATGCTTTGTGATCTTATTCTCTACATGTTTTAATTATACATATACGCTTTATGCTCTTTGATATGACTCGATAGGGGTATGTTAAGAGGCGTAGGGTGTCATATATGCGATTAAGATATTCTGTATAAGATAACATTTTCGACATATATATCGATCTTGAAGTAAGTGTGTCATTACGTGTATAGCATCTATGGCACCAAAGTTTTGAAAATTCGAATAATATCAGTTTGAACATATAATTTCATCAGGAATAGTATTAAATTGACAATCAGTTGATTTTATAGTATGTGAAGCGAATAATTGTACAATAGTTAAAATAACATGAAAACAACCTAAAATTATGCTACTTGGCCATTGGAATCATTTGGGTATTTGCCGATTGGAGAGCGTTTCGTCTATATTAAATACAGACACTAACGCCTTCTATTGTTATCAAACCATAATTTTTCAGTCTATCGTATAACGAGAAAAAACTAAAACTTTTCATTCGTAGATTCCATTGACATCATCCTTGATGGCTATTTAATGGATCTTCAATTTACGTTAGACCGATAAATTGCGATGTGTGCATCCGATTGATTTCGCTCCCTCCATGTCAATACGCTTCGATAACAGCCATGTTTTGTAAATTTTGATTGTCGAAATCAGTTTTTGAATCAACTATTACTTACATCGATGAAAATGCATGAAGATAATGATACAAAAGGGGTTAGAAGGTGAAGAATGAACATAGCGGTGGAGGTACCGGGAATTTTAAAAGGTACCTAAATGTTTTCTAGTGGACTCTGTTTGTTCTAATAGCAACATTCAAATAATATGGTTTTCTATTTTTTTTTGAATTGTGTGATACGGGCGTTTGATACATAGAGAGAGAAATAGAGATCATACTGTTCAAGGATGCCTTAAATGTACAAAGTAGTTAGAAATTCCAAATCCCGATCAAAACACTGAAACAAACAATGCTTTACTCCATCTTTCCTTCACAATATTCAACCCATGATTATTAAAACTAGTATAAAACCGTAGTTTAGTTTTAGATCGGCTTTTCTATACCCGTTATCGTCAGTTATAGTAGTGATACAAAATCTTGCTGGGGAATCAAGTAGAATTCAAAGAATGACGGAAGCGCAATACAGCTCTTATGGATCTAAAATTCCGGTAAATAAAAACTAAACTTGCACGCTAAAACTAATCCAATTGATAATTAGCAAACGAAAATTCCAGAAAAAATCGTACATCAAATAATCAAAATTTAGTTTAATAAAAAGTAAAAAAATCTTCAGCAAGGCAGATACAAAAGATATTACGTTGTGTAGAATGGCAACATTCATTGATAAAAGGAAGGAGCCAAGCACTCATCCACCATTTCCACGAGGTTTGGGTTTTCCAATGCAGCTGCTACACGTTCTTTGTCATTCAATTGCTTGTTTACTGAAAATACAGATATTATAATATGAGAATGAATTAAAAGGTTAAAGCATAAATAAATAAAAAGCAAACAGCTGAGAGTATGAATCAATACCAGCAGCTTCAGTTGCATGCGTCCCAGGGGCTACTCTGATATCCACCTTCATAATTACAACAAATGTTAGAAGTATTACATACTAGAACAACAAAGATTTGCTGAACAGATGCATATAATAACACACAAGTATGAGAAAAACAAGTCTCCATATAAGGCCGTCTATGTTCAAGCAATGATTTCAAACAACAGACTATGGACTGGAGCATTATGTAGGTTAGACTTTGTATATAGGGTCATCTATGTTCAATATAAGACAACATTCATCGTCATCTACAGACTACAAGCTTCCGTTTGCACAGCGTATGGAATGAGCAAAGTTGTATGCTGTCTTGTCTTGTAATGGTAGAATTTGTTTTTGAAAACTTGAATACAGGAATGCCCACAAAAAAGGAAATCCGAAAGATGTGTGAAAATAAGACTAAGAATATGTTTACACATTGGAAACAAACCGTGTGTGTTGCGTACAAGATGTATTTTACCACACCAAAGCAAGACATCAAATTGATTAATACAGATTTCACATTAAACATGAAAGCAATACTTCATTCCTAGATCAGATTAGTTAGGGCAACATTTAAGCCTAATGAATATTGGTAAACAAAGAGTCTGGTATCTCTGAACCCATTGCTCATCAGATCCAGTTTTCCCTCCTAGAGTTGATACAGGACTCTTGCTGACTTCCTTCCCACGTTGTACTGATAGCAAATGAAAAACCGCTTCTAGCTTTGATACCAATTTACCCAACCCTCGGCAAAAAATGGCTCCTGCCCTTCCGATCTTGACCGTATAGCATTTAACTTCATGAGATAAAATTGTTGCCGTCAATCAGTTTTACCTATGCCAAGGCATTGTCGAATCAATCAAGTTTGTTAGTTCAGCAGGCGTCATCTTGATGGTTAACGAAAGCATAGGTTGAAGTGGCTTCGATCCGCCCAAATTTCGTTCCTTTTTGTATAAGTAAACCCAGTTTAATCATTCTTTTTTCTATCATCCACTCCGTTAAAATGCAGAGTTGCTCCCAAAAATTCAAAAAATCAATTATTTTGCGAAGCTTCCCCCTTTGATTTTTTTCCCCAAACAATACCCCTTCATTCGGTAACATTGCATGGTGCTTTGAAGGCGCTTCGCGATAATGTATCTTTAGGGCACCTCGCCGTGGCACTGCCTGGTGGTTTGAGGTCTCTATGCGGTGCCACTTAAAAGTATGTAGAATATTTAGGGCTGAAGAACCGGGAACCGAAAACCCGAACCGACCCGACCCGAAAAGACCCGAACCGAACCCGATGGATCTCGGGTCGGGTCGGGTCTAGGTGATGAAAAATACCATTAAGACCCGATCAAACCCGACCCGCATAGACCCGACCCAAAAGACCCGACCAATAAACATTGAAATATACGTATTTTTAGTGTTATTTTTCAGTCGGACCCGACCCGACCCGAAGCTCGGGTCAGGTCGGGTCCAGATTTTTGAAATGTATAGTTTAGACCCGACAAAACCCGACAAGCCTAGAACCGAGACCCGCTGGGTCGGGTTCAGGTCCATCGGGTCGGGTCTAATTGTCACCCCTAAGAATATTTTAAAAAATAATTAATCAAAAATAATTTATTCTTGATTTGTTTTTGTTGGAAATTGTTTTCAAAACAAAGACGAATTGTTAAAAAAATTTAGAGTAAATGTGAAATGACTCCTATATATGAATAGTCATACATATTGAGACTATATGAAAGAAGCAAGTATTTACACTTGTTTCTTAGAAGCTATGTTGGGCCCTTGGGGCTCCTCATACATGCTTTGTTGTGAGGAGGGAGATCATGCTCATGATCACCACACGCGCGACCTCCCGACTCGACTCGACCCGACCCGAATCGGTTCGGTTAGGGTTTAGGCTTGGGCTTGGGCTTGGACTTTGTGGTGTAGACACAATTTTGGATGTAAAAACATTACATTTTTTAAACCGTTTTTATTTTAGTAAAAATTTCCGAGCTGATTTTTATTTGACACGGTAAATTGGTTGATCCGTTTTTTCTTCCGACTCTCTCTCACTACCTAGAAAACAATTCGACACATTTTTTTTCGCCTATAACATATTTATTTTAGACGAGATTCAGTACCAACAATATTCTCTTCCTCCGCCATTAAAAAAAAAAAAAAAAAAAAAAAAAAAAAAAAAACCGAGCAGATATTTTCGAAACTGCAAATCTGCACTGATTTGTTGTGCAAGCAAATCAGTTACTCTTGTTCGAGGTTGTTTTATCCTAGAGGCAGCGACGATAGTACGAACTGGTTTACACCACCGATCAAATAGCCGAATCATCTTCAAGAAAGCAACATAGTCCGCGACTCAGCCATTGTTTTCCAACAATTTGAAGATGATCTGAAACAATGACTTCGACCTCAACCCTAGATGATGTTGCTCCACCCTCTGCCTTCCAGATCCCGCTCGTAACTGCTGCTCCGTTCAAATTCAAAGGCTTGCATTTCAAACGATGACGTCAGAAGATGAAGTTCTACCTGACGATGAGAAAAGTGGTGGTTGCGCTGACTACTGACAACCCACAACTACCAAACAAACCTGACGAAACTGATGAAGCACAGATGGCTTCCTCGATTGAACAATCGAAGCTGTTGCAGACCTGGATTGAACATGATCATTTATGCAAGAATTTTATTTTGAATGGATTGAACGATGACTTGTACGACTACTACAACTCAGAGGACAAGACAGCTAAGGAGATCTGGGAAGCGCTAAAGAAGAAGTACAACACAGAGGAGGCAGAGGCAAAGAAATATGCTGTCAGCCGCTACCTGAAATACCAGATGACAAACGACAGGTCAGTAGAGATAGTCTCATGAGCTTCAGAAAATAACTCATGAGATCATTTCCGAAAGTATGACATTGGATGAACAATTTCAAGTTGTTATTATTGACAAATTGTCCCCTGCATGGAAGGATTTCAAGAATGTCTTAAGGCATAAGATTAAGGAGTTTTCCTTAGATAGCTTGATCACACGTCTCCGTATTGAGGAGGAGGCTCGCAAGCAGGACCAAAAAAAAGAAGTGTTGATTGTCGACAACAACAGCACTAAAAAGACCAAACCCGCAGTTCTGAAACCGAACTAGAAGTCATTTAAAAATCAGAACAGGCACAACAAACAGAATGAGAATCTGCAAGGAAACCCAAAATGACAGCAGGACCCAGCCCAAAAGAATGATTCTGAACAGTTGTTTCTATGTTACATCTGTGGAAAAACCAGGTCATATGACACGAAAGTGTCGAAACAGGCCAAGCTTTGCACCGCAGTCTAACCTGACTGAGGAGTCTCTTACGGCTATGATTACTGAGATTCACCTTGTTGGTGGATCAGAGGGTTGGTGTGTAGCAAGGTTATTACGACGCCAAGTCGAGCCACTACCGTCTAGAAGATAAGTCGTCCGACTAGTCGTGACTAGTCGACAAGTCTTTTATATGCATATATTTATTAGACTTAAATATATAATATAATTAGATATAAAGATAACATAATAATAGGTTCAAATTCAACAAAGATAACATAATAATAGGTTCAAATTCAACATAACATGATAGATCCTAGTCACAACAAAATAAAACCCATAATAGATCATAAAATGAGTATGAACTCAAGCAAAATCATCCATCTCAATATCATCTCCATCTCCTTCAACGTTGACATTGCTTGGATCGGGTAATGGTACACCATAATCATCCTCCACTTCTTCATCATCAAGAGGAATGACTTCATCGGATTTTTCATCAACTAATCCAAATGTTGAACTAGTGTTACGACGAGTGTAGACCAACATATCACTACTAGAACCAACATGAGATCTCCTTGGAAGATTGCGTCCCTCAAGCGCATGTGATGCACCTTGAGCTTCATCCACAGCACTCCAAAAAGTATCCTCTTCATTGCTAATCCACTCATTATTCCATTCGAAGTCATCAAGTACAAGTGGATCAAAATTCCTTCCAAGTTCACGCCTTTTTTTGAATCTTGAATCTATTTTTCGGTTGTATTGGACATAAACCAAGTCATTTAAACATTGATGTTCCAATCTATTCCTCTTTTTTGTATGAATCTAAAAAAATATAAAATGCAATTAGACCTAAAGTATAAATAGTGTAAATTTGAAAACAAATATCTTAAAATATATGGGAACTTACAAATTCAAATGTACTCCAATTGCGTTCACAACCGGAAGATGAACAACAAAGACCAACAATACGCTTCACAAATGATTGAAGCTCAAGTGCACGACCTCCATAAGCATCCCACCAATCAACTAACATAAATTAATAAATATAAATTGTGTTTTAGTACTACTTGCGAGGATATAATTGTGCCATTAATACTATGCATCGAACTTAAAAATATACGAAACTTACGAGGATTTTTTTGCTTTCTTTGGTCAAGTGCCATCTCTCTTGCAAATGCTTCCCTTGAATTTTTATAGTCATCGGCATGATTACTTATCTTGTTCCGCGTAATCCGATCTATGATCATCTTCTCAAGCACATCATTAAAGTCGTCTCTTAACCGAGAGGCATAAGCATGATCATTTTCTAGAACATCAAAGTATTTACCCGGATTAAGAAATAAAGCAGCCCCATATATTGGTTTTCCCATTTGGTTCTTCCAACGATCATCAATGATTTTAATCAATTTGCTCAACAATGCTCGTTTCTTCTCGAATGACGCTTTGATCTTATTTTTTGCAAAGTCCATAGCATATGCAATCTCTGCCAAAACGGGTCTCTCATCCCCATCAACAATCCGTAACACCACAAGAAGAGGTTGTGATGCTTGAATGCACTCTTCAACACTATTCCAAAAAAGTGATGAAAACACAGTGTCACAAACTTTCTTGCCGTTTTCTGTTTTTGCCAACTTAGATCTATTCCAATCCTCGGCACAAAACAAAAAACGCAACGATTCCCGATTCTTGTACAAACTTTGCAATGTGAGAAAAGCAGTGGCAAACCTCGTAGCTCCAGCCCTCACTAAATCCCTCCCATTAGTCTTGTCCCTCAATGCATCAAGTATACGCCCATGCCTATAAATAAATGTAGTACATCTTCTTGCTTGATTAATTGTTTTTTTAAAGCCCGGCAACTTGCCTATGTCCTCCAACATCAAATCAAGACAATAGACAGCACATGGAGTCCAAAATAAAGTAGGAAATCTAGTCTCTAAGAGCTCACATGCTGCCTTATAATTTGCACCATTATCTGTCACAACTTGTACAACATTTTTCTCACATATTTCCTTGATCTTGCTACCAAGTAAGTCAGCCAACATTGATGCATCGTGTGATTCACTAGAAGCATTAACCGAACCCAAGAAGAAAGTACCTTCGGGACTGTTGGCAAGAAAGTTTATAAGGTGCCTTCCTCGTCTATCCGTCCACCCATCCGACATAAGCGTGCATCCGTATATTTTCCAAGATTTTTCATGCTTCTCCTTCTGCTTTTCTGTCTCTTCTTTTGCTTTTTTAAGTAGAGGAACCCTTAATTCATGAAATGTGGGGGGCTTCAAACCCGGTCCATATTGGCCTATGGACTCAACCATGACTTCATAACTCTTAGAGTTGGCAGCATTAAAAGGTATTTCACACTCGTAGAAAAAGTTGCCAATGTGCATATGAACTCTTTCTTTCTCTTCTTGCGTTCTGATACGACTTTCCAAGGTTGTTTGTCTCGTACCTTTGGAATGTCTATCTTCAATAATTTGTTCCGGTGTCCTCATAAGCATCGAGCCAACTGATTTAGAAGGTTTAGGTTGGACTTTCTGAAATTCAAATGTCTTCTTTTTCTTTTTTGGAATAGTATTGGAGGCTGCAGTGGATTCGATTTCTTGAACCTCATCATCATCGTCGTCATCAAGTTGCACCCGTTTATTCTTCTTTTTACTTTCCATAAAATCACTCATTTCTCTAGCAATCTCTCTAGTTGTCTTTGGACATTTATGAATATCCGGAAAACCGCCAATCAAATGTTGCTTGAATCTGTTAATGCCGGCATGATTTTCATTTCCGCAAAGAATGCATTTAACCACATCTTTATTGCTCAAGTTTGGCCAAAATGCATACTTCCAACCGGGATCATTTGATTTAGCTTTCCTCTTAGGATCTTTAGCCATCTCATGCCAACTATTTTCCGTGTTATTCTCCATTTCAACCGCTGCGAATATAATTAGAAGTTAATAACAAATCAGTAAAAAAAACAGTTTAGTGTAAAAAAAAAAAAAAACTGCTGTTGAAATAATTCAGTTATTAAAAACAATTCAGTAAAAAAAAAAAACAGTTCAGTTTTAAAAACAGCTCTTTAAAAACAGTTCAAAAAAAAGAAACAGCTGCTGCTGCTCACAGTTTTCTTCGATAGAAGAAAAAAAAAACACAAAATCGAGTAAGCTACCTGGCTGGCGGCGAACAAAGGAAGGAGCAGCGTTGAATATCGAAGAGGGAAGGAAGGTCGAAGTCGAAGTCGACTTCAGCTAGGGTTTTTTTTTTTCAATCGACGCTGGTTTCAACTTTCAACTGAAGAAAATCGAAGTCGACTTCAGGTAAATTAGGGTTTTTGGGCTCGAATTATGTTCTGGGCTCGATTTTGGCCCACCACCGTGGAATTCAACAAGTTGACAGTCGTGGAATATTTCCAGGCGACTGCTCGACTTGTCGACGACTAGTCGTCGACGTGATAACCTTGGTGTGTAGACACTGGTGTTTCTAGTTATGTCTGCTATGGTCGTGATATGTTCACTACATACACGGCTGCTGATGATCAGAAAGTGTTGTTGGGAGATTCTCACACCACTAAAGTTGCAGGGATTGACAATGTGGAAATCAAGTTTACCTCTCAAAAGACTGATTCTGAAAGATGTTATGCATACTCCAGAGATGAGGAAGAATCTGGTTTCTGACTTTCTCCTTAATAAGGCTGGTTTTACTCAAGTTATTGGGACTGATTTGTATATCTTAACTTATAAGGGAACTTTTGTGGGAAAGAGTTATGCTTGTGAGGGAATGTTTAAATTGAATGTTGAATCTAATAAAGTGATCAGTCCTGCTTATACGTCGTGTGATTTTAGTATTTAGCACTCTATATTATGTCATGTTAACAAACGCATTATTCATAACATGTGCACATTAGATATAATTCCTAAATAGTCAGAATCTAAACTTGATAAATGTAAATTCTGTACTCAAGCTAAAATCACAAAGAAACCTCACAAATCTGTTGAAAGAGTATCTGAATCCTTAGACTTGATTCATTCTGATATATGTGAGCTAGATGACACTTTGACTAGACATGGACATCGTTATTTTATCACTTTTATTGATGATTGTTCTGATTTCACCTATGTATACCTTATGGGAAAAAAAAGTGATGCATTTGACATGTTTAAAACATTCAAAACTGAAATTGAGAATCAAGAAAATAAGAAAATCAAGAGACTTCATATTGATAGAGGAATAGAATATGAATCTTCTTCAATTCTGGATTTCTATAAACTACATGGTATTGTACATGAGAGAACTGCACCTTATTCACATGAAATGAACGGTAAAGCTGAAAGAAAAGATAAGACCTTTACTGAATTAGTAGTTGTTATTTTATTAAATTCTAGTGCAGCAAAACATTGGTGGGTCCCGTATGCTATGTTCTGAATAAAATCCTCAAATCTAAGAATAAAATTTCACCTTATGAAATTTTAAAGAATTATAAACTCAATGTCTCATATTTTAGAACTTGGGTTGTTTAGCATATGTTCACATTCCAGACACTAAGAGAGTAAAATTGGCAAGTAGAGCATATGTGTATTTATAGGCTATGTTATTAATAGCAAAGCATACAGATTTTATGACATAAATACACATAATATAATTGAATCAAATGATGCCGATTTTTATGAAATAAAATTTCCTTTTAGATTAAGGAATAGTGGGGGCACTTCAAGTATGCCTATTAAAACAGAACTTAATGAAAATTCTAAAGCTAAACCTAGAAGAAGTAAAAGAGTAAGAACCGTAAAAGATTTTGATTTAGATTTTTGTGCTTTTTCCTATAGTGGAGGATCCCTCAAACCTCCAAGAGGTCTTATCTTTTTTAGATGCCGATTCTTGGCAAGAGGCTATAAATGATGAGATGAATTCTTTGGATTCCAATAAGACTTGGCACTTGGTAGATTTACCCCCTAGTTGCAAATCTATAGGCTGTAAATGGGTGCTTAAAAAGAAATTAAAACCTGATGACACTATTGATAAATATAAAGCACGACTAGTAGCTAAAGGTTTTAAGCAAAGAGAAAATATAGATTTCTTCGATACTTTTTCGCCTGTAACCAGAATTACATACATTCGGGTATTAATCTCACTTGCTTCCCTTCATAATTTATTAATAATACACCAAATGGATGTTAAAACTGCATTCCTAAATGGTGAATTAGACGAAAATTATATGGACCAGTCTGAAGGATTTGTAGTACATGGTCAAGAACATAAAGTATGAAAATTAGATAAATCATTATATGGTTTAAAACAAGCACCTAAACAATGGCATGAAAAAATTGATAACTTATTCATATCACATGGTTTTAAAGTTAATGAAAGTGACAAATGCATTTATTAGAAATCTGAGAATGACATTTGCACTATTATATGCCTTAATGTAGATGACATACTCATTCTTGAGTCAAACATTCATGCAATAAACTCAGTCAAATCATTATTAAGTGCCAATTTTGATATGAAAGATCTAGGTGAGGCGAGTGTAATCCTTGGTATTAAAATTACTAGGTCAGAAAAGGGACTTTCTTTGATCAATCTCATTACATTGAGAAGATACTAAAGAAATATAATTACTTTGACTGTAAACCTGCATGTACACCATATGATCAATGTAAAGTTATTTAAGAACACTGATGAAGGTGTAAGACGGTCCGATTATGCAAGCATCATGGGCAGCCATTGGTATGTCACCGATTGTAATAGACCCAACATTGCTTATGTCGTGGGATTATTGTGCAAGTTTACCAGTAGACCTAGTATAGAGCATTAACATGCTATTGAAAGGGTTATGAGATACCTTAAACGAACTATGAGCCTTTGATTACATTATGGAAGGTTTCCAGTTGTACATAAAGGATATTCCGATGCAGACTGGAATACCTTATATGATGATTCTAAAACGACTAGTGGCTATATATTTAGCATCGCTAGAGGAGCTGTTTCTTGAAAATCCAAGAAACAGACTATTTTGGCTCGGTCTACTATGGAGTCTGAGATGATAGCACTAGCTGCAGCTAGTGAAGAGACAGAGTATTTGAGAAATCTACTAGCTGAGATTCCCTTGTGGGAAAAACCGATACCAACTGTGTTGATCTATTGCAATAGTACCGCAACTATTGCAAAAGTTCAGAATCGTTATTATAACGGTAAGAGACGACAGATATGTTGTAAGCACAGTACTGTTAGAGAGCTGCTCTCTTCAGGTACTGTTAGAGTGGATCACATACGCAGTGATGAAAATTTAGCAGATCCTTTGACGAAAAGACTATTTAGAGAGAAAGTCCTTAATAATTCTAAAAGAATGTGACTATTGCCCTTAGATTGTTGAGTTACGCACAATGGTAACCCGACCTAACGACTGGAGATCCCAAGAACTAGGTTCAATGGGCAAAAACAAGTTGTGTGGTGATAGTGGTTGAACATGCTATTTAATATACCTAGAAGCATGTATTCCTGAAGTGGTTAGAGGATGAATTGATAGAAACTCTTAATGAGATCTATACTCTATTTGGAGTGGAGTACCTACCTTCAGCAGTGCTCTTGATAGACTCACCTATGTGAATGTGAAAATATGGTCGTTTCCTATGGAGTTTTGGGCAAAACTTCTAGAATGTTCACTAAACTGGGATAGACATGCATGGCCATAAATGCACGGGCTTATTTGATTGCATTATAGAAAAAGTTGTGTGTGGTCTGATGTCAGGAATAGAGTTCAAGACTACGTGTCACTCTGGTAAAAACCGAATCTTATCCACTACGCAAAGGTTCAAGTTGAAAGACACCTTTGTTTACGCACAATCTAATGTTTTTAGAAACTGCTCGAAAATATTTTTAAAAAAAATCAAGTGGGGGATTGTTGGAAATTGTTTTCAAAACAAAGATGAATTGTTAAAAAAAAAATTAGAATAAGTGTAAAACGAATCCTATATGTGAATAGTCCCACATGTTGAGACTATATGAAAGAAGCAAGTATTCATACTTGTTTCTTAGAAGCTATGCTGGGGCCTTGGGGCTCCTAATACATGTTTTGTTATGAGGAGGGAGACCATGCTCATGACCACCACACGCGCGCACGACCAACCGACCCGACCCGGCTCGGTTCGGTTTGGGCTTTGGCTTTGTGGTGTAAACACTTATATTTTTGGACGGAAAAACATTACTTTTTTGAACCATTTTTATTTTAGATGGTAAAAATTTCTGAGCCGATTTTTATTTGACACGATAAATTGTTTGATCCTTTTTTCTACCAACTCTTGCCCACTACCCAGAAAACAGTTCGGCGCATTCTTTTTCGTCTATAAAATATTCAATTTAGACGAGATTCAGTACCGAACAACATTCTCTTCCTCCGCCATTAAAACAAAAACAAAAAACCGAGCAGTTATTTTCGAAAGTGCAAATCTGCACTGTTTTGTTGTGCAAGCAAATCAGTTACTCTTGTTCGAAACTGTTTTATCATAGAGGCGGCGGCGGCGGCGGCGACAGTACGAACTGGTTTACACCACCGACCAGATTGTCGAATCGTCTTCAAGAAAGCGACCTAGTCCGCGACTCAGTCATTGTTTCCCAATAGTTTTAAACTTAAAAGGCACATGAATGTGACGGTTGGTTGAAATGAAGTACTTATTTTTATTCTTGATTCGTTTCTCGCTCTTAGTTAAAATAAGCATGATCAATATATCAGTTAACCATTTACACTCCTTTATTTTGTAAACCATATTTTCAAACTCTCTCTTCGCAAGTTTTCTCACTTCATACGATAGGGTCATTCTATTAAATTACGAATAAAGAAAACGGGTGTTTTGAATATGTTATAATTTGCAACCATTATTGCTAATTCAACTAGTAAACCATATCTTTTTATCATTTACATGCTTTTGATCGGATTTCAGTACATAACTGAATCTCCATATAATTTACCAACATGACTCGGTGTATTTAGTCATTTTATCCCACTAATTTTTGAAATAATTTTTACCCATCATTTCTATATTGATTGATTTCATTGAACGTTGCCACATTGTAATTCTTAAACTCCTACTACCTAATTTAAGTTATAAAATATTTCACATGACGATGTTGATGATTCAACCACCTCCGATGTGCTAACCATCAAAATTAAGGAAAAAGGAAACATGGCGTATGTTCTACTGGTCTGTGAAATTTCATTTGGTTTACTTATTTTATTTAAACTTAGATATAAATAATTCTATTAAAAGAATTATCTCATTATATAAACAGAAACACATATGCTATATAAGAGAACAATAATAAACACATGTTACATTCCGAAAACCAACATTTAAATTCTATTATAGATTTAATAATAGAATTAGGTGATTCTTTACAACAATACAATGAATTTTTTTACAATTCAATACAACTCATTTCAGATAGCACGATATCAAGAAATAAAAAATCACAACAAATAAGTGATAATCAAAATTATATAAAAACATTTATGCAAAAGATAGACGGTTTTGACATAATTATATAAAAACTCACTGAGAAATTTAAAGCTTTAAAACTTAAAAATTTCCCAAACAAACAAGATATAATTTCTTTAAAACAATTAATTGAAGAAAATAAACCTAAAGAAATTGAGATACGTTCTAAAGACCTAATACTACAAGTGAAAAATCAATCAAAAACTAATAAGGATTATCTTGAAACACAAATACAAAAACTTGAACAAATGTTACAGAAAATTAAATATATACAATTAAATCAATATGGGATATGATAATAAGTATTGTATAGAAGCCATGAATCATGTTAATATGATGCTTAAACAGAATGATACCTTAACAACAGGATATGATAAAGATATTTTTGCAAATAAAGCAGATAATGCAATATGCCTAATGACTAATACCGCTATAGCAATGCTTACACAAGTACATGACATATAAGATTTATTAGAAAAAATAATAATAATATTAGACAAACAAATAAATAATCTGGATAAATCAGCACAAGAAAGAGAATATGATATCAATCAACTGACCAAAAAAAATATCAAATTTAAATCTAGGACCAACAGACCCAAATTCAAATAAGAATAGAAAGACTAAAATAAGTTTTTTAACCTTCAAAAAATTAGGCAGTATATAATGAATAGAAAATACTTCTCAGGAATATATAGAACCCTAATGGATAGATCCACATATGGTAATAACTTAGCCTCAAACACATGGATTGAACACATGGATTGATGGTATGTTAAGAAGAAGATCGGTCAGTTCACAATCCCAATTAGAAGAAATAATAAATGAAGACAGTGACTTAGAAGTATTTTCAAACAATCAATTAAATACTTTAAATCCTAGAGAATTATACAAAACAAGAATATTTGCCATAAATACTGGATTATATGGACATCACAGGGAAGTAAGTCTTTCTATTAGTGATGGAAATCAACAAATTATAAATTTAATGTTAACAGAAGCAATCAAACAACTAAGAATACAAAATTATAAATAAATCCACTTAGAACTAATTGTTATAGGAGTAAGAGGATTAGTAAGACTAAAAATAGGATCTAAATTACTAATTGTATTAATTGATGAAAGACACCAAGATTTAGATAAAGCAATTTTTGAAACAATACAAGTAGATATGAACAATAACATCGGAATATCTTATATTTCACCTTATTTTACAATGACACTATCAGATTTTTACAAACATATAAAAATAATTCTTCAAGCCAAAGGTTTTGAAAATTTTAATGGTAAAAATATACTATTTGACATAACATTTTTGGGAAAATGTACGACAAAGTATACTCCCAAAATAAAATTAACCAGATTAAGTAATAAAAAAGCTAACTTCTACTGGAATCAAAATTTTAAAACAAATGGAAATAGACTCTTCTATATTAGCAAGACATGAATGGACAATTCAAAATCCAAAAGAAAAATAAAAATACATTAAAACCTAATGATGTAGAAACATATACAAATCCTAATGGAACTATATCTTTAAGATATTAAAGATTATGGACCTTCTAAACAAAGTGAAATAGATATTGATGATGAATCAACTTCGGAATTACAGAACAACTTATAATGGATAAAATAATCTATCCAAAAGAATTAAAAATGATCCTTATGCCATCTGAAATATATGAACTTGAGCAACAACTCAAGACAAAAATAACCAAATAGACAATAATACATTTGTTTATACTGATAAAAAAAACATAAGAATAATAACAATACCTACATTAGAAACATTTTTAGGAGATTCTAATAGAATGGTTCAACAACAAAATAATGGCTCACTAATTGAAGATCTAATAAGTGAATATACTGAACAAATAGATTTGATGAAAGGACAAGAAGAAAGTTATACAGTAATTTGTTCCAAAGAACCTCCACATAAAATGGATTATCATTTAGGACACCCACCAAGAATAAATGTAAATCCTTACACTAATGAAAATAAAAAACTAAGAACTATAGGGAAAAAATACCCACTAAAAACATTCTTTATAAAAAATTATGTAGTTCTCAACATTACAGAGTGTCATCCACAATTGTTAGACACTTACTTAGAAAATGGACTGCTACAATAGCCAGAGACTATTCAGTCAAACATCCAAATATAATAACCGGAGAGAAAATGATTAGAAAAGCAGAAAATTACTTAGACGATATAGCTAAAGGAATGTGAAAAGCCTACAAAAGCAATTTTCCAAATGAAGTAATCTCCTTAGTTAGCACAAGGCGGAAATATATATAACTTCGCATATCTTATACATAAGATAATAACTGATCGAAAAGTAAATACAGGATTAACACTTAGACAGCAAGAAGCCATAAGAGATCTAGAACAAATACAATTACTAGATTGGAAACATATAATAAAATTTCTAAACGAATTTTTATATTATGCGACCATATATGCAAATTAGGTGATAGACTATTTTCTAAATTACCAAGAGACTTAGGAAAAGAAATACATAAATCTTGGAATAAAATATATTCTAATATCCCCAAAACATATGGTAACATAGGAATTAGGATAACTCACATAATTTCTAAACTCAAAAAGAAACATACATATATACAAATACAAAGAGAATTAAAACAGAAAAATTATGGATTATGTTCACAAATATACACCTCAACAATATGGATCTAAAGAACCTATTAACAGAAAACTCAAACCTAGAAAACAATATACCAAGAAATATTATTTAAGGAAATCCAATGCTAAGAAACCTTATTTAATTAAAATAAACATGTTAGAAAACATATGCAAGTACAATTACATGTTTTGCATGTAACAAGAAAGGACACCTGTCATCTACTTGTCCTAAGAAACACAACTTGTACACTAGAGAATCAAATTTAGTAGACTCTGTTAAAAAGACATACTAAAAGTAGCCTCAGACGTATCTGATACTTTTACAATATACTCTATTGTATCATTGGAAGGATTGGAGGAACAAGAAGGAACTTCTAATTCAGACTACTCCCTAGTAGAAGAACTAACAAATAATCAAATAAAATCAACAGATTTTAAAAACATCCCAATAGAATAATTTCTAAATTTAATGAACTATGAAGAGTACATCCATGAATTTAAATATAAAATGGGAACTGATACGACAAAATGTTTTTTTCCCTCGGTACCCAGCTTTTGACAAAAGATTTGAATGTAGAAAATGTACTACAGAAATATGTTACAAATATACATAAAAGCATTTTAACTTACAAACCCCAAATCAATTGGTTTAGCCTGAGCTGCCTATTCATCTTCTATGAACTTTGATTGTGAAAAATAAAAAATAAGTGAAAAAACAATAAAACAACGAAAAGATGTGCTTTTGCATCACATGCCATTTCCGCCTTGAGCGTCATTCCATACGTGTTGCGTCATATGGAAGAAAGGCACAAACGACATGCCACACCTTGATGTGCGTCTTTCGTAACACTAATTTTAGGCCATTAATCCAAACACTAATTTTGAGCCAGATTCTACTGTTCCAAACCTTCAATCCTCAATCACGATCCCAAAACCTTTTTACAAAAGAGAGAGAACCCTTGTTGCTTTAGGAAATCATCAACCAAATCTTACCCAGAATTTTGAATGAGAAAAAGGGTTAATGATGAATAGAACAAAAATGACAAAGAAGTCAAAGGTGAAAAGATGCCAAACAAAAAAAATGCACTAAACTAATCATAAAATTTTGTTGTGGGATTCATGTAAAGTAAAATTTCATTAATATTTTTTAGATGAATTTTTTTTTTTTGAGGGAAATTATATTTATGCAGCTGTACACTTTGGAAATGCGTTCATGAATTACATGGTACATGTTATACTATATTACATGTTAAAATTGGACGATTTAAATATATGCCAATTATGGAAAAGATTTTAATTGATTCTTATAATCAATTAATTTTGAGCAATAAATCTGTAAGATATGGGAGAGATAGTTGATTTGATTAATCAATCAAATTTTGGTATAAGTGGCAACATATTTGGATGGAATGAGAATTTTTTTTTATTTGATTTGAGCAATCAATCAAATATATTTATAGGGGAAATCATCAAAATATGCAAGATTTTCAAATTAAGGAAATCTGGAAACTTCTCATGGTTACTTTCAAGCAAGTCTTCATCCTTACTCTTATAAATTGGAGGCATTTGGTCATCCTTCAAGGCACAAACTAATAGTACTCTCTTCTTCATATCATCAATAAGGTCCCTATTTTTGTATAAATTATAGGGTGAAAAATATACTGAGTGTTTTGTATTCTTCTCTTATTGTACTCCCTTTTGTGAAGAAAGAATAAAAAAATAGTTGTTGGGTCCGTGGACGTAGGCAAAGCCGAACCATGTTAAATCTTTGTGTCTTCTTCTCTTCTATTTTTGTTCCTTTTTTGGTGATTATTTTTCATTGAGTTGGCGGTTGATAATTAATCGACAAGCTAGATCCTCTTATTGTGTCGCTTCCGCATTTGTGCAATTTTTGCACAACAGTTTGGTATCAGAACTAGCTGTCTTGTGAAAAATAATGCGGAAATTGCACAAATGCGGAAGCGATACAATAAGAGGATCTAGCTTGTCGATTAATTATCAACCGCCAACTCAATGAAAAATAATCACCAAAAAAGAAGCACAAATAGAAGAAAACAAGAAGACACAAAGATTTAACATGCTTCGGCTATGCCTACGTCCACGGACTCAACAACTATTCTTTTATTCTTTCCTCACAAGAGGGAATACAATAAAAGAAGAATACAAAACACTCGATATATTTCTCATCCTATAATTTATTCGGAAATAGGGATCTTATTGAGGATATGAAGAAGAGAGTACTATTGGCTTATGCCTTGAAGGATGAGCAAATGCCTTAAATTTATAAGAGTAAGAATGAATGCTTGCCTGAAGGTAACCATAAGAAGTTTCCAAACTTCCTTAATTTGAAAATCTTGCATATTTTGATAGTTTCCCCGTATACATATATTTGATTGATTGCTCAAATCAAATAAAAAAATTTCTCATTCCATCTAAATATATTGTCACTTATACCAAGATTTGACTGATTAATCAAACCAAATATCTCCCTCATATCTTACAGATTTATTGCCCAAAATTAATTGATTATAAGAATCAATTAAAATCTTCTTCATAATTGGTATAGATTTAAATCGTCCAATTTTAACACTCAACCTCGATTTAAATATGACAATCTCTCTTTATCACCAAATCTAAACAAATTGTTGGGTCTACACCATCAAGCTCAATGTGAACTACTTTGGGCAATATTACCCAAACAAAGCTTCTAAATCTTTCCCAAGCATAAGAAAGATAATATGCACATCAACAAACAAAATGCATATGAACAAATATCAAAATTCTTCAGAAAATCCGATGAAAGAGACAAATTTGTAGATACAGAAACCTGAGAGACTAATGGAGACTTCATAGCGCGCTTCACCTTCTCCATCCTACATTGAGTGAGGAAATACTGAATATTATCTATTTCAACCTCCTTCTCAAGAATTTTACTCGACTTCACCAAGTCTACCTTATCAAACTCAACATCAAGCTCCGCAACATTCAAAGCATAAGATGAATAATCATCATTACAAATATGTTTACCAATAGGGCCAACTGAACTAAAAGGTCTTAACTGCGACTGAGCTTCACCTAGAGTCTGAACCTCTGAAATCTTCTCATCAACCATGGTACCATCGGAAATACCACTTTCTCTCAGAAAATGGATACAATCTGATGACATCAAACGTGTTTGGAAATTTTGTGCCCTCCTAACGTCATCGCTTGATAGAGGCTCCACCTTCAATAAAGACTTCTCATCAAATATCGCATGTCTGCTAATCACAATTCTCTTGATTGTTTTGCATCACAATCTATACTTCTTATTCCTTCTCCATAGCCTAACAAAACGTGCTTGCTTCCTCTAGGCTTCAACTTATCATGTCTTTCATCTTCTAAATAAGCTGAACAACCAAACACTTTAAGGAATGAATAATCAACATGCTCTCTTTTTCATACTTCTTCTGGGATCTTCATATCTATGGCAATAGAAGGTGTACGGTTGATGAGAAATACTGCCATAGATATCGTTTCTGCCCAAAATCTCTCTTCTAGGCCAACAGTCAGTCTCAAGCTCAAAGCTATTTCCCATAATATCCGACACATGCTCTCTACCACTATAAAAGAATGCAAATTTGTAGACAAATCTCTAAATACATGCTTGGATGCACAATAGTTAGTGAATTCTTGTAATGCAAATTCACTATTATTGCCAATGCTAAGAACTCTCAGCTGCTTTTCTGACTTCTTTTCAACTAAGGTCTTCCACTTCCAAAATTGGGCAAATATTTTGTCTTAGGCCTTTAAGAAAAAGACCCAGACCATATATGAGAAATCATCCACAAATAAGACGAAGAAACTGGCTCCACCGAAAGATGTGATTGGGGTGGGTCCCCACACATAAGAATGAACATGCTCTAAAAACTCTGTAGCTCTAGGTCTTCCAACATCAAATGTGACATACTTCTTTCCAGAAGAACAATCTCCACAAGAGTTAGGCTTTAATCGAGAATCACCAGCAATTAACCTACGCTTCTTCAATACTTCCAGGCTCTCCTCATCAACAAGACCTAAATGAATGTGTCATAACTGAGTAGAATCTGGAACACTGGAATCAGTAGAAACTACTGAATCTCCTAAGATTGTCTCTCCATGAAGCATATAAATATCATCGACTTGCACCCCTTTCATCACCACCAAGGAACCCCTTGCCACTCTTAAATTCTCTCCATCTATTATTATTCTCATACCAAGTCTATCCAAAGCTCCAACTGATAACAAACTCTTTTGCAACATCGGAACATGTTGAACATCCGTGATAGTCCTAATAACACCATCATGCATCTTAAACCTCACATTCCCAACGCCCACAACATGACAAAATGTGTCATTCTCCAAAATGAACAGCTCTGCCATCAATCTTTTCATAACTGACAAAACAGCTCCTATCTGGCGTCATATGACTAGAGGCTCCAGAATCAATCACCCAACTTGTAGTCTCTAATGATGAAATACTGACTGAAAATAATGATGTATCACTATCACATCTATCTGCATATGATCTAACTGCTGCCAAAATTGAAGCCTTTTTCTTCTCTCTTCTTTTTAAGAATTGAACAATTTTATATGAAATGTCCCTTTTTACAATAATAGCAAGTGCCTCTTCTAGAGCCCGAGAAGTAGGATCTATGCATATCTTCTCCAAAGTGCTTCTACATCTTATCTCTTCCTCCAGGTGAATGAAGTTGCTGAAGAACAACATCATTAGTCTTCACTTTATCCTTCCATGTCCCAAAAACATCTCTTCTAACAAATTTGGTGACACCATAATTTTTCATACTAGTAAAAGAATTAGTCATTGGTAACTAATCTAGAATAAGACAGCTAGCTATGATACCACTGTTGTGCAAAAATTGCACAAATGCGAAAGCGATACAATAAGAGGGTCTAACTTGTCGATTAATTACCAATCGCCATCTCAATGAAAAATAATCACCAAAAAAGGAACAAAAATAGAAGAGAAGAAGAACGTACAAAGATTTAACGTGGTTCGGCTACGCCTACGTCCACAGACAATCTATTGTGCGAGAAGATTGCGCGAATGCGGAAGCACAATGAACAAGATCTAGATTTAATCCAATCTGATAGCAATTATTCTATTACATCAAATAAATAGTAAATAACTATAACGAAGAAACAAAGAGACACAATATTTATACTGGTTCCACTATCATCGAGATAGTGTACGTCCAGTCCAAAAAAGAGATTTTATTCCACATGAGAGAATTACAAGAGATTACAAAAATAAGAGTTTACATAACCAAACCTCAAATTAGGCTTAACAAGAAGAGAAACTCCATTGGGGATCACCGACACCATGCCAGGATGGGTTTACAATGAAGTATACCCCTCAATATATAGCCAGTGCAAATCTATGTGAGTCATCAATTAAATTAGCAACATATGGTAATAATATAATGAAGGCAAATTACCATTGCAACAAATGTGCAAACATAGGAAGTAACTCAATCCATTTCTTTAGCATAAATGGAAGAAATTAATGTCTGCATTTATTTCTTTTCATCTCATGCAAATGCAATTAATACTTCATGCATTTCCATATTAAATCAATATTTACTTTCCACCTATTTGTGATTTAGTATCATCTAAATTTAACACTCCACCTTAATGCAAAATCACATATCTTCAATATCCTATCTCGAATCAAATTTTCTTCACACATATAACTCTTCAATAGAACTTCACCTTAAATCAAAATCTCACAATGAGATGGAAACCAAAAATGAATATTTAAATAAGGGTTTCTAGCAAAGCTACCCCCATCATACATGTTAACGAGCTCAAATTACGTTCCGACCCGCCAACAAAACGTTGCAAATATCCAAAAGAAAAAAGGCATATTCCAAAATAATCTCAACACCACCATGGCCAGAAAATAATTCTTTCAATCACCAATTCAAATACAGAGCCAAAATCCAAATCTCTGTAGGCAAGATAAATCTCACTTCTTCCACATACCTGCATGTAGCAACACTTCTTTAGGATGGCATCAAAAAATTGATGATATACCACAATGGCACCAGACCCGCCAAAATTAGCTCTATTAACTGAACACTCCAAGACGGCATCACAAGTCGATAAGTTTGAGTGGCATCAAATCCGTCACCAAAATCAGCTACATCAGACAAAAATTTTAAATCCAATGGTCCCTTCAACACATTACTCTTTATCATCAAAATCTCATACAATGCGAGCATTTCTCAACATAACTTGAAGTTATCAGAGTCCTCAAACACTTGGAAAGGTCGCTAACACCTCCAGCTGTTCGTCTTTGATAGCTACCACCCCTAAGCAATTTCTCCAAGCTGTTTTCTACAAAGTCGCATTCCTTAACAAACATATAACTCCACCTTAATGAGAATCCAAAGCTCAAGCTACATCAAAGTTCCAAGCATGGAACGCTTTTCTCTCTCAGCATAATCTTCTCCACCAAAGTCTTCTATTCTCCCAAAATAGTAATAGCATAATCACCACTGAATCTACCAACCTTTGTAGAAATAATTGATACACAATTTGAAACAAATCGTCGTGCTCCGATACCAATCTGTTGTGCGAGAAGATTGCGCAAATGCGGAAGCACAATAAACAAGATTTAGATTTGATAATTGAACATCAATCTAATCTGATAGCAATTATTCTATTATATCAAACAAATAGTAAATAACTATAACGAAGAAACAAAGAGACACACAATATTTATACTGGTTCCACTATCATCGAGATAGTGTACGTCCAGTCCAAAAAAGGAAGATTTTATTCAACATGAGAGAATTACAAGAGATTACAAAAATAAGAGTTTACATAACCAACCCTCAAATTAAGCTTAACAAGAAGAGAAACTCCATTGGGGATCACTGGCACCATAGCCAGGATGGGTTTACGATGAAGTATACCCCTCAACATATAGTCAGTGCAAATCTATGTAAGTCATCAATTAAATTACCAACATATGGTAATAATATAATGGAGGCAAATTATCATTGCAACAAATGTGCAAACATAGAAAGTAAATCAATCCATTTCTTTGGTATAGATGGAAGAAATTCATGCCTGCATTTATTTCTTTCCATCTCATGCAAATGCAATTAATACTTCATGCATTTCCATATTAAACCAATATTCCATCTATTTGTGATTTTGTATCACCTAAATTTAATACTACATGCACCGCTTTTATTCAGAAAAGAATGAAATTATTTTAGTTCGATACCAAATATAATGTGACTTGAGCCATACAAGATTTGTATACCGAAACTTGTTTTACATACACCAGGGTTCTTTTTAAAAGGAAAGTAAGACAGAAATACCCTTATCTAAAACAGTAGTAAATAATACATTTTAGTTGCTTCACTTTTTGCTGCTTAAAACATTCAAACTGCAATTGACCCAATAAAAAACAGTAATCAAGTTCTTGTACTCTAGCAATGAAAACTAGGAAAGCAGAGATTGATTTAGATTTAGAATCAAAAGAAGATCATGAGTCTGAAGCAGAATCATAACAGAAGCGTATGATGAATTTTGGAGCAGAAACTAAAAAATGTCAAAATTTTGTTACTTATTTTCTTTCAAAGAAGGAGATGCTTGAATCAGCAATGGACACTTCAGTACGTGGTACATAAAAAGAACATCCAGATTTCCAATAGGCCGGTTCATGAATTCCAAAGGAGAACAGAAATGATATTGTAAAACACTAAAGTTACTGAAGGGTAGAACTGGATATTTCATGGTATGTCAAGATAAAAGGATGTACAATGTTTTCATAGCTGTGCTTAAAGCAAAATTCTGGTATGATAGAATCGACCATTCCCAAGTGGGAAACTGAAATTTGGCTCAAAAGTTATGAAAATGGTTAGCTCGTATCAATTCTTATATTACGAAGGTACATGACAGGAAGACTGATACAGAAATAACATTCAACTGTGACTCAACATTAACAAATTTGTGAAAAAAAACAAGAATAATGATTAGGTTATATCAAATTGTAAGTTACGACAATACAATGACTAAAAGATTGTTATTAAGACGATTTTTAATTTTAGTTTATTATTGGATATATTGAAAGAATAAGTTTTGCATAAAAGCAAACTAGATAGAAAATTAGATATTTTCCAAAAGAAAAAAGTAACAACTTGAATGAAATTTTGAATTAACAAAAAATAGAATAAAGATTAAGATGGTGTTTTCTGTGTTTAAAAAGGAAACAGCATAATAAACTAGGCTAGGAGAATGAATAGATAAACAAACTAGTATTTACATGATAAGCTAATAGTACAGACAAACTAAAAAATCATGTAATTTCAGCTCCTAGTAGAAACGATAAAAAAGTGTCATCTTCAGAAAAGAAAAAGAGAAAAAACATCTAGATCTCTGATTAGTAGACAATTGTATTTTTCTATTAAAATGAAAAGCATACCTTGAAACGAGAAGGTAAACTGCGCATAAGTTTCACACGCAAACAAAGTCCGATAACCGTAGCCATACTACAATGCTCCACCGTAGGAGTAAATGTCACCCTACATAATAAAATATAATGATACATCATCCACACAAAAAGGGAATCGGCAATGCCTGAAGAAAGTTGTTTACTGACCTAACGTGACTTTGTTTGGGATTCACTTCTATTGAGTCTTCCGAAACAACCTTTAGTTCTTCAAGTGAATAAGGATGCTCTGGATCCTTTATATCTCTTATATGATTTAAGAATGTTAAGGAAAGATAAACAGTACCAACTGCACGTTAATTTCGACAGCAATCAGACTTTAACATAATACAGATACAGAAACAATTTACCTTAAGTTATTGCAGCTTATCAGAGATAGCTTATGTGGCAAGATATTTTACGGATCTGGTTGAAGTAGCAAAGTTAATGCTTCAACTTTATACAACTACATGCCCTTTTATACCCTATCCATATATTAAAAAAAAATCTTACAATATAAACCAAAAAGAATTTACAGATTAAATAATAGTTAAAGAACTTCCCCAATAGTATGCAGGTGACTAAACTGTAGACTTGCAATAGGATATCAAAATAATAGTATAGCAACAAAAAAATACAGCATATGTGAATATTTAAAGGATATCAAAAATTTCCAGCTGATCAATGAGCTCCTCTGAATATTCATCTGTACCCACTGGCGAAGTCCGAACACGTCTTTCTTTTCTTTCATAAACAGTCGGATTGGCATTAATTAAGCCAGTCATTGCCTAATACTCCAGTAAGAATGTGCAGTATGAAATGAATTTCAATGTTATCCAACTCCTAATCTCAAAATAACAATCAATCTTAACTTACTAAGATTGAGTACGTATACTGAATAAAAGCAATGAAGCTGCACAATAAAAAAATGGTTAACGAAAAATGGTTAATGAAAACCCTTTGACATTCTTTCTTTTGCAGTGTTAACTTATATGGAATTTGTGTGGCTTATGAGAGAAAAATGAAACGTGACAGTTAACTTAGTAGAATATAGCCTGAAGCTCAAATTACACATACCTTAACCCAGCCATTTTAATTTTATTAGAAATTCCTTAACCCATTGTTTAGTAATAGTATAAAGTATATACTCAAAATCCAGATTAAGGGTTAAACAAAACAAATTAAAATTCAGTGTACTGGATTCTAATCTATTACTATTTTGTCTGCCTAACAAAGCAAACAGCGGAGGAAGGAGAGGGTTTCCCACAAAGCGTCTGCAAAGGGATCCAACACCACGCAGGCACTCCGTGGCGGCTACCGCTACTGTCACTCGGGCTCATCCCCAGCACACAAAATTTTAGCAACAAAATCGCAAAATACACAAGTAATATTGCATGAAAACGAATTTATTCATAAAACAAAACTTAAACAGTGCGAAAAAAAAAGGGTTTTTACCGTACTTCGGGAATTCTGGCTCTACCGGTTTCGCGGGAAGTTGGCCGTCGAAAGAATGAATGTTTAGGAGTCTTTTGGATCCGCTTCGTTTTTTTTTTCTTATACTTTGTTCCAAGGTTGGCTAGCAATTAGACCTGACTGTTGGACAGGGATACGACCCGGTGGGTCTTGATTCTAGACGGATCGGTTTTGTCGGGTCTAAACTATACATTTTAAAATTCTAAATCTGACGCCATCCAAGTTTTGGTTCAAGTCGGGTTGGATCAGTTCGGCTTCGGTTGGATAATAACACTTAAAATACTTATATTTCAATGCTTGTGGGTCGGATCTTTCAAGTCGGGTCGGGTCAGTTTGATCGGACATTTGTTGTATTTTCATCACCTAGACCAGACCCGAGACCCATCAGGTTCGGCTCGGGTCCAGGTCTTTACGAGTCAGATCAACATGGTTTTTCTGTTTACGGTTCTAATTATCAGCGCTATTTCAAACGGTAAGCAGGTAGTCGCTATTGTTTGTCACGAGAATTGAAAGTGACCATGCTATATATATATACACACACACACACATACACACACACACACACACACACACATATATATATATATATATATATATGTATGTATGTATGTATGTATGTATGTATGTATATACATATATATCTTCCTCTCTCCAATGGGGAGAGGAAGACGCGATTCTTCTGACAACTAAAACCGTCTGGTTTCAAGCGACTTCAAAATTCAGTGATATTCTATTGTTGTAAGCCACTGTAAACCTATGCCGATTAGGCTTCAAATTATCATAAATCCCAAATTAAGTAAAAAGTGACCAACATTTTCATTTTATCACCACAACTGAAAGCCAGATCTAAGATCTACTCAAGATGCATCGAGGAATGAAAATTCTCGGCTTCGATCCACGGTTTTGTACAATTCCAAAACAAGATCTAAGTTTCGCTTCAGAGAAGAAAATCCACCGACACTGCATCAACGATTGTTCTCCATCTACGCTTTGACCCGTGAGATTTCCCAAATTTACCCTCAGATTCGTCTCCTACCGCCGACGATTAGATAATAGGATTATTTGTTCGACCGAATAGGATCCAGCCACCAGGTGAGTTGGGTTTTGGCATGCTCCAGCGTAATTGATTTTATTTCACTTCCAATCTCTCATAAACGATCCTTCCGGTCTTTCGAATTGTTTTGCTAGTTCTTGGTCATTGGGTAAGAGATTTACAACTATAGATTTAGACGATTAAGTTGTACTCGTAATGGAAAATTTGCATTCAATGTTTGGGTTTCCTGTCTGAAGTTTATAATCTGGTTTACTGGCCATTTGAACAACTGCAATTCAAGTTTCACCTTTTTTATATGCACATAAAGTTCATCTGCATTTTCAAAGGCCTGCTCACTTAGATGCAAGAATTATGGTTCCTACTTGGGCTATTTTATTTAATATTACCTCAACAAAATTTAATATCGGCTATTTTGAGATCATATGCCCTTTAATGATTTTATAAAGGTGGATATTGGAATTTGTTTGAGATGACATAGAAGTATACCCAAATTGGAAAACTATTGAGTCACGGGCAATTTCTCCATGGAATTGAGCAGCATGAATGGATGCCTATACACTCATCTACGGGTCGAGAAATAGGACCACTCCAACGTTTCATGAGTGCTGATATGGGCTGACTACTTGTTACATTCGTTAGAACATGGGTATTTTTTTTCTGTTCAAATATTCTCACCAGTATTGGTTAAGCGCTTATTTTTTAGATCATCGCAGATGTATCATGAGACTTATATTATTCCTTCCACTGCTCTTAGAGTTCATGTGTACCCTTTTATGGATTTTGAAAGTAGTTCAAAAAGCCTATTTTCGAAGAAAATTTGGGTATGAATGTTTGCAAGTTAGAATTACTTATTGTTGAAGCGTTAATCTAGCAGATTTTGAACAGTGCAAAAATATGGGGTACTTGAGAGTTTACAGTGCAAATTTGATTTCAGTTGTAGGCTGGGAACTTGTCATGGTTTCAAGTCACTTCCTATCTACTCAGAAAAACTATTTCAATTTCGATTTTGTACTGTTGAATCTTGTATTTTGAGTTCATGTTGTCTCTATTGTCATTTTAAGCTACTTAAGTGGTTAAGTGTGTAATGCACAAATATAGTTTTCCTAAATTAGATCTGATCAACCACACACTGACAAATGTATAGAAAGTGGGATAGTGGGCCTAAAGATGTGGAGAAGATTAAGAGGATTTAGTTACTGCTCATTAACTTAGTGGGTTTCAGACTTACATGGTGATGTGATGATTTGCATTTTGCTAGAGAAGATACTAATATAAAAATGTGGAAATTCATTTGTTGCTTCTATAATCCTTCAGTTACTGTTTCACACCCAAATTGAAGTCCTCCGAACTGCTAATTATTTGAGGACTGATTTACAAGTGGATTTCTACATAATCATCGCTAGTTATGATCGAGAGGGTTGTAACTAAGCAAAGGACGTGGATTACCTGTGTTGAAGTGCAGGATTGGAGCGCTTGTAGCAGTGGGAAGCTATTACCTCATCATGGGTCTTATTTTCATTGTTTTTTTTATAGATTTTGTGTTGTTTTTAGATCTATGTACGTTTTAAATGCAATTTAGGTTAGAGTGCTAACCTTGCAATGTAATTTTCTTTGAAGTTAATAAACCGTACCAATTTTCAAAAAAAAAATATGTATTTATACATATATACATATATATGAGCGTTCCGGGACACCCCTGTTTTGTGGCAGCCCTTTAGCTCTCTTATATGTTCGTGAGCTACACCAATCCAAATCCAACAAGAATTTTTAGATGTTCAATCCACATATATATTATCATCTATCCATAAGTTGAGCTCATTCCAACATTCATAACATTTTCAAAATCTTAGCTCAATTATACACCGTTCAAACATTTATTCTAACCATTAAATTTAAACATCAAATATATTATTCTACGAATGTCGGAATGAGCTCAAATTTTGTATATATGATAATACATATGTGGATTCAAAATCTACAAAATCTTGTTGTATTTGGATTAGTATTGCTCACCATAGGGTAAGGGTGCTAAAGGGGTGCCCTTGAACATGCACACACACAAGGAGCATTCAATGGCACTCTAAACAGTGCAGCATCCCAAATGCCCCTTGATTTCCACCACAAGTTCCCCTTTCTCTTCCACTTACTCTCTCTCTCTCCTTCCACTAAGAGGAAACTTGTGGTCGAAATCAGGGGGGCTTTTGAGGTGTTGCACTGATTCGGGTGTCATTAAACACTTATACACACACACACATATACATACATAAAGAGAGAGGGAGGCTTATATGACATCTCTTTTGCACCCCGATAATAGCCACTTATTTATATTTTAATAATATTTGAGTTAGAAAGAGAGAGTTAGTGGGAGGAGAAAGAAACGGGAATGTGTGATGGAAACCAAGAGGCTAAAGGGGTGCACTGTTTGGGGTGCTCTTGATCTTATATCACACACACGCGTACACACGCGAATTGTGGGCCTCTTTTAGAGGCCATGGTGCAGACATATAGATTAGTATTTCAACACATACTCATTGGAAATTAACATGATTAAGAAAAGAGATATTGTTAAAAACAATATTAAACAAGAATGTGAAATTCCCCAAAATTTGGATTCACTAAATAAATGGACAACGTAAAATTTTGAACCTAAGGTAATATACCAATTAGGTACTTTTGAAAAGCTTAGTTCAAAACAAGTAGTTAAAACTACAAAAGAATCAATTTCACTAGATAATAAAGAAATGTTATTAAATCATTAAGTGGAAAAGATTTATAGCCTTGTAGGAAGACACACAAATTTATTCACATAAGTTTAATAAATTGCATTTAAACCTTTGACACTTAAGGCCTACCTATGAACTTTATAGTTGTTCTGGCCTAAAGAGCTTTATAGTTGCTCTAAGAGGTAGAAACTTATATTGGAAAAAGTCATTAGTGGGACTAATACAGTCAAGTTTGGCACATAGTCCAGTCTATAAAAACGTGTATCCTAATTTACAACTCTTTTTGTTTAATGTTAATATTTTAAAAGCTATTATCTTGAATGTTAAAACCTACAAATATAATTACATTTCAAGATCCAAAATGATATGTATTTGTTATAGAATTTATTATAAACCTTTATATACACTGAACCCCCAACGTAAATTAATAGATAAGCTTTTTAAAAAATCATCTTAATAGAAACAAATTTTACCAACTCTAATATAGCTACAAGAAGGTTAGTTAAATTGGAAGAAAATCCTCTCTTAGAAAATTGGAAAATAAAAAGGGTCATTCCTTCGCAAATAGTAATGAATAGATCATTCCTTCACAACTAGTAATGAATAAAAACGTTACTAATATTAGATAGACAGCTGAAGGAACAGTTCGAATACAAATGGATATAAACCCCTCTAGGCCAAGTTCTAGTAGAACTTATTTATGTAGAATGAAATCTTTTCACTTTCATATTTCGCTTTTTGATTAGATTGTTGAATCTCCATCAAGAATGTCCATATCCCAAAATTAGAGAAACTAAAAGAAAATCGTCTAAGGATGAATCTTTAAAAGATAATCCTGTTGAAAAAGTATACGTAAACAAAAATAATATGGTAAAAGGAACTTACAATCAAGAAAAGGATATAACCGAATCATAAATGAATTTTTCGATTTAATGGTGTAACGACCTACGAGAATTCGACGCCCGAATTCTGATAATAATACATAAACGTGTATTACTTGTCAAAACTCAAGTATCGACCACCAGGTAGTTAAATAGAAAGAAATTAGAGGGTGAGATAAAAAAAGGAAGAAATATTAGAATAGAAGAACAAGAAACAACATAACACAGAGTCTCACATCGCAGTGGAAACAAAATATAACATAGAAATAAATCTTTATTGAGAGTTGGAAATAAAAACTTACAATCATCAGAGTACATCAACATATCTGGACAGTTATAATAATCTGTCCTCATATACAATCACACAACGGAATACATACTGGATATCATACGTCTGGACTTCTCCAGCTCGGCTCTTTAGAGCATTTGATAACCTGAACCTGTACAACACGGTCTAAACCTGAGCATTTACAAACGTCGGATTAGTTTAATGAACCAGAGTGAGAAAAACACATTAAGTTTAAAGTATCATCTAATTTGATTTTTTTAAGTCAAAATCCTTTTGAAAGAAAAGTATAATCATAAGACCAAATCCACACATAAGCGGTTTTTATCTTACGATAACCCAAATCATTTTTGAAATCAATTTCTTTTCTGATATTATAATAGCATCCAAATACAAATAAATATCAATCTAGCAGAACACTTGCATCTCACGCTCTACATATATAGTATACAATCAAAACCGTGGGCACTTATTGGAGAATGGATTTCCATGGCAAGGTATGGGCAACCACCTTTCCGACAGTTTATCTCTAGAGAGGAATATACCGAGTTCAAAAGAACGTCTTGCAACTCAAGCTAAACATGACCGGCCCCTCATTTCACTTGAGAGTACCGAATACATTGTCACCTACGGTTGCTAGCAATATAACCGTTTCCGGAAGATAAATAGGCAAAAAGAAGTAACAAATATGAATATTCTCTAATGGTGACAATACACCCTAATGGAAGCGACCCACATAGCCATGCGACCTACCTGATTTTAACCATTTCCCGGTTGATGAGGCTAGAGGTTAAGCTTATCCTTCAGAACAACCCATCTCCATCCACTTTGAATGCCACGTTATGAGATCTTCTAGATATCACTTAATTGATTTCCATAAAAAATATTCTAAACATTAAGCTAAGAGAAGGTGTCTTCTCTGCCACCAACAAAAATACGTTTGTAAATATTCAATGTACGTGACTCCTTTGGAAATACTCTGTCAGACACTCGTCCTTACAAGTCATCCAGGAATAGGATGAACCGAAGGCACCCTCCTAACATCCTATATACGTATCACCCCAAGGATCGGTAGTGAGTAGTCCTTGCAATTTGAAGATCTCACTCATGACAGAATTACTACCGAAATATCTCTGGCCGCTAAACCAGAGAAATTCAACAAGCGATTCTTCCATTTACCAAGATCCACGGTCTTTAATGCTCCATCTTCAATCAACATCTTCAACGTATTTGCTGGTCGAAATGATTTTCGAATATAATTCAATCTCGACCTTTCCGTACCAACAATCATATTTGGCCAGATTTGATAGTCGGTTATTTAACTATCAAATAAATAATCATGAGAATGAAATGAGCTTACCGATTCAGTATTCGGCATTACTTGGCCGTTTTAATTGAACATTTGTTAATTATATTCTTTAAAAACTTCCAATATTTGGAGTTTATTTTTTACTTCTTATTATAAATAAGAATATTCTTAAAAATCATTTCATTCACTTATAAACATTTTCGAATATAGATTATAATATCATTTACGGAAATCATAACTTATGTTTCCCTCAGTTTCTCTCGTTCATAAACTAACACCATTCTTAAATAATCGTGAAGTAGTTCAAGTTGGGGTATTTTATTTACCTCTCAGGCCTTGACCAACAACATTCATATCTTTAGAATAGATAGAAATTTGTTAACTACGCGTTTTACTTTGAAAACCTTATTTAAATATCAACAGCGTTTACTTAATTAATTATTAAGTAAAATATTATTATTCTTCTCTATTAATCTTTAATAATCCTTTATAATGTTATACTCGAGCTTCAATTCCATTATAAATAGAATCATGTATAAAATTTCTTCAACATTTCTTTATAAATATTCTTCAACTTGTTTGCAACAACAATACTATATTTGTTTTTAAATCAATATATGTCTTTAACAAATTTAATATAAATATCTTTACTGAACTTATATAAATATCTTTACAAATCTTACAGTTATATCTTTTATAACTCTTATATTGACATTTCTTATGAATCCTTTTTTTTTGTATCAAAACAATTCAACTTATAATCTAAAACAAATATTACAGATTTCATTTCAAAACTTTTTATTTTCTTTTATTATATCCTTTTCTAAGTTATTCTGACAACTTATGCGTTGTCTGTAATCACATAGCGATCTTTTTAAAGATCTTCAGTTTATAAATCAAATAGTTTAATTTATTATTTGTAATACTTGTTATAAATTCAATTTTCAAACTCTTACTTCATTTACAAATTCCATTTGCAAGTTATTATCGACAACTAATATTTCGATTACATTTCTAAACTCTTAACTTCCATTTACAAAATCATTTGTAAATCATTTACGACAATTTATATTCGTTGCCATTCCCAAAACCTTTTATTTAACTTATACTATCGCCTTTGATTAACATTCTGAACTTCAGAACATAACAATCTGAACTTCGGAATATCACATTCCAAATCTCAAAATAAATCTCACTTAGCCATTTCATACCATTTTCCAATTTCTCAATTTCCTTTTTTAACTTCAAATATTAAGTAAATATTTGATTTAAGCTATTATATTTGCTAAAAATCCTTTTTCAACTTTGTTATAAAAACTCAGTTTTAATAGAAAACCCGTTCGTCAACTTCTTCCACCATTCAATTCAATTTCATTTCAACTTCGATTACTTTTTAAATGAATTTCAATTAAAAAGTAATCTCTTAAATTATTATTAGATAAAATAATAATTTACTTCAATCATTATCTATTGTAGCAGTAGTTAACTTCTTAATTACCAAAATAAACAGTAAATTCCTTTTAAAAATCTTATTAAGAGTAAAACAATTATTCGTTAAACTATTTCATTAGATTAATTCAAAACAAATAATTTAATAATTATTATTAGTTAAAAATGGTTGACTTAGTCAACTCAAAACATGATTAATTTGTTAACCAATTTCAATTGGTCCTTCCTTTAAATTAATTAATATAATTAATTTAAATAATTCCATTTAATTATTTCTTAAAAACAATTACCAATTCTTAACCGTTAGGTTAATTTCTGTTCGTTTGCTTATAAGTCTTCTTAACATAAGAATTTACTTTATAAAATCACTTAATAGTTAATTGTGAACTTAATTAATAAATAATAAATATTTATTTCCTTTTAATAAACTTTATTCAAAATACAGATTTGAAAATCTGTCTACAGTTATAAAATAAATTTTATAACTTCACTTCTATTGATTCACCTGACGGTAAATCCAAATTTGGAAAACAATTGATTTATAGGCCATATACTGCCAATTACTCAACCAATATTGCCTACTGGTTAAAACAAAACAAATGTTGAATTCAGGTGAACGGTCAACAACCAAACCAATTATCTAATCATAAGAGTTCATATAATGATAATATGAAAATAAATATCATTAAATATATTTAAGGAATCCCGTTGGATCCCTCCAACCTGTACTTCCCTACATCTCAATACGTTATCTCAAATATAACCATTCAATTCAAATGAATAATGGTTTCATAACAGTTCAAAAACGACAATTCAATATCAACCAATTTATTTAACACAACATAACAATTCAAATAAAGTCATTAAAAATTAAACACGTTTATTTTATAAACGTGACCAATAAGGTAAGTTACCTTAATTGAGACCAATCGTTAAAATAACGATTTGGTGTTTCACTTAAATTAAATAAACGTTTAATTTCATCGGTTCGATCAATATATGAATATACAATTAACAAACAGGCAACCATTAGCAACCATAACACACAAAAATAAAAACCCAACTTATATAAATTATAAGTGGGAAGAATTGAGTGAGTTTAACTCACCTTGATTTGATTCGTTGAAATGTTTCGATTACAATTAAATTAAACAGTTGTTTAATTTAACTGTAAATATCTGTTGTCTCCATTCCTGTCCAAATTAGCTCCACAATGTACGCAACTTGGTTCGTCAAATTCGGTTACATTAGAGTACGTTATTTATCAATTTAAACTAATATTAATTAATATAATCATTAACTAATTCCCTTAATTAAAATCTTAATTTAACTTAGTTTAATAAATTGCTTGTGTTATACAGTTTTTAACAAGTCGACCCTTTTGAATTTCAATACAGGGGCGACTTGGTTTATCTCGTTAGTTCCCTTAATTTAGTCTAAAATGAACTAATCATTTTTGTTAAAACTTAAGCTTGCTAGTTAAATTCGAAATGGGAAAGCATGGGCCAACATAATCCTATTTAATAACCAATATATAAATTGCATTTTAATTACTTTCTGCAAAAGCATTTGGGCCCAATTAAAACACTACTACACTTCGTTTTATTGCTCTCCCGTCCTTCACTGTTCTTCATTCATGAGGATGACACCCGCTCAATCACGTATATCAAACCTCCACGACCACCAGCGTAGACCAGCCCGTCATCTGACACCTCCCAGAGCCGCGCCTTATCCTTCTCCTTCCGCGCCATAAGCCTCTCTATCACGTTTGTTCACACAGCAGTACTCCTTAGCCTTGCTGCGAGAGCTTCAACCAACGCTAGTACAAAGACCACGCCGCCAATGGTCCATCATACTTTGATCCAATGTCGCCTTTGCACTCGCCTACTCTCGCTCTTTCTTTCACCCGAACTCTATGGCTTCCAAACCCGTCCTCTGTCTTTGGTTTGACAACGAAGCCAGCTACTTCCATGTCGCTTCACGACCACCACCGTAAACAAGAATCCATCGCCACTAGTAGGATAGTATAGCTCGAAGTTCTGAAGCTTTTTCTATTTATAAGTTTTGGTTTTTAATGAGCGGATTTTAGGATTTGAGGGAGAGCAGTTTAGTGCTTTTCAGTTCGTTGGTTTGTTAAGAGTGGCGGCCGAATTCGTTTTGACCGGCCGAATACGTGATATATATATAGGATAGAAAATAATATATTTTATTACTTTATAAACTTCGTCACAAAGTAATAGTTAAAAATAATTACATACGGCTTCCAAACAAGATGAAAATCCTAATTCTAGCATAAAAAAATATTCCAGACCAGATGGGACATGTTTCGTTGAATTCCGAGGTCGTTTGTAAAAATTCCTTTATAAATCATAGGCCAAAAATCACGCGTTTAAATTTTCCACGATCACAAAACAAATCCAATCAACTTGAAACTTTGATATTCTACTAGACCTTTTCCTTACAGATCCAATCAAATTTGTTTCGTTAAAATCGAAGTTCGTTTGGCCAGTCGTTTATGTGACGACCCGAATTTCGGTACCCTTTGAGCCAACCAAATACAACCTAAGTCCAACTCAAAGAATTCTAAAACTCAGATGTCGAAGAAAGAAATTATAGGATGAGAAAGAAAAGATAGAATAGAAGAAAAAGAAGATCAAAACAACATAACAAATACGATCTCACAGCGAAATAAACAAAATATATTATATAATATAACTTTTGAAATACAAACTGTATTTGAACTGTAAAATCTGTAAATCTGTAAAATAACAGATACGATCTCCAAGCTCCTCCGATAAATCTGTAAAATCCTGAACACCGTGACTGCCCGTACAAATTTGGGAACCCAAGAGTTTAAAGAAAACATAGAAAAATAAATTATGGGTCAGTCATGGGACAGGTGTGAGTAAACGATTTTAAAACAGCTTGATTAATAAAGGATATCCCATAAGACCACGCCATAAAAACGGAACGGGTTTTCTCTTATAAGAATCCCAAATACTTGGTTTAACTTTCAAAATGTTTCGAAAGAAAAGATAATCATAAGACCGATCCACACATAAACACGGATGGTTTTTACCTTACAATAACCCAAAACATCTTTATATCAAAACTCTTTTGATATTATCATAATGTTTATCAAACCACAAATAAATATCATCTAGCAGAACGCCAGGGCCGGCCCTGAGTATTTATGGGCCTAGTGCGGACCCAAAATTTTGGGTCCTTAATTTTTTTTTTCTTTTTAATGAAATTGAACTTAAGTGAAAATGTGTTTTTTCTACTGTGCATCTCCATTGAGAAAATTGCATGTTTCAGCAAATTCATAAAGTTTTTGCCCACATTTTCAATCTGTCGACTAGAGGTCCACACAAGCCACATTTCCATTTTAATATATTGATTGATGTCAACAAAGCATACAATCATAACTACTTTTGCATAGATAAATTACTATCAAGTACACGCATCATGACAAGAAAAAACAGCTCTAGTAAAGGTAATTCAGGTTTTTTTGGGCCCTCTGACCTAATGGGCCCTGTGTGGTCGCACGGCTCGCACTAGGCCAGGGCCGGCCCTGCAGAATGCTTGCATCTCACGCTCTACATACATAACATATGAGACGACCCGAACTTCCCCGCGAAGGAAAGCACGGATAGAATTGAGGACAAGACAAAATAGAACGCATACAGAAGAACATTTCATTGTTATTACAACAATTCCATCAGATACAAGAATATACAGAGTATAAATGAATAAATTACATTGAACAAATATCAGAGATTACAATAAATTACATAGCAGCGGAAAAATATACAAAACACAACTAGAAGTGAAACACGGATACAGAGCTTTCCGAGCATCGTTCCAGCTGTTAATCAGGACCCTGTGAATATAAATCTGCAAAACCAGAACTACTAGCTGCCCGTGCGGAAAATAGGGGGCACCCAGAGTTTAGGTTAAAACAATAAACTCCAGGTCAGTCATGTGACTGGTGTGAGAACTAAAACAGTTATTAATATTGGTTTTAAAGTTAGGTAAATCAAGGGACCACGCCGTATAACACGGAATGGGTTTCCTCCCAAGAATACCAGTGCATAGAACAAACAGCGCAATGCTAAATAAAGAAAAATGAAGCTGTTATAAGACCCAGGTCCCATCACACAATGCAACGCAAGCCGGAGGATAGGGTTTTTACCTTATAACAGCCAAAGCATGCTTGATACGTTTAAAACACATTATTTGATACTATTAAAAGTGTATAGTGTCAAAACAATTTCAATCATAAATATCAATCATAGGCGGCATGAATGACCCATACCACTATGTCGCCATACTAGGTTCTACAAATAAAACCGCAATATCACGTATTGGAAATTGGATTTCCGTCATGAGTCGAGGCAAGGGGCAAGCTCCTCTCCGCGTTCGAGACACTCTAGCAATGCCTCAGGACCCCACTTTGATCCTTTGGAACCTCCAAGGCCGGTCCTCTCTTACTTTTGAGGATTAATTATTCCTGAACACACGTTTCCCGGTCCTTACAGACCTATATCCGAGGCGCCTCGTATCCAACAACCACACAGGTGAAAAGTTTATAAATGTCAGGGCTGGTAGGTCACTGACACCACCCTAGCTAGAAAGAAACGTCGTGCACTCCTTGGGTCCGTATCCCGTTTTTGACTCATACCGAGGTGTGAGGCTCGCGAATTCACGTTATACACAAAGCTATGCCACACAGGCCGTGCTTTGATCATCAACCACAAGACTTTGCTTTTCAACAGAAGCCTTGATCAATTGCCACTTACGCGTGCCACATTGGCAATTCACTCCATGCGACTGATGTCCATCGATATACAACCTCTGAGCTCGTACGTCTCAGAGAAGGGCGTTAAGCAAGAGAATAAATTCTCCGCCGCCAAACAGATGTATATTTAATAGAGATCAATCAACATAGAATAAAATCCACTGTCAGACACACAATCCATTTACAAGTTTGTTCTGGGTCTGAACGAAACCGGAGGCACTTTCCTCGCATATCCATCCATCTCCAAGTACGTCTGGACGATCACCAACTGTTTCCCTCATCTTGGGTGTACAGCCCAATCAAGATCATCAGTAATCACCAAACGATGTAAAGACTTCCGGTCTTCAACCACCGTCTTCATCTTCGACATCTCGTCGAATCGGTTATTCAGAATGGGTATAAACCCGGCCTTTCTGAATAACCCACGTATATGATAAACAAATGTTACACAAACACAACAAACGCCTCATTCCAATTCAGAATATTCTTTTATTCACAAAATCACATTTTTAGGGAAAGGTTCCCATTAATTTTATCCAAGATAAATTCTTCTAAATTTATTCTTTAATCTTCCTTTGGATATCATTTCAAACCATATTATGGTTTTCCAAACTAGTCGGGATTAGCGAACCACACCGAAGTAATTATTTATTTTATTTCCCAATCCCAACCTATATATCCCATGGAGAAAACTGGTAATACTCCACATCTAACACCACTGTGTTATCGGTAAAATTAATTACCATTTCACGTTCAAATCTAATTAAAGATTTAACTATCGCTTTGGAGCAAAACTGGTGGTACTCCATTCTCGATCACCTTTCAGATTTGATAATTTAAATTATCAATTCACTTTTCAATCTAATTAAAGATTCATTAAAACTCCACTTAGTTTTAATCTTTTCAAAAATCCACATCTTGCCTTTAACTGGGTTAAAGAACCAATCATCTAAAACACGATCCACGATAAACCCAAATCTCATTTGATATTAAATACAAGGCTCTGAATAGAAAATATATCGGCTTATATTCAATATCAAATTCTGAAACCAACAAATATCGTATTGGAAATAACGATATAAAATATCTTTCAAATTCCCATAACAATATCTGTGTAGCCACGAAATCCAACATCGAAATATTCCTAAGACAATTTCGATTCAACTCCAGTCCCATCCACGTATTGGGAATATTGATTTTTTTTTTTTAAATCACTTTCAAATTCAATTTATTTATTTCAACAATAAATTGATTTTAATTCTAGTTCAAACTAGTTCATTTCGATAAAATCTATTTTTATCTTTTCAAATGTGGAATTTTTCACCCCAGTTCTTTCCAATTCACATATTATGATTTTACAAAAATTATCAATATTTTTAATAATTTTATCAAGGTCCGTACAGTCGATTTCCATCAACGGCTATCGAACTGCACTTACATCGACCTTTTTCAAATTTGATTTGGACATAATTCCAAATCCAACCGTTAGATTTCAAATTTCTAATATTCATTGGAAAGCTCTTTTCGATACGAACCCAACGGTTCCGATTTTAGGAGAATCCGACGGTCGGATCTCCCGCAATGTCCGTTTGAAATAAATGGTCGAAATTCACGAACTGCCGCGGCGCGGCGCGTTCTATTCAGGCCATTATATTATATATATAATATATATAATATATATTTCGTCGATTTCTATTTAAAACGAATTATATAAATAGTTTTAAAATTCGTTTCAAAAACAATTCAACTTCTATATTCAATTTCAAATCGATTTGATTTCAATTCAATTCAAATTCTAATTTGTTTCAATTCAATTCAACTTGAATTCATTTTTATTCAATTCGAATTCAAATTCACTTTCTATTCAATTCAATTCGAATTTACCTTCTATTTGATTCAGTTCGAGTTCGTTTCAAATTGATTCCAATTCAATTTCAGTTCGTTTTAAATTTCAATTTCAATTTAATTCAATTTGAATTCTTTTCTATTTTATTCGAATTTTAATCTAACTCAATTTGAATTTCATTCCAAAATATTTAGTTTTGAAATCACTTTTCAATATTCATTAAACAACGAATAAAATCGATATAAATATCGTTCGCGTCAAAATAACGCATCTCTAATCAACACGGCTTTATATTTTCAAAACTTCTTTATTTTATCCAACAAATGAATATTTATCCCATTCAACACATGAATCTATATTTCTTTCAACACACGACTAATCTCAACACATGAGTACTGTCAACACATCACTATTTTTGTTATGTAAAATATTTTATAAAACTATGGTATCTATCGTTTGATTTTCAATTAGACTTCAACCGTAAAGTAGTTCTAATTTTAAATATGATAAAGATGTAAATTTCATTGTATAAAATATTTCACTCAACACATGAACATCGTCAACACATGACTATTTTTATATTCAACACATGAATTTTCTTTTATAATATTTATTATTTTCCCGATTGGAATGAGGCCCAATCAATCACCATATAATGTTAATTATACGGATTCCATACAACACATGTATATAATAGCAATAATAAACAATCAACCATCATCCAAAGTGCACCACACTGTATAAGCATCAAATATAGATATCTAACGCTTATAACAGCCTGTCAATCAATCGATCGACATATTTAATCAATCAGGATGAGTGAACTTCAAATTTCATCCCAACACCCGTGTGGGGTTTCAAACAATCAAACACAGATTTTAGTTGTGCAGTTGGGTGATGTGTAAAATTTATCATCCCAATCAATTTCAGTCAAATCAGTGTATATAAACAAATCGGCCGATTTGTTTATAAATATTCATTTATCTACTTTCACGTTAAAAATTATATTTTTAACGATAAACATTTTATTTTAACACATGAATTTCTATTCAGTTCATTTATTCAATAAAATGATATTTTTATTTTTCTAACATATTTTAGAAAATTTCGGTGGCATAACGACACGATACTAGAAACGGAACAAGGCCTAGCCTTATCCCCGGTCTAGTGAAGGCCCACGCCATTCACACATCAATCAAATCAATTTCATTTCACCAAACAATTCAATTCAAACCAAATGAACTAACCAACTACACATCCAAACAATTAAACAAACAAGCCATCCATGGTCTGTGGATGACGGGTGTCGGGTGCTACTAAGCACCGTCTGCATCCTAGTATATATATATAACTAGAGAAAGAAATTGAAGAGTGAGAAGTTCTCACCAAAAGCTATCCAATACCACGACTCTTCATTTATAGCAATCTTCTCGCCTTTTTATCATCTTTGTTGCCCGTAGTCACTACATATATAAAAATCACACATTTTTATATTTCGATGTCTTTAAGATAAAAATCACATTTTTATTTATTCACGTTCAATTTAAAAATCATATTTTTATTATAATCACTTCATATATTTAAAAATCGAATTTTCACTACGATGTTCAATATATAAAAATCATATTTTTATTTCTCTATTTTCTATATAAAGATCTCGCCTTTTTAACTATAAAGACTTCACCCTTACAAAAATATAGAATTCCTCGTTATGAAAATCACCACTTTATTTCAACGTATATAAAATAAAAATCAGATTTTCATTTCGCTACATATACAAAGATGATATTTTTATATTCTCTATCCTATAAAGATTATATTTTTAATACTTTAAAAATATAAAAATCATATTTTTAATATTTCTATATAGTAAAGATTATATTTTTAATACTTTAAAAATATAAAAATCATATTTTAAATACTTCTACTTAGTAAAGATTATATTTTTAATACTTTAAAAATATAAAAATCATATTTTAAATACTTCTACTTTATAGATCTAATCAATATCTGATTTTATTTTGAAATCATTACATAAATGAATTGAAAATAAATAAAAGACTAAAATAAAATAATTAAAACTTTACCTTTGTTTTCTTTTCAGTTTTGGTTCGGGGGTGTGCTTGCTCGTCGAAGCTGGGGAGCCAAGGGGAAGCCGAGTGGTGGCTGGCCGTCGAACAAAGGGAGGAAGAGGAGGGGAGGGTTTGGTGCTGCGAGGTCGGAGCAGGGTTCAGAAGGTTGGGGGCTCGCGTGGGTGGCGGCCCTGGCCGGCGGCGCGACTGGCAGAGGAAGGGGGGTCCCAGGCTAGGGCGCGGCGCTCTCTTCGATGGTCGGGGGTCTTTGGGGTCTCGTCGATCGCAGGGGCAGGCGAAAGAGGAAGAAAGCAAGGCAGAGAAGAAGGAGGAGGGGGTGCGGTGGTCGTTGGGGCCAGGCGGAGGACGTGGGGGTGCTGAACGGGGGCGGAGCGGATGTGATTTGGGGGATCGGGTTTTTTTTTTTCTGAATGAACGGTAAGGGATAAGTGGGGGGGGGGGGGGGGAGAATAATAATATATAATTAATTTATTTTATTTATTTATTTTCAAATAAAGTTGAATTTTACATACGACCTCTAAACGAGGTCCACCGCCTGTCGTCCATAGCGTATTACCCTCATTCCGAACACAATGGGATATGTATCGTAAGCTGATTTGATCGTTTGAATCAGTTTCCGTTGAATTTACATTTAAATCACTATATTGAATTTTAAACGTACATTTCAATTTACCGGGGTCACATACTAACTCTAAAAATTGCAGAAAAATATTTTCTAGCTTCGTATTAAAGATACGGTCCTACCAAAACTAGTTTCGTCGAATTCTGAGACCGTTGGAAAAATGGCCAATTTACAGTCGATTAAAATCAACTGAAACTGGTCAAATGCGTTTTCCTTTGCCACGCTCACATATTGATTCGAAAAATTATGAAATTTGAAACCTAGCAATAATTCGACACTGCGGATCCAACAAAAGTGGTTTCGTTGAAATCCGAGGTCGTTTGCAAAATGTCCATTTTTAAGGGCCTGAATTCCATAGCGACTATTTAGAATTTTCGACTGGACATATCTTTTGATTCCCGCTATGAAATTTTGATCTTTCGGATTCGTTGGAAAGATATTCTCAATTAGATCCTAACGTTTTTGGTTTCACTAAAATCCGGATTGTTTTGCACCCGGTACATTCAATTGAAGTTTGAAATCGAATTATCGAACTACCGCGCCATTTTCAATTCTATTTTATAATTATATATAAATATTTATATTCTAACGACGACGCGTATAATATATACGTCGAATTCCATTCAAAATAAATTTTCTCGTCGATATTATTTAAAATAATTCATTTTAAATATTCAAAATTCGCTAAAATTGCCAAATTAAAATTTTCAAACTGGCTCGCATTTTACGGGTTGTTACAATCTCCCCCACTTAAAACTTTTCGTCCCCGAAAAGGAACAAAGTCGAAAGTGGTTTGATTATTAAGCTCTACATTCGATCTGGCTTCCATTTTCCAACCTTTCAGTTTCTGAGAATTTTCAAATTTTCAAAAATTTGGCTAACAACCTAAATTTTCGAAAAATTTCGCCATAACCTCCCCTGCACCGGGAGCATCGGGGAATTTCAAATAGCTTCCCCGGTCCTTCAGATCTCAAAAAGAAAAAGAAAAAGCCAAGCGGCTAGCCAATAGGCTCACAAAATCATCATCACCCAAACAAAACAGTAAATTATGTAGTAAACGTGTACCTATTTGTCGGGCAAACAAATTTTATTCTCTGGCTCTAGCCTCCTTGCTATGACCTGTTCAATGTAAATATATGTATATGCATGCAAATGCGACCCATTTTCGATACAATTCAATATTTGGTTCAATTAGGCATAAATGGTAAAAAAATTAGCAAACAAATAGGTAAACAACACAAACATCAATCAATTAGTGAATTAACGTTTCAAATTCATAATTTTGATACATATACAAAAAATCATGTTTTTGATGCCAATTCACAACAATGTGTTCTAGCTATATAAGTTTTGGTTCTCACACCAGTCTAATGGAAATATATAGATATCACACCTTCGAAACACGAACATAAATACTGATGATGTGGCCACATCACCAGAATTATCCCCGGGTATCTAGAATGTGACTCTATATCTATCCAATATATTAAAACTTCGAATATACTTTCATGACGCGTATATGCAAAATCTATATATACTCGATTGTCCATATTCAAAATAAATAAATAATCAAATACGTATAAAGCGATTTAAATTTCAAAACAAAATTGTTTTCATTTGAAAAATATACTCTTCACACTCGTTCTAGGATACTACTGATCCTATCTCTAACGAGTCATTCTAATTGGATATTACTAATCCAATATCTGATGAATTCTTTCGTATGGTTCTAATGTGTTTTGTTCTCGAGCTCTGTAAACCAAAGCTCTGATACCAAACTGAGACGACCCGAACTTCCCCGTGAAGGAAAGCACGGATAGAATTGAGGACCAGACAAAATAGAACGCATACAGAAGAACATTTCATTGTTATTACAACAATTCCATCAGATACAAGAATATACAGAGTATAAATGAATAAATTACATTGAACAAATATCAGAGATTACAATAAATTACATAGCAGCGGAAAAATATACAAAACACAACTAGAAGTGAAACACGGATACAGAGCTTTCCGAGCATCGTTCCAGCTGTTAATCAGGACCCTGTGAATATAAATCTGCAAAACCAGAACTACTAGCTGCCCGTGCGGAAAATAGGGGGCACCCAGAGTTTAGGTTAAAACAATAAACTCCAGGTCAGTCATGTGACTGGTGTGAGAACTAAAACAGTTATTAATATTGGTTTTAAAGTTAGGTAAATCAAGGGACCATGCCGTATAACACGGAATGGGTTTCCTCCCAAGAATACCAGTGCATAGAACAAATAGCGCAATGCTAAATAAAGAAAAATGAAGCTGTTATAAGACCCAGGTCCCATCACACAATGCAACGCAAGCCGGAGGATAGGGTTTTTACCTTATAACAGCCAAAGCATGCTTGATACGTTTAAAACACATTATTTGATACTATTAAAAGTGTATAGTGTCAAAACAATTTCAATCATAAATATCAATCATAGGCGGCATGAATGACCCATACCACTATGTCGCCATACTAGGTTCTACAAATAAAACCGCAATATCACGTATTGGAAATTGGATTTCCGTCATGAGTCGAGGCAAGGGGCAAGCTCCTCTCCGCGTTCGAGACACTCTAGCAATGCCTCAGGACCCCACTTTGATCCTTTGGAACCTCCAAGGCCGGTCCTCTCTTACTTTTGAGGATTAATTATTCCTGAACACACGTTTCCCGGTCCTTACAGACCTATATCCGAGGCGCCTCGTATCCAACAACCACACAGGTGAAAAGTATATAAATGTCAGGGCTGGTAGGTCACTGACACCACCCTAGCTAGAAAGAAACGTCGTGCACTCCTTGGGTCCGTATCCCGTTTTTGACTCATACCGAGGTGTGAGGCTCGCGAATTCACGTTATACACAAAGCTATGCCACACAGGCCGTGCTTTGATCATCAACCACAAGACTTTGCTTTTCAACAGAAGCCTTGATCAATTGCCACTTACGCGTGCCACATTGGCAATTCACTCCATGCGACTGATGTCCATCGATATACAACCTCTGAGCTCGTACGTCTCAGAGAAGGGCGTTAAGCAAGAGAATAAATTCTCCGCCGCCAAACAAATGTATATTTAATAGAGATCAATCAACATAGAATAAAATCCACTGTCAGACACACAATCCATTTACAAGTTTGTTCTGGGTCTGAACGAAACCGGAGGCACTTTCCTCGCATATCCATCCATCTCCAAGTACGTCTGGACGATCACCAACTGTTTCCCTCATCTTGGGTGTACAGCCCAATCAAGATCATCAGTAATCACCAAACGATGTGAAGACTTCCGGTCTTCAACCACCGTCTTCATCTTCGACATCTCGTCGAATCGGTTATTCAGAATGGGTATAAACCCGGCCTTTCTGAATAACCCACGTATATGATAAACAAATGTTACACAAACACAACAAACGCCTCATTCCAATTCAGAATATTCTTTTATTCACAAAATCACATTTTTAGGGAAAGGTTCCCATTAATTTTATCCAAGATAAATTCTTCTAAATTTATTCTTTAATCTTCCTTTGGATATCATTTCAAACCATATTATGGTTTTCCAAACTAGTCGGGATTAGCGAACCACACCGAAGTAATTATTTATTTTATTTCCCAATCCCAACCTATATATCCCATGGAGAAAACTGGTAATACTCCACATCTAACACCACTGTGTTATCGGTAAAATTAATTACCATTTCACGTTCAAATCTAATTAAAGATTTAACTATCGCTTTGGAGCAAAACTGGTGGTACTCCATTCTCGATCACCTTTCAGATTTGATAATTTAAATTATCAATTCACTTTTCAATCTAATTAAAGATTCATTAAAACTCCACTTAGTTTTAATCTTTTCAAAAATCCACATCTTGCCTTTAACTGGGTTAAAGAACCAATGTCATCTAAAACACGATCCACGATAAACCCAAATCTCATTTAATATTAAATACAAGGCTCTGAATAGAAAATATATCAGCTTATATTCAATATCAAATTCTGAAACCAACAAATATCGTATTGGAAATAACGATATAAAATATCTTTCAAATTCCCATAACAATATCTGTGTAGCCACGAAATCCAACATCGAAATATTCCTAAGACAATTTCGATTCAACTCCAGTCCCATCCACGTATTGGGAATATTGATTTTTTTTTTTAAAATCACTTTCAAATTCAATTTATTTATTTCAACAATAAATTGATTTTAATTCTAGTTCAAACTAGTTCATTTCGATAAAAATCTATTTTTATCTTTTCAAATGTGGAATTTTTCACCCCAGTTCTTTCCAATTCACATAGTATGATTTTACACAAATTATCAATATTTTTAATAATTTTATCAAGGTCCGTACAGTCGATTTCCATCAACGGTTATCGAACTGCACTTACATCGACCTTTTTCAAATTTGATTTGGACATAATTCCAAATCCAACCGTTAGATTTCAAATTTCTAATATTCATTGGAAAGCTCTTTTCGATACGAACCCAACGGTTCAGGTTTTAGGAGAATCCGACGGTCGGATCTCCCGCAATGTCCGTTTGAAATAAATGGTCGAAATTCACGAACTGCCGCGGCGCGGCGCGTTCTATTCAGGCCATTATATTATATATATAATATATATAATATATATTTCATTGATTTCTATTTAAAACGAATTATATAAATAGTTTTAAAATTCATTTCAAAAACAATTCAACTTCTATATTCAATTTCAAATCGATTTGATTTCAATTCAATTCAAATTCTAATTCGTTTCAATTCAATTCAACTTGAATTCATTTTTATTCAATTCGAATTCAAATTCACTTTCTATTCAATTCAATTCGAATTTACCTTCTATTTGATTCAGTTCGAGTTCATTTCAAATTGATTCCAATTCAATTTCAGTTCGTTTTAAATTTCAATTTCAATTTAATTCAATTTGAATTCTTTTCTATTTTATTCGAATTTTAATCTAATTCAATTTGAATTTCATTCCAAAATATTTAGTTTTGAAATCACTTTTCAATATTCATTAAACAACGAATAAAATCGATATAAATATCGTTCGCGTCAAAATAACGCATCTCTAATCAACAAGGCTTTATATTTTCAAAACTTCTTTATTCTATCCAACAAATGAATATTTATCCCATTCAACACATGAATCTATATTTCTTTCAACACACGACTAATCTCAACACATGAGTACTGTCAACACATCACTATTTTTGTTATGTAAAATATTTTATAAAACTATGGTATCTATCGTTTGATTTTCAATTAGACTTCAACCGTAAAGTAGCTCTAATTTTAAATATGATAAAGATGTAAATTTCATTGTATAAAATATTTCACTCAACACATGAACATCGTCAACACATGACTATTTTTATATTCAACACATGAATTTTCTTTTATAATATTTATTATTTTCCCGATTGGAATGAGGCCCAATCAATCACCATATAATGTTAATTATACGGATTCCATACAACACATGTATATAATAGCAATAATAAACAATCAACCATCATCCAAAGTGCACCACACTGTATAAGCATCAAATATAGATATCTAACGCTTATAACAGCCTGTCAATCAATCGATCGACATATTTAATCAATCAGGATGAGTGAACTTCAAATTTCATCCCAACACCCGTGTGGGGTTTCAAACAATCAAACACAGATTTTAGTTGTGCAGTTGGGTGATGTGTAAAATTTATCATCCCAATCAATTTCAGTCAAATCAGTGTATATAAACAAATCGGCCGATTTGTTTATAAATATTCATTTATCTACTTTCACGTTAAAATTTATATTTTTAACGATAAACATTTTATTTTAACACATGAATTTCTATTCAGTTCATTTATTCAATAAAATGATATTTTTATTTTTCTAACATATTTTAGAAAATTTCAGCGGCATAACGACACGATACTAGAAACGGAACAAGGCCTAGCCTTATCCCCGGTCTAGTGAAGGCCCACGCCATTCACACATCAATCAAATCAATTTCATTTCACCAAACAATTCAATTCAAACCAAATGAACTAACCAACTACACATCCAAACAATTAAACAAACAAGCCATCCATGGTCTGTGGATGACGGGTGTCGGGTGCTACTAAGCACCGTCTGCATCCTAGTATATATATATAACTAGAGAAAGAAATTGAAGAGTGAGAAGTTCTCACCAAAAGCTATCCAATACCACGACTCTTCATTTATAGCAATCTTCTCGCCTTTTTATCATCTTTGTTGCCCGTAGTCACTACATATATAAAAATCACACATTTTTATATTTCGATGTCTTTAAGATAAAAATCACATTTTTATTTATTCACGTTCAATTTAAAAATCATATTTTTATTATAATCACTTCATATATTTAAAAATCGAATTTTCACTACGATGTTCAATATATAAAAATCATATTTTTATTTCTCTATTTTCTATATAAAGATCTCGCCTTTTTAACTATAAAGACTTCACCCTTACAAAAATATAGATTTCCTCGTTATGAAAATCACCACTTTATTTCAACGTATATAAAATAAAAATCAGATTTTCATTTCGCTACATATACAAAGATGATATTTTTATATTCTCTATCCTATAAAGATTATATTTTTAATACTTTAAAAATATAAAAATCATATTTTTAATATTTCTATATAGTAAAGATTATATTTTTAATACTTTAAAAATATAAAAATCATATTTTAAATACTTCTACTTAGTAAAGATTATATTTTTAATACTTTAAAAATATAAAAATCATATTTTAAATACTTCTACTTTATAGATCTAATCAATATCTGATTTTATTTTGAAATCATTACATAAATGAATTGAAAATAAATAAAATAAATAAAAGACTAAAATAAAATAATTAAAACTTTACCTTTGTTTTCTTTTCAGTTTTGGTTCGGGGGTGTGCTTGCTCGTCGAAGCTGGGTAGCCAAGGGGAAGCCGGAGTGGTGGCTGGCCGTCGAACAAAGGGAGGAAGAGGAGGGGAGGGTTTGGTGCTGCGAGGTCGGAGCAGGGTTCAGAAGGTTGGGGGCTCGCGTGGGTGGCGGCCCTGGCCGGCGGCGCGACTGGCAGAGGAAGGGGGTCCCAGGCTAGGGCGCGGCGCTCTCTTCGATGGTCGGGGGTCTTTGGGGTCTCGTCGATCGCAGGGGCAGGCGAAAGAGGAAGAAAGCAAGGCAGAGAAGAAGGAGGAGGGGGTGCGGTGGTCGTTGGGGCCAGGCGGAGGACGTGGGGGTGCTGAACGGGGGCGGAGCGGATGTGATTTTGGGGATCGGGTTTTTTTTCTTTTTTTCTTTTTTTCTGAATGAACGGTAAGGGATAAGTGGGGGGGGGGGGGGGGAAGAATAATAATATATAATTAATTTATTTTATTTATTTATTTTCAAATAAAGTTGACTTTTACATACGACCTCTAAACGAGGTCCACCGCCTGTCGTCCATAGCGTATTACCCCCATTCCGAACACAATGGGATATGTATCGTAAGCTGATTTGATCGTTTGAATCAGTTTCCGTTGAATTTACATTTAAATCACTATATTGAATTATAAACGTACATTTCAATTTACCGGGGTCACATACTAACTCTAAAAATTGCAGAAAAATATTTTCTAGCTTTGTATTAAAGATACGGTCCTACCAAAACTAGTTTCGTCAAATTCTGAGACCGTTGGAAAAATGGCCAATTTACAGTCGATTAAAATCAACTGAAACTGGTCAAATGCGTTTTCCTTTGCCACGCTCACATATTGATTCGAAAAATTATGAAATTTGAAACCTAGCAATAATTCAACACTGCGGATCCAACAAAAGTGGTTTCGTCGAAATCCGAGGTCGTTTGCAAAATGTCCATTTTTAAGGGCCTGAATTCCATAGCGACTATTCAGAATTTTCGACTGGACATATCTTTTGATTCCCGCTATGAAATTTTGATCTTTCGGATTCGTTGGAAAGATATTCTCAATTAGATCCTAACGTTTTTGGTTTCACTAAAATCCGGATTGTTTTGCACCCGGTACATTCAATTGAAGTTTGAAATCGAATTATCGAACTACCGCGCCATTTTCAATTCTATTTTATAATTATATATAAATATTTATATTCTAACGACGACGCGTATAATATATACGTCGAATTCCATTCAAAATAAATTTTCTCGTCGATATTATTTAAAATAATTCATTTTAAATATTCAAAATTCGCTAAAATTGCCAAATTAAAAATTTCAAACTGGCTCGCATTTTACGGGTTGTTACAACATACAATCAAAATCGCGGGCGCTTATTGGAGATTGGATTCCGACTGTGACAAGGTATGGTACCACCTTTCGACAGTGTATCTCTAGAGAGGAATACACTGGGTTCAAAAAGAACATCTTGCAACCCGGCCACACATGACTGGCCAGGCATTTCTCTTGAGTGTATCAAATATATTATCACCTTATGGTTGGTACCAACATAACCGTTCCCGGGAGATACAAAAGCGAAAGAAGTAACAAAATGAATATTCTCTAGATGGTGACAATACACCCTAATTGGGAGCAACCCACTTAGCCCAACCGATTTTTGTCATTTCCTGGTTGTGAGGCTTGAGGTCAAAACTTACGTTTAGATATATCACGACTTCATTCACTTTGAATGCCACATCGTCAAACCCATCAAATCACAAATTGATTTCCTTAAAACCACGGTTATAAAGCTAAGAGGGACGAATTCCTCAGCTACTAAACACAGTTTTGAAGAGATCAACTTACGCGATATGTTAGGCCTACTTTGTCAGACATTCGTCCATAAAGTTGTCTTGGAAATGGATAAAACGAAGGCACTATCCTGTAAATCCATCTTAGGTAATTTACCTAGAATCGACAGAATATCCCTTGCATAAACTCAGTCTTCCACGGTCTTCAATCTAGACTTCAAATTAATTAACGCCTAGGTCGAAACAAAGTGGTACTTGGATTTCGTTAGAAAACCATTCCCGGACGTTTTGAATCGATGAACGTGTAAACCTTTTAGGGCCAAGTGTTACTTAAAGGAATCAGGTTATCAACCACATCAATTTATCATTGTATATCGTCGATCACAGTTCAACTAATCTGACTTCAGCCAATTCTCTGGTTTTTATGAAGAACCGTATTTAATTCAAATTTTAAGTAATTATAAAAGAATATAAATTTACTTCTATTTATTTATTTAAATAACTTATTTTGTTCTGACAAGTACAACTTCGTCTACATTGATCCTTGCCTGATCATTTGCCTCGACAAATTTCATCAACCATATTAACACTGCTTCTTTTTATTTTTTTCCTAAAATATTTCTTCATTTTGAGTTTATAATAAATGAAATCTTATTATTATTTATTTATGAATTATTTACTAAAACTCCTTGCTTCAATTTCTTTTCTTTTTCTTCTTACTATTTCTTCCTTACTCTTTTTATTTAATTACTCTTCCTTCCAATCCTTTCAGCCCATCAGCCCAAATTCCACCAGACCACCTTCTTTCTCCTTTTTTTTCTTTAATTTCCTTTCTTTTCTTTTTAGAAGCAGTCCCGAAAACTTAAGCCCATGCCCTACCTTAAAAAATTTTATCCCATGTTGTGCTTCCATTCTTTTCTTTTTACTCTTCTGGCCTGTAACCCTCTCCTTCGTTCATCTCATTGCTCCATTCAAACTGATTCCTTCCACACCCATCATTACTTCATGCTATACGTTCAAGCCATGCAAACAAACTCGCCCCTCTTCATTTTATTTCCCTTAACCTGCTTCCTTTGTGTGATTTACCAACACAACTGACAACCGTTACTTTCTTTTTCCCCGCTAACGATTTCTCCGACACGTTGAGGCTTTTAACATAATGCATAGCATTTTATTTGGAGAAGAAGCTTGGTTTTTAGTAAGCATTGATTTGTTTTACGTGTTAAAGTTTTCTATCTTTTTTGTAAAAAAATTCTTCTTATTCTGTTCTTCATTTGTTTGTATTTTCTCTCCGGCACATCAATACATAATGGCCCGACCAACACACAATATACTCCCAAACCCATATTACCACTTCCAGTATCCAACGCAAAGGCAACCCTTCCCTACCCTTTTGTTTCCAGAAGGCTTGAATTCATAGATTGCATATGAATAAGTTCATGTAAAACACTGGTTATAAATTTAAAATATTGCTATTATGCTTCCTTCAAAGGAAACAGAGCCAGTTAATTTCATGCATGCATATATACAAAGATATTATCACTATATTTTATATCACTGTGTTTTATAATATTGTATGCTTAGGTTGAAGTTGAAATCAAAATAAAATGGTAAACTGCTTGCTACAGTCATGTTGTACGGAAAAAGTCACTTTGGCTAGAGGCTTTGGATCTATGAACTTAATTTAAAACACATCATTAGTGTATTATTTGCATCATATGCATGTTGATGTCAATATATAGTTTCTTCACATGCTGAAGCGCTAAAAATTTTCTATAATAATTGGCAAAACTGAGTTTATGTCCTAAACATCTAGCCTCAAGATTTATTGCGTTGTTGTTTGTTAACACATACATCTCTGAACTTTCTGTAACAACACAAATTGAATTTTGTTTTGTTTTGCTGGCTAATATATGGATAGTTATAATTAGTTATGGTGGAAACTACTTTTGGACTCACTATTTCTTCACCGAACTTGGAGCTTCGTATACGTTTCCATCCTGGATAGTGAACAATCTACATGCATTAGTAATTTTAGGTACAACAGTGGGTTTGACAACATGTAAAACTTAATCAATCTAGGTTGATCCGCTTCTACTCTGCCCCGTTCTTTTCTTCTATTTTTGTTTTCCTTTCTTTCCTTCAGCCTTTCTTTGTTTCACTCGTTTCCTTTGTTTTTTTTCTAGTTCAACTGATAATTCAAGCGGATCCTACTTTACATTTTCCTAAACATTGTCATACTGCAGATCACACTAAGGTTCAGCTAGAACATTTAAATTGTAGTCGGGGTTATACAATGCAGGATAAATGAATGCTTATATTTTGTTTAAACACATTAGGTTGCAAGGAACAAAATATTATATTCAAAAACATAAGTCTATTTGTTCCATATTCAATACTTAATGATATAACACATCCATACATATACACATATATAGGATACCCCACTTAGTATTGTAACAACCCGTATTTTCAATAACCTGTTATAACATAAATTGAGGCAGAATTTAATTCTAAAATCTGAATCAAGGGAAACGGGCTATGCCATTGCGTTCGTCTCGGAAAAATACGCGAAATAGAGTCCGAGTTTTCGAAAATCGGAGTCCGTATGACCCGATTAAGGCCTAACGAAGTTTTCAGAAAATTTCTAAGTAAAAACAGATTTCAAATTCAAACTTGAATTTGGAAAATTGGGCCAGTTGGGCCAGGCGGGAAAATTCCCGCCAGAGTACCCAAGTCGACAGCCCTGTCGACTTGGGAGTCGACTTGGTTGGACCCAAGTCGACAGCCCTGTCGACTTGGCTGTCGACTTGGTCCAGCCGGGCTGTTTAGCCTGGTGCACCATTTTGAGATTGTGTTGAGCTTGGGGGCCAGATTCGATTTTGAGGGCTGAGATTGGAACTAGGGTTTAATCCTATGGCCTAAAACACTTGCCTAATCTATAAATAAGACCCTAACCTACCCTAAATCATCATTAATCTATCCTACAACTAAACTATGGCAAAATCAATCCTCTCATGGCCTCCACTCTCTTCATAAAATTTCCTAAGTCATTTCTAAGTGATTTTCCATGCATACAAGTGTTTTTAAACTTGTATGAGCATCATTAGCTTGCATTCAAGTCAAGTTCTTATATTTGCATCATAAAGCAAGGATTTTTATTAATTGGAAGCTTGCATTTTGGGTCTAATTGGTTGCATAAGGGCTTTGTCATAGTTTTGTGTGTTTTCATAAGCATTGTAAGCCCTATTCTACTTTCATACTTAAACTCTAAAGTTAAATGTATGATATGCAAATTTATATGCAAGTTTACTATGCTATGATATGCAAGTTTATGCAAGTTTGATATGCAAGTTGTCATATGATATGCAAGTTTATCATGTTATGCAAGTTTTCTATGATGTAATATGCAAGTTTATCATGTTATGCAAGTATGCTATGATATGATATGCAAGTTCATCATGTTATGTTATGCAAGTTTGATATGCAAGTTGTCATATGATATGCAAGTTGTGTTATGCAAGTTTGGGTTGAACACTTTGTTCATACTATCATGTTATGCAAGCTTATCTTGGGTTTATAAACATAAAGCTTCAAGCTTTATGCTAAAGGTTGCATTTTGGCAACATGTAAGTTATCATATCCCTTATGATAACTTGCATGTGAGGCTAAATGCGAACTTATGGCCATTTCTACATGTCATTTAGCACCATGTATCACCAATATGCCAAGTTTGGTTTTATGCATGCTTTTGGGGCCTAAAAATGTAATATGCAAGTATATGAACATTATGTACATTTCATATGTCACCATGTTGAACTTGTGGCTTCAACACCTTTTATGTCATGATTATGCCAAGTTCCCTCTTTCTATCCTTTATGCGCTATTGCGATATGTAAGCGATGGGATTGCGTTTGGGGTTGGGTAAAAGTAAAAGACATAAAAACATAAGCTTGGGAATTTACCTATTAAGTTAGGTCTACCCATTGGGAATTTACCTATTAAGTTAGGTCTACCCAATTGCTTGGAAACTTGTAACATGTTTTGGAAACATGATGGACATGACACTTAGAAAAGATAAGTGTGGCCAACTCGAGGTTGGGTTGAGTTTGTAGCGTAAACCTACCCAGAACCGACCGGCTTAACTAGTTGCTACAAACAATAGGACCCAATGTGAGAAGTTGGTCATATTGTACCTTGAACCCGAGGTTAGACCAAGTTGTGGTGTAAAGCTACCCGGACCCGCCCGGCTTAACTAGTAACCACAACAAGGTCTAATGTGAGAGGTTAAGGCGCATTAAATTAATTAATGCCTCGTGATTAGGGTTAAGTCATGGTCCACTTGATACTTAACCAATTTGGGCTTGGTAGATTAATCGGGGTTAAGTCGTGAACTCATCGTTACACTTAACCAAGTTAATCCACAATTAGCAAGAGGGTTAATCCATGCTTAACCCACTAGAAAATCCTAGCAATGGGGGGCCCACTCCGCAGTAAATCCCCAAAAATTGGTATCATTAAGGCCCTAGGGACTAGGCTAGGGAGGGGGGCACGATTACTGGGCTGGAGGTAAGCGACCCAATAAACGACGGCCGGGTGGTACGCCGATGTAGTTCCGGACGGACTATGGTCGTGAGTCCGTATTTGGAGAAGTCACCCATGGGTAGCAGTAGATCGAGACTGTGCACTCATGTTTATGGTGTCCAGGGGTTGGTACCCTAGGGCTTGATACACCCGAAGGGTGGACCCAGCACAGTTCGACTACAATTATGTTTGGGCCGTATTGACACCAACACGTGACGAGTTAGGCTTAGGGAGCCGATCGACTAGACCGTTTGGTTGGACCTTGCATTAGGGTCACTTCATGTTATTGGGCCAAAGCTTGGGCCAAGGGATCAATACTTGTTTATTCAAGTCATGTTAGTTTGCTAGTACACCTGTGGTGCAAAACCTTAATCCTGATTATGCGATGACACCTTTATCTACCTTGTTGGTAAATCATCATGTTAGTATGTTGTTATCCTTATGTTCATCCCTGCTGCTCATGCCAGTTAACTTTATCAGTTTACATTGATTGTAGTAGGGCTTACTCAGTCTTTTTGACTGACCTGTTTTCTTTCGCCTCTTTTCTTCCGTTCCCCCCCCCCAGGTTCTCAGGGAGGGAATAATGGAGCTTAGCTGGATTTCGGATTGCTTGCTTGTGGGATTTAGCTCATGTACGGTTTGACATGAAGCTAGCTATGGCTATCACTTCTTTTGGGGATTAGTACTTATGTATTTTGGTTTTTCAGTTGATGTTGTTTTATCTAGACTTGTTTATTTGGAAAATTGACATTATGTTGTACCAGACTGGTTTTGAAATGGTTTGAAATCTTCCGCTGTTTTATCTATGTTATTTACTCTGTTTACGCATATACATATGTTCTTGTTCAGCCTTGATATATCATTATGCACGTTTACCTGATTCAAACGCCCCTCCAAAGTCAGAGTGCTTGCAAGAGCCACCCTGGCGGAGGCGGGGTGTTACAATTTGGTATCAGAGCATATGGTTTACGAGAAGGAACAAAAAGATTTTTAGAAAACTTTTGGAAAACTATTTTCAAAACTAAGTATAAAGTATTTTCCAAAGAAAAGTCTAGTTTATTTTAAAGGCTATTCCCCAAAAAGCCATTAGCAAAAATTCCTTCGTTTTTTCGCCATTCTGAACCTGTTTTTTCTTCGTTTTCAGTATGGCCGATAACTTTGCTATTCCGGAGGGAGTACACGTACCGGTTTGATATAGGAGACTTTTGGAGGCTAGGGCGACCGAAGCCGGCCCCGCAGATGTTCCTCCTCCTCCTCCTCCAGTAGTTAATATTCGTCCTCCTGTCGCTAATGTTCCTCCTCCTCCTGTCGCTGAGGTTCCTCTTCCTCCTCCCCCTCAGCATCCTCAAGCTGACTTCGCAAAGACTTGCAAAGATTTCAAAGCAATGGGTGGCAAGAACTTTCAAGGCACTGAGACCTTTGTAGAAGCCAAAAATTGGTTGAAAGAGACCGAGGATTTATTTGCTATCTTTGGGATAGACGATCAGAGGAAGATCTTGTTGGCGGTTTGGCTTATGAAGGATGAAGCCGCTTATTGGTGGGAAGTCACCAATGGTACTAGGCCTGTTGAGACTTGGGCCGATTTGAGGGCAAGGTTCATGCTTAAGTTTCTATCTTCTGCTGAGGAGAATCTGCAAATGGAGAGGTTCATAACTTTGAGACAAGGAGATATGTCTGTCAAAGAATATGTGAACAAGTTCAATCAGTTAGCTCGTTTTGGCGTGGATACGGTGAATACTCCTCAGAAGAAGGCTCTTCGTTTTGCTAGAGGATTGAATGAGCCGTTGCAGGGATTGGCTATGTCACATATTCCCCATGGGGCCACGTTTGAGAGTTTGGTTGATATGGCGTTACTTCAGGGAGATGTCAAGAAAGAAACCAAGATGAATGATACTCAAGCCAAGAAGACTGATTCCCAGGGAAAAGGAAATCAGGGTAATCCAAGTGGTCAAAGTAGTCAAGGCAATCAGAACAAGAACAAGAGTCAAGGCAGCAAGGGGAACAACAACAAGGGCAAGAACAACAAGGAGAAGTGCCATTATTGCGGTTCAGTTGGGCATCTTATTAAGGATTGTAAGAAGAGGAAAAGGAAGAATGGTGAATGCTTTTTCTGCGGTGAGACTGGACATTTCAGTAAGGATTGCCCGAGGAAGCAAGGGCCAGGCCAGGGTCAGACTCAGCGTGCTGGACCTTTAGGAGGGCAAGTTCATGCTCACAATACCGCTCCAGTTCCCGATCGAGGTAGTATTTCTGTTGAGAGCCTTGTATATATTTCTGATTTTCCAGTTCGTACCTTGTTTGATTCTGGTGCATCGCATAGTTTTATCTCATCTGATCTTGTTGATAGTTTGCACCTTAGTACTAGGTTGGTAGATGATCCCGTCTGTGTCTCAAATCCTATTGGGGGTTCCGCCCATTTGTCTATGATATGTGGGGATTTGAGGATCTCTATACTGAGTGTAGAGTTCTTGTGCAGTGCTTATGTTCTTGGTTTCAGGGGATACGGATTGATATTGGGCATGGATTGGCTGTCTAGATATGGAGCCATCCTTGATTGTGAGCATAGGGTTGTGAGGCTCGTGACTCGCCTCGGAAACACCCTAGAGATTTCTTGTGATCCGAGAGGTCCCGTCATGTTGTGCTATCTGGAATCACTCGACTCGTTAGTGGAAACTCTTCAGTCTGTGAGAGTGGTTCGGGAGTATCCGGATGTTTTTGATGAAGTTAGGGGGTTGCCCCCTAAGCGAGAGATTGATTTCCGCATTTATCTGGTGGATAATGCAAAGCCGGTTTCTTTGCCCGTTCGGCACATGGCTCCGCGTGAAAGGCGGGAGCTAAGTAAGCAAGTGAAGGAGTTGCTTGAAAAGAACTTCATTAGACGAAGTATATCTGAATGGGGAGCGCCTGTGGTATTTGCTACCAAGGCAGATGGTTCTCTCCGACTTTGCGTTGATTATCGAGAGTTGAATAAGCTGACTAAGAAGAACAGACACCCGTTACCGAGGATCGATGATCTCTTTGACCAGCTTGTCGGTGCTTCTGTTTTCTCTTAGATTGATCTTGCAACTGGATTCCATCAGCTCAGGGTAGCTGAAGATAGTATAGACAAGAATGCGTTCAGAACTCCAGATGGATTCTTCGAATGGCTTGTCATGCCGTTCGGCTTGACTAATGCACCCGCATATTTCGTGGACTTGATGAGTAGGGTGTTCAGGGAGTTCTTGAACAAGTTTGTCGTGGTCTTCGTAGATGATATTCTGATCTTCTCTAAGGATGAGGAAGAGCACGCAAGGCACCTTGTGGAGGTGATGGATACGCTTAGAGCGCATCAGTTGAAGGCCAAGTTCTCCAAGTGTCTTTTGGAGAAGGGAAGTTAGATTCCTTGGGCATATAGTATCTAAGCAAGGCTTAGCGGTGGATCCTGCTAAGGTAGTTGCAGTTCAGGATTGGAAGACTCCAAGGAATGCAACCGAAGTGAGAAGTTTTCTAGGTCTTGCGGGCTTTTACCGGAAGTTCATCAAAGACTTCGCGAAGATATCCGCTCCTCTCACTAAATTGACGAAGAAGAATTTAGTTTTTTCTTGGAGCATAGAATGCGAGCTTGCTTTTCAGAAGCTCAAGAGAGCCCTCACATCAGCACCTGTACTAGCTTTGCCCGATGGAGGGAAGCTATTTACAGTATACACCGATGCATGTGGCACGGGGTTAGGAGCTGTTTTGATGCAAGAAGGAAGGGTGATATGCTTTGGCGGTAGACAACTCAAAGTACATGAGAAGAATTATCCCACTCATGACTTAGAGTTGGCAGCAATAGTATATGCACTCAAGGCTTGGCGCCATTATCTTCTGGGAGAAAGATTTGAGCTTTATACTGATCACAAGTCATTAAAGTATCTCTTTTCTCAGAAGGATCTGAATCTGAGGCAACAAAGATGGATGGAATTTTTGGTGTCCTACGATTTTGAGATAGCCTATACCCCTGGCAAGGGGAATGTGGTAGCTGATGCATTGAGTAGAAGAAGGTTGACCCTAAGTCCTCTATTTGTTGAGATGAAGAATTTAGAGTATGTGGCAACCTTTGATTTCTCTTTGGCGGTTGAGTCGATGACCGGTTCTTTGGCATCTCTGGAACTCATACCTACCCTTCTCGATCAAGTTGGGGCTTCGCAGAGAGAAGACACTCAAATAGTTGAGATTATGGATAAGCTGATTCGAGGAGAGACGTCTAGTCATCTCGCTCGATATTCTATTGATGACAAGGGTTGGATGATGAGAGATGGAAGGTTATGTGTTCCAATGGTAGAAGATTTGGTAAGAAAAGTTCTGGAGGAAGCGCATCGCTCTAAGTTGACTATACATCCAGGCGGAGATAAGATGTATAAAGATATGAAGCGCATTTTTTTTGGCCTGGGATGAAGAAGGATGTGGCAGAGTTTGTCTCTCGATGTATCATTTGCCAGCAAGCTAAGGCCGAGTCGAAGAAGCCTGGTGGGCTATTGCATCCTCTAGACGTTCCACTATGGAAGTGGGAGAGTATTTCCATGGATTTTATCGATGGGCTACCAAGGTCAAGGAAAGGGAATACGAGCATTTGGGTTATTGTGGATAGACTTACGAAGAGTGCTCATTTTATCCCGGTGAAGAGCAAGAGGACCGCATCTTGGCTAGCGTCTGTATATCTTCGTGAGATTGTGAGACTACATAGAGTCCCTTCTAGTATAGTCAGTGACCGTGACCCAATCTTTACAAGTCAATTCTGGAATAGCTTGCAAGAAGCCATGGGCACGAGGTTGAATCTAAGTACTGCTTATCACCCACAGACGGACGGTCAAACCGAAAGGGTGAATAGGGTACTCGAGGATCTGTTGAGGCTTTGTATTCTGGATTTTGGTGGTACTTGGGAAGACCATCTTCCTCTTGTTGAGTTTGCATATAATAATAGTTATCAGGCAAGCATAGGGATGGCACCATTTGAAGCTTTATATGGGAGGCCGTGCAAGTCGCCTACATGTTGGTGGGAGACTACAGATAAGCTTATACTTGGGCCTGATATGATCAGAGATACATCCGAGAAGGTCGAGTTGATTTGGAGGCGGATGAAAGCGGCCCAAGACCGACAGAAATCCTATGCTGATAAGCGAAGAGCTGATTTGGAGTTTGATGTTGGGGATATGGTTTTCGTGAAGGTTTCTCGATTTGGAGCCGTTGGGAAGTTGGCACCGAGGTTTGTTGGACCATTCCCTATTATAGAGAGGATCAGACAGATGGCTTATAGAGTGAAGTTGCCCGAGAAGCTTGCCGGAGTACACGATGTTTTTCATGTCTCGCATCTCCGGAAATGTTTACATGAATCAGCAGAGGTTGTCGAGCCAAGTGTTTTGAAAGATGTGGAAGTGGAGAAAGAGGCTACCTTGAGGAGAGCTCCGGTTCGTATCTTAGGGACGGAGACCAAGAAGCTAAGGAATCGAGAGGTCAAGCTGGTGAAGGTTCAATGGGGTGAAGCCGAAGAAGACGCAACTTGGGAAACCGAGGAGAAGATGCGTGGGCTTTATCCATTCCTTTTTGAGGGTACACTCTCAATCTCTTTTCTTTGTTAGCATATCTTTCTCTTTGCTATCCACGTTTGTCTAGTTTATCGTGTTAATCTTGTCATGAGAACCTTAGGTAGAAACCCTTTGGATGAAACATGTGTTTGAAACATGTTATGCTTGATGGTTGCAAGTGGTTGCAAGTGTTTGCAAGTGGTTGCTCGTGGATGCATTATACACGTTAGGCACTAGATCGGCTCACACACTCCTCATATTGCATATGCATGAGTGTTTATGCTTATTAATGGATGAAATTTTTTGTGTTATCACATGGATGTTGCATATGGGTGTATGATATGTGCACACATATAGATGTTATACATTATGTTAGGAATTTCATACATATGGATTCATTTCACTAACATAATTTGCATTGATGATATTTGCATTAGATAAGGACATATACACACACCTTCGCATATGTTCATACAACATTTAGAATCTTGTAAGGACAATGATTGCTCGTGGATGATGTTTTGAGTAGATGGATGTTGGATGGTAGGATACGTTCTTCCTAACTTGAAGATTTCGGGGACGAAATCCTTTAAGGAGGGGAGAATGTAACAACCCGTATTTTCAATAACCTGTTATAACATAAATTGAGGCAGAATTTAATTCTAAAATCTGAATCAAGGGAAACGGGCTATGCCATTGCGTTCGTCTCGGAAAAATACGCGAAATAGAGTCCGAGTTTTCGAAAATTGGAGTCCGTATGACCCGATTAAGGCCCAACGAAGTTTTCAGAAAATTTCTAAGTAAAAACAGATTTCAAATTCAAACTTGAATTTGGAAAATTGGGCCAGTTGGGCCAGGCGGGAAAATTCCCGCCAGAGTACCCAAGTCGACAGCCCTGTCGACTTGGCTGTCGACTTGGTCCAGCCGGGCTGTTTAGCCTGGTGCATCAGTTTGAGATTGTGTTGAGCTTGGGGGCCAGATTCGATTTTGAGGGCTGAGATTGGAACTAGGGTTTAATCCTATGGCCTAAAACACTTGCCTAATCTATAAATAAGACCCTAACCTACCCTAAATCATCATTAATCTATCCTACAACTAAACTATGACAAAATCAACCCTCTCATGGCCTCCACTCTCTTCATAAAATTTCCTAAGTCATTTCTAAGTGATTTTCCATGCATACAAGTGTTTTTAAACTTGTATGAGCATCATTAGCTTGCATTCAAGTCAAGTTCTTATATTTGCATCATAAAGCAAGGATTTTTATTAATTGGAAGCTTGCATTTTGGGTCTAATTGGTTGCATAAGGGCTTTGTCATAGTTTTGTGTGTTTTCATAAGCATTGTAAGCCCTATTCTACTTTCATACTTAAACTCTAAAGTTAAATGTATGATATGCAAATTTATATGCAAGTTTACTATGCTATGATATGCAAGTTTATGCAAGTTTGATATGCAAGTTGTCATATGATATGCAAGTTTATCATGTTATGCAAGTTTTCTATGATGTAATATGCAAGTTTATCATGTTATGCAAGTATGCTATGATATGATATGCAAGTTCATCATGTTATGTTATGCAAGTTTGATATGCAAGTTGTCATATGATATGCAAGTTGTGTTATGCAAGTTTGGGTTGAACACTTTGTTCATACTATCATGTTATGCAAGCTTATCTTGGGTTTATAAACATAAAGCTTCAAGCTTTATGCTAAAGGTTGCATTTTGGCAACATGTAAGTTATCATATCCCTTATGATAACTTGCATGTGAGGCTAAATGCGAACTTATGGCCATTTCTACATGTCATTTAGCACCATGTATCACCAATATGCCAAGTTTGGTTTTATGCATGCTTTTGGGGCCTAAAAATGTAATATGCAAGTATATGAACATTATGTACATTTCATATGCCACCATGTTGAACTTGTGGCTTCAACACCTTTTATGTCATGATTATGCCAAGTTCCCTCTTTCTATCATTTATGCGCTATTGCGATATGTAAGCGATGGGATTGCGTTTGGGGTTGGGTAAAAGTAAAAGACATAAAAACATAAGCTTGGGAATTTACCTATTAAGTTAGGTCTACCCATTGGGAATTTACCTATTAAGTTAGGTCTACCCAATTGCTTGGAAACTTGTAACATGTTTTGGAAACATGATGGACATGACACTTAGAAAAGATAAGTGTGGCCAACTCGAGGTTGGGTTGAGTTTGTAGCGTAAACCTACCCGGAACCGACCGGCTTAACTAGTTGCTACAAACAATAGGACCCAATGTGAGAAGTTGGTCATATTGTACCTTGAACCCGAGGTTAGACCAAGTTGTGGTGTAAAGCTACCCGGACCCGCCCGACTTAACTAGTAACCACAACAAGGTCTAATGTGAGAGGTTAAGGCGCATTAAATTAATTAATGCCTCGTGATTAGGGTTAAGTCATGGTCCACTTGATACTTAACCAATTTGGGCTTGGTAGATTAATCGGGGTTAAGTCGTGAACTCATCGTTACACTTAACCAAGTTAATCCACAATTAGCAAGAGGGTTAATCCATACTTAACCCACTAGAAAATCCTAGCAATGGGGGGGCCCACTCCGCAGTAAATCCCCAAAAATTGGTATCATTAAGGCCCTAGGGACTAGGCTAGGGAGGGGGGCACGATTACTGGGCTGGAGGTAAGCGACCCAATAAACGACGGCCGGGTGGTACGCCGATGTAGTTCCGGACGGACTATGGTCGTGCACGTAGTCCGTATTTGGAGAAGTCACCCATGGGTACCAGTAGATCGAGACTGTGCACTCATGTTTATGGTGTCCAGGGGTTGGCACCCTAGGGCTTGATACACCCGAAGGGTGGACCCGGCACAGTTCGACTACAATTATGTTTGGGCCGTATTGACACCAACATGTGACGAGTTAGGCTTAGGGAGCCGATCGACTAGACCGTTTGGTTGGACCTTGCATTAGGGTCACTTCATGTTATTGGGCCAAAGCTTGGGCCAAGGGATCAATACTTGTTTATTCAAGTCATGTTAGTTTGCTAGTACACCTGTGGTGCAAAACCTTAATCCTGATTATGCGATGACACCTTTATCTACCTTGTTGGTAAATCATCATGTTAGTATGTTGTTATCCTTATGTTCATCCCTGCTGCTCATGCCAGTTAACTTTATCAGTTTACATTGATTGTAGTAGGGCTTACTCAGTCTTTTTGACTGACCTATTTTCTTTTGCCTCTTTTCTTCCGTTTCCCCCCCAGGTTCTCAGGGAGGGAATATTGGAGCTTAGCTGGATTCCGGATTGCTTGCTTGTGGGATTTAGCTCATGTACGGTTTGACATGAAGCTAGCTATGGCTATCACTTCTTTTGGGGATTAGTACTTATGTATTTTGGTTTTTCAGTTGATGTTGTTTTATCTAGACTTGTTTATTTGGAAAATTGACATTATGTTGTACCAGACTGGTTTTGAAATGGTTTGAAATCTTCCGCTGTTTTATCTATGTTATTTACTCTATTTACGCATATACATATGTTCTTGTTCTGCCTTGATATATCATTATGCACGTTTACCTGATTCAAACGCCCCTCCAAAGTCAGAGTGCTTGCAAGAGCCACCCTGGCGGAGGCGGGGTGTTACAAGTATAACAATCAGAGTGAGTCTAAAAACGAAAATTAGAGTAAGGTTTACTCACCTAACATAAGTTCTCTATTCTTCTCCGTTTCATGTTTTCTGCCAAGTTTTGACCTCAGTCCTTTGCCACATTTGCCGCCATGGTTTAGTTTTAACTTTTGTTCAAATGAAAATATGATGGTATGCAATGGGCTAAAATAATATGGCATTTAATGACTTGCAAAAAATGAACATAGCCAGCTGATGGGAATGTGCTAACTGTTTCCTTGGTTGAATTGAAGCATACAGCTATGTTTGTAGTTTATTTCGAAGAATGGAGCTATGATTTTATATAGTTGTTCCTATATTGTTCCAAAAGGCAGTGTATAGCGGCCTATATGAGGTACAAATATAAGTGTGTACCCATGTGCAGATTGGGTTTAGCTTGTGTATAGTGTTTGATTGAAATGGGTAGATTTGGGTATTAGTTGTGAATATTGTGTGTACAGTATAGGTTATAGGATGGTTGATAGCTTGATCAAACAAAACCAATCGAAATAACCATTCACAGCAGCCTAGAATGGAGTATATATGTAACGACCCGGAAAAAGTCGATCTTGGTTATCCGATATACAACACATATCGAACATCCAAGGATCGAAAATACTGGTAGTTAATGAAAGAAATTAGAGGGTGAGGAAAGATAAGATAGAAACTTAGAATAAAAGAAGAAGAAGAACACAACATCAGAGTAACACGAACCTCACAACGGAATGAATAACATATAATATATATCATAACTTTGAAATATAAACCTATACTTGAATATACATATCATTTCCAAAGTACAGCAATTACAACACAGCGGAAATAAACAATAGCTATATGATCCTAAAGCCTCCTACTCCAGATCTTCAAGTATCTGTAAAATTTTGACTACTTGACTGCCCATATAAAATTAGGCACCCAAGAGTTTAGGGAAAACAAAACAAAATAAACTCCGGGTCTGTCATGGGACTGGTATGAGTAAAAACAGTTTAAAACAGTTTGAGCCATTAAACGATATCTCATAAGACCACGCCGTATAACGGAACGGGTTTTTCCCTTATGAAAATCCAAAATAATCTTTATATCAAAACTCATTTGATATTATAATAATGTCTATCAACCACAATATAATAATCATCTAGCAGAAACGCTTCCATCTCACGTTATACATATATAGTTGTAAAGACCCGGATTTTTAGCCGTTGAATTCTGAATATTTAAATTATTTTAAATATTTTATTTGAATTATATATAGGAATTTATTTAATAAAACGATATTTAAACGTATAATTTATAATATAATTTAAAATGAGCTCGTAATGGTGCGGTAGTTCGTAATTTGACGTTTTGAACTTCAATTGGATATACAGAATCCAATATAAGTCGGATTTCTGTGAAACAAGAAATGTGTGAATCTATTAAACTGTATCTTTCTATTGGAAGTGAAAAATCGAGGTTTCGTCTTATATAATGTGAATTACGTCCAAATCAAATTTTCAAAAAGTCGCGGTGGAATCGTTTATAGGCCATAACGGTTATTTAAATTTATTTAAATATCGGTCTTGAATTTGGACAAGGTTCTTTTGAGGCATAGTTATAATTTAATTTTTAAAATTTAACTGTAATTTTTAATTAATTAAATAAGCAACTTTTGGAGTATTTTGCAACCTATATCAATATTCTTGGGTTTCATAATATAAGTTAAACTACCAGTATTATTATATTTTTGGGACCGTGACATCTCGCTGGACACGACCGTATTTTTATTTTTGTTAATAGTGATCAATCCAAAGTGTAGTCATGCGACCGATCTTGGTTGCTTCCATAATACTATGATTTTTCTGACTTAGAGAGGACAATTCGTCCAGTTTTCACGCGGTTCTAGTTTCAACAATGAATCCAACTCCAACTTTTGACCATCAGTAGCATGACCAATATCACCTTAACATTATCATCCAAGACATCAATACTTTCATTGACCACACCAAGAATAAATTATTTGTTGTTATATCTAGGTATGGTCGATGTAGAATCATACATTTACACTTTGAACAATATTCAATCTGTCCAATAAAGCAGCAGTTTACCAACACAAATATGAGTTTGCTCAATACTAGGACATGCCTAATTCTGGAACAAATCATATTGGCACTGTATAAAAATCAATACAATATACAAGCCACCTTATCTTTTCTGTAACAACAAACGCCTAAGGCCCTTGCCTTGAAAGCAACATACACTGTGCGCTCAACATTTCTTGTATCGTGTGCGTGAAGCCATCAAAGTCGTGCTTGCCAAGCAGTTAGAAACTGTGACTGCCAAACAACGTTTCCACCAATCAATCTCGTTTTCGTGCCTACCAAACCATCCCACTTCCGTGCAACCCAAGCTGCCTTCACCTTTAAATATCATCACTCCCAACAAATAACGAAAAAGGTTCCACTTCCTAAAATTTGTTAAAAATCAAATCTTTAACCAAATTAGGTAATTTCACCTTCATTAGAATGCTCTCGGAGCAGACTGCCATTTCAAACAAGTTGCGTATAACTCGATGGAATTTCTGGAACCTCAAAAATGAGTCAGCGAGGTAGGGTTGGCGCGCAAGAGAACTAGAGATGATCAGATGGGGGACTGAGGAGCAGCGAACGAAATGGGCTGTCGCGATTGGAAGGGGGTCTCGATTTCTTCTGGTGAGTTGCGAGTTGAGGGTTATGGGAGTGGTGACAAGCTCAGGAAAAGGAGAGAATAGTGGAGAGCTATTTGGTCTTGGATCAAAAGGCATCACATTTTTCTTTACTGGGTGCGTATGGGTTGAGTTTTGAGGCTCCAACGCAGCCTATAGGAGGAGCTGTTTTAATTAGATAAAGAAACAAGTTCAAAAAGCAATTCGTGAGGAAGGCCCAGGTTAATTAAGGGTAGCTAATAATTCGTTAAAGATGGGCTTGGTGACTTTCGTGAAGAGTTGAAAGGTTGGGAGGGGATTAAAGCTCAAAAAATAGTGAAGAGTTGTGAACATGGAGTTGCGGTTTATGAATGAGGGGAAGGAGAAATAAAACTGTTAAATAAGGTAATTATTTAAAAAAACATAATTAGTGTATTAAAATATCATGTAATTATCGTGTGTGCTCCATTAAAGGTTGGACGATGAGGAAACCAAAGTGAGTAGTTCGAACAGAAATATTATTAATTGGGATAAAAATATAAACTGTAGTTTAGTTCAAATTATAATTTAATTATTAAACTGGTATTTAATTTGATCATATAAACTAAAATATGGATAACTATTTCATTCGTGAACAGAATCGGACCATATCGGTCATCTTGGAATCACGACGACAGGATTTATACTATGGAACTAGCGTAGTTGAAACAGAGCTATTAGAATTTCGTGATAAAAGAAAATACCTATCTGAGTGTGAACGAAACAGAAGCATGACCGTCAACTGCAGAACCGAGGTGAGTAAACTCACTAATTCTGCCTCGTTTATATTTTTATATAAACGAGTTTGGTTGAAATGGTTGATAAGATTGGCTGAAATAGTTAATATAGATATATCGTTGATCGATTATCACTTCTGTTTACTATGATATCTCATATTGATGTGATTAACATCTGTGGATGCAGGGAAATAGGTTGGAGGGGCTCAACTGGGTTCCTCAACATTTATATATTATGGTTTTCATATATTTGCATTATATGATGTGATATGTATTCTATGATTGATTTTGTTGTCACTGGCCCTATAAATTTTAGTATTTAAATACTATAAAATATTTTCGAATATGAGAAAAGGAGTTTGGGATTTAAAAAGAAAATTTATTTCCAAAAATAGAAATTTACTTTCAAATTGAAAGTAGAAATACGTTTAAATGAATAAAACATGAAGTTGTTTATAAATGAGTTTGTAACTTAAGCGAATTATTTATCATTGGATAAATTGAAAGATAAATTCAATTTGAATTATATGGAAAGTGGAAATCGTTTTTTAAATAAGTATTGGAAATGAGATTTAAACTTAGTAGATTATAAAGGAAATTAATTCCAGAATAGAAATTAGATTTCAAATGGAATGGAAATAGAAACCTGTTTAAGTGAATCAAAATAAGAAGTTGTTTATAACGATTTTTATAAATTAAATAAAATATATATCATAGAATAAAGTAAAATTTAAATTCAAGTTGAATTTATATAAGCAATGTGGTAATTGGTGTTGATACCCGATATTTGAAGTGGGATTTGAATGCAATAGTGGTAAAAGAGATTTGAGTGGGAAAATTGGTTTCGAAAGAAACGATGGATTATATTCCAAAGATTGGAAAATAAAAATTAATTGAGATATCTAAAAAGGGATTTATAGAAATCAAATTGAGTTAATTTCAAAAGTAAAGAACGTATAGCTCGTAAATACATTTAAAAGAGAATTCGAATTGTTTAAAATAAACAGAGTTTATAAATGAACAATGGAGGCGTGTGCATCGCACATGATACTTTATTTAAAACAGCGATTATAACGCTGTTGTTATGATATCTGTTTGTAAATCTAAACAGCGATTATAGCGCTGTTGTTATAATATATGTTCTTTTTGTAAATCTAAACAGCGATTATAATGCTACTGTTATCACAAATGTTTTTAACAGCGATTTTAATGTTGCTATTATAATAAAAGCTAAACAGCGATTGTAACACTGTCAATGAAAGAAATGTTTTATAAATCAAATATTTGGAAACAGCGATTATAACGCTACCGTTATTATCAATATTTTTCTGTAAAAGAAGTGTGTTCTTAGTAGGGGTGAGCGTTCAGTCGGTTCGGTTAGTTTGGACGTAAAAAACCTCAAACCGAATTGGCAGCGAAAATTTTCTAAACCAAACCGAACCGAACCAAATTAGTTTCGGTTAATCCGGTCGGTAACCGATTTAACCGAACTTGAAGGATGTACTATAATTCAAATGATGGATTCACTCAAAGTAAAACATAAATTCATGTTTGGAGAAATTTAATGTAGTAAATTTTATATTCGTGATAAGATTTGATCTATTTGCAACAAATTTCTTTTTGCTATATAACCAAAAAAATTGTTTAAAGTACTACAAAACCATAAAATTAGATAATAAATTAAAAGTTCAGTTAATTCGGTTAAACCGGTAACCGAAAAAAAAAATTACAAACCGAATTCAAACCGATTTAGATTTAAAACCGAACCAAACCAACCGAAATGAACCGGTTTGGTCGGTTAATTTGGTTTGAACCAAATATTGCTCACCCCTAGTTCTTAGATTGAATCCAAAAGTCGCGTAAGCGATGAAGCTGTGAGTTTTGACTATTTCGAAGTTAATAATGTTGTTCAATTAAGGTCTGAGAGGTAATTATACCCCAACTTGATTGACTTCATGATTGATGGAGAAATGGTTAAGGTTCGATAGTGAAGATTGGTTAACATTCTGGTTAGTTAATAATTGGTTAATGTTTTAAGTTATAATAACGATGTTTATAACATCGTGTTAATTTAAAATAATCTGAAATGTTTTCCCAATAAAATGAGAGATATTTTCTACGTATAGAAAATGAAATGAACTGGTCAATGAGGAATTAAGAAAGAGAATTTGGAAATATTTTCCAATAATAATGCGGCATATCTTCTGAATATAGAAAATAAGGATTCACTAATATATATATGGAAATGTTTTCTAAATGGGGAAAGAGATATTTTCTCGAATAAATAAATTACTTATTGGAAATGTTTTTCAAAGAATCGAGAGGGAAATCGAGCTTCAAAAGAATACGAAAGATAGGGAAACAGGAATTTGAAATAATAATATAATCAGGAATTGATTTAAAGGGGCCCAGTGTTATTTGATGCTTAATCGGTAGAATTTCCAATTGGAAATAGGACCGTTGATTGTATGGATGTTTGTTTGATAGTTAAATCACCGATTATCAAAGTTTTGATTTATTTTATACCTCCGTGTCAATATGGAGAGACCGGGATCAGATTTAATATCTGAAAACCACTCCGTATTGGCATAAGCGTTACGAATCAACTTATGTTGAAGAGATTATGAAGACGGAGAAAAATGCAAGGGCTGTTCCGTTAATTCAAACCTCAAGCCTCACAACCGGGGATTGACAAAAATCGGGCAGGCATCATGGCTATGTGGGTCGCTCCCATTAGGATGTATAATCACCTATCTAGAGAAATTTCATTTGCTTCTTTAATCTATCAATGCTATCCCTTTTCGGGAAACAGTTGCTGATCCCAACCGTTGGTGATATACATTCGATACACTCAAGCGAAATGAGTGGTCGGTCATGTGTGGGCTGGGTTGCAAGATGCTCTTGTTGAACCCCAGTGTATTTGCCTCTAGAGATACACTATCGGCAGGTGGTCCCATACCTTGTCATGTTGGAAATCCAATCTCCAATAAGCGCCCTGCGGTTTTTTTTAATATTATATATGGAGCGTGAGATGCAAGCGTTCCGCTAGATGGTTATTTATTTGATTTAGACACTATTATAATATCACCAGATTTTGATATAAAAATGTTTTGGGTTATCGTAAGGTAAAAGCCATCCGTGTTTATGTGTGGATCGGTCTTACGATTATCATTTCTTTCGAAAGGATTTTGAAAGTTAAACAAATGGTTGGAGTTTACTCACACCAGTCCCATGACTGACCCATAGTTTATTTTGTTTGCTTTCCCTAAACTCTTGGGTTCCCAAATTTGTACGAACAGTCAAGTAGTTGGGATTTTTCTGATTCACTTGAGGGAGCTTGAAGCAGGAGGCTTCATCCATTAGCTATAGACTATCATATTCTCAGCTGTGCATTGTGTTGTATTTGGAAACAGGTGTTTATAACGGTTCCAGAGATAACTGTTGTGCTCTGATGATGGTATGTATATAAAATTACCGATTTGTATTTCAAAGTTTATGATATCTAATATATTTTATTCGTTCCACTGTGAGTTTGTGATCTTTGTTTTCTTCTATTCCAATATTTCTTTCTTTCTATTTCTCATCGTCTAACTTCTTTCTAATAATGATTCGTATTTCTGTGCAATTTGGGTTGGACGTGTGGTGTTATTAGTCGACTCAAAGAGTACGGAAATTCGGGTCGTTACATATGGTATCAGAGCTGAAGATTGAGTAGTAACCTTGGCTCTGTGGCGTGACTCAATAGAGATAGGGTTAGTAGTACCTTAGATTGAGTTTGAGTGTATATATATGAGCGCGTATTTGTAGATTTGCTATGAAAATTGTTTTATATTGTGTTAGCTGGTTTGTTGAGTGGTTTATGAATTCTGGTCGATACAGGATGTACAACTGTGTCGATAGGTGTTTCTAAACTCTCGAACAAAACAATTCGATATAGTATTGTTTTAAAGTTGGTAAATGATATAATTTTGCCCAAAAATTATTTTGATATAAAAGGAATAATTTCTGAATTATTATATATAAATGTGCTGATTGTTATTACAATTAAACGGAATTATAAATATTGAAATGGTTATATAGAACCAAAATGAATTTGTATAAGAATGGAGTATACAAATAAGATGAATTGAAATTAAATTCAAACCAGAATTTGGAATTTAAACCCTGGGTGGTTAGAAAATATTTTCTAAAGTATTTTTAAAATAATATGAAATTACTTTTAAGGATTTTTTAAAAATGGTTTTAAATGGATTTTGAAAGGAGATTAAGCACTGAACTCACTTCAGTCGCTGAAAAATAATTCCGATGATGATCCGGACATCATCGGTGTTCATTTTTGAGTTTCTGAGTGATCGATTGCTACCATAGTTGATTTATTAATGGAAATTGTTTGAGAAACATAAAGTTGTTTTATAAATTCAGAAGTTTTGAATTGAGTTGATTATGAATATATGTGTATAAATATATATGATTTCATACTAATTTGAAATAAAACCCGGGAATTTGAGTTCTAAAAATTGAAATGGTGGAAGTAAGTCAAACGAATTGAAATTTAACTTAAGTTAAAACAAAATCGGATTGGATCAGAAATAATTCCGAATGAAATTTAAATAAAGAGAAAATGTTGAGATTCGAATTATTAATATGAATTCGACCTATGTGTAAACAAGTTAAATATATATTGGATGCTGTTGTTTGGAATTAAACTGTGATGGAATTGAACTCAAGCAGAATAAGAGGGTTGATTTTTTTGAAAAAGAACTCACTTTGGATTAGTGGATAGAAGTGAACTAATCAGAAAGTTAAAGACCAAAGGTTGGATTGATTTGAAACCAACTGGAAATGGATATATGTATGCTGAGCAGATATTGAATGGAAGCAAATGCAAACAATAGAATTTGTGCCCGATAAAAAGGTACACGTTTACAGTATTACTTGGGTTTAATGGTTTTATGACCATATAGGGCAAGCCGCTTGGCTTTTTGATTTTCTTTTGGATTGGAGAAGGCCTAGAAAGGCGAGTTGTGGTTGTACCGATTGAGCCGTGCAGAGGAGATGCTGCAGAAAATTTTCAGAATTTAAAGTGTTAGAAAATTTTCAGAATTTTTTCGTTAGTGAGAATAAATAAATATTTTAATTGAAATAAATTGGTCCAATTAAACTAAAGTTAAGAATTTAACAAAAAGGAATTTTGGACCTAGTTAATAGGGAATGTAGCATCTTTTCCTATCTTAGCAATTTCGAGGATGAAATTATTTTAAGGGGGAAGGAATGTAACGACCCGGATTTTTAACCGTTGAATTCTGAATATTTAAATTGTTTTAAATATTTTATTTGAATTATATATAGGAATTTATTTAATAAAACAATATTTAAATGTATAATTTATAATGTAATTTAAAATGAGCTCGTAATGGTGCAGCAGTTCGTAATTTGTCGTTTTGAACTTCAATTGGATATACATAATCCAATATAAGTCGGATTTATGTGAAACAAGAAATAGGGGTGAGCAAACGGCCGGTTCGGTTTATATTTTTCAAAAAACATCAAAACCAAACAGTCCGTTCATCAAAACAAAACCAGTCCAAACCAATCCAATTTTCTTAAAAACCAAATAAAACCAAACCGAAAAAAACCGGTTTGGTTCGGTCGGTTTAATTGGTTGGGCTTGGTTGGGCTGTAAGCGGCCCAAAATATATTATTAATGGAAAAAATAAAGTACATGATAAAAACTAGGCTTCACAGTAAATCAACCGCAACTACAATCTCATTTGCATGGTACAGCATGACACATCAACAAAATAATTTTGTAAATGCATTTCTATGTCATGACAGCATAAATATTCAAAATGCATAGTTGCTTACATAAGTCAAAATACAGTCATAATACTACTTTTCACAAGAAAGATTGATAACTAGAAAAAAATACTTAAGGAACATCATAACCAAACTTGATGCTGCACCATGATTATCTAAAAACTAAGACTGTAAATCTGAATCTTGAATTGTGCATTCTAGTTGTAATTCCCATTTCAGCGCTTAGTCAACAAATCCTGTAACAAAGATGAGCTTCAAAATTAGTAAGTACACAGAAATATATGCTTTTTCTATAGTTTTCTAAGAATGTTAAATATGAAAAAGCTAGCAAGACCCTGCATGACATGAAACAATTACTAATATTGGACTGAATTCAAATACAATTACTGAATTTAAAAACGAAACAGCCTACATGAAATTCTGGAGTGAATTACCTTGTAAAATTATGTCATCCATACTTGAAGGCCATACTAATATCATTTGGAAAAATGTAAGATATTTATCCTGGAAGTCAAAAGTTTAAGCTTATGAAAAAAATAGGGAAAAAACAAACATTTTAGTACAAGCATACATAATTATGGATTGCACTTACCAGACTAAACTTACATGGTTGCAACAGGATCGAAGGCCAGCTTGCTCATATCTAAAATTAAAGTATCACAATCATAAAAAAACTGTTTATTATAATTCATGAAGTAAAAGCATAATAAAAGGTATGCATATTCTTACCAGACTCTAATTCCTCCAATATGTTTAAATCTTCTTCCTCATAGCTAATTTTAGATGCAGAAAAATTATTGCGTAACCAGCCCTCAACGCACACAAGAGATTGAACGATTTTAGGTGTTAATGAGCTTCTAAATGAATCAAGAACTCGTCCACTTGTGCTAAAAGTAGATTCTGAAGCTACTGTAGATATGGGAACTGCTAATATATCATGAGCCAGTCTAGAAAGAATGGGAAATCTCAAACTATTTTCTTTCCAATATTTTAAAATGTCAAATTCCGCAGAATCAACCTCATTTTCTTCATTAAGATATTTACCCAATTCAGATTTACTTACTCCACTGTTGTTCAAAGCTTTAAACCTTTTAAATCGAGCTCTTAAATCAACCACATCATCCTCATTTTCAATATCAGTCGCTACCTCAATACATTGATCAAGGCTTCCATATTTTGTTTTATACTCGCTAAATATTTGAAATGTTGCATTTTTAACCAACTGAACCTTTTCAATACATGTGGAGGGATACAAAATTTCCAATGAAAATTCAATGTAGCTAAACTTCCAGCGTGGATCAAGAACGACAGCTACATAGGTTAACATGTTCATTTTCTCCCAACTTCCCCAATATTTATCATACTTCTCCTTCATTTTTCTGGCCATACGTTGCAAATTAGGATCATTGCTCATTTGTAATTTTTCCAAGCTTTCAATAACTTTACTTATCTCATGCAAATGACAATTACTAGTTACATAAGATGACCTCGACACAAGTAATGTGAGTTCGAAAAATTTGTTAAGAAACTCACATAATTTTCTAGCATTATCCCAATCACTTTCCAAAGGTACCCCTCCCACTTTTTCCAACTCACTTCTAAAAAATCTATCTTCCATGTCAAATCTCTCAAAGGCTTGTTCGTATTTTTGTGCTGCGTTAAGCATAAAATATATGGAATTCCACCTGGTAGGTACATCTAAACATAATCCACATTTATACTCGAGTTTTTCCAGTGAAACACAATTTTTGAAATTTTCAAATCTGGAAGGTGATTGTCTAACATACCTAACTGCAGCTCGTATACGTGATACCGATTCACCAATTTCTTTCAGTCCATCGTTTACGACTAAATTTATAATATGAGCAATGCATCGCATGTGTAAGTACCTACCATCTAAAATAGTTCCCTTCACGTTATTAAATCTGCGTTTTAGATAACTAATCATAACATCATTTGAGCTAGCATTGTCGACTGTAATTGTAAATACTTTATCAATACCCCAATCGATTAAGCAATTTTCCACTGCTCTACCTAAGTCTTCACCCCGATGACTTGATATTGGACAGAAATTTAAAACCCTTTTTCTCAATACCCAATCGTTATCAATCCAATGAGCAGTTAGACACATGTAATTAATTCTTTGAATAGATGTCCATGTATCAGTAGTGAGACAAATCATTGGAGAAGAGTCATTAAGAATTGATTTCAATTTTGCTTTTTCTTCCAAATATATTTCATAACAATCTCTTTGAATAGTAAATCTAGAAGGGCAACGAAACTGAGGTCCAAGTGCTTTACCTAGAAAATATTTAAATCCAACCCCTTCTACTATTTTGAATGGCAGCTCATCTAATATAATAAAATAAGATAATGCCTTTCTCACATCACTTGCATTAAATTTCCATGCAGTTAAAGCATTTGCTTTGCCATTTTCACTAATTTTAAGATTAATTTGTGCTTGTGTGAGGTCTTTGTTATGTGGAAATTCCTTGCATAAAGCCATGTGAGTTTTCAGACTTGACGTACCATTTTTATTTGTATCAGCATAATATTCTTTCTTACAGTATTTGCAGCGAGCTTTGTAGTCTCCTTCTTCATCTTTAAATGTATCAAAATGATCCCAAACTTCAGATCTTTTCTTTCCCCTTTTCTTTTCACTCTAACCTTCGAAGGATTTTGACAATTAGTAACCGCTAACTGCTGTGTAGCTTTACCATCTTGATCAACCTGTATACAATATATTTTTATAAATAATAGCATGAAGTTAAAGAAGTTTTAAAACTGAAAAAATAAAATCATATTTATATACAAATTTCAATTTAGATATCATACTAAAATGTGCCCATTTACATTTCAACTTTAATTTGCAGTCGCATTGCAAATAAAAAAGGCAAAGAGAAAGAAATATAGATAAAATCTAACCTGCAATGCATGAGATGCTGTTTGAGCTAAATTTGATGTTGACTTATCCATTGTAGTTGGTGGATGTTGCTGAGATGCCATGTCACAATATGCATTATTTGATTTGAAATGTATCTGCACAGGTGCATCCATACAATCAATAAAAGAAGAAACAATTGATAATAATAAGATTTGTACATATTTAAAAATTAATGTTCATCTAATTACTATTTTTGAAACAATAAATCAAAAGTAACAGCAATACATAACAGAAACAGAATATGAAAGGAGATAAAAGAAATCAAAAGTTGCTCTTAATTGATTAATTAATGTGCTTAATTCTTAACAAATATGAAGAGCAATTGGACTGACAAACCACTTTGAATTAATTGATTAAAAGCCTAGCATAAATGGAAAGAGTGATACTAAAATGAGGAAATACCTCTAATTGTGTTGCCGCTTAACAAAAATTGAGAACCACTAACTAAGCAGTATACAAAATATATAGCATACATAGACAAAGAATAATTCATTACTGAAGTTCTTCCTAACAGTAACTTCTATCAGTATATTCTATTTTACTAGTATGCTAATAAGGAATTCATAAAAAAATACATGGAAATAAATAAAATTGACAGAAACTTCATTTAACTAAGATTTCTAAAACATAAATGCATAATGTAGCTAAAATGGAAAGAGTGATAGAGAAATTATATGTAAACATAAGAATTACTGCTATTTTGTTTATGGATGAAGTGAAGCTTGCCGTAACAGCGTCAAACCTATCATATTCTAGCATACAAATTAGGAATACTTGTAACATGTTTTCTAACATTGCATATATGTGGACAAAGTCAGAGGATTATATTTGAAAAACTAGCATGTCAATATTACTTACTCTAAATAACTAATTAAATCAAATATTAATGCAAGTTGATAGAGATAGACTAGTTAGTGATTAATTTCTATTTTCCCATATTCTTATATTTCAACAGTAATACATTTTGAGTGTATTTTTTTAATCTTTCTTTCTATATTTTCTTCCATAATAATATCTACTTTGCCACCTTACCTTTTCTGATTTCAATCAATTGCAGTATAGCATTGATTTCTTTATTGCTTCAATATATTTTCCACCGACTCATTAAAGCTACCCTATTTATCATGCTTTGTTTCTTTATATATTCACATTAAATAACATGGTCGGCAAAAATGAACAACTAAACATTAACAACAATGAATTTCTTTTACAGGTAGAGTCCACTCCTAATCAAAAAATTAAGGATAACTAATAAATTTTTACCTTTCCCCATTTAACTCGATCAGATTATTAATTCAAAAACTATCCTTTTAATACTCTAATCTAAAATTTAAAGCAAAGTAAAATTTGTAGCTGCAATTCGTCTTACAACAGGAAGTGCAAATCTAAAATTACAACTGTAATTCAGCTAGCAACATAATTCCAGCCTTCAGGCTTCCAAATAGCAAAATTAATTAAAGTACAATTGAAATTTTTACGCATTAATTAATGATTTTGCGAATTAGTAAGATGAGATACTTACATGTGATAAATCAAAGACGGATGAAGTAGTTTAGCTGCAGAAGAAACCTTGAGAAGAAGATATATCGCGATTATGTTTAGCCCAATCTGAAATTTTGAGAGACACTTGAAATCAGTGAATTTTTTAGGGTGGCTCAGCTAGGGTTTTTGGATGAAGATTGGGGAAGATGTTTCTAGCGTATGATTTTTGACTGGGAAGTAAAAGGAAAGAAGTAATGAAGTAAATAAAAAGTAAGTGACAGCCTAGGCTAACGTTTAACCAATGACTTTTCTAAAAATGTTGGCTGAAGTCAGAACAAACATTAAGTGTTTTCTTTGGAAAATGAAGTGGCCCCTCGTGTACTACTGTAAGATGATTCTTTTTATGCACTAAAATGGACAGAAATATCATTACCTACCAACTTTAAAAATGAACAAAATTTTATAACCGGTTTAACCGGTTAGTCCAATGTCACTATTTTGAAAACCAAAACCGACCGATAAACCAAAAATAAATAGAAATGAGAACCAAAACCATCCAATTAACCAAACAAACCGATCCATATAAACCGAACTATACCGGTTTGGCCGGTTTATTTGGTTTGCACCAAGAAATGCTCACCCCTAACAAGAAACGTGTGAATCTATTAAACTGTATCTTTCTAATGGAAGTGAAAAATTGAGATTTCGTCTTATATAATGTGAATTACGTCCAAATCAAATTTTCAGAAAGTCGCTGTGGAATCGTATATAGGCCACAACGGTTATTTAAATATATTTAAATATCGGTCTTGAATTTGGACAAGGTTCTTTTGAGGCGTAGTTATAATTTAATTTTTAAATTTTTACTATAATTTTTAATTAATTAAATACACAACTTTTTATTTGGAATATTTTGCACCCTATATCAATATTTTGGGGTTTCATAATATAAGTTAAACTATCGGTATTATTATATTTTTGGGACCGTGGCACCTCGCTGGACACGACCGTATTTTTATTTTTGTTAATAGTGATCCATCCAAAGTGTAGTCATGTGAATAATCTTGGTTGCTTCCATAATACCATGATTCTTCTGACTTGGAGAGGACAATTCGTCCAGTTTTCACGCGGTTCTAGTTTTAACAATGAATCCAACTCCAACTTTTGACCATCAGTAGCATGACCAATATCACCTTAACATTATCATCCAAGACATCAATACTTTCATTGACCACACCAAGAATAAATTATTTGTTGTTATATCTAGGTATGGTCGATGTAGAATCATACATTTACACTTTGAACAATATTCAATCTATCCAATAAAGCAACAGTTTACCAACATAAATATGAGTTTGCTCAATACTAGGACATGCCTAATTCTGGAACAAATCATACTTCCACTGTATAAAAATCAATACAATGTACAAGCCGCCTTATCTTTTCTGTAACAACACACGCCTAAGGCCCTTGCTTTGAAAGCATCATACACTGTGTGCTCAACATTTCTTGTATCGTGTGCGTGAAGCCATCAAAGCCGTGCTTGCCAAGCAGTTAGAAACTGTGACTACCAAACAACGTTTCCGCCAATCAATCTCGTTTTCGTGCCTACCAAACCATCCCACTTCCGTGCAACCCAAGCTGCCTTCACCTTTAAATATCATCACTCCCAGCAAATAACGAAAAAGGTTCCACTTCCTTAAATTTGTTAAAAATAAAATCTTTAACCAAATTAGGTAATTTCACCTTCATTAGGATGCTCACGGAGTAGATTGCCATTTCAAACAAGTTGCGTATAAGTCGATGGAATTTCTGGAACCTCAAAAATGAGTCAGTGAGGTAGGGTTGGCACGCAAGAGAACTAGAGATGATCGGACGGGGGACTGAGGAGCAACAAAAGAAATGGGCTATCGCGATTGGAAGGGGTCTCGATTTCTTCTGGTGAGCCACGAGTTGAGGGTCATGGGAGTGGTGACAAGCTCAGGAAAAGGAGAGAATAATGGAGATCTGTTTGGTCCTAGATCAAAAGGCATCACATTTTTCTTTACTGGGTGCATATGGGTTGAGTTTTGAGGCTCCAACGCAACCTATAGGAGGAGCTGTTTTAACTAGATAAAGAAACAAGTTAAAAAAGCAATTCGTGAGGAAGACCCAGGTTAATTAAGGGTAGCTAATAAATCGTTAATGATGGGCTTGGTGACTTTCGTGAAGAGTTGAAAGGTTGGGAGGGGATTAAAGCTCAGAAAATGGTGCAGAGTTGTGAACAGGGACTTGCGGTTTATAAATGAGGGGAAGGAGAAATAAAACTATTAAATAAGGTAATTCTTTAAAAAAAAAACCGTAATTAGTGAATTAAAATATCATGTAATTATCATGTGTGCTCCATTAAAGGTTGGACGATGAGGAAACCAAAGTAAGTAGTTCGAACAGAAATATTATTAATTGGGATAAAAATATAAACCGTAGTTTAGTTCAAATTATAATTTAATTATTAAACTGGTATTTAATTTGATCAAATAAACTAAAATATGGATAACTATTTCATTCGTGAACAGAATCGGACCATACCGGTCATCTTGGAATCACGACGATATTGTTTATATTATGGAACTAGCATAGTTGAAACAGAGCTATTAGAATTTCGTGATAAAAGCAAATACATGTCTGAGTGTGAACGAAACAGAAGCAGGACCGTCAACTGCAGAACCGAGGTGAGTAAACTCACTAACTCTGCCTCGTTTATATTTTTATATAAACGAGTTTTTAAATTTATTTATACTGTGTGATGGTTGATTGGTTGAAATGGTTGATAAGATTGGTTGAAATAGTTGATATAGATATATCGTTGATCGATTATCAGTTCTGTTTACTATGATATCTCATACTGATGTGATTAACACCCGTGGATGCAGGGAAACAGGTTGGAGGGGCCTAACTGGGTTCCTCAACATTTATATATTATGGTTTTCATATATTTGCGAAATATGATGTGATATGTATTCTATGATTGATTTTGTTGTCACTGGCCCTATAAATTTTAGTATTTAAATAGTATAAAATATTTTCAAATATGAGAAAAGGAGTTTGGGATTTAAAAAGAAAATTTATTTCCAAAAATAGAAATTTACTTTCAAATTGAAAGTAGAAATACGTTTAAATGAATAAAACATGAAGTTGTTTATAAATGAGTTTGTAACTTAAGCGAATTATTTATCATTAGATAAATTGAAAGATAAATTCAAATTTGAATTATATGGAAAGTGGAAATCGGTTTTTAAATAAATATTGGAAATAAGATTTAAACTTAGTAGATTATATAGGAAATTAATTCCAAAATAGAAACTAGGTTTCAAATGGAATGGAAATAGAAACCTGTTTAAGTGAATCAAAACAAGAAGTTATTTATAACGATGTTTATAAATTAAATAAAATATATATCATAGAATAAAATAAAATATAAATTCAAGTTGAATTTATATAAGCAAAATGGTAATTGGTGTTGATAACCGATATTTGAAGTGGGATTTGAATGCAATAGTGGTAAAAAAGATTTGAGTGGGAAAATTGGTTTTGAAAGAAACGATGGGTTATATTCCAAAGATTGGAAAATAAAAATTAATTGAGATAAATCTGATGAAATTTTAAATAGGAATTCGGCGATGTCGAATTTTACAAATGATTTATATCTCGGAAGAATATTTAAATTTTATTTAACACGAACCTATGAATTAATTTAAATACATTAAAAGGTCAATATTCAATTAATTCTATAGTTTGCAATAATATATCTAAAAAGGGATTTATAGAAATCAAATTGAGTTAATTTCAGAAGTTAAAGAACGTATATCTCGTAAATACATTTAAAAGAGAACTTTGTTTAAAATAAACAGAGTTTATAAATGAACAACGGAGGCATGTGCGTTGCACACGGTACTTTATTTAAAACAGCGATTATTGCGCTGTTGTTATGATATTTGTTTGTAAATCTAAACAGCGATCATAGCGCTGTTGTTATAACATATGTTTTTTTGTAAATCTAAACAGCGATTATAATGCTACTGTCATCACAAATGTTTTTAATAGAGATTTTAATGTTGCTATTATAATAAAAGCTAAACAACGATTGTAACGCTGTCATTGAAAGAAATGTTTTATAAATCAAATATTTTTAAACAGCGATTATAACGCTACTGTTATAATCAATATTTTTCTGTAAACGAAGTGTGTTCTTAGATTGAATCCAAAAGTCGCGTAAGCGATGAAGCTGTGAGTTTTGACTATTTCGAAGTTAAGAATGTTGTTCAATTAAGGTCTGAGAGGTAATTATACCCCAACTTGATTGACTTCATGATTGATGGAGAAATGGTTAAGGTTCGATAGTGAAGATTGGATAACATTCTGGTTAGTTAATAATTGGTTAATGTTTTAAGTTATAATAACGATGTTTATAACATTGCGTTAATTTAAATAATTTGAAATGTTTTCCCAATAAAATGAGAGATATTTTCTACGTATAGAAAATGAAATGAATTGGTCAATGAGGAATTAAGAAAGAGAATTTGGAAATATTTTCCAATATTAATGCGGCATATTTTCTGAATATAGAAAATAAGGATTCACTAACACACACACACACACACACACACACACACATATATATATATATAGAAATGTTTTCTAAATGGGGAAAGAGATATTTTCTCGAATAAAGAAATTACTTATTGGAAATGTTTTTCAAAGAATCGAGAGGGAAATCGAGCTTCAAAAGGATATGAAAGATAGGGAAACAGGAATTTGAAATAATAATATAATCAGGAATTGATTTAAAGGGGCCCAGTGTTGTTTGATGCTTGATCGGTAGAATTTCCAGTTGGAAATAGGACCATTGATTGTATGGATATTTCTTTGATAATTAAATCACCGACTATCAAAGTTTTGATTTATTTTATACCTCCGTTGTCAATATGGAGAGACCGGGATCAGATTTAATATCTGAAAACCACTCCGAATTGGCATAAGCGTTACGAATCAACTTATGTTGAAGAGATTATGAAGACGGAGAAAAATGCTAGGGTTGTTCTGTTAATTCAAACCTCAAGCCTCACAACCGGGGATTGACAAAAATCGGGCAGGCAGCGTGGCTATGTGGGTCGCTCCCATTAGGATGTATAATCGCCTATCTAGAGAAATTTCATTTGCTTCTTTAATCTATCAATGCTGTCCCTTTTCGGGAAACGGTTGTTGATCCCAACCGTTGGTGATATACATTCGATACACTCAAGCGAAATGAGTGGTCGGTCATGTATGGGCTGGGTTGCAAGATGTTCTTGTTGAACCCCAGTGTATTCGCCTCTAGAGATACACTATCGACAGGTGGTCCCATACCTTGTCATGCTGGAAATCCAATCTCCAATAAGCGCCCTGCGGTTTTCTATTTAATATTATATATGGAGCGTGAGATGCAAGCATTCCGCTAGATGGTTATTTATTTGATTTAGACACTATTATAATATCACCAGATTTTGATATAAAAATGTTTTGGGTTATCGTAAGGTAAAAGCCATCCGTGCTTATGTGTGGATCGGTCTTACGATTATCATTTCTTTCGAAAGGATTTTGAAAGTTAAACAAATGGTTGGAGTTTACTCACACCAATCCCATGACTGACCCATAGTTTATTTTGTTTGCTTTCCCTAAACTCTTGGGTTCCCAAATTTGTACGGGCAGTCAAGTAGTAGGGATTTTTCAAATTCACTAGGGGGAGCTCGAAGCAGGAGGCTTCATCCATTAGCTACAGACTATCATATTTTCCGCTGTGCATTGTGTTGTATTTGGAAACAGGTGTTTATAAAGGTTCTAGAGATAACTGTTGTGCTCTAATGATGGTATGTATATAAATTTACTGATTTGTATATCAAAGTTTATGATATCTAATATATTTTATTCGTTCCACTGTGAGTTTGTGATCTTCGTTTTCTTCTATTCTAATATTTCTTTCTTTCTATATCTCATCCTCTAACTTCTTTCTAATAATGATTCGTATTTCTGTGCAATTTGGGTTGGACGTGTGGTGTTATTAGTCAACTCAAAGAGTACGGAAATTTGGGTCATTACAATAGTATACAATCAAAACCGCAAGCACGTATTGGGTGATGGATTTACAACTATGACAAGGTATGGAACCACCTTTCGCTAGTGTACCTCTAGAAAGGAATACACTGGGTTCAACAAGAACATCTTGCAACCCGGCCACACATGACCGACCACTCATTTCGCTTGAGTGTATCAAATGAACATCACCAACGGTTGGGATCAGCAACCGTCTCCCGAATGGGACAACATCGACAATAGATTTTTAGAAGTAAATGAAACTGTAGATCAGGTGATTATACACCCTAATAGGTGCGACCTACATAGCCATGCTGCCTGCCCGATTTTTGGTCATTTCCGGATGTGAGGCTAGATGCTACGCTTATCTCTGACAGATCACACGTTTATTCACTTTGAATGTCACATCGTCATACCTGCCAAATCATAAATTGATTTCCCCAAAAATACAACGGGTATACAGCTAAGAGAAACGAATTCCTTCGCCACCAAACGTAAATACGTTTGAAGAGATCAACTTACGTGATCTATTAAATATACTCTGTCAGACATTCTTCCATATAGGTCGTCCTGGGACTGGACAAACCGAAGGCACTATTCAGTACATCCATCTTAGGCAATCTTTACCTAAGATTTGTACGACAGCCCTTGCACTTTTACTCCGTCTTCAATTATCTTTGGCATATATGATTCGCAACGCTTATGTCAATATGGAGTGGTTCTTCGGATAATAATCCAACCGGTCTCTCCATATTAACAACGTTAAAATGGTCGAAAACTTCGATAGTCGATGATTTAACTATCAAATGAAAACATGTCTGTGTACACACAACGATCTTATTTCCAAATGGAATTATCGATCCAATCATCAAACATATATATATACACATATTTCCTCATTTTCTATGTTTAGAAAATATACGTTATTAACACTGGAAAACATTTCCATAGCTTATTTACGTTTCACTATTCTTCCACAACTATTAGTCCCTGACTGTAAACTAGTATGAGAACAATTCCCTAAGTATTAATCCCGAAGGTCGAAACCAACATCAGATGGAAACTTAGAAAACCATTCAATTTACTAATCTCTAGTCAGTTTCTAATTTTGCTTAACTCTATTTGATTTACTCTATTTCGAATAACTAATATTCGATTTAACTCTATTTCAAATAAATATATTCGATCAAATCTAACTGAATAACCAATATTCAATTAATCCTAATTTGATTAACTATGTTCAATTAACTCTCTCTGGTTAACTCTTTATTCGATTAACTCCAATTGAATAACTAATATTCAATTTAACCCTACTCGATAAATTCTAACTGATTTATCCCTTTATATAATCCATTAAGTTTCTAACACTTAAGTCTTATTTAACATTCCCTTTTATAACTCTATTTATTTAATAAATAAATAATCCCTTTTATAACTCTATTTGTAAATGTTTTACAAATATTTCCTTTTTAATTCTATTCGTAAATGTTTTACAAATATTTCCCTTTTATTTGTTTAACAAATATTTTCCTTTATTTTTTCCTATTTATTTCCCAAACAAATATTCGTCTTATATTAACATATTTATTTTCTAAATAAATATTCCTCTTTATAAAACCCTTTGGTTTTATAAATAATTCCCTTCTTATAAAATCCCTTGATTTTATAAATATTTTCTCCTTAAATAAATTCTTATTCATTTTATAAATGAATATCCCTTTTATAAAATCCTTTGATTTTATAAATAAATTTTCTTTTTATAATATCATATTTATTTATTTAACAAATAAATATTTCCTTTTCGATTCCCATTTGTAAGTGTTTTACAAATATCCCCTTTTCGATTCTCTTTGATTTTATAATTAATTTCCTTTATAAAATCCATTTTCCCTTTTATATATAAAATCCATTGATTTTATATAAATAATTTATTTTCAAAATACACTTTGAAAATCCCCTTTTTGCACCCTAGTATTCCTTACGGTATTTAAAATACCAAATAACAATGATCAATGTCATTCAAACACACATAATAAACAACAGATTATATATCACATCATATATCACGATATATGAAACAAAACAGTATTTTATATATTGAGGAACCCAGTTGGTTCCCTCCAACCTGTTTCCCTGCATCACAGATGTTAAACAATATAATTAACATCGATTTCATTTCAATATGAAATACTCTGCTAAATAGAATCAATATTTGATTAACGATTTATATATATCTTTACCTATGACTTCAACCAATACACAAGCAATTCAACCAAAAGTTAACACACAACAATCAACAGATAATTATCAGTTCTAAGAATACGTCATAAAAATATAATTGTTCAGAGTTGGTGAGTTTTACTCACATTTCGCGTTAACCGTTAAATAATGATTTGCGTCTGTTGATTCAGACGGACAATTTATTTTGCTATAAATTGTAACGAGCTTCGATTCACTCCCCGTCAGTTCCAGTGTGTAGTCGTCGTCCCTACGATCCCAACGGATCTTGTTTTGTCAAATTCTGATATTGTATGACCGAGATATTAAAATTTAAAGTATAGGTACTATTTTAATTTAAGCAGAAATTAAACTCTTATTTGATTGGGCCTCACCCATATCTCCACGGCCCAACAACAATGCATACCCGCCTACATAATCATCTTCCATCATCCGAACTTTCAGGAACCCGCTGAAGCTTTTTAACTGGCCATTACCGATCCTTCTCACTCCAATCGTTCCTTCCACACCACATGAAATCAAAAACAAACCCCACCATTGACATTCCCTTTGATTCCTCTACACAAACATTCCCATATTCAACTACTCGCATCTCCTTCTTCTGATTGTGGTGCCCTATACAGCGCGCACCCATGAACAAAACAACGATGCTTTTATGCTTGAAAAAGTAGCCGAATACATTAGAGCCTGTGCCTACACCTCGAGATCACCGCGGCAACCTCAAATCCATCGCCTAATGACGCTTCAACCATGCCACTCCTAAACCGACGGCTTTCGTATAGTTTTCAATGATACAAGGTTTGGGAATCTTTAGTGTAGTATCGTTTGAAGTGAAAATTTCGAAGCTATTTTAAAACTATTCGAGTCCTTAGTTTGGAACCAAGAAGAAAGATAAGAAGTGATGGTGATGTATTTATAACGAGAGGAGCTTCACCCTTAAGTAATAGCTGTAACAGTTAAGTTGTAACAACCCGCAAATTCTGGGCCAGTTTAAAATTTTTATTTTGGCAATTTCAGCGAAGTTTGAATATTTAAAATAGATTATTTTAAATAATATCGACGAGAAATTTATTTTGAATTGAATTCGACGTATATATTATACGCGTCGTCGTTAGAATATAAATATTTATATATAATTATAAATAGAATTGAAAATGGCGCGGTAGTTCGATAATTCGATTTCAAACTTCAATTGAATATACCGGGTGCAAAACAATCCGGATTTTGGCAAAACTAAAAACATTAGGATCTAATTGTGAATATCTTTCTAACGAATCCGAAAAATCAAGATTTCTTATTGGGAACCAAAAGATATGTCCAGTTGAAAATTCTGAATAGTCGCTATGGAATTCAGGCCCTTAAAAATGGACATTTTGCAAACGACCTCGGATTTCGACGAAACCACTTTTGTTGGGTCCGTGATGTCATGTTATTGCTAGGTTTTAAATTTCATAATTTTTCGAATCAATATGTGAGCGTGGTAAAGGAAAACGCGTTTGACCAGTTTCAGTTGATTTTAATCGACTGGAAATTGGCCATTTTTCTAACGGTCTCAGAATTCGACGAAACTAGTTTTGTTATGACCGTATCGTCAATACGAAGCTAGAAAATATTTTTCTGGAATTTTTAAAGTTCGTATGCGACCCCGGTAATTTGAAATGTACGTTTAAAATTCAATATAACGATTTAAATGTAAATTCAACGGAAACTGATTGTAACGGTCGAAGCAGCTTACGATACATATCCCATTGTGTTCGGAATGGGGGTAATACGCTAGGGACGACAGTCGGCAGGTTTGATTTCGAGGTCGTATGAAAAGTCAACATTGAAAAAAAAAATATTAATAAAATAATATAAAATTTCCTTTATCACTTAGCCCCCCCACTTCTTTTCTTCCTCCCCTGACAGAAAATGGAAAAAAAAAAAAATGGCGACCTGACGCCGTACCGCCTCCAGCTACCGGCCACCGTGCCTCGTCGCCACCGCCCCCTTCCCTCCGCCTGCCATCGAGACCCCCTCCTCCCTCTCTCTCCTCCGCAGCAGCCAAGACCGGAACCCGCATCGAACCCCACCCAAACCCGAACCCTAAACCCTCAGTTCGACGCAAGGCGACCCCCCTGCTGCTCGGCGACGCAAGACGACCCCCCCCTGCTTCAAAATACTGTAAGTATTTTATTGTATTTTATTTTTATTTTAATTCATTAAAACTAATTTCGATTTAAGGTTTAAAACAGATTTTTAAGAAAGGTAAAAAAAAACTGATTTTGTTTTAAAAGTTAAAACTGATTTTGTTTTAAAAGTTAAAACTGATTTTAGGAATTTTAAAAACTGATTTTAGGAATTTTAAAACTTTAAATAGAAAAAGGTTAAAACTTTAAATAGAAAAAGGTTAAAACTTTAAATAGAAAAAGGTTAAAACTTTAAATAGAAAAAGGTTAAAACTTTAAATAGAAAAAGGTTAAAACTTTAAATAGAAAATATAAATTTGAAATGATTTTTAAATATAAAAATTAGCATTGTTGAAAATATATCTATATCGCAAGGTTTTGAAAATATATGGGAATGTTTTAAAAATATATATCATAGAATTTTTATATATTGAACTTCGAAATAAAAATAGAATTTTTATATATTGAACTTCGAAATAAAAATAGAATTTTTATATATTGAACTTCGAAATAAAAATAGAATTTTTATATATTGAACTTCGAAATAAAAATAGAATTTTTATATATTGAACTTCGAAATAAAAATAGAATTTTTATATATTGAACTTCGAAATAAAAATAGAATTTTTATATATTGAACTTCGAAATAAAAATAGGATTTTTATATGTTGAACTTCGAAATAAAAATATGATTTTTATATATGAAATAGCGAAGTAAAAATTCGATTTTTACATAGGTAGTGAAAGCGGACAACGAAGATGGCGAAGATGCGGTAGCAACGAAGGTTTCTGTCAATGAAGTGTAGTGAAGTTGGATAGCTATCGGTGAGAATTTCTCACCTTTCAATTTAATTTTTCTAGTTATATATATATACTAGGATGCAGACGGTGCTTAGTAGCACCCGACACAATCGTCCACAGACCATGGACTTGTTTGTTTGGTTGCATAGATTAGTTGAATTATTTGTTTGAATTGAATTGTTTGGTGAGATGAAATTGATTTGATTGATGTGTGAATGGCGTGGGCCTTCACTAGACCGGGGATAAGGCTAGGCCTTGTCCCGTTTCTAGTATCGTGCCGTTATGCCGCCGAAATTTTCTAAAATAAGTTAGAAAAATAAAAATATCATTTTATTCAAAAAAATGAACTGAATAGAAATTCATAGGTTGAAATAAAATGTTTTATCGTTAAAAATATAATTTTTTAACGTGAATATGAAAATAGTGAAGTGAATAAATAAATATTCATTTACAAACCAGACGGTTTGTTTATGTACACCTATTTGAAGGACATTGATTGGGACGATAAATTTTACACATCGCCCAACTGCACAACTAAAATATGTGTTTGATTGTTTGAAACCCCACACGGGTGTTGGGATGAAATTTGAAGTCACTCATCCTGATTGATTAAATATGTCGATCGATTGATTGACAGGCTGTTATAAGCGTTAGATATCTTTATTTGATGCTTATACAATGTAGTGCACTTTGGTTGATGGTTGATCATTTTTCAATGTTATTATATACATGTGTTGTGTGAAAATCCATATAATTAATTTTATATGGTAATTGATTGGGCCTCATTCCAGTTTAGAAATGGAAATATTTGAAATGGAAATATTTGAAATAGAATATTTGAAAATAGAAATTTATGAAGTCGTGTTGATTAGTTTGACGCCATTTTGACGTGAACGATATTTATATCGATTTTAAACGATTTCGAAATGAAGTGAATTGAAAACGATTTCGAAATGAATTGAATTGAAAACGATTTCGAAATGAATTGAATTGAAAACGATTTCGAAATGAATTGAATTGAAAACGAATTCAAAGTGAATTGAAAACGATTTCAAAGTGAATTGAAAACGATTTCGAAATGAATTGAATTGAAAACGATTTCGAAATGAATTGAATTGAAAACGATTTCGAAATGAATTGAATTGAAAACGAATTCAAAGTGAATTGAAAACGATTTCAAAGTGAATTGAAAACGATTTCGAAATGAATTGAATTGAAAACGATTTCGAAATGAATTGAATTGAAAACGATTTCGAAATGAATTGAATTGAAAACGAATTCAAATTGAATTGAAATTTGAATTGAATAGAAATGAATTTTAAAACGAATCTATAAAGAAGAATTCAATTGTGATTTGAATTGAAAAGGAAGTTGAAAATGTTTTGAAACGAATTCAAAACTATTTATATAATTCGTTTTAAATAGAAATCGACGAAGTATATATTATATATATTATATATATATAATATAATGGCTTGAATAGAACGTGCCGCGCCGCGGCAGTTCGTGAATTTCGACCATTTATTTCAAACGGACATTACGGGAGATCCGACCGTCGGATTCTCCTAAAACCGGAACCGTTGGGTTCGTATCGAAAAGAGCTTTCTAAAGAATATTAGAAATTTGAAATCTAACGGTTGGATTTGGAATTATGTCCAAATCAAATTTGAAAAAGGTCGCTGTAAGTGCAGTTCGATGGCCATTGATGGAAATCGACTGTACGGGCCTTGATAAAATTATTAAAAATAGTAATAATTTGTGTAAAATCATAAGAAATGATTTGTGAAGATTTGGGATGGAAAACTCCATATTTGAAAAGATAAAAATAGACTTTTATCGAATTGAACTAGTTTTGAACTAGAAATATAATTCTATTTATTTTTAAATAAATAAATTGAATTTGAAAAGGGTTTTGAAAATAACCAGAATATCCAATGATTGCATTGGAGTGGATTTGAATCGAAATTGTCTTCGGAATATTTCGATGTTGGAATTCGTGATTATACAGATGCTGTTATGGAAATTTGAAAGATATATATTTATATCGTTATTTCCAATACGACATTTGTTAGTCGTAGAATTTGATATTGAATATAAGCCGATATATTTTCTATTCAGAGCCTTATATTGAATATCAAATGTGATTTGGGTTTGTCGTGAATGGTGTCTTCACTAACACTGTTCTTGAACCCAGTTGAGAAAAGATTAAATCTTTTATTTAGATTTAATGAAGTGTACCAATTAAATAATATTTAATTGGAATTGATATTGATTTTTGGGTTTATCGTGAACAGTGTTTTAAATAACACTTGTTCTTTAACCCGATAATTAATGAATGTGACTTTGGGTTTATCGTGAACCGTGTTTTAAATGACACGGATTCTTTAACCCAGTTAACGATTAAAACTAAGTGGAGTTTTAATGAATCTTTAATTAGATTGAAATGGTCGAGAATGGAGTATCACCAGTTTTACTCCAGGCGATAGTCAAATCTTTAATTAGATTTGAACGTGAAATGGTAATTGAATTTACCGATAACACTGTGGTGTTAGATATGAAGTATAACCAGTTTTACTTCATGGGATGAATAGGTTGGGATTGGGAAAATAAAATAAATGATTACTTCGGTGTGGTTCGCTAATCCCGACTAGTTTGAATTGAGATTCAAAAATGGAATAAAGAATAAATTCAAGGAATTTATCTTGGATAAAATTAATGGGAACCTTTCCCTATGAATGTGAAATTTAGAAACTAACTGTCGGTTAGCCAAGCAGAATGGTTTTCTGAATATTGATCTGATGTTGGTTTCGGCCTTCGGGGTTAGTATTTGGGGAATTATTCTCTTGATTAATTTACGGTTAGTGACTAATGAATTGGAATGAGGCGTATGTTGTGTTTGTGTAACACTTATTCAAAATATACGCGAGTTATTCGGAAAGACCGGGGTTTATCCCATTCTGAATAACTGATACGACGATAAGTCGAAGATGAAGACGATGGTCGAAGACCGGAGGTCTTCACGTCGTTTGGGTAATTACTGATGATCTTGATTGGGCTGTACACCCAAGAAGATGGAAACAGTTAGTGATCGTCCAGACGTACTTGGAGATCGATGGATATGCGGGGTACTAGGTGCCTCCGGTTTCGTTCAGACCCAGAACGGACTTGTAAATGGACTGTGTGTCTGACATTGGATTTTAGTCTGTGTGATTGATCTCTATTAAATATATATCTGTTTGGCGGCGGAGAATTTATTCTCTTGCTTAACGCCCTTCTCTGAGACGTACGAGCTCAGGGGTTATATATTGATGGATATCAAACGCATGGAGTGAATTGCCTGTGTGGCATGCCTAAGTGGCAATTGATCGAGGCTTCTGTTGAAAAGCAAAGTCTTGTGGTGATGATCAAAGCACGGCCTTTGTGGCGTAGCTTTGTGTAACGTTTACTTCGCGAGTTTCATACCCGGTATGAACCAAAAACGGGAGACGGACCTCAGGGAGGGCATGCGTTTCCTTCTAGGAAAAAAGTGGCGTCAGTGGTTTTACACGCCCTGACGAGTTTGACTTATGTGGTTGTTGCTGTTGCGAGGCGCCTCGGTTTGATCGGACGATCCGGGTCCGATGGAGTCATTTGTTGGCTCATTTACTCCCCAAAGGGCGGGGAAACGTAGTGTTCAGGCATTTTAATCCACATCGGTGGACCGGCCCTGTCGCTCCAAGGGTCACTCGAGCTCTGATCCTGAGACATGGGCTAGATTGTCTCGAATCGGTTGAGGACTATCTTTTGCCTCGGTTCATAGATGGAAATCCAATTTCCAAATACGTGACTTTGCGGTTTTATTTGTAAACCTATATATGGCGACATAGTGGCATGGGACGCTCATGTCGCCTATGATTGATACTTATGATTTGAAGTTGTTTTATACACTATGCACTTATTACAGTATCAAAAGATTTGTTTTAAACGTATCAAGCATTCTTGGCTATTATAAGGTAAAAACCCTATCCTCCGGCTTGCGTTGCATTGTGTGATGGGACCTGGGTCTTATAACAGCTTCATTTTCCTTTATTTAGCATTGCGCTGTTTGTTTTATGCACTGGTATTCTTGGGAGGAAACCCGTTCCGTGTTATACGGCGTGGTCCCTTGATTTACCTAACTTTAAAAATAAAGATTAACTGTTTTAGTTCTCACACCAGTCACATGACTGACCTGGAGTTTATTGTTTTAACCTAAACTCTGGGTGCCCCTATTTTGACACGGGCAGCTAGTAGTTTTGGTTTTGCAGATTTATATTCACAGGATCCTGGTTTACAGCTGGAACGATATCCGGAAAGCTTTGTATCCGTATATCTCTTCTAGTAATGTATTGTATTATTTTCCGCTGCTATGTATTTAAATATAATTTAAATCTCTGATATTTCTGTGTATTATTCATTTATACTCTGTATATTCTTGTAATCTGATGCATTGTTGTAATAAACAGTGAAATGTTCTTCTGTATGCGTTCTGTTTTGTCGTGTTCTCAAACGATAGGGCGTTTCGAACGGCCTGGATCGGTTTAGCGACTGATTCGGACCGAGCGAAATTCCTTTTCGTCACATAAGTACCACTGTTTTTAGGCTAGGATGAAAACACGTTCTCCTTATTGAAGGGCCATAGGTAGCTAAGGAAGCGTGAGTGGTCGACAAAGAGACAACGACAATACATAAAATTGGTTGTACTATTTTTTTCTTAGCAGTGAAGGAACGAAAATATAGTATATATATATATATATATTTTATGTTTATCCCTATGTTTGTAAATCCTAGAATAGCATTTGAGTTGAAACTATCTTTTTTCTTCCCACCCTTGTTTGCGATCAAAGCAACACCCAATATCATGTAAAGAACCAATGTGCTGTACTAGGCAATTTGAATATACTTTGCAAATGCTATAAACATTCATTAAGGGTACTTTATCGTGTGAAATTTTGTTCATTTATGGATAGTTAACGACAAAAATAAAAATATCGTTGTGACGAGCAATGTGATACGATCTCAAAAATATAATAATATAGTTCCGTTAACTTATTTTGTGAAACCCCGAAATGTTTATATAGGGTGCAAAATACTCCAAATAAAAAGTTGCTTATTTAATTAATTAAAAATCACAGTAAAATTCTAAAAATTAAATTATCACTACGTCTCAAAGGGCTTGCCTAAATTCGAGGCCAATATTTAATTATAATTGAATATATCGTTATGGTTGATAAACGATTCCATAACGACTATTCGAAAATTTGATTTGGACACAACTCACAATTTATACGACGAAATCCTGATTTTTCTCTTCTACTAGAAAAATATACTTCACCAGCTCCATACGTTTCTTGTTTCACAGAAATCCGATTTTAAATGGACCCTGTATATCCTGTTGAAGTTCAAATCGCCAAATAGCGAACTGCTGCACTGTTACATGCTCGTTTATAATTATTTTATAAACTATACGTTCAACTGTCGTCGATTGAATATATTTGTTCATATAATTCAACTCTAAACTGAACTATATATTTTAAATTATCCAATTCACACTATATTGTGAATTCCACTATTTTTGGTTATTTCTTAATTAAATATATTATTCTATTATTTAAATTAATTAAATAATCCATATAATTTAATTTAACGACCATTTAATTCTCTGAATTACTATTTATATAATTAAATAGATTAATTATAACACCTTAAAATATGGATCGTTACATTCTTCCCCACTTAAAATAATTTCGTCCTTGAAATTGCTAAGGTAGGAAACAAACCATATTGTCTGGTTAGAACTTAATTGTTCACTTCTTAACTTCCGTTTCAACCGAACCGATTTAATTTTCAAAAAATCCGGAAATTTTCTAACACCCGAAATTTCTGAAAAATTTCGCCAGCACCTCCTTTATACTAGTTAATAGGTCAAACTCCAACTCGCCTCTCTGGGCCTTCTCCAACCAAAAAAGAAAATCAAACAGCCAAGCGGCTTACCAATTTGGCTCATAAAATTTCAAACCCATATACAATATAAACTGGTACCTCTTTGTCGGGCATATCATCATATCGTTTCCATGTGCTGCCAATTCAGCAGATACCAATGCCATCACAATCGAACTCCAATCAGTTCTTATCCACAAATCCAACCATTCGCTTATACCTAAGTCGAATTACATTTCAAACCAAAGTTCCATTCTCGATTCCAAATCTTAATTTACCAAACCAATTCTATTTCAACTCCTTATCTTACAAATCCAATTTGTCTCGATATCATTCTAATCCAATTTCAATTACCACTTAACTGGCTTTATTTTAATTCCAATTTGCTTTCACAAATTTCTGTTTAATTTGTTTTTAATTCAAACAGTCTTTTCTTGGGAATTTTAAATAGTTTACCATATCAAAATCAAACTTCCCTTTCAAGATTCAAAACAACTCATTTTCCTAAAACAATTCGAAAACAAAATCTTTGGTAGTAATCCGTCACTTAGAACTCGAAAATGAACACTGATGATGCTGCAGTCATTATCAGAATTATTTCCCAGTTATCGAAGTGAGTTCAATACTATATTAATTTCAAAATCATTTCTAACCATTTCCATTTTGAAATACATTCAAAATACCGTTCACAATTCTTGTAAAACAATTTAAAATCTCCCAAGATTTTAAAATTCTCTTATATTCAATCCAAATTCATTTATCAACACTTTTCAAATTTTCAGAGTTATAATTCAAATCCTGATCTTAATTTTAGATTTAATTCATCTGATTTCATATATTATGCTTACGTGAATTCTACTTGGTTATATACATAACCATTTAATTTATAATCTTACTTGATTATAATAACAACCAATATATCCAATATATTGTATTCATTCCAATATAAATCCTTTATATCAAAATATAATTTGGGTAAATTATTTCATTTACCTTTTTTTCAAAACATATCGTGTCGGTTCATCGTATTCAAGTGTTTAGAAGCTCCTACCGATACAGTGGATCAAACTGATCGACCAGAATTCATAAGCCACTCAACCAATAGATCTCCACAATATAAAACTATTTTTATATCAAATAACAAATACGTTCACTCGTATATATACACTCAAATTCAATTTAGGGTATTACTAACCCTATCTCTACTGAGTCACGCCACAGAGCCAAGGTAATACTTAACCTTAAGCACTGATACCAACTGTAACGACCCGGAAAAAGTCGATCTTGGTTATCCGATATACAACACATATCGAACATCCAAGGATCGAAAATACCGGTAGTTAATGAAAGAAATTAGAGGGTGAGGAAAGATAAGATAGAAACTTAGAATAGAAGAAGAAGAACACAACATCAGAGTAACAAGAACCTCACAGCGGAACGAATAACATATAATATATATCATAACTTTGAAATATAAATCTGTACTTGAATATACATATCATTTCCAAAGTACAACACTTACAACACATCGGAAATAAACAATAGCTATATGATCCAGAAGCCTCTTGCTCCAGCTCTTCAAGTATCTGTAAAATCTTGACTACTTGACTGCCCGTATAAAATTGGGCACCCAAGAGTTTAGGGAAAACAAAACAAAATAAACTCCGGGTTAGTCATGGGACTGGTATGAGTAAAAACAGTTTAAAACAGTCTGAGCCATTAAACGATATCTCATAAGACCACGCCGTATAACGGAATGGGTTTTTCCCTTATGAAAATCCAAAATAATCTTTATATCAAAACTCATTTGATATTATAATAATGTCTATCAACCACAATATAATAATCATCTAGCAGAAACGCTTCCATCTCACGTTCTACATATATAGTATACAATCAAAACCGCAAGCACGTATTGGGTAATGGATTTCCAACTATGACAAGGTATGGAACCACCTTTCGCTAGTGTACCTCTAGAGAGGAATACACTGGGTTTAACAAGAACATCTTGCAACCTGGCCACACATGACCGACCACTTATTTCGCTTGAGTGTATCGAATGTATATCACCAACGGTTGGGATCAGCAATCGTTTCCCGAATGGGACAGCATCGACAATAGATTTTTAGAAATAAATGAAACTCTAGATCAGGTGATTATACACCCTAATAGGTGCGACCTACATAGCCATGCTGCCTGCCCGATTTTTGGTCATTTCCGGATGTGAGGCTAGAAGCTACGCTTATCTCTGACAGATCACACATTTATTCACTTTGAATGTCACATCGTCATACCCGCCAAATCACAAATTGATTTCCCTAAAAATACAACGGGTATACAGCTAAGATAAACGAATTCCTCCACCACCAAACGTAAATACGTTTGAAGAGATCAACTTACGCGATCTATTAAATAAACTCTGTCAGACATTCTTCCATACAGGTCGTCCTGGGACTGGACAAACCGAAGGCACTATTCAATACATCCATCTTAGGCAATCTTTACCTAAGATTTATACAACAGCCCTTGCACTTTTACTCCGTCTTCAATTAACTTTGGCATATATGATTCACAACGCTTATGCCAATACAGAGTGGTTCTTCTGATAATAATCCAACCGGTCTCTCCATATTAACAACGTTAAAATGGTCGAAAACTTCGATAGTCGATGATTTAACTATCAAATGAAAACATGTATGTGTACACACAACGATCTTATTTCCAAATGGAATTATCGATCCAATCATCAAACATATATACATATATTTACATATTTCCTCATTTTCTATGTTTAGAAAATATACATTATTAACACTGGAAAACATTTCCATAGCTTATTTACATTTCACTATTCTTCCACAACTATCAGTCCCTGACTGTAAACTAATATGAGAACAATTCCCTAAGTATTAATCCCGAAGGCCGAAACCAACATCAGATAGACACTTAGAAAACCATTCAATTTACTAATCTCTAGTCAGTTTCTAATTTTGCTTAACTCTATTTGATTTACTCTATTTCAAATAACTAATATTCAATTTAACTCTATTTCAAATAAATATATTCGATCAACTCTAATTGAATAACCAATATTCAATTAATCCTAATTCGATTAACTATGTTCAATTAACTCTCTCTGGTTAACTCTTTATTCGATTAACTCCAATTGAATAACTAATATTCAATTTAACCCTACTCGATAAATTATAACTGATTTATTCCTTTATATAATCCATTAAGTTTCTAACACTTAAGTCTTATTTAAAATTCCCTTTTATAACTCTATTTATTTAATAAATAAATAATCCCTTTTATAACTCTATTTTTAAATGTTTTACAAATATTTCCTTTTTAATTCTATTCGTAAATGTTTTACAAATATTTCTCTTTTATTTGTTTAACAAATATTTTCCTTTATTTTATCCTATTTATTTACCAAATAAATATTCGTCTTATAATATCGTATTTATTTTCTAAATAAATATTCCTCTTTATAAAACCCTTTGGTTTTATAAATAATTCCCTTCTTATAAAATCCCTTGATTTTATAAATATTTTCTCCTTAAATAAATTCTTGTTCATTTTATAAATGAATATCCCTTTTATAAAATCCTTTGATTTTATAAATAAATTTCCTTTTTATAATATCATATTTATTTATTTAACAAATAAATATTTCCTTTTCGATTTCCATTTGTAAGTGTTTTATAAATATCCCCTTTTCGATTCACTTTGATTTTATAATTAATTTCCTTTATAAAATCCTTTTTCCCTTTTATATATAAAATCCATTGATTTTATATAAATAATTTATTTTCAAAATACACTTTGAAAATCCCCTTTTTACATCCTAGTATTCCTGACGGTATTTAAAATACCAAATAACAGTGATCGATATCATTCAAACAAACATAATCAACAACAGATTATATGTCACATCATATATCACAATATATGAAACAAAACAGTATTTTATATATTGAGGAACCCAGTTGGGTCCCTCCAACCTGTTTCCCTGCATCACAGATGTTAAACAATATAATTAACATCGATTTCATTTCAATATGAAATATTCTGCTAAACAGAATCAATATTTGATTAACGATTTATATATATATATATATATCATTACCTATGACTTCAACCAATACACAAGCAATTCAACCAAACAGTTAACACATAACAATCAACAGATAATTATCAGTTCTAAGAATACGTTATAAAAATATAACTGTTTAGAGTTGGTGAGTTTTACTCACATTTCGCGTTAACCGTTAAATAACGATTTGCGTCTGTTGATTCAGATGGACAATTTATTTTGCTATAAATCGTAACGAGCTTCGATTCACTCCCCGTCAGTTCCAGTGTGTAGTCTTCGTCCCTACGATCCCAACGGATCTTGTTTTGTCAAATTCTGGTATTGTATGACCGAGATATTAAAATTTAAAGTATAGGTACTATTTTAATTTAAGCAGAACTTAAACTCTTATTTGATTGGGCCTCACCCATATCTCCACGGCCCAACAACAATGCCCACTCGCCTACATAATCATCTTCTATCATCCGAACTTTCAGGAACCCGCTGAAGCTTTTTAACTGGGCATTATCGATCCTTCTCACTCCAACCGTTCCTTCCACACCACATTAAATCAAAAACAAACCCCACCATTGACATTCCCTTTGATTCCTCTACACAAACAATCCCATATTGAACTACTTGCATCTCCTTCTTCTGGTTGCGGTTCCCTATACAGCGCGCACCCATGAACAAAACAGCGATGCTTTTATGCTTGAAAAAGTAGCCGAATACATTAGAGCCTGCGCCTACACCTCGAGATAACCGCGGCAACCTCAAATCCGCTGCCTAACGACGCTTCAACCGTGCCACCCCTAAACCAACGGCTTCCGTATAGTTTTCAATGATACAGGGTTTGGGAATCTTTAGTGTAGTATCGTTTGAAGTGAAAATTTCGAAGCTATTTTAAAACTATTCGAGTCCTTAGTTTGGAACCAAGAAGAAAGATAAGAAGTGATGGTGATGTATTTATAACAAGAGGAGCTTCACCCTTAAGTAATAGCTGTAACAGTTAAGTACCACTGTTTTTAGGCTAGGATGAAAACACGTTCTCCTTAGTGAAGGTCCTTAGGTAGCTAAGGAAGCGTGAGTTGTTGACAAAGAGACAACGACAATACATAAAATTGGTTGAACTATTTTTTTTTCTTAGCAGTGAAGGAACGAAAATATAGTATTTTTTTTTTATGTTTATCCCTATGTTTGTAAATCCTAGAATAGCATTTGAGTTGAAACTATGTTTTTTCTTCCCACCCTTGTTTGCGATCAAAGTAGCACCCAATAGCATGTAAAGAACCAATGTGCTGTACTGGGCAATTCGAATATACTTTGCAAATGCTATAAACATTCATTAAGGGTACTTTGTCGTGTGAAATTTTGTTCGTTTATGGATAGTTAACGACAAAAATAAAAATATCGTTGTGTCGAGCAATGTGATACGATCTCAAAAATATAATAATATAGGTCCGTTAACTTATTTTGTGAAACCCCGAAATGTTTATATAGGGTGCAAAATACTCCAAATAAAAAGTTGCTTATTTATTTAATTAAAAATTACAGTAAAATTCTAAAAATTAAATTATCACTACATCGAAACAAAGTGGTATTTGGATTTCGTTAGAAAACCAATCCCGGACTCTTTGAATCGATGAATGTGTAAATCTTTTAGGGCCAAGTGTTACTTAAAGGAATCAGGTTATCATATTCAAACAAATTTCAATATTTATTTTGATTATCAGACTTATCTACTAAAATTATTTAACATATGAAACTCTAGATCTCAGCAGAAGTTGGATATCATCTCACTAAGACGAGTAAATGTTTTAATATAACTAAACAAGTTTATTGGGTCATACCGCAGCATTACAATCAATTAAATTTAACAAATCACCACATATCAGTCTATCACAATTCAGTCCAAATAATAGTTGTTCATAAACTTGATAGTCTTGGAAAATAATTATTTCCAAATCATATCTTCCTAGGATATAATTTTTTTTGAATCCCATTTAATTTCATTGATTATAACAGAATCGTTATAATCCATTTTCAATGACTTAAAATTATAACTCTTATTTCTTTCTTAGATGAATCAATAATTCAATATATAATGAACTTAAATATTTATTTAAAATGGAAAGTCTGATACTTTCCTTGAATTCAACTTAATCGATTTTCAATACAACATCTCCTTTCAGTTCATCACTATTCCATTTAATTTCTGAACTCCAGAATCATCACATCGTTATCAGCCAACCAAATTTCTCCTCATAACAATTCTCATCTGCAAAACATTTGCTTCCAACGTTACTCACTTTGGATTTTGAATATCATTCCTCTTGGGCTCGTCTATCACCTCAACTTGATATTATTAATAAATATCAGTACATGGGCAAATTCCGTTTATCTAGTCACTATATAAATTTACATTCCACATAGATTTCGATATTTAACTTAATCGTCGTTAACTTAGTTTTAAATCATTTCTTGATTTAAAATATAGTTATCGACCTAAGTTGATAAAATCTAAAATAACGTTTAAATGTTTATTTCAAAACGTTTGATTTTATTATCAACCATCATCAATTTATCACTGTATATCGTCGATCACAGTTCAACTAATCTGACTTCAGCCAATTCACTGGTTTTTAAAAAGATCCGTATTTTATTCAAATTTTAAGTAATTAGAAAAGAATATAAATTTACTTCTACTTATTTATTTATTTTATTTTGATAAGTACAACTTCATCTACATCGATCCTTGCGTGATCATCTACCTTGACGAATTTCATCAACCATATTAACACTTCTTCTTTTTATTTCTTTCCTAAAATGTTTCTTCATTTTGAGTTTACAATAAATGAAATCTTATTATTATTTATTTATGAATTTATTTACTAAAACTCCTTGCTTCATTTTCTTTTCTTTTCTTCTTACTATTTCTTCCTTACTCTTTTTATTTAATTACTCTTCCTTCCAATCCATTCAGCCCAACAGCCCAAACTCCACTTGCCCACCTTATTTCTCCGTTTTTTCCTTTAATTTCCTTTTTTTCCTTTATAGGAGAAGTCCCAAAAACTTAAGCCCACGCCCCACCTTAAAAAAAAAATATTCCCTTTTGTGCTTCCGTTCTTTTCTTTCTACTCTTTTGGCCTGTAACTCTCCCCTTCGTTCAACTCGTTGCTTCACTCAAACTGGTTCCATACACACCCATCAATACTTTATGCAATATGCCCAAGCCATGCAAATACACTCACCCCTCTTCATTTTCTTTCCCTTGACCTAGTGCCTTTGTGTGATTTACTAACACAACTGACAACAGTTTCTTTTTCCCCGCTAACGATTTCTCCGGCACGTTGAGGCTTTTAACATAACGCATAGCGATTTATTTGGAGAAGAAGCTTGGTTTTCAGTTTAAGCATTGATTTGTTTTACATGTTAAAGTTTGATACCTTTTTTGTAGTCTTTTTCTTCTTTGTATGTTCTACATTTGTTTGTATTTTCTCTCCGGCACATCAATACGCAATGGCCCGACCCACGCTCAATATACTCCCAAACCTATATTACCACTTCCAGTATCCAACGCGAAGGCTATCCTTCCCTATCCTTTTGTTTCCCGAAGCTTGAATTCATAGATTTCATATGAATAGGTTCGTGTAAAACACTGGTTGTAAACTTAAAATATTGCTATTATGCTTCCTTCAAAGGAAACAAAGCCAGTTAATTTCATGCATGCATATATATACACAGATATTATCACTATATTTTATATCATTGTGTTTCGTAATATTGTATGCTTAGGTTCAAGGTGAAATCAAAATAAAACGTTAGACTGTTTGCTGCCGTCATGTTGTACGGGACCGAGTCACTTTGGCTAGAGGCTTTGGATTTATGAACTTAATTTAAAACACATCATTAGTGTCTTATGTGCACCATATGCATATTGATGTCAATATATAGTTTCTTCACATACTGAAGCTCTCAAGTTTTTCTATAATAATTGGCAAAACTGAGTTTATATCCTAAACATCTGGCCTCAAGATTTATTGTGTTGTTGTTTGTTAATACATACGCCTCTGAACTTTCTGTAACAATACAAATTGAACTTGTTTTTGTTTTGCTGGCTAATATCTGGATAGTTTTAATTAGTTATGGTGGCAACTACTTTTGGACTCACTATTTCTTCACCGTACTTGGAGCTTCATATATGTTTCCATCCCAGACAGTGAACAATCTACATGCATCAGTAATTTTAGGTACAAGAGTGGGTTTGGTAACATGTAAAACTTAATCAATCTAGGATGATCCGCTTCTACTCTGCCCCATTCTTTCTTTCTTCTATTTTCGTTTTCCTTTCTTCCTTCAGCTTTTCTTTGTTTCACCCATTTCCTTTGTTTTTCTTCAGTTCAACTGATAATTTAAGCGGATCCTACTTTATGTTTTCCTAAACATAGTCATACCGCATATCACACTAAGTTTCAGCTAGACATTTAAATTCTAGTCGGGGTTATACAATGCAGGACATATGAATGCTTATATTTTGTTTAAACACATCAGGTTGCGAAGAACAAAATATTATATTCAAAAACATAAGTCTATTTGTTCCATATTCAATACTGAATAGTATAAGACATCCATACAGATACACATATATAAGATGCCCCACTTAGTATAACAATCAGTGTGAGTCTAAAAAAGAAATTAGAGTAAGGTTTACTCACCTAATATAAGTTCTCTATTCTTCTCTATTTCATGTTTTTTGCCTAGTTTTTTCCTCAGTCCTTTGCCACGTTTACCGCCATGGTTTAGTTTAACCTTTGTTCGAATGAAAATATGATGGTATGCAGTGGACTAAATGCATGTATTCATAGGTGGAAGAAAATATAAAGTAATATGGCATTTAATGACTTGCAACAAATGAACATGGCAAGCAGATGGGAATGTTCTAGCTGTTGCCTTGGTTGAATTAAAGCATACAACTATGTTTGTAGTTTGTTTCAAAGAATGGGGCTATAATTTTATATAGTTGTTCCTATATTGTTCCAAAAGGCAGGGTATGGCAGCCTATATGAGGTACAAATATAAATGTGTACCCATGTGCAGATTGGGTTTAGCTTGTGTATGGTGTTTGATGGCAATGGGTAGCTTAGGGTATTAACTGTGAATAATGTGTGTACAATATAGGTTATAGGATGGTTGATAGCATAATCAAACAAAATCAATCGAACTAACCATTCACGGAAGCCTAGAATGGAGTATATAGATACATATATATAGCCAGGCAAAGAAGTATATACATGCAAGTAGCCATGTGCAATTTAATAGGATCTAGCTGCTGCTACTTTTGTTGATTGGAAAGAAATGTGTTATGTCCATTCATATGTAATTCTCTCCAGATATGAATGCACGACCAAGACAATATATGGGTACAAAAATCATGTGAAAAAGAAATGAGAGTACAAATCATTATGCAACCTATGAACTTAAGTATTATAAAAATCAAATGCTTGGTTTGTAAGCAATTTATTCAAATCAATGCACATTAATTCAAATGGTACACAAGCACATATTTATTTTAGATGATTTAAATATTGAGTACACAGGAGGTTACATCACTTATAAACGTTGCATTCTTATTTATGAAGTAATCTATAATTTTTTCTTATTTTATTTACACTTAATTTTACTTAAGTGAAATCATATTTTATTTCACATGCGTTTGAAAATATAAAACAACATGCAAGGCATTACATACTAGTTCATACGCACAGAAATTCACTTATTAAGGAATGATATAAATGTATATATATAGGAGTTTATCTATAATTATTTATTATTCAAATTTATTATTTTAATTCGATTGCTGAATTAATCTATAATACTATATTACGAGCTCAGGCAAAGACCGGGACGTTACAATCTACCCCCCTTGAAAAAATTTCGTCCCCGAAATTAAAGTAACGAGTAGATTCTAGTTATATTCAAAGTTGTAAACTTATAACAAAACACATACATGGGTCATCCCCTAACAATCACAATAAAAAAGGTATCAAAAATACACAGATTAACTATCAAAATAGATCACAACACATATAATACAACACTCATTAGTCCCTGACTGTAAATTGGTAAGAACATAATCTTCTAAGCATCAAACCCGAAGACCGAAATCAACATCAGACCAATATTCAGAAAGTCATTCAACTCATCCAATCTCCAGTTAGGTTCCAATTCCATATCTTAACTCCTTATCAACTAATATTACCTATTTTCTATTCCAGAAAATATCCTTGATTACATTTGGAAAATAATTCCAAAATTATTTACCTCATTAATTTGAATTAAACCAGTTCAAACATATTTATCTTCTTCAAATTCTCCTTTTAAACCCCAGTCTGATTTAAATCCAAATTTCTGGTTTTTTATCTCAAAAAAGTTTGAGATCACATATCTCAATTTCATTTTAAATTCAAAACCTTTGAACTTTCCCAAAACTTCTTGTTTTACTCAAACAATCCCTTGTTTGTCTTATTTGTATACTTTATTCTTATACAAATTCAATTTGGTTATATATAATCATTTCAATTTTAATAATCTTATTTGATTATAATAACAATCATTGACACATTCATATATAATAATATTTTCTGAAAATTGTTCCTTTTTATGACAAAATATAATTGTTGGGTAAAGTTATTTAACTTACCCGACTTCTAAAAATAATACTGTGTTGAATTACATTGTTCAAGTATTTAGAAACACCTATCGATACAATTGATCAGACCGATTGACACAAATTCATAAATCACTCGACAACCAATCAACACAATATAAAACAATTTTTATATCAATTAACAAATACACGCTCATATATGCACACAAACTCAATTTAGAGTATTACTAACCCCATCTCTATCGAGTTACGCCACAGAGCCAAGGTTACTACTCAACCTTCAGCTCTGATACCAAATGTGACAACCCGAATTTTGGTACCCTTTGAGTCGACCAAATACAACCTAAATCCAACTCAAAGAACCCTAAAACTCAGATGTCGAAGAAAGAAATTAGAGGATAAGAAAGATAAGATAGAAAAGTTAGAATAGAAGAAAAAGAAGAATAAAACAACATAACATCAGAATAGATACGATCTCATAGTGAAATGAACAATATATATTATATAATATAACTTTTGAAATACAAACCGTATTTGAACTTACATACATCATCAGAGTACATCACATATACAACACAGCAAAATTTGAACTCTAAATATCTATCGTTGAAGCCTACTGCTCCAAGCTCCTCCAGTAAATTTGTAAAATCCTGAACTCCTTGACTTCCCGTACAAATTTGCGCACCCAAGAGTTTAGAGAAAACATAGAAAAATAAACTCTGGATCTGTAATGGGACTGTGTGAGTAAACGATTTTAAAACAGCTTGATTAATAAAGGATATCCCATAAGACCAACCTCGTAAAAACAGAACGGGTTTTTCTCTTATGATAATCCCAAATACTTGGTTTAACTTTCAAAACGTTTCAAAAGAAAAGATAATCGTAAGACTGATCCACACATGAACATTGATGGTTTTTACCTTACGATAACCAAAACATCTTTATATCAAAACTCTTCTGGTATTATTATAATGTCCATCAATCCACAAATAAATAATTATCTATCAAAACGCTTGCATCTCACGATCTACATACATAATATACAATCAAAACCGCGGGTGCTTATTAGAGATTGGATTCTGACTATGAAAAGGTATGGAACCGCCTTCCGATAGTGTATCTCTAGAGGGGAATACACTGGGTTCAACAAAAACAACTTGCAGCCCGGCCACACATGACCAACCACTCATCTTGAGTGTATCGAATATATTGTCACCTTACCGTTGGTACCAACATAACCGTTCCTAGGAGATACATAAGCGAAAGAAGTAACAAAATGATTATTCTCTAGATGGTGACAATACACCTAATTGGGAGCGACCCACTTAGCCATGCTGCCTGTCCAATTTTTGTCATTTCCTGGTTGTGAGGCTTGAGGTAAAACTTACCTTTAGATATATCACGACTTCATTCACTTTGAGTGCCACATCGTCAAACCCATCAAATCACAAATTAATCTCCTCAATACTACGATTATAAAGCTAAGAGAAATGAATTCTTCTGCAACCAAACACATTTTTTAAGAGATCAACTTACGCGATATGTTAGGCATACTTTGTCAGACATTCGTCCATACAAGTTGTCTTGGGACTAGACAAACCGAATGCACTATCCTGTAAATCCTTCTTAGGTAATTTCTATCTAAGATCGACAGAATAGCCCTTGCATAAAATCCGTCTTCCACAGTCTTCAATCTTGACTTCAAATTAATTAACGCCTAGGTCGAAACAAAGTGGTATTTGGATTTCGTTAGAAAACCAATCCCGGACTTTTTGAATCAATGAACGTGTAAATCTTTTAGGGCCAAGTGTTACTTAAAGGAATCAGGTTATCATATTCAAACAAATTTCAATATTTATTTTGATTATCAGAATTTATCTACTGAAGTTATTTAACCTATGAAATTCTAGATCTCAATAGCAGTTGGATATCATCTCACTAAGACGAGTAAATGTTTAAATATAACTAAACAAGTTTATTGGGTCATGCCGCAACATTACAGTCAATTCAATTTAACAAATCACCACATGTCTGTCTATCACAATTCAACAATCCAAATAATAGTTATTCATAAACTTGATGGTCTTGGAAAATAATTATTTCTAAATCATATCTATCTAGGATTTAATTTTGTTTAGAATCCCATTTAATTTCATTGATTATAATAGAATCGTTATAATCCATTTTTCAATGGCTTAAAAATATAACTCTTATTTCTTTCTTAAATGAATAAATAATTCAATATATAATTATTTTTAATATTTATTTAAAATGGAAAGTGATTGAGACTTTCCTTGAATTCAACTAAATCAATTTTCATTACAATATCTCCTTCCAATTCATCACTATTCCATTTAATTTATGAACTCTAGAATCATCTCAGTGTTATTGGTTATCCAAATTTCTCCTCACAACCATTCTCATCTACGAAACATTTGCTTCCAACGTTACTCACTTTGGATTTTGAATATCACTCCTCTTGGGTTCGTTTATCAACTCAACATGATATTATTAATAAATACCAGTATAGTGTTAAATTCTGTTTATCTGGTCACTATATAAATTCACATTTCGCATAGATTCCGATATTTAACTTAATCATCGTCAACTCAACTTTTAAATCATTTCTTGATTTAAAATATAGTTATTAACCTAAGTCGATAAATATTAAATAACATTTAAATGTTTATTTCAAAACGTTTGAGTTTATTATCAGCCATCATCAATTTATCACTGTATATCTTTCGATCAAAGTTCAACTAATTTGACTTTAGCCATTTCTCTGGTTCTGAAGAAGATCCGTATTTTATTCAAATTTTAAGTAATTAGAAAAGAATATAAATTTACTTCTATTTATTAGTTTATTTAAATAACTTATTTTATTCTAACAAGAACAACTTCGTCTACATTGATCCTTGCCTGATCATCTGCCTCGACAGATTTCATCAACCATATTAATACTGCTTCTTTTTATTTCTTTCCTAAAATATTTCTTCATTTTGAGTTTATAATAAATGAAATCTTATTATTATTTATTTACTAAAACTCCTTGCTTCATTATCATTCCTTTTTCTTCTTACTATTTCTTCCTTACTCTTTTTATTTAATTACTCTTCCTTCCAATCCTTTCAGCTCATCAGCCCAAACTCCACTTGCCTACCTTCTTTCTCCTTTTTGTTCTTTAATTTCCTTCTTTTATTTTTACGCCCAGGCTTGAAAACTTAAGCCCATGCCCCCCCTTAATTTCTTCTTTTATTCCTTTTTGTGCTTCCATTCTTTTCTTTCTACTCTTCTGGCCTGTAACCCTCCCCTTCGTTCATCTCGTTGCTTCATTCAAACCGATTCCATCCACACCCATCAATACTTCATGCTATACGTCCAAGCCATGCAGACACACTCTCCCCTCTTCATTTTCTTTCCCTTGACCTGCTGCCTTTGTGTGATTTACTAACACAACTGACAACAGTTACTTTCTTTTTCCCCGCTAACGATTTCTTCTGCACACTAAGGCTTTTAACATAATGCATAGCGGTTTATTTGGAGAAGAAGATTGATTTTCAGTTTAAGCGTTGATTTGTTTTACGTGTTATAGTTTGCTAATTTTTTTGTAATCTTTTTCTTCTTGTTCTGTTCTTCATTTGTTTGTATTTTCTCTCCCGACCAACGCGAAATATACTCCCAAACCCCTATTACCACTTCCATTATCCAACGCGAAGGCTACCCTTCCCTACCCTTTGATTCCAGAAGGCTTGAATTCATAGATGGCATATGAATAGGTTCGTGTAAAACACTGGTTATAAACTTAAAATATTGTTATTATGCTTCCTTCAAAGGAAACAGAGCTAGTTAATTTCATGCATGCATACACAGATATTATCACTAGATTTCATATCACTGTGTTTCATAATATGGTATGCTTAGGTTGAAGTTGAAATCAAAATAAAACGTTATACTGCTTACTGCAGTCATGTTGTACGGGACCGAGTCACTTTGGCTAGACGCTTTGGATTTATGAACTTAATTTAAAACACATCATTATTTTCATATGTGCATCATATGCATATTGATATCAATATATAGTTTCTTCACATACTGAAGCACTAAAAAGTTTCTATGATAATTGGAAAAACTGAGTTTATATCCTAAACATCTGGCCTCAATATTTATTGCGTTGTTGTTTGTTAACACGTACATCTCTGAACTTTCTGTAACAACACAAATTGAAACTTGTTTTGTTTTCCTGGCTGATATCTGGATAGTTATAATTAGTTATGGGGAAAACTACTTTTGGACTCGCTATTTCTTCACCGTACTTGGAGCTTCATATACATTTCCATCCTGGACAGTGAACAATCTACATGCATTAGTAATTTCATGTACAACAGTGGGTTTGGAAACTTGTAAAACTTAATCAATTTAGTCTGATCCGCTTCTACTCTACCCCATTCTTTCTTTCTTCTATTTTCGTTTTCCTTTCTTTCCTTCAGCTTTTCTTTGTTTCACTCGTTTCCTTTGTTTTTTTCTTCAGTTCAACTGATAATTTAAGTGGATACTACTTTACATTTTCCTAAACATAGTCATACTGAAGATCACACTAAGGTTCAGCTAGAACATTTAAATTCTAGTTGGGGTTATACATTGCAGGACAAATGAATGCTTATATTTTGTTTAAACACATCAGGTTGCAAAGAACATAATATTATATTCAAAAACATCAATCTATTTGTTCCATATTCAATACTGAATGATATATCACAACCATACATATACACATATATAAGATGCCCCACTTAGTATACAATATGAGTGAGTCTAAAAAGAAAATTAGAGTAAGGTTTACTCATCTAATATAAGTTCACTGTTCTTCTCGGTTTCATGCTTTCTTCCTAGTTTTTACCTCAGTCCTTTGCCACGTTTGCCGCCATGGTTTGGTTTCAACTTTTGTTTGAATGAAAATATAATGACATGCAATGGACTAAATGCTTGTATTTATAGGTGCAAGAAAATATAAAATAATATGGCATTTAATGACTTGCAACAAATGAACATGGCTAGCTGATGGGAATGTGCTAGCTGTTGCCTTGGTTGAATTAATGCATACAGCTATGTTTGTAGTTTCTTTCAAAGAATGGGGCTATGATTTATATAGTTATCCCTATATTGTTCCAAAAGACAGGGTATAGCAGCCGATATGAAGAACAAATATAAGTGTGCACCCACATGTAGATTGGGTTTAGCTTGTGTATGGTGTTTGATTGAAATGGGAGGCTTAGGGTATTTGCTGTGAACAATGTGTTTACAGTATAGGTTATAGGATGGTTGATAACTTTATCAAACAAAATCAATTGAAATAACCATTCACAGAAACCTAGAATGGAGTATATAAATACATATATATATATATATATATATATATATATATATATATATATATATATATATATATATGTAGCCAAGCAAAGTAGTATACACATGCAAGTAGCCATGTTAAATTTAATAGTATCTAGTTGCTGCTGCTTTTGTTGATTGGAAAGAAATGTGTTATGTCCATTCATATGTAATTCTGCCCAGATATGAATGCACGACCAAGAGTATACAAGGGTACAAAAATCATGTGCAAAAGAAATGAGAGTACAATTTGTGCAACCTATGAACTTAAGTATTATAAAAATTAAATGCTTGCTTTTTAATCAATTTATTCAAATCAATGCACATCAACTCGAATGGTACACAAGCACATATTTATTTTAGATGTTTTAAATCTTGAGTACACAGGAGGTTACATCACTTATAAATGTTGTATTCTTATCCATGAAGTAATCTATAATTTTATCTTATTTTATTTACACTTAATTTTACTTAAGTGAAACCATATTTTATTTCACCTGAGTTTTAAAATATAAAACAACATGCAAGGCATTACATACTAGTTCATACACACATAAATTCACCTGTTAAGAAATGATATAAATGTGTGTGTGTGTGTGTATATATATATAGGATTTTATCTATAATTATTAATGATTGAAAATTATTATTTTAACTCGATTAATGAATTAATCTATAATACTGTATTACGAGCTCAGGCAAAGACCGGATCGTTACAGTTTATTCCTTTAAAGTTACCCTGTCTAAATTGGCCAAAATAATAGAAACGACTAAGGCGTTTATCGTTGCCATGATCAAACGGTATGTCCGATTGACACAAAAACCAAAATCTTATAATAATTAATTGATATGAATCCAATGGCACAAGTTTCGTCGCATTCCAAGACAGTTTCCCAGTACGTTGTTTTATATGCCAACAACGCTATTTGACCACCAAAATACCCGATGTCGAAAAATAATAAACTACCTGCCTATTCTGACTCTAAATCTCGATCCGAACTCAACGGAATTGGTTTCTTGGACTAATTCGATCGTCTTTTGAAGTTATACACAAACACCCCTCTATTAAATTAAATTACACGCTATAGAAAATGACTGAGCGTTTACGGCTGCCGTCGTCACATACGACATCGGTTTTCCATGAAATTTTGTAACGTACAATAGTTTAACATTACGGTTCCAAAGAAATTAATTTCATCAAAAACCGAGACCATTTGCAAAATGGCCTTTCTTGAGGTTATATAAATTAAATAAAAATATTAACTAAATACCAAAATAATTCAGTTAAACAATAAAAAATTATTATTATCGTAAATATCCAACTGGAAATATCATATAGTTTCAAATATAAATTATACAACTCAATATCATCAATTCGAGTTAAACATTATTCGAATTACAATAAAAACCCTTATAAATTATTAAATAAACGTTACCGTTTATTAATGAATTCCATATCGACTATTTTAAAATTTGATTTGGACATAACTAACAATCTATAATATGAAATATGAAATTTTCTCTTCCATGTTGAATAATCAACAAGATTCAAACGTTTCTTGTTTCATAGAAATTCAACTTATATCGGATCCTGAATATTCAATTGAAGTTGAAAAACTCAATTTTACGAACTACCATGCCATTTTGAGCTCATTTATAATTATATATAAATTTAATGTTGAAACATCGTTTTAATCAACAAATTCAATATTAAAATCCGTTAATATTCCAAACATAATATTTTAAATAATAAATTAAATTAAATATTTGTCTACCAAAAATACGGGACATTACATTCTTCCCCCCTTAAAAGAATTTTGTCCCTAAAATTACTAAGGTAGGGAAAATGTTATAACCCATTATCTTTTAAAAATCTAATTTATTTTAAATAAAAACTAATTCAATATAATAAATAAATATTTTAAAAAATATCGGATATTTTCTAGCACTTTAAATTCGCGGAAAAATTTGGTAGGGTCTCCCATGTACGGAGTGACATCTGTGATATTGCAGGAACAAATAATGTATATACATCGACCCACATGGTCGGAAACCAAAAACCAAAAATTTATATTTTCGCATAGGCGTACCTTTTATAAGCGTTATTGAGCATACTTGCTTAATTTACGTGCAATCTACGCAATAAAATCAATCCTCAACCTTCTGGCACATGTACTTAACTCAATTTGACATATGAGTAACAATTTCATGAAATATTTATGCAGCATTTCCTTTATCAACCAAAATAACTAAACAAATTTCCATAATCAACATATAACATTATTCATATGCAAACACAGGGTTAAATCATCTAGGTTTTAATTCAAAAATGATTTGATTCCAATTTACTGTACCAGAATTCATTTCCTTAGCTTACAATTAATTCAATTTCTTATTAAACTATTTATGAATTCTTTATTCAATCGATCTAACAAACAAACAATGAACACCCAATATAACCAATCATTCAACTTTGATTAACTTTAATTAATATTCAGTATTAATATTTACTTGGGTTTTACAAAATATAATTATCGATCGATCAATATTCGATTGATTTCCATTCAATTATTATCGATTAAATTTCAAGCCCTAAATAAACTTTATTTAATTTTTATATAATTCTTAACTTAACACAGTTGAGTTCTATTTCAAATCTAAATAACTAATTAATTTCTCTAATTAGTTTATCTAAATTTTATAACCCAAATCCTGGTTTATTCAATTGCATTTGGTTTTGATCAACCACTTAGAATTTTTAATCAAATTTGAATTCCATTCAAATTGACCAAGCACATCAATATCTCAATAATTTAATAAAATTATTTCTTTTCCATATAAAAATATAATTTGGGTAAAATTATTTCATTTACCCTCTTTACAAAACAATATTGTATCCATTTTCCAGTTCAATGCTTTTCAACACTTGAACCGATCAAACAACACCACGCAAAATTATTGTATATAAAATTCACAAATACGCTCTCATATACATGTAAATATACAATCAACTCAATCTAGCGTATTGCTAACCCTATCTCTATAGAGTTCTACCACAGAGCCAAGGTTATTACTAAACCAATAACTCTGATACCACTATAAAGACCTGCGAGAATACGACGCCCGAATTCTGACAATAATACATAAACACGTATTACTTGCCAAAACTCAAGTATTGAAACCACCAGGTAGTTAAATAGAAAGAAATTAGAGGGTGAGATAAGAATGAAAGAAATATTAGAATAGAAGAAGAAGAACAAGAAACAACATAATACAGAGTCTCACATCGCAGTGGAAACAAAATATAACATAGAAATAAATCTTTATTGAGAGCTGGAAATAAAAACTTACAATCATCAGAGTACATCAACATATCTGGACAGTTATAATAATCTGTCCTCATATATAATCACACAACGGAATACATACTGGATATCATACGTCTGGACTTCTCCAGCTCGGCTCTTCACAAAATTTGATAACCTGAACCTGTAAGCCCGGTCTAACCGAGCATTTACACACGCCGGATAAGTCTGGTGAACCAGAGTGAGAAAAACACAGTAAGTTTAAAGGTATCGTCCAACTTGATTTTTTAAGGTCAAAATCCTTTGAAAGAAAAGGATAATCGTGAGACCAAATCCATATGTAAATACAGACGATTTTTACCTTACGATAACCCAAATCATTTTTGAAATCAATATCTTTTATGATATTATAATAGTGTCTAAATACAAATAAATATCAATCTTGCAGAATGCTTGCATCTTACGCTCTACATGTATAGTATACAATCTAAACCGCAGGTATTTTTTGAAGAATGGATTTCCGTGGCAAGGTATGGGAAACCAACTTTCCGACAGTTTATCTCTAGAGAGAAATACAACGAGTTCAACAAGAACATTTTGCAACTCAGGCTAAACATGGCCAGCCCCTCATTTGGCTTGAGAGTACCGAATATATTGTGAAACGACCCAGACTTCCCCGATCCCCGAAGAGACGGAGGAGTCTGGATTGTTTTGAGAACACGACGCATCCAAACACATACAATAGAACATTTCATTGCTATTACAACAATTTACATTAGAGTACAAGAATATCAGAGAATAAATAAATAATATACAGTGGAAAAATAAATATCAAAGATTTACAAATTACAAAGCAGCGGAAAATATAATACATGAATATAATGTGCAGCGGAAAACATCAACTACCACAACTGAAAGAAATATACGGATACAAAGCTTTCTGAATATAGCTTCAGCAGTAATCCATGATCCTAGGAAAAGAAATATCTGCAAAAACCAAAACTACTAGATTTCCGTGTGGAAAATATAGGCACCCAGAATTTAGGTAGAAATAATAAACTTCAGGTCAGCCATGGAACTGGTGTGAGAACTAAAACAATTATTAAATCTTTACTTTAAAAGTTAGGAACTCATGGGACCACGTCGTATAACACAGAATAGGTTTACTCCACATGAATCTCACTTTAAAATAAAACAACGCAATGCTTTTTGGAAAAATGAAGCAATTATAAGACTCAGGTCTAATCACACAATGCAACGTAAGCCAGAGGATAGAGTTTTCCCTTATAATAGCTAAACAAAACAAATCATTTTAATATTAGTATAAGTGCATAGTGTCAAAATCAACTTCAAATATAAATGTATCAATCGTAGACGTCATGGATACCGTATATTATGCTGCCATACATAGGTTTACAACTAAAACCAAAAAGTCGCGTATCGGAATTTGGATTCCATCTATGAGTCGAGGCAAGGGATCTTCCTCAACGATACGAGACACTCTAGCAAATGTCTCCGGGCTTGGATGTTGATGAGCCTTGGTTATCGACAGGGCCTGTCCACACTTACTTTAGTGGATTGGTTATTCCTGAACACACGTTTCCCGGACCTATAGGACCTATAAAATGGTCAGTACGTCGACCAATCATATCCAAGGCGTCTCGCAATCCATCATCCACATGTCTGGGCTCCATACCATGACACCACTCCTAGCTAGAAAGAAACTTCATGTCCTCCCTGAGTTCCTCATCCCATTTTTGACTCATATCGAGGTGTGAGGCTCGCGAATTAACGCTATACACAAAGCGATGCTAATTAAAGCTGTGCTTTGATCATCATCCACAAGACTTTGCTTTTCAACAAAAGCCTTGATCATTTGCATCTTAGCATGCCACATTGACAATCCATGCTATACGACTGATGTCTATCAATATATAACCTTTAAGCTCATACGTCTCAGAGAAGGGTGTTAAGCAAAAGAATAAATTTTCCGCCACCAAACAAATATATATTTAATAGAAATCAATCAACACAGAATGAAATCCAATGTCAGACACACATCCATTTACAAGTCCGTTCTGGGTCTGAACGAAACTTGAGGCACCTTATTCCTCATCCCATATGTCCAATACAGGAGAGGTCTCCTCACATATCCGGTCGATCTCCAAGTACGTATGGATGATCACCACTTATTACCTTGTCTTGGGTGTACAACCCAATCAAGACATCAGTAATCATCCATACGATGTGAAGATCACCAGTCTTCGACCACCATCTTCATCGTCGAATTTTAGTCGTCGTATCAATTATTCAGAATGGGATAAACCCGGTCTTTCCGAACAACTTGCGTATTTTAAAATCAATAATCAAGTGCTATAAAAACACATCATACGCCTCATTCCTATTCAGAATATTCTTTTATTCGAATATTCACATCTTTAGGGGAAGGTTCACATTAATTTTATCAAAGATAAATTCTTTTAAACTTATTCTTTAATCTTCCTTTGGATATCAATTTCAAAAGATTTTATTTTATCCTTTAGCAATTCAAAACCAAATTAAGGTTTTTAAAATAGTCGAGATTATCGAGCCTAACCGAAGTAATCATTTATTTTATTATTTCAATCCCAACCTATTCATCCCATGGAGCAAAACTGGTAGTACTCCATATTTAACACCCACTGTGTTATCGATAAATTTAGTTACCATTTCACGTTCCAATCTAATTAAAGATTTAACTATCGCTTGGAGTAAAACTGGTGGTACTCCATTCTCGATCATTTCTTGAATTCGGTAAATTTAGTTACCTCATTCACCTTCCAATCTAATTAAAGATTCATTAAAACTCCAACTTGTTTTAATATCAAAAATCATTACTTTATGATTATTAAAATTTTAGGAAATTAATCTCATCTTTAATAGGGTTAACGAACCAATGTTATAAAAAATTTAGTTCACGATAAACCCAAATCCTCTTCCATCAAAGTGGAATCTTCACGGAAATCTGATCAGTATATAATTGATATAAATTTCCGTATCAAACTGATACTATAAATGGAATAATGGCAAAGCCTTATAAATTTCATAAATAGTAATGGTCTTCCTTTATAGACGTTCATCTTGATTATTAAGTCGAATTCCATTCAATTCCAATTTAATATATTAAATTGAAAAAAATTACTTTGGAAAATTCCATTAATCTTAATTAAAAGATTTATAAATTCCAAATCATATCTTCACTGTTAATAAGGCTTAAGTACCAATGTCATTTAAAACATCGTTCACAATGAACCCAAAATCCCATTTGGTATTAAATACAAGGCTCTGAATAGAAATTGTTTCGGCTTATATTCAATATCAAATTCTGAAACTAACAACTATTATATTGGGAATAACGATATCTATATCTTCCAAATTCCTCAACAATATCTGTATAATCACGGAATCCAATATTGAAATATTCCAAAGATAATTTCAATTTAAATCCTTTCCAATTCATACTTTGGAAAATTTAAGTTATATTAAAACCATTTACAAATCCAACTTATTTATTTAAAAAAATTGGATTATTATTCTAGTTAATAACTAGTTCATTTAGATAAAAATATCTTTTATCTTTTCAAAACTTGGAATATTTCATCCAAAATCTTTCCAAATCATTAATTATGATTTTACATAATTTTTCCATATTTTTAATAATTTTATTAAGGCCTTACAGTCGGTTTCCAATAACGGCCACCGAACTGCATACATAGCGACCTTTTCCGAAATTGATTTGGACATATCTTAAAATCTATCCATTAGATTTCAAATCTCTTATTATCATTCAAAAGCCCTTTTTGATATAAACCCAACGGTTCTAGTTTTGGGAGAATCCAACGGTCGGATCTCCCATTACATCAATTTGAAGTCAATGCTCGAAATTCGCTAATGGTCGTTGCGCTGTACGTTCTGTTCAGGCCATTTAAATATATAAAATATATATCGTCAATTTCCATTTAAGAACGTATTTTATAAATCGCTTATAAATTCATTTTAAAACGATTTCAACTTCCATTTCAATTTTAAATCAAAATTGAATATTCTATATCATTATAATATTAAAATGATAATATTTTCAAAATATCAGATTTTGAAATCATATCTTTTCGATATTCGTTATAAAATGAATAAAATCGATAGAAAATTTCGTTCGAGTTAAAATGGCGTACATCTACTTCACTCGGCTTCATAATTTCAATATTTTCGTGTCCATCCAAAATCGGACATTAAAATCATATTTTGATTATTCACTGAATATTATTTTAAAATATTCATTATTTATGAATTGGAATCAGACTCAATCAGTTACCATATAATTTTATTTATATGGACTCCATACATCGCATGTATTCAAAAATATTGATAAACAACCATTAAAAAGTCAGTTCACATCCAGAGTGCAATTTACAACTGTATAAGCATTAAATAATTAATTAACGCTTATAACAGTCTATCAATCAATCGGTTGACACATAGTTAAATCCAAGGGAGATGTGAGTTAATTATCATCCCCAGACCCGTGTGGGGTTTCCAAACAACAACAGCCAATTCAAATTAATCATTGGTTAATAAATTTAACCAATTCTAATTTGATTCAAATTATTTTTCTACTTAGCCCATTTTCACTGTTTTAAATTATAAATGGATATTTATAATTTAATTTCAACTACCACATTAATATTCACAATTTTATTTTATATTTTTTTCTATGTTCAAAATCATAATCAAAACACAATACAGTCAGTCCAATTATCTTTGGGGTTTCAAACAACAGTCAAGTGAGCTAACAGGCACCGTATAACATTTTATGATAATTAAAACAGATAAAAATTAACACTGGCAATCTATATATTTTTAGTTATAAAATAAATAACTGTACAAATATTTTAGTGAGAGAATTCTCACTTCTGGTTTCCACTCCGTCAGTCTTTAATGGAGGATTGTTTTATTGTAATTAAACGAACATTTGATTTTATTAAAAACTTCAATAACTTCCATTTCCATTTTGGTCAGTTCCATGTTGTAGTGTTCGACTCAACGATTTCAACGGACTCAGTTTTGTTGAAATCTGTTTTGATTTGCAAAAGATATTAACATTTAATATTAACACTATTTAATTACAATTAAATTCCTTAATCACATATATAATTTAATTACACCTTTAATCCATCGCCCTTACTTCATCTTCTACAAGCACGACACTGTATAAAACACGCCACCAATCCTTGCAACCAGGCGCCGCCGGTTATTTAGCTATCAAATAAATCATCATGAGAATGAAATGAGTTTACTGATTCAGTACTCTGCATTACTTGGCCTTTTTGATTAAACATTTGTTAATTATATTCTTTAAAGTCTTCCAATATTTGGATTTTATTTTTACTTCTTATTATAAATAAGAATATTCTTAAAAATCATTTCATTTACTTATAAACCTTTTCAAATACAGTTTATAATATCATATATGGAAATCATAACTTACGTTTCCCTCAATTTCTCTCGTTCATAAACTAACACCATTCTTAGATAATTGTGAAGTAGTTCAAGTTAGGGTATTTTATTTACCTCTCAGACCTTGATCAACAACATTCATATCTTTAGAATAGATAGAAATTTATTAACCACCCGTTTTACTTTGAAAACCTTATTTAAATCTCAACAGCGTTTACTTAATTAATTATTAAGTAAAATATTATTATACTTCTCTATTAATCTTTAATAATCCTTTATAATGTTTTACTCGAGCTTCGATTCCAATACAAATAGAATCATGTATAAAATTTCTTAAACATTTCTTTATAAATATTCTTCAACTTGTTTGCAACAACAATACTATATTTGTTTTTAAATCAATATACGTCTTTAACAAATTTAATATGAATGTCTTTACAAAACTTATATAAATATCTTTACAAATCTTACAGTTATATCACTTACAACTCTTATATAGACATTTCTTACGAATCCTTATTTTTTTGTATCAAAGCAATTCAACTTATCATCTAAAACAAACGTTTTAGATTTCATTTCATAACTTAGCCATCTCACTTAGCCATTTCATACCATTTTCCAATTTCTCAATTTCCTTTTTCTAACTTCAAATATTAAGTAAATATTTGATTTAAACTATTATATTTGCTTAAAAATATTTTTTCACCTTTGTTATAAAAACTCGGTTTTAATATAAAACCCGTTCATCAACTCCTTTCACCATTCAATTCGATCTCATTTCATCTTCGTTTAATTTTTAAATGAATTTCAATTAAAAAGTAATCTCTTAAATTATTATTAGTTAAAATAATAATTTACTTCAATCATTAACCATTGTAGTAGTAGTTAATTTATTAATTACCAAAATAAATAATAAATTCCTTTTAAAAATCTTATTAAGATTAAAAAAATTATTGGTTAAACTATTTCGTTAGATTAATTCAAAACAAATAATTTAATAATTATTCTCAATCAAAAACTGTTGACTTAGTCAACTCAAAACACAGTTAATTTGATAACCAATTTCAATTGTTCCTTCCTTTAAATTAATTAATATAATTAATTTAAATAATTCCATTTAATTGTTTCTTAAAAAACAATTACCCAATTCTTAATCGTTAGGTTAATTTCTGTTCGTTTGCTTATAAATCTTCTTAACATAAGAATTTACTTTATAAAATCACTTAATAATTAGTATAAGCTTTATTAATAAATAATAAATATTTATTTCCTTTTAACAAACTTTATTTAAAATACAAATTTAAAAATCTATGTTTAGTTATAAAATTAGTTTTATAACTTCACTTTTCTTAATTCACCTGACGGTAAATTCACATTTGGAAATGATTGATTTATAGGCCATATACTGCCAATTACTCAACGAATATTGCCTATTGGTTAAAACAAAACAAATGTTGAATTCTAGACAACGGTCAATAACCAAATCAATTATCTAATAAGAACAGTTCGTATAATATAATATGGAAATAAATATCATTAAATATACTTGAGGAATCCCGTTGGATCCCTCCAACCTGTACTTCCCTACATCTCAATATGTTATCTCAAATATAACCATTCAATTTAAATGAATAATGGTTTCATAATAGTTCAAAAACGACAATTCAATATCAACCAATTTATTTAACACAACCATAACAATTCAAATAAATTCATTAAATTAAACACGTTGGTTTTATAAACATGACCAATAAGGTAAGTTACCTTAATTGGGACCAATCGTCAAAATAATGATTTGGTACTCCACTGAAATTAAAAATACATTTAATTTCATCGGTTTGATCAATATATGAATATATAATTAACAAACAGGCAACCATTAGCAACCATAACACACAAATATAAAAACCAGACTTATATAAAATATAAATGGGAAGAACTGAGTGAGTTTAACTCACGTTGATTTGATTCGTTGAAATGGTTCGGTTACAATTAAATTAAATAGTTGTTTAATTTAACTGTAAATTTCTATTGTCTCCATTCCTATCCAAATTAGCTCCACAATGTTGATCTCGTCACCATGATCATAACGCAACTTGATTCGTCAAATTTTGTTACAACAGAGTACGTTATTAACAATTTAAACTAATATTAATTAATATAATAATTAACTAATTCCCTTAATTAAAATCTTAATTTAACTTAGTTTAATAAATTACTTGTGTTACACAGATTTTAATAGGCCGACCCATTTGAATTTCAAAACAGTGCCGACTTCGTTTATCTCATTAGATCCCTTAATTAAGTATAAAATAAACTAATCATTTTTGTTAAAACTTAAGCATGACAGTTAAATTTGAAATGGGAAAGCATGGGCCGACATAATTCTATTTAATAACTGATATATAAATTGCATTTTAATTACTGTATGCAAAAGCATTTGGGCCTAATTAAAACACTATTGCACTTCGTTTTGTTACTCTCCCATCCTTCACCGTTCTTCATTCGCGAGGATGACACCCGCTCTATCTTGGATATCAAACCTCCACGAGCACCAACATGGACCAGCCCGTCATCTGACACCTCCTAGAGCAGCGCCTTACCCTTTTCCTTCCAGGCCATAAGCCTCTCCATCATGTTTCTCCACACAGCAGTACTCCTCAGCCTTGCTGCGAGAGCTTCAACCAACACCAGTACAAAGACTGCGCCACCAATGGACCATCAGACTTTGATCCAATGTCGCCCCTGCACTCGCCTAGCCCTGCCCTTTCTTCCACCTGAACTCCATGACTTCCATACCCGTCCTCTGCCTTCGGTTTGACAATGAAGCCAGCAACTTCCATGACGCTTCACACCACCACCGTGAACAAGAATCCATCGCCACTAGTAGGATAGTAGAGCTCGAAATTCTGAAGCTTTTTCTATTTATAAGTTTTGACTTTTAGTGAGCGGATTTTGGGATTTAAGGGAGAACACTTTAGTGCTTTTCTTGTAACACCCCGCATTTTGTAACAATTAAATAATGCATATGTGCATATGTATGCATAGACATAAAAATTTAAAAGAAAAATATAATAATGATAATATATGATTGCATGTAATAAATACATGCACTGAAAAAGAAGAAAATATTAATGCAAATAAAAATGTGATGCATGCATTAAAAGAAAGAAAGGATTGGTTGCATGGAGTGTAAATATGTTACATGCACCGATTTACAAATATTATGCATTAATAATAAGAGAGAAATAAAAGAAAAAGATTCATGCAATAGTTTAAATGAAATATTGTAACAAATATGAAAAAGAGGAATAAGAGGAGAACAATAACTACCATTGTTCTAAGCCTTGTTAACAAAAGCCTAAGTAGTCCAGTTGGTTAGAGCATGTGACTCTCATGCAAGTGGTGCAGAGTTCGATCCCCGTTACCATCATATTTTTGTTTTAAGGGAACGACTAAAATAACACATGTTCTAAAGAGAAAATATGTATAAACGCCCATATAAATAAAAGTATACATATAAGATGTAACGACCCAGAAAATCTGAACCAATTTAAAATTTTTGAATTGGCTAAAATCGTAGATTTTAAATATTTAAAATAAATATTTTAAATAATAGCAATGAAAAGTGAGTTTGAATCGAAGTTTGAAAACGAATATAATTAATTCTAATTATAAACAAGGCCTGAAAAGGCGCTGTAGTTTCAAAAATTGAATTCAAACTTTGTCGGACTGTACCGGGTGCAAAACAAAACGGATTTGAGTGAAACCAAAAATATTTAAATCTGTTAGTGAATACCTTTCTAACGAATCTGAAAAATCGAAGTTTCATAGTGGAAAGCAAAAGTTATGGCAAAATGAATTTTCAGAAAGGTCGCTATGGAATTTTTTTAGCCCGTGAAATTGGCCATTTTGCAAATGACCTCGGAATTCGACGAAACCACTTTTGTTAGATCCGAGATGTGAAGTTATTACTAGGTTTCAAATTTCATAATTTTTGAAGCTAGTATGTGAGCATGGCAAAGGAAAATGTGTTTGGGTCAATTACAGTTAAATTGGATCGACCAGAAATGGGCCTTTTTGCAAACGGTCTCAGAATTCGACGAAACAAGTTTTGTTGGGACCGTATCGTCAAAACATAGCCAGATTTATTTTTCTGGAATTTTTCGAATCAGTTTATGGGCCTGGCAAATTGAAATGTACGTTCAAATATAATATTGAATGTTATATATTTTAAATTGAAGGAAAACTGACTGAAACAGTCGAATGGGCCTACGAAACATATCCCATTGGGTTCGAAATGGGGGTAAAACGCTAGGGACGACAGTCGTTGGGTTTGGATTGGGGTTCGTGTGTGAAAGGGGGTATTTTCGAAATTTATAAATATATAAATTAAAATAAAATTCTTGGCCCAACCAGATCTCGACAAACCATCCTTCTCTCTCCCCGATTCATCAGCTACGAACGGCGGCCGCACTTCTTCCCTTCTGTCCTCCTTCCCTCTCGATACAAGCACTAAAACCCTAGGCCCCTTTTGACATCTTTGAAGATCTCAGCGAGAGCTTCAAATCTGTCCCAGTCTCATCCCCTCTCGTCGCGTGTGGATGGAGTTACGGGTCCACCAAGTTGTCAACTTCGAGGCGCCGCCGTGAGCAGGAGGAACCAACGAGTGGGGGCCCACCTACCTCCGCCTGAGCGCCTCTCGGAGCTCTTGGATGTGGCGCAACCCGATCGCAACAACGCTTAATGGATTTTGCAAGAATCGAGGACCTAGTTTTGAACACTCGTAGAAGGTGTACGGCTTGATTATTCTGAGCAGGTTTTGACACTTTAAAGTGTCGCAAAATTCGTCCATCTTTGAAAAATCATATCTTTTTCGTTTGTAGACGAAATTCAGTGAAACAAGAGAAAGTGGACTCGTGTGGACGTCTTCTACATTCTAGAAGAGACCGCATATTTTTCTGAGCCTTCTGTTATTTTTGGTGGAGTGGAACCCAATGTGAGATTTCTAATTTATAAACGATATGGAAAACGACGATGTATAAATTATATAGTCAATGTTTGGTTATATAAGCGTTGTACACCTCATGTATAAGCGTTGTATAAGTTGTACGTTCGATGTATAAGTTATATATGCGTTGTAAAAATTATATATGTGTTGAAATAGAAGTGAATTGCTATATATATATATATATATATATACGCCCCTCGTCCACAAACCATGGACGATATTTATTGGTTGTGATTGGTATGAAAATTGATTGATAGCGAATGGTTGATTGGGATTGTTTGTGGTTAATATTGATTGATTGTGGTTGAAAAATACCCGTTTGGGGTTGAGAAATATTTGGTTGAAACCACATAGGATTACTTTGTGGAAATGAAATAAATATACATGCCGCTTTCGTGCGAACTAGATGCATGAATCCCCATTGTCAAAAACCGTGAGGTTTTAAGGTAGAGCGAGGAGCCGTACTAGGGACGGTCCCGGTTTTAACTACCCTGCCGTTATGCTGCCGAAATTTCCTGAAATATTCATGTGTTTGATTTATTTTCAATTGTTGAAACTATATTCATTTGTTGAGTGGAAATTCATGTATATAAAATAATCGTGTTTTGAAATAAATTGTTTTACAATAAAAATCACATTTTTACTATATACATGAACCGTGGTAAATGGTGATGTGTAGAAATAAACATCTGTTGGATAAAATATCATTTTTATCGATAGTGCGAAGTGAAAATGGTTTTGAAATCGAAGAATGAAATATATAGAAATATATATAATTATAATATATCGAATAACGAAGCTACAGTTCGTATTTTGAAATCGTGATTTCAAACGATTAGTGCGGAAGATCTAACCATCGGATTTTCCTGAAACCACAACCGTTGGGTTCGCCTTGGAAATATCTTTCCAACGGCACCAACTTTGTAAAGATCCAACGGTTGGATTGTCTGGAATGTTTAATTCAAATATGAAGAAAAACAGCGCCAGAATCGATTATATTTATATATATATATATATATATATATAAATATAATTAAATTAAATCGAATAACGATGCTGCACTTCGTATTTTGAAATCATAACTTCAAACGATTAGTGCGGGAGATCCAACCGTCGGATTTTCCCAAAACCGAAACCGTTGGATTCGTTTGAAAAGATCTTTTTAATGCTATAAATTTTGTGAAGATCCAACGGTTAGATTTTCAGATATGTGTAAATCAAATCTGGAGAAAAACAGCGCCACGGCCGCGTTATGGCCTGAAGCATTGTTTGAATGAATTGGCTATTTTTAAATAAATAAAAATAGCGATAAATCATGATAAAATATTATAAACGATATGGAATGGAAATAAACTGAATTTGCTTGATTTATTTGATATTTGATGGTTGAATGTGTTTGGTGTGAAAATTACATTAAAGAACAAAATTGGTGTTGTCGAATAATTTAACCATTGAAATGAATTGATTTGAAATTCTAGATATACGTGAATTAATTGAAAAGGCCGAGTTAATTCTCATTTCAAATAATTGATCGACGAGTGAAAGTCGAAGGTATGAAGACGGTGCAAGACCGATGATCTTCATGTCGAATGGAGGGGTGCTACTGATGCTCATGATAGGAGTAGCTACCTTGACGGGGTTGAAGTAGTAGCCACCCAGACATACTTGTTGATTGTACGGATATGCGAGGTATTGAGTGCCTCCGGTTTCGTTCAGACCCAGAACGAACGTGTAAATGGACTGTGTGTCTGACATTGGATTTTGTTCTATGCAGATTGATCTCTATTAAATATATATCTGTTTGGCAGCGGAGAATTTATTCTCTTGCTTAACGCCTTCTCTGAGACGTACGAGCCCAGAGGTTATATATCGATAGAAATCAGTTGCACGGGGTGAATTGCCTGTGTGGCACGCCTAAGTGATAGATGATCAAGGCTTCTGTTGAAAAGCAAAGTCTTGTGGTTGATGATCAAAGCACAGCCTGTGTGGCATAGCTTTGTGTATAACGTGAATTCGCGAGCCTCACACCCCGGGATGGACCAGAAACGGGAGAAGGATCCAGGGAGGACATGCGTTTCTTTCTAGCTAGGGTGGTGTCAGTGACCTACCAGCCCTGACATTTATATACTTTTCACCTATGTGGTTGTTGCTGTTGCGAGGCGCCTCGGATATATCGGTCGATCCGGGACCGATGGAGTCATTGGGCTCATTTACGCCCCAAAGGGCGCGTGAACGCAGTGTTCAGGCATTTTAATCCACATCGGTGGACCAACCCTGTGGCTCCAAAGGGTCGACGCGTTCTGATCCTGAGACATGGGCTATATTGTCTCGAATTCGGTGAGGACTATCCTTTGCCTCGGTTCATGACGGAAATCCAATTTTCAAATACGACATCGTGCGGTTTTGATTGTGTACCTATATATTGCGACATAGTGGTATGGGGCATTAATGCCGCCTATGATTGATAGTTATGATTGAAAATGTTTTTGAAACATATATACACTAGCAATAATATCAAATGATTTGTTTTGCTCGTATCAAGCATATTTTGGCCATTATAAGGTAAAACTCTATCCTCTGGTGTGTGTTGCATTGTGTGATGGGAACTGAGTCTTATAATGGCTTCATTTTTATAAAAAGAATTGCGATGTTTAAAAGATCTATTTGTTTTAAAGCACTGGCAATCCAATGGAGTAAACCCATTCCGCGAAAGTGGCGTGGTCCTGTGATTAGCCATATTTGAAAATGTGTTAAGTAGATTTCTCATACCAGTCCCATGACTGACTCGTAGTTTGTTTCACTTGCAAACTCGGGTGCCCCTATTTCTACACGGGCAGCCTTGTATTCAGGTTTTAGCAGGCTCTTTCTGGATAGCTGGAGCTGAAGATGGATTCTATCATTTATCTCTTTTTATGCTTTTCAGCTCCTGTTGTACATATTATGTTTTTCTTTTCCGCAGTGGACATTTATGTATAGCTGAACTGTATTTTATACTAAACAAGATCCTATATACTGTGTAACTCTAATGATTATATTTATCCAGTGTATTCTATTGTGCATTATCTGGTGTATTTATTTATTTATTTATTTATTTATTTATTTATTTCTGTTCTGTTATTATCTGTTTATGTGTTATATTCCAAAGATAACCCTTGCCACCGTCTTATCGGGAATGGGGTCGTCACAAACGTGGTATCAGAGCTTTGGTTAAGCTTAGTTCTGGAATATAACATATTAACGAACTCGTCCGAAATAGAACCAGTAGTGTTCTAGAACGAGTAACTCATTACAGATAGGATTAGTAACATCCTAGTATGAGTATAACAGAATGAAATACACTTCGATAGACACATTTACATACAAGTATATGTCTCTATGTTTCAAAATTACTTTTTCTGTTGGCCTAACACTTTGTCTGCTATTTGCAAACATAGAAAATGAGTGGCAGAAGCAGAAGAAATAATCCTATGGTTCAACAAATTAATGAGCCAGTTGCACTCCCTTAGCCAGGATCAGATATAGAAGCTCTATTTAAAAGATATCGAAATCTGGGAGGAGTACCATTCACGGGGAATGAATCTATTATTCAAACTCAGGCTTGGATGAGTTCTGCTGAAAGAATTTTTGAAAGTTTCCAGCTGGGAGATGACCAGAAAAGATTAGTGGCATCTTGGGCACTCAAAGAAGAAGATTTAATCTGGTGGGAAACAATCATTAAAGATAATCCAGAAGGTGATATAACCTGGGGTATGTTCAAACAACTTTTCAATAAAAAAATTATTCCTCCAGAAGTAACTGAGCGGTTATGTGATGAATTCTACTATTTGATATAAGGGGATATGAATATCCCAGAATATCATAAGAAATTCAATGAACTTTCCCACTTCGCCCCTCGTCTAATACGAGATCCAAAGAGGAAGAATCTGAGATTTATTAATGGTCTTCAGAGGAAATACCAGAATAGTGTGATGGGCCATGTGAAGCTTCCTTTTTCTAAAATGATATACATGGCTTATCAATATGAAGATCTTGATAGGCGAGGCCTTTTTGTCGACGAGGAGGAAGTCAGCACTAGCAGTAAAAGGAAATCTGGAGTTGATAGCCCAGAGACAAGTGCACATCCTGAGGCCAGTACGACGTCTGGGGCCAGAAAGAAGCCTAAATTCAATAGGGAAAAGGCTAAGTCTGAGAAAGGACTAGTAACGACTGCAATATGCAATAACTGCAAGAAGCCAGGCCATTTTCAAGGGAATTGCAAATTCTCGATGAAAGAAAGAAATGTTGGGTCAAAACCCAAGAACAAGTTTCAGGAAAATAGAAAATGCAGTCAATGCCATCAGGCGGGGCATCTTGCAAAGGACTGCCAGTTATCAAGGAAATCTGAAATAGTACAAGTAAATGAAGTGGCAAAAGTTCCTGCATCCTCGTCTAGTCAGGGAAAGTCAGATGTTTTAGAAGGCACACTTACTGTCAAGAACATTCCCGTTAAAGTACTGTTTGACACAGGCGCGTCGAGAAGCTTTATTGCAAAGAATGCAGTTAAGAAATTAGATTTGAAATTGAAAAAGCTCAAAGAACCCATCACTGTCCAGAATCCGGTTGGGGGTTCCCTCAATCTTAGTTGGGTTTGTGGGGTACCTGTTTCCTTTTCTCATTATCGGTTTCCTTGTATCTCGATCGTCATGAATTTTACCGAATTCGATCTTATTTTAGGATTGGATTGGTTAACCAAATACGAAGCAGAGGTTAAATGTACAGAAAGAGTTGTCAAGGTTAAACGAAGCTCGCCAATATTGTAATTCCCTGTGCAGGTCCGAATTCTGATAGAAAGGACTTCTGGGCAGCATTAGATATTTCTCCTGCTCTAATAGAACCTGTTCCTGTCATTACAGAGAATATCCCAGTCAACATAGAAAATATCCCAGTTGTCAAGAACTATGCGGATGAGTTCGAAGAAGTTGTTAGCTTACCTCCGCAAAGAGAAATTGATTTTAAAATCTCTTTAGTCCCGAATGCAAGGCCAGTGGTTCACGCAATTCGAAGGATGACCTTGAAGGAGAAAGAAGAGTTAGATAATCAGACTAGACAGCTAGTATGGAAAGGTCTAATCAAACCTAGTTTTTCTGATTGGGGAGCAGCAGTGGTATTTGTTCCGAAGTCCGACGGTACTCTCAGACTGTGTGTGGATTATCGCGACTTGAATAAACAGACATTGAAAAACAAATATCCATTGCCGCGGATTGATGATTTATTGGACCGATTAAATGGAGCACAAGTGTTTTCACGAATGGACCTAGCTACAGGTTTCCATCAGCTTCCTATTGCCGAAGAGTGTGTTCCTTTGACAGCATTCAGAGGTCCGGACTTATTCTACGAGTGGTTAGTAATGCCGTTCGGCTTATGTAACGCTCCAGCTTATTTTGTCGATCTGATGAACAGAGTATTCAGAGGAGTATTGAATAAATTTGTTCTGGTTTTCATTGATGATATCATGATCTTCTCTAAGTCAGAAAGCGAGCACGAAAAACATTTAGAACAAGTGTTAGAAATTCTGAGAAAGAATGTTTTAAAAGCAAAGTTTTCCAAATGTATATTCTGGCAGGAAGAAGTTAAATTTATTGGCCACGTCGTGTCAAAGCAAGGAATTTCAGTGGATCCCAGTAAAATCACTGCTATTCAGAATTGGAAACAGCCTCGTACACCCACAGAAGTCAGAAGTTTTCTCGGGTTGGCCAGTTATTATCGGAAATTCATTAAGGATTTTGCGAAGACATTCAGTTCCTTAACGAAATTAACTAAGAAACATTCGAGATTCAACTGGACTCCAGTATGTGAGGAAGCTTTCTAGGAGCTGGAATTAAAACTAACGACCGCTCCAGTGTTAACAATAATAGATGGCAATGAGGACTTGAAAGTCTGGACTGACGCATCTAGAGAAGGCCTTGGCGCGGTGTTAATGCAAAGAGGATAAGTGATTGCTTATGCTAGCCGTCAGCTGAAACCGCATGAGAAGAATTGCGTTACCCATGATCTTGAGCTGTTAGCCATCGTATTTGCTTTGAAAATCTGGAGGCACTATCTTTTGGGTGAGAAATTCGAACTATATACTGACCATCAATCATTGAAATATTTGTTCACCCAGAAGGATTTGAATCTGAGACAGCAACATTGTCTAGAATTTCTTGCAGCGTACGACTTTGAGATTTTGTACACTCTAGGGAAAGCCAATGTTGTGGCTGATGCGCTGAGTAGAAAGAATGTAATAATCGCCAGCTTTATCGTTATGACTTCCTTGATTGACAAAATCTCCATTCTACAGAAAGATGATAATTTTGTTGAGGAGATGATCAAAAGAATTCAAAAAGGCGATGCATCCAGTTTCCAAGTGGATAACGAGGGAATTCTTAGATTAAAAGGAAGGATTTTTGTTCCCGACGTCTCCGAGCTCAAAAGAGAAGTTCTTGATGAATGTCACAAGTCCAAGCTGAGTATCCACCCAGGGGTTAGCAAAATGTATAATGACCTCAAGCGAACTTTCTGGTGGAAGGCAATGAAAAGAGATATATCTATATATGATAGCCGGTGTCCCACCTGTCAGCAAGTTAAAAGCGATCAGCAGAAACTGGTTGGATTGTTGCAACCTTTAGAAGTGCCAGCTGGAAAATGGGAACAGATTTCTATGGATTTCATAGATGGTTTTCCCAGGACCAGAAAAGGAAATGACAGTATCTGGGTGATCGTAGATCGATTTACGAAGACCGCTTATTTCATACCTGTCAAATCGAATAGAACTGCTCAAAGTCTGGCGCAGATTTATTTCAAAGAAATTGTTAGACTGCACGGAGTTCCCATGAGCATCGTTAGTGATCGTGACCCGATTTTTTCCAGTAAATTCTGGGAAGCATTCCAAGAATTGGGAACGAAACTGAACCCGAGCACCGCTTATCATCCTCAAACTGATGGCCAAACTGAGAGGGTGAATCGTATTCTTGAAGATCTATTGCGGGCTTGTATTCTTGATTTTGGCGGATCATGGGAAGACCATTTGCATTTGGCCGAATTCTCATACAACAACAGTTACCAAGCGAGCCTGACAATGTCACCATTCGAAGCATTGTATGGTAGACCGTGCCGATCCCCTGCTTGTTGGGTGGAGCCAGGCAATAGACTTGTATTGGGCCCAGATATGATTCGCGGTGCGGCAGATAAAGTCGACTTTGTTAAGAAACGATTACTTGCCGCTCAAAGACGACAGAAAAGCTATGTAGATAAGAGAAGAGGAGATATATCATTTGCTGTTGGCGACTATGTATATTTGAAAGTATCTCCGATGAGAGGAGTTATCCAGTTCGGTAAAACAGGGAAATTGGCACCCAAATTCATTGGTTCGTTTCCTATTCTTGAACGGATTGGAACTCTCGCATATAAGGTTCAATTGCCTAATTGGTTGCCTGGAGTGCATGATGTATTTCATGTATCTCAACTTCGAAAGCACGTTCATGATCCAGACTTGATCGTGGAAGAAGCAACGCAACAGGATATAGAAATCACTCCAGAATTGGCAGTTAGGAGAGAGCCGCTAAAGATAATTGGCAAAGAAACCAAAGAGCTGAGGAACAAAACGGTTCACCTAGTCAAAGTGCAATGGAGTGGAGATCCGCGAGATTGTACTTGGGAAACTGAGGAGAGCATTCAGAAAGCCTATCCTAGGTGTCGAGTGGATATCTCTGATTGACTACGGTGCAAGGTATATTTACCATACTTTGCGTTACCATTTAATTCTCTACTCTGTTGTTATTTCTTTCCATGGATGTGCACTTTTACTTCTATAGTCTGATTAATTAAAAAAAAAAAGAGTGTATGAATTAATTTGTCTGATTTTGAAAAGTTAAAACAAATTTCTTTTTGTTTGTGTTGTGGGATAGTAGATTTGATTAATTAAATTATTAAAATGATAGTTAATTTAATCAATAAGAGGATGAAAGGTAGAATTTATTCGATTAAACCACACATTGAACTGATTTAAAAATAAATAGATATATATACATGTGCATTATATATGTTTGAACAGGTAATTGGATTGGCTGTTGAGTAAAGAAATTATTTGCATGCCCGACAAATAGGTAAACCTTAATGAGTTGGATGCGAAATAATATTATGTAAACTCTTGTGAATGCCATTGGATGCAGAGTGCTGGTTATTCTGTGTGTAATTAATAAATGTCGCTATAGGATAGTAACAATTAATTTTGAACTACACTACATGGCATACTTCTTGAAGATAGGCATACTTCATCATATACCACATAAGCATTTGGAGCTTGTGTGACGAGGGGGAAGATTTACCATATGAGCGAGAGGCTTGTATGGCGATGACTATATTTTACAGGTTGAACTGATGACTGATATGGACTATTTAAATTGTAACGATAGAATTTCCAGATTAATAAAAACCCCACACGGGTCTGGAGTTGACAATAATCATGTCTCTCTAGTTATTAGATACGGCACATGGACTATTTATTTCCCACACGGGACGAGGTGACGAGGATTTATCCTCTGGAGCATTTAAAATGCACACTCCCTCAGGCTTTGACAGGGTGACGAGAATTTATTCTCTGGAGTTATTATCAATACACGCTCCCCTATAAACACCAGAATATATCACTATAAACATATGTATGCTTATTAGGATTTATTGGGTACCTAATACAGCCCAATAAATTTCCAAACCTCTCCCCATACAAAGGAGGTTATGGCGAAATATTTCGAAAATTCTGGGTGTTAGCCAAATTTTTGAAGAATTTGAAAAATTCTCAGAAACTGAAGAGTTGGAGAATTGAAGCCAGATTGAACGTAGAGTTGATTAATCAAACCACTTTCGACTTTGTTCCTTTTCGGGGATGAAAAGTTTTAAGTGAGGGAGATTGTAACGACCCGGAAAATCTGAACCAATTTAAAATTTTTGAATTGGCTAAAATCGTAGATTTTAAATATTTAAAATAATAGCAATGAAAAGTGAGTTTGAATCAAAGTTTGAAAATGAATATAATTAATTCTAATTATAAACAAGGCCTGAAAAGGCGCTGCAGTTTCAAAAATTGAATTCAAACTTTGTCGAACTGTACCGGGTGCAAAACAAAACGGATTTGAGTGAAACCAAAAATATTTAAATCTGTTAGTGAATACCTTTCTAACGAATCTGAAAAATCGAAGTTTCATAGCGGAAAGCAAAAGTTATGGCCAAATGAATTTTCAGAAAGGTCGCTATGGAATTTTTATAGCCCGTGAAATTGGCCATTTTGCAAACGACCTCGGAATTTGACGAAACCACTTTTGTTAGATCCGGGATGTGAAGTTATTGCTAGGTTTCAAATTTCATAATTTTTGAAGCTAGTATGTGAGCGTGGTAAAGGAAAATGTGTTTTGGTCAATTACAGTTAAATTGGATCGACCAGAAATGGGCCTTTTTGCAAACGGTCTCAGAATTCGACGAAACTAGTTTTGTTGGGACCGTATCATCAAAACATAGCTAGATTTATTTTTCTGGAATTTTTCGAATCAGTTTGTGGGCCTGGAAAATTGAAATGTACGTTCAAATATAATATTGAATGTTATATATTTTAAATTGAAGGAAAACTGACTGAAACAGTCGAATGGGCCTACGAAACATATCCCATTGGGCTCGAAATGGGGGTAAAACGCTGGGGACGACAGTCGTTGGGTTTGGATTGGGGTTCGTGTGTGAAAGGGGGTATTTTCGAAATTTATAAATATATAAATTAAAATAAAATTCTTGGCCCAATCAGATCACGACAAACCATCCTTCTCTCTCCCCGATTCACCAGCTACGAACGGCGGCCGTACTTCTTCCCTTCTCTCCTCCTTCCCTCTCGATACAAGCACTAAAACCCTAGGCCCCTTTTGACATCTTTGAAGATCTCAGCGAGAGCTTCAAATCTGTCCCAGTCTCATCACCTCTCATCGCGTGTGGAGGGAGATACGGGTCCACGAAGTTGTCAATTCGAGGCGCCGCCGTGAGCAGGAGGAACCAACGAGTGGGGGCCCACCTACCTCCGCCTGAGCGCCTCTCAGAGCTCTTGGATGTGGCGCAACCCGATCGCAACAACGCTTAACGGATTTTGCAAGAATCGAGGACCTAGTTTTGAACGCTCGTGGAAGGTATACGGCTTGATTATTCTGAGCTGGTTTTGACACTTTAAAGTGTCGCGAAATTCGTCCATCTTTAAAAAATCATATCTTTTTCGTTTGTAGACGAAATTCAGTGAAACAAGAGACAGTGGACTCATGTGGACGTCTTCTACATTCTAGAAGAGACCGCATATTTTTCTGAGCCTTCTGCTAATTTTGGTGGAGTGGAACCCAATGTGATATTTCTAATTTATAAACGATATGGAATACGACGATGTATAAATTATATAGTCGATGTATGGGTTATATAAGCATTGTACACCTCATGTATAAGCGTTGTATAAGTTGTACGTTCGATGTATAAGTTATATATGCGTTGTAAAAATTATATATATGTTGAAATAGAAGTGAATTGCTATATATATATATATATATATATATATATATATATATATATATATATATATATATATATATATATACGCCCCTCGTCCACAAACCATGGACGATATTTATTGGTTGTGATTGGTGTGAAAATTGATTGATAGCGAATGGTTGATTGGGATTGTTTGTGGTTGAAAAATACCCGTTTGCGGTTGAGAAATATTTGGTTCAAACCACATAGGATTAGTTTGGGGAAATGAAATAAATATACATGCCGCCTGCGTGCGAACTAGATGCATGAATCCCCATTGTCAAAAACCGCGAGGTTTTAAGGTAGAGCGAGGAGCCGTACTAGGGACGGTCCCAGTTTTAACTACCCTGCCGTTATGCTGCCGAAATTTCCTGAAATATTCATGTGTTTGATTTATTTTCAATTGTTGAAACTATATTCATTTGTTGAGTGGAAATTCATGTATATAAAATAATCGTGTTTTGAAATAAATTGTTTTACAATAAAAATCACATTTTCACTATATACATGAACTGTGAAAAATGGTGATGTATAGAAATAAATATCTGTTGGATAAAATATCATTTTTATCGATAGTGCGAAGTGAAAATGGTTTTGAAATCGAAGAATGAAATATATATAATTATAATATATCGAATAACGAAGCTGCAGTTCGTATTTTGAAACCATGATTTCAAACGTTTAGTGCGGAAGATCTGACCATCGGATTTTCCTGAAACCACAACCGTTGGGTTCGCCTTGGAAATATCTTTCCAACGGCACCAACTTTGTAAAGATCCAACGGTTGGATTGTCTGGAATATTTAATTCAAATCTGAAGAAAAACAGCGCTAGAATCGATTATATTTATATATATAAAAATATAATTAAATTAAATCGAATAACGACGCTGCAGTTCGTATTTTGAAATCATAACTTCAAACGATTAGTGCGGGAGATCCGACCGTCAGATTTTTCCAAAACTGAAACCATTGGATTCGTTTGAAAAGATCTTTTTAATACTATAAATTTTGTGAAGATCCAATGGTTAGATTTTCAGATATGTGTAAATCAAATCTGGAGAAAAACAGCGCCACGACAGCGTTATGGCCTGAAGCATTGTTTGAATGAATTGGATATTTTTAAATAAATAAAAATAGCGATAAATCGTGATAAAATATTATAAACGATATGGAATGGAAATAAACTGAATTTTCTCGATTTATTTGATGGTTGAATGTGTTTGGTGTGAAAATTACATTAAAGAACAAAATTGGTGTTGTCGAATAATTTAACCATTGAAATGAATTGATATGAAATTCTAGATATACGTGAATTATTTGAAAAGGCCGAGTTAATTCTCATTTCAAATAATTGATCGACGAGTGAAAGTCGAAGGTATGAAGACGGTGCAAGACCGATGATCTTCACATCGAATGGAGGGGTGCTATTTATGCTCATGTTGGAGTAGCTACCTTGACGGGGTTGAAGTAGTAGCCACCCGGACGTACTTGTTGATTGTACGGATATGCGAGGTATTGAGTGCCTCCGGTTTCGTTCAGACCCAGAACGAACGTGTAAATGGACTGCGTGTCTGACATTGGATTTTGTTCTGTGCAGATTGATCTCTATTAAATATATATCTGTTTGGCGGCGGAGAATTTATTCTCTTGCTTAATGCCTTCTCTGAGACGTACGAGCCCAGAGGTTATATATCGATAGAAATCAGTCGCATGGGGTGAATTGCCTGTGTGGCACGCCTAAGTGATAGATGATCAAGGCTTCTGTTGAAAAGCAAAGTCTTGTGGTTGATGATCAAAGCACAGCCTGCGTGGCATAGCTTTGTGTATAACGTGAATTCGCAAGCCTTACACCCCGGGATGGACCAGAAACGGGAGAAGGATCCAGGGAGGACATGCGTTTCTTTCTAACTAGGGTGGTGTCAGTGACCTACAAGCCCTGACATTTATATACTTTTCACCTATGTGGTTGTTGCTGTTGCGAGGCGCCTCGGATATATCGGTCGATCCGGGACCGATGGAGTCATTGGGCTCATTTACGCCCCAAAGGGCGGGGAAACGCAGTGTTCAGGCATTTTAATCCACATCGGTGGACTGACCCTGTGGCTCCAAAGGGTCGATGCGTTCTGATCCTGAGACATGGGCTAGATTGTCTTGAATTCGGTGAGGACTATTGTAACAACCCGAAATTCTGGGCCAGTTTAAAAATTTTATTTTGGCAATTTTAGCGAATTTTGATGATTTAAAATAGTTATTTTAAATAATATCGACGGAAAATTTATTTTGAATAGAATTCGAACGTATATATTATATACGTCATCGTTAGAATATAATTATATATAATTATAAATAGAATTGAAAATGGCGCGGTAGTTCGATAATTCGATTTCAAACTTTAATTGAATGTACCGGGTGCAAAACAATCCGGATTTTAGTGAAACTAAAAAAATAAGATCTATTTGATAATATCTTTCCAACGAATCCAAAAAATTGAAATTTCATAGCGTGAATCAAAAGATATGTCCAGTTGAAAATTCTGAATAGTCGCTATGGAATTCAGGCCCTTAAAAATAGACATTTTCCAAACGACCTCGGATTTCGACGAAACCACTTTTGTTGGATCCGTGATGTCAAATTATTGCTAGATTACAAATTTCATAATTTTTCGAATCAATATGTGAGCGTGGCGAAGTAAAACGTGTTTTGACCATTTTAGTTGAATTTAATCGACTGGAATACGACCATTTTTCCAACGGTCTCAGAATTCGACGAAACTAGTTTTGTTAGGACCGTATCGTAAATACGAAGCTAGAAAATAATTTTCTGGAATTTTTCGAGTTAGTACGTGGCCCCGGTAAATTGAAATGCGCGTTCAAATTCAATATATAGAGTTATATGTTGATTTTAAAGAAAACTGATCGAAACGATTGAATCAGCCTACGATACATATCCCATTGTGTTCGGAATGGGGGTAATACGTTATGGACGACAGACGGTGGGCCTCATATAGAGGTCGTATGAAAAAGTCAACTTTTTGAAATTAATTAAATAAATTAAAAAAATATCTCTCCTCCCCCTTCAAAACCGCTGGCCCCCCATTTCCCCAAACCCGATTCAGAAGAGAAAAAAAAAGAAAAAAAGAAAACAATTAAACATCGCGCCCTCCCCAGTGGCCCACCGCCGCCGCAGACGTCGGAGCCCCCTGGGCTGCGCCTCCCCCCTGCTCCCTCTCGCCGATCCTCCACTCGCGCAGCACCCAACCCACCACCACGAGTCCACCAGGGCACAGACCACCGCCCCTCCAGAAGCTCCACCCCCTCCTCCTTGCGTCAACACCATCCCCCACTCCCTCGGACCTCCAACGCGATATTTCCCTCTCCCCCCCTCTCCGTTCAACCATCGACAGTAAGTTTTGTTATTTGTTTCAATTTCTTTTTCTAGTATATATATGAAGGCATTGCTTTTAAATCTGATTTCATTTTTATATGAAGTTATAATTTTTGTTTATATAAAAGCTTGTTTGTTTAATTGATGTGTTGTGAAAATTGTTTGTGATGTTGATGTGAAATCGATAATAAAATATTCTTGTGTTGAAAGGAAATAAAATATTTATATAGTTAAAAATATTTTATCGTTAAAAATATAATTTTTAACGTGAAAGTGAATAAATAAATATTTATAAACGAATCGGTCGATTTGTTTATATACACCGATTTGACTGATATTGATTGGGTCGGTAAATTTTACACATCGCCCAACTGCACGAATAAAAATATGTGTTTGTTGATTTGAAACCCCACACGGGTGTTGGGATGATATTTGAGTACACTAATCCCAATTATTTAATTGTATGTCGATCGATTGGTCGACAGAATGTGTGAGCGTTGATTATCTACATTTGATGCTTATGCAGTTGTGTGGTGCACTTTGGATGGTGGTTGATTGTCTGTCGTTGCTATTATATACATGTGTTGTATGGAATTCATATAATTAACCTTATATGGTGATTGATTGGGCCTCATTCCAATCGGGAAAATAATGAACATTATAAAAGAAAATTCATGTGTTGAATATAAAAATATTCATGTGTTGACGATGTTCATGTGTTGAGTAAAATATTTTAATAATAAAATTTACATCTTTATCATATTTAAAATTAGAACTACTTCACGGTGGAGTCTAATTAAAAATCAAACGATAGATACCATAGTTTTATAAAATATTTTACATAACAAAAATAGTCGTGTGTTGAAAGAAATATAGATTCATGTGTTGAATAGAATAAATATTCATTTGTTGAATATAATAAGGAAGTTTTTGAAAAATATAAAGCCGTGTTGATTAAGGACGCACTATTTTGACGTGAACGATATTTATATCGATTTTATTCGTTTTATAATGAATATTGAAAAGTGATTTCAAAATTTAATATTTTGAAATGAAATTCAAATTAGATTAGATTAAAATTCAAATTGAAATTTTATTGAATCAATTTGAAATGAATTCGAATCGAATAGAAAATGAATTCGATTCGAATTGAATAGAAAGTGAATTTGAATTCGAATTGAATCGAAATCAAATTGATTAGAAATTGAAAATAGAGTTGAAATGGTTTTGAAAACGAATTTAAAACAATTTAGAAAATACGTTTCAAAAGGAAATCGACGAAATATATATAATATATATATTATATATATATAATGGCCTGAATAGAACGCGCCGCGCCGTGGCAGTTCGTGAATTTCGACCATTAACTTCGAATTGACGTTGCGGGAGATCCGACTGTCGGATTCTCCTAAAACTGGAACCGTTGGATTCGTATCGAAAAGAGCTTTCCAATGAATATTAGAAATTTGAAATCTAACGGTTGGATTTGGAATTATGTCCAAATCAATTTCAGAAAAGGTCGTTGTAAGTGCAGTTCGATGGCCGTTGTTGGAAATCGACTGTACGGGCCTTGATAAAATTATTAAAAATATTAATAATTTGTGTAAAATCATAATTTGTGTATTGGAAAAAATTAGGCTGAAAAATTCCACATTTGAAATGATAAAAATAGATTTTTATCAAAATGAACTAGTTTTGAACTAGAATTAAAATCAATTTATTTTTGAAATAAATAAATTGAATTTAAAAGTGATTTTAAAAATAATCAATATTCCCAATACGTGGATTGGACTGGGGTTGAATCGAAATTATCTTCGGAATATTTCGATGTTGGATTTCGTGACTATACCGATATTGTTATGGGAATTTGAAAGATATATTTTATATCGTTATTTCCAATATGATATTTATTGGTTTCAGAATTTGATATTGAATATAAGCCGGTATATTTTATATTCAGAGCCTTGTATTTAATATCAAATGTGTTTTGGGTTTGTCGTGAACCGTGTTTTAGATGACATTGGTTCTTTAACCCAGTTAAATGCAGGATAATAATTTTTTGAAAAGATTAAAACTAAGTATAGTTTGAATGAATCTTTAATTAGATTGAAATGTGAATTGATAATTTAAATTATCAAATCTGAAAGGTGATCGAGAATGGAGTACCACCAGTTTTGCTCCAAAGCGATAGTTAAATCTTTAATTAGATTTGAACGTGAAATGGTAATTAATTTTACCGATAAAACCGTGGTGTTAGATGTGGAGTATTACCTGTTTTCTCCAAGGGATATATAGGTTGGGATTGGGAAATAAAATAAATAATTACTTCAGTGTGGTTCGTTAATCCCGACTAGTTTGAAATGATATCCAAAGGAGGATTAAAGAATAAATTTAGAAGAATTTATCTTGGATAAAATTAATGGGAACCTTTCCCTAAGAATGTGATTTTGTGAATAAAAGAATATTCTGAATTGGAATGAGGAGTTTGTTGTGTTTGTGTAACATTTGTTTATTGTATACGTGGGTTTTTCAGAAAGGCCGGGTTTATACCCATTCTGAATAACCGATTCGACGAGATGTCGAAGATGAAGACGGTGGTTGAAGACCGGAAGTCTTCACATCGTTTGGGTGATTACTGATGATCTCGATTGGGCTGTACACCCAAGATGAGGGAAACAGTTGGTGATCGTCTAGACGTACTTGGAGATGGATGGATATGCGAGGAAAGTGCCTCCGGTTTCGTTCAGACCAAGAACGAACTTGTAAATGGATTGTGTGTCTGACATTGGATTTTATTCTGTGTTGATTGTTCTCTATTAAATATACATCTGTTTGGTGGCGGAGAATTTATTCTCTTGCTTAACGCCCGTCTCTGAGACGTACGAGCTCAGAGGTTGTATATCGATGGACATCAGTCGCATGGAGTGAATTGCCAGTGTGGCACGCGTAAGTGGCAATTGATCAAGGCTTCTGTTGAAAAGCAAAGTCTTGTGGTTGATGATCAAAGCACGACCTGTGTGGCGTAGCTTTGTGTATAACGTGAATTCGCGAGCCTCACACCTCTGTATGAGTCAAAAACGGGAGACGGACCGTTGGGAGAGCACGACGTTTCTTTCTAGCTAGGGTGGTGTCAGTGACCTACCAGCCCTGACATTTATATACTTTTCACCTGTGTGGTTGTTGGAATGCGAGGCGCCTCGGATATAGGTCTGTAAGGATCGGGAAACGTGTGTTCAGGAATTGCCAATCCTCAAAAGTAAGAGAGGACCGACCCAGCCGATTCCAAGGATCAAAGTGGGGGTCCTGAGGCATTTGCTAGAGTGTCTCGAACGCGGAGGGGAGCTTGCCCCTTGCCTCGACTCATGACGGAAATCCAATTTCCAATACGTGATATTGCGGTTTTAACTGTAGAACTAGTATGGCGACATGATAGATGGTACCCATGCCGCCTATGATTGATATTTATGATTGAAACTGTTTTGACACTATACACCTATAATAGTATCAAATAATGTGTTTTAAACGTATCAAGCATGCTTTGGCTGTTATAAGGTAAAAACCCTATCCTCCAGCTTGCGTTGCATTGTGTGATGGGACCTGGGTCTTATAATAGCTTCATTTTTCTTTATTTAGCATTGCGCTGTTTGTTTTATGCACTGGCATTCTTGGGAGGAAACCCCGTTCCGTGTTATATGGCGTGGTCCCTTGATTTACCTAACTTTAAAAATAAAGATTAATAACTGTTTTAGTTCTCACACCAGTCACATGACTGACCTGGAGTTTATTGTTTCAACCTAAACTCTGGGTGCCCCTATTTTCCGCACGGGCGGCTAGTAGTTTTGGTTTTGCAGATTTATATTCACAGGGTCCTGATTTACAGCTGGAACGATGCTCAGAAAGCTCTATATCCGTGTATCACTTCTAGTTGTGTTTTGTATATTTTTCCGCTGCTATGTAATTTATTGTAATCTCTGATATTTATCGAATGTAATTTATTCATTTATACTCTATAAATTCTTGTATCTAATGGAATTGTTGTAATAACAATGAAATGTTCTCCCGTCTGCGTTCCGATGTGTCCTGTTCTCAAAACGATCAGGGGTTTCGAACGGTCTTAGTCGGTTTAACGATCGATTCAGATCGAGCGAAATTCCTTGCCGTTACAGTTAGTATCAGAGCTTTGGTTTACAGAGCTCGAGAACAAGACACATTAGAACCATACGAAAGAATTCATCAGATATTGGATTAGTAATATCCAATTAGAATGACTCGTTAGAGATAGGATCTGTAGTATCCTAGAATGAGTGTGAAGAGTATATTTTTCAAATGAAAACAATTTTGTTTTGAAAATTTAAGTCGTTTTAAACGTATTTGATTATTTATTTATTTTGAATTTGGACAATCGAGTATATATAGATTTCGCATATACACGTCATGAACGTATATTCGAAGTTTTAATATACTGGGTAGATATAGAATCACATTCTAGACATCCGGGAATGATTCTGATGATGGTGCATCATCATCAGTATTTATATTCGAGTGACGAAGGTGTGATATCTATATATTTCCATTAGACTGGTGTGAGAACCAAAACTAATATAGATAGATTTATTGTTGTGATTTGGCATCAAAACATGATTTCTGTATATGTATCAAAATTTATGGATTTGAAACTCTAATTCACTAATTGATTGATGTTTGTGTTGTTTGTTTATTTGTTTGATGATTTTGAACCATTTAGCCTAATTGAATCAAATATTGAACTGTATTGAAAATTGGTCGCGTTTGCTTGTATATACATATACTTACATTGAACAGGTCATAGCAAGGAGGCTAGAGCAGAGAATAAAATTTGTTTGCCCGACAAATAGGTACATGTTTACTATAATTTACTGTTTTGTTTGGGTGATGATGATTTTATGAGCCGATTGGCTAGCCGCTTGGCTTTTTCTTTTTCTTTTTGAGATCCGAAGGCCTGTATGGCAATTTCGGGATTTTCCCGTGGCTCCCGGTGCAGGGGAGGTTATGGCGAAATTTTTCGAAAATTCCGGGTGTTAGCCAAATTTTTGAAGAATTTGAAAATTCTCAGAAACTGAAAAGTTGGAGAATGGAAGCCAGATCGAATGTAGAGTTGATTGATCAAACCACTTTCGACTTTGTTCCTTTTCGGGGACGAAAAGTTTTAAGTAGGGGAGATTGTAACAACCCGAAATTCTGGGCCAGTTTAAAAATTTTATTTTGGCAATTTTAGCGAATTTTGAATATTTAAATTAGATTATTTTAAATAATATCGACGGAAAATTTATTTTGAATAGAATTCGAACGTATATATTATATACGTCGTCGTTAGAATATAAATAATTATATATAATTATAAATAGAATTGAAAATGGCGCGGTAGTTCGATAATTCGATTTCAAACTTCAATTGAATGTACCGGGTGCAAAACAATCCGAATTTTAGTGAAACCAAAAACAATAGGATCGATTTGATAATATCTTTCCAACGAATCCGAAAAATTGAAATTTCATAGCGGAAATCAAAAGATATGTCCAGTTGAAAATTCTGAATAGTCGCTATGGAATTCAGACCCTTAAAATAGACATTTTGCAAACGATCTCGGATTTCGACGAAACCACTTTTGTTGGATCCGTGATGTCCAATTATTGCTAGATTCCAAATTTCATAATTTTTCGAATCAATATGTGAGCGTGGCGAAGTAAAACGTGTTTTGACCATTTTAGTTGAATTTAATCGACTGGAATATGGCCATTTTTTCAATGGTCTCAGAATTCGACGAAACTAGTTTTGTTAGGACCGTATCGTCAATACGAAGCTAGAAAATATTTTTCTGGAATTTTTCGAGTTAGTACGTGGCCCTGGTAAATTGAAATGCGCTTTCAAATTCAATATATAGAGTTATATGTTGATTTTAAAGAAAACTGATCGAAACGATCGAATCAGCCTACGATACATATCCCATTGTGTTCGGAATGGGGGTAATACGCTATGGACGACAGGCGGTGGGCCTCGTTTAGAGGTCGTATGAAAAAGTCAACTTTTTGAAATTAATTAAATAATAAAAAAAAAATCTCTCCTCCCCCTTCAAAACCGCTGGCCCCCCCATTTCCCCAAACCCGATTCAGAAGAGAAAAAAAAACAAAAAAAACAATTAAACATCGCGCCCTCCCCCGTGGCCCACCGTCGCCGCAGACGTCGGAGCCCCCCCGGGTTGCGCCTCCTCCCCCTGCTCCCTCTCGCCGATCCTCCACTCGTGCAGCACCCAACCCACCACCGCGAGTCCCCCAGGGCGCAGACCACCGCCCCTCCAGAAGCTCCACCCCCTCCTCCTTGCGTCAACACCATCCCCCACTCCCTCGGACCTCCGACGCGATATTTCCCTCCCTCTCCTCTCCGTTCAACCATCGACAGTAGGTTTTGTTATTTGTTTCAATTTCTTTTTCTAGTATATATATGAAGGCATTGCTTTTAAATCTGATTTCATTTTTATATGAAGTTATAATTTTTGTTTATATAAAAGCAATGATTTTTATTTACATAAAAATATAATCTTTATGTAAGTGGTATAGAAATAAAAATATCATCTTTATTGGGGAAAAGATATGATTTTTACTATGTAGGAAGTAAAATAAAAATGTGATCTTTTTTTTACAGCATTGAAATAAAAATAGAATTTTTATCTATATAGTAGCGTTGTAAAAATAGAATTTTTATCTATATAGTAGCATTGTAAAAATAGAATTTTTATCTATATAGTAGCGATGTAATAATAGGATTTTTATATATTGAATAGCGAAGTAAAATTTTGATTTTTATATATTGAATAGCGAAGTAAAAATTCGATTTTTATATATTGAATAGCGAAGTGAAAATGTGATTTTTATATATATAGTGGCTACGGGTAACGAAAGCGACAAAAGGCGAGAATGGCGTTGATTTCTCTAAATGAAGTGTCGTGGAGTTGGAATAGCTATTGGTGAGAACTTCTCACTCTAAATTTCTTTTCTAGTTATATATATACTAGGATGCAGACGGTGCTTAGCAGCACCCGACACCCGTCATCCACAGACCATGGATGGCTTGTTTGTTTAATTGATGTGTTGTGAAAATTGTTTGTGATGTTGATGTGAAATCGATAATAAAATATTCTTGTGTTGAAAGGAAATAAAATATTTATATAGTTAAAAATATTTTATCGTTAAAAATATAATTTTTAAACGTGAAAGTGAATAAATAAATATTTATAAACGAATCGGTCGATTTGTTTATATACACTGATTTGACTGATATTGATTGGGTCGGTAAATTTTACACATCGCCCAACTGCACGAATAAAAATATGTGTTTGTTGATTTGAAACTCCACACGGGTGTTGGGATGATATTTGAGTACACTAATCCCAATTATTTAATTGTATGTCGATCGATTGGTCGACAGATTGTGTGAGCGTTGATTATCTACATTTGATTCTTATGCAGTTGTGTGGTGCACTTTGGATGATGGTTGATTGTTTGTCGTTGCTATTATATACATGTGTTGTATGGAATTCATATAATTAACATTATATGGTGATTGATTGGGCCTCATTCCAATCGGGAAAATAATGAACATTATAAAAGAAAATTCATGTGTTGAATATAAAAATATTCATGTGTTGACGATGTTCATGTGTTGAGTAAAATATTTTAATAATAAAATTTACATCTTTATCATATTTAAAATTAGAACTACTTCACGGTGGAGTCTAATTAAAAATCAAACGATAGATACCATAGTTTTATAAAATATTTTACATAACAAAAATAGTCGTGTGTTGAAAGAAATATAGATTCATGTGTTGAATAGAATAAATATTCATTTGTTGAATAGAATAAGGAAGTTTTTGAAAAATATAAAGCCGTGTTGATTAAAGACGCACTATTTTGACGTGAACGATATTTATATCGATTTTATAATGAATATTGAAAAGTGATTTCAAAATTTAATATTTTGAAATGAAATTCAAATTAGATTAGATTAAAATTCAAATTGAAATTTTATTGAATCAATTTGAAATGAATTCGAATCGAATAAAAAATGAATTCGATTCGAATTGAATAGAAAGTGAATTTGAATTCGAATTGAAATCAAATTGATTAGAAATTGAAAATAGAGTTGAAATGCTTTTGAAAACGAATTTAAAACAATTTAGAAAATACGTTTTAAAAGGAAATCGATGAAACATATATATAATATATATATTATATATATATAATGGCCTGAATAGAACGCGCCGCGGCAGTTCGTGAATTTCGACCATTAACTTCGAATTGACGTTGCGGGAGATCCGACCGTCGGATTCTCCTAAAACCGGAACCGTTGGGTTCGTATCGAAAAGAGCTTTCCAATGAATATTAGAAATTTGAAATCTAACGGTTGGATTTGGAATTATGTCCAAATCAATTTCAGAAAAGGTCGTTGTAAGTGCAGTTCGATGGCCGTTGTTGGAAATCGACTGTACGGGCCTTGATAAAATTATTAAAAATATTAATAATTTGTGTAAAATCATAATTTGTGTATTGGGAAAAATTGGGCTGAAAAATTCCACATTTGAAATGATAAAAATAGATTTTTATCAAAATGAACTAGTTTTGAACTAGAATTAAAATCAATTTATTTTTGAAATAAATAAATTGAATTTAAAAGTGATTTTAAAAATAATCAATATTCCCAATACGTGGATTGGACTGGGGTTGAATCGAAATTATCTTTGGAATATTTCAATGTTAGATTTCATGACTATACCGATATTGTTATGGGAATTTGAAAGATATATTTTATATCGTTATTTCCAATACGATATTTGTTGGTTTCAGAATTTGATATTGAATATAAGCCGGTATATTTTCTATTCAGAGCCTTGTATTTAATATCAAATGTGTTTTGGGTTTGTCGTGAACTGTGTTTTAGATGACATTGGCTCTTTAACCCAGTTAAATGCAGGATATTGATTTTTGAAAAGATTAAAACTAAGTGGAGTTTGAATGAATCTTCAATTAGATTGAAATGTGAATTGATAATTTAAATTATCAAATCTGAAAGGTGATCGAGAATGGAGTACCACCAGTTTTGCTCCAAAGCGATAGTTAAATCTTTAATTAGATTTGAACGTGAAATGGTAATTAATTTTACCGATAACACCGTGGTTTTAGATGTGGAGTATTACCAGTTTTCTCCATGGGATATATAGGTTGGGATTGGGAAATAAAATAAATAATTACTTCGGTGTGGTTCGTTAATCCCGACTAGTTTGAAATGATATCCAAAGGAGGATTAAAGAATAAATTTAGAAGAATTTATCTTGGATAAAATTAATGGGAACCTTTCCCTAAGAACGTGATTTTGTGAATAAAAGAATATTCTTAATTGGAATGAGGCGTTTGTTGTGTTTGTGTAACGTTTGTTTATCATATACGTGGGTTATTCAGAAAGGCTGGGTTTATACCTATTCTGAATAACCGATTCGACGAGATGTCGAAGATGAAGATGGTGGTTGAAGACCGGAAGTCTTCACATCATTTGGGTGATTACTGATGATCTCGATTGGGCTGTACACCCAAGATGAGGGAAACAGTTGGTGATCGTCTAGACGTACTTGGAGATGGATGGATATGCGAGGAAAGTGCCTCCGGTTTCGTTCAGACCCAGAACAAACTTGTAAATGGATTGTGTGTCTGACATTGGATTTTATTCTGTGTTGATTGTTCTCTATTAAATATACATCTGTTTGGCGGCGGAGAATTTATTCTCTTGCTTAACGCCCTTCTCTGAGACGTACGAGCTCAGAGGTTGTATATCGATGGACATCAGTCGCATGGAGTGAATTGCCAGTGTGGCACGCATAAGAGGCAATTGATCAAGGCTTCTGTTGAAAAGAAAAGTCTTGTGGTTGATGATCAAAGCACGACCTGTGTGGCGTAGCTTTGTGTATAACGTGAATTCGCGAGCCTCACACCTCGGTATGAGTCAAAAACGGGAGACGGACCGCTGGGAGAGCACGACATTTCTTTCTAGCTAGGGTGGTGTCAGTGACCTACCAGCCCTGACATTTATATACTTTTCACCTATGTGGTTTTTGGAATGCGAGGTGCCTCGGATATAGGTCTGTAAGGACCGGGAAACGTGTGTTCAGGAATTTCCAATCCTCAAAAGTAAGAGAGGACCAACCCAGCCGATTCCAAGGATCAAAGTGGGGTCCTGAGGCATTTGCTAGAGTGTCTCGAACGCGGAGAGGAGCTTGCCCCTTGCCTCGACTCATGACGGAAATCCAATTTCCAATACGTGATATTGCGGTTTTAACTGTAGAACTAGTATGGCGACATGATAGATGGTACCCATGCCGCCTATGATTGATATTTATGATTGAAACTGTTTTGACACTATACACCTATAATAGTATCAAATAATGTGTTTTAAACGTATCAAGCATGCTTTGGCTGTTATAAGGTAAAAACCCTATCCTCCGGCTTGCGTTGCATTGTGTGATGGGACCTGGGTCTTATAATAGCTTCATTTTTCTTTATTTAGCATTGCGCTGTTTGTTTTATGCACTGGTATTCTTGGGAGGAAACCCGTTCCGTGTTATACGGCATGGTCCCTTGATTTACCTAACTTTAAAAATAAAGATTAATAACTATTTTAGTTCTCACACCAGTCACATGACTGACCTGGAGTTTATTGTTTTAACCTAAACTCTGGGTGCCCCTATTTTCCGCACGGGCAACTAGTAGTTTTGGTTTTGCAGATTTATATTCACAGGGTCCTGATTTACAGCTGGAACGATGCTCGGAAAGCTCTGTATCCGTGTATCACTTCTAGTTGTGTTTTGTATATTTTTCCGCTGCTATGTAATTTATTGTAATCTCTGATATTTATCGAATGTAATTTATTCATTTATACTCTATATATTCTTGTATCTAATGGAATTGTTGTAATAACAATGAAATGTTCTCCCGTCCGCGTTCCGATGTGTCCTGTTCTCAAAACGATCAGGGGTTTCGAACGGTCTTAGTCGGTTTAACGATCGATTCGGATTGAGCGAAATTCCTTGCCATTACAACTATCCTTTCCCTCGGTTCATGACGGAAATCCAATTTCCAAATACGACATCGTGCGGTTTTGATTGTATACCTATATATTGCGACATAGTGGTATGGGGCATTAATGCCGCCTATGATTGATAGTTATGATTGAAATTGTTTTTGAAACATATATACACTAGCAATAATATCAAATGATTTGTTTTGCTCGTATCAAGCATATTTTGGCTATTATAAGGTAAAACTCTATCCTCTGGTGTGTGTTGCAATGTGTAATGGGAACTGAGTCTTATAATGGCTTCATTTTTATAAAAAGCATTGCGATGTTTAAAAGATCTATTTGTTTTAAAGCACTGGCAATCCAATGGAGTAAACTCGTTCCGCGAAAGTGGCGTGGTCCTGTGATTAGCCATATTTGAAAATGTGTTAAGTAGATTTCTCATACCAGTCCCATGTCTGACTCGTAGTTTGTTTCACTTGCAAACTCGGGTGCCCCTATTTCTACACGGACAGCCTTGTATTCAGGTTTTAGCAGGCTCTTTCTGGATAGCTGGAGCTGAAGATGGATTCTATCATTTATCTCTTTTTATGCTGTTCAGCTCCTGTTGTACATATTATGTTTTTCTTTTCCGAAGTGGACATTTATGTATAGCTGAACTGTATTTTGTACTAAGCAAGATCCTATATACTGTGTAACTCTGATGATTATATTTATCCAGTGTATTCTATTGTGCATTATCTGGTGTATTTATTTATTTATTTATGTTCTATTATTATCTGTTTATGTGTTATATTCCAAAGATAACCCTCGCCACCGTCTTATCGGGAATGGGGTCGTCACATAAGAAAGTGTAGAAAAATATATGTGTACATGTATATGTAATTATACAGGTATATATGTGTAGAGATATTATATATATATACACGAGAAAATTTCGAAACAAGGCTGCAATCAAAGAAATATGGCAAGAATTAAATAATGGTACAACACCATTTGAATTTTGAAACCGGAATAAAAGTTGTGCGTATATATAAATGCATAAAATGGTCATTAGAAGATTTATATATGTATAAGAAAATTATACGTGAGTATAATAGTTAAATAAATTCCAGAAATTCAAACATTTGAAATTCAAACTTCTACGCCAAAACAGCTCGCAAGACCCATAGGGGGTCGACCCAAGGGTTGACGCCCCTGAAGGGGGGTCGACTCGGGGGTCCACCCACCCCAGATCCAGCCAGATTCATCGATGAATCTGGACTGTTTTTTTAACGACGTTCGTTGCTGACTTAATGCTGCGTGTACGTTAAGATCCTGAACACCTATAAATAGGCTAGTAGAGCCCAACCTAAATCACATATTTCTGAGACAACATCTATACTCTTCCATTCTTCTTCCTCCTCAAATCTCTTCATAGAAAATATAAGATAATTAGTTTAGGAAAATTCTGAATAAAGATATGGAGGAAAAAAATGAATATTAATAAGAAGGTGTTTATAATCAAATTCGAAGTAAGGTAATTTCTTAGATCTAGTCTATTTCAATTTTCTCCTCTTTCTTCCCATTTTATTTTAGTAAGAATTGTGGAACTATAGTTGGTAGGTTCTAAATTCAGTTAGGAGGACCATGGAATACTAGATCTGGACCAAATTCAGGATTTGAAAAGCAAATTAGGTGAGTGAATTTAAGCTATATCATTTTTGATTATGGTATATTATCGTTTAACATTCCCCGTTAATATGCAATGTAAATCTACTAGAATGATTAAAGTGATGGAATGCTAATATGACATGTTGAAATATTAATATGTTAAAATATTAATATATTGGAAAACTCATATGTTGAAACGTTTAATATGTTGAAATGTTCATATGCTGAAATGTAAACTTGTTAAAATATGTGTAGCGATTACTGTTGTATACATAAATGTTATAATTACATGATTAACTTGTGGCATATTATGTACTTGAATTATTAACTGTAGAATTAAGGAAATTACACGTTAATTTGTTAGGTTTGAACAGTTACATGATTAAATGATTACATGTAAGAATAGAATTAATTACATGTTAGTAAGAATATGCGACATAAAATTGGCTTAATATGATGACAAGTAAAATATAGATTATAGTAAAAATTTGAAAGAATGGACACACCTAAATTATATAGAAAATTTACAGTAAATAGAAAACTGTAACTGCACTTAGACACGAGGTTAAATTCAATTTGCGGTAGAAGTCTGTCTGGAACCTCCCGGCAAATCCAACATCCACAATTTGTTAATTTAATGTGAGAGGTCTAGTGTGTAAACATACACGTAACGGTGCTAAGACACGAGGTTAAGTCAACTTGTGGTAAAAGTCTTCCCAGAACCGCCCGGCAAATCCAACATCCATAAGTGTAGGATTAATGTGAGAGGTCTAATGCATAAATATAAATATATATAAATATATGTAAATAGCAGGATTTATAAAATAGCATTAATTGTGATTAATGGAACTGTAAAAGAAATGGAATGAACGGGGAATGATAATAACCTATTATAAATAAATTACATTAATGAGAATGTTATATAATAGGTAGACTTGTCCTAGAGACAAGTGGAAATCATAACTTAAGTTATAATAGAAGATAAAGGAAATGGAATAACTTATGTAATGAGACAAGCTGTACTTAATTGTAAATTAAGCTATTTGTTAGAACGAGAATCTGAAATCTACAAATGAGGACAACATAAGTTATATTTATGGGAAGAGAAACTTATTACTAAACCTTAGTTAAGAGAACTAAGTTAATAAGTAAACAACAATAAGTAGTAGAGACAATATAAGATGGACTAATGATTAAATAAGAAAGAATGAGGCAAACTTATGTGAAATAAGTTATATTTAATAATAAATAATGAGTGACATGTTAATAAAAACATGTGAATTGAGATATACTTAATTATGTATTAAGTAAGAACATGTTATTGGACTATGAATAATATTAAGAGATTGTAGATTATAGACCTTGGATTACAATCTAGAGATTAACATGTTGTAGGCTTATTAATAAAATTAAATGGGTTAAGTTATATGACTGGAATTAATAACAAGAAGAACTTGGTAACTTGAATAAGAAGTCAATGTGAATAACCAAATTAAATTGAAACCCGATGAGGTAAAGCAAGCACATAATAGATTGTTTAGACATAGGGTCTAGTAACATATTAAAATAAGGCGCTTGGACCAGTCTGCACGTTTAAGGTGAATAACCCAACGGGGTAGATAATCGCGGTGTTATGAGGCATGAGGGGAGCGCACGTCCATTTGATTATTCTGTTAGCTCCGAAGGATCGAAAGAGGAAGCATGCGACTTCCTGAGACGCGTAAGGTGCTCCTGGTAGTCCATTGAGATGACTTTTTTGGACACTAAAGAAATGAATATGGAAATTTGAGACCCTTGGGAAATTTGGGTTGAAAGTGTACAATGTACTTTGTATGGAAGGTAGTTGAATCCCATATGATTAGTATTTTGGGCTAGTGGGTTTGGCAGTAAAACCTTATAAATTGTAAAAGGTTAAAAAGAGAAAAATGGATTAGGAATATATATAGTTAAGAGAATTGACCTTGTGGGAGTGTCCAGGAAAGCCTAGGAAAAATTGGAAACCCGGTTTGAGTCTAACCCCATTGTTATCTTTTGAGAACTTGAAATTATAAAAGTTTTTGGAAGATGGTTTATGGTGTTTTCAAGTTTTAATTTTAAAAATTACAGTTTAAAAATATGTAAATAAGTACATATTGGGTTTTGAAGTAAAAGGGGTATATTTTGTAAATAGTAATTTCTTGCAAAAATTTTGTCTAAAATAAAATTCTCCCAGTAAAGGTGCATATTATAGAGCATGTATAGCTCGCTATTTTTCTTTTTAAATTGCATGAAGGGATTAAAAAAAGCAAAACTTAGAAAATATTGCATTTTGTTGAAAACTGGAATTTCCAGTAAAGAAAGTATTGAAATCTCTATTCTTTTGACAATCATCTTTGATAAATTGTTTTAAGAGAGAAAATTTTGTTGGGTGGACAAAATAAGTTGTAGAAATTAAGAATAGTGTAAATGTTTGCACTTTGTAGTAAGAAAATGAACCGATCTTATAGGCAAGAACAAGTCGTAAACCTGATTGAGAAAATAGTTGTCCGTATCTACTCCAGTTTTGTGATTTGAAAAAAAAAATGACGATTTGCATTTTTTTAAGATGACATATTTTTATGGTTTGGATAAAGTATGTTTTCATGAGGAAAATAAAGTTTTGACACTCTTAAATTTTTGGAAGAAAATTTAAATGAAAAGGTCAAACCGTGTTTTAAAAGTATGGAGTAGGTAAGGATTAGTGCCTAGGGAAAATGGGAAAAGTTTTGAGGCTATGAAGTAAATAGCGAGAATTATCTTGGAATAATGGTAAGTTCAAGTAAAATGTCTAAGCATTGAAAAACCTAGGGTGTTGCTTGAAATAATTGTGGGTACACATCCATGACTACTAGATAGTAAAGGGCAAGTAAGTGTTTAGATCATGTAGCTAATTTTCATGTTAGGGATAAAACCTGTTATACATTTCTGTTGGGATCGTTCCGTTATTTTATTCTTGTTGGGTAGTTAGGGTAACACCTAAACCTGTCGTTGATCCTATGATTTGGACTTTTCTATTTGAGGGGGACATAGTCCCGAGATTCTTAGCCCTTAGTAGTAGCTGTGTAGAGTGTCTGTTTTCCAGTTTTAGTTGAAAGACTAGAAGGCTTATTTGAAAACTGAACTTATATCAAATGATTAAATAAAGCTAAGAAAAGAGAAATGGTACAACTAAAATGGAAACAACAAATTCAGTAAAGCAAACAAATTCAGTAAAGCAACAAACATGACAGTTAAAGGAAAATGGAAAATAATGAGAAAGGATGGACAAAAATAATAATTTCCAAGATAAGATGAAAAAGAAAATCTATAACAAGGAAATTTTTTCTTATGTGGGCTGTGCTTGGATAGGAAAAATAGGGAATCTAAATAGAATAGTTGCATAAAATCCAAGTACAAATAGAAAAGGTACATAAAAGAAAAACAAAAGATGTGAAATTTTTCGTTTTCACCTTTTTGCAACATAAGAAATCGAATTTAGAAAATTATCTTTTTCTGAAATTCAAAAAATAAAGTTGCTTGGTAGAGTTTTGAATGCAAAAATTGGATGAACTACTCTCATGCTCAATAAGAGTATGGGAAAATTTGGATAAAAATGTATTTTTATTTTCAAAATATTGCATTCATGTAGAATTGCCAGTATATTTAGGATGTGAGCATCATGTTTTTAAAGAATTTTTGAAAGATTCACATACACATAGGAAGTATTGCTTAGGCATACATGTATTATTATGTTGCATTACACTTTGCACAAGTGCACAATGTTTGTAAAAATTGGATGCATACATGATGGATGTATATTTTGTGAGGAGTTAATTGATTTTTTTCTACCCTTATCAAATTTCGAGGACGAAATTTCCTAAGGATGGAAGAATGTAACTGAGACGACCCGAAATCCCGTTTTAGGTTCATACCGGGGTGTGAGGCTCGCGAATTCACGTTATATACAAAGCTATGCCACACAGGCGGTGCTTTGATCATCACCACAAGACTTTGTTTTTCAACAGAAGCCCTGATCACTGCATCTTAGCATGCCACACAGGCAATTCATGCCATGCGACTGATGTCCATCGATATACAACCTCTGAGCTCGTGCGTCTCAGAGAAGAGCGTTAAGCAAAAGAATAAATTCTCCGCCGCCAAACAGATGTATATTTAATAGAGATCAATCGACACAGAATAAAATCCAATGTCAGACACACAGTCCATTTACAAGTCCGTTCTGGGTCTGAACGAAACCGGAGGCACTAAATACCTCGCAAACCCATCGATCACCACGTACGTCTGAACGATCACCACTCATGATCCATATTTCGGAATGCCTCCCAATCAGGACCTCGGTTACCATCCAAACGAGGTGAAGATCTCCGGTCTTCGACCGTCGTTTTCATCTTCGAATTTCAATCGTCGGTCAATTATTTGAAATGAGAATTAACCCGGCCTTTTCAAATAATTCACGAATATTTAGAATTTCAAATCAATTTATTTCAATGGTTAAATTATTCGACAACACCAATTGTGTTCTTTAATATAATTTTCACACCAAACACATTCAACCATCAAAAGCCACATAAATCAAGCAAATTCAGTTTATTTCCATTCCATATCGCTTATGATATTTTATAACTATTTATCGCTATTTTTATTTATTTTAAAATAGCTAATTTATTCAAAACGACGCTTCGAGCCATAAAGCGGCCGTGGCGCTGTTTTTCTTCAGATTTGATTTACACATATCTGAAAATCTAACCGTTGGATCTTCACAAAATTTACATCATTAGAAAGGTCTTTTCAAAACGAATCCAACGGTTCCAGTTTCGGGAAAATCCGACGGTCGGATCTCCCGGTACAATCGTTTGAAGTTTCGATTTCAAAATACGAACTGCAGCGTCGTTATTCGATTAAATATATATAATTATATATATATATATAAATATAATCGCTTCTGGCGCTGTTTTTCTTCAGATTTGAATTAAACATTCCATACAATCCAACCGTTGGATTTTTGCAAGGTTGGTGCCGTTGGGAAGATATTTCCAAGGCGAACCCGACGGTTGAGGTTTCGGGAAAATCCAATGGTCGGATTCCCCGTACTAGTTATTTGAAATCACGGTTTCAAAATACGAACTGCACGGCTTCGTTTCGTTTTAATTTTATTTATATTTATATAGTTATATAAATATAGTTCATTCAACAATTTCAATATCGCTTTCACTTCAAATATTTCACTAACGCCTTAAAATTTTGGAAAATTTCGCCATAACCTCCCCTGCACCGGGAGCATCGGGAAATCGCAAATAGCTTTCCCGGTCCTTCTAATCACAAAAAGAAAAAGGAAAAGCCAAGCGGCTAGCCAACAGGCTCATAAAATCATCACCCAAAAAAAACAGTAAATGTGTACCTATTTGTCGGGCACAAAATTTTATTCCTCTTCTCTAGCCCCTTTGCTATAACCTGTTCAATGAATATGCATGTACATATATATACAGTTCTTATCATTTATCGTTTTCTATCCAACTTCATATTTGATTTCTATTGGGTTTAAAAACACCATTCATTCTAATGTTACATACATAGGTGCAAATCATTTCATTAGCTAATTAATGAATATTTCAACTCACATATGTATATTTTGAACAAGTGGCTATTTTTAACACTTCACATTTCAACGATTTATGCATACAATAAAAATGTGATTTTTATTGTTAAACAATTCATTTCAAAACACTATTATTTTATATATTTCATATAGTCGATAAAAGGTGATTTTTATTATCAAACAATTTATTTCAAAATATGAATACCGTTCAACACATGAATTTCAAATCAACGAATGAATATCGATTCAACACATGAAGGTTTTCTATAGTTTCTATATATAGATAAAAATGTGATTTTTATATTTTAAACGCGAATACCATTCAACACATGAATTTCTAATCAACGAATGAATATCAATTCAACACATGAAGGTTTTCTATTCAATGAATAAATATAGTTTAAGCAAATGAAAATAATTCAAACACATGAATATTATTCAAAATTTCGGCAGCATAACGGCAATGTAGTTAAAACCGGGACCGTCCCTAGTACGGCTCCTCGCTCTACCTTAAAACCTCGCGGTTTTTGACAATGGGAATCATGCATCTAGTTCGCACGCAGGCGGCATGTATATATTTATTCCATTTCATTTCCACAAAACTAATCCTATGTGGTTTCAACCAAATATTTCTCAACCACAAATGGGTATTTTTCAACCACAATCAACCAATATCAACCACAAACAATCCCAAACAACCATTCACCAGCAATCAATTTTCACAACAATTTCAATCAATAAATATCGTCCATGGTTTGTGGACGAGGGGCGTATATATATATATATATATATATATATATTTTTATATATAGCAATTCACTTTTATTTCAACACTTATATATATAGCTAGAAAAAGAAATTGAAGAGTAAGAAATTCTCACTAATAACTATCCAACTTCACGATACTTCACTTAGAGAAATCTTCGCCTTTCTCGCCTTTTTGTCGCTTTCGTTGCCCGTATTCTCTACATATGTAAAGATCGAATTTTTACTTCGTTATTCAATATATAAAAATTGCATTTCAAAAATATAGATTCCGCCTTTTCAAAAATAAGGATTATATTTTTAATATTCCTATGATGTAACAATTATATTTTTATTACTTTAAAAATATAAAAATCATATCTTACTTCTTCTACTTAATAAAAATTCCGTCTTTTCTATTTTAAAAATATGATCTTTCCTATCCAAGTTCAAATCTTTTTCTATTTAAAGTTCAAATCTTTTTCTATTTAAAGTTCAAATCTTTTTCTTTTTATATCTTAAAATTAACATCAGTTTTAAACCTTTTAAAAATCAGTTTTAAACCCTTTAAAAATCAGAATTTAAACCTTTTAAAAATCAGTTTTAAACTCTTTAAAAATCAGAATTTAAACCTTTTTAAAAAAATCAGAATTTAAACCTTTTTAAAAAAATCAGTATTAAAATAAAATAAAAAACAACTTACTGTTTCTGCGAAGAAGGGGGGTCGTCAGGGTCGGTGGCAGGAGGAGGAGCAGGCGGTGGCTTCAGTGGCCTCGAACGGGGGGAGGGGGGGGCTCGCGAATTGGGCGTCGCGATGGCTTCGGGGGGGGGGCGAGGTCACTGGCGGTTCGACGAACGAGGGGAGGGGGGTGCGGTGATGGGCGCCGCCTCGCCTGAGGCAGCGGCAGGCGGATGATCGGGGAGGTCGGTGGGGTTTCCAGGAGGCGACGGTGGTTTCGTTAGGGTTTTTTTCTTTTTTTTTTCTTTTTGAACTTCTGAGTGGAGAGAGAACAAAGGAGGGGGGGGGGGTTTAAATATTTAATTTATTTAATTATTTTATTTTCTATAGTTGACCTTTTCATTTGACCTCTAATTGAGGTCCACCGCCTGTCGTCCCTAGTGTTTCACCCCCATTCCGAACACAACGGGATATGTATCGCAAGCTGATTCGATCGTTACAATCAGTTTTCTTCAAATATACATTTAACTCTATATATTGAATTTGAACGCGCATTTCAAATTACCGGGGTCACATACTAACTAGAAAAATTCCAGAAAAATATTTTCTAGCTTCGTATTGACGATACGGTCCTAACAAAACTAGTTTCGTCGAATTCTGAGACCGTTTGAAAAATGGCCATTTTCCAGTCGATTAAAATCAACTGAAACTGGTCAAACGCGTTCTCCTTTGCCACGCTCACATATTGATTCGAAACATTATGAAATTTGAAACCTAGCAATAATTTGACATCACGGATCCAACAAAAGTGGTTTCGTCGAAATCCGAGGTCGTATGCAAAATGTCCATTTTTAAGGGCCTGAATTCTATAGCGACTACTCAGAATTTTCAACTGGACATATCTTTTGATTCCCGCTATGAAATTTCGATTTTTCAGATTATTTAGAAAGATATTACCAATTAGATCCTAATGTTTTTGGTTTCACTAAAATCCGGATTGTTCTGCACCAGGTACAGTCCGACCAAGTTTGGATTCAATTTTTGAAACTACAGCGCCATTTCAGGCCTTGTTTATAATTATAATTAATTATATTCGTTTTCAATTGTCGATTCAAACTCAGTTTTCATCGCCATTATTTAAAATATTTATTTTAAATATTTAAAATCCATTATTTTAGCCAATTTAAAATTTTTAAATTGGTTCAGATTTTCTGGGTCGTTACAATCTCCCCAACTTAAAACTTTTCGTCCCCAAAAAGAAACAAAGTCGAAAGTGGTTTGATTAATCTACAATCACACAACACAACAACCAATCCAATTGTTTTTAACCTTCAAAAATATACTAATCAAATCCTATACCCCTTAAAAAACATTCAGACTATATAATTAAAAGTGTATATCTATGAAAAGAAAATAACAATAGAGTAGAGAATTGAATGGTAATGCAAAGTAGGGTAAATGTACCTTGCACCAGAGTCAATCAGAGATATCTACTCGGCATCTGGGATAAGCTTTCTGAATGCTCTCCTCAGTTTCCTAAGTACAATCTCGTGGATCTCCACTCCATTGCACTTTGACTAAGTGAACCTTCTTGTTCCTCAGCTCTTTGGTTTCTTTGCCGATAATCTTCAGCGGCTCTCTTCTCACAGTCAATTCTGGAGTAATTTCAATGTCATGCTGAGCTGCTTCTTCCACGATCAAGTCTGGATCATGAACGTGTTTTCGAAGTTGAGATATGTGAAATACATCATGAATTTCAGGCAACCAATTAGGCAGTTTGACCCTATAAGCGAGAGTTCCGATCCGTTCCAGAATAGGAAACGGACCAATAAATTTGGGCGCTAACTTTCCGGTTTTACCGAACCGGATAACTCCTCTCATCGGCGATACTTTCAAATATACATAGTCGCCAACTTCAAAGGATATATCTCTTCTTCTTCTATCGGCATAGCTCTTTTGTCGGCTTTGAGCGGCGAGTAATCGCTTTTTAATAAAATCGACTTTGTCGGCAGCTTCTCGAGTCATATCGGGACCCAACACAAGTCTATTTCCAGGCTCGACCCAGCAAGCAGGAGATCGGCACGGTCTACCATATAATGCTTCGAATGGCGACATTGTCAGACTCGCCTGGTAGCTGTTGTTATATGAGAATTCGGCCAAATGTAGATGGTCTTCCCATGATCCACCGAAATCTAGAACACAAGCCCGCAATAGATCTTCTAAAATGCGATTCACCCTCTCAGTCTGACCGTCTGTCTGAGGATGATAAGCGTTGCTCAAGTTCAACTTCGTTCCCAGCTCGACTTGAAATGCTTCCCAGAATTTGCTAGTGAATATCGTATCTCTATCACGTACTATACTGAGCGGCACTCCATGCAGTCTAACTATTTCCCTGGAGTATATCTGCGCCAGACTCTGAGCAGTTCTGTTTGATCTTACAGGTATGAAATGGGCGGTCTTCGTGAAGCGATCTACGATCACCCAAATACTGTCATTTCCTTTTCTGGTCCTGGGCAGACCATCAATGAAATCCATAGAAATATGTTCCCACTTCCAGCCAGGAACTTCTAGCGGTTGTAATAATCCAACCAATTTCTGTTGGTCGCTCTTGACTAGCTGGCAAGTAGGGCATCGGCTGACATATAAAGAAATGTCCCTTTTCATCGACTTCCACCAGAAAGTGCGTTTGATGTCATTATACATTTTGCTTACTCCCGGATGGATACTGAGTTTTGACTTGTGGCATTCATCCAGTACTTCCTTTCGAAGTTCAGGAATGTTAGGGACACAGATTCGACCTTTGAGCCGTAAAATCCCATCGTTGTCTACTTGAAAACTCGAGGGTTCGCCTTGTTGAATTATCCCTCTGATCTTCTAAATGAAGTGATCATTCTCCTGAAGAGCAGATATCTTATCTAACAATGAAGTCGTGATAATAAAACTGGCGATCATCTCATTCTTCCGACTTAACGCATCGGCCACGACATTGGCTTTTCCTGGAGTATATATAATTTCAAAGTCATATGCTGCAAGGAACTCCAGCCAACGTTGTTGCCTCAGATTCAGGTCTTTTTGAGTGAACAGATACTTTAGCGACTGGTGATCTGTAAACAGTTCAAATCTCTCGCCCAGAAGATAGTGTCTCCAGATTTTCAAAGAGAATATGATAGCCAATAACTCAAGATCATGAGTTACATAGTTTTTCTCGTGCGGCTTCAGTTGACGGCTAGCATAAGCAATCACTTGACCCCTTTGCATTAACACTGCCCCAAGGCCTTCTCTAGAAGCATCAGTCTAGACTTTCAAATCTTGGTTGCTATCGATGATGGTTAACACTGGAGCAGTTGTTAATCTCAACTTTAGCTCTTTGAAAGCTTCCTCACTTTCTGGAGTCCATTTGAACTTAGAATGCTTCTTTGTAAGCTTTGTTAAATGACCAGATATCTTCGAAAAATCTTTAACGAATTTCCGGTAATAGCTAGCCAATCCGAGAAAACTACGGACTTCAGTGGGGGTACTGGGCTGTTTCCAGTTTTGAATAGCCGTGATTTTACTTGGATCAACAGCGATTCCTTCTTTCGATACAACATGGCCCAGAAATTTCACTTCATCCTGCCAGAATATACATTTGGAAAACTTTGCTTTCAATACATTCCTTCTCAGAATTTCTAGAACTTGTTCCAGATGCTTTTCATGCTCGGCCTCTGATTTAGAGAAAATTAGAATATCGTCAATAAAAACCAGAACAAATTTATTCAATACTCCTTTGAATACTCTATTCATTAGATCGACGAAGTAAGCAGGAGCATTACATAAGCCGAATGACATTACTAACCACTCGTAGAATAGGTCAGGACCTCTGAACGCTGTCATTGGAACACACTCTTTGGCAATTCGAAGTTGATGGAAGCCTGTAGCTAGGTCCATTCGTGAGAATACTTGTGCTCCATTTAATCGATCTAACAAATCATCAATCCGCGACAATGGATATTTGTTCTTTATTGTCTGTTTGTTCAGATCACGATAATCCACGCATAGCCGTAGAGAACCGTCAGATTTATGGACGAACACCACTGCTGCACCCCAATCAGAGAAACTAGGCCTGATCAGACCTTTCCATACTAGCTGTCTTGTTTGATTGTCTAATTCCTCCTTCTCTTTTAAGGACATTCTTCGAATAGCGTGAACTACTGGCCTTGCATTGGGAATTAAAGCAATTTTGAAATCTATTTCTCTCTGCGGAGGTAAGCGAATGACTTCCTCAAACACATCCGCATAATCCTTGACGACAGGAATATCTTTGATGAGGTCAGGAATATTCTCAGTAACTTCAGGGATATTCTCCATTTGAGCTGGAGAAACATTCAAAGCTGCCCAGAAGTCCTTTCTATTAGCATTCTGACCTTCACACGGTATGGTTATATAACTCCCTGATTTAATCTTAGCTCTAACAACTCTCTCGGCGCATCTAACCTCTGCTTCATATTTGGTTAGCCAATCCAATCCCAGAATAAGATCGAATTCATCAAAATTCATGATGACAGAGATAATAGGGAATTTATAGCAAGAAAAAGAGACGGGTACTGCACAAACCCAACTGAGATTGATGGAACCTCCAACTGGATTTCGGACAGTCATTGGCTCTTTGAGCTTCTTCAAATTCAAATCCAACTTCTTGACTGCACTCTTTGCAATAAAGCTTCGTGACGCGCCTGTGTCAAACAGTACTTTAACTGGAATGTTTTTGACATTGAGCGTGCCTTCTAAAACATCAGACCTTTCCTGAGCAGACGGGGAGGCAGGTACTTCTACCACTTCATTTACATGTACTGCTTTAGGTTTTCTGAATAGCGGGCAGGCCTTTAAAAGATGACCCGACTGATGACATCCACCACATTTCCTATTCTCTTGAAATCCCTTCTTGGGTGGGAACTTATTCTTTCTTTGTTGGTTCCAAGATTTGCAACTTATCGCCAAATGTCCTTTTCTATTGCAGCTTGAGCGCATGGCGGTCGTTATTCGTTCGTTCCCAGATTCAGCCCTTTTTCTCTTGGCACTGGGCTTCTTATTGATCTCCGACCTTGTACTGGCTTCAGGAATATCAGTTTCTGACTCTGTTTTGTCACTAGAATAGACTTCTTCCTCGTCGCGCAACATTCCTTTCTTATGGAGATCTTCATACTGATAAGCCATGTATATCATTTCAGAGAAAGGGAGCTTCACATTCCTCATTACACTATTCTGATATCTCCTTTGCAGGCCATGAATAAATCTCAGATTTTTCCTCTTTGGATCTTGAATCAGATGAGGAGCAAAGTGAGCAAGTTCGTTGAATTTCTTATGATATTCGGGAATGGTCATGTCACCTTGTATCAAATAAGAAAATTCATCACATAATCTTTCGGTTGCTTCAGGTGGAGTAAATCTTTCTAGGAAAATCACTTTAAATCTGTCCCAGGTGATATCACCTTCTGGATTATCTTTGATGATTGTTTCCCACCAGATTAAAGCTTCTTCTTTAAGCGCCCAAGATGCTACTAACCGTTTCTGGTCATCTCTTAGCTGGATATGCTCAAAGATTCTTTCGACAGAACTCATCCAAGCTTGGGTTTGAATAATAGATTCATTGCCCGAGAATTGTGCTCCACCCAGATTTCGATATCTCTTAAATAGAGCCTCTAGATCGGGTTCTGTATTCCTTCTGTTTCTGGCACTCATCTTTCTAGTACTTCTGCAATTAGCAGAACAAGTGTCAGGTCACAGAAAAGAAAATTTTCAAACATAGAAACATATACTTCAAGTGTAAATGTGTCTATCGAGGTGTAATTTCATTCTGCTTTACTCATACTAGGATATTGCTGATCCTATCTGTATAGAGTCACCCGTCCTAGAACACTACTGGTTCTATTTCTGATGAGTTTGTTCAAATGTTATATCCCAGAACTAAGCTTAACCAAAGCTCTGATACCACGTTGAAACGACCCGAAATCCCGTTTTAGGTTCATACCGGGGTGTGAGGCTCGCGAATTCACGTTATACACAAAGCTACGCCACACAGGCGGTGCTTTGATCATCACCACAAGACTTTGTTTTTCAACAGAAGCCCTGATCACTGCATCTTAGCATGCCACACAGGCAATTCATGCCATGCGACTGATGTCCATCGATATACAACCTCTGAGCTCGTGCGTCTCAGAGAAGAGCGTTAAGCAAAAGAATAAATTCTCCGCCGCCAAACAGATGTATATTTAATAGAGATCAATCGACACAGAATAAAATCCAATGTCAGACACACAGTCCATTTACATGTCCGTTCTGGGTCTGAACGAAACCGGAGGCACTAAATACCTTGCAAACCCATCGATCACCACGTACGTCTGAACGATCACCACTCATTATCCATATTTCGGAATGCCTCCCAATCAGGACCTCGGTTACCATCCAAACGAGGTGAAGATCTCCGGTCTTCGACCGTCGTTTTCATCTTCGAATTTCAATCGTCGGTCAATTATTTGAAATGAGAATTAACTCGGCCTTTTCAAATGATTCACGAATATTTAGAATTTCAAATCAATTTATTTCAATGGTTAAATTATTCGACAACACCAATTGTGTTCTTTAATATAATTTTCACACCAAACACATTCAACCATCAAAAGCCACATAAATCCAGCAAATTCAGTTTATTTCCATTCCATATCGCTTATGATATTTTATAACTATTTATCGCTATTTTTATTTATTTTAAAATAGCAAATTTATTCAAAACGACGCTTCGGGCCATAAAGCGGCCGTGGCGCTGTTTTTCTTCAGATTTGATTTACACATATCTGAAAATATAACCGTTGGATCTTCACAAAATTTACATCATTAGAAAGGTCTTTTCAAAACGAATCCAACGGTTCCAGTTTCGGGAAAATCCGACGGTCGGATCTCCCGGTACAATCGTTTGAAGTTTCGATTTCAAAATACGAACTGCAGCGTCGTTATTCGATTAAATATATATAATTATTTATATATATATAAATATAATCGCTTCTGGCGCTGTTTTTCTTCAGATTTGAATTAAACATTCCATACAATCCAACCGTTGGATTTTTGCAAGGTTGGTGCCGTTGGGAAGATATTTCCAAGGCGAACCCGACGGTTGAGGTTTCGGGAAAATCCAATGGTCGGATTCCCCGTACTAGTTATTTGAAATCACGGTTTCAAAATACGAACTGCACGGCTTCGTTTCGTTTTAATTTTATTTATATTTATATAGTTATATAAATATAGTTCATTCAACAATTTCAATATCGCTTTCACTTCAAATATTTCACTAACGCCTTAAAATTTTGGAAAATTTCGCCATAACCTCCCCTGCACCGGGAGCATCGGGAAATCGCAAATAGCTTTCCCGGTCCTTCTAATCTCAAAAAGAAAAAGGAAAAGCCAAGCGGCTAGCCAACAGGCTCATAAAATCATCACCCAAACAAAACAGTAAATGTATACCTATTTGTCGGGCACAAAATTTTATTCCTCTTCTCTAGCCCCTTTGCTATAACCTGTTCAATGAATATGCATGTACATATATATACAGTTCTTATCATTTATCGTTTTCTATCCAACTTCATATTTGATTTCTATTGGGTTTAAAAACACCATTCATTCTAATGTTACATACATAGGTGCAAATCATTTCATTAGCTAATTAATGAATATTTCAACTCACATATGTATATTTTGAACAAGTGGCTATTTTTAACACTTCACATTTCAACGATTTATGCATACAATAAAAATGTGATTTTTATTGTAAAACAATTCATTTCAAAACACTATTAATTTATATATTTCATATAGTCGATAAAAGGTGATTTTTATTATCAAACAATTTATTTCAAAATATGAATACCATTCAACACATGAATTTCAAATCAACGAATGAATATCGATTCAACACATGAAGGTTTTCTATAGTTTCTATATATAGATAAAAATGTGATTTTTATATTTAAAACGCGAATACCATTCAACACATTAATTTCTAATCAACGAATGAATATCAATTCAACACATGAAGGTTTTCTATTCAATGAATAAATATACTTTAAGCAAATGAAAATAATTCAAACACATGAATATTATTCAAAATTTCGGCAGCATAACGGCAGGGTAGTTAAAACCGGGACCGTCCCTAGTACGGCTCCTCGCTCTACCTTAAAACCTCGCGGTTTTTGACAATGGGAATCATGCATCTAGTTCGCACGCAGGCGGCATGTATATATTTATTCCATTTCATTTCCACAAAACTAATCCTATGTGGTTTCAACCAAATATTTCTCAACCACAAATGGGTATTTTTCAACCACAATCAACCAATATCAACCACAAACAATCCCAAACAACCATTCACCAGCAATCAATTTTCACAACAATTTCAATCAATAAATATCGTCCATGGTTTGTGGACGAGGGGCGTATATATATATATATATATATATATATATATATATATATAGCAATTCACTTTTATTTCAACACATATATATATAGCTAGAAAAAGAAATTGAAGAGTGAGAAATTCTCACCAATAGCTATCCAACTTCACGATACTTCACTTAGAGAAATCTTCGCCTTTCTCGCCTTTTTGTCGCTTTCGTTGCCCGTATTCTCTACATATGTAAAGATCGAATTTTTACTTCGTTATTCAATATATAAAAATTGCATTTCAAAAATATAGATTCCGCCTTTTCAAAAATAAGGATTATATTTTTAATATTCCTATGATGTAACAATTATATTTTTATTACTTTAAAAATATAAAAATCATATCTTACTTCTTCTACTTAATAAAAATTCCGTCTTTTCTATTTTAAAAATATGATCTTTCCTATCCAAGTTCAAATCTTTTTCTATTTAAAGTTCAAATCTTTTTCTATTTAAAGTTCAAATCTTTTTCTTTTTATATCTTAAAATTAACACCAGTTTTAAACCTTTTAAAAATCAGTTTTAAACCCTTTAAAAATCAGAATTTAAACCTTTTAAAAATCAGTTTTAAACTCTTTAAAAATCAGAATTTAAACCTTTTTAAAAAAATCAGAATTTAAACCTTTTTAAAAAAATCAGTATTAAAATAAAATAAAAAACAACTTACTGTTTCTGCGAAGAAGGGGGGTCGTCAGGGTCGGCGGCAGGAGGAGGAGCAGGCGGTGGCTTCAGTGGCCTCGAACGGGGGGGGGGGGGGGGGGGGGCTCGCGAATTGGGCGTCGCGATGGCTTCGGGGGGGGGGGGGGGAGGGGGCGAGGTCACTGGCGGTTCGACAAACGAGGGGAGGGGGGTGCGGTGATGGGCGGCGCCTCGCCTGAGGCAGCGGCAGGCGGATGATCGGGGAGGTCGGTGGGGTTTCCAGGAGGCGACGGTGGTTTCGTTAGGGTTTCTTTTCTTTTTTTTTCTTTTTGAACTTCTGAGTGGAGAGAGAACAAAGGAGGGGGGGTTTAAATATTTAATTTATTTAATTATTTTATTTTCTATAGTTGACCTTTTCATTTGACCTCTAATTGAGGTCCACCGTCTGTCGTCCCTAGCGTTTCACCCCCATTCCGAACACAACGGGATATGTATCGCAAGCTGATTCGATCGTTACAATCAGTTTTCTTCAAATATACATTTAACTCTATATATTGAATTTGAACGCGCATTTCAAATTACCGGGGTCACATACTAACTAGAAAAATTCCAGAAAAATATTTTCTAGCTTCGTATTGACGATACGGTCCTAACAAAACTAGTTTCATCGAATTTTGAGACCGTTTGAAAAATGGCCATTTTCCAGTCGATTAAAATCAACTGAAACTGGTCAAACGCGTTCTCCTTTTCCACGCTCACATATTGATTCGAAACATTATGAAATTTGAAACCTAGCAATAATTTGACATCACGGATCCAACAAAAGTGGTTTCGTCGAAATCCGAGGTCGTATGCAAAATGTCCATTTTTAAGGGCCTGAATTCTATAGCGACTACTCAGAATTTTCAACTGGACATATCTTTTGATTCCCGCTATGAAATTTCGATTTTTCAGATTCGTTAGAAAGATATTACCAATTAGATCCTAATGTTTTTGGTTTCACTAAAATCCGGATTGTTCTGCACCCGGTACAGTCCGACCAAGTTTGGATTCAATTTTTGAAACTACAGCGCCATTTCAGGCCTTGTTTATAATTATAATTAATTATATTCATTTTCAATTGTCGATTCAAACTCAGTTTTCATCTCCATTATTTAAAATATTTATTTTAAATATTTAAAATCCATTATTTTAGCCAATTTAAAAATTTTAAATTGGTTCAGATTTTCTGGGTCGTTACAGTAACACCCCGCATTTTGTAACAATTAAATAATGCATATGTGTATATATCTGCATAGACATAAACATTTAAAAGAAAAATATAATAATGATAATACATGATTGCATGTAATAAATACATGCACGGAAAAAGAAGAAAATATTAATGTAAATAAAAATGTAATGCATGCATTAAAAGAAAGAAAGGATTGGTTGCATGGAGTGTAAATATGTTGCATGTACTGATTTACAAATATTATGCATTAATAATGAAAGAGAAATAAAAGAAAAAGATTCATGCAATGGTTTAAATGAAATATTATAACACATATGAAAAAGGGGAATCAGAAGCGAACAATAACTACCATTGTTCTAAGCCTTGTTAACAAAAGCCTAAGTAGTCCAGTTGGTTAGAGCATGTGACTCTCATGTAAGAGGTACAGAGTTCGATCCTCATCGCCATTATATTTTTGTTTTAAGGGAACGACTAAAATAACACATGTTATAAAGGGAAAATATGTATAAACGCTCATATAAGGAAAAGTATACATATAAGGAAGTGTAGAAAAATATATGTATACATGTATATGTAAATATACGCGTATATATATATATATATATGTGTGTGTGTGTGTGTCTATATATATATATACACACACAAGAGAATAATTTAAAACAAGGCCACAATCCAAGAAATATGGCAAGAATTAAATAACGGTACAACACCGTTTGAATTTTGAAAACGGAATAAAAGTTGTGCTTATATATAAATATGCGTAAAATGGTCACTAGAAGATTTGTATATGTATAAGAAGAATATATGTGAATATAACAGTTAAATAAATTCCAGTAATTCAAACATTCAAAATTCAAACTTCTGCGCCAAAACAGCTCGCGGGACCCATGGGCGGTCGACCTAGGGGTCCACACCCCTGTAGGGGGTCGACCCAGGGGTCCACCCACCCCAGATTCAGCCAGATTCATCAATGAATCTAGACTATTTTCTTAATGACGTTCGTTGCTGACTCAGCGCTGTGTGTACGATAAGATCCTGAACACCTATAAAAAGGCTAGTTAAGCCTAGCCTAAGTCTCATATTTCTGAGACAACGTCTATACTCTGCCATTCTTCTTCCTCCTCAAATCTCTTCAGAAAAATAAGATAATTAGTTTATAAAATTTTTGAATTAAGATCTGGTGGAAAAGAATGAATATTAATAAGAAGGTGTTCAGAATCATATTCGAAGCAAGGTAATTTCTTAGATCTGGTCTATTTCAATTTTCTCCTCTTTCTTCCCTTTTTCTTTTAGTAAGAATTGCGGATCCTTGGTTGCTAGGTTCTAAATTCAGTTAGGAGGATCATGGAATATTAGATTTGGACCAGATTCAGGATTTGGAAAGCAAATTAGGTGAGTAGATTTAAGTTATATCATTTTTGATAATGGTACATTATCGTTTAACATTCCCCGTTATTATGCAATGTAAATATGCTAGAATGATTAAAGTGATGAAATGCTAATATGACATGTTGAAATATTAATATGCTAAAATATTAGTATGTTGGAAAATTTGTATGTTGAAACGTTTAATATGCTGAAATGTTCATATGCTGAAATGTAAACTTGTTAAAATATGTGTAACGATTATTGTTTGTATACATACATGTTCTAATTACATGGTTAACTTGTGGCATATTATGTACTTGAATTATTAACTTTAGAATTAAGAAAATTACATGTTAATTTGTTAGATTTGAACAGTTACATGATTAAATGATTACATGTTAGAATAGGACTAATTACATGTTTAAAAGAACACGCGACATAAAATGGGTTCAATATGATGACAAGTAAAATATAGATTATAGTAAAAATTTGAAAGAATGGACACGCCTAAATTATATAGAAAATTTACAGTAAATAGAAAACTGTAACTGCACTTAGACATGAGGTTAAATTCAAAGAAGTCTGCCTGGAACCTTCCGGCAAATCCAACATCCACAAGTTGTTAATTTAATGCTAGTGCGTAAACATACATGTAACGGTGCTAAGACACGAGGTTAAGTCAATTTTGGTAGAAGTCTACTGGGAACCGCCCGGCAAATCCAGCATCCACAAGTGTAGGCTTAATGTGAGAGGTCTAGTGCATATATATATATATATATATATATATATATGTATGTATAAATGTAAATAACAGGATTGATAAAATAGCATTAATTGTGATTAATGAAAATGAATAAGGAAATGAATGGAAGTCACAACAGTAAAAGAAATGGAATGAACGAGGGAATGATAATAACCTATTATAAATAAATTACGTTAATATGAATGTTATATAATAGATAGACTTGTCCTAGGGACAAGCGGAAATTATAACTTAGGTTATAATAAGATAAAGGAAATGGAATAACTTATGTAATGAGACAAGTTGTACTTAATTGTAAATTAAGCTATTTGTAAAAACGAGAATCTGAAATCTATGGATGAGAACAACATAAGTTATATTTATGGGGAGAAAAACTTATTAGTAAACCTTAGTTAAGAGAACTAAGTTAATAAGCAAACAACGATAAGTAATAGTGACAGTATAAGATGGAATTATGATTAAATAAGAAAGAATGAGGAAAACTTATGAAATGAAATAAGTTATATTTAATCATAAATAACGAGTGACAAGTTAAATAGAAAACATGTGAATTAAGATATACTTAATTGCGTATTAAGTAAGAACATGTTATTGGACTATGAATAATATTAAGAGATTGTAGATTACAGACCTTGGATTACAATCTAGAGAATAACATGTTGTGGGATTATTAATAAACTTAAATGGGTTAAGTTATATGACTGAAATTAATAAGCAAGAAGAACTTGGTAAGTTGAATAAGAAGTCAATGTGAATGGGAATAACCAAGTTAAATTGAAACACAATGAGGTAAAGCAAGCGCATAATAGAATGTTTAGACAGAGGGTCTAATAACATATTAAAATAAGGCGATTGGACCAGTCCTGTAACGTCCTAGATTTTTAAACATTTATTTAAATCTGTTTTAAATATTGAGGTTATTTTAATGAATTTCAAACTATAAAATTTTAATATAATTAAAACAAGCTCCATAACGAGCGGCAGTTCGTAATATTGAGTTTTGAATTTTAAGTGAATATACAAGATCCGATATAAGTCGAATTTCTATGAAACAAGAAACGTTTAAATCTGTTGGATAATAATTTTCTAATAAAGGAGAAAAATATAGATTATAGCTTATAAATTGTACATTATGTCCAAATAAAATTTTGAAATAGTCGCTGTGGAAACCATTTATTAATTATAACGATTTAATTAATAAATATACAGGAATTCTATATATCTGGATACCGTTTAATCCGAATATCTAAATATTGAGTTTTAAAATCTATAATGGTTAAGTCTGAAGTTGTATAAGATCTCATTTGAATATGTATACGATGAAATTAATTTATTATCGTTAAATTGAGCTGTTTTGGAATTTAATATTATTTTATCGATATTATATAAGCCTCAGATATGATTATTTTTCAAATGATCTCCGTTTTCATTGAAATAAGTTTTATTAGGATATGTATCACTAATTATTGTTAAATACCCGGTTTCTAGCCAAACGGAGTTATTTTATCGGTAGACTAAATCAGCCGTGAACTGGTAAATAATTTGAAATAAAACAGTGCCTTTTTTCAAACAGAGTCCATTTTCAACGAAATAAATTTCATTAGAACCGAAATGTTAAGGCGTAACAGTACAACCATTTTTACTACGTTTGGAGATCGGGTATGTCGACGTGAATATAAAACGAACAATGACCCATTAGCGAAATCATTTAATTAAGGTATAAAATAACCGTACCATATCATAGTAAAATAAAATAAAAACATCCTACATGTACATGTTCTTCTACAAATCATGTTACACATGCAAACGCCTACCCACGCAGACCTACATATAATGTAGCCAACTTATTGTATATATTTTCCCAGACCAACCAATGCACGTACCATATAAATGTAGTCATCCTATACTATATTTTTCTAAGACAACCAGCATCCACACACACGTTTGTTTATTTAATCCCCTTCTGCAGCCTGTACCATGCACACGCATTTCCTACACGCCTAAACAACAAGCACGTGCATTTGTCTATACGTTGGCAAACTCTCCTATACTTAAAATATACAAACCTATATGCTGAAGTCGACCTATCTCGTAATGTCGATCGAGACATTATTCTTATATTTTCCCACTTTCTTATATATATATATATATATATATATATAGCTGTTGCCATCTCCACTATTTCGAACAAACCTATATAAAAGGAAAGAAATACTTTTTTGTAACACTTCAAATAGACAAAGGAAAACGTGGACAGGTTTAAAGATAAATACAGTTTGTGAATATGTGGAAGGACCTAAGAAATGGAAGGCTATTTGTTTGCATTTTTGGAAGGGAAAAGATAAGATGTTGCTGTCAAAATGAAAAGGTAGAAATTTAAAATGGGAAAGAAAAAGTGGGGCAACTCTGGCACCTTTTTGCGCTACCTTCAAGGGAGGCAGGGACTGATATTGGGTTCAGGGAACCACGGTGTTGGAGTAGTAGGTAAGGAAGCTTAAGGTAACCATGTGTATCGGGAAGGGTGGATCCACGTTTGCATGAAGTGGGAGAATATGGCGTGGGGAGTACCATTGAAGTTAGAGTTGCGGTGAGGAGGGCTAGTGGGGATGGACGCTGTAGCTTCTGTTTGGGAAGAAGATTACTCGGAAGGAAAACTGATGTAGAGCATTGGAGAGGAGGACGAGTAACAGTGAAGGAGGAAGATAAACAGTAAACCTCGTGGTATATTTATATATATGTATTCAATCCTAGTCTAACATAAGTACTCGGTTTAGTGATAATATATATACTTATAGGATTAACCATAATTAAAATTTAGAAAAGGCCTAATGATATTTATTTTAATTGAGTCGAGGAAGCCTGGAAATATTTTATAACGTTGGCCTGATATTTTGGATAGTCCCTAAATCCTTAGTTAAAGCGCCTAACTATAGAACTTAAAATGCCTAATTTAGGTAGTAACGTAACCAAGATATTATGCCTACATTTAACGTGCCTAATCCTCCTTAAATATGCTTAATCAACCATCGAACGTGAACAGGTAAGATAATGTATACAGCATGGAAGGATCAATTATGAGTGCCCAATCATTTAACATGCCTTACCTTTTATTTTGCATACTTAGTTAATAAGACCAATTGTTTAAAACTTGAATAAATGGGTTAATTTATATTGAGGTTTGTTCATATTACGGGGTAGATGCTATTTTCTCCCCTAATCAAAAGATATAAACAAGAAGAATTTTGTAAGCCTAGATAAGGAAATTAACAGCCCAACCCGGTAGTAATCATTTTTATATAAATATGTGTAATTAAAAGTTAAATCATTTAAATTAAAAATGTGAACGGATAATTAGTGCAATGTTTTTATATGTTAACAGAATGGAATAAATCAAACGACGTTGGGACCATATTAATGGACGTTACATTTTGGAGCTGAAACCGATGGAGTTGAACGCAGCTGGTAGCTGGTAAAACGAACCGTTTTGACGGCGAATGAAATCAAGGTGAGTTTATCTTGCTTATGTTTTTATAAGCCCGGTTTTTATTTGTTTGTAATGGTTGCTAATGATTGATGGGTTGATGATTGTTTGCAAGGATGCTGAATTTACACATTTTTATTTAATGATTAAATTAAACGTTGTTTAATTTAATCGAATTAGATCGTTATTTTAACGATTATATTCCAAACAAGGTAACTTACCTTGTTGTGTACGTTTATAATAATATAAACGTATAATTGGATGCTGGAATGGATAATGTTGATTGATTGTTGACTGTTATTAGTGAACTATTTAGTTCCATTTAATGTGATAATACAGTATTGAAATTCGATAACCAATTGTGATGCAGGGAAGGACAGGTCAGAGGAATAGAATCGGATTCCTCACTATTATTGATTATGTTTATCAATATGATTATATATTGTTATTGAATGTGAAATGGACTAATATTTCACGGTTCGGTACTTTAGTAGACAATTTCCTCTTTATTACATTCGAAAAAAATACAGATTTTTAAAATCGAGTCGAAATGTTTTTAATATTTTGTTCATATATGATTTTTAAAATATGGTTTTGTTTGAACACCGAAATTAATTGTTTTTATGATCATTTAAATTATAAGTATGCAATAACGTGAACGAAATTTACTTAAATGAATTATGTTAGTTGATTTATATAGATTAATTGGAAATGGCGAATGAATTAACCATGCCTTGAGTTGACTAAGTCAACTATTTTTAACTAGAATCGATTATCTATTGAATCGTTAATTATTCTTAAAGTCGATTATTATTTGGATTTCGTTTAAAGGAGAATTTACTATTTTAATAGTAAATAATAAACAAATTGGACTTCTAATAATATTAGAATTTCATTATTTCTTAATAATCAAATGAGGATCTTGGAATTTAACTCTCTGAATGGAAGTGTATGAAGTCGTAAGGTCTTACGAGCGATTAAATAAAATGTTAAGGATTTAAAAAGGTTAAAATGGATTCTTAGCAAGAAATTTTGTTGGTCGAGTTTGTATAAAATCCAAACCGAGCAAATATATAGCTAAGTTATAAATGAATAAACATCGTAAATGGTTTTAAGAGTTCAAGTGAAATTTGTAATTTGGGAAAGTCTAAAAGGAGTTGACCGGAGAATATTCCGAAGTTCGGAATCATTATCAAATAAGAGTTTTTCGAAAAAGAATTATATGTTGGAGTGACTTTGTCGAGTTATATAAGAGTAATACTTACTTTCTATTTTTACAAGATTTAATTATTTATTATTTACTACATATTCAGATCAACCAAAAAGTATGTTTTTCAAGATAAACATTTGAAAGTGCTGACTATAAGGCTATTATTATAATCAAGGTTATTTCGTAAAGAAGTATATTCTCATACTGAATCCAAAGTTTACGAGAGTGAATGTTGTTGATATTCGAAGTGGTGAACTCTGTCTATTTCAAAGTTGATAATGTTGTTCAGTTAAGGTCTAAGAGGTAATTATACCCCAACTTGACTGACTTCATTGTTGACTAAGGGATAGACAAGTTTGATAGCGAGGATTGATTAAATGAGGTGAGTTAATGAGTATTATTGGTTTCAAGGACTATGTTTCAAATTGAATGGTATAATATAAATGGAAGTGTTTCCCGAATTTTAAGAGTTTAATTAACCAATGATTAATCAAAGAGGCCAAACGATGCTGGGTATAGAATCATTGAATTCATTTTTCTTTTATGATTGAATGGTTGTTTTATTTTGATAGTAAAATAACTGACTATCAAAATCTAGCCAACAATTGTTGGATCGGAAAGACCGAGATCGAATTTATATTTGAAAACCATTTCGACCAGCAAATACGAAAACATGGAAGTTATTGATCAAGATGGAGCATTGTAACAACCCGAAAATCTGGGCCAGTTTAAAATTTTTATTTTGGCAATTTTAGCGAATTTTGATTATTTAAAATGAATTATTTTAAATACTATCGTCGAGAAATTTATTTTGTATATAATTTGAACGTATATATTATATACGTCGTCTTTAGAATATAAATAATTATATATAATTATAAATAGGAATTGAAAATGGCGCGGTAGTTCGATAATTCGATTTCAAACTTCAATTGAATGTACCGTGTGCAAAACAATCCGGATTTTAGTGAAACCAAAAACATTAGGATCTAATGGAGAATATCTTTCCAACGAATCCGACCAATCGAAATTTCATAGCGGGAATCAAAAGATATGTCCAGTTGAAAATTCTGAATAGTCGTTATGGAATTCAGGCCCTTAAAAATGGACATTTTGCAAACGACCTCGGATTTCGACGAAACCAGTTTTGTTGGGTCCGTGATGTAAAGTTATTGCTAGGTTTCAAATTTCATAATTTTTCGAATCAATATGTGAGCGTGGCAAAGGAAAATGCGTTTGACCAGTTTCAGTTGATTTTAATCGACTGGAAAATGGCCATTTTTCCAACGGTCTCAGAATTCGACGAAACTAGTTTTGTTAGGACCGTATCGTCAATACGAATCTAGAAAATATTTTTATGGGATTTATAGAGTTAGTATGTGACCCCAGTAATTTGAAATGCGCGTTCAAATTCAATATATAGAAGTATATGTTGATTTTGACGGAAACTGATCGTAACAGCCGAATTGGCTTGCGTGGCATATCCATTGTGTTCAGAATGGGGGTATAACGCTGGGGGCGATAGTCGTTGGGCCTCGTATGGAGGTCGTAAGAAAAAGTCAACATTTAGGAATTAAAATAAATAAATAATAATATAAATTTTTATAAAACCCCCCATCCCCTTTCCATTTGCCCAAACCCGTAACCCTCCCTCTCTTTTTCAGAAACCCCCCTTCCCCGTCGCCCCTCGAAATCAACGCCGCCGCTCCCCCAATGGCCACCACGCCTAGCCGCAATCCTCCTCTCTCCTCTCTCCTCCTCCACCCCTCTCCTCTCCGATCTCGAAGCTCCTCCACCGTCTTCTTCCCTGCCGCGAGCCCCTCAAATCGAACACCGCAAAGTCCAGCCTCCCTTCATCGAGCTCCCGTCCGCCCCTGCCACCACCTGAGGGCATCGACCACCAGCGCCGTTTCAGACCCTCCCTCCTCCTCCTAAGCACTGCCGTGGGTTCTCCCCCCCCTTTCGGCTCGAAAAAAGTGAGTTTTAATGATTTTTAATTTTAGTTTAACTATTAAAATAGTAAAGCATAGATTAAAATCAGTTTTTAAGATAGTGAAACATAGGTTAAATTCAGTTATTTTAAATAATAAAACATTGTTCTAAATTTAAATATATAAGGAATGTTTTTAAATAAGTAGCTTGATTTAAAAATCTAAATGGTGTTGGTTTTAAAAATATGAATTTTATTTACTCATCGAAATAAAAATATGATTTTTATATATTGAACATCGAAGTAAAAATATGATTTTTATATATTGAACATCGAAATAAAAATATGATTTTTATATATTGAACATCGAAGTAAAAATATGATTTTTATATATTGAACATCAAAGTAAAAATTCGATTTTTATATATTGAATAGCGAAGTAAAAATTCGATTTTGACATATGTAGAGAATACGGGCAACGAAGATGACAAAAAGGCGAGGACGACGAAGACTTCTGCAAAAGAAGAGTCGAGATGGTTGGATAGCTATCGGTGAGAACTTCTCACCTTTCAATTTAATTTTTCTAGTTATATATATACTAGGATGCAGACGGTGCTTAGCAGCACCCGACACCCGTCATCCACAGACCATGGATGGCTTGTTTGTTAAATTGTTTGGTTGTGTAGTTGGTTAGATTATGTGATTGAAATTTGAATTGGTTGGTGAAATGAAATTGATTTGATTGAGTTGTGAATGGCGTGGGCCTTCACTAGACCGGGGATAAGGCTAGGCCTCGTCCCGTTTCTAGTATCATGCCGTTATGCCGCCGAAATTTTCTAAAATAAGTTAGAATGAACTGAATAGAAATTCATATGTTGGAATAAAATGTTTTATCGTTAAAAATATATTTTTTAACGTGAATGTGAATAAATAAATATTCATTTACAAACCAGACGGTTTGTTTATGTACACCTATTTGAAGGACATTGATTGGGTCGATAAATTTTACACATCGCCCAACTGCACAAATAAAACCTGTGTTTGTTTGTTTGAAACCCCACACGGGTGTTGGGATGAAATTTGAAGTTCACTCATCCTGATTGATTAAATATGTCGATCGATTGATTGACAGGCTGTTATAAGCGTTATATATCTATATTTGATGCTTATACAGTGTAGTGCACTTTGGTTGATGGTTGATTATTTTTCAATGCTATTATATACATGTGTTGTATGAAAATCCATATAATTAATTTTATATGGTGATTGATTGGGCCTCATTCCAATTTAGAAAATAAAGAATATTATAACATAAAAGTTCATGTGTTGACAGTTCTCATTTGTTGAGATTAGTCATGTGTTGAACGAAATATTTTAATAATAAAATTTGCATCTTTATCAATATAAAATAAAGGTTCATGTGTTGACTGTACTCATTCGTTGAGATTAGTCATGTGTTGAACGAAATAATTTAACAAAAATTGTCACACGTGGACAGTACTCATTCGTTGAGATTAGTCGTGTGTTGACAAAAATAAATATTCATTTGTTGAATAGAATATTTGAAAATAGAAATATATGAAGCCGTGTTGGTTAGATTGACGCCATTTTGACGTGAACGATATTTATATCGATTTTATTCATTTTAAAATGCATATTGAAAAGTGATTTCGAAAACGCATATTTTGAAATGAAATCGAAATGAATTGAATATATAACGATTTCGAAATGAATTGAATATATAATGAATTCGAATTGAATGAAAAACGAATTTGATTTCAATTGAATAGCAAACGAAACGAATTCGAATTTAATTGAATAGATAACGAATTTGAATTGAATTGAATATAAAACCAATTCGAATTGAATTGAAAACGAATTCGAATTGAATTGGAAACAAATTGAAATGAATTCAAATTGAATTGAAATTTGAATTGAATAGAAATGAATTTTAAAACGAATTTATAAAGAAGAATTCAATTTTGATTTGAATTGAAATGGAAGTTGAAATTGCTTTTAAAACGAATTTAAAACTATTTATATAATTCGTTTTAAATAGAAATCGACGAAATATATATTATATATATTATATATATAATATAATGGCCTGAATAGAACGCGCCGGGCCGCGGCAGTTCGTGAATTTCGACCATTTATTTCAAACGGACATTACGGGAGATCCGACCATCGGATTCTCCTAAAACCGGAACCGTTGGGTTCGTATCGAAAAGAGTTTTCTAACGAATATTAGAAATTAGAAATCTAACGGTTGGATTTGGAATTATGTCCAAATCAAATTTGAAAAAGGTCGCTGTAAGTGCAGTTCGATGGCCGTTGATGGAAATCGACTGTACAGGCCTTGATAAAATTATTAAAAATAGTAATAATTTGTGTAAAATCATAAGAAATGATTTAGAAAGAATTGGGATGAAAAACTCCATATTTGAAAAGATAAAAATAGATTTTTATCGAAATGAACTAGTTTTGAACTAGAATTATAATTCTATTTATTTTTAGATAAATAAATCGAATTTGAAATGGTTTTGAAAATAACCAGAATTTCCAATGATTGCATTGAAATGGATTTGAATCGAAATTGTCTTCGGAATATTTTGACGTTGGATTTCGGGATTATACAGATGTTGTTATGGAAATTTGAAAGATGTAGATATATATATCGTTATTTCCAATACGACATTTGTTAATCGTAGAATTTGATATTGAAAATAAGCCGATATATTTTCTATTCAGAGCCCCGTATTGAATATCAAATGTGATTTGGGTTTGTCGTGAATGGTGTCTTCACTAACACTGTTCTTGAACCCAGTTGAGAAAAGATTAAATCTTTTTATTTAGATTTATTGAAGGGTACCAATTAACTAATATTTAATTGGAATTGAATTGATATTGATTTTTGGGTTTATCGTGAACAGTGTTTTAAATAACACTTGTTCTTTAACCCGATAATTAATGTGATGTGATTTTGGGTTTATCGTGAGCCGTGTTTTAAATGACACTGATTCTTTAACCTAGTTAACGATTAAAACTAAGTGGAGTTTTAATGAATCTTTAATTAGATTGAAAAGATCGAGAATGGAGTAGCACCAGTTTTATTCCAGGCGATAGTTAAATCTTTTAATTAGAGTTGAACGTGAAATGGTAATTGAATTTGCCGATAACACTGTGGTGTTAGATATGAAGTATTACCAGTTTTACTTCATGGGATGAATAGGTTGGGATTGGGAAATTAAAACAAATGATTACTTCGGTAAGTTTCGTTAATCCCGACTAGTTGAATCAAAATTCAAAAGGATAGATTAAAGAATAAATATAAAGAATTTATCTTTGATAAAATTAATGGGAACCTTTCCATATGAATGTGAAATTTAGAAACTAACTGTCGGTTAGCCAAGTAAAATGGTTTCCTGGATATTGATCTGATGTTGATTTCGGCCTTCGGGGTTAATATTTGGGGAATTATTCTCTTGATTAATTTACGGTTAGTGACTGATGAATTGGAATGAGGCGTATGTTGTGTTTGTGTAACACTTACTTAAAATATACGCGAGTTATTCGGAAAGACCGGGTTTATCCCATTCTGAATAACTGATACGAAGATAAGTCGAAGATGAAGACGATGGTCGAAGACCGGAGGTCTTCACGTCGTTTGGGTGATTACTGATGATCTTGATTGGGCTGTACACCCAAGAAGATGGAAATAGTTGGTGATCGTCCAGACGTGCTTGGAGATCGATGGATATGCAGGGTACTAGGTGCCTCCGGTTTCGTTCAGACCTAGAACAGACTTGTAAATGGACTGTGTGTCTGACATTGGATTTTAGTCCGTGCGATTGATCTCTATTAAATATATATCTGTTTGGCGGCGGAGAATTCATTCTCTTGCTTAACGCCCTTGTGACGATCCCAAAACCCATAACACGGTGTTAAGGATAATCATTGGAATATAACACATTACTCATCATTAGCAGATCACAGATAATAGCATAAACAGAAAATAGAATAATTTACACACATATGACAGCGGAATCATATAGATAACATCACATCAGAGAAGCACAGTACAGGATACAACTTAGTGCATAATGATACATAATCAGTCACCATCGCCTGAGGCGGAATCATACATAAAGAGTACACAAAAGGAATATCAGTCTACATCGCCAGTGGCGGAATCATAGTATAGATACAATAATGGCGGAGAAAATCCAAGTCAGCACGGTGTAGTCAAGCCTCGCCATGAGCCAAAAGGTGCGTTAGAAACCTGTAACTAGGCTGCCCGTGTAAAAATGAGGGCACCCGAGTTTGCAAGGTGAAACAAACTACGAGTCAGTCATGGGACTGGTATGAGAAATCTATTCAACTTATTAACAATAATAGCAAGGCAAATCAAAGGACCACGCCACTTTCGCGTAACGGGTTTACTCCAATGAGTGCTAGTGCATGAGATAAAATAAATGATTAAATCAACGCAATGCTTTTTATAAAATGAAGCCATTATAAGACTCAGGTCCCATCACACAATGCAACGCAAGCCGGAGGATAGAGTTTTTACCTTATAATGGCCAAAGATGCTTCATACGAATAAAACAAAGGTGTTTGATATTATTACTAGTGTATATACGTTTCAAAAGCAAATTCAATCATAAATATCAATCCTAGGCGGCATAGCTACCATCTACTATGTCGCCGTACTAGTAATACAATCACATCCGCAGATTTCGTATTGGAGATTGGATTCCTTCATGAGTCGAGGCAAGGGGCAAGCTCCTCTCCGATTCGAGACACTCTAGCAAATGTCCCAGGACCCCACTATGATCCTTGGATCTTCAGGGCCGGTCCTCTCTTACTTTTGAGGATTAGTTATTCCTGAACACACGTTTCCCGGTCCTTACAGACCTATATCGAGGCGCCACGCATTCCGACAACCACACAGGTGAAAAGTATATATAATGTTAGGGCTGGTAGGTCACTGACACCACCTTAGCTAGAAAGAAACGTCGTGCTCTCCCTGCAGTCATTCTCCCGTTTTTGACTCATACCGAGGTGTGAGGCTCGCGAATTCACGTTATACACAAAGCTACGTCACACAGACCATGCTTTGATCATCAACCACAAGACTTTGCTTTGCAACAGAAGCCTTGATCATATGCCACTTAGGCGTGCCACACAGGCAATCCGCTCCATGCGACTGATTTCTGTCAATACATAACCTCTGAGCTCGTACGTCTCAGAGAAGGGCGTTAAGCAAGAGAATAAATTCTCTGCCGCCAAACAGATATATATTTAACAGAGATCAATCAACACAGAACAAAATCCAATGTCAGACACACAGTCCATTTACAAGTCCGTTCTGGGTCTGAACGAAACCGGAGGCACTAATTCCTCGCATATCCGTACAATCAACACTATGTTTGGACGGCTACTACTTCAATTCCTTCATGGTAGCTACTCCAATCACGAGTATCAGTAGCGCCCATCCATCCAATATGGAGATCGTCGGTCTTCAGTCGTCTTCGACTCTTCGACTTCTCAACGTCGATCGATTATTTGAAATGAGATAAACTCGGCCTTTTCAAATAACCCACGTATATTTAGTTTTTCAAACCAATTAATCACATGGTTGGACCATTCAACATTCACACTTCAGTTATTTAGTTATAATTTTCATGTCAAATACATTCAACCATCACATATCAAGCAAGCACAACAAAATTGGTTTATTTCCACTCTATATCGTCAATAGTATTTTATAACGATATATCGCCATTTTTATTTAATTTAAAATGGCCATATTTAATTAAACGACGTTTCAGGTCGTGTCGATGCACTGGCGCTGCTTTCCACTAATTTTGTTTTTACCCATATATGAAAATCTAACCGTTGGATCTTCACAAATTTTACATCATTAGGAAGGTCTTTTCAAAACGAATCCAACGGTTCCAGTTTTGGGAAAATCCGACGGTCGGATCTTCCACACTAACCATTTGAAGTTACGATTTCAATTTACGAACTGCAGCGTCGTTATTCGATTTAATTTAATTATATTTATATATATAAATATAATCGTTTCTGGCGCTGTTTTTCACTAATTTTGAATTAAACATTCCAGACAATCCAACCGTCGGATTTTCACAAAGTTGGTGCCGTTGGAAAGATATCTCCAAGGCGAACCCAACGGTTGAGGTTTCGGAAAAATCCAATGGTCGGATCTTCCGCACTAGCCGTTTGAAATCACGGTCTCAAAATATGAACTGCACGGCCACGTTTCGTTTTAATTATATTTATATTTATATATTTATATAAATATAGTTCATTCAATGATTTTCATATCGTTTTCACTTCAAATATTTTTCTAACACCTTAAAATTTTGGAAAATTTCGCCATAACCTCCCCTGCACCGGGAGCATAGCATTCCCGGTCCTTCTAATCTCAAAAAGAAAAAGAAAAAGCCAAGCGGCTAGCCAACAGGCTCATAAAATCATCACCCAAACAAAACAGTAAATGTGTACCTATTTGTCGGGCACAAAATTTTATTCCTCTTCTCTAGCCTCTTTGCTATAACCTGTCCAATGAATATGCATGTACATATATATACAGTTCTTATCATTTATCAATTTCTATTCAACTTCATATTTGATTTGCTTTGGTTTAAAAACACCATTCATTCTAATATCGCATGCATAGGCTAAAATCATATCATTAGCTAGTTAATGTATATTTCAACTCATGCACGTTTATTCGAACCAGTGGCTATTTTTAACACTTCACATTTCAAAGATGATAATTTTGGCGAACTAAAGTAGATTTCAACACATGACTATTTTATTTAGTTCCTATGCATGTTAAAAATAATATTTTTATCACAAATATTTGTTTCAACGTCTGCATATCTTTAGCATATCACACATATGATAAAAATGATATTTTTATCATTTAAAATATTTATTCAACCAATGTGTGGTTTCAACACTTCATAGTTTCAATAAATATGTAATTTTTATCGTTCAATCTTTTTATTCAACACATGAACCTTTCCACTACACACACTTCTCAACAAATGAGCATTTCCACACATGGACATCTTATTTATGTTGTTCTTATTAAAAAGATGAAATTTTGATTGTTGAAACTATTCATATAAGGCGAATATTTTTGATACTTCATATATATATAAAAATGTGATTTTTATTGTTTATACACTTCATTCATTCACAAATGAATTTTAATTTTCACACAACACTTTCCAACACATGAACAATTTCCACACATGGATTTAGTTTCAATATATGGCTTTAATTTCTATGCATGCAAATAATTTCAACATATGAAAATAATTCTAACACACAAAGATTATTCAAAATTTCGGCAGCATAACGGCAGGGTAGTTAAAACTGGCACCGTCCCTAGTACGGCTCCTCGCTCTACCTTAAAACCTCGCGGTTTTTGACAATGGGGATTCATGCATCTAATTCGCACGCAGGCGGCATGTTTATTTTTATTTCCACAAATATTTCCAATTCATTTCAATCACCAATGGGTATTTTTCAACCACAACCAAACAATATCAACCACAAACTATTCCAAACAACAATTCACCGTCAATCAATTTTCACAACAATTTCAACCAATAAATATCGTCCATGGTTTGTGGACGAGGGGGCGTATATATATATATAAATATTTATATATAGCAATTCACTTTTATTTCCACACACATATATATATAAAAAGAAATTGAAGAGTGAGAAATTCTCACCAATAGCTATCCAATAACACGACTCTTCCTTTATAGAAATCTTCGCCTATTTCGCCTTCTTGTCGCTTTCGTTGCCCGTATTCTCTACATAGGTAAAAATCGAATTTTTACTATGTTATTCAATATATAAAGATTGCATTTTGACTTCGCTATTAAATATATAAAGATTATATTTTTATTATTTTTAAAAATACAAAAATCATATCTTAATCCTTTTACCTAATAAAAATTCCGTCTTTTTCTCTTTTTAAAAATATGATCTTTATTTTTGCAAGTTCAAATCTTTTTCTTTTAAAAGATTAAACCTTTTTCTATTTCAAAGTTTAAACCTTTTTTTCTTTTTAAGTTTAAACCTTTTTCCTATTTTAAACCTTAAAATAAAATCAGTTTTTATTTCCTTTAAAAATCAGTTTTTATATCTTTATTAAATTCAGTTTTTATATCTTTAAAAATCAGTTTTTATATTCTTTAAAAATCCAGTTTTTATATCTTTAAAAATCAGTTTTTATATTCTTTAAAAATCCAGTTTTTATATCTTTAAAAATCCAGTTTTTATATCTTTAAAAAATCAGTTTTAAATTCATTATTAAATTCAGTTTTAAATTCTTTAAAAATCAGTTTTTATATCTTTATAAATCAGTTTTAAATTCATTATTAAATTCAGTTTTAAATTCTTTAAAAATCAGTTTTTATATCTTTAAAAATCAGTTTTAAATTCTTTATAAAATCTAGTTTTAAATTCATTTAAAAATCAGTTTTAGCAAAAGAAAAATAAAAATAAAATAACCTAAAATGCTCACCGTAGCCTGCGAAGGGAAGGGAAGAAGAAGGCGTCGGCGGCAGGGTGGTGGTGTTCGGTGGTGGTGGCGTCGAGGCTTCAGGGGGGGCTGCTCGATTTGATTCGACGGGGGCGTCTGCGTCGCGAGGGGTTCGAGGGTTTCGCCACTGGGAGGAGGAGGCTGGACGGAGGGGGCGGCGGCGATGTCTTCGTCGGCGGCGTTCGCTTGAGGGGGGGCGGTCTAGGTTTAGGTTTTTTTTTTTTTTCTGATTAATGAATCGGGGGGGCCAAGAAGAAGAAAAGGGAGGGAATTAAAATAATGTTTTTTTTCCTTTTTATTATTTAATTATTTAATTTTGCAAAAAGGTTGACTTTTACATACGACCTCGAAACAAGGCCTACCGCCTGTCGTCCATAGTGTTTTACCCCCATTCCGAACACAATGGGATATGTATCGTAAGCTGATTTGATCGTTACTATCAGTTTCCGTTGAATTTACATTTAAATCCTTATGTTGAATTTTAAACGTACATTTCAAATTACCGGGGTCACATACTAACTAGAAAAATTCTAGAAAAATATTTTCTAGTTTCGTATTGACGATACGGTCCTAACAAAACTAGTTTCGTCGAATTCCGAGACCGTTTGAAAAATGGCCAATTTCCAGTCGATTAAATTCAACAAAAACTGGTCAAACGCGTTTTCTTTTGCCACGCTCACATATTGATTCGAAAAATTATGAAATTTGAAATCTAGCAATAGTTTGACATCCCGGACCCAACAAAAGTGGTTTCGTCGAATTCCGAGACCGTTTGCAAAATATCAATTTTCCAGGCCTATATATTCTATATACCGACTCTTCTGAAAATTCATTCGGCCATAACTTTTGATTCCCGTTATGAAACTTCGATTTTTCAGATCCGTTAGAAAGGTATTGACTAACAGATTTAAATATTTTTGGTTTCACTAAAATCCGTTATATTTTCCACCCTGCACAGTCAGTCAAAGTATGAATTCAAATTTTCAAACTGACTTACTATTCTTAACTTACTATTTTATTGAAATATTCTATTTCAATGGTTCAAATTGCTTTGAAATAATCAATTTAAAAATTTTAAATTGGCTCGTATTTTCCGGGTTATTACAGCCCTTCTCTGAGACGTACGAGCTCAGGGGTTATATATTGATGGATATCAAACGCATGGAGTGGATTGCTTGTGTGGCATGCCTAAGTGGCAATTGATCGAGGCTTCTGTTGAAAAGCAAAGTTTTGTGGTGATGATCAAAGCACGGCCTTTGTGGCGTAGCTTTGTGTAATGTTTACTTCGCGAGTTTCGCACCCCGGTTGTGAACCAAAAATGGGAGAGGACCTCAGGGAGGGCATGCGTTTCTTTCTAGCTAGGGTGGTGTCAGTGACCTTCCGGCCCTGACATTTATATACTTTTCACCTGTGTGGTTGTTGCTGTTGCGAGGCGCCTCGGTTAGATCGGACGATCCAGGTCCGATGGAGCCATTCGTTGGCTCATTTACGCCCCAAAGGGCGGGGAAACGCAGTGTTCAGGCATTTTAATCCACATCGGTGGACCGGCCCTGTCGCTCCAAGGGCCCACCTGAGTCTGGGTCCTGAGGCTCGGGCTAGAGAGTCTCGAATCGGTTGAGGACTATCTTTTGCCTCGGTTCATAGATGGAAATCCAATTTCCAAATACGTGACTTTGCGGTTTTATTTGTAAACCTATATATGGCGACATGATATATGGTACCCATGCCGCCTATGATTGATACTTATGATTTGAAGTTGTTTTATACACTATGCACTTATAATAGTATCAAATGGTTTGTTTTAAACGTATCAAGCATTCTTTGGCTGTTATAAGGGAAAACCCTATCCCCCGGCTTGCGTTGCATTGTGTGATAGGACCTGGGTCTTATAATAGCTTCATTTTTCTTTATTTAGCATTGCGCTGTTTGTTTTATGCACTGGTATTCTTGGGAGGAAACCCGTTCCGTGTTATACGGCGTGGTCCCTTGATTTACCTAACTTTAAAAATAAAGAATAATAACTGTTTTAGTTCTCACACCAGTCCCATGACTGACCTGGAGTTTATTGTTTTAACCTAAACTCTGGGTGCCCTTATTTTGACACGGGCAGCTAGTAGTTTTGGATTTGCAGATTTATATTCACAGGATCCTGGTTTACAGCTGGAATGATATCCGGAAAGCTTTGTATCCGTATATCTCTTCTAGTTGTGTATTGTATTATTTTCCGCTGCGATGTATTTAAATGTAATTTAAATCTCTGATATTTCTGTGTAATATTCATTTATACTCTGTATGTTCTTGTAATCTGATGCATTGTTGTAATATACAATGAAATGTTCTTTTGTATGCGTTCTGTTGTGGCTTGTTCTCGAACTATCCGCTCTTTCCTTTACGGGGAAGTTACGGGTTTTTACAGTTGGTATCAGAGCTTTGGTTTACAAAGCTTAGAGAATAAGGCACATTAGAACCATACGAAAGAATTCATCAGATATTGGATTAGTAATATCCAACGAGAATGACTTGTTAGAGATAGGATCAGTAGTATCCTAGAACGAGTGTGAAGAGTATATTTTTCAAATGAAAACAATTTTGTTTGAATATTTAAAATCAATTTTTCGTATTTGATTATTTATTTCATATTGATTAGGACAATCCAATATATAAAGATTTTGCGTATGCGCCTAGCTAGCGTGTATTCGAAGTTTTGATATATTGGATAGATATAGAGTTACACTCTAGTCACCCGGGGGTGATTCTGATGATTGATATATCATCATCAGAATTTATATTCGAGTGACGAACGTGTAATATCTATATATTTCCTATTGACTGGTGTGAGAACCAAAAATTAGATAGGGCCTATTGTTGTGATTTGGCATCAAAAACATGATTTTTGTATATGTATCAAAATTATGAATTTGAAACTCTAATTCACTAATTGATTGATGTTTGTGTTGTTTGTTTAGTTGTTTGATAATTTTGAACCATTATGCCTAATTGATCGAATAATGAATTGTATTGAAATTTGGTCGCATTTGCTTGCATATACTTGCACTTACATTGAACAGGTCATAGCAAGGAGGCTAGAGCAGAGAATAAAATTTGTTTGCCCGACAAATAGGTACATGTTTACTACATAATTTACTGTTTTGTTTGGGTGATGATGATTTTATGAGCCTATTGGCTAGACGCTTGGCTTTTTCTTTTTCTTTTTGAGATCTGAAGGACCGGGGAAGCTATTTGAGATTTCCCGACGCTCCCATTGCAGGGGAGGTTATGGCGAAATTTTTCGAAAATTTAGGGTGTTAGCCAAATTTTTGAAGAATTTGAAAATTCTCAGAAACTGAAAAGTTGGAGAATGGAAGCCAGACCGAACGTAGAGTTGATTAATCAAACCACTTTCGACTTTGTTCCTTTTCGGGGACGAAAAGTTTTAAGTGGGGGAGATTGTAACAACCCGAAAATCTAGGCCAGTTTAAATTTTTTATTTTGGCAATTTTAGCGTATTTTGATTATTTAAAATGAATTATTTTAAATAATATCGTCGAGAAATTTATTTTGTATATAATTTGAACGTATATATTATATACGTCGTCGTTAGAATATAAATAATTATATATAATTATAAATAGGAATTGAAAATGGCGCGGTAGTTCGATAATTCGATTTCAAACTTCAATTGAATGTACCGGGTGCAAAACAATCCGGATTTTAGTGAAACCAAAAACATTAGGATCTAATGGAGAATATATTTCCATCGAATCCGACCAATCGAAATTTCATAGCGGGAATCAAAAGATATGTCCAGTTGAAACTTCTGAATAGTCGCTATGGAATTCAGGCCCTTAAAAATGGACATTTTGCAAACGACCTCGGATTTCGACGAAACCAGTTTTGTTGGGTCCATGATGTAAAGTTATTGCTATGTTTCAAATTTCATAATTTTTCGAATCAATATGTGAGCGTGGCAAAGGAAAACGCGTTTGACTAGTTTCAGTTGATTTTAATCGACTGGAAAATGGCCATTTTTCCAACGGTCTCAGAATTCGACGAAACTAGTTTTGTTAGGACCGTATCGTCAATACGAAGCTAGAAAATATTTTTATGGGATTTATAGAGTTAGTATGTGACCCCAGTAATTTGAAATGCGCGTTCAAATTCAATATATAGAAGTATATGTTGATTTTGACGGAAACTGATCGTAACAGCCGAATTGGCTTGCGTGGCATATCCCATTGTGTTCAGAATGGGGGTATAACGCTGGGGGCGACAGTCGTTGGGCCTCGTATGGAGGTCGTAAGAAAAAGTAACATTTAGGAATTAAAATAAATAAATAATAATATAAATTTTTATAAAACCCCCCATCCCCTTTCCATTTGCCCAAACCCGTAACCCTCCCTCTCTTTTTCAGAAACCCCCCCTTCCCCGTCGCCCCTCGAAATCAACGCCGCCGCTCCCCCAATGGCCACCATGCCTAGCCGCAACCCTCCTCTCTCCTCTCTCCTCCTCCACCCCTCTCCTCTCCGATCTCGAAGCTCCTCCACCGTCTTCTTCCCTGCCGCGAGCCCCTCAAATCGAACACCGCAAAGTCCAGCCTCCCTTCATCGAGCTCCCGTCCGCCCCTGCCACCACCTGAGGGCATCGACCACCAGCGCCGTTTCAGACCCTCCCTCCTCCTCCTAAGCACTGCCGTGGGTTCTCCCCCCATTTCGGCTCGAAAAAAAGTGAGTTTTAATGATTTTTAATTTTAGTTTAACTATTAAAATAGTAAAGCATAGATTAAAATCAGTTTTTAAGATAGTGAAACATAGGTTAAATTCAGTTATTTTAAATAATAAAACATTGTTCTAAATTTAAATATATAAGGAATGTTTTTAAATAAGTAGCTTGATTTAAAAATCTAAATGGTGTTGGTTTTAAAAATATGAATTTTATTTACTCATCGAAATAAAAATATGATTTTTATATATTGAACATCGAAGTAAAAATATGATTTTTATATATTGAACATCGAAATAAAAATATGATTTTTATATATTGAACATCGAAGTAAAAATATGATTTTTATATATTGAACATCAAAGTAAAAATTCGATTTTTATATATTGAATAGCGAAGTAAAAATTCGATTTTGACATATGTAGAGAATACGGGCAACGAAGATGACAAAAAGGCGAGGACGACGAAGACTTCTGCAAAAGAAGAGTAGAGATGGTTGGATAGCTATCGGTGAGAACTTCTCACCTTTCAATTTAATTTTTCTAGTTATATATATACTAGGATGCAGACGGTGCTTAGCAGCACCCGACACCCGTCATCCACAGACCATGGATGGCTTGTTTGTTAAATTGTTTGGTTGTGTGGTTGGTTAGATTATGTGATTGAAATTTGAATTGGTTGGTGAAATGAAATTGATTTGATTGAGTTGTGAATGGCGTGGGCCTTCACTAGACCGGGGATAAGGCTAGGCCTCGTCCCGTTTCTAGTATCGTGCCGTTATGCCGCCGAAATTTTCTAAAATAAGTTAGAATGAACTGAATAGAAATTCATATGTTGGAATAAAATGTTTTATCGTTAAAAATATATTTTTTAACGTGAATGTGAATAAATAAATATTCATTTACAAACCAGACGGTTTGTTTATGTACACCTATTTGAAGGACATTGATTGGGTCGATAAATTTTACACATCGCCCAACTGCACAAATAAAACCTGTGTTTGTTTGTTTGAAACCCCACACGGGTGTTGGGATGAAATTTGAAGTTCACTCATCCTGATTGATTAAATATGTCGATCGATTGATTGACAGGCTGTTATAAGCGTTAGATATCTATATTTGATGCTTATACAGTGTAGTGCACTTTGGTTGATGGTTGATTATTTTTCAATGCTATTATATACATGTGTTGTATGAAAATCCATATAATTAATTTTATATGGTGATTGATTGGGCCTCATTCCAATTTAGAAAATAAAAAATATTATAACATAAAAGTTCATGTGTTGACAGTACTCATTTGTTGAGATTAGTCATGTGTTGAACGAAATATTTTAATAATAAAATTTGCATCTTTATCAATATAAAATAAAGGTTCATGTGTTGACTGTACTCATTCGTTGAGATTAGTCATGTGTTGAACGAAATAATTTAACAAAAATTGTCACACGTGGACAGTACTCATTCGTTGAGATTAGTCGTGTGTTGACAAAAATAAATATTCATTTGTTGAATAGAATATTTGAAAATAGAAATATATGAAGCCATGTTGGTTAGATTGACGCCATTTTGACGTGAACGATATTTATATCGATTTTATTCATTTTAAAATGCATATTGAAAAGTGATTTCGAAAACGCATATTTTGAAATGAAATCGAAATGAATTGAATATATAACGATTTCGAAATGAATTGAATATATAATGAATTCGAATTGAATGAAAAATGAATTTGATTTCAATTGAATAGCAAACGAAACGAATTCGAATTTAATTGAATAGATAACGAATTTGAATTGAATTGAATATAAAACCAATTCGAATTGAATTGAAAACGAATTCGAATTGAATTGGAAACAAATTAAAATGAATTCAAATTGAATTGAAATTTGAATTGAATAGAAATGAATTTTAAAACGAATTTATAAAGAAGAATTCAATTTTGATTTGAATTGAAATGGAAGTTGAAATTGCTTTTAAAACGAATTTAAAACTATTTATATAATTCGTTTTAAATAGAAATCGACGAAATATATATTATATATATAATATAATGGCCTGAATAGAATGCGCCGCGCCGCGGCAGTTCGTGAATTTCGACCATTTATTTCAAACGGACATTACCGGAGATCCGACCGTCGGATTCTCCTAAAACCGGAACCGTTGGGTTCGTATCGAAAAGAGTTTTCTAACGAATATTAGAAATTAGAAATCTAACAGTTGGATTTGGAATTATGTCCAAATCAAATTTGAAAAAGGTCGCTGTAAGTGCAGTTCGATGGCCGTTGATGGAAATCGACTGTACAGGCCTTGACAAAATTATTAAAAATAGTAATAATTTGTGTAAAATCATAAGAAATGATTTAGAAAGAATTGGGATGAAAAACTCCATATTTGAAAAGATAAAAATAGATTTTTATTGAAATGAACTAGTTTTGAACTAGAATTATAATTCTATTTATTTTTAGATAAATAAATCGAATTTGAAATGGTTTTGAAAATAACCAGAATTTCCAATGATTGCATTGAAATGGATTTGAATCGAAATTGTCTTCGGAATATTTCGACGTTAGATTTCAGGATTATACAGATGTTGTTATGGAAATTTGAAAGATGTAGATATATATATCGTTATTTCCAATACGACATTTGTTAATCGTAGAATTTGATATTGAATATAAGCCGATATATTTTCTATTCAGAGCCCCGTATTGAATATCAAATGTGATTTGGGTTTGTCGTGAATAGTGTCTTCACTAACACTGTTCTTGAACCCAGTTGAGAAAAGATTAAATCTTTTTATTTAGATTTAATGAAGGGTACCAATTAAATAATATTTAATTGGAATTGAATTGATATTGATTTTTGGGTTTATCGTGAATAGTGTTTTAAATAACACTTGTTCTTTAACCCGATAATTAATGTGATGTGATTTTGGGTTTATTGTGAGCCGTGTTTTAAATGACACTGATTCTTTAACCCAGTTAACGATTAAAACTAAGTGGAGTTTTAATGAATCTTTAATTAGATTGAAAAGATCGAGAATGGAGTAGCACCAAGTTTATTCCAGGCGATAGTTAAATCTTTTAATTAGATTTGAACGTGAAATGGTAATTGAATTTGCCGATAACACTGTGGTGTTAGATATGAAGTATTACCAGTTTTACTTCATGGGATAAATAGGTTGGGATTGGGAAATTAAAACAAATGATTACTTCGGTAAGTTTCGTTAATCCCGACTAGTTGAATCGAAATTCAAAAGGATAGATTAAAGAATAAATATAAAGAATTTATCTTTGATAAAATTAATGGGAACCTTTCCATATGAATGTGAAATTTAGAAACTAACTGTCGGTTAGCTAAGTAGAATGGTTTCCTGGATATTGATCTGATGTTGGTTTCGGCCTTCGGGGTTAATATTTGGGGAATTATTCTCTTGAATAAGGCGTATGTTGTGTTTGTGTAACACTTACTTAAAATATACGCGAGTTATTCGGAAAGACCGGGTTTATCCCATTCTGAATAACTGATACGATGATAAGTCGAAGATGAAGACGATGGTCGAAGACCGGAGGTCTTCACGTCGTTTGGGTGATTACTGATGATCTTGATTGGGCTGTACACCCAAGAAAATGGAAACAGTTGGTGATCGTCCAGACGTGCTTGGAGATCGATGGATATGCGGGGTACTAGGTGCCTCCGGTTTCGTTCAGACCTAGAACGGACTTGTAAATGGACTGTGTGTCTGACATTGGATTTTAGTCCGTGCGATTGATCTCTATTAAATATATATCTGTTTGGTGGCGGAGAATTTATTCTCTTGCTTAATGCCCTTCTCTGAGACGTACGAGCTCAGGGGTTATATATTGATGGATATCAAACGCATGGAGTGAATTGCCTGTGTGGCATGCCTAAGTGGAAATTGATCGAGGCTTCTGTTGAAAAGCAAAGTCTTGTGGTGGTGATCAAAGCACGGCCTTTGTGGCGTAGCTTTGTGTAATGTTTACTTCGTGAGTTTCGCACCCCGGTTGTGAACCAAAAACGGGAGAGGACCTCAGGGAGGGCATGCGTTTCTTTCTAGCTAGGGTGGTGTCAGTGACCTTCTAGCCCTGACATTTATATACTTTTCACCTGTGTGGTTGTTGCTGTTGCGAGGCACCTCAGTTAGATCGGACGATCCGGGTCCGATGGAGCCATTCGTTGGCTCATTTACGCCCCAAAGGGCGGGGAAACGCAGTGTTCAGGCATTTTAATCCACATCGGTGGACCGGCCCTGTCGCTCCAAGGGCCCACCTAAGTCTGGGTCCTGAGGCTCGGGCTAGAGAGTCTCGAATCGGTTGAGGACTATCTTTTGCCTCGATTCATAGATGGAAATCCAATTTCCAAATACGTGACTTTGCGGTTTTATTTGTAAACCTATATATGGCGACATGATATATGGTACCCATGCCGCCTATGATTGATACTTATGATTTGAAGTTGTTTTATACACTATGCACTTATAATAGTATCAAATGATTTGTTTTAAACGTATCAAGCATTCTTTGGCTGTTATAAGGGAAAACCCTATCCCCCGGCTTGCGTTGCATTGTGTGATAGGACCTGGGTCTTATAATAGCTTCATTTTTCTTTATTTAGCATTGCGCTGTTTGTTTTATGCACTGGTATTCTTGGGAGGAAACCCGTTCCGTGTTATACGGCGTGGTCCCTTGATTTACCTAACTTTAAAAATAAAGAATAATAACTGTTTTAGTTCTCATACCAGTCCTATGACTGACCTGGAGTTTATTGTTTTAACCTAAACTCTGGGTGCCCTTATTTTGACACGGGCAGCTAGTAGTTTTGGTTTTGCAGATTTATATTCACAGGATCCTGGTTTACAGCTGGAATGATATCCGGAAAGCTTTGTATCCGTATATCTCTTCTAGTTGTGTATTGTATTATTTTCTGCTGCGATGTATTTAAATGTAATTTAAATCTCTGATATTTCTGTGTAATATTCATTTATACTCTGTATGTTCTTGTAATCTGATGCATTGTTGTAATATACAATGAAATGTTCTTTTGTATGCGTTCTGTTGTGGCTTGTTCTCGAACTATCCGCTCTTTCCTTTACGGGGAAGTTACGGGTTTTTACAAGCATGTGAAGACCATGGATCTTCATACGCGGAAGGATCACTTGTCGAATATTCTCTGGATTGCAACCAGAGGTATTTTGACGTGATTCGATCGTAAGTAGGATTTTGCGGATTTGCAAGGACTACTCGCTATTGATTCTTTGGATGCAGTAGGAGGGTGCCTTCGGATCATCCTGTTCCTAAATGACTTGTATGGACGAATGTAGGACAGAGTATAGCTAATAGATTACAGGTTGATTACCTCAAAAAAAAATACATTTGGTAGTGGAGAAATTCGTCTCTCTTAGCTTTATACCCGTATTATTTTTGGGGAAATCAATTTTTGATTTGGTGGGTTTGACAATGTGGCATTCAAAGTTAATGGTGGTGTGCGGTTCTAGAAGATAATGTAGGCTCAAGCCTCTTCAACCGGGAAATGACAAAAATAGTGCATGCAGCATGACTAGGTGGGTCGCACCCAAGCAGGGTGTATTATCACCAATCTAGAGAAATTCCTTATTTGTTCTTCTTTTTATTCTGTATCTCCGTGGATGAATGGTGGGCCGTTAAAACCATTGGGTGATAATACATTCGCTACACTCAAGCTAAATGAGTGGGCGGTCATGTGTGGGCCGGGATGCAAGATGTTCTTGTTGAACCCCAATGTATCCCCTCTAGAGTACACTGATCAGAAGGTGGTTCCATACCTTGTCATAGTTGGATTCCAATCTCCAATAAGCGCCTGCAGTTTTTGGTTTTATACTATATATGTAGAGTGTGAGGTGCAAGCGTTCTGCTACTTGGTTATTTACTTGATTTACATCACTATTGTAATATCAGAATAGTATTGATTTCCAAAAAGGTTTTGGTTACAGCAAGATAAAAACCACCCATTATTATGTGTGGGTTGGTCTTACTATTACCTTTTCTTTCTAAAGGCTTTTCCAAAGTTAAGCAATATGGATGTTATCTATAACTTAGTGAGTTTTGCTCACGCTGGTTCTCCAGACTGATCCGTGGCATTTGTAATGTCTCGGATCAGCCCGAGTTATAGGTTCAGGTTATCGGATGCTGTGGAATTCATAGACGAGTTGAAGGAGTCCAAACATATGGTATATAGTATTACTAGATTGGAGCCCGTGCTTCGCACACAGAGAGAATTGGAAAAAGTTGAAGTCTTCATAAGAATCGCACACAGAGAGTGTTGGAAGAGTCCAGACATATGATATATAGTATTATCCCGCTGTGTGTTGTATTGAGGACAAGTTATTATAACTTCCCAGATGGTTTGACTGTTGTACTCTGATGATTATAAGTATTTTACAAGCTTTCAATAAAATTATTTATGTATTATATTTTCTTCTGTAGCGATGTAAGATTCTGTTTAGGTATGGTTCTTTTTCTTATTCTTTTATTCTAATTTTTCTATCTTATCTTCCTCTCACCCTCTAACTTCTTTCCCTTAACTTTCTGCTTTTCTATATAATTTGGTTCAACTACGGAAGTTAAATGTCGGCTTAAACTGTATGGTAAAGTGGGACGTTACAACTTGGTATCAGAGCTGTTAGTTTAGTAATAACCTTGGCTCTATGGCGCAACTCAATAGATATAGGGTTAGTAACGCCCTAGATTGAGTTTGAGTATATATACGAGAGAGCGTATTTGTAGATTTTATATATAAATATTTTGTATTGTGTTGATTAATCGGTTCGAGTGTTGGGAAACCATATTGAACTGGCAGTTGACACAATATTGTTTTATAAAGAGGGTAAATGAAATAATTTTGCCCTGATTATGTTTTGATACAGAAAAAGGGAATAATTTTCTTAAACTTTAGTAATATTGGTTGTATGGTTGTTTTAATTGATTTGATTAGAATTCAAATTGGGTTATGAAATGGAATTACTGGTTAAAAACCAATAGGATAACTAAATATGGAAATAAGACTTAACCTGGTTAAGTGGAAATGAAATTAAATAAATTTGGGATTTGGAAATCGAATGGATAATAATGGAAATCGATCGAATATTAATCGATTGATATTAATATACGTTTAACCAAAGTGAATATAAACAGTAAATATTAATTTGAATATAATATAAATTAGTTTGGTTGTGTATTGGTCGATTTACTGGATGTTAGATGGTTAAATTGAATTTAACAACGAGTTAGTAAGAAATTTAATGACTTAGAAGCAAGTAAATAAACCCCAGTATAATGAATTGGAAATAAAATCAGTTATGAAATAAAACTGACGGAATTAACCCTATATATGTTACTTGTGTTAAAAGTTGAGCTAAGTGCAGATTTCAAAAGCCATGGAAGTTGATCTGGTTATAGATATTGAAGTACAGGTCAAGAGATGAAGAACTGTTAGTAATTTGCTTCATAATTGGAATGGAGTTGCCTGACAAAAAGGTAAACCTTAATATATTAATTGGAATGATTGATTTCTCTCTTTGAGTTGGGTAGCCGCTTGCCTTTGGTTTTCTTTTGATGAAGTGGAGGCCTAGAGTGGTAGTTGTAATTGTATCGATCGAACCACGCAGAGAGGGTGCTGGAAATTTTTATGAAAATTTTAAATATTCTGAATTTATTTTGGATGATAATTCAAAATTGATTATTATAAAATAATCGGATTCGGAGCATTCTTCTTACCTTGTAATTTCGAGGACGAAATTCTTTCAAGGGGGGAAGAATGTAACGTCCCAAATTTTTGAACATTTATTTAAATCTGCTTTGAATATCGATTTGGTGATATTAATGAATTTCATACTATAAAATTTCAATATAATTAAAACGAGCTCTAAAACGACGTGGTTGTTCGTAATATTGAGTTTTGAACTTTAAGTGAATATAACAGATCCGATATAAGTCAGATTTCTATGAAACAAGAAACGTTTAAATCTATTGGATAATAATTTTCTAATAAAGGAGAAAAATCTAGATTTTAGCTTATAAATTATACGTTATGTCCAAATAAAATTTTGAAATAGCCGTTATGGAAACCGTTTATTAATTATAATGATTTAATTAATAAATATAAAGGAATTCTATACATTTGGATACCGTTTTAATCTAAATTCCTGAATATTAAGTTTTAAAATCTATATTGGTTAAGTCTGAAGCTGTATAAGATCTCATTTGAATATGTATACGATGATATTAATTTATTATCGTTAAATTGAGCTATTTTGGAATTTAATATTATTTTATCGATATTATATAAACCTCAGAAATAATTATTTTTCAAACGATCTTCCTTTTCGTTAAACATGTTTTATTAGGATATGTATCGCTAATTATTGTTAAATATCAGGTTTGGAGCCAAATGGAGTTATTTTGTCGGTAGACGAAATTAGGCGTGAACCGGTAAATAATTTAAAAATAAAATAGTGCCGTTTTTGCACAAGAGTCTGTTTTCAATGAAATAAATTTCATTAGTACCGAAACGTTAAGACGTAACAGTACAACCATTTTTATTACGTTTGGAGATCGGGTATGTCGCTGCGAACATAAAATGAACAATGACCCGTTAGCAATATCGTTTAATTAAGGTATAAAATAACCGTACCATATCATAATAAAATAAAATAAAGACATCCTACATGTACATGTTATTCTACAAATCGTGTTGCACATGCAAATGCCTACCCACGCAGACCTACATATAATGTAGCCAAACTATTGTATATATTTTCCCAGACCAACCAATGCACGTACCATAATAATGTAGTCACCTATCCTATATTTTTCTAAGCCAATGAGCATCCACACACACGTTTGTTTATCCAATCCCCTTCTACAGCCTGAACCATGCACACACATTTTCTACACGCCTAAACAATAAGCACATGCATTTGTCTGTACGATGGCAAACTCTCCTATATTTAAAATATACACACCTATCTGCTGAAGCCGACCTGTCTCATAATGGTGGTCGAGACATGATTCTTATCTTTCCCCACTTTCTTCTATATATACCTGTTGCCATCCCCATTGCTTCGAACAAACCTGTATAAAAGGGGGAAAAATACTTGTTTCGTAACACTTCAAATGGACAAAGGAAGACGTGGACAGGTTTAAAGATAAATAGAGTTTGTGAATATGTGGAAGGACCTAAGAAATGGAAGGCTATTTGTTTGCATTTTTGGAAGGGAAGAGATAAGATGTTGCTGTCAAAATGAAAAGGTAGAAATTTAAAATAGGAAAGAAAAAGTGGGACAACTCTGTCACCTTTTTGCTCTGCCTTAAAAGGAAGCGAGAACTGATATTGGGTTCAGGGAACCACGGCGTTGGAGTAGTAGGTGGGGGAGTTTAAGGTAACCACGTGTATAGGGAAGGGTGGAGCCACATTTGCATGAAGTGGGAGAATATGGCGTGGAGAGTACTATTGAAGTTGTTTTTGTGGTGATGAGGGCTAGTGGGGATGGACGATGTAGCTTCTATTTTGAAAGAAGATCATTGGGAAGGAGAACTAACGTAGACCATTCCAGAGGAGGAAGATAAACAGTAAACCTCGTGGTACATTAATATATATGTATTCAATCCTGGTCTAACATAAGTAGTTGGTTTAGTGATAATATATATACTTATAGGATTTACTATAATTGAAGTTTTGAAAAGGCCTAATGATATTTATTATAATTGAGTCGAGGAAGCCTGACAATATTTTATAATGTTGACCTGATATTTTGGATAGTGCCTAAATCCTTAGTTAAAGCGCCTAATTATTGAACTTAAAATGCCTAATTTAGGTAATAACGTAACCAAGATATTATACTACAGTTAAGGATACTAATCCTCCTTAAATATGTTTAATCAACCATCGAACGTGAATAGGTAAGATCACGTATACAACATGGAAGGATCAATTATGAGTGCCCAATCATTTAACATGCCTTACCTTTTATTTTGCATACTTAGTTAATAAGACCGATTGTTTAAAACATGAATAAATAGGTTGATTTATATTGAGGTATGTTCATATTACGGGGCAGATGCTATTTTCTCCCCTAATCAAAAGATATAAACAAGCAGAATTTTGTAAGCCTAAATAAGGAAACTAACAGCACAACCCGGTAGTAATCATTTTTATACAAATGTGTAATTAAAAGTTAAATCATTAAAATTAAAAATGTGAATGGATAATTAGCGCAACGTTTTTATATGTTAACAGAATGGAATAAATCAAATGACGTTGGGACCATATCAACGGAAGTTACACTTTGGAGCTAAAACCGATGGAGTTGAACGCAGCTGGTAGCTGGTAAAACGAACCGTTTTGATGACGAATGAAATTCAAGGTGAGTTCAACTCACTCAGTTTATCCTGCTTATATTTTTATAAGTTGGGTTTTTATTTTGTGTGCAATGGTTGCTAATGATTGATGGGTTGATGACTGTTTGCACGGATGCTGAATTTACACATTTTTATTTAATGATTAAATTAAATGTTGTTTAAATTAATCGAATTAGATCGTTATTTTAACGATTATATTTCAAACATGGTAACTTACCTTGTTGGGTACGTTTATAAGATGCTGGAATGGATAATGTTGATTGATTGTTGACTGTTATTATTGAACTGTTTAGTTCCATTTATTGTGATAATATATTGCAGTATTGAAATTTAGATAACCAATTGTGATGCTGGGAAGGACAAGTCGGAGGAATCAAATCGGATTCCTCACTATTATTGATAATGTTTATTAATATGCTTATATATTGTTATTGAATGTGCAATGGACTGATATTTCATGGTTCGGTACTTTAGTAGACTTTTGCCTCTTTAGTACCATCGACAAAAAAATAAAGATTTTTGAAATCGAGTCAGAATGTTTTTAATATTTTGTTCATATATGATTTTGTTTGAACACATACTTTTTTTGATCATTTAAATTATAAGTAAACAATATCCTGAACGGAATTTATTTAAATGAATTATATTAGTTGATTTATAAAGATTTATTGGAAATGGTAAATGAATTAACCATGCCTTAAGTTGACAAAGTCAACTATTTTTAACTAGAATCGATTATCTATTGAATCGTTAATTATTCTTAAAATCGATTATTATTTGGATTTCTTTTAAAGTACAATTTACTATTTTAATAGTAAATTATAAACAAATTGGACTTTTAATAATATTGGAATTTCATTATTTCTTAATAATCGAATGAGGATCTTGGAATTTAACTCTTTGAATGGAAGCGTATAAAGTCGTAAGGCCTTACGAACGATTAAATAAAATGCTAAGGATTTAAAAAGGTTAAAATGAATTCTTAGTAAGAAATTATGTTGGTCAATTTTGTATAAAATCCAAACTAGGCAAATATATAACTAAGTTATAAATGAATAAACATCGTGAATGGTTTTAAGAGTTCAAGTGAAATTTGTAATTTGGGAAAGTCTAAAAGAGTTGATTGAAGAATATTCCGAAGTTCAGAATCTTTATCAAATAAGAGTTTTTTGAAAAAGAACTATATATTGGAGTGACTTTGTCGAATTACATAAGAGTAGTAATTACTTTCTATTTTAACAAGATTTAATCATTTATTATTTATTACTTATTCGGATCAACCAAAAAGTATGATTTTCAAGATAGACATTTGAAAGTGCTGGTAATAAGGCTATTATTATAATCAATATTATTTCATAAAGAAGTAGATTCTTATACTGAATCCAAAGTATACGAGAGTGAATGTTGTTGATATTCGAAGTGGTGAACTCTGTCTATTTCAAAGTTAATAATGTTGTTCAGTTAAGTTCTGAGAGGTAATTATACCCTAACTTGATTGACTTCATTGTTGACTAAGGGATAGACAAATTCGATAGCGAGGATTGATTAAATGAGGTGAGTTAATGAGTATTAATGGTTTCAAGGACTATGTTTCAAATTGAATGGTATAATATAAATGGAAGTGTTTCCCGAATTTTAAGAAATAATTAACCAATGATTAATCAAAGAGATCAAATGGTGCTGGGTATAGAATCATTGAAATCATTTTTCTTTTATGACTGAATGGTTGTTTTATTTTGATAGTTAAATAACCGACTATCAAAATCTAGCCAACGATTGTTGGACCGGAAAGACCGGGATCAAATTTATATTCGAAAACCGTTCCGACCAACAAATACGAAACGTGGAAGTTGTTGATCCAGATGGAGCATGTGAAGACCGTGGATCTTCATAAGCGGAATGATTACATATCGAATATTCTTTGTATTGGAACCAGAGGTATTCTGACGTGATTCAGTCGTGAGTGGGATTTTGTGGATTTGCAAGGACTACTCGCTACTGATCCTTTGGATGTAGTAGGAGGGTGCCTTCAGATCATCATGTTCCTGGATGATTTGTTTGCACGAATGTCTGACAGAGCATATCTAATAGATTACGGGTTGATTACCTCAAACGTATTTACGTTTAGTGGCAGAGAAATTCGTTTCTCTTAGCTTTATACCCGTATTATTTTTGGGGAAATCCATTTGTGATTTTGCGGGTTTGACAATGTGGCATTCAAAATTAATGGTGGTATGCTGCTCTAGAAGATAACGTAGCCTCAAGCCTCATCAATCGGGAAATGAAAAAAATCAGGCAGGTAGCATGGCTAGGTAGGTCGCATCCAAGAAGGGTGTATTATCACCAATCTAGAGAAATTCCTTATTTATTATTCTTTTCGATTCTGTATCTCTACGGATGAACGGTGGGCCCTTAAACCGTTGGGTGATAATACATTCGCTACACTCAAGCTAAATGAGTGGGCGATCATGTGTGGGCCGAGTTGCAAGATGTTCTCGTAGAACCCAAGTGTATCCTCTCTAGAGTACACTGATGGGAAGATGGTTCCATGCCTTGTTATAGTTGCAATCCAATCTCCAATAAGTGCCTACAATTTTTGATTTTACACTATATATGTAGAGCGTGAGATGCAAGCGTTCCGCTATTTGGTTATTTACTTGATTTACATCACTATTGTAATATCAGAATAGTATTGATTTCAAAAAAGGTTTTGGTTATAGTAAGATAAAAACCGTCCATGTTTATGTGTGGGTTGGTCTTACTATTACCTTTTCTTTCTAAAGGCTTTTCCAAAGTTAAGCAATATGGATGTTATATTGAGTGTTGGGGAATCATTAGCATTAGTTGCTTTGGGGCTTTCAGCTGTAGAAAAAGAAGAAGAAAGACTTTCCCTATCGGCTGGTGGAGAGAGACTTCCTTCGGATGAATCCCCCCTTATTCGTTAACATCAGAAGAGCACGTACCCGCTTCTTCCCCAGATAATCCATATGATGGAGAGGCGGTATAGGAAGTGAGCCTTTATTTTCTTTAGTCCGAGCTTAGGAGCATAGTCTGTTCAAGGGTAGTGCCCTTAGTGGACTAAAGGCATCATAGGACTCAGTTCAAGTCGCAAGGAATCTTGCACTGAAACTAAATAGGGGCGCTTGGATCCAGTTTAGTGAGTTTTACTCATGCTAGTTCTCCAGGCTGATCCGTGGCGTTTGTAATGTCTCGGGTCAGCCCGAGTTATAAGTTCAGGTTATCGGATGCTGTGGAATTCATATACAAGTTGGAGGAGTCCAAATGTATGGTATATAGTATTACTAGATTGGAGCCCGTGCTTCGCTCATGGAGAGTATTGGAAAAACTTGAAGTTGAAGTCTTCGTAAGAATCGCACACAGAGAGTGTTGGAAGAGTCCAGACGTATGATATATAGTGTTATTCCGTTGTGTGTTGTATTGAGGACAAGTTATTATAACTGCCTAGATGGTTTGACTATTGTACTCTGATGATTGTAAGTATTTTTCAAGTTTTCAATAAAGTTATTCATGTATTATATTTTCTTCCATTGCGATGTAAGATTTTGTTTAGGTATGGTTCTTCTTCTTATTCGCCTATTCTAATTTTTCTATCTTATCTTCCTCTCACCGTCTAACTTCTTTCCCTTAACTTTCTGCTTTTCTACATAATTTGGGTCGACTGATGTAATAACCCGAAAATCCGAGCCAATTTAAAATTTATTTTGGCAATTTTAGTGAATTTTGAATATTTAAAATGGTTTATTTTAAATAATAACAACGAGAAATTTATTTTGAATTGAATTAGAACGTATATATTTATTTGAATCGTTGTTAGAATATAAATATTTATTTTAAATTATAAAAGGAATTGGAAATGGCGCGGTAGTTTGAAAATTCGATTTCAAATTTCAAATGAATGTACAGAATTCAAAATGGAACGGATTTTAGCAAAACCAAAAATATTAGAATCTAATTGAGAATATCTTTCCAATGAATTAGAAAATTGAAATTTCATAACGGGAATCAAAAGTTACGTCCAGTTGAAAATTTAGAATAGTCGTTATGGAATTCTAGCCTTTAAAAATGGAAATTTTGCAAACGACCTCGATTTTCGACGAAACCACTTTTGTTGGATTCGGCATGTAGAATTATTGCTAAATTTCAAAATTCATAATTTTCTGAATCAATATATGAGCGTGGCGAAGTTAAACGTGTTTTGACAGTTTTAGTCAATTTCAATCGACCAAAAAATGGCCATTTTTCAAACGATCTCAGAATTTGACGAAATTAGTTTTGTTAGGACCGTATCGTCAATACGAAGCTAGAAAATATTTTTGGGAATTTTTAGAGTCCGTATATGGCCCCGGTAAATTGAAATGCGCGTTCAAATTCAATATATAGATTTATATTTTGATTTTGATGGAAACTGATCGAAACGATCGAATCAGCTTACGATACATATCCCATTGTGTTTGAAATAGGGGTAATTAGCTAGGGATGACAGTCAGGGGGTTCGACTTTGAGTTCAAAAGAAAAGTCAACTTTTTAAAATATAAAATAATTAAATATATAAATCTCTCTCCCCTCAGTTCTTCCCCCCCCCTCCCCCGGGGTCACTTTTCAGAAGAAGAAAAAAACCGCCGCTCTCCCCCTTTCTTCTACCTCCGTCGCTCCTCAACCCCTCCCTCCGCCCACGCCACCGGAGATCCGGCGAAGCCCCACCCTGCTGCGCCTCTTCCCCCTTCCTCCCTCTTTCCCTCCCTCCTCTGAAACCGCCCAAAAGCCTGTCGCATACCCTTGTAGCCCTAGCCGCCACCACGCTAGGCCCCACCGCCAGCCTCCATCACCACCACCGACCACCGCGAACACCCCCCTTTCCTCCAGGCGACGTACAATACCCCCTTCCCTTTTGCCGATTTGCTGTAGGGAAATAAAAAGGTGAGTTTTTATATATTTTGGTAAATCGATTTATGTAATCAAATAAAGATCTGATTTTTTTAAATGTACTTAGCATTGAAGTTGTCTACAGATTTTATATTTATATACATTAGCTTATAAAATCAGTTTTTGTTATATGTGTAGCATGCTAAAAATATGATTTTTATATTATAGAGATAATAAAAATATGATTTTTATATAGTAGAGATTGTAAAAATATGATTTTTATAAGATAGAGAATATGAAAATACGATTTTTATATATGTTGTAGCGAAATAAAAATTCGATTTTTATATGAGTAGCAGTATAAAAATAGAATTTTTATCTATATAGTAGAGGTATAAAAATAGAATTTTTATCTATATAGTAGAGGTATAAAAATAGAATTTTTATCCATATAGCGTAGTTACAAAAATGTGATTTTTATATACATGGCAACAATATAAAGATGCGATTTTTATATATGTAGTGGATACGGATAACGAAAGTGACAAAAGGCGGACACGGCAAGATTTTCTACATATGAAGAATCGCGTTGTTTGGTTTAGCTAATCGGTGAGAACTCCTCACTTTTATTTTGATTTCTAGTTTGAAATATATACTAGGATGCAGACGGTGCTTAGCAGCACCCGACACCCGTCGTCCACAGACCATGGATGACTTGTTTGTTTGATTGATGTGTTGTGAAAAGTTGACTGTGTGATGTGGAATGGAATAAAATATTTTATAGTTAAAAATATAATTTTTAACGTGTATATAAAATAAATATTTATAAACAAATCGGACAATTTGTTTATGTACACATTTGACTGATATGGATTGGGACGATAAATTTTACACATTGCCCAACTACACAAATAAAACCTGTGTTTGATTGTTTGAAACCCCACATGGGTATTGGGATGATATTGGACGTACACTAATCCCAATTGTTTAGTTGTATGTCGATCGATTGATTGACATGCTGTTATAAGCGTTGAATATTTATATTTAATGCTTACGCAGTTGTGTGGTGCACTTTGGATGATGGTTGATTATTTATCGTTGCTATTATATACATGTGTTGTATGGAATCCATATAATTAACATTATATGGTAATTGATTGGGCCTCATTCTGTGACGACCCACCCCGCACCAGCTTGCATTTCCTCCGAAGGTGCGTTGTACACATGCCTGACTAGCCTCGAACGGTCGCCAAAGAAAGGAAAGAAGAGAATGAACAAACAAGGAACCTGTAGAATGTCTCACAGCGCATGGAACAAAATATAATAATAACATAATCTTGACATAAAACAGGCGAGACAGTGCATAAGCTGAAAACTAAATCAACATAGCAGCGGAAATCCAAATACAGCTTATTACAACTTTCCAAATTACTATCTCAAAACAAAAGAAAGCTAAAGTAGAAGATGCACTACTAATGCCTAAGCAATGATCTTTAACAACACAAGGAGAATACTATATGTATCATACGTGGAAGCCTCCTGCTCGTCTCCGGATCAGCTACTCGTGCATACCCAGCTAACCTGTCTCTAGTATGCTCGTGAGAGCACCCAGAGTAATAAGAAGAGACATAAAACTCTGGGTCAGACAAAAAGTCTGGTATGAGCGATAAGCAGCTAAACAGAATAATAACAGGTATACTAAACCATACCTGAACCTGGACTTGCAACCAAAGAGTTAGCACTACATAATGTACAATACTCTAAGGTGCCACTGAACAGATGGTGTAAAAATAACGGGGGTGGGGGTGTGCATGTCATAATGATGGCAAAAAAATCAACCATAGCAATCATCCTCACATCTCTCACTCAGTGCGTAAAGCATACGATGTCCACCACTGTCAATCACTAGACCCATCGAAGTAGTGACGGAGTTCGACTTGTACAATTACTGCTACTACCAAGGTTACCACATAGAGTCATGACCAGGCCTTTATAAATCACCCCACTTCATTGGTCTATAGCTCTTTATTCATACCTAGGCCACTGTGGCCCTGAATCCGTTCGCGTACTCCCTACACATAGTGATCCATAGTTATAGACATCGACAACCCCTTTGTACACATCCCGCAGCAAAGCCCAACTCAGTAAGTTAACTCATTGGATCCCAACTGGATCCTGAGTACAAACTTCGCACTTGGACTACTTTTGCATCTCGGGTTTTGGTCGTCCCCTTCTTCTCTGGATTGGTCTTCATTTCTTCACTTCTCTTTGTTTCAGGTTGTGGTCATCAACCCCTCGGTTCAGATTGGAATACCCATACGGGTCGGATCGTGACTCCCCCAGTTCAGTTGGTGACCTTCATCTTATGGTTGTTCCGATCGGTCATCATCACCTCCTGGCGGATCGGTTCGGGTTCTTCAAGTCCAATCGCCATGCATTGGTTCGGTTCGGAGGTGGCCATGCGGGTCGGGTCGGGGTGGTACATGCCACGAGAGGCGGAGCGGTTCGGACATGCTCCATTATTTAGGTCGCGGCACTTTGTCAGTTCGTGACCACTACTTCGTATCATGACTGGCATCTTCAGGCGAAGGGTTCGGATCATGGAGAGCAGTGGCATCGCGATCGGGTCGGGGTTGGGCAGGGCGATCCGATCTGGTTCCCGGCACAATTCCTACAACTCTTCCAGCGACTGTTTTAGGCCATTCGACGATGTTTTCGACCATTCTAACAGCTCTAATCAACCACAAAGCATAGCATATAGTCATAGCAACAAATAGAAGTGACCACAATCACCAAAACAACAATATGATAAGGTTAAATGGATCAAACATAGCCAAAATCCCACTTTTTCCCCTAAGCATGTTTAGGCAAAACTAATGATATGATTAGTAAAACATAACCAAATCAAACCAAATTTCTAACAGAGGTCTAAAACATTATTTTCGAATTTATAATTATTTTTCCAGAATTTATTAGTGTATAAATTCGCAAATTTCACTAATCACCCTAATTAACTGTAATTAGTGCCAAAACAATGCTAATCACTCACCTTTGCCACAATTAAACTTTAGAACTGAAATAATCTACTGTATGGGTCGAATCCCAATGCCTAGCAGCAGCTCCAACTCCGATTTGGTGCTATTTCTCCTTGATTTGATGTAGTTTAAGCCAAAACTTGATTAAGAAGTGATTAGGGATGATTCTAGATGTTGGAGGCCATTGTTAGGGTTTTCTAAGATGTATATGGCGACTGGGTAATGAGAAAAACCGAAATCCATAACCCTAACAACCCTTAAATACTCCAAATCTGGAAATCCCCCTTTAGGCCTAGCTGTTAATCACCCGGTTATGCCCAGTTAAGCTGTTTTTCACCATCTGAAACTTGTTTCAGCCATATCTCCCAAACGGTAAGTCCGTTTGGCTAATGTGACTACTATATGGAATTGTAAACCATCATCCGGAGCCAATGGAAGTGGTTTCAGGTCAAAACTCCTTTCCAATCAAAAGTTATGGCCAAAACAAGATTATCTAGGGGCTATTTCAGGTCAAAACTCCTTTCCAATCAAAAGTTATGGCCAAAACTCTATGGAATTGTAAACCATCATCTGGTTCGAAACCCTGCACATTTTCTGCAATTTTCCAGCGACTGTTTTACGCTATTTGACAACGTTTTCGGCCAATCTATCACTTCTAGGCAATCACAAAGCATACCATACAGTCATAGCAACATGTATAATCATTCACAAACACCAAAATAATAATCATAGCATGTAAAATAGGTCAAACATGCCCCAAACCCCATATTTTCCCTTAAGCATGTTTAGGAAAAACTAATGATATGATTAGTAAAACTTAATCAAATTAACCCAAATTTATAACAGAGGTCTAAAACATTATTTAAGAATTTATAAATATTTTTCCAGAATTTATTAGTGTATAAATTCACTAATCTTCACTAATTACTCTTAATTAACCGTAATTAGTGCAAAACTATGCAAATCACTCACCTTGGCCACAAATAAAACCTTTAGAACTGAAACTCTACTGTTTGGGCGTGAATACCAATGCAACACAGTAGCTCTACTACTGATTTGGTGAAGATCTTCCTTGATTTGATGTTGATTAAGCCAAAACTTGATTAGAAAGTGATTAGAAGTTGATTTGGGTGTTGGAGGCCATTGTTAGATTGAAGAGAGAGTTTGTGGCGGCTGGAAAATGAGTGAAAAACCGAAATCCTAACCCTAGCAGCCCTCAAACACCTCTAATCCCGAAATCCCCCATTGGGCCTAGCTGTTAATCACCCGGTTAAGTCCAATTAAGCTGTTTTTCACTATCTGAAACTTGTTTCAGCCATATCTCCCAGACGGTTAGTCCGTTTGGCTAATGTGACCACTCTACGGAATTGTAAACCATCAAACGAATCTAATGGAAGTGGTTTCAGGTCAAAACTCCTTTCCAATCAAAAGTTATAGCCAAAACAATACCAGCTAGGGGCAAAACGGTCATTTAAAAACGGCAAAAATCATAAACATGGGAAATGACCCAAATAGTCGTCTCCCAAAGTTACATGACCATATGACTTCGCATGTGAAAGAAATAAATATTCTACGATCTTTCAATGCGTAGAATGCGGGTCATTACACTCACCTCCCCTTAAGAAATTTTGTCCCCGAAATTCCTTAACCCAAAACATACAAAGAATCCCGCATGTCTACCAATCACAAACAACAATCAAACCTGCAAAACAAACAAAACAAGCCTATCCTAGCATGCGGAAAGACTAAATCGAAGTAAAAATCTTACAAGGCGAAGAGTTCTGGATACGTCTTCCTAATGCTCTCCTCTGTCTCCCAAGTACAGTCATTCTCATTCTCGCCCCACTGAACTTTGACTAGATTCACCGCTTTCCTCCGAAGTTGCTTCGTATCATTCCCAACAATACGCATAGGCTTGCGGTTCCCAACCGCCTCTGGTTCAACTTCGATATCATCCAATTGATCAGGTGAAATAGTCACGTCTGGGTCGTGTACGAATTTCCTTAACTGGGAAACATGAAATATGTTGTGAACTCCTGCCATCTTGTCTGGTAATTCAACCTTATATGCCAAATTCCCAATTTGCTCAAGAACTGGGAATGGACCAACAAATCTTGGTGCTAATTTTCCTTTCCTGCCAAATCGTATCACGCTCTTTAACGGAGAAATCTTGACAAACACCAAGTCGCCAATGTAGAACTTTAAATCTCTTCTCCTCTTATCAGCATAACTCTTCTGTCTATCTTGGGCAGCCTTCATTTGCTGTTGAATGATATTGATCTTGTCTGAAGTTTCTCTTATCACATCTAGTCCAAGCACAAACTTCTCACCAGTTTCTAACCAACATGACGGTGAGTTGCACGGTCTTCCGTACAAAGCTTCAAATGGAGCCATACCAATACTGGATTGATAACTATTATTATATGCAAACTCTACTAGATGCAAATGGTCATCCCATGATCCACCAAAATCCAATACACAGGCTCTCAAGAGGTCTTCTAGTATATGATCCACCCTCTCTGTTTGACCGTCGTTTTGAGGATGATACCCAGTACTTAGATGTAGTTCTGATCTTAACTCCTCTTATAAGCTCCTCCAAAATCCACTAGTGAACAACGGATCGTGGTCACTCACAATGCCTTTGGGTATTCCATGAAATCTCACTACCCACTTTATATACAGTTCCGCTAACTTAGCTGCCGTCCTGTTTGACTTGACGGGTATAAATCTTGCACTCTTAGTTAATCGGTCCACAATCACCCAAATGCTATCATGGCCAGATCTAGTCCTTGGTAACCCATCAATGAAATCCATTAACACTTGTTCCCATTTCCATTCTGGAATTTTTAATGTTTGTAACAAACCACTAGGCTTCTTTTGCTCAGCTTTAACTAGCTGGCAATTCATGCATTTGGATATAAATTTCCCGACGTCTATTTTCATCCCTTCCCAGTAGCATGTCTGCTTCATGTCCCGATACATCTTGTTACCAACGGGATGTATAGTCAGTTTTGAGTGGTGACATTCTCTAAGCACTTCATTTCTCAATCCATTGACATTGGGTACAACAAGCCTTCCATTCTTTCTAAGCCATCCATATCGATCAAGCCCATACTTGTTCATCTCTCCGTCGATTCGCATCTCTAACTTTGAGATGATTTCCAATAGGTTAGGATCGTCCCTCTGGCTAGAGCCGATCCACTCAATCAAAGTGGGCCTGATCGTCAAACTTGCTAACATTTCTGGATCCAATTTGCACTTTGGTCTGAAATCATACCCAGCGATGTACTCCAATTGCTTCCATTCACGAAACATAGCCCCTAAACTGGCATGTCTTCTACTCATTGCATCAGCCACCGCATTGCCCTTTCCTGGTGTATATGCGATGTCAAAATCATAGGAAGCTAAGAATTCTTACCATCTTTGCTGTCAGAGATTTAGATCCTTCTGAGAGAAGAGATACTTTAACGATTTATGATTGGTAAACAACTCAAATCTTTCTCCCAAGAGATAATGTCTCCACATCTTCAACGCGAATACGATCGCTGCTAATTCCAAATCATGGGTAGGGTATCTTTTCTCGTGCGGTTTCAATTGCCAACTTGCATAAGCTACAACCCTACCACCTTGCATCAATACATCACCTAGTCCGGTACCACATGCATTTGTATATACCGTCATCTCTTCATTCCCCTTAGGAATGACTAACACTGGTGCACATGTCAACTTTTCCTTTAGGCTCTTGAATGCATTCTCGCACTTTTCGTCCCAGACGAAAGCTTGATTCTTCTTGGTCAACTGAGTCAACGGTGCTGCTATCTTGGAGAAGTCTTGGATAAACTTACGATAATATCCAGCTAATCCCAAGAAACTTCTTATATCCGTTGCATTCTTGGGCGTAGACCAATCTTGTACCGTAGCCACCTTCGCAGGGTCCACGGCAATACCATTCTCTGAAACAACATGGCCCAAGAATCTCACTTCCCTCCTCCAGAAGTGACACTTAGAAAACTTTGCCTTCAACTGGTGTTTTCTCAACACCTCCATCACTATTCTTAAATATTCCTTGTGTTCTTCCTCTGTCCTCGAATAGACCAAAATATCATCCACGAACACAAGGACAAACTTATTCAACTGATCTCTGAATACCCTATTCATAAGATCCACAAAATATGCTGGGGCATTGGTCAACCCGAATGGCATGACCAACCACTCACAAAATCCAGACGGCGTCCAAAATGCCGTTTTAGCTATACTCTCAGCTTCCACTCTAAGCTGATGAAAACCTGTCGCGAGATCCAACTGAGAAAATACTCTCGCACCACTCAACTGATCAAACAAATCATCTATCCGCGGTAGAGGATACTTATTCTTCCTCGTCACTTTATTCAACTCGCGGTAGTCTACACACAAACGAAGGGAACCATCCGCCTTGGTAGCAAACACAACTGGTGCTCCCCATTCAGAAACACTCCTTCTGATAAATCCCTTCTTCAAAAGATCGCTGACTTGCACCACGAGCTCTCGCTGCTCCCTTGGTGCCATACGACGAAGTGGCATTACTATAGGTCTGACATCTTTCAATAAATAAATACGGAACTCAATCTCTTGGTGTGGTGGAAACCTGGTCACTTCTTCGAAAACGTCCGGATACTGGCCAACCACGGGCAAACCTGACAACTCACTATGCGGGATATCGAGGGAATTTAGAAAACTAGCCATTACCCCATCACCGGGTAGACCACCAAACACTGTCCTCCGCCCATCATCCGCTCTAGCTGTCACCAAAAAGCCCTCACAGTCTACCACCACCCCGTATCTTTAGAGCCAATCGACTCCCAAAATAATGCCAAACCCAGTAAAGCCCAAACAAAGCAATCACAAACAAACATGCATCCATGACTCGATAAGACCACATTACGACAAATCATGCTAAGGTTAGTCGAACCACTAATCGGGTTCATCACAACTAAAGGCCTATCGACAATCTCGGGCTCCAATCCCAACCTATCTACCAGGTCACTAGATATGAAAGAACTGGAAGCTCCAGTATCAAACAAAACTCTAACAGGAACATCATAAACAGAAAGCATACCTTGAATAACGACATTCTTTCCCTTCTCCGCCGCAGTTGGGGCATTCAACGAAGAAGGAATAACATTAAGGGCATATGCTTTCGCCATCTTCTTTTCTTTAGGGGGTTGCGGACACTTGTCCTTGTGATGTCCCACTTGGCCACAGTTGAAGCACTTCCTATCCGCTGGCTTGGCCCGACAATTACTAGCATAATGGCCCTTCTTACCACAGCTGAAGCACTCAACATCTTTCTTCTTCTTTTGGCCATCCTTATTCTGGTTATGCTTCCTCTTATTCTGAGAACCATTCTTGCCTCCACCGCTTGCTTGCGGCTTTGGCTCTTCTACAGATGCAACCTCAGTCTTCGACTTAGGGTAAAGACTCTCTGACCTCAATGCTTTCCCCACAATCGATTCAAACGTCTCATCGATGTGGTTAATAAGCCTTTAACCTAAGTATCCATCCAAACCAGTTATGAACTTCTCGTTCTTCTTCTCGGTAGTATCAATAAGAGATAACCCATATTTCGACAAAGTGTCGAATTCAGCAATATACTCCGAGACAGCTCTGCCATTTTGCTTAAGCTCTAAGAACTTCTTAAACAACACTGACTTCTGAGCAACTAGAATGAACTTATCGCTAAAGCGAACCTTAAACTGATCCCAAGTAATCTGATCTTCGGGAGTAGCTGCCGTTATAGCATTCCACCAATTCATTGCCCGTCCATGCAGCTGACGGGATGCTAGCCTTCTCTTCATCGCATCTTCGATACCCAAGTCTTTGAAGATACGCTCGTAGCTATCTAAACAATCTTGAACATCCGTAGCCGACTCCGTTCCGTGGAATGGCTTCCCATCAAGACTAGTATAATCCTTGTTCAGCTTGGCGAAATCGGCCCTAGGTGCCTGCACTATTGGACCACCACCATTACCATTATTGGGAGCTGCCCTCTGCACATCCCTAAGCATCTCTCTCATGAGGTCAATAAACATTGTCCTCATGTCAGCAGCATTCCCATTATTGGCTCCTCTACCCGTACCCCTTGCGTATCGGCTCATCGTTTAATCTGCACAGAGAAAACGATTAATCATCTCCATAGTGGTGTCAGTGCAGTGCGACTTCATCCTTAGCTATACTAATAATATATATATAACTTTTAAAACCAAAATAATCACAAATACAAGCTCTCATATACGTATTATCTCTCCCTGGTGTCTTTCCCTAGGTTAACTACGCAACCTAGAGCTCTGATACCAAATGTGATGGCCCGCCCCGCACCAGCCTGCATTTCCTCCAAAGGTGCGCTGTACACATGCCTGACTAGCACGGAACGGTCACCAAAGAAAGGAAAAAAGAGAATGAACTAACAAGGAACCTGTAGAATGTCTCATAGCGCATGGAACAAAATATAATAATAACATAATCTTGACATAAAACAGGCGAGACAGTGCATAAGCTGAAAACTAAACCAACATAGCAGCGGAAATCCAAATACAGCTTATTACAACTTTCCAAATTACTGTCTCAAAACAAAAGAAAGCTAAAGTAGAAGATGCACTACTAATGCCCAAGCAGTGATCTTTAACAACACAGGGAGAATACTATATGTATCATACGTGGAAGCCTCATGCTCGTCTCCGGATCAGCTACTCGTGCATACCCAGCTAACCTGTCTCTAGTCTGCTCGTGAGAGCACCTAGAGTAATAAGAAGAGACATAAAACTCTGAGTCAGACAAAAAGTCTAGTATGAGCGATATGCAGCTAAACAGAACAATAACAGGTATACTAAACCATACCTGAACCTGGACCTGCAACCAAAGAGTTAGCACTACATACCGTACAATACTCTAAGGTGCCACTAACACATGATATAAAGAATACAGGGTGGGGGTGTGTATGTCATAATGAAGGAAAAAAATCAAACATAGCAACCATTCTCACATCTCTCACTCAGTGCGTGAAGCATACGATGTCCACCACTGTCAATCACTAGACCCATCAAAGTAGTGACGGAGTTCGACTTGTACAACTACTGCTACTACCAAGCTTACCACATGGAGTCATGACCAAATTTTTACAAATGACCCCACTTCATTGGTCTATAGCTCTTTAGTCATACCTTGGCCACTGTGGTCCTGAATCCGTTCACGTACTCCTTTACACATAGTGATTCAAAGTTACAGACATCGACAACCCCTTAGCACACGTCCCGCAGCGAAGCCCAATCATGAAGCTCACTCATTGGTTCCCAACTGGATCCTGAGTCAAAGCTCCTCATTTGGACTTCCTTTGCATCTTGGATTTTGGTCGAATTGGAGTTGGTCTTCAAAGGAGTCATCGCGTAGTAGTAATAGCACACGACGGTTCAGATCGGATATGCATAGTACTCCAGTCCTTATCGGTTCGGTTTGGTCCAATGCTTCCTAGTAAGCTCCTGGGTGCGGTTTGGTTCGGGTGTTCCCCTTCTAGCTCGATTCGGTTCGGATGCCCTGAATTGGTTTGGTTTGGGTGTGCTTCTGCTTGAGTTCGGTTCGGTGGTCCTTCATCCGATCCGATACTTCAGTTCGACTTGCCCCGCCTTTGCTCCCGTTTCTGATCTGATCCGATCCCCATGCTGAGCTCCAATCTGATCCCAACCTATCTTCAACTCTTGTAAATGGCCCTCCTTCTTGCCAAGGCTTAGCTAGTGCCAAGCTCCGATCCGGTTCGTATTCTCCTTGCCCGATCCACTAATCTGATCCGAGCCCATAATCCGATCCGATCCGGTTCGAAACCCTGCACATTTCCTGCAACTTTCCAACGACTGTTTTATGCCATTCGACAGCGTTTTCGGTCAATCTATCACTTCTAGGCAATCACAAAGCATACCATACAGTCATAGAAACATGTATAATCATTCACAAACACCAAAATAATAATCATAGCATGTAAAATGGGTCAAACATACCCAAAACCCCATATTTTCCCCTAAGCATGTTTAGGAAAAACTAATGATATGATTAGTAAAACTTAATCAAACTAACCCAAATTTATAACAGAGGTCTAAAACATTATTTAAGAATTTATAAATATTTTTCCAGAATTTATTAGTGTATAAATTCGCTAATCTTCACTAATTACCCATAATTAACCTTAATTAGTGCAAAACTATGAAAATCACTCACCTTGGCCACAAATAAAACCTTTAGAACTGAAACTCTACTGTTTGGGCGCGAATACCAATGCAACACAGCAGCTCTACTACTGATTTGGTGAAGATCTTCCTTGATTTGATGTTGATTAAGCCAAAACTTGATTAGAAAGTGATTAGAAGTTGATTTGGGTGTTGGAGGCCATTGTTAGATTGAAGAGAGAGTTTGTGGCGGTTGGAAAATGAGTGAAAAACCGAAATCCTAACCCTAGCAGCCCTCAAATACCTCTAATCCCGAAATCCCCCATTGGGCCTAGCTGTTAATCACCCGGTTAAGCCCAATTAAGCTGTTTTTCACTATCTGGAACTTGTTTCAGCCATATCTCCCAGACGGTGAGTCCGTTTGGCTAGTGTGACCACTCTACTGAATTGTAAACTATCAAACGAATCTAATGGAAGTGGTTTCAGGTCAAAACTCCTTTCCAATCAAAAGTTATGGTCAAAACAGTACCAGCTAGGGGAAAAACGGTCATTTAAAAATCGGCAAAAATCAGGAACATGGGAAATGACCCCAATAGTTGTCTCCTAAAGTTACATGACTATACGACTTCGCATGTGAAAGAAATAAATATTCTACGATCTTTCGATGTGTAGAATGCGGGTCATTACACATTCTAATTTGGAAAATAAAGAATATTATAAAATGAAAAATTCATGTGTTGAATAGAATAAAGTATAAATTCATGTATTGAATAGAATACACATTCATGTGTTGAATAAAAGAAAATACTCATGTGTTGAGAATATTCGTGTGTTGAATAAAGTATAAATTCATGTGTTGAACAGAACAAATATTCATGTGTTGAATAAAATAAATATTCATGTGTTGAATAGAATAAATTCATATGTTGAATAAAATAAATATTCATGTGTTGAATAAAATTAATATTCATGTGTTGAATAGAGTATATATTCATGTGTTGAAGAAAATATTCATTTGTTGAATAGAATAACGAAGTTATTGAAATATATAAAGTCGTGTTGGTTAGATTGACGCTATTTTGACGTGAACGATATTTATATCGGTTTTATTCATTTTTATAATGAATATCGAAAAGGAAGTGATTTCAAAATATAACGTTTTGAAAATATTATCATTTATAGATTAATGATATGGAATATTCAATTTTAATGAGAAATTGAATAGGAAGTTGAAGTCGTTTTGAAACGAATTTAAAACAATTTATAAAATACGTTTTGAAAGGAAATCGACGAAATATGTAATATATATATATATATATATATATATATATATATATATATATATTATATAATGGCCTGAATAGAACGCGCCGCGCCGCGGTAGTTCGCGAATTTCGACTATTGACTTCGAATGGATATTACGGGAGATCCGACCGTCGGATTCTCCTAAAACCGGAACCGTTGGGTTCGTATCGAAAAGAGCTTTCTAAAGAATATTAGAGATTTGAAATCTAATGGTTGGATTTGGAATTATGTCCAAAACAAATTTGGAAAAGGTCGCTATAAGTGCAGTTCGATGGCCATTGATGGAAATCGACTGTATGGGCCTTGATAATATTATTTAAAATAGTAGTAATTTTTGTAAAATCATAAGAAATGATTTGGAAAGAATTGGGATGAAAAACTCCAAATTTGAAAAGATAAAAATCGATTTTTATTGAAATGAACTAGTTTTGAACTAGAACTATAATCCATTTATTTTTGAAATAAATAAATTGGATTTGAAAGAGTTTTAAAAGTAACTAGACTTTCCAATAATTGAATTGGAATGGATTTGAATCAAAATTGTCTTTGGAGTATTTCGATGTTGGATTTCGTGATTATACAGATATTGTTATGGAAATTTGAAAGATATATTGATATCGTTATTTCCAATACGATATTCGTTGGTCGTAGAATTTGATATTGAATATAAGCTGATATATTTTCTATTCAGAGCCTTGTATTTAATATCAAATGGGATTTGAGTTTGTCGTGAATGGTGTCTTCATTTACACTGTTCTTAAACCCAGTTGAGAAAAAGATTAAATCTTTTTATTTAGATTTAATGAAGTATACCAATTAAATGGTATTTAATTGGAATTGAATTTGAATTGATTTTTGGGTTTATCGTGAACGTTGTTTTAAATAACACTTGTTCTTTAACCCGATAATTAATGGAATGAGATTTGGGTTGTCGTGAATGGTATCTTTAATATCAGAATCTAACTGGAGATTAGTTAAATTGAAAGGTTTCCTGGGTATTGATCTGATGTTGGTTTCGGCCTTCGGGGTTAACACTTAGGGAATTATTCACTTGCTAATTTACGGTTAAAGGCTGATGGAATAGAATGTGATTTTTGGTTTATTGTGAACCGTGTTTAAATGACATTGGTTCTTTAACCCAGTTAAAGACAGGATATGATTTCCCAAGTTAAATAATCATTAATAGTGATTTTTAGGAAGATTAAAACCAAGTGGAGTTTTAGTGAATCTTTAATTAGACTGAAATGATCGAGAGTGGAGTATCACCAGTTTTGCTCCAGGCGATAGTTAAATCCTTAATTAGATTTGAACATGAAATGGTACTTGAATTTACCGATAACACCATGGTGTTAGATATGAAGTATTACCAGTTTTACTTCATGGGATGAATAGGCTGGGATTGGGAAATTAAAACAAATGATTACTTCAGTAAGGTTCGTTAATCCCGACTAGTTTGGATAAACCATAATGTGGTTTGAATTGATATAAAAAAGAAGATTAAAGAATAAATTTAAAAGAATTTATCTTTGATAAAATTAATGGGAACCTTTCCCAAAGTATAAGAATATTTGAATAAAAGAATATTCTGAATTGGAATGAGGCATATGTTGTGTTTGTGTAACACTTGTTTATTATATACGCGAGTTATTCAGAAAGACCGGGTTTATCCCATTCTGAATAACTGATTCAACGATGCGTCGAGGATGAAGACGGTGGTCGAAGACCGGAGGTCTTCACATCGTTTGGATAATTACTGATGATCTTGATTGGGCTGTACACCCAAGAGGAGGGATTTAGTTGGTGATCGTCCAGACGTACTTGGAGATCGATGGATATGCTAGGTACAAGGTGCCTCCGGTTTCGTTCAGACCCAGAACGGACTTGTAAATGGACTGTGTGTCCGACATTTGATATCATTCAATGTGATTGATGGATATCAGTTGCATGGAGTGGTTTACCTGCGCGGCATGCTAAGATGCAAATGATCGAGGCTTCTATTGAAAAGCAGAGTCATGTGGTTGATGATCAAAGCACCGCCTGTGTGGCACAACTTTGTGTAGCGTTGATTCACGAGCCTCACACCCCGATTGCGAACCAGAAATAGGAGAGGACATCAGGGAGGGCATGCGTTTCCTTCTAGCTAGGGTGGTGTCAGTGACCTAGCAGCTCTGACATTTATATTATTTTCACCTGTGTGGTTGTTGGATTGCGAGGCGCCTCAGATATATCAGTGACTATGTGGAGCCGATGGAGTCATTTGGCTCATTGACGCCCCAAAGGGCGGGGAAACGCAGTGTTCAGGCATTTTAATCCACATCGGTGGATCGGCCCTGACGATCCAAGGCTTGACTGAGTACTTGCCTGAGACACGGGCTAGAGCGTCTTGAATTTTGTAGAGGACTATCTTTTGCCTCGGTTCACATATGGAAACCCAACTTCCAATACGTGACTTTGCGGTTTTGATTGTAGAGCCTAGTATTGGCGACATGATATATGGTACCCATGTCGTCTATGATTGATACTTATGATTGAAATTGTTTTGACACTATACACTTATAGTGATAGTAAAAGATGAAATTTAGCGTATCAAGCATTCTTTGGCTATTATAAGGTAAAACCCTATCCTCCGGCTTGTGTTGCATTGTGAGATGGGACCTGGGTCTTATAATAGCTTCATTGTTCTTTATTTAGCATTGCGCTGTTGTTTTATGCCCTGGTGTTCTTGGGAGGAAACCCGTTCCGTGTTATACGGCATGGTCCCTTGATTTACCTAACTTTAAAATAAAGATTAATAACTGTTTTAGTTCTCATACCAGTCACATGACGGACTTGAAGTTTATTGTTTTAACCTAAACTCTGGGTGCCTCTATTTCCGCATAGGCAGCTAGTAGTTTTGGTTTTGCAGATTTATATTCACAGGAACCTGGTTTACAGCTGGAATGATATCCGGAAAGCTCTGTATCCGTATATCTCTTTCAGTTGTGTATTATATTATTTTTCCGCTGTAGTAATGTATTTAAATCTCTGATATGTAGTAAATGTGTAATATGTAATTAATACTCTGTATATTCTTGTATTCTAATGAAATTGTTGTAATAAGCAATGTAATGTTCTTCTATTTGTGTTTTGTTTCGTCTCGTCCTCAGTACAATCCGTGATTTCCCGTAAGGGGGATTTAGGGTCGTAACAGCTTGGTATCAAAGCTCTGGTTTACAAAGCTCGAGAACAAGACACGTTAGAACCAAACGAAAGAATTCATCAGAGATTGGATTAGTAATATCCAATGAGAATGACTCGTTAGAGATAGGATCAGTTGTATCCTAGAACGAGTGTGAACAGTGATATTTTGAAAATAGAAATGAAAACGGATTTTGTTTTGGAAATTTAAACCTTATTCGGTGTATTTGAATATTTATTTGTATTGAATTTGGACAATCCAGTTTATAAAGATTTTGCGTATACGTTTGATCCGCGCGCATTCGAAGTTTTAATATACTGGGTGGATATAAAATCATACTCTAGTAGACCGAAGATGATTCTGACGATTGAGTACTCGTCATCAGAATTTATGTTCGAGCGACGAAAGTGGGATTTCTATATGATTCCAATTGACTGGTGTGAGAACCAAAATTAGATAGGTCCTATTGTTGTGATTTGGCACCAAAAATGTGATTTTTGACTATATATCAAAATTATGAATTTGAAACGTTAATCAACTAATTGGTTGCTGATTGTGTTGTTTGATTATTGTTGTGATTAATTAGAATTTGAACCCTTTATCCAAATTGAACCAAACAGTGAGTTGTATTGAAAATTTGTCGCATTTGTATACATATACATGTACTTACATTAAACAGGTCATAGCAGGGAAGCTAAGCAGAGGAATAAAATTGTTTGCCCGACAAATAGGTAAATGTCTATTGCATTTCTTGGGGTTTTTGATGATTTTATGAGCCGACTGGCTAGCCGCTTGGCTGTTTCTTTTTCTTTTCGGATTGGAAAGGCCAGTATGGCAATTTCGGGATTTTCCCGGTGCACCCGTGCAGGGGAGGTTATGGCGAAATTTTTCGAAAATTTAGGGTGTTAGCCAAATTTTTGAAAAATTTGAAAAGTTCTTAGAAACTGAAAATTTGAAGAATGTAAGCTATAATTAAAATAATGAAAGTTGAGTTGATTAGTAAACAACTTTCAGCTTCGTTCCTTTTCGGGGACGAAAAGTTTTAAGTGGGGGAGATTGTAATAACCCGGAAATTCGAGCCAGTTAAAATTTTTATTTTGGCAATTTTAGTGAATTTTGAATATTTAAAATGGTTTATTTTAAATAATAACGACGAGAAATTTATTTTGAATTGAATTAGAACGTATATATTTATTTGAATCGTCGTTAGAATATAAATATTTATTTTAAATTATAAAAGGAATTGAAAATGGCGCGGTAGTTTGAAAATTCGATTTCAAATTTCAAATTAATGTACAGGAATCAAACTAGAACGGATTTTAGCGAAACCAAAAATATTAGAATCTAATTGAGAATATCTTTCCAATGAATCAGAAAAATTAAAATTTCATAACGCGAAACAAAAGTTACGTCCAGTTGAAAATTCAGAATAGTCGCTATGGAATTCTAGCCCTTAAAAATGGAAATTTTGCAAACGACCTCGGTTTTCAACGAAACCTCTTTTGTTGGATCCGGGATGTAGAATTATTGACAGATTCCAAAATTCATAATTTTCTAAATCAATATGTGAGCGTGACGAAGTTAAATGTATTTTGACAGTTTCAGTCAATTTCGATCGACCAGAAAATGGCCATTTTTCAAACGGTCTCAGAATTTGATGAAATTAGTTTTGTTAGGACCGTATCGTCAATACGAAGCTAGAAAATATTTTTCGGGAATTTTTAGAGTCCGTATGTGGCCCCGGTAAATTGAAATGCGCGTTCAAATTCAATATATAGATTTATATTTTGATTTAGATGGAAACTGATTGAAACGATCGAATAAGCTTACGATACATATCCCATTGTGTTTAGAATGGAGATAATTGGCTAGGGACAATAGTCGAAGGGTTCGATTTTGAGTTCAAAAGAAAAGTCAACTTTTTAAAATATAAAATGATTAAATATATAAATATATAACTCTCTCCACTCTCTCTCTCCCCTCACTTCTTCCCCCCATCACTTTTCAGAAAAAGAAAAAAAAAAGAAAAACAAAATAAAAACCGCCGCTCTCCCCTTTCTTTTACCTCCGTCGCTCCTCAACTCCTCCCTCCGCCCACGCCACCGGAGCTCCGGCGAAGCCCCACCCACCTGCACCTCTTCCCCCTTCCACCCTCTTTCCCTCCCTCCTCTGAAACCACCCAAAAGCCCGCCGCATACCCTTGTAGCCCTAGCCGCCGCCAAGCTAGGCCCTACCGCCGGCCTCCATCACCACCTCCGACCACCGCGAACACCCCCTTTCCTCTAGGCGACGTACAATACCCCCTCCCTGTAACACCCCACATCTGTTAAGGTCACTCACAAAGGGAATGCCTTAACTTCAATGGAGTATTATGGGTACTGGAACAGAAATATTACAAGACAGACATATATATAAAACAGTGGAAAATAAAGTGGAAGTACTTCAAATCATTTATTAAATATAAATGTTTACAAGAAAAGCCCATCAACTTCCAATACCCAATTTCATAGTTAAAATATCTGTCTTGCTCAAAAACAAAGAAGCATAAAAACAAACTGCAGTATTACCCAATAAAGCAAAGCAAGCCATAGCCAAGAGAAATCCAAGCCATACATGAAAGAGCCTTGGAGCTTGGTAAGATCCGAACTAAGCTGTATTCCCACCCTGTGAACCTGGGGGGGGGGGGGGGGGGACGGAAGAAAAAGAGGCGAAACAAAACGGGTCAGTCATAAAGACTGAGTAAGTCCTAGTGATTTTCAGCATAAAAATAGAGAAAGATAACATGGCATGAATAAAATGAAAGTAAACATAAGCATGATGACAAGGTAGGCAAAATAAACTAAGATAACAAGATAAACTATGATAACAAGGTAAACTAAGGTAACAAGATAAACTTCAGGCACGATGAAACAAGTATAACGTCCCATAATTCCTATCAAGTATCCTACTGCATGGTTTCTATCAAGAATAACATCGCAAGGTTTCTAAGCTTTACCATTAAAACGATATCTATTTGCTCTGCACCACCTAACTAGCATCCTCATAAGTGTCTTACATGGAATGATCTGTACTCCTACTAGTATCCCAACTAGTATCCTATGTAACAAGGATCCGTACCCCCTATTAGTGTCCCAACTGGTAGCCCGTGTTATATAATAATTACAACGTGATCCCAATCCCCGCAATTTTGGTAGCCTTCAGGTGTACATCGATTTTGAGGATTCCACCTCGATCACCCCAATGGCCATGTATATATTCGATGCACCCCTAGTAACTTATCGATCAGCTCCCTACTTGACATAGTTCTCGTTTGTGTCACGCGGCCCCCTACTTGTAGATACCTGTGCTGGTCCCACCATGGGGTGTATCAAGTCCCATGGTGGCAACCCTGACACAATCAAGATGCACAGCTTTATACCTACTGATGCCCAGTGGCTAAATTTTCAACGCCGAAGTGTATGCACGCCCGCACTCCGTTAGAACCAGCACTGCTGCACCAACCGCCGCTAATTTTACCTCTTATAATCAGCCTAGTAATCGTGCCCCACCCTGCCTAGCTCAGGGTTCCGTTGATACCTAATGTGGGTTACTGCTGAAATGGGTCCTCGTTACTAGGTTTTTCTAATGTTTAAGTCTGTGGGCCTATATTCTCTGATATTACCCACCAACCATGATGTGTACTTAACCCCGCTACTGATTCAAGCATGTGTATTTAATGGTTAAGTGTATGTGGGCCTATATTTATTAATATTACCCACCAACCCGATATGTACTTAAACCTTCTACTCGTTACGTTACCATGGTTAAGTGTTTACCTTAGTTAACTTAACCTTTCTCGTTTATTATGTTTGATTGGTTAAGTGTGGTTTATTAACTTAACCCCGTTCGTCTATCTGGTTAAATTGGTTAAGAATTTTCTTGTTAACTTAACTCCACCCACTAGTCATATTATAATGGTTAAGTGTTATCAACTTATTCAAGTTAACTTAACCAACCCGTTTGTCCTGTTATGTTGGTTAAGTGTTACAACTTAACTGCAACCACTTGTCTAATTAACCCATTGTATTGGTTAAGTGTTCTCATTAACTTAACCTCACTCTCTAGTCCAGTTTAATCATGTTATAATGGTTAAACATTTGCTTAACCTTACCCACTCCCGTAGTCAACATATTAAATTGGTTAAGTGTTCTAGTTAACTTAACCCTACCAATCCTAGCTCAGCTCTAATTGTCTTATTAGAGCCCCAACCTCTCACATTAGACAGATATTGTTGTGGCTGCCTGTGTGCCGGTCGGGTCCGGGCAGTCTTACGCCACAACTCAGTCTAACCTCGGGTCTTTATTGGGCCCAATGCTTAGCCTCCCACATTGGATAGGTATTGTTGTGATTACTGGAGAGCCGGGCGGATCCGGGCAAGTTTATATCACAACTCAATCCAACCTCGTGCTAAGCATATTCGTATTTTCTAATTTACATTAATTATGTAAATTATTGAAATTCAAATTACTGCCCAATTTGTTTCCAGTCAATCTCATTAATTTAGGTATATAATTAATACCATTTTATGACATAAATCACTTATGTGATTAATGACTAATTTATGGCAAGTTTCCTAAAAATTACCAATTATCTTTATGTCCATAATTTACATTAATCAACATTTACTATTATGGCCCACCTTCACTTTAAATCATGTTTATAATTTTTGGTATGTAAATCATACCAAATTAAATTTCACTAACCATGATTATGCTAAACACGACAATTACATGTTAATTAACATACGCCCACATTCAAAATTACATGCCCATTAATATATGTACCCAATTCTAGTTGGTTTACATATGTCTAATTCTTGCTTGTTTACATGTATGCCAAGTTTATGCCAATTTACACATATCAAGTTCTAGCCAAATTACACATATATCAAGATTCATGCCAAATTTCATATGCCAATTTATATATGCCTAATCCTAGACAATTTACATATATACCAAGTTTCATGCCTTTTTACATATGTCAAGATTCAGAGTTTACATGTTTACAAAGCTATGCCCAATTTACATAGGTCAAATTTTAGCCAAGTTATACATATCAATATTCTTGCCATATTTTTCATAGGTCAAGTTTCATACCAAACTACATGTATTCCATGTTTACCCCAATTTACCCAAGCTAGCGAACTTTAATTATAACGATAATACCCAATTTCATGTTAATGGCAATAATACCCAAATATCCAGTTTTCATATTATGCCTTCGATTCTATCAAACACATATATCCAACAAGACAATATCCCAATATTTCCCCCGTATTCAATCGCACGTAAATCGCAGTTTAGGCCTAGGTCCGAAATTGACCTAGGTTCATCAAAAGAAAATAAATAGGGGAAAGGTAGAATTTTGCATCAAAACAAGATCGGAGAGAAAAACATCATCACAGGCATATTAAAATTACAACTGGATAATAATATCAACATGAATCAAGAAAATTGATTTACAATAGGCTAAATAGATCATGAACTTAGCATGAGAGTAAAGATAGAAAAGTCCAAAGATCAAGATTCAAGAAGAAACAGAAATAGATCTGAATCGATACACATACTTAAATCCAAATCCACTTTATTTCATGGCCACATTATAATTAAATATTTAAACCTGAAAATAACTAGAACTTACAGAGAACGACTAATGAATTAAGAAGTGAATTTGTCTTAGAAAGTTGCAGTGTCATTGATCTATCCCCTTGAATTTGTTGTAGAAGCATTGATCTTTGATTTGATTTGGGTTTGAACGATTAAGCTTTAATTTGGAGACGGCGGCCATGGCTCAAGAGAGATTCCAGCAGCATTTAGGTGTCATATGAATTTGTGTGAGTTAGGCTAGGTCTAGGTGTTATTTTATAGGTGTAGCACTTCATTTCAGCCATCGGATTAACCCTAAAACCCATACGGACCATCAAAACTCGTCCCGGGCCTCAAAAATGGGTTCTGGACCACCCCAGGCCGACCAGGTCGACCTGTACAGAGGGGGGGTCGACACTATAGTCGACCTGGGGAGGGGGGGGTCGACTATAGTGTCGACACTATGGTCGACCTGGGTCAGTCTGCCAGAAAGTCTGCTGAAATCTTGTTTTGGCCATATCTTGGTCATACGGACTCCGATTTTCGAAAACTAGGACTCTATTTCGCATATTTTTCCGAGAGGAACGCAATGGTGATGTCCATTTTACCTAATTGCTGATTCTTAAATTAATTATCCTTATTTTACTATCTTTTCCATTACATACATCGTTATCGAACTAAATTTTCTTCTCTTCCATGTATTAATTAATTCTTCTTATGCATCACCATTATTTACCCATCATAAGCATATTTTTATATATTTTATTTTATTTTTAATTATATTAAAAATACGGGGTGTTACATTCTCCCGTCCTTAAAGGATTTCGTCCCCGAAATCTTCAAGTTAAGAAGAATGTGTCCTACCATCCATCATCCATCTACTCAATCATCAATCACAGGAATTCATTGTCCTTAAGAGATTTCTAATGCTGTATGAACATATGCAAGAAGTGTGTGTATATGTTACTTGTCTAGTGCAAATGATCAGGCCTGATTGATCTTCTAAATGCTAAATATGTTTAGTGTCATGAGTCCAACATGTATGCAAATAGTCCTAGTCACATAAACACTATATGTGTGCACAAACATCCATCCATATGCAACATTCATATGATAACACATTCAATTTCATCCACAAACAAGTGTAAACACTCATGCATATGCAATATGAAAGGTGATTGAGCCGATCTAGTGCCAAATGTGTGTAAATGCATCCACGAGCAACCACTAGCAACCACTTGCAGCCACTTGCAACCATCAATCATAACATGTCTCAAACACATGTTTACACCCAATTGTTCCTATCTAAAGGTATAGTCGAATGATAGAAGCAAGTAAAAACTTTGTGCCCATTAGGCAATGTCAAAACTGGAAATCTACGCCACATATATATTGATTAGGAGAAGAACTCTCTAAGCATCAGCCCCGAAGACCGAAATCAACATCAGACTGACACCCAAAGAATTACTCAACCCAACGACTATATATGATTCTAGGAAACTAAGCATGATGGACTCCTTTTAGGTCACAAGGGAATCCCTTCCTAAGACCAACCCGTATCCTATAAAACCCAAAAAAAAAGTTTAGTCAAACCAACGAACACCCTCAAGCCCCAACATGTGTTACTAACAGATGAGTCATACTCCTTATGAGGTTCGCAATAGAAATAGGATTGAGAATAGGACCGAGAGGATATACACAAAAGATAGCATGTGAGTAAGCTCTACAGGAAAAGAGGAATCAAGGATATACTCTTAAAAAGAGATATGATGCGCGAATCTAGTCTTCAATCTTCTAAGTCGCATTTCCTTGAGCTTAACTCCATTGTGCTTTGACCATCTTTAACTTCACAATTTCGTCGCATCTTAATTCTTGTTTCCAAAATATGAGTTGGAACCCATTTCACTGTTGCCTCTCGTTCCACTTTCACTTATTCTCCTTCTAGTATACTCGGCTCAAACATAACTGCGTACTCATGGTTTCATGCAAGCTCTCCCAAATTCACTAGTGAATCTTAGATCTCGTCCACTTACTATCAGGTATTCCACGCAGAATAACTATCTCTTGAAAATAAATGCCAACCATGCTGCCAAATGTACTTACTAAGGTGATTCTCTACAACTCATGCATAAGCGAAATGACCCATCCTCCTTAGTGGCGAACACTACTCGATCGGATTACAAATTACCAATAAATGTGTCAAGAGATTCTAGGAAACAAATCATGATAGAACCCTAAAGGTTACCTGCGACCTCGAGGGTATTACTGAGGCAGGTCAAGAGTCTAACTACCCTCTTTTCAAAACCGAGAAGGTCACCCTTACTAGATAACCACTCCATCGCTAGAATCAACCCATAGCCCAAAACATAAACATTACTTCTAGACTCAACACTTAGCATAGACATTCTCAAATCCAAACAAGTCATGAATAAATGAGCCGATTTCCCCAACAGGACTTGAGACAAAAATGGGATCCTCTATTATGCTAGTACTAAGGTGTAGAGACTCAACTTTCGAAGCAGAATTAAAAGGATGCGATGTACAAAAACAAAGTTCTAGTGGGATGATAGAAAAGAAAAGCTAAACCTTTAACAGAAATGTTACCACCCTCTTAGGTACGCTAGTGGTGAGAGCATTCAATTGCCCTCTCGACGATCTTGTCCCTTGCCCTTGTCCTATAATACTTAACTACATGTCCCTTCTCACTAAAGATACTCTCTCTTGTCATGGGTTTTACTATTCTTTCACTTTGGCCTCTTTCCTCTCACCTTTTTCCTCCTTCGTGGATTAAGCTATTACAACTAGTTTCTTGTTCTTACTGTCCTTGTATAGTTTTGTTAACAAGTCTCTCGAAGCTACCTCCAACGCACGGCAACTCTACCCAATTTGAAATAAGATTAGACGCAGATGGAACTACTACGGCTACAGATGGAGGTTGGGCACTCCTTTGCCCTCCGACATGTGTCGGATGCCTACGAAACTATGGTGAAAAGAGTGAGAAGAGATTTCAAGAGAGAATCAAAAGATAGTGCATATGGCTTTGGGGAATATGCCTTTTAATTAAAACAAAATTTTCTTGAAAATTTGCTTCTTTGTAAATGTTTTAAAAATAATTTCAGGAGGTTTTTGAAAACTTTTGCCCAGTCTGGTAACCTTCTGCTCTGATACCAAATGTAACACCCCACATCTGTTAAGGTCACTCACAAAGGGAATGCCTTAACTTCAATGGAGTATTATGGGTACTGGAACAGAAATATTACAAGACAGACATATATATAAAACAGTGGAAAATAAAGTGGAAGTACTTCAAATCATTTATTAAATATAAATGTTTACAAGAAAAGCCCATCAACTTCCAATACCCAATTTCATAGTTAAAATATCTGTCTTGCTCAAAAACAAAGAAGTATAAAAACAAACTGCAGTATTCCCCAATAAAGCAAAGCAAGCCATAGCCAAGAGAAATCCAAGCCATACATGAAAGAGCCTTGGAGCTTGGTAAGATCCGAACTAAGCTGTATTCCCACCCTGTGAACCTGGGGGGGGGGGAACGAAAGAAAAAGAGGCGAAACAAAACGGGTCAGTCATAAAGACTGAGTAAGTCCTAGTGACTTTCAGCATAAAAATAGATAAAGATAACATGGCATGAATAAACTGAAAGTAAACATAAGCATGATGACAAGGTAGGCAAGATAAACTAAGATAACAAGATAAACTATGTTAACAAGGTAAACTAAGGCAACAAGATAAACTTCGGGCACGATGAAACAAGTATAACGTCCCATAATTCCTATCAAGTATCCTACCGCATGGTTTCTATCAAGAATAACATCGCAAGGTTTCTAAGCTTTACCATTAAAACGATATCTATTTGCTCTGCACCACCTAACTAGCATCCTCATAAGTGTCTTACATGGAATGATCTGTACTCCTACTAGTATCCCAACTAGTATCCTGTGTAACAAGGATCCGTACCCCCTACTAGTGTCCCAACTGGTAGCCCGTGTTATATAATAATTACAATGTGATCCCAATCCCCACAATTATGGTAGCCTTCAGGTGTACATCGATTTTGAGGATTCCACCTCGATCACCCCAATGGCCATGTATATATTCGATGCACCCTTACTACCTTATCGATCGGCTCCCTACTTGACCTAGTTCTCGTTTGTGTCACGCGGCCCCCTACTTGTAGATACCTGTGCTGGTCCCACCATGGGGTGTATCAACTCCCATGGTGGCAACCTTGACACAATCAAGATGCACAGCTTTATACCTACTGATGCCCAATGGCTAAATTTTCTACGTCGAAGTGTGTGCACGCCCGCACTCCGTTAGAACCTGCACTGCTGCACCAACCGCCGCTAATTTGACCTCTTATAATCAGCCCAGTAATCGTGCCCCACCCTGCCTAGCTAAGGTTTCCGTTGATACCTAATGTGGGTTACTGCTGAAATGGGTCCCCGTTACTAGGTTTTTCTAATGTTTAAGTCTGTGGGCCTATATTCTCTGATATTACCCACCAACCCTGATGTGTACTTAACCCCGCTATTGATTCAAGCATGTGTATTTAATGGTTAAGTGTATGTGGGCCTATATTTATTAATATTACCCACCAACCCGATATGTACTTAAACCTTCTACTCGTTACGTTACCATGGTTAAGTGTTTACCTTAGTTAACTTAACCTTTCTCGTTTATTATATTTGATTGGTTAAGTGTGGTTTATTAAATTAACCCCGTTCATCTATCTGGTTACATTGGTTAGGAATTTTCTTGTTAACTTAACCCCAACCACTAGTCATATTATAATGGTTAAGTGTTATCAACTTATTCAAGTTAACTTAACCCACCCGTTTGTCCTGTTATGTTGGTTAAGTTTTACTACTTAACCGCAACCACTTGTCTAATTAACCCGTTGTATTGGTTAAGTGTTCTCATTAACTTAACCTCACTCTCTAGTCCATTTTAATCATGTTATAATTGTTAAACATTTGCTTAACCTTACCCACTCCCGTAGTCAACATATTAAATTGGTTAAGTGTCCAGATTAACCTGACCTTACCTACCAATTTAGTTAACATGTTGAAATTGGTTAAGTGTTCTAGTTAACTTAACCCTACCAATCCTAGCTCAGCTCTAGTTGTCTTATTAGAGCCCCAACCTCTCACATTAGACAGATATTTTTGTGGCTGCCTGTGTGTCGGTCGGGTCCGGGCAGTCTTACGCCACAACTCAGTCTAACCTCGGGTCTTTATTGGGCCCAATGCTTAGCCTCCCACATTGGATAGGTATTTTTGTGATTACTGGACAGCCGGGCGGATCCAGGCAGGTTTACATCACAACTCAATCCAACCTCGTGCTAAGCATATTCGTATTTTCTAATTTACATTAATTATTCAAATTATTCAAATTGAAATTACTGCCCAATTTGTTTCCAGTCAATCTCATTAATTTAGGTATATAATTAATACCATTTTATGCCATAAATCACTTATGTGATTAATGACTAATTTATGGCAAGTTTCCTAAAAATTACCAATTATCTTTATGTCCATAATTTACATTAATCAACATTTACTATTACGGCCCACCTTCCCTTTAAATCATGTTTATAATTTTTGGTATGTAAATCATACCAAATTAAATTTCACTAACCATGATTATGCTAAACACGACAATTACATGTTAATTAACATACGCCTACATTCCAAATTACATGCCCATTAATATATGTACCCAATTCTTGTTGGTTTACATATGTCTAATTCTTGCTTGTTTACATGTATGCCAAGTTTATGCCAATTTACACATATCAAGTTCTAGCCAAATTACACATATATCAAGATTCATGCCAAATTTCATATGCCAATTTATATATGCCTAATCCTAGACAATTTACATATATACCAAGTTTCATGCCTTTTTACATATGTCAAGATTCAGAGTTTACATGTTTACAAAGCTATGCCCAATTTACATAGGTCAAATTTTAGCCAAGTTATACATATCAATATTCTTGCCATATTTTTCATAGGTCAAGTTTCATACCAAACTACATGTATTCCATGTTTACCCCAATTTACCCAAGCTAGCGAACTTTAATTATAACGATAATACCCAATTTCATGTTAATGGCAATAATACCCAAATATCCAGTTTTCATATTATGCCTTCGATTCTATCAAACACATATATCCAACAAGACAATATCTCAATATTTCCCCCGTATTCAATCGCACGCAAATCGCAATTTAGGCCTAGGTCCGAAATTGACCTAGGTTCATCAAAAGAAAATAAATAGGGGAAAGGTAGAATTTTGCATCAAAACAAGATCGGAGAGAAAAACATCATCACAGGCATATTAAGATTACAACTGGATAATAATATCAACATGAATCAAGAAAATTGATTTACAATAGGCTGAATAGATCATGAACTTAGCATGAGAGTAAAGATAGAAAAGTCCAAAGATCAAGATTCAAGAAGAAACAGAAATAGATCTGAATCGATACACATACTTAAATCCAAATCCACTTTATTTCATGGCCACATTATAATTAAATATTTAAACCTGAAAATAACTAGAACTTACAGAGAACGACTAATGAATTAAGAAGTGAATTTGTCTTAGAAAGTTGCAGTGTCATTGATCTATCCCCTTGAATTTGTTGTAGAAGCATTGATCTTTGATTTGATTTGGGTTTGAACGCTTAAGCTTTAATTTGGAGACGGCGGCCATGGCTCAAGAGAGATTCCAGCAACATTTAGGTGTCATATGAATTTGTGTGAGTTAGGCTAGGTCTAGGTGTTATTTTATAGGTGTAGCACTTCATTTCAGCCATCGGATTAACCCTAAAACCCATACGGACCATCAAAACTCGTCCCGGGCCTCAAAAATGGGTTCTGGACCACCCCAGGCCGACCAGGTCGACCTGTACAGAGGGGGGGTCGACACTATAGTCGACCTGGGGGGGGGGGGCAGGTCGACTATAGTGTCGACACTATGGTCGACCTGGGTCAGTCTGCCAGAAAGTCTGCTGAAATCTTGTTTTGGCCATATCTTGGTCATACGGACTCCGATTTTCGAAAACTCAGACTCTATTTCGCGTATTTTTCCGACAGGAATGCAATGGTGATGTCCATTTTACCTAATTCCTAAATTAATTATCCTTATTTTACTATCTTTTCCGTTACATACATCGTTATCGAACTAATTTTTCTTCTCTTCCATGTATTAATTAATTCTTCTTATGCATCACCATTATTTACCCATCATAAGCACATTTTTATATATTTTATTTTATTTTATTTTTTAATTATATTAAAAATACGGGGTGTTACACTCCCCTTTTTCCGATTTGCTGTAGGGAAATAAAAAGGTGAGTTTTTATATATTTTGTTAAATCGATTTATGTAATCAAATAAAGATCTGATCTTTTTAAATGTACTTAGCATTGAAGTTGTCTACAGATTTTATATTTATATACATTAGTTTATAAAATCAGTTTTTGTTATATGTGTAGTATGCTAAAAATATGATTTTTATATTATAGAGATAATAAAAATATGATTTTTATGTTATAGAAATAATAAAAATATGATTTTTATATTATAGAGATAATAAAAATATGATTTTTATATAGTAGAGATTGTAAAAATATGATTTTTATAAGATAGAGAGTGTAAAAATACGATTTTTATATATGTTGTAGCGAAATATAAATTCGATTTTTATATGAGTAGCGGTATAAAAATAGAATTTTTATATATATAGTAGAGGTATAAAAATAGAATTTTTATCTTTATAGTAGAGGTATAAAAATAGAATTTTTATCTATATAGTAGCGGTATAAAAATAGAATTTTTATCCATATAGCATAGTTATAGAAATGTGATTTTTATATGCATGGCAACATTATAAAGATGCGATTTTTATATATGTAGTGAATACGGATAACGAAAGTGATAAAAGGCGGACACGACAAGATTTTCTACATATGAAGAGTCGCGGTGTTTGGTTTAGCTAATCGGTGAGAACACCTCACTTTTATTTTGATTTCTAGTTTGAAATATATACTAGGATGTAGACGGTGCTTAGCAGCACCCGACACCCGTCGTCCACAGACCATGGATGACTTGTTTGTTTGATTGATTTGTTGTGAAAAGTTGATTGTGTGATGTGGAATGGAATAAATAGTTTATAGTTAAAATATAATTTTTAATGTGTATATAAAATAAATATTTATAAACAAATCGGACGATTTGTTTATGTACACACATTTGACTGATATGGATTGGGACGATAAATTTTACACATCGTCCAACTACACAAATAAAACCTGTGTTTGATTGTTTGAAACCCCACACAGGTATTGGGATGATATTGGACGTACATTAATCCCAATTGTTTAGTTGTATGTCGATCGATTAATTGACAGGCTGTTATAAGCGTTGAATATTTATATTTAATGCTTATGCAGTTGTGTGGTGCACTCTGGATGACGGTTGATTATTTATCGTTGCTATTGTATACATGTGTTGTATGGAATCCATATAATTAACGTTATATGGTAATTGATTGGGCCTCATTCTAATTTGGAAAATAAAAAATATTATAAAATAAAAAATTCATGTGTTGAATAGAATAGAGTATAAATTCATGTATTGAATAGAATATACATTCATGTGTTGAATAAAAGAAAATACTCATGTGTTGAGAATATTCGTGTGTTGAATAAAGTATAAATTCATGTGTTGAATAGAATAAATATTCATGTTTCAAATAAAATAAATATTCATGTGTTGAATAGAATAAATTCATGTGTTGAATAAAATAAATATTCATGTGTTGAATAATATAAATATTCATGTGTTGAATAGAGTATATATTCATGTGTTGAAGAAAATATTCATTTGTTGAATAGAATAACGAAGTTATTGAAATATATAAAGCCGTGTTGGCTAGATTGACGCTATTTTGACGTGAACGATATTTATATCGGTTTTATCCATTTTTCTAATGAATATCGAAAAGGAAGTGATTTCAAAATATAACGTTTTGAAAATATTATCATTTATAGATTAATGATATGGAATATTCAATTTTGATTAGAAATTGAATAGGAAGTTGAAGTCATTTTGAAAACAAATTTAAAACTATTTATAAAATACGTTTTGAAAGTAAATCGATGAAATTTATAATATATATATATATATTATGTATATAATGGCCTGAATAGAACGCGCCGTGCCGCGGCAGTTCGCAAATTTCGACTATAGACTTCGAATGGATATTACGAGAGATCCGACCGTCGGATTCTACTAAAACCGGAACCATTGGGTTCGTATCGAAAAGAGCTTTCTAACGAATATTAGAGATTTGAAATCTAACGGTTGGATTTGGAATTATGTCCAAATCAAATTTGGAAAAGGTCGTTATAAGTGCAGTTCAATGGCCGTTGATGGAAATCGACCGTATGGGCCTTGATAAAATTATTAAAAATAGTAATAATTTGTGTAAAATCATAAGAAATGATTTGGAATGAACTGGGATGAAAAACTCCAAATTAGAAAAGATAAAAATATATTTTTATCGAAATGAACTAGTTTTGAACTAGAACTATAATCCATTTATTTTTGAAATAAATAAATTGGATTTGAAAGGGTTTTAAAAGTATCCAGAATTTCCAATAATTGAATTAGAATGGATTTAAATCAAAATTGTCTTTGGAATATTTCGATGTTGGATTTCGTGATTATACAGATATTGTTATGGAAATTTGAAAGATATATTGATATCGTTATTTCCAATATGATATTTGTTGGTCGTAGAATTTGATATTGAATATAAGCCGATATATTTTCTATTCAGAGCCTTGTATTTAATATCAAATGGGATTTGGGTTTGTCGTAAATGGTGTCTTCATTTACACTGTTCTTAAAGCCAGTTGAGAAAAAGATTAAATCTTTTTATTTAGATTTAACGAAGTATACCAATTAAATGGTATTTAATTGGAATTGAATTTGAATTGATTTTTGGGTTTATCGTGAACGGTGTTTGAAATAACACTTGTTCTTTAGCTCGATAATTAATGGAATATGATTTGGGTTGTCGTGAATGGTATCTTTAATAATACCGTTCTTAGACCAAACGGAGTTAAGAATATCAGAAACTAACTAGAGATTAGTTAAGTTGAATGGTTTCCTGGGTATTGATCTGATGTTGGTTTCGGCCTTCGGGGTTAACACTTAGGGAATTATTCACTTACTAATTTACGATTAAAGGCTGATGGAATAGAATGTTATTTTGGGTTTATTGTGAACCGTGTTTAAATGACCTTGGTTCTTTAACCCAGTTAAAGACAGGATATGATTTCCCAAGTTAAATAATCATTAATAGTGATTTTTGGGAAGATTAAAACCAAGTGGAGTTTTAATGAATCTTTAATTAGATTGAAATGATCGAGAATGGAGTATCACCAGTTTTGCTCTAGGCGATAGTTAAATCTTTAATTAGATTTGAACGTGAAATGGTACTTGAATTTACCGATAATACCGTGGTGTTAGATATGTAGTGTTACCGGTTTTACTTCATGGGATGAATATGTTGGGATTGGGAAATTAAAACAAATTATTACTTCGGTAAGGTTCATTAATCCCGACTAGTTTGGATAAACCATAATGTGGTTTGAATTGATATAAAAAAGAAGATTAAAGAATAAATTTAAAAGAATTTATCTTTGACAAAATTAATGGGAACCTTTCCCAAAGTATAAGAATATTTGAATAAAAGAATATTATGAATTGGAATGAGGCGAATGTTGTGTTTGTGTAACACTTGTTTATTATATACGCGAGTTATTCAGAAAGATCGGGTTTATCCCATTCTGAATAACTGATTCGACGATGCGTCGAGGATGAAGACGGTGGTCGAAGACCGGAGGTCTTCACGTCGTTTGGATAATTACTGATGATCTTGATTGGGCTGTACACCCAAGAGGAGGGAATCAGTTGGTGATCGTCCAAACGTACTTAGAGATCGATGGATATGCGAGGTACAAGGTGCCTCCGGTTTCGTTCAGACCCAGAATGGACTTGTAAATGGACTGTGTGTGTCTAACATTGGATATCATTCTGTGTGATTGATGGATATCGGCTGCATGGAGTGGTTTGCCTGTGTGGCATGCTAAGATGAAAATAATTGAGGCTTCTGTTGAAAAGCAGAGTCTTGTGGTTGATGATCAAAGCACCGCCTATGTGGCACAACTTTGTGTAGCGTTGATTCACGAGCCTCACACCCCGGCTGTGAACCAGAAACGGGAGAGGACATCAGAGAGGGCATGTGTTTCCTTCTAGCTAGGATGGTGTCAGTGACCTACCATCCCTGACATTTATATTATTTTCACCTGTGTGGTTGTTGGATTGCGAGGCGCCTCAGATATATCGGTGACTATGTGGAGCCGATGGAGTCATTTGGCTCATTGACGCCCCAAAGGGCGGGGAAACGCAGTGTTCAAGCATTTTAATCCACATCGGTGGACCGGCCCTGACGATCCAAGGCTTGACTGAGTACTTGCCTGAGACACGGGCTAGAGCGTCTCGAATTCGGTTGAGGACTATCTTTTGGCTCGGTTCACAGATGTAACACCCCACATCCGTTAAGGTCACTCACAAAGGGAATGCCTTAACTTCAATGTAGCATTATGGGTACTGGAACAGAAATATTACAAGACAGACATATATAAAACAGCGGAAAGTAAAGTGGAAGTACTTCAAATCATTTATTAAATAGAATTGTTTACAATAAAAAGCCCATCAACTTCCAATACCCAAATACATAGCTAAAATATCTGTCTTGCTCAAAAACAAAGAAGCATAAAAATAAGTTATAGTATTCCCCAATAAAGCAAAGCAAGCCATAGCCAAGAGAAATCCAAGCCATACATGAAAGAGCCTTGGAGCTTGGTAAGATCCGAACTAAGCTGTATTCCCACCCTGTGAACCGGGGGGGGGGGAACGGAAGAAAAAGAGGCGAAACAAAACGGGTCAGTCATAAAGACTGAGTAAGTCCTAGTGACTTTCAGCATAAAAATAGGTAAAGATAACATGGAATGAATAAACTGAAAGTAAACATAAGCATGATGACAAGGTAGGCAAGATAAACTAAGATAACAAGATAAACTAAGGTAACAAGGTAAACTTCGGGCACGATGAATCAAGTATAACATCCCATAATTCCTATCAAGTATCACATCACATGGTTTCTGTCAAGAATAACATCGCAAGTTTTTTAAGCTTCACCACTAAAATGATATCTATTTGCTCTGCACCACCTAACTAGCATCCTTATAAGTGTCTTACATGGAATTATCCGTATTCCTACTAGTGTCCCCACTAGTAGCCCGTGTTATATAATAATTACAATGTGATCCCAACCCCCGCAATTATGGTAGCCTTCAGGTGTACATCGATTATGAGGATTCCACCTCGATCACCCCAATGGCCATGTATATATTCGATGCACCCTTACTACCTTATCGATCGGCTCCCTACTTGACCTAGTTCTCGTTTGTGTCACGCGGCCCCCTACTTGTAGATACCTGTGCTGGTCCCACCATGGGGTGTATCAAGTCCCATGGTGCCAACCCTGACATAACAAAGATGCACAGCTTTATACCTACTGATGCCCAATGGCTAAATTTTCTGCGCCGAAGTGTGTGCACGCCCGCACTCCGTTAGAACCTGCACTGCTGCACCAACCGCCGCTAATTTGACCTCTTATAATCAGCCCAGTAATCGTGCCCCACCCTGCCTAGCTCAGGGTTCCGTTGATACCTAATGTGGGTTACTGCTGAAATGGGTCCCCGTTAGTAGGTTTTTCTAATGGTTAAGTCTGTGGGCCTATACTCTCTGATATTACCCACCAATCCTGATGTGCACTTAACCCCGCTACTGATTCAAGCATGTGTATTTAATGGTTAAGTGTATGTGGGCCTATATTTACTAATATTACCCACCAACCCGATATGTACTTAACCATTCTACTCGTTATGTTACCATGGTTAAGTGTTTATCTTAGTTAACTTAACCTTCCTCGCTTATTATGTTTGATTGGTTAAGTGTGGTTTATTAACTTAACCCCGTTCGTCTATCTGGTTACATTGGTTAAGAATTTTCTTGTTAACTTAACCCCATGTGTTACTTAACCCTACCACGCCTCACATCAGATTGGTTAAGTGCATGTTAACTTAACCCCATCCACTAGTCATATTATAATGGTTAAGTGTTATCAACTTATTCAAGTTAACTTAACCCACCCGCTTGTCCTGTTATGTTGGTTAAGTGTTACTACTTAACCGCAACCACTTGTCTAATTAACTCATCGTATTAGTTAAGCATTCTCATTAACTTAACCTCACTCTCTAGTCCAGTTTAATCATGTTATAATGGTTAAACATTTGCTTAATCTTACCCACTCCCGTAGTCAACATATTAAATTGGTTAAGTGTCCAGATTAACCTAATCATATTACTTAACCCACCCATTTATATCATATTGGCTAAGTGTTCTTATTTACTTAACCCTACCCACTGGTCTAATTACCATGTTACGTTGGTTAAGTATTACTATTCGTATTTCCACATGTCACCCACTTAACCCCCATGTCCCACCACATGTTTATCTGGTTAAGTATTTCTTAATTCATTAAGGCCGTAACCTTATAAAGACCTCTCACATTAGACTGACATTTATGGCAGCTGGATTTGCCGGGCGGGTCCGGGCAGTCTTACACCATAAAAGAGTCTAACCTCGTGCCTTTACAACTGTTGCGCTTTTAATTTGGGCCTAGGAACTCTGACATTGGGCTGACATTTGTGACTACTGGATTCGCCGGGCGGTTCCGGGCAGGTTTACGTCACAAATGTGTCCAACCTCGTATCCTAAGCATTGATTATTACTTATAATCTTTTACCCCAATTTGAATTTATTTCCCCTATTCAAATTATCAATTTATTCCTAATTTAACGATGTCCATAATTGACTCAATTATGTCCATCTATTAATGGTATGCAAAATCATACCAATTTTACCACAATTTATGTTAGGCCATTAAAGGCAACTTATCTCAATTTATATTTATCCCTCCTTTAAGGCTATTACATGCCAACTACCCAAAACCTATTTAGGTGTGTTCATATTAGCCCCTTTTCAAGACATAAATTATCATATGTGTTTCAACTACAAATTTCACCTATTTAACATATGCCCAAGTTCTAGATTACATGTCCGTTTTACATATGCCTAATTCATACCAAATTTACATATGTTCAATTCATGCCTGTTTTCATGTATGCCAAATTTATATATGCCTAATCTTAGACAATTTTACATATATACCAAGTTTCATGCCTTTTTATACATATATCAAGATTCATAGTTTACATGTTTACAAAGCGATGCCCAATTCACATAGATCAAATTTTAGCCAAGTTATACATATCAATATTCTTGCCATATTTTTCATAGGTCAAGTTTCATACCAAACTACATGTATTCCATGTTTACCCCAATTTACCCAAGCTAGCGAACTTTAATTATAACGATAATACCCAGATTCCAATTTCATGTTAATGGCAATAATACCCAAATATCCAGTTTTCACATTATGCCTTCGCTTCTATCAAACACATATATCCAACAAGACAATATCCCAGTATTTCCCCCGTATTCAATCGCACGCAAATCGCAGTTTAGGCCTAGGTCCGAAATTGACCTAGGTTCATCAAAAGAAAATAAATAGGGGAAAGGTAGAATTTTGCATCAAAACAAGATCGGAGAGAAAAACATCATCACAGGCATATTAAGATTACAATTGGATAATAATATCAACATGAATCAAGAAAATTGATTTACAACAGGCTGAATAGATCATGAACTTAGCATGAGAGTAAAGATAGAAAAGTCCAAAGATCAAGATTCAAGAAGAAACAGAAATAGATCTGAATCGATACACATACTTAAATCCAAATCCACTTTATTTCATGGCCACATTATAATTAAATATTTAAACCTGAAAATAACTAGAACTTACAGAGAACGGCTAATGAATTAGGGAGTGAATTTGTCGTAGAAAGTTGCAGTGTCATTGATCTATCCTCTTGAATTTGTTGAAGAAGCATTGATCTTTGATTTGATTTGGGTTTGAACGCTTAAGCTTTAATTTGGCAACGGCGGCCATGGCTCAAGAGAGATTCCAGCAGCATTTAGGTGTCATATGAATTTGTGTGAGTTAGGCTAGGTCTAGGTGTTATTTTATAGTTGTAGCACTTCATTTCAGCCATCGGATTAACCCTAAAACCCATCCGGACCATCAAAACTCGTCCCGGGCCTCAAAAATGGGTTCTGAACCACCCCAGGCCGACCAGGTCGACCTGTACAGAGGGGGGGTCGACTCTATAGTCGACCTGGGGGGGGGGGGGGCAGGTCGACTATAGTGTCGACACTATGGTCGACCTGGGTCAGTCTGCTAGAAAGTCTGCTGAAATCTTGTTTTGGCCATATCTTGGTCATACGGACTTCGATTTTCGAAAACTCAGACTCTATTTCGCGTATTTTTCCAAGAGGAACGCAATGGTCATGTCCATTTTACCTAATTCCTGATTCTTGAATTAGTTATCCTTATTTTACTATCTTTTCCGTTACATACATCGTTATCGAACTAATTTTTCTTCTCCTCCATGTATTAATTAATTCTTCTTATGCATCACCATTATTTACCCATCATAAGCATATTTTTATATATTTTATTTTATTTTTAATTATATTAAAAATACGGGTTGTTCCATTCTCCCCTCCTTAAAGGATTTCGTCCTCGAAATCTTCAAGTTAAGAAGAATGTGTCCTACCATCCATCATCCATCTACTCAATCATCAATCACAGGCATTCATTGTCCTTAAGAGATTTCTAATGATGTATGAACATATGCAAGAAGTGTGTGTATATGTTCCTTGTCTAGTGCAAATGATCAGGCCTGATTGATCTTCTAAATGCAAAATATGTTTAGTGCCATGAGTCCAACATGTATGCAAATAGTCCTAGTCACATAAACACTATATGTGTGCACAAACATCCATCCATATGCAACATTCACATGATAACACATTCAATTTCATCCACAAACAAGTGTAAACACTCATGCATATGCAATATGAAAGGTGATTGAGCCGATCTAGTGCCTAATGTGTGTAAATGCATCCACGAGCAACCACTAGCAACCACTTGCAGCCACTTGCAACCATCAATCATAACATGTCTCAAACACATGTTTACACCCAATTGTTCCTATCTAAAGGTATAGTCGAATGATAGAAGCAAGTAAAAACTTTGTGCCCATTAGGCAATGTCAAAACTGGAAATCTATGCCATATATATATATATTGATTAGGAGAAGAACTCTCTAAGCATCAGACTGACACCCAAAGAATTACTCAACCCAACCAATATATATATGTTTCTTGGAAACTAAGCATGACAGACTCCTTTTTAGGTTACAAGAAATCCCTTCTTAAAACTAACCCAAAAAGTTTAGTCAACCCAATGAACACCCTCAAGCCCCAACATGTGTTACTAACAGATGAGTCATACTCCCTATGGGATTTGCAACAGAAATTGGATTGAGGATAGGATCGAGAGGATATACACAAAAGATAGCTCTACAGGAAAAGAGGAATCAAGGATATACGCTTAAAAAGAGATATGATGCGCGAATCTAGTCTTCAATCTTCTAAGTCGCATTTCCTTGAGCTTAACTCCATTGTGCTTTGACCGTCTTTAACTTCACAATTTCGTAGCATCTTAATTCTTGTTTCCAAAATATGAGTTGGAACCCATTTCACTATTGCCTCTCGTTCCACTTTCACTTATTCTCCTTCTAGTATACTCGGCTCAAACATAACTGCGTACTCATGGTTTCATGCAAGCTCTCCAAAATTCATTAGTGAATCTTGGATCTCGTTCACTTACTATCAGGTATTCCACGCAGAAGAACTATCTCTTGTAAGTAAACAGATGTCAACCATGTTGCCAAATGTAACACATGGCAACTTTCTACGAATAAAATAAATAGGTGGAAATAAACAGATGTTAACCCACTTCTTATTAACCATCTGCCTTAGGGGCGAACACTACTCGAGAGGATCAATAAATGTATCAAGAGATTCTAGGTAACTAAGCATGGTAGAACTCTAAGGGCTACACTAGACTTCGAGGGTATTACCGAGGAATGTCAAGAGTCTAACTACCCTCTTTTCAAAACCGAAGATGTTACCCTTTACTGGATAACCACTCCATCGCTAGAATCAACCCATAGCCAAAAACATAAACATTACTTCTGAACTCAACACTTAGCATAGACATTCTCATGAATAAATGAGCCGATTCCCCAACAGGATTTGAGACAAAAATGGGATCCTCTATTATGCTAGTACTAAGGTGCAGAGACTCAACTTTCGAAGCAGAATTAAAAGGATGCGATGTACAAAAACAAAGTTCTAGTGGGATGATAGAAAGGAAAAGCTAAACTTTTAACAGAAACGTTACCACTCTCTTAGGTACGCTAGTAGAGAGAGCATTCAATTGCCCTCTCGACGATCTTGTCCCTTGCCCTTGTCCTATAATACTTAACTGCATGTCCCTTCTCACTAAAGATACTCTCTCTTGTCATGGGTTTTTCTATTCTTTCACTTAGGCATCTTTCCTTTCACCTTTTTCCTCCTTCGTGGATTAAGCTATAACAACTAGCTTCTTGTTCTTACTGTCCTTGTATAGTTTGTTGACAAGTCTTTCGAAGCTACCTCCAACGCACGACACTCTACCCAACTTGAAATAAGATTAGATGCAGATGGAACTACCACGGCTACATACGGAGGTTGGGCACTCCTTTGCCCTCCGACATGTGTCGGATGCCTACTAAACTATGGTGAAAAGAGAGAGAAGAGATTTCAAGAGAGAATCAAAAGATAGTGCATATGGCTTTGGGGAATATGCCTTTTAACTAAAACAAAGTTTTCTTGAAAATTTGCTTCTTTGTAAACGTTTTGAAAACTAGTTTCAAAAGATTTTTGAAAACTTTTGCCCAGTCTGGTAACCTTTTGCTCTGATACCAAATTGTAACACCCCACATCCGTTAAGGTCACTCACAAAGGGAATGCCTTAACTTCAATGGAGCATTATGGGTACTGGAACAGAAATATTACAAGACAGACATATATAAAACAGCGGAAAGTAAAGTGGAAGTACTTCAAATCATTTATTAAATTGAATTGTTTACAATAAAAAGCCCATCAACTTCCAATACCTAAATACATAGCTAAAATATCTGTCTTGCTCAAAAACAAAGAAGCATAAAAATAAGTTATAGTATTCCCCAATAAAGCAAAGCAAGCCATAGCCAAGAGAAATCCAAGCCATACATGAAAGAGCCTTGGAGCTTGGTATGATCTGAACTAAGCTGTATTCCCACCTTGTGAACCGGGGGGGGGGGGGACGGAAGAAAAAGAGACGAAACAAAACGGGTCAGTCATAAAGACTGAGTAAGTCCTAGTGACTTTCAACATAAAAATAGGTAAAGATAACATGGCATGAATAAACTGAAAGTAAACATAAGCATGATGACAAGGTAGGCAAGATAAACTAAGATAACAAGATAAACTAAGGTAACAAGGTAAACTTCGGGCACGATGAATCAAGTATAACATCCCATAATTCCTATCAAGTATCACATCGCATGGTTTCTGTCAAGAATAACATCGCAAGTTTTCTAAGCTTCACCACTAAAATGATATCTATTTGCTCTGCACCACCTAACTAGCATCCTCATAAGTGTCTTACATGGAATGATTCGTATTCCTACTAGTGTCCCCACTAGTAGCCCGTGTTATATAATAATTACAATGTGATCCCAACCCCCGCAATTATGGTAGCCTTCAGGTGTACATCGATTATGAGGATTCCACCTCGATCACCCCAATGGCCATGTATATATTCGATGCACCCTTACTACCTTATCGATCGGCTCTCTACTTGACCTAGTTCTCGTTTGTGTCACGCGCCACCCTACTTGTAGATACTTGTGCTGGTCCCACCATCGGGTGTATCAAGTCCCATGGTGGCAACCCTGACATAACAAAGATGCACAGCTTTATACCTACTGATGCCCAGTGGCTAAATTTTCTGCGCCGAAGTTTGTGCACGCCCGCACTCCGTTAGAACCTGCACTGCTGCACCAACCGCCGCTAATTTGCCCTCTTATTATCAGCCCAGTAATCGTGCCCCACCCTGCCTAGCTCAGGGTTCCGTTGATACCTAATGTGGGTTACTGCTGAAATGGGTCTCCGTTACTAGGTTTTTCTAATGTTTAAGTCTGTGGGACAATACTCTTTGATATTACCCACCAACCCTGATGTGTACTTAACCCCGCTACTGATTCAAGCATGTGTATTTAATGGTTAAGTGTATGTGGGCCTATATTTATTAATATTACCCACCAACCCGATATGTACTTAACCCTTCTACTCGTTATGTTACCATGGTTAAGTGTTTATCTTAGTTAACTTAACCTTTCTCGCTTATTATGTTTGATTGGTTAAGTGTGGTTTATTAACTTAACCCCGTTCGTCTATCTGGTTACATTGGTTAAGAATTTTCTTGTTAACTTAACCCCATGTGTTACTTAACCCTACCACACCTCACATCAGATTGGTTAAGTGCATGTTAACTTAACCCCATCCACTAGTCATATTATAATGGTTAAGTGTTATCAACTTATTCAAGTTAACTTAACCCACCCGCTTGTCCTGTTATGTTGGTTAAGTGTTACTACTTAACCGCAACCACTTGTATAATTAACCCATCGTATTAGTTAAGCGTTCTCATTAACTTAACCTCACTCTCTAGTCCAGTTTAATCATGTTATAATGGTTAAACATTTGCTTAATCTTACCCACTCCCGTAGTCAACATATTAAATTGGTTAAGTGTCCAGATTAACCTAATCGTATTACTTAACCCACCCATTTATATCATATTGGCTAAGTGTTCTTATTTACTTAACCCTACCCACTGGTCTAATTACCATGTTACGTTGGTTAAGTATTACTATTCGTATTTCCACATGTCACCCACATGTCACCCACTTAACCCCCATGTCCCACCACATGTTTATCTGGTTAAGTATTTCTTAATTCATTAAGGCTGTAACCTTATAAAGACCTCTCACATTAGACTGACATTTATGGCAGCTGGATTTGCCGGGCGGGTCCGGGCAGTCTTACACCATAAAAGAGTCTAACCTCGTGTCTTTACAACTGTTACGCTTTTAATTTGGGCCTAGGACCTCTCACATTGGGCTGACATTTGTGACTACTGGATTCGCCGGGCGGTTCCGGGCAGGTTTACGTCACAAATGAGTCCAACCTCGTGTCCTAAGCATTGATTATTACTTATAATCTTTTACCCCAATTTGAATTTATTTCCCCTATTCAAATTATCAATTTATTCCTAATTTAACGATGTCCATAATTGACTCAATTATGTCCATCTATTAATGGTATGCAAAATCATACCAATTTTACCACAATTTATGTTAGGCCATTAAAGGCAACTTATCTCAATTTATATTTATCCCTCCTTTAAGGCTATTACATGCCAACTACCCAAAACCTATTTAGGCGTGTTCATATTAGCCCCTTTTCAAGACATAAATTATCATATGTGTTTCAACTACAAATTTCACCTATTTAACATATGCCCAAGTTCCAGATTACATGTCCGTTTTACATATGCCTAATTCATACCAAATTTACATATGTTCAATTCATGCCTGTTTACATGCACGCCAAATTAATATATGCCTAATCTTAGACAATTTTACATATATACCAAGTTTCATGCCTTTTTATACATATATCAAGATTCATAGTTTACATGTTTACAAAGCTATGCCCAATTCACATAGATCAAATTTTAGCCAAGTTATACATATCAATATTCTTGCCATGTTTTTCATAGGTCAAGTTTCATACCAAACTACATGTATTCCATGTTTACCCCAATTTACCCAAGCTAGCGAACTTTAATTATAACGATAATACCCAGATTCCAATTTCATGTTAATGGCAATAATACCCAAATATCCAGTTTTCATATTATGCCTTCGCTTCTATCAAACACATATATCCAACAAGACAATATCCTAATATTTCCCCCGTATTCAATCGCACGCAAATCGCAGTTTAGGCCTAGGTCCGAAATTGACCTAGGTTCATCAAAAGAAAATAAATAGGGGAAAGGTAGAATTTTGCATCAAAACAAGATCGGAGAGAAAAACATCATCACAGGCATATTAAGATTACAACTGGATAATAATATCAACATGAATCAAGAAAATTGATTTACAACAGGCTGAATAGATCATGAACTTAGCATGAGAGTAAAGATAGAAAAGTCCAAAGATCAAGATTCAAGAAGAAACAGAAATAGATCTGAATCTGTAAAGACCCGCAAATTCCCGCCCTTTGAATCGACCATAAACCACACAGGTCTGACCCAAAAGGTGAAAATCTACGAATACTTTAACTTTGGGCATACAACACATCAGAACAAAAACACAGACTTTTATAACATCTATAATAAATGTTACATCAGAGTACAGAATATATCAGAGTACATCGATAAATAATACAGCGGAAGAAATATTTAAATTAAATTAAACACATTACAGCGGAACTAATCTCAGCGGAAGGCCATCAATATTCTGGACCCGGCTTCAGACTTCAATCCAGGATCCTGCTTAACTATATCTGCAAAAAGCTACTCGACTGCCCGTGTGGAAAGAGGGCACCCGAGTTTGCAAAGTGAAACAAACTACAGGTCAGTCGTGGGACTGGTGTGAGAATTCTTAAACTAATCTTAATTAATAAGTAGGCTAATCACAGGACCACGCCGCTAACGCGGAACGGGTTTACTCCATTGGATTGCCAGTGCATAATTAAAGTAAATCGTCAAATAACGTAATGCTTTTTAGAAAAATGAAACCATTATAAGACCCAAGTCCCATCACACAATGCAACGCAAACCGGAGGATAGGGTTTTACCTTATAATGATCAAAAGATGCTTGATACGATAAAAACGGTATTATATAATAATAGTGTGCAACCAATTTGAAATACATCAAAGTAAATGTATCAATCCTAGACGACATGAGTGCCCCATCCCACTATGTCGCCATATATATGTATACAATCAAAACCGCGTGATGTCGTATTGGAAATTTGGGTTTCCATCTGAGTCAAGGCTAGGGAGGAGATCCTTACCGATTCGAGACACTCTAGCAATGCCCCAGGATTGGTACTCTGTCCAACCCTTGGATCCTGCAGGGCCGGTCCATACGTTAACGCTTAATGGATTGGCAATTCCTGAACACACGCTCCCCGGTCCTTTTGGACCTATAATACGGCCAGTGGCGACCGCATAAACCGAGGCCTCGAAAAATCCAACAACCACAATGAATAAATGCCAGCGCTGGTAGGTCCCTGGCACCACTCTAGCTAGAGAGAAACGTGTGCACTCCCTGCGTTCCCTTCTCCCGTTTTAGACTCTACCGGGCTGTGAGGCTCGCGAAGTCACGATATACACAAAGCTATGCCTAAATAGACTGTGCTTTGATCATCAACCACAAGGCCTGCTTTTCAACAAAGCCTTGATCAATTGCATCTTAGCATGCCACATTGTCAGACTCTACCATATCATTGATCATCTACCAATATATATATAACCTCTAAGCTCATACGTCTTAGAGAAGGGTGTTAAACACCAAACAAAAATATATAATTAGTAGCGTTCAACAAATACAGTAGAAAAGAATACAATGTCAGACACGCAATCCATTTACAAGTCCACTCTGGGTCTGAGCGAAACAACGTGTCCGTCGATCTCCAAATGCGTTTGGACGATCATTACCAAATACCTTGCCTTGGAAGGCCAATCCCAATTCAAGATACCAGTCATCATCATCCCAACGATGTGAAAACCTTCGGTCTTCAATCACCGTCTTCATCTTCGACTCTTGATCGTCGTGATGATTATTCAGAATGGGTTAAACCCGGTCTTTCTGAATAACTCGCGTATTTTGTGATTAAAAATCAAATATTGGAAAATCACACATTTCGTCACATCCCAACTCAGAATATTCTTTTTAATAAGATATTCAATTAAAAAGATTCTCATTAATTTTATCAAAGATAAATATTTAAAATAAAATCTATAAATCAATTTCTAAAAATATGGAATTCCACAGAAATCCAATCAGTACATAATCGATATAAATTTCTGTATCAGACTAATAGTATAAATGGAATAACGGCAAAGCCTCTTAAATTCCATATATAATATCGGTCTTCTTTTACAGAAGCCCATCTCAATTATTACCAATAGAATTTCCACTTAATTCCTATTTAATATATTAGTTGAAAAACTTGATTTATAGAAAATGTCTTTTTTAATTCTATAAAATAGATTCATAAGTTCCAAATAATAATTTCAATGCAAATTGGATTAAAGGATAGATGTCGTTTAAAACATCGTCCACGGTAAACCCACTTCACATCTAAATTTATTTCCTATCACAAAATATAATTGCAAATGCTAGTAATCTTTTAAAAACATATTTTAAAATAATCATAAAAATATTCTTTATATAAAAGATTCTAAATGAGAAGTATTCTTTATTTTACAAATCTATATCTTCTACAAATATTCCTTGTTTTAACATATACTTAATTAAAAATCTATATTTTTTTAAAATATATATACTTTATATAAAAAGGATTTCTAATGTAAAAATAGTCTTATTTAAAAGAACACTTGAATCGAAATGCGACTCAAACATTTACCATATAATTTGGATTATATGGATTTCACACACATCATATATATGACAATAACAGTATAATCATCAAGTCATCCATTACATCCAAAGTGTAATTTCCACTGTGTAAGCGTTAAAATTAAATAATAATGCTCATCACAGCCCGTCGATCTAACGATCAACATACAACTAAATGTTGGGATTAGTGTATGTGAATTTTCATCCCAACACCCGTGTGGGGTTTTCAACCAATCAAGCAAATGATAAACTAATTTGTGCACTTGTGCGATGTGTGAAAATTATCGTCCCAATCACATACACAAGTCGGGTAACTTGTCTATGTAAGTGTATTACACAATATATAACACGACGATAAAAATGTCTCTTTTATTTATATTCCTTTTATTGCCTATAAACGATCAATAAAAATGTGATCTTTATTTCTATACTTTTTATTGTAATTTACATTTTTACTTAACAAAATGTCCTTTTTATTCTAACTTACATTTTGAATGTAATTTTTCTTTTTATTGTTTATTTACATCAAAATGTAAATGTTCCCTTTTTCATTTTTTATTATTAACAGCAAAAATCTCGTCTTCTATATTTATTCTTTTCAATGAAAGCAATTTTACATAAAATTGTAATTCTTTAATTTTATGCTTGTTATTGTCTCTAGAAAGACAATAAAATGTAACACAAAAATATATTCTTTTTATCGCATCTAAAATGATGATAAAAATGTAACATTAACATTACTATTTTTATCGCATCAAAAATGCCGATAAAAATGAATCACTAACATTGTCTATTTTTATCGCACCAAAAATGTCGATAAAAATGAATCACTAACATTGTCTATTTTTATCGCACCAAAAATGTCGATAAAAATGAATCACTAACATTGTCTATTTTTATCGCACCAAAAATGTCGATAAAAATGACAACATTAACTATTCTATTTTCACCGCATTCAAAATGACGATAAAATATTCAACATTAACAATTCTATTTTTACCGCATTCAAAATGACGATAAAATATTCAGCATTAACAATTCTATTTTTGCCGCATTCAAAATGACGATAAAATATTATCATAAGAAATGAAAGCAAAATGTTCTTTTTATTACTAAAAGGAAAAACAACAAAGATGCTTCTTTTAATGCTAAAAAGAAACATGACATAAAAATGTTCTTTTAATGTTAAAAAGAAGAAGCGACAAAATGACCCTTTTTATGTTAAAAAGAAAAGGTGACAAAATATGTTTTTAATTCTAAAAGAAAAAGCAACAAAAATTATCTTTTTATTCTAATGCAATATCTTTACAAAAGTGTTATTTTAATATCAATGCGAATTTTCAATTTCTTACTACATATAAAAATGTAAACTTTATTTTACAATTATATATCCCATCATAAATTACATATAAAAATGTAAGTTTATTTTTTTTATCGCAAATCCCCTTTCTAATTACATATAACAATGTACTTTTTATTTTACATTGTAAATTGCATATAAAAAGTAGATTCTATCCTTATGTTGTATTTGCATTATAAAATGCAAATGAAAAGGTAAGTTTTATTTTCAATGTTATATTCGTATTATAAAGTGCAAATAAAAATGTAAATTTTATTTTCAAGTTTTATTTTCATTATAGTATGCAAATAATAAAAATAGCTTTATCATCAAGTTATATTCACATCATGAAATGTTAACAAAAATGTAAGTTTTGTTTTCAAGTCTCATTTGCATTATAATATGCAAATAATAAAACAAGTTTTAGTTTTCAGGTCATATTTACATTATAAAATATAAATAAAAAGGTAAGTTTTATTCTCAAGTGATATTTACATTATGAAATGTAAATAAATAAAATAAAAATAAAAAGTAAGTTTCAAGTTCATTTGTGTCTTGAAAACACAAATAAAAATATAAATTTTAATGTAAATCTTTATTTCAATACTTTGTTCGCGTCAAGGGATGCAAACAAAATATAATTCTCTTTTTATTTAAACATTTTGTTTGCATTGAGAAATGCAAGAAAAATATAACTCTTTTTATTTTAAATGTAAATCTATATTTTGTCATTTTGTTCGCATCAAGGGAAGCAAACAAAATACAATCTTTTTATTCCTTCGTACATTTCTATTTGAGAAATGCAAACAAAACACAATCTTTTTTATCAACATTGAATTGATATTTCACATCAATTCAAATAAAAGGAAAATTTCTTCTTCTTTTTTTCCAATGACAAAAGTATGGATTTTTGTTTCATCTATATTCAATGACAAAAATATAAATTTTGTTTCATTTTTACTCAATGACAAAAATATGAATTTTTGTTTGTTAACTTTTAATGCAACAAAATTGAGAGTTTTTGTTTTCTTTTTATGCAACCAAAAATGAGAACTTTGTTAGTTAACCTTTAAGGCAAACAAAAAGAAATATATTTTATTCGTTGTTCATAGTCTATTGTAAACTAACAAATAAAAATAATATTCTATTTGTCGTTCAAATTTCATTGTAACATCAACAAATACAAATAAAGTTTTATTTGTCGTTCCATTTCTTTGTTCATTTCAGAAAAATGAAAAGGACATTATAATAAAATAAATTAGGACGTCTAGATCTGAATAAAATATGTTTTAAATCTAAATTTAGATTTAATTTTCCAACTGCAATTTAAACTCAATAACATATACAATTTAAAGACGGATTCAAGCATAACATGAACAATAAGCACACCACGAGCAACAATCGATAATTCATACACCCAAAACATTTCAGAACTAAATCATCATCATCATACAATTATTTTCATGTGGGAAAATAAATTAATAATTAATTAAATAATAGAATTTGAATTATCACCTCAAATTTTGGCTAAAAATCAACTGTCTCAGAATCAGGTGTGGTCTGTGCCATCGCGAAGAGCTCGGAAAGACGAGTCCAGCGCAATTTACGGTTTGTCAAACGGACCTCGTATGAGAGAGTTATGAATTTTTAAAGATCGGACAATTAAATAATAAAATAATATTAAAAAAAAGAAATCGGGACCTTTCTTCCTCCAACCCGTAGCTACCTCGGCCGAACCCAAACCCCCTTTCCAATGCCAAAATCGCACCCCTCTAGAAGCCTCCATTCGCCGATCCAACACCACCACCGCGACCGCCATGTCGAGAGCCACCTACACCATCAACCCCTTGAAGCTCGGCCTCCCCAATCACCTCGAAATCCACCAAAAACGCAGCAACTTCTCAGCCAAAATTCGCGAAATCCGTGCACCAAAATCCGATCTTAGCCGTATAGATTTGTAGCTCTCTGAATTCTCTTCGATTTGGTAGGTCATACGTCAAATTTCGTCGAACGGATTGGGAGATATTAGCGTTTGAAGTTAGAGAAATTCTGGCCATCAATTTCTGGGTGGCGGCTGGCCATTAGAGAATTAGGGTTAGGGTTTTCGGATTTTTTTTATATTATTTTAATATTTAATTCCGAATTTCGTGAAATAAAGTGGATTTTTGGACTTTCTCGGATTTGGGCCTGCTTACTGTCGATCTTAACGTTTTGAGGCCTTCTGAACGCGATGGGATATGTCCCAAGGTCCAATTCTGATGTCTACACGTTTTATTTTCGGTTTTAATTGAAAATACAATATTAAATTAATTATTTAATTCCTACCGTACATTTAAATATGCCGGGGCCACATACGACCTCAGAAAATTCTAAAAAAAATATTTTTAGCTTTCTTATGACGATACGAATCCAACAAAATTATTTTCGTCGAATTCTGAGACTGTTCGAAAAATGGCTATTTTTAAGACGTTCGAATTTAACTGTAAATAGTCAAAACACATTTTATTTCGCCACGCTCACATATTAATTCGAAAAATTTTGAAAATTGAAACCTAGCAATAATTTGACATTCCGGTTCCAACAAAAGTGGTTTCGTCGAAAACGGTGGTCGTTTGAAAAATGACTATTTTTAAGGCCAATATATTTAATATTAAAAATACAATTTTTAAACAAATAATTTTTGAAACTCAAAATATATAAGTGTTTACTGTTTTTCAATGCAGAAACGTCATTCCGAACTCAATGGAAGTGGTTTCGAGTCCAAATTCCTATATATGTGAAAAGTAGCCTTTCGGGCCCTATATATTCTACAACGACCTTTCTAAAAATTGAATTGGCCATAACTTTTGATTTCCGTTATGAAATTTCGATTTTTCAGATTCGTTAGAAAGATATTTTTAAATAGATTCTAATATTTTTGGTTTCACTAAAATCCGTTAAATCTTGCATCCTGTACGGTCAGTCAAAGTTCAAGTTTGACTTTTCAAACTACCGCGTTATTTCTAACTCTTTTGTTAATTAAAATTAAATCATTCATTCTAACTTCGATTTGAATCAAATTTTTGATCATTATTATTTAAATAAATTATTTTATATTGTCAAAACTCATTAAAATTTTCTAAAATAAAATTTTTAAATTGGTCCTGATTTTTGCGGGTTGTTACAATCGCCCCCACTTAAAAACTTTTCGTCCTCGAAAAGGAACGTAGCTAAAAATTGTAAAATTAACTATCTCAATTTTAATTTTTAATGGTTGATTATCTTTTCAAAATATATATAACTTTATATTTATAAAAATCATATTTCAAAGAATAGATTATATATATCGAAAATACGTTAATTATAAATTCGTAACTCTTAACTCGTTCTAGGGCATTACTAACCCCATCTCTAACGAGTTTACTCATTCTAGGATACTGCTGATCCTATCTCTAATGAGTATTCTTATTGGATATTACTAATCCAATCTCTGATGAGTCTTCCGTTCAGTTCTAACGAGTTGTACCCCAAAGATTTGAGCTAACCTGAGCTCTGATACCAACTGTAAAGACCCGCAAATTCCCGCCCTTTGAATCGACCATAAACCACACAGGTCTGACCCAAAAGGTGAAAATCTACGAATACTTTAACTTTGGGCATACAACACATCAGAACAAAAACACAGACTTTTATAACATCTATAATAAATGTTACATCAGAGTACAGAATATATCAGAGTACATCGATAAATAATACAGCGGAAGAAATATTTAAATTAAATTAAACACATTACAGCGGAACTAATCTCAGCGGAAGGCCATCAATATTCTGGACCCGGCTTCAGGCTTCAATCCAGGATCCTGCTTAACTATATCTGCAAAAAGCTACTCGACTGCCCGTGTGGAAAGAGGGCACCCGAGTTTGCAAAGTGAAACAAACTACAGGTCAGTCGTGGGACTGGTGTGAGAATTCTTAAACTAATCTTAATTAATAAGTAGGCTAATCACAGGACCACGCCGCTAACGCGGAACGGGTTTACTCCATTGGATTGCCAGTGCATAATTAAAGTAAATCGTCAAATAACGTAATGCTTTTTAGAAAAATGAAACCATTATAAGACCCAAGTCCCATCACACAATGCAACGCAAACCGGAGGATAGGGTTTTACCTTATAATGATCAAAAGATGCTTGATACGATAAAAACGGTATTATATAATAATAGTGTGCAACCAATTTGAAATACATCAAAGTAAATGTATCAATCCTAGACGACATGAGTGCCCCATCCCACTATGTCGCCATATATATGTATACAATCAAAACCGCGTGATGTCGTATTGGAAATTTGGGTTTCCATCTGAGTCAAGGCTAGGGAGGAGATCCTTACCGATTCGAGACACTCTAGCAATGCCCCAGGATTGGTACTCTGTCCAACCCTTGGATCCTGCAGGGCCGGTCCATACGTTAACGCTTAATGGATTGGCAATTCCTGAACACACGCTCCCCGGTCCTTTTGGACCTATAATACGGCCAGTGGCGACCGCATAAACCGAGGCCTCGAAAAATCCAACAACCACAATGAATAAATGCCAGCGCTGGTAGGTCCCTGGCACCACTCTAGCTAGAGAGAAACGTGTGCACTCCCTGCGTTCCCTTCTCCCGTTTTAGACTCTACCGGGCTGTGAGGCTCGCGAAGTCACGATATACACAAAGCTATGCCTAAATAGACTGTGCTTTGATCATCAACCACAAGGCCTGCTTTTCAACAAAGCCTTGATCAATTGCATCTTAGCATGCCACATTGTCAGACTCTACCATATCATTGATCATCTACCAATATATATATAACCTCTAAGCTCATACGTCTTAGAGAAGGGTGTTAAACACCAAACAAAAATATATAATTAGTAGCGTTCAACAAATACGGTAGAAAAGAATACAATGTCAGACACGCAATCCATTTACAAGTCCACTCTGGGTCTGAGCGAAACAACGTGTCCGTCGATCTCCAAATGCGTTTGGACGATCATTACCAAATACCTTGCCTTGGAAGGCCAATCCCAATTCAAGATACCAGTCATCATCATCCCAACGATGTGAAAACCTTCGGTCTTCAATCACCGTCTTCATCTTCGACTCTTGATCGTCGTGATGATTATTCAGAATGGGTTAAACCCGGTCTTTCTGAATAACTCGCGTATTTTGTGATTAAAAATCAAATATTGGAAAATCACACATTTCGTCACATCCCAACTCAGAATATTCTTTTTAATAAGATATTCAATTAAAAAGATTCTCATTAATTTTATCAAAGATAAATATTTAAAATAAAATCTATAAATCAATTTCTAAAAATATGGAATTCCACAGAAATCCAATCAGTACATAATCGATATAAATTTCTGTATCAGACTAATAGTATAAATGGAATAACGGCAAAGCCTCTTAAATTCCATATATAATATCGGTCTTCTTTTACAGAAGCCCATCTCAATTATTACCAATAGAATTTCCACTTAATTCCTATTTAATATATTAGTTGAAAAACTTGATTTATAGAAAATGTCTTTTTTAATTCTATAAAATAGATTCATAAGTTCCAAATAATAATTTCAATGCAAATTGGATTAAAGGATAGATGTCGTTTAAAACATCGTCCACGGTAAACCCACTTCACATCTAAATTTATTTCCTATCACAAAATATAATTGCAAATGCTAGTAATCTTTTAAAAACATATTTTAAAATAATCATAAAAATATTCTTTATATAAAAGATTCTAAATGAGAAGTATTCTTTATTTTACAAATCTATATCTTCTACAAATATTCCTTGTTTTAACATATACTTAATTAAAAATCTATATTTTTTTAAAATATATATACTTTATATAAAAAGGATTTCTAATGTAAAAATAGTCTTATTTAAAAGAACACTTGAATCGAAATGCGACTCAAACATTTACCATATAATTTGGATTATATGGATTTCACACACATCATATATATGACAATAACAGTATAATCATCAAGTCATCCATTACATCCAAAGTGTAATTTCCACTGTGTAAGCGTTAAAATTAAATAATAATGTTCATCACAGCCCGTCGATCTAACGATCAACATACAACTAAATGTTGGGATTAGTGTATGTGAATTTTCATCCCAACACCCGTGTGGGGTTTTCAACCAACCAAGCAAATGATAAACTAATTTGTGCACTTGTGCGATGTGTGAAAATTATCGTCCCAATCACATACACAAGTCGGGTAACTTGTCTATGTAAGTATATTACACAATATATAACACGACGATAAAAATGTCTCTTTTATTTATATTCCTTTTATTGCCTATAAACAATCAATAAAAATGTGATCTTTATTTCTATACTTTTTATTGTAATTTACATTTTTACTTAACAAAATGTCCTTTTTATTCTAACTTACATTTTGAATGTAATTTTTCTTTTTATTGTTTATTTACATCAAAATGTAAATGTTCCCTTTTTCATTTTTTATTATTAACAGCAAAAATCTCGTCTTCTATATTTATTCTTTTCAATGAAAGCAATTTTACATAAAATTGTAATTCTTTAATTTTATGCTTGTTATTGTCTCTAGAAAGACAATAAAATGTAACACAAAAATATATTCTTTTTATCGCATCTAAAATGATGATAAAAATGTAACATTAACATTACTATTTTTATCGCATCAAAAATGCCGATAAAAATGAATCACTAACATTGTCTATTTTTATCGCACCAAAAATGTCGATAAAAATGAATCACTAACATTGTCTATTTTTATCGCACCAAAAATGTCGATAAAAATGAATCACTAACATTGTCTATTTTTATCGCACCAAAAATGTCGATAAAAATGAATCACTAACATTGTCTATTTTTATCGCACCAAAAATGTCGATAAAAATGACAACATTAACTATTCTATTTTCACCGCATTCAAAATGACGATAAAATATTCAACATTAACAATTCTATTTTTACCGCATTCAAAATGACGATAAAATATTCAGCATTAACAATTCTATTTTTGCCGCATTCAAAATGACGATAAAATATTATCATAAGAAATGAAAGCAAAATGTTCTTTTTATTACTAAAAGGAAAAACAACAAAGATGCTTCTTTTAATGCTAAAAAGAAACATGACATAAAAATGTTCTTTTAATGTTAAAAAGAAGAAGCGACAAAATGACCCTTTTTATGTTAAAAAGAAAAGGTGACAAAATATGTTTTTAATTCTAAAAGAAAAAGCAACAAAAATTATCTTTTTATTCTAATGCAATATCTTTACAAAAGTGTTATTTTAATATCAATGCGAATTTTCAATTTCTTACTACATATAAAAATGTAAACTTTATTTTACAATTATATATCCCATCATAAAGTACATATAAAAATGTAAGTTTATTTTTTTTTATCGCAAATCCCCTTTCTAATTACATATAACAATGTACTTTTTATTTTACATTGTAAATTGCATATAAAAAGTAGATTCTATCCTTATGTTGTATTTGCATTATAAAATGCAAATGAAAAGGTAAGTTTTATTTTCAATGTTATATTCGTATTATAAAGTGCAAATAAAAATGTAAATTTTATTTTCAAGTTTTATTTTCATTATAGTATGCAAATAATAAAAATAGCTTTATCATCAAGTTATATTCACATCATGAAATGTTAACAAAAATGTAAGTTTTGTTTTCAAGTCTCATTTGCATTATAATATGCAAATAATAAAACAAGTTTTAGTTTTCAGGTCATATTTACATTATAAAATATAAATAAAAAGGTAAGTTTTATTCTCAAGTGATATTTACATTATGAAATGTAAATAAATAAAATAAAAATAAAAAGTAAGTTTCAAGTTCATTTGTGTCTTGAAAACACAAATAAAAATATAAATTTTAATGTAAATCTTTATTTCAATACTTTGTTCGCGTCAAGGGATGCAAACAAAATATAATTCTCTTTTTATTTAAACATTTTGTTTGCATTGAGAAATGCAAGAAAAATATAACTCTTTTTATTTTAAATGTAAATCTATATTTTGTCATTTTGTTCGCATCAAGGGAAGCAAACAAAATACAATCTTTTTATTCCTTCGTACATTTCTATTTGAGAAATGCAAACAAAACACAATCTTTTTTATCAACATTGAATTGATATTTCACATCAATTCAAATAAAAGGAAAATTTCTTCTTTTTTTTTTCCAATGACAAAAGTATGGATTTTTGTTTCATCTATATTCAATGACAAAAATATAAATTTTGTTTCATTTTTACTCAATGACAAAAATATGAATTTTTGTTTGTTAACTTTTAATGCAACAAAATTGAGAGTTTTTGTTTTCTTTTTATGCAACCAAAAATGAGAACTTTGTTAGTTAACCTTTAAGGCAAACAAAAAGAAATATATTTTATTCGTTGTTCATAGTCTATTGTAAACTAACAAATAAAAATAATATTCTATTTGTCGTTCAAATTTCATTGTAACATCAACAAATACAAATAAAGTTTTATTTGTCGTTCCATTTCTTTGTTCATTTCAGAAAAATGAAAAGGACATTATAATAAAATAAATTAGGACGTCTAGATCTGAATAAAATATGTTTTAAATCTAAATTTAGATTTAATTTTCCAACTGCAATTTAAACTCAATAACATATACAATTTAAAGACGGATTCAAGCATAACATGAACAATAAGCACACCACGAGCAACAATCGATAATTCATACACCCAAAACATTTCAGAACTAAATCATCATCATCATACAATTATTTTCATGTGGGAAAATAAATTAATAATTAATTAAATAATAGAATTTGAATTATCACCTCAAATTTTGGCTAAAAATCAACTGTCTCAGAATCAGGTGTGGTCTGTGCCATCGCGAAGAGCTCGGAAAGACGAGTCCAGCGCAATTTACGATTTGTCAAACGGACCTCGTATGAGAGAGTTATGAATTTTTAAAGATCGGACAATTAAATAATAAAATAATATTAAAAAAAGAAATCGGGACCTTTCTTCCTCCAACCCGTAGCTACCTCGGCCGAACCCAAACCCCCTTTCCAATGCCAAAATCGCACCCCTCTAGAAGCCTCCATTCGCCGATCCAACACCACCACCGCGACCGCCATGTCGAGAGCCACCTACACCATCAACCCCTTGAAGCTCGGCCTCCCCAATCACCTCGAAATCCACCAAAAACGCAGCAACTTCTCAGCCAAAATTCGCGAAATCCGTGCACCAAAATCCGATCTTAGCCGTATAGATTTGTAGCTCTCTGAATTCTCTTCGATTTGGTAGGTCATACGTCAAATTTCGTCGAACGGATTGGGAGATATTAGCGTTTGAAGTTAGAGAAATTCTGGCCATCAATTTCTGGGCGGCGGCTGGCCATTAGAGAATTAGGGTTAGGGTTTTCGGATTTTTTTTATATTATTTTAATATTTAATTCCGAATTTCGTGAAATAAAGTGGATTTTTGGACTTTCTCGGATTTGGGCCTGCTTACTGTCGATCTTAACGTTTTGAGGCCTTCTGAACGCGATGGGCTATGTCCCAAGGTCCAATTCTGATGTCTACACGTTTTATTTTTGGTTTTAATTGAAAATACAATATTAAATTAATTATTTAATTCCTACCGTACATTTAAATATGCCGGGGCCGCATACGACCTCAGAAAATTCTAAAAAAAATATTTTTAGCTTTCTTATGACGATACGAATCCAACAAAATTATTTTCGTCGAATTCTGAGACTGTTCGAAAAATGGCTATTTTTAAGACGTTCGAATTTAACTGTAAATAGTCAAAACACATTTTATTTCGCCACGCTCACATATTAATTCGAAAAATTTTGAAAATTGAAACCTAGCAATAATTTGACATTCCGGTTCCAACAAAAGTGGTTTCGTCGAAAACGGTGGTCGTTTGAAAAATGACTATTTTTAAGGCCAATATATTTAATATTAAAAATACAATTTTTAAACAAATAATTTTTGAAACTCAAAATATATAAGTGTTTACTGTTTTTCAATGCAGAAACGTCATTCCGAACTCAATGGAAGTGGTTTCGAGTCCAAATTCCTATATATGTGAAAAGTAGCCTTTCGGGCCCTATATATTCTACAACGACCTTTCTAAAAATTGAATTGGCCATAACTTTTGATTTCCGTTATGAAATTTCGATTTTTCAGATTCGTTAGAAAGATATTTTTAAATAGATTCTAATATTTTTGGTTTCACTAAAATCCGTTAAATCTTGCATCCTGTACGGTCAGTCAAAGTTCAAGTTTGACTTTTCAAACTACCGCGTTATTTCTAACTCTTTTGTTAATTAAAATTAAATCATTCATTCTAACTTCGATTTAAATCAAATTTGTGATCATTATTATTTAAATAAATTATTTTATATTGTCAAAACTCATTAAAATTTTCTAAAATAAAATTTTTAAATTGGTCCTGATTTTTGCGGGTTGTTACAGAATCGATACACATACTTAAATCCAAATCCGCTTTATTTCATGGCCACATTATAATTAAATATTTAAACCTAAAAATAACTAGAACTTATAGAGAACGACTAATGAATTAGGGAGTGAATTTGTCGTAGAAAGTTGCAGTGTCATTGATCTATCCTCTTGAATTTGTTGTAGAAGCATTGATCTTTGATTTGATTTGGGTTTGAACGCTTAAGCTTTAATTTGGCGACGGCGGCCATGGCTCAAGAGAGATTCCAGCAGAATTTGGGTGTCATATGAATTTGTGTGAGTTAGGCTAGGTCTAGGTGTTATTTTATAGGCGTAGCACTTCATTTCATCCATCGGATTAACCCTAAAACCCATCCGGACCATCAAAACTCGTCCCGGGCCTCAAAAATGGGTTTTGGACCACCCCAGGCCGACCAGGTCGACCTGTACAGAGGGGGGGTCGACACTATAGTCGACCTGGGGTGGGAGGGGGGGGGGGCAGGTCGACTATAGTGTCGACACTATGGTCGACCTGGGTCAGTCTGCTAGAAAGTCTGCTGAAATCTTGTTTTGGTCATATCTTGGTCATACGGACTCCGATTTTCGAAAACTCGGACTTTATTTCGTGTATTTTTCCAAGAGGAACGCAATGGTGATGTCCATTTTACCTAATTCCTGATTCTTGAATTAGTTATCCTTATTTTACTATCTTTTCCGTTACATACCTCGTTATCGAACTAATTTTTCTTCTCTTCCATGTATTAATTAATTCTTCTTATGCATCACCATTATTTACCCATCATAAGCATATTTTTATATATTTTATTTTATTTTTAATTATATTAAAAATACGGGGTGTTACAACAGATGGAAACCCAACTTACAATACGTGACTTTACGGTTTTGATTGAAGAGCCTAGTATTGACGACATGATATATGGTACCTATGCCGCCTATGATTGAAATTGTTTTGACACTATACACTTATAGTAATAATAAAAGATGAAATTTAGCATATAAAGCATTCTTTGGCTATTATAAGGTAAAACCCTATCCTCTGGCTTGTGTTGCATTGTGTGATGGTACCTGGGTCTTATAATAGCTTCATTGTTCTTTATTTAGCATTGCGTTGTTGTTTTATGCACTGGTGTTCCTGGGTGGAAACCAGTTCCGTGTTATACGGCGTGGTCCCTTGATTTACCTAACTTTAAAATCAAGATTAATAACTGTTTTAGTTCTCACACCAGTCACATGACTGACCTGGAGTTTATTGTTTTAACCTAAACTCTGGGTGCCCCTATTTCCACACGGGCAGCTATTAGTTTTGGTTTTGCAGATTTATATTCACAGGAACCTGGCTTACAGCTGGAATGATATTCGGAAAGCTCTGTATCCGTATATCTCTTTCAGTTGTGTATTGTATTATTTTCCCGCTACAGTAATGTATTTAAATCTCTGATATGTAGTAAATGTGTAATATGTAATTCATACTCTGTATATTCTTGTATTCTGATGAAATTGTTGTAATAAGCAATGTAATGTTCTTCTGTTTGTGTTCTGATTCGTCTTGTCCTCAGTACAATCCGTGATTTCCCGTAAGGGGGATTTCGGGTCGTAACAGCTGAGGAAGTTAAATGTCGGCTTAAATTTTATGGAAAAGTGAGACGTTACAAGTCTGAACGTTTAAGGTGGATAAGCCAACGGGGTAGATCATCGCGGTGTCATGAGGCACGAGGGGAGCGAATGTCCATTTGATTATTCTATTGGCTCTGAAGGACTGGAAGGGGAAGCATGTAGCATCCTGAGACGCGTAAGGTGGTCCTGGTAGTCCTCTGTGCAGTGACAAATGTTTAGACTGTGCTCGCAGAGGTTGGGTCTGCACGTAACTACTCGATGAGTAAGCCTTGACTGTAAAAGTAGCTTTGTAGTCAGAAAGCTGTGATGATATGACACTAGGGTAATTCGGCGGTTGCCTCAAGAGGGAGGTAGGGGTCACTACCAACAAGGATAGTAGATCGTCGGGTACCCGTCATCAGCAGCCAGCAGGATGTGAAAAGACAAGAGCTAAACCCAAGACACCATCCACCTTTCACTATCGAGGCGCAAAGGCTGAGGGGAGACGCCAATTGGATGTTTAGTTTGTTTGTTAGGGCAAGTCACTTAGCTCTTGTGGTCTTTACTAGTTGAGGGAGGGGCCGAGGTGGGACCGTAGCCACCATGAAAAATAGAACCAAAGGATATCTGTATTTTTAGGCCCTTAAAGGCGGGCCTATACAGATATGGAAAAGCTTTCGACCGAGTTCCGTGTTTCTTGTACAACCCTGCCACAGAACTAGGTGCACATTAGAGATTATGTGCGGTTAAGGCATCGAGTACGATTGATGATACGTACGTGGGAAAGTCTAGATACATGCATGTTTGTTTTGGGTGGTGTATCGTAGACTCTAACGCATAACTCTGCGATCTGATCGATCAAACGTGGTAATCTGTACGCTTACGTAGCATGGCGATGGCGGTTCTATGAGGAACGTAGTGTTGTTATATAGAGGTCCGTACGTCACTCCGGCGTAGGATAAGGGACTGCGTATATTTCTGTAGTGTTACGGCGGAGACCGTGCGAGTGGGGTACCATAGGGTGTACCTTAATTTGGGCGTGTAGCTACATATATAATTTATTAGGCTAATCCACTAGGGAGTAAACGGGTACGACTTGTGCGTAAGCCTTGAGTGTTGTTAACCCAAATAACCTAATAAATAAGAAAATGTGATTGAACAATATACGTAGGGTTATCCAAAATGTATAGTTTAAATCTAGTCACTAGAACATGTGTTCTGACCCCCTCCTCATAACACACCCCCAGGTTAGATTTGTGGCAGAGTTATGATAGCTTTGGATACTGGTTAGGCAGTATTATTAATATGGTAAGGCAATATTTTGATTATATAATACTTTATCCATTCTGCTGTGAGATATTTTTTGAGCTCTGATATATTTTATATCTCTGTTTTTTGCAGGATACCAGAGCAACCAACACGGGTTTCGATGGATTAGAATTTTGAAAAAAAATCGGTTTGTTGGAATTCGGGTTGTTACATTTCTGTTCGTTGGTTTGTTGAGAGTGGCGGCCGAATTCATTTTGACCACGAAGTAAAATTGACTAAAAGTAGGGTTCTGTTAATACGCGATATATATAGGATGGAAAATAATATATTTTATTACTTTATAAACTTTGTCATGAAGTAATACTTAAAAATAATTATATACGACTACCAAACGAGATGAAAATCCTAATCCTTGCAAAAAAATATTCCGGACTTGATGGGACAGGTTTCATTGAATTCCGTGGTCATTTGTAAAAAGTCCTTTATAAATCACAGGCCAAAAATCATGCGTTTAAATTTTCCACGATCATAAAATAAATCCAATCAACTTGAAACTTTGACATTCTGCTAGACCTTTTCCTTACGGATCCAATGAATTTTGTTTCGTTAAAATCGGAGTTCATTTGGCCAGTCGTTTATTCCTTTAAAGCTACCCCTGTCTAAATTGGCCAGAATAATATAAACGATTTAGGCGTTTATCGTTGCCACGATTAATTGGTTAGTCTGATTGACATGAAAATCAAAATCTTATAATAATTAATTAATATGAATCCAATGGCACAAGTTTTGCCGCATTCCGAGATTGTATCCTGGTATGCTATTTTTATATGCCAACAACGTTTTTCTAGACACCAAAATACCCGATGTCCAAAAATAACAAATTACCTGCCTATTCTGACTCTAAACGTCGATACGAACTCAACGGAATTGGTTTCGTGGCCTAATTCGATCGTCTGCTCAAGTTATACACAAATACCCCTCTATTAATTTAATTCAATTTAATTATGCGCTATTGAAAATGACTAGGCGTTTCCGGCTGTCGTCATCACATACGACATTGGTTTGCCACGAAATTTTATACCGTACAATAATTTAACATTATGATTCCAATAAAACTAATTTCATCCAAAACCGAGACCGTTTGCAAAATGGCCTTTCCTATGGCTTATATAAATTAAAATTAATTAAATACCAAAATAATTCAATTAAATAATAATAAATTATTATTATCGTAAATATCCAACTGGAAATATCATATAGCTTCAAATATAAATTATATAACTCAATATCATCGATTTTAGTTAAACATTATTCCAATTATAGTAAAACCCCTATAAATTATCATATAAACGTTAACGTTTATTAACGAATTCCATAGCGGCTATATTAAAATTTTATTTGGACATAACTAACGATCTATAACATGAAATCTGAAATTTTCTCTTCCATATGAAAATTATAATCAACAAGATTTAAACGTTTCTTGTTTCACATAGATCCGACTTATATCGGATCCTGTATATTCAATTGAATTTGAAAACTCAATATTACGAACTACCGCGCTATTTTGAGCACATTTATAATTATATATAAATTTAACGTTCAAACTTCATTTTAATAAATGAATTCGATATTAAAATCCATTAATATTACAAATATAATATTTAAAATAATAAATTAAATTAAATATTTGACTACCAAAAATACGGGACATTACAAATGGACGGTGCAACCAAAATAGATTTTAGCCCTAGCCCTTAGCCAGATAGAAAATTAAATTTGAGTTTAATCTTCCAAAACAGGAATTATTTAGAAAATGGTTTTTTGACAATTATTCAAAAGAAGAACTAAAATATTTTCAAAATGAATTTTATAAGTTTACCTCTAAAAAATATGATATTTCCATCCATTTTTTGGTTTACAACAAATTATATTAAACAATATATTTCTGTAATAGAAAGAGATTATTCACTTTTAAGTGGTAGTCTACTGAAGGCAACTTACCCTTCTCAACAATCTTTTCAAATAGAGAAAAATGGTAATTATTTGAGTTTTAATGCATTCTCGAAAACACTAGAGAATGATACATTACAAATTACTGTAAGGCAAATAAACCAAATATTTGAACAACAAAATTATGCAAATTTTTATTTAGTTGTAATTGGCGCGCATATTATATCATGACATAACAAAATATAAAAAATAGTGTCTACAATCAATAATATAAAATCTACTGTTTGAATCACAACACAAGGGGTAAGTGAAGTAATTACAACTTCAAATCTTCAGCCTCCCCCTAAAATTTAAGGGTTTTTAAATTAAGGTCATAATCTGACTTATATTTTTTTTTTTGAAAGAAAGAATGGATAATCTAAAATTAAATAATCCTGAAAAATCGTCTTCTCAGAAGGATAACAATAACCAAATAGTTCAGGATGAAATGAATGAATTTGAAAATTATGCATATAAGTCGTCTCAGGAATAATCTATTATAGGAGACCCCCTATAGATACTTTACCTAAAGAACCATGTTTTATTAATAATAATAGCTATATTGGGAAAATTTTATATATATTTATATGAATGGAATATTGGTACATTTGCCAGAAAATAAATTTTTAATGGAGCTCATCATTTTCTAATGTATAGTACAGTATGCAAAAACAATGGTAATAATGATGTTACTGCTGCTAGAATGATAGTTGATAGTTTTACTGGTCAATCAAAATGTTGGTGGGATAATGTGTTTAATAATTACCATTCTATAACATTTTACTGGAAGGTTATAGGATAGTAATGAAAGTGTTCGTACACTTTTACAAAATTTGAGATGTAAAACATTAATAGATTTCGGGTGGTATAAAGATATATTTCTAAATAGAGTAACGAAATTACCGGAGAGTAATAGTTCTCATTGGAAACCAAAATTTATTGATGGACTTCCTTCTTTATTTGAAGAAACAGTAAGAAAATCTCGAAGAAAAGACAAGATAAATATTCTTTATGAAAATTATACTTATAGTAAGCTAATTGGAACATGAATTCAAGAAGGCTTGTCGTTATGCACATAAATGAAATTAAATCAACAAATAAAACATCAAAATTTGATCGAAAGAAATCAATTAGGGTAATTTTGTACTTAATTTGGAATTGATGTTCCAAACACTTAAAACTCTCATAAAAAGAAAAACAATTTTAAAAAATATTTTCATAAAAATAACTAATTTATTCTCACAATAATTAGAACAAAAAGCTCAAAGAAAATAGAAAAGATTAAATACAAAGAAAGAGAAAATTATCCATTGGTATAGATGTGGAAAAGTTGGTCATTATGCTAATAAATGTAAATTCAAAAATAAAATTAGTAATTTACAAACTGATAATGAATTAAAAGAAACATTATCAATTTTTTTTATTAAATTCCAATTTTGGAAATGATTATGAAATTTTTGATAAAATTAATTATATAGATAGAGAATCATCAGAATTCTATGAATGATGTGAACCTTGTAATCAAGGAAAACCATGTTTAAATCTTATAATAAACAGTGAAGATGAAAAAGATGAATTTTGTTAAATCCTCTTACAGGTTCAAGATTCAAACATAAATGTACTAACCAATAATAATATTACAGATTTCTTAAAATTAGTCAAAGACTCGGAACTAGGATCGAAAATGATATATTGAATGGAAGATATTCCAGAATTAAGCAAAAATAATGGAGCATTAACTAAGACACCTCAAAATATTGGAAGTTCTGAAAATCCACATTCCATGAATGAAACCCATAAACTTCTAAAGGAAAGACAAAGAATTGAATACCCCACTACTATTCAAGATCTCAATAATGAAATTCTGTAACACCCTCCGCTCTGGCACACCTATCCAGAAGCAATGATATTACATAAAATTCATAGTGCTAATAGAATAGTATCACAACTTACATATTGGAATATAAAATCAGCCTAAGTACATGATTTTAAACGGAAGAGATTATACAATCATCTCATCGTATAACATGATTACAAGGATCCAAGATTTTAACCATCTAATAATTATAAGTAAGAGTACATAACTAGACAATATACTTATTAAAAATCTTATCTTCAACGCATCCAACTAACTTTTAAGGTCAAACAACTAACCGTATAAACCTAAAATGTTTGAGTGCAACAACATGAGCAACACAAGCCCAGTGAGATAGGTATTTACGTTATAGTTTTCAAGCCATGTCATAATGGGTTGTATTATAGTTTCACTATAAGTCTCTTCTTCAGATGTTTCACTAATTCAATGTTTAAAGTAATAAATAAGGAAGACTTCGACATATTTAAATCAAGCAAGTTTATAATAAAGTTCACTCCACCAAAAGCCATGATTTATCAAAATACACATTTATGAATCAATACCACATTCTCAATTTGGTTTAGATCCTAGGATATGTTATCCTATCGCGGTTGGCATTCCATTACTAAGTAGAGACGTACTCTACAAGACTCAGTACAACATAGAGTAATAGTGCACTACCCAATATCTATTGTCTTATACTGACCTCCAAAGTAATATAATTAAGGAATGTTTTCGAGAAGTAATCTTAAATTACTTTTTTATCAAATTCATACATTTGGGTTTAAGACAAAACCCAGACCACATCAGAAATATTCTAATATATGTTAAAGAAGACCTCAAAATTATTGAAGTAAATGATTATGTTATAACCCTATAAATGTTTTAAAGTCCGAAAAGAAAAGATAGCATTTCAGAAAGTATAATAAAAACTTTAGCATCAATAAGAATGTTAAAATAAAAATTGCAGCTGTTTGTAAGTCATTATGGAAAGTTCTGTAGCAGTTTATAATGGTTTTTGACTCAAAACACTATTGCAGCGTTTCTGGTGCATCATGAAAAGTTCTAGGCTTGTTAGAGTAATTTGTAAACAACATCATTTCTGAAATGCTACTAAAAGTTCAGGTCAAGTTAAAACATTTCATTTTATGTCACATATTTATAACATTTAAGAGGTATGCAAAACAAAAGTGTCGCAAGTTTCTGGTTCAAAACTTTAAATAGTTTACAGTAGCATTCAGAAAATGCTATCCAAAGTATTTGTAATGGTTAAAGTCATCGCTGGACCGAACCATTGCAAATATGATTTTTAAGTCACACTTCGGTTTTAGTAACAGTTAAAAAGCATTACAATTTTCAGAAGTGTTAAAATTTGAAATATTCAGATTTTGAATAGTTTTCCGTAAAATGTTTGATACGATTTCTCCATGTTAAACATAGTTTTTGTCTCTAAATTTTCAGCGCTAAATAGCATACTCAGTCTACATAATTACCACAAAAAGAAACCCTTAAAATCATTTATCAATTTAATGAATAAATTTCAACAATGTAAGGAATTTTCTTAAAATCACAACATGTTCATTTCGGGCAGAGTTTTACCCGACTTTGCATCTAAATTTCAGGTACTCAAACCTTCGAACTAGGAAAAGTGGCCAATATGAAAGTTTTAGGTTTTTAAGTTAGCTTTTGAGATCATTAAGGAAATCTAAATTTTGTTTATAAGTGAGGTAATTATGGTCGAATTACCAAACGCCATTTTGATAGGTCTGAGCGCTATCATTCGTTCTTAATATAAACATCTTTTCTTCATAGTATGACATGAATACATATACTCAAATAGTTTTCCTCATCTTATAATTCTAGCATTGACTCGTATTTATTCCATTGGCTTCTTGTAAGCTTCTTCTATTTATCTCACTTATTTTTTGTTTTATGATTATATGAAAACTAAAGAAGATATCCACCTTATTTATAGCATTTCTTAAGGCTAGTTTAGTAATTTTGCTTTGGACATTTGTTCACCTTGTCTTTATGCAAGCCTTAGAATGTAGACACATGCCTCCTTAGATGTATTAGGATGTTTTCGCACATGAACACCTAATGTGTTTATGTGTCATTATTCCATTTAATCCAATGATATGTGTACAGTTCATTTGATGCCACATGTCATTATCATTTCATGCCACCTAACTTATATATATTTTTAAATATAAATGTATATATATATATACCATTTTCTTTTAGTTATAAGGAATGTGTTGTGTGTGTGTGTGTGTATTGTACAAGTATACTTGAATGTTTGAATCAAATCGAGTTAGTTTATTCAAAAAATTTGGAAACTTTTTCATACTCGACCTTTGTGTAAGGATGTTATTGTCCACCAGCCTTATAAAAGATTTTGCCCTCGAAATCTAAGTTTCAATTTTTTTGGATAATCTATCTGGATTTCTGACTCAACCTTCCTTGATGCTTCATCTTCATTAATTGTGATGGTTCCATTGAACTTTTACCAAAGGAATTTATTTTGTCCTTAGCTTATTAACTTTTCTGCCAAGAATTCGAACAGGTCTTTCAATGTACTTAGTTCCCTTTTTAACTTTAATATCGCTTGAATCAATCACATGAGATGGGTCAAAAATATACTTTGTAGCATTGATATATGAAATACATTATGAATATCTGATAATTTCTCAAGTAAATCGAGATGGTATGCAAATTTTCCATTTTTCATGATAATACGAAATGGTCTAATAAATCTCGATGATAATTTTGCCTTCTTCTTTCCAAATCACATTACTCTCATACTAGAGTAACTTTAAGATGGACTTGGTCCCCTACTTTGAATTCTGAATCTTTTCTTCTATGATCTCCATAACTCTTTTACCTACATTGTCCTTCTCGCAATCTTTCCCTTATGATAGAAATTTTCTCTGTTGGTTCCTTACTAGGTCTATACCGAGGAACTCACGGTCTCCAACTTCTACCCAACATGCTGGCGAACGACATTTCCTTCCATACAAAGCTTCATATGAGGCCATACCAATACTTGCATGATAACTATTATTATATGCAAATTCTATTAAGGGTATATGAGTTTCTATGTGATTTCAAATTCCATTATATAAGATCCAAACATATCTTCTATGACTCGGTTCACCCTTCTACTTTGTCCATTTGTTTGAGGATGAAAGGTTGTACTTAGGTTTAGTGATGCACCTAGTGCATTTTGAAGATTTCTCCAAAATATATAAGTGAATTGTAAGTCTCTATCTGAAACAATGGTAAGAGGTATGCCATGTAGTCGAGTAATTTCTTTCAAATAGTCTACTCAATTTCTCCATTGAGTAGTTCATGTTATAAGGTATGAAATTGGCTGACTTTATCGAGCGATCCACCACCACCCATATTGCGTCATGGCCTTGTTTTGTCATTGGTAATATAGTGGTAAATCCATTGTAATATGCTCCCATTTCCATTCAGCAACATGAAGTGGTTGTAGAAGTCCTGTCGGTCGTTGTTGCTCAGTTTTAATTTGTTGGCATGTTAAATATTTGGACACAAATTCGGTGACATCCTTCTTCATTCCATTCCATCAAAACAGATGCTTAAGATCCTTAAACATTTTTGTGCTTCCTAGATGCATTGTAAGCCTTGAGCGATGTGCTTCATTTAGAATTTCATTTTTCAGTTCAGTTTGATTTGGAACACCAAGTCGATTTCTGAATATATGACCTCCATCTTTACCATGTTAGGGACTGAGATGATGGTTTTGATGATAATAACCTTGCTTTAACTATTATTGTTATGAAATATATACCAACACTTTAATCAAGAAATATATATGTATGAATTTAAGATATTAGATGCAGGTATTGATTATTGAAGACTGCATAGTTTACAAATTCAAAGATTTTAAAAAGAAGAAGAGTGTTCAAGATTGAAGACTCATGAGTGCTAGACTTCAAAAGTTCAAGAAAAAAAGGATAAACTAGAGAGTCTAGTTTTTTTTATAAACTCTATGATAGGATTGAATCTCTACTTCAAAACTCTTATCGTTTGTCTCATAATTTTCTTATTAATTTCGAAATTACTTCCTATTTAAAAAAATATCTTTTAATATTTAAATTTATTTCTTGGATTTTAAATCTAACTTGTGACACCCCACGTCCGTTAATGTCACTCATTAAGAGAATGCATTTAGTTTCGTGAAGCATTATAGGTGAACAGAAACAGAAACATTACAAGACGGATTAAAATAGCAGCGGAAATAAAAAAATTATTAATCATAAAAGCATCATAGTTCAAAACATGGTTACATCATATGTCTTAAAACATAAAACCCAGTACATCACTAAAATTATGTCTTGCACTTAAAACATCAGAGTACAATAAAAGAAGCATATCCCCAAAACATAGCCATAGTGGAAGAGATAAGAACTCGAGAAATACATTTATGCAGCTCCAAGCAAGATGAAAGCAGAATCCTGATCAAGCTTGAGTATTCCCACCCTGAGAACCTGGGGGTGGGGGGAACGGAAAAGAAAGAAGAGGAAACAAAAAGGGTCAACCATAAAGTCTGGCGAGTCCAGTTACTTTTAGCATAAAAATAAGTAAAAGTATCATGCTAGGCATATAAAATGGATAAGAGAGGTAACATCAAAAAATGCAGGTATGACAAGGTAAACATAATAAACATGATAGAGTATATTGCGCTTCCCTAACGATTTCTCTATACCGATACTAGTATAACTAGAATGAGATGATCGCTAATATATATAAGATGGTAGACTTAGGTGTACTTCCAGTGAGAGGTTTTCACCCCATACAGTCAACAAGTAGCTCAACATACCGGAGTTACCCCTAAGGGTATTAACGGCTCCCAAACATACCAAAGTCTAAGTGTACCCTAATTACTGCCCAAATCGATCAGCTCCCTACTCCGTAGATACCATGTGCTGGCCCTACAGTAAGGTGTATCACTCCCTAAAGCGGCAACCCTTCATTTTCCAGATGTGCACAACCATATCTACTGGTGTCACGACGTCTTATCTCCCTCTGTCCGGACCATCCACGCACATGAGCCGGTCGGTACGTGCCGCCCATACCATCCCCTACTTTTGAATCTCTTACTATCAGCCCGGTAAGCATGCCCCAACTCCGACCTAGTTCAGAGTACTCATTTGATACCTATATATGGGTTAGTGACTGAAACGGGTCCCACACACAAGATGATGCAAGCTCTCCCCTTTGTAGTGCATCCCCCTAGGTTTTCCATAGATTATGCCTACCTACCAGTGTCACAAAATTGCATAATCCCAACAAGTTAAGTTTGTGGGCCTATATATAAATATTACCCACCAACCCAAGATTTACTTAACCCACCCACTATTTCAAACAAGTTTACTTAACCCCTATTCAATTTATCATATTCATACAATCCCTATGGATTCAATTAGGTTAAGTATCCAACTTCATAGCCATATTCATTTATGGTTATAATGTACTAGATCTCCCACATTAAGCCGACCACTTGTGGATGCTGGATATGCCGGTCGGTTCCGGACAGACTTCTTCCACAAGTCGGACTTAACCTCGTGTCTTAGCACGTCTCTTGTTTATGCACTTAGACCCCTCATGTTAGATTCACCACTTGCAGTCGCTGGATATGCCGAGCAGTTTCAAGAAGACTTCCACCGCAAGTGTAATATAACTTCCTGTCTAAGCACGGTTACAATTTCTAATTACTGTAATCCTAGGCATTCCAATTATTCCTATGTCGTTATAGGTTTTCATGCCCCTTTCCCAAGTCATGTTCATAATGAACCATAAGCCCCAAATTAAGGTCTTTAATCACAAGTTGATTTATGTCCCCAACTTTATGTTCATATATATTCATTCGAGTTATGCCCAAATTTCTAGTTCCAAGTTATGCCCCAAATTATACCATTTTCCCCTCATTTCCATTTTAAAGCATTCACATATTTTAATGGCATGCCTAGGCTCGAAAGTAGCCTGGCTATATAAAACAAAGGGAAAGGATGAAGGGAAGAATACAGAAATGATCATACTAACAAGGTGGACATATAATGGCATAAACATATAGTGGCATAATGACAAGATAAGCATATAGGAATATATCTGATGAACATGTGACAATAGAACTAATTCAAATATAATAGGGATGTCATAACAGGCATGATAAGATCTAATGAATTAGAAAACTAACTATAACAGATCTGATTTAGCCACAATATAATGGTAAGAAGCATGATGTGATCTAAACAATGGACTAGATCTACAAACATGGCAAGTCTTGACGTGATAGAAGTTAAGATCTAAGTCATAGTCATGTCAGAATATCATAGATACACAAGTTATAACAAATCTGATATGATTCAAGTAGTCATAGGCATATATCCAAGTTATAGTCATGTCAAGATTAACTTTTTAATTATTTAGATCTAAAATTAACATAGACTCACAGTGTTTGTGTAACAACCCGCTCATTCAACGATTTTAGATTTTAGATTTTAGATATTTTATCTAAATATATCGTCGTATCTTATGTGTCACTAAAAATGTCGTTTTTCACAAACGATATAATTAGGACTCAGGACCACTTTCATTGAGTCTGAATCATCGTTTACGATCTTTTTGACTGTAAACATCGATACCTTTTGAGTTGAGCAATTTTGGTCTTTTTCATTGGGTATATGACCAAAATATCACTTTCTGCATATGAACGAATTTGGACTCGAAACTACTTCCATTGAGTTCAAAACGTCATTTAGGTGTTCGAAAACTATAAGCTTCGATATGTTCCGAGATTTGAAAATTTGGCACTTTGGGTTGGGTCTTGGTTGAGCTAGCCTAGCTCACCATATAACCCCAAATCCTCCTCCTCTTCATTCATTCTCATTTCAACAAAGAAATAGAAAATGGGAGAGGGAAAGGGAAATTAAAACTCCCCTAAGCCCTAGCTTGTCTTAGGGATCCAATTCAAGAGGAAATCAAGTGCAAAAGCTTGGGTAAGCTTCTCCATCTTCCTCTTCCTCTTCTCCAACTCCACTCCTCTTTGATTTGTAATAATTCCTATGGCCTAACTCTTAGGAATCTTGTTGATATGCTCTTAGATTGGAGATTTATGAGTATTGATTGAAGAGAGGTTGATTTAGCAAAGATTTGGGTTGATTTCTTACTTCTCGCAAGCAAAGGTGAGTTCTTTTGAACTCACATCTATGCCACAAGCCATTGGCTTGTACAAGTGTAATTTAGTGTTCATATGTGTTTGCATGTGCTAGTGAATTGGTTATTTTAGTGTAACTTAGCCGATTCCATATGTCTATGTTCCATTGAGTAGAAATTATAAGTAGGATTGTTTACACGATCTTGTGCGTATGTTTTGAGTTGATTTGGTGATGTTGTGAAGCTTCGTTGTCCCCCGGCATAGTTCTAAGCCTTCACAAGTCGCTTGAATCGTATTTGATTGCTTTGGTTAGAAAATTCGCCCATTTTGGAATTTATAATCAAAACCATTGCTAATCTCTTGTATGAACGTTTGTGCATGCGTATTTGGGTATTATAAGTTGTTTCGGCAAGTCCTTGAAGCCTCATATACATGTACATAACATCATAGGCCTTCGGGCATTCGTCGATATCGTTTTGAACATGTTTTCAAGGCAAATTGTGCTCTGGAACAGGATTCAGACGTATGAATATTATATATCAGACGTCTGACCTGCTTCAAATAATTATAGAATCAAGTAAGTAAATTCAGAAGTCTGAAACTTTTAGCTCAGAAGTCTGAATTGTAATTCAGACGTCTGTCCGGAATAATTCAAACGTCTGAATTGGGGTCAAAATGAACTAAAACCTTGCTGTCTTGCAAAATTACAAAGTCAGACGTCTGAATTTTTAATTCAGACGTCTGAATCCTATTTTTCTGATGTGGACCAGAGGGAACCTTGGTCCACAGTCCACCCCCATCCAGGCTCTTTCCCGGTCGGAGCTCGGGCCGTTCGAACTTCGTTTGTGAACTTCAGCTTTATGAATTCACAGATTCCAGCCGGTCGATTCGTTGTCTTTGATTCTCAAGTGATTCTTCCGATGTTGATTCTTTTGGTCTATTCACATTGTTATGATATGAATTGAATAGGTGATCATTCTAGAGCCTGTGCGCTCTATTTTGTATATCGAATTTATTCGATACTCTTGTTAATATAATTCGCGCCATTAAAATGCAAATTATCGACTCGATATCCTTCGAGTCTATTCCGATGTGGTTTAAAACCTTCGGGTGCTAGTTTGGGGTTTCGATTAGTTCGTTGATCGAAATTACAACCGTTATCCCTTTGATTTCTTCTATGATTGTTGTAATCTGAATTACGAGTGATCGATCACCTTGGTGATCGTACTTTGATCTGTGGCACCCAGTTTTGTGTCTTTGTTTCCTGTCGCTCAAAGTGATGTCTAATCGTTCCTTAACGTCATTGGATTCACTAACGGGCTATATATTTATTCGATTTATCGAATTTATATTTGATGATTTATGAATTGAATTTACGTTATTGCAACGTGAATTCCCTTGATCGATTCGCTACGGCAATCGTGCTCGTGTACCTTGTCACGTCAGACTTATGCGAGGGTTTATATATTATTAATGGACTACGAATCCTTCTACAGATTCCAATCTATTAGTGTGTACGGATCCTCTTTACTCGATCGGGCGAGAAATTTAGTTTATTTACCTTAGTAAAACTGAGGACTATGACCCCTTATATGTTTACTTCAGCGAATAACTCTTAGACTCGTACGTTCGAACACGTTGTGATGATTCTTGTTGTTTTTAGTATGAATCAATAACGGGTTTGTAAATATTTGAGAATAGCGAGTGGTTATGGGAAATTTAGCTATTTTCTTATATTAATTATCTCGATGTAATTTATACTCACCAGACTGATGCGGTCCTTTGATTATTTATGTTTTGTGGTCCTCGATCGCCCGAGTGGGATTTACGATTCTTAGATTCCACCTGGGGGACTTCGATCCAACTTTTTATGATTTATGATATTTTCTAGGGATTTCATGATTATGTGTTTTCTCTCTTCTGGGGTCACGACCCGACTTCGTGGGGAGCTTCAGCTCAAACTTATGGGTTCGCTACCTAGAGATCGTATCTCATCTATGAATAGGTCTATGATCGAACTGCTTATGAGTGGTGTCAGCGACCTGACCATTATTGACAGAATAGCTTATGAGTGGTGTCAGCGACCTTGTCATTATGATCGAACTGCTTGTGGAAGCTATTAGCAACCTGACCATAATTGACAGAATTGCTTATGAGTGGTGTCAGCGACCTTGTCATTATGATCGAACTGCTTGTGGAAGGTGTTAGCGACCTGACCATTATTGACAGAATTGCTTATGGGTGGTGTCAACAGCCTTGTCATTATGATCATTATGTGTTTAGTTTATTTGACATTTCGCTGTCATTTCCTGTTGTGTGCTATTATTTGAATGTTGCATTCTATATTAGCTAGGAGATTATTTAGAGATATTTGTGTGCTGACATTCCATTGTCGTTTCTTGATTGTGTCGACATGCCGTGTTCATGTCATCCTGTGTTATATCTCTTGTTGTCTCGGGTTATTTGATGAGTACAGCTAGACTGATCCGTTTATTGTTTATTCTTATAAATAATACTCAGGTCAGACCACCGAGTCATTTTAGGTACTGCTCTAGGACTCCTCGCAGGATTGATCTTCCGCTTTCAGTTTGATACTCTGCCTCCATAGTTTTATGTACTTTTGTACCTATGTCATTATCACTTGTTGTGTACATATTCTTTTTAGATCTTGGTACATGTATCTATTCTTTTGGGATTAGTGGGTCTTTGTTGACCATTAGCTTGTTGTATACATTCTTGGTTTAATCATATCTATTCTGCCTTTGTGATATGATTGTTCTGTGTCTGGCTGTGAGATATACCATGTTTAACTGCTTTCCGCATTACATATAGCCATTGTGTAGTTTCCCTATGTGCCGAATGGTCATGTTGAAATTTTAATCGGCATCAGAATTCAATATGTATTCCTCACATGGAGTAATCATACAATCGGTCGCTCTTCACAAACCTCATTCTTCGTTATGGTCTACGACATTTCTCTGAAATGAACTGAACGATAGTGGGTATAGAGGTGGTCGTTACAGTTTGGATCTAGAAAAATAGAAGAATCGAATCACAGATATCTAAGATTGAATAACTTGATTGCAGAAGAAGAAAAAGACTTGATTTAATTTGGGCAGAGGAAGCATCTAGTTCTCCATTATTTTTGGTGTGCAAAAACATGAGAAATAAGGCCATATTTATAGCCAAACCCAAAACCCTAATCTGTCAGATCTGCCGCAGGGGGGTCGACCCCCTTTATGGGGTAGACCCATGGGACGTCGACACCCTTGAGCGGGATTTTTTCCGCCTCCCCAAGTTTTGAATTTCGAAATGATTTTTGAATTTTGGATTTAATTATATATATATTCTTCTTTCACATATACAAACTTCAAACCTTAATAACTTCTTCATACGGTGTCCGTTTTATGCAAACCAGGTGTCTATTTTGACCAGAATTATGAGGCGAACGCAATGGCGTAGTTCATTTCACTTAATTATGAATATTAAATTAATTATTATTTAATTTATCTTCTTTTAGTGTTCGTTAAAATACGGGGTGTTACATTCACCCCTACTCAAAGGATTTCGTTCCCGAAATCTCCAAGTTAAGAAGAATGTATATCTTAAGATCCACATCCATCTACTCATCCACCAATCATGGGCATCCATTGTCCTTAAAAGATTTCTAATGCTTATATGAACATATGCAAAGGTGTGTGTATATGTCCCAATACTAATGCGAAGATCAGGCGGTCTACTGATTTAGTCGACCTCCTTAATGCAATATATATTAGTGCCATGAATCCAACATGTATGCAAATAATCCTATTATTACACGTAAGTTCTATATGCGTGCTCACTCATCCATCCAAATGCAACATCCACATTATGATACACTCACTTTCATCCATAAAATAAGAAAAATGCACACACATCCATATGCAGTATAAGAGTGATTGAGCCAATCTAGTGCCTAATGTGTGTGTATATGCATCCACGAGCAACCACTAGCAATCACTTGCATCCACTTGCATCCATCAAACATAGCATGTCTCAAACACATGTTCACATCCATGGGATTTCGACCTAATGGTCGAAGATTCAATCGTTAGGATATATTTAAATAATAGAAACAAGCATGAATAAAAGCTTTGGAAAGGAAGTTAAGAACATATCCTCAAAAAGAAAAGGGTATGAAGTGCTAATCTTGTCTTCGGTCTCCCAAGTTGCATCCTCTAGGTTATCTCCCCACTGAACTTTCACCAACTTGACTTCTCTATTATGTAGCTTATTAACTTATGATCCAAGAATACGGGTAGGAACTCGCCTAAGTGTCGCCGCCTGTTCCACCTCTACTTCCTCCAGTGTACCCGTCTCAACTACTTCTGCGGTATCATGCAAACACTTCCGCAAATGAGAATTGTGGAAAACATTATGAACGTCGAATAGTCTCTCGGGTAGCTTTGCTCTATAGGCCGTTTGGCCAATCCTTTATGTTATGGGAAATGGTCCTACGAATCTTGGTGCCAATTTTCCTACAGATCCAAAGCGAACCACATTACTTAATGGTGATACCTTAACAAAAAACATGTCTCCTACATCGAAATCAATGTCAGTCTTTCTCTTGTCTGCGTAGGACTTCTTCCTATCTTGAGCGGTCTTCATTCTCCTTCTAATAAGATCAATCTTCTTGGACGTTTCTCTAACCATATCTGGTCCAAGTAGTAGTCTTTCTATATATTCCCACCAACAAGTTGGTGATCTACAAGGTCGTCCATATAATTCTTTGGAGTGTGCCATGCCAATGCTAGCTTGATAATGTTTTTGTAGACGAACTCTACTAAAGGAAGATGCTCTTCCCAATCCCCTCCAAAATCTAGGATACACAGCCTTAAAAGATCCTTAAGAACTCTGTTCACTCTTTTGGTTTGTCCATCTGTCTGAGGGTGATAAGCGGTGCTCAAACACAATTGTGTACCTAATGCTTCTTGTAAGCTCCTCCAAAATTCACTGGTGAAGATGGGATCACGGTCACTTATGATGCTGGAAGGTATTCCATGAAGGCGGACTATCTCACGAACATAAACTATTGCCAACCATGTTGCCGTCCTCTTGCTCTTAACAGGAATGAAATGAGCGCTCTTTGTAAGTCTGTCTACTACAACCCAAATATTGGTGTTGCCTTTCTTCAATCTTGGCAAACCATCTATGAAATCCATAGAGACGCTCTCCCACTTCCACCGTGGAACCTCCAAAGGATGAAGTAAACCACCGGGTTTCTTTTGCTCAGCTTTAACTTACTGGCAAATCAAACATTAAGAAACAAACTCCGCCACATCTTTCTTCATTTCAGCCCAAAGGAAAACCCTCTTCATATCACTATACATCTTATCGCCACCTGGATGAATAGTCATCTTAGAATGATGGGCTTCTTCTAGGACTTTCTTTAACAAGCTCCCAATTCGGGGAACACAAAGCATTCCATCTCGTCGTAGCCACCCTTGTCGTATGTGGAGTATCTACTGAGGTGACTAGAAGTCCCTCCTTTACTGAGCATATCAAAGATGTATGAATATGTGGATCCACTTGCTGCAAATCTCCTATTTGATCCATAAGAGTAGGTCGCACCTCTAGTGATGCAAATAAGCTAGGTAAAAACTCGGTGGAGGGTCTAAAGTCAAAAATAGATATAAATTCCAAGCTTTTCCTTTCTATAAACAAAGGACTTAAGATCATCCTTTGCCTACTCAGTGCGTCTGCTACCACATTACCCTTGCCATGGGTATAAACAATCTTGAAGTCATAAGATGCTAGGAACTTCATCCACCTTTGCTGCCTCAAATTAAGATCCTTTTGCGAGAACAAGTACTTGAGAGATTTATGATTAGTGTACAACTCAAACTTCTGTCCAAGTAAATAATGACGCTACGTATTAAGCATGAATACTATGGCAGCTAGCTCTAAGTCATGGGTAGGGTAGTTCTTCTCATGAACCATTAACTGTCTACTCCCATAACATACTACCCTTCCCTCTTGCATCAGAACCTCACCAAGCCCTATACCATAGGCATTAGTGTATACTGTAAACACTTTGTTTCCGTCGGGCAAGGTCAAGAATGGTGTCGTTGTCAGAGCCCTCTTCAATCGCTGGAAAGCAACATCACAATCTATATCCCATGAAAACATCCAATTATTCTTCATCAGCCTAGTGAGTGGGGTGATATCTTTGCAAAGTTTTTAATGAACTTCCTATAATAGCCTGCTAACCCTAGAAAACTTCTTACCTCTGTCGCATTCTTTGGGATCTGCCAATCCTGAACTACAACCACCTTTGTGGCATCTACTGCTATCCCTTCTTTATAAACCACGTGCCCTAGGAATCTCACATCTTTTCTCTAAAAATGGCATTTGGAGAACTTTGCCTTAAGCTGATGCGCACATAGAGTTTTCAAAACCTCTGTTATATGTAAGGCATGCTCTTCCTCGCTCTTCGGGAAAATCAGGATTTCATCAACAAAGACCATGACAAATTTATTTAGAAACTCCCGAAATACCCTTCTAATCTGATAAACAAAATAGACGGGTGCATTTATCAACCCAAAAGGAATAACGAGCCATTCGGAGAAACCATCTGGAGTCTTAACAGCGGTCTTATCTATACTGTCCTCGGCCACCCTCAATTGATGAAACCCCATGGCCAAGTATAACTGAGAGAATACTAATGCACCAACAAGTTGGTCAAATAGATCATCTATCCTCAGGAGTGGGTGCCTGTTCTTCTTAGTGATTTTAATCAATTCTCTATAGTCTAAACATAAGCGAAGCGAACCATCTGCCTTAGTTGCGAATACCACTGGAGCACCCATTCAAATATGCTTCACCTAATAAACCCTTTCTCAAGTAGCTCCCCTACTTGCTTGCTAAGCTCCCTCCTTTCCCTTGGAGCCATATGGCGCACAGATAATGCAACTGGCTTTGCATTGTCCACCGGATATATACAAAAATCGATCTCGCACCTCGGAGGTAAGCCCCATACCTCATCAAGAACATCAGGATAGTCTCGGACTACTGGCACAGATCGTAGATCATCGATAGATGGATCAAGAGACTCTAGGAAACTAAGCATGACAGTTCCTTGTAGGTCACAAGAAATCTCGAGGGTCCTTCTATGGCAAGTCAAAATTCTAACGACCCTCCTCTCACAATCCAGAATGGCACCATACATGGCTAGCCAATCCATCCCTATAATCAAATCATAGCCCATAAAACCAACCACATATGCGTCGCACTCAAACTCGACGCCTAACACATATTCTCAAAACCCGACAAATCATGGACAAATGAGGCGAACCACCAATGGGGTTTGAGACGACTACGGGATCCACTACACTACTAGTATTTAGGTGTAGAGACTCAACCACAGAATTAGATATAAATGAATGCGAAGCGCCAGAATCAAAAAGAGTTCTAATAAGAGGATTGGAAAGAGAAATTAAACCTTCCATGGAAACTTTCCTACCTTTATCTCGAGCATTGGTCACGAGAGCATGCACCTTCCCTCAAAAAGCTCCTTCCCTTTGACCTTGTCCCTGTTTCTTCGGGCACTCCTTAGCAAAGTGCTCGACCTCTCCACAATTGAAGCAAGTATTCTTCCTTCTTTTGCAACCCTTTACCAAGTGACCCTCGCGTCCCCAATTATGGCACTTCCTCTTATCCTTAGCTTTGTCATTCTTTTCGCCCTTCTTCTGTTGTTGTCCTTTCTTGGCCCATACTTTCTTGTTTTGTGTTTCCTCAACCTTAAATTCCTTCTTATCGCTTTTGTCTTCTTCATGCATCAAGGCCATATCAACAAGCCTTTCAAAAGTTGCTCCCATTGGAATATGGGACATAGCTAACAAATGAAGGGGTTCATTCAGTCCTTTAACAAACCGCAAATCTTTCTTATGCGGAGTATCCACTAACTTTAACCCAAACTATGCTAGTTGGTTGAATTTGTTAACATATTCTTTAACAGTCATGCCTCCTTGCTTGAGTGCCAGAAATCTCTCCATTTGCATGCTTTTCTCAGCTTGAGAAAGAAACTTCATTTCAAACCTCTGTCTAAAATCATCCCAAGTCTCCACCAGACGTCCTGCTTGCGTTACTTCCCACCAGAACACAAGCTTCATCTTTCAGTAGCCAGGCGGCTAACTGAATCTTCCTACGATTATCCACTTCGAAAATTCCAAACAGATCCTCCGTTTCTTTGAGCCAATTCCTTGCGTCTGCGAACGTCTCGGTTCCACGGAGTGGCTTTCCTCCGATAGCATAGAAATCTTTGCAGATCTTAGAGAAGTTATCTGCACATGGAGGAGGAGGAGGAATAATGGGTGCAGTTGGGGGAGGAACGTCAGTTTGACCACCGGTAGACGTCGTGGCCTCTAGATACCTACGGAACCAGTCTGGTATCGTAATGCCCTCTGGAATATTATGTTCCCCAGACACGATGAAAAGAAAAGGAAAGGGACTCAAACAAGGGATCGAAAGATATTACACATGGCTTGGGGAATAAGCTTTTCAAAACAGACTTTTCTTTTTGAAAATGCTTTCTTTTAAAACCATTTTGAAAATAATTTCCAAAAACTTTTATCTATTCTGGTAACCTTTAGCTCTGATACCAAGTGTGACACCCCACGTCCGTTAATGTCACTCCTTAAGAGAATGCATTAAGTTTCATGAAGCGTTATAGGTGAACAGTAACAAAAACATTACAAGACAAATTAAAATAGCAGCAGAATTAAAAACTTTTATTAATCATAAAAACATCATAGTTCAAAACATGGTTACATCATATGTCTTAAAACATAAAACCCAGTACATCATTAAAATTATGTCTTGCACTTAAAACATCAGAGTACAGTAAAAGAAGCATATCCCCAAAACATAGCCACAGTGGAAGAGATAAGAACTCGAGCAATACATTTATGCAGCTCCAAGCAAGATGAAAGCAGAATGATGATCAAACTTAAGTATTCCCACCCTGAGAACCTGGGGAGGGGAAACGGAAGAGAAATAAGAGGAAATAAAAAGGGTCATACATAAAGTCTGCCGAATCCAGTTACTTTTAGCATAAAAATAAGTAAAAGTATCATGACAGGCATATAAAATGGATAAGAGAGGTAACATCATAAAAGGCAGGTATGACAAGGTAAATAGAATAAACATGATAGAGTATATTGCGCTTCCCTAACAATTTCTCTGCACCAATACTAGTATAACCAAAATGAGATGATCCCTAGCATAAGATGGCAGACTTGGGTGTACTTCCAATGAGATATTTTCACCCCATACAATCAACAAGTAGCCAAACATTCCGGATTTACCCCTAAGGGTATTAACGGGCTCCCAAACATACCGGTGTCTAAGTGTACCCTAATTACTACCCTAATCGATCGGCTCCCTACTCCGTAGATACCGTGTGCTAGCCCCACAGTAGGTTGTATCACTATCTAAAGCGGCAACCCTTCGTTTTCTAGATGTGCACAACCATATCTACTGGTGTCACGACGTCTTATCTCCCTCTGTCCAGATCATGCATGCACATGACCCGGTCGGTACGCACCACCTAAACCGTCCCCCACTTTTGGATCTCTTACAATCAGCCCGGTTAGTATGCCCTGACTCCGACCTAGTTCAAAGTACTCATTTGATACCTATATAAGGTTTACTGACTGAAACGGGTCCCACACACAAGATGATGCAAGCTCTCCCCTTTGTCTTGCATCCCCACTAGGTTTTCCATAGATTATGCCTACCTACCAGTGTCATCAAATTGCATAATCCCAACAGGTTACGTTTATGGGCCTATATATAAATATTACCCACCAACCCAAGATTTATTTAACCAACCCACTGTTTCAAACAAGTTTACATAACCCCTATTCAATTTATCATATTCATACAATCCCTATGGATTCAACTAGGTAAAGTATTCAACTTCATAGCCATATTCATTTATGGTTATAATGTACTCGACCTCCCACATTAAGCTTACCACTTGTGGATGCTGGATATGCCGGTCGGTTCCGGGAAGTCTTCTTCCACAAGCCGGACTTAACCTCGTGTCTTAGCACGTCTCGTGTTTATGCACTTAGACCCCTCACATTAGATTCACCACTTGCGGTCGCTGGATATGCCGGGTGGTTCTGGGCAGACTTCCACTACAAGTGTAATCTAACCTCATGTCTAAGCGCGGTTACAGTTTCTAATTATTGTAATCCTAGACATTCCAATTATTAACCAATTATTCCTATGTCATTATTGGTTTTCATGCCCCTTTCCCAAGTCATGTTCATAATGAACCATATGCCCCAAATTAAGATCCTTAATCATAAGTTGATTTATATCCTCAACTTTATGTTCATGTATATTCGTTCAAGTTATGCCCAAACTTCTAATTACAAGTTGTGCCCCAAATTATATCGTTTTCCCCTTGTTCCCATTTTAACACATTCGCATATTTTAGCAGCATGCCTAGGCTCGAAAGTAGCCTGGCTATATGAAACAAAGGGAAAGAATGAAGGGAAGATGATAGAAATGATCATACTAACAAGGTTGACATATAATGGCATAAACATATAGTGGCTTAATGACAAGATAAGCATAGAGGCACAGATCTGATGAACATGTGACAATAGAACTAATTCTAATATAATAGGGATGTCATAACAGGCATGATAAGATCTAATCAATTAGATAACTAACTATAACAGATCTGATTTAGCCACAATATAATGGTAACAAGCACGATGTGTTCTAAACAATGGACTAGATCTACAAAAATGGAAGGTCTTGACATGATAGAGATTAAGATCTAAGTCATACATGTCAGAATATCATAGATACACAAGTTATAACAGATCTAATATGATTCAGGTAGTCACAGTCATAGATCCAAGTTATAGTCATGTCAATATTAACTTTTTAATTATTTAGATCTAAAATTAACATAGACTCACAGTGTTTGGATCTAGAAAAGAAGGATTCTATGTGACTAAGGTATTGCCTCATGATCAAATGGAGACCTTGATTGCAAATAGTGTTTTCATATATGGTTCCAATTAATATTAGTTTCATACTAAGATAAATTTCATATTAGTAGTCATCTCTTTCAGCAATCTCATAAGATATGATAGCCAAAACCACCAATCATGTTTTCCATGTGTATGTTTAATAGTTTGTGCACTTCTTAAACATTTTAATCTCCTTAATAACAGATTATTCCTATGCTAGCTTACTTAAATTACATTGGTCATTTCTAACATTTACTGATGTAGTTATGCTTCAACATATTTTCCCTTTTGGGGCTACACTAACATGGTCTTACATGTTTTGCTAATAATCCTGTAGTTGGAGTGGATTATACTCAAATTGTAGACAACTTTAAAAAGAAGCTACAAAAATAGTGGATGTTGAGCATAGAGTTGGAGGCTTAACATAACTGAATTACATGATAGTGGAATTACCTTCCTCTTGATTCGTTGAAACCGTAGATTGAGTTAATGTCTCATGTAATCCTGTCAAATGTATGATTACAGTTGTGGGAGATAGAAATATGTTTGTCAAATACTATCAAATACACACTACTTTAATTGGTGAGTTCAAACCATAAGTTGAGTTCATGTTTTTTTCCATTGATTTTATCTATTTGATTTTAATATCACACTGAACTTTTTTTTCCTTTCCATGCTATTGCGAGCTTTTCTAACTGGCATAAACTTTCAGGGATGATGACCTATCATTGTCATTTTTAGCAGGAGTTAAAAATTATCACTTTTACTAAGTAAAGTCATGGCGCACTATATTCACTTATGTTAAATCCCTGACAACCGCTCTTACAGTTCCAGTTCCATTTGAGGCTGAAAATCAAGCACTGTTTGTTCTTCCACGACAATCTTATTATGATCTAGTAACAGGGAGGTTACGAACAAAACAATGACTGCATTCCAAGGAAAGTGGAGCCGGAGAACCCTACTTCACAATACAAACCCAAATACAATCCTGGAAGTGATTTAAGGCAACGACATTCATAGGTAAAAAAAAAAGAGAAATGAATATTTTCGTTGCATTTACTTTTAATTGTGCCACCTTTATCTTTAGGGACCACAGAAGACAAAGTAAAGTTGTAGAATTGGCATAGATCTTGGTTGTCAGAGCCAACGAGGACGAGCAAGTCAAGGCGGCTATTAAGTTTTGATGCGGCCAAGTTCATTGGAGCCTATAGTCGATCGGCAGCGCTCGACAAAACTACCAACATTCAGTTAGGGGTAGAAGACGATTACCATAACAATATTGAAGATGTGGAGAATAACGGGTGACGAGCTGAGCTTTAATTTATGTATACTTGTTGCGCGCCTTTCATCGATAACACACATTGCTATGGTATGTATTTGCCAAAGTCAAATTGCATATAGAAGAAATGGGCTGCTTGATACATGTGGTTAGCCAGTTATGCTCTTATTACTGTATAATATGAAGATTTATTTATGCTTCTATTTGTATTTAACTTGCCTTTCACCATCTTTGGTTTCACAGAATAATTTATCTACTTGGCCCATAACGCGTCTTCAATGATTAGCTTGGAGAAATAATATTTTGTTGATGCTTCTTTCTCCTAATTTTAAGGTATCTTGAGAAAAACGTGACTACCAAGTTTTAATATGCACTGTATGTTTAATATATGACTCTGTGTATGCACACACGTTAACATCAACTTTTATTTTTGCATATTATTTGTATGGCAGGTTGTAAAATATAAAACTTCACATGATATATCCAATGCTATATTGTTACAATCCACTGTCTTTTCTTCATTATACATGCGCGACATATCTTTTCCAGTTTTTATTAGTCTAATAAAACTATAGTTAACATAAAAACCTCCCTTATACAACATTTATAATTCCCTAATTAACATAGCACAGATGTTGAAGCCGATCTCAAGTCTGCAACAAAAATGAGAGAAAAGCAATTAACTACAGAAATATTCAAACAAACAAGTTTCTATTTTGGTAGTGCATTTGACTCATCGAATGCGTTTTTATTCTATACTCTAATGTATATAAAGTGCAACCCAATTTTTTCAAGTTTATAATTGAATATGGAACTTTAAGTTTTGTGTAACATCCCGAGATTTTGCGACAATCTAAAATATTAAATTTAATGTGATGTTTAACAAAATTGTTTTAAATATTAAATTTAACGATTTATGTCGTATATCGATAAGGTGTGAACTAAAATTAACTTGTTGAAGTATGAACTGCAATGGTTATGTATGATAATGACAGTGCTTGATAATCTATTTATAATGGAATTTGAAATTTGTATTGAATTAACAATATAGATTGGTTTAACTGATTTTGAGGTTTATTTTGTATTGATTAATTTTAATTTATGGAATACAGAAATAATATATTAGTTTGATCATGCAATGAAATTTCAACTAGTTGTAAACATAATTATATGCATTTATTGTAAAGATAGTCATGATTTGGTTATTAATTTAAAATAAAAGGAATTCAACCAAATATAGTACATAAATGGTAATATTTTACGCTGTCAGCTGGAATTTATTAAGTTAGAATAGCTAACCTGTATGTGAATCCATTTATTTATTTGTTTACAACAATAAGAATATAATATTTAATTAGAAGTTGTAACTAATCATAAATTGCAAAACCCAATATTAATGCATTGATGATAAATTGGAAAAAAAATTCAACTAAAGCATTTAATTATTACAGTTAAGATGAATAAATATTGTAACTTTTGAAGATTAATATAATAAATTTTAAACAAGCGTTAAGTAGAACCAAAATGTAACGAAGTATGGAATAATAAAGTTAATATCGAATTAAATAAGACTTTATCGACTTTAGGCTATGATAAATAAACTGATTGCAATTAACTACAATTATGTATTTTGTTACTATGCATTAAACAATAAACATTAATTACTAGCGTAATAGGGTATGAACAAAAAAAATGTCAACTATATTTATAAATTCAAAATTGGTTGAATAAAAAAGAAAACAAATTAAATCAAAGCGATTTAGTGGAATTAAATATATACTTAATGAGGTTTAATTACAATTGAAACCAAACATTGCAAATTTGTGTAATAATTAACTTTGAATTTGATATGTCAATTTGTTATAAACTATGGTAAAAAAAAATTTGTTACTCATGAAGATTGAATTAAAAGAGTGTTAATTAAATATAATTTATTTGATTAATATATAAATCGATTTAATGTACTCTAATCAAAATAATTTAATTTTTGAAATTGAATTAAAGATGTACAAATGAAAATTTGAGTGCTTTGTTTATTTAACCGTTGAAATCCTTTAACTAGTAATACATCTTATAAAAATCTATTTTAACCTAATTTTCTACCTATAAATAATATCCAATTTTAACCTAACACACCTCTTACAATGTATCAACTCTTTCTTTCTGTTACAGGGAGAGCCGCAACTTCTTCTTATGTACAAAAAAAGGCATTAAAATTCAAATTCGATTGAAATAAATTCAAATAAAAATTAAGGTGTACATCTTTATACTTGGATTGGTGCGTTCTTCATCTAGAATGAGTTTGGATGGGACCGGATTTATGGAGGAGGAAAGCGATGCCTTTTACAGTATAGAGAAAATGGGTCTTAACAATTTGGGTTCAGATTCACAGTCGATATAGGGATTAATATGAGATTTGGAGATCATATTCATGATCATGAAGGAAAGAAGCATCAGGTGGCGAATTATGGTGGAATTTTATGACAAAGTGCTGCATCCCTGTAGCTTGTATGCAGAAGTTGCATTGATTTGGGTGAGGCCGAATTTGACATGTTGATGATGTGGAGGGAGCATTCGAGGAGAGAAGATTAATGGTGCAGACGTGAGGTGATTCCGTAATGTGTGGAGGGAGATTAGGTTGGCAAATAGTCGGCCATGGTGGATTTTCACATTGGAGCAGCAGGTATTATAAAAGTGAGGAAGAAGAAGGTGGCAAATGATTGGTGATGTAGCATTACATAAGTGGTTGAGGTATCTTTTAATTTATTTTATATAAATTTGAAATTCAAACTGTAAAGCATGTATAACTTTTGCATACGAACTCGGATTGACTCGCGATTTGTTCCTTAGGATCGTATCGAAATTTTGGATGATATGGAGGTGGTTTGGTTGGATTTGGAGACTATCAAATTTTAGGCCAAAATTTTGGATTTCAACCGCATTCGAAACCAAAAGTGAGTGATTAAACCCACTCACACCTAACTAAAATATTTGATTGTTAGCTAAATCAAATTTATGTTATGATATGATTGTTTTGTTTGCTGTTTGATTCTTAGAATGCTTATTTGTGTTAATCGGTAAAGACAGTATAATTTAAGTAATTGTTGTTATAAAATTTATAGTTAGAATTTAATTTCTAGTTTAAAAATCTCATATCCGATGGCTAGTATACTGATATTATATTGAACTGTTTAGATGTATTTATTTTGATGGAGGCCTTGAAATTATATATTTAATGTATTGATATGTAATTCATCTTATTAACGACATTGTTTATATATGTTATTAATTTTGTTGATTAATCCCAACCATTATCCTAGATGTTACGGGCATCAAATAAACCCGGGATTAATCATTAAAATGAATTAAGAACGTAGGTTGAAATGATAAATACCTATGACCCTGATTTGAATTGAAATGATGTATATCCTTTCTTAAAATACTAAAATTAAATTTTAAGTATTACTTAGCCCTAGGATAGAAAATTATATATGGACACCAGTTGGTTAAATAAAAATTGTTTTAACCATGAATTTTGGAATATTGTTTTAAAGACAAACTAAATGGTATTATTAATTGATTTACCTTAAATTTGAACTTTAAGCTTTGAGGTTTAAAATTTTAAATTTTAAAGAATTCATAAATGTGGATAACTGAAGTTAAAACTGAATTGAATATGAAATAAATTTATCAAAATTGAATTGTTTATCCTTCTTTGATATTTTCTTTAAATTAACATGATTTATAGTAATAATTGAATTGTGAACTCGAGATTTTTATAAACGAATAATTCAAAGTGAGAATTATAATTGAAATTAAATTATTTGAATCAAATTATTAAATCTAATTGTTTAAAATCGAACTGTTGAGTCGAATTGAAATATAAATGGGAAGTCAAATCCTTTTGAATTAAGATATCGAAATTTAGTTGAATTGATTTGAAACTGAAATATGATTTTCTGTTTGGTTAAATTTTGAAGAAATGATTCTAATTCCAACTATAATATTTTAAACCATTTTATAAACTATTTTATTTTTATAATAATTAATTTCTTTGTAAGCTATTTACCTTATAACTATTTTATTTATATTAATTATTTTAAATAAACCATTTTAATAATTAACCACTTATTTTATAAACTATTTTAATATTTTAGCTATAGATTTTACTAATTTTGAAATTTCTATTTTAAATACAAATTGCTTATTTTTAAACTATTTCAATTATATATCTAAACTATTTTAAATATATTTTAACTACTTTAATATTAAATTATTTTAAAGTTGGCATTGTTTCAAGATTTTGAGTTGGTTTAAATAGAGATTTAATATGAAAGTATATCTTATTTTGAGTATAAAGTGGTTTTAAAGAAAAATCTGATATTTTGACATGAAGTATGAACATCTTTAAAATGTAAAAGAACTGACCGGTGTGAAAAATGTAAACAATTGGTTATTAAAGAGATCGGGATCGGATATTATCATACTCTCTGCCAATACCGAAAACCAATTTAACAACTATGTACGCGGTGGAGTTCTAGATTGAAGTAGGCTGATTTGGAGGAGATTACTAGATTTAAAGAAAGAGAACGATGATGGCCTTTGGGTCATAATTAAAATGACTAAAATGGGGCTATACCGGACCAAGTGGGGTTAGATACCTCCATCGGCAACACTTCTTCCTTTATTACTGTAGTCCCTCAGTTTGATTAATTTGATTTGATGTGCATCTGTGATTTTGGAGTTGCTGACACTAAAAATTGGCACAACAACAGAGAGAGGGTTGCGTTGCAAATGAAGATTAACAATTGTAAAAGAATAAAAAGCAGAGGAAATCACACACCAATTTATAGTGGTTTAGCATTAAGGATCCTACGTCCACTTTAAAATCTCTTATATAGTACTTCAACTATCATAAAAATTGTTACAATGGCCGTACAATAAGAGATCAATGAAGAGTATTAAAAGTTAGGGTTTTTTCCACTGCCCAAAAAGTCCCCCTTACTGAATTTAGAAGAGGTATTTATAGATGATACAGTACTTGAGCCGGCTTGTATACATGTCGCAAGATCCAAAAGAGTAGCTAGGTTTGAATAGGTCATTTCCTTCCAAAGAACTGGTACTCCTAAGCTCACCAACATGAGATGGCATTCGATCCGTCTAATTTGGATAATCTGGAAAGGGTAGGATTAGGGATGAGCTATTCTATTGGAGAGCTTTTCGGCGTGCAGCTGAATGCAATGCAGCTGATCTTGCTTGGTCACATCGGGCTTCATCTGGACCGCACTAGATGAGAGAAATAAATTCAAATATCGAGCCACGTCGACTGGCCCACTTCGAGCACCCAAAGCAAGAGCCTGCAGTATAGTCGAGCCTTGATGGGCTGCCCAAAAGGCCATCAACACTTTGCCTCCCAAAGTATGATGTGTTGGGAAACGGGGAATACTTTGTGATCACATGCCCTGAACAAATCTTTTCATATCACAAGAAGAACTTCATGGGTCAGCCTGATCCATTCCTTTAATGAGCCTCATAAGTCACAAGGGATCCTATTGGCTGCTTTGGGAACACAAATGATTTTCAGATAATAATGATGCCTTATTGTCCTCTGTCTTATCGACTAGTCCTTGGCTCATTAATTGCTTTACACGTCATTTGAGTCCCGTCATCTCAATAGAATGCGAATAGTCCCTCCATTAGGTTATAAAAGAAAACTCCTTTCACCTTTTTTCTTTTTTACCTTTACTGTTAAAAGAGCCGATTTACCACTTTACAGGAAGAAAAAAAAGGACGATCACCATCTTCTCCCAGAATCATCTTTTTCAGGTAGAAATTGATTCTTTCCTCTTTTCAAAATACTTAAAATGTCCATACGCGTAGAATCTCTCTTTTCTTTGCTTTCTTGTTGCAATTTGGGTCGAATCCGACCCATGATTTGGCTAACCAACACCGGATCGCCGGGGTCATCAGCGATGCGGTTGTTTATGGTGATGCCGTTATCATTTGAGTGAAATTTGATGGTATAAAACTCGCTGATTTCATTATATTGTGAATGTATAGAGATTTCCCGCCCATTCATAGCATTTCGTGTGTTAAGGTGCCGTTGAACCCTAGGACACATGGTAGTGCTTGAGAGGGTGGTGAAAAGGTATTGATCTCTATACTATCTGAATCATAACTTATGTGGTTTATTTTCTATTAAAATTGCACTATAAAATAGAGTTAATCCCTTCCTGAATTTGAACTCCTTCTTTTATTTCAACTCGACAGTTCTTTAACCAGTTATGGTCAAGACATGAGGCAATCTTAAGCATGAACCGACCAAAGGTTTGCTTTTCTCTACCAGAGTCGATAGTTCCTCTGGGTCTTCAACTGATTCTGAGCCGAGCCCGAACAACAATTCCCAAAACCAACTGATAAACTTATCACCTCCACCCGAAGTGGCAGTCGAATTGAATGCAACAACACTGGTTTCGATAACGCCCGATATGCTTCCAGGAGCTGAAATTCTGAGAAACCCTCCAAATGCCTTAGAATCTGAAATAACTTGTAAACGGCTAAAGAATTTGATGACCAAACACAAAATCCCCTTTACAGATGTTCTTCTTCCATAAGAAATTGATCGACCTCATAACCCCTCAGTGGGTTATATGGCGATATCTCTCTCAATGTGCGACATGGGAGCCATCCCCCCTTTTCATCCATTTATTGTCAATTTCTTACGGCGTGAACTTAGCTCCAATGCAATTCCACCCGATGGCCTATGGTAGATTGCTATTTGTGTATTTTTTGTTCATGATATATCTGGGTTACCCACCAACTTTTGATGATATGACCTTCTTTTTTCACTTTAAATATAATGAGAAATAAACCCCTTCTCCTCTCTATTCTGAGTCTGCCCGAGGTTAGAAGATTATTAAAGAAATTCCAAGTAAAGCGGGTGATCCAAAGCGAGAGCGGTTCTGGATTGAAGAACAACCGGGGTGTGCTCGATATTGGCTCTAATGTAGTAAGTCCTTTTGTCGAATGGCACAGTTGCAATAGAGTTTTTTTTAAAGAATATACATATTCTCATTTCTCCCTTTTTAATAGGAGATTATCCCGCAAGGACTGAGGGGGAGGTGTTCGAGGAAGGATACAGGCGATTTATTAGTTTAGAGCTCAAGCAACAGTGTTTTTGGAATTGTTTGTCCAACTGACATCTTCACAATATGCTCTCCTTGGCGAGAATAGGTCCATCGGACCTCACAAAGAAGGAACTGAGTCGATCGTCCCAAATCAGGGTGAAATGCCCCCAACTAAAAGGAAACTGAAAGATAACAAGATAACTCCCTTGGTCGGGGAATCCTCTGTTCATCCTCCACCTGGGGAGAAAAAAAAACTCGGTCCAAAGAAACCTGCTTTCAAAAGACGGGTTCGAGAGGCTGAACGTCGAGAAGCCGAGCGTCGAAAGGTAGAGCACCGAAAAAGGGAGAATGTTCCTGCCAAGAAATCTTCGACGAAAGAACAAGAGGAGTTAACCCAAGATAACCCTGCTAAAAATAATTTGAGGGATCCTAAGGTTGAAAAGGGTTACCTCGCGGCTCATAGTTCGCAAGAAGAACACGCTGTATCATCCCTTTCAGTGCTAGAATCACTGCAAATGCCTGATATCATTCTTTCACTGCAGAGTTTAGATCCGAATCGATTTTTTTACCAATCAATCTGAAGGGATGTCAGTCGAACAGAGAGGTATCGAAATTATGATTCCATCCTTGGTATAAAGTTCATTTAAACGACTTATCACATAACATTTGCATTATGCGTCACAATACCATACTTCTCACGTGTAAATTAAATGTTGATTGTCTTAATCATGGTCTATCTTCTTTTTTAGGGGACATCAATGAATAGTTTAATGGTAATCTTTTCACCTCCCTTCCCGTAGATATCAGGCCAGACGAGCCCATCTTGCAGTATGCTGGGAGAGGAAATGACGAGGGAGACGATAGCAGTAGGAGGAAGAAGGAGAAAAAAGACGAAGAAGTGGAAAAAGACAGAGAAGGAGAAAGGAAAAGAAGGAAAAAAGGGAAGGAGAAAAAAGAAGACAGTAAGCAGGAAGAAAATGAGAGGGATACAGAAAATAAAAGAGTTGACTTGAGGTCAGGGCAAGCAAAAGGAGAAAGGCTTGGGAAAACATGATCGAACACTGGAAGACAAGGAAGCGATGGGGAGCATGCCCAAAAGGAAAAAAGGGAATGAGTCCTCCAAGCTTCGGCTTTCTCCCCGCTCTCAGAAAAAGGCCCGCAAGGGAGGAGAGAGAACCAAACATTCCCATGCTGCACAGAGTCGCCCTAGATTTTTAGTCAAGCCTTCTTCCACCGATCAAATCAGAGAGTTGGAACGAGATTTTCCCGACTCATCTTTGTAGGAATTGAACCCGCCCCCGAGCTGCAACCGTTATCGCGCAGTTTTCACCATCGTATTCGCAACAATCTCGATCATGCTCTTTCTCAATATGATGCAATGAGCGAGTATGCCGGGCAGGTGAGTCGAGTATTGAAGGAGAAAATGACCGAGATCGTCGGATTGAAAAGGGATATGGCAAGCAATAAAAAGACCTTTGGGTTTTTTGAAAAGAAAATTAAAGATCAGGAACTACAGGAGATGGCTGATAAGGAGAGGCATGAAAAAACAGTGGAGGATCTGGGCTCCCAAGTCCAACATAAAAGTCGGGAGTGTGATTCTAAGAGGGGCGAAGTCGAATCTTTGAGGGACGACAAAGCTCGATTGGATTTGGAGATACATAATCTCAAGGCCGCCCTTCACTCATCTGAAATGGCCAAAGCTTTGGCCGAACAAAATGCTGTTGCGGTAATTGAGTCGGCTAACAACTTAAAGCTTCAGTGTGACATTACATCTAGGCCGTCAAGGCTGAACATGCTCAGGAAAGGGTCGAGTTGAAAAAGGGACATGCCCATTATGTTCTTGAATTTTTTGCCAAGTTTCTTTGGCGTAGGAATGCATCCTGGATGACGAAGTATTCCATGATTTTAGCTGATGTATGGGGAATAATCTTAAGGGAGGAGAGGAATGCAGCGCGAGGGCAACAGTGGACGAAGAGCTTTTAATGACCCGAGTCTTGAACGAAAAGGAGCGAGCAGTGTTGGCTGAGAGGAGGAGACAGGAAGAGATTGCGGCAGAGGCAGAACGCTGTAGGATGAAGGGGAAGTTGGTCCCCGAGAGAGAGGTTGGTAGCTGTTAGACCGAGGAATCCATTTCATTAGTTGCTGCAAATATTGAGAAGGATTCATCATCCGTTCCTCCACCCAAACCAGTCAGAGTTGTGGAAGAACAACCAATAGAATCTGATGTTGGAGGTAAGCCTATTCACTGATTCTGAGTTTACTTGCCCCACCTCGATTTGTGTGTTCTATGGCAGGTACCTCTCTGGTGAACGAGAATGTAGAGGCAGATGCCCTCGTCGGGGAGAGAAGTGGCGCCGTGGATGCAATCGAGGGACCGAGAGAAGAGAGAATCGTTATAGGATCGTCAGAGGAAGATGATGTTGAGATAGTCTTGGAATTGAAGAAAGGTGATTGTCCGTCCATGGCAGAGGTCAAAGCTCGAAGGGAGATGGACATTTCATCCATGAAACCGAAACCACTTGAAGACCCCATGCATGTCCACCCTATTCGAGCTATCCCCCAACCATCCTTTCTTCTGTCGTAGTTCCTCCATTCGTGGATTCCACCGTCTCGTAGGTCTTAGCACTAACCCTCAGTCCTTTTGGAAGAACGCTTGGGGGATCTCGACGCAAGTTGAGTACTGAGGAGGCGGTGGAAATAGCCAAGCAGAAAGAGTTGGCTGAGCCGATCGAATGTGGGGAGATGGCGCCTTCTTTATAAATTTGTTATGTTGTAATTTTTATTTTGGGCCCTTTGGAAGTTTCATGCAAGTGAGTCCCTCGCGTTTTTGTAATTACCAGACTTTATGTCTCTGGAGACAATGCTTGAATTGTACCTGTCATGCAGTAATATTTTGTAATCACGCCACGGTATTGTAAATGAAAGTCTACCTGTTTCGTAAATACTTGTGCCACTTATGTGCAAAAATGTCATATGGGTTCCTTATCTTATTTTAGCCTTCGAGGATTACTCAAATGCTACCCTAGTCTGTGTTACTTCCGACCCTTTTGCCCCCGGTGTTGGGGTAAATTAGTCGGATAGCGGGCCATCCAATCGTGCTCGAGCAGATCCAACCCTGATCAGGAGTTGGTTGTCATTGACTGGGGCACTTTTAGTCTATTATACTTATCCTTTAGTCGATAAAGGGAAGAGTTTTTAAAGGTTCGAGCGGTCTTTAGTCGGGGTGCACCTTTCATGTTCTTCCGTCGTTTATACTCATCCTCAAGTCGTGAGTTGAAGAGTTGAATCCCGACAGTCAGTCAGTATGTTTAATTGGGCGTCAACCCTACCTTGACCAATCAAGATAAAATTCAAAAAACTAGTCGATCAGTCAAAGTATGATACCATCGATATGGTCGAACCCTTATTCCTCCAAATGTGTTGGCCGGCTTCATCTCGGGTCGGCCTACTAGGGCGTCAGGGCATGTGCAATAGTTGGTCAAGTCACAGTCCTTAGCTTTTACGACAATAAACAGAGCAGGAATGAAGACTTTTATTCATACGCTATTACAACCAATGAAGGATTGCTTATTACATATCGAAAACAAATGAACTAAAAAAAGATACTTTAGAAAATTCTTAAGAAAGATAAAGTCGCAAATGGTCTGCGTTTCGTGCTCTTTGAAAGGGTTCGCCATCAACAGTTGTCAGCCTGAAACTTCCATTATCACTTTTCGTTGAATGACGTAGGCTCCTTCCCACCTAGGGCCCATGTGGACGGAGACCTTGAAGATTCGCTTCAAAACGAGGTCACCTACATCGAAAGTTTTTGGCCGGACCTTTTTGTTGTAGTATCGTGCGACCCTTCACCTATGGGCTTCTGCACGAAGGTTTTCCTCTTCTCTTTTTTCATCAATCGTGTCTAACAATGTCAAGAGGAGTGCTTTATTAGACAGCGGGTCGTAGTAAGTCGTTCGATGAGAGGGGACTTCGAGCTCTATCGAAAGAATTGCTTCCGATCCGTAGGATAGGGCAAAAGGAGTATGGCCAGTTGCTATCTTATGAGTGGTATGACATGCCTAAAGGGCCAGAGGTAGTTCGTCGACCTATTTTCCTTTAGCTCGCTCCAACCGCTTTTTTAAGATTGTTTTGATGATTTTATTAACCACTTCAACCTGACCGTTAGACTGGGGATGCGCCATTGCAGTATATTTTTTCTCAATGTGATATTTCTCACAGAAATCCCTAAATTCCAGGCTATCGAACTGAGTTCCATTATCTGTGATAATGATTCGCGTACCCCGTATCAGCATATGATGTTTCTAACAACGAAGTTGATGACTTTCTTTGTCGTGATCGTAGTCATTTTCTCAGCTTCAGCCTATTTTGTGAAATAATCTACAGCCACAATCGCATATTTAGCACCCCCTTTCGAAATGGGCAAGGTCCCGATAATGTCTATTCCCTAAACCGCGAATGGCCAGGGGCTAGCCATTAGGGTGATCTCTGTCGGTGGAGTTCGTAGGATTTGTGTAAACCCCTGGCACTTGTCACATCTTTTAGAATAGTTGTAGCATCTTTTTTGACAATCGGCCAAAAATATTTGTATCGTAATATTTTTATGGCTAGGATTTGTCCCCATTGTGGGCTCCACGGTCTCCTTCATGCACTTCATTCTATATCCTTTTGACATCATCGTTGGCTACACATCGAAACATGGGAAAAAAGAACCTCTTCTATATAGTTGGTTCTGTTGAATAATGTATCTGGTAGCCTATCGCAATATAGCTCGCCTTTCATTCTTTCTTTCGGGTAACATGCCATGGAGGAGGAAATTTTTGATAGGAACCATCCAAGATTCCCTCCCAGGTTTAACAATGGCCTGGCAGACTTCCATCTATTCGATGCTTGGCATGCTCAACGTCTCTATGGGAACTAGTTCCGCTTCGGCTAGGTGGTCCGAACTGGCCAGCTTCGCCTATCTGTCTGCTTTCTGATTCTCCCTTCTAGGGATGTGGGAAATGCTATACCAGTTGAAGCTTCACAACAACTTTTCGACTTGTTTGAGGTAAGAAGTTAGTCTATCCCCCTTAGTAAGATATTCCATTTTCACCTGGCATACAATGAGTTGTGAATCACAAAAAATCTCGAGCGACGTTATCTTTAAGTCCCTTGCTAATTTGAGTCCGGCAATCAGGACCTCGTATTTAGAATAATTGTTCATCACTAGAAATTCTAACCTCAAAGCATAATAGATTGATCGTCCTTCGGGAGATAGCAGTACTGTGCCAACCCCTAAACGTCAATTGTTTCGGCTCCATCCGTATACAGTTTCCAAACAATTGGTTCCTGTTCGACCTTCATAGATTCAGGATTATCTTCTTGGTCCCTATCTTCTAGGGTAGTAAATTCTGCTATGGAATCGGCTAAGGCCTGCCCCCGGATTGGTTTTCGTGGGACAAAAGATAAGCCAAACTGGCTCAGTTCAATGTTCTACTTGAGTAATCTCCCACTTGCCTCGGGTCGTTGTAAGACTTGTCAAAGGGGTTGGTCAGTGAATATCTTAATTTTATGGGCTTGAAAGTAGTGCCGAAGTTTCCTTGACGCAATTAATAAGCTATAAGCGAGTTTCTCGATCTTCGGATAATTGCGCTCAGCCCCCGTCAACTTTTTGCTTACATAGTAAACCGGTAGTTGTACTCTTTCTTCTTCACAGATCAGAATCGAGCTGATCGCGTATGTAGATATTACTAAATATACAAATAGGTCTTCATGGTCGATAGGTTTAGAGAGGCTAATGGATTTCTCCAAATGATCGAGCAGATTCTAGAGAGCTTCAACACAGTCGGGCATCCAAGCAAAGTTCCGCTTCCCTCTTTTAATTAACTCAAAGATGGGTAGGCATTTATCAATCGCCCTCGAAATAAACCGATCCATTGCTGCTACCTTACCTGCTAGACTTTGAACATCCTTGATCCATCGAGGTTCCAAAATTCCTTTTAAGGGCCGAAATCTGGTCAGGACTAATTTCGATCCCTCGAGAACTCACAATAAAACCCAGGAATTTGCCCAAAGCTAATCCGAAAGAACATTTTAAAGGATTCAATTTCAAGCCATACTTCCGAAGAATGCCAAACATTCTTGAGAGATCAATCATGTGTTCGGACGATTGTCTTGACTTCACTAACATATCATCCACATATACCTCCATCGTCTTCCCTATCTTGTCGTGGAACATCTGATTAACTAACCATTGATAGGTTGCCCCTGCGTTCTTCAGACTGAAGGGCATCACTACGTAACAGTATAGCCCGAGATCAGTGATAAAGCTGGTATGTTCTTGGTCAGGAACATGCATGATAATCTGATTATATCCTGAGTATGCATCTATAAACGAAAGCATTTCATTCCATGTGGTCGAGTCGACGAGCTGATCAATCCTAGGTAATGGGAAACTATCCTTGGGGCAGGCTTTATTCAAGTCAGAAAAATCAATGCATGCCCTCAATTTCCCATTAGCCTTCTTTACAAGTACTGGGTTTGCTATCCAGTTGGGATAAGTTGAATCCCGGATAAATCCGTTAGCTTGCAGTTTCCCAACTTCCTCTTTCAAGGTCGCCGACCTTTCTAGGCCATGCATTCGCCTCTTTTGCTTTACTGGTGTATACTTCGGGTTGATGCTGAGGGAATGAGTTATAATTGAAGATGAAATCCCATACATGTCAGCATGGGTCCAGGCAAACACATCTAGGTTTGCTCGGAGAAACTCAGTCAATTCCCTTGTCCGATGGGGATCAAAATGGGACCCAATCTTCAAAACCTTGGTGGGAATCCATGGTAGCCTCATTCGAGGCTGCCTTTCTGCACCCCGGCTCTTCGTCCTCTCGTGGGTCAATGTCTTCGACTTCACAAATGGACGGTCCTAACTGGGGTGTTCTCTGTAATTGCTATGCTTCTTTCCCCTCCTCGGGGGGAGAGGATTCTTCAGACTCTCTATTGCCACTGCCTCGTAGTTCCTTCAATTCTGCCAAGTAACAGGCCCGACCCGTCACTTGGTCTCCTCGTACCATCCTAATTCCACTAGCAGTTAGGAATTTAAAAAGCAAACACCAGGGAGCAATGCAAGCCCTGAATACTGCTACGGCCTGACATCCCAGAAATGCATGGTACTGCGAGTGAATATTCATTACGATAAATGGAAGAATCAGGTTTTTCGACGGTCCCCATCTCCTAATTCCACAGATATCTTGACTCAACCGATCAGTTCGTTGGAAGCTCCATTGAAGCCATGTATCTGTCCGGTACAGGGCTCCAGGTCCTTTACGTCCAGCTTCATTTGGTTGTAAGCTTGTTTGAATAGAATATTTACCGACCTTCTATTGTCGATCAAAACCTTTCGGACCATAGCTGGTCCAATAAGGGCCGTTATCACCATCGGGTCGGCCGTCGGAGCTTCTATGCTAACTGATTCCCGATCACAGAAGATAATATCATCAGTGATCATTTTTCTTTGTTTGACGGGACTTGCAGCTTCAAGGTGACTTGTATCTTCAGCATCGAGGTATTTTGCATAATTCTCATAACGTTCCATAGCTCTGACGCTCTGACGCTTTGACCTGCCGAATGTGGTCCTATAACAATGGCGTTGATGACAATTCCTTTTCCTTTCACCTAAGGGATAACCCGAGATGTAGTCTGGTTCTGTTTGGGTATTGAAGTTCCTTACCCCCATTTTCTCAAAGTTGTCTTGTATTCATCAAGCTTTCCTTCCCGTATTAGCTTCTCAACGATGTCCTTGAGATGTCTACACTCGTTGGTCGTATGCCCATAGATATCATGGAATAGGCAGTATTTCCCAGTCACCTGCTCGTTCTCTTTGGGTTCCTGTGGGGGTGGTTTCTTATACTGAACCGTGCTGTAGGTATCGAGGTAGATATTATCCAATGTATCATTTAAAGGTGTGTAAGTTTCGAATACCTGGAACCGGTGTCGCTTTCTGGTGTTCCCCCTCTGTCTCGAGTTCCCAATGGCCTCTTTCGACCCTTCACCGTTTCTCTTGCCACGGTTTCCAACATTCACCTCCACTTTCCTGAGTTATCCCCAGATTTCTTGACTGCAACATTGTTTTGGGTTGAAGGAGTAAAGGTGTTTTTCGCTCCATCCTCCTCTTCTAGTTGCGCATCCTCTTGCCTTAATCGGATGTGGGCCTTTTCATAAAAAGCCTCAATCGTGGTCGGCTGCTTCCCAATCAAATACTTTCTGAACTCTATCCGTTTGTCGATGCCATCGGTCATGGCCATCAGAACAGTCTCATGTTTGGGGTTGCTAACTTTAGTATCAGCTCAATTGAATCGATTAAGATAATTCCTTAGGTATTCGCCTCTTCCCTGCTTAACTGCTAAAAGAGCCATGACGTGCTTCGATTTGGTAGCATAGAGGTGGAATTGAGTCAAAAATTTCTCACTCAAATCTTTAAAGCTTGGGACCGACCTTGCGGGCAGGCGTACGAACCACATGAGTGCTATTCCGCTCAGAAAGATGGGAAAGGCTTTGCACTTGATAGTATTGGGGGCTACCGCTACTTCCGTGTGCCAGGAGTATCTCATTAAATGCTGCTGTGGGTCAAAGCTACTATCATACTGGTTCATCTGGGGCATATTAAATCTTCCGGGGAACTCCGCTTGTAAGATGTCATTGGTGAATGGTGTATGGCTTCGGTCGACTCCCCAGTCTTCATTCCTATGTTTGCGACTGTCGTTCATAATCTGTCGTACCATGGCAGCCATAATTGGTGGAATGAGCGTGTATGGGTCGACTTCCTCAACAGACCGGTCTCTCCTGGCTCTTTCAGTGTGTAATGCCATTGGGACATTCCTTCTTCCTCCACGGGTGTCCCGGTCGATCACAAGATTCCGGGGGTGGGGGGGGGGGGGGAAGGGGAGAACAGGGGCTTGATCTCCCTGGGCAATGTTCTAACGAGTAGGTGGTGAGGCTTCCCGGTTTTGTGGAGCTATAGGATCAACAGTTCCTGCCTCGACTTGGTTTGATCTGTGTCTATTCGCCCACTCTTGGATGGCCTTAATGACCTTCGAGACGCAGTTTTCAAATATTCTTAGTTCTTTTTAGCGGACGCCGAGACTAGTGTGGGCCCATGCTTTCTCTGGACGATGTGGAGCTCTCCAACACTCGATCTAGCTGAGGAGGGGGGACTGATGATCCCAAACCTCATGATTTTGGTTTCTAAACTCTTCCATTGTCTTGTCATGCGAGTCATATCTTCCCTTATCATGGCATTCTCTTGAGCATGGGCTTTTAAGGCATCCGTAGTTTCTTGGAGTTGGTTTAACATGGCCATAAATTCGTCTCGAGCGGCGAAGGTCGAGGAAGGAGTTTGATCTATCACGGGGGGTGATGTAGATTGATCCAGAGCAGTTTTAGGTGCGGCCGATCCACCGACTGCTACTGCAGAGGTTCCTACATGCGGTTGCTTTCCAACATTGCAGGCTGATTTTCCAGCCATAACTTAGTTAATGCAGAAACAAGAGTAATTTTTTTGTCTTGGACTTGGTGATCCGAAAGTAGAGCAAAAATCTGGACTAGTCTGAGAATCTCAATTCTCAGTGAAAGCACCAAAATGTTGACACCAAAAATTAGCACACACCAAGAGAGAGGGTTATATAGAGAACAAATGAAGATTAACAACTATAAAAGAATAAAAAGCAGAGGAAATCACTCACCAATTTATAGTGGTTCAGCATAAAGGAGCATACATACACTTTATAATATCTTATATAGTACTTCAACTATCATACAAAGTTGTTACAATAGCCATACAATAAGAGAACAATGAAGAGTATTAAAAGTTAGGGTTTTTCCACTGCCCAAAAAGCCCCCCTAACTGAATTCAGAAGAGGTATTTATAGATGATGCAGTACTTGAGTCGGCTTGTATACATGTCGCAAGATCCAAAAGCATAGCTAGGTTTGAATAAATCATTTCCTTTTAAAGAACCGGTACTCCTAGGTTCACCAACATGAGATGGCACCTGATCTGTCTAATTCGGATAATCTGGAAAGGGTAGGATAAGGGATGAGTTATTCTGTTGGAGGGCTTTTCAACATGCAACTGAATGTAATGCGGTTGATCTTGCTTGGTCACATCGGGCTTTATCTGGATCGCGCTAGACGAGAGAAATAAATTCAAATATCGGGCCTTGTCGACTGGCTCACTTCGAGCACCAAAAGCAAGAGCCTGCATTATTGTCGAGCCTTGATGGGCTGCCCAAAAGGCCCATCAACAGGAGTGTTGTTCAAGGTGAACGGTAGTCACGGCTATGCGTTACCACCAGTCTGGGCGTGCAACTAGTATATTCCTACTCTGGGCATTCCTCGTGTGCCTTGTCATATTATCTTGATCGAGCCCCCAACGATTTTGATTTAACATTGTCGTATAACGGCGCATCCCTATCCACCGACCGTTACTGGTGTTTTATATGCAATGTTTACGATAACGTATAAACGGTGTAAGGGTAAAAATGTAATCCCGCTTATGCTATTTTAATATATTATATTTAACCATAGACACTATTATAATAGCGTATTGTATTATATAGTTTCTAGTTTAACGGATCCTTAAGAGATGGAAATTCCCGTAACATCTCTTAAGTTATTGCACTCATATTATCGCATGAATTTGATTTAACCAATATGAGAATATTTTAGTTCTGATCCGAGTATTTTTGTCTGTTCATTTGTGCTCGGGTCAGCCTGAGTTTTCAGTTAACGAAGACACAGTTATGAAGATGAAGATGGAGCCTGACTACGGTATTCATTTATATTTTCCGCTACATATATTGGAATGTTGTATGTTAATTAACTCTGATAATTATTGTATATGTATAATCAATGTATGTTTTTAACAGCTTTATGAAATGTTTTTTTTTTTTTTTTCGTGCTTCTGCTGTGACATTATGTGATTATTTTTCTTCTTTTTCTTATTTTAATCCCAATAACTATCTGTATTTTTGATTTGTTTAAGTCAACATTGAGGATCATTGTCAATTTGAACGGTCAAAAATCTCGGTTGTTATATTTGGTTTCAGAGCTTTGGTTTAGTGAGAACCTTGGCTCTATTTGGGATTAACTCATTACAAATAGGGTAGTAATACCCTAGAATGAGTTTGAGTGTATAGGAGAGAGTGTACTTGTAATTTGATATAAAATGATTTTGTATTATGTTGGTTTGTTCCATTGAGTATTTATGAATTCTGGTCGGTACTTGGGACGCCAAGGCATCGATAAGGGTTTCTAAACTCTCGAATAAGGCTTATTGACATAATATTGTTTTGAATTATATTTCATATATATAAAGAATTATTTGAAAATCTATGAATTTCGATTTTTGTTAATGATAATATTAGAATTTCATCATTTATTATTTGATTGGTTATTGAATTTTTAAGAAAATGAAATATTGAAAATTATTGGTAATGAAATAAGAATAAGTTAAATATGAATTTAAGAATTTAATTTCGGGTGGTTTTGTAATATTGATTTAAGAATGATTTTGAAATAAATTTATTATATGTTAAAGTTCGTTTCATATAGAAATTGTTTCAAATGAATTTTAGAAATAAATGTGTATTCCCTTCTGGTCTTTGGAAAATGACTTCGGTGATGAGTGCACGTGTAACGACCCGACTTTTCGACCCTCGAATGTCGACACTAATACATCCACGGTATTCACGTGCCGACCACCCAAGTGCCGGAAAGACGAAAAGTTAGGGTGAAATAAATAAAAAGAAAATAGGCTAAGGAAGAAGAGGACACAATACCAGAATCTCACAATGGAACGGTAACATATAATATAAAGAATGATCTTTACAAAATAAAACTATATGATTACAACTATCAGAGAACAATAACCTATCATCAACTTGGACAGCTATAACAACCCGTCCTCATAAATGTTGATGTACAACATAGAATGCAGCGGATATAAAAAGTACGGTAAGATGAACTCCAACTCTCTTCCAAAAGCTCCAAGGCATCCAAAGTAAAACCTGCCATACTCAGCCTACTCGAAGGAGTACGTGATGATTTTAAGGAAAACAAAAACCAAGCGTCAGACATCAGTCTGGTATGAGAAACTCAAGATACACATTGCATGTAACAACACTGAGGGGACTGTGCAGATAACCGCTCCGGATTTCCCCTCAATTGAAACCAACCATTTATTAGGAGAAGTATAGTTGTATTATAAATAATGTCTAGGGTGTAGAATATAAATAAATTCACATAGAAGGAATGGTTACATTGGTTACATTTGACAACTATTAAGTATACAAACAAGACCGATAAGGCACGTTCGCATATTGGATTTTCCATCGGAGATCTCTCAACACAGATCCAAACTCCATGCACAAGGGTCAGAAAGTACCTCCGAGCGTCGCATATCTCTAGATAAAATATACCATAAGGTAAACACAACTGGCCCACGCACGAAACACCGAAGTGCACCACGTGGAACCAAATATATCCAACTCCCGCGCGCAACTTCGAGGAGCTCCCGCACGATTCGATAATAAGCATACACTAGATATGGAGTCAATATATCCTGCCATAGGTTAGCTAAACCCCAGATTGTGCTCCTACTCTGTTTTTAGCCATTTCCGATGTCGAGGTTTCGTTCGGCATCTTTCACACGAGTCTACATCACTCGAACAGAACAAGAATTCCTAGTTGGAATCCCACAGCTCAATAGATCTTGGAATCACACATAGACTCCTTCACAGATCTCGGAATCATACATGGATTCCAATACATCAACAGATCTTGGAATCACACATAGATTCTTTCATAGATCTTAGAATCACAATATGTGTTCGAGCATCTCAACAAATCTCGAATCGCCATATGGCCTTCACTTCACAACCGCTTCCAAAACATAGAACCCGTATACTAGTTTTGAAGTGGTTTTCGATAAGTAAAACACTTACCAATCCCGGTCTCCTCAAAACCAGTCGCTAAATTTAAGGCCAAGTTCTATAGTCGAAACCGACTATAGTACACGCAATAAATGATTGTATATGGAAAACAGCCTCGCTTAATTTCCATAACAAACGAATAATCATTCAAGGCGCTATTAAGATCATGAAGCATGATAAACAATCAAATCACTATCAAGTCACATAACATGATAACAGAAGCACGATTAACTCATATAAACGGCTTCTAATTCCTTTCCCATTTAATTAATCTTTCATTAATTAATACTCCTTTATTAGTAAACTTCTTTTATCTAATAAAACTTCATTTGTCTAACTAGACTTCCTTATTAATCAACAATTCATACTCGATTAATATTCCTTTATATACTTGTGTATATATTCAACTTATACATATAAAAGGTGTATATGTATATATTCTACTAATTTACTATTCCTTTATATTCTTAATACCTAAAAGGTATTAATATACTTATCTCTGCGGTATAAGTATAATCACAATTCATTTTCAAGATTTCCTTTCTTAGCTACTATACTTCAAAACGTATTCATATACTTATCCCTCCGGTATAAGTATATCCATAATTCATGTCTAAGATTCTCTTTATAACTTCAATACTTCAAAACGTATTTATATACTTATCAATCCAGTATAAGTATATCCATAATTCATTTCTAAGATTCCCTTTATAACTTCAATACTTCAAAATGTATTTATATACTTATCCCTCCGGTATAAGTATATCCATAATTCATTTCTAAGATTCCCTTTATAACTTCAATACTTCAAAACGTATTTATATACTTATCCCTCCGGTATAGTTTATCCATAATTCATTTCTAAGATTTCCTAAAATATAATCAAAGAGGCTAAAACCATTGTTTAATAAAGAACCTCTTTTCTTTTATAAGTTAAACATCTTATTCAATATCTTTATCCCAAAAGATTTCTATACTTGTTTCTATCTTTAAAATCAATTATTAAAGATCTAAGTATATTCAAAATCATTAAACCGTATATTCTAGTTTAACTACATTCCAAGGGTTTCAAAACATGTGTTGCTAAAACAATGTTTACAACAAACCCAAAACAAATCATTATAATCATCTTTAAACATTCGTTTAAAGATTCAATTATATTTACTTCGATGATATATCTGAGAGGGTTAAAGACTAATGTAATTAACACATTGTCACGACAAACCCAAAACCATTTTATGCTTGTAGAAATCACACTTCGTGCACTTAACTCATTTCCGACATTATCAGCCTAACTATCCCTCGATCAAGAGTGAGGCCAGGTAAGTTAGAGCACTGGTTGCATATCACCCCTTGCCTAGACACCCCATTCTTGACACTCACAGATAGATAATCCTACTCGTCTACTTATTAGAATTAAGCACAGTAATCATGATATTCAATAAACAAGTAATTAGGAAGTTCACTTATATGACTATTCTATTTTCGCACACTTTCAAACTTACTTCAATTTAACATACAAGTTAAACAACCATTTTAATATGATAAGGAATCACTAAGGATGTCATTGCAAAGTTTCACACATAGTGTTGAAAACACAATAATTCAAACTGCATCTATAGCGACTATCGCTATAAGTGCACTTTCAATTCCAAGTCCATGATATGTTAATCCATACTAATCCTTATGTGCTTTGTTTCAAATCCATTCCAATTGCTATACAAGTAAATTCAAGTCCAAATCCAAGTTCATTCAAGTCCATTCCAATCCATTAACATGGATTACATATGTCACTTACTTTTAAAGTAAGAATCAAGTTAACATTTTTAACATAAGTTACCAACATTCAAGCAACTTTAACAATAGTTAAAAACATGCAAAAGATTTATGTTCGCTGTCCTAAATAGTGAGTAAACTCACCTTAATCCTTCGCAAATCCGAGAACCAAGAATAAGAATAAAGATCCAAGAATAAGAACAAAGATCCAAGCTAGCAACCTCCTTCCTTTCCTTGCTTTCCCTTCTTATAAAGCTCACGACCAAAGATGAAAATAGAGAAGGACTTGGAATTTTCATCTTCTAACTTTCTAGAAGGTCTTGTAATGGCATAAGAAGGCTACACTCAAAGTTTGAGTTGATTTGGAGTTGGTTTGAGTATAGTTTGAGAAAGTTAGTAAGGAAGAGGAAGAAGATGAAGAGAAACCATTAAAAAGCTTCATTAAGCTTAGGAATTTTGTGTAAGAAATAAGGAGGCATACCCCTCCTTATATAGGAAAAGGAAGGTGAATGGGAAAAGTCCAAAATGCCCTTAAAACCCTAATGGCATTAATGAGTGATGGGATGGTGTGTAAGGTGAAGTGAGATGGGTGAAAGTTGATGTGAGAGGTGTGTAAGATGATGGTAAGTTTGCTTTTTCAAAGCTTAAGGATTAGGCTTCCATTTGTATACATATAAGGAGCTTATATACATACACTTAGGATATTTTCTAAACTCTTGATGTGACTAATTATGATTACATATATATGTGTGTGTGCATATATACAAATATATCAAACAACGTTGCAACGATATGAAACAACTTCTATTCAACGATAGGATGTGAATCTGGAAGTTGAACCTCGATCATATTTTTAGTTCTTTATCAAATGATTTATTCAAGTAAACAAAACTTGGAAATAAATTCATTAACTTATTTAAACAATTAAAACAAGCATATTCAAATTATAAAACATTTATTTGAATATTTAAATACCCAAAATACAAAAACTTTCCTTAAATGCTCATTTTCGAAAATGATGACATCATCAAAATAGTTAACCATAAATATGAAAAATATTTTTATTAGCTAATTACTTCCCTAATGATTAATTAGACATTCACTAAAATTTTCAACAACTTTTACTGAGAAAATAGTCATTTATTGATAAAACGATTTTCGGTCATTTTATCAATATTTTACCAAAAATATATTTTTGAAAGCATTTTTCCAAAATGAGTCTAGGATTATAAATTACTAATTAAATGATGTTTAACAAGGTTATAAAATCGTATTTATAACACTTAACAATATTACAAATTGTTATGTTATTCAAAGATTAAGTGTTCGAATTTTCCGGGTCTTTACATCCTCTCCCACTTAAAATATTTCGTCCCCGAAATTGCAACACGAGAAACCAAAGAAACAATCAAACATCGATACCTTACAGTATCATACTACCAGCAAACAAAACTCATGGCTTGATCAAGTTCAAACCCCCTCATCGCATAAGGATGATAAACAACCTACTAAGTGCGCCTTACGCTCAACAGCCTTAGGGATTACTCAGTTGATAATTCACAATACCTCATAACAAATCAAAGAGTCGTTTCCCAAGCCCTCCACTAGCTACCAAACATACTAAATCCCATACGATGTTAATAAACCATCCGTACACATTGTTTGATCATATCACTTTCCCGATCACAAGACTTCGTTTCCGAACTAGTATACCACACTTGACTTATCTAGTGCGTACTTCGATCTAGTTTCTTGACCAGAAACTTCCATCTTCCTTACATAGCCATACACTATGATAGAAAACTTCAGGATCATATCAAAAATCCATATCAAGTATTCACTATCAAAGTCTAGTGAAGAACCCTTGTTCGGACCGGTGCAAATCACCTTCAAAATCCTGTACTCGAATCTGTACCAAGATCAACTATGCGAATAAAACGATCTACGTACAACTCACGTATTTTATCCTATTGGTTTCTTAACCACCAATATCCTTTATTAATTCTTCTATATGTATAGTATGCCATTTTATTCTAATATCCTTCCTCTTTTTTCGACATTCAATTATCACTTAGTATTTCTTTATTAATACTAAAACCACTTATGAATCATTTCATAAAACTTTACTACAAGTTATTAAACACTGTATAACTTAAGTTTGTACACATATAATACTCTAATACATTCTATGAGTATATCCAAACATCAAATTTGTTAAGTATGTTAATCAAATGTTGAACTTGTTCTAACTTGCTATCATAATAATTCAAGTGTTATATAAACTCAACTTTATATTTTCACAAACACTTAACTTCAAGTTCCATAATAATTCAAAAGTTTTCAACTATCCAAAATCGTTGAAAATCCCGTTTCATTTTAACAAATGAAACCGACCAAACTACAAATCATGGCATTATTCACATTTATACAATCTTAATGCATAGACTATATGGTTCCATAAAATGACTTAATCGAGTTTCAATAATTTATATAAAGCACTTCTTTATCTAACTTATTTCACAAATTCTTATCATTATTCGGATTATAATAGACGGATCATATTAAAATTAAATTTAACCTAACATCATCATTAAAGGCCTTATAGTCAAACTATGAAACTTAATTCACAAGGTGTTCATATCTAATGTTCTCACTTATTCCCATCTACCCAACCCATGTTTTTAAAAGGCAAACTAGTTATAAGTCAACAAGCAATAGTACATGCTCATAAACTGATCAAGCATAACTAATAATAGTTGAATATTATCATTCCTAACAACCAAACACATCATAAATAACTATATCAATTTATGAAAGTTTATATTTTGTACAAAAATATAAGCCTAGGTAAAATTATTTCATTTACCAATTTAAAACCAATATTGTGTCGATTTTCCTTGTTTAAGTATTTAGAAATCCCTATCGATCCCATGGCGTCCCACATATCGACCAGAATTCATAAACCACTCAACAGATTAACTAACAGAACATAATATATATATATTTATAGCACTAACAAATACGCGCTCTCTTATATATAATACACTCAACTCATGTTAGGGCATTCCATTACCCTATCTCTTGATGAGTCATACCCAACCTAAGCCAAGGTGTTCGCTCAACCTTGTGCTCTGATACCAAATGTAACGACCCGACTTTTCGACCCTCGAATGTCGACACTAATACATCCACGGTATTCACGTGCCGAGCACCCAAGTGCCGAAAAGACGAAAAGTTAGGGTGAAATAAATAAAAAGAAAATAGGCTAAGGAAGAAGAGGACACAATACCAGAATCTCACAATGGAACGGTAACATATAATATAAAGAATGATCTTTACAAAATAAAACTGTATAATTACAACTATCAGAGAACAATAACCTATCATCAACTTGGACAGTTATAACAACCCGTCCTCATAAATGTTGATGTACAACATAGAATGCAGCGGATATAAAAAGTACGGTAAGATGAACTCCAACTCTCTTCCAAAAGCTCCAAGGCATCCAAAGTAAAACCTGCCATACTCAGCCTACTCGAAGGAGTACGTGATGATTTTAAGGAAAACAAAAACCAAGCGTCAGACATCAGTCTGGTATGAGAAACTCAAGATACACATTGCATGTAACAACACTGAGGGGACTGTGCAGATAACCGCTCCGGATTTCCCCTCAATTGAAACCAACCATTTATTAGGAGAAGTATAGTTGTATTATAAATAATGTCTAGGGTGTAGAATATAAATAAATTCACATAGAAGGAATGGTTACATTGGTTACATTCGACAACTATTAAGTATACAAACAAGACCGATAAGGCACGTTCGCATATTGGATTTTCCATCGGAGATCTCTCAACACAGATCCGAACTCCATGCACAAGGGTCAGAAAGTACCTCCGAGCGTCGCATATCTCTAGATAAAATATACCATAAGGTAAACACAACTGGCCCACGCACGAAACACCGAAGTGCACCACGTGGAACCAAATATATCCAACTCCCGCGCGCAACTTCGAGGAGCTCCCGCACGATTCGATAATAAGCATACACTAGATATGGAGTCAATATATCCTGCCATAGGTTAGCAAAACCCCAGATTGTGCTCCTACTCTGTTTTTAGCCATTTCCGATGTCGAGGTTTCGTTCGGCATCTTTCACACGAGTCTACATCACTCAAACAGAACAAGAATTCCTAGTTGGAATCCCACAGCTCAATAGATCTTGGAATCACACATAGACTCCTTCACAGATCTCGGAATCATACATGGATTCCAATACATCAACAGATCTTGGAATCACACATAGATTCTTTCATAGATCTTAGAATCACAATATGTGTTCGAGCATCTCAACAAATCTCGAATCGCCATATGGCCTTCACTTCACAACCGCTTCCAAAACATAGAACCCGTATACTAGTTTTGAAGTGGTTTTCGATAAGTAAAACACTTACCAATCCCGGTCTCCTCAAAACCAGTCGCTAAATTTAAGGCCAAGTTCTATAGTCGAAACCGACTATAGTACACGCAATAAATGATTGTATATGGAAAACAGCCTCGCTTAATTTCGATAACAAACGAATAATCATTCAAGGCACTATTAAGATCATGAAGCATGATAAACAATCAAATCACTATCAAGTCACATAACATGATAACAGAAGCACGATTAACTCATATAAACGGCTTCTAATTCCTTTCCCATTTAATTAATCTTTCATTAATTAATACTCCTTTATTAGTAAACTTCTTTTATCTAATAAAACTTCATTTGTCTAACTAGACTTCCTTATTAATCAATAATTCATACTCGATTAATATTCCTTTATATACTTGTGTATATATTCAACTTATACATATAAAAGGTGTATATGTATATATTCTACTAATTTACTATTCCTTTATATTCTTAATACCTAAAAGGTATTAATATACTTATCTCTGCGGTATAAGTATAATCACAATTCATTTTCAAGATTTCCTTTCTTAGCTACTATACTTCAAAACGTATTCATATACTTATCCCTCCGGTATAAGTATATCCATAATTCATGTCTAAGATTCTCTTTATAACTTCAATACTTCAAAACGTATTTATATACTTATCAATCCAGTATGAGTATATCCATAATTCATTTCTAAGATTCCCTTTATAACTTCAATACTTCAAAATGTATTTATATACTTATCCCTCCGGTATAAGTATATCCATAATTCATTTCTAAGATTCCCTTTATAACTTCAATACTTCAAAACGTATTTATATACTTATCCCTCCGGTATAGTATATCCATAATTCATTTCTAAGATTTCCTAAAATATAATCAAAGAGGCTAAAACCATTGTTTAATAAAGAACCTCTTTTCTTTTATAAGTTAAACATCTTATTCAATATCTTTATCCCAAAAGATTTCTATACTTGTTTCTATCTTTAAAATCAATTATTAAAGATCTAAGTATATTCAAAATCATTAAACCGTATATTCTAGTTTAACTACATTCCAAGGGTTTCAAAACATGTGTTGCTAAAACAATGTTTACAACAAACCCAAAACAAATCATTATAATCATCTTTAAACATTCGTTTAAAGATTCAATTATATTTACTTCGATGATATATCTGAGAGGGTTAAAGACTAATGTAATTAACACATTGTCACGACAAACCCAAAACCATTTTATGCTTGTAGAAATCACACTTCGTGCACTTAACTCATTTCCGACATTATCAACTTAACTATCCCTCGATCAAGAGTGAGGCCAGGTAAGTTAGAGCACTAGTTGCATATCACCCCTTGCCTAGACACCCCATTCTTGACACTCACAGATAGATAAGCCTACTCGTCTACTTATTAGAATTAAGCACAGTAATCATGATATTCAATAAACAAGTAATTAGGAAGTTCACTTATATGACTATTCTATTTTCGCACACTTTCAAACTTACTTCAATTTAACATACAAGTTAAACAACCATTTTAATATGATAAGGAATCACTAAGGATGTCATTGCAAAGTTTCACACATAGTGTTGAAAACACAATAATTCAAACTGCATCTATAGCGACTATCGCTATAAGTGCACTTACAAGTTCAAGTCCATGATATGTTAATCCATACTAATCCTTATGTGCTTTGTTTCAAATCCATTCCAATTGCTATACAAGTAAATTCAAGTCCAAATCCAAGTTCATTCAAGTCCATTCCAATCCATTAACATGGATTACATATGTCACTTACTTTTAAAGTAAGAATCAAGTTAACATTTTTAACATAAGTTACCAACATTCAAGCAACTTTAACAATAGTTAAAAACATGCAAAAGATTTATGTTCGCTGTCCTAAATAGTGAGTAAACTCACCTTAATCCTTCGCAAATACGAGAACCAAGAATAAGAATAAAGATCCAAGAATAAGAACAAAGATCCAAGCTAGCAACCTCCTTCCTTTCCTTGCTTTCCCTTCTTATAAAGCTCACGGCCAAAGATGAAAATAGAGAAGGACTTGGAATTTTCAACTTCTAACTTTCTAGAAGGTCTTGTAACGACATAAGAAGGCTACACTCAAAGTTTGAGTTGATTTGGAGTTGGTTTGAGTATAGTTTGAGAAAGTTAGTAAGGAAGAGGAAGAAGATGAAGAGAAACCATTAAAAAGCTTCATTAAGCTTAGGAATTTTGTGTAAGAAATAAGGAGGCATACCCCTCCTTATATAGGAAAAGGAAGGTGAATGGGAAAAGACCAAAATGCCCTTAAAATCCTAAAGGCATTAATGAGTGATGGGATGGTGTGTAAGGTGAAGTGAGAGGTGTGAAAGTTGATGTGAGAGGTGTGTAAGATGATGGTAAGTTTGCTTTTTCAAAGCTTAAGGATTAGGCTTCCATTTGTATACATATAAGGAGCTTATATACATACACATAGGATATTTTCTAAACTCTTGATGTGACTAATTATGATTACATATATATGTGTGTGTGCATATATACAAATATATCAAACAACGTTGCAACGATATGAAACAACTTCTATTCAACGATAGGATGCGAATCTGGAAGTTGAACCTCGATCATATTTTTAGTTCTTTATCAAATGATTTATTCAAGTAAACAAAACTTGGAAATAAATTCATTAACTTATTTAAACAATTAAAACAAGCATATTCAAATTATAAAACATTTATTTGAATATTTAAATACCCAAAATACAAAAACTTTCCTTAAATGCTCATTTTCGAAAATGATGACATCATCAAAATAGTTAACCATAAATATGAAAAATACTTTTATTAGCTAACTACTTCCCTAATGATTAATTAAACATTCACTAAAATTTTCAACAACTTTTACTGAGAAAATAGTCATTTATTGATAAAACGATTTTCGGTCATTTTATCAATATTTTACCAAAAATATATTTTTGAAAGCATTTTTCCAAAATGAGTCTAGGATTATAAATTACTAATTAAATGATGTTTAACAAGGTTATAAAATCGTATTTATAACACTTAACAATATTACAAATTGTTATGTTATTCAAAGATTAAGTGTTCGAATTTTCCGGGTCTTTACAGCACGCAACATCGACGTTTACTTTCGAAAGTCTATGTGGGAAAGACCACTTAAATTTTTCATAATTGGTTTCAGAAAATTCAATTTCACTTAATTCTTTTATGGTTTTGTTGATATAAAAGACATAATATATATATATATATATATATATATATATAATATTTTAAAATCTGATTTTGAAATGGACCCAAAGTTGAATCTTAAGTCTCAAGCAATAAATGAATTTCATTATAAGAAAATGAACCAAACTTGAAATTATTAAACTTTTGAAATGTAAAATAAGAAAATGAACATAAATGAAATAAACTGAATTGGAAACCCTTTGAAATTTGTAATAGTGAATTTGAAATAAATTGGAGACTACTGAACTTGTATAATAATTAATATTTTTCCTTAGAATATATAACTTACCAAATTATTCAAAAAGTTTAAATGTTTTAAGAACAAGCAATTTAAAATATACAAGTATTGGTTTAAATAATGAAAGATGAAATAAAAAATTGATGGTCCATAAATACGAATGAAATTTAAGTTATGAAATGAACGATATATATTTGGATATGTTTGAAATTGAATTCAACTAGGTAATGAAGATAAACCAAATCAATTAAATAAGCTAGTAAAATAAATTGTTTGGTTATGAATTTAATTGTATAGCTATTGATAGTTAGATATTTGACGACTTAGGATAATCGATATTTCCAAGTCGAAAATAAATGTTTAACTTGTTTTGTGAAAATAAAAGTGAATTGGTTTATAAATTATAAACTTAATGAAGGGTGAAGTAACTAATTAATCTAATTAAAAACGAGCTCATCACATAGCGGTATTCGTAATTTTCTGAATTAAAGTTTAAATGAATGTATAGGGCCTAAATTAAGCCGGAATTCTTTGAAACAAGAATCTTCCAGATCTATTGAAATATAATTTCCTAATGAAAGAGAAAATTTTAAATTTCAACTCGTAGATTTTAAGATATGTGTAAATCAAATTTTCAAAAAAATCGCGGTTTCACAATTCACGGTTTTGAACTAAAATATTTATGAATTTGGTTATGTAAACTATTAAACGAGGCAAATTGGATAAGAAATTAATTTGGCAAAACATATAAAAATTGACACTTTCTTACTACGCCTTTTCGAGGATGAAAAGTTTTAAGTGGGGGAGAGTGCAACATCCCGAGATTTTATGACAATTTAAAATATTAAATTTAATGTGATGTTTAACAAAATTGTTTTAAATATTAAATTTAACAATTTATGTCGTATATCAATAAGGTATAAACTAAAATTTACTTGTTGAACAATGAACTGCAATGGTTATGTATGATAATGACAGTGTTTGATAAACTATTTATAATGGAACTTGAAATTTGTATTGAACTAACAATATAGAATGTTTAACTGATTTTGAGATTTAATTTATATTAATAATTTTAATTTATGGAATTCAGAAATAAAATATATCAATTTGATTGTGCAATGAAATTTCAACTAGTTATAAACACAATTATATGCAGTTATTGTAAAGATAGTCATGATTTGGTTATTAATTTAAAATAAAAGGAATTCAACCAAATATAGTAAATAAATGGTAATATTTTACGCGGGCAACTGATATTTATTAAGTTACAATAGTTAATTTGTATGTGAATCCATTTATTTATTTGTTTACAACAATAAGCATATAATATTTAATTAGAAGTTGTAACTGGTCATAAATTGCAAAAACCCAAAATTAATGCATTGATGATAAATTGAAAAAAAATGCAACTAAAGCACTTAATTATTGTAGTTAAGGTGAATAAAAATTGTAACTATCGAAGATTAATATAATAGAATTAAACAAGCGTTAAGTAGGACCAAAATATAATGAAATATGGAATAATAAAGTTAACATCGAAGTAAATAAGACTAAATCAACTTTAGGCTATGATAAATAAATTGATTGCAATTAACTATAATCAAGTATTTTGTTACTATGCATTAAACGATAGACAATAATTACTGACGTAACAGGGTATGAACAAAAAAATGTCAACTATATCTATAAATTCAAAATTGGTTGAATAAAAAAGAAAACAAATCAAATCAAATCGATTTAGTGGAATTAAATGTATACATAATGAGGATTAATTACAAATGAAACAAAACATTGCAAATTTATGTAATAATTAACTTTGAATTTGATATGTCAATTTGTTATAAACTATAGTAAAAAAAAGAATTGTTACTCATGAAAATTGAATTAAAAGAGAGTTAATTAAATATAATTTATTTGATTAATATATAAATCAATTTAATGAACTCTAATCATTTTTTTTTATTTACGTATGAAGCCTAAGACTTCACTCAAGCCATTGCCTGTCGGTCTTAGGAAACCCTACGTGTAGTGATATACCCCGATTTTTCAATGCCTTCACACGACCTAGGTAGTCACCCCTAGAAATTGGCAGAGATGGCCCTCGAACTTGAGACCTATGTCTCATCCCAATTCGCCCACCTCTAACCAACTGAGCTAGGAGTGTCGGGTTAATCAAATATAATTTAATCTTCGAAATTAAATTAAAGTTGTACAAATGAAAATTTGAATACATTGTTTATTTAACCATTGAAATCCTTTGACTAGAAGTACATCTTATACAAATCTATTTTAACCTAATTTTCTACCTATAAATAATATCTGATTTTAACCTAACCCATCTCTTAAAATGTATCAACTCTTTCTTTCTGTTACAGGGAGAACCTCCACTTCTTCTTATGTACAAAAAAGGCATTAAAATTCAAATTTGATTGAAATAAATTCAAATAAAAATTAAGGTGTACATCCTTATGCTTGGATTGGTGCGTTCTTCATCTGGAATGAGTTTGGATAGGACTGGAGTTGTGGAGGAGGAGAGCGATGCCTTTTACAGTAAAGAAAAAATGGGTCTTAGCAATTAGGTTTGGATTCACAGTCGATATAAGGATTAATATGAGATTTGGAGATCGTATTCATGATCATGAAGGAAAGTAGCATCAGGTAGTGAATTCTGGTGGAATTCTATGACAAAGTGCCGCATCCTTGTAGGTTGCATGCATAAGTCACATTGATTTGGGTGAGGCCGAATTTGACATGTTGATTACGTGGAGGGAGCATTCGAGGAGAGAAGATTAATGGTGCAGACGTGAGGTGATTCCGTGATGTGTGGAGGGAGATTAGGTTGGCAAGTAGTCGACCACAGTGGGTTTTCACGTTGGAGCAGCAGGTATTATCAAAGTGAGGAAGAAGAAGGTGGCAAGTGATTGGTGACATAGCATTGCATAAGTGGGTGAGGTATATTTTAACTTATTTTATAGAAATTTGAAATTCAAACCGTAAAACATGCATAACTTTTTCATATGAACTCGGATTGACTCGCGGCTTGTTCCGTTAGGATTGTATCAAAATTTCAGATGACATGGAGGTAATTTGGTTGGATTTGGAGACTGTCAAATTTTGGGCTAAATTTTGGATTTCAACCGCATTCGAAACCAAAAGTGAGTGATTAAACCCACTCACACCTAACTAAAATATTTGATTGTTAGTTAAATCAAATTTATCTTATGATGTGATTGTTTTGTTTGCTATTTGATTCTTAAACTGATTATTTGTGTTAATCAGTAGAGACAGTATAATTTAACTAACTGTTATAAATTTTACAGTTAGAATTTAATTTCTAGTTTAAAAATCACATACCCGATGGCTAGTAAACTGATATTATATTGAACTGTTTAGATGTGTTGATTTTGATGGAGGCCTTGAAATTATATATTTAATGTATTGACATGTAATTCATCTTGTTATCAACATTGTTTATATATGTTATTGATTTTATTGATTAATCCCAACCATTATGCTAGATGTTACGGGCATCAAATGAACTCGGGACTAATCATTAAAATGAACTAAGAACGCAGACTGAAATGATAAATACCTATGACCCTGATTTGGATTGAAATGATATATATCCTTTCCCAAAATACTAAAATTAATTTTTAAGTATTACTTGACCATAGGATAGAAAATTATATACGGATACTGGTTGGTTAAATAAATAAAAAATTATCCTTGAATTTTGGAATATTGTTTTAAAGACAAAATAAATGATATTATTAATTGATTTTCCTTAAAATTGAACTTTGAGCTTTGAGGTTTAAATTTTTAAATTTTAAAGAATTCGTAAATGTGGATAACTGAAGTTAAAACTTAATTGAATATAAAATAAATTTATCAAAATTGAATTGTTTATCCATCTTTGATATTTACTTTAAATTAACTTGATTTATAGTAATAATTGAATTGTGAACTCGAGATTTTTATAAGCGAATAACTCAAAGTGAGAATTATTGTTGAAATTAAATTATTTGAATCAAATTACTAAATCGAATTGTTTAAAATCGAACTATTGAATCGAACTGAAATATAAATGGGAAGTCAAATCCTTTTCAATTAAGATATCGAAATTTAGTCAAATTGATTTGCAACTGAAATATGATTTCCTGTTTAGTTAAATTTTGAAGAAACGATTCTAATTCCAACTATAGTATTTTAAACCATTTTATAAACCATTTTATTTTTATAATAATTATTTTCTTTATAAACTATTTTATTTTTATTAATTATTTTAAATAAACCATTTTAATAATTAACCACTTATTTTATAAACTATTTTAATATTTTAGCTATAGATTTTACTAATTTTGAAATTTCTATTTTAAAACAATTATCTTATTTTCAAACTATTTCAATTATATATCTAAACTATTTTAAATATATTTTAACTACTTTAGTATTCAAATTATTTTAAAGTTGGAATTGTTTCAAGATTTTGAGTTGGTTTGAATAGAGATTTAATATAAAAGTATATCTTATTTTGAACATGAAGTGGTTTTAAAGAAAAATCTGATATTTTGACATGAAGTATGAATATCTTTGAAATGTAAAAGAATTGATCGTTGTGAAAAATGTAAACGATTGGTTGTTAAAAAGACTAGGACCGGATATTGTCATACTCTCTGCCAATACCGAAAACGACTTTAACAACTATGTACGCGGTGGAGTTCCAGAACGAAGTAGGTTGATTTGGAGGCGATTACTAGATTTGAAGAAAGAGAACGATGATGGATGTCCTTGATCTTCGGGTCATTATTAAAATGACTAAAATAGGGCTATACCGGACCAAGTGGGGTTAGCTACCTCCATCGGCAACACTTCTTCCTTTATTACTATATTCCTTCGATTTGATTGATTTGATTTGATGCGCATCTATGATTTGGGAGTTTTGTTTGAGGTGGGCGGTAGTCGCGGCTATGCATTACCACCATTCCGGGCGTGCAACTAGTATATTCCTACTCTGGGCTTTCCTTGTGTTCCTTGTCAAGTTGTCCTGATTGAGCCTCGTACGATTTTGATCTAACGTTGTCGTATAGCAGTGCATCCCTATCCACCAACCATTACTGGTGTTTTATATGCAATGTTTACGATAATGTATAAACAGTGTAAGGGTAAAAATGTAATCCTGCTTACGCTATTTTAATATTTTATATTTAATCATAGACACTATTATAATAGCGTACTATACTATATAGTATCTAGTTTAACGGATCCTTAGAAGATGGAAATTCCTGTAACATCTCTTAAGTTATTGCACTCATATTATCGCATGAATTTGATTTAACTAATATAGGAATATTTTAGTTCTGATTCGAGTATTTTTGTCTTTTCATTTATGCTCGGGCAGCCTGAGTTTTCAGTTAACGAAGACACAGTTATGAAGATGAAGATGGAGCCCGACCAACATATTCATTTATATTTTCCACTGCATATATTGGTATATTGTATGTTAATTAACTCTAATAATAATTGTAAATGTATAACCAATGTATGTTTTAACAGCTTCATGAACTGTTATTTATTAATTATATTTTGTCCTTCCGCTGTGAGGTTATGTGATTGTTTTTCTTCTTTCTTCCTTTTCTTATTTTAATCCTAATAACTATTTGTATTTTTGATTTGTTTAAGTCGACCGTGAGGATCATTGTCGATTTGAATGATCAAAAATCTCAAATGTTACATTTTGAATCTAATAAAAATACTAAGAAAAATTCCTTACTTCCTATAAATTACCTTCAACATGCTATAGTTGACAACAACTAGGAATAGGTAATAATCCCAACAAGTTGCATCCTGTAAAATTTAATTACAATATTACAGTAAATGATCATCCGAAATTTAGACTAGAGTCTACTACTTTTATACTTTAGTAAGTATTGAGCATTCATGGCTAAGGAAGTCTCATAGAAGGGACAATCTTTATAATTTAAAAGAACAATCTATTACATATATACATGAAGATTTAGTACTTTTTTCAAATAGAGACGATGCAAGTTTTTTCATTTTCATACTTTTGAAAATGATAATTCGAATCTTTATTACATCTCCACATATTGACGTAATGGCCGATTGCTCTATTTACTTATTGCATTGAGTCATTAATTGATTTTAAAAATAACTTAACCCATATAGTAAATGGTTATTTGTGCACATACACATATATAAAGTGCAACAATTCATAAACATAAACTTATTTCATAAGATTACACATATTTTATAAATTTGTTTTGTAAAACCAATTCATCCTGCGCACATGCATATATATATATAATTAAATATTCGTGTTAATAAATTTTTAACTTAATTCTAACATGACTCAATATATATATATATATATGTGTGTGTGTGTGTGTGTGTGTAAACTTAGCTGCTTGACATGATTTCCATTGCTTTTGACTTCGTTGTCGTTAATCAAAATTCTTGTGTATCAACAACCACTACTCAGAAAGGAAGGACCCGCAATAGTACTTGAAGCTCTGCTCATGGTATATGAATGCAGCAGCGGCTCCTGATGCCATTACATGTAAAGCCTTCCCGATATATCTTGAAGGAGTGGCAATGATGTAGTTTACTAGGCTTCCTCCCGAGTCAATTCCTAACTTCAAAGACTTGGGTGAAAAGTTCTTGACTCAATTTCGATTGCACACGTCGAAGTCTAAACACGTGATGGAACTTTCTACAGTTAAGCAAGCCCCGGGAGAAACTTTGAGGGGGTATCTTGCCCACATCAGTGTAGCTATCACCGAAGTGAGTAACCCTAAATCTAAGACCATTATGACGGAAATACTTGATGCTGTGGATAAAGACTCAGAATTTGGGAGATATTTGGTTGGGAAGCCTCCCACGACAATAGAACTGTTTTATGAAAAGGCAAATGTGTTCTTGCAACAAGAAGATGCATATGTGCATCAAAAAAGAAGGTTTAGCGAGGTTATGAACGAAGTATTTCAGAGTAATATTGCAGTGAGAGAGTCCAGCGACAACTCCGGAAAAGTTGAAGTAAATGTTGGGAACCAAAATAAGAAGATTGAACGTCAGGAGAAAACTGAAAACAAAGTAAATCGTAATCAGAAAGAGAACGCTAAAAAGAGAACCCGGTTCCAATCGTTCAAGAGTTACACACCATTAAATGATACTTTAGAGAATATTTATCTCGATACATGTAACGTGATGCAGTACAAGAAACCGACTCCGCAAGACTCAACAGAGAAAGAACATGAGACTGGAAAGTATTGTTTTTTCCATGAAAAGTTTGGCCATTCGACATATGAATGTGGTCATTTGAGAGATGTGGTTGAGAAGTTATTGCGTGGGGGAAAGCTTGATGAGTACAAGGTATCCCTGAGGGATGGAGGCAAGGAGCTCTAGCCCCGAATCAAGATCAAGGGGTCCCCGGAGCCACTGCCCAGTAAAAGGCGAAGGGGGTCGTCATCAATACAGTCGTCAGAGGACCGCATCCGACAGGTTTTAGTGTAAGGACGATGGAGCGGTATGTGAACACGACAAAGCATATAGAAGTTAGGGAATGTAGCAACCCCAAGGAAAGTGTTCTGATAAAGCCACAGAAAACGATGAAGGATGAAATTATTTTCCATGACAAAGAAAATTCAGGTGGTAAACCCCAAGTATTAACCTGTTGGTGATATCGACCATTATCAGCCCTGCAACAGTGCGAAAAGTCCTTGTTGATTTCAGGAGTTCCATCAATATATTGTTTAAGAAAGCGTTTTATCAAATGAAGTTGGAGTCGAGAGATTTGAAGCCATGTGTAGGATGGATACATAGTTTCAATGGTTTAACTACTAAATCAGTTGGTTTAGTAGAGTTGCCTGTTGAGTTAGGTACGGGAGATCGTCAGAGAGTATGAATCCTCCTATTCCTTGTGATGGACATTAATTCTCTTTACAATGCCTTCCTAGGCCGACCGGCCCTAGCAGAATTCAGGTCCTATATAGCTCCTTGGTGCCTACTCCTGAAATTCCCGACTGAAGATGGAGTGGGAATGGTCAGGGGTAACCAGCTGATAGGAAGGGTGTGCTATTTGGTGGAATGGAAGGAGGTCCGTAATGGAGAAGGAGAAGAATCGCAAGAAGCTGCCTCTCCAGCTAAGGAGGAAGAAGCACAACAAATAATGGATATGTCCCAACCAGGTTCGCTCAATCATTAATTTGAATACATTGATCCCAGAGAAGATGAAGAGTTAGGATGTAGAAGGGTGACACCTAACAAAAATACGATAGAAGTTCCGATCAGTGACGACGACCCGACTAGGGTCTTGAAGATCGGATCCCATTTAGATTCCATCCAGGTGAAAGAATTGATTAATTTTATTAAGGCAAACCTGGATGATTTGCTTGGTCCGATGCTGATATGTGTGAGATGTCTCCATCGATTATGAGTCATTCATTGAGCATCGATCCAAAGTATGTTCCAAATAAGCAGAAAGATGCAAGCTTGGCACGGAGAGGTCAGCATCTTCAAAGGAGGAGGTCGAGAAGTTAAAGGGAAACAGATTCATTTGTGATGCGACACATCCTGAATGGATATCAAATCCGGTCCTTGTGAAGAAAGCCATTGAGAAGTGGCATACATGCATCAATTTCTCAGACTTGAACAAGGCATGCCTGAAAGATAGCTTTCCACTTCTGCGAATTGATCAATTGGTAGATTCAATCGCTGGACATGAACTCCTCTTGTTTATGGGTGCATACTCTGGATATGACCAAATTCCAATACATGTTTCAGATCAGAAGCATACAAATTCCATTACGGACCTTGGTTTATACTATTACGTAATAATGCCTTTCAATTTAAAGAATGCTAGGGAAACGTATCAACGGTTGGTTAACCGTACGTTCCATAACTAGATCGGGAAATCGATGGAGGTTTATGTAGACGATATGCTTGTGAAGTCGAAGTAGTCAGCCAATCATGTTAGAGACTTGGCGGAAACGTTCAATATCCACTGACATTACACGATGAAACACAACCTATTGAAATGTACTTTTGGCATTACATCAAAGAATTTTTTGGGTTTCATCGTCAGCTCGCGTGGGATTGAAATCAACCCATATCAAATTGCGGCAATCAGAAACATCTGAGACCCTCAAAGGATTAAGGATGTAGAAAGCTTGGCAGGAAAGATAGCAGCTTTGAGTAGATTTATCTCTGGAGCTATTGACAAGTGTATTCCCTTCTTTGAATTAATAAAGAGAGGGAAGCATAACTTTGAGTGGACTCTAGATTGTGTCGAGGCTTTCCAGAATCTATTAAGTCACTTAGAGAGACCCCCGATATTATCCAAGTCTATAGATCATGAGGACTTGTTCGTATACTTAGCGATACCATTGCATGCGATTAGTTCAGCGCTTGTTTGCGAGGAGGATAAGGTAAAGACCAGTTTATTTTGTGAGTAAGAAGTTAACAGAGGCAGAATGCAAATATCCAAAGATTGAAAAGCTCGCCTATAGCTTGGTGATTACTTCAAGGAAACTCCATCACTATTTCCAGGCTTGCCCATTCATGATATACACTGACTAGCTGCTATGACAGGTCCTTCAATGACCTGAGGCATCTGGTAGGTTACTTAACTGGAGTATCGAACTAAGTCAGTTCGACCGCACATTTCTTCCCAGAATGTCAATCCGAGGACGAGCATTGTCTGATTTCATAGCCGAATTCACAACTTTAGATGAAGATACCTTGGATGATGACTCAGGCCCTCTAGAGACTAAACTGGGATCGAGCACCTGGAGGTTGTATACAGATGGTGGTCGTAATGATCAATGTTTCTGCATCGGGGTTGTATCGGTAACTCCTGAGGGACGATCGATCTATTATGCCTTAAGATCGAATTTTTCCATCATAACAATGATTCCGAGTAATAACCCTAATTATTAGGCTGAAATTCGTGAAGGAATTGGGAGTAGTTGCTTTGGATATTTTCTATGACTCTCAAATTTTTGTGTTCAGAAAGATTACCAAACAAAGGGACCCAGCTCGTCGCTTATCTGGAATGGGTTGAGGAACTGTTGGATGGCTTTGAGTACCACAATATTTCCCATATCTCGCAAGAGGAGAATCAGAAAGCAGATCGGTTAGCCAAGATGGCCAGCTTAACAACCCAAAGAAAACAAAGATTGTTCCAATTGAAGCGTTGAATGCTCCAAGCCCTGATCAGATAGAAGTTGATCAAACGTTAGAAACTGAGCCTGGAAAAGTGTCATGGATGACTCCTATAAAGAATTTTATGCGGTATGGAACACTTCCAGAAAGGAAGAGAGAAAAGCGCGCCATTGTCCGCAAGACTTCAAGATACATCATTCAACATGGTACACTCTACAGGGGAGATTTTTTGTTCCTTTACTCTGGTTCATCACAAACGACGACATTAAGTGCGTATTACGAGAAGTATAGGAAGGTGATTGTGGAGACCACACCGAAGGGAAAACCTTAGTAAAGAAGAAACTACAGTATGACTATTTTTGGCCTACCATAAACCGGGATGTGGATAATTATTCACGACGTTGTGACAAGTACTAGAGGTTTGCAAGGATTCCTAAGCTCTGCCCAACTAACTCGCTCAGATGGTGAATCCCTAACCATTTGTAGTATAAGGAGTAGTCATTATTGGAAGTCTTCATATATCCAAGGGTAGAGCGAAGTATGCAATCGTGGTAGTTGATTACTTTACGAAATAAGCAAAGCAGAACCATTAACCATCATCATGAAAAAGGGTGATTAACTTTATTGTCAGAAATACCATATGTAGATTTGGGCTCCCCATAACTATCATTACTGATAATGGGATCCAATTCGATGACATTAAGGTCAAGGATTACTGTCAGCAACATCATATCGAGAAGAGATACACAATAGTTACACATCCGCAATTGAATGGGAAACTAGAAACCATGAACAAGATCATCAAAATCATTCTGAATAAACGGTTGGAAGCAAAAGCCAAGTGGGTTGATGAATTTCCATCAGCTCTATGGGAAAATCGAACTACCCATAAGTAAGCAAGTGGCCATACTCTTTTCGCACTTTCATATAGTTCAGAGGCAGTCATCCCCATAAAACTTGAAGTCCTTTCTCATAGAACGATATATTATGATCCTTTGACTAATAAAGCTCTCCTGCTGGAGTCGCTTGATATGATCGATGAAAAGAGAGAGGAACCATACTTGCGTGCTTTAGAGCATAGACATCAGGTAACCCAATACTATAACTAAAAAGCGCAATCTAGGACTTTCAAGCCTGGCAATCTGGTTTTGAAACGTGTTTTTTCGACCCTTGTTTACATGGGTCCGAAGTGGGAAGGACCGTAATTCATTCATTGGAAGCTTGTTAATGGACTTTCAGGCTAACGACTGTGGATGGCGATCTTATTCCGAAAGCATGGAATGCCAAGCATCTACAACATTTAAGCTTTTATTTTGTCTTGGATTAAGTAATGAGGCGGGATTTACTGAAACTATTGTTATAAATAAAAGATCTTTCCATGTTCTGCAATTGTTTGTGTTGAATTAATCAAGCTTTACAATTTGGTTAGTTTATATTGAATGTAAACAAAGGGGTAGTTATCTCCTTGATGGCGTTTACTAGTTCATGCTTTGGCAAGTCAACCCAATTCCATGACTAATCGGACTTGAGTAAACCTAATTCGAGATTAATACCGACGTTGGACATAGCGACCCTCACTTTGTGAACCAAAGTGAGGAGACATCACTTAAATGATACATAGAAATCTTCCCAACCTTGATGGGATGAGTATAAATAAGAGGGATGAAACTCGATCATCCCTGATGGCAACCTTTTCCCTCAATTAGGGGCAAAAGTGGATGACCCGAGCAAGTGTGACCTGACCACTTGTCTAATTAATTCTGTTCCTCAGACCTTGGAACAGAAAACTGACCTGATTCGAGTTCGATATCGGCACTCAAATCAGTAAAATCCAACTAGGACTTAGAGTGTAGATTAGATGCCGAAGCGAATGACATAACCGTTCACACGACAACTCTAATTTTCATGACTCGAGAGTGATTATAAAATTAGGGTTGGCATGAAATGGTGTAGCATGACTTAAGACCACCTTAACCCACAGCTCTAACCTACATTCACGATGGGAAAGCATAAAAACATTTGGACCGAATATCCAAAGGACTTAGCTCCTACCCCACAGATGACTTAGGGGATTGAGCGTAGACTTAGCTTGAAATCCCCTCTAATGATAGGGCCAATGGCATAATCTTATAAATTAACCTCGAATATGCCATGGACTTGGCTTATAATTCAAGGTTAATTGAGGGAACATATACTGTACCTCCAATTTACGTGAATATGTGTCTAAAAATTAAATCGCATTGAATGGAAAGCGAATGATAGACACCAACTACTACTTCTTTGATTACAAATTTGTACAAAATGATAACTATTTTACTAATAACTTATTTTGTACAGAAAGATAAAGCAAAAGGCGAGGGCCGCACTCGCGGCAGCAGCAGCAGGCCAGTGGAAAACTAAAAGAAACAAATTCAAAAGCGTCTAGGACTTTGATGTCTTGGTCTTCTTAAGCTCAATGAGCTTCCTCCGCTTCTCTTTCTCGGTTTTGGTAAGTATATGTTTCTCCTTTTATTTCTTTCCAATTGAGGATTTTTCAGGTTTAAGAGTAGGCTTGGAGCTTGGATCCTATAATGGGGGAAGATCGGTAGAAACTTCCATGTTGGAAGGAAGGACTACATTAAGGGGATCAACGAGAATAGGTATGGGAAAAGTCTCAATCTTAACTCGTAGACGCTTGCCCTCTTTTCTCACTTTCATCTCAGCAAGTGTCCTTGGTCATACCGGACTCCCCAGCATAAATGACATCATCATCGCCACCCTTGCCATCAAGGTTTTTCAACGCAGATATCATCTCTCCTTCCTTCGGGGAATAATCATCGGGAGGCACTACTAGCTCATCAGTGGGCTTTGTCTCCTTCTCTTTAGCAATATCGGCAGGATTTGTACCTAAATCAGGGAGAGTAATAGTTATTAGCTCTACGAAAATAATTGGCCTCTTAATTGGAATCCCTATAGCACGATGACATGCCAAAATAGCTTAAGCAAGCAGAGGAGAGAGTGCGTGAATACGTTTAGCCGACTAATATCTAGGAGTTGCAAAAGTCTTAGCTTCAGTAATGGAGGAGATAATTGTGTGTAATGAGTCCTGGATGTTTAGGATCGTACTTCTCTGTTTCCCTAACCTTGAGCACTATAGAGGAAGAGTTAGAACTACTTTCAGTGGCACCTTTTTCCCTTAGCCTAATGCTTCGCGACTTGCTCAACTTCTTTTAGTAGCCTCCTTCTTTCTGCCAGATGCTCAAGTTCATCACCACTCAAGAATGTTCTCATCAGTTCTTCTTCATCCATAGTTTCAGCCTTCAGCCTACGCTTCTCCTCGTCAACAAGCTCGATCCATACATCAACTAGCGTCGTGGGATACTCCTTCACCCACGATATGTCACGAGTTCGAATGAATTGTGCAAAGAAAGACATTACAAGATGTCCCACGCCGTACATTTCTTTTTTGTATTTAATGAGCTATTTATCCATTACAGCCTTATCAACTTCGAAGTGTCCCCGGGAATTTGAAGCAGACTCAAGGGCAGTGTTAGCATTTTCTTCAACCTTTCGTGCCCTCTCCTCAGCTTCAGCCAACATGGCTCTTAGACTGACAGTCTCCTTCTCAAGTTCAACCTTCTCGTGCTCAAGGCGAGTGCAAGATAATTTCAAATCAATATTCTCAGCTATAACACTTTAGCACTACTCCTTGAGGGCTGCACATGCTTTTTTTTTTTGACGTCGAGCTCATTATAAAAGCATTGTTGCAACTCATCGATTTCAACATCGTGTTCTACGACTGAAATTTGTCCTGAACTTCTTCACATTCTTTTTCAACAACCTTGGCGTGTGACATATCGCAGTCCCACATATTTTTTTGATTTTTCAGATCTAGCTGGAGGTTTTATATAATTTCGGATAGCTTCCGGGCGAACTTGCAGGTTTCCTTGTACTATTGAAAGACGAAGTCTATCTGCTCCTTGACCCTGTCGGACCAATTCATAGGGACTGGATGAAGGTTAGGCACAAAATGTATGATATCGATGGAATTATTTCTTTAAAATTTTTACCCTCTCAACAGTTGAGGTGTCAAGTAACATGGGCTTTGATGTGGAGATATCGATGGATTTACGCTTGGATGGAACAATAGCTGCACCGCCCTTATCTTTGGATTTTTCCATTGGATCAGAATTCTTATTGAGATGTTTTTCTTGAGGATATGACTCATTTGGAGGAATTAGGTCTTTGAGAATCTGTTTATCCTCTTCATGGTGGCCTTGGTAACTTTTATGCCTTCTAAAATCAGAACGAACTAGAGAAGATGAGTGTGAGGAGGGATAATTTCTTTGTTGGTAACACCTTCTATTATCTCTATCGTGGTCATCTCTATAGTCACGCTCAGCATAGGAATAAGACTTCAAGACACTGCTGCGGTGCTTTTCAAGACCATAACTTCGAAATGGAAACAGAGCTGATATCTTGGGAGAAATACATAGTATCTGGAAGAGGAAGATCGCCCAGACCTTGAAATGGAAACATTGACTTCACTTGATGGGAATGGTGGGTTGGTGATTTAGCAGGAGGTGGAGTCTTGGGAGAAGGTTGCTTCTCTGTAGTGGACGTTTCTTTCAGAGAAAGACTTCTAGGCTCCTCCTCGATAATCCTTCTAGAAGATCTTCTGTGAATTTGTTTATGGGAGAGGCACTCTTGAGTGTTTCACTAGTTACTTCCTCGTGAGATTCCTCCTTTTCTCCTGGTTGAGGTTCCCATCTTAAAATTGCAAGATCTTTGTTCTTTGAGGCCTTGCCAACCTCATATGACACTAATGCCTTCCCCCGACTAGGGGAGTGCTTCCAATCCCCGCTAACGCTAGAGGAATCTGAGCAAGGGGCACATATGCAAAAGCACGACCTCCACCGACTCCTATACTTCGCTACGAACTAAGAAAATAGTACCCATGAAGAAAATCTTCCTCTAAGAAGCTTTTAACACTTAACAAGGCCGGTGGGGGCATTCTGTAAAAAAGTTAGACGGTTTTGATACACTTGGTCTTGCGGTTTTTTGGCTTTGAAACCGAAGATGATAACGAATAGTCAGAAAGCCTGTAAGCGAAGAAAACCTAAGGAAAATAGGACTTGGAGCTTACCAGATTGAAGACATCTCCTGGTACACCCATCTTGATGTCGAATGTAAAACCAATTAGGCCTTATATTTTCCACATTACTGAATCCCTCAATGATAATTGTCCTTTTAGGCGCAGATTTGAAATAAAGAAGGAAGGAGTCCCATCTTTCTGATGCTTGAAGTTATAGAACATGTTTATATATTCATAGGTGGGATCCACACCTAGGAACTACATATATGCAATGTACAAGGTGTAAAAATATGAATATGCTATCGGATGAAGCTGCATGGGAGCTATTTTCAATCGTCTAAGCAAATCGACGACGAAAGGGTGAAAGGAGGAATGTTCCCGACTGAGCATGTCTGCCAACTTATAGCCATGTATCCCTTTGGAGGATTGTGAAGTCTATTAAGATGTCAACAACTCGAACCTCATCCCAAGATATCTCATGTTTTAGACAAAATCGTCAAAGTCTTGACTCATCAGTAGTGGATACCGAAGGGTCGTGCGGTTCTTCTAGAAAGACCGCATCGTTAAATGTGTCATGAGCTCTATTTTCTCCTACACCTCCTACCTCCTCGTCCATAGAATTCCTTCTTTAGAGGATTCTACTTCCTCATGGATATCAACTTCAAATTACGGATCCATATCATTAGATTTAGAATCTGATGGAAGAATATCATGATTAGTTGCTGTCTCTAAAGCTTTGTATTTTTCAGATTCAGAATATCTGGTGGGTTATCTCCTAAACATGCTTGTTGTACTATCCATGAAATGTCGGTTGTTAGAGTATAGTAACATGTGCCCCCTTTGTGTGTGCTAGTGTTTGTAGTGCAGGCGTGATAAATTGCATAAATGAAAGAAGTGATGAAAGCATGTAATTGTCTAATATGCGTCGCAGTGTCACGAATAATTATGTCCTAATGTCCAGAATTTTTGAGTAAGTATGCTATGCTACTTAAGTTCGGTTTCTGAAGGCTCTATCCTAACTTTCCATGAGAATGGGTGTTATGTTGGCTTTAATCAATCTATATATTATGGATTGAAGTTGTTGTATTTTCAAGCTTGTCGACCTGGATAAATGTATGTATGTGTGAGGGTCATGTAGATTGCTTGAAATATTTATGTACATGGAAAATGGTTTGGATCGAAGTCTTCGGTTCAAGAATCTCAGATCGAATGGATGCAAAACAAAGCAATTCAGATTGAAATACTTCAACTAGCTAGGTTAGCTCTCACTTTTGAAAAGTTTTCAATTTGAAGGAACTTGGATCGAGTGGTGATTCGGCTAGAAGGCCTCGGATCGAATAGTCCCAGATCGAGCTGATCTGGTTTGAGAATTTTCGATCTGGGTCCCTTTTGCTTTATTTGAGCTCCCTTTCTCATCATCTCTTGAATCCACCAACCTAAAACAATCCATAGGATCGAATAGCCTATTTGATACAGTAAGACCTTAATCGAACCAAAAATCCTTCTTCCCCATCGTGTTTCCATCGTTCCTCCAGTACCTAAGTTCAAGTGATAAACCACCAACAAGATAACAACCATTGACAAATTGGGCATACTATGAGCATTGTCGATGGTATCGAACGTCACCACTGGCCAAGATGTCAATGTCGCAACAAATCGGAGGTCGTTAACGAGGTTTTGAGAATCAAATTCATGCAAAGCATCGAAATAAAGAAAACATAGAAGAAATTAACAACCTACCTTTGAATTGAGTTTGGATTAGGGTGGATTCAAGGAGCTTTAAGGATTAGGGTTATTTGAGATGATTTGGTAATGGAAACAAAGTAAAGAAAAAGGAGTAAATCAACTTATATATTGTGGCAAAAAGACTATTTGACTTCCTCGACAAGATGGTGCACACACATTTTTTCGGAACAGATCCAAAGGAAATGGAGCATTGGTCAGGTCGAGCATACTCCGGATCGAGACATTCGATCCGGAACGTGATAATTTTTTATGACCCAAACCGGGAATGGTTGAACACCAGAAGAAAATTTGAGACAAGATAAGAGATATCTTTGACAATTATTTCATGCTATCTGTAATATGACATATTCGTATGATTCGATTAAATCTCAATAACCAAAAAGAAATTATTTGGAATGACTTGTATGTGTGTAAACATATACAAATCAATAAATTAGCACGATTCAAATGGGTAACCCTAACCTTTTGATTTGACAAGGGTTTTGAAGGATTTACCTATACATTCGCCTAAACTCTTATTGCAGATCCCGATTTGCCGATTGAAACAAAGGCAATTATGTGTATGGTCTTCTATTTTTGCGTAACAAAAGGGTCAAAAGTCACGACTTCACAGAAAGACATGACTGTTGACTGTTGTTCATTCAGGAATGGATAACTTGACAAGTTCTGTAACAGCCTAACTTAAAAGTCGGGTATGAAAAAGTTTCTTAAATTTTTTGAGTATACTAATTTGATCTAATTCAAACATTTAGGTATAATGAGTACACATATATATAACACATAGATTATAACTAAAAACAAATTGTATATATGTATTTTAAAATATGATAAGTGGCATGAAATGATAAGGACACATGTCATCAAATGAACTGTACACATGTCTTTAGATTAAAGGAAATAAAGTCACATAAACACATTAGGTGTTCATGTGTAGAAACATCTTAAGACACCTAAGGGGCATGTGTCTACTTCCTAAAGCTTTCATAAAGATAAGGCCGACAAGTGTCCAAAACCAATTTACCAAACTTGCTTTAAATAATGCCATAAAAAGAGTGGAAATGTTCATTTGTTTATATACATTCACCAAAAAAGAAATAAAGTAAGATAAAGAGAAGAAATTTAGGAGAAGCCAAGAGAATAAATACAAGTTCAAGCTACAATTCTAAGGTAAGAAAAACTATTTGAGTACATGTATTCATTTCATACTATGAAGAAAAGATGTGAAAATTAAGAATGAATGATAGGTCTCGAACCTATGAAAATGACGTTCGGTATTTTGGCCATAAATTCTTCATTTCTCAATGAAATTTTGATTTTTGTAATTCTTTGGAAAGCTAATTCTATGGCCTAAAACTTTCTTTTTGACCACTTTTTTAAATTCAATTATTTATATTTCTGAGATCTAGACTCAAAGTAGGATAAAAATCTCCCTGAAATGGACATGATAAAATGCCTCGTATTGTTGAATTTTTTATACTAAATTGATAAATGATTTTAAGTATTACTTTTCATGGAAATTAAGTAGACCAAGACAACTTCTTACTGTAGAAAATTTGGAGTCAAAAACTGTATTTATGATATACCAAACATTTTGCCAAAAAACTATTCAAAAATATGAATTTCTGAAAATTGAAATGCTTTTAAATGTTTATAACACGAAGCGTAACTCAAAGCAGAACTTTTTGTAGCATTTTATGAAGCGTTGTCTTGTCTCTGAACTATTTATAAAGCACTCTATTAATCCCAGAACTATCATAATGCACCAGAAACGATGTAATAGCTTTTTTGAGTATAAAACCATTGTAAACTACCCAAAACTCACTACAACAAAAAACACTTTTCGCAACAGGCGATATCTGTTCCAGTAGACCTATTGCAACAGGCCTGCGCCTGTTGGTATAGCCGAAGTTGCTAAAAGTCTGCGACATTTTCTGCCTGTTGCAATAAGATGTTGCAATATACCTTTTTGCAACAGGCTTTTGCTATTGCAATAGACCATTTTGCAGCAGTATATGCCCGTTGCAATAGACCATTTTTTTCGAATAGAGTGGCTTCTATCCATCATGCTCCAGACCATGACCTTATACCTCCCATTTAGCATTGGCAACTTTATCAGCATACCCATTAATACGGAGAAGCATAGGTGCAACTGTCCTATGAATATGTTCTATAAATAGAGTCATCAACAAGTTATACAACCAAAAAACATAAAATATGTACTAAAAGTGCATATCAACCATAAAGCTTGACCCAAAAAAATTATCTGCAATACATCGTTTTTGGCAGTAACTAACCTTAGCAATGCATTGCTTGGCATCCATCACATAACAAAAGGAATGAATGTTACTTGTATAAATCAACTTCTGTGTACTGCATAAAAAGAAACAGAAGAGGAAACTCAGGTTTAAGTTACTGTGTACACACAAGAATAAGAGGATATAGTTCATTTAAATTAAGATATTTCGGAGCTCAGGAGATAGGGAAAATAAATCTCGGCATTCATCATTATTTATTTACAGCAACTACTCCATCACAGATGACTTACTCTTGGCAAAAGCAACAAAAACAAAATCTGGATATAAAAGTTCCGTTCACAAAGCAACATCAAGATAACATACTGAAACATCTGTACAAGTATATGGAAGTTAGTATTACTAATATAACATGTAAAAAAATTCATATACATATGTCAAAATAGAGTCATTTTCAAGGTTTTCTGTTCACTTATCTGGGCTAAACTGTAGTAGTTTGTTTAAATCCTTAAAATCTGGTATTGAAAATCAAAAGACAATCATGAGTGGACTTTGAATATCAATTGAAGTGTATCTTGATATATTTGATTACTGCTTGTTATTGGGAATCCAATGCAAGGGTTACAGTTTAATTAGATGATGTTTACTCGGTATGTAAATACATGAAATAACAAGCATACAGACATTCAAATGATAGAGGCAAGTGACATTTTTAACACAATAAAATATAGGAAAAAAATAGAAACAAAAATATCAAATGCTACCTCATTATCCAGTTCATCATGCGATTCCGCTATATAAAGGATATCAATATCCCTCCAGCCCTCCTCTCCTCACAATTCAAACTCATCATCAAGCTTCAGTGCCTCAGCTGTAGCCTCCTCATCTTCATCAATTACCAAATATGGCTTATGAACTTCTGGTCTAAATTTGTCTCTCATAGACAATAGTAAGCAAATTTCACAGATCTATCATATACACCAAGATGTCTAATTGATCATAGTATGACAGTGGTAAAGTATGACTTTGGTAAGTACGATTTTGGTAAGTATGACAGTGGGGATGATGCATGAGTAGTGAACTGACTTTGTTACTTGATCATAGTCAGGTGCTCATTTTAGGAAATATTTATATCCTACTTTCCCAAGTTGACATATTTTTCTTATATGTTGCATTCATTTAAAATGTATAATGTGATAGATAGCACGTCCATACTTTTAAGTACTTACCGTTTATCAGAAGAAACATCATGAACTCCAAACGCCCGAAGTAAAACAGGGTCCATGTCTAGCTTATCAATCTCCACTGACCTTGCTAAGCAAACACTGATCCAAATAGCAGGTGAAAAGAAAACGGAGAAAACACAAGGAAAATCATGCGCTAAGGTAAGAATATTCATATAGTTAGCTCACATTTAACAATCCTTTATTAAAAAAAAACCACCTCCACATTGCATTAGCTGTTCAAGATGACTGCATGGCATGCCATAAAAATCAACTGCCATTATCCAATATCAATACACAAAGTTGAACAAAATTAGATAATAATAATATGATAACGTCATTCTGAAAATTCCTCTTAACTAGTGTCCTAAGAAAATTCATCCGCAGGACATATCATCATCTTCCCAACATGGGCACACTGCCAGTAAAGAGCATGAAAAATGATCAGTTAAACAAAAAAAAATATGAACAAGACTTAGGTAAAATGCACAACAACTATTATACCTCAAAACACAAAGCACCAGTTTCAATTATCATTGCCTCCTCTAGTTGACATGCCTCTCGAGTAAAAATCACCACCGCCACACTGATAGCTACGTCCCCGATCGCTATGCCTCGATCCAGGACCATTATGGCCCTCAAAAGAGATTTCACGTTCGCCATTTGGTCCAGTTTTCTGATATCCATCATGCGAAATATTATTGCAGTTGACCCGCTTGTTTTCATCATTTGCTTGAAGGTTTCGCTCCCTATCATCCTGGTTTCTATAGTTAATTTTAATTTGTATATTACATTTTGATAATAAACCAAGAGTTAACGCAGTACCTGGAAATAGAAAATAGTGCACAATTGCAATTCATAGGACCATAACAAGGCGTACATACTGCATATCAACATTAGAAGCTATTTTGAGATCCCAAAGTGCAGCATATCCTAACCAAAGATGCTCAGAGACATTAATATACTGTAGTCACGAGCCAAAATACACAGATGATTGGAATGAACTATTAATATCCTCACAGCTTATAGGTTGTCCGCACATTCCAAGGGCAACCTAAGCAGCATGTAAGAAGACAAAAGCATTCCAAACCACTGACGCAGCACTAATCAAATAATGTTTCAATACAAATCCATACTAATAAGCAAATCTTACATATAAACTAAAAGTTACTGGAAATAATACTTGAAATTCCCACCTTTTACTCTGTACCTTTCACCTAAAGCCATATTTAACCAACTTGATATTTAGTTCAAACAAGATAACCATGTAGCAATAAATTAAAGAAAAATAGCTCTCACATGGCAGCAGGATGAGCTTAGTTGTTTGATGGTCGGATTGCACAGTTAAGGTTTCAACTTTGAATCTTGATACTGAATTTTTTAAATAATTATAAAAACATGTGGCTAATGTGTATTTTCTAAGAGTTTAGGTTTATGGATTGGTTTCCTGGATAGTTCATAAAAATATAAATAAATAAATTCTTTCCATGAGTTTATAACAATGATCTCACTATATAAAAAGTAAAATCAAAAATGAAATTTTCTGTAGTGTTTGTTACTTGAAACTCTATGGGCAGTCAAACCAAATATCACCCTAAATCTAATGAATTAAGACCAAAGACATTACCCTTTGTAAGTCGAACAGGATTGCACAGATCCGATTGATTGAAGGATCGGTTTATAGGAATTTTATCTGAGTGGCTCACTGCAAACAACATATCTAATTCGGAATGCGAAAGTCTCCGCAAAGCTTTCCACCCTTGTTCGAAGCCCAGAACAGGCACAAAGTCAAACTCGGATTGGTATAAGAAGGATATTTGGAGGAGAAGTAGAGAAGAAGCTCAACACCAATTATTAAAATTAGTTTATTAATTATTTGACAGTAACTATTAATTATTTAGTATTAGTTTTTAATTATTAATTAAATATACAATTATTAAATGTTATCAATAAATGACAGCTGCTTAAGATCGTTTTTCGCAAGTGTCGTAGGTCGCTTGTTGCAAATAATTAGTTCCTATAGGGTATTTTTCTTGTAATAATCTATTTTTTATTATTATTTATCTATGTTATTGACTTATAAAAAGCAAAGTTGTAAACAATGTTTGTTTATTAGATCATATTTTAAGTGATATTAAGATTTATTAATTATTACATACTCATCGTTAATTATTTAAATTTATATCAATTATTAAATAATTATTTCGTATTTGTTTATTATTAAAGTATTAATTCATATTAATAATTATTATTACTTAATACTTCTTATAATATAACTAAATATTACTTATTACTTTATACTTTTGTATTTAATAATAATTATATTTACCAAATGTAAGGGGAAAAATAAATTTTAAAAGTATGTTTTTCGCAATTGGCTTTACCAGTTGTAAAAAAATATAGTTATTGCAACTAGCAAAATCAGTTGCCAAAGATATTTTTTGCAACAAGATTGGAAGTGCAGTTGCAAATAATATGTTTTCTGCAACTTTTATGAATGCGCAGTTGCTAAAAGTATGTTTTTGCAGCTGGTAGTGAAGCACAATTGCAAAAAATATGTTTTTCGCAATAGTAGCAAAAGGTCTGTTGCTAAATCTCATCTATTGCAACGGCTAAAAAAGGTCTGTTGCTAAATATCATTTACTGCAACTGTCGTTTGATGCCTGTTGCAAATAGCTAGTTGCAATAGGGTATTTTTCTTGTAGTGACTTTTCGTAACGCACCAGAAACGAAGTAATAGACGTTTTGAGTCTATAACCATTATAAACTAACATAGAGCTTTTCATTGCGCTTTATAAATACTACAGTTTCAATTTTAACATACTTAGTGATGCTGGAACTTTTTATAGCACATTTTGGAATGTTTTCTTCTCTTTTTCTTTTGGACTTTAAAACCTTTATGAAGTAATTATAAATGTAACCATTTACTTCGATAGTTTTGTGGTCCTTCCTAATGTAGATTGAAATATTTCCGAGGTGGTTTTGGTTTTTCTCAAACCCTTAAAAGTATGAATCTGAAAAAGTAATTTAAGGTTACTTTTGAGAAACATCTTCTTAATTACGTTTCATTTGGGGTGCGGTATAAGACAATAGATCTTAGGTAGTGTACTATTACTCTATGTTGGTAATGAGTTGAGTAGAGTACGTCCCTCTTAGTGATGGGATACTGACCGCAATAAGATAACATATCCGAAAATCTAAACTAAATTGAGGGTGTGGTTTAGATTCCAAAACATGTATTTTGAAAAAGCATGGGTTTTGATGAAATGAAGTTTACTATGAACTTGTTTGATTTAATATCTCTAAGTTTTCTTTGTTTATTGTTTTAAACTTTGGATTGATGAAACCTCTAAATAAGAATTTTATAATGAATTATAATACAACCCATTAAGATATGAGTTGAAAACTAAGCTTAAATAACTATCTTAATGGGGTTATGTTACTCATAGTGCTACACTTAAAGCATTTTAGGTTTAGATGGTTAGGTTGACGCTTTAAAGTAAAGACTTTTATTATGTATATTATCTAATTATGTGCTCATATGTATAATTATTTGAGGATTAGACTCTTGGATCTTTGTAATCATGTTATATGATGGGTTCATTGTATAGTTCTTCCATTTAAAATCATGTACTTTGAACGATTTTATATTCCGATACACTTTTGTTAAGTTGTACTGTTCTATTAGCACCACGGCTTATATGTAGCATCACTACTTTTGGATAAGTGTACTAGAGCGGGGGTGTTACAATAATTGGTATCAGAGCCAAGGTTTAAGGGGTGCTTTTGGAAAACTATATAGTATCACAATTTAATTTGTCGGAATAGGAAGTTTATACAATTATTGACATTGTTATTACTTTTTGCAATTATAATTTATGGCAAGCAATAGAACTTGGTGTTCAAGGGATTCACGAGGTGGTGTTAAGTGCACTGCTATACCGAACGAACGATTAGTTGCTGCAAGCCGCACAACGGAAAAACTTGTGCTTAAGAGGAGAGCAAAGAAGATACTCCTCGATAAGATATATGAAGTTTATAATAGAGCTAATGACAATGAAGAATGTTTAAAAAGGGACCTTATTACCTACCATCTATGCCAGAAAACAAAACCATTTGAAATGGCGATTAAAATGGCTGAAAGGACCGACTATGGAGAAGCTTTAGAATTTCTAAGGTAAAATAGAGCACTACCACCACAAGGAGGGAATATGCGACGTAAAAGATTTCCAAATAAGATAGTTGAGCGATAAAAAGGATCCTTCTCCATCGAATGAATTAATAGTGATAGATTAATAGAAAAATAGATAGGAAGTTAAATATTAAGTAGTATGGGTGACTATCTATATTTTGGGGAGGTTGTAAATGAACACCCAAATTTTGGTTGTAAATAAGGGTTATAAGTAAAATAACATGTTTATGTGTTCATGACTTGACTATGTCATTATATATTCTTTATAACTGAAGGTCTATTTCATTTGTGACCATAACTAGATTTTTTTTATTGATGGTCTTGGCAAATCAAAATAACTTGACAACTCAAAGTCAAGAGGCTCAATCCTCTGCACAAACAAATGCTATGGAATCGTTCGCATCTTTTATCAAGAAGATAGAGCATGTTTCTTCAACATCTTCAACAAACATCCTTTTAAGTTGTTTTAAAGGTTTAAAGACTTATAAATTTGTTGGAGATGTTGATCTAGTTTAGGTAGAGCAATGGATTCAACATCCGAAATATATGTTTAAAGTTTTAGAATGTTTGGAAGTCGACAAGAGGAAGTTGGCATTCTTTCAATTATCAGAAGATGCTCGAAATTAGTGGGCGCTAGTTCGAATAGCAACAAGTCCAAAAGAGATAGAATTGATGACATGGGAAGAATTTAAGGAAAAGTTCTTGGATAAGTATTTCCCAGAGAATGAGAGAGAGAAGATGGAAGCAAAATTCCAAAACCTTACCCAAGAAGGTATGTCAGTAGCCCAATATCAAAATAAGTTTGAAGCAATATCCCAATTCGGGAATCATTTAATTGATACACCTAAAAAGTGTACTAGACGAGTTGCGTAGGGATTAAGTCATCCCATAAGAAGACATGTTATTGGTGATAGACGCAAAAGTTATGAGATGATAGTAGATGAAGCTTTTAATCTGGAAGAAGATTATCTTCGGCTCCAGCAAGAAAGGAAGGGTTCAAATAAAAGGAAACCAAACAAATCTTCTGATAATCAAAAGAAACCAGATGAGAAAAATAAGAAACTAAATGGTGAAAGTAAAGGACCGACAGGACGATAAAAGAACCCTGACAAAGTAAGGAGATATTAGCAGTGTAATGATACATGACACATTTCTCCGAATTATATAAAGGCAATCGTGTGTTACAATTGCAATGAATCTGGTGATATTGATCGGAATTGCAAGAAGCCGAGGAAGGACAATAGGGGAAACAAGGACAAGTATATGAAGTTGTTTCCGAACAGGCTCAAGTAGAAGGTTCCGTGTTTATTTTTAACTTTCAAGCTAGAATTTTATTCGATACTGGTGCCACACATTCTCTTATATCTGAAATATTTGCTACTAAGATAGGATACCTATTGAGAAACTATCGAACCCTTTGATAGTAGATAGTTTAGTAGGAGGGAGGACTAAACTTGAGGGTATGTGTAGGAACTGTATTCTTAATTTTGAAGGTAAGGATATGGTGGTTAATTTAATTACCTTTCCAATGGAACATTTTGATATCATCCTTGGGATGGATTGACTTTCAAAATATCAAGCCATCTTGAATTGTCAAAACAAAACCATATGTTTGGCAATTCGAGAACATGAAACCTTTGTTTACTTATGTGATAAAGTTGAAAATGCTTTTATATCTTGATATATTGCTCAATCAATATTGAGGATATGGGTCAAATGGTGGACCAAATCCCGATAGTAAAGGAATTTAAAGATTTTTTTAGGAAGACCCAGATTACCACCGAAAAGGGAAATTGATTTTAGTATCGACTTAATCCCTGATACCACTCCTATTGCTAAAGTAACTTATCGTATGTCTCTAATGGAAAATTAAGAATTAAAGAAATAAATTAAGGAGATGGAGGATCAACGATTTATTAGACCTAGTAAATCTCCTTGGGGAGCACCATTGTTGTTTGTAAAGAAACATGATGGAATGTTTCACTTATGTGTAGATTACTGAGAGCTTAACAGGGTAACAATTAAAAACAAATACCCTTTACCTAGGATCGATGATCTAGTTGATCAACTTCAAGGAGCTGTAGTATTATCAAAAATTGACTTAATCCGTGTATCATCAATTACGAATAAAAGAAGTAGACATTCCAAAGACAGCTTTCCAAACATGGTACGAACACTAGGAATTCGTGATGATGCCTTTTGGCCTTACCAATGCTCCAGTAGTATTCATGGATCTAATGAATCATGTGTTTCATCCATATATTGATCATTTTGTTATTGTGCTTATTGATGATATCCTAATCCACTCTAAGACAAAGGAGGAACATGAATGCCATTTGCGTTTATGTCTCCAAACAAAAAAAGAACATCAGCTATACGCAAAATTAAGTAAATGTAAATTTTGGTTGGAGGAAGTAAAATTTCTTGGACATGTTGTCTCAAAGAATGGAATAGGAGTAGACCCATTAAAGGTTGAGGCGGTGTTGAAACGAAACCCTCCGAAAACACAACACAAGTTTGAAGTTTTATGGGATTAGCCGATTATTATCGAAGATTTATTCAAAAATTCTCAAAGATAGCACCTCCATTAACAAAACTAACTCATAAGGAAACCAAGTTTATTTAGAATGAAAAATGTAAGACAACATTTGAAATCTTAAAGAAAAGATTGACCGAGGCACCAATTCTGACTTTGCTAAGGAGTGGAGTCCCATACAAAGTATATTTCGATGCATGTGGACAAAGATTAGGATGTGTACTAATGCAGGAATAAAAAATTATTGCTAATGGCTCTCGTCAATTAACGCAAATTCAATTATCTAACTCGCGTCTTTGAATTGTCCGCTATTGTGCTTGTCTTAAAAACTTAGAGGCTCTAGAGAACGATTCCATGTTTACTATGACCATAAAAGTTTAAAATATTTGTTCTCTCAAAAAGAATTAAATATGAGACAAAGAAGATGGATGGAATTTTTGAAAGATTATGATTTTACATTGCATTATCATCTAAGAAGGGAAAATATAGTGGCGGATGCATTAAGTCGAAAAATCTATGGCGTAGTAGCCAATTTAATGATAAGATAATGAAGGGCTCAATAGATTCTTGCTTATATGAACGCTTGTACAAGGATAATTAATGGAGCCATGGTTAACAAAGTAGCACTTCTATGTAATCTTATTATTCATCCAACTTTAGTAAGTAGAATATTGAAATCCCAAGCAAAAGATGAGTGATTGAAGGAGTTATTTATGAAAATGAAGGATATGGAACCTACAGATTGCAACATTGGTAAAGATGGAGGTTATAGATTCAAAAATCGACTTTGTGTTCCAAATCAAACTAAACTAAAAAATAAAATTCTTAGCTCATGGCTTACGGTGCATCCAAGAAGCACAAAAATGTTTGAGGATCTTAAGCGTTCATTTTGGTGGAATGGAATGAAAAAAGATGTTGCTGAATTTGTTGCAAAATGTTTTATATTCCAATAAATCAAATCTGAGCAGCAACGACCGGCATGACTTTTGCAACCACTTTCTATTGCTGAATGGAAATGGGAGCATCTAATAATGGACTTTACCATTGGGTTATTGTTGACGTCAGAAGTTGGTCACTAGTGACAGTCAACCCCCAATGACTTATCCATGTCTGCAACCTCCTCCCCAACATCCTACTTTCCCGGATCAAATGGCACGTGGCATGTTTGATCCGTGGACCCAGCAGGCCAATAAATACTGCATTTCAAAGCTAATTAAAGGACTTTTGGCCATTTCAAGATCTCCATGACTTATCCATGTCTGCCAATCACTCTCTTTCCGTATATTAGTTATATTCATGAGTGCAATTCGAGATAAAATAGTAGAAACAGTGTGGTATTAGATATTCTAACAATCTCGTCCATTGTAACTCTATTTTTTTTGATATTATTGGAAGATTATGAAATGATGTAGGTTCATTAACGCCAAACCATAATAAAAATGCTGTTATCTTGCTGTTTCTTGCATTTTTCAGTTATTTTCTCATATTTCATGCTCTAAACATGACTTTTTAGGAGTTAGTGCCATTTTTTTTGGTCTAACACACACACATACATTCTAATTATAGATTGTTATAAGAAAATAGGTTAGAAAGGAGAGAATTAGGTTAAGGAAGAAGAAAAGGAAGAATCCTAATCTGTCTAGTTCATGGAATTTAGAACAATGGGGGAGAAGCAGAGTGGAGGTGCATAGAGATATGAAATGTAGGGGTTAGGGGAGAGGCTAAGGGTAAATTTCTCGTTGCTAGAGTGTGTATGAATCATATGAATAGTTATATTAAATTTGCACAGTCCATTTGGGCAAAAACTATAAAGGCCCCTTAACTAAAGCTACCACTTTCCCACCCTCGACAAGGAGGGCGGTTGCCCTCCTCTACAGGAGGGCGGTCGACCGATCGATCGAACTCTCTCTGGAGCGCAGAGAGATCCACCTTCCTTATCGTTTAATTTTTATTTAATGTGATTGATTTTTTTCCTCGTTTCTTTATTCTTGTCCCTAGTTGTATATGAATATATACACACAAATTAAAATTACCAATGAATATTCTATTATGCCATTCGTATATGTTTTTATTCTAGATTTATATTCAATTAGTTTGAATTTCAAATCCTGTAACAACTAAGTCGTGAAGGAATTTCCTAAGGTGTGAAATGTGGAAAACAATATAGACTTCTGATAAGTGCTTGGAAGATCCATATAATAAGTCAGTTTCCCAATTTTATCAACAATCTCGAATGGTCTAATAAACATAAGAGCCAACTTCCCCATCTTTCCAAACTGAATGGCCATCCTAAGATGATAAACTTTTATGAAAACAAAATCACCAACACTAAATTCAGAGTTCCTTCCTCCTATTAGTGTAAGACTTATGCCGGTCTTGGGCTGCCTTCTTCCTTTTCCGCATCAAAAGAATCTTCTCTACAGAATCATGGATAAGGTCAGGTCTGAGTAAAACTTTGTCAGTAGTTTCCCATTAACAAATAGGTGATTTGCATGGTCGCCCATACAATGCTTTGTAAGAGACCATACCAATCGTCATTAGAATGCTCCCAAGCTCCTCCAAAATCAATGATGCAAGCTCTAAGTAAATCTTCAATAACTCGATTAACTCTCCTCGTTTATTCGTCAGTCTATGGGTGGTATGCGGTGCTTAAATTAAGCATTTCTAAGGCTTCTTGTAGGCTCTTATAGAACCCACTTCTAAATAGAGGGTCTCTATCACTTTCTATGCTTGTTGATTGATATACAACTGGGCTAACGAAGCTACGATCCTACTCATCTTCACTTAGATAAAATGGGTACTCTTTGTCAAACAATCTACAATGACCCAATGGCTTCATTCCCCTTTTGACTCCTTCATATCAATCGAGATATGTTCCCATTTCCAAGTGAAAACTTCTAAAGGTAAAAACAACCCTTCAGGCCTATCTTGTTCTGCCTTAACCGTTGACAAGTCAAACGTCTTGCCACAAACGCAGCAACATCCCTTTTTAGACCTTCCCAGTAAAAACGCCTTCTCATATTTTGTCCCCTTTGGGATGTATGGTCATCCTTGAATGATGGAACTCCTCTAAATTTCTTCTCGTAGATTCCTACTATTAGGGACATAAAGTCGGTCGTCCCTTCTCAAACTCCCATCTTGATCAACAAAATACCTTATCAAAATGAAGAAATTGCTTTCCTATAGCAATCCTTTCCTTCAATACTCTCAGCTCTTTATCGAGACCTTGCTCGTGCCTAATTCTGTCTACTAAAGATGGTTGCACTTTCATAACTCCAAGAAATCCTTGAGATGATACAAACGGCTGCCGAAGGTCAAACCTAGAAAGAAACTCCAATTGCTTCCACTCGACAATCGCATTAAGTGTGTCATGTCCCCGACTTAAAGCGTTTGCAGTAACATTATCCTTCCCTTTGGTATACTAAATAGCGAAATCGAACGAATCTGTATACTTCATTCACCTTTGATGCCTAAGGTTCAAATCTCGCTGAGAATACAAGCACTTAAGAGACTTATGATCTATAAAAATATCAAACTTTCCCCAAATAGGTAATGCCTCTAGATCTTTTGTAACACCCCGTAAAAGATAAAAAATACTAAATATAAATATAAACAATAGTAATAATAATAAGGCTAGAAAATGATATTTGCAGCTTTAGGAATTTGGCTATGAAAATCTTTTATTTGATTTGTGGCAAAATTTTGAATCGTTTTCATATATAATATGCTGAAAACGGTGAATGTATGAAGAAGTTACAAGCTAATGAATTTGGACGTTAAAATGTAGAATATGTATATATATATAATTAGATGAGTAATATATATATCCAAAAAATGTTTAAATAAAAGAGGGATAATGTGAAATTCAAACAAAGGATAAGATTACGGGGACAGAGAATATTTTAAGTAAGAAAAGAGATTAAGAAAATAAAGAAATGTATTATTTAATTAGACATCTCAGCCCCGCATAAATTCATTGGGCGTTTCAGCGACCAAGAGGTCGACCGCCCCTAGAAGGGGTGTCGACCGCCGGTTAACTGCTCAGAACGACCACCTGGTGGCTGAGGAGCCCAATGAATCTATGTTTGGTTAGGGTTTTCTAAAGGGATATATATAAATATATGGCCAAGATTAAATCTGAATAATCTAATGGCCTACACTCACACGAGCAACTATATATAGGTCCTCATACCACATAACAAAATCCTAGCCACTCTTTTATCTCTACCTCCATATTGTCCTTCTACCATCGCTAAATTGCAGAAAAGGTTAGGAATTTCTCTTCTATTCCTCTAAAATTTATTCGTATCCTCTCTAATCTAAATTCATATAGGTATTATTATGAATTTTTGAATTTAGTGTGCGTGTGTATATATATACACATAACATTCTAAAATATGCTTCTTACATATGTATTAGGAGGATTGGAGCACATTTGTTGCGGAGATTAAGTACAGATCTAGATCTACTACAGAAATCCTATTTGTTCTTCCTTAGATCTGTAAGTGGAATATCGTGTTCTTAGGCATATTCTATTTTTCTAATAGATTAAATGTTGATAGCTATGCCTAAAAGGATTTAGAAATCAATAACATCCATACAAAAACCCAAATCCTCTATTTCGTATTAGCGCAAAAATTTCATGTTATTTGGGTTTGTGTATTTTTAAATCTTAATATTGGATTGAGGATGAAAAGGTGTAGTGGTTGTTTCTACTTTATGTAATCCACCTTTATGTAAACATTTGATTGTAACCTAAATTTTTTAAATTTGGTTATTCCATGATTCGATTAGCTTTGGATTCTATTTTGAATCCAAACATATTCATACTTGAAATATATCAAATGTAAAAAAATATTATGTGAATAACACAAAAAAGGGTGAATTAGATAAAGTGGAACTGATAAACATACATGTATATATGTGTATGTTATACTCTATTCTTGATCCAGTATTGAAATCATTCCAACCAGCCTAAGATGCAAGTTGAAATTTGTATGTATGTATATTTTCTATTCAGTACTATCTGTTATTTTGTTATTATGCCATCATGCCTAAATTGTAACGGTAAAAATATGCAAAAATTAACTTGTATACCTTGATTTACATATGTTGACAATTTTTGTATCGTTAGAACGTTCTCTCGTTCATACGATCATTAGCGTTATTTTGGCGTTATAATTATTATACTTATACAAACGTAATCAACGTAATAAACGTTATACTAATGTAATAAGTGCGATTAGGATAGAATCTGAATTTGAAATGTCCCCATATGTATGTATTTAATTGATTGCTTGTGTGTGCGTATAGAATGGCTTTACATATATAATAGTGACACATAGACACGAGGTTAGTTTCCATTTGTGGTATAAGCCTGCCCGGAACCGACCGGAAAATCCAGCAACCACAAGTAGGTCCAACTAATGTGAGAGGTCTGGGTGCCATAGGCCTTTCAATCTTAGTACACTATGACAAGAGGTTAAACCAACTTGTAGTAGAAGCCTGCCTGGAACAGACCAGCATATCCAGCATCCACAAGTATACGGTTTAATGTGAGAGGTCTAGTGTATATATATAAGTTTATTGTGTGTGAAAATAGGCAGGTTTACTACACTTAAGAAGGTCTTAAGTGGCTAACTCTCTTCCTGTCTAATTTGGGTCTTAAGTGGTTAGGACTAGGATCCCTCCTAAGGTTTATTCCTTGGAGAGGAACCGAAGTCATAAGACCCAACCTTAATAAATTTGGAGTAAGTCTTTGGGTTCTCCTTCTCTAAAGGTTGTTAGGCATATGCGGTAATGGAGTAGGGTAGTTCATGGGGGATGTCCACTTCCTCTAGAAGCTTGCAAGGGCTGAAATAGGAACAAAATTGTTTTATAAAAGATATGTGGCCATTGCATGCTAACCAACTATGTAAAGGAAGTCTTAAGCGACCTAGGTGTTCTACCATAATATCAGTTAAGTAGTGACTTTCGCAATACTACTTCTAATATTACAATTGAGAGTATAGACTTAAGAACATTAACATACCAGGACAGGGTCTTAAGAGGCTAGGGTTCGCCTCAGGGTTATAAGTGATCATAAGAATCCACCTTTAATAGGGCCGCAAGTGACCGATAATTCTTGCCTCGATGGGTCTCTACCCTTAAAACACTAATGAGCAATTGACTTGGATTTCCAACTCATTGGCTAGATACTCGGTGTTTATGTGAATGTGTGTGCTGCATAGACATACCTTGACATATGTAACCTACTAAAAATATAGGGTATGGACTTTAAGTAAACACCATATTTTAGTCATATAGAACTTTATGTTCTGACCCCTCTCCTTAACATATCCAACAGGTCAGTAGATAGGGTAGAATCCATGGACAAAATAAGGATGGAGGTTGAAGATGTTGACGAAGATGTCATGATTTTAATAATCATTATTACTGTACTTATTATGGAAGTTTTTGAGACTGAATCAATTGATGTACCTATGGAACAAATGTAATCTTGACTGTTGTGTTGGAGTTCTGTTATTTTTAATAAAGGTACATCTTAATCAGTACTATATTTTCTCTTTCCGCAGTGTGATGTTTCCATTCGAAGTGTATACATATATTATATATGCAAATTTATTTCCTTACACGAACTAACGACTCATTTAGAATGGCTCTAAGTTTCGATGGGTCTTTTCTGGGTCGAAATTTAGGCCTATTTCGGGCGGGTCGTTACATTTGGTATCAAAGCATATTTGCCCGATTATAAGGGAATTATAATTATGAGAGGCGTATTTGTTATTTGAAAAAGGATTTTCAAACTATATATATAATATGTATTTACCCTTATAAGCATACGCTTTTATATTAGGCAGCTTTATTGTTTTCTTCCTTTTTCATCTTAAATACTATCTCAGGTGTATCCACTAAGGGATTCTTCCTTTTCTTTTCAAATATTAGAATGGATGAAAATCCCACTGAGCAGGGTAACCAGGCAAGGCCCCGATACTTGCCATATTGGTTACAAAAGCATCTCTGTAACGACCTGCATTCTACGCTTCAGAGGATCGTAAAATATTTATTTCTTTTTCATGCAAAGTCGTATAGCCATGCGACTTTGGGAGATGACTATTGGGGTCATTTCCCATGTTCATGATTTTTGCCGATTTTTAAATGACCGTTTTGCCCCTAGCTGGTCTTGTTTTTGCCATAACTTTTGATTGGTAAGGAGTTTTGACCTGAAACCACTTCATTTAGATCCGGATGATGGTTTACCTTCCCGTAGAGTGGTCACATTAGGCAAACGGACTCACTGTTTGGGTGATATGGCTGAAACAAGGTTTAGAAGGCGAAAAACTGCTTAACTGGGCCTAATTAGGGTGATTAGTGAGTGGGCCCATAACCCATTTCGGGACTAGGGTTATGGGAAGGCAATAGGGTTAGGAAATTTGGTTTTTATCATTTTCCAACTGCCATTTTTTGCTCCTTTAAGTCTATCCATGGCCTCCACCTCCTAATTTCATTCCAAATCGCTTCTAATCGTTTTCTAATTGAAGATTAAGCCAAGCTACGTCAAATCAAGGGGAAATAACACCAAATCAAAGTTGGAGTTGCTGTGTTGCATTAGAATTCGATCCAAAACAGAGAATATTTCAGATCTATAATTTGATTGTGGCTAAGGTGAGTGATTTGCATTGTTTTTCACTAATTACGGCTAATTAGGGGTGATTAGTGATAATTAGCGAAATTATAACTCAGAAAAATCTGCAAAAGTTTGTAAAATTCTAAAATATTATTATAGGCTCTGATAGAAATTTGGGTTAATTTGGATAAATTTTGCTAATTGTATATTTAAACATGATTAAGCGGGATTAAGGGGAAAACAGAGGTTTTTGGGTATGTTTGATCCATATTTACATATTAAATTGTTGTTTTGGTGTTTATGGTTGATTCTCTATGTTGCTATGACTGTATGATATGCCTTGTGATTGATTAGAAAAGTCAGAATGGTAGAAAACGCTGTCGTATGGCATGAAACAGTCGCTGAGAAAGTTGTAGGACATGTGCAGGGTTTCGAATCGGATCAGATATATGGCCCGGTTCAAATAGGAGGACCGGGCAAGGGATTTGATTTGGATCGGAACTTGGCACCAGGGAAGGCTTGGCAAGAAGGAAGGCCACTTGCAAAGAGTTGGAGTTGGTTTGAGGATCGGATCGGGTCGGAATAGAATGTGGGATCGGATCGGAGTAAGCAAGCTGGAGCAAGTGGGACGAACGGAACCAAGAAGCAAAGCACCGAACCGAATCGAAGGAGGGGAATTAAGCTGAACCGAATGGGGAGCTTGAGCACCACATACCGAACCGAACTGGATAGACCGAACCGAACCGAGTTTGGACCTCTACCTCTACTACGCGACGACTCTTCTGAAGACCAACTCCAATTCGACCAAAACCCGAGATGCAAAGGAAGTCCAAATAGGAAGTAGAACTCAGGATCCAGTTAGGAACCAACGAGTTAACTTCATGAGTTGGGCTTTGCTGTGGGATGTTTGCAAAGGGTTTATCGACGTCCATAACTTTAATTCACCACCAAGACGGATGTTAGGCTACAGATCAGTGTAGTGGGGTAGTTATTACTCCATGGTGCAGAGTGATCGTAGCATGGCTATGAGCCAGTGCAGTGAAGTCGTCATGACTTCATGGGGCAGAATGGACATAGCAAGGACTAGTGGCTATGGATCAGTGTAGTGGAGTCGTCATGACTCCATGGGGCAGAGTGATCATAGCAAGGGTTTGGATGATCAAAGCGGTGGATATCGTATGCTTAACACACTGAGTGAGAGATGTGAGGATGGATGCTATGCTTGATTGTTTGATATCATTATGACATACACACTCCCCCACCACATATCTTTAAATCATACGTTAGTGTCACCTTAGAGGATTGTACATCTTGTTGTGCTAACTCTTTGGTTGCAGGTCCAGGATCAGGTATGGTTTAGTATACCTATTATTGTTCTATTTTGCTGCTTATCGCTCATACTAGACTTTTGTCTGACCCAGAGTTTTATGTCTCTTCTTATTACTCTGGGTGCTCTTAAATGGGCAAACTAGAGACAGGTTAGGTGGTATGCACGAGTAGTTGTACCGGAGACGAGCAGGAGGCTTCTACGTATGATATATACATACATACATATATATATATATAAATATTCTCCCTGTGTCGCTGCTGGTCACTACTTTGGGCGTTAGTAGTGTACCTTTCTTATTTTGCTTTAGAGACAATTTTCAAAGTTGTAAAAATGATGATGTGGAACATAAGCTGTATTTTGAATTTCCGCTGCTATGATGATTATGGTTTAGTTCTTAGCTTATGCACTGTCTCGCCTGTTTTATGTCAAGTATGTTATTATTATATTTTATTCCATGCGCTATGAGACATTCTATAGGTTCCTTGTTAGTTCAAATTCCCTTCTTTCCTTTCTTTGATGACCGTCCTATGATGGTTGGACATTGGCACAATGCACTTTCATTGGAAATGTTGGCTGGTGTGGGGCGGGCCGTCACATTTGGTATCAGAGCTCTAGCTTGCATAGTTAACCTAGTGAAAGACACCAGGGAGAGACAGTACGTATATGAGAGCGCGTATTTGTTATATTTTGGTTTTCAAAAGTTATATATATACTATTAGTATATTTAAGGATGAAGTCGCATTGCACTGGCACCACTGAAGAGGTGGTTAATCGTTTTCTCCTTACAGATTGAACGATGAGCCGATATACTAGGGGTAGTGCTAGAGGAGCTAATAATGGGAATGCTCCTGATATGAGGACGATGTTCACTGACTTCATGAGAGAGATGCTTAGGGATGTTCAGAGGGCAGCTTCTAATGCTGCAAATGGTGGTGGTGCAACGGTGCAGGCGCCTAGGGCCGATTTCGCTAAGCTATACAAGGATTACACTAGTCTTGGTGGGAAACCGTTCCACGGAATGGAATCGACTATAGAAGTTCAGGATTGGCTTGATAGCTGTGAGCGCATCTTCGAAGATTTGGGTATCGAGGATGCGACAAAGAGAAAGCTAGCATACTATCAGCTGCAAGGACGGGCTATGAATTGGTGGAATGCTATTAATGTAGCTACTCCAAAGGATCAAGTTACATGGGATCAGTTTAAGGCCAGCTTCAGTGAAAAGTTTATCCCAGCTGCTCAGAAGTCAGAGTTATTTAGGAAGTTCTTGGAGCTTAAGCAGAATGGTAGGGCAGTCTCGGAGTATATTGTTGAGTTCGATACTTTATCGAAGTATGGATTATCTCTTATTAACACTCCCGAGAAGAAGAATGAGAAGTTCATAACATGCTTAGATCAGTACTTGGGGGAAATACTTATTAACCACATCGATGAAACGTTTGAATCGATTGTGGGGAAAGCTTTGAGATTAGAAAGTCTATACCCTAAGTCGAAGACTGAGGTTGCATTTGCAGAGGAGGCAAAACCGCAAGTAAGCAGTGGAGGCAAGAATGGTTCTCAGAATAAGAGAAAGCAGAATCAGACCAAGGATGGCCAGAAGAAGAAGGATAAAAAGATGTTGAGTGCTTTAGCTATGGTAAGAAGGGCCATTATGCTAAAGAATGTCGAGCGAAGCCAGCGGACAGTAAGTGCTTCAGCTGTGGCCAAGTGGGACTTCACAAGGATAAATGTCTGCAACCCCCTAAAGAGAAGTAGATTATGAAAGCATATGCCATCAATGCTGTTCCTTCTTCGTCGAATGCCCCAACTGCGGCGGAGAAAGGAAAGAATGTCGTTATCCAAGGTATGCTTTCTATTTATGATGTTCCTGTTCGAGTATTGTTTGATACTGGGGCTTCCCATTCCTTCATATCTAGTGACCTGATAGATAAGTTAGGATTGGAACCCGAGATAGTCGATAGAACTTTAGCGGTGACGAACCCGATAGGTGGGTCGACTAGCCTTAGCATGATTTGTCGTAATGTGTTCTTATCGAGTCATGGATGCATGTTTGGTTGTGATTGCTTTGTTTTGGGCTTTACTGGGTTTGGCATTATTTTGGGAGTTGACTGACTCCAAAGGTACGGGGTAGTGGTAGACTGTGAGGGCTTTTTGGTGACAGTTAGAGCGGATGATGGGCGGAGGGTAGTGTTTGGTGGTCTACCTAGTGATGGGGTAATGACTAGTTTTCTAAATTCCCTCGATATCCCGCATGATGAGTTGTCAGATGTGTCCGTGGCTGGCCAGTATCCGGATGTCTTCGAGGAAGTGATCGGACTTCCATCACACCGAGAGATTGAGTTTCAGATTGATTTAGTGAAAGATGCCAGACCTATAGTGATGCCACTTCGTCGTATGGCGCCAAGGGAGCAGCGAGAGCTCGGGGTTCAAGAAAGCGATCTTTTAAAGAAGGGATTTATGCGAAAAAGTGTCTCCGAGTGGGGAGCACTAGTTGTATTTGCTACCAAGGCAGATGATTCCCTTCGATTGTGTGTGGACTACCGCGAGTTGAATAAGGTGATGAGGAAGAATAAGTACCCACTACCGCGGATAGATGATTTTTTTGATTAGTTGAGTGATGCGAAAGTGTTCTTCCAACTGGACTTCGCCACTGGTTTTCATCAGCTTAGGGTGGAAGCTGAGAGTATAGCTAAAACGGCCTTTCGGACGCCATCTGGATTCTATAAGTGGTTGGTCATGCCATTCGGGTTGACCAATGCACAACCGTATTTTGTGGATCTTATGAATATAGTATTCCGAGATCAATTGAATAAGTTTGTTCTTGTGTTTTAGATGATATGTTAGTTAATTCGAGGACAGAGGAAGAACACAAGGAACATTTGAGGATAGTAAAGGAGGTGTTGAGAAAACACCAATTGAAAGCAAAGTTTTCTAAGTGTCACTTCTGGAGGAGGGAAGTGAGATTATTAGGCCATGTTGTTTCAGAGAATGGTATTTCCGTGGACCCTGCAAAGGTGGCTACGGTACAAGATTGGTCTACGCCCAAGAATGCAATAGACGTAAGAAGTTTCTTGGGATTAGCTAGATATTATCGTAAGTTTATCCAAGACTTCTCCAAGATAGCAGCACCGTTGACTCAGTTGACCAAGAAGAATCAAGCTTTCGTCTAGGATGAAAAGTGTGAGAATGCTTTCAAGAGTCTAAAGGAAAATTTGACATGTGCACCAGTGTTAGTCATTCCTAAAGGGAATGAAGAGATGACGGTATACACAAATGCCTGTGGTACCGGACTAGGTGCTGTATTGATGTAAGGAGGTAGGGTTATAGCTTATGCTAGTCGGCAACTGAAACCGCATGAGAAAAGATATCCTACCCATGATTTGGAATTGGCAGCGATCGTGTTCGCATTGAATATGTGGAGACATTATCTATTGGGAGAAAGATTCGAGTTATTTACCGATCATAAATCGTTAAAGTATCTTTTCTCTCAGAAGGATCTAAATCTCTGATAGCAGAGATGGTTAGAATTCTTGGCTTCCTACGATTTCGATATCACATATACACCAGGAAAGGGAAATGCAGTAGCTGATGCATTGAGTTGAAGACATGCCAATTTAGGGGCTATGTTTCTAGAATGGAAGCCATGCAGTATATCGCTGGGTATGATTTTAGACCGAAGTGCGAATTGGATCCAGAGATGTTAGCAAGTTTGACGATTAGACCCACTTTGATTGAGCGGATTGGTTCCAGTCAGAGGGACGATACTAACTTATTAGAAATCATCTCCAAGTTAGAGATGGGTATCGATAAGGAGATGGACAAGTATGGGCTTGATCGAGGTGGATGGCTGAGGAAGAATGGAAGACTAGTGTGCCCAATGTCAATGGATTGAGAGATGAAGTTCTTAGAGAATGTCATCACTCAAAACTGACTATACATCCCGGTGGTAATAAAATGTATCGAGACATGAAGTAGACCTACTACTGGGAAGGGATGAAAAGAGACGTTGGGAAGTTTACATCCAAATGCATGAACTGCTAGCTAGTTAAAGCCGAGCAAAAGAAGCCTAGTGGTTTGTTGCAACCATTATAAATTCCAAAATGGAAATGGGAACAAGTCTCAATGGATTTCATTGATGGATTACCAAGGAATAGATTGGGCCATGATAGCATTTGGGTGATTGTGGACCGATTGACCAAGAGTGCGAAATTTATACCCGTCAAGTCGAATAGAACAGCAGCTAGGTTAGCGGAACTATATATGAAGTGGGTAGTGAGATTTCATGGAGTACCTAAAAGCATTGTGAGTGACCGAGACCTGTTGTTTACTAGTGGGTTTTGGAAGAGCTTACAAGAGGCTCTAGGGTCAAAATTATATCTCAGTACCGCGTACCATCCTCAAACCGACGGTCAGACAGAGAGGGTGAATCGAGTATTAGAAGATCTCTTGAGAGCATGCATATTGGATTTTGGTGGATCATGGGATGACCAATTGCATCTAATTGAGTTTGCATATAATAATAGTTATCAATCCCGTATTGGTATGACTCCATATGAAGCTTTGTATGGAAGACTGTGCAACTCACCGTCATGTTGATTAGAAATCAGTGAGAAATTTATGCTTGGGCCAGATGTGATAAGAGAAACCTCAGATAAGATCAAGGTTATTCAACAACGAATTAAGGCTGCCCAAGATAGGCAGAAAAGTTATGCTGATAAGAGGAGGAGAGATCTGAAATTCTCCATTGGCGACTTGGTGTTTGTCAAGATTTCTCCATTAAAGAGCGTGATACGATTTGGTAAGAGAGGCAAGTTAACACCAAGATTTGTTGGTCCATTCCAAGTTCTCGAACAAGTTGGGAATTTGACATATAAAGTTGAATTACCAAAGAAGATGGCAGGAGTTCATAACGTATTTCATGTTTCCCAGTTAAGGAAATTCGTGCACGACCCCGATGTGGCTATTTCACCTGATCAGTTGGATGATATCAAAGTAGAACCCAAGACGGTTGGTAATCGCAAGCCAATTCGTATTGTCGAGCACGATACGAAGAACTTCGAAGGAAAGCGGTGAATCTAGTCAAGGTTCAGTGGGGGCGAAGACGAGAATGACTATACTTGGGAGACAGAGGAGAGCATTAGGAAGACGTATCCAGAACTCTTTGCCTGGTAAGGTTTTCATTTCGATTTAGTCTTTTCGCATGCTAGGATAAGTTTGTTTTGTGTGATTGATTGTTTGTGAATGACTGATAGGCATGCGGAACACCTTGTATGTTTTTGGTTAAGGAATTTTGGGGGCGAAATTTCTTAAGGGATTGGGGGGGGGGGGGAATGTAACGACCCGCATTCTACACTTCAGAGGATCGTAGAATATTTATTTCTTTTTCATGTGAAGTCGTATAGCCATGTAACTATAGGAGACAACTATTGGGGTCATTTCCCATGTTCATGATTTTTGCCGATTTTTAAATGACCGTTTTGCCCCTAGCTGATTTTGTTTCGGCCATAACTTTTGATTGGTAAGGAGTTTTGACTTGAAACCACTTTGGGATGGACGACTTTATATCCTTAAGGATGAAGGTTTGAGGAAGAAATCCTATAGGAGTGCCATAGGTCAAAAATGACCATACACCCGGTGGGGATAAAATGTACAAAGATATGAAGAGGAATCTTCATTGGAAAGGAATGAAGAGAGATGTAGCCGAGTTTGTAGCCAAATGTTGACGTGCCAGAAAGTAAAAGCAGAGCAAGGGAAGCCCAGAGGCTTATTACTACCTTTAGAGATCCCCATGTGGAAGTGGGAACATATTTCCATGGACTTCCTAGAAGCCAAAAGAGTAATAAGGTCGTTTGGGTTGTGGTAGATCGTTTAACCAAAAGTGCCTATTTTACACCAGTCAAGAAGATAATGAATGCAGCCTCATTAGCCCAACTATATGTCAAAGAGATAGTCAGACTACATGGTATCCTATCGAGTATTATGAGTGAAAGAGACCCCTTGTTCACAAGCGAATTATGGAGAAGCCTACAAGCAGCACTGGGAACGACCCTTAACCTAAGCACAGGCTATCATCCGCAGACTAACATCCAGGCGGAAAGAGTAAATCGGATCTTGGAAGATTTGCTCAGAGCTCATCAACTTTGGAGGAGTTTGGGAACAACAGCTGCCGCTCGTAGAGTTCACTTATAACCGTGGTTTTCAAACGACGATTCGAATGTCCCCTTTTGAATCGCATTATGGGAGGCCATGCAAATTGCTAACTTGTTAGTCGGAGACTACTGACAAGGTTATACTTGGACCAGACTTCGTCTGTGATTCCATGGAGAAGATATCCTTGATAAAGCAAAGGATGAAGGCAACCCAAGACCATCAGAAATCATATGTCGATAAGCGAAGGAGGGAACTTGAGTTTAATGTTGGAGACTTGGTATTTGTAAAAGTATCCCCTCTCAAGAAGAATGTTCGGTTCGTTAGGGACTACGGAATGGATCGTTCAGGCAAAGCAAACGCTAGAGGGGGTGAATAGTGTTTGTAAGAATTTAAACAAAACTAAAAACTAGATAGAACTATTGAATGAATCAAACACCACAAACACAGATACAAAAAAAGAAGAAAAATAAATAGAAATAAAAATGCAGAAAAGGAAAAAAGCATACCAGATTTTATACTGGTTCGGATCACTCCTACGTCCAGTCCTGCACAACGCTGGAATTGTGTAGAGTTTTATTACTATTTCCAATAGTCAAATACAACCTCCTTGATTTCACGGCCTAACAAAGAGACACCGACTCCTATCCCTTGATTTCGCGGCTCAACAAGGGCATACCGACTCCTATTCCTTGATTTCACGACTACATGAATACACCGATTACTCTTTGACTTACAAACAGGGTTTATTCAACTCATGTAGCCCTATAAGTCTTCAATAGCACTTGATTCAGAGAGTAGAGAGTGTAGAGAGAAATCATAAAAATGATTAAGAATAATGGTGGGATGAAAGAGTATGAAGTTAGGGAAGAAGATATGTTAAAAAATTTAGTTTTAACCTCTTTTTATAGAGAATGAAGGGTTGCAACGGTTCTGAAGCGTTTCAAATAGTGAAAAGACACTTCCCTTCGAAATTAGAAAAAATAGTTGTTATGTGTCGACATGTTCTTTTTGCTATGTTGACATACCCATTTACATTTTTGATTTTCAAAGCATTTTCAAGTGTTTTGACATAAAACTAATTGTGGAAATTCTTGAGTAAAATTCTAGTGTTGTAAATTAATATTATATGATAGAAAAACATATGAAAACATATTTTTAAGCTATATAAATATATTTATAAAATTATAAGGTTTTAAATTGTATATAAAGTATAAATATAAAGTATAAAAAATTCAAGTTTGAGAAACAGAGGATAATACAAATCGAAACAAATTGAGAAATAAAATAGAGAGGATTGAGAAAAAAAATTGAAAACCAAAATTGAGAGGACTGAGGATAGAATTGAAAATCAGATTTTGAATTTGAACCTGGAGTGCTATTTAAAGTCTTACAAAATCTAGACTCTATAGTTATATTAGTCTTGAACTCTTGAAATCTTGATTACTCATGAATCTTGAAATTTCTCTAATCTTTGAAACTCTATCATCTTTATAACTGTACAGTCTTCAGTAATATTTCCTATATATAATTTCTGCACACACACATAGATATATATTCTACACAAAAGATGTTAGCATATATTTTATAATCAATGATAATTGAAATAAGGTTGTTGTCATCATAACTCCATTCGCCAACAATCTCCCCCTTTTTGATGATGACAACCTTAGATTATAAAATATCATACCTTTGTATACCTGTTTGACGATGATCCTCTTATACTTCCCTGTCTGTAAGAATTCTATAAACTATGCCTATAATTTATAATTTATCCACCTTTGGCATTATCAAAATGAAAGATAAATGATACTTTCCCTAAGTTATACTATTCTAGAATCTAAGTAATATCCCTAAAAATACTCCCCTTAAATTGAATAATACTCTGAATAGAACATAAGTAATTATCCTTGAAAAATACTACCCCCTTGATTTATTAACTAATTCGAAGTAGAACATTCCTAATCTATTTAAATTAAAGAGAATAATACTTAATATGATAATTAAAACAAACCAAATCAAGTATCATTATTACATATGTTTGTCTAATATATATACAAACCAATCCAAACCATATGTCTTAATATATACAAGTTTCAAACAATATAGTCTAAATCACACCACACCATATGTTTTTAGGGTAATTAAACAAATCAATCAAATCGCACCAAATAACTAGACGTCTCTTGGAACTTCAACCCAATCATCTTCTCCAGTAATTAGATTCTTCTGGATATCTTTCCACTCTTCTTCTATTTTATGGTATGTTTGGTTGTTGTCATTTTTTGAAATGAGAAGAAATATTCCAACGAATTACATCAAAATGTTTTTCTTGATGTTTAACCATCCTCATTTGGATTAACTCTAGTTTGCGCTGATTACGTAGTACTATAGAGATAGCTTTCTTGAAAGAATTCAAGGAATCATCAAGGCTTTCACTTATATTATGAATAGGATTTGCCATAGAATATTATGAGAAATGTTTAAGCAAGAAGGATTAATGGAATAATGAAGTTTTCTGGAAGAAATAGATTTAAATAGGGTCTGGAATTCGTTGGATTTTGAATGGACATGAGTAGTTATTTTAATTTTAAAATTTGAATAGATTTGAAAATTTTTCTATTATATGTCGACATACACGTTTTGCCATGTCGACATAATATAGTATGTTTTTTGAAGATTTGATTTTCTGAATTCTTTTGAACTCTTGCAATATTATAATATATTTTATGATTTTTCCAGAAACATAAAAATGATTTAAATAGAAATAAAACTCCATTCATTACTTAATAGAAAGCAAATACATCCAACTAAACAAGAAACACTTAAATATGATATTCGAAAGCAAATACACGAAAATATATAAAGATAGATTAAACTAGATGGCCTACTTTTCGGATGATGATGAGGAAGATGAAATTCCAAGCTGTAATGGCGCGTTTTGTAAGGTATAATAATCAAGTTATTTAATTATTTAAATAACGAATATATTAAATAAACGATAGTTGAACGCATAATTTATAATATAATTATAACCGAGCTCGAAATGGCGCGGCAGTTCGCTATTTGGCGATTCGAACTTCAACTGAATGTACGTGATTCGTTTTAAGCCGGATTTCTGTGAAACAAGAAACGTGTGGAGTTGGTGGAGTATATCTTTCTAGTGGAAGAGAAAAATCAGGATTTCGTCGTATAGATTTTGAGATATGTCCAAATCAAATTTTAAAATAGTCGCTATAGAATCATTTATCGACCGTATTGGTTTATTCGTTATAACTAGATATCGGGTTGGAATGTAGACGAGGTTCTTATGGGAAATAGTGATAAAATAATTTTTAGAATTTTACTGTAATATTTAATTAATTTAATAAGCGGCTTTTTATTTGAAGTATTTCGCACCCTGAAATCAACATTTTGAAGTTTCACAAAATGAGTCAAACTACCGGTATTATTATATTTTCGGGAACGTGACACTGAGCTCGATACAACGGTATCTTTATGTCCGTCCGTACGTGAACGGAATTTAGGTAACATGGTACTTTGAAACCCCAAACGTTAAATACATTGATAAAATGACGTTGTAATTTTCTTTGAATGAACCAAAAATAAGCCACGATGCCTCTCTTCTCAGCCATATAAACACTTGGTCCTCAAAACAGTTCGTGGCCTCCTCTAAATCAAAGAAACCCTTTTGTATATATATAATACAATCCCTTCTAAAACCTAACTAGTGTTATTTCTCCAATCCACTATCTCAGCCGCCAGAAAAGAACGAAGGCATCGGCTAAAACAAATTCAAAGAAAAATCGAATTAAACCCCTAAATGCTCAAAACAACCCTCTTTGAATTCGTTAGTTGAAGAGCTCCCTCCCTATACAAATTTCAATGGATGCGATCGTATCCTATGGGGCTCCAACTCGAACCCGAACATCCTAGGGTTTAGATGGTTCGGCTTGTTGAACTTCGAAGGACAGAATGGATGATGCTGTTGAGTTCAACAGGTTGAGTAGCACGATGTCACAGGTTCTGGAGCTGAGTTCGACACGAAAAATGGATCTCGAGTTGAAGGCGAAGGAGGCAGTTGGGAAGGGGCTCGCGATGTGATGAGATTCAGTGAAGAGTTGGATTTCTATTTGTGATAAAAACAGGGAGTGAGGCCAGGGGAAATTGCGGGGTTTGTGTAGAAGAAGGAGGAACCGACTCTGTTGTTGGGGTTGCGTCGGCCCCGACATGGAGGAGTTTATCAGGGGTTCGACAGTTTTGTTGGGGAAGAGGACATGCAGAAAGTGTTTGTTTTGGTGCGAAGTACTGAGGGAAGAAAAGGATTTAAGTGGTACGGGTTTTAGCTATTAGGCCGAATGTTAGATGCAAAACAAGGAAGTGGAAGAAGACAGTAAGGAAAAGAGATGGAACAGGCGCAGTAACGTTTTGGAGATGGGCCGTTTATTTGTGGTAAAAGCCCAAATAACCATATCTTTAAATTAATGTTATTTTAAGTAATGTATTAACTTATACAAATGATATCTACACCATACGTAAACAGAATTCGACAAACCAAGATCCGTCGGGATCGTATGGACGAACACTACGCACTGGAACCGACTGGAAGTCCATGAGAGCTCGTTACAATTTATAGCGAAATAAATTATCTGATCCGAATCAACTATCGATTTTCGTTATTTAACGATAACCGCCAATGTGATTAAAACTCACTAACTCTGAACAGTTTATAATTTCATGTTGTATTGTTAGAACTGTTAAAATAGTCTGTTTGACTGTGTGTTGATTGTTTGATTGAACTGCTAGTCAGTTAATTAAATTTCTATATTGATTCTGTTTAACAGAATATATCATATGGAACTGAAAGTGATGTTATCTATATTGTCTAACATCTGTGATGCAGGGAAACAGGTTGGAGGAATCCGACTGGATTCCTCAACAGTTATTTTATTGTTTTTCATATATTGTTATATGATGTGATATAAAATCTGTGGGCGATTATATGTGCTTGGACGGTATTGAACATCGTGATTTGATATGATTGAATACCCTAACATACTGAAATGTTGATAAGGGGATTTTCAATGTTTATATTGAAAATGAATCTTATTTATAAAATCGATAGGATTTTATAAAAGGAAAACATTTATTTAATTAGAAAATAAATGAATTTGAATATAAAGGAATATTTATTTAGGAAATAAATAAAGGAACATTTATTTAGATTATAAATAAATGGAATAAAGGAATATTTATGTAGGGAGTAAATAAAGGAACACTTGTTCGGAAAATAAATAGAATTATACAAGGATAGATTTAAACACGTGCTTCGCACACGGTATAACACGATATGGATTTAAATGAGATATTAAATAGGAAATCTGTTTAAAACAGATAAATTGAAGTAGATTAATTTATAAATAATGTTTTATAAATTAAATAAATTATTTATCGTTGATAAATGGAATATATATAAGTCTGGACTTATATAGAGAAGTAGAAACGTTATTAAAAGGACATTTATAAAGTGAAGAACCGTTACTAAAAGTAAATCTTTATAAATAGATAAAGGTTGTAAAAAGTAAATCTTTATCAAATGGATAAACGTTGTAAAAAGGAAAACTTTTGAAATGAATAAACGTTAATAAAAGAAGTTAATCGAATTTAGTTATTCGAAATGAGTTATTCGAATTAGATATTTGAATAGAGTTAAACACATTAGAGTGATTCGAATTACTTATTCGAATAGAGTTAAACAAAGTAATTTGTTAGGTTACCCAAAGCAAGTTAGTCGAGTTAATCAAAGTAATTGGTTAAGTTAACCAAAGTGAATTAGTCAAGTTAAACTAATTGGTTAATCGAAGTAAATTAGTTGGGTTAATCAAAGTGAATTAGCTAAGTTAAACTAAGTAAATCGGTTAGAGTTAATCAAAGTGAATTAACTAAGTTAAACTAAGTGGATTAGTTCAGTTAATCGAGACAAGTAAGTCAAGTTAGGTTAAACCATTTGAGTTAACCAGTTAGGTTAAACCATTTGAGTTAACCAGTTAAAATTTACCAGTTAAAGATAAACAGTTAAAGTTGACCAGTTAAAGTTGAACAGTTAAAGTTGACCAGTTAAAGTTGACCAGTTAAAGTTGACCAGTTAGAGTTGATCAGTTAGAGTTACTCAGTTAAAGTTGACCAGTTAGAGTTGACTAGTTAGAGTTATCCAAGTGGAGTTAATCGAGTAGAGTTGCCGAATATCACTTATTCGAAGTAGAGTTATCGAATATAGAGTATTCGAGGGAAGAGTAATCGAATATAATTTATTCGAGTGGAGAAATCAAATGTTATTCATTTGAGAAGAGTTACCGAATATTATTTATTCGAAGAGTAGTTATCGAATATTGGTTATTCGAAGTTAGTTAATCCAAAGGAGTTATTCGAAGTTAGTTAATCCAAAGGAGTTATTCGAAGTTAGTTAATCCAAAGGAGTTATTCGAAGTTAGTTAATCCAAAGGAGTTATTCGAAGTTAGTTAATCCAAAGGAGTTATTCGAAGTTAGTTAATCCAAAGGGATTATTCGAAGTTAGTTAATCCCAAGGAGTTATTCGAAGTTAGCTAATCCAAAGGAGTTATTCGAAGTTAGTAAATCCAAAGGAGTTAGTCAAAGAGTTAATCGAATATAGTTATTCGAAAGAAGATGTTAATCGAATATAGTTATTCGAGTAAAGTTAAAAGAGTTAATCGAATTTAGTTATTCGAAATGAGTTATTCGAATTTGATATTTGAATAGAGTTCAACACATTAGAGTGATTCGAATTACTTATTCAAATAGAGTTAAGCACGTAAGAGTAATTGAATATTAGTTATTCAATTAGAGTTAAATCGAATTTAGTTATTCGAATGGAGTTAATCAATTTGAGTTAAGTTAATCGATTTGAATTAAGTTGAATCGAAATGGAGTAAATAGATTAGAATTAAGTTAATCGAGTTAGAGTAAATCGAATATTGGTTATTCGAAGGTAAGTTATTCGAATTAGTTATTCGAAGGAGTTAATCAAATGAGTCGATCCAAAGGAGTTAGTCGAATATTAGTTATTCGAATAGAGTTAAAGGAGTTATCGATTTTAGTTTGATCGAAAGAAGTTATCGATTAGTAAATCGAAAGGAGATTTTCGAATATAGCATATTCGAAAGAAAGAGATCGAATATTTTTTATTCGAAAGAGAGAGATTTCGAATATGAGTTATTCGAAGAGAGATAATCGAATATAGGTTATTCGAAGAAGAGTTAATCAAATAGAGATTACTCGAAAGAGTTATACGTCGAATTCGATTATAGCGAATTCGGGAAAGTACTATTTACTTTCCAGGGTTTAAATCAAGATTTAGTTATTGATTTAGAAATTAGGTGTCTGTTAAATTATTCGAGTTAGGAGATAAAGTTATAATTTAGGTTAGATATTGCAGAAGTAGGAATTATAACGTTATAGTTATAATCAAACGTTTTCATATAAGAAGTAGATTCGTAACCTGAATCCGAGAATTTGCGTAAACAGATGATTGGAGAAAGTGAGTGACGAGCTTCATCTATTTCACAGTAAAGGACGTTGTTAAATTAAGGTCTGAGAGGTAATTATACCCCAACTTGATTGACTTCAGAATTGACAAAGGAATAGTTGTGGTTCGATAGAAAAGGTTGATTTGAAATATAGTTAAGTAATAAGCGATTAATGGATTAAGCGTAACGATGTTTTATACAACGTTCATTGGAAATCCGTAAATGAGTTTTGGAAACGTTTTCCAAATATAGTCAGATATGTTTTCTAAACATAGAAAATGAAATGTTTTCATGATAAGAATTTAAGAAATAGAGTTAAGCAAATTCAGAAACTGACTGGAGAGGGTAAGTTGAACGGTTTTCTAAGTGACGATCTGATGTTGGTTTCGACCTTCCGGATTGATACTTAGAGAATTGTTCTCATACTAGTTACAGTTAGGGACTGATAGTTGCGAAATAATAGTGATGTGAAAATAAGCTATGGAAATGTTTTCCAATGATTAATAACATATATTTTCTAAATATATGAAATAAGGAAATATGAACATATGATGATTGATCGATCGAATTTCCATTTGGAAATAAGATCGTTGTTTGTACAACGACATGTTTTAATTTGATAGTTGAATCACAGACTATCAAAGTTTTTACCATTTTAACGTTGTTAATATGGAGAGACCGGTTGGATTATTATCCAAAGAACCACTCTGTATCGGCATAAGCGTTGCGAGCAATATATGCCAAAGATAAATTGAAGATGAAGTAAAGTGCAAGGGCTGTTGTATAAGTCTTAGATAACAGTGACTAAGATGGATATACTGAATAGTGCCTTCGGTTTGTCCAGTCCCAGGACAACGTATATGGAAGAAGGTCTGACAGAGTATATCCAATGGATCGCGTAAGTTGATCTGTTCAAACGTATTCACGTTTGGTGGCGGAGGAATTCGTTTCTCTTAGCTATACACCCGTGTTATTTTTGGATAAGTCAATTTGTGATTTGGCAGGTATGACGATGTGGCATTCAAAGTGAATGGTGATCAGATGTTCGAAAGATAGACGTAGCTTCTAGCCTCACACCGGGAAGTAACAAAAGTTGGGCTAGGCAGCATGGCTAGTTGGGTCATTCCCAAGCAGGGTGTATTGTCACCGATCTAGAGAATATTCATATTTATACTTCTTTTTGATTCTGTATCTTCGGATGACGGTTTGATGGCCTACAACCGTGGTGGCAATATATTCGCGACACTCAAGCTAGATGAGTGAGCGGTCATGTGTGGCCGGGTTGCAAGACGTTCTTGTTGAACCCTGAGTGTATCACCTCTAGAGTACACTATTCAAAAGGTGCTCCCATACCTTGTCTATTGGAATCCATTCTCCGATAAGCGCCCTGCGGTTTATGATTTTATACTATGTATGTAGAACGTGAGATGCAAGCGTTTCTGCTAGATTGATACCTATTTGTACTTAGACTTTATTATAATATCACAATGATATTGCTTGTCAAAGTTGTTCAGATACTCATAAGGGAAAAACCCGTTCCGTATTCACGGCGTGGTCTTATGAGATACCCTATACCTATTTTAAACTATTTTACTCATACCAGTCCCATGACTGACCCGGAGTTTACTTTGTTGTTTTCCCTAAACTCTTGGGTGCCTAAATTTGTACGGGCAGTCAAGTAGTCGGGATTTACAGATATACTTGGAGAGCTTGGAGCAGGAGGCTGCAAGATTTTATAGCTATAGTTATTTCCGCTGTGTTGTAAGTGTTGTACACTGATAAGTGCTATTGTATATATATAACTGTTTACTTCAAAGTTATGTTATATATTATATGTTATTCGTTCCGCTGTGAGATTCGTGATACTCTGATGATTCTGATGTTCTTCTTCTTCTTCTATTCTATTAGTTCTATCTTTTCTTTCTCACCTTCTAAATTCTTTCACTAACGTCTCGGAATTTCCGACTCTCGAGGAGTCGGAAATTTCCAGCCGTTACAGTTGGTATCAGAGCTTAAGTTAAGTGATTACCTTGGCTCTGTGGCATAACTCGATAGAGATGGGATTAGTAATATCCTAGATTGAGTTTGAGTGTATATATATGAGTGCGTATATGTTATTCAATATAAAATGATTTTATATTGTGGAGACTCATTGGTTGAGTAGTTTGTGAATCCTGTTCGATCAGTTTGATCCACTGTATCGATAGGGGTTACTAAACACTCGAATACGATGGACCGACACGGTATGTTTTGAAAGGAGGGTAAAAGAAATAATTTTACCCGAATATATTTTGATATAATATATTGGCAGTATTGGTTGTTATTATAATCGAGTAAGATTTTAACATGTGAAATGGTTATATATAACTAATCAGAATTCATATAAGTAAAGTATATGAAATAAGATGAATTAAATATGAATTTAAATCAGATTTGAAATTAAAATAAGGAAATTTTAAATTCCTGGGAGATTTTGAAATGTTTTCAAAATGGAAGTATTTAGTAATGGTTTTGAAAATAATATAGTATTGAAATCACTTGGGTCGCTGGAAAATAATTCCGATGATGACTGCGCAGTATCATCGGTGTGGTTTTCGAGTTCTAAGTGGTGGATCACTACCAAAGATTTTATTTTGAATTGTTTTGAGGAAACAAGTTGTTTAGAAAATTCAAAGGCTTTGAATTGGCAGTATGATTTCGAATTGATTTGAAATTTACCTAGGAATTTAAGTTCTAGAAATTAGAATTTAACTTGTGAAGTTAATTCGAATGGGATGGTAAAAGTAAATAATAAACCAGAATTTAACTTGAGATGATAGGTTAAGAAAAACTGGAAGTGATTTGAGAATAATATGGTTTTGGATTTGAAACGATTAGTTGAGAGTTTGGAATTTGAAACTCGAATTTGAAATTGAATTCGGCCTAAATAAGCGAATGGTTGTGTTAAGAATAAATTGGTTGGAGTTGATTGGGATGGCATTTGTATATGCCGAGTTGATAACAGAGGGTAGGGATATAATGATACGACCGACAAAAAGGTACAAGTTTATATTATATATGAGTTTGGATTTTATGAGCCGAATTGGCAAGCCGCTTGGCTGTTTGATTTTCTTTTGGGTTGGAGAAGGCCTAGAGAAGCGAGGGGTGGTTTGTCATATTGACCAATACAAAGGAGGTTACGGCGAAATTTTTCGAAAATTCCAGGCATTAGAACATTCTCATGATTTATGGAAATTCAGTTAGCCAGAATGAATTAATAATTTAATTGAAAATTTAATGGTTCAGTTGAAACTGGAGTTGAGAAGTAAACTAAAAGATATTTGAATCTAGTTAGTAAAGTTGGTAGCATTCTCCTAGCTTAGCAATTTCGAGGACGAAATTATTTTAAGGGGGGAAGTCTGTAATGGCGCGTTTTGTAAGGTATAATAATTAAGTTATTTAATTATTTAAATAACGAATATATTAAATAAACGATAGTTGAACGTATAATTTATAATATAATTATAATCGAGCTCGAAATGGCGCGGCAGTTCGCTATTTGGCGATTCGAACTTCAACTGAATGTACGTGATTCGTTTTAAGCCGGATTTCTATGAAACAAGAAACGTGTGGAGTTGGTGGAGTATATTTTTCTAGTGGAAGAGAAAAATCAGGATTTCGTCGTATAGATTTTGAGATATGTCCAAATCCAATTTTAAAATAGTCGCTATAGAATCATTTATCGACCGTATCGGTTTATTCGTTATAACTAGATATCGGGTTGGAATGTAGACGAGGTTCTTATGGGAAATAGTGATAAAATAATTTTTAGAATTTTACTGTAATATTTAATTAATTTAATAAGCGACTTTTTGTTTGAAGTATTTCGCACCCTGAAATCAACATTTTGATGTTTCACAAAATGAGTCAAACTACCGGTATTATTATATTTTCGGGAACGTGACACCGAGCTCGATACAACGGTATCTTTATGTCCGTCCGTACGTGAACGGAATTTAGGTAACATGGTACTTTGAAACCCCAAACGTTAAATACATTGATAAAATGACGTTGTAATTTTCTTTGAATGAACCAAAAATAAGCCACGATGCCTCTCTTCTCAGCCATATAAACACTTGGTCCTCAAAACAGTTCGTGGCCTCCTCTAAATCAAAGAAACCCTTTTGTATATATATACAATACAATCCCTTCTAAAACCTAACTAGTGTTATTTCTCCAATCCACTATCTCAGCCGCCAGAAAAGAACGAAGGCATCGGCTAAAACAAATTCAAAGAAAAATCGAATTAAACCCCTAAATGCTCAAAACAACCCTCTTTGAATTCGTTAGTTGAAGAGCTCCCTCCCTATACAAATTTCAATGGATGCGATCGTACCCTATGGGGCTCCAATTCGAACCCGAACATCCTAGGGTTTAGATGGTTCGGCTTGTTGAACTTCGAAGGACAGAATGGATGATGCTGTTGAGTTCAACAGGTTGAGTAGCACGATGTCACAGGTTCTGGAGCTGAGTTCGACGCGAGAAATGGATCTCGAGTTGAAGGCGAAGGAGGCAGTTGGGAAGGGGCTCGCGATGTGATGAGATTCAGTGAAGAGTTGGATTTCTGTTTGTGATAAAAACAGGGAGTGAGGCCAGGGGAAATTGCGGGGTTTGTGTAGAAGAAGGAGGAACCGACTCTGTTGTTGGGGTTGCGTCGGCCCCGACATGGAGGAGTTTATCAGGGGTTCGACAGTTTTGTTGGGGAAGAGGACATGCAGAAAGTGTTTGTTTTGGTGCGAAGTACTGAGGGAAGAAAAGGATTTAAGTGGTACGGGTTTTAGCTATTAGGCCGAATGTTAGATGCAAAACAAGTAAGTGGAAGAAGACAGTAAGGAAAAGAGAGGGAACAGGCGTAGTAACGTTTTGGAGATGGGCCGTTTATTTGTGGTAAAAGCCCAAATAACCATATCTTTAAATTAATGTTATATTAAGTAATGTATTAACTTATACAAATGATATCTACACCATACGTAAACAGAATTCGACAAACCAAGATCCGTCGGGATCGTATGGACGAACACTACGCACTGGAACCGACTGGAAGTCCATGAGAGCTCGTTACAATTTATAGCGAAATAAATTATCTGATCCGAATCAACTATCGATTTTCGTTATTTAACGATAACCGCCAATGTGAGTAAAACTCACTAACTCTGAACAGTTTATAATTTCATGTTGTATTGTTAGAACTGTTAAAATTGTCTGTTTTGACTGTGTGTTGATTGTTTGATTGAACTGCTAGTCAGTTAATTAAATTTCTATATTGATTCTGTTTAACAGAATATATCATATGGAACTGAAAGTGATGTTATCTATATTGTCTAACATCTGTGATGCAGGGAAACAGGTTGGAGGAATCCGACTGGATTCCTCAACAGTTATTTTATTGTTTTTCATATATTGTTATATGATGTGATATAAAATCTGTGGGCGATTATATGTGCTTGGACGATATTGAACATCGTGATTTGATATGATTGAATACCCTAACATACCAAAATGTTGATAAGGGGATTTTCAATGTTTATATTGAAAATGAATCTTATTTATAAAATCGATAGGATTTTATAAAAGGAAAACATTTATTTAATTAGAAAATAAATGAATTTGAATATAAAGGAATATTTATTTAGGAAATAAATAAAGGAACATTTATTTAGATTATAAATAAATGGAATAAAGGAATATTTATGTAGGGAGTAAATAAAGGAACACTTGTTCGGAAAATAAATAGAATTATACATGGATAGATTTAAACACCTGCTTCGCACACGGTATAACACGATATGGATTTAAATGAGATATTAAATAGGAAATCTGTTTAAAATAGATAAATTGAAGTAGATTAATTTATAAATAATGTTTTATAAATTAAATAAATTATTTATCGTTGATAAATGGAATATATATAAGTCTGGACTTATATAGAGAAGTAGAAACGTTATTAAAAGGACATTTATAAAGTGAAAACCGTTACTAAAAGTAAATCTTTATAAATAGATAAACGTTGTAAAAAGTAAATCTTTATCAAATGGATAACCGTTGTAAAAAGGAAAACTTTTGAAATGAATAAACGTTAATAAAAGAAGTTAATCGAATTTAGTTATTCGAAATGAGTTATTCGAATTAGATATTTGAATAGAGTTAAACACATTAGAGTGATTCGAATTACTTATTCGAATAGAGTTAAACAAAGTAATTTGTTAGGTTACCCAAAGCAAGTTAGTCGAGTTAATCAAAGTAATTGGTTAAGTTAACCAAAGTGAATTAGTCAAGTTAAACTAATTGGTTAATCGAAGTAAATTAGTTGGGTTAATCAAAGTGAATTAGCTAAGTTAAACTAAGTAAATCGGTTAGAGTTAATCAAAGTGAATTAACTAAGTTAAACTAAGTGGATTAGTTCAGTTAATCGAGACAAGTAAGTCAAGTTAGGTTAAACCATTTGAGTTAACCAGTTAGGTTAAACCATTTGAGTTAACCAGTTAAAATTTACCAGTTAAAGATAAACAGTTAAAGTTGACCAGTTAAAGTTGAACAGTTAAAGTTGACCAGTTAAAGTTGACCAGTTAAAGTTGACCAGTTAGAGTTGACCAGTTAGAGTTGATCAGTTAGAGTTACTCAGTTAAAGTTGACCAGTTAGAGTTGACCAGTTAGAGTTATCCAAGTGTAGTTAATCGAGTAGAGTTGCCGAATATCACTTATTCGAAGTAGAGTTATCGAATATAGAGTATTCGAGGGAAGAGTAATCGAATATAGTTTATTCGAGTGGAGAAATCAAATGTTATTCATTTGAGAAGAGTTACCGAATATTATTTATTCGAAGAGTAGTTATCGAATATTGGTTATTCGAAGTTAGTTAATCCAAAGGAGTTATTCGAAGTTAGTTAATCCAAAGGAGTTATTCGAAGTTAGTTAATCCAAAGGAGTTATTCGAAGTTAGTTAATCCAAAGGAGTTATTCGAAGTTAGTTAATCCAAAGGAGTTATTCGAAGTTAGTTAATCCAAAGGGGTTATTCGAAGTTAGTTAATCCCAAGGAGTTATTCGAAGTTAGCTAATCCAAAGGAGTTATTCGAAGTTAGTAAATCCAAAGGAGTTAGTCAAAGAGTTAATCGAATATAGTTATTCGAAAGAAGATGTTAATCGAATATAGTTATTCGAGTAAAGTTAAAAGAGTTAATCGAATTTAGTTATTCGAATGAGTTATTCGAATTTGATATTTGAATAGAGTTAAACACATTAGAGTGATTCGAATTACTTATTCAAATAGAGTTAAACACGTAAGAGTAATTGAATATTAGTTATTCAATTAGAGTTAAATCGAATTTAGTTATTCGAATGGAGTTAATCAATTTGAGTTAAGTTAATCGATTTGAATTAAGTTGAATCGAAATGGAGTAAATAGATTAGAATTAAGTTAATCGAGTTAGAGTAAATCGAATATTGGTTATTCGAAGGTAAGTTATTCGAATTAGTTATTCGAAGGAGTTAATCAAATGAGTCGATCCAAAAGAGTTAGTCGAATATTAGTTATTCGAATAGAGTTAAAGGAGTTATCGATTTTAGTTTGATCGAAAGAAGTTATCGATTAGTAAATCGAAAGGAGATTTTCGAATATAGCATATTCGAAAGAAAGAGATCGAATATTTTTTATTCGAAAGAGAGAGATTTCGAATATGAGTTATTCGAAGAGAGATAATCGAATATAGGTTATTCGAAGAAGAGTTAATCAAATAGAGATTACTCGAAAGAGAGTTATACGTCGAATTCGATTATAGCGAATTCGGGAAAGTACTATTTACTTTCCAGGGTTTAAATCAAGATTTAGTTATTGATTTAGAAATTAGGTGTCTGTTAAATTATTCGAGTTAGGAGATAAAGTTATAATTTAGGTTAGATATTGCAGAAGTAGGAATTATGACGTTATAGTTATAATCAAACGTTTTCATATAAGAAGTAGATTCGTAACCTGAATCCGAGAATTTGCGTAAACAGATGATTGGAGAAAGTGAGTGACGAGCTTCATCTATTTCACAGTAAAGGACGTTGTTAAATTAAGGTCTGAGAGGTAATTATACCCCAACTTGATTGACTTCAGAATTGACAAAGGAATAGTTGTGGTTCGATAGAAAAGGTTGATTTGAAATATAGTTAAGTAATAAGCGATTAATGGATTAAGCGTAAAGATGTTTTATACAACGTTCATTGGAAATCCGTAAATGAGTTTTGGAAACGTTTTCCAAATATAGTCAGATATGTTTTCTAAACATAGAAAATGAAATGTTTTCATGATAAGAATTTAAGAAATAGAGTTAAGCAAATTCAGAAACTGACTGGAGAGGGTAAGTTGAACGGTTTTCTAAGTGACGATCTGATGTTGGTTTCGACCTTCCGGATTGATACTTAGAGAATTGTTCTCATACTTGTTACAGTTAGGGACTGATAGTTGCGAAATAATAGTGATGTGAAAATAAGCTATGGAAATGTTTTCCAATGATTAATAACATATATTTTCTAAATATATGAAATAAGGAAATATGAACATATGATGATTGATCGATCGAATTTCCATTTGGAAATAAGATCGTTGTTTGTACACCGACATGTTTTAATTTGATAGTTGAATCATAGACTATCAAAGTTTTTACCATTTTAACGTTGTTAATATGGAGAGACCGGTTGGATTATTATCCAAAGAACCACTCTGTATCGGCATAAGAGTTGCGAGCAATATATGCCAAAGATAAATTGAAGACGAAGTAAAGTGCAAGGGCTGTTGTATAAGTCTTAGATAACAGTGACTAAGATGGATATGCTGAATAGTGCCTTCGGTTTGTCCAGTCCCAGGACAACGTATATGGAAGAAGGTCTGACAGAGTATATCCATTGGATCGCGTAAGTTGATCTATTCAAACGTATTCAAGTTTGGTGGCGGAGGAATTCGTTTCTCTTAGCTATACACCCGTGTTATTTTTGGATAAGTCAATTTGTGATTTGGCGGGTATGACGATGTGGCATTCAAAGTGAATGGTGATCAAATGTTCTGAAGATAGACGTAGCTTCTAGCCTCACACCGGGAAGTAACAAAAGTTGGGCTAGGCAGCATGGCTAGTTGGGTCATTCCCAAGCAGGGTGTATTGTCACCAATCTAGAGAATATTCATATTTATACTTCTTTTTGATTCTATATCTTCGGATGACGGTTTGATGGCCTACAACCGTGGTGGCAATATATTCGCGACACTCAAGCTAAATGAGTGAGCGGTCATGTGTGGCCGGGTCGCAAGACGTTCTTGTTGAACCCTGAGTGTATCACCTCTAGAGTACACTATTCAGAAGGTGCTCCCATACCTTGTCTGTTGGAATCCATTCTCCGATAAGCGCCCTGCGGTTTATGATTTTATACTATGTATGTAGAACGTGAGATGCAAGTGTTTCTGCTAGATTGATACCTATTTGTACTTAGACATTATTATAATATCACAATGATATTGCTTGTCAAAGTTGTTCAGATACTCATAAGGGAAAAACCCGTTCCGTATTCACGGCGTGGTCTTATGAGATACCCTATACCTGTTTTAAACTATTTTACTCATACCAGTCCCATGACTGACCCGGAGTTTACTTTGTTGTTTTCCCTAAACTCTTGGGTGCCTAAATTTGTACGGGCAGTCAAGTAGTCGGGATTTACAGATATACTTGGAGAGCTTGGAGCAGGAGGCTGCAAGATTTTATAGCTATAGTTAGCTATAGTTATTTCCGCTGTGTTGTAAGTGTTGTACTATGATAAGTGCTATTGTATATATATAACTGTTTACTTCAACGTTATGTTATATATTATATGTTATTCGTTCTGCTGTGAGATTCGTGATACTCTGATGATTCTGATGTTCTTCTTCTTCTTCTATTCTATTAGTTCTATCTTTTCTTTCTCACCTTCTAAATTCTTTCACTAACGTCTCGGAATTTCCGACTCTCGAGGAGTCGGAAATTTCCAGCCGTTACACAAGCTTTCTTCCTATCTCGACAATGAATTTGGATATTTTGGAGAGCTTTTTGTTAAACTTCTTGTTAAGCTTCTTTTGAATTTTGATGATTTTCGCTTGATTTTGAATAATCGTGTCTTTGAGATTACGCTTTGAGGTTGGATACTTAGTGCTTTCCAAAGAAGTCTCTTCTTCGACTTCCATTGGGTCTTGTTCTTGTTGCAGTCGAGCTTGTTTAGCCTCATATGTCTCATAAGGTCTGAAAGTGAGAGGAATTTGCATGAGATAAATGTTTGATGTGTCAAACACTTTTCTAGGGACAAATTATTCTCCGTGAAGATCAACTCCAAAGTATTTGAAAATGCGAGTGAGATAAACACCATAGTAGAGAGTGTTTTCTCTTGAAGATACATCTATGGGCTTAAATTCATTTAGAATCATATCGGCCCAATTGATAAGGTAATTACCCATAATGGCAAAGAGAGCCTTTTGGACTTTAAGAGTTGGATTATTGTAATTTACGGAACGAGGAGTGATGGTATGTTGAAGGAGAAGGTTGACAATTCTTGTTTTTGGACGAAAGAAACGATTTTTGAAATCCATTGGAACACCATCTCCGAAGATCGTGATAGGTTTCCATATTGGTTTCATCGATAGCGAAAGTTGAGAAATTCGTGCCCTCGCTTCTACAATTTAGAATTTCTCCTAAAAGATCAGTGTCGAGAACAATTTGAGTTCCCTTGACACTACTCCAAATTTTATTTTCGTTGCTTTGACAAAATCCGCGGTTGAGATTTGCATAGAACATCTTTACGAGTTTGGGATAATATACTTCGTTATTATCACGAGAGTCAATTAGATTCAAGATTTCGTTAAGATGGAAAGTCGCTAAAGACAGTGAAAGCACACATGTTAACTTTAGCATTTGCTAAATAGTCACCATAGGTTCTAATGGCCTCTTTGTCATTGTAAAGATAACCTTTTATGGTTTTGGTTATCTTCAATTTCTGAGATGAACTTGAGGAAGCCATTGATATGATAGTTTTGAGGAGGATAGATATGAAAAATGTTATTTTGAGTTGTGAATGAAAGGTAGAACGGATGGATATATACAGAAAATGAATAGATATGAATTGAATGAATATGAATTGAATAGGCACAACTTTTTAGATTGAAAGGACACTTTTCTAGACCTTGGGATTTGGTGAAAAGATTGGAGGGAAGTTTGAAAGTTTAAACTTTTGAAATTCAAAATTTAAATTTCAAAAACTGTTGGATATGTCGACTGTATGTCAACATACAGGGCTTATTTCAAAAGGAATTTTGGATTTTCCTGTTTTGAATTAAATTATCGATTTATGTTTCAGGATTAACGATTTCCTGACATATTTCTAATCCTAATTAACATACAAATAATTTACTTTATTAATTTATTGGTTGTTTAATATTATATTATTATTTTGAATTTAAAATTCAAATTTCAAATTTGAATTTCAAAGAATTTATTAAATTTTAAATTCAAACCAAAGCAAACAAACAAAGAAACCATTCAACCAAATAAAATTAAAATTTAATTAATGCGTACCCGGTTTTTTGATCCTTTTCTTCATGACCTTCTAAACTCTGAATTTCTGTAAAGCATATATTTGTTTTTGTAGTTTTTGGTTCTTCATCACTTGATGACGAATCTGAATCATCTAATGTTGTTGCATATGCTTTCTTTCTTTTCCTTGATGAATTGGAGTTGTCTGACCGTTGAGAGTTTTGTCCGGATATGGACACATTTTCTTTACATGACCTGGTTTGTTGTAGTTAAAACATCGTCCATCATTTAATTTTGAATTTGCTTGCTTATAACCCTTCCTTCTATATTTTAGAAATCTTCAAAACTAGTTTGTCATGAGTGTTGTCTCTTCATCATCTTCACTACTTGAGACAGAATCATTTGTTGTGGCTTTCAGTGCAATAGATTTCTTTTCAGTTGATCTACATTGAACTTCATATGACATCAAATTCCCAATTAACTCTTTAATCTTCATTTCATTGACATCATTGGCTTCTTCTATAGCCAAAGTCTTCTGATCCTATTTTTGAGTTAGCAAATTTAATATTTTTCTGACTTGATCTGCTTCGGAATAAGTTTTTCCAAGTGCTATTAGTGAATGCACTATCTCATGAAATCTGCAATACATATCTGAAATAGATTCATTCTCATTCATTTTAAATAATTCAAATTGATCGACCGGCATGCCTATCTTAGTCTGTTTATCTTTACTAGTTCCTTCATGAGTAACTTGTAAAGTTCTCCAGATTTCCTAAGCAGTTTTACAAACTGATATTCTATTAAACTCATTTCCATCTAATGAACAAAATAACATATTCATGGCTTTAGAATTGCTTTGTGTAGCAGCCTTTTGTTCATTTATCCATTGTGCAAATGTAGTTGTGGGTTCAACATATTCATTTTGTGTACTATTCCATGTTTCTAATCCTACAGACTATAAATAGATTTTCATTCTACATGCCCAATATGAATAATTACTACCATTAAACAATGATGGTCTAACAGTGGATTGACCCTCTATAAAATAACTATTATTGCTACCAATGTTGGTTGCCATTTTACCAAATTTTCCAAAATCAAATTATGAACTTTTTGAAAGACCTTGCTCTGATACCAATTGTTTGGGACTGCGGAATGAATCGTTCAGGCAAAGCAAACATAAGAGGGGGGTGAATAGTTTTTGTAAGAATTTAAACAAAACTAAAAACTAGAGAGAACTAATGAATGAATCAAACACCACAAACACAATCACAGACACAGGTTAAAACAAAGAAGCAAAATAAATAGAAATAAAAATGCAGAAAAGGAAAGAACACACCAGAATTTATACTGGTTCGGGTCACTCCTATGTCCAGTCCTGCACAACGCTGGATTATGCAGAGTTTTATTACTATTTCCAATAGTCAAATACAACCACCTTGATTTCACGGCTCAACAAGGAGACACCAACCCTTATCCCTTGATTTCACGGCTCAACAAGGGCACACTGACTCCTATTCCTTGATTTCACGGCTATAAGGATACACCGATTACTCTTTGGATTACAAACAGGGTTTATCCAACCCAAGCAATTACAAAACAGTGCTATAACTTTTCATAGCACTTGATTCAGAGAGTAGAACGTGTAGAGAGAAGAAGTTTGATCAAAACAGAATTGAATTCGACATAGTATAACTGTAAGAATCATAAAAATGATTAAGAACAATGGTGGGATGAAAGAGGATGAAGTTAGGGAAGAAGATATGTTAAAAAAATTGGTTTTAACCTCTTTTTATAAAAAAATTGGTTTTAACCTCTTTTTATATAGTATAAAGGGTTGCAACGGTTCTAAAGCGTTTCAAATAGTAAAAAGACACTTCCCTTCAAAATTAGAAAAAATAAATGTTATATGTCGACATGTTCTTTTTGCTATGTCGACATACCCATGTACATTTTTGATTTTCAAAGCATTTTCAAGTGTTTTGATGTAAAACTAATTCTAGAAATTCTTAAGTAAAATTCTTGTGTTGTAAATTAATATTATATGGTAGAAAAACATATGAAAACATATTTTTAAACTATATAAATATATTTATAAAATTATAAGGTTTTAAACTATATATAAAGTATACATATAAAGTATAAAAAATTCAAGTTTGAAAAACAAAGGAGAATAAAAATAGAAACAAATAGAAAAACAAAATAGGGAGGATTGAGAAAAAAATTGAAAATCAAAATTGAGAGGATTGAGGATAGAATTGAAAATCAAATTTTGAATTTGAATTTGAACCTGGAGTGGTATTTAGAGTCTTACAAAATCTAGACTCTATAATTATATTAATCTTGAACTCTTGAAATCTTGATTACTCATGAGTCTTGAAATTTCTCTAATCTTTGAATCCCTATCATCTTTGTAACTGTAAAATCTTCAGTAATATTTCCTATATATAATTTCTGCACATATATATATTCTATACAAAAAGTGTTAGCATATATTTATAATCAATGATAATTGAAATAAGGTTGTTGTCACCAAAACTCCATTTTCCAACATTGTTTTGGAAGACTGAGAAGTTAGCTCTTAGATTTATTGGGCCTTTTCGTGTCATCGAGAAGATATGATCTTTGTCTTATCAAGTGGGTCGCCCAGAGCGTCTATTGGGAATCCATAATGTTTTTCACGTATCTTATCTAAGGAAATGCCTTCATGATTCTGCTATCAGACTCGAGCTTGGTGAAATTAGGGACACGGAGAGACTCAGGTTGTAGTCCAGGGTGCCCCGTGCCACCTAAAGGATTGTAGAGCATGGAATTGTAACGGCCTGCAAATTCGCACTATCTGAGTTGACTAACAACGCCACACGTCCAACCCAAATTGCACAGAAATACAAATCATTATTAGAAAGAAGTTAGAGGATGAGAAATAGAAAGAAAGAAATATTAGAATAGAAGAAAACGAAGATCACAAACTCACAGCGGAAAGAATAAAATATATTAGGTAACATAAACTTTGAAATACAATCGGTAACTTTATATACATACCATCATCAGAGCACAACAACTATTTCTGGAACAGTTATAAGCACCTATTTCCAGATACCACATAATACATAGCAAAAATATGATAGTCTATAGCTAATAGATGAAGCCTCCTGCTTCCAGCTCTTCCGAGCGAATCTGAAAAATCCCGACTACTTGACTGCCCGTACAAATTTGGGCACCCAAGAGTTTAGGGAAAACAAAAACAAAATAAACTCTGGGTCAGTCATGGGACTGGTGTGAGTAAACTCCAACCATTTGTTTAACTTTAAATATCCTTTCGAAAGAAATGATAATCGTAAAACCGATCTGTACATAAACACGGATGGTTTTTATCTTACGATAACCCAAAATATTTTTGATATCAAATCCAGTGATATTATAATAATGTCTACATCAAATAAATAGAATCTAGCGGAACGCTTGCATCTCATGCTCCATATATTATATAAAACCAAAAACCGCAGGGTGCTTATTAGAGATTGGATTTCCAACATGACAAGATATGGAACCACCTGCCGATAGTGTATCTCTAGATGGGAATACACTGGGTTCAATAAGAACATCTTGCAACCCGGCCCACACATGACCGACCACTCATTGCGCTTGAGTGTATCGAATGTATATCACCGGCGGTTAGGATCGGCAACCGTTTCTCGAAAAGGGACAGCATCGATAGATTAAAGAAGTAAAAGGAATTTCTCTAGATAGGTGATTATATACCCTAATGGGAGTGACCCACATAGCCATGCCGCCTGCCCGATTTTTGTCATTTCCCGGTTGTTGAGGCCTGAGGCTACGATTTCATATCATTCATTAATAGCACAATCAATTTGAATGCCACATTGTCAGATCCGTTAATCACTAATTGATTTGCACAAATATATTCTGGATATTATGCTAAGAGAATAAATTCTCCGCCACCATATATATTTATACAGACCAACATATGCGATCATTGGAAATACTCTGTCAGACACTCGTCCATACACGTTCGTTCTAGGACTGAACGAAACCGAAGGCACCATTTCTATTAATAGAAAAAGTCCTTGCACTTTACTCCGTCTTCGATTATCTTCATATAATCTGATTCACAACGTTACTGCCAATACGGAGTGGTTCTCGGATAATAATCCAACCGGTCTCTCCATATTGACAACGATATTGGAAAACACTCCGATAGTCGGTTATTTAACTATCGAAGAAAAATAAACAACATTCCAACCAAAGCATCAAACAAATCACTGGGCCTTTTAATTAACATTTCATTAGTTAAAACACTTCTCCATTTCCTTATCAATATTTGTTAACCAAATATTTTCAGTAATCTTGTTGGTCTCTTACGCTATTTGGAAAAACATTTCCATATATCACCTTCTTTTATTTTCTATACTTAGAAAATATATTCTATTTGCAATTGAAAACAATTTCAATCACTTATCTCTTTCCCAACTACTTTAATTATACTCAGGAAATATTTACTTTTATATTTCCAAAATTCCACCACTTGGGTTAAAACGAATGCTGTGTAAAGCATCGTTACAACAACCCAAAATATTTTATTCAACTAACTCTTATTCAAACACTTCTCTTCGAGACTGGATCTTGCTATTTATCAATTAAAAACGAAATCAATCAAGTTGGGGTTAACTACCTCTCAGACCTTGACTGAAAACATCCTTAACTTCAAAACGGACAAACCACTTACCTCGAATAATCAACATTATAAAAACCAACTATTCATTTTAAACCCGTAACGTTTCTCTTTCAATTTTACCAGATTTAATTATAGATTTCTTTTTTTTTATAATATTCTATTTTTAAGTTTGTTTCCTTATCGAATTCTATATATATATATATATATATATATATATTGATACATTGATTTCTAATATCAAAATTTCTTAAAAATATTCCAACTCCTTAAATTTCCGAAAATTTTTGCCATAACCTCCTTTGTACCGGTCGATAGTTCAAACCTCAACTCGTCTCTCTACGCCCTTTCCATTCAAAAAGAAAATCAAAAAGCCAAGTGGCTTGTCGATTCGGCGCATAAAACCTCATATGGAATTTAAACATGTACCTTAATGTCGGGCACTAAATTTATAAACTTCATTCTCTTCATTCCATACCTGTTTAACATGTGTTCACGTATTTTCAATTCAATTCAACTCAATCCAATCGTTTGAATTCAGTTTCGCCCATTTATTCTTTAATTAGCTCGTTTGCTCATTTCATTTTTTTCTATTTGAACATATCACGTTCAAACATATTTTAACTTGCTTATTACCATTCGAATCCCATTTTCAATTCAAATTCCATATTCAATTTCGAATATGAATTTACAATCCCCTTTCTGATCCAAAGTTCAATTTTGATTTCAAATTTCATTAACTAATTTTTTCTTCAAATTAGTTAATTCAATTCAACAATTAAAAATCTGATTTTTGTTTCAAAAATCAGTTCACTTACTCCACTTGAGTTCACACTTATTTTACAACTCAAATCTAAATCTTCTTATGAAAATTCTGGTTTTATTTGTTTAAAATCCTTTTATTTATTTAAATAAACTGTTATGGTTTTATAATGGTTCCGGCATTGTTTTTCTGAAAATTTGATTTTGACATAACTCAAAATCTATCAAACGAAATCCGGATTTTTCTCTTCCATTAGAAAACTATAATTCAAATCGGTCCTGACGATTCTTGTTTCAAAGAATTCCGACTTAATTTGAGTTCTATATACTTAATTGAAGTTCGAATCGCCAATTTACGAACTGCCGCGCTGCGACCAGCTCGTTTTTATTATATTTAATATATAAACGGTTTAAACTTCGTTTATAAATAAATTTCACTTCCATTCTAATTTATTTCAATATATATAAGATCGGCTTTCCGAATTTAGGTTAAACATTTCGATTTTTCTAAATCGTCGATTTTCATAACTCAATTGTAAATTTTATTTACAACTCTATCTTATATATAATATTCCAATTCTTTTTGAGGTAGAATATAAATCCTTGGATTTATTTCATTTCTGTTTACAATCCGCATTCTAAAATATACATCGTCATTCCCACTAAATGATTTCAGATTCTATTTTCAATTTCTACTTTCAATTTTTACTTTCAATTTCTATTTTCAATTTTCAATTTTCAATTTCTATTTCAAATTTCTATTTTTTTCCTTTAAACTCTAAATTTTCCAATGATAATCTATTTCACTAGATTTTTAAATATTGTTTATAAATCCAACTTCATTGTTTTATATAATAAAACAAGCTTCGTTTCAAAAATCTGTTTTTAAAATCAATTCCTTTTATATTCCTATTTCAGGAATAAAAACCATCGTTCACCTTTTCGAAATGACTTCATCTTCTATCTTTAAATTCATACTTGACTTTAAATATTCAAATTATCCAATGATAATTAATTCATTATATTTATAAATACAATTTTATTAATTTCCTTGTTTATATTTTTAAACAAGTCTATTTTGAAATCTGTTTAAAAACCAAAATCTTATTTTGGAAATTTCTATTTATAATAACTTATATATATATATATATATATAACACCCAATTTATTTTCATATTCAATTTTACTTCTTTTTAAATAAATTCGAATTAGTCGAATTCAAATCATAAATCCTTACGGATTTATTTTAGTTCAATTTATATTCTGAACATCAGAATAAACTCCATTGTTTATTTCTTTAAAACGATTTCCCCATTTCTATCTTTAAATTCACATTTGAATTTAAATATTCAAATTTTCCAATGATAATTTTTCCACTTTATTTATAAACACTGTTTATAATTTCATTTCAATTATCTGATTATCCAATGAAAATCAATCTATTTTATTTATAAACACCATTTATAAATTCACTTCAATTTCTTGTATTATCTAATTTATAAACATCGTTTATAAAATCGATACTTATTTTATTTATTCAAAACAAGTTAGCATCTTTATAGTCTATTCGGAATTCAAATTCCATTTTTACAAAAATAGAATTTTCATTTAAAATTTGAAATATCCTTTTCATGATATTTTATATATCAACGTTTTGGAGCCGGTGACATTCAATAATTCAAAACCCCCGATTTATCAGCCATAGGTTTTCAAACATATCATATATAACAATATATGTGATAACAAACAAACAATAATATTTTTGAGGAATCCAGTTGGATTCCTCGAACCTGTTTTTCCTGCATCCACAGATGTTAGCCAACAGGAATAATACCCATCCTGCTTCGAGGCAGGATATCGCGATATAGAAGGTCATCCACTATCATAGCATGGGGTGTATAGGGTCATCCGCTAAAGATACTGCGGGCATCTGCTAATGGCACTGCGGGAATCCAACCTGTAACACCCCGCGAATTCTACAACTGTGAAATTCATAAATTAAAGTATAATTAATTTTGATCAAAGAACTAAGGGAAACGGGATACGCCATTGCGTTCGTCTCGGAAAAATACGCGAAATAGAGTCTGAGTTTTCGAAAAACGGAGTCCGTATGAAGAAGATATGGCCTTCGGAAGTTTCTGAATTAAATTTAAAATTCAAACAGAATAAAACAGTTTAAAATTAAAAGTGGGGCCCAATGGGCCAGGGCGGAAGAACACCCGCCTCACGCACCCAGGTCGACTGGGCTGTCGACCTGGTCTAACCAGGTCGACAGGGCTGTCGACAGGCATGTCGACCTGGTCCAGAGCCAGGTCGAACCCAGTCTAACCTGGCTGGCCTATTCTATGTTGGTCGATTTTCTGTGGTCTGCTTTGTCATTAGGGCTAGGTGGCAGGCTCTAATTGGTCTCTCCTTAGGATGAATGGCTACGATCAATCCAAGCAACATCAATGGTCCTAATCAGTTCATTTCCCCTATAAAAACAACCCTAGACTAACCCTAATCTATTCATTCAAAAATAAGAACAAAGCCGCCATGTTGCTGAGGAACGACTAGGGGTAGCCACCAATTGGAGAGAGGATTAGGAGGCAAAATTCTAAGGCATAAAGCAACTCAATCAAATCAAACCGCATCTTCAAATCCCTAAATTTGAGAATTCGCCACACCCTTGTAAGTAGAGTATTACTTTGGTATGAACAAATAACTGTGTTGGTTTGTATACTCGATTGTGGTGATAAATAATTCATAATTTGTGCGTTACTATGATTCTTATCGATTTGGCATATTGTATACGTTTGGATATTCTCGAATTATGTTGCGGTAGTTCTATGCAAGTATACGTTTGGAATATTCGCAAATTATGTAATCCATGTTGAAGCTACATGTATGTAGTTGATTGAAATTCATGCAAGTTTGGGGCTTTGCTATTATGCCATCATAATGTGTAATTTTTATACAAACATCATTTTTGTGAAGTAATTGGAATAAGTTTGGGTTATCATAATCCATATGAAATTAGGTTGAAAATTTGGCATCATGTATTAAGCCATGCTTTTGTACTAGAAAACCTATTTGCAAACTTATGACTAGGCTATGATTGATAATTTTCATAATTGAAATTGTTAACAAGAATTATATGATGACATATGTGGTACATAGCTAGGTTAGATTCAAAAATTCCTTTTTGCAAGTTTACATGACTAAAGTAAGAATCATGATTTCGTGTTAGAAATATTTATGCCATGGTTATGTGAACAAAATTTAACTATACTTATGCCATGCTTATGTTTGACATTAGGCCATGCTTATGTTTGACATTATGCCTAAATAAAAATATAGGTCCATGTTGTAGTTATGACTATGTGTCAATAATGATACCCAATTTAGATTCTTATCTCAACTACAAGTTCACATGCTTTGATTCATGTCACCTATGCTTTATGACCAAAGTATATGTCACTACTATGCAAGTACACCAGTCTCTATTTTGTATTTCCAACGTCATATTGCAAGTTCATGCGCTCACATTCCCCTCTTTGTGTATGTAATCACGCTTTAAGCCTCCCCTTTTCGCATGGCTAAGTTGGGCTTTAAAAGGCTAAGCCCAATATATATATAATAAAAGGACGTGTAAAACGGGGGAAAATAACGTTGGGTTAAAATTACTAATGAATGAAAATATAAAATAGAAGGGCCCAAATTCAAGCACGGGTTGGGCCCATGATTGGTGTAACCTTTACACCATTAACTTAAAAATTGGCCGCAAATATTTACATATAAGAAAATAAAGAAGAAAGACAAAATATGTAAATGTAGAAAATACGATGTGTTTAACCCGAGGTTGGATTGAGTTATGATGTAAACCTGCCCGGAACCGCCCGGCTGTCCAGTAGTCACAAAAATACCTATCCAATGTGGGAGGTTAAACATGGAGCCCAATAAGGACCCGAGGTTAGACTGAGTTGTGGCGTAAGACTGCCCGGAACCAACCGGCAACAGGCAGCCACAACAATACCTGTCTAATGTGAGAGGTCAGGGCCTTAATAAGACAATTAAGGCTGAGTCAGGATTGTTAGGATTAAGTGAACTAAAGACTTAATCAAAATGGAACATGCTAAACTGAACGGACTGGTGGGGGTTAGGTTAGGAAACACTTAACCAACTTAGCATGTTGGCTAGAGATTAAAAACCTAGTAACGGGGGACCCTTTTCAGCAGTAACCCTAGAAGGTGTATCAGGATACCCTGAAACTAGGCAGGGTGGGGCACGATTACTGGGCTGATTGTAAGAGGTCAAATCGACGGCGGTGGTGTAGCAGTGTAGGTTCTAACGGGGTGCGGGCGTGCACACACTCCGGCGCAGAAAAATAAGGCACTGGACACCAGTAGCATACCTGTGCACTCTAGGATTGTGTCGGGCCGCCACCATGGGACTTGATACACCCCATGGTGGGACCAGCATAGGTAACTACAACATCGGGGGCCGTAAGACACATGTAACTATGCGAGTAGGAGCCGATCATCATAGAATGGATCACATCACCCTGATTATGGGGTGCCAGTTGGAAACTAGTTTATACGGGTTCAGAGATTTACATGGGGTACGATAGTATATTCGACCCTAGACAACTTAACCGAGTTTAAAGTACTTTTCCACTTCTTGTTTATACTTATCATACCCAGTTCTTTATTCATAGACAAAATAGTACTAGACTTACTCAGGCTTTATGTCTGACTCTACTTTTCTTTCGTCTTCTTTTCTTCCGTTTCCCCCCCAGGTCCATAGGGAGGGAACACTGCAGCCTTACCAGCCTTAACATCCAGCTTGAAGAAGAGAAATGTATTGCTTGGACCTTTTCATTTTGAACTATGGCTTTGGACAAATCACTATGGGGGCTTTTGCAGTTTATCTATGTTTTATTTATGCTTCTTTAATAATGTAATCAAGACAGATTATGAAGGAGTTATGTTATGTTTTTGGAAAGGATGTAAGACAATCATGGTGATGTTTTGTAACACGTATTTGCTTTTATGAAATAAAGGTTGTTGTTTTTCCGCTGTTTACAAATATGTGTTCTTATATCTGTCTTGTATATCTGTGACTTATACTTATAAACCTCCACCAAAATTAGGGCATTCCCTTTAAGAGTGACCCTAACGGAGGTGGGGTGTTTCACTTGGTATCAGAGCATAGGTTTACCAGATAAGATAAAAAGTTTTGAAAAATTATTTTCAAAAAGGAAATTTAAAGAAGCATTTTTAAAGGAAAAAAATATTATTTTATTTTAAAAGGCAAAGTCCAACCCCCCCAAAGCCATAGGTACTATCTCTTATCCTTCGTTTTGAATCTATCCTTTTTGTTTCAGCATGTCCGAAGATCTTAACTTGCCGGAAGGGGTGCCAATACGTGGTTGGTTTAGACGGTTCTTAGAAGCAAGAGCCACTCAGCCAGGTCCTACCATTCCTCCTCCCCCAGCTGTCGGAAATCATCCAGCTGCAGCGGCACCTTTTCCTCCGCCTCCTCCACGGGGAAACACATTTGCTAAGATATGTAAAGATTTTAAAGCTATGGGAGGAAGGGATTTCCATGGAACTGAGTCCTTCGTGGCAGCTAGAAATTGGCTGAAAGAGACGGAGGACCTATTCATTATCTTTGAGGTAGAGGATAGACAAAAAGTACAATTGGCAGTGTGGCTATTGAAGGGCGAGGCTTCCTACTGGTGGGAAGTCACTAATGCTGAAAGACCAGTGGAGACATGGGAGAACTTTAGGGCAAGGTTTGAGACTAAATTTCTCTCAGATGCGGAAAGAAGTTTGCAGTTGGAAAAATTCTTATTTATTAAGCAAGGGGACAAGACAGTCAGAGAGTATGTGAATCAGTTCGATGAGCTGGCTAGGTTTGGGCTTGACCTAGTCAATACCCCGCACAAGAAGGCTCTCCGTTTCGTCAAAGGGTTGAATGAGCCATTACACAGTTTGGCCATGACCCATATACCCATGGGAGCCACGTATGAAAGATTGGTGCAAATGGCATTGCTGAATGAAGAGGATAAGGGCAAGAAGGAGACAAAGGCAGAAAGCTCTCAAGGGAAGAAAGAGGGTTTGCAGCCTAAGAAGACAGACTTTAAGAAGGGCGGAAAAGGCAACAAAGAGAAGAGGAAGTGAAATTTCTGTGGCAAAGTGGGGCACTTAGTAAAGGACTGACGGAAAAAGAAGGCCAAGGAGAATGGTGGGTGCTTTTCTTGCGGTGAGACAGGCCATAGGGCTAAGGACTGCCCAAAGAAACGAGGACATGGGCAGAGGGCTGGATCCACCCCAGGGGCACAGGTTCATGTGCTGGAAGCGCCACCTCTGCAACAGCGAGGTATAAATACTTCTATAGAAAGTGTAGTTTATCTTTATGATCACCTCGTTCGCACTTTATTTGATTCTGGCGCATCACACTCCTTTATCTCGTCCGCTTTAGTAGAATCTCTGCACCTAAAAACTAGTATGGTAGAAGACCCCTTAATTATTTCAAACCCAATTGGGGGCCCAGCTCATTTGTCTATGATCTGTGTGGGATTGAAAATTTCTATTCTAAGTGTAGAATTTCAATGTAGTGCCTTTGTTTTGGGCTTTTCAGGTTATGGTTTGATTTTGGGTATGGATTGGCTATCCAGTAATGGGGCCATCCTTGATTTTGAGAAAAGGGTTGTTAGGCTCCTAACCCAACTCGGTAATACTTTGGAAATTTCTTGTAATCCCTTGTATGCGGTTATGCTTAGTTATCTTGAATCGCTAGATGCCTCTGTTGAAAATTTGCAATCAGTTAAAGTGGTCCGGGAATATCCGGATGTCTTCGGAAAGGTGAAGGGCTTACCTCCGAAGCGGGAAATAGACTTCCGCATATATCTTGTAGATAATGCAAAGCCCGTTGCGTTGCCCGTCAGACACATGGCTCCACGAGAAAGGAAAGAGCTCAGTAAACAGATTAAAGAGCTTCTAGAGAAGGGGTTCATTAGGAGGAGCATTTCAGAATGGGGCGCTCCGGTGGTGTTCGCCACAAAGGCGGATGGTTCACTCCGACTATGTGTTGACTATAGGGAGCTCAACAAGCTAACGAAAAAGAATAGGCACCCTCTCCCTAGAATTGACGATTTATTTGACCAGCTTGTAGGGGCGTCCGTTTTCTCCCAACTCGATTTAGCAACCGGTTTTCATCAGCTAAGGGTGGCTGGAGATAGCATCGATAAAACGGCATTCAGAACCCCAGACGGCTTCTTTGAATGGCTTGTCATGCCTTTCGGCTTGACAAATGCACCTGCTTACTTCGTGGACCTAATGAGTAGGGTATTTAGAGATTTCCTCAACAAATTCGTAGTGGTCTTCGTAGATGATATCCTTATCTTCTCAAAGAGTGAAGAGGAACATGCTCAGCACTTAAGGGCAATCATGGAAACTTTGCGAGTCCATCAACTAAAAGCCAAATTCTCCAAATGCCACTTTTGGAGAGAAGAGGTGAGGTTCCTTGGGCACATAGTATCCAAACAAGGGTTAGCGGTGGACCCTGCTAAGGTAGTGGCGGTACAGGATTGGAAGACACCAAGGAATGCAACTGAGGTCCGAAGCTTTCTAGGACTAGCAGGTTTCTATCGAAAATTCATAAGGGATTTTGCGAAAATCTCAGCTCCGCTCACGAAATTGACTAAGAAGAATTTAGTGTTCAATTGAGATTTGGATTGCGAGTTTGCTTTCCAACGACTGAAAAGGGCTCTCACAACAGCCCCAGTTTTGACGCTGCCAGATGGGAGCAAGATGTTCACTGTTTATACGGATGCATGTGGGACAGGGCTAGGCGCCGTCTTAATGCAAGAAGGAAGGGTAGTAGCTTATGGCGGGAGGCAGTTGAAAGTGCACGAAAAGAACTACCCAACCCACGATCTTGAGTTAGCCGCCATCGTCTTTGCACTCAAGTCTTGGCGACACTATCTCCTAGGTGAGAAGTTCGAACTTTACACTGACCATAAATCGTTGAAATATCTTTTCTCGCAGAAGGATCTTAACTTGAGGCAACAAAGATGGATGGAGTTTCTTGCCTCGTACGATTTCGAAATCTCCTATACTCCGGGCAAAGGCAACGTAGTGGCAGACGCGTTGAGCCGAAAGAAATTGACCCTAAGCCCGTTGTTTGTTGAAAGACAAAGCCTAGAGTTTATAGCCAGCTTCGACTTTAGGCCTTCCTCCGATTTCGTACCAGGCTTGCTAGCATCTCTCGAAGTGCGCCCAACTTTAGTGGACTCAGTAGGGACAGCACAACGCGAAGACCCTCAGCTTGTGGAAACAATTGATAGGCTAATTAGGGGTGAGACTTCAAGTCACCTCAACAGATACTCCATCGACGATAAGGGTTTGCTAAGGCGAGACGGAAGACTATGCGTCCCACAGACGAAAGATTTAGTAAAGAAGGTTCTCGAGGAAGCACATCACTCCAAGATGACGATACACCCAGGCGGAGATAAAATGTACAAAGACATAAAAAGGACTTTCTTCTGGAACGGCATGAAAAAGGACGTGGCAGAGTTCGTTTCTAAGTGTATGGTGTGCCAACAGGTTAAGGCGGAACAGAAAAAGCCTGGCGGACTGCTACATCCTTTGGAGGTCCCGCAGTGGAAGTGGGATAGCATCTCAATGGACTTCATCGATGGGCTGCCTAGGTCTAGGAGAGGCAACACTAGCATTTGGGTAATAGTGGATAGGCTTACTAAAAGCGCCCACTTTTTACCTGTCAAAAGTAAAAGAACTACCTCATCCCTAGCATCACTTTACCTCAAAGAAATCGTTCGACTCCATGGAATACCATCTAGCATTGTTAGTGACCGAGACCCCATCTTCACCAGTGAGTTTTGGCGAAGTCTGCAAGAAGCGGTAGGAACGCAGTTATGCTTGAGCACAGCCTATCATCCCCAAACCGACGGCCAAACAGAGAGAGTGAACAGAGTTTTGGAAGACCTTTTAAGGCTATGCGTCCTAGACTTCGGAGGGACATGGGAAGACCACCTTCCTTTGGTGGAATTTGCCTACAACAACAGCTATCAAGCAACCATCGGAATGGCGCCCTTCGAAGCTTTATATGGAAGACCGTGCCGATCGCCCACTTGTTGGTGGGAGTCTACTGATAAGCTCATACTTGGACCAGATATGATCCGAGAGACTTCAGAGAAAGTAGACTTAATACGAAGAAGGATGAAGACGGCCCAAGACAGACAGAAGTCCTATGCCGACAAGAGAAGGACCGACCTTGAATTTGAGGTTGGAGACAGAGTTTTTCTCAAGGTATCACCACTAAGAAACGTTGTTCGTTTTGGAACCACAGGAAAGCTAGCACCAAGGTTCGTAGGGCCATTCCCTATCATCGAGAAAATTGGGAAAATGGCCTATAGATTAGAGCTACCCGAGAAGTTGGCTGGAGTCCACAACGTTTTTCACGTTTCACATCTCCGAAAATGTCTACATGAGTCTGCTGAAGTGGTAGAGCCAAATGTCCTAGAAGAGGCCGAAGTGGAGCGCGAAGCAACCATAAGAAAAGTTCCAACCCGCATCTTGGGAACGGAAGTGAAGAAGCTACGCAACCGTGAAGTCAAGCTCGTCAAAGTTCAGTGGAGCGACGCCGAGGGAGACGCGACTTGGGAAACTGAAGCTAGAATCCGTACAGCCTACCCTTTTCTGTTCGAGGGTACATCCTTGATCTTTCATTTTCCTTAAGTTGCGCTTTTATCTATCTTTTTAGGTATATTTCCTCGACCTTATCTTTTAGGTAGAAACCCTTTGGATGGAAACATGTAATTGAAACATGTTATGGATGATGGTTGCAAGTGGTTGCAAGTGATTGCTAGTGGTTGCTCGTGGTTGCATATACACACACAATCTAGGTCTTAGATCGGCTCAGTCACTTCATATTGCATATGCATATATGTTTGCATTCATATGTGGTTGAACTTTAATGTGTTGTCATGTGGATGCTGCATTTGTATTGAATGATTGTGCACTCATGTAGAATCAAAATAGGAAAATTTGCATACATGATGGATTCATGGCACTTACATAATTCGCATTAAGGAGGTCAACTGAATCAGTAGACCGCTTGATTTTGCATTAGATAAGTACATGTACACACACACTTCGCATATGATCATGAAGCATTAGAAGTCTTTTAAGGACAATGGATGCTCGTGTTTGATGGATGAGTAGATGGATGATTGGATGTTAGGATGTACATTCCTCCTAACTTGAAGATTTCGGGACGAAATCCTTTTAAGTGGGGGAGAATGTAACACCCCGCGAATTCTACAACTGTGAAATTCATAAATTAAAGTATAATTAATTTTGATCAAAGAACTAAGGGAAACGGAATACGCCATTGCGTTCGTCTCGGAAAAATACGCGAAATAGAGTCCGAGTTTTCGAAAAACGGAGTCCGTATGAAGAAGATATGGCCTTCGGAAGTTTCTGAATTAAATTTAAAATTCAAACAGAATAAAACAGTTTAAAATTAAAAGTGGGGCCCAATGGGCCAGGGCGGAAGAACACCCGCCTCACGCACCCAGGTCGACTGGGCTGTCGACCTGGTCTAACCAGGTCGACAGGGCTGTCGACAGGGCTGTCGACAGGCATGTCGACCTGGTCCAGAGCCAGGTCGAACCCAGTCTAACCTGGCTGGCCTATTCTATGTTGGTCGATTTTCTGTGGTCTGCTTTGTCATTAGGGCTAGGTGGCAGGCTCTAATTGGTCTCTCCTTAGGATGAATGGCTACGATCAATCCAAGCAACATCAATGGTCCTAATCAGTTCATTTCCCCTATAAAAACAACCCTAGACTAACCCTAATCTATTCATTCAAAAATAAGAACAAAGCCGCCATGTTGCTGAGGAACGACTAGGGGTAGCCACCAATTGGAGAGAGGATTAGGAGGCAAAATTCTAAGGCATAAAGCAACTCAATCAAATCAAACCGCATCTTCAAATCCCTAAATTTGAGAATTCGCCACACCCTTGTAAGTAGAGTATTACTTTGGTATGAACAAATAACTGTGTTGGTTTGTATACTCGATTGTGGTGATAAATAATTCATAATTTGTGCGTTACTATGATTCTTATCGATTTGGCATATTGTATACGTTTGGATATTCTCGAATTATGTTGCGGTAGTTCTATGCAAGTATACGTTTGGAATATTCGCAAATTATGTAATCCATGTTGAAGCTACATGTATGTAGTTGATTGAAATTCATGCAAGTTTGGGGCTTTGCTATTATGCCATCATAATGTGTAATTTTTATACAAACATCATTTTTGTGAAGTAATTGGAATAAGTTTGGGTTATCATAATCCATATGAAATTAGGTTGAAAATTTGGCATCATGTATTAAGCCATGCTTTTGTACTAGAAAACCTATTTGCAAACTTATGACTAGGCTATGATTGATAATTTGCATAATTGAAATTGTTAACAAGAATTATATGATGACATATGTGGTACATAGCTAGGTTAGATTCAAAAATCCCTTTTTGCAAGTTTACATGACTAAAGTAAGAATCATGATTTCATGTTAGAAATATTTATGCCATGGTTATGTGAACAAAATTTAACTATACTTATGCCATGCTTATGTTTGACATTAGGCCATGCTTATGTTTGACATTATGCCTAAATAAAAATATAGGTCCATGTTGTAGTTATGACTATGTGTCAATAATGATACCCAATTTAGATTCTTATCTCAACTACAAGTTCACATGCTTTGATTCATGTCACCTATGCTTTATGACCAAAGTATATGTCACTACTATGCAAGTACACCAGTCTCTATTTTGTATTTCCAACGTCATATTGCAAGTTCATGCGCTCACATTCCCCTCTTTGTGTATGTAATCACGCTTTAAGCCTCCCCTTTTCGCATGGCTAAGTTGGGCTTTAAAAGGCTAAGCCCAATATATATATAATAAAAGGACGTGTAAAACGGGGGAAAATAACGTTGGGTTAAAATTACTAATGAATGAAAATATAAAATAGAAGGGCCCAAATTCAAGCACGGGTTGGGCCCATGATTGGTGTAACCTTTACACCATTAACTTAATAATTGGCCGCAAATATTTACATATAAGAAAATAAAGAAGAAAGACAAAATATGTAAATGTAGAAAATACGATGTGTTTAACCCGAGGTTGGATTGAGTTATGATGTAAACCTGCCCGGAACCGCCCGGCTGTCCAGTAGTCACAACAATACCTATCCAATGTGGGAGGTTAAACATGGAGCCCAATAAGGACCCGAGGTTAGACTGAGTTGTGGCGTAAGACTGCCCGGAACCAACCGGCAACAGGCAGCCACAACAATACCTGTCTAATGTGAGAGGTCAGGGCCTTAATAAGACAATTAAGGCTGAGTCAGGATTGTTAGGATTAAGTGAACTAAAGACTTAATCAAAATGGAACATGCTAAACTGAACGGACTGGTGGGGGTTAGGTTAGGAAACACTTAACCAACTTAGCATGTTGGCTAGGGATTAAAAACCTAGTAACGGGGGACCCTTTTCAGCAGTAACCCTAGAAGGTGTATCAGGATACCCTGAAACTAGGCAGGGTGGGGCACGATTACTGGGCTGATTGTAAGAGGTCAAATCGACGGCGGTGGTGTAGCAGTGTAGGTTCTAACGGGGTGCGGGCGTGCACACACTCCAGCGCAGAAAAATAAGGCACTGGACACCAGTAGCATACCTGTGCACTCTAGGATTGTGTCGGGCCGCCACCATGGGACTTGATACACCCCATGGTGGGACCAGCATAGGTAACTACAACATCGGGGGCCGTAAGACACATGTAACTATGCGAGTAGGAGCCGATCATCATAGAATGGATCACATCACCCTGATTATGGGGTGCCAGTTGGAAACTAGTTTATACGGATTCAGAGATTTACATGGGGTACGATAGTATATTCGACCCTAGACAACTTAACCGAGTTTAAAGTACTTTTCCACTTCTTGTTTATACTTATCATACCCAGTTCTTTATTCATAGACAAAATAGTACTATACTTACTCAGGCTTTATGTCTGACTCTACTTTTCTTTCGTCTTCTTTTCTTCCGTTTCCCCCCAGGTCCACAGGGAGGGAACACTGCAGATTGACCAGCCTTAACATCCAGCTTGAAGAAGAGAAATGTATTGCTTGGACCTTTTCATTTTGAACTATGGCTTTGGACAAATCACTATGGGGGCTTTTGCAGTTTATCTATGTTTTATTTATGCTTCTTTAATAATGTAATCAAGACAGATTATGAAGGAGTTATGTTATGTTTTTGGAAAGGATGTAAGACAATCATGGTGATGTTTTGTAACACGTATTTGCTTTTATGAAATAAAGGTTGTTGTTTTTCCGCTGTTTACAAATATGTGTTCTTATATCTGTCTTGTATATTGTGACTTATACTTATAAACCTCCACCAAAATTAGGGCATTCCCTTTAAGAGTGACCCTAACGGAGGTGGGGTGTTTCACAACCAATCACCAATAAATATATATAATAGCCACAAACACCAATCCAAAATAACTAATATATATATATATATATATATATATATATTTAATAATAGCAATAGTTTTATTTTAATGCAACCAAACAATTATTTTACCGAATAAAATTATCCGAAATAAAATGAGTGAGATTTACTCACCGTGATTTTTATCGTGATCTATCCCAATTTATTTCCATGTGATTTCATTTTCGTGTAAACCTGATCGCATATAACAATATAACATTGTCACAAATTTTTACGAGATATGTGTATATATATATATATATATTTAAATGAACTAAATAAATTATTTAATTACCGTAATCCATTTATAAGAATTCACGACTTCTTGTTAGCTCCAGAATTTGAAAACCCGAACCAACCTCTTCACCTAAATCGAATAAGTTATCACATTTAATATTTTCCATAATTTAAATTATACTAATTTATTAACTACAACTTCTTAATTAGATTACCTGCTTTTAAATAGCTAACTAAATTAAATAATTTTCCTTAATCCTTCATTTCATTTTTGTGTCTACAGGAAAAACAGCAACCCTGTAACATCCAAAAATTTTCGATCTTGGTTATCTGATTTACAACACATATCGAACATCCAAGGATCGAAAATACCGGTAGTTAATGAAAGAAATTAGAGGGTGAGAATAGATAACATAGAAACTTAGAATAGAAGAAGAAGAACACAACATCAGAGTAACACGAACCTCACAGCGGAACGAATAATATATAATATATATCATAACTTTGAAATATAAATCTGTTACTTGAATATACATATCATTTCCAAAGTACAACACTTACAACACAGCGGAAATAAACAATAGCTATATGATCCTGAAGCCTCCTACTCCAGCTCTTCAAGTATCTGTAAATCCCGACTACTTGATTGCCCGTACAAAATTGGGCACCCAAGAGTTTAGGGAAAACAAAACAAAATAAACTCCGGGTCAGTCATGGGACTGGTGTGAGTAAAACAATTTAAAACAGTTTGAGCAATAAAACGATATCTCATAAGACCACGCCGTATAACGGAACGGGTTTTTCCCTTATGAGAATCCAAAACATTTGATTTAACTTTCAAAATCTTTTTGAAAGAAATGATAAACTTTATATCAAAACTCTTTTGATATTATAATAATGTCTATCAGCCACAATATAATAATCATCTAGTAGAAACGCTTGCATCTAACGTTCTACATATATAATATACAATTAAAACCGCGGGATCTTATTTGGGGAATGGATTCCAACTATGACAAGGTATGGATCCACCTTCCGCTCAGTGTACTCTAGAAGCGATACAATGGAGTTCAACAAGAACATCTTGTAACTCGGCCACACATGACCGACCACTCATTTCGCTTGAGTTTATCGAATATATTGTCACCTTACAGTTGGTAAACGAACGTAACCATTCCCGGGAGATACAGAATTGAAAGAAGTAACAAATATGAATATTCTCTAGATGGTGACAATATACCCTAATTGGTTGCGAACCACTTAGCCATGCTGCTTGCCCGATTACTGTCATTTTCCAGTTGATGAGGCTGGAGGTCATAACGTATCTTTCAACAGATTACTCATTCATTCACTTTGAATGCCACATCGTCATACCCGTCAAATCACAAATTGATTTCCCCAAAAATACCACGGGTATAAGCTAAGAGAAACGAATTTCTCCGCCACCAACGTAAATACGTTTGAAAAGATCAACTTACGTGACTACCAGATATACTCTGTCAGACATTCGTCCATTCAATTTGTCCTGGGACTGGACAAACCGAAGGCACTATTCCGTACATCCATCCTAGGCAATCTCTACCTAGGACTTATACAACAACCCTTGCACTTTACTCCGTCTTCAATTATCTTTGGCGTACATGATTTCGCGACGCTTATGCCAATACGGAGTGGTTCTTCGAATAATAATCCAACCGGTCTCTCCATATTAACAACGCTAAAATGGTCAAAACTTTGATAGTCTGCGATTTAACTATCAAAGAAAAACACGTGTGCAAACAACGATATTATTTCCAAATGGAAATTATATTGATCAATCATCATTTAACGTTTATCTCTTTAGTTCATTAATTTACTTATCTCCTATCTCCATATATTCTAAATTCTTTTTTCTATTATCAGAAAACATTTCTGATTCTTATTTGGAAAACATTTCCAAAACTCCTTCACTGGATTTAAACGGATGTTTAAATCAAACATCGCCATGCCAACTCAAACCATTTCACTCATTTATTAAATTCACTTATCCATCCTTCACTATCAAACCTTACCATTCCTTAGTTAAGAAGGAAGTCAATCAAGTTGGGGTATAATTACCTCTCAGACCTTAACTGAACAACGTTTTAACTTCGAAATAGTCAAAGTTTATCTTTTAAATCTTTATCAAACTTCCTTACATAACTCTCTTTCGAATAAATCTCTATTCGATAACTCTTTCCTTCGAATAAAATTCGATAATCTCTCTTTGAATAGCTATATTCGATTAACTCTATTCAATTAACACTATTCGATTAACTCTAGCTGATTTACTCTTATCAGTTAGCTCTATTTGATTAACTCAATTCTATTAACTCTGTTTGATTAAATCTATTGGATTAACTCTATTTGATTAACTCTATTCAATTAACTCTAACTAATTTACTCTTATCAATTAACTCCTTTCGAATAAACTATATTCAATTAACTCCCTTTCGAATAACTAATATTCGATAACTCCTTTCGAATAACTAATATTCGATAACTCCTTTCGAATAACTAATATTCGATAATTTCTTTCGAATAACTAATATTCAATAATTTCTTTCGAATAACTAATATTCGATAACTCCTTTCGAAAGCCTAATATTCGATGATTTCTTTCTTTATTCGAATAAACTATATTTGATTAATTCTCTTCTTCGAATAACCTTATTCGATAACTCTTTCTTCGAATAAACTATATTCGATTAATTTGCTTTTGAGTAAACTATATTCGATAACTCCCTTCGAATAAACTATATTCGATTATCTCCTTTTCGAATAAACTATATTCGATTATCTCCTTTCGAATAACTAATATTCGATAACTCCTTTCGAATAAACTATATTCGATTAACTCCTTTCGAATCTACTATATTCGATTAACTCCTTCGAATAATTATATTCGACTAACTCCTTCAATTCTATTCGAATAAACTATATTCGATTAACTCCTTCAATTCAATTCGAATAAACCATATTCGATTAACTCCTTCAATTCTATTCGAATAAACTATATTCGATTAAATCCTTAAGTTCTATTCAAATAAACTATATTCAATTAACTCTTTCAATTCTATTCGAATAACTATATTCGATTAACTCCTTCAATTCTATTCGAATAAGCTATATTCGACTAACTCCTTTTCTATAAACTAAATTTGATTAACTCCTTTTTGATTAACTCTAATCAATAAACTCTACCGATTCTCTAACTCTAATCGACTTACTCTATTCAATTAACTCCCTTAACTCCTTTAACTCTATTTGATTACAAATACTTCCTTTTCTATTTGTTTATACAAATATTCCCTTTTCTATTTGTTTATTTAACAAATAAATATTTCCTTTTCAATTCAATATATTTAACAAATAAATATTTCCTTTTCACTTCTATTTATTTAACAAATAAATATTTCCCTTTTCATTTCTATTTATTTAACAAATAAATATTCCTCTTTCACTTCTATTTATTTAACAAATAAATATTCCTTTTCACTTCTATTTATTTAACAAATAAATATTCCTCTTTTTCACTTCTAAACAAATAAATATTCCTTTTCACTTCTATTTATTTAACAAATAAATATTCCTTTTCACTTCTATTTATTTGACAAATAAATATTTCCTTTTCACTTCTATTTATTTAACAAATAAATATTTCCTTTTCACTTCTATTTATTTAACAAATAAATATTTCCTTTTCAATATTATTGTAAATGTTTTACAATATTTCATTCCCTATTCTATTTGTAAATGTTTAACAAATATTTCCTTTCCTATTCTATTTGTAAATGTTTTTACAAATATTTCCTTTTATAAAATCTTATTTATTATAAAAATATTTCTTTTTATAAAATCCTTTGATTTTATAAATATCTCTTTCTATAAAATCCTTTGATTTATATATATATATTTCTTCTTCAATACAACATTGAAAATTTCCTTTTTTTACAATCCATTATTTCTTATGGTATTTAAAATACCAAATAACAATGATCAATATCATGCTAACACACATCATCAACAACAGATTATATATCACATCATATATCATCATATATGAAAAACAATAAAATAAATGTTGAGGAATCTAGTTGGATCCCTCCAACCTATTTCCCTACATCATAGATGTTAAACTATATAATTAACATCGATTTCGTTTCAATATGAAATATTCTGCTAAACAGAATCAATATTTGATTAACGATTTATATATATATCGTTATCTATCATTTCAACCAATAGATAAGCAATTCAACCAAACAGTTAACACACAGCAATCAACAGAAAATTATCAGTTCTAAGAATACATTATAGAAATATAATTGTTCAGAGTTGGTGAGTTTTACTCACATTGGACGATCATCGTTAATAACGATAACCATCGCTTGATTCAGACGGACAATTTATTTCGCTATAAATTGTAACGAGCTCTAATCCACTCCCAGTCAGTTCCATGTTGTAGTGTCCATCCATACGATCCCAACGGATCTTGTTTCGTTGAATTCTGATCACGTATGGATAAGATATGAATTTTTATAACTAGCACACTTATTTAAATTTGAATAAACTAAATAAACTTCAATTTGGACTTAATTTTTCAACTCCGTCCCATCCCCTCTCAAACCGGCCCATACCCATAACCCGCTAAACAGCTTTCTTCCCCAAATTGAAACACCGACCTCCAGTATTTCCCAATGCCACCATTTTCCAAACTTTTGAAGCTTCTCACCACGCCATTACTTAACGAATTCAAAAACCAATCACCCCATTCTCATCCTCGAACAAATCCCCATCTACTCATATCAAAATCGATGCACAGGCAACCTCCCTTCGATTTCCGTTCGTCATCCAAACCCCACGATGAACACAGACCACCGAACATTTTTATTACCAGAATTCCTCAAAATTCACACGCGAGTGCAGTTTCTCACCACTATTCCAAAATCGATATCCGTTTTGCAAATCGATGTTCATCCAACCAATGAAATCCAACTCTAGGTTTACTGCTTAAACTCGAGCCTGACAACAACTGAATCACGCACAATAAAACCAGCGCGGAATTGAAGAGTGGCTGATAGGGATTTCATATAAACTTGTTTCATGGTTTATGGAGTTTTATTTGATTTATGGTGGATTTTTGAAGTTTGGATTTTCACGTTTTCCATTTTCTGTGTGACGGCGAAAAACTGTTGTTGACTGAGGGAGTTGTGAATTAGGTTTAGAGAGAGTTAGGCGTATTTATAGGAAATTTATAATAATTTTAAATTTATTATTTTATTTATTTTTAAGCAAAAACTATATGTATATTTTGTTAAAAATCCCTATAATCACACATGATATCCAAAAATCACGAAAGTTGACATACACCTTCAGTTCGATATTACGGACCCAACGAAACTGGTTTCGTCGAATTCCAACTCCGTTTGCTCACACACGTATTTTTAACCATCAAAATACTGACTGTTTTTCACATTAAAAATCCATACGGCCACATACTGACTTCAAAAATCATGGAAATTGAAATCTAGCAATAATTTAATATTGCGGATCCAACAAAATTTGTTTCATTGAAAACGAAGGTCGTTTGCAAAAGTGGCTATTTTTAAAGCTCTAAATAACCCATTTAAATATATAAATATATTTAAAAATAATTAAATTTAATATTTAAAAATAAATATTATCATATATATTCACAACAGAATATCATGCAGCTCTAGAATATTCCTATATGAATTTCTAACTTGATATTTCAAATCCCGATTAAATCGATATTGGATTTATAATGAAATCCCTTTTATATATTGTTATAAATTATAAAGGAATTCCACAGCGAATTTTCTAAAATTTGATTTGGACATAAATAAAAATCTACACAACGAAATCTCGATTTTTCTCTTCCACTAGAAAAATATACTTCACCAGCTCCGAACATTTCTTGTTTCACAGAAATCGGATTTAAAACGGACCCTGTATATTCGGTTGAAGTTCGAATCGCCAAATAGCGAACTGCCACGCCATTTTAAGCTCGATTATAATTATAATATAATTTATACGTTCAAACTTCGTTTCAATAATATATTCGTTATTCGAATTAAATTCCAAACTGAATTATATATATTTTGAACTGTCCAGTTCACATTATATTGTAAATTCATTATTTCTGATTATTTCAGAAATTAAATGTATTATTCTATTATTTTTATTAATTAAATATTTACTATTATTTAATTAGACAACCATTTAATTCTCTATATCATTATTTTAAATAATTAAATTAATTAATTATTCGACCGTAAAATACGGGTCGTTACAAATCCCTTCTTAAATGAATACCATAGTTTTACTTTAGCTTCCTCAAGTTCCAGTCTCGAACTCACGAATAACTCCTACAGTCATTTTAAACTTCATATTTGAATTTGATTTTTGAAACCCCTCTACTGTACATAGCTAACCGTGTTTGCCCACTTCCTGACACAATGTCCATCACTAGTCACGACCTCTCCCTACCATCTCCATTCTACCACTCTGCAACCAATACCAGAAACTGAACCTCGACTGTACCTGCGGTGCATCCCAAAAATCGCGATGCTGAAACCACGGCTTTCTCAAATCGCATGCGTGTCAAACTTGATGTCGAGCTTCCATCCATCTCGCTTTCCTCCTCTCGAGTGTTGTTCCCCCTCTTTGTCGACCAGCGTGAGCCCTAACGCCTCAAAGTCTAATCCCTTAGGTCATGAGCCCTTCTCTTTTTGTTCGAGATTACTCGAACGCCTCACAATTGAATACCCCACATCGCAATTCCCAGATTCAACCCATGATACACTTCCGTCCTTTCCTGCAAACTTGAGTGTGTCGAGCAAGCTTCAGGGACTTAACAAATTCAAATCACGATCTCGATTTGATTTGAATATTCGATTTTTAAGAGTATTCGATTTCAACAGAAAGTTGAAACTCGTGGTTTGAGGTAAAGGGAAAAGGGGAATTCAATTTTTGCATTTGATTTCTGTTGAGAGAAAGTGTTGGGCACAGGCTTATACGAAAGAAGAAAAAAGGGGGTTGGGTTTGTACTGGAATGAGGAAACAGAAGGAAAGTATACAACTTTTAAAGAGAGGGAGAAGAAGATTATTTTCCATTTTTCTTGAAGCCAGTTTTATTTGATGATTTTCCAGAAGAAAGAATTGAAGGGGTCTTGCTTGAGATTTTTATAACTAAGGAACACTTGTCCACGAAGTAATAGGATCTGCAATGCTATGTTGGTAGGTAATACGCTTAAGTACCTATAAATTTAATTCTGATTTGATTTATATTAAATGCAATTTGAAATAAAGAGATCGTTATTTTATTTAAACGGATTCTGATTTGATTTCAAACCTATCCACAATCAAATAACTTGGGGTTCACAATTAGAAATCATGAACCGCTATTTTATCGTACCAACCGTCATTCCAATGTAATAACGGTGTTCTAAGCCTAATAGAATATATTCTGAAATTAAATTTAAACGTGTATATATAATAACCATAATAAATTTATATAATATAATTTAAATTCAAACAAATAATTTCTTGATAATAAATTATTATTATCGTATATATTCAAATAGAATTTATACCGGTCATCTGGATTGTTTTGATTTAGTTTTTAACGCCGATTTCAACTATATTTCATATTTCGATAATTTAATATATTCGATATTAAATCGAAATCAATATTTAAACCGATAACATTAATATAAAAATTCATTTATATTATCAATTCAAAATTTAAAACCATATTAAATATTTTAAAATTAATCAACCAGAAATCCGGGTCGTTACATTCTCCTCCCCCCTTAAAAGAATTTCGTCCCCAAAATTACTAAGGTAGGAAAAATGCCACAAACCCATCTACTTTTCAAAATTTCACTTATGTTGAAACTCAACTCTTCATCTTTCGACAATTTTAGTCCTAGCCAACTTTTGGTTTTCATATATATACTCACATTCATTTTTATCTGAATGATTTACAATTCACATTCAATTCATATTTCACTCATGTATATTCAAATTCATTCAAATTGATTTTAAATCAATATATTCACTTCAATCCATTTAAATTTCCACATTCACATTCCTGGGATTTCATTTTAAATCCTTTCGAAATCACATAAATATATACTTATATTTATTTCCATCTCAAATTCAAAACATTTGAATTTTCAAACCATCTTGTTTTCTTTCAAACAAATTTCCATCAAAACTTTTCTAAGGTAGCAATCCATCACTTAGAAACTCGAAAATGAACACTGATGATGTTGCAGTCATCATCAGAGTTATTATCCAGTCACTGAAGTGAGTTCAGTGCTTTAACACTTTTAGAACTCATTCAAAATGATTTTTATTCAAAAATCCTTTCAAAACAAAGCTATATTGTCTTAATATACTCAGAAAATATTTTCCAACTTCCCAGGATTTAAATTCCAAATTCTGGTTTGAATTCAATTTTAGCTCATCTCATTTGTATATTTAATCCATATACAAATTCTATTTTGGTTATATTTAACCATTTCAACTTTTTATAATCAAATTTGATTATAATAATAACAACCAACTCATCCATATATTATAAAAATTTCAGAGAATTATTCTATTTATAGCAAAAAAATATAAATCTGGGGTAAAATTATTTCATTTACCCACTTTAAAACAATATCATGTCGAATTTTTCTGTTTAAGTATTTAGAAATTCCTATCGACTTCGTGGCGTCCCACGATTCGATCAGAGTTCATAAAGAACTCAATAGAAAAGTCAACACAATATAAAACAACTTTTATATCAATTAACAAATACGCTCTCTTGTATATATATACAATCAACTTATTCTAGGGTTCTACTGACCCTATCTCTAATGAGCACGATCCCACCAAAGCCTAGGTGTTTGCTCAGACTAAGCTCAGATACCAACTGTAATGGCCCACAAATCCACTCTATCTGATTTGACTAATAACACCACACGTCCAACACAAATTGCACAGAAATATGAATCATTATTAGAAAGAAGTTAGAGGATGAGAAATAGAAAGAAAGAAATATTAGAATAGAAGAAAATGAAGATCACAAACTCATAGCGGAACGAATAAAATATATTAGGTAACATAAACTTTGAAATACAATTCGGTAACTTTATATACATACCATCATCAGAGCACAACAGCTATTTCTGGAACAGTTATAAACACCTGTTTCCAAATACCACATAGTACACAATGGAAATATGATAGTCTATAGCTAATAGGTGAAGCCTCCTACTTCCAGCTCTTCCACGCGAATCTGAAAAATCCCGACTACTTAACTACCCGTACAAATTTAGGCACCCAAGAGTTTAGGGAAAACAAAAACAAAATAAACTCTGGGTTAGTCATGGGACTGGTGTGAGTAAACTCCAACCATTTGTTTAACTTTAAAAATCCTTTCGAAAAAAATGATAATTGTAAGACCGATCCACACATAAACACGGATGGTTTTTATCTTACGATAACCCGAAATATTTTTGATATCAAATCCAGTGATATTATAATAATGTCTACATCAAATAAATAGAATCTAGCGGAACGCTTGCATCTCACACTCCATATATATAATATGAAACCAAAAAACCGCAGGGCACTTATTGGAGACTGGATTTCCAACATGACAAGGTATGGAACCTGAAACACCCCACCTCCGCCAGGGCCACTCACAAGAGAATGCACTAGCTTTGGAGGGATGTTGTCTAGGTAAACATGCACAGAGATATCACAAGACAGAACATAGATAGATAAATAAGTAAAGCAGCGGTAGAAATTTAAAAACCATAGTTAACCATTTCAAAACCAAATAGTCAACTTACATCAAAGTACTTAGTCATTATTTTCCAACTACCACAAGTCTAAAAAACATAGACTGAAAATAACATAAAGTAAACTATCCCCAAGATAGATGTGGTGAAGCCATAGCAAGCTCAAGTCCAAACCGTACATGAGCTGTCAAGATAGCAAGCCAAATGTCCAAGCTAAGCACTAGTATTCCCTCCCTGAGAACCTGGGGGGGGGGGGGGACGGAAGAAAAGAGGCGAAAGAAAAAGGGTCAGTCATAAAGACTGGTAAGTCCTATCTACTATTAGTATAAAAACTAATGAAGTTAACTAAACATGAGAAACTGAGATGAAACATAAAGATGGTAACTAACTGGCATGATAAATAGATAACAAGGTAGATCAAGTGTGGCATCGCATATACAAGGTTTAGTTTTGCACCAATAGTACTAGTATTCCAACCCATGTCAAGTATAAACAAGAAATGATCCCTTGGCCCAATATCATGAGGTGACCCAAGCCGGGGTCCAACTACACGGTCTAGTCGATTGGCTCCCTATAAGCCTAACTCGTCGAGTGTCGGTGTCATACGGCCCAATCACGGAATGTAGTCAAACTGTGCTAGGTCCACTCTAGGGTGTATCAAGCCCTAGGGTGCCAACCACTGACACAAATCAAGCACGCACAGTCTACCTACTGGTGCCCATGTCTGTTTTATTCGACTCCGGACTACGTGCACGACCATAGTCCGCCTGAACCTACACTGGCGCACCTACTCTGCCGTCTTTTTGGTCGCTTACAATCAGCCCAGTAATCGTGCCCCACCCTAGCCTATCCCTAGGGTATCATGATACATCCAAGAGGGTTAATGTTGAAAAGGACCACGTAACTAGGGTTTCTAACGGATTAAGTGTGGTTAACCCTATCCAATCATGTTCAAGTTGGTTAAGTGTATCTAAGTGGTTCATGACTTAACCCTAACATGTGGCATTAATTAATTTAATGCACCCAACCTCTCACATTAGACTTTGTTGTGGTTACTGGATATGTCGGGCGGGTCCGGGCAGATTTACACCACAACCTAGTCTAACCTCGGGTTTCAAGCGCGATATGACCAACTTCTCACATTGGGTCCTATTGTTTGTAGCCACTGGATTTACCAGGCGGTTCCGGGCAGATTTACGCTACAAACTCAACCCAACCTCGAGGGTGCCACTTTATGGTTTTCTACATGTCATGACCACATTCACGTTTTCAAGCATAATCAAGTTTCATGTCACATTTCAAGTCATGTTTTTCATGTCATTTCAAGTTTGCTTAACTACCCATAACGTATTCCCATTCGCACGTGAATTCGCATCAACACAAGTGAATCAAGGAACATAAAAATATGACCAAGATGGGCATAAGGTGGTAAAGTTGGTCATAATTTAAACATGATGATATTTGAGGCAAAGTTGTTCATCACAACTAGCATATAGGATTATTGGCCTCAAAACATGTATGACGTCAAACTTAACAAATAAACTTGTGGGTAGCATGTAGTTCAACATCATAGGCAAAGGTGAAACATGATAATAGTTGACATAGGGTGATAAACCTGTAGGTAGCATGTAGTTCAACATCATATGCAAGTTAAGATCAAGGTTATGAGGGGTTCTATGTTGCATTATGCATATTTCCCAAATAAAGCTTATAGCTTTCTACCCAAAAATCAAGATGAACGGTACTAGGCTCATGATAGTTCCACAATCATAGATCAAAAGGGTCATAAATGGATCTATGCATACAAATATAGCCCCAAGACAAGTATTACACCAAAAATCCCATTTCAACTTGCTACATGTTTATATTAATTTCATAGTTTAAAGCTAAGAGTAGAGTGGGGCTTACAAAGCGTGGCTATGAGAACTAGAACCAAATAGAAAAAGATAGAGACGTTGTAGAAGCTCTAGGAATGATGTAGCAACACTAGAAGCCTTGAGAATAAGTAGCTCCTTTGATTTGATGAAGAAAGATGGCTCCTTTTTGCCTTAGAAGCTCTCAAGATGAAGATGGAGGCCATGATTAGGGAGCATTTTGGCAGAATTTAGTTGTTAGGATGATTTGTGATGGTTTAGGCTAGGTATTAGGGTGTTTTTATAGGTGTAGAGACTAGTTTAGGCATAGGATTAACCCTAATTTAGATCTGAACCATCAAATCCCGTCACAGGCTAGCTGAGCAGACCCAAAGGAGCAAACAGGTGCACCAGGGAAAATATAGCCGACCAGGGAGGTCGACCCCCAGGTCGACTCCCCAGTCGACCTGGGGGGGGGGGGGACAGGTCGACCCCCCAGTCGACCTGGGGCTGTGCGGGAAATTTTCCCGCCCAATCTGCTTCTGGCTGAATTTGAATTTCGGGCTGAATTTTGAATTTTCTGAAATCTTCTATGGGCCATAACTTGGTCATACGGACTCCGATTTACGAAATTTTAGACTTGTTTTCAAGCAGAATTTCGAGACGAACGCAATGGCGTAACCCGTTCCCATTGATTCTTAACTTATGATTTAATTCTGCCCTGATTTCTTGTTTTAACATGTTATTAAAAATCCGGGTTGTTACATTCTCCCCACCTTAAAGGATTTCATCCGCGAAATCTCCAAGTTAGGAAGACCGTATCCTACCATCCATCATCCATCTACTCAAAACATCATCCACGAGTAATCATTGTCCTTAAAATATTTCTAATGTTGTATGAACATATGCAAAAGTGTGTGTATATGCACCTATCTAATGCGAAAATCAGGCGGTTACTGACTCAGTAAACCTCCTTAATGCAGTATATGTTAGTGCAATAAGTCCAAATGTATGCAATTTCCTAACATAATTTGTAATCTCTACATGAGTGCACATAACATTCATCCATATGCAACATCCATGTGATAGCATAACAAGTTTCATCCGTGAATAAGCATAAACACTCATGCATATGCAATATGAAAGTGTGTGAGCCGATCTTAGTGCCTAGCGTGTATCATGCGTCCATGACCAACCACTTGCAAACACTTGCAACCATTTGCAACCATCAAGCATAACATGTTTCAAGTACATGTTTCATCCAAAGGGTTTCTACCTAAGGTTCTCATGACAAGATTAACGAGATAACAAGATAAACATGGATAGCAAAAGAAAGATATGCTAACTAGGAAAGGAGATTGAGAATGTACCCTCAAAAAGAAATGGATAAAGCCCACGCATCTTCTCCTCGGTTTCCCAAGTTGCATCTTCATCGGCTTCACTCCACTGAACCTTTACTAACTTGACTTCTCGATTCCTCATCTTCTTGATCTCCGTTCCCAAGATACGAATCGGAGCTTGCCTCAGGGTTGCCTCTTTCTCTACCTCCATGTCTTCAAGAATGCTAGGCTCAACTACTTCGGCTGATTCATGTAGGCATTTTCGGAGATGCGAGACATGAAAGACATTGTGCACTCCAGCCAGCTTCTCGGGCAATTACACCCTATAAGCCATTTGCCCAATCTTTTCGATAATAGGGAAGGGTCCTACGAACCTTGGTGCCAGCTTTCCAACTGCTCCAAAACGAACCACATTTCGCAAAGGAGAAACCTTCACCAAGACCATATCTCCAACTTCAAATTCTAAGTCTGTCCTTCGTTTGTCTGCATAAGATTTCTGTCTGTCTTGGGCCGCTTTCATCCGCCTTCGAATCAATTCAACCTTCTCGGATGTGTCCCTTATCATGTCGGGCCCAAGTATAAGCTTATCCGTCGTCTCCCACCAACATGTTGGTGACTTGCACGGCCTCTCATACAAAGCTTCGAATGGTGCCATCCCTATGCTTGCTTGGTAGCTATTATTATAAGCAAACTCTACGAGAGGAAGGTGGTCTTCCCAAGTGCCACCAAAGTCAAGAATGCATAGCCTCAACAGATCTTCTAGTACCCTATTCACCTTTTCGGTCTGACCATCCGTTTTTGGGTGATAGGCTGTACTTAGATTCAATCGCGTACCCATCGCTTCTTGCAAACTATTCCAAAATTGGCTAGTGAAAATTGGGTCACGATCGCTCACTATGCTAGAAGGAACTCCATGCAATCGCACTATCTCTCGAAGATAAACAGATGCTAGCCATGATGCGGTCCTCTTGCTCTTTACTGGAATGAAATGACCGCTCTTCGTGAGTCTATCCACTATGACCCATATGCTAGTATTCCCCTTCCTTGATCTCGGCAATCCATCCACAAAATCCATAGAGATACTTTCCCACTTCCATTGCGGGACCTCCAATGGATGCAATAGTCCACCGGGCTTCTTCGACTCGGCCTTTACTTGTTGGCAAACAATGAATCTAGAAACAAACTCTGCAACATCCTTTTTCATCCCATCCCAAAAGAAAATGCGCTTCATATCCCGGTACATCTTATCCCCTCCGGGATGTATGGTCATCCTCGAGTGATGCGCCTCCTCAAGAACCTTATTTACTAAATCTCCTACTCGTGGGACACATAGTCTTCCATCACGCCTTAGCAACCCCTTATCATCAATAGTATATCTAGCGAGGTGACTTGACGTCTCACCCCGAATCAACTTGTCAATGATCTCGACTATCTGCGGGTCTTCCCTCTATGAAGCCCCAACTTGATCAAGAAGTGTAGGTCTAAGATCAAGGGATGCTAATGAACCAGCCATCGATCAATAGCAGGTGTAAAACCAAAGGTTGCCAAAAACTCTAGGCTCTTCATCTCAACAAATAAGGGACTCAAAGTCAACCTTCTTCTACTTAGCGCATCCGCCACAACATTACCCTTGCCAGGGGTATAAGCTATATCAAAGTCATATGATGCCAAGAATTCCATCCACCTCTACTGCCTTAGATTCAAATCTTTCTACGAGAAGAGGTACTTGAGCGACTTGAGATCCGTATATAGCTCAAACCTTTCACCTAGAAGATAATGGCGCCAAGATTTGAGTGCAAAGACGATCGCCGCCAACTCCAAATCATGAGTGGGATAGTTCTTCTCATGAACCTTGAGTTGCCTACTCCCAAAGCATATCACTCTCCCTTCTTGCATCAGGACAGCGCCTAATCCCGAGCCACATGCATCGGTGTACACGGTAAACAACTTCCCTCCATCGGGTAATGCTAGAACCGGAGCTGTGGTGAGGGCTTTCTTGAGCTTTTGAAAAGCAAGCTCACACTCTAAGTCCCATGCAAAGACTAAGTTCTTCTTCGTTAACTTAGTGAGAGGGGCTGAAATCTTAGCGAAGACCTTAATGAACTTCCTATAAAATCCTGCCAGACCGAGAAAGCTTCTCACTTCAGTTGCATTCTTCGGAACTTTCCAGTCTTGTACCGCCACTACTTTAGCGGGATCTACAGCTATGCCTTGCTTAGAAACTATATGCCCAAGGAACCGAACTTCCCTTCTCCAGAAATGGCATTTGGAGAACTTGGCTTTTAACTGATGAGCTCTAAGCGTATCCATAACCTCCTTGAGATGTGTAGCATGCTCTTCCTCGTCCTTAGAGAAGATCAGAATATCATCCACGAAGACAACCACAAACTTGTTAAGGAACTACCTAAACACCCTACTCATCAAATCAACGAAGTATGCGGGTGCATTAGTCAAACCGAACGGCATGATGAGCCATTCAAAGAATCCATCTGGAGTCCTAAACTCAGTCTTGTCAATACTATCCTCAGCCACTCTAAGCTGATGGAATTCGGTGGCTAGATCGAGCTGAGAGAAAACAGAAGCACCTACAAGCTGGTCAAAGAGATCGTCAATCCTCGGTAACGGGTGCCTATTCTTCTTTGTCAGCTTGTTTAACTCACGATAATCAACACATAGACGAAGCAAACCATCCTCCTTAGTAGCGAATACCACAGGAGCACCCCATTCAGAAATACTTCACCTAATGAAATTTTCTCAAGCAACTCCTTGATTTGCTTGCTAAGCTCTCTTCTTTCTCGTAGGGCCATGTGCCTAACAGGCAATGAAATTGGCTTGGCATTATCAACAAGATAAATACGGAAGTCTATCTCGCGTTTAGGGGGTAACCCCTTCACCTCATCAAAAACATCAGGATATTCTTGGACCACCCTCACAGACTGAAGATTGTCAATAGACAAGTCGAGGGATTCAAGATAACATAACATGACGGGATCTAGAGGGTTACAAGAAATCTCTAGGGTATTGCCAAGGCGAGTCATAAGCCTCACTACCCTATGCTCACAATCGAGAATGGCTCCATAACTGGACAACCAATCCATGCCCAAAATCAACCCGTACCCCATAAACCCAAGAAAATAAGCATTACATGTGAATTCTACGGTCAAGATAGAAATCCTCAAATCCATACAAATCATAGATAGATAGGCGGAACCCCCAATTGGATTTGAAACACTAACGGGATCCTCAACTAGACTAGTACTTAGGTGCAAACTTTCAACAATGTCAGAAGAAATAAAGGTATGCGATGCGCTAGAATCAAATAAAGTTCGAACAGGAAAACCAAAAATGTAAACAAGGCTTTCTACAGAAATACTACCTTGGTCCGGAGCTGGAGTAGTGTTAAGAGCATGCATCTGCCCTCCAGAAGGTCCTTCCCACTGAGTCTGTCCTTGCCCCTGCCCTTGCTTCTCTGGGCAATCCTTACTGTAGTGTCCAGACTCTCCGCAATGAAAGCATTCTCCCGACTTCCTCTTCTTCTTCCTACAATCTTTGGCTATGTGTCCAGTGATCCCACAGAAGTTGCACTTCCTTGTCTCCCTTTCCTTGTTGTTGTTGGCCTTGTTACCCTTATTGTTCTTGTTGCTCTGCTTGTTCTGGTTGTTCTGATTGCCTCCCCACTTGGAGTCCGCCTTCTTGGATTGTGTCTCATTGAGCTTAACTTCTTTCTTGACATTCTTATCATCTCCTTGAAGCAAGGCCATATCCACTAAGTTCTCAAAAGTGGCCCCCATGGGTATATGAGACATGGCCAAACCTTGCAATGGCTCATTCAATCCTCGAGCAAAGCGTAGAGCCTTCTTCTGAGGTGTGTTAACCATGTCTAAACCAAATCGAGCAAGCTGGTTAAACTTATTCACATACTCCCTCACGGTCATGTCCCCTTGCTTCAAAGATATAAACCTCTCCAATTGCAGATTCTCTTCAGCAGATGATAAAAACTTAAGCCCAAACCTCATCCTAAAGTCGGCCCAAGTCTCTATAGGTCTAGTAGAGTTGGTGACTTCCCACCAATAAGCAGCTTCCTCTTTCAATAGCCATTCTGCCAACATAACTTTCCTACGATCTTCTACATCAAAGATAGCAAAAAGGTCTTCAGTTTCCCTTAACCAGTTTCTTGCCTCAACATAAGTCTCTGTCCCAACAAATTTTTTGCCACCCATCGCCTTAAAGTCTTTGCAAATCTTCGCGAAATCCGCTTGTCGACGCTGAGGAGGAGGAACCTCAGGTACGAGAGGAGGAGTGGGAGTGTTTGCTGGGCCCGCATCGTTGGCCCTAGCTTCCAAGTACCTTCGGAACCATCCGGGTATGGTTACTCCCTCGGGAAGGTTAAGATAGGCCATGATGAAAAAGGAAAAGATAGATTTAGAACGAGGAAACGAAGGATAGTGCTAATGGCTTTTTGGGGAATAGCCTTTTAAAATAAACTAGATTTTCCTTGGAAAAATACTTAATTGGTTTTGAAAATAGTTTTTCAAAAGGGTTTTTAAAACTTTTGTCCGGTCTAGTAAAACCTCATGCTCTGATACCAAATGTAACACCCCACCTCCGCTAGGGCCACTCACAAGAGAATGCACTAGCTTTGGAGGGATGTTGTCTAGGTAAACATGCACAGAGATATCACAAGACAGAACATAGATAAATAAATAAGTAAAGTAGCGGTAGAAATTTAAAAACCATAGTTAACCATTTCAAAACCAAATAGTCAACTTACATCAAAGTACTTAGTCAATATTTTCCAACTACCACAAGTCTAGAAAACATAGACTGAAAATAACAGAAAGTAAACTATCCCCAAGATAGATGTGGTGAAGCCATAGCAAGCTCAAGTTCAAACCGTACATGAGCTGTCAAGAAAGCAAGCCAAATGTCCAAGCTAAGCACTAGTGTTCCCTCCCTGAGAACCTGGGGTGGGGGGGGGGGGGGGAGGGGGAGACGGAAGAAAAGAGGCGAAAGAAAAAGGGTCAGTCATAAAGACTGGTAAGTCCTACCTACTATTAGTATAAAAACTAATGAAGTTAACTAAACATGAGAAACTGAGATGAAACATAAAGATGGTAACTAACTGGCATGATAAATAGATAACAAGGTAGATCAAGTGTGGCATCGCATATACAAGGTTTAGTTTTGCACCAATAGTACTAGTATTCCAACCCATGTCAAGTATAAACAAGAAATGATCTCTTGGCCCAATATCATGAGGTGACCCAAGCCGGGGTCCAACTACACGGTCTAGTCAATCGGCTCCCTATAAGCCTAACTCGTCGAGTGTCGGTGTCATACGGCCCAATCACGGAATGTAGTCAAACTGTGCTAGGTCCACCCTAGGGTGTATCAAGCCCTAGGGTGCCAACCACTGACATAAATCAAGCACGCACAGTCTACCTACTGGTGCCCATGTCTGTTTTATTCAAATCCGGACTACGTGCACGACCATAGTCCGCCTGAACCTACACTGGCGCACCTACTATGCCGTCTTTTTGGTCGCTTACAATCAGCCCAGTAATCGTGCCCCACCCTAGCCTAGTCCCTAGGGTATCGTGATACATACAAGATGGTTAATGCTGAAAAGGACCACGTAACTAGGGTTTCTAATGGGTTAAGTGTGGTTAACCCTATCCAATCATGTTCAAGTTGGTTAAGTGTATCCAAGTGGTTCATGACTTAACCCTAACATGTGGCATTAATTAATTTAATGCACCCAACCTCTCACATTAGACTTTGTTGTGGTTACTGGATATGCCGGGCGGGTCCGGGCAGATTTACACCACAACCTAGTCTAATCTCGGGTTTCAAGCGTGATATGACCAACTTCTCACATTGGGTCCTATTGTTTGTAGCCACTGGATTTGCCGGGCGGTTCCGAGCAGATTTACGCTACAAACTCAAACCAACCTCGAGTTGGCCACTTTATGGTTTTCTACATGTCATGACCACATTCACGTTTTCAAGCATAATCAAGTTTCATGTCATATTTCAAGTCATGTTTTTCATGTCATTTCAAGTTTGCCTAAATACCCATAACATATTCCCATTCGCACGTAAATTCGCATCAACACAAGTGAATCAAGGAACATAAAAATATGACCAAGATGGGCATAAGGTGGTAAAGTTGGTCATAAGTTAAACATGATGATATTTGAGGCAAAGGTGTTCATCACAACTAGCATATAGGATTATTGGCCTCAAAACATGTATGACGTCAAATTTAACAAATAAACTTGTGGGTAGCATGTAGTTCAACATCATTGGCAAAGGTGAAACATGATAATAGTTTACATAGGGTGATAAACTTGTGGGTAGCATGTAGTTCAACATCATATGCAAGTTAAGATCAAGGTTATGAGGGGTTCTATGTTGCATTATGCTTATTTCCCAAATAAAGCTCATAGCTTTCTACCCAAGAATCAAGATGAACGGTACTAGGCTCATGATAGTTCCACAATCATAGATCAAAAGGGTCATAAATGGATCTATGCATACAAATATAGCCCCAAGACAAGTATTACACCAAAAATCCCATTTCATCTTGCTACATGTTCATATTAATTTCATAGTTTAAATCTAAGAGTAGAGTGGGGCTTACAAAGCATGGCTATGAGAACTAGAACCAAATAGAACAAGATAGAGACGTTGTAGAAGCTCTAGGAATGATGTAGCAACACTAGAAGCCTTGAGAATAAGTAGCTCCTTTGATTTGATGAAGAAAGATGACTCCTTTTTGCCTTAGAAGCTCTCAAGATGAAGATGGAGGCCATGATTAGGGAGCATTTTGGCAGAATTTAGTTGTTAGGATGATTTGTGATGGTTTAGGCTAGGTATCAGGGTGTTTTTATAGGTGTAGAGACTAGTTTAGGCCATAGGATTAACCCTAATTTAGTTCTGAACCATCAAATCCCGTCACATGCTAGCTGAGAAGACCCAAAGGAGCAAACAGGTGCACCAGGGAAAATATAACGGACCAGGGAGGTCGACCCCCAGGTCGACACCCAGGTCGACTCCCCGGTCGACCTGGGGCTGGGCGGGAATTTTCCCGCCCAATCTGCTTCTGGCTGAATTTGAATTTCGGGCTGAATTTTGAAGTTTCTGAAATCTTCTTTGGGCCATAACTTGGTCATACGGACTCCGATTTACAAAATTTCGAACTCGTTTTCAAGCAGAATTTCGAGACGAACGCAATGTTGTAACCCGTTCCCATTGATTCTAAACTTATGATTTAATTCTGCCCTGATTTCTTGTTTTAACATGTTATTAAAAATCCGGGTTGTTACAGAACCACCTGTCGATAGTGTATCTCTAGAGGCGAATACACTGGTTTCAACAAGAACATCTTGCAACCCGGCCCACACATGACCGACCACTCATTTCGCTTGAGTGTATCGAATGTATATCACCAACGGTTGGGATCAGCAACCGTTTCCCGAAAAGGGACAGCATCGATAGATTAAAGAAGTAAAAGGAATTTCTCTAGATAGGTAATTATATACCCTAATGGGAGCGACCCACATAGCCATGTTGCCTGCCCGATTTTTGTCAATTCCTGGTTGTTGAGGCCTAAGGCTAAGATTTCTTATCATTCATTGATAGCACAATCACTTGGAATGCCACATTGTCATATCCGTTAATCACTAATTGATTTGCACAAATATATTCTGGATATTATGCTAAGAGAATAAATTCTCCGCCACCATATATATTTATACAGACCAACATATGCGATCATTGGAAATACTCTGTCAGACACTCGTCCATACACGTTCGTTCTGGGACTGAATGAAACCGAAGGCACCATTTCTATTAATAGAAAAAGTCCTTGCACTTTACTCCATCTTTGATTATCTTCATATAATCTGATTCGCAACATTACTGCCAATACGGAGTGGTTCTCGGATAATAATCCAACCAGTCTCTCCATATTGACAACGATATTGGCAAACACTCCGATAGTCGGTTATTTAACTATCGAAGAAAAATAAACAACATTCCAACCAAAGCATCAAACAAATCACTGGGCCTTTTAATTAATATTTCATTAGTTAAAACACTTCTCCATTTCCTTATCAATATTTGTTAACCAAATATTTTCAGTAATCTTGTTGGTCTCTTACGCTATTTGGAAAAAGATTTCCATATATCACCTTCTTTTATTTTCTATACTTAGAAAATATATTCTATACTTAGAAAATATATTCTATTTGCAATTGAAAACAATTTCAATCACTTATCTCTTTCCCGACTACTTTAATTATACTCAGGAAATATTTACTTTTATATTTCCAAAATTCCACCACTTGGGTTAAAACGAATGCTGTGTAAAGCATCGTTACAACAACCCAAAATATTTTATTCAACTAACTCTTATTCAAACACTTCTCTTCGAGACTGGATCTTGCTATTTATCAATTAAAAATGAAATCAATCAAGTTGGGGTATAACTACCTCTCAGACCTTGACTGAAAACATCCTTAACTTCAAAACGGACAAAACCACTTACCTTGAATAATCAAACATTATAAAAACCAATTATTCATTTCAAACCCGTAACGTTTCTCTTTCTATTTTACCATATTTAATTATAGATTTCTTTTGATTTATATTATTCTATTTTTAAGTTCGTTTCCTTATCGAATTCTATAAATATATCGATACATTGATTTCTAACTATCAAAATTTCTTAAAAATGTTCTAACTCCTTAAATTTCCGGAAAATTTCACCATAACCTCCTTTGTATCGGTTGATAGTTCAAACCACAACTCTCCTCTCTAGGCCCTTTCCATTCAAAAAGAAAATCAAAAAGCCAAGTGGCTTGCTGATTCGGCACATAAAACCTCGTATGGAATTTAAACATGTACCTTATTGTCGGGCACTAAATTTGTAAACTTCGTTCTCTTCATTCCATACCTATTTAACACATGTTCACCTTTTTTCAATTCAATTCAACTCAATCTAATCATTTGAATTCAGTTTCACCCATTTATTCTTTAATTAGCTCGTTTGCCCATTTCTTTTTTTTCTATTTGAACATATCAAGTTCAAATATATTTTAACTTGCTTATTACCATTCGAATCCCATTTTCAATTCAAATTCCATATTCAATTTCGAATATGAATTTACAATCCCCTTTCTGATCCAAGGTTCAATTTCGATTTCAAATTTCATTAACTAATTTTTTCTTCAAATTAGTTAATTCAATTCAACAATTAAAAATCTGATTTTTGTTTCAAAAATCTGTTCACTTACTCCACTTGAGTTCATACTTATTTTACAACTCAAATCTGGATTTTCTTATGGAAATTCAGATTTTATTTTTCTAAAATCCTTTTATTTATATAAATAAACCGTTATGGTTTTATAATGGTTCTGGTGCTTTTTTTTTTGAAATTTGATTTTGACATAACTCAAAATCTATCAAACGAAATCCAGATTTTTCTCTTCCATTAGAAAACTATTGTAAAATTGGTCCTGATGGTTCCTGTTTCAAAGAATACCAACTTAATTTGAGTTCTATATACTCAAATGAAGTTCGAATCTCCAATTTACGAACTGCCGCGCTGCGACCAGGACGTTTTAACTATATTTAATATATAAACGGTTTAAACTTTGTTTATAAATAAATTTCACTTCCATTCTAAATTATTTAATATATAATCGTCGATTTTCATAACTCAATTGTAAATTTTATTTACAACTCTATCTTATATATAATATTCCAATTCTTTTGGAGATAAAATATAAATCCTTGAATTTATTTCAATTTTATTTACAATCCGGATTTTGAAATATACTTCGTCGTTCCTATTAAATGATTTCAAATTCTGTTTTCAATTTCTACTTTCAATTTCTATTGTCAATTTCTATTTTCAAATTTCTAAATTCAAATTTCTATTTTTTCTTTAAACTCTAAATTTTCCAATGATAATCTATTTCACCAGATTTATAAATATTGTTTATAAATCCAACTTCGTTGTTTTATATAATAAAACAAGCTTCATTTCAAAAATCTGTTTTGAAACTCAATTCCTTTTATATTCCTATTTCAGGAATAAAAACCATCATTCACCTTTTCGAAATGATTTCATCTTTTATCTTTAAATTCATACTTGACTTTAAATATTCAAATTATCTAGTGATAATTAATTCACTATATTTATAAACACCATTTCATAAATTTCTTTGTTTATATTTTTAAACAAGTCTATTTCGAAATCTGTTTAAAAACCAAAATCTTATTTTGGAAATTTCTATTTATAATAACTTATGTTTATAACACCCAATTTATTTTCATATTCAATTTTACTTCTTTTTAAATTCGAATTAATCGAATTCAAATCATAAATAATTACGGATTTATTTTAGTTCAATTTATATTCTGCACATCAGAATAAACTCCATCATTTATTTCTTTAAAACGATTTCCCCATTTCTATCTTAAATTCACATTTGAATTTAAATATTCAAATTATCCAATGATAATTTTTCCACTTTATTTAACACTGTTTATAATTTCATTTCAATTATCTGATTATCCAATGAAAATCAATCTATTTTATTTAAAAACACCATTTATAAACTCATTTCAATTTCTTGTATTGTTTAATTTATAAACATCGTTTATAAAATCGATACTTATTTTATTTATTCAAAACAAGTTAGCATATTTATAGCCCATTCGGAATTCAAATTCCATTTTTACAAAAATAGAATTTCCATTTAAAATCTGAAATATCATTTTCATGATATTTTATATATTAACATTTTGGAGCCAGTGACATTCAACAATTCAAAACCCCCAATTTATCAACCATCGGTTTCAAACACATCACATATAACAATATATGTGATAACAAACAAACAATAGTATTTTTGAGGAATCCAGTTGGATTCCTCTAACCTGTTTTTTCTGCATCCAAAGATGTTAGCCAATAGAAATAATACCCGTCCTGCTTCGAGGCAGGATATCGCGGTATAGAAGGTCATCCACTATTATAGCATGGGGCCGTATAGGGTCATCCGCTAATGATACTGGGGGCATCCGCTAATGGTACTGTGGGAATCCAACCAATCACCAATATATATATATATATATAATAGCCACAAACACCAATCCTAAATAACTAATATATATTTAATAATAGCAACAGTAATATTTTAATGTAACCAAACAACCATCAAACAATTATTTTAACGAATAAAAAATTCGAAATAAAATGAGTGAGATTTACTCACCGTGATTTTTATCGTGATCTATCCCAATTTATTTCCATGTGAGGTCTATGTTTATGAGAACAAAATGGATTTCATTTTCGTGTAAACCTGATCGCATATAACAATACAACATTGTCACAATTTTTTACGAGATACGTATATATATACATATATATATATATTTAAATGAACTAAATAAATTATTTAATTACCATAATCTGTTTTAAGAATTCACGACTTCTTGTTAGCTCCAGAATTTGAAAACCCAAACCAACCTCTTTACCTAAATCGAATAAGTTATCACATTTAATATTTTCCATAATTTAAATTATACTAATTTATTAACTACAACTTCTTAATTAGATTACTTGCTTTTAACTAGCTAACTAAATTAAATAATTTAACTTAATCCTTCTTTTCATTTTTGCGTCTACAGGAAAAACAGCAACCCCTTCTCAAACGAATAGCACGATTTTACTTTAGCTTCCTTAAGTTCCAGTCTAGAACTCACGAATAACTCCTGCAGTCATTTAAAACTTCATATTTGAATTTGATTTCTGAAACGCCTCTACTGTACACAGCTAACCGTGTTTGCCCACCTCCTGACACAATGTCTATCACTAGTCACGACCTCTCCCTACCATCTCCATTCTACCACTCTGCAACCACTACCAGAAACTGAACCTCGACTGTACCTGCGGTGCCTCCCAAAAAACGCGATGCTGAAACCACGGCTTTCTCAAATCGCATGCGCGTCAAACTTGACGTCGAGCTTCCATCCATCTCGCTTGTCTCCTCGTGAGTGTTGTTCCCCCTCTCTGTCGACCAGCGTGAGCCCTAATGCCTCCAAATCGAATCCCTTAGGTCACAATCCCTTCTCTTTTTGTTCGAGACTACTCCAACGCCTCACAATCGAATACCCCACATCGCAGTTCCCAGATTCATCCCACGATACACTTCCGTCCTTTCCTGCAAACTCGAGTGTGTCGAGCAAGCTTTAGGGACTTAACAAACTCAAATCGCGATCTCGATTTGATTTGAACATTCGATTTTTAAGAGGATTCGATTTCAACAAAAAGTTGAAACTCGCGGTTTGAGGTAAAGGGAAAAGGGGAATTCAATTGTTTCATTTGATTTCTTTTGACAAGAAGGGTTGGGCACAGGCTTATACGAAAGAAGAAAAAAGGGGTTGGGTACTGGAATGAGGAAACAGAAGGATAGTATACAGCTTTTAAAAGAGAGGGAGAAGAAGATTATTTTCCATTTTTCTTGAAGCCCGTTTTATTTGATGATTTTCCAGAGGAAAGAATTGAAGGGGTCTTGCGTGTGAATTTTACAACTGAGGAACACTTGGCCAAGAAGTAATAGGATCGCAATGCTATGTTGGTAGGTAGTACGCTTAAGTACCTATAACTTTAATTCCGATTTGATTTATATTAAATGCGATTTGAAATAAGGAGATCTTTATTTTATTTAAACGGATTCTGATTTGATTTCAAACCTATCCACAATCAAATAACTCGGGGTTCACAATTAAAAATCGTGAACCACTATTTTAGCGTACCGATCGTCGTTCCAATATAATAACGGTGTTCTAAGCCTAACAGAATATATTCTGAAATTAAATTTGAACGTGTATATATATAAAACATAACCATAATAAATTTATATAATATAATTTAAATTCAAACAAATAATTTCTCGATAATAAATTATTATTATTATCGTATATATTCAAATAGAATTTATACCGGTCATCTGGATTGTTTTGATTCAGTTTTTAACTCCGATTTCAACTATATTTCGTATTTCGATAATTTAATATATTTGATATTAAATCGAAATCAATATTTAGACCGATAACATTAATATAAAAATTCATTTATATTATCAATTAAATATTTAAAACCATATTAAATATTTTAAAATTAATCAACCAGAAATCCGGGTCGTTACAGGAATCAAGAGACTCCGCAATATAACCATTCGTCTCGTCCGAGTACAATGGGGAATTGATCCTGCCGAAAGCACATGGGAGACCGAGGACAAGATGAGACAGGCTCACCTAGAGCTTTTCTCAGATAATTTTTTCTCAAAATAAAGTTTATGTATGCATCATGATTGCTAGGTTGGATGTTAGGAAATGGATGCAACACCATTGCATAAGCGCACTCATATAGAAATATATGCATAATTAGGTTGTTTGCAAAAATATTGCATCACTTCTTACACCTACATGCTAGGGTAGAGCTCACTTTAGTTGGTCTGCAGTTCATAATCACTACGAGTCATGAATGCTTGTGGATGAATTAAAAATAACATGGATGCACAACATGGATGTTTCGAGCAAGTCGTGTTTTTCACCCCCCCCCCCTTCAAATAGATTTCGGGACGAAATCTATTTTAAGGAGGGAGAATGTAACACCCTGTAAAAGAAAATAAATACTAAATATAAATATAAATTAATAATAATAAGGTTGGAAAATGAGATTTTGCAGCTTTAGGAATTTGGCCATGAAAATCTTTTATTTGGATTCATGGCGAAATTCTGAATCATTTTCATATATAATATGCTGAAAATGGTGAATGTATGAATAAGTTATAAGCAAATGAATTTGGAGAGTAAAACGTAGAATACACACACACATACACACACATACATACATACATACATACATACATATATATATATATATATATATATATATATTCAGATGAATAATGTAACGACCCGCATTCTACGCATCGTAGGATCGTAGAACATTTATCTCTTTCACATACGAAGTCATATGGTCATGTAACTTTGTAAGATGACTATTGGGGTCATTTCCCATGTTCATGATTTTTCCCGATTTTTAAATGACCATTTTGCCCCTGACTGATACTGTTTTGGCCATAACTTTTGACTGGAAAGGAATTTTGACCTGAAACCAATTCCAAAGACTCGTTTGATGGTTTACAATTCCATGGAGTGGTCACATTAGCCAAACGGACTCACCGTTTGGGAGATATGGCTGAAACAACTTTCAGATAGTGAAAAACAGCTTAATTGGGCTTAACCGGGTGATTAACAGCTAGGCCCAATAGGGAATTTCGGGATTAGGGTTATGAGGAGGCTGAAATCAGTTAGAGAACGATCTTATCTTCATTTTCCAGCCGCCACTTTCATTCTTGAACCCTAACAATGGCCGCCAACATCTAGAAACATCCCCAAATCACTTTCTAATCAGGGATTAGGCTTAGCAACATCAAATCAAGGAGAAATAGCACCAAATCAGTAATAGAGCTGCTGTTAGACACCAGTATCGCCCAAATCAGCGCGGTTTCAGTTCTGAGAATTTTATTTGTGGCCAAGGTGAGTGATTTGCATAGTTTTGCACTAATTACGGTTAATTAAGGGTAACTAGTGAAGATTAGCGAATTTATACATTAATAAATTCTACAAAAATATTTATAAATTCTTAAATAATGTTTTAGACCTCTGTTATAAATTGGGTTTGACTTGGTTAAGTTTTGCTAATCATGTCATTAGTTTTACTTAAACATGCTTAAGGGAAAATATGGGGTTTTGGCTATATTTGATCCGTTTTACATGTTAAGGTTGATGTTTGGTGTTTATGGTCACTTCTATTTGTTGCTATGACTAAATGACTTGTTTTGTGATTGATTAGTATAGTTACATTGGTTGAAAACGTCATCGAATGGTGTTAACAAGTTTATGGAAAAAGTTGCAGAAAGTTGTGCAGGGTTTCGGATCGGGTATGGGCTCGGATCGGATATGAAAGCTGGGCAAGGAATCCGAACCGAACTGAAGTCTGGCACAAAGAAAGTTTGGCAAGAAGGAAGGCCATTGCTTAGAGTTGGAGTTGGACAGGGGATCGGATCGGAGCTAGGGAGCGGGATCGGATAGGAGCTAGGGAGCGGGATCAGATCGGGCAAATGGAGAAGGATGAGATCGGATCGGGATACCTAGAAGGGAGCAACCAACGAACCGAACAAAGGATGGGCACTATACTTCCGAACCGAACCAAGCAAGTGTGAGTGGGCGGAACCGAGGAGGGATGGAGCACTGACCCAGGCACGGACTAGGACCACCGAACCGAACCAATCTAGAAGGGTACACCGAACCGAACCGAGCTAGAAGGGTACACCGAACCGAACCGAGCTAGAAGAGGAACACAGAACCGAAGTGCTATTACTACCACGCGACGACTTTTCTGAAGACCAACTCCAATTCAACTAAAACACGAGATGCAAAGGAGGTCCAAATGAGGAGCTTTGACTCAGGATCCAGTTGGGAACCGATGAGTGAGCTTCATGATTGGGCTTTGCTGCGGGACGTGTGCCAAGGGGCTGTCGATGTTTATGACTTTGGATCACTATGTATGGCAGGTACGTGGACGAATTCAGGGCCACAGTGGCCTAGGTACAACTAAAGGGCTATAGACCAATGAAGTGGGGTCATTTGTAAAGATTTGGTCATGACTCCATGTGGTAAGCTTGGTAGTAGTAGCAGTAGTTGTACAAGTCGAATTCCGTCACTACTTCGATGAGTCTAGTGATTGACAGTGGTGGACATCGTATGCTTTACGCACTGAGTGAGAAATGTGAGGATGGTTGCTATGTTTGATTTATTTGCCATAATTATGACATGCACACCCCCACCCCGTATTCTTTACACCATCTGTTTAATGGCACCTTAGAGTATTGTACGGTATGTAGTGCTAACTCTTTGGTTGCGGGTCCAGGTTCAGGTATGGTTTAGTATACCTGTTGTTGTTATGTTTAGCTGCTTATCGCTCATATCAGACTTTTGTCTGACCCAGAGTTTTATGTCTCTTCTTATTACTCTGGGTGCTCTCATGAGCAGACTAGAGACAGGTTAGCTGGGTATGCACGGGTAGATGATCCGAAGACGAGCAGGAGCTTCCACGTATGATACATATATATAGTATTCTCCATGTGTTGTTGAAGATCACTGCTTGGGTATTAGTAGTGCATCGTCTACTTTAGCTTTCTTTTGTTTTAGAGACAGTAAATCTGGAAAGTTGTAATAAGCTGTATTTGGATTTCTGTTGCTCTAATGTTGATGTTGGTTTTAGTTGTCAGCTTATGCACTGTCTCACCTATTTTATGTCAAGTATATTATTATTATTTTGCTCCATGTGCTGTGAGACATTCTACAGGTTCTTGATTAGTTCGTTCTCTTTTTTTCTTCTTTCTTTGGCGACCGTTCCATGCTAGTCGGGCATGTGTACAGCGCACTTTTGGAGGAAATGTCGGCTGGTGCGGAGCGGGCTGTCACAAATAATATATATGTCCAAATATTTAAATAAAGGAGGGAGAATTTGAAATTCAAAAAAGGATAAGATTAAGGGGACAAAGAATATTTTAAGTAAGGAAAGAGATTAAGAAAATAAAGAAACGTATTATTTAATTGGATACCTCAGCGCCACATAAATTCATTGGGCGTTTCAGCGAATAGAAGGTCGACCTCCCCTAGAAGGGGTATCGATCGCCGATCGACCGCGCAGGTCAACCGCCTGGCGTTTCAGGAGCCCAATGAATCTATGTTTGACCAGGGTTTTCTAAAGGGATATATATATATATATATATATATATATATATATATATATATATATATATATATATATATATGGCCAAGATTAAATCTGAATAATATAACGGCCTATTCTCACACGAGCAACTATATATAGACTCATATCACACAACAAACCCCTAGCCACTCTTTTATTTCTACCTCCACGCCATCCTTCTACATTGCTAAATTCCAAAAAAGGTTAGGAATTTCTGTTCTATTCCTCTAATCTTTATTCTTATCCTCACTAATCTAAATTCATATATGTTTTAGTATGAATTCTGGACTTTAGTGTGTGTATATATATAAGGTTCTAAAATATGCTTCTTACATATCTATTAGTTGGAATGGAGCACGTTTGTCGTGGAGATTAACCACAGATCTAGAACTACTACATAAATCCTATTTGTTCATCCTTAGATCTATAAGTGGAATATCGTGTTCTTAGGCATATTCTATTTTTAATAGATTAACATGTTGATAGCTATGCCTAAGAGGATTTGGAAATCGATAACATCAATACAAAAACCCGCAAATCCTCTAATTCATATTTGCGTTAGAATTGTCATGTTATTCGGGTTTGTGGATTTTTGATCTTAATATTGGATTAAGGATGAAAGGGGTGTTGTTATTGTTTCTACTTTGTGTAATCCACCCTAATGTAAACATTTTATTGTAACCTAAAAGTTTTTAAATTTGGTTATTCCATGATTTGATTAGGTTTGGATTCTATTTTGAATACAAACGTATTCATACTTGAAATGTATCAAATGCAAGTGTATTTATGTGCATAACACAAAAAAGGGTGAATTAGATAAAGTGGAACTGATAAACATACATACATATATCTATATATATATATGTGTGTGTGTGTATGTGTGTGTGTATTATAGTCTATCCTTGATCCAGTATTTAAGTCATTCTAACAAGCCTAGGATGCACGTTGAAATTTGTATGTATGTATATTTTCCATTCACTGATATCTGTTATTTTGTTATTATGCCATCATGCCTAAATTGTAGCGGTAAAAATACGGAAAAATTAAGTTGTATACCTTGATTTAGACAAGTTGACAATTTTTGTATCGTTACAATGTTCTCTCGTTCATATGAATATTAGCGTTATTTTGGCATTATAATTATTATGCTAATATAAACGTAATCAATGTAATTAACGTTATATTAATGTAATAAGTGCGATTAGGATATAATTTGAATTTGAAATGTCCCCATGTGTGTACATATAATTGATTGCTTGTGTGTGCGTATAGAATGGCTTTACATATATAAATAGTGGCATATAGACACAATGTTAGTTTCCATTTGTGGTATAAGCCTGCTAGAAACCGACCGGCAAATCCAGCAACCACAAGTATGTCCAACTAATGTGAGAGGTCTGGGTGTTATGGGCCATTCAATCTTAGTACACTATGACACGAGGTTAAACCAACTTGTAGTAGAAACCTGCTTAGAACCGACCGGCATATCCAGCATCTACAAGTATACGGTTTAATGTGAGAGGTCTAGTGTGTGTGTATATATAAGTCTATTGTGTAAAAATAGGCAGGTTTACTACGCCTTGAGAAGGTCTTAAGTGGCTGACTCTCTTCCTGTCTAATTTGGGTCTTAAGTTGTTAGGACTAGGATCCCTCCTAAGATTTATTCCTTGGAGAGGAACCAAAGTCATGGGACCTACCCTTATTATATTTGAAGTAAGTGCATGAGTCCTCCTTCTCTAAAAGTGGTTAGGTATAAGCCGTAACAGAGTAGGGTACTTCACGGGGGATGTCCACTTCCTCTAAAAGCTTGCAAGGACTCAATTAGGGACAGAATTGGTATATAAAAATATATGGCCATTTCATGCTAACCAACTGTCTAAGGGAAGTCTTAAGCGACATAAGTGTGTTCTACCATAATATTAGTTAGGTAGTAATGTTCGCAATACTACTTCTAATATTACAATTGAAAGTATATACTCAAGATGTTAACTTACTAGGAACGGGCTTAAGAGGCTGGGTCCGCCTCAGGGTTATAAGTGATCATAAGAATCCACCATCAGTAGGAACATATGTGACCGAGAATGCCCACCTCTTTTGGTCTCTACCCTAAAAATACTAAATAGCGATTGACTTGGATATCCACCTCATTGGTTAGATACTTGGTATTTGTGCGAATGTATGTGCTGCGTAGACATACCTTGACATATGTAGCCTACTAAAAATATAGGGTATGGACTTTAATTAAACACCATATTTCAGTCACACAGAACTTTATGTTCTGCCCCTTTCCTTAACATATCCAACAGGTAGTAGATGGGATAAAATCCATGGACGAAATAAGGATGGAGGCTGAAGACGAAGATGTCATGCTTTTATTAATTATTATTACTGTACTTCTTATGGAAGGTTTTAAGACTGAATCTATTAATGTACCTGTGGAATAAATGTAATCTTGATTGTTGTGTTGGAATTTTGTGATTTTTAATAAAGTGGTACATCTTATTTTAGTGTTATATTTTCTCTTTCCACTATGTGAGGTTTCCATTCGAAGTGTATACACATATTATCTGTGCAAATATAATTCCTTACAGGAACCAACGACCCATTTAGAATGGCTCTAATTTCGATGGGCCTTTTTTAGGTAGAAATTTAGCCCTGTTCAGGGTCCCGTGTTACATATTTAGGTCAAACACCACGGTTGCTTGCTCTAAATCATGCACAAGATACCTCTTCTCATGATCTTTCAATTGTCTACTTGCGTAGGTAACTACCTTACACTTTTGCATGAATATTGCACTTAATCCTATCCCACAAGCATTAGTGAAAACCGTAAACATCTTAGCACCATACGAAAAAATAAGGGCAAGAGCACTCATAAGAAATTCCTTTAATTTCTCAAATGCACTTCCATGCTTATCACTCTAAACAAACTTAAGATTTTACCTCGTCAAGCAGGTTAGAGGGGTTGCAACCCTTGCAAAGTCCTGAATGAATTTCTCATAATAGCCGCTAACCCTAGGAAACTTCAAACCTCTAATGCATTGTAGGGAACCTACCATTCTTGAATAGCTCCTACCTTCGCGGGGTCCACGACCAATCCTTTCCTGAAAACTTAACTTCTCTTTTCCAAAAGGGGCACTTTGAAAATTTAGCTTTGAGTTTATTCTCCCTCAAAATTCCTAAGACCTTTGGGAGTATGGCTAAAAAGAGGATTGAAGTCTGGGTTTCACTTAAAAATATTCCATTAGTGTGTAGAAGTGTTGATTCCCTCAAGTCGGCGTTGGCGGAGGTAGGAGAAGTGATTAGACTCCAGCATGGAGTGTGGAACGTAACTGATTTTTCCTCTTTGAAGGCGATGATGTGGATTGATGAGGATTTGGAGCTTCCACCTTCGATCGTGGTTCCTGTCGAGGGTTTTTTCCACAATGTTTCCATTACGAAAGTTGACGGCGAATCCTCTGAGGAAGTGGATAGACAAGAACTTCGTAAAACAGTGTTTGCTAGAGGGGAGAATGGCAAGATGAAAGTGCTGAAGGCTAGAAGTGTTAGTGCCCCATGGCTTATGTTGGGTTGGGTAGCAATTCTTTTGCATCAATTTCAGTCGAAGGAGAAGGTGTTGCGGTGGATCATAATGTTGCAAAGGATAACGTGGAAGCTCATGATGTTGATGCTGTTGATGATGGTAATGAAGTTGCTGGTAGGGAGGAGAGTGGATATGATGGCTTGGGGAATATGTTTGGGGACGACAATGATGAGGACTATGATCTTGGGGGGGGGGATGATAATGATTATGATCTTGGTGGAGGGAGCAATGCTTTGGCCATTTCAGATTCTGATGAACGCTCTTGTGCAACAAGTAGAAGGAAAGGCAAGAAGCCAGTGGACCCTGGTGTGGTTATCCTAAGGAGAAGTGCTCGTGGCCTTCCTCATCCTTTGGAAGGTAGCGTTTTTATCCCTGTTATCCTTAATTCTTTGTCCCCTGATCAAATGCATGTTGTTGCTAGTAGCTCTAGTTTTTTGTTAAATGATTATGTTGCTAGTGATATTAAAAGTAAAGAGTTAGTTAGGGCTGACACACCCCAATGATGGTCTTAACTTGGAATGTTAGAGGTTTGGGTAATTATGGCAAACGTCTTAGAGTCAAAAACTATCTTAAATCTGTTAAGCCCCACATTGTGTTGCTTCAAGAGACTAAACTTGACAATCCTGATTTTCTTACTTTTAAAACTCTGGGTTGGGGGGTTATTGATGAATGGAGATTTATTTCGGCCACTGGTAGCGCTGGAGGCTTGTTCATTGGTTGGGATAGTAATTTGTGGAGATTTAAACAAGAGATTTGTCAAACTTATTGTCTGCATGTTGCTTTGGAATGTGTTGCGACTAAGAAGCTTTACTTTTTTTTCAAACGTCTATGGTCCAAATTCTAGAAGTGAGAGAAAAATTTTGTGGAGAGAAGTGTTGGAATTTCATAGTTTGATGTACGGCCCTTGGGTTATTGGAGGAGACTTTAATGTAACGAGATTTGGTTATGAAAGAAGTAACTCAGGTGCTAATCATTATGGTGACATGGCTGACTTTAGTGAGTTTATAGGGGAGTGTGAGTTGATTGACCTTCCCCTTGCTAATAGAAAGTACACTTGGTCTGACGGCAGATCTCCTCCGACGCTTGTGAAACTTGATCGTTTTTTCATTAACGCCCACTTTGAGGATCTTCATCCTTTAACTTCTCAAAAAGGTTTATCTTCAATTATTTCTGACCATTGCTCTATTGTGTTGGATTCGAGAGATGACATTAGGAAAAAACCTTTCTTTAGGTTTGAAAAAATGTGGTGCCTGGAAGATTACTTTGATGATTTACTATATAATAAATGGTCTGAAATGGGGGTGAATGGCGATGCAGCGAGAGTTCTATGTACTAAACTCAAGTTTTTGTGGAAATTTCTTATAAAATGGAATATAGAGGAGTTTGGTCATATCTGAATCAAAAAGGAGAGGATTGAAAAACTGATTCTTGAACTTAATATACTGGACGAAGAGAGAGGACTCGATAATGTTGAAAGAGATTTGCTTCATCAACGAGAGAGAGAACTCAACAAAGTCCTGGATCAAGAAGAGATTTTTTGGAGACAGCCATCCAGATCTCAGTGGCTGAAGGAAGGGGATAGAAATACTGCGTATTTTCATAAAAAATTTAATGGTAGTCGTCGCACCAATTTGATACACAGTATTGGAAAGATGGAGTGGAGATTTGTGAACAACAACTTTTGAGTGATACTTTCACTGAATATTATAAATGTATTTTTGGTGCTCGCATTGAGAACCGCATTTCTGTTGATTGGCGCAAATTGTATCCTGATGTTGTTGATCTCTTGGACATTGCAAGTGATTTCTCAGAAGAGGAAATACTTAATGCTTTGAAGGAGATGCCTGGCGACAAAGCAACTGGGCCTGATGGTTTTCCTACCTTTTTCTTCAAACGCTATTGGGGCATGTTGAGAGATGATGTATTGCATTTGTTTGAAGAGTTTCACAAAGGCTCATTAAGGTTAGATTTGATTAGCTATGCTAATGTGGTTTTAATCCCCAAAAAGGAAGGTAATGTTTATGCCGCTGACTTTAGATCGATTAGCCTTCTTAACACTAGTTTCAAACTAATCACGAAGGTGTTGGCCAATAGGCTGAAAACTAAGTTGGATACGTTGATTGATAAGTCCCAAACTGCTTTTATCAAAGGAAGAAACATTCTTGATGGTGCTGTGTTGGTTGGTGAAGTGATTTCTCACTGTGATAGATTTGATGTCCCTTGTGCTATTCTCAAGTTGGACTTCGCCAAAGCTTTTGACACAGTTGACTGGCGATTTATGATTGAAGTGCTGAAGGCAAGAGGCTTCCCCACCAAGTGGATTGAATGGATTTCTATGATTCTTTCATCAAGTAGATCTAACATTTGTGTCAATGGAGTTGCTGGCTCTACTATCCACTCCAAGCGTGGTCTGAGACAGGGCGACCCACTCTCCCCTCTTCTTTTTGATTTGGCGGCAGATGTCTTTTCAAAAATTCTAAAGCTGGGCTGTGCAAATGGGATTCTTAGCGGCTTTGGCAGCGATCACGTGGTTGGGGGCATCAATTCTATGCAATACGCTGATGACACTATCATTTTTAGCAAACCAGACTGTAAATACCTTGCTGCACTTAAATTTATTCTCTATCTTTTGAAAGCTTATCTGGCTTAAAAATTAACTTTCATAAGAGCAGTGTTTACACGTTGGGTTGTAGTGATGATTTACGCAGGTCATGTGCTGAGATGTTTCATTGCAAGGCTGATGTTTTTCCTTTGAACTATCTGGGTATGTGCATCTGCCCCAAGAAATTAATGAAGAAAGACTGGCAGCACTTGATAGAGAAGGTGGACACTAGACTGGCGAGGTGGAAAGGCAACTCATTATCAAGAGCTGGTCGTCTCGTGCTTGTCAATTCTGCTTTGTCGTCAATTCCGTTGTACTGGATGTCATTCTACCAACTTCCTGGTTGGGTGCTGGAGAAGATTGATGCAATTCATCGTAATTTTTTCTGGACCGGTACTAAAGAGACGAAGAAACTTAGCTGTTTGATTTCTTGGGATCAAGTTTGCAAGTCTAAAGAGCAAGGGGGACTCGATGTCATTAACTTGAAGACAACGAATCGTGCTTTACTTTGTAAGTGGTTGTGGTTAATGATCTCTGACAAGCACGCTTTATGGAAAGAATGGATTATCAGTACATGTTATAATGGCAATTTTAGCTGGAATACTGATTTCTCATTGTGCTCCGTGTTTTGGCGCAATGTTATGGCTCATGCACAACGGATGAAGCTGGGTACTAAGATTGTGGTGAAGAATGGTCACAACACATCATTTTGGTTAGATAGCTGGCTAACTAATGTCTCTTTCTATGTGGAGTTTCCTGAGCTTTTTGGTATTGCACGCAACAAAAATTTCACTATTAGAGAGATGTATGATAATGAAGCAGCGGGCTGCAAATGGAGAATGTCTTTTTTGAGGCTGGTGGCTGGTAATGCATTGACTCAGTTATGCAGCTTGTTTGTTTTGCTTGAACGGGTGACTTTAACTAATGAGAGGGATGAGTTTATTTGGATGGTGGAGGGAGAAAGAAAGCTGTTTAGCGTTCGAAGCATTTACAAGTTGTTCAACTTTGCTGGGATTAGGAGGCTACGGTTCGAGCATATGTGGCGGTTCAAAGTCCCTGACAAAGTTAAAATTCACATGTGGATTGTGATTCATTGTAGATTGAACACGGTTAGCAGAATTCGTCAGAGAGGCGTGTACGTTACGGGCGGTTGTGTATTTTTTGGTTGCAACGACGAGGACTATCATCATCTCTTTTTGGCTTGTGACTTTGCTTTTTACATCTGGACGAAATGTTTGGTTTCACTTTGCCTTGATTTGCACTGGAGCGACTTCATTACTGACCAATTTGATTTTTGGCACAACATTTACCCGACCTTGCATGCTTCTCATGATAGTTTTCTTTTTGCTTTGCTAAACTTTTCTTACATTTGGTTGCTTTGGCATGAACGCAATTCCAGAAAATTTAACCACAAACCGAAAGCCCCTAACGGTATCATTTACTTTATTCTCAATTTTGTCTATGACTGGGCAGGCATGGAGCGCAAGGAGCAGGTTGAAAGCATTGCTGACTGTGTGCGCAAGCGGATGCGGTGCATTACTGGTCCACACACTTGATGGGGATTTTCACTGGCTTTATCTTTTGCTGTTATGTATTTTGCTGTGTAATGTAAATTATGATGCTTAGTTTCTTTTTGTCAGGCTGTATATTGTCGCTGTGTTGTAGCGATGGCCTGTTTTTTTGGCTGTATATATGTTGTACATACACGTACTGCTACTTTATGCTACTTTATGGATGCTAATATATATTAGGCGTGAATCATGTTGATTCACTACCTTTTCCTTCAAAAAAAAATCCCTAAGACCTTTACTAGGCGATCTTCTTGCTCTTTAAAGTCCTTGGAAAATGTGAGAATGTTATCCACGGATACCACAACTATCTTATTGAGAATGCCCCTAAATACTCTACTCATTAGATCCACAAAGAAGGCAGGGCATTCGTTAAACCAAAGGGCATCACTTCTCACTCAAATAACCCATTAGGCATCCTAAATGTTGTCTTCAGTTTGCTTTACTCAGAAATTCTTAATTAATGGAATCCCGTCACTATGTCCAACTGAGAAAAGATTTAGGCATTTTCCAACTGGTCAAATAGGTCTTCTATCCTAGGTAAGGGGTACCTATTAATCTTGGTTAACTTGCTCAACTCCCTATAGTCAACGCACAATCTCAATGATCCATCGGCCTTCATGGAGAAAAGCTCGTCATTTCAAAGTACTATGTCGAATAAACACTTTTTGTAGTAATTCAGAAATATGCTTGTCTAGCTCTCTCCTTTCTTTAAGAGCCATATGCTTCAACGGAAAAGATATAGGTCTAGCATACTTTTCAAGATCTATCCTAGATGAGATCTCACTATAGGGGCAGAAATCCGACAACTTCTTTAAAGACATCCAAAAAAGCGCAAATAATAGGCACTAAAGATTGCCCTTCTAGATTAGACGATTCAGAATGAAACAAGGTCAAATCCCTTATATGTCCTACCTTATAAGGGACTGCTAAACTACGACCTTCGTGGCTCTTCAAACAAATAACCTTTTTATCGCAATCGAGGATGGCCTCACAATAAGATAGCCAATCCATACCTAAGATAAGTCCATACCCCGCAAACCTTAGGACATGCACACCATACAAGAAATTGACATTCCTTATATCTAGTACTAGGGCTTTACAAATTGATGAAAGATGCTTAGCTCCTCCGATAGGATTGGACACCGTTATCAGATAGCTAGCAACAAAAATTGGAAGTTTAGAGAAATCAACAATTCTCCTAACTATGAAAGGATGAGATGCTCCATAGTCAAATAGAGTATGTATAGAAGTCTTTAAAATAAAAATTATACCTTCTAAGGTTGGCTTTCCTTGGTCCTTCAGTGGTTGACTCTAAAGAGGTTTTATTTCCAAAGCGTAATTCTGCCACTCAATCCTCCTTTAAGCTTAGGGTGGATCATAGGAAGATGTCCCTCCGCATGACAATTATAACATTTCCCTTGAATTCCCGCTTTTCCGGATTGACCGTACAGTCCTTGGCCTTGTGGCCCTTCCTATGGGATCTCCCACATATTTTGGCATATTTCTTGAATTCCCCATTCTTCTACTTTTCCAACTAAAAGTTGTTCTTATTATTCTTTCCAAATTCAGAAGTATCTTTACCTTTCTCACTTTTAATCTCCTTCTTTTCCTCTGCATAGGATAACATCTCTACAAGCGCCTCAAAGGTTGCTCCAGTAGTCACTTGAGCAAATAACATATCTCTTATAGGAGAATTAAGTCTTTTCACAAATCTTAGCTCCTTATGCATATGTGTATCTAAAAGACCCCTTCCTAATTTAGACAAATCCATAAATTTGCAATGTACTCCTTAAATTTAACTATCCTTGCTTAAGTTGGATAGAATTCCCCATTTGTAGACTCACTCCAGCATTAGGTAAAAACTTAAATTCAAACCAGGTCTTAAACTCATTCCAAATAAATATACTGTCCATATTCTTCGCGGAAATCGTATTCCACCACTCCAATGCTTCGCCTTAAGATGTCAGGCGGCTACCCTACAATTCAAGGGTCCTCCCATTCTATAGCTTTGAAGATATGCTCACACTTCGATGTCCATGCCTTAGCTTCAAGAAAGCCTTCCATTATGAGAAAGATCTTACCCTGAGATTAGTAAAGTTTTTAAAATGACGATGAAAGTTGGAAGCCACCTCAGCTGGTTAAGCTGCTGATCCATTGGGGATAGAGGGGGCAATAGGAACCTGTTCCGTACTCCTCAAGTATTATTGGAATCACTCGGGCAAGTACCAAGGCATTGTCTGATTCCCTTGCTCCGGTTGATTGTTGACCATTTCTACTACATGAAAAAAGGAAAAACCCTCAGTGGAAATTCCAAAGATGGTATTTTAAGCCAAAGGAGGAAGAATGATAGAGATTCCTAGTATATCTGCATATGTCTTTGGGGCATAGTATACATATATAATTTGAAAACCCTTTCCAAATAACAAGTACATCTCTCATACGTATATTTCGCTATAATCACGTAACCTAGGCTCTAATACCACATGTAACAAGCCTCTAGGAATGGGCGTAAACCCTAACCCATAAAAGACCCATTGGAACTTAGAGTCATTCTAAACAAATCGTTGGTTCCTACAGAATACATAAACATAGCTAAACCAGAAACAAAATCAGAATCTCACAGCTGAAGGGATAAAATTTAATAACTAAAAATAGATATACCATTAAATAAAACCACAACAATGTCAAATACATCAAACCCCAACTTTCATATCTAGGTACATCAATAATAATATCCCATAATTACAACAAACTGCCAAATATGACAAAAACTGGAAATAATAATAAATTATAGAATCTCCTTCTACATGCTCTAATTTCCATGACTCTGTCACTCAAGCATTCCCACCTACTAACCTATTTAATTGTTATGAGGATGGAGGTCAGAATAATAAGTAATGGTGAATGAAAATCACATAAGTTTAAGGAATGTCTATTTCCTATAGTTGTTATATAAATTCATCAAATTTTGTCTATGCAAATTCAATACATAAATACATGTACTAGTTAGGCAGGCTGCACTAAAGTCACTTAAGGCCCACATGCTTATATGACGTAGATGCTTATCATCACATAATACCCTACGAGGCGGACTACCATTTGATCACATGAGGCTATTATCTAAATTTGTTTAAGGGTAGATTTTTGCTATCACTTAATAACCTATAGCGGACCCTAGCTACTTAAGACCTCAATGCTATCAAATATACACTCAACGTGAACCGATGGATAGTAATCTGCCACTTAATACCAGGTTTAGGTAGACACTTATTGCCAATTATGATTCTTCTAGTAGACCCACGCTTTACTATCTAACTATCATTACATGTGAACTCTTAGTCACGTAATGCTTCCCTTAGATAGGTAGTCCTATTAATTTTCTTAGGAACTCTTCTTTTCTTATATCTAGGTATGCCCTCACATATCCCCTAAATAAGAAGTGGACAGCTTCCAGAGAACAACCTTACTCATGATTGTTAGAGAAAGGCAGACCTAATGACTACTTAAAACCTAATAAGGGTGGGTCCCATGACTTTGTTCTCGAACTAAGGAGTGGACCTTAGGAATAGACCAAGCCCAAACCACTTAATACCTAAGCAAGGTAGGCCAGCCAATTAATACCTTCTCGAGACAGGCCTACTTCACACGAATATATATATATATACACACACACACACCACACACATACATACACACACAAAAGACATCCTACATTAAACCAACCACTTGTAGATGCTGGATTTGTCGGGCAGTTCCAGGCAGACTTCTACTATAAGTTGGGCTTAACCTCGTCGTGTCTCTATATAATTATTAAAATGGCTCATGGTACTTAGACCTCTCACATTAACCCTACATACTTGTAGATGCTGGATATGCCCGGTCGGTTCCGGACAGGCTTCTACTACAAGTTGGGGTTAACCTCATGTGTATATGTCATTAATATTTATTAATTGCCATTAATACTCACATGCATAAGATTTACTGTGGGTACATTTAAAATTCAAATTTTCTAATTTTAACGAATTTAGTACTCATTTAATATGCATTTATAATATGTTAATTACATTATAAACAGTAATAAATAGAACATAAATCAAGCGCACACAAAGAAACGTACTAAAACGTGGAAATTTTAATCTTAACATCATAATTAAGTTTTACAAGTTTAATTCCCCAGCTTCATCAACATAGCATAAAAATGTATGTTAACATTTAATCAGTAACATAGAAATAACAACATATACATAATAATTTATAACCTAGGTTTGAAAGATTACTTCAATAATAAAAGGAAGATAAGATGTAATATGCCTAATATATGTATAGTCCCTTTTTGGCACTACTTCACTCTTTATACGAATTTATAAAAAAAACATAAGAATTTAGTGACTTGTTTTATAATATATTCAAACTATATTTTAAAAATAGATGCTTAAACCTTCTTAAATTACAAACATCTAAGTCATATGCTTTTGTACATATATGAGATTTATAATTTACAAGGAAGATAATCAGACCATTATCGAAACTATACAACACCCAAAAATCTAACTTTTAATACATTCATATCTGTGACGGCCCGCCCCGCACCAACCGACATTTACTCCAAAGGTGCGCTGTACACATGTCCAGTTAGCACGGGACGGTCGTCAAAAGAAAAGAAAGAAGATGAAGAATCAGCAAAGAACCTGTAGAATGTCTCACAGCGCATAGAACAAAATATAATAACAACATACTTGACATAAAACAGGTGAGATAGTGCATAAGCTGAAAACTAGTACTAAGTATCATAGCAGCGGAAATCCAAAATACAGCTTATTACAACTTCAAAATACTGTCTCAAAAAGCAAAAGCAAGATAAGGAAGGTACACTACTAATGCCCAAGTAGTGACCACCAACGACACAGGGAGAATATATGTAAATATCATACGTAGGAGCCTCCTGCTCGTCTCCGAATCAGCTACTCGTGCATCACCAGCTAACCTGTCTCTAGTCTGCTCGTGTGAGCACCCAGAGTAATAAGAAGAGACATAAAACTCTGGGTCAGACAAAAGTCTGGTATGAGCGATAAGCAGCTAAATAGAACAATAACAGGTATACTAAACCATACCTGAACCTGCAACCAAAGAGTTAGCACTGCATACTGTACAACACTCTAAGGTTCCACTAACATATGGTGTAAAGATACGGGGGTGGGGGTGTGCATGTCATAGTGATGGCAAACAATCAAACATAGAAACCATCCTTACATCTCTCACTCAGTGCGTAAAGCATACGGTATTCACCACCTCGATCACCCAATATACTTTGCTATGATCACCTTGCCCCCATGAAGTCATAAATGGCTTCACTGTACTGATACATAGCCAATAATCCTTCGCTATGTCCACTTGCCCCATGGAGTTATTCACCCCATCTGCGCTGGCTCATAGCCTTACCAATCCTTTACTATGTCCACTTGCCCCATGGAGTTATTCACCCCATCTGCGCTGGCTCATAGTCTTACTACGATCACTTTGCCCCTCGAGTCATAATGACTCTACTGCACTGATAACGTAGTCTTTCTACCATCACCTTGCCCCTCGAGTCATAGTGACTCTACTGCACTGATAAGTAGCCTATCATTCATTTTCAGTGGTGAATTGAAGTTATGAACGTCGACAACTCCTTAGCACACGTCCCGCAGCAAAGCCCAACCATGAAGTGAACTCATTGGTTCCCAACTGGATCCTGAGCTCTAACTTCCAACTTGGACTACCTTTGCATCTCGGGTTATTGGTCAATACTGGGTCGGTTCGAATTCCTCTTTGCTATCGGTTAGGTTCAGTCATAAATATGCATCTCGGTTCGGTTCGGGTCCTTCACGTCGTATTAGCTCGGTTCGGGTTCCCTTTTTCTCCATCAGTTTGCTTCATCGGTTCAGTTTGGGTCCTCCACTCTCTTGGCTCCTGGCTTGTCCTTCTGGTCCGATCCGATCCCCTTCCTTATTCCCATCCGCTCCGATCCGATCCCCCTTCCTTATCCCAATCCGGTCCCCTTTCCTATTCCCATCTGCCCCGATCCGATCCCCTTCTTATGCCCGATCCGATCCCAGTTCAACCTTTGTGGCCTTTTTTTTGCCGTACTTTCTCTTATGCTAAGCTACGGTTCGGTTCGGGGATCCTTTGCCCGGTCCGAGCCCATCCACCCGATCCGATCTGAAAGCCTGCACTTTTTTTCTGCAACTTTTCCAGCGAGCATTTTACGCCACTTGACGACGTTTTCGACCATTCTAAATAGTCTAATCAATCACAAAGCATACCACAAAGTCATAACAACGAGTAGAAGTGACCTCAGACACCAGAACATCAATATGATAGGTTAAAATGGATCAAACATAGCCAAAACCCCATATTTTCCCTTAAGCATGTTTAGGTGAAACTAATGATATGATTAGCAAAACTTAACCAAATTAACCCAAATTCATATCAGAGGTCAAAAACATCATTTCGAATTTTATAAATATTTTTCCAGAATTTTATCATGTTTAAATTCGCTAATTAACACTAATTACTCTTAATTAACCATAATTAGTGAGGAACTATGCAAATCACTCACCTTAGTCACAAATAAAGCTCAAACTGAAATAAATCACTGATTTGGTGCGAATCCCAATGCTAAACAGCAGCTCTAATATTGATTTGGTGAAGATCTCCCTTGATTTGATGTTGCTAAGCTTAATCCTAGATTAGAAGGTGATTTATTGGTTGGAGGCCATTTTTAGGGTTTTTAAGAGGTAAGTGGAGGCTAGAAAACTGAAATGGAATGAAACCCTAACTCATTTCAGCCTCCCCATAACCCTAATCCCGAAATGGGTTATGGGCCCTTTCACTAATCACCCTATTTGGCCCGGTTAAGCAGTTTTTCACCTTCCAAACCTTATTTTAGCCATATCTCCTAAACGGTAAGTCCGTTTCTCACAAGTGACCACTCTACGGAAAGGTAAACCATCAAACGAATCTAATGGAAGTGGTTTCAGGTCAAAATTTCTTTCCAATCAAAAGTTATGGCCGAAACAAGATCAGCTAAGGGCAAAACGGTCATTTTAAAATCGGCAAAAATCATGAACATGGGAAATGACTCTAATGGTTGTTTCCCAAAGTTACATGACCATACGACTTCATATGGGAAGGAAATAAATATTCTACGATCCACCGATGCGTAGAATGCGGGTTGTTACATTCTTCCCCCCTTAAGAAATTTCGTCCCCGAAATTTCCTAATCAAAACACACAAAAGGGTCTCGCATGCCTATCAGCCATAAAACAACAATCAAACATGCAAAACAAGTCTATCATAGCATGCGGAATAACTAAATCGCAAAGTAAATATTACCAGGCAAAGAGTTTTGGATACGTCTTCCTAATGCTCTCCTCTGTCTCCCAAGTACAGTCATTCTCGTTCTCGCCCCACTGAACTTTGACTAGCTTCACCGCCTTCCTTCGAAGTTGCTTCGTATCGTGCTCGACAATACGAATCGGCTTGCGGTTCCCAACCGCCTCGGGTTCCACTTCGAAGTCCTCTAACTGATCAGGTGAAATAGTCATATTTGGGTCGTGTATGAATTTCCTTAACTGGGAAACATGAAATACGTTGTGAACTCCTGCCATCTTCTCTGGTAATTCAACTTTATATGCCAAATTCCCAATTTGCTCAAGAACTGGGAATGGACCAACGAATCTTGGTGCTAACTTGCCTCTCCTGCCAAATCGTATCACGCTTTTCAATGGAGAAATTTTGACAAAAACCAAGTCACCAACAGAGAATTTTAAGTCTCTTCTCCTCTTATCAACATAACTCTTCTGCCTATCTTGGGCAGCCTTCATTCATTGTTGAATGATCTTAATCTTGTCCGAGGTTTCTCTTACCACATCTGGTCCAAGCATAAACTTCTCACCGGTCTCTATCCAACATGATGGTGAGTTGCACGGTCTTCCGTACAAAGCTTCATATGGAGCTATACCGATACTGGATTGGTAGCTATTATTATATGAAAACTCTACTAGATGCAAATGGTCATCCCATGATCCACCAAAATCCAATATACAAGCTCTCAAGAGATCTTCTAATATACGATTCACCCTCTCCGTCTGACCGTCGGTCTGAGGATGATATGCGGTACTGAGATGTAATTCTGACCCCAGAGCCTCTTGTAAGCTCTTCCAAAACCCACTAGTAAACAACGGGTCTCGGTCACTCACAATGCTTTTAGGTACTCCATGAAATCTCACTACCCACTTCATATACAATTCTGCTAACTTAGCTGCCGTTCTGGTCGATTTGACTAGTATAAATCTTGCACTCTTAGTCAATCGATCCACAATCACCCAAATGCTATCATATCCTGATCTAGTCCTCGGTAAACCATCGATGAAATCCATCGAGACTTGCTCCCATTTCCATTCGGGAATTTCTAATGGTTGCAGCAAACCACTAGGCTTCTTTTGCTCGGCTTTAACTAGCTGGCAGTTCATGCACTTGGATATAAACTTCCCAACGTCTCTTTTCATCCCTTCCCAGTAGTAAGTCTGTCTCATGTCTCGATACATCTTATCACCACCGGGGTGTATTGTCAGTTTTGAGTGATGACATTCTCTAAGCACTTCATCCCTCAAACCATTCACGTTGGGTACAACTAGTCTTCCATTCTTTCGAAGCCATCCTTCTCGATCAAGCCCATACAAATTCATCTCCTCACCGTCGATATTCATTTCTAACTCGGAGATGATTTCCAATAGATTGGGATCGTCCCTCTGACTGGAACCAATCCGCTCAATCAAAGTGGGTCTGATCTTCAAACTAGCTAACATTTCTGGATCCAATTCGCACTTTGGTCTGAAATCAAACCCTGCGATATACTCCAGTTGCTTCAATTCAAGAAACATAGCCCCCAATCTGGCATGTCTCCTACTCAAGGCATCGGCTACCGCATTACCTTTCCCAGGTGTGTATGTGATATCAAAATCATACGAAGCCAAGAACTCTAACCATCTCTACTGATGGAGATTCAGATCTTTCTGAGAGAAGAGATACTTTAACGATTTATGATCGGTAAACAGCTCAAATCTCCCTCCCAAGAGATAATGTATCCACTTCTTCAGCGCGAGCACGATCGCTGCTAGTTCCAAATCATGGGTAGGGTACATTTTCTCATGTGGCTTTAGTTGCCGACTAGCATAAGCTACAACCCTACCTCCTTGCATCAATACAGCACCTAATCCGGTACCACAAGCGTCCGTGTATACCGTCATTTCCTCATTCCCTTTTGGAACGACTAAAACTGGTGCACGCATCAACTTTTCTTTTAGACTTTTGAATGCATTCTCACACACTCCGTCCCAGATGAAGGCATGATTCTTCTTAGTCAACTGAGTCAACGGTGCTGCTATCTTGGAGAAGTCCTGGATAAACTTACGATAATATCCAGCTAACCCCAAGAAACCTCTTATGTCTATTGCATTATTGGGCATAGGCCAATCCTGTACCGTAGCCACCTTCGCAGGGTTCACGACAATACCATTCTCTGAAACAACATGGCCCAAGAATCTCACTTCCCTCCTCCAGAAGTGACACTTAGAGAATTTCGCTTTCAATTGGTGCTTCCTCAACACCTCCATCACTATCCTCAAGTGTCCTTTGTGTTCCTCTTCTGTCTTCGAATAAACAAGGATGTCGTCTACGAACACAAGAACAAACTTATTCAACTGATCTCTGAATACCCGATTCATAAGGTCCACAAAGTAGGCTGGTGCATTGGTCAACCCAAATGGCATAACCAACCACTCAGAGAATCCAGACGGCGTCCTAAATGCCGTTTTCGGAACACTCTCATCCGCTACTCGGAGCTGATGAAATCCTGTCGCGAGGTCCAACTGGGAGAACACACTTGCTCCTTCCAGTTGATCAAACAAATCATCTATCCGCGGTAGAGGATACTTATTCTTCCTCGTCACCTTATTCAACTCGCGATAGTCCACACACAAATGAAGGGAACCATCTGCCTTAGTGGCAAACACAACTGGTGCTCCCCACTCAGAGACACTTCTTCTAATAAATCCATTCTTCAAAAGACCGCTGACTTGCACCTCGAGCTCTCGCTGCTCCCTTGGTGCCATACGACGAAGTGGCATCACTATAGGTCCGGCATCTTTCACTAAATCAATACGGAACTCAATCTCTCGGTGTGGTGGAAGCCCGGTCACCTCCTCGAAGACATCCGGATACTGGCCAACCACGGGCACATCTGACAACTCATCATGTGGGATGTCGAGGGAATTTATAAAACTAGCCATTACCCCATCACTAGGTAGACTACCAAACACTACCCTCCGCCCATCATCCGCCCTAACTGTCACCAAAAAGCCCTCACAGTCTACCACCACCCCGTATCTTTGGAGCCAATCGACCCCCAATATAATGCCATACCCAGTAAAACCCAAAACAAAGCAATCACAAACAAACATACATCCATGACTCGATAAGACCAAATTTCGGCAAATCATACTAAGGTTAGTCGAACCACCAATCGGGTTCGTCACAACCAACGGTCTATCGACTATCTCGGGTTCCAATCCCAACCTATCCACCAGGTCACTTGATATGAAGGAACGGGAAGCCCCAGTATCAAACAAAACTCGAACTGGTACATCATAAATAGAAAGCATACCTTGAATGACGACATTCTTTCCTTTCTCCGCCGCAGTTGGGGCATTCGACGAAGAAGGAATAGCGTTAAGGGCATATGCTTTCACCATCTGCTTTTCTTTAGGAGGTTGTGGACACTTATCCTTGAAATGTCCCACTTGGCCACAGTTGAAGCACTTCTTATCCGCTGACTTGGCCCGACAATCTTTGGCATAATGGCCCTTCTTACCACAGCTAAAGCACTCAACATCTTTCTTGCTCTTTTTCTGGCCATCCTTAGCTTGGTTCTGCTTCCTCTTGTTCTGAGAGTTATTCTTGCCTCCACCGCTTGCTTGCGGCTTTGGCCCTTCTGCAGATGAAACCTCGGTCTTTGGCTTAGGGTAAAGACTCTCTGATCTTAAAGTTTTTCCAACAATCGATTCAAAAGTCTCATCGATGTGGTTGATAAGCCTTTCCCCCAAGTATCCATCCAAACCAGTAATGAACTTTTCATTCTTCTTCTCAGGAGTATCGATAAGAGATAGTCCATACTTCAACAAAGTGTCGAACTCAGCAATATAGTCAGAGACTGCCCTACCATTCTGCTTGAGTTCCAAGAATCTCTTAAACAACACTGACTTATGGGCAACTGGAATGAACTTCTCACTAAAGCGAGCCTTGAACTGATCCCAAGTAACTTGATCTTCTGGAGTAGCTGTTCTAACGGCATTCCACCAATTCATCGCTCGCCCTTGCAGCTGACGAGACGCTAGCCTTCTCTTCATCGCATCCTCGATACCCAAGTCGTCGAAGGTACGATCACAGCTATCCAACCAATCCTGAACATCTGTGGCCGACTCCGTTCCGTGGAACGGTTCCCACCAAGATTAGTGTAATCCTTGCACAACTTGGCAAAATCGACCCTAGGCGCCTGCACTACTGGACCACCACCATTTCCGGGATTGGGAACTGCTCCCTGAACATCCCTAAGCATCTCCCTCATGAAGTTAGTGAACATCGTCCTCATGTCAGGAGCATTCCCATGATTGGTCCCTATACCACACCCCTGGTGTCTTGACTCATCGTTCAATCTGTAAAGAGAAAACGATTAACGACCCCATAGTGGTGCTAGTGCAGTACGACTTCATTCTTATACTGCTAATAGTATATATATATAGTTTTTGAAAACCAAAGTAATCACAAATACGCGCTCTCATATACGTATTGTCTCTCCCTATTGTCTTCCCCTAGGTTAACTACGCAACTTAGAGCTCTGATACCAAATGTGATGGCCCGCCCCGCACCAACCGACATTTACTCCAAAGGTGCGCTGTACACATGTCTAGTTAGCACGGGACGGTCGTCAAAAGAAAAGAAAGAAGACGAAGAATCAGCAAAGAACCTGTAGAATGTCTCACAGCGCATAGAACAAAATATAATAACAACATACTTGACATAAAACAGGTGAGATAGTGCATAAGCTGAAAACTAGTACTAAGTATCATAGCAGCGGAAATCCAAAATATAGCTTATTACGACTTCAAAATACTGTCTCAAAAAGCAAAAGCAAGATAAGGAAGGTACACTACTAATGCCCAAGTAGTGACCACCAACGACACAGGGAGAATATATGTAGATATCATACGTAGGAGCCTCCTGCTCGTCTCCGAATCAGCTACTCGGGCATCACCAGCTAACCTGTCTCTAGTTTGCTCATGTGAGCACCCAGAGTAATAAGAAGAGACATAAAACTCTGGGTCAGACAAAAGTCTGGTATGAGCGATAAGCAGCTAAATAGAACAATAACAGGTATACTAAACCATACCTGAACCTGCAACCAAAGAGTTAGCACCGCATACTGTACAACACTCTAAGGTGCCACTAACATATGGTGTAAAGATACGGGGCTAGGGGTGTGCATGTCATAGTGATGACAAACAATCAAACATAGCAACCATCCTCACATCTCTCACTCAGTGCGTAAAGCATACAGTATTCACCACTTCGATTACCCAATATACTTTGCTATGATCACCTTGCCCCATGAAGTCATAAATGGCTTCACTGTACTGATACATAGCCACTAATCCTTCGCTATGTCCACTTGCCCCATGGAGTTATCCACCCCATCCGCGCTGGCTCATAGCCTTACCAATCCTTTACTATGTCCACTTGCCCCATGGAGTTATTCACCCCATCTGCGCTGGCTCATAGTCATACTACGATCACTTTGCCCCTCAAGTCATAATGACTCTACTGCACTGATAACGTAGTCTTGCTACCATCACCTTGCCCCTCGAGTCATAGTGATTCTACTGCACTGATAAGTAGCCCATCATTCATTTTCAGTGGTGAATCGAAGTTATGAACATCGACAACTCCTTAGCACACGTCCCGCAGCAAAGACCAACCATGAAGTGAACTCATTGGTTCCCAACTGGATCCTGAGCTCTAACTTCCAACTTGGACTACCTTTGCATCTCAGGTTATTGGTCAATAGTGGGTCGTTTCGGATTCCTCCTTGCCATCGGTTCGGTTCGGTCATAGATATACATCTCGGTTCGGTTCGGGTCCTTCACGTCGTATTGGTTCGGTTCGGGTTCCTTTTTTCTCCATCAGTTTGCTTCATCGGTTCGGTTCGGGTCCTCCACTCTCTTGGCTCCTGGCTTGGCCTTCTGGCCCGATCCGATCCCCTTCCTTATTCCCATCCGCTCCGATCCGATCCCCCTTCCTTATCCCAATCCGGTCCCCTTTCTTATTCCCATCTGCTCCGATCCGATCCCCTTCTTATGCCCGATCCGATCCCAGTTCAACCTTTGTGGCCTTTTTTTTTTGCCATACTTTCTCTTATGCTAAGCTACGGTTTGGTTCGGTGATCCTTTGCCCGGTCCGAGCCCATCCACCCGATCCGATCTGAAAGCCTGCACTGTTTTTCTGCAACTTTTCCAGCGAGCATTTTACGCCACTTGACGACGTTTTCGACCATTCTAAATAGTCTAATCAATCACAAAGCATACCACAAAGTCATAACAACGAGTAGAAGTGACCTCAGACACCAGAACATCAATATGATAGGTTAAAATGGATCAAACATAGCCAAAACCCCATATTTTCCCTTAAGCATGTTTAGGTGAAACTAATGATATGATTAGCAAAACTTAACCAAATTAACCCAAATTCATATCAGAGGTCTAAAACATCATTTCGAATTTTATAAATATTTTTCCAGAATTTTATCATGTTTAAATTCGCTAATTAACAATAATTACCCTTAATTAACCATAATTAGTGAGGAACTATGCAAATCACTCACCTTAGCCAAAAATAAACCTCAAACTGAAATAAATCTCTGATTTGGTGTGAATCCCAATACTAAACAACAGCTCTAATATTGATTTGGTGAAGATCTCCTTAGATTTGATGTTGCTAAGCTTAATCCTTGATTAGAAGGTGATTTAGAGGTTGGAGGCCATTTTTAGGGTTTCTAAGAGGTAAGTGGAGGCTAGAAAACTGAAATGGAATGAAACCCTAACTCATTTCAGCCTCCCCATAACCCTAATCCCGAAATGGGTTATGGGCCCATTCACTAATCACCCTATTTGGCCCGGTTAAGCAGTTTTTCACCTTCCAAACCATATTTCAGCCATATCTCCTAAACGGTAAGTCCGTTTCTCACATGTGACCACTCTACGGAAAGGTAAACCATCAAACGAATCTAATGGAAGTGGTTTCAGGTCAAAATTCCTTTCCAATCAAAAGTTATGGCCAAAACAAGATCAGTTAAGGGCAAAACGGTCATTTTAAAATCGGCAAAAATCATGAACATGGGAAATGACTATAATGGTTGTTTCCCAAAGTTACATGAACATACGACTTTATATGGGAAGGAAATAAATATTCTACGATCCTCCGATGCGTAGAATGGGGGTTGTTACAATATCCAACACCTAATGTACATCAACTGATTGACCAGTTTCATAAATTATAAGGGATATGGAAGATTTATGCATATTTTGTTTTCTTGCAAATCCAAACCCCTTTAGGCATAATAATCAGAATCTACACTATCATGATATGGAAAATAGTAAACTCACAAGATTTCTACTCACAATAACACAAGGAGAAGGATGAAGATGTTGTGTAGAATTTTTTCTGGATTGTTACCTCGCAATAACAATTTCCCAAACTTCCTCCTAAACAAATATATACATATAAGAAATAGATTAAAGTCTTGTACATATTTAATCTAATTCTAGTGTTTATAAGAAAATAGATTAGAAAGGTAGAGATATAGGTTAAGGAAAATAAGAATCCTAACCTATCTAATTTATGGAATTTAGAACAACGTTGGAGAAGCAGAGTGTCGGCGCAAAGAGAAATGAAATGTAGGATAGAAGGAGAGACTGAGGGTTTATTTATAGTTGCTAGAGTGCGTGTAGACAGTAGGATTAGTTATATATAATCTAGACAATACGTTTGAGAAAAAACTATAAATAACCCCTTAACTGAAGCTGCCTTTCTCCCTCCCTCGACCAGGAGGGAGTTCGATCTCCTCTACAGAAGGACATTCAACTGGCCGATCGACCCCGCTTTTGGGAGGGGTTGACCCCCTCTTGAATTGAGCATAGGAGATTTGTTTCCCTTATCGTTTAATTTTTATTTAATAAGTTAATCAATGCGATGATTCTTTCCGTTATTTCTTTATTCTTATCCCCTTTTGCATACAAATATATATACACGGATTTGAATTTCAAAGGAATGTTATATTATTCCATCAGTATATGCTTTAATTTCATCTTCATATTCAATCAGTTTGAATTTCAAATCCCTTATGTATTACATCTAATTTGTTTTATCCATAATTTTTTTTCATATGGACTCTGTTTTCGACCAATAGAATATGGAAACGAACTAGAATCTCGCAACGAATACAATGGTCATATTTTAATGGCCCAATTCTCAATTATTCAAAATTCTTATTTTCAACCCCTTAATGTTTTATTAATTTATTATTGTTTATATTTGATTTAATTACCTATGTATGTTTAGGGTATATTTTATGGGGTGTTACATTCAGCCTAGGGGAAGTGTCTCGGCCTAGATGCTTATACAAACCCGAAATTTGGCAATAATTAATTTAGTTATTTAATTTTCTTTCTAAAATGTAATGTCAAAAAACAATGGAATTTAATCAAGAAAGTTACAGTGTTGTGTTCGTGATGGAATTCTAGTCAACTTTCATGTTTGGAACTTCACGAACGGAGTTCATATGAAAAACATATGGACGAAAAACGAAAAGGGACAGAAAATAAATATATAATAATATACAATAATTAAATACCATACATTACCCGCCATTATTAGACTTTCTCAACCCAGGGCGGTCGACCCTAGGGACGACCTCTCTACTTGAAAATAGCCAGTGACAATTAGGTTTATAGGGGTATTTTATATCATAAATTTTATATTAACAGATGGTTCTTTATATATTTAAATTTAATGGTCTGCGGTCATTTCCAGCATATGAACAAAGGGCTAGACCCCCCACTCTTTTTCGAATAGTTTCTGGAGGTAGTAGCGAAGCTCTGTCATTCCCAGTTTTCTAATCTCTTCTAAAATCTATTCAAATAAAACAAACTAGAGTTGAAGATATTGAATACAGATCTACGCAAAAGGTTGTTTCTACGAATAGGTAATTTATATTATTGAATTTCCCTCTTCTTTTCCTATTCTACTTTTAGATTTATAAATCTAAAATATGTGTTTATAAATCTTCTTTGTAAATAATTTGTAGATCTGTAGGATTTGGGAATTGCAAGCCTAAAAGCTATGTCAGATTCATATTTTCAGGTGAGTGGGATATATATATATATATATATATATATATATGTGTGTGTGTGTGTGTGTGTGTGTGTGTGTGTGTGTGTGTTATTAATAATAACTCATATAGTTCGTTTGTGCTGAATCTGAATTATACACCTAAAATTAGCAGATTTTATTATTTTTTCAAATCTTAAATTTATGAGTATGGTTAATTATGAGTTGTAGGCCTTCAATAATATATTATCATATTACCTACAACTATTCTTAGATTGTTTGGGGTTATTCTAAACACCTTGGATCTGGAAATCAATCCCAAAATTATGATTAGAATTATAGTATTTTATTCCAGATTCATAGGATTTGGGTGCTAGTTTGTAATTGTGCATTTTTGATTAAAATAATAATAATCCTATTGTGTTTGATATTGTTTGGGTTATTCACTTAGTTATTGTAATTTTCTTTTTCTTTTTCTCTTTTTGCATCAAAAGGCATTATTTGAAATCTACAAGGAACATAAGTAAATCAAATAAGAAGAGATGTGCAAATTCGCGGATTTATGTACGTAATTTGCAACATCTATTCTAAATAAAATATTATCTTATTTCCTTTGAATTTGAAATGTGTCAATTTTCCTCTTTTAAATAGTTTGGGCAAAACTTACAATAATTACAATTAACAACCTTTTATAAGATTTTGAATCTTAAAACAAGATTAAACACAATCTACGTTGATTCGGCGCTTAAAATATAAATAAATATGTGTTATAATCTTATCGATCCAAATCAACATAAACAAAGCTATTATATTAAATAAATGTCTATTTGCTATTGTGTGTTTGAATTTGAAATGTTTCCATTTTATGAGGAATAAATGTATGGCAATAACTCTCATAATAAATGGAAAATAATTATTTGTGACTGTTGTAGCAATAAACATGGCATTTATTTCCATAATAAAAGGTCATGAATAAGATAATAACTATTGTAACCACATATGTGTAACAACCCGTATTTTTGGCAGTCAAATATTTAATTTATTATTTTAAATATTATGTTTGGAATATTAATGAATTTTAATATTTAATTTGATAATAAAACAAAGTTTGAACGTTATATAATTTATATAATTATAAAACGAGTTCGTAATATGGAGTTTTGAACTTCAACTGAATATACAGGATCCGATATAAGTCGGATTTCTATGAAACAAGAAACAATAGAACCGTATTGATAATAATTTTCATATGCAAGAGAAAAATCCAGATTTCGTGTTATATATTGATAGTTATGGCCAAATCAAATTTTGAAATAGTCGCTATGGAAATCGTTATTAAAATATACGCGTTAAAATAGCAGTTTTGCAAATGGGCTCAGATTTCGACGAAATTAGTTTCATTGGAACCATATCATTAAATTATTGTACGGCGTTGAATGGCGAGGCAAACCGATGTCGTATGTGACCACGGTAGCCGCAAACGCCCGTTCAATTTCCATAGCGCGTAATTAATTTAATAAAGGGTTATTTTGGTATAACTTGAACAGACGATCGAATTAAGCCGCGAAACCAATTCCGTTGAGTTCGTATCGTCGATTAGAGTCAGAATAGGTATATAGTTTGTTATTTTTGGAGACCGTGAAATTAGGTGTTCGAAATGGCATTGCGGTGCGTGTAAAAATAGCCTACCGGGGAAACAGTCTCTGAATGCGACGAAACTGGTGCTGTTGGGTTCGTATTGAAGATTTTTTTTAGGATTTCAAGGTTTCAAGTTGATTAGATTTATCTGGTGATCGTGGAAAAATTAAACGCGTGTTTATTTCTGCTTTTATAAAGGGAAAATTTTCAAACAAAGTCGGAATTCGACGAAACTTGTCCCATTGGATCCAGAATATCTTTTTACACCAAGATTAGCTTTTTTATCAGAAGACAGAAATTGTTTGTAGTGGTTTTTATGTGATACTTCGTCCCTAAGTTTCATTGATTAAAATAATAAATAAATCCTATCCAACCTTATAAATACTGAGGCCTTAAAACCCTTATTTTCCGTCAATATTGGTCAGCGAGGTCAACAGCACAAACCACCTCCACCATAGTTTCCAACGGCCAGAACTACACGATCGTTTCCCTCATTTCTCTTGTAATCCTCACAGCCAAATCGAAACTTCCCAACATCAAAGGTCTTCACCACTTCGAGCTCTACTGTTCCACCGGTGATGATCGAATTCCGTTCGCCGAGATGGCCGAAATTGGCCTCGAGATGGATGCCATTCGACTTCGATTAAGGGCTGTAGGAGGCGTCGGAGCGTGAACTGTTTCGCGCATGAGATGAGGGCGTTGCGGTGCTCAGTCTGACGGTGTCTGATGGCTGACCGGTCATCCAGGTCAGGCGCAGAGGTGAGGGAGGTTGAGGTGCATTGCTGAACTGCTGGCGCGATGTAAAGGAACTCGAACGATGGATAATTGGTTTGTTATTACATTAACCAGTGATCTAATTGATTAATCCTTGTTTAATAACTTAATTAGCTATTTAGTCTGTAGTTAAGGATTTAGGGACTTCAATTGAAATGGTATTGTGAAATGGCAGATCGGATATTGGCTGAAACAAAGGAAGGAATGAGGGCCAACTAAGTTAAGTATTTCCAAACGTAACCATCTATTTAAACCTTTTGGTAATTTAGTTTATTAGTTAACCAAATTTCCAATTTAAGGGTTAATTAAATTCCTAATTTCCTAACTGCAGTTGAAGAATTGGATGGGAGCAGAAGATGGATGGGCTGTTCGGTCTCAAGTAGAAGTGTCGACAGTGAGTTGAATGAATAAAAGTAATTCGGTACAACAATAAAATTAATTTAAGAAAGGTTAATGATGATTATAACTAAATCATGACCCAATATTACTTATGATTTGTGTTATGCAATCAGGTCTGAATGGAACGAATGAAGATAGTGAAACCTGGAGGAAATACAATATCGGCCTGATAATGTTTTGCATAAGTAATTAACATTAATGATAAGTATACTTAATTTAAAATGAAGTTAATTAAGGGATTTATTTGATCGAGCTAAATCCTAAATATGGGTTGATGCAGGATCAATGGTCTTTGGGGCAACAAGGAACAATATAGTGGAGAGTATTGTGTCAGCCTGGTCATCTGAACTAGAATAAAGTAATTAACGTAAATTTATTAAGTTAATTAAGGACTAATTTTAATTTAATGATTTGATTAACTTGTATAACTTAAAATATGTATATCTGTTACATCAGTGAATAGAATCTGACCAAAACAAGCTACGTGGAACCATAGCAGTGAACTCTACAGCATGGAACATAATGGAAAGAATTGGAATCAATCTGGATTTTTAATTAAATTAAACACCTGTTTAATTTAATTAAAAACAACTGTTTCAACGACAATTCAAGGTGAGTTAAACTCACTCAGTTTCCCTATTTATTTTATAAATTGGGTTTTTATTTTGTGTGCTCTGTTGCTGATGGTTGACTGTTTGCTAATGAATTATCCATTTGTTTATTTAACCAATGAAATTAAACTGTTGTTTAATTTCAGTAAAATCCCAAATCGTTATTTTAACGGTCGGTTCCAATAAAGGTAACTTACCTTATTGGTCACATTTATTTATAAACGTGTTTTAAATTGTTGAATTGTTTGCATTTCTTATGGTTGATGTTAAATGGCCGTTGTTTATTATCAGTTAAATGAAACTGAATGATCTGGTTTGTGATAACCATTTTGAATACAGGGAAGAACATGTTGGAGGGATCCAACGGGATTCCTCAATATATTATTTATTTTCTATTATCAACATATGAACTGTCTTGTTTGGGGCGATTTATTTGATTGTTGATTATTGAATATTCAACATCTGTTAGTTAAACCAATGGGTGGTATTGGTTAAGTATTTGGCAACACATGGTCTATAAAATCAATCGTTTTATAGATATTGATTCACCCTCAGGTGAGTCAATGGAGATGAAGTTATAAAATTTATTTTATAACTGGAGGTAGATTTTTGAATATATTATTTTGAATAAAAGTTATTAAAGTAAAATAAGTAAATATTTTATTTATTTAAGACTTTGACTTATTATTAGGTTATTTTTTTAAAGTTAATCCTGATATTAATCAGATGTATAAGTACGAGAATAAGAAATAAACCGAATGGTTAAGCTTGGATAATTATTTAATCAAGCAATAATTAATGGAATTTATTTAAATTAATTATATTATTAATTAATTTAAAGTGAGAATTAATTGGAATCGGTTAACGAGATAATCGAGTTTTGAGTTAATTAAATCGACCATTTTGAATTAGAATTGATTATCAAATTGATATGTTTTGATTAAAATAGTTCAATGAATATTGTTTAAATTTAAATAAGGTTTTTAAAGAGATTTACTATTTACTTTAGTTAATAAAGAAATTAACTACTTTTATAGTAGTTAGTGATTGAAGAAATTATTATTCTAATTAATGAAAATTTAGAAAAGTACTTTTTAAATGAGAACGCATTTAAAAAGTGATCAAAGGTGAAATGTAATCCAAAAGAATGGTGAAAGGAATTTATGAACGACTTTTATATTCACAACCCAAATTTCTATAACGGAGCTATAAAGAGAATTTAAGCGAATATGACAACTTAAAATAAAGGTTACTTAATTATTTGAATTAAGTGAAAGGAGGTTAAGAAAAAGGGTTATAATAAACCAGGAGTATATAAATGAGAAATAAAGCGTAAAAGCGTTAATGTTATATTAACGTTACTTGAAAAAAATGAGATCAAGTAAAAGTGGGAAAATTATAATAAGATTTCCAAAACATGGAATGGTTGAATAGTTTTGAAAGGGGATTAGTAAAAGTGAATTTGGGTAAAGAATTGGGTCATAGGATTGTATAACCAAATCAGAGTTAAATGGAAATTGTTTTGAGATTGCAATGGAATAATGGTCTTTGATTACAACTTATATTTATCTGAGGGTAAGAACGTTGTTGATCAAGGTCTGAGAGGTAATTAAAATACCCCAACTTGAACAACATCAGGATTATCTGAAGATGATATTAGTTGGTAATCGTAAATGAGGTTAGTGATAGTTCATTTTTTCCATAAGTGAATAATGCAACGTTTGGTGAAATTTGGGATTATATAATGAAAATTCCCAAGTAGAAAGGAAAGAAAAAAGGGTAATGTGAAAATATAACGATATTCTCGGATTGGGAAGGAAATGGAAAGTTTAGTTTTATTTTATACTAATAAATATTAATTGGTATTTTAAGAATGGAATAAATGATATTACGTAACGTTGTTTACGAATAATAAGTTAAATGGATTTCCCAAAGTTTAAGTAATGAAGAATGATGTAATAAATGTTTTAAAAGGAGAATTAAGTGGGAATTGAATATGGTTATTTTACCAAGTAATATAAAGAATTGGTTTTGAGAACATTAGTATATTAAATAAGAATTCAACTATCGTATTTTTAAATATTAAAGAGTTAGGAGTTTTACTTTTCGCAGAAGTGAATAAATTTGTTTAATTAAAGGGCCAAGTGATGCTGAATACTGAACCAGTGAACTCATTGGATTGTCATGATTGAATCACTATATATTTTGATAGTTAAATCACCGACTATCAAATTTGTCCAATACGATGGTTGGTATGGAAAGATCGGGATCGAATTTATATTCGAAAACCATTCCGACCAACAAATACGTGAAGATAGCAGAAGATGATCGAGATAGAGCAATGAAGACCGTAGATCCTCATAAAACGGAAAAACCGCTAATAATCTTTGGTGAGCTCCCAGAGATAGATTGTGGTTCTGTCGTGGTTGGAATCTACGGATTGCAAGGACTTCTCGCTACTGATCCATGGGGTGATTCCTATATTGGATGCAGTAGGAGAGTACCTTCGGTTCATCCTGTTCTTGGATGACTTGTACGGACGAATGTCTGACAAAGTATTTCCAAAGGAATTACATACGTTGATTTCTTCAAACGTAACATAGTTGGTGGCGGAGGGCGACGGTTCTCTTAGCTTAACCACTAGAGTATTTTTGTGGACTTCAATTAGGGATATCTGGCGGATTTGACGATGGGGCATTCACAGTGAATGGCGAGCCAGTGTTCCAAAAGTTAATCTAAACCACAAGCCTCATCAACCGGGAAATGACAAAAAAATCGGGCAGGCAACATGGCTATGTGGGTCGTTCCCATTAGGGTGTATAACCACCTATCTAGAGAAATTCATTTTTCTGCTTTAATCTATTTCGATGTTGTCCCTTTCGGGAGACGGTTGCTGATCCCAATCGTCGGTGGTATACATTCGATACACTCAAGTGAAATTAGTGGTCGGTCATGTGAGGGCCGGGCTGCAAGATGTTCTTGTTTAACCCAGTGTATTCGCCTCTAGAGATACACTATCGGCAGGTGGTCCCATACCTTGTCATAGTCGGAATCCAATCTCCAATAAGCGCCCGCGGTTTTGATTGTATACTATATATGTGGAGCGTGAGATGCAAGCATTCCACTAGATTTTATTTACTTGTATTTAGACATTATTATAATATCAGAAAACATATTGGTTTCAAAACTGTTTTGGGTTATCGATCGTCCGTGTTTATGTGTGGATTTGGTCTTACGATTATCCTTTTCCTTTTAAAAGATTTTGAACTTTAAAAATCATGATTTAATGATTTACCCTTAATACTGTGCGAGTTTATCTCACTCTGGTTCACCAGAATGACCCGGTGTTTTGTAAATGCTCGGGTTAGCCTGGGGTGTATAGGTTCAGGTTATCGTATGCTGCGAAGTCCAGAGACAAGCTGGAGAAGTTCAGACGTATTATATATATTATGTGTATTCTGTTGTGTCTTGTATACGAGGACAGGTTATTATGACTGTCCAGATGTGTGATGTACTCTGATATTGTAAGTATTATTAAAATCTCTCAATAAAGATTTATTTCTGTATTATATTTTGTTCCGCTGCGATGTGAGACTCTGATTATGTTGTCTTGGTTCTTCTTCTATTCTTATATTTCATTCTTTCTTATCTCACCCTCTAATTTCTTTCTATAAGCGTTCCAGTGTTTTCTGTGTTTGGAAAGTCGGCATGAGTTACAGTAAGGGTATTTATGTCTTTTTTCGGGGCTGAAAATCATTGGGTTGTTACAGTGGCATCAGAGCTATTGGTTTAGTAATAACCTTGGCTATGTGGTATAACTCGATAGAGATTGGGTTAGTAATACCCTAGATCGAGATTGAGTGTATATATATGAGAGCATATTTGTAAATTTTATATACAAATGTTTTGTATTGTGTTGGTTGATCGGTTCAAGTGTTGAGAAGCATTGGACTGGTAGATGAATGCAATATTGTTTGAAAAGAGGGTAAATGAAATAATTTTACCCAAAACATATTTTTGTATGGAAAAGAAATAATTTTCTCAAATTATTGAGATACTAATGTGTTTGATCGATTTGAATGGAATTCAAATCAAATTGAAAAATTGAATTAAAAACTTAACTTGGTTAAGTATAATTAATAATGATATCGGAGTTTAATAAAAGGACTTGGGAATTTAAAATTTAATGGACAAATGATAGTCAAATAGAAATCAATCGGATATTGGTCGATTAATGTTCAAATAAGTGGAACTAAAGTAAAATATTAGTATTGAATGTAAATTCAGTTGGTTTGATTGAATTGGTTGATTTGAGTGTGTATAGGTTGTTGATTGTAAATTGTTTGTTAGTGGATGGTAATTTGTTTGAAGGGAATAATTCAAAACTTAATGGAGCTAAATAAATTATAAAATAAAGAATAAAATTCCGGTATAATTAAACTGGACTGAAACTACATATGAATTGGAATTTGTGATTTATCCTTGTATGTGATTATGAATTGATGCTATCTGTTGGATTTTTGAGTTGGTGTAGTTATACTTACTGATTTGTGAAATATTAACTCAGAATCTCATATATATCTGTTACTTATATATGAATTGAGTTAAGTACAGGTGCCAGAGGGATAGACAGATTGATATTGGTTGAGTAAATCACATATACGCTGAGCAAATATGCCCAATAGCGCTTGTAAAAGGTACGCCTACGCGGAAATATAAAATTTTGGTTTCCATTTGGGTTTTAAGTTGGTTTTTGAATTTCTCCGACCCTATTGGTCGAGGTATATATATTTCTTGAACGTGAAATATTGCAGATGTTCCTCCGTACAGGGGAGGCTCTGCCAAAATTTAAGGTGTTAGAAAATTTTGAAGATTTTTGGAAAATTCTTTTATTTGAATTAAATTGGTTTTAAAACTGATTAGATTAGTGCTGGGGATAAAAATCGAGTTTTATTTAAATATTTTTATAAAATTAATGGGTTTATGACACTCTTTCCTACCTTAGCAATTTCGAGGACGAAATTATTTTAAGGGGGGAAGAATGTAACGACCCGTATTTTTGGCAATCAAATATTTAATTTAATTTATTATTTTAAATATTATATTTGGAATATTAATGAATTTTAATATTTAATTCGATAATAAAACGAAGTTTGAACGTTATATAATTTATATAATTATAAAATGAGTTCGAAATAGCGTTGTAGTTCGTAATATGGAATTTTGAACTTCAACTGAATATAGAGGATCCGATATAAGTCGGATTTCTATGAAAAAAGAAATGGTAGAACCGTATCGATAATAATTTTATATGCAAGAGAAAAATCCAGATTTTGTGTTATATACTGATAGTTGTGGTCAAATCAAATTTTGAAATAGTCACTATGGAAATCGTTATTAAAATATACGCGTTAAAATAGTCGTTTTACAAACGGACTCAGATTTCGACGAAATTAGTTTCATTGGAACCATATCGTTAAATTATTGTATGGTGTTGAATGGCGTGGTAAACCAATGTCGTATGTGACCACGGTAGCCGCAAACGCCCGTTCAATTTCTATAGCACGTAATTAATTTAATAAAGGGTTATTTGGGTATAACTTGAACAGACGATCGAATTAGGCCGCGAAACCAATTTTGTTGAGTTCGTATCGTCGATTAGATTCAGAATAGGTATATAGTTTGTTATTTTTGGAGACCGTGAAATTGGGTGTCCGAAATGGCATTGCGGTGCGTGTAAAAATAGCCTACCGGGGAAACAGTCTCAGAATGCGATGAAACTGGTGTCGTTGGGTTCGTATTGAAGAATTGTTTTAGGATTTCAAGGTTTCAAGTTGATTAGATTTATCTGGTGATCGTGGAAAAATTAAACGCGTGTTTATTTCTGGTTTTATAAAGGGAAAATTTTCAAACGAAGTCAGAATTCGACGAAACTTGTCCCATTGGATCCGGAATATCATTTTACACCAAGATTAGCTTTTTTATCAGAAGATGGAAATTTTTTGTAGTAGTTTTTATGTGATACATCGTCCTAAGTTTCGTTGATTAAAATAATAAATAAATCCTATCCAACCTTATAAATACTGAGGCCTTAAAACCCTTATTTTTCGTCAATATTGGTCAGCGAGGTCAGTAGTACAAACCACCTCCACCATAGTTTCCAACGGCCAGAACTACACGATTGTTTCCCTCATTTCTCTTGTAATCCTCACAGCCAAATCGAAACTTCCCAACATATCAAAGGTCTTCACCACTTCGAGCTCTACTGTTCTACCGGTGATGATCGAATTCCGTTCGTCGAGACGGCCGGAATTGGCCTCGAGATGGACGCCGTTTGACTTTGATTAAGGGCTGTAGGGGGCGTCGGAGCGTGAACTATTTCGCGCGTGACATGAGGGCGTTGCGGTGCTCAGCCTGACGGTGTCTGATGGCTGACCGATCATCAAGGTCAGGCGCAGAGGTGAGGGAGGTTGAGCGTGCATTGCTGAACTGCTGGCGCGATGTAAAGGAACTCGAACGATGGATAATTGGTTTGTTAATACATTAACCAGTGATCTAATTGATTAATCCTTGTTTAATAACTTAATTAGCTATTTAATCTGTAGTTAAGGATTTAGGGACTTCAATTGAAATGGTATTGTGAAATGGCAGATCGGATATTGGCTGAAACAAAGGAAGGAATGAGGGCCAACCAAGTTATGTATTTCCAAACGTAACCATCTATTTAAAACTTTTGGTAATTTAGTTTATTAATTAACCAAATTTCCAATTTAAGGGTTAATTAAATTCCTGATTTCCTAACTGTAGTAGAAGAATAGGATGGGAGCAGAAGATGGACGGGCTGTTCGGTCTCAAGTAGAAGTGTCGATAGTGAGTTGAATGAATAAAAGTAATTCAGTATAACCATAAAATTAATTTAAGAAAGGTTAATGATGATTAAAACTAAATCATGACCCAATATTACTTATGATTTGTGTTATGCAATCAGGTCTGAATGGAACGAATGAAGATAGTGAAACCTGGAGGAAATACAATATCGGCCTGATAATGTTTTGCATAAGTAATTAACGTTAATGATAAGTATAATTAATTTAAAATGAAGTTAATTAAGGGATTTATTTGATCGAGCTAAATCTTAAATATGGGTTGATGCAAGAACAACGGTCTTTGGGGCAACCGGGAACAGTACAGTGGAGAGTATTGTGTCAGCCTGGTCATCTGAACTAGAATAAAGTAATTAACGAAAATTTATTAAGTTAATTAAGGACTAATTTTAATTTAATGATTTGATTAACTTGTATAACTTAAAATATGTATATCTGTTACACCAGTGAATAGAATCTGACCAAAACAAGCTATGTGGAACCATAGCAGTGAACTCTACCGCATGGAACAGAATGGATAGATCGGAATCAATCTGGATTTTTAATTAAATTAAACACCTGTTTAATTTAATTAAAAACAACTGTTTCAACGACAACTCAAGGTGAGTTAAACTCACTCAGTTTCCCCATTTATTTTATAAATTGGGTTTTTATTTTGTGTGCTCTGATGCTGATGGTTGACTGTTTGCTAATTAATTATCCATTTGTTGATTTAACCAATGAAATTAAACTGTTGTTTAATTTCAGTAAAATACCAAATCGTTATTTTAATGGTTGGTTCCAATAAAGGTAACTAACCTTATTGGTCACGTTTATTTATAAACGTGTTTTAAATTGTTGAATTGTTTGCATTTCTTGTGGTTGATGTTAAATGGCTGTTATTTATTATCAGTTAAATGAAACTGAATAATCTGGTTTGTGATAACCGTTTTGAATACAGGGAAGAACATGTTGGAGGGATCCAACGGGATTCCTCAATATATAATTTATTTTCTGTTATCAACATATGAACTGTCTTGTTTGGGGCGATTTATTTGATTGTTGATTATTGAATATTCAACGTCTGTTAGTTAAACCAATGGGTGGTATTGGTTGAGTATTTGGCAACATATGGTCTATAAAATCAATCGTTTTATAGATATTGATTAACCGTCAGGTGAGTCAATGGAGATGAAGTTATAAAATTTATTTTATAACTGGAGGTACATTTTTGAATATATTATTTTGAATAAAAGTTATTAAAGTAAAATAAATAAATATTTTATTTATTTAAGACTTTTAATTATTATTAGGTTATTTTTTAAAGTTAATCCTGATATTAATCAGATGTATAAGTACGAGAATAAGAAATAAACCGAATGTTTAAGCTTGGATAATTATTTAATCAAGCAAAAATTAATGGAATTTATTTAAATTAATTATATTATTAATTAATTTAAAGTGAGAATTAATTTGAATCGGTTAACGAGATAATCGAGTTTTGAGTTAATTAAATCGACCATTTTGAATTAGAATTGATTATCAAATTGATGTGTTTTGATTAAAATAGTTCAATGAATATTGTTTAAATTTAAATAAGGTTTTTAAATAGATTTACTATTTACTTTAGTTAATAAAGAAATTAACTACTTTTACAACAGTTAGCGATTGAAAAAATTATTATTCTGATTAATGAATATTTTGAAAAGTACTTTTTAAATGAGAACACATTTAAAAAGTGATCGAAGGTGAAATGTAATCCAATAGAATGGTGAAAGGAATTTATGAACGGGTTTTATATTTAAAAACCAAATTTCTATAACGGAGTTATAAAGAGAATTTTAAGCGAATATGACAACTTAAAATAAAGGTTACTTAATTATTTGAATTAAGTGAAAGGAGGTTAAGAAAAAGGGTTATAATAAACCAGGAGTATATAAATGAGAAATAAAGCGTAAAAGCGTTAATGTTATATTAACCTTACTTGAAAAAAATGAGATCAAGTAAAAAGGGGAAAATTGAAATAAGATTTCCAAAACATGGAATGGTTGAATAGTTTTGAAAGGGGATTGGTAAAAGTGAATTTGGGTAAAGAAATGGGTCATAGGGTTGTATAACCAAATCAGAGTTTAATGGAAATTGTTTTGAGATTGGAATGGAATAATGGTCTTTGATTACAACTTATATTTATCTAAGGGTAAGAACGTTGTTGATCAAGGTCTAAGAGGTAATTAAAATACCCCAACTTGAAAAACATCAGGATTATCTGAAGATATTATCTTAAGATGATATTAGTTGGTAATCGTAAATGAGGTTAGTGATAGTTCATTATTTCCATTAGTGAATAATGCAATGTTTAGTGAAATTTGGGATTATATGATGAAAATTCCCAAGTAGAAAGGAAAAAAAAAGAGTAATGTGAAAATATAACGGTATTCTCGGATTAGGAAGGAAATGGAAAGTTTAGATTAATTTTATACTAATAATTATTAATTGGTATTTTTAGAATGGAATAAACGATATTACGTAATGTTGTTTACGAATAATAAGTTAAATGGATTTCCCAAAGTTTAAATAATGAAGAATGATATAATAAATGTTTTAAAAGGAGAACTAAGTGGGAATTGAATATGGTTATTTTACCAAGTATTATAAAGAATTGGTTTTGAGAACATTAGTATATTAAATAAGAATTCAACTATCGTATTTTTAAATATTAAAGAGTTAGGAGTTTTACGTTATGCAGAAGTGAATAAATTTGTTTAATTAATGGGCCAAGTGATGCTGAATACTGAACCAGTGAACTCATTGGATTGTCATGATTGAATCACTATATATTTTGATAGTTAAATCACCGACTATCAAATTTTTCCAACACAATGGTTGGTACAGAAAGACCAGGATCGAATTTTATATTTGAAAACCATTCCGACCAACCAATACGTGAAGATAGCAGAAGATGATCGAGATAGAGCAATGAAGACCGTAGATCTTCATAAAACAGAAGAACCGCTAATAATCTTCGGTGAGCTCCCAGAGATAGACTATGGTTCTGTCATGGTTGGAATCTACGAGTTGCAAGGACTTCTCGCTACTGATCCATGCGGTGATTCCTATATTGGATGCAGTAGGAGAGTACCTTCGGTTCATCCTACTCCTGGATGACTTGTACGGACGAATGTCTGACAGAGTATTTCCAAAGGAATTACGTACGTTGATTTCTTCAAATGTACCATAGTTGGTGGTGGAGGGCGACGGTTCTCTTAGCCTAACCACTAGAGTATTTTTGTGGACTTCAATTAGTGATATCTGGCAGATCTGACGATGGGGCATTCAAAGTGAATGGTTACCCAGTGTTCCAAAAGTTAATCTAAACCTCAAGCCTCATCAACCGGGAAATGACAAAAAAATCGGGCAGGCAACATGGCTTTGTGGGTCGCTCCCATTAGGGTGTATAACCACCTATCTAGAGAAATTCCTTTTGCTGCTTTAATCTATTTCAATGTTGTCCCTTTCGGGAGACGGTTGCTGATCCCAACCGTCGGTGGTGTGCATTCGATACACTCAAGTGAAATTAGTGGTCGGTCATGTGAGGGCCGGGCTGCAAGATGTTCTTGTTGAACCCAGGGTATTTGCCTCTAGAGATACACTATCCGCATGTGGTCCCATACCTTGTCATAGTCGAAATCCAATCTCCAATAAGCACCAGCGGTTTTGATTGTATACAATATATGTGGGGCGTGAGATGCAAGCGTTCCACTAGATTTTATTTTCTTGTATTTAGATATGATTATAATATCAGAAAACATATTGGTTTCAAAACTATTTTGGGTTATCGACTGTCCGTGTTTATGTGTGGATTTGGTCTTACGATTATCCTTTTCCTTTGAAAAGATTTTGAACTTTAAAAATCATGATTTAATGATTTACCCTTAATACTGTGCGAGTTTATCTCACACTGGTTCACCAGACTAACCCGGTGTTTTGTAAATGCTCGGGTTAGCCTGGGGTGTACAGGTTCAGGTTATCGTATGCTGCGAAGTCTAGAGACGAGCTGGAGAAGTTCAGACGTATTATATATATGATGTGTATTCTGCTGTGTCTTGTATACAAGGACAGGTTTGTATGACTGTCCAGATGTGTGATGTACTTTGATATTGTAAGTATTATTAAAAGCTCTCAATAAAGATTTATTTCTGTATTATATTTTGTTCCGCTGCGATGTGAGACTTTGATTATGTTGTGTTGGTTCTTTTTCTTCTTCTATTCTTATATTTCTTTCTTTCTTATCTCACCCTCTAATTTATTTCTATAAACGTTCCAGTGTTTTCGGTGTTTGGAAGGTCATCATGAGTTACAGTAAGGGTATTTATGTCGATTTTCGAGGCCGAAAATCATTGGGTCATTACAATACGCTTTTGAGAAATTAATTGAATAGGGAAATATATGCCTAATTGGTTACAATTAATTTTTTCGTTAGGAATAGGGATTGAAACTCCAACTAGATAAATGAATAGATAATTAATTTATACATATACATATGTGTTCAAATACGTACTAAATAGAATTAAAGTAATGTAGTGATAATTGGGATTTACAATGATTAGTTTAGAATGTTGAATGAGACTAATATAAATGGCATTTAATAAGTTAAGGCATGCCTTAGGAATTATGACCATTAGTGCCATAAATGGAAGATTATCCAAATAGTAATAAAACAATAATAAGGGATTAATGGGAATTGATTGTCATAATAGATGCTAGGTCCAATAAGGAAATAAATAATTAAACATCCTAGGATAGGAAGTGTGACGACCCAAACTTCCCTATAAAGGAAAGTCTGGATTGCTTTGAGAACAATACACATTAGAACACAAACTGAGGAACATTTTATTGCTGATTACAACAATTACATCAGAGTACAAGAATATAACAGAGTATGAATACTTAATTACACGATAAAAAAATACAATAATATCAGAGATTTAAATTACATTTAAATAGCAGCGGAAAAATAATACAAATATACAACTGAAAGGAATACGCAGATACAGAGCTTTCCGAATACTGCTTTAGCTGTAAACCAGGATCCAGTAAATATATCTGCAAAAGCTACTCGACTGCCCGTGTGGAAAATATGGGCACCCGAGTTTGCCAGTGAAACAAACTACAGGTCAGTCATGGGACTGGTATGAGAAATCTAACTTAACTTATATAATTAATATGGCTAATCAAAGGACCACGCCGCTAACGCGGAACGGGTTTACTCCATTGGATTGCCAGTGCATAAAATAAAGTAAATCGTTAAACAACGCAATGCTTTTTAGAAAAATGAAACCATTATATGACCCAAGTCCCATCACACAATGCAACGCAAACCGGAGGATAGGGTTTTACCTTATAATGGTCAAAAGATGCTCGATACGATAAAACGGATTTAATATTAGTGTGTATATATATGGGTATATATATAATAAAACATTTCGATCATAATGTATCAATCATAGACGGCATAGTACCCCATCCTACTATGTCGCCATACTAGTTCTACAATTAAAACCGCAAGGTCGTATTGGAAATTGGATTTCCATCATGAGTCGAGGCTAGGGCAAGCTCCTCTCCGATTCGAGACACTCTAGCAGATGCCTCAGGATCCCCCGCAGTGAACCCTTGGAGCGGTAGGGCCGGTCCCCGCCTATCGGCAGTGGATTGGTTATGCCTGAACACACGTTTCCCGGTTCCTTTGAACCTATAGTATGACCACTAACGGCCTATAAAAATCCGAGGTGCCTCAAAATCCATCGTCCACATAAGTAAAATGCCAGCCAGTTTAAGCACTAACATTACCAATAGCTAGAAATAAACGTGTGCACTCCCTACGGTCCATATCCTGTTTTTGACTCATACCGGGGTGTGAGGCTCGCGAAGTCAAGATATACACAAAGCTATGTCGTAATAGGCTATACTTTGATCATCCCACAAGGCCCTGCTTTTCAACAAAAGCCTTGATCAGTTGCATCTTGGCATGCCACATTGACAATTCACGCCATGCGATCAATCACTATTAATATATACCAAGGTGTTAAGTAGAGAATAAATTCTCCACCACCAAACAGACATACATTAACAGAAATCGATTTAATTCACATGGAACGAAATCCAATGTCATACACGCATCCATTTACTAGCTTATGCTCTCGGTCTGAGCGAAAACCAAATCCGAACAATCAACAATAGTCCGGACGGCCACCACTGAAACCCCTTCAAGGTAGCTACTCCCATCATGGGTCTCAGTAGCAATGCATCCATTCGATGTGAAGATCGTCGGTCTTCAACCACCGTCTTCATCTTCGACTCTTCATCGTCGTAGTAATTTTTTGGAATGGGTTAAACCCGGTCTTTCCGAATAACTCGCGTATTTTTATAATCAAGTACTATAAAAACACATCCAACGCCTCATTCCAATTCAGAATATTCTTTTAAATAAAATATTCAAATTATTCTATCAAAGATGAATTCTTTAACTTTATACTTAAATCTTTCTTTAAAGATTTATTAAACCACAATTTGGTTTTAAATATCACACAAATCATTATTCAATGATTATTTGAATTTAAAAAATTAATCTTATTTTTAACTGGGTTAAAGAACTAATGTCATTTTAAAACACTGTTCACGATAAACCCAAAATCATCTTCCATAAAATATGGAATCTTCACAGAAATCAAATCAATATATAATCGCTATAAATTTCTGTATCTGACCAATAATATAAATGGAATAACGGCAAAGCCTTTTAAATTTCATATGTAGTATCGGTCTTCTTTTACAGAAGCTTATCTCGGTTATTATAAATTCGAATTCCATTCATCTCCAATTCGATATATTAAATTGGAAAACTTTACTTTTGGAAAATTTCCATTTAAATCTTAATAAAAGATTTATAAATTCCAACTCATATTTTCATTGTCAGTTGGGTTAAAGAACATATGTCACTTAAAAACACAGTTCACAATAAACTCAACTCACATTTCATTGTATTTCAATTACTAAATATAATTGAAAACTTTAATAATCTAAATTAAAAGTTATCTTTTCATACTGGGTTTAAGAACAGTGTTATTTAAGACACTATTCATGACAAACCCAAAAATCCAATTTATTTAATTTAACTTCAATTAAATATTAGCAAATTGGAAAACTTTATTAAATCTAAATTAAATGATTTACTCTAGTTAATAACTAGTTCAAAAAATAAATATATTTTTCTAAAATATATTCCTTTTCTAAAATATATTTTTTCTAAGGCATTTTCTAAAATATTCTTTTTCTAGAATATTCTATATTGGAATGTGACTCAATCAACAACCATAAATTGTATGTAATCAACAATCATGATAAATAATTATCAAACATCCAAATGACGACCAAAGTGAAATTTATAACTGTGTGAGCATTAAAGTAAATAAATAACGCTCATCACTGACTGTCAATCCATCGATTGACATATAACTAAATATTGGGATTAGTGTGTGTCCAGTATCATCCCAATACCCGTGTGGGGTTTTATCCATCAAACAAATAATAAATTATTTGTGCACTTGGGCGATGTGTGAAAATTATCGTCCCAATCACATAAACAAGTCGAGTAACTTGTAAATGGGAGTGTAATATTCAATTTAAATAACTAAACATTATATTTAACACATCACACATTTTAACATCACAGACATATATTTCAATTCTTTTATCGTGAACAAACGTCAATAAATATCTAGCCTTTTATTCCCATTCTTTTTATAGTTAACAAATGACCATAAAATATAATCTTTCATATCTTTGTGTGATCCTTTTAAATAACCAAAAATGTTGATTTTGATGTAATCCCCTTTAATAACCAAACAGGTAGATTTTGGTGTAAACTTCTTTAATTACCAAAAATGTGTGTTTTGGGGTAAACTCTTTTTACTGACCAAGATGACTATTTTGGTTTAAACTCTTTTCAATGTAAACAAAACTATATATTTTGATCTACCTCAGTTTTAATGTACACAAATGTTCATCCTTGTTTAATCTTTTTTTTAATACACAAAAATATTCATTTTGTGTTAATCCCTTTTAATACACAAAAATATTCATTTTTGTGTTAATCCCTTTTAATATATAAAAATGTTCATTTTCATATAACTAACCATTCTTTTAACAAAAATGTTCTTTTAACCAAAAATGTTCTTTTTCTATTAACATAAAAAAATGTTCATTTTCTTTTAATCCCTTTTAACATATAAAAATATGCATTTTCAATTCATTTCCTTTAATGTATAAAAATATACATTTTCAATTCATTTCCTTTAATGTATAAAAATATACATTTTCAATTCATTTCCTTTAATGTATAAAAATATACATTTTCATTTTCTTTAATGTATAAAAATATACATTTTCATTTTCTTTAATGTATAAAAATATACATTTCTTAATCAAAAGTGCTACTTTAACCTGATGTATATTCTTTAACATGAAATGTCCTTTTTATCAAATGTATTCTTTATAATCTAATTAACAAAAATGTTAATTTCTGTTCTTTATAATCAAATTAACAAAAATGCTAATTTCTGTTCTTTATAATCAAATTAACAAAAATGCTAATTTCTGTTCTTTATAATCAAATTAACAAAAATGCTAATTTCTGTTCTTTATAATCAAATTAACAAAAATGCTAATTTCTGTTCTTTATAATCAAATTAACAAAAATGCTAATTTCTTTCACTAATCAAACTTCCAATAAAATTGTCATTTTTGTTTTACATAACAAACTTTAAATAAAAATGTTGTTTTTATTTTCATAACAGATTTCAAATCAAAAATGTCATTTTGATTTGCATAATCATATTTCAAATAAAATGTTGTTTTATTTTTCTAACACAATTTTAATAAAAAATGTTATTTTGATTTCAATAAACATGTTTAACACAAATGATAGTTCTAATTTAACTAACATGTTTTTAAACAAAATGAACATTTCTAATGTATATTCATATCAAAAATTGTTATTTTTATTTTCAACATAATTGATCAAAAATGATACTCCTGTTTTGTTGATCATTCTACTTCGACAAAACACTAAAAATAATATTCTAATGTTAACATTACAAATCTAACAACATAGGAGCATGCAAATCAATCACAACAACATACACAATATCACAGATCTATATTTAATAATCATACACACATGAAATTGAAATAACGACAGATAATTAAATTTTAATTATTTTAAAAGAAGAAATCTCACCTTCGTTCGTTTTCAGAAACCGTTTATTTCTGATTGTCCGCTCTGTTTGGATTTGATTCTGCCTTAAATTCTGATTTGCTCTATTTTGGTTCTGGTTGGTTCCACTGTATAAATATCGTCATCACGATTCCAATGCCCCTGAAATCGTCTGATTCTGTGTCTGTATGAAATAGTTATGGTATTTTAGATATTAAACAACTTAATTATTTTCTTAACATAATTAATCTTGTAATTAACTTAACCACCTTTGTTCCTTTCTCTGTATCACGCTTCCGCAAATAGAACCCATCACGTTCGAAACAAGATTCCACCGCCGCTGCTTCTCGAGGGGACCGGAGTCCGATCCACCAACGCCACATGGTAGACCTTCGAACCATCGTCCTTTGCGCCAAGTTCTGGCCGACTCGCACGCACATGGCCCCTTCAATCTCCACCCAAACGCACCGCCTCCTTGGCCTTTTTCCGATCGCCCACGACCACCCTAGCCGATCACCACCGTTGGTTATCTAGTTCTTGGTTAGTTCTTCAATTTCCTTTTTGAAGTTTCGGTTTTTGTTTAGAGGATTGAGAGAAAACGGAGAATCAAATTCGGTTGTTCTTGGCCATTGTTCTTGAATAGGCGGCGGCTCCTGTTTGAGATAGTGATTAGGGTTTTGGTTTTCTAATTTATATAATATAATATTATTATTTAAATCCTTTAATTTTAGTTAAGGCCCATTTTAGCCACTAACTCAGAATTAAGCCCAACGACGGTCCTTCCTAGCTAATAACCCCCATTCCGGATCCAATGAACCATGTCCCGTCAGCCCAAACGAAAGTTTTCAACCATTTTTCTTTAATTTAAAACAAATACATTTATTATTTAATTTAACCGTACAAATAAATTCACCCAGGCTACATATGAACTCAGAAAATTACAGAAAAATTATTTTTGGCTTTGTTATGACGATACGGTCCTAACAAAACTAATTTCATCGAATTCCGAGACTGTTTGAAAAATGGCCATTTTCAAGTCGATTAAATTTGACTAAAACTGACAAAACACGTTTTCCTTTGCCATGCTCACATAATAGTTCAAAAAATTATGAAAATTGAAACCTAGCAATAATTTGACATCTCGGTTCCAACAAAAGTGGTTTCGTCGAAAACCGAGGTCGTTTGAAAAAAATGGCTATTTTTAAGGCCAATATATTATATTAAAATGCAAATAAATTCTACAGCGACTTTTCAAAATTTTAAACTAGGCATAACTTTCTATTTTCAAAGTGAAATTTCAGCTTTTCAGATTCGTTAGAAAGATATGATTAAACAGATTCAAATATTTCTGGTTTCGCTCAATTCTGATTTAAAATGAATCATGTACATTCAGTTAAAGTTCAAATTTTGAAACTGCAGCGCTGTTTTAAACTCCTTTTATAATTAAACTGAATTTATTCATTTTAAAATAAATTTCTAGTCGCTATTTGTTAAAATAAATTATTTTAAATATATAAAATCCATTAAAATTTCTAAATTAAAAATTTTAAATTGGCCCCAAAATTCCGGGTCGTTACAGGAAGCTATAGTTTTCCTTATTTTATTCCAGTTAATCTAGGATTTATATAATTAGAAATAAGGATTGAACTAAGTAGGTTCACGATGCAAGACCATTTGCCTTATTCAACATTAGTCTGCACTATCTTGCAGTCGGATATATGTACAAATGATGTGAGATACCATTAACTATAGGAACCCGTGACGATAGTTAGCTGCATAGCGAGAATTATTTCCCAAAATAAGATTTGCTCCAAGGAAATAATTTGTAAGCATAGCTTGCTTGGGATTAGAGGTATGAAGTAGTTAGACCCACCCTTAAAATAGTTTAAGTGATCATGTAGTTCGCCTCCCCATAAACAAGATGTATTGAATGACTATTGGGTGCAAGTCTGGTAATCCCTGTCTAGGTCTGCTTCCTCTAAGTAGTAAGTGATTGGGACGAGAGTTCGTCTTGGGATTAGGTATTAAATAACAGATAAGGAGGTACCATGGGTCCGCCTATCGTGTAGGAAGTATTAAGTATCTAGAGGATTATCTAATAAGGTCAGCTAGATAGTAACATAGAGGTCCACCAAAAGGGTCTTAAATGTTGTTGAGCACCTACCTTAAGTGGCTGGTTACTATCTCTCTCCTTGTGCGGGGTTTGGAAATATGCGTAAATAATGGAAGCCTTTAAATAGTAGGACTTAGTACCTAGTGTCCTCTAATTTATATTAGTGTAGGGTAAACTACAGAGTAAGGTATTAAGTAATTGATAAGTCCGCCTTGGGTCTTGTAACAACCCGGAATTTTGGAACCAATTTAAAATTTCTATTTTAGGAATTTTAATGGAAATTAAACATTTAAAATAATTTATTTTAAATAATAACGATTAAAAATTTATTTAAATTGAAGTTAGAACGAATATATTTATTTTAATTATAAAAGGAGTTAGAATTGGCGCGGTAGTTTGAAAATTTGAATTTAAACGTTGACTGACTGTACAGGATGCAAAATAAATCGGATTTGGGTGAAACCAAAAATATTAGAATCTATTTAAAAATATCTTTCCAAGGAATCCGAAAAATTGAAATTTCATAACAGGAATCAAAAGTTATGCCTGGTTGAATATTCAGAATAGTCATTGTAGATTATATATATATTTAAATATTAAAAATAGTCATTTTACAAATGACCTCCGTTTTCGAAGAAACCAGTTTTGTTGGATCCGGAATGCCAAATTATTGTAAGATTCCAATTTTCATAATTTTTGGAATCAATATGTGAGCATGGTAAAAGAAAACGTGTTTTGTCAATTTCAGTCAATTTGGATCGACCAGAAAATGATCATTTGAAAATGATCTCCAAATTTGACAAAATTAGTTTTGTTAGGACCGTATCATCAAAACATAGCTAGAAATAATTTTTCTGTAATTTTTAGAGTCCATTTGTGGCCCCGGTGAATTTAAATGTATGGTAGAATTAATTAAATAAATGATTTAAATTTTAAAATTGAAGAAAACAAGCTCAAAACAATCGATTGGGCTGACAGGACCTAGCCCATTGCGTCCGGGACGGGGTATTTGCCTACGGACAACTTTCGTTGGGCTGAAATTGGATCTGAAAAAGATTAATGGGTTCATTTGCAAAATAGAACATTTAATATTAATTTATTATAAATATACATCACCTAAACCCTAATTTCAATACCTAGCCGCCACTTTCAGATTCAATGTCCACCACGCTACTAATTTCATTTGCTAATTTCTTCCAATCCTCTTAATAAAAATGAAAACTCCAAATACCAAATCGAAGAACAAATCAAGGGCTAGATGATCAACGGTCGAGATGGAGTTTCAGGCTTCGATTTGGTCGGAATTGGACGATGAAGGAGCCGCGTTTGGTGTGTGTTGCGGGACCTGGGTGCGCGCAAGTGGGTCCGTACTTCGGCCGGAGGTGGAGCTCAAGTTGGCGGACGACGTGGTGGCGAAGGATCGGTGGCCGATGCTGACATGGTGATGCGCGCAGGGGGGTTTCTGATGGGAACGATGAGTTCAAGTAAAACAGACGATGGTCCAGGTAGAAGATGGTTTAGCCGTAGATAATCAATGTAATTACGAAGTTATATATTTAATTAATCTTTAATGTAATTAAACGTTTAAATGATCATATCTTGACCATATGAACACAGAAATGGACGAGATCAGATGCGTTGGACTCGTGTTGATTAGATCTACGCAATGAAACAAATCACATTGGAAATTTCAGACAAAAATCAATGTGAGATTTCTATTTTAAAATTAAAATTATTTATTTATTGCAATGTGAAATTTATATTTATTTCATGTTGATGTTGTATGTATATTTATTGCAATGTTGATTTGTTTTGTGATTGCAATGAACCGCTGAATTGAATTGTGTATTCGTATTTGTTAGAATTTTGTGTATACAATAAAAACCATACTTTATTATATATATAAAATATATAATATTCATGTTTGTTATAAAATAGATGAAAACAAAATATCATGTTTTAAATAAAATAGATGAAACAAGTTTTACACATTTTGTTGAAATAAAATTAGCATTTTTATTTGCTAAGTTAGATTAGAAATTGTAACAAAAAAATTATTATTTTATTTTTTATTAAAATGCAAACATATAAAATATTCTTTTATATGTTATTAGAATACATGGAAAAATGTAAACATATAAAATATTCTTTTGCATGTTATTAGAATACATAGAAAAATGTTAACACATAAAATATTCGTTTATATGTTATTATAACACATAGAAAAAGGTAAACAAATAAAATATTCTTTTATTTTTCATTAGAGTACATAGGAAAAATGTATGGAAATAAATGTGTCATATTTGTTGAAATATGAATTGACAGATAAAATTGTCACTTTTGTTGAAATATGAATTGACAAATAAAATTGTCATTTTTGTTGAAATTAGAATTGGCAAATCAAATTATCATTTTGCTCGTTAGATTGTTAAAATTCACATTGGATTGTTCACAATTAAAAACATTGATTTTTATCTGTCAAATTTAACATTGAATTGTTCACAAATAAAAAAATTCATTTTTATTTGTCAAATTTTACATTTAATTTGTAAACACATAAAAATAGTCATTTTTATTTGTTATGTGAAGGATAGATATTTGTATGAGAATAAATTTACATTTTTAATTGTCATGCTGAGATTAGAAACTGTATGCAAATAAAAATACTCCTTTTGATTTGTCATTAGAGAAGATAGAAATGTTATGTTAGATTAAAAATATACTCTTATTAGAAATGTTATATGAAATAGAAATGTCCATTTATTTAGATAATGTTATGTTTAAATATAAAATGTCATTTTTAGTTAGAATATAAAAATGTCATTTTCAATCAGAATATAAAGTGTCATTTTTAGTTAGAATATAAAATGTCATTTTTAGTTAGAATATAAATCATGTCATTTATGCTGAATTAAAGTTGAAAAAATAAACATGTCATTTATGTTGAATTTGGATTAACAAAATAAAGGTGTTATTTATGTTGAATTAGAATGGATAAAATAAACATGTCATTTTTGTTCAATTAGAAATGTCAAATATAAAAGTGTCATGTTTGTTGAATTAGAATAGTCTACAAAACAGAAGAATCATTTTTATGTGTCTTGTTGAAATAGAAAAGTTTAAAAATAAAAAATTTACATTTTTATTGTATGTAAGAAATAATGAGAAATGATCATTATTTGAAATAGAAATGGTCAACATTTAAAATTTATATTTTTATTGAATGTAAAGAATGATCATCAAAAATATTCATTTTTGTCAATATAGTTTAGTTTAACAAAAATATTGATTTTTGTCAATATAGTTTAGTTTAACAGAAATAATCATTTTTGTCAATATAGTTTAGTTTAACAGAAATATTAATTATTGTCAATATATTTTAGTTTAACAGAAATATTCATTTTTGTCAATTAGTATAGCTGAAATGAAAACATTCATTTTCATCAAATTAGAATTGTTGAACAAAATATCCATTTTTGTCAAAACACATTTGTTGAAACCAAATGGTCACTTTTGTCAAATTATCAAGGTTCAAATCAAAATTGTCGCTTTTGTCAAATTATCAAAGTTGAAACAAATTTGTCGCTTTTGTCAAATTATAAAAGTTGAAACCAATTTGTCACTTTTGTCATATTATAACAGTTGAAACAAAATTGGCATTTTTGTCCAAATATAATAGTTAGAACAAAAATTACATTTTTGTAAATTAGAATTCAGTTAGAACAAAAAAAATACATTTTTGTCAAATAGATTTGTGTTAAAACAATAATATCATATTTGTTAAATGATAATTGTAAACAAAAAAAATCATCATTTTTATTTGTTAGGTTGAATTGGAAATTGTAAATAAATAAAATTATTATTTTTATTTGTTATATTGAATAGAAAAATGTAAACAAACGAACATATTACTTTTATTTGTTTTGTTGAATTAGAATTGTTGACGAAACAAACACATCACTTTTATTTGTTTGTTGAATTAGAATTGTCGATGAAATAAACACATCACTTTTATTTGCTTGTTGAAATAGATTTGTCGACAAAACAAAGTCATCATCTTTATTGTTTTGTCAAAATAACCATTTTAAAAACGACCTCCGTTTTTAACGAAACCACTTTTGTTGGATCCGGAATGCCAAATTATTGTAAGATTCCAATTTTCATTATTTTTGGAATCAATATGTGAGCGTGGCAAAAGAAAATGTGTTTTGTCAATTATAGTCAATTAGGATTGACCAGAAAATGGCCATTTTTCAAACGATCTCCAAATTCGACTAAATTAGTTTTTTTAGGACCGTATCGTCAAAACATAGCTAGAAATAATTTTTCTGTAATTTTTAGAGTCCGTTTGTGGCCCTGGTGAATTTAAATGTATGGTCGAATTAATTATATCAATGATTTAAATTTTAAAATTGAAGAAAACAAGCTCAAAACAATCGATTGGGCTAACGGGACCAAGCCCATTGCGTCCGAGACGGGGGTATTTGCCTAAAGACAACTTACGTTGGGCTGAAATTGGATCTGAAAAAGATTAACGGGTTTATTTGCAAAATATAACATTTAATATTAATTTATTATAAATATACATCACCTAAACCCTAATTTCAACAACCTAGCCGCCACTTTCAGATTCAATGGCCACCACACTCCCAATTTCATTCGCTAATTTCTTCCAATCCTCTTTATAAAAATCAAAACTCCAAACACCAAATCGAAGAACAAATCAAGGGCTGGATAATCAACGGTCCAGATGGAGTTTCAGGCTTTGATTTGGCCGGAATTGGACAATGAAGGCGCCGCATTTGGGGGTGTGTTGCGGGCCCTGGGTGCGTGTGAGTGGGTCCGTACTTCGGCCAGAGGTGGAGCTCAAGTTGGCGTACGGCATGGTGGCGAAGGATCGGTGGCCGATGCTGACATGGTGATGGGCGCAGGGGGGTTTCTGATGGGAACGATGGGTTCAAGTAAAATAAACGATGGTTTTAGCCATAGATAATCAATGTAACTTAGAAATAATTATATATTTAATTAATCTTTAATGTAATTAAACGTTTAAATGATCATATCTTGACCATATGAACACAGAAATGGACGAGATCAGATGCGTTGGACTCGTATTGATCAGATCTATGCAATGAAACAGAGCACGCTGGAAATTTCAGAAAAAAATCAATGTGAGATTTCTATTTTAAAATTAAAATTAATTATTTATTGCAATGTGAAATTTATATTTATTTCATGTTGATGTTGTATATATATTTATTGCAATGTTGATTTGTTTTGTGATTGCGATGAACCGCTGAATTGAATTGTGTATTCATGTTTGTCAGAATTTTGTGTATACAATAAAAACCATATTTTTATTGTATATATAAAATATATAATATTCATGTTTGTTATAAAATAGGTGAAAACAAAAATATCATGTTTGAAATAAAATAGATTAAACAAGTTTTACACATTTTGTTGAAATAAAATTAGCTAGAAATAATTTTTCAAACGGTCTCAGAATTCGACGAAACTAGTTTTGTTAGGACCGTATCGTCAATACGAAGCTAGAAAATATTTTTCTGGAATTTTTCTAGTCAGTATGTGGCCCCGGTAATTTGAAATGTACGTTTAAAATTCAATATAGTGATTTAAATGTAAATTCAAAGGAAACTGATTATAACAAGCAAATCAGCTTGTGATACATATCCCATTGTGTTCGGAATGGGGGTAAAACGCTATGGGCGACAGGCGGTGGGCCTCGTTTCGAGGTCATGGGTAAAAGTCAACCTTTTTGAAAAAAATAATAATAATAAAATAAAATAATTTACTTTCCCTCCCCATATCCTTCGTACTGGCCCCCGTTCATTTCAGTTTCAACGAATAAATAAAAAAAAAAAAGAAGAAAACCCTCGTCGAAGACCGACCGCTCCTCCCTCCATCGCGAGCAGATCGATCGACGCCACCGCCCTGTCCTCCTCCAAGCCCCGCCTCGCCTGTTCCCCCTCCCTCGATCGATGACCCAAAGCCTCGAAGCCGCTCCCCGTTCGGAACCCTAGCGCCGCCACCCTCGAACCCTGCCGCCGCACCTCCCGGGACCGCCGACCGCCACCAGAAACCCCCCCCCTTCGCAGCTACATCGGTGAGCATTTTCTATTTTTATTTATTTATTTATTTTCTTTTTTATTTTTTATTTTTTATTTATTCAGTAAAAACTGTTTTATGTTTTAAAAGTAAAAACTGAATTTATAAAGTTATAAAAACTGAAAATTTAAGTAGGTTTAAAACTGAATTGATTTTTTTTAAAGTATTATAAAACTGAATTGATTTTTTTAAGTATAAAACTGAATTGATTTTTTTAAGTATAAAACTGAATTGATTTTTTTTAAAGTATAGAAACTGAAATTTTTAAAAAGTATAAAAACTGATTTTGTTTTAAAGTAAAAATCATATTTTTATATATCGAAAGTCGGAAAGAAAAATCATATTTTTATATATTGAAAGTAAAAGGAAAATTCGATTTTTATATATTGAATAACATAGTAAAAATTCGATTTTTACATATGTAGAGAATACAGGCAACGAAGCGACAAAAAGGCGAAGATTTCTCTAAAGGAAGTGTCGTGAAGTTGGATAGCTACTGGTGAGATTTCTGATTTAAAAATTTATATATATATGTGTGAAATGAAAGTGAATAGCTATATATAAATATCTATATATATATACGCCCCTCGTCCACAAACCATGGACGATATTTATTGGTTGAAATTGTTGTGAAAATTGATTGATAGCGAATGATTGTTTGGGATTGTTTGTGATGGATATTGATTTAATTATGGTTGAAAAATACCCATTTGTGGTTGTGAAATATTTGGTTGAAACCACATAGGATTAGTTTGTGGAAATGAAATAAATATATACATGCCGCCTGCGTGCGAATTAGATGCATGATTACCATTGTCAAAAACCGCGAGGTTTTAAGGTAGAGCGAGGAGCCGTACTAGGGACGGTGCCGGTGTAACTACCCTGCCGTTATGCTGCCGAAATTTTGAATAATATTTGTGTGTTTGAATTATTTTCATATGCTTAAACTATATTTATTCATTGTATAGAAAACATTCATGTGTTGAATTGATATTCATTCGTTGTTTAGAAATTCATGTGTTGAATGGTATTCATATTTTGAAATAAATTGTTCGATAATAAAAATCACATTTTTATCTATATATAGAAACTATAGAAAACATTCATGTGTTGAATTGATATTCATTCGTTGTTTAGAAATTCATGTGTTGAATGATATTCATATTTTGAAATAAATTGTTCGGTAATAAAAATCACACTTTTATCTATATATAGAAACTATAGAAAACATTCATGTGTTGAATTGATATTCATTCGTTGTTTAGAAATTCATGTGTTGAATGGTATTCATATTTTGAAATAAATTGTTCGGTAATAAAAATCACATTTTTATCTATATATAGAAACTATAGAAAACATTCATGTGTTGAATTGATATTCATTCGTTGTTTAGAAATTCATGTGTTGAATGGTATTCATATTTTGAAATAAATTGTTCGATAATAAAAATCACATTTTTATCTATATATAGAAACTATAGAAAACATTCATGTGTTGAATTGATATTCATTCGTTGTTTAGAAATTCATGTGTTGAATGGTATTCATATTTTGAAATAAATTGTTCGATAATAAAAATCACATTTTTATTGTATGCATAAATCGTTGAAATGTGAAGTGTTAAAAATAGCCACTTGTTCAAAATAAACATATATGAGTTGAAATATTCATTAATTAGCTAATGAAATGATTTGCGCCTATTTATGTAACATTAGAACGAATGGTGTTTTTAAATCAAATAAAAATCAAATATGAAGTTGAATAGAAAAGGATAAATGATAAGAACTGTATATATATGTATATGCATATTCATTGAACAGGTTATAGCAAAGGGGCTAGAGAAGAGGAATAAAATTTTGTGCCCGACAAATAGGTACACATTTACTGATTTGTTTGGGTGATCATTTTGAGCCTGTTGGCTAGCCGCTTGGCTTTTTCTTTTTCTTTTTGAGATTAGAAGGACCGGGAACGCTATTTGCGATTTCCCGATGCTCCCGGTGCAGGGGAGGTTATGGCGAAATTTTTCCAAAATTTAAGGAGTTAGAAATTTTTTTGAAGTAAAAACGATATTGAAATCGTTGAATGAACTATATTTATATAAATATATAAATATAAATAAAATTAAAACGAAACGAAGCCGTGCAGTTCGTATTTTGAAACCGTGATTTCAAACGACTAGTACGGGAAATCCGACCATTGGATTTTCCCGAAACCTCAACCGTCGGGTTCGCCTTGGAATAATCTTTCCAACGGCACCAACCTTGTAAAAATCCAACGGTTGGATTGTCTGGAATGTTTAATTCAAATCTGAAGAAAAACAACGCCAGAATCGATTTTATTTATATATAAATATAAATAGAATTATATTTAATCGAATAACAACGCTGCAGTTCGTATTTTGAAATCGAAAATTCAAACGATTGTACCGGGAGATCCGACCGTCGGATTTTCCCGAAACTGGAACCGTTGGATTCGTTTCGAAAAGACCTTTCTAATAATGTAAATTTTGTGAAGATCCAACGGCTAGATTTTCAGATAAGTGTAAATCAAATCTGAAGAAAAACAGCGCCACGACCGCCTTATGGCCCGAAGCGTCGTTTTGAATAAAATGGCTATTTTAAAATAAATAAAAATAGCGATAAATAGTTATAAAATATCATAAGCAATATGGAATGGAAATAAACTGAATTTGCTTGATTTATGTGATGTTTGATGGTTGAATGTGTTTGGTGTGAAAATTACATTAAAGGACAAAATTGGTGTTGTCGAATAATTTAACCATTGAAATAAATTGAATTGAAATTCTAAACATACGTGAATTATTTGAGAAGGCCGAGTTAATTCTCATTTCAAATAATTGACCGACGATTGAAAGTCGAAGATGAAAACGATGGTCGAAGACCGGAGATCTTCACCTCGTTTGGATGGTAACCGAGGTCCTGATTGGGAGGCATCCCGAAATATGGATAATGAGTGGTGATCGTCCAGACGTACGTGGTGATCGAAGGGTTTGCGAGGTATTTAGTGCCTCCGGTTTCGTTCAGACCCAGAACGGACTTGTAAATGGACTGTGTGTCCGACATGGGAATTTGTTCTATGTGATTGATAGCCATCAGTTGCACGGTGTGAATTGCCTGTGTGGCATGTTAAGATGCAGTGATCAGGGCTTCTGTTGAAAAGCAAAGTCTTGTGGTGATGATCAAAGCACCGCCTGTGTGGCGTAGCTTTGTGTATAACGTAAATTCGCGAGCCTCACACCCCGGTATGAACCTAAAACGGGAGAAAGGACCTCAGGGAGGACATGCGTTTCTTTCTAGCTTGGGTGGTGTCAGTGACCTACCAGCCCTGACATTTATATACTTTTCACCTATGTGGTTGTTGCTGTTGCGAGGCGCCTCGGTTTGATCGGACGATCCGGGTCCGATGGAGTCATTCGTTGGCTCGTTTACGCCCCAAAGGGCGGGGAAACGCAGTGTTCAGGAATTTTAATCCACATCGGTGGACCGGCCCTGACGATCCAAGGGTCACTCGAGCTCTGATCCTGAGGGGCGGGCTAGAGCGTCTCGAATTCGGTAAGGACTATCTTTTGCCTTGGTTCATGACGGAAATCCAATTTCCAGATACGACATCGTGCGGTTTTGATTGTATACCTATATATGGCGACATAGTGGTATGGGGCATTAATGCCGTCTATGATTGATAGTTATGATTTGAAATTGTTTTCAAAAACATATAAACACTAGCAATAATATCAAATGCCTTTGTTTTATTCGTATCAAGCATATCTTGGCCGTTATAAGGTAAAAACTCTATCCTCCGGTTTGCGTTGCATTGTGTGATGGGAACTGAGTCTTATAACGGCTTCATTTTTATAAAAAGCATAGCGATGTTTAAAAGAAAGATTTGTTTTAAAGCACTGGCAATCCAATGGAGTAAACCCGTTCCACGAAAGTGGCGTGGTCCTGTGATTAGCCAATTATATATGTGTTGAGTAGATTTCTCATACCAGTCCCATGACTGACTCGTAGTTTGTTTCACTCTCAAACTCGGGTGCCCCTTTTTCTACACGGGCAGCCTTGTATTCAGGTTTAGCTGGTTCTTTCTGGATAGCTGGAGCTGAAGATGGATTCTATCATTTATTTCTTTTTATGCTGTTCAGCTCCTATTGTACATATTTTGTTTATTTCCGCTGTAGACATTTATGTATAGCTGAACTGTATTTGTACTAAGTAAGATCCTGTATACTGTGTAACTCTGATGATTACTTTTATCCAGTATATTTTGTTGTTCATTCTGGTGTATTTATTTAATTCTGTTCTACTATTATCTGTTTCTGTGTTATATTCCAAAAGATAACCTTGTTTCCGTGAGAACGGGAAATCGGGTCGTCTCAACGTGGTATCAGAGCTTTGGTTAAGCTTAGTTCTGGAATATAACATTCGAACGAACTCGTCAGAAATAGAACCAGTAGTGTTCTAGGACGGGCAACTCAATACAGATAGGATCAGCAATATCCTAGTATGAGTAAAGCAGAATGATTACACCTCGATAGACACATTTACACTTGAAGTATATGTTTCTATGTTTTAAAATACCTTTTCTGTGACCTGACACTTGATCTGCTAATTGCAGAAGTACTAGAAAAATGAGTGCCAGAAACAGAAGGAATACAGAACCCGATCTAGAGGCTCTATTAAAGAAATATCGAAATCTGAACGGAGCGCAATTCTCGGGCAATGAATCTATTATTCAAACTCAAGCTTGGTTGAGTTCTGTCGAAAGAATCTTTGAGCATATCCAGTTGAGAGATGACCAGAAACGGTTAGTAGCATCTTGGGCGCTTAAAGAAGAAGCTTTAATCTGGTGGGAATCAATCATCAAAGATAATCCAGAAGGTGATATCACCTGGGACAGATTCAAAGTGATTTTCTTAGAAAGATTTACTCCTCCCGAAGCAACCGAGAGATTATGTGATGAATTTTCTTATCTAATACAAGGTGACATGACCATTCCCGAATATCATAAGAGATTCAACGAACTTTCTCACTTTGCTCCTCATCTAATTCAAAATTCGAAGAGTAAAAATATGAGATTTATTCATGGACTTCAAAGGAAATACCAGAATAGGGTATTGGGGCATGTGAAGCTTCCTTTTCCAGAAATGATTTACATGGCTTATCAGTATGAAGACCTCCATAAGAAAGGAATGTTGCGCGACGAAGAAGAAGTCAGTTCTAGTGACAAAGCAGAGTCGGAATCTGATATTCCTGAGGCAAGTACAACGTCGGAGGTCAATAAGAAGCCCAGTGCCAAGAGAAAAAGGGCTGAATCTGGTAACGAACGAATAACGACCGCCACGTGCTCAAGCTGCAATAGAAAAGGACATTTGGCGATAAGTTGTAAATCTTGGAACCAACAAAGAAAGAATAAGTTCCCACCCAAGAAGGGATTTCAAGAGAATAGAAAATGTAGTGGATGTCATCAGGCGGGTCATCTTTTAAAGGCCTGCCCGCTATTCAGAAAGACTGAAATAGTTCAAGTAAATGAAGTAGCAGAAACTTCTGGGCCCGCAGATGTTCTGGAAAGGCCCGATGTCTTAGAAGGCACGCTAACTGTCAAAAACATTCCAGTCAAAGTACTGTTTGACACAGGCGCGTCACGCAGCTTCATTGCCAAAGATGCAGCTAAGAAACTGGATTTAAATTTGAAAAAGCTCAAGGAACCAATGACTGTCCAGAATCCGGTTGGGGGTTCCATTGATCTCAGTTGGATTTGTGGAGTGCCGGTTTCTTTCTCTCGTTATCGGTTTCCTACCATCGCAGTCGTCATGAATTTTAAAGAGTTTGATCTTATCTTGGGATTGGATTGGCTAACCAAATATGAAGCAGAGGTTAGGTGCGCCGAGAGAGTTGTTAAAACCAAGATTAAATCAGGTGATTATATAACCATTCCGTGTGAAGGTCAGAATGCTAATAGAAAGGACTTCTGGGCAGCTTTGGATGTTTCTCCAGCCCAAATTGAAAATGTCCCTGAAGCCATAGAGAATATTCCTGAACTCATCAAAGACATTTCTGTCGTCAAGAACTATGCGGATGTGTTCGAGGAAGTTGTTCGCTTACCTCCGCAGAGAGAAATAGATTTCAAGATTGCTTTAATTCCCAATGCAAGGCCGATAGTTCACGCTATTCGAAGAATGTCCTTGAAAGAGAAGGAGGAATTAGACAATCAAACAAGACAGCTAGTATGGAAGGGTCTGATTAGGCCTAGTTTCTCTGATTGGGGTGCAGCAGTGGTATTTGTCCCAAAATCTGACGGTACTCTACGTCTATGTGTGGATTATCGTGATCTGAACAAACAGACAATAAAGAATAAATATCCATTGCCGCGGATTGATGATTTATTGGATCGATTAAATGGAGCACAAGTATTTTCAAGAATGGACCTAGCTACAGGTTTCCATCAACTTCGAATTGCCGAAGAGTGTGTTCCAATGACAGCGTTCAGAGGCCCCGACTTATTTTACGAGTGGTTAGTAATGTCGTTCGGCTTATGTAACGCTCCAGCTTATTTCGTCGATCTGATGAATAGAGTATTCAGAGGAGTACTGAACAAATTTGTTTTGGTTTTTATTGATGATATTCTAATCTTCTCTAAATCAAAGGCCGAACATGAAAAGCATCTGGAACAGGTTCTAGAAATCCTCAGAAGGAATGTATTGAAAGCCAAGTTTTCCAAATGTATATTCTGGCAAGATGAAGTGAAATTTCTGGGCCATGTTGTATCGAAAGAAGGAATTGCTGTGGATCCAAGCAAAATCACAGCTATTCAGAATTGGAAACAGCCCAGTACCCCCACTGAAGTCCGCAGTTTTCTCGGATTGGCTAGCTATTACCGGAAGTTCGTTAAAGACTTTTCGAAGATATCTGGTCACTTAACAAAGCTTACAAAAAAGCATTCTAAATTCAAATGGACTTCGGAAAGTGAGGAGGCTTTCGAAGAGCTAAAGTTGAGATTAACAACAGCTCCGGTGTTAACCATCATCGATGGCAACCAAGATCTTAAAGTCTGGACTGATGCTTCTAGAGAAGGCCTTGGCGCAGTGTTAATGCAAAGAGGCCAAGTAATTGCTTATGCTAGCCGTCAACTTAAGCCACACGAGAAAAACTATGTAACTCATGATCTTGAGTTATTGGCTATCATATTCTCTTTGAAAATCTGGAGACACTATCTTCTGGGCGAGAGATTTGAACTGTTTACGGATCACCAGTCGTTAAAGTATCTGTTCACTCAGAAGGATTTAAATCTGAGACAGCAACGTTGGCTGGAGTTTCTTGCGGCATATGACTTCGAAATTATATATACTCCAGGGAAAGCCAATGTCGTGGCCGATGCGTTAAGCCGAAAGAATGTAATGATCGCCAGCTTTATTATCACAACATCCTTGATTGACAGAATATCTATTCTTCAGAAAGAGGATAACTTTATTAAGGATATGATTAAAAGGATTCAGAAAGGCGAACCCTCGTGTTTCCAAATAGATAACGACGAGACTTTGAGGTTAAAAGGAAGGATTTGTGTTTCTGAGCTAAAAAGGGAAGTGTTAGACGAGTGTCACAAGTCCAAGCTGAGTATCCATCCTGGCGTGGCCAAAATGTATAACGATCTCAAAAGAACATTCTGGTGGAAGGCTATGAAAAGAGACGTTTCAATATACGTTAGCCGATGCCCTACTTGCCAGCTAGTCAAGAGCGACCAACAGAAATTGGCTGGATTGTTACAACCACTAGAAGTTCCTGGTTGGAAGTGGGAACATATTTCGATGAATTTCATTGATGGTCTGCCCAGAACCAGAAAAGGAAATGACAGTATTTGGGTGATCGTAGATCGCTTCACGAAGACCGCCCATTTTATACCTGTCAAATCAAATAGAACCGCTCAGAGTCTGGCGCAGATTTACTTCAGGGAAATAGTTAGACTGCATGGAGTGCCGCTCAGTATAGTAAGTGATAGAGATACAATATTCACTAGCAAATTCTGGGAAGCATTTCAAGTCGAACTAGGAACGAAGTTAAACTTGAGCACCGCATATCATCCTCAGACAGACGGTCAGACTGAGAGGGTGAATCGCATTTTAGAAGATCTATTGCGGGCTTGTGTTATAGATTTCGGTGGATCATGGGAAGACCATCTACATTTGGCTGAATTCTCTTATAACAACAGCTACCAGGCGAGTCTGACAATGTCGCCATTCGAAGCATTGTATGGTAGACCGTGCCGATCTCCTGCTTGTTGGGTCGAGCCTGGAAATAGACTTGTGTTGGGTCCTGATATGATTCGAGAAGCTGCCGACAAAGTCGATTTTATTAAGAAGCGATTACTCGCCGCTCAAAGCCGACAGAAGAGCTATGCCGATAGAAGAAGAAGAGATATATCCTTTGAAGTTGGTGACTATGTATATTTGAAAGTATCGCCGATGAGAGGAGTTATTCGGTTCGGTAAAACTGGAAAGTTGCCACCCAAATTCATTGGTCCGTTTCCTATTCTGGAACGGATCGGAACTCTCGCTTATAGGGTCAAACTGCCAGACTGGTTGCCTGGAGTTCATGATGTATTTCATGTATCTCAACTTCGAAAGCACGTTCATGATCCAGACTTGGTCGTGGAAGAAGCAGCTCAGCAGGATATTGAAATTACTCCAGAATTAGCTGTGAGGCGAGAGCCGCTAAAGATTATCGGCAAAGAAACCAAAGAGCTGAGAAACAAGAAGGTTCACTTAGTCAAAGTGCAATGGAGTGGAGATCCGCGAGATTGTACTTGGGAAACTGAGGAGAGCATTCAGAAAGCTTATCCTAGATGCCGAGTGGATATCTCTGATTGACTCCGGTGCAAGGTACATTTACCATACTTCGCATTACCATTTAATTCTCTATTCTGTTGCTATTTTCTTCCCATGGATGTGCACTATTTATTCTATACTCTGAATATTAAAAACAAATTGGTTGTTGTATTTTGTGATTATAGATTTATCAAACCACTTTCGACTTTGTTCCTTTTCGGGGACGAAAAGTTTTAAGTGGGGGAGATTGTAACGACCCAGAAAATCTGAACCAATTTAAAATTTTTAAATTGGCTAAAATAATGGATTTTAAATATTTAAAATAAATATTTTAAATAATGGCGATGAAAACTAAGTTTGAATCAACAATTGAAAACGAATATAATTAATTATAATTATAAACAAGGCCTGAAATGGCGTGGCAGTTTCAAAAATTGAATTCAAACTTTGTCAGACTGTACCGGGTGAAAAACAATCCGGATTTTAGTGAAACCAAAAATATTTAAATCTGTTAGTGAATATCTTTCTAACGAATCCGACCAATCGAAATTTGATAGCGGGAATCAAAAGATATGTCCAGTTGAAAATTCTGAATAGTCGCTATGGAATTCAGGCCCTTAAAAATGGACATTTTGCAGATGACCTCGGATTTCGACGAAACCACTTTTGTTGGGTCCGCAGTGTCAAGTTATTGCTAGGTTTCAAATTTCATAATTTTTCGAATCAATATGTGAGCGTGGCAAAAGAAAACGCGTTTGACCAGTTTCCGTTGATTTAATCGAATGGAAATTGGCCATTTTTCAAACGGTCTCAGAATTCGACGAAACTAGTTTTGTTAGGACCGTATCGTCAATACGAAGCTAGAAAATATTTTTCTGGAATTTTTCTAGTCAGTATGTGGCCCCGGTAATTTGAAATGTACGTTTAAAATTCAATATAGTGATTTAAATGTAAATTCAAAGGAAACTGATTGTAACAAGCAAATCAGCTTGTGATACATATCCCATTGTGTTCGGAATGGGGGTAAAACGCTATGGGCGACAGGCGGTGGGCCTCGTTTCGAGGTCATGGGTAAAAGTCAACCTTTTTGAAAAAAAAAATAATAAAATAAAATAATTTACTTTCCCTCCCCATATCCTTCGTACTGGCCCCCGTTCATTTCAGTTTCAACGAATAAATAAAAAAAAAAAAGAAGAAAACCCTCGTCGAAGACCGACCGCTCCTCCCTCCATCGCGAGCAGATCGATCGACGCCACCGCCCTGTCCTCCTCCAAGCCCCGCCTCGCCTGTTCCCCCTCCCTCGATCGATGACCCAAAGCCTCGAAGCCGCTCCCCGTTCGGAACCCTAGCGCCGCCACCCTCGAACCCTGCCGCCGCACCTCCCGGGACCGCCGACCGCCACCAGAAACCCCCCCCCCTTCGCAGCTACATCGGTGAGCATTTTCTATTTTTATTTATTTATTTATTTTCTTTTTTATTTTTTATTTATTCAGTAAAAACTGTTTTATGTTTTAAAAGTAAAAACTGAATTTATAAAGTTATAAAAACTGAAAATTTAAGTAGGTTTAAAACTGAATTGATTTTTTTTTAAAGTATTATAAAACTGAATTGATTTTTTTTTTAAAGTATTATAAAACTGAATTGATTTTTTTCTAAGTATTATAAAACTGAATTGATTTTTTTAAGTATAAAACTGAATTGATTTTTTTAAAAGTATAGAAACTGAAATTTTTAAAAAGTATAAAAACTGATTTTGTTTTAAAGTAAAAATCATATTTTTATATATCGAAAGTCGGAAAGAAAAATCATATTTTTATATATTGAAAGTAAAAGGAAAATTCGATTTTTATATATTGAATAACATAGTAAAAATTCGATTTTTACATATGTAGAGAATACAGGCAACGAAGCGACAAAAAGGCGAAGATTTCTCTAAAGGAAGTTCGTGAAGTTGGATAGCTACTGGTGAGATTTCTGATTTAAAAATTTATATATATATGTGTGAAATGAAAGTGAATAGCTATATATATATATATATATATATATATATATATATATATATATATACGCCCCTCGTCCACAAACCATGGACGATATTTATTGGTTGAAATTGTTGTGAAAATTGATTGATAGCGAATGATTGTTTGGGATTGTTTGTGATGGATATTGATTTAATTGTGGTTGAAAAATACCCATTTGTGGTTGTGAAATATTTGGTTGAAACCACATAGGATTAGTTTGTGGAAATGAAATAAATATATACATGCCGCCTGCGTGCGAATTAGATGCATGATTACCATTGTCAAAAACCGCGAGGTTTTAAGGTAGAGCGAGGAGCCGTACTAGGGACGGTGCCGGTGTAACTACCCTGCCGTTATGCTGCCGAAATTTTGAATAATATTTGTGTGTTTGAATTATTTTCATATGCTTAAACTATATTTATTCATTGTATAGAAAACATTCATGTGTTGAATTGATATTCATTCGTTGTTTAGAAATTCATGTGTTGAATGGTATTCATATTTTGAAATAAATTGTTCGATAATAAAAATCACATTTTTATCTATATATAGAAACTATAGAAAACATTCATGTGTTGAATTGATATTCATTCGTTGTTTAGAAATTCATGTGTTGAATGGTATTCATATTTTGAAATAAATTGTTCGGTAATAAAAATCACACTTTTATCTATATATAGAAACTATAGAAAACATTCATGTGTTGAATTGATATTCATTCGTTGTTTAGAAATTCATGTGTTGAATGGTATTCATATTTTGAAATAAATTGTTCGGTAATAAAAATCACATTTTTATCTATATATAGAAACTATAGAAAACATTCATGTGTTGAATTTATATTCATTCGTTGTTTAGAAATTCATGTGTTGAATGGTATTCATATTTTGAAATAAATTGTTCGATAATAAAAATCACATTTTTATCTATATATAGAAACTATAGAAAACATTCATGTGTTGAATTGATATTCATTCGTTGTTTAGAAATTCATGTGTTGAATGGTATTCATATTTTGAAATAAATTGTTCGATAATAAAAATCACATTTTTATTGTATGCATAAATCGTTGAAATGTGAAGTGTTAAAAATAGCCACTTGTTCAAAATAAACATATATGAGTTGAAATATTCATTAATTAGCTAATGAAATGATTTGCGCCTATTTATGTAACATTAGAACGAATGGTGTTTTTAAATCAAATAAAAATCAAATATGAAGTTGAATAGAAAAGGATAAATGATAAGAACTGTATATATATGTATATGCATATTCATTGAACAGGTTATAGCAAAGGGGCTAGAGAAGAGGAATAAAATTTTGTGCCCGACAAATAGGTACACATTTACTGATTTGTTTGGGTGATCATTTTGAGCCTGTTGGCTAGCCGCTTGGCTTTTTCTTTTTCTTTTTGAGATTAGAAGGACCGGGAACGCTATTTGCGATTTCCCGATGCTCCCGGTGCAGGGGAGGTTATGGCGAAATTTTTCCAAAATTTAAGGAGTTAGAAAATTTTTGAAGTAAAAACGATATTGAAATCGTTGAATGAACTATATTTATATAAATATATAAATATAAATAAAATTAAAACGAAACGAAGCCGTGCAGTTCGTATTTTGAAACCGTGATTTCAAACGACTAGTACGGGAAATCCGACCATTGGATTTTCCCGAAACCTCAACCGTCGGGTTCGCCTTGGAATAATCTTTCCAATGGCACCAACCTTGTAAAAATCCAACGGTTAGATTGTCTGGAATGTTTAATTCAAATCTGAAGAAAAACAGCGCCAGAATCGATTTTATTTATATATAAATATAAATAGAATTATATTTAATCGAATAACGACGCTGCAGTTCGTATTTTGAAATCGAAAATTCAAACGATTGTACCGGGAGATCCGACCGTCGGATTTTCCCGAAACTGGAACCGTTGGATTCGTTTCGAAAAGACCTTTCTAATAATGTAAATTTTGTGAAGATCCAACGGCTAGATTTTCAGATAAGTGTAAATCAAATCTGAAGAAAAACAGCGCCACGACCGCCTTATGGCCCGAAGCGTCGTTTTGAATAAAATGGCTATTTTAAAATAAATAAAAATAGCGATAAATAGTTATAAAATATCATAAGCAATATGGAATGGAAATAAACTGAATTTGCTTGATTTATGTGATGTTTGATGGTTGAATGTGTTTGGTGTGAAAATTACATTAAAGGACAAAATTGGTGTTGTCGAATAATTTAACCATTGAAATAAATTGAATTGAAATTCTAAACATACGTGAATTATTTGAGAAGGCCGAGTTAATTCTCATTTCAAATAATTGACCGACGATTGAAAGTCGAAGATGAAGACGATGGTCGAAGACCGGAGATCTTCACCTCGTTTGGATGGTAACCGAGGTCCTGATTGGGAGGCATCCCGAAATATGGATAATGAGTGGTGATCGTCCAGACGTACGTGGTGATCGAAGGGTTTGCGAGGTATTTAGTGCCTCCGGTTTCGTTCAGACCCAGAACGGACTTGTAAATGGACTGTTTGTCCGACATGGGAATTTGTTCTGTGTGATTGATAGCCATCAGTTGCACGGTGTGAATTGCCTGTGTGGCATGTTAAGATGCAGTGATCAGGGCTTCTGTTGAAAAGCAAAGTCTTGTGGTGATGATCAAAGCACCGCCTGTGTGGCGTAGCTTTGTGTATAACGTAAATTCGCGAGCATCACACCCCGGTATGAACCTAAAACGGGAGAAAGGACCTCAGGGAGGACATGCGTTTCTTTCTAGCTAGGGTGGTGTCAGTGACCTACCAGCCCTGACATTTATATACTTTTCACCTATGTGGTTGTTGCTGTTGCGAGGCGCCTCGGTTTGATCGGACGATCCGGGTCCGATGGAGTCATTCGTTGGCTCGTTTACGCCCCAAAGGGCGGGGAAACGCAGTGTTCAGGAATTTTAATCCACATCGGTGGACCGGCCCTGACGATCCAAGGGTCACTCGAGCTCTGATCCTGAGGGGCGGGCTAGAGCGTCTCGAATTCGGTAAGGACTATCTTTTGCCTTGGTTCATGACGGAAATCCAATTTCCAGATACGACATCGTGCGGTTTTGATTGTATACCTATATATGGCGACATAGTGGTATGGGGCATTAATGCCGTCTATGATTGATAGTTATGATTTGAAATTGTTTTCAAAAACATATAAACACTAGCAATAATATCAAATGCCTTTGTTTTATTCGTATCAAGCATATCTTGGCCGTTATAAGGTAAAAACTCTATCCTCCGGTTTGCGTTGCATTGTGTGATGGGAACTGAGTCTTATAACGGCTTCATTTTTATAAAAAGCATAGCGATGTTTAAAAGAAAGATTTGTTTTAAAGCACTGGCAATCCAATGGAGTAAACCCGTTCCACGAAAGTGGCATGGTCCTGTGATTAGCCAATTATATATGTGTTGAGTAGATTTCTCATACCAGTCCCATGACTGACTCGTAGTTTGTTTCACTCTCAAACTCGGGTGCCCCTTTTTCTACACGGGCAACCTTGTATTCAGGTTTAGCTGGTTCTTTCTGGATAGCTGGAGCTGAAGATGGATTCTATCATTTATTTCTTTTTATGCTGTTCAGCTCCTATTGTACATATTTTGTTTATTTCCGCTGTAGACATTTATGTATAGCTGAACTGTATTTGTACTAAGTAAGATCCTGTATACTGTGTAACTCTGATGATTACTTTTATCCAGTATATTTTGTTGTTCATTCTGGTGTATTTATTTAATTCTGTTCTACTATTATCTATTTCTGTGTTATATTCCAAAAGATAACCTTGTTTCCGTGAGAACGGGAAATCGGGTCGTCTCATAAACACATAAAAATAGTCATTTTCATTTGTTATGTGAAGGATAGATATTTGTATGCGAATAAATTTACATTTTTAATTGTCATGCTGAGATTAGAAACTGTATGCAAATAAAAATACTCCTTTTGATTTGTCATTAGAGAACATAGAAATGTTATGTTAGATTAAAAATATCCTCTTATTAGAAATGTTATATGAAATAGAAATGTCCATTTATTTAGATAATGTTATGTTTAAATATAAAATGTCATTTTTAGTTAGAATATAAAAATGTCATTTTCAGTCAGAATATAAAGTGTCATTTTTATTTAGAATATAAAATGTCATTTTTAGTTAGAATATAAATCATGTCATTTATGCTGAATTAAAGTTGAAAAAATAAACATGTCATTTATGTTGAATTTGGATTAACAAAATAAAGGTGTTATTTATGTTGAATTAGAATGGATAAAATAAACATGTCATTTTTGTTCAATTAGAAATGTCAAATATAAAAGTGTCATGTTTGTTGAATTAGAATAGTCTACAAAACAGAAGAATCCTTTTTATGTGTCTTGTTGAAATAGAAAAGTTTAACAATAAAAAATTTACATTTTTATTGTATGTAAGAAATAATGAGAAATGATCATTATTTGAAATAGAAAAGTTCAACATTTAAAATTTATATTTTTATTGAATGTAAAGAATGATCATCAAAAATATTCATTTTTGTCAATATAGTTTAGTTTAACAAAAATATTGATTTTTGTCAATATAGTTTAGTTTAACAGAAATAATCATTTTTGTCAATATAGTTTAGTTTAACAGAAATATTAATTATTGTCAATATAGTTTAGTTGAACAGAAATATTCATTTTTGTCAATTAGCATAGCTGAAATGAAAACATTCATTTTCATCAAATTAGAATTTTTGAACAAAATATCCATTTTTGTCAAAACACATTTGTTGAAACCAAATGGTCACTTTTGTCAAATTATCAAGGTTCAAATCAAAATTGTCGCTTTTGTCAAATTATCAAAGTTGAAACAAATTTGTCGCTTTTGTCAAATTATAAAAGTTGAAACCAATTTGTCACTTTTGTCATATTATAATAGTTGAAACAAAATTGGCATTTTTGTCCAAATATAATAGTTAGAACAAAAATTATATTTTTGTAAATTAGAATTCAGTTAGAACAAAAAAATACATTTTTGTCAAATAGATTTGTGTTAAAACAATAATATCATATTTGTTAAATGATAATTGTAAACAAAAAAAATCATCATTTTTATTTGTTAGGTTGAATTGGAAATTGTAAATAAATAAAATTAATATTTTTATTTGTTATGTTGAGTTGAAAAATGTAAACAAATGAACATATTACTTTTATTTGTTTTGTTGAATTAGAATTGTCGACGAAACAAACACATCACTTTTATTTGTTTGTCGAATTAGAATTGTCGATGAAACAAACACATCACTTTTATTTGTTTGTTGAAATAGATTTGTCGACAAAACAAAGTCATCATCTTTATTGTTTTGTCAAAATAGATTAGCTGAATCAAAACATATATATATCTATATATATATATATATATATATTTGGTAAAAATATTCATTTTTGTCAAAATAGATTAGTTGAGTTAAAACATATATTTTTGTCAAAATATTCATTTTTGTCAAAATAGACTAGTTAGGTCAAACCATATATTTTGTCAAAATATTCACTTTTGTCAAAATAGATTAGTTGAATCAAAATACCCATTTTTGTCAAAATGAACATTTTTGGCCAAATAGATTAATTGAACCAAAATATTCTTTTTTTCTTAAAATATAATAGTTGAAACAAAAATTAGATTTTGTTAAATAGGATGGTTGAAAACAAAATTTTCATTTTTGTTAATTAGATTTGAAATAAAATAAAAATCGCATTTTTGTTAAATAAAAGAGTTAAAACACAAATAGCATTTTTGTTAAATAGGTTTGTGTCAAAACAAAAATAGCATTTTTGGTATAAATAGATTTGTGTTACAACAAAGATATCCATTTTGTTAAATTAGAATTGTTAACAATATGAAATATCATTAACATTCATTTTGTTAAATAAAAATTGTTAGCAATATGAAATTGTCACCTTTTTATTCATTTTGTTGAAAAAGAATTGTCAACAAAATGAATGAATCACTTTTTGATCATTTTGTAGTAATAGAATTGTCAATAGAAATGAATGTATCACTTTTTATGCATTTTGTTGAAATAGAATTTGTATGCAAATTATAGTATCATTTTTATTGTCAATATACACATTAGAATTTGTGTATATATTAAACTGACATTTCTATTAACAATATACACATTAGAATTTGTGTATATATTAAAGAGGCATTTCTGTTGCAAATATACACATTAGAATCCGTGTTTTGATTAAAAATACATTTTTATTGTCAGAATATATATTAGAATTTGTATGCAAATTAAAATATACATTTTTATGTGTGTCGTGTCACACATTGAAACTATAAACCAACAAAAATATTTATTTTATTTGTTAGGGTATAAAATAGAAATTGTATACAAATAATGAAAATAAAAATTATCTTTTATTTGTCATTAGCAAAGATGTCATGTAAATGAAATACATATCTATTTGGCATTATGAACATTAAGATGTGCCATGCCAATAAAACATTCTTTTATTCGGAGTGTTAAATACATTAGATGAGCCATCGAATAGTTTATATTTATATTTAATTATATATATATATATAAATATAAATTAAAATTAAAACGAATTGCGCACAGTAGTTCGCGTTTCGAAATCGTAACTTTAAACGATTATACCGAAAGATCCGACCGTCGGATATTCCCAAAACTGAAACTATTAGGTCCGCTTTGGGAAGATCTTTCCAACGATATAAATTTGTTCAAAATCCAACGGTTAGATTTCGAGAAATGTGTAAGTCAAATTTAGGTAAAAACAGCGCTAGGGTCGCCTATTGACCCGAAGCATCGTTAAATTAAATTGGGCTATTTTTATATAAATAAAAATAGCGATAAATCGTTATAAAATAATATTAACGATATGAAATGATTTTAAATTATAATTATGCGAGAATTATTTGAAAAGACCGAGTTCAATCTCATTTTAAATAATTATACGACGATTTAAAGTCGAAGACATTGAAGACGGTGATTGAAGACCGACGATCTTCACATCGAATGGACGACTACTGATGCCCGTCATTGGTTAGCTCCCAGTAAAGGGTTAAAAGTGTTAGTTTGTCCGGACGTACTTGTTGATTGTATGGATATGCGAGCACCTCTCTTCCGTATTGGACATATGTGACGAGGAATAAGATGTCTCCGGTTTCGTTCAGACCCAAAACGGACTTGTAAATAGATGTGTGTCTGACATTGGATTTCATTTCATGTAAATTAAATCGATTTCAATTTAATATATATCTGTGGTGGCGGAGAATTTATTCTCTTGCTCAACACCCTTCTCTAAGACGTACGAGCTCAGAGGTTATATATTGATATTTGTCGATCGCATGGCATGAATTGTCAATGTGGCATGCCAAGATGCAAATGATCGAGGCTTTTGTTGAAAAGCAAGGCCTTGTGATTGATGATCAAAGCACGAACTGTTTATGCATAACATTGTGTACAGTGTTACCTTGCTAGCCTCACACCCCGGTATGAGTCAAAAACGGGACAAGGGAATGCAGGGAGTGCACACATTTCTTTCTAACTAGAAGTGGTGCCAGCATTTACAAGCCCTGACATTTTTACTTATGTAGATGATGGATTTCAAGGCCTCGGATTTATTGGTCGATTGTGACCATTTTATAGGTTCCATAGGACCAGGAAGCGTGTGTTCAAGCATAACTAATCCACTAACGTATTTGTGGACTGGCCTTGCAGGATCTAAGGGTTCACTGCGGGGGATCCTGAGACATTGCTAGAGTGTCTCAAATCGGTAAGGAGATCGTTCCTAGCCTTGACTCATGATGGGAATCCAACTCCCAATATGACACCATGCGGTTTTGATTGTAGAACTAGTATGGCGACATAGTATACGGTAGCTATGTCGTCTATGATTGATACATTATGACTGAAATGTTTTTGAAACATATATACACTAATAATAATATCAAATTCGTTTTATCGTATTAAGCATTTTTTACCATTATAAGGTAAAACTCTATCCTCCTGTTTGCGTTGCATTGTGTGATGGGACTTGAGTCTTATAATGGTTTCATTTTTTCTAAAAAGCATTACGTTGTTTAACGATTTACTTTATTTTATGCACAGGCAATCCAATGGAGTAAACCCGTTCCGCGTTAGCGGCGTGGTCCTGTAATTAGCCATGTTTTTAGATAAGCTAGTAAAGATTTCTCATACCAGTACCATGACTAACCCGTAGTTTGTTTCACTTGGCAAACTCAGGTGCCCTATTTTCCACATGGGCAGTTGAGTAGCTTGTTTTGCAGATATATTGAGCATGATTCTGGATTGAAGCTTAAATTGTGTCCAGAGCATTGATAGTCTTCCACCGTATCAGTTTATTCATTTCCGATGCTGTGTATTACACTAATTGTAAATTTATCTTCCGATGTATTATTTTTATATCGATGTACTCTGATATATTCTGTACTCTGATGTTGCATTATTATGATGTAATAAAAGTCTTCTGTTATTAGTTCCGATGTGCTGTATTTCCAGAGTTAGCGTATTCGGGTTTTGAACGCTCTTAGTCGATTTTGTGATCGATTTGGTCCGGGCAAAATCCGAGTCATTACAGTTGGTATCGAAACTCTGGTTAGCTCAAATCTTTGGGGTACAACTCATTAGAACTAAACAAAAGACTCATCTCGAATTGTATTAGTAATATCTAATAAGAATACTAATTAGCACAGAAATGTGTTTATTTTTATGCATATATCTTATCTTTATTGTATATAAATAAATGCTACTTTGGGTACTTTTGTGTGTTTTTACAGGCTGCCAAGAAATGCCTCCTTCGTTTCAAATTAAAGGCCAACTACAGATAAAAAGCTACTTCCCCGTACTAAAGCCATCTCAATTACAAAAGACGTTGTAGCTCACTGGTAAATGCATAGAGATTTGTACTGAGAGACCTGAGTTTGATCCCTGTCGAGCTCATTTTTTGCCAAAGAACAGAACGCGTTCACACTGCCCTTTGCTATGAAGAATATATTAATTAGTGTTATATTATATATATACATATTCATGTGTATATATGATATTCACTAATAGACATTTCAGGAATAGTCATGGAAATCAATTCAGAACATTCATTTTTCAATTTCCAATAAGAAGAATTTCTGATTGATTTATTGCCAAGAAAAGATCAATTTTGAAGATTTCATCCTTTGTTGCCTTTGGAGTTTGATGAGCATCCTTGTTTGGAGTAATTAATCGCATGCAATCTAATTACCAATCAACTAGCCATACGGAGGATTTGGAAGATATTCACCAAGATATGCATCAAATATTCTTAAGAGAATTATTTCCAAACAAGCATAGTCAAGGAAGGCAAGAGATATGATATTACTTCTTGGGAAAAGAGGACCATTTAGTCATTGATTTGATTAGGATTTGGTCTACATCTCTATAAATATACATGATGTCCCATTGTAAAGCCATTCATTTTTCTATTCTGTATTCTTTTTTGTTCTAATAAAAGTCTTTTCTTTTCTAGTTTTATTGTTATTTTAATTTCATAACAATTTGTGTTATCTACCTAATTAGGTTTGGGTAGAATGCATATTGTTATTGTCTTTTATTACTGCTTGTTAGCGATTCACTGTTGATTAGTTTCAACAGGAATCCTACTTTTATTTTCTGTTATTGTTCTAGTTGTTATTCTCTTTTTCTAGTAATTGTTCCTTTTCTTTTCAATTGTTGAATTTGATACTGATTAGATTCAGAGTAATTTCAACAACATAAAAAAAAACAACAACTCCAAACTTCGTCTAACTCGCCCAAGAATAAATAGATAATAATTTTTAATAACACCTCCCTGTGTTCGACCTGTATGCTTCCAGTATTTAATTTAAAATTCGCGCTTTTCTGATTCATTAGAAAACGTCAATCAAGTTTTTGGCGCCGTTACCGGGGAGGTAACGATTAGATTTTATTATTTATTTGATCTCTGATTCGTGTTAGTTTTGTTTTCCTTGTTTTTTTTCTTTCGCGTATTCATAAAAAAAACTTGCTTTTCTTCTCAAATTCGTTTCCTTTTTCTTTCCAATCTCTATATTTCTTTCTTGTTTTACAAGGCTATACAATTTTTTTTTTTACAATTTTCCTTTTTTCTTCTCTGTTTAACATCTTGCCGAAATCTCTACTACATCATCTGCCATAACTTGCATCCAATCCCAATACCCAACTTCACTTCACAAATCCCCTTCCTGCTCCATTCCAATTACCAATCATCACCCCTCTCCTACCCCTTCAACAATCCACACCCTTTACAACAAACATTCCACCGTACATCTCAACCACAGTCCACCCTTTGCCATTAATACACAAACAACAAATCCCACTACAAACTTTCTTGCCACCCCACACTCTACATCCTCAACAGACCACGCCCAATTCCTCACACAAACACCCTCCATCTCACCGTCCTAATCACATACCACCCTCCCCTCACCATCAATAACAGGACGTAAACCCATCATACAACATCACGTCCAATCCTACAACAAAACCATCACCATAGTCCATCCTTCACAACCACAAAGCCACTCTATATCATCGTTCACCACTGTCTCCATACCTTACACCATCAGACAAGACCATACGGCTACCAAAACCGATCACTCACACAAACTCAAATTCGAGAACCCCCAAACCAAATACCCACAATTTCAGATCGAACGAAAATCGCGAGCAGCCACCAAACCGCACCGCAGAAATTGCAAAATCTCCTCATTTCCAGTTCGCACAGCAATCTCGCATTCACCACAGATCAACAACCTTCAATCCGTCCTTCACATCTTCACTAAAATCACGTCCGTGACCCTAATAACACTCCATCACAGTTCGTATAGCATCCACTTCTGTCACAGCTGAACACCAACACAGTTCAAACAAAAAAAAAATCAACATATCCCTCACCGACACAAACTGTTGCAACTCACCCTCTGCATAACCGAAATCCAATAATAACCCCTTATCCCCAAATCGATCCTACCAGATTTGAACCGCAACCCACCGCTACTGCTTTTTGTTCCTACCGGAATCCCCAATTTCCAGAACCACACACCAGTTCGTCGAATCAAGTCATCCTCTTTTTCAACCATTGCATTCAACTGTCGCAGCAAATTCGTACCCAAATTGCAATTCTTGAACCCCCAAAAACATATCAGCCCCTCAGCCGATTCAAACCCTAAAAACCCGAAGCAAGCCAAACCCAAAAATCACGATTCATAAACCCCTACCCAAATCAGAAATCCCAAAAGCCGACAGTCACCCTCATACCCTACCGAAGCCAAAACTCGATTCAAGATCCTTATCATCAATTGAATTTTCGGTAAGAAAACAAAGTAGGAGGAAATATTTGTTTTCGTGATTTGTTTTCTGAAAGGAAGGGGCAGAGTTTGTTTTGAGGAAAAAAAGGGGAAAGGGGGCGTGATTTGTTTTCTGGTGTAAGGGAGTGATTTTTGCTTTGGGTTCGAATAGCATACGAGGGCGCTCGCTGGTTGTCCTTGTTTTGGTTTTTAGTGCGTGGCCACCTGGCCTGATTTTGGAGTGTATTTGTCTGAGTAGCAATATTGAGTCTAGCTTTGCTTTAGTTTATTTTTTTTTGTTTAGCTTAGTTCTTTTTTTTTTTAGCTGAGTCAATTTATTTATTTAATTTAATTTAGTTTAGTTTTTTTCTCTTCTCCTTTCTTCTTGTTTAGTCCTAGTTAATTTTATTTATTTTCCCATTCTATTTTCTCTTAAAAAAAAGGGGTTTTGACTTGTGAAACACAATTGACAATTAAGAGCAAACTAGATGGGTATGATTTAGTTCCTATTTTTTGAGTTGCGGTTTGCTTGGTTTCCGTCGAGTTATTTGTTGTTTTCAATTTTGCCGGTGTAATATTCAACTCTCTTTGATTTCTCTTTTTTTTTCTACACCATAAAAAATCGCAAAGGAAATCAAATCTAAGATCAGGGAACTCAATCAAGAAAAGCAACAAATAAGGGTTCAAGCAATCAAAGGCCACGGGAAATAAACATTTCACTCTACTCAACTGCTCTGGGAAGACTGCCATACCCCACTGTAAATTTCTTTTAACTCTACAGGTGCTCTGCCGTAAAGAAAAAAAATATATATAGACAATTGTTGTAAAAAAAATTCTGCAGGGGCAGCGGCTTGAATGTAATTTTTTTATTTCTGCAATTATTTTGTGTGATTGTTGTTATTTCTGCACTTTTTATTCATTTTGTTAAGGGCAATACCCCAATTCACATAAGGTGAGGGAATTCATCACCCTTTCCTTAGCCCACAATTTGCATCTCATCGTAGAATCTGACTAATAATAACGGTTAGACGTTAGACTTAAGGGAGTCACGGGCTCATCTAGGGCTTAATTGTATTGTGATAGTTGATTCATTTGGAATGAATTATTTCTTGGTGTCTAGACTACGGCAGAGAAATAACCGTTTATAAATATTACGGTGATTCGTAAATATTATATCGGTTGTTACTCTGAAGGTACTTAAACCTTCGGTTGCATTGCTAGGGTGATTCCTGGTGCACCGATAACTCCTGTCCGTTAACTGGCTGAGAAATCTTTTGATCTGAGTAATCAAACGCATCACTTTATAATTTTGGGTTAGGAGCCTATAAGGACATAAAATTTCATTGTAGCGGATTTCTGTGCTTGCATTTAACAACGATGAGTGAAAAAAGTGTTAGCCAACAAAATTCTCCTAGGGGTTCTCGAATCAACCAAAATTTTCCAACCGAATTGGATCAAAATCGAGTGAATCAAAACTTTCAAAACTTTGGGGATCAAAATCAAATAAATCAAAATTTTCAAAATCCCAATATCCAAATGGATAGACCCTTGTCTCTTCGTGATCGATGTTATCCGACTAGGACCGTCCAACCCTCTGTCATCGTGTTCCCACCAGCTGAAGGAAACAATTTTGAGCTAAAACACTCTTTTATTCAAGGGGTACCAAAATTTACTGGGTCTGAAAATGCTTATGAATTTCTAAGTGAATTTGAATTGTATGCTTCCACAACAAAAATGCAAAAATTATCTAACGAATCGATCAAGCTAAGGCTAATCCCATTTGCACTACTTGAAAGCGCTAAAAGATGGCTAAATTCTCTTCCATGACATTCCATAAGAAGTTGGGATGAATTTGTCACTGCATTCTTGAAAAAGTTTTTCCCTTTCCATAAAACTCTAAAAATCCGAATCGTGATAAATCAATTTTGTCAAAATGAGGGGGAAACTTTTTCAAAATACTTTGAAAGATTCAACCAACTATTATATAATTGTCCTCATCATGGAATTCTAAAAGATCACTTATGTCAAATTGCATATGAAGGGCTAAACTATCAGACTAGAACTCAACTAGAATCAATGTGTGGAGGAGATTTTATGTCTAAGACAGCCGATGAAGCTTGGCAATTCTTAGAAGATTATTCTGAAAAGGACATGCAATGGGAATCAATTCGTGTTCCCATTCGTACTTCTACTAGAGGAGTGCATGTCGTAGACCCAAGTCAAATTCCCTTAGAAAATCAAACCCCTCAAGCCGGAGAAGGGTTACCCCACTATTACTCTCAAGACTAAGCCAATGCTATAGCTCAAAATAATCCTTACTCATCCACGTACAACCCTAGTTGGAGGAACCACCCAAATTTTTCTTGGTCAAACCCCAATAATTCGGCTAACCCATCTCACGTGCAACCCTTTATTCCCAACCCAAATTATCAAGCTCCACCTACAATTTCTCAAACCTCTCAAACATCATCTCAATCCAAACAACTTTACAGGCACCCCAGTCTTTAATCATCAAACCCATCCTCTCAAGCTTCTCAATCGTCACCAGAAATTGTGCGTTTAGAAAAACAAATGGAACAAATGATGAATATGATAAAGGAACTAGCGAAAAATAACGAGAAAGGAAAGTTGCCGAGTCAGCCTGAGGTGAATCCAAAATATAACTCTCGTGCTGTAAATTCTTGTGAGGACGAAAACCATAATCCAGTCAATGCTGTTACAACCCTTCGATCTGGAAAGAGGATTGATAATAACATGGGCGACCCTGGCAAACCTTCTAACTCTACCCCAATCCCTAATCTTGATGATCACCCATTGGCTTCGAATGCCAATTCTTCTAAACCTCCATTTTCCTTAAATGTTGGCAATCCCAACAATTCTTCTTCCAGTGTTGGCAAACCCGACCCAGCTTCGAAAATTAATGTTGGCAATACCAACATTCCATCTTCTACGACCCTACCACCTTTTATTTCCTTGGATAAACCTTCTTCCTCGAACGATGAAACTGATCACAGAGTCGAAAAACCAATAGCTCCATTTCCCCATAGACTCAATAATAAGAAGAAAGCGGCAAATTTCGATAAAATTTTGGAAATTTTCAAACAAGTCCGTGTGAACATTCCTCTTTTAGACACAATTGAACAAATTCCTCAATATGCCAAATGTCTTGAGGAATTGTGCACACAAAAACGTGCGTCTAATGTCCCAATAACCGCCTTTTTAACTGTGAATACAAGCTCTGCTCTTTCGAATTTTACCCCAGTCAAGTACAAAGACCCTGGCTGCTCTACGATTGATTGCAAAATAGGAAACACCCATATCTCTCGTGCCCTACTCGACCTTGGTGCTAGTGTCAATCTTCTTCCTTATACTATTTATTGTCAACTTGGGTTAGGGGAAATTAAACCAACAAACATCACCCTTCAGTTAGCAGATCGATCTGTTAAAAAGCCATTGGGAATTATTGAAGACGTCTTGATACAGATCGAACAGTTTTACTTCCCTATCGATTTCATAGTTTTAGACACAGAGCCTGTCTCACATCCCAATGTTCAAATACCATTGATTTTAGGACGACCCTTCTTAGCAACCTCAAATGTTGTCATTAATTGTAGAAACGGTCAACTTCGACTTTCCTTCGAGCACCTGACTATTGAGCTATACATCTTTAATCTCAACAAACAACCTAGGGATTTTGATACCGATGAAATCGACATGATTCAAACCATAGTTGACGAAACCTCTAGTGACACTTCTAAAGCCTTGAAAATGTGTCTGGAACATTTCGACTCCGATTTCGACGAACTTGAGTACATTTCTGAACTGAATGAATTTCTTGACTTAAATCCCTCGTCTTTTGAGTCTAACCAAGGAATTTTAACTAATGTTGACACTCAAGAACATCCTAAGTTAGATCTCAAACCCTTGCCACAAGACCTTAAGTACGCATACTTAGACTCCTCAAAAACTCTTCCCGTAATCTTGGCCTCTGATCTTACCGAGGACCAAGAAGAAAAACTCTTAGAAATTTTGCGGGAAAATAAAGACGCCTTGGGATGGGAACTGAGCGATATAAAAGGAATTAGCCCATCAATTGTGGAACATCGCATACATTTAGTTGATGAGGCTAAACCCATCCGTGAGGCTCAAAGACGATTAAACCCAAACATGAGAGAAGTGGTCAAGGAGGAGATAATCAAATGTGTAGACAATAACATCATCTATCCCATCTCTGATAGTACCTGGGTGAGTCCGGTACAAGTCGTACCAAAGAAATCAGGAGTCACAGTGATCAAAAATGAAAGTAATGAGCTTGTCCCACCAAAAATCAAAACAAAATGGCATGTGTGTATCGACTATCGAAAGCTCAACGCAGCCACACGAAAAGACCATTTTCCCTTACCTTTTATTGACCAAATGCTCGAACACTTAGCGGGTCATGAGTACTACTGTTTTCTCGATGGATACTCTGGCTATAACCAAATCCCTGTTGCTTTAGAGGATCAACACAAGACCACCTTTACTTGTCCCTTCGGAACCTTTGCTTATCGTCGCATGCCTTTTGGTCTTTGTAATGCCCCCACGACTTTCCAAAGGTGTTTGATGAGTATCTTCTCTGACATGGTGGACGAATTCTTGGAAATATTCATGGATGATTTTTCAATCTATGGATCATCTTTTTCCCAATGCCTCACTCATTTAGAACTCGTCCTGAAACGTTGTAAGGAAAAATCACTCGTGCTTAATTGGGAAAAATGCCACTTCATGGTAAAAAGGGGGATAGTTCTAGGTCATGTCGTCTCCAAAGATGGCCTTGAAGTCAATAAATCTAAAATCGATTTGATTGCTAATCTGCCTCCTCCTAAGTCTGTCAAAGATGTTCATTCATTTCTTGGCCACGCAGGATTCTATAGAAGATTCATTAAGGATTTCTCAAAAATTTCAGAACCTCTCTCAAATTTACTTTCCAAAGACGTTAAGTTCGAATTCTCCAATGACTGCAAAACATCTTTTGAAACTCTTAAGTCAATCTTGACCACAGCTCCCATCATTCAACCTCCTGATTGGACTCAGCCATTCGAACTTATGTGCGACGCTTCAGACTTTGCAATTGGAGCCATCTTAGGTCAGCGTATCGATAAACTCGCTCGAGTCATTTATTATGCTAGCAAAACCTTAAACGGGGCCCAATTGAATTACTCAACTATTGAAATGGAATTTTTGGCAGTTGTGTTCGCTCTTGAAAAATTCAGACCATATCTCATAGGATCTAAAGTCATCGTTTACACTGATCATGCTGCCCTCCGATATTTGCTTTCTAAAAAGGATGCCAAGGCCCGGTTGATTCGTTGGATCCTTCTTCTTCAAGAATTCGATATAGAAATACGAGATAAAAAGGGTTCTGAAAATGTCGTAGCTGATCATCTCTCTCGAATTGTGCACGAAAATGTTAACGACACCCAAATAGATGACTATTTTCCTGACGAACAACACCTTTCGATCTCTAACACCCCTTGGTACGCTGACATTGTGAATTATCTTGTCACATAACAAACACCCGCTGAATGGTCGAAACAAGATAAACAAAAATTTCTCTCGAAACTTCTATTGGGACGACCCATATCTTTTCAAATACTGTCCAGACCAAATCATTCGAAGTTGTGTGCCCGATCATGAACACCAAAGTATTCTCTCTTTCTCACATGACCATGCTTGTGGCGGTCATTTTGGAGCAAGATAAACTGCTGCAAAAGTTTTGCAAAGTGGTTTTTATTGGCCCACACTCTTCCGTGACGCTTTCGAATTTTGTTCTAAATGTGAGCAATGTCAAAGAACGGGTCGAATCTCTAAGCGAAACATGATGCCTCTCAATCCCATTTTAGTGATTGAGTTATTTGATGTTTGGGGCATCGACTTCAGGGGACCATTCCCTAATTCATTTGGGAATCTTTACATCTTGCTTGCGGTAGATTATGTCTCAAAATGGGTTGAAGCCATCCCGACCAAAACCAACGACAACAAGGTTGTTGTCAAATTCCTCAAAGAAAACATCTTTTCACGCTTTGGCACACCTCGAGCTATCATTAGCGATAATGGCACTCACTTCTGCAATCGTGCCTTTGAGTCCTTGCTCAAGAAATACTCAATCACACACAAGCTATCAACCTCTTACCATCCACAAACTAGTGGACAAGTAGAAGTTTCCAATAGACAAATCAAGCAAATTCTTGAGAAAACCGTGAATTCCAATAGAAAAGATTGGTCCGTAAAACTGATTGATGCACTTTGGGCTTTTCGCACTGCTTATAAAACCAATCTAGGGATGTCACCATATCGATTAGTCTTTGGAATTGCCTGTCACTTACCTCTTGAATTAGAGCATTATGCTCTTTGGGCCATAAAATTTTTGAACTTTGACTTAGAGAAAGCCGGCTCACATAGGAAGTTACAAATTTCTGAATTAGAGGAACTAAGAAATGAGGCATATGAAAATGCGAAAATCTACAAAGAAAGAACCAAAGCCCAACACGACAAAAACATACTTCGTAAGGAATTCAACGTAGGTCAAAAAGTTCTTTTATACGACTCTAGACTTCACTTGTTTCCAGGAAAACTCAGATCTCGATGGACTGGACCTTATGTTGTGAAAACAGTATATCCTCATGGAGCGGTTGAAATTGAAAATCCTAGGGATGGAAAAGTCTTCAAAGTAAACGGTCAACGACTGAAACCATTTTTGGAATTCGAGCAATATGACGAAGATGACCCTATCGATCTACATGAACCTGATCATCCACCATGAAATCAGGTGGTAAACGTTTTTTTTTTTTTAGTTTTTTTTTTTCTGCCTTAGACAGTTGGGACACTGTCTCAATCAAGTGTGGGGGGAGTCTGCATTGCATTCTTTCGATTTTTCTTTAATTTTTCTTTCTTTCTTTTCATGTAGGACCATCATACATTTTATATCGTAGTAACATACACCAAATCAATTTAATTTTTTTTTGGAAAATACGACTCATTTTCAATTGATACAACAAAATAAGTTTACAATTTTTAGCCAGTTGATATAATTTTTCTCTCTCAGCTAAGTTCGAATTTGAAATATAATGAAAAGTTAAATTTTGAGGGATAATAGTGTAACCGGTACATACAGAGATTCTTAGGTGATAGCCATGAAATCTATTCTATATTGTAGACTTTGTTTAAATAAGTGGAGGACTTAAAATACTTATATTGGCTTTTCGAATCTTTAAAACTAAGTTGTGTTAAGCTGAATTCGCGTAACTCTCTTTTGTGCTTATATCTTCAATAATAATAATCTAAGGGTATCTAACATTGCTTGTATATCAAGCATTGGTGTGCAAACCCGCCAAGCTCTTACCGACACGTTGTTGACAAAGTCAGCGTTGGAATATCTTGGTCTCATTTTATGAGATTGGACACCTAAGGATTACCGACACGTTGTTGACAAAGTCAAAGTCGGCCTGCACAATCCGCCAAGCTCTTTAGCCACTCTCCGTTAGTCCGCGAGGCAGTGCATAGGTGGTAAACCTTGGTCTTCTAAGTTAGGTGTATGTACTTAATCATAAATTTTAAAATTTTATAGAATAAAGAATAAGCGATGATGCCCAAACACTTCTTGACCTTATTGATTTGACTAGCCATACATGAGAAAATTAGAATACCACTTTGCAAACTGTGCCAAGCAAACTAAGAATTTATTTCATGGCTGCACTATGTTATCGACCGAACTAACTGGCCAAACTGGAATTTAACATTTGAAAACTTGATTTATATTGAAAATTTGTGACAAGTGGAGGTATCTAAAATAAAAATCAATTGATTAGAAATTATTAACTTAATTTGTTGTACCACTTTCCTGAAATAAGTCGTGTTTTCATTTTTCGTTTTTATTTGCGTATGTCCATTGCATTCATGTAGTTTCATTAGAATTATAGCATACTGCATTTGGATTTTGTGGGTAGTATCCGCTGAAAACCCTCACGAGACACCACTGGTCCTACTAGGGACACCTAGAGGTTTAACGGCTTGTTGCATGCGCTCAATGCAATCGTGTTTCCTACGAAAGTGCGACCTATCTAGTTAGTTTTTCATTTTCTTTTTACTCGAGGATGAGTAAAAGATAAGTGTGGGGGTATTTGATTAGCACAGAAATGTGTTTATTTTTATGCCTATATCTTATCTTTATTGTATATAAATAAATGCTACTTTGGGTACTTTTGTGTGTTTTTACAGGCTGTCAAGAAATGCCTCCTTCGTTTCAAATTAAAGGCCAACTACAGATTAAAAGCTACTTCCCCGTACTAAAGCCATCTCAATTACAAAAGACGTTGTAGCTCACTGGTAAATGCATAGAGATTTGTACTGAGAGACCTGAGTTCGATCCCTGTCGAGCTCACTTTTTGCCAAAGAACAGAACGCGTTCACACTGCCCTTTGCTATGAAGAATATATTAATTAGTGTTATATTATATATATACATATTCATGTGTATATATGATATTCACTAATAGACATTTCAGGAATAGTCATGGAAATCAATTCAGAACATTCATTTTTCAATTTCCAATAAGAAGAATTTCTGATTGATTTATTGCCAAGAAAAGATCAATTTTGAAGATTTCATCCTTTGTTGCCTTTGGAGTTTGATGAGCATCCTTGTTTGGAGTAATTAATCACATGCAATCTAATTACCAATCAACTAGCCATACGGAGGATTTGGAAGATATTCACCAAGATATGCATCAGATATTCTTAAGAGAATTATTTCCAAACAAGCCTAGTCAAGTAAGGCAAGAGATATGATATTACTTCTTGGGAAAAGAGGGCCATTTAGTCATTGATTTGATTAGGATTTGGTCTACATCTCTATAAATATACATGATGTCCCATTGTAAAGCCATTCATTTTTCTATTCTGTATTCTCTTTTGTTCTAATAAAAGTCTTTTCTTTTCTAGTTTTGTTGTTATTTTAGTTTCATAACAATTTGTGTTATCTACCTAATTAGGTTTGGGTAGAATGCATATTGTTATTGTCTTTTATTACTGTTTGTTAGCGATTCACTGTTGATTAGTTTCAACAGGAATCCTACTTTTAATTTCTGTTATTGTTCTAGTTGTTATTCTCTTTTTCTAGTAATTGTTCCTTTTCTTTTCAATTATTGAATTTGATACTGATTAGATTCAGAGTAATTTCAACAACATAAAAAAAAAACAACTCCAAACTTCGTCTAACTCGCCCAAGAATAAATAGATAATAATTTTATTAACACCTCCCTGTGTTCGACCTGTATGCTACACACATGTACGCTTGCAGTATTTAATTTAAAATTCGCGCTTTTCTGATTCATTAAAAAACGTCGATCAAATACTCATTAGAGATAGGATCAGCAGCATCCTAGAATGGGAAAACTCATTAGAGATGGGGTTAGTAATGCCCTAGAATGAGTTAAGAGTGACAAGTTTATAATTAATGTATTTGTGATTATATATAATTCGATTTTAGAAAAATATGATTTTTGAATATATAAAGGTTATATATATTTGAAAAGTTAATCAACTAATAAAATTATTGAAACTTATAAAATAGTGAAAGTTGAGTTGGTTAATAAACAACTTTCAGCTCTATTCCTTTTTGAGGACGAAAAGAGTTTAAGTGGGGGAGATTGTAACAACCCGGAATTTTGGAACCAATTTAAAAATTTTATTTTAGGAATATTAATGGAAAATTTAATATTTAAAATAATTTATCTTAAATAATAATGATTAAAAATTATTTAAATCGAAGTTAGAACGAATATATTTATTTTAATTATAAAAGGAGTTAGAGATAGCGTGGCAATTTGAAAATTTGAATTTAAACTTTGACTGACTGTACAGGATGCAAAATAAATCGGATTTTGGTAAAACCAAAAATATTAGAATCTATTTAAAAATATCTTTCCAACGAATCTGAAAAATTGAAATTTCATAATGGTAATCAAAAGTTATGCCCATTTGAATATTCAGAATAGTCGCTGTAGAATTTATATATATATATATATATATATATATATATTAAAAATAGCCATTTTACAAACGACCTCCGTTGTCGATGAAACCACTTTCGTTGGATCCGGAATGCCAAATAATTGTGAGATTCCAATTTTCATAATTTTTATAATCAATATGCGAGCGCGGAAAAGGAAAATGTGTTTTGTCAATTTCAGTCAATTTGGATCGACCAGAAAATGGCCATTTTTCAAACGATCTCCAAATTCGACGAAATTTGTTTGTTAGGACTGTATCGTCAAAACATAGCTAGAAATAATTTTTCTGTAATTTTTAGAGTCCGTTTGTGACCCGGTGAATTTAAATGTATGGTCGAATTAATTAAATAAATGATTTAAATTTTAAAATTGAAGAAAACAAGCTCAAAACAATCGATTGGGCTTACGAGACCTAGCCCATTACGTCGGGGACGTGGGTATTTGCCTAAGGACAACTTTCGTTGGACTGAAATTGGATCTGAAAAAGATTAATGCGTTTATTTGCAAAATAGAACATTTAATATTAATTTATTATAAATATACATCACCTAAACCCAAATTTCAATAACCTAGACGCCACTTTCAGATTCAATGGCCACTATGCTCCCAATTTCATTCGTTAATTTCTTCCAATCCTCTTAATAAAAATCAAAACTCCAAACACCAAATCGAATAACAAATCAAGGGCTAGATAATCAACAGTCGAGACGGAGTTTCAGGCTTCGATTTGGCCGGAATTGGACGATGAAGGCGCCGCATTTGGAGGTGTGTTGCGGGCCCTGGGTGCGTGCGAGTGGGTCCGTACATCGGTCGGAGGTGGAGCTCAAGTTAGCGGATGGCGTGGTGGCGAAGGATCGGTGGCCGATGCTGACATGGAGATGCACGCAGGGGGGTTTCTGATGGGAACGATGGGTTCAAGTAAAACAGACGATGGTCCAGGAAGAAGATGGTTTAGCCGTAGACAATCAATGTAATTAAGAAGTAATTATATATTTAATTAATCTCTAATGTAATTAAACGTCTAAATGATCATATCTTGACCATACGAACACAGAAATGGACGAGATCAAATGCGTTGGACTCGTGTTGATCAGATCTACGCAATGAAACAAAGCACGTTGGAAATTTCAAACAAAAATCAATGTGAGATTTCTATTTTAAAATTAAAATTAATTAATTATTGCAATGTGAAATTTATATTTATTTCATTTTGATGTTGTATATATATTTATTGCAATGTTGATTTGTTTTGTGATTGCGATGAACCACTGAATTGAGTTGTGTATTCATGTTTGTCAGAATTTTGTGTACACAATAAAAACCATATTTTTATTGTATATATAAAATATATAATATTCATGTTTTTTATAAAATAGATGAAAACAAAAATATAATGTTTGAAATAAAATAGATGAAACAAGTTTTACACATTTTGTTGAAATAAAATTAGCATTTTTATTTGCTAAGATAGATTAGAAATTGTAACAAATAAATTATTCTTTTATTTGTTATTAAAATGTAAACATATAAAATATTCTTTTATATGTTATTAGAATACATAGAAAAATGTAAACATATAAAATATTCTTTTGTATGTTATTAGAATACGTAGAAAAATGTAAACACATAAAATATTCCTTTATATGTTATTAGAACACATAAAAAAAGGTAAACAAATAAAATATTCTTTTATTTGTCATTAGAGTACATAGGAAAAAGGTATGGAAATAAATGTGTCATATTTGTTGAAATATGAATTGACAAATAAAATTGTCACTTTTGTTGAAATATGAATTGACAAATAAAATTGTCATTTTCGTTGAAATTATAATTGGCAAATCAAATTATCATTTTGCTCGTTAGATTGTTAAAATTAACAGTGGATTATTTACAAATAAAAACATTGATTTTTATTTGTCAAATTTAACATTAAATTGTTCACAAATAAAAACATTTAATTTGTAAACACATAAAAATAGTCATTTTCATTTGTTATGTGAAGGATAGATTTTTGTGTGCGAATAAATTTACATTTTTAATTGTCATGCTGAGATTAGAAACTGTATGCAAATAAGAATACTACTTTTGATTTGTCATTAGAGAACATAGAAATGTTATGTTAGATTAAAAATATCCTCTTATTAGAATTGTTATGTGAAATAGAAATGTCCATTTAATAGATAATGTTATGTTTAAATATAAAATGTCATTTTTAGTTAGAATATAGAACTGTCATTTTCAGTCAGAATATAAAGTGTCATTTTTAGTTAGAATATAAAATGTCATTTTTAGTTAGAATATAAATCATGTCATTTATGCTGAGTTAAAGTTGACAAAATAAACATTTCATTTATGTTGAATTTGGATTAACAAAATAAATGTGTTATTTATGTTGGATTAGAATGGATCAAATAAACACGTCATTTTTGTTCAGTTAGAAATGTCAAATATAAAAGTGTCATGTTTGTTTAATTAGAATAGTCAACAAAACAGAAGAATCATTTTTATGTGTCTTGTTGAAATAGAAAAGTTTAACAATAAAAAAATTACATTTTTATTGTATGTAAGAAATAATGAGAAATGATCATTATTTGAGATAGAAAAGTTACATTTTTATTGAATGTAAAGAATGATCAACAAAAATATTCATTTTTGTCAATATAGTTTAGTTTAAAAAAATATTCATTTTTGTCAATATAGTTTAGTTTAACAAAAATATTCATTTTTGTCAATATAGTTTAGTTTAACAGAAATAATCATTTTTGTCAATATAGTTTTGTTTAACAGAAATATTCATTTTTGTCATTATAGTTTAGTTAAACAAAAACATTCATTTTTGTCAATTAGTATAGCTGAAATGAAAACATTCATTTTCGTCAATTTAGAATTGTTGAACAAAATATCCATTTTTGTCAAAACACATTTGTTGAAACCAAATGGTCACTTTTGTCAAATTATCAAGGTTCAAATCAAAATTGTCGCTTTTGTCAAATTATCAAAGTTGAAACAAATTTGTCGCTTTTGTCAAATTATAAAATTTGAAACCAATTTGTCACTTTTGTCAAATTATAATAGTTGAAACAAAATTGGTATTTTTGTCAAAATATAATGGTTAGAACAAAAATTACATTTTTGTAAATTAGAATTGAGTTAGAACAAAAAAATACATTTTTGTCAAATAGATTTATGTCAAAAACAATAATATAACGAACAGGGATTTTCGACCCCGAAAATCGACATAAAAACACCATGTCTGTAAGGACCCGTAACTTCCCCGTGAAGGAAAGAGCGGATACTTTGAGTACAAGGCGAATCAGAATGCAAACAGAAGATCATTTCATTGTTTATTACAACAATTCCATCAGAATACAAGAATATACAGAGTATGAATAAATATTACACATTTGACAAATATCAGAGATTACAATAAATTACATAGCAGCGGAAAAAAATATATTAAACACAACTGAAAGTAATACACGGATACAGAGCTTTCCGAGTATCGTTCCAGCTGTAAATCAGGATCCTGTGAATATAAATCTACAAAACCAAAACTACTAGCTGCACGTGCGGAAAATAAGGGCACCCAGAGTTCAGGTTAAAACAATAAACTCTAGGTCAGTCATGGGACTGGTGTGAGAACTAAAACAGTTATTTAAAGCTTTACTTTAAAAGAGAGTAATTCAAGGGACCACGCTGTATAACACGAAACGGGTTTCCTCCCAAGAATACCAGTGCTTAGAATAAACAGCGCAATGCTTTGTCGAAAAATGAAGCTATTATAAGACCCAGGTCCCATTACACAATGCAACGCAAGCCGGAGTATAGGGTTTTTACCTTATAATAGCCAAACGTGCTTGGTACGTTTAAAACAAATCATTTGATACTATTATAAGTGCATAGTGTCAAAAACAATTTCAATCATAAATATCAATCATAGGCGGCATGAATGTCCCATACCACTATGTCGTCATACTAGGTTCTACAAATAAAACCGAAATATCTCGTATTGGAAATTGGATTTCCATCATGAGTCGAGGCAAGGGGCAAGCACCTCTCCGCTTCGAGACACTCTAGCAAATGTCTCAGGACTACTCTCTCTGGGTAGCCTCTGGATCTTCAGGGCCGGTCCTCTCTTATGTTTGAGGATTGGCAATTCCTGAACACACGTTTCCCGGTCCTTACAGACCTAAAATCGAGGCGCCTCGCATCCAACAACCACATAGGTGAAAAGTATATAAATGTCAGCCAATTTAAGCACTGACACTACCACTAGCTAGAAAGAAACGTCGCGCTCTCCCTGCAGTCTGTAAAGACCCGTAAATTCCACTGTTTGGATCGACCATAAACCACACAAGTCTAACCCAAAGGTTGGAAATCCACGAATACTTTAACTCTGGGAATACAACAACATCAGAACAACAACTGCAGACTTTTATTACATCATGATAATATAACATCAGAGTACAGAATATCAGAGTACATCGATAAAATACAGCGGAAGATAAATTACAATATTTTAATACATTGCAGCGGAAACAATAAAATAACTAAGGTAGCGGCAGACAACTATGCTCTGGACACAGCTTTAAGCTTCAATCCATAATCTTGTTCAAGCGATAAACCTGTAGACAAACTACTCGACTGCCCGTGTGGAAAAGAGGGCTGATATACACGTAAATGTGTATATTTTATCCACTTATTTATCTTATTTTATCTTTAAAATAACTGATACTGTGTATTTATAGCTGTGTTTTTCAGATTATCTGAGATAAATGGATTAATGCATTTAATTGTTGAAAAGCTTGAAGAATTTGCGCAAGAAGAGTGTTGATTTTTAAAGCTGGATTAAAGCTTGAAGATCTGAAGAGATGTTGCTGTTCAACTACTTTCTGCTGCATATTTCAAAGTTAAGATTCAATGCTTTTCTGATCACTTGGAGTTCTTATTCATACTCAAGGCAATTGGAGTTAAAGCCCGCAACCTATTTTCTCTGCATGCGTTCACACTAGCTCCTTTGCAAGGCTTCTCATTCAAACGTGTTCACACTTAGCTACTTGATTTATGTGTTATTTTGAAAATGGGTTTTTGTCCCACATTGTGTGATGAGCCTCTTAGCCTTGGCCAATACAACTATAAATACCTTTTATCTCATTCATTGTAAAACACACTTAGTTCTATTCTGTAATTCTCTTCTTGGAATAAAACTCTTCTTCACCTTTCTCTCAGTTGTTATTTTACTTTATATTTTATTTATGTTCATGTCTGTTATTTTCATTTTCTCTTCTTCTTTAGCTATGTCTAGCTAATCCCCTTTGATTAGGGGGTGATGACGCTAACAGATATGATTCAACATGAATCACATAGCCAATAGATGAGGACTGTATACATGTAGATCTGGATCTGAATAAAGGGTTAGATATGAAGCTTCATATTCTATGTCGTTTAAGAGCTATGCTCCTTCACAGGGTATACTCGTGTTCGATCTAACAATTATCAGATTTAGATCTAATTTTAGGGTTTTAGAAATTAATTTGTGAATCTGTCCTGATAGTTTATGGTTGTTTAAGAGCTCAGCTCCTGCATAGGCTATGCTTGTCGCTATTTACTTATTTGTTTCTGAGAATCTATTTATCGTTGATTCGTGTTTGTGACAGAAACATGAATTAGATCTATATTTATTTGTTGGCTATTGATGAGTGTGAATCTAATCTATGTCATTATCCCCTAATTGTTTTCTCTTATTATATAAATCTCTCTTTTTACTTAATTACTATTATTTTCTGTGTTTTCAATCAATCAAAATCTTGGAATAACTTGATTGGATTTATTAATTAAAATATTTTTGCTCCCAGAGTTCGATACCCTCTACAACAATCCTTGTTGTTTAGGAAAACTGAACGGATTTTACAGTTGTTTACAATTGTTTAATTTGTTCGCAAACAAATTTTGGCGCCGTTGCCGGGGACCAAAATAATTTTTATTTTTAAATCCTTCGGGTTATATTATTTTTTCTTTCCATTATAAAAAAAACACAAAAATATTTTATTTTCGAAATTGTGTTAGCAGAAAATTCTTGATTGTTTTGATTTGGTGTTAATCAATGATACTGTAATCTTCCTACCAAGAGAGAAAAAAAATTGCTTCTTTTGATTGATTTGTTTCCTTTTTTTAAATTCCTTTTCTATTCTTTATATTTCTTTTTTCTACAAGTAAAAAAATAAAAAAATAAAAGATTTTTCTTGGATTCCTTTCCTTAATTATTTTCTGCCATTTCTTTTCTAAATGTATTTCTCGATCTTCTCTCCAATTTCTTACTTCCTTTCTTTTGCAATTTGATTTCTTGCTTCTTTTCAACAATATAAAAAATCTTTTCTTTCCTTACATTCTCTCCAGTTGTTTGATTTGTTAGAAAACTCTTTATTGGTATGATTTAATGATATTGTAATCATCCAAATAAGAAAAAAAATAGTTGCCCAAATTTTCATTCTCTTTCCTGTTTTCTCCGCAATTTCTTTCCTTTCTCTTGCTTATTTCTTTCCAACTTTGCACAAATTTCTTTCCTTTCAATTCGTACAAATAATAAAAAAAAAAATCCCTTCCAATTTTACTCTTCTCTGCCTTCTTCTTTATATAGATTCCCGACCCCAATTACAACGAAACCTTTATCATCCTCTGACCATACCAATTCACCACATCAATCATCAACAAGACCGGTATCAGAACCTTTCCCTCCATCCTCTTCATGCTACTAGTCAACACCCTTCTCCTCATACCCCATTTACCATTAACCACCCTCACCAATCCCTTCCATCGAATACTGCCAATACCGCCTTCATCCACAAGCCCAACTATACACTGACAGATCTGAAAAAACTCTCTCACCACCACTGCAAACCTCATCTCCATAACACTCTTCACCCTCCCCTTGTCTGTTAACACCGAACTCAACTGAACCCCCAAAATCCAGCGTTGAAAAACCAGACTTCATCATAAAAAAAAAACAAAAAAAAAATCCCCTCAAACTAACCTTCTGTTTAACCCACGCATCACCCCCATTCAAACCATCACCGCTGTCAAAAAAAAATATTTCCAGTTCCACAAACAACGTTATTTCCTATATTCTACTTCACAACACGTTCATCAACCCCACCACAAACCTTCTAATACCACCATACCATTGACATCTTCACGTCCATACTCAACCACCCAACTTCCTTCCAGTCCACACACTGTCACCGGTACAAAGCACGATCTCTCAAAACCACCCGAGCACACTACCAGAAATCATGCGAACACCAAACAAAACCCCTTCCTGGAACCCTTCAATCTATTGCTCTCCTTCATCCCACACCACCAAACAATCACCAAACAACCATTCTTTTCACCGACAGTAACAAACATTCCCCACCAGTCCTGACCAAACTTCCACCAAGCACTACCTCGTCAAACACCCTGACTGACCAACGAACCCAAATTCCAACTCGCACACCCTCAATCCGCGATTGATAGCTGCAGCAAATCCGATTCTTACCCTATCCCAAATTGCAGATCCGACCTCAGCCTGCTTCATAACCCAAATCCGCAGCCTATATCTCCTCTACCACCACAAGCTTCCAACTTTCTACCACATCGCAACCCCTGAACCCCGTCAGTTTGATATCCGCACCCCCAGTAACAATCTTCACCGCCACGTCCAATTCCAGTAAATCCAATTCATTCGCCTCAAATTGAATCAAAATCCACCGCGAAACCTTCAACCGCCACCAGTTCAAGCCCTTCTTCGACGCTAAATACCTCCTTGGCACAATTCGCAGATTCATATTCGAGATCTGATTGTAGTCTGCACAGATTTCGAAAGAAAAAAAAGAGAGAGAAAAGGGGCGTGATTCTTTCTGAAATTGTGAGTGCTGTTGCCTTTTGTTTTGGTGAAGTATCCAGCTTTGCAAATAGTAGGTGATTTGTTTCCAATTGGAGCACGGGTTTTGAAAACAAAAGGGGGGTCGGTGTCTAATTATTTTAAGGGTTGCGTTCTCTTTTGGGCTTGGGCCAAGTCTGTGGAACTTAACAGGCTGAGTTAATTACTTCATTTGTTTTAACGTTTTTGTTTTCTTGTTTTATTTTATTTGTTCGTTGCTTGTTTTGTGTTTGATCCCATTTGTCTTTGATTGGTTTTAGTTTCTCTTAAAAAAAATCGAAAACAGGTACAGGGGAAATTATAAAAAGGCCTAAAAGGAGGCGACAACAACAGAACGCAACAGACAATTTAGGGTTCGAGCGGTTGTAGACCAAGTGGGGTGTGTACGCGCTAACGCGACTCAATTGCACTGGACGGACTGCCGATCAAGGTGTGTATTTTCTAACTCTACAGGGACCGCTGTTGCAAATAAAAAATATATATAGACATTGCTTGCAAAAATCTTCTACAGGGCATCGGCTTACTTATAAAAAAAATTGTTTTTTTATTTATTTCTGCAATTGACTGTTCTGTGACTGTCCTAAGACTGTTCATTCTGTGACTGATTAAAACATTTAAAAAAAATATCGCATTCATCTTACGCTCATTATATTTTGACAACTTGGTTTAGTTCTAACGGATTATTTCTCGGTGTCTAGACTACGGAAGAGTAATAACCATTTATAAATATTATGGTGATTCGTAAATATTATATCGGTTGTTCCTCTGAAGTTACTTAAACCTTCGGCTGCATTGCTAGGGTGATTCCTGGTGCACCGATAACTCCTGTCCGTTAACTGGCTAAGAAGACTTTTGTTGAAATAAATCAAACCGTCATTATATAATTCTAGAAATTGTAAATAAGTAATTTGCATTAGGTTCATTTAAAAAAAACAATTTTCTTTTGTGTCTAATTCTTTTCCTCTAAAAAAAAAAGAATTTCAAAACAATTCTCGTTTTGTAAAAAAAATCGCTTCTCAAATTTGTTTTTCTCGTCTTCCCTTATTCTTCTCGCTAGTGCATGCGTAATTGGACTCATGATCCTTCAGATAATCGTTTAGTTCGAACAAACATTCCTTTGACCATGGCCGAAGAAAATCCCCATCGATCTCTTATTGATGGATACTTCCCCGATCGGGTTTCTATTCCTTCTTGCATCATATTGCCCACCCCAACGGGTAACCTCTTTGAAATTCATTCGAATCACATAAATACTCTTCCAAAGTTCGGCAATTTAGAATATGATGATCCGTATATTTTCTTGACCAAATTTGAACAAGTTTGTGCAACCATGAAATTTCAACAATTAAGTGACGATGGAATCAAACTTAGGTTAATTCCATTTGCACTTACCGATTATGCTGAGAAATGGTTGTATAGCTTGCCTTCAAATACGATTGGAACTTGGGGTGAATTTGTGAACATTTTTCTAAAGAAATTTTACCCTCTGGAAAAAACATCCAAAATTCGAAATGAAATCATCAATTTTCGCCAATTTGGGGGTGAATCCTTTGCAAAATATTTTGAAAGATTTAAAGAGCTTCTAGTCAAATGTCCACATCACAATTTCAAAAAATGGACTCTTTGTCAAATTTTATACAATGGACTTGAAAATAACTCTCGAACCATGCTCGAATCAATGTGCCAAGGAAATTTTCTAGCCCAAGATCACAATGCCGCTTGGCAATTTCTCAAAAATTTGGCCGAAAAATCAGCTCAATTGAAAAGATCTAACGAGAAATCGATTTATTCCCGTTCTAACGCTCATTCGGTAGGATCATCAGTAGCCTTAGAAGCAAAAATAGACGCGATGATATCCAAATTCGATAATGTCCTTTCATCAACTCAAATAAATCAAGCTCAAGCATCTCAGACCTCATGTTACAAATGTAACGATCCTAACCACATATCTGATCAATGCCCACATTCATTGGAACAACTCAACGCATTTAACAAAGCTAGGAATGACCCATTCTCCCCAACGTACAATCCAGGTTGGAGAAACCATCTAACTTCTCTTGGACCCAAAACAATGCAAATCTGAGTGCGGTTCGACCTCCTTTTCAATCATTTTCGAATAATCCTTCGAAACCTCCCTTTCAACAAACTCAATTCCAACATCCTGTGCCACCTTCTCAAAACCAAGCGCAACAATCTTTTGTTCCCCAAGACGATGAACGATTGACATCACTGGAGAAAACTCTCGAAGAATTGACTAAAGCGACGACTCAAAATCTCCAATCAAATACCAATCTTCAAAATTTATTGACTTCGCACATGCAAAACACGAGTCAATCGATCGCTAAACTTGAAATGCAAATGAGTCAGTTAGCCACTTCGGTAAGCGAACGGGAAAGAGGCACTTTCCTGAGTCAACCCATTCCAAACCCCAACTGTCAAAATCCTAACTCCAACTAAATTCACATCATTCAAGATTCAAACGTTAGTCACTTGAATGCGGTCATGGCTCTTAGATCCGGCAAAAAGATTGACAACCATGTGGTCAACCCAAATACTTTACCGGATGATCTTCCAAACCCTTTCGAAAATTCGACCAACTCAGATCAAAACATTGAGCCAATTTCTGACAAGGACCATCCTCAAACTCAAGTAGCCCAACCTACTGAGTTGTCTGCTCCATTTCCTCATAGACTCCAACCTAGGAAAAAGACGGATCAGCTAGAAAAAATCCTTGAAATATTTAAGCAAGTTAAAGTGAACGTTCCTCTTTTAGATATTATACAACAAGTTCCACAATACGCAAAATTTCTAAAAGATATGTGCACTCAAAAACATCATACACATGTACCTAAGAAAGTGTTTCTAGCGGCAACTCTAAGCGAAGTCTTGTCCCAATCAATGCTAGTGAAATACAAAGATCCTGGCTGCCCCACAATATCATGTACTATTGGGGACAAGAAAATCGATAGATGCCTGCTAGACTTAGGTGCTAGTGTTAACTTGCTTCCATATTCCGTCTATCGCCAATTAGGGCTAGGAGAACTGAAACCCACCAAGGTTACCCTTCAGCTTGCTGACCGTTCAATTAAGAAACTTGTGGGAGAAATCGAGGATGTGTTGATCAAAATTGGCGAATTCATCTTTCCAGTTGATTTCATTGTCTTAGAAACTCAACAGGTTAGCAATCCTGCAAATCAGATCCCTTTGATTCTAGGACGACCCTTCTTAGCAACCTCTAATGCTCTCATCAACTGTAGAAATGGGTCTATGAAACTTTCTTTCGGTAACATGACTGTCGAGCTAAACATCTTCAGAACTGAAAACTCTCCTAACTCTTATGTGGACCAGTTTTCTGAAATCCATGCTGTCCACGATAATGAATCTGAGCTCGACCATCTGAATAACGAAATTGAATCAGATTACGAAACTTTGTTTCAAGATACTCCCGAAAATGTCTCTGATTCGATTCCTGTCGAGCCTCTCACAAATGAGTCTATCCCTCAACCAATTTCTTCGGTTGAGTCGCCCCCAAAATCTGACCTCAAAGTGCTGCCCAGTCATCTTAAGTACGCTTACTTAGGAGACAATGAAACTTTTCCTGTCATTATCGCTTCTGACCTTACTTTAGAGCAGGAACAATTGCTCCTTCCCATCCTTAAGAAAAATAAGGAAGCAATTGGTTGGTCCATGGCTGATATTAAGGGATTAGTCCTTCGATTGTCCAACATCGAATCCACCTTATAAATGATGCCAAACCCACTCGTGATCCCCAACGTCGACTAAACCCCATCTTGAAAGAAGCAGTTCGGGCCGAAATCCTTAAATGCCTTGACAATGGAATCATCTACCCGATTTCCGATAGTCAATGGGTTAGTCCGATTCATGTTGTACCTAAGAAATCAGGGATTACCGTGGTTCAAAATGAAGCTAACGAGCTTATCCCAACCCGCACCGAGAATGGTTGGCGTGTTTGCATTGACTATAGGAAACTTAACGCTGTAACACAAAAGGATCATTTCCCTCTGCCATTTATCGATCAAATGTTAGAACGACTAGCCGGTCACGAGTACTATTATTTCCTTAACGGGTACTCGGGATATAATCAAATCCCCATCGCTCCTGAGGACCAAGAGAAAACCACTTTCACGTGTCCATTTGGTACATTTGCGTACCGACGTATGCCTTTTGGTCTCTGTAATGCACCTGCAACCTTTCAGAGGTGCATGATTAGCATTTTTTCTGATATGATCGAGCGATTTTTGGAAGTGTTCATGGATGATTTTTCCATCTTCGGGGATTCCTACACTGAGTGTTTACATCACCTGGATCTTGTTCTTAACCATTGCAAAGATAAACACTTAACGCTTAATTGGGAAAAGTGTCACTTCATGGTTAAACATGGCATTGTTTTGGGACATGTCATCTCTAACAAAGGAATTGAAGTAGACAAAGCCAAAATCGAAGTTATCTCGAATCTTCCCATTCCCAAATCCGTTAGGGACATCCGATCCTTTTTAGGTCATGCTAGTTTTTACCGTCGCTTTATAAAAGATTTTGGCAAAATCACTCGACCTTTGACCAATCTTCTTGGTAAGGATGTTCCTTTCGACTTCAATTTTGATTGCATTTCATCTTTTGAGCGTCTTAAAAATGAACTTGTCTCTGCCCCGATCATTTGCTCTCCTAATTGGAAGCTGCCTTTTGAAATCATGTGTGATGCCTCGAATTTCGCTGTGGGCGCTGTCCTAGGACAACGTATCGATAAGATTCTTCACGTCATTTACTATGCGAGTAACACTTTGAATGATGCCCAAATCAATTATACGACCACTGAAAAAGAACTTTTGGCGGTTGTTTTTGCTCTAGAAAAATTCAGGCCTTATCTAGTTGGCTCACACATCACGGTTTATACCGATCATTCCGCACTTAGGTATCTTTTCTCAAAAAAGGATGCTAAGGCTCGTCTCATTCGTTGGATCCTTCTACTTCAAGAATTTGACCTTACCATTAAGGATAAAAAATGATCTGACAACGTTATTGCGAACCACTTGTCTCGTCTTCCAAATGCCCCGTCTTCTTCTCTTCCGATCAACGAGAATTTCCCTGATGAACAGCTGTTTTCTCTATCCACTGATCCCTGGTTTGCTGACATTGTCAACTACTTAGTCACTAAGCAGACCCCTTCTTTTTGGTCTAAGCAGGATAAACACAAATTCTTTTCCCAAGTGAAACATTTTTATTGGGACGACCCCTATCTTTTCAAGTACTGTCCCGATCAAATCATTCGAAGGTGTGTTCCCGACACTGAAACTCACAGTGTCCTCTCTTTCTGTCATGACCAAGCCTGTGGTGGTCACTTCGGTCCCAAAAAGACAGCCGAAAAGGTTCTCCAATCGGGTTTCTACTGGCCCAACCTTTTCAAAGACGCGTACGAATTTTGCAAAACTTGTGATCGATGTCAATTCTTGGGGAAAATTTCTAAATGGAATATGATGCCCCTAAACCCCATTCTAGAGGTCGAAATTTTTGATGTGTGGGGTATAGACTTCATGGGACCCTTCCCTGATTCTTTTGGGAACCTTTACATTCTCTTAGCTGTTGATTATATTTCCAAATGGGTCGAAGCTGTACCATGCAAAACAAACAATAACAAGGTTGTTGTGCGCTTCTTGAAAGAAAACATCTTTTCTAGGTTTGGCACACCTCGCACAATAATCAGTAATAATGGTACACACTTCTATAATCGTTCTTTTGAAGCTCTCATGAGAAAGTATTCGATAACCCACAAGTTATCTACTCCTTACCATCCTCAAACTTGTGGGCAAGTTGAAGTATCGAATAGGCAGATTAAACAAATTCTTGAGAAAACTGTGAATCGAAATAGTAAAGATTGGTCCCAAAAGTTAACCGACGCTCTTTGGGCTTACCGCACCGCTTTCAAAACCAACTTGGGTATGTCCCCTTATTGATTGATTTTTGGTAAGCCATGTCACTTGCCAGTTGAACTAGAACATAGGGCGTTATGGGCAATAAAAACTTTGAATCTTGATTTAGAGCAAGCAAGAGAACATAAGAAGCTTCAACTTAATGAACTTGATGAAATTCGAAATGATGCCTATGAAAATGAACAAATTTACAAGGACAGAACAAAAGTTTTTCATGATAAATCAATTTTACGTAAAACTTTCATGTCAGGTCAAAAAGTTCTGTTGTATGACTCAAAACTGCATCTATTTCCGGGTAAGCTAAAATCTAGATGGACAGCACCTTACACTGTACGGACTGTTTTTCCGTATGGTGCGGTAGAAATTGAGAATCCAACTGATGGATCATCCTTTAAGGTCAATGGTCAACGCCTTAAACCTTACTTGGAACCAACACCCAACCAAGAGGAAGAGCTCATGGTCCTCCATGAGCCACATTACATTCGGTAAGACGCACTAGCCCTCTTTTGTACATATGTAAATAGTCTCTTATTTTATTTTTCCTTTCGCTAAGATATGTCTGATTAACGACTGTGAGGACACAGTCACACTCAAGTGTGGGGGGAATTTACATTACATCAGCAATCAAATTTTATGAAGTAGGTCATTCATTGAACAAGGATTAACTTAAAATTCATAAATAACACCTTGGTTCTTGTTTGATAAGTTGAATTATTGGGTGATGAGAATGAACATTATTTATTCATTGAATCGTAATGTGTCTTTTTAAGATGCTAGCTTGAGACTGTGCGGACGTTAGTCGTGTTCTGGAGTAAGCGTGCCAACCTTTGTTATACAAGTTAGAACGTTCAAGTAAAAATAATCAAAATAAAGTCAAATAATAATGATTTTGCACTTACATTGGATTTTCTGAGTTCGTTTTCATGCATAATATTTTCTTTTCACTCAAATTTTCAAAATCGTAAGTTCTAAAATCCACTTGGCCCAGTTAAGGAGAATGACTCATTGTAGCGTTCTTCTTCGATACCCCACATTATTCAAACCCAAGTTTTAGTCGATTTACATCCATGTTTCGACAAGTTTATCTTATATTGGTATACTCAAGAACCTTTGTTTAAAGGTCAAAAACGTCACTTTTTATACCAATATTACACCACCCACTCCATACTTGTTTTAAGGTAGGATAACCATATACCACATCTTATTTTATATGGGTTATCTATCTTAAGAAACTTTGCTTATCATTCCTTTCAGCTTTTTGTATAACATCAATCCAGACTTGTGTGTTGAATTAAGGTTATAGAAGTAGAGTAATTAGGGCACAAAACTTTCCTTTCATGAAGTGTTGGTAGTAGAGGAGGAATCAAATGAAATCATGTACGTCATCATTCCATCTCCATTCATCATTCATCATGCAAAAGAAAAAAAAAGAATAGAAAAAAAAATGAAATAAAGAGAGAGTCTCTCTGAATAAAATAGTCTTCATCATTCCTGACTATGAAGCATCCATTTCCATTCCATCCACATCCATCATACCGCACTTAGAAGCAAGGATTGTAGTTGAGGAGATGAAAGGAAACAAAATGTCCATATGTGCCTTAGTATTACTTTATCTTTTGTAGCTTGAAATTCAACTAATACACTTGCCCTCTTATCTAGAATATTTCTAGAACTTACAAAGATTTTCCTTCATCTATGAATAACTCATATCCAATACATTACAGTTACATTGGTGCAAAATTAATCAAAAAAAAAGAGAAGAATAAAGAAATGATTGGGTGCACATTGTCGATGTGTAGAACTTTGGTTGACACCACGCTCTTAACCTTCAAGACAATTACAGTGTTATCAAGGAATTACGATTTAGCTTGAAAAATTTTGTTCATTTTTGCACTAATTATGGGATGGACAATTTGGGGCTAAACCGTTACTATTGAAGTTAGGTGAAATCCTTGGAATGTGAAAGACCTTAAATATATCATTTGATTAATTCGCGTACTTAAGACGCTCTGGATTTTGTGGGTAGTATCTGCTGGAAACCCTCACGAGACAACACTCGTCCTACTGGGGACACCCAGAGGTTTAACGGCTTGTTGCATACACTAAATGCAATCGTGTTTCCTACGAAAGTGTGACATATCTTAGTTTAGTTTATTCGAGGACGAATAAAAAGATAAGTGTGGAGGTATTTGATATACACGTAAATGTGTATGTCTTATCCACTTATTTATCTTATTTTATCTTTAAAATAACTGATACTGTGTATTTATAGTTGTGTTTTTCAGATTATCTGAGATAAATGGATTAATGCATTTAATTGTTGAAAAGCTTGAAGAATTTGCGCAAGAAGAGTGTTGATTTTTAAAGCTGGATTAAAGCTTGAAGATCTTAAGAGATGTTGCTGTTCAACTACTTTCTGCTGCATATTTCAAAGTTAAGATTCAATGCTTTTCTGATCACTTGGAGTTCTTATTCATACTCAAGGCAATTGGAGTTAAAGCCCGCACCCTATTTTCTCTACATGCATTCACACTAGCTCCTTTGCAAGGCTTCTCATTCAAACGTGTTCACACTTAGCTACTTGATTTATGTGTTATTTTGAAAATGGGTTTTTGTCCCACATTATGTGATGAGCCTCTTAGCCTTGGCCAATACAACTATAAATACCTTTTATCTCATTCATTGTAAAACACACTTAGTTTTATTCTGTAATTCTCTTCTTGGAATAAAACTCTTCTTCACCTTTCTCTCAGTTGTTATTTTACTTTATATTTTATTTATGTTCACGTCTGTTATTTTCCTTTTCTCTTCTTCTTTAGCTATGTCTAGCTAATCCCCTTTGATTAGGGGGTGATGACGCTAACAGATATGATTCAACATGAATCACATAGCCAATAGATGAGGACTGTATACATGTAGATCTGGATCTGAATAAAGGGTTAGATATGAACCTTCATATTCTGTGTCGTTTAAGAGCTATGCTCCTTCATAGGGTATATTCGTGTTCGATCTAACAATTATCAGATTTAGATCTAATTTTAGGGTTTTAGAAATTAACTTGTGAATCTGTCCTGATAGTTTATGGTTGTTTAAGAGCTCGGCTCCTGCATAGGCTATGCTTGTCGCTATTTACTTATTTGTTTCGGAGAATCTATTTATCGTTGATTCGTGTTTGTGACAGAAACATGAATTAGATCTATATTTATTTGTTGGCTACTGATGAATGTGAATCTAATTTATGTCATTATCCCCTAGTTGTTTTCTCTTATTATATAAATCTCTCTTTTTATTTAATTGCTTTTATTTTCTATGTTTTCAATCAATCAAAATCTTGGAATAACTTGATTGGATTTATTAATTAATTGGTCCTAGAGTTCGACACCCTCTACAACAATCCCTGTTGTTTAGGAAAATCGAACGGATTTTACAGTTGTTTACAATTGTATAATTTGTTCGCAAACAAGGGCACCCAAGTTTGCAAAAGTGAAACAAACAACGGGTCAGTCATGGGACTGGTGTGAGAATTCCTAACTAATTTAACTAATAGTAATAAGGCAAATCCAAGGACCACGCCGCTAACGCGGAACGGGTTTATTCCAATGGATTACCGGTGCATAAACTAAAGTAAATCGTTAAAACAACGCAATGCTTTTTAGAAAAATGAAACCATCATAAGACCTAAGTCCCATCACACAATGCAACGCAAACCGGAGGATAGGGTTTTAACTTATAATGGTCAAAAATGCTTGATACGATAAAAACGAATTTGATATTATTATTAGTGTGTATATGTTTCAAAAACATTTCAAAGTAAATGTATCAATCCTAGGAAGCATAGATACCATACTACTATGCCTCCATACTAGTAATACAATTAAAACCGCTTGAGGTCGTATTGGAAATTGGGTTTCCATCATGAGTCAAGGCTAGGGAGGAGCTCCTTACCGATTCGAGACACTCTAGCTAATGTCTCACGATCCCCCATAGTGAACCCTTGGATAGCTGCAGGGCCGGTCCACACATACAGCTTCGTGAATTGGCAATTCCTGAACACACGTTTCCCGATCCTATAGGACCTATCATCCGAGGCGCCTCATTACATCATCCACATATGTAAAATGTCGGGCCGTGTTAAAGCCCAAACACCACTTCTAGCTAGAAAGAAATGTGCTGCTCTCCCTTCTCCTATTTTAGACCCCGCTGGTGTGTGAGGCTCGCGAAGTCACGCTATACACAAAGCTATGCCTAAACAGGCCGTGCTTTGATCATCAACCACAAGGCCTGCTTTTCAACAAAGCCTTGATCATATGCATCTTAGCATGCCATGCTGTCACTCCATATCACACTACCAATCCTTTGCCGAAATGTATGAAAGGGTGTTAAGCAAGAGAATAAATTCTCCACCACCAAACATTCATACATTCAACAGAAAATCAATAAATACAATATAAAGGAGTACAATGTCAGACACATATTCCATTTATAAGCTTATGCTCTGGGTCCGAGCGAAAACCAAATCCGTACAAATCAACACTACGTCCGGACGACCACCACTGTAGCCCCTTCAAGGTAGCTACTCCAATCACGGGCATCAGCAATCGTCGTCCATTCGATATGATGATCGTCGGTCTTTAATCGCCGTCTTCAACTCTTGAATTTTAAACGTCGTTCAAATTATTTGGAATGAGATAGACACAGACTTTCCAAATAATTCTCGTATATATATAAGTTGAAAATCATTTCATATCGTTGATATTAATTTATAACGATCAACCTTTATTTTTATTTATATAAAAATAATTAAATTCCATTTCATTAACGTAACAATATAACAAGTAGTGAATGTTTTGTTTCACACCCTATCGAAATGTTTATAATGTGTAATTAAATGTATTTTATTTCATTTCATTTCATTTTGCTAACAAAAAAATATTCCTATTCGTATATACAATATTAACGTACAATGTACACACCATAATGTTTATTTTTATTTTCATGCACATACACATCTTATACATAACAATGTACATTTTCTTGTTTCATCCTTCGAGTTACACAAATTGTATTTTTGTGTATCATACCAATTCCAACAAAAATAGGCAATCTTGTGTTTCATTTCAATTTCAACAAACGAATATTTTTGTTCATCCACTTTTACTTCTACAAAAATGAGTATTTTTGTTTGTTTATTTCAATGTAACAAAATTGATAATTTTGTTATCTTTTCAATGCAAAACACAAAAATAATAATTTTACATTACAAACAAAATGATAATTTTGTGTGCTAATCTATTTACATGAAAATATAATTTTCATATCTTTAATCTTTTTAATGAAAAACTAATTCATTAAAATATAAATTTCATCGTTATAATCTTTACTGAAATTCCTTTACATGAATATGTAAATTTCCTACCATTGTCCTTTTTAATAAAAATTCAGTTGATTAAAATGTAAATCTTCTTCTTTAAGTTCTATTTACATGAAAATGTAATTTTCCTTCTATGAATTCTAAATTACACAAAAATGTAAATTTCTCCTTAGTCTTATTCACAAAAAAAAATGTAAACTTTTCTTTTTACATTAAAAAAATGTAAACTTCCATCTTTTTAATCTTATTTACATTAAAAAAATGTAAACTTTCATCTTTTTAATCTTATTTACATTAAAAATGTAATATACTATTTACATTAAAAATGTAATTTTTGTTTCATATCCTACTTACATTGGAAAATGTGTATTTCTAATCATTCTTTTATTTTATATTGAAATTGTAAATGTCTATTTCACATTTTATTTACATATAAAAGTGTAACTTTTATTTCATCCTTTATTTACATATAGAATGTAAATTTCTGTTTAATCTTTCATTTTCATACAAAATGTACATTCCTATCAAACTTTTTTTTTATTTACATATAAAATGTAAATTCCTTAATTCCTCTTTTTATATTGAAAATGTAAATGCTTCAATTCCTTTTTATTTACATTGAAAAATGTAAATTCTTTATTTCCTTTTTTTGTTACAATGAAAGACATAAATAAAAAGATGCACTTTTATTTCCATGTCGTATTTTCTATTTTATATTTGTGTTAGAGAACACAAATAAAAGACCGTTTATTTTCCTAAGATATATTTACATTAAAAAGAATTATTTAATGTACTCACATATTTTTATATGTGTTTCCTTTTCCTCTTTTCAGCATGTTAAAATTAATGTTTTAACATATAAATATTTTCTAACATGTATTTCTATCATGTTAAGAATATGGTTTTTAACCTTTTATATTTTCTAACATGTTTTTCTAGCAATGAAAAAAATAATGTTTTTACATACTTATCCTTTTCTAACAAATTTTCTTTCCTTTCTATACAAGCATGTTGAAAATAATGTTTTCAACATATGAAACTTTTCTAACATTATATGTAAACAATGAAAAGAATATTCTTAATGCTTAACAATTCTAACCATTCATATTAACATAAAAGTAATGTTTTTATGTTACATCATTTCTAACACTTCATATTAACACAAAAAGAATATTTTTATGTTAAATTGAATCTAACATTTCAACAAAACAAATATAAGTGATATTTTGTCACCTCGACATTTTATACTAAAATGTATTTTTTTATACATCTTAACATTTTATAAATACAATGTTATTTCTCTTTACTTTAACATTTTATGTGTTGACAATTCACTATGTATCTAATATCATATAAATGAATATTTATATGTTGACAATTTCCTATGAATTATAAATAAAGAAATATTTGTTCACATAACATATTTTAATGTTTAACATGGCAAATAGAAGAACATTTTATTTGCACGCATTCTTGATGTTAACATAACAAATAAAAAGTAAATTTTTATTTGTATAACAAATTCTTCATTTCGGATGACAAACAAAAAGTGAATTTTGTTTGTATACATTTTTGGCATTTGACAAAATAAATATTTTTGTCCTTTTTGTTTCAACCAATATATTGGACAAAATTTGCATAATTTGTTTCAACTAGTGTAAATTAACAAAATTGCTTATTTTGTATTTCAATTCTAAGATAATATAATAGTACTATATCATGTTTCATTCTTTTAATGTAGACAAAAATGAGTATTTTTGTCTACTTTGACTTATATGATACAAAGGAATGTTTAGCTATTCATTTTCTTCCAATGACAAAAATGAAACAATTTCAATTAGTTCATTTAAAGTGACAAAAATGAATGTTTTTATTTTAATATCTATATTTGGACAAAAACCATGTTTTAATGAAAACAATAAAAATGAACTTTTTATTGAAATCCAAATTTTAGGCATAACAATTCATAACTAGGTGGCACATTAATTTGACGACAATTTCCTATGTATTCTAATGACAAATAAAAGAATATTTTATTTGTTTACATTTATCCATGTGTTCTAATAACATATAAAGAGAATTTCGTATGTTTACATCTTTCTATGTACCCTAATGTGACGGTCGGGAATTTCGCTCGATCCGAATCAGTCGTTAAACCGATCTAGACCATTCGAAACCCCTGATCGTTTTGAGAACAGGACAAATCAGAACGCAGACGGAAGAACATTACATTGTTATTACAACAATTCCATCAGATACAAGAATATACAGAGTATGAATAAATATTATACAATAAAGAATATCAGAGATTTAAATACAGTGTTGCAGCGGAAAAATAATACAAAGCACAACTGAAAGTAATACACGGATACAGAGCATTCCTAGCATCGTTCCAGCTGTAAATCAGGATCCTGTGAATATAAATCTGCAAAACCAAAACTACTAGCTGCCCGTGCCGAAAATAGGGGCACCCAGAGTTTAGGTTAAAACAATAAACTCCAGGCCAGTCATGTGACTGGTGTGAGAACTAAAACAATTATTAATTCAATATTAAAAGAGAGTAATTCAAGGGATCACGCCGTATAACACGGAACGGGTTTCCTCCCAAGAATACCAGTGCATAGAATAAACAACGTAATGCTTTTTCGAAAAATGAAGCTATTATAAGACCCAGGTCCCATCACACAATGCAACGCAAGCCGGAGGATAGTGTTTTCCCTTATAATAGCCAAACATGCTTGGTACGTTTAAAACAAATCATTTGATACTATAATAAGTGTATAGTGTCAAAAGAATTTCAATCATAAATATCAATCATAGGCGGCATGGGTACCATCTATCATGTCCCATACTAGTTCTACAATTAAAACCACAATACACGTATTGGAAATTGGATTTCCGTCACGAGTCGAGGCAAGGGGCAAGCTCCTCTCCGCTTTTGAGACACTCTAGCAAATGTCCCAATCAATAGCAGTCAAATCAGTGTATATAAACAAATCGGTCGATTTGTTTATAAATATTTATTTATTCAATTTCACATTAAAAATTATACTTTTAACGATAATATATTTTATTTTAACACATGATTTCAGCGGCATAACGACACGATACTAGAAACGGGACGAGGCCTAGCCTTATCCCCGGTCTAGTGAAGGCCCACGCCATTCACACATCAATCAAATCCATTCATTTCACCAAACAATTCAATTCAAACCAAATAATCTAACCAACTACACAACCAAACAAACAAGTCCATGGTCTGTGGACGATTGTGTCGGGTGCTACTAAACACCGTCTGCATCCTAGTATATATATATATATAACTAGAAAAAGAAATTGAAGAGTGAGAAATTCTCACCAAAGCTATCCTAACTCCACGGCACTTCATTTATAGTAATCTTCGTCGTTCTCGCCTTTTCGTCACCTTCTTTTTCCGTAGCCACTACATATATAAGAATCGAATTTTTACTTCGCTATTCAATATATAAAAATCGAATTTTTACTTCGCTATTCAATATATAAAAATCGAATTTTTACTTTGCTATTCAATATATAAAAATCGAATTTTTACTTTGCTATTCAATATATAAAAATCGAATTTTTACTTTGCTATTCAATATATAAAAATCGAATTTTTACTTCGCTATTCAATATATAAAAATCGAATTTTTACTATGCTATTCAATGTATAAAAATCGAATTTTTACTTCGCTATTCAATATATAAAAATCATTTCTTTTGTACTATACTAACAATATAATCTCTTTGTTATTTAAAATATAACTTTCATGTTATAAAAACATAACTCTTCATCGTATAAAAATATCGCCTTTTCAATATTAAAAATATCGCCTTTTCAAATTTAAAGATTTCGCCTTTTCAAATTTAAAGATTTAATCTTTTCAAATATAAAGATTTCTCCTTTTCAAATTTAAAGATTTAATCTTTTCAAATATAAAGATTTCGCCTTTTCAAATTTAAAGATCTAATCTTTTCTATTTTAAAAATCTAATCTTTTCTATTTGATTTCTCTATAAAAATCCTTATTTTTGCTTGCATAAAGGTCATATTTTTATTCACCTAAACTATATACATAAAGATTATAATTTTATTTCTAAACTACTTACATAAAAATTATATTTTTATGTAAAGAAAAATGATTACTTTTTATATGATTGAAAATTAGAACTTCATATGAAGTATGAAATCAGATTTTAATATATAAATGAAAAATAAAATAAAGCAAAATAAAACTTACAGTTAGTTGAGAAAAAAAGGGGTTTCGGAGTTCTGTACGGGGCTGAAGAGATAGGCGAGGGTAGAGAATCAGTTGCGTCGAAATCGGGGGGGAGCTATGGGCCACGGCGACGGCTTGGGTTCGGGCTTCTTTGGGGGTGCGGTTTGGCGGAGCAGGGCTGGAGGAGGAGGGGAAGAAGAAGGGAGGGGGAAGAAGAGGAGGGGGGCGGCATGTGGTGGCTGCGCCGCCCTGGGGCGCGGCGGCTCATCGGGGGTGGGGGGGGGCATCGATCGCGTCCCCCTTCTGTTTCCTTTTTTAATTTCTGAATTGAAACGTGGAGGGGGGCAACGAGGTAATAGGGAGAGAGGGGTGAGGGTTTTCTATTTTTTTATTTTTTTATTTAATTATTTCAAAAAGCAACTTTTTATTTCGACCTCGAAACGAGGCCCACTTCCCGTCGTCCATAGATAATTACCCCCATTCCGAACACAATGAGATATGTATCGTAGGCTGATTCGATCGTTACAATCAGTTTCCGTTGAATTTACATTTAAATCTATATATTCTATTTTAAACATACATTTCAATTTACCAAGGTCACATACGAACTCGAAAAATTCCAGAAAAATATTTTCTAGCTTCGTATTGACGATACGGTCCTAACAAAACTAGTTTCGTCGAATTCTGAGACCGTTGGGAAAATGGCCATTTTCCAGTCGATTAAAATCAACTGAAACTGGTCAAACGCGTTTTCCTTTGCCACGCTCACATATTGATTCGAAAAATTATGAAATTTGGAATCTAGCAATAATTTGACATCACGAATCCAACAAAAGTGGTTTCGTCGAAATCCGAGGCCGTTTGTAAAATTTCCATTTTTAAGGGCCTGAATCCCATAGCGACTATTCAGAATTTTCAACTGGACATATCTTTTGATTCCCGCTATGAAATTTTGATTTTTCGGATTCGTTGGAAAGATATTCCCAAATAGATCCTATTATTTTTGGTTTCACTAAAATCCGGATTTTTTTGCACCCGGTACATTCAATTGAAGTTTGAAATCGAATTATCGAACTACCGCGCCATTTTCAATTCCTATTTATAATTATATATAATTATTTATATTCTAACGACGATGTATATAATATATACGTTCTAAATTATATTCAAATTAAATTTCTCGTCGATATTATTTAAAATAATCCATTTTAAATAATAAAAATTCGCTAAAATTGCCAAAATAAAAAATTTAAACTAGCCCAGATTTTCGGGGTTGTTATAATCTCCCCTACTTAAAACTTTTCGTCCCCGAAAAGGAACAAAGTCGAAAGTGGTTTGATTAATCAACTCTACGTTCGATCTGGCTTCCATTCTCCAACTTTTCAGTTTCTGAGAATTTTCAAAAATTTTAAAAATTTGGCTAACACCCTAAATTTTCGAAAAATTTCGCCATAACCTCCCCTGCATCGGGAGCCACGGGAAAATCCCGAAATTGCCATACAGGCCTTCTGATCTCAAAAAGAAAAAGAAAAAGCCAAACGGCTAGACAATAGGCTCATAAAATCATCATCACCCAAACAAAATAGTAAATTATAGTAAATATGTACCTATTTGTCGGGCAAACAAATTTTATTCTCTGCTCTAGCCTACTTGCTATGACCTGTTCAATGTAAGTACTTGTATATGCAAGCAAATGCAACCAATTTTTGATACAATTCAATATTTGGTTCTATTAGGCATAATGGTTCAAAATTATCAAACAAATAAACAAACCACACGAACATCAATCAATTAGTGAATTAGAGTTTCAAATTCATAATTCTGATATATATACCTAAAATCTTGTTTTTGATGCCAAATCACAACAATAAATCTAGCTATATTGGTTTTGGTTCTCACACCAGTCTAATGGAAATATATAGGTATCACACCTTCGAAACACGAACACAAATTCTGATGATGATATATCAATCATCAGAATCATCCCCGGGCGACTTGAATGTGATTCTATATCTATCCAGTATATTAAAACTTCGAATATACGTTCATGACGCGTATGAGCAAAATCTTTATATACCGGATTGTCCAAATTCAAAATAAATAAATATTCAAATACGTATAAAACGATTTAAATTTCAAAACAATATTGTTTTCATTCGAAAAATATACTCTTCACACTCGTTCTAGGATACTACTGATCCAATCTCTAACGAGTCATTCCAATTGGATATTACTAATCCAATATCTGATGAATTTTCGTATGGTTCTAATGTGTCTTGTTCTCGAGCTCTGTAAACCAAAGCTCTGATACCAAATGTGACGGCCGGGAATTTCGCTCGATCCGAATCAGTCGTTAAACCGATCTAGACCGTTCGAAACCCCTGATCGTTTTGAGAACAGGACAAATCAGAACGCAGACGAAAGAACATTTCATTGTTATTACAACCATTCCATCAGATACAAGAATATACAGAGTATGAATAAATATTATACAACAAAGAATATCAGAGATTTAAATACAGTATTGCGGCGGAAAAATAATACAAAGCACAACTGAAAGTAATACACGGATACAGAGCTTTCCGAGCATCGTTCCAGCTGTAAATCAGGATCCTATGAATATAAATCTGCAAAACCAAAACTACTAGCTGCCCGTGCGGAAAATAGGGGCACCCAGAGTTTAGGTTAAAACAATAAACTCCAGGTTAGTCATGTGACTGGTGTGAGAACTAAAAAATTTATTAATTCAATTTTAAAAGAGAGTAATTCAAGGGATCACGCCGTATAACACGGAACGGGTTTCCTCCCAAGAATACCAGTGCATAGAATAAACAGCGCAATGCTTTTTCGAAAAATGAAGCTATTATAAGACCAGGTCCCATCACACAATGCAAGCAAGCCGGAGGATAGGGTTTTCCCTTATAATTGCCAAACATGCTTGGTACGTTTAAAACAAATCATTTGATACTATAATAAGTGTATAGTGTAAAAAGAATTTCAATCATAAATATCAATCATAGGCGGCATGGGTACCATCTATCATGTCGCCATACTAGTTCTACAATTAAAACCGCAATACACGTATTGGAAATTGGATTTCCGTCATAAGTCGAGGCAAGGGGCAAGCTCCTCTCCGCTTTCGAGACACTCTAGCAAATGTCCCAATCAATAGCAGTCAAATCAGTGTATATAAACAAATCGGCCGATTTGTTTATAAATATTTATTTATTCACTTTCACGTTAAAAATTATATTTTTAACGATAATATATTTTATTTTAACACATAAATTTCTATTCAGTTCATTTATTCAATAAAATGATATTTTTATTTCTCTAACATATTTTAGAAAATTTCGGCGGCATAACGGCACGATACTAGAAACGGGACGAGGCCTAGCCTTATCCCCGGTCTAGTGAAGGCCCACGCCATTCACACATCAATCAAATCCATTCATTTCACCAAACAATTCAATTCAAACCAAATAATCTAACCAATTACACAACCAAACAAACAAGTCCATGGTCTGTGGACGATTGTGTCGGGCGCTACTAAACACCGTCTGCATCCTAGTATATATATATATAACTAGAAAAAGAAATTGAAGAGTGAGAAATTCTCACCAAAGCTATCCTAACTCCACGGCACTTCATTTATAGAAATCTTCGTTGTTCTCGCCTTTTCGTCACCTTCGTTGTCCGTAGCCACTACATATATAAGAATCGAATTTTTACTTCGCTATTCAATATATAAAAATTGAATTTTTACTTCGCTATTCAATATATAAAAATCGAATTTTTACTTTGCTATTCAATATATAAAAATCGAATTTTTTACTTTGCTATTCAATATATAAAAATCGAATTTTTACTTCGCTATTCAATATATAAAAATCGAATTTTTACTATGTTATTCAATATATAAAAATCGAATTTTTACTTCGCTATTCAATATATAAAAATCAAATTTTTTCTATGCTATTCAATATATAAAAATCATTTCTTTTGTACTATACTAACAATATAATCTCTTTGTTATTAAAAATATAAACTTTCATGTTATAAAAACATAACTCTTCATCGTATAAAAATATCGCCTTTTCAATATTAAAAATATCACCTTTTCAAATTTAAAGATTTCGCCTTTTCAAATTTAAAGATTTAATCTTTTCAAATATAAAGATTTCTCCTTTTCAAATTTAAAGATTTATCTTTTCAAATATAAAGATTTCGCCTTTTAAAATTTAAAGATCTAATCTTTTCTATTTGATTTCTCTATAAAAATCCTTATTTTTGCTCGCATGAAGGTCATATTTTTATTCACCTAAACTATATACATAAAGGTTATAATTTTATTTCTAAACTACTTACATAAAAATTATATTTTTATGTAAAGAAAAATGATTACTTTTTATATAATTGAAAATTAGAACTTCATATGAAATATGAAATCAGATTTTAATATATAAATGAAAAATAAAATAAAGCAAAATAAAACTTACAGTTAGTTGAGAAAAAAAGGGGTTTCGGAGTTCTGTACGGGGCTGAAGAGATAGGCGAGGGTAGAGAATCGGTTGCGTCAGAATCGGGGGGAGCTGTGGGCCACGGCGGCGACTAGGGTTCGGGCTTCTTTGGGGGGTGCGGTTTGGCGGAGCAGGGCTGGAGGAGGAGGGGAAGAAGAAGGGAGGGGGAAGAAGAGGAGGGGGCGGCATGTGGTGGCTGCGCCGCCCTGCAGCGCGGCGGCTCATCGGGGGAGGGGGGCGGCATCGATCGCGTCCCCCTTCTGTTTCCCTTTTTTTCTTTTTAATTTCTGAATTGAAACGTGAAGGGGGGGCCAACGAGGTAATAGGGAGAGAGGGGTGAGGGTTTTCTATATTTTTTTATTTAATTATTTCAAAAAGCAACTTTTTATTTCGACCTCGAAACGAGGCCCACCGCCTGTCGTCCATAGCTAATTACCCCCATTCCGAACACAATGGGGTATGTATCGTAGGCTAATTCGATCGTTACAATCAGTTTCCATTGAATTTACATTTAAATCAATATATTCTATTTTAAACATACATTTCAATTTACCAGGGTCACATACGAACTCGAAAAATTCCAGAAAAATATTTTCTAGCTTCGTATTGACGATACAGTCCTAACAAAACTAGTTTCGTCGAATTCTGAGACCGTTGGAAAAATGGCCATTTTCTAGTCGATTAAAATCAACTGAAACTGGTCAAACGCGTTTTCCGTTGCCACGCTCACATATTGATTCAAAAAATTATGAAATTTGGAATCTAGCAATAATTTGACATCGCGGATCCAACAAAAGTGGTTTCGTCGAAATCCGAGGCCGTTTGTAAAATTTCCATTTTTAAGGGCCTGAATCCCATAGCGACTATTCAGAATTTTCAACTGGACATATCTTTTGATTCCCGCTATGAAATTTTGATTTTTCAGATTCGTTGGAAAGATATTCCCAAATAGATCCTTTATTTTTGGTTTCACTAAAATCCGGATTGTTTTGCACCCGATACATTCAATTGAAGTTTGAAATCGAATTATCGAACTACCGCGCCATTTTCAATTCCTATTTATAATTATATATAATTATTTATATTCTAACGACGACGTATATAGTATATACGTTCTAAATTATATTCAAATTAAATTTCTCGTCGATATTATTTAAAATAATCCATTTTAAATAATAAAAATTCGCTAAAATTGCCAAAATAAAAATTTTAAACTGGCCCAGATTTTCGGGGTTGTTATACCTAATAACGTATAAAAGAATATTTCATATGTATACATTCCTCTATGTATTTAAATAACATATAAAAGAATAATTTATATGTAAACATTTTCTTTTACAACAAATAAAAGAACAATCTATTTTTCAAAATTTCTAAGCTAACTTAGCAATGAAAATGCTAATTCTATTTCAACGAGATGTGTAAAACTTGTTTCAATAACATATTTTGACACAAATGAATAATTTATGTGATTACATTATTCTAAATATACTTATAACATAAAAGGAGGTATTTCATGTGACGGCCTGGAATTTCGCTCGATCCAAATCAGTCGTTAAACCGATCTAGACCGTTCGAAACCCCTGATCGTTGAGAACAGGACAAATCAGAATCCACAAAGAAGAACATTTCATTGTATATTACAACAATGCATCAGATACAAGAATATACAGAGTATAATTGAATAAATTACATTCGATAAATATCAGAGATTACAATAAATTACATAGCAGCGGAAAAATAATACAAAGCACAACTGAAGGTGATATACGGATACAGAGCTTTCCGGATATCATTCCAGCTGTAAACCAGGATCCTGTGAATATAAATCTGCAAAACCAAAACTACTAGCTGCCCGTGCGGAAAATAGGGGCACCCAGAGTTTAGGTTAAAACAATAAACTCCAGGTCAGTCATGTGACTGGTGTGAGAACTAAAACAGTTATTTAAAACTTTACTTTAAAAGAAAGTAATTCAAGGGACCACGCCGTATAACACGGAACGGGTTTCCTCCCAAGAATACCAGTGCATATAGGATAAACAGCGCAATGCTTTTTCGAAAAATGAAGCTATTATAAGACCCAGGTCCCATCACACAATGCAACGCAAGCCGGAGGATAGGGTTTTCCCTTATAATAGCCAAACATGCTTGGTACGTTTAAAACAAATCATTTGATACTATAATAAGTGTATAGTGTCAAAACAATTTCAATCATAAATATCAATCATAGGCGGCATAGCTACCATCTACTATGTCGTCATACTAGTCCTACAATTAAAACCGAATCACACGTATTGGAAATTGGATTTCCGTCATGAGTCGAGGCAAGGGGCAAGCTCCTCTCCGCGTTCGAGACACTCTAGCAAATGCCTTCGGGTTACGCACTCTGGGCAACCCTGGATGCGGCTGGGCCGGTCCTCACTTACGTTAGAGGATTAGTTATTCCTGAACACACGTTTCCTGGTCCTTACAGACCTATAATCGAGGCGCCTCATTCCAACAACCACAAAGGTGAAAAGTTTATAAATGTCAGGGCTGGTAAGTCACTGACACCACCATAGCTAGAAAGAAACGTCGTGCTCTCCCAGCGGTCCGTATCCCGTTTTTAACTCATACCGAGGTGTGAGGTTCGCGAATACACGTTATACACAAAGCTGCCACGTAGGCGTGCTTTGATCATCAACCACAAGACTTTTCTTTTCAACAGAAGCCTTGATCATTGCATCTTAGCGTGCCACACAGGCAATTCATGCCATGCGACTGATGTCCATCGATATACAACCTCTGAGCTCGTACGTCTCAGAGAAGGGCGTTAAGCAAAAGAATAAATTCTCCGCCGCCAAACAGATGTATATTTAATAGAAATCAATCAAAACAGAATAAAATCCAGTGTCAGACACACAATCCCTTTACAAGTCCGTTCTGGGTCTGAACGAAACCGGAGGCACTTTCCTCGCATATCCATCCATCTCCAAGTACGTCTGGACGACCACCAACTATTTCCATCCTCTTGGGTGTACAGCCCAATCAGGATCGTCAGTAATTATCCAAACGATGTGAAGACTTCCGGTCTTCGACCACCGTCTTCATCTTCGACATATCGTCGAATCGGTTATTCAGAATGGGTATAAACCCGGACTTTCCGAACAACCCGCGTATATTGAAAACAAATGTTACACAAACACAACATACGCCTCATTCCAATTCATTAGTCACTAACCGCAGATTAGCAAGAGAACAATTTCCCAAACGTTAACCCCGAAGGCCGAAACCAACATCAGATCAATATCCAGGAAACCATTCTTCTTAGCCAACCTACACCTACTTTCTAAATTCCACATTCTTAGGGAAAGGTTCCCATTAATTTTATCCAAGATAAATTCTTTAAAATTTATCCTGTAATCTTCCTTTGGATGTCATTTAAAACCAAATTATGGTTTTTCCAACTAGTCGAGATTAGCGAACCGTAACGAAGTAATTATTTATTTTATTTCCCAATCCCAACCTATTCATCCCATGAAGCAAAACTGGTAATACTCCATATCTAACACCGTGGTGTTATCGGTAAAATTAATTACCATTTCACGTTCAAATCTAATTAAAGATTTAACTATCGCTTTGGAGCAAAACTGGTGATACTCCATTCTCGCTCGTTTTCTAAATTTGATAATTTAGATTGTAAATTCACATTTCAATCTAATTGCAGATTCGTTAAAACTCCTTTTATTGGGTTAAAGAACTAGGTGTTATTTAAAACACAGTTCACGACAAACCCAAATCACATTCTATTTATCATCGGGTTAAAGAACTAGTGTTGTTTAAAACACAGTTCACGATAAACCCACAAATCAATTCTAATTCAATTCAAATCAAATATATTAGGAATTCCGATTATTTAAAACCCCTTTTTAAATCTAATTTATTTATTTAAAAACAAATAGGGTTTTAAATTTAGTTCAAACTAGTTCATTTCGATAAAGGTCCATTTTTATCTTTTCAAATATGGAGTTTTTCACCCCAAATTTTCCCAAATCATTTCTTGTGATTTTACACAAATTATCACTATTTTTAATAATTTTATCAAGGCCCGTACAGTCGATTTCCAACAATGGCCATCGAACTGCACTTACAGCGACCTTTTTCGAATTTGATTTGGACGTAACTCCAAATCCAACCGTTAGATTTTGAATTTCAAATATTCGTTAGAAAGCTCTTTTCGATACGAACCCAACGGTTCCGGTTTTAGGAGAATCCGACGGTCGGATCTCCCGTAATGTCCGTTTGAAATAAATGGTCGAAATTTATGAACTGCCGCGGTGCAGCGCGTTCTATTCAGGCCATTATATTATTTATATAATATATATAATATATATTTCGTCGATTATAAATTAAAAACGAACTATATGAATAGTTTTGAATTCGTTTCAAAAACAATTTCAACTTCCATTTCAATTCAAAGCAAAATTGAATTCTTCTTTATAAATTCGTTTTAAAATTCATTTCTATTCAGTTCAAATTTCAATTCAATTTAAATTCATTTCAATTCAATTTGAACTCGTTTTTAATTCAATTCAATTTCAAAGTCGTTTGCTATTCGATTCAATTCAAATTGGTTTCAAAGTCGTTTTCTATTCGATTCAATTCAAATTGGTTTTCTATTCGAATCAAATTCGTTATATATTCCATTGAAATCAAATTCGTTTTATATTCAATTCATTTCGAAATCGTTATATATTCAATTCATTTCGAAATCGTTATATATTCAATTCATTTCGAGATCGTTTTCAATTCAGTTCATTTCGAAATCGTTTTCAATTCAATTCATTTCGAAATCGTTTTCAATTCAATTCATTTCGAAATCGTTTTCAATTCAATTCATTTCGAAATCGTTTTCAATTCAATTCATTTCGAAATCGTTTTCAATTCAATTCATTTCGAAATCGTTTTCAATTCAATTCATTTCGAAATCGTTTTCAATTCAATTCATTTCGAAATCGTTTTCAATTCAATTCATTTCGAAATCGTTTTCAATTCAATTCATTTCGAAATCGTTTTCAATTCAATTCATTTCGAAATCGTTTTCAATTCAATTCATTTCGAAATCGTTTTATATTCAATTCATTTCGAAATCGTTTTCAATTCAATTCATTTCGAAATCGTTTTCAATTCAATTCATTTCGAAATCGTTTTCAATTCAATTCATTTCGAAATCGTTTTCAATTCAATTCATTTCGAAATCGTTTTCAATTCAATTCATTTCGAAATCGTTTTATATTCAATTCATTTCGAAATCGTTTTCAAATCAATTCATTTCGAAATCGTTTTCAAATCAATTCATTTCGAAATCGTTTTCAAATCAATTCATTTCGAAATGAATAAAATCGACATAAATATCGTTCACGTCAAAATGGCGTCAATCTAATCAACACGGCTTCATATATTTCTATTTTCAAATATTCTATTTCAAATATTTCTTATTATCAAAATATTTCTATTTCAAATATTTCGTTCAACACATGACTAATCTCAACGGATAAGTACAATCAACACATGAACATTTACTTTATATTGATAAAGATGTAAATTTTATTATAAAAATATTTCGTTCAACACATGACTAATCTCAACGGATGAGTACAGTCAACACATGAACATTTACTTTATATTGATAAAGATGTAAATTTTATTATAAAAATATTTCGTTCAACATATGACTAATCTCAACGGATGAGTACAGTCAACACATGAACCTTTATTTTATATTGATAAAGATGTAAATTTTATTATAAAAATATTTCGTTCAACACATGACTAATCTCAACGGATGAGTACAGTCAACACATGAACCTTTATTTTATATTGATAAAGAGGTAAATTTTATTATAAAAATATTTCGTTCAACACATGACTAATCTCAACGGATGAGTACAGTCAACACATGAACCTTTATTTTATATTGATAAAGAGGTAAATTTTATTATAAAAATATTTCGTTCAACACATGACTAATCTCAACGGATGAGTACAGTCAACACATGAACCTTTATTTTATATTGATAAAGATGTAAATTTTATTATAAAAATATTTCGTTCAACACATATTTTATTTGTGCAGTTGGGCGATGTGTAAAATTTATCGACCCAATCAATGTCCTTCAAATAGGTGTACATAAACAAACCGTCCGGTTTGTAAATGAATATTTTATTTATTCACATTCACTATATTCATATTCACGTTAAAAATTATATTTTTAACGATAAAACATTTTATTTTAACATATGAATTTCTATTCAGTTCATTTATTCAACAAAATGATATTTTTATTTTTCTAACTTATTTTAGAAAATTTCGGCGGCATAACGGCACGATACTAGAAACGGGACGAGGCCCAGCCTTATCCCCGGACTAGTGAAGGCCCACGCCATTCACACATCAATCAAATCCACCAAACAATCAAATTCAAATCTAATCATCTAACTAATTTATGCAATCAAGCAAACAAGTCCATGGTCTGTGGACGATTGTGTCGGGTGCTACTAAGCACCATCTGCATCCTAGTATATATATATAACTAGAAAAAGAAATTGAAAGGTGAGAAATTCTCACCGAAAGCTATCCAATACCACGACTCTTCATTTATAGAAATCTTCATCTTTCACGCCTTTTTATCACCTTTGTTGCCCGTAGCCACTACATATATAAAAATCACACATTTTTATATTTTGATGTCTTTAAAATAAAAATCACATTTTTATTTGTTCACTTTCAATTTAAAAATCATATTTTTATAATCGCTTCTTACATTTAAAAATCGAATTTTTTTCTTTGTTATTCAATATATAAAAATCGAATTTTTTACTTCTATGTTATATAGATAAAAATTATATTTTTATCATGCTATTTTCCATATAAAGATTTCGCCTTTTCTAAAATAAAGATTTCGCCTTTATAAAAACATAGACTTCGCCTTTTCAAATTTAAAGATTTCATCTTTATAAAAATCTCATTTTTATTTTCCTACATATATAAAGATGATATTTTTAATATTCCTGTCATGTAAAAATTATATTTTTAATTCTCTACCTAACCAAAAATCATATTTTTACATCTTCTATATAGTAAAGATTATACTTTTAATACTTTAAAAATATAAAAATCATATTTTTATTACTTTAAAAATATAAAAATCATATTTTGATTATCCTCCTTATATAAAAATTATATCTTTATACTTTCTATATAATAAAAATTATATTTTATTTCGCTAATCCTTTTTTATTATCATTTTAAAGGCCTAACCCTTTTATTTTAAAATAAAATCAGGTTTGCATAACCACATATAAAAGAAAGAAATAAATAAAATTAAAACAAATAATAAAACTTACTTTTCCATTCGGCGGGAGGGGGTTTCACTGCCTGAGGTGGTCGGAGGTGCTGGCGGCATTCGATTCAGCTAGAGGAGGGGAGAGAAGAGGAGCAGGCGGTGGTGGGTTTCGGGTGGCTCGCGGGTTTGGGTGCTTGCGTCGATCGAAGGAGGGGAGGGGGTTTGATTTGGGAAGGAGGAGGAAGGACAGGGGGGGTCCGGCCGTGGGTGGAGGTGGCGCCGTCGAGCGCGGCGGCTCAGTCGAGGGGGGGGGGGCGACGGATTTTTTTTAGGGATTGGTTTTTTTTTTTTTCTGAAATAGTTTTGAAAGGGGGGGGGCCAGAGGGTAATAGGGGGAGAAAATTCTTTTTTTTTTTATTTAATTATTTTATTTTGCAAAGAGTTGACTTTTACATACGACCCCTGAACGAGGTCCACCGCCTGTCGTCAATAGCGTATTACCCCCATTCCGAACACAATGAGATATGTATCGTAGGCTGATTCGACTGTTTGAATCAGTTTCCGTTAAATTTACATTTAAATCACTATATTGAATTTTAAACGTACATTTCAAATTACTGGGGTCACATACTAACTCTAAAAATTCTCGAAAAATATTTTCTAGCTTCGTATTGACGATATGGTCCTAACAAAACTAGTTTCGTCGAATTTTGAGACCGTTGGAAAAATGGCCATTTTCCAGTCGATTAAAATCAACTGAAACTGGTCAAACGCGTTTTCCTTTGCCACGCTCACATATTGATTCGAAAAATTATGAAATTTGGAATCTAGCAATAACTCGACATCACGGACCCAACAAAAGTGGTTTCGTCGAAATCCGAGGTCGTTTGCAAAATGTCCATTTTTAAGGGCCTGAATTCCATAGCGACTATTCAGAATTTTCAACTGGGCAAATCTTTTGATTCCCGCTATGAAATTTTGATTTTTCGGGTTCGTTGGAAAGATATCATCAATTAGATCCTAATGCTTTTGGTTTCACTAAAATCCGGATTGTTTTGCAACCGGTACATTCAATTGAAGTTTGAAATCGAATTATCGAACTACCACGCCATTTTCAATTCTATTTATAATTATATATAATTATTTATATTCTAACGACGACGCGTATAAATATATACGTTCTAAATATATTCAAATTAAATTTCTCGTCGATATTATTTAAAATAATCTATTTTAAATATCCAAAATTCGCTAAAATTGCCAAAATAAAAATTTTAAACTGGCTCAGATTTTCCGGGTTATTACAATCTTCCCCACTTAAAACTTTTCGTCCCCGAAAAGGAACAAAGTCGAAAGTGGTTTGATTATTCAGCTCTACGTTCGATCTGGCTTCCATTCTCTATCTTTTCAGTTTCTGAGAATTTTCAAATTTTCAAAAATTTGGCTAACACCCTAAATTTTCGAAAAATTTCGCCATAACCTCCCCTGCACCGGGAGCATCGGGGAATTTCAAATAGCTTCCCCGGTCCTTCTAATCTCAAAAAAGAAAAAGAAAAAGCCAAGCGGCTAGCCAATAGGCTCATAAAATCATCATCACCCAAACAAAACAGTAAATTATATAGCAAACATGTACCTATTTGTCGGGCAAACAAATTTTATTCTTCGGCTCTAGCCTCCTTGCTATGACCTGTTCAATGTAAGTATATGTATATGCAAGCAAACGTGACCAATTTTCAATAATATTCAAAATTTGATGCACTTAGGCATAATGGTTCAAAATTATCTAATAAATAAACAAACAACACAAACATCAATCAATTAGTGGATTAGAGTTTCAAATTCATAATTTTGATACATATACAAAAATCAAATTTTTGATGCCAAATCACAACAATGTGTTCTAACTATATAAGGTTTGGTTCTCACACCAATCTAATGGAAATATATCGATATCACACCTTCGTTACTCGAACATGAATACTAATGACAACTAGTCAATCATTAGAATCATCTTCGGGCCACTAGAGTATGATTCCATATCTATCCAGTATATTAAAACTTCGACTATACGTTCATGACGCGTATACGCGAAATCTTTATATACTCGATTGTCCATATTCAAAAATAAATAAATATTCAAATGCGTTTAAAACGATTTAAATTTCTAAAACAAAATTGTTTTCCTTTGAAAAATATACTCTTCACACTCGTTCTAGGATACTACTGATCCTATCTCTAACGAGTCATTCTAATTGGATATTACTAATCCAATATCTGATGAATTCTTTCGTATGGTTCTAATGTGTCTTGTTCTCGAGCTCTGTAAACCAAAGCTCTGATACCAAATGTGACGGCCTGGAATTTCGCTCGATCCAAATCAGTCGTTAAACCGATCTAGACCGTTCGAAACCCCTGATCGTTGAGAACAGGACAAATCAGAATCCACACAGAAGAACATTTTATTGTATATTACAACAATGCATCAGATACAAGAATATACAGAGTATAATTGAATAAATTACATGCGATAAATATCAGAGATTACAATAAATTACATAGCAGCGGAAAAATAATACAAAGCACAACTGAAGGTGATATACGGATACAGAGCTTTCCGGATATCATTCCAGCTGTAAACCAGGATCCTGTGAATATAAATCTGCAAAACCAAAACTACTAGCTGCCCGTGCGGAAAATAGGGGCACCCAGAGTTTAGGTTAAAACAATAAACTCCAGGTCAGTCATGTGACTGGTGTGAGAACTAAAACAGTTATTTAAAACTTTACTTTAAAAGAAAGTAATTCAAGGGACCACGCCGTATAACACGGAACGGGTTTCCTCCCAAGAATACCAGTGCATATAGGATAAACAGCGCAATGCTTTTTTGAAAAATGAAGCTATTATAAGACCCAGGTCCCATCACACAATGCAACGCAAGCCGGAGGATAGGGTTTTCCCTTATAATAGCCAAACATGCTTGGTACGTTTAAAACAAATCATTTGATACTATAATAAGTGTATAGTGTCAAAACAATTTCAATCATAAATATCAATCATAGGCGGCATAGCTACCATCTACTATGTCGTCATACTAGTCCTACAATTAAAACCGAATCACACGTATTGGAAATTGGATTTCCGTCATGAGTCGAGGCAAGGGGCAAGCTCCTCTCCGCGTTCGAGACACTCTAGCAAATGCCTCCGGGTTACGCACTCTGGGCAACCCTGGATGCGGCTGGGCCGGTCCTCACTTACGTTAGAGGATTAGTTATTCCTGAACACACGTTTCCTGGACCTTACAGACCTATAATCGAGGCGCCTCATTCCAACAACCACAAAGGTGAAAAGTATATAAATGTCAGGGCTGGTAAGTCACTGACACCACCATAGCTAGAAAGAAACGTCGTGCTATCCCAGCAGTCCGTATCCCGTTTTTAACTCATACCGAGGTGTGAGGTCCGCGAATACACGTTATACACAAAGCTGCCACGTAGGCGTGCTTTGATCATCAACCACAAGACTTTGCTTTTCAACAGAAGCCTTGATCATTGCATCTTAGCGTGCCACACAGGCAATTCATGCCATGCGACTGATGTCCATCGATATACAACCTCTGAGCTCGTACGTCTCAGAGAAGGGCGTTAAGCAAAAGAATAAATTCTCCGCCGCCAAACAGATGTATATTTAATAGAAATCAATCAACACAGAATAAAATCCAGTGTCAGACACACAATCCCTTTACAAGTCCGTTCTGGGTCTGAACGAAACCGGAGGCACTTTCCTCGAATATCCATCCATCTCCAAGTACGTCTGGACGACCACCAACTATTTCCATCCTCTTGGGTGTACAGCCCAATCAGGATCGTCAGTAATTATCCAAACGATGTGAAGACTTCCGGTCTTCGACCACCGTCTTCATCTTCGACATATCGTCGAATCGGTTATTCAGAATGGGTATAAACCCGGACTTTCCGAACAACCCGCGTATATTGAAAACAAATGTTACACAAACACAACATACGCCTCATTCCAATTCATTAGTCACTAACCGCAGATTAGTAAGAGAACAATTTCCCAAACGTTAACCCCGAAGGCCGAAACCAACATCAGATCAATATCCAGGAAACCATTCTTCTTAGCCAACCTACAGCTACTTTCTAAATTCCACATTCTTAGGGAAAGGTTCCCATTAATTTTATCCAAGATAAATTCTTTAAAATTTATCCTGTAATCTTCCTTTGGATGTCATTTAAAACCAAATTATGGTTTTTCCAACTAGTCGAGATTAGCGAACCGTAACGAAGTAATTATTTATTTTATTTCCCAATCCCAACCTATTCATCCCATGAAGCAAAACTGGTAATACTCCATATCTAACACCGTGGTGTTATCGGTAAAATTAATTACCATTTCACGTTCAAATCTAATTAAAGATTTAACTATCGCTTTGGAGAAAAACTGGTGATACTCCATTCTCGCTCGTTTTCTAAATTTGATAATTTAGACTGTAAATTCACATTTCAATCTAATTGCAGATTCGTTAATACTCCTTTTATTGGGTTAAAGAACTAGGTGTTATTTAAAACACAGTTCACGACAAACCCAAATCACATTCTATTTATCATCGGGTTAAAGAACTAGTGTTGTTTAAAACACAGTTCACGATAAACCCACAAATCAATTCTAATTCAATTCAAATCAAATATATTAGGAATTCCGATTATTTAAAACCCCTTTTTAAATCTAATTTATTTATTTAAAAACAAATAGGGTTTTAAATTTAGTTCAAACTAGTTCATTTCGATAAAAGTCCATTTTTATCTTTTCAAATATGGAGTTTTTCACCCCAAATTTTCCCAAATCATTTCTTGTGATTTTACACAAATTATCGCTATTTTTAATAATTTTATCAAGGCCCGTACAGTCGATTTCCAACAATGGCCATCGAACTGCACTTACAGCGACCTTTTTCGAATTTGATTTGGACGTAACTCCAAATCCAACCGTTAGATTTTGAATTTCAAATATTCATTAGAAAGCTCTTTTCGATACGAACCCAACGGTTCCAGTTTTAGGAGAATCCGACGGTCGGATCTCCCGTAATGTCCGTTTGAAATAAATGGTCGAAATTTATGAACTGCCGCGGTGCGGCGCGTTCTATTCAGGCCATTATATTATTTATATAATATATATAATATATATTTCGTCGATTATAAATTAAAAACGAACTATATGAATAGTTTTGAATTCGTTTCAAAAACAATTTCAACTTCCATTTCAATTCAAAGAAAAATTGAATTCTTCTTTATAAATTCGTTTTAAAATTCATTTCTATTCAGTTCAAATTTCAATTCAATTTAAATTCATTTCAATTCGCTTTCAATTCAATTTGAACTCGTTTTTAATTCAATTCAATTTCAAAGTCGTTTGCTATTCGATTCAATTCAAATTGGTTTCAAAGTCGTTTTCTATTCGATTCAATTCAAATTGGTTTTCTATTCGAATCAAATTCGTTATATATTCCATTGAAATCAAATTCGTTTTATATTCAATTCATTTCGAAATCGTTATATATTCAATTCATTTCGAAATCGTTATATATTCAATTCATTTCGAGATCGTTTTCAATTCAATTCATTTCGAAATCGTTTTCAATTCAATTCATTTCGAAATTGTTTTCAATTCAATTCATTTCGAAATCGTTTTCAATTCAATTCATTTCGAAATCGTTTTCAATTCAATTCATTTCGAAATCGTTTTCAATTCAATTCATTTCGAAATCGTTTTCAATTCAATTCATTTCGAAATCGTTTTCAATTCAATTCATTTCGAAATCGTTTTCAATTCAATTCATTTCGAAATCGTTTTCAATTAAATTCATTTCGAAATCGTTTTCAATTCAATTCATTTCGAAATCGTTTTCAATTCAATTCATTTCGAAATCGTTTTATATTCAAGTCATTTCGAAATCGTTTTCAATTCGATTCATTTCGAAATCGTTTTCAATTCGATTCATTTCGAAATCGTTTTCAATTCCATTCATTTCGAAATCGTTTTCAATTCAATTCATTTCGAAATCGTTTTCAATTCAATTCATTTCGAAATCGTTTTATATTCAATTCATTTCGAAATCGTTTTCAAATCAATTCATTTCGAAATCGTTTTCAAATCAATTCATTTCGAAATCGTTTTCAAATCAATTCATTTCGAAATGAATAAAATCGACATAAATATCGTTCACGTCAAAATGGCGTCAATCTAATCAATACGGCTTTATATATTTCTATTTTCAAATATTCTATTTCAAATATTTCTTATTATCAAAATATTTCTATTTCAAATATTTCGTTCAGCACATGACTAATCTCAACGGATGAGTACAGTCAACACATGAACATTTACTTTATATTGATAAAGATGTAAATTTTATTATAAAAATATTTCGTTCAACACATGACTAATCTCAACGGATGAGTACAGTCAACACATGAACATTTACTTTATATTGATAAAGATGTAAATTTTATTATAAAAATATTTCGTTCAACACATGACTAATCTCAACGGATGAGTACAGTCAACACATGAACCTTTATTTTATATTGATAAAGATGTAAATTTTATTATAAAATTATTTCGTTCAACACATGACTAATCTCAACGGATGAGTACAGTCAACACATGAACCTTTATTTTATATTGATAAAGAGGTAAATTTTATTATAAAAATATTTCGTTCAACACATGACTAATCTCAACGGATGAGTACAGTCAACACATGAACCTTTATTTTATATTGATAAAGAGGTAAATTTTATTATAAAAATATTTCGTTCAACACATGACTAATCTCAACGGATGAGTACAGTCAACACATGAACCTTTATTTTATATTGATAAAGATGTAAATTTTATTATAAAAATATTTCGTTCAACACATATTTTATTTGTGCAGTTGGGCGACGTGTAAAATTTATCGACCCAATCAATGTCCTTCAAATAGGTGTACATAAACAAACCGTCCGGTTTGTAAATGAATATTTTATTTATTCACATTCACTATATTCATATTCACGTTGAAAATTATATTTTTAACGATAAAACATTTTATTTTAACATATGAATTTCTATTCAGTTCATTTATTCAACAAAATGATATTTTTATTTTTCTAACTTATTTTAGAAAATTTCGGCGGCATAACGACACGATACTAGAAACGGGACGAGGCCCAGCCTTATCCCCGGACTAGTGAAGGCCCACGCCATTCACACATCAATCAAATCCACCAAACAATCAAATTCAAATCTAATCATCTAACTAATTTATGCAATCAAGCAAACAAGTCCATGGTCTGTGGACGATTGTGTCGGGTGCTACTAAGCACCGTATGCATCCTAGTATATATATATATATATAACTAGAAAAAGAAATTGAAAGGTGAGAAATTCTCACCGAAAGCTATCCAATACCAAGACTCTTCATTTATAGAAATCTTCATCTTTCACGCCTTTTTATCACCTTTGTTGCCCGTAGCCACTACATATATAAAAATCACACATTTTTATATTTTGATGTCTTTAAAATAAAAATCACATTTTTATTTGTTCATTTTCAATTTAAAAATCATATTTTTATAATCGCTTCTTACATTTAAAAATCGAATTTTTTTCTTTGTTATTCAATATATAAAAATCGAATTTTTTACTTCTATGTTATATAGATAAAAATTATATTTTTATCACGCTATTTTCCATATAAAGATTTCGCCTTTTCTAAAATAAAGATTTCGCCTTTATAAAAACATAGACTTCGCCTTTTCAAATTTAAAGATTTCAACTTTATAAAAATCTCATTTTTATTTTCCTACACATATAAAGATGATATTTTTAATATTCCTATCATGTAAAAATTATATTTTTAATTCTCTACCTAACCAAAAATCATATTTTTACATCTTCTATATAGTAAAGATTATATTTTTAATACTTTAAAAATATAAAAATCATATTTTTATTACTTTAAAAATATAAAAATCATATTTTGATTATCCTCCTTATATAAAAATTATATCTTTATACTTTCTATATAATAAAAATTATATTTTTATTTCGCTAATCCTTTTTTTATTATCATTTTAAAGGCCTAACCCTTTTATTTTAAAATAAAATCAGGTTTGCATAACCATATATAAAAGAAATAAATAAATAAAATTAAAACAAATAATAAAACTTACTTTTCCATTTGGCGGGAGGGGGTTTCACTGCCTGAGGTGGTCGGAGGTGCTGGCGGCATTCGATTCAGCTAGAGGAGGGGAGAGAAGAGGAGCAGGCGGTGGTGGGTTTCGGGTGGCTCGCGGGTTTGGGTGCTTGCGTCGATCGAAGGAGGGGAGGGGGTTTGATTTGGGAAGGAGGAGGAAGGACAGGGAGGTCCGGCCGTGGGTGGAGGTGGCGTCGTCGAGCACGGCGGCTCAGTCGAGGGGGGGGGCGACGGATTTTTTTTAGGGATTGGTTTTCTTTTTTTTATTTATTTCTGAAATAGTTTTGCACGGGGGGGGGGGGGGGGGGGGGCAGAGGGTAATAGGGGGAGAAAATTCTTTTTTTTTTATTTAATTATTTTATTTTGCAAATAGTTGACTTTTACATACGACCCCTGAACGAGGTCCACCGCCTATCGTCCATAGCGTATTACCCCCATTCCGAACACAATGGGATATGTATCGTAGGCTGATTCGACTGTTTGAATCAGTTTCCGTTAAATTTACATTTAAATCACTATATTGAATTTTAAACGTACATTTCAAATTACTGGGGTCACATACTAACTCTAAAAATTCTCGAAAAATATTTTCTAGTTTCGTATTGACGATATGGTCCTAACAAAACTAGTTTCGTCGAATTTTGAGACCGTTGGAAAAATGGCCAATTTCCAGTCGATTAAAATCAACTGAAACTGGTCAAACGCGTTTTCCTTTGCCACGCTCACGCTCACATATTGATTCGAAAAATTATGAAATTTGGAATCTAGCAATAACTCGACATCACGGACCCAACAAAAGTGGTTTCGTCGAAATCCGAGGTCGTTTGCAAAATGTCCATTTTTAAGGGCCTGAATTCCATAGCGACTATTCAGAATTTTCAACTGGGCAATTCTTTTGATTCCCGCTATGAAATTTTGATTTTTCGGGTTCGTTGGAAAGATATCATCAATTAGATCCTAATGTTTTTGGTTTCACTAAAATCCGGATTGTTTTGCAACCGGTACATTCAATTGAAGTTTGAAATCGAATTATCGAACTACCACGCCATTTTCAATTCTATTTATAATTATATATAATTATTTATATTCTAACGACGACGCGTATAAATATATACGTTCTAAATATATTCAAATTAAATTTCTCGTCGATATTATTTAAAATAATCTATTTTAAATATCCAAAATTCGCTAAAATTGCCAAAATAAAAATTTTAAACTAGCTCAGATTTTCCGGGTTATTACATTTCCTATGTACACTAACAACATACAAAAGAGTATTTTATTGGTTTCCACTTTTCTATGTGTTTCAATGTCATATAAAAGAATATTTCCAATGTCAATATTTTCTAAGTATTTCAATAACAAATAAAAGGAATTTTTATTTGTAGACCAATTTCTATACTCTAATATGACAAATAAAAGAGATTTTATTTATCAAAACAATTTCTTTATTCTAATACGACATACAAAATAGATTTTATTTATAAACTAAATTTAACAGACATGAGACACACAAATCCATCCAACTTTACATCGCAATCATACAACAATTAACACTGAAATAATATATACACAACATTAACATGATTTTCATATAGAATAAATATAAATTACACAGTAGAATATATAATAAATTTTAAATTTTAAAAATATAGAAATCTCACCTCATTTTTTTAAATCTGAATAAATCAGATCAGAGTTTGGTCAAAATTTGATTTGCTCTTTTTTAGATCTAGTTTGTTCCATAGCGTAGTGGTTGACGATGCGAGTCCAACGCATTTGAAATTGTTCCATTCCATCGCTGTTTGGCCAAGATATGATGTTATAAACGTTTGATTTTAATTTATATAATTAAATTATAATTAAATAATTAAATCTCCTTTTACATTGTTGATTATCTTCTCCCTGGAACATAAACAAGTCGTCGAACCCATAGCTGATACCTTCAACCACCTGCGCACCTTCACCAGAGCCACCGGAGCAAGATCCGACGAGACCACCTCGTCAGCCATGCCAAGCTCCTCCTGCGCCGAACACCACGCCCAGCTCGCACGTCCCCTGATGCCGAAAATCGAACCTAAAGCCTCCACCTTTAAGCCCACAAATCGAGAAATCCGCCAAACCATTGATGATCACCACCGTTGGTTACATAGAGCTCGAGAAGCTCTTCAACTTTGCCCTTACAGTTTTTGAGAATTATTGCATCGATTAAGAGAAAAGAGAGGAAGAAGATTGCAAGAATTCGGCCATCTATTCAAAAGGAACGGCGGCTCTGGTATACAGCTAGGGTTAGGGGCTTGGTATACCATATTTATACCGTATATTTCTCCTTTAATTTATTTATTTAATTCAATAATTCATGTTTACCTATACGAACCCCAAATCTAACCCAAAGAGTGTCGCCCCTAGCTAATAACACTCATTCCGGACTCAATGGAACATGTTTCGTAACCCAATTCGGCTGTTACGATATGTTTTTTTTAATTTTAATTATAAATCGTTAAATTATATAATTTTACTGTACATATAAATTCACCGGGGCCACATATGGACTCTAAAAATTACAGAAAAATTATTTCTAGTTATGTTTTGATGATACGGTCCTAACAAGACTAATTTCGTCGAATTCTGAGACTATTTGAAAAATGGCTATTTTTAAGCTGTTTAAATTTAACTAAAACTGACAAAACGCAGTTTCTTTTGCCACGCTCACATACTAACTCGGAAAATTCAAAAAATTGAAAACTAGCAATAATTTGACATTCCGGTTCCAACAAAAGTGATTTCATCGAAAACCGAGGTCGTTTGCAAAATGGCTATTTTTAAGGTCAATATAACAAATTAAAATATATATAAATTTTACAGCGACTTTTCTAAAATTTAAACTGGACATAACTTTCAAATTATAAAGTGAAATTTTAGTTTTTTCAGATTCGTTAGAAAGATATGATTGAACAGATTTAAATATTTCTTCTTTCACTCAATTCTGATTTAAAATGAATTCTATACAACCAGTCAAAGTTTGAAATCGAATTTTCGAACTACAGCGCTGTTTTAAACTCCTTTTTAATAAATTTTAAATTTATTCGTTTTAAAATAAATTTTCAGTCGTTATTATTTAAAATAAATTATTCTAAATTCATTAAAATTTCTAAAATAAAAATTTTAAATTGACCCCAAAATTAAGGGTTGTTACACAGTCCTTATCCCGTTTTTGACTCATACCGAGGTGTGAGGCTCGCGAATTCACGTTATACACAAAGCTACGCCACGTAGGTCGTGCTCTGATCATCAACCACAAGACTTTTCTTTCCAACAGAAGCCTTGATCAATTGCCACTTAGGCGTGCTACACAGGCAATTTATGTCGTGCGACTGATGTCCATCGATATACAACCTCTGAGCTCGTACGTCTCAGTGAAGGGCGTTAAGCAAGAGAATAAATTCTTCGCCGCTAAACAAATGTATATTAATAGAGATCAATCAACACAGAATAAAATCCAATGTCAGACACACAATCCATTTACAAGTTCGTTCTGGGTCTGAGCGAAACCGTTGGCACTTTCCTCGCATATCCATCGATCTCTAAGTACGTCTGGACGATCACCAACTGATTCCCTCATCTTGGGTGTATAGCCCAATCAAGATCATCAGTAATCACCCAAACGATGTTGAAGACTTCCGGTCTTCAACCACCGTCTTCATCTTCGATATATCGTCGAATCGGTTATTCAGAATGGGTATAAACCCGGCCTTTCTGAATAACCCGCGTATATAATAAACAAGTGCTATACAAACACAACATACGCCTCATTCCAATTCATCAGTCACTAACCGTAAATTAGCAAGAGAACAACTTCCTAAATATTAACCCCGAAGGCCGAAACCAACATCAGATCAATACCCAGGAAACCATCCTTCTTAGCTAACCTATAGTTAGTTTCTAAATTTCACATTCTTAGGGAAAGGTTCCCATTAATTTTATCAAAGATAAATCCTTTTGAATTTATTCTTTAATCTTCCTTTGGATATCATTTCAAACTAGTCGTGATTAGCGAACCACACCGAAGTAATTATTTATTTTATTTCCCAATCCCAACCTATTTATCCCATGAAGCAAAACTGGTAATACTCCATATCTAACACCACGGTGTTATCGGTAAAATTAATTACCATTTCACGTTCAAATCTATTTAAAGATTTAACTATCGCTTTGGAGCAAAACTGGTGATACTCCGTTCTCGATCATTTCAATCTAATTTAAAGATTCATTAAACTTCACTTAGTTTTAATCTTTAACTGGGTTAAAGAATCAGTGTCATTTAAAACACGGTTCACGATAAACCCAAAGTCACATTCCATTCTATCAGCCCTTAACCGTAAAATAGCAAGTGAACAATTCCCTAAATATTAACCCCGAAGGCCGAAACCGACATCAGATCAATACCCAAGAAACCATTCAACTTAACTAATCTCCGGTTAGTTTCTGACTTTCTTAACTCAGTTGGGTCTAAGAACAGTATTATTGAAGATACCGTTCATGACAACCCAAAATCACATTGCATTAATTATCGGGTTAAAGAACAAGTGTTATTCAAAACACCGCTCACGATAAACCCAAAAACCAATTCAAATTCAATTTATTTATTTCAAAAATGAATTGAATTTAATTCTAGTTCAAAACTAGTTCATTTCGATAAAAATCTATTTTTATCTTTACTAATGTGGGATTTTTCACCCCAGTTCTTCACAAATCATTTCTTGTAATTTTACACAAATTATTGATATTTTTTTTATTTTATCAAGGCCCGTACAGTCGATTTCCAACAACGGCCATCGAACTGCACTTACAGCGACCTTTTCTGAAATTGATTTGGACATATCTCCAAATCCAACCGTTAGATTTCAAATTTCTAATATTTTCGATATGAACCCAACGGTTCCGGGTTTAGGAGAATCCGACGGTCGGATCTCCCGTAATGTCCGTTTGAAATTAATGGTCGAAATTCACGAACTGCCGCGGTGCGGCGTGTTCTATTCAGGCCATTATATTATATATATAATATATATTTCGTCGATTACCTTTTTAAAATGAATTTTATAAATCGTTTTAGATTCGTTTCAAAACAATTTCAACTTCCATCTCAAATTCAAATCAAAAATTGAATTTTTCCTTATGAATTCGTTTTAAATTCGTTTCAAATCAATTTTTAATTCAATTTCAGTTCAATTCGAATTTCTAATTTATTCAATTCAATTCGAATTCGTTTTATATTCAATTCAATTCGAATTCGTTTTCAATTCTTTTCAATTCGAATTCGTTTTCTATTCTTTTCAAATCGAATTCGTTGTCTATTCTTTTAAATTCGAATTCGTTTTCTATTCTTTTCAATTCGAATTCGTTTTCAATTCATTCAATTCAATTTTCTTTTCTATTCAATTCAATTAAATTTTGAATTCATTTCAAATCAAATTTTCTTTCTATTCAATTCAATTCAATTCAATTTTGAATTCATTTCAAATTGATTTTTATTCTATTTCAATTATTTTCGAATTTTCAATTCATTCAATTCGAATTTCTTTTCTATTCAATTCAATTTTCTTTTCAAATTTCAATATTCATTATAAAAACGAATATAACCGATATAAATATCGTTTGCGTCAAAATAGCGCATCTCTAATCAACACGGCTTTACAATTTTCAATATCTTCGTTATTCTATTCAACAAATGAATATTTATTCTATTCAACAAATGAATATTTATTCTATTCAGCAAATGAATATTTATTCTATTCAACAAATGAATATTTATTTTTCACTACATGACTAATCTCAACAAATGAGTATTGTCAACACGTGACTATTTTTGTTGTTTAATATATTTTATAAAATTTTGATTTCTATCGTTAAATGTTTAATTAGACTCCAACCGTAAATTAGTAAGAGAACGATTCCCTAAGCATTAACCCCGAAGGCCGAAACCAACAACAGATCAATATCCAGGAGGCCACTCATCTTATCTATTTTCCAGTTAGTTTCTAATTTTATATATGATAAAGATGTGAATTTTATTATTAAAATATTTCGCTCAACACATGACTAATCTCAACGAATGAGTACGGTCAACACATGAACCTATATTTTAAAATATTCTTTATTTTCTAAATTGGAATGAGGCTCAATCAATTACCATATAATGTTAATTATATGGGTTCCATAAAACACATGCATATCACAGCAACGACAAATAATCAACCATCAACCAAAGTGCACCAGGCAACTGCCTAAGCATCAAATATAAATAATTAACGCTTACACAGTCTGTCGACCAATCGATCGACATACAACTAAATAATTAGGATTAGTGTACGCCAAATATCATCCCAATACCCGTGTGGGGTTTCAAACAATCAAACACAGATTTTATTTGTGTAGTTGGGCGATGTGTAAAATTTATCGTCCCAATCAATGTCTTACAAATAGGTGTTCATAAACAAACCGTCCGGTTTGTAGAAGAATATTTATTTATTCACATTCACTATATTCATATTCACGTTAAAAATTATATTTTTAATGATAATTAATTTATTTCAACACATGAATATATTTTATTATCTATTTCACATCAACATCACAAACAATTTTCACAACACATCAATCAAATAAACAAGCCGTCCATGGTCTGTGGACGATGGGTGTCGGGTGCTGCTAAGCACCGTCTGCATCCTAGTATATGTATTTATAACTAGAAAAAGAAATTTTAAAGTTAGAAGTTCTCACAGAGGGTTCCACTCCGCCGTGCTTTGCTGTTGAACAGCTGAGCCGTCTGGATTTGTTTGAAATTCCAATGCAGTCCTTTTCACGCTGTTCAAATAAAAATTATATTTTTATTGCTTCATTTCAATAAATAATTTTTTTTTATTTCTACTTCATATATATATTTTTACAACGCTTCTTTCAATATAAAAATTATATTTTTATATTTCTACTTCTTATACAAAGATCGAATTTTTATTATCATAACTATAAAAATCACATTTTTACTTCATTATATATATAATAAAAATCAGATTTTTATTTCGCTGCATATATAAAGACCAAATTTTTATATTCTCTATTATATAAAAATCATATTTTTAATACTTCTACTTTATAAAAATTATATTTTTATATTTCACATATGATAAAAATCATATTTTTATTCTTTTTATAATATAAAAAACATACCTTTCCTACTACAAAGATATAATCTCTTCACTTTTTAAATCAAATCCTTTCCACGATAAAAATCTCTTCTTTCTCATGATAAAAATCTCATCTTGATGTCATTACTATATAGATTTCATGCTAATAAAAAATATAAACTTTAGGCTAATAAAAATATAAACTTTAGGCTAAATGAAAATATAAGAAATCGAAAACTTACAGTTGAAATCGGACTAAGATTGAGGAGGGGAGAGTAGCAAGGGGGGCGCGGAGGTGTTCTTGGCAGAGCTCGACGTCTGAGGGTCGCCTGGGGAGGCGGGGTTCGCGGCAGGCAGTGTGGGGAGGTGTTCGGTCAACGCTGGAAGGGGAGGGGTTCGTTCGTGTTCGGGTTAGGGAGGAAGAGAGGCTGGAGAAGGAGGAGCGCGAGGGAGACGGGGGTCTGGTGGGGGTCTCCGCCTCTAGCGACGGTCGGCGTCGATGGGTGGGTGGATGGGCCATGCAGTTTCCTGAATCGCGATTTTTTTCTTCTGATTTGATTTCGAAATGAACACCGGGGGGGAGGGGGGGTAATAACCCGAAAATCCGAGCCAGTTTAAAATTTTTATTTTGGCAATTTTAGTGAATTTTGATCATTTAAAATAGATTATTTTAAATAATATCGACGGGGAAATTTATTTTGAATATAATTCGAACGTATATATTATATACGTCGTCAATAGAATATAAATATTTATATATAATTATAAATAGAATTGAAAATGGCGCGGTAGTTCGATAATTCGATTTCAAACTTCAATTGAATGTACCGGGTGCAAAACAATCCGGATTTTAGTGAAACCGAAAACATTAGGATCTAATTGCTAATATCTTTCCAACGAATCCGAAAAATCAAAATTTCATAGCGGGAATCAAAAGATATGTCCAGTTGAAAATTCTGAATAGTCGCTATGGAATTCAGGCCATTAAAAATGGGAATTTTGCAAACGACCTCGGATTTCGACGAAACCACTTTTGTTGGGTCCATGATGTAAAGTTATTGCTAGATTCCAAATTTCATATTTTTTCGAATCAATATGTGAGCGTGGCAAAGGAAAACGCGTTTGACCAGTTTCAGTTGATTTTAATCGACTGGAAATTGGCCATTTTTCAAACGGTCTCAGAATTCGACGAAACTAGTTTTGTTAGGACCGTATCGTCAATACAAAGCTTGAAAATATTTTTCGAGAATTTTTAGAGTTAGTATGTGACCCCGGTAATTTGAAATGTACGTTTAAAATTCAATATAGTGATTTAAATGTAAATTTAACGGAAAATGATTGTAACAGCCGAATCAGCCTACGATACATATCCCATTGTGTTCGGAATAGGGGTAAAACGCTAGGGACGACAGTCGGCGGGTTTGATTTCGTGTTAGAATGGAAAGTCAACTTTAAAAGAGAATGAAAATAAAATTAATAATAAATAATTATATATAATAACTTGGCCCCCCCTTTATCTCTTTCCTCACTCACTCAGATCCAACACTGAAGAAGAAAAAAGAAAAACCCCGATCTTTACCCTCGTCGCCTCTTTCCTCCTGTCGCCCTTCCATCCTCCACCACCGCGCCACCCGATCTCGGCACCCTCCTCCTCCACGCGACTCCCCTGCTTCCCCCTCTCGCTCATCTTCTTCTCCCCCCTTTCTACTTTAAACCACATGTAACGACCCGTGTTTTTCGACCATTTGAATTAGAATATTTAAATTAGTTTTAAATATTATATTGGAAATATTAATGGAATTAAATATTGAATTCGTTATTTAAATGAAGTTGAACGATATATATATTTATATAATTATAAATAGAACTCGAAATGGCGCTGCAGTTCGTAAATTGGAGTTTTGAACTTCAAATGGATATACAGGGACCGATATAAGTCGGATTTCCGTGAAACAAGAAATGTTGGAACCGTATTGATTATAATTTTCACATAAAAGAGAAAAATCTAGATTTCGTGTTACGGTTTGTTAGTTATGGTCAAATCAAATTTTGAAATAATCGCTATGGAAAATCGTTATATAAATATACGCGTTAAAATGGCCGTTTTTCAAACGGACTCTGTTTCGATAAAACCAGTTTCATTGGGACCTTATCATTAAATTATGGTATGGTGTTGAGTGGCGTGGCAAACCGATGTTGTATGTGACCACGGTAGCCGTAAACGCTCGTTCAGTGCAATTAAATTAATTCAAATAAACAAAGAGATCTTTGGGCGTAACTCGAACAGACGATCAAATGAGGCCATGAAACCAGTTCCGTTGAGTTCGTAGCGTCGATTATAGTCAGGGTAGGTATATAGTTTGTTATTTTTAGAGATCGGAAAATTTGGTGTTCAGAAGGGCAGTGCGGTACGCGTTAAAAATGGCCTACCGGGGCGACAGTCTCAGAATGCAACGAAACTAGTGCCGTTGGGTTCGTATCGAAAAGTTATTGGCAGAGTTCGCAGTTTCAAGTTGATCGGGTTTATCTGGTGACCGTGGAAAATTAAAATGTGTGTTTATTTCCGGCTTTATAAAGGATATTTTTTTCATACGACCTCGGATTTCGACGAAACTTGTTCCGTTGGGTCCGGAATACCTTTTTACACTAAAATTAGCCTTTCTATCAGAAGACAGAAATCGATTGTGGTCATTTTTAAGTGTTACTTCACCGTTAAGTTTCGTTAAAATAAAATAATATAAAATTTAAAGCGTAAGGAAATAAAAGAAAGACATCACCCTAAAAACAAACATACGCAGACCTAAGTAACAGCGTGCAGGACCCATATTTCTTGAGCCTACCTACCAAATACTTCACATGCCTAACACTGTGTAGATGCACAGCTACACTTTCACTTCACCGTCACTGCAACGAAATGAAAACACAGGTGCAGGCGCCTACCCTTCTCTGTTCATGTACTACCTTACCAATACTCAACAACCAATCGCACATCCTATATATATATACTTGAAATGAAAACTCAGGTGCAGCTAGCCTGTGTATTTTCAAATCACGTCTAACTCCAACCTACACATGAAAATTTTGAAGCCATCTTCGTGCACATGGCTACTTCCCTCAAAACTGACCCTAAGCATATGCCACTATATTTTTCTGCAGATCACACCGATGCTATATTTAAGTTTGACGACTCATTTCTGTACCAGTACATTTAATTTTGGTATCACCCTACCCTATTTCCATTAGCCTTTATCTTTTCGTCTTTGTTAAGTTCCACCAGACCTATGTAAAAACCCATCGTGCCTGTCTGCTCCTACCCCTACTGAGTGAAAGACCTTCTTCTTATCCACACTTCATTCACTATAAATACGCTTCCATTCATTTTCGTCTAACCGCAGGCCTCCATTTCAGGTGTAGACCAAAAGCTTCATTCATATAATAATATAACTCCACTGACCCTGTTTTATGTGCCAAGGAGAAAGGGAACCCGAGGGAGGAAGGTGAGCCGCTAACGCCGATGGGGAAGCTGCTGCGGTTTTAGAGCAGTTCGGTGGTGAAGTAATTTATGCTGTGAGGTGAAGGAGTACAGAACTAAAAGGGGTGAAGTGAGAAGAAACAAGAAAGGTAGGAGAAGTTTAACGTTGGTTTTGGTTGGAGAAGAAACGGTGGATGTTTTGAGGGATACGAGAGCAGCAAAGGATTTTGTGAAGAGCCGGTGGTAATGGAAACGTAATTAGTAATGTTAACGATCATTAGAAAATGAATTTTATATTATAATATGTTAATAAAACACGGACTTTGTTTGCAGCATGGTACGAATGAAGCAGCCGATGGTATTGGGCATTTTAAGTATCAGATTGTTTCAAAAAGAAGAGCTGCAACGAAAGAGTAGCCGTGTTATCCTTTAGTAAACGTAATATGGTTATTAGTTAATCAACTTCATAATTTAGGGTTCAATCATTTAATTAAATTCAAATTTTCTAAACCGCAGAATAGTTGGACTGTTGAACGAGGAAGGAACAAGCGAAGTGGAGCTGTTTTCACTGATGCGAGAAGAGTTGGAGCAGCAAATTTAGTAAAACGTAATTATTTAAGTGTTTATCTTAATTAGGATTTTAATTATTAAATCAAGTAGTGTAAACTTATATTTGTTATTTTCTTATCGCTACTAGCTCCAAACTAAACACCACAAGTACACCGGAGTCGTATTGAGGAACAGAACATCATGAAACTGGTTTGAACGGTTCGGGACATAGCGGGAATTTTCAGTTAAATTAAACGACTGTTTAATTTAAACTATAACCGAACCATTTCAACAATGGAACCAGATCAAGGTGAGTTAAACTCACTCAGTTTTTCCTATTTATATTTTTATATAAATTGGGTTTTTATTTTGTGTGCTCTGCTTGCCAATGGTTGACTGTTTGCTTGTTGATTTAACTGATGAAATAAAACCGTCGTTTAATTTCAGTGAAATACTGAATCGTTATTCTAACGATGGGTTCCAATAAAGGTAACTTACCTTGTTGGTCACATTTATAAAAAAAACGTGTTTAATTGGTTGAATTGTTTGAATTGTTTATCAGTTAAATGGTGGAATGATCTGATTTGAGTTAACCATTTGTATATAGGGGAGAACAGGTTGGAGGGATCCAACCGGATTCCTCAAATATATTATTTATTTTCATATTCTCGTATATGAACTGCCCTGTTGTATTGTTGGATTTGATATTCAACATCTGTTTGGTTTAAACCAATGGGTGATATTGGTTGGGTATTTGGCAGCGTATGGCCTATAAAATCAATCGTGTCATGAATATTGATTCACAGCCAGGTGAACTGAAAAGATGAAGTTATAAAATTTATTTTTATAACTGGAGTTGGTTTTTGAATATATTATTTTGAATAAAAGTTATAAAAGGGAAATAAATAAATATTTTATTTAATTAAGATTTTGATTTGTTAGGAATTTATCTTATAGAATAAATGCTGATATTAGATTGATTTGAAAGTATAAGATGAGAAATAAGGTCGCATAGTTACACCTTGGTAATTGGTTTTTGTGAAGAAGAAATTTATGGAATTATTTAAATTAATTATATAATTAATTAATTTAAAGTGAGAATTTATTTGGAATCGGCTAACGAGATAATCAAGTTTGAGTGAATTAAATCGACCATTTGAATTGATTATCAAATTAATGTGTTTTTGGATTAAATATCGTTTAAATTTAGATAAGGTTTTAAAAAAAGGTTTAAGATAAACCAGAAGATATAAATGAGTTTCAAGATGTAAATCATTAATATTGAATTAACGTTATTTGAAAATGAGATCAAGTAAAAAGGGAAATTTGAAATAAGATTTCAAGAGTGGGGAATGGTCGAACAGATTTGAAAGAAGATTGGAAATAAATGAATCTGGTTAAAGAAGTGGGTTATAGGGTTGTATAACTAAACCCAAGTTATAATGGAATGTATTTCGATATGGAAATGGGAATATTGATTTTGTGATTTCAACTGATATTCATTTGAGGATAAGAACGTTGCTTGATCAAGGTCTGAGAGGTAATTAAAATACCCCAACTTGAACAACATCGGGATTATCTGAAGCTGATATTAGTTGGCGATCGTAAAAGAGATTCATGTTAATACAATGAATGTTTGAAAGGGGAATGGAGTGGAAATTGTATATGTATATAAAGTATTTTACTAAAGTATTATAACATAATGGTTCTGAGGTCATTAGTATATAAGAATATAGTGATTCAAGTTAGAGTTGGTCAAACATAATTATGCAGGATGAGTTGCCATTTCGTACGACTGCTAGCGTAATTCGCAGGGCTGCTGATAGCCTACGGCGGTCGTATGTTTCCTGAGGGAATCAGGCGTAACCATTGTGATCGCTGTGATCTAGAGTCAAGCGAATGGATGTAAGTCGAGTATTAGTAAATCGATAGAAGTTAAACAAGTAAAGTTAATCAGTTAGAGTTAACCAGTTAAAGTTAATCAATTAGAGTTAATCGATTGGAGTTTAATCGAATTAGAGTTATTCAAATATCGTATTTTGAATGTTAAAAGAGCTAGAAGTTTTGGTTTAACAAAAGTAAATCAGTTGTTAAAGGCCAAATGGTGCTGAATACTGAGCCAGTGAACTCATTGGGTTGTCATGATTGAAACACTGATTATTTTGATAGTTAAATCACCAACTATCAAATCGGACCCATACGATTGTTGGTACGGAAAGACCGGGATCGAATTTATATTCGAAAACCATTCCGACCAACAAATACGTGAAGATATCAGAAGACGGTCGACATGGAGCATTGAAGACCGTGGATCTTCATAAGCGGAAGGATTACTTATAATCTCTGGTTTAGCGGCCCGAGATACACTGTGATTCTGTCGTGGTTGGAATCCACGGGTTGCAAGGACTTCTCGCTACTGATCCATGGGGTGATTCCTATATGAGATGCAGTAGGAGAGTGCTTTCGGTTCATCCTGTTCCTGGATGACTTGTATGGACGAATGTCTGACAGAGCAATCCCTTAGAACCACGTACGTTGATTTTTACAAATACACCGAGTTGGTGGCGAAGAGGGGCACTTCTTCAATACCAGAGTATATTTGTGGACGTCAATTAGTGATTTGACGGATCTGACGATGTGGCATTCAAAGTGAATGATGGCCAGATGTTCGAAGAGATGAATTCTTGCCTCAAGCCTCATCAACCGGGAAAGGACAAAAAAATCGGGCAGGCAGCATGACTATGTGGGTCGCTCCCATTAGGGTGTATAATCACATATCTAGAGAAATTCCTTTTGTTTCTTATTCTATCGATTCTGCCCATTCGGGAACGGTGGTTTGAGTCCAACCGTTGGTGATATACATTCGATACACTCAAGCGAAATGAGTGGTCGGTCATGTGAGGGCCGGGTTGCAAGACGTTCTTGTTGAACCCAGTGTATTCGCCTCTAGAGATACACGAGCGGAAGGTGGTCCCATACCTTGTCAAGGTTGAATCCAATCTCCAATAAGCGCCTGCGGTTTTGATTGTATTCTATATATGTGGAGCGTGAGATGCAAGCGTTCCACTAGATTGATATTTATTTGTATCTAGACATTATCGTAATATCAGATCAATATATGATTTCAAAAGATGTTTTGGGTTATCGTAAGGTAAAAACCGTCCGTGTTTATGTGTGGATTTGGTCTTACGATTATCCTTTTCTTTTGGAGAGATTTCGAACTTTAAAATCTTGTTGGATGATTTACCCTTAATACTGTGCGAGTTTATCTCACTCTGGTTCACCAGACTGACCCGGTGTTTTGTAAATGCTCGGGTTAGACCGGGTTGTACAGGTTCAGGTTATCGACCGCTATGAAGAGATAAGCTGGAGAGTCCAGACGTATGATACTATATAGTTCTTTTCCGCTGTGAGTTGTATATGGGAACAAGTTATTATAACTGTCCCAGTGATGTTGATGTACTCTGATATTGTAAGTTTTATTTAAAGCTCTTAATAAAGTTATTTCTATATTATATTTTGTTCCGCTGCGATGTGAGACTCTGTGTTGTGTTTGTTTCCTCTTCTTCTTCTATTCTAATATTTCTTTCCTCCTTATCTCATCCTCTAAATTCTTTCTAATAACGTTCAGTGTTTTCGGTGTTTGGAAGGTCGGCATGAGTTACGGTAAAGGTGTTTATGTCGATTTCCGGGGCTGAAAATCCTCTGTTCGTTACACCACACCCACCTAGGAGAACCCGACGCCATCGAAGCAGCGCCGCTCCACCCCACCGAAGCCACCTCCGACGAACCCTGCAGGCGCCCCCTGGATCCAAGACCGACGCCCAAAAACCCCGACCAGACCGCCGCTCCTTCCACCCCCCCCCCCCCCCCCCCCCCCCGACGCCGACGCCTGGCGATTGCAGCACCCCCTCCGTCCAACTCAGCACACCCCGACCCCTGCGATAAGGGAAAAAGGTAATAGCATTGATTTTATTCAGTTTTTAATTCGAATTTAATTCTTTTTTATTTCCAGTTTTTATTTCTATAAATGCTGAAAGAAAAAGACTGATTTTTCTAAGTTATTAACTATAGTATGAAAAGGTGATTTTATATGTATATATATATATAGCGGTAAAGGCAGTGGTCTTTATTTTTAAATCAGTAAAGATAGGATTTTTAAATCAGTAAAGATAGGATTTTTAAATCAGTAAAGATAGGATTTTTAAAACTGCAAAGGTAGAATTTTTAACACGGTAAAGCTTTGATTTTTGTTGGAGGAAAATATGATTTTTATATTTTTAAAGTAATAAAAATATGATTTTTATATTTTTAAAGTATTAAAAATATAATCTTTACTATATAGAAGAGCTAGAAATATGATTTTTTTTTTGCTTAAATAGGAAAGGATATATTTTTAGAGAAAAAAACTATATTTTCGAAAAGGCGAAACTATATTTTCGAAAAGGCGAAACTATATTTTAGAAAAGGCGAAATCTTTATTTTTGAAAAAGCAAAACCTTTATATAGAGAATAACATAGCATAATAAAAATTTGATTTTTATATATTGAATAGCATAATAAAAATTTGATTTTTATATATTGAATAGCATAATAAAAATTTGATTTTTATATATTGAATAACGAAGTAAAAATTCGATTTTTACATATGTAGAGAATACGGGCAACGAAGATGACTAAAGGACGAAAACGAAGAAGATTTCTAAATTTGAAGTGGCGTGAAGTTGGAATAGCTATTTGTGAGAACTTCTCACTCTTCAATTTCTTTCTCTAGCTATATGTAAACTAGGATGCAGACGGTGTTTAGTAGCACCCGACACCCGTCATCCACAGACCATGGATGGCTTGTTTGTTAAATTGTTTGGTTGAGTAGTTAGTTAGAATATTTGATTGAATGGAATTGTTTGGTGAAATGAAATTGATTTGATTGATGTGTGAATGGCGTGGGCCTTCACTAGACCGGGGATAAGGCTAGGCCTCGTCCCGTTTCTAGTATCGTGCCGTTATGCCGCCGGAATTTTCTAAAATAAGTTTGAAAATAAAAATATCATTTTATTTAAAGAATGAACTGAATAGAAATTCATATGTTAAAATAAATTGTTTTATCGTTAAAAATATATAATTTTTAACGTGAATATGAATATAGTGAATGTGAATAAATAAATATTCATTTACAAACCGGATGGTTTGTTTATGTACACCTATTTGAAGGACATTGATTGGGACGATAAATTTTACACATCGCCCAACTGCACAAATAAAATATGTGTTTGATTGTTTGAAACCCCACATGGGTGTTGGGATGAAATTTGAAGTTCACTCATCCTGATTGATTAAATATGTCGATCGATTGATTGACAGGCTGTTATAAGCGTTAGATATCTATATTTGATGCTTATACAGTGTAGTGCACTTTGGTTGATGGCTGATTATTTTTCAATGCTATTATATACGTTGATGTATGAAAATCCATATAATTAATATTATATGGTGATTGATTGGGCCTCATTCCAATTTAAAAAATAAAGAAATTATAAAATAAAGGTTCATGTGTTGACAGTACTCATCCGTTGAGATTAGTCATGTGTTGAACGAAATATTTTAGTAATAAAATTTACATCTTTATCAATATAAAATAAAGGTTCATGTGTTGACAGTACTCATCCGTTGAGATTAGTCATGTGTTGAACGAAATATTTTGATAATAACAACTATTTTGAAAAAGAAATATTTGAAATAGAATATTTGAAAATGGAAATATATGAAGCCGTGTTGATTAGATTGACGCCATTTTGACGTGAACGATATTTATATCGATTTTATTCATTTTGAAATGAATCGAATAGAAAACGATTTCGAAACGAATTGAATAGATTGGAAATTGAAACTATATAGAAATGAATTCGAATTGAAAATAAATAGAAATGAATTCGAATTGAATTTGAATATAAATGAATTCGAATTGAAATCGATTTGAAAAGAATTTAAAACGAATTTATGTTGGAATATTCAATATTGATTTGAAATTGAATATGAAATTAAAACCATTTTGAAAATGAATTTAAAACGATTTATAAAGCACGTTTTGAATTGAAATCAACGAAGTATATATTATATATATAATATAATGGCCTGAATAGAACGCGCCGCGCCGCGGCAGTTCGCGAATTTCGACCATTGACTTCGAACAAATATTACGGGAGATCCGACCGTCGGATTCTCCTAAAACCGGAACCGTTGGGTTCGTATCGAAAAGAGCTTTCTAACGAATATTAGAAATTTGAAATCTAACGGTTTGATTTGGAGATACGTCCAAATCAAATTTGGAAAAGGTCGCTGTAAGTGCAGTTCGATGGCCGTTGATGGAAATCGACTGTACGGGCCTTGATAAAATTATTAAAAATAGCAATAATTTGTGTAAAATAATAAGAAATGATTTAGAAAGAATTGGGATGAAAAACTCCATATTTGAAAAGATAAAAATAGATTTTTATCGAAATGAACTAGTTTTGAATTAGAATTATAAATATATTGAATTTGAAATGGTTTTGAAAATAACCAGAATTTCCATTGATTGCATTGGAATGGATTTGAATCAAAATTGCCTTCGGAATATTTCGATGTTGGATTTCGTGACTATACAGATGTTGTTATGGAAATTTGAAAGATATAGATATATATATATATATCGTTATTTCCAATACGATATTTGTTAGTCGTAGAATTTGATATTGTGTATAAGCCGGTATGTTTTCTATTCAGAGCCTTGTGTTTAATATCAAATGTGATTTTGGGTTTATTGTGGACCGTGTTTTAAATGACACTGATTCTTTAACCCAGTCACATATTAAAACTAAGTGGAGTTTTAATGAATCTTTAATTAGATTGAAAAGATCGAGAATGGAGTATCACCAGTTTTGCTCCAGGCGATAGTTAAATCTTTAATTGGATTTGAACGTGAAATGGTAATTGAATTTACCGATAACACCGTGGTGTTAGATATGAAGTATTACCAGTTTTACTTCATGGGATGAATAGGTTGGGATTGGGAAATTAAAACAAATGATTACTTCGGCAAGGTTCGTTAATCTCGACTAGTTCAATCGAAATTCAAAAGGAGAATAGAGAATAAATTCAAGGAATTTATCTTGGATAAAATTAATGGGAACCTTTTCCCTATGAATGTGAAATTTAGAAACTAACTGTCGGTTAGCCAAGCAGAATGGTTTTCTAGATATTGATCTGATGTTGGTTTCGGCCTTCGGGGTTAATATTTGGGGAATTGTTCTCTTGTTAATTTACGGTTAGTGACTGATGAATTGGAATGAGGCGTATGTTGTGTTTGTGTAACACTTATTTAAAATATACGCGAGTTATCCGGGAAGACCGGGTTTATCCCATTCTGAATAACTGATACGACGATAATTCGAAGATGAAGACGATGGTCGAAGACCGGAGGTCTTCACGTCGTTTGGGTGATTACTAATGATCTTGATTGGGCTGTACACCCAAGAAGATGGAAACAGTTGGTGATCGTCCAAACGTACTTGGAGATCGATGGATATGCGGGGTACTAGGTGCCTCCGGTTTCGTTCTGACCCAGAACGAACTTGTAAATGGACTGTGTGTCTGACATTGGATTTTAGTCCGTGTGATTGATCTCTATTAAATATATATCTGTTTGGCGGCGGAGAATTTATTCTCTTGCTTAGTGCCCTTCTCTGAGACGTACGAGCTCAGGGGTTATATATTGATGGATATCAAACGCATGGAGTGAATTGCCTGTGTGGCATGCCTAAGTGGCAATTGATCGAGGCTTCTGTTGAAAAGCAAAGTCTTGTGGTGATGATCAAAGCACAGCCTGTGTGGCACAACTTTGTGTAACGTGAATTCGCGAGCCTCGCACCCCGGTTGTGAACCAAAAACGGGAGAAGGACCTCAGGGAGGGCATGCGTTTCTTTCTAGCTAGGGTGGTGTCAGTGACCTACCAGCCCTGACATTTATATACTTTTCACCTATGTGGTTGTTGCTGTTGCTAGGCGCCTCGGTTTGATCGGACGATCCGGGTCCGATGTAGTCATTTATTGGCTCACTTACGCCCCAAAGGGCGGGGAAACGTAGTGTTCAGGCATAGTAATCCACATCGGTGGACCGGCCCTGACGATCCAAGGGGCAGTTGCGGCTGTTCCTGAGGGGCGGGCTAGAGCGTCTCGAATCGGTTGAGGACTATCTTTTGCCTCGGTTCATAGATGGAAACCCAATTTCCAAATACGTGACTTTGCAATTTTGATTGTATAACCTATATATGGCGACATAGTGGCATGGGACGCTCATGTCGCCTATGATTGATATTTATGATTTGAAGTTGTTTTATATACTATGCACTTATTATAGTATCAAATGATTTGTTTTAAACGTATCAAGCATTCTTGGCTATTATAAGGTAAAAACCCTATCCTCCGGCTTGCGTTGCATTGTGTGATGGGACCTGGGTCTTATAATAGCTTCATTTTTCTCTATTTAGCATTGCGCTGTTCGTTTTATGCACTGGTATTCTTGGGAGGAAACCCGTTCCGTGTTATACGGCGTGGTCCCTTGATTTACCTAACTTTAAAATAAAGAATTAATAACTGTTTTAGTTCTCACACTAGTCACATGACTGACCTGGAGTTTATTGTTTTAACCTAAACTCTGGGTGCCCTTATTTTGACACGGGCAGCTAGTAGTTTTGGTTTTGCAGATTTATATTCACAGGATCCTGGTTTACAGCTGGAAAGATATCCGGAAAGCTTTGTATTTGTATATCTCCTTCTAGTTGTGTATTGTTTTATTTTCCACTGCGATGTATTTAAATGTAATTTAAATCTCTGATATTTCTGTGTAATATTCATTTATACTCTGTATATTCTTGTAATCTGATGCATTGTTGTAATAACAATAAAATGTTCTTCTGTTTGTGTTCTGATTTGTCCTGTTCTCAAACGATCAGGGGTTTCGAACGGTCTAGATCGGTTTAACGGCTGATTCGGATCGAGCGAAATTCCTTGTCGTCACGGGGGGGGGGGGGGGGTTAAGAGGAAATAAGGGGAGAGAAGGAAGAGAGTTTTATTTTTTAATTTATTTAATTTCAAAAAGTTGACTTTTTCATTTGACCTCTAAACGAGGCCCACCGCCTGTCATCCATAGCTAATTACCCCCATTCCGAACACAATGAGATATGTATCATAGGCTGATTCGATCGTTACGATCAATTTCCGTTGAATTTACATTTAAATCATTATACTGAATTTTAAACGTACATTTCAAATTATCGGGGTCACATATGGACTCAAAAAATCCCAGAAAAATATTTTCTAGCTTCGTATTGACGATACGGTCCTAACAAAACTAGTTTCGTCGAATTCTGAGACCGTTGGAAAAATGGCCATTTTCCAGTCGATTAAAATCAACTAAAACTGGTCAAACGCGTTTTCCTTTGCCATGCTCACATATTGAATTCAAAAATTATGAAATTTGAAACCTACCAATAACTTTACATTCCGGATCCAACAAAAGTGGTTTCGTTGAAATCCGAGGTCGTTTGCAAAATGGCTATTTTCTAAGGGCCGAAATTCCGTAGCGACTATTCTGAAAATTCATTTGGATATAACTTTTGATTCCCACTATGAAATTTCAATTTTTCGGATTCGTTGGAAAGATATTCTCTATTAGATTCTAATATTTTTGGTTTCACTAAAATCCGGTTTATTTTGCACCCAGTACATTCATTTGAATTTTGAAATCGAATTATCGAACTACCGCGCCATTTTCAATTCCTTTTATAATTATAAATAATTATTTATATTCTAACAATGATCTATATAAAACAATACGTTCGAATTCAATTCAAAATAAATTTCTCGTTGATATTATTTAAAATAATTCATTTTGAATATTCAAAATTCACTAAAATTGCCAAAATAAAAATTTTAAGCTGGCTCGCATTTCCGGGTTGTTACAATCTCCCCCACTTAAAACTTTTCGTCCCCGAAAAGGAACGAAGCCGAAAGTTGTTTAACAAATCAACTTAACTTCCATTATTTTCATTACGGCTTAAGTTCTTCAACTTTTCAGTTTCTAAGAACTTTTCAAATTTTCAAAAATTTGGCTAACACCCTAAATTTTCGAAAAATTTCACCATAACCTCCCCTGCACCGGGGACTTCGGGATATTTCATATAGCCTCCCATGGCCTTCTTCAACTCAAAAGAAAAAGAAAAAGCCGAGCGGCTAGCCAATCAGCTCATAAAATCATCATCACCCAAACAAAACAGTAAATTATGGTAAACGTGTACCTATTTGTCAGGCAAACAATTTTATTCTTCTGCTCTAGCCTCCTTGCTATGACCTATTCAACAGATATACATGTATATGCATGCAAATGTAATCATTTTCAATACAGTTCACTATTTGATTCTATTAGGCTAAATGGTTCAAAATTTCAAACAAATAGACAAACAACACAAACAGCAATCAATTAGTGAATTATCGTTTCAAATTCAAAATTTGATATATATACCGAAAATCATGTTTTTGATGCCAAATCACAACAAATAATCCTAAGTAAATTTTGGTTCTCACACCAGTCTAATGGAAATATATAGATATCACACCTTCGAAACACGAACATAAATCCTAATGATGATCGATCAATCATCAGAACCATCTCCGGGCGGCTAGAGTGTGATTCTATATCTATCCAGTATATTAAAACTTCGAATATACGTTCATGACGCGTATGTGCAAAACCTTTATATACTGGATTGTCCAAATTCAATATAAAAAATATATTCAAATACGTATATAATGGTTTAAATTTTCAAAACAAAATTGTTTTCATTTGAAATTTATACTCTTCACACTCGTTCTAGGATACTACTGATCCCATCTCTAACGAGTAATTCTAATTGGATATTACTAATCCAATATCTGATGAATTCTTTCGTTCAGTTCTAATGTGTCTTGTTCTCGAGCTCTGTAAACCAAAGCTCTGATACCACTGTAAGGACCCGTAACTTCCCCGTGAAGGAAAGAGCGGATACTTTGAGAACAAGACGAATCAGAAGGCAAACAGAAGAACATTTCATTGTTTATTACAACAATTCCATCAGAATACAAGAATATACAGAGTATGAATAAATATTACACATTTGACAAATATCAGAGATTACAATAAATTACATAGCAGCGGAAAAACAATATAAAACACAAATGAAAGTAATACACGGATACAAAGCTTTCCGAGTATCGTTCCAGCTATAAATCAGGATCCTGTGAATATAAATCTGCAAAACCAAAACTACTAGCTGCCCGTGCGGAAAATAAGGGCACCCAGAGTTTAGGTTAAAACAATAAACTCCAGGTCAGTCATGGGACTGGTGTGAGAACTAAAACAGTTATTTGAAGCTTTACTTTAAAAGAGAGTAATTCAAGGGACCACGCCGTATAACACGGAACGGGTTTCCTCCCAAGAATACCAGTGCTTAGAATAAACAGCGCAATGCTTTTTCAAAAAATAACGCTATTATAAGACCTAGGTCCCATCACACAATGCAACGCAAGCCGGAGGATAGGGTTTTTACCTTATAATAGCCAAATATGCTTGGTACGTTTAAAACAAATCATTTGATACTATTATAAGTGCATAGTGTCAAAAACAATTTCAATCATAAATATCAATCATAGGCGACATGAATGTCCCATACCACTATGTCGCCATACTAGGTTCTACAAATAAAACCGAAATATTTCGTATTGGAAATTGGATTTCCGTCATGAGTCGAGGCAAGGGGCAAGCTCCTCTCCGCTTCGAGACACTCTAGCAAATGTCTCAGGACTACTCTCTCTGAGTAGCCTCTGGATCTTCGGGGCTAGTCCTCTCTTACGTTTGAGGATTGGCAATTCCTGAACACACGTTTCCCGGTCCTTACAGACCTAAAATCGAGGCGCCTCACATCCAACAACCACATAGGTGAAAAGTATATAAATGTCAGCCAGTTTAAGCACTGACACCACCACTAGCTAGAAAGAAACGTCGTGCTCTCCCTGTAGTCCTTATCTAGTTTTTGACTCATACCGAGCTGTGAGGCTCGCGAATTCACGTTATACACAAAGGTACGCCACGTAGGCCGTTCTTTGATCATCAACCACAAGAATTTTCTTTTCAACAGAAACCTTGAACAATTGCCACTTAGGCGTGCCACACAGGCAATTCATGCCATGCGACTGATGTCCATCGATATACAACCTCTGAGCTTATACGTCTCATAGAAGGGCGTTAAGCAAGAGAATAAATTCTCCGCCGCCAAACAGATGTATATTTAATAGAGATCAATCAACACTGAATAAAATCCAATGTCAGACACACACTCCATTTACAAGTTCGTTCTGGGTCTGAACGAAACCGGAGGCACTTTCCTCGCATATCCATCGATCTCTAAGTACGTCTGGACGATCACCAACTGATTCCCTCATCTTGGGTGTACAACCAAATAAAGATCATCTGTAATCACCCAAACGATGTTGAAGACTTCCGGTCTTCAACCACCATCTTCATCTTCGACATATCGTCGAATCGGTTATTCAGAATGGGTATAAACCCGGCCTTTCTGAATAACCCGCGTATATAATAAACATGTGCCATACAAACACAACATACGCCTCATTCCAATTCATCAGTCACTAACCGTAAATTAGCAAGAGAACAACTTCCTAAATATTAACCCCGAAGGCCGAAACCAACATCAGATCAATACCCAGGAAACCATCCTTCTTAGCTAACCTACAGTTAGTTTCTAAATTTCACATTCTTAGGGAAAGGTTCCCATTAATTTTATCAGAGATAAATCCTTTTGAATTTATTCTTTAATCTTCCTTTGGATATCATTTCAAACTAGTCGGGATTAGGGAACCACACCGAAGTAATTATTTATTTTATTTCCCAATACCAACCTATTTATCCCATGAAGCAAAACTGGTAATACTCCATATCTAACACCAGTGTTATCAGTAAAATTAATTACCATTTCACGTTCAAATCTATTTAAAGATTTAACTATCGCTTTGGAGCAAAACTGGTGATACTCCGTTCTCGATCATTTCAATCTAATTTAAAAATTCATTAAACTTCACTTAGTTTTAATCTTTAACTGGGTTAAAGAATCAGTGTCATTTAAAACACGGTTCACGATAAACCCAAAGTCACATTCCATTCTATCAGCCCTTAACCGTAAAATAGCAAGTGAACAATTCCCTAAATATTAACCCCGAAGGCCGAAACCAACATCAGATCAATACCCAAGAAACCATTCAACTTAACTAATCTCCGGTTAGTTTCTGATTTTCTTAACTCAGTTGGGTCTAAGAACAGTATTATTGAAGATACCGTTCACGACAACCCAAAATCACATTGCATTAATTATCGGGTTAAAGAACAAGTGTAATTCAAAATACCGCTCACGATAAACCCAAAAACCAGTTCAAATTCAATTTATTTATTTCAAAAATGAATTGAATTTAATTCTAGTTCAAAACTAGTTCATTTCGATAAAAATCTATTTTTATCTTTACAAATATGGGATTTTTCACCGCAGTTCTTCACAAATCATTTCTTGTAATTTTACACAAATTATTGATAATTTTTTTAATTTTATCAAGGCCCGTACAGTCGATTTCCAACAACGGCCATCGAACTGCACTTACATCGACCTTTTCTGAAATTGATTTGGACATATCTCCAAATCCAACCGTTATATTTCAAATTTCTAATATTCGTTAGAAAGCTCTTTTCGATACGAACCCAAACGGTTCCGGTTTTAGGAGAATCCGACGGTCGGATCTCCCGTAATGTCCGTTTGAAATTAATGGTCGAAATTCACGAACTGCAGCGGTGCGTTCTATTCAGGCCATTATATTATATATATATATAATATATATAATATGTATTTCGTCGATTACCTTTTTAAAATGAATTTTATAAATCATTTTAGATTCGTTTCAAAACAATTTCAACTTCCATCTCAAATTCAAATCAAAAATTGTATTTTTCCTTATGAATTCGTTTTAAATTCGTTTCAAATCAATTTTTAATTCAATTTCAGTTCAATTCGAATTTCTAATTTATTCAATTCAATACGAATTCGTTTTATATTCAATTCAATTCAAATTCGTTTTCATTTCTTTTCAATTCAAATTCGTTTTCTATTCTTTTCAATTCGAATTCGTTTTCTGTTCTTTTCAATTCAAATTCGTTTTCTATTCTTTTCAATTCGAATTCGTTTTCAATTCATTCAATTCAATTTTCTTTTCTATTCAATTCAATTAAATTTTGAATTCATTTCAAATCAATTTTTCTTTATATTCAATTCAATTCAATTCAATTTTGAATTCATTTCAAATTGATTTTTATTCTATTTCAATTCGTTTCGAATTTCCAATTCATTCAATTCAATTCGAATTTCTTTTCTATTTAATTCAATTCAATTTTCTTTTCAAATTTCAATATTCATTATAAAAACGAATATAATCGATATAAATATCGTTCGCGTTAAAATAGCGCATCTCTAATCAACACGGCTTTATATTTTTCAATAACTTTGTTATTCTATTCAACAAATGAATATTTATTCTATTCAACAAATGAATATTTATTCTATTCAACAAATGAATATTTATTTTTCACCACATGACTAATCTCAACAAATGAGTACTGTCAACACGTGACTATTTTTGTTGTTTAATATATTTTATAAAATTTTGATTTCTATCGTTAAATGTTTAATTAGACTCCAACCGTAAATTAGTAAGGGAACGATTCCCTAAGCATTAACCCCGAAGGCCGAAACCAACATCAGATCAATATCCAGGAGACCACTCATCTTATCTATTTTCCAGTTAGTTTCTAATTTTATATATGATAAAGATGTGAATTTTATTGTTAAAATATTTCGTTCAACACATGACTAATCTCAACGAATGAGTACGGTCAACACATGAACCTATATTTTATAATATTCTTTATTTTCTAAATTGGAATGAGGCTCAGTCAATTACCATATAATGTTAATTATATGGGTTCCATACAACACATGTATATCACAACATCGACAAATAATCAACCATCTTCCAAAGTGCACCACGCAACTGCCTAAGCATCAAATATAAATAATTAACGCTTACACAGTCTGTCGACCAATCGATAGACATACAACTAAATAATTGGGATTAGTGTACGCCAAATATCATCCCAATACCCGTGTGGGGTTTCAAACAATCAAACACAGATTTTATTTGTGTAGTTGGACTAAGATTGAGGAGGGGAGAGTAGCAAGGGGGGCGTGGAGGTGCTCTTGGCGGAGCTCGACGTCAGAGGGTCGCCTGGGGATGCGGGGTTCACGGCAGGCAATGGGGGGAGGTGTTTGGTCAATGCTGGACGGGGAGAGGTTCGCTCGTGTTCGGGTTAGGGAGGAAGAGAGGCTGGAGAAGGAGGAGCGCGAGGGCGACGGGGGTCTGGTGGGGGTCTCCGCCTCTAGTGACGTTCGGCGTCGATGGGTGGGTGGAGGGGCCACGCGGTTTCCGGAATCGCGATTTTTTTCTTCTGATTTGATTTCGAAATGAACACGGGGGGGGGGGGGGGGGGGTTGAGAGGAAATAAGGGGAGAGAGGGAAGACTGTTTTATTTTTTAATTAATTAATTAATTTAATTTCAAAAAGTTAACTTTTTCATTTGACCTCTAAACGAGGCCCACCGCCTATCGCCCAAAGCAAATTACCCCCATTCCGAACACAATGAGATATGTATCATAGGCTGATTCGATCGTTACGATCAATTTCCATTGAATTTACATTTAAATCATTATACTGAATTTTAAACGTACATTTCAAATTACCGGGGTCACATACGAACTCAAAAATCCTAGAAAAATATTTTCTAGCTTCGTATTGATGATACGGTCCTAACAAAACTAGTTTCGTCGAATTCTGAGACCGTCGGAAAAATGGCCATTTTCCAGTCGATTAAAATCAACTGAAACTGGTCAAACGCGTTTTCCTTTTCCACGCTCACATATTGAATTCAAAAATTATGAAATTTGAAACCTAGCAATAACTTTACATCCCGGATCCAACAAAAGTGGTTTCATCGAAATCCGAGGTCGTTTGCAAAATGGCTATTTTCTAAGGGCTGAAATTCCATAACGACTATTCTGAAAATTCATTTGGACATAACTTTTGATTCCCGCTATGAAATTTCAATTTTTCGGATTCGTTGGAAAGATATTCTCTATTAAATTCTAATATTTTTGGTTTCACTAAAATCCGCTTTATTTTGCACCCGGTACATTCATTTGAATTTTGAAATCGAATTATCGAACTACCGCGCCATTTTCAATTCCTTTAATAATTATAAATAATTATTTATATTCTAATGACGATCTATATAAAACTATACGTTCGAATTCAATTCAAAATAAATTTCTCGTCGATATTATTTAAAATAATTCATTTTGAATATTCAAAATTCGCTAAAATTGCCAAAATAAATTTTTTAAACTGGCTCGCATTTCCGGGTTGTTACATTGTCGATCGTTCAAGCATCTAAAACACCGGAACGTTATTAGAAAGAAATTAGAGGGTGAGATAAGAAAGAAAGAAATATTAGAATAGAAGAAGAAAATGAACCAACACAACATGGAGTCTAACATCGCAGCGGAACAAAATATAATATAGAAATAACTTTAGTGAGAGCTGTGAAATAAAAACTTACAATCAGCAGAGTACATCAATACACTGAGATAGTTATAATATTCTATCCTCATATTCATCACACATCGGAATAATACTAGATAACATCATACGTCAGAACATCTTCAGTTCGTCTTTGGACTTTTCAGCATTCGATAACCTGAACCTGTACAGCCCGATCTAACCCGAGCATTTACAAAACACCGGGTCAGTCTGGTGAACCAGAGTGAGAAAAAACTCTCTAAGTTTATAATATCATCCAACTTGATTTTAAAGGTCAAAATCCTTTTGAAAGAAAAAGGATAATCGTAAGATCAAATCCACACATAAATACGGACGGTTTTTACCTTACGATAACCCAAAACATTTTGAAATTTATATCTTATTCTGATATTATAATAGTGTCTAAATACAAATAAATAGAATCTTGTAGAACTTTTGCACCTCACGCTCCACATATATAGTATACAAACAAAACCCCGAGCACTTATTGGAGATTGGATTCCGACTATGACAAGGTATGGAACCATCTGCCGATAATGTATCTCTAGAGGCGAATACACTGGGTTCAACAAGAACGTCTTGCAACCCGGCCCAAACATGACCGACCACTAATTTCGCTTGAGTGTATCGAATGTATATCACCAACGGTTGGGAGCTACCCACCGTTTCCTGAAAAGGGACATCATCGATAGATTAAAGAAGCAAAAGGAGTTTCTCTAGATAGGTGATTATACACCCTAATGGGTGCGACCTACATAGCCATGCTGCCTGCCCGATTTTTGTCATTTCCCTGTTGATGAGGCTTGAGGTTATAATCGACTTTTGGTACATCTGGCCACCATTCTCATCGTTCATACATGAAGCGACCCAGCGGATTTCGAACCCGAAAATCGACATAAAATCACCATGTCGACTATTCAAGTATCGAAAACACTGGATTGTCATGAGATAGAAGTTAGAGGATGAGAATAGAAAGAAAGAAATATTAGAATAGAAAAAAAAAGAACACATCAGAATCTCACAACGGAACGAATAAAATATAATATTAAAATACCTTTATACAAAAGAACTATATATACATACCAATCATCAGAGTTCAACATACAACTGCACAACGGAAATAACTTTATATATAACTAGTGGTGAAGCCGCCTGCTTCTAGCTCCTGAAACTCCAAGCGAATATAACATGTAAATACACTCGGTCTGACCCGAGCACATTTGATTTAAAACAAAATACACCGAGTCAGTCTGGAATACTATCAGTGATAAATTCACAGAAATACATACTGGTTTACTTTGGAAATTTCTTTCAGGAATCGAAGGATAATAGTAAGACCAGCCCACACATAAACACGAACGGTTTTTACCTTACTGTAACCCAAAACATTTTTGAAATCATTCTTATTCTGGTATTATCATAATGTCAAAATACAAGTAATTTACAATCTAGTGGAACGCTTGCATCTCACGCTCCCCATATATATAGTATACAATCGAAAACCGCGGGCGCTTATTGGAATTTGGATTTCCAATCTTGACAAGATATGGGACCACCTTCTGATAGTGTATCTTTATAGGCGAATACACTGGGTTCAACAAGAACGTCTTGCAACCCGGCCCTCACATGACCGACCACTCACTTCACTTGAGTGTATCGAATGTATATCACTGACGGTTGGGATCAGCAACCGCCTCCCGAAAAGGGACAACATCGAAATATAGATTAAAGAAGCAAATAGATTTTCTCTAGATAGGTGATCATACATCCTAATGGGAGCGACCCACATAGCCATGCTGCCTGCCCGATTTTTGTCATTTCCCGCTTGATGAGGCTTGAGGCTAGAATTCCTTTTCGAACATCTGGCCACCATTCACTTTGAATGCCACATCGTCAGATCCGCCAGATCACACTTGATTGACGTCCACCAAAACTACTCTAGTTATTTGGCTATAGAATAACCATTTCTCCGCCATCAACTATGGTACGTTTGGAGAAATCAACGCATGTAATTCCTTTGGAAATACTCTGTCAGACATCCGTCCATACAAGTCATCCAGGAACAGGATGAACCAAAGGTACTCTCTTACTGAATCTCATATAGGAATCACCTCATGGATTAGTAGCGAGAAGTCCTTGCAACTCGTAGATTCCAACCACGAAAGAACCCCAACTTATCTCTGGTTGCGATCCAGAGATTTTTAGCGGTCCTTCCGTTTATGAAAATCCACAGTCTTCAATGCTCTACCATGATCATCTTCGATATCTTCACGTATTTGTTGGTCGGAATGGTTTTCGAATATAAATTTGATCCCGGTCTTTCCATACCAACAATCGTATTGGTCAACTTTGATAGTCGGTGATTTAACTATCAAATAACAATAGTGTGAATAACATCAGTTTGCTGATTCAGCACTTGGCACTACTCGGCCTATTTAAAATGTATATACTTAAATGATATGAACCAGATTCCTCTGATTAAGTCTGACTGATTTACTTTGATTGATTAACTATAACTTGACTAACTCGACCTAATTACTCCTATCGACTGACTAATATTCGACTTAATCCATTCGCTTGACTCTAGATCACAGCGATTACAATGGTTACGCCTGATTCCCTCAGGAAACATCCGACCGCCGTAGGCTATCCGCAGCCCTGCGAATTTCACTAGCAGTCGCACGCAATGGCAACTTTTCCTAAATAACTATGTTTGTCTAACCCTATTTCAAATACTATATTCGATCAACTCTAATTGAATAACAAATATTCAATATAATTTGAAATCAATATTCTTATTTCTTTTAAAACTAATATTGAAATATTATTTATCTACTAAACCTCGCATCAGAGTTCACTATCCCTTGTAGGGGATAACCTGATTCCAACATCTTCACTCATCCCAAACTAATACAATTCCTCGATAATAGTGAAGCCAATCAAGTTGGGGTATTTTATTTACCTCTCAGACCTTGATCGACCCCGTTCTTACCTTAGAATAATATTAGTTTGTAACTTAAATCCTTATAAAAATCTTGTTTTCCAACTCGATTTCAAATATGGTTTTATAAACTGTTTCTTCCATTTGAGATCCTCGTTTGATAATTTCTTTACTTAATTTCTTTGACTAAGTAAATGTTCATTAAAACATATCTTTTACCCTAAAGCACAATTTTACTTATAACCTTTGGGTTTTAAGAAATTCCCACGTCGTCTAATCTGTTTCTATTTATTCGAGGCTTCTTATAATAAATCTTATCTAAGATTTTATAATTAAAATCCGCTTATTCACTTCTTCCCAACAAGATCCCCTTTTACTTGGATTACATTTCCAATATTTAACACAAACCAAGGGTATCCATTACGTTGAAATCCTTATTTAAATTTCAACTTCTCGCTCCATTCAATAGTTTAACTTTCAAGTTGTCGTTTGGTTTAAAGATACTCTTTAAACCTTGCTTTGGTTAACCCATTTTTGCAGCTTAACTTCAATTTCCTTTTAAGACAATTTACACATTTTAGTCCATTACTACTCTATTAACTATTCCCACTAAAACCTCATTCAGTTGAATTTACTTTAATTAAGAAAGATCTTATTTACACTTTACATACACTTACATATCTTATTCACAAATTTCGTCTTGAACTTGGATTATACCTTTCTTTAAAGACTCTTATTTGGCTTCATCGAACCTATCGACACTTCATCACTTCTAATGAAATTCCAACTAAAGGAAATTGTCCTTTATTCATTTTAACATTTAACTATGTTAAAATATTTAACCATACTATAGTCTAAATTGTCATTTTTGAAAAGCTTATTGAATAAAATCAACTTCATTAGCATTAACCAATTCAATCATTTCCTTAGTTTATAGTTAAACGCGGATTAACTGATTTTTCCACACTATTCGTTAAATTTAACGAGTATCCAGCAAATTAAACCAAGTTAATCAGTTATCCCTTTTGATTTAAGAAGAGTTGAATTTCTGTCGACCGTACTCCTCAGTTAGCAGATAACTGGTTTCTACTTGTCATTTCCCTTTTTAAATTAATTAAATAATTTAATTAATTTAAAAACACCAATTAATTGTTCTAAATACAATTAATCCCTTTTTCCAAACCCGTGGGTAAATAACTTGGATTCCCTGCTTTATAACTCGTTTACATTACACGATTTTACTACGCAAACCATTTAAATGATTCTTTTTATAACCTTGATTAAAATATTTATTTATAAATCTCTAATTTATATAAAATGATGGAAAATCCTCAATTCAGTTATAAAATAATTTATAACTTTAAACTGCTTCATTTCGCCGAACGGTAAACCAACGTCTGAAACAACACATTTTAGGCCATTCACTGCCAATTACCCAGTCAACACTGCGATTGATTTTAAACACAACACAGGTGAATATTTATTCAACCATCACGCTCAAACAGGGTTTTTCTACCATATGGGGTCCAATCAGTTCAAATATCAACAATATACAACAAACAAACAACATATAAAATATTTGAGGAATCCGGTCGGATCCCTCCAACCTGTTCTTCCCTGCAATACAGCTCGTTATACATTTCATAATAATATATGAAATAAATTTCAATCATTTAATATTTTAAAACGATAAAATATAAATGTCAGCAACCACTCAAACAATAGCAGCCAATAGCAACCAATCAACCAATTTATATTTTTAAAGGTAAATTATATTTTTAATATGAATTTACCACATCACGGAATTCCAGAAGGTATGAGAATTAACTCACCAGATTTGTATTCGATTCACAATTGTCGCGCTGTTTTATATAACTTCAAACACACGTTTGAAAGTACATAAAATTCCCATAGCTTCTAATTGACACCAAACCAGCTCCATCGTCTAGGCTTCTTCGCTGCAATCCCAACGGATCCTGTTTCGTTGAATTTCGTTAACGTATGCAAAAGTTATGCTATTTACAATATTTACCTAATTTAAACGAATATATATTTAATTTAATTAATTAAATTATTTTTTTGTAATTAATTTCTAATTGCGTTATTAGCTAAATAACCTTCCCTACCCTTCTGAAAAATCTCGCTTTCCCATCTCTAGCCATATCAATTATTTAAAATCGAAAACCCATTTTAATATTAATGAATAAATTTAATCTCCACATAAAATATTTTAAAATATTAATTTAAATATAACTTAAAAATTATAAGCCGAAACTAAATTTTGCTTCCACTCATTTTGAAGTTCTTGTCAATAGAAATCCAATGGTCCTTGTTTCGTGGAAATCTGATTTGAATTGGAAAAGTTATAAGCCTTTAAAGTTTTTAGCTAAAATTACGCAAATTGCCATTATTCTATTATAAATTCAAATAATTTCAAATTAAATTTAAATTAAAATTTTAATTAACCGACTCATCTGTTGGATCAGTTAGAGATAGCCAGGGAGAGCAGGAAACTATATTTTCCAAACTAAGGCCTAGACACTATCCTCTCTGTCATCCCAGAATGTTCCGGTATTTATTTTTGACAAATTCTATTTTAACTGTAATTTATATACCCTCAAATAATCATAAATTCATTACCAAAATTATAAAAGGTTTAGTTTACCTTACCCCGTGAAGTCCAAACTTTTGCCTAAGAGTCCCTAGCTCCTAGTCTTGTCCTCCTTTCTCCTTTTCCCTATATTTTTTTATTATTTTTTCTGCCATTGCCAAAGCTTGAGGGAGAGGGAGGAAGTGAGTTTAAAATGAAGTGGGAGGGGCAATTTATAGTTTGGGAAGTCACATGGATCGCTGAGGTGGCGCAAATCCAACAGTCGAAAATGGGTGGCTAGGATTAATCCTTAAATTAATAAAATTATTAATAAATTTAATAATTTATGAATAGTAAAGTGTGTTTTCTCAACCCTATTCGGACGTTAATTTGACTTACTTATTGACACCATATTCAAAAAAAAATTCAACCATGTTGTTCAATTTTTCTTGCTCTTCAATAACATATAAAAATATTTTGAATTCGTTTAAACTTTCAACTGATTTAAATTCAAATTCAAAATAGTGTTTTGTGTTAGTTTCAAGACCTTCGGGTCTCATGTTGGAGTATCAAACGATGACGGTTTTCAGAAATTCTTTCACCGTATCGTCCGGTTTCTAACGTATTTCAATCCTTTGTGTTCAAATCCAAAATCAGAGTTCATTTGGATTTTCAAATAATTTATTTTAATTTTGTTTCCTTAATAACGTTCTATATTTGATATAGGATTTTCCCAAACTTCATATATAGCTAATATTTTATGTTCTTAATTTTTCTGGATAGGTCTCAGGTTCCAGTTTTGCCGTTAACACGATCAAATTCCAATTACCGTCAAAATTTAGTTCAAATTTTGGTCTTTTATTTTTTCTTTTCCACATACGGACGCCGTTGATACTTCCCTGAGTAGTAAAATTTACTATTCCGGATCTCACGAAGGTGGTTTCATTATCTAGCGATATCCCGTTCTCAAGATATTCTCAAAATCGCCCGTTTTTAGTTCAAATTTTGAATTTTTTGTGAATTTAACCAATCTACCGGATGCCATTTTTGACATAACTTGGTCGGTTACCTCCTTTCATCATTTCGGATTTAATGAAACTGATTTCATCGAAATCCGAGTTCGTTAGCTACTACTTCCTTTGTAAACGTACTATTTCAAATAAAAAATTTATCCTTTTATATTGCCAGTTCACATTATATTGCATATCCACTAGATTCCGACCATTTCAGAATAAAATATTATTATATTAATATTTAATTAATTATATTAATAATATATTCAAAATTATTGAAATTAAACCATTTAAAATTCCAAAACAATATTAAAAACCATTTTTAAATATTAAACTAAAAGGTCAAAAATCTGGGCCGTTACATTCCTTCCCCCTTAAAATAATTTCGTCCTCGAAATTGTTAAGGTAGAAAGAATGCTAAATTCCTTTTATCTTTTCCAAAATAATTAATTTTAAATCTCGAATTTATTCCCAAACAGACCCAATTGGTTTTAAAACCAATTTATTTCAAATAAAAGAATTTCCCAAAAATCTTCAAAAAAAATTCTAACACCTTAAATTTTGGAAAAATTTCGGCAGAGTCTCCCCTGCACGGAGGACCATCTGCAAAATTGCAGGTTCAAGAAATATATATACCTCGACTCTCGTGGTCGGAAAATCCAAAATTCCAACCCAAATCCCAAACAAAAACCAAAAATTTCATATTTGCGTAGGCGTACCTTCTTGCGAACATTATTATGCGATAAGCGATAATTTATATTCAAGCTTGCTTAATCATATTGCAGCTCTATTCTCACATTGGATTCGATTAACACCAGAATTTCCTCTTTCGAATGGATTTCTAAACTGAATTGGTACTTCTACACCTGTTTCTCAACTCAAATGGGTTTCATTAGTCCGCAAAACCATAGCAATAAGGTTCAAACATCCATAGCATTCATATCAACCCAATCACTCACAATTCAATCCACACGAGGTTAATTACCCAGTTATAACAATCCATTTTTCTCTTATAATTATCCATTCAGATTTATTTAACCGAATCGATTTATTTGAATTATTTATTTCATATTGGTTTAAACAAATTGATTCATGTTCAAGTTCATTCATCGAGCACACCATCCAAACATATCACACACATTAACATCAACAAATCAAAACAATTTGCCCATACTATAATAATCTTTACTTTTATTATATTTTAAGTTGGACAAAAATAATTCCAAAAATAATTTTATAATCAAATCTACAAATACGCGCTCTCAATTATATATACACAACTCAATCTAGGGTTTTGCTAGCCCCATCTCTATTGAGTCACACCACAGAGCCAAGGTTATCACTAAACCAAAAGCTCTGATACCACTGTAGTGACCCAGCGGATTTCGACCACGAAAATCGACATAAAATCACCATGTCGACTATTCAAGTATCGAAAACACTGGATTGTCATGAGAAAGAAGTTAGAGGATGAGAATAGAAAGAAAGAAATATTAGAATAGAAGAAAGAAGAAGAACACATCAGAATCTCACAGCGGAACGAATAAAATATAATATCAAATACCTTTATACAAAAGAACTATATATACATACCAATCATCAGAGTTCAACATATAACTAGTGGTGAAGCCGCCTGCTTCTAGCTCCTGAAACTCCAAGCGAATATAACCTGTAAATACACTCGGTCTGACCCGAGCACATTTGATTTAAAACAAAATACACTGGGTCAGGTTGGAATACTATCAGTGATAAATTCACAGAAACACACACTGGTTTAACTTTAGAAATTTCTTTTAGGAATCGAAGGATAATAGTAAGACCAGCCCACACATAAACATGGACGGTTTTTACCTTACTATAACCCAAAACATTTTTGAAATCATTCTTATTCTGATATTATCATAATGTCTAAATACAAGTAATTTACAATCTAGAGGAACGCTTGCATCTCACGCTCCCCATATATATAGTATACAATCGAAAACCGCGGGCGCTTATTGGAATTTGGATTTCCAATCTTGACAAGGTATGGGACCACCTTCCGATAGTGTATCTCTAGAGGCGAATACACTGGGTTCAACAAGAACGTCTTGCAACCCGGCCCTCACATGACCAACCACTCACTTCACTTGAGTGTATCGAATGTATATCACCGACGGTTGGGATCAGCAACCACCTCCCGAAAAGGGATAGCATCGAAATATAGATTAAAGAAGCAAATAGATTTTCTCTAGATAGGTGATCATACATCCTAATGGGAGCGACCCACATAGCCATGCTGCCTGCCCGATTTTTGTCATTTCCCGGTTGATGAGGCTTGAGGCTAGAATTCCTTTTCAGGCATCTGGCCACCATTCACCTTGAATGCCACATCGTCAGATCCGCCAGATCACACTTGATTGACGTCCACCAAAAATACTCTAGTTATTTGGCTAGAGAATAACCATTTCTCCGCCATCAACTATGGTACGTTTGGAGAAATCAACGCATGTAATTCCATTGGAAATACTCTGTCAAACATCCGTCCATACAAGTCATCCAGGAACAGGATGAACCGAAGGTACTCTCCTTGTGAATCTCATATAGGAATCACCCCATGGATTAGAAGCGAGAAGTCCTTGCAACCCGTAGATTCCAACCACGACAGAACCCCAACTTATCTCTGGTTGCGATCCAGAGATTTTTAGCGGTCCTTCCGTTTATGAAAATCCACAGTCTTCAATGCTCTACCACGATCATCTTCGATATCTTCACGTATTTGTTGGTCGGAATGGTTTTCGAATATAAATTTGATCCCGGTCTTTCCATACCAACAAACGTATTGGTCAACTTTGATAGTCGGGGATTTAACTATCAAATAACAATAGTGTGAATAACATCAGTTTGCTGATTCAGCACTTGGCACTACTCGGCCTATTTAAAATGTATATACTTTAATGATATAAACCAGATTCCTCTGATTAAGTATGACTGGTTTACTTTGATTGATTAACTATAACTTGACTAACTCGATCTAATTACTCCTATCAACTAACTAATATTCGACTTACTCCATTCGCTTGACTCTAGATCGCAGCGATCACAATGGCTACGCCTGATTCCCTCAGGAAACATCCGACTGCCATAGGCTATCCGCAGCCCTGCGAATTTCACTAGCAGTCATACGCAATGGCAACTTTTCCTAAATAACTATGTTTGTCTAACCCTATTTCAAATACTATATTCGATCAACTCTAATTGAATAACAAATATTCAATATAATTTGAAATAAATATTCTTATTTCTTTTTAAACTAATATTGAAATATTATTTATCTGCTAAACCTTCTTGTAGGGGATAACCTGATTCCAACATCTTCACTCATCCCAAACTAATACAATTCCTCGATAATAGTGAAGCCAATCAAGTTGGGGTATTTTATTTACCCCTCAGACCTTGATCGTCCCCTTTCTTACCTTAGAATAATATTAGTTTGTAACTTAAATCCTTACAAAAATCTTGTTTTCCAACTCGATTTCAAATATGGTTGTATAAACCGTTTCTTCCATTTGAGATCCTCGTTTGATAATTTCTTTACTTAATTTCTTTGATTAAGTAAATGTTCATTAAAACATATCTTTTACCCTAAAGCACAATTTTACTTATAACCTTTGGGTTTTAAGAAATTCCCACGTTGTCTAATCTGTTTCTATTTATTCGAAGCTTCTTATAATAATTTTTATCTTGGATTTTATAATTAAAATCTGCTTATTCACTTCTTTCCAACAAGATCCCTTTTTACTTGGATTTCATTTCCAATATTTAACACAAACCAAGAGTATCCATTACGTTGAAATCCTTTTTTAAATTTCAACGTCTCGCTCCATTCAATACTTTAACTTTCAAGTCGTCGTTTGGTTTAAAGATTCTCTTTAAACCTTGCTTGGGTTAACCCTTTTTTGCAACTTAACTTTGATTTCCTTTTAAGACAATTTACACCTTTTAGTCCATTACTACTCTATTAACTATTCCCACTGAAACCTCATTCAGTTGAATTTACTTTAATTAAGAAAGATCTTATATACACTTTACATACACTTACATATCTTATTCACAAATTTCGTCTTGAACTTGGATTATACCTTTCTTTAAAGACTCTTATTTGGCTTCATCGACCCTATCGACACTTCATCGCTTCTAATGAAATTCCAACTAAAGGAAATTTTCCTTTATTCATTTTAACATTTAACTATGTTAAAATAGTTAACCATACTATAGTCTAAATTGTCATTTTTGAAAAGCTTATTGAATACAATCAACTTCATTAGCATTAACCAATTCAATCATTTCCTTAGTTTATAGTTAAACGGGGATTAACTGATTTTTCCACACTGTTCGTTAAATTTAACGAGTATCCAGCAAATTAAACCAAGTTGATTCATTTATCCCTTTTGATTTAAAAAGAGTTGAATTTCTGTCGACCGTACTCCTCAGTTAGTAGATAACTGATTTCTACTTGTCATTTCCCTTTTTAAATTAATTAAATAATTTAATTAATTTAAAAACACCAATTAATTGTTCTAAATACAATTAATCCCTTTTTCCAAACCCGTGGGTAAATAACTTGGATTCCCTGCTTTATAACTCATTTACATTACACGATTTTGCTACGCAAACCATTTAAATGATTCTTTTTATAAACTTGATTAAAATATTTATTTATAAATCTCTAATTTATATAAAATGATGGAAAAACCTCAATTCAGTTATGAAAGAATTTATAACTTTAAACTGCGTCGTTTCACCGAACGGTAAACCAATGTCTGAAACAACATATTTTAGGCCATTCACTGCCAATTACCCAATCAACACTGTCGGTTGATTTTAAACACAACACAGGTGAATATTTATTCAACCATCATGCTCAAACAGGGTTTTTCTACCATATGGGGTCCAATCAGTTCAAATATCAACAATATACAACAAACAAACAACATATAAAATATTTGAGGAATTTGGTCGGATCCCTTCAACCTGTTCTTCCCTGCAACACAGCTCGTTATACATTTCATAATAATATATGAAATAAATTTCAATCATTTAATATTTTAAAACGATAAAATATAAATGTCAGCAACCACTCAAACAATAACAGCCAATAGCAACCAATCAACCAATTTATATTTTTAAAGGTAAATTATATTTTTAATATGAATTTACCACATCATAGAATTCCAGAAGGTGTGGGAATTAGCTCACCAAGTTTGTATTCGATTCAAAATTGTCGCGTCGTTTTATATAACTTCAAACACACATTTGAAATTACATAAAATTCCAATAGCTTCTGATTGACACCAAACCAGCTCCATCGTCTAGGCTTCGTCGCTGCAATCCCAACGGATCCTGTTTCGTTGAATTCCGTTAACGTATGCAAAAGTTATGCTATTTACAATATTTACCTAATTTAAACGAATATATATTTAATTTAATTAATTAAATTACTTTTTTGTAATTAATTTCTAATTGCGTTATTAGCCAAATTACCTTCCCTGCCCTTCTGAAAAATCCCACTTTCCCATCTCTAGCCATATCAATTATTTAAAATCGAAAACCAATTTTTAATATTAAATGAATAAATTTAATCTCCACATAAAATATTTTAAAATATTAATTTAATTTTAAGTTAAAAATTATTAGCCGAAACTAAAATCTGCTTCCACTCATTTTGAAGTTCTTGTCAATAGAAATCCAACGGTCCTTGTTTCGTGGAAATCTGATTTGAATTGGAAAAGTTATAAGCCTTTAAAGTTTTTAGCTAAAATTACGCAAATTGCCATTATTCTATTATAAATTCAAATAATTTCAAATTAAATTAAATTTAAAATTTTAATTAACCATCTCATCCGTCGGATCAGTTAGGGATAGCCAGGGAGAGCAGGAAACTATATTTTCCAAACACAGGCCTAGACACTATTCTCTCTGTCATCCCAGAATGTTCCGGTATTTATTTTTGACAAATTCTATTTTAACTGTAATTTATATACCCTCAAATAATCATAAATTCATTACCAAAATTATAAAAGGTTTAGTTTACCTTACCCCGTGAAGTCCAAACTTTTGCCTAAGAGTCCCTAGCTCTTAGTCTTGTCCTCCTTTCTCCTTTTCTTCCTTTTCCCTATATTTTTTTATTATTTTTTCTGCCATTGCCAAAGCTTGAGGGAGAGGGAGGAAGTGAGGCTATTTATAGTTTGGGAAGTCGCATGGATCGCTAAGGTGGCGCAAATCCAACGGTCGAAAATGGGTGGCTAGGATTAATCCTTAAATTAATAAAATTATTAATTAATTTAATAATTTATGAATAGTAAAGTGTGTTTTCAAAACCCTATTCGGACGTTAATTTGACTTACTTATTGACACCATATTCAATTTTTTTTCAACCATGTTGTTCAATTTTTCTTGCTCTTCAATAACATATAAAAATATTTCAAATTCGAATTCGTTTAAACTTTCAACTTATTTAAATTCAAATTCAAAATAGTGTTTTGTGTTAGTTTCAACACCTTCGGGTCTAATGTTGGAGTTTCAAACGATGACGGTTTTCAGAAATTCTTTCACCGTATCGTACGGTTTCTAACGTATTTCAATCCTATGTGTTCAAATCCAAAATCAGAGTTCATTTGGATTTTAAAATAATTTATTTTAATTTTGTTTCCTTAATAACGTTCTATATTTGATATAGGATTTTCCCAAACTTCATATATAGATAATATTTTATGTTCTTAATTTTTCTGGATAGGTCTCAAGTTCCTGTTTTGCCATTAACACGATCAAATTCCAATTACCGTCAAAATTTAGTTCAAATTTTGGCCTTTTATTTTTTTCTTTTCCACATAAGGATGCCGTTTTACGCGACACTTCCCTGAGTACTAAAATTTACTATTCCGGATCTCACGAAGGTGGTTTCATTATCTAGCGATATCCCTTTCTCAAGATATTCTCAAAATCGCCCGTTTTTAGTTCAAATTTTGAATCTTTTGCGAATTTAACCTATCTACTTGATGCCATTTTTGACGTAACTTGGTTGGTTACCTCATTTAATCATTTTGGATTTAATGAAACTGATTTCATCGAAATCCGAGTTCGATAGCTACTACTTCCTTTGTAAACGTACTATTTCAAATAAAAAATTTATCCTTCTATATTGTCAGTTCACATTGTATTGCATATCCACTAAATTCGAACCATTTCGGAATAAAATATTATTATATTAATATTTAATTAATTATATTAATAATATATTCAAAATTATTGAAATTAAACCATTTAAAATTCCAAAACAATATTAAAAATCATTTTTAAATATTAAACTAAATGGTCAAAAATCTGGGCCGTTACAATACAAGTCATCCAGGAACAGGATGAACCGAAGGCACCCTCCTACCGCATCCTAGGAATCACCATATAGATCAGTATCGAGTAGTCCTTGCAATCCATACATTTCAATCACGACAGAATCATTGTCAAAAATATATCTCTAGGGATCAGCTAGAAAAATTCAACAATAGTTCCTCCGCTCATGAAGATTTACGGTCTTCAATTGCTCCATCTCGATCAGCATCAGATATCTTATTTGTTTACGTATTTATTGGTCGGAATGGTTTTCGAATATGAATTCGATCCCGGTCTTTTCGTACCACAATGTGTTAGGTCAAATTTTGATAATCGGTTATTTAACTATCAAATAATCATAAAAATAAAATAAATCCATTGGTTTGGTATACAATGTCACTTGGTCATTAAAATAATATCTCAATTGTAATACCAAAATTGTATCTCAGTTTTAATATATTAATATTCTCAAATCATTTATTTACATACTTGGAAAAATATCTTAAAATCATATCTAGTTTTCCCTTTTTCTATCATTTCGAAACATTGCTACAATATTACTTATTTTCTAATATATTTGGGAAACCATTTAACTTATCATTTTAAATGATCGTTATGATATCTCCTACGTTTCGTTATTTGAACACTATCATCGCAACTTTCCTTTTCAGGATAAATCCATTTCAAATCTCATTTCCTTTCTTAAAAAATATCATTATATATTCACAAATCCCGTTTCTTTTATTATGGAAATATCATTCGCACTCTTAGGCCCTTTTATTTCCTTTTATTTCAAAATCTCTTTATACATTTTCAAGTTCTTCAAATAATGTTACACTATTATTCCCAAATAAATTACACTAACATCTTTACCACCACAACTAATATTATCCTTCGATAATCCCGAAGTCATTCAAGTTGGGGTATTTAATTACCTCTCAGACCTTTATCAACAATGTTCTTATCTTAAGATAGTATCAATTGCAATACCAAAACCACATATTCATTTCCAATATCAAAACAATCCCATTTTAATCATATCTTGATGAAGACTCATCTTTTAATTAATATAGCGAATCTCTATCATATATTTGTAACTCAACTCATTCCAATTCCATTTTCATTTCCATTTCAAATCTTTATTAGATTAATATTCAAAAATCAGTTATCTCAAGTAATCCACGGGTATGTTATAATCTAGAATTTCAAATTCTTGCTTTACTTTATTCAAATTTCATTCCTAACAACCCGTTTCCATAGTACATATCTAATAGAAATTCGGGTTTAGTAACTACACAAAATCTTGGGTTTCACAAATCCGATTAAATAAAATCTCAATAAGAATTTGCTTTAAGCCACAAATAAATTTATTTTATTTTATCATTACTATAATTCATTTTTAAAATATCATTTTATTTTAATAGCCTTATCGTTTCATAAACCCCCTTATTCCTTTTTAATCCCCAGGTTCTAATTTGACGATAATCAGATATCAACATTTATAAAAATGTTCACTTAACCATTTGTCATTTCCATTAAATAAATAATTTAATTAAATAATTTCATTTTAGTTAACACCGTTGACTTAGTCAACCCTATACATGATTAACTCATTAATCAAATCTCAGTTCGTCTTTCCATTTAAATTAATTTCAAATTAAATTAGTTTAAATAATTCCTTTTGATTATTATTAAATAAATAGTAATCAAATCAATATAATCTCATTTTAAATTGTTTCTAAAAAAACAATTAACCTCGGTTATTAAACATCACATTAATATCTGTTCACTTGCTAACCAGTCTTGTAAATATAAGAATCATTTAACCATTGAGACGAGGCACGTGCTTCACACACAAATAGATTTTTTTTGTACCAAAAATGGTGATTTGTGTTAAAAATAATCAATGTATATATGGTTGGTTTAGTTCCTTTTTATAAACTCACTTAAAATAATATATTTACAAAAATCTATATTGAATTATAAATAAATTTCATAACTTCATTTCTATCGATTCACCTAACGGTAAATCAATCTTCATTAAAAACAGTTTGTATTTTGGCCATCTGCTATAAATTCCTTAACCAATATTACCCATTGGTAAATAATCAAACAAATGTTGAAATTGGGTTTAGCAATCAATAACCAATTCAATAATCCAGTCATATGGGTTCAACATTTCATATGATGATGATAGATAATAAATTTAACTGGTAACGACCAATTAATAACAACCATTCAAGCCTCTAATTTAATTTAAATATGTTTATATGTTTATGAACGTAACCAATAAGGTAACTTACCTTGTTTGGAAATCATTGTTAAAAATACGATGTCATTTCATTTAAATTAAACAACGTTTAATTTAAATAAAAGATATAACAACATTCAAACAATCATCAAATCAAACAACAATTAGCAAACATGACATATAAATAATAAACCCGACTTATAATAATTATAAATGGGGAACTGAGTGAGTGTTACTCACTTTGATGCCATTAGTTGTTAGAACGGTTCGGTTCAGTTAATACAAACAGCGTTCAATTTAAATGACAATTCCTGTTGTTTTCAGTCATGTTCAGATCAGTTTCATAATATTGCGCTTGTCAACATGGTTCCAACGCTCGTCGTTTTGTTCGACCCTGTATAAGTATGATAATGTTACATATCTTATATTAAATATTGGATTGAACTAATTATATAGAGTTAACATAATCATTTGCATTTTTGTTAAATGGGTAGTTACATAAGAAGATTATGCCACATATATACCTTCTTCACGTAGCATTTCATGAATCATAGTACTTCCGTGCTTTCGATATTCTTGTCACGAATCCCCAATTACCATACGTTCTGCTATACTACAAATGGGCTTAACTCAAACCTTCCTTCCTTTCCCTTTTTTTTCTTTTCTTATTCTAAAACGCTGGGACCAAAACAATGCTCCATAGCCCATCCGCATAGACTCCGCCTTCCCACCTTGTCTGTTTCGTGAGTCCTTCCCCAGGCGATTTTTTTCCTTTTCGTTTTTTTCCATATATATTTATATATGAACTTACCCAATATACAACGTTGGCCTAGGATAGGTTACACCTGCTCCTATTAACCGCAATGAAAAGTTGCGTCTTCCCTACATAACCTGAAGCCATTTTGGAACCCGTCATGCACCGTTTTTATGAGATACCACCGAACTTCTTATGAACTACCACCATAACGATGCCAAACCTCTCTTCTTGCTCCAGTCCGATCAACCACCCCGACCTCTAGCGCCTCCCTCAACTCCATGATTTCTCCACTCAAAACGGTGCTGCCAAGATCCACAAATAAACCTACAAACAGCCTGGAACTACGTGCCACTACTGCGCCTATCAGACTCCATCAAACCCCTAACCAACATCACCGAATTCCAGAACTCCACTGCGTCGTCCTCCCAGTTCAACAAAGTCCCCCTTTTCCCGTCACAGTTGACCGCTCGGCAGAAAAGAATGAATGAGGAGACTAAGTATATTTAAATTAATGGAAGGGATTGTTTACATTTAGTTCGCTGGGAGAAAAAAATGATCAGTGAGAGGAATGTTTTGTTTTGGTTCAGAAATCATGCGAAGCTTCCATTTTTATAATGAAATGAAGCTTGAGGCGCACGGTAGAATGGATTGGTCATCACAGTATTCAGCATGGGTCGCACGGCAATGGATAGGCAGTAGGATAGCTGAGAGGTGTAGCCGTATTTCCTTCACTTCATTACTGTGTGCGTTGGAAAACAAGGCAAATACATGGGCATTTGTACCATTTAAATGTAGCTGGCCTTGTATTCTCCCTTTTATAAATGTTTAGGGTGGTTGTACATCTAGTTGTTGCACCGTATAGGTTATGTGCGTGAGCAGCTATTAAATGTGATTAAATGCCATGTTGTTTGATAGACTGTACAGTGTGTATAGGGTGTTAGGATCTTAGGTGCATGTGCATGTGTTAGCGAATAGAGAAATCTGGTTGGAGGCATCTACGTGAACTAATCTATGTAGTATGCACCGCATGTTCAAGCCATTTAAAGAGGGACGTTGGTTTTCATGGGTACAGTGAAATGTTGGGGGAAAAGTACAGATATGTATATAATTATATTTATATTTTCTTTTCATTTAAAGGCAGAGCGTACCCGAGCTGAGACATCTTTCACCGTGTCACATGAAGGTTGTACAATTTTATTTCATTGGTTTGAGCCAGCCGTGAGCTTTGGAAAATGCATCATACCCTATCGTGATGTTCTTTCTATCCAAAACATGCGCGAGATATGGGGTTCGGATTTGAAACGATTCGCAGGTTTGAAAATGGACGCTGAAAAATGTCGTTTTCGGCAAGGTTCTTCATGTATGTACAGTTTGGCCTATGCAGTGGATATGGTTGTAGATGGTTTTAGTTTTATTTATTTACGGTGGCACACGTTTGGGGTATGTCCTACTTATAATAGCTTTGCACTGAGGTATAATATTCTGTATGTATTTATAATTTATATTTGCTTTGATTTGGTAATCATACCGCTTCGTTATATACACGCACCGTCCTTAAATGCGATTAAAAATGGACATCCCTTTATCTCTTGACATTACACACCCAATAAAATTCATTCCCAAATGATTCGATGTAATAACAATAAATTATTATCATCGATTATATCCAAATAAAATAATTCATTACTTCGAATAGAACCAATATGGAATCATAACCCGATATAAATAAAACAATATTCACACTATATAGCAATCTCTTTTAAAATTAATAAATAAACGTTATCGTTTATAATCGAAGTCCATAACGACTATTTTAAAGTTTGAATTGGACCTATCTTACAATATATAAATTGAAATCTCGATTTTCTCTTCCATTAGAAACTTATAATCAATTAGACCGCAATGTTTCTTGTTTCACATAACTCCGACTTAGAATGGATTCTGTATATTCAACTGAAGTTGAAATCTCAATATTTTGAACTACCGCGCCATTTCGAGTTCGTTTTAATATAAATATAAATATAAACATTTAATCGTCGTTTAATAATGAATTCTATATTAATAATCCATTAATATTTCTAAATAAAATATTTAAAGCCAATTTAAATATTTGAATTCAAACAGCTGAAAAATCTGGGTCGTTACAACTAATATAATTTTTGTTAAATGGTAATTGTAAACAAATAAAATTATCATTTTTATTTGTTAGGTTGAAATGGAAATTGTAAACGAATTAAATTGTTATTTTTATTTGTTATGTTGAATAGAAAAATGTAAACAAACAAACATACTACTTTTATTTGTTTTGTTGAATTAGAATTGTCGACAAAACAAACACGTCACTTTTATTTGTTTGTTGAATTAGAATTGTCGATGAAACAAACACGTCACTTTTATTTGTTTGTTGAAATAGCTTTGTCGACAAAACAAAGTCATCGTGTTTATTGTTTTGTCAAAATTGATTAGTTGAATCAATACCTTTTTTTGTCAAAATATTCACTTTTATGAAAACAGATTAGTTGTATTAAAACATATTTTTGTCAAAATATTCATTTTTGTCAAAATAGACTAGTTAGATCAAACCATATATTTTGTCAAAATATTCACTTTTGTCAAAATAGATTAGTTGAATCAAAACACACATTTTGGTCAAAATGAACATTTTTGGCCAAATAGATTAATTGAACCAAAATATTCTTTTTTTTTGTTAAAATACAATAGCTGAAACAAAAATTACATTTTGTTAAATATGATGGTTGAAAAAAAAAAATTCATTTTTGTTAATTAGATTTGAAATAAAATAAAAATCGCATTTTTGCTGAATAAAAGAGTTAAAACACAAATAGCATTTTTGTTAAATAGGTTTGTGTCAAAACACAAATAGCATTTTTGGTAAATAAATTTGTGTTACAACAAAGATATTCATTTTGTTAAATTAGAATTGTTAACAATATGAAATATCATTAATATTCATTTTGTTAAATTAAAATTGTTAGCAAAATGAAATTGTCACCTTTTTATTCATTTTGTTGAAATAGAATTGTCAACAAAATGAGTGAATCACTTTTTGATCTTTCTGTTGAAATAGAATTGTCAATAAAAATGAATGTATCACTTTTTATGCATTTTGTTGAAATAGAATTTGTATGCAAATTATAGTATCATTTTTATTGTCAATATACACATTAGAATTTGTGTATATATTAAAGTGACATTTCTATTGACAATATACACATTAGAATTTATGTATATATTAAAGAGGCATTTCTGTTGCAAATATACACATTAGAATTTGCGTATTGATTAAAGAGACATTTTTATTGTCAGAATATATATTAGAATTTGTATGCAAATTAAAATAAACATTTTTATGTGTGTCGTGTCACGCATTGAAACTATAAACCAATAAAAATATTTATTTCATTTGTTAGGGTATAAAATAGAATTTGTATACAAATAATGAAAATATTATCTTTTATTTGCCATTGGCAAAGATGTCATGTAAATGAAATACATATCTATTTGGCATTATGAACATTTAGATGTGCTATGCCAATAAAACATTCTTTTATTTAGCGTGTTAAATACATTAGATGAGTCGTCAAATAGTTTATATTTATATATAATTATATATATACATATAAATCAAAATTAAAACGAATCACGCACAGTAGTTCGCGTTTCGAAATCGTAACTTTAAATGATTATACCGAAAGATCCGACCGTCGGATTTTCCCAAAACTGGAACCATCAGGTCCGCTTTGGGAAGATCTTTCCAGTGATATAAATTTCATCAAAATCCAACGGTTAGATTTTGAGAAATATGTAAGTCAAATTTAGATAAAAACAGAGTCAGGGTCGCCTATTGACCCAAAGCGTCATTAAATTAAATTAGGCTATTTTTATATAAATAATAATAGCGAAAAATCGTTATAAAATAATATTAACGATATGAAATGATTTTAAATTATAATTATGTGAGAATTATTTGAAAAGACCGATTTCAATCTCATTTCAACTAATTATACGACGATTTAAAGTTGATGACATTGAAGACGGTGATTGAAAATCGACGATCTTCACATCGAATGGACGACTAATGATGCTCGACATTGATTAGCTCCTAGTAAAGGGTTAAAAGTGGTAGTTTGTCCAAACGTACTTGTTGATTGTCTGGATATGCGAGCACCTCTCTTCCGTATTGGACATACGGGACGAGAAATAAGGTGTCTCCGGTTTCGTTCAGACCCAAAACGGACTTGTAAATGGATGTGTGTGTGACATTGGATTTCATTCCATGTAAATTAAATCGATTTCTATTTAATATATATATTTGTGGTGGTGGAGAATTTATTCTCTTGCTCAACACCCTTCTCTGAGACATACGAGCTCAGATGTAATATACTGATATTTATCTATCGCATGGCATGAATTGTCAATGTGGCATGCCAAGATGCAAATGATCGAGGCTTTTGTTGAAAAGCAAGGCGTGGTGGTTGATGATCAAAGCACGACCTTTAGGCGTAGCTTTGTGTATAGCGTTACTTCGCGAGCCTCACACCCCGGTATGAGTCGAAAACGGGACAAGGGAACACAGGGAGTGCACATGTTTCTTTCTTGTTAGAAGTGGTGTTAGCATTTACAATCCCTGACATTTTTACTTATGTGGATGATGGATTTCGAGGCCTCGGATTTATTGGTCGATTGTGACCATTTTATTAGTTCCATAGGATCGGGAAGCTTGTGTTTAGGCATAACTAATCCACTAACGTACTTGTGGACTGGGCCTGCAGGATCCAAGGGTTCATTGCGGGGGATCCTGAGACATTGCTAGACTGTCTCGAATCGGTAAGGAGATCGTTCCTAGCCTTGACTCATGATGGAAATCCAACTTCCAATACGACACCGTGTGGTTTTGATTGTAGAACTAATATGGCGACATAGTATATGGTAGTTATGCCGTTTATGATTGATACATTCTGATTGAAATGTTTTTGAAACATATATACACTAATAATAATATCAAATCCGTTTTATCGTGTCAAGCATTTTTTACCATTATAAGGCAAAACTCTATCCTCCGGTTTGCGTTGCATTATGTGATGGGACTTGAGTTTTATAATGGTTTCATTTTTTCTAAAAAACATTGCGTTGTTTAACGATTTACTTTATTTTATGCATTGGCAATCAAATGGAGTAAACCTGTTCCGCGTTAGCGACGTGGTCCTGTAATTAGCCATATTTTTAGATAAGTTAGTAAAAATTTCTCATACCAATCCCTAGACTGACCCGTAGTTTGTTTCACTTGACAAAATCGGGTGCCCTCTTTTCCACACTGGCAGTCGTGCAGCTTGTTTTGCAGATATATTGAGCATGATTCTGGATTGAAGCTTAAAGTTGTGACCAGAGCATTGATAGTCTTCCGCTGTATCAGTTTATTCATTTTCGCTGCTGTGTATTACATTTATTGTAAATTTATCTTCCGATGTATTATTATTATATCGATGTACTCTAATATATTATGTACTCTGATGTCACATTATTATGATGTAATAAAAGTATTTTGTTATTTGTTCTGATGTGTTGTATTCCCAGAGTTAGCATATTCCGGTTTTAAACGGTCTTAGTCGATTTTGTGATCGATTTGGCATGGGCAAAATTCGAGTCATTACAGGTCTCAAGTGATCGAAAGGATCCACCCTTATCTTACACTAGTAGTGTGGTCTTAAATGACTATGTTGAGATAATTAACCTCCTTACGCAATAGTGAGTAGTTGCAAGCCTGCCTCTTAGTTTTTGGTAATTACTTGGATGGTGGTTTAAAAGATTCATGCCTATGCGTAAACATTTTGTCTTGGTATTGTGATCGTTATGTTTGGGAATGCTACCTTGGATATGGTAGCTAGTATTTGTCCCTAATTCTCTACAAGGTTAGGTTTGAACTACTAATCTTGTTAGACATATGTTTTGGTTAAGACCAAATTGGATACATTTGTGTACTGTAAACGGTGTTATACATTTTCTACTCACCAGGACTTGTTGTTCTGACCCCTTTCCTCATAACAACTCTCAGGGTTATCTTGGGAAAGACAGGTCTTGGTAGGTGTTCAAGTTTGGTTTTCAGTTCTCATTCTCTCATACTCAATATCGATGTGGCGATTAACTTCAAGGGAGTTTCCTTAGTCAGTATTAGTTATCATGTCTTGTTTCCACTATGATTTAGTTTTTATTTTACTCTGATTATGCTCATGCTCATTATGTGAAGGTACTAGATTCATGCTCTACATGCTTGAGTGGGTTTGAGTTTCGTTTTTTGTTGAAATTCGAGGTCAAAAAAGTGTGGAATGTTACATTTGGTATAAGAGCTTAGGTTTAGATGATTAGAGGAATTAATGTATTAGGATTATTAAAAATAAAATAAATTTTAGAATTCTAAATCTAACCATATTTCAGGTAATTGGGTTTTGTTAAATTTTAATAAATGATCCATTTTGGTAGAAGAAGGAATTTGGAAATGACAAGTAATAAGCCTCAAAATTAAGAATTCATATTTACTCATTCCTTGTGATTTTTAATACTTCTCTTTTTGGATATTTTGGATGACTTATAGAAATTATCACAATTGACCTTTTTGAGATTTCAAAATCCCAGTAATTCATAACATAGAAAGATTGTTCCAGTCGGTAATATAATCTGTAATATAAATTAATAAAATAAATTTATAATACGAAACCCTCAATTTATAAATAAATTTTTAATATCAAACAGCTTTCAAAATTTTCCCTCCGAAAAACTAAGGAAATTTCTATTCAGCTTAGGGTATTTGATTTCGTAAATTGTTCGTGTCTTATGCCAGCTAGATAAGGGGGAAATCCATTATATTTTACTTTAGATTTCTAACTAATTTTCTTTTCGGAAATTCATTTATTCGTCTGATGGTCGCAGTTGAATAGAGGCACTGGGGAAATTATTTCTCGATGTGACGAATGGGTGACGTCAACACAAGATTTTCGCCAGAGTCAGGAAGGCGATACGATTTTATTACAATTTATTTTGAATTTTTAGAAATCAAACTAAGCCGTTGAGCCAAGGTTCAGGTCGTTGGGCCAAGGTTCAAGCAAACCGTTTTGCCCAATCGGGTGCAACTGGAGCCTGGAGTGATGTATATACCGCTCTCCCCTACAGTCGAACGTAATTTACTTCGCCCTCCCTCAAATAGCAATAGCCGAACCCGATCCCCCACCTCCACCAAGCCCAAAAATCCAATTTTTGAGCTCCGTTTCCCCTCCGATCACCACTAAAATTCTTGCGCCTTAGATCTAGCCCCTCTTATACTCTAGATCTCCAGTTTTCTTTGCTGATTTCGCCGATTTCTAAATGGTCCCTACTTGAGCTTCTAACTTTATCGCACAACATTCCGGTCTCACGCCTCAAGAGGCTGCATGGTTAGACTGCAACCTTAGGAAAATTGTAACACCCCGCCTCCGCTAGGGTCACTCGCAAGGGAATGCACTAGCTTTAGAGGGGCATTATTGGTAAACATGCACAGAAACATCACAAGACAGAACACATAAAATAGCGGAAGTAAAATCAATCTTTCATAACATGAATATATAAGGTCTAAAGCCTTTTACATCAGAGTACATCAAAACCTGTCTTGCAATAGTAAAGAAGCATAAGGATTTTTTTTCATAAATTATTCCCCAAGTAAAAACAATAAAGTAGCCATAGCCAGGAAAAGTCCAAGCCATCCAGGATGACCTTCAAGCAGTAGAAGTCCGAACTAAATAGCAGTGTTTCCTCCCTGTAACCTGGGGGGGAACGGAAGAAAAGAGGCGAAACAAAACGGGTCAGTCAAAAAGACTGAGTAAGCCCTATCTACTATTAGTATAAAAACTAGTAAAGTTAACTGTCATGAGAAACTGAGATGAACATAAGCATGATACAAGATAGGTCAATTAAATCAAAATAACAGGATGAACTACTGAACTCAGATAAACTAGGGTGTCGTGATAAACTACGATGTCAAGATAAAACAAGGTATCACATTGTCAGGTTTCTATCAAGTATAATATCCCAAGATATCTATCGCGTATAACGTCCCATGGTATCTATCCTGTATATCTGCTCTGCACCTACCGTGCTAGTATCCCAACTGTATTACGTGTTACCCGTGAATGACCCTTACTCAAAAGTCGTGTAATGGTCCATGTCAACCTAATATGCCGCATATATAGGTTACTCAACTCATATGTTTCTTTCCATGTATAAGTTCAGTCCTTTGCCGTAGGCTGTACGGGCTTTCCCATGTAAACGGTTTATCCTTGAAGTTGTTTTGGACTGCAACCCTTGATCTAGTTGTGTTTCCTTACCATGAACTATCGCGCGTCCACTTAGGATTTATGCCACCTAGGACCGCTAGGGATTATGCTACCTAATGAACGTTTCCGTGTCTCGGTTTGGGTTTTGGCCACCTAGGACCACTAGGGATTACGCCACCCGTCAACCGCGCCCTTGATCCCACGTATGTATCGTGAATCGTTTTCCATGTCTAGAAGCACAAGTTCCCCAATGTGCCATCCGAGTTCCGTGCCAGGGAAAATCAAGAAATACGGAACTCGGTCGGGAGCTTTAAATCGTCTGCCGATGCAGATATCAAGGTCTGTTTTTGTACCCGTGGCTATGGTCCCACGTGACCCCTCCCTCAACTACTGAAAGGCAATCCAAGAAAAATCATGTATAAGAACCACTCCCCGGCCCCGCTATAGCCCACTTTCCTACGGGCCAACCTCACCCATGACTCGATAGCAAGCACATGGTCTGTTGGGGGTTCCCTGCCTTTCCGCACGTACACGATTGACTAAAGATGGTAGGTAGTCGGCGATGTGCTATCCAGGGCAAAAACCAAGAATCGTCGACTCCACGCTAATCCATCCCAGTCTTTAGGTCGCTCGCATAGCAACCAAGGCATACTCTTGGTCCTTCTAACGCAGACCTTAACCTCTCATGGGCCTAGTATAATTACCTGGCAGCCCACAGAGGGATCCCAAGAATATCCTCACGTCCCCCGAAGCTTCCACTTCGGCACCCAGTGCGCTGGAGCTTTTATCCAAGTCAGATAACTTGCTCCTCCTCGTATACTAAGCGATGACCTACCGTATCAGGTTACTCATCGCTTTGTGAATTAGTCATATGTCCTTAGCTAAGAATTATTACTTAGTTACCCTTAACTAAGGTTTACCACTTAGTTTCCTTTCCCGTTATCCTTGATTAACCACGATTTTCTACCTAGTTCCTCTAACTAGGGTTTGTCTTATTGGGTTAAGTGTTATCATTCAAGTCCATGCCTTAACCCTCCCACGAATCACGTCAAGATTGGCTAAGTATTTAAGTTTAAGACTAAGTCCTACAAGTTGGTTAAGTGTACCCAGAGGCTCATGACTTAACCCTATCAAGTCAAATTGGTCAAGTACTAGCTTACCTTAATCCTATCGGATTATCTTGCTAGATCGATTAAGCATAGATTATCTTAATCCCATCAAATTATCGAGTCAGATTGGTTAAGTATATTCTAAAAAGGTCTTGCGACTTAACCTTGTCAGGTCCGCGTATTAGATTGGTTAAGTGTAGGTTACTTAACCCCATCAAATCATCATGTATAATTGGTTAAGTATAAGTTGCTTAACCCCATTAAATTATCACGTTAAGTTGGTTAAGTATTGGTTACTTAACCTCATTGAACTACCAAGTTTAAATTGGTTAAGTGTTTAACTTAACCCCATCGAATTACCGTGTTTAGATTAGTTAAGTGTGGATTACTTAACCCCATCTAATTACCGTGGTTAGATTAGTTAAGCCTTAGTTACTTAACCCCATCTAATTACCGTGTCGGATTAGTTAAGCGTAAATTACTTAACCCCATCCCCTAATCATCTTGTATGGTTAAGTGTCATTAAGAAAACTTACTTAACCTTGCCAAATTATCATGTTGGATTGATTAAGTGTTGGTTAACTTAATCCCCGTCCACTAGTCGTATAAAAATGGTTAAGCGTCATTAGGCAAATCAAATCACTTAACCTACCCAACCTTGTCATGTTTTGTTAAGTATCATTAGCCTAATCAATTTACTTAACCCGTTTGTCCATGTCATATTTGATTAAGAGTCATTAATCAAATTAACTTAACCCTATCATGTGGCATTAATTACTTAATGCACCCCAACCTCTCACATTAGACTTTGTTGTGGTTACTAGTTAAGCCGGTCGGTTCCGGGTAGCTTTACACCATAACTTGGTCTAACCTCGGGTTCAAGCACAACATGACCAACTTCTCACATTGGGTCCTATTGTTTGCAACTACTAGTTAGGCCGGTCGGTTCCGGGTAGTTTTACGTTGCAAATTCAACCCAACCTCGAGTTGGCCATTTTCATGTTCAGTCTAGTGTCATGTTCATAGTCAAGTTTTCAAGCAATTGGGTAGACCTAACTTAATAGGTAAATTTCCAATGGGTAGACCTAACTTAATAGGTAAATTCCCAAGCTTATGTTTTTATGCATACTTACATGTCAACTTCCATGTTATATTTCAAGTCATGTTTTCAAGTATAAACACATGTCATATTTAACGTTACATGTTGTCATGTTTATACCCATTTACCCAAGTCATATTCATGTCATTATGTTTCCCCATAATGTGACCCCAACGCTTTTTAAACTAGCATATACGTTCGCAACAACGTAATGGATTAAAAGAAGAGACTTGGCAAAGGAATGACAAAAATGGATATTAAGCCACAAGTTAATCATGGTGGCAAATGAGGCACAAATGTGTTCATTAGCTTGCATGTTACATTCTTAAGCCTCACAAAGACATGCATAAACCCAAACTTGCAACATAAGTGAATCATGGTGACAAATGACATGGAATGATGACTAGAAACTCGCATATATCATCATATATGGGTTATGACTTCATATGCAAGTTGACATAAAAGGTATGAAGGTTCTCATGTTGCATAATGCAACATTTCAACCTAAAGGTTGTAGCTTTTAGCTCATAAGATCAAGATGATGACTTCATAAACTTGCATGACATGATAGCACAAATCATACCCAATGATCAAACCCAAATTTGCAACATGAACATTTAACTTCATAGTTAATATCTAAGAGTAGGGAAAGGGCTTACATTGCTATGAAGGCCTAAATCGATTAAGCTAAAACTTGTGATGAAGCCTATGCATGCCATTACCCAAAACCCCAAAGATGAACCCTCCAAATCAATGAAAACCCCCTCTTTATGAACAAAGATCAAAGCTTTTGCCTTGGAATCAACTTGAGAAGCTCTCATACTAACATAGGGACTCTCTAATACTCTCATGATCATGAAACCTCTCATAGAAATGAAGTGGAGGCTAGGATAGTTGAGTGGAGGCCATGAGAGTAGAAATTTTGCCATAGTTTAGTTACATGAGTGAATAATGAGGATTTAGGGGTAGGTTAGGGGTTTATTTATAGAAGATTAGGCTAGTTAGGACCCTTAGATTAACCCTAGGACCAACCTGAACCGTCAGATTTCAAACCAGGCCCAAAAACCTAGCCAAGATAGAAAATAGGTGCACCAGGCCAGAATCAGCCGACAGGGAGAGTCGACAGCCCTGTCGACTTGCCTGTCGACATGCCTATCGACTTGCAAGTCGACAGCCCTGTCGACAGCCAAGTCGACTTGTCTGGGCGGGAATTTTCCCGCCTGGCCCCATCTCTGCATGTTTCGAAATTCAAATTTCCCGAAAACTTCTTTGGGCCTTAACCGAGTCATACGGACTCCGATTTACAAAATTTCGGACTCTATTTTGCGTATTTTTCCGAGACGAACGCAATGGCATAGCCCGTTTTACTTGATTCAGAATTTAAAATTAAATTCTGCCTTGATTCTCATTTTAACATGTTATCGAAATACGAGTTGTTATATTCTCCCCACCTTTTAGGATTTCGTCCCCGAAATCTCCAAGTTAGGAAGAGCATATCCTACCATCCATCATCCATCTACTCAAAACATCATCCACAAGCAATCATTGTCCTTAGATGATTTCTAATGCTATATGAATATATGCAAAACGTGTGTGTACATGTTCCTTAGCTAATGCTAATGATCAGGCCTGAATAATCTTTCTAATGCAAAAATATGTATAGTGCCATGAATCCAACATGTATGCAAATAGTCCTAGTCATATAGATACTATATGCGTGCATAATCATTCATTCATATGTAACAACCGCATGATGACACATTCAATTTCATCCATAAACAAGTATAAATACTCGTGCATATGCAATATGAAATGTGACCGAGTCGAGCTAGCATCTAATATGTATTCGCGCATCCACAAGCAACCACTTGCAACCACTTGCAACCATATCAATCATAACATGTTTCAAATACATGTTTACATCCATAGGGTTCTACCTAGGATTCCCTGAAACAGGGTCGAGAAGATAAACAAGACAAACTCCTTATGGGGTTTGTAACAGAAAATAGGACCAAGAGGATGTCCACAAAAGATAGCCTACAAGTAAGCTCTACAGAAAACAGGGATCAAGGATATACTCCCAAAAAGAGATATCATGCGTGTATCTAGTCTTTGACCATCAAAGTCGTACTTCCTTGAGCTCAACTCCATTGTGCCTTGACCGTCTTTTAACTTCGCGATTTCGTAGCTTCTTATTTCCTGTTTCCCATAACATGAGCTGGAACTCATTTCTTTGTCGCCTCTCGTTCCCCTCGCACACTTAGCGCAAACATGACTGCGTACTCATGATCTCATGCAAGCTTTCCAAAATTCACTAGTGAATCTCGGACCTCGTACCATAAGGTATTCCACGTAGTAGAACTTTCTCTTGAAAGTAAACAGATGTCAACCGGGTTATCAAGTGCACTTACTAGGGTGATTTCCATAACCCATGCATAAGTGAAATAAACCATCCGTCTTATCGGCGAACACCACTCGATCGGGCTTCAAATTTCCAATAAAGGTATCAAGGGATTCTAGGTAACTAATCATGACCGAACCCAAAAGGTTCCACGAGACTTCGAGGGTATTACCAAGGCTAGTCAAGAGTCTAACTACCCTCCTATCAAAACCGAGAGTGGCACCCCTTACTGGATAACCACTTCATCCCTAGAATCCATCCATAACCGAGGCATATCATTCTCAAATCCAAAACAAGTCATGAATAAATGGACCGATTCTCCACAGGACTTGAGACAAAAATGGGATTCTCTATTACGCTAGTACTTAAGGTGCAGAGACTCAACTATCGAAGCAGACTTAAATGATACGATGATCAAACCAAAGTCCTAACGGGATGATAGAGAAGAAAAGCTAAACCTTTAACAAGATCGTTACCCTCCTTCCGAGGTACCCTAGAAATGGGAGCATACTACTGCCCTCTCGATGATTTTGTCCTTGTCCCATGATACTTAACTATCCGCCCCGTTTCACCATGCCAAAGGTACTCCCTCGTCATGGGTTTCATTGTTCATCTTTCCCTCTCATTCTGGGTTGAGCCATACCAACAAGTTGTTCATCCTTAAACTCGTATCCTTTACCCTTGCTCTTTATTATCCTTTTTGTAACACGGCAATGGGTCTCTCGAGAACCACCTCCATCGTACAGGAAACACCTACGTGGCTAGACAAAGATTAGTCACAGTGAGAACTACTATGACCACGGATGGAGGAAAGAAAGGAAATGAGATTCAATCAAGGAATCAAAGAATGGTGCTAATGGCTTTTGGGGAATAGCCTTTTTAAAACAAACTTTTCTTGAAAAATGCTTCTTTATAAACGGTTTTCCAAATAGTTTTCAGAAGGTTTTAAAAGCTTTTGCCCAGTCTGGTAACCTTCTGCTCTGATACCAAATGTAACACCCCGCCTCCGCTAGGGTCACTCGCAAGGGAATGCACTAGCTTTAGAGGGGCATTATTGGTAAACATGCACAGAAACATCACAAGACAGAACACATAAAATAGCGGAAGTAAAATCAATCTTTCATAACATGAATATATAAGGTCTAAAGCCTTTTACATCAGAGTACATCAAAACCTGTCTTGCAATAGTAAAGAAGCATAAGGATTTTTTTTTCATAAATTATTCCCCAAGTAAAAACAGTAAAGTAGCCATAGCCAGGAAAAGTCCAAGCCATCCAGGATGACCTTCAAGCAGAAGAAGTCCGAACTAAACAGCAGTGTTTCCTCCCTGTAACCTGGGGGGAAACGGAAGAAAAGAGGCGAAACAAAACGGGTCAGTCAAAAAGACTGAGTAAGCCCTATCTACTATTAGTATAAAAACTAGTAAAGTTAACTGTCATGAGAAACTGAGATGAACATAAGCATGATACAAGATAGGTCAATTAAATCAAAATAACAGGATGAACTACTGAACTCAGATAAACTAGGGTGTCGTGATAAACTACGATGTCAAGATAAAACAAGGTATCACATTGTCAGGTTTCTATCAAGTATAATATCCCAAGATATCTATCGCGTATAACGTCCCATGGTATCTATCCTGTATATCTGCTCTGCACCTACCGTGCTAGTATCCCAACTGTATTACGTGTTATCCGTGAATGACCCTTACTCAAAAGTCGTGTAATGGTCCATGTCAACCTAATATGCCGCATATATAGGTTACTCAACTCATATGTTTCTTTCCATGTATAAGTTCAGTCCTTTGCCGTAGGCTGTACGGGCTTTCCCATGTAAACGGTTTATCCTTGAAGTTGTTTTGGACTGCAACCCTTGATCTAGTTGTGTTTCCTTACCATGAACTATCGCGCGTCCACTTAGGATTTATGCCACCTAGGACCGCTAGGGATTATGCTACCTAATGAACGTTTCCGTGTCTCGGTTTGGGTTTTGGCCACCTAGGACCACTAGGGATTACGCCACCCGTCAACCGCGCCCTTGATCCCACGTATGTATCGTGAATCGTTTTCCATGTCTAGATGCACATGTTCCCCAATGTGCCATCCGAGTTCCGTGCCAGGGCAAATCAAGAAATACGGAACTCGGTCGGGAGCTTTAAATCGTCTGCCGATGCAGATATCAAGGTCTGTTTTTGTACCCGTGGCTATGGTCCCACGTGACCCCTCCCTCAACTACTGAAAGGCAATCCAAGAAAAATCATGTATAAGAACCACTCCCCGGCCCCGCTATAGCCCACTTTCCTACGGGCCAACCTCACCCATGACTCGATAGCAAGCACATGGTCTGTTGGGGGTTCCCTGCCTTTCCGCACGTACACGATTGACTAAAGATGGTAGGTAGTCGGCGATGTGCTATCCAGGGCAAAAACCAAGAATCGTCGACTCCACGCTAATCCATCCCAGTCTTTAGGTCGCTCGCATAGCAACCAAGGCATACTCTTGGTCCTTCTAACGCAGACCTTAACCTCTCATGGGCCTAGTATAATTACCTGGCAGCCCACAGAGGGATCCCAAGAATATCCTCACGTCCCCCGAAGCTTCCACTTCGGCACCCAGTGCGCTGGAGCTTTTATCCAAGTCAGATAACTTGCTCCTCCTCGTATACTAAGCGATGACCTACCGTATCAGGTTACTCATCGCTTTGTGAATTAGTCCTATGTCCTTAGCTAAGAATTATTACTTAGTTACCCTTAACTAAGGTTTACCACTTTGTTTCCTTTCCCGTTATCCTTGATTAACCACGATTTTCTACCTAGTTCCTCTAACTAGGGTTTGTCTTATTGGGTTAAGTGTTATCATTCAAGTCCATGCCTTAACCCTCCCACGAATCACGTCAAGATTGGCTAAGTATTTAAGTTTAAGACTTAGTCCTACAAGTTGGTTAAGTGTACCCAGAGGCTCATGACTTAACCCTATCAAGTCAAATTGGTCAAGTACTAGCTTACCTTAATCCTATCGGATTATCTTGCTAGATCGATTAAGCATAGATTATCTTAATCCCATCAAATTATCGAGTCAGATTGGTTAAGTATATTCTAAAAAGGTCTTGCGACTTAACCTTGTCAGGTCCGCGTATTAGATTGGTTAAGTGTAGGTTACTTAACCCCATCAAATCATCATGAATAATTGGTTAAGTATAAGTTTCTTAACCCCATTAAATTATCACGTTAAGTTGGTTAAGTATTGGTTACTTAACCTCATTGAACTACCAAGTTTAAATTGGTTAAGTGTTTAACTTAACCCCATCGAATTACCGTGTTTAGATTAGTTAAGTGTGGCTTACTTAACCCCATCTAATTATCGTGGTTAGATTAGTTAAGCCTTAGTTACTTAACCCCATCTAATTACCGTGTCGGATTAGTTAAGCGTAAATTACTTAACCCCATCCCCTAATCATCTTGTATGGTTAAGTGTCATTAAGAAAACTTACTTAACCTTGCCAAATTATCATGTTGGATTGATTAAGTGTTGGTTAACTTAATCCCCGTCCACTAGTCGTATAAAAATGGTTAAGCGTCATTAGGCAAATCAAATCACTTAACCTACCCAACCTTGTCATGTTTTGTTAAGTATCATTAGCCTAATCAATTTACTTAACCCGTTTGTCCATGTCATATTTGATTAAGAGTCATTAATCAAATTAACTTAACCCTATCATGTGGCATTAATTACTTAATGCACCCCAACCTCTCACATTAGACTTTGTTGTGGTTACTAGTTAAGTCGGTCGGTTCCGGGTAGCTTTACACCACAACTTGGTCTAACCTCGAGTTCAAGCACAACATGACCAACTTCTCACATTGGGTCCTATTGTTTGCAACTACTAGTTAGGCCGGTCGGTTCCGGGTAGTTTTACGTTGCAAATTCAACCCAACCTCGAGTTGGCCATTTTCATGTTTAGTCTAGTGTCATGTTCATAGTCAAGTTTTCTAGCAATTGGGTAGACCTAACTTAATAGGTAAATTCCCAATGGGTAGACCTAACTTAATAGGTAAATTCCCAAGCTTATGTTTTTATGCATACTTACATGTCAACTTCCATGTTATATTTCAAGTCATGTTTTCAAGTATAAACACATGTCATATTTAACGTTACATGTTGTCATGTTTATACCCATTTACCCAAGTCATATTCATGTCATTATGTTTCCCCATAATGTGACCCCAACGCTTTTTAAACTAGCATATACGTTCGCAACAACGTAATGGATTAAAAGAAGAGACTTGGCAAAGGAATGACAAAAATGGATATTAAGCCACAAGTTAATCATGGTGGCAAATGAGGCATAAATGTGTTCATTAGCTTGCATGTTACATTCTTAAGCCTCACAAAGACATGCATAAACCCAAACTTGCAACATAAGTGAATCATGGTGACAAATGACATGGAATGATGACTAGAAACTCGCATATATCATCATATAAGGGTTATGACTTCATATGCAAGTTGACATAAAAGGTATGAAGGTTCTCATGTTGCATAATGCAACATTTCAACCTAAAGGTTGTAGCTTTTAGCTCATAAGATCAAGATGATGACTTCATAAACTTGCATGACATGATAGCACAAATCATACCCAATGATCAAACCCAAATTTGCAACATGAACATTTAACTTCATAGTTAATATCTAAGAGTAGGGAAAGGGCTTACATTGCTATGAAGGCCTAAATCGATTAAGCTAAAACTTGTGATGAAGCCTATGCATGCCATTACCCAAAACCCCAAAGATGAACCCTCCAAATCAATGAAAACCCCCTCTTTATGAACAAAGATCAAAGCTTTTGCCTTGGAATCAACTTGAGAAGCTCTCATACTAACATAGGGACTCTCTAATACTCTCATGATCATGAAACCTCTCATAGAAATGAAGTGGAGGCTAGGATAGTTGAGTGGAGGCCATGAGAGCAGAAATTTTGCCATAGTTTAGTTACATGAGTGAATAATGAGGATTTAGGGGTAGGTTAGGGGTTTATTTATAGAAGATTAGGCTAGTTAGGACCCTTAGATTAACCCTAGGACCAACCTGAACCGTCAGATTTCAAACCAGGCCCAAAAACCTAGCCAAGATAGAAAATAGGTGCACCAGGCCAGAATCAGCCGACAGGGCAAGTCGACAGCCCTGTCGACTTGCCTGTCGACATGCCTATCGACTTGCAAGTCGACAGCCCTGTCGACAGCCAAGTCGACTTGTCTGGGCGGGAATTTTCCCACCTGGCCCCATCTCTGCATGTTTCGAAATTCAAATTTCCCGAAAACTTCTTTGGGCCTTAACCGAGTCATACGGACTCCGATTTACAAAATTTCGGACTCTATTTCGCGTATTTTTCCGAGACGAACGCAATGGCATAGCCCGTTTTACTTGATTCAGAATTTAAAATTAAATTCTGCCTTGATTCTCGTTTTAACATGTTATCGAAATACGAGTTGTTATATTCTCCCCACCTTTTAGGATTTCGTCCCCGAAATCTCCAAGTTAGGAGGAGCATATCCTACCATCCATCATCCATCTACTCAAAACATCATCCACAAGCAATCATTGTCCTTAGATGATTTCTAATGCTATATGAATATATGCAAAACGTGTGTGTACATGTTCCTTAGCTAATGCTAATGATCAGGCCTGAATAATCTTTCTAATGCAAAAATATGTATAGTGCCATGAATCCAACATGTATGCAAATAGTCCTAGTCATATAGATACTATATGCGTGCACAATCATTCATTCATATGTAACAACCGCATGATGACACATTCAATTTCATCCATAAACAAGTATAAATACTCGTGCATATGCAATATGAAATGTGACCGAGTCGAGCTAGCATCTAATATGTATTCGCGCATCCACAAGCAACCACTTGCAACCACTTGCAACCATATCAATCATAACATGTTTCAAATACATGTTTACATCCATAGGGTTCTACCTAGGATTCCCTGAAACAGGGTCGAGAAGATAAACAAGACAAACTCCTTATGGGGTTTGTAACAGAAAATAGGACCAAGAGGATGTCCACAAAAGATAGCCTACAAGTAAGCTCTACAGAAAACAGGGATCAAGGATATACTCCCAAAAAGAGATATCATGCGTGTATCTAGTCTTTGACCATCAAAGTCGTACTTCCTTGAGCTCAACTCCATTGTGCCTTGACCGTCTTTTAACTTCGCGATTTCGTAGCTTCTTATTTCCTGTTTCCCATAACATGAGCTGGAACTCATTTCTTTGTCGCCTCTCGTTCCCCTCGCACACTTAGCGCAAACATGACTGCGTACTCATGATCTCATGCAAGCTTTCCAAAATTCACTAGTGAATCTCGGACCTCGTACCATAAGGTATTCCACGTAGTAGAACTTTCTCTTGAAAGTAAACAGATGTCAACCGGGTTATCAAGTGCACTTACTAGGGTGATTTCCATAACCCATGCATAAGTGAAATAAACCATCCGTCTTATCGGCGAACACCACTCGATCGGGCTTCAAATTTCCAATAAAGGTATCAAGGGATTCTAGGTAACTAATCATGACCGAACCCAAAAGGTTCCACGAGACTTCGAGGGTATTACCAAGGCTAGTCAAGAGTCTAACTACCCTCCTATCAAAACCGAGAGTGGCACCCCTTACTGGATAACCACTTCATCCCTAGAATCCATCCATAACCGAGGCATATCATTCTCAAATCCAAAACAAGTCATGAATAAATGGACCGATTCTCCACAGGACTTGAGACAAAAATGGGATTCTCTATTACGCTAGTACTTAAGGTGCAGAGACTCAACTATCGAAGCAGACTTAAATGATACGATGATCAAACCAAAGTCCTAACGGGATGATAGAGAAGAAAAGCTAAACCTTTAACAAGATCGTTACCCTCCTTCCGAGGTACCCTAGAAATGGGAGCATACTACTGCCCTCTCGATGATTTTGTCCTTGTCCCATGATACTTAACTATCCGCCCCGTTTCACCAAGCCAAAGGTACTCCCTCGTCATGGGTTTCATTGTTCATCTTTCCCTCTCATCCTGGGTTGAGCCATACCAACAAGTTGCTCATCCTTAAACTCGTATCCTTTACCCTTGCTCTTTATTATCCTTTCTTGTAACACGGCAATGTGTCTCTCGAGAACCACCTCCATCGTACAGGAAACACCTACGTGGCTAGACAAAGATTAGTCACAGTGAGAACTACTATGACCACGGATGGAGGAAAGAAAGGAAATGAGATTCAATCAAGGAATCAAAGAATGGTGCTAATGGATTTTGGGGAATAGCCTTTTTAAAACAAACTTTTCTTGAAAAATGCTTCTTTATAAACGGTTTTCCAAATAGTTTTCAGAAGGTTTTAAAAGCTTTTGCCCAGTCTGGTAACCTTCTGCTCTGATACCAAATGTAACACCCCGCCTCCGCTAGGGTCACTCGCAAGGGAATGCACTAGCTTTAGAGGGGCATTATTGGTAAACATGCACAGAAACATCACAAGACAGAACACATAAAATAGCGGAAGTAAAATCAATCTTTCATAACATGAATATATAAGGTCTAAAGCCTTTTACATCAGAGTACATCAAAACCTGTCTTGCAATAGTAAAGAAGCATAAGGATTTTTTTTTCATAAATTATTCCCCAAGTAAAAACAGTAAAGTAGCCATAGCCAGGAAAAGTCCAAGCCATCCAGGATGACCTTCAAGCAGAAGAAGTCCGAACTAAACAGCAGTGTTTCCTCCCTGTAACCTGGGGGGAAACGGAAGAAAAGAGGCGAAATAAAACGGGTCAGTCAAAAAGACTGAGTAAGCCCTATCTACTATTAGTATAAAAACTAGTAAAGTTAACTGTCATGAGAAACTGAGATGAACATAAGCATGATACAAGATAGGTCAATTAAATCAAAATAACAGGATGAACTACTGAACTCAGATAAACTAGGGTGTCGTGATAAACTACGATGTCAAGATAAAACAAGGTATCACATTGTCAGGTTTCTATCAAGTATAATATCCCAAGATATCTATCGCGTATAACGTCCCATGGTATCTATCCTGTATATCTGCTCTGCACCTACCGTGCTAGTATCCCAACTGTATTACGTGTTATCCGTGAATGACCCTTACTCAAAAGTCGTGTAATGGTCCATGTCAACCTAATATGCCGCATATATAGGTTACTCAACTCATATGTTTCTTTCCATGTATAAGTTCAGTCCTTTGCCGTAGGCTGTACGGGCTTTCCCATGTAAACGGTTTATCCTTGAAGTTGTTTTGGACTGCAACCCTTGATCTAGTTGTGTTTCCTTACCATGAACTATCGCGCGTCCACTTAGGATTTATGCCACCTAGGACCGCTAGGGATTATGCTACCTAATGAACGTTTCCGTGTCTCGGTTTGGGTTTTGGCCACCTAGGACCACTAGGGATTACGCCACCCGTCAACCGCGCCCTTGATCCCACGTATGTATCGTGAATCGTTTTCCATGTCTAGATGCACATGTTCCCCAATGTGCCATCCGAGTTCCGTGCCAGGGCAAATCAAGAAATACGGAACTCGGTCGGGAGCTTTAAATCGTCTGCCGATGCAGATATCAAGGTCTGTTTTTGTACCCGTGGCTATGGTCCCACGTGACCCCTCCCTCAACTACTGAAAGGCAATCCAAGAAAAATCATGTATAAGAACCACTCCCCGGCCCCGCTATAGCCCACTTTCCTACAGGCCAACCTCACCCATGACTCGATAGCAAGCACATGGTCTGTTGGGGGTTCCCTGCCTTTCCGCACGTACACGATTGACTAAAGATGGTAGGTAGTCGGCGATGTGCTATCCAGGGCAAAAACCAAGAATCGTCGACTCCACGCTAATCCATCCCAGTCTTTAGGTCGCTCGCATAGCAACCAAGGAATACTCTTGGTCCTTCTAACGCAGACCTTAACCTCTCATGGGCCTAGTATAATTACCTGGCAGCCCACAGAGGGATCCCAAGAATATCCTCACGTCCCCCGAAGCTTCCACTTCGGCACCCAGTGCGCTGGAGCTTTTATCCAAGTCAGATAACTTGCTCCTCCTCATATACTAAGCGATGACCTACCGTATCAGGTTACTCATCGCTTTGTGAATTAGTCCTATGTCCTTAGCTAAGAATTATTACTTAGTTACCCTTAACTAAGGTTTACCACTTAGCTTCCTTTCCCGTTATCCTTGATTAACCACGATTTTCTACCTAGTTCCTCTAACTAGGGTTTGTCTTATTGGGTTAAGTGTTATCATTCAAGTCCATGCCTTAACCCTCCCACGAATCACGTCAAGATTGGCTAAGTATTTAAGTTTAAGACTTAGTCCTACAAGTTGGTTAAGTGTACCCAGAGGCTCATGACTTAACCCTATCAAGTCAAATTGGTCAAGTACTAGCTTACCTTAATCCTATCGGATTATCTTGCTAGATCGATTAAGCATAGATTATCTTAATCCCATCAAATTATCGAGTCGGATTGGTTAAGTATATTCTAAAAAGGTCTTGCGACTTAACCTTGTCAGGTCCGCGTATTAGATTGGTTAAGTGTAGGTTACTTAACCCCATCAAATCATCATGTATAATTGGTTAAGTATAAGTTGCTTAACCCCATTAAATTATCACGTTAAGTTGGTTAAGTATTGGTTACTTAACCTCATTGAACTACCAAGTTTAAATTGGTTAAGTGTTTAACTTAACCCCATCGAATTACCGTGTTTAGATTAGTTAAGTGTGGATTACTTAACCCCATCTAATTACCGTGGTTAGATTAGTTAAGCCTTAGTTACTTAACCCCATCTAATTACCGTGTCGGATTAGTTAAGCGTAAATTACTTAACCCCATCCCCTAATCATCTTGTATGGTTAAGTGTCATTAAGAAAACTTACTTAACCTTGCCAAATTATCATGTTGGATTGATTAAGTGTTGGTTAACTTAAACCCCGTCCACTAGTCGTATAAAAATGGTTAAGCGTCATTAGGCAAATCAAATCACTTAACCTACCCAACCTTGTCATGTTTTGTTAAGTATCATTAGCCTAATCAATTTACTTAACCCGTTTGTCCATGTCATATTTGATTAAGAGTCATTAATCAAATTAACTTAACCCTATCATGTGGCATTAATTACTTAATGCACCCCAACCTCTCACATTAGACTTTGTTGTGGTTACTAGTTAAGCCGGTCGGTTCCGGGTAGCTTTACACCACAACTTGGTCTAACCTCGGGTTCAAGCACAACATGACCAACTTCTCACATTGGGTCCTATTGTTTGCAACTACTAGTTAGGCCGGTCGGTTCCGGGTAGTTTTACGTTGCAAATTCAACCCAACCTCGAGTTGGCCATTTTCATGTTTAGTCTAGTGTCATGTTCATAGTCAAGTTTTCAAGCAATTGGGTAGACCTAACTTAATAGGTAAATTCCCAATGGGTAGACCTAACTTAATAGGTAAATTCCCAAGCTTATGTTTTTATGCATACTTACATGTCAACTTCCATGTTATATTTCAAGTCATGTTTTCAAGTATAAACACATGTCATATTTAACGTTACATGTTGTCATGTTTATACCCATTTACCCAAGTCATATTCATGTCATTATGTTTCCCCATAATGTGACCCCAACGCTTTTTAAACTAGCATATACGTTCGCAACAACGTAATGGATTAAAAGAAGAGACTTGGAAAAGGAATGAAAAAAATGGATATTAAGCCACAAGTTAATCATGGTGGCAAATGAGGCACAAATGTGTTCATTAGCTTGCATGTTACATTCTTAAGCCTCACAAAGACATGCATAAACCCAAACTTGCAACATAAGTGAATCATGGTGACAAATGACATGGAATGATGACTAGAAACTCGCATATATCATCATATAAGGGTTATGACTTCATATACAAGTTGACATAAAAGGTATGAAGGTTCTCATGTTGCATAATGCAACATTTCAACCTAAAGGTTGTAGCTTTTAGCTCATAAGATCAAGATGATGACTTCATAAACTTGCATGACATGATAGCACAAATCATACCCAATGATCAAACCCAAATTTGCAACATGAACATTTAACTTCATAGTTAATATCTAAGAGTAGGGAAAGGGCTTACATTGCTATGAAGGCCTAAATCGATTAAGCTAAAACTTGTGATGAAGCCTATGCATGCCATTACCCAAAACCCCAAAGATGAACCCTCCAAATCAATGAAAACCCCCTCTTTATGAACAAAGATCAAAGCTTTTGCCTTGGAATCAACTTGAGAAGCTCTCATACTAACATAGGGACTCTCTAATACTCTCATGATCATGAAACCTCTCATAGAAATGAAGTGGAGGCTAGGATAGTTGAGTGGAGGCCATGAGAGTAGAAATTTTGCCATAGTTTAGTTACATGAGTGAATAATGAGGATTTAGGGGTAGGTTAGGGGTTTATTTATAGAAGATTAGGCTAGTTAGGACCCTTAGATTAACCCTAGGACCAACCTGAACCGTCAGATTTCAAACCAGGCCCAAAAACCTAGCCAAGATAGAAAATAGGTGCACCAGGCCAGAATCAGCCGACAGGGCAAGTCGACAGCCCTGTCGACTTGCCTGTCGACATGCCAGTCGACTTGCAAGTCGACAGCCCTGTCGTCAGCCAAGTCGACTTGTCTGGGCGGGAATTTTCCCGCCTGGCCCCATCTCTGCATGTTTCGAAATTCAAATTTCCCGAAAACTTCTTTGGGCCTTAACCGGGTCATACGGACTCCGATTTACAAAATTTCGGACTCTATTTCGCGTATTTTTCCGAGACGAACGCAATGGCATAGCCCGTTTTACTTGATTCAGAATTTAAAATTAAATTCTGCCTTGATTCTCGTTTTAACATGTTATCGAAATACGAGTTGTTACAAAAATAGAAACTTATTTGGAAATGACTAATTTCGAGTGTCACCAAGGACGCCCGGTAAAATTCGCTATTTTTCCCTTTTCCAACTGGCATAGCTATTCATTTCCACAGGCTTGGCATTGATCCTGCGCTATTACACATACGAATGCGAGTGCCATTTGCGCTGCATCCATCTTTTTGAAGCCCAAATGGCTATCAATTTTGATGCGGATTCTAGTTTGATTAGGTCCAAGGTGAAAGGGACCCCTATTGAGTTCACCGACCAGGACTTGGCTGAAATCGTGGATATTTCCGCTGTTGGAGAGGATTTGGATGACATTGAGACGATGAACCCTCAGGTCCTCTCGCATCTTGTTGGAGCAGCTGGTGCATCGGATACTGGTAATTTGTGACCTATCGCCCGTCTGGTTGTGCGCATCATTCAGCATAACATTATTGCCAAGACGAAAGCCTCGAGCAGATCTACCCTTGAGTACGTCGAGCCACTTATGATATTATTGGTTGTGTAGCCGTAAATTAGGTGTGGGCACTGATGATCCACCTCTCTGAGCCTTCGGCGGGTACTCTAAGGACCCACTTCCTGTATAGTCATGTTATCACTCGTGTCTTCCGATAATTTTAGGGGAATCTTTGTGGGGAATCGGCGATCAAGAAGACCCTGCCTCCATTGTTTGTGCCTCCCTCATGAGGATAGGCATCCAGCTGCCCACCTCTCCAACCTCGGTACTCACTCTAGTTCCTACAACTCCCGCTCCAGTCGAGCAGCAGCAATAGAAGCCGGCTGCAGCAAGCCAGTGGAGTCCTGAGCTTGCGGCCCTTCGCCAGATCCACGCAGAGCTCCACGAGGTTCGCAAAGAGCAGCGTCTACAGACGCACGAAATTGGATGCATTTCTTCCTTGCTGTGTTCCTTGCCTGGACGTTGAAATTGATCGAGTTCCAACCATGTTGTTCGACCTTCTCGTATCCTGTAGGCAATATCTTTTGTATCTTGTGTTGTATTTATCTTTCCCTTTCCAGTATTTTTATCTTTATTATTGCAGTTAATGTATTTGTAACTGTTAGTGTTGTTGCTTCTATAAATCGCATGACGATGTATTAGGATATCATATGTGTTTGTCTTTCATGCTCTGTTTTATTTGAATTAGAAATGATATCTCATTTTCTTATCTGACTAGCAATTGTTTTAGAGCTGGAAAGTATAGAATTCTTTAGTGGATAAATTTTAGCGAAGGATAGTTTTTTAGTTGTTTCATCATGGTTATATATATTATTTGTTGTCTATTACTTTTGAGCTAAAAATTTTTTTTTATGTTTTTCTGTGTGGTTTTGGTTTTCGCATTTTTCTGCGTGACTGACTTCCTTCAATGCTAACATGTAACTTGACTTGTTCAAGCTTCCACAAAATATATGTTTGAGACTTTTTGTAAACATTGTTTGAAAAAAAAAAATTGCTTCGTCCGTTTTGTTTTCTTTTAATCCGATTTATGCAAAAATGTGAATTTGGTATGGTAGTTTACACATATTTAAACATATTTTTTATATGAAAAAGATGGTTTAAATGTAGTAAAGCGCATGTTACTAGAATTTTCTTCTTTTGCGAATCTGACATGGAAAATAAAGCAGTGTCAAAAAGGAATTTAAAATTTTACATGGAAAATTTTTAAAGCCAAATTTAAATTCAATGGAATTTTTTTCAATTTTTAGTCACATGAAGGGAGTAAGGACGAGTTTGGATGATTTGTTTGCGCGTTTTAACAGTGCATTAGGGACGACGATGCGTTAAAGAAGTCAATGATAACAAGGGAATGTTGTTTTAACCATGGAAACGTTGTTTCCATACCTTATCGATGAGGCGTGTGAGTTATTAATTAACTTATTTACGCTTTAGAGGTTGTTTTAAGCCTACCTTGCAGCCTATAGATGGGAATTTTTGGAGTATTTTGGGGGCAATCGAGGTAAAATTCTGCTGTAGGATGGGGATTGGAACATTTATAAGCAGAAAGAACGTCGAATTTCTCTGCTTTGAATTCCTTTTTCCAACTTAGGAGAAATAAATAATAAACGATTTAGATACGTTAGCATGTTGGATAGTAGGGTTTGGATGCAAAATTGGTTACTTCACACTTCTTTTCTAGTTGTGTGATTGTTATGGATGAAATTATTTTCAAAAAAATTGCATTCATATAGGACTGCCAGTATATTTTAAGATGTTTGAATCATGTTTTCAAAAGTGTTTTTAGAATTAAATGCATACACGTGGGAGAATTCGATTTAGAATCATCATGCATGCATATTTTGTGGTTATAACTCATTATATACACTATGTGTATGCGCAAGTTAGGATAATTAGGCGCCAACACCATGACTTAGTCATTGGTTAAATTTCGGGATGAAAATTCTTTTAAGGAAGGGAGAATGTAACAACCCGGAATTTTAACGATAATTAATTTAGATATTTATTAATTTTTAAAAAATGGAGTTTTTAAAAACAATGGAATTTGACCATAAAATTTGCACCATTGAGTTTGTGACGGAATTCTGGTCAACTTTCATGCTTAGAACTTCACGAACGGATTCCGTATGAAAAAGATACGGATGAAATACGAAAACGAGTGAAAATAAATATATAAGAATATACAATAATTAAATACCATTTATAACCCACCATCACCGGGCGTTTTCAACCCAGGGCGGTCGACCTAAAAGTCGACCCCTCTGTCGAAAATAGCTAATAGCGGCTAGATTTTTATGGGTATTTTATATTATAAATTTTTTATTAATGGACAAATCTTTATATATTTAAATCTAACAGTCTAGGGTCATTTCTACACCTATAAATAATGGGCTAGACCCCCAATCATTTGCTCATATTTTCTGGAGGTAGTAGCAAAGCCCTGCCATTCCCAATTCTCCAATCTCCTCTAAAATATATTCAAATCAAATAAATAAGAATTAGATATATTGAATCCAGATTTGCGCAAAAGGATTGGTTCTACGAATAGGTAATTTATACTATTGAATTTCCTTCTTCTTCTCCATTTTTTCTTTCAGATCTACAAATCTAAAATCTATGTTTATAAATTCCCATTGTAAATAATTTGCTGATCTATAGGATTTGGGAATTGTAAGCCTAAAAACTGCGTCAGATTCATATTTGGATAGCTTTTAGGTGACTGGGAACTATATATGTTGTTTATAATAACTTATATACTTCGTTTGTGCTAAATATGAATCGTACGCCTAAAAGTTATCAATTTGTTTATTTTGTCAAATTTGAAATATTATGAATATTTGTTAAGTATGAGTTATAGAACTTCAATAATTTATCATCGACTTTACTACAATTGTTCTTAAATTGTTTGTGGTTATTGTAAACACCTTGGATATGGAAATCAATCCCAAAATTATAATTATAAGTATAATGTTTTATTCCAGATTCATAATATTTGGGTGTTAATTTGTAATTATGCAGTTTTGATTAAAATAATAATAATCCTATTGTGCTTGATATTATTTGGGGTTTTCACTTAGTTATTGTAATTTTATCCTCTTTTAAAAAGCGTCATTTAAAATTGACAAGGAACATAAATAAATCAAATAAGAAGAGACATGCAAATTCATGGATTGTTGTACATTGTTTGCAACATCTATTCTAAATAAAATATTATCCTATTTCCTTGGAATTCTAAAATTTTCAATTTTCCTCTTTTAAATAGTTTGGGGAAAACTTAAAATAATCACAGTAAACAACCTTTTATAAGGTTTTGAATCTTAAAACAAGATTAAACATAAAAAGGGTGTTTTTGTCATTAGTTTAACATAACGTAAATAATAAATGTTAAAAAAATAAAGTTAGTAACTATGTTAATTCGAAGCTTAAAATATAAATAAATACATATTATAATCTAATCCGTCCAAATTTACGTAAATAACGTTATTACATTAAATAAATGTTTGTTTGCTATAAATTTGAAATGTTTCCATTTTATGGAGGATAAATACATGGTATTAACTTCTACAATAAATGAAAATAAATATTCATGACCGTTTTAGCAATAAACATGGCATTTTTTGCCATAATAAAAGGTCATAATTAGATAATAACTATTATAACCATGTACGCTTTTGGGAAATTAATTGAATAGGGAAATAAATGCCCAATTGGTTACAATTAAATTTGTGATTAGGAATAGGAATTGTAACTCCAACTAGGGAAATAAATAAATTTGTACGCATTCATATGTATTCAAATAAGGACAAAACAGAATTAAATTAATGTAGTGATAATTAGGAGTTATAGTAATTAGTTTATAATGTTGAATGGGACAAATATAAATGGTATTTAATAGGTTAAGGATCCATCCTTATCTTATATTGATAGTGAGGTCTTAATTATTTATGTAGAGATAATTAACCTCCTTACGAAATAGTGAGTAGCTAGAAGTCAACCTCTTAGTCTTTAGTAATTAGTTGAATGGTGGTTTAAAGGATTCATACTTATGCATAAATGTTCTATCTTAGTATCGCGATATCGCATTATGTTTGGGAATATTACCTTGGGTATGGTAGCTAGTCGTCGTGCGTAAATCTCTACAAGGTTAGGTTAGAATTACTAGCCTTGTTAGAAATATGTTTTGGTTAGGACCAAACGATATACATTTGTGCAAATTAGACAACATTATACATTTTCTACTCACAAGGACTTCTTGCTCTGACCCCTTTCCTCATAACAAGTCTAAGGTTTATCTCAGGGAATACGGGTCTAAGCATGTGTTCAAGTTTGGTTTTCGATTCTCGATCTCTCATGCTCGATATCGATGTAGCAATTAACTTTAAGGTAGTTGCCTTAGTTGATATTAGGTATTCTATCTTATTTCCGCTGTGGGTTAGTTATTTTTATTTTACTAAGATTATCCTCATGCTCATTATTTGCAGGTACCAGACTTATATTCTCCGTGCTTAGATGAGTTCAAGTTTAGATTTTTGTCGAAATTCGAGCCCAAAAAAGTGTGAAGTGTTACAATCCTATGGGGCTTGGCCAGAGGTCTGGGGTGGCATGTTTGGTCTAGGTGACCGCAGGTTGGACCAGGTGGCGACTAGGATGGCAAGACCATGGGCTAGAGAGGAGGAGGAGGTATGCTAGGGCTAGGGTTTGGTGAAGAGGATGGTTTGGGGAGTGGCTTTGGGTGATGGTCATGAGTTTTAAGGGTGAGGTGAAGCTGTTGGCGGTGATCTGATGTGATGGCGCTGATCGGATGGAGGTGATGTTAGACGGCTTAGGAAGGGAAAGGTGAAAAAGAGAAGGAGAGAGACGAATTAGGGTAGTTGATTAGGTTTAGGAGGAGAGAGGAGAATGACAGAGAATGTTTAGAAAGCAGATAAGAAAATTAGGAGAAAAACAATAGGTTTCATGATTTTTGTTTCTTACAGGTATCTCTTTGGATAGGTGCATAGAAAACCAAGTGTTGATTTGGAATTGAAGTGCTGGTCCAAAGCCCAATTAATTCTTCTCAAAATCCAAGGAATAATTCATATATTAGAGGTGAAAAATAGTAGACATGTAAATACACACAAAACACACTAGATGATTTTGTGCATTTTACATTAAAATCCAAAAATTCGGAACTATAGATTTCTGATTTTGACAAAATGATAACTTGCTTAGAAAAACTTCTAGTACTTGAAAAATGAAAATTTTAATTTTTAAATTTAACAACCCTGATTTTTCGAACCAATTTAAAATTTATTTTTAATTGATTTTAATAGAAATTAAATATTTTAAATGATTTATTTTGAAAATAAATGACTTAGAATTTATTTTAAAATGAAGTTAGAATGTATAAATTTAATTAAAACGAACTCGTAACGTTGCGGTAGTTTGAAAATTTTGTTTTAAACTTCAAATAAATATACAAAATTCAATATAAATTGGATTTCAGTAAAACAAGAAACATTAAGATCTATTTAATAATATCTTTCTATTGAATATAAGAAATCTAGATTTCATATTATACATTGTAAGTTATGTCCAAATTAAAATAGTCATTATGGAATTTATTAATATTTTAATATTATAAAAGACCTTAAAAATAGACATTTTGCAAACGACCTCAGTTTTCGACGAAACCAATTTTCTTGTACTTGGATCATAAAAATATTGTCAGGTTAAAATTTAAAGTCGATTGGAATTCGTTTGCAAGTGTGGTAGATTTAAATGCATGTTCAATTTTAGTTCTAAATTCAATAATCTAAGAATAAGGATACTTTCAAACAGTCCCCAAATTCGACGAAACCAGGTTCATTAGAACCGTATTTGTGAAACATAGCCAGATTTTAAATTTCATAATTTTTGGAACTAGTATGTGGTCGTAAAAAATTGAAACGTACGCTTAAATTCAATATTTAATGTTATATTTTAATTTTGATAAAAACTGATCAAAATAGTCGAATTGGCTTACGAAAATATCTCATTGTGTTCGAAATGGGGTATTTGGCTAGGGACGATAGTCATTGGGAATCGTTTGGAGTTTGGAGCGTGGAACATCATAAAGAAGCAACAAATGAAATAATAATATTAAATAATTATATACAAACCCATATTCATTAAACCCTAATTTTTCCTATCAGAAACGCACCGCCACATACATTATTAATGGTTGAAATGATCCAATTTTGAGAAGTTAATTACTTCCAAATAGTTTCAAATTAAAGAAGGTTTCTAAAACAAAAACAAAAGAGATTCTTGAGATCTTTTTATTGATGCAGATGAGACAATTTTCATTGATTAGTTTGTAAGATCTTGGCATTCAAAGCCACCATGTTCGATGGTATTTTTTGAGGGGATGGCGACTTCGAGCGTGGCATCGTTGAAGGCGTGGGTGTTGCATCTGAGGGCGATGGCGTGGTGCGACTCGATGGGATTTCGATAGACTAGGGGATGGGCGACGACTAACCCTAGGAGGCGAACGGTGGTTTGAAGAAAAGGCCATAGCCTGGAAGTGGAACGAAGGCTTAATAGCCTAATGATGTAATTAACTATGTTTAGTTAATTAATTTATGAAATTAAATTTTAAACCCCTAAATCTTTTCCAAACGATATTAGAATTATGCAAAAGTGAGTGCATTGGAATCATGATAAAAAGATCTATACAATGGAACTGATTGGAACATAAATGGCAGTTATTGGAATTTTTGATAAAATTAAATGCTTATTTAATTTTGATAAAAAATCGTTATTTAACGATTTCAAAACCGGTCAATGTGAGAACTCTCTAACTCAACTAATTTGTATAGTTATTTATTTTTATACTTGAATGTATATTGATTGTCTATGCTGATTTTTATTTCATTAATCATCACAAATTATTATACGATATATGGTAGCTTACATCACGATTATTTGAAAACCCACTGGATGAGTGGATAATTATTTTTGTTGTGATTCGAATGTGATTTTGAAATAATTAACATGTTAAAAACGATGTTATATTATTTGTGGTAGTTGAAATTGGATTAAACATCCATTTACAAGTCGAACGGCTTGTTTATGTTCACCCATTTAAGTAATATCGATTGGAATAATAAAAAACTTATTAATTGACTATTTATTGGTTGAAAACCCCACACAAGTCTTGGGATAATAATTAACTTACACATCTCCCTTGTGCATAGTTGTATGTCAACCGATTGATTGACAGACCGTTATAAGCGTTATTTAATTATTTAATGGTTATACAGTTGTAGTTGCACTCTTGATGTGAATTGGATGTTTTATAGTTGTTTATAATTATTGTTGAATACATGTGATGTATGGAATCCATATAACTAAAATTATATGGTAATTGGTAGAATCTCGATTCAACTCAGAATAAACGAATATTTTAATATAATATTCAGTGAAAAGTTCAAGTTTGATTTTGATGTCCGATTTTGGATGGACATGAAAATATTGAAAGATGAAGCCGATTTAAGTAAATAAACACAATTTTAACTTGAATGAATATTTCTATCGATTTTATCCATTTTTATAATAAATGTTGGGACAATGGATTTCAAAATTTGATATTTGAAAATATTATTATTTTAACATTACAATAATATGGGATGTTCAATTTTGACATAAAATTGAAGTGGAAGTTGAAATCATTTTTAAACGAGATTATAAACGTTTTATAAAAATATTTTTTGAATGGGAACCGAATAAATCTTTTATATATAATATAATTAAAATTAAGATATTTGATCTTGAAGTAAAATGATTGAAATAAAATTTCTAATGATAGTTGAATACAATTTATAATATTTATAAATTATTTTGGAATTTTTTTATTTTATTTCAATTATAAATCGAATTCGGGCTTGAATAGAACGCGTCGCGCAACGATAGTTCACGAACATCTACCTGTAACTTCGAATTGACGTAAGTGGAGATTCGACCGTCGGATTCTCCTAAAACCGGAAGCTTTGGGTTCATATTGAAAATATCTTTCAAATGAGTATATGGGATTCAAAATCCAATGGTTAGATTTTAAAATATGTCCAAATCTATTCTGAAAAAGGTTGCTATGGATGTAGTCGGTGGCCGATATTGGGAAAAGACAATAACGGCCTTATTAAAATTATTGAAAATGTGAATAAATTATGTAAAATCATAATAAATGATTTGGAAAGATTTTTAATGAAATACTCAAGGTTTGAAAAGATAAAAGATATTTTTATTTGAATGAACTAGTTAACAACTAGAATAAAGTACTGAAAGGAACTGAAATGGTTTTAATATAACCAGAGTTTACCAATATATAAACTGGACTGAATTTGAATGGAAATTATCTTTGAATATTTCGGTATTGGATTCTATGATTATATTGATATCATTGAGGAGTTTGAAAGATATAGATAACATTAATCCCAATACGATATTTGTTGGTTTCAAAATTTGATGTTGAATATAAGCCGATATGGTTTCTATTCAGATCCTTGTATTTAAAAACAAATTGGATTCTGGGTTTGTCGTTAATGATATCTTCAATAACACTGTTCTTAAACCCAATTGAGAATAGAATAAATCTTTTAATTAAGATTTAGTGAAGTTTTCCAATTAAATAAATTTAATTGGACTTGAATTGAAATTGGATTTTAGGTTTATCGCGAACAATGTTTTAAATAACATTAGTTCTTTAACCCTGTTAACAGTTAAGTTATGATTAGAATTTATGAATCCTTCAATTAAGATTTAATGGAATTTTCCAAAGTAAAGTTTTTCAATTTAATTAATTAAATTGGAATTGAATGGAATTCGATTTAGTGATAATCGAGATGAACCCACGTGGAGGAAGACCGTTGCTATTTATGGAATTTAAAAGGCTTTGTCGTTATTCCGTTTATAGTATCAGTCTGACATGGAAATTTATATCGATTATATACTAATATAATTTCCCTGAAGTTCCATTTCAAATGGAAGTTGATTTTGGGTTTATCATGAACTGTGTTTTAAATGACAGGAGTTCTTTAACCCCAAGTTGATTAAGTAATGATTTTTGAGATTAAAACTACATTGGAGTTTTAATAAATCTTTAATTAGATTAGAAATGTAAAGTGGTAATTAAATTTACTGAATTCGAGAAGTGTTCAAGATGGAGTACCACCAGTTTTACTCCGTACGGTAGTTAAATATTTAATTAGATTTGAAACGTTAAGTGGTAATTAAATTTACCGATAACACAATGGATATGGAGTACTACCAGTTTTACTCCATGGGATGGATAGGTTAGGATTGGGAAACAAAATGAATGATTACTTTAGTAAGGCTCGATAATCCCGACTAGTTTTGTAAACCTTACTTTAGTTTATGTTGCGAAAAGATATTATAAAATCTTTAGAAATGATTTCCAAGAATGTATTAAACAAAAAAATTAAAAGAGATATTCTTTGATAACATTAATGGGAACCTTTCGCCAAAGTAAAGAATATTTGAATAAAAGAATATTCTGAATTGGAATGAGGCGTATGATGTGTTTTTATATCACTTGATTATGAGATACGCGAGTTATTCGGAAAGACCGGGTTAACCCATTCTGAACAATTAATAAGACGATTAAAAGTCGAAGATTTGAAGATGGTGGTCGAAGGTTGGAGATCTTCACATCGTTTGGATTATTGCTGATGTCGCTTGGGTGGTAACCCACGACGAGGTTATAAGTGGTGGTCATCCATACGTACTTGGAGATCGACCGGATATGTGAGGACCTCTCTCCAATATTGGACATATGTGACGAGGAATAAGGTGCCTCCAGTTTCGTTCAGACCCAGAACGGACATGCAAATGGATTGTATGTCTGACATTGTATTTTATGTTGTATAAGTTGATCTCTACTAAATATATATCTATTTGGTGGAGGAGAATTTATTATCTTTGATTAACATCCTTCTCTGATATGTACAAACTCAAAAGTTGTATATCGGAAGACATCATTTGTATGGTATGAATTGACATTGTGGCATGCTGAGACGCATGGATAAAAGATTTTGTTGAACAGTAGAGTTGTGTGGATGATAATCAAAGCATGTCTTTGATATAGCATAGCTTTATATATAGCGCTAATTCAAGAGGTTAACTCCCCGTAAGAACTAAAAACGGGATGAAGGACAACAAAGAAATAATGGACATGTGTTTCTTTCTAGCTAGGAGTGATGTAACTCCCTATAATTTTAAGGAACACTATAATGATAAAATAAATAATACTTAATTAAATATTGAGAATTAAGTAAAACAGACAGCTTCATTGCGTATGTCTCGGAATTTTGCTTAAGATAGACTATGAGTTTTTGTAAAACGGACATCGTGTGAGAAAGTTATTAAGCTTATAAGTTTGTATACGTATAAGAGAAATATATATATACACACAAATCAAGTCCAGAAAATTCAAAACAGTTCAAAAATCAAGCAGGAAAGGAATGCAGGATTATGACCCGTTGGGGGTCGACCCACGCTCCAAGGGGGTCACCCATCCCAGATCAATCCAGGTTCACTTCTGAACCTGGACTTGTTTCTGAATGATATTTGTTGGCTTAAGGCTATAAATAGGACCTCATTTCAATTGTTTTACACATCAAAAACAATGGAGACAATGAGAGCTGGCCCTTCTTGGATTGAGTTAGCCTATTTTCCTGCAACAACAGCGTATACACATACAAGAAATTCTTCTGCAACATCAGCTTGTTATTCTTTTTTCTTTACATCCAGTCTCTATTAGTTCGTGTTATTTTTAGATATAAATATTTAACAAATAATCTAGACATGTTTATAAATTTGGATCTAAACCTATGCCTGTTAAGAATCTAATTCATACCTAAACAGATCTGTCATTACATGTACACCTGATCTACTGTTCAGTTCTTATATGCATATTTTTGATATGCCTATTTCAGTTATTATATGCCTATTTTTGTTCTTTTCTTTCCCTCTTTCCCTTTTTATTTTCATAGTCTGGGCTACCTTCAAGCCTAGGCCTATAGCTGAAATATGTGAACGAATGAATTTGGGAATGGTAGGGAAGGATAAATTGGGGAATATCTTGTATAATGAATCATGACTGGGATTTGGGGTCCCAACCTATACTATGATGTATAACTAAAATTTGGGGGATATCTTATACTATGAATTATGATTTGAGGGTCGGGGCATGTAAATCTGCAGGCTTAATTTATAGATTAAGCAGAACATGTAATGAAATTTTAAACAACACGTGAAACATGTTTAGATCTGTGGGGGTTATAACCTATTAACCTGCAATACTTAACTTGTTAAAATTAGTGGGGATTATATGAACTTGATAAATAGTGGGGGTTAAGTAAACTTGTTCGAATCTGTGGGGGTTAAGTGAATCTGTTAAATCTGTGGGGGTTATACAAACCTGATAAACTTAACATGTTTTATCTGTTGGGGTTATATGGACTTGTTAATCTGTTAGGCATAACCTATCAAAATACAGTGGTTGGGGATACAAGCCTAGGGGATGGCTTGTGTCATCTATTGCGTGGGACCCGTATCAGTGAGTAACCCATTTTGGTATCAAAAGGGGACCCCGAACTAGGTAGGGATTAGGGCACGCTTACTGAGCTAATTATAAGAGGCTCATATGGGTGGAGGTGTTCTGATAGCGCGTTCCAACGGAGTCATGTGCATGCATGGGTCCGGCTTGCTCGGTAAAATAATATGCTATAACACCAGTAAATAGGTTTGTGTCCTTATGGAGGTTGCCACTTTAGGGAGTGATACATCCTACTGTGGCACCGGCACATGGTATTTACGGGATATGGAGTCGATCGATTGGGCGTAGTAATTAGGGTACATCTAGTCCTGCCTTTTTAGGTGGCCCCGGTTTATGGTTAGGGTAAAACCCGTTATTTCTATTGGGGTACTTTTTATTACTGTTTGGGGGTAAAACCTGTTAGAAGTACACCTAAGTCTACCATATGTTCCTATTGGGATCATATCTGTTATATTAATATTGGTGAAGAGAAATGTATTTGAAAAGCGTAATCTATTCAGTTCATCCTGCTTATCCTGTTTAGTCTGTTATACCTACTTTATGATACTGTTATCTCTCATCCAGTTTATATGCCTGTCATGATGCTTTTACTTATTTATATGCTAAAAGTATCTGGACTCGCCAGACTTTATGTCTGACTCGTTTTGTTTCCTTTTCTCTCTATTCCTCCCCCCTCCAGGTTCGCAGGGTGGGAACGCTTAGGCTTGATTAGGATTCTCTTTATTCTGTTTTAGATTGGATTTTGGATATTGCTTAGATGTACTGCTTTGACTATTTGTCTACTCTATTATGGCTCTTTTTGGGGACTATGATTTTATATTACTATACCATGATGGTTTTAGTACATGGCAGATACATTTATTTGATGTAACTGGTTTTCAGTATTTCGGACTGATGTTGTAATTGGATTTTGGACGACGATGTTTTCTGTTGGAAAATAATGTTTTAAATTTCCGTTGCTATTTTTATATATCTGTCTTGTGAAATTCTGTTTCTGCTTACCTATAACGCTTCACGGCACTTAATGCATTCTGATAAAGAGTGACATTAACGGACGTGGGGTGTCACATTTGGTATCAGAATCGAAGGTTACAAGATCAGATAAAAAAATTTGAAAATTGTTTTCAAAAGGTTTCAAAAAGAAAGTATTTTCAAAGCAAAGTCTGTTTTTGAAAAACGTATTCCCCAAAGCCATATGAAATATCTTTTGATTCACTATTTGAATCCCTTTTCCTTTTCTTTTCAGCATTTCTGGGGAACTGAATACCCCCGAGGGTATTCAGATACCGACATGGTTCCGTAGATATCTCGAGGTTACGGTACCTACCGGAGGCCAAGCAAATGCCCTTCCCCCAGCTGCAGCCATTGTTCCTTCTCCTCCGTGAGCGGATAATTTCTCCAAGATATGCAAGGATTTATGTTCTATGCGAGGAAAGTCATTCCGTGGAACTGAGAACTTTGTGGAGGCAAGGAATTGGCTCAAAGAGGCGGAAGATGAGGCTTCACTCTGGTGGGAAGTGACGCAAGCAGGGCGCCCAGTTGATACTTGGGAAGATTTCCGATAGAGATTCGAGCTGAAGTTTCTATCTTAGCCAGAAGAGAGTATGCAAATGGAAAGGTTTCTGGCACTTAAGCAAGGAAGCATGTCTGTCAAAGAGTATGTCAATAAGTTCAATCAGTTGCTGAGGTTTGGTTTGGAGCTGGTGAATACCTCGCACAAGAAAGCTTTGTTTGTAAGAGGATTGAATGAACCCCTCCATGGATTGGCTATTTCTCATATTCTGATGGGGGAAATTTTCGATAAGCTCGTTGATATGACATTAATGCATGAAGAAGATAAAGGCGAAAAGAAAGTGGCTAAGATTAATGGGACGCAAAATAAGAAAGTGTGGTCCAAGAAAGAACAACAATAGTAAAAGAAAGGCGGAAAGAATGACAAAGCTCAAGGAAACAGGAAATGTCATGGTTGTGGAAGAGTTGGTCATTTGATCAAAGACTACAGAAAAAGGAAGAATACTTGTTTCCACTGTGGTGAGGTCAGACACTATTGTAGGGAGTGCCCGAAGAAGCAAGGACAGGACCAAAGGGTAGGTTCATACTGTCGAGGCCAGTGTACCAGACAGAGGTAGGAAAGTTTCCGTTGAAGGTTTTATTTATCTTTCCGATCATCTTGTTAGGACTCTTTTTTTATTCTGGCGCTTCGCATTCTTTTATACCTGACTCTGTGGTTAAGTCTCTGCACCTTAGTACTAGTATGGTTCTAAATCCCATTGTTGTCTCAAACCCCATTGGGGGAATGACTTATCTGTCTATGATTTATCAGGGTTTGAGGATATCTGTGTTGGGCATCGAGTTTAAGTGCTATGCATATGTGCTTAGTTTTATGGGCTATGGTTTGATTCTAGGGATGGATTGGCTAGCCATGAATGGTATCATTCTAGACTGTAAGAGGATGGTCGTTAGACTTTTGACTTGCCATGGGAGGACTCTCAAGATTTTTGTGACCCAAGGGGTTATGTCATGCTCAGTTTCCTAGAATCACTTGATGCTTCTATAGATGATTTGCGATCTGTATTGGTAGTCTGTGCGTACTCGATGTTTTGAGGAGGTCAGTGGCTTACCTCCAAGGTGCGAGATTGATTTCCGGATATACTTGGTGGATAATGAAAAGCCAGTCGCATTGCCTGTGTGCCACATGACTCCTAGGGAATGGAGGGAGCTTTGCAAGCAAGTAGGGGAGCTACTTGAGAAGGGGTTAATTAGGAGAAGCATATCTGAATGGGGTGCTCCAGTCATCTTTGCAACTAAGGCAGACGGCTCGCTTCGCTTATGTGTGGATTATAGGGAGTTAAATAAACTCACTAAGAAGAATAGGCACCCACTTCCGAGGATTGATGATCTATTCGACCAGGTTGTTGGTGCATCTATTTTCTCTCAGTTAGATTTGGCCATGGGTTTTCATCAGTTGAGGGTAGCCGAGGACAATATAGACAAGACCGCCAGACAGTTTCTTCAAATGGTTAGTCATGCCTTTTGGGTTGACGCATGCACCCGCGTATTTTGTGAATTTGATAAGTAGGATGTTTCGGGAGTTTCTGAATAAGTTCGTACTAGTCTTTGTGGATGACATTTTGATCTTCTTGAAGAGCGAGGAAGAGCATGCCCTACATTTAGGGGAGGTTTAAAAGACTCTCCGAGCGCACCAGCTTAAGGAGAAATTCTCCAAATGTCACTTCTGGAGAGAGGAAGTGAGATTTCTAGGGCATGTGGTCTCCAATGATGGGTTAGCATCATAGCAGTGGATCGCACGAAAGTTGTTGTAGTTCAAGATTGGAAGTTTCCAAAGAATGCAATGGAGGCGAGGAGTTTTCTTGGTTTAGCGGGCTATTATAGGAAGTTTATTAAGGACTCCGCTGAGGTATCAACCCTACTCACTAGATTATCGAAGAAGAATCTAATCCTTTCTTGGGATATTGACTATGATGATGCTTTTGAGCGAAGAGGGCTCTGAAAACATCCCCAGTTTTGACTTTGCTTGATTGGAACAAAGTGTTCACAGTGTACACCGATGCATGTGGTACAGGGCTTGTGGCCGTCCAGATGCAAGGGGAAGGGCAGTATGTTATGGTGGTAGATAGCTGAGAGTTCACGAGAAGAACTACCCCACCCATGATTTAGAGTTGGTTGCTATAGTATTCGCCCTTAAGACTTGGCGGCATTATCTACTTGGAGAGAGGTTCGAATTATACATGGACCATAAGTCACTCAAGTATCTTTTCTCGCAATAGGATCTCAATTTGAGACAACAGAGATGGATGGAGTTCCTAGCATCCTATGATTTTGAGATTGCTTATAACCCTAGCAAGAGTAATGTGGTGGCGGACGCGTTGAGTAGGCAGAGGATGTCTTGAGTCCTCTATTCGTAGAGAGGAAGAGCTTGGAGTACATATTGACCTCTGATTTTGGGCCATCTATGGATTTTATACTTGGTTTGTTAGCATCCTTAGACATGCGACCTACTCTTATGGATCGGATAGGATCTTCACAGCGAGAGGACCCGTAGATAGCAAACATCTTGGATAGGCTCAGTAGAGAGGAGACTTCTAGTCACCTAAGAAGATACCCCACGGATGATAGAGGGTGGTTGCGACAGGATGGAAGGCTTTGTGTTCCCAGAATTTGGAGTCTGTTTAAGACAGTCCTTGAGGAAGCCCATCATTCTAGGATGACTATCTATCCAGGTGATGATAAGATGTATAGGGATATGAAGAGGGTTTTCTTTTGGGCTGGGATGAAGAAAGACGTAACAGAGTTTTTATCTTGATGTTTAGTTTGCCAATAAGTCAAAGCTGAGCAAAGGAAGCCCGGCGGTTTATTTCATCCTTTGGAAGTCCCTCAGTGGAAGTGGGAGAGCGTCTCTGTGGATTTCGTTGATGGTTTGCTTGGATCGAGGAAGGGCAATACTAGTATCTGGGTACTAGTTGTAATAACCCGGAAATTCTGAACCAGTTTAAAATTTTTATTTTGGCAATTTTAATGGATTTTGAACATTTAAAATGAATTATTTTAAATAATATCGACGGGAAAATTTATTTTGAATAGAATTCGACGTATATATTATACGCGTCGTCGTTAGAATATAAATATTTATATATAATTATAAATAGAATTGAAAATGGCGTGGTAGTTCGATAATTCGATTACAAACTTCAATTGAACATACCGGGTGCAAAACAATCCGGATTTTAGTGAAACCAAAAACATTAGAATCTAATTGATGATATCTTTCCAACGAATCCGACAAATCGAAATTTCATAGCGGGAATCAAAAGATATGTCCAGTTGAAAATTCTGAATAGTCGCTATGGAATTCAGGCCCTTAAAAATAGACATTTTGCAAACGACCTCGGATTTCGACGAAACCACTTTTGTTGGATCCGCAATGTCAAATTATTGCTAGGTTTCAAATTTCATAATTTTTCGAATCAATATGTGAGCGTGGCAAAGGAAAACACGTTTGACCAGTTTCAGTTGATTTTAATCGACTGGAAAATGGCCATTTTTCCAACGGTCTCAGAATTTGACGAAACTAGTTTTGTTAGGACCGTATCGTCAATACGAAGCTAGAAAATATTTTTCTGGAATTTTTCGAGTTAGTATGTGACCCCAGTAAATTGAAATGCGTGTTCAAATTCAATAGATAGAGTTATATATAGATTTTAACGAAAACTGATTGCAACAGCCGAATCAGCTTGCGATACATATCCCATTGTGTTCGGAATGAGGGTAAAACGCTATGGACGACAGGCGGTGGGCCTCGTTTAGAGGTCGTTTGTGAAAGTCAACTTTTTGCAATTAAAATAATTAAATAAATTAAAATTTCCTCTCCCTCCCCTTAAATCACGTTGCCCCCCCCCCCCCTTCCCTCATTTTCGTTCATTACAGAAATAAAAAAAAAAAAAACCAGAGCCGCCAACGACGAACTCCACCTCCGACCAGCCAACGTCGCGCGCCTCCTCCCCTAGCCGCACCTCCTCCCTCTCTTTCCCCTCCCTCGAACGTGGAAAACCCGTGCCCTAACAGCCACGCCCCTCGTGAGAGCAGCCGCCGCCACCACAGTCGATGCCACCGACCGCTTGCGAGCTGCGGCACTACCTCAGCCCCTCCTTCTCCCTTTTCCGACCGAAAAACGTAAGTTTTGATGATTTTTAATGATAAAAATAGGATTTTTATTCGATGAGCATCATGATAGGGGTAGGATTTGTGCTTATACATATAAAGGTGAGTTTTAATAATTATTATTTAGTTATAAAATCTGATTATTTGTATATAGGAAAAAGTTTATTCTTATTAATAGAAAGTTTATATTTTTAACTTAGGTAAAGATGTAGAGAAAATATATATTTATATATATATATACATTTTTATATATATATTAGAGATAGTAAAAATATGATTTTTATATATATAATAGAGATAGTAAAAATATGATTTTTATATAATAGAGAATATAAAAATATTATCTTTATAGATGTAACGAAATAAAAATTCGATTTTTATATATTGAATAGCATAGTAAAAATTCGATTTTTATATATTGAATAGCGAAGTAAAAATTCGATTTTTATATATTGAATAGCGAAGTAAAAATTCGATTTTTATATATTGAATAACGAAGTAAAAATTCGATTTTTACATATGTAGAGAATACGGGCAACGAAGATGACAAAAAGGCGAGAACGATGAAGATTTCTCTAAATGAAGATTCGTGGTATTGGATAGCTATTGGTGAGAACTTCTCACTCTTCAATTTCTTTTTCTAGTTATATATATACTAGGATGCAGACGGTGTTTAGTAGCACCCGACACAATCGTCCACAGACCATGGACTTGGTTGTTTGATTTCAAAAATTAGTTGGATTATTTGATTGAAATTTGAATTGTTTGGTGAAATGAATGGATTGATTGATGTGTGAATAGCGTGTGCCTTCACTAGACCGGGGATAAGGCTAGGCCTCGTCCCGTTTCTAGTATCGTGCCGTTATGCCGCCGAAATTTTCTAAAATAAGTTAGAAAAATGAAAATATCATTTAATTTAAAGAATGAACTGAATAGAAATTCATGTGTTAAAATAAAATATTTTATCGTGAAAAATATAATTTTTAACGTAGAAGTGAATAAAATAAAATATTCATTTACAAACCGGACGGTTTGTTTATGTACACCTATTTGAAGGACATTGATTGGGACGATAAATTTTACACATCTCCCAACTGCACAAATAAAATATGTGTTTGATTGTTTGAAACCCCACACGGGTGTTGGGATGAAATATGAAGTTCACTCATCCTGATTTATTAAATATGTCGATCGATTGATTGACAGGCTGTTATAAGCGTTAGATATCTATATTTGATGCTTATACAGTGTAGTGCACTTTGGTTGATGGTTGATTATTTTCAATGCTACTATGTACGTGTGATGTATGAAAAGTCCATATAATTAACATTATATGGTGATTGATTGGGCCTCATTCCAATTTAGAAAATAAAGAATATTAAAATATAAAGGTTCATGTGTTGACTGCACTCATCCGTTGAGATTAGTCATGTGTTGAACGAAATATTTTTATAATAAAATTTACATCTTTATCAATATAATATAAAGGTTCATGTGTTGACTGCACTCATCCGTTGAGATTAGTCATGTGTTGAACGAAATATTTTTATAATAAAATTTACATCTTTATCATTATAATATAAAGGTTCATGTGTTGACTGCACTCATCCGTTGAGATTAGTCATGTGTTGAACGAAATATTTTTATAATAAAATTTACATCTTTATCAATATAATATAAAGGTTCATGTGTTGACTGCACTCATCCGTTGAGATTAGTCATGTGTTGAACGAAATATTTTTATAATAAAATTTACATCTTTATCAATATAATATAAAGGTTCATGTGTTGACTGCACTCATCCGTTGAGATTAGTCATGTGTTGAACGAAATATTTTTATAATAAAATTTACATCTTTATCAATATAATATAAAGGTTCATGTGTTGACTGCACTCATCCGTTGAGATTAGTCATGTGTTGAACGAAATATTTTTATAATAAAATTTACATCTTTATCAATATAATATAAAGGTTCATGTGTTGACCGTACTCATCCGTTGAGATTAGTCATGTGTTGAACGAAATATTTGAAAACGAAATATTTGAAATAGAAATATTTGAAATAGAATATTTGAAAAATAGAAATATATGAAGCCGTGTTGATTAGATTGACGCCATTTTGACGTGAACGATATTTATATCGATTTTATTCATTTTGAATTGAATAGAAAACGATTTCGAAATGAATTGAATAGAAAACGATTTCGAAATGAATTGAATAGAAAACGATTTCGAAATGAATTGAATAGAAAACGATTTCGAAATGAATTGAATAGAAAACGATTTCGAAATGAATTGAATAGAAAACGAATTTGAATTCAAATTGAATAGAAAACGAATTGAATTCGAATCGAATTAAAATCGATTTGAATTGAAATCAAATAGAAATGAAAGTAAAAAGGATTTATAATAGAAAATTCAATTTTGATTTGAATTGAAATGGAAGTTGAAATTGTTTTTGAAACGAATTTAAAACCATTTATATAATTCGTTTTAAATAGAAATCGACGAAATATATATTATATATATTATATATATAATATAATGGCCTGAATAGAACGCGCCGCGCTGCGGCAGTTCGTGAATTTCGACCATTTATTTCAAACGGACATTACGGGAGATCCGACCGTCGGATTCTCCTAAAACCGGAACCGTTGGGTTCGTATCGAAAAGAGCTTTCAAACAAATATTTGAAATTCAAAATCTAACGGTTGGATTTGGAGATACGTCCAAATCAAATTTGAAAAAGTTCGCTGTAAGTGCAGTTCGATGGCCGTTGATGGAAATCGACTGTACGGGCCTTTATAAAATTATTAAAAATAGTAATAATTTGGGTAAAATCATAAGAAATGATTTGAGAAAATTTGGGATGAAAAACTCCATATTTGAAATGATAAAAATAGATTTTTATCGAAATGAACTAGTTTGAACTCAATTTAAAACCCGGGTTTTTATTTTTAAATAAATAAATTAGATTTAAAAAGGGGTTTTAAATAATCGGAATTTCTAATATATTTGATTGGATTTGAAATGGGTTTATCGTGAACTGTGTTTTAAACAACACTAGTTCTTTAACCCGATGATAAATAGAATGTGATTTGGGTTTGTCGTGAACTGTGTTTTAAATGACATTAGTTCTTTAACCCAGTAAAAGGAGTTTTAACGAATCTGCAATTAGATTGAAATGTAAATCTATAATCTAAATTATCAAATTTAGAAATAAGCGAGAATGGAGTATCGCCACTTTTGCTCCAAAGCGATAGTTAAATCTTTAATTAGATTTGAATATGAAATAGTAATTAATTTTACCAAAAACACCATGGTGTTAGATATGGAGTATTACCAGATTTGCTTCATGGGATGAATAGATTGGGAAATAAAATAAATAATTACTTCGGTGTGGTTCGCTAATCTCGACTAGTTGGAAAAACCATAATTTGATTTGAAATGACATCCAAAGGAAGATTAAAGGATAAATTTTAAAGAATTTATCTTGGATAAAATTAATGGGAACTTTTCCCTGAGAATATGAATTGGAATGAGGCATATGTTGTGTTTGTGTAACATTCGTTTTAATATACGCGGGTTGTTCGGAAAGGCCGGGTTTACACCCATTCTGAATAACCGATTCGACGATATGTCGAAGATGAAGACGGTGGTCGAAGACCGGAAGTCTTCAAATCGTTTGGGTAATTACTGACAATCCTGATTGGGCTGTACACCCAAGAGGATGGAAATAGTTGGTGGTCGTCCAGGCGTACTTGGAGATGGATGGATATGCGAGGAAAGTGCCTCCGGTTTCGTTCAGACCCAGAACGGACTTGTAAATGGATTGTGTGTCTGACATTGGATTTTATTCTGTGTTGATTAATTTCTATTAAATATACATCTGTTTGGCGGCGGAGAATTTATTCTCTTGCTTAACGCCCTTCTCTGAGACGTACGAGCTTAGAGGTTATATATCGATAGACATCAATCGCATGGCATGAATTGCCTGTGTGGCATGCTGAGTTGCATAGATCAAGGCTTCTGTTGAAAAGCAAAGTCTTGTGGTTGTTGATCAAAGCACGGCCTACGTGGCAGCTTTGTGTATAACGTGGATTCGCGAGCCTCACACCTCGGTATGAGTCAAAAACGGGATACGGACCGCTGGGAGAGCACGACGTTTCTTTTTAGCTATGGTGGTGTCAGTGACTTACCAGCCCTGACATTTATATACTTTTCACCTTTGTGGTTGTTGGAATGAGGCGCCTCGATTATAGGTCTGTAAGGACCGGGAAACGTGTGTTCAGGAATTGCCAATCCTCTAACGTAAGTGAGGACCGGCCCAACCGCATCCGGGGTTGCCCAGAGTGTGTAGTCCCGAGGCATTTGCTAGAGTGTCTCAAAGCGGAGAGGAGCTTGCCCCTTGCCTCGACTCATGACGGAAATCCAATTTCCAATACGTGTATTGCGGTTTTAATTGTAGAACTAGTATGGCGACGTGATATATGGTACCCATGCCGTCTATGATTTATATTTATGATTGAAATTGTTTTGACACTATACACTTATTATAGTATCAAATGATTTGTTTTAAACATACCAAGCATGTTTGGCTATTATAAGGGAAAACCCTATCCTCCGGCTTGCGTTGCATTGTGTGATGGGTCCTGGGTCTTATAATAGCTTCATTTTTCGAAAAAGCATTGCGCTGTTTATTTATATGCACTGTTATTCTTGGGAGGAAACTCGTTCCGTGTTATACGGCGTGGTCCCTTGAATTACTCTCTTTTAAAATAAAGCTCTAAATAACTGTTTTAGTTCTCACACTAGTCACATGACTGACCTGGAGTTTATTGTTTTAACCTAAACTCTGGGTGCCCCTATTTTCTGCACGGGCAGCTAGTAGTTTTGGTTTTGCAGATTTATATTCACAAGATCCTGGTTTACTGCTGGAATGATATCCGGAAAGCTCTGTATCCGTATATCACCTTCAGTTGTGCTTTGTATTATTTTCCGCTGCTATGTAATTTATTGTAATCTCTGATATTTATCGAATGTAATTTATTCATTTATACTCTGTATATTCTTGTATTCTGATGGAATTGTTGTAATAGCAATGAAATGTTCTTCCATCTGCGTTCATTTGTGTGTTGTTCTCAAAGTATCCGCTCTTTCCTTCACGGGGAAGTAACAGGTCACTACATTTGGTATCATAGCTTTGGTTTACAGAGCTCGAGAACAAGACACATTAGAACCATACGCAAGAATTCATCAGATATTGGATTAGTAATATCCAATTAGAATGACTCGTTAGAGATAGGATCAGTAGTAACCTAGAACGAGTGTGAAGAGTATATTTTTCAAATGAAAACAATTTTGTTTTGACAATTTAAATCGTTTTATATGTATTTGATTATTTATTTATTTTGAATTTGGACAATCCATTATATAAAGATTTTGCATATACGCGTCATGAACGTATATTCGAAGTTTTAATATACTGGATAGATATAGAATCACATTCTAGACACCCGGAGATTGTTCTGATGATTGATCGATCATCATTAGAACTTATGTTCGTGTTTCGAAGGTTTGATTTCTATATATTTCCATTCGACTGGTGTGAGAACCAAAACTTATATAGCTAGATACATTGTTGTGAATTGGCATCAAAAACATGTTTTCTGTATATATATCAATTTATGAATTTGAAACGTTAATCCACTAATTGATTGATGTTTGTGTTGATCGTTTATTTGTTTGCTAATTTTGAACCATTATGCCTAATAGAACCAAATATTGAATATTATATAGAAAATTAGTCGCATTTGCTTGCATATACAAGTACTTACATTGAACAGGTCATAGCAAGGAGGCTAGAGCAGAGAATAAAATTTGTTTGCCCGACAAATAGGTACATGTTTACTATATAATTTACTGTTTTGTTTGGGTGATGATGATTTTATGAGCCTATTGGCAAGCCGCTTGGCTTTTTCTTTTTCTTTTTGAGATCAGAAGGCCCATATGGCAATTTCGGGATTTTCCCGTGGCTCCCGGTGCAGGGGAGGTTATGGCGAAATTTTTCGAAAATCTAGGGTGTTAGCCAAATTTTTGAAAATTTGAAAATTCTCAGAAACTGAAAAATTGGAGAATGGAAGCCATATCGAACGTAGAGTGGATTAATCAAACCACTTTCGACTTCGTTCCTTTTCGGGGATGAAAAGTTTTAAGTGGGGGAGATTGTAATAACCCGGAAATTCTGAACCAGTTTAAAATTTTTATTTTGGCAATTTTAATGGATTTTGAACATTTAAAATGAATTATTTTAAATAATATCGACGGGAAAATTTATTTTGAATAGAATTCGACGTATATATTATACGCGTCGTCGTTAGAATATAAATATTTATATATAATTATAAATAGAATTGAAAATGGCGCGGTAGTTCAATAATTCGATTTCAAACTTCAATTGAACATACCGGGTGCAAAACAATCCGGATTTTAGTGAAACCAAAAACATTAGAATCTAATTGATGATATCTTTCTAACGAATCCGACAAATCGAAATTTCATAGCGGAAATCAAAAGATATGTCCAGTTGAAAATTCTGAATAGTCGTTATGGAATTCAGGCCCTTAAAAATAGACATTTTGCAAACGACCTCGGATTTCGATGAAACCACTTTTGTTGGATCCGCAATGTCAAATTATTGCTAGGTTTCAAATTTCATAATTTTTCGAATCAATATGTGAGCGTGGCAAAGGAAAACGCGTTTGACCAGTTTCAGTTGATTTTAATCGACTGGAAAATGGCCATTTTTCCAACGGTCTAAGAATTTGACGAAACTAGTTTTGTTAGGACCGTATCGTCAATACGAAGCTAGAAAATATTTTTCTGGGATTTTTCGAGTTAATATGCGACCCCAGTAAATTGAAATGCGTGTTCAAATTCAATAGATAGAGTTATATATAGATTTTAACGAAAACTGATTGTAATAGCCGAATCAGCTTGCGATACATATCCCATTGTGTTCGGAATGGAGGTAAAACGCTATGGACGACAGGCGGTGGGCCTCGTTTAGAGGTCGTTTGTGAAAGTCAACTTTTTGTAGTTAAAATAATTAAATAAATTAAACTTTCCTCTCCCTCCCCTTAAATCACGTTGCCCCCCTTCCCTCATTTTCGTTCATTACAGAAGAAAAAAAAAACCCCAGAGCCACCAACGACGAACTCCACCTCCGACCAGCCAACGTCGCGCGCCTCCTCCCCTAGCTGCACCTCCTCCCTCTCTTTCCCCTCCCTCGAACGTGGAAAACCCGTGCCCTAGCAGCCACGCCCCTCGTGAGAGCAGCCGCCGCTACCACAGTCGATGCCACCGACCGCCTGCGAGCTCCGGCACCACCTCAGCCCCTCCTTCTCCCTTTTCCGACCGAAAAACGTATGTTTTGATGATTTTTAATGATAAAAATAGGATTTTTATTCGATGAGCATCATGATAGGGGTAGGATTTGTGCTTATACATATAAAGGTGAATTTTTATAATTATTATTTAGTTATAAAATCTGATTATTTGTATATAGGAAAAAGTTTATTCTTATTAATAGAAAGTTTATATTTTTAACTTAGGTAAAGATGTAGAGAAAATATATATTTATATATATATATATACATTTATATATATATAATAGAGATAGTAAAAATATGATTTTTATATATATAATAGAGATAGTAAAAATATGATTTTTATATAATAGAGAATATAAAAATATTATCTTTATAGATGTAACGAAATAAAAATTCGATTTTTATATATTGAATAGCATAGTAAAAATTCGATTTTTATATATTGAATAGCGAAGTAAAAATTCGATTTTTATATATTGAATAGCGAAGTAAAAATTCGATTTTTATATATTGAATAACGAAGTAAAAATTCGATTTTTACATATGTAGAGAATACGGGCAACGAAGATGACAAAAAGGTGAGAACGATGAAGATTTCTCTAAATGAAGAGTCGTGGTATTGGATAGCTATTGGTGAGAACTTCTCACTCTTCAATTTCTTTTTCTAGTTATATATATATACTAGGATGCAGACGGTGTTTAGTAGCACCCGACACAATCGTCCACAGACTATGGACTTGGTTGTTTGATTTCAAAAATTAGTTGGATTATTTGATTGAAATTTGAATTGTTTGGTGAAATGAATGGATTGATTGATGTGTGAATAGAGTGGGCCTTCACTAGACCGGGGATAAGGCTAGGCCTCGTCCCATTTCTAGTATCGTGCCGTTATGCCGTCGAAATTTTCTAAAATAAGTTAGAAAAATGAAAATATCATTTTATTTAAAGAATGAACTGAATAGAATTTCATATGTTAAAATAAAATATTTTATCGTTAAAAATATAATTTTTAACGTAGAAGTGAATAAAATAAAATATTCATTTACAAACCGGACGGTTTGTTTATGTACACCTATTTGAAGGACATTGATTGGGACGATAAATTTTACACATCTCCCAACTGCACAAATAAAATATGTGTTTGATTGTTTGAAACCCCACACAGGTGTTGGGAAAAAAAATATGAAGTTCACTCATCCTGATTTATTAAATATGTCGATCGATTGATTGACAGGCTGTTATAAGCGTTAGATATCTATATTTGATGCTTATACAGTGTAGTGCACTTTGGTTGATGGTTTATTATTTTCAATGCTATTATGTACGTGTGATGTATGAAAAGTCCATATAATTAACATTATATAGTGATTGATTGGGCCTCATTCCAATTTAGAAAATAAAGAATATTAAAATATAAAGGTTCATGTGTTGACTGCACTCATCCGTTGAGATTAGTCATGTGTTGAACGAAATATTTTTATAATAAAATTTACATCTTTATCAATATAATATAAAGGTTCATGTGTTGACTGCACTCATCCGTTGAGATTAGTCATGTGTTGAACGAAATATTTTTATAATAAAATTTACATCTTTATCAATATAATATAAAGGTTCATGTGTTGACTGCACTCATCCGTTGAGATTAGTCATGTGTTGAACGAAATATTTTTATAATAAAATTTACATCTTTATCAATATAATATAAAGGTTCATGTGTTGACTGCACTCATCCGTTGAGATTAGTCATGTGTTGAACGGAATATTTTTATAATAAAATTTACATCTTTATCAATATAATATAAAGGTTCATGTGTTGACTGCACTCATCCGTTGAGATTAGTCATGTGTTGAACGAAATATTTTTATAATAAAATTTACATCTTTAACAATATAATATAAAGGTTCATGTGTTGACTGTACTCATCTGTTGAGATTAGTCATGTGTTGAACGAAATATTTGAAAACGAAATATTTGAAATAGAAATATTTGAAAAATAAATATTTGAAATAGAATATTTGAAAAAATAGAAATATATGAAGCCGTGTTGATTAGATTGACGCCATTTTGACGTGAACGATATTTATATCGATTTTATTCATTTTGAATTGAATAGAAAACGATTTCGAAATGAATTGAATAGAAAACGACTTCTAAATGAATTGAATAGAAAACGATTTCGAAATGAATTGAATAGAAAACGATTTCGAAATGAATTGAATAGAAAAAGATTTCAAAATGTATTGAATAGAAAACGATTTCGAAATGAATTGAATAGAAAACGATTTCGAAATGAATTGAATAGAAAACGATTTCGAAATGAATTGAATAGAAAACGATTTCGAAATGAATTGAGTAGAAAACGATTTTGAAAAGAATTGAATAGAAAAAGAATTTGAATTCGAATTGAATAGAAAACGAATTGAATTCGAATCGAATTAAAATCGATTTGAATTGAAATCAAATAGAAATGAAAGTAAAAAGGATTTATAATAGAAAATTCAATTTTGATTTGAATTGAAATGGAAGTTGAAATTGTTTTTGAAACGAATTTAAAACCATTTATATAATTCGTTTTAAATAGAAATCGACGAAATATATATTATATATATTATATATATAATATAATGGCCTGAATAGAACGCGCCGCGCCGCGGCAATTCGTGAATTTCGACCATTTATTTCAAACGGACATTACGGGAGATCCGACCGTCGGATTCTCCTAAAGCCGGAACCATTGGGTTCGTATCGAAAAGAGCTTTCTAACGAATATTTGAAATTCAAAATCTAACGGTTGGATTTGGAGATACGTCCAAATCAAATTTGAAAAAGGTCGCTGTAAGTGCAGTTCGATGGCCGTTGATGGAAATCGACTGTACGGGCCTTGATAAAATTATTAAAAATAGTAATAATTTGTGTAAAATCATAAGAAATGATTTGAGAAAATTTGGGATGAAAAACTCCATATTTGAAAAGATAAAAATAGATTTTTATCGAAATGAACTAGTTTGAACTCAATTTAAAACCCGGGTTTTTATTTTTAAATAAATAAATTAGATTTAAAAAGGGGTTTTAAATAATCGGAATTTCTAATATATTTGATTGGATTTGAAATGGGTTTATCGTGAACTGTGTTTTAAACAACACTAGTTTTTTAACCCGATGATAAATAGAATGTGATTTGGGTTTGTCGTGAACTGTGTTTTAAATGACATTAGTTCTTTAACCCAGTAAAAGGAGTTTTAACGAATCTGCGATTAGATTGAAATGTAAATCTATAATCTAAATTATCAAATTTAGAAATAAGCGAGAATGGAGTATCGCCAGTTTTGCTCCAAAGCGATAGTTAAATCTTTAATTAGATTTGAACGTGAAATGGTAATTAATTTTACCAATAACACCGTGGTGTTAGATATGGAGTATTACCAGTTTTACTTCAAGGTATGAATAGGTTGGGATTGAGAAATAAAATAAATAAGTACTTCGGTGTGGTTCGCTAATCTCGACTAGTTGGAAAAACCATAATTTGATTTAAAATGACATCCAAAGGAAGATTAAAGGATAAATTTTAAAGAATTTATCTTGGATAAAATTAATGGGAACTTTTCCCTGAGAATATGAATTGGAATGAGGCGTATGTTGTGTTTGTGTAACATTCGTTTTAATATACGCGGGTTGTTCGGGAAGGCCGGGTTTACACCCATTCTAAATAACTGATTCGACGATATGTCGAAGATGAAGATGGTGGTCGAAGACCGGAAGTCTTCACATCGTTTGGGTAATTACTGACGATCCTGATTGGGCCGTACACCCAAGAGGATGGAAATAGTTGGTGGTCGTCCAGGCGTACTTGGAGATGGATGGATATGCGAGGAAAGTGCCTCCGGTTTCGTTCAGACCCAGAATGGACTTGTAAATGGATTGTGTGTCTGACATTGGATTTTATTCTGTGTTGATTGATTTCTATTAAATATACATATGTTTGGCGGCGGAGAATTTATTCTCTTGCTTAACGCCCTTCTCTGAGACGTACGAGCTTAGAGGTTATATATCGATAGACATCAATCGCATGGCATGAATTGCCTGTGTGGCATGCTGAGTTGCATAGATCAAGGCTTCTGTTGAAAAGCAAAGTCTTGTGGTTGATGATCAAAGCACGGCCTACGTGGCAGCTTTGTGTATAACGTGGATTCGCGAGCCTCACACCTCGGTATGAGTCAAAAACGGGATACGGACCGCTGGGAGAGCACGACGTTTCTTTCTAGCTATGGTGGTGTCAGTGACTTACCAGCCCTGACATTTATATACTTTTCACCTTTGTGGTTGTTGGAATGAGGCGCCTCGATTATAGGTCTGTAAGGAACGGGAAACGTGTGTTCAGGAATTGCCAATCCTCTTACGTAAGTGAGGACCGGCCCAGCCGCATCCGGGGTTGCCCAGAGTGTGTAGTCCCGAGGCATTTGCTAGAGTGTCTTGAAGCGGAGAGGAGCTTGCCCCTTGCCTCGACTCATGACGGAAATCCAATTTCCAATACGTGTATTGCGGTTTTAATTATAGAACTAGTATGGCGACATGATATATGGTACCCATGCCGTCTATGATTTATATTTATGATTGAATTTTTTTTAACCCTATACACTTATTATAGTATCAAATGATTTGTTTTAAACGTACCAAGCATGTTTGGCTATTATAAGGGAAAACCCTATCCTCCGGCTTGTGTTGCATTGTGTGATGGGACCTGGGTCTTATAATAGCTTCATTTTTTGAAAAAGCATTGCACTGTTTATTTATATGCACTGGTATTCTTGGGAGGAAACCCGTTCCGTGTTATACGGCGTGGTCCCTTGAATTACTCTCTTTTAAAATAAAGCTCTAAATAACCGTTTTAGTTCTCACACCAGTCACATGACTGACCTGGAGTTTATTGTTTTAACCTAAACTCTGGGTGCCCCTATTTTCCGCACGGGCAGCTAGTAGTTTTGGTTTTGCATATTTATATTCACAAGATCCTGGTTTACAGCTGGAATGATATCCGGAAAGCTCTGTATCCGTATATCACCTTTAGTTGTGCTTTGTATTATTTTCCGCTGCTATGTAATTTATTGTAATCTCTGATATTTTATCGAATGTAATTTATTCATTTATACTCTGTATATTCTTGTATTCTGATGGAATTGTTGTAATAGCAATGAAATGTTCTTCCGTCTGCGTTCATTTGTGTGTTGTTCTCAAAGTATCCGCTCTTTCCTTCATGGGGAAGTAACGGGTCACTACACTAGTAGACAGGCTTACTAAGAGCACTCATTTCATTCTTGTTAAGAGTAAGAGAACAGCAGCATGGTTGGCATCAGTTTAGCTTCGTGAGATAGTCCATCTACATGGAGTATCTTCTAGCATAGTGAGTGATCGTGACCTCATGTTCACTAGTGAGTTTTGGAAGAGCCTACAAGAAGAATTAGGTACACAATTATGTTTTAGCACCGCATATAAATTTCAGACCTATGGGCAGACTAAGAGGGACTTGGGAGGAGTATCTTCCGTTGGTTGAGTTCGACTACAACAACAATTATCAGGCTACTATTGGCATGGTCCCCTTCGATGCATTGTACGTATGACCTTGTAGATCACCTACTTGCTGGTGGGGGTCTACAGATAGGCTCCTTCTTAGACCGGAGATGATTAGAGAAACCTTTGGAAAAGATTGATCTTATCCGCAGATGCATGAAGACAACTCAGGACAGGAAGAAGTCATACGCAGATAAGAGAAGGGCCATATTGGGTTTGATGTGGGAGACATGGTTTTCATCAAAGTATCACCTCTGAGGAATGTGGTTTTCTTTGGATCTATAGGGAAACTGGCGCCAAGGTTTGTAGGGCCATTTCCCATAGTGGAAAGGATAGGTCAATTGGCCTATAAGGTGAAGCTGTCAGAAACATTGGAGGGTATTCATGATGTTTTCCACGTTTCACATTTGCGGAAGTGTCTGCACGATACAATAGAGGTAGCTGAGCCGAGTATGCTTGAGGAAGTAGAGGTAGAACGGAAGGCGACAGTTAGATGAGTTCCTACTCGTATTCTTGGATCAGAGGTTAAGAAGCTTTGTAACCGAGAGGTCAAATTGATGAAAGTTCAATGGGGGAGAAGACCGCGATGATGCAACTTGGGAGACTAAAGACAAGATTTGCGCTTTGTACCCTTTTCTTTTCAAGGGTATGTTCTTAACTTCTTTTTCAAAGCTTTTGTTTGTACTTGCTTCTTTCATTAAGTATATCCAATTAATCAAATCTTCAACCTTTAGGTAGAAAACCAATGGGTGTAAACATGTGTTTGAGACATGTTATGTTTGATGGATGCAAGTACTTGCTAGCGGTTGCTCGTGAATGCATACACACACACACACTAAGCATTAGATCGACTCAATCACTTACATATGGATGTGTGTGCATTTTAAATTTTACGGATGGAAATGACTGTATCATCATATGGATGTTTCATTTGGATGGATGATTGTGCACACATAATAGAGTTTTACATGATAGACTAGGACTATTTGCATACATATTGGATTCATCGCACTAACATACATTGCATTAAGGAGGTCGACTGAACCAGTAGACCGCCTAATCTTTCGCATTAGTATAGGGACATACACACACACCTTTGCATATGTTCATATAAACATTAGGAATCTTTTAAGAACAATGGATGCCCGTGATTAACAACTGAGTAGATGACTGATGGATGTTAGAATATACATTCTTCTTAACTTGGAGATTTCGGGGACGAAATCCTTTTAAGTAGGGGCGAATGTAACACCCTGTAATTTTAAGGAACACTATAATGATAAACTAAAGAATACTTAATTAAATATTGGAATTTAAGTAAAACGGTCTACACCATTGCGTTCGTCTCGGAATTCTGCTTAAGATAGACTCCAAGTTTGCGTAAAATGGACATCATATAAGAAAGTTATTAAGCTTAGAAGTTTGTATAAGTATAAGAGAAATATTATAAACAAATCAAGTCCAAAAAATTCAAAACAGTTCAGCAGGAAAGGGACGCGGGATTGTGACCCGCTAGGGGTTGACCCATGTGTCAACCCACTAAATGGAGTGTCGACCCTAGGGTCGACCCACCCCAGATCCATTGAGGTTCATTTCTGAACTTGGACTTGCTTCTGAACGATATTCGTTGGCTTAAGGCTATAAATAGGACCTCATTTCTATTGTTTTACACATCAAAAACAATAGAGGCAACGAGATGCTGCCCCTGCTTGAGTTGAGTTAGTCTATTTTTCTTCAACAACAGCTTATACGCATACAAGAAATTCTTCTGCAACATCTGCTTGTTATTCTTTAGATCCAGTCTCTGTGAGTTCATGTTATTTTAGATATAAACATTTAACAAGTAATCCTGACATGTTTACAAAACTGGATCTAAACCAATTCCCGTTAAGAATCTAATTCATACCTAAACAGATCTGTCATTACATGTACACCCGATCTACTATTAAGTTCTTATATGCATATTTCTGATATGCCAATTTCTGTTACCATATGCCTATTCTATTATTATGCCTATTTCTGTTCTTTTCTCTCCCTCCTTCTCTTTTTATTTTTATAGCTTGGGCTAACTTCGAGCCTAGGCCTATAGCTGAAATATGTGAACGAACGAAATTGGGAATGGTTGGGAAGGATAAATTGGGGAATATCTTGTATTATGAATCATGACTAGGATTTGGGGGCATAATCTATATTGTGATGTATAACTAAAATTTGGGGAATATCTTATACTATGAATTCAGACTTGACGGTTGGGGCATGTAAGTCTGTAGGCTTAATTGATAGATTAAGCAGAATATGTAATGAAACTTTAAACACGTGAAACTTTTTTAGATCTGTGGAGGTTATATGAACCTATTAACCGACAATACTTAACCTGTTTAAATCGATGGGGATTATATGAACCTATTAAATAGTGGGGGTTAAATAAACTTGCTCGAATCTGTGGGAGTTAAGAACATCTGTTAAATCTATGGGGTGTTATATGAACCCAAAAAACTTAGCATGTTCTATCTATTGGGGTTATGCGGGCTTGTTAATCTGTTAGGCATAACCTGTCAAAATACAGTAGTTGGGGATACAAGCCTAGGGGGTAGCTTGTGTCATCTGTTGCGTAGGACCCGTATCAGTCAATAACCCATTCTGCTATCAAAGGGGGACCCGAACTAGGTAGGGGTCAGGGCACGCTTACTGAGCTGATTATAAGAGGTTCATATGGGTGGAGGTGTTTTGATAGCGCGTTCCAACGGAGTCATGTGCATGCATGGGTCCGGATTGTTCGGGAAAATAATATGCTATAACACCAGTAAATAGGTTTGTGTCCATCTGGGGGTTGCCACTTTAGGGAGTGATACATCCTACTATGGGGCCGGCACAGGGTATTTACGGGATAGGGAGCCGATTGATTGGAGGTAGTAATTATGGTACATCTAGTCCTGCATATTTAGGTGTCCCTGGTTTATTGTTGGGGTAACATCCGTTATTTCTATTGGGGTATTTGTTATTATTGCTTGAGGGTAAATGTAATGGCCCGAAAATCCGTACTATCTGAGTTGACTAATAACACTACACGTCCAATCCAAATTTCACAGAAATATGAATCATTATTAGAAAGAAGTTAGAGGATGAGGAATAGAACGAAAGAAAAGTTAGAATAGAGTAAAAACGAAGATCACAAAATCACAGCGGAACGAATAAAATATATTAAATAACATAACTTTTGAAATACAAATCAGTAACTGTATATACATACCATTATCAGAGCACAACAGTTATTCCTAGAACAGTTATAAACACCTGTTTCCAGATACAACATAGTACACAGCGGAAATATGATAGTCTATAGCTAACTGGTGAAGCCTCCTGCTTCAAACTCCTCCAAGTGAATCTGTAAAATCCCGACTACTTGACTGCCCGTACAAATTTGAGCACCCAAGAGTTTAGGGGAAAATAAACAAAATAAACTCTGGGTCAGTCATGGGACTGGTGTAAGTAAACTCCAACCATTAGTTTATCTTTCAAAATCCTTTCGAAAGAAAGGATAATAGTAAGACCAGCCCACACATAAACATGGACGGTTTTTACCTTACTATAACCCAAAACACTTTGATATGAAAATCCAGTGATATTATAATAGTGTCTAACCAAATAAATAACAATCTAGCGGAACGCTTGCATCTCACGCTCCATATATAATATAAAATCAAAAACTGTAGGGCGCTAATTGGAGATTGGATTTCCAACATGACAAGGTATGGAACCACCTTCCGATCAGTGTACTCTAGAGGGGATACACTGGGGTTCAACAAGAACGTCTTGCAACCCGGCCCACACATGACCGACCACTCATTTCGCTTGAGTGTATCGAATGTACATCATCAACGGTTGGGATCAGCAACCATTTCCCGAAAAGGGACAGCATCGGTAGATTAAAGAAGTAAAAGGAATCTCTCTAGATAGGTGATTATACATCCTAATGGGAGCGACCCACATAGCCGTGCTGCCTGCCCGATTTTTGTCATTTCTCGGTTGTTGAGGCCTGAGGCTACGATTACTTTCCATTCATTAATAGCACAATCACTTTGAATGCCACATTATCAGATCCGTTAATCACTAGTTGATTTGCGCAAATATATTCTGGATATTATGCTTAGGGAATAAATCCGTTGCCACCATATATATTTATACATACCAACATACTCGATCATTGGAAATACTTTGTCAGACACTCGTCCATATACGTTCGTTCTGGGACTGAACGAAACCGAAGGCACAATTTCTATTAATAGAAAAAGTCCTTGAACTTCACTCCGTCTTCGATTATCTTCATATAATCTGATTTGCAACGCTACTGCCAATACGGAGTGGTTCTCGGATAATAATCCAACCGGTCTCTCCATATTGACAACGATATTGGCAAACACTCCGATAACCGGTTATTTAACTATCGAAGAAAAATAAACAAACATTCCACACATCCATAACATCAATCAATCACTGGGCATGTTAATTAATATTTCATTAATTAATTCACTTCTTCATTTCAACCAAATATTTTCTGTGATCTTGTTGGAATCTTAGGATATTTGGAAAAAACATTTCCTTATATCACCTTCTTTTATTTTCTATACTTAGAAAATATATTCTATTTGCAATTGAAAACAATTTCAATCACTTATCTCTTTCCCGACTACTTTAATTATACTCAGGAAATATTTACTTTTATATTTCCAAAATTCCATCACTTGGGTTAAAACGAATGTTGTGTAAAACATCGTTACAATAACCCAAAATATTTTTTTCAACTAACTATTATTTAAACACTTCTTTTCGAGACTGGATCTTGCTATTCATCAATTAAAAATGAAATCGATCAAGTTGGGGTATAACTACCTCTCAGACCTTGACTGAAAACGTCCTTAACTTCAAAATGGACAAAACCACTTATCTCGAATAATGTACATTATAAAAACCAATTATTTATTTTAAACCCGTAACGTTTCTTTCTTCTAATTCTACCAGATTTAATTATAGATTTCCCTTTTTGTTTATAATATTCTATTTTTAAGTTTGTTTCCTTATCGAATTCTATATATATCGATACATAGATTTTTAACTATCAATTTTTCCTAAAAATATTCTAACTCCTTAAATTCCCAGAAAATTTCGCCATAACCTCCTTTGTACCGGGAGCATCGGGAAAATCCCCAAATGCCACACAGGCCTCTCCAATTAAAAAGAAAAAGAAAAAGCCAAGCGGCTAGCCGATTCGGCGCATAAAATCTCATATGGAATTAAACGTGTACCTTTTTGTCGGGCACTTTAAATTATAATCTTCATCTCTTCATTCCATACCTGTCTAACCCATAAACTTCTGTTCCAAATTTATTCCAACTCAATCTGGCCATTTTAACTTGATTCTTTAATTTATTCTTTAATCAGCTCGTTTGCTCATTTCATTTTTTTCCTATTTGGACATATCACGTTCAAATATATTTTAACTTGCATATTACCATTCGAATCCCAATTTCAATTCAAATTCCATATTCAATTCGAATATAAATTCTCTAATCTATTTCACTTATTCAAAGCCCAATTTCACTTCAAAATCTCGTAAACTAATTATTATTCAAATTAGTTAATTCTATTCAATAATTAAAAATCTAATCTTTGTTTCAAAAATCAATCCATTACTCCATTGGAGTTCAGATATATTTCACAACTCAGATCTGGGATTTTTTAAATAGAAATTCGGATTTTATTCGCTTAAATCCTTCTATAGAATTAAATAAACCGTTATGGTATTTAAATGGTTATGACGCTGTTTTTCTGAAAAATTGATTTTGACATAACTGAAAATGTAACGGCCCGGAAAATCAGACGCTCAAATTTTCAACAACAATACATAATCCCGTATTACTTGTCAAAAATCCAAGTATCGAACTCCAGACTGTTAAATAGAAAGAAGTTAAAGGATGAGAAATAGAAAGAAAGAAATTTAGAATAGAAGAAAGGGGAAGAACACATCAGAATCTCACAACGGAACGAAGAAATATAATATAACAAATCTCTTTATAAAAGAAACTGTATATACACATACCATTTATCAAAGTACAACATACATCAATCACAGCGGAAATAATTTGTATAACTAACGGTGAAGCCTCCTACTTCCAGCTCCTGAAACTCCAAGCGAAACCTAACCTGTAAATATACTCGGTCTGACCCGAGCACATTTGATGTAAAACAAAATTCACCGGGTCAGTCTGGAATACTTTCAGTGATAAATTCACAGAACACACAGCTTGTTTAACTTTGGAAAATCCTTTTGAAATAAAAGGATAATAATAAGACCAGCCCACACATAAACACGGACGATTTTTACCTTACTATAACCCAAAACATTTTGAAACCAATATCTTTTCTGATATTATAATAATGTCTATCAAACAACAAATAAATAATAATCTAGTAGAACGCTTGCATCTCACGCTCTACGTATATAGTATACAAATCAAAATTGCTGGAGCTTATTGGAGATTGGATTCCGACTATGACAAGGTATGGGACCACCTGCCGATAGTGTATCTCTAGAGGCGAATACATTGGGTTCAACAAGAATGTCTTGCAACCCGGCCCACACATGACCGACCACTCATTTCGCTTGAGTGTATCGAATTTATATCACCAACGGTTGGGCTCAATCCACCGTTTCCCGATAAGGGACAACATCGATAGATTAAAGAAGCAAAAGGAATTTCTCTAGATATGTGATTATACACCCTAATGGGAGCGACCCACATAGCCATGCTGCCTGCCCGATTTTTGTCATTTCCCGATTGATGAGGCATGAGGCTACGTTTTATCATCACATCAGATTCACTTCGAATGCCACATTGTTAGATCCATCAAAAATCACTAATTTACGTCTACAACAATACATTACGTGTTAGCTAAAGAAGTTTCCTTCTCCGCTTCCACTCTTGGTACGATTGAAGAAATCAATGTACGTGACTTTTCTGAAAATACTCTGTCAGACATTCATCCATACAAGTCATCCAGGAACAGGATGAACCGAAGGTACTCTCCTATCGCATCATATATAGGAGTCACCCCAAGGATCAGTAGCGAGAAGTCCTTGCAAATCCGAAGATTTCAATCACGACAGAATCACAAGTCGGAATATCTTCGGGAGCAACCCTAGAAATCCAACGAGTAGTTCTTCTGCTCATGAAGATCGACGGTCTTCAATGCTCCATCTCGACCATCTTCTGATATCTTCAACGTTACGTATTTGCTGGTCGGAATGGTTTTCGAATACAAATTCGATCCCAATCTTTCCGTACCAACAAATCGATAATAGGCCATATTTTGATAGTCGGTTATTTAACTATCAAATCATAACAGTGTATCTAGGTGAATTGGCAGCTCTGGTCCTTTATATAAAATATTTCATTAAACCATTTCATCGATTTCTTATAATCGATTTAAAATTCTTATCTTATCAAAAGTCTTCTTCTTTTGTTACCTTGAACATTTCTCGACACTCTTTTAATTTCCTTTATCAAAGAATATTACTATACTTTATAAAAACAACTTTTATTTCCTTATTGTGGAAACGCCATTTATATATTCTCAAATCCTTTTCATATTTTCTTATATTTGAAAATATCGCTATGTTTTTATAAACATACTTTTCTTTTCCATTACCATTTGGCCAAATCGTTATATTTCTACTTTACTCAACAACATATGATTAATTCCCAAAATCTCTCTCTTATTTCAAGTAAACTATTTCACTTAATCCAGCCTTGAGGTGAACACTTATTTTTAAATCGTCGATTTGGTAAAAACCCCTTTTCATACTTGTGTATATGATTTGAATTAAACTTCAAATCTTTACCATACTAATTCATTCCTAACTTAATCTCGTTTTAGAAAAGAATTCCAATTGAAAAGTACTCGCTTTAGTTATAATTACTTAAAAGTAATTATATCTTCAATTAACTAAATCTAGCATAGTAAATCCATTTAAAAGGTTATTTTAAGTAAATTTCATTGATCGCAAACAACTCGATGATCACCTCTCTATACATTACAAACAAATATCCTCTCTCGATAATAGCGAAGCCGTTCAAGTTGGGGTATTCTAATTACCTCTCAGACCTTGATCGACAGCGTTCTTATCTCAAGATAGATAAAAGCTTGTAAGTTAAAACCAACAACAAACCATCTCAATAATCCAATATATTATTCCCGTTCCCATTTATCTTGGTTTTATAAACAATTTCCTTTCATTTGAAAACCCACTTTTCATGTTAATTCCTTTTTCTTAATTGAGCAAAACTCTGATTGAAATGTACGCCTTAACTTACAACCATATTTACAAATTTTGTTTATATAATTTGAAGTAAATTCAAATCCTTTTCAAACTAATCTATTCATAACCTATATTTCTTTTGAAAGAAATTTTCAAGTCTTTTAAATGCCAATCAACACTTTAGTTCAGTTATAAAGAATAAATTTTATAACTTAAAACTATATCAGTTCGTCTGACGGCAAAAACAATGTCTGGAAAACAATAGATTTTAGGCCCTCACTGCCAATCACCTAATCAATACGGTCGATTGATTAAAAATCACATCAATGATCACACCCATTCAACCATTATCATTCAAACAGGTTTTTTTTTTGTCAATTTGGGGTTTAATCAGTTCATGTGTACATAATATAAAAATAGACAACACACATGATATTTGGAGGAATCCGGTCGGATCCCTCCAACCTGTCCTTTTCTGCATTACAGATTGTTATACATGATAGCATATAATTTTTAAATAAATTAACGATGATAATCTAATTAACAGCAACCATCAAATCAACCATAAGCAACCAATGCAGCCAATCAACCAATATATATATATATATATTTAATGATATTTTAATTATGTGGATTTATCACATCATAGTAATCCAGAAAAGTGTGAGAATTAACTCACCTTTATTTCAGTTGACGGTTGTAGCGTTGTTTTGCAGAATTTCAACGAGCGTTTGAAATTATACAAAAATCCAAGCAGCTCCTGCTTCCAACCAGACCAGCTTGACAACGTAGTGGTCGTCGCCATGATTCCAACGAGTCCTTAGTTACCTTTATAATTACGTTCCACATCATCAGGAAATAACCCGTTTTCCCCTCTCAAACGTTCTCATCCCGGATGCCTTCTACTTTCTCGCCAAAAATAAACATTGATTTTCTCAACCTTCTGCTACATACAAACTTCCCAATACTTCTTTTCTTTCTAAAACAAGTGCTTGACGCCCGCATGATGACTGCTTATACCTTCATTTTTGTTATATGCGATAATGCTACTTGTTTCAAAACTCACCCCTCTGATTTGCCGTACCCATTTCCCCCTAATTCCTATACTTAACCGACTAAGCCGTCATCACTCTAACCAATCGCGTAGTGAACTTCAGGATATGGTTTCCCTGAAGCCAAATTTCCAACCCAATACATGATTTATCAACTTCCTTAATTAATAACCTTAAACAATTGATTTGGGCCACCAACCAATCGTTAATACGTCATCCGCACTGCTTGATCCCCCACGCATTTGCTACCTTTACTCCAAACAATCCCCTATAACAATATACAACTACATTATGGACCACCCTCTGCTCTTTATTCCTTTTCATGCGAGAAGACCTCATGCTAAACCACTCAAGTACCCTTTTTGCCATACCACCGTGCAACTTTCCATGTACACACAATCCTCACCAAACTATTTGCATTTCCAGTCCATTGCCACTTCTCCATAGTTCCAATCATCGCCGATCCCACAGACCAACATTCACCTCGTTCAAAAAGAACCCATCACCACTAAAACCCCGACTCTTCTTCCTACTCTTCGACAGAAAATAACATAGCACTTTCCACACGACGTCCACCACGCCATCGACCCCCGGAGTCAATGCCGACTTCCCATCCTCAATCTTACCGCACAGCACCCCCTCGAACGTGTCAGTTACTTCCCTCATAATCCACATCATCACGTCCTTTTGCCGGTTTCCACTTTCTACACCTTTCCTCACATAAAACCGTTTGCTTCTCTTTTGTTTTCTCGATTTACAAATGGTTACAGCGCATTATATAGTGGAAGGAACCGTGACAGGCAAGGAGACAAGGACAGGGTATGTGAAGGGATTAATGTATTCGCAGCGAGCACATGGATACAGTTTTTTTGATGGAGATATTTCGCTGTTTTCAGATTTACAGATACGAAAGATGAGACATAACGTTGTGTGGAGATATTTTTTCCACTGTTTGTTTCAGTTTGCACATGGATTAGAAGAAATTGGCAGCGGGACAACCCGTCAGGACGGCAGGGATTTTGGATAGCATAGCATGTGCCGAGATCTTAAAGGAAACAACCTATTTTTATTTTTACGGTTGGGCTAGATATGCTGAGATATATGAAAAGATTAGGGTGATATTTTGTGGCGTATTTAGTTTTGATTTAACGTTACAGGCTTTCATGATTTAAAGTTGTACAGACATTGGTACGATGGCTTGAGATTTTTTTATTTAATGCCTGCTGAACCACGAAGGACAGACAAGAACAAGAAGTAGTCGAGTCTTTTATTAATAGAAAAGGTTTATAGGGTGTATACCGTCAATAGTGTCAGGTTTAAAGACACACATGTTTTCCTCTTCTTTTGCAGACCGTTGTAGACAGAAATAAAAATACCGTTGTGTTGAGCGAGGTGTCACGATTCCAAAAATATAATAATATCGGTAGATTGACTCATATTTTGACACCCCAAAGTACTGATATACGGTGCAAAATACTCCAAATAAAAGTTGCGTAAAAATAACAGAAAAATTCTAAAAATTAAATTAACACTACATCTCAAAAGAACCTTGTCTAAATTCGAATCTAGTATGCAGTTATCTTAAATAAACTGTTACGGTCGATGAACGATTCTATAGTGACTATTTGAAAATTTGATTTGGACATAAAATAAAATCTATAACACGAAAACTCGATTTTTCTCTTTCATTAGAAAAATATTTTTAACTAGATCCGAACGTTTCTTGTTTCGAGGAAATCCGACTTATATTGGGCCCTGTACAGCCATTTGAAGTTCAAACCGCAATATTTCGAACTTCCGCGCCGTTGCAGCTCGATTTATAATTAAATTATAAACTATGTATATTCAATCTTCGTTAAATAAACAAAATCATCAATAAAATTCAATATAAACAATATTAGATCATTTTAAACTGCCCGTTCACGTTATACTGCAAACACGACATTTTCCGGCCGTTTTGAAATTAAATATTATTTTATTATTTATTTAAATAATATATTCAAAATGAAATCGTTAAATTCAAATATTTAAATCCAAACCAAAAAAATAAAATAAACTAAACAATTGCCCAGAAAATACGGGACGTTACATTCCTTCCCCCTTAAAATAATTTCGTCCTCGAAATTGCTAATGGTAGAATAAATGTTGTAAACCCATTACTTTGACAAAAATATTTAATTTAACCTTGGTTTTATTTTCAAATCTAGCCCAATTGGGTTTAAACCCAATTTATTTCAAATAACGAGATTTTCTAAAAATTTCAAAAAAAAAAAATAGCCTTAAATTCTGGAAAAATTTTGGCAGTCTCCCCCGCACGGAGGGACATCTGCAATATCGCAGGTTCAAGAAATATCTATACATCGACCAACAAGGTCGGAAAAATCCAAAATCCAAACTCAAAACCCAAATAAAAACCAAAATTTTATATTTTGCATAGGCGTACCTTTTTGCGAGCGCTATTATGCGATAAGCGATATATATTCATGCTTGTTTGATTAATAGGCCAAATTGGATTCGAATTTCTCCATAATTTTCTTGGAGTAATTTTGTACCTACTCTCGACTTCAATGAAATTCATTAGTTCCCAAACAAATGTCAGTCAGATCCAAATGTCCATATCACCCATCTCATTCACTCCAAATAGTTGAAAAGAATCATATCACTTTATTCAACTCTGATGGATTTAACTATAACCAAAACTGAAAAATCAATTGATTTGTTTAAATACCCATTCAAATTAATTAATCTTGGTTTAATTCATTTGCTTGATTACTTCAGATTGGTTTCAACCAACAGTTGGTGAATTCCACACACTCCATCCAATATCAAACAAACAACCAAGGTATACCATTCAACCAAACCATTTTGGGTTAATATTTCTCGTTTGCTTTTACTTTGATTCATATTGGATAAATTCCCATTTAATTATCATTTAATTGACTTCACAAGTGAAATCTCATTTTCAGTTCAATATTCCAATTTGAATTCTTATTCAAGTCATTTAAACAAATCTATATTATAATCATTGGAGACAACTATATTTATATAAAATATAATCCGGGCAAAACTATACAAAAATAATTTTATAATAAGTCACAAATACACACTCTTATGTATACACTCAATCTCAATCTAGGGTATTGCTAACCCCATCTCTATCGAGTCACGCCATAGAGCCAAGGTTATCACTAAACCAATAGCTTTGATACCAACTGTAACGGCCCGGAAAATCAGACGCTCGAATTTTCAACAACAATACATAATCCCGTATTACTTGTCAAAAATCCAAGTATCGAACTCCAGACTGTTAAATAGAAAGAAGTTAGAGGATGGGAAATAGAAAGAAAGAAATTTAGAATGGAAGAAAGGGGAAGAACACATCAGAATCTCACAGCGGAACGAAGAAATATAATATAACAAATCTCTTTATAAAAGAAACGGTATATACACATACCATTTATCAAAGTACAACATACATCAATCACAGCGGAAATAATTTGTATAACTAACGGTGAAGCCTCCTGCTTCCAGCTCCTGAAACTCCAAGCGAAACCTAACCTGTAAATATACTCGGTCTGACCCGAGCACATTTGATTTAAAACAAAATTCACCGGGTCAGTCTGGAATACTTTCAGTGATAAATTCACAGAACACACAACTTGTTTAACTTTGGAAAATCCTTTTGAAATAAAAGGATAATAATAAGACCAACCCACACATAAACACGGACGGTTTTTACCTTACAATAACCCAAAAAAATTTGAAACCAATATCTTTTCTGATATTATAAAAATGTCTATCAAACCACAAATAAATAATAATCTAGTAGAACGCTTGCATCTCACGCTCTACATATATAGTATACAAATCAAAATTGCTGGCGCTTATTGGAGATTGGATTCTGACTATGACAAGGTATGGGACCACCTGCCGATAGTGTATCTCTAGAGGCGAATACACAAGGTTCAACAAGAATGTCTTGCAACCCGGCCCACACATGACCGACCACTCATTTCGCTTGAGTGTATCGAATTTATATCACCAACGTTTGGGCTCAATCCACCGTTTCCCGATAAGGGACAACATCGATAGATTAAAGAAGCAAAAGGAATTTCTCTAGATATGTGATTATACACCCTAATGGGAGCGACCCACATAGCCATGTTGCCTGCGCGATTTTTGTCATTTCCCGATTGATGAGGCATGAGGCTACGTTTTATCATCACATCAGATTCACTTCGAATGCCACATTGTTAGATCCATCAAAAATCACTAATTTACGTCTACAACAATACATTACGTGTTAGCTAAAGAAGTTTCCTTCTCCGCTTCCACTCTTGGTACGGTTGAAGAAATCAATGTACGTGACTTTTCTGGAAATACTCTGTCAGACATTCATCCATACAAGTCATCCAGGAACAGGATGAACCGAAGGTACTCTCCTATCGCATCATATATAGGAGTCACCCCAAGGATCAGTAGCGAGAAGTCCTTGCAAATCCGAAGATTTCAATCACGACAGAATCACAAGTCGGAATATCTTCGGGAGCGACCCTAGAAATCCAACGAGTAGTTCTTCCGCTCATGAAGATCGACGGTCTTCAATGCTCCATCTCGACCATCTTCTGATATCTTCAACGTTACGTATTTGCTGGTCGGAATGGTTTTCGAATATAAATTCGATCCCAATCTTTCCGTACCAACAAATCGATAAAAGGCCATATTTTGATAGTCAGTTATTTAACTATCAAATCATAACAGTGTATCTAGGTGAAGTGGTAGCTCAGGTCCTTTATATAAAATATTTCATTAAACCATTTCATCGATTTCTTATAATCGATTTAAAATTCTTATCTTATCAAAACTCTTCTGGTTTTGTTACCTTGAACATTTCTCGACACTCTTTTAATTTCCTTTGTCAAAGAATATTACTATACTTTATAAAAAAAACTTTTATTTCCTTATCGTGGAAACACCATTTATATAGTCTCAAATCCTTTTCATATTTTCTTATATTTGAAAATATTGCTATGTTTTTATAAACATACTTATCTTTTCCATTACCATTTGGCCAAATCGTTATATTTCTACTTTACTCAACAACATATAATTAATTCCCAAAATCTCTCTCTTATTTCAATTAAACTATTTCACTTAATCCAGCCTTTAGGTGAACACTTATTTTTAAATCGTCGATTTGGTAAAAACCCTTTTTCATACTTGTTTATATGATTTGAATTAAACTTCAAATCTTTACCATACTAATTCATTCCTAACTTAATCTCGTTTCAGAAAATAATTCCAATTTGAAAAGTACTTGCTTTAGTTATAATTACTTAAAAGTAATTATATCTTCAATTAACTAAATCTAGCATAGTAAATCCATTTAAAAGGTTATTTTAAGTAAATTTCATTGATCGCAAACAACTCGATGATCACCTCTCTATACATTACAAACAAATATCCTCTCTCGATAATAGCGAAGCCGTTCAAGTTGGGGTATTCTAATTACCTCTCAGACCTTGATCGACAGCGTTCTTATCTCAAGATAGATAAAAGCTTGTAAGTTAAAACCATCTCAATAATCCAATATATTATTCCCATTCCCATTTATCTTGGTTTTATAAACCATTTCCTTTCATTTGAAAACCCACTTTTCATGTTAATTCCTTTTTCTTAATTGAGCAAAACTCTGATTGAAATGTATGCCTAAACTTACAACCATATTTACAAATTTTGTTTATACAATTTGAAGTAAATTCAAATCCTTTTCATACTAATCTATTCATAACCTATATTTCTTTAAAAAGAAATTTTCAAGTCTTTTAAATGCCAATCAACACTATAATTCAGTTATAAAAAATAAATTTTATAACTTAAAACTATATCAGTTCGTCTGACAGCAAAAACGATGTCTGGAAAACAATAGATTTTAGGCCCTCACTGCCAATCACCTAATCAATACGGTCGATTGATTAAAAATCACATCAATGATCACACCCATTCAACCATTATCATTCAAACAGGTTTTGATGTCAATTTGGGGTTTAATCAGTTCATGTGTACACAATATAAAAATAGACAACACACATGATATTTGGAGGAATCCGGTCGGATCCCTCCAACCTGTCCTTTTCTGCGTTACAGATTGTTATACATGATAGCATATAATTTTTAAATAAATTAACGACGATAATCTAATTAACAGCAACCATCAAATCAACCATAAGCAACCAATGCAGCCAATCAACCAATATATATATATATATATATATATATAATGATATTTTAATTATGTGGATTTATCACATCATAGTAATCCAGAAAAGTGTGAGAATTAACTCACCTTTATTTCAGTTGACGGTTGTAGCGTTGTTTTGCAGAATTTCAACGAGCGTTTGAAATTATACAAAAATCCAAGCAGCTCCTGCTTCCAACCAGACCAGCTTGACAACATAGTGGTTATCGCTATGATTCCAACGAGTCCTTAGTTACCTTTCTAATTACGTTCCACATCATCAGGAAATAACCCGTTTTCCCCTCTCAAACGTTCTCATCCCGGATGCCTTCTACTTTCTCACCAAAAATAAACATTGATTTTCTCAACCTTCTGCTACATACAAACTTCCCAATACTTCTTTTCTTTCTAAAACAAGTGCTTGACGCCTGCATGATGACTGCTTATACCTTCATTTTTGTTATATGCGATAATGCTACTAGTTTCAAAACTCACCCCTTTGATTTGCCATGCCCATTTCCCCCTAAATCCTGTACTTAACCGACTAAACCGTCATCACTCTAACCAATCGTGTAGTGAACTTCAGGATATGGTTTCCCTGAAGCCAAATTTCCAACCCAATACATGATTTATCAACTTCCTTAATTAATAACCTTAAACAATTGATTTGGGCTACCAACCAATCGTTAATACGTCATCCGCACTGCTTGATCCCCCACGCATTTGCTACCTTTACTCCAAACAATCCCCTGTAACAATATACAACTACATTATGGACCACCCTCTGCTCTTTATTCCTTTTCATGTGAGAAGACCTCATGCTAAACCACTCCAGTACCCTTTTTGCCATACCACCGTGCAACTTTCCATGTACACACAACCCTCACCAAACTATTTGCATTTCCAGTCCTATGCCACTTCTCCACAGAATCATCGCCGATCCCACAGACCAACATTCACCTCGTTCAAAAAGAACCCATCACCACTAAAATCCCGACCCTTCTTCCTACTCTTCAACAGAAAATAACACAGCACTTTCCACACGTCGTCCACCACGCCATCGACCCCCAGAGTCAATGCCGTCTTCTCGTCCTCAATCTTACCGCATAGCACCCCCCCCCCCGAACGTGTCAATTACTTACCTCATAATCCACATCATCACGTCCTTTTGTCGGTTTCCACTTTCTACACCTTTCCTCACATAAATACGTTTACTTCTCTTTTGTTTTCTGGATTTACAAATGGTTACAGCGCATTATATAGTGGAAGGAACCGTGACAGGCAAGGAGACGAGGACAGAGCATGTGAAGGGATTAATGTATTCGCAGCAAGCACATGGTTACATTAATTTTGATGGAGATATTTCGCTGTTTTCAGATTTGCAGATACGAAAGATGAGACATAACATTGTGTGGAGATATCTTTTTTCCACTGTTTGTTTCAGTTTGCACAGGGATTAGAAGAAATTGGCAGCGGGACAACCCGTCAGGACAGCAAGGATTTTGGATAGCATAGCATGTGCCGAGATCTTAAAGGAAACAGCCTATTTTTATTTTTACGGTTGGGCTAGATATGCTGAGATATATGAAAAGATTAGGATGATATTTTGTGGCGTATTTAGTTTTGATTTAACGTTACAGGCTTTCATTGTTTAAAGTTGTACAGACAATGGTACGATGGCTTGAGATTTTTTTATTTAATGCCTGCTGAACCACGAAGGACAGACAGGAACAAGAAGTAGTCGAGTCTTTTATTAATAGAGAAGGTTTATATGGTGTATACCGTCAATAGTGTCAGGTTTAAAGACACACATGTTTTCCTCTTCTTTTGCAGACCGTTATAGACAGAAATAAAAATACCGTTGTGTTGAGCGAGGTGTCACGATTCCAAAAATATAATAATATCATAGATTGACTCATATTTTGGCACCCCAAAATATTGATATACGGTGCAAAATACTCCAAATAAAAGTTGCGTAAAAATTACATAAAAATTCTAAAAATTAAATTAACACTACGTCTCAAAAGAACCTTGTCTAAATTTGAATCTAGTATGCAGTTATTTTAAATAAACTATTACGGTCGATGAACGATTCTATAGTGACTATTTGAAAATTTGATTTGGACTTAAAATAAAATCTATAACACGAAAACTCGATTTTTCTCTTTCATTAGAAAAATATTATTAACTAGATCCGAACGTTTCTTGTTTTGAGGAAATCCGACTTATATTGGGCCCTGTACAGCCATTTGAAGTTCAAACCGCAATATTTCGAACTTCCGCGCCGCTGCAGCTCGATTTATAACTAAATTATAAACTATATATATTCAATCTTCGTTAAATAAACAAAATCGTCAATAAAATTTAATATAAACAATATTAGATCATTTTAAACTGCCCGTTCACGTTATACTGCAAACACGACATTTTTCGGCCGTTTTGGAATTAAATATTATTTTATTATTTATTTAAATAATATATTCAAAATGAAATCGTTAAATTCAAATATTTAAATCCAAACCAAAAAATAAAATAAAATAAATAATTGCCCATAAAATACGGGACATTACAGAAAATATATACGATGAAATTCAGAATTTTCTCTTCTATTAGAAAACTATTATCTAATTGGTCCTGACGGTTCTTGTTTCAAAGAATTCTGACTTAATTTGAGTTCTATATACTCAACTGATGTTCGAATCGCCAATTTACGAACTGCAGCGCTGCGGCGAGTTCGTTTAATTTATATTTAATATATAAACGTTTTAAATTTCGTTTATGTATAAATTCAACTCCATTCTGATATATTTTTAATATATATCAAACCAATTTTCCCAATTCAACCTAATATTTTTGATTTTCTAAAATTGTCGATTTTTCCTAGCTCAGAAATAAATTTATTTATCCTTCAATCTTCTATATTTAATTCCAGTTCCCTTTTCAAATTATAAATCATTTGGATTTATTTCTATTCTGTTTAAAAATTCGCATTCTGAAATATATTTCATCATTCCCATTTCGAAATGATTTCAACTTTCTATTTTCAAATTCTATTTTCAATTCTATTTGAATTTTCTATATTCAAATTCCATTTGAATTTTCTATATTCAAATTCTATCTTTAAATCTATTTGAATTTATATTTGAATTTAAATATTCAAATTATCTCTTGATAATTAATTCATTATATTTATAAACACCATTTTTTAAAATTTTCCTTGTTTTATATTTAAACAAATCTATTCCAAAATCTATTTAAAACCAAAGTCTCCTTTTGGAAATTTCTATTTATGATAACTTATAACACCCAATTTATTTTCATATTCAATTTAACTTCTAGTCAGATGAATTCGAATTAATCGAATTCAAATCATAAATCCTTATGGATTTATTTTATTTCAATTTATATTCTGAACATCAGAATAAACTCCATCGTTTATTTCTTTAAAACGATTTCCCCAATTCTATTTTTAAATTCACGTTTGAATTTAAATATTCAAATTATCCAATGATAATTTTTCCCACTACATTTATAAACACTATTTATAAATTCATTTCAATTCCCTGATTTCCACTGAAAATCATTCCATTATAAACACCGTTTATAAATTTACTTTAATTTCCTGTATTATTAATTTATAAACATCATTTATAAATTTCAATACTTGTTTTATATATTCAAAACAAATTAATATTTCTATTGCCCATTCGAAATTTAAATTCTATTTTTAATTAGATTTCCCCATTTAAAATTTCAAAGTATCATTTTCACGATATTTTTATAAACCAACATTTTAGGTCCAGTGATATTTCAAACATTCAAAACACTCAATTATCAACCATAGGTTTTCAAACACATAATATATGACAATATATATAAAAACAAACAAACAATAATATTTTTGAGGAATCCAGTTAGATCCCTCCAACCTGTTTTCCCTGCATCCACAGACGTTAGCCAACATGAATAATACCCATCCTGCTTCGAGGCAGGATATCGCGGTATGAAGGTCATCCACTATATATATTGTGGGGCGCATAGGGAAATCATCCACTAATGATACTATGGGCATCCGCTAATGGTACTGCGGGAATCCAACACCAATATATATAATAACCACAAACACCAAGCCTGAATAACTAATATATATATATAAATATATATATATATAATAGCCATGGTAATATTTTAAATGCAACCAAACAATCAACAAATTATTTTTTAAAGATAAAATACATTCTTGAGTGAGATTTACTCACCTGGATTTTAACTGCGCTGAATATCCACCGAAGCACATTATATAAATTTCACAGAGATTCCTCCAATCGTCTGTTTTCCAATGTAAAACAATAATTAATAAAATTCCAATTACTTAAATTTTACGAATTCAATTTAATTAATTGCTCATGTAATATAACTCAAATTTAAACCTTATTTTACTTAAACGATTAATCTACACATTTTATTTATTTACTAACTAATTCCCTTTATACAAATTAATTATATAAACTAAATTACCAATTATATAAAGTAATCTCCATATATTTAAATTAAATTGGTTTCACACATTAAAAATACTTAAGTTAATTACTTATCTTAAATAAATTCATACCTTAATCATCACAACTTACTAAATAAATTTCTACTTTAATTGAGCCTAAATCCTTCTACTACATTTTACAAATTTTAACTGAATTAAAACATTATTAGCTAATTTAAATGAATAGCTAAATCTAATAATCACCTGTTTATTTTGATTATCACCACAAAGCTCACTTTGGTTTGCTCCTGAAATCTACAGTCCCTATTTCTTGCACCTACATCCCCAAATCAGCATTCGCTCTCCACTTCTTCTTCATCCATGTCGTCATCCACTTTCCAAAATCAATCGTGACCCCTTGAATCAACCAATACGCAACTTCGTTTAGCCAAAATCCATTAAAAAATCCCAACTGTTCACTGTCGCTACTCACCATTCATCACCAAAATCCCCATGCACCACTTCGACTTCAACCATTTGATTCACGACTTCCGCAAACCCTATAGGACACGAGTTCCATTCGAACTGAATCCAACCTTATACTCCATCGCACCTTAACATCGCGCCTTTCCTACAGAATGCCCACCTCCACAGATCTCGGCTTGACGAGGAACTCTGGCCAAAGTCGCATCGCCCCCCAACTAGAATCCGACATCTCGACCCCCTCTGACCAAGAACACAATCCTGAGGTCTCGCGCTCGCCCCGACATCCAATTGTAGACGTCTCTATGTCAATTAAAAATCGCGAACCCTCTTTGTATCGATTTGGAAATTCGTTTCGAAGGCGACCATTTTGTTTCAGAAGTTTTCAATTTGATTTGTTTAGAAATAAAAAGGAAGTATCCGATTTTAAAAGTTAAGGATCTAAGGGAACGGATTTCATTTCGTTTCAGAAGAAAGAAAATAGAAGGAAAGCAAGCGCGATTTTAGAAGAAGGAGGGGGACAAGAAGTACATAGTATTAAATGTATGTTGCTTAAGTACATAATAATTTTTTAAATCGATTTGATTTCGAATTTAATCCGATTTGACATCGAGAGATTTTTATTCTTTTCTGAAGGATATCGATTTGATTTCGAGCCTATCCATAATCAAATATCTCAAGGTCCATTAATTTAAATCACGAACCGCTATTCTCGCGTACCGACTGACATTTCAATGTAATAACCCTATTTTGAACTCAACGTTAAATATCCTGAAACTTAATTTCAACATATATACCATATTAAATTAATATAATATAATTTAAATTCAAAACTAATCAATTCACTGGTAGTAAATTATTTTTATTATCGTCCATATACAAACACAATTAGTATTGATCATTTGAATTGTTTTAATTCAGTTTTTTGACTTCGATTTGAATTATTTTTCGTATTACAATGATTATATGTATTCAAAATAAATTGTATATCGATAATTCAATATAAAAATTCTTTTATATTATTAATTCAATATTTAAAACAATATAAAATATTTAAAATTAATCGATCAAAATACGGGTCGTTACGTTCTTCCCCCCCCCCCCCCTTTAAAGAATTTCGTCCCCGAAATTAGTAATGTAGGAAAAATGCTTCAAACCTTATTAACTTTCCACTTATGTTGAACTCAACTTTTATATTTCAACTAATTTAGTTTTACCAAAGCTTTTGGTTACATTTACATTGCACATCATTTATAATCACATTTATTTATTCTAATGATTTATCACCCATTCATATTCCATTTAAATATATTCAAATTGATTCTAGTCAATTCATTCACTTCAATTTCATTTAACTTTCTTTAATTTAAATTTTAATTCAAAAATTCAAATTCCCTGGTTTCATTTCAAATTCTTTTGAAATCACACAAATATATACACATATATTTATAACCATTTCAAATTCAAAACATTTGAATTTTCAAACCAGCTTGTTTTCTTTCAAACAAATTTCATTCAAAATCTTTTCTAAGGTAGCAATTCATCACTTAGAAACTAGAAAATGAACACTGATGATGCTGCAGTCATTATCAGAATTATTTTCCAGCCACTGAAGTGAGTTCAGTGCTTTATCACTTTAGAAATTCCATATAAATTGGTTTTAAACCAAAAATCCTTCCAAAACAAAGCTATATTATTTTAATATACTTCAAAAATATTTTCCAACTTCCCAGGATTTAAATTCCAAACTCTGGTTTGAATTCAATTTTAGTTCATCTCGTTTGTATATTTAATCCATGTACAAATTCTATTTGGTTAGATGTAACCATTTCAATTTTATTATCTAGTTTGATTATAATTATAACAACTAACACATCCATATGTTATAATAATTTCAGAAAATTATTCTTTCTATATCAAAATAGAATTTTGGGTAAAATTATTTCATTTACCCACTTAAAAACAATATCGTGTCCAATCTTCTGTTCAAGTATTTACAAACTCTTATGGACGTCGTGGCATCCCACGATTCGATCAGAATTCATAAACCAATCAACAGACTAGCCAACACAATATAAAATAATTTTTATATCAATTAACAAATACGCACTCTCATATATATACACTCAACTCATTCTAGGGTACCACTGACCCAATCTTTAACGAGCACAATCCCACCAAAGCCTAGGTATTCGCTTAACCTAAGCTCAGATACCAACTGTAATGGCCCGAAAATCCGTACTATCTGAGTTGACTAATAACACCACACGTCTAACCCAAATTGCACAGAAATACGAATCATTATTAGAAAGAAGTTAGAGGATGAGGAATAGAAAGAAAGAAAAGTTAGAATAGAAGAAAAACGAAGATCACAAACTCACAGCGGAACGAATAAAATATATTAAATAACATAACTTTTGAAATACAAATCAGTAACTGTATATACATACCATTATCAAAGCACAACAGTTATTCCTGGAACAGTTATAAACACCTATTTCTAGATACAACATAGTACACAGCGGAAATATGATAGTCTATAGCTAACTGGTGAAGCCTTCTGCTTCAAACTCCTCCAAGTGAATCTGTAAAATCCCGACTACTTGACTGCCCGTACAAATTTGGGCACCCAAGAGTTTAGGGAAAACAAACAAAATAAACTCTGGGTCAGTCATGGGACTGGTGTAAGTAAACTCCAACCATTTTTTTATCTTTCAAAATCCTTTCAAAGAAAGGATAATAGTAAGACCAGCCCACACATAAACATGGACGGTTTTTACCTTACTATAACCCAAAACACTTTGATACGAAAATCTAGTGATATTATAATAGTGTCTAATCAAATAAATAACAATCTAGCGGAACACTTGGATCTCACGCTCCATATATAATATAAAATCAAAAACCGCAGGGTGCTTATTGGAGATTGGATTTCCAACATGAAAAGGTATGGAACCACCTTCTGATCAATGTACTCTAGAGGGTATACATTGGGGTTCAACAAGAACGTCTTGCAACCCAGTCCACACATAACCGACCACTCATTTCGCTTGAGTGTATCGAATGTACGTCACCAACGGTTGGGATCTGCAACCATTTCCCGAAAAGGGATAGCATCGATAGATTGAAGAAGTAAAAGGAATTTCTCTAGATAGGTGATTACACATCCTAATGGGAGCGACCTACATAGCCATGTTGCCTGCCCGATTTTTGTCATTTCTCGGTTGTTGAGGCCTGAGGCTACGATTACTTTCCATTCATTGATAACACAATCACTTTGAATGCCACATTGTCAGATCCGTAAATCACTAGTTGATTTGCACAAATATATTTTGGATATTATGCTAAGGGAATAAATCCGTTGCTACCATATATATTTATACATACCAACATATTCGATAATTGGAAATACTTTTTCAGGCATTCGTCCATATACGTTCGTTCTGGGACTGAACAAAACCGAAGGCACAATTTCTATTAATAGAAAAAGTCCTTGCACTTCACTCCGTCTTCGATTTTCTTCATATAATCTGATTCGCAATGCCACTGCCAATACGGAGTGGTTCTCGGATAATAATCCAACCGGTCTCTTCATATTGACAACGATATTGGCAAACACTCCGATAGCCGGTAATTTAACTATCGAAGAAAAATAAACAAACATTCCATTCATCCATAACATCAATCACTAGGCCCGTTAATTAATATTTCATTAATTAATATTCGTTAACCAAATATTTTCCGTGATCTTGTTGGAGTCTTACGCTATTTGGAAAAAACATTTCCCTATATCACCTTCTTTTATTTTCTATACTTAGAAAATATATTCTATTTGCAATTGAAAACAATTTCAATCACTTATCTCTTTCCCGGCTACCTTAATTATACTCAGGAAATATTTACTTTTATATTTCCAAATTTCCATCACTTGGGTTAAAAAGAATGTTGTGTAAAACATCATTACAACAACCCAAAATATTTTATTCAACTAATTATTATTCAAACACTTTTCTTCGAGTTTGGATCTTGCTATTTATCAATTAAAAATGAAATCGATCAAGTTGGGGTATAACTACCTCTCAGACCTTGATTGAAAACATCCTTAACTTCAAAACGGACAAAACCACTTATCTCGAATAATCAACATTATAAAAACCAATTATTCATTTTAAACTCGTAACGTTTCTTTCTTCTAATTCTACCAGATTTAATTATAGACTTCCCTTTTTGTTTATAATATTCTATTTTTAAGTTTGTTTCCTTATCGAATTCTATATATATCGATACATTGATTTTTAACTATCAATTTTTCTTAAAAATATTCTAACTCCTTAAATTCCTGGAAAATTTCGCCATAACCTCCTTTGTACCGGGAGCATCGGGAAAATTCCCAAACTGCCACACAAGCCTCTCCAATCAAAAAGAAAAAGCCAAGCGGCTAGCTGATTCGGCGCATAAAATCTCATATGGAATTAAACGTGTACCTTTTTGTCGGGCACTTTAAATTATAATCTTCATCTCTTCATTCCATGCCTGTCTAACCCATAAACTTCCGTTCCTAATTTATTCCAACACAATCTGGCCATTTTAACTTGATTCGTTAATTTATTCTTTAATCAGCTCATTTGCGCATTTCATTTATTCCTATTTGGACATATCACGTTCAAATATATTTTAACTTGCATATTACCATTTGAATCCCATTTTCAATTCAAATTCCATATTCAATTCGAATATAAATTCTCAAATCGAATTCACTTATTCAAAGCCTAATTTCACTTCAAAATCTCGTTAACTAATTATTATTAAAATTAGTTAATTCTATTCAATAATTAAAAATCTGATTTTTGTTTCAAAAATCAATCCATTACTCCACTGGAGTTCAGATATATTTCACAACTCAAATCTGGGATTTTCTAAATAGAAATTCGGATTTTATTTGCTTAAAATCCTTTTATAGAATTAAATAAACCGTTATGGTTTTTAAATGGTTATGGCGCTGTTTTTCTGAAAAATTGTTTTTGACATAACTGAAAATATATACGATGAAATTCAGAATTTTCTCTTCCATTAGAAAACTATTATCTAATTGGTCCTAACGGTTCTTATTTCAAAGAATTCCGACTTAATTTGAGTTCTATATACTTAATTGAAGTTTGAATCACCAATTTACGAACTGCAGCGCTGCGGCGAGTTCGTTTAATTTATATTTAATATATAAACACTTTAAATTTAGTTTATATATAAATTCAACTCCATTCTAATATTCCCAATTCAACATAATATTTTCGATTTTCTAAAATTTTCGATTTTTCCTAACTCAAATTTAAATTTATTTATCCTTCAATCTTCTATATTAAATTCCAGTTCCTTTTTCAAATTATAAATCCTTTGGATTTATTTCTATTCTGTTTAAAAATTCACATTCTGAAATATATTTCGTCATTCCCATTTCGAAATGATTTCAACTTTCTATTTTCAAATTCTATTTTCAATTATATTTGAATTTTCTATATTCAAATTCCATTTGAATTTTCTATATTCAAATTCTATCTTCAATTATATTTGAATTTAAATATTCAAATTATCTCTTGATAATTAATTCATTATATTTATAAACACCATTTTATAAATTTTTCCTTGTTTTATATTTAAACAAATCTATTCCGAAATCTATTTAAAACCAAAGTCTCCTTTTGGAAATTTCTATTTATAATAACTTATAACACCCAATTTATTTTCATATTCAATTTAACTTCTATTTAAATAAATTCGAATTAATCGAATTCAAATCATAAATCCTTATGGATTTATTTTAGTTCTTTATATTCTAAACATCAGAATAAATTCCATCGTTTATTTCTTTAAAACGATTTCCCCATTTCTATTTTTAAATTCACATTTGAATTTAAATATTCAAATTATCCAATGATAATTTTTCCCATTACATTTATAAACACTGTTTAAAAATTCATTTCAATTCCCTGATTTCCACTGAAAATCATTCCATTATAAACACCGTTTATAAATTTACTTCAATTTCCTGTATTATTAATTTATAAACATCATTTATAAATTTCAATACTTGTTTCATATATTCAAAACAAGTTAATATTTCTATTGCCTATTCGAAATTTAAATTCTATTTTTAAAATAGATTTCCCCTTTTAAAATTTCAAAATATCATTTTCACGATATTTTTATAAACCAACATTTTAGGTCCAGTGATATTTCAAATATTCAAAACACTCAATTATCAACCATAGGTTTTCAAACACATCATATATGACAATATATATAAAAACAAACAAACAATAATATTTTGAGGAATCCAGTTGGATCCCTCCAACCTGTTTTCCCTGCATCCACAAACGTTAGCCAACATGAATAATACCCATCCTGCTTCGAGGCGGGATATCGTGGTATGAAGGTCATCCACTATATATATTGTGGGGCACATAGGGAAATCATCCGCTAATGATACTGCGGGCATCCGCTAATGGTACTGCGGGAATCCAATACTAATATATATAATAACTACAAACACCAAGCCTAAATAACTAATATATATATATAATAGCCATGGTAATATTTTAAATGCAACCAAACAATCAACAAATTATTTTTTAATGATAAAATAAATACTTGAGTGAGATTTACTCACCTGGATTTTAACTGCGCTGAATATCCACCGTAGTGCATTATATAAATTTCACAGCGATTCCTCTAATCGTCTGTTTTCCAATGTAAAACAACAATTAATAAAATTCCAGTTACTTAAATTTTACGAATTCAATTTAATTAATTACTCATGTAATATAATTCAAATTTAAACCTTATTTTACTTAAACGATTAATCTACACATTTTATTTATTTACTAACTAATTCCCTTTATATAAAATAATTATATAAACTAATTTCCATATATTTAAATTAAATTGGTTTCACACAACAAAAATATATAAGTTAATTACTTATCTTGAATAAATTCATACCTTAATCATCACAACTTGCTAAATAAATTTCTACTTTAATTGAGCCTAAATCCTTCTACTACAGTTTAAAAATTTTAACTGAATTAAAACATTATTAGCTAATTTAAATGAATAACTAAATCTAATAATCACCTGTTTATTTTGATTATCACCACAAAGCTCACTTCGGTTTGCTCCTGAAATCTACAGTCCCTATTTCTTACACCTACATCCCCAAATCAGCATTCGCTCTCCTCTGCTTCTTCATCCATGTCGTCATCCACTTTCCAAAATCAATTGTGACCCCTTAAATCAACCAATACGCAACTTCGTTTAGCCAAAATCCATTAAAAAAATCCCAACTGTTCACTGTCGCTACTCACCATTCGTCACCAAAATCCCCATACACCACTTCGACTTCAACCATTTGATTCATGGCTTCAGCAAACCCTATAGGACGCGAGGTCCATTCGAACTGAATCCAACCTTATACTCCATCGCACCTTAACATCGCGCCTTTCCTACTGAATGCCCACCTCCACAGATCTCGGCTTGACGAGGAACTCTGGCCAAAATCGCATCGCCCCCCAATCAGAATCCGATATCTCGACCCCCTCTGACGAAGAACACAATCATGGGGTCTCGCACTCGCCCCGACATCCAATTGGAGATGTCTCTAGGTCAATTAAAAATCGCGAACCCTCTTTGTATCGATTTGGAAATTCGTTTCGAAGGCGGCCATTTTGTTTCAGAAGTTTTCAATTTGATTTGTTTAGAAAAAAAAAGGAAGTATCCGATTTTAAAGGTTGAGGATCTAAGGGAACGGATTTCATTTCATTTCAGAAGAAAGAAAATAGAAGGAAAGCAAGTGCAATTTATAAAAGAAGGAGGGGGACAAGAAGTACACAATATTAAATGTATGTTGCTTAAGTACATAACAATTCTTTAAATCCACCAAAATACGGGTCATTACAGTAAAATCCATTTCTAGAAGTACACCTAAGTCTACCATATGTTTCTATTGGGATCATATATGTTATACTAGTATTGGTGCAAAGAAAAGTATTTGAGAAGTGTAATCTGTTTAGTTAATCCTGCTTATCCTAATTAGTCTGTTATACCTACTTTATGATATTGTTATCTCTCATCCAGTTTATATGCCTATCATGATGCTTTTACTTATTTATATGCAAAAAGTATCTAGACTAGCCATACTTTATGTCTGGCCCATTTTGTTTCCTTTTCTCTCTCTTCCTTCCCCCTTCCCCAAAGGTTCTCAGGGTGGGAACACCCAGGCTTGATTAGGATTCCCTCTCTTCTATTTTAGCTTGGATTTTGGATATTGCTTAGATGTACCGCTTTGACTATTTGTCTACTCTGTTATGGCTCTTTTTGGGGACTATGATTTTATATTACTGTACTGTAACACCCCATAATTTTATAACATTAAAATTCACAAATTAAAGTATACTTAATTTTTAGAAAAGAATTAAGTGAAATGGGTTGCGCAGAGAAATATATATTGATATATATATATATTAAAAATTAAATAAATAAATATGCGAAAAAGTTCAAAACAGCGAATTGGAAGGGGAAATAACCGAACCGGCCCATTTTTGAGGTCGACCCGAGCCTCGCTGGGTCGACTAGGGGTTAATCCAGGGTGTTTGGCTGTCAACCCGTGGGCCGATTCGCTCAAATGCAGATTTTGCATTTGATTGGTTCTCATGGTTCAGGGTTAATCTAATGGTCCTAAATAACTTCCTACACCTATAAATACATCCTAATGCTAACCCTAAACCTAAATAAAATAGAATAGTTACCGTCATATCGTCGCCATGGAAATCAATGGAGCCGCCGCCAACTAAGAAAGAAGAAAAGCAAATTCAATTCTAATTCTCTCAACCCTAAAGCAAAGCAAAACTCTCTCTTTTCTTCTCTAAATTGTGAGTATGATGATCTTAACAAGGTTATTATCATTTTAATTAGGTTGAGTTATGAATGGATTATGAGTAGATGATGTGAATTATCATATATGTTGTTGTAAACCCTTTTTGCTATCATGTATATTGTAAATCCAATGTTATGTGATGATGATATCTTATATGTTGTAAATCATGCTATGATGATGTTATGTATGTTGAAAGTTTCTATGTTAAGTTGTGATGAATCATACATGTTAAAAAGGACATGATGTTACCATCTATGCTAGTTAGTTCATATTAATTAAATCATCATGTTTGGGTTATGTTGATCTATATGACAAGTCACATATGCAAGTTAGATTGATTAGAAAAGTTATGAACATATGTCAAGACATCTATTATGACATCTGGAATTATGCTATGACATATGTGATATCCTATGCTAGTTCACACCATCATTATGTTGCCTAAAAACCCCATATGCAAGTTTATGTATAGATTTGGGCTATGATCATATCATGTAAATTGAGACATTTAACAAGTTGACACCTTTTGATCCTTAACATGTGTAGTTTATGCAAGTTTCACCCCTATTATGATTAGATTTATTTTAATTGTCTATATGTTGTGATAATTTATCTTTGTGCTAGGTGTTAGACTATACAAGTCTAGCCTATATTATGCGTTGAATAAGCGAACGTATAAACGTGGGGTAGGGGTAATATTAAGGATTTAATATTAAAAAGTTGGGGTGCAATTGATATGATTTTGCATGCCATAAGTGGATGGCCATAATTGAGTCAATGATGGACATCATTAAAAGTTGACTTAATTAATAATTTGAATAGGGGATTATTAAAACTGGGGAAAAAGATTTTAAGTGTTAATCAATGCTTAGGACACGAGGTTGGACTCGTTTGTGACGTAAACCTGCCCGGACCCGCCCGGCAAATCCAGTGGTCACAAATGTTAGCCCAATGTGAGAGGTCCTAGGCCTAAACTAAAGCATAACGGTTGTAAAGACACGAGGTTAGACTCTTTTATGGTGTAATACTGCCCGGACCCACCCGGCAAATCCAGCTGCCATAAATGTCAGTCTAATGTGAGAGGTCTTTATGAGGTTATGGCCTGAATGAATTAAGAAATACTCAACCAGATAAACATGTAAGGTGGGACATGGGGGTTAAGTAGGTGCCTTGGGTGGCATGAGGAATCTAGGGGGTGTCCTTAGTGGCATGTGAAATATGATTAGTAAGACTTAACCAAACACACATGTAAATGAACATGACTAAGAGGGTTAAGTGGGATATACTAGTGACAAGCTTAGGTGGGTAGCTTGTGGGGGCCCATTTCGACCAGTATCCCAAACGTATCTTTGTGGGCTCGACCCAAGTCGAGGACGGGACACGCATGCTGGGTTTGATTGTAAGAGGCCAAAATGGGGAGCGGTGGCAACGCAAGTCCAACGGGTTTCATATGCGTGTGTGGACCCGGGCTGGTAGGTAAGACGTTGTTGCATCGTGTAGGTATAAGCCGTGCATTCTCAAGTTGTATCGGGTTGCCACTTTAGGGGAGTGATACACCCCACTGTGGGGCCAGCACGGGTATTTATGAGTGGGGAGCCGATCGAAAGTGGGTAGTGGGGTACACCTAGTGGAGATAGGGGCAGACGGCACCTATGTAGTCAGCTAGGGGTACGTAAGGCTATTTATAAAGTTTCTGTGTGAAGCAAGTGGGATCAAACAATAGGGTGACTGGTGTGGTGCAGTGTAGTAATGTGCGGTGCAGTGTAGTAATCATTCGTTAGTAATTAGGTGTGCCTTTACAGTTCTCTTTAACGTTATCTTAAACGCTATCTTTATCTTCCTAAGAGTTCATAGACATTTACTTGTCTTCCAGCTTATGCCTTAGTCTAGTTATTTTGATAATAGTATTGTTAGAATTATCATACTCGCCAGACTTTATGTCTGACCCCCTCTATTTCTATCCTTTTTCCCCCTCCAGGTCCTCAGGTTGGGCCCAGCTCTAGTGGAGTTTGATTAAATTGCTTCATCTCTCTTGGAAAGCTTGGACCGTTGAAGTAAAGTCCAGCTTGTTATCTTTTTAATGGCTATTTATGTAATGGGATTATGTATTTTGTTTTTATGAAGATGGATATTATACTTGGTTTTATGATGTAACAAACATGTTTAATTTCCGCTGTAGTAAAATGAAGTTTTAGATTTCCAAGTACTATTTATTATCTGTCTTGTTGTAATTTTTCTGTTCTATATTCACTTATAACCTCCATGGAAGTTAATGCATTCCCTTTGTGAGTGACATTAATGGACGTGGGGTGTTACATGTACTCTGATGGTTTTAGTACGAGGCAGATACTTTTATTTGATGTAACTGGTTTTCAGTATTTCAGACTGATGTTGTAATTGGATTTTGGACCATGATGTTTTTTGTTGGAAAATAAAGTTTTAAATTTCCGTTGCTATTTTTATATATCTATCTTGTGAGATTTTGTTTCTGTCTACCTATAACGCTTCACGGAATTTAATGCATTCTGATAAAGATTGACATTAACGGGCGTGGGGTGTCACAAGTGATGTCATGGTATGGAGCTCAGACATTTTACTTGTGTGAATGTTGGATGATAGATAGCGAGGTACCTCTGCCGCACAAGGCCCTTGATGGTCGACATACTGACCAAGATGGTCGACGTACTAACCAGGATTTTAGGTCCTATACGACCGGGAAACATATTGTTCAGGAGTAAACCTAAACAATGACGGCTGGCCGGCTCTGCCGCTCCTAGGGTCAGTTGCAGGTGGTCCTGAGGCATGGTGCTAGATTGCCTCGAATCAGATAAGGAAGTTCCCTTGCCTCGGTTCATAGATGGAAATCCAAATTCCAATACGCGATTTTCGATTTTAGTTGTAAACCTATATGGAAACATAGTAGGATGGAGTACTAAGCCGTCTAAGATTGATACATTTATATTTGAAATTAATTTCTGCACTTATAATAATAATATAAGATAAAATTTCGCGTATCAAGCATGTTTGGCTATTATAAGATAAAACTCTATCCTCCGGCTTGTGTTGCATTATGTGATAGGACCTGAATCTTATAATAGCTTCATTTTTCCTTTTAGCATTGCGCTGTTTGTTTTTATGTACTGGTATTCATGGGGGTAAACCCATTCCCTATTATACGGCGTGGTCCTGTGATTTACCTAACTTTAAAATAAATTTAATAACTATTTTAGTTCTCACACCAGTTGCATGACCCACCTAAACTCTGGGTGCCCATATTTTCCACACTCGCAGCTAGCAGTTTTGGTTTTGCAGATATTTCTTTTCACATGATCCTGGATTACGGCTGGAGCTATACTCTGGAATGCTTTGTATTTGTGTATTTCATTCAACTATGGTAGTTCATGTTTTTCAACTGCACATTATGTTCATGTATTATATTTCCACTGCTTTGTAATTTATTAATCTCTGGTATTTTCCGCTGTATGTTATTTATTGGTACTTTGATATCTTGTACTCTGATGTAAATTGTTGTAATAGCAAATGTTCTCGTGTTGTGTTTTGATGCGTCATGTTCTTAGAGCAATCCGTCTTCTTGTTCGGTTTAGGCCGACCAGGAAGTTCGGGTCGACACATTAAAGGTTATAATTTTTAAAGAAATTTCAAATTTAACAAAATTTCACAAACAAGTGATTTTCCAAGAAAAAATTCTTTTCCTGAATTTAGTTAAACATATTTCCCAACACCAAGGTTTCAATATTTGAGTTTAAAATTTTAATTTCAAATAACAATATAAATTTAAAGTTGTTTGAATTTACGAATCAGTAAACATAATATTTTGTGATTTTTGTCTTTCTTTTTGAGTTTTTTAGTTCGATATGTTAATAGATTAAAGCATTTGGATTTCGTCGTCCATTTGAGTGATGGATCTCTAAAGGTAAATAAAATATTCAAAAGAGGGTAAAAAAGGACTTTCACATTGCAATGGAAAAGTAATATTTATTGTAGCGATTAAAGTTTAAAATTTCTACCGAGTCGCTAATATTAGAAGGAGAAAAATAAGATAACTCTACAAGTTTACCTCAGTGGTCTATGGAAACATCATGAGTAACGCGTTGGATGAGTAAAGAAATATCTAAGGATGCAAATACAAAGCATGTGTTTTCTATGATTAAAAGATAAGCCCTTAGAAAAACCTAATTTTTTTTTATGAATAACACAACTTTTATCTTTATACTAAACTAATAGATATTTATTCTACAAGCGTAGTGAGTATAAAGCTGCACAATATTATTGTTTAAGAAAATAAAAATAAAAATTCATCATTAATAATCATAAAACTAAAAATGCCATGTCATTATCAAAACCCTATTACATCCATAAACGCTACAATAAAACCCGGAACCCAATAACCCGAGATACGCATATTTATATATTAGCATGAAAATTGCAAAGACTAAAAGCGAAGGGCCAACATAATGAATGAAAGAAAAGGTAGAAGAATTTATTAGGAATTCATAAACTTAATCAAAAACTAAAAGGATATAAATATTAGCGTTATTGAAATTGTAGAGTCTCTTTACCTTGTGTCGAATTGCAAAGTATCGGATGAGAATTCATAAATGAGTTAGCCAAATGCGGCATAAAATTTCCATTCATAAATGGAGATTTTGCGACGTAATTATTCTAGAGTCCAACATTTGTTATCAACTATAGTCCGAGAGGAAAGGGCACTAGCTAAGTTTTGGTTTGGAAACATCAATAATAGGTAAATTTAATGAAAAATAGGCTCTAAAACGAAGGGTATATGAGTATTTGGACTAAGATTGAATGATAGTTGAGAAGGTAAAAAGTCGGATATTAAATTTTATATATATAATAGAATATATAGTTAGTCTCTTCTCGTAGCTACTTATAATTGTGAAATTTTTCTTGTACTATCTTTTTGTAAAATAAAGAATAACTTTTAGGTTCGTGAATAAAGAATAACTTTTAGGTTCGTGACTGTAGACAATTTAGCCGAAATACATCAAATCTTTATGTTATCCACTTTTTTACAGTGTTGCTAAATAGATCATGTTGATTACTTAAATTTACCTATATAAAAACGACATTATTTTAAAAAAAAATCGATGCACTTGAAAATACCACAACCACTAGTAACAAAACCCTATTTTGTTTTTGCATAACACAATTAACACTATTAGAAAAAATCACAGTTGATTATTGCAAAAATTCACAAAATCGTAATTGACGTAGAAATCAATTTTTCTACTGTATTTCGGATACAAAACTATTTTCAATAATATTGTTTTCTTTTATGCTTTAAAATTTGATCGTCGTTTCAAATTTTGATTACAGTCAAATTTCAATGACTCTTAAATAAGGTTTTATTATTTACAAAACTATATTATATATTTAATTTCATTGACACATTTATGATGTTATTGATGATCAAACAAAATAAAATTAATGATGGATGGCTGAACATTTTAATTGATTTTTAAACAGAAAAGTCAAGAATTTTATCTGAAATTAATGAAATTCATAAAATTTCATCTTGTACAATGACCTTTTTTTGCATTTTCTTCTACTGAAATAAGGTGAGAGTAAGTGTGATATATGGTATTATTAAGGATATATTCAAAAGGGTGTGGTATTTTCAAGAAGCGGAAAAAGATGGTATATTTTATAGTGTATTTAGTATCATTCTTTTCTTATTTGGTGATTATTGTTCATTAAATTGACAATTCTGCATTGAAGTATTTGGCAACAGTTTTGGAATTAGGACAATTTAATTAGAATTTGTACAACAATAGTAACTAAAGACATGGTCAAAAGGATAGAGGATAAAATGCATACAAAACCGATGAAAAGAAAATGGAGGCTAGTACGGTAGTAAAATTTGAAAAGGTAAAAAAAGAAATAAGAACCAGGGACAAAGTGAAAGAGGATGAAGAATACATAGAAGAATTTTAAAAATAAAGTAAACGAAAATGACGCAAAAGATAAAAGGTACATAAACAAAGGAGAGTAAAGGGAAGAAGACATGGATCAAAGAAAAAACGTTCAAGAGCTTCGAGGTGATTCAAAATACGAGCAAAATTTTGAAGAAATGGTGCGAAATAATAATAAGGAAGTAAAAATAGAATAAAAAACGAAGTCAAAAAGATGAGCGATGAATTCTATGACGATGAGAACAAAGGGGTGAACATACATTTTATCATTCCTATTTCGAACAATTTTTTTTCTTCAACCAATGTTTGGGAATTTCATGTGAAAGGAAATTTTGGAAGACATACAAAGATATTGAATGAGCAAAAGATTGCAAGGGTAAAATTACAAAAGAAAGAAATAAGTGGTTGGTTCAAAATTACATAAGAACAGAAAACTTATGTTGTGCTCGCGGATCTGGTTAAGTGCATTAGGAAGGGTTTTACGACTCTAGTCGATTTACTTTTGGATAAAAAAAAAAAAAAAAAAAAAAAAAAAAAAAACTGGAATAGAGTGGGTGTTAGAACGCCTACTTTTTTTTTTCATATTATCTTATAATGATGGATGATGAAGGAACAAAATACAAAAAAGATTTGTTAAATTGTATTGAACATCTTGACAATGGGAAAGAATAAAATGAAATAAAGAAACTCGACATTATCTCTATTTCTGTTGAAACGCATATTAAAATTAGAAATATTGCTAAAAGTTACAAAACTAAGTTTAGAAAGTGTTGCAAATAAACTTGGTTTCATGAGGCACTAATTATTATAAACAATTATAATTTTGATTTACAAAAACAATTAATTAGATGCTAAAGTTTAACCTATATATTAAAGTAGATATATGCTGTAGTAAAGAGTCCACAGGGTTGTCTATCGTAGAAATGTTCAAAAAGTAGATAATTAAATAGCCATCATTTTATATAAAATGGGAGACATGTCAGTATTGGATTGGACTGGTACATCTCCATCATTTTCTTAGGAAACATGATAGTACAAGTAGGGAGGGTTTTCTCATTTGGAGGCAAGAAAAATAAAAAAATAAATTAAAATAAACAAAATAAAACGAAAGAATTACAATCTATTGTTGGGGCACTAATTGAAGGCGTAATAGTATGTGGTTCCACGACGTATTTGATATTGATAAGATGTACAAACAAATTTTGAATTAAAAAATGTGTATGTCCTTGTCCTATTTATTTAGGTATCAATCTTGAGTATTTATTTAATTTTCCATTTGTATTCTTTAGTTTACTGTGGTGCTAAGGGCACCCCAATATGTTATTTTTAATATCACGACTAAAAAATACCACAAGAATTGGTATTACACTCTCCTTAATACCAAACACTTAAAAATTAGAGGGTAACACATTGTTTTACCCTATTTCTATTTTGCTCGATATTCGTTCGTCCTCATTTCTAAAACCAATCAACGAGTTAAACCTTAGATGCATAGCTGATCAACGAATTCAATGCCGCAATGCCGAGGAATATACAATAGCTATGAATAAGGTTTGAATTAAGCAAATTAGAAAAGCAAGTGACTGATTAGGGTTTCCAGATCATCAAACAATTGAGATATTACCATACAAATTTGAATTTTCCCGCTAAGGATGCAAATAAGACAGCGATTACGAGTTATTAGGGTTTTTGGATTAGTTTAGTACGTGATTAGTTCGACAATTAATTATTGAATGTGAGGTTAAAATGAAAAGGAAATGTGGTATTAGAAAACATATAAAATTTAATAAGTTTTTTTTTTTTTTTTTTTTTTTTAATTGTGGTATTAGGAAGAACTTATTAGGACCGTCGAATGATTGAATGTAGCGTGCCGACATTGCTAATATGAAATAGTTGCAAATCTTACAGTAGGATATGCCAGCTATATAATATTCAACACAGATGAAGGGGGGCACCTTCGTAGGGCTTGTAGTGTTCAAATTGTGTTTGCTTAACATCAGGTAAAGGATTAGTCGCATCAAACAAACACACAACAACAAAATACACAGCAACGTTTTGGTTGGCAGATGGAGAAAGACAGCAACACTCAAAACCGTAGGCGTAGGTTGGCCATCCAGTATTCGTACTCTATCTCTCGACTATTCAGGTTGAATTCACCCTGTGATAGTTGAATTTTAACGAAAATGTAGCCAGTGGGGCAATGAAGCAAATACACTGTTGAACAAATAATGAGAATTTTGCATTATCGGCTAAAACTTGCAGTATGCTTGTGGTTCTCTTTTCATTTAGTCAACTTCTATGAATCCAAGGAAAATTTCCGGACGCCTTAGCCATCCGTTATGACCATTACAAGAACCGGCCATATATACAAATACTAACAGCCGGTTTACCAATAAAAGGCGCCAAGCTTAAACAGCTACAAAAATGAACTTAGGGTTATTATACAAATACAATGCATCCAAGAGAGCTGTTCACTGCTCACGGCCTCATTTGAATCAATCCTTATTTATGAGGTTAAAATTACCATTTTTAAAACATCTTCTCCGCCAATCTCATTCTAGGTAGGGCTGTCAACGGATATTTTCGGATACAGATGATGTTATATCCGTATCCGTATCCGAAATTATTTTCGAATATCGGATATCCGTATCCGTTTAAGTTTCGGATATCGGATATCCATATCCGCTTAATTTTCGGACACGGACGGATATCGGATATTTATCCGCTCCGCCTGTACTTAATAAATTTAAGAGTATAAATAAAAAAGTTCGAATCAACATAAAATAATTTTTGTATTAATGTTTATAAAAAACAAGGAAATAAAGAAGTATAATGAGGAAACATTGTTTTATACTAATATCCATAAGCATATCCAAAAATATTCCAAAATTAAACACTGAAACTACATTTTTTCACTAAAAATTGACAAAGAATTATATCATAGTAACATCCAACAGTTACAAAATAATTATTAACTCTATTTTTCAGTTTCGAGTTATATATATTACATACGGATATTTTTCGGATACGGATATCACTATAATCATATCCGTATCCGAAATGCTTTTCAGATATCAAATATCCGTATCCGTTTTTCGGATAATGCCGAATAACGGATATTTCGAATACGGTTTCGGACGGATATCGAATTTTTTGGGTATCCGTTGACAGCCCTAATTCTAGGTCATAGGATGGGCCACTGTAATGAATAAAAAAAATGAAGAACAAAATATATAGAAAAATAATAACAACCTTTGACGTCTTGGGAAGTTGAACTTGTGTAAACACTCAACCAAACATTGCCCGATTCGAGTGCCTTAAGGACCATGTTCTTCGGTCCGCTCGAGAGCCATTCAATTTTCATTTTGAATTTTATGTCTTGTGTTTTTAACTTCTATCGAGAAATACTAATGAATACCAAAATTTTTTTGAGAAAAAGATGTGCAACTTTGGTCATTACAATGGACAATGCAGCTGAGGAGTCGGATTGTTTTTGTGCGTTTTGTTACCTTTCAAGACATGGAAAAGGAAACGAATTAATTCCTTTTATTTTATATATGTTAATTTTATTTTTCACAGTTGTTTATTTTTTGACAATACACGCGATGAACACACTTTTGTTTAGACAAAAACGTAGAACTAAAAATAGCTAGTCAAGCCAAGGTCAAATCTTTTAATTAGCGGTCACTTTACACAATTTAATATTCAAAAGAAAATGTTATATATTGCTCCTTGACACCTTGAAAAAAATTGCCTAATAGATAGAGAAGTAACTATCAAACATCCTGCAGTGGCGGATCTAAATTTCAGTTCATATAGGGCCAAATTTTAATCCCACACCGCCTATTTTCCTATACTGCCTACATATATATACTGATACGTATATTAGCACTACAAGTTGTAATGAAGTGTGTGGATGTGGCTAATGAATTGGATAACAAGGCTTGTTTCCTCCTTTAGGTACGACCACAGCCTTGATTTAAGGTATTACAACTTTCCCTTCCTCCATGTATAAAAGTGGTGGTAAAATCCTGCAAGCAAAAATGTATCTAACACCGAGTAAATCAGAATTGATTGTATCAATAAATTTGATACATCTATTTTATTTTATTTTTATAACAAAGTAATACATTTCCAAATCAAAAAATTATGAAATCTCAAGGGTTCGACTCGTACTTTTGAAGCATCTATCTAGAACGTCATACCAGTACACACTTGAGGTAAAAGCACATTTCAAGTTGTCCCATGTTCAAGGTGCAAGGAGTAAAATTTCAGATAAACAAGAATTTGAACATGTAACCTCACACAATAACGGCACACATGTATTATCAATGGACCATCTACCACTTTGGCAAAAGGATGACACAATTACTTATATACAACTAATATTAATTCAAACAGAATCCAACCATCTGGTTGTCCTAGGCGGCACTACAAAACATAAAGTAAATTGCAACAGCATTTAGGCATCGACCGCCATTGCAATCCATCGCTAAAAGCCTTTGTAATTTACATCGTTGCCACAACAGGAAAGGCGACAGCTCCGTCATTAATTTAGCAATGGCTAGCAACAAAACTAGTCCAAGTGGCAGCCAACGTGGCAATTAGTTGGTTCTCCGAGCGCACGTTGCAAAACTGAATCAATTTGTCGTTGCAAGCAGTTGCAAAACTGGGTTATATTTACAGCTCCAACCAGCAACTTCATCCCCCCCTCAAAGCACACAAATATTTAATAAAAAAAATATTACAATTCCATCATTCTTCATAAACAATATCATTCCATCATTTCACCATATAATCAATATCCATGTAACCATATCATCAGGGACAAACCAAGAATTTGAAAAGAGGGGGGCCAAAAAAGAATATATATAATGGTACCGTTCATCTTTATGCTTTGTCATATTATAAGATTGTGTATGATACTAATATATATATATATATATATACACACACACACACACACACACACACACACACACACACACACATATATATACACACACACTCAATGTAATTAGTACTTGATTGCTAGTTTAGCATATGCTGATTGAAAATGTGTACTTCATAGCTAAATTTTATAAAGTTTGACAGTTATATTATGCATAGCACAATGCTTGCAGTACCATATGTATTCTTGGCGGATAAACTTAAAAAATCAAGAGGGGGAACATGACCCCTACTTGCCTCCTTCTCCTAGCTCTGTCTTTGCATATCATCAATTAACACATATTCCATCATTCACAAAACAAAATACCAAAATCTACCAAATCAAATAAGCTCAAATGTCATTATAATATACATGAAACAACTACTAAGTATCAAGTATCAAAAACCATCAAGAAAATTACCAAATCCACTAACAGCTACTATGTATCAAACTACTAATTATCAAATCCATCATAATACGTTCATATATCGCACCCATAGGAAAAATCCAACTACACATCATCATCATCAGAAGCATTTGCATCTCCTTCTCCGGGCATTACTTTATGCTCTTGATAGTAGGTAGGCAATAGGCTCATCTATCTATTGTGCCAAGTAGCCCTTTCGTTGATCATTGAGCTCATCCAACTGTCTTTACATTCGAGCAATCTCCTCCTCATCGATGGATCTCTTATAAGACCTCTAGAAATTAAAAGCCTATGAAATAATTCAAGTCAATATTCGAAAATAAAACAATATGGCAGTGTTTAAAGATTATTTAAACCATAAATAATGGTATCATTGACTAAGTTAAATGATTGTAGAAAATTGAAATGAAGTATTTGCAAATAGTGAATTTACTATATTAATCCTAAATTGATTTTTTATTATTGTTAATGTATATACTATATATTATATGGCATTAAGTATACAACTTTAACAAAAAAGTAAATTTAATTTTGTGTATGTTTACTAAGTTAAATGTATCAAAAAGGTAACTAAATAGTCAAACTAACCAAAAACATTTGATTATATTTATCAAATTAGTTTGGTTATTGATAAATCTTTAGTTTAATTGTAAATAACATAAATTTATAATATAAATAACATAAATTTATAAGTTTACTATGTAAATAACATAAATTTTTGGACAAGAATATTAGCTGATAAATTGATTGTAAATAATTTTATAAACTTTCAAATGTAAAATAATTTAATTATGTAGGTTCATGATATTATCATGAAATCTCATCTATGGACTTTATTAGTTATTTTGCTTTCCTAACAAATATTTTATTTCATAGTTTGATTTTTTAGGTTCGTATACATATAGAATATTATCATACATAATTAAAATATAAGTTATTAACATGGTTCGCCTCCAGATTGGCGAAACTATTGCGCCTATTTTAACTAGGCGGCGCAATAAGGAATCCCATATGCGATTCGACTCTTCAAGCGTAATCTCCTCATGTCCAGTCCCTTGCGTCACTCTTGCTTTCTCTGCTTCATATCTCTCCTACAATTATGAATATAAATTTGACACAATTGTTATATAATTTACTTATATACTATGAAATAAACAAATATGAAACATTGTTAATATGAATAAGTATATTTATCATTACTGTTTCTGTGCTTTTTTTTACCAAGGCCATCACAGCTCGAATTTTTGCCAAAAAAGGTGTTCAGGATGTGGGGATATTCTCTTGGATATAATATTGCAATATCAAGCTTCGGTTCGCCCAGGATCTCGGATCGACTTAGGTCGGTTCGACCTAGATTCACACATCTAACCCGTAAAACTAAAGTCCACTTCGGGTTGAGATTCCCCGAGTTGGCATGGAACTTCACTTTCTCCACAAGCTTTCAGGTCGAAACCACTCGAGTCGGTCATACCGAGCCGGCACACACCGGTTCGAGGCCAGGAAACGCTCAAAGGCTGCAAGCTCGATCTTCAAGGCACTTTTCCTGGTCAGCTATGATGTAATGTCCCGGGTTTTAGACTAAATATTTCTAAACCCATAAATCAATTAATTTCATTATTTTTTATTTTAATTAACGAGATTTAGCCATTCATGGATAAGAATTTTTTTTCTATACACTTATATATTGGCATATGAGAGTTTTTCCATTTCTTTTGTATGCATATCAATTGTAGCAAACACTTAGATTATACACTAAGTATAATCCGATTTGTTAAGAAAAAGTTTATTAAGTAAATTGTTAATAATAATTTCATCATACATATGCACCCCTATATGAAGAACAAACCTGCGCATACATGTCATTTAGAATATGAAAGCACTCCTCTTCATAAGTGTAACACCCCACGTCCATTAATGTCACTCACAAAGGGAATGCATTAACTTCTATGGAGCGTTTTAAGTGAGTATAGAACAGAAACTTAACAACAAGACAGATATAAACAGTACTTGAAAAATTTAAAACTTTATTTTATTGCAGTGGAAAATACATATGTTTGATTACATCATCAAAACCAGAGCCAAGTACATAATATCCATCTTGACTAAATCAAAGTACATAAATTGAAAGACATAATCCCCAATACAAAATAGCCATAAATAAAAGAGAGGCTGAACTTTACTTCAGCGATCCAAGCAATCTTCTAAAAGCAAGAAGCACAGCTGTCCAAAATCAAGCTCCACTGGTGCTAGTTCCAACCTGAGCACTTTGGGGGGAGGGGGAAGGAAGAAAAGAGGAGGAAACAAAGGGGGTCAGACATAAAGTCTGGCAAGTGCGATAACTTTAACAATATAATTACCAAAGTAACTAGGCTAAGGCATAAGTTGGAAAATCAGGAAATGACCATAAACCATTGAGTATGGCAGAGTAAACACGGAAACAAGATGAACAACGATATCATTAAAGCGCACCTAAACTACTATAAGATAATTACTAAACTACACCAACACTATAAGATAATTGCTATACTGCACCACCACTAGTCACCCTAAGGTTGATCCCGCCTACAGACTTAAATAATGATAATGGTAGTTTCGTGCACCCCTAGCTGCCTTCATAGGTGCTGCCTGCCCCTATCTCCACTAGGTGTACCCACTACCCCCATTTGATCGGCTCCCTAACTCGTAGATACCCATGTTGGTCCCACAGTGGGGTGTATCACTCCCCAAAGTGGCAACCCGATACCACCAAGAATGCACGGCTTATACCTACACGATGCAACAACGTCTTACCAACTAGACCGGGTCCACACATGCATATGAACCCGTTGGACTTGCGTTGCCACCGCTAACCCGATTTGGCCTCTTACAGTCAAGCCCAGTATGCGTGTCCCGTCCTCGACTTGGGTCGAGCCCACAAAGATACGTATGGGTTACTGGCTGAAATGGGCCCCCATTACTTGACACAAGCTATCCACCTAAGCTTGGTCCCCTCTAGTACATCCCACTTAACCCACTTTTTATTCATGTTTACTTACATGTTTCAATTTTGGTTAAGTATTTCTAATCGTATTTCAAATGCCACTCAAGGCACCCACTAGATTCCACATGCCACCCAAGGCACCCACTTAACCCCATCATGTCCCACTACATGTTTATCTGGTTAAGTGTTTCTTAATTCATTAAGACCGTAACCGCATAAAGACCTCTCACATTAGACTGACATTTGTGGCAACTGGATTTGCCGGGCGGATCCGGGCAGTCTTACACCACAAACGAGTTTAACCTTGTGTCTTTACAACTGTTACGTATTTAATTTATGCCTAAGACCTCTCACATTAGACTGGCATTTGTAGCAGCTGGATTTGCCGGGCGGGTCCGGGCAGTCTTACACCACAAAAGAGCCTAACCTCGTGTCTTAGACGATTAATTACTCCTAATTAATCATCCCCTAATTTGAATTACTTTCCCTATTCAAATTATCAATTAAATCCAAATTTAACTATGGCCATAATTGACTCAATTATGTCCATCCATTTATGGTATGAAAAACCATACCAATTTCATCACAAATTTATTTTATGCCTTTTAAGGCATTTATACCAATTAAATCTTTTAATATTATCCCCTTTTACCCCACGTTGTACGTTCGTTCGTTTAACGTAAAATATACGTTAGACTCGAATAGTCTAACTCATGGAATAAAGAGAAAACATCACAACATACATATAATTAAAACTAGATCTAAACATAAGGGGTGAACTTGCATGTGTGAATGATGTTTTACATCTAAAACTTGCATAGGCCAAAGTTACAACTTGCGTAAAATTACATATGTCATAAATCCAAATCTAAAGGTGTAAACTTGTTTAGATAATGGTCACAAACTTGCGTAAATCATGTATGTCATAGATCTACATCTAAAGGTGTAAACTTGCATAGGCAGTAACCACAAACTTGCATAACATGATTCATTTTTAAACACATGTATTCATATAAACTTGCATATGTGATTTATGCAACATAACAATGGTATAAACTTACATCTAAACATGTAAACTAGCATGTAGAATTTGGCACATAACTCTCACATGTCGTAGCCTAACTTTAGATCTAAAATAGATGTCTTGAAGCATATAAGGTCATATATAATTTTCCCCAACTTGCATATGATTCATGTCTTAATAAAAATCTCAACTTGCATACATACTTATGATTTATCATATGAATCAACATACCCAAACTAACATATGAACAACATGGTGATTCGATTATACATAAGCCAATCATAAAATTACAACATAGATGATCACAACTTTAAAAGATAGCATCATAGAATTTACAACATAAACTTCACAATTTTACTACATGAATAATAACATGCGGTCAATAATTCACATCATATCCAAATAGTCCACATCATAACTCAATCCAACTAATTTGCTAATTATTTTATTAAAATTATCGAACTCACAATTCAGAGAAGGTCCTGAATTCTGAATTCTGAGTTCTAAAGTTGTAAAAGCTTTCCTTTGAAGAAGATTCATTGTTAAAGTTGAAAAGAATTGAATTAGATTAGCTTTCTTCCTCTCTAATTGGTGGAGGCTATGCTGAGTTGCTAGGTGACGGCATGGAGGCCATGAATCTAATTTTGTTTTAATTTTAGGGTTTGAGTCTACATGTCTTTTTATAGAGTTTAGGATTAGTTTAAGCCGTCCGATCAACCCAGAATTAATCCCAGCCAATCAGAGCATATCAGAAACCCTAATGAGTCAGTATCTAGTCATCAACAGGTCATAAATCAATTCTGCCCGGGGGGAGGGGCAGGTCGACCCCCAGGTCGACCTGGTCAGGGCAGGTCGACCTGACCCTGGCAGGAAAATTCCTGCCTAGCCCATCTGACACTGAATTTTCAAATTTTGAAATCTGATTTGAATTTTCCGAAACTTCCGCTGGCCATAACTTCTTCATCCGAAGTCCAATTCACGCAAACTCGGATTCTATCTCAACCAGAATTCCGAGACGATGTGAAAACCCGTAACTTCCCCGTGAAGGAAAGCGTCGGATAGTTCGAGAACAAGCCACAACAGAACGCATACAAAAGAACATTTCATTGCATATTACAACAATTCATCAGACTACAAGAATATACAGAGTATAAATGAATATTACACAAAAATATCAGAGATTTAAATTACATTTAAATACATAGCAGCGGAAAATAATACAATACACAACTAGAAGAGATATACGGATACAAAGCTTTCCGGATATCGTTCCAGGTGTAAACCAGGATCCTGTGAATATAAATCTGCAAAACCAAAACTACTAGCTGCCCGTGTCAAAATAAGGGCACTCAGAGTTTAGGTTAAAACAATAAACTCCAGGTCAGTCATGTGACTGGTGTGAGAACTAAAATAGTTACTAATCTTTATTTTTAAAGTTGGGTAAATCAAGGGACCACACCGTATAACACGGAACGGGTTTCCTCCCAAGAATACCAGTGCATAAAACAAACGGCGCAATGCTAAATAAAGAAAAATGAAGCTGTTATAAGACCCAGGTCCCATCACACAATGCAACGCAGCCGAGGATAGGGTTTTCCCTTATAACAGCCAAAAAATGCTTGATACGTTTTAAAACAAATCATTTGATACCTCTATAAGTGCATAGTGTATAAAACAACTTCAAATCATAAGTATCAATCATAGGCGGCATGAGCGCCCCATCCCACTATGTCGCCATATATAGGTTATACAATCAAAATCGCAAAGTCACGTATTTGGAAATTGGGTTTCCGTCTATGAACCGAGGCAAAAGATAGTCCTCAACCGATTCGAGACTGCCTAGCCCGAGTCTCAGGATCAGAGCTCGAGTGACCCTAGGAGCGACAGGGCCGGTCCACCGATGTGGATTAAAATGCCTGAACACTACGTTTCCCCGCCCTTTGGGGCGTAAATGAGCCAACTAAATGACTCCATCGGTTCGAGAACGACCGATCAATCCGAGGCGCCTCGCAACAGCAACAACCACATAAGTCAAACTCGTCAGGGCGTGTAAAACCACTGACGCCACTTCTAACTAGGAAGAAACGCATGCCCTCCCTGAGGTCCGTCTCCCGTTTTTGGTTCATACCGGGTGTGAAACTCGCGAAGTAAACGTTACACAAAGCTACGCCACAAAGGCCTTGCTTTGATCATCACCACAAGACTTTGCTTTTCAACAGAAGCCTCGATCAATTGCCACTTAGGCATGCCACACAGGCAATTCACTCCATGCGTTTGATATCCATCAATATATAACCCCTGAGCTCGTACGTCTCAGAGAAGGGCGTTAAGCAAGAGAATAAATTCTCCGCCGCCAAACAGATATATATTTAATAGAGATCAATCACACGGACTAAAATCCAATGTCAGACACACAGTCCATTTACAAGTCTGTTCTGGGTCTGAACGAAACCGGAGGCACCTAGTACCTCGCATATCCATCGATCTCCAAGCACGTCTGGACGATCACTAACTGTTTCCATCTTCTTGGGTGTACAGCCCAATCAAGATCATCAGTAATCACCCAAACGACGTGAAGACTTCTAGTCTTCGACCACCGTCTTCATCTTCGACTTATCGTCGTATCAGTTATTCAGAATGGGATAAACCCGGTCTTTCCGAATAACTCGCGTATATTTTAAATAAGTGTTACACAAACACAACATACGCCTCATTCCAATTCATTAGTCACTAACCGTAAATGAATCAAGAGAATAATTCCCCAAATATTAACCCCGAAGGCCGAAACCAACATCAGATCAATATTCAGAAAACCATTCTGCTTGGCTAACCGACAGTTAGTTTCTAAATTTCACATTCATAGGGAAAGGTTCCCATTAATTTTATCCAAGATAAATTCCTTGAATTTATTCTTTAATCTATTTTTGAATATCAATTCAAAACTAGTCGGGATTAGCGAACCTTACCGAAGTAATTATTTATTTTAATTTCCCCATCCCAACCTATTCATCCCATGAAGTAAAACTGGTAATACTTCATATCTAACACCACAGTGTTATCGGTAAATTCAATTACCATTTCACGTTCAAATCTAACTAAAGATTTAACTATCGCCTGGAGCAAAACTGGTGATACTCCATTTTCGATCATTTCAATCTAATTAAAGATTCATTAAAACTCCACTTAGTTTTAATCTTCGACTGGGTTAAAGAATCAGTGTCATTTAAAACACGGTTCACGATAAACCCAAAATCACATTCCATTAATTATCGGGTTAAAGAACAAGTGTTATTTAAAACACTGTTCATGATAAACCCAAAAATCAATATCAATTCAATTAAATATTATTTAATTGGTACACTTCATTAAATCCAAATAAAAAGATTTAATCTTTTCTCAACTGGGTTCAAGAACAGTGTTAGTGAAAACACCATTCACGACAAACCCAAATCACATTTGATATTCAATACAAGGCTCTGAATAGAAAATATATCGGCTTATATTCAATATCAAATTCTATGATTAACAAATGTCGTATTGGAAATAACGATATAAATAGATATCTTTCAAACTTCCATAACAACATCTGTATAATCCCGAATTCCAACATCGAAATATTCCGAAGACAATTTCGATTCAAATCCACTCCAATGCAATCACTGGAAATTCTGGTTATTTTTAAAACCCTTTTCAAATTCAATTTATTTATTTAAAAATAAATAGAATTATAATTCTAGTTCAAAACTAGTTCATTTCGATAAAAATCTATTTTTATCTTTTCAAATATGGAGTTTTTCATCCCAATCCTTTCTAAATCATTTCTTATGATTTTACACAAATTATTACTATTTTTAATAATTTTATCAAGGCCCATACAGTCGATTTCCAACAATGGCCATCGAACTGCACTTACAGCGACCTTTTTCAAATTTGATTTGGACGTAACTCCAAATCCAACCGTTAGATTTTGAATTTCTAATATTCGTTAGAAAGCTCTTTTCGATACGAACCCAACGGTTCCGATTTTAGGAGAATCCGACGGTCGGATCTCCCGTAATGTCCATTTGAAATAAATGGTCGAAATTCGCGAACTGTCGCGGCGCGGCGCGTTCTATTCAGGCCATTTATATTATATATATAATATATATTTCGTCGATTCCTATTTAAAATGAACTTTATAAATAGTTTTAAATTCGTTTCAAAAGCAATTTCAACTTCCTTTTCAATTCAAATCAAAATTGAATTCTTCTTTATAAATTCGTTTTAAAATTCATTTCTATTCAATTCAAATTTCAATTCAATTTGAATTCATTTCAATTCGCTTTCAATTCAATTTGAATTCGTTTTCAATTCAATTCATTTCGAAATCGTTTTCAATTCAATTCATTTCGAAATCGTTTTCAATTCAATTCATTTCGAAATCGTTTTTAATTCAATTCATTTCGAAATCGTTTTCAATTCAATTCATTTCGAAATCGTTTTCAATTCAATTCATTTCGAAATCGTTTTCAATTCATTTTATTTCGAAATCGTTTTCAATTCATTTTATTTTGAAATTGTTTTCAATTCAATTCATTTCGGAATCGTTTTCAATTCATTTTATTTCGAAATCGTTTTCAATTCATTTTATTTCGAAATCGTTTTCAATTCAATTCATTTCGAAATCGTTTTCAATCGATATAAATATCGATCACGTCAAAATGGCGTCAATCTAATCAACACGGCTTCATAAATTTCTATTTTCAAATATCTTATTTCAAATATTTCTTTTTCAAAATAGTTGTTATTATCAAAATATTTCGTTCAACACATGACCAATCTCAATGGATGAGTACTGTCAACACATGAAGTTTTATTTTATATCGATAAAGATGTAAATTTTATTACTAAAATATTTCGTTCAACACATGACCAATCTCAATGGATGAGTACTGTCAACACATGAACTTTTATTTTATATCGATAAAGATGTAAATTTTATTACTAAAATATTTCGTTCAACACATGACCAATCTCAATGGATGAGTACTGTCAACACACGAACTTTTATTTTATAATATTCTTTATTTTTCAAATTGGAATGAGGCCCAATCAATTACCATATAAAGTTAATTATATGGATTTTCATGCATTACACACATATAATAGCATTGAAAAATAATCAACCATCAACCAAAGTGCACTACACTGTATAAGCATCAAATATAGATATCTAACGCTTATAACAGCCTGTCAATCAATCGATCGACATATTTAATCAATCAGGATGAGTGAACTTCAAATTTCATCCCAACACCCGTGTGGGGTTTCAAACAATCAAACGCATATTTTATCTGTGCAGTTGGGCGATGTGTAAAATTTATCGACCCAATCAATGTCCTTCAAATAGGTGTACATAAACAAACCGTCTGGTTTGTAAATGAATATTTATTTATTCACATTCACGTTAAAAATTATATTTTTAACGACAAAACATTTTATTCCAACCTATGAATTTATATTCAGTTCATTCTTTAAATAAAATGATATTTTTATTTTTCTAACTTATTTTAGAAAATTTCGGCGGCATAACGGCACGATACAAGAAACGGGACAAGGCCTAGCCTTATCCCCGGTCTAGTGAAGGCCCACGCCATTCACACATCAATCAATCCATTCATTTCACCAAACAATTCAATTTCAAATCAAATCATCTAATTTATCTATGCAACCAAACAAACAAGTCCATGGTCTGTGGACAATTGTGTCGGGTGCTACTAAGCACCGTCTGCATCCTAGTATATATATATATAACTAGAAAAGAAATTGAAGAGTGAGAAATTCTCACCGAAAGCTATCCCCACTTCACGACACTCCTATTTAGAGATCTTTGTCGTTCTCGCCTTTTCGTCTTCTTCGTTGCTCGTAGCCACTACATATTTAAAAATCACATTTTTACTTTGTTATTCAATATATAAAAATCGAATTTTTACTTTGCTATTCAATATATAAAAATCGAATTTTTACTATGCTATTCAATATATAAAAATCGAATTTTTACTATGCTATTCAATATATAAAAATCGAATTTTTACTATGCTATTCAATATATAAAAATCGAATTTTTACTATGCTATTCAATATATAAAAATCGAATTTTTACTATGCTATTCAATATATAAAAATCGAATTTTTACTATGCTATTCCATATATAAAAATCACATTTTTATTTCGAAGTTCTATATATAAAAATCATATTTTTATTTCGAAGTTCTATATATAAAAATCATATTTTTATTTCGAAGTTCTATATATAAAAATCATATTTTTATTTCGAAGTTCTATATATAAAAATCATATTTTTATTTCGAAGTTCTATATATAAAAATCATATTTTTATTATCTAAAACTCAAAGCTTTTCCTACAGTAAAAAAAAATCATCTCTTTGTTTCGATAAAATTCGCATCTTTGTTTCGATAAAATTCGCATCTTTGTTTCGATAAAATTCAATTCTTTGTTATATTATTATTTACAAAGCAATTTCATTTCAAAATTTACATTTCTACACTAATGCTAAAATATAGGAAACTTACTTTTAAAACAATAATTTTTTTTATAATTTCTAAAACATTTTCTATTCATAATTTTAAAGGCTGAAAAATAAAATTCACTAAGCATAATTAACTAAATAATTAAGGGGATTATCCCTTTCATCTTCTTTCTGGAAAACACGATCCCGCTGAACCCATTTTCCACTGACGTCGACCTTTAATTTCGCACCTCCATCTCCATCCCGGAACACGATCTAACTGCGCCACGAGGTGCGCCTCAGCCAGAGCTTCCACCGCCAGCGAGCATGGCCAGCTCGCGGCCCCCACCTGCTTGGAAATCCGCCCCCAACGAAGTGACTTTGGCCAGGAAATACTCCCAAATCCTTCCACGATAAACCATCAACCTTATATAGATCGAAAGCCCTTTCTTAGCACTCCAAATTTCGCTTTAGAAAATCTAAAATTCATTAAACTGATTGAAAGAATTTGGGGATTGTTTTCTGGAACGATTTCCACCGTAGGAGCGATAGTGGCGGCTGAATGATTAATGAAAATTAGGGTTTCAAAATTCCAATTTATACCCTTGTTTATTTATTTTTATAATATATAATTTGAACGTATATTTTAAATTACCGGGGCCACATAGTGAATCAGAAAATTCCAGAAAAATTATTTCTAGCTTCGTATTGACGATACGGTCCTAACAAAACTAGTTTCGTCGAATTCTGAGACCGTTTGAAAAATGGCCAATTTCCAGTCGATTAAAATCAACTGAAACTGGTCAAACGCGTTTTCCTTTGCCACGCTCACATATTGATTCGAAAAATTATGAAATTTGGAATCTAGCAATAATTTGACATCGCGGATCCAACAAAACTGGTTTCGTCGAAATCCGAGGTCATTTGCAAAATGTCCATTTTTAAGGGCCTGAATTCCATAGCGACTATTCAGAATTTTCAACTGGACATATCTTTTTATTCCCGTTATGAAATCTTGATTTTTCGGATTCGTTGGAAAGATATCATCAATTAGATCCTAATGATTTTGGTTTCACTAAAATCCGGATTGTTTTGCACCCGGTACATTCAATTGAATTTTGAAATCGAATTATCGAACTACCGCGCCATTTTCAATTCTATTTATAATTATATATAAATATTTATATTCTAACGACGACGCATATATTATATACGTTCGAATTATATTCAAAATAAATTTCTCGTCGTTATTATTTAAAATAATTCATTTTAAATAATCAAAATTCGCTAAAATTGCCAAAATAAAATTTTTAAACTGGCCCAGATTTTCGGGTTGTTACAGACGAACACAATGGCGCAACCGTTTCCCTTAATTCTCACGTCTGAGATTAGTTATTCTTTAATTTCTGAACATTAGTGTTAACAGAAATACGGGGTGTTACATTCTCCCCTCCTTAAAGGATTTCGCCCCCGAAATCTCCAAGTTAAGGAGAATGCATATCCTACCATCCAAACAACCATCTACTCAACCATCAAACACAGGCATCCATTGTCCTTAAAATTTTCTAACGCTGTATGAACATATGCAAGTAGTGTGTGTATATGTTCCTTATATAATGCATAATCAGGCGGTCTACTGATTCAGTTGACCTCCTTAATGCAAACCATGATAGTGCCATGCGTCCATTATGTATGCGAAAAATCCTATCGATACATATTACTTCTACGTGCGTGCACAACCATTCACCAAAATGCAGCATCCATATGATGGTACAACCATTATACATCCATTAACTTAAATATGTACACACATTTATATGCAATATGCGATATGAAGTGACTGAGCCGATCTAGTGCCTAAAGTGTGTGTATATGCATCCACGAGCAACCACTAGCAAACACTTGCATCCACATGAATCCATCATACATAACATGTCTCAAACACATGATTCAACCATAGGACTACTCTATCTAAAGTCAAAGATACTAGCGAGAGGACATACTAAAGATAAGATAAGTACAAGCTAAGCGATAAAGGAGAAATTAAAAGACATACCCTCGAAAAGAAAAGGGTACAATGAACGCATCTTCTCTTCCGTCTCCCAAGTAGCGTTGCTTTCATCATCTCCCCATTGCACTTTGACTAGCTTGACCTCCCGATTCCTCAACTTCTTAACCTCCGAACCAAGAATGCACGTAGGAGCTCGTCGAATCGTCGCATCACGCTCAATCTCCACCTCTATAAGCAAGCTTGACTCTACCACTTCCGCGGTCTCGTGCAAGCATTTCCTCAAATGTGATACATGGAATACATCGTGTACACCACTAAGTCTCTCGGGCAACTCCACTCTATACGCCATTTGCCCAATCCTCTCCTTAATAGGAAACGGCCCTACGAACCTTGGTGCTAACTTCCCAACGGATCCAAAGCGAACGACATTCCGTAATGGAGACACCTTGGCAAAGACCATGTCCCAATATCAAACTCAAGATCTGACCTTCTCTTGTCAACATAAGATTTCTGCCCATCTTGCGCCATCTTCATCCTTCTTCGAATCAAATCGATCTTCTCCGAAGTCTCTCTAATTATATCGGGCCCAAGTAAGATCTTATCTGTAGACTCCCACCAACATGTAGGCGAACGACACGTCCATCCATAAAGAGCCTCGAACGGTGCCATGCCAATGCTAGACTGAAAGCTATTATTATATGCGAACTCTACCAACGGAAGATGTTCCTCCCATGTGCCTCCGAAATCTAAGACACACAACCTCAATAGGTCCTCTAGAATACGATTTACCCTCTCGGTTTGGCCATCCGTCTGAGGATGATATGCGGTGCTCAAACATAACTGAGTCCCTACCGCCTCTTGCAAGCTCTTCCAAAATTTGCTAGTAAAGATAGGATAGCGGTCGCTCACTATGCTAGAAGGAACACCGTGCGAACGAACTATCTCTCGAATGTATATGGAGGCTAACCATGGAGCAGTCCTCTTACTCTTTACGGGAATGAAATGGGCGCTCTTAGTAAGTCTGTTACCATGACCCAAATCCCCGTATTACCCTTCCTCGATCTCGGTAACCCATCAACAAAGTCCATCGAGACACTTTCCCACTTCCATTGTGGGACCTCCAATGGGTGAAGCAATCCACCGGGCTTCTTTTGCTCTGCTTTTACTTGTTGGCACACCAAGCATCTCGCGACAAACTAAGCCACATCCTTCTTCATGCCGGCCTAAATGTAAACTCGTCTCATGTCCATGTACATCTTGTCCCCGCCGGGATGGATGGTCATCTTCGAATGATGTGCATCATCAAGAATGGTCTTCCTTAGGTCCTCGTCTTTTGGTACACAAAGTCTACCGTCCCTACGTAACCAACCCTTATCATCTAGAGTATACCTATGGAGATGGCTCGATAACTCCCCTCTTTTGAGCTTCTCTACTAACTCAACCAACTGTGGGTCATCTCGTTGTGCCTCACTAATCCGTCCCAAAAGTGTAGGTCTGACCTCCAAGGATGCTAGCAAACCGGGTACAAAGTCAATGGAAGGTTTAAAGTCAAACGTAGAGATGAACTCTAAGCTTCGCCGCTCAACAAACAACGGACTCAAGGACAACCTTTTTCTACTTAAGGCGTCCGCCACCATGTTACCCTTGCCAGGGGTATATGCTATCTCGAAGTCGTAGGATGCTAAGAATTCCATCCACCTTTGCTGCCTCAAGTTCAAGTCCTTCTGAGAGAACAAATATTTTAGCAATTTGTGGTCAGTGAACAATTCAAATTTTTCGCCAAGAAGATAATGGCGCCAAGACTTAAGCGCGAAAACAATAGCGGCCAACTCTAGGTCATGTGTAGGGTAATTTCTCTCATGCACTCTCAACTGCCTTCTACCATAGGCTATTACCCTTCCCTCTTACATTAAGACTGCGCCTAATCCTGTCCCACAAGCATCGGTATAAAAGGTAAATGGCTTACTCCCATCTGGCAACACTAAGACTGGGGCTGTGGTCAAAGCTCTCTTTAAACGTTTGAACGCATCATCACAATCTACGTCCCATGTGAAAACTAGGTTCTTCTTCATCAAGCGTGTTAATGGGGTTAATATTTTTGCGAAGTCTTTAATTAACTTCCTATAGTAGCCGGCCAACCCTAAAAAACTCCTTACCTCGGTAGCATTTTTAGGAACTTTCCATTCTTGGATGGCCACTACCTTCGCGGGATCCACGACTATCCCTTCTTTGGAAACCACGTGCCCTAAGAATCGCACTTCCTTCCTCCAAAAGTGATATTTAGAAAATTTAGCTTTAAGGCTATGTGCTCGAAGAGTCTCCAACACTTCCCTAAGATGTAGGGCATGCTCTTCCTCGTTCTTAGAAAAGATCAAGATGTCGTCTACAAAGACTACCACAAATTTGTTAAGGTACTCCCTAAACACCCTACTCATCAAGTCAACAAAGTATGCGGGGGCGTTTGTCAAACCAAAGGGCATCACAAGCCACTCGAAAAAACCGTCCGGAGTCCTAAAGGCAGTCTTGTCTATGCTATCCTCAGCCACTCTTAACTGATGGAAACCCGTGGCTAAGTCCAACTGCGAAAACACTGAGGCGCCAACTAACTGATCGAAGAGATCGTCAATCCTCGGCAGTGAGTGTCTATTCTTCTTAGTAAGCTTATTAAGTTCTCTATAGTCCACACAAAGTCTAAGGGACCCATCTGCCTTCGTGGCAAATACTACTGGAGCACCCCACTCCGATATACTACGTCCGATGAACCCCTTCTCAAGCAATTCCTTCACTTGCTTACTGAGTTCTCTTCTCTCTTGGAGCCATGTTGCGCACTAGTAATGCAACTGGCTTTGCATTATCTACTAGATATAATCGAAAGTCTATCTCACGTTTTAGGGGTAAACCCCTCACCTTATCGAAGACATCAACATATTCACGGACTATGGGAACAGAATGTAAATCATCATCGGATGCGTAAAGGGATTCTAGGTAGCTAAGCATTACTGGACCTCTAGGGTCACAAGAAATATCAAGGGTCTTTCTGAAACGAGTCAACAATCTAACTACCCTTCTTTCACAATCTAGTATGACCCCATATCTAGTTAGCCAATACATACCTAAAATTAAACCGTAGCCCATGAAGCCAAGAACAAAGGCATTGCATTCGAACTCAACGCCCAAGATAAACACTCTCAAATCCCGACAAATCATAGAAAGATGAGCCGAACCACCAATAAGATTTGAAACTACTAAAGGATCCGTAACTAGACTAGTATCTAGGTGCAGTGTTTCAACTAATGATGTAGAGATAAACGAATGTGATGCGCCAGAATCGAATAAAGTACGGACAGGATGATCAAACAGAAAAACTTTCAACGGAAATTGCTCTACCTCATTCTTGCAGCAGTGGGACCACGAGAGCCTGAACTTGTCCCCTTGCCTGCCCTGGTGCCATAAGAGCCTGCACCTGTCCTCCCGAGGTAGACCCTGCCCTCTTCCCTTTCTTTGGACAGTCCTTAATAAGATGTCCCGCCTCGCCACAGTGGAAACAACCAGTCTTCTTTTTCTTCCTACAATCTTTGCTTAGATGGCCAGGTGTCCCACAGTTAAAGCATCTTTTCTTTCCCTTACCATTGTTGCCTTTGCCACCTTTCTTGTTCTGTTGTTGCTATTGCGGCTTCTTTTGATCCCCTTTCTTCTCGGGTGCCTTATTAATATTGGCGCCCTTCTCTTCTTCATGCATAAGCGCCATGTCAACTAGCCTCTCAAAGGTAGCCTCTACGGGGATGTGGGTCATAGCTAACCCATGAAGCAGCTCGTTCAAACCCTTAACAAACCTCAGGGCCTTCTTTTTTGGTGTATTCACCAAGTCCAAGCCAAATCTTGCCAATTGATTGAATTTGTTGACGTACTCTTTCACCGATAGATTCCCTTGCTTCAATGCTAGAAACCTTTCCATGTATAGATTCTCTTCAGCCCGTGAGAGAAACTTCGCCTCAAACCTCTGCCTAAAATCTGGCCATGTATCGACTGGACGTCCTCCATTAGTGACCTCCCACCAAATCGAGGCCTCATCCTTCATTAGCCAGGCAGCTAACTGGACCTTTCTTCCATCATCCACTTCAAAGATTCCAAACAATTCTTCCACCGCTTTTAGCCAGTTTCGAGCTTCAACAAATGTCTCCGTTCCGTGAAAAGGTCTTCCACCCATTGCCCTAAAGTTCTTACATATCTTTGCGAAAGTATCGACGCGATGAGGAGGAGGAGGAGGAGCATTTGCTGGACCTGCGGTGGCGGCCCTAGCCTCGAGATATTGACGAAACCAACCGGGTACATGAACACCCTTTGGTATCTCAGATGCTTCAGACATGCTGAAACGAAAAAGGAAAGATTCAATACAAAAGAACCAAAGGAAAGATATATGGCCCTTGGGGTTATGCTTTCTAAAATAAGCTTTTCTCTTGAAAATACTTTCCTTAAAACATACTTTTGAAGGTATTTCTTTATAAAAAATTATTTTCGAAAAACGGCTTTTCAAAATTCATATATATTCTGGTAACCTTCAGCTCTGATACAACGTGTAACACCCCACGTCCATTAATGTCACTCACAAAGGGAATGCATTAACTTCTATGGAGCGTTTTAAGTGAGTATAAAACAGAAACTTAACAACAAAATAGATATATACAGTACTTGAAAAATTAAAAACTTTATTTTATTGCAGCGAAAAATACATATGTTTGATTACATCATCAAAACCAGAGCCAAGTACATAATATCCATCTTGACTAAATCAAAGTACATAAATTGAAAGACATAATCCCCAATACAAAATAGCCATAAATAAAAGAGAGGCTGAACTTTACTTCAGCGATCCAAGCAATCTTCTAAAAGCAAGAAGCACAACTGTCCAAAATAAAGCTCCACTGGTGCTAATTCCAACCTGAGCAGCTGTGGGGGGGGGGGGGGGGAAGGAAGAAAAGAGGAGGAAACAAAGGGGGGGTCAGACATAAAGTCTGGCGAGTGCGATAACTTTAACAATATAATTACCAAAGTAATTAGGCTAAGGCATAAGTTGGAAAATCAGGAAATGACCATGAACATTGAGTATGGCAGAGTAAAAAAGGAAACAAGATGAACAACAATATCGTTAAAGCGCACCTAAACCACTATAAGATAATTACTAAACTACACAAACACTATAAGATAATTGCTATACTGCACCACCACTAGTCACCCTAAGGTTGATCCCTCCTACAGACTTAAATAATGATAATTGTAGTTTCGTGCACCCCTAGCTGCCTTCATAGGTGTCGCCTTCCCCTATCTCCACTAGGTGTACCCACTACCCCCATTTGATCGGCTCCCTAACTCGTAGATACCCGTGCTGGCCCCACAGTGGGGTGTATCACTCCCCAAAGTGGCAACCCAATACCACCAAGAATGCAAGGCTTATACCTACACGATGCAACAACGTCTTACCTACCAGCCCGGGTCCACACACACATATGAACCCGTTGGACTTGCGTTGTCACTGCTAACCTGGTTTGGCCTCTTACAGTCAAGCCCAGTATGCGTGTCCCGTCCTTGACTTGGGTCGAGCCCACAAAGATATGTATGGGTTACTGGCTGAAATGGGCCCCCATTACTTGACACAAGCTATCCACCTAAGCTTGGTCCCCTCTAGTACATCCCACTTAACCCACTTCTTATTCATGTTTACTTACATGCTTCAATTTTGGTTAAGTATTTCTAATCGTATTTCAAATGCCACCCAAGGCACCCACTAGATTCCACATGCCACCCAAGGCACCCACTTAACCCCCTCATGTCCCACTACATGTTTATCTGGTTAAGTGTTTCTTAATTCATTAAGACCGTAACCTCATAAAGACCTCTAACCTTAGACTGGCATTTGTGGCAGTTGGATTTGCCGGGCGGGTCCGGGCAGTCTTACACCACAAACGAGTCTAACCTCGTGTCTTTACAACTGTTATGTATTTAATTTGTGCCTAAGACCTCTCACATTAGACTGACATTTGTGGCAGTTGGATTTGCCGGGAGGGTTCGAGCAGTCTTACACCACAAAAGAGCCTAACCTCGTGTCTTAGACGATTAATTACTCCTAATTAATCATCCCCCAATTTGAATTACTTTCCCTATTCAAATTATCAATTAATTCCAAATTTAACTATGGCCATAATTGACTCAATTATGTCCATCTATTTATGGTATGAAAAACCATACCAATTTCGTTACAAATTTATTTTATGCCTTTTAAGGCATTTATACCAATTAAATCTTTTAATATTACCCCCTTTTACCCCCACGTTGTACGTTTGTTCGTTTAACGTAAAATATACGTTAGACTCGAATAGTCTAACTCATGGAATAAAGAGAAAACATCACAACATACATATAATTAAAACTAGATCTAAACATAAGGGGTGAACTTGCATGTGTGAATGATGTTCTACATCTAAAACTTGCATAGGCCAAAGTTACATCTTGCATAAAATTACATATGTCATAAATCCAAATCTAAAGGTGTAAACTTGTTTAGATAATGGTCACAAACTTGCATAAATCATGTACGTCATAGATTTAAACTTGCATAGGCAGTAACCACAAACTTGCATAACATGATTCATTTACAAACACATGTATTCATATAAACTTGCATATGTGATTTATGCAACATAACAATGGTATAAACTTACAGCTAAACATGTAAACTAGCATGTAGAATTTGGCATATAACTCACACATGTCATAGCCTAACTATAGATCCAAAATAGATGTCATGAAGCATATAAGGTTATATATAATTTTCCCTAACTTGCATATGATTCATGTCTTAATAAAAATCTCAACTTGCATACATACTTATGATTTATCATATGAATCAACATACCCAAACTAACATATGAACAACATGGTGATTCGATTATACATGAGCCAATCATAAAATTACAACATAGATGATCACAACTTTACAAGATAGCATCATAGAATTTGCAACATAAACTTCACAATTTTACTACATGAATAATAACATGCGGTCAATAATTCACATCATATCCAAATAGTCCACATCATAACTCAATCCAACTAATTTGCTAATTATTTTATTAAAATTATCGAACTCACAATTCAGAGAAGGTCTTAAATTCTGAATTCTGAATTCTGAAGTTGTAAAAGCTTTCCTTTGAAGAAGATTCGTTGTTAAAGTTGAAAAGAATTGAATTAGATTAGCTTTCTTTCTCTCTAATTGGTGGCAGCTATGATGAGTTGCTAGGTGACGGCCTGGAGGCCATGAATCTAATTTTGTTTTGATTTTAGGGTTTGAGTCTACATGTCTTTTTATAGAGTTTAGGATTAGTTTAAGCCACCCGATCAACCCAGAATTAATCCCAGCCAATCAGAGCATATCAGAAACCCTAATGAGTCAGCATCTAGTCATCAACAGGTCATAAATCAATTCTGCCCGAGGGGGGGGGGGGCAGGTCGACCCCCAGGTCGACCCTATGGTCGACCTGGTTAAGGCAGGTCGACCCTATGGTCGACCTGACCCTGGCGGGAAAATTCCCGCCTAGCCCATCTGACTCTTAATTTTCAAATTTTGAAATCTGTTTTGAATTTTCTGAAACTTCCGATGGCCATAACTTCTTCATACGTAGTCCAATTCACGCAAACTTGGACTCTATCTCAACCAGAATTCCGAGACGAACACAATGGCTCAAGCCATTTCCCTTAATTCTCACGTCTGAGATTAGTTATTCTTTAATTTGTGAACATTAGTGTTAACAGAAATACGGGGTGTTACAATAAGCATATATAGCATGTATAATTAGGAACTAAAATACTTAGGTAAGATCTGTAAGAATTCCTTCATGCTTAATTAAAATGTGACATGAACATAACACTTGAGTGCTAGAACAACATTGATGGAAGTTTGGTTTGCTATCTATCATAGAAAGACTTGCAGTATTTGATCTCAAAGCATTTAATGCAAGTTTAACTTTACAACTAAGTTTGTTTTTAAAGTAAAAACATATTAATAGGTGGACAACTATTCCCTGCCGTATGATAGAAAGAAATGAGTAGAGCGTCTTATTGTAGAGAGAACAATCCAAATTTTTCCATCTAGTGTGTAAGAGGAATTTAAATTTATTGATAAAGGACTCTTGCATTTAATGTTTTTTCAAAATAAAGATGTGTTGTGTGTTTAAGTATATGGAGCAAAACTTGGGCAAGGTATTTTTGACAAAACTAGACATCAAGATGGATAACTTTCCATCTGAACATACTGGCACTTAAATAGAAGCTTCTTTTCTCTACTAGCATTTAAGACACCCCTTATTTTATATTATTCTCAAGTCTATAAATATGAAGCACATTTACTTACTTTTTGCACACAATATTTCGAGCTAAACAAAAAGAAAGACAGACAGGAAACTTTGTGTACATAGCAGAAAAGGATGTGAGTAAACACTAACTATTTTCTTTTAAAACCCATGCAAGTTGACGAATGATTATATATGTTTGTATTGCGGAACTATACCACTGAAACATGTTTGTTTGATTAAAGTTACCATGAAAATCCCTGTAAATGCAAACTGAACTGTGAATACATGTTAAACATTACTGTGTTGCTGTATGTTGCTCTGTTGATGATTCATGGAAATGTATATTTAGGTTTGTAAATGACATTAGAATTTACTAGGTCTGCTGTTACCCTTATCTGTTGAACAAACACTTAAGACACCCTCTGTTGACAAAACTGTGTATCCACTATGTGAACACATGCCTCTGTTCGATGCCATTACCTATAGATGGGTTGCTAGTGTGAAGATCAGACACTAGTCCTTCATACAAATGATTCATACAAGTGTATTATCAACATGAAAAGTCACTGGAACATGTATATGACACACATACACATGCACACACACACACACACACATATATATATACATACATATATATATATAGTATAAAACATACATTAAAGAAACTATTAAACCAACCTTTTCCAACTTGTTCAGTTATGAAATTCAGGTGTCTAAACGTGATAGTGGTAAGAAAATAGGATTTTTAAAACTAATACCAGAATTTTTAAAAAAAGGGGGGACTGAGAAATACTGTTCTTGCCGGAAATGGGAATCATGGCTGTTGTCGACGATCCAGTGGACCGTCGATACTGGGAGTTGGTCGGGAGGAGCTGTATAACCTTAGAAAGCTAAGAAAAATATAAAAAGATTTTCCATTTCATGAATTTCGCAAACGAATCAATCATAGGGTTTTTGTTTGGTTTTGGGTTACTCGAGTTTGGTGATGAACTGCGCCGACGTGGTGTTGTGGAGGCTTGCGCACCAGGGGAGAAGCCTGAAGTGGCTCGTCGCCAGTGGGTAGCCGGAGTACGATAGGTTCCGGTGCCAGATGTGGAAGCAGGAGTGGGTTTCTTGAATTGGGGTTTGGAAGAGAACGAGAGACAGTAAAGAGAAAAAAATTGGCAAATGAACGGGCACGTAAATTTAGCAGTGATCAGGGGGTTGGCACGATGTCTGGAGGCTTGGCAACTACTGTATTTGGCAAGATGATTGGGCAAGGTTTGGCACGATGTCTGGAGTGATCTGGCAAGCGAAACCCCGGTGTTTGAAGGGTTGGTACTTTGGCAAACTAGTAGTGCCACATGGTACTTTGGTTAAGAGGAAATCATAGGTTGCGGCATAGGATTTTGGCATTGGAGCATGGTGTCTGAAGGGTTGGTACTTTGGCAAACTGGTAGTGGCAAGTAGTACTTTGGTGGTTGGCAAATGAAGGTGGGAGCACGGGATCTGTAGGTGATCCACCATGCGCAGCACAGAATTTTGGGGACTGGTACTGGTACTTTGGTCAAAACGCTAACAAAAGAGATTTTTGAAAGAAGTTTTAAATTAAAAACAATTTATTTTAAAAATAGAAAAAAAAGAGAAGTTTTATTTAAAAATATCGTAGACAAGTGGAAGGAGGACAATAGCAGAATTGCGAAGTGCAAACTTGACTGTAGAAGGTCAATGAGTTGAAATTTTTAATGTAAAAGAAATAATTTAAATAAATTATAAATTTCATTTATTTATTAGAAGTAAGAAAATGATTTACAAGAAGAACAAAAATATTAAACATCGTATAAAGACAGATGACAAACGAAGTAAAATACTGTGTGCAACACACACGCTTTATTGGTTCAAATTTAAAGGATGTGTAAACTAATCATGTTAGGTTGATAATTTAGTATTAGCCGTAAAAGACATTACGTATATCGTTTCGAAGAGACCGAAATAAATATTCCGCTTCAATTCGATTTCTACATTGCAAGTCGAAGATTATCAAGGATAATAAAAGACGGAGTTATGCAAGAATTGTTTTATAAATCCTAGGTAGAAATTGCCTAAGATGGGTTTATAAAATAATGTCTTCGGTTTGTCCAGTCCTAGGACAACTTGTATGGACGAATGTCTGACAGAGTACTCCTAACTAATCACGTACATTGATCTTTTCAAACATAGTTATGGGTGGCAGAGGAATTCGTTTCTCTTGCTTTATACTTGTAATATATTTTTAGAGATGTCAATTAGTAAATTAGCTGGTTTGAGGATGTGACGTTCAAAGCAAATAAAAAGCGTGTGTCAAGGTAAGTTTAGCTTCAAGCTTCATAACCAGGAAATGACAAAAATCGGGCAGGCAGCATGGCTATGTGGGTAGCTCCCACTAGGATGTATTATCACCTATCTAGAGATATTCCTTTTGTTCTTATTCTATCGATGCTATTCCATTCGGAAATGGTTGCCGTATACAACCATTGGTGATATACATTCGATACACTCAAGAGAAATGAGTGGTCAGTCATGTGTGGCCGGGTTACAAGAAGTTCTTGTTGAACCCAGTGTATTCCTCTCTAGAGGTACACTATCGGAAGGTGGTTTCATACCTTGTCATAATTGGAACTCCATTAACCATAAGCGTTAAACGGTTTTGTTTGTATAATATATAAGTAAAATGTGAGATGAAAGCATTCTGCTAAATTCTAAATTATTTGTGGAAACACTAGACATTATCATAATATCTGGTTTAAATATGCAAACTGTTTTGATTCTCAAAGGTAAAAGCTCGTTCCGTATTTACGGAGTGGTCTTATGAGTAATGATTTTTATTTCTGATCTTGTTTAAAATCGTTTACTCACACCAGTCCCCAATTGACCCAAAGTTTATTTTTCTGCGTTTTCCTTAAACTCTTGGGTATTCATAACACTTGTTATGAATAGACAAGTGATTCAGGTCTTGACTTACTTTTGGAGTAGCTGGATGGGAAGGATCTGAATGTTGGCTTATCTATGTATAATTATCTGCAACTTGTTTTATCCATGATGTTATGTATAATTATCTGCAAATTAGTATCACAAATGTTAAGTATGTAAATTTGTGATGAAATGTATCCATATGTATAAAGTACTCTAATGTACTTGACTTATGATATGTAATATTTTGGGTTGTTATGTTATGATCAAGTTCCGCTGTGAGATTCTGATGTTTTCTGTAGTTTTATCTTCTACCTATCTTTTATTCTTATATAATGATACAACTTCCGAGGTGTTCGAAAGTTGGGTCGTTACAGTTGGTATCAGAGCTTAGGTTACTGAATACCTTGGCTTTGGGTGTGTGTTGAGAGAGCGTATTTGAATTCAGACATTATTATATATAAAATATATACTTACTTATGAGGGATCGACTTGAGTTAGATAACTGAGTATTTTAACGTCTGATCAAGTTTGATTATCGACCTAATATATTCAGGTGATTTAGTACGAATACCCGTGGATGAAGAGGTCGATCTAGTGGAACCACCACTACCAATGGACATGCCACTAACCCGAATCAAGTGGAAACTATGGAAGAAGTTATCCCAGTTCAACCAAGGGAAAATTTTGCAACTATCTGTAAGGAGTATAACACTCTAGGAGGGAAGGTTTTCAAAGGAACCGAATCGTTCATTGAAGTTCAAGCGTGGTTGAGATCATGTGAGAGGATTTTCAAAGGACTGAATTTGAATGACGAGAAGAAACGCCTTTTGGCTTCGTGGCAACTTCAAGGAGCTGCAACAATCTGGTGGGACGCACAAACAACGAACGTTCCGGAAGATGGCTTTACTTAGGGAAAATTCAAAGAGGAGTTCGATGCACGGTTTCTTCCCGCAGCAGGTAAGACTAGGATGTATAGGGATTTCATAGATCTCAAGCAAGGAAACCTATCGATAGCAGATTACGAGAATAAGTTTAATGCACTATCCTATTTCGGGCCAGAACTGATCAATACTTCGCTTAAGAAGAACGAGATGTTCATAGCGGGTTTGAAGGATAATTTGCAAGTTAAGATGATTGGACATCTGAAGGATCCATTCATTGACTTAGTAAACATGGCCATTCGACATGAAGCACTATACACAAAGAAACCAATAGCGAAGGAACAGACTGGAGAAACCAAGGGAGGAAATCCCAACAAAAGGAAATTAAATCCAAATTGGAAAAACAAGTAAAATGGAAAAGAGGGAGAGGAAAGTCCCAGGATCGTTACAATAATTTGATGTGCCATAACTGTAAAGAGAAAGGACACATCGCTAGGTTTTGTAAGAAATCAGAAGTCAAGAAGCCAGAGCCACCTCAGCAGCAATCACAGGGACTGGGTAATACTACTGTCCGACAGATTTTATGCTATAAGTGTCATCAGCCCAGACACCTGATCAAAGATTGTCCTGTTATGAAGAGGGCACAACAAACCAAGGTCTATGCTATTAAGAACGAACCATCAACTTCTGAAGATGCAGAAATGGAGGAAGTTCTGGAAGGTACCCTATCTTTTTTTTTTAAAAAAAAAGGAGTTAAATTTATTAGGGTCGTCCTTCAAATAAATTGAATTAGGGTGATTTAAATTAGAATGATATCTAATTATATTGATATAAGAAATAAAGTTAAAATTTTAAATTGAATTAAAATTTGATATTTCCACTAAAGTAAGCCAAACTTAATGGGGTATGAACCCTTGATAAGTAAACTGGTTGATTTTTGAAATAGAATCTGATTTCTAAGTTACGAAATGGAGATAACTAATTTAATAATTAGTTAAGGGAGAATGTGGATGGAACTTAACGGTGTTAAGTATATTGACCTGAAGAGTTGGATATGGATTCAATTTAAGAAGAGAATTTGGGGCAAATAAATATATTTGAACGGGTTGATTCAAATTAAGGAAGTATATAAGACTAGGAAATTTTTCCAAATGAAATCAAGGATATTTTGGAGTAATATGAGTAATGAGGAATTAAGACGTGGGATTAAGAAACTGGAAACTAATTGGAAAATTGGTTAAGTTGAATGATTTACTTGGTATCAGTCTGATGTTCATTTTGGTCTTCGGGGTTGATACTTAGAGGGTTATTCGTTTACCGATTTATGGTTAGGAACTGATAAATATTGAGAAATAGAAATGCAGTAATGGAAATGTTTTCAAATCAAGTGAGAAATATTTTAGTTATGGAGTAACCGTGATAAAATTTCTGATGTGTATTGATTATTTATGTATATAAGTTATAACTTGAATCTACGCGTTAATCTCAAATTTCGAGGATGAAATTTTTGTAAGGACGGCACATTGTAATGTCCCGGGTTTTAGACTAAATATTTCTAAACCCATAAATTGATTAATTTCATTATTTTCTAATTTAATTAATGAGATTTAACCATTCATGAAAAGAGATGATAAGAAAAGTAATTAACTTTTTCTTCTATACACTTATGTATTGGCATATGAGAATTTTTCCATTTCTTTTGTATGCATATCAATTGTAGCAAACACTTAGATTATACACTAAGTAAAATCCGATTTGTCAAGAAAAAATTTATTAAGTGAATTGTTAATAATAATTTCATCATACATATGCACCCCTGTATAAAGAACAAACTGCGCATACATGTCATTTAGAATATGTAAGCACTTCTCTTCATAAGCATATTAAGCATGTATAATTAGGAACTAAAACTTAGGTAAGACCCTTAAGAATTCCTTCAAGCTTAAGGAAAATGTAACATGAACATAACATTTGAGTGTTAGAACAAGATTGATGGAAGTTTGGTTTGCTATCTATCATAGAAAGACTTGACACTATTTGATCTCATAGCATTTAATGCAAGTTTAACTTTAAAACAAAGTTTGTTTTTAAAGTAAAAGCATATTAAAAGGTGGAAAACAATTCCCTGGCGTATGATAGAAAGAAATGAGTAGAGCATCTTATTGTAGAGAGAACAATCCAAGTTGTTCCATGTAGTGTGTAAGGGGAATTTAAATTTATTCCCAAAGGACTCTTGCATTTAATGTTTTTGTCAAAATAAACATGTGTTTTGTGTTTAAGTACATGAAGCAAAACTTACGTAGGATATTTTTGACAAAACTAGACATCAAGATAGATAACTTTCCATCTGAACATACCTGCACTTAAACAGAAGCTTCTTTTCTTTACTAGCATTTAAGACACCCCTTATTTTATATTATTCTCAAGTCTATAAATAGGAAGCATATCTACTTACTTTTTGCACATAATATTTCGAGCTAAACAAAAAGAAAGGCAAAACAGGAAACTTTGTGTACACAACAGAAAAGGAAGTGAGTAAACACTAACTATTTTCTTTTAAAACCTTTGCAAGTTGATGAATGATTATATATGTTTGTATTGCTAAACTATACCACTGAAACATGTTTGTTTGATTAAAGACACTATGGACATCCTTGTAAATGCAAACTAAACTGTGAATACATGTTAAACATTACTGTGTTGTTGTATGTTGCTCCATTGATGATTCATGGAAATGTATATTTAGGTTTGTAAATGACATTAGAATTTACTAGATCTGCTGTTACCCTTATCTGTTGAACAAACACTTAAGACACCCCATGTTGACAAAACTATGTATCCACTACGTGAACACATGGCTCTGTTCGATGCCATTACTCATAGATGGGTTGCTAGTGTGAAGATCAGACACTAGTCCTTCATACAAATGATACATACAAGTGTATTATCAACATGAAAAGCCACTGGAACACGTATAAGACACACACACACACATACATATATATATATATATACAGTATAAAACATACAGTAAAGAAACTATTAAACCAACCTTTTCTAACTTGTTCAGTTATGAAATTCAGGTGTCTAAACGTGATAGTGGTAAGAAAATAGGATTTTAAAAACTAAAACTAGAATTTTTAATAAAGGGGGGAGTGAGAAATACTGTTCTTGCCGGAAATGGGAATCATGGCTGTTGCCGACGATCAAGTGGACCGTCGATACTGGGAGTTGGTCGGAAGGAGCTGTACAACCTAGGGAAGCTCGGAAAATATAAAAAGATTTTTCCATTTCATGAATTTCGCAAATGAATCAATCATAGGGTTTTTGTTTGGTTTTGGGTTACTCGAGTTTGGTGATGAACTGCGCTGATATGGTGGCTGTGGAGGCTTGCGCACCAGGGGGGAAGCCTGACGTGGGTCCTCGCCAGTGGGTAGCCGGAGTACGTAGGTTCCGGTGGCCAGAGGTGGAAGCAGGAGCGGGTTTGTTGGATCGGGTTTGGAAGAGAATGAGACACAGTAAAAAGAAAAGATTTGGCAAATGAACGGTCACGTAAATTTAGCGGTGATCATGGGGTTGGAGATGTCTGGAGGCTTAGCAACTACTGGATTTGGCAAGGTGATCGGGCAAGGTTTGGCACGACGTTTGGAGTGATCTGGCGAGTGAAACCCCGGTGTCTGAAGGGTTGGTACTTTGGCAAACTGGTAGTGCCACGTTGTACTTTGGCTGAGAAGAAATCATGGGTTGCGGCATGGGATTTTGGCACTGGAGCACCGTGTCTGAAAGGTTGGTACTTTGGCAAACTGATAGTGGAAAGTGGTATTTTGGTGGTTGGCAAATGAAGGTAGGAGCACGGGATCTGGAGGTGATCCACCATGCGCAACACAGGATTTTGGGGACTGGTATTGGTACTTGGTCAAAACGCTAACAAAAGAGATTTTTGAAAGAAGTTTTAAATTAAAAAATAGTTTAATTTAAAAATAGAAAATAAAGAAAAAAATAATTAAATAAAAAGAGAAGTTGTATTTAAAAATATCATAGACAAGTGGAAGGAGGACAATAGCAGAATTACGAAGTGCAGAACTTGACTGTAAAAGGTCAACGAGTTGAAATTTGTAATGTAAAAGAAATAATTTGAACAAATTATACATTTCATTTATTTATTAGATGTAAGAAAACGATTTAAAAGAAGAATAGAAATATTAAACATCATATAAAGATAGATGACAAACGACGTAAAATACCGTGTGCGACGCACACGCTTTATTGGTTCAAATTTAAAGGATGTGTAAACTAATCATGTTAGGCTGATAATTTAATATCAGTTGTAAAAGACATTACGTATATCATTTCGAAGAGACCGGAATAAATATTCCACTTCAATTTGATTTCTACGTTGAAAGGTGAAGATTATCAAGGATAATAAAAGAAGGAGTTATGCAAGAATTGTTTAGTAAATACTAGGTAGAAATTGCCTAAGATGGGTTTATAGAATATTGTCTTCGGTTTGTCCTGTCCGAGGACAACTTGTATGACTAACTAATCACGTACATTGTTCTTTTCAAACGTAGTTATGGGTGGCAGAGGAATTCATTTCTCTTGCTTTATACTTGTAATATATTTTTGGAGAAGTCAATTAGTAAATTAGCAGGTTTGACGATGTGACGTTCAAAGAAAATAAAAAGCGTGTGTCAAGGTAAGTTTAGCTTCAAGCTTCACAACCAGGAAATGACAAAAATCGGGCAGGCAGCATGGCTATGTGGGTAGCTCTCATTAGGGTGTATTATCACCTATCTAGATATATTCCTTTTGTTCTTATTTTATCGATGCTGTCCCATTCGGGAAATGATTGCCGTACACAACCATTGGTGATATACATTCGATACACTCAAGAGAAATGAGTGGTCGGTCATGTATGGCCGGGTTACAAGAAGAACTTGTTGAACTCAGTGTATTCCTCTCTAGAGGTACACTATTGGAAGGTGGTTCCATACCTTGTCATAGTTGGAAATCCATTAACCATAAGCGTTAAACGGTTTTGTTTGTATAATATATAAGTAGAATGTGAGATGAAAGCATTCTACTAGATTCTAAATTATTTATGGAAGCCCTAGACATTATCATAATATCTGGTTTAAATATACAAACTGTTTTGATTCTCATAAGGTAAAATCCGTTCCATTTTTACGGCGTGGTCTTATGAGTAATAATTTTTATTTCTGATCTTGTTTAAAATCGTTTACTCACACCAGTCCCCGACTGACCCAAAGTTTATTTTTCTGTGTTTTCCTTAAACTCTTGGGTATTCATAACACTTGTTATGAATAGACAAGTGATCCAGGTCTTGACTTACTTTTGGAGTAGCTAGATGGGAAGGATCTGAATGTTGGCTTATCTATGTATAATTATCTGCAAGTTGTTTTATCCATGATGTTATGTATAATTATCTGCAAGTTAGTATCACAAATGTTAAGTATGTAAATTTGTGATGAAATGTATCCGTATGTATGAAGTACTCTAATGTACTTGACTTATGATATGTAATATTTTGGGTTGTTATGTTATGATCAAGTTCCGCTGTGAGATTCTGATGTTTTCTGTAGTTTTATCTTCTATCTATCTTTTATTCTTATATAATGATACAACTTCCGATGTGTTCGAAAGTTGGGTCGTTACATATGACCTACTCTACCTCCCTAATTTCCGTATCGAGCTGCACATATGTCATGCAATACGAGGATCGCAGTGTTTCATGTGAAGACTAGGCATGGATGCCTATTCCATATTATTGGCATCGCCTGACACGTGGCCAACCCGAGATGGCCGCAACGTGGCAGATCGAGCCGACCGCCTATAGATACTCAGTTCGCAAATTGAGAAGAGGACATAGGAATCTTTTGACTTGGCTTCTCAGGCGTTAGGTCGTTGCACCATAACTAAACCGAGCTGAATTTTAATACAAGGATTTTTTATCATTCATCTTCTTTCTTTACTTGCTTACAAATCAAATGAATGTAACCTATAATCGACAGTATAAACAGAGATTATAAGTCGAAGTATGCATATATTTGGCTGAACAACTATAAAATTGTTGTGTGCTCCTTGTGACTGTTTACTTTCTTACATCCTGTGATTGGGATTATGAGAATATTCTGTGATTTGTGTGTGGATTACATACTTTGGGGATTGATAGTTAAAAGTCCCACCTTTTGACATAAACACTTTGGCGCGCTAGGAAGGGGTACAGGCACATGCCTTCACCATTTTCTAGCTCGAAAGGCTTAGGATAGCTAGTTCTTGGACTAAAAATGGTGAAGCGGAAGAAGGATAAAGTGTCTTTCCAAGCGCAGGCCACGGGAAATGAGGAAAACCAGGAGGCTTCCTCCTACGGAGATCCATCTCTATACTTATAAACGAGGGAAGAGATGGATGTTTTTCTCAAGGAACTAAGAGCAAGGATGAAGCACTAGGATGAGCACGCAAGCAACAAGAGATGATGGAGAGTTTCTTTGTTCAATTGGACAGAAAGCAAGGCAACCTAGCAGCTCTCCCTGAAAATAATACCACTGGGCAGCAACAAAACCACAGCTTGGGTCGACCCAAGCTCCGACTTGGCCCGAAATCTTACCACAAACTGACTTATGCAGCCTCCAGGTCGGTCTACTGCTCATGCCGACCTAAGTATGACTGGGGACAGTCAACTTCCAATCCTCGAGAGGCGTAATACCATATCAGCTCCCGGTGCTGCAGAGGAAAACACAATACCACAGGGTTAGAACTAATCTACTTTTCAACATTATTCAATTAAAATAGCTTAACGATTGAAAAACATCAATTGTCATAGCAAAAATTTTAGAAGGCTTAAATTACACAGCCAGAGGTTGTTTAAAATAATTGATTAGTTGTCTTATTTTCATGTTGGCGATCAATGATCTATGATTCGCGCTATCCTTGCTATGTGTTTCGATCTGATTGGACACAAACTTGATAAGAGATAATAGTCGAGATTCGTAGGTATTAGTACCGATAATGGAGCTAATGGCCAACCTCACAAGTAATTGATCTCCATTTATATGCAAAGTGATGTTCTAAACTTAGCTAAGAGCTGATAATCATATCGTAATGGATTCAATAGGTCGTTCCTCCAAGATTTAAAGTTCACCTTCAAAAACCTTGAATTCTACCATACTAAGTTTTTATGTAGCAAGAGTTTATAAGCAATATATTAATCGATATATTAACAATTGGAATATAATAAAAGATTGTTAGCATTACCATGAAGTTCAATAAGTGAAAATTAGGGACACATCTGCATTTTTAAACTTAATAAACATACATCCTTTTGTAATTTAAAATACAAACTATATCTTGAAGTTATTGTGTTTAATCACTGTTGGATCTTCATGATCTGAAATATCTTTACATAAATATTTTCAAAAATAAAAATATAATATATTTCAGTAAGTTTTTCGGATTTCAATTTTCGTTTTCACCATTAAAAAGCTAAATGAAGATTCACGGGTCATACGTTTAATGATTTTTTTTTTTATAAATTTGCCTTATGAATATGTTAGAGGCTTCAAGTTGTTGTTGTTCGGATAGGGTGGATACTGCTAATTGAGTAAGGAAGTGAAGCTTGTAGTTTGTTGTTTGATACTCGATTAATCTTTTGAACTAAATCTTCACTATTTTTGTTTTCCCTTTTTTTCTCATTTTTGTAGCAGAACAAGGTTAGTTAAGCTTGGCGGAACGTGAGCCACACTATTACGTACATATATCGCGGAATGACGAGTGCATGGATTGAGTACATAACAAGAGCTTTATGGTAATTTTTTAAAGGACCACCATAAGTTTACATCTTTTGTTGTCCCTCCTGTGCTTTGCTAGCACTTCCTTGATCCTCATTCTATTTTTTTTTCTTACCATATATTTATCTGTACGTATATGAGAAATAAGTGGTAGAAATTAGCACTGACACTCCAATTTTGAATAAATAATGGTCACTTTTTTATTTTTCCTAAACTACTATGGGTTGCACTGTTATAAACAACACTTTCTTAGTAATACATTAAGATATGACTAAATTAACTTTTTTACTATTCGGCAAGAAATAACCATTTAAACAACTAGTTTTCAACCGTATAACACTGAATACAGTAAACAAGTGAAATGGTTACCCTTCACCATTTCTAACTTCTTGAATTCAGTCATATGCTACTGTATTTCTAAAGGGCAATTTTGTCTGAAAGTTAAAAAAAAAAAACTATCTCAGACCCCCTTAATAATTCAAAAGTGAGGGGTGTGCCCTTAATTTTTTTTTTCCACTCCTTATTCAAAATTGGAGTGTCATGAACAATATTCCAAATGACCAATATTAGTACTCACAGGCGTTCCACAGCCGCAACGTAACATGTCATACGAAGACAGAATGAAGTACACACAGCCAAGTGTGGGGTAGCACAAGAGCTCACAAAATTGAGAAGCATGTTCCTCTCCAAAAATTTTAAACCACAGAGACCCAAAAACTGGCTGAATTCATGAACCACATAAAAAACGTTTGTCAGCAATTCTCTAAGCAGATATTTATAGTGCAATTTTTACTTGAGAGTTATGCACTTAATGACATTTATTACTTCGTTATACTCCATAGTTGGTATCTACAGCTATGATTTTTTTCAAATAGTCTTTTATCTTTAAGCTGTGTTATATTCCGCTGTTTTCAATATATCATGTTTTTCCTGCTGTATTCAGCTATTCTCATTATATCTTCATAAAAAAACTTATATTTACACATTATAAAATTTATGAAATTATTTATTATTAATTGAATTATTTAACATGTGCTTTTAGAAATAAAAATATACTAATGTTCTATTAAGTTTAATTAAGTTAAATAAAATTTTATTTTACAATTGTAATAACCCGAAAATCTGGGCCAGTTTAAAATTTTTATTTTGGCAATTTTAGCGGATTTTGAATATTTAAAATAGATTATTTTAAATAAAATTGACGAGAAATTTATTTTGAATAGAATTCGACGTATATATTATACACGTCGTCGTTAGAATATAATATTTATATATAATTATAAAGGGAATTGAAAATGGCGCGGTAGTTCGATAATTCGATTTCAAACTTCAATTGAATGTACCGGGTGCAAAACAATCCGGATTTTAGTGAAACCAAAAACATTAGAATCTAATTGTGAATATCTTTCCAACGAATCCGACAAATCAAGATTTTATAGCGGGAATCAAAAGATATGTCCAGTTGAAAATTCTGAATAGTCGCTATGGAATTCAGGCCCTTAAAAATGGAAATTTTGCAAATGACCTCGGATTTCGACGAAACCAGTTTTGTTGGATCCACAGTGTCAAGTTATTGCTAGATTCCAAATTTCATAATTTTTCGAATCAGTATGTGAGCGTGGCAGAAGAAAACGCGTTTGACCAGTTTCAGTTGATTTCAATCGACTGGAAATTGGCCATTTTTCAAATGGTCTCAGAATTCGACGAAACTAGTTTTATTAGGACCGTATCGTCAATATGAAGCTAGAAAATATTTTTCTGGAGTTTTTCTAGTTAGTATGTGACCCCGGTAATTTGAAATGTACGTTTAAAATTCAATACACCGATTTAAATGTAAATTTAATGGAAACTGATTCAAACAGTCGAATCAGCCTACGATACATATCCCATTGTGTTCGGAATGGGGGTAAAACGCTAGGGATGACAGGCGGTGGGCCTCGTTTAGAGGTCGTATGTGAAAGTCAACTTTTTGCAAAATAAAATAATAAATTAAATAAATTAAAATTTAAAACCCTCCACTCTCCTCTCTCCTTAACTACCTAGGCCCCCCCACGTTCGTTTTATTTCAGAATCAAAAAAAAAAAGAACGAAGAAGGAGCAGGCGCCCCCCCTTCCACAGGCGATCGATCGCCTCCCCAGCGAAGGCGGCGCCGCCCTAGTCTCTCTCCCCTCCTCTGGCCAATCGCGAGGTTGGAGCATCCCCCCCTGTCGTTTACACCTGCCGCAACGGAATCCGCACCACTTCATCGATCTTCACCGCGAGCTCCACCTTCTCCTCTTCCCAATTGAACTCGTTGCATCCTCCGACGTCCGCAACTCGATCTCGGGTCCGCGAAGAACCTTGGCCTCCGTCATCTGCTTCCACCGACCGTCAGACGCCCCGCCTCCCTTTTCTTTAAGCGATAGTGAGTTTTCTTTTTTTTTCTTTCTTGTTTATTTAGTTTAAATAATTTTTTTTTGTGAATAAATAAAACCAGTTTATTTCATGTGAAGTAATATATAAAGTTTATATTTTTATTCGTATGAAGTTCATATTTTTATTCGCATAAGGTCAAGATCTGAATTTTGATTAGATTACAGAGATAATAAAAATATAATTTATATATAAGTATGAAAATATGATTTTTATATTTTTAAAGTATTAAAAATATAATCTTTACTATATAGAAGTGGTAGAAATATGATTTTTGTTTAGGTAGAGAATTAAAAATATAATTTTTACATGATAGGAATATTAAAAATATCATCTTTATATGTGTAGAAAAATAAAAATGAGATTTTTATAAAGATGAAATCTTTAAATTTGAAAAGGCGAAGTCTATGTGTTTATAAAGGCGAAATCTTTAGGTGGAAAATAGCGTGATAAAAATATAATTTTTATCTATATAACATAGTAGTAAAAATTCGATTTTTATATATTGAATAGCGAAGTCAAAATTCGATTTTTATATATTGAATAGCGAAGTCAAAATTCGATTTTTATATATTGAACTTCGAATTAAAAATGTGATTTTTATATATTGAACTTCGAAATAAAAATGTGATTTTTATATATTGAACTTCGAATTAAAAATGTGATTTTTATATATTGAACTTCGAATTAAAAATGTGATTTTTATATATTGAACTTCGAATTAAAAATGTGATTTTTATATATTGAACTTCGAATTAAAAATGTGATTTTTATATATTGAACTTCGAATTAAAAATGTGATTTTTATATATTGAACATCGAAGTAAAAATTCGATTTTTATATATTGAATAACGAAGTAAAATTTCGATTTTTATATATGTAGTGGCTTCGGGCAACGAAGATGACGAAAGTGCGATAACAATGAAGATTTCCATCAAAGAAGAGTCAAGATGATTGGATAGCTATCTGTGAGGATTTCTCACTCTTCAATTTCTTTTCTAGTTATATATATATATACTAGGATGCAGACGGTGCTTAGTAGCACCCGACACAATCGTCCACAGACCATGGACTTGTTTGTTTGGTTGCATAGATTAGTTAGATGATTTGATTTGAAATTGAATTGTTTTGGTGAAATGAATGGATTGATTGATGTGTGAATGGCGTGGGCCTTCACTAGACCGGGGATAAGGCTAGGCCTTGTCCCGTTTCTAGTATCGTGCTGTTATGCCGCCGAAATTTTCTAAAATAAGTTAGAAAAATAAAAATATCATTTTATTTAAAGAATGAATTGAATAGAAATTCATAGGTTGAAATAAAATGTTTTATCGTTAAAAATATAATTTTTAACGTGAATGTGAATAAATAAATATTCATTTACAAACCAGACGGTTTGTTTATGTACACCTATTTGAAGGACATTGATTGGGTCGATAAATTTTACACATCGCCCAACTACACAAATAAAATCTGTGTTTGATTGTTTGAAATCCCACACGGGTGTTGGGACGAAATTTGAAGTTCACTCATCCTGATTGATTAAATATGTCGATCGATTGATTGACATGCTGTTATAAGCGTTAGATATCTTTATTTGATGCTTATACAGTGTAGTGCACTTTGGTTGATGGTTGATCATTTTTCAATGCTATTATATACATGTGTTGTATGAAAATCCATATAATTAATTTTATATGGTAATTGATTGGGCCTCATTCCAGTTTAGAAATAGAAATATTTGAAATAGAAATATTCGAAATGGAATATTTGAAAATGTCAATATATGAAGCCGTGTTGATTAGATTGACGCCATTTTGACGTGAACGATATTTATATCGATTTCGAAATGAATTGAATTGAAAACGATTTCGAAATGAATTGAATTGAAAACGATTTCGAAATGAATTGAATTGAAAACGATTTCGAAATGAATTGAATTGAAAACGATTTCGAAATGAATTAAATTGAAAACGATTTCGAAATGAATTGAATTGAAAACGATTTTGAAATGAATTGAATTGAAAACGATTTCGAAATGAATTGAATTGAAAACGATTTCAAATTGAATTGAAAGCGAATTGAAATGAATTCAAATTGAATTGAAATTTGAATTGAATAGAAATGAATTTTGAAACAAATTTATAAAGAAGAATTCAATTTTGCTTTGAATTGAAATGGAAATTGAAATAGATTTTGAAACGAATTTTAAAACTATTTATATAATTCGTTTTGAATAGAAAATCGACGAAATATATATTATATATATAATATAATGGCCTGAATAGAACGCGCCGCGCCGCGGCAGTTCGTGAATTTCGACCATTTATTTCAAACGGACATTACGGGAGATCCGACCGTCGGATTCTCCTGAAACCGGAACCGTTGGGTTCGTATCGAAAAGGGATTTCTAACGAATATTAGAAATTAGAAATCTAACGGTTGGATTTGGAATTATGTCCAAATCAAATTTGGAAAAGGTCGCTATACGTGCAGTTCGATGGCCATTGGTGGAAATCGACTGTACGGGCCTTGATAAAATTATTAAAAATAGTAATAATTTGTGTAAAATCATAAGAAATGATTTAGAAAGAATTGGGATGAAAAACTCCATATTTGAAAAGATAAAAATAGATTTTTATCGAAATGAACTAGTTTTGAACTAGAAATATAATTCTATTTATTTTTAAATAAATAAATTGAATTTGAAATGGTTTTGAAAATAACCAGAGATTCCAATGATTGCATTGGAATGGATTTGAATCGAAATTGCCTTTGGATTATTTCGATGTTGGATTTCGTGATGATACAGATTTTGTTATGGGAATTTGAAAGATATATATATATATATCGTTATTTCCAATACGATGTTTGTTAGTCGTAGAATTTGATATTGAATATAAGCCGGTATATATTCTATTCAAAGCCTTGTATTTAATATCAAATGTGATTTGGGTTTGTCGTGAATGGTGTCTTGACTAACACTGTTCTTGAACCCAGTTGAGAAAAGATTAAATCTTTTTATTTATATGTAATGAAGTGTACCAATTAAATGATATTGAATTGGAATTGAATTGGTATTGATTTTTGGGTTTATCGTGAGCAGTGTTTTAAATAACACTCGTTCTTTAACCCGATAATTAATGAAGGTGATTTTGGGTTTACCGTGAACCGTGTTTTAAATGACACCGATTCTTTAACCCAGTCAAAGATTAAAACTAAGTGGAATTTTAATGAATCTTTAATTAGATTGAAAAGATCGGGAATGGAGTATCACCAGTTTTACTCCAGGCGATAGTTAAATCTTTAATTAGATTTGAACGTGAAATGGTAATTGAATTTACCGATAACACTGTGGTGTTAGATATGAAGTACTATGTAACACCCCACGCCCGCTATAGTCACTCACTAAGGGAATGCCATAGCATTGGTGGAGTATTTTAGTGAATATAGAACAGAAAATTACAACAAGACAGATATAAATAGTACTTGAAATTTAAAACATCATCTCATAACAGCGGAAATAAACATGTCTGGTTACATCATAAAACCACAATAAAAGTCAAGTACAATATCCATCAAAATAAAGGAGTACATTATCCCACTCTCAATACAATAGCCAAGACAAAGAAAAGATAACTGGATAACTGGAGCTTTACATCTATCCAAGCTCCTAAAGACTGGAACAGCAATCCGATCAAGCTCCACTACTGCCAGGATCCACCGTAGGACCTGAGGGTTGGGAAAAAGATAAAAACAACGGGGTCAGACATAAGTCTGAGCGAGTCCTATAACTTTAACAATACAATCATTAAAGTAACCAGAGAAGATATAAACTTGACCCACGGTAATGTCTGGGGATGAATGGCTACACTAAGCAGCTTGATAGGCTTAGGATAAACTAAGATAATCGTAAGGACGCATCTACCCACCCAAGGATAATTACTACACTGCACCACACCAGTCATTCCCACTCAAGGATTGATCCCACCCAAGGACTTAAAGGAAGATATAACTAGTAGTTTCATGTACCCCTAGCTGACCACATAGGTGCCGTCTGCCCCTATCTCCACTAGGTGTACTTAGTAATTTTACCCAGTAGTTTCGTGTACCCCTACATAGGTGCCGTCTGCCCCTATCTGTACTAGGTGTACTTACTACTCCCCAGCGATCGGCTCCCTACCGTAGATACCCGTGCTGGTCCCACAGTGGGGTGTATCACTCCCCTAAAGTGGCTACCTGATAATATCAACGGTGCACGACTTTATATCTACACGATGCAACAACGGCTTATCTACCAGCCCGGGCCCACACACGCATATGAAACCCGTTGGACTTGCGTTGCCACCGCTAACCCGTTTTGGCCTCTTATAATCAAGCCCAATATGCGTGTCCCGTCACTCGACATGGGTCAAGCCCACAAAGATACGTTTGGGATATTGGTTGAAATGGGCCCCCACAAGCTACCCACCTAAGCTTGTCACTTATCTAGTGTATCCCACTTAACCCTTTTATCATGTTTAATTACATGTTTCACTTGGTTAAGTATTCTAATCGTATTTTCTATTGCCACCCAAGGCAACCCACTAGATTCCACATGCCACCCAAGGCACCCACTTAACCCCTCATGTCCCACTACATGCTAATATGGTTAAGTGTTTCTTAATTAATTAAGACCGTGATCTCCCATAAAGACCTCCCACATTAGACTGGCTGTTATGACCGCCTGGTTAAGCCGGTAGAGTCCGGGCAGTCTTACGTCATAACAGAGTCTAACCTCGTGTCTTTACCTTAATCACGTATTTAATTTATGGCTAAGACATCTCACATTGGGCTGACATTTGTAGCAACTGGTTAAGCCGATCGGGTCCGTGCAGTTTTACACTACAAATGAGTCCAACCTCGTGTCTTAGTCGATTAATTACACCTAATTAATCACCCCCATATTAATTATCCCTAATTAATATCAAGTTTTCCATAACATGGGTAGACCTAACTCAATAGGTAAATTCCCATGGGGTAGACCTAACTCAATAGGTAAATTCCCACTTATGGTAATTTATTTTTATGGTATGCTTAATCATACCCAACCATACTTTTATTAACATATTTACCAACCCCATCGTTCCCCACGTAAATCGTTCTCATTTCATGACATAAATAAGGGGAAGATCATCACAAATATCATGGGTTTAGCATACAACTTTGTCATGGGTTAAGAGGATGTCAACTTGCATATATGAGCATACATTAACCCAACTACATATAACCCAAACTTGCATATTATCATACACATGATTTGCATAACATGTTGCATATGAGCTTGCATATTATCATACACATATCTTGTATAACATGTTGAACTTGCATATAAGCATTCTCATAACTTGCATAACATGTTAAACATGCATTTAAGCATACACATAACTTGCATAAGCATTCACATACTTGCATAAACATTCACATACTTGCATAAGCATGCATAACTTGCATATCATGTTAAACTTGCATTTAAGCATATACATATCTTGCATAAGCATTCATATACTTGCATAAGCATGCATAACTTGCAAATCATGTTAAACTTGCATTTAAGCATATACATAACTTGCATATAACTTGCATATCTCACTTTGTTAAACATGCATAAATCCACTTATTAAATATGCATAAACCCACTTGTTAAACATGCACAAACCAACTTGTTAAGCATGCATAAACCAACTTATCAAACATGCATAAACCCACTTATTAATTATGCATAAACATAAGAAAACATAGAGTAGCATATCATTATAAATGATTCAAACTCATTAATCCGCATTTAAGACCATAAGTCTCATTACACCCAATCTACTTACTTTAACAATTGATGTTAAAGTGATAGAAACTCACCAAAACCAAGATTAGCAAACTTATGAAGGGGAATTAGTTGCTAAATATGAAGATGGTGATGATTAGAGATTGATTAGAGAGTGATTAGCTTGCAACTTCCTTCATAAACAAGTGCAGGCTCCTTCTAAGATTTAATTTGGCGGCATGAGGCCATCATTTCTATTTTTAGTATGGATTAAGGTAGGTTTAGGGTGTATTTATAGATTAGGAGAGTGTTTTAGGCCCTTAGATTAACCCTAAATTAGATTAGGTCCGTTGGATTTAGGAAATCTCTAGAACCCAGCCCAGCCCTAGCCAGAAAACCAGATCTGGTGCACCCAAGCACCCTGGTTCGACACGCCGTGTCGACAGGCAAGTCGACAGGCCTATCGACAGCCCTGTCGACATGGTCAAGGCGGGAATTCTCCCGCCTGGCCCCGTTGGTTCTAATTTGAAATCTGAATTTAAATTTCTAAATCTGTTTTTAACTTTGAATTTTCTGCAAACTTCTTTGGGCCATAACCGGGCCATACGGACTCCGATTCTCGAAAACTCGGACTCTATTTCGCGTATTTTTCCGAGACGAACGCAATGATGCAGCCCGTTACCCCCAATTCCCACATCTGAGATTATTTATCCTGTAATTAGTGAATTTTAGTATTAACTAAAATTCGGGGTGTTACATTCTCCCCTCCTTAAAGGATTTCGTCCCCGAAATCTCTAAGCTAAGGAGAATGCATATCCTACCATCCAAACAACCATCTACTCAATCCATCAAAACACGGCATCTATTGTCCTTAAAACAATTTCTAATGATGTATGAGCATATGCAAAAGTGTGTGTATATGTTCCCTATCTAATGTATGAACATATGCAAACCATGATAGTGCCATGCATCCATTATGTATGCGAGAGAACCCTATCGACACATACAATATCCACATGAGTGCACAATCATTCACCAAAATGCATCATCCATATGATAACACAATCATTATACATCCATAAATATAGCTTCCTACACACAATTTTATGCAATATGCAATATGAAGTGATTGAGCCGATCTAGTGCCTAGAATGTGTGTACATGCATCCACGAGCAACCACTAGCAACCACTTGCATCCACTTGCATCCATCAACCATAACATGTCTCAAACACATGTTTCAACCATAGGTTTACCCTATCTAAAGGTCAATTAGTACTAACGAGAGGATATACTAAAGATAAGATAAGTACTAGACAACGATAGAGGAGAAAGTAAAGACATACCCTCAAAAAGAAATGGGTACAATGAACGCATCTTCGCTTCCGTCTCCCAAGTTGCGTTGCTCTCATCTTCTCCCCATTACACTTTGACTAGCTGAACCTCTCGATTCCTCAATTTCCTAGTCTCTGACCCAAGGATGCGAGTAGGAGCTCGTCGAATCGTCGCATCACGCTCTACCTCTACATCTCTAAGCAAGCTAGGCTCTACTACCTCTGCCGTCTCATGTAAGCACTTCCTCAGATGTGATACATGGAATACATCATGAACACCACTAAGTCTGTCGGGCAACTCTACCCTATATGCCATCCGTCCAATCCTTTCCTTAATAGGAAACGGCCCAACAAACCTTGGTGCTAACTTCCCAACGGATCCAAAGCGAACAACATTTCTCAACGGAGATACTTTGACAAAAACCATGTCCCCAACCTCAAACTCAAGATCCGTCCTTCTCTTGTCCGCATAAGATTTTTGCCTATCCTGCGCTGCTTTCATCCTTCTTCGAATCAAGTCAATCTTCTCAGAAGTCTCCCTAACCATATCAGGCCCAAGCAAGATCTTATCCGTAGATTCCCACCAACATGTAGGTGATCGACAAGGCCTTCCATAGAGAGCTTCGAAAGGAGCCATACCAATACTGGACTGAAAGCTGTTATTATATGCGAACTCCACCAATGGAAGATGCTCTTCCCATGTACCTCCAAAATCTAGGATACAAAGCCTCAAAAGGTCTTCTAGAACACGATTCACCCTCTCAGTCTGGCCGTCTGTCTGAGGATGATATGCGGTGCTCAGACACAATTGAGTCCCCACTGCTTCTTGCAAACTTCTCCAGAACTCGCTAGTGAAGATAGGATCTCGATCACTCACTATGCTAGAGGGTACCCCATGCAATCGAACTATCTCTCGAAGATATACAGAAGCTAGCCATGGAGCGGTCCTCTTGCTCTTCACAGGTATGAAATGGGCGCTCTTAGTAAGTCTGTCTACCACCACCCAAATTCCTGTATTACCCTTCCTCGATCTGGGTAACCCGTCAATAAAATCCATCGAGACGCTATCCCACTTCCATTGCGGAACTTCCAATGGGTGAAGCAACCCACCAGGTTTCTTTTGCTCCGCCTTCACTTGTTGGCACACCAAGCATCGAGCGACATACTCGGCCACATCTTTCTTCATACCGGCCCAGAAGAAAACCCTCTTCATGTCTCGGTACATCTTGTCCCCACCAGGATGAATGGTCATCCTAGAACGGTGTGCATCATCAAGAATAGCCTTCCTTAAACCCTCGTCTTGCGGTACACAAAGTCTACCGTCTCTACGCAAGCACCCCTTATCGTCTAGGGTGTACCTACTCAAATGGCTGGATGACTCCCCCCTTATGAGCTTCCCTACCAACTCAACCAACTGTGGGTCGTCCCTCTGTGCTTCTCCAATCCGCCCCAAAAGAGTAGGTCTAACCTCCAAGGATGCTAGCAAACCGGAAACATAATCAATGGAAGGTCTGAAATCAAACATCGAGATAAATTCCAAGCTTCGTCGTTCCACGAACAATGGACTCAAGGACAACCTCTTCCTGCTCAAGGCGTCCGCCACCACGTTACCCTTGCCAGGGGTATACGCTATCTCGAAATCATAGGATGCTAAGAATTCCATCCACCTTTGCTGTCTCAGATTCAAATCCTTCTGAGAAAACAAGTACTTCAACGATTTATGGTCAGTGAACAACTCGAATCTCTCACCAAGAAGATAATGGCGCCAAATCTTAAGCGCAAAAACAATAACGGCCAACTCTAAATCATGGGTAGGGTAATTTTTCTCATGTGCCCTCAACTGCCTTCCACCATAGGCTATCACCCTTCCCTCTTGCATTAAGACTGCGCCAAGTCCTGTCCCACAAGCATCGGTATAGACAACAAATGGCTTGCTCCCATCTGGCAACACTAAAACTGGAGCAGGGTTAAAGCTCTCTTTAACCGTCAGAACGCATCATCACAATCTACGTCCCATGCGAAAACAAGATTCTTCTTTGTTAAGCGGGTTAATGGGGCTGATATCTTTGCGAAGTCTTTGATAAACTTCCTATAATAACCCGCCAACCCCAAGAAACTTCTTACTTCGGTAGCATTCTTCGGAACCTTCCAATCCTGAATTGATACTACCTTCGCCCCACGCCCGCTATAGTCACTCACTAAGGGAATGCCATAGCATTGGTGGAGTATTTTAGTGAATATAGAACAGAAAATTACAACAAGACAGATATAAATAGTACTTGAAATTTAAAACATCATCTCATAACAGCGGAAATAAACATGTCTGGTTACATCATAAAACCACAATAAAAGTCAAGTACAATATCCATCAAAATAAAGGAGTACATAATCCCACTCTCAATACAATAGCCAAGACAAAGAAAAGATAACTGGATAACTGGAGCTTTACATCTATCCAAGCTCCTAAAGACTGGAACAGCAATCCGATCAAGCTCCACTACTGCCAGGATCCACCGTAGGACCTGAGGGTTGGGAAAAAGATAAAAACAACGGGGTCAGACATAAGTCTGAGCGAGTCCTATAACTTTAACAATACAATCATTAAAGTAACCAGAGAAGATATAAACTTGACCCACGGTAATGTCTGGGGATGAATGGCTACACTAAGCAGCTTGATAGGCTTAGGATAAACTAAGATAATCGTAAGGACGCATCTACCCACCCAAGGATAATTACTACACTGCACCACACCAGTCATTCCCACTCAAGGATTGATCCCACCCAAGGACTTAAAGGAAGATATAACTAGTAGTTTCATGTACCCCTAGCTGACCACATAGGTGCCGTCTGCCCCTATCTCCACTAGGTGTACTTAGTAATTTTACCCAGTAGTTTCGTGTACCCCTACATAGGTGCCGTCTGCCCCTATCTTTACTAGGTGTACTTACTACTCCCCAGCGATCGGCTCCCTACCGTAGATACCCGTGCTGGTCCCACAGTGGGGTGTATCACTCCCCTAAAGTGGCTACCTGATAATATCAACGGTGCACGGCTTTATATCTACACGATGCAACAACGGCTTATCTACCAGCCCGGGCCCACACACGCATATGAAACCCGTTGGACTTGCGTTGCCACCGCTAACCCGTTTTGGCCTCTTATAATCAAGCCCAATATGCGTGTCCCGTCACTCGACATGGGTCGAGCCCACAAAGATACGTTTGGGATATTGGTTGAAATGGGCCCCCACAAGCTACCCACCTAAGCTTGTCACTTATCTAGTGTATCCCACTTAACCCTTTTATCATGTTTAATTACATGTTTCACTTGGTTAAGTATTCTAATCGTATTTTCTATTGCCACCCAAGGCAACCCACTAGATTCCACATGCCACCCAAGGCACCCACTTAACCCCTCATGTCCCACTACATGCTAATATGGTTAAGTGTTTCTTAATTAATTAAGACCGTGATCTCCCATAAAGACCTCCCACATTAGACTGGCTGTTATGACCGCCTGGTTAAGCCGGTAGAGTCCGGGCAGTCTTACGTCATAACAGAGTCTAACCTCGTGTCTTTACCTTAATCACATATTTAATTTATGGCTAAGACCTCTCACATTGGGCTGACATTTGTATCAACTGGTTAAGCCGGTCGGGTCCGGGCAGTTTTACACTACAAATGAGTCCAACCTCGTGTCTTAGTCGATTAATTACACCTAATTAATCACCCCCATATTAATTATCCCTAATTAATATCAAGTTTTCCATAACATGGGTAGACCTAACTCAATAGGTAAATTCCCATGGGGTAGACCTAACTCAATAGGTAAATTCCCACTTATGGTAATTTATTTTTATGGTATGCTTAATCATACCCAACCATACTTTTATTAACATATTTACCAACCCCATCGTTCCCCACGTAAATCGTTCTCATTTCATGACATAAATAAGGGGAAGATCATCACAAATATCATGGGTTTAGCATACAACTTTGTCATGGGTTAAGAGGATGTCAACTTGCATATATGAGCATACATTAACCCAACTACATATAACCCAAACTTGCATATTATCATACACATGATTTGCATAACATGTTGCATATGAGCTTGCATATTATCATACACATATCTTGTATAACATGTTGAACTTGCATATAAGCATTCTCATAACTTGCATAACATGTTAAACATGCATTTAAGCATACACATAACTTGCATAAGCATTCACATACTTGCATAAACATTCACATACTTGCATAAGCATGCATAACTTGCATATCATGTTAAACTTGCATTTAAGCATATACATATCTTGCATAAGCATTCATATACTTGCATAAGCATGCATAACTTGCAAATCATGTTAAACTTGCATTTAAGCATATACATAACTTGCATATAACTTGCATATCTCACTTTGTTAAACATGCATAAATCCACTTATTAAATATGCATAAACCCACTTGTTAAACATGCACAAACCAACTTGTTAAGCATGCATAAACCAACTTATCAAACATGCATAAACCCACTTATTAATTATGCATAAACATAAGAAAACATAGAGTAGCATATCATTATAAATGATTCAAACTCATTAATCCGCATTTAAGACCATAAGTCTCATTACACCCAATCTACTTACTTTAACAATTGATGTTAAAGTGATAGAAACTCACCAAAACCAAGATTAGAAAACTTATGAAGGGGAATTAGTTGCTAAATATGAAGATGGTGATGATTAGAGATTGATTAGAGAGTGATTAGCTTGCAACTTCCTTCATAAACAAGTGGAGGCTCCTTCTAAGATTTAATTTGGCGGCATGAGGCCATCATTTCTATTTTTAGTATGGATTAAGGAAGGTTTAGGGTGTATTTATAGATTAGGAGAGTGTTTTAGGCCCTTAGATTAACCCTAAATTAGATTAGGTCCTTTGGATTTAGGAAATCTCTAGAACCCAGCCCAGCCCTAGCCAGAAAACCAGATCTGGTGCACCCAAGCACCCTGGTTCGACACGCCGTGTCGACAGGCAAGTCGACCCCCACTGTCGACAGGCCTGTCGACAGCCCTGTCGACATGGTCAAGGCGGGAATTCTCCCGCCTGGCCCCGCTGGTTCTAATTTGAAATCTGAATTTAAATTTCTAAATCTGTTTTTAACTTTGAATTTTCTGCAAACTTCTTTGGGCCATAACCGGGCCATACGGACTCCGATTCTCGAAAACTCGGACTCTATTTCGCGTATTTTTCCGAGACGAACGCAATGACACAGCCCGTTACCCCCAATTCCCACATCTGAGATTATTTATCCTGTAATTAGTGAATTTTAGTATTAACTAAAATTCGGGGTGTTACATACTACCAGTTTTACTTCATGGGATGAATAGGTTGGGATTGGGAAAATAAAATAAATGATTACTTCGGTGTGGTTCGATAATCCCGACTAGTTGGAATTGATATTCAAAGGAGATTAAAGAATAAATTTAAAGAATTTATTTTGGATAAAATTAATGGGAACTTTTTCCCAAAGTATAGGAATATTTGAATAAAAGAATATTCTGAATTGGAATGAGGCGTATGTTGTGTTTGTGTAACACTTTTATAATATATACGCGAGTTATTCAGAAAGACCGGGTTTATCCCATTCTGAATAACTGATTCGACGTGGTGTCGAAGATGAAGACGGTGGTCGAAGACCAGAAGTCTTCATGTCGTTTGGGTGATTACTGATGATCTTGATTGGGCTGTACACCCAAGAAGATGGAAACAGTTCGTGATCGTCCAGACGTACTTGGAGATCGATGGATGCGGGGTACTAGGTGCCTCCGGTTTCGTTCAGACCCAGAATGGACTTGTAAATGGACTGTGTGTCTGACATTGGATTTTAGTCCGTGTGATTGATCTCTATTAAATATATATCTGTTTGGCGGCGGAGAATTTATTCTCTTGCTTAACGCCCTTCTCTGAGACGTACGAGCTCAGGGGTTATATATTGATGGATATCAAACGCATGGAGTGAATTGCCTGTGTGGCATGCCTAAGTGGCAATTGATCGAGGCTTATGTTGAAAAGCAAAGTCTTGTGGTGATGATCAAAGCAAGGCCTTTGTGGCGTAGCTTTGTGTAACGTTTGCTTCGCGAGTTTCACACCCGGTATGAACCAAAAACGGGAGAGGACGTCAGGGAGGGCATGCGTTTCTTTCTAGCTAGAAGTGGCGTCGGTGGTTTTACACGCCCTGACGAGTTTGACTTATGTGGTTGTTGCTGTTGCGAGGCGCCTCAGATTGATTGGTCGTTCTCGAACCGATGGAGTCATTTAGTTGGCTCGTTTACGCCCCATAGGGCGGGGAAATGCATGTTCAGGGTTTAAGTTTAATCCACATCGGTGGACTGGCCCTGAGGATCCAAGGGCCCACCTGAGTCTGGGTCCTGAGGGGCGGGCTAGAGCGTCTCGAATCGGTTGAGGACTATCTTTTGCCTCGGTTCATAGATGGAAATCCAATTTCCAAATACGTGACATTTGCGGTTTTATTTGTAAACCTATATATGGCGACATGATATATGGTACCCATGCCGCCTATGATTGATACTTATGATTTGAAGTTGTTTTATACACTATACACTTATAATACTATCAAATGATTTGTTTTAAACGTATCAAACATTCTTTGGCTGTTATAAGGGAAAACCCTATCCTCGGCTGCGTTGCATTGCGTGATGGGACCTGGGTCTTATAACCGCTTCATTTTTCTTTATTTAGCATTGCGCTGTTTGTTTTATGCACCGGTATTCTTGGGAGGAAACCCGTTCCGTGTTATACGGCGTGGTCCCTTGATTTACCTAACTTTAAAAATAAAGATTAACTGTTTTAGTTCTCACACCAGTCACATGACTGACCTGGAGTTTATTGTTTTAACCTAAACTCTGGGTGCCCTTATTTTCGACACGGGCAGCTAGTAGTTTTGGTTTTGCAGATTTATATTCATAGGATCCTGGTTTACAGCTGGAACGATATCCGGAAAGCTTTGTATCTGTATATCTCTTCTAGTTGTGTATTGTATTATTTTCCGCTGCTATGTATTTAAATGTAATTTAAATCTCTGATATTTCTGTGTAATATTAATTTATACTCTGTATATTCTTGTAATCTGATGCATTGATGTAATATACAATGAAATGTTCTTCTGTATGTGTTCTATTTTGTCGTGTTCTCAAACGATAGGGCGTTTTCGAACGGTCTGGGTCGGTTTAGCGACTGGTTCGGACCGAGCGAAATTCTTTGCCGTCATATTTGGTATCAGAGCTTTGGTTTACAGAGCTCGAGAACAAAACATATTAGAACCATACGAAAGAATTCATCAGATATTGGATTAGTAATATCCAATGAGGATGACTCGTTAGAGATGGGATCAGTAGTATCCCAGAACGAGTGTGAAGAGTATTTTTTTAAAATGAAAACAAAATCTTGTTTTGAAATATAAATCAATTATTCGTATTTGATTATTTATTTATATTGATGTGGACAATCCAGTATATATAGATTTTGCGTATACGTCTGATTCGCGTGTATTCAAAGTTTTAATATATTGGATAGATATAGCATCACACTCTAGTCGCCGAAGATGATATTGATGATAGCGATCGCATCATCAACATTTATGTTCGAGTTTCGAAGGTGTGATTTTCTATATATTTCCATTAGACTGGTGTGAGAACCAAACCTATATATATAGCTAGGACACATTGTTGTGAATTGGCATCAAAAACATGATTTTTGTATATGTATCAAATTATGAATTTGAAACGTAAATTCACTAATTGATTGATGTTTGTGTTGTTTGTTCATTTGTTTGCTAATTTTGAACCGTTATGCCTAATTGAACCTAATATTGAATTGTATTGAAATTGGTCGCATTTGCTTGCATATACATATACTTACATTGAACAGGTCATAGCAAGGAGGCTAGAGCAGAGAATAAAATTTGTTTGCCCGACAAATAGGTACATGTTTACTACATGATTTACTGTTTTGTTTGGGTGATGATGATTTTATGAGCCTATTGGCTAGCCGCTTGGCTTTTTCTTTTTCTTTTTGAGATCTGAAGGACCGGGGAAGCTATTTGAAATTCCCCGATGCTCCCGGTGTAGGGGAGGTTATGGCGAAATTTTTCAAAATTTTAGGGTGTTAGCCAAATTTTTGAAAATTTGAAAATTCTCAGAAACTGAAAAGTTGGAGAATGGAAGTCAGATCGAGCGTAGAGTTGATTAATCAAACCACTTTCGACTTTGTTCCTTTTCGCGGACGAAAAGTTTTAAGTGGGGGAGATTGAAATAACCCGAAAATCTGGGCCAGTTTAAAATTTTTATTTTGGCAATTTTAGCGGATTTTGAATATTTAAAATAGATTATTTTAAATAAAATCGACGAGAAATTTATTTTGAATAGAATTCGACGTATATATTATACACGTCGTCGTTAGAATATAATATTTATATATAATTATAAAGGGAATTGAAAATGGCGCGGTAGTTCGATAATTCGATTTCAAACTTCAATTGAATGTACCGAGTGCAAAACAATCCGGATTTTAGTGAAACCAAAAACATTAGAATCTAATTGTGAATATCTTTCCAACGAATCCGACAAATCAAGATTTCATAGCGGGAATCAAAAGATATGTCCAGTTGAAAATTCTGAATAGTCGCTATGGAATTCAGGCCCTTAAAAATGGAAATTTTGCAAATGACCTCTGATTTCGACGAAACCAGTTTTGTTGGATCCGCAGTGTCAAGTTATTGCTAGATTCCAAATTTCATAATTTTTCGAATCAGTATGTGAGCGTGGCAGAAGAAAACGCGTTTGACCAGTTTCAATTGATTTCAATCGACTGGAAATTGGCCATTTTTCAAACGGTCTCAGAATTCGACGAAACTAGTTTTATTAGGACCGTATCGTCAATATGAAGCTAGAAAATATTTTTCTAGAGTTTTTCTAGTTAGTATGTGACCTCGGTAATTTGAAATGTACGTTTAAAATTCAATACAGTGATTTAAATGTAAATTTAACGGAAACTGATTCAAACAGTCGAATCAGCCTACGATACATATCCCATTGTGTTCGGAATGGGGGTAAAATGCTGGGGACGACAGGCGGTGGGCCTCGTTTAGAGGTCGTATGTGAAAGTCAACTTTTTGCAAAATAAAATAATAAATTAAAATTTAAAACCCTCCACTCTCCTTAACTACCTATGCCCCCCCACGTTCGTTTTATTTCAGAATAATAAAAAAAAAGAACGAAGAAGGAGCAGGCGCCCCCCCTTCCACAGGCGATCGATCGCCTCCCCAGCGAAGGCGGCGCCACCCTAGTCTCTCTCCCCTCCTCTGGCCAATCGCGAGGTTGGAGCATCCCCCCCCCCCCCCCCGTCGTTTACACCTGCCGCAACGGAATCCGCACCACTTCATCGATCTTCACCGCGAGCTCCACCTTCTCCTCATCGCAATTGAACTCGTTGCATCCTCCGACGTCCGCAACTCGATCTCGGGTCCGCGAAGAACCTTGGCCTCCGTCATCTGCTTCCACCGACCGTCAGACGCCCCGCCTCCCTTTTCTTTAAGCGATAGTGAGTTTTTTTTTTCTTGTTTATTTAGTTTAAATAATTTTTTTTGTGAATAAATAAAACCAGTTTATTTCATGTGAAGTAATATATAAAGTTTATATTTTTATTCGTATGAAGTTCATATTTTTATTCGCATAAGGTCAAGATCTGAATTTTGATTAGATTACAGAGATAATAAAAATATAATTTATATATAAGTATGAAAATATGATTTTTATATTTTTAAAGTATTAAAAATATAATCTTTACTATATAGAAGTGGTAGAAATATGATTTTTGTTTAGGTAGAGAATTAAAAATAATTTTTACATGATAGGAATATTAAAAATATCATCTTTATATGTGTAGAAAAATAAAAATGAGATTTTTATAAAGATGAAATCTTTAAATTTGAAAAGGCGAAGTCTATGTGTTTATAAAGGCGAAATCTTTATTTTAGAAAAGGCGAAATCTTTAGGTGGAAAATAGCGTGATAAAAATATAATTTTTATCTATATAACATAGTAGTAAAAATTCGATTTTTATATATTGAATAGCGAAGTCAAAATTCGATTTTTATATATTGAATAGCGAAGTCAAAATTCGATTTTTATATATTGAACTTCGAATTAAAAATGTGATTTTTATATATTGAACTTCGAAATAAAAATGTGATTTTTATAAATTGAACTTCGAATTAAAAATGTGATTTTTATATATTGAACTTCGAATTAAAAATGTGATTTTTATATATTGAACTTCGAATTAAAAATGTGATTTTTATATATTGAACTTCGAATTAAAAATGTGATTTTTATATATTGAACTTCGAATTAAAAATGTGATTTTTATATATTGAACATCGAAGTAAAAATTCGATTTTTATATATTGAATAACGAAGTAAAATTTCGATTTTTATATATGTAGTGGCTTCGGGCAACGAAGATGACGAAAGTGCGATAACAATGAAGATTTCCATCAAAGAAGAGTCAAGATGATTGGATAGCTATCTGTGAGGATTTCTCACTCTTCAATTTCTTTTCTAGTTATATATATATATACTAGGATGCAGACGGTGCTTAGTAGCACCCGACACAATCGTCCACAGACCATGGACTTGTTTGTTTGGTTGCATAGATTAGTTAGATGATTTGATTTGAAATTGAATTGTTTTGGTGAAATGAATGGATTGATTGATGTGTGAATGGCGTGGGCCTTCACTAGACCGGGGATAAGGCTAGGCCTTGTCCCGTTTCTAGTATCGTGCTGTTATGCCACCGAAATTTTCTAAAATAAGTTAGAAAAATAAAAATATCATTTTATTTAAAGAATGAATTGAATAGAAATTCATAGGTTGAAATAAAATGTTTTATCGTTAAAAATATAATTTTTAACGTGAATGTGAATAAATAAATATTCATTTACAAACCAGACGGTTTGTTTATGTACACCTATTTGAAGGACATTGATTGGGTCGATAAATTTTACACATCGCCCAACTACACAAATAAAATCTGTGTTTGATTGTTTGAAACCCCACACGGGTGTTGGGATGAAATTTGAAGTTCACTCATCCTGATTGATTAAATATGTCGATCGATTGATTGACATGTTGTTATAAGCGTTAGATATCTTTATTTGATGCTTATACAGTGTAGTGCACTTTGGTTGATGGTTGATCATTTTTCAATGCTATTATATACATGTGTTGTATGAAAATCCATATAATTAATTTTATATGGTAATTGATTGGGCCTCATTCCAGTTTAGAAATAGAAATATTTGAAATAGAAATATTCGAAATGGAATATTTGAAAATATCAATATATGAAGCCGTGTTGATTAGATTGACGCCATTTTGACGTGAACGATATTTATATCGATTTCGAAATGAATTGAATTGAAAACGATTTCGAAATGAATTGAATTGAAAACGATTTCGAAATGAATTGAATTGAAAACGATTTCGAAATGAATTGAATTGAAAACGATTTCGAAATGAATTGAATTGAAAACGATTTCGAAATGAATTGAATTGAAAACGATTTCGAAATGAATTGAATTGAAAACGATTTCGAAATGAATTGAATTGAAAACGATTTCGAAATGAATTGAATTGAAAACGATTTCGAAATGAATTGAATTGAAAACGAATTCAAATTGAATTGAAAGCGAATTGAAATGAATTCAAATTGAATTGAAATTTGAATTGAATAGAAATGAATTTTGAAACGAATTTATAAAGAAGAATTCAATTTTGCTTTGAATTGAAATGGAAATTGAAATAGATTTTGAAACGAATTTTAAAACTATTTATATAATTCGTTTTGAATAGAAAATCGACGAAATATATATTATATATATAATATAATGGCCTGAATAGAACGCGCCGCGCTGCGGCAGTTCGTGAATTTCAACCATTTATTTCAAACGGACATTACGGGAGATCCGACCGTCGGATTCTCCTGAAACCGGAACCGTTGGGTTCGTATCGAAAAGGGCTTTCTAACGAATATTAGAAATTAGAAATCTAACGGTTGGATTTGGAATTATGTCCAAATCAAATTTGGAAAAGGTCGCTATACGTGCAGTTCGATGGCCATTGGTGGAAATCGACTGTACGGGCCTTGATAAAATTATTAAAAATAGTAATAATTTGTGTAAAATCATAAGAAATGATTTAGAAAGAATTGGGATGAAAAACTCCATATTTGAAAAGATAAAAATAGATTTTTATCGAAATGAACTAGTTTTGAACTAGAAATATAATTCTATTTATTTTTAAATAAATAAATTGAATTTGAAATGGTTTTGAAAATAACCAGAGATTCCAATGATTGCATTGGAATGGATTTGAATCGAAATTGCCTTTGGATTATTTCGATGTTGGATTTCGTGATGATACAGATTTTGTTATGGGAATTTGAAAGATATATATATATCGTTATTTCCAATACGATGTTTGTTAGTCATAGAATTTGATATTGAATATAAGCCGGTATATATTCTATTCAAAGCCTTGTATTTAATATCAAATGTGATTTGGGTTTGTCGTGAATGGTGTCTTGACTAACACTGTTCTTGAACCCAGTTGAGAAAAGATTAAATCTTTTTATTTAGATTTAATGAAGTGTACCAATTAAATGATATTGAATTGGAATTGAATTGGTATTGATTTTTGGGTTTATCGTGAGCAGTGTTTTAAATAACACTCGTTCTTTAACCCGATAATTAATGAAGGTGATTTTGGGTTTACCGTGAACCGTGTTTTAAATGACACCGATTCTTTAACCCAGTCAAAGATTAAAACTAAGTGGAGTTTTAATGAATCTTTAATTAGATTGAAAAGATCGGGAATGGAGTATCACCAGTTTTACTCCAGGCGATAGTTAAATCTTTAATTAGATTTGAACGTGAAATGGTAATTGAATTTACCGATAACACTGTGGTGTTAGATATGAAGTACTACCAGTTTTACTTCATGGGATGAATAGGTTGGGATTGGGAAAATAAAATAAATGATTACTTCGGTGTGGTTCGATAATCCCGACTAGTTGGAATTGATATTCAAAGGAGATTAAAGAATAAATTTAAAGAATTTATCTTGGATAAAATTAATGGGAACTTTTTCCCAAAGTATAGGAATATTTGAATAAAAGAATATTCTGAATTGGAATGAGGCGTATGTTGTGTTTGTGTAACACTTTTATAATATATACGCGAGTTATTCAGAAAGACCGGGTTTATCCCATTTTGAATAACTGATTCGACGTGGTGTCGAAGATGAAGACGGTGGTCGAAGACCAGAATTCTTCACGTCGTTTGGGTGATTACTGATGATCTTGATTGGGCTGTACACCCAAGAAGATGGAAACAGTTGGTGATCGTCCAGACGTACTTGGAGATCGATGGATATGCGGGGTACTAGGTGCCTCCGGTTTCGTTCAGACCCAGAACGGACTTGTAAATGGACTGTGTGTCTGACATTGGATTTTAGTCCGTGTGATTGATCTCTATTAAATATATATCTGTTTGGCGGCGGAAAATATATTCTCTTGCTTAATGCCCTTCTCTGAGACGTACGAGCTCAGGGGTTATATATTGATGGATATCAAACGCATGGAGTGAATTGCCTGTGTGGCATGCCTAAGTGGCAATTGATCGAGGCTTCTGTTGAAAAGCAAAGTCTTGTGGTGATGATCAAAGCAAGGCCTTTGTGGCGTAGCTTTGTGTAACGTTTGCTTCGCGAGTTTCACACCCGGTATGAACCAAAAACGGGAGAGGACGTCAGGGAGGGCATGCGTTTCTTTCTAGCTAGAAGTGGCGTCAGTGGTTTTACATGCCCTGACGAGTTTGACTTATGTGGTTGTTGCTGTTGCGAGGCGCCTCGGATTGATCGGTCGTTCTCGAACCGATGGAGTCATTTAGTTGGCTCGTTTACGCCCCATAGGGCGGGGAAATGCATGTTCAGGGTTTAAGTTTAATCCACATCGGTGGACTGGCCCTGAGGATCCAAGGGCCCACCTGAGTCTGGGTCCTGAGGGGCGGGCTAGAGCGTCTCGAATCGGTTGAGGACTATCTTTTGCCTCGGTTCATAGATGGAAATCCAATTTCCAAATACGTGACATTTGCGGTTTTATTTGTAAACCTATATATGGCGACATGATATATGGTACCCATGCCGCCTATGATTGATACTTATGATTTGAAGTTGTTTTATACACTATACACTTATAATAGTATCAAATGATTTGTTTTAAACGTATCAAGCATTCTTTGGCTGTTATAAGGGAAAACCCTATCCTCGGCTGCGTTGCATTGTGTGATGGGACCTGGGTCTTATAACAGCTTCATTTTTCTTTATTTAGCATTGCGCTGTTTGTTTTATGCACCGGTATTCTTGGGAGGAAACCCGTTCCGTGTTATACGGCGTGGTCCCTTGATTTACCTAACTTTAAAAATAAAGATTAACTGTTTTAGTTCTCACACCAGTCACATGACTGACCTGGAGTTTATTGTTTTAACCTAAACTCTGGGTGCCCTTATTTTCGACACGGGCAGCTAGTAGTTTTGGTTTTGCAGATTTATATTCACAGGATCTTGGTTTACAGCTGGAACGATATCCGGAAAGCTTTGTATCCGTATATCTCTTCTAGTTGTGTATTGTATTATTTTCCGCTGCTATGTATTTAAATGTAATTTAAATCTCTGATATTTCTGTGTAATATTCATTTATACTCTGTATATTCTTGTAATCTGATGCATTGTTGTAATATACAATGAAATGTTCTTCTGTATGCGTTCTATTTTGTCGTGTTCTCAAACGATAGGGCGTTTTCGAACGGTCAGGGTCGGTTTAGCGACTGGTTCGGACCGAGCGAAATTCTTTGCCGTCACAACACTACAAGAGAACAGGCTATTTCCGATGACTTAAAACTGTCGGCGGCCATCGGAAGCCGTCGAAAATAGGCATTAAGAAACAGAGTTTCCGACGGCTTTCGATGCAGCCTGTAATTATGTTTCCGACAACTTTAAGCGATTAGTAGCGGAAACTATTACATTCACAATGCTTATAAACTGTTGTAAGCCATCAGAAACCATTACATATTCAAGTGCCAATAAGGGTAACCGTCTAAAAACCTACATTTTTTTTTGTATTTCAACTGCTCTTTAGTTTTTCAACTACAATTCTCACACAAACCACTGTCTCAACAACAGAATATAACCCAACATACCATGTATTTAGTAAATATCAAAATAAAACTAATTCTAACTCAATAAATCAACAAAGACACAAAAAACATAAATTTCACCATAAACTCAAACTACTAATTACACAATACATAAATTTGTGCATACCACGTAGTCTACAATCATAATAACAATAAATACATCAAGTCTACCACAACAAGTCACATCAAGTCTACCACAACAAGCCTACCATCAAGTATACCATCAGAATATGTACAAAATATGAATCCATGGTCTAGTCAAGCACAATTCATATACGTACACTGCCCAAAAAATAAAAACTACCTCGCACTTCATCATTGATCATCCTTTACAGAGCCAACCGAAGATGAAAATCTGTCGTACTGTTGCGCGAACTCGGCCAAATGCTGGTCTAGAAGATGAGTCATCTCAATGGCCTAGCTGTAACGACCACGGGATTTTCGACTCCGAAAATCGACACAAAATCCAGCGTCGACTGTTCAAACATCGAAAACACCAGATCATTTAGAGAAAGAAGGTAAAGGGTGAGATAGAAAAGATAGAACTAATAGAATAGAAGAAGAAGAAGAACAAAGCTAAACATAATCTCACAGCAAAACGAATAAAATATATTATATAACATAATCTTGAATACAAAATTTGTATCATACATACATACCATCATCAGAGCACAATACAATATTTGATACAGCGGAAATAACTCTAGATAACTAACGGTGAAGCCTCCTGCTTCCAGCTCCTCTAAGTATATCTGTAAAAGCCTGAAACACTTGACTGCCCATACAAAATTTGGGCACCCAAGAGTTTAGGAAAAACAAAACAAAATAAACTCTGGGTCAGTCATGGGACTGGTGTGAGTAAACTCCAACCATATGATTTAACTTCAAAATTCATTTGAAAGAAAAGGATAATAGTAAGACCAGCCCACACATAAACACGGACGGTTTTTACCTTACTATAACCCAAACATTTTGATATCAAAATCCAGTGATATTATAATAATGTCTAATCAAATAAATAACCAAATAGTAGAACGCTTGCATCTCACGCTCTACATATATAGTATAAAAATCAAAACCCGCAGGGCGCTTATTGGAGTTTGGATTCCAACTATGACAAGGTATGGGACCACCTTCCGATGATGTATCTCTAGAGGCGAATACACCTGGGTTCAACAAGAACGTCTTGCAACCCGGCCCACACATGACCGACCACTCATTTCGCTTGAGTGTATCGAATGTATATCACCAACGGTTGGGCTCAAACCACCGTTCCCGAATGGGCAGAATCGATAGATTAAGAAACAAAAGGAATTTCTCTAGATAGGTGATTATACACCCTAATGGGTGCGACCCACATAGCCATGCTGCCTACCCGATTTTTGTCATTTCCTGGTTGTGAAGCTTGAGGCTACGTCTATCTTTTAGAACATCTGGCCACCATACACTTTGAATGCCACATCGTCAAACCCATCAAATCACTAGTTGATCTTTCCAAAAATATTACGGGTATAAAAGCTGAGAGAAACGAATTTCTCCGCCACCAGACATAATGCCTTGAAAAGGTCGTCTTATGTGATCGTTAGGAATACTCTGTCAGACATTCGTCCATACAAGTTGTCCTAGGTCTAGACAAACATAACAGCTCTTTGAATTTCACACCGTCTTCGATTATCTTCAGCATAATCTAATTCGCAACGCATATGCCTATACGGAGTGGTTCTCGGATATTAAATCCAACCGATCTTTCCGTATTGACAACGATGGTAAAAATCTTTGATAGCCGGTGTTTTAACTATCAAAGGAAAAATAAACATCCATCAAACAGCCATCAAACAATTTCACACTCACTGGCCCTTTTATAATATTTCATTTTTAATTCATTTTCTTAGCGAATTCTAGATATCGTTATATCGATTTCTATTTTCAAAAATTTCTTAAAAATATTCTAACTCCTTAAATTTCCGGAAAAATTCGCCATAACCTCCCCTGCATCGGGAGCATCGGGAAAATCCCCAAACCGCCACACAGGCCTCTCCATTCAAAAAGAAAATCAAAAAGCCAAGCGGCTTGCCGATTCGGCGCGTAAAACCTCATATGGAAATTGAAACATGTACCTTGTTGTCGGGCACTTAATAATATTCTTCATACCCTTCATTCACTTCATCCCATACCTGTTTAACATGTATACGCCCATTTCCAACTCATTTCAATCGGTCCAATCATTTTATCTCAATTCGCTAATTTGTTTTCAAATTAGCTTATTTGCTTATTCCATTTTTATTTTGAAAGTCTCACGTTCAAATATATTTATATTCATTATTACACAGACCAAACTCAAACTCGTCGTTCGCTTCCAAATTCCAATTCAAGTTCTATATTTAAATTTTCAATTACAATTTACAAATTTAGTTTACTTAACACATGTTAAGTTTGGTCAAAACCCCTATTAACTAATTTAGTTCGAAATTAGTTAACTTCAGTCCAAAATTAAAATATGATTTTGTCCCAAAAATCGATTCATTAACTCGACTTGAGTTCGTATTTATTTTATAGCTCAAGTCTGGATTTTTCTAATGGAAAAGTCGATTCACGTAAAATCCTTTTATTTAATTAAATAAACCATTATGGTTTTAAAACGATTGTGGCGCTGTTTTTCTGAAAATTTGATTTTTGACATAACTCAAAATCTATATGACGAAATCAAGATTTTTCTCTTCCTTTAGAAAACTATCGTTCAATCAATCCAGGCATTTCTTGTTTCATCAAATTCCAACTTATATTGAGTTATATATACTCAATTGAAGTTCGAATCGCCAATTTACGAACTACCGCGCCCTGGCGAGTTCGTTTTAATTAAATTAAATATAAACGTTTAAAAACTTCGTTTATAATTAAATTCCAACTCCATTCTTAATATTTAAAAATAAATTAAGTCTATTTTCCAAATCTAACTTCACAAATTCGAATTATCCATATTCGTCGATTATTCTATTCCATATTCATAACTCGGTTATGAATTTATTCAAACTCAAATCGCATTATATTAGATTTCTATTATTTGGAAATAAACTGGTATATAACCCAACGTCCCTATCCCACTTCAAATTTCGAAGATTAAACAAACTTCAAGATAAACCCATTTCGATATCCCTTTACCATTTACAAACTAATATCATCTCTTGACAATAGTGAAGTCGTTCAAGTTGGGGTATTTTAATTACCTCTCAGACCTTGATCGACGACGTTCTTATCTTGAGACGAATAAAAGCTTGTAATATCAAAACTTGATTTAAATCTCACATTCGATCCCATTTCTTTCATTTGAAAATTTATTTCCAAATTACTCGACGACAATTACGTCGTCACCTATATAACCCTTGTATATAAATTTACTTCTTCATTTGATTTCATCGTCTCCTTTTGAAACGATTTCAAGTTATAAATCTCCTTTTAAATTCCAAGTTGAATTCAAATACCCAAATCATCCCATGATGATTTTCCCTTTCTATTTATAAACATCGTTTATAAATTTTACTTCTTGTTTTAACCATTTAAAACAAGCTTATATTTCATATTCCATTTGAAATTCAAATTTCCACTTTGAAAGATAAATTTCCTGCTTTACATCCCTTACTTGAAATTAAAGTTTAATATTATCAAATGATAATATATTTTTTCCTTGATAAACAGCGTCTATAATTCCAGCAACTTGTTTTTAATTTAAAAACAAGTTAAATCTTCTCAATTTATTCGAAATACCATTTCTATTTTGAAAAGTAAAATTCCCCTTTCTAAAAACAATTTGCACTTGTAAATTGGACATAGTCGAATTCTAAAACAAACCAGATGGACTTATTTCAATTCAAATTATATTCTGAATGTCGGAATAAATTTGATCGTTTCCTTCTTGAACCTATTCAAAGTCACTTTTTAATTTCATCAAAAATTAAATAAATCCAATACTAGTTATTTTTCTTTATTTAAACATATCGTTTAGAATTTCAATTCTTGTTCTAAGTATTAAGCCACATTTCAGTTCAAATTACATTTGAAATCTAATTTCCACTTCAGAAAAACAAATCATACTTGAATTTAGAATTTATAAAGTACCAAATGATGATTTTCACATTCATTTAAAACATTGTTTATAAACTATACTTCTTGTTTTAAATATTAACACAAGTTCTATTTCAAACTCCCTTTGAAATTTCATTTCTACTTTGGGCGGATAAACTTCCTTTTAAAATCACGCTTGCATTCACGTTTCAAAATTTATCAAATGATAATCTCTTTTTTTCCATTTATAAACATAGTTTATAAATTTAATTACCTGTTTTTATTTTTAAGAAAGTAAATATTTCCGAACCTATTTGTAATCCCACTTCTATTTCGAAATTTAAAATTTCCTCTTTAAATTCAAACTTGAATTTAATATCTAATATTACCAAATGATAATTTTCTTACAAATCATTTATACATTCAGTACTTGTTTTATTATTTAAACAAGTTATTGTTTTCTTAGTTTATTTGAAATTCAAATTTTATTTCAATAAAATAAAATTTCCTTCTTGAATCTAAAAGTAACTTCTTATGATATTGTAAATATCTAGGGCCAGTGATATTCTAATATCTAACACACAAATCATCCATTCAATTCACACATCACATACATATATAAATATGTGAACATTAAATAAATTTGAGGAATCCAGTTGGATCCCTCCAACCTGTTTTACCTGCATCCACAGATGTTAGTCAACAAAAATAATACCAATCCTGCTTCAAGGCAGGATATCGCGGTATAAAAAGGGATCCACTTATGTACATAGGCGTAGTGTCATCCGCTAATGATACTACGGGCATCCGCTAATAGTGTTGCGGGAAATTCAATAACCACAATAATTCAACAATTCATTCATGCACCCAAGCAACCAACACATTTATTTTTACGATAAAAATAAATTTAGATATAAAACGGTGAGTGAGATTTACTCACCTGATTTTATCTGTCGAATATTCCGCTTAATATCATCTCATCGCGGCTATAGATCGTCTCGGATAAATTTATCTATCACATATAATTATTTATTTAATTATCGATTAAACGATTTACTAATTTAAATTAAACACTAAAATAAATAAACGAATTATTAGATTTATATTTCTAAAAGGTGTATACCTTATTGCCATTCCAATTATCCGACCAATCGCGAACTAACTCAACCATCGCTGATCGAAACAGCTCCAAAACTGCACTATTTCACTTTGACATTTCAGCGAACACTTGGCAGTCAGTACATTCTCCTTCTCCTATCATCTCAGCCCATGCCTGCTACTGTCTATTACACCACCGAATCGACATCAACTGCTCACTGTAATCACACCTCTCTAAACTCAGCCTCGTTCACCCCAACACAGTGAATCGAACTCTAGTAAACCTCAGCCATGTTCAATCTCGCACCCCTATTTTTTCCACTGTTGAATTGCCAAAAGCCCATCAGTAACTCAAACATTGAACCATTAAAAATCGCACCTCTTTGAACCCCAGTGAAACGCCACCAGAACCGACATCGGCCTTACCAGAAATTATCGCAGCTCGTACTCACCTTCGAACCCACTGTCGAACCCTCACCCAGTCATCCATCATCGCTTTCTTCCTCAAACCGAAGACCGAACTCTCCTTAAATCCCAAATCGAACTTCAGTCAATCGCAAGCATCGCCCTTCCTGGAACCGCTTCCATCAATCGTATACATCACAATATCTATACCGGAATCGATTTGAAACCACCGTCGCACCTAAGTCGTGAGCATCCCTAGCGTTGAGTCGAGCTCCAAGCAGTCTCGCAGATCCAATCGCGATTTGTATATTTTTTTTATAAGTGGATCTGGTTTCGCAATTGAGAAAAAGAATAGAGGGAAAGATGAATGATTTTCGTTGGTTTTAGAATGGCAATACACGAAGGGTGTGACTCCTTATATAGATGGGAACGGAGACAGAACGTACATGGCATCTCATATCGCCATTACTCCACTGTTTTACTTTGTCAAGAAGTAGGGAAACCAATTTTAATGCTCGAGAAAACTAGGCTGGGCATTTGTTCAAAAAGTGGTCGGCTATTCAAATCAATAGGTTGGCTGAAAAGAATGTCTGATTTGAATTTGTTTTTAATTAAAAACTAAAATATATCACAGTCCCTTATTTTAAAACCCTGAACCGCTATTCTAACTTAACGACCAGTGTTCCCAGATTATGATATAATTCTAAACTCCACAGAACTGATTCTGGAATTTAATTTGACTGTATAAAGGAAATAACAGTTTAAATTAATGATTTTAATTAAATTCGATTTCAATTATAAATTGATTCCAAACAATTAAATCCATGAAAATAAATATTATTATTGTTCTAGTTCAAATGAAATTTATATTAATCTATAACATTGTTTCGACTCGGTTTTAAATTCTGAGTTCCATTAGTACCATTTCATATTACAATACACGGTATATTCGATATAAATTCGTATATCGATGATAATTTCAATATAAAAATTCATTTATAATTCTAATTAAATATTTAAAACTGATTTAAATATTCACTATAAAATGGATAAAAATCTGGGACATTACATTCCTTCCCCCTTAAAAGAATTTCGTCCCCGAAATTTGTAAGGCAGAAGAAATGCTGCAGACCCGCTAACTTTTCGAAAGCCCACTTTGTTAATTTCGGCATTTCAATATAACTTAGCTCCCATACAATTTTAAGTCTTCATGGGAATATTAAATTTCAGTTTAACTGGTTTCCATCATTTCGATTTATTTAACTTACTTGAGTTAAATTTCAGAATTTAAATTCCTGGGTTTTTATTTCAAATCCTTTTGAAATCATATAATATATACATATATTTATTCTCACTTCAAATTTAAAACATTTGAATTTTCAAACCAAATTATTTTTTCCAAACAAATTTTCATAAAAACTTCTCTAAGGTAGCAATCATCACTTAGAAACTCGAAAATGAACGCTGATGGTGCTGCAGTCATCATCAGAATTATTTTCCAGTCACTGAAGTGAGTTCAGTGCTTTATCACCTTCAAAATCCATTCAAAACGATTTTTATCCAAAATCCTTCCTAAAATAATGCTATATTATTCTAATATACTTTGAAAAAAATATTTTCCAAACACCCGGATTTAAATTCCAATTTACGGTTTGAATTCGATTTTAATTGATCACATTTGCATATATTATTCATATACAAATTCTATTTGGTTATATATAACCATTTCAATTTTATAATCGCATCTGATTATCAACACATCCATATATAAACAATTCTTAGAAAATTATTCATTTTTATAGCAAAATATAATTTTGGGTAAAATTATTTCATTTACCCACTTTAAAACAATACTATGTCAATTCTTCTGTCCAAGTGTTTACAAACTCCTATCGACATCGTGGCGTCCCACGATTCGACCAGAATTCATAAACTACTCAATAGACAAGCCAACACAATATAAAACAAATTTTATATCAACTTACAAATACGCTCTCTCGTATATACACTCAACTCATTCTAGGGTACTACTGACCCTATCTCTAATGAGCACATCCCACCAAAGCCTAGGTGTTCGCTAAACCTAAGCTCTGATACCACTGTAACGACGACGGGATTTTCGACTCCGAAAATCGATACAAAATCCAGCGTCGACTGTTCAAACATCGAAAACACCAGATCATTTAGAGAAAGAAGTTAGAGGGTGAGATAGAAAAGATAGAACTAATAGAATAGAAGAAGAAGAACACAGCTGAACATAATCTCACAGCAAAACGAATAAAATATATTATATAACATAATCTTGAATACAAAATTTGTATCATACATACATACCATCATCAGAGCACAATACAATATTTGATACAGCGGAAATAACTCTAGATAACTAACGGTGAAGCCTCCTGCTTCCAGCTCCTCTAAGTATATCTGTAAAAGCCTGAAACACTTGACTGCCCATACAAAATTTGGGCACCCAAGAGTTTAGGAAAAACAAAACAAAATAAACTCTGGGTCAGTCATGGGACTGGTGTGAGTAAACTCCAACCATATGATTTAACTTCAAAAATCATTTGAAAGAAAAGGATAATAGTAAGACCAGCCCACACATAAACACGGACGGTTTTTACCTTACTATAACCCAAACATTTTGATATCAAAATCCAGTGATATTATAATAATGTCTAATCAAATAAATAACCAAATAGTAGAACGCTTACATCTCACGCTCTACATATATAGTATAAAAATCAAAACCCGCAGGGCGCTTATTGGAGTTTGGATTCCAACTATGACAAGGTATGGGACCACCTTCCGATGATGTATCTCTAGAAGCGAATACACCTGGGTTCAACAAGAACGTCTTGCAACCCGGCCCACACATGACCGACCACTCATTTCGCTTGAGTGTATCGAATGTATATCACCAACGGTTGGGCTCAAACCACCGTTCCCGAATGGGCAGAATCGATAGATTAAGAAACAAAAGGAATTTCTCTAGATAGGTGATTATACACCCTAATGGGTGCGACCCACATAGCCATGCTGCCTGCCCGATTTTTGTCATTTCCTGGTTGTGAAGCTTGAGGCTACGTCTATCTTTTAGAACATCTGGCCACCATACACTTTGAATGCCACATCGTCAAACCCATCAAATCACTAGTTGATCTTTCCAAAAATATTACGAGTATAAAAGCTGAGAGAAACGAATTTCTCCGCCACTAGACATAATGCCTTGAAAAGATCGTCTTATGTGATCGTTAGGAATACTCTGTCAGACATTCGTCCATACAAGTTGTCCTAGGACTGGACAAACATAACAGCTCTTTGAATTTCACACTGTCTTCGATTATCTTCAGCATAATCTAATTCGCAACGCATATGCCTATACGGAGTGGTTCTCGGATATTAAATCCAACCGATCTTTCCGTATTGACAATGATGGTAAAAATCTTTGATAGCCGGTGTTTTAACTATCAAAGGAAAAATAAACATCCATCAAACAACCATCAAACAATTTCACACTCACTGGCCCTTTTCTAGTATTTCATTATTAATTCATTTTCTTAGCGAATTCTAGATATCGTTATATCGATTTCTATTTTCAAAAATTTCTTAAAAATATTCTAACTCCTTAAATTTCCGGAAAAATTCGCCATAACCTCCCCTGCACCGGGAGCATCGGGAAAATCCCCAAACCGCCACACAGGCCTCTCCATTCAAAAAGAAAATCAAAAAGCCAAGCGGCTTGCCGATTCGGCGCATAAAACCTCATATGGAAATTGAAACATGTACCTTGTTGTCGGGCACTTAATAATATTCTTCATACCCTTCATTCACTTCGTCCCATACCTGTTTAACATGTATACGCCCATTTCCAACTCATTTCAATCGGTCCAATCATTTTATCTCAATTCGCTAATTTGTTTTCAAATTAGCTTATTTGCTTATTCCATTTTTATTTTGAAAGTCTCACGTTCAAATATATTTATATTCATTATTACACAGACCAAACTCAAACTCGTCGTTCGCTTCCAAATTCCAATTCAAGTTCTATATTTAAATTTTCAATTACAATTTACAAATTTAGTTTACTTAACACATGTTAAGTTTGGTCAAAACCCATATTAACTAATTTAGTTCGAAATTAGTTAACTTCAGTCGAAAATTAAAATATGATTTTGTCCCAAAAATCGATTCATTAACTCGACTTGAGTTCGTATTTATTTTATAGCTCAAGTCTGGATTTTTCTAATGGAAAAGTCGATTCACTTAAAATCCTTTTATTTAATTAAATAAACCATTATGGTTTTAAAACGATTATGGCGCTGTTTTTCTGAAAATTTGATTTTTGACATAACTCAAAATCTATATGACGAAATCAAGATTTTTCTCTTCCTTTAGAAAACTATCGTTCAATCAATCCAGGCATTTCTTGTTTCATCAAATTCCAACTTATATTGAGTTATATATACTCAATTGAAGTTCGAATCGCCAATTTACGAACTACCGCGCCCTGGCGAGTTCGTTTTAATTAAATTAAATATAAACGTTTAAAAACTTCGTTTATAATTAAATTCCAACTCCATTCTTAATATTTAAAAATAAATTAAGTCTATTTTCCAAATCTAACTTCACAAATTCGAATTATCCATATTCGTCGATTATTCTATTCCATATTCATAACTCGGTTATGAATTTATTCAAACTCAAATCGCATTATATTAGATTTCTATTATTTGGAAATAAACTGGTATATAACCCAACGTCCCTATCCCACTTCAAATTTCGAAGATTAAACAAACTTCAAGATAAACTCATTTCGATATCCCTTTACCATTTACAAACTAATATCATCTCTTGACAATAGTGAAGTCGTTCAAGTTGGGGTATTTTAATTACCTCTCAGACCTTGATCGACGACGTTCTTATCTTGAGACGAATAAAAGCTTGTAATATCAAAACTTGATTTAAATCTCACATTCGATCCCATTTCTTTCATTTGGAAATTTATTTCCAAATTACTCGACGACAATTACGTCGTCACCTATATAACCCTTGTATATAAATTTACTTCTTCATTTGATTTCATCGTCTCCTTTTGAAACGATTTCAAGTTATAAATCTCCTTTTAAATTCCAAGTTGAATTCAAATACCCAAATCATCCCATGATGATTTTCCCTTTCTATTTATAAACATCGTTTATAAATTTTACTTCTTGTTTTAACCATTTAAAACAAGCTTATATTTCATATTCCATTTGAAATTCAAATTTCCACTTTGAAAGATAAATTTCCTGCTTTACATCCCTTACTTGAAATTAAAGTTTAATATTATCAAATGATAATATATTTTTTCCTTGATAAACAGCGTCTATAATTCCAGCAACTTGTTTTTAATTTAAAAACAAGTTAAATCTTCTCAATTTATTCGAAATACCATTTCTATTTTGAAAAGTAAAATTCCCCTTTCTAAAAACAATTTGCACTTGTAAATTGGACATAGTTGAATTCTAAAACAAACCAGATGGACTTATTTCAATTCAAATTATATTCTGAATGTCGGAATAAATTTGATCGTTTCCTTCTTGAACCTATTCAAAGTCACTTTTTAATTTCATCAAAAATTAAATAAATCCAATACTAGTTATTTTTCTTTATTTAAACATATCGTTTAGAATTTCAATTCTTGTTCTAAGTATTAAGCCACATTTCAGTTCAAATTACATTTGAAATCTAATTTCCACTTCAGAAAAACAAATCATACTTGAATTTAGAATTTATAAAGTACCAAATGATGATTTTCACATTCATTTAAAACATCGTTTATAAACTATACTTCTTGTTTTAAATATTAACACAAGTTCTATTTCAAACTCCCTTTGAAATTTCATTTCTACTTTGGGCGGATAAACTTCCTTTTAAAATCACGCTTGCATTCACGTTTCAAAATTTATCAAATGATAATCTCTTTTTTTCCATTTATAAACATAGTTTATAAATTTAATTACCTGTTTTTATTTTTAAGCAAGTAAATATTTCCGAACCTATTTGTAATCCCACTTCTATTTCGAAATTTAAAATTTTCTCTTTAAATTCAAACTTGAATTTAATATCTAATATTACCAAATGATAATTTTCTTACAAATCATTTATACATTCAGTACTTGTTTTATTATTTAAACAAGTTATTGTTTTCTTAGTGTTAGCCTACTTTGTGAACTAGGCAACACAAAGTCAAGAAACCAAACATTGAAGGGCATTTTTAATTAGAAGACTTCGGTTCGGATTGGAGAAGACACTACAATCTAGATTAAATAGCAGCAGCTGTTCGGATCGGGTCAGAGCAAATCATCGGTTCGGGTCGGAAAGAGTCCTCTGTTCGAATCGGTGAACTCCTATTAAGTAAATTGGTAAGGCATATCTAATCGGATCGGAGGGCAACTAAATCTCGATTGGATCAGAAAGCCACCTGTTTGCCACGAAAATGGATCGGAGCGGAGCAAATTAGAGAAGAAGAGAGCATCGCATCTAAGCCAATCCGGTTCGGATCGGGTATCCCGATCCGAACCCCTTATCTGCGCATCTCCGACCCGAACCCATGCTCCATGTTACTCTCCTGCAAAATCGCCTGGATATCCGGATCGGCTATGACCAGTTCCTACCCATAACGTTCGTTCCTTTGATGCGCTGTCAACATAATAGTTCATCCGAACCCGAAGATAGTGGGATGGACGACATGTGGCCCCGACCCGGATCAAGTTTCAAGCAAATTCACACCTATAAATACCCCGTCTGGAGACAAAGAGAGGGATCTTTTTTCAGCACTTTGAGAATTCAACTACCTCCATCATCCGAACTCCATTACTCCCGGAGAATCCAAATCATCTTTCATTCTTTGTTTTAGTCAATTGAGTGAACATAAGTGAGTTGTGAGTGGAATTGAGTGAATCTTACATTGTATTAGCAATTGAATTATTGAATATAGTGAAAGATAAGTGGACGTAGGCATTTCTTCGCCGAACCACTATAAATCCTGCGTGTTCATTTTTATTTTTATCTCATTTCATCTTGCTTTTAATCAATTTGGGTGTTAGAACCACTTTTGGGTCTAACATTTTGGTGCTTTCACTGAGAACCCTCATCTAAATTCTTTATTTTCCGGGATCTCTTTCTACTTTTTGGACCGTTGAGTTCAAAGAAGTGAATCCTTAAGTTTCTCCGCTTTTTTACATTCGTTGAAGTGATTGTCAAAGACTCATGGCCAAAGGAAAAGGCAAGGAAGTTCAGTCTGTTCGAGGAAATGGAGCTGGCGAAGATCAGCAAAATGCTGTTGTAACAAGGTCTCGGGGGCAGAGTTCAGCAGCAGGAAGAATCAATGCAGGAAATCCGAGCCGACAGCAGGGGGAGAGCTCCGATCCGATCCGGGTAGGAGACTCTGAAGCAGTGCATTCCCCCAATCTGAACCGACCCGAGCTGCTCGCTGCGTACCGATACGACCAGGCACCCCAGCTCCGATCCGATCCGACCTCTTACCTCCGACCCGACCCGATGCTTGGTGAAGCTGGAACCTCTACTCGAGTCCCTATGAATGCTCCAATTCCAGCCGCCAGGGTTGGTGATCAGGTCAATCCATCTGCGCCCATCACTCAAGGAGATTTTTCGCGCTTGCTTGACATGCTTGAGAGAACAAAGGAAGCCATGAAAGTTCACGAGCGCACTAATCTCATGATGCAGGAAAATATGAGGCTCATGAGTCGGGAGATTAGTGAACTCCGTCGACAGAGAACTCCATCACCGGTTCGTCACACACCAGTAGATCAATCTTCATCTTCCGAGGAAGAGAGGCCCCGTGAACGAAGGCCACTCGAACGACCTCAGAACGTGGAGCAGCTGACATTTGGATCTTTGGGATCTCGCGAGGATATCGCACGAGCATTAGGAAACAATGACCCCACTCGGGGGCAAAGACTCCAGTCCCCTCCTCCCGAGATCGACCGGGAACGGAGGGAACGGAATCGAGCAGAGGCAGCTCGAAGAAGAAGGACATCTCCCGAGCAAGAGCCCAAAAGGAACTCGGATACTAGGGCCAGGGAACCTGAGCGGCCCCTAACTAATGCTGATGTACAGGCAATGGTTCGCCAGATCATGTCAAAGAGCCGGAATTATACAAATGAAGATTATGGCATTGAGCGAAGCCATACTCCGTTTACCGACGATATCCTCGACTTCCAATTTCCCCGACGCTTTAACTTGCCACAGATGGACAAGTACAACGGAAGGACTGATCCGGGACAGCATTTGATGCGGTATTCGTGGCTCATGAATGCTGCTGCTGCCCCTGATGAAGTGAAGTGCAAAGCATTCCCAATCTACCTAGAAGATGTGGCATTGTTCTGGTTTACCCGACTTCCTCCTCGTTCGATTTCTAATTACAAGGAACTAAGCGAGCGTTTCATGAACCAGTTCCGACTACATGCCCGAAAGTCCAAGAGTGTTATTGAATTATCGAGAATCAAACAGGCACTAGGAGAATCTTTAAGGGCATATCTTGATCGTTTTAACCAAGCTGTAACTGAGGTCAGTGACCCGCATGAGCCCACAATTCTGATGGCATTGAAGGAAGGAGTCGATCCTGAATCTGAGTTTGGAGACTACCTTTCTGGGAAGACACCCTCCACAAGGGAGATATTCTACGAAAAAGCTGATATTTATTTAAGGCGAGAGGAGGCCAGGGCAAACCGAAAGAGAAAGTCTGAGACGGCTTCAAAGGAGAATGTGCAGAGTAATATCGCCGTGAAGCAGTCGGGGGAGAATTCTGGCAAGGTTGAAGTAAATGTAGGAAACAAGGGTGGAAACAGCAATACTGGAAGTGGGGGAAACAACAACAATAACCGTAATCCAAACGGTAACAGAAGAAACAGAAATAGGGGAAGTGACCCTAACAAAAGACCCCGATTCCAGAACTACGAGAATTATACACCATTGAACGACACCCTAGAAAATATTTACCTGGATACGTACAATGTGTTGCAATACAAAAGACCACCACCTCGTGATTCGACCGAGAAAGAAATGGCGACAGGGAAATTTTGCTTGTTTCACGGAACTCACGGGCATTCAACTAATGAATGTCGGCATTTGAGGGATGTGATTGAGAAACTGTTGCGTGAAGGGAAGTTGGATGAGTACAAGGTTGCCCCGAGAGACAGGGGGCAAGGTGAGCAGGCTCCAAAACAGATTCTACCTGCTCCTAAGCCTACGGCGCAGCAGAAAGGTAAAGGAATTGTTATCAACTCCATAGTAGGCGGACCTCACCCGGCAATCCGAAGTTTCAGATCAATGGATCAATATGTGAATGCTGCCAAGCATCTAGACGTGAATGAAGGTGATGATATGGAGGATGTCACCCCCATAAAACAACAGAAGACCATGTTTGACGACGTGGTATTTCGTAGCCGAGACAATACTGGGATACAATCACCCACCAATGATCCGTTGGTTATTACTACCACCATTGGGTCGGCCTTGGTCCATAAGGTATTAGTAGACAATGGAAGTTCCGTTAATATTTTGTTCAAGAAGTCATTTGATCAGATGAAGCTTGAGTTCGAAGATCTGAAACCTTGTGAAGGATGGATCAGAGGCTTCAACGGGGCGACGACAGCTCCCATGGGATACATAGAGTTGCCCGTGACCCTGGGGCAAGGAGAACGTAGAAGAGTGTGAATGCTTCAGTTCGTGGTATTGGACGTAGATTCGCCTTATAACGCATTTTTGGGGAGACCTGCCCTCGCTGAATTTAGAGTTTGTATCGCCCCTTGGTGCTTGTTACTTAAGTTCCCAACCGAAGCCGGAACTGGAGTAATGAGAGGGGATCAAGTTTCCGGACGGGCCTGCTATGTGGCCGAACTAAAGATGTTGATGAAAGGATTTAATGCTGAGAGTAAGGATGCCTCGTCTCCCTCAAAGGGGGACTCGGCATAGCAATTAGAGAGATTGACCCCGAGGGAGTTGCCCAAAGGAACGCTTGAAGACCTGGATCCCAGAAAAGACGAGGAACCAGAGGCTAGGAATGCAACTCCTAATGAAGCGACAGTGGAAATTCCCATTGATAAAGCTGATCCGACGAAAGTTTTGAAGATTGGTTCTCAATTGGAGCCACGTCGTGCTGAAGAACTAACGGACTTCTTGAAGGCAAACTTAGACGTGTTCGCCTGGACCCATGCTGACATGTGTGGGATATCACCATCCATTATAAGTCACAAATTGAATGTAAATCCGAAGCATCCGCCTGTGAAGCAAAAGAGACGCATGCTGGGCCCAGAGAGGTCGGCTGCTCTTAAAGAGGAAGTAGAGAAGTTGAAGCAGAATGGATTTATTCGAGATTCGACATATCCCGACTGGATATCGAATCCCGTCTTAGTAAAGAAGCCAAACGGAAAGTGGCGGACTTGCATTGATTTTTCAGATTTAAATAAGGCTTGCCCGAAAGATAGTTTCCTACTTCCCAGGATTGACCAGCTTGTAGATTCGACAGCAGGTCATGAACTTCTCTCTTTCATGGACGCATATTCTGGATACAACCAAATTCCTATGCACGTACCAGACCAAGAGCATACGAGTTTCATTACGAATTTGGGGCGGTTATGTTGTAATGCCATTCGGGTTAAAAAACGCTGGAGCTACTTATCAGCGCTTGGTAAATAGAATGTTTTATGATCAAATAGGAAAAACTATGGAAGTTTATGTGGATGATATGCTTGTCAAATCAAAGCAGTCTTCCAGTCATACGCAAGACTTAGCGGAAATGTTTGGTATCTTGCGAAAGTACCGGATGAAATTGAATCCTCTGAAATGCTCATTTGGAGTGGCATCGGGAAAGTTCCTTGGCTTTATTGTGAGTTCCCGAGGAATTGAAATCAACCCTAGCCAGATAGCAGCGATTAGAAACATCGAAGAACCGAGGAGAATTAAAGACGTCCAAAGTCTGGCAGGGAAAGTAGCGGCGCTGAGTAGATTCATCTCCAAAGCCACAGATAAATGTGTTCCGTTTTTTGATTTGATAAAAAGGGGAAAGAAGAACTTCCAGTGGACTCCGGATTGTGTTGAGGCCTTTCAAAATCTGTTAGAACTGCTAGAGAAACCGCCGATTTTATCAAAGCCCGTAGATCACGAAGAATTATTTGTTTATTTGGCAGTCTCGGCTCATGCTGTCAGCACGGCTCTGGTTCGAGAAGAAGACAAAGTACAAAGGCCGGTGTATTATGTAAGTAAGAAATTAGCAGCGGCAGAGCGCAATTACCCAAAAATTGAAAAGCTCGCTTATAGCCTCCTGATCGCATCCCGAAAACTTCGTCACTATTTCCAAGCCCATCCAATAACCATATACACCGACCAGCCCTTAAGGCAGGTGTTGCAGAGGCCCGAAGCATCGGGAAGGTTGATCAAATGGAACATAGAACTAAGTCAGTTTGATTTGAATTTTCAACCACGAAAGTCAATCAGGGGGCAAGCTCTAGCAGACTTTATTGCGGAGTTCACCATTCCAGAGGAGGAAATAATCAATGACCGAGTGGTTAAATCCGAGGATGAGCTAGAGATGAATCCGTGGAAATTATATACAGATGGAGCTAAGAATGACCGAAGGTCCGGAGCTGGAATTGTCTTAGTCACTCCTGAGGGACGGTCGTTATATTACGCCCTGCGATTAGAATTTTCGGCAACTAACAATGACTCTGAATATGAAGCCCTGATTGCCGGGCTGAAACATGCTAAAGAGCTCGGAGTAAAAATGATGGACATATTTTGTGACTCTAAGATTGTTGTTTGTCAAGTACGAGAGGAATTCGTGGCTCGAGGACCTCGACTTATCGCCTACCTCAAGAAAGTGAAAGAGCTATTGAATAGCTTAGAGCGGTACAACATAACACATATTCCCAGAGTTGAAAACCAGAAAGCGGATAGACTGGCAAAGCTGGCTAGTTCCGACAATCCAGAAGAGACTGAAGTAATTCCAATTGAAACGTTGGAGTCGCCAAGCTTTGAGTCAATGGAAATTGAATTCGCTTTTGAAGCGGAACCAGAGAAGGAGTCATGGATGACTCCAATTAAGAATTTCCTTAAGAATGGGACACTCCCATCGAAGAAGAGTGAGAAAAGAGCTGTAGTTTGCAAAGCTACCAGATAAGTCATACAAGATGATACTCTCTATAGACAAGGATTTTCTATGCCCCTGTTACGATGTATAGCACACGACGACATCAAGCGTGTACTAAGAGAAGTACACGAAGGTGAGTGTGGAGATCATACAGGAGGTCAAACTTTAGCAAAGAAAATATTGCGGTACGGATAGTTCTGGCCTACAATCAACAAAGATGTAGCTGATTATTCGCGACGCTGCGATAAGTGCCAGAGATTCGCCAAAATCCCCAGGGCACCGTCAACCCATCTTAAATCGATGGTGAGTCCTTGGCCATTTGCCACATGGGGAATTGATATCATTGGAGTTTTACCGATTGCTAAAGGAGGAGCTAAGTATGCAATAGTGGCCGTGGACTATTTTACGAAGTGGGTGGAAGCTGAGCCCTTGACCAAGATCACAACAAGAAAGGTGATAAGTTTTGTGGTCAGAAATATTATATGCCGGTTCGGGATTCCAAGGACGATCATAACTGACAACGGAACCCAGTTTGATAGTACTGAATTCAGAAATTTCTGTCAGAAGTATAAGATAGACAAGCGATATACTGCAGTTGCCTATCCGCAATCGAATGGACAAGTAAAGGCAATAAACAAAGTTATAAAATCCATCCTCAAGAAACGGTTAGAGCGTGCAAAGGCAAGATGGGTTGACGAATTGCCCCTAGCTTTGTGGGCATATCGAACAACATTTAAGACAGCCACCGGTCATACCCTTTTCTCTCTCTCCTTTGGCTCAGAAGCAGTAATTCCAGTTGAACTGGAAGTTCCTTCCCACAGGGTGACGTATTATGACCCGATGACGAATCGGGCGCTCTTACTTGAGTCTCTTGATGAAATCGAAGAGAAAAGGGACGAAGCAGACTTGCGTGCAGCAAGACATCGGCGTCAGATGGCACGCCATTATGACAAAAAAGTTCGCCTCAAAACTTTTGAACCAGGAGATTTGGTGCTAAAGAGAGTCTTTCCAACCCTTCCTCACCTTGGTCCGAAATGGGAAGGACCCTTTGTCATTCAACGGAAACTTGAAAAAGGAACCTTCAAGTTAACGACCGTGGATGGCGAAGAAGTCCCCAGAGCATGGAATGCCCAACACTTAATGCGATATTTGGATCAAAAACACTGTACTTTGTGTTATTTTTCTTATGAACTCTGTAATAAGGCACGCCTTGCCTTGGGAAAATCTGACGATATGAATAAAGGACTATAAAGTGGATGTAGGCTACGACTTAGCTGAACCACTATAAAAATATTGTGTGTTATTTACTTTTATGCATTTACATTCATCAGTTATTTTGTTGTGATTATAAAATACAGGATAACTCAGAGCCTAAAAAGGTTGAAAACAGTTTAGATATAAAAAGAAGCACAACGATTATTTGTGCAATAAGACATAAAAAGAATGAGAAAACGACATTCTTAACTCTAACTCTCCAGAGAAAGAGAGAGAGTATAAAAGCGTCTCTGACTGAGCACTGAAAAAGAAATTCCCTTCCTAACTCTAACTCTCCAGAGAAAGAGAGAGAGTATAAAAGCGTCTCTGACTGAGCGCTGAAAAAGAAATTCCCTTCCTAACTCTAACTCTCCAGAGAAAGAGAGAGAGTATAAAAGCGTCCCTGACTGAGCGCTGAAAAAGAAATTCCCTTCCTAACTCTAACTCTCCAGAGAAAGAGAGAGAGAGTATAAAAGCGTCTCCGACTGAGCGCTGAAAAAGAAATTCTCTTCCTAACTCTAACTTTCCAGAGAGAAAGAGAGTATAAAGGCGTCTCCGACTGAGCGCCGAGAAAGAAATCTTTCCCCGTTGAACGACCGGGGAATAAACAGATGACTGAACTCGAACTCTAACTCTCAAGAGAAAGAGGGAGAGTATAAAAGAAATGCCAGAAAAAACGACAGGTACTGACGACACAGGAAGTGCTATCCCGTCAAAGAATTGGGGGCATTCAGATTGCTTGGTTAAGCATTGAATAACTTATGGAAATTGACTGGGGACACATATGCATACACATATTTCCCCCTCCACAATTTCGTTTCACAACTGTAGACATGCATAACTACTAACAAACAAACATGGCAAAAAGTGAATTATTTTTATTTACAGATGAATGAATTTGTACAGGGAAATAGCTAGAAAAGAAAGTGCAGGAGCTGCTTTTGTAGCAGCAATTATTGGTTCACAAAAATGCTAAAAAGATACAGGACAATCCACTATTTAGATTTGGAATGAGCCTTGGATTTTTTGGCGGCTTTCTTCGCATCCTTTGCTTCTTTCTCGGCTTCGGTCAAGATTCGCTTCGATTTCTTTTTCCCTGAAGATGCGGTACTAGAGCCAGTAGACTTCTTCCCGGAGGGCGGGGCACTTGAATCAAGAGAAGATTTTTTAGCAAGTTCTTCTGTAATAGATCTAGTTGAGAGCTTAACGACTAACCTTGATCCCGCATCCACAACTGTGAGGGGCTTGAGGACCTCAGGGTCTAGTTCTTCGGCCTTTAATTGCAAGCGCTTATCTTGATCAGCCTTCATGGCAGCCAAGGTAACGTCATCAGCGCTTTTCGACTCCCCAGTTATTGCAACTTCCGGTTCCTCTTCATGCCCCCCGTCTCCTCCGTCGTCCTTTAAAGCTGCTATCATTTCTTCATCATGGGGAGTGGTGACCTTAGTTGGCTCACTTCCTTCCCCCAAGTCTATAGAAGCAGCTTTGTCTTCCCCTTCTTTGGCCCTATCAGCGGGCTTTGTCCCAGCGACAGCTCCTTGAGCTACATCTGTCTTTTCGGATGATTCAACGCCTACAGAATGAGAAGCAACGGTTATCAACTCAGGCGAAAACAAAGGGTCTCTCATCGATTGTTCAATCACATGGCAAAAGGTAGAAATAGCTTTGGCAAATTGAGGAGAAAAGATAGCGATACCTTCCGAAGACTTATCAGCGGGGGTGACCACTACCTCTGGGGTTAGTTCAGGAATAGGGGATAGCAGGGTTGTTCGAGGAATTCCCGGATTTTCGGGATCATACCCTTCTACTTCGGAGGTTGTAGGGGCAGAATAAGAGGAACCAGCTTTGAGAATGGTTTTTTGTTTAGACTTCCGTCTCTCTTCTTCCATGGCCTCAGCAATGAGGCGGCGCCCTTCAGCTAGACGCTCCGGTTCATCATCTCTCAAGTATTTCTCCATCAGTTTATCTTCATCAAGAGAATCGACCTTAAGTTCTTCTTTTTCCCACTCAACGATTTGATTCCATACTTGAACCAGAGTGGATGGATAGTCCTCGATCCAAGAAATGTTTCGACGACGAATAATGTGTGCGAAGAATTCAATCATTAGCTCGCCGAAGCCCTGAATATCAGCCTCCGCCTCTGATAGTTGCTTGTGGGCATCCTCCGCAGATTTAATAGCACACTCCACATTGCCCTCGGCCAGAGCAGCCCTGTTCTCTGCCTCCAACAATTTTGAAGCCAAGTCAGCGTCCTTCTTTTCCAATTCAGCACTCCTCTTTGCTAACTCGGCGTTTTTCCGCTCAAGCTCAGCATAAGCAATGCGTGTCTTAGCAGCCTCTGACTTGGCCTCGTCAGCTTGCTTTTTTAATTCAGAACGCTCCTGTGTATGAGATTCAAGCAAATCGTGATAACGTTTTTGCATGTCCTCGAATTGTTGCTTGAAATTAGAAGCATCCCTTTGAGCGACCGCTAGCTGAGCTTGAGTGTCTTCCAAATCTTTTCCTAGAGCTTTTAAGGCCTTAGTATCCTCCTCCGCGGTCTTTTGCATTGAATCAGTATTTGTGATTAGAGTACGGATGATTTTAGAAAGATTGCGCGAATATTTGAACATCTCAATATATTGTTTTTGCACCGCATCAATCTTTGCTTTGGCCTCATCTGCCCAATTAGACGAAATAGGTTCGAGGGCAGGTAAAAAAGTCAGAGTTTCGAAATAGTGTTCAGGAAATTGCTCTTTCAAATATGCCCGCTTTATTGTAGTTCCCGCATCTGGTGGGGGAGGAGCGAGGATTGTCAATTCGGTGTCCCTTCCTGAAGAGGATTCTGTAGTCTCTTTGTCTGTCCTAGGTCGTTTAGTAGCAGGGACCTTTTGCTTACTTCGAGACCCGGTTTCCTTTGGAGGACTTTTCTCTCTACTGCGTTTCTCATAGGAAGAGGAGGAGTCTTTGGATTGTGGTCTGTCTTCCTCCCTACGGCTTTGGTAACCTTTGTATTTCTCTTGTTCCGGCCTAACTGGTGAGCGGGAACGTGAGGGTCGAGAACGATAGGGATCATAAGGTCTTCTCTCCTCCCTACCACGATCATCCCGGCGATCATACTCGACATCCTGAGGAGGATTGGACATGCTACGACGAAGTTTTCTTATATCATAGTAGGGTCGAGACATTGTACCTGCACGATAAAATAAACGAAGTTTAGAATTAATGGATTCATGGAGAAAGAAGTGCAACGAATGCTAATGCTGTGGTGTAAAGTGCATCCTAAGTGGTGTGTTTCCCCCCAACCAACCTGAGTCTGAAGCTAGACTAGTGCGGGCAGGCTCTTTGGCCTTAGCGGGAGTAGTTTCTTCAGAAGAGGTGAAGACTAAAGGATCCTTCCTGAAATCCTCTGAAGTATATATAGTCTCAGGTAAGGGGAGATCCCCCAAACCGTGAAATATGTGCTCATCAGTACTAGGAACATCCCCTTCGGAAGCATGAAGTGGCGACTCTTGGGAGGATTTTGACTTGTCTAGAGAAGTGGTTTCCTCGGGGGCAATATACCCTTCACGATGCTTTTCGGCCAGATTAGCCAATTCATCATCTTGTGTGGAAGATGGAGAAGGTGAAGTTTGAAGAGGCGCTGTAGGAATTCCCGAGCCTTCTCCTGTCTCTGGAACTATCTCCACTGGAGGAATGTATGCGTAAGGGACCGTCCCATGACCGATGCTACGAAAAACGGATAGCAGCCCATGAAAATGAAGGTATTCATCTTTAAGGACCTCGTCGATAGTCAAGAATTTTTGTTCGCCATTAAGAAGTCGGTGCATCCGATCAAAGAACACCTGATCTGATATCTGTTTGGGATTGTCGATTGCAAACAAAAAGGAAAACAGGTCAGGGTGATGATTCAAGTGTATAGAGTCCGGATTTAGAAAATCAACGCTTTACTTGATTTTGTCCATCTCCTGGCGCATCCAGACTGTTGCTTTATGTAGAACCATTCTAGTCTGGAATCTCCAGCTTTACTGCTAAATGGTGCAGAGATTATCTTCCTTTTTGGAACTGATTCAAAGTAGCAGAAAGATGGAGTTTCTCGAGTCCGATGCTTGAAATTATAGAAGAAGTGAACGTCATCGAACGTGAGCTCTATGCCTAGGATTTCACGATATGCTATGTACAAGGTGTGCAAATAAGCATATGAATTGGGATGCAATTGCATGGGGGCAATCCGCATTTGCCTTAAAAAATCAACAATGAATGGAGAGAATGGAGGAATGGCACCAACCATGCACATCAATCGAGTGACCGTCATATATCCTTCTGGACGGTTGTGGGGACGGTCAGAGCGTGAAGGCACTAGAGTGTCCCTTTTCATTATGCTGTATTTTAGGCAAATTCGGACAAGTCGATCGTTGTCAATTGTTGATTCAACGAAGTCCGAAGGTGATTCCAATATAATGGCAGATTCAAATTCGTCAGGGGCTCGATCGTCACCGATCCCTCCTTCCTCCTCGAAACCCAAAGAAACCTCGTTTTCCGAAGACGCCTCGTTGCTTTCTCGATCTCCAACCCCGTAGTCTGGACCCTCACTGTCCCATTCTGGATCAGACGAAGAAGATATATCCTCAAGAGTGATTTTGTTAGAAGTTTCCGGGGTTTCTTTCCTCTCAGCTAGACGGGAAGAGCGTCTGGGCCTCATTGTCATAGAACTATTGAAGAAGCAATAGCACGGATTAGAGTAAATTATCCCGTGCCCCCCTGTGCATATGTGTGAGCTAAAGTGTGTGTGGTGTGCGCAAAACATGAGAAGAAAAACACTTAAAAGCATAATGCGAAGCTCTAACGGAGCGGCGATGTTCAGAATAAATCTTGATGATCGTTTACGTTCATAAGGCACTACCCTAACTGTTCATTAAGTTGAAGATTATGTCAGACATTGATTAACCCTGGTTGGATAAAGTCTTGTGCTTTGAGTTGGAATATGCATATCATTCAGTTCGGGTAGGGTGTGCTTATTGTTGGGTTCGGATCGGATGTGCATATAGCTGGGATTGGCTCGGGTCCGCGTGCTGTTAGATTCGGAGAAGACGTTCATATGTGGCAGTTTAAAACCGGATCGGAATAAGCATTCGGAGCAGTTCAGCAAACAAAAGGATCCATACGTCCTTTTCCTTTCTCTATCTCTTCCTCCAATCCGACCTGGTCGGGCAAGCATGGCTTTCTCCACATTGCATTTCATTCCGACCCGATCCTACCATATGAACTTGTCCTCCCCTCCGCTGCTTCAACACTTCCTTACCCGAACCGAACCCAATTCCTATTCTCCCCTTTCTCGTCTTCAAATTTCACTAGACCGAAATGAAGTTAGGCGTTTATGTGCTTGACTGTTTAACGCTGGATCCCAATGACCCCCGTTGCTACCTCGAGACGGCGAAGACGCCATCAACGACGATGAAAAACGGTGGAAAAGATCCAGGCGTCGGAGTTCAACAAACACCACACTCCAATCGCTCAATTTAAACGCAAAATTCTAGTTGAAATCAGTTATTACATAAATAATCAGAGATTCAAAATACCTAGATGTTTTATTCGAATATTGAAACGAGGAGTTTGGAGTTTTTAGATTTTTTAGGAAGTGGGGTTTCGGTATAAAGCTGGGAGAACAAGAATTGTGGGAGTAAAGAAGGTAGAAGAGTTTGGGTAGTTGAGTTTATATAAGACGTGAGATGACTCTTTGTATTCCCCGTATTTTACTCCGTTCGGACCGAGTCCAAGCCAGCCCACATCTTCTGGCCCATCAACCCAGTGCAAAGCAAAACAGGAAGAAAAGGTGCTCGGGTCGGACACCGAACCGGGTAGAAATCTGTGCATTCCTCTAGCATTCGAATTGGATTTAAAAGAAAAACTAGGAAGGAACATACCTGAGAAGAACACTATATGTTGAGAAGGACTTCTGGACTTGACTCAAAAATGAAGAAAATGAATCAAGTGTTTCACGACATATATATAAGCAATAAGAGACATGTCTTCATGAAGCAACGCATCTTCACAAACGAATAGAAGTGATTTTCTGACTGTTCTGATTCAAGGACTAGCATTTCAAACGACATCAAAGCACGCTTCGTATACAACAGAAGCATCCTTTGAGGGGGTAAAATGTTAGCCTACTTTGTGAACTAGGCAACACAAAGTCAAGAAACCAAACATTGAAGGGCATTTTTAATTAGAAGACTTCGGTTCGGATTGGAGAAGACACTACAATCTAGATTAAATAGCAGCAGCTGTTCGGATCGGGTCAGAGCAAATCATCGGTTCGGGTCGGAAAGAGTCCTCTGTTCGAATCGGTGAACTCCTATTAAGTAAATTGGTAAGGCATATCTAATCGGATCGGAGGGCAACTAAATCTCGATTGGATCGGAAAGCCACCTGTTTGCCACGAAAATGGATCGGAGCGGAGCAGATTAGAGAAGAAGAGAGCATCGCATCTAAGCCAATCCGGTTCGGATCGGGTATCCCGATCCAAACCCCTTATCTGCGCATCTCCGACCCGAACCCATGCTCCATGTTACTCTCCTGCAAAATCGCCTGGATATCCGGATCGGCTATGACCAGTTCCTACCCATAACGTTCGTTCCTTTGATGCGCTGTCAACATAATAGTTCATCCGAACCCGAAGATAGTGGGATGGACGACATGTGGCCCCGACCCGGATCAAGTTTCAAGCAAATTCACACCTATAAATACCCCGTCTGGAGACAAAGAGAGGGATCTTTTTTCAGCACTTTGAGAATTCAACTACCTCCATCATCCGAACTCCATTACTCCCGGAGAATCCAAATCATCTTTCATTCTTTGTTTTAGTCAATTGAGTGAACATAAGTGAGTTGTGAGTGGAATTGAGTGAATCTTACATTGTATTTGCAATTGAATTATTGAATATAGTGAAAGATAAGTGGACGTAGGCATTTCTTCGCCGAACCACTATAAATCTTGCGTGTTCATTTTTATTTTTATCTCATTTCATCTTGCTTTTAATCAATTTGGGTGTTAGAACCACTTTTGGGTCTAACACTTAGTTTATTTGAAATTCAAATTTTATTTCAATAAAATAAAATTTCCTTCTCGAATCTAAAAGTAACTTCTTATGATATTGTAAATATCTAGGGCCAGTGATATTCTAATATCTAACACACAAATCATCCATTCCATTCACACATCACATACATATATAAATATGTGAACATTAAATAAATTTGAGGAATCCAGTTGGATCCCTCCAACCTGTTTTACCTGCATCCACAGATGTTAGTCAACAAAAATAATACCAATCCTGCTTCAAGGCAGGATATCGCGGTATAAAAAGGGATCCACTTATGTACGTGGGCGTAGTGTCATCCGCTAATGATACTGCGGGCATCCGCTAATAGTGTTGCGGGAAATTCAATAACCACAATAATTCAACAATTCATTCATGCACCCAAGCAACCAACACATTTATTTTTACGATAAAAATAAATTTAGATATAAAACGGTGAGTGAGATTTACTCACCTGATTTTATCTGTCGAATATTCCGCTTAATATCATCTCATCGCGGCTATAGATCGTCTCGGATAAATTTATCTATCACATATAATTATTTATTTAATTATCGATTAAACGATTTACTAATTTAAATTAAACACTAAAATAAATAAACGAATTATAAGATTTATATTTCTAAAAGGTGTATACCTTATTGCCATTCCAATTATCCGACCAATCGCGAACTAACTCAACCATCGCTGATCGAAACAGCTCCAAAACTGCACTATTTCACTTTGACATTTCAGCGAACACTTGGCAGTCAGTACATTCTCCTTCTCCTATCATCTCAGCCCATGCCTGCTACTGTCTATTACACCACCGAATCGACATCAACTGCTCACTGTAATCACACCTCTCTAAACTCAGCCTCGTTCACCCCAACACAGTGAATCGAACTCCAGTAAACCTCAGCCATGTTCAATCTCGCACCCCTATTTTTTCCACTGTTGAATTGCCAAAAGCCCATCAGTAACTCAAACATTGAACCATTAAAAATCGCACCTCTTTGAACCCCAGTGAAACGCCACCAGAACCGACATCGGCCTTACCAGAAATTATCGCAGCTCGTACTCACCTTCGAACCCACTGTCGAACCCTCACCCAGTCATCCATCATCGCTTTCTTCCTCAAACCGAAGACCGAACTCTCCTTAAATCCCAAATCGAACTTCAGTCAATCGCAAGCATCGCCCTTCCTGGAACCGCTTCCATCAATCGTATACATCACAATATCTATACTGGAATCGATTTGAAACCACCGTCGCACCTAAGTCGTGAGCATCCCTAGCGTTGAGTCGAGCTCCAAGCAGTCTCGCAGATCCAATCGCGATTTGTATTTTTTTTTTATAAGTGGATCTGGTTTCGCAATTGAGAAAAAGAATAGAGGGAAAGATGAATGATTTTCGTTGGTTTTAGAATGGCAATACACGAAGGGTGTGACTCCTTATATAGATGGGAATGGAGACAGAACGTACATGGCATCTCATATCGCCATTACTCCACTGCTTTACTTTGTCAAGAAGTAGGGAAACCAATTTTAATGCTCGAGAAAACTAGGCTGGGCGTTTGTTCAAAAAGAGGTCGGCTATTCAAATCAATAGGTTGGCTGAAAAGAATGTCTGATTTGAATTTGTTTTTAATTAAAAACAAAAATATATCACAGTCCCTTATTTTAAAACCCTGAACCGCTATTCTAACTTAACGACCAGTGTTCCCAGATTATGATATAATTCTAAACTCCACAGAACTGATTCTGGAATTTAATTTGACTGTATAAAGGAAATAACAGTTTAAATTAATGATTTTAATTAAATTCGATTTCAATTATAAATTGATTCCAAACAATTAAATCCATGAAAATAAATATTATTATTGTTCTAGTTCAAATGAAATTTATATTAATCTATAACATTGTTTCGACTCGGTTTTAAATTCTGAGTTCCATTAGTACCATTTCATATTACAATACACGGTATATTCGATATAAATTCGTATATCGATGATAATTTCAATATAAAAATTCATTTATAATTCTAATTAAATATTTAAAACTGATTTAAATATTCACTATAAAATGGCTAAAAATCTGGGACATTACACTAGCGGCATTTCTGGTCCTCAAACTGTGCCATCCTAGCCCTCAACTCATAAATCCCTGCCAAGTGTATATCTTCTCTAGTCTGCCCGCTCCTTCTTTGACTGCTGGCCCGTAACAATTATTTAAAAATCTTTTAATCATGTGTGGTCATATTAATTATCTATAACTCATAAATGTTATTTTATTTCTAAACTAAAAATTAAATTAAGGAAATAGTCGTTTACCACTTGATTTTCGAAGCCATAACGCATGTTCCGCATCGCTGGATCCATCACTGACTAGAATATAATGTCCTCCTCGTCAGTCATGATCTACTTTTGTCCAGTCTTAGATAGACGCTGCTGGCGCTTCTCCATAAACTTGGCTTGCAAGACCAAATAAGAATGTATATAAAATTAATATCATAATACCTTATTTTATTATAATTTTAACAATTACTATAGATACTACTACATAAAATGAAATCTTACATGGCTTTTCTTAAATTTTTCATCGAGCCACGTATATGAGACGGTCCATCGGGATTGACATGCTCGATAGCATGTGTACGAGTGAATACGTCCATATACAAGACTGGACCATGCCCCTTTGCCTCCTGAATTTGATTATTACATTCAATTATTACACGTTCAGAATTACATAGCATATTAATTTTTTATAAGTCGCATTTATAAAATTTACCAACTCCCGTTGATACTACTGAAAGGACTTAGATCCTCCTCGATGCATGACAAGATTTGCATTCCTATTTGCAGTGTTTCTTTCTGCCTCTGCCTGTACATTCAAAATTTGATACATTACTTATCGATCAAATATTTTTCATATTAAAAAAAATAGTACTTTTACCTTCACCTCACCAGTATTCCAATATTTGAGAAATCATTCCCACACGGATGCTCCCATCCAACCAGGGTTTTTCATATTTTTCTTTAATGTGGATATGCCATCCTTATAATTCTTCCTCATTTTTTGCATCCAGTAGGTTCGGGTCAGCTGTAATTCGTGAGTCTGTATATCAACCTTAACATGTATTTCATATTAAACAAACATTAGCAGTCAAATATGTATAGTATATCAATGATTAAAAATATAAAATGGAAAAATATATAAAAGAATATACTTATAAGGACATCCTAACAAATGCGCTTTATAATGTGAGGTGGGAAGGCATCCCACTTCGGCCAACATATCGACATCCTAGCCATGTAAGCTGCTCTTGACACATCTAAAATAACCTTTGAAAGTTTTAGATCGAAACCCTTGTGTTAAATATAATCTGCATAAGTGTATACTTGGTAAAAAAATTGACATGCTAAATAAAGATTATTTTTTACCCCGTTGTCGTAGGCACTAAGGAGACGACGGGATGTTATGAGTGTTGTGATGGACCAGAACCACGCTGTGAGTGTTACGATGGACCAGAACCATCGCCTGAAGAAATACCTCTCGATGACATACTTGTCACATACAATTCATTTTAAAAGATAACAATAACATGATATTGAAATTTATTTTACTGTTAACTGACACAAACGATATAAGTTGTTAAATAAATGACACAAATGGGAATGAAATTGTCCTGTATTAGATTGGGCCTCATTTTCCAAGGAGAAACATATTACATTGCAGTATTAAAATAAATAAATTGGAAAAACTGCATATTATATGATGAATGTAAATAATGATCATAATATTCAAGAATTTAATAGAGTTACATGAATTGCAAAATATATGTAGTATACTCCATAATTACATTTCAACTAGAAAGATAATACTCATCATCTACACCAGTCATCATCGTCTTCTGATTAAGAACCGGTCTCAGATTCTATGATATCTTCCTCTGCACTCTCAAACGCTTTTACCAAAACATTAGATTCATTGATCAAAGGTCCAAACTCTATATGATCGTCTTCAATTATTATTTCATTCTTCTCAAGATCTGCCTGATAGGCTTCTTCATTTGGAATATTCTTCCCATTGAATGTAAATCTGGCCTTTGTTTTAAAAATTGTTGACCAGTCGGCTTTATCTCTTTTTAGAGACGGATAAGGAGCGTAATAAACTTGAAATGCTTGTTTGGCTAGTACAAAAGGATCATACTTGTGATAGTGCAATGTATGCTTTATTTCAATCAGATTATAATCCTTGTGCACATTAATCCCAGAACCTGGAACACTGCTAAACCAACTGCATTTAAATAGAAACACCTCCTCTGCGGGTCGTGAGAAATATGTCAGTTGCAAAATTTGTTTTAAAATGCCATAAAAATCATTTATGTGATTATCTGGATCGCCGTAGCCTTTAACGAATACACCTGTATTATTCATTAATTTCTCAACACCATATTCTGTAATGTTAAATTTGTATCCATTAACAAAGTATATTGTATATGTCTTGACCGCTCTTTTTGGTCCCACTACAAGATGTTTCAACCCTTCATCAACAACACAATTTTTGGGTTCGTAAACATAATTTATAAACCAACCAGAAAATTCTTTACTTAGATCTCCGTTTGGATGTTTACATTCATAACACTGTATATATAAATAAAATATTACATTAGATTATACACATGCGAGCACTATAGAAATGAACAAAACACCAATTAATATTTCATATTACCTCACAAATAGTGCAACTTCAGCACAATTTAGAAGAATATAAGTGTGTGCTACATGAAGATCTTTACCGTCTGGCCATATGTCTACACATTTCTCAGAAGGTTGACTATGTTGTCTAAAAATAGATAACATTGTTTGAGATGATTCTTTTTTATCACCTTTGTCATTATGAGGAACACTTTCAAATAATATATTCGCATGATCACTGAAATAATGAGGAAAAAAACGAAGCTTCTTCTTCGATGTAAGATTTATATATCGAACCTTTAACTCGCGCTTTTTGTCTCACTTTTTACTTCAGATGATTCGGATATCTATGCAAAATTAATTTACATTATTTCATATTTTAAGTGTAATTAAATTAATAGGTAACATGTTTATATATACCTCTCAAATCGATACATCCATCCATATTGGACGGGACCTCGAGGTTGTGCTTCAGTTGCGAGATGAACAGGTAAATGCTCCATTACATTAAAAAAACCTAAAGGAAATATTTTCTCTAATTTGCAGAGCAATATAGGAATATATACTTCAATTTTAAGTAAACATTGCACTTTTAAAGTAATCGAACAAACCTCTTTGTATACTAAGCTCTGTTACTACCTTCTAAACTTTTAACGGCTGTGGTTCTTTTAACATAATGGGAAATAAATGCAATCATAATGTGACAAACGTGACTTTTCATTCTGCTCAGTTTACCATTTTTAAAGTCAACACATCTACGAAGGTTTGATGAAATCCCATCAGGAAATCTTAACGCTTCAACCCATTTTAACAAAACTTTAACTTGATTATTACCTAATTCATAACATGTTTTAGGTTTTTACTGTCATTTGGTTTTATATGAAGCTCGGGACGTTTGCATTATTCTTCTATATCGCGCCTTGATTTCAAATCATCTTTAGTCTCCCCTTTGACATTCAAAATTGTGTTAACGACATTATCAAATACATTTTTCTCACTGTGCATCACATCAATATTATGATGAAGCAGAAAATGTTTCCAATACGACAACTCCCAAAAAATAGACTTTTTACACCAATTGTGAATAGTTGATTTGCCTTCAATTTATGTTTGAACACCAGCTTCATATATCTTTGGATAATCTTTAACCAGTTCGTATATGTCTTTACTAGACCATATCGTTGGTGTTTGTCTGGTTTCTACTCTGTTAGCTAAAAAGTTTTTCATGTCTACTCTGAAAGGATGATCTACATGGAGAAAACATCGATGACAGTCAAACCATAAAATTTTCTTCTCATATGATAAAGAAAACGCTCAAGTTTCTTTCATGCAATATGGACATGCTAGACGACTAGCAGTACTCCATCCTGAAAGCATTACATAGGCAGGAAAATCACTTATAGTCCACAATAAAGAAAAAACATACGAAAAAAATTCTTCTTTGAAACATCCTATGTTTCTGCTTCTTCGTTCTATAATGTTTTTAATTCTTCAATCAGTTGCTGTAAATAAACATCAATTCTTTGTGTCGGATCGTCTGGGCCAGGAATAACAACATTAAGAAACATATATTATGTTTTCATACACATTCATAGAAATAAATTATATGGTGTGATGATAATGAGCCATGATGAATATTTAGCACCAAATTGAGAAAATGGTAAAAATCCATCCGTACATAATCCTAGTCTGACATTACAAATCTCCGCTGCAAAATTGTGATAAATTTTATCAAAATGCTTCCATGCTTCCCCATCTGTTGGATGGGTCAGCGTACCTTCTTCCTTTAATCTCACCTTATGTCATCTCATATGTGATGCAGTTACAGAAGATGCATATAATCTTTGAAGCCTTGGAGTAACGGGGTAAGTAATGCATACATTTATACGGAACTTCCTCTCCCTTCTTCGTTCTTGATTTATATCTTTCATGATTACATATTTTACAACTTCTAAGTTTACGTCATCTTTCCAAAACAATATGCATCCATTTAAAAATCTATCTTTTTCCTGATAAGGTAAACCAAATGCCGACATAAGTTTTTTAATTTCGTAGTGATTTTCACACACTAAATTATCGGGTGGCATGTGTCTTTTTGCAGCTTGTACAATAGCCGTAAACCCTGCTTCACTGATGTTATATTTTGACTTTATTACAATGTATTCTGAGATTACCAACAGCTGAGCGTTGCTTTTACAACCATCCCGAATAGGATTTTTAGCAGTATCCAATAAATCATAAAAAAAATTAGCTTCAGTATTCGGTTATTTGGCATTTCCATCATCATTGTCAACTGCAACCATAGGAAACATTGATCATGCTACATCTTTGACCATATTTTCAATACGGGTCATACGAACATTTTCGTTCACAGCACTTTCTACCTCAGAATCTACAGAAGTGTTTGTTACAACTTCTCCATGACGATCCCAAAAATAATACTTAGTGTATAAATGGACTTTCATAATATTGGGTAATAAATACTTTAAATGTCAACACTTGCTACACGGACAACGAATTTTTGGATCGTCTCCGTTATTACTTAAAATGAATTCAACAAAGACATTTATACCATTATAAGTCTTCTTTTATTGAACCTCTCTGTCCTCTTCTTTGGTACATCCAACTACTCCGACAAACAAAATAATTAATCATTTTTCCTATTTGAGAAACTTAGCCATAAGTTCAAAAATTAATATTTATTTACAAGAATACAAATTCAAAAAAGCTTGTTTTCATGGTCGTACAATGCATGTATATATAATAGTTGAAAGCAAATAACAATTTCATAAAGTTCAAAATATTTTCAAATATGGCACATTTCTTTTAACTTAACTTTTTAAATGGTCACTCATCCTACTTCCCATTATAAACATAGTAAACATTTACACTTTGTACATTACTTCGTCTCAAACGATTCAACAAAATTTCGATAGCATCTCCATTTTGTTTCCTGCATGTACGCATGAAATAAAATGAAAAGTTAAACCGATTTTTTGTGAATTGTTTGAAATAATAGTATACAAAATATAGATGCTTACTGTGTTTATAACTTGTCAAATATAAGAACAAATCCAGTAAATATTGCACCAGATGAATATAAATGGTCTTTTTTTTTGGACAAAAACGACTATTTATATAACGATCATGTACAACACTCGTCGGAAGGGGCCAAAAACACTCTAGGGGATATTAGCCAACTAGATGTGCGCATTTTACTAGAAAAATGCAGATTTACTACAACACAAAAATATTTTAATTTATTACATTTGTTCAATGTATCAGTCAATTTAAAGCTAATTTACTATTATTGTCGTTTTAATAGACTCAGTTAGAATTTAGACTCATGTTTTTTTGTGCATAAGTCAAAACGTGCACCATGTACTATTCCTAGCTCGTGCATTTAGTTTTTCCTATATCAACTAACACAATATAAGAATTACACGTACACAAAGGTGCACATTTACACAAATAACCACAATTATACAATGGCAAAAACCACGCTAGGGGGGCATATACACAAATAACCAAACATTACACGTAAAATTTTCAATTTCACTATATCATATGGAATATGCACATGATAGGATGCTATAACCCACTATAACACTATTGGAACTAATTGCCATTAATAGATAACCCCAATTTTCTAATATAAGCAAATATAGGTTTAGGTAAAAACTTATTTTTTATGCAAAAAAAGATATTATAACTCAAATTACTTTCTCTAGACGTCTGAATTGAAGCCGGGGAGATTCCTACACGAAGAAATCAGTGTTAGGAGGTAGAAAAATCGGATTTGGGGGTAATAGGGTTTAAAACCCGTATGCTGGAACAAAAAAGAGGCAGAAAGAAACGGGAAGAAAGAGTTCGGCTAGCAGTTTATCTCGATAATTTTCGACGGCGTAATGACCCGGACTCTTAGGGGTTAATTTTAAATATTTAATATGGATTTAAATATTGAGTTAAGTAAATAAATCAATTTTCATAGGGAGTTATTGATTTAAAAAAATCAATTTCAATTTAATATCGAATATATCAAGTTATCAGAATACGAAGTTGATTGAATTTAATTCTGAATTAAATTACAATTCAAATGATCAATAGAAAATTCTGTTTGAATTCGAATAAGAATATTAATTTATTTTCACAGAATTTATTGTTTTAAAATTTGATTTAATCAATTTAAATTAATATCTGTTCCGGATGATCGAATTGGACTTCGTGACCTATCTCAGTGTGTTCGGAATAGGCGTATTACCCTAAGAATGACAGTTGTTGGGTTAAGAAAGGAGTTCGGCATCATGGGTATTTTAATTAAAGGATATCGGTTTAATTTAAATTAAATTAAAATAAAATATGGTGTTGTGTGGACCAAAACCAAACTACGGTGGCTCCTCCATCTCCACAGCATGAAACAACGGTGGGTTCTTTATCTTCACGAACCAAAGCAGAACGTTGGCTTTCTCTCCTCTTCACAAATCAAAGCCTCGTGTACAACGTAATGGCCGCACTCCTTTATTATATAAACAACACACTAATTCTCTTCTCCGGAAACAAACCATTTTATTTTGTTTTATCCCTCAAGCAAAACCGAATTCCCCTTTTCATTTTAAATTTCTTCGAAAATAAAATTTAAAACAGAATTCGACAACGATCGATTCTTTCAACTCGTTTAATACCGTACTCCAACTTCCTGGTCTTGATTTTTGGTTTGATGCTCTCGGATGTCGTTCAAGTTATCAGCAGCAAAGTCGTAGGGTTCGAACTTGGTGCGTGCGGCTTGGGATTGAAGGGCGACGCCAGGATCTGGGAGGCTCGCGAATTTGAGGAACTCACGTGGAGCTCGACAAGGAGGGAGCCGCGATGATGTTCAGTGGCCTGAGGGAGGGAACACGATGATGACTGGGTTTGAAAATGGAATCTGGTGAAGTCCGAACTTGGTTGGACTGAGTTGAGGGACTGACAATGAAGATTGGGGGAGGAAAAGCGATGTAGTGGGGTTCCAAGCCGATGGTGAAGGAATGCTGCCAAGTGTTGATACAACAGTCGGAGAAGTGGGAGTGTTGTGTCGGTATGGTGTTCGACGAAATGCCATAAAGGATGGAGCAGGATTTTTGAGGGGCTGCACACATTTTTGGAGTAAGGAAGAGGAAGTTTGGCAACTAGATGAGCGCTGGTGAAGTAGTTGAGCAACAGTTTGGTTGTGGTGTCAAAACAAAATGGATTTTTGCTAGTTCAAACCGAAATGAATAAGGTAATTTCATTTTTTATTTACTATTTATAAACTAGAAAATAAAATTCAATTCTAAATATCGTTAGCTTATATAATGCATATATTTATACGAGGTCCAAAAAAAATCATGGAAAAAAGACGTCATATGGATTCGTAGCTATGAAATGCAAGTTGGAGTTTGTTTGGATTTATCTTAGAGTTGACTGGATTTTTAATTCACAAATCGAAACGAGTCGCAAATAAAACCCTGGTGAGTAAATCTCACCTTTTATTTAGAAATTTATTTTTATATAGTTAAAAATAATTGTCTGTGCTTGTTTGAATGCTGTCTGATTGTTTTAAAATATATATTAGTTATTTAGGATATATATATATTTATTGGGTTGATGATTGGTTGGATTCCCGCAGTACTATTAGCGGATGCCCGCAGTTTCATTAGCGGATGATTACCCTATACGCCCCACGCTATGATTAGTGGATGACCTTCTATACCGCGATATCCTGCCTCGAAGCAGGATGGGTATTACTATGTTGACTAACGTCTGTGGATGCAGGAAAACAGGTTGGAGGAATCCAACTGGATTCCTCAAAAATATATTATCTGTTTGTTGTTTGTTTGATTTCATATATATATTCCTATATGATGTATTAAAAATCAAGTGATTGAAAATTGGTTGATTTGATTGTTGAAAATACCACTAGAGCTTCAATATTGATTTATAAAAATATCGAAAAGGGTATTTGAGATTTAAAAAGGGAATTCTATTTTTATAAATAGAATTTGAATTTTAAATAAAACTATAGAAAATATTAACTTGTTTTGAAGGTATATAAAACAAGTAATTGAATTTATAAACTCTGTTTATAAATGGAAGGTGGGATTTGAATTGAATTTATAAACTCTGTTTATAAATGGAAGGTGAGATTTGAATTGAATTTATAAACTCTGTTTATAAATGAAAATATGGGATTTGAATTGAATTTATAAACGTTGTTTATAAATGGAAAGGTGGGATTTGAATTGAATTTATAAACTCTGTTTATAAATGGAAGGTGGGATTTGAATTGAATTTATAAACTCTGTTTATAAATGAAAATATGGGATTTGAATTGAATTTATAAACGTTGTTTATAAATGGAAAGGTGGGATTTGAATTGAAGTTATAAACGTTGTTTATAAATAATGCAGAGAATTCAAATGGACTTTAAACTATAGATTTGAATACAGAGAATTCAAATGGACTTTAAACTATAGAATTTGAATAGAGAATTCAAATGGACTTTAAACTATAGATTTGAATACAGAGAATTCAAATGGACTTTAAACTATAGAATTTGAATAGAGAATTCAAATGGACCTTAAACTATAGAATTTGAAAATAGAATTCAAATGAAGTTTAAATAAAGAGAATTCAAATAGAATTGAATTGGAACTTGAATAAGAAGTCGACAAGGAAACGAGAGTATGAGTATAATTAGAATTTGTTAATATGCAGTTAAAATATATTTGAACATGTCATGTTCAAATATGAAGGTGAAATAGACTGAAAAGTTAAGCAACAGATTTAATTAACAAATTGAGTTAAAACGATTGGTATAGTAAAAATAGATTGGACAAGCATAAATATACAGGAGACAGGTATGGAATAAAGTATAGAAGTGAAATAAATAAAATGCACGACAAAAAGGTATGTATTTAATTTCCATATGAGATTTTATGTGCCGTATCGGCTAGCCGCTTGGCTTTTTCTTTTTCTTTTTGAGATGAGAAGGACCGGGAAAGCTATTTGAAATTTCCCGATGCTCCCGGTACAAAGGAGGTTATGACGAATTTTTCCAGGAATTTAAGGAGATAGAATATTTTTAAGATAATTTGATAGTTAGAAATCAACGTATCGATATATATAGAAGTCGATAAGAAAACGAACTTAGAAATAGAATAGTATAATCAAAAAGGAAGTATAAGAATAAAATCTAGTAAGAATAGAAAGAAAAAGTGTATACGTGTTTAAAGGTAAAGAAGTAGTTGTATGTTATTGATTGTTCGAGTAAGTAGTCATATCTGTTTTGACGTTATAAATGTTATTCAGTCAAGGTCTGAGAGGTAGTTATACCCCAACTTGATTGATTGCATTATTAACAAATGAACAGTAAGATTTCAGGCTCAAAGATCAATGTTAGATAAGAGTTAGTTGAATATAGTATTTGAGTTGTCGTAACGATGTTTTACACAACATCCGTTTTAACTCAAATAAGTGTAAGCTGGGAAATAGAATAATAAATATTTCCTAAGTATAGGAATAAACGAGATTGGAAAAGAGATAAGTAATTGGAATATTTTCCAATTATAACTAGCATATATTTTCTAAAGTTTAGAAAATAAAGGAAGGCGATATTCGGAAATGTTTTCCAAATAACGTAAAAGGCCAATATGGTTATTGAAAATATTTGGTTAACAAATATTGATAAGAAATAGAGAAGAGATTTAATTAATGGAATATTAATTAAGGGCTTAGTAATTGGTTGATAATTGGATGAACACTTGTTTTTATTCGATAGTTAAATCATCGACTATCTAAACACTTGTTTTTATTCGATAGTTAAATCACAGACTGTCGAAGTTTTGACCATCGTTGTCAATATGGAGAGACCGGTTGGATTATTATCCGAAGAACCACTCCATATCGGCAGTAGCGTGCGAATCAGATTATATTAAGATAATCGAAGATGGAGTAGAGTGCAAGGACTTTTTCTATTAATAGAAATAGTGCCTTCAGTTCATCCTGTTCCTGGGTGACTTGTATGGATGAATGTCTGACAGAGTATTTCCAGAAAGGTCACGTATATTGATTTCTTCAACCGTACCAAGAGTGGAAGCGGAGAAGGAAACTTCTTTAGCTAACACGTAATGTACTGTTGAGGACGTCAATCGGTGATTTGATGGATTTGACGATGTGACATTCGAAGTGAATCTGGTGTGATGATAAAGCGTAGCCTCTGGCCTCATCAACCGGTAAATGACAGAAATCGGGCAAGCAGCATGGCTATGTAGGTCGCACCTATTAGGGTGTAGAATCACCTGATCTAGAGTTTCATTTACTTCTAAAAATATATTGTCGATGCTGTCCCATTCGGGAAACGGTTGTTGATCCCAATCGTTGGTGATATACATTCGATACACTCAAGCGAAATGAGTGGTCGGTCATGTGTGGCTGAGTTGCAAGATGTTCTTGTTGAACTCGGTGTATTCTCCTCTAGAGATATACCAGCGGAAGGTGGTTCCATACCTTGTCATAGTTGGAAACCAAATACCCAATACGTGCTTGCGGTTTTGATTGTATATTATATAGGTGGAACGTGAGATGAAAACGTTCCACTAGATTGTTATTTACTTGATTTAGACATTATTATAATATCAAAAGAGTTTTGATATAAAGATAAATCAAGTGTTTGGATTCTCATAAGGGAAAAACCCGTTCCGTGTTATTCGGCGTGGTCTTATGAGATATCATTTAGTTTTCTGAAACTGTTTTAAACTGTTTACTCATACCAGTCCCATAACTGACCCGAAGTTTATTTTGTTTTGTTCTACCTAAACTCTTGGGTGCCTAAATTTGTACGGGCAGTCAAGTAGTTCAGGATTTTTCAGATATATCTAAAGGAGCTTGGAGCAGGAGGCTTCAGCGTTATCTAGTTATAGTGGTTCCGTTGTGTTGTAAGTGTTGTATTCTGATAAGTGTATGTTATACAGTGAAGATTTTGTATTTCAAAGATATGATATATTATATTTTGTTCCGCTGCGATGTGAGATTCTGTGTTGTTATTTCTGTTCTTCTTCTATCTCTTTCTTCTAAAAAAAAATGTTTCGTATTTTCGTGATATTTGGGTTGGACGTATGATGTATATAGTCAACTCTGATGTTACGGAAATCTGGGTCATTACAGACGGCTTCCAACGGCTCGACAAAAGCCGTTGAAAATTAGCCGACGCAAACCGTCACCCTCCGTTGTCGAAATTTCCAATGTTTCTTGTAGTGTTATTTACATATATTTGCACATTGTTTTATTTAAAATTGAGAATGTACAAATTATATTTAAATTATATGTTTTTTTTTCATTTAATTATCATTTGTTTATTTGCTAAAACATTCGGTTTTAGAGTCGTCTGTTATATTAGAATCATCTGATGCATCCCTGTTATTTCCTAGCTTTATCTCCACAATGACTTTCATTATCACCGCATTAAATCCATTAAACACATTAACTGTATAGCCTACTTGAAAACTTAAATTCGTGAAGACAAATTTTTTCCCGTGGCGTATTTTTATCCACAAGACAAACTGAATTTGACGAAGAATATTTACTACTGTAAAAAATAAATAGTCAAGACATATAATATATGGATATTAATAAGAAAATAATAAAATTTATAATTTAATATTGAAAACAAAATTGAAATCTAATTAACATACTGAAAGATATTATGTTTTTAATATTATAATTTAACTTTACATAATTGCTAGCACGAAAGAACATTAAGTGTGTAAACAATCGAGGGGTGTATTGTTATTGACATTACAAGTATTGTTAAGAGGGGTCAAATTTTAAGAACTCTCAAATCACAAAAGGAATGTTAGGAGGTGTCACATACTTAATTTTTGCATTCCCTTTTTACCGTCCCAAAATCCCAATCAATTTCAAACACAAAAAAAAGGGTTCCCTAAATTATTTGCTAAAAAAAGGCAATCGTTTTAGGAAAAATAATGGTGCAAACGAAGAACGTGAAACGCTCCTCCTAAGATCCTAAGATAGTGAAGAAAATGTTGGCAAGGTATGTGAAATCTACTTTATAATGCCCAAAAAATGATGAAGGTCTCGAGAGCCGAACGCCGTAATGTCAAATTTTGTTCGATGGAAGATGGTCGTTTTGTTTTTAGTCGATTTGTCAACACCGAAATAGGTGAATTATTGCATAACGACATGAACGTCGTAGGTCTGCCATATTATATATTTTGGTTTAACACTATTCATCGTTTTTTAAATTTGTGTTCGTTGTCGGGTTGCTGAAGTGAGGGAAATGGGGTGTATCGACAAATTAGGCAGTGGGATACCGTATAAAAAATTGTTCGATATATGTATATCGATTTCCTATAAATGATATATTTTTGTCTGATCTGATGCATATCAACAAATGAGATTATTGATGATTTGGTATATAAATCTGATGCAGTTCCACTAATATACCATATAATATTTTTGATTAACAACTGAAAAAGAGAATATTGTAAAGAAGATTAACTTGGTAAAATACACTTTATTTGTTAAGGTGGTGTTCTCTACATTGGTACTACCCTTGAAAATATCTTTCTTCTTTTAAAAAAAAAATTTGATCCACCTTAACAATACTTGGAGTGTCAATAACAACCCTTTTCAAAATATAAAGGAACACGGATCTATTTATTTATTTGGGAGGAACATGAATAAGAAGAACAAAACGACAGAAGTTCGGATCACAAAAAGAACAAAAATTAATATCTATTTTCAGGTGAGATTTTTGAAACGTAAATAAGGTTTAAGTTCGAAGCCCTTTATTAGCAGAAAATTTCCTACATGTATGTGTGTTTGTGTGTGGGTATGCAAGTGTGTGTGAGGAGCACTCCGGGAACCCCTGTTTTATAGCACCTCGTAATCCAAATCCCACAAGAATTTGTAGACGTTCAATCCACATACATATTATCATCTATCCAAAATTTGAGCTCGTTTCCACATTCGTAGAATAATATATTTGATGGTTAAATGTAACGGTTCGAATAAATATCTAAATGTTGAATAATTGAGTTAAGATTTTGAAAATGTTATGAATGTTGGAACGAGCTCAAATTGGATAGATGATAATATGTATGTTGATTGGACATCTATAAATTCTTGTTGGATTTGGATTACCGTAGCTCACAAACCGGTAGGGGTGCTAAAAAACAGGGGTGCCCTGGAACACTCCTCTGTATGTATATCTCTACTAATAAAGGAAATCTTTTAGGGTGGTGAAGATTTTCAGAATTTCCAAATTAACCCATTTGGATTCAAACAAAAGTATTAAACAGAAAAAATAAAAACGGGGAGTACGCGTCATTTTCCCCTTCCCATGTTTTGACCCGACTAAAATTCAACACATTCTCCATATTATCCCTTACTTTCCTTTCTTCCAGTGGTTCTCACCATATCTAATGCCATTGTTTTCTTCTAAAAAACCCTCTATTACATCAATCGCCTTTTAGGATTCCGCCATCCACTGCGGCGAACATAAGGAAGCACTGCGGAATCATCCCACCCTATAACCCCTTCTTAAATTCGAATGAAATTTCATTTTTTTTCACCCTAATTCGTTTATTGTGCTTCAACCGCCTTTACTAAACATTAGCTTTTGCAGTCAAAAGTTAATTTACAAACTAAAATTCTTGAATACCGCTGCTCTCTATAGGGATTTGGTACAGCGATTTTGAAGGAGGATACCTGTGACACCACATGTCCGTTAATGTCACTCACTAAGGGAATGCATTAAGTTTCGTGAAGCGTTATAGGTAAATAAGAACATAATAGCACAAGATAGACATGTAAAGTAGCAGCGAAATTAAAAACTTCATTTAAATCAAAGCATCATGGTCCCAAATACTGAGTTTACATCATAAGTAACTAATTACATTAATAATCTGTCTTGCCAAAAATATCAGAGTATAAAAGCATAAAACCATATTTCCCTATGAAGCCATAATAGAGTTGACCAGAAGTCAAAGAGATACATCTATATCCAAAATCCAAGCTAAGCTGAAAGAACCCAAATCAACTCTAAGCACTTCCACCCAGAGAACCTGGGGGGGAGGGACATGGAAGAGAGAGAAGAAGAAACAAAAAGGGTCAGACATAAAGTCTGGCGAGTCCAGTTACTTTTAAATATAAATAAATAAAAGTTTCATGGCATATATATAAAACTGGAAGAACAAGATAACGATAGCAATAACAAGTGTGAACTGATCAAGATAAGGTGAACAAGATATATTGCGCTTCTTAAATACATTTCTCTGCACCGCGCAGATACTAGTATATCAAAAATAGAATGATCCCTACTAATACTATTCCATTACATTTTCTTGATTATTAGGTTACTTGGGTTAATAGCACTCAAGACTTATACGCGCATCGTATCCATTTACTTTCCCATGGACTCACCTAATACAATATATGTGGATATCTCTCGATATTGAGATACACCCCATGGTACCCCACTCGCATGGTCTCCATCGTAAAGAACGCAGTCCCTCATCCTATGCCAGTGTGACGTATGGATCTCTAAATACCGATGTTACGTTCTGCATATATCTGTCATTACTATGCTACGCAAGCGTATGGACTGTCACCATCGATCGATTCAGGTTTCATATTGGAATAATGCCCTCTAGTCTATGATACACCATCCAGAGTAGATATGCACGTATCTAGACTGTCCCACGTACGTACTGTAATTGTAGCTCGATGCCTCAATCGCACGTCCTCTTATGTGCACCGAGTTCCGTGGCAGGGCTAAACAAGAAACACAGAACTCAGCCGGGAGCTTTTCCATACCTATACAGGCCGCCTTTAAGTGCCTTCAAATACAGATATTCCTTGGGTCTGTTTTCCATGGTGGCTATGGCCTCACCTCGGCCCCTCCCTCAACTAGTAAAGACTACAAGAGCTAAGAGACCGCCCCTAATACAACCAATATAAATATCCATGTGGCATCTACACTCAACCCCATACCTCGATAGTGAAAGGTGAAATGGTATCTTGGGTTTAGCTCTAGTCTTTCGCATCCCGCTGGCTGTCGATGGCGGATATCCGACGGTCTACTATCCTTGTTGGTCGTGACCCTCTCTACCTCCTCGTGAGCCGACCATCGAATCACCCTGGTGTCACCTCGTCACAGCATTCTGACTGCATATCTACATCTGCAGTCAAGGCCCACCCACCTAGTAGTTAAACGCAGACCCAACCTCTGCGAGTACAGCCTAAGACATCTATCACCGCACAGAGGACTACTAGGAGCACCTTACGTACTTTAGGAAGCCACGTGCTTCCCCTTCCGATCCTTTGGAGCCGTTATAACAATCAAAAGGACGTGCGCTCCCCTCGTGTCTTATAACACCTCGATGATCTACCCCGTTGGGTTATTCACCCCCAAACGTATGGACTGGTCCAAGTGCCTTTCTTTAGTATGTTGTTGGACCCTATGTCTAAACATTCTTTTACGCGCTTGCCTTGCCTCACTCGGTTCCTATTTGACTTGGTTTTTCCCATTCATATTGAATTCTTATTCCAATTTACTAAGTTTATCTTGCTTATTAATTTCAATCACATAACTTAATCCGTTTAAGTTTATTAATAAGCCCATAACATGTTATTCTCAAGATTGTGGCCCAAGGTCTGTAATCCACAATCTATTTTATATTCTTGCTTGGTTACATCATTACAATAACATGTTCTCCTTAATACGTTACTAAGTATATCTAAATTCACTTGTTTCCTAATTAACATGTCACTCACCCTTTATGATTAAATATAACTTATTTATTTTACAAGTTTTCCTCATTCCTTCTCATTTAATCATAAATTCAATTTACACCGTCACTACAACTTATCATTGCTTACTTAGCAGATTATTATGCATATCTAATTTTATCATTTCTACAAGTTATGCTTACCCTACAAGGTGTCTTTAATTACATAACTTTATTATATTTTCCATCGGTTATGTATATCGCTAGGTGTCTTTAATTACATAACCTTATTAGGTTTAGTTTGTGGGCCTATATGTAAATATTATCCACCACCTCTATTTTACTTAACCCACCCACTACCCATCCAATTTTACTTAACCCTAACTTAAGTTCACAATCATACAATCATTACGGATTAAATTAGGTTAAGTAGTCCAACTCATTACCTTGTCCAATTAAGGTTATAATGGGCTAGACCTCCCACATTAGGCCTACAACATGTGAATGCTGGATATGCCGGTTGGGTCCGGGCAGTCTTATTCCACAGTTGGGTCTAACTTTGTGTCTTAGCCCGATTCGTATTTGCACACTTAGACATCTCACATTAGGTTCAACATTAGTGACTGTTGGATATGCCGGTCGAGTCCGGGGAGACTTCCAACACTAATGCAACCTAACCTCGTGTCATAAATGCAATTATGGTTCCAAATTGTAATTACTAGACATTCCATTTTTATCTAAATCTACCTATGTCATTGTAGGTGATTATTTCTCTTTTTCCCCATATTTATTTATATGCCCAATTCACTATTCAAATCATAGACTTTTACACCCCTTTTTAATTCACCTTTTAATTTTGCACCATATGCTCTTTTTCCCAAGTTATAAGTCAAGGCATATATATACATACATATATATATATATATATATATATATATTTGTGTGTGTGTTATGCACAAACCCAAATCTACATATTTTTCAATTTATGTCCCTAGTCCATATTCACCCATTTCAATACAAGTTATAACTGAATCCATATTCGCATATTTTCCAATGTATGCCTAAAATTCATATTTATATACGTCCCAATTTATGTCCCAAATTAGTAATTACACATGTTCCAATTTATGCTCAAATTATATTTTTCCAACGTATGCCTAAATTCATATTATCCAATAAGACATATACCCCGATACCCATTTCGTATATTTCCAAATTTATGCCCAAATTTAGATCATATTTTCCAATATCAATTATCGCCAAATTATGTCTTTCCCCTTTATTCCCAATTTTGCACGTTCGCATTTTTCAGCGTTAGACCTAGGCTCGAAAGTAGCCTAGCTATATAAAAATAAAAAGGGAAAAGAGGGAGAGAAGAGAATAAAGAAGAAGCATAATAACGATTCAATAATAAACTGATAGAAATAGGCATAAACTGAATAGGCATATTATGACAAGATTTAACATGGAGGCGGTGTGAGCATATAAAACCAGATCTGATAGTTATGTCATAATAGAACTGATTAGGCACCAATTCAAGATCCAATTTTTTTACATACACATCAAGATTACTATTTAAATATTCAGATTTAAAAATAACATGAACTCACAGTGAATAGAACTGCGAAGAACATGTTGAATAAGTTGTCGTAGCCATCGCTGAATTTGTTGTAGCAATCTTCAAATATGTATAATCTTCTTTGAATTGATTTAGAAGAAGAAAGGCCATTTTAATTTTCGTTGTAGCAGAGCTTCGCCGTCAGCATTATTTTTAGATGAATAAAATCTAGGTCTAAGGTCCTTTATATAGCCTAGGGTTCAATGAACCTTGCTCAGAAAGGCGTCCAGATACAAAATGAAGTACTTCGCCCAGATCTGTCAGGGGTGGGTCGACCCCCCTTTGGGAAGGTCGACCTATGGGTCGACCCCCCCTTTGAGTGGACAGACCCACCTGGGCGGGAAATCTGCCGTCTTCCCAAATTTCGAATTTTGAACTGAATTTCGAATTTCTGGACCCATTTTTGAATTTTTGAACCTATTATATGTATATATATATATTCTTCCTGTGCGTATACAAACTTCAAACCTTAATAACTTCTTCATACGGTGTCCGATTTACCAAACCAGGTGTCAATTTTGGCCAGAATTTCGAGACGGACGCAATGGTGCAGTCCATTTTACTTAATTATGAATATTAAATTTAGTTTTCCTTAATTCATTGTTAACATTGTATTTTACATTGATTATTCTTTAATTCATCATTTTTAGCGTCGTTAAAATTTCGGGGTGTTACATTCTCTCCTACTCAAAGGATTTCGTCCCCGAACTCTCTAAGTTAAGAAGAACGTATATCCTAACATCCAACAATCATACATCCATCTAGCAATCATAGGTACCCATTGTCCTTAAGGAATTTCTAATGCTTTTATGAACATACGCAATAGTGTGTGTATATGTCCGTAAACTAATGCGAAAGATCAGGCGGTATACTGGTTCAGTTGACCTCCTTAATGCAATGTATGTTTGTGCCATGCAACCAAAATGTATGCAAATCATCCTAGTCCATGTAAGTTATATATGTGTGCATGATCATCCATCCACATGCAACATCAATGTAATGATAATCCATAAAAATTTAAAATGTACACACATCAATATGCAATATGTAACTGATTGAGCCGATCTAGTGCCTATTGTGTGTGTATATGCATCCACGAGCAATCAGTAGCAACCACTTGCATCCATCAAACATAACATGTGACACATTTTTACATCCATTAGTTTTCTACCTAAAGACTCAATCAATAAGAGATATTCAAATGATAGATGCAAGTATTAATTCGAAGCTCGGAAAAAGAAGTTAAGAACATATTCTCGAAAAAGAAAGGATATGAAGCGCGAATCTTGTCTTCAGCCTCCCAAGTAGCGTTCTCGCGACCCTTTCCCCATTGCACTCTTAATAGCTTCACTTCTTTGTTGCATAATTTCTTAACCTCCGATCCAGGTATGCAAATTTGAACTCGTCCTATCATTGCTCCCTTCTCTACTTTCATTTCCTCTCGCAAGTTTGGCTCCACTACCTCGAACTCTATACACTTTATTGCCTCTTGAATGAATAGTCATCTTAGAATGATGGGATTCCTCAAGGACTGTCTTCAATAGGTTTCCCATTCCGATATAATTCACCTATCAAACCTCTTATCAAGTAACTCCCCTACTTGCTTATCAATCTCTTCTAGGAGACTAAGCATGACAGACCCTTTTAGGGTCATAAGAAATCTGGAGAGTCATTCTATGGTAAGTCAGAAGTCTAATGACTCTCCTCTCACAATCTAGAATGACTCCATATATGTAGTTAACCAATCCATCTCTAGAACCAAACCGTATCTTATGAAATCAAGAACATATGCATCGTAACCAAATTCGACGCCTAACACAGAGATTCTCATACCCCGACAAATCCTCGATAAATGAGTCGTACCTCTAATGGGTTTGAGACACTAACGAGATCCAAAACCATACTAGTATCTAGGTGCAGAGACTCAACTAAAAGATCAGATACAAAAGAATGCGAAGCGCCAGAAAAAGAATCCTAACAGGATGATCAGAAATAGAAATTAATCCTTCGATGGAAACTTTCCTACCCCTATCCTGTCCACCAGCTATGAGAATATTAGCTTGCCCTCTAGAAGTTCCTGCATTCTAACCTTGTCCTTATCTCTTTGGGCACTCCTTAATAAGGTGTGCCGCCTTACCAAAGTGTAGCAATGCCTTTCCTCTTTCTACAATCCTTTTTCAGATGACCAACCATTCTGAAATTATGGTATTTCCTCTTTTCTTCTTTGGGTTGTGCTCCTTAGCACAAACTCCCTTATTCTCCTTTTTACCATCCTTGTGCAACATGCTAACAAGTATCTTGAAAGCTGCCTTCATCGGATGAAAATCCTTACAAGGCTTGAGAGAAAATAAGACGCAGGTGAAACTAGTGCGGCTAAAGATGGAGGTCGGGCACTTCTTTACCCTTCGATATGTCCGTAGTTTTAACATGCCTACAGAGCCATGCCGAAATAGGGATACCATTTCGAGAGGAAACGGTTCCCCGATCAAAAAGGAAAAGAAATCAAGCGGAGGATCGAGAAGGTATTTATAGCTCTAGGAAACATGCTTTTTCAAAAACAGACTTCTTATTTTAAAATACCTTGTTTTTGAGACCTTTTTGAAAACCATTTTCAAAATACTTTATCCGATCTTATAACCATATGCTCAGATTCCAAATGTGACACCCCACCTCCATTAATGTCACTCATTAAGGGAATGCATTAAGTATCATGAAGCGTTATAGGTAAATAATAACATAATAGCACAAGACAGACATGTAAAATAGCAGCGGAATTAAAAACTTTATTTAAATCAAAACATCATGGTCCCAAATACTAAGTTTACATCATAAGTAACTAGTTACATTAATAATCTGTCTTTCCAAAAATATCAGAGTACAAAATCATAAAACCATATTTCCTTGTGAAGCCATAAGAGAGTTGACCAGAAGTCAAAGCGATACATCTATATCCAAAATCCAAGCTAAGCTGAAAGAACCCAAATCAACTCTGAGCACTTCCACCCTGAGAACTTGGGGGGAGGGAAAAGGAAGAGAGAGAAGAGGAAATAATAGGGTCAGACATAAAGTCTGGCGAGTCCAGTTACTTTTAAATATAAATAAATAAAAGTATCATGGCAGGTATATAAAACTAGAAGAACAAGATAACAGCAACAATAACATGTGTGAACTGAGAAAGATAAGGTGAACATGATATATTGTGCTTCTTAAATACATTTCTCTGCACCGTGCAGATACTAGTACATCAGAAATAGAATGATCCCTACTAATATCGTTCCGTTACATTTTCTTTATTGTTAGGTTACCTGGGTTAATAGCACTCAAGACATATACGCGCATCGTACCCATTAACTTTCCCATGGATTCACCTAATACAAGATATGTAACTGTCTCTCAATATTGAGATACACCCCATGGTACCGTACTCGCACGGTCTCCACCGTAAAGAACGCAGTCCCTCATACTATGCCGGAGTGATGTATGGATCTCTATATACCAATGTTACATTCCACATATATCTGTCATTACTATGCTACGCAAGCGTACAGACTGCCACCATCAATCGAATCAGATTCTATATCGGAATAATGCCCTCTAGTCTACGATACACCATCCAGAGCAGGTATGCATGTATCTAGACTGTCCCACGTACATACTATAATTGTAGCTCGATGCCTCAATTGCACGTCCTCTTATGTGCACCTAGTTCCATGGCAGGGCTAAACAAGAAACATGGAACTCGACCGGGAGCTTTTCCATACCTGTACAGGCCGCCTTTAAGTGCCTCCAAATACAGAATTCCTCGGGTCTGTTTTCCATGGTGGTTATGGCCCCACCTCGGCCCCTCCCTTAACTACTAAAGACTACAAGAGCTAAGCGACCGCCACTAACACAAGCAATCTAAAAATCCATGTGGCGTCTACCCTCAACCCTGTACCTCGATAGTGAAAGGTGAAATGATATCTTGAGTTTAGGTCTAGTCTTTCGCATCCTGCTGGCTGTCGATGACGGATATCCAACGGTCTACTATCCTTGTTGGTCGTGACCCTCTCTACCTCCTCATGAGGCAACCATCGAATCACCCTGGTGTCACCTCGTCACAGCATTCTGATTGCATAGCTACATCTGCTGTCAAGGCCCACCCACCTAGTAGTTACGCGCAGACCCAACCTCTGCGAGTACAGCCTAAGATATCTGTCACAGCACAGAAGACTACTAGGAGCACCTTACATACTTCAGGAAACCGCGCGCTTCCCCTTCCAGTCCTTTGGAGCCATTATAACAATTAGAAGGATGTGTGCTCCCCTTGTGTCTTATAACACCTCGATGATCTACCCCGTTGCGTTATTCACCCCCAAACGTACGAACTGGTCCAAGCGCCTTTCTTTAATATGTTGTCAGACCCTATGTCTAAAAACACTCTTTTATGCGCTTGCCTTATCTCACCCGGTTCCTATTTAACTTGGTTATTCCCGTTCAAATTGAATTCTTATTCCAATTTACCAAGTTTCTCTTCCTTATTGATTTCAACCATATAACTTTATCCATTTAAGTTTATTAATAAGCCCATAACATGTTATTCTCTAGATTGTGGCCCAAGGTCTGTAATCCACAATTTATTTTATTTTCTTGCTTGGTTACATCATTACAATAACATAATCTCCTTAATACGTTATTAAGTATATCTCAATTCACATGTTTCCTAATTAACATGTCTGTAACAACCCGCAAAATCAGAACCAATTTAAATTTTTTATTTTGGCAATTTTAATGAATTTTGAATATTTAAATTGATTTATTTTAAATAATAACAGCTAGAAATTTATTATGAATAGAATTAGAACGTATATATTTATTTGAATCGAAGTTAGAATATAAATATTTATTTATATTTAAAAGGAGTTAAAAATGGCGTGGTAGTATGAAAATTCGATTTCAAACTTCAAATGAATGTATAGGATTTAAAATAAACCAGATTTTAGTGAAACCAAACATATTTGAATCTATTTAAAAATATCTTTCCAAAGATCTGAAAAAATCCAAATTTCATAGCAGAAATAAAAAGTTATGCCCAGTTGAAAATTCAGAATAATCGTTATGGCAAATATAGCCCTTAAAAATAGCGATTTTGCAAACGACCTCCGTTTTCGATGAAACAACTTATGTTGGATCCGGAATATCAAATTATTGCTAGATTCCAATTTTCGTAATTTTTGGAATCAATATGTGAGCGTGGCGGATTTAAACATGTTTGGTCATTTCAATTTGAATTTAATCGATTGGAAAATGGCCATTTGTCAAACGGTCGCCAAATTTGACGAAATTAGTTTTGTTAGGACCGTATCGTCAATACGATGCTAGAAACAATTTTTCTAGAATTATTAGAGTCAAAATGTAGCCCCAGTAAATTAAAATGTACGTTAAATTCAATATTGACTGAAATATTAATTTATATTGTAATTTAATTAAAACTATCGAAACGATCGAATTGGCTTACGAGGTATATCCCATTGTGTTCGGAATGGGGGTGATTAGCTAGAGGTGGCAGTCAATATTTATGTAATGTCTCGTTTGGAGTTCAAAAGAGAAAGTCAATATTTATGGACAAAAATAATAATAATAATAATAATAATAATAATAATAATAATAATAATAAAATATATATTTACATATATTACCGCCCCCCCCCCATTATTTTCCTAAACCTAATTTCACTTTCCCCCTAAAACCCAAACCCGATGCCCGATTCAGCCCGCCCCTTCCCATCGCGCCTCCCCACCCGATATTGCCGCCACCGCCAGGCACGGCGCACCCTCCCCATGGACAGTGCACCTCATCGCATCCCTTCCCTTCCCCTCTTTCCTCCCTCCTCCTCTTTTCCTTCTCCATCAGAAGCCCGACGCACCCACGCCTAAACCCACGCCGCCTCCACCTCGTAGACGCATCAACGGCCACCAGCAACCACCCCGCGCGACAGCCTCCGCCTCTTCCACCTCCAGCGTGCAACAGCACCCCCTCTCTTCTCCCAATTTCAATTGTAAGCTTTTATTTTTGTCCTTACTTATTTAGATGATTAGTAATGAGATTTTTTATTATATTAATATCGATTAAAAATCTGATTTTTAGCGTTTTTAAAGTTATGATTTTTTTTAATATATAGAAGTTAGGATTGTTAATCACATAAAGATTTGACTTTTATAAATATGATTTTAGAATGAAAATACGATTTTTATAGGAGGGGTTTAAGTAGAAATGATATTTTTATTCCTAAAAAGACATGATTTTTATTTATTTATATAGTATAAAAAGATTTGATTTTTATTTATATGGCATATAAAGATTTGATTTTTAAATATGAAAAGATTTGATTTTTAAATATGTAAAGATTTGATTTTTAAATATGAAAAGATTTGATTTTTAAATATGAAAAGCTCTGATTTTTAAAAATAAAAAGATTTGATTTTTAAAAATAAAAAGACTTAGTTTTTGAACTAGAAATGATTTGATTTTTATATGTATAATAGTGAATTAAAAATATGATTTTTAGTTATGTAAAAATATAATTTTTAGCGATATGAAAATATAATTTTTAGGGAAATAAAAATAGGAAGTAGCAATATAAAAATACGATTTTTATATACATGAAGATGTGATTTTCATATGAACGATATTGAATTAAAAATATGATTTTTATTATATGAGAAATGATACAAAAATATGATTTTTATAATGTAAGAAGCGATATAAAAATACGATTTATATATATAACTTTGCTATAAAAAAATGATATTTTATATATAAGAGTCATTATAAAAATATAATTTTTATATAGAAAGTTAAGATATAAAAATATAATTTTTATATGGAACGTAACATGATAAAAGTATGTTTTTTAATATATAAACATAATATTAAAAATGTGATTTTTACTATGAACAGTGTGAAGAAGATTGCGTTGGAATTTCGGGAAAATCCAAACCGTTCAGATATAAAGAATGGCGGAGTGGATCCCAGAGGTGAGAACTTCTCACTAAAATTTTATGTTCGGTTATTTATTTTATAACTGCATATATGAATTGCTTCACGTCGTCCATAGACCATGGATGACTTGTTTTTTTGATTATGTTGTGAAAATTGATTGTGGTGTGAAATGGACTGTATAAATATTCATGTGTTGAATAAAATAATTTATCGTTAAAAATATAATTTTTAACGTGTATATGAATAAATTAAATATTCATTAACAAATCTTTGATGTGAACGATAATTATATCAATGTTATTCATTTTTATAATGAATATCGAAAAGGTAGTGATTTCAAAATCTGAAGTTTGAAAATATTATCATTTATATATTAGTGATATGAAATATTCAATTTTGATCTAAAATTGAATATGAAGTTGAAATCGTTTTTAAAACGAACTTAAAACGATTTATAAAACACATTTTAAAAGGAAATCAACGATATATATATATAATATTATATATATTTAATGGCCCGAATAGAATGTGCCCCTCCGCGGCAGTACGCGAATTTCAACCATTGACTTCGAATTAACGTTACGGGAGATCAGACCGTCGGATTCTCCTAAAACCGAACCATTGGGTTCGTATCGAAAAGAGATTTCTAACGAATACGAGAAATTTGAGATCTAACGGTTGGATTTGGAATTATGTCCAAATCAAATTTGGAAAAGGTTGCTGTAAGTGCAGTTCGATGGCCGTTTATGGAAATCGACTGTACGGGCCATGATAAAATTATTAAAAATATTAATAATTCATGTAAAATCATAATAAATGATTTGGAAAGAACTGGGATGAAAAATTCCATATTTGAAAAGATAAAAATATTTTTTTTATCGAAATGAACTAGTTATGAACTAGAATTATAATCCAATATTTTTAAATAAATAGATTGGATTTGAAATGGTTTTAAAAATAACCGAAATTTCCAATATGTGAATTGGAATGGATTTGAATCGAAATTATCTTCGGAATATTTCGGTATTGGATTTCGTGATTATACGGACATTGTGGAGGAATTTGGAAGATATATATCGTTATTTCAATACGATATTTGTGGATTACAAAATTTGATATTGAATATTAACCGATATATTTCCTATTTAGAGCCTTGTATTCTATATCAAATGGGATTTTGAGTTTGTCATGAATGGTGTCTTCACTAACACTGTTCTTAAACCCAGTTGAGAAAAGATTAAATATTTTTATTAATATTTAATGAAGTCTACCAATTAATTAATATTTGATTGGGATTGAATTGAATTTTGGGTTTGTCGTGAATGGCATCTTTAAAATGTTGTTCTTAAACCCAATAGAGTTAAGACAATTAGAAACTGACTGGGGATTAGATAAGTTAAATGGTTTCCTGGGTATTGATATGATGTTGGTTTTGGCCTTTGGGATTAATACTTAGGGAATTGTTCTCTTACTAATTTACGGTTAGAGACTGATGGAATGGGGTCTTCAATAACACTGATATTGAACCACGTGTGAAAAGAATAAACCTTTTAATTATGATTATTAGAGTTTCCAGTTAATTAACATTTAATCAGAATGAAATGGAATGTGAATTGAGTTTATCGCGAACAGTGTTTTAAATAACACTTGTTCTTTAACCCGATTTACAGTGAAATGGGATTTGGAATATATAAATCTTTTATTAAGATTTAATGGAAATTTTCCAAAGTAAAGTTTTCCAATTTAATGAATAAATTGGAATGAAATGGAATTCGATTTGGTAATAATCGAAGTGAGCTTCTGAGGAGGAAGACTGTTAATATATATATGGAAATTAAAAGGCTTTGTCATTATTCCATTTATATTATTAGTCTGATACAGAATTTGACATCGATTATATATTGATATATTTTTTGTGAAAATTCCATAATTAATGGAATGGGATTTTGGGTTTATCGTGAGTTGTGTTTTAAATGACATTAATTCTTTAATCCAGTTAAAGATATGATTAATTTCTTAACTTGGAATAATCATTAAGTAATGATTTTCGAGATTAAAACCGAATTGGAGTTTTAACGAATCTTTGATTAGATTGAAATGTGAATGTGATAATTTAAATTACCAAATTCAAGAAATGATCGAGAATGGAGTTCCACCAGTTTTATTCCAGGCGATAGTTAAACCTTTAATTAGATTTGAACATGAAATGTTAATTGAATTTACCGATAACATTGTGGTGTTAGATATGAAGTATTACCAGTTTTGCTTCATGGGATGAATAGGTTGGGATTGGGAAATAAAACAAATGATTACTTCGGTTAGGATCGCTAATCCCGACTAGTTTGGAAAACCTTAATATGATTTGAAATGATATCCAAAGGAAGATTAAAGAATAAATTTTAAGGAATTTATCTTTGATAAAATTAATGGGAACCTTTCCCAAAGTATAAGAATATTTGAATAAAAGAATATTCTGAATTGGAATGAGGCGTATGTTGTGTTTTTATAACACTTGTTTATTATATACGCGAGTTATTCGGAAAGGCCGGGTTCATACCCATTCTGAATAACTGATTCGACGATAAGTCAACGATGAAGATGGTGGTTGAAGACCGGAGATCTTCACATTGTTTGGATGATTACTGATGTCTTGATTGGGATGTACACCCAAGACAAGGTAATAAGTGGTGATCGTTCCAGACTTACTTGGAGATCGACCGGATATGCGAGGACCTCTCTCCTGTATTGGACATACGGGACGAGGAATAAGGTGCCTCCGGTTTCGTTCAGATCCAGAACGAACTTGTAAATGGACTATGTGTCTGACATTGGATTTCATTCTGTGTGATTGATAGACATCAGTTGCATATCGTGAATTGCCTGTGTGGCATGCTGAGATGCAGATGATCAAGGCTTCTGTTGAAAAGCAGAGTCTTGTGGTTGATGATCACAGCACGACTTTAATATAGCTTAGCTTTGTGTATAGTGTTAATTCGCGAGCCTCGCACCCCGATGTGAACCAGAAACGGGAGAGGACATCAGGGAGGACCTGTATTTCCTTCTAGCTAGGAGTGGTGTTTGGGTTCTGCATGCCCAGACATTTTACTTATGTGGATGATGGAGAGCGAGGCGCCTCGGATATATCGGCACTGCGGGGCCGATGGATGGTATGGTCTTTATACAGACCAAATTGACGTCCGATAGGGCGGGGAAATGTAGTGTTCAATCATTTTAATCCACATCGAGTGGACCGGCCCTGATGACCAAAGGCTTGACTGAGTACTTGCCTGAGACACGGGCTAGAGTGTCTCGAAATGGTAAGGACGGTCCCTTGACATTTCGGTTTTATTTGTAGAGCCTAGTATGGCGACATAGTGGGATGGGGCATTATGTCGTCTATGATTGATATATTTATATTTGAAGTTATTTTCATACACTTTACACTATAATAGTATCAAAATGATTTGTTTTAAACGTACCAAGCATGTTTGGCTATTATAAGGTAAAACTGTATACTCCGGCTTGCGTTGCATTATGTGACGGAACCTGAGTCTTATAATAGCTTCATTTTTTTCAAAAAGCATTGTGTTATTTGATTTATGCATTGGTGTTCTTGGGAGGAAACCCATTCCATGTTGTACGGCGTGGTCCCTTGATTTATTTTATTTTTAAAGTAAAGATTTAATAATTGTTTTAGCTCTCACACCAGTCACATGACTGACCTGGATTTTATTGTTTTAACCTAAACTCTGGGTGCTCCTATTTTCCACACGGGCAGCTAGTAGTTTTGGTTTTGCAGATTTATATTAAGAGGATCCTGGTTAGCAGCTGGAATGATATTCGGAAAGCTCTATATCCGTATATTCCTTTCAGCTGTGTTTTGTATTATTTTCCGCTGCATTGAATTTGTAAATCTCTGATATTTATTGAATGTATATTATTTATTCGTATTCTATATATTATTGTATTCTGATGGAATTGTTGTAATAGACAATGAAATGTTCTTCTGTTTGTGTTCTGATTTGTCGTGTTCTCAATTCAATCCGGGCTTTCCTTCAAGGGGAAGTTCGGGTTGTTTCATTTTGGTATCAGAGCTTTTGTTTACAGAGCTCGAGAACAAGGCACATTAGTACCAAACAAAAGGAGTCATCGGAGATTGGATAAGTAATATCCAGTGAGAATGACTCGTTAGAGATGGGATCAATAGTATCCTAGAATGAGTCGGAAGAGTGTTATTTTTCAAAAAAAAAATATGAAAACAAATTTTGTTTTGAAATCTTAAACCATTTTATACATATTTGAATATATTATTTTATTTTGAATTTGGACAATCCAGTATATCAGATTTTGCATATACGAGTCATAAACGTATATTCAAAGTTTTAATTTGCTGGGTAGATATAGAATCACACTCTAGTAGGCCGAAGATGATTCTGATGATTGAGTACTCATCATCAGAGTTTATGTTCGAGTTTCGAAAGTGGTGTTTCTATATATTTCCATTAGACTGGTGCGAGAACCAAAACTTACATAGGATTATTTGTTGTGATTTGGCCTCAGAAACCTGATTTTTGATTATGTATTAAAGTTGTACATTCGAAAACTTAATCATTTAATTGATTTATGATTGTATTGAACGATTATTAGTTTGATTGATATAAAATGTTGGAATAATAATACTAACAAGATAAATGTAGCAAAATCGAGTCAAATATGAAACTGAATTGAAAATTGTTTGAAATTGCATACATGTACATGCATATAAATTGAACAGGTCATAGCAAGGAGGCTAGAGAAGAGGAATAAAATTGTATGCCCGACAAATAGGTACATGTTTACTAATTTATTGGGTTTGGATGATTTTATGAGCCGATTGGCTTTTTCTTTTTCTTTTTGAGATGAGAGGACCTGTGTGGCGATTTGGGGATTTTCCCGGTGCTCCCCGTACAAAGGGGGTTATGGCGAAATTTTTCGAAAATTTAGGGTGTTAGCCAAATTTTTGAAAAAAATAGAAATTCTTAGAAACTGAAAAGTTAAAGAATGAAAGCCTGAATGAAAGTTGAGTTGGTTGGTTAAACAACTTTCAGCTTCATTCCTTTTCGAGGACGAAAAGATTTTAAGTGGGGGAGATTGTAACAACCCGGAAAATCAGAACCACTTAAAAATTTTATTTAGGCAATTTTAATAAATTTTAAATATTTAAAATGAATTATTTTATATAATAATGACTAGAAATTTATTTTGAATAGAATTAGAATGCATATATTTATTCAAATCGAAGTTAGAATATAAATATTTATTTATATTATAAAAGGAATTGGAAATAGCGCAGTAGTTTGAAAATTCGATTTCAAATTTCAAATGAATGTACAAGATTCAAAATAAACCGGATTTAGTGAAACGAAAAATATTTGAATCTATTTGAAAATATCTTTCCAAACGAATCTGAAAAATTCAAATTTCATAGCGGGAATAAAAAGTTATGCCTAGTTGAAAATTCAGAATAGTCGTTATGGCAAATATAGCCCTTAAAAATAGCGATTTTGCAAACGACCTCCGTTTTCGACGAAACGACTTTTGTTGGATCTGGAATGTCAAATTATTAATAGATTCCAATTTTCGTAAATTTTGGAATCAATATGCGAGCGTGGCGGATTTAAACGTGTTTGGTCATTTCAATACGAATTTAATAGACTGGAAAATGGCTATTTGTCAAACGGTCACCAAATTTGACGAAATTAGTTTTCTTAGGACTGTATCGTCAATACGAAGCTAGAAATAATTTTTCTAGAATTTTTAGAGTTAGTATGTGGCCCTAGTAAATTAAAATGTACGTTAAATTCAATATTACTGAAATATTAATTTATATTGTAATTTAATGAAAACTGGTCGAAACGGTCGAATTGGCTTACGGGGTATATCCCATTGTGTTCGGAATAGGCACTACGCCATAGATGGTCTATCACAACGAAAATGCATGGTGTTGCTAGCTACAATGTTGCCATTACTATGCTGTTTTTTGTCTACTGCAACGCACACTTAAATGTGTTAGCATATATATCAACATGTGTTGCAGTAGCCTCATGAATAAAATTATCAGTCCACGTCAACACGATCCAATGGTCCAGATTAGCGATCCGCGTGAAGAAATGTTTAGTCCAGATTAGCAATCCGCGCATGAAATAATGTCTAGGGTGGGAAGAAAAAACAAAGGGGAGAAAACTAAAAAAATATTTAAAATTTCAAATGAACTTTACCAAAGTACTCCGCTGCTCAACCTCTCACACACTCACTCTCAGGTTCAATTAGGGCTAAAAGTTCAAGTTTACAAACTTAATTAGGGTTCGAGTAGGGCATGTTCGAGTTCAAGTTCAATTAGGTCTTCAATTGGGGTTCGTCTTGGGTTTCAGATTTCAGTTAGGGTTTCGATTTAATCTGCTGCTTCAGGTACCACTCAATGAATATTTCAATTTTTTATGATTTAATTGTTGTGTTTCATAATGTACTGCTTTACTTATGCCTAATTTACTGCTTTAAGGTATCACTCAATGAACGATGAGGAAAAACTATGGGCATAACTTCCTAAATTCAGTGAAGGGTACATCAGTGGAGTGAAACTTTTTATTCGAAATACTTTTTCTAGATTAGCGGTAGGTGATGAAATTACATGCCCATGCAAAAAGTGTCATAATCGCAAGTGGCACTGTCAAGAAGTAGTCTACAACCATCTGATTTGGAATGGTCCATCTGAATTGTACATGAAATGGATTTGTTAAGTTTCCTGTTTAGATCCTGAAAGGAGCGATAATAATATGGATTGTGAAGCAGGAATAAATTTTGGAGATAATCTCGATGAGATGTTGCAACGTACTTGTGGAAATATGCAGAACAATGAAGATGGATCTTCTGATGGGTTAAATGGAATAGATGTCGATGCTAGAAAATTTCATCAATGTGTTGAAGAGGGAAAACAACCATTATATCCCGGGTGTAATAAATTTTCGCGATTAAGTTTCATTGTTAGGCTTTATTCTTTAAATTGCCTACATAGAATCACTGAGCCTGCATTCAGCGATTTATTAGAGTTGATGAAAGAAGCTTTTCCAGAAGCCCACATTCCTTTATCTTTCAATGCTACCAAAAATATCATTAAAGATTTAGGCCTCAATTACCAATGAATACATGCACGTCCAAATGACTGCATGCTATATTGAGCAGAAAATGAAAATGAAAATAACTGCAAAAGTTGTGGTTTTTCAAGGTGGGTTATACCTGAAGAGAAAGTGAGTATTGACAAAGCGGAGAAGCGGATTCACAAAGTACCAGCAAAAGTGATGCGTATTTTCCACTAAAACCAAGGTTGCAAAGAATGTTCATGTCGAAGGAATACACAGAACTTATGTTATGGCATGCAGTGGGATGAAAAAACGATAGCAGACTTCGACATCCAGCTGATGGTGAGGTATGGAAGACTATGGGTGCCAATTATCCTCATTTTTCATTAGATAACAGAAATATCATGTTAGGAGTAGCATCTGATGGATTCAGTCCTTTTCGTACAATGACTACACAACATAGCATATGTCCGATCGTATTGGTAAATTATAACCTTCCACCTTGGTTATGCATGAAGATAGAAAATTTGATACTTTCAACCATTATCCCTGGTCCAGAGTCTCCTAACAATTACATTAATGTCTACATGCAGCCTCTTATCGCAGAATTGAAAGAATTATGGGATCTTGGCATACAAACTTATGATGCCTTCACTGGTGATGATTTCACATTACGTGCAAGCGTGTTATGGACGATCAGCGACTTTCCGGGCTATGCAATGTTATCCGGCTGGAGCACGAAGGGTTATTTAGCTTGTCCCGTATGCCATTTCGAGACTTCTTCAACTTACTTGAAACATAGTAGAAAAATATGCTACATTAATCATAGGAAATTTTTAGACCCGGGACACAAGTGGAGGTTTGATAAGAAAAGGTTCAATGGTGAAATTGAAATGGGAACACCTCCCGGTATTTTATCCGGGACTGACATCAAAGAACTGTTGGCTGGTTATGAAAATAATTTTGGGAAGAAAGAGGTGATCAAGAAGCATAAAAATGAATCTCCTTTTAAAAAATGTCAATATTTTTTAATTTACCATATTGGAGTCAAAATGTATTTCGACATAACCTTGATATTATGCACATAGAGAAAAACATTTGTGATAACATACTTGGTACTTTACTAAATATTGATGGGAAGTCGAAAGACCATTTAAATGCCCGGTATGATTTACAAGTGATAGGCATCAGGGAACTCCTTCATCTGGTTCTATCAAATGATGGGAATTACCTTGAGATGAGGGCTGCCATTTTTGAAACGACAAACAAGGAGAAAGAACTATTTTGCTCGGTGTTGGAGAATGCTAAACTGCCTTATGGTTGTGCAGCTAATACCAGCCGGTATGTAAAAAAGAAAGAGAGGAAAACTGCAGGGTATAAGAGCCACGATGCTCATTTTCTTCTCCACTACTTGCTGCAGTTTGCCGTGAAGAAATCTGTAAAACCTGAAGTTGCAATACCTATGATAAGATTAGGTGCATTTCTAAGAAGTGTTTGGAGTAAAGGTATCAATTTGGCTGATCTCAAGAGGCTACAAAAGGAAATTGTAGAAATTCTTTGTCAATTTGAGATGATATTCCCAAATGCTTTCTTCGATACAATGGTGCACTTGCTAGTTCATTTATGCAAGGAACTTGAATATGGTGTACCTGCACATGTTTGTTGTATGTTTCCTATTGAGTGTTATCTTTGTAAACTGAAATCATATGTTCGCAACAAAAGTAAACCCGAGGAGTCCATTGTTGAAGGTTATCTTGCAGAGGAATGTTTGATATTCTATTCAAGGTTCTTAGGTGGCGATGGAGCAGGAAAAATGCAATTTGAAACATGTCTACAAAATCTGGAATATCCTATTGGCACAAGAAGAAACAAAGATGGAAAAACTATTCATCTTAAAAATTCACAATGGAAGGAATGTCACTGTTACATTCTATTCAATTGTGGTAACAAGGAAATAGAGAGCTTACTTGGGTAAGTATTTTTATTTTAGTAAGTATTGAAGTATTATCCCTATCTTTACGAATCCTTTATTAGTTACTTTGTTCCTTTTTTCATAATAAATAATGTTTTCCTTTTTGAACCTGGCAGATGGAATTTTATGCAATTAAAGTTTACAATGGTTTATTTAATTAGAAAAGTGGATAAGTTCGGTTAACATCAGTAATAATATTCTTCGCGTAGCTTGTGAAATGATATCAACTATTAAAAAAACTATTTTTGATGTCATCCTTTTGCCAGCAAAATCAGTTCTTTTAAATAATCTACAAACATGTTATTGATTCTAGCCTCACGTAGTGTTAGTTGTAAATTCCAAGTTTCAGCACTTTCAGGGATTTCAGGCATGATTTGTAGTTAAGCTATGTTCTCATTCATATAGAATTGTTTTCGGTATGGTCAGTTTCAACTTTAGTAATAGATCCAACCAAATTTGTTTCTGTCTTTTATTAACCTGGTCTTTATTCTAGGGAACATCGAGCTTTAATTGATGGTCATGCATCATAAAAAAAAAGAGATAATACAGTGAAGAATTTTGGAAGTGGTTAAAGGAAGAGGTTGGGAAAAAGGAGGACATTTCAAAAGAATTACAACTACTTGCAATGGGGCCTCTTCCAATAGCTAAGCGGTTTACTGGATATGTTATCAATGGATACATATTTTATACAAGGTTCAGAGATGCCAAATGTACAACACAAAACAGTGGTGTATTTTTGACAGCCTTGACTACTAGCTTTGCAAGTTCGAAAGATCAAAATCCATTGGTTGGTGAAGTTAATTACTATGGATCAATTGAAGAAATATTAGAACTAGATTATTGGGGAGAATTTAGTGTGGTTTTATTTAAGTGTCGCTGGTATCAAGAAGAGGAAGATTTATATGGGCTGACTCATGTCAATTTTAATCGATTGTGCCAAAAATCTGATTCTTATGTTATGGCTTCACAGGTAAAACAGGTGTTTTATATAGCAGATCCAATTGATAAGATGTGCCATAATGTTATCAAGAAATTGCCGAAAGACTGGCGTGAACTCGAAAAAGAATATGAAAATGAAGATTTGAATGATATCCAGCCTGCTTATGGAATGGGAAATCAAGATTTTGATGTTCGTTGGTGTAGAGATGATGTCCCAATAAGACGAATCCGCCTTCCACCTAACAAAGTGAAAAACATGGCTTCTTAATTTCATGTTTTTGTTGTAATAACCCGGAAAATGCGAACCAGTTTAAAATTTTTATTTTGGCAATTTTAGTGAATTTAGAATATTTAAAATAGATTATTTTAAATAATATCGACGAGAAATTTATTTTGAATTTATTTAGAACGTATATATTTATATACGTCGTCGTTAGAATATAAATAATTATATATAATTATAAATAGAATTGAAAATGGCGCGGTAGTTCGATAATTCGATTCCAAACTTCAATTGAATGTACCGGGTGCAAAACAATCCGGATTTTAGTGAAACCAAAAACATTAGGATCTATTTGATGATATCTTTCCAACGAATCCGAAAAATCGAAATTTCATAGCGGGAATCAAAAGATAGGTCCAGTTGAAAATTCTGAATAGTCGATATGGAATTCAGACCCTTAAAAATGGACCTTTTGCAAACGACCTCGGATATCGACGAAACCACTTTTGTTGGGTCCGTGATGTCAAATTATTGCTAGGTTTCAAATTTCATAATTTTTCGAATCAATATGTGATCGTGGCAAAGGAAAACGCGTTTGACCAGTTTCAGTTGATTTTAATCGACTGGAAATTGGCCATTTTTCTAACGGTCTCAAAATTCGACGAAACTAGTTTTGTTTGGACCGTATCGTCAATACGAAGCTAGAAAATATTTTTTCGGAATTTTTCAAGTTAGTATGTGACCTCGGTAAATTGAAAAGCGCGTTCAAATTCAATATATAGAGTTATATGTTGATTTTAACGGAAACTGATTGTAACGATCGAATTAGCTTACGATACCTATCCCATTGTGTTCGGAATGGGGGTAAAACGCTATGGACGACAGGCGGTGGGCCTCGTTTTGAGATCGAAAATAAAAGTTGCTTTTTGGCGAAAAATAAATTAATTAAATAATAAAAAAATAAAATAAAATATACCTTTCTCTCCTATATCTCTGGCCCCCCCGTTCGATTCAATCAGAAAAAGAAAAAGGAAAAAAAAGAAGACGTCGATCCTCCACCGCAGCGGCCTCTGGCGCCACCGCTGGCCCACCGCGCCTCAGGCGAAACCCCCCCTCTCTCCTCCGCGCCCTCCTCCTCCCTTCACTGATCAACCGGCGACCCCCCTTTCCCCCCGTTTCCCTCTGATTTCCAGAGCCCTAGCCTCCACGAACCCGCCTCCGACCGACGCGCCCAGACTGGCCACCCCTTTCCCACCCCCGTCGCCTTCTTCTCTCCTCCAGTCCCTCCTTGAACCCGTAAACCCGAAACCCGATGCCCCCTCAAGCCAAACAGCGCGCCGAGACCCATTCTCCCCTACCGCCGTTGATGATCGGAAGCAGCACTCCGACCCCACTCCAGCCGCGCCGCCTGACCCAGCCCCCTTCCTCTCCTTTTAACTGTAAGTTTTTATTTGCTGATTTTTGTTAATTATAAAAACTGATCTTTAGGTGATTAAAAACTGATTTGTCTTTGTTTTAAAGCTTTGATTTTTATTCGTTTTAAAGATTAGATTTTTAATTGAATAAAGTTCAGATTTTTACATATGTAATGGATTAAAAATATGATTTTTATATTTTTAAAGAATTAAAAATTCGATTTTTATATATTGAATTGCAAAGTAAAAATTCGATTTTTATATATTGAATAGTATAATAAAAATTTGTTTTTTATATATTGAATAGTATAATAAAAATTCGATTTTTATATATTGAATAGCGAAGTAAAAATTCGATTTTTCATATGTAGTGACTACGGGCAACGAAGGTGATAAAAAGGCGTGAAAGATGAAGATTTCTATAAATGAAGAGTTAAGATGATTGGATAGCTATTGGTGAGAATTTCTCACTCTTCAATTTCTCCTTCTAGTTATATATATATACTAGGATGCAGACGGTGCTTAGTAGCACCCGACACAATCGTCCATAGACCATGGACTTGTTTGTTTGATTGCAAAAATTAGTTAGATTATTTGATTGAAATTGAATTGTTTGGTGAAATGGAATGGATTGATTGATGTGTGAATGGCGTGGGCCTTCACTAGTCCGGAGATAAGGCTAGGCCTCGTCCCGTTTCTAGTATCGTGCCGTTATGCCGCCGAAATTTTCTAAAATAAGTTAGAAAAATAAAAATATCATTTTATTTAAAGAATGAACTGAATAGAAATTCATATGTTAAAATAAAATATTTTATCGTTAAAAATATAATTTTTAACGTGAATGTGAATAAAATAAAATATTCATTTACAAACCGGACGGTTTGTTTATGTACACTGATTTGACTGACATTGATTGGGTCGATAAATTTTACTCATCGCCCAACTGCACAAATAAAATATGCGTTTGATTGTTTGAAACCCCACACGGGTGTTGGGATGAAATATGAAGTTCACTCATCCTGATTGATTAAATATGTCGATCGATTGATTGACAGGCTGTTATAAGCGTTAGATATCTATATTTGATGCTTATACAGTGTATTGCACTTTGGTTGATGGTTGATTATTTATCGTTGCTATTATATACATTTGTTGTATGGAATCCATATAATTAACTTTATATGGTGATTGATTGGGCCTCATTCCAATTTAGACAATAAAGAATATTATAAAATAAATGTTCATGCGTTGACCGTACTCATCCGTTGAGATTAGTCATGTGTTGAACGAAATATTTTAATAATAAAATTTACATCTTTATCAATATAATATAAAGGTTCATGTGTTGACCGTACCCATCCGTTGAGATTAGTATGTGTTGAACGAAATATTTAAAATAGAAATATTTGAAAACGAAATATTTGAAATAGAAATATTTGAAACGAGATATTTGAAATAGAAATATTTGAAACGAAATATTTGAAAACGAAGTATTTGAAATAGAAATATTTGAAATGAAATATTTGAAAACGAAGTATTTGAAATAGAAATATTTGAAAACGAAATATTTGAAATAGAAATATTTGAAAACGAAGTATTTGAAATAGAAATATTTTAAAAAGAAATATTTGAAATAGAATATTTGAAAATAGGAATATATGAAGCCATGTTGATTAGATTGACGCCATTTAGACATGAACGATATTTATATCGATTTTATTCATTTTGAAATGAATATTGAAAAGCGATTTCGAAATGAATTGAATATAAAAGCGATTTCGAAATGAATTGAATATAAAGCGATTTCGAAATGAATTGAATATAAAGCGATTTTGAAATGAATGGAATATAAAACGAATTCGAATTGAATTGAATATAAAACGAATTCGAATTGAATTGAATATATAATGAATTTGATTTGAATAGAAAATGAATTTGATTTAAAGTGAATTTGATTTGATTTGAAAAGAAATTGAATTCGAACTGAATAGAAAACGAAGTGAATTCGAATGGAATAGAAAACGAATTTGATTTCAATCGAATATATAACGAATATGATTTGAATTGAATTGGAAACGAAATTGAATTAAAAAGGAAATGAATTCGAATCGAATTAAAATCGATTTGAATGGAAATCAAATAGAAATGAAAGCAAAAAGGATTTATAATAAGAAATTCAATTTTGATTTGAATTTGAAATAAAGGTAGAAATTGTTTTTGAAACGAATTCAAAACTATTTATAAAATTCGTTTTAATTAGAAATTGACGAAGTATATATAACATATATATATTATATATATAACGGCCTGAATAGAACGCGCCGCACCGCGGCAGTTCGTGAATTTCGACCATTTATTTCAAACGGACGTTACGGGAGATCCGACCGTCGGATTCTCCTAAAACCGGAACCGTTGGGTTCGTAACGAAAAGAGCTTTCTAACGAATATTAGAAATTTGAAATCTAACGGTTGTATTTGGAGATACGTCTAAATCAAATTCGAAAAAGGTCGCTGTAAGTGCAGTTCGATAGCCGTTGATGGAAATCGACTGTACGGGCCTTGATAAATTTATTAAAAATAGTAATAATTTGTGTAAAATCATAAGTAATGATTTGGGAAAAGTTGGGATGAAAAACTCCATATTTGAAAAGATAAAAGTAGATTTTTATCAAAATAAACTAATTTGAACTAAATTTAAAACCCAATTATTTTTAAATAAATAAATTAGATTTAAAAAGGGGTTTTAAATAATCGGAATTTCTAATATATTTGATTAGATTTGAAATGGGTTTATCGTGAATGGTGTTTTAAATAACACTAGTTCTTTTATCCGATAATAAATAGAATGTGATTTGGGTTTGTCGTGAACTGTGTTTTAAATAACACCTAGTTGTTTAACCCAGTAAAAGGAGTTTTAAATAAATCTGCAATTAAATTGAAATGTGAATTGATAATCTAAATTATCAAATTTAGAAATTGAGCGAGAATGGAGTATTACCAGTTTTGCTCCAAAGCGATAGTTAAATCTTTAATTAGATTTGAACGTGAAATGGTAATTAATTTTACCGATAACACCTTGGTGTTAGATATGGAGTATTACCAGTTTTGCTTCATGGGATGAATAGGTTAGGATTGGGAAATAAAATAAATAATTACTTCGGTACGGTTCGCTAATCTCGACTAGTTTAGAAAACCATAATTTGGTTTGAAACGACATCCAAAGGAAGATTAAAGGATAAATTTTAAAGAATTTATCTTGGATAAAATTAATGGGAACTTTTCCCTGAGAATATTCTGAATTGGAATGAGGCGTATGTTGTTTTTGTGTAACATTTGTTTTTAATATACGCGGGTTGTTCGGAAATGCCGGGTTTATACCCATTCTGAATAACCGATTCGACGATATGTCGAAGATGAAGACGGTGGTCGAAGACCGGAAGTCTTCACATCGTTTGGGTAATTACTGACGATCCTGATTGGGCTGTACACCCAAGAGGATGGAAATAGTTGGTGGTCGTCCAGACGTACTTGGAGATGGATGGATATGTGAGGAAAGTGCCTTCGGTTTCGTTCAGACCCAGAACGGACTTGTAAATGGATTGTGTGTCTAACATTGGATTTTATTCTATGTTGATTGATTTCTGTTAAATATATATCTGTTTGGCGGCGGAGAATTTATTCTCTTGCTTAACGCCCTTCTCTGAGACGTACGAGCTTAGAGGTTATATATCGATAGATATCAATCGCATGGCATGAATTGCCTGTGTGGCATGCTAAGATGCAATGATCAAGGCTTCTGTTGAAAAGCAAAGTCTTGTGGTTGATGATCAAAGCACGGCCTACGTGGCAGCTTTGTGTATAACGTGAATTCGTGAGCCTCACACCTCGGTATGAGTCAAAAACGGGATACGGACTGCAGGGAGAGCACGACGTTTCTTTCTAGCTTTGGTGGTGTCAGTGACTTACCAGCCCTGACATTTATATACTTTTCACCTATGTGGTTGTTGGAATGCGAGGCGCCTCGATTTTATGTCTGTAAGGACCGGGAAACGTGTGTTCAGGAATACTAATCCTCTAACGTAAGTGAGGACCAGCCCTAAAGCATCCAGGATTGCCCAGAGTGCGTAGTCCTGAGACATTTGCTAGAGTGTCTCGAACGCGGAGAGGAGCTTGCCCCTTGCCTCGACTCATGACGGAAATTCAATTTCCAATACATGTATTGCGGTTTTAATTGTAGAACTAGTATGGCGACATGATATATGGTACCCATGCCGTCTATGATTTATATTTATGATTGAAATGTTTTGACACTATACACTTATTATAGTATCAAATGATTTGTTTTAAACGTACCAAGCATGTTTGGCTATTATAAGGGAAAACCCTATCCTCCGGCTTGCGTTTCATTGTGTGATGGGACCCGGGTCTTATAATAGCTTCATTTTTCGAAAAAGCATTGCGCTGTTTATTCTATGCAGTGGTATTCTTGGGAGGAAACCCGTTCCGTGTTATACGGCGTGGTCCCTTGAATTACTCTCTTTTAAAATTGAATTAAATAACTGTTTTAGTTCTCACACCAGTCACATGACTGACCTGGAGTTTATTGTTTTAACCTAAACTCTGGGTGCCCCTATTTTCCGCACGGCCAGCTAGTAGTTTTGGTTTTGCAGATTTATATTCACAGGATCCTGGTTTACAGCTGGAATGATATCCGGAAAGCTCTGTATCCGTATATCACCTTCAGTTGTGCTTTGTATTATTTTTCCGCTGCTATGTAATTTATTGTAATATCTGATATTTGTCGAATGTAATTTATTCATTTATACTCTGTATATTCTTGTATTCTGATGGAATTGTTGTAATAGCAATGAAATGTTCTTTTGTCTGCGTTCTGATTTATCTTGTCCTCACAGTAATTCGTTCTTTCTCATCTCTTCGGAGACCGGGGAAGTTCGGGTCGCTACATTTGGTATCAGAGCTTTGGTTTACAGAGCTCGAGAACAAGACACATTAGAATCATACGAAAGAATTCATCAGATATTGGATTAGTAATATCCAATTAGAATGACTCGTTAGAGATAGGATCAGTAGTATCCTAGAACGAGTGTGAAGAGTATATTTTTCAAATGAAAACAATTTTGTTTTGAAATTTAAATCATTTTATACGTATTTGAATATTTTATTTGTATTGATTTGGACAATCTAGTATATAAAGGTTTTGCATATACGCATCATGAACGTATATTCGAAGTTTTAATATATTGGATAGATATAGAGTCACACTCTAGTCGCCTGGAGATGATTCTACTGATGACTATATAGCATCAGTAGTGAGTGTTTGAGTTTCGAAGGTATGATTTTCTATATATTTCCATTAGACTGGTGTGAGAACCAAAACTTATATAGTTAGAACACATTGTTGTGAATTGGCATCAAAAACATGATTTTCTGTATATATATCAAAATTATGAATTTGAAACGTTAAATTCACTAATTGATTGATGTTTGTGTTGTTTGTTTATTTGTTTGCCAATTTTGAACCATTATGCCTAATTGTCTCACATATTGAATTGTATTGAAAATTGGTCGCATTTGCATGCATATATATGTACTTACATTGAACAGGTCATAGCAAGGAGGCTAGAGCAGAGAATAAAATTTGTTTGCCCGACAAATAGGTACATGTTTCCTATATAATTTCCTGTTTTGTTTGGGTGATGATGATTTTATGAGCCTATTGGCTAGCCGCTTGGCTTTTTCTTTTTCTTTTTGAGATCAGAAGGCCTATATGGCAATTTCAGGATTTTCCCGTGGCTCCCGGTGCAGGGGAGGTTATGGCGAAATTTTTCGAAAATTTCGGGTGTTAGCCAAATATTTGAAATTTTTGAAAATTCTCAGAAACTAAAAAGTTGGAGAATGGAAGCCAGATCGAACGTAGAGTTGATTAATCAAACCACTTTCGACTTTGTTCCTTTTCGGGGACGAAAAGTTTTAAGTGGGGGAGATTGTAATAACCCTGAAAATGCGAACCAGTTTAAAATTTTTATTTTGGCAATTTTAGTGAATTTAGAATATTTAAAATAGATTATTTTAAATAATATCGACGAGAAATTTATTTTGAATATATTTAGAACGTATATATTTATATACGTCGTCGTTAGAATATAAATAATTATATATAATTATAAATAGAATTGAAAATGGCGCGGTAGTTCGATAATTCGATTTCAAACTTCAATTGAACGTACCGGGTGCAAAACAATCCGGATTTTAGTGAAACCAAAAACATTAGGATCTATTTGATGATATCTTTCCAACGAATCCGAAAAATCGAAATTTCATAGCGGGAATCAAAAGATAGGTCCAGTTGAAAATTCTGAATAGTCGCTATGGAATTCAGACCCTTAAAAATGGACCTTCTGCAAACGACCTCGGATTTCGACGAAACCACTTTTGTTGGGTCCGTGATGTCAAATTATTGCTAGGTTTCAAATTTCATAATTTTTCGAATCAATATGTGAGCGTGGAAAAGGAAAACGCGTTTGACCAGTTTCAGTTGATTTTAATCGACTGGAAATTGGCCATTTTTCTAACGGTCTCAGAATTCGACGAAACGAGTTTTGTTAGGACCGTATCATCAATACGAAGCTAGAAAATATTTTTCCGGAATTTTTCAAGTTAGTATGTGACCTCGGTAAATTGAAAAGCGCGTTCAAATTCAATATATAGAGTTATATGTTGATTTTAACGGAAACTGATTGTAACGATCGAATTAGCTTACGATACCTATCCCATTGTGTTCGGAATGGGGGTAAAACGCTATGGACGACAGGCGGTGGGCCTCTTTTTGAGATCGAAAATAAAAGTTGCTTTTTGGCGAAAAATAAATTAATTAAATAATAAAAAATAAAAAAATACCTTTCTCTCCTATATCTCTGGCCCCCCCGTTCGATTCAATCAGAAAAAGAAAAAGGAAAAAAAAGAAGACGTCGATCCTCCACCGCAGCGGCCTCTGGGGCCACCGCTGGCCCACCGCGCCTCGGGCGAAACCCCTCCTCTCTCCTCCGCGCCCTCCCCCTCCCTTCTCTGATCAACCGGCAACCCCCCTTTCCCCCCGTTTCCCTCTGATTTCCATAGCCCTAGCCTCCACGAACCCGCCTCCGACCGACGCGCCCAGACTGGCCACCCCTTTCCCACCCCCGTCGCCTTCTTCTCTCCTCCAGTCCCTCCTTGAACCCGTAAGCCCGAAACCCGATGCCCCCTCAAGCCAAACAGTGCGCCGCGACCCATTCTCCCCTACCGCCGTTGATGATCGGAAGCAGCACTCCGACCCCACTCCAGCCGCGCCGCCTGACCCAGCCCCCTTCCTCTCCTTTTAACTGTAAGTTTTTATTAGCTGATTTTTGTTAATTATAAAAACTGATCTTTAGGTGATTAAAAACTGATTTGTCTTTGTTTTAAAGCTTTGATTTTTATTCGTTTTAAAGATTAGATTTTTAATTGAATAAAGTTCAGATTTTTACATATGTAATGGATTAAAAATATGATTTTTATATTTTTAAAGAATTAAAAATTTGATTTTTATATTTTTAAAGTGGTAAAAATATAATCTTTACTATATAGAAGATGTAAAAATATGGTTTTTGTTTATGTGGAGAATTAAAATTATAATTTTTACATCATAGGAATATTAAAAATATCATCTTTATATGTGTAGAAAAATAAAAATGTGATTTTTATAATGATATATTTGAAAAGGCGAAATATTTATATTTGAAAAGGCGAAATATTTATTTTTGAAAAGGCGAAATCTTTATATGAAGAATAGCGTGATAAAACTATAATCTTTACTATATGAACATCGATGTGAAAATATAATTTTTATCTATATAGTAGCGGTATAAAAATTCGATTTTTGTATATTGAATTGCAAAGTAAAAATTCGATTTTTATATATTGAATTGCAAAGTAAAAATTCGATTTTTATATATTGAATAGTATAATAAAAATTTGATTTTTATATATTGAATAGTATAATAAAAATTCGATTTTTATATATTGAATAGTATAATAAAAATTCATTTTTATATATTGAATAGCGAAGTAAAAATTCGCTTTTTACATATGTAGTTACTACGGGCAACGAAGGTGATAAAAAGGCGTGAAAGATGAAGATTTCTATAAATGAAGAGTCAAGATGATTGGATAGCTATTGGTGAGAATTTCTCACTCTTCAATTTCTCCTTCTAGTTATATATATATATATATATACTAGGATGCAGACGGTGCTTAGTAGCACCCGACACAATCGTCCACAGACCATGGACTTGTTTGTTTGATTGCAAAAATTAGTTAGATTATTTGATTGAAATTGAATTGTTTGGTGAAATGGAATGGATTGATTGATGTGTGAATGGCGTGGGCCTTCACTAGTCCGGGGATAAGGCTAGGCCTCGTCCCGTTTCTAGTATCGTGCCGTTATGCCGCCGAAATTTTCTAAAATAAGTTAGAAAAATAAAAATATCATTTTATTTAAAGAATGAACTGAATAGAAATTCATATGTTAAAATAAAATATTTTATCGTTAAAAATATAATTTTTAACGTGAATGTGAATAAAATAAAATATTCATTTACAAACCGGACGGTTTGTTTATGTACACTGATTTGACTGACATTGATTGGGTCGATAAATTTAACACATTGCCCAACTGCACAAATAAAATATGCGTTTGATTGTTTGAAACCCCACACGGGTGTTGGAATGAAATATGAAGTTCACTCATCCTGATTGATTAAATATGTCGATCGATTGATTGACAGGCTGTTATAAGCGTTAGATATCTATATTTGATGCTTATACAGTGTATTGCACTATGGTTGATGGTTGATTATTTATCGTTGCTATTATATACATTTGTTGTATGGAATCCATATAATTAACTTTATATGGTGATTGATTGGGCCTCATTCCAATTTAGACAATAAAGAATATTATAAAATAAATGTTCATGTGTTGACCGTACTCATCCGTTGAGATTAGTCATGTGTTGAACGAAATATTTTAATAATAAAATTTACATCTTTATCAATATAATATAAAGGTTCATGTGTTGACCGTACCCATCCGTTGAGATTAGTATGTGTTGAACGAAATATTTAAAATAGAAATATTTGAAAACGAAATATTTGAAAATGAAATATTTGAAATAGAAATATTTGAAACGAAATATTTGAAATAGAAATATTTGAAACGAAATATTTGAAAACGAAGTATTTGAAATAGAAATATTTGAAACGAAACATTTGAAAACGAAGTATTTGAAATAGAAATATTTGAAAACGAAATATTTGAAATAGAAATATTTGAAAACGAAGTATTTGAAATAGAAATATTTGAAAAAGAAATATTTGAAATAGAATATTTGAAAATAGGAATATATGAAGCCGTGTTGATTAGATTGACGCCATTTAGACGTGAACGATATTTATATCGATTTTATTCATTTTGAAATGAATATTGAAAAGCGATTTCGAAATGAATTGAATATAAAAGCGATTTCGAAATGAATTGAATATAAAGCGATTTCGAAATGAATTGAATATAAAGCGATTTTGAAATGAATGGAATATAAAACGAATTCGAATTGAATTGAATATAAAATGAATTCGAATTGAATTGAATATATAATGAATTTGATTTGAATAGAAAATGAATTTGATTTAAATTGAATTTGATTTGATTTGAAAAGAAATTGAATTCGAACTGAATAGAAAACGAAGTGAATTCGAATGGAATAGAAAACGAATTTGATTTCAATCGAATATATAACGAATATGATTTGAATTGAATTGGAAACGAAATTGAATTAAAAAGGAAATGAATTCGAATCGAATTAAAATCGATTTGAATGGAAATCAAATAGAAATGAAAGCAAAAAGGATTTATAATAAGAAATTCAATTTTGATTTGAATTTGAAATAAAGGTAGAAATTGTTTTTGAAACGAATTCAAAACTATTTATAAAATTCATTTTAATTAGAAATCGACGAAGTATATATAATATATATATATATTATATATATAATGGCCTGAATAGAACGCGCCGCGCCGCGGCAGTTCGTGAATTTCGACCATTTATTTCAAACGGACATTACGGGAGATCCGACCGTCGGATTCTCCTAAAACCGGAACCGTTGGGTTCGTATCGAAAAGAGCTTTCTAACGAATATTAGAAATTTTAAATCTAACGGTTGGATTTGCAGATACATCTAAATCAAATTCGAAAAAGGTCGCTGTAAGTGCAGTTCAATGGCCGTTGATGGAAATCGACTGTACGGGCCTTGATAAAATTATTAAAAATAGTAATAATTTGTGTAAAATCATAAGTAATGATTTGGGAAAAGTTGGGATGAAAAACTCCATATTTGAAAAGATAAAAGTAGATTTTTATCAAAATAAACTAATTTGAACTAAATTTAAAACCCAATTATTTTTAAATAAATAAATTAGATTTAAAAAGGGGTTTTAAATAATCGGAATTTCTAATATATTTGATTGGATTTGAAATGGGTTTATCGTGAATGGTGTTTTAAATAACACTAGTTCTTTAACCCGATAATAAATAGAATGTGATTTGGGTTTGTCGTGAACTGTGTTTTAAATAACACCTAGTTCTTTAACCCAGTAAAATGAGTTTTAAATAAATCTGCAATTAAATTGAAATGTGAATTGATAATCTAAATTATCAAATTTAGAAATTGAGCGAGAATGGAGTATTACCAGTTTTGCTCCAAAGCGATAGTTAAATCGTTAATTAGATTTGAATGTGAAATGGTAATTAATTTTACCGATAGCACCGTGGTGTTAGATATGGAGTATTACCAGTTTTGCTTCATGGGATGAATAGGTTGGGATTGGGAAATAGAATAAATAATTACTTCGGTACGGTTCGCTAATCTCGACTAGTTTAGAAAACCATAATTTGGTTTGAAACGACATCCAAAGGAAGATTAAAGGATAAATTTTAAAGAATTTATCTTGGATAAAATTAATGGGAACTTTTCCCTGAGAATATTCTGAATTGGAATGAGGCGTATGTTGTTTTTGTGTAACATTTGTTTTTAATATACGCGGGTTGTTCGGAAATGCCGGGTTTATACCCATTCTGAATAACCGATTCGACGATAAGTCGAAGATGAAGACGGTGGTCGAAGACCGGAAGTCTTCACATCGTTTGGGTAATTACTGACGATCCTGATTGGGCTGTACACCCAAGAGGATGGAAATAGTTGGTGGTCGTCCAGACGTACTTGGAGATGGATGGATATGCGAGGAAAGTGCCTTCGGTTTCGTTAAGACCCAGAACGGACTTGTAAATGGATTGTGTGTCTGACATTGGATTTTATTCTGTGTTGATTGATTTCTGTTAAATATATATCTGTTTGGCGGCGGAGAATTTATTCTCTTGCTTAACGCCCTTCTCTGAGACGTACGAGCTTAGAGGTTATATATCGATAGATATCAATCGCATGGCATGAATTGCCTGTGTGGCATGCTAAGATGCAATGATCAAGGCTTCTGTTGAAAAGCAAAGTCTTGTGGTTGATGATCAAAGCACGGCCTGTGTAGCAGCTTTGTGTATAACGTGAATTCGCGAGCCTCACACCTCGGTATGAGTCAAAAACGGGATACGGACTGCAGGGAGAGCACGGCGTTTCTTTCTAGCTTTGGTGGTGTCAGTGACTTACCAGCCCTGACATTTATATACTTTTCACCTATATGGTTGTTGGAATGTGAGGCGCCTCGATTTTAGGTCTGTAAGGACCGGGAAACGTGTGTTCAGGAATACTAATCCTCTAACGTAAGTGAGGACCGGCCCTGAAGCGTCCAGGATTGCCCAGAGTGCGTAGTCCTGAGACATTTGCTAGAGTGTCTCGAACGCGGAGAGGAGCTTGCCCCTTGCCTCGACTCATGACGGAAATTCAATTTCCAATACATGTATTGCGGTTTTAATTGTAGAACTAGTATGGCGACATGATATATGGTACCCATGTCGTCTATGATTTATATTTATGATTGAAATGTTTTGACACTATACACTTATTATAGTATCAAATGATTTGTTTTAAACGTACCAAGCATGTTTGGCTATTATAAGGGAAAACCCTATCCTCCGGTTTGCGTTGCATTATGTGATGGGACCTGGGTCTTATAATAGCTTCATTTTTCAAAAAAGCATTGCGCTGTTTATTCTATGCACTGGTATTCTTGGGAGGAAACTCGTTCCGTGTTATACGGCGTGGTCCCTTGAATTACTCTCTTTTAAAATTGAATTAAATAACTGTTTTAGTTCTCACACCAGTCACATGACTGACCTGGAGTTTATTGTTTTAACTTAAACTCTGGGTGCCCCTATTTTCCGCACGGGCAGCTAGTAGTTTTGGTTTTGCAGATTTATATTCACAGGATCCTGGTTTACAGCTGGAATGATATCCGGAAAGCTCTGTATCCGTATATCACCTTCAGTTGTGCTTTGTATTATTTTTCCGCTGCTATGTAATTTATTGTAATCTCTGATATTTGTCGAATGTAATTTATTCATTTATACTCTGTATATTCTTGTATTCTGATGGAATTGTTATAATAGCAATGAAATGTTCTTTCGTCTGCGTTCTGATTTATCTTGTCCTCACAGTAATTCGTTCTTTCTCATCTCTTCGGAGACCGGGGAAGTTCGGGTCGCTACATTTGTAGTCCAAGGCCCTTACAAATTGTGCAAATCGGAGATCATATACAGACACACACTGCTGGTACGTATTTTTGCTTATTTTTATGGTTGCCTGGTGGTATGCTTCAGAATTCTTACAATTTCCGCTTGCTGAAGCATCAGTCTAATTCCTACAATTCTGTAGTTCAATGCTGGTATGTAATTGACCATGTACAAGGCTAATGCTTCAGTATTGAACTACATAATTTTATTTTCTCTTCAATCAGTAATGATCGTGTCAGTTCGTAATTGATGCAATGGTTGAGTTTGTACTTGAACGAGTCGTGGCATGTCTAAATTTTTAGTGCCTTAGGCATTTTGTTGCGTTCCTTGATATCGTAAATGCTTTGAACAAGCTGAGTCATTGCATCAATTTGCAACTCATCTATAGATTGTGAAATGCAATTCTGTGCTGAAAAGCAACTCTGGCCATAGTTTGTGCTGAAATGTCTTTGTGCTGAAGTGCAAGTAAGTTATACTATGGCCATAGTTTGTGCTGAAATGCAACTGAGGCATGCATGTCTTCCATTTTTTGTTGCAATGTAAATAAGGCATTGCATTAGTTTGTAGTCGAGGCATGCATGACTTTGGTTGTGCTAAAATGCATTAGTTGTACTAAAGGCTTTTGCTGAAACGCATGACTTTTGAAACTGCTTTATTTTGCAGGTGAAGGAGGAAGTAGAGAGGTACTGAATGCACTGGAGGCTCGGGCTTTATTAATTTGAAACTGTTTTAGTTTGATGTAAACATGATTTAGTACCGGCTGTGTTTGTAAGTACTCTGTAAAACTGAATTTATTGGCTATTTTTTGTTATTCTGTAGTTGACCAACTAGTATTTGTGTTATTGGTTATTAATTTGTAATGAAAAGTTGTTTATTAATTTCAGTGTGTGATGGTAATTGCTGTTATGTTGTAGTATGTTATATAATGATGCAATAGCTATGATATTATGTTGCAGTATGCAGTGTTAAATGTTGTCGTAGCTATGATATAGTGTTGCCATAAATTTACATAAATGTGGGCCCCACAACAGGATTCGGTGAACCCAGCTACAGAATTTAGGGGCGCAACAGGATTCCGTGATCCCGGGATTCAGAATTTAGTGGGCCCCTAATTTATGTAAATTTAATGTCTGTAGCAACACCTGTAGTGATGTTACCTTAGGATAGCAAAGTCGTTGTCTTTGACTCTAAGGCAACGCGGCAAAAGACAACCCCAAAAAAGTGTTGCCAAAGATAATTTTTGGCCTATACCAACATTATTTTGCACTTCCTGCATCACTTCTCTGGGGTTGCCATATGCAATCTATGGCGTAGTGAGGGGTGATTAGCTAGGGACGGCAGTCATTGGGTCTTTTTTGGAGTTTAAAAGAGAAAATCAATATTTATGGAGAAAAAATAATAATAAACATATATTTACATATAATACCCCCCATTATTTTCCTAAACATAATTTCACTTTCCCTCTAAAACCCAAACCCGATGCCTGATTCAGCCCGCCCCCTTCCCATCGCGCCTCCCCAACTAACATTGCCGCCACCGCCAGGCACGACGCACCTCATCGCACCCCTTCCCCTCTCTCCTCCCTCCTCCTCTTTTCCTTCTCCATCTACAGCCCGACGCCCCCACGCCCAAACCCGTGCCGCCTCCACCTCCTAGACGCATCACCGACCACCAGCAACTACCCCGCGCGACAGGCTCCGCCTCTTCCACTTCCAGCGTGCCACAACACCCACTTCTCCCGATTTCAACTATAAGCTTTTATTTTTGTCCTTACTTATTTAGATGATTAGTAATGAGATTTTTTATCATATAAATATCGATTAAAAATCTGATTTTTAGCATTTTTAAAGTTATGATTTTTTTTAATATATAGAAGTTAGGATTGTTAATCACATAAAGATTTGACTTTTATAAATATGATTTTTGAATGAAAATACGAATTTTATAGGAAGGGTTTTAAATAGAAATGAGATTTTTATTCCTAAAAAGACATGATTTTTATTTATTTATATAGTATAAAAAGATTTGATTTTTATTTATATGGCATATGAAGATTTGATTTTTAAATATAAAAATATTTGATTTTTAAATATGAAAGCATTTGATTTTTAAATATGAAAAGCTTTGATTTTTAAAAATAAAAAGATTAGATTTTTAAAAATAAAAAGACTTGATTTTTGAACTAGAAAAGATCTGATTTTTATATGTATAATAATGGATTAAAAATACGAATTTTAGTTATGTAAAAATATAATTTTTAGCGATTTGAAAATATAATTTTTAGGGAAATAAAAATAGGAAGTATCAATATAAAAATACGATTTTTGTATACATGAAAATGTGGTTTTCATATGAACAATATTGAATTAAAAAATATGATTTTCATATGAATAGCATAACAAAAATATGATTTTTATTATATGAGAAGTGATACAAAAATATGATTTTTATAGTGTAAGAAGCGATATAAAAATACGATTGTTATATATATAACTTTGTTATAAAAATATGATATTTTATATATAAGAGTCATTATAAAAATATAATTTTTATATAGAAAGTAGAGATATAAAAATATAATTTTTATATGGAAGGTAACGGGATAAAAATATGATTTTTAATATATAAACATCATATTAAAAATATGATTTTTACTATGAACAACGTGAAGAAGATTGCGTTGGAATTTCGGGAAGATCCAAATTGTTCAGATATAAAGAATGGCGGAGTGGATCCCAAAGGTGAGAACTCCTCACTAAAATTTTCTATTCAATTATTTATTTTATAACTGCATATATGAATTGCTCCTCGTCGTCCACAGACCATGTAATGACCCGGATCCTTATGGGTTGATTTTTGAATATTTAATATTTCATTTAAATATTGATTTGGTAATATAAGTGGAATTTTATTTTGGAGTTATCGATTTAATAATCAATTTCGATTAAATATCGAATATATTAAAATAACAGAATACGAAAATGGATTTAGATGAATTCAAAATTTAATTTGAATTTAAATACAGTTCAACTAATTAATGGGAAATTTCATTTGAATTTATAACGATAATAAAATAAAAATATTATATCATAATTTAAATGGTTTAAAATTTGATTTATATCAATTTAAATTAATATCTTCAACATATGGTCGAATTGGACTTCGTGACCTATCCCAGTGTGTCCGTAATAGAGGTATTACCCTAGAAATGACATTTGTTGGGTTCAGAAAGGAGTTTGGTATCAAGGCGTATTTTGATTTTAAAGGACGCCGATTCGAAATAAAATAAATACCATTATTTGAGTGGACATAATCAAAACACCCAGCTTCAAAAGAGATTGGCCACGCTCCCTTTAATATCCTTCACAAATCAAAAGGGCTCAGAAGCTATAAATCAAAATTGGCCGCCATCTAAACACTTAAAACAATCAAACCGTATAATCCTAAATCTCATCCACTTCGAACTCTCTGGGCTCGGCATCAATTCGCGACCGATTACTGAAACCACTCGAAGTCTCCAACATAGGCGGAAGTAGGGTTCTAGAATGGTGAAAAGGGGGGGGGCGCGACAAGGCTTTAGTAAACGAGCGAAGTGGAAATTGGGGGTTGCGGTGGAGTTGACAAGGTCAGTAGGAGTTCGAACTTCAGATTTTTGTAGAGGATGAGGTCGTGTTCCCTAGAAGCGTGCGGATGTGGAATCGAGTTCATTTGTGGTGTTCTCGTGGTGGATGTGCCAACGCAAAGGGGTTCAGTGATGGAATGGGAGTTGTTCCGTCTTCTGGAGTGAAGTGGGATTGCTAGTAATGTGAAGCGTGGTGATACCGGATTGGGATTCACTGACGGGATTGGGGAGGGTGAAGAAGCTGTCAGCGTGTTGAGTAATTAGACAGGAGCAGGTAGGAAGAACATGGCGTTTTGGTGGAGTGCGATTTCTATTCTGGTTTGACGAATCGAACTGCCATAAGGTAAATTCTTATTTGAATTTAATCAGTACATTAGTTAAAACTAAATCTAGTGTACTGTTAGAAAAATAGATATCATTAACTACTAAGATAAAAGCAAATGGCATTAACTTTTAATCAGAAATTTGGAAACTAAGAAGAGAAAGTTGTTTAGTAAATCATTTTACATATAGTTAATTAGATGGGTAAGGTATGAATTTATTTCAAGATAACTAATTAACTTAAGTATTTGTGCAAGATAATTTTAATTTGAAATGCATGGAAATTAGTTTACATTTTTATTAACTAATTAAAGTTAAATTTTACAAACCTATAGGGTAGTGGTAAAGAAATAAAATCGATAAACAAATCGGTTGAGTATGAAGTTAAGGTTAAGATTAAAATTGAGATTTTACTTACGCATAGGGAATTTATTAAATTAAACTAGTTTGAATTTATTTAGTAAGTTGTTAATTTAGAATAACAAAGTTTAATCAAAATAAATATGAATAATCATAGGTATTGGATAAGCTTTGTCAAGACGATTCCTAGCCGTGAAATGTGGAATTTAAATGAGTATTCAGCAAAGGAAAAATCATGGTGAGTAAATCTCACCTTTTATTTAGAAATTATTTTTATATAGTTAAAAATAATTGTCTGTGCTTGTTTGAATGATGTCTGATTGGTTTAAAATATATATATAGTTATTTAGGATTGGTTGACTATTATATATATGTTGGGTTGATGATTGGTTGGATTCCCGCAGTCTCATTAGCGGATGCCCGCAGTTTCATAGCGGATGATTACCCTATACGCCCCACGCTATGATTAGTGGATGACCTTCATACCGCGATATCCTGCCTCGAAGCAGGATGGGTATTACTATGTTGACTAACATCTGTGGATGCAGGAAAACAGGTTGGAGGAATCCAACTGGATTCCTCAAAAATATATATTATCTGTTGTTTGTTTGATTTCATATATATTCACATATGATGTGTTAAAAATCAAATGATTGAAAATTGGTTGATCTGATTGCTGAAAATACCACTAGAGCTTGAATATGGATTTATAAAAATATCGAAAAGGGTATTTGATATTTAAAAAAAGGAAATTCTATTTTTATAATAGAATTTGAATTTTTAAATAAAACTATAGAAAATGTTAACTTGTTTTGAAGGTATATAAAACAAGTGATCGAATTTATAAACTTTGTTTATAAATGAAAGGTGGGTTTTGAATCGAATTTATAAACTCTGGTTATAAATGAAAATATGGGATTTGAATCAAATTTATAAACTTTGTTTATAAATGAAAGGTGGGTTTTAAATCGAATTTATAAACTCTGGTTATAAATGAAAATATGGGATTTGAATCGAATTTATAAACTTTGTTTATAAATGAAAGGTGGGTTTTGAATCGAATTTATAAACTCTGTTTATAAATGAAAATATGGGATTTGAATTGAATTTATAAACGTTGTTTATAAATGGAAAGGTGGGAATTGAATTGAAGTTATAAACGTTGTTTATAAATAATGCAGAGAATTCAAATGGACTTTGAATATAAGGAATTGAAATAGAATTTGAATAATAGAATTCAAATGGAGTTTAACTATAGAATTTGAACATAGTATTTCAAATGGAATTTGAATATAGAAATTCAAATGAGATTTATAATAAATAGATTTGGATAAATAGAAGTGGATTAGACTAAGAAGTTAATTAACAGATTTAATTAACAAATTGAGTTAAAACGATTGGTATAGTTAAAATAGATTAAACAGGTATAGACACACAGGAGACAGGGTTGGAATAAAGTATAGGAGTGAAATAAATAGAATGCCCGACAAAAAGGTACGTATTTAATTCATATATGAGATTTTATGCACCGTATCGGCAAGCCGCTTGGCTTTTTCTTTTTCTTTTTGAGATGAGAAGGACCGGGAAAGCTATTTGAAATTTCCCGATGCTCCCGGTACAAAGGAGGTTATGGCGAATTTTTCTGGGAATTTAAGGAGATAGAATATTTTTAAGATAATTTGATAGTTAGAAATTAACATATCAAAATATATAGAAGTCGATAATAAAACGAACTTAGAAATAGAATAGTATAATCAAAAAGGAAGTCTAGAATAAAATCTAGTGAGAATAGAAAGAGAAAGTATATACGTGTTTAAAAGTGAATCAGTAGTTGTATGGTATTGATTATTCGAGTAAGTAGTCATATCTGTTTTGACGTTATAAATATTATTCAGTCAAGGTCTGAGAGGTAGTTATACCCCAACTTGATTGATTTCATTATTAACAAATGAACAGTAAGATTCCAGGCTCGAAGATCAATGTTGAATGAGAGTTAGTTGAATATAGTATTTGGGTTGTCGTACCGATGTTTTACACAACATCCGGTTTAACCCAAATAAATGTAAGCTTGGAAATAGAATAATAAATATTTCTAAAGTTAGAAAATAAAGAAGGCGATATTCGGAAATGTTTTCCAAATAACGTAAAAGGCCAATATGGTTATTGAAAATAATTGGTTAACAAATATTGATAAAGAAATAGAGAAGTGATTTAATTAATGGAATATTAATTAAAGGCTCACTGATTGTTGGATGTTTGGATGAACACTTGTTTTATTCGATAGTTAAATCATCGACTATCGAAACACTTGTTTTAATTCGATAGTTAAATCACAGACTATCGAAGTTTTGACCATCGTTGTCATTATGGAGAGACCGGTTGTGAAACACCCCACCTCCGTTAGGGTCACTCTCAAAGGGAATGCCCTAATTTTGGTGGAGGTTTATAAGTACAAGTCACAGATATACAAGACAGATATAAGAACACATATTTGTAAACAGCGGAAGAACAACAAACTTTATTTCAAAAAGTCAAATACGTGTTACAACAACATCCTTTCCAAAAACATAGCATAACATTTTCATAATCTGTCTTGAGTACATGATTTAAAGAAGCATAAATAAAACATAGATAAACTGCCAAAAGTCCCCATAGTGGATTGTCCAAAGCCATAGTTCAAAACAGGAAAGTCCAAGCAATACATTTCTCTTCTTCAAGCTGGATGTCAAGGCTGATCAAGCTGCTGTGTTCCCTCCCTGAGGACCTGGGGGGGGAACGGAAGAAAGAAGACGAAAGAAAAATAGAGTCAGACATAAAGCCTGAGTAAGTCTAGTACTACTTTGTCTATGAATAAAGAACTGGGTATGATAAGTAAAACAGGAAGTGGGCAAACACTATGAACTTGGTTAAGTTACCTAGGGTCGAATATACTATCGTACCCCATGTTAATCTCTGAACCCATATAAACTAGCTTCCAATTTGCACCCCAAAATCAGGGTGATGTGATCCATTCTACGATGATCAGCTCCTACTCGCATAGTTACATGTGTCTTACGGCCCCCGATGTCTGTAGTCACCTATGCTGGTCCCACCATGGGGTGTATCAAGTCCCATAGTGGCAACCCGACACAACCTTAGAGTGCACAGGTATGCTACTGGTGTCCAGTGCCTTATTTTTCTGCACCGGAGTGTGTGCACGCCCGCACTCCGTTAGAACCTACACTGCTACACCACCGCCGTCGCTTTGACCTCTTACAATCAGCCCAGTAATCGTGCCCCACCCTGCCTAGTTTCAGGGTATCCTGATACACCTTTTAGGGTTACTGCTGAAAAGGGTCCCCCGTTACTAGGTTTTCTATCTCTAGCCAACATGCTAAGTTGGTTAAGTGTTTTCTAACCTAACCCCACCAGTCCGTTTAGTTTAGCATGTTCCATTTTGATTAAGTTTTTAGTCCACTTAATCCTAACAATCCTGACTCAGCCTTAATTGTCTTATTAAGGCCCTGACCTCTCACATTAGACAGGTATTGTTGTGGCTGCCTGTTGCCGGTTGGTTCCGGGCAGTCTTACGCCACAACTCAGTCTAACCTCGGGTCCTTGCTGGGCTCCATGTTTAACCTCCCACATTGGATAGGTATTGTTGTGACTACTGGACAACCGGGCGGTTCCGGGCAGGTTTACATCACAGCTCAATCCAACCTCGGGTTAAACACATCGTCTTTTCTACATTTACATATTTTGTCATTCTTCTTTATTTCTTATATGTAAATATTTGCGGCCCATTATTATGTTAATGGTGTAAAGGTTACACCAACCATGGGCCCAGCCCATACTTGACTTTGGGCCCTTCTATTTCATACTTTCATTCATTAATTAATTTTTAACCCAACGTTATTTTCCCCCGTTTTACACGTCCGTTTATATATATTGGGCTTAGCCTTTTAAAGCCCAATTTATCCATGCGAAAAGGGGAGGCTTATGGCGTATACACAAAGAGGGGAAAGTGAGCGCATGAACTTGCATATGACGTTGGAAAATACATAATAGAAATTGGTGTACTTGCATAGTGGTGACATGTATTTTGGTCATAAAACATAGGTGACATAAATCAAGGCATGTAAACTTGCATAGGTTTAACTACAACATGAACCTATATTCTTATTTAGGCATAATGTCAAACATAAGCATGGCCTAAATACTTCTAGCATAAACATGGCATATTGTCAAACATAAGCATGGCATAAAATACTTCTAGCATAGGCATGGCATATGGTCAAACATAAGTATGGCATAAATACTTCTAGCATGAACATAGCATAATTCAACTTAATCATGATTTAAGCCTAATCACATAACGATGGTATAAACATACTTATGCATAAATATTCCTAAACATGGTGTTTGCTTTAAACTTGCAAAAAGGGATTTTTGAGTCTAACCTAGCCATGTCTCATATATGTCATCATATAAACAAGATAGACTTAATCATGGATTCCAATTATGCCAAATATCATTCAAGGCCTAGCCATATTCATAAATTTGCAAAAGCATGACTTAATACATGGATTATGGTATCAAAATTCCAACATAGTTTCATATGAACTATAACAACCAAACTTGTTACTTGCAAAATGATTTATGCACAAAAATATACATCATGATGGCATAATCACAAAGCCCAAACTTGCATGAATTTCAATCAATTACATACATGTAGCTTCAACATAGATTACATAAATTGCGAAATATTCCAAACGTTTACTTGCATAGAACTACCGCATGTAGTTCTTTATAACATGAATAACATAATCCAAACGTATATAAATTGATAAGAACGCACAAATATGAAATACTTCCATTGCCACAATTCAAGCATACACATCAACACAGTTGTTTATTTATACCAAAGTAATACTCTACTTACAATGGTTGCGGCGAATTCTCTAATTAAGAGACACGATTCCTTTGTTGAATTGATTAGCTTTAGGTTGCTTTGAATTGCTTTAGGCCTTAGAACTTTCTCCCTAATCCTTTCTTTAGTTGGCGGCTATTCTTTGTCGTTCCTCAGCAACATGGCGGCTATGTTCTTAATTTGAATGAATAGATTAGGGTTTAGTCTAGGGTTGTTTATATAGAGGTTAGGAATTGATTAGGACCATTGATGTTGCTAGGATAGATCATAGCCATTCATTAGGAAGAGAGACCAATGAAAACCCGCCACCTAGCCCTAATGACAAAGCAGACCACAGAAATTCGACCACACACCGACCTGGCCAGCCAGGTTGACTGGGCTCGACCAGGTCGATACCCCTGTCGACAGGGCTGTCGACAGCCCTGTCGACAGGGCTGTCGACAGCCCTGTCGACAGGGCTGTCGACAGCCCTGTCGACATGGGTAGCCCAGGTCGACAGCCCAGTCGACCTGGGTGGCCCAGGCGGGCGTTCTTCTGGCCCAATGGGCCCCACTTCGGAATATTTAATTGTTTAATTCTGTTTGAATTTTAAATTTAATTCAAAACTTCCGAAGGCCATATCTTCTTCATACGGACTCCGTTTTTCGAAAACTCGGACTCTATTTCGCGTATTTTTCCGAGACGAACGCAATGGCGTATCCCGTTTCCCTTGGTTATTTAATTTCAGATTAATTATACTTTAATTTGTTACTTTCACAGTTATAGAATTTTCGGGGTGTTACATTCTCCCCCACTTAAAAGGATTTCGTCCCCGAAATCTTCAAGTTAGGAGGAATGTATATCCTAACATCCAATCATCCATCTACTCATCCATCAAACACGAGCATCCATTGTCCTTAAAAGACTTCTAATGCTTCATGATCATATGCGAAGTGTGTGTGTACATGAACTTATCTAATGCAAAATCAGGCGGTCTACTGATTCAGTTGACCTCCTTAATGCGAATTATGTAAGTGCCATGAATCCATTATGTATGCAAATTTTCCTATTCTTGATTTTACATGAGTGCACAATCATCCAATACAAATGCAACATCCACATGACAACACATTAGAGTTCAACCACATACGAATACAAACATATATGCATATGCAATATGAAGTGACTGAGCCGATCTAAAACCTAGATTGTGTGTGTATATGCAACCACGAGCAACCACTAGCAATCACTTGCAACCACTTGCAACCATTCATACATAACATGTTTCAATTACATGTTTCCATCCAAAGAGTTTCTACCTAAAGGATAAGGTCGAGGAAATATACCTAAAAAGATAGATAAAAGCGCAACTTAAGGAAAAAGAAAGATCAAGGATGTACCCTCGAACAGAAAAGGGTAGGCTGTACGGATTCTAGCTTCAGTTTCCCAAGTCGCGTCTCCCTCGGCGTCGCTCCACTGAACTTTGACGAGCTTGACTTCGCGGTTGCGTAGCTTCTTCACTTCTGTTCCTAAGATGCGGGTTGGAACCTTCCTTATGGTTGCTTCGCGTTCCACTTCGGCCTCTTCGAGGATATTTGGCTCTACCACTTCAGCGGACTCATGAAGACATTTTCGGAGATGTGAAACGTGAAAAACGTTGTGGACTCCAGCCAACTTCTCGGGTAGCTCTAATCTATAAGCCATTTTCCCAATTTTCTCGATGATTGGGAATGGCCCTACGAACCTTGGTGCTAGCTTTCCTGTGGTTCCAAAGCGAACAACGTTTCTTAGTGGTGATACCTTGAGAAAAACTCTGTCTCCAACCTCAAATTCAAGGTCGGTCCTCCTCTTGTCGGCATAGGACTTTTGTCTGTCTTGGGCCGTCTTCATCCTTCTTCGTATTAAGTCCACTTTCTCTGAAGTCTCTCGGATCATGTCTGGTCCAAGTATGAGCTTATCCGTGGACTCCCACCAACAAGTGGGCGATCGGCACGGTCTTCCATATAAAGCTTCGAAGGGCGCCATTCCGATGGTTGCTTGATAGCTGTTGTTCTAGGCAAATTCCACCAAAGGAAGGTGGTCTTCCCATGTCCCTCCGAAGTCGAGGACGCATAACCTTAAAAGGTCTTCCAAAACTCTGTTCACTCTCTCTGTTTGGCCGTCAGTTTGGGGATGATAGGCTGTGCTCAAGCATAACTGCGTTCCTACTGCTTCTTGCAGACTCCGCCAAAACTCGCTGGTGAAGATGGGGTCTCGGTCACTAACGATGCTAGATGGTATTCCATGGAGTCGCACGATTTCCTTGAGGTAAAGTGATGCTAGGGATGAGGCAGTTCTTTTACTTTTGACAGGTAAAAAGTGGGCGCTTTTAGTAAGCCTATCCACTATTACCCAAATGCTAGTGTTGCCTCTCCTAGACCTAGGCAGCCCATCGATGAAGTCCATTGAGATGCTATCCCACTTCCACTGTGGGACCTCCAGAGGATGTAACAGTCCGCCAGGCTTTTTCTGTTCCGCTTTAACCTGTTGGCACACCATACACTTAGAAACGAACTCTGCCACGTCCTTTTTCATGCCGTTCCAAAAGAAAGTCCTTTTTATATCTTTGTACATTTTATCCCCGCCTGGGTGTATCGTCATCTTGGAATGATGCGCTTCCTCGAGAACCTTCTTCACTAAATCTTTTGCTTGTGGGACGCATAGTCTTCCGTCTCGCCTTAGTACACCCTTATCGTCGATGGAGTATCGGTTGAGGTGACTTGAAGTCTCACCCCTAATTAGCCTATCAATTATTTCCACAAGCTGAGGGTCTTCGCGTTGTGCTGTCCCTACTGATTCCACTAAAGTTGGGCGCACTTCGAGAGATGCAAGCAAGCCCGGTACGAAATCGGAGGAGGGCCTAAAGTCGAAGCTGGCTATAAACTCTAGGCTTTGTCTTTCAACAAACAACGGGCTTAGGGTCAATTTCTTTCAGCTCAACGCGTCTGCCACTACGTTGCCTTTGCCCGGAGTGTAGGAGATTTCGAAATCGTACGAGGCAAGAAACTCCATCCATCTTTGCTGCCTCAAGTTAAGATCCTTCTGCGAGAAAAGATATTTCAACGATTTATGGTCAGTGTAAAGTTCGAACTTCTCACCTAGGAGATAGTGTCGCCAAGACTTGAGTGCAAAGACGATGGCGGCTAGCGCTAGATCGTGGGTTGGGTAGTTCTTTTCGTGCACCTTCAACTGCCTCCCGCCATAAGCTACTACCCTTCCTTCTTGCATTAAGACGGCGCCTAGCCCTGTCCCACATGCATCCGTATAAACAGTGAACATCTTGCTCCCATCTGGCAGCGTCAAAACTGGGGCTGTTGTGAGAGTCCTCTTCAGTCGTTGGAAAGCAAACTCGCAATCCAAATCCCAATTAAACACTAGATTCTTCTTAGTCAATTTCGTGAGTGGAGCTGAGATTTTCGCAAAATCCCTTATGAATTTTCGATAGAAACCTGCTAGTCCTAGAAAGCTTCGGACCTCAGTTGCATTCCTTGGTGTCTTCCAATCCTGTACCGCCACTACCTTCGCAGGGTCCACCGCTAACCCTTGTTTGGATACTATGTGCCCAAGGAACCTCACCTCTTCTCTCCAAAAGTGGCATTTGGAGAACTTGGCTTTTAGTTGATGGACTCGCAAAGTTTCCATGATTGCCCTTAAGTGTTGAGCATGTTCCTCTTCACTCTTTGAGAAGATAAGGATATCATCTACGAAGACCACTACGAATTTGTTGAGGAAATCTCTAAATACCCTACTCATCAGGTCCACGAAGTACGCAGGTGCATTTGTCAAGCCGAAAGGCATGACAAGCCATTCAAAGAAGCCGTCTGGGGTTCTGAACGTCGTTTTATCGATGCTATCTTCAGCCACCCTTAGCTGATGAAAACCGGTTGCTAAATCGAGTTGGGAGAAAACAGACGCTCCTACAAGCTGGTCAAATAAATCGTCAATTCTAGGGAGAGGGTGCCTATTCTTTTTCGTTAGCTTGTTGAGCTCCCTATAGTCAACACATAGACGGAGTGAACCATCCGCCTTTGTAGCGAATACCACTGGAGCGCCCCATTCTGAAATGCTCCTCCTAATGAACCCCTTTTCTAGAAGCTCTTTAATCTGTTTACTGAGCTCTTTCCTTTCTCGTGGAGCCATATGTCTAACGGGCAACGCAACGGGCTTTGCATTATCTACCAGATATATGCGGAAGTCTATTTCCCGCTTCGGAGGTAAGCCCTTCACCTCTTCAAAGACATCCGGATATTCCCGGACCACTCTAACTGATTGCAAATTTTCAACAGAGGCATCTAGTGATTCAAGATAACTAAGCATAACCGCATACGAGGGATTACAAGAAATTTCCAAAGTATTACCGAGCTGGGTTAGGAGCCTAACAACCCTTTTCTCACAATCAAGGACGGCCCCATTACTGGATAGCCAATCCATACCTAAAATCAAACCATAACCCGAAAAGCCCAAAACAAAGGCACTACATAGAAATTCAACACTTAGAATAGAAATTTTCAATCCCACACAGATCATAGACAAATGAGCTGGGCCCCCAATTGGGTTTGAAACAATTAAGGGGTCCTCTACCATACTAGTTTTTAGGTGCAGAGATTCTACTAAAGCAGACGAGATAAAGGAGTGTGATGCGCCAGAATCAAACAAAGTGCGAACGGGGTGATCATAAAGATAAATTACGCTTTCTACAGAAGTATTTATACCTCGTTGTTGCAATGGTGGCGCTTCTAGCACATGAACCTGTGCCCCTGGGGTGGATCCAGTGCCCTGCCCCTGTCCTCGTTTCCTTGGGCAGTCCTTAGCCCTGTGGCCTGTCTGACCGCACAAAAAGCACCCACCATTCTCCTTGGCCTTCTTTTTCCGGCAGTCCTTTACTAAGTGCCCCACTTTGCCACAGAAATTGCACTTCCTCTTCTCTTTGTTGCCTTTTCCGCCTTTCTTAAAGTCTATCTTCTTGGGCTGCAAACCCTCTTTCTTCTTGCCTTTATCCTCTTCATTCAGCAATGCCATTTGCACCAATCTTTCATACGTGGCTCCCATGGGTATATGGGTCATGGCCAAACTGTGTAATGGCTCATTCAACCCTTTGACGAAACGGAGAGCCTTCTTGTGCGGGGTATTGACTAGGTTAAGACCAAACCTAGCCAGCTCATCGAACTGATTCACATATTCTCTGACTGTCTTGTCCCCTTGTTTAAGAAATAGGAATTTTTCTAACTGCAAACTCCTTTCTGCATCTGAGAGAAATTTGGTCTCAAACCTTGCCCTAAAGTCCTCCCATGTCTCCACTGGTCTTTCAGCATTAGTGACTTCCCACCAGTAGGAAGCCTCACCCTTCAATAGCCATACTGCCAACTGTACTTTTTGTCTATCTTCTACCTCAAAGATGATGAATAGGTCTTCAGTTTCTTTCAGCCAATTCCTAGCTGCTACGAAGGACTCAGTTCCGTGGAAATCCCTTCCTCCCATAGCTTTAAAATCTTTACATATCTTAGCGAAGGTGTTTCCCCGTGGAGGAGGTGGAGGAAAAGGTGCTGCTGCGGCTGGATGATTCCCTTCAGCTGGAGGAGGAGGAACGGTAGGACCTGGCTGAGTGGCCCTTGCTTCTAAGAAACGTCTAAACCAACCAGGTATGGGTACCCCTTCAGGCAAGTTAAGTTCTTGGGACATGCTGAAACAAAAAAGGATAGATTCAAAACGAAGGATAAGAGATAATACCTATGGCTTTGGGGAGTGGACTTTGCCTTTTTAGAATAAAATAATATTTTTCTTTTTAAAAATGCTTCTTTAAATTTCCTTTTTGAAAATAATTTTTCAAAACTTTTTATCTTATCTGGTAAACCTATGCTCTGATACCAAGTGAAACACCCCACCTCCGTTAGGGTCACTCTCAAAGGGAATGCCCTAATTTTGGTGGAGGTTTATAAGTACAAGTCACAGATATACAAGACAGATATAAGAACACATATTTGTAAACAGCGGAAGAACAACAAACTTTATTTCAAAAAGTCAAATACGTGTTACAACAACATCCTTTCCAAAAACATAGCATAACATTTTCATAATCTGTCTTGAGTACATGATTTAAAGAAGCATAAATAAAACATAGATAAACTGCCAAAAGTCCCCATAGTGGATTGTCCAAAGCCATAGTTCAAAACAGGAAAATCCAAGCAATACATTTCTCTTCTTCAAGCTGGATGTCAAGGCTGATCAAGCTGCTGTGTTCCCTCCCTGAGGACCTGGGGGGGGGGAAACGGAAGAAAGAAGACGAAAGAAAAATAGAGTCAGACATAAAGCCTGAGTAAGTCTAGTACTACTTTGTCTATGAATAAAGAACTGGGTATGATAAGTAAAACAGGAAGTGGGCAAACACTATGAACTTGGTTAAGTTACCTAGGGTCGAATATACTATCGTACCCCATGTTAATCTCTGAACCCATATAAACTAGCTTCCAATTTGCACCCCAAAATCAGGGTGATGTGATCCATTCTACGATGATCGGCTCCTACTCGCATAGTTACATGTGTCTTACGGCCCCCGATGTCTGTAGTCACCTATGCAGGTCCCACCATGGGGTGTATCAAGTCCCATAGTGGCAACCCGACACAACCTTAGAGTGCACAGGTATGCTACTGGTGTCCAGTGCCTTATTTTTCTGCGCCGGAGTGTGTGCACGCCCGCACTCCGTTAGAACCTACACTGCTACACCACCGCCGTCGCTTTGACCTCTTACAATCAGCCCAGTAATCGTGCCCCACCCTGCCTAGTTTCAGGGTATCCTGATACACCTTTTAGGGTTACTGCTGAAAAGGGTCCCCCGTTACTAGGTTTTCTATCTCTAGCCAACATGCTAAGTTGGTTAAGTGTTTTCTAACCTAACCCCACCAGTCCGTTTAGTTTAGCATGTTCCATTTTGATTAAGTTTTTAGTCCACTTAATCCTAACAATCCTGACTCAGCCTTAATTGTCTTATTAAGGCCCTGACCTCTCACATTAGACAGGTATTGTTGTGGCTGCCTGTTGCTGGTTGGTTCCGGGCAGTCTTACGCCACAACTCAGTCTAACCGAGGGTCCTTGCTGGGCTCCATGTTTAACCTCCCACATTGGATAGGTATTGTTGTGACTACTGGACAGCCGGGCGGTTCCGGGCAGGTTTACATCACAACTCAATCCAACCTCGGGTTAAACACATCGTCTTTTCTACATTTACATATTTTGTCATTCTTCTTTATTTCTTATATGTAAATATTTGCGGCCCATTATTATGTTAATGGTGTAAAGGTTACACCAACCATGGGCCCAGCCCATACTTGACTTTGGGCCCTTCTATTTCATACTTTCATTCATTAATTAATTTTTAACCCAACGTTATTTTCCCCCGTTTTACACGTCCGTTTATATATATTGGGCTTAGCCTTTTAAAGCCCAATTTAGCCATGCGAAAAGGGGAGGCTTATGGCGTATACACAAAGAGGGGAAAGTGAGCGCATGAACTTGCATATGACGTTGGAAAATACATAATAGAAATTGGTGTACTTGCATAGTGGTGACATGTATTTTGGTCATAAAACATAGGTGACATAAATCAAGGCATGTAAACTTGCATAGGTTTAACTACAACATGAACCTATATTCTTATTTAGGCATAATGTCAAACATAAGCATGGCCTAAATACTTCTAGCATAAACATGGCATATTGTCAAACATAAGCATGGCATAAAATACTTCTAGCATAGGCATGGCATATGGTCAAACATAAGTATGGCATAAATACTTCTAGCATGAACATAGCATAATTCAACTTAATCATGATTTAAGCCTAATCACATAACGATGGTTTAAACATACTTATGCATAAATATTCCTAAACATGGTGTTTGCTTTAAACTTGCAAAAAGGGATTTTTGAGTCTAACCTAGCCATGTCTCATATATGTCATCATATAAACAAGATAGACTTAATCATGGATTCCAATTATGCCAAATATCATTCAAGGCCTAGCCATATTCATAAATTTGCAAAAGCATGACTTAATACATGGATTATGGTATCAAAATTCCAACATAGTTTCATATGAACTATAAAAACCAAACTTGTTACTTGCAAAATGATTTATGCACAAAAATATACATCATGATGGCATAATCACAAAGCCCAAACTTGCATGAATTTCAATCAATTACATACATGTAGCTTCAACATAGATTACATAAATTGCGAAATATTCCAAACGTTTACTTGCATAGAACTACCGCATGTAGTTCTTTATAACATGAATAACATAATCCAAACGTATATAAATTGATAAGAACGCACAAATATGAAATACTTCCATTGCCACAATTCAAGCATACACATCAACACAGTTGTTTATTTATACCAAAGTAATACTCTACTTACAATGGTTGCGGCGAATTCTCTAATTAAGAGACACGATTCCTTTGTTGAATTGATTAGCTTTAGGTTGCTTTGAATTGCTTCAGGCCTTAGAACTTTCTCCCAAATCCTTTCTTTAGTTGGCGGCTATTCTTTGTCGTTCCTCAGCAACATGGCGGCTATGTTCTTAATTTGAATGAATAGATTAGGGTTTAGTCTAGGGTTGTTTATATAGAGGTTACGAATTGATTAGGACCATTGATGTTGCTAGGATAGATCATAGCCATTCATTAGGAAGAGAGACCAATGAAAACCCGCCACCTAGCCCTAATGACAAAGCAGACCACAGAAATTCGACCACACACCGACCTGGCCAGCCAGGTTGACTGGGCTCGACCAGGTCGATACCCCTGTCGACAGGGCTGTCGACAGCCCTGTCGACATGGGTAGCCCAGGTCGACAGCCCAGTCGACCTGGGTGGCCCAGGCGGGCGTTCTTCTGGCCCAATGGGCCCCACTTCGGAATATTTAATTGTTTAATTCTGTTTGAATTTTAAATTTAATTCAAAACTTCCGAAGGCCATATCTTCTTCATACGGACTCCGTTTTTCGAAAACTCGGACTCTATTTCGCGTATTTTTCCGAGACGAACGCAATGGCGTATCCCGTTTCCCTTGGTTCTTTAATTTCAGATTAATTATACTTTAATTTGTTACTTTCACGGTTATAGAATTTTCGGGGTGTTACATGTTGGATTATTATCCGAAGAACCACTCCATATCGGCAGTAGCATGCGAATCAGATTATATAAAGATAATCGAAGACGGAGTAGAGTGCAAGGACTTTTTCTATTAATAGAAATAGTGCCTTCAGTTCATCCTGTTCCTGGGTGACCTGTATGGATGAATGTCTGACAGAGTATATCCAGAAAGGTCACGTACATTGATTCCTTCAACCGTACCAAGAGTGGAAGCGGAGAAGGAAACTTCTTTTAGATGACACGTAATGTACTGCTGTAGACATCAATTAGTGATTTTCGATGGATCTGACGATGTGACATTCGAAGTGAATCTGGTGTGATGATAAAGCATAGCTTCTAGCCTCATCATCCGGTAAATGACAGAAATCGGGCAAGCAGCATGGCTATGTAGGTCGAGTGTATAATCACCTGATCTAGAGTTTCATTTACTTCTAAAAATCTATTGTCGATGCTGTCCCATTCGGGAAACGGTTGCTGATCCCAATCGTTGGTGATATACATTCGATACACTCAAGCGAAATGAGTGGTCGGTCATGTGTGGCTGAGTTGCAAGATGTTCTTGTTGAACTCGGTGTATTCTCCTCTAGAGATATACCAGCGGAAGGTAGTTCCATACCTTGTCATAGTTGGAAAACCAAAAACCCAATACGTGCTTGCAGTTTTAATTGTATATTATATAGGTGGAACGTGAGATGAAAACGTTCCACTAGATTGTTATTTACTTGATTTAGACATTATTATAATATCAAAAGAGTTTTGATATAAAGATAAGTCAAGTGTTTGGATTCTCATAAGGGGAAAACCCGTTCCGTGTTATACGGCGTGGTCTTATGAGATATCATTTAGTTTTCTGAAAACTGTTTTAAACTGTTTACTCATACCGGTCCCATGACTGACCCGGAGTTTATTTGTTTTGTTCTACCTAAACTCTAGGGTGCCTAAATTTGTACGGGCAGTCAAGTAGTTCAGGGTTTTTCAGATATATCTAAAGGAGCTTGGAGCAGGAGGCTTCAGCGTTATCTAGTTATAGTATTGTTCCGTTGTGTTGTAAGTGTTGTACTCTGATAAGTGTATGTTATACAGTTAAGATTTTGTATTTCAAAGATGTGATATATTATATTTTGTTCCGCTGCGATGTGAGATTCTGTGTTGTTAGTTATGTTCTTCTTCTACCTCTTTCTTCTAAAAAAAATGTTTCGTATTTTTGCGATATTTGGGTTGGACGTATGATGTAGATAGTCAACTCTGATGTTACGGATTTGTGGGTCGTTACAGTTGGTATCAGAGCTTAGGTTGAGCGAATACCTAGGCTTGTTGGAATGTGCTCATTAGAGATAGGATCAGTAGTATCCTAGAATGAGTTGAGTGTATATATATACGAGAGAGCATATTTGTTATTTGATATAAAAACTATTTTATATTGTGTTGACAAGTGTTCGCTACAACAGAATTTCTATTAAATTAGAAAACCGTCGCACGAATATTGAAATAACCGCAAGTGCACGGCGTACTATTGTAATACGTAGTGAGTGCGAGTCGATCCACAGGGAAAGAAGTAATTTCAATTTTATTCACTCAAATTAAACCAAACTTTGAATTGTTCTAACTAATAAAAACTAATGAACTAGAAACGAAGTTGAGAGCTAAAAATGAAATTAGAGAGTAATTTAGAGGTAAATCCACTCTCACATTTATGTAAGTTGTCAAACATACAATGTATGATCTCAATAAGTGATATAAATGCAATATTTACACCACTTATGATTCTCATGAAAATGAAATTAAAGAAAAACTATTTTAAGTATGGTCTATGAACTATTGGCTAGAACTATAGACCATCAAATTTTGTTCATACTTTCATTTCAAAATCAATAATCACTTAGCAAATATTGATGTGACTTGTGTTTATATTGAACAAGCATAGATCATTTGCAAATGCAACATGACCTATCAAACCCATATGTATAAAATTACATCCATATTCACTAACATTAAGCACATATTAAAGATCACAAATCATACACTTGTTGAACTTACACAAAGTTAGAGAGCATCATTACCCCTAAATCAAGGAATTAGCCACTCATATGTGTTGTAATATCAACACATGTAAGTTTCAACATTAGAAAATAAAGCAAAATGAAAGAAAAGCTACGTAGAACAAGAAGAGAACTAATCTAAGAACATGAAAGTAAATCTAAGCTATGAACATGAATGTAAATCTAAGTTATGAACATGAAAGTAAAGAGCATAGAAATTAAATTACGTGAAAGCAAAGAAGTTACATAAAGAAAATGGCTAAGTAGCCATTAAAATAAAAGAGAGCTATGATCTAAACTAAACTACTAAAGGATAAAAGAGAGGATCCAAGAAAAGGGATGGATAAATGAACATGAAGGGGGTATATATACAAGATCACAAACCCTAAAACCCTAATCACTCATAATGGGAAATCCCCAAAATGGCCCTTCATGAAGCTTCTAATCCTCTCTTAGCCACTAATGAGTCATGTAGGATGCATGAGGCCTTTTGTCTCATTCAATTAGTCTTTAATAAGAAGCTTTAAGAGAAAGAGGTTAATTTGAGAGGTGGGGTCCTCCATGATCATGTATGAGAATTATTTCCTCTTCATTCCTTTGTATGCATGCATTTGTGCTCCAAATCTTCATGTGTATGAATTATTTGTGCACCAAAATTCCTATTAGAGACAATAACAAAGAACAAGTAAATGCAATCACAAAATAAAACATGCATAAGTGATCAATTTTTCCCAAAATGAGTGATGACTTTGAAAATATTTAAAATATGGTTTGATCGTATAAAACACCCAAAAATATTCATTTATTTATTTAACAAGAATAAATATGTGAATATAAATGTGCAATTTTACGTGCACATCAAATACCCCCACACTTATCTTTTTATTCGTCCTCGAATAAAGTAAAAAAACTAAGATAAATCCGTTTTCGTAGGGAGCACGATTGCATTGAGCGTATGCAACAAGCCGTTAAACCTCTGGGTGTCCCCAGTAGGACGAGTGTTGTCTCGTGAGGCTTTTCAGCGGATACTACCCACAAAATCCAAATGTTAAATGCAAAAATATTTACAACATGAAAGATTAGAAAATATATACAAGATGAATACAAGATTATTTACAAATGGGTAATTTACTTTTAAATTTACACGAAGGAGTTAACACAAGTTTGGGTCGTCACTATGAAATTTAAGTCTGTTACTAATCAAAACTTCAAACAAAAGTTAGTTATCGCTACAAACTCCTCTAGCTTGGCCAGCTGTTTTGGTAGAAACATAGTGCAAATATGAAATGGATTCTGTAATCGATATCAACAATCGTACATTGGCATCTTTATTTACTTTTGGTTAGCAAGTTAGGTCAAATAAGTGAAGAGTTTGCTTGGATTTCAAGTGCTAACTCTCTCTTTATTACAAAATATTTACATTATTATTATTTACAAATACCTAGGTATACCACCCCTACACTGCACTACGACTTACGTGAGGGTCAGTAATCCTAAGGTGTTCAACTCATAAAATGAGACCAAGATATACCGACGCTGACTTTGTCAACAAGGTGCCGGATAGAGCTTGGCGGGTTTGCACACCAACGCCAGATGTACCAGCAATGTTGGATACCCTTGGATTATTAAATATATTTTTTCTCTTTTTTTTTTCTTCTTCTTTTTTTTACTAGAGGGAGTTTAGCGAGAATATCTTAGCACAACTTCACTTAGATGATCTAAAATGTTAACGTAAGTAATCTAAATCAACCGTTCATTCAATCGGATTACAATTTAGAAAACACTTCATACTCATCACCCATGAATTTCCCTATATACCGGTTACACTAAATTTGCTCATAATTCAAACTTTTCTTTCGTTGTCCGTTAAGAGAAGTAAAATTCCAAATATTTTAATCGTACGACCAAAACCGTATATCCACTTCATCATGCCCATTTAAAAGTAAATTAAAATGCAATTTTTTTTTTTGAAATTTTGTTTTGGGATGAAAAAGGAAAAGAAAATTGAAATCTATGCAAAACAAATAAATATAAAACTCCCCCCACACTTGATTTTGACTGTGTCCCCACAGTCAACCCAAGTGAAAGGAGAAAAGAAAAGAAAATTTTGAAAATATGCGATATATTTACAAGGGAAAAGAAAAAAAAATATTTACAGTATATTAGAAAATATATTGACAAGAAGTAAATGAAACGGTCTTCTAAAGACCGATTCATTTGTCTCTTCAAGTGTGAGAGACACAGCTTAAGCTCAAAAAACCAAATCATAAAAAGTTTCGAAGTTGAATGTAGATTTGGAAAAACAAATGTCGTTTTATTAAAAATCGAATGAGTTGGTTTATTTTCGATGATTCTTAGGGTAGATTGAATAACTGATTGAATTTCATGTTTAATTTCACCAATTTGAACTTCAAATTTATCATTGAAAATTTGTTCAAAAATAATGAATTCAAAATCCAAATGGTGATTCAACTCTACTCGTTTAAGATTCAACTCATCGTCGAAAAGACCAAAAAATTTGTGTTCATCAAATTCATCTTCCTTTGAATTATTCACAACTTCATTGCGTAAATCATTTTCAAATTCTAAAGTTGTGAGATCGATTTTGAGATTTAGTTCCACCCTCTCAAAAGAATTGAAATCCAAATCACTTACCGTATTATTAACAACTTCGTTAAGATCATTATTTTCATTTTCGAAAGTCGTTAATTGAAAATCGTCGATTTTGGTAAATGATTGATTATTATTCGAATCGCCATACGTTTGGATTTGACTGTGTTTCTCACGAAACTTCAAGTAGATTTCATACGACAAATCCGTGTAAGTTTCCTCATCAAAATCAAATTCATGATTGTTTATTTGAGAATTCCTGATTTGAGAACAAAAATTTCCATTTGCACCACAATTGAAATTATTTCCATTGCCAAAATCATTTGAAAATTGATTCACATTTCGATTTTGAATTTGAAATTCATTTTGGAGTTCGAAATTGAAGTGGCAAGGGTTATAATCAAAATCATTTGAATTTGAATTTGGAATTAAATTCGAAATTGATTCAATTAATCTTTCACATGCTTTAAGTAAAAATTCAACTTTTGTTTCAAGAGTTGAGGTTTGATTGTTATTTTGAAAAATTTGTGGTGCAAAATCATTCGAAAAGTTATTCCCATTTCCATTTTGAATTTGAAATTCATTTTGGAGTTCGAAATTGAATTGGCAAGGGTTATAATCAAAATCATTTGAATTTGGAATTGAATTTGAATTATGATTATTTTGAAAATTCTGACTCGAATTGTTGCTCATTAATGTATTATGCCATTCAATTAATCTTTCACCAACTTCAATTAAAAGTTCACATTTTCTTTCGAGGCTTGAAGGTTGATCAACATTTTGAAAATTTTGAAAAGTTGGTGGTGTAAAATCCAAACTGTTTGTACAATAGTTGTTATTAAAATATCCATATGAATTTGGTGTAAAATTATATGAATTATATTGATTTTCACAACTATCGCAAAATCCGTGAAAATAAGGAGATTGAGACATTTTCAAAAGAAATGGTTTTTTTTTCTTTTCGTTTTTTTTTAAAGAGAAAAGGAAATATTCACAAAAGAAAATTGTTTTTTTTTAGATTTTGGATTTTTTTTTATGTATGCATGAACCTAATGCAACTATATGAATGCAAACTAAATATTCACAAGTTTTCTAAAATTATATAATGACGGTTAGATTAATTTCAACAAAAGATTTCTCAGCCAGTTAACGGACAGGAGTTATCGGTGCACCAGGAATCACCCTAGCAATGCAACCGAAGGTTTAAGTACCTTCAGAGGAACAACCGATATAATATTTACGAATCACCGTAATATTTATAAACGGTTATTACTCTGCCGTAGTCTAGACACCGAGAAATAAATCGTTGGAAAGAAACCAATTTGTCATTATATAATAATGTCCTTAAAAAAACAAAAACAAAACTAAATGAATGCAAAACATAAATTAAACGTGAATTAACAATGCAACTACGAATGATTTTTTTTTTTTGGATTTTTTTTCTTTTATGCAAATGCAAGCAAACAACAATGCAATAAAATAAAAACAAGGGAGAAGAGAACAATACCAGAGTGTCTGAATTTATTAGCAATTTTTTTTTTAGTGGCAAAATTTTTTTTTTAGCAAGCAAGCGCAGACAAAGCAAGCTAGCAATTCCTTCTTGGTTTCCTGCAACCTGAAAAGCTATGAAGGAACATATACAATTGAAAGGAAAGCGATGAGATTTTTTTTCTTTTTTTTGTAGAGGAGAACAAAAGCAAAAGCAAGTGTTTTTTTTTTCAAAGTTTTGAATACTCGAAGTTTTTTTTTTTAACACTAAAACAAATCAAAACCAAAACAAAGGGCAAACAAAATAAGAAAAACAAATGATCCTAAGAAACTAAGACAAAACTAAAACAAAGCAAAAGAGGAAAAAAGAAAAAAAATTAGACTCAAATTAAATGAATAAAGCGTTAAAAAAAAACTTGTAACAATTCTACCCGTTCAACAAATAAACAAAGCCCGGCCCGGAAGCATTAACCCACGCCCAATACACTTTTGACTTAACCACCCCTTTTCTTGTCTTTCATTCCAAACGCAAGAACAAACCAGAAAAAAAAAAAAAAGGAAGGGCGACCACAGTGGGAGGTTGAGTTACTGGAAATGGAGGAGGGGCAAGGAAGGTGGTAGGATTTAGTTGGTTCGCGGATTGGGTCTGTCAGGTGTTTTGGGAGGCCGATTTGGGTATGGCTCATGACTCCAGGAAGCGATGATTCAGTTCAGGCGATAGTGGGAGGTGGTGTCGATTTCGGTTAGGGGGGGTATTCGAAGGAGTTTTGGGGACTGCGGATTTGGGTAAGTGCATGGATGTGGGTATCGCTGTTGCGATGGGAGGAATTTGGGTTTCGGGTGGAGGGATTTGCGAACTGAGCAATCGATTTTGAGGAGTTGGTGGTCGGGAATGATTGAGGCTCGGGTGAACTCGGTTGAATTGTACTTGGTTGCTACTAGCGTTTGAGGCGATTGGAGTTTTGAGGACATTTAGAGGAGTTTGCCTGAGCTAGGCGTGTGACGTTTGCGGGTTTGAGAGTTCGGTGCTGAGAAGCTTGGGTCTCTTGCGTGATGTAGGATGGAGCAAAGCAGTTTGGTGGATGATTTGTGGTGATGAAAGTTGCAGTGTGGAAGAAAGTGGAGTGTTTTCTAGTTATGAGAGGAGGAAGTTTGGTCAGAGCAGTTTTGTTTTGATGGATGTGAAGTGTGGGAAGGCAGAGATGGTTGTGGATGGGAACTGTGAAGAAGGATTGAGTGTGGTGTAAATCGGAGTGGTGATGAGCGATTTTGGTGGTGAGATAATGAAGTTATGCTGGATGGTGATGAGGGTCTGAATTGATCGTTGAAGTGAACTGGAGGCGCTTGAGCAAGGCTGCTGTTGGTGGAGTTGGGTATTGAGAGGCAGAGGTTGATGTTTTGGTGTGAGTGTCAATGAAGAATGGTGTAAGAGTTGATGGTTGTTGCGCGCTTGAGTTGAAGGGTGGAGGTGCACTGTAACGGGTTGAGACAGGAGGTTGTATGTTGATGACAGGTGAGGGGGTTTTGTAGTGGAGTTTGGTAGTGTAGTGAGCACTCAGTTTTGAAGTATGGCGACTGTATGAAGTTGATCAGTATTGTGTCGCCGCTTTGTTTGTCGTTTGGGGTTTGTAAAGCAGAAAGAGAGAAGAAACAGAGAAATGAGGGGGAAGCAATATAATGTGAAATGAAATGCAGCAAAACAGTAGTGAAATGTTATGTAAATGAGTTGTAACTTTGTAATCAATGAAAGAACAGTAGCCACAGTTTTGTGTTGAAAACTTTGTTTGGGAAAATGATGAAAATTCACAGATTTTTTTTATTTTTTATTCGTCACAGGATGGAAACAGAAACCACTGATTCAAGAACTAAACGACTGAGAAAAACAACAGCTAACAGAAATGCACATAAGAAACTGTGAATGCAAATGGTGTTTGCACAGAATGCAATAGCAGTGCACAGAAATGCTGAAGTTTTCAAAATTAATCAAAACAAACACAGTTGCACATAATACAAATGAACAGAACAGTTGATTTTTTTTTTTAAAGAGAAATACAAACAGGAGCAGAGTGAGAACTGTAAAACTGAAATGCACCAGTGAAACAGCTAACAATTAACAGCAATGGAAGTAACAGAAAACTAAAACAGAATTGCTGTGTGCAAAATGAACACACACAAAATCTAAACAAAATACAAACTAAAATGAAGATGAATAAAGCAAAAGCAACACACAAGAATGAACAAGATTGAGAACAAACACAAGAAGTTATGATTTTTTTTTTTTTAAAGAGCACTTGAAACAAAAAGATGAACAGACAAATGATAATCACAACAAAACACACACAAGTATGAACACAAGTGAACAAAACAAAACACAAACAAAACAAACACACAAATATATTTTTTTCCCTTTTTTTTTAGAGAGCAAACACACATACAAAGGAAAGCAACACAAAAGATGCACAAACTCACACACTACAACATGTTTTTTTTTTATGAAGACTAACACAATATGAAAACAACTAACCAAACACACACACACAAATTCTAAACAAAACAAGTATGAACACTAGTGAACAAACAAACACAAAATTAAACAAAATGAACACACACAATTTTATTTTTTTAAGAATAACAAACAAGAAAATTAATCCGAAGAATAAAATCAAAATCAAAATCTTTTCCCGGCAACGGCGCCAAAAACTTGTTCGCTACAACAGAATTTCTATTAAATTAGAAAACCGTCGCACGAATATTGAAATAACCGCAAGTGCACGGCGTACTATTGTAATACGTAGTGAGTGCGAGTCGATCCACAGGGAAAGAAGTAATTTCAATTTTATTCACTCAAATTAAACCAAACTTTGAATTGTTCTAACTAATAAAAACTAATGAACTAGAAACGAAGTTGAGAGCTAAAAATGAAATTAGAGAGTAATTTAGAGGTAAATCCACTCTCACATTTATGTAAGTTGTCAAACATACAATGTATGATCTCAATAAGTGATATAAATGCGATATTTACACCACTTATGATTCTCATGAAAATGAAATTAAAGAAAAACTATTTTAAGTATGATCTATGAACTATTGGCTAGAACTATAGACCATCAAATTTTGTTCATACTTTCATTTCAAAATCAATAATCACTTAGCAAATATTGATGTAACTTGTGTTTATATTGAACAAGCATAGATCATTTGCAAATGCAACATGACCTATCAAACCCATATGTATAAACTTACATCCATATTCACTAACATTAAGCACATATTAAAGATCACAAATCATACACTTGTTGAACTTACACAAAGTTAGAGAGCATCATTACCCCTAAATCAAGGAATTAGCCACTCATATGTGTTGTAATATCAACACATGTAAGTTTCAACATTAGAAAATAAAGCAAAATGAAAGAAAAGCTACGTAGAACAAGAAGAGAACTAATCTAAGAACATGAAAGTAAATCTAAGCTATGAACATGAATGTAAATCTAAGTTATGAACATGAAAGTAAAGAGCATAGAAATTAAATTACATGAAAGCAAAGAAGTTACATAAAGAAAATGGCTAAGTAGCCATTAAAATAAAAGAGAGCTATGATCTAAACTAAACTACTAAAGGATAAAAGAGAGGATCCAAGAAAAGGGATGGATAAATGAACATGAAGGGGGTATATATACAAGATCACAAACCCTAAAACCCTAATCATTCATAATGGGAAATCCCCAAAATGGCCCTTCATGAAGCTTCTAATCCTCTCTTAGCCACTAATGAGTCATGTAGGATGCATGAGGCCTTTTGTCTCATTCAATTAGTCTTTAATAAGAAGCTTTAAGAGAAAGAGGTTAATTTGAGAGGTGGGGTCCTCCATGATCATGTATGAGAATTATTTCCTCTTCATTCCTTTGTATGCATGCATTTGTGCTCCAAATCTTCATGTGTATGAATTATTTGTGCACCAAAATTCCTATTAGAGACAATAACAAAGAACAAGTAAATGCAATCACAAAATAAAACATGCATAAGTGATCAATTTTTCCCAAAATGAGTGATAACTTTGAAAATATTTAAAATATGGTTTGATCGTATAAAACACCCAAAAATATTCATTTATTTATTTAACAAGAATAAATATGTGAATATAAATGTGCAATTTTACGTGCACATCAACTAGTCTGTTGAGTGGATTATAAATTTTGGTCGAATCGTGGGACGCCACGATGTCGATAGGATTTTATAAACACTTGAACAGGAGATTGGACACGATATTGTTTTTAAATAGTTAAGTTGATTGTTAGGATTATAATCAAATTAGATTATAAAAAAGAAATAGATATATAACCAGTAGAGTTTGTATATGCAATCAAATATACAAATGTGATAAATTGAAATTGAATTCCAAGCAGAATTTAGAATTTAAAATCCTGGGAGTTTGGAAAATATTTTTTCTAAATGGGTTTTGAAAGAAATATAGCATTGGACTCATTCAGTAGCTGGGAAATAATTCTGATGATGGTCGCAACATCATCAGTGTTCATTTTCGAGTTTCTAAGTGATGAATTGCTGCCTTAGAAAAGTTTTGATGGAAAATTGTTTGAAAAAGAAACAAGTTGTTTGAAAATTCAAATGCTTTGAATTTGGGATAGATATAAATATATGTATATATTTATATGACTTCAAAGGAATTTTGAAATGTGAAATGGGAATATAGATTTCAAATAGAAGTGAAATGGGAACTGGAATATAGATTTCAAATAGAAGTAAAATAAAGGAATTTGAATGTATATATGATTCAAATAGAAATTTTATAAGAAAATTGAAATGGAATTTGAATTCAAAGGAATTCAAATGGATTTGAATAAAGAAAAGTCAAATAGAGATTTGGATATTAGAATTCAAATGGAATTTGGTTAAATAGAATTTCAAAGAGAATATAAAGTGGAGGTTGAATATTAGAATTCAAAGAAAATATAAAGTTTGAAATAGAATTTTAAATCAAAGGAATTTAAATAGAAATTGAATAGAAGAAATTCAAATAGAAATTGAATAGAAGGAAATTCAAATATAGAGTTTGAATAAAGAGATTCAAATGGAATTTGAATATTGTAAATATATAGGATTTGAGTATTAAAAGTGAAATAGATTGGGAATATTATAAAATAGATTTGATATATATTAAAAATATATCAAAATGGAGTTGAATTTATTATAAACAAAGTTAAAACGTTTATATTTATAAATATAATTAAAACGAGCTCGCCATAGCGCGGCAGTTCGTAAATTAGCGATTCGAACTTCAATTTAGTATACAGAACTCAATTGAAGTCGGAATTCCTTGAAACAAGAATCGTCGGGACCGGTTGAATAATAGTTTTCTAATGAAAGAGAAAAATCTGGATTTCGTCGTATAGATTTTGAGTTATGTCAAAATCAAATTTTTAGAAAAGCAGCGCCAGAACCATTATAAAACCATAACGGTTTAATTAAATAAATACAAGGATTTTAAGGAAATAAAATCCGAATTGGAATTAAAAAAATCCAGACTGGAGATATAAAATAAATATGAACTCCAGTGAAGTAAGTGAAATGATTTTTAAGACAAAAATCATATTTTAAATGGTTAAATAGAATTAACTAAATTGGAAAATAATTAGTTAAAGAGAATTTGAATCGAAATTGGGTTATTGGATAAGTGAAGGGATTGAGAATTTATATTCGAAATCGAATATATAACTCGAGTTGAAAATATAATTAGATTAGTTTATAATTAAGTTGACATATATTTGAACAAGTTATATTCAAATAAAAAGGGTTAAATAGGCAAAACGGTTAATTAACTAGTTAATGGGAATTTGAATGTTTGAAATTATATTTAACTTAAGTAAGTTAAATGGATCGAAATGAATAAATTGAGTAAAATCAATGTGAATGAAATATGAATTAGGTGTGAATAAAGGAAAAACCAAAAGAGTTAAAATGAAAATATATTTGTAAAACAAATATAAAGGAAATATATTTGTAACACAAATACAAAGGAAGTTATGTGCAAACAAATAGAAGGAGAAATATTTGTAAAAACATTTACAAATAGAATTTAAAAAGGAATGTTTGTAAAAACATTTACAAATAGATTAAATGGAAATATTTATTTATTTGTTAAATAAATAGAATGTTATAAATGAGATATTTATTTGTTAAATAAATAGAATTTAATCAAAGGAATATTCAGAAGATGAATAGAAAATGGAAATATGTTTTAACGGATAAATAGAAAACATTAATTTATAAATAACAGTTTATAAATTAAATTAAATATTTATCATTCGATAAATGGAATATATAAGTCTTTACTCATATAGAGGAGAGAGATTGGTTTTTAACACCGATAGTTTTAAATATAAGGGGTACACAACACTTGTATAAGTGGAGTGACGATATTAAAGAGAACATTTATAAAGTGAAGAACCGTTACTAAAAGTAAATCTTTATAAATGAATAAACATTATCCAATAGGAGTTATTCGAATAGGAGAAGTCGATTAGAGTTAGAAATAATCGATTAGAGTAAGAATTAACCAGTTAGAGTTAATCGGTTAGAGTTAATCCGTAGAGTTAATTGAATATTAGTTATTCAATTAGAATTTATCGAATATTTGTTATTCAAATTAAGAGTTAACCTGATAAAGTTAATTGAACATAATTAATCGAATTAGGATTAAATCGAATGTTAGTTATTCAATTAAAGTTGATCGAATATAGTATTGAGATAGAATTAGTCAAACATAGTTACTCAGGATAAGTTGCCATTTCGTACGACTGTTAGCGTAATTCGCAGGGCTGCAGATAGCCTGGGGCGGTCGGATGTTTCTTGGGGGAATCAGGCGTAACCATTATGATCGCTGCAATCTAGAGTCAAGCGAATGGAGTTAAATCGAATATAATTTATTCGAATAGAGTAAAAGGAGTTAATCAAATATAATTTATTCGAATAGAGTAAAAGGAGTTAATCGAATATAGTTTATTCGAATAGAGTAAAAGGAGTTATCGACTATAGCTTATTCGGAAGGAGTTAAGTGAAGAGAGTTAAATCCAATAGAGTTAATGGATAAGAGTAAATTGAATACAGTAAACCGAATATAGTTTATTCGAAGAAAGGTTTTCGAATCTAGTTATTCGAAAGAGAGATTATTGAATATAGTTAGTCGAAGGGAGGGGTTATCGAATAGGGATTTATTCAAAAGAGAGTTATGTAAGGAAGTTTGAAATGTTGAGGATCAACATAAATAAGTTTTGAAAGTTAATGGGTTTGTAGCACTTTTCCTACCTTAGCAATTTCGAGGACGAAATTATTTTAAGTGGGGAAGATTGTAATGACCCGGATCCTTATGGGTTGATTTTTGAATATTTAATATTTCATTTAAATATTGATTTGGTAATATAAGTGGAATTTTATTTTGGAGTTATCGATTTAATAATCAATTTCGATTAAATATCGAATATATTAAAATAACAGAATACGAAAATGGATTTAGATTAATTAAAAATTTAATTTGAATTTAAATACGGTTCAACTAATTAATGGGAAATTTCATTTGAATTTATAACGATAATAAAATAAAAATATTATCGCATAATTTAAATGGTTTAAAATTTGATTTATATCAATTTAAATTAATATCTTCAACATATGGTCGAATTGGACTTCGTGACCTATCCCAGTGTGTCCGTAATAGAGGTATTACCCTAGAAATGACATTTGTTGGGTTCAGAAAGGAGTTTGGTATCAAGGCGTATTTTGATTTTAAAGGACGCCGATTCGAAATAAAATAAATACCATTATTTGAGTGGACATAATCAAAACACCCAGCTTCAAAAGAGATTGGCCACGCTCCCTTTAATATCCTTCACAAATCAAAAGGGCTCAGAAGCTATAAATCAAAATTGGCTGCCATCTAAACACTTAAAACAATCAAACCGTATAATCCTAAATCTCATCCACTTCGAACTCTCTGGGCTCGGCATCAATTCGCGACCGATTACTGGAGCCACTCGAAGTCTCCAACATAGGCGGAAGTAGGGTTCTAGAATGGTGAAAAGGGGGGGGGCGACAAGGCTTTAGTAAACGAGCGAAGTGGAAATTGGGGGTTGCGGTGGAGTTGACAAGGTCAGTAGGAGTTCGAACTTCAGATTTTTGTAGAGGATGAGGTCGTGTTCCCTAGAAGCGTGCGGATGTGGAATCGAGTTCATTTGTGGTGTTCTCGTGGTGGATGTGCCAACGCAAAGGGGTTCAGTGATGGAATGGGAGTTGTTCCGTCTTCTGGAGTGAAGTGGGATTGCTAGTAATGTGAAGCGTGGTGATACCGCATTGGGATTCACTGACGGGATTGGGGAGGGTGAAGAAGCTGTCAGCGTGTTGAGTAATTAGACAGGAGCAGGTAGGAAGAACATGGCGTTTTGGTGGAGTGCGATTTCTATTCTGGTTTGAGGAATCGAACTGCCATAAGGTAAATTCTTATTTGAATTTAATCAGTACATTAGTTAAAACTAAATCTAGTGTACTGTTAGAAAAATAGATATCATTAACTACTAAGATAAAAGCAAATGGCATTAACTTTTAATCAGAAATTTGGAAACTAAGAAGAGAAAGTTGTTTAGTAAATCATTTTACATATAGTTAATTAGATGGGTAAGGTATGAATTTATTTCAAGATAACTAATTAACTTAAGTATTTGTGCAAGATAATTTTAATTTGAAATGCATGGAAATTAGTTTACATTTTTATTAACTAATTAAAGTTAAATTTTACAAACCTATAGGGTAGTGGTAAAGAAATAAAATCGATAAACAAATCGGTTGAGTATGAAGTTAAGGTTAAGATTAAAATTGAGATTTTACTTACGCATAGGGAATTTATTAAATTAAACTAGTTTGAATTTATTTAGTAAGTAGTTAATTTAGAATAACAAAGTTTAATCAAAATAAATATGAATAATCATAGGTATTGGATAAGCTTTGTCAAGACGATTCCTAGCCGTGAAATGTGGAATTTAAATGAGTATTCAGCAAAGGAAAAATCATGGTGAGTAAATCTCACCTTTTATTTAGAAATTATTTTTATATAGTTAAAAATAATTGTCTGTACTTGTTTGAATGCTGTCTGATTGGTTTAAAATATATATATAGTTATTTAGGATTGGTTGACTATTATATATATGTTGGGTTGATGATTGGTTGGATTCCCGCAGTCTCATTAGCGGATGCCCACAGTTTCATAGGGGATGATTACCCTATACGCCCCACGCTATGATTAGTGGATGACCTTCATATCGCGATATCCTGCCTCGAAGCAGGATGGGTATTACTATGTTGACTAACATCTGTGGATGCAGGAAAACAGGTTGGAGGAATCCAACTGGATTCCTCAAAAATATATATTATCTGTTCTTTGTTTGATTTCATATATATTCACATATGATGTGTTAAAAATCAAATGATTGAAAATTGGTTGATCTGATTGCTGAAAATACCACTAGAGCTTGAATATGGATTTATAAAAATATCGAAAAGGGTATTTGATATTTAAAAAAAGGAAATTCTATTTTTATAATAGAATTTGAATTTTTAAATAAAACTATAGAAAATGTTAACTTGTTTTGAAGGTATATAAAACAAGTGATCGAATTTATAAACTTTGTTTATAAATGAAAGGTGGGTTTTGAATCGAATTTATAAACTCTGGTTATAAATGAAAATATGGGATTTGAATCAAATTTATAAACTTTGTTTATAAATGAAAGGTGGGTTTTGAATCGAATTTATAAACTCTGGTTATAAATGAAAATATGGGATTTGAATCGAATTTATAAACTTTGTTTATAAATGAAAGGTGGGTTTTGAATCGAATTTATAAACTCTGTTTATAAATGAAAATATGGGATTTGAATTGAATTTATAAACGTTGTTTATAAATGGAAAGGTGGGAATTGAATTGAAGTTATAAACGTTGTTTATAAATAATGCAGAGAATTCGAATGGACTTTGAATATAAGGAATTGAAATAGAATTTGAATAATAGAATTCAAATGGAGTTTAACTATAGAATTTGAACATAGTATTTCAAATGGAATTTGAATATAGAAATTCAAATGAGATTTATAATAAATAGATTTGGATAAATAGAAGTGGATTAGACTAAGAAGTTAATTAACAGATTTAATTAACAAATTGAGTTAAAACGATTGGTATAGTTAAAATAGATTGAACAGGTATAGACATACAGGAGACAGGGTTGGAATAAAGTATAGGAGTGAAATAAATAGAATGCCCGACAAAAAGGTACGTATTTAATTCATATATGAGATTTTATGCACCGTATCGGCAAGCCGCTTGGCTTTTTCTTTTTCTTTTTGAGATGAGAAGGACCGGGAAAGCTATTTGAAATTTCCCGATGCTCCCGGTACAAAGGAGGTTATGGCGAATTTTTCGGGGAATTTAAGGAGATAGAATATTTTTAAGATAATTTGATAGTTAGAAATTAACATATCAAAATATATAGAAGTCGATAATAAAACGAACTTAGAAATAGAATAGTATAATCAAAAAGGAAGTCTAGAATAAAATCTAGTGAGAATAGAAAGAGAAAGTATATACGTGTTTAAAAGTGAATCAGTAGTTGTATGGTATTGATTATTCGAGTAAGTAGTCATATCTGTTTTGACGTTATAAATGTTATTCAGTCAAGGTCTGAGAGGTAGTTATACCCCAACTTGATTGATTTCATTATTAACAAATGAACAGTAAGATTCCAGGCTCGAAGATCAATGTTGAATGAGAGTTAGTTGAATATAGTATTTGGGTTGTCGTACCGATGTTTTACACAACATCCGGTTTAACCCAAATAAATGTAAGCTTGGAAATAGAATAATAAATATTTCTAAAGTTAGAAAATAAAGAAGGCGATATTCGGAAATGTTTTCCAAATAACGTAAAAGGCCAATATGGTTATTGAAAATATTTGGTTAACAAATATTGATAAAGAAATAGAGAAGTGATTTAATTAATGGAATATTAATTAAAGGCTCACTGATTGTTGGATGTTTGGATGAACACTTTTTTTATTCGATAGTTAAATCATCGACTATCGAAACACTTGTTTTTATTCGATAGTTAAATCACAGACTATCGAAGTTTTGACCATCGTTGTCATTATGGAGAGACTGGTTGGATTATTTTCCGAAGAACCACTCCATATCGGCAGTAGCGTGCGAATCAGATTATATAAAGATAATCGAAGACGGAGTAGAGTGCAAGGACTTTTTCTATTAATAGAAATAGTGCCTTTAGTTCATCCTGTTCCTGGGTGACCTGTATGGATGAATGTCTGACAGAGTATTTCCAGAAAGGTGACGTACATTGATTCCTTCAACCGTACCAAGAGTGGAAGCGGAGAAGGAAACTTCTTTTAGCTGACACGTAATGTACTGTTGTAGACATCAATTAGTGATTTTCGATGGATCTGACGATGTGACATTCGAAGTGAATCTGGTGTGATGATAAAGCATAGCTTCTAGCCTCATCATCCGGTAAATGACAGAAATCGGGCAAGCAGCATGGCTATGTAGGTCGCACCTATTAGGGTGTATAATCACCTGATTTAGAGTTTCATTTACTTCTAAAAATCTATTGTCGATGCTGTCCCATTCGGGAAACGGTTGCTGATCCCAATCGTTGGTGATATACATTCGATACACTCAAGCGAAATGAGTGGTCGGTCATGTGTGGCTGAGTTGCAAGATGTTCTTGTTGAACTCGGTGTATTCTCCTCTAGAGATATTCCAGCGGAAGGTGGTTCCATACCTTGTCATAGTTGGAAAACCAAAAACCCAATACGTGCTTGCAGTTTTAATTGTATATTATATAGGTGGAACGTGAGATGAAAACGTTCCACTAGATTGTTATTTACTTGATTTAGACATTATTATAATATCAAAAGAGTTTTGATATAAAGATAAGTCAAGTGTTTGGATTCTCATAAGGGGAAAACCCGTTCCGTGTTATACGGCGTGGTCTTATGAGATATCATTTAGTTTTCTGAAAACTGTTTTAAACTGTTTACTCATACCGGTCCCATGACTGACCCGGAGTTTATTTGTTTTGTTCTACCTAAACTCTTGGGTGCCTAAATTTGTACGGGCAGTCAAGTAGTTCAGGGTTTTTCAGATATATCTAAAGGAGCTTGGAGCAGGAGGCTTCAGCGTTATCTACTTATAGTATTGTTCCGTTGTGTTGTAAGTGTTGTACTCTGATAAGTGTATGTTATACAGTTAAGATTTTGTATTTCAAAGATGTGATATATTATATTTTGTTCCGCTGCGATGTGAGATTCTGTGTTGTTAGTTCTGGTTCTTCTTCTACCTCTTTCTTCTAAAAAAAATGTTTCGTATTTTCGCGATATTTGGGTTGGACGTATGATGTAGATAGTCAACTCTGATGTTACGGATTTGCGGGTCGTTACAGACCATGAACGACTTGTTTGTTTGATTGCGTTGTGAAAATTGATTATGGTGTGAAATGGACTTTATAAATATTCATGTGTTGAATAAAATAATTTATCATTAAAAATATAATTTTTAATGTGTATATGAATAAATCAAATATTCATTAACAAATCGGACGATTTTTTTATGTACACACATTTAACTGATATGGATTAGGACGATAAATTTTACACGTCGTCTAACTACACAAATAAATTCTGTGTTTGTGGATTGAAACCCCACACGGGTGTTGGGATGATATTTGACGAACACTAATCCCAACTGTTTAGTTGTATGTCAATCGATAGGTTGACCAACTGTAGTAAGCGTTAAATATTTATATTTAATGCTTATACAATGTAGAATGCACTCTGGATTATGGTTGATTGTTTATCATTGTTGTTCGATACATGTGTTGTATGAAATCCATATACATAACATTATATGGGAATTGACTGTGTCTAATTCCAGTTCAGAAAGAATGAATATTTTAAAATAATATTCAGTAAAGGATTAAAATCTGATTTTGACATCCGATTTGGGATGGACACGAACATATTTTAATATATAAAGTCGTGTTGAGTAGATTAGTGCCATTTTGACGTGAAAGATAATTATATCATTTTTATAATGAATATCGAAAAGGAAGTGATTTCAAATCTGAAGTTTGGAAAGATTATCATTTGTATATTAATGATATGAAATATTCAATTTTGATTTAAAATTGAATATGAAGTTGAAATCGTTTTTAAAACGAATTTAAAACGATTTATAAAATACGTTTTAAATGGAAATCGACGATATATATATTATATAGATTTAATGGCCCGAATAGAACGCGTCGCGCCACGGCAGTTCACGACTGTCGACCATTGACTTCGAATTGACATTACGGGAGATCCGACCATCGGATTCTCCTAAAACCGGAACAATTGGGTTCATATCGAAAAGAGCTTTCTAATGAATACAAGAAATTTGAAATCTAACGGTTGGATTTGGAATTATGTCCAAATCAAATTTGGAAAAGGTCGCTGTAAGTGCAATTCGATGGCCGTTTATGGAAATCGACTGTACGGGCCTTGGTATAATTATTAAAAATATCAATAATTTGTGTAAAATTATAATGAATGATTTGGAAAGAATTGGTATGAAAAATTCCATATTCAAAAAGATAAAAAAAAATTATCGAAATGAACTAGTTATGAACTAGAATTATAATCCAATATTTTTAAATAAATAGATTGGATTTGAAATGGTTTAAAAATAACCGGAATTTCCAATATATGAATTGGAATGGATTTGAATCGAAATTATCTTCGGAATATTTCGATATTGGATTCCGTGATTATACGGACATTGTGGAAGAATTTGGAAGATATATATATATATATATATATATATATATATATATATATATATATATATATGTATATATATATATAGTTATTCCAATACGATATTTGTGGATTACAGAATTTGATACTAAATATAAGCCGATATATTTTCTATTCAGAGCCTTGTATTTTATATCAAATGGGATTTTGGGTTTGTCGTAAATGGTGTCTTCACTAACACTGTTCTTAAACCCAGTTGTAAAAAGATTAAACCTTTTTATTAAGATTTAATGAAGTCTACCAATTAATTAATATTTAATTAGGATTGAATTGAATTGAATTTTGGGTTTGTCGTGAATGACATCTTTAAAAATGTTGTTCTCAAACCCAAAAGAGTTAAGAAAATTAGAAACTGACAGGGGATTAGATAAGTTGGATGGTTTCCTGGGTATTGATCTGATGTTGGTTCCGGCCTTCGGGATTAATATTTAGGGAATTGTTCTCTTACTAATTTACGGTTAGAGACTGATGGAATGGGACCTTCAATAACACTGTTCTTGAACCACGTGTAAAAAGAATAAATCTTTTAATTAAGATTATTAGAGTTTCCAGTTAATTAACATTTAATTGGAATGAAATGGAATGTGAATTGGGTTTATCGCGAACTTTGTTTTAAATAACATTGTTCTTTAAACCGATTTACAGTGAAATGGGATTTGGAATATGTAAATCTTTTATTAAGATTTAATGGAATTTTCCAAAGTAGAGTTTTCCAATTTAATAAAATAAATTAGAATGGAATGGAATTCGATTTCGTAATAATCAAAGTGAGCTTCTGTGGAGGAAGACTGTTAATATATATGGAAATTAAAAGGCTTTGTCGTTATTCCATTTATATTACTAGCCTGATACGGAATTTGACATCGATTATATATTGATATGTTTTCCATGAAAATTTCATAATTAATGGAATGGGATTTTGGGTTTATCGTGAACTATGTTTTAAATGACATTAGTTCTTTAACCCAGTTAAAGATAAGATTAATTTCTTAACTTGGAATAATCATTAGGTAATGATTTTCGAGATTAAAACTGAATTGGAGTTTTAATAATTCTTTAATTAGATTGAAATGTGAATGTGATAATTTAAATTATCAAATTCAAGAAATGATCGAGAATGGAGTACCACCAGTTTTACTCCAAGCGATAGTTAAATCTTTAAAATTAGATTTGAACGTGAAATGGTAATTGTGACGGCAAGGAATTTCGCTCGGTCCGAACCAGTCGCTAAACCGATCCAGGCCGTTCGAAACGCCCTATCGTTTGAGAACACGACAAAACAGAACACATACAGAAGAACATTTCATTGTATATTACAACAATGCATCAGATTACAAGAATATACAGAGTATAAATGAATATTACACAGAAATATCAGAGATTTAAATTACATTTAAATACATCGCAGCGGAAAATAATACAATACACAACTAGAAGAGATATACGGATACAAAGCTTTCCGGATATCGTTCCAGCTGTAAACCAGGATCCTGTGAATATAAATCTGCAAAACCAAAACTACTAGCTGCCCGTGTCAAAATAAGGGCACCCAGAGTTTAGGTTAAAACAATAAACTCCAGGTCAGTCATGTGACTGGTGTGAGAACTAAAACAGTTATTAATCTTTGTTTTAAAGGTTAGGTAAATCAAGGGACCACGCCGTATAACACGGAACGGGTTTCCTCCCAAGGATACCAGTGCATAAAACAAACAGCGCAATGCTAAATAAAGAAAAATGAAGCTGTTATAAGACCCAGGTCCCATCACACAATACAACGCAGCCGAGGATAGGGTTTTCCCTTATAACAGCCAAAGAATGCTTGATACGTTTAAAACAAATCATTTGATACTATTATAAGTGCATAGTGTATAAAACACTTCAAATCATAAGTATCAATCATAGACGGCATGAATGGCCCATAACACTATGTCGCCATATATAAGTTTACAATCAAAACCGCAAATGTCGTATTGGAAGTTGGGTTATCATTTATGGTATGAACCGAGGCTAGGGGCAAGATCCTCTACCGATTTGTGACTCTCTAGCCCGAGCCACAGGCAAGTACTCTGTCAAGCCTTTGAATCGTCAGGGCCGGTCCACCGATGTGGATTAAAATGCCTGAACACTGCGTTTCCCCGCCCTTTGGGGCGTAAGTCTGGCTCGTCAGCCGACCAGAAGCATCGGCCGAAACCGATATCACGAGGCGCCTCGCTTTTCAGCAAGTAATAATAAGTAACATCCACATGAGTCAAACTCGTCAGCCAGTTCAAGCACTGACGCCACTCATAACTAGAAAGAAACGCATGCCCTCCCTGAGGTCCGTCTCCCGTTTTTGATTCATACCGGGTGTGATACTCGCGAATCAACGTTACACAAAGCTACGCCACAAAGGCCGTGCTTCGATCATCAACCACAAGACTTTGCTTTTCAACAGAAGCCTTGATCATTTGCCACTTAGGCATGCCACACAGGCAATTCACTCCATGCGATTGATATCCATCAATATATAACCCCTGAGCTCGTACGTCTCAGAGAAGGGCGTTAAGCAAGAGAATAAATTCTCCGCCGCCAAACAGATATATATTTAATAGAGATCAATCACACGGACTAAAATCCAATGTCAGACACACAGTCCATTTACAAGTCCGTTCTGGGTCTGAACGAAACCGGAGGCACCTAGTACCCCGCATATCCATCGATCTCCAAGTACGTCTGGACGATCACCAACTGTTTCCATCTTCTTGGGTGTACAGCCCAATCAAGATCATCAGTAATCACCCAAACGACGTGAAGACCTCCGGTCTTCGACCATCGTCTTCATCTTCGACTTATCGTCGTATCAGTTATTCAGAATGGGATAAACCCGGTCTTTCCGAATAACTCGCGTATATTTTAAATAAGTGTTACACAAACACGACATACGCCTCATTCCAATTTATCAGTCATTAACCGTAAATTAATCAAGAGAATAATTCCCCAAATATTAACCCCGAAGGCCGAAACCAACATCAGATCAATATCCAGAAAACCATTCTGCTTGGCTAACCGACAGTTAATTTCTAATTTCACATTCATAGGGAAAGGTTCCCATTAATTTTATCAAAGATAAATTCTTTAATTTACTCTTTAATCTACTTTTGAATATCAATTCAAACTAGTCGGGATTAGCGAACCTTACCGAAGTAATCATTTGTTTTAATTTCCCAATCCCAACCTATTCATCCCATGAAGTAAAACTGGTTATACTTCATATCTAACACCACGGTGTTATTGGTAAATTCAATTACCATTTCACGTTCAAATCTAATTAAAGATTTAACTATCGCCTGGAAGAAAACTGGTGATACTCCATTTCGATTATTTCAATCTAATTAGAGATTCATTAAAACTCCACTTAGTTTTAATCTTTGACTGGGTTAAAGAATCAGTGTCATTTAAAAACACGGTTCACGATAAACCCAAAATCACATTCATTAATCATCGGGTTAAAGAACGAGTGTTATTTAAAAACACTGTCCACGATAAACCCAAAAATCATTCCATTAATTATCAGGTTAAAGAACAAGTGTTATTTAAAACACTGTTCACGATAAACCCAAAAATCAATCCATTAATTATCGGGTTAAAGAACAAGTGTTATTTAAAACACTGTTCACGATAAACCCAAAAATCAATACTAATTCAATTCCAATTAAATATCATTTTTAATTGGTACACTTCATTAAATCTAAATAAAAAGATTTAATCTTTTCTCAACTGGGTTCAAGAACAGTGTTAGTGAAGACACCATTCACGACAAACCCAAATCACATTTGATATTCAATATAAGGCTCTGAATAGAAAATATATCGGCTTATATTCAATATCAAATCCTACGATTAACAAATGTCGTATTGAAAATAACGATATTAATATATCTTTCAAATTTCCATAACAACACCTGTATAATCACGAATTCCAACATCGAAATATTCCGAAGACAATTTCGATTCAAATCCACTCCAATGCAATCATTGGAAATTCTGGTTACTTTTAAAACCCTTTTCAAATTCAGTTTATTTATTTAAAAATAAATAGAATTATAATTCTAGTTCAAAACTAGTCTATTTCGATAAAAATCTATTTTTATCTTTTCAAATATGGAGTTTTTCATCCCAATTCTTTCTAAATCATTTCTTATGATTTTACACAAATTATTACTATTTTTAATAATTTTATCAAGGCCCGTACAGTCGATTTCCATCAATGGCCATCGAACTGCACTTATAGCAACCTTTTTCGAATTTGATTTGGACATAATTCCAAATCCAACCGTTAGATTTCAAATTTCTAACATTCATTAGAAAGCTCTTTTCGATACGAACCCAACGGTTCCGGTTTTAGGAGAATCCGACGGTCGGATCTCCCGTAATGTCCGCTTGAAATAAATGGTCGAAATTCACGAACTGCCGCAGCGCGGCGCGTTCTATTCAGGCCATTATATTATATATATAATATATATAATATATATTTCGTCGATTTTCTATTCAAAACGAATTATATAAATAGTTTTAAAATTCGTTTCAAAATCTATTTCAACTTCCATTTCAATTCAAAGCAAAATTGAATTCTTCTTTATAAATTCGTTTCTAAATTCATTTCTATTCAATTCAAATTTCAATTCAATTTGAATTCATTTCAATTCGCTTTCAATTCAATTTGAATTCGTTTTCAATTCACTTCATTTCGAAAGCGTTTTCAATTCAATTCATTTCGAAATCGTTTTCAATTCAATTCATTACGAAATCGTTTTCAATTCAATTTGAATTCGTTTTCAATTCACTTCATTTCGAAATCGTTTTCAATTCACTTCATTTCGAAATCGTTTTCAATTCACTTTGAATTCGTTTTCAATTCACTTCATTTCGAAATCGTTTTCAATTCACTTTGAATTCGTTTTTCAATTCAATTCACTTCGAATTCACTTTTAATTCAATTCACTTTGAACTCGTTTTCAATTCAATTTGAATTCGTTTTCAATTCACTTCATTTCGAAATCGTTTTCAATTCAATTCATTTCGAAAATCACTTTCAATTCAATTCACTTCGAAATCACTTTCAATTCAATTCACTTCGAATTCACTTTTAATTCAATTCACTTTGAATTCGTTTTCAATTCAATTCATTTTGAATTCGTTTTCAATTCAATTCATTTCGAAATCGCTTAAAATTGATATAAATATCATTCACGTCAAAATGGCGTCAATCTAATCAACACGGCTTCATAAATTTCTATTTTCAAATGTTCTATTTCAAATATTTCTATTTCAAATATTTCTATTTCTAAACTGGAATGAGGCCCAATCAATTACCATATAAAGTTAATTATATGGATTTTCATACAACACATGTATAATAGCATTGAAAAATAATCAACCATCAACCAAAGTGCACTACACTGTATAAGCATCAAATATAGATATCTAACGCTTATAACAGCCTGTCAATCAATCGATCGACATATTTAATCAATCAGGATGAGTGAACTTCATATTTCATCCTAACACCCATGTAGGGTTTCAAACAATCAAACAAATATTTTATTTGTGCTGTTGGGCGATGTGTAAAATTTATCGTCCCAATCAATGTCATTCAAATAGGTGTACATAAACAAACCGTCTGGTTTATAAATGAATATTCTATTTTATTCACTTCACGTTAAAAATTATATTTTTAACGATAAAACCTTTTATTTCAACCTATGAATTTCTATTCAATTCATTTATTCAATAAAATGATATTTTTATTTTTCCAACATATTTTAGAAAATTTCGGCGGCATAACGGCACGATACTAGAAACGGGACGAGGCCTAGCCTTATCCCCGGTCTAGTGAAGGCCCACGCCATTCACACATCAATCAAATCAATTTCATCTCACCAAACAATTCAATTCAAACAAATAATTCAACTAATCTATGCAACCAAACAAACAAGTCCATGGTCTGTGGACGATTGTGTCGGGTGCTACTAAGCACCGTCTGCATCCTAGTATATATATATATATAACTAGAAAAGAAATTGAAAGGTGAGAAATTCTCACCTTGGGATCACTCCGTCAGTTTTATCTGAACTTCTGGTTCGGTTCAGATTTGAATTTTCCTGAAATTCTGACGTGCTCTGTTCCCATCCTAGTCTGTTCTGTGTTGTAGCTCTAGTTGTCACCGTTCCAATGCAACAAAAATCATTGAATTCTGACAACAGATGATTGAGTTATTTACATTTAAAGTTAACGCTAATTTAAATTGAATATTTAGTTTCCTTAATCACATTTGTATACACTAATTACCATTCACTCAATCTGGGCCGCACCTTCTTAGATCCAAGGAGGCTGATGCTTCTTCTTCTTCACGTATTTTTCCTCCAGGCTCGAATAAGAAAACGAACCCTTGCTCGAAATAAAAGCCCTCCTCCGTACGACAACCAGAGCAACCCGCCGATGATCTCACCCCGCCACCACCACCGCCTATGCCTGCGCCACCCACGCCCTAAATATGACCCAACTCGAAGGCCTCTAGCGGTAGGAAACCGCTTGCAACGTCGGCAACTTCAGGCACCATTTTCTCGTGGAATTTAAAACGAAAATCCATCATATTTATATGGATATGAAGAGCATAATTTGCTTTATAATTTCTGAAATCATAGGAGGGATTCAGAGATATTTGATTTTGAATTTGGGAGCATTTGGATCGTTGATTGGGTTTGGCGGCGGCAATATGAATGAAACTAGGGTTTTCGATTTTTAGGGAGATTATATATAAATTATAATATTATTTAATTCAATTTAATTCTACGAAGTGAATTTCACATTCGAACTCCAAACGAATCCCAACGACTATCCCCCTAGCTAAATACCCCCATTCCGAACATAATGGGATATGTTTCGTAAGCCAGTTCGGCTGTTTCGATCAGTTTTCATTAAGTTTACATTTAAATCACTATATTGAATTTTAAACGTACATTTCAAATTACCGGGGTCACATACTAACTAGAAAAATTCCAGGAAAATATTTTCTAGCTTCGTATTGACGATACGGTCCCAACAAAACTAGTTTTGTCGAATTCTGAGACCGTTTGAAAAATGGCCAATTTCCAGTCGATTAAAATCAACTGAAACTGGTCAAACGCGTTTTCCTTCGCCACGCTCACATATTGATTCGAAAAATTATGAAATTTGGAATCTAGCAATAACTTAACATCACGAACCCAACAAAACTGGTTTCGTCGAAATCCGAGGTCGTTTGCAAAATTGCTATTTTTAAGGGCCTTATATATATATAAATATATATAAATTCCACAGCGACTATTTCTAATTTTAAACTGGACATATCTTATCATTTCTAAGATGAAATCTCAGTTTGTCAACTCCGTTACAAAGATATAGTTATACAGATTCAAATATTTCTTGTTTCGTTCAATTCTGACTTATATCGAATTCTATATATTCAGTTGAAATTAGAAATCGAATTTTCGAACTACCGCGCCATTTCAGGCTCGTTATATAATTAAAATAAATTTATTCGTTTTAACTTCGTCGAAAATAAATTTTCTCGTCGATATTATTTAAAATAATTCATTTTAAATAATCAAAACTCGCTATAATTGCCAAAATAAAAATTTTAAACTGGCCCAGATTTTCGGGTTGTTACAATCTCCCCCACTTAAAACTTTTCGTCCCCGAAAAGGAACAAAGTCGAAAGTGGTTTGATTAATCAACTCTATGTTCGATCAGACTTCCATTCTCCAACTTTTCAGTTTCTGAGAATTTTCAAAAATTTCAAAAATTTGGCTAACACCCAAAATTTTTGAAAAATTTCGCCATAACCTCCCCTGCACCGGGAGCATCGGGGAATTTCAAATAGCTTCCCCGGTCCTTCAGATCTCAAAAAGAAAAAGAAAAAGCCAAGCGGCTAGCCAATAGGCTCACAAAATCATCATCACCCAAACAAAACAGGAAATTATGTAGTAAACATGTACCTATTTGTCGGGCAAACAAATTTTATTCTCTGGCTCTAGCCTCCTTGCTATGACCTGTCCAATGTAAGTATATGTATATGCAAGCAAACGCAACCAATTATCAATACAAGTCAATATTTGATTATATTAGGCTAAATGGTTCAAAATTATCAAACAAATAAACAAACAACACAAACATCAATCAATTAGTGAATTAGATTATCAAATTCATAATTTTGATATATATACCGAAAAATCGTGTTTTGGTGCCAAATCACAACAATGTATTCTAGTTATATTAATTTTGGTTCTCACACCTGTCTAATGGAAATATATAGAAATCCCACCTTCAAAACACGAACATAAGTTCTGATGATGATCGATCAATCATCAGAACCATCTCCGGGTGTCTAGAGTGTAATCCTATATCTATCCAGTATATTAAAATTTCAAATACACGTGGATCAGACGTATACGCAAAATCTATATATACTGGATTGTCCACATCAATAAAAATAAATAATCAATTATGAATAATTGATTTTAAATTTTCAAAACAAATTTGACTTTCATTTTAAAAATATACTCTTCACACTCGTTCTAGGATACTACTGATCCTATCTCTAACGAGTCATTCTCATTGGATATTACTAATCCAATATCTGATGAATTCTTTCGTACGGTTCTAATGTGTCTTGTTCTCTAGCTTTGTAAACCAAAGCTCTGATACCAAATGTGACGGCAAGGAATTTCGCTCGGTCCGAACCAGTCGCTAAACCGATCCAGGCCGTTCGAAACGCCCTATCGTTTGAGAACACGACAAAACAGAACACATACAGAAGAACATTTCATTGTATATTACAACAATGCATCAGATTACAAGAATATACAGAGTATAAATGAATATTACACAGAAATATCAGAGATTTAAATTACATTTAAATACATCGCAGCGGAAAATAATACAATACACAACTAGAAGAGATATACGGATACAAAGCTTTCCGGATATCGTTCCAGCTGTAAACCAGGATCCTGTGAATATAAATCTGCAAAACCAAAACTACTAGCTGCCCGTGTCAAAATAAGGGCACCCAGAGTTTAGGTTAAAACAATAAACTCCAGGTCAGTCATGTGACTGGTGTGAGAACTAAAACAGTTATTAATCTTTGTTTTAAAGGTTAGGTAAATCAAGGGACCACGCCATATAACACGGAACGGGTTTCCTCCCAAGGATACCAGTGCATAAAACAAACAACGCAATGCTAAATAAAGAAAAATGAAGCTGTTATAAGACCCAGGTCCCATCACACAATGCAACGCAGCCGAGGATAGGGTTTTCCCTTATAACAGCCAAAGAATGCTTGATACGTTTAAAACAAATCATTTGATACTATTATAAGTGCATAGTGTATAAAACACTTCAAATCATAAGTATCAATCATAGACGGCATGAATGGCCCATAACACTATGTCGCCATATATAAGTTTACAATCAAAACCGCAAATGTCGTATTGGAAGTTGGGTTATCATTTATGGTATGAACCGAGGCTAGGGGCAAGATCCTCTACCGATTTGTGACTCTCTAGCCCGAGCCACAGGCAAGTACTCTGTCAAGCCTTTGAATCGTCAGGGCCGGTCCACCGATGTGGATTAAAATGCCTGAACACTGCGTTTCCCCGCCCTTTGGGGCGTAAGTCTGGCTCGTCAGCCGACCAGAAGCATCGGCCGAAACCGATATCACGAGGCGCCTCGCTTTTCAGCAAGTAATAATAAGTAACATCCACATGAGTCAAACTCGTCAGCCAGTTCAAGCACTGACGCCACTCATAACTAGAAAGAAACGCATGCCCTCCCTGAGGTCCGTCTCCCGTTTTTGATTCATACCGGGTGTGATACTCGCGAATCAACGTTACACAAAGCTACGCCACAAAGGCCGTGCTTCGATCATCAACCACAAGACTTTGCTTTTCAATAGAAGCCTTGATCATTTGCCACTTAGGCATGCCACACAGGCAATTCACTCCATGCGATTGATATCCATCAATATATAACCCCTGAGCTCGTACGTCTCAGAGAAGGGCGTTAAGCAAGAGAATAAATTCTCCGCCGCCAAACAGATATATATTTAATAGAGATCAATCACACGGACTAAAATCCAATGTCAGACACACAGTCCATTTACAAGTCCGTTCTGGGTCTGAACGAAACCGGAGGCACCTAGTACCCCGCATATCCATCGATCTCCAAGTACGTCTGGACGATCACCAACTGTTTCCATCTTCTTGGGTGTACAGCCCAATCAAGATCATCAGTAATCACCCAAACGACGTGAAGACCTCCGGTCTTCGACCATCGTCTTCATCTTCGACTTATCGTCGTATCAGTTATTCAGAATGGGATAAACCCGGTCTTTCCGAATAACTCGCGTATATTTTAAATAAGTGTTACACAAACACGACATACGCCTCATTCCAATTTATCAGTCATTAACCGTAAATTAATCAAGAGAATAATTCCCCAAATATTAACCCCGAAGGCCGAAACCAACATCAGATCAATATCCAGAAAACCATTCTGCTTGGCTAACCGACAGTTAATTTCTAATTTCACATTCATAGGGAAAGGTTCCCATTAATTTTATCAAAGATAAATTCTTTAATTTACTCTTTAATCTACTTTTGAATATCAATTCAAACTAGTCGGGATTAGCGAACCTTACCGAAGTAATCATTTGTTTTAATTTCCCAATCCCAACCTATTCATCCCATGAAGTAAAACTGGTTATACTTCATATCTAACACCACGGTGTTATTGGTAAATTCAATTACCATTTCACGTTCAAATCTAATTAAAGATTTAACTATCGCCTGGAGCAAAACTGGTGATACTCCATTTCGATTATTTCAATCTAATTAGAGATTCATTAAAACTCCACTTAGTTTTAATCTTTGACTGGGTTAAAGAATCAGTGTCATTTAAAAACACGGTTCACGATAAACCCAAAATCACATTCATTAATCATCGGGTTAAAGAACGAGTGTTATTTAAAAACACTGTCCATGATAAACCCAAAAATCATTCCATTAATTATCAGGTTAAAGAACAAGTGTTATTTAAAACACTGTTCACGATAAACCCAAAAATCAATCCATTAATTATCGGGTTAAAGAACAAGTGTTATTTAAAACACTGTTCACGATAAACCCAAAAATCAATACTAATTCAATTCCAATTAAATATCATTTTTAATTGGTACACTTCATTAAATCTAAATAAAAAGATTTAATCTTTTCTCAACTGGGTTCAAGAACAGTGTTAGTGAAGACACCATTCACGACAAACCCAAATCACATTTGATATTCAATATAAGGCTCTGAATAGAAAATATATCGGCTTATATTCAATATCAAATCCTACGATTAACAAATGTCGTATTGAAAATAACGATATTAATATATCTTTCAAATTTCCATAACAACACCTGTATAATCACGAATTCCAACATCGAAATATTCCGAAGACAATTTCGATTCAAATCCACTCCAATGCAATCATTGGAAATTCTGGTTACTTTTAAAACCCTTTTCAAATTCAGTTTATTTATTTAAAAATAAATAGAATTATAATTCTAGTTCAAAACTAGTCTATTTCGATAAAAATCTATTTTTATCTTTTCAAATATGCAGTTTTTCATCCCAATTCTTTCTAAATCATTTCTTATGATTTTACACAAATTATTACTATTTTTAATAATTTTATCAAGGCCCGTACAGTCGATTTCCATCAATGGCCATCGAACTGCACTTATAGCGACCTTTTTCGAATTTGATTTGGACATAATTCCAAATCCAACCGTTAGATTTCAAATTACTAACATTCATTAGAAAGCTCTTTTCGATACGAACCCAACGGTTCCGGTTTTAGGAGAATCCGACGGTCGGATCTCCCGTAATGTCCGCTTGAAATAAATGGTCGAAATTCACGAACTGCCGCAGCGCGGCGCGTTCTATTCAGGCCATTATATTATATATATAATATATATAATATATATTTCGTCGATTTTCTATTCAAAACGAATTATATAAATAGTTTTAAAATTCGTTTCAAAATCTATTTCAACTTCTATTTCAATTCAAAGCAAAATTGAATTCTTCTTTATAAATTCGTTTCTAAATTCATTTCTATTCAATTCAAATTTCAATTCAATTTGAATTCATTTCAATTCGCTTTCAATTCAATTTGAATTCGTTTTCAATTCACTTCATTTCGAAAGCGTTTTCAATTCAATTCATTTCGAAATCGTTTTCAATTCAATTCATTTCGAAATCGTTTTCAATTCAATTTGAATTCGTTTTCAATTCACTTCATTTCGAAATCGTTTTCAATTCACTTCATTTCGAAATCGTTTTCAATTCACTTTGAATTCGTTTTCAATTCACTTCATTTCGAAATCGTTTTCAATTCACTTTGAATTCGTTTTTCAATTCAATTCACTTCGAATTCACTTTTAATTCAATTCACTTTGAACTCGTTTTCAATTCAATTTGAATTCGTTTTCAATTCACTTCATTTCGAAATCGTTTTCAATTCAATTCATTTCGAAAATCACTTTCAATTCAATTCACTTCGAAATCACTTTCAATTCAATTCACTTCGAATTCACTTTTAATTCAATTCACTTTGAATTCGTTTTCAATTCAATTCATTTTGAATTCGTTTTCAATTCAATTCATTTCAAAATCGCTTAAAATTGATATAAATATCGTTCACGTCAAAATGGCGTCAATCTAATCAACACGGCTTCATAAATTTCTATTTTCAAATGTTCTATTTCAAATATTTCTATTTCAAATATTTCTATTTCTAAACTGGAATGAGGCCCAATCAATTACCATATAAAGTTAATTATATGGATTTTCATACAACACATGTATAATAGCATTGAAAAATAATCAACCATCAACCAAAGTGCACTACACTGTATAAGCATCAAATATAGATATCTAACGCTTATAACAGCCTGTCAATCAATCGATCGACATATTTAATCAATCAGGATGAGTGAACTTCATATTTCATCCTAACACCCGTGTAGGGTTTCAAACAATCAAACAAATATTTTATTTGTGCTGTTGGGCGATGTGTAAAATTTATCGTCCCAATCAATGTCATTCAAATAGGTGTACATAAACAAACCGTCTGGTTTATAAATGAATATTCTATTTTATTCACTTCACGTTAAAAATTATATTTTTAACGATAAAACCTTTTATTTCAACCTATGAATTTCTATTCAATTCATTTATTCAATAAAATGATATTTTTATTTTTCCAACATATTTTAGAAAATTTCGGCGGCATAACGGCACGATACTAGAAACGGGACGAGGCCTAGCCTTATCCCCGGTCTAGTGAAGGCCCACGCCATTCACACATCAATCAAATCAATTTCATCTCACCAAACAATTCAATTCAAACAAATAATTCAACTAATCTATGCAACCAAACAAACAAGTCCATGGTCTGTGGACGATTGTGTCGGGTGCTACTAAGCACCGTCTGCATCCTAGTATATATATATATAACTAGAAAAGAAATTGAAAGGTGAGAAATTCTCACCTTGGGATCACTCCGTTAGTTTTATCTGAACTTCTGGTTCGGTTCAGATTTGAATTTTCCTGAAATTCTGACGTGCTCTGTTCCCATCCTAGTCTGTTCTGTGTTGTAGCTCTAGTTGTCACCGTTCCAATGCAACAAAAATCATTGAATTCTGACAACAGATGATTGAGTTATTTACATTTAAAGTTAACGCTAATTTAAATCGAATATTTAGTTTCCTTAATCACATTTGTATACACTAATTACCATTCACTCAATCTGGGCCGCACCTTCTTAGATCCAAGGAGGCTGATGCTTCTTCTTCTTCACGTATTTTTCCTCCAGGCTCGAATAAGAAAACGAACCCTTGCTCGAAATAAAAGCCCTCCTCCGTACGACAACCAGAGCAACCCGCCGATGATCTCACCCCGCCACCACCACCGCCTATGCCTGCGCCACCCACGCCCTAAATATGACCCAACTCGAAGGCCTCTAGCGGTAGGAAACCGCTTGCAACGTCGGCAACTTCAGGCACCATTTTCTCGTGGAATTTAAAACGAAAATCCATCATATTTATATGGATATGAAGAGCATAATTTGCTTTATAATTTCTGAAATCATAGGAGGGATTCAGAGATATTTGATTTTGAATTTGGGAGCATTTGGATCGTTGATTGGGTTTGGCGGCGGCAATATGAATGAAACTAGGGTTTTCGATTTTTAGGGAGATTATATATAAATTATAATATTATTTAATTCAATTTAATTCTACGAAGTGAATTTCACATTCGAACTCCAAACGAATCCCAACGACTATCCCCCTAGCTAAATACCCCCATTCCGAACATAATGGGATATGTTTCGTAAGCCAGTTCGGCTGTTTCGATCAGTTTTCATTAAGTTTACATTTAAATCACTATATTGAATTTTAAACGTACATTTCAAATTACCGGGGTCACATACTAACTAGAAAAATTCCAGGAAAATATTTTCTAGCTTCGTATTGACGATACGGTCCCAACAAAACTAGTTTTGTCGAATTCTGAGACCGTTTGAAAAATGGCCAATTTCCAGTCGATTAAAATCAACTGAAACTGGTCAAACGCGTTTTCCTTCGCCACGCTCACATATTGATTCGAAAAATTATGAAATTTGGAATCTAGCAATAACTTAACATCACGAACCCAACAAAACTGGTTTCGTCGAAATCCGAGGTCGTTTGCAAAATTGCTATTTTTAAGGGCCTTATATATATAAAAATATATATAAATTCCACAGCGACTATTTCTAATTTTAAACTGGACATATCTTATCATTTCTAAGATGAAATCTCAGTTTGTCAACTCCGTTACAAAGATATAGTTATACAGATTCAAATATTTCTTGTTTCGTTCAATTCTGACTTATATCGAATTCTGTATATTCAGTTGAAATTAGAAATCGAATTTTCGAACTACCGCGCCATTTCAGGCTCGTTATATAATTAAAATAAATTTATTCGTTTTAACTTCGTCGAAAATAAATTTTCTCGTCGATATTATTTAAAATAATTCATTTTAAATAATCAAAACTCGCTATAATTGCCAAAATAAAAATTTTAAACTGGCCCAAATTTTCGGGTTGTTACAGTAATTGAATTTACCGATAACACCGTGGTGTTAGATATAAAGTATTACAATTTTTGCTTCATGAGATGAATAGGTTGGGATTGGGAAATAAAACAAATGATTACTTCGGTAAGGATCGCTAATCCCGACTAGTTTGAAAAACCTTAATATAGTTTGAAATGATATCCAATGGAGGATTAAAGAATAAATTTTAAAGAATTTATCTTTGATAAAATTAATGGTAACCTTTCCTAAAGTATAAGAATATTTGAATAAAAGAATATTCTGAATTGGAATGAGGCGTATGTTGTGTTTTTATAGCACTTGTTTATTATATACGCGAGTTATTCGGAAAGGCCGGGTTTATACCTATTCTAAAAAACTGATTCGACGATAAGTCGACAATGAAGATGGTGGTTGAAAACCGGAGATCTTCACATCGTTTGGATGATTACTGATGTCTTGATTGGGCTGTACACCTAAGACAAGGTAATAAGTGGTGATCATTCCAGACGTACTTGGAGATCGACCGGATATGCGAGGACCTCTCTCCTATATTGGACATACGGAATGAGGAATAAGGTGCCTCCGGTTTCGTTAAGACCCAGAACGAACTTGTAAAGGGACTGTATGTATGACATTGGATTTCATTCTGTGTGATTGATAGACATCAATTGCATAGCGTGAATTGCCTGTGTGGCATGCTGATATGCAGATGATCAAGGCTTCTATTGAAAAGCAGAGTCTTGTGGTTGATGATAAAAGATCAGATTTAATATAGCATAGCTTTGTGTATAGCATTAATTCGCGAGCCTCACACCCTGGTGTGAACCAGAAACGGGAGAGGACATCAGGGAGGACATGCATTTCCTTCTAGCTAGGAGTGGTGTCTGGGTTTTGCACGCCCAGACGTTTTACTTATGTGGATGATGGATAGTGAGGCGCCTCGGATATATCGGCACTGCGGAGCCAATGGATGGTATGGTCTTTATACAGACCAGACTGAAGCCCCATAGGGCGGGGAAACGTAGTGTTCGGGCATTTTAATTCACATCGAGTGGGCCGACCCTGACGATCCAAAGGCTTGACTGAGTACTTGCCTGAGGCATAGGTTAGAGCGTCTCGAAGCGGTAAGGACGATCCCTTGCCTTGTTTCACAAATGGAAATCCAACTTCCAATACGTGACATTTTGGTTTTATTTGTAGAGCCTAGTATAGCGACATAGTGGGATGGGGCACTATGCGTCTATGATTGATACATTTATATTTGAAGTTTTTTTCATACACTTTACACTACAATAGTATCAAAATGATTTGTTTTAAACATACCAAGCATGTTTGGCTATTATAAGGTAAAACTGTATCCTTCGGCTTGCGTTGCAATGTGTGATGGGACCTGAGTCTTATAATAGCTTCATTTTTTCCAAAAAGCATTGAGTTGTTTGATTTATGCACTGGTGTTCTTGGGAGGAAACACGTTCCGTGTTATACGGTATGATCCCTTGATTTACTTTATTTTTAAAGTAAAGATTCAATAATTGTTTTAGTTCTCACACCAGTCACATAACTGACCTAGAGTTTATTGTTTTAGCCTAAACTATGGGTGCCCCTATTTTCCACATGGGCAGCTAGTAGTTTTGGTTTTGCAGATTTATATTAACAGGATCCTGGTTAACAGCTGGAATGATATTCAGAAAGCTCTATATCCATATATTTCTTTAAGTTGTGTTTTGTATTATTTTCCGTTGCATTGTAATTTGTAATGCTCTGATATTTATTGAATGTATATTATTTATTCATACTCTGTATATTCTTGTATTCTGATGGAATTATTGTAATAGGCAATGAAATGTTCTTCTGTTTGTGTTCTGATTTGTCGTGTTCTCAATTCAATCCGGGATTTCCTTCATGGGGAAGTTCGGGTTGTTTCAATATCACTTACCATTTATGATTAAATATAACTTATTTATTTTACAAGTTTTCCTCATTCCTTCTCATTTAATCATAAATTCAATTTGCACCGTCACTACAACTTATCATTGTTTACTTAGCAAATTATTACGCATATCTAATTCTATCATTTCTACAAGTTATGCTTACCCTACAAGGTGTCTTTAATTACATAACTTTATTTTATTTTCCACCGGTTATGTATACCACTAGGCGTCTTTAATTACATAACCTTATTAGGTTAAGTTCGTCGGCCTATATGTAAATATTACCCATCCCCTCTATTTTACTTAACTCACCCACTACCCATCCAATTTTACTTAACCCTGACTTAAGTTCATAATCATACAATCCTTATGGATTAAATTAGGTTGAGTAGTCCAATTCATTACCATGTCCAATTATGGTTATAATGGGCTAGACCTCCCACATTAGGCCTACAATGTGTGGATGCTGGATATGTCGGTCGGGTCCGGGCAGTCTTATTCCACAGTTGGGTCTAACCTCGAGTCCTAGCCCGATTCGTATTTACATACTTAGACCTCTCACATTAGGTTCAACATTAGTGGCTGTTGGATATGTCGGTCGGGTCTAGGCGGACTTCCACCACTAATGCAACCTAACCTCGTGTCATAAGTGCAATTACAGATCCTAATTGTAATTACTAGACATTCCATTTTTATCCAAATCTACCTATGTCATTATAGGTGATTATTTCTCTTTTTCCCCATATTTAATTATATGCCCAATTCACTATTCAAATCATAGACTTTTACACCCCTTTTTAATCCATCTTTTAATTTTGCACCATATGCTCTTTTTCCCAAGTTATAAGTCAAGGCATATATATATATGTGTTATACAAACCCAAATCTACATATTTTTCAATTTATGTCTCTAGTCCTTATTCACCCATTTCAATACAAGTTATACCTGAATCCATATTCGCATATTTTCCAATGTATGCCAAAAATTCATATTCACATACGTCCCAATTTATGTTCCAAATTAGTAATTACACATGTCCCAATTTATGCTCAAATTATATTTTCCAACATATGCCTAAATTCGTATTATCCAACAAGACCTATGCCCCTAAACCCATATTCGTATATTTCCAAATTTATTCCCAAATTTAGATCCATATTTTCCAATATCAATTATGCCCCAAATTAGGTCTTTCCCCATTATTCCCAATTTTGCATGTTCGCATTTTTTAGCGTTAGGCCTAGGCTCGAAGGTATCCTGACTATATACAAATAAAAAGGTAAAATAGGGAGAGAAGAGAATAAAGAACATGCATAATAACTAATCAATAATAAACTAATAAAAATAGGCATAAACCGAATAGGCATATTATGACAAGATTTAACATGGCGGCGGTATGAACATATAAAAGAAGATCTGATAGTTTTGTCATAATAGAACGGATTAGGCACCGATTCAAGATCCAATTTTTTACATACATATTAAGAATAATATTTAAATATTCAGATCTAAAAATAACATGAACTCACAGTGAATAGAACTGCGAAGAACATGCTGAATAAGTTGTTGTAGCCATCGCTGAATTTGTTGTAGCAATCTTCGAATATGTATAATCTTCTTTGAATTGATTTAGAAGAAGAAAGGCCATTTTAACTTTCATTGTAGCAGAGCTTCGCCGTCAGCATTATTTTTAGATGAATAAAACCTAGGTCTAGGGTCCTTTATATAGCCTAGGGTTCAATGAATCTTGCTCAGAATGGTTTCCAGATACAAAACGAAGTATATCACCCAGATTTGTCAGGGGTGGGTCGACCCCCCTTTGAGTGGGTCTACCTAAGGGTCGACCCCCTTTAGGTAGGTTGACCTATGGGTCGACCCCCCTTTGAGTGGGTAGACCCACCTGGGCGGGAAATCTACTGACTTCCCAAATTTCGAATTTTGAATCGAATTCCAAATTTCTGGACCCTTTTTTGAATTTCTGAACCTATTATATGTATACATATATATATATCCTCTCTATGCGTATACAAACTTCAAACATTAAGTACTTCTTCATACGGTATCCGATTTATGCAAACCAGGTGTCTATTTTGACCAGAATTTCGAGACGGATGCAATGGTGCATTCCCTTTTAATTAATTCTGAATATTAAATTAAATTTTCCTTAATTCATTGTTAATAGTGTATTTCACATTGATTATTCTTTAATTCATCATCTTTAGCATCGTTAAAATTTCGGGGTGTTACAATACCAACACCATCCAGCAGTTGGATATGCATCAGGTATATACGCCTTTTTTCTCCTACTTTTTCCGTTGCTCAGTTTGTATTCTTTTTGCCTGTTTCTTCACATGGATCTATTTTCAAGCTGTGATTTTATTCACATATTTAGCTTTACTGTTGTTTTTGGATATAAACTTGAGAATTATGGGCTTTACTTTTTTGTCTTAAATTATATACGGATAATGTTATGCTTCTTATGTTGTCGAATAACCGAGATTGAAAAAAATTATTAAGTTAACATTATTCAGCTATCTTTATTTTTTTTTGTTAATGTACAAAAAGGTATATGTTGTCAACTTAATGTGGCCTATACAGTTGGTTAGAGGCAGGTCTCCATTGGAGGGAGGGGATGAGCTGGGGAAATCGGGAGCATATGTTGCGGGTGACGTTAATGGAGGTGGTGGTCAAGACGAAGGTTGGGTTTGCATGAAATATGTGATCGGCCTTCTTTGGTAACAATCTGCTTCACTGATTTTAATGTTGATTGAGTTTAAGTTGAAAAGGAATTATTGTTTACTTTCGTATATTACAGCTAAAGTTATACAATACTATATTACTAGTTTGCATTATTGTTGAGAACTTAAAATATTGAATCTACATGTTCATGTATAGGCCAGGTACTTATTTTTTTAAAACAGAGTTGTTAAACTTTTTTTGGAATTAAATAAAATCTGTGTGTCATTATACTTTTAAAAAGGATGGGTTCTTCTATATTTCAATTTGGGTCACCAAGTATTTATGATTGTTAGGCATTACTTTCAATTAAATGTCAATATCCTCTTCACTCTCTATTGGGAACTCTTGAGGTCCTTAAAATATTAAATTTCTTAAGGTATATTCAAATGCTTTTATCAGCTTCCTTCAACACATTTTGCTAGCCTGTTTAAATAACTATATGTAGAATAGAAAAAGTATAAAAATTACATCTTAAAGAGAATGATATTTCCCAAAGCTTTCTTTTTAAACAAATAAGCTTAAATCTATACAGTATATTATTTTATATAACAAGAATAAGTCAGCTTACATTCAGCATTTCCTTATCTTATGTTTTGTATGTAAGTAGTTGATTGGTTATGAAGCAAAGCTTTTCAAAACTTATATACAAATATGTCAGTAATGAATCTTTAACTATTTTATGGAATTTTTTTCATTGGCTTCTTTGATAGATTGTCTTGGAAAATTATGTCTTTTGGAATATTATAAATGCACTTTACCTTGGCCTAAGTTGTCGGAAAAATTAACAGTTTTGTGGGAGTAACACGTGCTGCATCATCATTTTGAATGGATAAATGTATCAAACCCAGTAGATCTCGATGCACGAAACATACGTTTAATATGTACAAAGATATATGATACTTTTATTTTTACGTTCTCTATATATATTTATTTTTTATCATATTGTCCACAAATTTACTACTGCAAAAGTGCGGAAATTGACAAAATAGACATTGGTAGTGTCTCTTCAATGGCCTTGAATTTGACTAGATGTATAAGAAACCATGGTCTGTCAATGTTGTGCTATTGGTTAACATTAGAAGGCTTGAAGTTAGTGCTTTAATTTGATAATAATTTCGAACTATTAATATTCTTCCTATCTTCTTTATGTTTCTCTTAAAAATCAGTAAGGTTGACAAATTTAATGAGGAAGTAAAATGTAGTAATGCAGCACGACCATACACGCGACCATGAGTAATCTAATTTTAACCCACTTCGAAGAAAAATAAACTAAAATTGTGTGTTATATGATCATGTGATTGAATAGAAGCAAATAGTCAGGGGAAATGAGAAGTTTTCCATTCCTCAATGGTAGCATGAGATTGAAGTACTGTAATATTTAGTTTAAAACATTTGAGTGGCCACTGGCTAAAGCACTTGCTTCTACACAGCCCGACATGTTACTATATAGACTTATGTTTCGACTATGCTGCTCCAAATTATAATACCATGTCCAGCAGTATGTAATTCAAGTACTGTAATAAATAGATTAAAACATCTTTGTGGCTACTGGCTAAAGAACTTGCTTCTACACATTCGTGCATCTATATACACTTATATTTCGACTGTGATGCACCAAATCATAATACCATGCCCGATAGCATGTGATTTAAGTACTGCAGGTTGTTTATTAAAACATTTTAGTGGCTACTAGCTATAGCACTTGCTTCCATACAGCCCTACATGTTACTATATAAACTTAAAATTCGACTGCGCTACACCAAATTATAATACCATACTGAATCTTGACACAACAACCAAGCGAATACATGAATACATGCAAACTTACCAGAAAAGCAAATTAATTTATGTATTAAATGTTTATACTACCATTTTGAGTTGCAATGTCAATTTCAAGTCATAAACATAGAGAAAAGAAAATGTCAAACATTTTCGGTTATTTCATTTATTTGCATGCAAACTTTGTGTTGATATATATATTATATTTTCTAAACTGTGTGCCATAAATTGCTTTCACATATTACCGTTTCCTGTTCGAGATGCATGCATGATAGTCGTTCTTTACTAACATACTATTTTTATAGTGTTCCTATGTTTTCGATGCTGGATTTTATTTTTTACATGAATTTATTGTATCTTCATGGTTCTACTCTAATTGACTTACTACATTTACTTTTCAAAAAGAAAAAAATCCAACAGAAGAAAAATAATTTTGTTACCATCGATGTTACCAGCCTACGGGCAAAAATAGTTTTAACTAGATACAATTGTTAGCAACATGTTCCTTTCGATAGGAATTGTTTTGGGATCTTTTTATTAGTTGACTTTTCACAATTCAAGTTTTAATAGAGCATTTGGTAGAAGAAAGGTAATTTAATACTGCCAAATAAAACTGGAAACTTGACATAAAGAAATTTAGCCTAAAGTTGGAAGACACTGGCCTACAAACTAAATAATCATTCTATTGGAAATAAACTTATACAAATCTTTTTACTTTTATAGATAATAACTCCATTGGTACTTATAATAACATGCTTATGCATTGCTACACAAACTAATGTTGTTTATTTGCCTTTGTAAGTAATTTTCACCAGATGAATAGTTATCGCATTGTTTGCCTTATTAAGATAGTGAACGTCGAGCAACGACCTATGTGAATTTGGGTATAAAAATTTGTATTTTCTTTTATGTGCACGTAGAAATCATCATGTAGCAAAGTCACTGCAAATTAATGTTAGTACCATCATGTACCAAATTTGTATTTCGGTCATATGAATTGTATTTAACACTACCATTGAACCATACACGCAGTGAATCAACATTTTGCTTTGTTATTAAATCATACTAATGTACTTATTGTTATTATTTAGTATGTAACACCCCGTGTATTCTATAACAGTGAGATTCACAAATTAAAGTATAATAATTTCAAATCAAAGAATTAAGGGAAACGGGTTACGCCATTGCATTCGCCTCGAAATTCTGCTTGAGATAGAGTCCGAGTTTACGCAAAACGGATAACGTGTGAAGAAGATATCTTTAATTTAAATATCGCAGCAAAACATGAAAAAAAAAAAAGAATGGGAAACGAATAATGTTCAGCATTGTTCTAGGGTTTGTAAGCAAAAGACTTAGTAGCTCATTTGGTTGGAACACATGACTTGCATACAAGAGGTACAAAGTTCAATCCCCGCCAGCGCCCTATTTTTGTTTTAGGGGAATGGCTTAAAATAGCCTAGTGTGAACGCAGTTCAAAAAGTGGTTTAGTGTGAAAATGGGTAATTGGGAAGGTAGAGAAAAAAATGAATATATATATAATATATATATATACATATACGCATATATATATATATATGACGTGTACGCATCATGTAGCGTACGTTGCGCATTTTTGGTTGTCAAGGATGGTTTTTTTTTTTGGCCTTCTCCAATTTTTAATTATGACAAATTAAAGGTAAGAAAATATTTATTCATATATAAATAAATATTTATATATGGGTAATTAATACGGTAAAGGGGAAAATTTATCTATTAAATACGTATTTACGTTTGAATTGGTGAACATATAATACGCTGAGTCATTTCTGACTCATCGCTGAGTCAATGCTGAGTCATTTCTGACTCATGGCTGAGTCAATAGGATAACTCTATCATGACTAAACGGTTGTGGTCATTTCTAGGATTAATCAAACGGCCTAAATTAATCCTAAAATTCTATATATACAACTCAAACCTAACCTAAACTCACACAAATAATAGAATACAATGGCCATCATGCTGCTGAGGAACGACTAGGAGTAGCCACCAATTTGAGAGACAATTAGGAGACAAACTCTAAAGCATAAAGCAAACTTAAACAAATCAAATCAACGCCTACGTCAAGGGAATAGCATCTCCAAATCCTGAATTCAGATTCCTGAATTGAAGAATTCGTCACACGATTGTAAGTAGAGTGCTATTCCGATATAAAATAAATAATTGTGTTGATTTGTGTAATGTAAGAAATGGAATTGTGGCGATAATAATTCATATTTGTGCGTTGCTATAATTCTAATCGATTTGGAATATTGTGATATGACGATTGGATATTCACAAGTATGTAATTCATGTTGAAGCTACACGTTTGTGGTTGTTTAATTGAGATTCATGCAAGTATGTGGTTTTGCTACTATGCCAACATAATGTATATTTTTGTACAAAAATCACTTTGTGTGTAATTGGATCAAATTTGGGGTATTATGATTCATATGAAATTATGTTGGAATTGGCATCATGATCTATGTATAAAACCATACTTTTGTATTAGAAACAAAAGTAAGCCTCTTTGTGAACTTAAGTTGATTTTATGAATATGACTAGGCTATGTTTGGTATTATGCCTAATTGAAAAACATGTTAGGCCTATGTTGTTAACAAGAAATATATAATATATGTTACACATAGCTAAGTTAGATTTACATTCTAATTGCAAGTTTGCATGAATAAAGTAAAAACCATGATTTCATGTTTAGGAATATTTATGCCATGGTTATATGAATAGATCAAAAACCGTCATTTCATGTTTGGGTAAAATTATGCCATGATTAAAAATCATGATTAAGTTGGAATAATTCTAGTTGAACTATACTTTTGTATCAGTAACAAAAGTAAGCACCTTTGTAAACATATAGTAATTTTATAAACATGATTTGCTTATGTTTGACATTATGCCTAAGTAAAATTATAGGTTTATGTTGTAGTTAAGACTATGTGTCAATAATGATATCTAATTTAGTTAGATTCCTAACTTAACTACAAGTTTACATGGTTTGATTCATGTCACTTATGCTTTATGACCAAAGTATATGTTACCACAATGCAAGTACACCAGTTTCTATTTTGTAGTTCCAACGTTATGTTGCAAGTTCATGCGTTCACATTCCCCTTTTTGTGTATATAATCACATTTTAAGCCTCCCCTTTTTCACGTGGCTAAGTTGGGCTTAAAAGGCTAAGCCCAACATATATTATAATAAACGAACGTATAAAACGGGGGAAATAGCGTTGGGCCAAATTAATTAATAGATGAAAATATAAAAGTAGATGGGCCCAAATTCAAGAATGGGTTGGGCCCATGATTGGTGTAAACCTTTACACCATTAGCTTAAATTGATTTTTGAATAATGGGCCGCAAATATTTACATATAAAAAGAAGAAAGACAAAATATGTAAATGTAGAAAATACGATGTGTTTAACCCGAGGTTGGATTGAGTTATGATGTAAACCTGCCCGGAACCGCCCGGCTGTCCAGTAGTCACAACAATACCTATCCAATGTGGGTGGTTAAACATGGAGCCCAATAAGGACCCAAGGTTAGACTGAGTTGTGGCGTAAGACTGCCCGGACCCAACCGGCAACAGGCAGCCACAACAATACCTGTCTAATGTGAGAGGTCAAGGCTTTAATAAGACAATTAAGGCTGAGTCAGGATTGATAGGATTAAGTAAATTATATTAATACTTAATCAAAATGGAACATGCTAAAATAAACAGACTGATTGGGGGTTAGGTTTACAAAACACTTAACCAAATTAGCATGTTGGCTAGAAATAGAAAACCTAGTAGCGGGGGACCCTTTTCAGCAGTAACCCTATAAGGTGTATCATGATACCCTGAAACTAGGAAGGGTGGGGCACGATTACTGGGCTGATTGTAAGAGGTCAAATCGACGGCGGTGGTGCAGCAGTGTAGGTTCTAACGGGGTGCGGGCGTGCACACACTCCGGCGCAGAAAAATAAGGCACTGGGCACCAGTAGCATACCTGTGCATTCTAGGATTGTGTCGGGCCGCCACCATGGGACTTGATACACCCCATGGTGGGACCAGCATAGGTAACTACAACATCGGGGGCCGTAAGACACATGTAACTATGCGAGTAGGAGCCGATCATCATAAAATGGATTACTTCACCCTGATTATGGGGTGCCTGTTGGGAACTAGTTTATATGGGTACAGAGATTAATATGGGGTACGATAGTATATTCGACCCTGGACAACTTAACTAATTATATGATGCTTTCCCATTTCTAGTTTATACTTATCATACCCAGTTATTTATTCATAGATTGAATAGTCCTAGACTTACTCAGGCTTTATGTCTGACTCTACTTTTCTTTCGTCTTCTTTTCTTCCGTTCCCCCCCCCCCACCCCAGGTCCACAGGGAGGGAATACCGCAGCTTGACCAGCCTTCATATCCAGCTTGAAGAGAAAGAATGTATTGCTTGGATCTTTTCGTTTTGGACTATGGCTTTGGACAACAACTATGGGACTTTTGCGGTTTATTTATGATTTCTTTATGCTTCTTTAAATAATGTAATCAAGACAGTTATGAAGATGTTATGTTTTTTGGAAGTATTGTAAGACAATTATGGTATGTTGTTGTAACACATATCTTTTATGAAATAAAAGTTGTTGTTTTTCCGCTGTTCAAAAATATGTGTTCTTATATTCTGTCTTGTATATCTGTGACTTATACTTATAAACCTCCACCAAAATTAGGGCATTCCCTTTGAGAGTGACCCTAACGGAGGTGGGGTGTTTCACTTGGTATCAGAGCATAGGTTTACCAGATAAGATAAAAAGTTTTGAAAATTTATTTTCAAAAAAAGAAATTTAAAGAAGCATTTTTAAAAGAAAAATATTATTTTATTTTAAAAAAAGGCAAAGTCCCCCCAAAGCCATAGGTACTATCTCTTATCCTTCGTTTTGAATCTATCCTTTTGTTTCAGCATGTCCGAAGAACTTAACTTGCCAGAGGGTGTACCAATACCTGGTTGGTTTAAACGGTTCTTAGAAGCAAGGGCCACTTAGCCAGGTCCTACCGTTCCTCCTCCCCCGGCTGCAGTAAATCATCCAGCTGCAGCAGCACCTCTTCCTCCACCTCCTCCACGGGGAAACACGTTTGCTAAGATATGTAAAGATTTTAAAGCTATGGGAGGAAAGGATTTTCATGGAACTGAGTCCTTCGTGGCAGCTAGAAATTGGCTGAAAGAAACCGAGGACTTATTCATCATCTTTGAGGTAGAAGATAGACAGAAAGTACAACTGGCAGTATGGCTACTAAAGGGTGAGGCTTCCTACTGGTGGGAAGTCACTAATGCAGAAAGACCGGTGGAAACATGGGAGGACTTTAGGGCAAGGTTTGAGGCTAAATTTCTCTCGGAAGCTGAAAGGAGTCTTCAGTTGGAAAAATTCTTATTTCTTAAGCAAGGGAATATGACAGTCAAAGAGTATGTTAATCAATTCGATGAGCTGGCTAGGTTTGGGCTGGACCTAGTCAACACCCCGCACAAGAAGGCTCTCCGCTTTGTCAAAGGGTTGAATGATCCATTACACAGTTTGGCCATGACCCATATACCCATGGGAGCTACGTATGAAAGGTTGGTGCAGATGGCATTGCTGAACGAGGAAGATAAGGACAAGAAGGAGACAGAGGCAGAAAACTCTCAAGGGAAGAAAGAGGTCAAGCCCAACGATTCTAAGAATAAGAAGGTAGACCCCGAGAAAGGAGGCAAGAACAACAACTCACGTGATAAAAGGAAATGCAATTACTGTGGTACGGAAGGGCACATAGCCAAGGATTGTAGAAAGAGGAAGAGAAAGCAAGGTGAATGTTTTCATTTTGGGAAGACTGGACACATCAGCAAAGACTGCCCTGAGAAGCAGACCGGACCTTCTGGCGGTACATCGTTAACTTATTCTAGATGCTTTGTTTTATCCTATTTCTCTCCTCGATCCTATCTTGAGAACCATAGGTAGAATCTTTTTGGATGTAAACATGTAGTTGAAACATGTTATGGATGATGGTTGCAAGTGGTTGCAAGTGATTGCTAGTGGTTGCTCGTGGTTGCATATACACACACAATCTAGGTTTTAGATCGGCTCAGTCACTTCATATTGCATATGCATATATGTTTGCATTCGTATATGGTTGAACTTTAATGTGTTGCCATATGGATGTTGCATTTGTATGAATGATTGTGCACTCATGTAGAATCATGAATAGGAAAATTTGCATACATAATGGATTCATGGCACTTACATAATTCGCATTAAGGAGGTCAACTGAATCAGTAGACCACCTGATTTTGCATTAGATAAGTACATGTACACACACACTTCGCATATGATCATGAAGCATTAGAAGTCTTTTAAGGACAATGGATACTCGTGTTTGATGGATGAGTAGATGGATGTTTGGATGTTAGGATATACATTCCTCCTAACTTGAAGATTTCGGGGACGAAATCCTATTAAGTGGGGGAGAATGTAACACCCCGTGTATTCTATAACAGTGAGATTCACAAATTAAAGTATAATTAATTTCAAATCAAAGAATTAAGGGAAACGGGTTACGCCATTGCATTCGCCTCGAAATTCTGCTTGAGATAGAGTCCGAGTTTACGCAAAACGGATAACGTGTGAAGAAGATATCTTTAATTTAAATATCGCAGCAAAACATGAAAAAAAAAAGAATGGGAAACGAATAATGTTCAGCATTGTTCTAGGGTTTGTAAGCAAAAGACTTAGTAGCTCATTTGGTTGGAACACATGACTTGCATACAAGAGGTACAGAGTTCGATCCCCGCCAGCACCCTATTTTTGTTTTAGGGGAATGGCTTAAAATAGCCTAGTGTGAACGCAGTTCAAAAAGTGGTTTAGTGTGAAAATGGGTAATTGGGAAGGTAGAGAAAAAAATGAATATATAATATATATATATATATATATACATATACGCATATATATATATATATATATATATATATATATATGACGTGTACGCATCATGTAGCGCACGTTGCGCATTTTTGGTTGTCAAGGATGGTTTTTTTTTTTTGGCCTTCTCCAATTTTTAATTATGACAAATTAAAGGTAAGAAAATATTTATTCATATATAAATAAATATTTATATATGGGTAATTAATACGGTAAAGGGGAAAATGTATCTATCAAATACGTATTTACGTTTGAATTGGTGAACATATAATACGCTGAGTCATTTCTGACTCATCGCTGAGTCAATGCTGAGTCATTTCTGACTCATGGCTGAGTCAATAGGATAACTCTATCCTGACTGAACGGTTGTGGTCATTTCTAGGATTAATCAAACGGCCTAAATTAATCCTAAAATTCTATATATACAACTCAAACCTAACCTAAACTCACACAAATAATAGAATACAATGGCCATCATGCTGCTGAGGAACGACTAGGAGTAGCCACCAATTTGAGAGACAATTAGGAAACAAACTCTAAAGCATAAAGCAAACTTAAACAAATCAAATCAACGCCTACGTCAAGGGAATAGCATCTCCAAATCCTAAATTCAGATTCCTGAATTGAAGAATTCGTCACACGATTGTAAGTAGAGTGCTATTCCGATATGAAATAAATAATTGTGTTGATTTGTGTAATGTAAGAAATGGAATTGTGGCAATAATAATTCATATTTGTGCGTTGCTATAATTCTAATCGATTTGGAATATTGTGATATGACGATTGGATATTCACAAGTATGTAATTCATGTTGAAGCTACACGTTTGTGGTTGTTTAATTGAGATTCATGCAAGTATGTGGTTTTGCTACTATGCCAACATAATGTATATTTTTGTACAAAAATCACTTTGTGTGTAATTGGATCAAATTTGGGGTATTATGATTTATATGAAATTATGTTGGAATTGGCATCATGATCTATGTATAAAACCATACTTTTGTATTAGAAACAAAAGTAAGCCTCTTTGTGAACTTATGTTGATTTTATGAATATGACTAGGCTATGTTTGGTATTATGCCTAATTGAAAAACATGTTAGGCCTATGTTGTTAACAAGAAATATATAATATATGTTACACATAGCTAAGTTAGATTTACATTCTAATTGCAAGTTTGCATGAATAAAGTAAAAAACCATGATTTCATGTTTAGGAATATTTATGCCATGGTTATATGAATAGATCAAAAACCGTCATTTCATGTTTGGGTAAAATTATGCCATGATTAAAAATCATGATTAAGTTGGAATAATTCTAGTTGAACTATACTTTTGTATTAGTAACAAAAGTAAGCACCTTTGTAAACATATAGTAATTTTATAAACATGATTTGCTTATGTTTGACATTATGCCTAAGTAAAATTATAGGTTTATGTTGTAGTTAAGACTATGTGTCAATAATGATATCTAATTTAGTTAGATTCTTAACTTAACTACAAGTTTACATGGTTTGATTCATGTCACTTATGCTTTATGACCAAAGTATATGTTACCACAATGCAAGTACACCAGTTTCTATTTTGTAGTTCCAACGTTATGTTGCAAGTTCATGCGTTCACATTCCCCTTTTTGTGTATATAATCACATTTTAAGCCTCCCCTTTTTCACGTGGCTAAGTTGGGCTTAAAAGGCTAAGCCCAACATATATTATAATAAACGAACGTATAAAAACGGGGGAAATAGCGTTGGGCCAAATTAATTAATAAATGAAAATATAAAAATAGATGGGCCCAAATTCAAGAATGGGTTGGGCCCATGATTGGTGTAAACCTTTACACCATTAGCTTAAATTGATTTTTGAATAATGGGCCGCAAATATTTACATATAAAAAGAAGAAAGACAAAATATGTAAATGTAGAAAATACGATGTGTTTAACCCGAGGTTGGATTGAGTTGTGATGTAAACCTGCCCGGAACCGCCCGGCTGTCCAGTAGTCACAACAATACCTATCCAATGTGGGTGGTTAAACATGGAGCCCAATAAGGACCCGAGGTTAGACTGAGTTGTGGCGTAAGACTGCCCGGACCCAACCGGCAACAGGCAGCCACAACAATACCTGTCTAATGTGAGAGGTCAAGGCTTTAATAAGACAATTAAGGCTGAGTCAGGATTGATAGGATTAAGTAAATTATATTAATACTTAATCAAAATGGAACATGCTAAACTAAACAGACTGATTGGGGGTTAGGTTTACAAAACACTTAACCAAATTAGCATGTTGGCTAGAAATAGAAAACCTAGTAGCGGGGGACCCTTTTCAGCAGTAACCCTATAAGGTGTATCATGATACCCTGAAACTAGGCAGGGTGGGGCACGATTACTGGGCTGATTGTAAGAGGTCAAATCGACGGCGGTGGTGCAGTAGTGTAGGTTCTAACGGGGTGCGGGCGTGCACACACTCCGGCGCAGAAAAATAAGGCACTGGGCACCAGTAGCATACCTGTGCATTCTAGGATTGTGTCGGGCCGCCACCATGGGACTTGATACAACCCATGGTGGGACCAGCATAGGTAACTACAACATCGGGGGCCGTAAGACACATGTAACTATGCGAGTAGGAGCCGATCATCATAAAATGGATTACTTCACCCTGATTATGGGGTGCCTGTTGGGAACTAGTTTATATGGGTACAGAGATTAATATGGGGTACGATAGTATATTCGACCCTGGACAACTTAACTAATTATATGATGCTTTCCCATTTCTAGTTTATACTTATCATACCCAGTTCTTTATTCATAGACTGAATAGTCCTAGACTTACTCAGGCTTTATGTCTGACTCTACTTTTCTTTCGTCTTCTTTTCTTCCGTTCCCCCCCCCCCCAAGGTCCACAGGGAGGGAATACCGCAGCTTGACCAGCCTTCATATCCATCTTGAAGAGAAAGAATGTATTGCTTGGATCTTTTCGTTTTGGACTATGGCTTTGGACAACAACTATGGGACTTTTGCAGTTTATTTATGTTTTCTTTGTGCTTCTTTAAATAATGTAATCAAGACAGTTATGAAGATGTTATGTTTTTTGGAAGTATTGTAAGACAATTATGGTATGTTGTTGTAACACATATCTTTTATGAAATAAAAGTTGTTTTTTTTCCGCTGTTCAAAAATATGTGTTCTTATATTCTGTCTTGTATATCTGTGACTTATAATAAACCTCCACCAAAATTAGGGCATTCCCTTTGAGAGTGACCCTAACGGAGGTGGGGTGTTTCATAGTAGGTGTTAGATAATGAAAGGAAAAAAGCACGTGTGGCACAGAGCAACGATGAATCAGAGCTGTGGGACGATATCCATTTATAAATTTACCAATTGGTTATTTGACCTGTTGAATAGACTGAAAATGGGGAAGCTTTGTTCATAGGAGTTACACTTGTGGTGAATGTTATAAGGAGTTTTGCAGTAAGAATTTGAACCATGAGCATTGCTTGGAGCTTATCAGAATATAGTAGGGTGTGCAGCAGCTGATTGTTTATGTATTTTCGTATATACAGGTCGTGCATGGTTGACTATATGTGAATCTGCATAGTCAAAGTAAATTTCAACTTTTAATGTGTTGCAATAGGTTTTATTTTGAATCAGTTGGTTGCTTGTATAATTATGTATAAATAGTTTGTTTATAGTTGAGTTATATACAAATCTGCATGAGTGCTATGCAAATTTCAAGTTTTAATATTTAAGTCAGTGTGTTACTACACTATCGAGTGGTCTTAAAGTGTGTTAAGAATCAAAATCGATAGTACACCTTTTCAAATATGGTCACACTTATCTATGTACACGTTCATTGGACATGCCTCCGTACTGGTACACACACACACACACATATATATATATAACCAACTTTCATATATATATATATAAATAAAGAGAAAGAGAGAGAAGCGTCCTGGGGAACCCCTGTTTTGTAGCACCTCTTTAACACCTCTACCCATTCGTCAGCCACACTAATCCAACTTAAACAAAAAATTATAGATGTTCAATCCACGTATTATCTGCATCCAAAATTTGAGCACATTTTGACATTCATAACGTTTCCAAAATCTTTGCTCAATTATTCACCGTCCATGCATTTATTCAAGCCGTAAATTTTAAACATACAATATATTATTCTACGAATGTCGGCACGAGCTCAAATTTTGAATGGATGATAATATATATGTGGATTGAACATCTACAAAATCTTATCGAATTTGGATTGGTGTAGCCCACAAATGGATAGGGGTGTTAAAGGGGTGCTGTAAAACAGGGGTGGTCCGGAACGCCCCTGTTTTGCAGCACCCCTATTTGTTCGCGAGTTACACCAAGTCAAATCCAAAAAAAAATTAGATGTTTAGTCCATATGTATTATCATTAATCCAAAATTTGATATCGTTTCGACATTCTAGAATAATATATTTGATTTTTAAATTTAACAGTTCGAATAAATGTTTGAAATGTGAATAATTGAGCTAAGATTTTGAAAATGTTACGAATGCCGAAACGAGCTCAAATTTTGGATAATTGATAATATAAATATGGATTGAGCATTTATAAATTCTTGTTGAATTTGGATTGGTGTAGCTCACAAACGGTTAGGGTGCTAAATGGGTGCTACAAAACAGAGGTGCCCTGAAACGTTCCTCCTCTATATATACATATACATAGTGCGTTGCTAAAGCACACAGGAAATTGTTCCCTAATACCGCAGATAAAAATAACCAATTCAATAAATTTTATGTACTTCCAACTACCAACCTCATTTCATACGAGAATCAACCAACATGCAAAATTGTTTTGCACGACGAACAGCCGTCGACCAACATCGTTTCCCACGATCATTAATCACCGAACTATTGTTATTTGGTAGTCGATTGTAACAATCCAGAAAACCAGAACCAAATTAAAAATTTTACTTTGGTCAATTTAATGGATTTTGAATATTTAATGATTTATTTTAAATAATTACAACTAGAAATTTATTTTGAATAGAATTAGAACGTATAAATTTATTTAAATCAAAGATAGAATATAAGTATTTATTTTAATTATATAACGAGCCTGAAATGGCGCGGTAGTTTGAAGATTCGATTTCAAATTTCAAATGAATGTACAGGATTCAAAATGAACCGGATTTCATTAAAACCAGAAATATTTGAATCTGTTTGAAAATATCTTTCCAACGGATGTGAAAAATCCAGATTTCATAACGGGAATAAAAAGTTATGTCCAGTTGAAAATTCAGAATAATCGCTATGGAATTTTATATAATATATAGCCCTTAAAAATAGTGAATTTGCAAACGACCTCCATTTTCAATGAAGCCACTTTTGTTGGATTCGTAATGTCAAATTATTACTAGATTCCAATTTTCATAATTTTTGGAATTAATATGTGAGCGTTGTGGATTTAAACGTGTTTGGTCAATTCAGTTTGAATTTAATCGACTGGAAAATGATCGTTTTTCAAATGGTCTCCAAATTCGACGAAATTAGTTTTGTTAGGACCATATCGTCATAACATAGCTAGAATTATTTTTCTGGAATTTTCAGAGTCAGTATGTGGCCCCGGTAAATTAAAATATACATTTAAAATGAATATATAATGATTTAAATTTTAGATTAAACGAAAACTGATCGATACAGTCGAATCAGCTTACCGAACATATCCCATTATGTTTGGAATGGGGGTAATTAGCTAGGGCCGACAGTCGTTGGGTTTCGTTTGGAGTTCAAAAGAAAAGTCAACATTTTGGAGAATTAAATAAAATAAATATTTATATAACTTACTTTTCATAACACCCCTCTCTCTCTCTTTAGTTCAATCGAACGAAATAAAATAAAATAAAATGCCACCGCTGCCTCGATCTAGCCATCGCCGGCCACTGCATCGCGCCGCCACCCACCCCCACAATCATCGCTCCGCCTCCTCAGCCCCCTCCGCTCCTCCACCTCTGTGGTCCCTCTCTCCTCATCCACCAATGAAAACCCACACCTCCTAACCCAAATCAGCCCGGAGCCGCCGCCAGAGGCCTGCTGCCCCCACCTCCAACGCCTCCGACCACCTTTGCGCCCTTAGCCTTTCCTCCGACCACCCCTCCGATGACGAACTCCCTCCCCCCCCCCCCCCCCCTCAGAAAACCGATAAATGTGAGTTTTTCTCCTTTATTTATTTACTATGATGTAATTAGTTTTTATTTTTATTTTAATAAATATATATATAAAGATGCTATTTTTTAAAATATAAAAATACGATTTTTAATCATAAAGATATGATTTTTCTATATATGAAAAATATGATTTTTATGTTGAAAGAGAAGTTAGAAAAATATGAATGAGATTTTTAATTTAGAAAAGATGAGATTTTTAATTTAGAAAAAATTAGATTTTTAATTTAGAAAAGATTATATTTTTATTAATCTAAAAATTGGATTTTTATTTATATGAATGGAATAAAAAAATATGATATTTTATTTATATAAATATCGTTGATTAAAAATATGATTTTTATAATTTGAATAACATAATAAAAATATGATTTTTATCATTAGAATAGCAAAATAAAAGTTCGATTTTTATATATAGGATAGCGCCATAAAAATTTGATTTTTGTATATATTATCATAGAATAAAAGTAGGTTTTTAATTATTTGAGTAGCATTATAAAAATATAATTTTTTATATATAGAGTAGCATTATAAAAATATAGTTTTTATATATGAAGTAGCAAAGAAAAAAATATGATTTTTATATAGAAAGTAGCGTTGTAAAAGTCTGATTTTTATAATGTAGATTTGAAATAAAAATATGATTGATATAATATATGTAGTGTTTTAATAATATGATCTTTATATTGTAAACATCGTTATAAAGAAGTGATTTTTATATATATGACATTGAAATAAAACTGTGATTTTTACATATAAATATCGTGGATTTTAAATATTGTTTTTAATGTATAAACATCTTATTAAAAATGTGTTTTTTACTATAAACAACGGGAAAAGGATTGCGTTGGAACTTCGGAAAAATCCAAACTGTTCAGAAATTCAGAAGTAAAACTGGAGGAGTGGATCCCAAAGGTGAGAACTTCGCACTCTAAATTTATTTTCTAGTTAAATATATATACTAGGATGTAGATGGTGCTTAGAAGCACCCGACACCTTTGTTTGAAACCGTGGATGTTTGGTTGTTTGTTTGATTGGTTTATTTATTTGAATTTGGTTTGGGAAGTGAAATGGATTGATTAGAATTGGTATGTATATGGCGCGAGCCAGTATTAGGTGAGGGATAAGGCTGGACCTTATTCAGGTTCTAGTATCGTGCCGTTATGCTGCCGAAATTTTCAAAAAAAATGTTTGAACAATAAAAATATCATTTTTATTGTATAAATGAATTGTATAAAATATTCATGTGTTGAAATAAATATTTTATCATTAAAAATATAATTTTTAATGAATATATAAATGAAAATAAATATTAATTTACAAATTGGACGATTTGTTTATGTACACACATTTGATTGATATTGATTGGGACGATATATTTTACACATCGCCCAACTCCACAAATAAAATCGGTGTGTGTTGGTTGAAACCCCACACGGGTATTGGGATGATATTGGACATACACTAATCCCAATATTTAGTTGTATGTTAATTGATTGGTTGACAGGCTGTTGTAAGCGTTAATTATTTATATTTAACGCTTATGCAGTTGTGTAATGCACTCTGCATGATGGTTGACTGTATTTGATTATTGTTGTGTACATGTGTGTATGAAATCCATATAAATAAAATTATATGGTAATTGACTATGTCTGATTCCAATTCGGAAAGAACAAATATTTTAAATTAACGAATATTTTAAAATGACGAATAATGAATATTTAAAAAAAAACTAATATTTTAAAATAGTATTCAGTAATGGATCAAAATGTGACTTTGATGTCCGATTTGGGATGGACACGAAAATATTGAAATATATGAAGCCGTGTTGATTAGATTAACGCCATTTTGACGTGAACGATATTTATATCGATTTTATTCATTTTTATAATGAATATCGAAAATGAAATGATTTCAAAATATGATATTTTGAAAATATTATCACTTATATATAATAATGATAAGGAAAATTCAATTTTGATTAAGATTGAAAATGTAGTTAGAATCGTTTTAAAACGAATTTATAAAATACGTTTTAAATGGAAATCGACGAAATATATATAATATATATCTATATAATAAAATTCCTCCCTTGGACGATGTGATGACCCCAAACTTCCACGAAGTGAAAGTAAGAGATGATCATTTGGAATACAATATAAATACAATAATACATATCACAGATACAAAATAGCGTAGGAAATTCATAGAGTAACAACATCATAGCAGCGGAAATATAATGTCGTCTATCACAGAAAATCCAAAGTCACAGACTTCTACATTATTACACCAAATTCGCAGAAAAGAAATAAGTTCCAACTCCAACTTAAACAACGTGGAATTAAACAAGTTTCATGATTGAAATAAAAAGAAAGAGAAAAATGTAAGAGCGGCGAATGACGAGTCTTCAAATCTCCTAGTCATCACCTTCCCACAAGCAAATCCAAGAGAAATAATAAGCAGCTCCAAGGAAAGACTCCAAGCGAAAGATAACCTGTTTACTTGGCTGCCCGTGTAGAAAAGAGGGCAGCCGAGTTTGCAAAAAGGTGAAACAAACTACAGGTCAGTCGTGGGACTGGTGTGAGAATTCTTAACTAACATACTATTAATAATATGGAAAATCCAAAGACCATGCCGCTAATGCGGAACGGATTTATTTCAATGGATTGCCGTGCATAATTTTAAAAGTGTCAGAACAAGCAGAGAAATAAATCGTGCAATAACGCAATGCTTTTTAGAAAAATGGAATCACCATAAGACTCAAGTCCCATCACATAATGCAACGCACACCAGAGGATAGAGTTTTCCCTTATGGTGATTAAACATGCTAAATACGGCAAATACGGGTTTAATATTATTATTAGCATATATAACAAAACATTTCAAAATAAATGTATCAATCCTAGGAAGCATAGGTACCATATACTATGCCTCCGTACTAGTAATACAATCAAATCCCAAGGCTAGGGAGGAGCTCCTACCGATTCGAGACACTAGCTAATGTCTCAGAATTCCCCGCAGTGAACCCTTGGATCCTGCAGGGCCGGTCCGCCATACGAGTTGCGGATTAGTTATTCCTGAACACACGTTTCCCAGTCCTATAGGACCTATCATCCGAGGCGCCTCATTCCATCATCCACATAAGTAAAATGTCAGGGCTGGTAGGTCACTGACACTATTCTAGCTAGAAAGAAACGTGCTGCTCTCCCTGTGTTCCCTTCTCCCGTTTTAGACTACCCGGTGTGTGAGGCTCGCGAAGTCTCATTGTACACAAAGCTATGCCTAAACAGACTATGCTTTGATCGTCCCATAAGGCCTGCTTTTCAACAAAACGTTGATCACATGCACCTTAGCGTGCCACATCATCACCCCATACCCTACTACCAACCCTTTGCCGAAATATATGAACGGGTGTTAAGCAAGAGAATAGAATCCCCGCCACCAAACATCCATACCTTCGACAAAAGATCAATAACGTGATATTTAATAGAGTATGATATCAGACACACAATCCATTTAATAGCTTATGCTCTGGGTTTGAGCGAAAGCCTAATCCGTTCAATCAACATGTTCATTCGGGCAATGACCTTGACCTTGACTTGGGAGCAAATCAATTCAAAGCCTAAATCGCTGTCCTCCTGAGGGGAAGATTGACGGTCTTTATTCGTCGTCCTCTACTTCAAACCTTAACGTCGCTTGATTATTCGGAATGAGATTAACTCGGCCGTTCCAAATAAGCTTCGTATATTTATATATATATTCATAAATAATGAAATTTTTGTCATGTAGTGTAAATTCACATTCTTAATTACAAAGAAAAATGTAATTTTTATCATGCGATGTATTTTCTCTATTTCTATACATTAAATAAAATGCAAATTAATATTACGGTGTAAATCCTTTTTAATTACTTTACAAGTGATGTAACTTCCCCTACGGCGTACATTTCTTTTTAATTAACATTAAAAATAATGTTAACTTAACAAACGAAGAAATCTCTTTTTATTGACATTAAAAATAATGTTAACTTAACATATGATGAAATCTCTTTTTATTAATATTAAAAATAATGTTAACTCATCCTACGGTCAAATTCTTTTATTTTAACATTAAAAATGAGGTTAAATCATCCTACGGTCAAATTCTTTTATTTTAACATTAAAAATGAGGTTAAATCATCCTACGGTAAAATTCTTTTATTTTAACATTAAAAATGAGGTTAAATCATCCTATGGTCAAATTCTTTTATTTTAACATTAAAAATAATGTTAAATCGTCCTACGGTCATCCTACGGTCAAATTCTTTTATTTTAACGTTAAAAATAATGTTAAATCATCCTACGGTCAAATTCTTTTATTTTAACATTAAAAATAATGTTAAATCATCCTACGGTCAAATTCTTTTATTTTAACATTAAAAATAATGTTAAATCGTCCTACGGTCAAATTCTTTTATTTTAACATTAAAAATAATGTTAAATCACCTACGGTCAAATTCTTTTACTTTAACATTAAAAATGAGGTTAAATCATCCTACGGTCAAATTCTTTTATTTTAACATTAAAAATGAGGTACGGTCAAATTCTTTTATTTTAACATTAAAAATAATGTTAAATCATCCTACGGTCAAATTCTTTTATTTTAACATTAAAAATAATGTTAAATCATCCTACGGTCAAATTCTTTTATTTTAACATTAAAAATAATGTTAAATCATCCTACGGTCAAATTCTTTTATTTTAACATTAAAAATAATGTTAAATCATCCTACGGTCAAATTGTTTTCTAGATGAATTACTAACATGGGATAACATGTAATATCTCACATAAATCAATAACCAACATCAATAACATAGATCAGAATCACGAATCCATATAGTATGACTTATGAACCACAACCACATTGAATTGAAATTAAAATAGATCAGTTAAAAATCAGAATGCTCACCTCGACTTCAGATCTAGATCTAAAATCGAAATAAAATCCAGAAAATGTTCCAATTGACCCTAGGTCGAAGTTTTTGTTGTCACGTTTCACCCGGATCTGAAATTTTCTGATTTGAAGTTCACACGAATTAGTTATCAATGTTTTAAATATACAGACTTTTAACAACTGCTGCAGCAACGCTTAAAAGCGTCGCTAAATCTGAAATAGATAATACCTTTTATAGTTCAGTTTTGTTCAAAATTTCAAATCTGATTTTCGCGAGCTGTAGTTAACGGATTTGGGCACCGTTTGTTGGAGAAGGACCGGGGAGGAGAGGCGCAGGTTCGACCAGAGGGGGTGGCGTTCGGCGGCGGCGTGTGGGGCCCGGGGGGGCGCGACCGGCGGACCTTCGAGGGGCTGGGGCGGCTTCAACAGGGCACGGTTCAAGGTGCTTCTTGTCGGAGGTCGTAGGGTTCGGGAAGAGCTTCGATACGAGTATTAGTTTGTTGAATTTCGTTGTGAGATGAGGGAGAAAACTGAGCTCAAAGATTTGAGCAATTGATGGGTTACGGTTGTGCAAAACGGATGAAGAAGACGGCTGTATACGGGCGTATTTATACTAGTATTTCTAGGGTTTTATTTTATTATTTATTTAATTAATTAATTCTAGAAATTAGTGTTTTCCCATACGATCTCCAAACAAAGCTCAACGACTGTCGAACTAAATGTTTTGACGTCTTCTGATCGCGATGGCGCTATTGCCAAGGTCTAATTCTGAAGTTACAGTCATGTTTCTTTTATTTTTAAAATAAATCATTTAATTTAAATTCGAACGTACTTGTTAATTCCACTAGGGCCACTTACTGGCTCAGAAAAATCCAGAAAAATTATTTTTGGCTTTCTTATGTCAATACGGTCCTAACAAAATTTATTTCGCCTTATTCTGAGACTGTTTGGAAAATGGCTATTTTTCAGTCAATTAATTTCGACCAAAACTGACAAAACACAGATTCTTTTGCTATGCTTACATACTAGCTTCAAAAATCATGAAATTTGGAACCTAGCAATAGTTTTACATTCCGGACCCAACAAAAGTGGTTTCGTTGAATTCCGAGGTCGTATGCAAAATGCCAATTTTCAAGGGCGACATATTTCCTATAGCGACTTTTCTGGAAATTCATTTGGCCATAACTTTTGATTTCTACTATGAAACTTCGATTTTTTGGGTTCGTTAGAAAGATACTCATTAACGAATTTAGATATTTTTTGTTTCACCAAAATCCGGTTTATTATGCATCCTGTGCAGTCAGTCAAAGTTCAAGTTTGACTTTTCAAACTACCTTCTAATTCTCTATGCAATTTATTTGAATAACTTTGCATTAACTTTGCTCAAAACAAATTCCCATTCATTTTTATTTGAAATAATTTATTTTAAATATTTAAACACCCCTAAATGAAAATTTTAAATTGGCCCCACCTTCCGGGTTGTTACAATCTCCCCTCCTTAAGAACTTTTCGTCCTCGAAAAGGAAAAAGGAAAAATAGAAGAGTAGGAACCAACACAGAGAATACTGAAAAGATTAAGCATACCTCAAGACAAAACCTAATCAGAGATATCCACTCCGCAGTTGGGATAGGCCTGTTTGATACTCTCTTCCGTTTCCCAAGTGCAGTCTCTAGGGTCACCACTCCACGGCACCTTGACTAGGTTGATTCTTTTATTCCTCAGCACTCTAGTTTCTTTGCCAATAATTTTCAGTGGCTCTCTTCTCACTGCTAGGCTTGGGGTAATTTCCAAATCTTGCTGTGCAGCTTCCTCCACAACTAGATCCGGATCATGGACATGCCTTCGAAGTTGAGATACATGGAATACATCGTGCACTCCAGGCAACCAGTCGGGCATCTGAATTCGGTAAGCTAGGGTGCCAATCTTTTCAAGAATAGGGAAAGGGGCGATGAATTTGGGTGATAGTTTCCATGTTTTTCCAAAACGGATAACACCTCGCATTGGAGCGACTTTCAGATAGACATAGTCACCCACATCAAAAGCTAGCTCTCGCCTTCTTACATCTGCGTAACTTTTCTGTCTACTTTGGGCCGCCAATAGTCGCTTCTTAATAAAGTCAACTTTGTCCGAAGCTTCTCGGATCATGTCAGGACCCAACACAAGCCGATTTCCTTTTTCAACCCAACATGCTGGCGATCTACATGGCCTGTCATATAAGGCTTCAAATGGAGACATTTTCAAACCCGCTTGATAGCTATTGTTGTACGAGAATTCAACTAAATGCAAGTGACCCTCCCAAGACCCTCCAAAATTGAGTATACAAGCTCGCAGTAGATCTTCAAGAATGCGATTCACTCGCTCAGTCTGGCCGTCAGTCTGAGGGTGATACGCGGTACTAAGATTCAACTTCGTTCCCAACTCGTTTTGGAATGCTTCCCAAAATTTACTAGCAAAGATAGGATCACGGTCGCTAACAATGCTACTAGGGACTCTGTGAAAAAGAAAGGATTAAAATTTATTTTGTAAAAGAAAACTTCCATTCTAATTATGAAGAGAAGAAAGATTTGGTTTTATTACCCATGTAGCCTGACGATTTCTTTGAAATAGATTTGCGCCAGACCTTGAGCAGTTCTAGTGGATTTGACAGGTATGAAATGAGCAGACTTAGTGAAACGATCCACGATCACCCATATGTGTTGTCATTTCCTATCATTTTCCTCGTAACGACAAGCGAACTCCGCCAACCTGTTGAATGAGAGGTCAATGTGAGCAGTGGCTCTATCAATATACTTCCTCGCAAGCCCATTTATGAATCTCTTATGAAAGTCATCTTGAACCAACTCAGGCGCGTAGCGGGAAAGATCTTCAAATCTTCGTACATATTCTGAAATGGTCTTGTCGCCTTGCTTCAGATTGGCGAACTCATCATGTAGCTTCTCTACCTCTTGCCTTGTAATATATTTGTCATTGAAAAGCTCCTTAAACCTCGTCCAAGTCATATCGTCTGCAATTCCTCCAACCGTAACAGTGTCCCACCAGTTTTGAAATTCCTCCTGTAACAGCCATGAAGCCACTAATCTTTTCCTCTAATCCTCCAGCTCCAATCCTCCAAAAATCTTCTCGTAGTTCCTCAGCCAAGCTTGAGCTTGTGTCACAGTCTCCGTACCCTTAAATGGCACCCCTCCCAAGTTTTTATACTTCTTAGCCGTCTTATCTAAATCAAAGGGTTGGGGTGGTGGTGCTTGTTGGACAGTAGCCTCTTCGGTTCCAGCAGCATTCTGCCTCCTTGCTCTAGCTCTAGCGGCTCTAGCGGCAGCGGTACTCATTTTTAGTTAGTTCTGTACGATCAAGGAAAGAGTCAGAACAACTATAATGGTGATTTGAAGAGTTGATCAAGATAAAAGGACGGATAAAAGATAATAATAATAGAATGACTGACTATTATGTATTCACATGAAATGTTCGCCACAGAATATTGTGATTCTATGTAAACGAATTATCATAAATATGCTATATTCCAAAGCTAAGTTTAACCAAAGCACTGATACCAACTGTGATGACCCCAAACTTCCACGAAGTGAAAGTAAGAGATGATCATTTGGAATACAACATAAATACAATAATACATATCACAGATACAAAATAGCATAGGAAATTCATAGAGTAACAACATCATAGCAGCGGAAATATAATGTCATCCATCATAGAAAATCCACAGTCACAGACTTCTACATTATTACACCAAATTCGCAGAAAAGAAATAAGTTCCAACTCCAACTTAAACAACGTGGAATTAAACAAGTTTCATGACTGAAATAAAAAGAAAGAGAAAAATGTAAGAGCAGCGAATGATGAGTCTTCAAATCTCCTAGTCATCACCTTCCCACAAGCAAATCCAAGAGAAATAATAAGCAGCTCTAAGGAAAGACTCCAAGCGAAAGATAACCTGTTTACTTGGCTGCCCGTGTAGAAAAGATGGCACCCGAGTTTGCAAAAAGGTGAAACAAACTACAAGTCAGTCGTGGGACTGATGTGAGAATTCTTAACTAACATACTATTAATAATATGGCAAATCCAAAGACCATGCCGCTAATGCGGAACGGATTTATTTCAATGGATTACCGTGCATAATTTTAAAAGTGTCAGAACAAGCAGAGAAATAAATCGTGCAATAATGCAATGCTTTTTAGAAAAATGGAATCACCATAAGACTCAAGTCCCATCACACAATGCAACGTACACCAGAGGATAGAGTTTTCCCTTATGGTGATTAAACATGCTAAATACGGCAAATACGGGTTTAATATTATTATTAGCATATATAACAAAACATTTCAAAATAAATGTATCAATCTTAGGAAGCATAAGTACCATATACTATGCCTCCGTACTAGTAATACAATCAAATCCGTAGGGTCGTAATTGGAATTTGGATTTCCATCTGAGTCAAGGCTAGGGAGGAGCTCCTACCGATTCGAGACACTCTAGCTAATGTCTCAGGATTCCCCGCAGTGAACCCTTGGATCCTGCAGGGCCGGTCCGCCATACGAGTTGCGGATTAGTTATTTCTGAACACACGTTTCCCAGTCCTATAGGACCTATCATCCGAGGCGCCTCATTCCATCATCCACATAAGTAAAATGTCAGGGCTGGTAGGTCACTGACACTACTCTAGCTAGAAAGAAACGTGCTGCTCTCCCTGCGCTCCCTTCTCCCGTTTTAGACTACCCGGTGTGTGAGGCTCGCGAAGTCTCGTTGTACACAAAGCTATGCCTAAACAGACTATGCTTTGATCGTCCCACATGGCCTTCTTTTCAACAAAACCTTGATCACATGCACCTTAGCGTGCCACATCATCACCCCATACCCTACTACCAACCCTTTGCCGAAATATATGAATGGGTGTTAAGCAAGAGAATAGAATCCCCGCCACCAAACATCCATACCTTCGACAAAAGATCAATAACGTGATATTTAATAGAGTATGATGTCAGACACACAATCCATTTAATAGCTTATGCTTTGGGTCTGAGCGAAAGCCTAATCCGTTCAATCAACTTGTTCGTTCGGGCAATGACCTTGACCTTGACTTGGGAGCAAATCAATTCAGAGCCTAAATCGCTGTCCTCCTGAGGGGAAGATTGACGGTCCTCATTCGTCGTCCTCTACTTCAAACCTTAACGTCGCTTGATTATTCGGAATGAGATTAACTCGGCCTTTCCAAATAACCTTCGTATATTTATATATATATTCATAAATAATGAAATTTTTGTCATGCAGTGTAAATTCAAATTCTTAATTACAAAGAAAATTGTAATTTTTATCATGCGATGTATTTTCTCTATTTTTATACATTAAATAAAATGCAAATTAATATTACGGTGTAAATCCTTTTTAATAACTTTACAAGTGATGTAACTTCCCCTACGGCGTACATTTCTTTTTAATTAACATTAAAAATAATGTTAACTTAACAAACGAAGAAATCTCTATTTATTAACATTAAAAATAATGTTAACTTAACATACGATGAAATCTCTTTTTATTAACATTAAAAATAATGTTAACTCATCCTTCGGTCAAATTTTTTTTGTTTTAACATTAAAAATGAGGTTAAATCATCCTACGGTCAAATTCTTTTATTTTAACATAAAAAATGAGGTTAAATCATCCTACGGTCAAATTCTTTTATTTTAACATTAAAAATAATGTTAAATCATCCTACGGTCAAATTCTTTTATTTTAACATTAAAAATGAGGTTAAATCATCCTACGGTCAAATTCTTTTATTTTAACATTAAAAATAATGTTAAATCATTCTTTTATTTTAACATTAAAAATAATGTTAAATCGTCCAACGGTCAAATTCTTTTATTTTAGCAGTAAAAATAATTTTAAATCATCCTACGGTTAAATTCTTTTATTTTAACATTAAAAATAATGTTAAATCATCCTACGGCCAAATTCTTTTATTTTAACATTAAAAATAATGTTAAATCGTCCTACGGTCAAATTCTTTTATTTTAACATTAAAAATAATGTTAAATCATCCTACGGTCAAATTCTTTTATTTTAACATTAAAACTAATGTTAAATCGTCCTACGGTCAAATTCTTTTATTTTAACATTAAAACTAATGTTAAATCGTCATACGGTCAAATTCTTTTATTTTAACATTAAAAATAATGTTAAATCTTCCTACGGTCAAATTCTTTTATTTTAACATTAAAAATAATGTTAAATCGTCCTACGGTCAAATTCTTTTATTTTAACATTAAAAATGAGGTTAAATCATCCTATGGTCAAATTCTTTTATTTTAACATTAAAAATGAGGTTAAATCATCCTACGGTCAAATTCTTTTATTTTAACATTAAAAATAATGTTAAATCATCCTACGGTCAAATTCTTTTATTTTAACATTAAAAATAATGTTAAATCATCCTACGGTCAAATTCTTTTATTTTAACATTAAAAATAATGTTAAATCATCCTACAGTCAAATTCTTTTATTTTAAGATTAAAAATAATGTTAAATCATCCTACGGTCAATTTCTTTTATTTTAACATTAAAAATAATGTTAAATCATCCTACGGTCAAATTCTTTTATTTTAACATTAAACATAATGTTAAATCATCCTACCGTCAAATTGTTTTCTAGATGAATTACTAACATGGGATAACATGTAATATCTCACATAAATCAATAACCAACATCAATAACATAGATCAGAATCACGAATCCATATAGTATGACTTATGAACCACAACCACGTTGAATTGAAATTAAAATAGATCAGTTAAAAATCAGAATGCTCACCTCGACTTCAGATCTAGATCTAAAATCGAAATAAAATCCAGAAAATGTCCCAATTGATCCTAGTCGAAGTTTTTATTGTCACTTTTCACCCGGATCTGAAATTTTCTGATTTGAAGTTCACACGAATTAGTTATCAATGTTTTAAATATACAGACTTTTAACAACTGCTGCAGCAACGCTTAGAAGCGTTGCTAAATCTGAAATAGATAATACCTTTTATAGTTCAGTTTTTTTCAAAATTTCAAATCCGATTTTCGCGTGCTATAGTTAACGGATTTGGGCACCGTTTGTTGGAGAAGGACCGGGGAGGAGAGGCGCAGGTTCGGCCAGAGGGGGGTGGCGTTCGGCGGCGGCGTGTGGGGCCAAGGGGGGCGCGACCGGTGGACCTTCGAGGGGCTGGGGCGGCTTCGACAGGGCACGGTTCGAGGTGCTTCTTGTCGGAGGTCGTAGGGTTCGGGAAGAGCTTCGATACGAGTATTAGTTTGTTGAATTTCGTTGTGAGATGAGGAAGAAAACTGAGCTCAAAGATTTGAGCAATTGATAGGTTACGGCTGTGCAAAACGGAGGAAGAAGACGGTAGTATACGGGCGTATTTATACTAGTATTTCTAGGGTTTTATTTTATTATTTATTTAATTAATTAATTCTAGAAATTAGTGTTTTCCCATACGATCTCCAAACAAAGCTCAATGACTGTCGAACTTAATGTTTTGACGTCTTCTGATCGCGATGGAGCTATTGCCAAGGTCTAATTCTGAAGTTACAGTCATGTTTCTTTTATTTTTAAAATAAATCATTTAATTTAAATTCGAACGTACTTGTTAATTCCACTAGGGCCACATACTGGCTCAGAAAAATCCAGAAAAATTATTTTTGGCTTTCTTATGTCAATACGGTCTTAACAAAATTTATTTCGCCTTATTCTGAGACTGTTTGAAAAATGGCTATTTTTCAGTCAATTAATTTCGATCGAAACTGACAAAACACAGATTCTTTTGCTACGCTTACATACTAGCTTCAAAAATCATGAAATTTGAATCCTTATAATAGTTTTACATTCTGGACCCAACAAAAGTGGTTTCGTTGAATTCTGAGGTCGTATGCAAAATGCCAATTTTCAAGGGCGACATATTTCCTATAGCGACTTTTCTGGAAATTCATTTGGCCATAACTTTTGATTTCTACTATGAAACTTCGATTTTTCGGGTTCGTTAGAAAAATACTCATTAACGGATTTAGATATTTTTTGTTTCACCAAAATCCGGTTTATTCTGCATCCTGTGCAGTCAGTCAAAGTTCAAGTTTGACTTTTCAAACTACCTTCTAATTCTCTATGCAATTTATTTGAATAACTTTGCATTAACTTTGCTCAAAACAAATTCCCATTCATTTTTATTTGAAATAATTTATTTTAACTATTTAAACACCCCTAAATGAAAATTTTAAATTGGCCCCACCTTCCAGGTTGTTACAAACGAACAACAAGACAAAGAGTGGTTCAGATTTAATCCCGCAAAAACAAATTCACCGTCCTAATTTAAACACATCCCCTGATATTTTGATTGCCACCTCATCTGCATTTGCCTTATATTTAGTTATCACACGTATCAGTAACTTTGCTCTCCCACTTTCATGTTCTTTAATTGTTTGACTATGGGAAGAGATTTGGATACCAGGAAATAAATTAAATATTGGTTGACATATTTGCTTAACCACTATTTTTATATTAAGCAATCTCATGGACACTCAAATTTATGGTGACAAATTATGGCCAGTAATTTGTATTTGACTTTAACGTAAAATAATTGCATGATTCGGTAAAACTATAATACCATTAATTATAATATGACATGGCTTTTTGACCTACTAAAATCAGCTCTCATCTAACCTTTTTTTTCTTTTTAATTAAAATGTTAACAAATAAGGCATAATGTTAATTCTATATTTATACAGTGCATCCGTTTTTATAAGGTATAAAAAAAGAAGCTATGTGAACCCATCGCTTAGTAATATTGAACTATCCTTACGTTCAGAAAAAACATGAAAAAATAAATATTAAACATCAGATATGCATGATTTCAATATGTACACTTCTTCTTACATGATATACACTAAAAGAAATGTATCATGTAAACATTCATGGTAAAATACATATTAACTTCAATTAAATAATTAATTCAATAGTTATATTACAGCTTATTTACAACATAAATATGCCTTTTCATGTCACATTTCCATTCAAAATCTTTCCAATCTATTCTGTAAAAATGTGTAATGTTCAAAATTCCATTTATGAAGAGTATAATAAAATTCCCCCTTGGCCAAACAACAAGACAAAGAGTGGTTCAGATTTAATCCCGCAAAAACAAATCAACCGTCCTAATTTTAAAACATCCCTTGATATTTTGATTGCCACCTCATTCGCATTTGCCTTATATTTAGTTATCACACGTACTAGTAACTTTGCTCTCCCACTTTCACATTCTTTAATTGTTTGACTATGGGAAGAGATTTGGATACCAGGAAATAAATTAAATATTGGTTGACATATTTGCTTATCCACTATTTTTATATTAAGCAATCTCATGGACACTCATATTTATGGTGACAAATTGTGGCCAGTAATTTGTATTTGACTTTAACGTAAAATAATTGCATGATTCGGTAAAACTATAATACCATAAATTATAATATGACATGGCTTTTTGACCCACTAAAATCAGCTCTCATCTAACCTTTTTTCTTTTTGACTAAAATGCTAACAAATAAGGCATAATGTTAATTCTATATCTATACAGTGCATCTATTATTATAAGGTATAAAAAAAGAAACTATGTGAACCCATCGCTTATTAATATTGAACTACCCTTATGTTCGGAAAAAACATGAAAAATTAAATATTAAACATCAGATATGCATGATTTCAATATGTACACTTCTGCTTGCAGCATATACACTAAAAGAAATGTATCATGTAAACATTCATGGTAAAATACATATTAACTTCAATTAAATAATTAATTCAATAGTTATATTACAGCTTATTTACAACATAAATATGTCTTTTCAGGTCACATTTCCATTCAAAATCTTTCCAAACTATTCTATAAAAATGCGTAATGTTCAAAATTCCATTTATGAAGAAATGTGGGTATCAGTAAACAAATTCGTATATTATTTGACACAATAGTGTTATCCATAACAGCTATATCCAAACAACTATTATATTCATAATAATACATACTTCATATCATGTAATTTTAAATATTTTGTCATAGCTCGATTTTTTAATACATGATAAGCATCTTATTATTCTACACTTCAACTGGACTAGACTTTCTTGAAACGCAAAAATTAAATAAACAATTTAGATACTGAAATAGTGAGACTGCCCAAATGTAACAGATATTGAATGAGTAAAATTATCTTTATCATTGTTTATGTCTCAATGTCCGGCGACAAATAAGTTGTATTGATATGAGTACTAACCTATATGCCTTCTATACGTATACAGATTAATTTAGTGATTAATTCTCTTCATCATTCTAATATGAGTAAAACCCTCTTTATCATTCTAATGTTTTGATTAATTCTGGAAGCTTGTTGTGTGTATCATATGGGTTGGGTTTTAATTTTTATTTTATGACCTTTTTATGGTGCAGTATAGACAAAGTTTTAAGAAAATTAGTTTATCATGACAAATTTAGCATCTTTTCTGCATAACCAGTGAGTTTTCTTAATTGATTTTGATTTGAATCTTATGGGCCATATTAGAATTTAGTGATTGAAACAGTTATATACAATTGAATTTGGTCACATAAACCTTTAATAGTTGTCATTGCTGATCCTTCATTATACAAATCATCTTTGAGTTAAAAAAAGTAAAGTTTGATATCCTTTTATCACATTTTCCTTGCCTCAAGTTAATGTTTTCCAAATTAATTTGCTTAGTTGATGTTTAGTGAAGGATATAAAGAAACGCTGCATATTTTCCATATGCTTAAGTGAGAAATGCAATAGACAACTAATATACACATAAACATTGTTTTTATGCTCTTTTTGTTGTGTAGGATAGATAACTATTGAAGTTTCAACAAATCTAGCTGACAACGGAAAATTTAGCATATTTTCTCTGTATCCGTTGAATTTTTTAATTGATTCAGCTACCATAGTGATTTGTCGGCATCATTTTAGTTATATTACTCAATTTTTCTATCTTCAATAGGGTAACACCAAACTATAGTAATTTTCTACACAAAAGGTTTATAGCATTAATAGTTGATTATTCTTCCCTGTACTCAAAATCTTGCATCTTCCTACTGTCATAATGCAAATTATAGTATACTATATCTTGAATATTATATGACATATCCTTGCGTTAGATTTCCATAAATAAATTATTCCTTAAGACTGGCTTCCCTTAATTTCACCATATTTCCTTAACATATCATTGTTCTATGGTAACATACCATTGCCTTTTATCCTTGCAATAATCAATATATTTTTAGAGTTTCAGTTCATAAAAATGTACACTAGTTAGCATTTGGAAAACAATTATGAAATTACGTTATTCATGAATATATTAATTTTTTGACAAGAGTACCATCGATGGTAACTTTTACTGCTTTTTCAATTATTTATACAAAAGAATACTGTCTTTTGTTGTAGCCAAATGCAGCTAAATTATATGGTGCTAATACTGTATTATATTTCCTTAACCACATCATTCCCTGATGATGTTAAATCTCCTTAACTTTATTTTATTTCCAAATGATATTTGTTATTTCTTGCAGTTTTAAATGATCAATAGTAAAGTAATTGCATTCACATTTAAGAAACTAATGCGAAAATTAGGCATAATTATGGATTGTTTTCTATAAAAAGCTTTGTTAATTTAGCATTAAGTCAGCATGAAACAATTTCAATCTCATGGGTAACTGACTACCTACAAATCAAATTCATTTTTGGTTAATGCGTTTTTTTTAAGTAGAACAGTAAATGGTATTACAATTTTTGATTCAATAGACAATTGTAATTTAAAGCAAGAATATCCAGTTACATATTATAAAAGGGCAACACACTAAATTTACATTACAGACTATTTAAATCTTGGTGGACCAAATGTACAGAAGTGAATTTTATGCAAATATCATCCTATAAAATTATCACCAATCATTGTAATATCAATGAATATTAAATGTTTACACGTGTTCATATTGAAAAGATGCTAACAAAAAAAGAATTATTTGAAACCCATAATTTAACAAGTTTGAAAAATAACAATAATGAAATAGATGTATTCATAAAACATTCTATAGCAGCAGAACTTCTACGAAAAACAAGTCTAATTATTTGGGATGAGTGCCTATGCAACATAGATTTTATGTTGAGACAGTTGACCGTACTCATATTTCTATCATTATTGTGTTCAACCAATGCAGATTAGCACATATATGGTTGTTTAATTCATCATTCCGTACATATATCTTTTCATCAACCCAATAGAGATACATAAAATTTGATACTGTTTACACTACGTGCAAGCTGTACCTACTTTCTATACATGCATCATTTACTTCTTGGTTTAAAATTTAGTTTCTATAGTAGAATCCTAACACATACATATATCACTTACATTATATATTTTGCTATTATATGATATGTTCTCACCGCTTATTCATAAATGCAAACCACAAAACTCAAATGTTTATGCTTCTGTGCATCGCACGGGTTTCCACTCGTATTATATATATTTAATGGCTTGAATAGAACACGCCGCGCCTCGGCGGTTCGCGAATTTCGACCATTGACTTCCAATTGACATTACGGGAGATCCGATCGTCGAATTCTCCTAAAACCGGAACCGTTGGGTTCGTATCGAAAAGAGCTTTCCAACAAATATTAGAGATTTGAAATCTAATGGTTGGATTTGGAATTATGTCCAAATCAAATTTGGAAAAGGTCGCTGTAAGTGAAGTTCGATGGCCATTTATGGAAATCGACTGTACGGGCGTTGATAAAATTATTGAAAATATTGATAATTTGTGTAAAATCATAATAAATGATTTGGAATGAATTGGGATGAAAAATTCCATGCTTATAAAGATAAAAATATGTTTTTATCAAAATGAACTAGTTATTAACTAGATTTGAAATCCAATAATTTTTTTAAACAAAATAAATTGGATATGTGAATGGTTTTAATATAACCAGAAATTTCCAACGACCAAATTAGAATGAAATTGGAATGGATTTGAAATGGAAATAATCTTCGGAATATTTCGATATTGGATTCCGTAATTATATGGATATTGTTACGGAAATTTGGAAGATATATTTTATATCGTTATTTCCAAAACGATATTTGTTGGTTTCAGAATTTGATATTGAATATAAGACGATATAATTTCTATCCAGAGCCTTATATTTAATATCAAATTGGATTTTGGGTTTGTCGTGAATGGTGCCTTCATTAACACTGATCTTAAACCCAGTTGAGAAAAGAATAAATCTTTTAATTAAGATTTAAAGAAATTTACCAATTAATTAATATTTAATTGGAATTGAATTAAGAATTGGATTTTTGAGTTTATCGTGAACGGTGCTTTAAATAACACTTGTTCTTTAAACCAATTAACAGCGAAATTAAAATTTGGAACTTATAAATCTTTTATTAAGATTTAATGTAATTTTCCAAAGTAAAGTTTTTCCAATTTAATAACATAAATTGGAATTGAATGGAATTCGATTTGATAATAATCGAAATGAGCTTCTATGTAGGAAGATTGTTAATATATATGGAATTTATAAGGTTTTGTCATTATTCCATTTATATTATTAGTCGGATACGGAAATTGATATTGATTATATATTAATCTGTTTTCCATGAAGATTCCATAATTAATGGAATGTGATTTGAGTTTATCGTGAACTGTGTTTTAAATGACATTAGTTCTTTAACCCAGTTAAAGACAGGATTATATGTCTAACATTGTATTTCGAACTATATGGTTGATCTCTGCTAAATGTATATATATATATATATATATATATTTGGTGGTGGAGAATTTATTCTCTTGCTTAACACCCTTCTCTAAGACGTACGAGCTTAGAGGTTATATATAGGCAGAAATCAATAGCACGGTGTAGATTGTCGATGCGGTATGTTTGATTTCCCAAAGTTAAATAATCATTAATATTGATTTCACTACAACAAAAAACACTTTTCGCAACAGGCCATATCTGTTGCAGTAGACCTATTGCAACAGGCCTGCGCCTGTTGGTATAGCCGAAGTTGCCAAAAGTCTGCAACATTTTCTGCCTGTTGCAATAAGATGTTGCGGTATACCTTTTTGCAACAGGCTTTTACTGTTGCAACAGATCATTTTGCAACAGTATATGCCTGTTGCAATAGATCCATAAATCTATAAAAAAAAATACAGCTTATAGAAATTACATATTAAATGTATTCGTTTTAATAATAGCGTATATCACAAAATAAAATAAACAAATAAAATTTTTATTTTAACAAAGTTTTAATAGTACAAACAATTACAACAAAAATTTATACAATTTTCATACACCATTCATGTATAACAATTTCTCTCACAACACATTAATAGTGGCACATGCTCCATTCAAATGTGAGTCCTCTTCAGATGATTTTGCTGCTAACCTTTTTGTTGATCTCCACACATACAGCTCAGTTGTAGCATTCTATACTTCTCCAATGCGGTCACGATAGAACATATGGGGCATTCCCTTATGGATGGCACCATTAAACTTCACATCAGCATAGTCACTAATTGCACGTTCTGAGTAGGAAATCAGGTTAATATACCCATTCTTCCCGATTGGACATGCAAGAAGATTACTAGCATCTTGTATGAAATCTGTGGAAACATAGAAATGACAGTAGGCACGTCCATAATAGTTATTTAGTAAAGCTAATTAAGTGAAACAAAATCTGCTTGTGTAACATTATTTTGGTAAATATGTCCCTGTGAGTATAAACTTAAGGTATATAGATTTCAGTTCAAAAAATATTACTACTTAAATTCTAAAACAAAATAACACAAAGGCATAAAGTGAACGTTCCATGCCGTAATTCATAAGAATGCCACTTAATACTCAACTCCATTTTAACATATATTCTCACTTAAGGGATTTTATTTCTAAAGATCTGTATAAATAAAAAGGAATAGAATCTAGTACATATTATAATTAAAAGGGCACACAAATTATAGGGAGTATAATAATTTACCATGTTTGCAAAAGCACACATTGTTATGCGGCTGATAAGCAGAGTCTAAAGTTAAGGTAAAACACATTGACCTTGTAAAGAAGAATCTGGTGTGTTTTTTACACAGTTCAGGGAAGACTGGAGCAATAAACCAGTAGGGTGGGCACCATGTAGCAGTGAACTCAACCACCACCTAACAATTACTCATAGTGCTGCAAAATCAATTGATTATGTAAAGAATAATATGTTATTATTTATGTATAGCCAAATACTTACTTTGAAGATGTGGTTACCTTTAAATCTACTAACATTTTTCCAAACCCGTGTCCGATCCATGCTAACCCCACTACCGTCCGACCCACGCAAGCCTCCAGCCTCTGTTGCTGCCTTTATTTGCCTCCACAAGGACCATTGTCGTTGCTTTCTCTGATCAGCTCAGCGCCCCATCTAACCATCGCATGTCCTTTTCATCGTTGTGCAAGGTGAGTTATCAGCTCACGGTTTACTTTAATTCAAGTTCGTTAACATCGTTATAAAACAGAAATTGCAGTAGTGAATGCTGTTGACATTGAACTACCTTGCTGCCTTTGATCAACCATACATTTTAAATCATGTTGATGCTGCCTACTTGAAATGAGGGTCTTTATGGTTAAAATCAGCACTCTTGGGTCAATCATATTTGGAAAATGTGTAACTAGTTGAACTGGCTTCACACACACACACAAATATATATATATATATATATATATATATATATATATATATATATATACGTGTGTTTTGTTGATGCATAGGACTATAGGTGAATTATAACACAGCACTCCAGTGTGCCTTTGTCCAACATAGGTGATGCATAGGACTAGCCTATTTATGTACAAATGACGACTTTATTTTCTTTTCCAACTATGCATTATATTTGGGAATATCTCACATTTGACTATGCCCAAATACTAAAACTTGAACCATTGGTGATACTTTTAAAGGGAATGCAACTAATTATAATGTTAATCAAGATGACCAAGATGAAGCCATACCGAGGGCATCACAGCAACCTTGCGAAGACAAACATAATTATATTCATGCAGACCATCACAAGAAGACATTGATGGGAACATCATAGAGCGTTGAGAGAAGGGTAATTAGTCTAAATCTGTTAATGATTTAAACTGTACTAACAGGAAAGGCCTCTGAAAAGGACACAAGTGTGCAAGTAGTTCTAACTGAAAATATAGCTAATGCTATTCATGACATTCGTCACATTCTTATACTAAATAATGTCAATCATGATTTCTCTGGGTAAGGTACATCCGCATTAACCCTGATTATTAAGTGGGCATTAATAAAATAAAAAGCAGGAAAAAGGCTAAAATTATAGCTCCTCCCAAAATTATAAAGTGGTAGATGAAACTTGGATAATTTACTGTGTCATAGGTGAAACTTTGCAAGTGCAGATCACTCTTATCATCATGTATGACAATAAATTTTTATTTTCTAAAATATGAAAGAAAAAAAAGAAAAAAAAAAAGAGGAATGCTACAGAGCCCATGCATTATTTCTACTTGCACAGTTAGATTTGTAAACCATTACATGAATCAAGGTCAAGGAAACAAAGATAGAACACAGATTTACAGTAAGTTCACTTCTAAATCATAAGAAAGAAACTAACTACTAAACAAAAATCAATAATGAATCTACAGTATTCATCAGTAATGCTCAAAATATTGTTTTGGAGTTGTAGACATGATTTATTAGATTATCAGTAATGAACCACAGGCCAAATATCTAAATTTACTTGTGGTTTCCCCCAAAAGATGATCTTGAATCACTGTGGATCTTCAAACCAAATAAATGACCAAATCCTAAAAACCGATTTTTGTTTGTAAAAATGTTACCTGACCAGATCTTGCATGCTAGATCTGTAATCGCATTCGAATTGCATAAATTAGGGAGGAATTAGCATAAGTTGCTCTTGCAAATCACCCTGTTCTAGAAAATCACGAGGTCGGTTTCGCGATAATACCAACAGAGAAAAAACTGTATGATTTATCGACATACCTTCCACTTTCAGATCTTGGCGGTAGTGGCTTTCACGATAATACCAACAGGAACGGATTGGGGTAACGTTGCGAGATTGACTGAGACGAAGGGGTTTGTTGATGGGGTTGAAGCGGAATCGGAAAAGGAGAGACGAGGAAGGGGAGAGGCAGGAGGAGGAGAGGAAGGTGGGAGATAGAAGCTTCGAGGAGCTGGAGATGACGGCGGAGGTAGCTGCCATCACGAAAACAAAAGTTTTAGGGTTTCCGGTTGGGATAAAATTCGGTAAGAGATGCAGGGATAGAAACTTCGAGAGAAAGGCGGAGATTATTGATCGTTTATATTTTATTGTCGTCAGGATTGGGAGGATATTTTGAGATGAGGACTGAGGAGTGTTAAGACTATTGCAAACTTTAGTTCACATTTTCTCTTTGATAATCGATTCTTTTCACACAGATCGAATCATTTACCCATTTAGATAACTTTTGAACTATTATAATCGCACAACGGTATATTAATCATATTTATTAATTAATTGTTAAATATAATAAATAAATATAACTAATAACTTATAATTATCCATAATTAATTATAGAAAATTAGTACATTAAAAAAAAAAATTGATTATAGATCACATCTAGTAATTATGATTTATTTATTAATAATCACTAGTTATACATTATAGATTATATCTAGTAATTATGAATTATTACCTTTTTAAATACCAAAAAATGATTATATATATAATCATTAATTATAATTATTTAATTAAAAATATGTTTGTAGCAACTGGGATAACAAAATAGTTATTAAAAATATATTTATTGCAACTGGCAAGAGAGCGCAGTTGCTAGAAATTCGTTTATTGCAGCTATCGGGAAATGTCACTTGCTGAAAATTACTTATTACGACTATTAGTTAGCTGCTAAAGACCATCTATTGCAAGTATCAGGAAAAGTCAGTCGTTAAAGATCATTTGATAACAAGAAAATATTACAATTCAAAAAAATACTTCTATCAAACAAAAATTATAAATTAATTCGTACAAGAAATTATTATTAACTATTAATTACTCCTTAATATTAATATTAATCAATTATCGTTTATTTATTTATTATGAATTTATTAATTATTTAATTATTTATTACTTATTTAATATTTAAATATATTCATATTCAAAATTAATTATTAATTATTATACATTAGTATTTAATTATTAATTTATTATTATTTAATAATTATTTATTTATTTTATTATTATTTAAATGCTATTTATTATTATTTGTTAATTATTAATTATTATTATTTAATATCAGTTATATATATCACTTTACGATACTTAAATTTTATTATTAATTAATAATTATTAAATATTAATCTTAATTATTATATAATTACTAATAGTTAATCATTTAACAATAACTATTTAAAATTAATTATTAAAAGTTAATCATTAAAAGCTTATACTTATTTTAATATGTTTTTCGCAACTGGCTTTACCAGTTGTAAAATATACAGTTATTGCCACAGGCGAAAACAGTTATTAAAGATATTTATTCGCAACTGGCTTTGAAGCGCAGTTGCAAATAATATGTTTATTGCAACTGTTATGGAAGCACAGTTGCTAAAAGTACGTTTTTGCAACAGGAAGAGAAGCGCAGTTGCTAAAAATATGTTTTTCGCAACAGAACGAAAAGGCCTGTTGCTAAATCTTATCTATTGCAACTGCTATAATAGGTCTGTTGCTAAATATCATTTACTGCAACTGTCTTTTGTCGCCTGTTGCAAATAGCTAGTTGCAATAGGGTATTTTTCTTGTAGTGTTTTTGAGAAGATTAAAACAAAGTGGAGTTTTAATGAATTTTAATTAGATTGGAATGTGATAATTTAAATTATCAAATTTGGGAAATGATCGAGAATAGAGTATCAATAGTTTTGCTCCAAGAGATAGTTAAATCTTTAATTAGATTTGGACGTGAAATGGTAATTAAATTTACCGACAACACTGTGGTGTTTGATATGGAGTATTACCAGTTTTGTTCCATGGGATGAATAGTTTGGGATAGGGAAATTAAACAAATGATTACTTCGGTAAGGTTCGCTAATCCCGACTAGTTGATAAACCTTAATTTGGTTTAGAATTGATATCCAAAGGAAGATTAAAGAATAAATTTAAAGAATTTATCTTTGATAAAATTAATGGGAACCTTTACCAAAGAATATGAATATTTAAATAAAAGAATATTCAGAATTGGAATCAGGTGTATGTTGTGCTTTTATCGCACTTGTTTATAATAAATGTGAGTTACTCGGAAAGGTCGGGTTTATACCCATTCTGAATAACTGATTCGACAATAAGTCGACGATGAATACGGTGGTTGAAGACCGGAGTTCTTTACATCGTTTGAGTGATTAATGATTTCTTGATTGAGCTATACACCCAAAACGAGGTAATAAGTGGTGATCGTCAAGACGTACTTGGAGATTGACCGAATATGCGAGGACCTCTCACCTTTATTGGACATATGGGAGGAGGAATAAAGTGCCTCCGATTTCGTTCAGACCCAGAACGAACTAGTAAATGGATGTGTGTCTGACACTGGATTTTATTCTATGTTGATTGATTTCTATTAAATATATAACTGTTTGGCGGCGGAAAATTTATTCTCTTGCTTAACGCCCTTCTCTGATATGTACGAGCTCAGAGGTTATATATCGATAGACATCAGTCGCATGGCGTGAATTGCCTGTGTGGCATGCTGAGATGCAAATGATCAAGGCTTCTGTTGAAAAGCAGAGTCTTGTGGTTGATGATCAAAGCACGACTTTAATATAGCATAGCTTTGTGTATGGCGTTAATTCGCGAGCTTTACACCTCGGTATGAGTCAAAAACGGAATCAGACCGTTGGGAGAACATGACGTTTCTTTCTAGCTATGGAGCCCAGACATTTATATTTTTTTACATATGTGGATGATGGATAGCGAGGCGCCTCGGATATATCGGTTACTACGGAGCCGATGGATAGGTCCGATAGGAACGGAAAACGTGTGTTCAGGAATTGCCAATCCTCAAACATAAGTGAGGACTGACCCAACCGACCTAAGGGTTGCCCAGAATGTGTAGTCCTAAGACATTTGCTAGAGTGTCTCGAAGCAATGAGGATCCATCCCTGGCCTCGACTCATAGATGGAATCCAATTTCCAATACGTGACTTTTCGGTTTTGATTGTAGAGCCTAGTATGGTGACATGATATATGGTACCCATGCCGTCTATGATTGATACATTTATATTTGAAGTTGTTTTATACACTATGCACTTATAATAGTATCAGATGATTTGTTTTAAACGTACCAAGCATGTTTGACTATTATAAGGTAAAACTCTAACCTCTGGCTTGCATTGCATTGTTTGATGGGAGCTGAGTCTTATAATAGCTTCATTTTTCCAAAAAGCATTGCGTTATTTGTTTTATGCACTCGTATTCTTAGGAGGAAACCCGTTCCATGTTATACAGCGTGGTCCCTTGATTTACTTTTAAAGTAAGAGATTTAATAACTGTTTTAGTTCTCATACAAGTCACATAACTGACTGAGTTTATTGTTTTAACATAAACTCTGGGTGCCCCTATTTTCCACACGGGCAGCTAGTAGTTTTGGTTTTGCAGATATTATATTTACAGGATCCTTGATTTACAACTGGAGCTATATTCGGAATGCTCTGTATCCGTGTATTTCTTTCAATTGTGTTATGTATTATTTTTCCGCTGAATTGTAATTTTAAATCTTTGATATTTTCCTATGTGTAATATTTATTCATACTATGTTATATTCTTGTACTCTGATGTAAATTGTTGTAATAAGCAATGAAAATTTCTTCTGTTTGTGCTTTGATTTTTCGTGTTCTCAACTCAATCCGGGCTTTCCCGTAAGGGCGAGTTTGGGTCGTTTCATCGTGATATCATAGCTTTGGTTTATAGAGCTCAAGAACAAGACACCTTAGAACCAGACGAAAGAATTCATCAGAGATTGGATTAGTAATATCCAATGGGAATGACTCGTTAGAGATAGGATCAGTAGTTTCCTAGAACGAGTGTGAAGAGTAGTGTTTTTAAAATAAAATAAAAAAATGAAAAAACAAATTTTGTTTTGAAAATTTAAACCTTATTATATGTATTTGAATATTTTATTTTAAATTGATTTTGGACAATCGAGTATATGAAGATTTTGAATATACGCGTAATTAACGTGTATTCGAAGTCTCAAATGTACTAGATAGATATAGAATCACACTATAGTCGCTCGGGAATGATACTGATGATAGTACGTACATCATTAGTATTTATGTTGGAGTTTTGAAGGTGGGATATCTATATATTTCCAATTGACTGGGGTGAGAACCAAAACTAGATAAGGTCTATTGTTTTGACGTAGCATCAAAAATGGATTTTTGTATATATGTAAAAGTTATGTGTTTGAAACGATAATCAACTAATTGATTGCTGATTGTGTTATTTGATTAATTAAAATTTTTGAACCATTAAGCCAAATAGAATCAAATATTGAACTGATAAGAAAATTGATTGGAAATGCATGCATGTACATATATATGTGTGAACAGGTCATAGCAAGGAGGCTAGAGAAGAGGAATAAAATTTTATGCCAGACAAATAGTTACATGTTTACTAATTTATTGGGTTTTGATGATTTTATGAGCGAGGGCCCTGCGTGGCTAGTTGCGGTTTTAAATGTTTCCCCGTACAAAGGAGGTTATGGCGAAAATTTTCAAAAATTTAGGGTGTTAGCCTAATTTTTGAAAAATTAGAAATTATTAGAAACTAAAAAGTTGTAGAATGAAAGTTGAGTTGATTAGTTAAACAACATTCAGCTCTGTTCCTTTTCGAGAACTAAAAGATTTTAAGTGGGGGAGATTGTAACAACCCGAAAAGTCAAAACCAAATTAAAATTTTTATTTTGGCCAATTTAATGGATTTTGAATATTTAAAATGATTTATTTTAAATAATTACGACTAGAAATTTATTTTGAATAGAATTAGAACGTATAAATTTATTTAAATCGAAGTTAGAATATAAATATTTATTTTAATTATATAACGAGCCTGAAATGGCGCGGTAGTTTGAAGATTCGATTTCAAATTTCAAATGAATGTACAAGATTCAAAATGAACCGGATTTCAGTAAAACCAGAAATATTTGAATTTGTTTGAAAATATTTTTCCAACGGATGTGAAAAATCCAGATTTCATAACGGGAATAAAAAGTTATGTCCAGTTGAAAATTCAAAATAGTCGCTATGGAATTTTATATAATATATAGCCCTTAAAAATAGCGATTTTGCAAACGACCTCCGTTTTCGACAAAACCACTTTTGTTGGATCTAAAATGTCAAATTATTGCCAGATTCCCATTTTCATAATTTTTGGAATTAATATGTGAGAGTAGGGGATTTAAACGTGTTTGGCCAATTTAGTTTGAATTTAATCAACGGGAAAATGACTGTTTTTCAAACGGTCTCCAAATTCAACGAAATTAGTTTTGTTAGGACTGTATCATCAAAACATAGCTAGAATTATTTTTCTGGAATTTTTGGAGTCAGTATGTGGCCCCGGTAAATTAAAATGTACGTTTAAATTGAATATATAATGATTTAAATTTTAGATTAAACAAAAACTGATCGATACAGTTGAATCAGCTTACCGGACATATCCCATAGTGTTAGAAATGGGGAAAATTAGCTAGGGGCGGTAGTCGTTGGGTTTCGTTTGGAATAAAAAAGAAAAGTCAACTTTTTGGAGAGTTAAATAAAATAAAATAAATATTTATATAACTTCTTTTCATAACCCCCCCCCCCCCCCCCCCCCCCTCTCTTCAGTTCAATCGAATGAAATAAAATAAAATAAGGTCGTCGCTGCCTCGATCTAGCCACCGCCGGCCACCGCGTCGCGCCGCGACCCACCTCCACGACCGCCGCTCTACCTCCTCAGCCCCCTCCACTCCTCCTCCACCTCCCCGGTCTCTCTCTCTCTCCTCGTCTACCAATGAACACCCGCACCCCCCTGACCCAAATCATCCCGGAGCCACCGCCAAAGGCCTGCTGCACCCACCTCCAACGCCTCCGACCCCCTGCGCGCCCTCAGCCTCTCCTCCGACCACCCCTCCGACAGTGAAACCCCCTTTCCCCCAAGAAAACCGATAAATGTGAGTTTTTCTCCTTTGTTTATTTATTATGATGTAATTATTTTTTTATTTTGATTTTAATAATATATATATATATATAAATGTTATTTTTAATAATATAAAAATACGATTTTTAATCATAAAGATATGATTTTTCTATATATGAAAAAAAATGATTTTTATGTTGAAAGAGAAGTTAGAAAAACATGAATGAGATTTTTAATTTAGGAAAGATGGGATTTTTAATTTAGAAAAGATGAGATTTTTAATTTAAAAAAAGATGAGATTTTTAATTTAGAAAAAAAATAGATTTTTAATTTAGAAAAGATTAGATTTTTATTAATCTAAAAATTGGATTTTTTATTTATATGAATGGAATAAAAAATGATTTTTTATTTATATAAATGTCGTTGAATAAAAATAGGATTTTTATTGTTTGAGTAGCATTATAAAAATTTAATTTTTGTATATGGAGTAGCATTATAAAATATAACTTTTATATATGAAGTAGCGAAGAAAAAAAATGTGATTTTTATATAGAAAATAGCGTTGTAAAAGCCTGATTTTTAGAATGTAGATTTGAAATAAAAATATGATTTTTATAATATATGTAGCGTTTTAATAATATGATCTTTATAATGTGAACACCGTTATAAAGAGGTGATTTTATATATACGACATTGAAATAAAAATGTGATTTTTAAATATAAATATCGTGGATTAAAAATATGATTTTTAATGTATAAACATCATATTATAAACGTGATTTTTACTATGAGCAGCGGGGAAAAGGATTGCGTTGGAACTTCGGAAAAATCCAAACTGTTCAGAAATTCAGAAGTAAAACTAGAGGAGTGGATCCCAAAGGTGAGAACTTCTCACTCAAACTTTATTTTCTAGTTAAATATATACACTAGGATGCAGACGGTGCTTAGAAGCACCCGAGACCTTTGTTTGAAACCATGGATGTTTGGTTGTTTGTTTGATTGGTTTATTTGTTTGAATTTGGTTAGGGAATGAAATGGAATGATTAGAATTGGCACGTGTATGGCACGAGCCAGTATTAGGTGAGGGATAAGGATAGACCTTATTCCGGTTCTAGTATCACGCCATTATGCTGCCGAAATTTTCAAAAAAAATGTTAGAATAATAAAAATATCATTTTTATTGTATAAATGAACTGTATAAAATATTCATGTATTGAAACAAATATTTTATCGTTAAAAATATAATTTTTAACGAGTATATGAATGGAAATAAATATTCATTTACAAATCGGACGATTTGTTTATATACACACATTTGACTGATATTGTTGGGACGATATATTTTACACATCGCCCAACTGCACAAATAAAATCAGTGTGTGTTGGTTGAAACCCCACACGGATATTGGGATGATATTGGACATACACTAATCCCAACATTTAGTTGTATGTCAATCGACTGGTTGACAGCCTGTTGAAAGCATTAATTATTTATCTTTAATGCTTATGCAGCTGTGTAATGCACTCCGCATGATGGCTGACTATGTTTGATTATTATTATGTACATTTGTGTATGAAATCCATATAAATAAAATTATATAGTAATTGACTGTGTCTGATTCCAATTCGGAAAGAACAAATATTTTAAATTAACGAATATTTTAAAATGACGAATAATGAATATTTTAAAATAATATTCAGTAATGGATCAAAATGTGATTTTGATGTCCGATTTGGGATGAACACGGAAATATTGAAATATATGAAGTCGTGTTGATCAGATTAATGCCATTTTGACGTGAACGATATTTATTTCGATTTTATTCATTTTTATAATGAATATCGAAAAGGAAATGATTTCAAAATCTGATATTTTGAAAATATTATTACTTATATATAATAATGATAAGGAAAATTCAATTTTGATTTAAGATTGAAAATGAAGTTAGCATCGTTTTAAAATGAATTTGTAAAATACGTTTTAAATGGAAATCGACGAAATATATATAATATTATATATATTTAATGGCCTAAATAGAACGCACCGCTCCGCGGCAGTTCGCGAATTTCGACCATTGACTTCGAATTGACATTACGGGAGATCCGATCGTCGAATTCTCCTAAAACCAAAACTGTTGGGTTCGCACTGAAAAGAGCTTTCCAATTTGAATATAAGAGATTTAAAATATAACGGTTGGATTTGGAATTATGTCCAAATCAAATTTGGAAAAGGTCGCTGTAAGTGCAGTTCAATGACCGTTTACGGAAATCGACTGTACGGGCCTTGATAAAATTATAAAAAATATTGATAATTTGTGTAAAATCATAGGAAATGATTTAAAAAGAACTGGGATGAAAAATTCCATGTTTATAAAGATAAAAAAATATTTTTATCAAAATGGTCTAGTTGTTAACTAGATTTGAAATCCAATAATTTTTTAAATGTAAAAATTGGATATGTGAATGGTTTTAATATAACCAGAAATTTCCAACAACCAAATTGGAATGAAATTGGAATGGAAATAATCTTCGGAATATTTCGATATTAGATTCCATGATTATACGGATATTGTTATGGAAATTTGAAAGATATATTTTATATCGTTATTTCCAATACGATATTTGTAGGTTTCAGAATTTGATACAAAATATAAGCCGATATAATTTCTATTCAGAACCTTATATTTAATTTCAAATTGGATTTTGGGTTTGTCGTGAATGACGTCTTCATTAACACTGCTCTTAAACCCAGTTGAGAAAAGAATAAATCTTTTAATTAAGATTTAGAGAAATTTACCAATTAATTAATATTTAATTGGAATTGAATTAAGAACTGGATTTTTGGGTTTATCGTGAACGGTGTTTTAAATAACACTTGTTATTTAACCCATTAATAGTGAAGTTAAAATTTGGAATTTATAAATTTTTTATTAATATTTAATGGAATATTCCAAAGTAAAGTTTTTCCAATTTAATAACATAAATTGGAATTGAATGGAATTAGATTTGATAATAATCGAAATGAGCTTCTGTGTAGGAAGATTGTTAATATATATGGAATTTAAAAGGCTTTGTTGTTATTCCATTTATATTATTAGTCGAATACGGAAATTGATATCGATTATATATTGATCTGTTTCCCGTGAAGATTCCATAATTAATGGAATGTGATTTGGGTTTATCGTGAACTGTGTTTTAAATGACATTAGTTCTTTAACCTAGTTAAAGACATGATTATATGTCTAACATTGTATTTCGAACTATATGGTTGATCTCTGCTAAATATATATATGTCTGGTGGCAGAGAATTTATTCTCTTGCTTAACACCCTTCTCTAAGACGTACGAGCTTAGAGGTTATATTTAGGCAGAAATCAATAGCACGGTGTAGATTGTCGATGCGGCATGTTTGATTTCCCAAAGTTAAATAATCATTAATATTGATTTTTGAGAAGATTAAAACTAAGTAGAGTTTTAATGAATCTTTGATTAAATTGGAATGTGAATGTGATAATTTAAATTATAAAATTTGGGAAATGATCGAGAATGGAGTATCACCAGTTTTTCTCCAAGCGATAGTTAAATATTTAATTAGATTTGGATGTGAAATGGTAATTAAATTTACCGATAACACTGTGGTGTTAAATATGGAGTATTACCAGTTTTGCTTCATGGGGTGAATAGGTTGGGATTAGAAAATTAAGCAAATGATTACTTCAGTAAGGTTCGCTAATCCCGACTAGTTGATAAACCTTAAGTTGGTTTAGAATTGATATCCAAAGAAAGATTAAAGAATAAATTTAAAGAATTTATCTTTGACAAAATTAATGGGAACCTTTCCCAAAGAATACGAATATTTAAATAAAAGAATATTCAGAATTGGAATGAGGCGTATTTTGTGTTTTTATAGAACTTGTTTATAATATACGCGAGTTATTTGAAAAGGCTGGGTTTATACCCATTCTGAATAACTGATTCGACGATAAGTCGATGATGAAGACGGTGGTTGAAGACCAGAGATCTTCACATCGTTTGGATGATTACTGATGTCTTGATTGGGTTGTACACACAAGGCGAGGTAATAAGTGGTGATTGTCCAGACATACTTGGAGATCGACCGGATATGCGAGGATCTCTCTCATGTATTGGACATATGGGATAAGGAATAAAATGCCTCCAGTTTCGTTCAGACCCAGAACGAACTAGAAAATGGATGTGTGTCTGACATTGGATTTTATTCTGTGTTGATTTATTTCTATTAAATATATATCTGTTTGGCGGCGGAATTCTCTTGCTTAACGCCCTTCTCTGAGACGTACAATTTCAGAGGTTATATATCGATGGACATCAGTCGCATGGCGTGAATTGCCTGTGTGGCATGCTGAGATGCAAATGATCAAGGCTTCTGTTGAAAAGCAGAGTCTTGTGGTTGATGATCAAAGCACGACTTTAATATAGCATAGCTTTGTTTATAGCGTTAATTCGCGAGCCTCACACCTCGGTATGAGTCAAAAACGGGATCGGATTGTTGGGAGAACATGACGTTTCTTTCTAGCTATGGGTGGTGGCATGGTATAGAGCCCAGACATTTATATTTTTCACCTATGTGGATGATGGATAGCGAGGCGCCTCGGATATATCGGTTACTATGGAGCCGATGGATATGTCTGATAGGACCGAGAAACGTGTGTTCAGGAATTGCCAATCCCCAAACGTAAGAGAGGACCGGCCCAACCGATCCAACCGATCCAAGGGTTGCCCAGAGTGTGCAATCCTGTGACATTTGCTAGAGTGTCTCGAAGCCGTGGGGAGCCATCCCTAGCCTCGACTCATAGATGGAATCCAATTTCCAATACGTGACTTTTCGGTTTTGATTGTAGAGCCTAGTATGGTGACATGATATATGGTACCCATGCCTTCTATGATTGATACATTTATATTTGAAGTTGTTTTGTACACTATGCACTTATAATAGTATCAAATAATTTGTTTTAAACGTACCAAGCATGTTTGGCTATTATAAGGGAAAACTCTATCCTCCGGCTTGCGTTGCATTATGTGATGGTACCTGAGTCTTATAATAGCTTTTTCCAAAAAGCATTGCGTTATTTGTTTTATGCACTAGTATTCTTGGAAGGAAACTCGTTCCATGTTATACAGCGTGGTCCCTTGATTCACTTTTAAAGTAAGAGATTTAATAACTGTTTTAGTTCTCACACCAGTCCTATGACTGACCTGGAGTTTATTGTTTTAACCTAAACTCTGGGTGCCCCTATTTTCCACACGAGCAACTAGTAGTTTTGGTTTTGCAAATATTATATTTATAGGATCCTGGATTTACAACTGGAGCTATATCCGGAACGCTTTGTATCCGTGTATTTCTTTCAGTTGTGTTATGCATTATTTTTCCACTGCATTGTAATTTTAAATCTCTGATATTTTCCTGTGTAATATTTATTCATACTCTGTTATATTTTTGTACTCTGATGTAAATTGTTGTAATAAGCAATGAAATGTTCTTCTGTTTGTGTTCTGATTTGTCGTGTTCTCAACTCAATCCGGGCTTTCCCATAAGGGTGAGTTTGGGTCGTTTCATCGATCATCGTAGGAAACGGTGTTAACTGGCGGTTGTTCGCCGTATAAAAAAATGAAAATAATGAATTTAGTAGTCTTTAAAATGATTGACATTAGGAATGATGTTAAAAAGCACGTTTTCGGGTGTTTTTAGCAATACACTATATGTGTATAATAAGAAATTCACACCAAGTTTAAATTCAACGCTTTTACAATGGCTTTTTATTTGCGATTTTTTTTTCGTTTTAGCATCTTTTTTTCCATTAATAGCCTTGTTTTACAAAAAATTTGCAAATCTAGCTCACTTCTGGCCAACTCAGCGCTGAGTAGGCCAGAATGTATTAGCGCAATCCAGGATTGCGCCTGTACACGTGTATACTGGCGCAATCCCAGATTGCATCAGTGTTAGAAAGAAAAAAAACAAATGCATCGGGGAGCAATTCAGGATTACGCCCTGATGCATAAAACCAGCCGACTCCATCCCTTTCCTCCTCATTCTTCAACTCCCCCCTTTTCAAACCCAAAACCGCTAGCCCTAAAAAAACCAAATCCGAAATTACTTCAACAATTTTCAATTTAAATATGGCAAGCTCTTCATCACAAGAAATAGCTATAGGTAATTATTTCAGTATTCTTTCTCTTGTTTTTTCAGAATTTAGGTTTAGGATTTTATGGATTTCTAGGGATTTTTTCGATGGTTTTTCTAGTGCTAGTTATTGCGATTTTTAGTTGTTCAATATATGAAATAGTTGATTTCATGAAAGTTAAGTTGAGGTTGGAAACTATAGTTATTTCATTTGGAGAATTTTTGTTGTGGCTGACGACACAAGCATAATGGTATGTAATGAGGTTTAAAAATGTCACCATGGGTTTGTAATGAAGGTTGGATATGATACCATATCATTTTAGTGAATGTACATTCGAACATTGATGAGTTATGTAGTATATAATATCGTGTAGGTGAAAGCATATTCGGACAATGATGAGTTATGTAGTATATCATATCGGTTTCGATTAAATTGTCTTGGAACTCATTTTTTTGTGTAAAATTGAAGATTGGTAGTTGTGTATATGTTTTGGGAAAACATAATATTGAATACGTTAACATAATATTGAATTATTGTAGAGTACGCGAAGATGTTTCTCGGACCTATAGACGGAAGCATCTTATACTTGCAGCAGCAACATCATTAAAGCAATGTGAATTTGATGGGGGTAATCAAATATCTATTTTGAGTAAATATTTTAATATATGTGTGTATTAACTAATTGAAAATCCAATTTTGTTAATGTGTTGCATAGCAAAACTCCTGTTATTACCATCGATCACTCATCTTCGTTAAAGTCCGTCGATTGAAAACATGCCGGTGTGTTATCGCTAGTTCAACGAGCTGGCTTTTAATTGGTACATCGGCTCGCATGCATACAACTTGACTGCCATCTTATCACGGCTTTGCTTGATCGATGGAGACTGGAGACATCATCATTTCACCTTCGATGCAGTGAAATGACGATCACATTGGTTGACGTAGCGGTGTTGCTCTGTATATCCATCGATGGACGTTCAGTCACCAATCCAGAACCCGCGGATTATGTGGAGATGTGTGAGAGACTGTTAGGCTTATCTCCGCCAGGTGATTAGTGGTAGGGGCCCAAGATGATTAATATGAAGTGGTTTAGGGAACAACTAGCGGGTGACATTCCTGCGAATGCTTCTCAAGTACAGATAGAGCAGCGTGAGCGAGCTATTATAATCCACATTATCACGTCTCGTTTGGTATGTGACCATTCGAAATCTCGTGTATGGTTCAAATGGCTTCATTATTTGGAGGACTTCGATCTATGTCGTCAGTATGTTTAGGGTTGCGCCGTGCTGGATTGCACATATGCGGAGCTATCACGGATGGCTTTACAGCGCGGCGATTCCATTGGAGGTTGCCTAACATTGGTGCAGGTATTACAATTACAACTTATTCATTTTCATGAATATTAATTTATCGTTGCATTTCATGTTTTATTATATGTATACTCTTATGCAGACTTGGTCTTGGACGTATCTCCCGCTTGGGAGAATATCTATGAAACGATCGTATTTTGATGTTTCTTTGCCATATGCTGGGAGATACTATTACGAGAATTCTAAATTATACATATTTATTTTTTAAAATGCGGTAATAAATAGTTAGTGTTCTTAATAGGTCAGTTGGTCCAAAGAGCACATTGTCGTCGCCCAAACGCGATGTTAAGTTCTATCGTAACTAGTTAGATGTACTCGATTATGATGTTGTTTCATGGACCCCTTACACCGAGGCATTTCCTCATCTACCTCATTTGTGTGTTGCCTCTATGCAGCTTTGGACAACATGTGTGCCTCTAATTTATTTTGGGGATGTCGCGTTTCATCGTCCAGATAGAGTGATGAGACAGTTTGGCTTGTTGCGGCATATTCCTGAGCAACCCCTGCACTACATGATTGATCCCGCGGACACCGAAGCTTATCAACCAGCAATCAATTCATGGAACCAACGCTACGGGTATGTGCAACAGCAAAGTGAGGCAGCGGTAAGCAATTTGGAATACTACACATGGTATTGGAACATCACTCACTGGTATATTATTCTTGTCATAGACCCTCCACTAGATGTTTCCCAAGATGTTCCTCAAGACACCGAGCCATACATCCCTAGAGCGTCGCTTAAGAGAAATGTGGTATGTACATTTTGTTACTTTAGTATAAGCTTGGTCGTGTTGTTGCATGCGTATGCCTTGACCGAACTTGAAATGCTTTGAATGCTTGTGGTGTTTGTATCATACCTACTATATCTTATTATGTTTGTATCATACCTGCTACTTCAGTATAAGCTTGGACGAACTTGAAATGCTTGTGATGTTTGTATCATACCTGCTACATCTTATCATATTGTTGCGACTGTTATGGCTTTATACATTGGTATTTTGTGTTCTTATTTTTGTACGTACTTCTTTTGAACTTCATAATGTGTGTTTTACAGTCCGACAGAATTTACTATACGGCCGAGTTGGTTGATGAGTTAGTGCGGGAAGTGCCGGAGCCGTCGAAAGGAAAGTGCGTGAGCATTAAATGCATTGTCAAGTCGATTTTAAGGAAGAACATGCTTGTAAGACCACCACCGCCTCTAACCTAACCTCGTGCTCCTACTCAAAAGTCCACCCGTAGAGACAAGTGAAAGGGTCTAGCTTCATCTTCTCAACCGTCCCAAACGGAGATCGAATATGGTCCTTCTCAGCCAACCGACTTGCTGGATCCAACTCCAAGGCCTTCCAGGACTCGACAAGGGAAAGTAGGCGCCTGCAAGAAAAGTAGAAAGTAGTTGTGGCAGTGGCATTTTGATTTGTTCTAACTTGGCACTTGCATTAGTTTGTTATGTACTTTGACATGTTTTAATTTGGTGGTTGTTGTGTATGTTTAAACGTTGATTTTTTGATGTATTATTGTAATATTGTGATGTGATATATTTTGGACTGAATGGTTAAGCAATTGGTGATTGAATGTCGCCTTGTTGAATAAATGTATGTGTGTTTTGGTTTGAATGATTACTGTAATGTTGTGATGTAATTTGGTGGATTGAAAGTCGACTAGTTGAATGAATGTCGACTTGTTTTGATTTGAATGGTCGACCAGAGAGCAAATTATACTCTGGAAATTGCTCGGAGAGTAATTCAAGATTGTGCACCAGGCATATTTATTCCAAGACAAACAAATGTGAGAGCAAACATGCTCTCTGTTTGCTAATAGGCGGAATTCTGGATTGCACCAACTCTCAGAGCGCAATCTAGGATCCGCACGTAAGCAAACAGAGAGCATGTTTGCCCTCACATTTGTTTGTCTTGGAACAAGTATGTCTAGGGCACAATCATTCTGTGTATACACTATTCAAACAATCGCACAAAAATACATAAATTTGCAACAAATGAACAAGCAATAATACGAACGACATTAATATAGTCAACTTATATTTTAGAACAAACCATTGCACTTAAGTTAAGCAAATGAACTAGAAAGAGTAAAACAATATTACAAACGAACTTGATTTTGGTACACCATCGCACTTAACATAGACAAACAAACTACTGATTACGGTCAAACCGCAATTGTTCAATAACATTTTGGAGACATCTTATTCCTCGTTCAAGTTCGTTTGCATATGCTATTCCTCTTGGGCATAAACGTTCGTCTATCCATTCCGTGTAATTGCACCATTCGGATAGGATGGACATTTTTAAATACGCCGACCTATATAGTTGTCATCTGCTCGAACTACAACTTCAACCGCATAACCGCAGTAGCAACAAACTGGATAAGAATCAACTTCCTGTTCATAAGAAATTTAAACATGTGGTACCTGATATGCCTCTACTTCTTGTCGTGGTTGAGCGACCGACTGTTCATACGAAAGTTGAACATGTGGTACTTGAGCTCATAGGGAAGTTCGTCTGTTCATACGGTGGTTTATCCTGAGTCCCATTAGATTTAGATGTGGGAACTCATCCGCAAGCTCTTGAAGTGCTCATACGGTGGTTCACCAAAGTCTATAGATGATGGCCAAGAAGACATTTTGTATGGGTAATGAAAGAATGAGGTAATACAAGAATGAGAACAAGCTTGCCTATATATGAAGGTGTGAGGCCTTTTGGAGGAATGAATTAGGACACCAGCCCTTGGTCTTGGTCAAAAAAGTAAAAGTAATACAGCTGTTGTCGTTGCCTACTACATAACTGTCCATTAATCAGTCAATATCGATTCACATTGACCGGTCAATGTTTAAACTAAGTGCATCGGTACGCAATCTTGAATTGCACCCCGATGCATTTGTTCTTTTTTTTTCCTTTCTAAATGTACATGTATACAGCCACAATTCTGGATTGCATCAGTACATTCTAGCCTATTCAGCGCTCAGTTAGCCAAAAGTGGGATATATTTGAAATTTTTTTGTAAAACAAGGCTATTAATGGAAGAAAAAAAAGGCTAAAACGAAAAATAATCCTTTATATGCAGGCACGTACGCCACACGTAACATAGAATCGTCAGTAGATAACACCACCTCAACCTTTGTATATCCCAAGCTGCCTCGCTGCTACGTTGTTAGTCCTACGGTCTCGTTTTATGAACATTGCCCAAGAACAATAATCTACAGAATCATGTGCGTCATTTTTGCACCAAAGGTTAAATTGCGAATAGATAGCGGCCAAAATTTACCCGTTTACCCAGTAAAATCATACAACATACAAATTATTCACATTTAACCTGTAAACTGCATTACTTAAAAGGAAAGCAGGCGTGCAAAAATCATAGGGTACCATTGGTAAGCCATTCAATTGGATGTAAAAACGATAGAACACTGGTTAATTCTAAAAGCTGAGGAACCCATTAAAACTGAGCTTTAAAATATAGATTACGCACACGATCACAAATGACAAAGTAAAAGAGTTGTCAAGATAGCGTTCTTATGTTATGGACAAATCCAACTGTCAAAAGAAAATCAGCAGCAAATTTGATTTCACTCATGGATTTTTTCTTTCAACCGTCTTGTTTTTCAATATGAGTCACGCTTTCCATTCGTTTTCCTTCGGGTTTAAACTTGTCCGCATTCAGCAATTGTGCTTCTCATCTCTAATCATTTAGTAGCTCCTTCCAATCTGCCACGGTTTCCAAACCTCCCTATAGAAGAATAGCTTGTTCCAAAAGTGAAATGCTCGAGATGCACCTAATGATTGCAACAACAAAATTTATTAAAATCTCTTGGATAGAAAAGTTCTAGATCTGAAATACACAGTATATGTGCATACATATAGTGGTATGTACCCCAGTATAACACTTCATAAACACCTCATCAATTTTTAAAACCCAATTCTTGCTTCCTCCCCAAAAATCTATAGTAAAATGAAGACTAAAAGAACAAAACATATTTGTTGCTCTCCCTTGATGATTTTGCTGGTTTGGATCTCTTTCTACAAGTCTAACGCAATCATTCGGACCATGCATTGAAATGTTATACTTGGGTAACTCAATATATTTAGTTGTTTGCTGATTGTTCAAATTTAATTTAATTTGGTTCTTTTTTTTTCCAGTTGTTATATATGTATGTGTGTGTAAGCATGTCCGTCTCCAAGTGTAAGCGTGGGTGAAGATGAGTTCGTTTTCTTTTTTAAATAATGTATAATTTTTCATACTATTTGATCTTTCAGCAAGGTAAACTATAATAATTCGACACAGTATTAATTTTTAAGAGGTAGGATCATCATATATATTTTCCTTTTAAAGCTGTTGTGCTGATTTAAAGTTCAAGTTGATTGCTTGGTTCCATTTATTTGCAATAAGTGTCAAATTATTTTATGTAGGGTCCAAATAATCAAGCAGTTTTATAAGGTTAAAACGGTGGTATATTTGTTTTCTAAGTTAACATAACACAAAATTTTATTACATAATCTATCAGAAGATGAAATGAACGACTGTGTAATAGTTCTCGAAAGTTCTGCTTGTAGAGAATCATGTTCAGTTGTGATATTAAGAAAGTGTTAAATCGTTAATATATTGGACAAATATCATGTGATATTTTAAGTTCTTACATACTAACTTCTAAAATATACCGTTTTTAGATGCTGTAACAGGATAAAAAAATATGTGCTTGAAAACAGAATTTTGATTTTCAACCACCATGTTATGAAATCTTGATTCTCATAGAAGTAGACTTAACATTATATAAAGAAATTACTCATTTCACTAAACCCTGGTACAATTAATCTAGCATTCTTTATATTTCTCAAATTATTTTTACCGATAGTACGTACAAATTTTTAATTTAACAATGGACAAATTGACACGATTAATCTCAAGTTTCAAGCGTCTTCCCATATTAATCCAAAGTTTGGATTATTTTTAGTTAATCAACTATTGGGGATCCCTTCCCATATTGATCCCAATTACCTGATAACTTGTTATAACCAGTTTTATTTATCAACACATTCTGCCACCTCTTCAGTTGTACTCCTTCCCAACTTTATTTTCACGAAATTGTTCCACCCTTCTTCCCACTTCTTCTAAATCGAAATCTACTGAAAAAAAAAAAAAAAAAAAAAAAAAAAAAGAGCGAACCTCGAAAATAACTGATCACCCTTTTCTTCTGTCTTCCTTACCTTTCGTTTCATTTTGCCTAAAGAAAAAGAAAAGGCTTGCACACCAAACCTGTTGCCTCACCAGAAGCCAACCATATGACTTCACCTACCCGACCGAGCACCTGAAGCTTCTCCCACCAACGTCCTCCACCTAGTGCTGACCAACCCGCGTTTCCCAGCCTATTCGTAGGCCTACACCAACCCAACCCCTTACGCTGTCTCTCCGCTTCCCATGCAAGGCTGCCGACTACCAAGAGCCGAGACCAGCGCCTCGCCCGCCACCCACTGTCACCGCCTCTACCGTGTACCCAGGCCTGACCGCGAACCGCAACAACCTCAGCCCTGATACAACACAGCCGTCCTCCATCATGCTGCCTAGTTTGTTGACAACAACATTACACACACGTCACCACAGCTGTCCAGGTCCAGTTTTCAATCACTAGCATTCAAACCAAATGATAAAGACTGCTTGTCATTTTCTAACAACTGCTGCTGATCCAGTCGTTCCATCTTCTGATTTTGAGTTCTCTGCAGCAAATCGGCCTTTCCTTCGAACCACCAGTTGAAACCCATCATTCGTCGTACCTGCTGCATCGTTACCTAGGCTAGATTGACCTACAACGGACGCGGGTTGTGTTTCAACGACGCCCTGTTCTTCAGCAATTAGGGTTTTGTTCGCATCCTATCGATTTAGATTATAATCAAGTGTGGCGGCGTCTGGAGAGTCGGGGGGATCGGCGGAGCTTGCGGTGGATGAGGAGGTGGCGAAAACGGGATTCTTCCAGATATTTGAAGGCGGTGAAGATGGAGAAGGGATCCCTCCAGATCGTGTACGAGAGAGAAGAAGAGATTTGTTTGCGATACAAGAGAGAAGAAGGGCTATGTCACATGAGAGAGAGGGGATGAATTCACGTTTGATTTGAGAAAGTTAAAACTTAAACCGGCTATAATAAGGTAACAGGTAATTGAGATCGATATGGAAAGGGACAGGGGACCCCCAATACTTAGGATTAACTAAAATAATCTGAACTCTGGATTAATATGTGAAGATACGTGAAACTTTCGATTAACGTGTCAATTTGTCCTTTAATAATTTACAGGTTTGTTTATATGCACGTGCGCCGCACGTGCTTTGAAATCTCGTGTGTGTGTGCACACGCATGTGTAAATGAGAAGCGTTAAGATCGTACAAGCCCCAAATTCCCACCATACATTCCAATTTAATAATACTTGTTTCTCCCTCTTCAACATCATATTAGAAACAAGTACTATTTAAATCCGTCAGTGTTGTAAAAATCAGAGGGTTGGATGAACTGTAAAGGAACTATAGCTAGTTCTTTTAAATCTACACCATATAAAATTATAATTAATCTCTTCATCAATGTTAACATATTACATGTTGAAATAAATAAAAACATCAATCTATCAAAAAAAAGCTTTTCCAAATAATTTATTTCATGCATTACTCGACTAAACGTAGAAAGTCATATAATAAATATTAATTGTTATGTTTTTCAAATCATGAAATAAGAACATAAAAGCAAAATTAAAAATATCCAAGAGAAAGAATGCAACTTTTTGACATGTTCAATTTTTGCGTTATTTGATGTTAACATTGTGTGTTTTGGATCATAGAAACAACGCACGCTAATGCCGTGTTGCACCATGGTGCAACATTTACAACTATGATTTCAATATTTTGCAAATATCACACATCGGTCTTTTGATTGATGTTTGACTAATACTGGTAAGGGTGGTTTCTTAATTAACAGCACATTAACTATAATTCTCATGAAATATATTTAATGTTTCTAAGTGAACTTTTTAATAAATGAGATCCCGTATCTTCATAACTACTTACAAGAAAAAGTTCCATATTGACATGTGAGTTACAAACTAAACCATGTATTTGTTATAGCATACGTTTTGGGGGTGCAAAATATTCCTGATCAACATTAATCAATTTTTTAAAACCAAAAGTAGTTCTGATTTGTTGCACATCTAAGAATGCCCAATTTAGCCAAATAGTGTTGTCAAAAATATATAAGCACAAATTAACATGTTTAGGTCGTATTCTTCTGTTGTATTCTGAGTCAAGTTTGGCTTGCAGTTCACGAAAACATTCAAAGCCAATTATGAATACAACATATAACCAATTTCAAACGAAATGTCATTCCAAAAGAAATATCATTTCAAAAATTACATGAACGATGTTTGCAAGAAAAGATCATGTCCACGGAAATTCAACCAACTTCAATGCAGGAAAAAAAAAATTATACAGACAAGATTGAGTTAGGTCTTGAAATTGAAAAGCCTATAGGGATGAAAACAAGCATAATATAAAAGGTGGATAGCAAGCTTTCAAATCATTCTTTAAAAGTTATCTACCTGTTTACTTGTAATATTGCAGTTTATTTTCATTCATTGATTCCTAGATGTTTTGTTGCATACAACTTTAGTTTCTCGATGCTGTACTGCATACAATTTGGGTGGCGGCAGCTTGGCACAGCAAATAATTTGATGTTATCAATTGAATTGCATTTTTGTTTTTTTGCATATTTTGTGCCATATCCAAACCGTTCAAGATTCCAAATACAAACACTACCATACTTTATGCATGTATTAAATATTTTTTGATGTAAAATGTAATTATATTACAGAAAATTTGATAAGTTCATATTGTGCATTCAAAATAATTGATGGATATAATATATTTGTGTCTTACAAATTTGAAATTTATTCTTATAATTGTGAATTATAATGAAATGTATTCATATTTATCAATTATGGTGATATAAAACTCTAAGAAGAAAAAATGCATGAAAACACTTTTGCACAAAATATTTTAAAAAATATCTAATGGCAAGTACTAAGAAAAAATTACAAATAATTAAAGTTGTAAAGTGAAAATAAGGTCAAATGAAAATAATATATGAAGTCTACAATAACAAGATTCAAATAAGCAAAAATCAAACCTGATTCAAGTGTACAATAACACACAACATAGAAATTATATTATGACCTAGTCACTAATTTCATCTAAATCAAAACCGTTAATCATTACTTAAACAATCATCAATTTCTTCTTCTTTCATGTCATACACTACGGCATTTTTCCTCTGGGTCATTATAAGTACAATAATCAATAATGTGCTATTCTGGACTTAATTCACCGTCCAAACATTTAAAAAAGAGACCAAAACAAAATAGTGCGTTATTTAAAGCTATGCGGTACGATAAAATAATGCACTATTTTTGCATTATAGAGAACCCTTGCGCTATTTATCGCTATAGCGCACCCTTTGATAACACAGAGAAGAGGTCCATGCATATAGAGGGGGAAAAAACACAATTAACAAACAAAAAGAAAGATAAACACAAAATGCCATCCGTTTGGTTATACGTTGATGAAATAATAAAATTAACATAAACAAGCTACCAATTGTTCATATCAGAAACATTTTAGGGGAGAATGAGAGCAAAGATGTTGTGTAATTTAGTTTTTCTTGGTTCCTTCCAACTATTAAATCTGAGGCAGTATGGAAACTTTACGGAGGACTCTAATTTCACATATTAAAGGTGTATGGGTCCAAATTAACAAAAGAAGATAATTCTATTTGAGATTGCTTACCTCAGATGCATTCCAGTTAGCAGAGGTTTGTTGATGTGTCGCATCATGGTGTTAATGTTTCAACTTCTCATTGACGGCGAAAAGTTGAAGACGTTTGTTATGCTCTAGACGGAAAGATGAGGTCAGTTGATGTAGGTCAATCTGTATTTGATCTTTGATAATCAAATTCCAAATGTTCTACTATAGAAATCGCCAGAGTTTGACACATGAAAATTTGATTCGTCATTAGACTGAAAATAGCTATTGAGCCTGAACCTCTCATCCATCCCATTATTCATTTGTGTATCACTCCAACCATTCCACTGGCTAGTTTGATTATACAACGGTTGCTGAGGGGATATAGGTGAATATGAAGATATACTTGGATTTTGCATTGAGTGCCTGAAATTATTGTAATCGCCACGTTGTAAGAATCTATCCTCATGTACGCTATTCTGACTCCTTGAGGACTGATTTGAATAAATAGATTGTTGCATCAGTAACTGTATTCTTGCATCATTATCTCTTGTGTTGAAGTGTGGATTAAACGTGGATGACCTGGAACTTAATCCTGTTGCATTATTTAATCCAAGAGGCAACCTTCCCTTGCCGACAGCAAGAATTGCTGGATCAATGAATTCCACATCAGCTGTATTGTTTGTAGGATGAGTCTGAAACTGATTCTGTAGAGGACTATTAAGTAATCGAACATCTGCAAATGTGGAAAGGGGGGGGTACACAGATCGTCAAATACATTCCATGGATAGACAGGTTTTATTTTCTTCTGATATTTAAAGGTAAACTTGTCAAAGGTTGATGACCAAACTTTCTATATCAAATCAAAAGTTTGAGAAAGTATTTCAAGCTTTGTACATACGTATTTTTTGGAAGAACCTCAGACGTAATATATGCAGTTATTTTAGCGGCTAAAGAAGGTAGAAGGGGGAGAACCGGCCGGGGGGGGGGGGGGGGGACTATCTCGCATGTTTTTTAGCTAGCAAGAAGGGGAGGGGGGAGAGGAGAGAGAGAGAGAGAGACTATCTTTGATGCAAACTACCATATCATTCTCTGTGTGGTATCTGAAAAGAATAATACCTGGATATGTATTCAAAGTCTGATCATATCTGTCTGGAGAAGAAAAACCTGGTGGTGGTGCTCTAGTATTTGGAAGAGTGAACCCAGGTGGTGGAGACTTTTTTCTTCTTGCTATACCTACACAAAAGAAGAAAATATCATACTTTATGGGGACACGAGAGGAATGCAAAAACGAAAATGACTAATGTATGACCCTCTAATACTACAGAAGAAAAAAAAACACATCGCCCACACCATAAATAATAATAGTAGTAGCAGCACCAGCAGCTGATGTAATCACATAACATTACCATCCTTTTATAGTTCTATTTTAATGTTTTACCAATATATTATTTTTATTAATTCCTGTGGATTTAATAATGAAATATTTCCTTGTCACTGCTTCACAACATAAATACTTGATAATGATATGATAAACAAAGAAGACTCGCCTGATGTAGCATCAGATGATAAACCATTGTTTCCAAACTTGTTAGCACGTTCAAAGTTACTGGCAGGAAACGTATTTCCAATATTTCCATATGATTCTTGATTTGAATAGGCTACTTTATCACCATACCCAAGGTTTGGTTGATAATTATCCTGTCTTGCAAATGAGAATCTAGATTGATTAGCATCTTGCATCATCAATGTGCTTGACTGTTTAGAAGATGTGTCATGCTTATGATTCATCTGGGCTAGTAGTTCAGCAAAATTGTTAGCAGAAGACCATGAGTTATCCCATGGATCGTAATCTGTTGATAACACATCCGACACTGTATTTTTCTCTTCTCTATGTACATTGCTATATTTATCAATATAAGAATTGTTATCGAAGTCACTTAAATACAGTGAACTCTTGGTGTCACCGCTGGGTTCAGATATTCCATTTACATATAAAGGTTCATTTCTACTACTACCCCATGTACTGCTAGTCTCCCCAACAGAAATAAGTGTATCAGCGGTTTCGCTTTTATGACAAGTGGTTAGATGGTTGAAAGATATTGATGGTGACAAAACATGTTCCTCGTGAATCACAGGGGCATCAGTCTCTGGGAGAGAAGTCGAACATTGTACTTCTTTTTCCCTGTACTGCTGTAAGCTTAAATTTAAATTTCCAAAATTTTCAGCTAATTCGTAACCAATATCCTTCCTTTTTTGTTGAGACATTTCAATATGATTACTACCGTGATGAGTATCAGAATCTAGGTGCAAGCTCTCTTTATTTTCAGTAACATTTATATCGGCATGATTCAGCTCATCTAGAGAATTACCTAAATCAGAAGGCAAATGGATATGATTCAGCTCATTAAATGTACTCCTCAAATCACCAGGTAAATTGGCATGATTCAACTCATCAAGTGAACTGCTCAGACCATAAGATATTGGGTCCTCATTATCATTCTCCAATGACCTGAATTTATCACCACTAGCAACATGTTTAATTCCCCCATCAGTGCTTGAGTTCAAGACTATGTCATCGTCCCATGCAGAATGACGACTTTCTTTGAAGGAAGTTTCTTCTAGTGAGTCAGAAATTGACACTGCATTCCTAGACTCCCCATTAGCATGCATATTTTGATTCCTATAAGAAATACTTTCGGATGGCATGTCATCTTCCCATGCAGAGGTCGAATTATATTCCACATCTTGTATCCCAGAGTTGCTATTATTCCCATTATAAATTTTTAAGGGTTGTAATACCCTTGATCTATCTTCATGCCATGCTGATTTCTGTTTGATGCTTGTGTTCATCGGAGAAGCAGGTGTCCCTTTAGTCATTTCTACTTTTTGTGTAATGGAGTTCTGCAAGTTTGCTGCACTTGAAATTGGTGAGCGGAAACTTGAAACCCTCGACGCCCTAAAAAAACGTAATGACATTAAGTGTTTGATGGTTAGTGGATATATCATATACGCTTCAATCTAAAGCCTAGTGAATATATGCTGCTACCTATTTCAAGCAGTCTACATCAAACTTAATCCTAAGGATTAAGAAAGGGAAAACTCACTAGCTCAAAATAAGAACAAAGAAAATCATACCATGAAGTGGAAGATGGAAGCACATTTGAACTTGTGCTGCTTGTATCAATGTGAGAGCTTTTTGGCGGGTTTATTGCAACCTGGTGGCATTAAAAATAGTGTTATCTCCACTACATATTATACAAATATTCAGGAGGCAGTTAGCTCCTTGACAGCATACTGTAGAAACAATAGCTATGAATAATTAATGTGAGCCAGGATTCTGGTCACATTAAACAAAGTCCAAAATTCACATCATTCTATCCTTATTGATAATTGGGATAGGTGGCAAATGCTTTGATCCAAACGTGAATTTCCCAAAATGCCCTTCCTTGCAAATGAGGTCGTGAGTTCAATTCACAATAATGAAAATGGTTTTAAATGAATAAGGTCACGGAGTTGAACCCCACCCCAAAAAAATGTTAGCAGTTCACATATGCTTTTTTGTTGCTAAAGGTTAATGCTAATCCAATATGAAATCTAATGACTTCGGATTATTATTATTATTATTGTTATTGTTATTGTTATTATTTTCCAAAAGTATATACATACCATTGCACATGCAATTTCTCGTACATATAAACATGCTGCACATATTTGCACAAAAGTAAAGATATATCAATGATATGTGATCCGGATTCCATGCTGTATCACTCCATAGACTACAATATGAAGCAGGTACAGAGCTTCAAACTCAAAGTTGATCGGCTAAGAAGTAAGTTAATCACTCAAACAGAAGGTTCACGTGGTTAGGCAGGCAGTCTAATTTAAGAGGCAAAGGATTGAAGCACCATTTAGACTCACTGAACTCAAAACATACTACCACTGTTGTCAAATTTTAATGAATGGTCGTCAAATCTTCTGGGAAGAAAATACACAACAAACCCAGATATAGCATATCACATAAAAACATAAAACATGACTTACATTAGAGGGATTCTTTGTCAGGGGTCTTACAGTAGTAGTGTTATTATGAAAATCATCAGCAGGAGGCGGCAGAACATCTCCAGATCTTAATTGCAAACAATTTGAAGGAATTTGAGGAACCCTGCTCCTGCATAAACATATCCAGACAAAATTTTCATCTACTTGATAAAGTGGAGGTACACAGCATATACCACCCCACATTACAAATCAAGGAATTATTGAAACAGCAAGCTGAATTTAGTAACAAAAGTCGGCAAAAGGAATTTAGACCATAAATAAGATGAAAACACATAATTCAATTGAGCAGGATGCTACAATTTATGACTGCAATATGGAGCATAGTAATGTTATGTGGTTTCTCAATTTTCTTGGTAAAAGTACCGTGTATAAGCTGATATGATCTCGTCTTTGGTAAAGCTGTCCTCTTGACTTCCTATGTCATGTAAATATACGCAATCTGGGTTATTGCATACCTGTATGAAAATAATATTATGAAGTTTGATTTGAAGTGGAATATTAACTAAAGGTATACTTAATTATTACATCTTACCATATTTCTCAACCAAATGTAACAATACTTTGTAGTGCCAAAACATGCTCTACAACGAATAATACAATGTTATTGATATGAAGAAGGTAAGAAAAGCTAGTGCAAAATATTTTAGTGCCAGTTGAAAGCCTTACCTCAAAGGTCTATCCTCTAATACAAAATTGTGGACATATTGTATACATCTAATAGCCTCCTCCTCTCTTGCATAAGTTATGTACCTGTAAGCGCGGTTGTCAAATAGTAGAATTCAAAGCATTATAAACTATTTAAATCCCATTCCTACCAATAACCAAAAAGTAAATGCATATATCACAATATATAACCATTTCATTTGCAAGTAAAATACTCTAGTTTATGCATTGATGAAATTTCGACCTTGCTCAAATTATCAAAAGCTAATCCCAATCATTTAGCTGGATATCAGGCCTCTATTAATGCAAATATGCTTTTTAAAATTTCCAGTAGCAATAAGATGAAAATATGAGTATCCTGTATGCTACAAATAATTATCCAACATAGGAATATAATGAAGGACAAAAAATGCAAGCAATCATTTATTTGTAACATTTAATTTACAAAGTACAGGATAAAATGGCAATGGCTAGTTAATATTCAAATCTTCTCTTTGCAACACTAATCAAATCACTTAATGTGCCACAAATTAATATTCAAATCTTCCTTTCGCACTATTTGAGTTAACTAATTGCCTCTGGCTTCAGATATATCATGTTTTAGGTCCTGTATCATCAGAAACAGATCAACTAAAAAGGGCTTACGTAAACTTCTCATTACATTTACACTTAATTGTGTGATATATAAAATTAACAAGAAGATGGCGTCAATCAGCTATGCAGTTAAAGCGCTTAGCGGTTCTACAGCGGTGGAGGTGCAGAAAGGTGTAGCGAAGATAAAGCAGGGATATAGCGGATGTACAAAAAGGTTCACTAGATGTAAAACCATGTATTTTTAAATTAACTGATGATTATTTTTACATCATTTGTGTAGAGGAAACTAATAGTAATTAATCTTATATAACATCATGCTTACGCACATTAAATTTGATGACCATAATAGATTTCTACCCTATATTAGATGCTTATGCTTTCAAATTAGCTCTTTACACTAATTTTATTGATTTGTTTTGAAAAGAACTAGCCAAATCAAGCTTTGTATAATAATATTGCTAAAGCAGATGCTAAAAAATCTTGATTTAGCGGATGCAACGGAAATTAGTCGGACTTAAAGCAGATCTACTGTTCATTAACGCTGAATTGAAATAACATAGCGGTTGAAGAGTGCTACGGGCAATAGCACGTATTTGGCGGGGCTTTAGCTGCATAGCTTCAATGTATTATATGTATGGTCTGTCATACAAAGTTTCACACGGTTTGATATGAATTAAACATGTTTGAAGAAAATGTTTTGGCAGTATCACGTTTTGTTGTTTATGCTTACATTAAAAAAGAATACTATAATATGATTAAGTACACAAATGTGATAGGGCATACACAACAATAAACAAGGAACAATGTGTCTATTAACTGTCAACATAGTTAACAATAATATTGTTTAAGAAAAAAAAATTGGGTTATGGGAGTGGCTATTGAAGCACAAAAAGAAACAATTGGATTTCTACCGCTGGATTCCCGTTAAATCTTAAATACAAATAGAAATACAATAAGATCTCAGGATTTAACGTGTCACAAAATTGTCTCTCTATTTGTGTTCCAATGGACTTTCCCTACCCAAACACATAAGAATCCGTTACACACTCTTTCAATATGCCCATTCTCAACCTTCTCATTTCCAGAGCTAAACAATTCAAAAACAAAATGAAACCTAGGGGATGCTCAATCTACACTATAAACGATACGCCCAGAAAAGAAAAGGATCATTTAGAAACTTCTTAGTTCCAACATACTAGATCAACCGCAACGTTACTTATTTCAACCGTTAATTTAAATCATTATTTTCAATGGGTTAAGATTTTCCAAATAAGCCAAAATTGTGTGAAATCTTGAGATGTGTAAGAACACTTATTCAAATTTTCATTCGATCATGAATTGTATAGCTCGAAAAGTAATAGGGGCGTGGATGGAGTGTAGCGGAACCATTCGTTAATGTAAATAAACACATACACAGATATATATATGTGTGTGTGTGTGTGTGTGTGTGTGTGTGTGTGTGTGTGTGTGTGTGGGATCAAGAGCACCCCTAATTTCCATCACACAATCCTCTTTCTCTCTCCTCCCACTAAATCTCCCTCCCACTCTCAAATTATTTAAATATAAACGACTGGCTATAATTGGGGTGCAAAAGGAGTGTAACGAAAAAGGAATGCCATATAACCCCCCTCATATATATAAATATACATACACACACACAAACACACATATAATGTGTGTATGTGTGTACGGATCTGTGTGTGTCAATGTATGTATATGTGTGTATGTATCAACGTATGTACATGCATACACATGCATATATACACATACATGCATGCACACACAGTGTACGTGTATATAACTAAAAAAGTGGATATCTGGTCCAGGTTTTACTTTTAACAAAATCAGATCCCTCCCATTCTGAATCTATTAGTTAGGTTATCGTCTAGGTTATTGTTTAGGTCTTCGTTTACTCTAAAGTACTTGCACTACTGGTCTTTGTAGGAATATAAGTCTGAATATTTGAGCAGCAGATATTTGTAGAGAAACAGGTTTAGATATATTGCGCTCACATACATTACATATAATGAAATTATGTTTCCTTTTTTCAAACGTTATAGAAACTAATTATGGCCTTAAGTGGATCCAAATTGCAATACCTATCACATGCACACATCTGTATGCTTTAATGACATATTTTTATTGCGTCTGCAATGCTCAGGTTGTTTGAGCATCTTGAAACACAGGATATTTCATACAGGAAGTACAAGCTTACACATTAAATGTATCATTCATAGAAGCCTGTGGAAGAGTTGTTCCAGCTTGGCGAGAAATTGACACCTTTAGAACCTTACCATATTGCCCAAAATATTCTTTGCGTTCGAGAATCTACTCCACAGAAAGATCAAAACAATTAGCATATAAAATGAATGGGTAATATATTTCCAGTGAATCAGAAAAGAAGAGCTTACGGTACATACAGTTTCATCCGCTAAATTAGATGGCATTCCCATTACATATGCAAGATTTCTCTGTACAACCCGCACATTGCTAAGTTGCTTTCTATCTTCTACAGTTGATAAAGATTTATTCTTTGTCCTCTGTGACTTCTGCTTTTTCTCTTCAGTCACCAACCTACCAGTTATATTGTAACCATTTAATAATGAAAATACTAATGCAGCTAGTTAAAACCTTTTTCCTGACAAAGACACTCAACCTTCTGCAGTTATCAGTTGCAATGATCCTTTGTTTGTCATATATAGCGCGACAAGCTGGGCATCGGCCTTCTGAGCCTTCTTTCTCAGCCATCTCCATAATTTGATGCCAGCACCAAACGCATATCTAAATTACCACATAATCTTGATTAGTGTCAAGTACAGATAATTATGTGCAAAAAAAGGGGGGGGAGATGGAGAGGAGAAGGGGAAAGAGAAGAGGGGGCGTTAAGGTAATTTTGAGATGAAACCGGGAATTTTCTGTGCATACTTAATGCACCTTTGTTTTATATAAGCAGGAAATATCTAATGAAATTTTTTTGTTGAGGGATGCTAGATAGCCAATATTGAGACAAATCTCATTTGTGCACAAACGAGTAGATTCATAAATCATGTTAATGTACCAAAAACTGCAGAATAAGTAAGGTCAATCCATAGTATCTTCGGAAAACAGTGGTGGAACAACCGCAAAACACAAATCATGAATCCAGTTAAATCGATGATGCACATCTCAGATTATAATTTGCAAACTGATGGATACATTCAGAAATCAGGGTAGTCAATAGCTCAAGGCTTACGCTATTTTGCGCTATAGCACGTGCTAATTTGTTTGCTTTTTTGATTTTGCATACTTCTACAATTAATCAAATATATTATGCCTATTCATAATTTAATGAATTTTTTTTTTTTTTTTTTTTTTACAGATTTTGTATCATATCCAAACCTTTCAAGACTCCAAATAAGAACACTACCATACTTCATGCATGCATTAAAACAGTTGATGTAAAATGCAATTATTAGAAAAAAGTTTATGGTTTCACATTGTACATTTAAAATAATTGACAGATATAAAATGTTTGTCTAAAAGAATTTGAAATTTATTCTTATATCTGTGGGTTGTGAATCTGTGATGAGATAAAATTTTGAAAATGAAGGGCATGGGGAAATATGATTTGAAATATGAAAAAGAAAAGTCAACAAATTGAAAATATGATCAAGTGAAAATAACATACCATAAAGTCTATGATTACAAAAATCAAATAACTAAGTCAAACATGATTCAATTCTATGATAACAATGCTTAGAAGTTATATTTTATTTCTAAGTTTCTAAAACATAATCACTAATGTCGTTCAAATAGCAACTATCATCGTTATCCAAATCATCCTCTATTTCTTCTTCTTTTTCTTCTTTTTTTTGAATCATAATCTACATTGTCTTCCTCCAAACCACCTTCAAAGTTAGTCTCTTACTCTCTTCTTCATAATCAACATACATAGATCTTGAACTAGAACATAAAACCTTACCTTTCATTTCAACTTAATTTGGTGTTGTCCAGTCTTGCATATTCTTTCTCCAGCTTCCAACATCCATGATACATTACCCCAAGTCGGTGTATCATTTTTAAAAAATCAACTCATATTCCACGTTTGAATCGCTCTTTTATGGAACTGATCATCCACTCATTTGAATCGTCTATATCTTCTAAAAAAATAAGATCCATCACATCCCTTTGTTTGAAACAATTTTTCAAAGTTTGATTGTACTTGATAAAGACAAATCTTTGCAGTCTTTCATTGATATGGATCTAGTTCAAAAACATGTTTTGGACCAGTTTTAGGTTTTATTCACTATACTTACCTAAATGAAAAAAAATAGCATGCTATTTTGGAGTATGCGCTATTTTACGCTATAGATGTCACGTACGCTATTATAATTCAAATAGCGAACACCCTGTGCTATGCGTTATTTTGCGCTATAGAGCGCACTATGATAACTTTGTTAGAAATCAATACACATTTTAATGTATGCAATATGTTCTCGTTGTCTTACAGTCAATGTAAGTTGAGATAAACCGTCAACAAGATTGTACGGCATAACACTATAGAATCTCTCTTATTTGCCATAATTAAGGCATAATCATTCATAACTGACTCGAGCACTGACAAAATTAAGAACTAAATGAAAAGGACTGCATGAACTAAGCACGGCATGAATAAATTGCCTATTAGAAATGAAAGGTGTGAATAAATTAAAATAAATATGGTTCTTACATCATATCCACATTTGCATGGCTTCAATTGCTGATCAGTTAAGTCCATCTCTTCGGTGCAAAGAGGGCAAGCCCTATCTCCATCTTCAATCATGGCCATTCTGCAAAAATGAAATTAAAAAAAGAGAGTAAAAGGCTGACATTGTTCAGAAACTGTAAATAACAAAATGAAATATTGTTATCTTATGTCTATCAACCTAATTTCTGAATTAAACGCGGATAAGCTCACATGTGATGTAACATAAGGACTAAAAACTGCTTATAATATGAGTCAAAGACATGACACACTTTTGTATATGCTGTGTAACTAAGAAGAGGAAAAAAAATTATTATCCAATAAAAACAGAAGGAAATAGATAAGTTAATCATTGCCAATTTGACGCAGTGTTATCCTGAGTTATGTCTCGTTATAATATCATGTATAATAGCATGATATATCGTAGGATTGAGGGACAATCAAAAGTTCTTAAAGAAGTATTGTTATACTCTCTTTGCAGTTCCAAATTCAACTTAAGCTTAAATTTTAATGTACTCTAATGTATCTTTCTACAATACACACATGTGACTACATGAGTATTCAATGACACCCCCAAATAGTGTAGCACCCTTGCTGCCACCGATCTCTCCCGCAGAATCCGATTCAAATAATATTATGAGGTGGAAGAGAGAGAAGCAAATATTATTTAAACTGGATTGTATGGCGGAAGTGGAAGGGGGTTGGTGTGCAATAGGGGTGCTCTTGTTGTCCAACAGTTCAACTGAAGACTAAAAACCAAGCGTAGACTTCCACTGTTCAGAATTTGAAGTGGAAAACAAAGGTATGCAATATAAGAAATAGAATTAAAATTTTCTAACCTACTTAAAAGGCAAATCCAATCCAATCCAATCAAATCAATTAATCTGAATTCAACAAATTTACAATTGGTTCTTTAATTATAATTCAACTCAGACAAGAAGTAAAGTCAACAGTCCCAAAACATCTAATCTGATGAATCTGGAACAAAGGATCTAACAGAATTAACAAACAAAAGGAAAATCGAGCTAGGAATCTAAGATCCAACAATATAAATCCAGATCAGATCAAAAGTGAAAAAGGAAAAAAAAGTTATTAGTAGCTTACTTGTTAGTAATCGAGATATGAGAATCAGATTATGAAGAACAAAATGAAATGAAATTGTAAAGCAGACAGCAAAATGAAAATGAGATGGAAATGATACGATAAGAAAAGAAAGCCTTTTGTTTTGAATGGTTTTGTTGCCGAGTGTGTCTTCGCCGGTCACTTTCTATTCAATTAATTCAATTATTATTATTATTTTTCCTCAGATTTCCCCGTCTTTCGAAAAAAACGGACGTGACGCAGAAATACACAAATTGTATTTAGTAAGAGTAACTCCAATTCTTCAATCTAGTGGTGGTGTGGGCGCACACAGTTAACCTAACCAATCAAAATTTGAAAGACTTCGAAATATAAATAATTAAAGATCGTAATTCTCAATTTAGAATTTGTTTAGTGCACCTTTGGATAAAACTTACAAGTTGTCACTAAGTTTTCTTTTTGAAAATAAATATTTACTATTTTTTATCAAAAATTCTATGTGTAACATTGATTATACAATAAGCTTCCTAGAATATCACCAGCCTCTCTTTTTGTATCAGAGCAGTTAAAATTAAAGGCTAATAAAACATAAATAGGATTAAACCCAATAATACGTTAGAACATAAAAATTTTGAATGCTTAAACTTAAAAATTAATAACCCAGTCAAAAGAATCATTTCATTAGATAAACCAAAACATAATTGTCATTTAAAAAATAATTCATACTTACACATATTACATTCCGAAGATAAGCACCTAAATTCTATCACATACTTAAAAATTTCATCACAGACTTAATAATAGAATTAGGAGATTCCCTCCAGTGATATGATAATAAATTCTATAATATATAACTTATCTCCAAAGGCATGGCCTCCAGAAATAAAAACCTACAACAGCTACAAGATAACCAAAACTACATAAAAACTTCTTTGCAAAAAAAGATGAATTTGATATCACAGTAATAAAATTAACCAAAAAATCAAGGCCTTAAACCTTAAAAACTTTCCAAATAAACAAGATTCATTTCTTTGAAACAAACAACAGAACAAAACAACCCAAAAGAAATTGAGATACAATATAACGACTTAATATTACATATTAAAAATCAATCTGAAATAAATAAAAAACATTTTGAATCACAAATTCAAAAAACTGAACAAATGTTACAAGGAAGTAAGTATATACGATTAAATCATATGGGATATGATAATAAGTGGTACACAGAAGCTACAAATTATGTTAACATGATGCTTAAACAAAACGAAACTCCGTCAGCTAGATATAAAAAAGATAATTTTCAAAGTAAAGGAGATAATGCAGTATGCTTAACATGCAATATTGTTATTGGAATGTTAACCCAAATGCTTGATAAATTAGACCTTATGGACAAACAAATTACAAATCCAAATAAGGAAACACAAGAAAAAGAATACGATATTAATCAACCCACGGAAAAAATATCAAACCTAAATTTAGGATCACTAGAAAAAATACAAATAAAAATAAGATAACTAAACTAATTTTTTTTAACTTTCAAAAAATTTGACAGTATATAATGAATATAAGATTGTTTACAGGAACGTCTATAACCATTATGGACTGAGATAGACTTACAGAAAGCAATAATTTATTCTCAAATGCATGGATAGATGGTATGCTAAGAAGACCAATTAATTCACAATCTCAATTAGAAGAAATAACAAATATAGACAGTGATTTAGAAGTAATTTCGAAAAATCAATTAAATATTGTTGACGTCAAAAGTTAGTCTTATGACAGTCAACCCCTAAGTGTGTTATCCACACACAATTTACAAATTATTCTCACAATCTTAATCACAAAATGCAAGAAAATAAACAAGCACACGAAGCACACAACAACTTTATAGTGGTTCGGCTTAATCCAAGTCTACATCTACTTTATAATCTCTGTTTATAGTGTCGATTACATGTTACAATTGCTTGATTGAAAGAAAGCAGAGAAAGAAGTGATTTATACGCAAAATCCTTGTGTTTCTTCTCGGCTCGATCGGCCTATTTAAGGAAACCGAACCATCTATAGAAAAAAGAATCCCCTTTTCCTTTTCTAGAACAAGCTATTTATAGGCAAAAATTTGGTTCGATCGGCGTACTAGACGGCTATCCGGGGTCGGGTCGGCTACGTGTCGTCCGATCCGGATAATCAGCTGCAGGCGGTGGGACCTGATCTCCTACTGAGGAATAGTTCTTCCCGATATTTGTGGCACACGTGTAACTCGAAACTTGGTGCAAATAAAGTAGGCTAGGTCAAAGCTGACAAATAAAGTTGCCTTAAGAATCGGGCTTTGTTGTGTAGCACCTACCCCGGGACGATGTAAGTGGGGTCGGCTTGTCCGATCGACCGACCCAATTCACAAAGCTTGATCCATGCTCGAGGGAGGGTGCATTCACTTGAGGAAAGGCTAGTTCGAGTTGAACCAATTTTGATCGACCCGAGTATAAGTAGAACCAGGAGATAGAGATATTAATCCTGGAACGTGTCTTGATAGAAACTTGAGTTATGACGGCTTTTACCAAAAAGATGGTCAACAAATACTTTAATTCCTATGAAATTATACATAACATGATTATTTACTATAAATATTGGATTATATAGACACCATATAGAAGAAATATTACCAATCTGCGATGAAAATCAACAAACAATAAATTTAATGTCAGCTGGAGCAATTAAACAATTGAAAATACAAAAATACAAATTAATTCATATAGGATTAATAATTATTGGAATAAGAGGACTAGTAAGACAGAAAATAGGAGCTAAAATATTTAATAGATGATATACAAAGAATTGAGAAAAAGGAATTTTAGAAACCATCAAAGTAAATATAAATAACAATATAGGAATTGATTATTTTTGCCAAGCTTTAGTATGACATTATCAAACTTCTATAAACATATAAAAGTAGTTTATAAACAAAAGGTTTTTAAAAGTTTAATGGTAAAATAATATTATTAGATATAACATTTTTTGGAAAAGTATGACAAAGTATACAGCTAAAATTAAAATAAAACTCGATGAAGCAATAAAAATAATAACCTCAACAAGAATAACATTTTTTAAAACCAATGGAAATAGACTCTTCAAACCTAACAGGTTATGAATGGACAATACTGAATCCAAATGAAAATGCACTTACCTTAGAACCAAATGACGTGGTACCATGTACAAATCCTATTGGATCTATATCTTTAAGATATAAAGATTATGGACACCCTAACCAACAAGAAACAGATACTGATGATGAATCCAATTCAGAACTACAAAGAAATTGTAACAACCCAAATTTCAACGAGTCCGAATTTTTCACAGAATGCTAAAATCCAAGTCCACTGAAATTCGAGTTGATTTGTCTGGTATCTTGCAGAAAGGCAAAGATAAATATATAAGAGCTCGTGATAAAATATCTCAACGCGGAAGTGAATGAAATATAATAAATAAATACTTACGATAATAGTGACACTGACTAGAATGTCTTTAAATATAAGATGAAATTTCGCGTATCAAGCATATTTGGCTATTATAAGGGAAACCCCTATCCTCTGGCTTGCGTTGCATTGTGTGATGGGACCTGGGTCTTATAATAGCTTCATTATTCTTTATTTAGCATTGCGCTGTTTGTTTTCTGCACTGGTATTCTTGGGAGGAAACCCGTTCCGTGTTATACGGCGTGGTCCCTTGATTTACCTAACTTTAAAAACAAATATTAATAACTGTTTTTAGTTCTCACACCAGTCACATGACTGACCTGGAGTTTATTGTTTTAACCTAAACTATGGGTGCCCCTATTTTCCACACGGGCAGCTAGTAGTTTTGGTTTTGCAGATTTATATTCATAGGATCCTGATTTACAGCTGGAACGATGTTCGGAAAGCTCTGTATCCGTGCATTATTTTCAGTTGTGTTTTATATTGTTTTTCCGCTGCTATGTAATTTATTGTAATCTCTGATATTTATCGAATGTAATTTATTCATTTATACTCTGTATATTCTTGTATTCTGATGGAATTGTTGTAATAAACAATGAAATGTTCTTCTGTTTGTGTTCTATTTTGTCGTGTTCTCAAAACAATCAGGCGTTTCGAAAGGTCTAGATCAGTTTAGCGACTGATTCAGATCGAGCGAAATTCCTTGTTGTCACATTAAAACTATAAAATATCCGCCATTCGTCTAATCTACAGGTTTGTTGTGAAGAGGGGGTCAAAACAAAAGTTATAGTGGATGGACAAATTATATTTTTCAATGATAACACTACACATGTCGTTCTATCACTGATTTAGTTTTATTAGGTTGTCAGGGATTATAACACTCTCGCCTCTGCATGCACATCGTATCCATCTACTGCTCAGTAGATCAAATATAATAATCCATATATATGTAGATATATGCCAAATATATCTAGGTACTACCCATATTACCCTCCATGAAAGGTCTCTGTTGTCACACTACGAAAGCGTACTAGACCTCCATCGTCGCACTATGAAATCGTAGTATCCAGTACCCGAGCTCCGCTATCAGGCTAAACCCTTCCACGGAAGTAATGCTCGGACATCAACGTACATTAGCCAATGTTTATACCGAGGATCCACTTGCAACCGTATTGTCAACTATCTAAATTTCGCTATTAGGCTAAACCCTTTCACGGAACTCAACCGAGAGATTTGAGCATCTGCCTACAATGCATTTGTCCATAAATTGTTTTGTCCCTTTAACTAATGAAAAACCATTTCAACAACTAAGTGACCATGACCCTAACAAACATTCTAAACATCCAATTGGAGTTGTCCCTCATCCAATGTCTCGATAGTGAAAGACCATTGACTTGTTGGTTTAGCTCTAATCATTCTCGTACACACATTGACGCTGATAGGTATCCGAAGATCTACTATCCTTATTGGGTCCTGACCACGAAGCATGCCCTTGGAGTCGAGACAACCGCAAAATCCTAAAAATCATCTCATCGGTCTTCTGGATGTCATCAACAAAAATGCAGCCAAGACATATTCTATGGTTAGAAACGTACAGACCTTCCTCTAGGGTAGCTTGCCATGGACATCCCCCAAAGGGTCCTCTCAAAGTACCGTCACGTCAGGGTGAAGTCTCGCACTTTCTTCCAGTCCCATCGAATATTAAGTTGAACGTGCTTCCACTGTGTCTCCGGACACCTACAATGATCTTCCCCGTTGGACTCTTTATTGAAGATTCCTTCAGAATGGTCCAAACGTATCTCGTAATTTTATTAGACCCTATGTCTAATCTTTCATTATGTGTTTATCTCGCTTTTCTTTTCATCAATTAATATTATTGTTCAGTACATTTAATTTGAACTTTTAGTTACTTGTTTGTCAACTTTATTGGCCACCATATAATCATTGAATAACCATAGAATACATAATCACAAGGTCACCATAGAATAACCATAGAATGCATAATCACAAGACCACCATAGAACATTACTTATTAAACTTAATTCACTATTTTTAAGTTTATTCATAATAAGCCTTTCTTATTTCATTTCACTTTTAATTATAACTTTCATGTTACAGTCTTGCTTTTACCATATAACCATAGCCATTGAATTATGCTTATTAAATTTAGTTCACAGTTATAAGTTTATTTGTAATAAGCCCATATATCACTTTTAGTTATAACATTCATGTTATAATCTTGCTAACACATATATCAAAATTTTCTATTATGATTCATTTGTATGTCTACACAATTATCATACTATTCTTGTCAATATGTTCAACTTGTCTTATTATGATCTAGTTATGTGTCCATACAATTATCATAATATGTTACATTCCTTCCTAGCTATCAAGTATTTAACTTAGTTTATTGTTTCCTTTCTTTACATAACATCTTTTTAGTTATATTATCATTTTCTTACATTTTTTGTAAATTAATTTTTTAGAAAGTTAGGCATGTTCCTGTTTGATTGGTTATTTAAAATTGCACATGAATCTATTTCATAGTTTAAGGTAATTGCAGCAATGGAAATTCATAATTATAAGACATTCTTTTTAATTATTTTTAGGCTATTGGACAGTGCACAATATAGCTAAATCCCTATTTCGCACTAATCCATGCTTTTTTATAGTTGTAATTATGTTTTTCATTTCTCTTATAAACTAAATTATGGAAATATATTCACTTTTCTTAACCAATTAATTTAGGCTATTTCTAACTTTCTATTTTAATTAGTATACATTTGTAACACCCTGAATTTTAATAAATAATAATTAAATAGAAAAAGGTAATAAATTAAATATTAATTAAAATTGTTACTACCATATTTCGATATCGAAACCGAACAAAGGTGAAGGGGTATTGGGATACAACCAATACTGGAAGTAGAAGAATTCAAGAAAGTCAAGCCAACGTCGAAAGCCAGAAATGTAGAAGCAGAAGTTCGGTACCGAAGCAGGAATTTGGAAGCATACTATCAGCATCAACACAGAAGAACATAATAGCTTGATGTTGATACCTAGAAGTGGAAACAAAAAGCGCGACATCGACATCAGTCTGATGCCAAACATACAAACTTATAACATAAGGTCGGTACAGGAGGAAGCAAAGAGCCATTGAAACCAACAAGTTTGGTATCGATATCGATACCAAAGGAAGCATCAAAGCCTTAAAGGAGGAAGCTGAGCAAACCAATATCAAATGAAAGCAAGAAGTGAAGGCAATCAACTCGACAATAAGGGAATAAACTTGGAAATCGATACTGGATGCAATGGTTGAAAGCAAAGATACGGTATCCACACCAACATGTTTGGTGTCGATACAGTGTGGTAAAGGCGATACTGAAGTTATAAAAGGAAAGGGGTATAAAAGAAGCACCCTTGTGGATTAAACAATAAAGAACTAAGGATCGGTACCAAAACCAAAGTCTATCCACGAGGAACGATACCCAGAAGATGGCGTGAAAGAGTGATATCCATGTTAATATGCTAAGCATAGATACTGAAACTAAAGACCTTCGAAGCAGGGTCGGTACTGAAAAGGCATCAAGCAAACTAAAGCAATTTGCCTTTAAAGCCAATAACAACAAAAGTGGGCCGATACCAGAATCCCTGAACGGAAGCGAGCTTCCTACCGAATTGCTACCAAATGGGGCCTAAATTGTCTATAAATAAAACCCTAGCGATCACATTTTGGGGGCTTTTATCATTTTCAAACCTTGTAACCATTTCTTAGAGAGTAAATGTAACAATCCGGAATTTTTGAACCAATTTAAAAAATTTATTTTAGCTATTTTAATGGATTTTGAATATTTAAAATGATTTATTTCAAATAATAACGATTTAAAATTTATTTAAATCGAAGTTAGAATGTAAAATTATATTTTAATTATAAATAGAGTTTGAAATGGCATGGTAGTTTGAAAATTCGGTTTTGAACTTCAATTGAATGTATAAAATTCAATATAAATCGAATTTCAGTAAAACCAGAAACATTTGAATCTGTTTAATTATATCTTTCTAACGAATGTGAGAAATTGAGATTTTATAGTATAAAATTATAAGTTATGTCCAGTTTAAAATTTAAAATAGTCGTTATGGAGTATATATATATATATATTAAATATATAGCCCTTAAAATAGCCATTTTGCAAGCGACCTTCGTTTTCGACGAAACCACTTTTGTTGGATTCGAAATATCAAATTATTATCGGGTTTCAAATTTCATAATTATTGGAATTAATATGTGAGCGTGGTGAATTTAAATATGTTTGGTAATTTCAGTTTGAATTTAATCAACTAGAAAAAGGGAAAATTTTCAAACGGTCTCCAAATTCGATGAAATTAGTTCTGTAAGGACCGTACCATCAAAACATAGCTAGATTTATTTTTCTGTAATTTTTGGAGTCTATATGTGGCCCCGGTAAATTAAAATGTACGTTTAAATTAGTTATATATTGATTTATATTTTAATTTTGATAAAAACTGATCAAAACGATCGAATTGGCTTACAAAACATATCCCATTGTGTCTGAAATGGGGGTATTTAGTTAGGGGCGACAGTCGTTGGCTTTGATTTGGAGTTCGTAACGATAAACAAGAAATTTTGGAATTAAATTATATAAAATAATATATATGTTAATATAAATACTCCCCTCAACCAAACCCTAGCCCATCGTTTATATCCTCCGCCTCCATCCTCTTAGAACGAATGAATGAAATCGTTCCAAATCCAATCGCAAATTGTTCTCAAAATACTTTGAATTAGCCTTCACTCCAGAACAAAAAATTGTAGAGCACCTCTTCCTCTATTGATCATGTGGTAATGATAATTTCTCGTCACCTGTGGAGTTAGAATTTGATGCTCAAACTCACCAACTTAGAGACGAATTTCTGAGGCGACGATGGCTTCGACTGGGCCACCACTCATGGTGTTGGAAGGCGGCGCAGAGGGCTTATGAGTGGCGGTGAAGGATCGAGCTCCGGCGGTCTGTGGTGGGCGCACGGTTCAAGAGTTGGTGGCAAAGTTGGGTTACACATTTTCACTATAACGAAGAAGAAGAGGGATGTAATTAAGGAAAGGATTAACTAAATTAATTATCGTTTAATTTTTTATTTAATTATCAAATGTGTAATTTAACATATCTTCTACATACGAGGTCGGATTTCGATGATTTCAGATCCGTTGGGATCATGACAATAACCACTTCAAAATGGAACTGACCAGAACAGAAACGAAGCTACTTGAAATTTTCGATAAAATTAAATGATCAGTTTAATTTTATTAAAACCATCGCCAATAAAGAACGGCGGAGTGGAATCCAAAATGAGAATTCTCTCACTAAAATTTTGAATAGTTATTTAATTTAATTTATAACTGTAAATATATAGAAATTGCCAGTATAGATTTTTATCTGTTGTATGGAGTTCAACACTCGAATTCGCACAAATCACATAAATTGGAAGCGATGTATGGATATTACCGACACTCGGATTTCATTCTCCGCGAATGGCCACTTATGGCACCGTAAATGGTATTGGGTAGTTAATTGTTTATTTATATGGATGATTTGGTGACTTGTGTTGTGATTGTAATGTTTAACATATTAAAAATATTGTTAATATTATTGTGATAGTTGAAATTTAATTATAAATATTTATTTATAATTTAAACAGTAAAATTGGTTAATTAGAAAAATAATTAAAACCGAATTAGAATTGGTTAAATTTATTAACCAATGATATCTTTAAATAGACTATTGTTTGAAAACTCCACATGGGTATTGGGATGATATTTGACATACACTGGTCCAAATATTTAGTTGTATGTCAATTGATGGGTTGATAGACTATGTTGAGCGTTACTTATTTATTTTAATGCTCATACAGTGTTAGAATGCACTCTGGATGACGTTTGAATGTTGAATGATTATTTATCATTATTGTTGAATACATGCGATGTATGAAATCCATATAACTGAAATTATATGTAATTGCTTGAGTCGCATTTCGATTCAGAATCTAAACAAATATTTTAAAATAAATTCAGTAAAGAATTAAAATATGATTTGATGTCCGATTTTGGATGGTCATGAAAATATCGAAATATATGCAGCTGGGTTAAGTATAGAAACGCTATTCTAGCTCGAACGAATATTTATCGGTCGATTTTATTCATTTTATAATGAATATCGAAAAGAATTGATTTCAAAATCTGATATTTTGAAAATATTATCATTTTAATATTATAATAATATGGAATATTCAATTTTGATTTAAAATTGAAATAGAAGTTGGAATCGTTTTGAAATGAGTTTATAAACGATTTATAAAATACGTATTAAATGGAAATCGACTATATATATATATATATACATGTATATATTTTGAAAATTATATAAATATATATAGATATTTAAATGGCCTGAATACGCGTCGCGCAACGACCGTTCACGAATTTTGACCATTAACTTCAAACTGATGTAACGGGAGATCCGACCGTCGGATTCTCCTAAAACTGAAACCGTCGGGTTTGTATTAAAAAGAGCTTTCCAGTGAAGATAAGAGATTTGAAATCTAACGGTTAAATTTGGAAATATATCCAAATCAATTTCAGAAAAGATTGCTATGGATGCAGTTCGGTGGTCGTTATTGGAAATCGACTGTACAGGCCTTAATAAAATTATTAAAAATATAGGAAATTTATGTAAAATCATAATAACTGATTTGGAAAGATTTTGTATGAAAAATTTCAAGTTTGAAAAGAAGAAAATATATTTTTATCGAAATGAACTAGTTGTTAACTAGAATAATAATCTAATGTTTTTAAATAAATAAATTGGATTTGAAATGGTTTTGATATAATCAGAATTTTCCAACGTATGAATTGGAATGGAAATAATCTTCGGGATATTGGATTTGGTGATTATACGGATATTGTTGAGGAATTTGGAAGATATAAATATCGTTATTCCCAACACGATATTTGTTGGTTTCAGAATTTGATATTGAATATAAGCCAATAAAATTTCTATTCAGAGCCTTGTATTTGATGTCAAATTGGATTTTGGGTTTGTCGTGAATGGTATCTTAAATAACACTGTTCTTAAACCCAGTAAAAGAATAAATCTTTTATTAAGATTTAGAGAAGTTTACCAATTAATTAATATTTAATTGGAATTGAATTGAAATTGGATTTCTAGGTTTATCGTGAACAGTGTTTTAAAAAACATTTGTTCTTTTTAACCCAATTAACAGTGAAGTTATGATTAGGAATTTATAAATCTTTTTATTAAGATTTAATGGAAAATTTCTAAAGTAAAGTTTTCCAATTTAATATATTAAATTGGAATCGAATGGAATTCGATTTGGCAATAATCGAGATGAGCTTCTGTGAAGGAAAACCGTTACTATATATGGAATTTAAAAAGCTTAGCCATTATTCCATTTATATTATTAGTCTGATATGGAAATTTATATCGATTATATCATGTTATGATTTCCGTAAAGATTCCATTTTGATGGAAGATGATTTTGGGTTTATAGTGAACCTTGTTTTAAATGACATTGATTCTTTAACCCAGTTAACGGCGGGATTAATTTCCATAAAATTGAAAAATCGTTAAGTAATGATTTTTGATATTGAAACTAAGGGGAGTTTTAATGAATCTTTAATTAGATTGGAATGTGAATAAGAGAATTAAATTTATCGAATTCATGAAATTATCGAGAATGGAGTACCACCAGTTTTACTCCAAGCGATAATTAAATCTTTAATTAGATTTGAACGTGAAATGGTAATTAATTTTACCCAGAACACAGTGGGTATTAGATATGGAGTGCTACCAGTTTTGCTCCATGAGATGAATAGGTTGGGTTTGGAAAGATAAAATAAATGATTACTTCGGTAAGGCTCGATAATCCCGACTAGTGAATAAAAATCTTTTGAAAATGATATCCAAAGGAACATTAAAGAATAAATTTGAAAGAATTTATCTTTGATAAAATTAATGGGAACCTTTCCCTAATAATGCGAACATTTGAATAAAAGAATATTCTGAATTGGAATGAGGCGTATGATGTGTGTTTATAGCACTTGATTATTGATTATAAAATACGAAAGTTATTTGGAAAGACCGGGTTTATCCCATTCTAAATAACTGATATGATAACTAAAAGTCGACGATGAAGGCAGTGGTTGAAGACCAGAGATCTTCACATCGTTTGAATGATTACTGATGTCTTGATTGGGTTGTACACTCAGGACAAGGTAATAAGTGGTGATCGTCCAGATGTACTTGGAGATCGACAGGATATGCGAGTACCTGATGTGTACGTAAATATGCATATTTATTCACATATTTATTCTTGTTTTAGTATAAATAAATGACATATGTGGGTATTTTATCGCGATTTAACCATAATTCAATTAATTTCAAAATATCATACATTCATCGTCATACAAAGGAAAAATGGTCATTTTTTGTGCTTATGTTATTTTGAGAATTTTTTACTTGGACATTTCTCATTGTTTTTGTAGAAATATTGGTGCATATGGAAGAGGGCTTCATGAAGATTTATATGCATACAAAGGAATGAAGAAATAATTATCATACATAACCATGGAGGACCCCACTTACTACACTTAACAGCTAATGGACAAATTAGTGGATGATAAAGCTTCAGGCAAATTTGATGACGGAGTAATTAAGGCATGATGATTAATTGGTGGTCACACTTCGTAAAGGGCATTCTTGGTAGCACGCTAAAGTGGATTAGGGTTAGTGTTCTATTACATGTATAAATATCCCCTTATATTTATGTAGCCTCTCTCTCTCTCTCTCTTTTCTCCATTCTCTTTTACTGTAGTTTAGGAGATTAGCTTTTTCTCTCTTTTATTTTCATGGCTATTTAGCCATTTTCTTTATCTAATTTTTTTTAGTGTAATTTTAATATAGTGCTCTTTTCTTTTGTTGTCCATTTGCTTTCATGTCATTAGTATAGATTTAATTTTATGCAAGTAGAATAGATTTTTATCTTTATTTGCTCTTTTTTGTTCTCTTTATAATGAAATATCTTTATGTTATCATTGAATCCTTTATAAGTAGTTAAACCCCTTCAACTTAGGTGTAGTGAAGCTCTCATGATTTATGAATATTTAACATAAGAATTTCATGTTTCTAACTCTCTTATTTGAGCTTAATCTAAAATTGAATAAAGATAAAGTAAAGATTTTATATGGTGAAAATTGATAGCACATGTTGGTTGATTATTCCCAAATCCGTTATACTCATATCATTAATAGAATCATACTTTATCACAATCTAATTCATTTTAGAAAAAGTAGTGACATTAAAAGTGAAAGCATCCTTGATGTTCTATGTAGTTAGTGAATATTAACATACATAACATACTCATGAAGTTTCATTTTTATTATAACTATTGTTTTCTATGTGATAATTAGGGTTTTAAGTTCGTATTGAAAATTGATGATTTATGTAGCTTGAATTTTCTAGCATATAAATCAAGCTTGTATGAATACAACACTTAATGTGCTAGTTATTAAAGAGAGTTAGAACCATTATTTTATGTTAATTAGATTGATGTTGATAGTGAATCTACTCCTAAATTGTCTCTTAGTCTCATATTTGTATTCATTTTAACATTGTTAGTTTTCTTTTAGTTTTTAGTTAACAATTTCACTCGCTTTCGGTTTAGTTTGATTAAGTAAGATTAGAATAAATTATTTCCTGTGGATTGACTTGTATTCGCCACGTACTACGATTGTACGCCGTACACTTGCGGTTATTATTAAGATATTTTGTCAATGGTTTTCTAATTCCATAGAAATTTCGTTTGCAAACAAGTTTTTGGCGCCATTGCGGGGGAAAGTTTTAATTTTGATTTTATTCTTTGAGTTAATTTTCTTATTTGTTCTTATTTATTTTTATTTTTTTGCGTGTAGCTTTTGTGTGTACTGTTCATTTCTATTTCGTGTTATCTTGTGTGACTTTGCCTCATCTTGTTTATAAAAAAAATCAAATACATACATTCATACATACATACAAACATATATATATATATATATATATATTGAAAATTAAATATACGTATGTACTTGTTTTTTGTTCAATTTCTTTCCTATTTTCACAACAATTTCCTTTATTTCTTTCCCTTTTTCTTTCTCTCACTTATTTCTTTCCTTCCCTTTCCTTACTTAAACTTGCCATTTCTTTTCTAATTTATTTCTCAATCTTCTTTCCAATTGTTTTCCTTTATTTTTTTTCCTTTATTTTTAGGATATCCTTCCAATTTATTTCTTTTCTTCTTTTACAGTTCTTACAAATAAAAAAACAATTCTTTTTTTTATTTCTTTATATTTTTTTCAATCCTTTACATTCCTTCCTTCTATATACAATTTATTTCCAAAAAATGTTTTCCAATTCTTTCCTTTTTCTGCCTTGCTTTCTTTTCCCTGTCTCTTCTACAAGATCTTCACGCCAACACCACGAACATTCAATTTCTATTCCGTGTACATTTAATTTCTTTCCTTTGTACACTTTCTTTCCAAAAAAAAAATCTTACCAAATTCTCTTTCATTTCTTCTTTCCTGATATCTATACAATTTCTTTTTTTTAATCTATTTATTTCTTTCCATAATTCTACAAACTCTTCCTTTTTTTACAAATCTTAAAAAAAGAAAAATTGCCATATTTCCTTTGATTTCTTTCCTATTTTTTCCTCCTTATTTTCGGTACATAGCTATCCCTTCTCCTTTTACAATTCTTACTAATAAAATAAACTTGTTTTTTATGATTCCTTTTTTTTTCTTTGTTCTCTTTCCAATCTTTTCTACGTTTGTTTTCAATTTTTTCTCTCTGCCTCACAAACCCCCTACTATTACAATCATCTCCTCCCTCTTACATACATCTCACCAAAACTTCTTCAACATCTCCTGTACATTCTGATACCAACCATTCAAATTCAACATCACGTTAACCACTTCACACCACCACAACAAACTTCTGCCATAATACCATCCTCTTTACAACTAGTATCACACCACGCATACACCCCTCCTCCGTTTTCAGTCAACTTCAACCATAGGATTCAACTGAGATTTCACATAAGTACCCAAATTTCAGAATTTTGATTTAGCCGATCCACAAATTCGCCTTTACACTCGAGCAAATTGCCTGCGAGAATTTTTAATTTTCAGAATTTGAACTTTCAATTTCAATTTAATTTTGAGGAAGCCTAATTTCTTTCTATTGCGAAATTTCAGTTCGTGTGATGCTTATGTAAATTGGGAGGAAGGGGGTGCGAACTTGCATAAGCAAGCGGGTGTTGGGCTAGCTAACGTACTGTTCATGTTAAATTGTGAAGGATTTTAATTGTATTGGGTTTGTATTGTTTAGGCTTTACCCGATTGCTTTTGGAGATTGTGGTGTTGTAAAAATCTTGAGTTGGTTAGTTTCTCAAACCAACTTGCTTTGGTTTTCATTATTCCGAAAAAAAAGAGACTACTCTACTTTAGGGCCTATGTTTGTTTTTGATTCCTTGTTATCTTTCTTTTAAGTTGTTAGTCCTACTGTGAATATTTATTTCAAACTCTTCTTTCTACTCTCATTTTTTTAAGATCATTGTCGATTTAATTTCATCATTGTATAAAAAAATTGTTTTTTTCTCTTGTGTAAATTCACATTTTGTTTTTCAAAAAAAAAAAGCTTTCCTTCAAATTGTACATATATTGTCTTCATTTTCAGGTTGCAGAAAATCTCAAGGAGGATTACTTGCTCAAAGACTACTCTGCTTGCTTTGCCTGGGATTGCTTTGTTTGGCTCCATGCTCCCTTGTTTAATAAAAAGTTGCCGCTAAATTTTTTTTGCTAATCTGCACGCATTGGTATATGTTTTCTTTCCTTTTTTTTTATTTTATTTGCATTGCTGGTTAGTTGCACTTGCATAAAAAAAACATTTGTAGCTGCAAAGTAATAACCATTTATAAATATTATGGTGATTCGTAAATATTATATCGATTGTTCATTTGAAGGTACTTAAACCTTCAGCTGTGTTGCTAGGGGGATTCCTGATGCACCGATAACTCTTGTCCGTTAACTGGCTGAGAAATCTTTTATTGAAATTAATCAAACCGTCATTATATAAGTTTAGAAAATCTATAAATAATTAATTTACATTCATATGGTTGCATTAGGTTATGCATATATAAAAAAAATACAGAAACCCAAAATCTAAAAAAAAAAACAATTTTCTTTTGTGAATATTTTTTTTCTCTTAAAAAAATTCAAAAAAAAAGCTTTCTTGAAAATGTCCTAATTTCCTTATCCTCCTGAATTCTACGATAGTTGTGAAAATCAATATAATCCATATCATTTTACACTATATTCATATGGATATTTTAATAAATTGTACAAACAATTTGGATTTTACACACTCAAAATTTTCAAGATAATCCTAATTTTGCATAACAAAAGTTTCAAAATCCCGACCAACCGTCAAATCTTGAAACAAATGTTGAATCTTTACTTGAAATGTGCTCACAACAAAATCAAAGAATAAGTGAATGGTGTGACTCATACTTAGGCAACAATTCAAGTCAAAGTTTTCAAAATAATCAAAATTTGAATTCACTTCCAAATTCAAACGATTTTGACTGTAACCCTTGTCAATTCAATTTCGAACTCCAAAATGAATTTCAAATTCTAAATGGAAATGTGACTCACTTTACAAATGATTTTGGCAATGAGAATAATTTCAATGATGGTGCAATTAACGGTTCTAGTTCTCAACAATTTCAAATTGAAAATTCTCATGTAAATAATTATAAATTTGATTTTGTTGAGCAAATGAATGAAATTCTCGATAACCACACGAGTTTGTTGTTTCAAGACTACATGAATTTTCGTGAAAAACAAAATAATCAAAACCGAACATGTGATGAGTCAAATGTTAATCCACCTTTTACCACAATCGACGATCTTCAACTAACCACTTTTGAAATTGATGAAAGTCTTAATGAAGTTGTTGAAAGCTCTGTAATTGGTTTGAATTTAAATTCTCTTGAAAATGAAGACGTCAATCTTCAATTTGATCATCCTCTCTTAGATTTTGAAAATTTAGCAACTTTAGATTGTCAACATGACAAAAATGATGAAGTTGTTAACAACTGTTTAAGTGAGAACGACTTTGATGAGCAAAAACTTCTTGAACTAATCGACGATAATGTTGTTGTTTCTGAAACTGAAAATGAAACATTTGAAAACTTTGAAATTCTTGAGACTAAAAACAACAAAACTGCCGAGTGTGATCTTAAGTGAAATAACGATTTTTCTGAAATTGTTGAAGCTTCTTGCGACTTGATCGTTTCAACTGACCCTCATTGTGATCACTTGTTTTTCAATGATAAATTTCGGCAGTATATGAACTCTTTCTGGAATAACACTGTTTTGAGAAAACACGATTTCGAGATTTACTGAAAATTCATTTGTTTGGTTTTGACTTTAGGTTTACAAACAAACCTCTAGTTAACAAAATTTCAAATATCAAAGCAAAACCGAACAATATTTCTCAAAATAAGTGTGGCGGTGAGAGAGATGCTTACGTCTCTCAATTTATACATCATTTGAACAAATCAAAGTTTGTTTTTGAAACTTTTATTTAACCTTGGCTTAATGACCTCTCTTTAGTTGCTACAAAAATTCAACTCAAATTTAGGATCAATTGTAAGCTCAAAATTTTAAGATTAGCAACTCAAACTTTTTAGAAAATAAAATTTGTTTTTCCAAATCTGATATGTAATATACAATCCTTCATGATTTGGTTTTTTGTGCTTAAGTTGTGTCTCATAATCTTAATGAAGCTAATTCATTGGTCCATCGTGGACCTGTTCATCTATTCGATGACAGCATATTTTCTGCATGCACATTTGGTAAGTCGCACCAACCCTCTTTTGTACATATGTAAATATTTCTCTTCCGTTCACTCATTGTGTCATGCATTAACTGTGGGGGCACATTCGAAATTAAGTGTGGGGGGAGTCTTATTTTCATTCTATTTTGCATAGTTTAAGTTTGCAATTTTGTTTTTTGTTTTTGCATTTTTTCCCTCTTCTTTTAAAAAAAAAAAAAGAATTTCGCATTTCTATTTACTTTTAAACAAGACATGATGGAGTTACCATACAATTTTGTCCGTTCAATTAAAATGTTTGGAGATTTACTTCTCTTAGCGGATAACGAAAGGAAAGTTTGAATTATAAGCAAATTTGGTGTAACTAGTATATTGGGAAATTCGTAGGTGATGAGTATGAAATGTTTTCTTAATTGTAATCCGATTAAATGAATGGTTGATATAGACTACTTGTGATAACATTTTAGATCTTTTAAGTGAAGTTGTGCTAAGATATCCTTGCTTAACTCTCTCTCTTATGTAAAAAATAAAAGAATGTATATATAAAATAATAATCCAAAGGTATCCAACATTGCTAGTACATCTCGCGTTGGTGTACAAACCCGCCAAGCTCTTTCCGACACCTTGCTGACAAAGTCAGCGTCGGTATATCTTAGTCTCATTTCATGAGATTGGACACCTTAGGATTACTGACCCTCACGTAAATCGTAATGCAGTGTAACGGTGGTATACCTAGGTATTTGTAAATAATAATAATGTAAATATTTTGTAATAAAGAGAGAGTTAGCACTTAAAGTCCAAGCACACTCTTCACCTTTTCGACCTAACTTGTTAACGAAAAGGAAGTTGAGATACCGTTATACGACTGTTGATATCGATTACAAAATTCATTTCGTATCTGCATTATGTTTCTACTAAAACAACTGGCCAAGCTGGAGGAGTTTGTGATGGTAACATGACTTTAGTTTAAAGTTTTGATTAGTAACGGACTCAAATTTCATAGTGACGACCCAAATTTGTGTTGACTTATTCGTGTAATATTTAACAGTAGATTATCCATTTGTAAATATTCCTTTAAAAGCTTGCATTCATTTTGTAAATATTTTCTAATCTTGCATTATGTAAATATTTTTTGCGTTCAAATTTTGGATTTTGTGGGTAATATCCGCTGAAAACCCTCATGAGACAATACTCGTCCTACTAGGGACACCCAGAGGTTTAACGGCTTGTTGCATACGTTCAATGCAATCGTGCTCCCTACGAAAACGGATTTAGCTTAGTTTTTTACTTTATTCAAGGATGAATAAAAAGATAAGTGATGGGGTATTTGATGTGCATATAAATATGCATATTTATTGTAACAGCCCGAGGATTTTCGATCCCGAAAATCAACATAAAAACATCATGTCGACTATCCAAGCATCGGAAACACTAGAACGTTATTAAAAAGAAATTAGAGGGTGAGATAAGAAAGAAAGAAATATTAGAATAGAAAAGGAAGAACCAACATAACACAGAGTCCCACATCGCAGCGGAATAAAATATAATATAGAAATAAATCTTTATAGAGAGCTTTGAAATAATACTTACAGTCATCAGAGTACATCACGCATCTGGACAGTTATAATAATTTGTCCTCATACATAACACACAACGAATAACAACTAAATATCATACGTCTGAACATCTCCAGTTCGTCTCTGGGCTTCGCAGCATCCAATAATATGAACCTCTACGACCCGGTCTAACCCGAGCATTACAAACGACGGGTCAGTCTGGTGAATCAGAGTGAGAAAAACACACTAAGTTTGTAGCTATCACACAAGTTGATTTTAAAGTAAAAATCTTTTTTCAAAAGAAAAGGATAATCATAAGACCTAATCCACACATAAATACAGACGGTTTTTACCTTACGATAACCCAAAACATTTTTGAAATCAATATCTTCTCTGATATTATAATAGTGTCTAAATACAAATAAATATCAATCTAGTAGAACGCTTGCATCTCACGCTCTACATATATAGTATACAATCAAAACAGCATGTGCTTATTGGAGAATGGATTTTCCTAGCAAGGTATGGGACCACCTTCCCGACAATGTACCTCTGTAGATGAATACATTGGGGTTCAACAAGAACATCTTGCAACCCAAGCTAAACACGACCGACCCCTCACTTTGTTTGAGAGTACCGAATATTTCATTACCTCGGTTGCGGGCCAGCCAACCAAACCGATAACATACATACAAAAATTTAAATAGGACAAACGAAGACATTTTGATTTCACCATCATGCAATGATATACCCTTTTAAGGGGTGCGACCCACATAGCCATGCGACCTACTTGATTTTATGCTATTTCCCAGTTGATGAGGCTAGAAGTTAAGCCTATCCTTTAGAACAATACATCTCCATTCACTTTGAATGCCACATCATCAAATCCATCAAATCACTATTTGACTCTACAAAAATATTCTGAGTGTTAGCTTTCCACAACAGAAGTACGTTTGTATAAATCAATGTACGTGATTCTTTGGAAGTATTCTATCAGACATTTGTCCATACAAGTCATCCAGGAATAGGATGAATCGAAGGCACACTCGTACCACATCCTATATAGGTATCACCCCAAGGATCAGTAGCGAGTAGTCCTTGCAATCCGTAGATTCCAATCACGACAGAATCAATGCTGAAATATCTCTGGCTGCTAATCCAGAGAAATTCAACTAGTGGTTCTTCCGTTTATGAAGATCCACGGTCTTCAATGCTCCATATTCAATCAACATCTTCCTTATATTTGCTGGTTGGAATAGTTTTCAAATATAATTCTATCCCGATCTTTCCGTACCAACAATCATATTTGGTCAGATTTGATAGTCGGTTATTTAACTATCAAATAAATAATCATGTGAATGAAATGAGTTTACTAATTCAGTAACTGGCATTACTTGGCCTCTTTAATTAAACACCTATTAATTATATTCCTCAAATCTTCTAGTATTTGGAGGTTATCTTTTACTTCTTATTATAAATAAGAATATTCTTAAAAATCATTTCATTCACTTATAAACTTTTCAAATACAATTTTTAATATCATTTACGAAAATCATAACTTATGTTTCCATCAATTTCTCTTGTTTATAAAATAATATCATTCTGGGGTGATCGTGAAGTCGTTCAAGTTAGGGTATTTTATTTACCTCTCAGACCTTGACCAACAACATTCATATCCTCAGAATAGATAGAAGTTTATTAATCACATGTTTCCCTTTTGAAACCTTATTTAAATCTCAACACTGTTTACTTAATAAATTATTAAGTAAACTATTATTATAATAATCTCTATTAATCTTAAATGATTCTTTATAATATTACTCGATCTTTGATCCCATTATAAATAGAATCTTTTATACATTTCTTCAACATCTCTTTATAAATATTCTTCAACTTGTTTGCACAACAATACTATATTTGTTTTTAACTCATATATAATTATTTTTACAAGTGTATTATAATTATCTTTATAAATCTCTTATATAAATATTTTTATAAAACTCTTATAATGACATCTCTTACGAATCCTTATATTTGTTTGTATCAAAACAATTTAACTTATCATCTGTAACAAACATTACACATTTCATTTCAAAACTTTCTATTTTCTTTATTTATACTCTTTTCAATTCATTATGACAATTTATGCATTGTCGAAAATCCCATAGCGATCTTTTAAGGATCTGCAGTTAAAAATCAAATAGTTCAATTTATTATTTGTAATAATTGTTACAAATTCATTTTTCAAAACTCTTACTTCATTTACAAATTACATTTGTAATTTTTTATCGATAACTGACATTTCGATTACACTTAATTCTTGACTTCCATTTACAAAAGCATTTGTAAATCATTTACGGCAACTTATATTTATTACCATTTCCAAAACATTTTACTTAGCTTATACTCTCGCTTTTGAATAAATCTCATTTTGTTAACCATTCCGAATTTTGGAATATCACATTTCGAACCTCGGAATAACCCTCACTTAACCATTTCATACCATTTCCCAATTTCTAAATTCCCTTTTTCTAACTTCAAATATTCGGTAAATATTTAATTTAAGCTATCGTATCCGTTTAAAATCCTTTTATAACTTCGCTATAAAAACTTGGGTTTTAATACAAAACTCGTTTATAAATTCCTTTCATAATTCAACTAGATTCAATTCACTTCGATCACTTTTTAAATGAATTTCAATTAAAAAGTAACCTCTTAAATTATTATTAATTGAAATAATAATTTACTTCATCATTAACTACTTTATTGACTAAAATAAATAGTAATTTTCCTTTAAAAATCTTATTAAAATTTAAACAAATATTCATTAACTATTTCATTAGATGAATTCAAAACAAACTGATTTAATAATCAATCCAGTTAAACAGTTGACTTCGTCAATTCAAAACACGGTTATTTCGTTAACCAATTCCAATTAGTACCATATTTAAATTAATTTAAATAATTTCATTTAATTGTTTCTTACAAACAATAAATCTCAGTTATAAATCATTATATTAATCCTTGCTCTCTTGCTTATTCATCTTAGTAATATAAGAATTAGCTTTATAAATCATTTAATAAGTAAGATGAGGCACGTGCCTCGCACACGGCTGATTTTTGGTACAAAAATGTGATTGGTGGTTAAAACAATCAACATATTTGTGTTTGGTTTATCTCTCTTTTATAAACCACATTTTAAATAATATATTTAAAAATCTATATTTAGTTATAAAATAAATTTAAAACTTCATTACAGTCGATTCATCCGATGGTACATCCATATTTATATAATGATTGATTTATAGGCCATATACTGCCAATTGCTCAACCAATATCACCCACTGGTTTAAAATGGAATGAATGTTGAATTCAGGTCAACAGTCAACAATCAAATCAATCATTTCAAACAAATGGGTTTAAACTATTCATATAATGATAATATAAAAATAAATAACATTAAATGTATTTGAGGAATTTCGTTGGATCCCTCCAACCTGTACTTCTCTGCGTTCAAGTTGGTTATTTCAAATAATATCATTCAATTCAATTTAACTGATATAACAGTAAATAACAGCCATTTAACAACGACCAACTTGTTTAACATTAATAAACAATCCAAACAATTCAATAAATTTAACACGTTTATTTTATAAACGTGGTCAACTCAATCGATAAATAGCATTAACAATTCAATAAATTTAACTGATATAACAGTAAATAACATTAACACGTTTAACATTAATAAACAATCCAAACAATTCAATAAATTTAACTGATATAACAGTAAATAACAGCCATTTAACAACGACCAACTTGTTTATTTAATAAACAATCCAAATAATTCAAGTTACCTTAACCGGGACCATTCGTTAAAATAACGATTTGGTATTTCACCAAAATTAAACAACCGTTTAATTTCATGGGTTTAATTAATACATGAATATGTATTTTACAACAAACAAACAATCAACCATTAGCAATCATAGCACACAAAATAAAAACCCGCCTTATATAAAATATAAGTGGGAATAAGCGAGTGAGTTTAACTCACCTTGATTTAGTACTGTTGTTGAAACAATTCATTTCAGTTAAATTAAACAAGCGTTTAATTTAACTGAAAATCACCGTTGATTCCAATCGCGTTCGATTATGTTCGATAGCGTAGATCTTGCAAAGATGATTCCAATGTACCTTGATTTGTCTGATTCTGTTCTATATGCATGCGTTATTATCATTATAAGCTATACAACTTAAATCAACTATTAACGCCTATATTAAACTGATCATATATTAAATAAAATAAAGTTTAAACTAACTAATTACTAACCATTTATTTAACAACTAATTACATTTTATTTTATAAATAATTGGTTGGTTATTAATTTCCTAACCAAAATTATAAACATTTCAATTCCTTAATTAACGCTTTAAAACTCTAATTATATTTAATTTAATTAAACGCGACCATTTAAATCATTACCATCTCCGTTCGTTTGTCCGATGTCCTACAGATAAACCCATGCCAACCTTCGCAAACAAAATAAATGCCCAATTCCATTTGACTTGAAAAACACGATCCTACCACCTTCCTTCTTCTATACTTATTCCATCCCCATTCTTTTTTTAGTAAAAACCCGTAACTTCCCCGTAAAGGAAAGTGGCGGATAGTTCGAGAATAAGCCACAACAGAACGCATATAGAAGAACATTTCATTGTATATTACAACAATGCATCAGATTACAAGAATATACAGAGTATAAATGAATAAATATTTCACAGAAATATCAGAGATTTAAATTACATTAAAATACATAGCAGCGGAAAATAATACAATACACAACTAGAAGAAGATATACGGATACAAAGCTTTTCGGATATCGTTCCAGCTGTAAACCAGGATCCTGTGAATATAAATCTGCAAAACCAAAACTACTAGCTGCCCGTGTCGAGAAATAGGGGCACCCAGAGTTTAGGTTAAAACAATAAACTCCAGGTCAGTCATGTGACTGGTGTGAGAACTAAAACAGTTATTAATCTTTATTTTAAATCATTAGGTAAATCAAGGGACCACGCCGTATAACACGGAACGGGTTTCCTCCCAAGAGTACCAGTGCATAAAACAACAGCGCAATGCTAAATAAAGAAGAATGAAGCTATTATAAGACCCAGTTCCCATCACACAATGCAATGCAAGCCGGAGGATAGGGTTTTTACCTTATAATAGCCAAGAATGCTTGATACGTTTAAAACAAATCATTTGATACTATCATAAGTTCATAGTGTATAAAACAACTTCAAATCATAAGTATCAATCATAGACGGCATAAGTGCCCCATCCCACTATGTCGCCATACTAGGCTCTACAAATAAAACCGCAGAATCACGTATTTGGAAATTGGGTTTCCATCTATGAACCGAGGCAAAAGATAGTCCTCAACCGATTCGAGACGCTCTAGCCCGTGTCTCAGGAACAGCCGCAACTGCCCCTTGGATCCTCAGGGCCGGTCCACCGATGTGGATTATTATGCCTGAACACTACGTCTCCCCACCCTATGGGGTGTAAGCGAGCCAACAAATGACTCCATCGGACCCGGATCGTCCGATCAAACCGAGGCGCCTCGCAACAGCAACAACCACATAAGTCAAACTCGTCAGGGCGTGTAAAACCACTAACGCCACTTTTTAGCTAGAAAGAAACGCATGCCCTCCCTGACGTCCGTCTCCCGTTTTTGTTTCATACCGGGTGTGAAACTCGCGAAGTAAACGTTACACAAAGCTACGCCACAAAGGCCGTGCTTTGATCATCACCACAAGACTTTGCTTTTCAACAGAAGCCTCGATCAATTGCCACTTAGGCATGCCACACAGGCAATTCACTCCATGCGTTTGATATCCATCAATATATAACCCCTGAGCTCGTACGTCTCAGAGAAGGGCGTTAAGCAAGAGAATAAATTCTCCGCCGCCAAACAGATATATATTTAATAGAAATCAATCACACAGACTAAAATCCAATGTCAGACACACAGTCCATTTACAAGTTCGTTCTGGGTCTGAACGAAACCGGAGGCACCTAGTACCCCACATATCCATCGATCTCCAAGCACGTCTAGACGATCACTAACTGTTTCCATCTTCTTGGGTGTACAGCCCAATCAAGATCATCAGTAATCACCCAAACGACGTGAAGACTTCCGGTCTTCGACCACCGTCTTCATCTTCGACACCACGTCGAATCAGTTATTCAGAATGGGATAAACCCGGTCTTTCTGAATAACTCGCGTATATATTATAAAAGTGTTACACAAACACAACATACGCCTCATTCCAATTCTGAATATTCTTTTATTCAAATATTCCTATACTTTGGGAAAAGTTCCCATTAATTTTATCCAAGATAAATTCTTTGAATTTATTCTTTAATCTCCTTTGAATATCAATTCAAGCTAGTCGGGATTAGCGAACCACACCGAAGAAATCATTTATTTTATTTCCCAATCCCAACCTATTCATCCCATGAAGTAAAACAGGTTATACTTCATATCTAACACCACGGTGTTATCGGTAAATTCAATTACCATTTCACGTTCAAATCTAATCAAAGATTTAACTATCGCCTGGAGTAAAACTGGTGATACTCCATTCTCGATCTTTTCAATCTAATTGAAGATTCATTAAAACTCCACTTAGTTTTAATCGTTAACTGGGTTAAAGAATCAGTGTCATTTAAAACACGGTTCACGATAAACCCAAAATCACATTCCATTAATTATCGGGTTAAAGAACGAGTGTTATTTAAAAACACTGTCCACGATAAACCCAAAAATCAATATCAATTCAATTCCAATTAAATATCATTTAATTGGCATACTTCATTAAATCTAAATAAAAAGATTTAATCTTTTCTCAACTGGGTTCAAGAACAGTGTTAGTGAAGACACCATTCACGACAAACCCAAATCACATTTGATATTAAACACAAGGCTCTGAATAGAAAATATACCGGCTTATATTCAATATCAAATTCTACGACTAACAAATGTCGTATTGGAAATAACGATATAAATATATATATCTTTCAAATTTCCATAACAACATCTGTATAATCACGAATTCCAACATCGAAATATTCCGAAGACAATTTCGATTCAAATCCACTCCAATGCAATCATTGGAAATTTTGGTTATTTTCAAAACCCTTTTCAAATTCAATTTATTTATTTAAAAATAAATAGAATTATAATTCTAGTTCAAAACTAGTTCATTTCGATAAAAAATCTATTTTTATCCTTTCAAATATGGAGTTTTTCGTCCCAATCCTTTCTAAATCATTTCTTATGATTTTACACAAATTATTACTATTTTTAATAATTTTATCAAGGCCCGTATAGTCGATTTCCATCAATGGCCATCGAACTGCACTTACAGCGACCTTTTTCAAATTTGATTTGGACGTAACTCCAAATCCAACCGTTAGATTTCAAATTTCTAATATTCGTTAGAAAGCTCTTTTCGATACGAACCCAACGGTTCCGGTTTTAGGAGAATCCGACGGTCGGATCTCCCGTAATGTCCGTTTGAAATCAATGGTCGAAATTCGCGAACTGCCGCGGCGCGACGCGTTCTATTCAGGCCATTATATTATATATATATAATATATATTTCGTCGATTTCTATTTAAAACGAATTATATGAATAGTTTTAATTTCGTTTCAAAAGCAATTTCAACTTCCTTTTCAATTTAAATCAAAATTGAATTCTTCTTTATAAATTCGTTTTAAAATTCATTTCTATTCAATTCAAATTTCAATTCAATTTGAATTCATTTCAATTCGCTTTCAATTCAATTTGAATTCGTTTTCAATTCAATTCATTTCGAAATCGTTTTCAATTCAATTCATTTCGAAATCGTTTTCAATTCAATTCATTTCGAAATCGTTTTCAATTCAATTCATTTCGAAATCGTTTTCAATTCAATTCATTTCGAAATCGTTTTCAATTCAATTCATTTCGAAATCGTTTTCAATTCAATTCATTTCGAAATCGTTTTCAATTCAATTCATTTCGAAATCGTTTTCAATTCAATTCATTTCGAAATCGTTTTCAATTCAATTCATTTCGAAATCGTTTTCAATTCAATTCATTTCGAAATCGTTTTCAATTCAATTCATTTCGAAATCGTTTAAAATCGATATAAATATCGTTCACGTCAAAATGGCGTCAATCTAATCATCACGGCTTCACATATTTCTATTTTCAAATATTCTATTTTAAATATTTCTTTTTCAAAATAGTTGTTATTATCAAAATATTTCGTTCAACACATGACCAATCTCAATGGATGAGTACTGTCAACACATGAACCTTTATTTTATAATATTCTTTATTTTTCAAACTGGAATGATGCCCAATCAATTACCATATAAAGTTAATTATATGGATTTTCATACAACACATGTAATAGCATTGAAAAATAATCAACCAAAGTGCACTACACTGTATAAGCATCAAATATAAATGTCTAACGCTTATAACAGCCTGTCAATCTATTGATCGACATATTTAATCAATCAGGATGAGTGGACTTCAAATTTCATCCCAACACCCATGTGGGGTTTCAAACAATCAAACACAGATTTTATTTGTGCAGTTGGGCGATGTGTAAAATTTATCGACCAAATCAATATCAGTCAAATCAGTGTACATAAACAAACCGTCCGGTTTGTAAATGAATATTTTATTTTATTCACTTCACGTTAAAAATTATATTTTTAACGATAAAATATTTTATTTCAACACTTGAATTTATATTCAGTTCATTCTTTAACTAAAATGATATTTTTATTATTTTTCTAACTTATTTTAGAAAATTTCGGCGGCATAACGGCGCGATACTAGAAACGGGACGAGGCCTAGCCTTATCCCCGGTCTAGTGAAGGCCCACGCCATTCACACATCAATCAAATCAATTTCATTTCACCAAACCATTCAATTCAAACCAAATCATCTAACTAATCTATGCAACCAAACAAACAAGTCCATGGTCTGTGGACGATTGTGTCGGGTGCTACTAAGCACCATCTGCATCCTAGTATATATATATATATATATAACTAGAAAAATAAATTGAAAGGTGAGAAATTCTCACCGATAGCTATCCTAGCTCCACGGCACTTCATTGATAGAAATCTTCATCGCTATCGCATCTTCGTCATCTTCGTTGCCCGTAGCCACTACATACATAAAAATCACACATTTTTATATTTGCTGATGTTTTTAAAATAAAAATCACATTTTTATTTATTCACTTTCAATTTAAAAAAAATCATATTTTTATAATCGCTCCATACATTCAAAAATCGAATTTTCACTTCGCTATTCAATATATAAAAATCAAATTTTTATTTCGAAGTTCTAATATAAAAATCTCGTCTTTTCTAATTTAAAAATTTCACCTTTACTATAATAAAAACCATATCTTTAGCTAGTTAAAAATCATTTCTTTCATCATATAGAAATCTATACTTTTGTATAAGTAAAATCATATTTTTCATATATAAGCAAATCACATTTTTGTATATAAGCAAATCATATATTCTTATATGAAACAATCTTAAATTTATATAAAAAAAACTGATTTTATTTTATAAACTGATTTCATTTATAATGTATAAGTAAAATAAAAACAATAAAAAGAATACCAAACCTTTTACTGTTAAAGATCTGGACAGCGTCGAGTTGAAGCCGCCACCTAGGGTTAAGAATTTCCGTCGCCACCAACTCATGGAGATGATCGGAGGGTTTCAGGCTGTCGGCCTTCGAACGAGCTTTCCAGCGAGGTAGGGCTCGGAGATCTCGGTCGCCTGAGGGAGGCGCTGTTCGCCTCGAGGCGGCGCCAGAGGTCTGAACGAGGGGAGCAGGCGGAAAGGCAGATCGTCTGAGTGGGGGGGGGGAAGAGGCGAGGTAGGGGGATAGTGGAGCAGGTGGGCGGCGGTCTGAGAGAGGAGCGGCAACGCGTTTCGGTGGAGGGCGATGGGGAATTTGGGCTCATTTCGTTTTTTTTTTATACTGTAAATCGATTATGAACGGGGGGGGGGGGGGGGGCAGAAGATAAGAAAAAGGAGGGTTTTATTTTATTATTATTTAATTATTTAATTCAATCTAAAGTTGACTTTTTCATACAACCTCGAAACTAGGCCCACCGCCTGTCGTCCATAGCGTTTCACCCCCATTCTGAACACAATGGGATATGTATCGTAGGTTGATTCGATCGTTTTCCGTTGAATTTACATTTAAATTACTATATTGAATTTTAAACGTACATTTCAAATTACCGGGGTCACATACTAACTAGAAAAATTCCCGAAAAATATTTTCTAGCTTCGTATTGACGATACGGTCCTAACAAAACTAGTTTCGTCGAATTCTGAGGCCGTTTGAAAAATGGCCAATTTCCAGTCGATTAAAATCAACTGAAACTGGTTAAACGCGTTTTCCTTTGCCACGCTCACATACTGAATCGAAAAATTGTGAAATTTGAAACTTAGCAATAACTTGACACTGCGGCTCCAACAAAACTGGTTTCGTCGAAATCCGAGGTCGTTTGCAAAATGTCCATTTTTAAGGGCCTGAATTCCATAGCGACTATTCAGAATTTTCAACTGGACATATCTTTTGATTCCCGCTATGAAATTTTGATTATTCGGATTCGTTGGAAAGATATCATCAATTAGATCCTAATGTTTTTGGTTTCACTAAAATCCGGATTGTTTTGCACCCGGTACATTCAATTGAAGTTTGAAATTGAATTATCGAACTACCGCGCCATTTTCAATTCTATTTATAATTATATATAAATATTTATATTCTAACGACGACGTATATAATATATCCGTTTTAATTATATTCAAAATAAATTTTTCTCGTCGATATTATTTAAAATAATTCATTTTAAATATTCAAACTCCGCTAAAATTGTCAAAATAAAAATTTTAAACTGGCCCAGATTTTCGGGTTATTACAATCTCCCCCACTTAAAACTTTTCGTCCCCGAAAAGGAACAAAGTCGAAAGTGGTTTGATTAATTAGCTCTACGCTCGATCTGGCTTCTATTCTCCAACCTTTCAGTTTCCGAGAATTTTCAAAATTTCAAAAATTTGGCTAACACCCTAAATTTTCGAAAAATTTCGCCATAACCTCCCCTGCAATGGGAGCATCGGGGAATTTCAAATAGCTTCCCCGGTCCTTCAGATCTCAAAAAGAAAAAGAAAAAGCCAAGCGGCTAGCCAATAGGCTCATAAAATCATCATCACCCAAACAAAACAGTAAATTATGTAGTAAACATGTACCTATTTGTCGGGCAAACAAATTTTATTCTTCGGCTCTAGCCTCCTTGCTATGACCTGTTCAATGTAAGCATATGTATATGCAAGCAAATGCGACCAATTCTCAATATAGTTCAATATTTGGTTTAGTTAGGCATAAAGGTTCAAAATTATCAAACAATTAAACAAGCAACACAAACATCAATCAATTAGTGAATTAGAGTTTCAAATTCATAATTTGATATATATATAAAGAAAATCATGTTTTGATGCCAAATCACAACAATGTATTCTAGCTATATAAGTTTTGGTTCTCACACCAGTCTAATGGAAATATATAGAAAATCACACCTTCGAAACTCGAACATAAATGTTGATGATGCGATCGCTATCATCAATATCATCTTCGGGCGACTAGAGTGTGATTCCATATCTATCCAGTATATTAAAACTTCGAATATACGTTTGCAAGGCGTATATGCAAATTCTTTATATACTGAATTGTCCAAAATCAATACAAATAAATAATCAAATACGAATAGTTGATTTAAATTTTCAAAACCAAACTTGTTTTCACTTAAAAAAAATATACTCTTCACACTCGTTCTAGGATACTACTGATCCCATCTCTAACGAGTCATTCTCATTGGATATTACTAACCCAATATCTGATGAATTCTTTCATATAGTTCTAATGTGCCTTGTTCTCTGCTTTGTAAACCAAAGCTCTGATACCAACTGTGACGATAGGGCGTTTCGAACGGCCTGGATCGGTTTAGCGACTGGTTCGGACCGAGCGAAATTCCTTCTCGTCACAGTTACTGTGTGGTGAGGCTTCTCCCTCCCCTCCTGCACTCTCTTCCATTATTTATACTCCTGTGCGCGTTTTTATTTGTTCTAGGAATACTGCATGGTTTAAATCAACCCTATAAATTAATGATTTTTTTATTTTAACATTTAACCTTAAATTATAAACTTAATTACATGTAAACGTGGCTGGTATATGCTGCTTCTTTCTCGTGTATTACCCAGTGCAATTGCTCCAATTCCAAATGTCTGCGTCAAAACCATAGCATAAGTGTTAATACACCTTTGGTTATGTTAATGAATTAGTCCATATTCTAATATAAGCTCTCACGTATTTACTTTAAAAGGATGGGCCCAAACTAGTTTGCTTCCTTCGTCTTTGTCTTTTACAGTTCCAGGATTCAACGCAAAACACAAATCCTACGTCGAACTCAACTACCACACCACTGTGCCTCTTGCGAACGTTCGGACCACCATCTGACATCATCAACTTGAGCACCGTAACCCCCTTAACGATTGTCCAAAACCCCGTGCACTTCGATCAACTGCTCCGCCCTCGAACCCCTTCGAACGTCTCTGGCTTTGAAGCCATATTCCGGTCAACTCTGGTCGGTTAAGACAATCATTACCGCACAGATGGACGACCTCGACGAGATGAACAAGATTGATGTTGGGGGAAAATGAAATTGGTCAACGGATCAAGAGAAAATGGGAGGGAGGGAGCTGAACTTTAGTGCATCCATTTCCTTGCGGCGGCCAGAAGAAATGTTTGACCACGCATCTTTCTTTGACTTAAATTAGGTCTTGCATTAGGTTATTTATAAAGAAGTTGGACCATTAAAATATTATTTTATCATAACCACTCATACTGCGAGCTTTTCGCAAAATTAACCTCGCATATGATTTTTAATTCATGATAAAACACCTAATCCTAGCATAAAAAATATTCCGGACCCAATGGGACAGGTTTCGTCGAATTCCGAGGTAATTTGTGAAAAGTCCTTTATAAATATCGATGAAAAATCAATCGTTAAAAATTCCTATAATTACAGAAAAAATCATAAAAATTTGAAACCTTGACGCTCTACTAGACCTCTTCCTAACGGATCGAATGATGTTTATTTCGTTAAATTTGGATTTTATTTGACCAGTCGTCTATTCGTTTAAAGTTACCCCTGTCTAAATTGTCTAAACAATTAAATAAAAAAAAGGCATTTTTGGCCACCGAAGTCACATACGACACCCGTTTTCCACGAAATTCGATTTTCTTACAATAATTTAACGATACGGTTCAAATGAAATCGATTTCATCGAAATCTGAGACTGTTTACAAAAATGGTTATTTTTAACACTTATATAATATAAATAAAACATTAGTTAAATTTCCAAATAATTAAATAAAATAATTACAAATTATTTTTATCATATATATCCAAACAGAATATATATACGACTTCAAATATAAATTATACAACTCAAGATCGTCAATTTCGAGTTAACCATTATCTAAATTATATTTAAATCCTTTTTAAATTAGTTAATAACGTTATATTTTAATAACGATTTCCATAGCGACTATTTAAAAATTTGATTTTAACATAAATAACAATCTATAACACGAAATCTGGATTTTTCTCTTTCATATGAAAATTATTATCAACAAGATTCCAACGTTTCTTATTTCACACAAATCCGACTTATATCGGATCATATATATTTAATTGAAGTTCAAAACTCCATATTACGAACTACTACGCCTTTTCGAGCTCGATTTATATTATATATAAATTTAACATTTAAACTTCATTTTTATATAAACGAATTCGGTATTAAAATCCATTAATATTCCAAATATAATATTTAAAATAATAAATTAAATTAAATATTTGACTACTGAAAATACAGGACATTTCATTCTTCCCCCCTTAAATGAATTTCGTCCCCGAAATTACTAAGGTAAGAAAAATGTTACAACCCATTTAATTTAAAATCTAATTTATTTTAAAATCAAAAACCAATTCACTATTATGGTTATAAATTTACAAAAATATTGAAAAATTTCTAACTCCTTTAATTCCCCGAAAAATTCGGCAGAGTCTCCCTTGTACTTAGTGACAGTTGCGATATCGCAGGAACAAATAATATATTTACATCGACCCACACGGTCGGAAAACAAAGTTAAAAACCCAAAATTTATATTTTTGCGTAGGCGTACCTTTTACGAGCACTATTGAGCATACTTGCTCAATTTATTTCAATTTATTTCAATCTAAGCCACTAAAATCAACCTCAGACCTTCAACAACCTGTACTCAACTCAGTTCAAAATATAAGTAGCAGATATATAAAATTCTTAGATAATATTTCATTAACCAACTAGCATAACTACACCAATTTCCAAAATCAAACATAAGCATCAATTCATTTGCACATACAGGGATAAATCATTAATTTCATTTCATGTGCGGTTTCATTCCAGTTTAAAATATTGAAATTAATTTCTCTAGTTTATAATTCGTTCAGCTCAAACAATCTACCATCTAATAACAAACAATTCACGATCAACAACCAATACACAACCAAATTAACCAAATCAACTGAATTTACATTCAATATTAATTTACTTTGGTTTCTCATATTTTGACATCAGTCGATTAATATTTGATTGATTTTATTTATTCATTCAACTTCCAAATTTCAAATAAACTCTATTTAATTTCAAAACCATTTCTTAATTTAATTTAACGAGGTTTAGTTCCAATTTAAGTTCTTAATCCAATTTAAATTCCATTCAAATCAATGAACACACGATATCTCAATAATTTAACAAAATTATTTCTTATCTATATGAAAATATATTTTGGGTAAAATTATTTCATTTACCCTCTTTACAATATAATATTGTATCCCTTGCCAATTCAATGCTTCTCAATACTTGAACCGATCAAACAACACTATATAAAACATTTGTATATAAAATCTACAAATACGTGCTCTCATATATACACTCAACTCAATTTAGGGTATTACTAACCCCATCTCTATTGAGTAATACCACAGAGCCAAGGTTATTACTAAACCAATAGCTTTAATACCATTGTAACGGCCCGAGGATTTTCGACCCCGAAAATAGACACAAAAACATCCTGTCGATTATTCAAGCATCGGAAACACCAGAATGTTATTGGAAAGAAATTAGAGGGTGAGATAAGGAAAAAAGAAATATTAGAATAGAAGAAGAAGAACAAACATAACACAGAGTCTCACATCATAGCGGAATAAAATATAATATAGAAATAAATCTTTATAGAGAGCTTTGAAATAATACTTACAATCATCAGAGTACATCACACATCTGGACAGTTATAATAACCTGTCCTCATATACAACACACAGCGGAATAACAACTAAATATCATACATCTGAACATCTCCAGTTCCTCTCTGGGCTTCGCAACATCCGATAATCTGAACCTGTACGGCCTGACCCGAGCATTACAACGATGGGTCAGTCTGGTGAACCAGAGTGAGAAAAACACACTAAGTTTGTAGCTATCACACAAGTTGATGTTAAAGTCAAAATATTTTTGAAAGAAAAGGAAAATCATAAGACCAAATCCACACATAAATACAGACGGTTTTTACCTTACGATAACCCAAAACATTTTTGAAATCAATATTTTCTCTAATATTATAATAGTGTCTAAATACAAATAAATATCAATCTAGTAGAACGCTTGCATCTCACCCTCTACATATATAGTATATAATCAAAACCGCGGGCGCTTATTGGAGAATGGATTTTCCTGGAAAGGTATGGGACCACCTTCCCGATAATGTACCTCTGGAGATGAATACATTGGGGTTTAACAAGGACATCTTGCAACCCAGGCTAAACATGACCGGCCCCTCACTTCGCTTGAGAGTACCGAATATATCATAACCACGGTTGGGGGCTAGCCAACCGAACCGATAGCATACATACAAAAATTTAAATGGGACAACCAAAGGCATTTGCTTTCACCAGATCAGGTAATGATATACCCTTTTGATGGGTGCGACCCACATAGCCATGCGACCTACCCGATTTTATGCCATTTCCAGGTTGATGAGGCTAGAGGTTAAGCTTATCCTTCAGAACATTACATCTCCATTCACTTTGAATGCTACATCGTCAAATACATCAAATCACTAATTGGCGTCCACAAAAATATTCTGATTGTTAGCTTTCCACAACAGAAGTACGTTTGTAAAAATCCATTTACGTGATTCTTAGGAAGTATTCTGTCAGACATTCGTCCATACAAGTCATCCAGGAATAGGATGAACCGAAGGCACCCTCCTACCACATCCTATGTAGGTATCAACCCAAGGATCAGTAGCGAGTAGTCCTTGCAATCTGTAGATTCCAATCACAATAGAATCACTACCGAAATATCTCAGGCCGCTAAACCAGACAAATTCAACTAGTGGTTCTTCCGTTTATGAAGATCCACGATCTTCAATGCTCCATACTCAATAATCAACATCTTCCCCTATTTGTTGGTCAGAATGGTTTTCGAATATGATTCGATCCTGGTCTTTCCGTACCAATAATCATATTTGGCCAGATTTGATAGTCGGTTATTTAACTATCAAATAAATAATCATGTGAATGAAATGAGTTTACTGATTCAGTAACCGACATTACTTGGCCTCTTTAATTAAACACCTGTTAATTATATTCTTCAGATCTTCCAGTATTTGGAGTTTATCTTTTACTTCTTATTATAAATAAGAATATTCTTAAAAATCATTTCATTCACTTATAAACTTTTCAAATACAATTTTTAGTATCATTTACGAAAATAATAACTTATGTTTCCATCAATTTCTCTCGTTTATAAACTAATATCATTCTGGGGTAATCGTGAAGTCATTTAAGTTAGGGTATTTTATTTACCTCTCAAACCTTGACCAACAACATTCATATCCTCAGAATAGATAGAAGTTTATTAATCACACATTTCCCTTTTGAAACCTTATTTAAATCTCAACATCGTTTACTTAATAAATTATTAAGTAATCTATTATTATAATAATCTCTATTAATCTTAAATGATTCTTTATAATATTACTCGATCTTTGATTTCATTATAAATAGAATCTTTTATACATTTCTTCAACATCTCTTTATAAATATTCTTCAACTTGTTTGCACAACAATACTATATTCGTTTTTAACTCATGTATAACTATTTTTACAAGTGTAATATAATTAGCTTTATAAATCTCTTATATAAATATTTTTATAAGACTCTTATAATGACTTCTCTTGCGAATCCTTATATTTGTTTGTAACAAAACAATTTAACTTATCATCTGTAACAAACGTTACATATTTCAATTCAAAACTTTCTATTTCCTTTATTTATACTCTTTTCGATTCATTATGACAATTTATGCATTATCGAAAATCCCATAGCGATCTTTTAAGGATCTGCAGTTAAAAATCAAATAGTTCAATTTATTATTTGTAATAATTGTTGCAAATTCATTTTTCAAAACCCTTACTTCATTTACAAATTCCATTTGTAAATTTTTATCGATAACTGACATTTCGATTACACTTAATTCTTGACTTCCATTTACAAAAGCATTTGTAAATCATTTACGATAACTTATATTTATTACCATTTCTAAAACATTTTACTTAGCTTATACTCTCGCTTTGGAATAAATCTCATTTCGTTAACCATTCTGAATTTCGGAATATCACATTCCAAACCTCGGACTAACCCTCACTTAACCATTTCATACCATTTCCCAATTTCTAAATTCCTTTTTTTAACTTCAAATATTCAGTAAATATTTAATTTAAGCCATCGTATCTGTTTAAAATGCTTTTATAACTTTGTTAAAAACTTGGATTTTAATACAAAACCCATTCATAAATTCCTTTCATAATTCAACTAGATTCAATTCACTTCGATCACTTTTTAAATGAATTTAAATTAAAAAGTAACCTCTTAAATTATTATTAATTGAAATAATAATTTACTTCATCATTAACTACCGTATAAGTGACTAAAATAAATAGTAATTTCCTTTAACTCTTATTAAAATTTAAACAAATATTCATTAACCATTTCATTAGATAAATTCAAAACAAATTCATTTAATAATCAATCCAGTTAAACCGATTGACTTTGTCAATTCAAAACATGGTTATTTCGTTAACTAGTTCCAGTTAGTACCTTATTTAAATTAATTAATAATATAATTAATCTAAATAATTACATTTAATTGTTTATTACAAAAAATAAATCTCAGTTATAAATCATTATATTAATCTTTGCTCTCTTGCTTATTCATCTTAGTAATAAAAGAATTAGCTTTATAAATCATTTAATAAGTAAGATGAGGCACGTGCTTCACACACGGCTGATTTTTGGTACAAAATGTGATTGATGGTTAAAACAATCAAAATATATGTGCTTGGTTTATTTCTCTTTTTTAAACTTCATTTTAAATAACATATTTAAAAATCTATATTCAGTTATAAAATAAATTTAAAACTTCATTACGGTCGATTCATCCGACGGTAAATCCATATTTATACAATGATTGATTTATAGGCCATATACTGCTAATTGCTCAACTAATATCACCCATTGGTTTAAAATGGAACAAATGTTGAATTTCAGGTCAACAGTCAACAATCAAATCAATCAATTCAAACAGACGGGTTTAAACTATTCATATAATGATAATATAAAAATAAATAACATTAAATGTGTTTTAGGACTCCCGTTGGATCCCTTCAACCTGTACTTCTCTACATTCAAGTTGGTTATCTCAAATAATATCATTCAATTCAATTTAACTGATATAACAGTAAATAACAGTCATTTAACAACAACTAGTTTGTTTAACATCAACAAACAATTCAATAAATTTTACACGTTTATTATATAAACGTGGCCAACAATATAAGTTACCTTAATTGGGACCAATCGTTAAAATAACGATTTCGTATTTCACTGAAATTAAACAACCGTTTAATTTCATGGATTCAATCAATATATGAATATATATTTTACAACAAACAAACAATCAACCATTATCAATCATAGCACACAAAAAAAACCGACTTATATAAAATATAAGTGGGAATAACTGAGTGTGTTTAATTCACCTTGATTTGATATTGTTGTTGAATAAATTCATTTCAGTTAAATCAAACAAACGTTTAATTTAACTGAAAATCACCTTTGATTCCAATCGCGTCCGGTTCTGCTCCATAGCGTAGATCTTGCCAAGATGATTCCAACATACCTTGGTTTGTCCGATTCTGTTTATATATGCATGCGTTGTTGTCTTTATAAACTATATGATTTGAATTAACTATTAACGCCTATATTAAACTAATCACATCACTAATCATATATTAAATAAATTAAATTTTAAACTAACTAATTACAAACCATTTATTTAACAACTAATTACATATTATTTTATAAATAACTATTCGGTTATTAATTTCCTAACCAAAATTATAAACATTTCAATTCCTTAATTAACGCTTTATAACTCTAATTATATTTAATTCAATTAAACGTGGCCATTTAGATCCTTACCATCTCCGTTCGTTTGTCCGATGTCCTACAGATAAACCCGTGCCAACCTCCGCAAACAAAATAAATGCCAAATTCCATTTGACTTGCAAAACACGATCCTACCACCTTCCTTCTGCTATGCCTATTTCATACCCATTCTTTACTGTGTTGTGAGGCTTCTCCCTCCCATCCTGCGCTCTCTTCCCTTCTTTATACCGTTGTGCGCGCTTTTATTTGTTTTGGGAATACTACATGGTTTAAATCAACCATATAAATTAATGATTTTTTTATTTTAACATTTAACCTTAAATTATAAACTTAATTACATGTAAACGTGGCTGGTATATGCTACTTCTTTCTCATGTATTGCCCAGTGCAGTTGCTCCAATTCCAAATGTCTGCGTCAAACCCACAGCATAAGTATCAATACACATTTAGTTATGTTAATGAATTAGTCCATATTCTAATATAAGCACTCACGTATTGTAACGACCCGGAAAATCTGAACCAATTTAAAATTTTTAAATTGGCTAAAATAATGGATTTTAAATATTTAAAATAATTATTTTAAATAATAGCGATGAAAAGTGAGTTTGAATCGACATTTGAAAACGAATATAATTAATTCTAATTATAAACAAGGCCTGAAATGGCGCTGCAGTTTCAAAAATTGAATTCAAACTTTGTCGGACTGTAACGGGTGCAAAACAAAACGGATTTGAGTGAAACCAAAAATATTTAAATCTGTTAGTGAATACCTTTCTAACAAATCTGAAAATTCGAATTTTCATAGCGGAAAGCAAAAGTTATGGCCAAATGAATTTTCTGAAAGGTCGCTATGGAATTTATATAGCCCGTGGAATTGGCCATTTTGCAAACGACCTCGGAATTCGACGAAACCACTTTTGTTGGATCTGGGATGTGAAGTTATTGCTAGGTTTCAAATTTCATAATTTTTGAAGCTAGTATGTGAGCGTGGCGAAGGAAAACGTGTTTTGGTCAATTATAGTTAAATTGGATCGACTAGAAATGGGCCTTTTTGCAAACGGTCTCAGAATTCGACGAAACTAGTTTTGTTGGGACCGTATCGTCAAAACATAGTCAGATTTATTTTTCTGGAATTTTTCGAATCAGTTTATAGCCCTGGCAAATTGAAATGTACGTTCGAATCAAATATTGAATGTTTTATATTTTAATTTGAAGGAAAACTGACTGAAACAGTTGAATGGGGCTACGAAACATATCCCATTGTGTTCGGAATGGGGGTAAAATGCTAGAGACGATAGTCGTTGGGTTTGGATTGGAGGTTGTGTCAGAAAACCCCTTTTTTAAAACCATCGGCCAATAGAATTATTTCTTCATAATTTAAAAATAAAAATAAAAACAAAAAACCCCTCGTCTCCTTCACGATCGACGGCGGAAGCTGTTCAAAACTTCCAGGACCGATCGCCGCCGCCACAGGCATTTTCGCCACCCCCTCCAGTTGACTTTTCCGTTCGTCTACCTCCCCTCTTCAAATCAGAACCAACCTCGACCTCCCTCGTCCCGTAATCGTTGTGAACGAAGGGCTCGAAGTCGAAGACTTCATCGCGCTGCCACCCCAGCTACACGAGATCGAACTGGGCCCCACTTGGCTCTTCGGGTGCACGCTTCGTAGCTCTCCGTCGTGGTGAAGGCCGATCATTACCTCGAGCAGCGGATTGGAAGTATTTGCCAACCCTAGTTTCGAACTCCATGGAAAGTTACGACCTGGGGTTTATTTGAAATGAAAATAACACTTTTAAGTGTTGCAAACTTTGAAAAATCATATCTTTTTCGTTTTTTGACGAAATTCGATGAAACAGGAAACATCGTGACCGTGTGGACGTCTTCTACATTCTTGAAGAGACCGCATATTTTTCTGAGCCTTCTGCTATTTTTGGTGGAGTGGAACCCAATGTGTGATTTCTAAATTATAAACGATATGGAAAACGACGATGTATAAATTATATAATCGATGTATGAGTTATATAAGCGTTGTACACCTCTTGTATAAGCATTGTATAAGTTGTATGTTCGATGTATAAGTTATATATGCGTTGTAAAAATTATATATGTGTTGAAATAGAAGTGAATTGCTATATATATATATATATATATATATATATATATATATATATATATATATACGCCCCTCGTCCACAAACCATGGTCAATATTTATTGGTTGTGATTGGTGTGAAAATTGATTGATAGCGAATGGTTGATTGGAATTGTTTGTGGTTGATATTGATTGATTGTGGTTGAAAAATACCCGTTTGTGGTTGAGAAATATTTGGTTGAAACCACATAGGATTAGTTTGTGGAAATGTAATATATACATGCCGCCTGCGTGCGAACTAGATGCATGATTCCCCATTGTCAAAAACCGCGAGATTTTAAGGTAGAGCGAGGAGCCGTACTAGGGACGGTCCCGGTTTTAACTACCCTGCCGTTATGGTGCCGAAATTTTGAATAATATTCATGTGTTTGAATTATTTTCATTTGTTGAAACTATATTTATTCGTTGAATAGAAAACCTTCATGTGTTGAGTCGATATTCATTCGTTGGATAGAATTTCATGTGTTGAATGGTATTCGTGTTTTAAATATAAAAATCACCTTTTTATCGATATATACAAACTATAGAAAACCTTCATGTGTTGAATCGAAATTCATTCGTTGAATTGAAATTCATGTGTTGAATGGTATTCATATTTTGAAAGAAATTGTTTTATAATAAAAATCCCATTTTTAACATCAATATGAAATGTATAAAATGATCTTGTTTTGAAATAAATTGTTTTATAATAAAAATCCTATTTTTATCACCTGTATTAACTATATAAAATAGTAGTGTTTTGAATTGAATTGTTTTACAATAAAAATCACATTTTTATTATATACAGGAATTGTTAAGTATAATGAAGTGTTGAAATAGAAGACAGTTAGATAAAAATATCATTTTTATCAAATGCATGAAAAGAATATAGCTTTGAAATCGAAGAATCGATATATATATATAAATAGAATTAAAACATATCGAATAACGAAGCTGTAGTTCGTATTTTGAAACCGTGATTTCAAACGATTATACCGGGGGATCCAACCATCGGATTTTCCCGAAATCGCAACTGTTGGGTTCGCTTCTGAAATATCTTTCCAACGGCACCAACTTTGTAAAAATCCAACGGTTGGATTGTTTGGAATGTTTAATTCAAATCTGAAGAAAAACAGCGCCAGAATCGATTATATTTATATATATATATAATTATATTTAATCGAATAACGACGCTGCAGTTCGTATTTTGAAATCGAAACTTCAAACGATTGTACCGGGAGATCCGACCGTCGGATTTTCCCGAAACTGGAACCGTTGGATTCGTTTTGAAAAGTTCTTTCTAATGATGTAAATTTTGTGAAGATCAGATATGTGTAAATCAAATCTGAAGAAAAACAACGCCACGGTCGCGTTATGGCCCGATGCGTCATTTTGAATAAATTTGCTATTTTAAAATAAATAAAAATAGTGATAAATCGTTATAAAATATTATAAACGATATGGATGTGAAATTTAGAAATTAACTGAAGGTTAGCTAAGTCGAATGGTTTCCTGGGTATTGATCTGATGTTGGTTTCGAGGTTAATATTTGGGAAATCGTTCTCTTACTGATTGACGGTTAGGGACTAATGAATTGAAATGATCTATGTGTATGTTAGTGTTGCACTTGTTTATTATATACGCGAGTTGTTCAGAAAGACCGGGTTTATCCCATTCTGAATAACTGAATCGACGATAAGAAATCGAAGATGAAGACGGTGGTCGAAGACCGGAGATCTTCACCTCGTTTGGATGGTAACCGAGGTCCTGATTGGGAGGCATCCTGAAATATGGATAATGAGTGGTGATCTTCCAGACGTACATGGTGGTTGATGGGTTTGCGAGGTATATAGTGCCTCCGGTTTCGTTCAGACCTAGAACGGACTTGTAAATGGATAGTGTGTCTGACATTGGATTTTATTCTGTGTTGATTGATCTCTATTAAATATACATCTGTTTGGCGGCGGAGAATTTATTCTTTTGCTTAACACCCTTCTCTGAAACGCACGAGCTCAGAGGTTGTATATCGATGGACATCAGTCGCATGGCATGAATTGCTAATGTGGCATGCCTAAGTGGCAAATAATTAGGGCTTCTGTTGAAAAGCAAAGTCTTGTGGTGATGATCAAAGCACCGCCTGTGTGGCATAGCTTTGTGTATAACATGAATTCGCGAGCCTCACTCCCCAGTATGAACCAGAAACGGTAGAAGGACCTCAGTGAGGGCTTGCATTTCTTTCTAGCTAGGAGTTGTGTTGGTGTTTTTACACGACCAGACATTTTACTTATGTGGATGATGGATAGCGAGGTGCCTCGGGTATATCGGTCGATCCGGGACCGATGGAGTCATTAGTTGGCTCGTTTACACCCCATAGGGCGGAGAAACGTAGTGTTCAGGAATTTTAATCCACATCGGTGGACCGACTCTGTCGCTCCAAGGGCCCACCTGAGACATGGGCTAGATTGTCTCGAAGTAGGTAAGGACTATCTTTTTCCTTGGTTTATGACGGAAATCCAATTCCCAAATACGTGACTGTGCGGTTTTGATTGTATACCTATATTTGGCGACATAGTGGCATGGGACGCTCATGTTGTCTATGATTGATAGTTATGATTTGAAATTGTTTTTGAAACTTATAAACACTAGTAGTAATATCAAATGCTTTTGTTTTATTCGTATCAAGCATATCTTGGCCATTATAAGGTAAAAACTCTATCCTTCGGTTTGCGTTGCATTGTGTGATGGGAACTAAGTCTTATAATGGCTTCATTTTTATAAAAAGCATTGCGACGATTAAAAGAAAGATTTGTTTTTAAAGCACTGGCAATCCAATGGAGTAAACCCGTTCCACGAAAGTGGCGTGGTCCTATGATTAGCCATATTATAAATGTGTTGAATAGATTTCTCATACCAGCCCCATGACTGACTCGTAGTTTGTTTCACTTTCAAACTCGGGTGCCCCTTTTTCTACATGAGCAGCCTTGTATTCAGGTTTAGCTGGCTCTTTCTGGATAGCTGGAGCTGAAGATGGATTCTATTATTTATCTCTTTTTATGTTGTTCAGCTCCTATTGTACATATTTTGTTTGTTTCCGCTGTAGACATTTATGTATAGCTGAACTATATTTGTACTAAGTATGATCCTGTATACTGTGTAACTCTGATGATTACGTTTATCCAGTGTATTCTATTGTACATTATCTGGTGTATTTATTGAATTCTGTTCTGCTATTATCTGTTTCTGTGTTATATTCCAAAGATTACCCTTGTCTCCGTCTGTTCGGGAAATGGGGTCGTCACAACGTGGTATCAGAGCTTTGGTTAAGCTTAGTTCTGGAATATAACATATTAACGAACTCGTCAGAAATAGAACCAGTAGCGTTCTAGGATGGGTAACTCTATACAGACAGGATAAGTAATATCCTGGTATGAGTAGCAGAATGAAATAACACCTAGATAGACGCATTTACATTCAAGTATTTGTCTCTATATTTTGAAATATCTTTTCTGTTGACCTGACACTTGATCTGCTATTTGCAGAAGAACTAGAAAATGAGTGCCAGAAACAGAAGAAGTAATACTGACCCGGATATTGAAGCCCTATTTAAGAAATATAGAAATCTGGGTGGAAAGCTGTTCTCGGGTGAAGAATCAATTATGAAAACACAAGCCTGGATTCGTTCGGCTGAGAAAATCTTTGAAGGATTAAAGCTGAGAGATGACCAGAAAAGATTACTGGCCTCCTGGGCACTCGAAGACGAAGTTTTGTTCTAGTGGGATTCAGTTATTAAGGATGATCCAGAAGGTGATATCACCTGGGATAGGTTCAAAATGATTTTCCTGGAAAAATTTACTCCTCCTGAAGCGATTGAGCGACTATGTGATGAATTTTCTTATCTGATACAAGGAGATATGACCATTCCAGAGTATCATAAGAAATTCAACGAACTTCTCACTTTGCCTCTTATCTAATTGAAAATCCGAATAGGAAGAATTTGAGATTTATCAACGGGCTTTAAAGAAAATATCAAAACAGTGTAATGAGGAATGTGAAGCTCCCCTTTTCTGAAATGATGTACATGGCTTACCAGTACGAGGATCTCGACAAGAAAGGCATGTTGCGCGACGAAGAGGAAGTCAGTTCTAGTAATAAAGTTGAGTCTGATACTGATCGTCCTGAAGCCAGTACGATGTCTAAGGTGAGCAAGAAGCCCAAGGACAATCGAAAAAGGGCCAGATCTGAGAAAGAGCCAGTAACAACTACCATATGCAATAACTGCCATAAGCAAGGTCATCTACAAGGAAAATGCAAATCTTTAAAGAAGCAAAGAAAGGAAGGATCCAAATCTAATAAGGGGGTTCATGAGGGCAGAGGATGCAATAAGTGCCACCAGACTGGTCATATTGCGAAAAATTGCCCGCTGTTCATAAAACCTGAAGCAGTACAAGTAAATGAAGTGGCATAAGTGCCTACATCTTCGTCTGCTCAGGAAAGGTCTGATGTTTTAGATGGCACGCTCAATGTCAAGAACATTCTAGTTAAAGTACTGTTTGATACAGGCGCGTCATGAAGCTTTATTGCAAAGAGTGCAGTCAAGAAGTTGGATTTGAAATTGAAGAAGCTCAAAGAGACTATGACTGTCCAAAATCAAGTTGGGGGTTCCATCAATCTCAGTTGGATTTGTGCAGTACCTGTCTCTTTTTCCTGCTATAAATTCCCTACTATCTCTATCGTCATGAATTTTAATGAATTCGATCTTATTCTGGGATTGGATTGGCTAACTAAATATGAAGCAGAGGTTAGATGCGCCGAGAGAGTTGTTAAGGCAAAAGCCCAATCGGGGAATTATATAACCATACCATGTGAAGGCCCGACTTCAAATAGAAAGGACTTCTGGGCAGCTTTGGATGTTTCTCCAGCTCAAATAAAAAAATTCCCTGAAGTCACAGAGAATATTCCCGACCTCATAAAAGATATTCCTGTCGTCCAGAACTATGCGGATGTGTTTGAAGAAGTTGTTCGCTTACCTCCGCAGAGAGAAATAGATTTAAAGATTGCTTTGATTCCGAATGCAAGGCCGGTAGTTCACGCTATTCCAAGAATGTCCTTGAAAGAGAAAGAGGAATTAGACAATCAAACACGACAGCCGGTATGGAAGCGTCTGATCAGGCCTAGTTTCTCTGATTGGGGAGCAGCAGTGGTATTTGTCCCAAAATCTGACGGTACTCTACGGCTATGTGTGGATTATCGTGATTTGAACAAGCAGACCATAAAGAACAAATATCCATTGCCGTGGATTGATGATTTGTTGGATCGATTAAATGGAGCACAGGTATTTTCAAGGATGGACCTAGCTACAGGCTTCCGTCAGCTTCGTATTGCCGAAGAATGTGTTCCTATGACAACATTCAGAGGTCCCGACTTATTCTACGAGTGGTTAGTAATGTCGTTCGGCTTATGTAACGCTCCAGCTTACTTCGTCGATCTGATGAATAGAGTGTTCAGAGGGGTTTTTAATAAATTTGTTCTGGTTTTCATTGACGATATTCTAATCTTCTCTAAATCAAAGGCCAAACATGAAAAGCATTTGGAACAGGTTCTGGAAATCCTCAGAAGGAATGTATTGAAAGCCAAACTGTCCAAATGTATATTCTGGTAAGAGGAAGTAAAATTTCTGGGCCATGTCGTATCAAAAGAAGGAATTGCTGTGGATCCAAGCAAAATCACAGCTATTCAGAATTGGAAACAGCTCGGTACCCCCACTGAAGTCCGCAGTTTTCTCGAATTGGCTAGTTATTACCGGAAGTTCGTTAAGAACTTTTCGAAGATATCTGGTCACTTAACGAAGCTTACAAAGAAGCACTCAAAGTTCAAATGGACACCAGAAAGTGAAGAGGCTTTTGAAGAGCTAAAGTTAAGATTAACGACAACTCCAGTGTTAACCATCATCAATGGCAATCAGGATTTGAAAGTCTGGACTGATGCTTCTAGAGAAGGCCTTGGCGCAGTGTTAATGCAAAGGGGTCAAGTGATTGCTTATGCTAGCCGTCAGCTGAAGCCACATGAAAAGAACTACGTAACTCATGATCTTGAGTTATTGGCTATAGTATTCGCTTTGAAAATCTGGAGACACTATCTTATGGGTGAGAGATTTGAACTGTTTACAGATCACCAGTCGTTAAAGTATATGTTCACTTAGAAAGACCTGAATCTGAGGCAGCAACGTTGGCTAGAGTTCCTTGCAGCATATGATTTTGAGATTCTATACACTCCAGGGAAAGCTAATGTCGTGGCCGATGCATTAAGCCGAAAGAATGAAATGATCACCAGTTTTATCATTGCGACTTCATTGATTGACAAGATATCGGCTCTCCAAAAAGACGACCAATTTATCAAAGGAATGAGTCAGCGAATTCCTGAAGGCAATGCTTCGGATTTCCAGCTCGACGACGAAGGGATTCTGAGGTTAGAAGGACGAATTAGTGTTCCAGAAATTCCTGAACTCAAAAGAAATGTGCTTGATGAATGCCACAAATCTAAGCTCAGTATCCATCCGGGTGTGAGTAAAATTTATAACGATATCAAGCAAACATTCTGGTGGAAGTCGTTAAAAAGAGACATCTCGATATATGCTAGTCGATGCCTTACTTGCCAGCTAGTCAAAAGCGACCAACAAAAACATGCTGGGTTATTGCAACCGCTAGACATTCTTGGCTGGAAGTGGGAACATATTTCTATGGATTTCATTGATGGTTTGCCCAGAACCAGAAAAGGGAATGACAGTATTTGGGTGATCGTAGATCGCTTCACGAAGACCGCCCATTTCATACCTATCAGATCAAACAGAACCGCTCAGAGTCTGGCGCAGATTTACTTCAAGGAAATAGTCAGACTACATGGAGTGCCGCTCAGTATAGTCAGTGATAGAGATACAATATTTACTAGTAAATTCTGGGAGGCAGTTCAAGTAGAGCTGGGAACGAAGCTGAACTTGAGCACCACTTATCATCCTCAGACAGACGGTCAGACTGAGAGGGTGAATCGTATACTGGAAGATCTATTGCGGGCTTGTGTTCTAGATTTTGGTGGATCATGGGAAGACCATCTGCATTTGCCTGAATTGTCATATAACAACAGCTACTAGGCGAGCCTGACAATGTCACCATTCGAAGCGTTGTATGGTAGACTGTGCCGATCTCCTGCTTGTTGGGTCGAACCTGGAAATAGACTTGTGTTAGGGCCTGATATGATCCGAGAAGCTGCCGATAAAGTCGACTTTATTAAGAAGCGATTACTCGCCACTCAAAGCCGACAAAAGAGCTATGCCGATAGGAGAAGAAGAGATATATCCTTGGCTGTTGGCGACTATGTATATTTGAAAGTATCGCCGATGAGAGGAGTTATCCGGTTCGGTAAAATTGGAAAGTTGGCGCCCAAATTCATTGGTCCGTTTCCTATTCCAGAACGGATCGGAACTCTCGCTTATAGGGTTAAACTGCCGGATTGGTTGCCTGGAGTTCATGATGTATTTCACATATCTCAACTTCGAAAACACGTTCATGATCCAGACTTGATCGTGGAAGAAGCAGCTCAACAGGATATTGAAATTACTCCAGAATTGGCTGTGAGAAGAAAGCCACTAAAGATTATCGGCAAAGAAACCAAAGAGCTGAGGAACAAGAAGGTTCACTTAGTCAAAGTGCAATGGAGTGGAGATCAGCGAGATTGTACTTGGGAAACTGAGGAGTGCATTCAGAAAGCGTATCCTAGATGCCGAGTGGATATCTCTGATTGACTCCAGTGCAAGGTATATTTACCCTACTTTACATTACCAATTAGTTCTGTACTCTGTTGTTATTTTCTTTCCATGGATGTGCACTTTTAATTTTATAGTCTGAATGATTTTAAAAGAGTATAGAAATTGATTAGTATATTTTTGAAAAGTTAAAAACAATTTGATTGTTGTTTGTGTTGTGTGATAGTAAAATTAGATTAATTAAATTATTGAAACGATAGTTAATTTAATTAATAAGAGAATGAATGGTAGGATTTATTCGATTAATTCACACATTGAACTGATTAGAAAATAGATAGAAATATATATACTTGTGCATTATATATGTTTGAACAGGTAAATGGATTAGCTGTTGAGTAAAGATTTTATTTGCGTGCCCGACAAATAGGTAAACCTTAATGAGTTGGATGCGAAATATTATTATATCAACTCCTGTGAATGCCATTGGATGCGGAGTGCTGGTTATTCTGCGTGTAAAAAAATAAACATCGCCATAGGATAGTAACAATTAATTTTGAACTACATTACATGGCATACTTCAGAATATAGGCATACTTCATCATATACCACATAAGCATTTGGAGCTTGTGTGACGAGGTGGAAGATTTACCATACGAGCGAGAGGCTTGTATGGCGATGACTATATTTTACAGGTTGAACTGATGACTGATATGGACTATTTAAATTGTAACGATAAAATTGCCAGATTGATAAAAACCCCACACAGGTCTGGAGTTGACAATAATCATGTCTCTCTAGTTATTAGATACGGCACATGGACTATTTATTTCCCACACGGGACGAGGTGACGAGGATTTATCCTCTGGAGCATTTAAAATACACACTCCCTCAGGCTTTGACAGGGTGGCGAGAATTTATTCTCTGGAGTTATTATCTATACACGCTCCCCTGTAAACACCAGAATATATCACTATAAATATGTGTATACTTTATAGGATTTATTGGGTACCTAATACGACCCAATAAATTTCGAAACCTCTCTCCGTACAAAGGAGGTTATGGCGAAATTTTTCGAAAATTCCGGGTGTTAGCCAAATTTTTGAAGAATTTGAAAATTCTCAAAAACTAGAAAGTTGGAGAATTGAAGCCAGATTGAACGTAGAGTTGATTAATCAAACCACTTTCGACTTTGTTTCTTTTTGGGGACGAAAAGTTTTAAGTGGGGGAGATTGTAACGACCCGGAAAATCTGAACCAATTTAAAATTTTTAAATTGGCTAAAATAATGGATTTTAAAATTTTAAAATAAGTATTTTAAATAATAGCGATGAAAAGTGAGTTTGAATCGACATTTGAAAACGAATATAATTAATTCTAATTATAAACAAGGCCTGAAATGGCGCTGCAGTTTCAAAAATTGAATTCAAACTTTGTCGGACTGTAACGGGTGCAAAACAAAACGGATTTGAGTGAAACCAAAAATATTTAAATCTGTTAGTGAATACCTTTCTAATGAATCTAAAAAATCGAAGTTTCATTGCGGAAATCAAAAGTTATGGCCAAATGAATTTTCAGAAAGGTCGCTATGGAATTTATATAGCCCGTGGAATTGGCCATTTTGCAAACGACCTCGGAATTCGATGAAACCACTTTTGTTGGATCCGGGATGTGAAGTTATTGCTAGGTTTCAAATTTCATAATTTTGAAGCTAGTATGTGAGCGTGGCAAAGGAAAACGTGTTTTGGTCAATTATAGTTAAATTGGATCGACCAGAAATGGGCCTTTTTCCAAACGGTCTCAGAATTCGACGAAACTAGTTTTGTTGGGACTGTATCGTCAAAACATAGCCAGATTTATTTTTCTGGAATTTTTCGAATCAGTTTGTGGCCCTGGCAAATTGAAATGTACGTTCGAATCAAATATTGAATGTTTTATATTTTAATTTGAAGGAAAACTAACTGAAATAGTCGAATGGGCCTATGAAACATATCCCATTGTGTTCGGAATGGGGGTAAAACGCTAGGAATGACATTCACTGGGTTTGGATTGGAGGTCGTGTCAGAAAACCCCTTTTTTAAAACCATCGGCCAATAGAATTATTTCTTCATAATTTAAAAATAAAAATAAAATCAAAAAACCCCTCGTCTCCTTCACGATCGACGGCGGAAGCTGTTCAAAACTTCCAGGACCGATCGCCGCCACCACAGGCGTTTTCGCCACCCCCTCCAGTTGACTTTTCCGTTTGTCTACCTCCCCTCTTCAAATCAGAACCAACCTCGACCTCCCTCGTCCCGTAATCGTTGTGAACGAAGGGCTTGAAGTCGAAGACTTCATCGCGCCGCCACCGCAGCTACACGAGATCGAACTGGGCCCCACCTGGCTCTTCGGGTGCGCGCTTCGTAGCTCTCCGTCGTGGTGAAGGCCGATCATCACCTCGAGCAGCAGATTGGAAGTATTTGCCAACCCTAGTTTCGAACTCCGTGGAAAGGTATGACCTGGGGTTTATTTGAAATGAAAATAACACTTTTAAGTGTTGCAAAACTTTGAAAAATCATATCTTTTTCGTTTTTTGACGAAATTCAATGAAACAGGAAACATCATGAGCGTGTGGACGTCTTCTACATTCTAGAAGAGACAGCATATTTTTCTGGGCCTTCTGCTATTTTTTGTTGAGTGGAACCCAATGTGAGATTTCTAAATTATAAACGATATGGAAAACGACGACGTATAAATTATATAATCGATGTATGAGTTATATAAGCGTTGTACACCTCTTGTATAAGCGTTGTATAAGTTGTACGTTCGATGTATAAGTTATATATGCGTTGTAAAAATTATATATGTGTTGAGTAGAAGTGAATTGCTATATATATATATATACGCCCCTCATCCACAAACCATGGACGATATTTATTGGTTGTGATTGGTGTGAGAAATATTTGGTTGAAACCACATAGGATTAGTTTGTGGAAATGAAATATATATACATGACGCCTGTGTGCGAACTAGATGCATGATTCCCCATTGTCAAAAACCGCGAGGTTTTAAGGTAGAGCGAGGAGCCGTACTAGGGACGGTCCCGGTTTTAACTACCCTGCCGTTATGCTGCTGAAATTTTGAATAATATTCATGTGTTTGAATTATTTTCATTTGTTGAAACTATATTTATTCGTTGAATAAAAAACCTTCATGTGTTGAGTCGATATTCATTCGTTGGATAGAAATTCATGTGTTGAATGGTATTCGTGTTTTAAATATAAAAATCACCTTTTTATCGATATATACAAACTATAGAAAACCTTCATGTGTTGAATCGAAATTCATTCGTTGAATTGAAATTCATGTGTTGAATGGTATTCATATTTTGAAAGAAATTGTTTTATAATAAAAATCCCATTTTTAACATCAATATGAAATGTTTAAAATGATCTTGTTTTGAAATAAATTGTTTTATAATAAAAATCCTATTTTTATCACCTATATTAACTATGTAAAATAGTAGTGTTTTGAAATGAATTGTTTTACAATAAAAATCACATTTTTATTATATACAGGAATTGTTAAATATAATGAAGTGTTGAAATAGAAGACAATTAGATAAAAATATCATTTTTATCAAATGCATGAAAAGAATATAGCTTTGAAATCGAAGAATCGATATATATATATATATATATATATATATATATATATATATATAAATAGAATTAAAATATATCGAATAACGAAGCTGCAGTTCGTATTTTGAAACCGTGATTTCAAACGATTATACCGGGGGATCCGACCATCGGATTTTCCCGAAATCGCAACCGTTGGGTTCGCTTTGGAAATATCTTTCCAACGGCACCAACTTTGTAAAAATCCAACGGTTGGATTGTCTGGAATGTTTAATTCAAATCTGAAGAAAAACAGCACCAGAATCGATTATATATATATATATATATATATATATATATAAGTACAACTATATTTAATCGAATAACGACGCTGCAGTTCGTATTTTGAAATCGAAACTTCAAACGATTGTACCGGGAGATCCGACCATCGAATTTTCCCAAAACTGGAACCGTTGGATTCGTTTTGAGATGATATTTCTAATGATGTAAATTTTGTGAAGATCCAACGGTTAGATTTTCAGATATGTGTAAATCAAATCTGAAGAAAAACAGTGCCACGGTCGCGTTATGGCCCGAAGCGTCGTTTTGAATAAATTGGCTATTTTAAAATAAATAAAAATAGCGATAAATCGTTATAAAATATTATAAATAATATGGATGTGAAATTTAGAAATTAACTGAAGGTTGGCTAAGTCGAATGGTTTCCTGGGTATTGATCTGATGTTGGTTTCGGCCTTCGAGGTTAATATTTGGGAAATCGTTCTCTTACTGATTGACGGTTAGTGACTAATGAATTGAAATGATGCGTCTGTATGTTAGTGTTGCACTTGTTTATTATATACGTGAGTTGTTCAGAAAGACCGGGTTTATCCCATTCTGAATAACTGAATCGACGATAAGAAATCGAAGATGAAGACGGTGGTCGAAGACCGGAGATCTTCACCTCGTTCGGATGGTAACCGAGGTCCTGATTGGGAGGCATCCCGAAATATGGATAATGAGTGGTGATCGTCCAGATGTACGTGGTGGTCGATGGGTTTGCATGGTATATAGTACCTCCGGTTTCATTCAGACCCAGAACGAACTTGTAAATGGATAGTGTGTCTGACATTGGATTTTATTCTGTGTCGATTGATCTCTATTAAATATACATCTATTTGGCGGCGGAGAATTTATTCTTTTGCTTAACGCCCTTCTCTGAAACGCACGAGCTCAGAGGTTGTATATCGATGGACATCAGTCGCATGGCATGAATTGCTAGTGTGGCATGCCTAAGTGGCAAATGATCAGGGCTTCTATTGAAAAGCAAAGTCTTGTGGTGATGATCAAAGCACCGCCTGTGTGGCATAGCTTTGTGTATAACGTGAATTCGCGAGCCTCACTCCCCGGTATGAACCAGAAACGGGAGAAGGACCTTAGGGAGGGAATGCGTTTCTTTCTAGCTATGAGTTGTGTCGGTGTTTTTACACGGCCTGACATTTTACTTATGTGGATAATGGATAGCGAGGCGCCTCGGGTATATCGGTCGATCCGGGACCGATGGAGTCATTAGTTGGCTCGTTTACGCCCCATAGGGCAGAGAAACGTAGTGTTCAGGAATTTTAATCCACATCGGTGGACCGGCCCTGTCGCTCTAAGGGCCCACCTGAGTCTGGGCCCTGAAACATAGGCTATATTGTCTCGAAGTCGGTAAGGACTATCTTTTGCCTTGGTTCATAACGGAATTCTAATTCCCAAATACGTGACTGTGCGGTTTTGATTGTATACCTATATTTGGCGACATAGTGGCATGGGACGCTCATGTTGTCTATGATTGATAGTTATGATTTGAAATTGTTTTTGAAACATATAAACACTAGTAGTAATATCAAATGCTTTTGTTTTATTCGTATCAAGCATATCTTGGCCATTATAAGGTAAAAACTCTATCCTCCGGTTTGCGTTGCATTGTGTGATGGGAACTGAGTCTTATAATGGCTTCATTTTTATAAAAAGCATTACGATGATTAAAAGAAAGATTTGTTTTTAAAGCACTGGCAATCCAATGGTGTAAACCCGTTCCACGAAAATGGCGTGGTCCTGTGATTAGCCATATTATAAATGTGTTGAGTAGATTTCTCATACCAGTCCCATGACTGACTCGTAGTTTGTTTCACTTTCAAACTCGGGTGCCCCTTTTTCTACACGGGCAACCTTGTATTCAGGTTTAGCTGGCTCTTTCTGAATAGCTGGAGCTGAAGATGGATTCTATTATTTATCTCTTTTTATGCTGTTCAGCTCCTATTGTACATATTTTGTTTGTTTCCGCTGTAGACATTTACGTATAGCTGAACTGTATTTGTACTAAGTATGATCCTGTATACTGTGTAACTCTGATGATTACGTTTATCCAGTGTATTCTATTGTACATTATCTGGTGTGTTTATTTAATTATGTTCTGTTATTATCTGTTTCTGTGTTATATTCCAAAGATTACCCTTGTCTCCGTCTGTTCGGGAAACGGGGTCGTCACACGTGTTTACTTTAAAAGGATGGGCCCAAACTAGTTTTGCTTCCTTCGTCTTTGTCTTTTACGGTTCCAGGATTCAACGCAGAACACAAACCCACCTTCGAACTCAACTACCACACCACTGCGCCTCTTGCCAACGTTCGGACCACCATCTGACATCATCAACCTGAGCGCCGTAACTCCCTTAACGATCCTCTAAAACCCCGTGCATTCCGATTAACTGCTCCGCCTTTGAACCCCTTCGAACGTCTCCGGCTTTGAAACCATATTCTAGTCAACTTTGGTCAGTTAAGACGATCATTACCGCATAGATGGATATAAGAACCCGTAACTTCCCCACGAAGGAAAGAGCGGATACTTTGAGGACAAGCCACATCGGAACGCAAACAAAAGAACATTTCATTGTTAATTACAACAATTCCATCAGAATACAAGAATGTTACAGACTATGAATAAATATTACACAGAAAATATCAGAGATTTAAATTACATTACATAGCAGCGGAAAATAATACAAAACACAACTGAAAGAGATATACGGATACAGAGCTTTCCGGATATCATTCCAGCTGTAAATCAGGATCCTGTGAATATAAATCTGCCAAAACCAAAACTACTAGCTGCCCGTGCGGAAAATAAGGGCACCCAGAGTTAAGGTTAAAAAAATAAACTCCGGGTCAGTCATGTGATTGGTGTGAGAACTAAAACACTTATTAATCTTTATTTTAAAGTTAGGTAAATCAAGGGACCACGCCGTATAACACGGAACGAGTTTCCTCCCAAGAATACCGGTGCATAAAACAACAGCGCAATGCTAAATAAAGAATAATGAAGCTATTATAAGACCCAGGTCCCATCATACAATGCAACGCAAGCCGGAGGATATGGTTTTTACCTTATAATAGCCAAGAATGCTTGGTACGTGAAATTTCATGTTTTATTAATACTATAAGTGTATAGTGTCAAAACAATTTCAATCATAAGTATCAATCATAGACGGCATAAGTGCCCCATACCACTATGTCGCCATATATATATGTATACAATCAAAACCGCAATTGTCACGTATTGGAAGCTGGATTTCCATCTGTGAACCGAGGCAAGGGGTAGTCCTCAACCGATTCGAGACTCTCTAGCCCGAGCCTCAGGATAAGTACTCAGCCAAGCCCTTGGAGCGACAGGGCCGGTCCACTGATGTGGATTAAAATGCCTGAACATTGCGTTTCCCCGCCCTTTGGGGCGTAAATGAGCCAAATGACTCCATCGGCTCCACACAGTCACCGATATATCTGAGGCGCCTCGCAATAGCAACATTCACACAAGTGAAAATAATAAAAATGTCAGGGCTGGTAGGTCACTGACACCGCCCTAGCTAGAAGGAAACGCATGCCCTTCCCTGAGGTCCTCTCCCGTTTCTGGTTCACAACCGGGGTATGAGGCTCGCGAATCAACGTTATACAAAGCTATGCCATACAGGCGGTGCTTTGATCATCTACCACAAGACTTTGCTTTTTAACAGAAGCCTTGATCAATTGCCACTTAGGCATGCCACACAGGCAATTCACTCCATGCGACTGATGTCCATCGATATTTAACCCCTGAGCTCGTACGTCTCAGAGAAGGGCGTTAAGCAAGAGAATAAATTCTCCGCCGCCAAATAGATATATATTTAATAGAAATCGATCACACAGAATAACATCCAATGTCAGACACACAGTCCATTTACAAGTTCGTTCCGGGTCTGAACGAAACCGGAGGCACTTGGCACCTCGCATATCCATCGATCTCTAAGTACGTATAGACAATCACCAACTGATTTCCTCCTCTTGGGTGTACAACCCAGTCAAGATCATTAGTAATCACCCAAACGATGTGAAGACCTCTGGTCTTCGACCACCGTCTTCATCCTCGACACATCAGCGAATCAGTTACTCAGAATGGGTTAAACCCAGTCTTTCTGAATAACTCGCGTATATAATAAACAAGTGTTACACAAACACAGCATATGCCTCATTCCAATTCAGAATATTCTTTTATTCAAATATTCTTATACTTTGGGAAAGGTTCCCATTGATTTTATCAAAGATAAATTCTTTTAAATTTATTCTTTAATCTTCCTTTGAATAACAATTCAAATTAGTTGGGATTAGCGAACCACACCGAAGTAATCATTTATTTTATTTCCCATTCCCAACCTATTTTTCCCATGAAGTAAAACTGGTCATATTTCATATCTAACACCACGGTGTTATCGGTAAATTCAATTACCATTTCACGTTCAAATCTAGTTAAAGATTTAACTATCGCCTAGAGCAAAACTGGTGATACTCTATTCCCGATCATCTCAATCTAATTAAAGATTCATTAAAACTCCACTTAGTTTTAATCTTCCCAAAAATCAATATCCTGTCTTTAACTGGGTTAAAGAACCAATGTCATCTAAAACATGGTTCACGATAAACCCAAAATCACATTTGATATTAAATACAAGGCTCTGAATAGAAAATATATCGGCTTATATTCAATATCAAATTCTACGACCAACAAATATCGTATTGGAAATAACGATAAAAATATATCTTTCAAATTTCCATAACAATATCTGTATAATCCCGAAATCCAACATCGAAATATTCCAAAGACAGTTTCGATTCAAATCCATTCCAATTCAATTATTGGAAATTCTGGTTACTTTTAAAACCATTTCAAATCCAATTTGTTTATTTTAAAAAAAATTGGATTTATAATTCTAGTTCAAAACTAGTTCATTTCGATAAAAATCTATTTTTATCTTTTCAAATTTGGAAATTTTCATCCCAATTCTTCACAAATCATTTCTTATGATTTTACACAAATTATTACTATTTTTAATAATTTTATCAAGGCCCATACAGTCGATTTCCATCAATGGCCATTGAACTGCACTTACAGCGACCTTTTCCAAATTTGATTTGGACATAATTCCAAATTGAATTGTTATATTTCTAATTTCTAATATTCGATAGAAAGCTCTTTTCGATACGAACCCAACGGTTCCAGTTTTAGAAGAATCCGGCGGTCGGATCTCCCGTAGTATTCATTCGAAGTCAATGGTCGAAATTCGCGAACCGCCGCAGCGTGGCGTGTTCTATTCAGGCCATTATATATATATATATAATATATATATATATTATATATATTTCGTCGATTTCCTTTCAAAACGTTTTTTTATAAATCGCTTAAAATTCGTTTTCAAAACGATTTTAACTTCATATTCAATTTCTAATCAAAATTGAATATTCCATATCATTAATCTATAAATGATAATATTTTCAAAACATTACATTTTGAAATCACTTTCTTTTCTATATTCATTATAAAAATGAATAAAACCGATACAAATATAGTTCACGCCGAAATAGCGTCAATCTAATCAACACGGCTTTATATATTACAATAACTCCGTTATTCTATTCAACAAATGAATATTTTCTTCAACACATGAAATTTGCTTTTTTTTTCAACACATGAATATATATTTTATTCAACACATGAATTTTCTTCTATTCAACACATGAATATATATTTTATTCAACACATGAATTTTCTTCTATTCAACACATGAATTTTCTTCTATTCAACACATGAATATATATTTTCCAAATTGGAATAAGACCCAATCAACTACCATATAGTGTTAATTATATGGATTTCATACACACACGTACACTACAATAATCAAACACAGGCAACCATCACCCAAAGTGCATTCTACACTGCATAAGCATCAAATATAAATATTTAATGCTTATAACAGCCTGTCAATCTATCGATCGACATACAACTAATTATTGGGACTAGTGTATGGCCAATTTCGTCCCAACACCCGTGAGGGGTTTCACATCAACAAACACATATTTTTATTTGTGTAGTTGGGCGATGTGTAAAATATATCGTCCCAATCAATATCAGTCAAATCGGTGTACATAAACAAATCGTTTGATTTGTAAATGAATATTTATTTTATTTCAACACATGAATATATATATATATATATATTTGATTTCAACACATGAATATATTTTTTATTTCAACACATGAATGTATATTTTATTTCAACACATGAATATATATTTTATTTCAGCACATGAATATATATTTTATTTCAACACATGAATATATATTTTATTTCAACGCATGAATATATATTTTATTTCAACACATGAATATATATTTTTCACATCACAATCAACAGTCAAATTTCACAACACAGCCAATCATACAAGTCATTCATGGTCTGTGGACAACGGGTGTCCGGTGCTACTAAGCACCGTCTGCATCCTAGTATATATTTCAACTAGAAAATAAAATAAAAGTGAGGAGTTCCCACCGATTAGCTAAACCAAACGCCACGACTCTATATCTATAGAAAATCTTCGCCGCGCTCGACTTTTGTCACTTTCGTTGTCCGCATCCACTACATATATAAAAATCACATTTTTATATTCTCTAGTATATAAAAATCATATTTTTATTCTCTACATCATATAAAAATTATATTTTTATTCTCCACATCATATAAAAATTATATTTTTATTCTCTACTTCATATAAAAATTATATTTTTATTCTCTACTTCATATAAAAATTATATTTTTATTCTCTACTTCACATAAAAATTATATTTTTATTCTCTACTTCATATAAAAATTATATTTTTATTCTTGATAAAAAACCATATCTTTCCTTGATTAAAAACCATATCTTTCCTTTAACAAAAATATGATCTTTCTTTTAACAAAAATATGATCTTTCTTTTATATAAACATCAAATCCTTCTACCTATTAAAAACTCATTTTTATAACTAATTGATTTATATAAATTGAACTAAAAATAAAAATAAAAATCTTATTTTTCTAATAAAAATCAAACCTTTTTCCTCATTAAAAATCAGATCTTTTATTTGCTTTTTATACACAAACTAATTATTCAAAAATAAATAATTAAAAACTTACAAATTTTAAAGGTGGAAGTGCCATCGTCGGAGTTGGGGGTCTGCACGTGACAGGGAAGCGGAGCATTGGCTGATGGTGGCGTCGTCGGTCTCGCAGGGGGTGGCTGGGGCGCGACTGGGCTGAGGGGGGTTCATCCAAAGGAGGTGGCTGCTGCTTACAAGGGGGATAGGGCCTCGGGGTTTTTGGGGGTTTGTGGTTCGTGCGAGAAGGAGGAGAAAGGAGTCGAAGGGGAGGGTAGCGGAGCTGGAGCCAAGCGGCGGTGCGGTGGGGCATTACGGTAGCGTCAACGACAATGGGAGGGAGGGGTTTCGCTCGACAGTTCTTTTTTTTTAATTTCAGATCTAAAACGAGAGAGAGAGAGAGAGAGAATGAGGGGAGAGGGTTGACTTATATAATATTTATTTAATTTATTATTTTTAATTCTCAAAAAGTAACCTTTTATTTTGACTCCCAAACGAGGCCCAATGACTGTCGTCCATAGCTAATTACCCCCATTCCGAACACAATGGGATATGTCACGTTAGCCAATTCGACTGTTACGATCAGTTTCCGTTCAAATCAAAATATAAATCTATATATTGAATTCGGACGCACATTTCAATTTACCGGAGCCACATATTAACTCTAAAAATTCCAGAAAAATATTTCTAGCTTTGTATTGACGATACGGTCCTAACAAAACTAGTTTTATCGAATTCTGACACCGTTTGAAAAATGACCATTTTCCAATCGATGAAAATCAACTAGAACAGGTCAAACGCGTTTTCCTTTGCCACGCTCACATATTGATTCAGAAAATTACGTATTTTGAAACCTAGCAATAACTTGACATCATGGATCCAACAAAAGTGGTTTCATCGAAAACCGAGGTCATTTGCAAAATTTTCGTTTTTAAGGGCCAGAATTCCATAGCGACTATTCTGAATTTTCAACTGGACATAACTTTTTATTCTCGCTATGAAATTTTGATTTTTTGGGTTCATTGGAAAGATATTCTCAGTTAGATTCTAATATTTTTGGTTTCGCTGAAACTCGATTTATTTTGAATCCTGTACATTCATTTGAACTTTGAAATCGAATTTTCGAACTACCGTGCCATTTCAGGCTCGTTATATAATTAAAATAGATTTATTCGTTTTAACTTCGTCGAAAATATATTTTCCGTCGTTATTATTTAAAATAATTCATTTTAAATATTCAAAATTCGCTAAAATTGCCAAAATAATTTTTTTACATTGGCTCGGATTTCAGGGTTATTACAATCTCCCCCACTTAAAACTTTTCGTCCCCGAAAATGAATGATGCTGAAAGTTGTTTAATTAATCAACTCAACTTTCACTATTTTCATTACGGCTTAAGTTCTTCAACTTTTCAGTTTCTAAGAACTTTTCAAATTTTTCAAAAATTTGGCTAACACCCTAAATTTTCGAATTTTTTTGCCATAACCTCCCCTGCACCGGGAGCTTCGGGATATTTCAAAAGCCTCCCATGGCCCTCACCAATCCAAAACGAAAAAGAAACAGCCAAGCGGCTCATAAAATCATCAAAAACCCAATAAATTTGTAAACATTGTACCTATTTGTTGGGCAAACAATTTTATTCTTCTGCTCTACCCTCCTTGCTATGACCTGTTCAATGTAAGTACATGTATATGCATGCAATTTCAAACAATTTTCAATTCAGTCCAACATCTGATATAATTTGGCTAAAGGTTCAACATTTAATTAATTCAAACAATAATCAAACAACACAACCAGCAATCAATTAGTTGATTAACGTTTCAAATTCATAATTTTGATACATAGTCAAAAAAATCACATTTTTGGTGCCAAATCACAACAATAGGCCCTATCTAATTTTGGTTCTCACACCAGCCAATTGGAAATATATAAATATCACACCTTCGAAACTCGAACACAAATACTAATGATGTCGCGACATCACCAGAATTATCCCCGAGCGACTAGAGCGTGATTCTATATCTACCCAGTATATTAAAACTTCGAATAAACGTTTGCAAGGCGTATATGCAAAATCTTTATATATTGGATTGTCCAAATTCAATACAAATAAATATTCAAATAAGAATAATTGAATTAAATTTTTTCAAAACAAAATTTGCTTTCACTTTTATTTCAAAAACACTACTCTTCACACTCGTTCTAGGACACTACTGATCCTACCTCTAACGAGTCATTCTCGTGGGATATTACTAATCCAATCTCTGATGAATTCTTTCGTATGGTTCTAATGTGTCTTGTTCTTGAGCTTTGTAAACCAAAGCTCTGATACTAAATATAAGAACTTGTAACTTCCCCGCGAAGGAAAGAGCGGATACTTTGAGGACAAGCCACATCGTAACGCAAACAAAAGAACATTTCATTGTTAATTACAACAGTTCCATCAGAATACAAGAATATTACAGAGTATGAATAAATATTACACAAAAAATATCAGAGATTTAAATTACATTACATAGCAGCGGAAAATAATACAAAACACAACTGAAAGAGATATACGGAAACAGAGCCTTCCGGATATCGTTCCAGCTGTAAATCAGGATCCTGTGAATATAAATCTGCAAAAACCAAAACTACTAGCTGCCCGTGCGGAAAATAAGGGAACCTAGAGTTTAGGTTAAAACAATAAACTCCAGGTCAGTTATGTAACTGGTGTCAGAACTAAAATAGTTATTAATCTTTATTTTAAAGTTAGGTAAATCAAGGGACCACGCCGTATAACACGGAACGGGTTTCCTCCCATGAATACCAGTGCATAAAACAACAGTGTAATGCTAAATAAAGAAGAATGAAGCTATTATAAGACTCAGGTCCCATCACACAATGCAACGCAAGCCGGAGGATAGGGTTTTTACCTTATAATAGCCAAGAATGCTTGGTACGTGAAATTTCATGTTTTATTATTACTATAAGTGTATAGTGTCAAAACAATTTCAATCATAAGTATCAATCATAGACGACATAAGTGCCCCATACCACTATGTCGCCATATATAGGTATACAATCAAAACCGCAATTGTCACGTATTGGGAGCTGGATTTCCATCTGTGAACCGAGGCAAGGGATCGTCCTCAACCGATTCGAGACTCTCTAGCCCGAGCCTCAGGATAAGTACTCAGTCAAGCCCTTGGAGCGACAGGGCTGGTCTGCCGATGTGGATTAAAATGCCTGAACACGGCGTTTCCCCACCCTTTGGGGCGTAATTAAGCCAAATGACACCATCGGCTCCACACAGTCACCGATATATCTGAGGCGCCTCGCAACAGCAATAATTACACAGGTGAAAATAATATAAATGTCAGGGCTGGTAGGTCACTGACACCACCCTAGCTAGAAGGAAACGCATACCCTCCCTGAGGTCCTCTCCCGTTTCTAGTTCACAACCGAGGTGTGAGACTCGCGAATCAACGTTACACAAAGCTATGTCAAATAGGCGGTGCTTTGATCATCTACCACAAGACTTTTCTTTTCAACAGAATCCTTGATTAATTGCCACTTAGGCATGCCACACAGGCAATTCACTCCATGCGACTGATGTCCGTCGATATTTAACCCCTGAGCTCGTACATCTCAGAGAAGGGCGTTAAGCAAGAGAATGAATTCTCCGCCGCCAAACAGATATATATTTAATAGAAATCGATCACACAGAATAGAGTCCAATGTCAGAGACACAGTCCATTTACAAGTTCGTTCTGGGTCAGAACGAAACCGGAGGCACCTTGTACCTCGCATATCCATCGATCACCAAGTACGTATAGACGATCACCAACTGATTCCCTCCTCTTGGGTGTACAGCCCAGTCAAGATCATTAGTAATCACCCAAACGATGTGAAGACCTCTGGTCTTCGACCACCGTCTTCATCCTCGACACATCGTCGAATCCGTTATTCAGAATGGGTTAAACCCGGTATTTCTGAATAACTCGCGTATATAATAAACAAGTATTACACAAACACAGCATATGCTTCATTCCAATTCAGAATATTCTTTTATTCAAATATTCTTATACTTTGGGAAAGGTTCCCATTAATTTTATCAAGGATAAATTCTTTTAAATTTTTTCGTTGATCTTCCTTTGAATATCAATTCAAATTAGTCGGGATTAGCGAACCACACCAAAGTAATCATTTATTTTATTTCCCAATCCGAACCTATTCATCCCATGAAGTAAAACTGGCCATACTTCATATCTAACACCACGGTGTTATCGGTAAATTCTTATGTTCAAATCTAGTTAAAGATTTAACTATCGCCTGGAGCAAAACTAGTGATACTCCATTCACATTCATCTCAATCTAATTAAAGATTCATTAAAACTCCACTTAGTTTTAATCTTCCCAAAAATCAATATCCTGTCTTTAACTGAGTTAAAGAACCAATGTCATCTAAAACACGATTCACGATAAATCCAAAATCACCTTTGATATTAAATACAAGGCTCTGAATAGAAAATATATCGGCTTATATTCAATATCAAATTCTACGACCAACAAATATCGTATTGGAAATAACGATATAAATATATCTTTCAAATTTCCATAACAATATCTCTATAATCACGAAATCCAACATCGAAATATTCCAAAGACAATCTCGATTCAAATCCATTCCAATTCAATTATTGGAAATTCTGGTTACTTTTAAAACCATTTCAAATCCAATTTTTTTATTTTAAAAATAAATGGATTTATAATTCTAGTTCAAAACTAGTTCATTTCGATAAAAATCTATTTTTATATTTTCAAATTTGGAAATTTTCATCCCAATTCTTCACAAATCATTTCTTATGATTTTACACAAATTATTACTATTTTTAATAATTTTATCAAGGCCCGTACAGCCGATTTCCATCAACGGCCATCGAACTGCACTTATAGCTACCTTTTCCAAATTTGATTTGGACATAATTCCAAATCCAACCATTAGATTTTTAATTTCTAATATTCCTTAGAAAGCTCTTTTCGATATGAACCCAACGGTTCCAGTTTTAGGAGAATCCGACGGTCGGATCTCCCGTAATATTCATCCGAAGTCAATGGTCAAAATTCGCAAAATGCCGCAGCGCGGCGCGTTCAATTCAGGCCATTATATATATATTATATATATTTCGTCGATTTCCTTTCAAAACGTATTTTATATATCGCTTAAAATTTGTTTTCAAAACGATTTTAACTTCATATTCAATTTCTAATCAAAATTGAATATTCCATATCATTAATCTATAAGTGATAATATTTTCAAAACGTTATATTTTGAAATCACTTCCTTTTCTATATTCATTATAAAAATGAATAAAACCGATACAAATATCTTTCACATCGAAATAGCGTCAATCTAATCAACACGGCTTTATATATTTCAATAACTTCGTTATTCTATTCAACAAATGAATATTATCTTCAACACATGAAATTTGCTTTTTTTCAACACATGAATATATATTTTATTCAACACATGAATTTTCTTCTATTCAACACATGAATATATATTTTATTCAACACACGAATTTTCTTCTATTCAACACATGAATATATATTTTATTCAACACATGAATTTTCTTCTATTCAAGACAAAAATTTTCTTCTATTCAACACATGAATATATATTTTCCAAATTGGAATGAGGCCCAATCAACTACCATATAGTGTTAATTATATGGATTTCATACACACACGTACACTACAACAATCAAACACAGGCAACCATCACCCAAAGTGCATTCTACACTGCATAAGCATCAAATATAAATATTTAACGTTTATAACAGCCTATCAATCTATCGATCGACATACAGCTAATTATTGGGACTAGTGTATGACCAATTTCATCCAACACCCATATGGGATTTAACACCAACAAACACATATTTTTATTTGTGTAGTTGGGCGATGTGTAAAATTTATCGTCCCAATCAATTTTAGTCAAATTTGTGTACATAAACAAATCATTCGATTTGTAAATGGATATTTATTTTATTTCAACACATGAATATATATATATATATATATATTTGATTTCAACACATGAATACATATTTTATTTCAACACATGAATATATATTTTATTTCAATACATGAATATATATTTTATTTCAACACATGAATATATATTCTATTTCAACACATGAATATATATTTTATTTTAACACATGAATATATATATTATTTCAACACATGAATATATATTTCATTTCAACGCATGAATATATATTTTTCACATCACAATCAACGGTCAAATTTCACAACACAACCAATCACACAAGTCGTCCATGGTCTGTGGACAACGGGTGTCGGGAGCTACTAAGCACCGTCTGCATCCTAGTATATATTTCAACTAGAAAATAAAATAAAAGTGAGGATTTCTCACCGATTAGCTAAACCAAATGCCACGACTCTATATTTGTAGAAAATCTTCGTCGCGCTCGCCTTTTGTCACTTTCGTTGTCCGCATCCACTACATATATAAAAATCACATTTTTATATTCTCTAGTATACAAAAATCATATTTTTATTCTCTACATCATATAAAAATTATATTTTTGTTCTCTACATCATATAAAAATTATATTTTTATTCTTTACATCATATAAAAATTATATTTTTATTCTCTACTTCATATAAAAATTATATTTTTATTCTCTACTTCACATAAAAATTATATTTTTATTCTCTACTTCATATAAAATTATATTTTTATTCTTGATAGAAAACCATATCTTTCCTTTAACAAAAATATGATCTTTCTTTTAACAAAAATATGATCTTTCTTTTATATAAACATCAAACCCTTCTACCTATTAAAAATCCATTTTTATAACTAATTGATTTATATAAATAAAACTGAAAATAACAATAAAAATCTTATTTTTCTAATAAAAATAAAACCTTTTTCCTCATTAAAAATCAGATCTTTTATTTGCTTTTTGTACACAAACTAATTATTCAAAAATAAATAATTAAAAACTTACAAATTTTAAAGGTGGAAGGGCCATCATCGGAGTTGGGGGTCTGCAGGTGACAGGGAGGCAGAGCATTGGCTGATGGTGGCATCGTCGGTCTTGCAGGGGGTGGCTAGGGCGCGACTGGGCTGGGGGCTTCATCCAAAGGCAGTGGCTGCTGCTTACAATGGGGCTAGGGCTTCGGGCCTTGGGGTTTTTTGGGGTTCATGGGTCCTGCGAGGCGGAAGGAGTCGAAGGGGAGGGTAGCGGAGCTGGGGCCAAGCGGCGGTGCGGTGGAGCACTACGGCGGCGTCGACGACAATGGGAGGGAGGGGTTTCGCTCGACAGTTCTTTTTTTATTTCAGATCTAAAATGAGAGAGAGAGAGAATGAGGGGAGAGGGTTGACTTATATAACATTTATTTAATTTATTATTTTTAATTCTCAAAAAGTAACCTTTTATTTCGACCTCCAAACGAGGCCCAACGATTGCCGTCCATAGCTAATTACCCCCATTCTGAACACAATAGGATATGTCACATTATCCAATTCGACTGTTACGATCAGTTTCCATTCAAATCAAAATATAAATCTATATATTGAATTCGGACGCACATTTCAATTTACCGGGGACACATATTAACTCTAAAAATTCCAGAAAAATATTTATAGCTTTGTATTGACGATACAGTCCTAACAAAACTAATTTCATCGAATTCTGAGACCGTTTGAAAAATGACCATTTTCCAGTCGATGAAAATCAATTGAAACTGGTCAAACGCGCTTTCCTTTGCCACGATCACATATTGATTCAGAAAATTACGAATTTTGAAACCTAGCAATAACTTGACATCATGGAACCAACAAAAGTGGTTTCGTCGAAAACCAAGGTCGTTTGCAAAATTTCCATTTTTAAAGGCCAGAATTCCATAGCGACTATTCTGAATTTTCAACTGGACATAACTTTTTATTCCCGCTATGAAATTTTGATTTTTCGGATTCATTGGAAAGATATTTTCAATTAGATTCTAATATTTTTTGTTTCACTGAAATTCGGTTTATTTTGAATCCTGTACATTCATTTGAACTTTGAAATCGAAATTTCGAACTACCGCGCCATTTCAGGCTTGTTATATAATTAAAATAAATTTATTCATTTTAACTTCGTCGAAAATATATTTTCCGTCTTTATTATTTAAAATAATTCATTTTAAATATTCAAAATTCGCTAAAATTGCCAAAATAAAATTTTTAAATTGGCTCGGATTTCCGGGTTATTACAATGGACAATCTCGACGAGATGAACAAGATTGATGTTAGGGAAAAATGAAATTGACCAACGGATCAAGAGAAAATGGGAAGGAGGTTCGGGGAATTTTAGTGCATCCATTTCTTTGCGGTGGCCAGAAGAAATGTTTGACCTTGTATCTTTGTTTGACTTAAATCAGGTCTTGCGTTAGGATATTTATAAAGAAGTTGGACCATTAAAACATTATTTTATCATAACCACTCATACTGTGTAACAATCCGGAAAATCAAAACCAATTAAATTTTTTTATTTTGGCTATTTCAATGAATTTTGAATAGTTAAAATAAGTTATTTTAAATAATAACAATTTAAAATTTATTTAAATCGAAGTTAGAACAAATATATTTATTTTAATTTTAAAAGGAGCTAGAAATAGCACGGTAGTTTGAGAATTTGAATCTGAACTTTGACTGAATGTACATGATTCAAAATAAATCAGATTTTAGTGAGACCAAAAATATTTAAATCTATTTAAAAATATCTTTCCAACGTACCGGAAAAATTAAAATTTCATAGCTGGAATAAAAAGTTATGGCCAGTTGAATATTCAGAATAGTCGCTAGGGAATATAATATAATATATAGCCCGTATAAATGGCCATTGTACAAACGACCTCCGTTTTCAACGAAACCATTTTTTTGTCGGATCCGTAATGTCAAATTATGTCTAAGTTTAATTTTCCATAATTTTTGGAACTAATATGTGAGCGTAGTAAATTAAAATGTGTTCGATAGTTTTTGTTGAATTTTATCGTCCGTCAAAAAGACCAATTTTCAAATGGTCTCCAAATTCGATGAAATTAATTTTGTTAGGATCGTATTATCAAAACATAGCTAGATTTATTTTTCGGGAATTTTCGGAGTCCGTATGTGGCCGCGGTGAATTTAAATGTACCAAATTAATTAAGTAAATGATTTAAATTTTAAATTAAAGAAAACAGGTTGAAAACAATCGTTTGGGCTGACGAGACCAAGCCCATTGTGTCCAGAACGGGGGCAATTGGGTAGGAATAACTTTTGTTGCGCGGGAATTGGAGTTATAAGGAATTAATGGTTTTTTTTATAAATTCGAACATTTAATATTATTATATTATAAATAATTGATTTATCAAAACCCTAGGGCTACAGTACAGCCGCCGCCTCGTTTTCAATGGCCACCGTAGCTCCTCCCTTCCTCATCAAATAACTCTCCAATCTCTTACCAAAACCAATCGAGCCTGTTGATGTTTTTGTAGAGATTTCCTTCCTCTACGCATCCATACCAAGTTCACTCGAAACCGTGGCGTGTAACTCGAGAACCGAGGCCGGGAAGTGACCCCGTTTCGACCGTTGCCGTGCCACCATCTCGCCACCAAGATGGGCCCCCTTGCTGGCGAACGTGCGCCGCCCCTCCCCCTCCGACGCCACACCATCCGATCTTCTAATCGCTGCACCGTTTGATCGCAAATCTAAGACCTAGAATTGAACGAGTTTGTGAAAGCGTCGGCCTTGTTTCTAACCGGAGAAGAAAGGGTATAATTCTATTTTTAAATAATTAATTAATTAATTTAAAATATTACCAATCTAAATAAATTCATAACTAATGCATACGAACTCAGAATTGAATCATTTAAGATCCGTTACGATCGTGAGTCCGAGATCTACACTTCTACACTGATTAGAATTGATTTGGAACAAATCAAATTTTGGACAAAAAATCGATTCTGAATTATTCAAAATTAGAACGACCGCAAGAAATTCTATTTCTTTTTCTTTTTATATAATTAAAATTCCTTAATCATGATTCGTATCTAGAACTGATGTTGTTAAATCATACGCTGTAATATTCTGTGGATTATCATACGTGATTTGATCTGTGATTGATGTGTTATGTAGATCTGTTCATTTGGTGATATCTTGTTATAATAAAATGAGAAAAAAACATATAGATTATTTTGTTGTAATAAAATGATTGAAACAAAAATGTATAATTTTTGTTTAAATAAAATTGTCCAAATAAAAATGAACAGTTTTTGTTGAAATGAACATATTTCATTTTTGTCATTTTGTTGAATTAGAATTTTCAACAAAAATGAAACATCAATTTTTGTTATTTGGTTGAATTAGAATTTTCAACCAAAAATTAAACATCAAATTTTGTCAATTTTTTGAATTCGAATTTTCAACAAAAATGAAACATTAATTTTTGTCATTTGGTTGAATTAGAATTTTCAATAAAAATGAAATATCAATTTTTACCAATTTGATGAATTAGAATTTTCAACAAAAAAATGAAATATCAATTTTTATTAAATTAAAATTTTCAACCAAAAATGAAACATCAAATTTTGTCAATTTGTTGAATTAGAATTATCAACAAAAAATGAATTATCAATTTTTGTCAATTTGTTGAATTAGATTTTTCAACAAAAATGAAGCATCAAATTCTGTCAATTTATTGAATTAGAATTTTCTACAAAAATGGAACATCAATTTTTGTTAATTTGTTGAATTAGAATTTTCAACAAAAATGAAATATCAATTTTTGTCAATTTGTTGAATTAGAATTTTCAACAAAAATGAAATATCAATTTTTGTCAATTTGTTGAATTAGAATTTTCAAAAAAAAATGAAACATCAATTTTTGTCAATTTGTTGAATTAGAATTTTCAACAAAAATGAAATATCAATTTTTGTCAATTTGTTAAATTAGAATTTTCAACAAAAATGAAATATCAAAATTTGACATTTTGTTGAATTAGAATTTTCAACAAAAGTGAAAAGAACCATTTTTATCATTTTGTTGAATTGTAATGTAAGAAAATAGAAAAATGTTGATGTTTTAAAATAAAAACATATCTACATTAAAATTCACATTTTTAATGTAATGTAAGAAAATAGAAAAATGTTCATGTTTTAAAATAAAAACATGTCTACATTAAAAATTCACATTTTTAATGTAATGTAAGAAAATAAAAAAATGTTCATGTTTTAAAATAAAAACATGTATACATTAAAAAATCACATTTTTAATGTAACGTAAGAAAATAGAAAATGTTCATGTTTTAAAATAAAAACATGTCTACACTTAAAATTCACATTTTTAATGTAATGTAAGAAACTAGGAAAAAAAGGAATTTTCAACAAAGGTTAAAATATCATTTTATTGACGATGCATATATTAGAATTTGTATGCAAAACTAAAATATCATTTTATTGACAATGCGTATATTAGAATTTATATACAAAGTTAAAATATCATTTTATTGACAATGCATATATTAGAATTTATATGCAAAGTCAAAGAATCAATCTTATTGACAATGCATATATTAGAATTTGTATGCAAAGTTAAAATATCATTTTTATTGCCAATACATACATTAGAATTTGTATGAATTATTTTTATTGTCAAAACATGCATTGAAACTGTATACAAATAAAATATTCCTTTTTATTTGTTAAAGTTAAAAATAGAAAGACAAATAAAAGTTAGCTTTTTATTTGTCATTATCTCAATTGTCATGTAAATAAAATATATTTTATTTGACATTATGAACATGTAGATATGATATGCCAATAAAACATACTTTTATTTGGCATGTTAAATACGTTAGTGGAATCGTCAAATGGTTTATATTTATATATAGTTATATATATATAAATTAAAATTAAACGAATCGCGCGCGTAGTTCGCGTTTCGAAATCGTAACTTTAAACGATTATACCGAAAGATCCGACCGTCGGATTTTCCCAAAACTGGAACCGTCAGGACCACTTTGGAAAGATCTTCCCAAGATATAAATTTTGTTAAAATCCAACGGTTAGATTTTGAGATATGTGTAAATCAAATTTTGATAAAAACAGCGCTAGGGCCGCCTATTGACCCGAAGCGTCGTTGAATTAAATTAAGCTATTTTTATATAAATAAAAATAGCGATACGTTGTTATAAAATAATATTAGCAATATGAAATGATTTAAATTATATATATGCGATAATTATTTGAAAAGACTAAGTTCAATCTCATTTCAAATAATTATATGACGATTTAAATCGAAAATATTGAAGACGGTGATTGAAGACCGGCGATCTTCACATCGAATGGATGACTACTGATGCCCGACATTGTATAGCTCCCAGTAAAGGGTTAAAGTGGTAGTTGTCCGGACGTACTTGTTGATTTTCTGGATAAGCGAGCACCTCTCTTCCGTATTGGACATACGGGACAAGGAATAAGGTGTCTCCGGTTTCGTTCAGACCCAGAACGGACTTGTAAATGGATGTGTGTCTGACATTGGATTTCATTCCATGTAAATAGATTTCTATTTAATGTATATCTCTCTGGTGGCGGAGAATTTATTCTCTTGCTTAACACCCTTCTCTAAGACGCACAAGCTCAGAGGTTATATATTGATAGTTATTGATCGCATGGCGTGGATTGTTAATGTGGCATGCCAAGATGCAGATGATCAAGGCTTTTGTTGAAAAGCAGAGCCTTGTGGTTGATGATCAAAGCATAGCCTATTTCGGCATAGCTTTGTGTATAACGTTACCTCGCGAGCCTCACACCTCGGTAACAGTCAGAAACGGGACAAGGGAACGTAGGGAGTGCACACGTTTTCTTTCTAGCTGGGAGTGGTGTCAGCGTTTACAAGCCCTGACATTTTTACATATGTGGATGATGGATTATGAGGTACCTCGGTTACATTGGTTGATAATGACCAATTTATAGGTTCAATAGGACCGGGAAACATGTGTTCAGGAATTGCCAATCCACTAAAGTATTTGTGGACTGGCCATGCAGGATCCAAGGGTTCGTCAGCGTCTGAATCTTGAGTCATTGCTAGAGTGTCTCGAATTGGTAAGGAGATCGTCCCTAGCCTTGACTGTAACACCCCGTTTTTTCTGTGAATATTAAAATTAACAAATCTAAGAACACTTAATTTTTAAATGAGGAACTGGGTGAAAGGGTTACGCCATTGCGTTCGTCTTGGAATTCTGCTTGAGATAGAGTCCGAGTTTGTGTGAATCGGACTCCATATGAAGAAGTTATGGAGTTCAGAAGATTTCAAGTTTAAACAGAAATTAAATTAAAATAGTAATTAAAAGTCAAAACAGTTTGAAATTCGAAATTCAGTCAGAGCGGGCTAAGCGGGAAATTTCCCGCTCAGAGGTGTCGACCCCCCAAGGGGAGTCGACATAGGTGTCGACCCCCATGTATGGAGTCGACCCCTCCCAGATCCAGCTCTTGTGACGAATTTTTACAACTCTGTGATGATGTGGCCTTCTCTGATTGGCTAATGACTGATTTATGAGGTATTAGGGCATATGTGTCATGCTATGGTTGGCTGGATGACACATCTCTTTGATTGATGGCTCTGATTCCCCTAGACTAATCTAAAGGCTAGAATTAATCCTAGATATCTATATATACGTAGCCAAACCTAGACCTTAACCTCATAACCCTAAGACTTTGAAGTCATCATGTTGTCCATGTCTAAGTAGCCTAGCCTCCATCTTCCCCAAATTAGAAATCAAGTTAGAAAGCGCCAAGCAAAATCCAAACTAGAGAATCAAACGTCTACATCAAAGGATAGCTTAACAAATTCAGAAATCAGATCCCAGAATTCATGATCCGTCCTTTTTCTGTAAGTACAGTTATTGTTTAGATGTGAACACCTAATAAAAAATCATGACTGTAATAACTGGATCTAGAACTATGCCTAACTCTATTCATGTCTATCCTTTTGTCAATTGTGAATTGCTTATGCCTATTGGACTGTTGTGACTGACATAGTAAAACCTATCATGCCTGTTGGACTGCTGTGACTAACATAGTAAAACCTATCATGCCTATTGGACTGTTGTGACTGACATAGTAAAACCTATCATGCCTATTGAACTGTTGTGACTGACATAGTAAAACCTATCATGCCTATTGGACTGTTGTGACTGACATAGTAAAACCTATCATACCTATGAGACTATTGGGACTGATACCATTGAACCTATCATGTTGTATTAAATTTGTGGTTCTTTTATGTATGTAAGTTACATGCTAAGTTATGTTCATACGTGTTATATGTTTAGATCCAAGCTAGCACCCATGTTTAAGATCTATATAAGTTCATGCTTATACAATTAAATCTATACTGGTTCGCATGTTAATTGGATCTAATTTAAATGTAAGATCACGTTCATGTGCTTATGTCGCTCTATCCCAAATTTATATTACGCATGTTAATCTATATTGTTTAGGCCTGTTGGAATGTTACATGTCCCTTTATTTTCCCTTTTGCTTATAAGTTAGGCTAATTTGCGAGCCTAACATTCTATGTGAATTATGCGAACGAATAACGGGGGAGATGTTGGGGAAAAAAGATTAAGCTACATGCTATTGGCATAGATTGTCTCATAATCATGTAGCATGAAATGGTAGAATTTGTATACCTAGAATTATGGACATAATTTAGAGAGTAAGTGGGGGCATGACTTGATTTTGACAACACTTGTGGATAATTTACATATAAACATGAATGGTAAATATGTAAATTAATTAAAAGATGAACACGCCTGACCCGAGGTTAGATTGAGTTGCGGTGTAAGACGGCCCGGAACCGCCCGCACATCCAGTGACCGCAACAATATAGATCTAATGTGAGAGGTTAGCACATCTAAGCCCAAAAATCTGAGATTAGATTGAGTTGCGGTGTAAGGCTGCCCGGAACCGCCCGGAACCGCCTGGCACATCCAGCGACCACAACAATATGGATCTAATGTGAGAGGTTGGTGCTTTAATGAATAAATTAAAGCTAAGAAACAGACAGACTAAGAATGGTAGGGTTAAGTTAATCAAAGCAACACTTAACCAATATAACATAATGTGTGATAGGGTTAAGTAACACAAGAGGGAAACACTTAACCAATGTAACATGACAAGTATTAGGGTTAAGTAACACAAGAGGGCAACACTTAACCAATGTAACATGACAAGTGGTAGGGTTAAGTAACATAAGAGGGCAACACTTAACCAATGTAATATGGCAAGTGGTAGGGTTAAGTAACACAAGAAGGCAACACTTAACCAATGTAACATGACCAATGGTAGGGTTAGGTTAACACTTAACCAATGAACAAGCGGGGTTAAGTTAATGGGAAACACTTAGCCAATATAACATGATGAACGAGTGGGGTTAAGTTAATGGGAAACACTTAACCAATATAACATGATGAACGAATAGGGTTAAGCTAAGGGAAAACACTTAACCAATTACAACATGATTGAATGAGAAGGGTTAAGTTAATAAGAAACACTTAACCAACATGACATGACGTGTGGATGGGTTAACTTGAATGGATGGATAACACTTAACCAATTTGGGGGGTATACAAATAGATCATAGAAAACACTAGTAATGGGGACCCATTTCAGCAGTAACCCACATAGATGTATCACGTTACCCTGAACTAGGTAAGGTAGGGCATGATTACTCTGCAGATTATAAGCGGTCAAAATAGCGGCAGGGGGTGCAGCAGTGTAGTTCCGACGGAGTATGGGCGTGCACGTACTCCGGAGCGGAAAAGAAGGCACTGGGCATCAGTAGTATACACTATGCATCTTGAATCATGTCGGGTCGCTATCATAGGGATTGATACACCTTATGGTGGGACCAGCACAGGCTATCTACACGCAAGAGAGGGTCATTGACACAAACACAAGAAAAATTAATACAAGTAGGGAGTCAAATCAATGGGGTAGTAAGGATACGTCTAACATCTTCATGGCAATTGGGCTAATTGAGGTAAGATCCTCATACTAGATGTACACCTGAAGGCAACCACAATTGCGGGGTTGGGATCACCTTGTTATATAACGTGGGATACTAGTTGGTACACTAGTAGGGGATACAGATCCTTTTCACATGATACTAGTTGGGGAATTAGTAGGGGATACAGATCGTACCATACAAGGCACTAGTTAGAATGCTAGTTGGGTGGTGTAGAGAAAAGAGATCAGAGAAAGAACTGAAGCGCATTCAGTGTACCTTACCTTGTCATATCTAACGATCATCATTTGTTGTATTGCTATGCTTATCATCATGGTTATGTCTGGTATTCAATTTATTCATGTCATGATCCTTTTGCCTGTTTACATGCTAAATAATCACTGGACTTACCAGGCTTATGTCTGACCCGTTTTCTTTCGCCGTCTTTTCTTCCGTTTTGCCCCCAAGTTCACAGGGAGGAAATATTACCACTTAGCTCGGTTTTCTTTCCAAGCTCGAGGGTAGTCGATGTATTGCTTTGGACACTCTTTTCCACTACTATGGCTGGCTCATGCTTTATTGGGGAATATCATTGTTATTTTCTGCTTCATTATTTTGTTAAACAAGATAGATGCTTTGTTGTAATGGGTAAGGGTGTTTTGGTGTTGGAAAACAAATCTTTGTACAAACTGTTTTACCAAGCTGCTGTTTTATCAATGAAGTAAAGTTTTATATACTTTCTGCTGTTTAAAATTTTGTCTATTTTGTAGTTTATCTGTTTAATATGCTTATGACGCTCCACTGAAGTTAATACATTCCCTTTGTGAGTGACCTTAACGGAGGTGTGGTGTTACATGTGGTATCAGAGCTGAAGGTTACCAGAACAGATAAAAGATTTTTCAAAAGCATATTTTAAAGGGGGTGTTTTCTAAAACATGTTTTAAAGAAGTGTTTTTCAAGAGAAAAGTATTGTTTTTAAAAGGCATATTTCCCAAAAGCCATATGCACTATCTTTTGATTCTCTATTTGAATCTCTTCTTCCTTTATTTTCGCCATAGTTTCGTAGGCATGCGACACATGTTGGGGGTGAAGTAGTGCCCAACCTCCATCTGTAGCCGTAGTAGTTTCACCTACGGCTAATCTTCATTCAAGCTTTGTAGGTTGCTGTGCGATGGAGGTAGTTTCGAGAAACTTGTCAACAAGCTATACAAGGATAGTAAGGATGAGAATAAGGGAGTTTGGGCTAAGAAACACAAGCCTAAGGATAAGAAGCTTGTCGATATGGCTTAATCCACGCAGAAGGAGAAAGGTGAAAAGAAAGAGGCCAAAGTAGAAGAATTACAAACAAGGAATTGAAATATAAGAAGGGTGGAAGAAATAATAGATCCCGCGACAAGGAGAAGTGTCTTTTCTATGGTATAGTGGGGTCATTTAATTGTAGGAAGAAGAAGACAGGTGGTTGTTTTCAGTATGGTGAGGCATGGCATCTTATCAAGGATTTCTTGAAGGCAAGGACAAGGGCAAAGGACATAATCTTCTAAAGGGCAATTGCATGCTCTCACTAAGAAAAGTAGGAACGTTTCTGTTGAAAGTTTAGATTTTCTTTTCAATCATCCTATTAGAACCTTATTTGATTATCGCGCTTCACATTCTTTTCTATCTGCTTCCATAGTTGAGTCTTTGCACCATAGTACTTGTATAGTAGAAGATCCCATTATTGTCTCAAATCCAATTGGTGGTTCGGCTCATTTATCTTTGGTTTGCAAGGATTTGAGAATAGCTATATTAAGTATTGAGTTTAAGTGTAATGCTTATGTTTTTGGTCCATGGGCTACGGGTTGATTCTAGGCATGGATTGGTTAGCTAGTAATTGTGAAAGGAGGGTAGTTAGACTGAAACACCCCATCTCTATTAAGGTCACTCACAAAGGGAATGCCTTAACTTTGATGGAGCATTATAGGTAAAAGACACAGATAATTTACAAGACAGATATATATAAGCAGCAGAAAATAGAACTAACTTTATTTCAAATGTGGTTCATAACAAAACATTACAACAAACTGTTTCAAACCAACTTCCAAACCATTACATCATAGTTTCTGTCTTGATTATTTTCTAAAGAATCATAAAACAAAATAAAAACTGCATAAATCCCCAAGTAGTAGTGTATCCAAAGCCATAGCCAAAAGCAAGAGATTCCAAGCTATACATCATAGAGTCTTCAAGCCTGGAAAGATGTACGGTCCAAATTAAGCTGAGCTATTCCCTCCCTGGGTACCTGGGGGAGGGGGGAACAAAAGAAAAGAGAGTGAAAGAAAAATGGGTCAGACATAAGTCTGAGTAAGTCTAGTGTCTTTTCAGTGTGTGAATATGGAAAAGGTCATGATAGGAATAAACTGAAAAACAAGACAGTACCAGAATAACAATCTAACATAAAACTATATAAGACAGGATAAACCGAATATACATCGCACCCATGTCAATTTCTCTGCACCTACTCATACTTGTCCAACTAGCACCACGTGTTCATGGTGAAATGATCCCCTTATATCGATCGGCTTCTACTCGCATGCATTTATCACGTGTGTCATTCGGCCCTCGCTTGACTGTAGATACCTGTGCTGGTCCCACCACGGGGTGTATCAAGTCCTATGGTGGCAATCCGACACGATTCAAGATGCACAGTGTATGACTACTGATGCCCAGTGCCTGCTTTTTCCACTCCGGAGTACGTGCACGCCCGTACTCCGTCGGAACATACACTGACGCACCACCTGCCGACATTTTGACCGCTTACAATTCAGCCCAGTAATCATGCCACACCCTGCCTAGTTCAGGGTTCTATGATACATCTATACGGGTTACTGCTGAAATGGGTCCCCGTTACTAGGGTTTTCTGGCCAACATGTTAAATTGGTTAAGTATCCAAATTTACCTAACCCCACCCATCAGTTTAGTTAACATGTTGAATTGGTTAAGTGTTTCCTTAATTGACTTAACCCTACCAATCTGGACTTAGCTTTATTAAAGCACCAACCACTCATATTAGACAGGTATTGTTGTAGTCACTGGATGGGCCGGTCGGTTCCGGGCAGTTTTATACCACAACTCAGTCTAACCTCGGGTCCTTTTTGGGCTCAATGCACTAACCACCCACATTAGACAGGTATTATTGTGGTCACTGGATGTGCCGGTCGGTTCCGGGCAGTTTTACACCACAACTCAGTCTAACCTCGGGTTAGGCATATTCGTCTTTTCTAAATTTACATATTTATCCTTTTATGCTTATATGTAAATTTGTCAACAATTTATTGTCGCGACCCACTTTCCCTCTAATTCAAGTTCATGGTTTTTGGCATAAAAATTATACCATTTTTATGCCACTCATTAGTTACATGACTATGAGCCAAATATGTCAGTTATATGTAATTTTCAAGTTTTTCCCAACGTTACCCCCGTTGTACGTTCGCGTTAATCACATAAAGTCATTAGGCCCGCAAATTAGCCCAATTTATAAATAAGAGGTAAAAGAAGGGAACATTTAATCAAACATATGTCACATAAATTTAAATTGACATGTCTAACGAAACTTGCAATTAAATTGGATAGAACTAGGATAAGCCTAAGCATGTGAACATGTAGATCTAGGCATGGGTGAACACAACTTTGTTTATAAACTAGCATAATTTAGGAGAATCATGATATGTACATTCCAAAGCATGTATAAGTTTAACTTTAACATGTAGATGTGAACTAGATCTAACAATAATGATCATATGAACTTGCATGAATCCACTTTATAAACATGCATATAAATATAGATCTAATTTTTGGATCTAACACATAACATGAAACTTGCATATGAACATATATATAGATCTTGACTAACATAAAACATGTAACTTGCATATGATACATCATGAAAGGATTGTCAAACTTTTATGTGGTATGATGGTTTCGTTCCCCAAATCATAATAAGTTTATCACCAATTTCCACATGATACAATAGATTCAAATAAACCATAATCATTCCAAGACATACATGACCAAATTATCGCCAGAATTAGACATGAATCCGCATCATCAATCACATACAACATGGTTCAAATTCTATTTTCCAATTCATTACAAATCACGTCTTTAATTTATTCACACCTGAAAGGTAACTATACTTACAAACAAAAAGGAATTCTTGAGTTCTGGGATCTGTATTCTGAAATTGAATTACTCGTCTTTGATGTAGATCGTTGAATTCTCTTAGTTGAATTAGATTAAATTTAATTTCATTTTGATGTAGCTTCTATCTTGCCTCTGAGTTGAAAGGGATGACGGCTATTCTAGGTTCACCATTGACGGCATGACGGCTATTGGAATGAATTAATGTGATTTTAGTTGAGAGTTAGGTTGCTTATATAGAGTTTTAATTAATTTAGAGCCGTCAGATTAACCCTAGAAGCAATCAAGACCATCCAGTCAAGATAGGATAATACCTCAGCCCTAACGACTCAGCAAAGAGTCAGAAAGGACTTAGCAATGACTCACTGTCCGGATCAGAACACTACAGAAACCTATGCAGGTTTTTAGCCCGGCCTGGGCGCACTTGGCAGGTGTGCCAGTGAATTTTTGTACTGGCGCACTTGTGAAGTGCGCCAGTGCATTCTGGTCGACTTCCGGTTTTCTGTCTAACTTCGTTCGTCCATATCTCCTTCATACAGTCCGTTTTACGCAAACTCGGACTCTATCTCAAGTAGACTTCTGAGACGAACGCAATGGCGTAACCCATTTCCCTTAATTATCACATTTGAAATTAATTATTTTTTTATTCGTTACTTTAATGTTAATTGAAAATATGAGGTATTACGTTCTCCCCTCCTTAAAGGATTTCATCCCCAAAATCTTCAAGTCAAGAAGAATGTATATCTTACCATCCAATTGTCCATCTACTCAACCATCAAACACAGGCGTCCATTGCCCTTAAAAGACTTCTAATGCTTCATGATCATATGCATAGTGTGTGTACATGTCCTTAGCTAATACAAAATCAGGCGGTCTACTGATTCTGTTGACCTCCTTAATGCAAATTATGTCAGTGTCATAAGTCCATTATGTATGCAATTTTCCCTAATCATACTTTCTACATGAGTGCACAATCATTCATACGAATGCAACATCCACATGATAACACATCAAGTTTCAATCATATACAAATACATATATGCATATGCAATATGTGAGACGACCCGAAATCCCGTTCTGACGGAGACAAGGGTTATCTTAGGAATATAACACAGAAACAGATAATAGCAGAACAAAATTAAATAAATACACCAGATAATGAACAATAGAATATACTGGATAAAAGTAATCATCAGAGTTACACAGTATACAGGATCTTACTTAGTACAAATACAGTTCAGCTATACATAAATGTCTACAGCGGAAAACAAACAAAATATGTACAATAGGAGCTGAACAACATAAAAAGAGATAAATGATAGAATCCATTTTCAGCTCCAGCTATCCAGAAAGAACCAGCTAAACCTGAATACAAGGCTGCCCGTGTAGAAAAAGGGGCACCCGAGTTTGAAAGTGCAACAAACTACGAGTCAGTCATGGGACTGGTATGAGAAATCTACTCAACACATATATAATTTGGCTAATCACAGGACCACGCCACTTTCGTGGAACGGGTTTACTCCATTGGATTTCCAGTGCTTTAAAACAAATCTTTCTTTTAAACATCGCTATGCTTTTGTAAAAATGAAGCCATTATAAGACTCAGTTCCCATCACACAATGCAACGCAAACCGGAGGATAGAGTTTTTACCTTATAACGGCCAAAATATGCTTGATACGAATAAAACAAAGGCATTTGATATTATTGCTAGTGTTTATATGCTTCGAAAACAATTTCAAATCATAACTATCAATCATAGACGACATGAGCGTCCCATGCCACTATGTCGCCAAATATATATATACAATCAAAACCGCACGATGTCGTATTTGGAAATTGGATTTCCGTCATGAACCAAGGCAAAAGATAGTCCTTACCGAATTCGCGACTCTCTAGCCCGAGCCACAGGATCAGAGCTCGAGTGACCCTTGGATCGTCAGGGCCGGTCCACCGATGTGGATTAAAATTCCTGAACACTGCATTTCCCCACCCTTTGGGGTGTAAATGAGCCAACGAATGGCTTCATCGGACCCGGATCGTCCGATCTAACCGAGGCGCCTCGCAACAGCAACAACCACATAGGTGAAAAGTATATAAATGTCAGGGCTGGTAGGTCACTGACACCACCCTAGCTAGAAAGAAACGCATGCCCTCCCTGAGGTCCTTCTCCCGTTTCTGGTTCATACCGGGGTGTGAGGCTCGCGAATTTACGTTATACACAAAGCTACGCCACACAGGCGGTGCTTTGATCATCACCACAAGACTTTGCTTTTCAACAGAAGCCCTGATCACTGCATCTTAGCATGCCACACAGGCAATCCATGCCATGCGACTGATGTCCATCGATATACAACCTCTGAGCTCGTGCGTCTCAGAGAAGGGCGTTAAGCAAAAGAATAAATTCTCCGCCGCCAAACAGATGTATATTTAACAGAGATCAATCAACACAGAATAAAATCCAATGTCAGACACACAGTCCCTTTACAAGTCCGTTCTGGGTCTGAACGAAACCGGAGGCACTAAATACCTCGCAAACCCATCGATCACCACGTACGTCTGGACGATCACCACTCATTATCCATATTTCGGGATGCCTCCCAATCAGGACCTTGTTTACCATCCAAACGAGGTGAAGATCTCCGGTCTTCGACCACCGTCTTCATCTTTGACTTTCAATCGTCGGTCGATTATTTGAAATGAGAATTAACTCGGCCTTTTCAAATAATTCACGTATATTTAGAATTTCAAATCAATTTATTCCAATGGTTAAATTATTTGACAACACCAATTTTGTTCTTTAATGTAATTTTCACACCAAACACATTCAACCATCAAATACTACATAAATCGAGCAAATTCAGTTTATTTCCATTCCATATCGTTTATGAGATTTTATAATGATTTATCGCTATTTTTATTTATTTTAAAATAGCCCATATATTCAAAACGACGCTTCGGGCCATAACGCGGCCGTGGCGCTGTTTTTCCTCAGATTTGATTTACACATATCTGAAAATCTAACCGTTGGATCTTCATAAAATTTACATCATTAGAAAGGTCTTTTTCAAAACGAATCCAACGGTTCCAGTTTCGGGAAAATCCGACGGTCGGATCTCCCGGTACAATCGTTTGAAGTTTCGATTTCAAAATACGAACTGCAGCGTCGTTATTCGATTAAATATAATTATATTTATATATATAAATAAATATAATCGTTTCTGGCGCTGTTTTTCTTCAGATTTGAATTAAACATTCCAGACAATCCAACCGTTGGATTTTTACAAGGTTGGTGTCGTTGGAAAGATTATTCCAAGGCGAACCCGACGGTTGCGGTTTCGGGAAAATCCAATGGTCGGATTTCCCGTACTAGTTGTTGAAATCACGGTTTCAAAATGCGAACTGCACGGCCACGTTTCATTTTAATTTTATTTATATTTATATATTTATATAAATATAGTTCATTCAAAAATTCCTATATCGTTTTCACTTCAAATATTTCACTAACGCCTTAAAATTTTGGAAAATTTCGCCATAACCTCCTTTGTACGGGAGGCGCTGGGAAAATTCCCAAATAGCCACACGGGCGTCTCATATCAAAAAGAAAAAGAAAAAGCCAAGCGGCTAGCCAACAGGCTCATAAAATCATCACCCAAACAAAACAGTAAATGTGTACCTATTTGTCGGGCACAAAATTTTATTCCTCTTCTCTAGCCCCTTTGCTATAACCTGTTCAATAAATATGCATGTACATATATACAGTTCTTATCATTTTTCATTTTCCATTCAACTTCATATTTAATTCCATTTGGTTTAAAAACACCATTCATCCTAACGTTGCATGTATAGGCAAAAATCATATCATTAGCTAATTAATGAATATTTCAACTCATATATGTTTATTTGAATGAGTGGCTATTTTTAACACTTCACATTTCAACGATTCATGTATATAATAAAAATGTGATTTTTATTGTAAAACAATTCATTTCAAAATACTATTATTTTATATAGTTTATATCGGTGATAAAAATAGGATTTTTCTTATAAAACAATTTCTTTCAAAACGAGATTATTTTACACAGTTCATATAGTCGATAAAAGGTGATTTTTATTATCAAACAATCTATTTCAAAATATGAATACCATTCAACACATGAATTTCAAATCAACGAATGAATATCGATTCAACACATGAAGGTTTTCTATAGTTTCTATATATAGATAAAAATGTGATTTTTATATTTAAAACGTGAATACCATTCAACACATGAATTTCTAATCAACGAATGAATATAGATTCAACACATGAAGGTTTTCTATTGTTTCCATATATAGATAAAAATGTGATTTTTATATTTAAAACGCGAATACCATTCAACACATGAATTTCTAATCAACGAATGAATATAGATTCAACACATGAAGGTTTTCTATTCAATGAATAAATATAGTTTCAACAAATGAAAATAATTCAAAATTTCGGCAGCATAACAGCAGGGTAGTTAAAACCGGGACCGTCCCTAGTACGGCTCCTCGCTCTACCTTAAAACCTCGCGGTTTTTGACAATGGGAATCATGCATCTAGTTCACACGCAGGCGGCATGTATATATTTATTTCATTTCCACAAACTAATCCTATGTGGTTTCAACCAAATATTTCTCAACCACAAATGGGTATTTTTCAACCACAAACAATCCCAAACAACCATTCGCTATCAATCAATTTTCACAACAATTTCAACTAATAAATATCATCCATGGTTTGTGGACGAGGGGCGTATATATATATATATATATATATATTTATATAGCAATTCACTTTTATTTCAACACATATATAATTTTTACAACGCATATATAACTTATACATCGACTATATAATTTATACAACGCTTATACAAGAGGTGTACAACACTTATATAACTCATACATCGACTACATAATTTATACATCGTCGTTTTCCATATTGTTTATAAATTAGAAATCTCACATTGGGTTCCACTCCACCAAAAATAGCAGAAAGCTCAGAAAAATATGCGGTCTCTTCCAAAATGTAGAAGGCGTCCACACGAGTCCACTATTTCTTGTTTCACTGATTTTCGCCTAAAAACGAAAAAGATATGATTTTTAAATGATGAACGAACTTTGCGACGGTTTTATAGCGTTGAAATCATTTCAGAAATTCAAACCCGTTTACCTCGTGGAAACTTCGAAACTAGGTTTCGAATTTTCCCCCAAACTGTAGCACGATGTCTCGATCAGACAGCACCACCTCGGAGTGCTTGGAGAGGCGCGCTGGCGCCTGAAGCAGGGCGGAGCTCGACGCAGCAGGGGCGGCGGAATCGAGGCGCGAACGGCGAGACTTCGTGGACCTCGTTCTCGAAGCTGGGGCAACGATAGGTGATGCAGCTTGTTTTGATTTGAAGAGGGAGAGGACATCTTCAAAAACCCCAACTGGAGCCTGGCCTGAAGATGAACGTGGCGGCGGCAAAATGTCCGGGAAATTTCGAACTTCTCCCGCCGTCGATCGTATACGAGAGAGAGAGAGAGAGAGAGAGAGAGAGAGAGCGCGGTTTTTTTAATTTAATGAGTGGAAATTTTCTATTGGTCGATATATATATTTATTCAAAAATTTGGGTTTTCTTAAACGAACTCGAAATCAAACCCAACGACTGTCGTCCCCAGCATTTTACCCCCATTCCGAACACAATGGGATATGTTTCGCAGGCCCATTCGACTGTTTCAGTCAGTTTTCCTTCAATTTAAAATATAAAATATTCAATATTTAATTTGAACGTACATTTCAATTTGCCAGGGCCACAAACTGATTCGAAAAATTCCAGAAAAATAAATCTAGCTATGTTTTGATGAAACGGTCCCAACAAAACTAGTTTCGTTGAATTCTGAGACTGTTTGCAAAAAGGCCCATTTTTGGTCGATCCAATTTAACTATAATTGACCAAAATACATTTTCTTTTGCCACGCTCACATATTAGCTTCAAAAAATTTGAAATTTGAAACCTAGCAATAACTTCACATCCCGGATCCAACAAAAGTGGTTTCGTCGAATTCCGAGGTCGTATGCAAAATGGCCATTTTCACGGGCTATATAAATTCCATAGCGATCGTTCTGAAAATTCATTCGGCCATAACTTTTGCTTTCCGCTATGAAAATTCGATTTTTCAGATTCGTTAGAAAGGTATTCACTAACAGATTTAAATATTTTTGGTTTCACTAAAATCCGGATTGTTTTGCACCCGGTACAGTCCGACAAAGCTTGAATCCAATTTTTGAAACTGCAGCGCCTTTTCAGGCCTCATTTATAATTATAATTAATTATAATCGTTTTCAATTGTCGATTCAAACTCAGTTTTCATTGCTATTATTTAAAATATTTATTTTAAATATTTAAAATTCATTATTTTAGCCAATTTAAAAATTTTTAATTGGTTCAGATTTTCTGGGTCGTTACAATATGAAAGTGACTGAGCCAATCTAACACCTAATGTGTGTGTATATGCATCCACGAGCAACCACTTGCAACCATCAATCATAACATGTTTCAAATATATGTTTACACCCGTTGGTTTCTACCTAAGGATCAAGATAGCACTGAGGAAATATACTCAAAAGGATAGATACGAGCATGAATAAACTTAAGGAAAAAGAGATCAAAGATGTACCCTAAAAAAGAAAAGGGTAGGCTGCGCGTATCTTTGCCTCAGTCTCCCAAGTCGCGTCTCCCTCAGTGTCACTCCATTGAACTTCAACAAGTTTGACTTCGCGGTTGCATAGCCTTTTGACTTCTGTACCCAAGATACGAGTTGGAACTCTTCTCACAGTCGCCTCTCGTTCTACTTCTACTTCCTCTAATATGCTTGGTTCCACCACTTCCGCAGACTCATGTAAGCACTTTCGTGGGTGAGAAACATGAAAGACATTATGAACTCCAGCCAATCTTTTGGGCAGCTCTACTCTATAAGCCATCTTCCCAATCTTCTCAATGATAGGAAATGGCCCTACAAATCTTGGTGCCAACTTCCCTGCGGATCCAAAGCAAACGACGTTCCTCAAAGGAGATACTTTAAGGAACACCTTGTCTCCAACTTCAAACTCAAGGTCGGTTCTTTTTTGTCTGCGTAGGACTTCTGTCTATCTTAGGCAGTCTTCATTCTTCTTCGTATCAGGTCCAATTTCTCTGAAGTTTCTCTGATCAAGTCTGGTCCAAGTATGAGCTTGTCTGTAGACTCCCACCAACAAGCTGGTGATCGGCATGGTCTTCCATATAAAGCTTCAAAAGGTGCCATTCCTATGGTGGCTTGGTAGCTATTGTTGTAAGCGAATTCCACCAAAGGAAGATGATCCTCCCATGTACCTCCAAAGTCAATAATGCATAGTCTCAATAGGTCTTCTAATACTCTGTTCACTCTTCCCGTCTGACCATCAGTTTGGGGGTGATAGGCCGTGCTTAAGCATAATTGTGTGCCTATAACTTCTTCCAAACTCCTCCAAAACTCGCTCGTAAAGATAGGATCTCGGTCACTCACTATGCTGGAGGGTATCCCATGGAGTTGAACTATCTCTTTAAGATATATGGATGTAGGGATGAGGCAGTCCTTCTACTCTTAACGGGTATAAAGTGAGCGATTTTGTGAGTCTTCGCACTATTACCCAAATACTGGTATTGCCTCTTCTTGACCTAGGCAGCTCATCAATAAAGTCCATCGAGATGCTATCCCACTTCCACTGTGGGACCTTCAGAGGATGAAGCAAACCACCAGGCTTCTTCTGCTCTGCCTTGACTTGTTGGCATATCATGCACTTAGAAACGAGTTCAGCTACATCCCTCTTCATGCCATTCCAAAAGAAAACCCTTTTGATGTCTTTGTACATTTTGTCTCCACCGGGGTGTATGGTCAACTTGGAATGGTGTGCTTCTTCAAGAACTTTCTTCACCAAATCCCTTGCTTGTGGGACACATAGTCTTCCATCCCACCTCAACCAACCCTTATCATCGATGGAGTATCTATTGAGGTGACTAGAAGTCTCACCCCTACTCAGCTTATCTATCACATCAACTAGCTGAGGGTCTTCACGTTGTGTGATACCTATTGAGTCTAAAAGAGTAGGCCGCACCTCTAGCGATGCTAACAAACCAGTCACATAATCGAAAGAGGGTCTAAAATCAAAGTTGGCTATGTACTCCAAGCTTTGCCTTTCTACAAAGAGAGGTCTGAGGGTCAGCTCATTGCCCTTGGTAGGAGTATAGGAAATCTCAAAATCATATGAGCCAAGAAACTCCATGCATCTTTGCTGCCTCAAGTTGAGATCTTTCTACGAGAGAAGATACTTCAACGATTTATGGTCAGTAAACAATTCAAAATTCTCACCTAGGAGATAATGGCGCCAAGACTTAAGTGCAAAGACGATGGCAGCCAACTCTAGATCGTGGGTTGGGTAGTTTTTCTCAAGTGTTTTCAGCTGTCGGCCTCCATAAGCTACTACCTTCCCTTCTTGCATTAGGACAGCGCCTAGTCCCGTACCGCATGCATCTGTATATATGGTAAACGTCTTACTTCCATCAGGCAATGTCAGAACTGGGGCTGTTGTCAGAGCCCTTTTCAAGCGTTGGAAAGCAATATCGAAATCCAAATCCCAAGTGAAAGTTAGGTTCTTCTTCGTCAACCTTGTAAGTGGAACCGAGATTTTCGCAAAGTCCTTGATAAACTTTCGGTAAAAGCCTGCTAGCCCGAGAAAGCTTCGGACTTCGGTTGCATTCCGTGGGACCTTCCAATCTTGCACCGCAACTACTTTTGTGGGGTCCACAGCTAATCCCTCTTTGGACACCACATGTCCAAGAAACCTTACTTCTTCTCTCCAGAAATGGCATTTGGAGAATTTGGCTTTTAACTGATGTGCACGAAGAGTATCCATGACTTCCTTTAGATGCTAACATGCTCTTCCTCACTCTTCGAGAAAATCAAAATGTCGTCCACAAAGACCACTACAAACTTATTGAGGAACTCCCTAAACACCCTGCTCATCAAATCGACGAAATAAGCGGGTGCGTTTGTCAAGCCGAAAGGCATGACAAGCCACTCGAAGAATCCATCCGGAGTTCTGAACATGGTCTTATCAATGTTGTCTTCAGCCACTCTTAGCTGATGAAACCCGGTAGCCAAATCTAGTTGGGAGAAAATCGATGCACCTACAAGCTGATCGAACAAGTCGTCCATTCTTCGGAATGGGTGCCTATTTTTCTTAGTTAGCATGTTTAGCTCCCTATAATCAACGCATAGGCAAAGTGAACCGTCCGCTTTAGTTGCGAACACTACCGGAGCACCCTATTTAGAAATACTCCGCCTTATAAACCCCTTTTCTAGCAGCTCTTTAACTTGTTTGCTGAGCTCTTTCCGCTCCCTTGGAGCCATGTGCCTAACGGGTAAGGCAACGGGTTTTGCATTATCAATGAGGTATATGCGGAAGTCTATCTCCCGCTTTGGAGGTAAGCCCTTTACCTCTTCAAACACATCCGAGTATTCACGAACTACTCTAACAGACTGCAAGTCCTCAATAGACACATCGAGAGATTCTAGATAGCTAAGCATAACAGAGTTCATGGGATTACAAGAAATTTTGAGAGTGTTACCGAGGCGAGTCATGAGTCTAACCACTCTCTTTTCACAATCGAGGACGGCACCATTACTGGATAACCAGTCTATGCCTAGAATCAACCCATAGCCTGTGAAGCCAAAAACATAGGCATTACATCTAAACTTGATGCTTAGTATAGAAATTTTCAAATCCAAACAAACCATTGACAAATAAGCTGAGCCCCCAATTGGATTTGAAACAACCAAGGGATCCTCTACTATACTGGTGTCTAGGTGCAGAGATTCAACTAAAGCAGTAGACATAAATGAGTGTGATGCACTAGAATCAAATAGTGTACGAACAGGATAATAAAAAAGATAGACTATACTTCCGACAGAAATATTTCTACCTCGTTCTTGCGGAGGTTCTGTGAGAGCGTGAACTTGTCCTCCAGAAGAAGGTCCAGCTCTTTGCCCTTGCCCTTGCTTTCTTGGGCAGTCCTTAGCCATGTGTCCTGTTTCGCCGCAGTGGAAACAACCACCCATCTTCCTCTTCTTCTTCCTGTAGTCTTTGACCAGATGTCCAGGAATGCCACAGAAATTGCGCTTCCCCTTGTCATGGGGTTTGTTATTCTTACCGCCTTTCTTTGAATCTGTCTTCTTATTCTGTGACCCCTCCGCTTTCTTTTCTTGAGGCACCTCTACCTTTTCCTCTTTCTTGCCCATGTCTTCCTCATGTAACAATGCCATGTCCACCAGTCTCTCATAAGTCGCCCCCATGGGTATGTGGGTCATAGCTAGGCTGTGTAGTGGCTCATCTAGTCCCTTAACAAAACGAAGAGCCTTCTTATGAGGAGTGTTTACTAAATCCAATCCGAATCTAGCCAGCTAGTTGTATTGGTTGATGTATTCTTTGACCGTCATACTTCCTTGCTTAAGAGATAAGAACTTTTCCACCTGTAGACTTCGTTCAGCTTGTGAGAGGAATTTCATTTCAATCCTTATTCTAAAATGCATCCAAGTTTCAATTGGTCTTTCAGCGTTAGTGACTTCCCACCAATAGGAGGCTTCGTCTTTGAGCAACCACACCGCCAACCGTATCTTCTGTCTATCATCAACTTCGAAGATATCGATCAAATCCTCAGTTTCTTTGAGCCAGTTTCTTCCTTCCACAAATGATTCAGTTCCATTGAAATTCTTTCCACCCATGGCTCTAAAGTCTCTACAAATCTTTGAGAAAGCATTTGCACGAGGAGGAGGAAAAGGAACTGCTGCAGCGGGGGGAGGAGGAATGTCTACTGGGCCTGCGTCGTTAGCCCTAGCCTCTAGGTACCTCCTGAAACAACCAGGTATCGGTACACCCTCTGGAAGGTTAAGATTCCCAAGCATGCTGAAACAAAAAAGGAAAGATTAAAAACAAAGGATAGAAAGATAGTGCATATGGCTTTGGGGGATTATGCCTTTTAAAGTAAAATAACACTTTTTCTTGAAAAATGCTTCTTTATACTTCTTTTTAAAAATAGTTTTCAAAAACTTTTATCTGATCTAGTATACCTTTGCTCTGATACCAAGTGAAACACCCCATCTCCATTAAGGTAATTCACAAAGGGATTGCCTTAACTTTGGTGGAGCATTATAGGTAAAAGAAACAGATAATTTACAAGACAGATATATATATAAGCAGTGGATAATAGAACTAACTTTATTTCAAATGTGGTTCATAACAGAACATTACAACAAACTATTTCAAACCAACTTCCAAACCATTACATCATAATTTCTGTCTCGGTTATTTTCTAAAGAAGCATAAAACAAAATAAAACTGCATAAATCCCCAAGTAGTAGTGTATCCAAAGCCATAGCCAAAAGCAAGAGATTCCAAGCTATACATCACAGAGTCTTCAAGCTTGGAAAGATGAATGGTCCAAATTAAGCTGAGCTATTCCCTCCTTGGGTACCTGTGTAATAACCCAGAAATCTAAGCCAATTTAAATTTTTTATTTTGGCAATTTTAGCGAATTTTGAATATTTAAAATGAATTATTTTAAATAATAATGACGAGAAGTTTATTTTGAATAGAATTAGAATGTATATATTTATAAAGATCGTCGTTTGGATATATATATTTATTTATAATTATAAAAGGAATTGAAAATGGCGCGGTAGTTCAATAATTCGATTTCAAAGTTCAAATGAATGTATAGGATTCAAAATAAACCATTGAATCTACTTGAGAATATCTTTCCAACGAATCTGAAAAATTGAAATTTCATAGCGGGAATAAAAAGATACGTCCAGTGGAAAATTCAGAATAGTCGCTATGGAATTTTGGCCCTTAAAAATGGAAATTTTGCAAACAATCTCGGTTTTCGACGAAACCACTTTTGTTAGATTCGGGATGTAGAATTATTGCTAGATTCCAATTTTCGTAATTTTCTGAATCAATATGTGAGCGTAGCGAAGGAAAACGCGTTTGACCAGTTTCAGTTGATTTTAATCGATTGGAAAATGGACATTTTCTAACAGTCTCAGAATTTGATGAAATTAGTTTTGTTAGGACCGTATCATCCATACGAAGCTAGAAAATATTTTTCGGAAATTTTTAGAGTGCGTATGTGGCCCCGGCAAATTGAAATGTGCGCTCAAATTCAAATATATAGATTTATATTTTGATTTTGACGAAAACTGATCAAAACAGTCGAATCAGCCTACGATACATATCCCATTGTGTTCGGAACAGGGTAATTAGCTAGGGACGACAGTTGTTTGGTTAGATTTGGTGTTCGTGACATTTAACAAGCTAATATCGAATAAAAAATTATACAAATATGTTTAAGGGCCAAAACCCAAATTTCCTATTGGTCAAAACGTTGCCCCGAGGTCAGCGTTTCTTCCTAGCGCCTCCAAGCGATTTTGAAGGCCAGAATCGCGCGCTCTTTCTCCTTTCTCTTTCTCCAAATCCACGCATAATTAATCCAGGATCTTAAGCAAATATTATGGATAATTTAATGCTCTTCCAATCCACATTAGGTTGATGGATTCTTATTCTGTATATCGCAAGGAATAAACGCCCAAAGTCGCGCCGGTTGGAGGCGTTTTCTGGCTTCATCGTTGCTGCGAGTTCGCCGTTCTTCCTGGCGTTGGCGCGTAGCACGGCGGCGCTCCTCGGGGCATCAATCAATCATCGTCTGGTCCTCTGTGGTGAAGCGCGCAAGTGAAGGAAGGCATTGAAGATGGGTTGAGTGATCTAATTTTGGTTCCAGGAGCATATAGAAGGGAATGACGGCTTAATTAGTGATAAAGGTAAATTGTCTATAAAAATTAGCATTGTAATTTGTATATAAAAATAAAAGTATGCATAGTTTTTATAAATAAAATTATACTTTGTTTTGAGAGTTTGAAAACAAAATAGCATATGATTTTTATAAATAAAATTATACTTTGTTTTGAGATTTTGAAAATAAAATAGCATATGATTTTTGAAAATAAAATTATACTTTGTTTTCAAATTATGAAAATAAATATAGCATGGTTCTAAAAATATATATATATATATATAACTGAATTATAAAAATGTGATTTTTATTTATAGAAAGATTATATCTTTACAAAAGAAAAGACCATATTTTTAGGAGAGGAAAGATTAGATTTTTAACAAAGAAAAGATTAGATTTTTAACGATATAAAGACGGGATTTTTAATCGTGAAAAGGTTGGATTTTTAATCGAATAAAGAAGTGATTTTTATACATAAAGTGGCAATAAAAATTCAATTTTTATATATGTTAAGTGGAAATAAAAATATAATTTTTATGTATGTGTAGTGATAGTAAAAATGTGATTTTTTACTAGGAACAGCGTATAAAGGATTGCGTCGGATTTCGGGCAAATCCAAGCCATTCAGAAATGACGGAGTGGATCCCAAAGGTGAGAATTCCTCACTTTTCTTTTAATTTCTAGTTTGAAATATATACTAGGATGCAGACGGTGCTTAGCAGCACCCGACACCCGTCGTCCACAGACCATGGATGACTTGGTTGTTTGATTGATGTGTTGTGAAAAATTGACTGTTGGTTATGAAATGAAAATATATATTCATGTGTTGAAATAAAATATATATTCATGTGTTTAAATAAAATATCTATTCATGTTTGAAATGAAATATATATTCATGTGTTGAAGTAAAATATATATTCATGTGTTGAAATAAAATATATATTCATGTGTTGAAATAAGATATATATTCATGTGTTGAAATAAAATATATATTCATGTGTTAAAAGAAAATATATATTCATGTGTTGAAAGAAAATATATATTCATGTGTTGAAGTAAAACAAATATTCATTTACAAATCGAACGATTTGTTTATGTACACCGATTTGACTGATATTGATTGGGACGATAAATTTTACACATCGCCCAACTGCACAAATAATAATCTGTGTTTATTGATGTGAAAACCCACATGGGTATTGGGATGATATTTGACGTTTACTAATCCCGATTGTTTAGTTATATGTCAATCGATGGGTTGACAGACTGTGTAAGCGTTAATTATTTATATTTAATGCTTATGCAGTTGTGTGGTGCACTCTGGATGATGGTTGATGATTTATCATTGCTATTATATACATGTGTTGTAGGGAATCCATATAATTAACGTTATATGATAATTGATTGGGCCTCATTCCAATTTGGAAAATAAGGAATATTAAAAGAAAATTCATGTGTTGAATAGAAAGAAAATTCATGTGTTGAATAAAAAGAAAATTCATGCGTTGAATAGAAAGAAAATTCATGTGTTGAATAGAAAGAAAATTCATGTGTTGAATAGAAAGAAAATTCATGTGTTGAATAGAAAGAAAATTCATGTGTTGAATAGAATAAAATATTCATGTGTTGAATAGAATAAAATATTCATGTGTCAAATAAAAATATATATTCATGTGTTGAAATAAAATATATATATTCATGTGTTGAAGAAAATATTCATTTGTTGAATAGAATAACGAAGTTATCGATTTATATAAAGCCGTGTTGATAAGATATGCACCATTTTGACTCGAACGATATTTATATCGATTATATTCGTTTTTAGAATGAATATAGAAAAGGAAATAATTTCAAAATATAACGTTTGAAAATATTATCATTTGTATATCGATGATGTGGAATATTCAATTTTGATTAGAAATTGAATATGAAGTTGAAATCGTTACGAAAACGAATTTAAATTGATTTATAAAATACGTTTTAAAAGGAAATCGATGAAATATATATAATATATATATTATATATATTAAATGGCCTGTATAGAACGCGCCGCGCCGCGGTAGTTCGTGAATTTCGACCATTGACTTCGAATGGATATTACGGGAGATCCGACCGTCGGATTCTCCTAAAACCGGAACAGTTGGGTTCGTATCGAAAAGAGCATTCTAACGAATATTAGAAATTTGAAATCTAACGGTTGGATTTGGAATTATGTCCAAATCAAATTTGGAAAAGGTCGTTTTAAGTGCAGTTCGATGGCCGTTGGTGGAAATCGACTGTACTGGCCTTGATAAAATTATTAAAAATAGTAATAATTTGTGTAAAATCATAAGAAATGATTTGTGAAGAATTGAGATGAAAAATTCCTAATTTGAAAAGATAAAAATAGATTTTTATCGAAATGAACTAGTTTTGAACTAGAATAATAATCTATTTATTTTTAAATAAATAAATTGGATCTGAAAGGGTTTTAAAATTAACCAGAAGTTTCAATAATTGAATTGGAATGGAATGTGATTTTGGTGATATAGTGAACCGTGTTTTAAATGACATTGGTTCTTTAACCCAGTTAAAGACAGGATATGATTTCCCAAGTTAAATAATCATTGATAGTGATTTTTGGGAAGATTAAAACCAAGTGGAGTTTTAATGAATCTTTAATTAGATTGAAATGATCGAGAATGGAGTATCACCAGTTTTGCTCCAGGCAATAGTTAAATCGTTAATTAGATTTGAACGTGAAATGGTAATTGAATTTACCGATAACACCATGGTGTTAGATATGAAGTTTGACTAGTTTTACTTCATGGGATGAATAGGTTGGGATTGGGAAATAAAATAAATGATTACTTCGGTGCGGTTCGCTAACCCCGACTGGTTTGAATTGATATTCAAAAGAAGATTAAAGAATAAATTTAAAGAATTTATCTTTGATAAAATTAATGGGAACCTTTCCCAAAGTATAAGAATATTTGAATAAAAGAATATTCTGAATTGGAATGAGGCGTATGTTGTGTTTGTGTAACACTTGTTTATTATATACGCGAGTTATTCAGAAAGACCTGGTTTATCCCATTCTGAATAACTGATTCGACGTGGTGTCGAGGATGAAGACGGTGGTCGAAGACCGGAGGTCTTCACATCGTTTGGGTGATTACTAATGATCTTGATTGGGCTGTATACCCAAGAGGAGGGAATCAGTTGGTGATCGTCCAGACGTACTTGGAGATCGATGGATATGCGAGGTACAAGGTGCCTCCGGTTTCGTTCAGACCCAGAACGAACTTGTATGGACCGTGTGCCTGACATTGGATTTTGCTCTGTGTTGATTGATCTCTATTAAATATACATCTGGCTGGTGAAGGGGAATTCATTCCCTTACTTCACCCTTCTCTGAGACGTACGGGATCAGAGGTTGTATATCGATAGACATCAGTCGCATGGTGGGAATTGCCTATGTGGCATGCCTAAGTGGCAATTGATCAAGGGTTCTGTTGAAAAGCAAAGTCTTGTGGTTGATGATCAAAGCACTGCCTGTGTGGCATAGCTTTGTGTAACGTTGATTCGCGAGCCTCTCACCCCGATTGTGAACCGGAAATGGGAGTGGACATCAGGGAGGGCATGCGTTTCCCTCTAGCTAGGGTGGTGTTAGTGACCTACCAGCCCTGACATTTATATTATTTTCACCTGTGTGGTTATTGTTGTTGCCAGGCGCCTCAGATATATCGGTGACTATGTGGAGCCGATGGAGTCATTGGACTCATTGACACCCCAAAGGGTTGGGAAACACAGTGTTCAGGTATTTTAATCCACATTGGTGGACCGGCCCTGACGATCCAAAGGCTTGACTGAGTACTTGTCTGAGGGGCGGGCTAGAGCGTCTCGAATTCGGTAGAGGACGATCCCTTGCCTTGGTTCATAGATGGAAGTCCAACTTCCAATACGTGACATTTGCGGTTTTGATTGTAGAGACTAGTATTGGCGACATGATATATGCCGTCTATGATTGATACTTATGATTTGAAATTGTTTTGACACTATACACTTATAGTAATACTAAAACATGAAATTTAGCGTATCAAGCATTCTTTGGCTATTATAAGGTAAAAACCCTATCCTCCGGCTTGCGTTGCATTGTGTGATGGGACCTGGGTCTTATAATAGCTTCATTGTTCTTTATTTAGCATTGCGCTGCTGTTTTATGCCCTGGTATTCTTGGGAGGAAACCCGTTCCGTGTTATACGGCGTGGTCCCTTGATTTACCTAACTTTGAAATAAAGATTAATAACTGTTTTAGTTATCACACCAGTCACATGACTAACCTAGAGTTTATTGTTTTAACCTAAACTCTGGATGCCCTTATTTTGACACGGGCAGCTAGTAGTTTTGGTTTTGCAGATTTATATTCACAGGATCCTGATTTACAGCTGGAACGATATCCGGAAAGCTCTGTATCCATATATCTCTTTCAGTTGTGTTGTGTATTATTTTTCCGCTACGATGTATTTAAATGTAATTTAAATCTATGATATTTTGTGATGTATATTATTTATTCATACTCTGTATATTCTTGCATTCTGATGTAATTGTTGTAATTAACAATGAAATGTTCTTCTGTTTGCGTTCTGATTTGTCGTGTTCTCAAAACAATAAGGGGTTTCGAGCGGTCTTGGTCGGTTTAGCAATCGATTCGGATCGAGCGAAATTCTCGATCATTACAGTTGGTATCAGAGCTTTGGTTTACAGAGCTCGGAGAAAAAGACACATTAAAACCATACGAAAGAATTCATCAGAAATTGGATTAGTAATATCTAATAAGAATGACTCGTTAGAGATGGGATCAGTAGTATCCTAGAATGAGTGTGAAGAGTATATTTTTAAAATGAAAACAATTTTGGTTTTGAAAATTTAAATCTGTTATTCGTATTTGATAATTTATTTTATATTGAATTTGGACAATGCAGTATATAAAGATTTTGCGTATACGTCTGATCCGCATGTATTTGAAGTTTTAATATACTGGATAGATATAGAATCACACTCTAGTCGCCCGGAGATGATTCTGATGATGTCGCAGCATCATCAGTATTTGTATTCGAGTGTCGAAAGTGGGATATCTATATATTTCCAATTGGCTGGTGTGAGAACCAAAATTAGATAGGGCCTATTGTTGTGATTTGGCATCAAAAATGTGATTTTTGACTACGTATCAAAGTTATGAATTTGAAAAGATAATCAACTAATTAACTGCTGATTGTGTTGTTTGATTAGTGGTTGATTAATTAAAATTTGAACTTTTAACACAATTGAACCAAATATTGAATTATATTGAAAATTGTTTGAAATTGCATGCATATACATGTACTTACATTGAACAAGTCATAGCAAGGAGGCTAGAGCAGAAGAATAAAAAATTTTGCCCGACAAATAGGTACATGTTTACTAATTTCTTGGGTTTGGATGATTTTATGAGCCGATTGGCTGTTTCTTTTTCTTTTTTGGATTGGTGAGGGCCATGGGAGGCTATTTGAAATATCCCGAAGTCCCCGGTGCAGGGGAGGTTATGGCGAAATTTTTCGAAAATTTAGGGTGTTAGCCAAATTTTTGAAAAATTTGAAAAGTTCTTAGAAACTGAAAAGTTGAAGAACTTAAGCTGTAAGGAAAATAACAAAGTTGAGTCGATTTGTAAAACAACTTTCAGCTTCGTTCCTTTTCGGGGACGAAAAGTTTTAAGTGGGGGAGATTGTAATAACCCGGAAATCTGAGCCAATTTAAAATTTTTATTTTGGCAATTTTAGCGAATTTTGAATATTTAAAATGAATTATTTTAAATAATAATGACGAGAAATTTATTTTGAATAGAATTAGAACTTATATATTTATATAGATCGTCGTTTGAATATATATATTTATTTATAATTATAAAAGGAATTGAAAATGGCGTGGTAGTTTAATAATTCGATTTCAAAGTTCAACTGAATGCACAGGATTCAAAATAAACCGGATTTTAGCAAAACCAAAAATATTTGAATCTACTTGAGAATATCTTTCCAACGAATCCGAAAAATTGAAATTTCATAGCGGGAATAAAAAGATACGTCCAGTTGAAAATTCAGAATAGTCGCTATGGAATTCGAGCCCTTAAAAATAGAAATTTTGCAAACGATCTCGATTTTCGACGAAACCACTTTTGTTGGATCCGGGATGTAGGGTTATTGCTAGATTCCAATTTTCGTAATTTTCTGAATCAATATGTGAGCGTGGCGAAGGAAAACGCGTTTGACCAGTTTCAGTTGATTTTAATCGATTGGAAAATGGCCATTGTTCTAACAGTATCAGAATTTGATGAAATTAGTTTTGTTAGGACCGTATCATCCATACGAAGCTAGAAAATATTTTTCGGGAATTTTTAGAGTGCGTATGTGGCCCCGGTAAATTGAAATGTGCGCTCAAATTCAAATATATAGATTTATTTTTTGATTTTGATGAAAACTGATCGAAACAGTCGAATCAGCCTACAATACATATCCCATTGTGTTCGAAACAGGGGTAATTAGTTAGGGACGATAGTCGTTGGGTTAGATTTGGTGTTCGTGACATTTAACAAGCTAATATCGAATAAAAAATTATACAAATATGTTTAAGGGCCCAAACCCTAAGTTCCTATTGGTCAAAACGTTGCCCCGAGGTCAACGTTTCTTCCCAGCGCCTCTAAGCGATTTTGAAGGCCAGAATCGTGCGCTCTTTCTCCTTTCTCTTTCTCCAAATCCACGCATAATTAATCCAGGCTCTTAAGAAAATATTGTGGAGAATTTAATGCTCTTCCAATCCACATTAGGGGATGACGGCTTAATTAGTGATAAAGGTAAATTGTCTATAAAAATTAGCATTGTAATTTGTATATAAAAATAAAAGTATGCACAGTTTTTATAAATAAAATTATACTTTGTTTTGAGATTTTGAAAATAAAATAACATATGATTTTTATAAATAAAATTATACTTTGTTTTAAGATTTTGAAAATAAAATAGCATATGATTTTTGAAAATAAAATTATACTTTGTTTTGAAATTATGAAAATAAATATAGCATGGTTCTAATATATATATATATAATTGAATTATAAAAATGTGATATTTATTTATAGAAAGGTTATATCTTTACAAAAGAAAAGACCATATTTTTAGGAGAGGAAAGATTATATTTTTAACAAAGAAAAGATTAAATTTTTAACGATATAAAGGCGGGATTTTTAATCGTGAAAAGGTTCGATTTTTAGTCGAATAAAGAAGTGATTTTTATACATAAAGTGGCGATAAAAATTCGATTTATGTATATATGAAGTAGCGATAAAAATTGAATTTTTATATATGTGAAGTGGAAATAAAAATATAATTTTTATGTACGTGTAGTGATAGTAAAAAATGTGATTTTTACTAGGAACAGTGTGTAAAGGATTGCGTCGGATTTCGGGCAAATCCAAGCCATTCAGAAATTCAGAAATGACGGAGTGGATCCCAAAGGTGAGAACTCCTCACTTTTATTTTTATTTCTAGTTTGAAATATATACTAGGATGCAGATGATGCTTAGCAGCATCCGACACCCGTCGTCCATAGACCATGGATGACTTGGTTGTTTGATTGTTGTGTTATGAAAAATTGACTGTTGGTTCTGAAATGAAAATATATATTCATGTGTTGAAATAAAATATATATTCATGTATTGAAATGAAATATATATTCATGTGTTGAAATAAAATATATATTCATGTGTTGAAATAAAATATATATTCATGTGTTGAAATAAAATATATATTCATGTGTTGAAATAAAATATATATTCATGTGTTGAAAGAAATATATATATTCATGTGTTGAAAGAAAATATATATTCATGTGTTGAAGTAAAATAAATATTCATTTACAAATCGAACGATTTGTTTATGTACATCGATTTGACTGATATTGATTGGGACGATAAATTTTACACATCGCCCAATTGCACAAATAATAATCTATGTTTGTTGATGTGAAACCCCACACAGGTATTGGGATGATATTTGACGTACGCTAATCCCGATTGTTTAGTTGTATGTCAGTTGATGGGTTGACAGATTGTGTAAGCGTTAATTATTTATATTTAATGCTTATGCAGTTGTGTGGTGCACTTTGGATGATGGTTGATGATTTTTCGTTGCTATTATATACATGTGTTGTAGGGAATCCATATAATTAACATTATATGGTAATTGATTGGGCCTCATTCCAATTTGGAAAATAAGGAATATAAAAAGAAAATTCATGTGTTGAATAGAAAGAAAATTCATGTGTTGAATAGAAAGAAAATTCATGTGTTGAATAGAAAGAAAATTCATGCGTTGAATAGAAAGAAAATTCATGTATTGAATAGAAAGAAAATTCATGTGTTGAATAGAATAAAATATTCGTGTATTGAATAGAATAAAATATTCATGTGTCGAATAAATATATATATATTCATGTGTTGAAATAAAATATATATTCGTGTGTTGAAGAAAATATTCATTTGTTGAATAGAATAACGAAGTTATTGAAATATATAAAGCCGTGTTGATTAGATATGCGCCATTTTGACGTGAACGATATTTATATCGATTGTATTCGTTTTTAGAATGAATATAGAAAAGGAAATAATTTCAAAATATAACGTTTGAAAATGTTATCATTTGTATATCGATGATGTGGAATATTCAATTTTGATTAGAAATTGAAAATGAAGTTGAAATCGTTTCGAAAACGAATTTAAAATGATTTATAAAATAGTTTTAAAAGGAAATCGACGAAATATATATAATATATAAATTATATATATTAAATGGCCTGAATAGAACGCGCCGCGCCGCGGCAGTTCGCGAATTTCGACCATTGACTTCGAATGGATATTAAGGGAGATCCGACCGTCGGATTCTCCTAAAATCAGAACCATTGGGTTCGTATCGAAAAGAGCTTTCTAACGAATATTAGAGATTTGAAATCTAACAGTTGGATTTGGAACTATGTTCAAATCAAATTTGGAAAAGGTCGTTGTAAGTGCAGTTCGATGGCCGTTGATGGAAATCGACTGTACTGGCCTCGATAAAATTATTAAAAATAGTAATAATTTGTGTAAAATCATAAGAAATGATTTATGAAGAATTGAGATGAAAATTTTCAATTTTGAAAAGATAAAAATAGATTTTTATCGAAATGAACTAGTTTTGAACTAGAATAATAATTTATTTATTTTTAAATAAATAAATTGGATCTGAAAGGGTTTTAAAAGTAACCAGAAGTTTCAATAATTGAATTGGAATGGAATGTGATTTTGGGTTTATAGTGAACCGTGTTTTAAATGTTTTTGGTTCTTTAACCCAGTTAAAGACAGGATATGATTTCCCAAGTTAAATAATCATTGATAGTGATTTTTGGGAAGATTAAAACCAAGTGGAGTTTTAATGAATCTTTAATTAGATTGAAATGATCGAGAATGGAGTATCACCTGTTTTGCTCCAGGAGATAGTTAAATCTTTAATTAGATTTGAACGTGAAATGGTAATTGAATTTACCAATAACACTGTGGTGTTAGATATGAAGTATGACCAGTTTTACTTCGTGGGATGAATAGGTTGGGATTGGGAAATAAAATAAATGATTACTTCGGTGTGGTTCGCTAATCCCGACTAGTTTGAATTGATATTCAAAAGAAGATTAAAGAATAAATTTAAAGAATTTATCTTTGATAAAATTAATGGGAAACTTTCCCAAAGTATAAGAATATTTGAATAAAAGAATATTCTGAATTGGAATGAGGCGTATGTTGTGTTTGTGTAACACTTATTTATTATATACGCGAGTTATTCAGAAAGACCGGGTTTATCCCATTCTGAATAACTGATTCGACGTGTTGTCGAGGATGAAGACGGTGGTCGAAGACCGAAGGTCTTCACATCGTTTGGGTGATTACTGATGATCTTGATTGGGCTGTATACCCAAGAGGAGGGAATCTGTTGGTGATCATGCATACGTACTTGGAGATCGATGGATATGCGAGGTACAAGGTGCCTCCGGTTTCGTTCAGACCCAGAACCAACTTGTATAGACTATGTGTCTGACATTGGATTTTGCTCTATGTTGATTGATCTTTATTAAATATACATCTGCCTAGTGAAGGGGAATTCATTCCCTTACTTCACCCTTCTCTGAGACGTACGGGATCAGAGGTTGTATATCAATAGACATCAGTCGCACGGTGTGAATTTCCTGTGTGGCATGCCTAAGTGGCAATTGATCAAGGCTTCTGTTGAAAAGCAAAGTCTTGTGGTTGATGATCAAAGCACCACCTGTGTGGCATAGCTTTGTGTAACGTTGATTCACGAGCCTCACACCCCGGTTGTGAACCAGAAACGGCAGAGGACATCAGGGAGGGCATGCGTTTCCTTCTAGCTAGGGTGGTGTCAATGACCTACCAGCCCTGACATTTGTATTATTTTCACCTGTGTGGTTGTTGCTGTTGCGAGGCGCCTTGAATATATCGGTGACTACGTGGAGCCGATGGAGTCATTGGACTCATTGACACCCCAAAGGGTTGGGAAATGCAGTGTTCAGGCATTTTAATCCACATCGGTGGACCGACCCTGATGATCCAAAGGCTTGACTGAGTACTTGCCTGAGGGGTGGGCTAGAGCGTCTCGAATTCGGTAGAGGACGATCCCTTGCCTTAGTTCACAGATGGAAGTCCAACTTCCAATACGTGACATTTGCGGTTTTGATTGTAGAGACTAGTATTGGTGACATGATATATGTCGTCTATGATTGATACTTATGATTTGAAATTGTTTTGACAATATACACTTATAGTAATACTAAAACATGAAATTTAGCGTATCAAGCAATTTTTGGCTATTATAAGGTACAAACCCTATCCTCCGGCTTGCGTTGCATTGTGTGATGGGACCTGGGTCTTGTAATAGCTTCATTGTTCTTTATTTAGCATTGCGCTGTTGTTTTATCACTGGTATTCTTGGGAGGAAACCCGTTCCGTGTTATACTACGTGGTCCCTTGATTTACCTAACTTTAAAATAAAGATTAATAACTGTTTTAGTTCTCACACCAGTCACATGAATGACCTGGAGTTTATTTTTTTAACCTAAACTCTGTGTGCCATTATTTTGACACGGGCAACTAGTAGTTTTGGTTTTGCAGATTTATATTCACAGGATCCTGATTTACAGCTGGAACGATATCCGGAAAGCTCTGTATCCGTAGATCTCTTTCAGTTGTGTTGTGTATTATTTTTCCGCTGCGATGTATTTAAATGTAATTTAAATCTCTGATATTTTGTGATGTATATTATTTATTCATACTCTGTATATTCTTGCATTCTGATGTAATTGTTGTAATTAACAATGAAATGTTCTTCTGTTTGCATTCTGATTTGTCGTGTTCTCAAAACAATCTGGGGTTTCGAGCGGTCTTGGTTGGTTTAGCGATCGATTCGGATCAAGCGAAATTCCCGATCGTTACAACCTAGGGGGCGGACGGAAGAAAAGAGAGCGAAAGAAAAATGGGTCAGACATAAGTCTGAGTAATTCTAGTGACTTTTCAGTGTGTGAATAAGGAAAAGGTCATGAAAGGAATAAACTGAAAAACAGAACAGTACCAGAATAACAATCTAACATAAAACTATACAAGGCAGGATAAACCGAATATACATCGCACCCATGTCAATTTCTCTGCACCTACCTATACTTATCCAACTAGCACCACGTGTTCATGGTGAAATGATCCCCTTATATCGATCGGCTCCTACTCGCATGCATTTATCACGTGCGTCATTCGGCCCCCGCTTGACTGTAGATACCTGTGCTGGTCCCACCACGGGGTGTATCAAGTCCTATGGAGGCAACCCAACACGATTCAAGATGCACAGTGTATGACTATTGATGCCAAGTGCTTGCTTTTTCCACTCCATAGTACGTGCACGCCCGTACTCCGTCGGTACCTACACTGACGCACCACCCACCGACGTTTTGACCGCTTACAATTCAGCCCAGTAATCGGGCCCCACCCCGCCTAGTTTAGGGTACCATGATATATCTATGTGGGTTACTACTGAAATGGGTCCTCGTTACTAGGGTTTTCTATCCAACATGTTAAATTGGTTAAGTGTCCAAATTTACCTAACCCACCCATCAGTTTAGTTAACATGTTGAATTGGTTAAGTGTTTCCTTAATTGACTTAACCCTACCAATCTTGACTTAGCTTTATTAAAGAACCAACTACTCACATTAGACAGGTATTGTTGTGGTCATTGGATGTGCCGGTCAGTTCCGGGCAGTTTTACACCACAACTCAGTCTAACCTCGGGTCCTTTTTGGGCTCAATGCACTAACCACCCACATTAGACAGGTAATGTTATGGTCACTGGATGTGCTAGTTGGTTCCGAGCAGTTTTACACCACAACTCAGTCTAACCTCTGGTTAGGCATATTCGTCTTTTCTAAATTTACATATTTATCCTTTTATGCTTATATGTAAATTTGTCAACAATTTATTGTCTTGGCCCACTTTCCCTCTAATTCAAGTTCATGGTTTTTGGCATAAAAAATATACCATTTTTATGCCACTCATTAATTACATGACTATGAGCCAAATATGTCAGTTATATGTAATTTTCAAGTTTTTCTCAACGTTACCCCCGTTGTACGTTCGCATTAATCACATAAAGTTATTGGGCCCGCAAATTAGCCCAATTTATAAACAAGAGGTAAAAGAAGGGAACATTTAATCAAACATATGTCATGTAAATTTAAATTAACATGTCTCACGAAACTTGCAGTTAAATTGGATAGAACTAGCATAAGCCTAAGCATGTGAACATGTAGATCTAGGCATAGGCGAACACAACTTTGTTTATAAACTAGCATAATTTAGGAGAATCATGACATGTACATTCCAAAGCATGTATAAGTTTAACTTTAACACGTAGATGTGAACTAGATCTAACAATAATGATCATATGAACTTGCATGAATCCTCTTTATAAACATGCATATAAATATAGATCTAATTTTTGGATCTAACACAGAACATGAAACTTGCATATGAACATATATATAGATCTTGACTAACATAAAACATGTAACTTGCATATGACACATCATGAAAGGATTGTCAAACTTATATGTGGTATGATGGTTTCGTTCCCCAATTCATAATAAGTTTATCACAATTTCCACATGATACGATAGGTTCAAATAAACCACAATCTTTCCAAGACATACATGACCAAATTATCGCAAGAATTAGACATGAGTCTGCATCATCAATCACATACAACTTGGTTCAAATTCTATTTTCCAATTCATTACATGTCACGCCTTTAATTTATTCACATCTGAAAGGTAACTATACTTACAAACAAAAAGGAATTCTTGAGTTCTGGGATCTGTATTCTGAAATTGAATTGCTTGCCTTTGATTTAGATCGTTGAATTCTCTTAGTTGAATTAGATTATATTTAATTTTATTTTGATGTAGCTTCTATCATGCCTCTGAGTTGAAATGGATGACGACTATTCTAGGTTTACCATTGACGGAATGGAGGCTCTTGGAATGAATTAGTGTGATTTTAGGTTGAGAGTTAGGTTGCTTATATAGAGTTTTAATTAATTTAGAGTTGTCGGATTAACCCTAGAAGCAATCATGACCATCCAGTTAAGATAGGATAATACCTCAGCCCTAATGACTCAGCAAAGAGTCAAAAAGGACTCAGCAATGACTCACTGTCCGGATCAGAACACTCCAGAAACCTGTGCAGGTTTTTAGCCTGGCCTGGGCGCACTTGGCAGGTGTGCCAATGCATTTTTTTACTGGCGCACTTGTGAAGTGCGCCAGTGCATTCTGGTCGACTTTCGGTTTTCTGTCTAACTTCGTTCGTCCATATCTCCTTCATACAGTGTCTGTTTTATGCAAACTCGGACTCTATCTCAAGAAGAATTCCGAGATGAAGGCAATGGCGTAACCCGTTTCCCTTAATTCTCACATTTGAAAGTAATTATTTTTTTATTCGTTACTTTAATGTTAACTGAAAATGCGGGGTGTTACATAGACTTTTGACTTGCCTCAGGAATACCCTCGGGATTTCTTGCAATCCTAAGGGATCAGTTTGACTTAGCTACCTAGAATCACTTGATGCATCTACCGACGATTTGCGATCCGTTAGAGTAGTCCATGAGTATGCAGATGTTTTGATTAGGTTAGGGTTTTGTCCCCTAAAATGCGAGATAGATTTCCGCATGTATCTAGTTGACAATGCAAAGCCAGTTGCATTACCTGTACGAAACATGACTCCAAGGGAAAGGAAGGGCTCAATAAAACCAGTAAAAGAGTTACTTGAGAAAGGGTTTATAAGGCGAAGCATTTCTAAATCGGGTGCTCTAGTTGTTTTCGCTACAAAGGCGGATGGTTTCCCTTTTTCTTTTAGCATTGATCCTGGGCTTGAAGAGAGCTAGGCCTTTATCGTTATCTTGGCGTTAAATTGGAATAATGTTAAAATTGAATAAAAAGGGATTTTTGGGCATATTGGAACAAATTAATTATTATAATCAGAATTGGACTATAAATTGGGGATAAAACTTAACATATAATTGGAGAACATGTAAACAGGAATAGGATTAACTTAGTTGGACTCTAAGTAATGTGGGGTTGGGTTGTATAAAAAGATAAACATGAATTAGAAATATTTAATACAACCTTTGAGTATAACATGAGATTATATTGAGGCTTAGTAATAAACATAAATTTTGTTAAATTGAAAATGAAATTGATAAGAAAAGATAGTGGAGTCCGTTCCGGCAGTACAGGGGCTGATTAGGGAGAATAAGTGGCTCGTAGTGTTGAGTATAACAATATGATTTTTGTTTGATGATAACTGTAACAACCCGAATTTTAATAACATGTTATAACCATAAATCAAGGCAGAATTAAATTTTAAAATAAGAATCAGGGGAAACGACTTGCGCAATTGCATTCGTCTCGAAATTCTGCTTGGAAACAAGTCCGAGTTTTCGAGAATCGGAGTCCGTATGAGGGAGATATGACCCTCCGAAGTTTCAGGAATTTTCAGAATCAAAAACAGCTCGAAATTCGAATTCAAAATTCGAATTCAAACTCCAGCGCAGACTTGGCGGGAATTTTCCCGCCCAGGACCAGGTCGACCTGGGGGTCGACACTATGGTCGACCTCCCAGGGACCAGGTCGACCCTATGGTCGACCAGGGGGTCGACCTGGTGCCAGAGCCCAGTTTTGAGCCTGGGTTCATTCTAATGTATCTGGCCTCGTTTTCAGTCTAGATTCGTCCGCCTAATCCTATATAAACAGCCTCCTAGCCTCATTCTCTTTACACCATTCTTCTCTAACCTTATGCTGCACAAATTCTTGATGGACATGGCTTCTTTTAAATTAAATTAAAATAAAATAAACAAGAGGACTATTTCTTCAAGACTATGCCTAGGATTTGCATATTGGGGGATTCCAACTAGAGATTCAACATCAAATTCTGCTTTCTATATCTCGATCCGCGCACTGTAAGTCCAAGTTACTTTTTAGATTGAAACTTGTTAAATTTAATATGGACATGGAATAAAATGAAATTGAACCTAAGCTTGATTATCTATTTGGATCTGTTCTTGCCTCTTCTTGAATCTATGATTTTGGGTTATTTCTTATCGATTAAATCATGCCCATTAATGTTGTTGGACCTAGTTTATTATTCAAATGCTAGATTGTAATATGAATTCTTGGATCTTGACTTGATGATAAGACTTTTTAATTCAGTTTTCACCCTATCCTCTCTTGAATCTTGAATTTGGGATTAATGCAAGTCTATCTATGTTCTTAAACCTTGATTTTCATAATGTTGTTCTAGATCCTATTCACATGCCTATGATGATTTAAACTATTATACACAAATTCTGTTGAAAATATGATTTGGGTTATAATCTCATTCCTATTCACATGCCCATCTTTGTCATGATTTCCTTGTTTATCCTTTTTGTTATTTTGAATTAATCTCGATATGCGCGCGTTGGGAATACGATTCGGGGATATTGGGCAAAACATGAAGATTCACTTGGACATGAATTGGTAATTGACATGAACATAGATTGGTAATTAGCTTGGATATGAATTGGCATAACTTGAACACGGAAGTGATTGTAAAATTGATAATTGACATGAATTGGTAGTAGACATCTATGAATTAGAACATGCTTGTAAGTTGGGTAATTGGCATAACATGAACTTAATATTTGACATGACTATGAATTTGACATATGCCGATTAGAATAGACATGAACCGAACCTGAAACATGACACCTAGAATAAACTTGAAAATGGCCAACTCGAGGTTGGGTTAAGTTTGCAGTGTAATTCTACCCGGAACCGCCCGGCAAATCCAGTGGCTGCAAACAATAGGATCCAATGTGGGTAGTTGGTCATATCGCGCTTGAAAACTCGAGGTCAGACTGAGTTGTGGTGTAAATCTGCCCGGAACTACCCGACATATCCAGTGACCACAACAACAGGTCTGATGTGAGAGGTTAGGGTGCATTAATGAATTAATGCCACATGATAGGGTTAAGTCATGAACATGAAAGACAACACTTAACCAACTTGACATATGATTAGTGAGGTTAAGTCATGAACCGCTTGAATCTACTTAACCAAATTTACATATGATTCGTAGGGCTAAGTCATGAACTTGAATGACAACACTTAGCCAATTTGACTTGACACGTAGGTGGGTTAAGTCTCGAATTTAAATGACAATACTTAACCTATTGGACGGAAACCCTAGTTATGCGGTCCATTTCAGCAGTAACCCACTGGATGTATCATGGTACCCTGGAACTAGGCAGGGTGGGGCACGATTACTGGGCTGATTGTAAGCGACCAGAACGACGGCTGAGTTGGTGCGCCAGTGTAGGTTCATGCGGACTATGGTCGTTCACGTAGTCCGGAGTTGAAATAGCAGGCATTGGACATCAGTAGGTTTACCTGTGCATGCTTGATTCGTGTCGGTGGTTGGCACCATAGGGCGTGATACACCCTATGGTGGACCTAGCACAGGTGACTACATTCGTGATAGTGCGTATAACACAGATACACAGCAAGCTAGAACTTGTAAGGAGCCGATTGATTAATATATCGTTTCAAGGGACCAAGTAATGGGTCATTTCATGATATTGGGCAAGGTATCATTTCGTAGTTAATATATGACACGGGTTGGTTTACTAGTACAGGTGGTAAAGGCCCATTTCTATTTCTGTTTAGACATTGGTACAGAGAATGTTGAACATGCGATGATATACTTGATTTATTATGTTATCTTAGTCTGTCTTGCCCATCTTGACAGCATCCTTATATTTACTTTCAGTTTATACATGTCATGTTACCTTTACCTGTTTTTATGCTGAAAGTCACTAGGACTTACTAATCTTTATGACTGACCCGTTTTCTTTCGCCTCTTTCCTTTCGTTCCCCCCAGGTTCTCAGGGAGGAAACTCTAGCACTTAGCTTGGATTTCGCTTGCTTTCGGTTTAACTCATGTACGGTTTGATCTTGAGCTATGCTATGGTTGCATTTCTGCTACCTTTGGGCAATTAAGCTACTTTTGTTGTTTTAAGTTTATGCTTCTTTATTTATGCAAAACAAAATTTGTTGTAATGGAAAATAATGACTTTTGCTATTCGGTACTTTAAATGTAAAAGGTTTTGACTCTTTTTGAAAGTAATGAAATTTATCTTTTGATCCTTCTGATGTTTTATCTATGTTCTGTCTTGTAATATTTCTGTGTTTGTTTACCTCGATAACGCCCCTCCAAAACTAGTGCATTCCCTTTGTGAGTGACCCTAGCGGAGGTGGGGTGTTACACTTTGTATCAGAGCAGAAGGTTACCAAACTGGGCAAAAGTTTTTTTAAAAACCTTCTAAAAACTATTTTCAAAACCGTTTACAAAGAAGCATTTTTCGAGAAAAGTTTTGTTATATTTAAAGGCTATTCCCCAAAAGCCATTAGCACTATCCTTTGTTTCCTCGTTTTGAATATCTTCTTTTTCATTTCAGCATGTCTGGGAATCTTAGCTTTCCAGAGGGTGTGCCAATACTTGGCTGGTTCAGGAGGTACTTAGAGGCTAGGGCCAACGATGCAGGCCTAGCAGATATTCCTCCTCCAGCTGTAGTGATTCCTCCTCCTCTACCCCTTCCTCGTGCAATTGCTTTCTCAAAGATTTGTAAAGGTTTTAGGGCCATGGGTGGAAAGGATTTCAAGGGAACTGAATCATTCGTAGAAGCGAGGAACTGGCTCAAAGAAACGGAGGATCTGTTCGTTATCTTCGAGGTGGACGATAGGCAGAAGGCATAGTTGGCAGTATGGTTGCTCAAAGACGAAGCTTCCTATTGGTGGGAAGTCACTAACGCTGAGAGGCCGGTTGAAACATGGATGGATTTCAGGATAAGGTTTGAGATGAAATTCCTCTCACAAGCTGAACAAAGTCTACAGCTGGAAAAGTTCTTATCTCTTAAGCAAGGAAGTATGACGGTCAAGGAGTACGTCAATCAATTCAATCAGCTGGCCCGATTTGGACTGGACTTAGTGAATACTCCTCATAAGAAGGCTCTATATTTTGTCAAGTGATTGAATGAGCCACTTCACAGCTTGGCTATGACCCACATACCTATGGGAGCTACTTACAAAAAGTTAGTGGACATGGCGCTCTTAAATGAAGAAGACAAGAATGGCAAGAAGGAGGTCAAGGCGAATGAGTCTCAAAACAAGAAGGTAGACTCCGAGAAAGGAGGAAAGAACAACAACAACAATAATGATAACAAGACACGTAAGAAAAGAAAATTCCACTTCTTGGTATTGAGGGGAATATAGTCCAGGATTGTAGAAAGAAAAAGATGAAGATGGGAGCATGCTTTCATTGTGGTGATACTGGACATATCAGCAAGAACTGCCCTAAGAAGCAAGGGCAAGCCCCGCAAGAAGGACCTTCTGCGGGTACATCTTTAACTTTTCTCCTTGATGCTTTGTTTTATCTTGCTTATCTTCTTAATCCTATCTTGAGAACCTTAGGTAGAACCCTTTTGGATGTAAACATGTGATTAAAACATGTTATGGTTGATGTTTGCAAATGGTTGCAAGTGGTCGCAAGTGGTTGCTCGTGGTTGCATAACACACATTAGGCACAAGATCGGCTCAGACACATTTTCATATTGCATATGCATGAGTGTTTATACTTGATTATGGATGAAATCGAATGTGTTATCATGTGAATGTTACATATGGATGAATGTTTGTGCACACATATAGTGTTTATGTGACTAGGACTATTTGCATACATGTTGGATTCATTGCACTAAACATATTTTGCATTAAGAAGATCAATCAGTCCTGATCATTTGCATTAGATAAGGAACATATACACACACTTTCTGCATATGTTCACATAGCATTAGAAATCTTTAAGGACAATGGTTGCTTGTGGATGATGGTTGAGTAGATGGTTGATTGGATGATAGGATGCATTCTTCTTAACTTTAAGATTTCGGGGACGAAATCCTTTAAGGAGGGGAGAATGTAACAACCCAAATTTTAATAACATGTTAAAACCATAAATCAAGGCAGAATTAAAATTTAAAATAAGAATCAAGGGAAATGGGTTGCGCCATTGCGTTCGTCTCAAAATTCTGCTTGGAAATAAGTCCGAGTTTTCGAGAATCGGAGTCCGTATGAGGGAGATATGACCCTCCGAAGTTTCAGGAATTTTCAGAATAAAAAACAGCTCGAAATTCGAACTCAAAATTCGAATTCAAACTCCAGCACAGACTGGGCAGGAATTTTCCCGCCCAGGACCAGGTCGACCTGGGGGTCGACACTATGGTCGACCTCCCAGGGACCAGGTCGACCTGGAGGTCGACCTGGTGCCAGAGCCCTGTTTTGAGCCTGGGTTCATTCTGATGTATCTGGGCTCGTTTTCAGTCTATATTCGTCCGTCTAATCCTATATAAACAGCCTCCTAGCCTCATTCTCTTTACACCATTCTTCTCTAATCTCATGCTGCACAAATTCTTGATGGGCATGGCTTCTTTTAAATTAAATTAAATTAAAATAAACAAGAGGACTATTTCTTCAAGACTACGCCTAAGATTTGCTTATTGGCGGATTCCAACTAGAGATTCAACATCAAATTCTGCTATCTATATCTCGATCCACGCACTGTAAGTCCAAGTTACTTTTTAGATTGAAACTTATTAAATTTAATATGGACATGGAATAAAATGAAATTAGACCTAAGCTTGATTATCTATTTGGATCTGTTCTTGCCTCTTCTTAAATCTATGATTTTGGGTTATTTCTTATCGATTGAATCATGCCCATTCATGTTGTTGGACCTAGTTTATTATTCAAACGCTAGATTGTAATATGAATTCTTGGATCTTGACTTGATGATAAGACTTTTCAATTCAGTTTTCACCCTATCCTCTCTTGAATCTTGAATTTGGGATTAATGCAAGTCTATCTATGTTCTTAAACCTTGATTTTCATAATGTTGTTCTAGATCCTATTCATATGCCTATGATGATTTAAACTATTATACACCAATTCTGTTGAACATATGATTTGGGTTATAATCTCATGCCTATTCACATGCCCATCTTTATCATGATTTCCTTGTTTATCCTTTTTTTATTTTGAATTACTCTCAATATGCACGCAGTGGGAATACGATTTGGGGATACTGGGCAAAACATGAAGATTCACTTGGACATGAATTGGTAATTGACATGAACATAGATTGGTAATTAGCTTGGATATGAATTGGCATAACTTGAACACGGAAGTGATTGTAAACTTGATAATTCACATGAATTGGTAGTTGACATCTATGAATAAGAACATGCTTGTAAGTTGGGTAATCGGCATAACATGAACTTAATATTTCACATGACTATGAATTTGACATATGCCGATTAGAATAAACATGAACCGAACCTGAAACATGACACCTAGAATAAACTTGAAAATGGCCAACTCGAGGTTGGGTAGAGTTTGCAGTGTAATTCTGCCCGGAACCGCCCGGAAAATCTAGTGGTTGCAAACAATAGGATCCAATGTGGGTAGTTGGTAATATTGCACTTCAAAACCCGAGGTCGGACTAAGTTGTGGTGTAAATCTGTCCGGAACCGCCCGGCATATCCAGTGACCACAACAACAGTTCTGATGTGAGAGGTTGGGGTGCATTAATGAATTAATGCCAAATGATAGGGTTAAGTCATGAACATGAAAGACAACACTTAACCAACTTGACATATGGTTAGTGAGGTTAAGTCATGAACCGCTTGAATATACTTAACCAACTTGACAATTGATTCGTAGGGCTAAGTCATGAACTTGAACGACAACACTTAGCCAATTTGACATGACATGTAGGCGGGTTAAGTCTCCAATTTAAATGACAATACTTAACCTATTGGACGAAAACCCTAGTTACGCGGTCCATTTCAGCAGTAACGCACTAGATGTATCATGGTACCCTAGAACTAGGCAGGGTGGGGCACGATAATTGGGCTGATTGTAAGCGACCAGAACGACGGTTGAGTTGGTGCGCCCATGTAGGTTCAGGCAGACTATGGTCGTGCACGTAGTCCGGAGTTGAAAAAGCAGGCATTGGGCATCAGTAGGTTTACCTATGCATGCCTGATTCGTATCGGTGGTTGGCACCATAGGGCTTGATACACCCTATGGTGGACCTAGCACAGGTGACTACATTCATGATAGGGCCGTATGACACAGACACATGACGAGCTAGAACTTGTAGGGAGCCGATCGATTAATAGATCGTTTCGAGGGACCAAGTAATGGGTCATTTCATGATATTGGGCAAGGGATCATTTCGTAGTTAATACATGACACGGGTTGGGTTACTAGTATAGGTGGTAAAGGCCCATTTCTATTTCTGTTTAGATGTTGGTACAGAGAATGTTGAACATGCGATGCTATATTTGATTTATTATGTAATCTTAGTCTATCTTGCCCATCTTGACAGCATCCTTATGGTTACTTTCAGTTTATACATGTCATGTTACCTTTACCTGTTTTTATGCTGAAAGTCACTAGGACTTACCAGTTTTTATGACTGACTCGTTTTCTTTCGCCTCTTTTTCTTTTGTTTCCCTCCCCTTCCCCCCAGGTTCTCAGGGAGGGAACTCTAGCACTTAGCTTGGATTTCGCTTTCTTTCGGTTCAGCTCATGTACGATTTGATCTTGAGCTATGCTATGGCTGCATTTCTGCTACCTTTAGGGAATTAAGCTACTTTTGTTGTTTTAAGTTTATGCTTCTTTATTTATACAAAACAGAATTTATTGTAATGGAAAATAATGACTTTGGCTATTCGGTACTTTGAATGTAAAAGGTTTTGACTCTTTTTGAAAGTAATGAAATTTATCTTTTGATCCTTTCGCTGTTTTATCTATGTTCTGTCTTGTAATATTTCTGTGTTTGTTTACCTCGATAACGCCCTTCCAAAACTAGTGCATTCCCTTTGTGAGTGACCTTAGCGGAGGTGGGGTGTTACAATAACATACATATATACTATTATAAATGTGTTTGTAACAGTGCTATTCCATATTACATCTCGCACAGAAATAAATGTTTAGATTTAATAAAATACTATTGCACAAAATTGATGCTATTACACAAAATTGAATATTCAAACAATGTTTTTTTATTCAATAAAATATTTGTATCAATATTTGAAATAGTACAAATCTCTGACTTCACTATTGTACAATTCATATATACAGACACACACTGATATACAAACGGTCATCACTACATCACTCAATTCACTCATTTACATGTACAATTTCATATACATTTTGATATACACTAATACATTTGAGTCTTCAATTGCTTCAGATCCAATCCAGTCACCTGTATACCAATTAAAAAAAGACACACAGTAAAATGGGACAAAAATAGATTTAAATATTAGCGAATATAAATTTATTTGTAAGTTTTATTTTCGTTGGATTATTGGTTTGTTTCTCATCATTTTTCTAGACTTAGTCAGATATATATATTTATTCATTTGAGTCTAGACTACTTGTGATATTCATAGTGATTCACTATAAATGCCACAAGATAGACGGAATACTGGTGCCCGCAGATCTGCCTCAACATAGCTATAGTGGTCTACTGATCAAGACTAGCCTCGACTCACATTTATGGTCTTCTGATCTAGACCAGCCATGACACAACATATAGTGGTCTGCATATTTAAATAGAAAAAAACAATTGCACTTGTTTAAAATTACTTTCAGGTGATAGTTGTAACACCCCACCTCCGTTAGGGTCACTCACAAAGGGAATGCACTAGTTTTGGAGGAGCGTTATCGAGGTAGACAAACACAGAAATATTACAAGACATAACATAGATAAAACAGCGGAAGAATCAAAAGATAAATCTCATTACTTTCAAAAAGAGTCAAAACCTTTTACATCCAAATTACCAAATAGCCAAAGTCATTATTTTCCATAACAATAAATTCTGTTTTGCATAAATAAAGAAGCATAAACTTAAAACAACAAAAGTAGCTTAATTCCCCAAAGGTAGCAGAAATGCAGCCATAGCATAGCTCAAGATCAAACCGTACATGAGTTGAACCGAAAGCAAGCGAAATCCAAGCAAAGTGCTAGAGTTTCCTTCCTGAGAACCTGGGGGGGGGGGGGGGGGGGAGGGGACAAAAGGAAAGAGGCGAAAGAAAACGGGTCAGTCATAAAGACTGGTAAGTCCTAGTGACTTTCAGCATAAAAACAGGTAAAGGTAACATGACATGTATAAACTGAAAGTAAACATAAGGATGCTATCAAGATGGGCAAGATAGACTAAGATAACATAATAAATCAAGTATAGCATCGCATGTTCAAGGTCCGCTGCACCAATTGTACTAGTATCCCAAACCCATGTCTTATATTAACCATGAAATGATCCCTTGGCCTAATATCATGAAATGACCCATTACTAGGTCCAACGGAATGATCCACTAATCGATCGGCTCCCATAAGTTATAACTCGTCGTGTGTCTGTTTCATACGGCCCTATCACGAATGTAGTCACCTGTGCTAGGTCCACTATAGGGTGTATCAAGCCCTAGGGTGCCAACCACCAACACGAATCAAGCATGCACAGGTAAACCTACTGAAGCCCAATGCCTGCTTTTTCAACTCCGGACTAAGTGCACGACCATAGTCCGCCTGAACCTACACTGGCGCACCAACTCAGCCATCGTTTTGGTCGCTTATAATCAGCCCAGTAATCATGCCCCACCAGGGTACCATGATACATCTAGTGGGTTACTGCTGAAATGGACCGCGTAACTAGGGTTTTCGTCCAATAGGTTAAGTGTTGTCATTTAAATTCGTGACTTAACCCTTATCTGTCTAGCATGTCAAGTTGGTTAAGTGTTGTCATTCGAGTTTGTGACTTAACCCGCCTACGTGTCATGTCAAATTTGACTAAGTGTTGTCGTTCAAGTTCATGACTTAGCCCTACGAATCATGTATCAAGTTGGTTAAGTGTTGTCTTTCATGTTCATGACTTAACCCTATCATATGGCATTAATTCATTAATGCACCCCAACCTCTCACATCAGACCTGTTGTTGTGGTCACTAGATATGCTGGGCGGTTCCAGGCAGATTTACACCACAACTCAGTCTTACCTCAGGTTTCAAGCGCGATATGACCAACTACCCACATTGGATCCTATTGTTTGCAGTAACTGGATTTGTCGGGCGGTTCCGGGCAGAATTACACTGTAAACTCAACCCAACCTCGAGTTGGCCATTTTCAAGTTCATTCTAGTGTCATGTCCATGTTCAAATTTCATATCAAGTTCATGACAAGTTTTCAAGGCAAGTTTCATGTCCATATCCAGATTCAAGTTATAACAATGTTCATGTTTCAGTTTATGCCTATTATCAAGTTCATGATTCATGTTCATAACCAATTCATGTTTTGCCTAATCTACCCAAATCGTATTCCCATCGTATGTAAACGTGAATCGATCTATATTACAAGTAGATCCCATTCCCGAAATAAAGGGAATAACATTAAAACTATGATAGGCAAAAAGGACGAGCATAAAGTGATAGTCCCAAACTTGTGAATAATAACTGATTCAACATCACAGGCATGATAACATTATGGACATGAAGGGATTCGATTTACAACATGAATAAGCCCAAATTAATCTCATAGCAATATTCCCAAAAGTCAAGATCCAAGATGAACAAGAATAGATATGAATCAATTATCATACATAGATCCAATTCCAATTTATAACATGAATAGGCCCAAATTAATCTCATAGCAATATTCCCAAAAGTCAAGATGAACAAGAATAGATATGAATCAATTATCATACATAGATCCAATTCCAATTTATAACATGAATAGGCCCAAATTAATCACATAGCAATATTCCCAAAAGTCAAGATCCAAGATGAACAAGAATAGATATGAATCAATTATCATACATAGATCCAATTCCAATTTATAACATGTCCATACTAAGTTTATAGTTTTTATCTAAAAGTAACTTGGACTTACAGATCGTGGTCTAAGAAATTGAGATGCGGAAGTTGAATCTATAAACTAGTTGTCAAGTAGTCGAATCATTGAATCTTGCTTTGATTGTAGAAGCAAATCCCCAATATGCAAATTCCTAGCTATAGTCTTCAAGAAATAGTCTTCGTGTTTTAATTTAATTTAATTTAATTTAGAGGAAGAAGAAGAAGCCATGTCCATCAAGAATTTGTGCGGCATAAGGTTAGAGAAGAATGGTGTAAAGAGAATGAGGCTAGGAGGCTGTTTATATAGGATTAGACGGACGAATCTAGACAGAAAACAAGACCAGGTACATCAGAATGAACCCAGGCTCAAAACTGGGCTTCAGCACCAGGTCGACCCCTAGGTCGACCATAGGGTCGACCTGGTCCCTGGGAGGTCGACCATAGTGTCGACCCCCAGGTCGACCTGGTCCTGGGTGGGAAAATTCCCGCCCAGTCTGCGTTGGAGTTTGAAATCGAATTTTGAGCTGTTTTTTATTCTGAAAATTCCTAAAACTTCGGAGGGTTATATCTCCCTCATACGGACTCCGATTCTCGAAAATTCGGATCGTTTCCAAGAAGAATTTCGAGACGAACGCAATGGCGCAACCGTTTCCCATGATTCTTATTTTAAAATTTAATTCTGCCTTGATTTATGGTTTTAACATGTTATTAAAATTCGGATTGTTACAATAGTGCATGACAATTCAAGCATGATGTACAAAGTCTCACAAGTGCATGGAGATCAAACCCAAATGCAAGTGTGCATGGACAAAATGGTCAAGCGTAACATGACAACATTGTACACAAGTGAACATGGTATAAGAAGTGATCAGACCAAAATATGATGCAAGGCAGATGCCATATTCTTTTTCATGATATGCACAGCTTCAAAGCAAGTGACAAACAAAAACAATATAAAAAAGCACCAAGCAAACCAGATCAGTCGAGGCAAAAGCTACAAGGAAGCAGGCCAGGTTCAAATGCCAACACAAGACCACAAATACAAGCAGAAGGTGATTCAGGACCAACACAAGCAAAAGTGCATGGCACAACCAAAAATGGTGCAGCCTCAACATGGTTAAGACAGTGAAACATGAATGCATTAGTCTGACAGCATCAAATCAAGTGATAATACAGAAAGCATAGCAAGCTAATCTGGTCAGCACAGTAGAGTGCAAATCAAGTGCACACAAAGCAGCATGGCACAAGCATGTCTAGCAAAAATAAGTGCACAAGCTAAAAAGGAGACATGAGTGCCAAATGGATTAACACTTCGAGGCAGCTAAAAAACTGGGAACAACAAAGTACAACAAGGAAAAATCCAATAGTGTGCAATATGGAACAAGGGGGACACATATGACAAGTAAAAAAACAAATAGGTTAAATGGCAAGGATGCCATAATACAATAGCAAAGGTCCAGGTGATAAGTATGCAGCAGCAACATACAAGAATATGCACGAATGGTGTACAAGTGCGCTGGTCAGAGTAACATATAAGAAAAAGCTACATATAGCACATAAAGGCATGACACACATGAATGATGTATACGTGCACAGTAGCATCATGAACATACAAGCAAGCAAAACCAAGGTAAGGGAATTAGAAAACAAATATGAACAAGCACATATACAAATAGGCTTCAACAAACATGGTCTCGCAGCACGTATAGGCAAGTGCAAGTGGACTGATATGCAACAACAATATACACAGAAGAACATAGCTGCAACACAAGTACAACAGTCAACATGAATGCACATGTTAGTAAATATATACATATGTACACAGGTGTGCATATGCATATATGTACTCAAACATGAGTCGATAAGGAGACACTAATCAAGTCTGGGGGAAAATAATTTTTTCAGCAACCAGAATAAAGAACAACAATGGACAGAGCTTCAAGTGTCAACACACACATGCACAAACACATTGAATATGTATGCATGAATGTGTGTGCATGGATAAGCTACATAATCATCAGAGAAACCAAGATAAAGATCAAAGTGTAAGAATCTATTCATATAAATGGAAATTAACCAAAAAAAAAAAATGGGACATAGCAGTTTTCAAATTCACAAAGAGAAACCATAGGAAGATTTCAAATTTCCAGATTTGAAATAATAATATTTTTAGCAAGAACAATTCAATTTTAGAAATCAACCAAATATACTAGAATTATTTTTGGATGGGACCAATTCAAACCTTCATGAAAGAATAAGAAAAATCTTTCAAAATCATGCAAAAGAATATACGAGAGATATCTCCAAATCAAATTTACGAAATTGTTTATATTGGCAAGTCAAAATCTCCAAAGAATTTAGGAATTCAATTCAATATTTATGGCAAGCCGCACGACCCAATCTAAAAAATGAAATCAGAGAACAAGGTTTTTCGAACAGCCTATAAATACATCCAAATTCATAACTGGCGAGGCATCGAAACTAAGAAATCAATTCAAGTGTAAGGGAATTCAAATAAGAAACTTACAACCTCGTATTGTTTCGATCGAGAGTTCAGATCCAAAGCGGTCAACCAAGAAGCAATAGAGATTGGCCATCAAAGAGTTAATTTCATTCAGAGAACGTTGAAGTCGCGATTTAGAGAAGAGGAGAGAAAAATCCTAATTTGATTTCGGTCATCATTGAAGAATAAAGAGGAAGTCGATATATTTTTTTAAGTGACAGAGAAAATAAAAGGGGACGGACATTTTTAATATAATTATGTGTTAAACTAGGTTTTTATTGTTCAAGTTTTTATTTCTTTTGTAATCGTCTTACGTTTTTTAGTTTTCTAAACTAGGGTTCTAGCTACAAGGTTTTGTAGTCAAGGAAAATCTGATCTCAGGGATTGAGATCGGTACAGGATTTCTAGCGTAGGATTATAATAGTTGGGAGCGGGTTGTCGCTAGCTTATAGGGGATTGTAAGCATAGGGATTTTTTTAAAACCTAGTAGAAACCTTGGGGAATGCAGCAGTAGGTAGGGTTTTGCCGCAACTGGTTAAATTCTGTGTTGTTTCTTTTCCGCACTTACTCTGATTGTTATTTGTGTTGCTATTATTTATTACTCAGCAAAAAATTGCAATAAACGTTATTCATCCTCCCCCCCTCTAGGGTTAATTTAGATATGGTAAGTGCTATCAGAGATGGTTGACGCATAATGGAAGGTTCTTGCCTATTGATCTGTGATGTGTGTGGAAAAGCACGGACTCTTACCCCAACATGCCTTGGGATCGATTATTCTGTGTCGAGAGGCCGGATGTAAAACTAGTGTTTGAGGTACATTGAAGTGCCCCTATGGGCAATTAGGACCTACAAGTGATATCAGAGCACGTATTTTTTAAATAACTCTAGAGTCATGGATTTCCCAAGTAGTGGTTTTTCTAGGTTTTCATCCAGCGAGAATATTTCTAGATAAACTCAAACTATTTTTTATGGCACAAATTTTTTTAAATTGAAAAATAAAAAAGGATTTTTATTTAAATATCCATTAATATTAGATGTTGGGATATTATTAAAAATGGATGTGATATGGTCGATAAGAATGGTATTATAACTAATTCTTATGCTATACATATTTTATATTCTTACATTAATGATGATCAGCTTAATCACATCTCCCATTGTTTAACAACACAAGAAATATGGAATAATCTTGATGCGATGTATGGAAGAAAAGACAATATAGCTCAGAATCCTCAAAAGTCAACTCATTTTCAGAATTTTTGTAGCAAGATTTACAAAAGTTAAAGAAGACGACTCAGATGATGATAGTGATGGAGACTCAATAAATGTTGAGCGTGGTGATTGTCCTTTTGAAGAGTTAGTTCTCCTTCATGATAAATTAACTAAAACTGTTGATAGTCTCAAATTGGTGAATAAAAAATTAAAATATGAAAATCTTGAGTTGATTTGCAAAAACAATGTTTTAGAATTAAAATTTGGAAACATTAGGAAATTTGGAAACTCCAATTGCAAAAATTATTTAAATTTAGAAAGGATTTTTCTCATCTTAATGAAAATTTTAGAAAGCTTGAAAAACAAAATTATGATTTTGAAAGATCACGAGGATGTGCTAATTCATAGAAAAATGCTTTGCAAAAGAAGTTGGAAAATTTTAAGATTATTAAAATTTCTGAATATGAAATTATTGAGAAGAAAATCAGTTAAAAATTGAATTGATTTTGAATGAGCTTGAAAATGAAATGGAGAATCATAAATCTCAAATGCGGCATTTGTGAGACTTTTCATAAGGGATTATTTGAAATGAAATAAATTTTCGAAACCCTTAAAAATAAAACTTGATTTTGAAAAATAGTGAATATGAAATTACTCATTTTAAATTACGATTTAGAAAAGGAAATTGAAAATTTCAAGGAGTTTGAAAAAGTTGAAATTAAAAAGCGTAAATTTTTTTAAACTGAGATCTCTAAGTCCAAGGAAAAATTTAAAATGCTTGAAAATGAAAATATGGTTTTGAAACAAAATAATTCTGAAAAGAGAAAGATCGCTATCAATAATAATTCATATTTAATGAAAGAGAATAGTGATCTTAAATCTAACATTCAACAAATTGAATCAACATTGGCTAAAAAAATTCTAAAGATAAAATAGTTGAATATGTTGTTGAAAAACAATTTTTCGTTGAGAATAAGAAAGTACTCGAATTCAGCAAATTTAATCAAGTTGAAAAGTGAAATTTCGATGATTTTAAAAGTCCTTGAAATAGCTTTGAAAAAAATCAAATTGAGAGTTTAAATTCTAAAAATCTCAAAGGGTTTTTAAATCATAAACAAGATGAGAACTTGATTAGAAATAATACAATCAAACAAATTTGGATCCCAAAAGATAGCAAGATGAATTCAATTAAGATTAAACGAATTTGGGTTCCTAAAGGAACACTAGTGTAACACCCCATATTTTATTTAAATATTAAACAAAAATATTGATAATTTACGATTTAAGAATTTAACCCTGAAACATATACCATTGTGTTCATGGCAATTTTCTGATTCATTTTGATATATGACTTACCCCAAACGAAGTTCGTATAGGGAAGTTATTGACGAATTAATAATTAAAAGGTTGTACACATATATATGGGAACAAATTCAATTTTTGAAATTAAATATACGTTATAACTGGAAAATAATAATTCAGATGGGTAATATTAAGGAATAAAGTAAAAGTTAGTAATTAACGTTAATTATAAATTTAATCCACAGGAAATATGTTCAAGACCTAGAAGTTGGGTCGACCATTGGGTTGACACACCCTTAAGAAGGGTCGACCATAAAGTCGACACACCCTTAAATTGGGTCAACCATAGGATCGACACACCCTTAAGGTGGGTTGACCCGCCCATGCCGAAATCTGATTTGTAAGTGATGTGTTTTTCTGATTTATACAGTTCATATTTTATATTAGTGAATCCAGTGGACCAGGATTTCCTGTACACCAGTAAATAGACTAGCAGTGTCTGGCTTTCAAATCATTTTTGCGAGACGATGCCAAGGCTTTGTTATTTTCTTTCCTCTCCAAATCTTTCAGAATTTAGAAAAAAAGTAGATTTAGGGTATTCTGATTCAAGATTGAAGATAAAGAATGTAAATCAATAACATAGGTGTTCAAATTTCTGATCAACGTGAGGTAAGTCCTGTGAATCTGATTTATTTAGGTTTCTTTCTTTCCCTCTTCTTTTAGCATTAGATTTGTAATAATAGATTCAGTTAGTAAGATTATGGAATCACATATCTGAATCAGAATCAAGGATTGGAAAGCTGTCAGGTGAGTGGATTTAGAATTATACCTTTTAGATAACGGTATATTCACTGTTTACGTTCCCCTTTATTCTTAACATATTAAATAAATGTAATTTGTGGTAACTGTGATAAAATTTGTTTCCTATTGTGTTAAGAATATGATGATGTAAAAACTCATTCTATTAATCTTTTGTTTGGATTAAGGATTACTGTAACACTGAAATTATGGAATTTACAATAAACATGAATCTGTTACTGAAAATGTTGTCTGGACAAATTGGATATATTGTAAATCAATTTACAGTGAAATTGGGATAATGAAAAAAGAATAGATATGCCTAATTTGAATGGAAAATTTATACTGATTTGGAAATGGTAAATGATATCCAACTCAGAAAATAAAAAGGGGAGATTAGTGGTGGACTGAGTGTTGGCTAGCTTTTAGACCAAGCCATCCGATTCATACACAAGCCCAGTGCGGATTCCTGCTTGTGAAGTTTCCTCGTCCCGTCCGTGATTCCCAAGTCTTCTCTGGCTTGTGAATAAACTTTGCACTCCATTCGTGATATAGTGTCACGACCTGTTCGTAGCAAAGAGGTCAGGAACCCCCAAGGCAAGGCCACCACGACCCGCTCATAGGACAGGAGCACGAGCTGACCCTGACTACTAGAGATCAATGGCCAAGACTTGGTCACTCATGAACCGTGAACCCAGGATCCGGTGACACCTGCCTATAACTTCCATATTGACCACTTCTCCATCAAGCCACGAATCAGTCCGAGATCCATGGGATCCGTGCTACGTGACTTCACGAACCGCCCACTAATACCACCTATAAATAGCCCTACGCTTGGCATTTTTTAGAATCTTTTGGCAATTCTGAGTGTTGTTATCACCATTGTTGCTTCCCCATTATTTCTGACCAGTATTATTACGAAATTACTGAGTGAATTATCATTGTAATCATGAGATTGAGAGAAATCATTGATTGTACTTGCATTCTACGTATAAGCAAAGATATATTCAGTGGACGTAGGCTCGTTAACGCCGAACCATTATAAATCTTGTGTGCTTTCTGTGTTTTCTTTCATTTCTATATATTAATCTATGCACATTCAGATAATTTGGGTGTTAGAGCCATTTTTGGATCTAACAATTTGGTGCTTTCACTGAGAACTGAAGCCCAGCATATCGAATTATTACTCTACTGTTTGGATATTCAAGTCCGAAGAAAATAGTCTAAATCTCCACTGTTTTGATTTTTGAAGAATTTAGCAAACTCAAGGCATTATGACTGGGAAGAAGTCTATGGATGCACGAGCTTCGCAAGCGAATGAAGCTACAAATGAAGGTAATGAAGAAAGCATTTAAGAGCAGGTCGAATTGGAGTCTCCGGATCATGAAGAGAAGGGGGCGATCCGACCTGGCAATGGCATCACGACCCGAACAACAGATGGCTTAACGACCCGGTCTCAGGACAACTCCACGAGCCGCCCCGCTCACATCACCACGAACCGACTCCAGGGGGCACCACGAGTCGACGTCGGGAAGGAACCACGAGTCATCAATAGAGGGGGACCACGACCCGAAATGACAACCAGACCATAACTCGACCTAGAAAGGAGATTATGGCTCGTTTTGCTCATGCTGGTGCTTCTGCTCGACCAGGCTCGGGTTCTTTACGTATAAGAGATAATGTTGATGATCAATTTAATCCTTCCTCTCCAGCTACTGAAGGAGATCTTTCCCGCTTCCTTGATATGTTGGGGAGAACGAATAACGAGTTGGCAACCTAAAGACAAGGGAGCTCCCTGTTACGATAGAACCTCACTACATTGGACAGGCGCATTGATGATCTCCAAAGGCAGAGGACACCTCCGCCAGCCCATCCTTTGACTCCAGAGTACTCGTCTTCGTCTGGGGAATCTCGAAGATCCCTACGACGACCATTGGAAAGGGTTGAAAATATAGAACAACATCGATTTGGATCGCTTCCCTCCCGAGAAGAGGCAGCACTTCACCTAGGACCCGTCGACCGTACTCTGAATAATTCCGCAGCGCTTCCTAGAGCACAGGTCGTTAATGATCCTATTGAGAATCGACCACCGCAACCCCCTCGCCGCATGACTGACCGCGGCAACAGAGGGCAAGGAAGCTCTGCTCAGGCTCTAGACTTCGTGGCAGCCCGTCGAAGGAATGATGGAGGTCCCCACAGGGCAAGAAGTGCTAATCCTGAATCTACAGTGACTCATGCTGATGTTGAAGCAATGATTAGGCAGATCATGGTGGATACCCGTGGGCAGAGAAACGAAGGTTGGGGTATAGAACGTAGTCATACACACTTCATGATGATATATTGGAAGTTACATTCCCGAGGCGGTTCAACATGCCAACTATGAATCATTATGCCGGCAGGATAGACCCAGTTCAACACCTGATGAAGTACTCGTGGTCCATGAATGCCGCTGCAGCCTGCGACGCCGTAAAGTATAAAGCGTTCCTGATATTCCTGGAAGATGTGACATTACTGTGGTTTACCTGCTTGCTAGCACGATCGATATCCAGTTTCAAGGAACGGAGTGAAAAATTTCTGAATGAATTTCGGCTTCATGCTCAGAGGTCTAAAAATGTCATGGAGTTATCCCTTATTAAACAACGTCCTGACGAGACTCTGAGGTCATACCTGTGTCATTTCAACCCAGCTGTCACAGAGGTCAGAGACCCTCATGAGCTGACTGTCTTGATGTCCTTAATCGATTGGGTGGACAAATATACTGAATTCAGAAGGTAACTAGCTGGCAAGCCGCCATTGACTAGAGAGATATTCTATGAAAAAGCTAATATTCGTTTGCATCAAGAAGAAATATATGCCAACCGGAAGAGGAAGGCCACTGACAAAGAAGATATACAGTGAAACATGGCCATTAAGTAGACAGGAGATAGTTCAGGGAAAGTCGAGGTGAATGTCGGAAATAAAAATGGCCGCTAGTCGGGAAATAACAATCGGAAGAAGAACTGGGGGAATGATTCCCAGAGAAGGCCTCGATCCAGGCCATTTGAGAACTTCACACCATTAAATGATATGCTAGAGAATATCTTTATGGATACATATAATGTTCTCTAATACAAGAGGCCTCCCCCGAGGGATTCAATGGAGAAAGAGCGCTAAACTCGCAAGTTCTATCTCTTCCACCAGGTTCATGGTCACTCCACCAACGAGTGTTTCCATTTGAGAGATGTGGTTGAAAAGCTACTCCGAGAAGGAAAACTAGACGAGTATAAGGTGGCTCCAAGAGATCGGGGGCAAGCTGGACAGGCCCTGAACCAAAAACAACCCATTGCTAGACCTACCCCTTAGTAGAAAGGGAAGAATATTGTAATCAACACCATAGTCAGAGGGCTTCATTTGGCAGGACATAGCTTCAGGGCAATGGATTAGTATGTCAATGCGGCCAAACAACGCCTTGAAGTTGGAGAATGCAGTAACCCTGATGATTATGCTCTAATCAAACAACAAAAGACAATGCCTGACGACGTTATATTCCGCAGTAGAGAAAGTATTGGAGTCCATTCCCCAACTGAAGACCCGTTAGTGATCACTGTCACTATTCGTCCGGCTATAGTCCATAAAGTTTTGGTGGATAATGGAAGCTCTGCCAACATTCTGTTTAAGAAAGCATTTGGTCAGATGAAGTTAGAAGCAAAAGACTTGAAGCCTTGCTAGGGATGGGTCCACGGCTTTAATAGTGCCTCAACTTCCCCAATTGGATACGTAGAGTTATCAGTCACCCTGGGAGAAGGAGATCGCCGGAGGGTGAGGATTCTCCCTTTTGTGGTCTTAGATGTAGAATCACCGTATAATGCCTTTTTGGGCGGACCGGGCCTGGCAGAATTTTGAGCCTTCATTGCGCCCTGGTGTCTTTTGTTGAAATTTCTGACAGATGCAGGAGTAGGAATAATTAGAGGAGATCAAGTCGTTCCACGAGCATGCTACATAGCAGAGCTAAAGTTGCTGCGCAAAGGAAGAGATGTAGAGAGAAAAGGCGCGTCCTCCCCTCCAAGAGAGGAAACGTCGTCGCAACTAAAGAAAATAACTCTGGGAGAGCCGCCCAGAGAAATGCCCGAGGACATAGATCCCAAAGAGGACGAGGAACCTGGGGGTAGAATGGCGACTCTTAATATAATGACTGTGGATGTACCAATCGATGATAGTGACCCAGAGAAGGTCCTGAAGATTGGATCCCAGCTAGACCTTCTTTGAGCAAGAGAATTAATAGATTTCTTGAAAGCTAATTTAGATGTGTTTGCCTGGACCCACGCTGACATGTGTGGAATATCTCCCTCGATCATGAGCCATTCATTAAGCATCAATCCAAAGCATCCACCCATCAAACAGAAAAGGTGAATGCTTGTCCCAGAGAGGTCTGCTGCTCTGAAGGAAGAAGTAGAGAAGCTGAGAAGTAATGGGTTCATCAGAGGCTTAACCTATCCAGAGTGGATTTCAAATCTGGTCTTGGTAAAGAAAGCTAACAGAAAGTGGCACATTTGTATTCACTTCTCAGACTTGAAAAAAGGCTGCCCGAATGACAGTTTTCCACTACGGAGAATAAGTCAGTTGGTGGATTCAATGGCAGGTAACAAATTCCTCTCCTTCATGGATGCCTACTCGGGACATAACCAAATCCCTATGCACGTCCCGGACCAACAGCATACCAGCTTCATTACGAATGTTGGGTTATATTGCTATGTAGTGAAGCCATTCGGTCTGAAGAACGCCGGTGCTACCTACCAACGATTGGTGAATAAAATGTTTTACAACCAAATCGGGAAGATGATGGAGGTATATGTCGACGACATGTTAGTGAAGTCCAGACAGTTGTCCAACCACACCGCCGACTTAGCAGAAATGTTTGGTATCCTCCGAAGATACGGGATGAAACTTAATCCTGTGAAGTGTTCATTTGGGGTTGCCTCTAGGAAGTTCTTAGGATTTATCGTTAGTTCGTAATCAATCCAGACCAAATCGCGACAATCAAAAACCCAGACAAATCAAAGATGTGCAGAGCCTTGCAAGAAAAGTAGCTGCATTGAGTAGGTTTATCTCCAAAGCTATGGACAAGTGCATTCCGTTCTTTAAATTGATAAAGCGAGGAAAGCACAATTTCGAATGGACTCCTGATTGTGTAGAAGCATTCAGAACCTTCTGGATTATCTTGGGAGACCCCCGATACTGTCAAAACCGATCGATCACGAGGACTTTTTGTGTATTTGGCAGTGTTGTCCCATGCGATAAGTTCAGCCTTGGTGAGAGAAGATAAGGTTCAGAGGCCAGTGTACTATGTGAGTAAGAAGTTGACGGCAGTTGAGCGAAACAACCCAAGAATAGAAAATTTCGCGTACAGTTTACTAATCGCCTCAAGGAAACTTCGCCACTATTTTCAAGCTCATCCTATCACCGTGTACACTGACCACCCGCTTAGACAAGTTCTGCAGAGACCAGAGGCATCTGGAAGACTACTCAAATGGAACATTGAGTTACGTCAGTTTGATTTGAATTTTCAGCCTCGACGGTCGATAAGGGGGCAAGTACTGGCAAACTTTATAGCAGAATTCACTATCCCGGAGGATGATGTAGTGAGTGAAGAAGCTGATTCTCCGAAACAACTTCTTAACCCCAGTGATTGGAAATTATATACTGACGGGGCCAAGAATGACAGACGATCTGGCGCTGGAGTTGTGCTTGTAACTCCAGAAGAGTGTTCAATATATTACGCTCTTAGATTGAAGTTTCATGCCACAAATAATGATTCTGAGTACGAAGCCTTGATTGCTGGATTGAAGCTCGCAAAGGAGTTGGAGATAATGAAGCTAGACATCTTTTGTGACTACATGTTGGTTGTGAACCAGGTTAATGAAGAGTTTCAGGCCAAGTGCCCAAGACTGATATCATATTTGAAAGAAGTGAGTAAGTTGCTGGATAACCTTGATCACTACAGCATATCCCATATCCCTCGAGAGGAGAATCAAAAAGCAGACAAGTTGGCAAAAATGGCTAGTTCCGAAAGTCCTGAAGACACCGAGCTAGTCCAAATGAAATATTGCAATCTGCAAGCGTTGATCAGATGGAAATCGATCCCGTATTGGAAATTGAACCAAAAAGGGAATCATGGATGACACCCTTGAAGAACTTTCTAATGAATGGAACACTTCCGACCAAGAAGAGCGAGAGGCGTGCTATTATCCGAAAAGCCTTCAGATATATCATGCAAGGCGAAATCCTATATAGGCAGGGATTCTCGATACCTCTCCTCCGGTGCATATCCCATGACGACATCAAGCGTGTACTGAAAGAAGTGCATGAAGGTGAATGCGGTGACCATACTGGAGGACAAACGTTGGAAAAGAAGATATTGCGGTATGGCTATTTCTGGCCTACCGTAAACAAAGGCGCAGCTAAATATGCATGGCGATGTGATGCATGCCAAAGATTTTCCAAGATCCCTAGGGCACCTCCTAGTCAGGTGAAGATGATTATGAGCCCGTGGCCTTTCGCTGTATGGGGGATTGACATTATTGGAAGTATCCCCATAGCAAAGGGTGGAGCAAAGTTTGCCATTGTGGCCGTGGATTACTTCACAAAGTGGGTCGAAGCAGAACCATTGACCACGATCATGACTAAGCGAGTAATTAACTTCATCGTCAAAAATATGCCGATTCGGGATTCCAAAAGTTGTCATAACGGATAACGGAACCCAATTTGATAGCGCATAATTCAGAGACTTTTTCCAAAAGTACCACGTTGAGAAAAGGTACACCTCTGTGGCACATCCGCAATCAAATGGGCAGGTGGAAGCGGAAAATAAGGTGATTAAATTCATTCTGAAGAAAAGACTGAAGCGAGCCAAAGCCATGTGGGTCGATGAGCTACCCTTGGTTCTATGGGCCTACAGGACAACCTACAAGTCGGCAACGGGCCACACACCTTTCTTCCTCGCTTTTGGAGCCGAAGCAGTCATCCCGGTTGAATTAGAAGTACCCTCTCATAGAACCACTTATTATGACCCAATGACCAATAACGAGCTGCTCCTTAAGTCCTTGGACATAGTTGAAGAAAAGAGGGACGAAGCCAACCTGCGCGCCTTGAGGCATAAGCAGTAAGTCACCTGATATTACGATAAAAAGGTTCGAGCGCGAATCTTTAAACCCGAAGACTTGGTTCTGAAACGTGTCTTTCCACCCCCAGTGCATTTAGGCCCAAAGTGGGAAGGACCATACGCCATCCTACAGAGGCTTGATAGTGGAACCTTCAAGTTAGCAACCGTGAATGGAGATGAAATCCCCAGAGTGTGGAATGCCCAGCATCTGCGACATTACTTGACATAAAATTTCAATTTATTCTTTTGTTTTTAGACCATGTAAAAAGGCACGACTCTCCTAGAACAGTCTGGTTACTTAAACAAGAGGTTATAAAGTGGACGTAGGTCATGATTCGACCGGACCACTATAAAAATATCGTGTGTCATTTACTTTTACTCCCTTGCTTATTTATTTTTGCTATTTTTTATCTGTGTGAACTATCACCTTTATGAAATTCTATGAAATCCTGCAACGATCTTGAAACACGTAATTCAAAAATGCCCTCTATTGAAACAAGAAATCACATGATCTAAGTCCGAGTGTGTAGTGAAGCAAACGACATTACCGTCAAATGCACCGGTTCTCATGATCCGAGAAGGAGTGCGAAGGACAAAGAATTGTTTGCGAGACGTGAGGGTGCACCTTGATTAAAAGACCGTCTCGATAACACTCTACCCTTGATATCCGACGGGAGAGCATAAAGGCGCTAGAGACTTAGCGCCACCAAAGAACTCATACCCCGCTAAAGGATCAGGGAGTAGACTGAAAGCTGAGCCCAAACAAACCCCTCATCTCCAAGCCTGGGGGACAACATGCATATGACTCTAATCAATCCTCAATAAGACCTGGCTAGGCATCATATTAACGATTGATTGGGGACATATCGATACACATCTATGTGTAGTGCATGAATTTTTAATGTTGATCACATATGACTTTAATTTAGTTACGATTATATTTAATATCTGTAATTTAGAATGATAAACTTGCAGATATGGTAAACTTGTAAATGATAAACTTGCAGGTACGCGATGATGAAAAAGAAATAGGTTTTCATTCACTAAGTTCCGATTTACAAAATAAAGCTAAGCAAAAGGCGAGGGCCATACTCGCAGCTACATCATAAGGCCAGTGGAAATACTAAAAAGAAAGACATAATAAAACTAGAACTACTTGGGCTTTGGGGACGACCTCATTCTCTTCTCCTACTTTTTCTTCTGCATCTCCTCCTTATCAGCATCAGTTTTATCATGTTTCCTCTTCTTCTTGTCAGAAGGAGGATCCATTGGAAGGTTAGCAGACTGGACTACAAGCTGTGTGGTTATCAATTTACTGGACAGCATTATGATCATCCCAGGGCCAGAAGCATCTGCAGAGATCGGTTGTACATCTAGAGGTTGTTGTTCCTCTATTTTCAGAGCCAACTACTTATCCCTCTTTGCCTTGATTTCATCCAAAGTCTCGCTGTCATCATCTTTGGTCTCTCTTATGATGTTACATCCTCCTCTTCATCCTCGTGACCGTCATCGGTATCGTCAAGGGCTCTAATAATTTCAGCATCTTTTGGAGCATCCATGCTTAATACCCCAGTAGCCTCCTTAGTTGTCACAGCCTCGGTTTGCTTTGGATCTTCGGGGATGATCTTAGTAACTGGGGGCATGCTGGCCTTCTCGACCTCAGCCCGCTTTTCTGCAATCTTCTCGATGGACTTGACACATATATTACAGGAAGCAACAGTTTGGGAGAAAGTGTGGCCTCTTCAATTGATTGCTGCGTAATACGATGACAAGTTATAATAGCTTTGACAAATTGTGAAGAAAATATGGAGATACCTTCCGCTGATTCTTCGGCAGAAGTTGCAGTGGAAGCCCCAACGGCAGGTGGAACTAGGGTTTCGGAGATCAAGGGATCATCTGGACTGTATTCCTCAACTTTAGAAGTTTTGGGTTCCGGTGCTGAGCCGGAACCCTCATTGATTTTGGCTTTGCCCTTGAGATCAGATTTCTCTTTCTCCATGGCCTCTTGGATCATACGCCTACCCTCTGCTAAAGCCTCAGCCTCTCCGCCCTTGAGGAAAGTCTCTATAAGTTGGCCTTCGTCAATCAACTTAACCTTCAATCACTGCTTTTCTCCCTCGACAATCATATCCCAGACATTAACTATGTTATAATCCTTGATCCAAGAAATGTCTCGGGTTCGAATAACCTGAGCAAAGAAGTCCATAAGCAACTCCTCAAATCCTTATATCTCCTTCTCGACTGTAGCAAGATTAGCAGTGGCAGTGGAGGCCGACTCAAGAGCTGTGTTGGCGTTACTCTCAGCAAGAACTGCCCGTTCCTCAGCATGGGCAAGTTTACTATTTAAGCTCGCCCTCTCCTTTTCCCAAGAAGCCTTTTCCATAGCAAATAAATCTTGCGCAGCCTTCAGTTTAGCTTTAGCAGTTTTAAGATCCTCAATCTCCCTCTTTAAAGCCATACGCTCTTGGTTGTTTGAATCAAGCTCATGATGAAAGCGTTTCTCGGCATTCTCTAGCTCAGTCTTAAAATTGTCAACATCCCGTTGAGCTAAAGCAAGAAGAGCCTGTGTATCCTCAAGATCCTTTACTGCTTTATTCCTAGCCCTAACATCATTATCAATTTTTACTCTGGCCCTGGCTGCCTCTTTCTCTAGAGTACGGATAATATCAGAAAGATTCTTGGCATGTTTCTTCATTATCTTATATTGCTTGGCTACATGGGCGATATGTCCCACAACTTCGACATCCTAGTCCTCAGGAACCAGTTCTAAGTCTGGGACGAAGACCATTCTCTCAAAATAGATCTCGGGAAATTATTTCCACAAGCACACCAGTTTGGCCTTGTTATCAGGGGCCGAAGTCACCTCCTGCATAGTAGTGGATTCCAGGTGACGTTGACCAGAAGGAGCCAGAGCTGCCTTCTCCTTTTCTTTGTCTTTGCCCGGCCCCTTATGCTTATCTTTGGGTCCGTGATGCTTTTTAGAAGTTTGGTCCTGAGGAGGTAGGCCCTTTGGAGGATTTGGAGCATTGGGAATCTCTTTGCCCCCAGTGTGTGGTACTTAGCGATTGTGGGACTTTCCGAGATCCTGCTTAAAAGGAGAGCGAGAGCGCCGGGAATGAGGTTGATAGGAATTGTGGCGTCTTTGACTATCCCTCCCGCGACTGTCGCTACGATCGCGCTCGGACACAGAAGAAAGCCTGGGAGTATTCTTGCGAAGAGCGCGGAAAGAGTAAGAGTAACGACGAGGCATGTTTCCTGCATAAAATAACAAATAAGAGTCAGGATTATGAATATGATTAGTATAAAAGTGTTGTGACAAGTGGTGCATGTGGTTTGTGTGCCCGAGTAATCCCCCGTAACAAACCAGGACCCGAAGTTTGGCTCGTCTGCGCGATTTCTTTATCTTTAGTAGGAGAGGTTTCTCCCTCGGATGTAGGGAAGAAGGGTTCCTCTCCGAAATCTTCAGGGGTATAAAGGTCATCTGTCAAGGGGATCTTTTCTAAACCCTCAAGTATCTGCTCTTCTATTAACGTAGGTTCCACTGGTGGTGGAGTCTTCAGAGGAAACTATCCCTTAGAAGAAGGATCACCCTCCGGTTCTTTAACCCGAGCTTCGTCTCCTTTGTATATATTTAGATCCTCATCATCCTGGTCGATCATTGGAGAAGGTCTTTTAGGGATCTCAGCTTCTGTTGTCCCATCATTGGAGAAGGTATTTTAGGGATCTCAGCTTCTATTGTCCCTTCTCCCCTCGCCGGGGGCATGCTACTAGACTCCCCAAGAGTAGGGGGCACATACTTGTAAGGCCTGCTACCCAAGCCAAGCCCGAATCTTATGTCCAAAAGACGGTGTTTGTGAATATTCTCGTCGGTGATACACTTCTTGATTCTTAAGAAATCTGATTTACTTTTAAGGAGGCGGGACAGTCAGTCTTCATATATCGAACCTTCTGTTTTTGCAAAGTTGCGATCTGCACAGAACAAAGGAACACATTAGCACTTTAATTATGCAATCGGAGCATGCATTGAAAGATTTAAAGCATACTTGATTGTAGCCACTTCCTCGCACATCCGTCTTGACGCTTTATGTAAAACCAATCAGATTTGGCATCCCCTATGTTGTTATGACTGTCCGATAAAACCTTTTTGCAGGCAATTGACTCAAAGAAAGAGAAATTCGGAGTCCTTGTGGAACGATGTTTGAAATGATAATAAAATTTCAAATCCTTGAAAGTGAGCTCGGTCTGTAGAACCTGTACATAAGCAACGTATAGGGTATACAAAGTCGCGTAAGCGTTAGGATGGAGTTGCATGGGGGCAATGTGTAGTTATCTTAGGAGATCAACGACAATTGGAGGAAATGGAGGAATAGCTCCTACCCAGCACATGAGCTGGCTGACAATCATGTACCATTCTGGGACAGAATGATGCCTATCTCCATCTTCTGGATTTTTTCACATCGCCTTAAGAAATCCCATGTCTTAAGCATATTTTCTTAAGCCTTATATCAACCAACTTGGAAGCTAGAGAATCAGTAACCTTCTCTTTCTCTACTTCCTTAACACCTGGGATCTCATTAAGAGCCCGATCATCTTCTTCTTCCTCTTCTTCAAGCAATGTGCTCTCAAAAGAACTCAATTCTGCATCTGTTTCATATTCGGAGCCAGAATTACTCCAGTCTGAGCTTGACGGGAGCATGTCAGGATTGTGATATTTTAAGGATTCTGGATCTGCTCTCATTTCGGATATTCTTGAGGAGCATCTGTCAGACATAGCTATGTTGGCGAGTAAGCATGAGAAATTAGAACACAATTACCCATTCCCCATGTGTGTAAGTGCAAGTGTGTGCATGTGCATGCATTACAAAGAAGAAAAAAAATGAAGTTAATCAGATAAGCGAGATATTGGTCATTGTCTGCTTCTGGGTTATGCTGTTGTTTAGTTCGTAAAGTTCAACTCGAAGGCTCTAACCTAACTGTCCATTGATACATCAGAATTACATTACATTTTCTGGTCAAAATATGTATTGGCTCGCGGTATAAGATTGGCTCGTGAGGCTTGATTTGGCTCAAGGTGTAAGGCTTGATCGCGAAACAAGTCAGGCTAGTGGAAGAACTTCAGCTTGTGAGACCAGCATCGGCTCGTGGGAAGGATTGGGCCCATGGGATAGTTCAATTCGTGACCCGCATTGCATCGCCCGAATGGCTCATGAAAGACCCCCCACGATCCGCTCTATTCCTTGTTCCAATGAACCGGTGCTCTCCCATTCCCCCGATCCGCTATCCAAACTAACACTTTGCCTTCATTCCTGGTTCCTCCGTCTCGCCATTGCCACAAACCAAGCCATCGCCCCACCTACGAACCGACATGTTGTAGCTCATCTTCTTCCTCACCACTTCTCTCTTCCGTCCATGAATCTACACTCTTCATCTTGATTAAACCCACTACACCGCTGCTACCCTTTGACCTCAACATCGCAAACTATGCTACCATAACGACTCATACCAATAAAAACTCGAGCGAGGCAAGGAAGAGTGAAATTACATGAAAGGTTTTGATTAAAAAAAAAAAAGAGAAGCGGCAGCAGCGTAAAAGGAGAAGAAGAGTGTAACAACCCGAAAATCTGGGCCAGTTTAAAATTTTTATTTTGGCAATTTTAGTGAATTTTGAATATTTAAAATGAATTATTTTAAATAATATCGACGAGAAATTTATTTTGAAGAGAATTCGAATGTATATATTATACACGTCATCGTTAGAATATAAATAATTATATATAATTATAAAAGGAATTGAAAATGGCGTGGTAGTTCGATAATTCGATTTCAAACTTCAATTGAATGTACCGGGTACAAAATAAACCGAATTTTAGTGAAACCAAAAATAATGGAACCTAATTGTGACTATCTTTCCAATGAATCCGAAAAATCAAAATTTCATAGCGGGAATCAAAAGATATGTCCAGTTGAAAATTCTGAATAGTCGCTATGGAATTCAGGCCCTTAAAAATGGAAATTTCGCAAATGACCTCGGATTTCGACGAAACCACTTTTGTTGGATCCGTGATGTCAAATTATTGCTAGATTCCAAATTTCATAATTTTTCGAATCAATATGTGAACGTGGCAAAGGAAAACGCGTTTGACCAGTTTCAGTTGATTTTAATCGACTGGAAAATGGCCATTTTTCCAACGGTCTCAGAATTCGACGAAATTAGTTTTGTTAGGACCGTATCGTCAATACGAAGCTAGAAAATATTTTTCGGGAATTTTTAGAGTTCGTATGTGACCCCGGTAAATTGAAATGCGCGTTCAAATTCAATATATAGAGTTATATGTTGATCTTAACGGAAACTGATTGTAACAGCCGAATCAGCCTACGATACATATCCCATTATGTTCGGAATGGGGGTAATTAGCTAGGGACGACAGGCGGTGGGTCCCGTTTCGAGTCCGAAATTTTAAAGATGCTTTTTGCATTTAAAATTAAAATTAAAATATATATATATATATATTGCTCTCCCTCTCTCCACTCAGTCAACGTTCAAAACAATAAAAAGAAAAAAAACCTAAACTAAAACCCGCCGTTCCCAATCGAGCGCTTCGATCTCGACGCCGCCGCCTGGCCTCGCACCACCTCCCCTCCGTCGAACCCCTCCTCCTCTGGCCAACCCATCGCAGCCCCCTCCTTTCTCTCCTCCTCCGATTGGAAGACCCCCGCGCCCTACCCCCGAACCGAACCCAAACCCGCCTGAGCTCGCCGCCACTCACCTTCCTGTGACCCGCCGCCACCTTCTCCGCCTTCTCCACCACCTGGAGCGACGCCCTGACCCCCCTTTCTCCGTTATAAAATCAGAAAACTGTGAGCTCTTTCTTTCTTTTCTATTTTAAATAATGTTGTATTTCTTTTGTAATTCAGTTTTATTTGTATAAGTTAAAAGCATTCATGAAAGATTGAATTTTTATTATCATGAAGTGATAAAAATACGATTTTTACTATAAAGTTGAATTGTTATTTAAAAGTGAAAAGAAGATATTTTTAAAAGTGAAAAGACGATATTTTTAAAAGTGAAAAGACGAGATTTTTAAAAGTGAAAAGACGATATTTTTAAAAGTGAAAAGTCGATATTTTTATAATAGAAAAGATTAGATTTTAAAAATAGGAAAGGCAAAATCTTTTAAGTTGAAAAGGCGAAATCTTTATAGGTAATAACGTAGTAAAAATTTGATTTTTATATATTGAATAGCAAAGTAAAAAATTTGATTTTTATATATTGAATAGCAAAGTAAAAATTCGATTTTTACATATGTAGCGGCTACGGGCAACGAAGACGACAAAAAGGCGAGAACAACGAAGATTTCTCTAAATGAAGTGACGTGAAGATGGAATAGCTTTCTGTGAGAATTTCTCACTCTTAAATTTTATTTTTCTAGTTATATATATACTAGGATGCAGACGGTGTTTAGTAGCACCCGACACCCGTCATCCACAGACCATGGATGGCTTGTTTGTTAAATTGTTTGGTTGTGTAGTTGGTTAGATTAATTGGTTTGAATTGAATTGTTTGGTGAAATGAAATTGATTTGATTGATGTGTGAATGGCGTGGGCCTTCACTAGACCGGGGATAAGGCTAGGCCTTGTCCCGTTTCTAGTATCGTGCCGTTATGCCGCCGAAATTTTATAAAAATAAGTTAGAAAAATAAAGATAACATTTTATTTAATAAATGAACCGAATAAAATATTCATAGGTTGAATAAAATAGTTTGATCGTTAAAAATATAATTTTTAACGTGAATGTGAATAAATAAATATTCATTTACAAACCGGACGGTTTGTTTATGTACACCTATTTGAAGGACATTGATTGGGACGATAAATTTTACACATCGCCCAACTGCACAAATAAAAATCTGTGTTTGATTGCTTGAAACCCCACACGGGTATTGGGATGATATTTAACGTACACTAATCCCGATTGTTTAGTTGTATGTCGATCGATTGATTGACAGGCTGTTATAAGCGTTGAATATTTATATTTGATGCTTATACAGTGTAGAATGCACTTTGGATGATGGTTGATTATTCCTCGTTGTTGATATATACATGTGTTGTAGAAAATCCATATAATTAACATTATATGGTAATTGATTGGGCCTCATTCCAGTTTTAAAATAGAAATATTTGAAAAAGAAATATTTGAAATAGAATATTTGAAAATAGGAATATATGAAGCCGTATTGATTAGATTGACGCCATTTTGACATGAACGATGTTTATATCGATTTTATTCATTTTATAATGAATATCGAAAGTGATTTCAAAATCTGATATTTTGAAAAGAATTGAATACAAATATATTCGAATTGAAATTGAATATAAACGAATTCGAATTGAAATTGAATAGAAATGAATTCGAATTTAAATTGAATATGGAAACGAATTTGAATTGAATTGAATTTAAAACGGATTCGTATTGAATTGAATTGAAAAGCAAGTGAATTCAAATAGAATTAAAATTGAAATTGAATTGAAATCAATTTGAAATGAATTTAAAACGAATTTATATTGGAATATTCAATTTTGATTTGAAATTGAATTTGAAGTTGAAACCGTTTTGAAAATGAATTTAAAACGAATTTATATTGGAATATTCAATTTTGATTTGAAATTGAATATGAAGTTGAAACCATTTTGAAAATGAATTTAAAACGATTTATAAAGCACGTTTTAAAAGGAAATCGACGAAGTATATATTATATATATTATATATATAATATAATGGCCTGAATAGAACGCGCCGCGCCGCGGCAGTTCGCGAATTTCGACCATTGACTTCGAACGGATATTACGGGAGATCCGACCGTCGGATTCTCCTAAAACCGGAACCGTTGGTTTCATATCGAAAATAGCTTTCTAACGAATATTAGAAAATAGAAATCTAACGGTTGGATTTGGAATTATGTCCAAATCAAATTTGAAGAAGGTCGCTGTAAGTGCAGTTCGATGGCCGTTGAAAAAAATCGACTGTATAGGCCTTGATCAATTTATTAAAAATAGTAATAATTTGTGTAAAATCATAAGAAATGATTTAGAAAGAATAGGGATGAAAAACTCCATATTTGAAAAGATAAAAATAGTTTTTTATCGAAATGAACTAGTTTTGAACTAGAATTATAATTCTATTCATTTTTAAATAAATAAATTGAAATTGAAATGGTTTTGAAAATAACCAGAATTTCCAATGATTGTATTGGAATGGATTTGAATCTAAATTGTCTTCGGAAATTTCGATGTTGGATTTCGTGATTATACAGATGTTGTTATGGAAATTTGAAAGATTTAGATATATATATCGTTATTTCCAATGCGATATTTGTTAGTCGTAGAATTTGATATTGAATATAAGTCGATATATTTTCTATTCAGAGCCTTGTATTTAATATCAAATGTGATTTGGGTTTGTCGTGAATGGTGTCTTCATTAACACTGTTCTTGAACCCAGTTGAGAAAAGATTAAATCTTTTTATTTAGATTTAATGAAGTGTACCAATTAAATGATATTTAATTGAAATTGAATTGATATTGATTTTTGGGTTTATCGCGGACAGTGTCTTAAATAACACTTGTTCTTTAACCCGATAATTAATGGAATGTGGTTTTGGGTTTATCGTGAACCGTGTTTTAAATGACACTGTTTCTTTAACCCAGTTAAAGATTAAAACTAAGTGGAGTTTTAATGAATCTTTAATTAGATTGAAATAATCAAAATGGAGTATCACCAGTTTTTCTCCAGGCGTTAGTTAAATCTTTAATTAGATTTGAACGTGAAATGGTAATTGAATTTAACGATAACACCGTGGTGTTAGATATGAAGTATAACCAGTTTTACTTCATGGGATGAATAGGTTGGGATTGGGAAATTAAAACAAATGATTACTTTGGTAAGGTCCGTTAATCCCGACTAGTTGAATCGAAATTCAAAAGATGATTAAAGAATAAATTCAAGGAATTTATCTTGGATAAAATTAATGGGAACCTTTCCCTATGAATGTGAAATTTAGAAACTAACTGTCGGTTAGCCAAGCAGAATGGTTTTCTGGATATTGATCTGATGTTGGTTTCGGCCTTCGGGGTTAATATTTGGGGAATCATTCTCTTGATTAATTTACGGTTAGTGGCTGATGAACTGGAATGAGGCGTATGTTGTGTTTGTGTAACACTTATTTAAAATATACGCGAGTTATCGGAAAGACCGGGTTTATCCCATTCTGAATAACTGATACGACGATAAGTCGAAGATGAAGACGATGGTCGAAGACCGGAGGTCTTCACGTCGTTTGGGTGATTACTAATGATCTTGATTGGGCTGTAAACCCAAGAAGATGGAAACAGTTGGTGATCGTCCAGACGTACATGGAGATCGATGGATATGCGGGGTACTAGGTGCCTACGGTTTCGTTCAGACCCAGAACGGACTTGTAAATGGACTGTGTGTCTGACATTGGATTTTAGTCCGTGTGATTGATCTCTATTAAATATATATCTGTTTGGCGGCGGAGAATTTATTCTCTTGCATAACGCCCTTCTTTGAGACGTACGAGCTCAGGGGTTATATATTGATGGATATCAAACGCATGGAGTGAATTGCCGGTGTGGCATGACTAAGTGGCAATTGATCGAGGCTTCTGTTGAGAAGCAAAGTCTTGTGGTGATGATCAAAGCACAGCCTGTGTGGCACAGCTTTGTGTAACGTGAATTTGCGAGCCTCACACCCCGGTTGTGAATCAAAAATGGGAGAGGACATCAGGGAGGGCATGCGTTTCTTTCTAGCTAGGGTGGTGTCAGTGACCTACCAGCCCTGACATTTATATACTTTTCACCTATGTGGTTGTTGCTGTTGCGAGGCGCCTCGGTTTGATCGGACGATCCGGGTTCGATGGAGTCATTCGTTGGCTCATTTACGCCCCAAAGGGCGGGGAAACGTAGGGTTCAGGCATAATAATCCACATCGGTGGACCGACCCTGACGATCCAACGGGCAGTTGCGGCTGTTCTTGAGGGGCGGGCTAGAGCGTCTCGAATCGATTGAGGACTATCTTTTGCCTCGGTTCATAGATGGAAATCCAATTTCCAAATATGTGACATTTGCGGTTTTATTTGTAAACCTATATATGGCGACATGATATATGGTACCCATGCCGCCTATGATTGATACTTATGATTTGAAGTTGTTTTATACACTATGCACTTATAATAGTATCAAATGATTTGTTTTAAACGTATCAAGCATTCTTTGCCTGTTATAAGGGAAAACCCTATCCCCCGGCTTGCGTTGCATTGTGTGATAGGACCTGGGTCTTATAACAGCTTCATTTTTCTCTATTTAGCATTGCGCTGTTTGTTTTATGCACTGGTATTCTTGGGAGGAAACCCGTTCCGTGTTATATGGCGTGGTCCCTTGATTTACCTAACTTTAAAAATAAAGATTAACTGTTTTAGTTCTCACACCAGTCCCATGACTAACCTGGAGTTTATTGTTTTGACCTAAACTCTGGGTGCCCCTATTTTGACACGGGCAGCTAGTAGTTTTGGTTTTGCAGATTTTTATTCACAGGATCCTGGTTTATAGCTGGAACGATATCCGGAAAGCTTTGTATCCGTATATCTACTTCTAGTTGTGTATTGTAATATTTTCCGCTGCGATGTATTTGAATGTAATTTAAATCTCTGATATTTCTGTGTAATATTCATTTATACTCTGTATATTCTTGTATTCTGATGTAGTGTTGTAATATACAATGAAATGTTCTTCCGTCAGCGTTCTGTTTTTTGTCGTGTTCTCAAAACGATCAGGCGTTTCGAACGGTCTGGGTCGGTTTAGCGACTGGTTCGAACCGAGCGAAATTCATTTTCGTCACAAAGTGGAGCGGGGGGGGGGGGGGGGGGGAGGCCTGGTTTATATAGGTGTTAGGTTGGCTCTCCATATTCCCACTTTTTTCGGCTCTAGACCGTGATGACCTACGGGCCACAAGCGGCCATGAAGCCCCATCGTGGAATGACATGGTGGCATGTTCACCCTCAGGTCCGTGATCGATGTTATATTCGCGGGTCGTGATATGTTCCAACAACCCAAACTTGAAGAATGATAAAAAAAGGGGGAGGGAGAGGAAGATGCTTACTTGACAAGTTGATCGCGATATACTTCGGAATTCAGAGGATGGAATCTAACCAATAAACAAAGGAATAATTGGAAGTCAAGCCTGATATTTATACTCCCCGAGGAGCACAACCATTTGAAGCAGTGCGACGCTCTAAAGGGGTGTAACTGTTGATCTACATCGTTTCATAAAAGGATAGTTCAGCAGTTTTGAAGCATGTTCCATTCCCGATAAAACATACTTCGAGAGGGCAACATGTTGGCTAGCTTTTAGACCAAGCCATCCAGATTCATAAACAAGCCCAGTGTGGATTCCTGCTTGTGAAGTTGCCTCGGCCCGTCCGTAATTCCCAGTCTTCTCCGGCTCGTGAATAAGCTTCGCACTCCATTCGTGATATAGCATCATGACCCGTTCATAGCAAAGTAGCCAGGAACCCCCGAGGAAAGGCCACCACGACTCGCTCGTAGGACAGGAGCACGAGTCGACCCTGACGATTAGAGATCAATGGCCAAGACTTGGTTACTCACGAACCGTGAACCCAGGATCCGGTGACACCTGCCTATAACTTCCATATTGACCACTTCTTCATCAAGCCACAAATCAGTCCGAGTTCCTTGGGATCCATGCCACGTGTCTTCACGAACCACCCTCTAATACCACCTATAAATAGCCCTACACTTGGCCTTTTTTAGGATCTTTTGGCAATTCTGAGTGTTGTTATCACCATTGTTGCTTCTCCATTATTTCTGACTAGTATTATTACGAAATTACTAAGTGAATTATCATTGTAATCATGAGATTGAGAGAAATCATTGATTGTACTTTCATTTTACGTATAATCAAAGATATATAAAGTGAACGTAGGCTCTTTAACGTCGAATCACTATAAATCTTGTGTGCTTTCTGTGTTTTCTTTCATTTCTAGATATTAATCTCTGCACATTCAGATAATTTGGGTGTTAGAGCCATTTTTGGATCTAACACCGAGTTAGATGGGAAAATTTGATATATTTCCATAATGGTAAAATTACGAAGAACGTAGTTGCAAGAAAATAAAAGAAAAGAAAAAGGGATTAGTGTGAAATAGGGATTCTTTTATCGTATTGCACATAAATCAAATAAAAAGATACATGTATGTCCACGATGTAAATAAAAGAAATAGCTTGCAACTACGGATCTTGATTTATGTGCATTGTGGAAATGGATCATTATATCTTTATACTAATCAATCGAATGAGGTATGTGAAATATTTACTTGAAATAATGAAAATGTACAAGACGATAATTAAATGAATGTTACAAGAGTAAAAGTTTGGTAAAGGTTTAGAAACCAAGAGGAAATGTGATGAACGGGGAACGTAACCTATTATAATTAATTACATAAATGAGAAGGTAATATAATAGGTTGGCTTGTCCAAGGGGCAAGCGAAATTATAACATGGGTTATAATAAATGAAAAAGAGAACTTATTAATAAACCTTGGTTAAGAGAACTAAGCTAATAAGTAAACGATGACAATAGGTTGTGATGACAGTGTAAGACGAGATTATGATTAAACAAGAAAGGATAAAGAAGACTTATAAAATGAAATAAGTTGTACTTAATTATATTAAGTGGACCTGTCATAAGAAAACATGAGGATAGAGAAAGGATATACTTAATTATACATTAAGTAAAACAAGTTATTGAATGTAAACATGTAATTGGACAATAATGACATGGAAATAAATAGGGATTGTAGATTACTTTCGTTTATTGCAATCCGAGGGTAAAAGGTTGTAGATTACTTTCGTTGATTACAATTTGAGAAATAACAAGTTATGTCATTAGGCTTATTAATGAACTTAAAACATGATTAAGTTAAACTTGTCTAATTAATAAGCCAATTTTGGAAGGGGTCCATTCTAATGAGATATAAAGGGCTCAAGGAAAACCTGGTAACTTGAATAAAAGTGAATATGTGGATAATCAAGTTAAGTAGTAATCTGATAAGATAAAGAAAGCACGAGGGTAAAAGATTAGACATAGGGTCTAACAACATGTTTGCATGATGTGCTTAGGCCAGTCCGCATGTACGAAGGTGAAGAACCCAATGCCATATATCATCAAGGTGTCTTGAGACACAGGAGAAGCACATCCATCTGATTATTCTGCTTGCTTACTCTGTGGGAGTGGAGAGAAGCATGCGTCTCACGAAGGACGTGGTAGAGTACTTCGTGGTGGTCCTCTGTTGCAGTGGATGCTCAGGCTGTATTTGTAGAGGTTGGGTCTGCGCAGTATCTCCCAGTGAGTATACCTTGACTGCAACTGTAGCTTGGCAGTCAAAAGGCTATGGAAGGTGGTGTTGGGTGATTCGGCGATTTCCCCAGGAAGAGGCTAGAGCAGGACCAATACAGGATAGTTATTGTCGGGTACGTGTCATTGGCAATCAGTAGGACGCAGAATGACTAGGCTAAAAAAAGACCATTGATCTTTCACTATCGAGACGTTAGTTGAGGGATGCACCAAATTGGATGATTAGATTGCTTACTAGGGGCATGTCACTTAACTCTTAATGTAGCTTTTCACTAGTTAAAGTAGGGGTAAGGTGGGACCGTAGCCACTGGGAAAATGCAGACCACATTCTGGATATCTTTATTATAGGCCTTTTTGGATGGACTTTTATAGATATAGAAAGCTCCCAACTGAGTTTTGTACATTCAGATGCATCTCTATTATGGGACTCAGTGTATAGTAGGCAGTACGTTCGTTGTAACAACCCGGAAAATCTGGGCCAGTTTAAAATTTTTATTTTGGCAATTTTAGCGAATTTTGATTATTTAAAATGAATTATTTTAAATAATAACGACGAGAAATTTATTTTGAATAGAATTCGAACGTATATATTATGCGCGTCGTCGTTAGAATATAAATATTTATATATAATTATAAATAGAATTGAAAATGGCGCGGTAGTTCGATAATTCGATTTCAAACTTCAATTGAATGTACCGGATGCAAAACAATCCGGATTTTAGTGAAACCAAAAACATTAGGATCTAATTGATGATATCTTTCCAACGAAGTTGAGAAACTGAGATTTCACTTTATAAATGATGAGATATGTCCAGTTGAAAATTAGAAATAGTCGCTGTGGAATTTATATATATTTTAATATAATATATAGCCCTTAAAAATAGCCATTTTGCAAACGACCTCGGATTTCGACGAAACCAGTTTTGTTGGGTCCGTGATGTTAAGTTATTGCTAGATTCCAAATTTCATAATTTTTCGAATCAATATGTGAGCGCGGCAAAGGAAAATGCGTTTGACCAGTTTCAGTTGATTTTAATCGACTGGAAAATGGCCATTTTTCAAACGGTCTCAGAATTTGACGAAACTAGTTTTGTTAGGACCGTATCGTCAATACGAAGCTAGAAAATATTTTTCTAGAATTTTTCTAGTTAGTATGTGACCCCAGTAATTCGAAATGTACGTTTAAAATTCAATATATAGAGTTAAATGTAAATCCAACGAAAACTGATTGTAACGTTCGAATCAGCTTACGATACATATCCCATTGTGTTCGGAATGGGGGTTAAACGCTATGGACGACAGGCGGTGGGCCTCGTTTCGAGGTCATATGTAAAAGTCAACCTATTTGCGAAATTAAATAATTAAATAAAAAAAAAAAATATTTTAATCCCCCCCTTCCCTCCTTATCTCCTGCTTGGCCCCCCCTTTCAAAAGTAAATCGGCAGAGAAACAAAAAAAAAAAAAAAAAACAACAAAACCTAAATCGATTCGCGCCGCCCCCCCCCCTCTTCTCGACGCCGACGGAGCATCGCGCCGCCCCCCCCCCTCGAGGCCCGACGCCGACGAACCCTGCCGCCCCCCTGAACCAATCGCGAGCCCCTCCCCGTCGAATCAAATCGAGCCTCCCCCGTTCGAACCCCGAGCGCCGCCACCTCGAAGCACCTCCGACGATCGGTGAAACCAGCCCCCCTCTGTAAGTATTTTGTTATTTTAATAATTTAAAAACTGTGATTTTAAATGATTTTTAAAACTGTTTTTTTTTAAAGAAACTGAAAGCTGCAGATTTTATAAAAGAAAAAAACTGATGTGTTAAAACTTTAAAACTGAAATTTAAAAAAAAAAAAAAACAGAAATTAAAAACTGTGTTTTTAATTAGAAATTTAAAACGGATTTTATATAAAGAAATAAAACTGATTTGTTTTTTTTTTTTTTTTTTTTAGAAATAAAACTGTTTTTGAAATAAAGAATAAAAACTGCATTTTTATGAAAGAGAAAAACTGATTTTCTATTAAAAGATTAAAGACAGTTGTCTTTTTTTAAAAAAAGGTTAAAACTGATTTTATAAGATTTTAAAACTGATTTTAAAATAAAAGTAAAAACTGATTTTTAGAAAAAGGTTTGAACTTTAAAATTGAAAAGATCGGGTTTTTAGAATAGGAAAAATCATATTTTTAAAATAGAAAAGACGAAACTTTTATTGGGTAGAAGAAATAGAAAAATAGAATTTTTATATATTGAACTTCGATAGAAAAATGGAATTTTTATATATTGAACTTCGATAGAAAAATAGAATTTTTATATATTGAACTTCGATAGAAAAATAGAATTTTTATATATTGAACTTTGAAATAAAAATTCGATTTTTATATATTGAACTTTGAAATAAAAATTCGATTTTTATATATGGAATAGCGAAGTAAAAATTCGATTTTTACATATGTAGTGGCTACGGGCAATAAAGATGCCGAAGATGCGATAGCGATGAAGACTTCGAAGATGAAGAGCCGTGGAGCTAGGATAGCTATAAGTGAGAATTTCTCACCTTTCAATTTAATTTTTCTAGTTATATATATACTAGGATGCAGACGGTGCTTAGTAGCACCCGACACAATCGTCCACAGACCATGGACTTGTTTGTTTGACTGTTTGGTGATTGATTGCGATATTGGTTTGAATGTGGTTTGTGGTGTGAAAAATCGAATCGATAAATTGGTTAGGATTAGACGTGCGCCGTTATAAGGCGAAGGAGTAAGGCTAGGTTAGACTCTTACTCCAAATTTTGTGGTTTGCATAACGAAATTGATTTGATTGATGTGTGAATGACGTGGGCCTTCACTAGACCGGGGATAAGGCTAGGCCTCGTCCCGTTTCTAGTATCGTGCCGTTATGCCGCCGAAATTTTCTAAAATATGTTAGAAAATAAAAATATCATTTTATTGTGTAAATGAATAATAGAAATTCATATGTTGGAATAAAATGTTTTATCGTTAAAAATATAATTTTTAACGTGAATATGAAAATAGTGAAGTGAATAAATAAATATTCATTTACAAACCAGATGGTTTGTTTATGTACACTTATTTGAATGACATTGATTGGGACGATAAATTTTATACATCGCCCAACTGCACAACTAAAATCAGTGTTTGATTGTTTGAAACCCCACACGGGTGTTGGGATGAAATTTGAAGTTCACTCATCCTGATTGATTAAATATGTCGATCGATTGATTGACAGGCTGTTATAAGCGTTAGATATTTATATTTGATGCTTATACAGTGTAGTGCACTTTGGTTGATGGTTGATTATTTTTCAATGCTATGATACATGTGTTGTATGAAAATCCATATAATTAATTTTATATGGTAATTGATTGGGCCTCATTCCAGTTTTAAAAAGAAATATTTTGAAAAAGAAATATTTGAAATAGAATATTTGAAAATAAAGGAATATATGAAGCCGTGTTGATTAGATTGACGCCATTTTGACGTGAACGATATTTATATCGATTTTATTCATTTTGAAATGAATTGAATTTTAAAACGATTTCGAAATGAAATGAATTGAAAACGATTTCGAAATGAATTGAATTGAAAACGATTTCGAAATGAGTTGAATTGAAAACGATTTCGAAATGAATTGAATTGAAAACGATTTCGAAATGAAATGAATTGAAAACGAATTCAAATTGAATTGAAAACGATTTCGAAATGAAATGAATTGAAAACGAATTCAAATTGAATTGAAAACGATTTCGAAGTGAATTGAATTGAAAACGAATTCAAAGTGAATTGAATTGAAAGTGATTTCGAAATGAATTGAATTGAAAACGAATTCAAAGTGAATTGAATTGAAAACGATTTCGAAGTGAATTGAATTGAAAACGAATTCAAAGTGAATTGAATTGAAAACGATTTCGAAATGAATTGAATTGAAAACGATTTCGAAATAAATTGAATTGAAAACGAATTCAAAATGAATTGAAAGCAAATTGAAGTGAATTCAAATTGAATTGAAATTTGAATTGAATAGAAATGAATTTTAAAACGAATTTATAGAGAAGAATTCAATTTTGCTTTGAATTGAGATGGAAGTTGAAATAGATTTTGAAACGAATTTTAAAACTATTTATATAATTCGTTTTAAATAGAAATCGACGAAGCATATATTATATATATTATATATATTATATAATGGCCTGAATAGAACGCGCCGCGCCGCGGCAGTTCGCGAATTTCGACCATTGATTTCAAATGGACGTTACGGGAGATCCGACCGTCGGATTCTCCTAAAACCGGAACCTTGGGTTCGTATCGAAAAGAGCTTTCTAGCGAATGTTAGAAATTTGAAATCTAACGGTTGGATTTGGAATTATGTCCAAATCAAATTCGAAAAAGGTCGCTGTAAGTGCAGTTCGATGGCCATTGATGGAAATCGACTGTACGGGCCTTGATAAAATTATTAAAAATAGTAATAATTTGTGTAAAATCATAAGAAGTGATTTAGAAAGAATTGGGATGAAAAACTCCATATTTGAAAAGATAAAAATAGATTTTTATCGAAATGAACTAGTTTTGAACTAGAAATATAATTCTATTTATTTTTAAATAAATAAATTGAATTTGAAATGGTTTTGAAAATAACCAAAATTTCCAATGATTGCATTGGAGTGGAGTTGAATCGAAATTGTCTTCGGAATATTTCGATGTTGGAATTCGTGATATTACAGGTGTTGTTATGGAAATTTGAAAGATATATATTTGTATCGTGATTTCCAATACGACATTTGTTAGTCGTAGAATTCGATATTGAATATAAGCCGATATATTTTCTATTCAGAGCCTTGTATTGAATATCGAATGTGATTTGGGTTTGTCGTGAATGGTGTCTTCACTAACACTGTTCTTGAACCCAGTTGAGAAAAGATTAAATCTTTTTATTTAGATTTAATGAAGTGTACCAATTAAAAATGATATTTAATTGGAATTGAATTAGTATTGATTTTTGGGTTTATCGTGAACAGTGTTTTAAATAACACTAGTTCTTTAACCTGATAATTAATGGAATGATTTTTGGGTTTATCGTGGACAGTGTTTTTAAATAACACTCGTTCTTTAACCCGATGATTAATGAATGTGATTTTGGGTTTATCGTGAACCGTGTTTTTAAATGACACTGATTCTTTAACCCAGTCAAAGATTAAAACTAAGTGGAGTTTTAATGAATCTTTAATTAGATTGAAATGATCGAAAATGGAGTATCACCAGTTTTGCTCCAGGCGATAGTTAAATCTTTAATTAGATTTGAACGTGAAATGGTAATTGAATTTACCGATAACACTGTGGTGTTAGATATGAAGTATCACCAGTTTTACTTCATGGGATGAATAGGTTGAGATTGAGAAATTAAAACAAATGATTACTTCGGTAAGGTTCGCTAATCCCGACTAGTTTGAATTGATATTCAAAAATGGATTAAAGAATAAATTCAAGGAATTTATCTTTGATAAAATTAATGGGAATATTTCCCTATGAATGTGAAATTTAGAAACTAACTGTCGGTTAGCCAAGCAGAATGGTTTTCTGGATATTGATCTGATGTTGGTTTCGGCCTTCGGGGTTAATATTTGGGAAATTATTCTCTTGATTAATTTACGGTTAGTGACTAATGAATTGGAATGAGGCGTATGTTGTGTTTGTGTAACACTTATTTAAAATATACGCGAGTTATTCGGAAAGACCGGGTTTATCCCATTCTGGATAACTGATACGACGATAAGTCGAAGATGAAGACGATGGTCGAAGACCGGAGGGCTTCACGTCGTTTGGGTAATTACTGATGATCTTGATTGGGCTGTACACCCAAGAAGATGGAAACAGTTAGTGATCGTCCAGACGTACTTGGAGATCGATGGATATGCGGGGTACTAGGTGCCTCCGGTTTCGTTCAGACCCAGGACGGACTTGTAAATGGACTGTGTGTCTGACATCGGATTTCATTCTGTGTGACTGATATCGGTTGCATAGGATGGTTTGCCTGTGTGGCATGCTAAGATGCAAATGATCGAGGCTTCTGTTGAAAAGCAAAGTCTTGTGGTGATGATCAAAGCAAGGCCTTTGTGGCGTAGCTTTGTGTAACGTTTGATTCGCGAGTTTCACACCCGGTATGAACCAAAAACGGGAGACGGACCTCAGGGAGGACTTGCGTTTCTTTCTAGCTAGAAGTGGCGTCAGTGGTTTTACACGCCCTGACGAGTTTGACTTATGTTGTTGTTGCTGTTGCGAGGCGCCTCGGATTGATCGGTCGTTCTCGAACCGATGGAGTCATTTAGTTGGCTCATTTACACCCCATAGGGTGGGGAAACGTAGTGTTCAGGCATTTTAATCCACATCGGTGGACCGGCCCTGTCGCTCCAAGGGCCCACCTGAGTCTGGGTCCTGTGGCTCGGGCTAGAGAGTCACGAATCGGTTGAGGACTATCTTTTGCCTCGGTTCATAGACGGAAATCCAATTTCCAAATACGTGACATGTGCGGTTTTAATTGTAGAACTAGTATGGCGACATGATATATGGTACCCATGCCGCCTATGATTGATACTTATGATTTGAAGTTGTTTTATACACTATGCACTTATATAGTATCAAACAATTTGTTTTAAAACGTATCAAGCATTCTTTGGCTGTTATAAGGGAAAACCCTATCCTCGACTGCGTTGCATTGTGTGATGGGACCTGGGTCTTATAACAGCTTCATTTTTCTTTATTTAGCATTGCGCTGTTTGTTTTATGCACTGGTATTCTTGGGAGGAAACCCGTTCCGTGTTATACGGCGTGGTCCCTTGATTTACCTAATGATTTAAAATAAAGATTAATAACTGTTTTAGTTCTCACACCAGTCCCATGACTGACCTGGAGTTTATTGTTTTAACCTAAACTCTGGGTGCCCTTATTTTGACACGGGCAGCTAGTAGTTTTGGTTTTGCAGATTTATATTCACAGGAACCTGGTTTACAGCTGGAACGATATCCGGAAAGCTTTGTATCCGTATATCTCATTCTAGTTGTGTATTGTATTATCTTTCCGCTGCTATGTATTTAAATGTAATTTAAATCTCTGATATTTCTGTGTAATATTATTTTATACTCTGTATATTCTTGTAATCTGATGCATTGTTGTTATATACAATGAAATGTTCTTCTATATGCGTTCTGTTGTGGTTTGTTCTCGAACTATCCGACGCTTTCCTTTACGGGGAAGTTGCGGGTCTTCACATTCGTGTGAGGGTCTAGGTACACACATTGGGTGGTGTATCATAAACGAGAGGGAATCACTCTATGTTGAGGTTTGACTCGACCAAGGATTTTGGATATGACGATTTATACGCTTACGTAGCATAGCGATGATGGTTCTGTGCAGTAATGTGGCATAATGATTTGGATTTTCATACGTTGCTCGGCAAAGGATACACTTATGTGGCATGATTGTGGAGACCGTGTGAGGAGGGTACTATGGGGAGTACCTTGATATGTTGGGGGTAGCTACATATATACTATATTGGGTTAATCTACTGGGAAGTAGATGGGTACAACGTGAGTATAGAGTCTTGAGTGCATTTAACCCAAACAACCTAATAAATAAGAAAAAATAACTCAATTGTACATGTAGGGTTATTTCAAAATGTATAATTTTTTCACTCGCTAGAACTTTGTGTCCTGACCCTCTCCTCAAAACCCACTTGCAGGTTAGGTTTGTAGCAGAGATATGGTAGCTTTGGATACTAGTTAGATAGTATTATTACTTCGGTAAAGCTATATTTGATTATACTATATTTTATCCTTTTCACTGTGAGATTCTTACTGAGCTTTGATATATTTATTATCTTCTCCTTTTTTGCAAGATACCAGACAAGTCGACTTGAGGTTCGATAGATTTGGATTTTTGAAAAAAGACGGCCTGTCGAAATTTGGGTTGTTACATCTAGTATCAGAGCTTAGCTTAGGTTTAGGATTCTTATATAGATAGTGAGTGAACGTATTTGTAGTTGTAATAATAAAAATATATTACATATATATGTAGATCCATAAAGGAAACCACTAAATAGGGAGGGCGACATATGGAAATAGTTGAGGTATCAGTTATGTACACTAAATGAATGGTTATGAAAATTTGAGAATAAGAGACCCTTAGGTAGTTTGGGTGAAAATTGTACAATGTGTTTTGTAGTGAAAAAAAGGATGCATCACATATGTTAGCATCTGAAATGTTAGTATTTTGGATTAGTGGGTTTGGCAGTAAAGCCTTATAAATTGGGAAAGAGTAAAAAGGAAATGGATTCAGAATATATATTTGAGAGAAATAACTTTGTGCGAATATTTAGAGAGGTCTAAATAAGTTAGAAACTCATGTTGAGTTTAGCCCCATTATTAACTTTTAAGAACTTTAATTTTTTTAAAAGGTTTTGGATGATAATTTACGGTGTTTTTCAAGTTTTGACCTGAAAAGTTTACAATTTTAAAATATGTATGTTAACCAGCCTTTTGGTCAGGTTCCAAAAAGTACGTAAGATACGCTCGACTCAACGTATCGCGTGAAGTTAAAGTCGGGAGTGTTGCCAAGGATTTAAGGAAACAAGCTAGGAAGGGGTCATGTAGGGAGGAACCTCACCACTCCTCCAAACATCGCCAAGTCCATACCTCGAACCCAGGAAGTCGTGAGTCTCATTAACTTCGACTCCCTGTCACCATACAATTATCCTTCATACACTTCGGGGTATGAATTTCGTACCCTACGGGGTACAAAACTCGTACCCTACGGAGGAGTACGATTTTTTGTCACTCATGCTACGGGGTCCGAGGTCCTGGAGGTTTGCACTATAGGATTCGAGATCCCTGATGTGGTCCCCTACTTCTACCTACTCCTACCTACTCCCACCTAACTACTCCACTATAAATACCCCTCAAGCTCACACTTCAAAGGGGTTGGAATTTAGTGACCTGACATCTCTTGAGAGCTTCAAGTAACCTCTTTAATGGCATCCATGCTTTGAGGAGGAAGAAAGGAAAAAGAGTCTTTTTCCTAATATTTGCATTTGACAATTATGACCTCATATCAATTAGAGATGTATGTAAAAGGTTATCTTGAGATAGTCTCAACCTTGTAACTCAATGTTGTTAATAATATTCCAAAAATGTAAAGACCCGCAACTTCCCCGGTGAGGAAAGCGCGGATAGTTCGAGAGCAAGCCACAACAGAACGCGGACGGAAGAACATTTCATTGCTTATTACAACAATTCCATCAGAATACAAGAATATACAGGGTATAAATGAATATTATACAGAAATATCAGAGATTTAAATTACATTTAAATACATAGCAGCGGAAAATAATACAATACACAACTGAAGGAGATATACGGATACAAAGCTTTCCGGATATCGTTCCAGCTGTAAACCAGGATCCTGTGAATATAAATCTGCAAAACCAAAACTACTAGCTGCCCGTGCCAAAATAAGGGCACCCAGAGTTTAGGTTAAAACAATAAACTCCAGGTCAGTCGTGGGACTGGTGTGAGAACTAAAACAGTTATTAATCTTTATTTTAAAGCTAGGTAAATCAAGGGACCACGTCGTATAACACGGAACGGGTTTCCTCCCAAGAATACCAGTGCATAGAACAAACAACGCAATGCTAAATAAAGAAAAATGAAGCTATTATAAGACCCAGGTCCCATCACATAATGCAACGCAAGCCGGAGGATAGGGTTTTTACCTTATAATAGCCAAAGAATGCTTGATACGTTTAAAACAGATTATTTTGATAGTACTATAAGTGTATAGTGTCAAAACAATTTCAAATCATAAGTATCAATCATAGACGGCATTAATGCCCCATAACACTATGTCGCCATATATAGGTCAACAATCAAAACCGCACAGTCACGTATTTGGAAATTGGATTTCCGTCATGAACCAAGGCAAAAGATAGTCCTTACCGAATTCGAGACTGTCTAGCCCGAGTCTCAGGCAAAGCCGCAACCGTACCTTAGATCGTTAGGGCCGGTCCACCGATGTGGATTATAATGCCTGAACAATGCGTTTCTCTGCCCTTTAGGGCGTAAATGAGCAAACGAATGACTCCATCGGTCCCGGATCGACCGATATAACTGAGGCGCCTCACAACAGTAACAACCACATAAGTCAAACTCGTCAGGGCGTGTAAAACCACTGACGCCACTTCTAGCTAGAAAGAAAACGCACGTCCCCCCTGAGGTCCTCTCCCGTTTCTAGTTCATACCGGGTGTGAAACTCGCGAAGTAAATGTTACACAAAGCTACGCCACAAAGGCCGTGCTTCGATCATCAACCACCAGACTTTGCTTTTCAACAAAAGCCTTGATCATTTGCCACTTAGGCATGCCACACAGGCAATTCACTCTATGCGTTTGATATCCATCAGTATATAACCCCTGAGCTCGTACGTCTCAGAGAAGGGCGTTAAGCAAGAGAATAAATTCTCCGCCGCCAAACAGATATATATTTAATAGAAATCAATCACACAGACTAAAATCCAATGTTAGACACACAGTCCATTTACAAGTCTGTTCCGGGTCTGAACGAAACCGGAGGCACCTAGTACCCCGCATATCCATCGATCTCCAAGTACGTATGAACGATCACCACTGTTTCCATCTTCTTGGGTGTACATCCCAATCAAGATCATCATTAATCACCCAAACGATGTGAAGACCTCCGGTCTTCGACCACCGTCTTCATCTTCGACTTATTGTCGTACCAGTTATTCAAAATGGGATAAACCCGGTCTTTCTGAATAACTCGCGTATATAATAAACAAGTGTTACACAAACACAACATACGCCTCTTTCCAATTCAGAATATTCTTTTATTCAAATATTCTTATATTTTGGGAAAGGTTACCATTAATTTTATCCAAGATAAATTCTTTAAATTTATTCTTTAATCTTCTTTGAATATCAATTCAAACTAGTCGGGATTAGCGAACCACACCGGAGTAATCATTTATTTTATTTCCCGATCCCCACCTATTCATCCCATGAAGTAAAACTGGTCATACTTCATATCTAACACCACAGTGTTATCGGTAACTTCAATTACCATTTCACGTTTAAATCTAATTAAAGATTTAACTATCGCCTGGAGTAAAAGTGGCGATACTCCATTCTCGATCTTTTCAATCTAATTAAAGATTCATTAAAACTCCACTTAGTTTTAATCTCTATCTGGGTTTAAAAATCGATGTCATTTAAAACACGGTTCACGATAAACCCAAAATCACATTCCAATAATTATCGGGTTAAAGAACAAGTGTTATTTAAAACACTGTTCACGATAAACCCAAAAATCAATACCAATTCAATTCCAATTAAATATTATTTAATTGGTACACTTCATTAAATCTAAATAAAAAGATTTAATCTTTTCTCAACTGGGTTCAAGAACAGTGTTTATAAAGACACCATTCACGACAAACCCAAATCACATTTGATATTAAATACAAGGCTCTAAATAGAAAATATATCGGCTTATATTCAACATCACATTCTACGACCAACAAATATCGTATTGGAAATAATGATATATATATATATATATATATATATCTTTCAAATTTCCATAACGCTATCTGTATAATCGCAAAATCCAACATTGAAATATTCCGAAGACAATTTCGATTCAAATACATTCCAATCCATTCCAATCCAATTATTGGAAATTCTGGTTACTTTTAAAACCCTTTTCAAATCCCATTTATTTATTTAAAAATAAATAGAATTATAATTCTAGTTCAAAACTAGTTCATTTCGATAAAATCTACTTTTATCTTTTCAAATATGGAGTTTTTCATCCCAAATCTTCACAAATCATTTCTTATGATTTTACACAAATTATTGATATTTTTAATAATTTTATCAAGGCCCGTACAGTCGATCCCCATCAATGGCCATCGAACTGCACTTACAACGACCTTTTCCAAATTTGATTTGGACATAATTCCAAATCCAATCGTTACATTTCTAATTTCTAATATTCGTTAGAAAGCTCTTTTCGATACGAACCCAACGGTTCCGGTTTTAGGAGAATCCGACGGTTGGATCTCCCGCAATGTCCGTTCGAAATCAATGGTCGAAATTCGCGAACTGCCGCGGCGTGGCGCGTTCTATTCAGGCCATTATATTATATATATAATATATACTTCGTCGATTTCCCTTTAAAAATGTATTTTTATAATCCGTTTTAAATTCGTTTTCAAAACGATTTCAATTCAAATTGATTTCTAATTCAATTTCAATTCTAATTCAATTCAACTTCAATTTGAATTCATTTCTATTCAATTTCAATTCGAATTCATTTATATTCAATTTCAATTCATTTCTATTCAATTTCAATTTGAATTCATTTCTATTTAATTTCAATTCGAACTCATTTATATTCAATTTCAATTTGAATTCATTTCTATTCAATTTCAATTCGAATTCATTTATATTCAATTTCAATTTGAATTCATTTCTATTCAATTTCAATTCGAATTCATTTATATTCAATTTCAATTTGAATTCATTTCTATTCAATTTCAATTCGAATTTCCATTCTTTTCAAAATATCAGATTTTTGAAATCTCTTTCGGTATTCATTATAAAATGAATGAAATCGATATAAATATCGTTCACGTCAAAATGGCGTTAATCTAATCAACACGGCTTTCAAATATTTCTACTTTCAATCATTACACTTTCAAATATTCTATTTCAAATATTTCCTTTTCAAATTTTTCTATTCAAATATTTCTTCTTCAAAACTGGAATGAGGCCCAATCAATTACCATATAATGTTAATTACATGGATTTTCTACAACACATGTATACAATAACAATGATGAATAATCAAACATCATCCAAAGTGCATTCTACACTGTATAAGCATCAAATACAAATATTCAACGCTTATAACAGTCTGATAATCAATCGATCGACATACAACTAAACAATCGGGATTAGTGTACATCAAATATCATCCCAATACCCGTGTGGGGTTTCAAACAATCAAACACAGATTTTATTTGTGCAGTTGGGCGATGTGTAAAATTTATCGTCCTAATCAATATCCGTCAAATGTGTATATAAACAAATCGTCCGATTTATTTATTTTTATTTCATTTTATATACACGTTAAAAATTCTATTTTTAACTATAAAATATTTTAACTATATAAATATTTTATTTCATTTCACATCATATCACACAATCAACTACACATCAAAATCAAACAAACAAGCATACAAGCCGTCCATGGTCTGTGGACGACGGGTGTCGGGTGCTACTAAACACCGTCTGCATCCTAGTATAGATTTCAACTGGAAATAAATTAAAAGGTGAGAAGTTCTCACAGAGGGTACCACTCCGCCGTGCTTTGCTTTTGAACTGCTGAATCGTCTGAATTCATTTGTAATTCCAATACAGTCTTTTCACGCTGTTCAAATAAAAATATCATTTTTATTGCTTCATTCAATAACTAAAAATAATATTTCTAAACTGTTCTTTCATATGTAAAAATTATATTTTTATATTTCTACTTCTTATATAAAGATTGAATTTTTATTATTTACCTATATGAAAATTATATTTTTCTATCGCCATTCAAACAATAAAGATCATATTTTTACCATCTCTATAGTATAAAAATTATATTTTTATTCTTCACATCTTATAAAAATTATATTTTTAGTCTTCTGTAAATTGAAAATCAAATTTTTATTCTTTCTAAAATATAAAAATCATATATTTTCCTTCACTTTGTATATATAAAAATCATATATATTTCTCCACTTTGTATATATATGATAAAAATCCCGTTTTTATTCGCTACTTCATACAAGGAAAATTTTATTCCTATACACTTAAAAATCATATTTTTAAACACTTAAAAATCACAACCTTATCACTATAAAGACATGAATTTTATCTTAGCATAAAAATTGTAACTTTCCATAAGTAAAAATCGCAACTTTAATTATCTATACATCACCTTTCCAATTACATGAATGATTAAAATTAAAAATTAAAATTAAAACTCACATTTCATTGATGGAGGAGGGGTTCAGTCCGAACCGGGGCTGTTGGTGGCGCGTAGGGCGGCGCAGGGTGTGCTGGAAGGTCGGCGAGGCAAGAAAGGGGTGTATCGGGTTGGATTGCGGCGATTTGTGGGGTTCGCGTGGGTGAGGAGGGGGTTTTCTTCGATGTAGAGGGAGGCGTGGGGGGGGGGGGGTCGTGGCGGATGGAAGAAGGGAGGGAAGAAGCGGCGGGGAAGCAAGAGGGGAGGGGGGCGACGACGGCGCATCCCCAGCGGCGCGGTGCGTTAGGGCTCCGCCCTCCCTTTTTTCTTTTTATTTTTTATTTCTGAGGAATTGGAAATCGGGGGGGAGGGGCGCTGTGAGGGATTATGGAAGGGAGGAGAGAGGGTTTTTTTCTTTTTTTTTTAATTTCAAAAAAGGTACTTTTATTTTCGACCTCGAAACAAGGCCCATCGCCTGTCATCCATAGCTAATTACTCCCATTCCGAACACAATGGGATATGTACCATAAGCTGATTCGACCGTTTCGATCAGTTTCCATTAAAATCAACATATAACTCTATATATTGAATTTGAACGCGCATTTCAGTTTACCGAGACCACATCCTAACTCGAAAAATTCCCAGAAAATATTTTCTAGCTTCGTATTGACGATACGGTCCTAACAAAACTAGTTTCGTCAGATTCTGAGACCGTTTGAAAAATGGCCAATTTCCAGTTGATTAAAATCAACGGAAACTGGTCAAACTCGTTTTCCTTTGCCACGCTTACATATTGAATTGAAAATTTACGAAATTTGAAACCTAGCAATAATTTGACATCGCGGACCCAACAAAAGTGGTTTCGTCGAAATCCGAGGTCGTTTGCAAAATTTCCATTTTTAAGGGCCTGAATTCCATAGCGACTATTCTGAATTTTCAACTGGACATATCTTTTGATCCCCGCTATGAAATTTTGGTTTTTCGGGTTCGTTGGGAAGATATTCTCTATTAGATTCCATTATTTTTGGTTTCACTAAAATCCGGTTTATTTTGCACCCGGTATGTTCAATTGAAGTTTGAAATCGAATTATCGAACTACCGCACCATTTTCAATTCCTTTTATAATTATAAATAAATATTTATATCCTATCGACGATCGATATAATATATACGTTTGAATTCCATTCAAAATAAATTTCTCGTCGTTATTATTTAAAATAATTCATTTTAAATAATCAAAATTCGCTAAAATTGCCAAAATAAAAATTTTAAATTGGCCCAGATTTCCAGGTTATTACAAACAACTCTTCCAAATTGGACGTAGGCCACTAGCGAGACCGAACCACTATAAATCTCATGTGTTGTTTACTGCTTTCCGCACTTACTTTTCCATGCAAAACTATAATTCTTAAGAGACTAAGAATCTTGGGTGTTTACGACATTTGTTGCTGTCGACATTTTGGTGCTTTCACTGAGAAAACTCGGAATTGCTTCTTTATCGCACAACGTCATCCCGATCAAACGTGCTTTAGGTTCCTTCATTAACCTGTCGCCAAGTCCGCTTACAATGGCGAAGCGACCAAAGAATGCAATGATCAGCTCTTCTGCTGCAGCCGAAGCTGGAACATCACAGCAACCTCAGCTGGCGGATATCCCAACAGCAACTGAGACCCTTCCTCTTGTGGACCTCGAAGCTCCCGCAACACAATCGCAGATCCACGCGCTTACTAAGAAGTATGAGAGCACAACTCTCAAGCTCAATTAGGCGTTGAGAGATAACATCGACCTCATGCATCAAGTCCAAGAAAATCAATGCGTTGTTGCCCGACTTTAGCTCACTCGGAACAATGCCCAACCTCGGCGTACCATATCAGAAAATTCCTCTTTGGAGTATAGGGGCCCACATCAGACAAGGAGGTTTAGCCTCATCAACAATGTCGTTGTCTGCTCTAACACCCATACCAATGACAACGCCAACGACTACGGTAATGGTAATGGAAAAGGAAACGACGACCGAACTACCGTCACTTACAATGAGGGGCATAGTACCGTGACCATTCCCGATTGATTATCAATGATGAGTCGGGCCTAAGCAACTGAACCCTCCTCTACAGAACTCAACTGTCGGCACTCAAAACCTTGGACCTACTTTCCCGGCAACCCAGCAGGCCCAAGTTCTTCTGAATCAATATGCACATCAACCTGATCAGCCTCTCCATCCACGCCAAAACCCAATCATAAATGTTGATGACATGGAAGAGGATGACCCGGATGTGCATCATAGAAGATGACTGCGGGAGAGGACTCCCAAGGTTCGATGAAACCCATGGGTTCCACCGGCAGACCCGCATCCAACTTATCTTCCCAACATGGTCCGAAGGATTATGAGAGAAATACGAGGGAACACCAACGACTCTTGGGAAACCCACTTAAGGCGCCATCCCTTGACGAGGATTGTACCCAAAGCCGAATGGCTGCGACGCTTTAGCATGCTGCAAATGCCACTTTATGACGGCACGACAGATCCATGTGCCTTCCTGAACCGCTATGAGTAGCAAATGGACTCTAATCGGGCCACCGACCCGGTCAAATGCAAGTGTTTCTTGGTCTTCTTATCAGGCACTGCCTTACTCTGGCTCTCTCGCCTTTCGCTCCATTATGTCAACAACTTCAGCCAACTTGCCACCGAATTAGTTAAGCAATTCAGAATGCACATTCCAACTCCATAAAATGTCCTCACTCTGTCTAATTTGTACCAAGGACCCGCCGAGTCACTCAAGAGCTACCTCTCGCGGTACCGCCCTTGCTGAGGTAGACGATCCAGAGCCTCGTACCATGCTTTTCCAACTTCTGAATTTGGGGCCTGAATCGATAGAAAGCAACCCAAGAGTTCGACGCTTTCTACAAAAAGGCCGGCCAGTTCTTGTGTCAAAAAGAAAAAGGCGTAACCGAATCTCCCGGGCTAGTCATTCCAACAACCCGCATGCTGATACCATTGACGACAGTACCAAAGGGAAACAGACTGGAGAACCCTTCAGTAAAGACAAGGGGGAAGGTCCCTACAAATTGAAGCCAGGTAACGTCAGGCAGGGAAGCAACAGCAACAACCAAGCTCCAGTGGATCCCAAGAGGCTCGACCGCTACCAGGCTTATGAGACCTACACCCCGCTGAATGAAGAATTGGAAACAATCTACCTAGAAACATGTAATACGCTTCAGTACAAGAAGCCACACTCCATGGAGTCCACTAACCACGAGAAGAATACCGGCAAGTACTGTCGATGCCACGACATGTATGGACACAATACCAATGATTGCCGCCAACTTAAGGATGCAATCAAAAAGCTTATCCATGAAAAGAGCCTTGAGTAGTATGTTCAAGAACCTTTTCCTCCCGAAGCAAGCTCGGGTCAGCTGGCGCCAACACCTCAAGCAGCTGCCAAAGCGACTCCTGGTCCATCTAATCAAAGGCGAGGTATTATGATCAACACCATCTGTGGCGGGCCTTACCCCACGCACAAAAGTTTTCAAAAAATGGAAGAATATGTGAGTTCTATAAAGCATGCCACCTATAAAGCTTGCTCCACTCCAAACGAGTCCATCCCGACCAAGCTTCAAAAAACAATGCAGGATGACATCGTCTTTAGAGAAAGGGGGTCTACAGGAATTGAGATCCCAACCACAAACCCTCTCGTGATTACTTCTCAGATCGGTTCTGCTTCCATCCGATGAGTATTGATCGACTCAAGGAGTTCAGTCAACATCATCTTCAAAGCCTCCTACGATTAGATGAAGTTAGAAACCTTACCATGCTACGATCCACGGCTTCAACAGTTCCTCTAATCACCTTGTGGGCATGATCAACCTACCCGTTGAAGTTGGTGAAGGGGACCGGAGCCGGGTCTGAGTACTGACCTTCGTGGTGATCGAAATCATCTCTCCCTACAATGTCTTGTTTGGACACCCCTTCCTTATGGAATTTCAAATCTGCATGTCACCATGGTCCCTCCTAATGAAGTTCCCAACAGAAAATGGGATCGGAACAGTAGAAGGTGACCAGGCAACTGCGAGAGATTGTTACGCAATAGAATGGAAGAACGTGCATAACAAGGACAAAGGCAAGATTGTGTCTCTGCCCTCTTGTGCCAAGACTGTCTCAGTATAGCAATCAAAGGCATTTGGGCCTTGGCTTAGGCACTACTATAGTATTTCCAACGATCTCGATCCAAGGAAGGACAAAGAGCCCGACTACCAGAAGGCTATTCCATTTTAACCTACGGTGGACGTTCCGATGATCCTCGATGACCCATCAAAGGTATTGAAAATCGGATCACAACTCCACCCCACAATAAAAGAGAATCTTGTGGATTTTTTGAGGTCCAACCTAGACATATTCGTTTGGACCCACTCGGACATGAAGGGTATCGTCCGGGAAATTGCTTGCCACCAACTGAATCTTGATCCCATGCTACCTCCGGTCAAACAGAAACGCCACTTCTGGGGACACTAAAAATCCAATGCACTCAAGGAGAAAGTAGACAGGTTAATTAATAACAACTTCATCCGCAAAGCCTACTACCCCAAATCGGTTTCCAACCCGGTTCTAGTCAAAGAAGTAAATGGCATGTGGCGAACGTGTGTCAACTTCTTCGACTTAAATGAGGCATACTGAAAGGACAACTTCCCACTTCCGAGGATCGACCGACTTGTTGATTCCACCGCTGGATACCAGCTCTTATCCTTCATGGATGCTTATTTAGGCTATAATCAAATTCCAACGTATTTCCCTGACCAGGATCACACCTCTTTCATAACCCATTTTGGGCTCTATTGCTACTTTGTCATGCCTTTCGGTCTCAAGAATGCAGGAGCCACTTATCAACGGATGGTTGACCGTCTCATTAAAAACTAGACCGGGAGATCCATGGAGGCAATCTACTCGGCATTGGTATGCATTGAAGACCGTGTCCAATGACTTGTTTACTACATCAACAAAAGATTGACTAGGGCAGAGAAGAATTACCCAGAACTTGAGAAACTGGCCTACTACTTATTGATATCCTCCTAGAAGCTGCGACCATAATTTAAGTCTCACCCCATCAAGGTTTACATTGACTAGTCGCTAGGACAGGTCCTGCAATGACCTAAGGCATTCAGACGTCTATTAAAGTGGAATATAGAGCTGAGTCAGTTTGAGATAACATTCATCCCCCATCGAGCTATCCTCGGGCGGGCTCTCACTAATTTCATAGTAGAATTCACCACCCCCGAGGATTCCCCTCCTGAAAACATCAAAGCTCCCGATATTCAATGAATCCATTTGTAGATGGGTCCTCTAACAGTAAATGCTCCGGAGCTGGAGTCGTGCTCATCACTCTAGAAGAGCGCCCAACGTGCTACACTTTAAAGCTCAACTTCACTGTTACCAATAACAACGTGAAATATGAGGCCTTAGTAGCCGGACTTAGAATCGCGATCGAACTTGAGCTGAAGGTCATCCAAATCTTCTCTGATTCACAGCTCATTGTGCGTCAGGTACAAGGGCAATACCAAGCCAAGGGTGAACAACTCGCTCCTCATCTCGTCTAGGTTCGGGAATTGCTCACCAACTTCGACTACTTCGTCATCACGCACTTCCCCCGAGAACAGAATAAAAAAGCAGACTCGGCCAAGTTGGCAAGCTCCAAGGATGCACAGCTCACGGGATCGCCCCAGTCTAAGCGCTCGATTCACCAAGTATTAGCCAGTCACAGACTGGCTCGGTGATGAACACCAAGGCCAAACCTGAATCTTTGATGACACCGATCAAGAACTACTTGCAACACGTGACCCTCCCAGGGCGTTATAAGGAAAGACGGGAGCTCACTCTCCAGTCAGCTCGCTACATCATTCTAAAGCGAGTACTCTACCATAGAGGCTTCTTTGTCCCATTACTTTCCTGCATAGCCCACGACGACGCTAAGCGTATATTAATGACGTACATGAAGGCGAGTGCGGCAACCACACCAGAGGGTAAACCTTAGCAAGAAAAATCATCAAGCACAGCTACTTTTGGCCTACACTTGATCAGAACGCCACAAACTATGCTCACAAGTGTGACAGATGCCAACGCTTCTCAAAAATTCCAAGAGCCCCGCCTACCGATTTGATGTAGATGGTCAGTCCCTGACCATTCACCATGTGGGGAATAGACATCATTGGAACTCTTCCAATGTCTAGAGGGGTTTTGCTATGCCATCATCATAGTTGATTAGTTCACTAAATGGGTAGAACCCGAAGCTCTCGCCATGATTACCACCAAGAAAGTAATCAAATTCGTTGTCTGCAACATCATCACCCACTATGGGGTCCCTCAGGCCATCTTCTTCGACAATGGAACCCAGTTTGAGAGTGCCGAATTCAAAACCTTCTACCAACGACACAACATCGAAAAGAGATTCTTAGTGGTAGCTCACCCTCAAGGCAATGGGAAGTCGAAGATGTTAACAAAGTGATTAAGTCCATCATCAAGAAGCGTTTGGAGAAAGCCGGAGGCATGTGGGCAAATGAACTTCCTCTAGCCCAATGGACCTACCGGACCACCCATAAGTCAGCAACAGGACACACTCCATTCTCCCTTGCCTATGGATCCAAAGTCGTCATCCCCATTGAGCTAAAGCTTCAATCTCATCGGGTTACCTATTATGATCCGAAGACCAATCAAGATTTACTTATGGAATCGCTCGATTTACTAGTGGAGAAGAGAAATGAATCTGAACTCAGAGATGCCGCCCAACGACAACGAGTATCCCAATACTTCAACTCCATAGTCCATCGTAAGGATTACAACATCGGCAACCACATCCTGAAATGGGTCTTTCTCCCACAGACTGGCCTCAATTCTCATTGGGAAGGCCCGTATGCCATACAACGTAAGCTCAGAGATGGAACTTTCAAGATAGCAACCGTAGACGGAGCCAAGCTCCCTAAGGCATGGAATGCGAACACATTCGACGCTACATTACATAACTTAGTGTACAATTGTTTATGGTTTCCAACAATGTTTTGTTTTCTTGAAATTCAAGGCATTTTAAAGGTTGTTACTGCCAAAGTTATTAGTAGGAATGATGTTCAGTTTCGCATATTCTCTCCATGTTTACTTCTTGCGTGATATGTTTGATTGACCATCATAGCTAACCTATGTACACCCATATTCGAACACCGCATCGGCACCCTGAGCACGAGAGCTGACACCGCCTTTCGGACCTCGATCCAATATCGAGGACAAATACCACTGACACCGATCGACACCCCGAGCACGGGAGACAGTGTCACTACTCGAGTCTCCTTCCCGCGACGCGACCAAGTATAAATAACCCTAACTCAAATCTCGGGCAACGCCGAGACCGAGTATAAATCGTTCCACCCTCAACTCCCCGGCTTGGGGGCAGCACGCTAGCCAACCTAGCACGATAATAACTACTCGCACGACTCCATCCGACCCCTTGGGTCAGGATTCGTGTATCTGTCGAATCTCAGCCCAACAACAAGACCAAGCTTAAATCATTTCCACTCCTAAGCCCTAGCGCTTGGGGGTGGCCCATCATCCACAATCCAGCCTCTAGGTCTAGAGCCGGGCACTCTTAGGCGAATAAGCGACGCCCTCGCGCTCTTAACCCGAATGAATGATGATAGAGCCAAAAGTCGGACGAATCGCAACGTCCACGCCTTCACCCTACTTGGGACAAACTCCGGGCATCCCAAGGAAGAAGGCACCTAGCCTGGTTTCCACATTCCGTGGGATTCCTAAGCTGAGGAAGACCCCCCCACGAACAGGAACCAGCATTCGATCTCCACACAACTGGAAATGCCTCAGTGCGAGATCTCTGATTACATTTCTGTTAGTGTAACAACAAGTACACTTATGCAAGTACATGACATTGGAAAACATAAGACGAACATTCAAACACTTAACACGAAATGCAGTTTTACTAATTAATATTTCCTTTCACACACACATGAAACAAACTACATACCTAATATCTTTTCTTTCTAGTGATAATGTGTACAAGAAAACCACACCATGTCTTTAAAGACCAAAAGTGAGGGTCGTAATCACGTATACTATCGACCTACATAACCAAAATAACGGTAACATCTATTACAGTTACTAACGCTACTTGTGCTCCTTCTTCTTGTGCCTCTTTTTTTATAGATTCAGCACTAGACGGCTCTCCAGCGGCAGGCATCTTCCTCCCAGATCCGCTCCTGCTTCTTCCTCCTTGCCCCTTAGGGGGAGTCACCGACTCATGAGAAAATGAGGTGCGCCTTCCACCCTCATCCTCACCATTCGTGATCTCCGTGATCTCGGTATTGTAATAGTTTGGGGGCAGAATCTGCAACAAGGGCTAGCACAGTGTCGCTCTTTCCCAGAACTTCCTTAGCTTTTGGCTCTGCTTTCTTCTTGGGCTCTCTTTCAGCCTTCCAGTTGGCTAGCTTCTTGGATTTGAGCTTCACTGCGTCATCAGCCTTGAGCTTCTTGAAGGTCCTCGTAGCTCTCTGCTTAGCATCCTCAGCTTCCTTCCTCTTAGCCTATGCAGCCATGCTCACCTTCTCAACCTCGTCGGCGATCCTTTTCTTCTGATCCTCTTTGGCAATACTCTCCCTCTCTACCTCGGCATCATCCTTCTTCTTTTCGACTATAGCAACAGCTCTCCCCTTGACATCCTGCCTGGCCTTCACCTGAGCCTCCTGCATAGCAGCCTCGTCCTACCTCCTCTTCTCCTCCTGCTCTTCGGACTTGGCCACCATCTGGGCCTGTTGGGCCTCCACCATGGCTTGCAATGAGGGCACATCATCATCCACTGGATCCATCACATGAGCGCTCTTGCCATCCATAATCTCTCCTTCCTCTATGAGGTTCCTATAAATGCTGGACCTTAGCTCGACATCCAAAAAAGTGTCCAACTGACCGCCTCCCTCTCCAAACTACATCCCGTGCAATCCTAACTCAGACTCTTTTGTTTGAGGAAGCATGGGGGAAAACCCGGTGACATAGTAGTTCGAGGAAGGAATGCACAGTAAAAGAACAATCTTTTAGTCCACAAATTCGGTAATCACATCATCTTCGGGAATTCGCGGTAAAGAGAATTGACCTCCGGACAGGGATGGTGCAGGTATGATAGGGAGTGTGATTGCACTCGCAAATAAGCTAAATCCAGTCACACCCAGTCCCGAATGCTCGGGATCATACTCAGTCGAGACCCGGACCGAAGCTGTAGGATCGCTGGTTGTGGAAGATTCGGGAACCGGTGCCCGATAAGAGCTTCCTTCGACAAATGTCTCAACTACAACCACATTCTCAGTAGGAACAAACTTCTCCTTTTCCGTGGCATGTTGCACCAGTCTCTCCCTTTCTGCGTCCTCCTCTAACAATTTCCTCCCTTCCTCCAATTTGGTGCATTCCTCGTCGGTCAGGAGCTCTATCATCAGTTGACACTCATCTAAGATTCCCACATCCGCCTGACGTAAATAAGCCTCATACGGCATCAGTCTCTCCCATGTTTGCGCCAGCACCCGAGGGTAATCCTCGACCTAGGAGATTTCGCAGGGCTTTGTAACCATGACATACATGTTCCGAATGTGCTCCTCTAGGGACGCCTCTACCCGAACATCTGCATCCCCGATCTCCTCCCTCAATCGCTCCACCACCCTCAGGTGCTCAGCCTTTACTCCATCCACCAAGCTCAATACATCCTTATTGCTAGCCTTGGCATCCTCCTTTTTCTTCCTCATTTCCTCTAGCTGCCTTCTCATCTCAAAAACCTCTGCATTCTCAGCCTTCAACCTCTCATTCTCCGTTCCCAGAGCCTTGTTGTCTTTTTAAAGTTGGGATACCCGCTCGTTGTCCTTCTCTAGTTCAGCATTTACTTTTTCCAGATCGGCTTTGTCCCTTTTCAAAGCCATGTTCTCAGTCGTTAATGAGGCTGCGATATCTTTAAAAGTTGAGTTGGCGTGCTCTGCCTCCCTTTTCAGCATCTCATACGTCTGCTTTAGCTCCGTTGTAACAACAACACTAAAAGTTATCATTCAAAGGCATAAAGGCAAATGGGGAAATGTTTACGACACAAGAGGAAGATCTACCTATTTACTTGTCCAAGTTACGAACGGTGGTCCGATTAGCGTCGATATTCAGCCTCTGATTCAGGATCTCCATGTTCTTCTTCCTGATCAGTTCTAAGAGATGGAAGGAATACCTAGTGAGCTTCCCAGTTCGGTGATACACGACCTTCACATGCATCCATACCTCCTTGGAATCCCTAACAGAAATCGGACTGATATCAGGAAGGAATACCAGCTCATCAAAATAATGTTAAGGAAATTTCTGCTTCAGTAATACCTTCCTTTCATCAATAGAAAGCTCTCGACTCTCGGGCATTATTAGATCCTGCTTCTTCGTTGCAGTCATTCCCTTTGGCCTCGAATGGCTAAGCGACGATTCCTTCCCCTTAGTAACTTGGGTAGGAGCCAAAGGCGTTGTGTGAGAAGGGGATGTTGATGAAAAGTGCCTCGAGCTTCATGCATCAAATCGGGAGCCCCGGATGTTCAGAGGAGAGGAGGAGGAGTTGGAGATCACCGAGATCGGTCTCTATGACGATGTTCACTGTTGCGGTCGGGTGGAGGCAGAGAGTCACCAAATAGGCTAGTCCCTCTCCTAAAGTTATCAAGAAAAGTGTTCCTAGGGAATCAGCGACCTCCGTTCCTATAGCCTTGTCCTCTACATCCTCTTGCCATGTCACCTTCCAAAGAAACGGTTCAAAGTCAGATACTTCGCACATACAAGCAAACTCTACATTATGCGGTGTTTATGAGTGCATGTCCTAAGTGTTCTATCAACAGACAAGATGATGGTCTGCCTGAAGGAGTTAAACCCTCCGTAGCTAGATCTAGATCTCCCACACTTGTCGTACCAAGCCAAGGAGACAAACCTAGAGGAAGTTTATTGAGATCATCAAACTGGCCCTCTTTCTCGAGTGGGATGGTGGTCTCTGAAGGAGTCATCGAAGACTCTGACCTTGTCGATGCTCCTACCGCTGCCTCGTCTATTATAAGTGGAACAGGAGCATTCAACGGGTCCTCTCCCCCGACGACAGCCTCCTCATTACCAACTCCATCTCCGCCAATTTCTCCATGCGTCTTAGCAGCCTTTTGCGGTTTAGTCCCAGCAGGGGGCATCTTCCTCTTCCGACTAGGAGCTCCTTTGTATTTCCTCACCTCTTCCTTCTGTCCACCGCCTGCAATGGCTGGCCTAATTATATCTCGATTGTCAGGGAGCAACCCTGGATGACGAAGGCGATCTTTACTTATGACTTTATCGGTAGAACGTGACTCAGCCGGTATCGCTCGTAGAGCTTCAAGGCGTTGTTAGTACTCGATGCCGGTGCGCGCCTCAGGGTTTCCTGCCATAACAAAGCAAGGTCGAACATAAGACATCAAATCCGCAAACTTTAAAATAAAACGTAGAGCTCAAGAATGCTTACTTCCTTCCAGCCACCTCCTCGTGAATCCAGGGGCAACGCACAAAGGACCATTCATATCTTTATACGGTTAGTTTGGGCGACATTTTGACAAAAAACTTAGTGGCATGCAAAACTTTCAAAAAATACTAAGACGGCGATATATTAGCTCTTCTCTTTAATTGAAACAAGTATCGAATGTCTTCCCCAATAGGTTCTAACAGCAGATACTCCCAATAGAGAACGTAGGTGCCTAAGAGGGAAGCTGTAACGACCCGTATTTTCGGCAGTCATATATTTAATTTAATTTTTTAGTTTAAATATTGTAATTGGAATATAAATGGATTTTAAATATTTAATTCATTACTAAAATGAAGTTGAACGGTATAATTTATATTTGAAGTTGAATATATTATTCGACTTGGATATTTATGATAATAATAATTTGATATTATTTAATTAAATTATTTTGGAATTTATTTATATTTTATCGGTAAATGGAATTTAAAGGTGAACCGATGAATATATTGAAGTTAAAATAATATCGTTGTGCGAATGGAGTCGGAATTCAACAAAATTAATTTCATTAGGATCGGAATGCCAAGGCGTAGTAGTACGAATGTTTTCGTTATGTTTGGAGTCGGATGTGGTGGCGCGTAAATTTAACGGTTAATAATAAATAGGATTAATGTGAATTAACCATAAAAAAAACTTTTGCACTAAGAAAAAGGTACAAACACATACCCATCTAGATCAAAACAAAAACATACCTGTAACACCCCGTAATTTTATAACATTAAAATTCACAAATTAAAGTATACTTAATTTTTAGAAAAGAATTAAGTGAAATGGGTTGCGCAGAGAAATATATATATATATATATATATATATATTGATATATATATATTAAAAAATAAATAAATAAATATGCGAAAAAGTTCAAAACAGCGAATTGGGAGGGGGAATAACCGAACCGGCCCATTTTTGAGGTCGACCCAAGCCCCGCTGGGTCGACTAGGGGTTAATCCAGGGTGTTTGGCTGTCAACCCGTGGGCCGATTCGCTCAAATGCAGATTTTGCATTTGATTGGTTCTCATGGTTCAAGGTTAATCTAATGGTCCTAAATAACTTCCTACATCTATAAATACATCCTAATGCTAACCCTAAACCTAATTAAAATAGAATAGTTACCGTCATACCGTCGCCATGGAAATCAATGGAGCCGCCGCCAACTAAGAAAGAAGAAAAGCAAATTCAATTCTAATTCTCTCAACCCTAAAGCAAAGCAAAACTCTCTCTTTTCTTATCTAAATTGTGAGTATGATGATCTTAACAAGATTATTATCATTTTAATTAGGTTGAGTTATGAATGGATTATGGGTAGATGATGTGAATTATCATATATGTTGTTGTAAACCCCTTTTGCTATCATGTATATTGTAAATCCAATGTTATGTGATGATGATATCTTATATGTTGTAAATCATGCTATGATGATGTTATGTATGTTGAAAGTTTCTATGCTAAGTTGTGATGAATCATACATGTTAAAAAGGCCATGATGTTACCATCTATGCTAGTTAGTTCATATTAATTAAATCATCATGTTTGTGTTATGTTGATCTATATGAGAAGTCACATATGCAAGTTAGATTGATTAGAAAACTTATGAACATATGCCAAGACATCTATTATGACATCTAGAATTATGCTATGACATATGTGATATCCTATGCTAGTTCACACCATCATTATGTTGCCTAAAAACCCCATATGCAAGTTTATGTATAGATTTAGGCTATGATCATATCATGTAAATTGAGACATTTAACAAGTTGACACCTTTTGATCCTTAACATGTGTAGTTTATGCGAGTTTCAACCCTATTATGATTAGATTTATTTTAATTGTCTATATGTTGTGATAATTTATCTTTGTGCTAGGTGTTAGACTATACAAGTCTAACCTATATTATGCGTTGAATAAGCGAACGTGTAAACATGGGGTAGGGGTAATATTAAGGATTTAATATTAAAAAGTTGGGGTGCAATTGATATGATTTTGCATGCCATAAGTGGATGGCCATAATTGAGTCAATTATGGACATCATTAAAAGTTGACTTAATTAATAATTTGAATAGGGAATTATTAAAACTGGGGTAAAAGATTTTAAGTGTTAATCAATGCTTAGGACATGAGGTTGGACTCGTTTGTGACGTAAACCTGCCCGGACCCGCCCGACAAATCCAGTGGTCACAAATGTCAGCCCAATGTGAGAAGTCCTAGGCCTAAACTAAAGCATAACGGTTGTAAAGACACGAGGTTAGACTCTTTTATGGTGTAAGACTGCCCGGACCCGCCCGGCAAATCCAGCTGCCATAAATGCCAGTCTAATGTGAGAGGTCTTTATGAGGTTATGGCCTGAATGAATTAAGAAATACTTAACTAGATAAACATGTAAGGTGGGACATGGGGGGTTAACTAGGTTCCTTGGGTGGCATGAGGAATCTAGGTGTTGCCCTTAGTGGCATGTGAAATACGATTAGTAAGACTTAACCTAACACACATGTAAATGAACATGACTAAGTGGGTTAAGTGGGATATACTAGTGACAAGCTTAGGTGGGTAGCTTGTGGGGGCCCATTTCGACCAGTATCCCAAACGTATCTTTGTGGGCTCGAACCAAGTCGAGGACAGGACACGCATGCTGGGTTTGACTGTAAGAGGCCAAAACGGGGAGCGGTGGCAACGCAAGTCCAACGGGTTTCATATGCGTGTGTGGACCCGGGCTAGTAGGTATGACGTTGTTGCATCGTGTAGGTATAAGCTATGCATTCTCAAGTTGTATCGGGTTGCCACTTTAGGGGAGTGATACACCCCACTGTGGGGCCAGCACGGGTATCTACGAGTAGGGAGCCGATCGAAAGTGGGCAGTGGGGTACACCTAGTGGAGATAGGGGCAGACGACACCTATGTAGTCAGCTAGGGGTACGTAAGGCTATTTATAAAGTTTTTGTGTGAAGCAAGTGGGATCAAACAATAGGGTGACTGGTGTGGTGCAGTGTAGTAATGTGCGGTGCAGTGTAGTAATCATTCGTTAGTAATTAGGTGTGCCTTTACCGTTATCTTAAACGCTATCTTTATCTTCCTAAGAGTTCATAGGCATTTACTTGTCTTCCAGCTTATGCCTTAGTCTAGTTATTTTGATAATAGTATTGTTAGAATTATCATACTCGCCAGACTTTACATCTGACCCCCTCTATTTCTATCCTTTTTCCCCCCTCTAGGTCCTCAGGTTGGGCCCAGCTCTAGTGGAGTTTAATTGAATTGCTTCATCTCTCTTTGGAAAGCTTGGACCGTTGAAGTAAAGTCCATCTTGTTATCTTTTTAATGGCTATTTATGTAATGGGATTATGTATTTTGTTTTTATGAAGATGGATATTGTACCTGGTTATGATCTATGGTTTTATGATGTAACAAACATGTTTAATTTCCGTTGCAATAAAATGAAGTTTTAGATTTCCAAGTACTATTTACTATCTGTCTTGTGTAATTTTTCTGTTCTATATTCACTTATAACCTCCATGGAAGTTAATGCATTCCCTTTGTGAGTGACATTAATGGACGTGGGTGTTACACGTGGTATCAGAGCTTAAGGTTACCAGAACAGATAAAAATACTTTAGAAAAATAGTTATTTTTGGAAGAAGTGCTTTCAAAAACATGTTTTAATGAGAAATTTAAAGAGAAAAGTTTTTAAGAAAAAAAACATAATCTCCAATAGCCCATATCTTTATCTTTCGAATTCTCCATTCTGAATCTTTCCTTTTTCGTTTCAGCATGGCTGAAGATCTTAATCTACCCGACAGTGTAACGATACCAGGATGGTATAGGAGGTTATTAGAGGCTAGGGCCGCTGCAGGTCCAGCCAATGTTCCTCCACCACCAGTTGCACCCGTTCCTCCTCCTCCTCCTCGCATAGATACTTTTGCAAAGACGTGCAAGGAATTCAAGGCTATGGGTGGAAAACCATTTCAAGGGCCAGAAACGTTTGAGGAAGCTAGAGATTGGCTTAAGGAGGTGGAAGAATTGCTAAAAATCTTTGAAGTAGAAGAAGGGAAGAGAGTTCATTTATCAGCTTGGTTGATGAAGGGAGAGGCCTCGCATTGGTGGGAGGTCACTAATGGGGAGCGTCATGTTGACTCTTGGGCGGATTTCAGACGTAGGTTCGAGGCTGTGAAAACCCGTAACTTCCCCGTAAAGGAAAGCGGCAGATAGTTCGAGAACAAGCCACAACAGAATTCATACTGAAGAACATTTCATTGTATATTACAACAATGCATCAGATTACAAGAATATACAGAGTAAAAATGAATATTACACAGAAATATCAGAGATTTAAATTACATTTAAATACATAGCAGCGGAAAATAATACAATACACAACTAGAAGTAGATATACGGATACAAAGCTTTCCGGATATCGTTCCAGCTGTAAACCAGGATCCTGTGAATATAAATCTGCAAAACCAAAACTACTAGCTGCCCATGTCAAAATATGGGCACCCAGAGTTTAGGTTAAAACAATAAACTCCAGGTCAGTCATGGGACTGGTGTGAGAACTAAAACAATTATTAATCTTTATTTTTAAAGTTGGGTAAATCAAGGGACCACGCCGTATAACACGGAACGGGTTTCCTCCCAAGAACACCAATGCATATAAGTAAACAGCGCAATGCTTTTCTAAAAATGAAGCTATTATAAGACCCAGGTCCCATCACACAATGCAACGCAGCCGAGGATAGGGTTTTCCCTTATAATAGCCAAACATGCTTAGTACGTTTAAAACAAATCGTTTGATACTACTATAAGTGCATAGTGTATAAAACAACTTCAAATCATAAGTATCAATCATAGGCGGCATGAATGCCCCATAACACTATGTCGCCATATATAAGTTTACAATCAAAACCGCAATGTCGTATTGGAAGTTGGGTTATCATTTATGGTATGAACCGAGGCTAGGGGCAAGATCCTCTCTGATTCGAGACGCTCTAGTCCGCCCCTCAGGCAAGTACTCAGTCAAGCCTATGGATCGTCAGGGCCGGTCCACCGATGTGGATTAAAATTCCTGAACACTGCGTTTCCCCGCCCTTTGGGGCGTAAGCCTGGCCCGTCAGCCGACCAGAAGCATCGGCCGAAACCGATATCACGAGGCGCCTCGCTTTTCAGCAAGTAATAATAAGCAACATCCACATGAGTCAAACTCGTCAGCCAGTTCAAGCACTGACGCCACTCCTAACTAGAAAGAAACGCATGTCCTCCCTGATGTCCGTCTCCCGTTTTTGATTCATACCGGGTGTGATACTCGCGAATCAACGTTACACAAAGCTACGCCACAAAAGGCCGTGCTTCGATCATCAACCACAAGACTTTGCTTTTCAATAGAAGCCTTGATCATTTGCATCTTAGCATGCCACACAGGCAATTCACTCCATGCGATTGATATCCATCAATATATAACCCCTGAGCTCGTACGTCTCAGAGAAGGGCGTTAAGCAAGAGAATAAATTCTCCGCCGCCAAATAGATATATATTTAATAGAGATCAATCACACGGACTAAAATCCAATGTCAGACACACTGTCCATTTACAAGTCCGTTCTGGGTCTGAACGAAACCGGAGGCACCTAGTACCCCGCATGTCCATCGATCTTCAAGTACGTCTGGACGATCACTAACTGTTTCCATCTTCTTGGGTGTACAGCCCAATCAAGATCATCAGTAATTACCCAAACGACGTGAAGACCTCCGGTCTTCGACCATCGTCTTCATCTTCGACTTATCGTCGTATCAGTTTTTCAGAATGGGATAAACCCGGTCTTTCCGAATAACTCGCGTATATTTTAAATAAGTGTTACACAAACACAACATATGCCTCATTCCAATTCATCAGTCACTAACCGTAAATTAACCAAGAGAATAATTTCCCAAATATTAACCCCGAAGGCCGAAACCAACATCAGATCAATATCCAGAAAACCGTTCTGTTTAGCTAACCGACAGTTAGTTTCTGATTTCACATTCATAGGGAAAGGTTCCCATTAATTTTATCCAAGATAAACTCCTGAATTTATTCTCTAATCTTCCTTTGAATTTCGATTCAACTAGTCGGGATTAACGAAACTTACCGAAGTAATCATTTGTTTTAATTTCCCAATCCCAACGTATTTATCCCATGAAGTAAAACTGGTAATACTTCATATCTAACACCACAGTGTTATCGGTAAATTCAATTACCATTTCACGTTCAAATCTAATTAAAGATTTTACTATCGCCTGGAGTAAAACTGGTGATACTCCATTCTCGACTATTTCAATCTAATTAAAGATTCATTAAAACTCCACTTAGTTTTAATCGTTAACTGGGATAAAGAATCAGTGTCATTTAAAACACGGTTCACGGTAAACCCAAAATATCATTCCATTAATTATCGGGTTAAAGAACAAGTGTTATTTAAAACACTGTTCACGATAAACCCAAAAATCAATATCAATTCAATTCCAATTAAATATTATTTAATTGGTACCTTTCATTAAATCTAAATAAAAAGATTTAATCATTTCTCAACTGGGTTCAAGAACAGTGTTAGTGAAGACACCATTCACGACAAACCCAAATCACATTCGATATTCAATACAAGGCTCTGAATAGAAAATATATCGGCTTATATTCAATATCAAATTCTACGATTAACAAATGTCGTATTGGAAATAACGATATATATATATATATCTTTCAAATTTCCATAACAACATCTGTATAATCACGAATTTCAACATCGAAATATTCCGAAGACAATTTCGATTCAAATCCACTCCAATGCAATCATTGGATATTCTGGTTATTTTTAAAACCCTTTTAAATTCAATTTATTTATTTAAAAATAAATAGAATTATAATTCTAGTTCAAAACTAGTTCATTTCGATAAAAATCTATTTTTATCTTTTCAAATATGGAGTTTTTCATCCCAAATCTTCACAAATCATTTCTTACGATTTTACACAAATTATTACTATTTTTAATAATTTTATCAAGGCCCGTACAGTCGATTTCCATCAATTGCCATCGAACTGCACTTACAACGACCTTTTTCAAATTTGATTTGGACGTAACTCCAAATCCAACCGTTAGATTTCAAATTTCTAATATTCGTTAGAAAGCTCTTTTCGATACGAACCCAACGGTTCCAGTTTTAGGAGAATCCGACGGTCGGATCTCCCGTAATGTCCGTTTGAAATAAATGGTCGAAATTCACGAACTGCCGCGGCGCGGCGCGTTCTATTCAGGCCATTATATTATATATAATATATATAATATATATTTCGTCGATTTCTATTTAAAACGAATTATATAAATAGTTTTAAATTCGTTTTCAAAAGCAATTTCAACTTCCATTTCAATTCAAATCAAAATTGAATTCTTCTTTATAAATTCGTTTTAAAATTCATTTCTATTCAATTCAAATTTCAATTCAATTTGAATTCATTTCAATCCGCATTCAATTCAATTTGAATTCGTTTTCAATTCAATCCGGTTTCAAAGTCGTTTTCTATTCGATTCAATTCAAATTGGTTTTCTATTCAATTCATTTCGAAATCGTTTTCAATTCAATTCATTTCAAATTTCGTTTTCAATTCAATTCATTTCGAAATCGTTTTCAATTCAATTCATTTCCGTTTTCTATTTGAATCAAATCCATTATATATTCAATGGAAATCAAATTCGTTTTATAATCAATTCGAATTCAATTCGTTATATATTCAATTCGAATTCGTTTTCTATTCAATTTGATTCAAATTTCATTTCAAAATATGCGTTTTCGAAATCACTTTTCAATATTCATTTTAAAATGAATAAAATCGATATAAATATCATTCACGTCATAATGGCGTCAATCTAATCAACACGGCTTCATATATTTCTATTTTCAAATATTTTATTTCAAATATTTCTATTATTAAAATATTTCGTTCAACACATGACCAATCTCAATGGATGAGTACTGTCAACACATGAACCTTTATTTTATATTGATAAAGATGTAAATTTTATTACTAAAATATTTTGTTCAACACATGACCAATCTCAATGGATGAGTACTGTCAACACATGAACCTTTATTTTATATTGATAAAGATGTAAATTTTATTACTAAAATATTTTGTTCAACACATGACCAATCTCAATGGATGAGTACTGTCAACACATGAACCTTTATTTTATATTATTCTTTATTTTCTAAATTGGAATGAGGCCCAATCAATCACCATATAATGTTAATTATATGGATTTTCACACATTACACACATATAATAGCATTGAAAAATAATCAACCATCAACCAAAGTGCACTACACTGTATAAGCATCAAATATAAATATCTAACGCTTATAACAGTCTGTCAATCAATCGATCGACATATTTAATCAATCAGGATGAGTGAACTTCAAATTTCATCCCAACACCCGTGTGGGGTTTCAAACAATCAAACATAGATTTTATTTGTGCAGTTGGGCGATGTGTAAAATTTTATCGTCCCAATCAATGTCATTCAAATAGGTGTACATAAACAAACCTTCCGGTTTGTAAATGAATATTTTATTTTATTCACATTCACTATATTCATATTCACGTTAAAAATTATATTTTTAACGATAAAACATTTTATTTTAACATATGAATTTCTATTCAGTTCATTCTTTAAATAAAATGGTATTTTTATTTTCTAACTTATTTTAGAAAATTTCGGCGGCATAACGGCACGATACTAGAAACGGGACAAGGCCTAGCCTTATCCCCGGTCTAGTGAAGGCCCACGCCATTCACACATCAATCAAATCAATTCGTTTCACCAAACAATTCAATTTCACCAAACAATTCAATTTCAAATCAAATCATCTAACTAATCTAGGCAACCAAACAAACAAGTCCATGGTCTGTGGACAATTGTGTTGGGTGCTACTAAACACCGTCTGCATCCTAGTATATATATATAATTAGAAAAAGAAATTGAAAGGTGAGAAATTCTCACCGAAAGCTATCCAAACATCTTGACTCTTCTTTGATATAAATCTTCTTCGTTCTCGCCTTTTTGTTACCTTCGTTGCCCGCTTTCACTACCTATGTAAAAATCGAATTTTTACTTCGCTATTCAATATATAAAAATCATATTTTTATTTCGAAGTTCAATATATAAAAATCATATTTTTATTTCGAAGTTCAATATATAAAAATCATATTTTTATTCCGAAGTTCAATATATAAAAATCATATTTTATTCCGAAGTTCAATATATAAAAATCATATTTTTATTTCGAAGTTCAATATATAAAAATCATATTTTTATTCCGAAGTTCAATATATAAAAATCATATTTTATTCCGAAGTTCAATATATAAAAATCATATTTTTATTCCGAAGTTCAATATATAAAAATCATATTTTTATTCCGAAGTTCAATATATAAAAATCAAATTTTTATTCCGAAGTTCAATATATAAAAATCATATTTTTATTCCGAAGTTCAATATATAAAAATCATATTTATATTCCGAAGTTCAATATATAAAAATCATATTTTATTCCGAAGTTCAATATATAAAAATCATATTTTTATTCCGAAGTTCAATATATAAAAATCATATTTTTATTCCGAAGTTCAATATATAAAAATCGAATTTTTATTTCAATGTAAAAATTCCATCTTTTCTAATGTAAAAATTCTACCTTGATTAGATAAAGATCCCGCCTTTACTATTATAAAAATTACATTTTTAAAATAAACCATTTTTAATAAAACTGATTTTAATTAAACAATGTTATTTTCAGTTTTTAAACAATAAAAATTTCAGTTTTAAAACAATATAAATTTCAGTTTTTAAAACAATATAAATTTCAGTTTTTAAAACAATATAAATAAAATAACTTACAGTTTCGTCGACTGGGGGGGGGGGGGGGGGGTTCACTGCCTGAGGTGGTCGGAGGTGCTGGCGAGGCTGGGGGGGGGGGGGGGCGCCTGAGGCGGTTGTCTTCATCGGCGGCGGGCCAGCAGGAGGAGGCGCGGTTTTTTGATGGGCTTGGGGTGCAACGGCCTTCAAATCGTAGAGGGAAGGGACGTGGCGGAGGGGAAGAATCGGAGGAGGGGAGTTTCGCCTGAACGGAGGCAGCGTCGATCGGCTTGAGGCGCGACGGAGGAGGGCCACGCGATCTGGGTATCGCGGTTTCCATTTTTTTTGTTATTTCTGTTTTAGGGTTCGAACAGTATAGGAAGGGGGGGGGGTTGTTGACCGGTTATGAGGGTAAGAGGGGGAAAGGAATATTTATTATTTAATTTATTTATTATTTTTTCCAAAAAGTTACTTTAAAATTCGAACCCCAAATTGAACCCACCGACTGTCGCCCCTAGCTAATTACCCTCATTCCGAACACAATGGAATATATATCGTAAGCTGATTTGATCGTTTGAATCAGTTTCCGTTGAATTTACATTTAAATCACTATACTGAATTTTAAACGTACATTCCAAATTACCGGGGTCACATACTAACTCTAAAAATTCCATAAAAATATTTTCTAGCTCCGTATTGACGATACGGTCCTAACAAAACTAGTTTCGTCGAATTTTGAGGCCGTTTGAAAAATGGCCATTTTCCAGTCGATTAAAATCAACTGAAACTGGTCAAACGCGTTTTCCTTTGCCACGCTCTCATATTGATTCGAAAAATTATGAAATTTGAAACCTAGCAATAATTTAACATCACAGACCCAACAAAATTGGTTTCGTCGAAATCCGAGGTCGTTTGCAAAATGTCCATTTTTAAGGGCCTGAATTCCATAGCGACTATTCAGAATTTTCAACTGGACATATCTTTTGATTCCCGCTATGAAATTTCGATTGGTCGGATTCGTTGGAAAGATATTATCAATTAGATCCTAATGTTTTTGGTTTCACTAAAATCCGGATTGTTTTGCACCCGGTACATTCAATTGAAGTTTGAAATCGAATTATCGAACTACCGCGCCAATTTCAATTCTATTTATAATTATATATAATTATTTATATTCTATCGACGACGTATATAATATTTACGCTCGACTTATATTCAAAATAAATTTTCGTCGATATTATTTAAAATAATCTATTTTTAAATATTCAAAATTCGCTAAAATTGCCAAAATAAAAATTTCAAACTGGCCCAGATTTTATGGGTTGTTACAATCTCCCCCACTTAAAACTTTTCGTCCCCGAAAAGGAACAAAGTCGAAAGTGGTTTGATTAATCAACTCTACGTTCGATCTGGCTTTCATTCTCCAACTTTTCAGTTTCTGAGAATTTTCAAAAATTTCAAAAATTTGGCTAACACCCTAAATTTTCGAAAAATTTCGCCATAACCTCCCCTGCACCAGGAGCATCGGGGAATTTCAAATAGCTTCCCCGGTCCTTCAGATCTCAAAAAGAAAAAGATAAAGCCAAGCGGCTAGCCAATAGGCTAGACAATAGGCTCATAAAATCATCATCACCCAAACAAAACAGTAAATTATGTAGTAAACATGTACCTATTTGTCGGGCAAACAAATTTTATTCTCTGCTCTAGCCTCCTTGCTATGACCTGTTCAATGTAAATATATGTATATGCAAGCAAATGCGACCAAATTTCAATACAATTCAATATTAGGTTCAATTAGGCATAACGGTTCAAAATTATCAAACAAATAAACAAACAACACAAACATCAATCAATTAGTGAATTTAACGTTTCAAATTGATAATTTTGATATATATAAAGAAAATCATGTTTTGATGCCAAATCACAACAATGTATTCTAGCTATATTAGTTTTGGTTCTCACACCAGTCTAATGGAAATATATAGAAAATCACACCTTCGAAACTCGAACATAAATGTTGATGATGCGATCGCTATCATCAATATCATCTTCGGGCGACTAGAGTGTGATGCTATATCTATCCAATATATTAAAACTTTGAATACACGCGGATCAGACGTATACGCAAAATCTATATATACTGGATTGTCCACATCAATATAAATAAATAACCAAATACGAATAACTGATTTATATTTCAAAACAAGATTTGTTTTCATTTTAAAAATATACTCTTCACACTCGTTCTAGGATACTACTGATCCCATCTCTAACGAGTCATTCCATTGGATATTACTAATCCAATATCTGATGAATCCTTTCGTATGGTTCTAATGTGCCTTGTTCTCTAGCTTTGTAAACCAAAGCTCTGATACCAACTGTGAAAACCCGTAACTTCCCCGTAAAGGAAAGCGGCGGATAGTTCGAGAACAAGCCACAACAGAACTCATACAGAAGAACATTTCATTGTATATTACAAAAATGCATTAGATTACAAGAATATACAGAGTAAAAATGAATATTACACAGAAATATCAGAGATTTAAATTACATTTAAATACATAGCAGCGGAAAATAATACAATACACAACTAGAAGTAGATATACGGATACAAAGCTTTCCGGATATCGTTCCAGCTGTAAACCAGGATCCTGTGAATATAAATCTGCAAAACCAAAACTACTAGCTGCCCGTGTCAAAATATGGGCACCCAGAGTTTAGGTTAAAACAATAAACTCCAGGTCAGTCATGGGACTGGTGTGAGAACTAAAACAATTATTAATCTTTATTTTTAAAGTTGGGTAAATCAAGGGACCACGCCGTATAACACGGAACGGGTTTCCTCCCAAGAACACCAGTGCATATAAGTAAACAGCGCAATGCTTTTCTAAAAATGAAGCTATTATAAGACCCAGGTCCCATCACACAATGCAACGCAGCCGAGGATAGGGTTTTCCCTTATAATAGCCAAACATGCTTAGTACGTTTAAAACAAATCGTTTGATACTACTATAAGTGCATAGTGTATAAAACAACTTCAAATCATAAGTATCAATCATAGGCGGCATGAATGCCCCATAACACTATGTCGCCATATATAAGTTTACAATCAAAACCGCAATGTCGTATTGGAAGTTGGGTTATCATTTATGGTATGAACCGAGGCTAAGGGCAAGATCCTCTCCGATTCGAGACGCTCTAGTCCGCCCCTCAGGCAAGTACTCAGTCAAGCCTATGGATCGTCAGGGCCGGTCCACCGATGTGGATTAAAATTCCTGAACACTGCGTTTCCCCGCCCTTTGGGGCGTAAGCCTGGCCCGTCAGCCGACCAGAAGCATCGGCCGAAACCGATATCACGAGGTGCCTCGCTTTTCAGCAAGTAATAATAAGCAACATCCACATGAGTCAAACTCGTCAGCCAGTTCAAGCACTGACGCCACTCCTAACTAGAAAGAAACGCATGTCCTCCCTGATGTCCGTCTCCCGTTTTTGATTCATACCGGGTGTGATACTCACGAATCAACGTTACACAAAGCTACGCCACAAAAGGCCGTGCTTCGATCATCAACCACAAGACTTTGCTTTTCAACAGAAGCCTTGATCATTTGCATCTTAGCATGCCACACAGGCAATTCACTCCATGCGATTGATATCCATCAATATATAACTCCTGAGCTCGTATGTCTCAGAGAAGGGCGTTAAGCAAGAGAATAAATTCTCCGCCGCCAAACAGATATATATTTAATAGAGATCAATCACACGGACTAAAATCCAATGTCAGACACACTGTCCATTTACAAGTCCGTTCTGGGTCTGAACGAAACCGGAGGCACCAGTACCCCGCTTGTCCATCGATCTCCAAGTACGTCTGGACGATCACTAACTGTTCCATCTTCTTGGGTGTACAGCCCAATCAAGATCATCAGTAACTACCCAAACGACGTGAAGACCTCCGGTCTTCGACCATCGTCTTCACCTTCGACTTATCGTCGTATCAGTTATTCAGAATGGGATAAACCCGGTCTTTCCGAATAACTCGCGTATATTTTAAATAAGTGTTACACAAACACAACATACGCCTCATTCCAATTCATCAGTCACTAACCGTAAATTAACCAAGAGAATAATTCCCCAAATATTAACCCCGAAGGCCGAAACCAACATCAGATCAATATCCAGAAAACCGTTCTGTTTAGCTAACCGACAGTTAGTTTCTGATTTCACATTCATAGGGAAAGGTTCCCATTAATTTTATCCAAGATAAACTCCTGAATTTATTCTCTAATCTTCCTTTGAATTTCGATTCAACTAGTCGGGATTAACGAAACTTACCGAAGTAATCATTTGTTTTAATTTCCCAATCCCAACCTATTTATCCCATGAAGTAAAACTGGTAATACTTCATATCTAACACCACAGTGTTATCGGTAAATTCAATTACCATTTCACGTTCAAATCTAATTAAAGATTTTACTATCGCCTGGAGTAAAACTGGTGATACTCCATTCTCGACTATTTCAATCTAATTAAAGATTCATTAAAACTCCACTTAGTTTTAATCGTTAACTGGGATAAAGAATCAGTGTCATTTAAAACACGGTTCACGGTAAACCCAAAATATCATTCCATTAATTATCGGGTTAAAGAACAAGTGTTATTTAAAACACTGTCCACGATAAACCCAAAAATCAATATCAATTCAATTCCAATTAAATATTATTTAATTGGTACCTTTCATTAAATCTAAATAAAAAGATTTAATCATTTCTCAACTGGGTTCAAGAACAGTGTTAGTGAAGACACCATTCACGACAAACCCAAATCACATTCGATATTCAATACAAGGCTCTGAATAGAAAATATATCGGCTTATATTCAATATCAAATTCTACGATTAACAAATGTCGTATTGGAAATAACGATATATATATATATCTTTCAAATTTCCATAACAACATCTGTATAATCACGAATTTCAACATCGAATATTCCGAAGACAATTTCGATTCAAATCCACTCCAATGCAATCATTGGATATTCTGGTTATTTTTAAAACCCTTTTTAAATTCAATTTATTAATTTAAAAATAAACAGAATTATAATTCTAGTTCAAAACTAGTTCATTTCGATAAAAATCTATTTTTATCTTTTCAAATATGGAGTTTTTCATCCCAAATCTTCACAAATCATTTCTTATGATTGTACACAAATTATTACTATTTTTAATAATTTTATCAAGGCCCGTACAGTCGATTTCCATCAATGGCCATCGAACTGCACTTACAGCGACCTTTTTCAAATTTGATTTGGACGTAACTCCAAATCCAACCGTTAGATTTCAAATTTCTAATATTCGTTAGAAAGCTCTTTTCGATACGAACCCAACGGTTCCGGTTTTAGGAGAATCCGACGGTCGGATCTCCCGTAATGTCCGTTTGAAATAAATGGTCGAAATTCATGAACTGCCGTGGCGCGGCGCGTTCTATTCAGGCCATTATATTATATATATAATATATATAATATATATTTCGTCGATTTCTATTTAAAACGAATTATATAAATAGTTTTAAATTCGTTTTCAAAAGCAATTTCAACTTCCATTTCAATTCAAATCAAAATTGAATTCTTCTTTATAAATTCGTTTTAAAATTCATTTCTATTCAATTCAAATTTCAATTCAATTTGAATTCATTTCAATCCGCATTCAATTCAATTTGAATTCGTTTTCAATTCAATCCGGTTTCAAAGTCGTTTTCTATTCGATTCAATTCAAATTGGTTTTCTATTCAATTCATTTCGAAATCGTTTTCAATTCAATTCATTTCAAATTTCGTTTTCAATTCAATTCATTTCGAAATCGTTTTCAATTCAATTCATTTCCGTTTTCTATTTGAATCAAATCCATTATATATTCAATGGAAATCAAATTCGTTTTATAATCAATTCGAATTCAATTCGTTATATATTCAATTCGAATTCGTTTTCTATTCAATTTGATTCAAATTTCATTTCAAAATATGCGTTTTCGAAATCACTTTTCAATATTCATTTTAAAATGAATAAAATCGATATAAATATCATTCACGTCATAATGGCGTCAATCTAATCAACACGGCTTCATATATTTCTATTTTCAAATATTCTACAAATATTTCTATTATTAAAATATTTCGTTCAACACATGACCAATCTCAATGGATGAGTACTGTCAACACATGAACCTTTATTTTATATTGATAAAGATGTAAATTTTATTACTAAAATATTTTGTTCAACACATGACCAATCTCAATGGATGAGTACTGTCAACACATGAACATTTATTTTATATTGATAAAGATGTAAATTTTATTACTAAAATATTTTGTTCAACACATGACCAATCTCAATGGATGAGTACTGTCAACACATGAACCTTTATTTTATATTATTCTTTATTTTCTAAATTGGAATGAGGCCCAATCAATCACCATATAATGTTAATTATATGGATTTTCACACATTACACACATATAATAGCATTGAAAAATAATCAACCATCAACCAAAGTGCACTACACTGTATAAGCATCAAATATAAATATCTAACGCTTATAACAGTCTGTCAATCAATCGATCGACATATTTAATCAATCAGGATGAGTGAACTTCAAATTTCATCCCAACACCCGTGTGGGGTTTCAAACAATCAAACACAGATTTTATTTGTGCAGTTGGGCGATGTGTAAAATTTTATCGTCCCAATCAATGTCATTCAAATAGGTGTACATAAACAAACCTTCCGGTTTGTAAATGAATATTTTATTTTATTCACATTCACTATATTCATATTCACGTTAAAAATTATATTTTTAACGATAAAACATTTTATTTTAACATATGAATTTCTATTCAGTTCATTCTTTAAATAAAATGGTATTTTTATTTTCTAACTTATTTTAGAAAATTTCGGCGGCATAACGGCACGATACTAGAAACGGGACAAGGCCTAGCCTTATCCCCGGTCTAGTGAAGGCCCACGCCATTCACACATCAATCAAATCAATTCGTTTCACCAAACAATTCAATTTCACCAAACAATTCAATTTCAAATCAAATCATCTAACTAATCTAGGCAACCAAACAAACAAGTCCATGGTCTGTGGACGATTGTGTCGGGTGCTACTAAACACCGTCTGCATCCTAGTATATATATATAATTAGAAAAGAAATTGAAAGGTGAGAAATTCTCACCGAAAGCTATCCAAACATCTTGACTCTTCTTTGATATAAATCTTCTTCGTTCTCGCCTTTTTGTTACCTTCGTTGCCCGCTTTCACTACCTATGTAAAAATCGAATTTTTACTTCGCTATTCAATATATAAAAATCATATTTTTATTTCGAAGTTCAATATATAAAAATCATATTTTTATTTCGAAGTTCAATATATAAAAATCATATTTTTATTCCGAAGTTCAATATATAAAAATCATATTTTATTCCGAAGTTCAATATATAAAAATCATATTTTTATTTCGAAGTTCAATATATAAAAATCATATTTTATTCCGAAGTTCAATATATAAAAATCATATTTTTATTCCGAAGTTCAATATATAAAAATCATATTTTTATTCCGAAGTTCAATATAAAAATCATATTTTTATTCCGAAGTTCAATATATAAAAATCATAATTTATTCCGAAGTTCAATATATAAAAATCATATTTTTATTCCGAAGTTCAATATATAAAAATCATATTTTTATTCCGAAGTTCAATATATAAAAATCGAATTTTTATTTCAATGTAAAAATTCCATCTTTTCTAATGTAAAAATTCTACCTTGATTAGATAAAGATCCCGCCTTTACTATTATAAAAATTACATTTTTAAAATAAACCATTTTTAATAAAACTGATTTTAATTAAACAATGTTATTTTCAGTTTTTAAACAATAAAAATTTCAGTTTTAAAACAATATAAATTTCAGTTTTTAAAACAATATAAATTTCAGTTTTTAAAACAATATAAATAAAATAACTTACAGTTTCATCGACCGGGGGGGTTTCACTGCCTGAGGTGGTCGGAGGTGCTGGCGAGGCTGGGGGGGCGCCTGAGGCGGTTGTCTTCATCGGCGGCGGGCCAGCAGGAGGAGGCGCGGTTTTCTGATGGGCTTGGGGTGCAATGGCCTTCAAATCGTAGAGGGAAGGGACGTGACAGAGGGAAGAATCGGAGGAGGGGAGTTTCTCCTGACCGGAGGCAGCGTCGATCGGCTTGAGGCGCAACGGAGGAGGGCCACGCGATCTGGGTATCGCGGTTTCCATTTTTTTTTTGTTATTTCTGTTTTAGGGTTCGAACAGTATAGGAAGGGGGGGGTTGTTGACCGGTTATGAGGGTAAGAGGGGGAAAGGAATATTTATTATTTAATTTATTTATTATTTTTTCCAAAAAGTTACTTTAAAATTCGAACCCCAAATTGAACCCACCGACTGTCGCCCCTAGCTAATTGCCCCCATTCCGAACACAATGGAATATATATCGTAAGCTGATTTGATCGTTTGAATCAGTTTCCATTGAATTTACATTTAAATCACTATATTGAATTTTAAACGTACATTCCAAATTACCGGGGTCACATACTAACTCTAAAAATTCCATAAAAATATTTTCTAGCTCCGTATTGACGATACGGTCCTAACAAAACTAGTTTCGTCGAATTCTGAGGCCGTTTGAAAAATAGCCATTTTCCAGTCGATTAAAATCAACTGAAACTGGTCAAACGCGTTTTCCTTTGCCACGCTCTCATATTGATTCGAAAAATTATGAAATTTGAAACCTAGCAATAATTTAACATCATAGACCCAACAAAATTGGTTTCGTCGAAATCCGAGGTCGTTTGCAAAATGTCCATTTTTAAGGGCCTGAATTCCATAGCGACTATTCAGAATTTTCAACTGGACATATCTTTTGATTCCCGCTATGAAATTTCGATTGGTCGGATTCGTTGGAAAGATATTATCAATTAGATCCTAATGTTTTTGGTTTCACTAAAATCCGGATTGTTTTGCACCCGGTACATTCAATTGAAGTTTGAAATCGAATTATCGAACTACCGCGCCAATTTCAATTCTATTTATAATTATATATAATTATTTATATTCTAACGACGACGTATATAATATATACGCTCGACTTATATTCAAAATAAATTTTCGTCGATATTATTTAAAATAATCTATTTTTAAATATTCAAAATTCGCTAAAATTGCCAAAATAAAAATTTCAAACTGGCCCAGATTTTACGGGTTGTTACAGAGGCGAAGTTTCTCTCAAGGGCGGAAGAAAATCTATATATGGAAAGGTTCTTGACATTGAAGCAAGGAAGCTCATCAGTAAAAGAATATGTTAATAAATTTAATCAGTTAGCAAGGTTTCGCTTGGACTTAGTGAACACGCCGGAGAAGAAGGCGCTGAGGTTCGTGAATGGCTTGAATGAACCATTGCAAGGGTTGGCTATGACCCACATCCCTATGGGGGCCACCTTTGAGAAGTTAGTAGAAATGGCGCTTATGCATGAGGAGAAAAGCGCTAAAGCTGATAAGGCACCCGAGAAGAAGGGGGATCAGAAGAAACCACAACAACAAAACAAGAAGGGTGGTAAAGACAGTAACGGCAAGGGAAAGAAGAAATGTTTTAACTATGGGATACCAGGCCATCTCAACAAGGATTGCCGAAAGAAAAGAAGACAGGCTGTTTTCATTATGGCGATGCGGGACATTTAGTGAAGGACTGCCCAAAGAAGGGGCAGAGGGCAGGAGCTACCTCGGGAGGACAGGTGCAGGCTCTTATAGCACCAGGGCAGGCAAGGGGACAAGTTCAGGCTCTCGTGGTCCCACCCTACAAGAACGAGGTAGAACCATTTCTGTTGAAAGCTTAGTGTTTCTGTTTGGTCATCCTGTCCGTACCCTATTCGATTCGGGCGCATCGCATTCGTTTATCTCTACATCATTAGTTGAATCACTGCACTTAAACACCAGTTTAGTAGAGGATCCCTTAGTTGTTTCGAATCCAATTGGGGGCTCAGCTTATTTTTCTATGATGTGTTTGGATTTGAAAATTTCCATACTTAGTGTTGAATTTAGATGTGATGCTTATGTGTTGGGCTTCACGGGCTATGGGCTAATTTTAGGAATGGATTGGTTATCCAGAAATGGGGCCATTATTGATTGTGAAAGGAGAGTAGTTAGGCTCGTGACTCGCCTTGGCAACACTCTCGAAATCTTTTGTAATCCCATAAATTCGGTTATGCTAAGTTATCTAGAATCGCTTGACGCGTCTGAGGAAAATCTACGATCTGTTAGAGTGGTCCAAGAATATTCGGATGTGTTTGAGGAGGTGAAGGGCTTGCCTCCGAAGCGGGAGATAGATTTTCGAATATATCTTGTGGATAATGCGAAACCAGTATCTTTGCCAGTACGCCACATGGCTCCACGTGAAAGGAGGGAACTCGGTAAGCAAGTGAAGGAGTTTCTTGAGAAAGGGTTCATAAGACGAAGTATATCGGAGTGGGGTGCTCCAGTAGCATTTGCCACAAAGGCGGATGGGTCCCTTAGACTTTGTGTGGACTATAGAGAACTTAATAAGCTTACTAAGAAGAACAGACACCCACTGCCGAGGATTGACGATCTCTTCGATCAGTTAGTTGGCGCCTCAGTGTTTTTGCAGTTGGACTTAGCCACTGGGTTCCATCAGTTGAGAGTGGCTGAGGATAGCATAGACAAGACTGCCTTTAGGACTCCGGACGGTTTCTATGAATGGCTAGTGATGCCCTTCGGTTTGACAAACGCCTCAACATATTTTGTTGATTTGATGAGTAGGGTGTTTAGGGAGTACCTTAACAAATTCGTGGTAGTCTTTGTAGATGACATCTTGATCATTTCTAAGGATGAAGAAGAGCATGCCCTACATCTTAGGGAAGTGTTGGAGACCCTACGAGTGCATAGCCTTAAGGCTAAATTTTCTAAGTGTCACTTCTGGAGGAAGGAAGTACGATTCTTGGGGCACGTGGTTTCCAAAGAAGGGATAGCTGTAGATCCCGCGAAGGTGGTGCCCATCCAAGATTGGAAGGTTCCCAAAAATGCTACCGAAGTAAGAAGTTTCTTGGGGTTGGCTGGCTACTATAGGAAGTTTATCAAAGACTTCGCAAAGATATCAGCTCCATTGACACGCTTGACGAAGAAGAACCTAGTTTTCACATGGGACGTAGATTGTGATGATGCGTTCCAACGTTTGAAGAGAGCTTTGACTTCAGCCCCAGTCTTAGTATTGCCAGACGGGAGTAAGCCGTTTACCGTTTATACTGACGCTTGTGGGACAGGACTAGGCGCAGTCTTAATGCAAGAGGGTAGGGTAATAGCCTATGGTGGAAGGCAGTTGAGAGCGCATGAGAAAAATTATCCTACACATGACCTAGAGTTGGCCGCTATTGTTTTCGCGCTTAAGTCTTGGCGTCATTATCTTCTTGGTGAGAAATTCGAACTATTCACTGACCACAAATCTTTAAAATACATATTCTCTCAAAAGGACTTGAACTTAAGGCAGCAAAGGTGGATGGAGTTCTTAGCGTCCTACGACTTTGAGATAGCATATACCCCTGGCAAGGGTAACGTGGTGGCCAATGCCTTAAGTAGAAAAAGATTATCCTTAAGTCCTTTGTTTGTTGAGCGGCAAAGTTTAGAATTCATTTCGATGTTTGACTTTAGACCTTCCGTTGACTTCGTACCCGTTTTGCTAGCATCCTTGGAGGTCAGACCTACGCTTTTGGGACGGATTGGTGAGGCACAGCGAGACGACCCACAGTTAGTTGAGTTAGTAGAAAAGCTCAATGGAGGAGAGTCATCAAGCTATCTCCGTAGGTATACCCTAGATGATAAGGGTTGGTTACGTAGGGATGGTAGACTTTGTGTACCAAAAGACGATAACCTAAGGAAGACTATTCTTGACGAAGCACATCATTCGAAGATGACCATTCATCCCGGCGGGGACAAGATGTACAAAGACATGAAGAGAGTTTACTTTTGGGTCGGCATGAAGAAAGACGTGGCCGAGTATGTCGCTAGATGCTTGGTGTGCCAACAAGTAAAAGCGGAGCAAAAGAAACCCGGTGGGTTGCTTCACCCATTGGAGGTTACACTATGGAAATGGGAAAGCATCTCGATGGATTTTGTGGATGGATTACCGCGATCGAGGAAGGGTAATACGGGAATTTGGGTTATAGTAGATAGACTTATTAAGAGAGCCCATTTTATTCCCGTGAAGAGTAAGAGGACTGCTCCATGGTTAGCTTCTGTATACGTTCGAGAGATAGTTCATTTGCACGGTGTTCCTTCTAGCATAGTGAGCGACCGCGATCCTATTTTCACTAGCAAATTTTGGAGAAGCTTACAAGAGGCGGTAGGGACTCAGTTATGTTTGAGCACCGCATATCATCCTCAGATGGACGGCCAGACTGAGAGGGTGAATCGCATTCTAGAGGATCTCTTGAGGCTATGTATCCTAGACTTTGGGGGTACATGGGAAGAGCATCTTCCATTGGTTGAGTTCGCATATAATAATAGCTTTCAGTCCAGCATTGGTATGGCACCATTCGAAGCTCTATATGGACGACCTTGTCGTTCACCTACATGTTGGTGGGAATCTACGGATAAGATCTTACTTGGGCCCGATATGATTAGGGAGACTTCGGAGAAGATCGACTTGATTCGAAGGAGGATGAAAGCAGCGCAAGATAGGCAGAAATCTTATGCGGATAAGAGGAGGACAGATCCCGAGTTTGAAGTTGGGGACATGGTCTTTGTCAAAGTGTCTCCATTACGAAACGTTGTTCGCTTTGGGTTCATTGGGAAATTAGCACCAAGGTTTGTAGGGCCGTTTCCTATTAAGGAGAGGATTGGACGGATGGCGTATAGAGCAGAGTTGCCCAAGAGACTTAGTGATGTACATGACGTATTTCATGTGTCACATTTGAGGAAGTGCTTGCACAAGACCGCGGAAGTGGTAGAGCCGAGCTTGCTTAGAGAGGTGGAGATGGAGCGTGATGCGACAATTCGACGAGCTCCTACGCGCATTCTTGGGTCAGAGATCAAGAGGTTGAGGAATCGAGAGGTCAGACTAGTCAAAGTGCAATGGGGAGATGATGAGAGCAACGCTACTTGGGAGACGGAAGAGAAGATGCGTTCACGATACCCTTTTCTTTTTGAGGGTATGTCCTTTAATTTCTCCTTTATCGATTAGCTTGTACTTATCTTATCTTTAGTATATCATCTCGCTAGTATCATTGACCTTTAGTTAGGATAATCCTATGGTTGAAACATGTGTTTGAGATATGTTATGTATGGTAGGATATACATTCTTCTTGACTTGGAGATTTCGGGGACGAAATCCTTTAAGGTGGAGAGAATGTAACACCCCGTAATTTTATAACATTAAAATTCACAAATTAAAGTATACTTAATTTTTAGAAAAGAATTATGTGAAATGGGTTGCGCAGAGAAATATATATATATAAATTAAAAATTAAATAAATAAATATGCGAAAAAGTTCAAAACAGCGAATTGGGAGGGGGAATAACCGAACTGGCCCATTTTTGACGTCGACCCAAGCCCCGCTGGGTCGACTAGGGGTTAATCCAGGGTGTTTGGCTGTCAACCCGTGGGCCGATTCGCTCAAATGCAGATTTTGCATTTGATTGGTTCTCATGGTTCAGGGTTAATCTAATGGTCCTAAATAACTTCCTACACCTATAAATACATCCTAATGCTAACCCTAAACCTAATTAAAATAGAATAGTTACCGTCATACCGTCGCCATGGAAATCAATGGAGCCGCCGCCAACTAAGAAAGAAGAAAAGCAAATTCAATTCTAATTCTCTCAACCCTAAAGCAAAGCAAAACTCTCTCTTTTCTTCTCTAAATTGTGAGTATGATGATCTTAACAAGATTAATATCATTTTAATTAGGTTGAGTTATGAATGGATTATGAGTAGATGATGTGAATTATCATATATGTTGTTGTAAACCCCTTTTGCTATCATGTATATTGTAAATCCAATGTTTTGTGATGATGATATCTTATATGTTGTAAATCATGCTATGATGATGTTATGTATGTTGAAAGTTTCTATGCTAAGTTGTGATGAATCATACATGTTAAAAAGGCCATGATGTTACCATCTATGCTAGTTAGTTCATATTAATTAAATCATCATGTTTGGGTTATGTTGATCTATATGACAAGTCACATATGCAAGTTAGATTGATTAGAAAAGTTATGAACATATGCCAAGACATCTATTATGACATCTAGAATTATGCTATGACATATGTGATATCCTATGCTAGTTCACACCATCATTATGTTGCCTAAAAACCCCATATGCAAGTTTATGTATAGATTTAGGCTATGATCATATCATGTAAATTGAGACATTTAACAAGTTGACACCTTTTGATCCTTAACATGTGTAGTTTATGCGAGTTTCACCCCTATTATGATTAGATTTATTTTAATTGTCTATATGTTGTGATAATTTATCTTTGTGCTAGGTGTTAGACTATACAAGTCTAACCTATATTATGCGTTGAATAAGCGAACGTATAAATGTAGGGTAGGGGTAATATTAAGGATTTAATATTAAAAAGTTGGGGTGCAATTGATATGATTTTGCATGCCATAAGTGGATGGCCATAATTGAGTCAATTATGGACATCATTAAAAGTTGACTTAATTAATAATTTGAATAGGGAATTATTAAAACTGGGGTAAAAGATTTTAAGTGTTAACCAATGCTTAGGACACGAGGTTGGACTCGTTTGTGATGTAAACCTGCCCGGACCCGCCTGGCAAATCCAGTGGTCACAAATGTCAGCCCAATGTGAGAGGTCCTAGGCCTAAACTAAAGCATAACGGTTGTAAAGACACGAGGTTAGACTCTTTTATGGTGTAAGACTGCCCGGACCCGCCCGGCAAATCCAGCTGCCATAAATGCCAGTCTAATGTGAGAGGTCTTTATGAGGTTATGGCCTGAATGAATTAAGAAATACTTAACCAGATAAACATGTAAGGTGGGACATGGGGGTTAAGTAGGTGCCTTGGGTGGCATGAGGAATCTAGGGGGTGCCCTTAGTGGCATGTGAAATACGATTAGTAAGACTTAACCAAACACACATGTAAATGAACATGACTAAGTATGCTAGTGACAAGCTTAGGTGGTTAGCTTGTGGGGGCCCATTTCGACCAGTATCCCAAACGTATCTTTGTGGGCTCGAACCAAGTCGAGGACGGGACACACATGCTGGGTTTGACTGTAAGAGGCCAAAACGGGGAGCGGTGGCAACGCAAGTCCAACGGGTTTCATATGCGTGTGTGGACCCGGGCTGGTAGGTAAGACGTTGTTGCATCGTGTAGGTATAAGTCGTGCATTCTCAAGTTGTATCGGGTTGCCACTTTAGGGGAGTGATACACCCCACTGTGGGGCCAGCACGGGTATCTACGAGTAGGGAGCCGATCGAAAGTGGGTAGTGGGGTACACCTAGTGGAGATAGGGGAAGACGGCACCTATGTAGTCAGCTAGGGGTACGTAAGGCTATTTATAAAGTTTCAGTGTGAAGCAAGTGGGATCGAACAATAGGGTGACAAGTGTGGTGCAGTGTAGTAACGTGCAGTGCAGTGTAGTAATCATTCGTTAGTAATTAGGTGTGCCTTTACCGTTATCTTTAACGTTATCTTAAACGCTATCTTTATCTTCCTAAGAGTTCATAGACATTTACTTGTCTTCCAGCTTATGCCTTAGCCTAGTTATTTTGATAATAGTATTGTTAGAATTATCATACTCGCATAACTTTATGTCTGACCCCCTCTATTTCTATCCATTTTCCCCCTCCAGGTCCTCAGGTTGGGCCCAGCTCTAGTGGAGTTTGATTGAATTGCTTCATCTCTGTTTGGAAAGCTTGGACCGTTGAAGTAAAGTCCAGCTTGTTATCTTTTTAATGGCTATTTATGTAATGGGATTTTGTATTTTGTTTTTATGAAGATGGATATTGTACTTGGTTATGATCTATGGTTTTATGATGTAACAAACATGTTTAATTTCCGTTGCAATAAAATGAAGTTTTAGATTTCCAAGTACTATTTACTATCTGTCTTGTGTAATTTTTCTGTTCTATATTCACTTATAACCTCCATGGAAGTTAATGCATTCCCTTTGTGAGTGACATTAATGGACGTGGGGTGTTACAATACCCAGCGTACCTATCCTATCAATTTAGAAGATAAAATGGTCAACGTCTATATTCCTTTTTGCAAAACTAAAGATGCCTACCTAAAAGCCCATCTCGTTAACACCACGCAGCTACCTAAATTTAGACTTGTCCATTCCCATGGCTACTCTAACCTACACCATAACGCTTATACATGACTTCAGCTATCCTGTACTTTCAACTTAGCACAAGCATGAAATGAAAACGTTGCGCTGTCTAAATTCACATGCTAGTTGTACCTAATATTTCTTGCTTACCAAACCACCATCCGTGATGCCCAAATCTCCCTCATCTATATATCCACTACTTTTTGGTTTGGTTTTCTTCTTCATTCTTCTGCTTATTATTATTTTTTGCTTCTGCTCTTTCAGTACGAATAAGAAACCTAACACCTCCATCTAAAAGTTGTTACCTCATAGCAGAAAATACCTTTCTCTCCCCAACTAGAAACTTCATTCATCAAAACAATGAAATCTTTCCACAAACCAAAAGAAAAAGCACCCCGGCTATTCATGTTCGCCGTCGAGGCTCTCAACAGCAAGGGAAAGGGAGGGTCAACGCAGTTCAATGGGAGGGTTGAGGGGTTTTGAAGTAATGTTAACATGAAGGTGGTCCTATTGAACGCGATGAAGCACGGTAGAAAGTCGTAATGGAAGTGGTGGAGCATTTGGAAGTAGCGGAGGGGTTCGGTCAGTAGCTGTTCAGAGGAGGTCAAGGGACATGTGTAGTTGCGTGTGAGAAGAAGGGTTGGTGATCTCGGTCTCGAGAACCAAGAAAGGAAATAACGAATAGTGGAAAAGCAGTATTGGGTGACCTGTTATATCCTAAAAGATGTATTCAGCAAGAAATTAGTTATTAAAAATTGGTAATATTAATGTAGACGTTAATTTGTACAGGCAAAATTGGGTTTCGCATTCAAGAAGAATGGGACGAGATGAAGGGAATGAATCTAAAGGAGAGAAAATGGAGTCGGTCTATTAATGTAAATCTTAGTAAGTAAAGTATTAAAATTTTGTAACAAAAAGTTGGTTAATCCGAGTGAATCTGGAAATGTGAATTTGGTACAGGGGTCAAGGTAATAGGAATGAAAAGCGAATTGACGGAGGAACAAAATGGTTTGGCACCGTTTTATCCAAACATAATTAGTTGTAAATAATTTTTAATTAAAAGGGTTATTATTAGACTCCTATATATTAAAGCGTAAATTTGATGCAGGCATGTTGCTGGGTACTACTGAACGAACGCTAAGGAAGGCTTGAGTCGGCCTGATGTATTTGCTAGTTAAATACAATTAGTTTAAGTAAATCTAATTAAGGAAGATATTAAATTAAATCGTATAGTTATAACGGTAATAATTCACACATATATTTTGAGAACTGGACCAACAAGCTACATTAGAATCATGAGAACGAATCCTGCATTCTGGAACTGTCTTAGACAAAGCTGGAGGCTACTGGAATTTTAGTTAAATCAAACACTTGTTTAATTTAACTGAAAACCGAACTGCTTTAACGGCAATGAAATCAAGGTGAATTAAACTCACTCAGATCAACCCATTTAAATTTTATATAAATTAGTTTTTATATTATGTGCTCTGTTTGCCAATGGTTGGCTGTTTGCTAGTATTATATTTATTTATTGATTTAACTGATGAAATTAAATTGTTGTTTAATTTCAGTGAAATACCAAATCGTTAATTTAACGATTAGATCCAATAGAGGTAACTCACCTTGATTGGTCACATTTATAAAATAAAGTTGTTTTAAATAGTTTGAATTGCTTGTGAATTGGTTGATGTTAAATGATCGTTATTTATTGTTATCAGTTAAATGAAATTGAATGATCTGATTTGATATAACCATTTTGGATACAGGGAAGAACAGGTTGGAGGGATCCAACGGGATTCCTCAAATATATAAATTATTTTCATGTTATCGTACATGAACTGTCATGATTGGGTGATTGATTTGATTAGAGATCATTGACTAAAAATTCAACCTTTGTTTTTTTTAACCATTGAGCAATATTGGTTGAGTAATCGGCAGAAAATGGCCTAAGAATAAATTGTTTTGGTATTATTGATTCACCATCTAGTGAATCGATAGGACTAAAGTTATAAAATTTATTTTTATAACTGGAGATAAATTTTTGAAATATATTATTCAAAATAAAGGTTCATTAAAAAGAAATAAATATTGGTTATTTATTATTCAAATTTATAATTAATTATTAAGTGATTTTACTAAGTTAATTCTGATGTAAATCAGATTTATAAATATGGGAATAGAAAATTAATCTAACGATTTAAAATTTGATAATTGCTTTGTTAAGAGACAATTTAATGGAATTATTTAAATTAATTATATTTTTAATTAATTTGAAGGGAGAACGAAATGGGAATTGATTAAGGAGATAATTGTGTTTTGAGTTGACTAAAGTCGGCCATTTTAACTAGAGTTGATTATTACATTAGTCTGTTTTGAATTAATCTAATAAAATAGTTTAATGAATATTGTTTTAATTTTAACAAGGTTTTAAAAAAGGGATTTACTACTTATTCTAGTTAACAGAGAAATTAACTACTTTTACTATAGTTAATGAGTGAAGTAAATTATTATTTTAATAATAATTTAGGAGATTTAATTTTGATCGAAATTCATTTAAAAAGTAATCGAAGTTGGAATGGAATCTAATTTATTTGTGAAGGGAGTTTATGAATGGGTTATATACTTAAAACCCAAATTTTGTAACAAAGTTATAAAGAGAGTTTTAAGCAGATATGATAGCTTGAATTGAACAATACTTAAAAGGGTTTATAATAAGCCAGGGTAATATAAATGAGGTTTAAGATGTTAAAGCGTTAATTTTAAATTAATGTTACTTAAAAATGGGATTGAGTAAAACTGAGGAATTGAAATAGGATTTTTAAGCAGGAAATGATTGAATGGATTAGAAAAGAAATTGGTAAAAGTGAATTTGGTAAAGAAGTAGGTCATGGGGTTGTATAACGAAATACGAATTATAAAAAATGAATTTGTTTTAAGAGGCAAAGGTTAAAAGGAGATACTTTGTAAGGAATTACTTAATTATGGAATTAAGGAATAAGGGTTATATCCCAGGTAGAGATGTTCAAAAAGTAAGAAGGTTTTATGAAACTGAATTTGTGTGGATATTAGAATGAATTATTGGGTTGCAGCTCTTATCTATCTGAAGTTATGAACATTGTTGACCAAGGTCTGAGAGGTAATTAAAATACCCAACTTGAACGACATCAGGATTATCTGAGGATGATATTAGTTGTAATGGGAAAGGAGGTCAGTAATAATATATTATTTCCATTAGAGAAATAATAAAGCAACGCAATTAGTAAAAATGTGGAGAATATATATAATGAGAAATCCGAAGTAAAGGAAATTAGAAGAAATATGAGTGTGTGTGTATATATATAATGAGAATCCAAAGAAAAGGGAAATAAAAGGGGATTGCGTGAAATATAACAATATTTTCGAGTAAGAAATAAAATGTAGAAGTTGAGTGTTATTCAATAAGAATAAGCGTTAAGTGTCATCAAGTAATGAAATAAAAGATATTTCGTAACGTCGTTTTACGAATAAATAAGTTGAATGGATTTCCCAATATTGGATAATAAGGTGGCTAATGTTTTGAGAGTGAAAATAGAAACTGGATATGATTTGGATTTTCTTGAGTATTAAAATGAATTTTTTTAAAGAAAAATCTTATGTTAAATAAGAAGTGGAAAAACTATATTCATAATATCGATATATTTAAGAGTTTTAAAATTTACATTTGTTTTAATTAAAAGACTGAGTGATGCTGAATAATGAATCAGTGCACTCATTGGATTATCATGATTGAATCACTGTTTATTTTGATAGTTAAATAACTGACTATCAAATTTGTCCAATATGATTATTGGTACGGAAAGTCCGGGATCGAATTTATATTCGAAAACTATTCTGACCAACAAATACGTGAAGATATTAGAATATGATCGAGATGGAGCGTTGAAGGCCGTAGATTTTCATAAATAGAAGAACCACTAATATTCTCTGCCTTGCAAGTAGAGATAAGCTGTGATTCTGTCGTGGTTGGAATCTACGGATTACAAGGACCACTCACTACTAATCTATAGGGTGATTCCTTGGATGTGGTAAGAGGGTACCTTCGGTTCATCTTGTTCCTGGATGACATGTATGGACGGGTGTCTGACTGAGTACTTCCAAAGGGATTGCATACGTTGATTTCTTCAAACATGCCATAGTTGGGTGGCTCCCAACTAGGGTATTTTTATGGACGTCAATTAGTGATATTTGGTGGATCTGAGGATGTAGCATTCAAAGTGAATGGTGACCAAATGTTCCAGAAGATAATTTAAACCTCAAGCCTCATCAACCAGGAAATGACAAAAATCGGGCAGGCAGCATGGCTATATGGGTTGCTCCCATTATGGTGTATAATCAACTATCTAGAGAAATTCCTTTTGCTTCTTTAGTCTATTTCGATGTTGTCCCTTTCGGGAAACGATGGTTTAAGCCCAACCGTTGGTGATATACATTCGATACACTGAAGCGAAATGAGTGGTCGGTCATGTGTGGGCCGAGTTGCAAGACGTTTTTGTTGAACCCAGTGTATTCCCCTCTAGAGATACACTATCGGCAGGTGGTCTCATACCTTATCAATACCTTATCATAGTCAGAATCCAATTTCCAATAAGCGCCCGCTGTTTTGATTGTATACTATATATGTGGAGCGTGAGATGCAAGCATTCCACTAGGTTGATATTTACTTGTATTTAGACACTATTATAATATAAGAAAAACTATTGATTTCAAAAATATTTTGGGTTATCGTAAGGTAAAAACCGCTGACATTTATGTGTGGATTTGGTCTTACGATTATCCTTTTGTTTCAAAAAGATTTTGAACTTTAGAATCATGTTTGGATGATTTCCCTAAACCCTTTTGCGAGTTTTTCACACTGTAATGACCCAAATTTCCGTAACATCAGAGTTGACTATATACATCATACGTCCAACCCAAATATCACGAAAATACGAAGAAAAAAAATTTAGAAGAAAGAGATAGAAGAAGAACAGAAATAACAACACAGAATCTCATATCGCAGCGAAGCAAAATATAATATATCATATCTTTGAAATACAAATCTTAACTGTATAACATACACTTATCAGAGTACAACACTTACAACGCAGCGGAACAAAACTCTATATAACTAACGCTGAAGCCTCCTGCTCCAAGCTCCATTAGATAGATCTGTAAAATCCTGATCTACTTGACTGCCCGTACAAATTTAGGCACCCAAGAGTTTAGGTAGAACAAAACAAAAAAAAAACTCCGGGTCAGTCATGGGACTGGTATGAGTAAACAGTTTTAAAACAGTTCAGAAAACTAAATGATATCTCATAAGACCACGCCGTATAACACGGAACGGGTTTTTCCCTTATGAGAATCCAAACAATTGATTTAACTTTCAAAATCCCTTTGAAAGGAACTATAATCTTTATATCAAAACTCTTTTGATATTATAATAATGTCTAAATCAAGTAGATAACAATCTAGTGGAACGTTTGCATCTCACGTTCCACATATATAATATACAATCAAAAACCGCAAGCACGTATTGGGTATTTGATTTCCAACTATGACAAGGTATGGACCCACCTTCCGCTGGTATATCTCTAGAGGAGAATACACCGAGTTCAATAAGAACATCTTGCAACTCAGCCACACATGACCGACCACTCATTTGGCTTGAGTGTATCGAATGTATATCACCAACGGTTGGGATCAGCAACCGTTTCCCGAATGGGACAGCATCAACAATAGATTTTTAGAAGTAAATGAAACTCTAGATCAGGCAATTATACACCCTAATAGGTGCCACCTACATAGCCATGCTGCCTGCCCGATTTCTGTCATTTACCGGTTGTTGAGGCCAGAGGCTACGATTTATCATCACATCAGATTCACTTCGAATGCCACATTGTCAGATCCATCGAAAATCACTAATTGATGTCTACAACAGTACATTACGTGTTAGCTAAAGAAGTTTCCTTCTCCGCTTCCACTCTTGGTACGGTTGAAGAAATCAATGTGCGTGACCTTTCTGAAAATACTCTGTCAGACATTCATCCATACAAGTCACCCAGGAACAGGATGAATCGAAGGCACAATTTCTATTAATAGAAAAAGTCCTTGCACTCTACTCCGTCTTCGATTATCTTTATATAATCTGATTCGCACGCTACTGCCAATATGGAGTGGTTCTTCGGATAATAATCCAACCGGTCTCTCCATATTGACAACGATGGTCAAAACTTCGATAGTCTGTGATTTAACTATCGAATAAAAACAAGTATTTCGATAGTCGATGATTTAACTATCGAAGAAAACAAGCGTTCATCCAATTATCAAACAATCACTGAGCCCTTAATTAATATTCCATTAATTAAATTACTTCTCTATTTCTTTATCAATATTTGTTAACCAAATATTTTCAGTAACCATATTGGCCTTTTACGTTATTTGGAAAACATTTCCAAATATCGCCTTCCTTTATTTTCTAAACTTTAGAAAACATAGGCTATTTATAATTGGAAAATATTCCAATTACTTATCTCTTTTCAAATCTCGTTTATTCCTATACTTAGGAAATATTCTATTTCTAAGTTTACACTTATTTGGGTTAAAACGGGTGTTGTGTAAAACATCGTTACGACAACCCAAATACTATATTCAACTAACTCTTATCCAACATTGATCTTCGAGCTTGAAATCTTACTGTTTATCTGTTAATAATGAAATCAATCATGTTGGGGTATAACTACCTCTCAGACCTTGACTGAATAACATTTATAACGTCAAAACATATAAGACTACTTACTCGAATAATCAATACCATACAACTGATTATTCACCTTTAAACACATATACACTTCCTCTTTCTATTCTTACTAGTTTTTATTCTAGACTTCCTTTTTGATTATACTATTCTATTTCTAAGTTCATTTCCTTATCGATTTCTATATATTTCGATACGTTGATTTCTAACTATCAAACTTCTTAAAAATATTCTATCTCCTTAAATTCCCGGAAAAATTCGCCATAACCTCCTTTGTACCGGGAGCATCGGGAAAATCCCCAAACTGCCACACAGGCCTCTGTAATCAAAAATTAAAAGGAAAAAGCCAAGCGGCTTGCCGATACGGCGCATAAATTCTCATATATGAATTAAATACGTACCTTTTGTCGAGCAATCTATTTATATACCTTCTAACACTTTATTCCAAACCTATCTCCTGTATATTTATACATGTCCAATCTATTTTAACTATACCAATCGTTTTAACTAAATTCATTAATTAATTTGTTAATTAACTCTTCAGTCTATTTCACCTTCATATTTGAACATGACGTGTTCAACTATATTTTAACTTGCATGGTAACAAATTCTAATTATACTCATACTCTCGTTTCCTTATCGATTTCTCTATTCAAATTCCAATTCAATTCTATTTGAATTCTCTTTATTTAAAATTCATTTGAATTCTATTTTCAAATTCTATAGTTTAAAGTCCATTTGAATTCTATATTCAAATTCTATAGTTTAAAGTCCATTTGAATTCTATATTCAAATTCTACAGTTTAAAGTCCATTTGAATTCTATATTCAAATTCTATAGTTTAAAGTCCATTTGAATTCTATATTCAAATTCTATTTGAATTTCTCTGCATTATTTATAAACAACGTTTATAACTTCACTAAAAATCCCCCATTATATATTTATAAACAAAGTTTATAAATTCAATTCAAATCCCATATTTTCATTTATAAACAGAGTTTATAAATTTAATTCAAATCCCACATTTTCATTTATAAACAGAGTTTATAAATTCAATTCAAATCCCACCTTTTGATTTATAAACAAAGTTTATAAATTCAATTCAAATCCAACCTTTTCATTTATAAACAGAGTTTATAAATTCAATTCAAATCCCACATTTTCATTGATAAACAGAGTTTATAAATTCAATTACTTGTTTTATATATCTTCAAAACAAGTTAATATTTTCTATAGTTTATTTAAAAATTCAAATTCTATTTAAAAAAATAGAATTCCCTTTTTAAATCTCAAATACCCTTTTTTGATATTTTTATAAATAAATATTCAAGCCCAGTGATATTTTAAACAATCAAATCAACCAATTTTCAATCATTTGATTTTTAACACATCGTATATGAATATATATGATATCACACAAACAAACAGATAATATATATTTTTGAGGAATCCAGTTGGATTCCTCCAACCTGTTTTTCCTGCATCCACAGACGTTAGTCAACATAGTAATACCCATCCTGCTTCGAGGCAGGATATCGCGGTATGAAGGTCATCCACTATCATAGCGTGAGGCGTATAGGGTAATCATCCGCTAATGAAACCGAGGGCATCCGCTAATGAGACTGCGGAAATCCAACAAATGTGAAAACCCGTAACTTCCCCGTAAAGGAAAGCGGCGGATAGTTCGAGAACAAGCCACAACAGAACTCATATAAAAGAACATTTCATCGTATATTACAACAATGCATCAGATTACAAGAATATACAGAGTATAAACAAATATTACACAGAAATATCAGAGATTTAAATTACATTTAAATACATAGCAGCGGAAAATAATACAATACACAACTAGAAGAGATATACGGATACAAAGCTTTCGGATATCGTTCCAGCTGTAAACCAGGATCCTGTGAATATAAATCTGCAAAACCAAAACTACTAGCTGCCCGTGTCGAAAATAGGGGCACCCTGAGTTTAGGTTAAAACAATAAACTCCAGGTCAGTCATGTGACTGGTGTGAGAACTAAAACAGTTATTAATCTTTATTTGAAAGTTAGGTAAATCAAGGGACCACGCCGTATAACACGGAACGGGTTTCCTCCCAAGAATACCAGTGCATATAACAAACAGCGCAATGCTAAATAAAGAAAAATGAAGCTGTTATAAGACCCAGGTCCTATCACACAATGCAACGCAAGCCGGGGGATAGGGTTTTCCCTTATAACAGCCAAAGAATGCTTGATACGTTTAAAACAAATCATTTGATACTATAATAAGTGCATAGTGTATAAAACAATCTTCAAATCATAAGTATCAATCATAGGCGGCATGAGCGCCCCATTCCACTATGTCGCCATACTAGGCTCTACAAATAAAACCGCACATGTCACGTATTTGGAAATTGGATTTCCGTCTATGAACCGAGGCAAAAGATAGTCCTCACCGTCTTCGAGACTGTCTAGCCCGAGCCTCAGGGTCAGAGCGCATCGACCCTTGGATCCTCAGGGCCGGTCCACCGATGTGGATTAAAATGCCTGAACATGCGTTTCCCCGCCCTTTGGGGCGTAAATGAGCCAACGAATGACTCCATCGGACCCGGATCGTCCGATCAAACCGAGGCGCCTCGCGACAGCAACAACCACATAAGTCAAACTCGTCAGGGCGTGTAAAACCACTGACGCCACTTCTAGCTAGAAAGAAACGCATGCCCTCTCTGACGTCCTCTCCCGTTTTTGGTTCATACCGGGTGTGAAGCTCGCGAATCAACGTTACAAAAAGCTATGCCACAAAGGCCGTGCTTTGATCATCAACCACAAGACTTTGCTTTTCAACAGAAGCCTTGATCAATTGCCACTTACGCATGCCACACCGGCAATTCACTCCATGCGTTTGATATCCATCAATATATAACCCCTGAGCTCGTACGTCTCAGAGAAGGGCGTTAAGCAAGAGAATAAATTCTCCGCCGCCAAACAGATATATATTTAATAGAGATCAATCACACGGACTAAAATCCAATGTCAGACACACAGTCCATTTACAAGTCCGTTCTGGGTCTGAACGAAACCGGAGGCACCTAGTACCCCGCATATCCATCGATCTCCAAGTACGTCTGGACGATCACCAACTGTTTCCATCTTCTTGGGTGTACAGCCCAATCAAGATCATCAGTAATCACCCAAACGAGGTGAAGACTTCCGGTCTTCGACCATCGTCTTCATCTTCGACTTATCGTCGTATCAGTTATTCAGAATGGGATAAACCCGGTCTTTCCGAATAACTCGCGTATATTTTAAATAAGTGTTACACGAACACAACATACGCCTCATTCCAATTCATCAGTCACTAACCGTAAATTAATCAAGAGAATAATTTCCCAAATATTAACCCCGAAGGCCGAAACCAACATCAGATCAATATCCAGAAAACCATTCTGCTTAGCTAACCGACAGTTAGTTTCTGATTTCACATTCATAGGGAAAGGTTACCATTAATTTTATCCAAGATAAATTCCTGAATTTATTCTCTAATCTTCCTTTGAATTTCGATTCAAATTAGTCGGGATTAACGAAACTTACCGAAGTAATCACTTGTTTTAATTTCCCAATCCCAACCTATTCATCCCATGAAGTAAAACTGGTTATACTTCATATCTAACACCACGGTGTTATTGGTAAATTCAATTACCATTTCACGTTCAAATCTAATTAAAGATTTAACTATCGCCTGGAGCAAAACTGGTGATACTCCATTTCGATTATTTCAATCTAATTAATGATTCATTAAAACTCCACTTAGTTTTAATCGTTAACTGGGTTAAAGAATCAGTGTCATTTAAAACACAGTTCACGATAAACCCAAAATCACATTCATTAATTATCGGGTTAAAGAACGAGTGTTATTTAAAACACTGCTCACGATAAACCCAAAAATCAATACCAATTCAATTCCAATTAAATATCATTTAATTGGTACACTTCATTAAATCTAAATAAAAAGATTTAATCTTTTTTCAACTAGGTTCAAGAACAGTGTTAATGAAGACACCATTCACGACAAACCCAAATCACATTTGATATTCAATACAAGGCTCTGAATAGAAAATATACCGGCTTATATTCAATATCAAATTCCACGACTAACAAATATCGTATTGGAAATAACGATATATATATCTATATCTTCCAAATTTCCATAACAACATCTGTATAATCACGAAATCCAACATCGAAATATTCCGAAGACAATTTCGTTTCAAATCCATTCCAATGCAATCATTGGAAATTCTGGTTATTTTCAAAACCATTTCTAATCCAGTTTATTTATTTAAAAATAAATAGAATTATACTTCTAGTTCAAAACTAGTTCATTTTGATAAAAATCTATTTTTATCTTTTCAAATATGGAGTTTTTCATTCCAATTCTTTCTAAATCATTTCTTATGATTTTACACAAATTATTACTATTTTTAATAATTTTATCAAGGCCCGTACAGTCGATTTCCATCAATGGCCATCGAACTGCATTTACAGCGACCTTTTTCAAATTTGATTTGGACATAATCCCAAATCCAACCGTTAGATTTCAAATTTCTAATATTCGTTAGAAAGCTCTTTTCGATACGAACCCAACGGTTCCGGTTTTAGGAGAATCCGACGGTCGGATCTCCCGTAATGTCCGTTTGAAATAAATGGTCGAAATTCACGAACTGCCGCGGCGCGGCGCGTTCTATTCAGGCTATTATATTATATATATAATATAAAATATATATTTCGTCGATTTCTATTTAAAACGAATTATATAAATAGTTTTAAATTCGTTTCAAAAGCAATTTCAACTTCCTTTTCAATTCAAATCAAAATTGAATTCTTCTTTATAAATTCGTTTTAAAATTCATTTCTATTCAATTCAAATTTCAATTCAATTTGAATTCATTTCAATTCGTTTTCAATTCAATTTGAATTCGTTTTCAATTCAATTCGAATTCGTTTTCAATTCAATTCATTTCGAAATCGTTTTCAATTCAATTCATTTCGAAATCGTTTTTAATTTAATTCATTTCGAAATCGTTTTCAATTCAATTCATTTCGAAATCGTTTTCAATTCAATTCATTTCGAAATCGTTTTTAATTCCATTCGTTTCGAAATTGTTTTCAATTCAATTTGAATTCGTTTTCAATTCAATTCATTTCGAAATGAATAAAATCGATATAAATATCGTTCACGTCAAAATGGCGTCAATCTAATCAACACGGCTTCATAAATTTCTATTTTCAAATATTCTATTTCAAATATTTCTTTTTTAAAATAGTTGTTATTATCAAATTATTTCGTTCAACACATGACCAATCTAAATGGATGAGTCTGCCAACACATGAACCTTTACTTTATATTGATAAAGATGTAAATTTTATTACTAAAATATTTCGTTCAACACATGACCAATCTCAATGGATGAGTACTGTCAACACATGAACCTTTATTTTATATTATTCTTTATTTTCTAAATTGGAATGAGGCCCAATCAATCACCATATAATGTTAATTATATGGATTTTCATACATTACACACATATAATAGCATTGAAAAATAATCAACCATCAACCAAAGTGCACTACACTGTATAAGCATCAAATATAGATATCTAACGCTTATAACAGCCTGTCAATCAATCGATCGACATATTTAATCAATCAGGATGAGTGAACTTCATATTTCATCCCAACACCCGTGTGGGGTTTCAAACAATCAAACAAATATTTTATTCGTGCAGTTGGGCGATGTGTAAAATTTATCGACCCAATCAATGTCCTTCAAATAGGTGTACATAAACAAACCGTCTGGTTTATAAATGAATATTTATTTATTCACATTCACGTTAAAAATTATATTTTCAACGATAAAACATTTTATTCCAACATATGAATTTCTATTCAGTTCATTTTTTTTATAAAATGATATTTTTATATTTTCTAACATATTTTAGAAAATTTTGGCGGCATAACGGCACGATACTAGAAACGGGACGAGGCCTAGCCTTATCCCCGGTCTAGTGAAGGCCCACGCCATTCACACATTAATCAAATCAATTCCAATTCACCCAACAGTCAAATTCAGCTCAAATCATCTAACTAATCTATGCAACCAAACAAACAAGTCCATGGTCTGTGGACGATTGTGTCGGGTGCTACTAAGCACCGTCTGCATCCTAGTATATATATATAACTAGAAAATTTAAATTGAAAGGTGAGAAGTTCTCACAGATAGCTATCCAATCATCTTGACTCTTCTTTGATAGAAATCTTCCTCGTTATCGCATCTTCGTCATCTTCGTTGCTGTAGCCACAACATATGTAAAAATCATATTTTTACTTCGCTATTCAATATATAAAAATCGAATTTTTACTATGCTATTCAGTATATAAAAATCGAATTTTTTACTATGCTATTCAGTAAATAAAAATCGAATTTTTACTATGCTATTCAGTATATAAAAATCATATTTTTATAATTGCTTCATACTTTTTAAAAATCGAATTTTCACTTCGCTATTATATAAAAAGATTTCATTTTTAACCTTCTCATGATATAAAAATTATATTTTTAATCTTTTACTATAATAAAAATTTCGTCTTTCTATGTTTAAAAATATAAACTTCATCATATAAGAAATCATACCTTTTTACATTTCAAAATCTAAACTTTTCCTAAATTAAAAATCTAATCTTTTCAGTTTTAATAACTAAGAAGAATCAGTTTTTCAGACAAAGGAAAAATCAGTTTTTGAATTAATTAAAAGTTCAGTTTTGAAATAAATAAAAATTCAGTTTTGAAATTTAAAACAAAAAGAACTCACATTTATTGAAGGGAGGGGGTTTAGCAGTCGTGATCGGCGCCTAAACGTGACGGCGCTAGAGTTCGTCGGGGCTGCAGCGTCTGAGTGAAAAAGGGGGGGGGGGTTTGGTGGTTGCGGTGGCTGAGAGGGAGGAGGTTCGAAGGCGAGGCGAGGGGGTCACAGGTGGGCGCGACGCGTTGTGGCGGAGGGTGGGGGAAAGGGTGTCGCGTCGCTTCCGTCGATCCTGGGCTTGGGGGGGCTATGGTTGCGGAAATCGCAAGGGGGAGGGGCGGAGGTGCTGAGGATCGAGGAGGGGGGTGGAGCGATGGCCGGTGGTGGCACAGGGAGGAGGCGGCGGGCGGGTCTCCGATCCCTTTCGTTGTTTTTTTTCTCTTTTTTCTGAATCGAGAATGGGGGGGCCAGAAGATAAAGGAAAGGGGAGAGAATATTTTTTTTATTTAATTATTAATTTAATCCCAATAGGTTGACTTTTACATAAGACCTCAAAACGAGGCCCACCGCCTGTCGTCCATAGCGTTTCACCCCCATTCCGAACACAATGGGATATGTATCATAAGTTGATTCGATCGTTATGATCAGTTTCCGTTAAATTTACATTTAAATCACTATATTGAATTTTAAACGTACATTTCAAATTACCGGGGTCGCATACGAACTTTAAAAATTCCCGAAAAATACTTTCTAGCTTCGTATTGACGATACGGTCCTAACAAAACTAATTTCATCGAATTCTGAGACCGTTGGAAAAATGGTCATTTTCCAGTCGATTAAAATCAACTGAAACTGGTCAAACGCGTTTTCCTTTGCCACGCTCACATATTGATTCGAAAAATTATGAAATTTGGAATCTAGCAATAATTTGACATCACGGACCCAACAAAACTGGTTTCGTCGAAACCCGAGGTCATTTGCAAAATGTCCATTTTTAAGGGCCTGAATTCCATAACGACTATTCAGAATTTTCAACTGTACATATCTTTTGATTCCCGCTATGAAATTTTGATTTGTCGGATTCATTGGAAAGATATTCTCAATTAGGTTCTATTATTTTTGGTTTCACTAAAATCCGATTTATTTTGCACCCGGTACATTCAATTGAAGTTTGAAATCGAATTATCGAACTACCGCGCCATTTTCAATTCTATTTATAATTATGTATAATTATTTATATTCTAACGACGACGTATATAATATATACGTCGAATTCTATTCAAAATAAATTTCTCGTCGATATTATTTAAAATAATTCGTTATAAATAATCAAAATTCGTTAAAATTGCCAAAATAAAAATTTTAAACTGGCCCAGATTTTCGGGTTATTACAACAAATCATCAACCCAATATATATATAATAGTCAACCCTAAATAACTAATATATTTCAAACAAATCAAAAAGCATTCAACAAGCAACAAACAATTATTTTTAACAATATGAAAATAATTCTAACTGAAAGGTGAGATTTACTCATCGATGATTTTATTTGCTGAATATCCAAATAAAAATTCCAGCTTGTGTAAATCCGCAGTTATGAATCTACTCAAATTGTCTCGAATACATTTTATTTTTGTACCTATGATAATTCGATTTTATTTAACGATCAATCGATTATTCATTTACTAAAATAAATAAATCATTCATCCTATGTATTTTGAATTTCTAAAAGAAATATACCTTATTACTCTGATCAACGCTACTATTCCAATTAGTAGTCTTCGTCAATATGATTTTGCCGCACTTGCATCGCTAAATCCCAGCTAACCTTCCTTCTCCCTTCGAACCAACAGAACTCATGATCGAAACTTCAAACACCATCGTAGTGTTCTTCCCGAACACCATACTGCCTACTACCGATGTTTACATACCACAATTCTATTTAGGCATTACATCAAACACTTCTAAGGCACGCCCCTGTCGAACTACTCCATCTCCCTCAACACCGAACTTCACCCTGATAACAACTAGTTCACACCCTTCAATGGATCGCGACCCTCCCTCATTCGAACTGTGTGACTACTGTAACTCCTACCAGAATCCATCGCAACCACTCCTTGTCAATCGATCCCTTCCTTCCTTGTGAACCCATCTCCAACGATGTCGAATCCACATCAAAGACCACCGAGCGTCTTCCTCCATTCCATATTTTCCCAAAACCATCATCGAGCCCTTTGCTGAACCCCCATCGCAAGGACCCAAACCTGCAGTAATCGTGAAGAGGAATGAAATCGCGATTCTCCTCTTCAATGCCTGGAGCGAATTTGATTTGAAGAAATTGAGGGAGAAGGGACTTCGGATTAATTTCTGAGAAGTAAAAATGAAGGCGAATGAATTTAGAGGAGGAGCCCTTTTGATTTATAAAGAGGAACTGTGGCCATCTATTGTACACGAGCTAGTGATTTTTGAAGATCAGAGGAGGCCACGGCTATGGTTTATTCTGTGGAAATGGAGGAGCCACCGTTCTTTGTTTTGGGACCACCAACAAAAAGGATTTAATTAAAATTGGAATTAACCAATATGATTAAATAAATTAATTTATTCTGTTGATTTCAAACTTCTATTCGAACACAAAAATAAGTCTGCCTAGGGTTAAACTATTGTGCTAAACATACTGGTACGGGTTTCAAACCCCTATTCGATCATCTGTAGTTGACATTAATTTAAACCAATAAATTAAATTAAAAAATAATTTAAATTCCTTGATTTAATTAAATTTCAAAACAATTAATTCTTCGAAAATCGATTAATATTATTCTTCTAATTCAAACAGGAGTTTGAATTAATTATCTGAACTGTTTCTAATCCAGTGTTGACTTTGAATTCGAATAAATTCAATTTCTTATTTCGATAATTTAATATATACGATATTAAATCAAAATCGATATTTAAATCAATAACAAAATTATAAAAATTCATTTATATTATCAGCTAAATATTTAAATCCATTTTAAATTATTTAAAATTAATTGACCGGAAAACCCGGGTCATTACAATCTTCCCTACTTAAAATAATTTCGTCCTCGAAATTGCTAAGGTAGGAAAAGTGCTACCAACCTATTTCTTTTCAAACTCCATTTATGTTGATACTCAACATTTCAAACTTCCTTACGTAACTCTCTTTCTAATAAATCCCTATTAGATAACTCCTCCCTTCGAATAACTATATACGATAATCTCTTTATTGAATAACTAGATTCAAAAATCTTTCTTCGAATAAACTATATTCGATTTTCTCTATTCAATTTACTCTATTTGATTAGCTCTTTTCACTTAACTCCTTCCGAATAAGCTATATTCGATAACTCCTGTAACTCTATTCGAATAAACTATATTTAATTTAGCTCCATTCGCTTGACTCTAGATTGCAGCGATCACACTGGTTACGCCTGATTCCCCCAGGAAACATCCGACCGCCCTAGGCTATCTACAGCCCTACGAATTACGCTAGCAGTCGTACGAAATGGCAACTTATCCTGAGTAACTATGTTTGACTAACTCTATCTCAATAACTATATTCGATCAACTTTAATTGAGTAACTAACATTCAATTAAATCCTAATTCGATTAACTATGTTCAATTTACTCTATCTGGTTAACTCTTAATTTTGAATAACAAATATTCGATAAATTCTAATTGAATAACTAATATTCAATTAACTATACGGATTAACCCTAACTGATTAACTCTAACTGGTTAATTCTTACTCTAATCGATTTATTCTAACTATAATTGATTATTTCTAACTCTAATCGACTTCTCCTATCTGAATAACTCCTATTGGATAGCGTTTATTCATTTATAAAGATTTACTTTTAGTAACGGTTCTTCACTTTATAAATGTTCTCTTTAATAATGTTACTTTACTTATACAAGTGTTGTATACCCCTTCTATTTAAAACTATCGGTGTTGAAAACCAATATCTCTTCTCTATATAAGTTCAGACTTATATATTCCATTTATCGAATGATAAATATTTAATTTAATTTATAAACTGTTATTTATAAATTAATCTTTTCTATTTATCTGTTAAAACAGATTTCCATTTTCTATTCATCTTCTAAATATTCCTTTGATTAAATTCTATTTATTTAACAAATAAATATCTCATTTATAACATTCTATTTATTTTCTATAGATAAATGTTTCCATTTAATCTATTTGTAAATGTTTTACAAATATTCCCTTTTAAATTCTATTTGTAAATGTTTTTACAAATATTTCTCCTTCTATTTGTTTGCACATAACTTCCATTGTATTTGTGTTACAAATATATTTCCTTTTATCTCTTTTGGTTTTTCCTTCATTCACACCCAATTCATATTTCATTCACATTGATTTTACTCAATTTATTCATTTTGATCCATTTAACTTACTTAAGTTATATTTAATTTCAATCATTCAAATTCCCATTAACTAGTTGCTAATTAACCGTTTTGCCTAGTTCACCCTTTTATTTGAATATAACTTGTTCAAATATATGTCAACTTGATTATAAACTAATCTAATTATATTTTCAACACGAGTTATATATTCGATTTCGAATATAAATTCTCAATCTCTTTCACTTATCCAAAAACCCAATTTCGATTCAAATTTCCTTTAACTAATTATTTTCCAATTTAGTTAATTCTATTTAACCATTTAAAATATGATTTTTGTCTTAAATATCATTTCACTTACTTCACTGGAGTTCATATTTATTTTATATCTGCAGTCTGGATTTTTCTAATTCTAATTCGGATTTTATTTTCTAAAAATCCTTTTATTTATTTACTTAAACCGTTATGGTTTTATAATGGTTCCGGCGCTGCTTTTCTAAAAATTTGATTTTGATATAACTCAAAATCTATACGACGAAATCCAGATTTTTCTCTTTCATTAGAAAACTATGGTTCAACCGGTCCCGACGATTCTTGTTTCAAAGAATTCCGACTTCAATTGAGTTCTGTATACTAAATTGAAGTTCGAATCGCCAATTTACGAACAGCCGCGCTACGGCGAGCTCGTTTTAATTATATTTATAAATATAAACGTTCTAACTTTGTTTATAATAATTTCAACTCCATTCTGATATATTTTTAATATATATCCAATCCATTTCACATAATATTCCCGATCTATTTCACTTCTAATATTCAAATCCTATATATTTACAATATTCAAATTCCATTTGAATTTCTTTATTCAAACTCTATATTTGAATTTCCTTTATATTTGCAATATTCTATTTCACTTCTATTTGAATTATATATATATATATATTCAAATTCTTTTATTTTACTTCTATTTGAAATCTATATTCCAATTCCCATTTCAAAATTCCTTTGAAGTAATATAAATATATACATATATTTATATCTATCTCAAATTCAAAACATTTGAATTTTCAATCAACTTGTTTTCCTTTCAAACAAATTTCCATCAAAATTTTTCTAAGGCAGCAATTTATCACTTAGGAACTCGAAAATGAACACTGATGATGTTGCGACCATCATCAGAATTATTTCCCAGCTACTGAATGAGTTCAGTGCTATATTACTTGACATTCATTTAGAAAAATATTTTCCAACTCCCAAGATTTTAAATTCTTAATTCTGGTTTGAATTCAATTTCAATTTATCTCATTTGTATATTTGATTTCATATATAAATTCCATTGGTTATATATAACTATTTATGTTTTATAATCTAATTCGATTATAATCCTAACAATCAACTTAACTATTTAAAAACAATATCGTGTCCAATCTTCTGTTCAAGTGTTTATAAACTCCTATCGACATCGTGGCGTCCCACGATTCGATCAGAATTCATAATTCACTCAACAGACTAGTCAATACAATATAAAATAGTTTTTATATCAAATAATAAATACGCTCTCTCGTATGTATATATATATACACTCAACTCATTCTAGGATACTACTGATCCTATCTCTAATGAGCACATTCCAACAAGCCTAGGTTTTCGCTCAACCTAAGCTCTGATACCAACTGTAATGACCCAAATTTCCGTAACATCAGAGTTGACTATATACATCATACGTCCAACCCAAATATCACGAAAATACGAAACATTTTTTTTAGAAGAAAGAGATAGAAGAAGAACAGAAATAACAACACAGAATCTCATATCGCAGCGAAGCAAAATATAATATATCATATCTTTGAAATACAAAATCTTAACTGTATAACATACACTTATCAGAGTACAACACTTACAACGCAGCGGAAAAAAACTCTATATAACTAACACTGAAGCCTCCTGCTCCAAGCTCCTTTAGATAGATCTGTAAAATCCTGAGCTACTTGACTGCCCATACAAATTTAGACAACCAAGAGTTATGTAGAACAAAACAAAAAAAACTCCGGGTCAGTTATGGGACTGGTATGAGTAAACAGTTTTAAAACAGTTCAGAAAACTAAATGATATCTCAATAGACCACGCCGTATAACACGGAACGGGTTTTTCCCTTATGAGAATCCGAACACTTGATTTAACTTTCAAAATCCCTTTGAAAGAAACTATAATCTTTATATCAAAACTCTTTTGATATTATAATAATGTCTAAATCAAGTAGATAAAAATCTAGTGGAACGTTTGCATCTCACGTTCCACATATATAATATACAATCAAAAACCGCAAGCACGTATTGGGTATTTGATTTCCAACTATGACAAGGTATGGAACCACCTTCCGCTGGTATATCTCTAGAGGAAAATACACCGAGTTCAACAAGAACATCTTGCAACTCAGCCACACATGACCGACCACTTATTTGGCTTGAGTGTATCGAATGTATATCACCAACGGTTGGGATCAGCAACCGTTTCCCGAATGGGACAACATCAACAATAGATTTTTAGAAGTAAATGAAACTCTTGATCAGGCGATTATACATCCTAATAGGTGCGACCTACATACCAATGTTGCCTGCCCAATTTCTGTCATTTACCGGTTGTTGAGGCCAGAGGCTACGATTTATCATCACATCAGATTCACTTCGAATGCCACATTGTCAGATCCATCGAAAATCACTAATTGACGTCTACAACAGTACATTACGTGTTAGCTAAAGAAGTTTCCTTCTCCGCTTCCACTCTTGGTACGGTTGAAGAAATCAATGTGCGTGACCTTTCTGGAAATACTCTGTCAGACATTCATCCATACAAGTCATCCATGAACAGGATGAATCGAAGGCACAATTTCTATTAATAGAAAAAGTCCTTGCACTCTACTCCGTCTTCGATTATCTTTATATAATCTGATTCGCACGCTACTGCCAATAAGGAGTGGTTCTTCGGATAATACTCCAACCGGTCTCTCCATATTGACAACGATGGTCAAAACTTCGATAGTCAGTGATTTAACTATCGAATAAAAACAAGTATTTCGATAGTCGATGATTTAACTATCGAAGAAAACAAGTGTTCATCCAATTATCAAACAATCACAGAGCCCTTAATTAATATTCCATTAATTAAATTACTTCTCTATTTCTTTATCAATATTTGTTAACCAAATATTTTCAATAACCATATTGGCCTTTTACGTTATTTGGAAAACATTTCCAAATATCGCCTTCCTTTATTTTCTAAACTTTAGAAAACATAAGCTATTTATAATTGGAAAATATTCCAATTACTTATCTCTTTTCAAATCTCGTTTATTCCTATACTTAGGAAATATTCTATTTCTAAGTTTACACTTATTTGGGTTAAAACGGATGTTGTGTAAAACATCGTTACGACAACCCAAATACTATATTCAACTAACTCTTATCCAACATTGATCTTCGAGCTTGAAATCTTACTGTTTATCTGTTAATAATGAAATCAGTCAAGTTGGGGTATAACTACCTCTCAGACCTTGACTGAATAACATTTATAACGTCAAAACAGATAAGACTACTTACTCGAATAATCAATACCATACAACTGATTATTCACCTTTAAACACATATACACTTCCTCTTTCTATTCTTACTAGTTGTTATTCTAGACTTCCTTTTTGATTATACTATTCTATTTCTAAGTTCGTTTCCTTATCGATTTCTATATATTTCGATACGTTGATTTCTAACTATCAAACTTCTTAAAAATATTCTATCTCCTTAAATTCCCGGAAAAATTCTCCATAACCTCCTTTGTACCGGGAGCATCGGGAAAATCCCCAAACTGCCACACAGGCCTCTGTAATCAAAAAGAAAAAGGAAAAGCCAAGCGGCTTGCCGATACGGCGCATAAAATCTCATATATGAATTAAATACGTACCTTTTGTCGAGCAATCTATTTATATACCTTCTAACACTTTATTCCAAACCTGTCTCCTGTATATTTATGCCTGTCCAATCTATTTTAACTATACCAATCGTTTTAACTAAATTCGTTAATTGATTTGTTAATTAACTCTTCAGTCTATTTCACCTTCATATTTGAACATGACATGTTCAACTATATTTTAACTTGCATGATAACAAATTCTAATTATACTCATACTCTCGTTTCCTTATCGATTTCTCCATTCAAATTCCAATTCAATTCTATTTGAATTCTCTTTATTTAAAATTCATTTGAATTCTATTTTCAAATTCTATAGTTTAAAGTCCATTTGAATTCTATATTCAAATTCTATAGTTTAAAGTCCATTTGAATTCTATATTCAAATTCTACAGTTTAAAGTCCATTTGAATTCTATATTCAAATTCTATAGTTTAAAGTCCATTTGAATTCTATATTCAAATTCTATTTGAATTTCTCTGCATTATTTATAAACAACGTTTATAACTTCACTAAAAATCCCCCATTATATATTTATAAACAAAGTTTATAAATTCAACTCAAATCCCATATTTTCATTTATAAACAGAGTTTATAAATTTAATTCAAATCCCACATTTTCATTTATAAACCGAGTTTATAAATTCAATTCAAATCCCACCTTTTGATTTATAAACAAAGTTTATAAATTCAATTCAAATCCCACCTTTTCATTTATAAACAGAGTTTATAAATTCAATTCAAATCCCACATTTTCATTTATAAACAGAGTTTATAAATTCAATTACTTGTTTTATATATCTTCAAAACAAGTTAATATTTTCTATAGTTTATTTAAAAATTCAAATTCTATTTATAAAAATAGAATTCCCTTTTTAAATCTCAAATACCCTTTTTCGATATTTTTATAAATCAATATTCAAGCCCAGTGATATTTTAAACAATCAAATCAACCAATTTTTAATCATTTGATTTTTAACACATCATATATGAATATATATGATATCAAACAAACAAACAGATGATATATATTTTTGAGGAATCCAGTTGGATTCCTCCAACCTGTTTTTTCTGCATCCACAGACGTTAGTCAACATAGTAATACCCATCTTGCTTCGAGGCAGGATATCGCGGTATGAAGGTCATCCACTATTATAGCGTGAGGCGTATAGGGTAATCATCCGCTAATGAAACTGCGGGCATCCGCTAATGAGACTGCGGGAATCCAACAAATCATCAACCCAATATATATAATAGTCAACCCTAAATAACTAATATATTTCAAACAAATCAAAAAGCATTCAACAAGCAACAAACAATTATTTTTAACAATATGAAAATAATTCTAACTAAAAGGTGAGATTTACTCACCGATGATTTTATTTTCTGAATATCCAAATAAAAATTCCGGCTTGTGTAAATCCGCAGTTATGAATCTACTCAAATTGTCTCGAATACATTTTATTTTTGTACCTATGATTATTCGATTTTATTTAACGATCAATCGATTATTCATTTACTAAAATAAATAAATCATTCATCCTATGTATTTTGAATTTCTAAAAGAAATATACCTTATTACTCTGATCAACGCTACTATTCCAATTAGTAGTCTTCGTTAATATGATTTTGCCGCACTTGCATCGCTAAATCCCAGCTAACCTTCCTTCTCCCTTCGAACCAACAGAACTCATGATCGAAACTTCAAACACCATCGTAGTGTTCTTCCCGAACACCATACTGCCTACTACCGATGTTTACATACCACAACTCTATTTAGGCATTACATCAAACACTTCTAAGGCACGCCCCTGTTGAACTACTCCAACTCCCCCAACACCGAACTTCACCCTGATAACAACAAGTTCACACCCTTCAATGGATCGCGACCCTCCCTCTTTCGAACTGTGTGACTACTGTCGCTCCTACCAGAATCCATCGCAACCACTCCTTGTCAATCGATCCCTTCCTTCCTTGTGAACCCATCTCCAACGATGTCGAACCCACATCAAAGACCACCGAGCGTCTTCCTCCATTCCAGATTTTCCCAAAACCATCATCGAGCCCTTTGCTGAACCCCCATCGCAAGGACCCAAACCTGCAGTAATCGTGAAGAGGAATGAAATCGCGATTCTCCTCTTCAATGCCTGGAGCGAATTTGATTTGAAGAAATTGAGGGAGAAGGGACTTCGGATTAATTTCTGAGAAGTAAAAATGAACGCGAATGAATTTAAAGGAGGAGCCCTTTTGATTTATAAAGAGGAACTGTGGCCATCTATTGTACACGAGCTAGTGATTTTTGAAGATCAGAGGAGGCCACGGCTATGGTTTATTCTGTGGAAATGGTGGAGCCACCGTGCTTTGTTTTGGGACCACCATCAAAAAGGATTTAATTAAAATTGGAATTAACCAATATGATTAAATTAATTAATTTATTCTGTTGATTTCAAGCTTCTATTCGAACACAAAAATAAGTCTGCCTAGGGTTAAACTATTGTGCTAAACATACTGGTACGGGTTTCAAACCCCTATTCGATCATCTGTAGTTGACATTGTTGACCCGCTTTTTAGTCAAAGCATTTGCATATGGAATCTCTGATAAACAACACACTAGAGTATTGGGAATACCGTCAGAAGACAGCAAGCGATTTGGTTGAAGTCGCATCACAAACAAAGAATGGCCCGGAACTCCTATCAGATGACCTTTTTTGGGCCTGAAAACAACGATTACGAAGCTATGCCCCGTAACTCTTGTAGCTCTCTGAATCAACTTCAGTTTGAGCTTTGGTTCAACTCAGTCGGACTTACGGTTTGAAAGTTATGCCCGTTTCCGTGAACGCCTGCAGAACCGGAAACTTGGAATTTGGAAATTGGCTTGACCTCCTGGATCGGATCGGACTCGCTCCGACTCCACTCTTCGAAGAAGCATAGCATTGGATGGTTTTGGCAGAGCTCTGACTCAGTTTGGATCGGGTGAATGGAGCAATCCGACCCGCTTCGCATCGGATCCTCACAAGAACACAAAGTCTTCGGGTTGAAGACACCAACTCGGTTCGGATCGGACAACCGAACCGACCCACCTTACACACTGCACTGAAGTGCTTCCACTCTTCGGATCGAAGACACCAACTCGGTTCGGATCGGAAGTCCGAACCGACCCGCCTTGCACCAGATGTATAGCAACACGTCCAGCCTTCGGTTGGAATACTCCGGATCGGTTCGGAAGGAAGAGGACCCGAACCGAACCGCTTCGGCCTGCTGCTACACCTCAACTTTGACCTGTTCTCAAGGAGTAACTACCTCCTATTAATCCGGATTGGCTTACACCTGTCCTAGCATGATCTGAAGACCACTTCTCCACTATCTCTGAGATGGCCTCTCCATATGCCACGTGCCCCTCCAATCCGATCCGATTCAGGACTCCCAGCAGCTTCTCTACGCCTATAAATACACCATCATATGGTCATTTCAGGGGACTTTTTCGGTTCTCACTCACATTGGCTTCCACCATTGCTTCGCAACAGCAAGGAGGCCGACTCTAATCACTTTAACACGAGGTTATCGTGTATAATTCAACCTCTAATCTCCTCTTTCATATTGTAAACACGAGGATTTCGTGTATAAACCGCAATCAAACAGCATTGTAATAGTTTTCTTAGGATTTAAGAAACTATAAAGTGGACGTAGGCTTGGATTGAGCCGAACCACTATAAAAATCTCGTGTGTCTCCTCTTAATTTACTACTTTTTCTGCATTAATCTGTGATTGTGAGGTTTCCACATAGATTTTTGGGTGTTAGGCCCAGATTTCGGTCTAACAGACATTAATTTAAACCAATAAATTAAATTAAAAAAGAATTTAAATTCCTTGATTTAATTAAATTTCAAAACAATTAATTCTTCGAAAATCGATTAATATTATTCTTTTAATTCAAACAGGAGTTTGAATTAATTATCTGAACTGTTTCTAATCCAGTGTTGACTTTGAATTCGAATAAATTCAATTTCTTATTTCGATAATTTAATATATACGATATTAAATCGAAATCGATATTTAAATCGATAACAAAAATATAAAAATTCATTTATATTATCAGCTAAATATTTAAATCCATTTTAAATTATTTAAAATTAATTGACCGGAAAACCCGGGTCATTACACACACTCTGGTTCACCAGACTGACCCGGTTTTTGAAATGCTTGGGTTAGACCGGGTTGTACAGGTCTAGGTTATCGGATGTTGCGAAGTCCAGAGATGAGCTAGATGCATTCATACGTACGAGATTATATGGTGTGTATTCTGCTGTGCATTGTGTATGAGGACAGGTTATTATAACTGTCCAGATGTGTGATGTACTCTGATATTGTAAGTATTTCTGAAAGCTCTCAATAAAAGGTTATTTCTGTATTTTATTTTGTTCCGCTGCGATGTGAGACTCTGATTCGGTGTTGTGTTGGATCTTCTTCTTCTATTCTAGTATTTCTTTCTTTCTTATCTCACCCTCTAATTTCTTTCTAATAACCATCTAGTGTTTTCGGTGTTTGGAAGATCGACACGGGATATGAAATTGTATTTATGTTGATTTTCGAGGCCGAAAATCCTTGGGTTGTTACAGTGGTATCGGAGCTATTGGTTTAGTAATAACCTTGGCTTCGTGGCGTAACTCGATAAAGATAGGGTTAGTAATACCCTAGATCGAGATTGAGTGTATATGTATGAGAGCGTATTTGTAAATTTTATATACCAATGTCTTCTATTATGTTTGTTGATCGGTTCAAGTGTTGAGAAGCATTGAACTGACAATGGATACAATATTGTTTTGTAAAAAGGGTAAATGAAATAATTTTACCTAAACTATATTTTTGTATAGAAAAGAAATAATTTTACCAAATTATTAAGATGTTGGTTTGTGTGTTGATTAATTTGAATAGAATTCAAACTGGATTCGAAATTTGAATTGAAAACTTAACTTGGTTAAGTATAATTAATTAAGAATACTATCGAAATTAAATAAAATAGATTTGGTAATTGGAAATTTAATCAATGAATAATAATTAAATGGAAATCAATTGGATATTAATCGATTGATATTCAAATATGTGAAACCAAAATAAATATCAATATTAAATGTAAATTCAATTTGATTTGGGTGTACATGGGTTATTAGTTGTGAATTGGTTGTTATTGGATGATGGTTTGTTTGAATGAAATAATCGACAAATTTAATGGAGCTAAGTGAATTATGAACTAAAGAATGAATTTTAGTATACTGGAATGAAGCTGCATATGAATTGGAATTTATGATTTAACCTTGTATTTGATAATGAATTGATGTTATCTGTTTGATTTTGGAATTGGTGTAGTAATATTGCTAATTAGGGAAATATTATATCAGAATTTTATATATCTGTTGCTTATATGTGAACTGAGTTAAGCACAGCTGCCAGATGGTAAGGCAGATTGATTTTGGTTGAGTAAATCATATATACATTGAGCAAGTATGCTCAATAGTGCTTGTAAAAGGTATTCCTACGCGAAAATATCAATTTTGGATTTTGATTTATGTTTTCGGACCGTGTGGATCGATGTATATAAATTATTTGATCCTGCGGTATCACAGATGTCACTCCGTATAGGGGATACTCTACCGAATTTTTCGAGAATTTAATGTGTTAGAAAATTTTGGATATTTTGAAAAATATTTATATATGATATTGAATTGGTTTTCGATTCAAAATAAATTGGATTTAGAAATTAATGGAATTTGTAGCATTTTTCTCACCTTGGCAATTTCGGGGACGAAATTATTTTAAGGGGGAAGAATGTAACAACCCATACTTTTGGTAGTTATATATTTAATTTAATTTATTAGTTTAAATATTGTAATTGGAATATAAATGGATTTTAGATATTTAATTCGTTACTAAAACGAAGTTGAACGGTATAATTCATATTTGAAGTTGTATATATTATTCTACTTGGATATTTATGATAATAATAATTTGATATTATTTAATTAAATTATTTTGGAATTTATTTATATTTTATCGGTAAACGGAATTTAAAGGTGAACCGATGAATATATTGAGCTTAAAATAACATCGTTGTGCAAACGGAGTCGGAATTCAACGAAATTAATTTCATTTGGATCGGAACGCCAAGGCATAGTAGTACGAACGTTTTCGTTACGTTTGGAGTCGGACGTGGTAGCGCGTAAATTTAACGGTCAATAATAAAAAGGGGTAATGTGAATTAACCATTAAAAAAACTTTTGCACTATGGAAAAGGTACAAGCACATACCCATGTGGATCAAAACAAACACATACCCGGAATACCTATCCTATCAATTTAGAAGATAAAATGGTCAACGTCTATATTCCTTTCTGCAAACCTAAAGATGCATACCTAAATACAAATACCCATCTCGTTAATACCACGTAGCTACCCAAATTTAGACTTGTATGTTCCCACAGCTAGTCTAAACTACACCGTAACGCTTATACATGCCTGCAGCTATCCTATACTTTCAGCTCAGCACACGCATGAAATGAAAACGCTGCGCTGTCTAGATTCGCATGCTAGTTGTACCAAACATTACTTTCTTGCCAAACCACCATCCGTGATGCCCCAGTCTCCTTCATCTATATATCCACTACTTTTTGGTTTGGTTTTCTTCTTCATTCTTCTGCTTATTATTATTTTTTGTTTCTCCTCTTTTAGTACGAATAAGAAACCCAACACCTCCATCTAAAAGCTGTTACCTCACAGCTGAAAATACCTTTCTCTCCCTAACCAGAAGCTTCATTCATCAAAACAATGAAACCTTTCCACAAAGCAAAAGAAAAGCTCCCCAGCTATTCACGTTCGCCGCCGAGGCACTCAACAGCAAGGGAAAGGGAGGGTCGGTGCAGTTCAATGGGAGGGTTGAGGGAATGTTAGCATGAAGGCGGTCCTATTGAATGTGATGAAGCACGGGAGAAAGTCAAAATGGAAGTGGTGGAGCGTTTGGAAGTAGCGGAGGCGTTCAGATGGTAGCGGTTCAGAGGAGGTCAAGGGGCACATGTAGCTGCGAGTGAGAAGAAGGGTTGGTGATCTCGGTCTCGAGAACCAGGAAGGGAAATAACGAATAATGGAAAAGCAGTATTGGGTGACCTGTTATAACCTAATAGATGTATTCAGCAAGAAATTAGTTATTAAAAACTGGTAATATTAATGTAGACGTTAATTTGTACAGGCAAAATTGGGTTTCGCGTTCAAGAAGAATGGGATGAGATGAAGGGAATGAATCGAAAGGAGGGAAAATGGAGCCAGTCTGTTAATGTAAATGTTAGTAATTAAAGTATTAATTTTTTTTAACAAAAAGTCGGTTAATCCGAGTGAATCTGGAAACGTGAATTTGGTACAGGGGTCAAGGTAACAGGAACGAAAAGTGAATTGACAGAGGAACAAAAGGGTTTGGCACCGTTTTATCCAAACGTATTTAGTCGTAAATAATTTTTAATTAAAAGGGTCATTATTAGACTCCTACACACTAAAGCGTAAATTTGATGCAGGCATGTTGCTGGATACTACTGAATGAGTTGGCGTGATGTATTTGCTAATTAAATGTAATTAGTTTAAGTAAATTTAATTAAGGAAGATATTAAATTAAATCGTATAGTTATAATGGTAATAATTCACACATATATTTTGAGAACTGAACCAACAAGCTACATTGGAATCATGGAAATGAACACTGCATTCTGGAACTGTCTTGGACAAAGCTAGAGGCTACTGGAATTTTAGTTAAATTAAACACTTGTTTAATTTAACTGAAAAGCGAACCGCTTTAACGGCAATGAAATCAAGGTGAGTCAAAACTCACTCAGATCTACCCATTTATAATTTATATAAATTAGGTTTTTATTTTGTGTGCTCTGTTTGCTAGTGGTTGACTGTTTGCTAGTATTATATTTATTTGTTGATTTAACTGATGAAATTAAACCGTTGTTTAATTTCAGTGAAATACCAAATCGTTAATTTAATGATTGGATCCAATAGAGGTAACTCACCTTGATTGGTCACATTTATAAAATAAACATGTTTTAAATAGTTTGAATTGCTTGTGAATTGGTTGATGTTAAATGATCGTTATTTATTGTTATCAGTTAAATGAAATTGAATGATCTGATTTGATATAACCATTTTGGATACAGGGAAGAACAGGTTGGAGGGATCCAACGGGATTCCTCAAATATATAAATTATTTTCATGTTATCGTACATGAAGTGTCATGATTGGGTGATTGATTTGATTAGTGATCATTGACTGAAAATTCAACCTTTGTTTTGTTTTAACCATTGAGCAATATTGGTTGAGTAATCGGCAGAAAATGGCCTAAGAATAAATTGTTTTGGTATTATTGATTTACCATCTGGTGAATCGATAGGACTAAAGTTATAAACAAAATTATAACTGGAGATAAATTTTTGAAATATATTATTTAAAATAAAGGTTGGTTATTTATTATTCAAATTTATAATTAATTATTAAGTGATATTACTAAGTTAATTCTGATGTAAATCAGATTTATAAATATGGGAATAGAAAACTAATCTAATGATTTAAAATTTGGTAATTGCTTTGTTAAGAGATAATTAAATGGAATTATTTAAATTAATTATATTTTTAATTAATTTAAAGGGAGAACGAAATGGGAATTGGTTAAGGAGATAACTGTGTTTTGAGTTGACTAAAGTCGACCATTTTAACTGGAGTTGATTATTAAACTAGTCTGTTTTGAATTAATCTAATAAAATAGTTTAATGAATATTGTTTTAATTTTAACAAGGTTTTAAAAAAGGGATTTACCATTTATTCTAGTTAATAGAGAAATTAAATACTTTTACTGTAGTTAATGAGTGAAGTAAATTATTATTTTAATAATAATTTAGGATATTTAATTTTAATTGAAATTCATTTAGAAAGTAATCGAAGTTGGAATGGAATCTAATTGATTTGTGAAGGGAGTTTATGAACGGGTTTTATATTTAAAATCCAATTTTTTGTAACAAATTTATAAAGAGAATTTTAAGCAGATACGATGGCCTGAATTAAACGATACATGAATTGAGTAAAAGGTGATTAGGAGAAAAAGGGTTTATAATAAACCAGGGTAATATAAATGAGGTTTAGGATTTTAAAGCATTAATTTTAAATTAACGTTACTTAAAAATGGGACTGAGTAAAACTGGGGAATTGAAATAAGATTTTTAAGCAGGAAACGATTGAATGGATTAGAAAAGAAATTGGTAAAAGTGAATTTGGTAAAGAAGTGGGTATTAGGGTTGTATAACCAAATCCGAATTATAAAAAATGAATTTATTTTAAGAGGCAAAGGTTAAAAGGAGATACTTTATAAGGAATTACTTAATTATGGAATTAAGGAATAAGGGTTATATCCCAGAAAGAGACGTTCAAAAAGTAAGAAGGTTTTATGAAACCGTTTTTGAATAAAATGGTTAGATGGAATTTGTGTGGATATTGGAATGAATTATTGGGTTGCAGCTCTTATCTATCTGAAGTTATGAATGCTGTTGATCAAGGTCTGAGAGGTAATTAAAATACCCCAACTTGAACGACATCAGGATTATCTGAGGATGATATTAGTTGTAATGGGAAAGGAGGTTAGTAATAATATATTATTTCCATTAGAGAAATAATAATGTAGTGCCGTTGTTAAAAATGTGGAGAATATATATAATGAGAAATCCGGAGTAAAGGAAATTAGAAAAAAATATGAGTATATGTATATATAATGAGAATCCAAAGAAAAAGGAAATAAAAGGGTATTGCATGAATTATAACAATATTTTTTATTATAAATAAAATGTAGAAGTTGAGTTTTATTCAATAAGAATAAGTGTTAGATGTCGTCAAGCAATGAAATAAGAGATATTTCCTAACGTTGTTTTACAAATAAATAAGTTTAATTGATTACCCAGTATTGGATAATGAGGTGGTTAATGTTTTGAGAGTGAAAATAGAAACTGGATATGATATAGGATTTTCTTGAGTACTAAAATGAATTTGTTTAAAGAAAAATCTTATGTTAAATAAGAAGCGAAAAAACTATATTCATAATATCGATATATTTAAGAGTTTTAAAATTTACATTTGTTTTAATTAAAAGGCCGAGTGATGCTGAATACTGAACCGATGAACTCACTGGATTATCATGATTGAATCACTATTTATTTTGATAGTTAAATAACCGACTATCAAATCTGTCCAATACGATTATTGGTACGGAAAGACCAGGATCGAATTTACATTCGAAAACCATTCCTACCAACAAATACGTGAAGATATTAGCAGATGATCGAGATGGAGCGTTGAAGGCCGTAGATTTTCATAAACGGAAGAACCATTAATATTCGCTCCCTTGCAAGTAGAGATAAGCTATGATTTTGTCGTGTTTGGAATCTACGGATTGCAAGGACCACTCGCTACTAATCAATAGGGTGATTCCTTGGATGTGGTAGGAGGGTACCTTCGGTTCACCTGTTCCTGGATGACTTGTATGGACGGATGTCTGGCAGAGTATTTCCAAAGGGATCGCGTATGTTGATTTCTTCAAACGTGCCATAATTGGGTAGCTCCCAACTAAGGTATTTTTGTGGACGTCAATTAGTTATATCTGGTGGATCTGAGGATGTGGCATTCAAAGTGAATGGTGACTAGATGTTCTAGAAGATAATTTAAACCTCAAGCCTCATCAACCAGGAAATGAAAAAAATCGGGCAGGCAGTATGGCTATGTGGGTCACTCTCATTAGGGTGTATAATCACCTATCTAGAAAAATTCCTTTTGCTTCTTTAATCTAGTTCGATGTTGTCCCTTTCAGGAAACGCTGGTTTGAGCCTAACCGTTGGTGATATACATTCGATACACTCAAGCGAAATGAGTGGTCGGTCATGTATGGGCCGGGCTGCAAGACATTTTTGTTGAACCCATTGTATTCCCCTATAGAGATACACTATCGGTATGTGGTCACCTACCTTGTCATAGTCGAAATCCAATTTCCAATAAGCGCCCGCGGTTTTGATTGTATACTATATATGTGGAGCGTGAGATGCAAGCGTTCCGCTAGGTTGATATTTATTTGTATTTAGACACTATTATAATATAAGAAAAACTATTGATTTCAAAAATGTTTTAGGTTATCATAAGGTAAAAACCGTCCGTATTTATATGTGGATTTGGTCTTACGATTATCCTTTTATTTCAAAAATATTTTGAACTTTAGAATCAAGTTTGTATGATTTCGCTAAACCCTTTTACGAGTTTTTCTTACTCTGGTTTACCAGACTGACCCGATGTTTGTAATGCTCAGGTTAGACCGGGTTGTACGGGTCCAGCTTATCAGATGTTGCGAAGTCCAGAGAAGAGCTGGAGGTGTTCAGACGTATGAAATTATATGGTGTGTATTCCGTTGTGCATTGTGTGTGAGGACAGGTTATTATAACTGTCTAGATGTGTGACAAGCTCTCAATGAAAGTTTATTTCTGTATTATATTTTGTTCCGCTGCAATGTGAGACTCTGATTCGGTGTTGTGTTGGATCTTCTTCTTCTTCTATTCTAATATTTCTTTCTTTCTTATCTCACCCTCTAATTTCTTTTTAATAACCATCCTGTGTTTTTGGTGTTTGGAAGATCGGCATGCGATATGAAATTGTATTTATGTCGATTTTCGGGGCCGAAAATCCTTGGGTCGTTACAGAAGCATACGCATTTGGATGCAGCTACGATGGCGCAAGGCGGTAGCAATACAACATGTCTAGAATAAAATTGTTGGTCGGGGGCACACACCCAGTAATACAAACCAGCCTGCTCCAAGCAGTATATCCCTCTGGCGGTGCATTAGCCCTACCATCCTCTCCTTGTGCGCGAACGTCTCTTTTGGGAATGTGAAACCACAAACGCCATTTTCTTAACCGCTGTTGCGTCCAGTGCGATGGCACCAATTCCATTGCTTTTTCTAGTATAACCGCGTCCGACAACGTGTCTGGCGCCGCTGGCGCATCTCCCTCAACCATATATACATTCTCTACCTCCTTGTGTACAACCGAGGAGTGTTGTCTTTCTAATTGTTCCATGTGATCGGATGCCTCTGGTAGATTTGTCGTCCTAGAAGGAGTGGACCTCCCGGAAGTCTCAAGCTCACTGCACGTCGAGCTAGCATTTCTAGTTGAGTTAGACGTACGCAACGATGCTAAAGAAGTTTCAGCTTCCAAAATCTATTTTTTCCTGGATTTTGTCTTCGTTGCTAGCTATACTTTAACACACTAGCTTTAAACATCATAGTTGAATAACCTATACCCCTCGTGTTGGTGCAAACTAACATGTGTGTGCAGTGTTATGCGATACCAAGATAATATAGTTCACAAGTTAAAAGCGTAGGTCGCGACGACAACCATAAATCCTTGAGACTATCGCCATCATCGCAGCTGACTAACATTACTGGATTCGTACCAAATCGCAACTACGTTGCGCTTAAGATCTACAAAGGAGGTACAAATATTTAGGCCATCATCGCAGCAGACTAACATTACTGGATTCGTACCAAATCGCAACTACGTTGCGCTTAAGATCTACAAAGGAGGTACAAATATTTAGGCCTTTGAGTCACAGTCCAAGTATATGCTCTAATCCAATGTGTAAACTCAAGTCGTTAACCGTGCGGCTATCGACATATGTATTGATTTGGTCACGCGAATGACACAAAAAGGTACGGATCTAGAAGCGGGCAGTCCGGAATTCAGAATTCCAAAAGAAATTCATGACACGGTGGCGGAGGTTAAAGTTCTCGGAAAAACACGAATGCAACGTTCCCCGACAAGAGTGCAAAAGCTCGCACCCCACGGGGTACAAAATTTCGTACCCTATTAGGTACGAGTCTCGTGGCCCACTAGGTACAAATCTCGTACCCCAATTGGGGTACGAACTCTTCCCTTCATCATCCCCAGAAACTCCCTCTTCTCCTTCACCGTCGCGGTACTCGAATCCCCTCTTCTTCTCCTTTCCCCTTCTATTTTCACTCTCGCATATCTTCCTCTCTCTAGCTCCAAACCCGTGCCCATGAGAAACCCGAGGTTAGCCTCGGCGTCTCCCTCAGGCACTATGGCCGAACTTGAAAGGGGAAGGCTCGCGCTTTTAAGGACATTCAATCCTACCTATTGTCGAGTGTTCAAATAATCGGGTCCGGGATCTCAAGTTTAGTGATGGTAGAGACGAAAAGCTAGAAGAAGGGAGAGAGTGGGGGGAGCTCGTATTTATAGAGAAAAAGGGACCAAGCCCGACCCTTCATGTTCCCTAACAAGGCACGAATTAACATACCACGGTAGGGTACGAAATTTTGTACCCCGCCGGAGTACGAGATCTCGTACCCCGTTTAGGGTACGAAATTCTCGTACTCCAAGCATGGGTACGAGTATAACACAAAAACTATACATATGTACCCGATGTTTGTGCATACAGACAATTACTAGCATGCAAATTTGATATAATGTGTGTAATTAACGACATAAACACAACGTCATATCGACAAACAACTCATTTACGATTACAAAGTAAACCAGCTCAACAACTAACATCTATTTTCTTGAGTTTACAGGAAAATCGACGACTCAACAATTACTTCAACCAACGCAAAGCACATCATGTCAAGACAAGACATACTTTGGGGGGAAATGTTAACCGGCCTTTTGGCTCGGTTCCCAAAAGTACGTAAGACACGTTCGACTCAACATATCGTGTGAAATTGAAGCCAGGAGTGTCGTCGAGGAGTTAAGGAAACAATCTAGGAAGGGGTCATGCAGGCAGGAACCTAATCACTCCTCCAAACATCGCTAAATCCATACCTCAAACCCTAGGAAGTCATGAGTTTCATTAACTTCGACTCCCCGTCACCATACAAGTATCCTTCGGGGTACGAGTTTCGTACCCCTCGGCATACGAGTTTCATGCCTCACAGCGTACGAGTTTCATACCCCATGAGGTACGAATTTCGTATGAGTTTCCTACCCCCATAGGGTACGAGTTCCGTATCCCACGAGGTACGAATTTCGTTCCCCACGGGGTACGATTTTCTAGCACTCATGCTACGGGGTCCAAGGTTTGGAGGTTTGCACTATGGGATCCGAGATTCCTGATGTGGTCCTCTACTTATATCTACTCCTACGTACTCCCACCTAACCACTCTACTATAAATACCCCTCAAGCTCACACTTCAAAGGGGTTGGAATTTAGTGATTTGACATCTCTTGAGAGCTCCAAGTAGTCTCTTTAATGGCATCAATGCTTTGAGGAAGAAGAAGGGAAAAAGTGTCTTTTTCCTAATATTTTCTGATGAAGATTATGACCTCGTATCAATTAGAGATGTATGTAAAAGGATATCATGAGATGGTCTCAACCTTGTAACTCTTTGTTATTAATAGTATTCCAACAACTCTTCCAAAGTGGATGTAGGCTTCTAGCGAGACCGAACCACTATAAATCTCTTGTGTTATTTACTACTTTCAACACCTACTTTTCCACGCAAAACTATAATTCTTAACTAACTAAGAATCTTGGGTGTTTAAGACCCGTTAACAATGTACTAGTTAAATTGTGTAGAAATAATTTTTGAAACAAAAATATGTATTTTTTTTACATTTGAAAGAAAAACATGCAAGTAAAATATTTGAAAAGTACATGGTGGTTTTGGGGAAAATGGGGTATATTTTGGAAATGATGATTTCTCATGATTTTTTTTTAAATTAATTCTTTAGGAAAAATGTGTACATTGTATAACATGTATAGCTCAATAGTTTTTAAGCTATGATGTATGAAAGAACTAAATAACAAAACATAGAAAAAATTTCATTTTGTCATAAAATTTTCGATAAAGAAAATTTTGAAAATCTCTATTTTTTTGATATAAATTTTTGGAAATTTTTTTGACACATACTATGGTGGGTCGATAAAATAAGTTGAAAATTTATTAGAATGAAGTAGATGTTTGGGATAAGTCTAGAAATTAACATCTTGTTGTGAGTAATTGAACTGACACTGTAAACATGAATGGTTGTGGAACTGATGAGAAATAGTTGTCCTTGTCTACTTCAACTTTCTGATTTGAAAAAAAAAGTTTTGTGTTTTATTTATGTTATGTCATCTTTTCATGATTTGGCAAGAATAAGTTTCTATGGAGAAAAATAAACTTTTGAAAGAAAAAAAGATAGAGCTAAACCACATTTTTAAATCATGGAGTAGGTAAGGATTAGAGCCTAGGAAAGACGGGAAATATTTCAAGGCTATAAAGTAGATAGCAAGAATTGTTTATGGAATAATGGTAAATTCCCGTAAAGTGCATAAGCGCCATAGAGCCTGGGTTGTTGCTTGGGAAAGACAGATAGTACACAACAAGGACTAGTTGTGACATGTAAATGATTGAGGGCAAGCAAGTTGTTTAGATCATGTGGTTTAGACTTTTCTTTGTCAGTGTGGACACTATCCTAGGATTCTTAGCCCATGGTAGTAGCTATGTAGTGTGTTAGTTTTTTCCTTATTTTAGTTTGGAAAGAATTAGGAGGCTTATTTAAAGACTAAGCTTAGATTAGTGAATTAAGTTAAATAAGCTAAAGATAAAGAGTAATGGCATAACTAAAGGAAAACAAACAATGATGACAACTGCAAAAATAAAGCAACAAATATGGCAATTGAGAAAATGGAAAATTTCGAGAAAAATGGATTTTTCCAGAGTAAATTGGAAAAGAAAATTTATAACAAGAAAAAAATTCTTTTGTAAATTGTGCTTGGATTGAGAGATAGGACATCTATATATAATAGTTGAATAAAATCCAAGTACATATAGAAATGGTACATAAAAGAAAAATGTAAGACGTGAAGTTTTCTGTGTTCCACCTTTTTGTAACATAATAAATCAAATTTAGAAAAGTAGATTTTTCTATAATTCACAAATTTAAAGTTGGTTGGTAGGGTTTGGATGCAAAAATTGGATGAACTACATTCTTATTTTGTAAGAGTGTGGGGAAAATTAGATGAAAAAAATATTTTGATTTTCAAAATATTGAATTCATATAGAAATTTCTAGTATATTTAGGATATGTGCATCATGCTTTCAAAAAGTTTTAAAGAAAATTTTCATTCATATAGGAGGTACAGCTTAGGCACTCATTACATTCATGTATTACTATGATGTGTTACACTTTCTACAGGTTCACAAATGGTTGAAGAATTGGAAGTACGCATGATGGTTGTAAATTATGCGAGGAATTGCTTAATTTTATCCTTACCAAATTTCGGGGACAAAATTTCCTAAGGGTGGAAGAATGTAACAACCCATATTTTATTAAAATATTAAACAGAAATATAGATAATTTATGATTTCAGAATTTAGCCTCGAAACATATATCATTGTGTTTGTGGCAATTTTCTGATTTATTTTGATATATGACTTGCCCCAAACGAAGTCCATATAGGAAGTTCTTGATGAATTAATAATTAAAAGATTGTATGCGTATATATGCGCACAAATTCGAAATTTGAAATTAAATATGAGTTATAACTAGAAAATAATCATTCAAACGGGTTATATTGAGGAATAAAGTAAACGTTAGAAAGTAACTTTAATTCGAAATTTAATCCGTAGGAAACACATTTAAGGCATAGGAGCTGGGTCGACCAAAGGGTCGACACACCCTTAAGGAGGTTCGAGCATAGGGTCGACACACCCTTAAGGTGGGTCGACCCACCCATTCCCAGATCTAATTTGTGAGTGACATGTTTTTTTAATGTATACGGTTCAGATTTTATATTAGTAAATCCGATGAAGCAGGATTTCCTGTACACCTATAAATAGACTAGCAGAGCCTAGCTTTCAACTCATATTTTCTGAGATAACGCCAAGGCTCTGTCATTTTCTTTCCTTGCCAAATCTTTCTGAAATTAGAAAAAAATAGATGAAGGATATTCTGATTCAAGATTTGAAGATAAAGAATGTAAATCTATAACATAGGTGTTCACAATTCTGATCAACGTGAGGTAATTCTTATAAATCTGATTTATTTAGGTTTCTTCTTTCCCTCTTCTTTTAGTATCAAATTTATAAATTTGTGGTCGTTTTAATTCTAGATTCGATTAGGAAGACCACATAATCACATATATGAATCAGATTCAAGGATTGAAAAGTTGCTAGGTGAGTGGATTAGAATTATACCATTGGGATAACGGTATAATCATCGTTTACATTCACCGTTATTCTTAAAATGTTAAATAACTGTAATTTGTGGTAATCGTGGTATAATTTATTTCCTAGTATGTTAAGAATATGTTGTTGTACAAACCTATTCTATTGATCTTTTGTTTGGATTAAGGGTTACCGTAACAGATAAATTATGGAATTTACAATAAACATGAATCTGTTACTGAAAGTGCCGTTTAAGGAAAAATTGGATATATTGTAAATCAATTTACCGTGAAATTGGGAATAATGGAAAAAGAATAGGTATGCCTAATTTGAATAGAAAATTTATAGTGATTTGGAAATGGTAAATAACATCTAACTTAGAAAATAAAATGAGGAGATTAGTAGTGGACTGAGTTGGATGGATTTGGGAAAAATTGATACACTTCCGTAACTGTAAAATTAGAAAGAACGTATTTGCAAGAATACACTAATGAAATAAAAAGATACATGTATGTCCACAATGCAAATATAAGAAATAGCTTGCAACTACAGATCTTGATTTATATGCATTATGGAAATGGATCTTTATATCTTTCCACTAATCAGTCTAATGAGGTATGTGAAATATTTTCCTGAAGTAATGAGAATATACAAGACGGTAATTAAATGAAAGTTACAACAGTAAAAGTTTGGTTAAAGTTTAGAAACTAGAAGATAATGTGATGAACGGGGAATGTAACCTATTATAATTAATTACATGAAAGAGAAGGTAATATAATAGGTTGGCTTGTCCTAGCAGAGTTATAACATGGGTTATAATAAATGAAAAAAAGAACTTATTAATAAACCTTGGTTAAGAGAACTAAGTTAATTAGTAAACGATAACAACAGGTTGTGATGACAGCGTAAGATGAGATTATGATTAAATAAGAAAGGATAAAGAAGACTTATAAAATGAAATAAGTTGTACTTAATTATATATTAAGTAGACATGTCATAAGAAAACATGAAGATAAAGAAAAGATATACTTAATTATACATTAAGTAAAAAAGGTTGTTAAACTTGTAAACATGTAATTGGACAGTAAATGACATGGAAATAAATAGGGGTTGTAGATTACATTCGTTAATTGCAATCCGGGGGTAAAGATTGTAGATTATTTTCATTAATTACAACTTAAGAAATAACATGTTATGTCATTGGGCTTATTAATGAACCTAAAAAATGATTAAGTTAAACATGTCTAATTAATAAGCCAATCTTGAAAGGGGTCCGTTCTAATGAGATATAAGAGGCTCAAAGAAAACCTATTAAGTTGGATAAAAGTGAATAGCAATCTGATAAGATAAAGCAAGCGTGAGGGTAAAAGATTAGATATAGTGTCTAACAACACGTTTGCGTGATGTGCTTGGGCCAGTCCGCATGTATGAAGCTGAAGAACCCAGCGGGGTATACCGTTGAGGTGTCTTGAGACACAGGAGGAGAACTTCCATCTGATTGTTCTGCTTGGTTATTCTGCTTGCTACCTCTATCAGAGTGGACTGAAGCACGTGGCTTCCACGGGACGTGGTAGGGTACTCCGTGGTGGTCCTCTGTTTCGGTGCATGCTCAGACTGTACTCGCTGAGGTTGGGTCTGCGTGGTACCACCTGATAAGAATACTTTGACTGTAATTATAGCTTGGCAGCCAGAAGGCTGTGGCGGACGGCGTTGGGTGATACGGCGATTGCCTTGGAAAGAGGCTTGGTCAGGACCAATACAGGATAGTAATCGTCGGGTACCTGTCATCAGCAGTCAGTGGGATGCGGAAAGACTAGAGCTAAACTAAGAGACCATTGAAATTTCACTATCGAGATGCTAGCTGAGGGACATGCCAAATTGGATGATTAGATTGCTTGCTAGGTGCACGTCACTTAGCTCTTGATGTAGTCCTCCACTAGTTGAGGGAGGGGTTAGGTACGACCATAGCTACTAGGAAAATGCATACCATATTCTAGATATCTGTATTATAGGCCTTTTTTGGGCGGACCTTTACAGATTTTGAAAGCTCACGACTGAGCTCCGTGCATTCAGATGTAGCCGTATTACGGGACTCAGTGTACAGTAGGCAGTACATTCGTGTGAGGGTCTAGGTACACACACTAGGTGATGTGTCATAGATGATAGGAAATAACTTCATGTTGAGGCTTTATTCGACCCATGAGTTTGGATATGATGATCAGAACGCTTGCGTGGCATAGCAATGATGGTTTTGTGCGGTAACATGGCGTAATGATTTGGATTTCTGTATAACGTTCAGTGTAGGATACGCTTCCATGACGGTGGAGATCGTGCGAGGAGGGTACTATAGGGAGTACCTTGATATGTTGGGGGTAGCTACATATATACTACACAGGTTAATCTATTGGGAAGTAGATGGGCATGATGTGAGTATAGAGCGTTGAGTGATGTTAACCCAAACAGCCTAATGAATAAGAAAACATAATTGAACGATATATGTAGGGTTATTTCAGAATGTTTAATTTATCCAATCGCCAGAACTTTGTACTCTGACCCACCTCCTCATAACACACTTGCAGGTTAGGTTTGTGGCAGAGACATGATAGTTTTGGATACTGGTTATACAATATTATTACTTCAGTAAGGCTTTATTTGATTATATTATATTTTATCCATTCAGTTGTGAGATGTTTACTAAGCTCTGATATATTTATTACTTTATCTTTTTTGCAGGATACTAGACAAGTCGACTCGAGCTTCAATAGATTGAGATTTTTTTTAAAAAAAAACGGCTTGTCGAAATTCAGGTTATTACAATTGGTAAATAAAAATGTATTGTTATAGAAACAAGTTTAAGTACCCAAACGTGTAAACGAAGCTAAGAGTGGTAAAATAACCTTTATTAGACCACTCGATCCCCTAAACACTTAGGTACCGGAGGCTGGCTAAGGAACAATTTTTCGAAAGAATCAAAAGTTGTTGCATACAAAAATTGAAGCTAACTGACATATGTTCCTTAGCTAAGAATATCGAGATGGAGATCCACAACATCAATGGTAAGTAAGGTATGATCTCTAAACTCGTGTTTTATTTTTATTTGTTTCTATTGAAGCTGATTCACTTTGACACTGTCGTGGTAATTTTGACATATCTTGAGCTTCTAAATTTCAAATTGCGAAATTCTTGATTTTTTGGAAATTAGATTCAATTTTCTACAACACTTATGTTTTGAGTTATGCAACTCTTGTAATGCTTATTTTATAGACTGGTCTCTGAATTTGTAATACTATTGTAGTACTTTGAACATACCTTGAACATTGTTGCTCAAAATTTTAAAATTCTTTATGATTTGAAAGCTAATGAAATTTCTCACATCTTTGCTATTTTGAGTTTCTGCTGATTCTTCTTGGAAAGACTTGAAAAACTACACTCAATACAGCATACTGCTTGAAAGCCATAATTGATTAGTTGTGATAATTTCATGGTTTTTGGCTTAGCTTGGCTATTTTATTTTGAAAAGTATTTGACATGGGTTGATGTGTTGATAAGGTTGATGTTTTGAATTTTTAACCCATCTATTTGACTTGAGTAGTTGATATGTTAAGTCTCATGGGTACCGTATTTGGATTTGAATTATGAAAATAAATCTCAACTATTAATTTCAGTTGATATAATTATGATTCGAATCGTTGGTAACCTCTTGTGCTTATGAAAAATTCTTCTGTTGGAATTTGTTCTGCTTTTCTGTTACTCTGATAAAACGAATTGAATTTGTCAAAATTGTTTGAGTAAGCTTGTAGGTTGCACGATAGTTGAAAAATGAATGTCTAAGATACCATATAGGGAAATTATGGACATTCTAGACCTACAAGTGGTATTCAAGTTTTCAAAATCCCCTATAGAAAATTGGTCTTTATATACTTCAAATGTTAAAGTATTTTTGATTATTTATTCAAAAAATTAAATGATTGACCAATTGAACTATTTTGGAACTCATCAAAATTATTCTTAGATTTTTTGAAATTATGGTGAGTAGTGACTATAGTATGTTTCATAACAAGAGGAGATGTTATTTAAATTCTCATGATGATTGGACAGATTTTATAATATTTTTGAATTAGTGTTGATTTCATGATCATCTTCTTTATCTACCATCTTTTTTTCATTCATCATGGTTTTATATAATGTGGAGAGTTTAAATTGTTTGTGGAAATAAGGATATATTTAAAATTAAATTATTTTTACCCTTGGTATTCACTCACATTTAAAAGTCCTTATGGTTATGCATGGGTGCATCACCTTAATTGTCCTAATCTGGTTCAATTCTCATTTAAAAGTCCTTGTGGTTATGTATGGATGGAACTCATATAAGAGAGGGTAAAGTTAAGTATTCTTCTAATCTCATTTAAAAATCCTAGCAATTATGCATGGTTACAAAATACTTAAAAAAATTAAGTTACTACTAACCCCATTTGAAAATCCTGGCGGTTATGTGTGGTTAGGATGTGCTTAATTTTAAAATTTATTTCAATTTTTTTGGAATCATATTCGTATATTTAAAGTTTTATAACTTTCCTTATTTATAAAATCAATCGAAAATCCATCATTCTAAAAAGTGAAATTAGCTTCTAGTTTGAAGAATATTACGATTTTTTTGATTAAATGAGATTAACGATAAATATTCTCTCTATTAATTTGAATTTAATTTTCTAGTATATATTCATCATTATTTCGATTTATATTATCCTTTTGATGATAATAAAAGGGGGGAATGATTAAGATTTTGATTGATGAGTAAGTAATTCAAGAATATTTTAATATTGGATTTCCAATTGAATTTAAACTCACTCATATACATACATACATACATATATACATATATATATATATATATATATGGGGAGTTCAGTTGTAGGGGGAGCATATAAATAAGGGAGTACTACATCTCACAGTCAAACACAATTATCACATTCAAAATCTTAATGTATGTTTATCATCATCAAAAGGGGTAGAATGTTCAGTATAACAATATGATTTTTTGTTAGATGGTAACAAACATATATACTATTATATAAATGTGTTTGTAACAGTACTATTCTGTATTACATCTCACATAGAAATAAATATTTAGATTGAATAAAATACTATTTGAAACACCCCACCTCCGTTAGGGTCACTCTCAAAGGAAATGCCCTAATTTTGGTGGAGGTTTATAAGTATAAGTCACAGATACACAAGACAGATATAAATACACATATTTTTGAATAGCGGAAAACAACTGAAATTTTTATTTCAACAAAATACGTGTTACACAAACCATGTCATAATTTGTCTTACAATACTTCCAAAAACATAACATCTTCATAACTGTCTTGATTACATTATTTAAAGAAGCATAAAAACATAAGTAAACTGCATAAGTCCCATAATTGTTGTCCAAAGCCATAGTCCAAAACGAAAAAGATCCAAGCAATACATTCTTTCTCTTCAAGCTGGATGTGAAAACTGGTCAAGTTGCGGTATTCCCTCCCTGTGGACCTGGGGGGAAACGAAAGAAAAGTAGAGTCAGACATAAAGCCTGAGTAAGTCTAGGACTATTCAGTCTATGAATAAAGAACTGGGTATGATAAGTATAAACTGGAAATGGGAAAGCACCATAAACTAAGTTAAGTTGTCTAGAGTCAAATGTACTATCGTACCCCATATTAATCTCTGTACCCATATAAAGTAGTTCCCAACATGCACCCCATAATCAGGGTGAAGTGATCCATTTCGGATGATCGGCTCCTATTCGCATAGTTACATGTGTCTTACGGCCCCCGATGTTGTAGTTACCTATGTTGGTCCCACCATGGGGTGTATCAAGTCCCATGGCGGCAACCCGATACAATTCTAGAATGCACAGGTATGCTACTGGTGCCCAGTGCCTTATTTTTCTGCGCCGGAGTGTGTGCACGCCCGCACCCCATTAGAACCTACACTGCTGCACCACCGCCGTCGATTTGACCTCTTACAGTCAGCCCAGTAATCGTGCCCCACCCTGCCTAGTTCAGGGTATCCTAATACACCTTGTAGGGTTACCGCTGAAAAGGGTCCCCTGCTACTAGGTTTTCTATTTCTAGCCAACATGCTAAGTTGGTTAAGTGTTTTGTAAACCTAACCCCCAATCAGTCTGTATAGTTTAGCATGTTCCGTTTTGATTAAGTATTAATTTAATTTACTTAATCCTATTAATCCTGACTCAGCTTTAATTGTCTTATTAAAGCCTCGACCTCTCACATTAGACAGGTATTGTTGTGGCTGCCTGTTGCCGGTTGGGTCCGGGTAGTCTTACGCCACAACTCAGTCTAACCTCGGGTCCTTATTGGGCTCTGTGTTTAACCACCCACATTGGATATGTATTGTTGTGACTACTGGACAGTCGGGCGGTTCTGGGCAGGTTTACATCACAACTCAATCCTACCTCGGGTTAAACACATCGTATTTTCTACATTTACATATTTCGTCTCTTTTCTTTTTATATGTAAATATTTGCGGCCCATTATTCAAATTCATCTTTATTGGGTGAAATTAATTTACACCACTTAATTGTTTTTCAAAGTCGTTGGCATGCGTCAAACATGCCAACACATATGTTTTATATTTTAACCCAATCGCCATTACCCCCGTTTTATACGTTTGCTACAATATAACATATGTTGGGTTTAACATTTAAACCCAACTTAGCCACATGAAAAAGGGGAGGCTTATAACATGGTGTTTATATATTCTAAGCAACGTAAAAAGGGGAGTGTGAACGCATGAACTTGCAACATAGCGAACTAATTAACATAAATTAGGCACTTGTGAACTTGCATTGTAATAGCATATAATTATGGCATAAACATACCCAAACATGAATCATGGTTTTTATTTTATTCATAGAATTATGGCATAAACATACCTAAACTTGAATCATGGTTTTTATTCTATTCATAGAATTATGGCATAAACATACCTAAACTTGAATCATGGTTTTTATTCTATTCATATAATTATGGCATAAACATACCTAAACTTGAATCATGGTTTTTATTCTATTCATAGAATTATGGCATAAACATACCTAAACTTGAATCATGGTTCTTAATCTATGTAAACTTGCAAGTGGAATGTAATTCTAATGTAACTTATGTGTCACATATATTATCATATGTTTTTGATAACAACATAGGCCTAAAACATGTTTTTCAATTAGGCATAACAACAAACATAGTTTAGTCATGTTCATAGAATTAATACAAGTTCACAAAGATGCTTGCTTTTGTCACTAATACAACAGCATGGTTTTTATACTTGAACCATGATGCCAATTCCAACATAACTTCATATGAATCATAATACTCAAATGGATCCAATTACACTAAAGATGACCATAAAATTTTACATCATGTTGGCATAATAGTAAATCATATACTTGCATGAATCTCAAATAAACTACCACAACATATAGTTTTTACTTTCAACATGAATCATATACTTGCAATTATCAAGTAGGTGTTGTAATAAACTACCACAAACATGTAGTTTTCAACATGAATCATATACTTGCGAATAACCAATCGTATACCACAACATTTCCAAATCGTTTATAATCAAAGTAACATACAAATATAGATTATTATCGCCACAATTCCGTTTCTCACTTTACACAAATCAAAACACAATTATTTATTCACATCGGAATAGCACTCTACTTACAACGTATGACGAATCTTCAATTCAGGAATCTGAATTCTGAATTTGGAGATGCTATCCTTTGTTGTAGGCGTTGTTTTGATTTAATTGACGTTGCTTTAAGCTTTTCGAATTATCTCCTAATTGTCTCCCAATTTCTGACGGCTATTCCTAGTCTTTCCTCAGCAGCATGACGGTCTCATCTCCATTTTTGTTTGTGTGAATTAGGGTGAGTCTTAGGTCCTTTTTATAGAGTTTGTGAATTGATTAGGACCGTTGATGGATCTTGGATTAATATTAGCCGTTCATTTGAAGGAGAGACCAACCAGGAGCCGACACCTAGCCCTAGTGACAAGGCAAGACTCAGAAATTCGACCAGACCCTGATCAGGCCAGCCAAGACCTGACCAGCAGGTCATTCTGACCTGGGCGCACTTGGCAGGTGCGCTAGGCTAAAAATGTACTGGCGCACTTCCCAAGTGCGCCAGTTCATTTCTGTTCTGGCGCACTTCCCAAGTGCGCCAGAACATTCTAACCCGTTTTCTGGTTTTTCGCCCAACTTCGTTCGTCCATATCTTCTTCATATGATATCCGTTTTTCGCAAACTCGGACTCTATCTCAAGTAGAATTTCAAGACGAACGCGATGGCGTAACCCATTTCCCTTGATTTCATCATTTATAATTAATTATACTTTTAATTCGTGAAGCTTAACGTTATATAATACACGGGGTGTTACATTCTCCCCCACTTAAAAGGATTTCGTCCCCGAAATCTTCAAGTTAGGAAGAATGTATATCTTAACATCCAAACATCCATATACTCATCCATCAAACACGAGCATCCATTGTCCTTAAAAGATTTCTAATGCTTCATGATCGTATGCGAAGTGTGTGTACATGTACTTATCTAATGCAAAATCAGTCGGTCTACTGATTCAGTTGACCTCCTTAATGCAAATTATGTAAGTGTCATGAATCCATTATGTATGCAAATTTTCCTATTCATGATTTTACATGGGTGCACAATCATTCACATATAAATGCAACATCCATATGGAAACACATTAAACTTCAACCATATACAAATATAAATACATATATGCATATGCAACATGAAGTGACTGAGCCGATCTAAAACCTAGATAGTGTGTGTATATGCAACCACGAGTAACCAGTAGCAATCACTTGCAACCATCATCCATAACATGTTTCAATTACATGTTTTCATCCAAAGAGTTTCTACCTAAAAGATAAGGTCGAGGAGATATACCTAAAAAAAGATAGATAAAAGCGCAACATAAGGAAAAAGATCAAAGATGTACCCTCGAAGAGAAAAGGGTAGGCTGCGCGTATTCTAGCTTCAGTTTCCCAAGTTGCTTCTCCCTCGGCGTCGCTCCACTGAACTTTGACGAGCTTGACTTCGCGGTTGCGTAGCTTCTTCACTTCCGTTCCTAATATGCCGGTTGGAACTTTCCTCATGGTTGCTTCGCGTTCCACTTCAGCTTCTTCTAGGATATTTGGCTCTACCACTTCAGCAGATTCATGTAGACATTTCCGGAGGTGCGAAACGTGAAAAACGTTGTGAACTCCGGCCAGCTTTTCGGGTAACTCTAATCTATAGGCCATTTTCCCAATTTTCTCGATGATAGGGAATGGCCCTACGAACCTTGGTGCTAGCTTTCCTGTGGTTCCAAAACGAACAACGTTCCTTAGCGGAGATACCTTAAGAAAAACTTTGTCCCCAACCTCGAATTCAAGGTCGGTCCTCCTCTTGTCGGCGTAGGATTTTTGTCTGTCTTGGGTTGTCTTCATTCTTCTCCGTATTAAGTCTACTTTTTCTGAAGTCTCTCGGATCATATCTGGCCCAAGTATGAGTTTATTAGTAGATTCCCACCAACAAGTGGGCGATCGGCACGGTCTTCCATATAAAGCTTCGAAGGGCACCATTCTGATGGTGGCTTGGTAGCTGTTGTTGTAGGCAAATTCCACCAAAGGAAGATGGTCTTCCCACGTCCCTCCGAAGTCAAGGACGCATAGTCTTAAAAGGTCCTCCAAAACTCTGTTCACTCTTTCCGTCTGGCCATCGGTTTGGGGGTGATAGGCTGTGCTCAAGCATAACTGTGTGCCTACCGCTTCTTGCAGACTCCGCCAAAACTCACTTGTGAAGATAGGGTCTAGGTCACTAACAATGCCATTCCATGGAGTCGAACAATTTCCTTGAGGTAAAGAGATGCTAGGGATGAGGCAGTTCTTTTACTCTTGACAGGTAAAAAATGGGCGCTTTTAGTAAGCCTATCCACTATTACCCAAATGCTAGTGTTGCCTCTTCTAGACCTAGGCAGCCCATCAATGAAGTCCATTGAGATGCTATCCCACTTCCACTGTGGGTCCTCTAGAGGATGGAGCAGACCTCCAGGCTTTTTCTGTTCCGCTTTAACCTGTTGGCACACCATACACTTAGAAACGAAATCTGCCACGTCCTTCTTCATGCCGTTCCAAAAGAAAGTTCTCTTTATGTCCTTGTACATTTTATCTCCTCCTGGGTGTATCGTCATCTTGGAGTGATGTGCTTCCTCGAGAACCGTCTTTACCAAATCCCTTGTCTGTGGGACGCATAGTCTTCCGTCTCGCCTTAGGCAACCCTTATCGTCGATGGAGTATCTGCTGAGGTGACTTGAAGTCTCGCCCCTAATTAGCCTATCAATCGTCTCCGCAAGCTGAGGGTCTTCGCGTTGTGCTGTCCCTATTGAGTCCACTAAAGTCGGGCGTACTTCGAGAGATGCTAGCAAGCCCGGTACAAAATCGGAGGAGGGCCTAAAGTCAAAGCTGGCTATAAACTCTAGGCTTTGTCTTTCAACAAACAGCGGGCTTAGGGTAAGTTTCTTTCGGCTCAATGCGTTTGCCACTACGTTGCCCTTGCCCGGAGTGTAGGAGATCTCGAAATCGTACGAGGCAAGAAACTCCATCCATCTCTGTTGCCTCAAGTTAATATCTTTCTGCGAGAAAAGATATTTCAATGATTTATGGTTAGTGTAGAGTTCGAACTTCTCACCTAGGAGATAGTGTCGCCAAGACTTGAGTGCAAAGACGATGGCGGCTAACTCAAGATCGTGGGTCGGGTAGTTCTTTTCATGAACTTTCAATTGTCTTCTGCCATAAGCTACTACCCTTCCTTCTTGAATTAAGACAGCGCCTAGCCCTGTCCCACATGCATTTGTATAAACTGTGAACATCTTGCTTCCATCTGGCAACGTCAAAACTGGGGCTGTTGTAAGAGCCCTTTTTAGCCGTTGGAAAGCAAACTCGCAATCCAAGTCCCAATTGAACACTAGATTCTTCTTGGTCAGCCTTGTGAGCGGAGCTGAGATTTTCACAAAATCCCTTATAAACTTTTGATAGAAACCTGCTAGTCCTAGAAAACTTCGGACTTCAGTTGCATTCCTTGGTGTCTTCCAATCCTGTACCGCTACTACCTTAGCAGGGTCCACAGCTAACCCTTCTTTGGATACTATGTGCCCAAGGAACCTCACTTCTTCTCTCCAAAAGTGGCATTTGGAGAATTTGGCTTTTAGTTGATGGGCTCGCAGAGTTTCCATGATTGCCCTTAGGTGCTGGGCATGCTCCTCTTCACTCTTTGAGAAGATCAAGATATCGTCTACGAAAACCACTACGAACTTGTTGAGGAAATCTCTGAACATCCTACTCATTAGGTCCACGAAGTAAGCGGGTGCATTTGTCAAGCCAAAAGGCATGACAAGCCATTCAAAGAAGCCGTCTAGGGTTCTGAATGCTGTCTTATCGATGCTATCTTCAGCCACCCTTAGCTGATGAAAACCGGTTGCCAAATCGAGTTGGGAGAAAACAGACGCTCCTATAAGCTGATCAAACAGATCATCAATTCTGGGGAGAGGGTGCCTATTCTTTTTCGTTAGTTTGTTGAGCTCCTTATAGTCAACACACAGATGGAGTGAACCATCCGCCTTTGTAGCGAACACCACTGGAGCGCCCCATTCTGAAATGCTCCTTCTAATGAACCCCTTCTCTAGAAGCTCTTTAATCTGTTTACTGAGCTCCTTCATTTCCCGTGGATCCATGTGTCTAACGGGCAACGCAACGGGCTTTGCATTATCTACAAGATATATGCGGAAGTCTATCTCCCGCTTCGGGGGCAAGCCCTTCACCTCTTCGAATACATCCGGATATTCCCGAACCACTCTAACCGATTGCAAATTGTCGACAGAGGCATCTAGCGATTCAAGATAACTAAGCATAACCACATACAAGGGATTACAAGTAATTTCCAAAGTGTTACCGAGCTGGGTCAGGAGCCTAACAACCCTTTTCTCACAATCAAGGATGGCACCATTACTAGATAGCCAATCCATGCCCAAAATCAAACCATATCCCGAGAAGCCCAAAACAAAGGCACTACATCTAAATTCTACGCTTAGAATAGAAATTTTCAATCCCACACAGATCATAGACAGATGAGCTGGGCCCCCAATTGGATTTGAAACAATTAAGGGGTCCTCTACCATACTAGTTTCTAGGTGCAGAGATTCTACTAAAGCAGATGAAATAAAGGAGTGTGATGCGCCATAATCAAATAAAGTGCGAACTGGGTGATCATAAAGATAAACTACGCTTTCTACAGAAGTATTTATACCTCGCTGTTGTAGAGGTGGTGCTTCTAGCACATGAACCTGTGCCCCTGAGGTGGATCCAGCCCTCTGCCCCTGCCCTCGTTTCTTAGGGCAATCCTTAGCCATATGGCCTGTTTCACCGCAAGAAAAGCACCCACCATTCATCTTGGCCTTCTTTTTCCGGCAATCTTTCACCAAGTGCCCCACTTTGCCACAGAAATTACACTTCCTCTTCTCTTTGTTGTCTTTCTCGCCCTTCTTAAAGTATGTCTTCTTAGGCTGTAAACCCTCTTTCTTCCCTTGAGAGCTTTCTGCCTTTGTCTCCTTCTTGCCCTTATCCTCTTCGTTCAGCAATGCCATCTGCACCAACCTTTCATACGTAGCTCCCATGGGTATATGGGTCATGGCCAAACTGTGTAATGGCTCATTCAACACCTTGACAAAGCGAAGAGCCTTCTTGTGCGGAGTGTTGACTAGGTCCAGTCCGAACCTAGCCAGCTGATCGAACTGATTAACATACTCTTTTACTGTCATGTTCCCTTGCTTAAGAAATAAGAATTTTTCCAACTGAAGACTCCTTTCGGCTTCTGAGAGAAATTTAGCCTCGAACCTTGCCCTAAAGTCCTCCCATGTTTCCACTGGCCTTTTTGCATTGGTGACTTCCCACTAGTAGGAAGCCTTGCCTTTAAGTAGCCATACTGCCAGTTGTACCTTCTTCCTATCTTCTACATCAAAGATGACGAATAAGTCCTCGGTTTCCTTCAGCCAATTCCTGGCTGCCACGAAGGACTCGGTTCCATGAAACTCCTTTCCTCCCATAGCTTTAAAATCTTTACATATCTTAGCAAAAGTATTACCCTGCGGAGGAGGTGGAGGAAAAGGTGTTGCTGCAGCTGGATGATTTCCCGCAGCTGGAGGAGGGGGAACGGTAGGACCTGGCTGAGTGGCCCTCGCTTCTAAAAATCGTCTAAACCAACCAGGTATTGGTACACCCTCTGGCAAGTTAAGTTCTTCGGACATGCTGAAACAAAAAGGATAGATTCAAAACGAAGGATAAAAGATAGTACCTATGGCTTTGGGGGACTTTGCCTTTTTAAAATAAAATAACATTTAATCTTTAAAATGCTTCTTTAAATTTTTCTTTTTGGAAATGAATTTTTCAAAACTTTTTATCTTATCTGGTAAACCTATGCTCTGATACCAAGTGAAACACCCCACCTCCGTTAGGGTCACTCTCAAAGGGAATGCCCTAATTTTGGTGGAGGTTTATAAGTATAAGTCACAGATACACAAGACATATATAAATACACATATTTTTGAACAGCGGAAAACAACAGAAATTTTTATTTCAACAAAATACGTGTTACACAAACCATGTCATAATTTGTCTTACAATACTTCCAAAAATATAACATCTTCATAACTGTCTTGATTACATTATTTAAAGAAGCATAAAAACATAAGTAAACTGCATAAGTCCCATAATTGCTGTCCAAAGCCATAGTCCAAAACGAAAAAGATCTAAGCAATACATTCTTTCTCTTCAAGCTGGATGTGAAAACTGGTCAAGCTGCGGCATTCCCTCCCTGTGGACCTTGGGGGGGGACGAAAGAAAAGAAGACGAAAGAAAAGTAGAGTCAGACATAAAGCCTGAGTAAGTCTAGGACTATTCAGTCTATGAATAAAGAACTGGGTATGATAAGTATAAACTGAAAATGGGAAAGCACCATAAACTAAGTTAAGTTGTCTAGAGTCAAATATACTACCGTACCCCATATTAATCTCTGTACCCATATAAACTAGTTCCCAACAGGTACCCCATAATCAGGGTGAAGTGATCCATTTCTGATGATCGGCTCCTATTCGCATAGTTACATGTGTCTTACGGCCCCCGATGTTGTAGTTACCTATGTTGGTCCCACCATGGGGTGTATCAAGTCCCATGGCGGCAACCCGATACAATTCTAGAATGCACAGGTATGCTACTGGTGCCTAGTGCCTTATTTTTCTGCGCTGGAGTGTGTACACGCCCGCACCCCATTAGAACCTACACTGCTGCACCACCGCCGTCGATTTGACCTCTTACAGTCAGCCCAGTAATCGTGCCCCACCCTTCCTAGTTCAGGGTATCCTAATACACCTTGTAGGGTTACCGCTGAAAAGGGTCCCCTGCTACTAGGTTTTCTATTTCTAGCCAACATGCTAAGTTGGTTAAGTGTTTTGTAAACCTAACCCCCAATCAGTCTGTATAGTTTAGCATGTTCCATTTTTATTAAGTATTAATTTAATTTACTTAATCCTATTAATCCTGACTCAGCTTTAATTGTCTTATTAAAGCCTCGACCTCTCACATTAGACAGGTATTGTTGTGGCTGCCTGTTGCCGGTTGGGTCCGGGCAGTCTTACGCCACAACTCAGTCTAACCTCGGGTCCTTATTGGGCTCTGTGTTTAACCACCCACATTGGATAGGTATTGTTGTGACTACTGGACAGTCGGGCGGTTCTGGGCAGGTTTACATCACAACTCAATCCTACCTCGGGTTAAACACATCGTATTTTCTACATTTACATATTTCGTCTCTTTTCTTTTTATATGTAAATATTTGCGGCCCATTATTCAAATTCATCTTTATTGGGTGAAATTAATTTACACCACTTAATTGTTTTTCAAAGTCGTTGGCATGCGTCAAACATGCCAACACATATGTTTTATATTTTAACCCAATCGCCATTACCCTCGTTTTATACGTTTGCTACAATATAACATATGTTGGGTTTAACATTTAAACCCAACTTAGCCACATGAAAAAGGGGAGGCTTATAACATGGTGTTTATATATTCTAAGCAACATAAAAAGGGGAGTGTGAACGCATGAACTTGCAACATAGCGAACTAATTAACATAAATTAGGCACTTGTGAACTTGCATTGTAATAGCATATAATTATGGCATAAACATACCCAAACATGAATCATGGTTTTTATTTTATTCATAGAATTATGGCATAAACATACCTAAACTTGAATCATGGTTTTTATTCTATTCATAGAATTATGGCATAAACATACCTAAACTTGAATCATGGTTTTTATTCTATTCATATAATTATGGCATAAACATACCTAAACTTGAATCATGGTTTTTATTCTATTCATAGAATTATGGCATAAACATACCTAAACTTGAATCATGGTTCTTAATCTATGTAAACTTGCAAGTGGAATGTAATTCTAATGTAACTTATGTGTCACATATATTATCATATGTTTTTGATAACAACATAGGCCTAAAACATGTTTTTCAATTAGGCATAACAACAAACATAGTTTAGTCATGTTCATAGAATTAATACAAGTTCATAAAGATGCTTGCTTTTGTCACTAATACAAAAGCATGGTTTTTATACTTGAACCATGATGCCAATTCCAACATAACTTCGTATGAATCATAATACTCAAATGGATCCAAATTACACTAAAGATGACCATAAAATTTTACATCATGTTGGCATAATAGTAAATCATATACTTGCATGAATCTCAAATACACTACCACAACATATAGTTGTTACTTTCAACATGAATCATATACTTGCAATTATCAAGTAGGTGTTGTAATAAACTACCACAAACATGTAGTTTTCAACATGAATCATATACTTGCGAATAACCAATCGTATACCACAACATTTCCAAATCGTTTAGAATCAAAGTAACAAACAAATATAGATTATTATCGCCACAATTCCATTTCTCACTTTACACAAATCAAAACACAATTATTTATTCACATCGGAATAGCACTCTACTTACAACGTATGACGAATCTTCAATTCAGGAATCTGAATTCTGAATTTGGAGATGCTATCCTTTGTTGTAGGCGTTGTTTTGATTTAATTGACGTTGCTTTAAGCTTTTCGAATTATCTCCTAATTGTCTCCCAATTTCTGACGGCTATTCCTAGTCTTTCCTCAGCAGCATGACGGTCTCATCTCCATTTTTGTTTGTATGAATTAGGGTGAGTCTTAGGTCCTTTTTATAGAGTTTGTGAATTGATTAGTACCGTCGATGGAGCTTGGATTAATATTAGACATTCATTTGAAGGAGAGACCAACCAGGAGCTGACACCTAGCCCTAGTGACAAGGCAAGGCTTAGAAATTCGACTAGACCCTGATCAGACCAGCCAAGACCTGACCAGCAGGTCATTCTGACCTGGGCGCACTTGGCAGGTGCGCCAAGCTAAAAATGTACTGGCGCACTTCCCAAGTGCGCCAGTTCATTTCTGTTCTGGCGTACTTCCCAAGTGCGCCAGTGCATTCAGACCCGTTTTCTGGTTTTTCGCCCAACTTCGTTCGTCCATATCTTCTTCATATGATATCCGTTTTTCACAAACTCGGACTCCATCTCAAGTAGAATTTCGAGACGAACGCGATGCCGTAACTCATTTCCCTTGATTTCATCATTTATAATTAATTATACTTTTAATTCGTGAAGCTTAACGTTATAGAATACACGGGGTGTTACACTATTGCACAGAATTAATGTTATTACACAAATTGAATATTCAAAAAATATCTTTTAATCAATTAAGTATTTTATTTCAATATCTGAAATAGTACAAATCTCTGACTCCATTATTGTACAATTCATATATACATACACACATTGATATACAGATAGTCATCACTACATCACTCAGTTCACTCGTTTACATGTACAATTTCATATACATTTTGCTATACACAAATACACTAAGTCTTCATTTGCTTCAGATATAGTCCAGTCACCTGTATACCTATCATACAAACACGTACAGTAAGATGGAACAAAAATAGTTTTAAATATTAGTGAATATAAATTTATTTTTAAGTTTTTATTTTCATTAGATTTTTTGTTTGCTTCCAATCATTTTTCTAGACTTGGTCAGATATATGTTTATTCATTTGAGTCTAGACCATTTATGATATTCACAGTGATTCACTGTAAATACCACAAGGTAGACAGAATACTAGTGCCTACAGATTAGCCTCAACACAACATAGTGGTCTGATGATTAAGACCAGCCTCGGCTCACATTTGTGGTTTGCTGATCTTGACCACCCAAGCCACAACGTATAATGGTCTGCTGATTTAAATAGAAACATATTTTTGCACTTGTATAAAACTATTTTCAAATGACAGTGCACCACAATCCAAGCATGTTGTACAAAGTCTCACAAGTGCACGGAGATCAAACCCAAATGCAAGTGTGTACGGGCAAAATGGTCAAGCATAACATGGCAGCATTGTACATAAGAGAAAATGGTACAAGAAGTGATCAGACCAAAATATGATGGCAAGAAGATGCCATATTATTTTTTATGACATGCACAACTTCAAAGCAAGTGACAAACAAAAACAATATAACAAGCACCAAGAAAACCAGACCAGTCGAGGCAAAAGATACAAGGAAGCAGGTCAGGTTCAACGGCCAACACAAGGCCATGGATACAAGCAAAAGGCGATTCAGGACAAACACGAGAAAAAGTGAACGACACAACATAAAATGATGCAGCTTCAACATGGTAAACACAATGAAACATGAATGCATCAATGTGAAAACATCAACTCAAGTGACAATATAGCAAGCATAGCAAGTTAATCTGGTCAGCACATTAGAGTGAAAATCAAGTGAACACAAAGCAACATGTCACAAGAAGGTCCAACAAACATAAGTGCAATAGCTAAAAAGGAAACATGAGTGTTGAATGGGTTAACACTTCAAGGTAGCTACAAAACTGGGCACAACAAAGTACAAAAACGAAAAGGCCAACAATGTGCAACATGGAATAGGGGTGACATATAGGACAAATAAAAATCAAATAGGTCAAATAGCAAGGATGCCATAATACAATAACAAAGGTCCCGGTGATAAGTATGCAACATCTATATACAAAAATATACATGAATGGTGTACAAGTGCATTGGTAAGAGAAACAGTTATGCAACAACTACATATAGCACATAAAGGTATGACGTACATGAATGGTGTACAAGTGCACATCAGCATCATGAACACAAAAGCAAGCAGAACCAAGGTTTGGGAATTAGAAAAAAAAATGAACAAGCACATGTACAAACAAACTTCAGCAAACATGTTCAAGCAGCACATATAGGCAAGTGCAATTGGACTGATATGCAACAACAATATGCACAGAAGAACATAGCAGCAACACTAGTATAACAGTCAACATGAATGCACATGTTACTGAATATATACATATGTACATAAGTATACATATGCATACATGTACTCAAACATGAGTCAGCAAGGAGACACTAATCAGGTTGGGGGCAAATAATTTTTTCAACAACCAAAATGAAGAACAACAATGTGCAGAGCTTAAAATGTCAACACACACACAAAAACAGACATAAGTTTATATTGAATATGTTTGAATGAATTATTGTGTGTGTATGGATAAGCTACATAATAATTAGAGCAACTAAGATAAAGATCAGAGTGTAAGTATATGTTCTTATGAATGGAAATTAACAAAAAAAAAGAGGGGCATAGCAGTTTCCAAATCCATATAAAGAAACCTGAGGAAGATTTCAAATTTCTAGATTTGAAATAGCAATATTTTTGGCAAAACAATTCAATTCCCGAAATCAACCAAATATACAAGAATTATTTTCGGAAGGGACCAATTCATACCTTTCTGAAATCATAAGAAAAATCTTTCAAAATCATGCAAAAGAATAAACAAGAGATATCTCCAAATCAAAGATATGAAATTGTATTTCAGCAATTCAAATTCTCTAAAGAATTCAAGTATTCAATGCAATATTTATGGCAAGCCACATGACCCAATGAAACAAACAAAAATAGAGAACAAGGGTTTTCGAGCACCCTATAAATACATCCAAATTCATCACTGGCGAGGCATCGAAACCAAACAATCAATTCAGGTGTAAGGGAATTAAAATCATAAAATTAATAACCTCGTATTGTTTCAATGGAGAGTTCAAACCCAAATCACTCAATCAGGAAGTAATAGAGATCGACCATTAGAGAATTAATTTCAATCAAAGAACATTGAAGTAACTTGGAGAAGAGGAGAGAAAAACCCTAGTTTGATTTCGGTCACCATTGAAGAATAAATAGGAAGCTGATATTTTTATATGTGACAAAGCAAATAAAAGGAGGCCGACATTTTTAATAAGTTTATGCGTTAAACTAGGGTTTTGTTGTTCAAGTTTTTTAGTTTTTATTTCTTTTGTAATTGTCTTATGTTTTCTTGTTTTGTAAACTAGGGTTCAAGCTACAGGTTTTTGTAGTTAGGGTAGGGATTGAGTTCAGTACAAGGTTTTGAGCGTAGGATAAGAACAGTTGGGAGTGGGTGTCACGAGATTACAAGGTATTGTAAGCTTAGGGATCGTTTAATACCTAGTATAAACCTTGGAGGAATGTAGCAGTAGGCACGATTTTGCTGAAGCTGGAAAAGTTCTATGTTGTTTCTTTTCCACACTTACTTTGATTATTATCCATGTGGCTATTATTTATTCCTCAACGAATAACTACAACAAACCCTATTCACCCCCTCTAGGGTTAATTTAGATCATGCTAGGGGTTAATTTAGATCATGCACATAGGTACGTTCCAGTAGCACGTGGCTGATTGGGGAAAATAAGAGGCCTAATAAAATAATGAAATTGTAATGGGAGTCGATTTCGAAACCATGGGGGCTAATTGGGGAAATTAAGTGGCTCGTAGGTTCGTTCCGACAGCATGGGGCTGATTGGGGAAAATAAGAGGACTAATAAAATGATAAAATTCTAGTTTAGGTTTGTTCCGATAGTGTAGAGCTGATTTGGAAAACTAAGTGGTCTAATAGAGTAAATGGGGACTAAGTCTAAGGGATGACTTGTGTCAATTACATTTTTGGTTGGGATCCATATCAGATAGTATCTGTTTTATCATCTATGGGAGGTCTCACACTAGGTAGAGATGAGGGCATGCTTTACTGCGATGGATAGTAAGAGGTCCAAACAAGGTGGGTACGGACGCATTCCAGTGAGACGATGAGTGTGCATCATGCCGATTAGGGAAGATAAGCCGATATAACTTCTGTGATTAAAAACTATTCCTTTTATTTAATGGATTCGGGATTGATAATCTTGAATTCTAGCTGGCACAGGTTATCAAATTGAGGTTATAGAAGCCGGTCGACGGTAGAAAATAGGTAAAGCTTAATTATGACATCTTAGTAGTTGTTGCATAAACTTGGATAGGAATGAGAAGTCAATCTTTAGTTCGTGCTTCACTTTGTTTACAATTTTTGTACCTATTTGTCTAATGTCCTTAAAATTGTTCATCTGTCTAATGCTTCCTTAACATTATGCTCATGATAGAAATTATTAAAACTCCTAGGCCTAGTTTTTTTTCCTCCTTCTCTCTTCCTTCCCTCTAGGTTTGCACGGTGGAGGGCCTCATAGTGATTCTTGACTTTTCTGTTCATCTTGGATTCAAAGTTATTTCAGACTCTTATATTTGTTCACTTCTTGTTTTTTGGTTATTGTATTGACATTTGAGAGAGATGGTTTTACTTATATACTCTGATATTATGATTTTCCACGAGACAATGTATTTGGTTTTATGATGGTATTTATGAAATGCAATTAATACTGTGATTTGACTTGTTTTATGAAATGTTGTTTTAAATTTACCGTTGTGTTTATATTTCTGTCTTATGGAATTTAGTCTCTATATTATTACATTATACTTAAGCGCTTCATAAACCTTAATGCATCCTCATACGGGTGACATTAAGGTGTATGGGGTGTTTCATTTGGTACCAAAGCCTAAGATTACAAGATCAGAGAAAAGGTTTTGAAAAAGTGTTTTCAAGTAAAACTTATTTTCGAAAAATGTCCCCTCAAGTCAATTACAATATTCCCTTGATTCCTTTTTGAATCCTTGCCTTTTTCTTTTCAACATGTGCGGTAGTTCCACCGAATCCAGTGGCTAATTTCTCAAAGCTTTGTAAGGATTTTTCTGCTATGGGCGGCAAGTCATTTCTTAGATCATAGAGTTTTCTTGATGCTCGTAATTGGCTTAGAGAGACTGATCATGTATTTGGATTATTAGAGCTTGATGATATAAGAAGGATTCAATTAGCCGCCTGGCAACTGAAAGGAGAGCCTTCGTATTAGTAGGAAGTGGCCGAAGCAGAGCAGGTCGTAAGAACATGGAATGAGTTCAAGGATAAGTTTGAAAAGAAGTTCTTATTGCAAGCTAAAGAAGGGTTGTAGTTGGAGAGATTCTTGAGTCTGAGATAGGGTGATGTGTCGGTTAAGGAGTATGTGAATAGCTTGAATGAGTTGGCAAGGTTTGGCTTAGATCTGGTTAATACCACGCATAGGAAGGCATTGAGGTTTGTGAGGGGACTGAACTAACCCTTCAAAGGGCTAGCACTGACACACATTTTAATGGGTGTGAATTTTCAGGCTTTAATAGAGATGGCACTTATGCACGGTGATGGAAAGGAGAGTACTCAGTAGGCTAAGACTGAGGTTGCCAAGACATTTTTCGAGGAGAAAAAGTGGTTGCCTAAGAAAGGTGAAAAGATAAAGGGAGGGAAACCAGATAAAGCACATATCAAGAAGGAAGTGAAGTGTCATGGATGTGGTATGATAGGGTACTTCATCATAGGTTGCAAGAAGACAACTAAGAAGGATGCTTGCTTTCAATGCGGACATATGGAACATTATATCAGATAGTGCCCTCAAAAGCAAGTTCATCTGGAGCACAGTTTCATGTTCTTAAGGCAACTCAGACCGATGGAAGTGATCGGGACAGAGGTAGGAAGGTCAATGTAGAAGATATGATTTCTCTTTTCGACTTTCCCATTATGGCCTTGTTCGATTTTGGTGCTTCTCATTCTTTCATATCCAATCTGTTGTTAATAGTCTATACCTAGATACTTCTATAGTTTCTGATCCAGTAGTTGTCTAAAACCACATATGAGGTATATCTCACCCTTCTATGATGTGTTAGGGTTTGTGTATTTCCGTTCTTGGCATTGAGTTTGAGTGTGACGCGTATATACCTGGTTTCATAGGATACAGCTTATTCAAGGGATGGATTGGTTGTCCATGTATGGTGTCATCCTTGACTGTGAGAGGAGACCAGTGAGGCTTTTGACGTGCCATGTTAGGATTCTTGAGGTTTCTTGCGACCCGCAAAGGTAGGTTATGCTCAATATCTTAGATTCCCTAGATGCTTTTGTAGACGATCTCAGTTTGATTCCTATAGTTAAAGAGTTTCTGGACATGTTTGAGGAGGTGAGAGGGCTGCCTCCGAGGCTTGAGATTGATTTTCGAATATACTTAATGTAGAATGCTAAGCTTGTCGCATTGCCAGTGAGCCACATGGCACTGAGGGAAAGGAAGGAGCTTAGTAAGCAAGTGGGTGAGTTGTTCGAGAAAGATTTTACTAGATGGAGTATTTCTAAGTAGAGAGCACTAGTGATTTCATGACTAAAGCGCTTTCTTTGTCCGTGTGTACAAAGAATTGAACAAGCTCACGAAGTAGAATAGAATCCCACTCCTACGGATTGATGACTTGTTTGACCAGTTGGTAGGCGCTTCAGTTTTCTCACTGTTGGATTTAGCTATAGCTTTTCATCAGCTTAGGGTAGCGGATGATAGCATAGATAAGACTGTCTTTAGGACTCCAAGTGGATACTTTGAGTGGATGTTTATGCCTTTTGAGCTAACCAACGTATTTTGTGGATTTGATGAGCCGGGTATTTGGGGAGTTCCTAAACAAGTTTGTGGTGGTGTTTATTGATGATATTTTGGTGCTCTCGAGGAGCGTGGAAGAACATGCCTTGCACTTGAGATGGGTCCTCCATACTCTTTGTGCACATCGGTTAAAGGAGAAGTTTTCTAAGTGCCACTTTTGGTGGAAGGAGCTATGGTTCTTGGGGCATGTTGTCTCTAGTGATGATTAGTGGATCCCACTGAGATTGTCGCAGTTCAGGATTGGCAGGTAATTATTGGAAGTTCATTATGGGTTTTACATGGATCTCAGCTTTTCTTACCCGCCTTACAAAGAAAAACCCAGTACTTGCTTAGGCTGTGGATTGAGAGGATGCATTTTTGAGACTGAAGAAGGATCTTACATCAGCTCTAGTATTGACTCTTCCTGATGGCACAAAGATGTTCACTGTATATATGGATGCTTATAGCACAGGTTTAGGTGCCGTGCTTATGCAGTAGGGTAGGATTGTCTACTATGGGAGTAGGCAGTTGAGGGTACATGAGAATAATTACCCCACCCATGATTTGGAGCTAGCGGCGATAGTTTTTGTGCTTAAGTCTTGAAGACATTATTTATTAAGTGAGAGTTTTGAGTTATATACAGGTCATAAGTCTCTCAAGTATTTGTTCTCGCAAAGGGGTCTTAATTTGCGATAGTAGCGCTGGATGGAGTTCCCTATATCTTATGACTTTGAGATAGCATATACCCAGAGAAGGGGAATGTAGTAGCAGATGCACTAAGTAGGCAGAGAATGAATTTGAGTGTATTGTTCATAGAGTGACAGAGTTTGGAGTTTATCTCATCGTTTGATTTTAGGTCACTTATGGATTATACTCCAAGATTATTGGCATCGTTGGATGTATAACCTATTCTCTTAAAGCACATTGGATCAGTTCAGTAGGAGGATTCATAATTAGCAGATATCATGAGCCGAATCAGTAGAGGAGAGACCTCTAGTCACCTTACTAGGTATTCTATGGATGAGAGAGGGTGGCTACATCGCGATGGAAGATTATGCGTTCCTCAAATTGATGATTTGTTGAGATCGGTTTTAGAGGAAGCCCATCATTTTCCGATGACCATCCATCTAGGAGGTGATAAGATGTATAGAGGCATGAAGATGGGTTTTCATTAGATTGGGATGAGGACCTAGTGGAGTATTCGGCTAGATGTATGACGTGTCAGAGAATAAAGACTGAGCAAAAGAAGGCCGGTGGATTGCTTCATCCCCTGGATGTGCCACATTGGAAGTGGGAGAGCGTCTCGATGGACTTCATAGATGAGTTACCTAGATCGAGGAAGGACAACACCAGTATTTGGATTATAGTCGATAGGTTGGCTAAAAGCTTTCACTTTATCCCAGTTAAGAGTAAATGGACAACAGCTTAGTTGGCATCAATATATCTTAGAGAGATCATCTTATTTCATGGAGTTCCCTCTAGCATTGTTAGAGATGAAGAACACATCTTTACGAGCGAGTTTCGGAGGAGCCTACAGGAGGCATTGGGGACGCAGCTACAACTTAGCACTGCCTATCACTCTTAGACGTATGGACAAACAGAATGGGTTAATAAGATTCTTAAGGATTTATTATGGCTGTGTATTCAAAATTTCAGAGGGACTTAGGACGATCATCTTCCATTGGTAGATTCCGCGTATAATAACAGCTATCAAACAAGTATAGGTATGGCTCCCGTTGAAGCATTGTACAGGCGACCCCGCTGATCACCTACTTGTTGGTGGGAGTCCATGGATAAACTTTTACTTGGGAATGAGATGGTTAGGGAGATATCAGAGAAGATAGACTTGATTCGTAGACGGATGAAGGCATCTCAGGATAGAATTAAGTCATATGCAGATCAACAGAGGACAAACCTAGAGTTTGAGGTGGGGGGCTTGGTTTTCATTAAGATGTCACCTTTGAGGAGTGTTGTTCGGTTTGTCTTAGGGATGTTGGTGCCATGGTTCATAGGGCCATTCCCTATAGTGGAGAGGATAGGTCAGATGGCCTGCAGGGTTATACTACCAGAGAGATTAGCTAGAGTTCATGATGCATTTCATGTTTCGCACTTGCGAATGGGCTTACATGATTCCGTAGTAGTAGTAGAGCCAAGTATTATAGAGGAGATCTAGGTAGAGAGGGATGCATCAATCAGGATAGTTCCTACACATATACTAGGGGCTGAGGTGAATAAGTTACGGAATAAAGAGATCAAGCTTGTTAAGATTCAATGGGGAAAGGACTGTGATGACACGACTTGGGAACCATAGGATAGGATTCACACTTCTTTTCTGTTTCTCTTTGATAGTATGTTCTTATCCTTTCCTAAGCTTTGAATTTGAATCTATTTTCGCATCGTTCAAATCATAAGCCTTTGGTAGAAGCCTATGGATGGTAGGAAATGATTTAAAACATAGTTAATAGAACATGTTATGGTTGAATGGATGCAAGTGTTTGCTAGTGGATGCATATACACACACTAGACATTAGTTAGAGATCGGAAAAGTAGGACATTTACATAATTGCACATGGATGTGTGTGCATTTTAAATTTATTTTTATATGGTTGGAAAATGGTTGAATCATCACTTGAATGATGCATTTTGGTGAATGGTTGTTGCATGCATATTGAATACATGTATTATTAGGATTCCATTGCATGCATATTGAATGCATGGCATGGGCATGAAATTGCATTAAGGAGGTCAAATGGATCAGTGGACCGCCTGATTTTTGCATTATTTTAGGGATGTATACACTACAACTTTTGCATATCTTCTTGAAAAGCATTAGAAAATCGAAGGACAATGGATGTTAGCGGTTGATGGTTGAGTAGATGGGTGTAGAATAAATTAAATATTAATCAGAGTAAACTTTGGAATTTGACAATGGGACTAGCACCATTGGTTTTGTTGCAATTTCTTGATTAAAATGAACACTTGGTTTGCTTAAATTGGTGTTATAATGAATAAGTTATGAATTAAAGAATAAATCAGGAAATTATATATGAACATTAATAATAAACTGGGCTCATGGAGCAGCCCAGACCCATTTGGGTCGACCTTGTGTCGACCTAGAACCTGCTTGGGTCAACCCTGTGTCGACCCAGGACAGGTGTTGGTTGACCCAAGGCACCTGGGGCACGTGCTTTGCCTTGCACTAAAACATAACAATGTTTTATTTGTTTGGAACATTATTTTAGCTGATGGGGCATTGTTTTATAGGTTTATTTTGAACCAAAGGTTGCGGTGACGCTTTCTGATTTGTCCAATAGCATGGCTACTCCCGATCTAATGCTAAAATTGGATGGCTGAGGGTATCCAGTAACCCTATAAATCGATAGCAGAGCATCTCTCATTTCTTCACATCCATTTCTATTCTTTTTCCCCATGCATATCCTCAAAATTAGGAAAGGCCAAATAATTAATCTTTTTACGGGGATAAATAAGTTCTATACTTTTAAGTAATTATTTTTATAAATACTTCTGGAGGTGGAGGTTCTGTTGGATTAGAGAAAGGCCACGGGGGAAGCTCTTTTCATCAGATCTGTGAGTTTTTATGTAACTTTTATATTTGTAAAATTATGTAGGAAATGTTAGATAGTTGAATAGTTTTAAGTTTATAATTTTAATGTTTACAGTTATTTACAGTATTTTTATGTTTAGTTTTCCTGTAAAGTTACTGTAGTTTATTCATTATATATTTCTTTTCAGTTATTTACTGTTTATAAGTAATTCTCCTTCTTGTATCCCCTTCTTTGTTGTAGTTTTATTTACAGTTATGCTTATACCTAATTTTATTTGTTTATTTATTTTTTAGTCTAGGCCTTAAGAGTAGCCTAGACCATTTCCCTTTTTCTTTTAGCGCTGATCCTGGGCCTAAAGAAAGCTTAAACCTTTATCGTTATTTTTGCGTTAAATTGAGATAATGTAAAATTTGAAATAAATTTTTTTTTGGGCATGTTGGAATTGATTAAGTATTATTACCAGAATTGGATTGTAAATTGGGGATAAAACTTAACATGTAATTGGAGAACATGTAAACTGGAATAGGATTAACTTAGTTGGACACTATGTAATGTGGCATTGGGTTGTACAAAAAGATAAACATGGATTAAAAATGTTTAATACAACATAGGAGTATAACATGAGAATATATCCGGGATTATTAATAAACTTAAATTTTGTTAAGTTAAATTGAAGATGAAATTAATAAGCTAAGACAGTGGAGTCCGTTTTGGGCAGCACGGGGGCCAACTGGGGAAAATAAATAACTCGTTTGTCCGTTTCGGCAGCATGGGGCTGATTGGGGAAAATAAGAGGCCTGATAAAATAACTAAATTGTAGTGAGAGTCCGTTCCGACATCACGGGGGCTGATTGGGGAAAATTAATGGCTCATAGGTCCATTCCGGCAGCATGAGGGCTGATTGTGGAAAATAATAGGCCTAATAAAAAGATAAAATCCTAGTTTAGGTCCTCCCCGGCAGTGTGTGGATGATTGGGAAACAAAGTGGCCCAATAGAATAAATAGGGACCAAGTCTAGGGGATGACTTGTGTCAATTGCATCTTTACATGGGACCCGTATTAGGCAGTATCCCTTTTACCATCTATGAGAGGTCTCACACTAGGTAAAGGTGAGGGAACTTTTTACTGTGCTGGATAGTGTGAGGTCCAAACAAGGTGGGTACAAGCGCGTTCCAACGAGACGATGAGCGTGCATCGTGCTGATTGGGGAAGAAAATCCGCTGTAACACCTGTGATTAACAGCTTTGTCCTTTTAGTTGATGAGTTCACGATTGATAACCCCAAATTCCATAGTTGACATAGGTTATCACATTATGGTTATAGGAGCCGATTGGCTGGTTGAAATTAGGTAAAGCCTAATTATTACATCTTGGTTGTTGGTGCAACAATCTTGGATATGAACGAGAAGCCAATCTTTTGTTCGTGCTTAACTTTGTTTACTACTTATACATATATGACTTGTATCCTTAAAAAATTTCATATGTCTAATGCTTCCTTAACATTATGCTCATGCTGGAGATTACTAGAACTCACCAGAAAAGTGTCTGACTTAGTTTGTTTTCTCCTTCTCTCTTCCTTTCCCCCCACAGGGTCGCATGGTGGAGGGTATCAGCAGTGGTTCTTAACTTTTCTTTTAGCTTGGATTCAGACTCATGTATTGGTTCACTTCTTGTTTTTTCGATTATTGTATTAACATTTGAGAGGGATGATTTAACTTATGTACTCTGATATTATGATTTCCCACGAGATGTTGTATTTGGTTTTATGATGGTGACTACTTGGTATTTATGAAATGTAATAAGTACTATGATTTGAATTGTTTAATGAAATGTTGTTTTAAATTTTCCGTTATGTTTTATATTTTTGTCTTGTGAATTTTAGACTCTGTGTTGTTAGTTTACACCTAAGCACTTCATAATGCTTAACGCATCCTCATATGGGTGACCTAGGATTAACCTAGTTGCACTTCATAATGCTTAATCTCCAGTGTCATCAAGACCTTGTATTTCATTTGCTAGTGTGAGTTCTTCCTGGATATGATTTGTCAATGTCCTTTAATCTGGTTCGTGGGTCGCTTTTCAGTGATGATGGAGTGACTTCATTCTCTGATGGGATCACTCTCTTTGCTTAAGTATTTTTCTGGAGATGTGACTTTTGGTACTTTACTATTTTACTATATGGAATCTTTATGCTTATAGCTTGTTCTTTGCATGCATGTTCTTGTTGCATCTCTTTTTGTAGCTCTATGTCACATGTACCTATAGTTCCTAGTTTAGGTCTGCTTGCACTTTGTTATATTTATCTTGTTAACTATTTCTTGTTTTGCCTCTCTACATGGTGTGCAATGAGATATTTTTACCCCTTTGTGGAGTAGGAAATATGTAGTTAAGAATTTCATCTAGCTCCAGTGATGTAAGTTAATATAGTTGAAGTGGACGGTCCACTATAAAAAAGTCTCTAGTGGACGGTCTACCTTAAAATCGAGTAGTAGGTTAGTAATCTTCCAATCCCCTGTATTCTTGTAATTATTATTTATTATAATAATAAGTGTTACATAACACTATCAAAACCGGATATCCTTGCCAAAAAAAATGTAAATGGTAATTTTAACAAATAATTATAGGAATTCTCAGTTTTACCATTCTATTACGAATTAAACGCGGTATTAATTATGTCATGTCAACCTGTGTCGCAGTTATATGACAAGTCTTATTAGTTTTGCCTATTTTCAGTCCAAATTCTCTTTTATTATAGTTTTGGCGTTACATGTTCATTCAACCCCAAATTATCAAATCCTCTTTTTTCAATAATTCCAATTGAATAATATTTTCCAATATGCATAAGCATAAAGAGGATTATAATCAGTAGAATAAAATTAGGCGCACAAATCAATCTTATACATATGTCAATATTTCAGATCTAGACATGTTTTGGACATGACCAAAAATTAACATAAAACCATAAAATCAGAGGCAGAAATAGGGAAAGAGGACCGAGAAAATATATTATTAATTTAATAGGAATAAAACGATGATACACTGATATTAAAAAGAATAATTTAAATCCACTCACCTAGGATTTCGTTCCATGTTCTAGATCTTATTTGGATTTAGATTTGTTATCCGTGGTCTTTCCTATTTGAATCTACAAACTATATTTTTCACAGATTTATAAATATAAATTCAAGAAGAGTAAAAGAAACTATTTAAATTCATATCTGAAGAATTTACCTCACACATACCGAGAATTTGGACATCTAAAGCTTAAATCTACAGCTTCTGCCTCCAAATCTTGAATCAGACTAAATCTAATGTTTCCTATATTTTAAAGAATCGAAGTGAAAGGAAATGGCAGGGCTTCCGCACCGACTTAAAAAATATGAGCTTGACGGCTAGCTCTGCAAGTTTATTTATAGATGTTCAAACTAGCGGTGTCCTTTCGATTAAGAATAATAAAATCCAGCTCGTCAAAATAAAGAAAAACATGTCATTAATACACGATATGGGTCAACCCGACCCATGTATGGGTCGACCCATCCCAAGCAGGGTCAACCCAAATGTGTTTTAGATGCATTTGGTCCCTGTGTTTGTCAAGCGTGTTTAATACCTTTTTAATTTTCCTGTTTTATTTCATTTTTTCCTTTTTAACACATGCCTAATTTAAAATTCAAAAGCGTACTGTTCTGGAATCAATATGCACATATATTTTCAAAATAAATATATTTATGCACGTTAATGCTTATAAATATTTTTCTAACACATGACTTCAAATGTTAATAATTTTTCTGTACCAACTCCATCCGGAACATATTATATATGCAAATTAATCAGAAAATTGCTACGAACGCAATAATATATGTTTCAAAGCTAAATTTCGACTATCGCAAAAATGTATGTTTTCCATTATTAATTATTTCTATAATTATTTATTTACTTTAATTATTAAAAATGCAGGGTGTTATATTCTCCCACCTTTTAGGTATTTCGTCCCCAAAATTTGGTAAGGATAAAATTATATAATTGCTCGCAAAATTCACAAACATCACATGTATATATAATTTTGCAACCGTTTAAGTACTTGTGCAAAGTGTAATACATAATAAAAATTCATGAATGCATTGAGTAACTAAGTGGTACCTCCTATATGAATGCTCTTTTCTTAAAAAAAATCCTTTAAAAACATGGTTCGCACAACCTAAATGTACTGGTCGTTTCTATATGAATGCAATGATATAAAATAAAATTATCTTTTCATTCAATTTTATCCACACCCTTACTGAATAAGGGTATAGATCATCCAATTTTTGCATCCAAATCATACTAAAAAACTTTAAATTTTGTGAATTTAAGAAAAAACTAATTTTCCAAATTCGATTTCTTATGTTGGAAAAGGTAGAAAATGGAAAATTTTGTGCTTTCCACTTCATTTTTGCGCACCTTTTTTCCCCATACTTGGTACTTTCCCATTGCTTCTCTCCAAAGTTTCTTATTTTCATTTCCAAACACAGTTTACATAAGAAGAATTTCTTTTTCAATTTCCCAAACTTACTTTAGAAGAATTTATTTTCTCTTACTGTTCTTATTAATTGCAATTATCGTCTTGCTTGTTTTATGTAAATTTTATTTGTTTTTCTTTCAGTTATTCATCCTTTTGCTTCTATTGTTATTTAGTAACAATGTCCTATATTTTTAATATATTTTAGAAATTATCACGAACAGCTATAAAGAGAATATCACATTGAACCATTCTATTTTTTAACAAAATAGAATACTACATAGGATGTAAATTAATACTAAAAGAAAACATGCTCTACTACAGTCACTATTAGGTAAGGGATATAATGACCAAATATGGCTATCTACTAGAACTAAAAGGCCCTGGATCATGCCCCTCTAACATAAAAGGTCCTCATCACTGAATCTGGGCAACCATAGTTCTCATCCTTTCCATCTACCACTCTCCCGGACTCACATTGCATACTTGTAGTTTTCATTTCACCATATAGAGACAACATGTTGAACTTTCTTCTTCCTTAAGAAGTGTTGAAAAAGGATTTCCATTAATTGCAAACTATGATAATTTCTCTTATAAAAATCCCAAACTTGCTCAAATATTTATAGTCTAATTGAATACGCAAACAACACTTTACTGATGTAATACATTGTTGTGCATCATGCCAAATTTATTGGAAACTGGGGTGTCTACAACACAGTGTTAATGAATCTTAAGGCTATTCAAACACTAGAGGGGTGAAGTGAATTTATAAATTTATCCTATGTTTATTCAAATTGAAAACATAATGAAATAAGTAATAAATAAAATGCAGTAAAGAAAATAACACCAGGATTTTTATACTGGTTCGGATTAACTAATCCTACATCAAGTCTTGCACTCCATCGACTCCTTATCACTTCAAACACCTCTATCCTTCAACCTTCTTCTCTAGTAGGACTTGGTCTTCAGTTTTCCTGATTATCCTTCCTTTATTGTTCTTCCATTACTCTGATTAACCTTCTTTTATAATTCTTCTTTTGTACTCTTGTTTATACCTCTAAATAACTTATAATATATCTGATGTAACTGCACAACTCAAAGATATGTTGGTAGCAATGCTTATGATTGTTGTCTTCAAAATCAATACCTAGGGTATTAACAGAATTGACTTCTAATACATGTTGCATCATGTGGTATTATATTGCATACTTGTATCAATCATACAAAATGACATAATCGAGTTGGTGAACTGAATGTATAATATTGTATTGGAGAACCTATTTGTTTATAATATACTACTTGAATACTTTAATGCTACTTATATTAGATAGTTTACTTGGTTAATACTTTATAATTATTTGTGTTTCAAATTATAAGTTATTTTTTAGGAAAATCCCATTACTGATCACGTGATGTTTTAGAAATATAATTTGGTAAAATTGAGTGCATAACAAGATTATAGTACTCGTACATTTTAGTATACTATTGTTTTCATGATTTTGGTCTTGGATATTTATCTTTATATTATATAAATATTCTAAATCGGAAGCATAATTATTTATATTGTAATTAATAACTATATAGACATTAGTAGCCTATTGGATTTCCATGTGTTGCAACTTTTTAGATATAATAAGGGATGATCTTAATGCTAAAGAATAAAAACTATTTGAAGAGTTAAGTTAAGAGTGGTATTTTAACTTTAAGTTCATCTCTTGTACTTTCGGCATGAAGATAGAAGCAATATTTTAAGGTACGGACTGATCATTGCATTTTTTGAATTAAAGATCAGTAAATAAAGAAATCTTCAAATTACAACGTATAAAGAGATGGTTGTTGACAAAATTAGTTACTAGGTTTCTAAATATTTTATTAATGCATGGTCCAAAATCTAATTTTCAATAATAGCTTTGTTGTTATTAATTATCGATAGTGAGTTACTTTTTAACCCTTATATTTCCAAATGGATCAAGCCTTGTAATTTTCCTTAATAATTTCAAATTTTGGACTATATTTTCGATGTGTTGATTTTCATCTCTCCTGACTTTCATTAACATTCTTTGATAAATTCCATCTTTTCTTTTATGGAATAAGATGAAATCGCTAGATGCAACTTGCAAAAAAAAAATTATATTCTACTGCATACAAGAGAAGATGTAGGAAGCCAATAGATCTAAAATTTTTGCAACAAACAATTTTCTATTCTATTTTTCTTATGAAAGAACGATCCTTAAAGTACTCGCTATTTAGCCATATCGCAAGGTAATAAAATCCATCAACATTTATTGTAGTTGATAATATTATTTATATGCATATATACAAAACATTGATAATCACCCAATGATGTTAATAGGAAATAAAAATTGAAATGTGGCGTTCTAAAGTGGAGTTAGACATGTGATATTGAGTGATGAAAAATGATGTGCATATTTTGTAAATGAAAAGAGGAATTAAGTAAAATTCAATTCAGATATAAGTGGAAAAACAAATAAGAAAGTGTTGTGTTGGGTTGGACTAAAACTAAGCGGTTGGACTTAAACTAACAATATCCTTATAACATCCTAATTGTAACAAGCCAAACCCCAATGTGTCCGGAATTTTTCATAAAATGCTAAAATTCAAGTCCATTGAAGCCCAAGTCGGGTATACGGTATCCTATGAGTAGGAAAAGATAAATATATCAGAGCATAAATAAGAAAGTCACAGTGGAAATGATTAAAATATAATATTTGGTAAATACTTACTGAAATATTAACACTTTCTAAATAAGTGTTTCTAAGATGAACAATATTGGTCTGCCACCTAACCTATGGATTATTATGAGGAAGGGTTAGAACTAAAGTTCTAATGAGTGGACAAAATTACAAACTTTTGTTTTATTTTTCACGCAAATAAATAAGATTAAATTTGCATCTGTTTAACTAACGTTTAAATAATTAGACAATTTCAGAACATGTGTAACTTATTATAGAAAAATTGCAAATTACTAAATATTACTCCTATTTTCTTACTTTAAAGTTATTATAAGCTTAGCTTTAGGATTCTCTTACACTACTTAGTTGGTTATAGAAATTGTATTACAATTTATTTCCTTATTTTAATATTAATACTAAGAATAGTAACACATAATTGCAAGATATTTCCTATTTCTTTTCTTAATTGGATTAGTCCAAATACAGTAAATTCCCTATTTTGCATTAATCTCACTTTCCTTAATCTTATCAATGCAATTATGTTTACTTCTTCTTTATAATATTTAATTATGGAAAGAAATCCCTTTTTCCAACTAACCAACCAACCTAATAGTAACTTCCAAACTAGCTTATTCATTGAATTCCCTTTTTTCTCTTATTCCCTAAATTCTGATAATTTACTGTAAATGTCTTATTTTTGTTCACAGCTAAATTAGGGGTAATTTCCGACCAATAAATTTCCATACGCAATTTATGTCAAATTTAATAGTTAACGAGAATCAAATGAAATTAAATATCATTGGCATAAATGACATATAATTTAAATCCAATCACCTATAAAAATTATTCCAAAATCCAAATCTGATTTAAATCCAAAATTATTATCCATAAAAATTCCTTTTTTGTAAACCTATATGAATTTACTAACTGGTGCATACACAGATTTATAGATCTGGATCTAAAAGAAATGAAAATAAACTAATTCAAATCAGATCTGAAGAACTTACCTAATACGAACAGAGAATTCAAAATTTTATATTTTAAATCTTTAATTTCTGCCTCTAGGTCATGGATCAGAAATCCTAAATCTGGTCTTTTTCATTTCTAAAGCATTGAAGGAGAAAGGAACTGGGAGAGCTTCCACACCCAATTAGAAAAATATGAGTATGGAGGCAACACTACATGTTTATTTATAGATATCCAAACAAACCATGTTCGTCTAATTCAAACCGAAGAAAATCTCACCGTCAAAAAGTATCAAAACATGTTAGTTTGACATGGTTGGGTCGACCCCTACACATTTTCTGACGTGTTCTTCCTTTTTGATCTACCATGTTTAATTTGAAAGTTTTTATTTTAAGCATTGATTATTATTGTTAATTACATTCCTCAATTCACAATTTCATTCCCTTTATTACACGCATTTATTTTGAATCTCAAACGTGCACTTTTTCTAGAATTAATACATGCATATATTTCCAAAATAAATATATTTATTTATAGTTACATGTATAATTATTTTTTGATATGGAACTTTAAATGTTAATAATTTTTTCGTATGAAATCCACTCAAAACATATTATATAAGTAAATTAATCAGAAAATCATTATAACGTAATAGTCTACGTTTTAAGACCAAATTCTGACAATCTTAAAAATGCCAATTTTTCACTATTTATAATTTCTGCAATTATTTTGATTATTTTATTACATAAGAATGCAGGGTGTTACATCCTTCCATCCTTTAGGAAATTTCATCCCCAAAATTTGGCAAGAGTAAAACTGTGTAATTCCTCGCATAATTTACATCCATCATGTGTACATCTAATTCTCCAACAATTGGTGTCATAGTGCAGAGTTCAACATATCATAAAATATATGAATGCAAATGGATTTCTAAGCGGCACCTCTTATATAAAAGCTCCTTTCTTTAACATTATTTTTAAAACATGATGCACACAACCTAAATATACTTACAATCTCTATGTGAATGCAATATTTTTAAAATATAATATTTTTTTCATCTATTTTTACCATACTTCTACAAAATAGAAGTATAGTTCAACTAATTTTTCATTCAAACCTTACCATCCAACTTTGACCATCCAAATTTTGAGAAAATTCTAATTTTATGAATCTTATGTCAGAAAAAGGTAGAAAATGAAAACTTCATATTTTCCGCTTTACTTTTACGCACCTCCTTCCCTATACTCGGAACTTATTCTGAGACTCTACCCAAAAAATTTGTTCTTTCCAAGCATATTTACATAACAAAATTTTTCTTTTTTGAAATTTCCGAACTTACTTTAGGGAATTTATCTTTCTCTTAAAAAATTTCTTTTATTACAGTTATTGCTTTTGTCGTTCATTTTTACATTTCTCATTTACCTTGTTGCTTCTCATTTTCTTTACTTTTTTGTTACTTAGTTACTTCTTGTGTTTAATTTCTTTTTAAAATGATCGCTTCAGGAACATAAAAAAAGAAAATATCAAACTAAAAATATTGGCTGCACAACAAAAAGTATAAACATCGACATAAGAGTACAATTCTTAAAACTAAAGGACACCACACAAACGTCGCTACAAAGAAATGATAGACATATATAGAAATAGTACTGACTCCGCCTTCATTGAGAGGTAGTAGGTCCAGGGCCTGGACCCCCATAACCAGAAGTGTCTTAATAAAAGCATCAAATCCGCTAAGATCCTCCTCAAGTCATCAAGTACTCTTAAACGTTGCCTGCTCTGTCTGGGGAAACTGCTAACAGGTAAGAAATAACTCCTGCTATGACTGGGCTACCCACCGTTGCGTCTGGGCCAGCTATAATTATGTTTTAGCTAATTCTCGTTGTTCTAGCAAGATCTTATGGTGCTTGCATGCCAATTGATCATGTCACTCGAATCCACCTGCCAATTTTGTGCATCTGATGAGTAGGGTGTTTCGGGAGTTTCTAAATAAGTTTGTTGTGGTCTTTGTTAATGACATCTTGATTTTCTCGAAGAATGAGGAAGAGAATGCCCTACATTTAAGGGAGGTTTTGAAGACTCTCTGTGCGCATCAACTTAAGACAAAATTCTCCAAATGTCATTTTTGGAGAAAGGAAGTGAGGTTTCTAGGGAATGTGGTGTGTAAGTATGGGATAGCAGTGGATCCCATGAAAGTAGTTGCAGTTCAAGATTGGCAGACTCCAAAAAATGTAAAGAGATGAGGAGTTTTCTTGGTTTAGCGGGCTATTATAGGAAGTTCTATGACGGCCCACCCCGAACTAATCAGACATTTCCCCGAAATGCACTATGCCAATGCCCGACTAGCATGAGATGGTCATTAAAAGGGTTGAAATGATGAATTACTAAAGATCACGGGTTATATCTCACAGCACATGGAATAAAATATAATAATAATATAACTTGATATAAAACAGGTGAGACAGTATTTAAGCTGAAAACTAAACCATATCCATCAGAGTAGAGGAATCCAAAACATAGCTTCATATCCAATTATTACAACTTCAAAATACTGTCTCTAAAAGGAAATAAAAGTGGTACACTACTAGTGCCTAAAGCAGTGACCAACAATAACACAGGGAGAATATATATAGTACGTGGAAGCCTATTGCTCGTCCCCGGATAGCTATTGTAATACCCCAAATTTTTAAATGACATTAAAAAGAATAAATTAAATAATAATTAATTTAATGTTTAGAATTAGAGGAAACGGACTGCGCCATTGCATCCGTCTTGAAATTCTGGTGAAAATAGACATTTGGTTTGCGTTAAACGGACACTGTATGAAGAAGTTATGAGAGTTTTAAGTTTGTATACGCACAGAGATATTTTATATATACGCATGAGTGAGAGGTGAGTCAGAGATGAGTCAAAATCCTATCCAGAGAATTCAAATTCGAAATTTTCCTCTAAGTGGAAAAATTCCCGCTCTAGGGAGTCGACCCCCTAGAGGGGTGTCGACCTAGGGGTCGACCCCCCTTAAGGGGTGTCAACTTAGGGGTCGACCCACCCACAGGGGTGTCGACACCCCTAGGGCTGAGGTGGCACTCGGTTTCAGGGGGTCTGGCAGCTATATATATGTGTCATATTTCTCATATTCTCTTCACTGGGAGTTATGGAGGCCATATGCTGCTGGAGTGCGAACTGAACCATTTCTACAACAACATACTCTACAAATCCAATTCAAAAATCCTAGATCCGTTCTTCCTAAATTCTCTAAACCTAACGCTGTGAGTTTCTAGATTACTTTTAGGTTTATTTAAATAAAAGTATGCTTTGATAGACAATGAATTGGATATGTTGCAAAGTATGATTCTGTGTTAATATGAAATTTTATCCTATGTTATGACAGATCTAATTTTCTAGATCTAATACAATTGTGGTGATTCGATTATGATGTTTATATGGATATTGAATTGTAACCATGTTACGATGGAAGTATATCTATTAATTTGGATAATTGTGACATTACTTGGATCTAGACCTTTATGTTAATCATCTTTCACATGTCATATTGTGATACCTTCATATATGTTGTAAACTTGACATGTGAATCTACCTTTTGATCTAAACATGTTGCTATGTCACCCTAACTATGCTAGATCTAGGTAATTAGACACCTAATGTTAAATCTAGATCTCATTATGCTTGCTTAAACATCATAGTGATTGCCACAAGTTACTAGTTTGATGTCCACTTTATTATGATATTAATCACATGTCCATTCACTCTGTTACTATGCCAATTTATGTTCATATTTATGCCAAGACATGTTGAAACTACCATCCTCTTCATATTCCCTTTTTATTATTATAACTAGGCTACTTTATAGCCTAGATGCCACCAAAATTACGTACGAATACGTCAGAGAGAGAACGGGGAAAAAAGGATTATAATTTGCATGATTTATGTAATGTTTAATATGAAAAGGGACATGTAACTCAAATGGGGAAAACATAGAAATAGTTACCTATAATGACATAGGTAGATTTGGATTAATTTGGAATGTTTAGTAATTTACAATTAGGAATTGTAAATTGTACTTATGACACGAGGTTATGTTACATTAGTGGTGGAAGTCTGCCCGGACCTAATCGGCATATCTAGCAGCCACTAATGTTGAACCTAATGTGGGAGGTCTTGGTATACAAATACGAATCGGGCTAAGACACGAGGTTAGGTCCAACTGTGGAATAAGAATGCCCAGATCCGACTGGCATATCCAGCATCCACACGTTGTAGGCCTAATGTGGGAGGTCTAGCCCACTATAACCATAAATGGACATGGTAAGGAAATGGACTACTTAACCTAATTTAATATAATTATGGACTTAAACTAGGGTTAAGTAAAATTGTATGGGTAGTGGTGGGTAAAGTAAATTAGAGGGGATAAGTAATATGTATATATAGCCCACGTACTTAACCCAATAAGGTTATGTAATTAAAGACACCTAGTGGTATACATAACCAGTAGATAGTGTGATAGGGTTATGTAATTAAAGACACCTAGTGGTATACACAACCGGTAGATGATGTAATAAATTTATGTAATTAAAGATACCCTTTAGGGTAAGCATAACTAGTATAGGGCTATGTAATTAAAGACACCTCAGGGTATACATAGTCATTAGCAAACCTGGTGGGGATAAAAGACAAGGGGGAGAGCTTGTATCATATTGGAAGGGACCCATTTCAGTCAGTAACCCGAAGTTGGTATCAAGTAAAGACCTCCAAATTAGGCAGAGAAGGGTCACGCTTACCGATTGATTGTAAGAGACCCAATGTGGGCGGTGCAAACCGACCGGGGACATGTGCATGCATGGGCCGGGCAGGGGGGGCTAAGACGACCGTGACACTAGTAGATATGATTGTGCACACCATAGGTTGCCACTTTAGGAAGTGATACCTCCTACTATGGGGCCAGCACACTACAAGGTAGGGAGCCAATCGATTAGGGTAGTGGTTAGGGTATACTTGGACGTATGACCTAAGCCTACCAGCTTATAGTGGAAGGGATCATTTCAGTTATACTAGTAATAGTGCAGAGTAATCATTGTGAGGCACATATACCTTAACTTGCTTACCTTGTCACACCTGCCATTTATGTAGTGATCCCTCTCTTATCCACTTTATATGCCTATCATGTTGCTTTTAATTATCTACTGGCTAAAAGTAACTAGACTCGCCAGACTTTATGTTTAACCCTGTTGTTTCTCCTTCTTTCTTCCGTCCCTTCCCCCCTAAGGTTCTCAGGGAGGAAACACTCAGACTTAACCAGGAATAAGATATCATCTTGCTAGGAGCTACTTCTGAAGTATGGATCAAGTTCTTGACTCTACTATGGATTAACTCTTTTTACTGGGGGAATGATGCTTTTTATTTACTTATGTACTCTGATGGTGCAAGACAGAAGTATTTTTATTGTAATGGTTTTTGCGACTTATGAAATTGTGGACCACAGTATTATGACTTATGTTTGAAATAAAAGTTTAACTTTTCCGCTGCTGCCTTATTTATCTCTGTCTTGTAATTGTTCCGTGTCTATTTACCTATAGCGCTTCACGAAACTTAATGCATTCCCTTAGTGAGTGACATTAACGGACGTGGAGTGTTTCAGCTACTCGTGCATAACCACATAACCTGCCTCTAGTCTTCTCGTTTAGGAGCACCTAGAGTAATAAGAAGCGACATAAAACTCTGGGTCAAAAGAAAGTCTGGTGTAAGCGATAACAAATCTATATCACTAAATAAAGCAATAACAAGTATAAATAATCATACCTGACCTGGACCTGCAACCAAAGACTTAGCACAACAAGATTACAATACTCTAAGGTAAACACTAACATAAATTGTAAAATGGAAGTGTGTGTGTCATGGTGATAACAAACATCAAACATAGAAATCATCCTCACATCTCTCACTAAGTGCGTAAAGCATACGGTATCCACCACTTTGATCACCAAATCCATTTGGGGCTATGACGGGTCCATGTCGTACTGGACTCCGTACAACTATTACCATGACCATACCCTTCTGGTCTATAGTCAATGACCCTACCCAGTCCAGACTTCCCTGGCTCTGGGGTGCGGGTCAACCAGTCCACACATCCCTGGCTCTGGTTCATCTACATGCCCCCTCTCTCAACGTTAAACCAAAGTTATAGATATCGATAACCCCTTTGCACACGTACCGCAGCAAAGCCCAACTCTAGAAGTTAATTCGTTGATTCCCATCTGGATCCTGAGCGATAACTTCCCACTTGGACTTCCTTTGCATCTCGGGTTTTGGTCTAATTGGAATTGGTGTTTTGAAGAGTTCACGATCGTCATCACGTGGTAGAAGCTTAAATCCAGTTCGATTCAGTGTCACCATCACGGCTCGGTTCATGGTCATCATCATTTCGTGATCACCATCGCTCGTGGTCACCAAAGTGGTCATGCTTACCCTAGAGTCGTGGTCACCATGGGGTCGTGATCACCATGGGGTCGTGGTCACTATGGGGTCATGGTCACCTAGGGTCATGGTCACCTTTGGGTCATGGTGACTATGGGGTCGTGGTCACCATCTGCTCATGGTCACCATCTGCTCGTCGTCGTCGTCTCGTCGTCACCATCAGCTCGTGGTCACCATCGGCTCGTGATACCCCCTCCTGGCGGTTCGCGGCCTTCTCCTCCTGGCGGCTCATGACCTTCCCCTCCTAACGGTTCGTGACACCCCCTCCTGGCGGTTCGTGACCTTCTCCTCCTAATGGTTCTTGACCGTGGCCGGCATTAGGAACCGTAACCCTACAATTTTTCTAGCAAGCTAATTTCGCCAAACGACGGTGTTTTCAACCATTCTAACTTTCCTATGCAACCACGAAACATACCAAACAATAGTAGTAACATGTAGACTCAACAAAAACATCAAAACAATGATTTCATATGTTAATTTAGATCAAACATACCCAAAACCATGATTTCCCACTTGACCATGTGATTTCCCCCTTAACCATGTCTAACTATAGGATTAGGAAACTTAATCCAAATTAACCCAAATTCATATCAGTGACATAAAATATGATTTTAGAATTTTTACATATTTTCCCATATTTTTATGATGTATAATTTCGCTAATTATCACTAATCATCCCTAATTAGCCATAACTGGTGTATAAACATGTAATCACTCACCTTAGCCAAAAATAAATGTTAGATCTGAAAATTTTACTGATTTGGCTTGGATTCCAATATGGTGCAGCAATTCTAATTCTAATTTGGTGTTAGTCCGACTTGATTTGATGTAGATTTGATAATTAGTGATTAGAAAGTGATTAGAGAGAAACTTGGAAGATGAAAACCATGATTAGGGTTAGAGAAATGTTTGTGGCGGCTAGAAAAATGAAAGGAGATGATTCCAAATCCTTTCAGTCCTCCCATAACCCTAATCCCGAAATGGGTTATGGGCCAAGCAGCTAATCACTTAATTAAGCTCAATAAGTCTGTTTTCCATCTTCAAAACTTATTTCCGCCATATCTCCCAAACAGTAAGTTCGTTTGATTAATGTGACCACTTTACGGAATGGGAAACAATCATTTGAATCCAATGGAAGTGGTTTCAGGTCAAAAATCCTTACCACTCAAAAGTTATATGTGAAACAAGATTCGCCAGGGGCAAAATGGTCATTTAAAATTCAGCAAAAATCGTGAATATGGGAAATGACCCCAATAGTCGTTTCCCAAAAGTTACACGACCAAATGACTTCGTACGAAAATAAAATAAATATTCTAATAAAATAAATATTCTACGATCCTCCGACACGTAGAATGCGGGTCGTTACAATCTCGCCTCTTAAGAAATTTCGCCCTCGAAATTCCTTAACTAAGAAAACATACAATGGTGTCCTGCATGCCTATCATCCATTTACAAACAATCAAACATACATAATAACACAACAAGCCTATCCTAACGTGTGGGAATAACTATATCGCGATTAAAATCTTACCAGGCATAGAGCTCTGGATACGACTTCCTTATGTTCTTCTTTGTTTCCCAAGTACAGTCATTCTTATTATCACTCCACTGGACCTTAACCAGTTTCACCATCTTCCTCCGAAGTTGCTTCATATCATGTCCGACAATACGAACCGGTCTGCAGTTTCCAACTATCTCGGATTCTACCTCGATATCGTCTAACTGATCTAGTGAAATAGTCATATCAGAATCGCGCATGAACTTCCTTAACTAAGAAACATGAAATACGTTGTGCAATTTTGGTCAGTCAATCCACAATCACCCATATACTATCATGACTCGATCTAGTCCTTAGTAAACCATCAATGAAATCCCTAAGACTTGTACCCATTTCCATTCGGGAATTTCCAACGGTTATAACAGACCACTAGGCTTCTTTTGCTCAACTTTAACTAATTGGCAATTCATGCACTTATGTCTGAAATCATATCCCGCGATGTACTCTAGTTGCTTCCATTCCAGAAACATAGCTTGCAAATTGGCATGTCTCTTACTCAATGCATCAGCTACCGCATTGCCCTACTCGGATGTGTATGCGATATTGAAATCATATAAAGCCAAGAACTCTAACCATCTCTGCTGACCAAGATTTAAATACTTTTGAGAGAAAAGTTACTTTAATGACTTATGATCGGTAAACAACTCGAATCTTTCTCCCAAGAGATAGTGTCTCCACATCTTTAATGAGAACATGATTGCTGCACATTCCAAATCATTGGTAGAATGCCTTTTCTCATGCGGTTTCAGTTGCCGACTAGAATAAGGCTACAATTCTACCTCCTTACATCTGCACAGCACCTAGTCCGGTACCACAGGAAACCGTGTATACCATCATCTCTTCATTCTCTTTAGGGGTTATTAACACTGGTGCGCACGTTAGCTTTTCTTTTAGGCTCTTAAATGCATTCTCACACCTTTCATCCCAAGCAAAAGCTTGATTCTTCTTGGTCAACTGAGTTAAAGGCGTCGCTATCTTGGAGAAGTCTTGGATAAACTTACGATAATATCCAGCTAACCCCAAGAAACTTCTCATGTCTGTTGCATTCTTGGGCGTAGACCAATCTTTCACCGTAGCCACCTTCGTAAGATCCACAACAATACATTCTCTGAAACAACATGGCCCAAGAGCCTTACTTCCCTCCTCCAGAAGTGACACTTAGAAAATTTCGCTTTCAATTAGTGTTTCCTCAACACCTCCATCACTGTCCTCAAATGTTCCTTGTGTTCTTCCTCTATCCTCGAGTAAACCAAGATATTGTCCACGAACACAAGAACAAACTTATTTAATTGATCCCTAAAAACCCTATTCATAAGATCCACAAAATATGCGGGTGCATTGGTTAACCCGAATGGCATGACCAACAACTCAAAGAATCCAGATGGCATCCGAAATGTCGTTTTAGGTATACTCTCAGCTGCTACTCAGAGCTGATGAAATCCTATCACGAGATCCAACTTAGGAAACACTCTTGCTCCATCTAGTTGATCAAACAAATCATCTATCCATGGAAGAGGATACTTATTCTTTCTAGTCACCTTTTTAAATTCGCGGTAGTCCACACATAAGCGAAGGGAACCATTGTCCTTAGTAGCAAATACAACTGGTGCTCCCCACTCGGATACACTTCTTCAGATGGATCCCTTCTTCAAAAGATTGCCTACTTGCATTTCGAGCTTTCATTGCTCCCTTGGTGCCATACGACGAAGTGGAATCACTATAGGTCTGGCATCTTTCACTAAATCAATCTGAAACTAGATCTCTCGGTGTGGTGGAAGTCCGGTCACTTCCTCAAAGATGTCCGGATACTCGCCAGCAATAGGCACATCTGATAACTCATCATGCAGGATGTTAAGGGAATTTAGAAAACTAGCCATCACCTCATCATTAGGTAGGCAACCCGATACCACCCTCCGCCCATCATCCGCTCTAATGGTCACCTAGGACCACTCATAGTCTACCACCACCTCATACCTTTGGAGCCAATCGACTCCCAAAATAATGCCAAACCCTATAAAACCCAAAACAAAGCAATCACAAGCAAACACACATCCATGACTCGATAAGACCAAATTACGACAAATCATACAAAGGCTAATCGAACCACCGATCAGGTTCGTCACAATTAAAGGTCTATCGACAATCTCATGTTCCAATTCCAACTTATCTACTAGGTCACTAAATACGAAGGAATGGAAAGCCCCCGTATCAAACAATATTCGAACAGGAACACCATAAATAGAAAGCATACCTTGAATAACGACACCCTTTCCCTTCTCCGCCATAGTTGTGGGCATTCAACGAAGAAGGAATAACGTTAATAACATATACTTTCACGATCTGCTTCTCCTTAGGAGGTTGCGGGCATTCATTCTTAAAATGTCCCACTTGGTCACAGTTTAAGCACTTCCTCTCCTTGGCTTTGCTCGACAATCTCTAACATAGTGGCCCTTCTTGCTGCAACCAAAGCACTGGATATCTTTCTTATTCTTCTTTTTCTGACCATCCTTGGTCTGGTTCTGTTTCCTCTTATTCTGGGAATTCTTCTTGCCTTCACCGCTTGCCTGCGGTTTTGGCTCCTCTGTAGATGTAATAGCAACCTCGGTCTTCGTCTTAGGTTAAAGGCTCTCTGATCACAATGACTTCCCCACAATAGATTCGAATGTCTTATCGATATGGTTTATAAGTCTTTTCCCTAAGTACCTATCTAGGCTAGTTATGAACTTCTCGTTCTTCTTCTCGACTGTATAGATAAGAAATAATCCATATTTCGATAAGGTATCGGATTCAGCAATATATTCGGAGATTACCCTACCATTCTGCTTAAGTTCCATAAATTTCCTAAACAATTCTGATTTCTAAACAGCTGGAATAAACTTGCCATTGAAGTGAGTCTTAAACTGATCCCAAGTAACTTGATCCTCGGGAGTAGCCGCTTTAACAGCATTCCACCATTTCATTGCCCGTCCTTGAAGCTGACGCGACGCTAGCTTTCTCTTCATTGCATCATCGATCCCCAAATCCTCGAAGATGCGCTCACAACTGTCAAGCCATCCTAAACCTCCGTTGCCGATTCCGTTCCGTGGAATGACTTCCGACCAAGACTAGTATAATCCTTGTTAAGCTTAGTGAAATCGGCTCTATGCTCCTACACTACTGCACCACCACCATTAGCAGCATTAGGAACTGCTCCTTGAGCATCCTTAAGCATCTCTCGCATGAAGGCAGTAAACATCGTCCTCATATCAGGGACATTCCCATTATTGGCCCCTGAACACGCTCCCTCTTCAACTTCCGATGTGGGGTTCCTCATTGTACTCGTATTTCGGATCATCGTTCAATCTAGAAAGAGAAAATGATTAACCATCTCCTTAGTGGTGCCATGCAGTGCGATTTCGTCCTTAGATATACTAATAATACATATATATAGTTTTTGAAAACCAAAATATCACAAATACGCGCTTTCGTATATGTATACTATCTCTCCCTCGTGTCCTCCCCTAGGTTAAACTACACAATCTAGGCTCTGATATCACATACAATGGCCCACCCCAAAATAATCAGACATTTCCCTGAAATGCGTTGTGCATATGCCCGACTAGAACGAGATGGTCATCAAAAGGGCTGAAATGATGAATTGCCAAAGAACCTGTAGTATATCTCACAGCACATGGAATAAAACATAATAATAACATAACTTGATATAAAATAGGCGAGACAGTATACAAGCTAAATGCTAACCCATATCCATCAGAGTAGCGGAATCCAAAACGCAGCTTCATATACAATTATTACAACTTAAAAATACTGTCACTTAAAGGAAATAAAAAAGGTACGCTACTAATTCCCAAAGCAGTGACCAGAAACAACTCAGGAAGAATATATATGGTACGTGGAAGCCTCATGCTCGTCTCCGGACAATTACTCGTGCATAACCACCTAACCTGCCTCTAGTCTTCTCGTCTAAGAGCACCCAGAGTGATAAGAAGAGACATAAAACTATAGGTCATACGAAATTCTGGTGTGAGCAATAACAAATCTATACCACTAAATAAAGCAATAATAGGTATAAATAATCATACTTGACCTGGACCTGCAACCAAATAGTTAGCACAACAAGATGTACAGTGCTCTATGGTAAACACTAACATCGAGTGTAAAATGGAAGTGTGCATGTCATAGTGATAACAAACATCAAACGTAGCAATCATCCTCGAATCTCTCACTTAGTGCGTAAAGAATACGATATCCACCGCTTCGATCAACAAATCCATTTGGAGCCATGAAGGGTCCATGCCGCACTGGACTCCGTACAACTATTGCCATGACCATGCCCTTCTGGTCTATAGTCAATGACACTACCCAATCTAAACTTCCCTGGCTCTGGGGTGCAGGCCAACCAGTCCACACATCCCTGGCTCTGGTTCGTCTACATGCCCCTCTCTCAATGGTGAAACAAAGCTATATATATCGATAACCCCTTTGCACACGTCCCGCAGCAAAGCCCAACTCTAAAAGTTAACTCGTTGGTTCCTATTTGGATCCTGAGTGATAACTTCCCACTTGGACTTCCTTTGCATCTCGGGTTTTGGTCTAATTGGAGTTGGTCTTCAGAAGAGTTCATGATCGCCGTCACGCGGTAGAAGCTCAAATCCAGTTAGGTTCAGGGTCACTATCACGGCTCGGTTCATGGTCATCATCGGCTCGTGTTCACCATCGCTCCTGGTCACCATAGGGGTCGTGGTCACCCTGAGGTTGTGGTCACCATGGGGTCATGGTCACCCTGGGGTCTTGGTCACCATAGGGTCGTAGTTACCCTCGGTTTGCGGTCACCATCTTCTCGTGGTCACCATCTACTCATCGTCACCATCGTCTCGTGGTCACCATCGGCTCGTGGTCACCATCGGCTCGTGACACCCCCTCATGGCGGTTCGCGACCTTCTCCTTCTGGCGGTTCGTGACCTTCCCCTCCTGGCTGTTCGTGACATCCCCTCCCGGGAGTTCAAGATCTTCTCCTTCGGGCGGTTCATGAAACCCCCCTCCTAGCAGTTCATGACCTTCTCCTCCTGGCGGTTCGGGACCTTTGTTTCCATCAGGAACCGAAACCCTACAGTTTTTCCAACAAGCAATTTTTGCCAAACGACGACGTTTTCAACCATTCTAACTTTCTTATGCAATCACAAAACATGCCAAACAGCAGTAGTAACATGTAGAGTCAACCAAAAACATCAAAACAATGATTTCATATGTTAATTTAGATCAAACATACCAAAAACCATGATTTTCCCCTAAACCATGTCTAACTATAGGATTAGCAAACTTAATCCAAATTAACCCAAATTTATAATAGCGACATAAAATATGATTTTTAGAATTTTTACATATTTTTCCATATTTTTATGATGTATAATTTCGCCAATTATCACTAATCACCCCTAATTAGCCATAACTAGTGTATGAACATGTAAATCACTCAACTTAGCCAAAAACAAATGTTAGATCTGAAACTTTAACTGATTTGGCTCGGATTCCAATGTGGTGCAGCAGATCTGACTATAATTTGGTGTTAATCCGACTTGATTTGATGTAGATTTGATCATTAGTGATTAGAGAGAGATTGGGAAGATGGAAGCCATGATTAGGGTTAGAGAAATGTTTGTGGTGGCTAGAAAAATGAAAGGAGATGATTCTCGCAGAAGGATCTCAATTTGAGGCAACAAAGATGGTTGGAATTCCTAGCGTCTTATGACTTTGAGATGCTAATAACCTAGCAAGGGTAACGTGGTGGCAGACGCACTGAGTAGATAAAGGATGGCTTTGAGTCCACTATTCGTAGAGAGGCAAAGCTTGGAGTATTTATCGACCTTTGATTTTAGGCCATCTATGGATATTATACATGGTTTGTTGGTATCGTTAGAGGTGCGACCTATTCTGATGGATCAAACAGGGAATTCACAATGAGAGGACCCAAAGATAGTAGACATCTTGGACAGGCTTAGTAGAGGGGGGACTTCTAGTCACCTCAGTAGATATTCCACAGATGATAGAGGGTGGTTGCGATGAGATGAAAGGCTTTGTGTTCCCCGAGTTGGGAGCCTGTTGAAAACAGTCCTTGAGGAAGCCCATCATTCTAGGATGACTATCCATCTAGGAGGTGATAAGATGTATAGAGATATGAAGAGGGGTTTCTTTTGGGCTGGGATGAAGGAAGATGTAGCGGAGTTTATTTCTCGATGTTTGATTTGCCAGCAAGTCAAAGCTAAGCAAAGGAAGTCCATAGGTTTACTTCATCCTTTAGCGGTCCCACAATGGAAGTGGGAAAGCGCCTCTAAGGATTTCATTAATGGTTTGCCTAGATCAAGTAAAGGCAACACCAGTATTTGGGTTATAGTTGACAGGCTTACTAAGAGCACTCATTTCATTCCTGTTAAGAGTAAGAGGACGACAACATGGTTGACAGTAGTTTATCTTTGTGAGATAGTCCGTCTACATGAAGTACCTTCCAGTATAGTGAACGATCGGGACCCTATGTTCACTAGTGAGTTTTGGAGAAGCTTGCAAGAGGCATTAGGTACAAAGTTGTGTTTGAGCATAGCTTATCACCCTCATACCGATAGACAGACGGAGAGGGTGAATAAAGTTCTTGAGGATCTTTTGAGACTATATCCTAGACTTCAGAGGAACTTGGGAGGAGCATCTTCATTTGGTAGAGTCCCCCTACAACAATAGTTATCAGGCTAGTATTGGCATGACACCCTTCGAGGCATTGTATGGGTGACCCTGTAGATCACCAACTTGTTGGTGGGAGTCTACAGAAAGGCTTCTACTTAGACCTGAGATGGTTAGAGAAAGTTAAGAGAAGATTGATCTTATTCGCAGACGCATGAAGACAACTCAGGACAGGCAGAAGTCCTACGCAGATAAGAGAAGAAATAATATTGAGTTTGAGGTGGGAGACATGGTTTTCATCAAGGTATCACCTTTGAGGAATGTGGTTCGCTTTGGATTTGTAGGGAAATTAACACTAAGGTTTGTAGGGCCATTTCCATTAACAGAAAGGATTGGCCAGATGGTCGATACCAAAGAGATTGATGGGTGTTCATGATGTTTTCCATGTTTCTCATTTACGGAAGTGCCTGCATGATACCGTAGAAGTAGTTGAGCCGAGTATGTTTGAGGAAGTAGTGGTGGAACGGGAGGCAATAGTTAGACGAGTTCCTGCCGTATTCTTGGATCAGAGGTTAAGAAGCTACGCAACCGAAATGTCAAGTTGATGAAAGTTCAATGGAGATATGACCACGAGGGAGACCGAAGACAAGATTCGTGCCTTGTACCATTTTCTTTTCAAGGGTATGTTCTTAACTTCTTTTCCAAAGCTTTTATTCATATTTGCTTCTATCATTTAAGTATATCCTATCGATTGAATCTTCGACCTTTAGGTAGGGAGCCAATGAATGTAAATATGTGTTTGAGGCATGTTATGTCTAATGGATACAAGTGTATGCATGTGGTTGCTCGTGGATGCATATAAACACACATTAGGCACTAAGTCGCTTAATAACTCTCATACTGCATATAGATTTGTGTTCATTTTTAAATTTTATGGATGAAAATGGGTGTATCATCATGTGGATGATGCATTTGGATGAATGATTGCGCACACATATAGAACTTACATGTTATACTAGGATTATTTTCATACATGTTGGATTCATGGCACTAACATACATTGCATTAAGGAGGTTAACTGAATCAGTAGAACGTCTGATCTTTCGCATTAGTATAGGGACATATACACACACCTTCGCTTATGTTCATATAAGCACTAGAAATCTTTTAAGGATAATGGATGCCTGTGATTGGTGGATGAGTAAATGGATGATGGATGTTACGATACACATTCTTCTTAACTTAAGGATTTCGAGGACGAAATCCTTTAAGTAGGGGAGAATGTAACACCCTATAATTTTAAAGGACATTATAATGATAAACTAAAGAATACTTAATCGAATAACGGGAATTGAGTAAAAACGGACTGCGTTATTGTGTTCATCTCAGAATTCTGCTTAAAATAGACTCCGAGTTTGCATAAATAGGATAACGTATGAAGAAGATATTAAGGTTTGAAGTTTATATACATATAAGCAAAATGTATATAAACAAGTCAACTCCAGAAAATCAAAAATCGAAGAACGGGAAGGGGGAATTGGCCGTTAGGGGTCAACCCCTACATGGGGGTATCGACCCCACCTAGATCAAGGGCAAATCCATTTCTCTGAGCGTGGACTCGTTTCTTAACCAGATTCGTTGACATTAGGCTATAAATAGGACCTCATTTCTATTGTTTATTTATCAAAAACAATGGAGACGCCGAGTTGCTGCCCAACTCAGATTGAATTAGCATATTCTTCTGCAACAATAACTTATAAGCATACAAGAATCTCTGCTATAACATCAACAGTCATTTCTCTGTTCTTGAGATCCAGTCATAGTGATTTTATGTTATTTTTAGATATAAACATTTAATAAGTAATCCTAACATGTTTATAAGATTGGATCTAAACGTGTGCATGTTAATAACCTGAATCATAACTAATCAGATCTGTCATTACTTCTACACCTAATATACTGATTTGTTCTCATATGCCTATTCCTGATATGCGTGTTCTGTTATCATGCCTAATTTTGTCATCATATGCCCATTCTACTACTAGGCGTATTTCTATCACCTTATGCTTACTCAGTTAGTATGCCTATTTCTGACATCGTATGCCTGTTTTATTATTATGCTTATTCTTGTTCTCTTCTCTCCCTCCTTCATTTTTATTTTTAAGCCAGGCTACCTTCTAGCATAAGCCTACCGCTGAAATATGCGAACGAAAGAAATTGGGAATGATATTGGGGCATAACTTGTATTGTAAAACATGCTAAGATTTAAGGACATAATCTATACCTTGATCTAAAACTTTAATTTGGGGCATAACTTGTATCGTGGACCAGACAGAGATTCGTGGCATAACCTTGGATGAACATGAAAAATTGTTTAAAAATGAACATGCCTAACTTATAGCTAACAGAAACGGTAACTACACTTAGATACGAGGTTAGATTATGCTTGTGGTAGAAGTCTACCTGGAACCGCCCGACAAATCCAGCATCCACAAGTGGCTAATCTAATATGAGGGGTCTAGTGCATAAATGTTCATGTGATGGTGCTAAGACACGAGGTTAAGTCCGATTTGTGGTAGAAGTCTTCCCGGAACCGACTGGCATATCCTGCATCCATAAATGGTCGACTTAATATGAGAGGTCTGGTGCATTAACATGCATAAGTGGAAAATGGTAATAACCGATTCTTCCCGAGGGCGTCATGATACCGACTTGGTTCCGTAGGTATCTTGAGTTCTACGGCGCCTGCCAGAGGCGAAGCAGGCGCCCCTCCCCCAACTACAGTCGCTCCTCCTCCTCCTCCTCCGTGAGTGGATAATTTTTCCAAGATATGCAAGGATTTTTGTGCTATGGGAGGAAAGCCATTCCGAGGAACTGTGGCTTTTGTAGAAGCAAGGAATTGGATTAAAGAGACAGAGAATTTTTTTGGGATTTTTGAGGTTGACGACCATAGGAAGATTCAGTTGGCCATTTGGCAATTGAAAGATGAGGCTTCATTCTTGTGCGGAGTGATGCAAGAGGGGCGTCCATTTGAGACTTGGGATGATTTTCGATAGAGATTCGAGGTGAAGTTTCTTTCTCAAGTCGAGCAAAGTATGCAAATGGAAGGGCTTTTGGCACTTAAGCAAGGAGGCATGTCTGTCAAAGTGTATGTCAATAAGTTCAATCAATTAGCGAGGTTTGGTTTGGAGTTAGTGAATACCCTGCACAAGAAAGCTTTGAGGTTTGCAAGAGGATTGAATGAACCCCTCCATGGATTGGCTATGTCTCATATTCCAATGGGGGCAATTTTTGAGAAACTCGTTGATATGGCATTGATGCATGAAGAAGATAAAGGTGAAAAGAAAGAGGCTAAGATTGATGAAACACAAAACAAGAAAGTGTGGCCCAAGAAAGAACAACAACAACAAAAGAAAGGCGGAAAGAATGACAAAGCCCGAGAAAAGAGGAAATGTCATAGTTGTGGGCGCATGGGTCATTTGAGCAAAGATTGCAAAAGAAGGAAGAATGCTTGTTTCCATTGTGGAGAGGTCGGACACCTTATTAAGGAGTGCCCGAAGAAGCAAGAACAGGGCCAAAGGGAAGGATCTTCTGGAGGGCAGGTGCATGCTCTCGTGGCCGATGTACCAGATAGAGGTAGGATAGTTTCTGTTGAATGTTTGATTTCTCTTACCGATCATCCTATTAGAACTCTTTTTGATTCTGGCGCTTCACATTCTTTTATACCTAATTCTGTGGTTGAGTCTCTGCACCTTAGTAATAGTATGGTTTTGGATCCCATTTTTGTCTCAAACCCCATTGGAGATACGACTCATTTGTCTATGACTTGTCGGGGTTTGAGAATATCTGTGTTGTGCGTCGAGTTTGAGTGCAACACATATGTGCTTGGTTTCATGGGCTATGGTTTGATTCTAGGAATGGATTAGCTAGACATGTATGTTGCCATTCTAGACTATAAGAGGAGGGTCGTTAGACTTTGGACTTGCCATGGGAGGACTCTCGAGATTTATTGTGACCCAAAAGGGTCTGTCGTGCTTAGTTTCTGTGATGACCCCAAACTTCCACGGAATGAAATTAAGGAATAATCATTTGGAATACAACATAAATATAATAATACATATCACAGATACAACATAGCATAGGAAATTCATAGAGTAACAACATCATAGCAGCGGAAATATAATGTCATCAACCATAGAAAATCCACAGTCATAGAATTCTACATTATTACATCAAGTTTGCAAAAAAGAAATAAGTTCCAACTCCAACTTAAACAACGTGGAATAAACCAAGATTAATGTCTGAAATAAAAAGAAAGAGAAAAATGCAAAAGCAGCGAATGATAAGTGTCTTCAAACTCCTAGTCATCACCTCTCCACAAGAAAATCCAAGAAAGATAGTAAGAAACTCCAAAGAAAAGACTCCAAGCGTAGAATAAACCTATTTACTTGGCTACCCGTGTAGAAAGGTGGGCACCCGAGTTTGCAAAAAGGTGGAAACAAACAACGGGTCAGTCGTGGGACTAGTGTGAGAATTCTTAACTACTTAATCACTATTAATAGGACAAATCCAAAGACCACGCCGCTAACGCGGAATGGGTTTACTCTAATGGATTGCCATGCATAAAAGTGTTCGAATAAATGATAAGTAAATCGTACAACAACGTTATGCTTTTTAGAAAAATGGAATCACCATAAGACCCAGGTCCCATCACACAATGCAACACAAACCAGAGTATAGGGTTTTACCTTATAGTGATTAAACATGCTAAATACGGCAAATACGAGTTTAATATTATTATTAGTATATATTAAAACATTTCAAAGTAAATGTAGAAATCCTAGGAAGAATAGTATCCCATACTACTATGCCTCCATACTAGTAATACAATCAAATTCGTAGGGTCGTATTTGGATTTTGGTTTCCATCACGAGTCAAGGCTTGGGAGGAGCTCCTACCGATTCGAGACACTCTAGCTAATGTCTCAGGATCCCCCACAGTGAATCCTTGGAAAGCTGCAGGGCCGGTCAACCATACGAGTTGCGGATTAGTTATTCCTGAACACACGTTTCCCAGTCCTATAGGACCTATCATCCGAGGCGCCTCATTCCATCATCCACATAAGTAAAATGTTGGGTCGTGTTAAAACCCAATCACCACTTCTACCTAGAAAGAAACGTGCTGCTCTCCCTGCTTTCCCTTCTCCCGTTTTAGACTCCGCCGGTGTGTGAGGCTCACGAAGTCACGCTGTACACAAAGCTATGCCTAAACAGGCTATGCTTTGATCGTCCCACAAGGCCTGCTTTTCAACAAAACCTTGATTCTATGCATCTTAGCATGCCACATCATCACTCCATATCGTACTACCAACCCTTTACCGAAATATATGAACGGGTGTTAAGCAAGAGAATAAATTCCCTGCCACCAAACATCCATACATTCGATAGAAGATTAATAACATGATATTTGATAGAGTATGATGTCAGACACACAATCCATTTAGTAGCTTATGCTCTGGGTCTGAGCGAAAGCCAAACCCATGAAATCAACACGTACGTCTGGGCAATGACCGTGACCCTTGAATTGGGAGCAATTCAAATCAGGGCCTCGATCGTTGTACATTCGAGGGAAGATTTACGGTCTTCATACGCCATCTTCATACTTCAATTAACGTCGTTTTGATTATTTAGAATGAGAGAACTCGGACTTTCCAAATAATCCTCGTATATATATATATACATTAAAATCCTTCTTATACATTAATAATTATTGTTCTTAACGATTCATTCCTATTTTAATTATTTAAAATAATTAAATTTTTATATAACGACGCCTTAAGTCCATGGGCGACTATGGCGCTGCATTCAAACAATTTTGATTTTCACATTTCTCAGAATCTTACCGTTGGATCTTAACGTAATATATATCGTTGGAAGGATTTTTCCAAGACGGTCCTAACGGTTTCAGTTTCAAGAAAATACGACGGTCGGATCTTCTTGTATAGTCGTTTAAAAGCACGATCTCAAAACGCGAATTACCACGCCCTATTCGTTCAATTTTAATTATATATATATAATCATTGAATCGTAATAATGTCGTTTGATTAAAACAACGCTCCGCACAATTACCGATCCTTACTAAATTTTAATTCATTTGAAAATGAAGATAATATTACCGCATCCTAAATTCATTCTTTTCCTTACAATGAAAATGTAAATTCCATCCTTTTTATTTACATAAAAATGTAAATTCAATTCCTATGCAAATTCCTATTTTTTTCTATTTAAATGTAAATTTTGATACATTCAAAATCCTACTTTTTAAATTACATATACAAATGTAGATTTCAACTCCAATGTACATTCTCAACTTACATATATAAACGTAAGTTTAATTACAATGCAAACTCTACTTCCTATTTACATTGTAAAAATATGGTTTCTAATTTCATGCAAACTCCACTTTCTATTTACATTGTAAAAATATGGTTTCTAATTTCATGCAAACTCCACTTTCTATTTACATTGTAAAAATATGGTTTTTAATTACAATGCAAACTCTACTTCTAATTCACATTTTAAAACATGGTTTCTAATTTCATGCAAACTCCACTTTCTATTTACATTGTAAAAATATGGTTTTTAATTACAATGCAAACTCTACTTCTAATTCACACTGTAAAAATATGATTTTTAATTACAATGCAAACTCTACTTCTAATTCACATTGTAAAAATATAATTTTTAATTACAATGCAAACACTACTTCTAATTCACATTGTAAAAATATGATTTTTAATTACAATGCAAACTCTACTTCTAATTCACATTGTAAAAATATGATTTTTAATTACAATGCAAACTCTACTTCTAATTGACATCGTAAAAATATAATTTTTAATTACAATGCAAACACTACTTCTAATTTACAATGTAAAAATATGATTTTTAATTACAATGCAAACTCTACTTCTAATTTACATTGTAAAAATATGATTTTTAATTACAATGCAAACTCTACTTCTAATTTACATTGTAAAAATATGATTTTTAATTACAATGCAAACCCTACTTCTAATTTAAATTGTAAAAATATGATTTTTAATTACAATGCAAACCCTACTTCTAATTTACATTGTAAAAATATAATTTTTAATTACAATGCAAACACTACTTCTAATTCACATTGTAAAAATATGATTTTTAATTACAATGCAAACTCTACTTCTAATTTACATTGTAAAAATATGATTTTTAATTACAATGCAAACTCTACTTCTAATTTACATTGTAAAAATATGTTTTTTAATTACAATGTTCATTCTCATTTTATGTCACATATATATATAAAAAATGTAAATTCTATCATACAATGAAATTGAATCCTTTAATTACATAGAAAAATGTAGTTTTGTCCTACGGTATACTTTCCTATAGACATTACATATAAAAATGTAATATTTAACACACAATGTAAATTCATGTTTTAATTACATATAAAAATGTAATTTTATCCTACGGTGTAATTCCTTAAATAATTTACATATAAATATGTAAATTTTAACATACGATGAAATTCACCTTTAAATTACAAAGAAAAATGTGATTTTTAACATAGAACATTAATTCACTTTATAATTTACATATAAAAATGTAAATTTTGACATATGATGAAATTCACCTTTTAATTACAAAGAAAAATGTGATTTTTAACATACAACATTAATTCACTTTATAATTTACATATAAAAATGTAAATTTTGACATACGATGAAATTCACCTTTTAATTACAAAGAAAAATGTAAATTTTTAACATACGACATTAATTCACTTTATAATTTACATATAAAAAATGTAAATTTTGACATACGATGAAATTCACTTGTTAATTACAAAGAAAAATGTAATTTTTAACATAATGCAAAATCTACTTTAATTTAACATTATAAAATGTAAATTTTCCTATTTTAATTCACAATAAAAATAATGTAAATTGCATAACGATGTAAATTTCACGACGATGCGAATTTCCTACTTTAATTCACGTTAAAATAATGTGAATTGCATAACGACATATACGATGATAGATTTATATATGATTCATATCCACAAGGCATACTTCAACAAATTCAAACGAGGAAAAATCTAATTTTTCCTACCGATCTATGTTTAAAATTAACAGATCTATGAATTAAAATATTGGATCTACAATCATAGCATCACAACAATTTGAATCCATCCCTTGGTAACATTTCATCGCAAATTCAATTGTGTTTGACTTTCAATTCCACATAACGCCATAATAATAATAATAATTAAATAAATTAAATTTAAATAAAAATAAATTCTCACCTTGATTAAAGCGAATAGAAAAATCCAAATAAATTCAGAAAATGGTCGCACTTGATTTCAGCAACCTCTATTTGTCGTCACGGTCTCGCACAATCTGAAATTTTTCAGTTTGGATTTCGTATGTGTTAATTATCAATTTTTGAACAAAATTTACTTTTAACAACTGCAGTTGTCACACCCAGAAGCGTGGCAAATTCTGAAATGAATTTCATACCTTAACTGTTCAAAACTTCGATTTGATTTTGCAGAAATTGTATTCGATCGTTTCCAGAATGGATGGTGTGGCGTCGAAGGGCTTGGAGAGGGGGATGTTCGGCCAGCGGGGGGAAGTTCGGCTGCGTGGTCGGGGCTGGGCGGAGCTCGGCGGCGGCAGTCTTCAGGGCGTCGGGGCGGCGGTTTCAGGCAACGGGGAGCGACAATTTTGGTACGGGGTCGAAGAGAAAAAAGAGGGCTTCGAAGATTGACCTACGGCGTGGTCTGGAATGGCATGAGAAGGAAGAAATCAGAGCTCAAAATTTTGAGCTGTAATGAGTTGCGGCTGCGTTTGAAACGAAGGGGAAGGAGAGCGTACAGTGGACCGTATATATATACCATGTATTCTAGGTTTTTTTTAATTAATTAAATCCGGAAATTAGAGTTTTTCATGCGATTTCCAAATGAAGCTCAACGACTGTTGAACACTACGTTTTGACATCTTCTGAACGCGATGGCGCTATTGCCGAAGTCCAATTCTGAAGTTACAGTATGTTTTTCTTTTATTTTCAAATTAATTCTTTTATATTAAATTCGAACGTACTTTCTAATTTTACCGGGGTCACATACGAAGTCAGAAAAATCCAGAAAAATTATTTTTGGCTTTCTTATGACGATACGATCCTAATAAAATTTATTTCGTCGAATTCTGAGACTGTTTGAAAAATGGTTATTTTTCAGTCAATCAATTTTGATCGAAATTGACAAAACACAGTTTCTTTTGCCACGCTCACATACTAGCTTCAAAAATCATGAAATTTGAAACCTAGCAATAATTTTACATCTCGGATCCAACAAAAGTAGTTTCGTTGAATTCCGAGGTCGTATGCAATTTGTCGATTTTCAAGGGCGATATATTTTCTATAGCGACCTTTCTGAAAATTCATTTGGCCATAACTTTTGATTCCCGCTATGAAACTTCGATTTTTCGGATTCGTTAAAAAGATATTCATTTACAGATTTAAATATTTTTCGTTTCATCAAAATCCGGTTTATCCTGCATCCTGTGTAGTTAGTCAAAGTTCAAGTTTGACTTTTCAAACTACCATCCTATTTCTAATTCTTTATGTAATTTATTTGAATATATTTGCATTAACTTTGCTCAAAATAAATTTCCATTCATTTTTATTTGAAATAATTTATTTTAAATATTTAAACACCCCTAAAATCTCTAAAATAAAAATTTTAAATTGGCCCCAAATTCCGGGTTGTTACAGTCTCCCCCGCTTAAGAACTTTTCGTCCTCGAAAAGAAAAAGAGAAGAATTGAAGGGTAGGAACCAACATAAAGAATAGAAAATATTCTAAGCGTACCTCAAAATAAAACTATTCGGGGATATCCACTCTGCATTTGGGATAGGCTTGTTTGATACTCTCCTCGGTTTCCCAAGTGCAGTCTCTAGGATCACCGCTCCATTGCACCTTGACTAGGTTGATACTTTTATTTCTCAGCTTCCTAGTCTCCTTGCCAATAATTTTCAGTGGTTCTCTTCTCACTGCAAGGCTCGGGGTAATCTCCAAATCTTGTTGTGCTGCTTCTTCCACAATCAGATCTGGATCATGGACATGCCTTCGAAGTTGAGATACATGGAATACATCGTGCACTCCAGGCAACCAGTCGGGCATCTGAATTCTGTAAGCTAGGGTGCCAATCTTTTCAAGAATAGGGAAGGGGCCGATGAATCTAGGTGTTAATTTTCTTGTCTTTCCAAAATGGATAACACCTCGCATTGGAGCAACTTTCAGATAGACATAGTCACCCACTTCAAAAGCTAGCTCTCGCCTTCTTACATCTGCATAGCTTTTCTGTCTACTTTGGGCAGCCAATAGTCACTTCTTAATAAAGTCAACTTTGTCTGAAGCTTCTCGGATCATGTCTGGACCCAACACTAGCCGATTTCCTTTTTCAACCCAACACGCTGGCGATCTACACGGCCTACCATATAAGGCTTCAAATGGAGACATTTTCAAACTTTCTTGATAGTTATTGTTGTACGAGAATTAAACTAAATGCAAGTGATCCTCCCAAGAACCTCCAAAATCGAGTATGCAAGCTCGCAATAGATCTTCAAGAATGTGATTCACTCGCTCAGTCTGGCCGTCAGTCTGAGGGTGATACGCGGTACTGAGATTCAACTTCGTTCCCAACTCATTTTGGAATGCTTGCCAAAATTTGCTAGCAAAGATAGGATCACGGTCGCTAACGATGCTACTAGGAACTCTGCGTAAAAGAAAAGATTATCATTTAATTTGCAAAAGAAAATTTTCATTCAGATTATGATGAAAAGGAAAGATTTAGTTTTATTACCCATGTAGCCTGACGATTTCTTTGAAATAGATTTGCGCCAGACTTTGAGCAGTTCAAGTGGATTTGACAGGTATGAAATGAGCGGACTTTCTGAAGCGATCCACGATCACCCATATGCTGTCATTTCCTTTCCTAGTACGAGGCAGACCATCTATGAAATCCATGGAGACGTGGTCCCACTTCCAATCTGGTACTTCTAGTGGCTGCAACAACCCTGGCAGCTTTTGCTGATCACTTTTTACTCGTTGGAATGTGGGGCATCTACTCACATAAATGGATATATCCCTCTTCATAGACCTCCACCAAAATGTGCGCTTTAAGTCTTGATACATTTTTCTCACACCGGGGTGGATGCAAAGCTTTGATTTGTGACCCTCATCTAAAACTTCTCTTATGAGCTCGGGGATACTTGGAACACAAATCCGCCCGTGCAATCTAAGAACTCCCTTGCCATCTATTCGGAAGTCCGTGTTTTCACCTCCTTGAATTCTTTCAATCATTTTCCGAATAAAAGCATCACTTTTCTGAAGAGAGGCGACCTTATCAATCAAAGAAGGGGTGATGATAAGGCTTGCGACAATGACTTCCTTTCTACTAAGTGCGTCTGCCATAACATTGGCTTTCCCTGGCGTATATAAGATGTCAAGATCGTATGCCGCCAGAAATTCTAGCCATCGTTGCTGCCTTAAATTCAGATCCTTCTGATCGAAGAGATATTTCAAAGATTGATGGTCTGTGTATAATTCAAATTTTTCGCCCAAAAGATAATGTCTCCAAATTTTTAAAGTAAAGACTACGGTCAACAACTCTAAGTCATAGACACGATAATTTTTCTCATGTGGCTTTAATTGAAGACTTGCATATGCAACAACCCTGCCCCTTTGCATCAGTACCGCACCAAGACCACCACTTTGAGAAACATCAGTGTAGACCTTTAAATCTTGGTTGCCATCGATGATGGTAAGTACGGGAGCAGTAGTCAAACTCACCTTTAGCTTTTGGAATGCCTCCTCACAATCCGATGTCCAATTGAACTTGGCATGCTTCTTGGTAAGCTTTGTTAATGGGCTAGACAGCTTGGCGAAACCTTCGACAAATTTACTATAATATCAGGCCAAACCTAGGAAGCTTCTTACTTCAGTGGGTGTACTGGGCTGCTTCCAATCTCGAATGGCGGCAATTTTACTTGGATCAACTGCGATTCCTTCTTTTGACACAACATGGCCCAAGAATTTTACTTCCTCTTGCCAAAATGTGCATTTGGAAAACTTTGCTTTTAGAACATTTCGTCGCAGAATATCCAACACTTCCCTTAAATGCCCTCCATGCTCCTCCTTAGTTTTAGAATAGATTAGAATATCATCAATGAAGACTAGGACGAATTTATTTAGGACCTCCCGGAAGACCCTATTCATCAAGTCAACAAAGTAGGCTGGAGCATTGCATAAACCGAACGGCATCACTAACCATTCGTAGAATATATCGAGACCTCTGAAGGCGGTCAAAGGTATGCATTCTTCAGCTATGCGGAGTTGGTGGAAACCTGTGGCTAGGTCCATCTTCGAAAACACCTTGGCTCCATTCAATTGGTCCATCAAATCATCTATGCGGGGCAAGGGGTATTTGTTCTTCAATGTTTGTTTGTTAAGATAGCGGTAATCGACACAAAGTCTTAGAGTACCGTCCGATTTGGGGACAAACACCACAGCTGCAGCCCAATTAGAAAAGCTAGGTCGGATGAGTCCCTTCCACATAAGCTGCTTAGTTTGGGTTTGCAATTCTTCCTTTTCTTTAGGAGTCATCCTTCTGATAGCATGAACTACAGGTCTTGCATTAGGAACAAGATCAATCTTGAAATGGTTTCCCTTCGCGGGGGTAGGCTGTCTACTTCTTCAAATACATCTGCATAATCTTTGGCCACGGGAATATTTTCTAAGGAAATGGGAGTGATCTCTAGGGAAGACCAAAATGCCTTTCTGTCAGATTTTGGGCCATGGCAAGGTATAGCAACAGTGTTTACGAAACCTTTGTTCACCTTAACCACTCTTTCTGAACATAACACCTCAGCGTCATATTTGGTTAGCCAATCAAGACCGAGGATAATATCAAACTCGGAGAAATTCGTAACGATCAAGTTAAATGGAAATTTCAAATAGGAGTAAGATACAGGCACTTTACAAAATAAATCTAGAGTGGTAGAACCTCCTATAAGGTTGTGAACATTTAGTGGTTCTTTAAGACTTCTTTACTTTAGTTTCAATTTCTAGACGCATTGCTAGAAATAAAGCTTCTCGATGCGCTCGTATCAAATAAGGCAGTAACAGGGATATTTTTAACAGAAATGGAACCATCTAAAACATCAGGCTTACCTGCTCCTTCGGAAGAAGTAGGAGCAGAAGAAGATGGTGCACTTGCCCCTTCATACACATGTGCTACCTGCGCTCCTTTCAACAGCGGACAGTTTGGCTTGATATGACCCTTCTTGTGGCAATTGTAGCATTCCTTAGTGTCATCGCTTCGGGCCTTCTTAGGATTTCTGCAGTCCTTGCTGTAGTGCCCAAATTTTTGGCAGTTGTAGCATTGCACCTTTGACTTATCGTGCCCCTTAGCAGCTCCAGAATTGCTTCCTTCAGTCTTCTTCTCTGTTTGCTTCCTCTTATTGTTGGCCAAGCTCCTTTCCCTGTCTTGTTGGGAATTCTTCCTATCATTTTCCTCATATCGGCAAGCGAACTCCACCAGCCTATTGAAAGAGAGATCGATGTGGGCAGTGGCTCTATCAATATACTTCCTCGCAAGCCCATTAATGAACCTCTTGTTCTTCTGAAAGTCATCCTGAACCAATTCAGGGGCATAGCGGGAGAGGTCTTCAAATCTTCGTACATATTCTGAAATGGTCTTGTCGCCTTGCTTCAGATTGGCGAACTCATCATGTAGTTTCTCTACCTCCTGCCTTGGAATGTATTTGTCATTGAAAAGCTCCTTAAACCTTGTCCAAGTCATATTGTCTGCAATCCCTCCAACCGTGACAGTGTCCCACCAGTTTTGAGATTCCTCTTGTAACAGCCATGAAGCTACTAATCTTTTCCTATGATCCTCCAGCTCTAATCCTCCAAAAATCTTTTCACAGTTCATCAGCCAAGCTTGAGCTTGTGTCACAGTCTCAGTACCCTTGAATGGAACTCCTCCCAAGTTTTTGTACTTCTTTGCCATCTTATCTAAATCAAAGGGCTGCGGTGGTAGTGGTTGCTGGACAGTAGCCTCCTCAGTTCCAGCAGCATTCTGCCTCCTTGCTCTAGCTCTAGCGGCTCTAGCAGCAGCGGTACTCATTTCTAGTTAGTTCTGTACGATCAAGGAAAGAGTCAGAACAACTATAATGGTGATCTGAAGAGTTGATTAAGATAAAAGGACGGATACAAGATAATGATAGAATAACTGACTATTATGTATTCACATGAAATGTTCGCCATAGAATATTGTGATTCTATATAAACGAATTATCATAAATATGTTATATCCCAAAGCTAAGTTTAACCAAAGCTCTGATACCAACTGTGATGACCCCAAACTTCCACGGAATGAAAGTAAGGAATAATCATTTGGAATACAACATAAATACAATAATACATATCATAGATACAACATAGCATAGGAAATTCATAGAGTAACAACATCATAGCAGCGGAAATATAATGTCATCAACCGTAGAAAATCCACAGTCACAGAATTCTACATTATTACATCAAGTTTGAAGAAAAGAAATAAGTTCCAACTCCAACTTAAACAACGTGGAATAAACCAAGTTTAATGTCTGAAATAAAAAGAAAGAGAAAAATGCAAAAGCAGCGAATGATAAGTGTCTTCAAACTCCTAGTCATCACCTCTCCACAAGCAAATCCAAGAAAGATAGTAAGCAACTCCAAAGAAAAGACTCCAAGCGTAGAATAAACCTGTTTACTTGGCTGCCCGTGTAGAAAGGAGGGCACCCGAGTTTGCAAAAAGGTGGAAACAAACAACGGGTCAGTCATGGGACTGGTGTGAGAATTCTTAACTACTTAATCACTATTAATAGGACAATTCCAAAGACCACGCCGCTAATGCGGAACGGGTTTACTCTAATGGATTGTCGTGCATAAAAGTGTCTGAATAAATGATAAGTAAATCGTACAACAACGTTATGCTTTTTAGAAAAATGGAATCACCATAAGACCCAGGTCCCATCACACAATGCAACACAAACCAGAGGATAGGGTTTTACCTTATAGTGATTAAACATGCTAGATACGGCAAATACGAGTTTAATATTATTATTAGTATATATTAAAACATTTCAAAGTAAATATAGAAATCCTAGGAAGAATAGTATCCCATACTACTATGCCTCCGTACTAGTAATACAATCAAATTCGTAGGGTCGTATTTGGATTTTGGTTTCCATCATGAGTCAAGGCTAGGGAGGAGCTCCTACCGATTCAAGACACTCTAGCTAATGTCTCAGGATCCCCCGCAGTGAATCCTTGGAAAGCTGCAGGGCTGGTCCACCATACGAGTTGCGGATTAGTTATTCTTGAACACACGTTTCCCAGTCCTATAGGACCTATCATCCGAGGCGCCTCATTCCATCATCCACATAAGTAAAATGTTGGGTCTTGTTAAAACCCAATCATCACTTCTAGCTAGAAAGAAACGTGCTGCTCACCCTGCGTTCCCTTCTCCCGTTTTAGACTCCGCCGGTGTGTGAGGCTCGCGAAGTCACGCTGTACACAAAGCTATGCCTAAACAGGCTATGCTTGATCATCCCACAAGGCCTGCTTTTCAACAAGACCTTGATTCTATGCATCTTAGCATGCCACATCATCACTCCATATCGTACTACCAACCCTTTGCCGAGATATATTAACGGGTGTTAAGCAAGAAAATAAATTCCCTGCCACCAAACATCCATACATTCGACAAAAGATTAATAACATGATATTTGATAGAGTATGATGTCAGACACACAATCCATTTAGTAGCTTATGCTCTGGGTCTGAGCGAAAGCCAAACCCGTGAAATCAACACGTACGTCTGGGCAATGACCGTGACCCTTGAATTGGGAGCAAGTCAAATCAGGGCCTCGACCGTTGTCCATTCGAGGGAATATTTACGGTCTTCATACGCCATCTTCATACTTCAATTAATGTCGTTTGATTATTTAGAATGAGAGAACTCGAACTTTCCAAATAATCCACGTGTATATATATATATATATATATATATATATATATTTTAAACTCCTTCTTATACATTAATAATTATTTTTATTAACGATTCATTCCTATTTTAATTATTTAAAATAATTAAATTTTTATATAACGACGCCTTAAGTCCATGGGCGACTATGGCGCTGCATTCAAACAATTTTGATTTTCACATTTCTCAGAATCTAACCGTTGGATCTTAATGTAATATATATCGTTGGAAGGATTTTTCCAAGATGATCCTAACGGTTTCAATTTCAAGAAAATCCGACAGTCGGATCTTCTTGTATAGTCATATAAAAGTACGATCTCAAAACGCGAATTACCACGCCCTATTCGTTTAATTTTAATTATATATATATATAATCATTGAATCGTGATAACGTCGTTTGATTAAAACAACGCTCCGCACAATTACCGATCCTTACTAAATTTTAATTCATTTGAAAATGAAGATAATATTACCGCATCCTAAATTCATTCTTTTCCTTACATTGAAAATGTGAATTCCATCCTTTTTATTTACCTAAAACTGTAAATTCAATTCCGATGCAAATTCCTATTTTTTTCTATTTACATGTAACACAAATGTAAATTTTGATACATTCAAAATCCTACTTTTTAAATTACATATAAAAATGTAGATTTCAACTCCAATGTACATTCTCAACTTACATATAAAAATATAAGTTTAATTACAATGCAAACTCTACTTCCTATTTACATTGTAAAAATATGGTTTCTAATTTCATGCAAACTCCACTTTCTATTTACATTCTAAAAATATGGTTTCTAATTTCATGCAAACTCCACTTTCTATTTACATTGTAAAAATATGGTTTTTAATTACAATGCAAACTCTACTTCTAATTCACATTGTAAAAATATGGTTTCTAATTTCATGCAAACTCCACTTTATATTTACATTGTAAAAATATGGTTTTTAATTACAATGCAAACTCTACTTCTAATTCACATTGTAAAAATATGATTTTTAATTACAATGCAAACTTTACTTCTAATTCACATTGTAAAAATATAATTTTTAATTACAATGTAAACACTACTTCTAATTCACATTGTAAAAATATGATTTTTAATTATAATGCAAACTCTACTTCTAATTTACATTGTAAAAATATAATTTTTAATTACAATGCAAACACTACTTCTAATTCACATTGTAAAAATATGATTTTTAATTACAATGCAAACTCTACTTCTAATTTACATTGTAAAAATATAATTTTTAATTACAATGCAAACTCTACTTCTAATTTACATTGTAAAAATATAATTTTTAATTACAATGCAAACTCTACTTCTAATTCTAATTTACATTGTAAAAATATGATTTTTAATTACAATGCAAACTCTACTTCTAATTTACATTGTAAAAATATGATTTTTAATTGCAATGCAAACTCTACTTCTAATTTACATTGTAAAAATATAATTTTTAATTATAATGCAAACACTACTTCTAATTCACATTGTAAAAATATGATTTTTAATTATAATGCAAACACTACTCCAAATTCACATTGTAAAAATATGATTTTTAATTACAATGCAAACTCTACTTCTAATTTACATTGTAAAAATATGATTTTTAATTACAATGCAAACTCTACTTCTAATTTACATTGTAAAAATATGATTTTTAATTACAATGTTCATTCTCATTTTATGTTACATATATATAAAAAAAAATGTAAATTCTATCATACAATGAAATTGCATCCTTTAATTACATAGAAAAATGTAGTTTTGTCCTATGGTATACTTTCCTATAGACATTACATATAAAAATGTAATATTTAATACACAATGTAAGTTCATGTTTTAATTACATATAAAAATGTAATTTTATCCTACGGTGTACTTCCCTATATAATTTACATATAAAAATGTAAATTTTAACATACGATGAAATTCACCTTTTAATTACAAAGAAAAATGTGATTTTTAACATACAACATTAATTCACTTTATAATTTACATATAAAAATGTAAATTTTGACATACGATGAAATTCACCTTTTAATTATAAAGAAAAATGTGATTTTTAACATACAACATTAATTCACTTTATAATTTACATATAAAAATGTAAATTTTGACATACGATGAAATTCACCTTTTAATTACAAAGAAAAATGTAATTTTTTAACATACGACATTAATTCACTTTATAATTTACATATAAAAATGTAGATTTTGACATACGATGAAATTCACTTGTTAATTACAAAGAAAAATGTAATTTTTAACATAATGCAAAATCTACTTTAATTTAACATTATAAAAATGTATGTTTTCCTACGTTAATTCACAATAAAAATAATGTAAATTGCATAATGATGTAAATTTCACGACGATGCGAATTTCCTACTTTAATTCACGTTAAATAATGTGAATTGCATAACGACATATATGATGATTGATTTATATATGATTCATATCCACAAGGCATACTTCAACAAATTCAAACGAGGAAAAATCTAATTTTTCCTATCGATCTATGTTTATAATTAACAGATCTATGAATAAAAATAATGGATCTACAATCATAGCATCACAACGATTTGAATCCATCCCTTGGTAACATTTCATCGCAAATTCAATTGTGTTTGACTTTCAATTCCACATAACGCCATAATAATAATAATTAAATTAATTAAATTTAAATAAAAATAAATTCTCACCTTGATTAAAGCGAATAGAAAAATCCAAATAAATTCAGAAAATGGTCGCACTTGATTTCAGCAACCTCTATTTGTCGTTACGGTCTCGCACAATCTGAAATTTTTCAGTTTGGATTTCGTAGGTGTTAATTATCAATTTTTGAACAAAATTTACTTTTAACAACTGCAGTTGTCACAGCCAGAAGCGTGGCAAATTCTGAAATGAATTTCTTACCTAAACTATTCTAAACTTTGATTTGATTTTGCAGAAATTGTATTCGATCGTTTCCAGAATGGATGGCGTGGCGTCGAAGGGCTTGGAGAGGGGGATGTTCGGCCAGAAGGGGAGAAGTTCGGCTGCGTGGTCGTGGTTGGGCGGAGCTCGGCGGCGGCGGTCTTCAGGGAGTCGGGGCGGCGGTTTCAAGCAACGGGGAGGGACAATTTTGGTACAGGGTCGAAGAGAAAGAAGAGGGCTTCAAAGATTGACCTACGGCATGGTCTGGAATGGAGTGAGGAGGAAGAAATAAGAGCTCAAAATTTTGAGCTGTAATGGGTTGCGGCTGCGTTTGAAACGAAGGGGAAGGAGGGCGTACGGTGGACCGTACATATATATATATATATACACACACACACACTATGTATTCTAGGTTTTTTTTTTAATTAATTAAATCCGAAAATTAGAGTTTTTCATGCGATCTCCAAATGAAGCTCAACGACTGTCGAACACTACGTTTTGACGTCTTCTGAACGCGATGGCGCATTGCCGAAGTCCAATTCTGAAGTTACAGTGTGTTTTTCTTTCATTTTCAAATTATTTCTTTTATATTAAATTCGAACGTACTTTCTAATTTTGCCGGGGTCACATACGAAGTCAGAAAAATCCAGAAAAATTATTTTTGGCTTTCTTATGACGATACGATCCTAACAAAATTTATTTCATCGAATTCTGAGACTGTTTGAAAAATGGCTATTTTTCAGTCAATCAATTTTGACCGAAATTGACAAAACACAGTTTCTTTTGCCACACTCACATACTAGCTTCAAAAATCATGAAATTTGAAATCTAGCAATAATTTTACATCCTGGATCCAACAAAAGTGGTTTCGTCGAATTCCGAGGTCGTATGCAAAATGTCGATTTTCAAGGGCGATATATTTTTTATAACGACCTTTCTGAAAATTCATTTGGCCATAACTTTTGATTCCCGCTATGAAACTTCGATTTTTCAGATTTGTTAGAAAGATATTCATTTACAGATTTAAATATTTTTCATTTCATCAAAATCCAGTTTATCCTGCATCCTGTGTAGTTAGTCAAAGTTCAAGTTTGACTTTTCAAACTACTATCCTATTTCTAATTCGTTATGTAATTTATTTGAATATATTTGCATTAACTTTGCTCAAAATAAATTTCCATTCATTTTTATTTGAAATAATTTATTTTAAATATTTAAACACCCCTAAAATCTCTAAAATGAAAATTTTAAATTGGCCCCAAATTCCGGGTTGTTACAGTTTCCTAGAATCGCTTGATGCATCTATCGATGACTTACGATCAGTACCAGTAGTCTGTGAGTATCCTGATGTTTTTGAAAAGGTTCGAGGCTTACCTCTGAGGCGCGAGATTTATTTCCTGATATACTTGGTGGACAATGCAAAGCCAGTTGCATTGCCTGTGCGCCATATGGTTCCGAGAGAAAGGAGGGAGCTCAGGAAGTAAGTAGGAGTGCTACTTGAGAAAAGATTTTTTAGGCGAAGCATATTTGAAGTAGTATTCGCCACTAAGGAGGATGGTTCACTTCGCTTATGCGTGGATTACAAGGAGTTGAATAAGCTCACTAAGAAAAATAAGCACCAACTTCTGAGAACAGATGATCTGAAAAATAAGCTCACTAAAGACTGCTTTTGGAACTACAGATAGTTTCTTCGAGTGGCTCGTCATGCCTTTTGGGTTGACGAATGCAACCGCCTATTTTGTGGATCTGATGAGTAGGGTGTTTAGGGAGTTTCTAAATAAGTTCGTTATGGTCTTTATTGATGACATTTAGATTTTATCTAAGAATGAGGAAGAGCATGCCTTACTTTTAAGGGAGGTTTTGAAGACTCTCCAAGCGCATCAGTTTAAGGCGAAATTCTCCAAATGTCATTTTTGGAGAAAGGAAGTGAGGTTTATAAGGCATGTGATTTCTAAGGATGGTATAGCAGCAGATCCTATGAAAGTAGTTGCAGTTCAAGATTGGTAGACTCCAAAGAACGCAAATAAGGTGAGGAGTTTTCTTGGTTTAGCGGGATATTATAGGAAGTTCATTATGGACTTCGAGAAGATATCAACCCTACTCACCAGACTAACGAAGAAGAATCTGACATTTTCTTAGGATATAGACTATGAGAATGCTTTTCAGCGATTGAAGAGGGCTCTGACAACAGCCCCAGTCTTAACTTTGCCTGATGGGAACAAAGTGTTCGCACTATACACCGATGCATGTGGTATTGGGCTTGGTGCTGTTTTGATGCAAGGGGGAAGGGTAGTATGTTATGGTGGTAGACAGTTAAGAGTTCATGAGAATAACTACCCTACCCATGTTTTAGAGTTGGCTACCATAGTATTTGCGCTTAAGATTTGGCGTCATTATCTACTTGGGGGGAAGTTCGAGTTGTATACCGATCATAAATCTCTCAAGTATTTGTTCTTGTAGAAGGATCTCAATTTGAGGCAACAGAGATGGATGGACTTTCTAGCATCCTATGACTTTGAGATTGCTAATACCCATGGCAAGGGAAATGTGTTGGAGGACGCACTGAGTAGACGAAGGATGACTTTGAGTCCACTATTTGTAGAGAGGCAAAGCTTGGAGTATATATCGACCTTTGATTTTAGGCCATCTATGGATCTTATACATGGTTTGTTGGCATCATTAGAGGTGCGACCTACTCTTATGGATCAGATAGGGACTTCGCAGTGAGAGGACCCCCAGATAGTATATATCATGGACAGGATCAGTAGAGGAGATACTTCTAGTCACCTCAGTAGATATTTCACAAATGATAGAGGGTGGTTGCGACGAGATGGAAGGCTTTGTGTTCCTCGAGTTGGGAGACTATTGAAGACAGTCCTTAAGGAAGCCAATCATTCTAGGATGACTATCCATCTAGGCAGTGATAAGATATATAGAGATATGAAGAGGGGTTTCTTTTAGGCTGGGATGAAGAAAGATGTAGCGGAGTTTGTTTCTCGATGTTTGATTTGCCAGCAAGTTAAAGCTAAGCAAAGGAAGCCCGAAGGTTTACTTCATCCTTTGGCGGTCCCACAATGGAAGTGGGAGAGCGTTTCTATAGATTTCATTGATGGTTTGCCTAGATCAAGGAAATGCAATACTAGTATTTGGGTTATAGTTAAAAGGCTTACTAAGAGCGCTCATTTCATTCCTGTTAAGAGTAAGAGCACGGCAACATGGCTGACAGCAGTTTATCTTCGTGAGATGGTCTGTCTGCGTGGAGTACCTTTTAGTATAGTGAGTGATCATGACCCCATATTTACTAGTGAATTTTGGAGGAGCTTGCAAGAGGCATTAGGTACACAATTATGTTTGAGCACAGCTTATCACCCTCAGACCAATAGACAGACGGAGAGGGTGAATAAAGTTCTTGAGGATCTTTTAAGACTGTGTATCCTAGACTTCGGAGGGACTAGGGAGGAGCATCTTCCTTTGGTAGAGTTCGCCTACAACAACAGTTATCAGGCTAGATTGGAATGGCACCCTTTGAGGCATTGTACGGACGATCCTGTAGATCACCAGCTTGTTGGTGGGAGTCTACAGAAAGGCTTCTACTTGGACCTGAGATGGTTAGAGAAACTTCAGAGAAGATTGATCTTATTCTAGATGCACGAAGACAGCTCAGGATAGGCAGAAGTCCTATGCAGATAAGAGAAGAACTGATATTGAGTTTGAGTTGGAGACATGGTTTTCATCAAGGCATCACCTTTGAGGATTATGGTTCGCTTTGGATCTATAGTGAAATTGACACCAAGGTTTGTAGGGCCATTTCCCATAACAGAAAGGATTGGCCAAATGGCATATATAGTAAAGCTACCAAAGAGATTGATGGGTGTTCATGACGTTTTCCATGTTTCTCATTTACGGAAGTGCCTGTATGATACCGTAGAAGTAGTTGAGCCGAGTAAGCTTGAGGAAGTAGAGGTGGAATGGGAGGCGATAGTTAGACGAGTTCCTACCCATATTCTTAGATCAGAGGTTAAGAAGCTACGCAACCGAGAGGTCAAGTTGATGAAAGTTCAATGGGGAGATGACCACGAGGGAGACTGAAGACAAGATTCGCGCTTCATACCCTTTTATTTTCAAGGGTATGTTCTTAACTTCTTTTCCAAAGCTTTTATTTGTACTTGCTTCTATCATTTAATTATATCGTATCCATCGAATCTTCGACCTTTAGGTAGGGAGCCAATGATTGTAAACATGTGTTTGAGGCATGTTATGTTTGGTGGATGCAAGTAGATGCAAGTGTTTGCTAGCGGTTGCTCGTGGATGCATATAAACACACATTAGGCACTAGGTCACTCAATCACTCTCATACTGCATATAGATGTGTGTGCATATTTAAATTTTATGGATGAAAATGGGTGTATCATCATGTGGATGATGCATTTGGATGAATGATTGTGCACACATATAGAATTTACATGTTATACTAGGATTATTTGCATACATGTTAGATTCGTGGCACTAACATACATTGCATTAAGGTGGTTGACCGAATCAGTAGACCGCCTGATCTTTCACATTAGTATAAGGACATATACACACACCTTTGCATATGTTCATATAAGCACTAGATATCTTTTAAGGATAATGGATGCCTGTGATTGGTGGATGAGTAGATAGATGATGGATGTTAGGATATACATTCTTCTTAACATAGGGATTTCGGGGACGAAATCTTTTAAGCAGTGGATAATGTAACACCCTGTAATTTTAAATGGCATTATAATGATAATCTAAAGAATATTTAATTAAATATTGGGAATTAAGTAAAACGGAATGCGCCATTCCATTCGTCTTGGAATTCTTCTTAAGATAGACTTTGAGTTTGCGTAAATCAAACATCGTATGAAGAAGATAATATGGTTTGAAGTTTATATACATATAAGAAAAATATATAAAAACAAATCAACTCCAGAAAATCAAAAATCGAAGAGCGGGAGGGGGGAAATCGTCCTGTTAGGGGTCAACCCCATGCCCCTTAGGTGTCGACCTTTTGGTCGACCTCTATAAGGGGGTGTCGACCCCGGGGTCGACCCCACCCAAATTTGGGGTAGATCCATTTCTCTGAATTTGGACTTGTTTCTTGACCAGATTCGTTGACATTAGGCTATAAATAGGACCTCATTTCTGTTGTTTTATTCATCAAAAACAATGGAGACACCGAGGTGCTGCCCCCACTCATATTGAATTAGCCTATTCTTCTGCAACACTTATAAGCATAAAAGAATCTCTGCTACAACATCAACAGTCATTTCTCTGTTTTTTAGATCCAGTCACAGTGAGTTTATGTTATTTTTAGATATAAACATTTAATAAGTAATCCTGACACCTTTATAAGATTGGATCTAAACCTGTGCCTGTTAATAATCTGAATCATAACTAATCAGATTTGCCATTACTTGCACACCGAATCTAATAATTATTTCTCATATGTCTATTCCTGATATGCCTGTTCTGTTGTCATGCCCAATTTTATCATCATATGACCATTCTGCTACTAGGCCTATTTCTGTCACCGTATGCCTATTCAGTTAGTATGCCTATTTCTGACATTGTATGCCTGTTTTGTTATTATGCTTATTCTTATTCTCTTCTCTCCCTCCTTCCCTTCTTATTTTTGTAGCCAGGCTACCTTCGAGCCTAGGCCTACCATTGGAATATGCGAACGAATGAAACTGGGAATGGTTTGGAACGATATTGGGGCATAACTTGTATCGTAAAACATGACTGGGATTTAGGGGAATAATCTATACCTTGATCTTAAACTTTAATTTGGGGGCATAACTTGTATCGTGGATCAGACTGGGATTTGAGACATAACCTTGGATGAACATGAAAATTGTTTAAGAATGAACATGCCTAATTTACAGTAAATTGAAATGGTAACTGCACTTAGATACGAGGTTAGATTACGCTTGTGGTAGAAGTATGCCTGGAACCGCCCGACAAATCCAGCATCCACAAGTGGATAATCTAATGTGAGGGGTCTGGTGCTTTTAAATGTACATGTAACGGTGCTAAGACACGAGGTTAAGTCCGCCTTGTGGTAGAAGTCTGCCCAGAATCGACCGGCATATCCAGCATCCACAAGTGGTCGACTTAATGTGAGAGGTCTGGTGCATTAACATGCATAAGTGGAAAATGGTAATAACCTGTTAACCTGAAAAACTTAACTTGTTTAAATATGTGGGGGTTATATGAACCTGTCAAAATTGTGTAAGGATTAAGTAAAATTGCTTGAATCAATGGGGGTTTAAGTAAACTTGCTTAAATCTGTTGGGGGTTATATAAAATCGACAAACTTAACCTATTTTATATGGTGGGGTTATGCGGTCTTATTATTCTGTTAGGCATAACCGTCAAAATCCTAGTAGTGGGGATGCAAGCGTAGGGGTGGCTTTAATCATCTATTATATGGACCGCTATTAGTTTGTAATCTATCTTGGTATCAAAAGGGGAATCGCGAACTAGGTAGGGGTCAGAGCACACTTCCTGAGTTGATTAGAAGAGGTCACTTGAGTAGAGGTGTTGACGGCGCATTCCGTCGGACTCATGTGCGTGCATGAATCCGCTTGACTTGGGATAATAAGATGTTGTGAAATCAGTATATATGGATGTGTATCTTGAAAATAACAAGGTTGCCACTTTAGGAAGTGATACATCCTACTATAGGGACAACACAGGGTATCTATAGGATAGGGAGTCGATCGATTGTGGTAGTAATTAGAGTACATCTAGTATTGCTTTTTTAGGAGCCCGTTATTATCGTTGGGGGTAACACCTATCATTTCTGTTGGGCTACCTGTTATTATTGTTAGGGGTAAAACCCGTCACTAGAAGTACACCTAAGTCTACCATCTTGTTCTTGTTGGGATCATTCTGTTCTTGTTGTACTAGTATTGGTGCAGAGAAAAGTATTAAGGAAGTGCAATATATATATATATATATATATATATATATATATATATATTCTGTCCTGATTATTCAGTTTATCCTGCTGTCTATTATACCTGCCTTATGATATTGTTATCTCTCTAGTCCAGTTTATATACCTACCATGGTGCTTTTACTTATTTATATGCTAAAAGTAACTGGACTCGCCAGACTTTATGTCTGATCCGTTTTGTTTCCTTTTCTCTCTCTTCCTCTTCCCCCCAGGTTCTCAGGGTGGGAATACTCAGGCTTGATTATGATTCTCTCTTCTATTACCGCTTAGAGCTGCTTAGATGTACTACTTTGATTACCTGTCTACTCTAATATGGCTCTTTTTGGCTCTTTCTTTTTGGGGACTATGCTTTTATATTACTGCACTCTGATGATTTTAGTACAAGGCAGATACTTTAAATTGATAAAATAGGTTTTTTGTATTTCAGACTTATGTTGTAACTGGATTTGGACCACGACGTTTTCTATTTGGAAAATAAAGTTTTAAATTCCGCTATTATTTGATATCTATCTTGTGATGTTTCTATTTTTATTTACCTGTAACGCTTTACGAAACTTAATGCATTCTGTTAAAGAGTGACATTAATGGACATGGGGTGTCACATTTGGTATCGAAGCTGAAGGTTCCCTCTTTTATATATGCGCAAAACATACGGTTTGGTCAACCTCCCTCGACTGGGTCTACCCATGGTCGACCAACCAAAGGTTGGGTCGACCCAACCCAAAAAAAATATAATTGTTTTCCCTTTGTGCATGCGTGTTTTCCCTCTTTCTGCCTAACCGCTAACCTACTACTATTCTAATAATTTCGGGTCGGCTAAGTTATTGTCATGGCTTTGATAAAATTTTCTCTACCGTCTACATACATTCTTAACAACTTTCATGCTTCGATTTAATTCTAAATCAGCAAACCAAATCCACACCATTTTCTCAACCATTTATATTGCCTAACCCCATAAATTTCTTTTATACTTTCAAAAAAAAATCTTTAGTTTTCTATTTGTTGTTTTTTTTCGAAATTATTTTTAACACAAACTTCCCACAACCAAGTTAGTAAATATATTTTAAAACTGTAACTTTTAAACAAAAAACTTGGAAATGCTATCCAAAAGTCTTTTCTCCTTTTCAAGTCCTAAAAGTTTTATTTATGGGGTTAGTCTCAAAGTGAGTTATAAATTTCCATTTCCTTTTGTCTGTATGTTTTTTGCACCATTCCTTCAAAAAAATTGTATACCAAAAGTGAAATTTGGTTCCCGCGCCACTCATGCGTGCTATAAACAAGCATTTTCCTAATTCATTCCTTCTTTTATGCTTTTTCAAATTTCAAGGCACTGTCGTCTACCTAAATATCTGAAATAACTGTCAATTTACAAATATCGACCCATGAACTTTTCCTTTTACAAAACCTATTATATATCTCATACCATGGTCAAACTAGAACTTATAATTCTTGGATTTTCCATAATCCTAAAATTGATGTGCAAAATTGTTACCATAATCCTTTCATGTGTGGTTTCCTCAAAAGTGGGTTTTCTCGATGGTTCTGGGTGTAATATATATATAATTATTATATTTTAAAAATACAAATGCGTTTACTCACTATTTAGGATCACTAAACCTAAGCTCTAATACCAAATGTAATAACACAAACCCCAACAGGGCTAGATTTTTTTTTTTGCAAAATACTAAAATTCAAGTCCATTGAAGCCCGAGTTAGGTGTCTCGTATCCTGCAAATAGGCAAAGATAGATATATCGGAGCATAGATAAGAAACTCATAGCGAAAATGATTAAAGTATAATATTAGGTAAATACTTACCAAAATATTAACACTTCCTAAATAAGTGTCTCTAAGCTGAATAATCTATGTCTACCACCTAACATGTAGATTGTTATGAGGAGGGGTCAAAACTAAATTCTGATAAATTGATGAATTATACACTTTTAAATTCAAAAATACATATATCATTCTCTCTCTATTTTTATTTATATTAGGTTACTAAGGTTTGTAATACTCTCGCCTCCATCCATAAATCGTACCTATCTACCCCAAGTAGACCATAATAATCCATATATGTATATATATCTAGCTATATACCCAATTAACCATCATGGTCCTAGGTACTACCTAAAGAATCTTCTGTATCCTCCTCGATAGGACTCTGTCATCTTGCTACAAAAGAGTATTTAGCAGCTGCAAAGGATGGCCTTATACGACCTACAATACAGATGTTCCATCATCTGATAAGAGAACGTGAAACCTTGCCTGCATCATCTCACTCTAACGCTCGGACATCCACTGTGTACCTCCTACTGCATACATTGAGGATTTACACGTAATCTTATCGTCTACTTAAGATCTACCAATAAGTCATATCTTTGTACGGAACTCAATTGAGGATTTCCATATTTGCAAAGGAGAGCATCGTTAGGTCCACAATACCTATATTCTATTTGGTTTATCTTTTTCTGTGTGGCTATGGCTCCACGTAGCCCTACCTCAACTAGTTTAAAGACCCATCAAGAAGTAAGTGAACATGCCCTACATCAAATAATCTAAACATCTAATTGGTAATGTCCCTCATCCAAGGTATCGATAGTGGAAGGTCATTCGCTTGTTGACTTAGCTTCAGTCTTTCCCCTTATTGCTCTAACTGATGATGATAGGTATCTGAACGATTACTATCCTTTTTGGGTCCTGACCATGAAGCCTGCTCCTTAAGCCAAGGCAATAGCTGAATCCTACACCCATCAGTCTTCGACTGCCCTCAATACGAATGAAGTCAAGGTATACCTGTTTTGATGGAACCACTATAGACCTTCCTCTGAAGGTGCAACGTTGTTAGGCCTATCCTGGAACATCCTCACGTCCCGTAGAAATCTCACACTTCCTTCCAGCCTCACTGAACAACATGTTGGACTTTCCCCCACTGTACTAAAACGTTTGCAGTGATCTGCTTTGTTAGGCCCTTCATCCTCATTCCCTTCGAATAGCTCCAAACGCACCTCACTATATTACTAGATCCTACGTCTAATCTTTCACTATGCACGTGTAACACCCCGCATTCTACGCAGCGGAGGATCGTAGAATATTTATTTCTTTCCCATATGAAGTCGTATGATCATGTAACTTTGGGAAACAACCATTAGACTCATTTCCCATGTTCATGATTTTTGTCGATTTTTAAGTGACCATTTTGCCCCTAGCTGACCTTGTTTTGGCCATAACTTTTGATTGGAAAGGAATTTTAACCTGAAACCACTTCCATTAGATTCGTTTGATGGTTTACCTTTCCGTAGAGTGGTCACATGTGAAAAACGGACTTACCGTTTGGGAGATATGGCTGAAATAAGGTTTGGAAGATGAAAAACTGCTTAACCGGGCCAAATAGGTTGATTAGTGAATGGGCCCATAACCCATTTCGGGATTAGGGTTATGGGGAGGCTAAAAGGAGTTAGAGAATCATTCCATTTCAGTTTTCTAGCCTCCACTTACTTCTTAGAAACCCTAAAAATGGCCTCCAACCTCTAAATCATCTTCTAATCAAGGATTAAGCTTAGCAACATCAAATCAAGGGAGATCTACACCAAATCAACGTTAGAGCTGCTGTTTAGCATCAGGATTCGCACCAAATCAGAGATTCACTTCAGATCTAAGCCTTATTTGTGGGTAAGGTGAGTGATTTGCATAGTTCCTCACTAATTATGGCTAATTAAGGTAATTAGTGTTAATTAGCGAATTTAAACATGATAAAATTCCAGAAAAATATTTATAAAATTTGAAATGATGTTTTAGAACTCTGATATGAATTTGGGTTAATTTGGTTAAGTTTTGCTAATCACATCATTAGTTTCACCTAAACATGCTTAAAGGGAAATATGGGGTTTTGGGTATGTTTGATCCATTTTAACCTATCATATTGATGTTTTGGTGTTTGAGATCACTTCTACTTGTTGCTATGACTGTATGGTATGTTTTGTGATTGATTAGAATAGGTAGAATGGTCGAAAACGCCGTCGAGTGGCGTAAATTGCTTGCTGGAAAGGTACAGAAAACAGGCCGATCCGGATCGGAACGGAGGGAGGACCCGATCCGCTCCCATACTTCACTCTTCGATCTATTCGCTCTTCTCGTGGCATGTATTGTCCCATCCGACCCGTCAGACGTTCTCTGACCCGATCCGCCATGGTACCCCGACCCGAACCGATGTACTTCAACGAGGCTTGGAGACTACGACCCGACCCGGGTTGACTAGAAGGAGTCGATCCGAACCGTGGCAGATTGGAGGACTCCGATCCGAACCGATGATGGCGACTGGACGTGGAGACTCGATCCGATCTGCTGAGGCGATGATGACCCGATCCGATCCAGCGATGGAGGAGCACTCCGATCTGAACCGAACTGATGGCTAAGAGGGAATCCGAACCGATCCGGTGATGACCAATAACCCGAGATGCAAAGGTAGTCCAAATGGAAGTTAGAGCTCAGGATCCAGTTGGGAACCAATGAGTTCACTTCATGGTTGGACTTTGCTGCGGGACGTGTGCTAAGGAGTTGTCGACGTTCACAACTTCGATTCACCACTGAAAATGGATGATAGGCTACTTATCAGTGCAGTAGAGTCATTATGACTCGAGGGGCAAGGTGATGGTAGCAAGACTACATTATCAGTGCAGTAGAGTCATTATGACTCGAGGGGCAAAGTGATGCGTAGTAAGACTATGAGCCAGTGCAGTGGGGTCATTGTGACTCCATGGGGCAGAGTGGACATAGTAAAGGATTAGTAAGGCTATGAGCCAGTGCAGTGGGGTCATTGCGACTCCATGGGGCAAAGTGGACATAGCGAAGGATTTGTGGCTATGTATCAGTGCAGTGAAGCCATTTATGAATTCATGGGGCAAAGTGATCATAACAAGGTATGTTGGGTGATCGAAGTGGTGAATATCGTATGCTTTATGCACTGAGTGAGAGATGTGAGGATGGTTGTTATGCTTGATTGTTTGCCATCACTATGACATGCACACCCCCACCCCCGTTATCTTTTCACCATTTGAAAGGGCACCTTAGAGTGTTGTACAGTATGTAATGCTAACTCTTTGGTTGCAGGTCCAGGTTCAGGCATGTTTTAGTCTACCTGTTAGTGTTCTGTTTAGATGCTTATCGCTCATACCAGACTTTATGTCTGACCCAGAGTTTTATGTCTCCTCTTATTAATCTGGGTGCTCACACGAGCAGACTAGAGACAGGTTAGCTGGTGATGCGCGAGTAGCCGATTCGGAGGCGAGCAGGAGGCTTCCACGTATGATATATAGATATTCTCCCTGTGTCGTTGGTGGTCGCTACTTGGGCATTAGTAGTGTACCTCCTTTATCTTGCTTTTGCTTTTTGAGACAGTTTGAAAAAGTTGTAATAATGTTAACTTTGGATCATAAGCTATACTTGGATTTTCCGCTGCTATGTTAGTTGTTTCAGCTTATGCACTGTCTCACCTGTTTTATGTCAAGTATGTTATTATTATATTTTGTCCTATCCGCTGTGAGACATTCTACAGGTTCCTTGTTAGTTCATTTCCTTCTTCTCTTTCCTTCTGACAATCCGTCCCGTGCTAACTGGACATGTGTACAACACACTTTTGGAGTAAATGTCGGTTGGTGCGGGGCGGGCCGCCACATTTGGTATCAGAGCTCTAGGTTGCGTAGTTAACCTAGGGAAAGACACTAGGGAGAGATAGTACGCATATGAGAGCACGTATTTGTGATTACTTTGGTTTTCAAAAGCTATATATATATTATTAGTAGTATAAGAATGAAGTTGTACTGCACTAACTCCACTATGGGGTCGTTAATCGTTTCCCCTTTTACAGATTGACGATGAGCCGATATGCTAGAGGTGCTGGTAGGGGAGCCAATAATGGGAATGCTGCTGACATGAGGGCGATGTTTACTGACCTCATGAGAGACATGCTTAGGGAGGTGCAAGGGGCAGTTCCCAATCCCGGAATTGGTGGTGGTCCAGTAGTGCAGGCGCCTAGGGTTGATTTCGCCAAGTTGTGCAAGGATTACACTAACCTTAGTGGGAAGCCGTTCCACGGAACGGAGTCGGCCACAGATGTTCAGGATTGGTTGGATAGGTGTGATCATATCTTCGACGAATTGGGTATCGAGGATGCGATGAAGAGAAGGCTAGCGTCTCGTCAGCTGCAAGGGCGAGCGTTGAATTGGTGGAATGCCATTAGAACAGCTACTCCAGAAGATCAGGTTACTTAGGATCAGTTCAAAGCTCGCTTTAGCGAGAAGTTCATTCCAGCTGCCCAGAAGTCAGTGCTGTTTAAGAGATTCTTGGAACTCAAGCAGAATGGTAGGGCAGTCTCTGACTATATTGCTGAATTCGACACTTTGTCGAAGTATGGACTATCTCTTATCGATAATCCTGAGAAGAAGAATGAGAAGTTCATTACTGGTTTAGATGGATACTTGGGGGAAAGGCTTATCAACCATATCGATGAGACTTTTGAATCGATTGTGGGGAAAGCTTTGAGATCAGAGGGTCTTTACCCTAAGTCAAAAACTGAGGCTGCATCTGCAGAAGGGCCAAAGCCGCAAGCAAGCGGTGGAGGCAAGAATAACTCTCAGAATAAGAGGAAACATAACCAATCTAAGGATGGCCAGAAAAAGGACAAGAAAGAAGTTGAGTGCTTCAGCTGTGGTAAGAAGGGCCATTATGCTAAAGAATGTCGGGCCAAGCTAGCGGATAGGAAGTCCTATAACTGTGGTCAAGTGGGACATCATAAGGACAAGTGTCCGCAAACTCTTAAGGAGAAGAAGATTGTGAAAGCATATGCTATTGATGTTGTTCCTTCTTCGTCGAATGCCCCAACTGCAGGGAGAAATTAAAGAATGTTGTTATTCAAGGTATGCTTTCTATTATGATGTACCAGTTCGAGTTTTGTTTGATACTGGGGCTTCCCATTCCTTCATATCTAGTGACCTGGTAGATAGGTTGGGACTGGAACCCGAGATAGTCGATAGACCATTGGTTGTGACGAACCCGATTAGTAGTTCGACTAACCTTAGTATGATTTGCCAAAATTTGGTCTTATCGAGTCATGGATGTATGTTTGTTTGTGATTTCTTTGTTTTGGGCTTTACTGGGTATGGCATTATATTGGGGGTCGATTGGCTCTAAAGATACGAGGTGGTGGTAGACTGTGAGGGCTTTTTGGTGACAGTTAGGGCGGATGATGGACGGAGGGTAGTGTTTGGTAATCTACCTAGTGATGGGGTAATGGCTAGTTTTATAAATTCCCTCGACATCCCGCAGGATGAGTTGTCAGATGTGCCCGTGGTTGGCCAGTATCCGGACGTCTTCGAGGAGGTGACCAGGCTTCCACCACACCGAGAGATTGAGTTCCGTACTGATTTAGTGAAAGATGCCAAACCTATAGTGATGCCACTTCGTCGTATGGCACCAAGGGAGCAGCGAGAGCTCGGGGTGCAAGTCAGCAATCTTTGGAAGAAGGGATTTATTAGAAGAAGTGTCTCCAAGTGGGGAGCACCAGTTGTGTTTGCCACTAAGGCAGATGGTTCCCTTCGTTTGTGTGTGGACTATCTCGAGTTGAATAAGGTAACGAGGAAGAATAAGTATCCTCTACCGCGGATAGATGATTTGTTTGATCAACTGGAAGGAGCAAGAGTGTTCTCCCAGTTGGACCTCGCGACAGGATTTCATCAGCTCCGAGTAGCGGATGAGAGTGTTCCGAAAACGACATTTAGGACACCTTCTGGGTTCTATGAGTGGTTGGTCATGCCATTTGGGTTGACCAATGCACCAGCCTACTTTGTGGATCTTATGAATCGAGTATTCAGAGATCAGTTGAATAAGTTTGTTCTGGTGTTCGTAGACGATATCCTTGTTTACTCGAGGACAGAGGAGGAACACAAGGGGCACTTGAGGATAGTGATGGAGGTGTTGAGGAAACACCAATTGAAAGCGAAATTCTCTAAGTGTCACTTTTGGAGAAGGGAAGTGAGATTCTTGGGCCATGTTGTTTCAGAGAATGGTATTGCCGTGGACCCTGCGAAGGTAGCTATGGTACAGGATTGGCCTACGACCAAGAATGTAACAGATGTAAGAAGTTTCTTGGGGTTAGCTGGATATTATCGTATGTTTATCCAGGACTTCTCCAAGATAGCAGCACCGTTGACTCAGTTGACTAAGAAGAATCAGTCCTTCGTCTGGGGCGGAGTGTGTGAGAAGGCATTCAAGAGTTTAAAGGAAAAGTTGACGTGTGCGCCAGTATTAGTCATTCCTAGAGGGAATGAAGAGATGAGAGTATACACAGATGCTTGTCGTACTGGACTAGGTGCTGTATTGATGCAAGGAGGTAGGGTTGTAGCTTATGCTAGTCGGCAGCTAAAGCCGCATGAGAAGAAGTATCCTACCCATGATTTGGAACTGGCAGTGATTGTGTTCGCATTAAAGATGTGGAGACACTATCTCTTGGGAGAAAGATTTGAGTTGTTCACCGATCATAAATCGTTAAAGTATATCTTCTCCCAGAAGGATCTGAATCTCCGTCAGCAGAGATGGTTAGAGTTTTGGCTTCGTATGATTTTGATATCGCATACACACCTGGGAAGGGTAATGCGGTAGCCGATGCCTTGAGTAGGAGACATGCCAGTTTAGGGGCTACGTTTCTTGAATGGAAGCAACTGGAGTATATCACGGGGTTTGATTTCAGACCAAAGTGCGAATTGGATCCAGAAGTGCTAGCTAGTTTGGCGATCAGACCCACTTTGATAGAGCAGATTGGTTCCAGCCAGAGGGACGATCCTAATCTATTGGAAATCATCTCCAGGTTAGAGATGAATATCGACGGTGAGGAGATGAATTTGTATGGGCTTGATCGAGATGGATGGATTAGAAAGAATGGAAGACTAGTTGTACCCAACGTAAATGGTTTGAGAGATGAAGTACTTAGAGAATGTCATCACTCAAAACTAACTATACATCCCGGTGGTAACAAGATGTATCGAGACATGAAGCAGACTTACTACTGGGAAGGAATGAAAAGAGACGTTGGGAAGTTTATATCCAAATGCATGAATTGCCAGCTAGTTAAAGCCGAGCAAAAGAAGCCTAGTGGGTTGTTGCAACCATTAGAAATTCCCGAATGGAAATGGGAGCAAGTCTCGATGGATTTTATCGATGGTTTACCAAGGACTAGATCGGGACATGATAGCATTTGGGTAATTGTGGATCGATTTACTAAGAGTGCAAGATTTATACCAGTCAAATCGACTAGAACGGCAACTAAGTTAGCAGAATTGTATATGAAGTGGGTAGTGAGGTTTCATGGAGTACCTAAAAGCATTGTGAGTGACCGAGACCCGTTGTTCACTAGTGGGTTTTGGAAGAGCTTACAAGAGGCTCTAGGGTCAGAAATACATCTCAGTACCGCATATCATCCTCAGACCGACGGTCGGACGGAGAGGGTGAATCGTATATTGGAAGATCTCTTGAGAGCATGTATGTTGGATTTTGGTGGATCATGGGATGACCATTTGCATCTAGTAGAGTTTGCATATAATAATAGCTACCAATCCCGTATCGGTATGGCTCCATATGAAGCTTTGTACGGAAGACCGTGCAACTCACCATCATGTTGGATAGAGACTGGCGAGAAGTTTATGCTTGGACCAGATGTGGTGAGGGAAACTTCGGATAAGATTAAGACCATTCAACAACGAATGAAGGCTGCCCAAGATAGGCAGAAGAGTTATGCTGATAAAAGGAGAAGAGACTTAAAATTCTCCGTTGGTGACTTGGTGTTTGTCAAGATCTCTCCGTTGAAGAGCGTGATACGATTTGGCAGGAGAGGCAAATTGGCGCCAAAATTTGTTGGCCCATTCCCTATTCTTGAACTAGTCGGGAATTTGGCATATAGAGTTGACTTACCAGAGAAGATGGCGGGAGTTCACAACGTATTTCATGTTTCCCAACTAAGGAAGTTCGTTCACAACCCAGATATGACTATTTCACCTAATCAGTTAGAGGACTTCGAAGTAGAACCTGAGGCGGTTGGGAACCGCAAGCCGATTCGTATTGTCGAGCACGATACAAAGCAACTTCGAAGGAAGGCGGTGAGGCTAGTCAAGGTTCAGTGGGGGCGAGAACGAGAATGACTGTACTTGGGAGACAGAGGAGAGCATTAGGAAGATGTATCCAGAACTCTTTGCCTGGTAAGCTTTACCTTGTAATTTAGTTATTCCGCATGTTAGGATAGACTTATTTTTCTTGTTTTGCATGTTTGATTGTTGTTTTATGGTTGATAGGCATGCGGGACACTTTGTATGTTTTGGTTAGGGAATTTCGGGGGCGAAATTTCTTGTGGGGGGGGGGGGGATGTAACACCCCACATTCTACGCAGCGGAGGATCGTAGAATATTTATTTCTTTCACATATGAAGTCGTATGGTCATGTAACTTTGGGAAACAATCATTAGACTCATTTCCCATGTTCATGATTTTTGTCGATTTTTAAATGACCACTTTACCCCTAGCTGACCTTGTTTTGGCCATAACTTTTGATTGGAAAGGAATTTTGACCTGAAACCACTTCCATTAGATTCGTTTGATGGTTTACCTTTTCGTAGAGTGGTCACATGTGAAAAACGGACTTACCGTTCGGGAGATATGGCTGAAATAAGGTTTGGAAGGTGAAAAACTGCTTAACCGGGCCAAATAGAGTGATTAATGAATGGGTCCATAACCCATTTAGGGATTAGGGTTATGGGGAGGCTGAAAGGAGTTAGAGAATCATTCCATTTCAGTTTTCTAGCCTCCACTTACCTCTTAGAAACCCTAAAAATGGCCTCCAACCTCTAAATCACCTCCAAATCATCTTCTAATCAAGGATTAAGCTTAGCAACATCAAATCAAGGGAGATCTACACCAAATCAACGTTAGAGCTGCTTTTTAGCATCGGGATTCACACCAAATCAGAGATTTACTTCAGATCTAAGTCTTATTTGTGGCTAAGGTGAGTGATTTGCATAGTTCCTCAATAATTATGGCTAATTAAGGGTAATTAGTGTTAATTAGATAATTTAAACATGATAAAATTCCGGAAAAATATTTATAAAATTCGAAATGATGTTTTAGAACTCTGATATGAATTTGGGTTAATTTGGTTAAGTTTTGCTAATCATATTATTAGTTTCACCTAAACATGCTTAAAAGGAAATATGGGGTTTTGGGTATGTTTGATCCATTTTAACCTATCATATTGATGTTTTGGTGTTCGATGTAACTTCTACTTGTTGCTATGACTGTATGGTATGTTTTGTGATTGATTAGAATAGGTAGAATGGTCGAAAACGCCGTCGAGTGGCGTAAATTGCTTGTTGGAAAGGTACAGAAAACAGGCCGATCCGGATCGGAACGGAGGGAGGACCCGATTCGCTCCCATACTTCACTCTTCGATCTATTCGCTCTTCTCGTGGCATGTATTGTCCCATCCGACCCGTCTGACGTTCTCCGACCCGATCCGCCATGGTACCCCGACCCGAACCGATGTACTTCAACGAGGCTTGGAGACTACGACCCGACCCGGGTTGACTAGAAGGAGCCGATCCGAACCGTGGCAGATTGGAGGACTCCGAACCGATGATGGCAACTGGACGTGGAGACTCGATCCGATCAGCTGAGGCGATGATAACCCGATCCGATCCAGTGAAGGAGGAGCACTCCGATTCGAACCGAACTGATAGCTAAGAGGGGATCCGAACCGATCCGGTGATGACCAATAATCCGAGATGCAAAGGTAGTCCAAATGGAAGTTAGAGTTCAGGATCCAGTTGGGAACCAATGAGTTCACTTCATGGTTGGACTTTGCTGCGGGACGTGTGCTAAGGAGTTGTCGACGTTCATAACTTCAATTCACCACTGAAAATGGATGATGGGCTACTTATCAGTGCAGTAGAGTCATTATGACTCGAGGGGCAAGGTGATGGTAGCAAGACTACGTTATCAGTGCAGTAGAGTCATTATGACTCGAAGGGCAAAGTGATGCGTAGTAAGACTATGAGCCAGTGCAGTGGGGTCATTGTGACTCCATGGGGCAGAGTGGACATAGTAAAGGATTAGTAAGGCTATGAGCCAGTGCAGTGGGGTCATTGCGAATCCATGGGGCAAAGTGGACATAGCGAAGGATTTGTGGCTATGTATTAGTGCAGTGAAGCCATTTATGACTTCATGGGGCAAAGTGATCATAGCAAGGTATGTTGGGTGATCGAAGTGGTGAATATCGTATGCTTTATGCACTGAGTGAGAGATGTGAGGATGGTTGTTATGCTTGATTGTTTGCCATCACTATGACATGCACACCCCCACCCCCGTTATCTTTACACCATTTGAAAGGGCACCTTAGAGTGTTGTACAGTATGTAGTGCTAACTCGTTGGTTGCAGGTCCAGGTTCAGGTAGTTTTAGTCTACCTGTTATTGTTCTGTTTAGATGCTTATCGCTCATATCAGGCTTTATGTCTGACCCAGAGTTTTATGTCTCCTCTTATTACTCTGGGTGCTCACACGAGCAGACTAGAGACAGGTTAGCTGGTGATGCGCGAGTAGCCGATTTGGAGGCGAGCAGGAGGCTTCCACGTATGATATATATATATATATATATATATATATATATATATATATATATATATATATATATATATATATATATTCTCCCTGTGTCGTTGGTGGTCGCTACTTGGGCATTAGTAGTGTACCTCCTTTATCTTGCTTTTGCTTTTTGAGATAGTTTGAAAAAGTTGTAATAATGTTAACTTTGGATCATAAGCTGTACTTGGATTTTCCGCTGCTATGTTAGTTGTTTCAGCTTATGCACTGTCTCACCTGTTTTATGTCAAGTATGTTATTATTATATTTTGTTCTATGCGCTGTGAGACATTCTACAGGTTCCTTGTTAGTTCATTTCCTTCTTCCCTTTCCTTCTGATGATCCGTCCCGTGCTAACTGGACATGTGTACAGCGCACTTTTGGAGTAAATGTCAGGTTGTGCGGGGCGGGCCGCCACAGCACGGCACGAGCTGATGACAGCCATGCACTACCTATGTCTGCATTCCCAAAGGCATCCCTCTCTTTCAAGAGGATTCACAGCATGTCATGCCCTGGTAAGGTTCTTCGCTTTGCATCGAATTAAACCACATGCTCCACCGCTTGTGCGGGCCTCCGTCAATTCCTTTGAGTTTCATTCTTGCGAATGTACTCCCCATGCGGTTTGGTTTACCTTTTCTTTTCTTATGTTATAATGTTGATTGACATTTCCTACCCAACTCTTTCTATTCTAGGCCTTATTTGTTTGTTTATTAACTTAATATGTGATATAAGTTTTAATAATAATAAGCATCTTCAAATTACAATTATCGTGTTATAATTTTATGTGCAAATACTCAAATTTGCATAATTCATTCCTTTTCCTTTTCAATACATTTCTATAATGTACATACATGTTTAATGTAAATGTCTTACTTTTTGTACTTATGACTTTTTCCACCAACCACAATCTCAATATATAGTCGGTTAATTGGGTTTCTTCCATCATACTATAAAAAAATCTCATAAGCATGCTTTTTATGTTCATAGTTTAATTAGGGATAATTTTCCACTAACAATTTCTGTGCACAATTTATATCAGATTCAACAGTTAATGGGAGTCAAATGGCATTGTATACAATAGGCACAAAAGACATGTAATTTAAATCCACTCACCTGGAAAAAGCATTCCAAGCTCAGATATGATTTGAATCCAAATTTATTACTCGTATTTTTTTTTGTACACCTATATATATCTAAAAACTAGAACACATGAGAATTTATAGATCTCGATATAATAAAAGAAGAAATCTAATTAAAATCAGATCTGAAGAGCTTGCCTCATATGAATAGAGAATTCAGATATATATATTTATATATATATATATATATATATATATATATATATATATCATAATTTATAGTTTCTACCTCTAGGTCTTAGATTAGAAAGCCTAAATATAATCTTTCTAGTTTTTAAGGAATTGGAGGGAGAGGAAATGGCAGAGCTTTCATGACCACTCAGAAAAATATGAGTTTGGAGCCTAGCCCTACACATTTATTTATAAACTCCCAAACAAACCTAGTCCATCTGATTCAAACTAGGGAAAATCTCACCATCAAAAGGGATCTAAACACGTCATTTTGATGTGGATGGGTTGACCCAACCCTAATATAGGCCGAAACCCACACAATTTATGATTTGTGTCTCCTATTTTGATCTACTGTGTTTAATTCGAATGTTTTTATTTTGAATGTTGATTATTGTCTTTAATTACTTTTCGTAATTCATGATCCTTTTATTATATATGTTTACTTTGAATTTCAATGTGCATTGCTTCTGGAATTAACATGTGCATATATTTTCAAAATAGATGTATTCTGGAATTAGCAGTGTGTATTTTAATTTCTTACACTAATATGGTTCACCTAAGCTTTGAAAAACAAACAAGAATTACATGTTTTTTCATAAGTAGGCATTTAGATATAATATTTCCCAACTCAAACGATGATTTTCCATCCTCAATTAAACCATTCCAATCAAGCATGTGTATTGGCTATAGAATTCTTACTATCCATGATAGTTGTCAATTTGTAGAATTAGTTATCATTTGCAACTTGGTTTCTTTTGAATAGTTCTTAGGTGAAAATGCATTACTTGATGCAATTTAATCATCTACTGGATTCTTACTAAGGTTTTTGCACTAAATAATAGCGTGTTATAGTGTTTTTTATATATATTATTATGTTCTTTTGTATTAAAATGAAGAAAACTGCAACTTGACATATATATTTTTCAGTTTCCATTAGCCAGATAGGGAAAGTACGATTCTCGGTTGCAGAAGGATTGAGAACAATTAGTTGCAATCGAAGACAATTAAGGTAACCTATTATAATGTTTAACGGGTGATAGGTGAGCTTGATTTATGGAGCTATTTTTGTTTATGGAAATTATGTAAATTTTAATTATAAACGATGTCTTTGTTTATGAAATCGTGTTAAATAGTTTGTGTAAATGATTAATAGTTATATGATTCATCATAAACATCCTAGAACAGAAGCTTCCTCTATTTCCTCAATGGGGACTGGGTCCTAAATGCCTCTTTTCCCTTTACTCTATCTCCCCTTCGTCTTTGTTTCTTCTTTCCATGCGCTTCGAACCATTCCACTACCTATTGTCTCTTCTTTCCTTACTAATAACTCATCTTTCTTCATTGTGGAAAGAGTATCACTCTTCGCTCCAAATCCAAATCTGCCACCAAATTCTTTTTCATATTTATGTTACTTCCTCATTGATTTCCTCTTATAACTCTACCAGATCTATTTTTGCAAACCTCTTTTCTTCAGATCCAGAACGTGGTGTTCCTCTCCATCTCCTTTATCTACTTGTTATTTTTTGTTTGTGACTTCTCACGACTTCTAGTACTACACCCCCTTGCCACACTGATTTTTAGCAACGGTCGTGCTTTTATCGAAAAAGCAGACCCCTCGTAGTTAAGGATCAAAAAATGTTCGATGTGCTAGTAAGTTCGACTATTCTTTATCCATTTTTGTGTGTAGGACCGTGTCTTGTTCTAGTTTGTTGGGTAGGTTTTTAGTGTTCTTCTGCTTGTGGGGTGTCGTGATTTTGCTAAATTCTTTCGACTTATTCTGTACATTTATATTGTTGTGGTTTTTTGGTCTTGGATTTGTGTCTTTGGTAGTGGGAATAACTTGGCGGTCCTGTTTTTTTTTCATTGGTGGTTGTGGTTGTAACACCCCGCATTTTATGACAATTAGATATTTAAATAGTGCATATGTGTGTGTATATATATATGCATAGACATAAATATATAAAAGAAGAATAAAATAATGATAATATATGATTGCATGTAATAAATACATGCATTGAAAAAGAAGAAAAGATTAATGAAAATAACAATGCAATGCATGCGTTAAAAAAAAGAAGAGATCGGTTGCATGCAGTGTAATTATGTTGCATGCAATGATTTACAAATATTATGCCTTAATAAGAAAAGAAAAATGAAAGAAAAAGATGCATGCAAATTGATAAGGTTACGTGCAATGGTTTAAATGAAATATTGTAACAAACATGAAAATGAGGAATAAGAAAAGAACAATGACCACCATTCTTCTAAGCCTTATTAATAAAAGCCTAAGTAGTCCAGTTAGTTAGAGCATGTGGCTTTCATGCGAGAGGTATAGAGTTCGATCCTCGTCGGCGCCATATTTTTATTTTAAAGGAACGACTAAAATAACACATGTTCTAAAGAGAAAATATGTATAAAGGCACATATAAGGAAGTACAAAAATATATGTATACATGTATATGAAAATATATGCATATATATATATATATATATATGTGCATATATACACACACACACACAAAGGAGAAATTCAAAATAAGGCTGCAATCAAAGAAATATGGTAAGAATTAAATAACGGCATAACACCGTTGAATTTTGAAAACAAAATAAAAGTTATGTGTGTATATATATGCGTGTAAAAAGGGCATTTGAAGTTTTGTATACATATATGGAGATTATATGCAAATATAATATTTAATTAAATCATAGAAAGTATAATGGGATATTAATCAAACGTTTAAAATTAAAAACGTCAAAACCATAAACATCTCCCCAAACACGCTCGCGGGACCTCGAGGGTCGACCCTAGGGTCTACACACACACAGGGGGTCGACCCCGGGATCGTCCCACCCCAGATCTGGCTAGATTCATCAATGAATCTGGACTGTTTTCTTAACCATGTTAATTGCTGACTCAGCGTTGCGTGTACGATAATACCCTGAACACCAATATATAGCCTAGCAGAGCCTAGCCTGAATCTCACATTTTCGGAGAAGCGGCCTAAGCTATATCATTCTTCTTCCTCCTCAAATCTCTTCAGAAAAAATAGAATAATTAGTTTAGGAAAATTCTGATTCAAGATCTGGAGGAAAAGAATGTATATTAATAAAGAAGGTGTTTAGAATTCTATTTGAAGTAAGGTAAATTCTTCGATCTTGCAATTTAATTTTCTCCTGTTTCTTCCCTTTCTATTTTAGTTGAGAATTGTGGATCCATGGTTGTTTAGGTTCTAAATTCAGTTAGGAGAACAATGGAATGCTAGATCTAGACCAGATTCATTATTTGGAAAGCAATTAGGTGAGTGGATTTAAAATATACCTTTTTGGTAATGGTATATTTATCGTTTGATATTTAATGTTAATATGCAATGTAAATCTGCTAGAATGTTAATACGTTATACATTTCAACCTACTAACATTTCAACATATTAACATTTCAATATATTAACGTTTAAACATATCAAATTAACATTCAACGTATTAACATTCTAGCAGATTTACATTGCATATTAACAGGAAATATCAAACGATAAATATATCATTATCAAAAAGGTATATTTTGAAATGTTAATATGTTGAAATGCTAATATGTTGAAAAGTTAATAAGTTGAAATGTATAAACCTATTAAAATATGTGGAAACGATTGTTGTTGTATATATACATGTTCTAATTACATGTTAATCTGTGGCATATTATGCACTTAAACCCTAAACTGTAAGAATTAGGATAATTACAAGTTAATTTGTTAGAATGGAATAATTACACGATTCGATGATTGCATGTTATTTTAAAATGGGGTTAATTACATGTTAGGAAGAACATGCGACATGATAATTAGTTAAAACGAACTTAATATGATATTAAATTTGACATGTAAAAATAGATTACAGTAAATTTTGGAAGAATGAACATGCCTAAATTTGTAGTTAATGGAAAGTTAAAATCGCACTTCGACATGAGGTTAAATTCAACTTGTGGTAGAAGTCTGCCCGGAACCGCCTTGCAAATCCAGCGTCCACAAGTTGTTAATTTAATGTGGGGGGTCTAGTTCGTAAATACACATATAACGATACTAAGAACGAGGTTAAATCAACTTGTGGTAGAAGTCTGCCCGGAACCGCCCTTCAAATCCAGCATCCACAAGTGGTAGGCTTAACGTGAGAGGTCTGGTGCATAAACATATACATAAATATATGTATATTAAAGGATAGAAATAAATGACACTAATTGTGATTAATGGAAATAAATAGGAAATGAATGAAAGTTACAACAGTAAAAGAAGTGGAATGAACAGAGAATGAGAATAACCTATTATAATTAATTACATTAATGAGAATGTTATATGATAGGTACGCTTGTCCTAGGGACAAATGGAAATTATTAAACAAGTTATAATAAATGGAAAGGAAACTTATTAGTAAACCTTAGTTAAGAGAACTAAATTAATAAGTAAACAACGACAAGCTATAATAACAGTGTAAGATGAAATCATGATTAAATAAGAAAGAACGAGGTGAATATATGTGATAAAATAAGTTATATTTAATCATAAATAATAAGTGATATGTTAGGCAGAAAACAGGTGAATCGAGATGAAGTATGCTTAATTACATATTAAGTAGAACATGTTATTGTAACTATGGAATCACACAATGAATAATATAAAGAGATTATAGATTACAGGCCTTGGATTACAATCTAGAGAATAACATTTTATGGGATTATTAATGAATAGCCAAAATTAATAAGCAAGTGGGGTCCTCTCCTTAGAGATATAAGGGGCTCGGAAAGAACTTGATAACATGAATAAGAAGTTAATATGATTTGAAATAACCAAGTTAACTGGAAATCTGATGAGGTAGAGCAAGCGCATAATTGAATGTTTAGACATATGGTCTAATAACACATTAAAATGAGGCGCTTGGACCAGTCCGCACGTTTGAGGGGGAATAACCCAACGGGGTAGATCATCGTGGTGTCATAAGGCAAGCAGGGAGCGCACGTCCATCTGATTATTCTGCTGACATTTTTCTTGCTCTGAAGGACTGGAAGGGAAGCACGCGACTTCCTGGGACGTGGAGGGTACTCCTGGTAGTCCTCTGTGCTGTGGCAACATTCGACTGTGCTCGTAGAGGTCAGGTCTACACGTTACTACCTGGTGAGTATACCTTGACTGCCACGATAATGGGCAGTCAAAAGGCTGTAGGGTGGCATAGGTGATCCGATGATCCATGGTTGCCTTGTGACTAGGCTGGGTTACAACCATTTTATCGAGTACCGACAGGTCTAACAATTTGTTGATAGAAAGACGTCGGGTACCTACCATCGATAGTCGACGTGATACGTGCTGCGTGATGCCGAAAGACGGAGAAGCTAAACTAAATGACCATAGATCCTTTGCTATCAAGGATATGGGTGAGCGACATGCCAATTAAGATTTGTTGTTTGTTGTTTTCTCTAGGGCCATGTCACTAGCTGATCAATTTTATTCGTCTTTCACTAATTGAGGGAGGGGTCGGGTGGGACCATAGCCACTGAAAATGCAAACCTTAGCATCTGTGTATACAGATATCTGAAAAGCCCCCGACCAAGTTCCGTGTTTCTTGTACAGCCCTGCCACAGAACTCAGTGCACAGTATAGGATATGTGCGGTTAAAGCATCGAGAACGATTGACGATACATACATGGGAAAGTCTAGATTCATACATGTTTGCTCTGGGTGGTGTATCGCAGACTCCAGGGCATTACTCTGTGATAGAATCTGATTCGATGTAATGGTTCGAAGACGGCAGTCTGTACGCTTATGTAGCACGGCAATAGTGGTTCTACGCGGAACGTAGCATTTTTATATAGAGACACGTACGTCACTCCAGCATATGATAAGGGATTGCATATGTTTTTGTGGCGTTACGGCGGAGACCGTGCGAGAGGGTACCATGGGGTGTACCTTATTATTGGGGTAGCTACATATATACTATATTAGGTTAATCCATTGGGAAGTAAATGGGTACGACGTGTGCGTAAGCCTTGAGGGCTGTTAACCCAAGTAACCTAGTAAATAAGAAAATGTAACTGAATGGTATATTAGGATTATCTAAAATGTGTAGTTTAAATCCAGTCACCAGAACTTGTGTTCTGACCCCTACCTCATAACATACTCGCAGGTTAGATTTGTGGCAGAGATATGATAGCTTTGGATACTGGTTAGGCAGTATTATTATCTAAGTAAGACTACATTTTGATTATATTATATTTATTCCATTCCGCAGTGAGATGTTTTCTGAGCTCTGATATATTTTATATCTCTGTCTTTTCTACGGGATACCAGACAAACCAACACTAGTTTCGATTGATTAAAATTTTGAAAAAAAATTCGGTCTGTCGGAATTCGGGTTATTACATCTAGTACCAGAGCCTAGGTTTAGGATTCCTGTATAGATAGTGAGTGAACGTATTTGTATTTTTAAAATATAAATATATTATATATACATACCTAGATCCATAAAGGAACCCACTAAATAGAAAGAGCATAATATGGCGGGAATTGGGATATCTGTTTTGTACACTAAAGGAATGAACATGGAAATCTGAGACCCTTAAGTAAATTGGATGGGAAGTGTACAATATACTTTGTATGGAAGAAAGGTGAATCCCATGTGTTAGTATTTCAGGTTAGTGGGTTTAGCAGTAAAACCTTATAAATTGGAAAAGGTTAAAAAGAGACGAAAGTATTAGGAATATATATCGTTGAGAGAATTGACTGTGTGGGAGTGTCTAGGAATACCTAGGAAAATTGGAAACCCACTTTGAGTCTAACTTCATTGTTAACTTTTAAGAACTTGAAATTGTAAAAGCTTTTGGAAGATGTTTTATGGTGTTTCCAAGTTTTGATCTTAAAAGTTACAATTTTAAAAATATGTAAAAAGCATATTTGACAAAGTACATATTGAATTTTGAGGTAAAAAGAGGTATATTTTGGAAATAGTAATTTCTTGTGAAAATTTTATCTAAAATAGATTCTCTCGTTAAAAAGGTGCACATTATTGAGCATGTTAGCTCGCTAGTTTTCTTGTTATATTGCATGAAAGGATTAAAAAGCAAAACATAGAAATTGTTTCATTTTGATGTGGCATTTTGTTGAAAACTAGGATTTTCAGTAAAGAAAGTCTTGAAATCTCTATTCTTTTGCCAATTATTTTTGGTAAAAAATTTTAACAAGAAAATTTTGTTAGGTGGACAAAATAAGTTGTAGAAATTAAGAATAAAGTGGATGTTTGCACCTAGTAGTAAGAAACTAAACCGACCTTATAGGCAAGAACAAGTCGCAAACCTGATTGAGAAATAGTTGTCCTTTTCTACTCTAGTTTTTTTTTCTTTGAAAAAAAATGATTTACATTTTTTTAAGATGGCATGTTTTTGTGGTTTGGCAACAGTAAGTTCTGATGAAGAAAAAAAATAAAGTTTTGACACTTTTAACTTTTGAAAGAAAAATGAAATGAAAAGTTTAAACCGTGTTTTGAAAAGTATGAAGTCGGTAAGGATTAGTGCCTAGGGAAGACGGGAAAAGCTTAGAGCCTATGAAGTAGATGGCAGGAATTACCTTGGAATAATGGTAAGTTCTCGCAGAATGCATAAGCACTGAAAAGCCTAGGGTGTTGCTTAAAAATTTCTGTTAGTACACAGCAAGGATTCGTAGTGACTACTAAACAGTAGCTGTGGAGAGTGTCTATTTTCCTGTTTTAGTTGAAGGACTATAAGGCTTATTTGAAACTAAACTTAGATCGGAGGATTAAGTTAAATAAGCTAAGAAAAGAGTGATGGTACAACTAAAAAGGGAACAACAAATTCGGTAAAGAACAAACACGACAGTGAAAGAAAGATAAATAAGAGTAAATTTTTCCAAGATAAGTTGAAAAAGAAAATTTGTAACAAAGAAAATTTTCTTATGTGGGTTATGCTGGGATAAGAAAATAGGGAATCTTTAAAAATAATTATATAAAATCCAAGTAACATAAAATCCAAGTACGGACAGAAAAATGTGACTAAAAGAAAATGGAAGATGTGAAGCTTTCCATTTTCTACCTTTTTGTAATATAAGAAATCAAATTTAGAAAATTAGATTATTATTTTTGAAATTTAAAAAATAAAGTTGGTTGGTAGGATTTTGGATTCAACAAATGGATAAACTGCCCCCTTGCTCCGCTGGATGAAAATATATTTTTATTTTCGAAATATTGCATTCATGTAGAATTGCTAGTATATTTAGGATGTGCGCGTCATGTTTTTAAAAGGATTTTTCAAAATTTTGCTATATATAGGAGGTACCACTTAGGCATATATGTATTACTATGTTGTTTACACTTTGCACAAGTGCACAATGTTTGCAAAAATTGGATACACACATGATGGATGGATATTATGCGAGGGTTGTCTATTTTTACCCTTATCAAATTTTGGGGACGAAATTTCCTCAGGGTAAGAGAATTTAACACCCGCATTTTATGACAATTAAATTTATGAATAGTGCATATGTGTATATATATGCATATATATATATATATAAGAAGAATAAAATAATGATAATATATGATTGCATGTAATAAATACATGCATTGAAAAAGAAGAAAAGATTAATGCAAATAACATTGCAATGCATGCATTAAATGGAAGAAGAGAACGGTTATATGCAGTGTAATTATGTTGCATGCAATGATTTACAAATATTATGCATTAATAAGAAAAGAAAAATGAAAGAAAAAGATGCATGCAAATTGATAAGGTTACATTTAGTGGTTTAAATGAAATATTGTAACAAACATGAAAAAAAGGAATAAGAACAGAACAATGACCACCATTGTTCTAAGCCTTGTTAACAAAAGCCTAAGTAATCCAATTGGTTAGAGCATGTGGCTTTCATGCGAGAGGTATAGAGTTCGATCCCGCCGGCGTCATATTTTTATTTTAAAGGAACAGCTAAAATAACACATGTTCTAAAGAGAAAATATGTATAAACGCACATATAAGGAAAATGTACATATAAGGAAATACAAAAATATATGTATACATGTATATGAAAATATATGCGTATATATACGTGCAAATATATATATATATATACACACACACACAAAGGAAAATTTCAAAATAAGGCTGCAATCAAAGAAATATGGTAAGAATTAAATAACGGTATAACACAGTTTGAATTTTGAAAACAAAATAAAAGTTATGTGTATATATATACGTGTAAAATGGGCTTTTGAAGTTTGACATACATATAAGGAGATTATATGCAATATAATATTTAATTAAATCATAGGAAGTATAATGGGATATTAATCAAGCGTTTAAAATTAAAAACGTCAAAACGGTAAACATTTGCCTAAACATGCTCGTGGGACCCAAGGGGTCGACCCTGGGGTTGACATACACATGGGGGGGGGGGTCGACCCTAGGGTCAACACACACACAGAGGAGGTTCGACCCCGTGGTCGACCCACCCCAAATCTGGCTAGATTCATCAATGAATCTGGATTGTTTTCTTAACCATGTTCATTGCTGACTTAGCACCGCGTGTACGATAAAATCCTAAACACCTATAAATATGCTAGTAGAGCCAAGGCTAAGTATCACATTTTCTAAGAAGCCGCCTAAGCTCTTCCATTCTTCTTCCTCCTCAAATCTCTTTAGAAAAATAGAATATTAATTTAGGAAAATTCTGACTCAAGATTTAGAGGAAAAGAATGTATAATAATAAAGAAGGTGTTCATAATTCCATTCAAAGTAAGTAAATTCTTGGATCTGGTCAATTTAATTTTCTCTTCTTTCTTTCCTTTTTCTTTTAGTTGAGAATTGTGGATCCATGGTTGTTTAGGTTCTAAATTCAGTTAGGAGAACCATGGAATGCTTGATCTGGACCAGATTCATGATTTGAAAAGCAATTAGGTGAGTGGATTTAAAATATACATTTTTGATAATGGTATATTTACCGTTTGACATTCCCCGTTAATATGCAATGTAAATCTGCTGGAATGTGAATATGTTGAATGTTAATTTGATATGTTTAAACACTAATATGTTGAAATGCTAATATGTTGAAATGTTAATAGGATGAAATGTATAAACCTGTTAAAATATGTGGAAACGATTACTGTTGTATACATACGTGTGGTAATCTATGTATATTAAGTACTTAAACCCTTAGCTATAAGAATTGGTATAATTACATGTTAATTTGTTAGAATGGAATAATTACATGATTCGATGATTACATGTTATTTTAATGTGAGGGGTCTAGTGCGTAAATATACATGTAACGGTACCAAGACATGAGGTTTAGTCAACTTGTGGTAGAAATCTGCCCGGAACCGCCCGGCAAATCCAGCATCCATAAGAGGTAGGCTTAATGTGAGAGGTCTGGTGCATAAACATACATATAAATATATGTATATAAAAAGGATAGTAATAAATGACACTAATTGTGATTAATGGAAATGAATGGAAATAAATAGGAAATGAATGAAAGTTACAACAATAAAAGAAGTGGAATGAACGGGGAATGATAATAACCTATTATAATTAATTACATTAATGAGAATATTATTTGATAGGTAGGCTTGTCCGAGGGACAAGTGGAAATTGTAACACAAGTTATAATAAATGGAAAGGAAACTTATTGGTAAACCTTAGTGAAGAGAACTAAGTTAATAAGTAACAAACGACAAGTTGTAGTAACAGTGTAAGATGGAATTATGATTAAATAAGAAAGAACGAGATGAATATACAGGATGAAATAAGTTATATTTAATCATAAATAATAAGTGACGTGTTAAGCAGAAAGCTGGTGAATTGAGATGAAGTATGCTTAGTTACATATTAAGTAGGACATGTTATTGTAACTATGGAATCAGACAATGAATAGTATAAAGAGATGGCAGATTACAGATCTTGGATTACAATCTAGAGAATGACATGTTATAAGTTTATTAATGAACGCAAAAGGATTAAGTTTTGTAACCAAAATTGATAAGCAAGAGGGGTCCATTCCTTAGTGATATAAGGGGCTCAGAAAGAACTTGGTAACCTGAATAAGAAGTTAATATGATTTGAAATAACCAAGCTAACTGGAAATCTGATGAGGTAGAGCAAGCGCATAATTGAATTGTAAGGACCTGTAACTTCCCCATGAAGGAAAAAGCGGATACTTTGAGAACAACACACAAAAGAATGCAAACAAAAGAACATTTCATTGTTTATTACTACAATTCCACCAGAATACAAGAATATACAGAGTATGAATAAATATTACACAATTACTGAATATCAGAGATTACAATAAACTGCATAGCAGCGAAAAATAATACAAAACACAACTGAAAGTAACACACGGATACAGAGATTTCCCAGCATCGTTCCAGTTGTAAATCAGGATCCTGTGAATATAAATCTGCAAAACCAAAACTACTAGCTTCCCGTGTCAAAAAAGGGGCACCCAGAGTTTAGGTTAAAACAATAAACTCTAGGTCAGTCATGTGACTGGTGCGAGAACTAAAACAGTTATTAATCTTTATTTTAAAGTTAGGTAAATCAAGGGACCATGCCGTATAACATAGAACAGGTTTCCTCCCAAGAACACCAGTGCATAAAACAACAGCGCAATGCTAAATAAAGAACAATGAAGCTATTATAAGACACGGGTCCCATCACACAATGCAACACAAGCTAGAGGATAGGGTTTTACCTTATAATAGCCAAATAATGCTTGATACGTTTAAAACAGATTATTTTGATAGTACTATAAATGTATAGTGTCAAAAAAAATTCAATCATAGGCGGTATGAATGCCCCATACCACTATGTCGCCATATATAGGTTTACAACTAAAACCCAAAGTGTCGTATTGGAAATTGGATTTCCATCTATGAACCGAGGCTAGGGATCGTCCTCTACCGATTCGAGATTGTTTAGCCCGAGTCTCAGGGATAGAACGCATCGACCCTTGGAGCGTCAGGGCCAGTCCACCCGATGTGGATTAAACTTAAACCCTGGACAATACGTTTCCCCGCCCTTTGGGCCGTAAACGAGCCAACGAATGACTCCATCGGCTCCACATAGTCACTGATATATCCGAAGCGCCTCGCAACAACAACAACCACATAAGTCAAACTCGTCAGGGCATGTAAAACCACTGACGCCACTTCTAGCTAGAAGGAAACGCATGCCCTCCCTGAAGTCCTCCCCTATTTTTGGTTCACAACCGGGGTGTGAGGCTCGCGAATTAACACTACAAAAAGTTGTGCCACACAGGCTGTGCTTTGATCATCAACCACAAGACTCTGCTTTTCAACAAAAGCCTTGATCATTTGCATCTTAGCATGCCACACAGGCAAACCACTCCATGCAACCGATATCCATCAATCACACAGAATGATATCTAATGTCAGACATACAGTCCATTTACAAGTCCGTTCTAGGTCTGAACGAAACCGGAGGCACCTTGTACCTCGCATATCCATCGATCTCCAAGTACGTCTGGACGATCACTAACTGATTCCCTCCTCTTGGGTGTACGACCCAATCAAGATCATCAGTAATTATCCAAACGATGTGAAGACCTCCGGTCTTCAACCACCGTCTTCATCTCCGACTCATCGTCGAATCAGTTATTCAGAATGGGATAAACCCGATCTTTCTGAATAACTCGCGTATATAATAAACAAGTGTTACACAAACACAACATATGCCTCATTCCAATTCATCAGTCACTAACCGTAAATTAGTAAGGGAACAACTCCCCAAATATTAACCCCGAAGGCCGAAACCAACATCAAATAAATACCCAAGAAACCATTCATCTTAACTAATCTTCAGTTAGTTGCTAAATTTCACATTCTTAGGGATAGGTTCCCATTAATTTTATCAAAGATAAATTACTCAAATTTATTCTTTAATCTTCTTTTGAATATCAATTCAAACCAAATTATGGTTTATCCAAACTAGCCGGGATTAACAAACCTTACTGAAGTAATCATTTGTTTTAATTTCCCAGTCCCAACCTATTCATCCAATGAAGTAAAACTAGTAATACTTCATATCTAACACCACGGTGTTATCGGTAAATTCAATTACCATTTCACGTTTAAATCTAATTAAAGATTCAACTATCGACTGGAGAAAACTGGTGATACTCCATTCTCGATCATTTCAATCTAATTAAAGATTCATTAAAACTCTACTTGGTTTTAATCTTCCCAAAAATCACTATCAGTGATTATTTAACTTGGGAAATCATATCCTGTCTTTAACTGGGTTAAAGAACCAATGTCCTTTAAAACACGGTTCACGATAAACCCAAAATCACATTCTATTCCATTAGCTTTTAACCGTAAATTAGTAAGTGAACAATTTCCGAAGTAATAACCCCGAAGGCCGAAACCAACATCAGATCAATACCCAGGAAACCATTCAACTTAACTAATCTCCAGTTAGTTTCTAATTTTCTTATCTCCATTGGGCCTAAGAACAGTATTATTAAAGATACCATTCACGACAACCCAAAATCACATTTCAATTCAATTCCAATTAAATACCATTTAATTGGTACACTTCATTAAATCTAAATAAAAAGATTTAATCTTTTTCTCAAATGGGTTTAAGAACAATGTTAATGAAGACACCATTCACGACAAACCCAAATCCCATTTGATATTAAATACAAGGCTCTGAATAGAAAATATATCGACTTATATTCAATATCAAATACTACAGCCAACAAATATCATATTGGAAATAATGATATACATATATCTTTCAAATTTCCATAACCATATTTGTATAATAACCTAATTCAATATCGAAATATTCCGAAGATAATTTCGATTCAAATCCATTTCTAATTTATATATTGGAAATTCTGGTTACTTTTAAAACACTTTCAAATCCAATTTATTTATTTAAAAATAAATAAATTATTATTCTAGTTCAAAACTAGTTCATTTCGATAAAAATCTATTTTTACCTTTTCAAATATGGAAATTTTGATCCCAATTCTTTCCAAATCATTTCTTATGATTTTACACAAATTATTACTATTTTTAATAATTTTATCAAGGCCCGTACAGTCGATTTCCATCAATGGCCATCGAACTGCACTTACAGCGACCTTTTCCAAATTTGATTCGGACATAATTCCAAATCCAACCGTTAGATTTATAATTTATAATTTCTAATATTCGTTAGAAAGCTCTTTTCGATACAAACCCAACGGTTCCAGTTTTAGGAGAATCCGACGGTCGGATTTCCCGTAATGTCCGTTCGAAGTCAATGGTCGAAATTCGCGAACTGCCGCAGCGGGGCGCCCTCTATTCAGACCATTATATTATATATATAATATATATATAATATATATTTCATCGATTTCCATTTAAAACGTATTTTATAAATGGTTTTTAATTCATTTTCAAAACGATTTCAACTTCATATTCAATTTCAAATCAAAATTGAATATTCCATATCATCGGTATATAAATGATAATATTTTCAAAACATTATATTTTGAAATCAATTACTTTTCGATATTCATTATAAAAATGAATAAAATCGATATAAATATCGTTCACGTCAAAATGGTTTCAATCTAATCGACAAGGCTTTATATTTCTATTCCAAATATTTCTATTCAAATATTTCTATTTCAAATGTTTCTATTTCAATATTTCTTTTCAAATATTTCTTTTCAAATATTTCTTTTTCAAATATTTCTTTTCAAATATTTCTTTTTCAAATATTTCAATTTCAAATATTTCAAAATATTCGATAATTCTGAACTGGAATGTAACAACCCGGAAAATCTGGGCCAGTTTAAAATTTTTATTTTGGCAATTTTAGCGAATTTTGAATATTTAAAATAGATTATTTTAAATAATATCGACGAGAAATTTATTTTGAATAGAATTCGAACGTATATATTATACGCGTCGTCGTTAGAATATAAATATTTATATATAATTATAAATAGAATTGAAAATGGCGCGGTAGTTCGATAATTCGATTTCAAACTTCAATTGAACGTACCGGGTGCAAAACAATCCGGATTTTAGTGAAACCAAAAATGATAGGATCTAATCGATAATATCTTTCTATCGAATCCGAAAAATCAAGATTTCATAGCGGGAATCAAAAGATATGTCCAGTTGAAAATTCTAAATAGTCGCTATGGAATTCAGGCCCTTAAAAATGGACATTTTGCAAACGACCTCGGATTTCGACGAAACCAGTTTTGTTGGGTCCGTGATGTCAAATTATTGCTAGATTCCAAATTTCATAATTTTTCGAATCAATATGTGAGCGTGGCAAAGGAAAACGCGTTTGACCAGTTTTAGTTGATTTTAATCGACTGGAAATTGGCCATTTTTCTAACGGTCTCAGAATTCGACGAAACTAGTTTTGTTAGGACCGTATCGTCAATACGAAGCTAGAAAATATTTTTCTGGAATTTTTCGAGTTAGTATGTGACCCCGGTAATTTGAAATGTACGTTTAAAATTCAATATAGTGATTTAAATGTAAATTCAAAGGAAACTAATCGAAACAGTCGAATCAGCTTGCGATACATATCCCATTGTTTTATGAATGGGGGTAAAACGTTATGGACGACAGGCGGTGGACTTTGTTTAGAGGTCGTATGTGAAAGTCAACTTTTTAATAATTAAATAATAATAAAAAAATATATATCCTCCTTACCCTTCCTCCCCTTTTATTGGTTCTGGCCCCCCCTCTTCATTTCTACAGATCGAACGGGAAAAAAAAAAGAGAAAATACCCAACCCGATCTCGTCTGACGCTCGCTCCCACCCACTACCCACCGTCGCGCGCACCACCTGAGGACCCGCCATCGCCCGAAGCCCGGCGCCGCGGCAAGCCTCCTCCACCTCCTATGGCGCGCCGCTAGGAAACCCCCTCCGACGCCCTCTCTCCTCCCCTTTTCCCCATTCAAACCATAAACCTCCTGAACCCTAGATCCCCTAGCCCAGCGCCGCTGAACCTCATTGCCACCACCGCACCCTCCAACTCCAGTGCAACCCCCTGAGCCCGCCATGGCCTGACCAACGCCATCCTCCACCCCTAAAACCACCTGTAAGTCTTTCGTTTATTTATCTTTATTCATTGAATGTAATTAGTTTATAAAAGACACGATTTTTAGTTTATAAAACATATGATTTTCTAATGTATAAAGCCATGATTTTTGCTTATATAAAGATCGTATTTTTAATAGCATAAAGCTACGATTTTTACTATACGAAAGTTATGATTTTTCTTATATGAAAGATTATATTTTTAATGTATCAAAGATTATATTTTTAAAGTATGAAAGATTATATTTTTAATGTATCAAAGATTATATTTTTAAAGTATGAAAGATTATATTTTTAATGTATCAAAGATTATATTTTTAAAGTATGAAGGATTATATTTTTAATGTATCAAAGATTATATTTTTAAAGTATGAAAGATTATGTTTTATCGATAGAAAAATAGAATTTTTATATATTGAACTTCGATAGAAAAATAGAATTTTTATATATTGAACTTCGATAGAAAAATAGAATTTTTATATATTGAACTTCGATAGAAAAATAGAATTTTTATATATTGAACTTCGATAGAAAAATAGAATTTTTATATATTGAACTTCGATAGAAAAATAGAATTTTTATATATTGAACTTCGATAGAAAAATAGGATTTTTATATATTGAACTTCGATAGAAAAATAGGATTTTTATATATTGAACTTCGATAGAAAAATAGGATTTTTATATATTGAACTTCGATAGAAAAATAGGATTTTTATATATTGAACTTCGATAGAAAAATAGGATTTTTATATATTGAACTTCGATAGAAAAATAGGATTTTTATATATTGGACTTCGAAATAAAAATTCGATTTTTATATATGTAGTGGCTACGGGCGAAAGCGACAAAAAGGCGAGAGCGACGAAGAATTCTGCAAAAGAAGAGTCAAGATGATTGGATAGCTATATGTGAGAACTTCTCACTCAAATTCTATTTTTCTAGTTATATATATATATACTAGGATGCAGACGGTGCTTATTAGAAGCACCCGACACCCGTCCACATACCATGGACTTGTTTGTTTGGTTGTGTAGTTGGTTAGATTATTTGATTGGGATTTGATTGATTGGTTGAATTGGAAATTGATTAAGATTGATGTGTGAATGGCGTGGGCCTTCACTAGACCGGGGATAAGGCTAGGCCTTGTCCCGTTTCTAGTATCGTGCCGTTATGCCGCTGAAATTTTCTAAAATAAGTTAGAAAAATAAAAATATCATTTTATTTAAAGAATGAATTGAATAGAAATTCATAGGTTGAAATAAAATGTTTTATCGTAAAAAAATATAATTTTTAACGTGAAGTGAATAAAATAGAATATTCATTTACAAACCAGACGGTTTGTTTATGTACACCTATTTGAATGACATTGATTGGGACGATAAATTTTACACATCGCCCAACTGCACAAATAAAATCTGTGTTTGATTGTTTGAAAACCCCACACGGGTGTTGGGATGAAATATGAATTTCACTCATCCTGATTGATTAAATATGTCGATCGATTGATTGACAGGCTGTTATAAGCGTTAGATATCTATATTTGATGCTTATACAGTGTAGTGCACTTTGGTTGATGGTTGATAATTTTTCAATGCTATTATATACATGTGTTGTATGGAAATCCATATAATTAATTTTATATGGTAATTGATTGGGCCTCATTCCAATTTGAAAAATAAAGAAAATTTGAAAATAGAAATTTATGAAGCCGTGTTGATTAGATTGACGCCATTTTGACGTGAACGATATCTATATCGATTTTATTCATTTTAAAATGAATATTGAAAAGTGATTTCGAAATCGACGATTTCGAAATCGACGATTTCGAAATGAATTGAATTGAAAACGATTTCGAAATGAAATGAATTGAAAACGATTTCGAAATGAAATGAATTAAAAACGATTTCGAAATGAAATGAATTGAAAACGATTTCGAAATGAATTGAATTGAAAACGATTTCGAAATGAATTGAATTGAAAACGATTTCGAAATGAATTGAATTGAAAACGATTTCGAAATGAATTGAATTGAAAACGATTTCGAAATGAATTGAAATGAATTCAAATTGAATTGAAATTTGAATTGAATAGAGATGAATTTTAAAACGAATTTATAAAGAAGAATTCGATTTTGATTTGAATTGAAAAGGAAGTTGAAATAGATTTTGAAACGAATTTTAAAACTATTTATATAATTCGTTTTAAATAGAAATCGACGAAATATATATTATATATATTATATATGTAATATAATGGCCTGAATAGAACGCGCCGCGCCGCGGCAGTTCGCGAATTTCGACCATTTATTTCAAACGGACATTACGGGAGATCCGACCGTCGGATTCTCCTAAAACCGGAACCGTTGGGTTCGTATCGAAAAGAGCTTTCTAATGAAGGTTAGAAATTTGAAATCTAACGGTTGGATTTGGAGATACGTCCAAATCAAATTCGAAAAAGGTCGCTGTAAGTGCAGTTCGATGACCGTTGATGGAAATCGACTGTACAGGCCTTGATAAAATTATTAAAAATAGCAATAATTTGTGTAAAATCATAAGAAATGATTTAGAAAGAATTGGGATGAAAAACTCCATATTTGAAAGGATAAAAATAGATTTTTATCGAAATGAACTAGTTTTGAACTAGAATTATAATTCTATTTATTTTTAAATAAATAAATTGAATTTGAAAAGGGTTTTGAAAATAACCAAAATTTCCAATGATTGCATTGGAGTGGATTTGAATCGAAATTGTCTTCGGAATATTTCGATGTTGGAATTCGTGATTATACAGGTGTTGTTATGGAAATTTGAAAGATATATATTTATATCGCTATTTCCAATACGACATTTGTTAGTCGTAGAATTCGATATTGAATATAAGCCGATATATTTTCTATTCAGAGCCTTGCATTGAATATCGAATGTGATTTGGGTTTGTCGTGAATGGTGTCTTCACTAACACTGTTCTTGAACCCAGTTGAGAAAAGATTAAATCTTTTTTATTTAGATTTAATGAAGTGTACCAATTAAATGATATTTAATTGGAATTGAATTGGTATTGATTTTTGGGTTTATCGTGAACAGTGTTTTAAATAACACTTGTTCTTTAACCCGATAATTAATGGAATGGGATTTTGGGTTTATCGTGAATCGTGTTTTAAATGACACTGATTCTTTAACCCAGATAATGATTAAAACTAAGTGGAGTTTTAATGAATCTTTAATTAGATTGAAAAGATTGAGAATGGAGTATCACCAGTTTTGCTCCAGGCGATAGTTAAATCTTTAATTAGATTTGAACGTGAAATTTAGAAACTAACTGTCGGTTAGCCAAGCAGAATGGTTTTCTGGATATTGATCTGATGTTGGTTTCGGCCTTCGGGGTTAATATTTGGGGAATTATTCTCTTGATTAATTTACGGTTAGTGACTAATGAATTGGAATGAGGCGTATGTTGTGTTTGTGTAACACTTATTTAAAATATACGCGAGTTATTCGGAAAGACCGGGTTTATCCCATTCTGAATAACTGATACGACGATAAGTCGAAGATGAAGACGATGGTCGAAGACCGGAAGTCTTCACGTCGTTTGGGTGATAACTGATGATCTTGATTGGGCTGTACACCCAAGAAGATGGAAACAGTTGGTGATCGTCCAGACGTACTTGGAGATCGATGGATATGCGGGGTACTAGGTGCTCCCGGTTTCGTTCAGACCCAGAACGGACTTGTAAATGGACTGTGTGTCTGACATCGGATTTCATTCTGTGTGACTGATATCGGTTGCATAGGATGGTTTGCCTGTGTGGCATGCTAAGATGCAAATGATCAAGGCTTCTGTTGAAAAGCAAAGTCTTGTGGTCGGTGATCAAAGCACGGCCTTTGTGGCGTAGCTTTGTGTAACGTTTACTTCGCGAGTTTCACACCCGGTATGAACCAAAAACGGGAGACGGACCTCAGGGAGGGCCTACGTTTCCTCCTAGCTAAAAAGTGGCGTCAGTGGTTTTACACGCCCTGACGAGTTTGACTTATGTGGTTGTTGCTGTTGCGAGGCGCCTCGGTTAGATCGGACGATCCGGGTCCGATGGAGTCATTCGTTGGCTCGCTTACGCCCCAAAGGGCGGCGAAACGTAGTGCTCAGGCATTTTAATCCACTCCGTGTGGACCGGCCCTGACGATCCAAGGCTTGCCTGCGCGCTTGCCTGAGACTCGGGTTAGGCAGTCTCGAATCGGTTGAGGACTATCTTTTGCCTCGGTTCATAGACGGAAATCCAATTTCCAAATACGTGACATTTGCGGTTTTAATTGTAATCCTATATATGGCGACATAGTGGGATGGGGCGCTTATGCCGCCTATGATTGATACTTATGATTTGAAGTTGTTTTATACACTTATAATAGTATCAAATGATTTGTTTTAAAACGTATCAAGCATTCTTTGGCTGTTATAAGGGAAAACCCTATCCTCGACTGCGTTGCATTGTGTGATGGGACCTGGGTCTTATAACAGCTTCATTTTTCTTTATTTAGCATTGCGCTATTTGTTTTATGCACTGGTATTCTTGGGAGGAAACCCGTTCCGTGTTATACGGCGTGGTCCCTTGATTTACCTAATGATTTAAAATAAAGATTAATAACTGTTTTAGTTCTCACACCAGTCCCATGACTGACCTGGAGTTTATTGTTTTAACCTAAACTCTGGGTGCCCCTATTTTGGCACGGGCAGCTAGTAGTTTTGGTTTTGCAGATTTATATTCACAGGATCCTGGTTTACAGCTGGAACGATATCCGGAAAGCTTTGTATCCGTATATCTCTTCTAGTTGTGTATTGTATTATTTTCCGCTGCGATGTATTTAAATGTAATTTAAATCTCTGATATTTCTGTGTAATATTCATTTATACTCTGTATATTCTTGTAATCTGATGCATTGTTGTAATATACAATGAAATGTTCTTCTGTATGCGTTCTGTTGTGGTTTGTTCTCGAACTATCCGACGCTTTCCCTTACGGGGAAGTTGCGGGTCTTCACAGTTGGTATCAGAGCTTTGGTTTACAAAGCTCAGAGAACAAGGCACATTAGAACCCTACGAAAGAATTCATCAGATATTGGATTAGTAATATCCAATGAGAATGACTCGTTAGAGATGGGATCAGTAGTATCCTAGAACGAGTGTGAAGAGTAAATTTTTGAAAGTGAAAACAAATTTTTGTTTTGAAAATTTAAATCAATTATTCGTATTTGATTATCTATTTATATTGAGTTGGACAATCCAGTATATATAGATTTTGCGTATACGTCTGATCCGCGTGTATTCGAAGTTTTAATATACTGGATAGATATAGAGCCACACTCTAGTCGCCCGGAGACGATTCTGATGATAGTCTAGACATCATCAGAATTGGTATTCGAGTTTCGAAGGTGTGATTTTCTATATATTTCCATTAGACTGGTGTGAGAACCAAAACTTATATAGCTAGATTTATTTGTTGTGATTTGGCATCAAAAATCTGATTTTTGACTATATATCAAAGTTATGAATTTGAAACTCTAATTCACTAATGAATTGATGTTTGTGTTGTTTGTTTAGTTGTTTGATAATTTTAAACCATTATGCCTAATTGAATCAAATATTGAATTATATTGAAATTTGGTTGCGTTTGCTTGCATATACATATATATCATTGAACAGGTCATAGCAAGGAGGCTAGAGCCAGAGAATAAAATTTGTTTGCCCGACAAATAGGTACATGTTTACTACATAATTTCCTGTTTTGTTTGGGTGATGATGATTTTGTGAGCCTATTGGCTAGCCGCTTGGCTTTTTCTTTTTCTTTTTGAGATCTGAAGGACCGGGGAAGCTATTTGAAATTCCCCGATGCTCCCGGTGCAGGGGAGGTTATGGCGAAATTTTTCAAAAATTTAGGGTGTTAGCCAAATTTTTGAAATTTTGAAAATTCTCAGAAACTAAAGAGTTGGAGAATGGAAGCCTGATCGATCGTAGAGCTGATTAATCAAACCACTTTCGACTTTGTTCCTTTTCGGGGACGAAAAGTTTTAAGTGGGGGAGATTGTAACAACCCGGAAAATCTGGGCCAGTTTAAAATTTTTATTTTGGCAATTTTAGCGAATTTTGAATATTTAAAATAGATTATTTTAAATAATATCGACGAGAAATTTATTTTGAATAGAATTCGAACGTATATATTATACGCGTCGTCGTTAGAATATAAATATTTAAATATAATTATAAATAGAATTGAAAATGGCGCGGTAGTTCGATAATTCGATTTCAAACTTCAATTGAATGTACCGGGTGCAAAACAATCCGGATTTTAGTGAAACCAAAAATGATAGGATCTAATCGATAATATCTTTCTATCGAATCCGAAAAATCAAGATTTCATAGCGGGAATCAAAAGATATGTCCAGTTGAAAATTCTGAATAGTCGCTATGGAATTCAGGCCCTTAAAAATGGACATTTTGCAAACGACCTCGGATTTCGACGAAACCAGTTTTGTTGGGTCCGTGATGTCAAATTATTGCTAGATTCCAAATTTCATAATTTTTCGAATCAATATGTGAGCGTGGCAAAGGAAAACGCGTTTGACCAGTTTCAGTTGATTTTAATCGACTGGAAATTGGCCATTTTTCTAACGGTCTCAGAATTCGACGAAACTAGTTTTGTTAGGACCGTATCGTCAATACGAAGCTAGAAAATATTTTTCTGGAATTTTTCGAGTTAGTATGTGACCCCGGTAATTTGAAATGTACGTTTAAAATTCAATATAGTGATTTAAATGTAAATTCAAAGGAAACTAATCGAAACAGTCGAATCAGCTTGCGATACATATCCCATTGTTTTCGGAATGGGGGTAAAACGTTATGGACGACAGGCGGTGGACTTTGTTTAGAGGTCGTATGTGAAAGTCAACTTTTTAATAATTAAATAATAATAAAAAAATATATATCCTCCTTACCCTTCCTCCCCTTTTATTGGTTCTGCCCCCCCCCCCCCCTCTTCATTTCTACAGATCGAACGGAAAAAAAAAAAAAGAGAAAATACCCAACCCGATCTCGTCTGACGCTCGCTCCCACCCACTACCCACCGTCGCGCGCACCACCTGAGGACCCGCCATCGCCCGAAGCCCGGCGCCGCGGCAAGCCTCCTCCACCTCCTATGGCGCGCCGCTAGGAAACCCCCTCCGACGCCCTCTCTCCTCCCCTTTTCCCCATTCAAACCATAAACCTCCTGAACCCTAGATCCCCTAGCCCAGCGCCGCTGAACCTCATTGCCACCACCGCACCCTCCAACTCCAGTGCAACCCCCTGAGCCCGCCATGGCCTGACCAACGCCATCCTCCACCCCTAAAACCACCTGTAAGTCTTTCGTTTATTTATCTTTATTCATTGAATGTAATTAGTTTATAAAAGACACGATTTTTAGTTTATAAAACATATGATTTTCTAATGTATAAAGCCATGATTTTTGCTTATATAAAGATCGTATTTTTAATAGCATAAAGCTACGATTTTTACTATACGAAAGTTATGATTTTTCTTATATGAAAGATTATATTTTTAATGTATCAAAGATTATATTTTTAAAGTATGAAAGATTATATTTTTAATGTATCAAAGATTATATTTTTAAAGTATGAAAGATTATATTTTTAATGTATCAAAGATTATATTTTTAAAGTATGAAAGATTATATTTTTAATGTATCAAAGATTATATTTTTAAAGTATGAAAGATTATGTTTTATCGATAGAAAAATAGAATTTTTATATATTGAACTTCGATAGAAAAATAGAATTTTTATATATTGAACTTCGATAGAAAAATAGAATTTTTATATATTGAACTTCGATAGAAAAATAGAATTTTTATATATTGAACTTCGATAGAAAAATAGAATTTTTATATATTGAACATCGATAGAAAAATAGATTTTTATATATTGAACTTCGATAGAAAAATAGAATTTTTATATATTGAACTTCGATAGAAAAATAGAATTTTTATATATTGAACTTCGATAGAAAAATAGCATTTTTATATATTGAACTTCGATAGAAAAATAGAATTTTTATATATTGAACTTCGATAGAAAAATAGAATTTTTATATATTGAACTTCGATAGAAAAATAGAATTTTTATATATTGAACTTCGATAGAAAAATAGAATTTTTATATATTGAACTTCGATAGAAAAATAGGATTTTTATATACTGAACTTCGATAGAAAAATAGGATTTTTATATATTGAACTTCGATAGAAAAATAGGATTTTTATATATTGAACTTCGATAGAAAAATAAAATTTTTATATATTGAACTTCGATAGAAAAATAAGATTTTTATATATTGGACTTCGAAATAAAAATTCGATTTTTATATATGTAGTGGCTACGGGCGAAAGCGACAAAAAGGCGAGAGCGACGAAGAATTCTGCAAAAGAAGAGTCAAGATGATTGGATAGCTATATGTGAGAACTTCTCACTCAAATTCTATTTTTCTAGTTATATATATATACTAGGATGCAGACGGTGCTTATTAGAAGCACCCGACACCCGTCCACATACCATGGACTTGTTTGTTTGGTTGTGTAGTTGGTTAGATTATTTGATTGGGATTTGATTGATTGGTTGAATTGGAAATTGATTAAGATTGATGTGTGAATGGCGTGGGCCTTCACTAGACCGGGGATAAGGCTAGGCCTTGTCCCGTTTCTAGTATCGTGCCGTTATGCCGTTGAAATTTTCTAAAATAAGTTAGAAAAATAAAAATATCATTTTATTTAAAGAATGAATTGAATAGAAATTCATAGGTTGAAATAAAATGTTTTATCGTAAAAAAATATAATTTTTAACGTGAAGTGAATAAAATAGAATATTCATTTACAAACCAGACGGTTTGTTTATGTACACCTATTTGAATGACATTGATTGGGACGATAAATTTTACACATCGCCCAACTGCACAAATAAAATCTGTGTTTGATTGTTTGAAAACCCCACACGGGTGTTGGGATGAAATATGAATTTCACTCATCCTGATTGATTAAATATGTCGATCGATTGATTGACAGGCTGTTATAAGCGTTAGATATCTATATTTGATGCTTATACAGTGTAGTGCACTTTGGTTGATGGTTGATTATTTTTCAATGCTATTATATACATGTGTTGTATGGAAATCCATATAATTAATTTTATATGGTAATTGATTGGGCCTCATTCCAATTTGAAAAATAAAGAAAATTTGAAAATAGAAATTTATGAAGCCGTGTTGATTAGATTGACGCCATTTTGACGTGAACGATATCTATATCGATTTTATTCATTTTAAAATGAATATTGAAAAGTGATTTCGAAATCGACGATTTCGAAATGAATTGAATTGAAAACGATTTCGAAATGAAATGAATTGAAAACGATTTCGAAATGAAATGAATTGAAAACGATTTCGAAATGAAATGAATTGAAAACGATTTCGAAATGAATTGAATTGAAAACGATTTCGAAATGAATTGAATTGAAAACGATTTCGAAATGAATTGAATTGAAAACGATTTCGAAATGAATTGAATTGAAAACGATTTCGAAATGAATTGAAATGAATTCAAATTGAATTGAAATTTGAATTGAATAGAGATGAATTTTAAAACGAATTTATAAAGAAGAATTCGATTTTGATTTGAATTGAAAAGGAAGTTGAAATAGATTTTGAAACGAATTTTAAAACTATTTATATAATTCGTTTTAAATAGAAATCGACGAAATATATATTATATATATTATATATATAATATAATGGCCTGAATAGAACGCGCCGCGCCGCGGCAGTTCGCGAATTTCGACCATTTATTTCAAACGGACATTACGGGAGATCCGACCGTCGGATTCTCCTAAAACCGGAACCGTTGGGTTCGTATCGAAAAGAGCTTTCTAATGAAGGTTAGAAATTTGAAATCTAACGGTTGGATTTGGAGATACGTCCAAATCAAATTCGAAAAAGGTCGCTGTAAGTGCAGTTCGATGACCGTTGATGGAAATCGACTGTACAGGCCTTGATAAAATTATTAAAAATAGTAATAATTTGTGTAAAATCATAAGAAATGATTTAGAAAGAATTGGGATGAAAAACTCCATATTTGAAAGGATAAAAATAGATTTTTATCGAAATGAACTAGTTTTGAACTAGAATTATAATTCTATTTATTTTTAAATAAATAAATTGAATTTGAAAAGGGTTTTGAAAATAACCAAAATTTCCAATGATTGCATTGGAGTGGATTTGAATCGAAATTGTCTTCGGAATATTTCGATGTTGGAATTCGTGATTATACAGGTGTTGTTATGGAAATTTGAAAGATATATATTTATATCGCTATTTCCAATACGACATTTGTTAGTCGTAGAATTCGATATTGAATATAAGCCGATATATTTTCTATTCAGAGCCTTGCATTGAATATCGAATGTGATTTGGGTTTGTCGTGAATGGTGTCTTCACTAACACTGTTCTTGAACCCAGTTGAGAAAAAATTAAATCTTTTTTATTTAGATTTAATGAAGTGTACCAATTAAATGATATTTAATTGGAATTGAATTGGTATTGATTTTTGGGTTTATCGTGAACAGTGTTTTAAATAACACTTGTTCTTTAACCCGATAATTAATGGAATGGGATTTTGGGTTTATCGTGAATCGTGTTTTAAATGACACTGATTCTTTAACCCGGATAATGATTAAAACTAAGTGGAGTTTTAATGAATCTTTAATTAGATTGAAAAGATCGAGAATGGAGTATCACCAGTTTTGCTCCAGGCGATAGTTAAATCTTTAATTAGATTTGAACGTGAAATTTAGAAACTAACTGTCGGTTAGCCAAGCAGAATGGTTTTCTGGATATTGATCTGATGTTGGTTTCGGCCTTCGGGGTTAATATTTGGGGAATTATTCTCTTGATTAATTTACGGTTAGTGACTAATGAATTGGAATGAGGCGTATGTTGTGTTTGTGTAACACTTATTTAAAATATACGCGAGTTATTCGGAAAGACCGGGTTTATCCCATTCTGAATAACTGATACGACGATAAGTCGAAGATGAAGACGATGGTCGAAGACCGGAAGTCTTCACGTCGTTTGGGTGATAACTGATGATCTTGATTGGGCTGTACACCCAAGAAGATGGAAACAGTTGGTGATCGTCCAGACGTACTTGGAGATCGATGGATATGCGGGGTACTAGGTGCTCCCGGTTTCGTTCAGACCCAGAACGGACTTGTAAATGGACTGTGTGTCTGACATCGGATTTCATTCTGTGTGACTGATATCGGTTGCATAGGATGGTTTGCCTGTGTGGCATGCTAAGATGCAAATGATCAAGGCTTCTGTTGAAAAGCAAAGTCTTGTGGTCGGTGATCAAAGCACGGCCTTTGTGGCGTAGCTTTGTGTAACGTTTACTTCGCGAGTTTCACACCCGGTATGAACCAAAAACGGGAGACGGACCTCAGGGAGGGCCTACGTTTCCTCCTAGCTAAAAAGTGGCGTCAGTGGTTTTACACGCCCTGACGAGTTTGACTTATGTGGTTGTTGCTATTGCGAGGCGCCTCGGTTAGATCGGACGATCCGGGTCCGATGGAGTCATTCGTTGGCTCGCTTACGCCCCAAAGGGCGGCGAAACGTAGTGCTCAGGCATTTTAATCCACTCCGTGTGGACCGGCCCTGACGATCCAAGGCTTGCCTGCGCGCTTGCCTGAGACTCGGGTTAGGCAGTCTCGAATCGGTTGAGGACTATCTTTTGCCTCGGTTCATAGACGGAAATCCAATTTCAAATACGTGACATTTGCGGTTTTAATTGTAATCCTATATATGGCGACATAGTGGGATGGGGCGCTTATGCCGCCTATGATTGATACTTATGATTTGAAGTTGTTTTATACACTTATAATAGTATCAAATGATTTGTTTTAAAACGTATCGAGCATTCTTTGGCTGTTATAAGGGAAAACCCTATCCTCGACTGCGTTGCATTGTGTGATGGGACCTGGGTCTTATAACAGCTTCATTTTTCTTTATTTAGCATTGCGCTGTTTGTTTTATGCACTGGTATTCTTGGGAGGAAACCCGTTCCGTGTTATACGGCGTGGTCCCTTGATTTACCTAATGATTTAAAATAAAGATTAATAACTGTTTTAGTTCTCACACCAGTCCCATGACTGACCTGGAGTTTATTGTTTTAACCTAAACTCTGGGTGCCCCTATTTTGGCACGGGCAGCTAGTAGTTTTGGTTTTGCAGATTTATATTCACAGGATCCTGGTTTACAGCTGGAACGATATCCGGAAAGCTTTGTATCCGTATATCTCTTCTAGTTGTGTATTGTATTATTTTCCGCTGCGATGTATTTAAATGTAATTTAAATCTCTGATATTTCTGTGTAATATTCATTTATACTCTGTATATTCTTGTAATCTGATGCATTGTTGTAATATACAATGAAATGTTCTTCTGTATGCGTTCTGTTGTGGTTTGTTCTCGAACTATCTGACGCTTTCCCTTACAGGGAAGTTGCGGGTCTTCACATGGAATCAGACACAGTCAATTACCATATAATGTGATTTATATGGATTTCACACAACAAATGTGTATAACAACAATGAAAACAGCAATCCATCATCCAGATTGCATTCTACACTGTATAAGCATTGAATATAAATACTTAACGCTTACACAGTATGTCAATCAATCAATCGACATACAGCTAATTATTGAGATTAGTGTATGTCCAATTTCACCCCAATACCCGTGTGGGGTTTCAAACAATCAAACATAGGTTTTATTTGTGCAGTCGGGCGATGTGTAAAATTTATCGTCCCAATCAATATCAGTCAAATCAGTGTATATAAACAAATTTTCCGATTTGTTTATTACTATTTAATTTATATACACGTTAAAAATTATATTTTTAACTATAAAATATTTTCCATTATAAAATATTTTATTTCATTCCACATCACACAATCAAATTTCAAAACACAGCAATCAAACAAACAAGCCATCCATGGTCTGTGGACGACGGGTGACGGGTGCTGCTAAGCACCGTCTGCATCCTAGTATATATTTCAAACTAGAAAATAAAATAAAAGTGAGGAGTTCTCACCGACTAGCTAAACCAAACACCACGACTCTTCTTAGGTAGAAATCTTCGTCGTGCTCGGCCTTTTGTCAATTACATTGCCCGTAGCCACTACATATATAAAAATCACATTTTTATATTGTTGCTATGTATACAAAAATCACATTTTTATATGGCTATTATATAGATAAAAATTCTATTTTTATACCGCTACTATATAGATAAAAATTCTATTTTTATAACGGTGTTCGTATAATAAAGATCATATTTTTAACCCACTACTTATATAAAAATCATATTTTTATTGTCTCTATTATATAAAAATTATATTTTTATTCTTCACATCATATAAAAATCATACCTTTATCTTTTTAAAGATCGAAACTTTACCTTGTTATCATATATATAAAAATCGAATCTTTATACCTTGAAAACATACGTAAAAATCGGATTTTTATCACCTAAACACATATGTAAAAATCGCTTCTTTTTCATATTAAAAATATATCCTTTCATAGATAAAAACATAAACTTCTCTATTTTTAAATTTTTTTTTTAAATTTAAAGATCAAACCTTTCTAGCGTTAAAAATCCAATCTTTGTAGCGTTAAAAACCCAATCATTGTATATTCAAAATTTAATCTTTGTACATACAAAAATCCTGTCTTTTTAACCATAAAGCCAAAACTAAGAGAAAAAAAGAAAAAAGAAACTTACAGCAAGGGGGGGTTTCTGATCGGAATCGGGACTGGAGGAGGGCATTGAGGCATCGGCAGGTGGCGGGGCCCCTTTGATGGCCGGCGGTGGGCCATGGAAGTGGCAATGGCGGCTAGGGCGTGGGTCTTCTTCAACTTGGGTGGTCCGGGCTTAACGGAGAGGGAGGGAGCGAGAGGGGGTCGAGGGTGGAGCGGCATCGGCAGAAGGGGGCGGAGCTAGGCCAGGCGGTTTGGTCGAAGGGGTGAGGGCACGGGGTCTCCCCCTTTTTCTATGATTTCGATTTTTTTTTGAGGGTAGGGGAGAGAAAATTGTGAAGGAGGGGTTCATATTGAATTAATTTAATTATTTTAATTTATTCCTAAAAGTTGACTTTTAAATCGAACCCCAAATCGGGCCCAACGACTGTCACCGCTAGCTAATTACCCCTACTCCGAACACAATGGGATATGTCCCGCAAGCTGATTCGACTGTATCGATCAGTTTCCGTTCAAATCGAAATATAACTCTATATATTGAATTTGATCACACATTTCAATTTACCGGGGCCACGTAGGAACTCTAAAAATTTCTGAAAAATATTTTCTAACTTCGTATTGACGATACGGTCCTAACAAAACCAGTTTCGTCAAATTTTGAGACCGTTTGAAAAATGGCCATTTTCCAGTCGATTAAAATCAACTGAAACTGGTCAAACGCGTTTAACTTCGCCATGCTCACATATTGATTCAGAAAATTACGAATTTTGAAACCTAGCAATAACTTGACATCATGGATCCAACAAAAGGGGTTTCGTCGAAAACCGAGGTCGTTTGCAAAATTTCCATTTTCAATGGCTAAAATTCCATAGCGACTATTCTGAATTTTCAAATGGACGCCACTTTTGATTCTCGCTATGAAATTTTAATTTTTTGGATTCATTGGAAAGATATTTTTATTTAGATTCTAATATTTTTTGTTTCGCTAAAATCCAGTTTATTTTGAATCCTGTACATTCATTTGAACTTTGAAATCGAATTTTCGAACTACCGCGCCATTTTCAATTCCTTTTATAATTATAATTAAATATTTATATTCTAACGACGACGTATATAAATATATACATTCTAATTCTATTCAAAATAAATTTCTCGTCGTTATTATTTAAAATAATCCATTTTAAATATCCAAAATTCACTAAAATCGCCAAAATAAAAAATTTAAATTGGCTCAGATTTCCGGGTTATTACATAAATTTTTAGACATAGGGTCTAATAACACATTAAAATGAGGCTCTTGGACCAGTCCGTACATTTAAGGATGAATAACCCAACAGGGTAGATCATCGTGGTGTCATGTGGCACGCGGGGAGCACACATCCATCTGATTATTCTATTATTCTGCCAATATTCTGCTGGCTCCGAAGGACTGGAAGGGGAAGCACACGGCTTCGTGGGATGTAGAGGGTACTCATGGTAGTCCTCTGTGCTGTGACAGCATCCAACTATGCTCGCAGAGGTTAGGTCTGAGTGTTACTACCCGGTGAGTATACCTTGACTGCCACGATAATGGGAAGTCAGAAGGCTGTAGGGTAGCATAAGTGATTCGACGATCCACGGTTGCCTTGTGAGTAGGTTGGGTTAATACGACCATTTTATCGAGTACCGACAGGTCTAACCATTTGTTGATAGCAAGACGCCAAGTATTTGGAGAAGCTAAACCAAAAGACCATAGATCCTTTGCCATCAAGGCTATGTGTGAGGGACATGCCAATTAGGATTTGTTGTTTATTGTTTTCTCTAGGGCCAGGTCACTAGCTCTCAATTTTGTTCGTCTTTCACTAGTTGAAGGAGGGATCGGGTGGCACCATAGCCACTAAAAATGCAGACCTTAGCATCTGTGCATAAAGATATCTGAAAATCTCCTCAACGAGTTATGTGTTTCTTGTACAGCCCTGCCACGGAACTCGGTGTACAGCAGAGGATATCCGCGGTTAAGGCATCGAGTACAATTGGCGATACGTACATGGGAAAGTCTAGCTACATACATGTCTGCTCTGGGTGGTGTATCATAGACTCTAGGGCATTACTTTGTGACAGAATCTTATTCGATCTAATGGTTCGAAGATAGCAATCCGTACGCTTACGTAGCATGGCGATAGTGGTTCTATGTAGAACATAGCGTTGTTATATAGAGATCTGTACATCACTCTGGCGTAGGATGAGGGACTACATATGTTTTTGTGGTGTTATGGCGGAGACCATGCGAGGGGGTACCATGGTGTGTGCCTTAATATTTGGGGTAGCTACATATATACTGTATTAGGTTAATCCACTGCGAAGTAAATGGGTACGACGTGTGTGTAAGCCTTGAGTGTTGTTAACCCAAGTAACCTAATAAATAAGAAAATGTAATTGAACGATATATGTAGGGTTATCTAAAATGTGTAGTTTAAATCCAGTTACCAGAGCTTGTGTTCTGACCCCCTACTCATAACATACTTGCAGGTTAGATTGTGGCAGAGATGTTATAGCTTTGGATACTGGTTAGACAGTATTACTATCTGGGTAAGGCTATATTTTGATTATATTATATTTTATCCATTCCGTTGTGAGATGTTTTCTGAGCTCTGATATATTTTATATCTCTGTCTTTTCTGCAGGATACCGGACAAACCAACGCGAGTTTCGATAGATTAGAAGTTTGACAAAAAAAATCGGTCCATTGGAATTCGGGTTGTTATAGTGGTTGTTGTTATATCTTGATGGTGCTTGTCAAGCGGTCTCTGGTCGCCTTATCGGACATAAGGTACTTAGTGATCCTTGGAGTGTAACTTTAACATATCAACTTGTTGTCGTATGGTTCTGTGGTTTGTCCGTAGCTAGAGGCAGTTTTACTTTGTTCGAAATATTTTGGTGAAGATGAATTTGCTAACTCAGGTAACTACCTTATAAGAGTACGATAAAATAACTCACAACAAAATAGAATAGACTAGTATCAACTCGGGTAACTACCTTATAAGAGTGAGTTAGCATGTCAATACCGAGCATGAGAGAGAACGAGAATCGAAAACCAAACTTAAACATCTGTGGGAACCTGACCTTCTCGAGATAACTTGGGAGATTGTAATGAGGAAGGGGTCAGAACAATAAGTTCAAGTGAGTAGAAAGAGTATAACATAGTCTATAATAAACAGATGTATCCCTTTTGGTTCAACCACAGACATATGTCTATCAGGATGAGTAATTCTAACATAACCTTGTAAACATTAATGCACGACTCTAACTACCATACCAAGGTATCATTCCTAAATGATAAACGATACTGGGATAGAACATTTATGCTTATATTTATAAAGCCTTTAAACTGTCATTTAACCAATTACAAAAACTAAGAGGTGGGCTCTCAACTACTCACTAATCCCATGGAGGTTAATTATATATATATATATATAGCCACTTAAGACCTCACTATCAAATGATAGATAAGGATGGATCCTCTTGATCACTTAATACCCTAGGCGGACTTGTCATTCACTTAATACCTTTTTTGATGGTTTACCTCACACTAATATAAATTAAAGGACACTAGCTACAGGTCCTACTAATAAATACTTTCGTCATTCACGCATATAAGCTCATGCCCTGCATAGGGAGAGAGATAGTAAGTAGCCGCTTAAGACCACTCAGGTAGGTAGACATAGCACGCCATATAAGATCTTCCAATAGTGGACCCCCTCGTTACTATCTAGCTGACCTTATTGGATAATCTCCTAGTCGCTTAATACTTCCCGTAGGATAGGTAGACCTATGACAATGCATACCGGTCATTATAAAACCCATTCCCAACACTATGCCATAAATGGCCTACCGCAACAAAAATCCAAGGTGTTGCTAGCTACAATGTAACGATAGCTATGTTATTTTTATCTATTGCAACACATGCTTCAAAGTGTTACCATAGATAATCCAAGGTACTGCAATAGCCACGTGAATAAATTTATCAATCCGGGTGATTATGATCCAACGGTCCATGCTAGCAATCTGCGTGAAATAATCTTTAATGCGAGAAGCAAAACAAAAAACAAAGCAGCAAAATATTTAGCAAAATTTTCAAGAGTTTCAATCGAAAACTTAACAAAATACACCGCCGCTCAACCTGTCAAAGACTCTCACTCGCAATTTCAATTAGGGCTAAAAGTTCAAGTTTACAAGCTTAATTGGGTTCGATTACAGCAAGTTCGTGTTCAAGTTCAATTAGGGCTTCGGTGTTTTAATTAGGTCTTCAATTGGGGTTTGTCTGGGTCTCAAATTTCAGTTAGGGCTTCGATTTAATCAGTTGCTTAAGGTATCACTCAGTGTATATTTCAAGTATTTCCTAATTTAATTGTTGTGTTGCCTAATTTACGGATTTACTTGTGTATTCAGGTGTAATCATATTCCCGATTTTACTATTATGTTTATTTTTGTAACAAACTTATGTTGAGCAGTGCTTATATGATATTATTGTGTTTTTTTCCCTTATAATCATGGCTAAATAATAGTTGTGTATGTTATTTGTGCATAAATTAGTGATGAACGAGGAAAAAATATGGGTAGAACTTCCTAAGTTCAGATGGTTGCACGTTATTTGTGTGTAAATTTAGGCCTCGATTACTAAAGAATACATGCATGTCCAAATGACTGCATGCTATACTGGGCAAAAAATGAAAAGGAAAATAACTACAAAACTTGTGGTCTTTCAAGGAAAATAACTGCATGCTATTCAAGTAAGAAAATGATGTTTCTACCTTGGTTAAATGTTGTACTCGATGTATCATATTTGTAGCTTCTTTTTGTATCTTTTTTTTTACCGTTTCTGCCTATATTACATGTTAGTGAAGTGACTGTTTTATTTTATAATGCGCTTGGTTTATTTTATTTTGTAATTATTTCAGTATAATTTTAATTTCTCCATTTTATGTAAGATGGAGACAAATCTTAGGTTCCACCACAGGGGAAAATTTGGGAAGAATGGATATGTTGGTGGAGAAGAGGTTGTTGTCAAGGGAGTTGATCTAGATAGGTTTTCGTACACAGTACTGATGGAGTTTATCAAGGAAGAGCTAGAGTACACCGAAATTGGAGAAATATATGCATGCAAAGGTCTAACAAATGGGTGGAAATTAGTGGTTGATGATGTAGAGTTGTTGTTTATGATGAAATAAAAAATAATGGTGATTACATTGATTTCTATGTCGACACTGTCGTCGATGATAGTACCGAGCCAATTAAACAAATGCAGCCATATGTCATCATACGCCTAAGGAAGAATCTATTTCCAGGTGTAAACATGTTTTCTCATTTGTGCTATTTTGATGAATTTGGTCATTTTGCTGAATATGTTTTTCATTCCGGACTTATTTGATTTTTAGTGCACTTAGTAGAATAATAAAGAACTTGTATGTTGCAGCTGTGAAATCACAGAAACGAAAGTTTGTCACCGCTCACCATCTGCAATAAGTAGCAAAAAAGAAGCAGCAGATTTATCAAGTCTTTACTCCTAGAAAGTCGACATGGCTAAACAATTCCCAAGTGATCAGCGAAGCTGCTGTGAGTCCACCTGTCAACAATAAGCAGACTGAAGTCTTTACTCCTAGAAAGTCAGCATGACTAAATAATCCAGTTACAAACAATCCAGAAATGATCAGCAAAACTGCTACGAATCCACATATGAACAAGAAAAAGGTGGTCAGCAGGAAGTCAACTAGTTCGATGAAGTTACAAGAGAAGGAAAATCCAACTGAAGTCAGCAATGCAACTTCGAAAATCAACTTAGCGGGTGTCAGGAGTAAATTGGATTTCATTAATTCTCCACATGATGAACAGGAAAATACAGATGAAAATGAGTTTCTGATAAGAAGACTACAATCTGATCTTCTAATATATGATCTACATATTTTGCTAATATTTACAATAATGTCTTGTTCAATTGCTTTCAGAATGATGATCTATCACTTCCGCCACCTCCACCACTTACAGAATACGAAAGGAAAGAGACAAAAATGTCTCATAGAAAAATAGTGTTTTTGAAAAACTTGTGATGCCTAAATTAGTTTCTGGAATGAGAAATGAATTTGGAAAAAATAAAGCAAAATCAAAGATGCTTGATGAGGAAAGCGAAGATTATGTTCCAGAATTTGAAGATGATACTTCAAAAATTCAGGCAAAGGTGCGTTATAATTGAAGATTTAATTTTATGTTGGTAATTATAGACTACCTTCGTCATTTTTTTATTTTATTGTTTTTGAGTGCGTATTTTAGAGAACAAAAAATGTTAGGGTTACAAAGCCCTAGTCTGGACCAACAACTCGTTCATGACCCAATGTTGAATCTGCAATGATAAGAATGCAATTCCGAAGGCAGGGGAAGTTTCAGTTCGTACGCAATCTGATGGTCCACCATGTAGCGTTGAGTTACCACACAATGAAGGAATAGGAACAATGGCGGCTTATTTGGCTATGCGAGAATGCCAGAAGATTAAAAGTAGTGGAAGTGCAAGGAATAAGGCTATTGTCGGAAATGTCTCGACAAATATTGAAAACGAAGAAGATGAAGTAGAAGAAGATGAAGGTAATATTTGATTGAGTTCTGGTTTTAATAGTTTAAGTTCTCATTTATGTTTTGCTTAGCCTTCTCATTACTATTGTATGTACTTTGTAACGGTAGTCGGAGCTCCCAAAAGGCTCAAGGGAAAAACAAAGATGGATAAAGTTCACTCAAGGCCATATGACAAAAGAGTTGTAATCCAAATGAATGATCGGGGCCAACCTATTTCAGACGATGGCCAGGTAATGACTGAACTGAGTTATTTTTTAGGAACTCTGAAGAGGAGTATTCCACTTACTTACTGTAACACCCCACCTCCACCAGAGTGACTCTTGCAAGCACTCTGACTTTGGAGGGGCGTTTGAATCAGGTAAACATGCATAATGATATATCAAGGCAGAACAAGAACATATGTATATATGTAAATAGAGTAAATAACATAGATAAAACAGCGGAAGATTTCATACTATTTCAAAACAAGTCTGGTACAGCATAGCTTTCCAAATAAACAAGTCTAGATAAAAACAACATCAACTAAAAAACTGAAATACATAAGTACTATCTCCAAAATAAGTGATAACCATAGCTAGCTTCATGTCAAGACCGTACATGAGCTAAAACCCCACAAGCAAGCGATCAGAAATCCAGCTAAGCTCCAATATTCCCTCCCTGAGAACCTAGGGGGGGAAACAGAAGAAAAGAGGCGAAAGAAAACAGGTCAGTCAAAAAGACTGAGTAAGCCCTACTACAATCAATGTAAACTGATAAAGTTAACTGGCATGAGAAGCAGGTATGATCATAAGGATACTAGCATGATGATTAACTAACAAGGTAGATAAAGGTGTCATCGCATAATCAGGTTTAAGGTTTTGCACCACAGGTGTACTAGCAAACTAACATGACTTGAATATACAAGTATTGATCCCTTGGCCCAAGCTTTGGCCCAATAACATGAAATGACCCTAATACAAGGTCCAACCAAACGGTCTAGTCGATCGGCTCCCTAAGCCTAACTCGTCACGTGTTGGTGTCAATACGGCCCAAACATAATTGTAGTCAGACTGTGCAGGGTCTCCCGTCGGGTGTATCAAGCCCTAGGGTGGCAACCCCTGTACACCATAAACATGAGTGCACAGTCTCGATCTACTGGTACTCGTGCATGCTTTCCCCGACTTCGGACTATGTGCACGACCAAAAGTCCGCCCGGAACTACACCGGCGTACCACTCTGCCATCGCTTTTGGTCGCTTACCTCCAGTTCAGTAATCGTGCCCCCTCCCTAGCCTAGTCCCTAGGGTCATGATGATACAAACTTGGGATTACTGCTGGAGTGGACCCCCATTGCTAGGATTTTCTAGTGGGTTAAGTACGGTTTAACCCTCTCGCTAATCATGGATTAACTTGGTTAAGTGTAACGATGAGTTCACGACTTAACCCTGATTAATCTACCAAGCCCAAATTGGTTAAGTATTAAGTGGACCATGACTTAACCCTAATCACGAGGCATTAATTAATTTAATGCGCCTTAATCTCTCACATTAGACCTTGTTGTGGTTACTAGTTAAGCCGGGCGGGTCCGCGTAGCTTTACACCACAACTTGGTCTAACCTCGGGTTCAAGGTACAACATGACCAACTTCTCACATTGGGTCCTATTGTTTGTAGCAACTAGTTACGCTGGTCGGTTCCGGGTAGGTTTACGCTACAAACTCAACCCAACCTCGAGTTGGCCACACTTATCTTTTCTAAGTGTCATGTCCATCATGTTTCCAAAACATGTTACAAATTTTCAAGCAATTGGGTAGACCTAACTTAATAGGTAAATTCCCAATGGGTAGACCTAACTTAATAGGTAAATTCCCAAGCTTATGTTTTATGTCTTTTAAGTTTACCCAACCCCAAACGCAATCCCATCGCTTACATATCGCAATAGCGCATAAAGGATAGAAAGAGGGAACTTGGCATAATCATGACATAAAGGTATTGAAGCCACAAGTTTAACATGGTGGCATATGAAATGTTCATATGTTCATACACTTGCATATTACATTTTTAGGCCTCAAAAGCATGCATAAAACCAAACTTAGCATATTGGTGATACATGGTGATAAATGACATGTAGAAATGGCCATAAGTTCGCATTTAGCCTCACATGCAAGTTATCATAAGAGATATGATAACTTACATGTTGCCAAAATGCAACCCTTAGCATAAAGCTTGAAGCTTTATGTTCATATACTCAAGATAAGCTTGCATAACATGATAACATGAACCAAATGATCATCCCAAACTTGCATAACATAACTTGCATATCATATGACAAACTTGCATATCAAACTTGCATAACATAACTTGCATATCATATGACAAACTTGCATATCAAACTTGCATATAAACTTGCATATCATACATGATAAACTCGCATATCATAGCATAGTAAACTTGCATATAAACTTGCATATCATACATGATAAACTTGCATATCATAGCATAGTAAACTTGCATATAAACTTGCATATCATAGCATAGTAAACTTGCATATAAACTTGCATATCATACATTTAACTTTAGAGTTTAAGTATGAAAGTAGAATAGGGCTTACAATACTTATGAAGGCACAAAAGATATGACAAAGCCCTTATGCAATCAAATAGACCCAAAATGCAAGCTCTAACATAAAAACCCTTGAGCCAAAATGATCAAAACTCTTTCTTTATGATGCAAATATAGAAACTTGCCTTGAATGCAAGCTAATGATGCTCATACAAGTTTGAAAACACTTGTATGCATGGAAAATCTCATAAAAATTTATTTAGGAATTTTATGAAGAGAGTGGAGGCCATGAGAGGATTGATTTTGCCATAGTTTAGTTGTAGGGTTGATTAATGATGATTTAGGGTTAGGTTAGGGTCTTATTTATAGATTAGGCAAGTGTTTTAGGCCATAGGATTAAACCCTAGTTGCAATCTCAGCCCTTAAAATCAAATCTGGCCCCCAAGCTCAACACAATCTCAAAATGGTGCAACAGGTTAAACAGCCCGGCTGGACCAAGTCGACAGGGCTGTCGACTTGGGTCCAACCAAGTCGACTCCCAAGTCGACAGGGCTGTCGACTTGGGTACTCTGGCGGGAATTTTCCCGCCTGGCCCAAACTGGCCCAATTTTCCAAATTCAAACTTGAATTTGAAATCTGTTTTTACTTTGAATTTTTCTGAAAACTTCGTTGGGCCTTAATCGGGTCATACGGACTCCGATTTTCGAAAACTCGGACTCTATTTCGCGTATTTTTCCGAGACGAACGCAATGGCATAGCCCGTTTCCCTTGATTCAGATTTTTGAATTAAATTCTGCCTCGATTTACGTTATAACAGGTTATTGAAAATACGGGTTGTTACATTCTCCCCTCCTTAAAGGATTTCGTCCCCGAAATCTTCAAGTTAGGAAGAACGTATCCTACCATCCAACATCCATCTACTCAAAACATCATCCACGAGCAATCATTGTCCTTACAAGATTCCAAATGTTGTATGAACATATGCAAAGGTGTGTGTATATGTACTTATCTAATGCAAATATCATCAATGCAAATTATGTTAGTGAAATGAATCCATATGTATGTAATTCCTAACATAATGTATAACATCTATATGTGTGCACATAACATACATCCATATGCAACATCCATGTGATAAGACAAAAATTTTCATCCATGAATAAGCATATACACTCATGCATATGCAATATGAGGAGTGTGTGAGCCGATCTAGTGCCTAACGTGTATAATGCATCCACGAGTAACCACTTGCAAACACTTGCAACCACTTGCAAACATCAAGCATAACATGTTTCAAACACATGTTTCATCCAAAGGGTTTCTACCTAAGGTTCTCATGACAAGATTAACACGATAAACTAGATAAACATGGATAGCAAAAAGAAAGATATGCTGACAAAGAAAAGAGATTGAGAGTGTACCCTCAAAAAGGAATGGATAAAGCCCACGCATCTTCTCCTCGGTTTCCCAAGTTGCGTCTTCTTCGGCTTCACCCCATTGAACCTTCACCAACTTGACCTCTCGATTCCTTAGCTTCTTGGTCTCCGTCCCCAAGATACGAATCGGAGCTCTCCTTAAGGTAGCCTCTTTCTCCACTTCCACATCTTTCAGAACACTTGGCTCAACAACCTCTGCCACTACACCAAAACAGGGGATTCCCAACAAGCATAGGTGTTACAAATAATTTCTATAACACTTTTATGTGTCACCAACGGCCTGTGAGGAATTTCCTGTAACACTTATAAGTGTTACAAACAGAGTAACTGCTAACACTTATAAGTGTTACAAACATATTCATTGCTAACACTTATAAGTGTTACAAACATATTCATTGCTAACACTTATAAATGTTGGAGCTATAAGATATGGTAACACTTATACGTGTTACAAACATATTCATTGCTAACACTTATAAATGTCGGAACTATAATATATGGTAACACTTATAAGAGTTACAAACATATTCATTGCTAACACTTATAAATGTTGAAACCATAATATATGGTAACACTTATAAATGTCAGTATCATAATCCTAATAACACTAATAAATGTCGACATACATAAATTGCTAACACTTATAAATGAGTATAACATGTCTTTATGATTTCCATATTCAATATAAGTTTTGGTACTTCCATATTTCAAATTCAACAATGTGACATTCGCATAATGCTAAAAAATTTGTTACATGCTTCCAGTTTCAAAATATCATAATATCAAATTCAAATTATAAAATGCAATACAAAGTTTTACTAAAGATACATAAAATTTAGATACTGCGAAGGCGAAACGTGGACCATATCAGAACCAAAAACTTTGGAGATAAGATCATTGTCAAGATCACACATATTTGCTTTCTCGTTGCCAATACATTCCAAATTCTGTTTTTCCCTCCTCCTCCACAAGTGCCTACAAAATATAAATGCACTCATTTTTACAGAAATAACAAATTGCAAAACTGATAAATAACAAGTGTATCTGAAAATCTGACAAATAACAAGTGTATTTGCAAAACTGATAAATAACAAGTGTAATTGCAAAAATGATAAATTCAATATAAGATTTGAGCTTCGGCTCGGTTTTAGCACGCCTCAGTTTATGCAAACTGAGCCCCAGCCCCGGCTCAGTTTTGGCACAAACTGAGCCGGTGTTCAGTTTGCGCGCAAACTGATCCGGTGTTCAGTTTGCGTGAAAACTGAGCCAAGGCTCAGCTTTAGCGCGACTCAATTTGCGCAAAACTGAGCCAAGGCTCACTTTTCGCACGAAACTGAGCCGGTGTTCAGCTTGCGTGAAAACTGAGCTGAGACTGAATTTTAGCGCGACTCAGTTTGCATAAACTGAGTCGGTGTTCAGTTTTCGTGCGAAACTGAGCCGGTGTTCAGTTTTCGCATGAAACTGAGCCGGTGTTCAGTTTTCGCGAAAACTGAGCCGGAGTGGGAGATAAATTCACCCATGGTGCCATTGCTAGCATATTTTCTTGAAAGATGCTGCAATAAATCTACATAGACAACATTTGAAAGACCGAATTAAATATGTCCATGTAGAAACTAACATAAAAGTCCACGAAATGGTAACATACGGCCAGTTCAAAATGTAATGCAGGTAATATTTCTCACTTCATGCAAACTCCAAAACCACATTTGTTGCACTAAACATGATTTGGAACTAGATATCCTTGGATATATGACTGTTTTGATAAAGAAAATGAAGACTTGCCCATATACATAAGCTGAAAGCGTGACATGAAGTTGTCATAGGAACATTTACCAGCATGGTATGCATACATATTCATAAGTATAACGCAACAGGTAAATAAAATTTTCCCTACCCATAAAGACAGAGAAATACCTTGTTGCATCATCCCATATTCATTGAAACGCAATGCATTTTTCATCATTTGGTGGCATACTACAATCATCAAAGCATTGATGAGTGCAAAATTTGGAATTACTCCAACATACATCAAGCTCCACTGCTGAATTTTGCTTCATACTCACTTGGTTTCTAAAAATTCGGTCAACATTAAAATTCCAAATAAATAATCTACAGTTGTTAATCTAGTCACAAAATAGCATTAAAAACTAACCATAAAAGTGGCAGAAATTGCCCTTCCAGCAAACCATCTCATATGCATTGCGCGCTGACAGCTTGATGCTGTCATCACTTAAGCAAACCTTAGAAATGCATTGCGATTGCTGAATCTGCAGAGAAATTAATATTTTGTTAGTAGCTTCGATGATCAATAATGAGCCAGTAGGGATCAACTTACCTGAGCATGTAGTTTAACTTATTTTTTAATTTTTAAGATTATTCAGATTACTACTGGTATATGGTTTCTACCGACAAACCAACATGTATTAGACCCACCCTTTCAACTCCTATAAGCACTCTTCAACTTACACATAGTTAATAATTGAAAATTTTTTGTTTAGATTTCAGGTAAGGAATCCATTTTTAAAATAAAAAATTCTCTGGTTTTATGTCAATATCTAATGCATACCATTTGAAAGGTTTGCCTCTGATCTCTGTTTTTGCAATACTAAGCTTAAATGATTTCATTTTAAACATGCAGCAATCTATAACAAATAAGATTCTATTGATGAAAATTATAGTATAATAATTAACACTACTCCATTAATCAGATTGAGAATCAAAACTTACCATATGCTGAACATTTTACATTACAATAATCCATTTATCTCTTACCATATGACTTTGTTCTTTATAATTTGCATATTGATAACTTGTTGGATCAATCGACATATGATCTTAGCACAGGTAAGTATATTACGTAAGGCCTTGTCAGAAAAATGGAATGATAATTAATCAATTGAACCAGGAAGAAACCAAAGAATAGATAATTATATAGTAGTCAAACAGGAAAATAAATGGGACATTGGATGTGCTGGTTTTGAAAAATAAATAGCAGTTGGACGAATACTATATAAACCTATGGACAAAGCAATTCATTGTGAGTAATATGTCAAAGTGGAAGATATTTAACCACTTATTAGTTGAAAAAACCATATATCCTTCCAAATTCATAACGCAGTAAAGGCTGGAGCAATAATTGTCAAAAATAAGGCAGACACATTTAACAAAAAATGCAACAATGTAAATTTGGGTAATTTTACTGTAAAGCAATATTAATTAAAAAAGATACATGTACGTAGTGGAAAATTTATGCAGATATTTTGAAAAAAATTCATTATAGGAGTTTATACGGATAAAAGTGCACATACATTACGTTAAACATAATAAGGCAAATAAAAGCAGTATAATGTAGCAATGATGATTTCAATATTTTTGTGATGTATTAATATATTTGGGAGTGAAGATCACGACATTGTTATAGTTACTAATTCTGTATAAGAAGATCCTAAGGTATGTTACATGCAAGTGCAAGTGGACATCTATGAAATTTAACAACAGAAAAGTTGGTAATATATCATTATCTTATTTCTAAAGCCAGAAAAATAAAATTATAACAGTATTTACAATAAGTTTGAGATGGTGATTCCTATTTAAAAGGAAGAAGCAAATTTAGGTGTGGACCATTTGATCCAAAAATTATCACATTCAAGAAAATATAAAAGTTCAAATAAAGTAAATACTCTAAATAGGAAAAGCACAATAAAATGGCTACCTTCGAGTGATTATCAAATTTGGTATAAGAAGATCAAATTTGTCATCTCCTAACGCTTGAATCTCCTATGCAAAATAATAAAAATGGGATTATGCTGATTGTAATAAACCATGAGGAAAAGATTAGTTATGTTTGTATCATGATGTTTATCCACTTTTGATAGTAAAACGTATGTGGAGTCTTAGATTTTGCGCTGAGATCTGAAATTTAGCTCATGATAGCATGCACCTAATACCAAGTACATGAAAAAATGACGCACAGAAAGGACCCAAGATAAATAAATAGCTAATGGTGATTGGTGCATAATAAGATTTGTGTATTATTAGCATGTAGTTTCCTGTTTTTTTACACATCAGCAACAAAATAGTTGCATTTAGTTTCATACGGAAAAAATACATGGGGCTACTACTTTTCAATTTAAGAGCTTACTTGATCTATGAGATTTAAAAAATATTTATTGTATCAACAATTTTTTAAGACAGTTTGACTCTGAATTTTAATTACTGTTATGAGTTATGTTATTTAAAAAAATGCATTGGAAATCACACGCCTAAGTGCTTTAGTCAAAACAAAATGACAACCAATGAACCTATGGTTTTTACAAACTGTTGTGAGATTTAGCCTGAGCTTCTTCACAGACTAATATTACAAAACAATGATAATTACTAAATTATGCTATAAGACACCACAAGGCAAATTTCATCATTCATAAATGGAGTTAGGGTTGCATATTTGTACAGCATCTCAACTATTGCCTCAAATGATGCAAATTTCATCATTCATAAACGGAGTAAATACTGCAAAATGTTATTGAGCTGAATATGCATACGACCTATGGCTATTTAAGGAAGATACAAAATATAAGAGTAAAAAGCATAAAAAATGTGGTTAAGGGAGCTGTGGATAAGATTAAGTAACAAATTATAAAAGTCTTGTCATAGGGGTAGACCTGTAAGTACATTTCATTAAAGCAGGCATGCACACTTTAAAGGAAAAAAATGTATATGTTGAATGTGTTTATAATAATCATTTCTACATGGCCAACAATCCCTGGACGATCTCATTTGGAAAATAAAAAATTTGAAGTGACAAAATTCTTTCTCATAAAATATCGACAAGTAATATCCAAAATACACTTGACACCTATATGTTGGCGATGGACACCGAATTACATATCAATTCATAAGCAACACAGTGGTTACTAATTTAACTACAAATAAGATAAAAGTAAACACAAATACTTTGTAAGGTGTGCAGATTAAAGTAAACACAACACAGTGGTTATAATCTATGCAGAAAATGGTTGGGATAGGCATACAAACCAACATGTTACTATCAGTGGCACCTTGGATACCAAACATGAAAATTACGAACTCATTTTGCGCAACTGAATTATAAACTGAGTTTGAGCAACAGAGTTTGCAACTCAGTTTGCGCAGAACTAAGTTGCGAACTCAGTTTGCGCGCAGCTGGGTTTGCGAACTCAGTTTGCGCGCAGCTGAGTTTGCGAACTCAGTTTGGGCGCAGCTGGTTTGCGAATTCGGTTTGCGCGCAGCTGAGTTTGCGAACTCAGTTTGCATGCAGCTAGTGAAAATATAATACGGATTTGCTATTTATATATAGAAGAATAAAGTATATATGTGTGTGTGTGTTTATATGCATACATGTATATGTGTGCATAGAAGAATAAAGTATGTGCGTGTGTGTGTGTGTGTTTATATGCAAATATATATAGAAGAACTACACCTTATAGTGGCAGCCTCAGCCTCCGCCTCTGTCCATCCTCCACCTGAAGCCTGCGCCCCACAGCCAAGTATCCTCCCCTCAAACCTTGAAACCTGCGCATTAAAACCCAACGTGCAACCCTCATTTTCCATGTCCATGGCCAATTTAATCATTTCAGATGCAATATACGGAACCATATAAAAAGTGAAATTGGATCATTAAAAAGATACAATTTAATATAAAGCTTCAGTCAACACAAAACAAAAGCAAAATATATCTCAAAAGCATCAAGATTTAAATATTCTTTCATGCACATGAATTCATAAGCATAATCATTAATATAAAATCAACATTTAAATTAGTGGAGAATTCTTCGCTTCGGGTATGTTTCCTCCCCTACATTACAATCTTTGTTCTCTATAATTTGTACCTAGTAATGGTGTAGTAGGCCAACACCATGTACCATTTTATTATTCTTCTTATCTATATCGTTATTTTGACAATAAGAATATCAGCATTTGCATTATCAGTTTCTTGTTCCTTTTCACTGCCCATGATATTTCTATGCATTTAGCAATCGGTTGAGTTAACATGGTCATTATCTATGGTTAGGTGAATCTTGATGCCTCTTGGTCTGAATCCATCAATGACTTATTGTACCATAATTTTATATAAAAAAATTAGTAGTATTTCATTATTGTTGTCAATTCTTACTTTTGTAGTTTTTGAATTAAATTTAGTTGTTTAACAGCAAAGCATTTATCAAAAAATATATTTGCATCGGGCGTGGCTGACTCCAACACATAACATTGGATGTATATGCAGAAAGCTCAAAGCATGAAAATTACCTGAGTAAAATAAATAAATTCAATCAGAAAGTTTGTAGAAGAATAACCGATTTGAATGATGTATAACTCTTATGTGGAAACTCTTGCATCATTCTACTCATTTGTATGCAACGTGAAACTCTCAGACCATCACCTAAGAGAGAAAATGATAAATGATAAGGAGTTATTGTGCTATCAGTTTTCCCAAATCTATATCGTGACTAAATGAACAGGCATGTCTTCTATTCATAAACGCAGTTTATATTAGATCAGCGGTTATTAATGAATAATGGATATAAATATATAAGTAAATATTTACTGACCTATAAATAAAAAGCTTATGTAAGTATAGCAGCAGATTCATAGAATTGTTACAGTGTTTTCAACAACTATTAAATATACAGAAACAATTATGCATGAATAAATCGATCAACATTTTTTATTAAGGCGAAAAAATATTCACTAACCTATTGAATGAATTATGCAGTCTAGACTAAGTGTCCCAGGAACTCCAATTAAGCGTGGTCCACAAAAATTCAGAGGTTTAGATGAAATACAATATAAATGATCATTTATAATTTATAGGTCTCCTGATCTTGAAAAATCATTTTCATAAGAAAAAGTAACTTAATGTGTGTCGATTCATACACATTCAAACCATTTTAAAAAGGTCTGCAAAACATATAGGAAATTGAACGAAGAAAAGGTAGTCATAAATATACTAGAAATTTTATCCAAGATTAACACTCCAATTTCTAAAATCTGAATATATCAAATGAATTATATTGTTACAATCAATCTAAGTTGAGTTATATATGTGATGCAGAAGATCCAAAACACAAAATCTTTTTCTCAAACTGCATCCATTTCAAATTAGTCCAAACACAGGATAAAGAAAGTTTCAAATTTAAATTTTAAGGCATATACGGTTATCCAAAAAAATAGTTATAACTTTATCATAAACAAGTTAGAAATCTATAAGGCTATGCTGTTAAGATTGGTGGTAAAGAGAAGTACACTAATGGTAAAAGGTAGAAAGTTAGTTGGAGCATTTTATGAAACATTTTATATGCGCTGCATAAGAATATCACTAAAAATTAAAACCAAGCGTGTTATAGAAAAATCTGCAAAAATTCCTTACTGAACATCAAAATATGGATGAAACATTGAAAAAAGTCAACGTCAATTCGTACAAACTCATTATCAGTAGTTTATCTGAAATTATATAGTTGTTCTACAAAAAATAATAAGATTTAACCAAATTACAATGATTTAGAAAGCGTGAAATTACCTTTAAGAGGAATAAACTGACATACCAAGGACTACTATACGATTCACCTTTGCAACTTCGTATCTGTAATAGGAAGAGGATAAGAACAACCAAATAAATTTGAGGATAAAATACAAAAGTACAGTATAAGATTTGCACCGAGAAATTGAGTCGCTGACCGGAGATAGACTCGCAGCTACGTTGATGTCGATCTAGGAGAACGACTGGCGCTAGCTATTAGATGGAATCTGGAGTCGCTTTGAACGTTGAAGTGCCGAATCGCCGGCGGAGAAACTAAAAAATTGAAATTGAATCACTCTGAGTGCCAAAGAGGAACCCTAGTTAATTGTGAGATTGTGCGGCCAACTTTTTTCTTTAGAGCAGTTAAGTGTCACGAGGCAAAAATATAAAAGAAAATATAAAATAGTCCAGCCTTTAAATGACTTAGTGACCCTTCCAACACTTTTTTATGTTATGAGTTAAAGTTTTATTTTTACCAACACACTTTCATATATGCTAACACTTTTTATTGTTGTTACCCTATAACACTTACAAGTGTTAGCCATTGAAAAATATATGTGTTGTAAAATCACCAATTTGGTGTAGTGTGCTGATTCATGTAAACACTTCCGGAGATGCGAGACATGAAAAACATCGTGTACTCCGGCAAGCTTCTCGGACAACTTCACTCTATAAGCCATCCGCCCGATCCTCTCTATAATAGGGAATGGTTCAACAAACCTCGGTGCTAACTTCCCAACGGCTCCAAATCGGACCACATTCCGCAAAGGAGAAACCTTCACGAAAACCATATCCCCAACATCAAACTCCAAATCAGTTCTTCGCTTATCAGCATAGGATTTCTGTCGGTCTTGGGCCGCTTTCATCCGTCTCCGAATCAACTCGACCTTCTCGGATGTATCTCTGATCAGATCAGGCCCAAGTATAAGCTTATCTGTAGTCTCCCACCAACATGTAGGCGACTTGCACGGCCTCCCATATAAAGCTTCAAATGGTGCCATCCCTATGCTTGCCTGATAACTGTTATTATATGCAAACTCAACAAGAGGAAGATGGTCTTCCCAAGTACCACCAAAATCCAGAATACAAAACCTTAACAGATCCTCGAGTACCCTATTCACCCTTTCGGTTTGACCGTCCGTCTGTGGGTGATAAGCCGTACTTAGATTCAATCTCGTGCCCATAGCTTCTTGCAAGCTATTCCAGAATTGACTTGTAAAGATTGGGTCACGGTCACTGACTATACTAGAAGGGACTCCATGTAGTCTCACAATCTCACGAAGATATACAGACGCTAGCCAAGATGCGGTCCTCTTGCTCTTAACCGGAATGAAATGATCACTCTTCGTAAGTCTGTCCACAATAACCCAAATGCTCGTATTCCCTTTCCTTGACCTTGGTAGCCCATCGATAAAATCCATGGAAATACTCTCCCACTTCCATAGTGGAACGTCTAGAGGATGCAATAGCCCACCGGGCTTCTTCGACTCGGCCTTAACTTGCTGGCAAATGATACATCTAGAGACAAACTCTGCCATATCCTTCTTCATCCCAGGCCAAAAGAAAATGCGCTTCATATCTTTATACATCTTATCTCCGCCCGGATGTATAGTCAACTTAGAGCGATGCGCTTCCTCAAGAACTTTTCTTACTAAATCTTCTACCATTGGAACACATAATCTTCCGTCTCTCCTCAGCCAACCCTTGTCATCAATAGAATATCGAGCGAGATGTCTAGACGTCTCTCCTCGAATCAGCTTATCCATAATCTCAACTATCTGAGGGTCTTCTCTCTGCGAATCCCCAACTTGATCAAGAAGGGTAGGTCTGAGTTCCAGAGATGCTAAAGAGCCGGTCATCGACTCAATCGCCAAAGAGAAATCAAAGGTTGCCACATATTCTAAATTCTTCATCTCAACGAATAGAGGACTTAGGGTCAACCTTCTTCTACTCAATGCATCTGCCACCACATTCCCCTTGCCAGGGGTATAAGCTATCTCAAAATCATAGGATGCCAAGAATTCCATCCATCTTTGTTGTCTCAGATTCAGATCCTTCTGAGAAAAGAGATACTTCAATGACTTGTGATCGGTATAAAGCTCAAATCTTTCGCCCAGAAGGTAATGGCGCCAAGCCTTGAGTGCATATACTATTGCTGCCAACTCTAAGTCATGAGTGGGATAATTCTTCTCATGCACTTTGAGTTGTCTACCGCCAAAGCATATCACCCTTCCTTCTTGCATAAGAACAGCTCCTAACCCCGTGCCACATGCATCGGTGTATACTGTAAATAACTTCCCTCCATTGGGCAAAGCTATAACAAGTGCTGATGTAAGAGCTCTCTTGAGCTTCTGAAAAGCAAGCTCGCATTCTATGCTCCAAGCAAAAACTAAATTCTTCTTCGTCAATTTAGTGAGAGGAGCGGAAATCTTCGCGAAGTCCTTGATGAACTTCCGGTAAAAGCCTGCAAGACCTAGAAAACTTCTCACTTCGGTTGCATTCCTTGGAGTCTTCCAATCCTGAACTGCAACTACCTTAGCGGGATCCACCGCTAAGTCTTGCTTAGATACTATATGCCCAAGCAATCTAACTTCCCTTCTCCAAAAGTGACACTTGGAGAACTTGGCCTTCAACTGATGCGCTCTAAGTGTATCCATCACCTCCACGAGATGCCTTGCGTGCTCTTCCTCATTCTTAGAGAAGATCAGAATATCATCTACAAAAACCACGACAAACTTGTTCAAGAACTCCCTGAACACCCTACTCATCAGGTCCACGAAATATGCGGGTGCATTAGTCAAGCCGAACAGCATGACAAGCCATTCGAAGAATCCATCTGGAGTTCTGAACGTAGTCTTGTCTATACTATCTTCAGCTACCCTGAGCTGATGGAATCCAGTAGCAAGATCAAGCTGAGAGAAAACAGAAGCACCGACAAGCTGGTCAAAGAGATCATCAATACTCGGTAACGGGTGTCGGTTCTTCTTAGTCAGCTTATTTAACTCTCGATAGTCAACACAAAGTCGGAGAGAACCATCTGCCTTGGTAGCAAACACCACAGGCGCTCCCCATTCAGATATACTTCGTCTAATGAAGTTCTTCTCAAGAAACTCCTTCACTTGCTTACTTAGCTCCCGCCTTTCACGCGGAGCCATGTGCCGAACGGGCAAAGAAACCGACTTTGCATTATCCACCAGATAAATGCGGAAATCAATCTCTCGCTTAGGGGGCAACCCCCTAACTTCATCGAAAACATCCGGATACTCTCGAACCACTCTCACAGACTGAAGAGTTTCCATTGACGAGTCGAGTGATTCCAGATAGCACAACATGACGAGACCTCTCGGATCACAAGAAATTTCTAGGGTGTTTCCGAGGCGAGTCACGAGCCTCACAACCCTATGCTCACAATCAAGGATGGCTCCATATCTGGACAACCAATCCATGCCCAATATCAATCCGTATCCCCTAAAACCAAGAACATAAGCACTGCACAAGAACTCTACACTCAGTATAGAGATCCTCAAATCCCCACATATCATAGACAAATGGGCGGAACCCCCAATAGGATTTGAGACACAGACGGGATCATCTACCAAGCTAGTACTAAGGTGCAAACTATCAACAAGATCAGATGAGATAAAGCTATGCGATGCACCAGAATCAAACAAGGTACGAACTGGAAAATCAGAAATATATACAAGGCTCTCAACAGAAATACTACCTCGATCGGGAACTGGAGCGGTATTGAGAGCATGAACTTGCCCTCCTGAAGGTCCAGCACGCTGAGTCTGACCCTGGCCTTGCCCTTGCTTCCTCGGGCAATCCTTACTAAAATGTACAGTCTCACCGCAGAAAAAGCATTCACCATTCTTCCTTTTTCTCTTCTTACAATCCTTAATAAGATGCCCAGCTGAACCGCAATAATGGCACTTCCCCTTGTTGCCTTGACTCTTGTTCTTGTTCTTGTTCTGATTGCCTTGACTTCTCTGACCACTCGGATTTCCCTGATTTCCTTTCCACTGGGAATCAGTCTTCTTGGCTTGAGTATCATTCATCTTGGTCTCTTTCTTGACATCTCCCTGAAGTAACGCCATATCAACCAAACTCTCAAATGTGGCCCCATGGGGAATATGTGACATAGCCAATCCCTGCAACGGCTCATTCAATCCTTTAGCAAAACGAAGAGCCTTCTTCTGAGGAGTATTCACCATATCCAGGCCAAAACGAGCTAACTGATTGAACTTGTTCACATATTCTTTGACAGACATATCTCCTTGTTTCAAAGTTATGAACCTCTCCATTTGCAGATTCTCCTCAGCAGAAGATAGAAACTTAAGCATGAACCTTGCCCTGAAATCGGCCCAAGTCTCAACAGGCCTAGTACCATTGGTGACTTCCCACCAATAAGCGGCTTCATCCTTCATAAGCCATACCGCCAACAAGGTCTTCCTCTGATCGTCTAACCCAAAGATAGCAAATAAATCCTCGGTCTCTTTCAACCAATTTCTGGCCTCTACAAAAGTCTCAGTGCCTTGAATGTTCTTGCCACCCATTGCTTTGAAATCTTTGCAAGTCTTTGCGAAGTCAGCTTGAGGATGCTGAGGGGGAGGAGGAAGAGGAACCTCAGCGACAGGAGGAGGAGGAACATTAACTACCGGAGGAGGAGGAACATTAACTACCGGAGGAGGAGGAGGAGAAGGAACATTAACTACTGGAGGAGGAGGAGGAACATCTGCGGGGCCGGCTCCGGTCGCCCTAGCCTCCAAAAGTCTCCTATACCAAACAGGTACGTGTACTCCCTCCGGAATAGCAAAGTTATCGGCCATACTGAAAATGAAGAAAAAGACAGATTCAGAATGGAGAAAACGAAGGAATTTTGCTAATGGCTTTTTGGGGAATAGCCTTTAAAATAAACTAGACTTTTCTTTGGAAAATACTTTATACTTGGTTTTGAAAATAGTTTTCCAAAAGTTTTTAAAAACCTTTTTGTTCCTTCTCGTAAACCATATGCTCTGATACCAAATGTAACACCCCACCTCCACCAGAGTGACTCTTGCAAGCACTCTGACTTTGGAGGGGCGTTTGAATCAGGTAAACATGCATAATGATATATCAAGGCAGAACAAGAACATATGTATATATGTAAACAGAGTAAATAACATAGATAAAACAGCGGAAGATTTCATACTATTTCAAAACAAGTCTGGTACAGCATAGCTTTCCAAATAAACAAGTCTAGATAAAAACAACATCAACTAAAAAACTGAAATACATAAGTACTATCTCCAAAATAAGTGATAACCATAGCTAGCTTCATGTCAAGACCGTACATGAGCTAAAACCCCACAAGCAAGCGATCAGAAATCCAGCTAAGCTCCAATATTCCCTCCCTGAGATCCTGGGGGGGGGAGGGAACGGAAGAAAAGAGGCGAAAGAAAACAGGTCAGTCAAAAAGACTGAGTAAGCCCTACTACAATCAATGTAAACTGATAAAGTTAACTGGCATGAGAAGCAGGTATGATCATAAGGATACTAGCATGATGATTAACTAACAAGGTAGATAAATGTGTCATCGCATAATCAGGTTTAAGGTTTTGCACCACAGGTGTACTAGCAAACTAACATGACTTGAATATACAAGTATTGATCCCTTGGCCCAAGCTTTGGCCCAATAACATGAAATGACCCTAATACAAGGTCCAACCAAACGGTCTAGTCGATCGGCTCCCTAAGCCTAACTCGTCACGTGTTGGTGTCAATACGGCCCAAACATAATTGTAGTCAGACTGTGCAGGGTCTCCCGTCGGGTGTATCAAGCCCTAGGGTGGCAACCCCTGGACACCATAAACATGAGTGCACAGTCTCGATCTACTGGTACCCGTGCATGCTTTCCCCGACTTCGGACTATGTGCACGACCAAAAGTCCGCCCGGAACTACACCGGCGTACCACTCTGCCGTCGCTTTTGGTCGCTTACCTCCAGTTCAGTAATCGTGCCCCCTCCCTAGCCTAGTCCCTAGGGTCATGATGATACAAACTTGGGATTACTGCTGGAGTGGACCCCCATTGCTAGGATTTTCTAGTGGGTTAAGTACGGTTTAACCCTCTCGCTAATCATGGATTAACTTGGTTAAGTGTAACGATGAGTTCACGACTTAACCCCGATTAATCTACCAAGCCCAAATTGGTTAAGTATTAAGTGGACCATGACTTAACCCTAATCACGAGGCATTAATTAATTTAATGCGCATTAACCTCTCACATTAGACCTTGTTGTGGTTACTAGTTAAGCCGGGCGGGTCCGGGTAGCTTTACACCACAACTTGGTCTAACCTCGGGTTCAAGGTACAACATGACCAACTTCTCACATTGGGTCCTATTGTTTGTAGCAACTAGTTACGCCGGTCGGTTCCGGGTAGGTTTACGCTACAAACTCAACCCAACCTCGAGTTGGCCACACTTATCTTTTCTAAGTGTCATGTCCATCATGTTTCCAAAACATGTTACAAATTTTCAAGCAATTGGGTAGACCTAACTTAATAGGTAAATTCCCAATGGGTAGACCTAACTTAATAGGTAAATTCCCAAGCTTATGTTTTATGTCTTTTAAGTTTACCCAACCCCAAACGCAATCCCATTGCTTACATATCGCAATAGCGCATAAAGGATAGAAAGAGGGAACTGGGCATAATCATGACATAAAGGTATTGAAGCCACAAGTTTAACACGGTGGCATATGAAATGTTCATATGTTCATACACTTGCATATTACATTTTTAGGCCTCAAAAGCATGCATAAAACCAAATTTAGCATATTGGTGATACATGGTGATAAATGACATGTAGAAATGGCCATAAGTTCGCATTTAGCCTCACATGCATGTTATCATAAGAGATATGATAACTTACATGTTGCCAAAATGCAACCCTTAGCATAAAGCTTGAAGCTTTATGTTCACATACTCAAGATAAGCTTGCATAACATGATAACATGAACCAAATGATCATCCCAAACTTGCATAACATAACTTGCATATCATATGACAAACTTGCGTATCAAACTTGCATAACATAACTTGCATATCATATGACAAACTTGCATATCAAACTTGCATATAAACTTGCATATCATACATGATAAACTCGCATATCATAGCATAGTAAACTTGCATATAAACTTGCATATCATACATGATAAACTTGCATATCATAGCATAGTAAACTTGCATATAAACTTGCATATCATACATGATAAACTTGCATATCATAGCATAGTAAACTTGCATATAAACTTGCATATCATACATTTAACTTTAGAGTTTAAGTATGAAAGTAGAATAGGGCTTACAATACTTATGAAGGCACAAAAGATATGACAAAGCCCTTATGCAATCAAATAGACCCAAAATGCAAGCTCTAACATAAAAACCCTTGAGCCAAAATGATCAAAACTCTTTCTTTATGATGCAAATATAGAAACTTGACTTGAATGCAAGCTAATGATGCTCATACAAGTTTGAAAACACTTGTATGCATGGAAAATCTCATACAAATTTATTTAGGAATTTTATGAAGAGAGTGGAGGCCATGAGAGGATTGATTTTGCCATAGTTTAGTTGTAGGGTTGATTAATGATGATTTAGGGTTAGGTTAGGGTCTTATTTATAGATTAGGCAAGTGTTTTAGGCCATAGGATTAAACCCTAGTTGCAATCTAAGCCCTTAAAATCGAATCTGGCCCCCAAGCTCAACACAATCTCAAAATGGTGCAACAGGCTAAACAGCCCGGCTGGACCAAGTCGACAGCCAAGTCGACAGGGTTGTCGACTTGGGTCCAACCAAGTCGACTCCCAAGTCGACAGGGCTGTCGACTTGGGTACTCTGGCGGGAATTTTCCCGCCTGGCCCAAACTGGCCCAATTTTCCAAATTCAAACTTGAATTTGAAATCTGTTTTTACTTTGAATTTTTCTGAAAACTTCGTTGGGCCTTAATCGGGTCATACGGACTCCGATTTTCGAAAACTCGGACTCTATTTCGCGTATTTTTCCGAGACGAACGCAACGGCATAGCCCGTTTCCCTTGATTCAGATTTTTGAATTAAATTCTGCCTCGATTTACGTTATAACAGGTTATTGAAAATACGGGTTGTTACACTTACAAGTCTTGGTTTGATGTTCTTGCAAGTTTAAAAGACACGTTGTGAAGCTATGTGAAGGTAATTTACAAACTTAGCTGAATTTTACATAAATATATGCACAAAAGTAGCATGACTGTTCTTTTTAATCTTTGATTTGTATTTAAGCAACGATATATTATTCCGAGTGAATGTGAATATTGGGCTTTGAGTTCAATTCGTGATGCTTGGAGGGGGTATAAAAGTCGTATTAAAAAGGCACATTATACGGCTTATGAAACTGATTAAGAGAGGCTTGAAAATAGGCCGGAGCAAATTTCACTTCAGGATTTCAAAGTACTCTTGCAGTTTTGGAGAGATGAAAAAGTTAAGGTATAATTTTACGTTTTATCACAGAATTTTTTCCCTTTTTATTCATTCAAATCAGTCAGATAAACATCTTTATTTCATGTTGTTTTGTAGTTTGCAAATCGGAAATCATATACTGACACACACGCGGCTAGTCCAAAACTTTTTCTATAAATTCGGCATAAGATGGTATGTATTTTGCTTATTTTTATGGTTGGCTAGTTTAACAATACAGGTCATATGAAAGTATGCTTGTTTAACTCGAATGCAGTACCCTTGTTTAACTTGTGAATAAACTACATATCCTTGTTTAACTTGTTTAGCAATATTAGTGATATATGTTCTGGAACAATTGGTTTGATATCCTTTTACTATCTATTGTTTTTTGTATCAATCCAAGGATTCAGATGGAGAACTTTATGTCAAAACTCGCAAGCGGAAAGAAGGAAAGGTGTACAAGACTGATGCTTCAATAATAAACTACAGAATTGTAAGAATTTTATTTTCTCTTCAATCAGGTGTTAAAAAAATGCTTTATTTTGCACATAATCATCATTATTGTAGAATTAGATCATGTTTTGTTGAAACCGATAGCAGGATCATAACAATGGGTTTGATCTTTTACTTTGGGTTTCAGTGTGTTATATGCCGCAATTCTTGTTGAAGAAACTTGTTTAAAAGTTGTTAATTTTATTTAATGTCACATTTTAAAACTACTTTATGTTGCAGGAGAAGATTGAAAAAGCAATTGGTGAAGGAGGTAGTGATGGAGTTGTTCATGAACTTGTTTCTGATGGAAAGTCGCACGGCCCATCATGGCTTATAGGACGACACACAATGTCTCCAAAAGTTTCAAAAGCTGCTCCAACAGCAGACACATACATACAGGAGCTGGCAACGAAGATAAGGGAAGATATAGCCGATGAAGTCGAAGCAAAGTTGAACAAGATGGTCCAAAGTGAATTTGATGCAAAAGTGAATGGAAAAATGTAGGAGAACTTGACAAGAATGCTTAAGAAATTAGGTGAAGCAAACCCTGACATGCAAATTGATATTGGGGATCTTTGTGCGATAGTTCGTAGTGAAGGCACTGAAACTGAAAGCAGTGAACGCAGTGGAGGCTCATGCTCTTAGTCATTGATATCGGGGATCTTTGTGCAACTACAACGAACATGAATTGATATTTTGTACGTACTAGTTGTATTTGTAAGTATGCTCTGTGAACATGATTTTTCTGGCTATGTTTGTAAGTATGTTTGTAAGTACTATTTTTGTTGCTTGTGAATCCGAGATAAAACGAAATTTAATTCAGTGTAATGTTAAATTCTGTAATGTTGCAGTATGTGATTTAATGTTGCCATAGCTCTTATATAATGTTTTTGTATGTGATGTTAAATGTTACTAATGCTATGGTATGGTGTTTCCATTAGATGGTAAAAGTGTTGCATAGATTAATGCATGTAGGCCCCACAATAAGGTTCCGTGAACCTGGGCTACAACCTTTAGTGGGCCCCATATTTTTGTAAATTTAGTACCTATGTCAACACCTGTGCTGATGTTGCCTTTGGGTCGCGATGATGTTGCCTTTGACTCTAAGGCAATGCAACAAAAGGCAACCCCGAAAAAGTGTTGCCACAGATCTTTTTTGGCCTATGCCAACATTTTTTGGCACCTCCTACATCACTTCTCTGGTGTGGCAGTATGCAATCTATGGCGTAGTATAGGTGGACCCCTCAACCCAATCCACCAAAGACGCGAGGAAGTGAACTACTCATAAAGATTATCGAACTCATACCCGATCAGCCTTTAATGCTTTCATTTATAGGTGGTGGGCTATGCGATCACTTAATACTTTTTTATAGATGGATCTAACCACATAATACCTTAATCTCGAAAGAAGGCCACATTATTAAGTTATTCCCGTTTGGTTTCTCCTTACGAAAATAATCTACGTTCACAAACTAACTATCGTCACAGGTTTCTATGGTCAACGATGTCTCACATCAGTTGGACATATATTCGACTGTTGGAAAGTACAGACTTCAGTTGAATCAAGCAACCGACCTCACATCATTTACCTACTAAGTCCATTTCTAAGTTTAAATTATTAATTCTAGATTAACTGGTATAAAATAAGGAGAATTATATCCTTCATGCCTTAGGTTATTTATTTAACTGTTTCCTTATTAGACTTAGTGTTTTAAACGACAATCAATACCCATAAATCCGCTTTTTATTCCTTTTATTGATGTTTATTCGGGTTATTGCTACTTATGACCATAACGATCATAATTTTCTAAGACGCTAATTAACCACTTAAATGCCATTCATTGCCCGCTAGTTAACCACTTAAATGCCATTCACTGCCATCGATTATAATTAATGTCATTTATGAACCTAACGGTCATAATTTTCTAAGACATTAATTTACAATTAAATGTCCTTAATATATCAGTCCCTTTTTATTTCTAGTCTAATTATTGTAACTACTTAAATAACTATATTTTACTTTAAATTTGATTTATTCTTGTACACACACACACATACATATATATATTATATGCTGTAAGGGTTATTCATTTACTTAATTGGAGTTACAATTCCTGTTCTTAGTCATCGTTTTTAGATTTTAACCATTTAGGCCTAACTACCTAATTCAATTTGTTTCCCCAATCAACGATGGTTACAATAGTTGTTATTCCTTTATGTCCTTATTTATAGCAAATCAATTACATTTATTGATATAACTGCCATAATATATATTTCTATTTAATATGGAATTTACTTCCAAATGAAATTCCATTAAATGGAAAGCATTTAAGCACATATACAACAAACATTATTTATAATATAATCTACGTTATTTACGTAGATTTGGACGGATAATGTGTGTGTGTGTGTGTATAATTCGCGCAATTAACATAGTTATTATCTTTTTATATTTTATTATTATTAAATTCATGTTTTAGTTTAAGCTAACAACCCAAATATTCCTTTTTGCATTCAATCTTGTAATAAGATTCCAAATCTTACAAAAGGCTATTAAATGTAGTTATTCTAAATTATGCCTAAATATCTAAAAGAGGAATATACATATTTCATAGCATAAGAAATATATAATATGTATGTTTTAGAATGGTTGATGGGAGCTACGCACAAACATATGTAAATTTATATTTGTACATGAATTTACACAACCCTTTCCTTTTTGTTTTTGTACATATTTCTTATTGATTTCAAATAATATCTTTTTATTGAAAAAGAACAAAAATGCATATTTACAATAACCAAGTTAAAACCAAAACAAAACTAAACATAAGCAGGCTTATATTTTTTTAACAAAATTCACATAAATTACAAATCAACACCAAAACTACAGATCTGGAATAAAACTACATCTTAACAATGACTTATGAGACTAATTTCCAGATCTACGGTGTTTACAATAACCACAATATTTTAAACACAATTCTAGGCAATAATATAAACAATCAGGTAAGCATACAAAATAATAATATTATTTAAACCATAATTATTCTTTCAGATTTAACAATACTCATAAACATATCTGATAGGCATTATTTCTAATTTAAAAAAAATTATAAACAGATACGATAAATATGTAGCCATACATTTCAAATCCAATACAAATGAAGTAATCAAGTTATTATTTACTTTGTATATAAATTTCTCACTCGCTTGAAAGCATCCAAATGTAAATCTTTTAGGCCTACAGTTTCTAAATTCTTACAGATCTACAGTTATTCTGAAAAGGAGACACTTTGAAATTTGTAGATTTGCAAGAAAATAAGAAAAGGGGAGAGAAATATGATGAAGAAGTACCTAAACGTCAATCCATATTCTTTTCCACTTGAATCTGATTAACCCTTTCAAATCTTATTGTTTATGTTTGATTTTGATTTTATTTTTTGTTTTAGAATTTGTTTGAGGATAAAGGGAAATGGCAGAGATTCGTTACTGCTCTCAGAGATATATAAAAAAGAACGGGGGCCTAACTCTTTATTTGTAGGGACTGAAATGGCCCTGAGTTGTTATATAATATTTAATAAACATCCGTCCATCTGTTTTATATATTATATAATAAAAACCTACGTAACCCTAGCTGTCATTGGGCTACAGTCGCTAGGAGCGGTCGACAGCCCAATCCAAGGATGTCGACTGCCCTTAGGCGGAAACGGCCAATGAAGGCGGGATATAATGGTATTAAATATTATATCTATATCCTGTTTTATTATTTACATCCATTTTTCGTATCTCGTCCATAACTTTTTCATGTGGACTCCGTTTGCAAAACTCCAAATATGGAATTGACCAGAAACTTGCGACGAATGCAATAGTGGAAGTTTTTTGGTCAAATTTCATCATTTGTAGAAATTCCTATTTTAAAAAATCTAATTAAATAACTAATTTATCTATTGTCAAAATTTCGGGTTGTTACAACTATTTTGTACTTGTTATTTGTTGTAATGTGAAGAGTGTTTCAGATCAATTTAAAACTAGTTGACCTTGCCATAAAAAAATAGTTATCTGATTATATAATTTTTGGTTTGACATGTTATATATATGTAACAACCCGGAAATGCGGGCTAATTTAAAAATTTTATTTTGGCAATTTTGACGAATTTTGAATATTTAAAATGAATTATTTTAAATAATAACGACGAGAAATTTATTTTGAATAGAAATCGAATGTATATATTTATATACATCGTCGTTAGAATATAAATAATTATTTATAATTATAAAAGGAATTGAAAAAGGCGCGGTAGTTCGATAATTCGATTTCAAAGTTCAAATGAATGTACCGGGTGCAAAATAAACCGGATTTTAGCAAAACCAAAAATATTAGAATCTAATTGAGAATATCTTTCCAACGAATCCGAAAAATCAGAATTTCATAGCGGGGATCAAAAGATATGCCCAGTTGAAAATTCAGAATAGTTGCTATGGAATTCTGGCCCTGAAAAATTGCCATTTTGCAAACGACCTCGGTTTTCGACGAAACCACTTTTGTTGGATCTGTGATGTCAAGTTATTGCTAGATTTCAAAATTCATAATTTTTCGAATCAATATGTGAGCGTGGCAAAGGAAAACACGTTTGACTAGTTTTAGTTGATTTTAATCGACTGGAAAATGGCCATTTTTCAAACGGTCTCAAAATTTGATGAAATTAGTTTTGTTAGGACCGTATCGTTAATACGAAGCTAGAAAATACTTTTCGGGATTTTTTCTAGTTAGTATGTGGCCCCGGTAAATTGAAATGTGTGTTCAAATTCAATATATAGAGTTATATTTCAATTTTGATGAAAACTGATCGAAACGGTCAAATCAACCTACGATACATATCCCATTGTGTTCGGAATGGGGGTAATTAGCTATGGACGACAGGCAGTGGGTCTCGTTTAGAGGTCGAAATTAAAAGTTGCTTTTTGAAATAAATTAAAAAAAAAACAGAAAACTCTCTCTCTCTCCCCTTATTCCTTTTATCTCAGGCCCCCCCATCAGTTTCATTTCAAACGAAAAAAAAATAAAAAATCGCGCCACCAGCGACGGAAACCGCCGCCGCCCTCGTCGAAGCTCCACCCCTAGGTGGCGCGCCGCCTCCCCTTCTTCTTCTCCCTCCTCCTTCTTCTTCTCCCTCCTCCTTCTTCCTCTGTTCTTCTCTCCCCTTCCTCTTCCTCAAATCGACCGCACCCCCCAAACCCCCCTTTAAAATCCGCCGCCCACCTCATTCCGCCCGCCGGACCCCACCTGCGACCGCGCCAAGGCCTCCCCCACCCTGCTGACGTCCAACACAACCCCCTCCGACCACCAACCGCGACGATGTGAGTTTTTTATTTTTATTTAGGTTTACTTTTATTTTATTTCAAAATAAAAACATGTTTTTATACATAGACAATTTCAGAAAAGAAAAGTGATTAGTAGAAATAGTAAAGAGGTGATTTTTATATTAGTAGAAGATTAAAAATGTGAATTTTATATTATGGCAAGGATAAAAATATAATTATTATATTATAGAAAGGTTTAAAATATGATTTTTATATCATAGAGAATATAAAAATATTATCTTTATATTTGTAGCGAAATAGAAATTGGATTTTTATTATATGTATGTTGAAATAAAAATGTGATTTTTATAGCGTTGATATAAAAATTCGATCTTTATATTAGAAGTAGATATAAAAATAAAATTTTATATAGAGAATAACGTGGTAAAAATAGAATTTTTATCTATATAGTAGCGGTGTAAAAATAGAAATCTTTATATTTGAAAAGGCGAAATCTTTATATTTGAAAAAGCGAAATCTTTATATTTGAAAAGGCGAAATCTTTATATAGAGAATGACGAGAGAAAATATGATTTTTTTTATAAGGTAGTGAAGATAAAAATTCAATTTTTGTAAATATGAAGTAGCGGTAAAAATTCGATTTTTTGTATAGGAAGTAGTGTTGTTAAAAATATAATTTTTAACACAAACGGTGTTGAACAGATCTCGTTAGAAGCGAAGTGAATATTTCTACGTATGAAGAGTCGTGGCGTTTGGTTTAGCTTGGGTGAGAATTTCTCACTTTAAATTTTCTTTTCTAGTTTAAATTATATACTAGGATGCAGACGGTGCTTAGTAGCACCCGACACCCGTCGTCCACAGACCATGGATGGCTTGTATGTTTGATTGTTTGTTGTGGTGAAAATTGATTGTGTGATGTAAAATGAAATAAAATATTTATATAGTTAAAAATATTTTATCGTTAAAAATATAATTTTTAACGGTATGTGAATAAATAAAAATCTGTGTTTGTTGATTTGAAACCCCACACGGGTATTGGGATAAAATACGGCATACACTAATCCCAATAATTAGTTGTATGTCAATCGATTGATTGACAGGCTGTTATAAGCGTTAGATATTTATATTTGATGCTTATACAGAGTAGTGCAGTTTGGATGATGGTAGATTATTTGTCAGTGTCATTATATACTCGTGTTGGGTGGAATCCATATAATTAACATTATATGGTAATTGATTGGGCCTCATTCCAATTGGGAAAATAAAGAATATTAGAATATAAAAATAGTCATGTGTTGACGATGCTCATGTGTTGAGAATATTCATGTGTTGAAACTATTCATGTGTTGAGTAAAATATTTTAACAATAAAATTTACATCTTTATCATACTTAAGATTAGAAACTACTTTACGGTTGGAGTCTGATTAAAAATCAAACGATAGATACCATAATTTTATAAAATAGTCATGTGTTGACAGTACTCATGTGTTGAGATTAGTCATGTGTTGAAAGAAATATAGATTCATGTGTTGAATAGAATAAATATTCATTTGTTGAATAGAATAACGAATTTATTGAAATATATAAAGCCGTGTTGATTAGAGTTGCGCTATTTTGACGTGAACGATATTTATATCGATTATATTCGTTTTTATAATGAATATAGAAAAGGTAGTGATTTCAAAATATAACGTTTTGAAAATATTATCATTTATATGGTAATGATATGAAATATTCAATTTTGATTTAAAATTGAATATAGAGTTGGAATCGTTTCGAAAACGAATTTAAAACGATTTATAAAATACGTTTTAAAAGGAAATCGACGATATATATATATATATATAATATATATAATATATAATGGCCTAAATAGAACGCGCCACGCCGCGGCAGTTCGTGAATTTTGACCATTGACTTCGAATGGACATTACGGGAGATCCGACCGTCAGATTCTTCTGAAACCGGAACCGTTGGGTTTGTATCGAAAAGAGCTTTCCAATGAATAATAGAAATTTGAAATCTAACGGTTGGATTCGGAATTATGTCCAAATCAAATTTGGAAAAGGTCGCTGTAAGTGCAGTTCGATGGTCGTTGATGGAAATTGCCTGTGCGGACTTTGATAAAATTATTAAAAATAGTAATAATTTGTGTAAAATCATAAGAAATGGTTTGTGAGAAACTGGGATGAAAAACTCCATATTTGAAAAGATAAAAATAGATTTTTATCGAAATGAACTAGAATTAAAATCAATTTATTTTTGAAATAAATAAATTGAATTTGAAGTGGTTTTAAAAATAATCAAAATTTCCAATACGTTAATTGGAATGGATTTGAATCGAAATTATCTTTGGAATATTTCGATGTTGGATTTCGTGATTATACAGCTATGGTCGAGGGAATTTGAAAGATATATTTATATCGTTATTCCCAATACGATATTTGTTGGTTTCAGAATTTGATATTGAATTTTTCTATTCAGAGCCTTGTATTTAATATCAAAAGTGATTTTGGGTTTATCGTGAATCATGTTTTAGATGACATTGGTTCTTTAACCCAGTTAAAGACAGGATATTGATTTGTGGGAAGATTAAAATTAAGTGGAGTTTTAATGAATCTGTAATTAAATTGAAATGTGAATTGATAATTTAAATTATCAAAATTGGAAAGTGATCGAGAATGGAGTATCACCAGTTTTGCTCCAAAGCGATAGCTAAATCTTTAATTAGATTTGAACGTGAAATGGTAATTAACTTTACCGATAACACCGTGGTGTTAGATATGGAGTATTACCAGTTTTTCTCCATGGGATGAATAGGTTGGGATTGGGAAATAAAATAAATAATTACTTCGGTGTGGTTCGCTAATCCTGACTAGTTTGGAAAACCATAATATAGTTTGGAAAACCATAATATGGTTTGAAATGATATCCAAAGGAGGATTAAAGAATAAATTTAGAAGAATTTATCTTTGATAAAATTAATGGGAACCTTTCCCTAAGAATGTGATTTTGTGAATAAAAGAATATTCTGAATTGGAATGAGGCATATGTTGTGTTTGTGTAACATTTGTTTATTATATACACGGGTTATTCGGAAAGGTCGGGTTTATACCCATTCTGAATAACCGATTCGACGATATGTCGAAGATGAAGACGGTGGTTGAAGACCGGAAGTTTTCACATCGTTTGGGTGATTACTGATGATCTTGATTGGGCTGTACACCCAAGAGGAGGGAATCAGTTGGTGATCGTCCAGACGTACTTGGAGATCGATGGATATGCGAGGAAAGTGCCTCCGGTTTCGTTCAGACCCAGAACGAACTTGTAAATGGACTGTGTGTCTGACATTGGATTTTATTCTGTGTTGATTGATCTCTATTAAATATACATCTGTTCGGCGGCAAAGAATTTATTCTCTTGCTTAACGCCCTTCTCTGAGACGTACGAGCTCAGAGGTTGTATATCGATGGACATCAATCGCATGGAGTGAATTGCCTATGTGGCACGCCTAAGTGGTAGATGATCAGGGCTTCTGTTGAAAAGCAAAGTCTTGTGGTTGATGATCAAAGCACAGCCTGTGTGGCATAGCTTTGTGTATAACATGAATTCGCGAGCCTCACACCTCGGGATGAGTCAAAAACGGGATACAGACCGTTGGGAGAACATGACGTTTCTTTCTAGCTATGGGTGATGTCAGTGACCTACCAGCCCTGACATTTATATACTTTTTACCTGTGTGGATGTTGGAATGCGAGGCGCCTCAGATATAGGTCTGTTAGGACCGGGAAACGTGTGTTCAGGAATTGCCAATCCTCCAAAGTTAGGTGAGGACCAGGCCAACCGATTCCAAGGATCATAGTGGGTCCTGAGACATTTGCTAGAGTGTCTCGAACGGAGAGGAGCTTGCCCCTTGCCTCGACTCATGACGGAAATCCAATTTCCAATACGAGATATTTCGGTTTTATTTGTAGAGCCTAGTATGGCGACATGATAGATGGTACCCATGCCGCCTATGATTGATATTTATGATTGAAATTGTTTTGACACTATACACTTATAATAGTATCAAATGATTTGTTTTAACGTACCAAGCATGTTTGGCTATTATAAGGGAAAACCCTATCCTCCGGCTTGCATTGCATTGTGTGATGGGACCTGGGTCTTATAATAGCTTCATTTTTTCAAAAAGCATTGCGCTGTTTTGATATATATGCACTGGTATTCTTGGGAGGAATCCCGTTCCGTGTTATACGGCATGGTCTCTTGAATCACTCTCTTTTAAAATAAAGATTAATAACTGTTTTAGTTCTCACACCAGTCACATGACTGACCTGGAGTTTATTGTTTTAACCTAAACTCTGGGTGCCCTTATTTTCGACACGGGCAGCTAGTAGTTTTGGTTTTGCAGATTTATTTTCACAGGATCCTGATTTACAGCTGGAACAATGCTCGGAAAGCTCTGTATCCGTGTATTACTTTCAGTTGTGTTTTGTATTATTTTTCCGCTGCTATGTAATTTATTGTATTCTCTGATATTTATCAAATGTATTTTATTTATTCATACTCTGTATATTCTTGTATTCTGATGGAATTGTTGTAATAAACAATGAAATGTTCTTCTGTTTGCGTTCTATTTTGTCATGTTCTCAAGGCAATCCGGGCTTTCCTTACCGGGGAAGTTCGGGTTGCTATAATATACCACTTGCTTGAAATATATTTTAAATGCGAACAATATGTATGTCCATATATGTTATGACAGTATAACCAAATATTATTGTTATAAAAATCAAAATAACAAATGATAATTGTCAACGAGTTCTGTCATTACCATTGAAATTTAATAATAGCATTTACATAGTGTTATCAATACTCTATACGTGGAAACAATGTTTTTGAAACCCTATAGAAATTAATAATTGAATTTATATATTATTATTGAAAACATAAAATACATGCTTTTGACATCAATGCATATATGTTATAAGTTAATAACAACGTTTATTAACCGTTGATGAAAATGGAAAGAAACCGGTATAATGTTTTACAACAAAACATCAACGCTGTAGTAGTTTATAACAACAATCTTGGGAACGCTTCAAAAAACTATTAACTGCTCACTATCAACTTTGTAGAATAGGGTTTTCAACAACATTTTTAACGTTGTTACACATTATGGTTCCTGTAACACCCCGTAAAATTCATAAGTATTAACAAATAAATAAATTAACTAATTAAAACAAGAAATTAAATGATATGGCTAGAAAATGTAAATTTTTCAAGTTTAGGAATTTGGCTATGAAACTCTTTTTTTTTTATTCATGGCGAAATTCTACATTGTTTTCATATATAATATGCCGAAAACGGTTAACGTATGAAGAAGTTATGAACAGTTGAATTTGGACAGTGTACGCAGAAACTATATGTATATATAATTATGTGAATATTATATATATTGTCCAAATAATAATTTAAAATAAAAAGAGGAAAATTCAAATTACAATATTAATATATGGAATAATATATATATATATATATATATATATATAAGCAATTGGAATATTCCAACCAATTTAAATATGCGTGTATCTATAAATACACAAGAAGGGGACGAGAGCAACATTAAAAAGAAAAGATGTAATTAGAATTAATTGCGTTATTGTATGTGCTTGAATTGATAATATATAAGGGATAAAATACATATTTGGACAACAATAACTTTCCCTTAGGTGGATTTGAAATCCAAATAAATAGATAAAGACAAGGGGACAAAGGATGCATTACACAAGGAAAAAGATTGGTAATAAAAGACAAGCAATTAAGCAAATAAAGAACATAATTAATAAAAATGAACAGCCAATAAGGCTATGTAACTAGGGTTTTCTAAAGAGGTTATGTTTATATGGATGGTTCAGATGAATTTTTATAAATCCGATGGCTCTTGCTCACACGAGCAAGTATAAATAACCCCTCAAATAACACACTATAAACCATAATTATTCTAAACATCTGCCTCCATGTTACTGGATTCCATAGCAGAATAAAGAGAAAAAGTGTGAAGGTTCTTCTACTTCTCTACCTCCATTTCTATATCTCTCTATTTCAATTTATATAAGTTTAGGAAGTTGAAATTTAGAACAAACAATATATATAAGAATCTAATTACATGTTTCTTATATTTATATTGTTAGGAGATCAATCAGAGTCTGCTTGAACGTTGAGAACCGTCGCAGATCTAGAGATTTCTATCACATCTCTACTTGATTAGTGAGTGGAATCTAGTTTTGCTTAAATGCATATTCATATTATTATCAGTTTGCTATATGAATTGTTATGCCTATGAAGATTTGGTTATGCGATAATAAAACATGAAAAATCCCCAAATCTTCTACTTTGTAATTACGTAGGAAATTGTCATATTGAATTGGTTTTGTAGAATTGTGGTTTTTGTATTTAATTAAAGGTAAACATGAGTATTGTATTATTATTTATATTTTATGCAATTCACCGTCATCATTTGATTGAGCCTAAGAAGGTTTGGATTTGAATTGTTTCATAGTTGAATTAGGTTGGATCCTAATTTGGGTGTAAACGCATTCAAAAATTAGAATGAGTCAAATGTAAACATTTTTGGGTGTATAATACCACAAAAAGGGCGAATTGATGAAATATGGATTGTAAACATACATGTGTGAATGTATGAAATACTTTACTTTTAATTTAATATTTAAATCATTTCTACATGCCTAAGGATACAAGTTATAATTTTTATGTCTATGTTTATGTTTTCCATTCACTGTTATTTGCTATATGTTCATTATGCCATCATGTTTATATAAAGCGGTAAAATATGGAAAAATCTATCTTGTATGCCTTAATTTGGATAAGATGACAATTGCCATCCCGATTAAAACGTTTCCTCATTTATATGAATGTTACGTTAATTAGGCGCTATTATTATATTATTTATTTAAACGTAATTAACGTTGTACTAGCATAATAAATGTGATTAGATTAGAGTTTGAATTTGAAATGTCCCCTTAACAAATATATATATATATATATTTGTTTGCTTGTGTGTGCGTATATATATGGAATGCTTAAACATATATGTAAATAAATGACACAAAGACACATGGTTAGTTATCATTTGTGGTAGAAGCCTGCCTGGAACCGACCAACACATCCAACAACCATAAGTAAGTCCAACTAATGTGAGATGTCTAGGTGCCATGGGCCATTCATAAACTTAGTACACAAGACACGAGGTTAAACGACTTATAGTATAAGCCTGCCCAGAACCAACCGACATATCTAACATCTACAGGTATACGATCTAATGTGAGAGGTCTAGTATGTGTGTATATACATAAGTTGATGTGTGAAAACAAATAGGCTTACTACGCCTTAAGAAGGTCTTAAGTGGTTGACTCACCTTTTATCTAATTTGGGTCTTCAGTGGTTAGGACTAAGATCCCTCCGATGGTTTATTTCTTGGAGAGGAACCCAAGTTATGGGACCCACCCTTATTAGTATTAAGGTAAGTATTTGGGTCCTCCTTCTTTAAAAGTGGTTAGGCATAAAACATCTAACGGTGTAGGGTAGTTCACGGGGGATGTCCACTTCCTCTAGAAGCTAGTAAGGGATCAACTAGGGTCAGACTGGTTACTGTCCAAGGGAAGTCTTAAGTGACATAGATGTCCTACCGGATAATATCAATTAAGTAGTAATGTTCGCAATACTTCTCATATAACAAATGAGATATCAGACTTAAGAACGTTAACGTACTAGGACAGGGTCCTTAAAGGGCTAGGGGTCTGCCTCAAGGTTATAAGAGGTTATAAAAATCCACATTTAATAGGGCCATAAGTAACAGAGAATGCCACCTCGTTGGGTCATTACCCTAAAAACACTAATGGGAGATTAACTTGCATGTCCACCCCATTGGGTAGATATTTATATTTGTGTGAAATCTTGTGTGTTGCGTAGAAATACCTTGACATATGTAACCTGCTAAAAATATAGGGTATGGACATTAAGTAAAATTATATTTCAGTCACACAAAACTTTATGTTCTGACCCCCTCTCCTTAACATCCAACAGGTCAGTAGATGGGGTAAAACCATGGATGAAGTCCTATTTGAAGACGACGAAGAAGATGAAGTTATTATGATATTATTAGTTGTTATTACTGTACTTCTTTTGGAATCTTATGAAGATGAACTATTTGATGTACCTTTTGAATAAATGTACACTATGTATTTATGAGATTTTTAAAATAATGGGGCATCTTATTTGAATATTATATTTCCTCTTTCCACTGTGTGAGATTTCCATTCGAAGTATATGTTATTGTTATATGTGCAAATGTAATCCTTACAGTAACCAACGACCCATTTAAATTGGCTCTAAGTTTCGATGGGCCTTTTCTGGATCAAAATTTAGGTCCATTCCAGGCTAATTATTATAGTTCTACAACCGCACGTCATTATATTGCATTTCTAACAATGTCGTTATGTCATATTATAGCATTTTTCGAAAGATGTGAGAAGCTGTTTTTAGTGTACTGCTTCTTTCTTCCAGTGATAGCGTTGATCACTATTCTTTTATCAGCTCACTCGGTTCCTTCTCTACTGGGTATCGATTGCGCCTTCCTTATGCATTTAATCCTTGTTATTCAATTAATTTGTTGTCATTCCATAGTTTCTTCGCGTATTTATGAAGGAGTCAGTTTCAAATCAGTTCCTCGGTTGAATCCTTTAAATGTTTGCAATCATCAGTGTTTTTGCTTATATGTCTCGTGAAAGTGACAATACTTCCTTGGTTCTTTCCTTTTCTCAGTTGCTTCCTTTCAAGTCCATTTTTATAGCGCTTATTTCTCTAGGTAGCCAAATAAATATCCTACAAGCTATCACTCAACATTGTGCGATCCTTCTGTCTTAAGTTCATAAGGCACTTCCCGTCCCTCTTATGCCTGCCACCATTCTGATTTCCTCACTTGTAACCCTTAATCTTTCCTGCACTTCCAATGGCATTTTCAAAACTAATCTCTTCATGTTTTACTGCAACACAACTCTGGATGATCTCTCTTAATTGCTCAATGCTAAGTCTATTCTCAGCTAAGCTTGCTTCCTCGAACCTCAAGATTTAGTTTGCTTGCATACCGAATTCCTCCAAGGTGGTAGGTTATTTTATCTATTGCCACCTTCCAAATTCAAAATCCAGGTAAACAACTTAAACCAAAGCCATAAAAACTTATATCTTCCTTCGAATTACTAAATTCTATCACAGCAATGTTAAAGCGATTCAAAAATCCTTTTAAAGACTCTAATGGTCCCTAGGACAATCCAGATGATGACAAAACATCCTTTGGTCATGATAAGTGAAGCTTGAATTGCTTTTAAAATTTCTTTGGTAACTCATCGAACTTTGATATAGATATAGGAGCGAGCCAAGTGAACCAAATCAATGTTATTCCATCTAGAATGACTGGTTATGTCTACAACAAACTATGTGTGTCACCCAAGCTCTATCCAAGTGCTACTCATATTTATACAAATGCAATTTAGGGTCTATAGTGTTATTGTACACTAGCATGGGTTGCAAGGTGAACTTTCAGGGGCACACTTCCTTTAGAATTCCTTTGGTGAAAGGAGTCCAGCTTGGTGTAGAGCCTAAGCCATCATTTTTTTTACCCCTGCTTTCAACCATTAGTTTCTTGATCATATCTGTGATACCTTCTTCACTAGCACGATATTTTATAAAGTCAATTTTTTGGGGCTACAGAGAGAGTTTAACTCTGTAAACAATTTCAGTTTGCTTGTTGAATATTTGGTCCTCCATTATCGGGAGAACCATCTTAGGGAATTCTGTGGGACAATATTTGGTCATTTTCTCTGTTAACACGAATATACGTTCCAAAATTTCCATCCCACAGATTCAAATCCAACCCGCCATTCGATAAAGTGACTCTGTCAAAATCCTAGACAAGATCTGCCCTTGGACCGACCCTGTTCCAAGATGATTCTTAACATAGGTATATTTTCAATTTAGTTTCCAGCTATCCCAATTGCTCATGTCCTTTGTATTTAGGTTGGATTTCCCATGTTTATCAAATTGAAGATCAGTATGAAAAAGTTCACACTTATACTGATGGAATACATAAAGCATTTCTCAATTATTACAACTCTTTCATTGGTTGTCAATAAGATATTCAACATTATCATTTTTTCAGATCCTCTCTCAAATTGCCAAAGCTAAGCTCTTCTCATCATGAAACCCTGACTTCTCCTATCATTGATGAAGAAATAAAGAATTCCATTTTTGACATCAAGAAAACAACTCATGGTAGGGTTTCTGAGTTTAATACACATTTCTTCACTCATTGCTGGCACATTATTATAAGAGATGTTACTAAAGCAATACATAATTTCTATAACCAAAGCAAGCTACTTAACTTAATCAATTTAACTAACAATGCCTTGATACCTAATTTTCTCTCTCTTTTGATATAACTCGAATCAGGCATATTTCTTGATGCAACATCATATACAAAACCATGTAAAAAATTATTGCTTGTAGATTGAAGCTTGTGTCAAGCTCCATTATCTCCCCAAATTAATCTTCCTTCCTCACTCATGTGATTTTTTTAATGATGTCGTGTTAGATCAAGAACTTTTGAACAACTACTTATACCCTCTTCATCTTCTAGAGTCATGCTCAAAGTTGTTATAAGAAGAGCCTTTGATTCAATTAGATGGACCGCTCTCTCTAAAATCATGAATGAAATAAACTTTACACCTTCTTTCATTGCCTGGATTTTTGAATGCATTTCCTCTATCAAATACTCACTGTTGATTAATTTTCAATCATTTAATTGTTTTAAGGGAATAATTAATATATTTAATTACCTTGAATTTTTTTTAACCATCTTCCATAAATTAAACAATTTCCCTCTTGAAACTTGAACCTATCATGGTCATGTCCTCTTTTCACCATCGTATGAACTACGATTCATTGAATCATGCATGACCAATACCATCCATATGATGGAGGGAAGATGAATACACCAGCCAAAACCAAGTCCATGTTCCTCTATAAATCAGCAATTAACCCTAGCCGCATCCTTTTTGTGCAATCATGAATTGCTACTCAAGGCCTAAACTCTTCCACTCAACAAAAATCAACTCTACTTCACCAAGCTTATCCCTTACCACCAATGAACTTCAACCCACTCATAGTAACACGAAGTTGACCACCTACAAGCATCACCTCCCAACAACGATGCCATGTATTCGAAGCTGTCGCTTTTCCAAGTTGAATGGATTTGATCTCCTTGATTTTTCATAAACTGAAGCTCTAAATCTAATCAATGTGAAGACATAGCTATTTCTTGTGTGTGGAGGATGAGATAACATATGAAAAGGGAGAGAGGGAGATAGTTGTGTCGGTCAGCATGTCAAAGTGTACAATATAATGAGATCAACTACTTGGGCACGAAATAAAACATAATTGGTGACACAAAAGGATTGAACCAGTAGATTCCTTTTTTTAATCAAAATGTAAAATATATAGCAAGGAGAAAAAACGTCTTTCTCCGATGGCTCACGAAAAGGTATGTTGAGGTGAACAAACACATCATACATACCAGAAAAAACTGAGCACTAATAGAAGTATGATATGAAAAGGCAAACAAAAAATCCCCATAAGAACAAGGAGAGCAACTGAAAAACATGCAACCAACACAAATAAAAGGCCTGGGCGAAAGCAGCATAAAACCCAAAAACTAACAAAGCATCGCAAGAGAGAGACCGACCTAGTCCAACAAATTCACGAGGGAAAGAAACTATAATCTGCAATCCAAAAGCAAGGAAGTATCTAATAGTCTAATGCCTCAAGAAGCCAACAAATAAATAGAACCATCGCCTCAAATAAACCCCAAAAAGCTAATGCCTCCAAAATCTTGCACTCTGATAAGAACCAGCCACCAACGTCGGAGAGACCTTAAAAAACCCTCAACCCACACCAAAATCAACACACAGTCCACGAAGAACCGCAAAGACACAAGCAAGGCTGACATAAGCTTGGTTTAGAGTACCCGTAAATGACCTACCACGAAAAGAGAAAAGGATATCATCCTTCACACAACAAATTTTATGTCCCGAAATCATGGGGGTCGCATCAAAAACCGCCTTGTTTCGACTGCACCACAAATGCCAGATGATCAGACAAGAATTCATCCGTAGAAGAAGGGAATGAAGATCCTTACCTAGACCCTTGGTCCACCAAGAATGGAGGATATCAATAAACAAATTTTGTAGGCCCTGCAAACCCACCAACAAGCCAAAATGGGACCAAACAGAAATCACACACTAACTAACCCCTAAACAAATGGGAGGACAAGTCCAAAGCTCCAAAGCGACAACTACAATGAGAAATAATAGGAATGCCAATTCGTTTGAGGTTGTCATCTAGAGGAAGACACTCATGAAGTACCTTCCACATAGTGATCAAAACCTTAGACGTAATACGATGATCCTAGATGAAGGAAAAAACAGGATTCCAGGTTGTTGGGACTTTAGTAGAGTTCCAAGCAGCTCAGATAGAGAAAGCACTACCATTCCAGATATAGCCACAACCACGACTATCCAGAAAAACCTTAACGGAATGCATCTGTTTCCATGTCTCACCGGCATAAGAAGAAGAACTAGTATAATTGAATGGCAAGAGGCGACTATACTTTGCATGAAGAAAAGAAGCCCAAAGAGAGTCGTTAGCCCGGAACCTGACCCAAAGCTTACGAGCGTAAACCTTGCATACATCCTTAGGGTCACTAATCCTAAGACCTCCTTCTCTTCTCGGGCGGCAAACCGATTCCCAAGAAACCCAGTGATGTCTCCTGGAATCTTCTCTGCTACCCTAGAAAAAAAGAAGCTGTCAGCAAGTGGAAGAGACGAAAGAAGTCGACATCATGACAACAAAAACATGATTGCCAATCGTGTCTAGCACCGAATTGATGAGGACTAACCTAGCCGCCTGAGATAGAAGAGAAGCTTTCCAACACAAGATCTTCCCTAGCCTTATCGGCGGTGGGATAAAAAATGACGTCCAGTTTACAACCACAATAGAGGACAACTTTAAAATACGGTAAAAGGAGAGAGGTGGCTCTAAAACCCAAACAAGATTCGATCCACGATATCTTCCTCGAGTCCAAGTGCATGACGGGCCAAAACAACTCTTGGAAGCATTGACCATCCGACCAGAGCACTATTCGTAAGGACTAAGGAACCAAATAAGATGGCGAATAGAATTGCGATGACCATTAGTAAAAATAGTGATATCATTGGCGAAAGATAGAGATGAAATGACATGGCAACCTCGAGGAACACCAAAGCAGTGGATCTGGCTGGGATCGTAAGAGCATGAACCCCCAGAACCAGCGCCTCCGCTGCAATGATGAAAAGGGAAGGGGATAAGGAATTCCCCTACCTCAGAACCCTAGTAGAGGGGAAGAATCCAGTGGCTACTCCATTAATGAGGATAGAGAACCAACAGTTTGAAATCAAATGCCGGACAAGATCAATGAATTCTTCTGTAAAGCCAAAAGAACAAAGAAAGAGAATGATAAATAACTTAGATATGCAGTCATAAGCTATGGCCATATTAAGCTTAACCACTACATTCGAACCCCCAATCTTTCGATCAATCTGGGAAAGAGTTCCTGAGGAAGCAAGACATTATTCGTGATAAGACGACCTTTGACAAAGCCTGCTTGGGAAGAGAAGATTATACAATCCATGAGGGAAGCAAGGCAAACCGCAAGAATCCTGGATATAACTTTATTCTAAAAGTTGCACAAGCTAATCGAGAGAAATTCAGAGCAGCAACAACGACGATAGGCTTTCGGGATGAGAACAAGGTTGGTGGAAGTCCAACTCTTTGGAAGAAATCGACCAGAGAAAAAGGATTGGATTGCCAGTGAGAAGTCGGAACGAATGATATCCCAAGCACTCCGATAGAAAACCCAATTGAAACCATCAGGGACACAAGCATTAGATTCTTTTACCTTTACATATGAGATGAAAATCAGAGTGTAATCCAATGGTGAAATCCATTGTATCATCAATTATGTATGCATCTCTTGAACCAATATATCTTCCCATATTTAATTTCTTAAACAAATTACCACACTTTCCAGTTTCTGCAACCTCATGGTACACTTAATTCTTAAAAAACCCGTCGGTGCACATCAACTTGTTTTTCTAGTGCCGATGGCATAAATTTTATAGTCATTTAAGATAGTTCTTCAAGATGATAATTTCATGCATTTCCCGAATGTTTTGACCATATGATCATCCAACTCCAAAAATTTCTTAATCTTATGTCTCATTGCGATTTCCTCGTCTCAAAATCACAAGTCGTCAGTCAAGGTTCAGCTAGTTTTCACAACGCATGTAATTTTACAGAATACGTAACAGTGCGCAAACAATAAATATACCATGAGTCCAAATATAATGATATTTATACTCACTTAATCCGCGATGTTGATCTTGGCTCAATGTAATTGGTTTAGAATCCCAAATCAACCATATGTAAAAAAGTAAGTGACATCTGGTTTATTTTATGTTTTGAATTTTTAACATTACTTACAAAAAATGAAATGAATGGAGAGATGATATAGGGATAAAAAGAAGGCGAAGGGGCGATAGAGAGGTTGGAGTGATGCTGGAAAGATAAATTGTCTTTTGTTCTTTATTTATTTTTCGAAACATAAAAAGTAAGAAAAAGTGATTTGCATATTGGATTACAAATCAATATAGATCCGAAAACCATATGAACCCCACATATAACTCTCAAGATGGAAGTTATTCTATAGATGCTATGTCCATGCCCGTTCAAGTGCAGATCATAGTATTCATTCTTATGCAAATGCAAATGAAAATTAAGATTACTTTTTCTAGAAATACGGATGAATGGATATTTAACTCCTAAGGGAACACTTTATGAAGTTTCCTGTAATTTGATTAATTAATTTATTCATTTTCTCCATGGGGAGAAAGGAACGTTTATTTCGAGGGAAATACAAACAAGTTTACTTGACCACATTTTACCTTTCAAGATGGATTGATTAAGCTAAAGAAAAACGAAAAAAGTTTTGCATTGAAATGTATTTTTATTGACCAATTAGAACTATCTCCTTGGGCATGTAAATGTAATTGCTCAAAAAGTCCAATATACATACGTTACGTTTTCTATTTTGTGTGTTAGATTCGTTTCTTAGAACGGTTATTTTTCACAATAAACATGCACCGTTTACATTGAGGGAAAATTCAAAACTAAAAAGGATAAACGAAATGCACCATTAGCTTTTGGATCTTCACTTAGTTAACGATTCAATATCTGAATTAATTACTTAGTCATTAAACTGCTGTTTGTTACAAAGCCCAATTTCCCATTCCGACCAACAAGTCTTTTCAAACCTGTTGGGAATTAAATGGTGCACCTAGTTGAAATATTGATATTAAAAGTTAGCTTTTTTATCTTTTGAATGTTATAATACAAAGGTCGGAAATTATTTGGATAACAATGAAAATGGGTTCATCAACAAAAGTAACCAAAAAGTCAAAAACAAAATGGTAAAATAATAATAAACAAACTCAATTTTGTGATATTTTGAATAATTATTGAATCGAGCTCAATTAGAGTGAGCAATAACATATTTGAATCTAGGTTGGACCTTGTTAGTAATAACAATATCCTTATTCGTCACATTTATTGGTTAAAACAAATAAACCAATTAAATTTGAACGATTTGCTTTGGTTTTGTAAATTAATTGGTTGATTTTAGTTTTTACTTTTATATTTAGGTTTATTCGTCGGATTCAGTTTTTGATATTTGAAAAACCAAACCAACCAACTAAACAAAATTTAAAAATTAATTAATTTTATAGTTTACAAAATTTACTTAACAATATTATTTTTCTTTAATTACATATCAACATCTTTAGGAGAAGAGTTTATTTTTAAAATATTTACATCATATGAACTCAATTAATTATTTTAATTCTATGTTATCAACAACTACAATATATATTTCATTTTAAAATAAACTAGATAAACCAACCAAACCGAATCGATTTGGTTGGTTTTGGTTTTAAAAAATACAAGTTTTGTTTGGTTCAGTTTATGTTATTTGAACAATTATTTTAATTTTAATTTTTTGATTGATTTCAAATACAACTAACCACTTGCTAATTTCTAGTTGTAATTGAGTTTGGGCCAAATCCACGCTATTCTGCTGCTAGGTGTATTTTTCGTGTGGTGTATTTGAACTGAGTACGATCAAGTGGGGCAGAAGCAAAAGAAAAATATTTCTAATTTTGATAGCCTCCTCTCCCCACTTCTTGTGCTCTCTTTCCCCAGCAAAATCTCATGCCCCTGCCAAACCCTTCACCCAACTCCAAATCTATGTTGTTTCCCATCAACTTCATTTTCCAATTCCGAACTCAGCATTTCTTTCACTTTCTTTTCCCATTTTAAGCACCTTTTTTTCTTGCCACTCTCTGGCCTTTACTCTCCCTTGCCAAACTTGAAGTATTATGCCATCGCTTTACCAAACTCATATCTCTTGTTTCTCTTGTCGAGTAATTGTTTTCAATTTTATTTACTCCTTTTGTTGTCATTTTTATTTTGTTTAAACTTCTGCATATATCTTGGCATCATGTATAGTCAATGCCTTGCTTGCCAAGCTTGATTGGTCTTTAGCAATATATAATCCAATCATTACCATCAATACACATTTGGGATATCTTTCATTGAGCTGTTCTTATTATGAATTGTATTTTTGATTCTACCTTTATTTTGTTTTTTTACTTGTAGATGTAAAATGGATTTTGCTTGCCAAACTAAAGGCAATCACAACTGTAAATAACAAACACTATACCGAAACTATCTTCTTTGGACGGTCATTGTGCTTGTTAATTTTCATTATAGTTTAAAGATATTTTCTATTGCATTTAAAAGTCATTGTTTGCCAAACTCAAGGCCTTTAAAACCATAAACAACAAAGACAATTAATAATGCCATCATTAACACTGTACCAGAATTTTTCCCTCCCTTTATCATCTTGGTATCTTCATTTGTCCTTGTGGTTATGAGAAATGGATGGAGAAGGAAACAAGAAGCTGAGAAAACCATATACCATTACAAAATCTAGAGATAGGTGGTCTGAGGAGGAGCATGAACGATTTCTTGATGGGCTTTTGCTGTAAATTTCATTTTATTTTACATATTCTGATAAATTTATTTTGTTTATGAACTGTAAATGTATGTTCTTGTTAATTCAAGACGACAACTTGCAAGAAAAATATTGTTGTCCTGCATGTTGTGATGTTATTAGATTTTTCAGTAGCTGAATATTATTATATTGTTTGATTTGAACATAATTCATTTAGAAAAAAATAGTTGTATGTGGGCAAAAATTTGTCATCAAACAAATATTTATGTATTCTGGTTTACTTGTATTTGGGTTTAAATGGAAGCTGAAACTGTGGCTGCTGATAAAATTGTGTATATGATTGAACATACATTGGTACTGACATTTATGAATACGTAGAGATTTTGTTTTAAACTTTTAGATCTGTCATTGATTAAAGGTTTTCACTGCAATAACATCTTTTATGCATCATATTATTTGTAACCAGTATCAACCTTTAGTTAATAATTTCAGTACCTATTTGCTAACTGGAGTCGGTAAAACCAACTACCACTGCAGCTTCTTTTATTTTACCTTAATTCTTATTTCCATTTTGCTAGAATTTGAATTTACCTGAAGGTTGTAAGTGCATTTTTTGCTTGTTGAACTTTTAGTTCAGTTAAATTGTGTCAGTAGTCATTTTTTCTGGTTAATCAAACATGCTCTCAAAGTTCATATGTTTATGTCTGTTTTGGTTAATTATGATAACCTTGCAGATGTTTCCATACCCAGGCAAAGTTTAACAGGGGAACTCCACAAAAGTTGTTTATAAACATCAATTATTACTTGCAAGTACATTTTTTGTCTGTTTGTAAACTACTTGTTCAGTTAAGTTAATGTCAGTAGTCATTTTTTTAGTTAATCCAAACAAGCTTTCAAAGTTCACATATATATATGTCTATGTCACTGAACTACAAATGTTTTCATATGCAGACTGTTTGGAAAGGGAATTTTAATTAGTTTAATTGAGCTGTCTAAAATTTGTGTTCAGATAATGTCTTCCATACTTTTCTGTACTTTACACTTTTATTGTTATGATTCCTAATAACCACGTTTCCAATACGTTATAATTTGCATCACGTGAGTCTTGTGCTGAAAGCCAGATCAATTCGTATTGTCCTTGTTACTTGCATGGTAAGAAAATTCACATTACTTATCATGTTTCTAATTAGAGTTGGTACATTTATGGTATGAAAGTCTAAAGAACCCAGTTATCGTCTTCGATGCATCCATAAGCATCAGACACGGGAAGTGGGATCAACTTTTTCCCATGAAGCAAGAAAAAATGATGAATTGACATACAACACATGCAGATGGGTACACATCAGAGACCACTATTAATTGTTATTACTGCGATCATAATCATCATAAACATCATCAGTTTTATTGTTATTCGGTTAAAACATCAACTGATATTTTTAATACATTTTTTTTTCTTGGGTAGAAATGACAACCATTCGTGGGGTTGTTGCCTCTGCATCTCCACCATGGAGACTTCCACTCTAGGACCCTATCCACTAGCAAGCATTAAAAAATTATGTTAGTTGTTTTAGTTAGTATCGATTATAATATGTTGTATTGGTGTATTTTATTTTCTGTATCACCGTGTTCATGGTATCATGATGCATTGCTATATTTTAGTAAATTAATAAATTTATGTACTATTAATTAATTACCTTTTGATTACTAGTTACTTATAACATTAACCTAATGTCTAATAACAATTAATTAATATAACATTAAATAGAACGTTCGTTCTAGTGAAGAAAGATGGAAGTGCCTTTATACTTATAGAGAAAGGAAGATTCCATTTCGTTTTACTTTCTCTTGTTCTAGTGCGAGATCGTTGAGATCTACTAAGTCAGCCTTTACTATTTTTTCCGATTTCTTTCCCAACCTAGTTCAATTTACGAAAACACAATTCCCCTTCTTTTGTCTCCGCATCTTTCATTTGCCCCTTTTCTGTGCCTCTTTCACTTTGTTAAGAACGCACCCTAATTTGATAGCCGAACATTTTTTTAGAACTTGGTACATCTGATTATTTTGATAAAAATAATAATAGAGATATCCAAATGATTATAGTTAGTATCATACTAACTGACATGTTATATTCGAAGAATAACATTGTAGTTAACGAGTACATTAGTGCACTACAAAAAGAGAGGTCTAGCTGTGAAATATGGCGTTAAAACAAATGGCAATGTTTGGTGTAACATCCATACCTGTCGTAAACGCCATTTGCACGAATCAAGTTATTTTGACTGCTTTTTATTTTGTCATTAGATGAACTTCTGTCATTTAATTATATGATCCTTGTTTAGTTTTAAGATCTTAACTCGGTTTCTTTTGTGAATTAGATTTGGTCGTGAATGGAAGAAAATTGAAGACTTTGTTGGTACAAAAACAGTTATCCAGGTACTTTCATATAATAAAGCTCATAAGCATCACTTTTGATAACTTCTGGATGTGGCATCAATGAGGCATTATGCTTGATATTAGTCTTGCGTCTTATTATTTGTTGATTCAAATTATTTTCACTACAATTATAGAGAAAATTATTTACGTGTAGGAGTTTTGTATTTATGTGTTCAACCACAAATCCACATCCCTCAGATGTGTAAATGATTGGGCATGACACTAGCCAGAAACTGGTTTGAGCATCAAACATCATTGTGCAGTAGCTAGGTTTTCATTATGTCAACGTTATTCGCTCTTGTACTTCCATGACAAGATTTAGAAACATGTGATATTTCCCATTTAGGGCTTTCGTGTCATATTTTTTTTCCAGTGTGAATCCCTCATTTTTTTTTTTTTGAATAAATCCCCTTAGTTTAGAAAGGATTAGTTATCTTTATATTCCAAAGTCCAAACCGTTATTTCCACTGTAACATAATAGTGCTACTCTTGAGATTGTGCAAGGTCTCTTACTTTTCTGTAAACTAGGTACACTTTTCTCGTTGCCTGTGTCAATTAGTACTTTGTTTTTATTTGTATCTTAAATTTTCTTTTATCCTTCATTCCTTCCTCTATGGTGCTAGAAAGATAAATAACCCCATTTATTCCAATATCTTCAAGCCCAAAATTTATTCTTCTAACATGTAAAGCTTTAATGTGCCATCCTATTGTTTAGCTAGTCAAATATTTACATCGGAGGCATTGCTCTGATGTATAATATTGCTTAAAGTGAGTAGTAAATAGTAAATCTATTCCCCTTTTTTCCCATATGTATCTGAGCGTTACATGTATATGCATGTATGTATGTATGTGTATGTGCATGCATGAACGTGCATGCATGTTCAATGCACGTGTGCACACATGCACATACACATATATACATGTACAGATTCTCTCTCATACACTATTTATTTTTAAACGATGAAAGAACGTAATAGAAGGAAAGGAAATGGAGTGTTATAAGACAGAAACAGGGTGTCCATATGTATCATACCCCTTGCCAAATTAGAACATTTACACATTGACATGGAGAGAGGCTTTATTCTGATTGTTTAGTGGACCCTTATAGGAAATCCCATATTACAAAACTGTTCAGTTGAATTATCAATTACAATGAGACCGCTTAGTTAATTATGGAAGAGATTGGCCTTGAAGTAATGAAACACACAATTGCAATGCAGAGTCGTGCAGCTGACAAGGATTCAATAGTTACATTCTACAACTACACAGTGCTAACAACATAATTATGAAAGGCATGCCATGACGTATAACGTGGCGTTTGCGCCTTCCTTCCTTGTGGCATGGGGAGACAAATGGCGCAAAATGCGCAAATGGCGCACGATGCAAAATGACATGCGACGCAAAATGGTGCGCCTTTTCATTATATATATATTATTTGTTTTCAATTTATAATCCAAACCAGTGTATTAAAAAGCGCGCCTTGAGGCACGCCTCGAGGCGAGGCGTATGTCAAGAGGCGTTTTACCTCCGAGGCTTAAGGCTCAACCAATTGAGGCGTAAAAAAAGGCAAAAAAACGTAAAAAAAAAAAACGTAAAAAAGTGTAAAAAACACAAAAAACAAAAAAAAACCTCTGGTTTAGGAGACTTTTTTTTACTGTCTTTTTTGTTTGTTGTGTTTCATTAAAAAGCCGTTTTAATCGTTTCCTCATTTCTATTGTTGGCTAGGTTAATTTAAAATAAGCAAATGCGATATTGCATGGAAGTGGGTCAAAGATTTACCGAATTCTACAAATTAAAAAAAAAAATTCTCTGTGGATTTTGTGATCATATATGCACCGGAGGAAGATATCATTTGACCTTTTGCAATTTATATTAAATGTGCAAGGATGATTGTATTTTGTTTGAATTGCTTTGAATGCTTTATGGTTTTTACTTACTATTTGACGTTTAGTGTTACTCCATATTAAAAATTAAGTATATGTGTTGCGCTTTTCTTTTACCTGAAAGGCTTACGCCTCAACGCTTCGAGGCTTACACGTCGCCTCACGGATCCGAAAACGCCTCACGTACGCCTTTTGCGTTTTAAAACATTGATCCAAACTACATTAAAATTAGTGTTCATCATATTACATAAAGCATTTAAAGGAGGTGGCATTATCTTTGACACAATTAATTATTTATCCTTCAAGGATATTGATAATTACAATAAATGAAATGAGAAATATGGATAATGCATCCGATGCCGAATGTGAGTTTGTATTTGATGATGATACTGATGAATTTGACTTGGCATATTTCTGCCAAAGCAGCAAGTGTGAATGATGTTAGATATCCAAGTAGAAGAATATCCATATCGAAAGGTTTTCAGCATCCGTTCAGCTTTTTACATCTTTGCAAAGAAGAAACAAATCTAAATGAGATACATGATGAAGATGCTGAAACTTATGAATCTGATGATGAAGACATTGATTTGAAAATATAATTGTTGAATCACATTCAGATTTCATGTTTATCAGTGTTATTTATAATTATATTGGATTTTGGTTTTAGAAAGCTATTACGCTTATAATTCTACATTTAAGATATTATATTTGATGACGCAAAATGCCCATTTTTTTTTTATTGTATGTATATATTTAACAAAAATATTGAAATTTTCAAGTCTGTTGTTATATATATAAAATTAAATTTATAATAAAAATATTTAAACGTGCATAGTAAATTAAAAATGCGCATGCTATTTGACGCGTCGTATGTCCTGACTTTGGAGAGGCTTTGCGCCTTTTTGCACCGTGCCATTAGTAACTATGACTAACTATTATAAATAAATGATGGGATATAGATCTTAAAGTTCAAACTTCAGATCGAGATAAGATTCAAATCGTGAATTGTAGATTCAGAAAATTCGTATTTAAATGTTTGCACAAGTTTGAACTTGATTTTGATGTTTGAACTTCCACAATTAAACATAAATCAATTTTCTCTCTTATTCCAATTTTTATTTGTTTCGAAAACATTATAATTAAAATTGTGAATCTAAATACATATATTAGTATGAGTTGATTTTCTGTTTTCTGGGTATTTGTGGTTGTGACTAGGTTTGAATCAGAATGTAAGTCCAATCATTAAAGGAGATCCAATATGAATAGGGATTTAAGTCGTAAGTCTTAAAGATTTTTGACAACAGTGATTGTTACATCCATTCAAGGGCTGACTTAACTGGGGATGTAGTTGTGGCGAGCGAGCTTGTATTCTCTCCAATTGTTACTGGCGAACGATTTTCTGAAAAATTCTAACCCAATACCTTTTTTTCGTTGATGAGTACTAAACCAGTTTCAGATTCAACTAAGCAAAGTAACTCACCTTTATTTCATGTTTGCAGATCCGAAGTCATGCACAGAAATACTTTTTGAAGGTTCAAAAAAACGGGTTGATGGTTCATGTGCCCCCTCCTCGGCCTAAGAGAAACCATACTTATCCTTATCCTCGAGAATCTTCTGAAGATGGTTTGTACCACATTTCTGGTACATTAAGATATCTTGTATTCAAACAAAACAATCATGAATTTTTGCATTTTTCAATAAGTTCTCATAATGAATTGTGACATCATAATATCCTTTTGTTCTTTTATCATTTGAAAAGTAATGATTAAAGTAAATAATCCTAATGGTTGAGATTTTTTTTAGTCATATCTTGTAAATCCTTTTGATTTTCCTCTTCGTTATATCAGGAGTCTTTTCATAATATAAATTTTTTTTTTTGAAAATTGTCTTTTCAATATATATATATATATATATATAAAGCTCTTATGGAAATTTGCAGTTTTTATGGCTATAATTCAATATTGTGCTGTTCGGTCTCACTTTTGAATTTAATCTGTATGCAGACATGCTGCCAATTCAAACGTCAATGATTTGCCCCTCTCCGTCAAGCTACTTTGCGCCAAATGCATCATGGGAAGATAATTCTATGCTCCTGGATTATATCTCTAATAATGATTCAATGTCCACTGATCCTGGTGCCTCTCTAGCAGGATTTGAAGGCATGGAAAATTACGTCTGCCACGTCAAGATAATAATAAATATTATATTAAAGTTTGTTTTGTCAAATTGCGGGAACCTTTTCATTTCATTCATATATAACGATTCCATCTTGTCGTATTATGAATGTTTTAAGAATAATAAAATCTACAATACAATCAAAGCCTATGGGTTTCCTTCTAATTTATCATAACTTCTGTTATAAATGCTTTATAGTGTTTACACTAGCATTCTAAAATCGGTAACCTGCTGACCTAGGTGATACTGGATTGGGCATGGATATGTATAACCGGAAATTTGAATGGGGTGGCAATACCTGTAGATCATTGACGGTTCATGATGGCAACGAACAAGGAAATCAGCAACATCGATATCCAGGTGTTATTCTCTATGTTTATGCATACTTTAGTTAATGGGTTAATGGAAGATGAAAATAATAATTCTACAATATTAGATTGTACAAATAAATTCATTGGCTCCTTTTTTGTTTCAATCCATTGCAAATAAAATATTTGCAAATTAGGAAATGCATTTTTCTATAAGAAACTCTCACATCAATTAGCATGAATTGCTAAACATGTTCCAGCATAGATTGGTAATTGCAAAGTCAATCCGTGTTGTCTTTATTTTTGTGTTGCTTCTGTTTCTTTCACACGATAAAGCAGTTTAGTGTTTTCTTACATCGGACAACTTCAGTAATTGAAATGCATAACCATAGTGTTTCTGTGACTGTTTTTATTCTAGGCATAACCATAAAGTAGAAATGCATAACCATCAGGCTACTTTAGCATTTTTGTTCAGTGTGCTAATGGATTTTATATTTATGTTAAATGCAGATGTTTTGAATATAATTTTATTTGCTTTATTACCTTATATATTATTGGTCTCTTCAATGGAAAGTCCTCCAACTCCCAAAATCTTATTAATGGTCCCCTCTTCTGATTTTTTCTGACATTAACCTTCAATTCTGTAGACATCCAAGTCTACAAATCTTAAAAACTGTTTTGGTGTGCGAGTCCTAATTTTCTGTCAGATTTAAATTGATGAACTTTTAAGTTCTAGCCTCAAAATTTAGGAACCATCATCTCTAGTGAGTTATACGGATGCATGCATGCACTCGCACGCGCGCATGCTCACTCCCACACATGCATGTGCACATACATTCCAATATTAATAATATAACAAGGAGACGAGAGAGAGAGAGAGAGAGAGAGAGAGAGAGTAGATTAGTTAAATCGAAATGTGTGGTTGAAATCAACGGAGAATAGAGATGTAGCCAAAATGAGGTGTAGCTGATCCTTACCACGACTTTATTTTTTAGTTTAATGTACGTCCATGAATATGACCCACATACCGAGATATCTAAATCAAAGTCAACCCATATTTAAATGTCTCTAATCAACGCCTCTTATCTTACTTGCATTACTTGATTGCACTTCTCTAACTCTGTGTTACTTCCGCAGCGATACCAAACTTTGCTGAAGTGTACAATCTCATTGCTATCATGATTGATCCGGAAATTGCAAATTCTTTCGGGATGTATATGCAAAAACTTAAGGAAATGGACCCAATCACTGCTAAAACTGTATGTTTTTTGTCATATAACCCTATTTAGTTCTACTTGGATAAGCCGTCTCATTGCCATTATTTTTACTATTTATCTCCCTGCACGTGTTGGTTGCATCTAATTCAAAAACAAAATGGATTAAGAATTACAATGGTACACTTCCATGTCACAGTTACATATTATTGGGATGCTATTTAGCTGTCTAGCATGAAACAAATAAAAATTTCAATTTTAGTGCTCATCTTGGAGTCTTTTTTTTTTCCTTTCACTTTAAGATATAATACAACTAGAAAACCTTCTTTATGTTGTGTTTACTCATATAGAGTTCATCCGAAGGGCAAAGAACTAACTTGAGTTCTCTAATTTCCAGTTTATGTTAATAAAGTTTTAAAAAAGAAACTATGCAGTAACATCTACTGTTTACTCATCACTGCTTCGTGACAGGTTGTGTTTTTTTTGGCCAGTGTATTGTGATCTGATATCATGAGAATATAAACATACCTTAAGTTAAGATTTGTGCTATTAAGACTTTGCATTATTGCAAATATAAATCTCTAGCAGAAATTGCTTTTTTGAGTATATATGGTACCTTAAAGATTATAACGACACTTAGTCGCAATGGTTCTTCAAGCATCATAAACAATTCACTTGATGAACAGTTGAAACTTGTAACCATCTTGTACAATTAGTGAATCCACTCCGCAAGACGTAAAAAAAAGGGATTATAGGGAATCAAACATATATTTAGCATTTCAAAAGGTAAATATGTTGTAATCATAGGCATTAAATAATGTCTTTTCACAAATTAAAATTTCAGTTTACAGTTCCGTTCCGTTTTTTTTTTTTGAATTTTTTTTGGTTCCGTTCCAGAAGTATTGAATATTTTGCTTTTATTCCAATTCCGGATTTCGTTGTGTTTTATTAAATACGTTGATGAACCTATTATGTAAACACTCATCGGTCAATCTAACTTAATTGTAAGTGGGCTTTATAATTGTAATTTAACAAAGTTGAAATGTTGGAGCTCCAGCAATCCAACCACCATTTCCCCTTATATACTGAAGCCCTAAAGCCCAAATATGCAGAGGCCGAGTTAACAAATATTTTGAACCTATTATGATCCTTGCAATAATCTTACTAATTACATAATCTTTCTTCTTTTCTAAAGCCGTATATCTTCTTAGAACAATGAAAATAAGAATAAAAATAATCTTATTACACCCTGATTTGAACATGTAAATCAAAAGTGCAATAATAAGAATGAACCAACGATTTAATTAATCAAATCATCGACGACCTAATTAGTGGAAACACTGAAACCGTACGCCTTAAATCACCTTTTCGTATATTTTTTTTGGTTTCCTTAAACTTGGTTCTTTGATTTTTTTTTTTTCCTTGTATGGGGCTATTTGTTAAAATTTTGGTTTTACTTCTTTGTAGATAATTTTTTTATTTTTTCCCACCCTTGGCAGCGGAACGGGTAATTTCAATGAATTCAGGCAAGGCTGTTATGGTAATTGTTATCGTTACCATTTGGCAAATACCGTTATTGTACCGTTTTTTTTACTGGTAAACCAGAATTGTTTACCATTACGTTACTGGTCGACTGATATACCGATAATATGGTAACCGTTACACTGGTAATGATAAATCACCGTTTGTCCATCAAAGTTTATATCTTGACATATTTTTTGTACTCAATGCATCTTTATTATACTATATGTCGTGTGTGTTTATTAAACAACATAAATGAAAAAGAAAATAAGTGTATCTGGAATTATTTCACTTGATTATTGAAATAAATATAATCATTGATTTGGTTCTAAATGCATGTAATAATGTATACCAGATGAATATACATACTTTTTAAATTAACTGGTAAAATTACCATTGCCGCTGGTATTGAATAAATGTTATCGATAATTTACCATTAAAAATGGTAAATTTGCCATTATCATACCGTTTAACTGGTATATTGATTTCAATCAAAAATGGTTACCGGTCGACTGGTAATGGTATGATAATGATAAATTTGCTGTTACCAAAACAGCCCTAAATTCAAGCAAGTCATTATCAGAACTAGGTCGAAATGGTCTGGATAAGGCGTGCCGGTCAGAATTTCAAACCTTGGTTAAAATAAGAGAGTTTAATACATTTCATTGGGCATTATAATTTTTGTTTTAGATTTTGACTTGATTTGTACCGTTATCACATTCCACACCAAAGTAGCACTCTAAACTTGAATGTCCCGTCAGCTACTATGCCTTAGTGCATTTCATCTCTAAGCACAATACACTTGTTGGATTTTCAAATTGGGTTCGTCCATGCTTCATCTTTGATCATGGATATGTCACTCAGGTTTTAAGGAAACTAGTTTCACATTCCTATTTTGGAGAACTACTTGAACCTTTCCCATGCTACGTCTGTTTTACAAGTCTCTAGGGTGGAATCAGTTACCACCCTAAATTTGATCATCTTATAATTGTATTTTTCCACTTTCATAGTCATCTTCAACCACTATGATAAGCAACAATCAATTTGTCACCAAAATTTATAGCGAAAGATGCACATTTGAGCTCCTTTCATCGTCGTTTTTGAAAACCCTAATTTTGGTCATCATTGGTTGGAATGATTAATTCCAACCACAAAATGTTGTGCTATGTCAGGACATTGCCACTGATTGACTCCATGATGAGTCACATTCGAGAAGACTCTTCAAGCCAATCATTCCAACCACAAAATGTTGTGCTATGTCAAGACATTGCCACTGATTGACTCCATGATGAGTCACATTCGAGAAGACTCTTCAAGCCACCAACGATGCAAAGCCTAGGATCGCTAGAGCATGATCAGAATGAATTGGATTTCATTGATACAAATTTTACGTTAACAATATTTTTTTGGATATATATTTTGCAGTGTAAGTTTGCAGAAAAATCATATTCATTATGTATTGTTGGACATCAACAAATATTGATAGTGCAAGCATTTGCAGTTGAAGTATTTCTACACGACAAATAGTTGTAGTCATTGTCAGTACCTTTTAGACATACGAGTAAAAGATAGATAATTATAGTTTTTCGACATTTGACATTTTTAAAACATCCATTAAACATTAAATTTGATACAAGTTGATTAAAAATTATGGCATTAATTTTAACATCATTTTGAATGACAATTTACAAACATAATAAATAACTTGGCTTACTTTGTTTCAATTGGAGAAACGTAGTACTTTTTTGTAACTTGGACGTGCAACTGGCCCCATCTAATAATTGGGATTTGAGAACACAATCGTAGATTTTAAGGTTTTTCTTACAAATGAAGTTGAGGCATTTTAATATCTTAAAAATATATCAAAAAATTGGTGTGCTAATATGTGATTGTCATGTCAAAATTGTATTTTAGGAATATCATGTGAACGATGGTTTTTGGAAATGCAACTTTTTTCAAGTTGTTAGTATCGGCTGCAATTTGCTGACAATTGTGAAAATTGAAGAGTCAAGTTGATGCCTTCGAGTACGACCGACTAGAAATCAAGTTTGTCTTGGTAGTAGCCAATGATACTAATCTATATCTATCCCTTGGACCTAAATCGATATGGATTCAATTTGTCATTGATAAATTGGAAACAAATCCACCTTAGTAAGAAAATTTGTATCCGACGCAATTCTTATAAATTTTGTTCACTTGTATACTTGTTCATTTTAATTTGTCACTCTATTGTATAAGAAAAATGGTAGCTATCACCATATTAATGGCAAAAATTTGATTATGGGAAAGTTCAATAAATAACATAAACATAATCATCGTAGCTGATATTCAAGTTCCTAATGAATGAGGTTAAGGGGTTTACTTTAAATGACAAATAAAAGAAGAGAAATACTAAATTGAAAACATGAAAGCGTAATGCATAACATACTGTAATCATTTGAGCCAGTTTCCAAAAATCTCACCGAATAATGTCAGAGGATTTGATTGAGATGCCCTGCAACACACATAGTGCGATACTAAACACCAATTTGGGGGAAGTTTGGGAAAAGAATTCATCCATATCCTTTAGTATACTGCATAATGCACGCATAAAATGCAAGAAAACATACGAGTTAGTAATATGATCAAAACAAATGTTCATAAATAAACTGCATAATATTAGAGTGTACACCAAATGACCATGTATAGATAAATGAATCATAATATCTCCAATACATAAAATGCCATCATAATAAATGATCTTTTGTCAAAGATCATTAGCTCAAGTGGCAGTAGTATGAAGGTCTTAGAGGTCATGAGTTCAAACCAATGAGTCATTGAAATGAGTGCTTTGCTTGAGTAAAGCCTTTTTTTCTGAATTAAGTATCAATCTTACTATAAAAAACTCTCATAAATAAAGTGCTAACTACACAGAATTACATGATATGATTGTTACAAATCTCTGAATATTGGCAGAACTGTAAGCCCTTTGCTCGTATCCGCTAAATAATGACCACACACAATTATACCAAATCCATCTCTCATCTTACTTGTAAGTCCCCCAGAATGTCATATACAAAAACACACAAATAACTCAAGAAGTTTTGTGGAAAAAGCACATAAATTACTTTGAATTAGACACTAACGTGGTATGAATGATTTATTTACTTGCTTGATACTATATATACACGCACACACATCACATGGAAGAGAAAGAGGTCACACATCACATGGAAGAGAAAGAGGTCGACATATGGTAACACATAATCTTAGTATATCCATCTACATAAAAACATGCTACTCTAACAAGTAAAGTGATTTAGGATGTCCACATATATAAACGTATACAATTATCATATAACATAGCAGTCGTAGACAATTATAACATCCATGACGGTTACCCATCAATCATACACGATATTTTTTAATATATGGTGACATGGGGGACGACTCGTTGACCCACCAAGTACTAATATGAAAACTACGCCAAAACGGTTTTGGTATCGTTCACTCACACTGAGTGCGCAAACATTTGTACGTTTCACTACTCGAAAAGGTTTAATGTGATCCATCCCTAAATCAATTTGGCGCTATGCAGTAGATTGTTGTTCATGTTCTTGGAGTTAATTAGTCATATTGGCCTATCTCACTCGATACACAAGTCTTTTATCACCACTGCTCCCTCATCACATTGTATAACCAAAATCAGACATCACCTTTAAGTTGTATAATACTTGTGAATCACTATCACATTGCTAACACAACTCCACACTTGAATTCGCTGGCATTTTGTTGCAGTAGCTCATTCTCAATCAAGTCTTATTTCCAAGAGAGTTTCCTCTCGTCGATCCATAGAATCTCTTTCGTTTGCTTGAAAGTCATATTTTTTGTCCATAAACGCTTATTCATTGAGCAGTCAATCTCGATCATCAATCTTTTCTTGAGTTGTTAGAGTGCCACAAACCCGTCAATGGACTTGAGCGTCGCTAAAATCGCGTGAAGAAAAGCTTAAAAAAGCACTCTGAAATTTCTTAGAGAAATGCCTTTTGAAGCAGCTCAATCTTAGAGGATCGTCCGTCCCCTTATCGTGGTTCAAAATCAGACAGTGATAGCTATACCATGAAAATATTTTCAACTTAGGTGGTAGTCGAACCACCCCTTGATTGTGTCAGCCCACATCCTCTTATTCTCTATTTGTTTCCCATTGTTTTTCAAACTTTGCCCTTGCATTGAGCTACTAAAACCTTTCGTCTTGCATGTTGAATTTTTCTCCAAAAAAATTGCACTTTAACCACTTTGTTGATAAGAGTTTTGAGCGGTTCATCCTCCATTCATGTTCCAGTTAACCCAAAAATAAAAATCCTTTTAGCACCACTAAAATTTACCGAAAGATAGCTTGTATTATTTGAAATACAACAGTCTCGCAATCAGAATTGAAGCGAAGAAGTTATCATCATTTGAATAGTTGTTCATCTATCCTTGATGAATCAACTTATGTTGAACCATTATTGTTTAACAAGTCTACACCAATCCACTATTGCCGAACAACTTCCGTTGAACCATGATGTTGTCATTCTTTCTCTTCCATTAGTTCAGTATATTTCTTTAATGCAAGTGTAATTTCGTGACTCACTTTCCAGTAAATCAAACTCTTTTTCCTAGCACCAACATATGCATTCATATAGCGTACACAAATGATCATTCATAACGTGCATGCAGCACAACAATGCATGCTAAGATAAAGTCGTAGCAACCAAAAAACGACTATATTACATGTATTGTTATGCCAACATAATATAAGCTAATTCTAAAAAATACAACCAAAGAATGGTTTTTATTTAGATTCGAGATCTCGTTTTTTTGGTTTTTTGTAATTTTAGGAATTTTGATCTAATTCGTAAATTTCAATAAATTTAGTTCAAGTTTTGGATTCGAATTTTGTTAATTACTTTTCATATAACTACACATTAGTTTAATTAATTGAAATAAGATTTATAACACATTAAAAAATATTTGCTTATTACTTCGTTTTTACCTTTTTAGTTACAATATTAGTACATTTTGTAATTTTGCATCTTTTCAAAGTTTAAATTTCATATTTCGAATATTCATAAATTTGTGTTTTGAATTTATTCTTTTTTATTTTCTGCTATAAATTTGGATTTTCTGGTTGTTTTATTGAACTAGAGTTTTGATTTGATTTCGATCCATGTCGAAACAGGAATAGAACGTTCAAACTCCTAATGTCCAGGTCGAAGACTCAAACTTTGGTTTTTGTAAAGTGGCCGATCAAGAAGTGATATAGCACAAACATAATAGGTAATGCCGTAATGAATGCTCATCAAATAATTGCAAATCTTTCTATCAAGTGATGTAGAACAAGTAAAATATAGCTTCTCGACCGTAGATATGATCTACAATTTAATTCATGGATTGAACAGTTCTCTTCCTGTTGGTCTGTAATGTTTTTATATCTTTTTTATTTTGACTAGAAATAATAATTTTTAATTAATGGTAACCAATGGTGGTTCACAGATCAAGGTTAATGGAAGAAATGACTTGTGGTAGTTGAAAATAATTATAATCTCTTTTTAATTCCGTAATTGGGTAATTGTGTCTAATTAGCTTTTGGTTTTATGGATTGTTCTGTATTCTCAATCTTCATAAGAATCGGGTCTAGACCCCTAACATATTAAAGTAACAACTAGATCAAGATTTACAGTGGATAACATAGATTGTTACATTGATTTCACACACATTTCGTTGCATCCCATTTAGGAAGTTCAAAATTCCATCACAAGGAATATATGTCATAATTAGGTCATCAAGGCATATCATGTGTAGCATATATCTAGTTCTATGCCAACATATATGATGCATAGCGTTATATCATGGACAAGAGCGAGCAAAAGACAAACAAAAACGATAATAATCGTACCTCTAAAATAGCTTGAGTGAGGAATTTGAATGCAGTGTATAGCCATTCACATCGTTACCCTATTGAACCTTCATATATTCTGTCATTTTCCTCTAAAATTGTTTCGTATCATGTCCAATTATGCAAATTTGTCTTTTCGGTCTAAATGCTTTTGGTTCAACCTTTGTTCCCAAGTTCGTCCCGTTTAGTCCACGAGTCAAAGACACTCTACCATAGGTAAGAACATAAAAGATTATGTATGCTCGTTATCTTCTGAGGTAAGTTGACTATATATATGCTAAATTCCATATCTTTCTGAGCATCGAAAAAGTTTTACAAATCTCAGATCTAACTTCCTCGTTCTACCAGATCGAACAAGTCTTTAGTGGATAAATCTTCATGAATACTAAATAACGCTGTAAAACTCCAAATCTCATTGTTTTTTACTTGCATTTTTTTTCGGGGGAGTTTCTTTTATTCGTTCTGTGAATAACATCAATGTTTCACCTTAACTGCTTCAGCCATTAGTGTTAAAAGGCTCCTCCATTTGGCTGATAAAAATTAAGAACCTTCCAAATATCACCAAAATTTACCGGAAGATAGTCCGAATCATTTGAAGAACAATGGTTTAACTTTTGTCACAATCAGATTTGAGACGAGAAAGTTATCACCATTTTAATATCGGTTCGTTTGTCCTTGATGAACCAGCCTCTACGTAACCACTATTGCTGGACCAATCCCCGCTAGTCCACTATCATTGAATCACTTTCATCAAACTGCAAGGTTGTAGCTCTTTTAGTCAACATTTCAGCAAACGCTTACAATGCGGAATGCAATTTCACTGCTCATTTTTCTATTAGTCAAACTCTTTTTAAAAAGCTCACGCATTTAAACATCATAAACCCACAATCATCCATCACCGCAAGCTCAAACACAACACATATAACAATATAAAAACAATCAATTTACATCAAATATTAAGGTATAAGGTAATAACACGAAAATATATGTTTGCTAATCATTAACTTATCATTATAACATCATAATATATGTTAAATTTCAAAATTACAGTCAAGGAAGATCAATGTTTTAAATCTTGTATTTCGATCACGTTTCGTTTCAGAATCTTCACACAAGCTATCTCGTATTAGGGGTTGGGTGAGATGAGTATCTCAGGTCTATATCTCGGATTGACATTTTATATCTTAAAGTAAATATCTGTAATATCTCAGAGTAACTTACATATTTGAAATTGATGTTTAAATAGATTTATTTAACCATAATTTCAAAATAAAAAAATGTAATGTACTTAGGATTCAAAAATCTTCAGTTGGTAGATTTGATGATCTGTGGGCGCTTTCCTTAGTCTCCAGTGTCTCAGTCTTCTCTTTTATTGATAGTTTGGGTAGAATGATTTTGGTTAATAGCTTCTAATGGAGGTTTTAGGAATAAAACTAACGAGAAAGTGAGTTATGGTGGTTAGAATTAATCAAAATCTCCTAATCAGTTATTGGGTGAATAGATCTAATTGGTCCACCGCACTGTCTTATAATTTCAATTTTCATATTTTGACCATAACTTTGTATTCCTAAATTTATTTTCAACATATCTGTACTTGATCCACATCTATTCGAAAAGCTTAAGGCATAATAAAAATTATTCTTTGTGCTGTTTTCTCCACAAATGTTTGGGAAAATAATATTATTTTTGTTTTTGTAAATAATTTTAAATATTGCAGAAGTTTTTAGTTATAAAATAAGGAACAACCATAACAATCAACAGAAAGAGAATAGATATCACAAGCATCAATATAAGATAATAAACATATAAAAACTGTTGAAGAAGTATATGAAACAAAATTTTACAGTGGTTTGGTGATGTCCCTATATCCAATTATGTTTTTATTATTCACCTCTCTTTGATTTCGACCGACTATGGTAATACATTAAGTGATGCTGATTATTGAAACAGTAGGGGTTTTGATAGATTTTTGATGAGCTTCAAGTTTTTCAGATTGTGATCTAAATTGTAAATTATAAATTCCAAGTTTAAATTGAAAGCAAGACTTAAATCTTAAATTATAGATCCAGAAGGTTCATATTTTAAGGATCGTACTGAGGTTCAAAATTGCGGCTACTGATCCTGTTCCATCCAATTGATATTTAAGAAATTTCGGTTCAGTTTCGGTAGTTTTGAAATTTTTTCTTATAATATTATATATTATGTACACACATAAATACATTTTATATCCATACAAAGTAACTTGTTTTTGATTTGGGTTTATTTTGCAGCAAAAGCAAGCCCACTGTGAAGAATTAAAAAAAGCAAGTAAGAAAGAAACCGAGTATAAACTAATGAGTAATTTAAACAAACATGCCTAACCCGTACCTATAAATCCCTAAACTTGAGCATTCATTATTTTCCAGCCAAAAGCTGAGCTAGCCTTTGTCACTGTTTGAAAACAAATACTAAATATTATTGATGAAAATATCCCAAACATCGTCATGGTGGAATTCTGGAAATAAAATAAAATATCGCATGCAGATGGATCACTTAATCTAAATCTTCGATTTCCTATATATTATTGTTTTTGAAGCCTCAAACAACATCCATTTTGAAGCCCTAGTTTTCTTCCATGTGCGCGGTTAGCTTGCCCGAATCGGGTACTTTTCTTTTACTGTGATCCTGTTCATTGTTCTTTGATCAAACCCCTCTTCTCATTTTTAAACAATACATCTTTTTTTGTTGATTCCATCCTGGAACGATTTCATAGCGTATTCCAGTCCGATCATCATCGTAATTTAATCAGAATGGCTGGAGTTTCGACGTACCGACTGAAATTACTAGCCATGGATTATACCCACTTCTAAGTTGATTATGATGTTTGAACTACCGCTAAAATTAAAACCCAACTTTCTCTCTTACTCCAATTTTATTTTGTTTGGGAAACGTCGGAATTAGAATTGTGGATCCAAATATGCATATTGAATGTGTATATATGGACTGAGTGATTCTTTTCTCAAGCGTGGTTTTAACTGAGTTTGAATAGGAATGTTAATCGACTCATAATTGTACATATCCGATCTGAAATGGGATTTAAATTTTGCGATTTGAAGATTTCTGAAAATAACGATGAACTCTTTTTACTTGGATCTTTTCGATCTATATCTAAGAAACTCGTGTATTTTTAGACTTCAGAAGCATTGCTGGAGCCAAAGATATCCCTGCTAAACCGGATTTGGTAGTTTGGACGAGTTCTGGAGTGAGAATATTCGTAATGACGGGTCAAATGGACATTCCAAGGTCAAATTTCACCACTTCTTGATGGGATTTCAATGGCCTTTAGTTCATGATTTCAAGTTCCCATAACGTTAATTTCGACTGTCTTGCTTTTTGATATTTCGACCAAAACATGATACTCAATCTTGAGTTTCTGCTAAGCACTGTTTCAATTGTTCCCACGAATCCTGGATGGCTCTATGATCATCTGGATCCTATGCTTAATATAAAAAATTTAGGTATAACAAGAATCATGTCCAATTTTTTGACAGGTCAAAAGTTTTGGTAAACTGAGATTTACAGTGTCTAACGTTTAACTGGTGCACTATATGTTTCACACATTTTAAACTACCAGTCTTTACATTAGAAATTTAAAACTTGAAAGATAAAATAATGGCATGATTAACTCTCTTTTTTTTTTTTTTTTTTTTTTTTTTTTTTTTTTTGTTGAATTTTAGGGTTTGTGATTTTTTTATTTATCGACTACATTCGAATGTATCCATATGTGTAGTATATTTCCAAAATATACTCAGATCTTATGTTATACTTTCAGATACACATCCTTTGGGATTTCAAAAATATAGTCATATATCCAAATTCTGCTGATCACCTGTAGAATTACCAAAAAGTACTGTCCCATTGTGCAATATGATGTATTATTTATAGTTTATATTGATTATCGAAACTACACTTGACCTTTGCATAGTTTTACCAAGAACACTTCAAGTTTGAGGAAAAATTGCAGATGTAAAGCGGTTTACAATTTTCAAAGCGGAGCATGTTCTTGGTTACCAATATGTTCGATCCCATGTTATGCTACAATCTGCTGTATCCTCCCAGTTCACTGTTCACAAATTGAAGCATTCTGTTCACAAAAATTTATATACTGTCTCATATAAGTAAAAATGTCGAAAAAGTCCATCTTCTGTCTCAAATGTTTTTCTCTTTTCATTTTGCCAATAACTTCTTGTCGTTTTCTCGTCTACTAACATCGTATACACCTGTAGAAATACATGTTCTTTTAACACTATTCTTTCAACAAATGAATAGTGTTAAAAGAACATGTATTTCACTTCAGCTGTATGCTGCGTAATATGTGCTCTGCTGCTTTTGGTATTTTTGTAATGCTGGTGGCATAATAATATTATCAGCAAATGCATACATTGATAACTGTATTTTTTTTAAACAGGCTTTGGTATTAGTAAAAAATCTCACTATCAATTTGTCTAGTGCTGAGTTTGTACCTCTTGTGAGTATCTCAAACAACCCTTTTATTTCAGCAGACCACAAAGAATAGTGATCTTAATTCAGCCTAAATCGCTCAATTTCACATTTGTTTTTCAGAGTCGTTTCCTATTGGCATGTGGTACAAATTCAAAGGCAAATCCAGAAATGAGCGATGCATCTGTAGCTACCACACCTGAGATGTACAGCACTGGGTTCCTGCCAATACCATAAATAATAAATTACTTGCTGTCACCATTTAAAATTGGTGTTATATATTATGCAATAAATTTGAAACTCAACAGGGGAGTAAATAAACCGCCCTTAAAAACTCTTTATTTTATATTTGTAATAAATCAGGCCCTGTAACATTATACTTTGGAGCTCAGGGTCAGTAACGACTGGTCTGTGATAATGACTATAAATACTTGTGATTGTTTATGGAAACCTTCTATGTAATGCAGTGAAGCTATATGATGTTGTACTTTTGAGTGCATATGTTGCTTATATTCTTTTAGGTTCTATGTTATGTGAACTGGTTTTTCTTCTGAAATTTTGGTTGACAAAATGGTTCTACCAAAATTTTTAGTATGGTAAGCACGTTTTCTTTTCTTCTCTCCCTTATGTTAACGTGCATTTGCTTTATCTTTACAGAGAAAAAAACACGCATTCAAGGACGTTGCAGGTATGAAGTGAGACCGCAGCGATTGGGTTGAGATATCATTGCTTGCAGTTTCTTTTTGTTTAATTTACCAGGTAAACATTACAGTATCATTTAATTTACTGTTTTTACAACATTTTAAATGCGTGTGAAACTCAACAAATTAAAACTATGAAAACAACCCTATACCTTAATGTGTCTTATTGCCACTACAATCCATGTTGATGCGATATTGTTTGCGGTGATCATCAACCATCCTTTGATCGAATATTTGGTATAACATAGAACTTCAACTTGAAAGGTAAGTTGGGTTGGGCTATAAATGCTCTGCTATCCCATATCTGGCTATCCAGAGTTAGAAGGAAATTTATATTGAAAAACAAAAGGTAAAAGGAGACAGCAAATAAGTTTGGTGATGCAGAGGTATGATTTTTATGGTGATTCGAGTGAACTATTCTCATATGGATCCTCTCAATAATCATACGTTCAAGGTTGATAAAGGCGATCCGCACTACTTATTTCACAAGATAAATGACCATATGACCGAATCAATACAATACAATGTTTTCTTTGAATTTCAGCTATGACCAATTCCCCTAGAACTGTGTTTGAGCGACCCTGTGCGTAGCCTTTGGGATGACTTTGATTCCAGGTGGTGCTCCTTATGGAGTCCTCAGTGCATCACATACTCGAACTTGAACGTGTTGTGAAATGATCCAATTTCTCGACCTCAGAAATCGTAGGTAATACACCCTAGTTATTCACGTGATGTAGATCTGATGTCGGAGAGTTAGATGGTTTGAATATAAATATAAATATAAATAGAAACGTAAAATAATCAGAATCTCACATATACTTAAGTAGTTTACGTCAGAAAGTACACAGAAACGGTCTGATAAATACAAGTTCTGTGGGAATGGTTGTACACCCCGTTCTTACAAGTGCTGGTGTATATATAAATGCAGCGGAATGATAGGTAAATACAATAACAGGGCCCAAAAGATTCGTGCTGCTGTAGCCTCCAAAATACTCTGTTTCGAGATACAAAACGATGCTATCCACTTAATCTCCAGGCTGTCCGGAGAAATATAACACCCATAATTTAAAGGGAAAAGAAAAAAAAAAACTCTGGATCGGTCATGAGACTGATGTGAAAAACTCAAATCCGCCAGTTGAGAATAATGATATCCCATAAAATCACGACCATCGATAAACATAACACATGTTTTTCTCTTGTGGTAGCCAAACCTTTACTATATAAAGTTACTTGATATTATTTTTAATGACTTACAGGATAAAATTCATTAAAATAAATCAACTCAAAATGCGAAATTATTATATTAAATTCTGCGTATGTTAGGCAATACAAACATGACCACATGCTCTTAGGAAAATGTACCATACGTTGGAAGGATAAGGGATTACCTTTTGTACGGTACACCCCTAGAGAGATGTACCGAGGACCATTGCCCTCCGCCCCACTGAGAAGGCTGAACTAGTTATGTAGACCCTTCACTGGTACACTGACTGAATATGTCATCATCTCAGTCGTAACCGACATTATCAGGATACCATGTGTTATGAAACTGCACCTTTGCGGAAGCGACCGGGATCTTCTACACCCAATTACGTAAAGATGATTTTTATGGAAACAAACACAGATATGAAATCGTACGCGCAAACACAAGATATTCCACCCGACCACCCTCTTTATTGATTCACAAAAACAATTTTTTTTTACACTCAATGAATCAGAACCAACAATAAACAAAATTACAAGAATCAATAGCCTTATTGAGATAGGGAAAAAATATCTAGATGACTACAACTTTTGTTGGAGAAGAACAATGAAGAACGACGGCAAACCCTTGGATTAATTAATTCGGTCTCAATCCCATGCTGTATAATCCAATCCTAGATGTTGCTTTTATAGGAGAATAAAAGGCCTAGGAAAATACCCAATTTGCTCCTTCAATACTTGTAGAACAAGTCACAAAAAGGCCAAGTCAAATAGCAGAAAAATCCGCTCAGACATCTGACCAATATCTGGCAGACGTTTGTCCAAGCTATCGGGTTCCAAACCCTTACAACTCAGACGTCTGACCAAAATGCCTTCAGACATCTAGCCAAACTATCGGCTTCCAAACGCTGTAAAGTCAGACGTCTGACCAAGATGCCGTCAGACGTTTATGCTGAAACACAGCACAAAACTGCTCCTCCTTGCCTTCTTTCTACTGCTGCACCATCTCCTCTATTGCCAAACACATCCACGCCTCGTCTCTATCAACATATATGATTTTATGTCACAAATCACTCCACTCCACCTTGATATGAAATCACATCACATCAAACGAGCTTCCAACACACAAGTCATCTAGCTCTTTCAACAACACATATTCTCAACTAAACCATTACAAACACAGTCCACCGCCTGCCAACGATGCATCTTCCACCTAAGATGCACCACGCATCTCTAACGGTCTTAAAATGCTTGTAATACCACAAGGATCTCCACTTTGTGGATTTTCTACATCGACTCCCGTCTACCACTTGATCTGAGCTCCTTTCTCGATCACCCTGGATCCCTCGAGCATCATCAACATGAAGACTCATGTCTAACACATCAGCAGTGACCAAATTAACCTCTCCACCTTGTTTTGGACTAGATTCTTCAACCGTCACTCGCTTTTCCACTGTTGACCGCAGAACCAACCAATCCATACAGGTTTCCCGCCTCCAAGACACCTCTCATCACAACACGACCACCCTTCTTCACTCTCAAAACTCCACATCGAGTATCATAAGTGCAACCACGACGATCCAACTGGCTGAGAGAAATGAGGTTATGCGAACTTGCGGGTATATGTCGAACTCCAGAGACTTCCCTTACCACGCCATCATGCATACAAAACCGGATAGATCTAATACCACAAACTGGTAGCTCTACTCCATTGGTTGTTCTAATCACATCGACATTCTTCTCATAAGAAGAAAAACACTTCGCATCCGTACAAATGTGAAAACTGGCTCCTGAATCCATCTTCTAAGGATTGACTTCGCTAAACAGGACATCACAAGAAGTATCACTAATGGAACTTGCAGCAATATCTACCTGTGCCTCATCACTTCTATCACCATCCACAACCTTCTTCTTATCCCTCTGATAAGCATAACATTTCTTACGTATGTGGCCTTGCTTACCATAATAATAATAAGCACCTTTACCATTAGCCCCTTTTTTATTCCTTCTTGTATCTTTCCCTGAGTCCTTTGCTACCATAACCTCACCTTGAACTAATTTCAAACCTGACCCTTTTCTCCTTAGTTCCTCATTCAAAAGGCTGCTTCGTATCGTTTCCAAAGAATGGCTCCACTAGCATTGGAGTTACTCAATGAAACAACCAAAGTCTCCCAACTTTTTGAAAGCGAACCCATCAGCAGAAGAGCCTCCAACTCATCTTCAAAATTGACCTTCAGATTTGCCAATTGATTGATCACATCTTGAAATTCATTCAGGTGCCCTGCAACAAACTTCTCCTCATCCAAACTCAGCTGAACAAGCTTTCGAACCAGAAAAGCCTTACTTGTAGCACTCCTCGACTCATACAAAGATACCAACTTGTCCCACAAATCCTTCGCGGATTCACAACTAGCCGCATGATGGAATACCGAATCATCAAGGTACTGCCGAATTAAGGCAATCGCCTTTTTATCCATCTTCTTCCTCGTTCTCTCATCCACACCTAAGGGCTTCTTCGCATCTCCATCAATCGGATCATGAAGATCATTGAGATAAAGCATATCCTCCATCTTAGGCTTCCAGATCCCCCAATTTCTTCCTAAAAAACAGTCATCTTCGAAAACGCCATCATATCTGACATAAAAAAAAATCAAATTTTCCAACCTAAAATCACTCTAAGCTTTGCGATGATCTAGCTTTGATACCAACTGTTATGAAAACTGCGCCTTTGCGGAAGCGACCAGGATTTTCTTTATCCAATTACTTAAAGACAAACATAGATATGAAATCATACTCGCAAACACAAGATATTCCACCCAACCACCCTCTTTATTGATTCACAAAAACAGTTTTTGTTTACACTCAATGGATCAGAACCAACAATAAACAAAATTACAAGAATCAATAACCTTATTGAGATAGGGAAAGAATATCTAGATGACTACAACTTTTGTTGGAGAAGGAGAACAATAAAGAACGACGGCAAACCCTTGGATTAATTAATTCGGTCCCAATCCCATGCTGTATAATCCAACCCCAGATGCTGCTTTTATAGGAGAATAGAAGGCCTAGGCAAATACCCAATTTACCCCTTCAATACTTATAGAACAAGCTACAGAAAGACCAAGTCAAATAGAAGAAAAACCTGCTCAGACGTCTGACCAATATCCGTCAGACGTCTGTCCAAGCTGTCGGGTTCCAAACCCTGACAACTCAGACGTCTGACCAAAATGCCTTTGGACGTCTGACCAAACTCTCGGCTTCCAAATCCTGTAAAGTCAGACGTCTGACCAAGATGCCGTCAGACGTCTATGTTGAAACACAACACAAAACTGCTCCTCCTTGCCTTCTTTCTGCTGCTTCACCATCTCCTCTATCGCCAAGCACATCCACGTCTCGTCTGTATCAACATATATGATTTTATGTCACAAATCACAATACCATGCATTCTCATTCTTGACATATGAAGAGAAATCTAGAAGGGTGGTGATTATCTCATAATGGACGGTACTCACTTAACTCACCGTGTTCCCTTTTTTTGTCAACTCCGATTGATGAGTGTAACAACCCGGAAAATCAGAACTAATTTAAAATTTTTATTTTGGCAATTTTAATGAATTTTGAATATTTAAAATGAATTATTTTAAATAATTACAACTGGAAATTTATTTTGAATAGTATTAGAACGTATATATTTATTTAAATCGAAGTTAGAATATAATTATTTATTTTGGTTATAAAAGGAATTGGAAATGGCGCGGTAGTTTGAAAATTCGATTTCAAATTTCAAATGAATGTACAGGATTCAAAATAAACCGGATTTTAGTGAAACCAAAAATATTAGAATCTATTTGAAAATATCTTTCCAACAAATCCGAAAAATTGAAATTTCATAGTGGGAATAAAAAGTTATGCCCAGTTGAAAATTCAGAATAGTCGCTATGGAATTATAGCCCTTAAAAATAGCAATTCTGCAAATGACCTCCGTTTTCGACAAGACCACTTTTGTTGGATTCGGAATGTCAAATTATTGCTTGATTCCAATTTTCATAATTTTTGGAATCAATATGTGAGCGTGGCGAATTTAAACGTGTTTGGTAATTTCAGTTTGAATTTAATCGATTGAAAAATAACCGTTTTTCAAACGGTCTCCAAATTCGACGAAATTAGTTTTGTTAGGACCGTATCGTCAAAACATATCTAGATTTATTTTTCTGAAATTTTTTGGGTCCGTATGTAGCCTTGTTAAATTGAAATGTGCGTTCAAATTCAATATATAGATTTATATTTTGATTTAAACAGAAATTGATCGAAACAGTCAAACTGGTTTACGAAACATATTCCATTGTGTTTGGAATGGGGGTATTTGGTTAGGGCCGATAGTTGTTGAGTTCGATTTGGAGTTCATATCGGAAAACATGAATTTTTGGTAATTAAAAGAATTAAATAAAATAAAATGTTTTACTATAAATGCCCCCGTAACCCTAGCGCCCCCTTCAGTAAATTTCCGCAGCCTCCTTTCAAAATCGAGGGCTACAGTGCTTCGTTCTTTCTTCCCCATTGTTCTCAAAATCCACGCCACAAATCAGGGGGCTTCCAAAGGCAAAATGAGAGGGGATCGAGATCTCGAGGGTGGACGGTGGTGATGGATTGTAGTGGTGGGGTTTGCTGGAATTTAGGGCTAGAAGTCGTTAGCTTTGGGGCGGATTCTGGAGTTGATGGCTGCATCGAATTCGAAGGGGTTGGTGGTGGAGGAAGGCGTCGGGTAAGGCTTCGAGATGGCTGTGTCAGATCATGTGATGACGGCTCTGGTGAAGGTGCGCATGCGAGGGTAGGGTGTGAGCTAATGGGTTTCGACAGTGTTTTGGATTTTGAACGAGAGAGGAGTGACTAATGAAGAGGGTGATTAATTTTAAATTATTATTTAATTATTATGTTAATTAATGTAATCAAACGCAAATATTAACATATCTTTTACATACGAGGTTCAAATTCAACGAAACTGGATCCGTTGCGATCGTGGGATGAGAGCTTCACAACAAAACTAACCGCATCCAAAATGGAGCATGTTGGAATTTCAGGCAAATTCAAATCCGAACGGCGGTGAAATTCAGAAATTAAAGAACCAAAGTGAGAACTTCTCACTAAAATATTTCTGTATAGTTATTTATTTTATAACTGCATATATGAACACTCCCCGTCGTCCACAGACCATGGACGACTTGTTTGTTTGATTGTATTGTGTTGTTGAAATTGACTGTGATGTGAAACCGACTGTATAAAATATTCATATGTTGAATAAAATATTTGAAGAATAAAAATATCATTTTTATTGTATAAATGGACTGTACAAAATATTCATGTGTTGAAATAAATATATTATCGTTAAAAATATAATTTTTAGCGTGTATATGAATAAAATAAATATTCGTTTACAAATCGGATGATTCATTTATGTACACACATTTGACAGATATTGATTGGGACGATAAATTTTACACATCGCCCAACTACACAAATAATATTCAGTGTTTGTCGATTGAAACCCCACACGGGTATTGAGATGATATTTGACGTACACTAATCCCAATTGTTTAGTTGTATGTCGATCGATTGGTTGATATGCTGTTGTAAGCGTTAAATATTTATATTTAATGCATATACAGTGTAGAATGCACTCTAGATGATGGTTGATTGTTTATCATTGTTGTTCGATACATGTGTTATATGAAATCCATATAAATAACATTATATGGTAATTGGCTGTGTCTGATTCCAGTTCAAAAAGAATGAATATTTTAAAATAACCAATATTTTAAAATAATGAATATTTTAAAATAATATTCAGTAAAAGATCAAAATCTGATTTTGATGTCCGATTTGGGATGGACACAAATATATTTAAATATATAAAGCCGTGTTGATTAGATGTGCGCCATTTTGACGCGAACACTATTTATATTGATTTTATTCATTTTTATAATGAATATCGAAAAGGAAATGATTTCAAAATCTAATGTTTTGAAAATATTATCATTTATATATTAATGATATGGAATATTCAATTTTGATCTAAAATTGAATATGAAGTTGAAATTGTTTTTAAAACGAAGTTAAAACGATTTATAAAATACGTTTTAAAAGGAAATCGACGAAATATATATAATATATATATATATATATATATATATATATTAAATGGCCTGAATAGAACGTGTCGCACAGCGGCAGTTCACGAATTTTGACCATTGAATTCGAATTGATGTTACGGGAGATCCGACCGTCAGATTTTCCTCAAACTGGGACCTTTGGGTTCGTATCGAAAAGAGCTTTCCAACGAATATAAGAAATTTGGAATCTAACGGTTGGATTTGGACTGTCCAAATCAAATTTGGAAAAGGTCGCTGTAAGTGCAGTTCGATGACCGTTAATGGAAATCGAATGTACAGACCTTGATAAAATTATTAAAAATATTAAGAATTTGTGTAAAATCATAATAAATGATTTGGAAAGAATTGGGATGAGAAATTCCATATTAGAAATGATAAATATATTTTTATCGAAATGAACTAGTTATGAACTAGAATTATAATCCAATTATTTTTAAATTAATAAATTGGATTTGAAATGGTTTTAAAAATAACCGGAATTTCCAATATATGAATTGGAAGGGATTTGAATCGAAATTATCTTCGGAATATTTCGATATTGGATTCCGTGGTTATATGGATATTGTGGAGGAATTTGGAAGATATATATCGTTATTTTCAATACGATATTTGTCGGTTTCAGAATTTGATATTGAATATAAGCCGATATATTTTCGATTCAGAGCCTTGTATTTAATATCAAATTGGATTTTGGGTTTGTCGTGAACGATGTCTTCATTAACACTGTTCTTAAACCCAGTTGAGAAAAGATATAAATCTTTTATTAAGATTTAATGAAGTTTACCAATTAATTAACATTTAATTGGAATTAAATTGAAATTGGTTTTTGGGTTTATTGTGAACGGTGTTTTAAATAACACTTGTTCTTTAACCCGATTAACAATGGAATGAGATTTTGGGTTTGTCGTGAATGGTATCTTTAATAATACTGTTCTTAAACCCAATGGAGTTAAGAAAATTAGAAACTAACCGGAGATTAGCTAAGTTGAATGGTTTCCTGGGTATTGATCTGATGTTGGTTTCGGCCTTCGGGATTAATAATTAGGGAATTGATCTCCTATTAGTTTACGGTTAGGGATTGATGGAATGAGGTCTTCAGTAACACTGTTCTTAAACCCCGTGTGAAAAGAATAAATCTTTTAATTAAGATGTAGAGAAGAATTACCAATTAATTAACATTTAATTGGATTTGAAATGGAATGTGAATTGGGTTTATTGTGAACTGTGTTTTTAACGACATTCGTTCTTTAACCCGATATACAGTGAAATGTGATTTGGAATTTATAAATCTTTAGATAAGATTTAAAGGAGATTTTCCAAAATAAAATTTTCCAATTTAACATATTAAATTGGAATTGAATGGACGATTTGGTAATAATCGAAGTGAGCTTCTGTAGAGGAAGACTGTTAATATATATGGAATTTGAAAGGCTTTGCCGTTATTCCATTTATATTATCGGTTGGATGTGGAAGTTTATATTGATTATATATATCGACCTGTTTTCCATGAAAATTCCATTGTTAATGGAATGAGATTTTGGGTTTATCGTGAGCTGTGTTTTAAATGACATTAGTTCTTTAACCCAGTTAAAGATAAAATTAATTTCTTAACTTTGAAGAAAATCATTAACTAATTATTTTTGGAGATTAAAACTGAATTAGAGTTTTAGTGAATCTTTAAATAGATTGAAAGGTGAATTTGATAACTAAAATTATCAAATTCAAGAAATGATCGAGAATGGAGTATCACCAATTTTGCTCCAAGCGATAGTTAAATCTCTAATTAGATTTGAACGTGAAATGGTAATTAATTTTACCGATAACACCGTGGTGTTAGATATGAAGTATTACCAGTTTTGCTTCATGGGATGAATAGTTTGGGAGAATACTTCGGTAAGGTTCGCTAATCCCGACTAGTTTGGATAAACCTTAATTTAGTTTGAATTGATATCCAAAGGAAGATTAAAGAATAAATTTAAAGAATTTATCTTTGATAAAATTAATGGGAACCTTTCCCAGAGTATAAGAATTTTTGAATAAAAGAATATTCTGAATTGGAATGAGGCGTATGTTGTATCTGTGTAGCACTTGTTTATCATATACGCGAGTTATTCGGAAAGACCGGGTTTATTCCATTCCGAATAACTGAATCGGCGATGAATCAACGAAGATGACGGTGGTTGAAGACCGGAAGTCTTCACATCGTTTGGATGATTACTGATGTCTTGATTGGGCTGTACACCCAAGATAAGGTAATAAATGCTGATCGTTCCATACGTACTTGGAGATTGACCGGATATGTAAGGACCTCTCTCCTGTATTGGACGTACGGAACGAGGAATAAGGTGCCTCCGGTTTAGTTTAGACCCAGAACGAACTTGTAAATGGATGTGTGTCTGACATCAGATTTCATTCTGTGTGATTGATAGACATCAGTTGCATAGCGTGAATTGCCTATGTGGCATGCTGAGATGCAAATGATCAAGGCTGCTGTTGAAAGCAGAGTCTTGTGGTTGATGATTAAAGCACGGCTTTAATATAGCATAGCTTTGTGTATAACGTTAATTCGCGAGCCTCGCACCCCGGTGTGAACCAGAAACGGGAGAGGACATCAGGGAGGGCATGCGTTTCCTTCTAGCTAGGAGTGGTGTCAGGGTTTTGCATGCCCTGACGTTTTGCTTATGTGAATTATGGATAGTGAGGCACCTCGGATATATAGGCACTACGAGGCCGATGGATGATATTGTCTTTATACAGACCAGACTTACGCCCCATAGGGTGGGAAACACATGGTTCATGCATTTTAATCCACATCGAGTGGACTGGCCTTGACGATCCAAGGGTCACTCAAGCTCTGATCCTGAGGGGCGGGCTAGAGCGTCTCGAAGCGGTAAGGACGATCCCTTGCCTTGGTTCACAGACGGAAATCCAACTTCCAATACGTGACATTTCGGTTTTATTTGTAGAGCCTAGTATGGAGACATAGTGGGATGGGGCATTATGCCGTCTATGATTGATACATTTATATTTAAAGTTGTTTTCATACACTTTACACTATAATAGTATCAAAATGTTTTGTTTTAAACGTACCAAGCATGTTTGGCTATTATAAGGTAAAACTTTATCCTCCGGCTTGCGTTGCATTGTGTGATGGGACCTGAGTCTTATAATAGCTTCGTTTTTCCTAAAAGCATTGCGTTGTTTATTCTATGCACTGGTATTCTTGGGAGGAAACCTATTCCGTGTTATACGGCGTGGTCCCTTGATTTACCTTATCTTTAAAGTTTAAAATAACTGTTTTAGTTCTCACACTAGTCACATGACTGACCTAGAATTTATTGTTTTAACCTAAAATCTAGGTGCCCCTATTTTCCACACTGGTGTGAGAATCAAAACTAGATACGGTTTATTGTTGTGAATTGACATCAAAAACATTATTTTCTGTATATATATCAAAATTATGAATTTGAAACATTAATTCACTAATTGATTGATGGTTGTGTGTATGATTATTTGTTAACCAATAAAACCATTATGTGAATGAACGGTAAATATAACCAAATTGTGTCGAATATTGAAAACAAGAAATTTGTGTTAAGGGCTTAATGTTTAGCCCCAATTAATTTGTAGGACACGGGTTTTAAAATATTAGTTTCCAGGACAAAAATCAAAGCATACGTCTTCTTCTTCTCAAACGACTATCGTAATTTTTGAAATCATGTGTTCGTGAAAATTAGGTTAAAATTAAGCCGTTGTTTATTGTTTAATTAAGTTGCTTGTTTGTTTTTCGTAAAAAAATTAGTCGTTAATTGGGAAATCGTGATTCGAATTTCTTCATTTGGATTGGCTAATCAATTTTCTCAGTTGTTAATTTCTTCTTAAATCATTTGGTAAATCGTGATTCGAATTTGTTCATTTGGATTGGTTGATCGATTTTCTCTGTTTGATTTTTTGTTCTTTGGTGAGTGTTTTAATTTTTTGGTATTTTTAATTGTTAATTCAATGTTTTATGTCGTTGTTGATGCATTTGTATAATTTTTATTAAGGAACGTATTTTTGATCTATCGGACGAAGGTTTCTGTTAGATCAAAATTTGGATCTAACACCCAAATTGTTCTGAAGCTTATAGAATTTCAACTGAAGAATGAGAAAAAAAAAGGGAATAACACACAGAATTTATAGTGGTTCGGCGTTAACGAGCCTACGTCCACTTTATATATTATTGATTATACTTTGATAACTAATACAATCAAGAATTTCTCTCAATATTTCAGTAGTTTGACAACAATGGCGGATTTAGCACTCAATATTGCCAAAAAGATCCCAAAAAATGCCAAGCTCCGGGCTATTTATAGCTGATTTTGTCAGGCGGGTCGTGGTAACACGTGGCACGAATCCCGAGAACATCGGATCGCATCGCCACCGTTGAGGAAATGGTCAAATTAGCCGTTGTGGACAGGTGTCGCGATCTGCTTGATAATCGGATCGTGCAGATGGGGAGAATCAGCCCAAATGACGGTTAGGGACACGTGTCGCTAGATCCGTGCGATTCGGATCGCTGAAGACTAGCTCGCGCTTGAACGGGTCAGAGGGTTCGCCATGCATCAGGGAATCGGATCGGTTCGCTCTGGGCAACAATATCAGTTCGGATCGGATCGAGCCGCATAGAGGTCTCGTTCCGCTGATGGAATGGGCGAGTCGATAGTGTGCGATCCGATGGTGGGCGATCCAATATCGGGCGAGACGATGATGCAATCCATTCCTTCATGTTCTTAGAGAATGCGGTTTCGTGCTTTCTTCTTATGAATGATCCTAGATGGCTTGGTCAAAAAGCGAGCCAACAGTTTCGTTTGCTATAGTTCGAATAATAAACTCTTAAAGGTATTCTTGTGATAAAACAAGCAATGTTTTTTTAGCCTGGTTGAATCATTAAATTTTGATTATGGTTTTTGTATTTATACTATAACTTCAGATTTGGCTTGAGTAATCAAACAATTTATTTTTGCCAGTTAATTCTGTTTTTACTCACTTTGGTTATGTAGTTGGATCTTAAATATTATTAGTTGGCTACGCGTGTTATTTAGGTTTTTCTGATTTGTGATTTGTAAAAGATATTTGATTATATATTTTTTTCAAAAATTGTGACAGAAAATAAAAATGTAAGGCATTATTTATAGGAAATAATAAGTGGGACGAAAAATGATAAATGATTTCATTGATAACTGCATTTTTATGTTTATTTAGAGAAAATTATAATGAGCAATGTCCTAATGCTCAATTCATTAGCAAAAATACATGATTTTTATTTTCTGCCCTTATAGCGTAAGTTTATTGATTTTTATGAATATTAACAGTATGTGATATTTGATTTTGTATAGTCCTGATAATATTTGTATGAATAACATAACATATCTTATATGATTTAAAAAGATAAATGATTATATCTTTTTTCAGTATGACATAAATTGTATAATGAAAAGATTTTTTTTTTTTTTTTTTTGTAAATTTCATATGGCCTAATGTAGTTGATTGGATATTATGTTACAGTTTTCTAGTTAACATTAGGTATTAGTATATTACGAATTAATGGTTATTTGGAGAATGTTGTTTGTAACTTGTAAGTATGTAAAAAAGATAAAATGATTTATATTTTATATTTTAATTGCAACACAGTTTACATTGGACAATAAGTTAAAAGAAATCTGTATTACAAGACAAGTTGTATATCAGTTTTATATACTATAATTATTATTGTAAAGCAAACCATAAGTATAGCTTTGTATCAGCTGCAAAAACATAAAGATAAATGATTATATATTTTTGGGTAGTGAAAGATAAATTGATATATCAAACAGTGATTTAATTAAATATATTTATACAACTTGAACAAATTAAGGCATTGAATTTATAATGCGGTTAGAATATATTGAAACAGTGCAGTTAAACCTTGAAGTATTACCATAATTTTCACAATCCAACGCAATAGACAAACAATAAATATATTAAAACAATTAACAGTCATTAACATTGTATCTAAAAATAGTACAAATAAATAAATCCATCACGTCTACAAAAAATCTTGTGCATTGTTCACCATCAAGCATTATGAACCACAAACAAAGTTGTTATCTTCAGCAGATGACTTATCCTTTGTCCACCATAAATCTTCAGTATGCAATATTCCAGATGCAATACTACCTCTTAGATGATTAATTTCTATTTGAGGTATGGTTGAAATAAGACATCTATCTTGAGAGAGTCTTGCAATGTTCATAATCACATACATTCCGCAATCATATATGTTGTATGAAAGATAAATGCTTTTTAAGATGGTTAAATTTAACATAAGTTTATAATTCTTATTACAAAATTAATATATATGTGTATAAGTTAATGTATAAAAAAAAGAAATTACTAAAAAAGGTAAATGTATTTATTTTATGAAATTTTTTAATTAAAAATTAATATATATTTATTTTATAGTAGCAAAGATTAATATATTATTATAATATAATTTAATATAGTATTAAAAAATTTAGTGAATAAGTTTTTCACTTTTAAAGAATGTAATTTTTTGTATGTATGTTATACATAAACAACAGATTTTGAAAAAGATAAAATTATTTATCTTTTGGTGTTGATGAATATATGTGGGAAAGAAAATTAAAATATTTGAAAAGATAACTAAATTTATTATTTTTTAAACTTCATTTGAAATATAAGTACTAAAACTAATGTACATGTATTGTAAACTAATAAATATACCGATTTTTTTTAAAAAAGTTGAAATTATGTATTTGAATGCATATATTAAAAAACAAATTAATAAATTAAACAATAAAGCAATTATGTAGTATTACCCATTACACTGTTGAGCACATTCTCCAACTGTAAGTACAGATGATTTTTTGGCATTCTCCTTGGTTTGTTCCTTCTGAAGCTTCTTGTTTATGTCATTGAGTAAATTTTGCTGTATACAATAATAAGAATATTCATTAATTTAGTTAAAGTACAAAAAATAAACATTTAAAATATCTTACGATTTTTAATGCGCTGTCTTTGTGCCTGGTGGTAAATCTTCCGTTTCTACATCTGTTTGATAAAGAATCATACAGTGTCCAGTCTGAAAATTCTGGTTCAAATGTTAAAAGTACCCAATGTGACCCTTCGTGGACTGGAAATAAAAGTATATTACATCGTGAATCTTGTAGTGCTGTTGTCAAAGCTGGAATAAAGGAATGAGTTTTGACATTTTCTATGTCAATTGCAGCACTTTTCTGTATAAAAAAAGTTATATTATAGTTAGGGATGGCAATGGGACGGGTCTAGGGTCCAAACCCGCTTGACCCGCCTCTGTTTTGACCTATTTTGACCCGCCCTAGAGGGTCTTCGGGGCGGGTAGACCCGCGACCCGCTTTTGGAGGTTCGGGTCTAGGGCACGACTAACCCATCCCAACCCGACCCGCATGATTAAAACATCATTTAAACATTTTATAACTATAATGATTACTTGTTAATCTTCTTAGGTATACATGTTTATAACTTGAATATTATATTCTTTCTACCAACAAACTATAAATATTTCATAATATTAAGTTGCATCAATGATAATCATACAATAACAAATGCGTACATTTTGAACTATTATCTTACAACTCATTTTATTATATTCTCTTATCATTGTGAACACATTATAATATGTATACAATTTATCATTTATTGATAAAAAATATAAGTATATTAATTTGTGTATATTAGAACATATTATCACCGGGTCGCGGGGCGGGGCGGGTCTACCATGACCCGTACAGGTTTAGGGTACGGAGCGAAATTTCAGATCCGCACCGGGTCTACGGGGCAGGTCTGGGGTGGGGGTTAAAAAGTCCGGGTCGGGTCTGGGGCAAGAGAAACCCTCTCCAACCCGCCCCATTGCCAACCAGATTTATTAATTAATCATTACGTATGCGTATATAATAAAGATCTTATTGTCATTGTGGTATTAAAGTAAGTTACGTTTGAATTGACATTCCAGAATTTTGCTACTTTATACCAGAACCAATCAATTATCTGCACAGGCATTATATCAGAGAAGTTGCAATAATATATTTATATATATATACACACATATGTATATATACATACACACAAAATAAAGCAATTTTTAAATTGTTTTTATACACTATTAATGGATAATTATATTTGACAGAAATTAAAATTTATTGACATAAAGATAGTAAAACACTTTGCATATATCATAATATATGTGCATTTTTGCTTTGTAAGTTTTAATTTATAAAAAGATATATGTATTTATATTTTTTGTAATGACAAAAATATTAAAAAGATATTAGCAATTGACATTATTTGTTTCACCATTTGGCTAATTCTATTACTCAATATCATATGAAAACCGTTCATATGATATAAAATTATTTAAAATATCTGTATGAAAACATTATTTTTATTAAAAGATATATGTTTATATCTTTTTATATTGTTAAAAGTATGAAAATTATGTGATCATTAGAGCTTTTATGTTTCAGTAATCAGTATAAATATCATGTGTACATATTCATTAGTGTCATAAGTCGAATTATATTATATACTTACCTGGCCAGAAACAAATTCATCGAAAATCATTTCTTCAATCATGTCCTTATGTATGACAATATTGTTTTCATCATTTGAATTGTAAATCTCTACACTGTAAAGTAAACAAAGTTATAATTTAAGAAATTTGTTTTTATTAATTTATAAAGTATATAATTTAAACAGTATATAAGCTTACTTATCATCACCAACTTTGTTGAAGTAATCTGCTATGAACTCCTGTTCGTCATCGGGCAATTGCTTAAAAAATTCAGAACACACTATTTTCCTTTTCCTTTTTCTCATTTGTATACTTTTTGATGTGTTGAAAGTATCCATATCTATTGTTTCTTGCATTTCACACTTTCGCTTTTTTTTCTTCGGTTTCTCTTTATCTGTTTTTTCTTTTTCATCAAATTCTTCAGGGTCTTTATGTCGGTTTTCTTCAATTGTGTCGGTTTCATTATGTTCCATATCTTTTTCTGCATCTTTTTTTCTTCATCATCCTTTTTGACACATTAGTTTTCTGGAATTTCAGTTAAATTGTGGTGAGTATTTAACAAACTTTCCAATTCCTTTCTCTTCTTTTTTCCGCTTGTAATTGATTTTCTCTGGACTGAAGCTTTTTTTTTAACTGCTCAACTTTTGTTTTTAAATTTGCAATTTTTTTAATTTTGTCTTCGACTTGTGTTTGAAGACAGCTTTCTTCTTCAACTTTTTTCGTACCCTTTTCCAAAGTCTTATTCACTTCCAACAGAAGAACTTTTCATCTTTCAAAATTTTGTTGAATTTCTTTGCGAACTGAAAAAATACAATTAGGAAAACAATATTGTTAATTCATATTGTTGATTCATTTAATATATGCAAATGTATTTGACTTCTATGTGAAAATACACAATAATGATTAATCTGCATAAGATTATTCAAAGGTGTAATTAATAACAACAGGAAATAATTAAAAAGATAAAAGTTCTTATCTTTTTATACATGTGTTAAAAAGTTTAAATTTAAAATTAACAATAAAATGGTATAATCTTCAAGGAAGAATACATAAGAAAATTACCTTTTCTGACTTAATGGATTGAATTGATATGTTTTTCAACAACGATAAATCCCATTTTACTATTCTTGGCCTTTCATTTTCACATCCCTCTTTAACCTTAATGATTTGTGTCTTTTCACAAAGCCAATACTGTAAAAAAATTACAATATGTTAATTTTTGATATTAAATAAATTCAATGTACAGTATTAAACATAAAATACATACCAATAATATCATGGAGCATCCGGGCGTATTTCTTGGGTCTTTAGCAAATTTTTCAACATTTTCGGATACGTATGTGAATAGATTTTGCCCAAGAAATTGAATTTATGTTCTTCAAATTCCAAAATTTGGGAATAATTTCCCATTTTAAGTAGAATTGGTTGTTGGGGAAGATGAATGCTATAATTAGTAATAAAAGAAGTAATTTAACTAAATCTTCACTTCCATTCCTTTCTTCAATCAGTATTTTGATTCTCTTACTCAAAATTTTCTTATTTATCCTTTCATTCAACTCAAAATGTCGATTTAAAAAACTTAAGTGCTCCTCATCCAAGTTATTCCTACTAATAATTCCAATTGGGAATATATTCTTTCTAGTTAATGGAATTCCAAGTATTAAACTAATATCCTCTTCAGTCAATTTAACACTTGCATCTCCTATTTTAAACGCTTTCTCTTCCATATCGTACGATGTAATGACTTCATCTAAACTTTTTGCACTTTTTTTGATATCCTTTCTTTTGATTTTACCATCCAAAAACATATGAAATAATTTCTTGAAAGGTGTTCTATCTACATATGATATTGCATGAGAAGGGAATATGATTTTTTTCCTTTATTGTAGTCATCACATTGTAGAATGCATCTAAATTACACCTATAAGTTCCCTTAATTTTTTCCTCACCCCTTTTTTGCACTTCATAATTATCTGCATCATCTTCAGTGTCGGGGTCGGAGTTGTTGTCCAAATTTGCATATAAGCATTTGTGACGGCAAGGAATTTCGCTCGGTCCGAACCAGTCGCTAAACCGACCCAGACCGTTCGAAACGCCCTATCGTTTGAGAACACGACAAATCAGAACGCAGACGAAAGAACATTTCATTGATATTACAACAATGCATCAGATTACAAGAATATACAGAGTATGAATAAATATTACACAGAAATATCAGAGATTTAGATTACATTTAAATACATAGCAGCGGAAAATAATACAATACACAACTAGAAGAGATATACGGATACAAAGCTTTCCGGATATCGTTCCAGCTGTAAACCAGGATCCTGTGAATATAAATCTGCAAGACCAAAACTACTAGCTGCCCGTGTCAAAATAAGGGCACCCAGAGTTTAGGTAAAAAAAATAAACTCCAGGTCAGTCATGGGACTGGTGTGAGAACTAAAACAGTTATTAATCTTTATTTTAAATCATTAGGTAAATCAAGGGACCACGCCGTATAACACGGAACGGGTTTCCTCCCAAGAATACCGGTGCATAAAACAACAGCGCAATGCTAAATAAAGAAAAATGAAGCTATTATAAGACCCAGGTCCTATCACACAATGCAACGCAAGCCGGGGGATAGGGTTTTTACCTTATAATAGCCAAGAATGCTTGATACGTTTAAAACAAATCATTTGATACTATTATAAGTGTATAGTGTATAAAACAACTTCAAATCATAAGTATCAATCATAGGCGGCATGAATGCCCCATAACACTATGTCGCCATATATAGGTTATACAATCAAAATCGCAAAGTCACGTATTTGGAAATTGGGTTTCCATCTATGAACCGAGGCTAGGGATCATCCTCTACCGATTCGAGGCAATCTAGCCCATGTCTCAGGCAAGCGCGCAGGCAAGCCTTGGAGCGACAGGGCCGGTCCACCGATGTGGATTATTATGCCTGAACACTACGTTTCCCCGCCCTTTGGGGCGTAAATGAGCCAACGAATGACTCCATCGGACCCGGATCGTCCGATCAAACCGAGGCGCCTCGCAACAGCAACAACCACATAAGTCAAACTCGTCAGGGCGTGTAAAACCACTGACGCCACTTTTTAGCTATAAGGAAACGCATGCCCTCCCTGAGGTCCGTCTCCCGTTTTTGGTTCATACCGGGTGTGAAACTCGCGAAGTAAACGTTACACAAAGCTACGCCACAAAGGCCGTTCTTTGATCATCACCACAAGACTTTGCTTTTCAACAGAAGCCTCGATCAATTGCCACTTAGGCATGCCACACAGGCAATTCACTCCATGCGTTTGATATCCATCAATATATAACCCCTGATCTCGTACGTCTCAGAGAAGGGCGTTAAGCAAGAGAATAAATTCTCCGCCGCCAAACAGATATATATTTAATAGAGATCAATCACACGGACTAAAATCCAATGTCAGACACACAGTCCATTTACAAGTCCGTTCTGGGTCTGAACGAAACCGGAGGCACCTAGTACCCCGCATATCCATCGATCTCCAAGCACGTCTGGACGATCACCAACGGTTTCCATCTTCTTGGGTGTACAGCTCAATCAAGATCATCAGTTATCACCCAAACGACGTGAAGACCTCCGGTCTTCGACCATCGTCTTCATCCTCGACTTATCGTCGTATCAGTTATTCAGAATGGGATAAACCCGGTCTTTCCGAATAACTCGCGTATACTTTAAATAAGTGTTACACAAACACAACATACGCCTCATTCCAATTCATCAGTCACTAACCGTAAATTAATCAAGAGAATAATTCCCCAAATATTAACCCCGAAGGCCGAAACCAACATCAGATCAATATTCAGAAAACCATTCTACTTGGCTAACCGACAGTTAGTTTCTAAATTTCACATTCATAGGGAAGGGTACCCATTAGTTTTATTCAAGATAAATTTCTTGAATTTATTCTTTAATCTATTTTTGAATATCAATTCAAAACTAGTCGGGATTAGCGAACCTTACCGAAGTAATCATTTGTTTTAATTTCCCAATCCCAACCTATTCATCCCATGAAGTAAAACTGGTAGTACTACATATCTAACACCACGGTGTTATCAGTAAATTCAATTACCATTTCACGTTCAAATCTAATTAAAGATTTAACTATCGACTGGAGCAAAACTGGTGATACTCCATTCTCGATCATTTCAATCTAATTAAAGATTCATTAAAACTCCACTTAGTTTTAATCGTTAACTGGGTTAAAGAATCCGTGTCATTTAAAACACGGTTCACGATAAACCCAAAGTCACATTCCATTAATTATCGGGTTAAAGAACGAGTGTTATTTAAAACACTGTTCACGATAAACCCAAAAATCAATATCAATTCAATTCCAATTAAATATTATTTAATTGGTACACTTCATTAAATCTAAATAAAAAGATTTAATCTTTTCTCAACTGGGCTCAAGAACAGTGTTAATGAAGACACCATTCACGACAAACCCAAATCACATTTGATATTCAATACAAGTCTCTGAATAGAAAATATATCGGCTTATATTCAATATCAAATTCTACGATTAACAAATGTCGTGCTGGAAATAACGATATGGATATATATCTTTCAAATTTCCATAACAACATCTGTATAATCACGAATTCCTACATCGAAATATTCCGAAGACAATTTCGATTCAAATCCACTCCAATGCAATCATTGGAAATTATGGTTATTTTTAAAACCATTTTCTAATTCAATTTGTTTATTTAAAAAAAATAAATAGAATTATAATTCTAGTTCAAAACTAGTTCATTTCGATAAAAATCTATTTTTATCTTTTCAAATATGGAGTTTTTCATCCCAATTTTTCCCAAATCATTTCTTATGATTTTACACAAATTATTACTATTTTAAATAATTTTATCAAGGCCCGTACAGTCGATTTCCATCCATGGCTATCGAACTGCACTTACAGCGACCTTTTTCAAATTTGATTTGGACATAATTCCAAATCCAACCGTTAGATTTCAAATTTATAATATTCGTTAGAAAGCTCTTTTCGATACGAACCCAACGGTTCCGGTTTTAGGAGAATCGGACTGTCGGATCTCCCGTAATGTCCGTTTGAAATAAATGGTCGAAATTCGCGAACTGCCGCGGCGCGGCGCGTTCTATTCAGGCCATTATATTATATATATAATATATATAATATATATTTCGTCGATTTCTATTTAAAACGAATTATATAAATAGTTTTAAATTCGTTTCAAAAGCAATTTCAACTTCCATTTCAATTCAAATCAAAATTGAATTCTTCTTTATAAATTCGTTTTAAAATTCATTTCTATTCAATTTGAATTCATTTCAATTTGTTTCCAATTCAATTCGAATTCGTTTCGTTTGCTATTCAATTGAAATCAAATTCGTTTTCCATTCAATTCGAATTCGTTTTCAATTCAATTCGAATTGGTTTTATATTCAATTCAATTCAAATTCGTTATCTATTCAATTCAATTCGAATTCGTTTCGTTTGCTATTCAATTGAAATCAAATTCGTTTTCCATTCAATTCGAATTCATTTCGAAATCGTTATACATTCAATTCATTTCGAAATCGTTTTATATTCAGTTCGTTTCGATTTCATTTCAAAATATGCCTTTTCGAAATCACTTTTCAATATGCATTTTAAAATGAATAAAATCGATATAAATATCGCTCACGTCAAAATGGCGTCAATCTAACCAACACGGCTTCATATATTTCTATTTTCAAATATTCTATTCAACAAATGAATATTTATTCTTGTCAACACACGACTAATCTCAACGAATGAGTACTGTCCACGTGTGACAATTTTTTTTAAGTTATTTCGTTCAACACATGACTAATCTCAACGGATGAGTACAGTCAACACATGAACCTTTATGTTATAATATTCTTTATTTTCTAAATTGGAATGAGGCCCAACCAATCACTATATAATGTTGATTATATGGATTTTCATACACCACACGTATATAATAGCATTGGAAAATAATCAACCATCAACCAAAGTGCACTACACTGTATAAGCATCAAATATAGATATCTAACGCTCATAACAGCCTGTCAATCAATCGATTGACATATTTAATCAATCAGGATGAGTGAACTTCAAATTTCATCCCAACACCCGTGTGGGGTTTCAAACAATCAAACACAGATTTTTATTCGTGCAGTTGGGCGATGTGTAAAATTTATCAACCCAATCAATATCAGTCAAATCAGTGCATATAAACAAATCGGCCGATTTGTCTATAAATATCTATTTATTCACTTTCACGTTAAAAATTATATTTTTAACGATAAAATATTTTATTTTAACATATGAATTTCTATTCAGTTCATTTATTCAATAAAATTGATATTTTTATTTTTCTAACATATTTTAGAAAATTTCGGCGGCATAACGGCACGATACTAGAAACGGGACGAGGCCTAGCCTTATCCCCGGTCTAGTGAAGGCCCACGCCATTCACACATCAATCAAATCAATTCATTTCACCAAACAATTCAATTTCAATCAAATAATCTAACTAATTTTTGCAATCAAACAAACAAGTCCATGGTCTGTGGACGATTGTGTCGGGTGCTACTAAACATCGTCTGCATCCTAGTATATATATATAACTAGAAAAAAAAATTGAAAGGTGAGAAATTGTAACACCACACTCCCGCTATGGTCACTCGCTAAGGGAATGCCATAAATCGGTGGAGTATTTTAAGTGAATATAGAACAGAAAAATTACAACAAGACAGATATAAGTAATACTTGAAAATTTTAAAACATCATTTCATTGCAGCGGAAAGTAAAACATGTTTGGTTACATCACAAAACCATAATAAGAGTCAAGTACAAAATATCCATCCTGATAAATAAAAGTACATAATCCCAATACATGAACTGATAGCCATAAAAGAAAGGGTAAGCTGAGCTCTACATCTATGGTCCAAGCTCCAAAAGAGAATAAAGCAGCCTGATCTAAGCCCACTCGTACTGGGCCCACTCTGATAACCTGAGGGTTGGGAAAAAAGATAAAAACAACGGGGTCAGACATAAGTCTGAGTGAGTCCTATAACCCTAACAATACAATCATTAAAGTAATTAGGGTATGATATAAACAAGGTACGGTACCTCTGGGGATAATGACTACACTAGGTAGCCAACTAAACACAGGATGTACTAAGATAACCGAAAAGACGCATTTATCCTCCCAAAGATAATTACTGGATTACACCACCCCAGATCTACCCACCCAAGGGTAATTCCTACACTGCACCACACCAGTCATTCCTAACTTAAAGGTTGATCCCACCCATGGACCTATAAAATTAACTTAATAGTTCTCGCGTACCCCTAGGTGACTAAGTAGACGCCACGGGGCCCTACAATCCACTAGGTGTACACACTACTCCCCATTCGATCGGCTCCCTAACGTAGATACCCGTGCTGGCCCCACCGTGGGGTGTACCATTCCCCAACGTGGCAACCTGATAAAACTAACCGTGCACGGCTTATATCTACACGATGCAACAACGTCTTATTTACCAGCCCGGGTCCACACACGCATATGAAACCCGTTGGTCATGCGTTGCCACCGCTAACCCATTTTGGCCTCTTATAGTCAAGCCCAATATGCGTGTCCCGTCACTCGACTAGAGTCGAGCCCACTAAGATACGTTGGGATATTGGTTGAAATGGGCCCCCACAAGCTACCACCTAAGCTTGTTATTTTATCTAGTGTATCCCACTTAACCCCTTTTATAATCATGCCCACCTACATGTTAAGGTTTGGTTAAGTCATCTAATCATATATCAATTGCCACTTAAGGCACCCACTAGATTTCCACATGCCACCCAAAGCACTTACTTAACCCTTTACCCATGTTTAATTACATGTTCCTCTTTGGTTAAGTATTCTAATCGTATTTTCTATTGCCACCCAAGGCAACCCACTAGATTTCCACATGCCACCCAAGGCACCCACTTAACCCCTCATGTCCCTCTACATGCTAATATGGTTAAGTGTTTCTTAATTAATTAATTAAGATCATGACCTCATAAAGACCTCTCACATTAGACCGTCCTTTATGACTGCTGGATATGCCGGTTGGGTCCGGGCAGCCTTACGTCATAAAAAGGGTCTAACCTCGTGTCTTTACTTTAATCACGTATTTAATTTGTGCCTAAGACCTCTCACATTGGGCTAACATTTGTAGCAACTGGTTAAGCCGGTTGGGTCCGGGCAGTTTTACGCTACAACTGAGTCCAACCTCGTGTCTTAGTCGATTAATTACACCTAATTAATCACCCTCCTAATTTATATTAATTATCCCTAATTAATTAATCATGTTTTCCAGAATATGGGTAGACCTAACTCAATAGGTAAATTCCCAACTCCGTAGTATGGGTAGACCTAACTCAATAGGTAAATTCCCAACTCCATAATATGGGTAGACCTAACTCAATAGGTAAATTCCCAATTATGTCCATTTAATTTATGTTACTCTTAAGCATATCCATTCCACATCATTTTATTAACATGCATATTAACCCCATCGTTCCCCACGTAATCCGTTCTCGTAACGTGACATAATAAAAGGGAAGATTCATCACAAATGTCATGGGTTTAACCAACATAGCTTATAACTTTATCATGGGTTCAAAAGGTGTCAACTTGCATATATGAGCATACATTAAACCCAACTAGCATTTAACTCAAACTTGCATTATGCATATCATAAAAGAGACAACTTGCATATGTACTTGCACATAAACTTGAATATGAACTTGCATCATAACTTGCATATGAACTTGCATCATAACTTGCATATGAACATGTATCATAACTTGCATATGAACTTGCACATAAACTTGCATATGAACTAGCATCATGACTTGCATATGAACTTGCATCATAACTTGCATATAAACATGTATCATAACTTGCATATGAACTTGCATCATAACTTGCATATGAACTTGCATCATAACTTGCATATGAACATGTATCATAACTTGCATATGAACTTGCACATAAACTTGCATATGAACTAGCATCATGACTTGCATATGAACTTGCATCATAACTTGCATATAAACATGCATCATAACTTGCATATGAACTTGCATCATAACTTGCATATAAACATGTATCATAACTTGCATAAAACCAAACACTTAGCATGCATAAAACCAAATACTTAGCATGCATAAAACCAAATACTTAGCATGCATAAAACCAAATACATAGCATGCATAAAACCAAATACTTAGCATGCATCAAACCACATACATAGCATGCATAAAACCCAATAGTTAGCATGCATAAAACCAAATACATAACTTGCATAACATGTTACATATAGACTTGCATATAATCTCCCATATAGCTTGTATAACATGTTACACATGAATCAATGTTCAACATAGTATTTTGCATCATAAAACATAGCATTAAACTTGCATATAGCACACAACATACACTATACTAAACTTGCATAAACACATTGATTCCACAAACATAGCCATATCTTATCATATCCTATCATAATCAATTTAACAATTGATTGTTAAGTCTATAGAAACTCACCAAAACCAAGATTAGCAAACTTATGTAGTAGAACTAGTTGCTATACAAGAAGAAGATGATGATTTGAGGTTGATTAGCTTGCAACTTTCTTCATAAACTAGTGGAGGTTCCTCTCAAGTTTGATTTTGGCGGCATGGTGGCATCATTTCTATTTTTAGTATGAATTAGGGTAGTATTAGGGTGTATTTATAGATTAGGTGAGTGTTTTAGGCCCTTAGATTAACCCTAAATTAGATTAGGACCCTTAGATTTTGGAGCCTTCCAGAAACCAGCCCTAAGACCAAGCCCAAACCCCAAACCCCAAACTGGTGCACCCAACCACAGAACTCTCTAGAAACTGTGCAGGTTTCCTGGCTCGGCACGGGCGCACTTCCCAAGTGCACCAGTGTAAAAATGTGTTGGCGCACTTCACAAGTGCGCCAGTGCATTTTTGTGTTGGCGCACTTCACAAGTGCGCCAGTGCATTTTTGTGTTGGCGCACTTCACAAGTGCGCCAGTGCATTCTGGCTAGTTTTTCGGTTCTTCTGCCTAACTTCGTTCGTCCATATCTTCTTCATACGGACTCCGATTTTCGAAAACTCACTCTATTTCGCGTATTTTTCCGAGACGAACGCAATGGTGCAACCCGTTTCCCCTAATTCAAACATCTGGGATTAGTTATTCTTTAATTTGTGAATTTTAGCATTAACTGAAATTCGGGGTGTTACATTCTCCTCTCCTTAAAGGATTTCGTCCCCGAAATCTCTAAGTTAAGGAGAATGCATATCCTACCATCCAAACAACCATCTACTCAATCCATCAAACACGGGCATCCATTGTCCTTAAAACAGTTTCTAATGATGTATGAGCATATGCAAAAAGTGTGTGTATATGTTCCCTATCTAATGTATGAACATATGCAAACCATGATAGTGCCATGCATCCATTATGTATGCGAGAGAACCCTATCGACACATACAATATCTACATGAGTGCACAATCATTCACCAAAATGCATCATCCATATGATAACACAATCATTATACATCCATAAATATAGCTTCCTACACACAATTTTATGCAATATGCAATATGAAGTGATTGAGCCGATCTAGTGCCTAGAGTGTGTATACATGCATCCACGAGCAACCACTAGCAACCACTTGCATCCACATGCATCCATCAAGCATAACATGTCTCAAACACATGTTTCAACCATAGGTTTACCCTATCTAAAGGTCAAAGGTACTAATGAGAGGACATACTAAAGATAAGATAAGTACTAGACAAACGATAAAGGAGAAGTTAAAAGACATACTCCCAAAAAGAAATGGGTACAAAGAACGCATCTTCGCTTCCGTCTCCCAAGTAGCATTGCCCTCGTCTTCTCCCCATTGCACTTTAACTAGCTGAACTTCTCTGTTCCTCAACTTCCTAGTTTCTGACCCAAGGATGCGAGTAGGAGCTCGTCGAATCGTCGCATCACGCTCTACCTCTACATCTCTAAGCAAGCTCGGCTCTACGACCTCTGCGGTCTCATGTAAGCACTTCCTCAAATGTGATACATGGAATACATCATGAACACCACTAAGTCTGTCGGGCAACTCCACCCTATATGCCATCCGTCCAATCCTTTCCTTAATAGGAAACGGCCCAACAAACCTCGGTGCTAACTTCCCAATGGACCCAAAGCGAACAACATTTCTCAACGGAGATACTTTGACAAAAACCATGTCCCCAACCTCAAACTCAAGATCCGTCCTTCTCCGTTCCGCATAAGATTTCTGTCTATCTTGCGCTGCCTTCATCCTTCTTCGAACCAAATCAATCTTCTCTGAAGTCTCTCTAACCATATCTGGCCCAAGCAAGATCTTATCCGTAAATTCCCACCAACATGTAGGAGATCGACAAGGCCTTCCATAAAGAGCTTCGAAAGGTGCCATGCCAATACTAGACTGAAAGTTGTTATTGTATGTGAACTCCACCAAAGGAAGATGTTCTTCCCATGTACCTCCAAAATCCAAGATACAAAGCCTCAAGAGATCTTCTAAGATACGGTTCACCCTCCCGGTCTGACCGTCCGTCTGAGGATGATATGCAGTGCTCAAACACAACTGAGTCCCTACCGCCTCTTGCAAACTTCTCCAAAACTCACTAGTGAAGATAGGATCTCGATCACTCACAATGCTGGATGGTACGCTATGCAATCTAACAATCTCTCTAACATAGACTGAAGCAAGCCATGGAGCGGTCCTCTTACTCTTCATGGGTATAAAATGGGCACTCTTGGTAAGTCTGTCTACCACAACCCAAATTCCTGTATTGCCCTTCCTCGATCTCGGTAACCCATCGATGAAATCCATCGAGACACTATCCCACTTCCATTGCGGAACTTCCAATGGGTGTTGCAACCCACCGGGTTTCCTTTGCTCCGCTTTCCTTTGCTAGCACACCAAGCATCTAGCCACATACTCGGCCACACCTTTCATCATACCGGCCCAGAAGAAAAACTCTCTTCATGTCTTGGTACATTTTGTCCCTACCAGGATGAATGGTCATCTTCGACCGATGTGCATCATCAAGTATAGCCTTCCTCAGACCCTCGTCTTGCGGTACACAAAGTCTACCGTCTCTACGCAACCACCCCTTACCATCTAGGGTGTACCTACTCAAATGGCTGGACGACTCCCCCCTTATGAGCTTCTCTACTAACTCAACCAACTGTGGGTCGTCTCGCTGTGCCTCGCCAATCCGCCCCAAAAGAGTAGGCCTAACCTCCAAGGAGGCTAGCAAACCAGGTACAAAGTCAACGGAAGGTTTAAAGTCTAACATAGAATTAAACTCCAAGCTTCGCCATTCCACGAACAATGGACTCAAAGACAGCCTTTTTCTGCTTAAGGCGTCTGCCACCACGTTACCCTTGCCAGGGGTATACGCTATCTCAAACTCATAGGATGCTAAGAATTCCATCCACCTTTGTTGTCTTAAGACAATGCGCTCAAAGAGTCTCCAACACTTCCCTAAGATGTAGGGCATGCTTTTCTCCACTTCTAGAGAAAATCAGGATATTCTCCCATGCAAAATCGTCACAACTATCCATCTCTCACGCAGACCACCCTAGTCGAGCTCGGCATCCCCCAAATGCAAGCCCCAAAGGCCTAAACCAATATCAGACAAACACCCAAGGGATACCTCCTTCGAATTCAGACGACCTACGTGAGATGATACTAGTAAAAACGGCTAAATAATTAAGCCCTTGTCAATCTCTGGATGTCCTTGCCAGTCTCGCTCCAAAACCACCGTTTATCCCATAACGGGCTTTGCTCAACCTATTGAGCACATACGAAAACTTATTTCGCTCCTAGAAAAGACCAAGATGTCATCCACCAAGATCATCACGAACTTATTTAGGTACTCCCTTCTCATCAAATCAACAAAGTATGTGGAGGCGTTCGTCTAACCAAATGGCATCACCAGCCACTCATAAAACCATCCGGAGTCCTAAAGGCAATCTTCTCTATACTATCCTCAGCCACTCTCAACTGACGAAACCCCGTGGCTGAGTCCAACTTGCGAAAATACTGAGGCGCCAACCAACTGATCAAAGAGATCATCCATCCTCGGCAATGGGTGTCTATTCTTCTTTATGAGTTTATTTAGTTCTCTTTAGCCTACACAAAGTCTGAGGGACTCATCCGCCTTCGTAGCAAAAACTACTGGAGCACCCCACTCCGATATACTTTGTCTTATGGACCCCTTCTCAAGCAACTCCCCTACTTGCTTATGGAGTTCCCTCCTCTCGCGAGGAGCCATGTGGCGCACTGGTAAAGATACAGGTTTAGCATTGTCTACCAGATATATTCGGAAGTCAATCTCCCGCTCCGGAGGTAAGCCCTTCACCTCCTCAACGACATCCGAGTATTCCCGGACCACTCTAACAGATCGCAAACTCTCGACCGACGTGTCAAGCGATTCTAGGTAACTTAGCATAACAGATTCCATGGGATTACAAGAGATCTCGAGAGTGTTACCCAAGCGGGTCATAAGCCTAACAACTCTCCCTTCAAAATCAAGAACGGCACCCCTACTGGATAACCAGTCCATGCCCAAAACTAACCCATAGCTCGTGAAGCCCAAAAAGCATCACATCTACTCTCAACGCTAAGTATAGCAACTTTCAAACCCAAACACTTCATGGAGCCCCAATTGGGTTTGAAACAACTAAGGGATCATCTACCAACTGGCGTCTAAGTGCAGTGAATCAACTAAAAATGATGAGATAAACGAACTCGATGCGTCAGAATCTAATAAAGTTCGAACCGGAAAATAAAGAAATCCAAATTCCAACCTAGACGGTCCTATCTCCATCTGGTACACTAGCCGTGAGGGAATACAACTACCCTCTAGGAGATTCCGTACCTTGCCCTTGCCTCTTTGGACAATCCTAATAAGGTGTCCTATTCCTCTCAAAAGGATAACTACTCGCCTTCTTCATCTCATTCTCCACTCGTAACCTCCCACCAATGAGGTTTCATCCTTCATTAACCAAACAACTATTTGAGCCTTCCTCCCATCGTCTATCCAATAGATACCTACCAGTCCTCCTCCTTCTTGAACCAACTTCTAATCTGTCTAACGTCTAAGTCCCTTGAAGTGGTTTTCCGTTCTTATCTATCTTAGAAAGGTCATCTATACGCGGAGGGGAAACTCAAAACGAGAGAGGAAGAGATTCAAAACGGAGAATTCGAAAGATATAGATATGGCTATTGGGGATTATGCTTTTCTTTCAAAAACTTTTCTCTTAAAAGACATGTTTTTGAAAATACTCCTTTCAAAAATAATCTTAGAAAATAGTTTTTCTAAAAATTTTATCTGTTCTGGTAACCTTAAGCTCTGATACCACGTGTAACACCCCACTCCCGCTATGGTCACTCGCTAAGGGAATGCCATAACATCGGTGGAGTATTTTAAGTGAATATAGAACAGAAAAATTACAACAAGACAGATATAAGTAATACTTGAAAATTTTAAAACATCATTTCATTGCAGCGGAAAGTAAAACATGTTTGGTTACATCACAAAACCATAATAAGAGTCAAGTACAAAATATCCATCCTGATAAATAAAAGTACATAATCCCAATACATGAACTGATAGCCATAAAAGAAAGGGTAAGCTGAGCTCTACATCTATGGTCCAAGCTCCAAAAGAGAATAAAGCAGCCTGATCTAAGCCCACTCGTACTGGGCCCACTCTGATAACCTGAGGGTTGGGAAAAAAGATAAAAACAACGGGGTCAGACATAAGTCTGAGTGAGTCCTATAACCCTAACAATACAATCATTAAAGTAATTAGGGTATGATATAAACAAGGTACGGTACCTCTGGGGATAATGACTACACTAAGTAGCCAACTAAACACAGGATGTACTAAGATAACCGAAAAGACGCATTTATCCTCCCAAAGATAATTACTGGATTACACCACCCCAGATCTACCCACCCAAGGGTAATTCCTACACTGCACCACACCAGTCATTCCTAACTTAAAGGTTGATCCCACCCATGGACCTATAAAATTAACTTAATAGTTCTCGCGTACCCCTAGGTGACTAAGTAGACGCCACGGGGCCCTACAATCCACTAGGTGTACACACTACTCCCCATTCGACCGGCTCCCTAACGTAGCTACCCGTGCTGGCCCCACCGTGGGGTGTACCATTCCCCAACGTGGCAACCTGATAAAACTAACGGTGCACGGCTTATATCTACACGATGCAACAACGTCTTATTTACCAGCCCGGGTCCACACACGCATATGAAACCCGTTGGTCATGCGTTGCCACCGCTAACCCATTTTGGCCTCTTATAGTCAAGCCCAATATGCGTGTCCCGTCACTCGACTAGAGTCGAGCCCACTAAGATACGTTGGGATATTGGTTGAAATGGGCCCCCACAAGCTACCACCTAAGCTTGTTATTTTATCTAGTGTATCCCACTTAACCCCTTTTGTAATCATGCCCACCTACATGTTAAGGTTTGGTTAAGTCATCTAATCATATATCAATTGCCACTTAAGGCACCCACATGCCACCCAAAGCACTTACTTAAACCTTTACCCATGTTTAATTACATGTTCCTCTTTGGTTAAGTATTCTAATCGTATTTTCTATTGCCACCCAAGGCAACCCACTAGATTTCCACATGCCACCCAAGGCACCCACTTAACCCCTCATGTCCCTCTACATGCTAATATGGTTAAGTGTTTCTTAATTAATTAATTAAGATCATGACCTCATAAAGACCTCTCACATTAGACCGTCCTTTATGACTGCTGGATATGCCGGTTGGGTCCGGGCAGCCTTACGTCATAAAAAGGGTCTAACCTCGTGTCTTTACTTTAATCACGTATTTAATTTGTGCCTAAGACCTCTCACATTGGGCTAACATTTGTAGCAACTGGTTAAGCCAGTTGGGTCCGGGCAGTTTTACGCTACAACTGAGTCCAACCTCCTGTCTTAGTCGATTAATTACACCTAATTAATCACCCTCCTAATTTATATTAATTATCCCTAATTAATTAATCATGTTTTCCAGAATATGGGTAGACCTAACTCAATAGGTAAATTCCCAACTCCGTAGTATGGGTAGACCTAACTCAATAGGTAAATTCCCAACTCCATAATATGGGTAGACCTAACTCAATAGGTAAATTCCCAATTATGTCCATTTAATTTATGTTACTCTTAAGCATATCCATTCCACATCATTTTATTAACATGCATATTAACCCCATCGTTCCCCACGTAATTCGTTCTCGTAACGTGACATAATAAAAGGGAAGATTCATCACAAATGTCATGGGTTTAACCAACATAGCTTATAACTTTATCATGGGTTCAAAAGGTGTCAACTTGCATATATGAGCATACATTAAACCCAACTAGCATTTAACTCAAACTTGCATTATGCATATCATAAAAGAGACAACTTGCATATGTACTTGCACATAAACTTGCATATGAACTTGCATCATAACTTGCATATGAACTTGCATCATAACTTGCATATGAACATGTATCATAACTTGCATATGAACTTGCACATAAACTTGCATATGAACTAGCATCATGACTTGCATATGAACTTGCATCATAACTTGCATATGAACTTGCATCATAACTTGCATATGAACTTGCATCATAACTTGCATATGAACTTGCACATAAACTTGCATATGAACTAGCATCATGACTTGCATATGAACTTGCATCATAACTTGCATATAAACATGTATCATAACTTGCATATGAACTTGCATCATAACTTGCATATAAACATGTATCATAACTTGCATAAAACCAAACACTTAGCATGCATAAAACCAAATACTTAGCATGCATAAAACCAAATACTTAGCATGCATTAAACCACATACATAGCATGCATAAAACCAAATACTGAGCATGCATAAAAGCAAATACATAACTTGCATAACATGTTACATATAGACTTGCATATAATCTCCCATATAGCTTGCATAACATGTTACACATGAATCAATGTTCAACATAGTGTTTTGCATCATAAAACATAGCATTAAACTTGCATATAGCACACAACATACACTATACTAAACTTGCATAAACACATTGATTCCACAAACATAGCCATATCTTATCATATCCTATCATAATCAATTTAACAATTGATTGTTAAGTCTATAGAAACTCACCAAAACCAAGATTAGCAAACTTATGTAGTAGAACTAGTTGCTATACAAGAAGAAGATGATGATTTGAGGTTGATTAGCTTGCAACTTTCTTCATAAACTAGTGGAGGTTCCTCTCAAGTTTGATTTTGGCGGCATGGTGACATCATTTCTATTTTTAGTATGAATTAGGGTAGTATTAGGGTGTATTTATAGATTAGGTGAGTGTTTTAGGCCCTTAGATTAACCCTAAATTAGATTAGGACCCTTAGATTTCGGAGCCTTCCAGAAACCAGCCCTAAGACCAAGCCCAAACCCCAAACTGGTGCACCCAACCACAGAACTCTCTAGAAACTGTGCAGGTTTCCTGGCTCGACACGGGCGCACTTCCCAAGTGCGCCAGTGTAAAAATGTGTTGGCACACTTCACAAGTGCGCCAGTGCATTTTTGTGTTGGCGCACTTCACAAGTGCGCCAGTGCATTCTGGCTAGTTTTTCGGTTCTTCTGCCTAACTTCGTTCGTCCATATCTTCTTCATACGGACTCCGATTTTCGAAAACTCAGACTCTATTTCGCGTATTTTTCCGAGATGAACGCAATGGTGCAACCCGTTTCCCCTAATTCCCACATCTGGGATTAGTTATTCTTTAATTTGTGAATTTTAGCATTAACCGAAATTCGGGGTGTTACAGAAATTCTCACAAATAGCTATCCAATCATCTTGACTCTTCTTTTGATAGAAATCTTCATCGTTCTCGCATTTTTGTCATCTTCGTTGCTGTAGCCACTACATATGTAAAAATCGAATTTTTTACTTCGCTATTCAATATATAAAAAAAAATTGAATTTTTACTTCGCTATTCAATATATAAAAATCATATTTTTACTTCGATGTTCAATATATAAAAATCACATTTTTACTTCGATGTTCAATATATAAAAATCACATTTTTACTTCGATATTCAATATATAAAAATCACATTTTTACTTCGATGTTCAATATGTAAAAATCACATTTTTACTTCGATGTTCAATATATAAAAATCACATTTTTACTTCGATGTTCAATATATAAAAAATCACATTTTTACTTCGATGTTCAATATATAAAAATCACATTTTTACTTCGATGTTCAATATATAAAAATTGCATTTTTACCTCGATGTTCAATATATAAAAATCACATTTTTACTTCGATGTTCAACATATAAAAATCACATTTTTACTTCGATGTTCAATATATAAAAATCACATTTTGACAATTTAGTTCTCTACATAAAAATCTAATCTTTCGTAGCCTAAAAATCCTAACTTTCTTCATCATATGAATCCCCTTTTTATTAACATAGAAATCATAAAAATAAATAAACAAAGCTATATAAAAAAAAACAAAAAAGAAAGAAAAAGACACTTACAGGTTTTAGCAAGAGGGAGGGGGGTGCGGATCTTTGATGCAGGCGGAGGAGGGTCGGTGAACGGAGGTGGAGGCCATCGCGGTGGGGTGTTTGGTGGAGGGCGCGGTTGGTTGAAAGGCAGTGGAAAGGGGGTGGCGGAGGTCAAGATGGGTACGAAGAGAGGCGCGAGAGGGAGAAGGGGATAGGGGAACGAGGAGGAGGGGGCGGTGGGGGAGGACTGCACCTCGGCGGCGGCGCATCGGCAGCTGTCGCTGCTTCTTCTTTTTTTTTTTCCAATCGATTGATTCGATAAGGTAACGGAGGGGGGCTGAGATAATAGAAGGAGGGGTGTTTATTTATTTATTTTTATTTTATTTTATTTTAAAAAGTAACTTTTTATCTCGACCTCAAAACGAGTCCCACCGCCTGTCGTCTATAGCGTTTCACCCCCATTTCGAACACAATGGGATATGTATCGAAGGCTGATTCGATCGTTTCGATCAGTTTTCATCAAAATCAACATATAACTCTATATATTGACTTTAAACGCGCATTTCCATTTACCGAGGTCACATACTAACTAGAAAAATTCCAGAAAAATATTTTCTAGCTTCGTATTGACGATACGGTCCTAACAAAACTAGTTTCGTTGAATTCTGAGACCGTTTGAAAAATGGCCAATTTCCAGTCGATTAAAATCAACCGAAACTGGTCAAACGCGTTTTCCTTTGCCACGCTCACATATTGATTCAGAAAATTATGAAATTTGGAACCTAGCAATAATTTGACATCACGGACCCAACAAAACTGGTTTCGTCGAAATCCGAGGTCATTTGCAAAGTTTCCATTTTTAAGGGCCTGAATTCCATAGTGACTATTCAGAATTTTCAACTGGACATATCTTTTGATTCCCGCTATGAAATTTTGATTTCTCGGATTCGTTGGAAAGATATTATCAATTAGAGTCTATCGTTTTTGGTTTCACTAAAATCCAGATTGTTTTGCACCCGGTACATTCAATTGAAGTTTGAAATCGAATTATCGAACTACCGCGCCATTTCCAATTCTATTTATAATTATATATAAATATTTATATTCTAACGACGACGTATATAAATATATACGTCGTATTCAATTCTAAACATTTTTCTCGTTGATATTATTTAAAATAATCTATTTTAAATAATCAAAATTCGCTAAAATTGCCAAAATAAAAATTTTAAACTGGCCCAGATTTTCGGGTTGTTACAATCTCCCCCACTTAAAACTTTTCGTCCCCGAAAAGGAACAAAGTCGAAAGTGGTTTGATTAATCAACTCTACGTTCGATCTGGCTTCCATTCTCCAACTTTTCAGTTTCTGAGAAATTTCAAAATTTCAAAAATTTGGCTAACACCCTAAATTTTCGAAAAATTTCGCCATAACCTCCCCTGCACCGGGAGCATCGGGAAATCTCAAATAGCTTCCCCGGTCCTTCAGATCTCAAAAAGAAAAAGAAAAAGCCAAGCGGCTAGCCAATAGGCTCATAAAATCATCATCACCCAAACAAAACAGTAAATTATGTAGTAAACATGTACCTATTTGTCGGGCAAACAAATTTTATTCTCTGCTCTAGCCTCCTTGCTATGACCTGTTCAATGTAAGTACATGTATATGCAAGCAAATACAACCAATTTTCAATACAACTCACTATTTGATCAAATTGACTATATGGTTAAAATTTCTACTAATCAAAACTGTAATCAAACAACACAACCATCAATCGATTAGTTGATTAGCTTTTCAAATTGATAACTTTGATACATAGTCAAAAATCAGATTTTTGATGCCAAATCACAACAATAGGCCCTATCTAATTTTGGTTCTCACACCAGTCAATAGGAAATATATAGATATCACACCTTCGAAAACACGAATACCAATTCTGATGATGTTCGAACTATCATCAGAATCATCTTCGGGCGACTAGAGTGTGATTCTATATCTATCCAGTATATTAAAACTCCAAACACACGTTTGCAAGGCGTATATGCAAAATCTTTATATACTGGACTGTCCTAATCAATATGAAATAAATAATCAAATACGAATAGTTGATTTAAATTTTCTTGAAACAAAATTGTTTTCATTTGAAAAATATACTCTTCACACTCGTTCTAGGATACTACTGATCCCATCTCTAACGAGTCATTCTAATTGGATATTACTAATCCAATATCTGATGAATTCTTTCGTATGGTTCTAATGTGCCTTGTTCTCTAGCTTTGTAAACCAAAGCTCTGATACCAAATGTGACGGCAAGGAATTTCGCTCGGTCCGAACCAGTCGCTAAACCGACCCAGACCGTTCGAAATGCCCTATCGTTTGAGAACACGACAAATCAGAACGCAGACGAAAGAACATTTCATTGATATTACAACAATGCATCAGATTACAAGAATATACAGAGTATGAATAAATATTACACAAGACTTTGATCATCACCACAAGACTTTGCTTTTCAACAGAAGCCTCGATCAATTGCCACTTAGGCATGCCACACAGGCAATTCACTCCATGCGTTTGATATCCATCAATATATAACCCCTGATCTCGTACGTCTCAGAGAAGGGCGTTAAGCAAGAGAATAAATTCTCCGCCGCCAAACAGATATATATTTAATAGAGATCAATCACACAGACTAAAATCCAATGTCAGACACATAGTCCATTTACAAGTCCGTTCTGGGTCTGAACGAAACCGGAGGCACCTAGTACCCCGCATATCCATCGATCTCCAAGCACGTCTGGACGATCACCAACGGTTTCCATCTTCTTGGGTGTACAGCCCAATCAAGATCATCAGTAATCACCCAAACGACGTGAAGACCTCCGGTCTTCGACCATCGTCTTCATCTTCGACTTATCGTCGTATCAGTTATTCAGAATGGGATAAACCCGGTCTTTCCGAATAACTCGCGTATACTTTAAATAAGTGTTACACAAACATAACATACGCCTCATTCCAATTCATCAGTCACTAACCGTAAATTAATCAAGAGAATAATTCCCCAAATATTAACCCCGAAGGCCGAAACCAACATCAGATCAATATTCAGAAAACCATTCTACTTGGCTAACCGACAGTTAGTTTCTAAATTTCACATTCATAGGGAAGGGTACCCATTAGTTTTATTCAAGATAAATTTCTTGAATTTATTCTTTAATCTATTTTTGAATATCAATTCAAAACTAGTCGGGATTAGCGAACCTTACCGAAGTAATCATTTGTTTTAATTTCCCAATCCCAACCTATTCATCCCATGAAGTAAAACTGGTAGTACTTCATATCTAACACCACGGTGTTATCGGTAAATTCAATTACCATTTCACGTTCAAATCTAATTAAAGATTTAACTATCGCCTGGAGCAAAACTGGTGATACTCCATTCTCGATCATTTCAATCTAATTAAAGATTAATTAAAACTCCACTTAGTTTTAATCGTTAACTGGGTTAAAGAATCCGTGTCATTTAAAACACGGTTCACGATAAACCCAAAGTCACATTCCATTAATTATCGGGTTAAAGAACGAGTGTTATTTAAAACACTGTTCACGATAAACCCAAAAATCAATATCAATTCAATTCCAATTAAATATTATTTAATTGGTACACTTCATTAAATCTAAATAAAAAGATTTAATCTTTTCTCAACTGGGCTCAAGAACAGTGTTAATGAATACACCATTCACGACAAACCCAAATCACATTTAATATTCAATACAAGTCTCTGAATAGAAAATATATCGGCTTATATTCAATATCAAATTCTACGATTAACAAATGTCGTGCTGGAAATAACGATATGGATATATATCTTTCAAATTTCCATAACAACATCTGTATAATCACGAATTCCTACATCGAAATATTCCGAAGACAATTTCGATTCAAATCCACTCCAATGCAATCATTGGAAATTATGGTTATTTTTAAAACCATTTTCTAATTCAATTTGTTTATTAAAAAAAAAAAAAGAATTATAATTCTAGTTCAAAACTAGTTCATTTCGATAAAAATCTATTTTTATCTTTTCAAATATGGAGTTTTTCATCCCAATTTTTCCCAAATCATTTCTTATGATTTTACACAAATTATTACTATTTTAAATAATTTTATCAAGGCCCGTACAGTCGATTTCCATCCACGGCTATCGAACTGCACTTACAACGACCTTTTTCAAATCTGATTTGGACATAATTCCAAATCCAACCGTTAGATTTCAAATTTCTAATATTCGTTAGAAAGCTCTTTTCGATACGAACCCAACGGTTCCGGTTTTAGGAGAATCCGACGGTCGGATCTCCCGTAATGTCCGTTTGAAATAAATGGTCGAAATTCGCGAACTGTCGCGGCGCGGCGCGTTCTATTCAGGCCATTATATTATATATATAATATATATAATATATATTTCGTCGATTTCTATTTAAAACGAATTATATAAATAGTTTTAAATTCGTTTCAAAAGCAATTTCAACTTCCATTTCAATTCAAATCAAAATTGAATTCTTCTTTATAAATTCGTTTTAAAATTCATTTCTATTCAATTCAAATTTCAATTCAATTTGAATTCATTTCAATTTGTTTCCAATTCAATTCGAATTCGTTTTGTTTGCTATTCAATTGAAATCAAATTCGTTTTCCATTCAATTCGAATTTGTTTTCAATTCAATTCGAATTGGTTTTATATTCAATTCAATTCAAATTCGTTATCTATTCAATTCAATTCGAATTCGTTTCGTTTGCTATTCAATTGAAATCAAATTCGTTTTCCATTCAATTCGAATTCATTATATATTCAATTCATTTCGAAATCGTTATACATTCAATTCATTTCGAAATCGTTTTATATTCAATTCGTTTCGATTTCATTTCAAAATATGCGTTTTCGAAATCACTTTTCAATATGCATTTTAAAATGAATAAAATCGATATAAATATCGCTCACGTCAAAATGGCGTCAATCTAACCAACACGGCTTCATATATTTCTATTTTCAAATATTCTATTCAACAAATGAATATTTATTCTTGTCAACACACGACTAATCTCAACGAATGAGTACTGTCCACGTGTGACAATTTTTTTTAAAGTTATTTCGTTCAACACATGACTAATCTCAACGGATGAGTACAGTCAACACATGAACCTTTATGTTATAATATTCTTTATTTTCTAAATTGGAATGAGGCCCAACCAATCACCATATAATGTTGATTATATGGATTTTCATACACCACACGTATATAATAGCATTGGAAAATAATCAACCATCAACCAAAGTGCACTACACTGTATAAGCATCAAATATAGATATCTAACGCTCATAACAGCCTGTTAATCAATCGATTGACATATTTAATCAATCAGGATGAGTGAACTTCAAATTTCATCCCAACACCCGTGTGGGGTTTCAAACAATCAAACACAGATTTTTATTCGTGCAGTTGGGCGATGTGTAAAATTTATCGACCCAATCAATATTAGTCAAATCAGTGCATATAAACAAATCGGCCGATTTGTCTATAAATATCTATTTATTCACTTTCACGTTAAAAATTATATTTTTAACGATAAAATATTTTATTTTAACATATGAATTTCTATTCAGTTCATTTATTCAATAAAATTGATATTTTTATTTTTCTAACATATTTTAGAAAATTTCGGCGGCATAACGGCACGATACTAGAAACGGGACAAGGCCTAGCCTTATCCCCGGTCTAGTGAAGGCCCACGCCATTCACACATCAATCAAATCAATTCATTTCACCAAACAATTCAATTTCAATCAAATAATCTAACTAATTTTTGCAATCAAACAAACAAGTCCATGGTTTGTGGACGATTGTGTCGGGTGCTACTAAACACCGTCTGCATCCTAGTATATATATATAACTAGAAAAAGAAATTGAAAGGTGAGAAATTCTCAAAAATAGCTATCCAATCATCTTGACTCTTCTTTTGATAGAAATCTTCATCGTTCTCGCATTTTTGTCATCTTCGTTGCTGTAGCCACTACATATGTAAAAATCGAATTTTTTACTTCGCTATTCAATATATAAAAAAAAATCGAATTTTTACTTCGCTATTCAATATATAAAAATCATATTTTTACTTCGATGTTCAATATATAAAAATCACATTTTTACTTCGATGTTCAATATATAAAAATCACATTTTTACTTCGATGTTCAATGTATAAAAATCACATTTTTACTTCGATGTTCAATATATAAAAATCACATTTTTACTTCAATGTTCAATATATAAAAATCACATTTTTACTTCGATGTTCAATATATAAAAATCACATTTTTACTTCGATGTTCAATATATAAAAATCACATTTTTACTTCGATGTTCAATATATAAAAATCACATTTTTACTTCGATGTTCAATATATAAAAATCACATTTTTACTTCGATGTTCAATATATAAAAATCACATTTTGACAATTTAGTTCTCTACATAAAAATCTAATCTTTCATAGCCTAAAAATCCTAACTTTCTTCATCACATGAATCCCCTTTTTATTAACATAGAAATCATAAAAATAAATAAACAAAGCTATATAAAAAAACAAAAAAGAAAGAAAAAGACACTTACAGGTTTTAGCAAGAGGGAGGGGGGTGCGGATCTTTGATGCAGGCGGAGGAGGGTCGGTGAACGGAGGTGGAGGCCATCGCGGTGGGGTGTTTGGTGGAGGGCGCGGTTGGTTGAAAGGCAGTGGAAAGGGGGCGGCGGAGGTCAAGATGGGTAAGGAGAGAGGCGCGAGAGGGAGAAGGGGATAGGGGAACGAAGAGGAGGGGGCGGTGGGGGAGGACTGCACCTCGGCGGCGTCGCATTGGCAGCTGTCGCTTCTTCTTCTTCTTCTTCTTCTTTTTTTTCCAATCGATTGATTCGATAAGGTAACGGAGGGGGGCTGAGATAATAGAAGGAGGGGTGTTTATTTATTTATTTTTATTTTATTTTAAAAAGTAACTTTTTATCTCGTCCTCAAAACGAGTCTCACCGCCTGTCGTCTATAGCGTTTCACCCCCATTTCGAACACAATGGGATATGTATCGAAGGCTGATTCGATCGTTTCGATCAGTTTTCATCAAAATCAACATATAACTCTATATATTGACTTTAAACGCGCATTTCCATTTACCTAGGTCACATACTAACTACAAAAATTCCAGAAAAATATTTTCTAGCTTCGTATTGACGATACGGTCCTAACAAAACTAGTTTCGTCGAATTCTGAGACCGTTTGAAAAATGGCCAATTTCCAGTTGATTAAAATCAACCGAAACCGATCAAACGCGTTTTCCTTTGCCACGCTCACATATTGATTCAGAAAATTATGAAATTTGGAACCTGGCAATAATTTGACATCACGGACCCAACATAACTGGTTTCGTCGAAATCCGAGGTCATTTGCAAAGTTTCCATTTTTAAGGGCCTGAATTCCATAGCGACTATTCAGAATTTTCAACTGGACATATCTTTTGATTCCCGCTATGAAATTTTGATTTCTCGGATTCGTTGGAAAGATATTATCAATTAGAGTCTATCGTTTTTGGTTTCACTAAAATCCAGATTGTTTTGCACCCAGTACATTCAATTGAAGTTTGAAATCGAATTATCGAACTACCGCGCCATTTCCAATTCTATTTATAATTATATATAAATATTTATATTCTAACGACGACGTATATAAATATATACATCGAATTCAATTCTAAACATTTTTCTCGTCGATATTATTTAAAATAATCTATTTTAAATTGTAACGACCCGTATTTCGAGCGACTTTGGTTATCGACATAAGATCGATGTCGATAACCAAAACATCGAAAAATCGTGGTAATTAGTGAAAGAAATTAGAGGGTGAGGAAAGATAAGATAGAAAATTAGAATAGAAGAAGAAGAACACAACATCAGAGTAACACGAATCTCACAGCGGAACGAATAACAAATAATATATGTAACATAACTTTGAAATATACATCGGTATTTGAATATACATCATTATCAAAGTACAACACTTACAACACAGCGGAAATAACTATAGCTATATGATCCTGAAGCCTCCTGCTCCAGCTCTTCAATTATATCTGTAAAATCCCGACTACTTGACTGCCCATACAAATTTAGGCACCCAAGAGTTTAGGGAAACAAACAAATAAACTCCGGGTCAGTCATGGGACTGGTATGAGTAAAACAGTTTAAAACAGGTTGAATAAGTAAACGATATCTCATAAGACCACGCTGCATAACGGAACGGGTTTTTCCCTTATGAGAATCCAAGATAACTTTATATCAAAACCTTTTTGATATTATAATAATGTCTATCAACCACAGTTGTAACAACCCGCAAAAATCAGGACCAATTTAAAAATTTTATTTTAGAAAATTTTAATGAATTTTGACAATATAAAATAATTTATTTAAATAATAATGATCACAAATTTGATTCAAATCAAAGTTAGAATGAATGATTTAATTTTTATTATAAAAAGAGTTAGAAATAACGCGGTAGTTTGAAAAGTCAAACTTGAACTTTGACTGACCGTACAGGATACAAAATTTAACGGATTTTAGTGAAACCAAAAATATTAGAATCTATTTAAATTTATCTTTCCAACGAATCCGAAAAATCGAAATTTCATAACGGGAATCAAAAGTTATGTCAAAATTAAAATCTAGAATGGTCGCTATGAAATTTATAAGGGCCAAAATGCTACATTTTGCAGAATAAGGAATTAGGACCCGAAACCATCTCCATTGGTTTTAGAATGTTGTTTACATATAAAAATGACTATAAGAACTTATATTTTTGAGTTTCGGAAAAATTCCACTATTTTTGGTATTTTTAAAATATTAAAATATACACCTGAAAAATAGAATTTTTGCAAACGAACTCCGAATTCGACGAAACCAGTTTCTGTAGATTCGGAATATTAAATTAAGGTAAAATTCTAAAATTTATAATTTTTGGAATTATTTTGTGGCCTGTATAATTTTTACAGTGGAAATACAGCCTATTTTCAGACTTCGGAAATTTATAATAAATTCATACGGACTCGGAAAATTACGAAATCAGGTTCGTTGGATTCGTAATGACCTGAAATAATTATGTTTAAAATTTTATTAATTTTGAAATCAGCATGTATTTATAAGAATTTTTGAACTGAAGAAAACAGTTGAAAATTGAGTAATTGGGCACATAATGATATTTGGGCCCAAACCAAAATTAAACCCATGGTATATATTATTTTTTTTCTGAGTTTTAGGGCTGAAATTCGAAATGCACAGCAGCCACTCTATTTTCCATCATTTTTTCTCAATTTCCATGGCGGCTCCCTCTTCCTCTAAAATTCATAAAAAAATAAAATCTCTTCAAACCATAGCAAATTATATGTTTTCTCGAAGGTCTCGACGATACGAAGCTAATGGTGTAGTCGGTTTTGTCAAACAGCGCTCGGATTCGCCGGAATCTCATCTTAAAGCTCGCTGTTTTCGAAATTCAGAAACTCAAAACGTAAATCAAGAAATTCCCGTGAATCGAGGAAGAATTAGACGAAGTCACGAACACGGAAGTTCTTCGTCTACGCAAAACGAAGATGCTCAGAAAATTTCAGGCAGTTTAGAGCTGGGAGGCGGCCTGTGGGACCCGCGAGGCGAAATCCTTTCTAGGCGATTTCCCGATGATCGGAGAAGCTTTAGGGGCGGCTCTTTCTGGTGGTGGTGCGTCTCGCCAAGACGAAGACATTGGCGGTGGTCCCGTGGCGTCAGGTGGCCCGAGGCAGCGGCAAAGTGCGGTCAAAGTTCGGCGGTGAACAGTGTTTTTCGGTCAACGGGCTGAGGGTATTTTCTATTTTATTTTTAAATTATTTAATTAATTTCCAGAACTTTAAAATTGCATAACTCACTTATACGAAGTCGAAAATCGACGATTTCAGGTGCGTTGGGATCGTGGCGACGAGATGGACGCGTGGACACTAATTTTGTCCAATTCTGAGACAGTGAAATTTTTAGGTATTTTTCACGAATATTAATTAATTATTTAATTATGTCCAACTTTAATTAATCATAACTCTCTCGTACGAGGTCCGATTGACGAACCGTAAATTGCGTTGGACTCGTTTTTCCGAGCTCTTCGTGATGGCGCAGACCAGAGCTAAATCCGAGACAGTCAAATTTTCAGCAAAAATCAATGTGAGATTCTATTTTATAATTTATTAAATTTAAATTATTTTTCTTGTGGTTTTGATGTTTGTATGTACATGATTGTGGATTGATGATGTATGATGTCTGTTTGAGAATTGGTGATAGTTGTTTGGGTTATTATGGACAAATTGTTGTTGCATACACTGTTGATGAAATTTGTTGAATCAATAGAAACGATGTACATGATGTAAATGATAAATTCATTTTTATTTATTTATTTAAAATGTATGGAAATTTATATTTAAATAAAAGTTACAATTTTCATTGTTGTTCAGAAAAAATGAAACTTTGTTTATGTTTACAAAGATTATAACTTTGAATGGGATTAAGAAGATTACAACTTTGTTTTTGTTCTAAAAAAAAAATTATTACAACTTTGTTTGCGTTTTTTTTTATATATAAAATTGAAACTTTATTTTGTTTTTGAAAAGAACAAACTTTATTTTGTTTATGAAAAAGAACAAAACTTTGTTTTGTTTATTGAATAAAAGTTCAAACCTTATTTTGTTTTGTTTAAAAAGAACAAAACTTTGTTTTGTTGGTAAAGATTTAAAACCTTGTTTTTGCTTATAAAAGACTGAAATTTTGTTTTGTTTATAAAGATTAAAACTTTGTTTTGGTTATAAAAATTTCATCTTTATTTTGAGACGATTATAATAAATAAAGTTTTGATCTTTATTTTAGAATAATTAAAATTTTGACTTTTAATAAAAGATTTTATTTTTATTTTAAGTTAGATAAAGGAATATATTTTATGGTGAATTTGTGTCATTAAATCAAATGAAATAAAAAGGGCAATACCCAATATGTGAACATTGTTAAATTGTGCAAATTGTCTATGTTCCATTTAAGCACCTGTATACACTGCCATTTACAAGCGACCCTGGTTGTTTATGTGAGTGAACGATCAATTTTTACACATCGTCCAGAAGCACAGTTTATTTTAAAAATGTGAATTGTGTTGGCTGAAACCCCACACGGGTCAAGGGTTGACTTTTGAATACACGTCACCCTTGGAATAATTAGAAATGCACTTTGGATGGATGTTCTGAAATTGTTATGTAATTAATGTTTGATTTTACGTATAATTAAATTATATGGAAATGGTGGGTCTCATTCCAATTTTGAGTAAAATAATAAATATGCAAATTAATGAAATAAATTGGAAGTTGAAGTATTTAGATGATTTAATTTTCCATTTAAAAAGGAAATAATAAAGAAGCTTTTGAATTGACAATATTTCCTTCGAATGAAGGAAATAAATGCCCATTTATTATTCAATTAATGATATTAATTGACGCTTGAATTAAGTAGATAAAAACCTTTAACATTTGGAAGGTTATAAACAAATTATTGGAATTGGTAAATCACATTCCAATTATATTAAGAAGATTATAAATTGAAAAGATTACTTTTTATGTTAACATTAAAAATGGAAGATGGATTTCAAAATTTGAAATGTTTTTAAATTGATTTCATTTTAATATTGAAATGGTAGGTTTTAATATCACAAATTAAAACCGTTTTTTTTATAATTATTATTATTATAATATCATAATAATATGGAAAGTTAATATGTATTGAAATGGAATAATAAAGCTTTATATGAAAGAATATTTCAAGTAAGGAATGATATTAAGTAGTAGGATATTTTAAAATATAAAATATTTTAAAATAATATTCTTGGATAATATTTATAAATAATTTTTTTTTAATTGTACCTGGACACGAGGTTAGGTCACATTTATGGCGGAAGTCTGCCCGGAACCAACCAGCATATCCAGCAGCCATAAATGTTGGGCCTAATGTGAGAGGTCCAAGTGCGCAAATACGAATTGGGTCAAGACACGAGGTTAAGCCCAACCTGTGGTAGAAGTCTGCCCGGAACCAACCGGCATATCCAGCATCCACAAGTTGTAGGCCTAATGTGAGAGGTCTGGCCCGCTATTAAATAATAAAATGTAAAGATAAACATAATAAATGGATAAGGAAAATGAATTGGGCTATTCAGTCCATTTTAAAATAGTAACTCCATTTTAACCCGTATAAATTATGTTATACATTTTATAAAGGAAATCGAAGATGATTAATATTTTATATAAGATTAAATGAAATACTCTGAAATAAATGATGTCTAATTATATATATTAAATGGGAAATTTATGAAATTTAAATTTGGGTTTATCGTGAATTATGTTTTAAATAACATTTATTCTTTAACCCGAATTTATTATAGAATTAATTCCCTAAAATTTGAATAATCATTTAATAATGACTTTGGAAGATTAAAACTAAATAAAATTTTAATTTAAAACTTTAATTAGGTTGAAAGGTAATTAAGTAGTTAAGATCACTGAATTAAGAAAGTGATCGAAAATGGAAAATGAACCATAAAGCAATGAATATTTTCATGTTATAAATGAATAAATGAATGAAAACATGAAATGGTTATATTATTTATATATTTTATATAAATAAAAGTAATGAAACTTTTATTTACTTTTCACACGTAAATAAAAAGATGAAAATAAGAGTGAAACTTTTATTTACATTTCGCATGTAAATAAAAAGATGAAAATAAGAATGAAATTTTTATTTACTTTTCACATGTAAATAAAAAGATGAAAATAAAAAGGGAATTTTTATTTACATTTCACATGCGAATAAAAAGATATAAATATGAAATGAAACATGATTTAGAAGCATGAACCGCATATGAAAATTTAACATGTTTTGAAAGGCATGAAGTCGCATATGAAATGCATAATAAAGAAACCGCATATGAAATAAAAATTCATGTTTAGAGTAGTATTACTGCATATGAAATGAAAGGCAAATCTTGAGATAGCGTTAATATATGTATGATATTCAAACATACTTAAGGTTTATGCTACCATATTAAAAATAAATATATTTTTAAGATCATGTTCATATAATAAAAATGAACATATTTTTGATGTCGTGTCTATATATTGAAATAAGGTCCTTTTTATTTGAAAAGAATTAAACGTTTAAAAGACTTTAATTGTATATATGTTGGCTTTAACGAAATGATATAAAATAAAATATCATTTTTATTTTGTATGATTGTTGAAATAAAAAGAATAAATTGTTGAATTATAAATTCTTTGACACGATTAATGAATGGACGATATATTTATATGCATGAAATGAATGGACAATATTTATACGCATGAAATGAATGGACGATATTTATGAAATGAATGGACGATATATATATACATGAAATGAATGGACGATATTTATAAAAGAATAAATAACGATATAGAATGGTTTGCAAATTTATATATGCGAGAATTATTTGGGAAGTCCGAGTTTACTCTCATTCCAAATAATGATACGACGTTCAAAGAGTTGAAGACGGTGATTGAAGACCGACGATCTTCACATCGAATGGGTGTGTTGCTATTGAGACCCATGAGAGGAGTAGCTACCTTGAAGGGGCGACAGTAGTAGCCGTCCGGACGTAGTGTTGATTGCACGGATTTGACTTTCGCTCAGACCCAGGGCATAAGTTTATAAATGGAATGTATGTCTGACGTTGTAGTCCCTTATACTACATTCGTTGATCTCTCTTAATATATATCTGTTTGGTGGTTAACACCCTTCTCTGAGACATACGAGCTTAGAGGTTATATATTGGTAGAAATTAATGGTATAGTATGGACTGACAATGTGGCATGCTAAGATGCATTGATCAAGGCTTTTGTTGAAAAGCAGGCCTTGTGGTTGATGATCAAAGCACGGCCTGTTTAGGCGTAGCTTTGTGTATAGCATGACTTCGCGAGCCTCACACCCCGGTATGAGTCAAAAACGGGATATGGACTGCAGGGAGTGCACACGTTTCTTTCTAGCTAGAGTGGTGTCGGCGACCTACCAGCCCTGACATTTTACTTAAGTGGATGATGGATTTTGAGGCGCCTCGTTATTTTTATAGGCCGTTGGTGGTCATACTATAGGTCCAAAGGGACCGGGAAGCGTGTGTTCAGGCATAACTAATCCACTGCCCATAGGCGGGGACCGGCCCTGAAGATCCAAGGGTTCACTGCGGGGGATCCTGAGGCATTTGCTAGAGTGTCTCGAATCGGAGAGGAGCTTGCCCCTAGCCTCGACTCATGATGGAATCCAAATCTCCAATACGACCTTGCGGTTTTGATTGTAGAACTAGTATTGGCGACATGCTATATGGTAACCATGCCATCTAGGATTGATACTTATGATTCAAATCTTTTTATTAAAACATATATACACTAATAATAATATCAAATCCGTTTTATACGTATCAAGCATCTTTTGACCATTATAAGGTAAAACCCTATCCTCTGGTGTGCGTTGCATTGTGTGATGGGACCTGGGTCTTATAATGGTTTCATTTTTCCAAAAAGACATTGCGTTATTTCTCGATTTACTTTAGTTTATGCACCGACAATCCATTGGAGTAAACCCGTTCCGCATTAGCGGCGTGGTCCTTGGATTTGCCTTATTACTATTAGTTAAACTAGTTAAGAATTCTCACACCAGTCCTTGTTGCTGGCTAGGGAGCTGGTTACGCATGATAGGGGGTTCTCACCATGTTGTTTGGTGGCGAACAGTGGGCTCTTACCCTTACATGTCCCTTATTTATTAGGGTTGGTTATTGCAGTCGAGAGGCTGGCCGTAAAACAAGATGTCTGGGAGATCATCTGTATGTCACGGTGGGAGGTTAAATCCGTGTCGTTACAGGTGGTATCAGAGCTTTGGTTAGCTCAAATCTTTGGGGTACAACTCGTTAAAACTGAACAAAAGACTCATCAGAGATTGGATTAGTAATGTCCAATAAGAATACTCATTAGAGATAGGATCAGCAGTATCCTAGAATGAGAAAACTCATTAGAGATGGGGTTAGTAATGCCCTAGAATGAGTTCAGAGTGATAAGCTTATAATTAGCGTATTTTTGATTATATAATCTATTTCTGAAAATATGATTTTTAAATATATAAAAAAGTATGTATATTTGATAAGTTAGTCAACAAATGAAATTAATAAGAGAAATTAAAATTTAGTTAGTTAATTAAACAACTTTTAGCCTAGTTCCTTTTCGAGGACGAAAAGTTTTTAAGTGGGGGCGATTGTAACAACCCGCAAAAATCAGGACCAATTTAAAAATTTTATTTTAGAAAATTTTAATGAATTTTGACAATATAAAATAATTTATTTAAATAATAATGATCACAAATTTGATTCAAATCAAAGTTAGAATGAATGATTTAATTTTTATTATAAAAAGAGTTAGAAATAACGCGGTAGTTTGAAAAGTCAAACTTGAACTTTGACTGACCGTACAGGATACAAAATTTAACGGATTTTAGTGAAACCAAAAATATTAGAATCTATTTAAATTTATCTTTCCAACGAATCCGAAAAATCGAAATTTCATAACGGGAATCAAAAGTTATGTCAAAATTAAAATCTAGAATGGTCGCTATGAAATTTATAAGGGCCAAAATGCTACATTTTGCAGAATAAGGAATTAGGACCCGAAACCATCTCCATTGGTTTTAGAATGTTGTTTACATATAAAAATGACTATAAGAACTTATATTTTTGAGTTTCGGAAAAATTCCACTATTTTTGGTATTTTTAAAATATTAAAATATACACCTGAAAAATAGAATTTTTGCAAACGAACTCCGAATTCGACGAAACCAGTTTCTATGGATTCGGAATATTAAATTAAGGTAAAATTCTAAAATTTATAATTTTTGGAATTATTTTGTGGCCTGTATAATTTTTACAGTGGAAATACAGCCTATTTTCAGACTTCGGAAATTTATAATAAATTCATACGGACTCGGAAAATTACGAAATCAGGTTCGTTGGATTCGTAATGACCTGAAATAATTATGTTTAAAATTTTATTAATTTTGAAATCAGCATGTATTTATAAGAATTTTTGAACTGAAGAAAACAGTTGAAAATTGAGTAATTGGGCACATAATGATATTTGGGCCCAAACCAAAATTAAACCCATGGTATATATTATTTTTTTTTGTGAGTTTTAGGGCTGAAATTCGAAATGCACAGCAGCCACTCTATTTTCCATCATTTTTTCTCAATTTCCATGGCGGCTCCCTCTTCCTCTAAAATTCATAAAAAAATAAAATCTCTTCAAACCATAGCAAATTATATGTTTTCTCGAAGGTCTCGACGATACGAAGCTAATGGTGTAGTCGGTTTTGTCAAACAGCGCTCGGATTCGCCGGATTCTCGTCTTAAAGCTCGCTGTTTTCGAAATTCAGAAACTCAAAACGTAAATCAAGAAATTCCCGTGAATCGAGGAAGAATTAGACGAAGTCACGAACACGGAAGTTCTTCGTCTACGCAAAACGAAGATGCTCAGAAAATTTCAGGCAGTTTAGAGCTGTGAGGCGGCCTGTGGGACCCGCGAGGCGAAATCCTTTCTAGGCGATTTCCCGATGATCGGAGAAGCTTTAGGGGCGGCTCTTTCTGGTGGTGGTGCGTCTCGCCAAGACGAAGACATTGGCGGTGGTCCCGTAGCGTCAGGTGGCCCGAGGCAGCGGCAAAGTGCGGTCAAAGTTCGGCGGTGAACAGTGTTTTTCGGTCAACGGGCTGAGGGTATTTTCTATTTTATTTTTAAATTATTTAATTAATTTCCAGAACTTTAAAATTGCATAACTCACTCATACGAAGTCGAAAATCGACGATTTCAGGTGCGTTGGGATCGTGGCGACGAGATGGACGCGTGGACACTAATTTTGTCCAATTCTGAGACAGTGAAATTTTTAGGTATTTTTCACGAATATTAATTAATTATTTAATTATGTCCAACTTTAATTAATCATAACTCTCTCGTACGAGGTCCGATTGACGAACCGTAAATTGCGTTGGACTCGTTTTTCCGAGCTCTTCGTGATGGCGCAGACCAGAGCTGAATCCGAGACAGTCAAATTTTCAGCAAAAATCAATGTGAGATTCTGTTTTATAATTTATTAAATTTAAATTATTTTTCTTGTGGTTTTGATGTTTGTATGTACATGATTGTGGATTGATGATGTATGATGTCTGTTTGAGAATTGGTGATAGTTGTTTGGGTTATTATGGACAAATTGTTGTTGCATACACTGTTGATGAAATTTGTTGAATCAATAGAAACGATGTACATGATGTAAATGATAAATTCATTTTTATTTGTTTATTTAAAATGTATGGAAATTTATATTTAAATAAAAGTTACAATTTTCATTGTTGTTCAGAAAAAATGAAACTTTGTTTATGTTTACAAAGATTATAACTTTGAATGGGATTAAGAAGATTACAACTTTGTTTTTGTTCTAAAAAAAAAATTATTACAACTTTGTTTGCGTTTTTTTTTTATATATAAGATTGAAACTTTATTTTGTTTTTGAAAAGAACAAACTTTATTTTGTTTATGAAAAAGAACAAAACTTTGTTTTGTTTATTGAATAAAAGTTCAAACCTTATTTTGTTTTGTTTAAAAAGAACAAAACTTTGTTTTGTTGGTAAAGATTTAAAACCTTGTTTTTGCTTATAAAAGACTGAAATTTTGTTTTGTTTATAAAGATTAAAACTTTGTTTTGGTTATAAAAATTTCATCTTTATTTTGAGACGATTATAATAAATAAAGTTTTGATCTTTATTTTAGAATAATTAAAATTTTGACTTTTAATAAAAGATTTTATTTTTATTTTAAGTTAGATAAAGGAATATATTTTATGGTGAATTTGTGTCATTAAATCAAATGAAATAAAAAGGGCAATACCCAATATGTGAACATTGTTAAATTGTGCAAATTGTCTATGTTCCATTTAAGCACCTGTATACACTGCCATTTACAAGCGACCCTGGCTTGTTTATGTGAGTGAACGATCAATTTTTACACATCGTCCAGAAGCACAGTTTATTTTAAAAATGTGAATTGTGTTGGCTGAAACCCCACACGGGTCAAGGGTTGACTTTTGAATACACGTCACCCTTGGAATAATTAGAAATGCACTTTGGATGGATGTTCTGAAATTGTTATGTAATTAATGTTTGATTTTACGTATAATTAAATTATATGGAAATGGTGGGTCTCATTCCAATTTTGAGTAAAGTAATAAATATGCAAATTAATGAAATAAATTGGAAGTTGAAGTATTTAGATGATTTAATTTTCCATTTAAAAAGGAAATAATAAAGAAGCTTTTGAATTGACAATATTTCCTTCGAATGAGGGAAATAAATGCCCATTTATTATTCAATTAATGATATTAATTGATGCTTGAATTAAGTAGATAAAAACCTTTAACATTTGGAAGGTTATAAACAAATTATTGGAATTGGTAAATCACATTCCAATTATATTAAGAAGATTATAAATTGAAAAGATTACTTTTTATGTTAACATTAAAAATGGAAGATGGATTTCAAAATTTGAAATGTTTTTAAATTGATTTCATTTTAATATTGAAATGGTAGGTTTTAATATCACAAATTAAAACCGTTTTTTCATAATTATTATTATTATAATATCATAATAATATGGAAAGTTAATATGTATTGAAATGGAATAATAAAGCTTTATATGAAAGAATATTTCAAGTAAGGAATGATATTAAGTAGTAGGATATTTTAAAATATAAAATATTTTAAAATAATATTCTTGGATAATATTTATAAATAAATTTTTTTTAATTGTACCTGGACACGAGGTTAGGTCACATTTATGGCGGAAGTCTGCCCGGAACCAACCGGCATATCCAGCAGCCATAAATGTTGGGCCTAATGTGAGAGGTCCAAGTGCGCAAATACGAATTGGGTCAAGACACGAGGTTAAGCCCAACCTGTGGTAGAAGTCTGCCCGGAACCAACCGGCATATCCAGCATCCACAAGTTGTAGGCCTAATGTGAGAGGTCTGGCCCGCTATTAAATAATAAAATGTAAAGATAAACATAATAAATGGATAAGGAAAATGAATTGGGCTATTCAGTCCATTTTAAAATAGTAACTCCATTTTAACCCGTATAAATTATGTTATACATTTTATAAAGGAAATCGAAGATGATTAATATTTTATATAAGATTAAATGAAATACTCTGAAATAAATGATGTCTAATTATATATATTAAATGGGAAATTTATGAAATTTAAATTTGGGTTTATCGTGAATTATGTTTTAAATAACATTTATTCTTTAACCCGAATTTATTATAGAATTAATTCCCTAAAATTTGAATAATCATTTAATAATGACTTTGGAAGATTAAAACTAAATAAAATTTTAATTAAAACTTTAATTAGGTTGAAAGGTAATTAAGTAGTTAAGATCACTGAATTAAGAAAGTGATCGAAAATGGAAAATGAACCATAAAGCAATGAATATTTTCATGTTATAAATGAATAAATGAATGAAAACATGAAATGGTTATATTATTTATATATTTTATATAAATAAAAGTAATGAAACTTTTATTTACTTTTCACACGTAAATAAAAAGATGAAAATAAGAGTGAAACTTTTATTTACATTTCGCATGTAAATAAAAAGATGAAAATAAGAATGAAATTTTTATTTACTTTTCACATGTAAATAAAAAGATGAAAATAAAAAGGGAATTTTTATTTACATTTCACATGCGAATAAAAAGATATAAATATGAAATGAAACATGATTTAGAAGCATGAACCGCATATGAAAATTTAACATGTTTTGAAAGGCATGAAGTCGCATATGAAATGCATAATAAAGAAACCGCATATGAAATAAAAATTCATGTTTAGAGTAGTATTACTGCATATGAAATGAAAGGCAAATCTTGAGATAGCGTTAATATATGTATGATATTCAAACATACTTAAGGTTTGTGCTACCATATTAAAAATAAATATATTTTTAAGATCATGTTCATATAATAAAAATGAACATATTTTTGATGTCGTGTCTATATATTGAAATAAGGTCCTTTTTATTTGAAAAGAATTAAACGTTTAAAAGACTTTAATTGTATATATGTTGGCTTTAACGAAATGATATAAAATAAAATATCATTTTTATTTTGTATGATTGTTGAAATAAAAAGAATAAATTGTTGAATTATAAATTCTTTGACACGATTAATGAATGGACGATATATTTATATGCATGAAATGAATGGACAATATTTATACGCATGAAATGAATGGACGATATTTATGAAATGAATGGACGATATATATATACATGAAATGAATGGACGATATTTATAAAAGAATAAATAACGATATAGAATGGTTTGCAAATTTATATATGCGAGAATTATTTGGGAAGTCCGAGTTTACTCTCATTCCAAATAATGATACGACGTTCAAAGAGTTGAAGACGGTGATTGAAGACCGACGATCTTCACATCGAATGGGTGTGTTGCTATTGAGACCCATGAGAGGAGTAGCTACCTTGAAGGGGCGACAGTAGTAGCCGTCCGGACGTAGTGTTGATTGCACGGATTTGACTTTCGCTCAGACCCAGGGCATAAGTTTATAAATGGAATGTATGTCTGACGTTGTAGTCCCTTATACTACATTCGTTGATCTCTCTTAATATATATCTGTTTGGTGGTTAACACCCTTCTCTGAGACATACGAGCTTAGAGGTTATATATTGGTAGAAATTAATGGTATAGTATGGACTGACAATGTGGCATGCTAAGATGCATTGATCAAGGCTTTTGTTGAAAAGCAGGCCTTGTGGTTGATGATCAAAGCACGGCCTGTTTAGGCGTAGCTTTGTGTATAGCATGACTTCGCGAGCCTCACACCCCGGTATGAGTCAAAAACGGGATATGGACTGCAGGGAGTGCACACGTTTCTTTCTAGCTAGAGTGGTGTCAGCGACCTACCAGCCCTGACATTTTACTTAAGTGGATGATGGATTTTGAGGCGCCTCGTTATTTTTATAGGCCGTTGGTGGTCATACTATAGGTCCAAAGGGACCGGGAAGCGTGTGTTCAGGCATAACTAATCCACTGCCCATAGGCGGGGACCGGCCCTGAAGATCCAAGGGTTCACTGCGGGGGATCCTGAGGCATTTGCTAGAGTGTCTCGAATCGGAGAGGAGCTTGCTCCTAGCCTCGACTCATGATGGAATCCAAATCTCCAATACGACCTTGCGGTTTTGATTGTAGAACTAGTATTGGCGACATGCTATATGGTAACCATGCCGTCTAGGATTGATACTTATGATTCAAATCTTTTTATTAAAACATATATACACTAATAATAATATCAAATCCGTTTTATACGTATCAAGCATCTTTTGACCATTATAAGGTAAAACCCTATCCTCTGGTGTGCGTTGCATTGTGTGATGGGACCTGGGTCTTATAATGGTTTCATTTTTCCAAAAAGACATTGCGTTATTTCTCGATTTACTTTAGTTTATGCACCGACAATCCATTGGAGTAAACCCGTTCCGCATTAGCGGCGTGGTCCTTGGATTTGCCTTATTACTATTAGTTAAACTAGTTAAGAATTCTCACACCAGTCCCATGACTGACCCGTAGTTTGTTTCACTTTGCAAACTCGGGTGCCCTCTTTTCCACACGGGCAGTCGAGTAGCTTTTTGCAGATATCTCTCTCTTTAGCAGGATCCTGGATCGAAGCCTAAAGCTGTGTCCAGGGCTTAGAAGTCTTCCGCTGTTTAATGTATTAAATCTGTTGTAATTTATCTTCCGCTGTAGTTTACTTTATTTGTACTCTGATATTCTGTACTCTGATGCTATATTATTGTAATATAATAAAAGTCTGCTGTTGTTGTTCTAATGTTGTTGTATTCCCAAAGTTAACGTATGCGGAATTGAACGGTCTTGGTCGATTTTGCGATCGATTAAGGTCGGGCAAAATCCGTGTCGTTACAACAGTATATATATAATCATCTAGCAGAAACGCTTTCATCTCACGTTCTACATATATAGTATACAATCAAAACCGCAAGCACGTATTGGGTAATGGATTTCCAACTATGACAAGGTATGGAACCACCTTTCGCTAGTGTACCTCTAGAGAGGAATACACTGGGTTCAACAAGAACATCTTGCAACCCGGCCACACATGACCGACCATTCATTTCGCTTGAGCGTATCGAATGTATATCACCAACGGCTGGGACCAGCAACCGTTTCCCGAATGGGACAGCATCAACAATAGATTTTTAGAAGTAAATGAAACTCTAGATCAGGTGATTATAAACCCTACTTTGGTGCGACCGACTTAGCCATGCTGCCTGCCCGATTTCTGTCATTTACCGGATGATGAGGCTAGAAGCTACGCATTATCATCATACCAAATTCACTTTGAATGCTACATCGTCAAATCCATCAAAATCACCGATCGACGTCATCAACCATACATTACGCGTTAGCTAAAAGAAGTTTCCTTCTCCGCTTCCACTCTTGGTACAGTTGGAGAAATCAATATACGTGATCATCTGGAAATACTTTGTCAGACATCCGTCCATACAAGTCATCCAGGAACAGGATGAACCGAAGGCACTATTCTGTAAACAGGACAGCCCTTGCATAACCCCGTCTTCAATTTCCTTTGGCATATATGATTCGCAACGCTTATGCCAATACAAAGTGGTTCTTTGGATAATAATCCAACCGGTCTCTCCATATTAACAACGTTAAAATGGTCAAAACTTCGATAGTCTGTGATTTAACTATCGAATAAAAACAAGTGTGCAACCAACGATAATATTTCCAAATGGAAATTATATCGATCAAACATCATTTTACATTCATCTCTTTATTTCATTAATTTACTTATCTCCTGTTTCCCTACGTTCAATGTTCCTTATTTTCTAAATTGGGAAAATATACGTTATTAATAGTGGAAAACATTTCCATTTTTCATTTTCTTTATTTGAAAACATTTCTGGTTTCTTATTTGGAAAACATTTCCAAAGCTTCTTCATTGGACTTAGACAGATGTTTAACAAACATCGCTATGCCAACTCAAACCGTTTCCTTTACTGCCGAACTTTAACTATTCCTTAGTTAAAAACGAAGCCAATCAAGTTGGGGTAGAACTACCTCTCAGACCTTAACTGAACAACATTTCTAACTTTGAAATAGACAAAGTTCACTTTATATCACTTTACTAACTTCCTTACTTAACCCTCCTTCGAATAGCTATATTCGATTTGACTCTTTTCACTTAACTCTATTCGATTAACCCTTATCAATTAACTTTATTTGACTAACGCTATTGATTTACTCATTTCACTTAACTCCTTTCGAATAGACTATATTCGATAAATCCTTTTACTTTCTTCGAATAAACTATATTCGATTAACTCATTTGCTTCTACTCTAATCGATTAAACTAACATCGATTAACTCTCTTTACTTACTCTAATCGATTAAACTAACATCGATTAACTCTCTTTACTTACTCTAATCGATTAAACTAACAACGATTAACTCTCTTTACTTACTCTCTAATCGATTAACTCTCTTTACTTACTCTCTAATCGATTAACTAACATCGATTAACTTCTTTTAACTTACTCTCTAATCGATTAACTAACATCGATTAACTTCTCTTAACTTACTCTCTAATCGATTAACTAACATCGATTAACTTCTTTTAACTTACTCTCTAATCGATTAACTAACATCGATTAACTTCTTTTAACTTACTCTCTAATCGATTAACTAACATCGATTAACTTCTTTTAACTTACTCTCTAATCGATTAACTAACATCGATTAACTTCTTTTTTTAACTTACTTTCGAAATATTTCCTATTTATAACTTCTATTTACCGTTACAAATATTCCTTTATTCTATTTATTCTCTAAATAAATATTCTCCTTTTCATTTCTATTTATTTTCTAAATAAACATTTTTCCCTTTTTATTTACTTTTCGAAATATTTCCTTTTATAAAATCTGCTGATTTTATAAAATCTCTTTATTTCAATATACATTGAAATACTTCTTTTTTTACATCCTAGGGTCTTTTATGATATTTAAAAATATCGAATAACAATGATCAACATCATTCTAACACACATAATCCATAACAGATTATATAACACATCATATATCACAATATATGAAAACAGTAAAATAAATGTTGAGGAATCCAGTCGGATTCCTCCAACCTGTTTCTCTGCATCACAGATGTTAAACAATATAGATAACATCACTTTCAGTTCCATATGATATATTTTGTTAAACAGAATCAATATAGAAAATTTAACTAACTGACTAGCAGTTCAATCAAACAGTCAACATACAGTCAATCAGCCAATATCTAACAGTTCTAAAAATACAACATGAAATTATAAACTGTTCAGAGTTAGTGAGATTTACTCACTTTTGCAGTTCATCGTTAAAGAACGATAAACTGTTATTTGATTTGAATCAAATAGTTTATTTCGCCATAAATTCAAACTAGCTCCAGTCCACTCCCAGTCAGTCCCAGTGTATAGTGTTCGTCCATACGATTCTGTCGGATTTGATTTCGTCACTTTCTGATTACGTATAATATAGTTATGCATTATACACATTTATTATACCATTAAATTTAAACTTTATGTTTATATAGAAATGTTGGGCCTTACCAAATAACAAATCTGACCCAAATGGATTTTCACTCAGTCCCGCTGATCCAAGCTTCACCTCTCCCCTCACTTATGCTCCTGATATCATCTTCCATCCTATTAAAACTGGTAACAGTATTTCAAACCAAGGCCCAAATACCCTATTGTTTTAAACCAGCCCGCAGCTCTCAGTAACCGACTCGCATGATGAAGCTCGTCTTCCCAAATCACTAACTTCCGCACTTCCTCCTGATAAATCCGCTCCTACTCTTCACCATTTTACAAATCAAAATCGTTCATCAACCAAAAACAACCACCTCCTAAATACCCAGTACCGTGGATGCATTACATCCCTCCAAACAACCATGTTTTTTTTCTTTGATAAGAAAATCCAACACCACCGATTCACACCACGTCAAAAACCAAGCAACACAGATCCTTTAAACAGTAAAAATGTAGTGCTCTCCCAATCAAAGAAAACGTCCGTATTTCCTTCTTCAAATGAATGCTCCAGTTATCAGTATCCTCTCCGCCAAACTACTCTTCCCCGACCTCAACAAGCACACAAGAATCCTGCTCCAACAGTACTGTTCCTTCCCAAATCAAGAAATCCCGTCCTGCTCCTTGATTCGAAAGCCAAAACAACTCCTCCTCGTTCTTCCTACAATCCCTTATGTCCTCAGCTCGGCTGCAAACAGAAACCGCCGGTTCCTCTTTGTCTCGAGCTTCAGAAAATGGTGCGCACCCTACAAAATGGGTATAGGACAAGAGCTCCACTCAAGACGATTTCAAAGATCTCTATTTTTACACTTCTGGAATTTCCTTTGAATTTATTGAATTTGTTGAAGAATCTGTTTTCACGTTTTACATGAATATAGAGGCGGCTGAGGGAATGAACTACCGTGGACTTTTTCCTAGGGTTAGGCAGGGGGTTTAGGTATTTATAGAAAAAGGGGGAGGTAGATATTTTGATTATTTTATTCATTTAAATTATAACGCTGCCAATATTCGCCTTCTAAAAATTCCCGTGATCACATACGATACCCAAAAATCACCAAACTGGACATGCAGCTAGAGTTCAACATGACGAACCCAACGAAACTGGTTTCGTCGAATTCCGACTCCATATGCTCACACAACGTATTTTTAACTGTTAAAATACTGATTGTTTCTCACTCTAAAAATCCGTACGGCCACACAGTGACTCTAAAAATCACGGAACTTGGAATCTAACAACTGTTTGATATTGCAGATCCAACAAAATTAATTTCGTTGAATTCCGACTTCGTCTGCAAAAGTGGCTATTTTTAAAGCTTTAGATGACCCATTTAAATATATAAATATATTTAAATAAAATTAAAATATTAATAAATTAATATTATCGTACATATTCACAACAGAATATCATACAGCTCTAGAATATTCCTATATGAACTTCTAACTCGATATTCACTTCTGGGTCAACCCGATATTCAATTTATATTGAAATTCCTTTTTAAAATATAAATAATTCCTTTATAAATTATAAAGGAATTCCACACCGACTTTTCTGAAATTTGATTTGGACGTAAATCAAAATCTATGCGACAAAATCCCAATTTTTCTCTTCCACTAGAAAGATATACTCCACCAGCTCCACGCGTTTCTTGTTTCACAGAAATCCGATTTAAAACGAATCCTGTACATTCAGTTGAAGTTCAAATCGCCAAATAGTGAACTGCAGCGCCATTTCGAGCTCGTTTATAATTATATTATAAACTATACGTTCAACTGTTGACGATTGAATATATTCGTTATTCAAATTCAATTCCAAGCTGAATTAAATATCACAGATGATCCGGTTCACACCATATCGTCATTACGGCCAATTCTGATCATTTCAGAATTAAATATATTATTTAATTTATTATTTTAATTAAATATTTACCATTATTTAATTCCACGATCCTTTAATTCACTAAACCACCATTTATATAATAAAATAAATTAATCATAATACCTCTGCCAATGCGGGTCATTACAATCTTCCCCACTTAAAATAATTTCGTCCTCGAAATTGCTAAAAGGTAGAGAACGACCCTATCGACTGGTTTAGAACATATTTGTTCACTTCTTAACTTCAGTTTCAACTGACCCAAATAAATTTCAATTAAATTATTAATTAATTCTTACCAACGAAAATTTTCAAAAATCCTGAAAATTTTCTGATGCTTTAACTCTTTGAAAATTTTCGCCAGAACCTCCTTTGTACTGGTCAATATCTCAAACTCCAACTCGCCTCTCTGGGCTATCTCCATCCCAAAAGAAAATCAAACAGCCAAGCAGCTTGCCAATTCGGCTCATAAATCTTATATCCAATAAAAATATAAACTTGTACCTTTTTGTCGGCATATCATTTTATCCTTTCCACCTGTTATCCATTTAGCGGATACAAGGGTCATCCCAATCAAATTCCAATCTGCTTTTATCCACAACACAATCATTTGCTTATATCCGAGCCACATATCATTTCAGCTCGAGTTCAATTCTTGATTTTCAATTCCTTAACTCCTCAATCCAATACCATTCCGGATTCTAATTTCACAAATCCAATCTTATGCGATTTCAATTCAACTTCAGTTACCACTTAACTGACTTTACTTTAATTCAAATCTGCTTTCACAAATTTTTGTTAAATTTGTTTTTAATTTAAACAGTCTTTCCCCGGGAGTTTTCAAACAATTTACTCCTTTCAAAAATCAAATTTTCCTTTTTGAAACTCAACTGAGCCCATAATCAATATTCCATTAGTTAAATCACTTCTCTATTTCTTTATCAATATTTGTTAACCAAATATTTTCAATAACCATATTGGCCTTTTACGTTATTTGGAAAACATTTCCGAATATCGCCTTCCTTTATTTTCTAAACTTTAGAAAATATATGCTATTTATAATTGGAAAATATTCCAATTACTTATCTCTTTTCCGATCTCGTTTATTTCTATACTTAGGAAATATTCTTTATTATATTTCCAAGCTTACACTTATTTGGGTTAAAACGGATGTTGTGTAAAACATTGTTACGACAACCCAATTACTATATTCAACTAACTCTTATTCAACATTGATTTTCGAGCCTGAAATCTTACTATTTATTTGTTAATAATGAAATCAATCAAGTTGGGGTATAACTACCTCTCAGACCTTGACTGAATAACATTTATAACGTCAAAACAGATATGATTTACTTATTCGAAAAATCAATACCATGCAACTACTTATTCACCTTTAAACACGTATACGCTTCCTCTTTCTATTCTTACTAGATTTTATTCCTAGTCTTCCCTTTTTGATTATACTATTCTATTTCTAAGTTCGTTTCCTTATCGACTTCTATATATATCAATACATAGATTTCTAACTATCAATTTATCTTAAAAATATTCTAACTCCTTAAATTCCCGAAAAAATTCGCCATAACCTCCTTTGTACTAGGAGCATCGGGAAAATCTCCAAACTGCCACACAGGCCATCTCCCAAAAAGAAAAAGAAAAGCCAAGTGGCTAGCCGATACGGCACATAAAATCTCATATATGAATTAAATACATACCTTTCCGTCGAGCATTCTATTTATATACCTTCATATCTTATCCATGCATATCTCATGTATATTTATACATTTCTAATTCATTTCAACTTAATCCAATCATTTTAACTTAGTTCATTAAGTGATTTTCAAATTACTGGTTTGCCCATTTCACCTTTTTATTTGAATATACATGTTCAAATATAGGTTTAACTTGTTTATCAACTAATTGAATTCCATTTCAATTCTCTTATTCAAATTCTATATTTGAATTTCATTTCAAATCTCTTATTCAAATCCCATATTTGAATTTCATTATTCAAATCTATTTTCAAACTCCATTTGAATTTCTATATTCAAATCTATTTGAATTCTCTTTATTTCATTTCAATTCCCTTTGAATCTTCTATATTCAAATTTCAAATTCAATTCTATTTGAATCCTCTACATTCAAATTTCCTTTTCAATTCTATTTGAATCCTCTACATTCAAATTTCATTTTCAATTTCGATATTCAAATCCTATATTTGAAATCTCTTATATTTTCTATATCCAAACGCCATTTGAATTTCTACATTCAAATTCTATATCACTTCCATTGAATTTCATATATTCAAACTCCATTTGAATTTCTATATTCAATTTTCCATTATTTAAATCTTCTTTATTCAAATCTCTTTTGAATTTCTATCTTCAAATCCCCTTTGAATTTTCTACATTCAAATCCCCTTTGAATTTTCTATATTCAATTCTATGTTTGAACTTCCTTTATTCAAATTCCTTTAAATAAGTCTCGGTTTCAATTCCTTTTGAAATCGATATTACTACCTTTGGAAAATAGGTTCCCCTTTCAACTTCACACTTGTATTTTTATTTCTGAATTATCCAATGATAATTCTCTTTGCTTCATTTATAAACTTCGTTCGTAAAAGAACTATTTATAAACTTCGTTTATAAAGGAACTTCTCGTTTTTATTTCTTTTAAAACGAGTTAATATTTCAAATCTATTTAAAAGTTCAAATTCTATATTTTAAATCCCATTTTGAAATTCAACACAACTCTTCTTTCCCAAAACAAATTCAAAACAGTATCTCTGGTAGTAATTCGTCACTTACAACTCGAAAATGAATACTGATGATGCAGCTGTCATCATCAGAATCTATTTTCCAGTGATCGAAGTGAGTTCAATACTATAAAGCCATTTCTAAACATTTCCACTTTGAAATTCATTTCAAAATATAATTCACACTGCTTGTAAAACAATTTAAAATCTCCCAGGATCTTAAATTTTCCTTATTTTTAATCCAACTCCGTTTACAAACACTTATCCAATTCTCCAGAGTTTTAACTTCAATTTCTGGTTTAAATTTCAGATTTAACTCATCCGATTTCACGTATTTCACTTATATGAATTCTGATTGATTATTTACATAACCATTTAATCTATAATCTTGCTTGATTATAATAACAACCAATATATCCAATATGTATCAAATATACTTTGGGTAAACTATTTCGTTTCCCCTCTTTTCAAAACATACCATGATGGTTCATCGTATTCAAGTGTTTACAAAATCCACACCGATACAGTGGATCAAACTGATCGACCAGAACTCATAAACAACTCAACCAATGAATCTCCACAATATAAAACAAATTTTTATATCAATAACAAATACGTTCACTCGTATATATACACTCAATCTCAGTCTAGGGTATTACTAACCCTATCTCTACCGAGTCACGCCACAGAGCCAAGTAATTCTTAACCTAAGCTCTGATACCAACTGTAACGACCCGTATTTCGAGCGACTTTGGTTATCGACATAAGCTCGATGTCGATAACCAAAACATCGAAAAATCCTGGTAATTAGTGAAAGAAATTAGAGGGTGAGGAAAGATAAGATAGAAAATTAGAATAGAAGAAGAAGAACACAACATCAGAGTAACACGAATCTCACAGCGGAACGAATAACAACCAATATATGTAACATAACTTTGAAATATACATCGGTATTTGAATATACATCATTATCAAAGTACAACACTTACAACACAGCGGAAATAACTATAGCTATATGATCCTGAAGCCTCCTGCTCCAGCTCTTCAATTATATCTGTAAAATCCCGACTACTTGACTGCCCATACAAATTTAGGCACCCAAGAGTTTAGGGAAACAAACAAATAAACTCCGGGTCAGTCATGGGACTGGTATGAGTAAAACAGTTTAAAACAGGTTGAATAAGTAAACGATATCTCATAAGACCACGCCGCATAACGGAACAGGTTTTTCCCTTATGAGAATCCAAGATAACTTTATATCAAAACCTTTTTGATATTATAATAATGTCTATCAACCACAGTATATATATAATCATCTAGCAGAAACGCTTTCATCTCACGTTCTACATATATAGTATACAATCAAAACCGCAAGCACGTATTGGGTAATGGATTTCCAACTATGACAAGGTATGGAACCACCTTTCGCTAGTGTACCTCTAGAGAGGAATACACTGGGTTCAACAAGAACATCTTGCAACCCGGCCACACATGACCGACCACTCATTTCGCTTGAGCGTATCGAATGTATATCACCAACGGCTGGGATCAGCAACCGTTTCCCGAATGGGACAGCATCAACAATAGATTTTTAGAAGTAAATGAAACTCTAGATCAGGTGATTATACACCCTACTTCGGTGCGACCGACTTAGCCATGCTGCCTGCCCGATTTCTGTCATTTACCGGATGATGAGGCTAGAAGCTACGCTTTATCATCATACCAAATTCACTTTGAATGCTACATCGTCAAATCCATCAAAATCACCGATCGACGTCATCAACCATACATTACGCGTTAGCTAAAAGAAGTTTCCTTCTCCGCTTCCACTCTTGGTACAGTTGGAGAAATCAATATACGTGATCGTCTGGAAATACTTTGTCAGACATCCGTCCATACAAGTCATCCAGGAACAGGATGAACCGAAGGCACTATTATGTAAATAGGATAGCCCTTGCATAACCCCGTCTTCAATTTCCTTTGGCATATATGATTCGCAACGCTTATGCCAATACAAAGTGGTTCTTTGGATAATAATCCAACGGTCTCTCCATATTAACAACGTTAAAATTGTCAAAACTTCGATAGTCTGTGATTTAACTATCGAATAAAAACAAGTGTGCAACCAACGATAATATTTCCAAATGGAAATTATATCGATCAAACATCATTTTACATTCATCTCTTTATTTCATTAATTTACTTATCTCCTGTTTCCCTACGTTCAATGTTCCTTATTTTCTAAATTGGGAAAATATACGTTATTAATAGTGGAAAACATTTCCATTTCTCGTTTTCTTTATTTGAAAACATTTCTGGTTTCTTATTTGGAAAACATTTCCAAAGCTTCTTCATTGGACTTAGACAGATGTTTAACAAACATCGCTATGCCAACTCAAACCGTTTCCTTTACTGCCGAACTTTAAGTATTCCTTAGTTAAAAACGAAGCCAATCAAGTTGGGGTAGAACTACCTCTCAGACCTTAACTGAACAACATTTCTAACTTTGAAATAGACAAAGTTCACTTTATATCACTTTACTAACTTCCTTACTTAACCCTCCTTCGAATAGCTATATTCGATTTGACTCTTTTCACTTAACTCTATTCGATTAACCCTTATCAATTAACTTTATTTGACTAACGCTATTGATTTACTCATTTCACTTAACTCCTTTCGAATAGACTATATTCGATAAATCCTTTTACTTTCTTCGAATAAACTATATTCGATTAACTCATTTGCTTCTACTCTAATCGATTAAACTAACATCGATTAACTCTCTTTACTTACTCTAATCGATTAAACTAACATCGATTAACTCTCTTTACTTACTCTAATCGATTAAGCTAACATCGATTAACTCTCTTTACTTACTCTCTAATCGATTAACTCTCTTTACTTACTCTCTAATCGATTAACTAACATCGATTAACTTCTTTTAACTTACTCTCTAATCGATTAACTAACATCGATTAACTTCTTTTAACTTACTCTCTAATCGATTAACTAACATCGATTAACTTCTTTTAACTTACTCTCTAATCGATTAACTAACATCGATTAACTTCTTTTAACTTACTCTCTAATCGATTAACTAACATCGATTAACTTCTTTTAACTTACTCTCTAATCGATTAACTAACATCGATTAACTTCTTTTAACTTACTCTCTAATCGATTAACTAAAATCGATTAACTTCTTTTTTTAACTTACTTTCGAAATATTTCCTATTTATAACTTCTATTTACCATTACAAATATTCCTTTATTCTATTTATTCTTTAAATAAATATTCTCCTTTTCAATTCTATTTATTTTCTAAATAAACATTTTTCCCTTTTTATTTACTTTTCGAAATATTTCCTTTTATAAAATCTGCTGATTTTATAAAATCTCTTTATTTCAATATACATTGAAATACTTCTTTTTTTACATCCCAGGGTCTTTTATGATATTTAAAAATATCGAATAACAATGATCAACATCATTCTAACACACATAATCCATAACAGATTATATAACACATCATATATCACAATATATGAAAACAGTAAAATAAATGTTGAGGAATCCAGTCGGATTCCTCCAACCTGTTTCCCTGCATCACAGATGTTAAACAATATAGATAACATCACTTTCAGTTCCATATGATATATTTTGTTAAACAGAATCAATATAGAAAATTTAACTAACTGACTAGCAGTTCAATCAAACAGTCAACATACAGTCAATCAGCCAATATCTAACAGTTCTAAAAATACAACATGAAATTATAAACTGTTCAGAGTTAGTGAGATTTACTCACTTTTGCAGTTCATCGTTAAAGAACGATAAACTGTTATTTGATTTGAATCAAATAGTTTATTTCGCCATAAATTCAAACTAGCTCCAGTCCACTCCCAGTCAGTCCCAGTGTATAGTGTTCGTCCATACGATTCTGTCGGATTTGATTTCGTCACTTTCTGATTACGTATAATATAGTTATGCATTATACACATTTATTATACCATTAAATTTAAACTTTATGTTTATATAGAAATGTTGGGCCTTACCAAATAACAAATCTGACCCAAATGGATTTTCACTCAGTCCCGCTGATCCAAGCTTCACCTCTCCCCTCACTTATGCTCCTGATATCATCTTCCATCCTATTAAAACTGGTAACAGTATTTCAAACCAAGGCCCAAATACCCTATTGTTTTAAACCAGCCCGCAGCTCTCAGTAACCGACTCGCATGATGAAGCTCGTCTTCCCAAATCACTAACTTCCGCACTTCCTCCTGATAAATCCGCTCCTGCTCTTCACCATTTTACAAATCAAAATCGTTCATCAACCAAAAACAACCACCTCCTAAATACCCAGTACTGTGGATGCATTACATCCCTCCAAACAACCATGTTTTTTTTCTTTGATAAGAAAATCCAACACCACTGATTCACACCACGTCAAAAACCAAGCAACACAGATCCTTTAAATAGTAAAAATGTAGTGCTCTCCCAATCAAAGAAAACGTCCGTATTTCCTTCTTCAAATGAATGCTCCAGTTATCAGTATCCTCTCCGCCAAACTACTCTTCCCTGACCTCAACAAGCACACAAGAATCCTGCTCCAACAGTACTGTTCCTTCCCAAATCAAGAAATCCCGTCCTGCTCCTTGATTCGAAAGCCAAAACAACTCCTCCTCATTCTTCCTACAATCCCTTATGTCCTCAGCTCGGTTGCAAACAGAAACCGCCGGTTCCTCTTTGTCTCGAGCTTCAGAAAATAGTGCGCACCCTACAAAATGGGTATAGGACGAGAGCTCCACTCAAGACGATTTCAAAGATCTCTATTTTGACACTTATGGAATTTCCTTTGAATTTATTGAATTTGTTGAAGAATCTGTTTTCACGTTTTACATGAATATAGAGGTGGCTGAGGGAATGAACTACCGTGGACTTTTTCCTAGGGTTAGGCAGGGGGTTTAGGTATTTATAGAAAAAGGGGGAGGTAGATATTTTGATTATTTTATTCATTTAAATTATAACGCTGCCAATATTCGACTTCTAAAAATTCCTGTGATCACATACGATACCCAAAAATCACCAAACTGGACATGCAGCTAGAGTTCAACATGACGAACCCAACGAAACTGGTTTCGTCGAATTCCGACTCCATATGCTCACACAGCGTATTTTTAACTGTCAAAATACTGATTGTTTCTCACTCTAAAAATCCGTACGGCCACACAGTGACTCTAAAAATCACGGAACTTGGAATCTAACAACTATTTGACATTGCGGATCCAACAAAATTAGTTTCGTTGAATTCCGACTTCGTCTGCAAAAGTGGCTATTTTTAAAGCTTTAGATGACCCATTTAAATATATAAATATATTTAAATAAAATTAAATTAAAATATTAATAAATTAATATTATCGTACATATTCACAACAGAATATCATACAGCTCTAGAATATTCCTATATGAACTTCTAACTCGATATTCACTTCTGGGTCAACCCGATATTCGATTTATATTGAAATTCCTTTTTAAAATATAAATAATTCCTTTATAAACTATAAAGGAATTCCACAGCGACTTTTCTGAAATTTGATTTGGACGTAAATCAAAATCTATGCGACGAAATCCCAATTTTTCTCTTCCACTAGAAAGATATACTCCACCAGCTCCACGCGTTTCTTGTTTCACAGAAATCCGATTTAAAACGAATCCTGTACATTCAGTTGAAGTTCAAATCGCCAAATAGTGAACTGCAGCGCCATTTCGAGCTCGTTTATAATTATATTATAAACTATACGTTCAACTGTTGACGATTGAATATATTCGTTATTCAAATTCAATTCCAAGCTGAATTAAATATCACAGATGATCCGGTTCACACCATATCGTCATTTCGGCCAATTCTGATCATTTCAGAATTAAATATATTATTTAATTTATTATTTTAATTAAATATTTACCATTATTTAATTCCACGATCCTTTAATTCACTAAACCACCATTTATATAATAAAATAAATTAATCATAATACCTCTGCCAATGCGGGTCATTACATAAATAATCAAAATTCGCTAAAATTGCCAGAATAAAAATTTTAAACTGGCCCAGATTTTCGGGTTGTTACAACATTCTTTTGGACGATAGTGGACACATTCCTATAGCTGTGGGGCTGACTGCAGTATTCGTTTCTCTGCTTTAGTGAAGTTGATTGTATGAACCTGTTATACAAAATTATTAAAAGGAAATAATTTAAGTTTAAATACAGAATAATATTTTTATTTAACTTTTGGTTAAGAATGCAGGAAGTCAATTAGACAAAGTTTAAATGACCGCATGAATAATATATCTTTTTTACAAAAAGATAAACAAATTTATCTTTTAACACAAATTATATGTTAACTCACAATATGATATACATATTTTGTCTTTAACATTGGTTACGTAATCATCTGTTGTCTGTTAATAAAATTATTATCTAAGAATGCGATGATAATATTGTCTAAATATTGCACTTAATAGTGTAAAATTTTGTTTACTTACAATAGGAGTCCGTGGAGGTGTTATTGTATTTTGCATTGTCTAGCAATGTATATAACTAAAAGAATCTAATTGATTCGTCATATGCGAACACTTCTCTCCTTTAATGTCGATAAAGATACATTGTTGTGTATCTTCAAATGCTATGTTTTGATTAGCGTAACAAGAATTTTTTGTACGCATCTTTCCTGCATTGAAATATCAATTTTGTTAGTAATTTAACAAAATTTCTATAATAACTTGTATATTTGATTGTTTAAAGACAATAATCATGTAACGACCCAGATTTTTGACCGTTTAAATCGACAATAAACCACATATGTCGACCGAAACAAATCACAAATATAGGCAGTTATTGGGAAAAGAAGAAAAAGAAGAATGAAGAGAAAAACAATAACAGAGTTCTCATAGCGGAAGGACAGCGTATAATGAATAATTATCAGTTTAAACAATGGAAACATGTACATTTGTCTGTATCATACAATGATTATCCGAGTTACACCTATACATTTACATAACAACAGCGGAAATACATATATATAGGATATATACCAAATCTTCGTCTTTGATCTCCAAGGCGAAGTAATCTTCGCTAATTGCAACTTCTGCTGACCCGAGCGTATTTCATAAAAAAGAAAACACAACAAACACTCGGATTAGAACTAAATCATTCTCATATTAGTCAAATTAAAAAACAAAAAACTTGAGTGTCATGGGTGCAGTAACTCAAGAGATGCTATGAGATTATTCCATCTCTCGAGGGTCCGTTAAACTAATACATACATAGTATAATACGCTATTATGATAGTGTCTATCCAGTAAAGTAAATATCATAAAAATAGCGTAAGCGGGATTACCATATTACACTTATGCCGTTTACAAGCACCAAAAGTCTATACAGTACCGTAAACTCATCGGACAGGTGTTATCAGAGGGCACTCCATAGAAGGCAATGCTAAATCAAAATCGTATGAGGCTCGATATGGATAAATATGACAAGTCACTCGAGGCAATGCCCATGGTAGGATTCTACCAATTGCACTCCCGGACCGGTGGTAACGCATAGCAGCCACTACCGTCCACCTCGGAACACACTCCCAAAATCATAAATGGGCCCAAATCATCATCATCATAGAAATAGTATCGAAGAAGTGTGTCCAATCAAAGGTGCTACCTCAGTTAGTCACGGTATAGCTCCTGTTTTAGTCATTTCAATTTTGACCCGAAGGCCAGGGCTATCGTTATCGTTCATCTTCTTCGATTCAATAATCGCCTCCAAGCCATCATACTCATTCTGGATACGTCATAACGTTCACAGTTGTCAAAGAGGTATCGACACTGAGAGAGAGTATGTCATTTGCCGACTCCGGTCTCATTAACAACCAACGCTTACGTTTTCTACGTCGGTCGATTCTTTTACATTTCTCAAAGGTTCATTTCCATATCAAAACATCATAATTTGATAGAACCCCATTTATATTCAAAATAAAATATAATTTCATATCAAGATATCAAAAATCATTCCAAAACCGATTATATTCTAAATTAGAATATATTCCCATATCATATATTATAATCAATATAATATTTCCAAAATCGACTTATATTCAAATAGAATATATTTCATCTTAAAGCTTTCCAAGATTTATGTTCGAAATCCATTCATATTCAATAGAATATATACTTCCGTAACTCATTTCAAATTCCTTAGGAGATGAATGTATATTCAAGTAGAATATAATTCACACATTATCATTAGTTTAGAAATCGATTCTTATTCCAAAAGGATATAACTTTATCTCAACTCCACTAGAACCAACGATTTAGATTCAAACACTTTCCATTCAGAAGAAATGTAAAGTTTAAAGGATATTAATATGAAAATTGATGTTTATAAGGAAAACCTTTATATAAAATATGTAACACCCCGCCTTCGCTAGGGTCACTCACAAAGGGAATGCACTAGTTTTGGAGGAGCGTTATCGAGGTAAACAATCATAGAAATATTACAAGACAGGACATAAGTAAAACAATGGAACAATCAAAAGATAAATTTCATTACTTTCAAAAAGAGTCAAAACCTTTTAAATCCAAAGTACCAAATAGCCAAAGTCATTATTTTCCATTACAACAAATTCTGTCTTGCATAAAAAAAGAAGCATAAACTTAAAACAACAAAAGTAGCTTAATTCCCCAAAGGTAGCAAAAATTTAACCATGGCATAGCTCAAGATCAAACCGTACATGAGCTGAACCGAAAGCAAGCGAAATCCAAGCTAAGTGCTAGAGTTTCCTCCCTGAGAACCTGGAGGGGGGGGGGGACGAAAGTAAAAGAGGCAAAATAAAACGGGTCTGTCATAAAGACTGGTAAGTCCTAGTGACTTTCAGCATAAAAACAGGTAAAGGTAACATGACATGTATAAACTGAAAGTAAACATAAGGATGCTGTCAAGATGGGCAAGATAGACTAAGATGGCATGATAATTCAAGTATAAATCAAGTATAGCATTGCATGTTCAAGGTTCGCTGCACCAACTGTACTAGTATCCCAAAACCCATGTCATATATTAACCTTGAAATGATCCCTTGGACCAATATCATGAATGACCCATTACTAGGTCCAACGGAACGATCCACTAATCGATTGACTCCCTTCAAGTTCTAACTTGTCATATGTCTTTGTCATACGGCCCGACCCTATCACGAATGTAGTTACCTGTGCTAGGTCCACCATAGTGTGTATCAAGCCCTAGGGTGCCAACAATTGACACGAATCAAGCATGCACAGTGTAAACCCACTGATGCCTAATGCCTGCTTTTTCAACTCTGGACTACGTGAACGACCATAGTCCGCCTGAACCTACACTAGCGCACCAACTCAGCCGTCGTTCTGGTCGCTTACAATTCAGCCCAGTAATCGTGCCCCACCCTGCCTAGTTCCAGGGTACCATGATACATCTAAGTGGGTTACTGCTGAAATGGACCGCGTAACTAGGGTTTCGTTCAGCAGGTTAAGTGTTGTCATTTAAATTCGTGACTTAACCCCATAAGTCTAGCATGTCAAGTTGGTTAAGTGTTGTCTTTCATGTTCATGACTTAACCCTATCATGTGGCATTAATTCATTAATGCACCCAACCTCTCACATCAGACCTATTGTTGTGGTCACTGGATATGCCGGGCGGTTCCAGGCAGAATTACACCACAACTCTGTCTGACCTCAGGTTTTCAAGCGCGATATGACCAACTAACCACATTGGATCCTATTGTTTGCAGTAACTGCATTTGCCGGGTGGTTCCGGGCAGAATTACACGGCAAAATCAACCCAACCTCGAGTTGGCCATTTTCAAGTTCATTCTAGTGTCATATCCATGTTCAAATTTCAGGTCAAGTTCGTGTCATGTTTCATGGCAAGTTTCATGTCGAGTTTCAACTTATGCCTATTATCAGGTTCATGATTCATGTTCATAACCGATTCATGTTTTGCCTAATCTACCCAAATCGTATTCCCATCGCACTTTAACGTGAATCAATCTAAATTACAAGTAAATCCAGAAATAAAAGGAATAACATCAAAACTATGATAGGCAAGAAGGACGAGCATAAAGTGATAAAAGGGATTACAAGACTAGCATGACATAACTTGAGATAATTGGTTACAACATCACTGACATATAGAAAATAATAGGATTTCAAATCTAGCATTATAAGGTGATCGTTATGGCATAAGGTGATAGTCCCAAACTTGTAAATAATAGACTGATTCAACATCACAGGCATGAAAATGTTATGGACATGAAAGAGTTTGATTTACAATATGAATATGTCCAAACTGATTTCATAGCAATATTCCCAAATGTCAAGATCCAAGATGGAAACTAGAATAGATGTGAATCGATAATCATACTTAAGTCCAATTTCGCTTTATCTCATGTCCAATATTACAATTAACAAGTTTAAATCTCAAAGTAACTAGAACTTACAGATCGTGGTCTGGGAAATTGAGATTCAGAAGTTGAATCTATAAACTAGTCGTCGAATTGTTGAATCGTTGAATCTTGATTTGATTGTAGAAGCAAATCCCCAATATGCAATTCCTAGCCGTAGTCTTCAAGAAATAGTCTTCATGTTTTATTTTAATTTAATTTAATTTAGAAGAAACCATGTCTATCAAGAATTTGTGCAGCATAAGGTTAGAGAAGAATGGTGTAAAGAGAAAGAGGCTAGGAGGCTGTTTATATAGGATTAGACGGACGAATCTAGACTGAAAACGAGACCAGATACATCAGAATGAACCCAAGCTCAAAACTGGGCTTCAGCACCAGGTCGACCTGGTCCCTGGGAGGTCGACCATAGTGTCGACCCCCTGGTCGACCTGGTCCTGGGTGGGAAAATTCCCGCCTAGTCTGCGCTGGGGTTTGAATTCGAATTTCGAATTCGAATTTCGAGTTGTTTTCGATTCTGAAAATTCCTGAAATTTCGGAGGGTCATATCTCCCTCATACGGACTTCGTTTCTCGAAAACTCGGACTCATTTCCGAGTAGAATTTCGATACGAGCGTAATGGCGCAACCCGTTTCCCTTGATTCTTATTTTAAAATTTATTTCTGCCTTGATTTACGGTTTTAACATGTTATAAAAATACGGGTTGTTACATTCTCCCTTCCTTAAAGGATTTTGTCCCCGAAATCTTCAAGTTAAGAAGAATGCATCCTATTATCCAATCATCCATCTACTCATCCTTTATCCACAAGCAACCATTGTCCTTAAAAGATTTCTAATGCTGTATGAACTTATGCAAGAGTGTGTGTATATGTACTTATCTAATGCAAAAGATCAGACAATTACTAATTCAGTAGACCTCCTTAATGCAAAATATGTTAGTGTAATGAGTCCAACATGTATGCAAATTCCTAACATACTTTATAGTCTCTACATGAGTGCACAAACATTCATTCATATGCACCATCCATATGATAACATATCAAGTTTCCATCCATATACAAGTATAATAAGCACCCATGCATATGCAATATGGAAAATGTGATTGAGCCGATCTAGTGCCTAATGTGTGTTATGCAACCACGAGCAACCACTTGCAACCACTTGCAATCATCAACCATAACATGTTTCAATCATATGTTTACATCCAAAAGGGTTCTACCTAAGGTTCTCTAGATAGGATCGAGAAGATAACAAGACAAACATGGATAGCAAAAGCATGTACATGATACGAAGGTATGTAAACTTAAAGGAAAAAGGGATCGAGAAAGCACCCTAAAAAAGAAATGGGTATAGCGAGCGTATCTTCTCTTCGGTTTCCCAAGTTGCATCTTCTTGGGCTTCACTCCACTGTACTTTAACTAGTTTGACTTCTCGATTCCTTAGCTTCTTGATCTCCGTTCCTAAGATACGAATCGGAACTCGCCTCAATGTTGCTTCCTTTTCCACTTCTATGCCTTCAAGGATGCTTGGCTCAACCACTTCGGAAGACTCATGTAAGCACTTGTGGAGATGCGAAACATGAAAGACATTGTGTACTCCGGCCAACCTCTCGGGTAATTCTACCTTATAGGCCATTTGTCCAATCCTCTCGATGATAGGGAACGGTCCTACGAACCTCGGTGCTAACTTTCTAACCGCTCCCAAGCGAACCACGTTGCGTAAAGGAGAAACTTTTATAAAGACCATATCTCCGACTTCGAACTTTAGGTCTGTCCTTCTCTTGTCCGCGTAGGATTTCTGTCTATCTTGGGCCGTTTTCATCCGTCTATGGGTGATAGGCCGTGCTTAAACTTAGTCGTGTACCCATTGCTTCTTGTAAACTATTCCAAAATTCGCTAGTGAAAATCAGGTCACGATCGCTAACTATACTAGAAGGAACTCCGTGCAATCATACTATTTCTCGAAGGTATAAAGACACTAGCCATGATGCGGTCCTCTTGCTCTTCACAGGAATGAAGTGAGCGCTCTTCGTGAGTCTATCTACTATAACCCATATGCTAGTATTGCCCTTCCTTGACCTAGGCAATCCATCCACGAAATCCATCGAGACACTCTCTCATTTCCACAGTGGACCCCCCAAAGGATGCAATAGCCCACCGGGCTTTTTCGACTCGGCCTTTACTTGTTGGCACACCATGCACTTTGAAACGAATTCCGCCACGTTTTTTTTCATCCCATTCCAAAATAAAATGCGCTTCATATCCTTGTACATTTTATCCCCTCCGGGATGTATGGTCATCTTCGAGTGATGTGCCTCTTCGAGAACTCTCTTTACTAAGTCTCTCACTTGTGGAACACATAGTCTCCCATCATGCCTTAGCCATCCCTTCTCATCTATGGTATACCTACCGAGGTGACTTGACATCTCACCTCTAATCAACTTGTCCATGATCTCGACTATCCGTGGGTCTTCCTTTTGTGAAGTCCCTACTTAGTCTAGAAGCGTAGGCCTTGACTCAAGAGTTGCTAACGTGCTAGCCGACGACTCAACAACAGGTGTGAAATCAAAGGTTGCTATAAACTCTAGACTTTTTCTTTCAACAAAAAAAGGACTCAAAGTCAACCTTTTCCTACCCAGCACATCCGCCACCACGTTACCCTTGCCAGGGGTATAAGCTATATCGAAGTCATACGATGCCAAGAATTCCATCCACCTATGTTGCCTTAGATTCAAATATTTTTGCGAAAAGAGGTACTTAAGCGATTTGTGATCGGTATACAACTTGAACTTCTCACCTAGAAGATAGTGGTGCCAAGACTTAAGCGCAAAAACAATCGCGGCCAATTCCAAGTCATGTGTGGGATAGTTTTTCTCGTGAACTTTAAGTTGTCTACCCTCGTAGCATATCACTTTCCCTTCTTGCATTAGGACAATGCCTAATCCCGTGCCGCGCGCATCTGTGTACACCGTAAACATCTTACCTCCGTCGGTTAATGCCAAAACTGGAGTTGTGGTAAGGGCTCTCTTAAGCCTTTGAAAAGCAACGTCACACTCTATGTCCCATGCAAAATCTAGGTTCTTCTTCGTTAACCTAGTAAGAGGGGCTGAAATCTTAGCGAAGTCCTTAATGAACTTCCTATAGTAGCCCGCCAAACCGAGAAAGCTTCTCACTTCCGTTGTGTTCTTAGGGACTTTCCAGTCTTGCACCGCAGCTACCTTTGTGGGGTCCACAGCTATACCTTGCTTAGAAACTACATGTCCAAGAAACCGAACTTCTTTTCTCCAAAAATGACACTTGGAGAACTTAGCCTTTAACTCATGTGCTCTAAGCGTATCCATGACTTCCTTGAGATGTCTAGCATGTTCTTCCTCGTCCTTGGAGAAGATCAAAATATCGTCCACGAAGACCACCACAAATTTATTAAGGAACTCCCTAAACACCCTACTCATCAAGTCTACTAAGTACGCGGGTGCATTCGTCAAACCAAACGGCATGACGATCCATTCAAAGAAACCATCTGGAGTCCTAAACGCAGACTTGTCAATGCTATCCTCAGCCATTCTAAGCTGATGAAATCCTATAGCTAGATCGAGTTGAGAGAAAACAGATGCTCCTACAAGCTGGCCGAACAAGTCGTTGATTCTCGGTAGTGGGTGCCTATTCTTCTTAGTCAGCTTGTTTAACTCACGATAATCTACGCATAGACGAAGCGAACCATCCGCCTTAGTAGCGAATACCACCGGAGCACCCCATTCTGAAATGCTTCGCCTAATGAAAGTTTTCTCAAGCAACTCTTTAACTTGCTTACTAAGCTCTTTTCTTTCTCGCGGGGCCATGTGTCTAACGGGCAATGCAACTGGCTTAGCATTATCAACAAGATATATACAGAAATCTATTTCGCGTTTTGGGGGTAACCCCTTAACCTCATCAAAAACATCGGGATATTCTCGGACTACCCTTACTGATTGCAAATCATCGATAGACGAGTCAAGAGATTCTAGATAACATAACATGACAGGAACCATAGGGTTACAAGAAATTTCAAGGGTATTACCAAGGCGAGTCACGAGTCTAACTACCCTTCGTTCACAATCGAGAATGGCTCCATTATTGGACAACCAATCCATGCCTAGAATCAAACCGTATCCCATAAATCTGAGAACATAAGCATTACACGTGAATTCTATGCTTAAGATAGAAATCCTCAAATCCACACAAATCATAGATAAATGAGCGGAGCCACCAATTGGATTTGAAACAATAACGGGATCCTCAACTAGACTAGTACTTAGGTGCAGAGTTTCAACAATATCAGAAGAAATAAAAGTATGCGATGTGCCAGAATCAAACAAGGTTCGAACAGGATGATCAAAAAGATAGACTAAACTTTCGACATAAATATTTCTACCTCGTTCTTGCGGAGGTACCGTGAGAGTGTGGACTTTTCCTCCAGAAGAATGTCCATCTCCCTGCCCTTACTTCCTTGGGCAGGCCTTAGACATGTGTGCTGTCTCACCACAGTGGAAACAGTCACCCATCTTCCTTTTCTTCTTCCTGCAGTCTTTGACCAGATGTCCAGGAATGCCACAGAAATTACACTTTCTCTTCTCATGGGGTTTGTTGTTCTTCCCGCCTTTCTTTGGATCAACCCTCTTGTTCTGTGACCCTTCCCCCTTCTTATCTTGTGGCCCTTCTGCTTTTGCCTCATTCTTGCCATTGTCTTCCTCATTTAAGAGTGCCATGTCTACCAACCTTTCGTAAGTAGCCCCATAGGTATGTGGGTCATAGCCAAGCTGTGAAGTAGCTCATTCAATCCCTTGACAAAACGGAGAGCCTTCTTATGAGGAGTATTCACTAAGTCTAGTCCAAACCGGGCCAGCTGATTGAATTGATTGACGTACTCCTTGACCGTCATACTCCCTTACTTAAGAGATATGAACTTTTCCAGCTGTAAACTTCGTTCAGCTTTTGAGAGGAATTTCATCTCAAATCTTATTCTGAATCCATCCATATTTCAACCGGCCTCTCAGCATTAGTGACTTCCCACCAATAGGAAGCTTCGTCTTTGAGCAACAATACCGCCAAGTATACCTTCTGCCTATCGTCCACGTCGAAGATAATGAACAGATCCTCAGTTTCTTTGAGCCAGTTCCTCGCTTCTATGAATGATTCAGTTCCTTTGAAATCCTTTATACCCATGGCCCTAAAATATCTACAGATCTTTGAGAAAGCATTTGCACGAGGAGGGGGCGGAGGAGGAGGAACCGCTGCAGCTGGAGGAGGAATATCTGCTGGGCCTGCATCGTTGGCCCAAGCCTCTAAGTACCTCCTGAACCAGCCAGGTATTGGCATGCCCTATAGAAGGTTAAGTTTCCCAAATATGCTGAAATGAAAAAGAAGTGATTCAAAACAAGGAAACAAAGGATAGTGCTAATGGCTTTTGGGGAATAGACTTTAAATAAAACAAGACTTTTCTTGAAAAATGCTTCTTTGTAAACGGTGAAAATAGTTTTAGAAGGTTTTAAAAACTTTTGCCCAGTCTGGTAACCTTCTGCTCTGATACTAAGTGTAACACCCTACCTCCGCTGGGGTCAGTCACAAAGGGAATGCACTAGTTTTGGAGGAGCGTTATCGAGGTAAACAATCACAGAAATATTACAAGACAGAACATAAGTAAAACAGCGGAAGAATCAAATGATAAAATTCATTACTTTCAAAAGAGTCAAACCTTTTACATCCAAAGTACCAAATAGCTAAAGTCATTATTTTCCATTACAAAAAATTCTGTCTTGCATAAAGAAAGAACATAAACTTAAAACAACAAAAGTAGCTTAATTCCCCAAAGGTAGCAGAAATGCAGCCATATCATAGCTCAAGATCAAACCGTACATGAGCTGAACCGAAAGCAAGCAAAATCCAAGCTAAGTGCTAGAGTCTCCTCCCGGAGAACCTTGGGGGGGGGGGGGACGAAAGAAAAAGAGGCGAAAGAATATGGGTCAGTCAGAAAGACTGGTAAGTCCTAGTGACTTTCAGCATAAAAACAGGTAAAGATAACATGACATGTATAAACTGAAAGTAAACATAAGGATGCTGTCAAGATGGGCAAGATAGACTAAGATGGCATGATAATTCAAGTATAAATCAAGTATAGCATCGCATGTTCAAGGTTCACTGCACCAAATGTACTAGTATCCCAAAACCCATGTCATATATTAACCATGAAATGATCCCTTGGACCAATATCATGAATGACCCATTACTAGGTCCAACGGAACGATCCACTAATCGATCGGCTCCCTACAAGTTCTATCTCGTCATGTGTCTGTGTCATACGGCCCTATCACGAATGTAGTTACCTGTGCTAGGTCCACCATAGGGTGTATCAAGCCCTAGGGTGCCAACCATCGACACGAATCAAGCATGAACAGTGTAAACCTACTGATGCCCAATGCCTGCTTTTTCAACTCTGGACTACGTGCACGACCATAGTCTGCCTGAACCTACACTGGTGCACCAACTCAGCCGTTGTTCTGGTCGCTTACAATTCTGCCCACTAATTGTGCCCCACCCTGTCTAGTTTCATGGTACCATGACACATCTAAGTGGGTTACTACTGAAATGGACCGCGTAACTAGGGTTTCGTTCAGCAGGTTAAGTGTTGTCATTTAAATTCGTGACTTAACCCCATCAGTCTAGCATGTCAAGTTGGTTAAGTGTTGTCTTTCATGTTCATGACTTAACCGTTTCACGTGGCATTAATTCATTAATGCACCCGAACCTCTTACATCAGACCTGTTGTTGTGGTCACTGGATATGCCGGGCGGTTCCGGGTAGAATTACACCACAACTCAGTCTGACCTCGGGTTTTCAAGCGTGATATGACCAACTACCCACATTGGATCCTATTGTTTGCAGTAACTGCATTTGCCGGGCGGTTCCGGGAAGAATTACACTGCAAACTCAACCCAACCTCGAGTTGGTCATTTTCAAGTTCATTCTAGTGTCATGTCCATGTTCAAATTTCAGGTCAAGTTTGTGTCAAGTTTCATGGCAAGTTTCATGTCGAGTTTTAACTTATGCCTATTATTAGGTTCATGATTCATGTTCATAACCAATTCTTGTTTTGCCTAATCTACCCAAATCGTATTTCCATCGCACATAAACGTGAATCAATATAAATTACAAGTAAATTGAAAAATAAAGGGAATAACATCAAAACTATGATAGGCAAGAAGGACGAGCATAAAGTGATAAATGGGATTACAAGACTAGCATGACATAACTTGAGATAATTGGTTACAACATCATTGGCATATAGAAAATAATAGGATTTCAAATCTAGCATAATAAGGTGATAGTCATGGCATAAGGTGATAGTCCCAAACTTGTAAATAATAGACTGATTCAACATCGCAGGCATGAAAATGTTATGGACATGAAAGAGTTTGATTTACAACATGAATTGGTCCAAACTGATTTCATAGAAATATTCCCAAATGTCAAGATCCAAGATGGAAACTAGAATAGATGTGAATCGATCGTCATACTTAAGTCCAATTTCACTTTATCTCATGTCCAATATTACAATTAACAAGTTTAAATCTCAAAGTAACTAGAACTTATAGATCGTGGTCTAAGAAATTGAGATGCATAAGTTGAATGTATAAACTAGTCGTCGAATTGTTGAATCGTTGAATCTTGATTTGACTGTAGAAGAAAATCCCCAATATGCAATTCCTAGCCGTAGTCTTCAAGAAATAGTCTTCGTGTTTTTATTTTATTTTAATTTAATTTAGAAGAAACCATGTCCATCAAGAATTTGTGCAGCATAAGGTTAGAGAAGAATGGTGTAAAGAGAAAGAGGCTGTTTATATAGGATTAGACGGATGAATCTAGACTGAAAACGAGACTAGATACATCAGAATGAACCCAGGCTCAAAACTGGGCTTCAGCACCAGGTCGGCCCCCAGGTCGACCTGGTCCCTGGGAGGTCGACCTGGTCCTGGGTGGGGAAATTCCCGCCCAGTCTGCGCTGGGGTTTGAATTCGAATTTCGAATTCGAATTTCGAGCATTTTTCGATTTTGAAAATTCCTGAAACTTTGGAGGGTCATATCTCCCTCATACAGACTCCGTTTCTCAAAAACTCGGACTCATTTCCAAGAAGAATTTCGAGACGAACGCAATGGCGCAACCCGTTTCCCTTGATTCTTATTTTAAAATTTAATTCTACCTTGATTTATGGTTTTAACATGTTATAAAAATACGGGTTGTTACAATATATATATATATATATATATATATGTATATATCGAATAAAATAGTTAGAATAGGATAAGATAACTTAAAACACTATGTATATACGTAAATTAAAGTTTACCAAAATAGTTTATGAAATAAAATATAAGGAAATTCAGTTATAACAAAATAATTTATAGGTAAAGGTCTTAATAAATAAATTTTAACGAAGGAAAAATTTATTTGAAATCAAACGGTATATATATATACATAATAAAGTTCTTAATACCGAAATTGTTGCTTCTTCCGAATCTCAAATACTCGAACCTATACCCCAGTCCAAATGGATTTGCATAGTTCAAAATCTTGTTTCCGCACCATTCAAACCCATTTTCAAATTCAAGGATTCAAAACCATACTCGTATTAAGTTTAAAACACTCCTAGTATCCTCGATTATCTTTATTCCAATACTAAATTCAATAAGCATGTATTAACTTCGAGTCTACCCAATCCTTGAAAATCCCAAATCATATAAATTTTGAATCTTTACAACTTCAAATTCGCTTTGGGAAAATTTCCTTATTCATTTCAAATAACATTCAAGATTCAGATATTTAAAGGAAAAATAAAATTTATCGAAATCGACACATTTCCTTTAAATGACTTTCATATATTTAATTCATTTGACCAGCCGATGTCCATATATAATTTGCTACCCTATGGCCAAGTGATTTTGAATTTAATTTCTCGATATTCAGGGGTGGATCTGTCATTACAATCCAAATCAGGGTCACAGAAATTTATCATTTCACTCCGTGTTCTTAATTTATTAAATCGATTAATCCATGTTCATTCGATGCCCGCAACATCAAGGGTAAATGAGATTAATCGTCACAATGAGCATGCAAATACACTATACCGAATATGGAGCATTAGCGGTGTCAACATCAATTCAGTAATAAATTTCAACCAAAAATCCATCACAACCATTCCATCCAATTAATCAGTATTAAACTGTTCCATGGATTATTAAGATCATAATTTCCAATTAGAAATCTAACTAAATTAAATAACTAATTATCGATCTAATTTGCATGTTAACACACTTGTATATCAAATTTAAGCAACCAATTCAACAGCCAATCACAACCATGCAACCAAACTTATTTCATAATTTAATTCAATAAATATGGGAATAATTCAGTTCAGTGTGAGCGATAAAATCACTCACCTTCGCGTCCTTATTTGATTGAACGTCCAAATAAAGGCCAAAATTTGACAGTCTCCAAAAGCAGCCAACCCAGTGCCAAAACGTCCGCAATTTCGTCACGATTCCAACGCACCCAACCGTGTCCGAATCCGAGTCAGTATGTAAAAGTTATAAGCATTTTAGTAGTTAGTTTTAAATATATACAATAAATAAAATAATCATTTCTCACCAGTGCCGTTTGGACACGTCAGCAGGGAGCTTTCTCCCTTCCTGCTCCGCATGCTACAGGATGACGTAGAGAAAACCCAAAAACCCGTGCCTTTGACCACCCAATCGCGTCAGCTCCGACCGCCTGAAGATTTCAAACCACTTGCGCTGGAAAGCTCCTCTACAGGCGCATTTCCCCATGTCGGAGCCGCCATTTCCGGTGCCCCCAATCGGCCGCGCCGACCAACCCTAAAACCACCATTTTATGGTTTCAAACCCCAAATTCTCTCACCTACGACCAAAATACTTCCTGCGACTACGTCCATTCAACTCCTCAAGCCATCCTCAACAAAACCCATATCACCATTTTTCGATTAGCCTCCGAATCGAAAAACCCAATTCACATGCTAGGGTTTCGAAAATCTGACTGTTTGACTGTGATTTCTGGCCGGTTCAATCACTGCATGTCGAAACAGAGAGTACTCGTAGGTTCGTATCGTCAAGGCCTTCGATTCGACATATAATAAGATATGCTTTGAGGAGATTTGATTTCAAGATTGTATTTTTATATGAACCTAGGGTTTTGAATTTTGGTTCAACCATGAGAATAAAGTTTTGATGGAGAAAAAGAAGTCGTAGTGTTGAAAATGGCTGACGGGGTTAGGGAAATATATTTATATATGTGCATAGATGGTCCACTATGAGTAATTACAATTTATCCTATTACATTGATCTCTTTCACATTTCCTCCCGTACGACCAAACGATAAGTCCGATTGTAACGCAACTTGAAATCCTACCATAATTCACCGTTCCGGATCCAATGGCGCTGGTATCGTCGAATTCCGAGACAGTCGCCAAAATAATTAAATTCCATCGTCAATAAATTATTAAAATATACAATTTTTTGATTAATTGTGTAAAATTCAATTTAAATATAAATAAAATTTTACTTAAATCAAATTTCAACTTAAATAAATTTTATACATCGATTTCACAAGTTTAAGTTCCCAATTTGATTATTTGAATTTAAATTTGAATTTCAGTGATTTTTAACAACTCAGAATTTCCCGATTTACCAAATTAATTTGGAATTCAAATTTATTTTTTGACTTAACCACTCAAATCTAATTATTATTAAAATATTAACTTCCACATTTCAACATCCTTAAATGTAATAACCCGGAAATCTGGGCCAGTTTAAAATTTTTATTTTGGCAATTTTAGCGAATTTTGATTATTTAAAAAGAATTATTTTAAATAATATCGACGAGAAAATCTATTTTGTATATAATTCGAACATATATATTCGTTTGAATCGACGATAGAATATAAATATTTGTTTATATTTATAAAAGGAATTGAAAATGGCGCGGTAGTTCGATAATTCGATTTCAAACTTCAATTGAATGTACAGGGTGCAAAATAAACCGGATTTTAGTGAAACCAAAAATAATGGAATCTAATTGTGGCTATCTTTCCGAAGAATCCGAAAAATCGAAATTTCATAGCGGGAATCAAAAGATACGTCCAGTTGAAAATTCTGAATAGTCGCTATGGAATTCATGCCCTTAAAAATGGGAATTTTGCAAATGACCTCGGATTTCGACGAAACCACTTTTTTGGATCCGAGATGTCAGATTATTGCTAGGTTTCAAATTTCATAATTTTTCGAATCAATATGTGAGCGTGGCAAAGGAAAACGCGTTTGACCAGTTTTAGTTGATTTTAATCGACTGGAAAATGGCCATTTTTCAAACAGTCTCAGAATTCGATGAAATTAGTTTTGTTAGGACCGTATCGTCAATACGAAGCTAGAAAATATTTTTTGAGAATTTTTAGAGTTCGTATGTGGGCCCGGTAAATTGAAATGTACGTTTAAAATTCAATATAATGATTTATATTTTAAATTCAACGAAAACTGATTGAAACGATCGAATCAGCTTACAATACATATCCCATTGTATTCGTAATGAGGGTAATTAGCTATGGACGACATGCGGTGGGCCTCATTTAAAGGTCAAATGAAAAATTCAACTTTTTGAAAATAAATTAGTAAAAAAAAGATATATACTCTCTCCTCTCCTTATACCTCTTAGCCCCCCCTCCGATTTCGTTTTCAACAGAAATCAAAAAAAGGAAAAAAAATCGTTCGAGCCCTAATCCCGTCGCGCGCCACCAGGGGGGTGGGCCACCGCCGCCGCCCCTCCGACCAACCACCCCGCTGCCCTCTCTTCCCTCCTCCTCGCCGAGAGGCTGAAGACCCCCCGTCCCTCCATCTGCCGACACGACCCCCCCACTCCATCTGCCGACGCGAACCCCCCCTCTCCATCCGCCCGCGACCCCCCCTCTCCACCTGAGCTCGACCTCGCCAACCCCTCTCCGCCCAGTACACTGCAGCACCCTTCCTTCTACGAAAAATCGAATTTAAGGTGCGTCCTTTTATTTTATTTTATTTACATTTATTTATTTTATTTTCAGTTTTCTATATAGGGATCATGTTTAAAAATCTAATTTTGAATAATAGATTATAATTTTTATAAGCTAGAAAGATTATATTTTTTTTTAGAAAAAGGTTTCAGTTTTAAAAGAAATATGTGGAGTAGTAAAAATATGATCTTTAGTTGTAAATCTCATATATAAAAATATGATGTTGGATGAAGTAAAAAGAGGATTTTTATTTAGTAAAAATTCGATTTTTATATATTGAATAGCAAAGTAAAAATTAGATTTTTATATATTGAATAGCAAAGTAAAAATTCGATTTTTATATATTGAATAGCAAAGTAAAAAATTCAATTTTTATATGTTGAATAATGAAGTAAAAATTCGATTTTTATATATTGAATAGCGAAGTAAAAATTCAGTTTTTACATATGTAGAGAATACGGGCAAAGAAAGTGACAAGAGGCAAGAACGACGAAGATTTCTACATAAGAAGTGTCGTGGAGTTGGGATAGCTTTGGTGAGAACTTCTCACCTTTTTATTTTATTTCTAGTAGAAATATATACTAGGATGCTGACGGTGTTTAGTAGCACCCGACACCCATCGTCCACAGACCATGGACGGCTTGTATGCTTGTTTGTTTGATTTTGATGTGTAGTTGATTGTGTGATGTGATGTGAAATGAAATAAAATATTTATATAGTTAAAAATATTTTATAGTTAAAAATAGAAATTTTAACGTGTATATGAAATGAAATACAAATAAACAAATCGGACGATTTGTTTATATACACACATTTGACTGATATTGATTGGGATGATAAATTTTACACATCGCCCAACTGCACAAATAAAATCTATGTTTGATTGTTTGAAACCCCATACGGGTATCGGGATGATATTTGACGTACACTAATCCCGATTGTTTAGTTGTATGTAGATCGATTGATTGACAGACTGTTATAAGCATTGAATATTTATATTTGATGCTTATACAGTGTGGAATGCACTTTGGATGATGGTTGATTATTCATCTTTGTTGATATATACCTGTGTTGTAGAAAATCCATATAATTAACATTATATGGTAATTGATTGGGCCTCATTCCAGTTTAGAGGTAGAAATATTTAAAAAAGAAATATTTGAAATAGAATATTTGAAATAGAAATATTCGAAATGGAATATTTGAAAATATCAATATATGAGGCCGTGTTGATTAGATTTACGCCATTTTGACGTGAACGATATTTATATCGATTTTATTCATTTTATAATGAATATCGAAAGTGATTTCAAAATCTGATATTTTGAAAAGAAATGAATTCGAATTGAAATTGAATAGAAATGAATTCGAATTGAAATTGAATAGAAATGAATTCGAATTGAACTTGAATAGAAATGAATTCGACTTGAACTTGAATAGAAATGAATTCGAATTGAAATTGAATAGAAATGAATTCGAATTGAAATTGAATATAAATGAATTCGAATTGAATTGAATTGAAAAGGAACTGAAATTGGATTAGAAATCAATCTGAATTGAAATCGATTTGAAATGAATTTAAAACGAATGTATATTGGAATATTCAATTTTGATTTGAAATTGAATATGAAGTTGAAACCGTTTTGAAAATGAATTTAAAACGATTTATAAAGCATGTTTTGAATTGAAATCGACGAAGTATATATTATATATATAATATAATGACCTTAATAGAACGCGCCGCGCCACGACAGTTCGCGAATTTCGACCATTGACTTTAAACGGATATTGCGGGAGATCCGACCGTCGGATTCTCCTAAAACAGGGACCGTTGGGTTCGTATCGAAAAGAGCTTTCTAAGAATATTATAAATTTGAAATCTAACGGTTGGATTTAGAATTATGTCTAAATCAAATTTGGAAAAGGTCGCTGTAAGTGCAGTTCGATGGCCGTTGATGGAAATCGACTGTACAGGCCTTGATAAAATTATTAATAATATCAATAATTTGTGTAAAATCATAATAAATGATTTGGGAAGAATCGGGATGAAAAACCCCATATTTGAAAAGATAAAAAATAGATTTTTATTGAAATGAACTAGAATTATAATTCATTTATTTTTGAAATAAATAAAGTGAATTTGAAATGGTTTTGAAATATAACCAGAAATTCCAGTAATTGAATTGGAATGGATTTGAATCGAAATTGTCTTCGAAATATTTCGATGTCGGATTTCGTGAGGATACAGATATTGTTATGGGAATTTGAAAGATATATATATATATATATATATCATTATTTCCAATACGATATTTGTTGGTCGTAGAATTTGATATTGAATATAAGCCGGTATATTTTCTATTCAGAGCCTTGTATTTAATGTCAAATGTGATTTGGGTTTGTCGTGAATGGTGTCTTTATTAACACTGTTCTTGAACCCAGTGGAGAAAAGATTAAATCCTTTTATTTAGATTTAATGAAGTGTACCAATTAAATAATATTTAATTGGAATCGAATTGGTATTGATTTTTGGGTTTATCGTGAACAGTGTTTTAAATAACACTTGTTCTTTAACCCAATAATTAATGGAATGTGATTTTGGGTTTATCGTGAACCGTGTTTTAAATGACACTGATTCTTTAACCCAGTTAAAGATTAAAACTAAGTGGAGTTTTAATGGATCTTTAATTAAATTGACAAGATCGAGAATGGAGTATCACCAGTTTTGCTCCAGGCGATAGTTAAATCTTTAATTAGATTGAACGTGAAATGGTAATTGAATTTACCAATAACACTGTGGTGTTAGATATGAAGTATTACCAGTTTTACTTCATGGGATGAATAGGTTGGGATTGGGAAATAAAATAAATGATTACTTTGGTGTGGTTCGCTAATCCCGACTAGTTTGAATTGATATTCAAAGGAGATTAAAGAATAAATTTAAAGAATTTATCTTTGATAAAATTAATGGGAACTTTTCCCAAAGTATAGGAATATTTGAATAAAAGAATATTCTGAATTGGAATGAGGCGTATGTTGTATTTGTGTAACACTTATTTATTATATACGCGAGTTATTCAGAAAGACCGGGTTTATCCCATTCTGAATAACTGATTCGACGTGGTGTCGAAGACGAAGACGGTGGTACACCCAAGAAGATGGAAACAATTGGTGATCGTCCAAACGTACTTGGATATCGATGGATATGCAGGGTACTAGGTGCCTCCGGTTTCGTTCAGACCCAGAACGGAATTGTAAATGAACTGTGTGTCTGACATTGGATTTTAGTCTGTGTGATTGATTTCTATTAAATATATATATATCTGTTTGGCGGCGGAGAATTTATTCTCTTGCTTAACGCCCTTCTCTGAGACGTACGAGCTCAGGGGTTATATACAGATGGATATCAAACGCATAGAGTGAATTGCCTGTGTGGCATGCCTAAGATGCAAATGATCAAGGCTTGTGTTGAAAAGCAAAGTCTTGTGGTTGATGATCAAAGCACCGCCTGTGTGGCATAGCTTTGTGTAACGTGAATTTGCGAGCCTCACACCCCGGTTGTGAACCAGAAACGGGAGAGGACCTCAGGGAGGGCATGCGTTTCCTTCTAATTAGGGTGGTGTCAGTGACCTACCAGCCCTGACATTTATATACTTTTCACCTGTGTGGTTGTTGCTGTTGCGAGGCGCCTCGGTTAGATCGGACGATCCGGGTCCTATGGAGCCATTCGTTGGCTCATTTACGCCCCAAATGGCGGGAAAACGCAGTGTTCAGTCATTTTAATCCACATCGGTGGACCGGCCCTGTCGCTCCAAGGGTCACTCGAGCTCTGATCCTGAGGCTCGGGCTAGAGAGTCTCGAATCGGTTGAGGACTATCTTTTGCCTCGGTTCATAGATGGAAATCCAATTTCCAAATACGTGACATTTGCGGTTTTATTTGTAGACCTATATATGGCAACATAGTGGCATGGGACGCTCATGTCGCCTATGATTGGTACTTATGATTTGAAGTTGTTTTATACACTATGCACTTATAATAGTATCAAATGATTTGTTTTCAACGTATCAAGCATTCTTGGCTATTATAAGGTAAAAACCCTATCCTCCGGCTTGCATTGCATTGTGTGATGGGAACTGGGTCTTATAATAGCTTCATTTTTCTTTATTTAGCATTGCATTGTTTATTTGATGCACTGGTATTCTTGGGAGGAAACCCGTTCCGTGTTATACGGCGTGGTCCCTTGATTTACCTAACTTCAAAAATAAAGATTAATAACTGTTTTAGTTCTCACACCAGTCACATGACTGACCTGGAGTTTATTGTTTTAACCTAAACTCTGGGTGCCCTTATTTTGATACGGGCAGCTAGTAGTTTTGGTTTTGCAGATTTATATTCACAGGATCCTGGTTTACAGCTGGAATGATATCCGGAAAGCTTTGTATCCGTATATCTCCTTCTAGTTGTGTGTTGTATTATTTTTCCGCTGCTATGTAATTTAAATCTCTGATATTCCCGTGTAATACTTATTCATTCATACTCTGTATATTTTTGTTTTCTGATGGAATTGTTGTAATTAACAATGAAATGTTCTTCCGCCTGCGTTCTATTGTGGCTTGTTCTCGAACTATCCGCGCTTTCCTCACCGGGGAAGTTACGGGTGTTCACATTAAATGTATCTTAAAAAAAGAATTTGTTTACATTAAATTCAAACAATCGTCAACCTTAAAAATCAATCCTTAAAAATCAACAAAATTTGATTTTTAACAAACATTATTCCATTTAATTCATTTTAAATTGAAAATTAAATATACATAAAATATGGGATGTTACATTCTCCTACACTTAAAAATATTTTCGTCCTCGAAAAGAGAACGAACTACGGTATTAAACAAATCATACTTTCAAATCCATACTTATAAAATAGTATTTATAAAATAAGCTATATAGTTGAAAAATCTCATAAATTTTTTCTAACTCCCGAAATCATGGAAAATTTCGGCAGCATCTCCTTTGTACGGAGAGGTCCGAAAAAATCAAAACGTATATAAAATTCAAATATACATCTCATCATCCGATGAAGCATCCCAAAAATGGGGAAAACACCATATATGTAACTACAAAACTATATAACTTAAATATGTACCTTCTTAGCATTTATTTACAGTTTATTTACCTTAGCATTTAGCATTTAGCGCAAGCAAGCTCCAAGCGTAACACCATTCCTTGCAGCTACTACAATACTCAAATATGCATAAGAATTTAACATATACATAATACATAGCAAATGTCTACAACTTACACCACATATATCGATCATTTCAACCACAAAACCAACATGTTAGCAACATACCAGCGAACAAATCATTGATTATCACCCTATACACGATGGAATTTGACTAAAACACACTAGGCAAAAGTTATGGCGAACAACTAAGCCTTATTCCATCTTTCAAATGCTTGTTCATTTTTATAAATGTTAAATCATATTTCATTTATTCATTTTAAATTTAATTCTAAATCGACCAATTAAGATTTCTCGAGTTTACATTCATTACTCTAACTCGTTTGGTTTAATTAAAGCTACTTGGTTTCAATTTCTTTCGATATTATAACTTAGAAGTTTTAGGCTTCAATTTCATATTTACAACACCTTATTTCACATTTCCAGTTCCCGATTTTATTTCGTTTCCTCGTTCTATTTGGTTAACTTCGAATTTGTACTGTGGGTTGGGGTCAGTTATGGTTTTATATAAACCATTCTACTTTATCTCGTTTATTAAATTTCATTTACCTGCTTACCCATTACTCGTTAGTATAAGTCAAATTTTTCTTAATTAACCCAATTTATTGATCGACTTATTAGTCATGAACTGAATTAAGGACTATTTATGGCTCAAGTTTATACTTAGTTCCGATCATTATTATTATTTAACTTCTTAAGTTAAACCTTTATTTAACTCAATTCTTTTACAAATTAAGTTATATTTCATTTGACAAAAATGGTTTACACTCTATTCATTTCATTGTTTATACCCATATTTATATTCGAGAAAATGTCTTAACTAAGTTCTTCCAATTTTAGATTTCTATATCTTCATTTCACATGTTCCCAATTTACCTTTTAATTATATTTCTTATTCCTTTTTAACTTCTTCTCGCCTAACCTAATATACTTATTAATTAGCCAAGTCATAGGTTATCAACTCATTATACAACCAAATCTTCCAATTTATTTTAGTTAGCTATAGTTGAAATTTCATTTCACGGTTACTTTCAATTTTTTCAACCACTTTTTTTTCCGACCAAACTCAGGATATGTTATCTTTATTTACCACTCTTTCTTAAGAAATTTCAACGATTACTTCCCTTAATACTTAAGTCCATTCGATGGTTTCAAAGTCAAAATTCCATTGAATTGAGTACTAATCTTAAATCATTATCATTAGTTAAGACAACTCAAAGTGCTTGATTTCGGGTTTTATAATTCAAGTTTAAAATAACAGACATATATGCTTATACTATTTTATAAACCATACCATATGAATTTTAAATCCAAAACTTCAATTTAAGAAAGAATATAAGAATTTCAATTCTTGTTTAATCTGAAGCTCAAATTTAAATATCATATACTTATACTCTTATACAAACTTATATTATAGGAATTTAAATCCAAAATCCTTTCAAACTAGTTATGAAAACATAGGTGGTCTCCCCCACTTAAACGCTTCAGAATAAATGTCGATAATGCGTGCACTCATTACCGAAGCCATTTCCGACGTCCGAGAAGGGATTACACTCTTATTTCATTTTAAATATCCCTTTGAAAACTATTTCCAAAACTATTTCTTATAATATAATTTTTTTTCCAACTTATAAAAAAACTACTTCAAAAGCCTATCAGAATCAAGTTTTCCAAGTCCATTTCTATTTTAGATCACAACCAATTTGTACTTAAAAATATCGTTTCATTTCAAATATATTCTAAATTCATTAAATTTTCCTTATTAGATTTATTATCTAATCAACCATAATAGGTAATAACTTAATATTACCCCCTACTAAACGAACACATAAATACTTGAACCAATAATATATATTTAATATATTTAAAAATATATTCGAAAACCATATTATGTCGATCATTCTGTTCGATTATTTAGAAATTCCTATCGGTTCTATGTCGTCCCATATATCGACCAAAATCCATAAATATTCAACAGAACAATTCAACATAATGTAAAATCGATTTATATCAAAAATACAAGTACGCTCTCTCATATATCATTCAACTCATTCTAGGATATTACTAACCCTATCTCTAACGAGTTAATTCCTGAACAGTGCCAAGGTTATCGCTAAACCTTGGCTCTGATACCAAAATGTAACGACCTAGATTTTTGACCGTTCAAATCGACAATAAACCACACATGTCGACCCAAACAAATCACAAATATAGGCAGTTATTGGGAAAAGAAGAAAAAGAAGAAAGAAGAGGAAAACAATAACAGAGTTCTCACAACGGAAGGACAACGTATAATAAATAATTATCAGTTTAAACAATGGAAACATATACATTTGTCTATATCATACAACGATTATCAGAGTTACACCTATACATATACATAATAACAGCGGAACCAAGTGCAGCAGAAATATATATATATATATATATATATATATATATATAGGATATATACCAAATCTTCGTCTTCGATCTCCAAGGCAAAGTAATCTTCGCTAACTGAAACTTCTGCTGACCCGAGCGTATTGCATAAAAAAGAAAACACAAAAAACACTCGGATAGCACTAAATTATTCTCATATTAGTCAAATTAAAATACGAAACAACTTGAGTGTCATGGGTGCAGTAACTCAAGAGATGCTACAGGATTTTTCCATCTCTCGAGGATCCGTTAAACTAATACATACATAGTATAATACGCTATTATGATAGTGTCTATCCAGTAAATTAAATATCATAAAAATAGCGTAAGCGGGATTACCATATTACCCTTATGCCGTTTACAGGCACCAACAGTCTATAAAGTACCGTAAACTCATCGTAATGGTGTTATCAGAGGGCACTCCATAGAAGGCAATGCTAAATCAAAATCGTATGGGGCTCGATATGGATAAATATGACAAGGCACTCGAGGCAATGCCCAGGGTAGGATTCTACCAATTGCACTCCCGGACCGGTGGTAACGCATAACAACCACTACCGCCCACCTCAAACACACTCCCAAAATCATAAATGGGCCCAAATCATCATCATAGAAATAGTATCGAAGAAGTGTGTCCGATCAAAGGTGCTACCTCAATTAGTCACGGTATAGCTCTTGTTTTAGTCATTTCAATTCTGACCCAAAGGTCAGGGCTATCGTTATCGTTCATCTTCTTCGATTCAATAATCGCCTCCAAGCCGTCATACTCATTCTGGATACGTCATAACGTTCACAGTTGTCAAAGTGGTATCGACACTGATAGAGAGTATGCCATTTGCCAACTCCGGTCTCTTTAACAACCAACGCTTACGTTTTCTACATCGATCGGTTCCTTTACATTTCTCAAAGGTTCATTTCCATATCAAAATATCATATTTTGTTAGAACCCCATTTATATTCAAAATAGAATATAATTTTATATCAAGATATCAAAAATCATTCCAAAACCGATTATATTCTAAATTAGAATATATTCCCATATCATATATTATAACCGATATAATATTTCAAAAATCGACATATATTCAAATAGAATATATTTCATCTTAAAGCTTTCCAAATTATTCAAAATCGATTTATGTTTGAAATCCGTTCATATTCAATAGAATATATACTTGCATAACTCATTTCAAATTCCTTAGGAGATGAATGTATATTCAAGTAGAATATAATTCTCACTCCCACATTATCATTGGTTTAGAAATCGATTCGTATTCCAAGAGGATATAAATTTATCTCAACTCCACTAGAACCAACGATTTAGATTCAAAACACTTGCCATTCGGAAGAAATGTAAAGTTTAAAGGATATAAATACGAAAATTGATGTTTATAAAGAAAACCTTTATATAATATATATACATATTGAATATAATAGTTAGAATATGATAAGATAACTTAAAACACTATGTATGTAACAACCCTGAATTTTGGGGTAAACTTAAAAATGTATTTTAAGTTATTTTAATGAGTTTTGATATTTAAAATAATTTATTTTAAATAAAAGGATTACGTTTTCCTTTGTATTATAAAAAAAAAGATTTAAGTAGTATCAATTATGTAGGGTAAATTATTATATGTAGTGGGAAAAATAAAAGGTATTATTTTTGTTGCATTAAAAGTTTACAAAACAAAATATTCATGACACACAAAGATTACATTTTTGTGAAATTAGTTTGACACAATACCACAATTGAGAATTAAACAATAAATCTAAATTAGAATGTATTTATTTGGAATTTAAAATATGCAATTGTTTAATAATGAAACAAATGAATTAAAAATCGTAAATACACATGCGTAAGGAAAATTTAGCAATGAGAACTAAATGGTTGTTATTGTAAGTCTTAATTGTGTATTAACATGATTTATATTATTCAAATTTAGATCCATTCTTTAATTTTACATAAATGTGCATGCATTCATTTATCTCTTCCACATTTTAAAACATGGTTGCCTCTTTTTACCTCTTTGTTCTCCAACCTTTTAAGCCAAATTAACAAAACATATGCTATATTTTAATGCATGCACCTACAAGTCTCTCTCTCCCATTTATATTTACTTTTGAAATTTGAACAAAATTGATAATTCTACATTTGCAAGATTTATGATAAATAAATGTTGATTTAAATGAAAAGAAATGCAAAAATATTCCGAATATATAAAGAAACAAGATATTAATTTATCCCTGCTGTGATTAGACATGGTATCTTTTTCTTAACCTACTATGCGTCCAAATAAAAAGTTGCATTTAAATGTACTTTTTTTTATTACATTGAAAAGATTGAAAGAAAAGTATGATTTTTTTATAATAAAAGGACCAAATTGTATTAAATAACTTACATAAGGGGGGTTAAATTAATAGAATTAAAACATAATAGGATACATAAGGATTAAACAACAATTTTCAAATGTCTATATAATATCTCTTAGACCCAACCCCCCAACCCTAATGAAACCTAGCCTCCTTCTTCATACGATCATGGCGGCTCTCCTTCACCTCCATAGAACTAATGAATTAGCAAGGTGAGAATTCCTAATTATAAAATTAATTTTTAATTAATTTCTCGTTCATAAATCTTTGTTATGTATGTTATTATGTCTGAATTGCGGTGTTATGATTTTTCATTGATGTTGTGATGTTTGGGATGGTTTGAATTATAGTCTGAAATCATAATGGGTTCATATGTATGGATGTTGACTTAAATCTTTCTAGTTATTGAATCATACTTATACCTTCTTAGATTTCTATTGGAAATGAAAATAAGAATATGGACAATATAAAAAGATTTGATTTATATTGAAAGTTGAAAGGAAAGATTTAGAATGTCAAAAGATGGGATTTTGGTCAATGCATTTTTATTGCATTTTTCATATGAATAAAAAGATTGGGATTTTTATTATACTTTCATATAGATAAAAGAGGTTAGAATTTTATTTGCACTTTAATGCAAATTTTGATGACAATAAAAAGATTGGATCTTCAATATGATAAAAGATTGGATCTTCAATACGATAAAAGATTGGATCTTCAATGCGATAAAAGATTGGATTTCTGTTAACATTAAAAGAATAGATTTTTTTTTTTGACATTTCATCTTAATGTCATTTGCAATATATTATAAAGGATGAATTTTAAGGTTTCAACTTTTTGATTCATTTTGTTATAAAACATGAAATGCAACTTTTTAATTTATTGTGTTAATTAGAACATTATCATTTATATGATAGAGGAATAGAAAAAGATGTTCCTTTATGAAACATGTGTTGATTCATTAAAAATAGTGTCACTTAACATTGTCAGCAAAAAAAAAAAAAAGATATTTAGTTAGGACATGTTTAGTGAAATAAAAATACATTATTTAGAATAATATCATATTAGTTGAGAATGCATTCATTTTATTTAATGTGTCATTTTGAGAATGCATTCATTTTATTTAATGTGTCATTTTGAGAATGCCTTCATTTTATTTTAGGTGTCATTTTGAGAATGCATTCATTTTATTTAATGTGTCATTTTGAGAATGCATTTATTTTATTTAACGTGTCATTTTGAGAATGCATTAATAAAATTCAACACATGTCATCTTTATTAAGATTAGAATTGGTGAATAAAATAAATAAAAAATGTCATGTATGTCAAAATAAATATCATTTATGATCATCTAAGATTGCCACAATAAAAGGTCAATTATGTCAAAGATAAAAGTGTCATTTTAGTTAGTAATGTCGCCTAAGAATAAAATAGATATTTTAGTTAAAATTGTCATTTTAGACAAGAATGTCATGTTAGAAGATAAAGTTATTTTAGTTAGATATGTCACATACATTAGTATGATGGATATGTCAATTGTTGAGGATAATGTCTTGTGAGAACTCTTTCTCACTAAATCTTTATTTTCAGTAATTATTTATTTTCTTAAATAAATATATTTAATTGTATGTAATGAGATGTTTGTGGTTTATTTCTATGTTATGCATGATTGTTGTGCATATATGTTTGGTCGTGATGCGATGTTTAAAATCTGAGAATTTGTAACATACCAATTAATGTTATTTTATTATGTATGATAATTCAAATATGTTACACTGCCATATACAAGTTGCCTGACTTGTATATGTTGATTGTGCTGATATTTTCACACATCGCCCAAGTGCACAAATAATCTATTGTTATTTGAATTTTGTTGTGAAAAGTTATTATATGTTGTTAATTGAATGTATATTGTTTGAATGTCACTTACATGAATAAATGAATGTTATTTGGATGTTATGATTGGAATGTAATTTGGGTAATAAAAGGGTATTTGTCATTATTTTGCAAATGCGTTGTTTGAAATCCATTAATTAATGGTATTGATGTGGGTCTCATTCCAATGAAGAATTTTTGAAAGTTTTCAAATATGGTTTTACATTAAAGAATTAATTTTGTTTTTAATAACACTAATATCATTTAATGTGTATGAAGCCGACTGAGTAGGCTCGCGCTATGTTTACGCGAATGGTTGTTACCATGAATTTTATTTATCATGTAACAAATGATGAAGGATTAGAATTTGAAATTTGAAATTTAACATTTTAGAATTTTATTTTTATTATAATAAAATGAATATTGCTTAACCCGAGGTTAATGCAGTAATAAATGGTTAATCAATATTGAAGATTGGAAATTCAAAAATTTTACATTTTGAAAATGCTATTATAATATTATTATAGGGTTAATGCTGTATTAAATGATTAATTAATATTAAGAGTTTGTCATTCAAGAATTATTATAATGTTATTATAATATGAAAGGTTTCAATTTTTATTTAAAGTTTAAATATAAGAATAAATGGTATTTCAAGAATAATGAAGATTTTTAAGGGGATATTTTGAAATAAATGATATTTTAAGAACCAAAGTACTTTCAAAAAAAAAAAAAATTTGAAATAATATTTTCAGTAGGATAATTATAATTATAGATTATAATTGTACTTGAACACGAGGTTATGTTACACTAGTGGTATAAGCCTGCCCGGACCCAACCGGCATATCCAGCAGCCACTAAGGTCAAACTTAATGTGAGAGGTCCAAGTGCGCAAATACGAATTGGGCCAAGACACGAGGTTAAGCCCAACTTGTGGAATAAGTCTGCCCGGAACCGACTGGCACATCCAGCATCCACAAGTCGTAGGCTTAATGTGAGAGGTCTAACCCATTATAAAATATAAATAGATAAGAAGATGAGTTGGGCTATTTAATCTGTTTTAAAAGTAGCAACGCATTTTAAAAACCCGAAGGAGTTTATCGATTTATTTCATCCATTTTATAATGAATATTAAAAGAGAAATTTCAAAATTAATATTTCGGAAAATAATATTATTATAAAAGGATAACCTATAGAATAAACAATTTTTAGATTATAGTTGGAGTCGTCTTGGTAACGAATTTATAAACGTTTTAAAATACGTAAAAATAAGGAATTTTTTTTAATTAGATTTAAATGATATTCTCAATTATTAATTATAACTGGAATAGAAAGGAAATTGATTATGAGTTGTTTGTGAACAATGTTTTGAAGGACATTAGTTCTTGAAACTCAAATCAATAGCGAAATTTTGATTTGTTATTAATTAATCTTTTAATTAAGATTAAATGAAATTTTCTAAAAGAAGAGATTTCTAATATTATATATTAAATTGGGAATTAATGAAACATGAAATGGGGTCTCTTGTGAACTGTGTTTTAAATAACATCAGTTCTTAAACCCGGATTAAAGATAAGATTATTCCAGAAAAGTGATTAGTCATTTAACAATGATTTTAGAAGACTAAAACTTAATAAAGTTTTAAATAAATCTTTAATTAGATTGAAGGTGAATAAAGGAAGATTAAAGAATAAGTTGAAAGATTTATTTTTGATAAAATTTATGGGAACCTTTCGTTAATAATGTGAATACTTTATAAAAAGGATATTCTGAATTGGAATGAGGCATTGATGTGGTTTATGTATAACACCTAATTTTAAATCACGTGAGTTAGTTGGAAAGTCCGAGTTTACTCTCATTCCAAATAATGATACGATGTTTGAAGAATTGAAGACGGCAATTGAAGACCGACGACCTTCACATCGAATGGGTAACTAGTGTTGAGGCCCTTGATTGATTTGCTCCCAAGATGGGGCTAAGACGGTGGTTATCCGAACGTAGTGTTGATTTGTGCGGATTTGGCTTTCGCTCAGACCCAGAGCATAAGCTTATAAATGGAATGTGTGTCTGACGTTGAATTTTGTTCTATGTAAATTGATTTCTATTAATATACAACCGTTGGTGGAGGAGAATTTATTCTCTTGCTCAACACCCTTAGAGGTTGTGTATTAATAGTTATCAATCGCATGGCATGAATTGTCAACGTGGCACGCTAAGATGAAGATGATAAAGGCTTTGTTGAAAAGCAGGCCTTGTGGTTATAACGTTACTTCGCGAGCCTCACAACCCGGTTGAGTCTAAAACGGGAGAAGGGAACGTAGGGAGAGCAACACATTTCTTTCTAGCTAGAAGTGGTGTCGGTGCTTAAACTGGTTGATATTTACTTATGTGGATGATGGAATGTGGCGCGCCTCGGATAATAGGTCCTATAGGATCGGGAAACATGTGTTCAGGAATAACTAATCCACGAAGCTGTATGTGTGGACCGGCCCTGCAGGATCTAAGGGTTAACTGCGGGGAATCCTGGGACATTAGCTAGAGTGTCTCGATCGGTAAGGAGCTCCTCCCTAGCCTTGACTCATGATGGAAAACCAAATTCCCAATACGACCCTACGGACTTTATTGTATTACTAGATGGAGGCATAGTATATGGTAGCTATGCTTCCTAGGATTGATACATTTACTTTGAAACGTTTTTGAAACATAAATATACTAATAATAATATCAAATTTGTTTTTATCGTATCAAGCATTTTTGACCATTATAAGGTAAAACTCTATCCTCTGGTTTGCGTTGCATTGTGTGATGGGACTTGAGTCTTATGATGGTTTCATTTTTCCAAAAAGCATTGCATTGTTTAACGATTTACTTTAATTTATGCACGACAATCCATTGGAGTAAACCCGTTCCGCGTTAGCGGCGTAGTCCTTGGATTTGTCTTATTGTTATTAGTGAAATTAGTTAAGAATTCTCACTCCAGTCCCATGACTGACCCGTTGTTTGTTTCCACCTTTATAAACTCGGGTGCCCTCCTTCCACACGGCCAGTCGAGTAGTTTGTCTGCAGGTTCTTATCTTGAGCAGGATTCTGGATTGAAGCCTAAAGCTGTGTCCAGAGCATAGTTGTCTTCCGCTGCCTTAGTTATTTTACTTCCGCTGCAATGTATTAAAATATTGTAATTTATCAACCGTTGTAATTTTATTCGATGTACTCTGATATTCTGTACTCTGATGTAACATTATTATGATGTTTATAAAAGTCTGTTGTTGTTGTTCTGATGTGTTGTAGCCCAAAGTAAGCGTATCCGGCGATTACCCGCAAGGGCAATTTTCGGGTCGTTTCATTTTGGTATCAGAGCCCTGGTTAGCTCAAATCTTTGGGGTACAACTCATTAGAACTGAACAAAAGTTTCATCAGAGATTGGATTTGTAATATCCAATAAGAATACTCATTAGAGATAGGATCAGTAGTATCCCAGAATGAGAAAAATCATTTGAGATGGGGTTAGTAATTCCCTAGAATGAGTTGAGAGTGCCCAGTTTATAATTAATGTATTTGTGATTATATATAATCTATTTTAGAAAATATGATTTTTTGAATATATAAAAGTTATATATTTTAAAAGTTAATCAACTAATAAAATTATTAAATGAATAATAAAGAATAAAAAAAATTTAGTAGGATAATTAAAAACTTTTAGTTCCATTCCTTTTCGAGGACGAAAAGATTTTAAGTGAGGGAGAATGTAACAACCCTGAATTTTGGGGTAAACTTAAAAATTTATTTTAAGTTATTTCAACGAGTTTTGATATTTAAAATAATTTATTTTAAATAAAAGGATTACATTTTCCTTTGTATCGTAAAAAAAAAAGATTTAAGTAGTATCAATTATGTAGGGTAAATTATTATATGTAGTGGGGAAAATAAAAGGTATTATTTTTGTTGCAATAAAGTTTACAAAACAAAATATTCATGACACACAAAGATTACATTTTTGTGAAATTAGTTTGACACAATACCACAATTGAGAATTAAACAATAAATCTAAATTAGAATGTATTTATTTGGAATCTAAAATATGCAATTGTTTAATAATGAAACAAATGAATTAAAAATCGTATATACACATGCGTAAGGAAAATTTAGCAATAAGAACTAAATGGTTGTTATTGTAAGTCTTAATTGTGTATTAACATGATTTATATTATTCAAATTTAGATCCACTCTTTAATTTTACATAAATGTGCATGCATTCATTTATCTATTCCACATTTTAAAACATGGTTGCCTCTTTTTACCTCTTTGTTCTCCAACCTTTTAAGTCAAATTAACAAAACATATGCTACATTTTAGTGCATGCACCTACAAGTCTCTCTCTCCTATTTATATTTACTTTTGAAATTTGAACAAAATTGATGATGCTACATTTGCAGGATTTATGATCAATAAATGTTGATTTAAATGAAAAGGAACGCAAAAATATTCCGAATATATTAAGAAACAAGATATTAATTTATCCCTGCTGTGATTAGACATGGTATCTTTTTCTTAACCTACTATGCGTCCAAATAAAATGTTGCATTTAAATGTACTTTTTTTTATTACATTGAAAAGATTGAAAGAAAAGTATGTTTTGTTTATAATAAAAGGACCAAATTGTATTAAATAACTTACATAAGGGGGGTTAAATTAATAGAATTAAAACATAATAGGATACATAAGGATTAAACAACAATTTTCAAATGTCTATATAATATCTCTTAGACCCAACCCCCCAACCCTAATGAAACCTAGCCTCCTTCTTCATAGGATCATGGCGGCTCTCCTTCACCTCCATAGAACTAATGAATTAGCAAGGCGAGAATTCCTAATTATAAAATTAATTTTTAATTAATTTCTCGTTCATAAATCTTTGTTATGTATGTTATTATGTCTGAATTGCGGTGTTATGATTTTTCATTGATGTTGTGATGTTTGGGATGGTTTGAATTATAGTCTGAAATCATAATGGGTTCATATGTATGGATGTTGACTTAAATCTTTCTAGTTATTGAATCATACTTATACCTTCTTAGATTTCTATTGGAAATGAAAATAAGAATATGGACAATATAAAAAGATTTGATTTATATTGAAAGTTGAAAGGAAAGATTTAGAATGTCAAAAGTTGGGATTTTGGTCAATGCATTTTTATTGCATTTTTCATATGAATAAAAAGATTGGGATTTTTATTGCACTTTCATATAGATAAAAGAGGTCAGAATTTTATTTGCACTTCAATGCAAATTTTGATAACAATAAAAAGATGGGATTTTTAATACGATAAAAGATTGGATCTTCAATACGATAAAAGATTGGATCTTCAATACGATAAAAGATTGGATCTTCAATGCGATAAAAGATTGGATTTTTGTTAACATTAAAGGATTAGATTTTTTTTTGACATTGCATCTTAATGTCATTTGCAATATATTATAAAGGATGAATTTTAAAGTTTCAACTTTTTGATTTATTTTGTTATAAAACATGAAATGCAACTTTTTAATTTATTTTGTTAATTAGAACATTGTCATTTATATGATAGAGGAATAGTAAAAGATGTTCCTTTATGAAACATGTGTTGATTCATTAAAAATAGTGTCACTTAACATTGTCAGCAAAAAAAAAGGATATTTAGTTAGGACATGTTTAGTGAAATAAAAATACATTATTTAGAATAATATCATATTAGTTGAGAATGCATTCATTTTATTTAATGTGTCATTTTGCGAATGCATTCATTTTATTTAATGTGTCATTTGAGAATGCCTTCATTTTATTTTAGGTGTCACTTTGAAAATGCATTCATTTTATTTAATGTTTCATTTTGAGAATGCATTCATTTTATTTAATGTGTCATTTTGAGAATGCATTAATAAAATTCAACACATGTCATCTTTATTGAGATTAGAATTGGTGAATAAAAAAAATAAAAAATGTCATGTATGTCAAAATAAATATCATTTATGATCATCTAGGATTGCCACAATAAAAGGTCATTTATGTCAAAGATAAAAGTGTCATTTTAGTTAGTAATGTCTCCTAAGAATAAAACAGACATTTTAGTTAAAATTGTCATTTTAGACAAGAATGTCATGTTAGAAGATAAGGCTATTTTAGTTAGATATTGTAACACCCCACGTCCATTAATGTCACTCACAAAGGGGATGCATTAACTTCCATGGAGGTTATAAGTGAATATAGAACAGAAAAATTACAACAAGACAGATAATAAATAGTACTTGGAAATCTAAAACTTCATTTTATTGCAGCGGAAATTAAACATGTTTGTTACATCATAAAACCATAGATCATAACCAAGTACAATATCCATCTTCATAAAAACAAAATACATAATCCCATTACATAAATAGCCATTAAAAAGATAACAAGCTGGACTTTACTTCAACGGCCCAAGCTTTCCAAAGAGAGATGAAGCAATTCAATCAAACTCCACTAGAGCTGGGCCCAACCTGAGGACCTGGAGGGGGAGAAAGGATAGAAATAGAGGGGGTCAGACATAAAGTCTGGCGAGTATGATAATTCTAACAATTCTATTATCAAAATAGCTAGACTAAGGCATAAGCTGGAAGACAAGTAAATGTCTATGAACTCTTAGGAAGATAAAGATAGCGTTTAAGATAATGTTAAAGATAACGGTAAAGGCACACCTAATTACTAATGAATGATTACTACACTGCACCGCACATTACTATACTGCACCACACCAGTCACCCTATTGTTTGATCCCACTTGCTTCACACAAAAACTTTATAAATAGCCTTACGTACCCCTAGCTGACTACATAGGTGCCGTCTGCCCCTATCTCCACTAGGTGTACCCCACTACCCACTTTCAATCGGCTCCCTACTCGTAGATACCCGTGCTGGCCCCATAGTGGGGTGTATCACTCCCCTAAAGTGGCAACCCGATACAACTTGAGAATGCACGGCTTATACCTACACGATGCAACAACGTCTTACCTACCAGCCCGGGTCCACACACGTATACGAAACCCGTTGGACTTGCGTTGCCACCGCTCCCCGTTTTGGCCTCTTACAGTCGAACCCAGCATGCGTGTCCCGTCCTCGACTTGGGTCGAGCCCACAAAGATACGTTTGGGATACTGGTCGAAATGGACCCCCACAAGCTACCTACCTAAGCTTGTCACTAGTATATCCCACTTAACCCTCTTAGTCATGTTCATTTACATGTGTGTTTGGTTAAGTCTTACTAATATCGTATTTCACATGCCACTAAGGGCACCCTATAGATTCCTCATGCCACCCAAGGCACCTACTTAACCCCCATGTCCCACCTTACATGTTTATCTGGTTAAGTATTTCTTAATTCATTCAGGCCATAACCTCATAAAGACCTCTCACATTAGACTGGCATTTATGGCAGCTGGATTTGCCGGGCGGGTCCGGGCAGTCTTACACCATAAAAGAGTCTAACCTCGTGTCTTTACAACCGTTATGCTTTAGTTTAGGCCTAGGACCTCTCACATTGGGCTGACATTTGTGACCACTGGATTTGCCGGGCGGGTCCGGGCAGGTTTACGTCACAAACGAGTCCAACCTCGTGTCCTAAGCATTGATTAACACTTAAAATCTTTTATCCCAGTTTTAATAATTCCCTATTCAAATTATTAATTAAGTCAACTTTTAATGATGTCCATAACTGACTCAATCATGGCCATCCACTTATGGCATGCAAAATCTTATCAATTGCACCCCAACTTTTTAATATTAAATCCTTAATATTACCCCTACCCCATGTTTATACGTTCGCTTATTCAACGCATAATATAGGCTAGACTTGTATAGTCTAACACCTAGCACAAAGATAAATTATCACAACATATAGACAATTAAAATAAATCTAATCATAATAGGGGTGAAACTTGCATAAACTACACATGTTAAGGATCAAAAGGTGTCAACTTGTTAAATGTCTCAATTTATATGATATGATCATAGCCCAAAGCTATACATAAACTTGCATATGGGGTTTTTAGGCAACATAATGATGGTGTGAACTAGCATAGGATATCACATATGTCATAGCATAATTCTAGATGTCATAATAGATGCCTTGGTATATGTTCATAACTTTTCTAATCAATCTAACTTGCATATGTGACTTGTCATATAGATCAACATAACCCAAACATGATGATTTAATTAATATGAACTAAATAGCATAGATGGTAACATCATGGCCTTTTTAACATGTATGATTCATCACAACTTAGCATAGAAACTTTCAACATACATAACATCATCATAGCATGATTTACAACATATAAGATATCATCATCACATAACATTGGATTTGCAATATACATGATAGCAAAAGGGGTTTACAACAACATATATGATAATTCACATCATCTACTCATAATCCATTCATAACTCAACCTAATTAAAATGATAATAATCTTGTTAAGATCATCATACTCACAATTTAGAGAAGAAAAGAGAGATTTTTGCTTTGCTTTAGGGTTGAGAGAATTAGAATTGAATTTTCTTTTCTTCTTTCTTAGTTGGCGGCGACTCCATTGATTTCCATGGCGATGGTATGATGGCAACTATTCTATTTTAATTAGGTTTAGGGTTAGCATTAGGATGTATTTATAGGTGTAGGAAGTTATTTAGAACCATTAGATTAACCCTGAACCATGAGAACCAATCAAATGCAAAATCTGCATTTGAGCGAATCGGCCCACGGGTTGACAGTTAAACACCCTGGATTAACCCCTAGTCGACCCAGCGAGCCTCGGGTCGACCTCAAAAATGGGCCGATTCGGTTATTTCCCCTCCTAATTCGCTGTTTTGAACTTTTTCGCATATTTATTTATTTAATTTTTAATATATATATATATATATCAATATATATATTTCTCTACGCAACCCTTTTCACTTAATTCTTTTCTAAAAATTAAGTATACTTTAATTTGTGAATTTTAATGTTATAAAATTATGGGGTGTTACATTCTCCCCTCCTTAAAGGATTTCGTCCCCGAAATCTCCAAGTCAAGAAGAATGTATATCCTACCATCTAATCGTCCATTTACTCAACCATCAAACACCAGCATCCATTGTCCTTAAAAGACTTCTAATGCTTTAATGTTTATATGCACAGTGTGTGTATATGTCCATATCTAATGCAAAATTAGGCGGTCTACTGATTCAGTCGACCTCCTTAGTGCAATTCATGATAGTGCCATGCGTCCAATATGTATGCAAAAGATTCCTAATGATACATATTAATTCTATATGCGTGCACAACCATCCACCCGAATGCAGCAACTATATGATAATACAACCATTATACATCCATTTTACTAAATACATCCATATATATGAAATATGCAATATGAAGTGACTGAGCCGATCTGGTGCCTAATAGTGTGTGTATATGCATCCACGAGCAACCACTAGCAAACACTTGCATCCACTTTGCATCCACCATACATAACATGTCTCAAACACATAGGATTATCCTAACTAAAGGTCAAAGATACTAGCGTGAGGATATACTAAAGATAAGATAAGTACAAGCTAAACGATAAAGGAGAAGTTAAAGGACATACCCTCAAAAAGAAAAGGGTATCGTGAACGCATCTTCTCTTCCGTCTCCCAAGTAGCGTTGATTTCATCATCTCCCCATTGCACTTTGACTAGTCTGACCTCTCGATTCCTCAACCTCTTGATCTCCGACCCAAGAATGCGCGTAGGAGCTCGTCGAATTTTCGCATCATGCTCTGTCTCCACCTCTCTAAGCAAGCTCGGCTCTACCACTTCCGCGGTCTCGTGCAAGCACTTCCTCAAATGTGGCACATGGAGTACGTCATGTACCCCACTAAGTCTCTTGGGCAACTCCACTCTATACGCCATCCGTCCAATCCTCTCCTTAATAGGAAACGACCCTACAAACCTTGGTGCTAATTTCCCAACGGACCCAAAGCGAACAACGTTTCGTAATGGAGACACTTTGACAAAGACCATGTCCCCAACTTCAAACTCGAGATCTGTCCTCCTCTTATCCGCATAAGATTTCTTCCTATCTTGCGCTGCTTTCATCCTCCTTCGAATCAAGTCAATCTTCTCTGTAGTCTCCCTAATCATATCGGGCCCAAGTAAGATCTTATCCGTAGATTCCCACCAACATGTAGGTGAACGACAAGGTCATCCATAAAGAGCTTCGAATGGTGCCATACCAATGCCGGACTGAAAGCTATTATTATATGCGAACTCAACCAATGGAAGATGCTCTTCCCATGTACCCCCAAAGTCTAGGATACATAGCCTCAACAGATCCTCTAGAATACGATTCACCCTCTCAGTCTGGCCGTCTGTCTGAGGATGATATGTGGTGCTAAAACATAACTGAGTCCCTACCGCCTCTTGTAAGCTTCTCCAAAATTCGCTAGTGAAAATAGGATCGCGGTCTCTCACTATGCTAGAAGGAACGCCGTGCAAACGAACTATTTCTCGGACATATACAGAAGCTAACCATGGAGCAGTCCTCTTACTCTTCACGGGAATGAAATGGGCGCTCTTAGTAAGTCTATCTACTATAACCCAAATCCCCGTATTACCCCTCCTCGATCGCGGTAATCCATCCACAAAATCCATCGAGACACTCTCCCATTTCCATAGTGGAACCTCCACTGGGTGAAGCAACCCACCGGGTCTCTTTTGCTCCGCTTTTACTTATTGGCATACCAAGTATCTAGCGACATACTCGGCCACGTCTTTCTTCATGCCGGCCCAAAAGTAAACTCTCTTCATGTCTTTGAACATCTTGTCCCCGCCGGGATGAATGGTCATCTTCGAACGATGTGCTTCGTCAAGAATAGTCTTCCTTAGGTCCTCGTCTTTTGGTACACAAAGTCTACCGTCCCTATGTAACCAACCCTTATCGTCTAGGGTATACCTACGGAGATGGCTTGATGACTCCCCTCCTTTGAGTTTTTCTACTAACTCAACCAACTGCGGGTCGTCTCGCTGTGCCTTGCTAATCCGTCCCAAAAGCGTAGGTCTGATCACCAAGGATGCTAGCAAACCGGGTACGAAGTCAACGGAAGGTCTAAAGTCAAGCATCGAAATGAATTCTAAATTTCGCCGCTCAACAAACAAAGGACTTAAGGATAATCTTTTTCTACTTAAGGCGTCTGCCACCACGTTACCCTTGCCAGGGGTATAGGCTATTTCGAAGTCGTAGGACGCTAAGAACTCCATCCACCTTTGCTGCCTTAAGTTCAAGTCCTTTTGAGAGAATAGGTATTTTAAAGACTTGTGGTCAGTGAATAATTCGAATTTCTCGCCAAGAAGATAATGATGCCAAGACTTAAGCGCGAAAACAATAGCGGCCAATTCTAGGTCATGTGTAGGATAATTTTTCTCATGCGCTCTCAACTGCCTTCCACCATAGGCTATTACCCTACCCTCTTGCATTAAGACTGCGCCTAGTCCTGTCCCACAAGCATCAGTATAAACGGTAAACGACTTACTCCCGTCTGGCAATACTAAGGCTGGGGCTAAAGTCAAAGCTCTCTTCAAACGTTGGAATGCATCATCACAATCTACGTCCCATGTGAAAACTAGGTTCTACTTCGTCAAGCGTGTCAATGGAGCTGATATCTTTGCGAAGTCTTTGATAAACTTCCTATAGTAGCCAGCCAACCCCAAGAAACTTCTCACTTCGGTAGCATTTTTAGGGACCTTCCAATCTTGGATGGCCACCACCTTCGCGGGATCCACGGCTATCCCTTCTTTGGAAACCACGTGGCCCAAGAACCGTACTTCCTTCCTCCAGAAGTGACACTTAGAAAATTTAGCCTTAAGGCTATGCGCTCGTAGGGTCTCCAACACTTCCCTAAGATGTAGGGCATGCTCTTCTTCATCCTTAGAAAAGATCAAGATGTCATCTACAAAGACTACCACGAATTTGTTAAGGTACTCCCTAAACACCATACTCATCAAATCAACAAAATATGCTGGGGCATTTGTCAAACCGAAGGGCATCACTAGCCATTCATAGAAACCGTCCGGAGTCCTAAAGGCAGTCTTGTCTATGCTATCCTCAGCCACTCTCAACTGATAGAACCCAGTGGCTAAGTCCAACTGTGAAAACACTGAGGCGCCAACTAACTGATCGAAGAGATCGTCAACCCACGGCAGTGGGTGTCTGTTCTTCTTAGTAAGTTTATTAAGTTCTCTATAGTCCACACACAGTCTAAGGGACCCATCCGCCTTCGTGGCAAATACTACTGGAGCACCCCACTCCGATATACTTCGTCTTATGAACCCCTTCTCAAGCAACTCCTTCACTTGCTTATCGAGTTCCCTCCTTTCACGTGGAGCCATGTGGCATACTGGCAAAGATACTGGTTCCACATTATCCACAAGATATATTCGAAAATCTATCTCCTGCTTCGGAGGCAAGCCCTTCACCTCCTCAAACACATCCGAATATTCTCGGACCACTCTAACAGATCGTAGATTTTCCTCAGACGCGTCAAGCGATTCTAGATAACTTAGCATAACCGAATTTATGGGACTACAGAAGATTTCGAGAGTGTTGCCAAGGCGAGTCACGAGTCTAACTACTCTCCTTTCACAATCCAGAACGGCCCCATTTCTCGATAACCAATCCACTCCTAAAATTAGCCCATAGCCCGTGAAGCCCAACACATAAGCATCACATCTATATTCAACGCTAAGTATGGAATTTTCAAATCCAAATACATCATAGACAAATAAGTTGAGCCCCCAATTGGATTCGAAACAACTAAGGGATCCTCTACTAAACTGGTGTTTAAGTGCAGTGATTCAACTAATGACGTAGAGATAAACGAATGCGATGCGCCTGAATCGAATAGGGTACGGACAGGATGACCAAACAGAAAAACTAAGCTTTCAACAGAAATGGTTCTACCTCGTTCTTGCAGCGGTGGGACCGTGAGAGCCTGAACTTGTCCCCTAGCCTGCCCTGGTGCCATAAGAGCCTGCACCTGTCCTCCCGAGGTAGCTCCTGCCCTCTGCCCCTTCTTTGGGCAGTCCTTCACTAAATGTCCCACATCGCCACAATGAAAACAGTCTGTCTTCTTTTTCTTTCGGCAATCCTTGCTGAGATGGCTTGGGGTTCCACAGTTAAAGCACTTCTTCTTTCCCTTGCCATTATTGTCTTTTCCATCCTTCTTGTTTTGCTGTTGTGGTTTCTTCTGATCCCCCTTCTTCTCGGGTGCCTTATCAGCTTTAGCGCTTTTCTCCTCATGCATGAGCACCATTTCTACTAATTTCTCAAAGGCGGCCCCCATCGGGATGTGGGTCATAGCCAACCCTTGCAATGGTTCATTCAAGCCATTCACGAACCTTAGAGCCTTCTTCTCCGGCGTGTTTACTAAGTCCAAGCCAAACCTTGCTAACTGATTAAATTTATTGACATATTCTTTCACTGATGAGCTTCCTTGCTTCAATGTCAAGAACCTTTCCATATATAGATTTTCTTCCGCCCTTGAGAGAAACTTCGCCTCAAACCTACGTCTGAAATCCGCCCAAGAGTCAACAGGACGCTCCCCATTAGTGACCTCCCACCAAAACGAGGCCTCTCCCTTCATCAACCAAGCTACTAAACGAACTCTCCTCTCTTCTTCTACTTCAAAGATTTCTAGCAATTCTTCCACCTCCTTAAGCCAATCTCTAGCTTCCACAAACGTTTCTGACCCTTGAAATGGTTTCCACCCATAGCCTTGAATTCCTTGCACGTCTTTGCAAAAGTATCTACGCGAGGAGGAGGAGGAACGGGTGCAACTGGTGGTGGAGGAACATTGGCTAGACCTGCAGCGGCCCTAGCCTCCAATAGCCTCCTATACTATCCTGGTATCGTTACACTGTCAGGTAGATTAAGATCTTCAGCCATGCTGAAACAAAAAAGGAAAGATTCAGAATGGAGAATTCGAAAGATAAAGATATGGGATATAGGGGATTATGTTTTTCTTAAAAACTTTTCTCTTTAAATTTCTCATTAAAACATGTTTTTGAAAACACTTCTTCCAAAAATAACTATTTTTCTAAAGTATTTTTATCTGTTCTAGTAACCTTAAGCTCTGATATCACGTGTAACACCCCACGTCCATTAATGTCACTCACAAAGGGAATGCATTAAATTCCATGGAGGTTATAAGTGAATATAGAACAGAAAAATTACAACAAGACAGATAATAAATAGTACTTGGAAATCTAAAACTTCATTTTATTACAACGGAAATTAAACATGTTTGTTACATCATAAAACCATAGATCATAACTAAGTACAATATCCATCTTCATAAAAACAAAATACATAATCCCATTACATAAATAGCCATTAAAAAGATAACAAGCTGGACTTTACTTCAACGGCCCAAGCTTTCCAAAGAGAGATGAAGCAATTCAATCAAACTCCACTAGAGCTGGGCCCAACCTGAGGACCTGGAGGGGGAAAAAGGATAGAAATAGAGGGGGTCAGACATAAAGTCTGGCGAGTATGATAATTCTATTATCAAAATAGCTAGACTAAGGCATAAGCTGGAAGACAAGTAAATGTCTATGAACTCTTAGGAAGATAAAGATAGCGTTTAAGATAATGTTAAAGATAACGGTAAAGGCACACCTAATTACTAATGAATGATTACTACACTGCACCGCACATTACTATACTGCACCACACCAGTCACCCTATTGTTTGATCCCACTTGCTTCACACAGAAACTTTATAAATAGCCTTACGTACCCCTAGCTGACTACATAGGTGCCATCTGCCCCTATCTCCACTAGGTGTACCCCACTACCCACTTTCAATCGGCTCCCTATTCGTAGATACCCGTGCTGGCCCCACAGTGGGGTGTATCACTCCCCTAAAGTGGCAACCCGATACCACTTGAGAATGCACGACTTATACCTACACGATGCAACAACGTCTTACCTACCAGCCCGGGTCCACACACGCATACGAAACCCGTTGGACTTGCGTTGCCACCGCTCCCCGTTTTGGCCTCTTACAGTCGAACCCAGCATGCGTGTCCCGTCCTCGACTTGGGTCGAGCCCACAAAGATACGTTTGGGATATTGGTCGAAATGGACCCCCACAAGCTACCCACCTAAGCTTGTCACTAGTATATCCCACTTAACCCTCTTAGTCATGTTCATTTACATGTGTGTTTGGTTAAGTCTTACTAATCGTATTTCACATGCCACTAAGGGCACCCCCTAGATTCCTCATGCCACCCAAGGCACCTACTTAACCCCCATGTCCCACCTTACATGTTTATCTGGTTAAGTATTTCTTAATTTATTCAGGCCATAACCACATAAAGACCTCTCACATTAGACTGACATTTATAGCAGCTTGATTTGCCGGGCGGGTCCGGGCAGTCGTACACCATAAAAGAGTCTAACCTCGTGTCTTTACAACCGTTATACTTTAGTTTAGGCCTAGGACCTCTCACATTGGGCTGACATTTGTGACCACTGGATTTGCCGGGCGGGTCCGGGGAGGTTTACGTCACAAACGAGTCCAACCTCGTGTCCTAAGCATTGATCAACACTTAAAATCTTTTACCCCAGTTTTAATAATTCCCTATTCAAATTATTAATTAAGTCAACTTTTAATGATGTCCATAATTGACTCAATTATGGCCATCCACTTATGGCATGCAAAATCATATCAATTGCACCCCAACTTTTTAATATTAAATCCTTAATATTACCCCTACCCCACGTTTATACGTTCGCTTATTCAACGCATAATATAGGCTAGACTTGTATAGTCTAACACCTAGCCCAAAGATAAATTATCACAACATATAGAAAATTAAAATAAATCTAATCATAATAGGGGTGAAACTTGCATAAACTACACATGTTAAGGATCAAAAGGTGTCAACTTGTTAAATGTCTCAATTTATATGATATGATCATAGCCAAAATCTATACATAAACTTGCATATGGGGTCTTTAGGCAACATAATGATGGTGTGAACTAGCATAGGATATCACATATGTCATAGCATAATTCTAGATGTCATAATAGATGTCTTGGTATATGTTCATAACTTTTCTAATCAATCTAACTTGCATATGTGACTTGTCATATAGATCAACATAACCCAAACATGATGATTTAATTAATATGAACTAACTAGCATAGATGGTAACATCATGGCCTTTTTAACATGTATGATTCATCACAACTTAGCATAGAAACTTTCAACATACATAACATCATCATAGCATGATTTACAACATATAAGATATCATTATCACATAACATTGGATTTACAATATACATGATAGCAAAAGGGGTTTACAACAACATATATGATAATTCACATCATAATTCATTCATAACTCAACCTAATTAAAATGATAATAATCTTGTTAAGATCATCATACTCACAGTTTAGAGAAGAAAAGAGAGAGTTTTGCTTTGCTTTAGGGTTGAGAGAATTAGAATTGAATTTGCTTTTCTTCTTTCTTAGTTGGCGGCGGCTCCATTGATTTCCATGGCGATGGTATGATGGTAACTATTCTATTTTTATTAGGTTCAGGGTTAGCATTAGGATGTATTTATAGGTGTCGGAAGTTATTTAGGACCATTAGATTAACCCTGAACCATGAGAACCAATCAAATGCAAAATCTGCATTTGAGCGAATCGGCCCACGGGTTGACAGCTAAACACGCTGGATTAACCCCTAGTCGACCCAGCGGAGCTCGGGTCGACCTCAAAAATGGGACGGTTCGGTTATTTCCCCTCTCAATTCGCTGTTTTGAACTTTTTCGTATATTTATTTATTTAATTTTTAATTTATGTATATATCAATATATATATATATTTCTCTGCGTAACCCATTTCACTTAATTCTTTTCTAAAAATTAAGTATACTTTAATTTGTGAATTTTAATGTTATAAAATTACGGGGTGTTACAGATATCTCACATACATTAGTATGATGGATATGTCATTTGTTGAGGATAAATTCTTGTGAGAACTCTTGCTCACTAAATCTTTATTTTCAGTAATTATTTATTTTCTAATATATTTAATTGTATGTAATGAGTTGTTTGTGGTTTATTTCTATGTTATGCATGATTATTGTGTATATATGTTTGGTCGTGATGCGATGTTTAAAATCTGAGAATTTGTAACATACCAATTAATGTTATTTTATTATGTATGATAATTCAAATATGTTACACTGCCATATACAAGTTGCCTGACTTGTATATGTTGATTGGGCTGATATTTTCACACATCGCCCAAGTGCACAAATAATCTATTGTTATTTGAATTTTGTTGTGAAAAGTTATTGTATGTTGTCAATTGAATGTATATTGTTTGAATGTCAATTACATGAATAAATGAATGTTATTTGGATGTTGTGATTGGAATGTAATTTGGGTAATAAAAGGGTGTTTGTCATTATTTTGCAAATGCTTTGTTTGAAATCCATTAATTAATGGTATTGATGTGGGTTCTCATTCCAATGAAGGATTTTTGAAAGTTTTCAAATATGGTTTTACGTTAAAGAATTAATTTTGTTTTTAATAACACTAATATCATTTAATGTGTATGAAGCCAACTGAGTAGGCTCGCGCTAAGTTTACGAGAATGGTTATTACCATGAATTTCATTTATTATGTAATAAATGATGAAGGATTAGAATTTGAAATTTAACATTTTAGAATTTTATTTTTATTATAATAAAATGAATATTGCTTAACCCGAGGTTAATGCAGTAATAAATGGTTAATCAATATTGAAGATTGGAAATTCAAAAAATTTACATTTTGAAATGCTATTATAATATTATTATAGGGACAAATGCTGTATTAAATGATTAATTAATATTAAGAGTTTGTCATTCAAGAATTATTATAATGTTATTATAATATGAAAGGGTTCAATTTTTATTTAAAGTTTAAATATAATAATAAATGGTATTTCAAGAAAAATGAAGATTTTTAAGGGGATATTTCGAAATAAATGATATTTTAAGAACCAAAGTACTTAAAAAAAAATTGGAAATAATATTTTCAGTAGGATAATTACAATTATAGATTATAATTGTACTTGGTCACGAGGTTAGGTTACACTAGTGGTATAAGCCTGCCCGGACCCAACCGGCATATCCAGCAGCCACTAAGGTCAAACCTAATGTGAGAGGTCCAAGTGCGCAAATACGAATTGGGCCAAGACATGAGGTTAAGCCCAACTTGTGGAATAAGTCTACCCGGAACCGACTGGCACATCCGGCATCCACAAGTCGTAGGCTTAATGTGAGAGGTCTAACCCGTTATAAAATATAAATAGATAAGAAGATGAGTTGGGCTATTTAATCTGTTTTAAAAATAACAACGCATTTAAAAAACCCGAAGGAGTTTATCGATTTATTTTATCCATTTTATAATGAATATTAAAAGAGAAATTTCAAAATTAATATTTTGGAAAATAATATTATTATAAAAGGATAACCTATAGAATAATCAATTTTTAAACTATAGTTGGAGTCGTCTTGGTAATGAATTTATAAACGTTTTAAAATACGTAAAAATAAGGAAAATCTTTTTATTTAGATTTAAATGATATTCTCAATTATTAATTATAACTGAAATAGAAAGGAAATTGATTATGAGTTGTTTGTGAACAATGTTTTGAAGGACATTAGTTCTTGAAACTCAAATCAATAGGGAAATTTTGATTTGTTATTAATTAATCTTTTAACTAAGATTAAATGAAATTTTCTAAAAGAAGAGATGTCTAATATTATATATTAAATGGGGAATTAATGAAACATTAAATGGGGTCTCTTGTGAACTATGTTTTAAATAACATCAGTTCTTAAACCCGGATTCAAGATAAGATTATTCCAGAAAAGTGATTAGTCATTTAACAATGATTTTAGAAGAATAAAACTTAATAAAGTTTTAAATAAATCTTTAATTAGATTGAAGGTGAATAAAGCAAAATTAAAGAATAAGTTGAAAGATTTATTTTTGATAAAATTTATGGGAACCTTTCGTTAATAATGTGAATACTTTATAAAAAGGATATTCTGAATTGGAATGAGGCATTGATGTGGTTTATGTATAACACCTAATTTTAAATCATGCGAGTTATTTGGAAAGGCAGAGTTTACTCTCATTCCAAATAATGATACGACGTTCGAAGAATTGAAGACGACAATTGAAGACCCACGACCTTCACATCGAATGGGTAACTAGTGTTGATGCCCTTGATTGATTTTCTCCCAAGATGGGGCTAAGACGGTGGTTATCCGGACGCAGTGTTGATTTATACGGATTCGGCTTTCGCTCAGACCTAGAGCATAAGCTTATAAATGGAATGTCTGTCTGACGTTGAATTTTGTTCTATGTAAATTGATTTCTATTAATATACAACCGTTGGTGGCGGAGAATTTATTCTCTTGCTCAACACCCTTAGAGGTTGTGTATTAATAATTATCAATCGCATGGCGTGAATTGTCAACGTGGCACGCTAAGATGAAGATGATCAAGGCTTTGTTGAAAAGCAGGCCTTGTGGTTATAACTTTACTTCGCGAGCCTCACAACCCGATTGAGTCTAAAACGGGAGAAGGGAACGCAGGGAGAGCAGCACGTTTCTTTCTTGCTAGAAGTGGTGTCGGTGCTTAAACTGGCTGATATTTACTTATGTGGATGATGGAATGTGGCGCGCCTCGGATGATAGGTCCTATAGGATCGGGAAACGTGTGTTCAGGAATAACTAATCCACGAAGCTGTATGTGTGGACCGGCCCTGCAGGATCTAAGGGTTAACTGCGGGGAATCCTGAGACATTAGCTAGAGTGTCTCGAATCGGTAAGGAGCTCCTCCCTAGCCTTGACTCATGATGGAAAGCCAAATTCCCAATACGATCCTACGGACTTGATTGTATAACTAGTATGGAGGCATAGTATATGGTAGCTATGCTTCCTAGGATTGATACATTTACTTTGAAACGTCTTTGAAACATAGATACACAAATAATAATATCAAATTCGTTTTTATCGTATCAAGCATTTTTGACCATTATAAGGTAAAACTCTATCCTCTGGTTTGCGTTGCATTGTGTGATGGGACTTGAGTCTTATGATGGTTTCATTTTTCCAAAAAGCATTGCGTTGTTTAACGATTTACTTTAATTTATGCACGACAATCCATTCGAGTAAACCCGTTCCGCGTTAGCGGCGTGGTCCTTAGATTTGTCTTATTGTTATTAGTGAAATTAGTTAAGAATTCTCACACCAGTCCCATGACTGACCCGTTGTTTGTTTCCACCTTTACAAACTCAGGTGCCCTCCTTCCACACGGGCAGTCGAGTAGTTTGTCTACAGGTTCTTATCTCGAGCAGGATTCTGGATTGAAGCCTAAAGCTGTGTCCAGAGCATAGTTGTCTTCCACTGCCTTAGTTATTTTACTTCCGCTGCAATGTATTAAAATATTGTAATTTATCTTCCGCTGTAATTTTATTCGATATACTCTGATATTCTGTACTCTAATGTAACACTATTATGATGTTTATAAAAGTCTGTTGCTGTTGTTCAGATGTGTTGTAGCCCAAAGTAAGCATATCGGGCGATTTCCCGCAAGGGCGATTTTCGGGTCATTTCAATGTATATACATAAATTAAAGTTTACCAAAATAGTTTATGAAATAAAATATAAGGAAATTCAGTTATAACAAAATAGTTTATAGGTAAAGGTCTTAATAAATAAATTTTAAGGAAAGGAGATTTTTATTTTGAAATCAAATGGTGTATATATGTATAATAAAATTCTTAATACCGAAATTGTTGTTTCTTCCGAATCTCAAATACTTGAACCTATACCCCAGTCCTAATGGATTTGCATAGTTCAAAATCTTGTTTCAACACCAATCAAACCCATTTTCAAATTCAAGAATTCAAAACCATACTCGTATTAAGTTTAAAACACTCCTAGTATCCTCGATTATCTTTATTCCAATATTAAATTCAATAAGCATTTATCAAAATCAACACATTTCCTTTAAATGAATTTCAAATATTTAAATCATTTAACCAACCGATGTCTATATATAATTTGCTACCCTATGGCCAAGTGATTTTAAATTTAATTTCTCGATATTTAGGGGTGGATTTATCATTTCAATCCAAATCAAGGTCACAGAGATTTATCATTTCACTCCGTGTTCTTAATTTATTTAAATCGATTAATCCCGAGTTCATTCGATGCCCGCAACATCATTGGGTAAATGAGATTGATCGTCACAATGAGCATGCAAATACACTATACTGAATATGGAGCATTAGCAGTGTCAACATCAATTCAGTAATAAATTTCAACCAAAATCCATTACAACCATTCCATCCAATTAATCATTATTAAACTGTTCCACGGATTATCAAGGATCATAATTTCCAATTAGAAATCTAAAATAAATTAAATAACTAATTATTGATTTAATTTGCATGTTAACACACTTGTATATCAAATTTAAGCAACCAATTCAACAGCCAATCACAACCATGCAACCAAACTTATTTCATAATTTAATTCAATAAATATGGGAATACTTTAGTTCAGTGTGAGCGATAAAATCACTCACCTTCGCATCCTTATTTGATCGAACGTCCAAGCAAAGGCCAAAATTTGATAGTCTCCAAACGCAGCCAAACCAGTGCCAAAACGTCCGCAATTTCGTCACGACTCCAACGCATCCAACCGTGTCCGAATCCGAGTCAGTATGTAAAAGTTATAAGCGTTTTAGTACTTGGATTTTAAATATATACAATAAATAAAATGATCATTTCTCACCAGTGTCGTTTGGACACGTTAGTAGGGAGCTTTCTCCCTTCCAGCTCCGCATGCTATAGGACGATGCAGAGAAAACCCAAAAACCTGTGCCTTTGACCACCCAATCCCCTCAGCTCCGACCGCCTGAAGGTCTCAAACCACTTGCGCCGGAAAGCTCTTCTACAGGCGCATCTCCCCATGCCGGAGCCGCCATTTCCGGTGCCACCAATCAGCCGCGCAGACCAGCCCTAAAACCGCCATTTTCTGGTTTAAACCCCAAATTCTCTCACCTTTGACCAAAATACTTCCTGCGACTACCACCATTCAACTCCTCAAGCCATCCTCAACAAAACCCATATCACCATTTCTTCGATTAGCCTCCGAATCGAAAACCCCAATTCGCATGCTAGGGTTTCAAAAATCCGACTGTTTGACTGCGATTTCTGGCCAATTCAATCACTGCATGTCGAAATGGAGAGTACCCATAGGTTCGTATCGTCGAGGCCTTCAATTCGACATATAATAAGCTATGCTTTGAGGAGATTTGATTTCAAGATTGTATTTTTATATGAACCTAGGGTTTTGAATTTTGGTTCAGCCATGAGAATAAAGTTTTGATGGAGAAAAAGAAGTCGTAGTGTTGAAAATGGCTGATGGGGTTAGGGAAATATATTTATATATGTGCATAGATGGTCCATTATGAGAAATCACAATTAATCCTATTACATTGATCTCTTTCACATTTCCTCCCGTACGACCAAACGATAAGTCCGATTGTAACGCAACTTGAAATCTTACAATAATTCACCGTTCTGGATCCAATGGCGCCAGTTTCGTCGAATTCCGAGACAGTCGCCAAAACAGTTAAATTCCATCGTCAATAAATTATTAAAATATCCAATTTTTCGATTAACTTTTTAAATTCAATTTAAATATAAATAAAATTTTATTTAAATCAAATTTCAACTTAAATAAATTTTATGCATTGATTTCACAAGTTTAAGTTCCTAATTTGATTAACTGAATTTCAGTTATTTCTAACAACTCAGAATTTCCCGATTTACCAAATTAATTTGGAATTCAAATTTTTTTGACATAACCACTCAAATCTAATTATTATAAAAATATTAACTTCCACATTTCAACATCCTTAAATATATCTTAATAAAAGAATTTGTTTACATTAAATTCAAACAATCGTCATCCTTAAAATTCAACAAAATTTGATTTTTAACAAACATTATTCCATTTAATTCATTTTAAATTGAAAATTAAATATACATAAAATATGGGGTTTTACAAATCATTTAAAATTCAATAATTTTATAGAAAGATAACCTTGTTTATCTTTTTAAAACAAATACATTTACATCTTCAAATTTATTCATAAAGATAGTTTATATTAAAAAAGTAATTTTAAAAAAATTCTTTAATAAATTGTATATCTAATTGTTTACAGACAATAATCATATAAATTCAATATTTGTATAGAAAGATAATCTTATTTATCTTTTTAAACCAAATACACTTATATCTTCAAAATTATTCATAAAGATAGTTTTTATAAAATATTTTTTATTTATTAATTTAACAAAACTTTTTTATAACTTGTACATCTTATTGTTTACAAACAATAATAATTTAATATTCAATATGTATATAGAAAGATAAACTTGTTTTTCTTTTTAAAACAAATACATTTTTAGCTCCAAAAATATTCATAAAAATATTTTTAATAATTTTTTTGTTATTAATTTAACAAAACTTCTTTAATAACTTTTATATTTGATTGTTTAAAGACAATGATCAATTAAAATTCAATCTGTATAGAAAGATAATGTTGTATATCTTTTTAAAACAAATATATTTATAGCTTCAAAAATATTCATAAAGATATCTTTTATAAAAAAATTCGTTAGTAATTTAACAAAACTTCTTTAATAACTTGTATATTTGATTGTTTAAAGACAATAATCATTTAAAATTCAATATCTGTGTAGAAAGATAATGTTGTATATCTTTTTAAAACAAATTTATTTATAGCTTCAAAAATATTCATAAAGATATTTTTTTTAATTTTTTTTGTTAGTAATTTAACAAAACTTCTATTATAACTCATATATTTGATTGTTTAAAGACAATTATCATTTAAAATTCAATATCTGTATAGAAAGATAATGTTGTATATCTTTTGAAAACAAATATATTTATAGCTTCAAAAATATTCATAAAGATTTTTTTTTTGAATTTTTTCGTTAGTAATTTAACAAAATGTGACGACCCCAAACCCCCGTACGATGGCGGCAAGGGTAATCTTTGGAATATAACACATAAACAGATAATAGCAGAACAGAAATAAATAAATACATCAGATAATGTACAATAAAATACACTGGATAAACATAATCATCAGAGTTACACAGTATACAGGATCATACTTAGTACAAAATACAGTTCAGCTTTACATAAATGTCTACAGCGGAAATCTAAACATAATATGTACAACAGGAGATGAACAACATAAAAAGAGATAAATGATAGAATCCATCTTCAGCTTCAGCTATCCAGAAAGAGCCTGCTAAATCCTGAATACAAGGCTGCCCATGTAGAATAAGGGGCACCCGAGTTTACAAGTGAAACAAACTACGAGTCAGTCATGGGACTGGTATGAGAAATCTACTTAACTTATTTTACAATATGGCCAATCACAAGACCACGCCGCTAACGCGGAACGGGTTTAATCCATTGGATTGCCAGTGCTTTAAAACAAGTAAATCTTTTAAACATCGCAATGCTTTTTATAAAAATGAAGCCATTATAAGACTCAGTTCCCATCACACAATGCAACACAAACTGGAGGATAGAGTTTTACCTTATAATGGCCAAAATATGCTTGATACGAGCAAAACAAATCATTTGATATTATTGTTAGTGTTTATATGTTTCAAAAACAATTTCAATCATAAATATCAATCATAGACAGCATGGGTACCATATATCATGTCGCCATATATAGGTATACAATCAAAACCGCACGGTGTCGTATTTGGAAATTGGATTTCCGTCATGAACCAAGCAAGGGATCGTCCTTACCGCTTCGAGACAATCTAGCCTATGTCTCAGGACCCAGACATAGGTGGGCCCTTGGATCGTCAGGGCCGGTCCACTCGATGTGGATTAAAATGCCTGAACACTGCGTTTCCCTGCCCTATGAGGCGTAAACTGGTCATATCCGACCAAACCATCGGCTCCGAAGAGACTGAACTAACCGAGACGCCTCGCTATCCATCATCCACATAAGTAAAATGTCAGGGGGTGTAAAACACTGACACCACTCCTAGCTAGAAGGAAACACATGTCCTCCCTGAAGTCCTCTCCCGTTTCTGTCTCATACCGGGGTATGAGGCCCGAGAATCAACGATATACACAAAGCTATGCCACACAGGCCGTGCTTTGATCATCAACCATAAGACTTTGCTTTTCAATAGAAGCCATGATCATCTGCCACTTAGGCATGCCACATAGGCAATGCACTCCATGCGACTGATTTCTGTCAGTATACAACCTCTGCGCTCACACGTCTCAGAGAAGGGCGTTAAGCAAGAGAATAAATTCTCCGCCGCCAAACAGATATATTTATTTAATAGAGATCAATCAGGACAGAACAAAATCCAATGTTAGACACGCATCCATTTTCAAGTTCGTTCTTGGTCTGAACGAAACCGGAGGCACTGTATACCTCGCACATCCGTACAATCAACAAGTACGTCCGGACGACTACCACTTTAGCCCCTTCAAGGTAGCTACTCCTATCATGAGCATCAGTAGCACCCCTCCATTCGACGTGAAGATCATCGGTCTTGCACCATCTTCATATCTTCGACTTCCAATCATCGATCAATTATTTGAAATGAGAATTAACTCAGCCTTTTCAAATAATTCACGTATATTTAGAATTTTAAATCAATTCATTTCAATGGTTAAATTATTCGACATCAATAATTCTGTTCTTTTAATGTAACTTTCACGCCAAACACATTCAACCATCAAATATCCAATAAACTGGGTAAATTCGGTTTATTTTCATTCCTTATAGTTTATAATATTTTATAACGATTTATCGCTATTTTTATTCATTTAAAAATAGCCAATTCTTTCAAAAGACGCTTCAGGCCCTAATGCGGGCGTGGTGCTGTTTTTCTTCAGATTTGATTTACACATATCTGAAAATCTAACCGTTGGATCTTTACAAATTTTATATCATTAGGAAGATCTTTTAAAAACGAATCCAACGGTTCCAGTTTTGGGAAAATCCGACGGTCGGATCTCCCGGTACAATCGTTTGAAGTTATGATTTCAAAATACGAACTGCAGCGTCATTATTCGATTTATTTTAATTACATATATATATATATATATATATATATATATATATATAATCGATTCCGGCGCTGTTTTTCTTTAGATTTGAATTAAACATTCCAGACAATCCAATCGTTGGATCTTTACAAAGTTGGTGTCATTGGAAAGATATTTACAAAGCGAACCCAATGGTTTTGGTTTCGGGAAAATCCGATGGTCGGATCTCCTGCAATAATCATTTGAAATCACGGTTTCAAAATACAAACTGCAGCTTCGTTATTTGATATATTTTAATTATATATATATATATATAAATATAATCCATTCTTCGATTTCAAAACCATTTTCACTTCATATATTTGATAAAATGGATATTTTTATCCAACAGGTATTTATTTCCACACATCACTATTTTTAACAATTCATATATATAATAGAAATGTGATTTTTATTGTAAAACAATTTATTTCAAAACACAATTATTTTATATAGTTCATATATAAGGTAACAATGTTATTTTTATCTTTCAAAGAATTTATTCAACACATGAATTTCTATTCAACACATGAATGTTTTCTGTAGTTTATATATATAATGAAAATGTGATTTTTATTGTTAAAACAATTTATTTTAAAACACGAACAATTTATATAGTCTATATATGTGATAAAATGTTATTTTTATCTTTCAAAGAATTTATTCAACACATGAATTTCTATTCAACACATGAATATAGTTTCAACACATGAATATGGTTCTAACACATGAATATTATTGAAAATTTCAGCAGCATAACGGCAGGGTAGTCAAAACCGGCACTGTCCCGAGTACGACTCCTCGCTCTACCTTAAAGCCTAGCAGCTTTTGACAATGGGGATTTTCAATGTCTAGTTCGTACACAGATAAATTTTCCCATATACTAATCCTATTGGGATTTCAACCACAAACAATCATTTCAATTCAACCATTCATGATATTCACCAAATTTCACATCAACCAATAATCCAAACAATATCACAACCAATATATATCGTCCATGGTCTGTGGATGAGGGGAGTATATATATACGTATATAACTATCTTTCGATTTCATTTCAATATCATTTCAATTCATTTCAACACATCTATCATTTTTACAACGCATATATAACTTATACATCGAACATACAACTTATACAACGCTTATACATGAGGTGTACAACGCTTGTATAACTCATACATCGACTATATAATTTATACGTCGTTGTTTCCATATCGTTTATAAATCAGAAATCTCACATTGGGTTCCACTCCTCCAAAAATTGTAGAAGGCTCAGAAAAATATCTGGACTCTTCTAAAATGTAGAAGACGTCCTCATGATCCCGGTGTCTCTTGTTTCACTGGATTTAGACAACATAGCAAAAAGATATGCTTTTTATTGTAAAATCAAAATTCGTAACACATTAAAGTGCTATAATTCATTTAATTTATTTCAGCCGTGTACCTTTCGAAATAGCTCGAATCTAGGCTTCGATTTCTCACCAAATCCGTGAAGTTTGGCCTCGATCAGACTATGCAGCGTCGAAGAGCCTGGAATCAGCTTCCTGGCGCTGGCGATTTCACCTAGATCGACGTCAGCATCAAGGCGCGGCAGAGCTCCAAAGTCGTGGTCTTTGAGGCGTCGGATCTCGGCGATGGCGCAGCTACAGGTGTCGAGTCAGGTTTGGATGTAGAGAGGGATCGAGATCTTCAAAAACCCCAATTGGGTCGACGGGTTCTGGTGATCAGATTTGCCAGGAAAGAGGACAGAACGAGGGAGCTCGTATCTCCGTCGAGTAGCTGTTACCGGGGGAGGGGGGGTTCGCGATATTTTAAATTTTTTTATAAAAGAAAAAATCTGATTCGCCGATATTTATTATTTCAAAAAATTAGGGTTTTCTCACACGAACACCAATTCAAACCCAACGACTATCGCCCCTAGCTAAATACCCCCATTATGAACACTGTTAGCCTACTTTGTGAACTAGGCAACACAAAGTCAAGAAACCAGACATTAAAGGGCATTTTTAATTAGAAGACTTCGGTTCGGATTAGAGAAAACACTACAATCTAGATTGGATAGCTGCAGTTGTTCGGGTCGGGTCAGAGCAACATATCGGTTCAGGTCGGATAGAGCTTTCTGTTCGGATCGGTGAACTCCTACTGAATAAATTGGTAAGGCGTATCTAATCGGATCGGAGGGCAACTAAATCTCGATTGGATCGGAAAGCCACCTGTTTGCCACGAAAATGGATCGGAGCGGAGCAGATTAGAGAAGAAGAGAGCATTGCATCCAAGCCAATCCGGTTCGGATCGGGTATCCCGATCCGAACCCCTTATCTGTGCGTCTCCGACCCGAACCCATGCTACCTGTTATTCTCCTGCAAAAGCGCCTGGATATCCGGACCGGCTATGACCAGTTCCTACACATAACGTCTGTTCCTTTGATGCGTTGTCAACGTAATATTTCATCCGAACCCAAAGATAGTGGGATGGACGACATGTGGCCCCGACCCGGATCAAGTTTCAAGCAAATTCACACCTATAAATACCCTGTCTGGAGACAAAGAGAAGGATCTTTTTTCAGCACTTTGAGAATTCAACCACCTCCATAATCCGAACTCCATTACTCCCGGAGAATCCAAATCATCTTTCATTTTTTTTTAGTCAATTGAGTGAACATAAGTGAGTTGTGAGTGGAATTGAGTGAATCTTACATTGTATTTGCAACTGAATTATTGAATATAGTGAAAGATAAGTGGACGTAGGCATTTCTTCGCCGAACCACTATAAATCCTGCGTGTTCATTTTTATTTTTATCTCATTTCATCTTGCTTTTAATCAATTTGGGTGTTAGAACCACTTTTGGGTCTAACATTTTGGTGCTTTCACTGAGAACCCTTATCTAAATTCTTTATTTTCCGGGATCTCTTTCTACTTTTTGGACCGTTGAGTTCAAAGAAGTGAATCCTTAAGTTTCTCCGCTTTTTTATATTCGTTGAAGTGATTATCAAAAACTCATGGCCAAAGGAAAAGGCAAGGAAGTTCAACCTTTTAGAGGAAATGGAGCTGGCGAAGATCAGCAAAATGCTGTTGTAACAAGGTCTCGGGGGCAGAGTTCAGCAGCAGGAAGAACCAATGCAGGAAATCTGAGCCGCCAGCAGGGGAAGAGCTCCGATCCGATCTGGGTAGGAGATTCTGAAGCAGTGCATTCCCCAAATCTGAACCGACCCGAGCTGCTCGCTGCGTACCGATCCGACCAGGCACCCCAGCTCCGATCCGATCCGACCTCTTACCTCCGACCCGACCCGATGCTTGGTGAAGCTGGAACCTCTACTCGAGTCCCTACGAATGCTCCAATTCCAGCCGCCAGGGTTGGTGATCAGGTCAATCCATCTGCGCCCATCACTCAAGGAGATTTTTCGCGCTTGCTTGACATGCTTGAGAGCACAAGGGAAGCCATGAAAGTTCACGAGCGCACTAATCTCATGATGCAGGAAAATATGAGGCTCATGAGTCGGGAGATTAGTGAACTCCGTCGACAGAGAACTCCATCACAGGTTCGTCACACACCAGTAGATCAATCTTCATCTTCCGAGGAAGAGAGGCCCCGTGAACGAAGGCCACTCGAGCGACCTCAGAACATGGAGCAGCTGACATTTGGATCTTTGGGATCTCGTGAGGATATCGCACGAGCATTAGGAAACAATGACCCCACTCGGGGGCAAGGACTCCAGTCCCCTCCTCCCGAGATCGACCGGGAACACAGGGAACGGAATCGAGCAGAGGCAGCTCGAAGAAGAAGGGCATCTCCTGAGCAAGAGCCCAAAAGGAACTCGGATACTAGGGCCAGGGAACCTGAGCGGCCCCTAACTAATGCTGATGTACAGGCAATGGTTCGCCAAATTATGTCCGAGAGCCGGAATTATACAAATGAAGACTATGGCATTGAGCGAAGCCATACTCCCTTCACCGACGATATCCTCGACTTCCAATTTCCCCGACGCTTTAACTTGCCACAAATGGACAAGTACAACGGAAGGACTGATCCAGGACAGCATTTGATGCGGTATTCGTGGCTCATGAATGCTGCTGCTGCCCCAGATGAAGTGAAGTGCAAAGCATTCCCAATCTACCTAGAAGATGTGGCATTGTTCTGGTTTACCCGACTTCCTCCTCGTTCGATTTCTAATTACAAGGAACTAAGCGAGCGTTTCATGAACCAGTTCCGACTACATGCCCGAAAGTCCAAAAGTGTTATTGAATTATCGAGAATCAAACAGGCACCAGGAGAATCTTTAAGGGCATATCTTGATCGTTTTAACCAAGCTGTAACTGAGGTCAGTGACCCGCATGAGCCCACTATTCTAATGGCATTGAAGGAAGGAGTCGATCCTAAATCTGAGTTTGGAGACTACCTTTCTGGGAAGACACCCCCCGCGAGGGAGATATTCTACGAAAAAGCCGATATTTATTTAAGGCGAGAGGAGGCCAGGGCAAACCGAAAGAGAAAGTCTGAGACGGCTTCAAAGGAGAATGTGCAGAGTAATATCGCCGTGAAGCAGTCGGGGGAGAATTCTGGCAAGGTTGAATTAAATGTAGGAAACAAGGGTGGAAACAGCAATACTGGAAGTGGGGGAAACAACAACAATAACCGTAATTCGAGCGGTAACAGAAGAAACAGAAATAGGGGAAGTGACCCTAACAAAAGACCCCGATTCCAGAACTACGAGAATTATACACCATTGAACGACACCCTGGAAAATATTTACCTGGATACGTACAATGTGTTGCAGTACAAAAGACCACCACCTCGTGATTCGACCGAGAAAGAAATGGCGACAGGGAAATTTTGCTTGTTTCACGGAACTCACGGGCATTCAACTAATGAATGTCGGCATTTGAGGGATGTGATTGAGAAACTGTTGCGTGAAGGGAAGTTGGATGAGTACAAGGTTGCCCCGAGAGACAGAGGACAAGGTGAGCAGGCTCCAAAACAGATTCTACCTGCTCCCAAGCCTACAGCGCAGCAGAAAGGTAAAGGAATTGTTATCAACTCCATAGTAGGCGGACCTCACCCGGCAATCCGAAGTTTCAGATCAATGGATCAATATGTGAATGCTGCCAAGCATCTAGATGTGAATGAAGGTGATGATTTGGAAGATGTCACCCCCATAAAACAACAGAAGACCATGTTCGACGACGTGGTATTTCGCAGCCGAGACAATACTGGGATACAATCACCCACCAATGATCCGTTGGTTATTACTACCACCATTGGGCCGGCCTTGGTCCATAAGGTATTAGTAGACAATGGAAGTTTCGTTAATATTTTGTTCAAGAAGTCATTTGATCAGATGAAGCTTGAGTCCGAAGATCTGAAACCTTGTGAAGGATGGATTAGAGGCTTCAACGGAGCGACGACAGCTCCCATGGGATACATAGAGTTGCCCGTGACCCTGGGGCAAGGAGAACGTAGAAGAGTGCGAATGCTTCAGTTCGTGGTATTGGACGTAGATTCGCCTTATAACGCATTTTTGGGGAGACCTGCCCTCGCTGAATTTAGAGTTTGTATCGCCCCTTGGTGCTTGTTACTTAAGTTCCCAACCGAAGCCGGAACTGGAGTAATGAGAGGGGATCAAGTTTCCGGACGGGCCTGCTATGTGGCCGAACTAAAGATGTTGATGAAAGGATTTAATGCTGAGAGTAAGGATGCCTCGTCTCCCTCAAAGGGGGACTCGGCATAGCAATTAGAGAGATTGACCCCGAGGGAGTTGCCCAAAGGAACGCCTGAAGACCTGGATCCCAGAAAAGACGAGGAACCAGAGGCTAGGAATGCAACTCCTAATGAAGCGACAGTGGAAATTCCCATTGATAAAGCTGATCTGACGAAAGTTTTGAAGATTGGTTCTCAATTGGATCCATGTCGTGCTGAAGAGCTAACGGACTTCTTGAAGGCAAACTTAGACGTGTTCGCCTGGACCCATGCTGACATGTGTGGGATATCACCATCCGTTATAAGTCACAAATTGAATGTAAATCCGAAGCATCCGCTAGTGAAGCAAAAGAGACGCATGCTGGGCCCAGAGAGGTCGGCTGCTCTCAAAGAGGAAGTAGAGAAGTTGAAGCAGAATGGATTTATTCGAGATTCGACATATCCCGACTGGATATCGAATCCCGTCTTAGTAAAGAAGCCAAACGGAAAGTGGCGGACTTGCATTGATTTTTCAGATTTAAATAAGGCTTGCCTGAAAGATAATTTCCCACTTCCCAGGATTGACCAGCTTGTAGATTCGACAGCAGGTCATGAACTTCTCTCTTTCATGGACGCATATTCTGGATACAACCAAATTCCTATGCACGTACCAGACCAAGAGCATACGAGTTTCATTACGAATTTGGGGCTATATTGTTATGTTGTAATGCCATTCGGGTTAAAAAACGCTGGAGCTACCTATCAGCGCTTGGTAAATAGAATGTTTTATGATCAAATAGGAAAAACTATGGAAGTTTATGTGGATGATATGCTTGTCAAATCAAAGCAGTCTTCCAGTCATACGCAAGACTTAGCGGAAATGTTTGGTATCTTGCGAAAGTACCGGATGAAATTGAATCCTCTGAAATGCTCATTTGGAGTGGCATCGGGAAAATTCCTTGGCTTTATTGTGAGTTCCCGAGGAATTGAAATCAACCCTAGCCAGATAGCAGCGATTAGAAACATCGAAGAACCGAGGAGAATTAAAGACGTCCAAAGTCTGGCAGGGAAAGTAGCGGCGCTGAGTAGATTCATCTCCAAAGCCACAGATAAATGTGTTCCGTTTTTTGATTTGATAAAAAGGGGAAAGAAGAACTTCCAGTGGACTCCGGATTGCGTTGAGGCCTTTCAAAATCTGTTAGAACTGCTAGAGAAACCGCCGATTTTATCAAAGCCCGTAGATCACGAAGAATTATTTGTTTATTTGGCAGTCTCGGCTCATGCTGTCAGCACGGCTCTGGTTCGAGAAGAAGACAAAGTACAAAGGCCGGTGTATTATGTAAGTAAGAAATTAGCAGCGGCAGAGCGCAATTACCCAAAAATTGAGAAGCTCGCTTACAGCCTCCTGATCGCATCCCGAAAACTTCGTCACTATTTCCAAGCCCATCCAATAACCATATACACCGACCAGCCCTTAAGGCAGGTATTGCAGAGACCCGAAGCATCGGGAAGGTTGATCAAATGGAACATAGAACTAAGTCAGTTTGATTTGAATTTTCAACCACGAAAGTCAATCAGGGGGCAAGCTCTAGCAGACTTTATTGCGGAGTTCACCATTCCAGAGGAGGAAATAATCAATGACCGAGTGGTTAAATCCGAGGATGAGCTAGAGATGAATCCGTGGAAATTATATACAGATGGAGCTAAGAATGACCGAAGGTCCGGAGCTGGAATTGTCTTAGTCACTCCCGAGGGACGGTCGTTATATTGCGCCCTGCGATTAGAATTTTTGGCAACTAACAATGACTCTGAATATGAAGCCCTGATTGCCGGGCTGAAACTTGCTAAAGACCTCGGAGTAAAAATGATGGACATATTTTGTGACTCTAAGATTGTTGTTTGTCAAGTACGAGAGGAATTCGTGGCTCGAGGACCTCGACTTATCGCCTACCTCAAGAAAGTGAAAGAGCTATTGAATAGCTTAGAGCGGTACAACATAACATATATTCCCAGAGTTGAAAACCAGAAAGCGGATAGACTGGCAAAGCTGGCTAGTTCCGACAATCCAGAAGAGACTGAAGTAATTCCAATTGAAACGTTGGAGTCGCCAAGCTTTGAGTCGATGGAAATTGAATTCGCTTTTGAAGCGGAACCAGAGAAGGAGTCATGGATGACTCCAATTAATAATTTCCTTAAGAATGTGACACTCCCATCGAAGAAGAGTGAGAAAAGAGCTGTAGTTCGCAAAGCAACCAGATATGTCATACAAGATGATACTCTCTATAGACAAGGATTTTCTATGCCCCTGTTACGATGTATAGCACATGACGACATCAGGCATGTACTAAGAGAAGTACACGAAGGTGAGTGTGGAGATCATACAGGAGGTCAAACTTTAGCAAAGAAAATATTGCGGTACGGATACTTCTGGCCTACGATCAACAAAGATACAGCTGATTATTCACGACGCTGCGATAAGTGCCAGAGATTCGCCAAAATCCCCAGGGCACCGTCAACCCAGCTTAAATCGATGGTGAGTCCTTGGCCATTTGCCACATGGGGAATTGACATCATTGGAGTTTTACCAGTTGCTAAAGGAGGAGCTAAGTATGCAATAGTAGCCGTGGACTATTTTACGAAGTGGGTGGAAGCTGAGCCCTTGACTAAGATCACAACAAGAAAGGTGATAAGTTTTGTGGTCAGAAATATTATATGCCGATTCGGGATCCCAAGGACAATTATTACTGACAACGGGACCCAATTTGATAGCACTGAATTCAGAAATTTTTGCCAGAAGTATAAGATAGACAAACGATATACTGCAGTTGCCTATCCGCAATCGAATGGGCAAGTAGAGGCAATAAACAAGGTAATAAAATCCATCCTCAAGAAGCGATTAGAGCGTGCAAAGGCAAAGTGGGTTGATGAATTGCCCCTAGCTTTGTGGGCATATCGAACAACATTTAAGACAGCCACCGGTCATACCCCTTTCTCTCTCTCCTTTGGCTCAGAAGCAGTAATTCCAGTTGAACTGGAAGTTCCTTCCCACAGGGTGACGTATTATGACCCGATGACGAATCGGGCGCTCTTACTTGAGTCTCTTGATGAAATCGAAGAGAAAAGGGACGAAGCAGACTTGCGTGCAGCAAGACATCGGCGTCAGATGGCACGCTATTATGACAAAAAAGTTCGCCTCAGAACTTTTGAACCAGGAGATTTGGTGCTAAAGAGAGTTTTTCCATCCCTTCCTCACCTTGGCCCAAAATGGGAAGGACCCTTTGTCATCCAACGGAAACTTGAAAAAGGAACCTTCAAGTTAACGACCGTAGATGGCGAAGAAGTCCCTCGAGCATGGAATGCCCAACACTTAATGCGATATTTGGATTAGAAATATTGTACTTTTTGTTATTTTTCCTGTGAACTCTGTAATAAGGCACGCCTTGCCTTGGGAAAATCTGATGATATGAATAAAGGACTATAAAGTGGATGTAGGCTACGACTTAGCTGAACCGCTATAAAAATATTGTGTGTTATTTACTTTTATGCATTTACATTCATCAGTTATTCTGTTGTGATTATAAAATACAGAATAACTCAAAGCCTAAAAAGGTTGAAAACAGTTTAGACATAAAAAGAAGCACAACGATTATTTGTGCAATAAGACATAAAAGAATGAGAAAACGACATTCTTAACTCTAACTCTCCAGAGAAAGAGAGAGAGAGTATAAAAGCGTCTCTGACTGAGCGCTGAAAAAGAAATTCTCTTCCTAACTCTAACTCTCCAGAGAAAGAGAGAGAGAGTATAAAAGCGTCTCCGACTGAGCGCTGAAAAAGAAATTCTCCTCCTAACTCTAACTTTCCAGAGAGAAAGAGAGTATAAAGGCGTCTCCGACTGAGCGCCGAGAAGGAAGTCTTTCCCCGTTGAACGACCGGGGAATAAACAGATGACTGAACTCGAACTCTAACTCTCAAGAGAAAGAGGGAGAGTATAAAAGAAATGCTAGAAAAAACGACAGGTACTAACGACACAGGAAGTGCTATCCCGTCAGAGAATTGGGAGCATTCAGATTGCTTGGTTAAGCATTGAATAACTTGTGGAAATTGACTGGGGACACATATGCATACACATATTTCCCCCTCCACAGTTTCGTTTCACAACTGTAGACATGCATAACTACTAACAAACAAACATTGCAAAAAGTGAATTATTTTTATTTACAGACAAATGAATTTGTACAGGGAAATAGCTGGAAAAGAAAGTGCAGGAGCTGCTTTTGTAGCGGCAATTATTGGTTCACAAAAATACTAAAAAGATACAGGACAATCCACTATTTAGATTTGGAATGAGCCTTGGATTTCTTGGCGGCTTTCTCCGCATCCTTTGCTTCTTTCTCGGCTTCGGTCAAGATTCGCTTCGATTTCTTTTTCCCTGAAGATGCGGTACTGGAGCCAGTAGACTTCTTCCCGGAGGGCGGGGCACTGGAATCAAGAGAAGATTTTTTAGCAAGTTCTTCTATAATAGATCTAGTTGAGAGCTTAACAACTAACCTTGATCCCGCATCCACAACTGCGAGGGGCTTGAGGACCTCAGGGTTTAGTTCTTCGGCCTTTAATTGCAAGCGCTTATCTTGATCAGCCTTCATGGCAGCCAAGGTAACGTCATCAGCGCTTTTCGACTCCCCAGTTATTGCAACTTCCGGTTCCTCTTCATGCCCCCCGTCTCCTCCGTCGTCCTTTAAAGCTGCTATCATTTCTTCATCATGGGGAGTGGTGACCTTAGTTGGCTCACTTCCTTCCCCCAAGTCTATAGAAGCAGCCTTGTCTTCCCCTTCTTTGGCCCTATCAGCGGGCTTTGTCCCAGCGACAGCTCCTTGAGCTACATCTGTCTTTTCGGATGATTCAACACCTACAGAATGAGAAGCAACGGTTATCAACTCAGGCGAAAACAAAGGGTCTCTCATCGATTGTTCAATCACATGGCGAAAGGTAGAAATAGCTTTGGCAAATTGAGGAGAAAAGATAGCGATACCTTCCGAAGACTTATCAGCGGGGGTGACCACTACCTCTGGGGTTAGTTCAGGAATAGGGGATAGCAGGGTTGTTCGAGGAATTCCCGGATTTTCGGGATCATACCCTTCCACTTCGGAGGTTGCAGGGGCAGAAGAAGAGGAACCAGCTTTGAGAATGGTCTTTTGTTTAGACTTCCGTCTCTCTTCTTCCATGGCCTCAGCAATGAGGCGGCGCCCTTCAGCTAGACGCTCCGGTTCATCATCTCTCAAGTATTTCTCCATCAGTTTATCTTCATCAAGAGAATCGACCTTAAGTTCTTCTTTTTCCCACTCAACGATTTGATTCCATACTTGAACCAGAGTGGATGGATAGTCCTCGATCCAAGAAATGTTTCGACGACGAATAATGTGTGCGAAAAATTCAATCATTAGCTCGCCGAAGCCCTGAATATCAGCCTCCGCCTCTGATAGTTGCTTGCGGGCATCCTCCGCAGATTTAATAGCACACTCAACATTGCCCTCGGCCAGAGCAGCCCTGTTCTCTGCCCTCAACAACTTTGAAGCCAAGTCAGCGTTCTTCTTTTCTAATTCAGCACTCCTCTTTGCTAACTCGGCGTTTTTCCGCTCAAGCTCAGCATAAGCAATGCGTGTCTTAGCAGCCTCTGACTTGGCCTCGTCAGCTTGCTTTTTTAATTCAGAACGCTCATGAGTATGAGATTCAAGCAAATCGTGATAACGTTTTTGCATGTCCTCGAATTGTTGTTTGAAATTAGAAGCGTCCCTTTGAGCAACCGCTAGCTGAGCTTGAGTGTCTTCCAAATCTTTTCCTAGAGCTTTTAAGGCCTTAGTATCCTCCTCCGCGGTCTTTTGCATTGAATCAGTATTTGTGATCAGAGTGCGGATGATTTTAGAAAGATTGCGCGAATACTTGAACATCTCAGTATATTGTTTTTGCACCGCATCAATCTTTGCTTTGGCCTCATCTGCCCAATTAGACGAAATAGGTTCAAGGGCAGGTAAAAAAGTCAGAGTTTCGAAGTAGTGTTCGGGAAATTGCTCTTTCAAATATGCCCGCTTTATTGCAGTTCCCGCATCTAGTGGGGGAGGAGCGAGGATTGTCAATTCGGTGTCTCTTCCTGAAGAGGATTCTGTAGTCTCTTTGTCTGTCCTAGGTCGTTTAGTATCAGGGACCTTTTGCTTACTTCGAGACCCGGTTTCCTTTGGAGGACTTTTCTCTCTACTGCGTTTCTCATAGGAAGAGGAGGAGTCTTTGGATTGTGGTCTGTCCTCCTCCCTACGGCTTTGGTAACCTTTATATTTCTCTTGTTCCGATCGAACTGGTGAGCGGGAGCGTGAGGGTCGAGAACGATAGGGATCAAAAGGTCTTCTCTCCTCCCTACCACAATCATCCCGGTGATCATACTCGACATCCTGAGGAGGATTGGACATGCTGCGACGAAGTTTTCTTATATCGTAGTAGGATCGAGACATTGTACCTGCACGATAAAATAAACGAAGTTTAGAATTAGTGGATTCATGGAGAAAGAAGTGCAATGAATGCTAATGCTGTGGTGTAAAGTGTATCCTAAGTGGTGTGTTTCCCCCCAACCAACCCGAGTCTGAAGCTAGACTAGTGCGGGCAGGCTCTTTGGCCTTAGCGGGAGTGGTTTCTTCAGAAGAGGTGAAGACTAAAGGATCCTTCCTAAAATCCTCTGAAGTATATATAGTCTCAGGTAAGGGGAGATCCCCCAAACCCTGAAATATGTGCTCATTGGTACTAGGAACATCTCCTTCGGAAGCATGAAGTGGCGACTCTGCTGGGGATTTTGACTTGTCTAGAGAAGTAGTTTCCTCGGGGGCAATATACCCTTCACGATGCTTTTCGGCCAGATTAGCCAATTCATCATCTTGTGTGGAAGATGGAGAAGGTGAAGTTTGAAGAGGCGCTGTAGGAATTCCTGAGCCTTCTCTTGTCTCTGGAACTATCTCCACTGGAGGAATGTATGCGTAAGGGACCGTCCCATGACCGATGCTACGAAAAACGGATAGCAGCCCATGAAAGTGAAGGTATTCATCTTTAAGGACCTCGTCGATAGTCAAGAATTTTTGATCGCCATTAAGAAGTCGGTGCATCCGATCAAAGAACACCTGATCCGATATCTGTTTGGGATTGTCGACTGCAAACAAAAAGGAAAACAGGTCAGGGTGATGATTCAAATGTATAGATTCCGGGTTCAGAAAATCAACGCTTTACTTGATTTTGTCCATCTCCTGGCGCATCCAGACTGTTGCTTTATGTAGAACCATTCTAGTCTGGAATCTCCAGCTTTACTACTAAATGGTGCAGAGATTATCTTCCTTTTTGGGACTGATTCAAAGTAGCAGAAGGATGGAGTCTCTCGAGTCCGATGTTTGAAATTATAAAAGAAATGAATGTCATCGAACGTGAGCTCTATGCCTAGGATTTCACGATATGCTATGTACAAAGTGTGCAAATAGGCATATGAATTGGGATGCAACTACATGGGGGCAATCCGCATTTGTCTTAAGAAATCAACAATGAAAGGAGAGAATGGAGGAATGGCGCCGACCATGCACATCAATCGAGTGACCGTCATATATCCTTCTGGAGGGTTGTGGGGACGGTCAGATCGTGAAGGCACTAGGGTGTCCCTTTTCATTATTCCATATTTTAGGCAAATTCGAACAAGTCGATCGTTGTCAATTGTTGATTCAACAGAGTCCGAGGGTGATTCCAATATGATGGCTGATTCAAATTCATCGGGTGCTCGATTGTCACCAATCCCTCCTTCCTCCTCAAAACCCAGAGAAACTTCATTCTCTGAAGACACCTCGTCGCTTTCCCGATGTCCAACCCCGTAATCCGGACCCTCACTGTCCCATTCTGGATCAGACGAAGAAGATATATCCTCAAGAGTGATTTTGTTAGAAGTTTCCGGGGCTTCTTTCCTCTCAGCTAGACGGGAAGAGCGTCTGGGCCTCATTGTCATAGAACTATTGAAGAAGCAATAGCACGGATTAGAGTAAATTATCCCGTGCCCCCCTTTGCATATGTGTGAGCTAAAGTGTGTGTGGTGTGCGCAAAACATGAGAAGAAAAACACTTAAAAGCATAATGCGAAGTTCTAACGGAGCGGCGATGTTCAGAATAAATCTTGATGATCGTTTACGTTCATAAGGCACTACCCTAACTGTTCATTAAGTTGAAGATTATGTCAAGCATTGATTAACCCTGGTTGGATAAAGTCTTGTGCTTTGAGTTGGAATATGCATATCATTCAGTTCGGGTAGGGCGTGCTTATTGTTGGGTTCGGATCGGATGTGCATAAAGCTGGGATCGGCTCGGGTCTGCGCATTGTTCGGTTCGGAGAAGACATTCATATTTGGCAGTTTGAAACCGGATCGGAATAAGCATTTGGAGTGGTTCAGCAAACAAAAGGATCCATACGTCCTTTCCCTTTCTCTATCTTTTCCTCTAGTCGTTCCGACCCGATCCTAACATATGAACTTGTCCTCCCCTCCGCTGCTTCAGCACTTCCTTACCCGAACCGAACCCAGTTCCTATTCTCCCCTTTCTCGTCTTCAAATTTCACTAGACCCAAATGAAGTTAAGAGTTTATATGCTTGAATGTTTAACGCTGGATCCCAATGACCCCCGTTGCTACCTCGAGACGGCGAAGACGCCATCAACGACGATGATAAACGGTGGAGGAGATCCAGGCGTCGGAGTTCAACAAATACCACACTCCAATCGCTCGATTTAACTGCAAATTCTAGCTAAAATTAGTTATTACATAAATAATCGGAGATTCAAAATACCTAGATGTTTTAATCGAAGATTGAAACGAGGAGTTTGGAGTTTTTAGATTTTTTAGGAAGTGGGGTTTCGGTATAAAGCTGGGAGAGCAAGAATTGTGGGAATAAAGAAGGTAGAAGAGTTTGGGTGATTGAGTTTATATAAGGCTTGAGATGACTCTTTGTATTCCCCGTATTTTACTCCATTCGGATCGAGTCCAAGCCAGCCCACATCTTCTGGCCCATCAACCCAGTGCAAAGCGAAACAGGAAGAAAAGGTGCTCGAGTCGGACACCGAACCGAGTCGCGCTACCGAACCGGGTAGAAATCCGTGCATTCCTCTAGCATTCGAATTGGACTTAAAAGAAGAACTAGGAAAGAACATACCTGAGAAGAATACTATATGTCGAGAAGAACTTCTAGACTTGACTCAAAAATGAAGAAAATGAATCAAGTATTGCACGACATATATATATAAGCGATAAGAGACATGTCTTCATGAAGCAACGCATCTTCACAAACGGACATAAGTGACTTTCTGACTATTCTGATTCAGGGATTAGCATTCAAACGACATCAAAGCACGCTTCGTATACAACAGAAGCATCCTTTGAGGGGGAAAAATGTTAGCCTACTTTGTGAACTAGGCAACACAAAGTCAAGAAACCAGACATTAAAGGGCATTTTTAATTAGAAGACTTCGGTTCGGATTGGAGAAAACACTACAATCTAGATTGGATAGCTGCAGTTGTTCGGGTCGGGTCAGAGCAACATATCGGTTCGGGTCGGATAGAGCTTTATGTTCGGATCGGTGAACTCCTACTGAGTAAATTGGTAAGGCGTATCTAATCGGATCGGAGGGCAACTAAATCTCGATTGGATCGGAAAGCCACCTGTTTGCCACGAAAATGGATCGGAGCGGAGCAGATTAGAGAAGAAGAGAGCATTGCATCCAAGCCAATCCGGTTCGGATCGGGTATCCCGATCCGAACCCCTTATCTGTGCATCTCCGACCCGAACCCATGCTACCTGTTATTCTCCTGCAAAAGCGCCTGGATATCCGGACCGGCTATGACCAGTTCCTACACATAACGTCTGTTCCTTTGATGCGTTGTCAACGTAATATTTCATCCGAACCCGAAGATAGTGGGATGGACGACATGTGGCCCCGACCCGGATCAAGTTTCAAGCAAATTCACACCTATAAATACCCCGTCTGGAGACAAAGAGAAGGATCTTTTTTCAGCACTTTGAGAATTCAACCACCTCCATAATCTGAACTCCATTACTCCCGGAGAATCCAAATCATCTTTCATTTTTTGTTTTAGTCAATTGAGTGAACATAAGTGAGTTGTGAGTGGAATTGAGTGAATCTTACATTGTATTTGCAACTGAATTATTGAATATAGTGAAAGATAAGTGGACGTAGGCATTTCTTCGCCGAACCACTATAAATCCTGCGTGTTCATTTTTATTTTTATCTCATTTCATCTTGCTTTTAATCAATTTGGGTGTTAGAACCACTTTTGGGTCTAACAAACACAATAGGATATGTTTCGTAGGCCCATTCAACTGTCTCAGTCAGTTTTTCTTCAAATTAAAATATAAAACATTCAATATTTGATTTGAAAGTACATTTCAATTTGCCGGGGCCACATACTGATCCCAAAAATTCCTGAAAAATAAATCTAGCTATGTTTTGATGATACAGTCCCAACAAAACTAGTTTCGTCGAATTTTGAGACCGTTTGAAAAATGGCCATTTTCTGGTCGATCCAATTTAACTAAAATCAACCAAACACATTTTCCTTCGCCACACTCATATATTGACTTCAAAAATTATGGAATTTGAAACCTAGCAAAAATATGACATCCCGGATCTAACAAAAGTGGTTTCGTCGAATTTTGAGGTCGTTTGCAAAATGGCTATTTTCATGGGCTATATATACCCTATAGCGACCTTTCTGAAAATTCATTTGGCCATAACTTTTGATTCTCGCTATGAAACTTTGATTTTTCAGATTCAGTAGAAATATTTTCATAAACAGATTTAAATATTTTTGGTTTCCTAAAATCCGTTTTATTTTGCACCCGGTATAGTCAGTCAAAATTTGAATTCAAATTTTGAAACTGTCGCGCCATTTCAGGCCTTGTTTATAATTAAAATAAATATATTTATTTTCAAACATCGACTCATACATACTTTTCATCATTATTATTTAAATTAATTTATTTTAAATATTTAAAATCCACTAAAATAGCCAAATTAAAATTTTTAAACTGGTTCAGATTTTCCAAGTTGTTACAATCTTCCCCACTTAAAACTTTTCGTCCCCGAAAAGGAACGAAGTCGAAAGTTGTTTAATTAACCAACTCAACTTTCATTCTGGCTTCCATTCTTCAACTTTTCAGTTTCTAAGAATTTTCAAATTCTTCAAAAATTTGGCTGACACCCTAGATTTTCGAAAAATTTCGCCATAACCTCCTTTGTACGGGGAGGGGTTTGGAAATATATTGGGCCGTATTAGGTACCCAATAAATCCTAATAAGCATGCACATATTTATAGTGATATATTCCAGTGTCCACAGGGGAGCGTGTATAGATCATAACTCCAGAGAATAAATTCTCATCACCCGATAAATGGTTTTTGTGCCTTAATGACCAGAGAGACGTGTTTATTGTCATCTGCAGACCCGTGTGGGTTTTTTTATTAATCTTGCAATTTACCGTTACATTTTATATGGTCCATATTAGTCATCAGTTCAACCTGTAAAATATAGTCATCGCCATACAAGCCTCTCGCTCATATGGTAAACCTTCAACCTCGTCACACAAGCTCCAAATGCTTATGTGGTATATGATGAAGTGTGCCTATCTTCAAGAAGTATGCCATGTAGTGTAGTTCAAAATTAATTGTTACTATCGTATGGCGACATTATTATTATACACAGAACAACCGGCACTCCGCATCCAATCTCATTCACAGGAGTTGATACAATAAATAAAATTGCGCAACCAACTCATTAAGGTTTACCTATTTGTCGGGCACGCAAATAAATTCTTTACTTAATAGCTAATCCATTTACCTGTTCAAACACATATAATGCACATGTATATATTTCTAATTAATTCTCTAATCAGTTCAATTTTGATTAAATCGAATAAATTTACCATTATTCTCTTATTGATTAAATTAATTGTCATTCCAATAATTTGGTTAATCAAATTCACAATCACACAACACACAACAATCAATTTGTTTTTAACTTTCAAAAATATACTAATTAATTCATATACTCTTTTAAAATTATCAGATCATATAATTAAAAATTATACATCCATGAAAAGAAAACAACAACAATGTAGAGAACAAAATGGTAATGCAAAGTATGGTAAATGTACCTTTCACCAGAGTCAATCAGAGATATCCACCCTACACTTAGGATAGTCTTTCTTAATACTCTCCTCAGTTTCCCAAGTACAATCCCGCGGGTCTCCACTCCATTGCACTTTGACTAAGTGAACCTTCTTGTTCCTCAGTTCTTTGGTTTCTTTGCCAATAATCTTTAGCGGCTCTCTTCTCATAACCAATTATGGTGTAATCTCTATATCCCATTGCGCTGCTTCTTCCACGATCAAGTCTGGATCATGAACATGCTTTCGAAATTGAGATACGTGAAACACATTATGTACTCCAGGAAACCAATCAGGCAATTGAACCCTATAAGCGAGAGTTCCAATCCGTTCCAGAATAGGAAACATACCAATGAACTTGGGCGCCAATTTCCCTATTTTACCGAACCGGATTACTCCTCTCATCGAAGATACCTTCAAATACACATGGTCCGCAACAATGAATGATAAATCTCTTCTTCTCTTATCTGCATAGCTCTTATGTCGGCTTTGAGTGGCTAGTAATCTTTTCTTAACAAAATAGACTTTGTCCGTAGCCTCGCGAATCATATCGGGTCCCAATACGAGTCTATTACCAGGTTCTACCCAACAAGCAGGAGATTAGCACGGTCTACCATACAATGCTTCGAATGGTGACATTGTCAGGCTTGCTTGGTAGCTGTTGTTGTATGAGAACTCAACCAAATGCAAATGGTCTTCCCATGATCCGCCAAAATCTATAACACAAGCCCGCAATAAATCTTCAAGAATTCGGTTCACCCTCTCAGTTTGACCATCTGTTTGAGGATGGTATGCAATGCTCAAGTTCAGTTTCGTTCCCAATTCTGCTTGGAATACTTCCCAGAATTTACTAGCAAAAATCGGGTCACGATCACTAACTATACTCATGGGAACTCCATGAAGTTTAACAATTTCTCTAAAATAAATCTGCTCCAGACTCTGAGCAGTTCTACTCGATCTGACAGGTATGAAATGGGCGGTCTTCATGAGACGATCTACGATTACCCACATACTGTCATTTCCTTTACTGGTTCTGGGAAAACCATCTATGAAGTCCATAGAAATCTGTTCCCACTTCGCACCTGGAATTTCCAAAGGTTGCAACAATCCAGCGAGTTTCTGCTGATCGTTTTTGACTTGTTGACAAGTAGGACACCGGCAAACGTACAAGGAAATGTCTCGTTTCATATATCTCCACCTGTAACAACCCGAATTTTAATAACATGTTAAAACCATAAATCAAGGCAGAATTAATTTTTAAAACAAGAATCAAGGGAAACGGGTTGCGCCATTACGTTCAAACGAGTCCGAGTTTTCGAAAATCGGAGTCCGTATGAGGGAGATATGACCCTCCAAAGTTTTAGGAATTTTCAGAGTCAAAAACAGCTTGAAAATTCGAATTCAAATTCGAATTCAAAACCCAGAACAGGCTGGGCGGGAAATTTCCCACCCAGGACCAGGTCGACCTGGGGTCAACCATAGTGTCGGCCTCCCAGGGACCAGGTCGACCATAGTGTCGACCTGGTGGTCGACCTACCTCCCGAACCCAGTTTTTGAACCTGATGCATTCTGATGTATTTGATCTCGTTTTCTGTCCAGATTCGTCTGCTTAATCCTATATAAACAGCCTCCTAGCCTCTTTCTCTTTATACCATTCTTCTCTAACCTTATGCTGCACGAATTCTTGATGAACATGGCTTCTTCTTCTTCCTATAAATTAAATTAAGATAAATCAAAATGCGAAGATTATCTCTTGAAGACTACGGCTAGGAATTTCATATTGGGGATTTTCTTCTACAATCAAAGCAAGATTCAACGATTCAATGACAAATTTCTAGACTTGACTTCTGCATCTAAGTTTCTTAGACCACGATCTGTAAGTTCAAGTTACTTTTAGATAAAAACTATAAACTTAATATGGACATGTTGCAAATTGGAATTGGATCTATGTATGATAATTGATTCATATCTATTCTTTTTCATCTGGGAAATTGACTTTTTGGGAATATTACTTTGAAACCAGTTTGGGCCTGTTCACGTTGTAAATCAAACTCTTTCATAACATTATCATGCCTATGACGTTGAAACTATTGTTAATGGCCAAGGACTATGACTATGAACATAAGACTATGCCTATGACTATGAACATAAGACTATTGCCTATGACTATGAAAAAGACAATTATGGCTAATCACCTATGACTCATGAATATGAATTATTGCCTATGATTATGAACATAAGACTATTGTCTATGACCATGACTTTGAAACTATTGTGGCTAATTGCCTAAGACTATTGTGGTTGATTGTTCATGCCTATAACACTATGTTGTACACCGAATTGGCCTTTTTTTTTGATCTCTCACCTAGGGTGTGACTTGCTTAGTTTATTCGCTATTATGTACACCAAAACCATTGGATCCATTATCCTTGTAGTTGGCTTGCTTTTGCATGCCTATTCTTTTATGTCAACTTTTATCATGACTATCGCCTTATTTTGCTAGATTTGAAATCCTATTATTTTCTATATGCCAGTGATGCTGTAACCAATTATCTCAAGTTATATCATGCTAGTCTTGTAATCCCTTTTATCGCTTTATGCTTGTCCCTTTTGCCTATCATAGTTTTGATGTTATTCCCATTATTTCAGGATTTTGATTTATTTGTAGTATAGATCGATTCACATTTACGTGCGACGAGAATACGATTTGGGTAGATTTGGCAAAACATGAAATGATTATGAACATGAATTATGAACTTGATAATAGGCAAAACTTGAAACATGAACATTGTTATAACTTGAGTTTGGATGTGGGCACGAAACTTGCCTTGAAAACTTGACACGTACTTGACATGAAAATTTGGACATGGACATGACACTAGAATGAACCTGAAAATGGCCAACTCGAGGTTGGGTTGAGTTTGCAGTGTAATTCTGCCCGGAACCACCCGGCAAATCCAGTTACGGTAAACAATAGGATCCAATGTGGGTAGTTGGTCATACCGCACTTGAAAACCCGAGGTCAGGGTGAGTTGTGTTGTAAATCTGTCCGGAACCACCCGGCATATCCAGTGACCACAACAACAGGTCTGATGTGAGAGGTTGGGCCGCATTAATGAATTAATGCCACATGATAGGGTTAAGTCATGAACATGAAAGACAACACTTAACCAACTTGACACATGATTCGTAGGGCTTAGTCATGAACTTGAACGACAACACTTAGTCAAATTTGACATGACACGTAGGCGGGTTAAGTCACGAACTTGAATGACAACACTTAACCAACTTGACATACTAGACTGATAAGGGTTAAGTCACAGATTTAAATGACAACACTTAACCTATTGGACGGGAACCCTAGTTACGCAGTCCTTTTCAGCAGTAACCCACTAGATGTATCATGGTACCCTGGAGCTAGGCAGGGTGGGGCACGATTACTGGGCTGATTGTAAGCGACCAAAACGACGGCTGTGTTGGAGCGCCAGTGTAGGTTCAGGCAGGCTATGGTCATGCACGTGGTCCGGAGTTGAAAAAGCAGGCATTGGGCATCAGTAGGTTTATCTGTGCATGCTTGATTCGTCTCGGTGGTTGACACCCTAGGGCTTGATACACCCTACGGTGGACCTAGCATAGGTGACTACATTCGTGATAGGGCCGTATGACACAGACACATGATGAGCTAGAACTTGTAGGGAGCCGATCGATTAGAGGATCGTTCCATTGGACTTAGTAATGGGTCGTTCATGATATTGGGCCAAGGGATCATTCCATGGTTAATAGATGGGTTGGGATACTAGTACAGTCGGTGCAGCGAACCTTGAACATGCGATGCTATACCTGAATTATACCTGATTTATCATGTTATCTTAGTCTATCTTGCCCATCTTGTCATCATCCTTATGTTTACTTTCAGTTTATACATGTCATGTTACCTTTGACTATTTTAATGCTGAAAGTCACTAGGACTTACCAGTCTTTATGACTGACCCGTTTTCTTTCGCCTCGTTTTCTTTCGTTTCCCCCCGAGGTTCTCAGGGAGGAACTCTAGCACATAGCTTGGATTTCACTTGCTTTCGATTCAGCTCATGTACGGTTTGATCTTAAGCTATGCTATGGCTGCATTTCTGCTACCTTTGGGAATTAAGCTACTTTTGTTGTTTTAAGTTTATGCTTCTTTATTTATGCAAGACAGAATTTGTTGTAATGGAAAATAATGACATTGGCTATTGGATGTAAAAAGGCTTTGACTATTTTGAAAGTAATGAAATTTACCTTTTGATTCTTCCGCTGTTTTATTTATGTTCTGTCTTGTAATAATTCTGTGATTGTTTACCTCGATAACGCTCCTCCAAAACTAGTGCATTCCTTTCGTGAGTGACCCTAGCGGAGGTGGGGTGTTACAGTTGGTATCAGAGCAGGAGGGTACTAGACTAGGCAAAAGTTTTTAAAACCTTTTAAAACTATTTTCAAAACCGTTTACAAAGAAGCATTTTTAAGAAAACTCTTGTTTTATTTAAAGGCTATTCCCCAAAAGCCATTAGCATTATCCTTTGTTTCCTCGTTTTGAATCTCTTCTTTTTCATTTCAGCATGTCTGGGAATCTCAACTTTCCAGAGGGCGTGCCAATACCTGGCTGGTTCAGGAGATACTTAGAGGCTAGGGCCAACGATGCAGGCCCAGCAGATATTCCTCCTCCTCCCCCTCTTCGTGCAATTGCTTTCTCAAAAATCTATAAAGATTTTAGGGCCATGGGTGGAAAGGATTTCAATGAAACTGAATCATTCGTAGAAGCGAGGAACTGGCTCAAAGAAACTGAGGATCTGTTCGTTATCTTCGACGTGGACGATAGGCAGAAGGTACAGTTGGCGGTATGGTTGCTCAAAGACGAAGCTTCCTTTTGGTGGGAAGTCACTAACGCCGAGAGGCCGGTTGAAACATGGATGGATTTCAGAATAAGGTTTGAGATGAAATTCCTCTCGCAAGCTGAACGAAGTCTACAGCTGGAAAAATTCTTATCTCTTAAGCAAGGAAGTATGACAGTCAAGGAGTAAGTCAATCAATTCAATCAACTGGCTCGATTTGGACTAGACTTAGTGAATACCCCTCATAAGAAGGCTCTCCGTTTTGTTAAGGGATTGAATGAGCCGCTTCATAGCTTGGTTATGACCCACGTACCTATGGGGGGTACTTACGAAAAGTTAGTAGACATGACGCTCTTAAATGGAGAAAACAAGAATGGCTAGAAGGAGGTCAAGGCGAATGAGTCTCAAAACAAGAAGGTGGACTCTGAGAAAGGAGGCAAGAGCAACAACAACAATAATGATAGAAAAACACGTGAGAAAAGAAAATGCCACTTCTGCGGTATTGAGGGGCATATAGTCCAGAATTGTAGAAAGAAAAAGATGAAGATGGGAGCATGCTTTCAGTGTGGTGATACTGGACATATCAGCAAGAACTGCCCTAAGAAGCAAGGGCAAGGCCCGTAGGCAGGACCTTCTGGGGGTACATCTTTAACTTCTTCTCCTAGATGCTTTGTTTTATCTTGCTTATCTTCTCAGTCCTATCTTGAGAACCTTAGGTAGAACCCCTTTGGATGTAAACATGTGACTGAAACATGTTATGGTTGATGTTTGCAAATGGCTGCAAGTGGTCGCAAGTGGTTGCTCGTGGTTGCATAATACACATTAGGCACTAGATCGGCTCAGACACATTTTCATATTGCATATGCATGAGTGTTCATACTTTTTTATGGATGAAATTGAATGTGTTATCATGTGGATGTTGCATATGGATGGATGTTTGTGCACACATATAGTGTTTACGTGACTGGGACTATTTGCATAAATGTTGGATTCATGGCACTAAACATATTTTGCATTAAGAAGATCAACCAGGCCTGATCATTTGCATTAGATAAGGAACATATACACAAACTCTCTGCATATATTCATATAGCATTAGAAATCTTTTAAGGACAATGATTTCTTGTGGATGATCTTTTGAGTAGATGGATGATTGGATGATAGGATTCATTCTTCTTAACTTGAAAATTTCGAGGACGAAATCCTTTAAGGAGGAGAGAACGTAACAACCCGAATTTTAATAACATGTTAAAACCATAAATAAAGGAAGAATTAATTTTTAAAACAAGAATCAAGGGAAACGGGTTGCGCCATTGCGTTCAAACGAGTCTGAGTTTTCGAAAATCGGAGTCCGTATGAGGGAGATACGACCCTCCGAAAGTTTTAGGAATTTTCAGAGTCAAAAACAGCTCGAAAATTCGAATTCAAATTCAAATTCAAAACCCAGAACAGGTTGGGCGGGAAATTTCCCGCCCAGGACCAGGTCGACCTGGGGGTCGACCATAGTGTCGACCTGGGGGTCGACCTGCCTCCCGAACCCAGTTTTTGAACCTGATGCATTCTGATGTATCTGATCTCGTTTTCTGTCCTGATTCATCTGCCTAATCTTATATAAATAGCCTCCTAGCCTCATTCTCTTTACACCATTCTTCTCTAACCTTATGCTGCACGAATTCTTGATGAATATGGCTTCTTCTTCTTCCTCTAAATTAAATTAAGATAAATTAAAACACGAAGATTATCTCTTGAAGACTACGGCTAGGAATTTCATATTGGGGATTTACTTCTACAATCAAAGCAAGATTCAACGATTCAACGACAAATTCTAGACTTGACTTCTACATCAAAGTTTCTTAGACCACGATCTGTAAGTTCAAGTTACTTTTAGATAAAAACTATAAACTTAATATGGAAATGTTGTAAATTGGAATTGAATCTATGTATGATAATTGATTCAAATCTATTCTTGTTTATCTTGGATCTTGACTTTTTGGCAATATTGCTTTGAAACCAGTTTGGGCCTATTCACATTGTAAATCAAACTCTTTCATAACATTATCACTACGATGTTGAAACTATTGCTAATGGCTAAGGACTATGACTGTGAACATAAGACTATGCCTATGCCTATGACTGTGAACATAAGACTATTGCCTGTGACTATGACAAGGACAATCGTGGCTAATCACCTGTGACTCATGACTATGAATTATTGCCTATGATTATGAACATAAGACTATTGTCTATGACTATGACTTTGAAACTATTGTGGTTAATTTCCTAAGACTATTGTGGTTGATTGTTCATGCCCATAACACTATGTTGTACACCGAATTGGCCTTTTTTTGATCTCTTTCCTAGGGTGTTACTTGCTTAGTTTATTCGCTATTATGTACACCAAAACCATTGGATCCATTATCCTTGTAGTTGGCTTGCTTTTGCATGCCTATTCTTTTATGTCAACTTTTATCATAAATATCGCCTTATTTTGCTAGATTTGAAATCCTATTATTTTCTATATGCTAGTGATGCTGTAACCAATTATCTCTAGTTATATCATGATAGTCTTGTAATCCCTTTTATCGCTTTATGCTCGTCCCTTTTGCCTATCATAGTTTTGATGTTATTCCCTTTATTTTAGGATTTGGATTTATTTGTAGTATAGATCGATTCACGTTTACGTGCGATGGGAATACGATTTGGGTAGATTAGGCAAAACATGAAATGGTTATGAACATGAATTATGAACTTGATAATAGGCAAAACTTGAAACATGAACATTGTTATAACTTGAGTCTGGATGTGGGCATGAAACTTGCCTTGAAAACTTGACACGTACTTGACATGAAAATTTGGACATGGACATGACACTAGAATGAACCTGAAAATGGCCAACTCGAGGTTGGGTTGAGTTTGCAGAGTAATTCTGCCCGGAACCGCTCGGCAAATCCAGTTACGACAAACAATAGGGTCCAACGTGGGTAGTTGGTCATACCGCACTTGAAAACCCAAGGTCAGGGTGAGTTGTGGTGTAAATCTGCCCGGAACCGCCCGACATATCCAATGACCACAACAACTGGTCTGATGTGAGAGGTTGGGCTGCATTAATGAATTAATGCCACATGATAGGGTTAAGGCATGAACACGAAAGACAACACTTAACCAACTTGACACATGATTCGTAGGGCTAAGTCATGAACTTGAACGACAACACTTAGTCAAATTTGACATGACACGTAGGCGGGTTAAGTCACGAACTTGAATGACAACACTTAACCAACTTGACATACTAGACTGATAAGGGTTAAGTCACAGATTTAAATGACAGCACTTAACCTATTGGACGGAAACCCTAGTTACGCAATCCGTTTCAGCAGTAACCCACTAGATGTATCATGGTACCCTGGAGCTAGGCAGGGTGGGGCACGATTACTGGATTGATTGTAAGCGACCAAAACGACGGCTGTGTTGGTGCGCCAGTGTAGGTTCAGGCAGGCTATGGTCGTGCGCGTGGTCCGGAGTTGAAAAAGCAGGCATTGGGCATCAGTAGGTTTATCTATGCATGCTTGATTCATGTCCGTGGTTGACACCCTAGGGCTTGATACACCCTATGGTGGACCTAGCACAGGTGACTATATTCGTGATAGGGCCGTATGACACAGACACATGAAGAGCTAAAACTTGTAGGGAGCCGATCGATTAGAGGATCGTTCCGTTGGACCTAGTAATGGTTCATTCATGATATTGGGCCAAGGGATCATTTCATGGTTAATAGATGGGTTGGGATACTAGTACAGTCGGTGAAACGAACCTTGAACATGCGATGCTATACCTGAATTATACCTGATTTATCATGTTATCTTAGTCTATCTTCCCATCTTGTCATCATCCTTATGTTTACTTTCAGTTTATACATGTCATGTTACCTTTACCTGTTTTTATGCTGAAAGTCACTAGGACTTACCAGTCTTTATGACTGACCCGTTTTCTTTCGCCTCCTTTTCTTTCGTTTCCCCCGAGTTTCTCGGGGAGGAAACTCTAGCACTTAGCTTGGATTTCGCTTGCTTTCGATTCAGCTCATGTACGGTTTGATCTTGAGCTATGCTATGGCTGCATTTCTGCTACCTTTGGGGAATTAAGCTACTTTTGTTGTTTTAAGTTTATACTTTTTTATTTATGCAAGACAGAATTTGTTGTAATGGAAAATAATGACCTTGGCTATTAGATGTAAAAAGGCTTTGACTATTTTGAAAGTAATGAAATTTAGCTTTTGATTCTTCCGCTGTTTTATTTATGTTCTGTCTTGTTATAATTCTGTGATTGTTTATCTCGATAATGCTCCTCCAAAACTAGTGCATTCCTTTCGTGAGTGACCCTAGCGGAGGTGGGGTGTTACACCACCAGAAGGTGCGTTTGATGTCATTATACATTTTGCTCACCCCTGAATGGATACTAAGTTTGGCTTTGTGACATTCTTCTAATACTTCTTTCCGAAGTTCAGGAATGATTGGAACAAAATTCGGCCTTTCAACCTCAGAATCCCATCGTTATCGATCTAAAAACTTGAGGGCTCGCCTTTCTGAATTCTCTCTCTGATCTTCTGCATGAAGTGATCATCCTTTTGAAGAGCAGATATGTTATCTATCAATGAAGGCGTGATGATAAGGCTGGCGATAATTACATTCTTCCTGCTGAGCGCATCAGCCACAACATTGGCTTTCCCTGGAGTATATAAAATATCAAGATCATATGCCATGAGAAATTCTAACCAACGTTGTTGTCTCATATTCAGATCCTTCTAGGTGAATAAATACTTCAATGATTGATGATCAGTATATAATTCGGACTTCTCACCCAATAGATAATGCCTCCAGATTTTCATAGCAAACATGATGGCTAACAATTCAAGATTGTGAGTTGCATAATTCTTTTCATGTGGCTTCAATTGACGGCTAGCATAAGCAACTACCTGGCCTCTTTGCATTAACACTGCGACAAGGCCTTGTTTAGAAGCATCGGTCCAGACTTTCAAGTCTTGATTTCCATCAATAATTGTGAGCACTGGAGCAGTCGTCAATTTTAACTTCAGCTTCTGGAAAGCTGCCTCACATTCTGGAGTCCAATTGAATCTAGAATGCTTCTTAGTAAACTTCGTTAAGGAACTAGATGTCTTCGCAAAATCCTTAATGAATTTCCGATAATAACTGGCCAATCCGAGAAAACTTTGGACTTCTGTGGGTGTACGAGGCTGTTTCCAATTTGAATAGCAGTGATTTTATTGGGATCCACTGAAATTAATTCCTTTGACACGACGTGGCCAAGAAATTTGACTTCTTCTTGCCAGAATATACATTTGGAAAACTTTGCCTTTAAAACATTCTTTCTGAGAATTTCTAACACTTGCTCCAAATGTTTTTCATGTTCACTTTCTAACTTAGAGAAGATCAGTATGTCATCAATGGAAACCAGAAAAAATTTATTCAATACTTCTCTGAATACCCGGTTCATCAAATCGACAAAATAAGCTGGAGCGTTGCATAAGGCGAACGACATTACTAACCACTCGTTGAATAAGTCTGGACCACTGAATGCTGTCAAAGGAACACACTCTTCGGCAATACGAAGCTGATGGAACCTGTAGCTAGGTCCATTCGGGAAAATACTTGCGCGCCGTTCAATCGATCCAACAAATCATCAATCCGCGGCAATGGATATTTGTTTTTCAATATCTGCTTATTCAAGTCACGATAATCGATACATAGTCTGATAGTACCATCTGACTTTGGAACAAATACCACAGCTGCTCCCAATCAGAGAAACTAGGCATGATCAGACCCTTCCATACAAGCTGTCGAGTTTGATTGTCTAACTCTTCTTTTTCCATCAAGGTCATTCTTCGAATTGCATGAACTACTGGCCTTGCATTTGGAACTAAAGAGATTTTAAAATCCATTTCTCTCTACGGAGGTAAGCTAACAACTTCTTCGAACATATCCGCATAGTTCTTCACGACAGGAATATTTTCAATGTCGACCGGAATATTCTCTGGAACGATAGGAACAGGTTCTATTTGAGCAGGAGAAATATCCAAAGATGACCAGAAGTCTTTTCTATCTATATTCGGACCTTCACATGGAATGGTTATATACTTTCCGAACTTTGTTTTTGCCTTAACAACTCTGTAGGCGCATTTAACCTCTGCTTCATATTTGGTTAACCAGTCTAACCCCAAGATAAGATCAAATTCTGTAAAATTCATGGCGATCGCGATAGTGGGGAACCGATAACGGGAAAATGAAATGAGAACCCCACAAATCCAACTAAGATCGAGGGAACCCCCAACCGGATTATGGACAATCATGGGTTCTTTGAGCTTTTTCAAATTCAAATCCAGTTTCTTAACCGCATTCTTTGCAATAAAGCTTTTTGACGTGCCTATATCAAACAATACTTTAACTGGAATATCTTTGACAGTAAGCTTGCCTTCTAAAACATCTGGCCTTTCCTGATCGGATGAGGATCCAGGAACTTCTGCCACTTCATTCAAATGCACTACTTCAGATTTTTGTGATAGTTGGCAATTCTTCGCAATATATCCAGCCTGATGGAAAAGATTACATTTCCTATTCTCTCGACCTTTCTTATTGGATTTTGATCCAACATTTCTTTTGTTTCCTCGAGGATATGCAATTCCCTTGAAAATGCCCTGGCTTCTTGCAATTATTGCATATTGCAGTTGTCACTGGTCCTTTCTCAGGTATAACCTTTTTCCCTTTGAATCTAGGCTTCTTTCTGACCCCGGACGTCGTACTTGACTCTTGTTGTGTACTTATCTCTAGGCTATCAGCTTCAAATTTCCTTTTACTGCTAGTGCTGACTTCCTCTTCATCATCAAAAAGGCCTCACTTATCTAGATCTTCATACTGATAAGCTATGTATATCATTTCAGAAAAAGGAAGCTTCACATGCCCCATTACGCTATTCTGGTATTTTCTTTGAAGACCATTAATAAACCTCAGATTCTTCCTCTTTGGATTTTGAATTAGATGAGGGGCAAAATGAGAAAGTTCATTGAATTTCTTATGATATTCTGGAATGGTCATGTCTCCTTGTATCAGATAATAAAATTCATCACATAACCGCTCAGTTGCTTCTGGAGGAGTAAATCTTTCTAGCAAAAATTTCTTTAAATCTATCCGAAGTTATATTACCTTCTGGATTATCCTTAATAACCATTTCCAACCGGATTAAAACTTCATCTTTGAGTGCCCAAGATGCCACTAGTCTTTTCTGATCATCTCTCAACTGGAAACGTTCAAAAATTCTTTTAGCAGAACTCATCCAAGCTTGAGTTTGAATAATGGATTCATTGCCGGAGAATTGTACTCCACCCAGATTTCGATATCTCTTTAATAGAGTGTAAAGACCCGCATTTTTCAGCAATATAATTAATTTATTTAATTATTTAAGTAATGGTTTGGTTATTTAAAATGACCAAAATTAAATAATATTGAATATTTAATTAAAATAAATAATGAAATAATATATTTAATTTCAGAAATAATCAAAATATTGGAAATCACAATAGTCTGTGAACTGGGTCATTCCTAAGATTTAATTCAGTTTAGGGTTGAAATATATTGGCGAATATATTTAAATAACAGCAGTTCGAACGTAGAATTATAATATAATTATAATCGAGCTCAAAATGGCACGGCAGTTCGCGATTTGGCGATTTGAACTTCAACTGAATGTACAGGATTCGTTTTAAGCCGGATTTCTATGAAACAAGAAACGCGTGGAGCTGGTGGATTATATCTTTCTAATGGAAGAGAAAAATCGGGATTTCATCGTGTAGATTTTGATGTCCAAATCAAATTTTAGAAAAGTTGCTGTGGAATTCCTTTATAATTTATAACTACTTATTTATATTAAAATAGAATTTTTCAATATAAATCGAATATCGATTTAACCAGGATTTGAAATATCGAGTTGTAAATCCACATATATTTTTCTGGAGCTGTATGGATATATATTGTGGATATATATGATAATATATATTTATTTATATTTAATTTAATTATTTTTAAATATATTTATATATTTAAAAGGGTTATTTAGAGCTTTAAAAATAGCCAGTTTTGCATACGACCTTGGTTTTCGACGAAACCAATTTTGTTAGATCCACAATATTAAATTATTGTTAGATTTCAATTTCCATGATTTTTGAAGTCAGTATGTGGCCGTACGGGATTTCAAAGTGAAAAACAGTCAATTTTCTGACTTTAAAAATACGTTGTGTGAGCAAACGAAGCCGGAATTCGACGAAACCAGTTTCGTTGGGTCCGTTATGTCAAACTGTAGCTACAGGTCCATTTCCGTGATTTTTGGGTATTGCGTGTGATCACAGGGATTTTTAAACACATATGAAAGTAGCGATAACATAAAGAATTAATATAAAACTTGAATAAAAAATTATTAAACCTTCCTATAAATACATACCCTCCTCACCAACCCTAAACCACTTTTCCTGAAACCAGAAACTGGCCTCCGTTCTTTTTTCCTCAGCGTAGAAATAAATCTCATTCAAAAATCAAAATCAATTCAACAAAAATCCCAAAAATCCAAACACCTACATCGTTGAGCTCGTATAAGGGTTTCCTTTCTTCTGATATGCTGTTTGTGGCTTGCGATGAAGTTCCTGGAGTATCAAAAACTAACAGTGGAAACTAGGGTTTGGGTATTCGGTTTGTATAGGGTTCGATGGAGTTTTGTGAGTTCATTTTTGGAATCGGGATGTGAATATACACCTTGGGTGCAATTTTGCGTAGGATCGAAGCACTTCGATGGCGTGTACTATGTGGTTCGACGGTTTTGACCAGAGAACGGAAATTTTGGCTTTGGTGCGAGCCGAGTGTTAGGATGACGAGGTGATGGAGATTGTCAATAGGAGTTCGTCGGTGGAGTTTTTGTGGAGTTCGGTAGTTCAGGGTGAGAGAACGACGTGTTTGAAATCCTGGAAATGGTGGAGTAATATAATGGAGCGGCATCAATGTTGGAAGAAGAAGATTAACGCATGGGTTGGACATCTAAGTGTTGGATGGGCCAAGAAATTAGGGGTAAAGCCCATCTAATAAATCAAATTAAGTTTTGTTTTTATTTTAAATAGTTCAAAACTTATAAATTTAATATCTTGATCATATGTTATCAGAATTTCGAACGGTCAGATCCGTCAGGATCGTATGGACAGTGGGTACACCATGGAACTGACCGGAAGCGAATTAGAGCTCGTTTGGATTTATGGTGAAATTAAACGCCGGAATCAAATCAATGACCAATTATCGTTATTTAACGATAAACCATCTAATGTGGGTAACTCTCACTAACTCTGATCAATTTATATTTCTATAAAGTATTTTTTTAAATTTAAATTATTGGTTGCTTTGTTGTGTGTTGGTTGTTTGGTTGAACTGCTAGTCAGTTGATTAAAATATCGATAACGATATATATAAATCGTATCGAAATATTGATTCTGATTATCAGAATATTTTACCTTCATGCTATATATGTTGACTGACATCTGTGGATGCAGGGAAACAGGTCGGAGGGACCCAACTGGGTTCCTCAACATTTATTTTATTGTTTTTCATATATTCTGATATATGATGTAGTATAAGATCTGTTATTGGTTGTGTGTGTTTGGATGATGTTGGATCCTTTTGATTTGGTATTTTAAATACCATATGAAATACTGGAAAGTAAAAAGGGAAATTTCAAAGGGTATTTGGAAAATAAAATGTTTATATGAAATCAGTGGATTTTATATAAAAGGAAATATTTATATGAAATAAATATAATTATAAAAGGGTAATATTTTGGAAATTTATAAAATTTGAAAAGGGATTATTTGGAAAAATAAATAGAATTATATAAATGAAATATCTATGTAAGGTAAATAGAATTTTATGAGTGAAATATTTATATAAAATAAAGAGAATTGAAAAGGGAAAATATTTGTAAAAACATCTACAATAGAATTGAAAAGGAAATAGAAGGGCAGACCTTTGTAAACCATTTACAAATGGAATTGGAAAGAGGAGTATTTGTAATCAGTTAACAAATAGAATTTAAAGAGAGGAAATATTTGTAAAATATTACGAATGGATTAAATGGAATTATTTATTTAGAAATGAATAAGGTTATAAAGGGAAACATTTATTTAGAGGATAAATGGAAGTATGTAAAGGAATTATTTATATAAGGTAAATATAGATAAACAAAGGAAAAATATTTGAAATTGAATAAAATTAGTCGAGTAGAGTAATCAAATATAATTTATTCAAATAAGATTAATCGAGTTGATTTAATTGAATATCTGTTATTTAACTAGAGTTGATCAAATATAGTTCGTGGAGATAGAGTTAGTCAAAACATAGTTATTCAGAATAAGATACCATTTCGTTCAACTGCTAGCGTAATTCGCAGGGCTGCAGATAGCCTACGGCGGTCGGATGTTTCCTGAAGGAATCAGGTGTAACCATTATGATCGCTGCAATCTAGAGTCAAGCGAATGGTGTTAAATCAAATAGTAATTAATCAATAGGAGTTATTGCAGTCGAGTTAGTCGAGTTAGAGTTAATCGATCAGGGTTAATCAGTTAGAGTTAACCAGTTAGAGTAAACCAGTTAGTGTAACCAGTTATGGTTAATCAATTAGAGTAAATCGATTGGAGTTAGATCGAGTTAGAGTTATTCAATTAGAACTAATCAAGTTCAAGATAGTCGAGTATTAGTAGATTAAATAGAGTTAGTAAAAGAAAGAAATCGAATATCCTTCATTAAAAGTAGAATTATTGAATATTGCTTATTCAAAGTAAAGTTATCGAATATGGTTGATTCGAGAATGGTAATCGAATGTAAGTTATTCGAAGTTTGTCAAAAGATTCGAAGTTGAACTTCGTCTATTTCGAGGTTAGAAGTGTTGTTCAGTTAAGGTCTGAGAGGTAATTATACCCCAACTTGATTGACTTCAGTTTTAACTAAGAAGTGGATAAGGATCGATAAGGAAGTTGGTTAAGTAAATTGAATTAATGACCGTAATGGTTAAGAGTTGGCATAACGATGTTTCATTTAAACATCTGTTCAAATCCAGTAAAGGAGATTTGGAAATGTTTTCCAAATAAGGATCAGGAATGTATTCTAATATAGGAAATTTGAAATGGAAGTAAATATGGTGATGTTTTTGAAATGATTTATAAAGTATATTTTCTAAAATTTAGAAAATTTGAATTTACAAATATATAGAAATGGGAAATGGCTAAATTAAAGATGATTTGATCTAAAAAGAAATAAACCTTTGAATGATGATTGGTCGATAAAATTTCCATCTGGATATAATATCGTTGGTTGCACACCTGTTTTTCTTTGATGGTTAAATCACTGACCATCGAAGTTTTTGACCATTTTACGTCGTCAGTACGGAGAGACCGGGATCAGGTTCATTATCTGAAAACCACTCTGTACGGACGTTAGCGTTGCGATCAAATATTGAAGATGGAGTTATGCAAGGGCTATCATGTTTACAGAATAGTGCCTTCGGTTTGTCCAGTCCCAGGACAAACGTGAATGGACGAATGGCTGACAGAGTATATCTAACGGATCACGTAAGTTGATCTCTTCAAACGTACTTACGTTTGGTGGCGGAGGAATTCGTTTCTCTTAGCTTTATACCCATGGTATTTTCGGGGAAATCAATTTGTGATTTGATGGGTATGACGATGTAGCGTTCAAAGTGAATGGTGGCCAGATGTTTTAAAGGGATTCTAGCCTCAAGCCTCATCAACCGGGAAGTGACAGAAATCAGGCAGGTAGCATGGCTATGTGGGTCGCTCCCATTAGGGTGTATATCACCTATCCAGAGAAAATCCATTTCATTCTATTGTTTATTTCGATGCTGTCCCTTTTCGGGAAGACGGTGGGTAGCTCCCAACCGTTGGTGATATACATTCAATACACTCAAGCGAAATGAGTGCTCGGTCATGTGAGGGCCGGGTTGCAAGAAGTTCTTGTTGAACCCAGTGTATTCGCCTCTAGAGATACACTATCGGCAGGTGGTCCCATATCTTGTCAAGGTCGGAATCCAATTTGCAATAAGAGCCCGCGGTTTTTGTTTGTACTATATATGTGGAACGTGAGATGCAAGCGTTCTGCTAGATTCTATTCACTTGTGATTAGACATTATTATAATATCAGATAAGTATCGATTTCTAAAACTGTTTTGGGTTATCGTAAGGTTAAAACCGTCCGTGTTTATGTGTGGATCGGTCTTACGATTATCTTTTCTTTTGAAAAGGATTTTGAAAAGTTAAACCGATGATTTGAGTTTACTCACACCAGTCCCATGACTGACCCAGAGTTTGTTTTGTTTTGTTTTCCCTAAACTCTTGGGTTCCCAAATTTGTATGGGCAGTCAAGTAGTTCAGGTCTTTACAGATATTCTTGGAGGAGCTTGAAGCAGGAGGCTTCAGGATTTTATCGCTATTGTTATTTTCCGCTATGTGTAAGTGTTGTACTCTGATAGTGTTGTTGCATATATATGTACCGTTTTATTTCAAAGTTATGTTATCTATTATATCTTATTCGTTCTGCTGTGAGATTCGTATTACTCTGATTCTGTTCTATGGTGATCTTCTTCTTCTATTCTAATTTTCTATCTTATCTATTCTCACCCTCTAACTTCTTTCTATTAATGATCAGGAATTTTCGATGCCTGAAAAATTAACATGGGTTTTATGTTGATTTTCGGAGTCGAAAATCCCCGGGTCGTTACAGTGGTATCAGAGCTGAAGGTTAAGTGATTACCTTGGCTCTGTGGCGTGACTCAGTAGAGATGGGGTTAGTAATACCCAAGATTGAGATTGAGTGTATATATACGAGTGAACGTACTTGTAGATTTTATAAAAATGATTTTATATTGTGGAGATTTATTGGTTGAGTTGTTTGTGAATTCTGGTCGATCAGTTTGATCCACTGTATCGATAGGGGTTTCTAAATACTCAAGTACGATAAACCGACATAGTATGTTTTGAAAGCGGGTAAATGAAATAATTTTACCCAAAATATATTTTGATATAGAATAAAGGTATATCTTGGAATTATTATCATATATTGGATGTGTCGGTTGATTATAATTGAAATGGTTATATAAATAACCAATTTGAGTTCATATAATGTAGAAGCAGATTAATTAAATCTGAATTAAATTAGAATTGGAATTAAAATGCTGAAACTGGGAAAAGTGTTCATAAAGGGATTTGAGTTAAATATAAGAAAATTTTAAGATCCTGGGAGATTTTAAATTGTTTACAAGTATCGTGGATGATATTTTGAAATAGATTCAAAATGAAAGTGTTTAAGATTTGAGTTTTGAAATGATATAGTATTGAACTCACTTTTATCACTGGGAAATAACTCTGTTGATGCTGGCCACATTATCAGTGTTCATTTTTGAGTTCTAAGTGATGGATTACTACCAAAGATTTTGTGTTGGATTGTTTTGAGGAAAACGAGTTGTTTGAAATCCAAAAAGAAATATTTGGTTTAGAAAATCAAAGTTATTTAAAACTCCAGGAAAAGATCATCTGAATTGAAAACAATTAAAGTAGAAATTGTGGAATCAAATATGAATTGAATTAAGACCAATTAACTGGAAATCAAGTTGGGATATAAATATATCAAGTGAAATCAGATTTTTAATTATGAGATAAGAATCTGAAATGGTATTGAATTGGTGAGTAGAAGCTTGGAAATCGAGAATGGAACTCGAGTTTGTAATGGAATTTGGCTTTGGATAAGCGGATGATTGTGTTGAGATTTGAATGATTGAAATTGATTGGAAATCGATTGGTATAGATGGATATATCATCAACAGGTATTGGGTAGAAGTAAGGGTAAGGATATAATGATATGCCCGACACAAAAGGTACATGTTTAAATTTCTATATGGGGTTTTATGCGCCGAATCGGCAAGCCGCTTAGCTTTTTCATTTTCTTTTTGAAAGAAAGGGCCTAGAGAGGCGAGTTGGGTTTGAACGATTGACCGGTATAAAGGAGGTGTTGGCGAAATTTTACAAAAATTTAGGGTGTTAGAAAATTTTCAGGATTTTAGAAAATTTTCGTTAATCGAAATTAATTAAATATTTAATTGAAATAAATTGATTCAGTGACACTGGAGTTAATGAAGTGAACAAATAAATTTTTACCCAGTGAATAGGGTCGGTCTTCTACCTTAGCAATTTCGAGGATGAAATTATTTTAAGGGAGGAAGAATGTAACGACCCGCATTTTTCAGCAATATAATTAATTTATTTAATTATTTAAGTAATGGTTTGGTTATTTAAAATGACCAAAATTAAATAATATTGAATATTTAATTAAAATAAATAATGAAATAATATATTTAATTTCAGAAATAATCAAAATATTGGAAATCACAATATTCTGTGAACTGGGTCATTCCTAAGATTTAATTCAGTTTAGGGTTGAAATATATTAGCGAATATATTTAAATAACGACAGTTCGAATGTAGAATTATAATATAATTATAATCGAGCTCAAAATGGCACGACAGGTCACGATTTGGCGATTTGAACTTCAACTGAATGTACAGGATTCGTTTTAAGCCGGATTTCTGTGAAACAAGAAACGCGTGGAGCTGGTGGAGTATATCTTTCTAGTGGAAGAGAAAAATCGGGATTTCGTCGTGTAGATTTTGATTTATGTCCAAATCAAATTTTAGAAAAGTCGTGGAATTTCTTTACAATTTATAACTATTTATTTATATTAAAATAGAATTTTTCAATATAAATCGAATATCGATTTAACCAGGATTTGAAATATCGAGTTGTAAATCCACATATATTTTTCTGGAGCTGTATGGATACATATTGTGGATATATATGATAATATATATTTATTTATAATTAATTTAATTATTTTTAAATATATTTATATATTTAAAAGGGTTATTTAGAGCTTTAAAAATAGCCAGTTTTGCATACGACCTCGGTTTTCGACGAAACCAATTTTGTTGGATCCGCAATATTAAATTATTGTCAGATTTCAATTTCCGTAATTTTTGAAGTCAGTATGTGGCCGTACGGGATTTCAAAGTGAAAAACGGTCAATTTACTGACTTTAAAAATACGTTGTGTGAGCAAACGAAGTCAGAATTCGACGAAACCAGTTTCGTTGGATCCGCAATGTCAAACTGTAGCTACAGGTCCATTTCCGTGATTTTTGGGTATTGTGTGTGATCACAGGGATTTTTAAACACATATGAAAGTAGCGATAACATAAAGAATTAATATAAAACTTGAATAAAAAATTATTAAACCTTCCTATAAATACATACCCTCCTCACCAACCCTAAACCACTTTTCCTAAAACCAGAAACCGGCCTCCGTTCTTTTTTCCTTAGTGTAGAAATAAATCTCATTCAAAAATCAAAATCAATTCGACAAAAATCCCAAAAATCCAAACACCTACATCGTTGAGCTCGTATAAGGGTTTCCTTTCTTCTGATATGCTGTTTGTGGCTTGCAATGAAGTTCCTGGAGTATCGAAAACTAACAGTGGAAACTAGGGTTTGGGTATTCGGTTTGTATAGGGTTCGATGGAGTTTTGTGAGTTCATTTTTGGAATCGGGATGTGAATATACACCTTGGGTGCAATTTTGCGTAGGATCGAAGCACTTCGATGGCGTGCGTGTACTGTGTGGTTCGACAGTTTTGACCAGAGAACGGAAATTATGGCTTTGGTGCGAGCTGAGTGTTAGGATGACGAGGTGATGGAGATTGTCAACAGGAGTTCGTCGGTGGAGTTTTTGTGGAGTTCGGTAGTTCAGGGTGAGAGAACGACGGGTTTGAAATCCTGGAAATGGTGGAGTAATATAATGGAGCGACATCAATGTTGGAAAAAGAAGATTAACACATGGGTTGGACATTTAAGTGTTGGATGGGCCAAGAAATTAGGGGTAAAGCCCATCTAATAAATCAAATTAAGTTTTGTTTTTATTTTAAATAGTTCAAAACTTATAAATTTAATATCTTGATCATATGTTATCAGAATTTCAAACGGTCAGATCCGTCAGGACCTATGGACGGTGGCTACACCATGGAACTGACCGGAAGCGAATTAGAGCTCGTTTGGATTTATGGTGAAATTAAACGCCGGAATCAAATCAATGACCAATTATCGTTATTTAACGATAAACCGTCCAATGTGAGTAACTCTCACTAACTCTGATCAATTTATATTTCTATAAAGTATTTTTTAAAATTGAAATTTTTGGTTGCTTTGTTGTGTGTTGGTTGTTTGGTTGAACTGCTAGTCAGTTGATTAAAATATCGATAACTATATATATAAATCGTATCGAAATATTGATTCTGATTATCAGAATATTTTACCTTCATGCTATATATGTTGGCTGACATCTATGGATGCAGGGAAACAGGTCGGAGGGACCCAACTGGGTTCCTCAACATTTATTTTATTGTTTTTCATATATTCTGATATATGATGTAGTATAAGATCTGTTATTGGCTGTGTGTGTTTGGATGATGTTGGATCCTTTTGATTTGGTATTTTAAATACCATATGAAATACTGGAAAGTAAAAAGGGAAATTTCAAAGGGTATTTAGAAAATAAAATGTTTATATGAAATCAGTGGATTTTATATAAGAGGAAATATTTATATGAAATAAATATAATTATAAAAGGGTAATATTTTGGAAATTTATAAAATTTGAAAAGGGATTATTTGGAAAAATAAATAGAATTATATAAATGAAATATTTATATAAGGTAAATAGAATTTTATGAATGAAATATCTATATGAAATAAAGAGAATTGAAAAGGGAAAATATTCGTAAAAACATCTACAATAGAATTGAAAAGGAAATAGAAGGGCAGACATTTGTAAACCATTTACAAATGGAATTGGAAAGAGGAATATTTGTAATCAGTTAACAAATAGAATTTAAAGAGAGGAAATATTTGTAAAATATTACGAATGGATTAAATGGAAATATTTATTTAGAAATGAATAAGGTTATAAAGGGAAACATTTATTTAGAGGATAAATGGAAGTATATAAAGGAATTATTTATATAAGGTAAATATAGATAAACAAAGGAAAAATATTTGAAATTAAATAAAGTTAGTCGAGTAGAGTAATCAAATATAATTTATTCAAATAAGATTAATCGAGTTGATTTAATTGAATATCTGTTATTCAACTAGAGTTCATCAAATATAGTTAGTGGAGATAGAGTTAGTCAAAACATAGTTATTCAGAATAAGATACCATTTCGTTCGACTGCTAGCGTAATTTGCAGGGCTGCAGATAGCCTACGGCGGTTAGATATTTCCTGAAGGAATCAGGTGTAACCATTGTGTTCGCTGCAATCTAGAGTCAAGCGAATGGTGTTAAATCAAATAGTAGTTAATCGATAGGAGTTATTGCAGTCGAGTTAGTCGAGTTAGAGTTAATCGATCAGGGTTAATCAGTTAGAGTTAACCAGTTAGAGTAAACCATTTAGTGTAACCAGTTATGGTTAATCAATTACAGTAAATCGATTGGAGTTAGATCGAGTTAGAGTTATTCAAATAGAACTAATCAAGTTCGAGATAGTCGAGTATTAGTATATTAAATAGAGTTAGCAAAAGAAAGAAATCGAATATCCTTTATTCAAAGTAGAATTATTGAATATTGCTTATTCAAAGTAAAGTTATCGAATATGGTTGATTCGAGAATGGTAATCGAATGTAAGTTATTCGAAGTTTGTCAAAAGATTTGAAGTTGAACTTTGTCTATTTCGAGGTTAGAAGTGTCGTTCAGTTAAGGTCTGAGAGGTAATTATACCCCAGCTTGATTGACTTCAATTTTAACTAAGAAGTGGATAAGGTTCGATAAGGAAGTTGGTTAAGTAAATTGAATTAATGACCGTAATGGTTAAGAGTTGGCATAACGATGTTTCATTTAAACATCTGTTCAAATCCAGTAAAGGAGATTTGGAAATGTTTTCCAAATAAGGATCACGAATGTTTTCTAATATAGGAAATTTGAAATGGATGTAAATATGTGATGTTTTCGAAATGATTTATAAAGTATATTTTCTAAAATTTAGAAAATTTGAATTTACAAATATATATAGAAATGGGAAATGGCTAAATTAAAGATGATTTGATCTAAAAAGAAATAAACCTTTGAATGATGATTGGTCGATAAAATTTCCATCTGGAAATAATATCGTTGGTTGCACACCTGTTTTTCTTTGATGGTTAAATCACCGACCATCGAAGTTTTTGACCATTTTACGTCGTCAGTACGGAGAGACCGGGATCAGGTTCATTATCTGAAAACCACTCTGTACGGACGTTAGCGTTGCGATCAAATATTGAAGACGGAGTTATGTAAGGGCTATCCTGTTTACAGAATATTGCCTTCGGTTTGTCCAGTCCCAGGACAAACGTGAATGGACGAATGGCTGACTGAGTATATCTAACGGATCGCGTAAGTTGATCTCTTCAAACGTACTTACGTTTGGTGGCGGAGGAATTCGTTTCTCTTAGCTTTATACCCGTGGTATTTTTAGGGAAATCAATTTGTGATTTGACGGGTATGACGATGTAGCGTTCAAAGTGAATGGTGGCCAGATGTTTTAAAGGGATTCTAGCCTCAAGTCTCTTCAACTGGGAAGTGACAGAAATCGGGCAGGCAGCATGGCTATGTGGGTCGCTCCCATTAGGGTGTATATCACCTATCTAGAGAAAATCCATTTCATTCTATTGTCTATTTCGATGCTGTCCCTTTTCGGGAAGACGGTGGGGAGCTCCCAACCGTTGGTGATATACATTCGATACACTCAAGCGAAATGAGTGGTCGGTCATGTGAGGGCCGGGTTGCAAGATGTTATTGTTGAACCCAGTGTATTCGCCTCTAGAGATACACTATCGGCAGGTGGTCCCATACCTTGTCAAGGTCGGAATCCAATTTCCAATAAGAGCCCGCGGTTTTTGTTTGTATACTATATATGTGGAACGTGAGATGCAAGCGTTCTGCTAGATTCTAATTACTTGTGATTAGACATTATTATAATATCAGATAAGTATCGATTTCTAAAACTGTTTTGGGTTATCGTAAGGTAAAAACCGTCCGTGTTTATGTGTGGATCGGTCTTACGATTATCTTTTATTTTGAAAAGGATTTTGAAAAGTTAAACCGATGATTTGAGTTTACTCACACCAGTCCCATGACTGACCCAGAGTTTGTTTTGTTTTGTTTTCCCTAAACTCTTGGGTGCCCAAATTTGCACGGGCAGTCAAGTAGTTCAGGTCTTTACAGATATTCTTGGAGGTGCTTGAAGCAGGAGGCTTCAGGATTTTATCGCTATTGTTATTTTCCGCTGTGTGTAAGTGTTGTACTCTGATAGTGTTGTTGCATATATATGTACCGTTTTATTTCAAAGTTATGTTATCGATTATATCTTATTCGTTCCGCTGTGAGATTCGTATTACTCTGATTCTATTCTATGGTGATCTTCTTCTTCTTCTATTCTAATTTTCTATCTTATCTATTCTCACCCTCTAACTTCTTTCTATTAATGATCAGGAATTTTCGATGCCTGAAAAATTAACATTGGTTTTATGTTGATTTTCGAAGTTGAAAATCCCCGGGTCGTTACATAGAGCTTCTATATCTGATCCTGGCTGTGGGAGCACGATTGGCTCATTAGATTGTTGAACCATAGAATTTCTTCTTCTGTTTCTGCCACTCATTTTTCTATGTCTGCAAATGGCAGACAAAGTGTCAGGTAAACAGAAAAGATAGTCTAAAACATAGAGACATATACTTGAATGTAAATGTGTCTATTGGGGTGTATTTCATTCTGCTATACTCATACTAGGATATTACCGATCCTATCTGTAATGAGTTATTCGTCCTAGAACACTACTGGTTCTATTTTTGACGAGTTCGTTAATATGTTATATTCCTGAGCTAAGATTAACCAAATCCCTGATACCACGTTGTGACTACCCCAAACCCCCGTACGACGGTGGCAAGGGTAATCTTTGGAATATAACACATAAACAGATAACAGCAGAACATAATAGTAATAACTAGGAAATCCAAGCCAATTTAAAAAATTTATTTTGGCAATTTTGATGAATTTTGAATATTTAAAATGAATTATTTTAAATAATAATGACGAGAAATTTATTTTGAATAGAATTCGAACGTACATATTTATTTGAATCATCATTAGAATATAAATATTTTATTTTGATTATAATTCGAGCCTGAAATGGCGCGGTAGTTTGAAAATTCGATTTCGAAATTCAAATGAACGTACAGGATTCAAAATAAACAGGAGTTTAAAGAAACCAAAAATATTAGAATCTAATCGAGAATATCTTTCCAATGAATCCGAAAAATTGAAATTTCACAGCGGGAATAAAAAGTTATACCCAGTTGAAAATTCAGAATAGTTGCTATGGAATTCCGGCCCTTAAAAATGGAAATTTTGCAAACGACCTCGTTTTTCGACGAAACCGCTTTTGTTGGATCCGTGACGTCAAGTTATTGCTAGGTTTCCGTAATTTTCTGAATCAATATGTGAGCGTGGCAAAGGAAAACGCATTTGACCAGTTTTAGTTGATTTTAATCGACAGAAAAATGGCCATTCTTCAAACGGTCTCGGAATATGACAAAATTAGTTTTGTTAGGACCGTACCGTCAATACGAAGCTAGAAATAATTTTTCGGGAATTTTTAGAGTTAATATGTGGCCCCAGTAAATTGTAATGTACGTTTAAAATTCAATGTAATGATCTAAATGTTAATTTAAATGGAAGCTAATCGAAACGTTGGAATTGGCTTATGAAAGATATCCCATTGTGTTCAGAATGGGGGTAATTAGCTATGGACGACAGTCGATGGGTTCGATTTCAAGTTCGAATGAAAAGTCAACCTATTTGGAAATAAATAAACTAATTGAAACACCCCACCTCCGTTAGGGTCACTCTCAAAGGGAATGCCCTAATTTTGGTGGAGGTTTATAAGTATAAGTCATAGATATACAAGACAGATATAAAAACACATATTTGTAAACAGAAGAAAAGTGGTAACTTTTATTTCATAAAAGCAAATACGTGTTACAACAACATCACCATGATTGTCTTACATCCTTTCCAAAATCATAACATAACACTTTCATAATCTGTCTTGATTACATTATTTAAAGAAGCTTAAAGAAAACATAAATAAACTGCAAAAGCCCCATAGTTGCTGTCCAAAGCCATAGTTCAAAACGAAAAAGTCCAAGCAATACATTTCTCCTCTTCAAGCTGGATATTAAGGCTGGTCAAGCTGCAGTGTTCCCTCCCTGTGGACCTGGGGGGGGGGGGGAACGGAAGAAAAGAAGACGAAAGAAAAGTAGAGTCAGACATAAAGCCTGAGTAAGTCTAGGACTATTCTGTCTATGAATAAAGAACTGGGTATGGTAAGTATAAACAAGAAGTGGGAAAGCACTAAAAACTTGGTTAAGTTGTCTAGGGTCGAATATACTATCGTACCCCATGTTAATCTCTGAACCCATATAAACTAGTTTCCAACTGGCACCCCATAATCAGGGTGAAGTGATCCATTCTACGATGATCGGCTCCTACTCGCATAGTTACATGTGTCTTACGGCCCCCGATGTTGTAGTTACCTATGCTGGTCCTACCATGGGGTGTATCAAGTCCCATGGCAGCGGCCCGACACAACCTTAGAATGCACAGGTATGCTACTGGTGCCCAGTGCTTTATTTTTCTGCGCCGGAGTGTGTGCACACCCGCACCCCGTTAGAACCTACACTGCTACACCACCGCCGTCGATTTGACCTCTTACAATCAGCCCAGTAATCGGGCCCCACCCTGCCTAGTTTCAGGGTATCATGATACACCTTATAGGGTTACTGCTGAAAAGGGTCCCCCGCTACTAGGTTTTCTATTTCTAGCCAACATGCTAAGTTGGTTAAGTGTTTTATAACCTAACCCCCCAATCAGTCTGTTTAGTTTAGCATGTTCCATTTTGATTAAGTCTTTAGTTCACTTAATCCTAACAATCCTGACTCAGCCTTAATTGTCTTATTAAAGCCTTGACCTCTCACATTAGACAGGTATTATTGTGGCTGCCTATTGCCGGTTGGTTCCGGGCAGCCTTACGCCACAACTCAGTCTAACCTCGGGTCCTTATTGGGCTCCATGTTTAACCACCCACATTGGATAGGTATTGTTGTGACTACTGGACAGCCGGGCGGTTCCGGGCAGGTTTACATCACAACTCAATCCAACCTCGGGTTAAACACATCGTATGTTCTACATTTACATATTTTGTCTTTCTTCTTTATTTTCTTATATGTAAATATTTGCGGCCCATTATTAAAAATCAATGGTGTGAAGGTTACACCAATCATGGGCCCAACCCATACTTGAATTTGGGCCCCTTTACTTTATATTTTCATTTATTAATTAATTTGGCCCAACGCTATTTACCCCCGTTTAATTCGCTCGTTTATTATATATATGTTGGGCTTAGCCTTTTTAAGCCCAACTTAGCCACGTGAAAAAGGGGAGGCTTAAAGCATGATTACATACACAAGAAGGGGAATGTGAACGCATGAACTTGCAACATAACGTTGGAACTACAAAATAGAAACTGGTGTACTTGCATAGTAGTAATGTATACTTTGGTCATAAAGCATAAGTGACATGAATCAAAGCATGTAAACTTGTAGTTGAGATAAGAATCTAAATTGGATATCATTATTGACACATAGTCTTAACTACAACATAAACCTATGTTTTTTATTTAGGCATAATGTCAAACATAAGCAAATCATGTTCATAAGATTCCTACATGTTTACAAAGGGGTTTACTTTTGTTACTAATACAAAAGCATAGTTCAACTTGAATTATTCCAACTTAATCATGATTTTAAATCTATTCACCTAACCATGGCGCACATATACTTATGGCATAAATATTTCTAAACATGAAATCATGATTTTTACTTTAGTCATGCAAACTTGCAAATGGGATTTTGAATCTAACCTAGCTATGTACCACATATGTCATCATATAATTCTTGTTAACAATATAGACCTAACATGGTTTTCAATTATGCAAAATATCAATCATAGCCTAGTCATATTCATAAGTTCGCAAAGAGGTTTTCTAGTACAAAAGTATGGCTTAATACATAGACCATGATGCCAAATTTTCAACATAATTTCATATGAATTATAATAACCCAAATTTGTTCCAATTACTCACAAAAATGATTTTTGTACAAAAATACACATTATGATGACATAGTAGCAAAACCACAAACTTGCATGAATTTCAATTAAACAACTACATACATGCAGCTTCAACATGAATTACATAATTTGCGAATATTCCAAACGTATACTTGCATAAAACTACCGCAAACATGTAGTTTTTATAATGAATAACATGCTTTGCGAATATCCAAACGTATACTTGCATAAAACTACCGCAAACATGTAGTTTTTATAATGAATAACATAATTTGAGAATATCCAAACATATACAATATTCCAAATCGATAAGAATCATAGTAACGCACAAATATGAATTACTTTATCACCACAAATCAAGTATACAAACCAACACAATTATTTGTTCATACCAAAATAATACTCTACTTACAATTGTGTGGCGAATTCTCCAATTTAGGGATTTGGAGATGCGATTCCTTATTGATTTGATTTGTTTAAGTTGCTTTATGCATTAGAATTTTCCTCCTAGTCTTCTCCCAAATTGGTGGCTACTCCTAGTCGTTCCTCAGCAGCATGATGGCTTTGTTCTTATTTTTGAATGAATAGATTAGGTTGAGTCTAGGGTCATTTTTATAGAGTTTATGAACTGATTAGGACCATCGATGTTGCTTGGATTGATCGTAGCCATTCATTCGAAAGAGAGACCAATTAGAGCCTGCCACCTAGCCCTAATGACAAAGCATGCCTCTGAAAATCGACCAACATAGACTAGGCCAGCCAGGGTGGACTGGGTTCGACCTGGGTCTGGACCAGGTCGACAGCCCTGTCGACAGCCCTGTCGACAGCCCTGTCGACCTGGCTAGACCAGGTCGACAGCCCAATCGACCTGGGTGCCTTAGGCGGGAATTTTCCCGCCCTAGCCAATTGGGCCCGATTTTTAATTTTAAACTTGTTTTTCTGAGCTGTTCGAATTTTAAACTTAATTCAGAAACTTCCGGAGGCTATATCTTCTTCATACGGACTCCGTTTTTCGAAAACTCGGACTCTATTTCGCATATTTTTCCGAGACGAACGCAATGGCGTATCCCATTTCCCTTAGTTCTTTGATTTCAAATTAATTATACTTTAATTTGTTAATTTCACAGTTATAGAATACACGGGGTGTTACATTCTCCCCCACTTAAAAGGATTTCGTCCCCGAAATCTTCAAGTTTAGGAAAATGTATATCCTAACATCCAATCATCCATCTACTCATCCATCAAACACGAGCATCCATTGTCCTTAAAAGACTTCTAATGCTTCATGATCATATGCGAAGTGTGTGTACATGAACTTATCTAATGCAAAATCAGGCGGTCTACTGATTCAGTTGACCTCCTTAATGCGAATTATGTAAGTGCCATGAATCCATCATGTATGCAAATTTTCCTATTCATGATTCTACATGGGTGCACAATCATTCAATACAAATGCAACATCCATATGACAACACATTAAAGTTCAACCACATACGAATGCAAACATATATGCATATGCAATATGAAGTGACTGAGCCGATCTAAAACCTAGATTGTGTGTGTATATGCAACCACGAGCAACCACTAGCAATCACTTGCAACCACTTGCAACCATCATCCATAACATGTTTCAATTACATGTTTTCATCCAAAGGGTTTCTACCTAAAAGATAAGGTCGAGGAAATATACCTAAAAAGATAGATAAAAGCGCGACTTAAGGAAAAAGAAAGATCAAGGATGTACCCTCGAAAAGAAAAGGGTAAGCAGTGCGTATTCTAGCTTCAGTTTCCCAAGTCGCGTCTCCCTCGGCGTCGCTCCACTGAACTTTGACGAGCCTGACTTCGCGGTTGCGTAGCTTCTTCACTTCCGTTCCTAAGATGCGGGTTAGAACTTTTCTTATGGTTGCTTCGCGTTCCACTTCGGCCTCTTCGAGGATATTTGGCTCTACCACTTCAGCAGACTCATGTAGACATTTTCGGAGATGTGAAATGTGAAAAACGTTGTGGACTCCGGCCAACTTCTCGGGTAGCTCTAATCTATAGGCCATTTTCCCAATTTTCTCGATGATAGGGAATGGCCCTACGAACCTTGGTGCCAGTTTTCCTGTGGTTCCAAAACGAACAACGTTTCTTAGCGGAGATACCTTGAGAAAAACTATGTCTCCAACCTCAAATTCAAGGTCGGTCCTTCTCTTGTCGGCATAGGACTTTTGTCTGTCTTGGGCCGTCTTCATCCTTCTTCGTATTAAGACTACTTTCTCTGAAGTCTCTCGGATCATATCTGGTCCAAGTATGAGCTTATCAGTAGACTCCCACCAACAAGTGGGCGATCGGCACGGTCTTCCATATAAAGCTTCGAAGGGCGCCATTCCGATGGTTGCTTGATAGCTGTTGTTGTAGGCAAATTCCACCAAAGGAAGGTGGTCTTCCCATGTCCCTCCGAAGTCAAGGACGCAGAGTCTTAAAAGGTCCTCCAAAACTCTGTTCACTCTCTCTGTTTGGCCGTCGGTTTGGGGATGAAAGGCTGTGCTCAAGCATAACTGCGTTCCTACTGCTTCTTGCAGACTCCGCCAAAACTCGCTGGTGAAGATGGGGTCTCGGTCACTAACAATGCTAGATGGTATTCCATGGAGTCGAACGATTTCTTTGAGGCAAAGTGATGCCAGGGATGAGGCAGTTCTTTTACTTTTGACAGGTAAAAAGTGGGCGCTTTTAGTAAGCCTATCCACTATTACCCAAATGCTAGTGTTGCCTCTCCTAGACCTAGGCAGCCCATCGATGAAGTCCATTGATATGCTATCCCACTTCCACTGCGGGACCTCTAGAGGATGTAGTAGTCCGCCAGGCTTTTTCTGTTCCGCTTTAACCTGTTGGCACACCATACACTTAGAAACGAATTCTGCCACGTCCTTTTTCATGCCGTTCCAGAAGAAAGTCCTTTTTATGTCTTTGTACATTTTATCTCCGCCTGGGTGTATCGTCATCTTGGAGTGATGTGCTTCCTCGAGAACCTTCTTTACTAAATCTTTTGTTTGTGGGACGCATAGTCTACCGTCTCGCCTTAGCAAACCCTTATCGTCGATGGAGTATCTGTTGAGGTGACTTGAAGTCTCACCCCTAATTAACCTATCAATCATTTCCACAAGCTGAGGGTCTTCGCGTTGTGCCGCCCCTACTGAATCCACTAAAGTTGGGCGCACTTCGAGAGATGCTAGCAAGCCTGGTACAAAATCGGAGGAAGGCCTAAAGTCGAAGCTGGCTATAAACTCTAGGCTTTGTCTTTCAACAAACAACGGGCTTAGGGTCAATTTCTTTCGGCTCAACGCGTCTGCCACTACGTTGCCTTTGCCCGGAGTATAGGAGATTTCGAAATCGTACGAGGCAAGAAACTCCATCCATCTCTGTTGCCTCAAGTTAAGATCCTTCTGCGAGAAAAGATATTTCAACGATTTATGGTCAGTGTAAAGTTCGAACTTCTCACCTAGGAGATAGTGTCGCCAAGACTTGAGTGCAAAGACGATGGCGGCTAACTCAAGATCGTGGGTTGGGTAGTTCTTTTCGTGCACTTTCAACTGCCTCCCGCCATAAGCTACTGCCCTTCCTTCTTGCATTAAGACGGCGCCTAGCCCTGTCCCACATTCATCCGTATAAACAGTGAACATCTTGCTCCCATCTGGCAGCGTCAAAACTGGGGCTGTTGTGAGAGCCCTTTTCAGTCGTTGGAAAGCAAACTCGCAATCCAAGTCCCAATTGAACACTAGATTCTTCTTGGTCAATTTCGTGAGCGGAGCTGAGATTTTCGCAAAATCCCTTATGAATTTTCGATAGAAACCTGCTAGTCCTAGAAAGCTTCGGACCTCAGTTGCATTCCTTGGTGTCTTCCAATCCTGTACCGCCACTACCTTAGCAGGGTCCACTGCTAACCCTTGTTTGGATACTATGTGCCCAAGGAACCTCACCTCTTCTCTCCAAAAGTGGCATTTGGAGAATTTGGCTTTTAGTTGATGGACTCGCAAAGTTTCCATGATTGCCCTTAAGTGTTGAGCATGTTCCTCTTCACTCTTTGAGAAGATAAGGATATCATCTACGAAGACCACTACGAATTTGTTGAGGAAATCTCTAAATACCCTACTCATCAGGTCCACGAAGTAAGCAGGTGCATTTGTCAAGCCGAAAGGCATGACAAGCCATTCAAAGAAGCCGTCTGGGGTTCTGAACGCCGTTTTATCGATGCTATCTTCAGCCACCCTTAGCTGATGAAAACCGGTTGCTAAATCGAGCTGGGAGAAAACAGACGCTCCTACAAGCTGGTCAAACAAATCGTCAATTCTAGGGAGAGGGTGCCTATTCTTTTTCGTTAGCTTGTTGAGCTCCCTATAGTCAACACATAGACGGAGTGAACCATCCGCCTTTCTAGCGAACACCACTGGAGCGCCCCATTCTGAAATGCTCCTCCTAATGAACCCCTTTTCTAGAAGCTCTTTAATCTGTTTACTGAGCTCTTTCCTTTCTCGTGGAGCCATGTGTCTAACAGGCAATGCAACGGGCTTTGCATTATCTACAAGATATATGCGGAAGTCTATTTCCCGCTTCGGAGGCAAGCCCTTCACCTCTTCGAAGACATCCGGATATTCCCGGACCACTCTAACTGATTGCAAATTTTCAACAGAGGCATCTAGCGATTCAAGATAACTAAGCATAACCACATACGAGGGATTACAAGAAATTTCCAAAGTATTACCGAGCTGGGTTAGGAGCCTAACAACCCTTTTCTCACAATCATGGATGGCCCCATTACTGGATAGCCAATCCATACCCAAAATCAAACCATACCCCGAAAAGCCCAAAACAAAGGCACTACATTGAAATTCTACGCTTAGAATAGAAATTTTCAATCCCAAACAGATCATAGACAAATGAGCTGGGCCCCCAATTGGGTTTGAAACAATTAAGGGGTCATCTACCATACTAGTTTTTAGGTGCAGAGATTCTACTAAAGCAGACGAGATAAAGGAGTGTGATGCGCCAGAATCAAATAAAGTGCGAACGGGGTGATCATAAAGATAAACTACACTTTCTACAGAAGTATTTATACCTCGCTGTTGCAAAGGTGGTGCTTCTAGCACATGAACCTGTGCCCCTGAGGTGGATCCAGCCCTCTGCCCCTGTCCTCGTTTCTTTGGGCAATCCTTAGCCCTGTAGCCTGTCTCACCGCAAGAAAAGCACCCACCATTCTCCTTGGCCTTCTTTTTCCGGCAGTCCTTTACTAAGTGCCCCATTTTGCCACAGAAATTACACTTCCTCTTCTCTTTGTTGCCTTTCCCGCCTTTCTTAAAGTCCGTCTTCTTAGGCTGCAAACCCTCTTTCTTCCCTTGAGAGCTTTCTGCCTTTGTCTCCTTCTTACCCTTATCCTCCTCATTCAGCAATGCCATTTGCACCAATCTTTCATACGTGGCCCCCATGGGTATATGGGTCATGGCCAAACTGTGTAATGGCTCATTTAACCCTTTGACGAAACAGAGAGCCTTCTTGTGCGGGGTGTTGACTAGGTCTAGCCCAAACCTAGCCAGCTCATCGAACTGATTCACATACTCTCTGACTGTCTTGTTCCCTTGCTTAAGAAATAAGAATTTTTCCAACTGCAAGCTCCTTTCCGCATCCGAGAGAAATTTAGTCTCAAACCTTGCCCTAAAGTCCTCCCATGTCTCCACTGGTCTTTCTGCATTAGTGACTTCCCACCAGTAGGAAGCCTCGCCCTTTAATAGCCATACTGCCAGTTGTACTTTTTGTCTATCTTCTACCTCAAAGATGATGAATAGGTCCTCAGTTTCTTTCGGCCAATTTCTAGCTGCCACGAAGGACTCAGCTCCATGGAAATCCTTTCCTCCCATAGCTTTAAAATCTTTACATATCTTAGCAAACGTGTTTCCCCGTGGAGGAGGTGGAGGAAAAGGTGCCGCTGCAGCTGGATGATTTCCTGCAGCTGGGGGAGGAGGAACGGTAGGACCTGGCTGAGTGGCCCTTGCTTCTAAGAACCGTCTAAACCAACCAGGTATTGGTACCCCTTCCGGCAAGTTAAGTTCTTCGGACATGCTGAAACAAAAAAGGATAGATTCAAAACGAAGGATAAGAGATAGTACCTATGGCTTTGGGGAGTGGACTTTGCCTTTTTAAAATAAAATAATATTTTTCTTCTAAAAATGCTTCTTTAAATTTCCTTTTTGAAAATAAATTTTCCAAAACTTTTTATCTTATCAGGTAAACCTATGCTCTGATACCAAGTGAAACACCCCACCTCCGTTAGGGTCACTCTCAAAGGGAATGCCCTAATTTTGGTGGAGGTTTATAAGTATAAGTCACAGATATACAAGACAGATATAAAAACACATATTTGTAAACAGCAGAAAAGTGGTAACTTTTATTTCATAAAAGCAAATACGTGTTACAACAACATCACCATGATTGTCTTACATCCTTTCCAAAATCATAACATAACACTTTCATAATCTGTCTTGATTACATTATTTAAAGAAGCTTAAAGAAAACATAAATAAACTGCAAAAGCCCCATAGTTGCTGTCCAAAGCCATAGTTCAAAACGAAAAAGTCCAAGCAATACATTTCTCCTCTTCAAGCTGGATATTAAGGCTGGTCAAGCTGCAGTGTTCCCTCCCTGTGGACCTGGGGGGGGGGGGGAAACGGAAGAAAAGAAGACGAAAGAAAAGTAGAGTCAGACATAAAGCCTGAGTAAGTCTAGGACTATTCTGTCTATGAATAAAGAACTGGGTATGATAAGTATAAACAAGAAGTGGGAAAGCACTATAAACTTGGTTAAGTTGTCTAGGGTCGAATATACTATCGTACCCCATGTTAATCTCTGAACCCATATAAACTAGTTTCCAACTGGCACCCCATAATCAGGGTGAAGTGATCCATTCTATGATGATCGGCTCCTACTCGCATAGTTACATGTGTCTTACGGCCCCCGATGTTGTAGTTACCTATGCTGGTCCCACCATGGGGTGTATCAAGTCCCATGGCAGCGGCCCGACACAACCTTAGAATGCACAGGTATGCTACTGGTGCCCAGTGCTTTATTTTTCTGCGCCGGAGCGTGTGCACGCCCGCACCCCATTAGAACCTACGCTGCTACACCACCGCCGTCGATTTGACCTCTTACAATCAACCCAGTAATCGTGCCCCACCCTGCCTAGTTTCAGGGTATCATGATACACCTTATAGGGTTACTGCTGAAAAGGGTCCCCCGCTACTAGGTTTTATATTTCTAGCCAACATGCTAAGTTGGTTAAGTGTTTTATAACCTAACCCCCCAATCAGTCTGTTTAGTTTAGCATGTTCCATTTTGATTAAGTCTTTAGTTCACTTAATCCTAACAATCCTGACTCAGCCTTAATTGTCTTATTAAAGCCTTGACCTCTCACATTAGACAGGTATTGTTGTGGCTGCCTGTTGCCGGTTGGTTCCGGGCAGCCTTACGCCACAACTCAGTCTAACCTCGGGTCCTTATTGGGCTCCATGTTTAACCACCCACATTGGATAGGTATTGTTGTGACTACTGGACAGCAGGGCGGTTCCGGGCAGGTTTACATCACAACTCAATCCAACCTCGGGTTAAACACATCGTATGTTCTACATTTACATATTTTGTCTTTCTTCTTTATTTTCTTATATGTAAATATTTGCGGCCCATTATTAAAAATCAATGGTGTGAAGGTTACACCAATCATGGGCCCAACCCATACTTGAATTTGGGCCCCTTTACTTTATATTTTCATTTATTAATTAATTTGGCCCAACGCTATTTACCCCCGTTTAATTCGCTCGTTTATTATATATATGTTGGGCTTAGCCTTTTTAAGCCCAACTTAGCCACGTGAAAAAGGGGAGGCTTAAAGCATGATTACATACACAAGAAGGGGAATGTGAACGCATGAACTTGCAACATAACGTTGGAACTACAAAATAGAAACTGGTGTACTTGCATAGTAGTAATGTATACTTTGGTCATAAAGCATAAGTGACATGAATCAAAGCATGTAAACTTGTAGTTGAGATAAGAATCTAAATTGGATATCATTATTGACACATAGTCTTAACTACAACATAAACCTATGTTTTTTATTTAGGCATAATGTCAAACATAAGCAAATCATGTTCATAAGATTCCTACATGTTTACAAAGGGGTTTACTTTTGTTACTAATACAAAAGCATAGTTCAACTTGAATTATTCCAACTTAATCATGATTTTAAATCTATTCACCTAACCATGGCGCACATATACTTATGGCATAAATATTTCTAAACATTAAATCATGATTTTTACTTTAGTCATGCAAACTTGCAAATGGGATTTTGAATCTAACCTAGCTATGTACCACATATGTCATCATATAATTCTTGTTAACAATATAGACCTAACATGGTTTTCAATTATGCAAAATATCAATCATAGCCTAGTCATATTCATAAGTTCGCAAAGAGGTTTTCTAGTACAAAAGTATGGCTTAATACATAGACCATGATGCCAAATTTTCAACATAATTTCATATGAATTATAATAACCCAAATTTGTTCCAATTACTCACAAAAATGATTTTTGTACAAAAATACACATTATGATGACATAGTAGCAAAACCACAAACTTGCATGAATTTCAATTAAACAACTACATACATGTAGCTTCAACATGAATTACATAATTTGCGAATATTCCAAACGTATACTTGCATAAAACTACCGCAAACATGTAGTTTTTATAATGAATAACATGCTTTGCGAATATCGAAACGTATACTTGCATAAAACTACCGCAAACATGTAGTTTTTATAATGAATAACATAATTTGAGAATATCCAAACGTATACAATATTCCAAATCGATAAGAATCATAGTAACGCACAAATATGAATTACTTTATCACCACAAATCAAGTATACAAACCAACACAATTATTTGTTCATACCAAAATAATACTCTACTTACAATTGTGTGGCGAATTCTCTAATTTAGGGATTTGGAGATGCGATTCCTTGTTGATTTGATTTGTTTAAGTTGCTTTATGCTTTAGAATTTTCCTCCTAGTCTTCTCCCAAATTGGTGGCTACTCCTAGTCGTTCCTCAGCAGCATGATGGCTTTGTTCTTATTTTTGAATGAATAGATTAGGTTGAGTCTAGGGTCATTTTTATAGAGTTTATGAACTGATTAGGACCATCGATGTTGCTTGGATTGATCGTAGCCATTCATTCGAAAGAGAGACCAATTAGAGCCTGCCACCTAGCCCTAATGACAAAGCATGCCTCTGAAAATCGACCAACATAGACTAGGCCATCCAGGGTGGACTGGGTTCGACCTGGGTCTGGACCAGGTCGACAGCCCTGTCGACCTGGCTAGACCAGGTCGACAGCCCAGTCGACCTGGGTGCCTTAGGCGGGAATTTTCCCGCCCTGGCCAATTGGGCCCGATTTTTAATTTTAAACTTGATTTTCTGAGCTGTTCGAATTTTAAACTTAATTCAGAAACTTCCGGAGGCTATATCTTCTTCATACGGACTCCGTTTTTCGAAAACTCGGACTCTATTTCGCGTATTTTTCCGAGACGAACGCAATGGCGTATCCCGTTTCCCTTAGTTCTTTGATTTCAAATTAATTATACTTTAATTTGTTAATTTCACAGTTATAGAATACACGGGGTGTTACACTAATATAATACAAAATTATATAAAACCTCCCCTACCCCTTATACTCTCTCTCTCTTCGGTTTTCCAGATCGAAAAAAAAAACGCGAGATGGGAGGGACCTGCCTCCGCGCACCTCCAGTGGTGGCGCCACCAACGGCGTCCCCCCAGCTCTCCTTCTTCCCCTCCTCCTATTCTCCTTCCCGCTTCCCCCCTTCTGCTCAGCGCGACAGAGAAACACCCCCCTTCCGAAACCCTAGCTACCGGAGCGCCCATGGCACCACCCACACGAACCCCACCGATCCCCCCTGACCTCGGCGCGACGGAGAACCCCCCCCTCCGACAATGCTCCAGTTCTACAGTGAAGGTGAGTTTTTACAGTAAAAACCTGATTTTTTTGTTTATGTAATAGCGTTAAATAAAAATATGATATTTATATGTGTGCATAAGGATTGAAATAATATTAATTTAAAAAAGGTGTGATTTTTAGTTTATAAAAAGGTTACTTTTATTTTTAAATAGAAAAAGAATAGATTTTGAACAAGAAAAAGATTAGATCTTTAGAAACGAAAAGAAGTGATTTTTACATATGTAGTAGCTATATAAAAATGAGATTTTTATATACGATGTAACGAATTAGAAATGTGATTTTCACATATAAAGAAGCGATTTTTATATATGTAGCATAATAAAAATATAATTTTTATTATACGGGAAGTGAAATAAAAATATGAACTTTATTTTTATCATGAAGTAGTGAGGATAAAGATTAGATTTTTTTATATGAATAGCGGATTAAAAATAGAATTTTTATATAATAATAAAAATATGATTTTTATATTATAGAGATAATAAAAATATGATTTTTATATAAGTAGTGAATCAAAAATATAATCTTCATATATATATATAGTAGCATTTTAAAAATATGATTTTTATATAATAGAGAATATAAAAATGTGATTTTTATATATGTAGAGAACACAGACGACGAAAGTGAAAAAATGCGAGCACGGCGATGATTTCCAACATATGAAGAGTCATGGCATTTGGTTCAGCTAGTCGGTGAGAACTTCTCACTTTAATTCTTGTTTTCTAGTTAAAATTATATACTAGGATGCAGACGGTGCTTAGCAGCACCCGACACTCGTCGTCCACAGACCATGGACGACTTGTGTGATTGTTTATGTTGTTAAAATTAACTGTTGGTTATGAAATAAAATATATATTAATGTGTTGAAATAAAATATATATTCATGTGTTGAAATAAAATATATATTCAAGTGTTGAAGTAAAATATATATTCATGTGTTGAAATAAAATATATATTCATGTGTTGAAGTAAAATATATATTCTTGTGTTGAAGTAAAATATATATTCATGTGTTGGAATAAAATATATATTCATGTGTTGAAGTAAAATATATATTCATGTGTTGAAATAAAATATATATTCATGTGTTGAAATAAAATAAATATTCATTTACAAATTGAACGATTTGACTAATATTGGTTGATACGATAAGTTTTACACATCGCCCAACTGCACAAATAAAAATCTGTGTTTGTTGATGTGAAACCCCACACGGGGGTTGGGGTGAAATTGGCCATACACTAGTCCCAATAATTAGCTGTATGTCGATTGATAGATTGACAAGCTGTTATAAGCGTTAAATATTTACATTTGATGCTTATGCAGTGTAGATTGCACTTTGGGTGATGGTAGCCTGTATTTAATTGTGGTAGTGTACGTGTGTGTATGAAATCCATATAATTAACACTATATGGTAGTTGATTGGGGCTCATTCCAATTTGGAAAATATATATTCATGGGTTGAATAGAAGAAAATTCATGTGTTGAATAAAATATATATTCATGTGTTGAATAGAAGAAAACTCATGTGTTGAATAAAATATATATTCATGTGTTGAATAGAAGAAAATTCATGTGTTGAATAAAATATATATTCATGTGTTGAATAAAAGCAAATTTCATGTGTTGAAGAAAATATTCATTTGTTGAATAGAATAACAAAGTTATGGAAATATATAAAGCCGTGTTGATTAGATTGACGCTATTTCGACGTGAACGATATTTGTATCGGTTTTATTCATTTTTATAATGAATATAAAAAAGGAAGTGATTTCAAAATATAACGTTTTGAAAATATTATCATTTATAGATTAATGATATGGAATATTCAATTTTGATTAGAAATTGAATACGAAGTTAAAATCGTTTTGAAAACGAATTTTAAACGATTTATAAAATACGTTTTGAAAGGAAATCGACGAAATATATATAATATATATATAATGGCCTGAATAGAACGCGCCGCGCCACGGCAGTTCGCGAATTTCGACCATTGACTTCAAACGGATATTACGGGAGATCCGACTGTTGGATTCTCCTCAAACCGGAACCATTGGGTTCGTATCGAAAAGAGCTTTCTAACGAATATTAAAGATTTGAAATCTAATGGTTGGATTTTGAATTATGTCCAAATCAAATTTGAAAAGGTCACTATAAGTGCAGTTCGATGGCCGTTGATGGAAATCGATTGTACGGGCCTTGATAAAATTATTAAAAATAGTAATAATTTGTGTAGAATCATAAGAAATGATTTGGAAAGAATTGGGATGAAAAAAACTCCATATTTGAAAAGATAAAAATAGATTCTTATTGAAATTAAGTGGTTTTGAACTAGAATAATAATTTATTTATTTTTAAATAAATAAATTGATTTGAAAGAGTTTTAAAAGTAACCAGAAGTTTCAATAATTGAATTGGAATGAGGCGTATGTTGTGTTTGTGTAACACTTGTTTATTATATACGCGAGTTATTCAGAAAGACCGGGTTTATCCCATTCTGAATAACTGATTTGACGTGGTGTCGAGGATGAAGACAGTGGTTGAAGACCGGAGGTCTTCACATCGTTTGGGTGATTACGGATGATCTTGATTGGGCTGTACACCCAAAAGAAGGGAATCAGTTGGTGATCGTCCAGACGTACTTGGAGATCGATGGATATGCGAGGTACAAGGTGCCTCCGGTTTCGTTCAGACCCAGAACGAACTTGTAAATGGACTGTGTGTCTGACATTGGATTTTATTCTATGTGATTGATTTCTATTAAATATATATCTGTTTTGCGGTGGAGAATTTATTCTCTTGCTTAACGCCCTTCTCTGAGACGTACGAGCTCAGGGGTTATATATTGATGGATATCAATCGCATGGAGTGAACTGCCTGTGTGGCATGCCTAATTGGCAATTGATCAAGGCTTCTGTTGAAAAGCAAAGTCTTGTGGTTGATGATCAAAGCACCGCCTGTGTGGCGTAGCTTTGTGTAACGTTGATTCGTGAGCCTCACACCCTGGTTGTGAACCAAAAAACGGGAGAGGATCTAAGGGAGGACATGCGTTTTCTTCTAGCTAGGGTGGTGTCAGTGACCTACCAACCCTGACATTTATAATATTTTCACCTGTGTGGTTGTTGCTGTTGCGAGGTGCCTCGGATATATCGGTGACTGTGTGGAGCCGATGGAGTCATTGGACTCATTGACCCCCCAAAGGGTGGGGAAACGTAGTGTTCTGGCATTTTAATCCACATCAGTGGACCGGCCCAGACGATCCAAGGGCCCACCTGAGTCTGGGTCCTGAGGGGCGGGCTAAAGCGTCTCGAATCGGTAGAGGACTATCTTTTTCCTCGGTTCACAGATGGAAATCAAATTTCCAAATACGTGACTTTGCGGTTTTGATTGTAGAGCCTAGTATGGCGACATGATATATGGCACCCATGCCGTCTATGATTGATATTTATGATTTAAATTGTTTTGACACTATACACTTATAATAGTATCAAATGATTTGTTTTTAACGTACCAAGCATGTTTGCTATTACAAGGGAAAACTCTATCTTCTGGCTTGTGTTGCATTGTGTGACTGGACCTGGGTCTTATGATAGCTTCATTTTTCCAAAAAGCATTGCGCTGTTTTGTTATATGCACCGGTATTCTTGGGAGGAAACCCGTTCCGCGTTATACGGCGTGGTCCCTTGATTTATCCGATTTAAAGTAAAGTTTTTAATAACTGTTTTAGTTCTCACACCAGTCACATGACTGAGTTGGAGTTTTTTGTTTTAACCTAAACACTGGGTGCCCTTATTTTGACACGGGCAACTAGTAGTTTTGGTTTTGCATATTTATATTCATAGGATCCTGATTTACAGCTGGAATGATATCCGGAAAGCTCTGTATCCATATATCTCCTTCAATTGTGTTTTGTATTATTTTTCCACAGCTATGTAATGTATTTAAATCTCTGATAATTTATAATGTGTAATATTTATTCATACTCTGTATATTCTTGTATTCTGATGGAATTGTTGTAATATACAATGAAATGTTCTTCTGTTTGCGTTCCAATGTGTCGTGTTCTCAAAACAATCAGGCGTTTCAAACGGTCTTGGTCTGTTTAGCAATCGATTCGGATCGAGCGAAATTCCTGATTGTTACATTTGGTATCAGGGCTTTGGTTTACAGAGCTCGGAGAACAAGACACATTAGAACCGCATGAAAGAATTCATCAGAGATTGGATTAGTAATATCCAATGGGAATGACTCGTTAGAGATGGGATCAGTAGTATCCTATAACGAGTGTGAAGAGTATATTTTTAAAATGAAAATGAATTTTGTTTTGAAAATGTAAGCTTTATTCAACGTATTTGAATATTTATTTGTATTGAATTTGGACAATCCAGTATATAAAGATTTTGCGTATACGTATGATCCGTGTGTATTCGAAGTTTTAATATACTGGATAGATATAGAATCACACTCTAGTCGCCCGGAGATGGTTCTGATGATCGCTATAGTACCTACATCATCAGAATTTATATTCGAGTTTCAAAAGTGGGATTTCTATATATTTCCAATTGACTGGTGTGAGAACCAAAATTAGATAGGGCTTATTGTTGTGATTTGGCATCAAAAATCTGATTTTTGGACTATGTATCAAAGTTATGAATTTGAAATGATAATCAACTAATTGATTGTTGGTTGTGTTGTTTGATTATTGTGTGATTAATTAAAATGTTGAACCCTTACCCAAAAGGAACCAAATAGTGAATTGTATTGAAAATTAGTCGCATTTGCATGCATATACATGTACTTAAATTGAACAGGTCATAGCCAGGAGGCTAGAGCAGAAGAATAAAATTGTTTGCCCGACAAATAGGTACATGTTTACTAATTTCTTGGGTTTGGATGATTTTATGTGCCGATTGGCCAGCCGCTTGGCTGTTTCTTTTTCTTTTTGGATTGATGAGGGACATGGGAGGCTATTTGAAATATTTCGAAGTCCTCAGTGCAGGGGAAGTTATGGCGAAATTTTTCGAAAAGTTAGGGTGTTAGCCAAATTTTTGAAAAATTTGAAAACTTCTTAGAAACTGAAAAGTTGAAGAACTTAAGCCGTAAAGAAAATAATGAAAGTAGAGTTGATTAGTTAAACAACTTTCGGCTTCGTTCCTTTTCGGTGACGAAAAGTTTTAAGTAGGGGAGGTTCTAATAACCCGGAAATCCGAGCCAATTTAAAATTTTTATTTTGCCAATTTTGATGAATTTTGAATATTTAAAATGAATTATTTTAAGTAATAATGACGAGAAATTTATTTTGAATAGAATTCGAATGTATATACTTATTTGAATCGTCATTAGAATATAAATATTTTATTTTAATTATAATTCGAGCCTGAAATGGCGCGGTAGTTTGAAAATTCGATTTCGAAATTCAAATGAATGTACATGATTCAAAAGAAACCGGATTTTAGCGAAACCAAAAATATTAGAATCTAATCGAGAATGTCTTTCCAACGAATCAGAAAAATTGAAATTTCATAGCGGGAATAAAAAGTTATACCCAGTTGAAAATTCAGAATAGTCGCTATGGAATTCTGGCCCTTAAAAATGGAAATTTTGCAAACGACCTCGGTTTTCGACGAAACCACTTTTGTTCGATCCGTGATGTCAAGTTATTGCTAGGTTTCAAAATTTGTAATTTTCTGAATCAATATGTGAGCATGGCAAAGGAAAACGCATTTGACCAGTTTTAGTTAATTTTAATCGACTGAAAAATGGCCATTCTTCAAACGGTCTCGGAATTTGACGAAATTAGTTTAGATAGGACCGTATCATCAATACGAAGCTAGAAATAATTTTTTGCGAATTTTTAGAGTTAATATGTAGCCCCTATAAATTGAAATGTATGTTTAAAATTCAATGTAATGATTTAAATGTTAATTTGAATGGAAACTGATAGAAACGTTGGAATTGGCTTACGAAAGATATCTCGTTGTGTTCGGAATGGGGATAATTTGCTGTAGTCGGTGGGTTCGATTTCGAGTTCGAATGAAAAGTCAACCTATTTGGAAATAAATAAATTAATTAATATAATATAAAATTATATAAAACCTCCCGTACCCCTTATACTCTCTCTCTTCTGTTTTCCAGATCGAAAAAAAATGCGAGATGGGAGGGAGTTGCTGCCGCGCGCCTCCAGCGGCGGCGCCACCAACGACACCCCCATCCAGCTCTCCTTCTTCCCCTCCTCTTCTCCTTCCCGCTTCCCCCCTTCTGCTCAGCGCGACAGAGAAACACCCCCCCTTCCGAAACCCTAGCTACCGGAGCGCCCATGGCGCCACCCACACTACCCCCACCGATCCCCCCTGACCTCAGCGCGACGGAGAACCCCCCTGACAATGCTCCAGTTCTACAGTGAAGGTGAGTTTTTACAGTAAAAACCTGATTTTTTTTGTTTATGTAATAGCGTTAAATAAAAATATGATATTTTTATGTGTGCATAAGGATTGAAATAATATTAATTTAAAAAAGGTGTGATTTTTAGTTTATAAAAAGGTTACTTTTATTTTTAAATAGAAAAAGAATAGATTTTGAACAAGAAAAAGATTAGATCTTTAGAAACGAAAAGAAGTGATTTTTACATATGTAGTAACTATATAAAAATGAGATTTTTATATACGATGTAGCGAATTAGAAATGTGATTTTCAAATATAAAGAAGCGATTTTTATATATGTAGCATAATAAAAATATAATTTTTATTATACGGGAAGTGAAATAAAAATATGAACTTTATTTTTATCATGAAGTAGTGAGGATAAAGATTAGATCTTTTTTATATGAATAGCGGATTAAAAATAGAATTTTTATATAATAAGAAGTATAAAAATATGATTTTTATATTATAGAGATAATAAAAATATGATTTTTATTTAAGTAGTGAATCAAAAATATAATCTTCATATATATAGTAGCATTTTAAAAATATGATTTTTATATAATAGAGAATATAAAAATGTGATTTTTATATATGTAGCAAACACGGATGACGAAAGTGACAAAAGGTAAGCACAGCGAAGATTTCCTACATATCAAGAGTCGTGGCGTTTGGTTTAGCTAGTCGGTGAGAACTTCTCACTTTAATTCTTGTTTTCTAGTTAAAATTATAAACTAGGATGCAGACGGTGCTTAGCAGCACCCGACACCCGTCGTCCACAGACCATGGACGACTTGTGTGGTTGTTTGTGTTGTGAAAATTGACTGTTGGTTGTGAAATAAAATATATAATCATGTGTTGAAATAAAATATATATTCATGTGTTGAAGTAAAGTATATATTCGTGTGTTGAAGTAAAATATATATTCATGTGTTGAAGTAAAATATATATTCATGTGTTGAAGTAAAATATGTATTCATGTGTTGAAGTAAAATATATATTCATGTGTTGAAGTAAAATATATATTCATGTGTTGAAATAAAATAAATATTCATTTACAAATCGAACGATTTGTTTATGTACACCGATTTGACTGATATTGGTTGAGACGATAAGTATTACACATCGCCCAACTGCACAAATAAAAATTTGTGTTTGTTGATGTGAAACCCCACATGGGTGTTGGGATGAAATTGGCCATACACTAGTCCCAATAATTTGCTGTATGTCGATAGATAAATTGATAGGCTGTTATAAGTGTTAAATATTTATATTTAATGCTTATGCAGTGTAGAATGCACTTTGGGTAATGGTTGCCTATGAAATCCATATAATTAACACTACATGGTAGTTGATTGGGCCTCATTCCAATTTGGAAAATATATATTCATGTGTTGAATAGAAGAAAATTCATGTGTTGAATAAAATATATATTCATGTGTTGAATAGAAAAAAATTCATGTGTTGAATAAAATAAATATTCATGTGTTCAATAGAAGAAAATTCATGTGTTGAATAAAATATATATTCATGTGTTGAATAGAAGAAAATTCATGTGTTGAATAAAATATATATTCATGTGTTGAATAAATACAAATTTCATGTGTTGAAGAAAATAGTCATTTGTTGAATAGAATAGTGAAGTTATGGAAATATATAAAGCCGTGTTGATTAGATTGACGCTATTTCGACGTGAACGATATTTGTATCGGTTTTATTCATTTTTATAATGAATATAGAAAAGGAAGTGATTTCAAAATATAACGTTTTGAAAATATAATCATTTACAGATTAATGATATGGAATATTCAATTTTGATTAGAATTTGAATATGAAGTTAAAATCATTTTGAAAATGAATTTTAAACAATTTATAAAATACGTTTTGAAAGGAAATCGACGAAATATATATAATATATATATTATATATAATGGCCTGAATAGAACGCGTTGCGCCGCGGCAGTTCGCGAATTTCGACCATTGACTTCGAACGGATATTACGGGAGATCCGACCGTTAGATTCTCCTAAAACCAGAACCGTTGGGTTCGTATCAAAAAGGGCTTTCTAACGAATATTAGAGATTTGAAATCTAATGGTTGGATTTGGAATTATGTCCAAATCAAATTTGGAAAAGGTCGCTGTAAGTGCAGTTCATTGGCCTTGATGGAAATCGACTGTACGGGCCTTGATAAAATTATTAAAAATAGTAATAATTTGTGTAAAATCATAAGAAATGATTTGGAAAGATTTGGGATGAAAAAAACTCCATATTCAAAAAGATAAAAATAGATTTTTATCAAAATTAACTAGTTTTGAACTAGAATAATAATTTATTTATTTTTAAATAAATAAATTGGATTTGAAAGGGTTTTAAAAGTAACTAGAAGTTTCAATAATTGAATTGGAATGAGGCTTATGTTGTGTTTGTGTAACACTTGTTTATTATATACGCGAGTTATTCAGAAAGAGCGGGTTTATCCCATTCCGAATAACTGATTCGAGGTGGTGTCGAGGATGAAGACGGTGGTTGAAGACCGGAGGTCTTCACATCGTTTGGGTGATTATTGATGATCTTGATTTGGCTGTACACCCAAGAGGAGGGAATCAGTTGGTGATCGTCCAGACGTACTTGGAGATCGATGGATATGCGAGGTACAAGGTTCCTCTGGTTTCGTTCAGACCCAGAATGAACTAGTAAATGGACTGTGTGTCTGACATTGGATTTTATTCCGTGTGATTGATTTCTATTAAATACATATCTGTTTGGCGGCGGAGAATTTATGCTCTTGCTTAACGCCCTTCTCTGAGACGTACGAGCTCAAGGATTATATATTGATGGATATCAATCGCATGGAGTGAACTGCCTGTGTGGCATGCCTAAGTGGCAATTGATCAAGGCTTCTGTTGAAAAGCAAAGTCTTGTGGTTGATGATCAAAGCACGACCTGTGTGGCATAGCTTTGTATAACATTGATTCGTGAGCCTCACACCCCGGTTGTGAACCAAAAACAGGAGAGGACCTCAGGGAGGACATGCGTTTTCTTCTAGCTAGGGTAGTGTCAGTGACCTACCAGCCCTGACATTTATATTATTTTCACCTGTGTGGTTGTTGTTGTTGAGGCGCCTCAGATATATCGGTGAATGTGTGGAGCTGATGGAGTCATTGGGCTCATTGACACCCCCAAAGGGTGGGGAAACGCAGTGTTAAGTCATTTTAATCCACATCGGTGGACCGGCCCTGACAATCCAAGGGCCCACCTGAGTCTGGGTCCTGAGGGGTGGGCTAGAGCGTCCCGAATCGGTAGAGGACTATCTTTTGCCTCGGTCCACAGATGGAAATCCAATTTCCAAATACATGACTTTGCTGTTTTGATTGTAGAGCCCAATATGGCGACATGATATATGGTACCCATGCCGTCTATGATTGATATTTATGATTGAATTTGTTTTGACACTATACACTTATAATAGTATCAAATGATTTGTTTTTAACGTACCAAGCATGTTTTGCTATTATAAGGGAAAACCCTATCCTCTGGCTTGTGTTGCATTGTGTGATGGGACCTGGGTCTTATAATAGCTTCGTTTTTCTAAAAAGCACTGCGCTGTTTTGTTATATGCACCGGTATTCTTGGAAGGAAACCCGTTCCGTGTTATACGGCGTGGTCACTTGATATATCTAATTTAAAGTAAAGTTTTAAATAACTGTTTTAGTTCTCACATCAGTCACATGACTGACCTGGAGTTTATTGTTTTAACCTAAACTTTGGGTGCCCTTATTTTGACACGAGCAGCTAGTAGTTTTGGTTTTGCAGATTTATATTCACAGGATCCTGATTTACAGCTGGAATGATATCCGGAAAGCTTTGTATCCGTATATGTAATAACCCGGAAAATCTGGGCCAGTTTAAAATTTTTGTTTTGGCAATTTTAGTAAATTTTGAACATTTAAAATGAATTATTTTAAATAATATCGACGAGAAATTTATTTTGAATATAATTCGATCGTATATATTATACGCGTCGTCGTTAGAATATAAATAATTATATATAATTATAAATAGAATTGAAAATGGCGCGGTAGTTCGATAATTCGATTTCAAACTTCAATTGAACATACCGGGTGCAAAACAATCCGGATTTTAGTGAAACCAAAAACAATAGGATCTATTTGATAATATCTTTCCAACGAATCCGACAAATCGAAATTTCATAGCGGGAATCAAAAGATATGTCCAGTTGAAAATTCTGAATAGTCGCTATGGAATTCAGGCCCTTAAAAATGGACATTTTGCAAATGACCTTGGATTTCGACGAAACCACTTTTGTGGGTCCGTGATGTCAAATTATTGCTGGATTCCAAATTTCATAATTTTTCGAATCAATAGGTGAGCGTGGCAAAGGAAAACGCGTTTGACCCGTTTCAGTTGATTTTAATCGACTGAAAAATGGCCATTTTTCCAACGGTCTCAGAATTCGACGAAACTAGTTTTGTTAGGACCATATCGTCAATACGAAGCTAGAAAATATTTTTTCTGGAATTTTTCTAGTTAGTATGTGACCCCGGTAATTTGAAATGTACGTTTAAAATTCAATATAGTGATTTAAATGTAAATTTAACGGAAACTGATTGAAACGATTGGATCAGCTTGCGGTACATATCCCATTGTGTTCGGAATGGGGATAAAACACTATAGACGACAGGCGGTGGACCTCGTTTAGAGGTCGTATGTAAAAAGTCAACTTTTTACAAATAAAATAATTAAATAAAAAAAATTATCTCCCCCTTTTTAACTCTTCCCCCCCCGCCCCGTATCATTTTAAAATTGAAATGAAAAAAAAAAAATAGGGTTGTACCCTAGCTAACCGAGCCGCGCCTCCGGGGGCGCGACGCCCACTGCGCCGCCAACGCTCAGGCGGAGCAGCACCCCGCTGGCCCCCGCTCTCCCCCCTCGTGACCTCCATCGAAGATGTGAACTCCACTGAATCGCGAAACCCATTGCGTCGCTCACCTGATCGGCGCTGCCCCTCCACCTTCCCGCCTCTGATGATGGCTCCCCCCGGCTGCATCTCCTTCCCCTCAGTCGCCTCTAACCCTCTCCCTCCTCCTACCAGAAAATCCTAGCCCCAATCTCCCCTTAAACAGCCACTTCCGCTGCTTACCTGACTGCCGTGGGCCCCTCCGACCTGCCACCTCGCCGACGGTCAGAGGTCTGACTCCCCCCTTCGCAGAAAATTGAAACAGTAAGTTTTTACAATTATTTAATTTAAATAATTAGTTAACGTTTATAAAATTAGTTTTATCAAGGTAGAAAAGTTTGTTTTTTTTTACTTAGAAAGAAAATAGGATTTTTAGTCATAGGAAGACTCGATTTCTAATTGGCTAAAGAGTAGATTTTTAATTTGCTAAAGGCGTGGGTTTTACTTACAAAAAGAAAAGATTTTTATATATTGAACTTCGAATTAAAAATGTGATTTTTATATATTGAACTTCGAATTAAAAATGTGATTTTTATATATTGAACTTCGAATTAAAAATGTGATTTTTATATATTGAACTTCGAATTAAAAATGCGATTTTTATATATTGAACTTCGAATTAAAAATGTGATTTTTATATATTGAACTTCGAATTAAAAATGTGATTTTTATATATTGAACATCGAAGTAAAAATTCGATTTTTATATATTGAATAACGAAGTAAAAATTCGATTTTTACATATGTAGTGGCTACAGCAACGAAGATGCGATGACGATGAAGATTTCTATCAAAGAATAGTCAAGATGATTGGATAGCTATCGGTGAGAATTTCTCACCTTTCAATTTCTTTTCTAATTATATATATATACTAGGATGCAGACGGTGCTTAGTAGCACCCGACGCAATCGTCCACAGACCATGGACTTGTTTGTTTGGTTGCATAGGTTAGTTATATGATTTGATTTGAATTTGGTTGTTTGGTGATTTTGATTGATGTGTGAATGGCGTGGGCCTTCACTAGACCGGGGATAAGGCTAGGCCTCGTCCCGTTTCTAGTATCGTGCCGTTATGCCGCCGAAATTTTCTAAAATATGTTAGAAAAATAAAAATATCATTTTTATTGTGTAAATGAAATGAATAGAAATTCATGTGTTAAAATAGAATATATTATCGTTAAAAATATAATTTTTAACATGAAAGTGAATAAATAAATATTTATAAACAAATCGGCCGATTTGTTTATATACACTGATTTGACTGATATTGACTGGGTCGATAAATTTTACACATCGCCCAACTGCACAAATAAAATCTGTGTTTGATTGTTTGAAACCCCACACGGGTGTTGGGATGAAATTTGGAAGTTCACTCATCCTGATTGATTAAATATGTCGATCGATCGGTTGACAGGCTGTTATAAGCGTCAGATATCTATATTTGATGCTTATACAGTGTAGTGCACTTTGGTTGATGGTTGATTATTTTTCAATGCTATTATATACATGTGTTGTATCGAATCCATATAATTAACATTATATGGTGATTGATTGGGCCTCATTCCAATCGGGAAAATAATGAATATTATAAAAGAAAATTCATGTGTTGAATATAAAAATAGTCATGTGTTGACGATGATCATGTGTTGAAACTATTCATGTGTTGAGTAAAATATTTTAAATAAAATAAATTACATCTTTATCATATTTACAATTAGAATCTACTTCACGGTGGAGTCTAATTAAAAACAAACGATAGATACCATAGTTTTATAAAATATTTTACATAACAACAATAGTGATGTGTTGACGGCACTCATGTGTTGAGATTTGTCGTGTGTTGAAAGAAATATAGATTCATGTGTTGAATGGGAAAAATATTCATTTGTTGAATAGAATAAAGAAGTTGTGAAAAATATAAAGCCGTGTTGATTAGTTTTGCGCCATTTTGACGTGAACGATATTTATATCGATTTTATTCAAATTGAAATGAATATTATAGCGAATTCGAATTGAAAAGAAAACGAATTTGAATTGAATATAAAAGGACTTCGAATGAAATTGAATATAAAACAAATTCAAGTTGAATTGAAAACGAACTGAAATTTAATTGAATTCGAATCGAAATTAAATTGAAATCAATTTGAATTGAAACGAATTTGAATTTGAATTGAATTGAAACGAATTTGAATTCGAATTAAATAAAATGGAAGTGAATTCGAGTTGAATTGAAATCAAATCGATTTGAAATTGAATGTAGAAGTTGAATTGTTTTAGAAACGAATTTAAAACGATTTATAAAATTCGTTTTAAATAGAAATCGACGAAATATATATTATATATATTATATATATAATATAATGGCCTGAATAGAACGCGCCGCGCCGCGGCAGTTCGTGAATTTCGACCATTTATTTCAAACGGACATTACGGGAGATCCGACCGTCGGATTCTCCTAAAACTGGAACCGTTGGGTTCGTATCGAAAAGAGCTTTCCAATGAATATTAGAAATTTGAAATCTAACGGTTGGATTTGGAATTATGTCCAAATCAAATTCGAAAAAGGTCGCTGTAAGTGCAGTTCGATGGCCGTTGTTGGAAATCGACTGTACGGGCCTTGATAAAATTATTAAAAATATTAATAATTTGTGTAAAATCATAAGAAATGATTTGGGGAGAATTGAGCTGGAGAATTCCACATTTGAAAAGATAAAAATAGATTTTTATCGAAATGAACTAGTTTTGAACTAGAATTAAAATCAATTTATTTGTGAAATAAATAAATTGAATTTGAAAGTGATTTTAAAAATAATCAATATTCCCAATATGTGAATTGGACTGGAGCTGAATCGAAATTATCTTCGGGATATTTCGATGTTGGATTTCGTGACTATACAAATATTGTTATGGGAATTTGAAAGATATATTTTATATCGTTATTTCCAATACGATATTTGTTGGTTTCAGAATTTGATATTGAATATAAGCCGATATATTTTCTATTCAGAGCCTTGTATTTAATATCAAATGTGATTTGGGTTTATCGTGAATCGTGTTTTAGATGACATTGGTTCTTTAACCCAGTTAAGGGCAAGATATCGATTTTTGAGAAGATTAAAACTGAGTGGAGTTTTAATGAATCATTAATTAGATTAAGAATGTGAATTGATAATTTAAATTATCAAATCTGAAAAGTGATCGAGAGTGGAGTATCACCAGTTTTTCTCCAAAGCGATAGTTAAATCTTTAATTAGATTTGAACGTGAAATGGTAATTAATTTTACCGATAACACCGTGGTGTTAGATATGGAGTATTACCAGTTTTGCTCCATGGGATATATAGGTTGGGATTGGGAAATAAAATAAATAATTACTTCGGTGTGGTTCGCTAATCCCGACAAGTTTGGAATGATATCCAAAGGAAGATTAAAGAATAAATTTAGAAGAATTTATCTTGGATAAAATTAATGGGAACCTTTCCCTAAGAATGTGATTTTGGTGAATAAAAGAACATTCTGAATTGGAATGAGGCGTCTGTTGTGTTTGTGTAACATTTGTTTATCATATACGTGGGTTATTCAGAAAGGCCGGGTTTATACCCATTCTGAATAACCGATTCGACGAGATGTCGAAGATGAAGACGGTGGTTGAAGACCGGAAGTCTTCACATCGTTTGGGTGATTACTGATGATCTTGATTGGGCTGTACACCCGAGATGAGGGAATCAGTTGGTGATCGTCCAGACGTACTTGGAGATGGATGGATATGCGAGGAAAGTGCCTCCGGTTTCGTTCAGACCCAGAACGAACTTGTAAATGGATTGTGTGTCTGACATTGGATTTTATTCTGTGTTGATTGATCTCTATTAAATATACATCTGTTTGGCGGCGGAGAATTTATTCTCTTGCTTAACGCCCTTCTCTGAGACGTATGAGCTCAGAGGTTGTATATCGATGGACATCAGTCGCATGGAGTGAATTGCTAGTGTGGCACACGTAAGTGGCAATTGATCAAGGCTTCTGTTGAAAAGCAAAGTCTTGTGGTTGATGATCAAAGCACGGCCTGTGTGGCGTAGCTTTGTGTATAACGTGAATTCGCGAGCCTCACACCTCGGTATGAGTCAAAAACGGGATAGTGACTGCAGGGAGAGCACGGCGTTTCTTTCTAGCTAGGGTGGTGTCAGTGACCTACCAGCCCTGACATTTATATACTTTTCACCTGTGTGGTTGTTGGATATGAGGCGCCTCGGATATAGGTCTGTAAGGACCGGGAAACGTGTGTTCAGGAATAATTAATCCTCAAAAGTAAGAGAGGACCGGCCCTGATCATCCAAGGATCATAGTGGGGTCCTGGGACATTTGCTAGAGTGTCTCGAACGCGGAGAGGAGCTTGCCCCTTGCCTCGACTCATGACGGAAATCCAATTTCCAATACGTGTATTGCGGTTTTAATTGTAGAACTAGTATGGTGACATGATATATGGTACCCATGCCGCCTATGATTGATATTTATGATTGAAATTGTTTTGACACTATACACTTATTATAGTATCAAATGATTTGTTTTAAACGTATCAAGCATGTTTGGCTATTATAAGGGAAAACCCTATCCTCCGGCTTGCGTTGCATTGTGTGATGGGACCTGGGTCTTATAATAGCTTCATTTTTCTAAAGAGCATTGCGCTGTTTTGTTATATGCACTAGTATTCTTGGGAGGAAACCCGTTCCGTGTTATACGGCGTGGTCCCTTGAATTACTCTCTTTTAAAGTAAAGTTTTAAATAACTGTTTTAGTTCTCACACCAGTCACATGACTGACCTGGAGTTTATTGTTTTAACCTAAACTCTGGGTGCCCCTATTTTCCACACGGGCAGCTAGTAGTTTTGGTTTTGCAGATTTATATTCACAGGGTCCTGATTTACAGCTGGAACGATGCTCGGAAAGCTCTGTATCCGTGTATCACTTCTAGTTGTGTTTTGTATATTTTTCCGCTGCTATGTAATTTATTGTAATCTCTAATATTTGTCGAATGTAATTTAATCATTTATACTCTGTATATTCTTGTATCTGATGGAATTGTTGTAATAGCAATGAAATGTTCTTCTGTATGCGTCCTTTTGTGTGTTGTTCTCAAAGTATTCGTGCTTTCCTTCACGGGGAAGTTACGGGTTCTTACAGTTGGTATCAGAGCTTTGGTTTGCAGAGCTCGAGAACAAGACACATTAGAACCATACGAAAGAATTCATCAGATATTGGATTAGTAAAATCCAATTAGAATGACTCGTTAGAGATAGGATCAGTAGTATCCTAGAACGAGTGTGAAGAGTATATTTTTCAAATGAAAGCAGTTTTGTTTTGAAAATTTAAACCATTTTACCCGTATTTGAATAATTTATTTATTTTGAATTTGGACAATCGAGTATATATAGATTTCGCGTATACGCGTCATGAACGTATAGTCGAAGTTTTAATATACTGGATAGATATATAGTCACATTCTAGACACCCGGAGATAATTCTGATGATGTGGCCACATCATCAGTATTTATGTTCGTATTTCGAAGGTGTGATTTCTATATATTTCCATTAGACTGGTGTGAGAACCAAAACTTATATAGCTAGAACACATTGTTGTGAATTGGCATCAAAACATGATTTTTTGTATATGTATCAAAATTATGAATTTGAAACTCTAATTCACTAATTGATTGATGTTTGTGTTGTTTGTTTATTTGATTGATAATTTTGATCCATTTATGCCTAATTGAATCAAATATTGAATTGTATTGAAAATTGGTCGCATTTGCTTGCATATACATATACTTACATTGAACAGGTCATAGCAAGGAGGCTAGAGCCGAAGAATAAAATTTGTTTGCCCGACAAATAGGTACATGTTTACTGTTTTGTTTGGGTGATGATGATTTTATGAGCCTATTGGCTAGCCGCTTGGCTTTTTCTTTTTCTTTTTGAGACTAGAAGGACCGGGGAGGCTATTTGAAATTCCCCGATGCTCCCGGTGCAGGGGAGGTTATGGCGAAATTTTTCGAAAATTTAGGGTGTTAGCCAAATTTTTGAAAATTTGAAAATTCTCAGAAACTGAAAAGTTGGAAAATGGAAGCCAGATCGAACGTAGAGTTGATTGATCAAACCACTTTCGACTTTGTTCCTTTTCGCGGACGAAAAGTTTTAAGTGGGGGAGATTGTAATAACCCGGAAAATCTGGGCCAGTTTAAAATTTTTGTTTTGGCAATTTTAGTAAATTTTGAACATTTAAAATGAATTATTTTAAATAATATCGACGAGAAATTTATTTTGAATATAATTCGATCGTATATATTATACGCGTCGTCGTTAGAATATAAATAATTATATATAATTATAAATAGAATTGAAAATGGCGCGGTAGTTCGATAATTCGATTTCAAACTTCAATTGAACATACCGGGTGCAAAACAATCCGGATTTTAGTGAAACCAAAAACATTAGGATCTATTTGATAATATCTTTCCAACGAATCCGACAAATCGAAATTTCATAGCGGGAATCAAAAGATATGTCCAGTTGAAAATTCTGAATTGTCGCTATGGAATTCAGGCCCTTAAAAATGGACATTTTGCAAACGACCTCGGATTTCGACGAAACCACTTTTGTGGGTCTGTGATGTCAAATTATTGCTGGATTCCAAATTTCATAATTTTTCGAATCAATAGGTGAGCATGGCAAAGGAAAACGCGTTTGACCCGTTTCAGTTGATTTTAATCGACTGAAAAATGGCCATTTTTCCAACGGTCTCAGAATTCGACGAAACTAGTTTTGTTAGGACCGTATCGTCAATACGAAGCTAGAAAATATTTTTTCTGGAATTTTTCTAGTTAGTATGTGACCCCGGTAATTTGAAATGTACGTTTAAAATTCAATATAGTGATTTAAATGTAAATTTAACGGAAACTGATTGAAACGATTGGATCGGCTTGCGGTACATATCCCATTGTGTTCGGAATGGGGGTAAATCGCTATAAACGACAGGCGGTGGACCTCGTTTAGAGGTCGTATGTAAAAAGTCAACTTTTTACAAATAAAATAATTAAATAAAAAAAATTATCTCCCCCTTTTTAACTCTGGCCCCCCCCCCCGTATCATTTTAAAATTGAAATGAAAAAAAAAAAAAATAGGGTTGTGCCCTAGCTAACGGAGCCGCTCCTTCAGGGGGCGCGACGCCCACTGCGCCGCCGACGCTCAGGCGGAGCAGCACCCCGCTCTCCCCCTCGTGACCTCCATCGAAGATGTGAACTCCTCTGAATCGCAAAACCCATTGCGTCGCTCACCTGATCGGCGCTGCCCCTCCACCTCCCCGCCTCTGATGATGGCTCCCCCCGGCTGCATCTCCTTCCCCTCAGTCGCCTCTAACCGTCTCCCTCCTCCTACCAGAAAATCCTAGCCCCAATCTCCCCTTAAACAGCCACTTCCGCCGCTTACCTGACTGCCGTGGGCCCCTCCGACCTGCCACCTCGCCGACGGTCAGAGGTCCGACTCCCCCCTTCGCAGAAAATTGAAACAGTAAGTTTTTACAATTATTTAATTTAAATAATTAGTTAACGTTTATAAAATTAGTTTTATCAAGGTAGAAAAGTTTGTTTTTTTACTCAGAAAGAAAATAGGATTTTTAGTCATAGGAAGACTCGATTTCTAATTGGCTAAAGAGTAGATTTTTACTTTGCTAAAGGCGTGGGTTTTACTTACAAAAAGAAAAGATTTTTATATATTGAACTTCGAATTAAAAATGTGATTTTTATATATTGAACTTCGAATTAAAAATGTGATTTTTATATATTGAACTTCGAATTAAAAATGTGATTTTTATATATTGAACTTCGAATTAAAAATGTGATTTTTATATATTGAACATCGAAGTAAAAATTCGATTTTTATATATTGAATAACGAAGTAAAAATTCGATTTTTACATATGTAGTGGCTACAGCAACGAAGATGCGATGACGATGAAGATTTCTATCAAAGAATAGTCAAGATGATTGGATAGCTATCGGTGAGAATTTCTCACCTTTCAATTTCTTTTCTAATTATATATATATACTAGGATGCAGACGGTGCTTAGTAGCACCCGACACAATCGTCCACAGACCATGGACTTGTTTGTTTGGTTGCATAGGTTAGTTATATGATTTGATTTGAATTTGGTTGTTTGGTGATTTTGATTGATGTGTGAATGGCGTGGGCCTTCACTAGACCGGGGATAAGGCTAGGCCTCGTCCCGTTTCTAGTATCGTGCCGTTATGCCGCCGAAATTTTCTAAAATATGTTAGAAAAATAAAAATATCATTTTTATTGTGTAAATGAAATGAATAGAAATTCATGTGTTAAAATAGAATATATTATCGTTAAAAATATAATTTTTAACATGAAAGTGAATAAATAAATATTTATAAACAAATCGGCCGATTTGTTTATATACACTGATTTGACTGATATTGATTGGGTCGATAAATTTTACACATCGCCCAACTGCACAAATAAAATCTATGTTTGATTGTTTGAAACCCCACACGGGTATTGGGATGAAATTTGGAAGTTCACTCATTCTGATTGATTAATTATGTCGATCGATCGGTTGACAGGCTGTTATAAGCGTCAGATATCTATATTTGATGCTTATACAGTGTAGTGCACTTTGGTTGATGGTTGATTATTTTTCAATGCTATTATATACATGTGTTGTATGGAATCCATATAATTAACATTATATGGTGATTGATTGGGCCTCATTCCAATCGGGAAAATAATGAATATTATAAAAGAAAATTCATGTGTTGAATATAAAAATAGTCATGTGTTGACGATGATCATGTGTTGAAACTATTCATGTGTTGAGTAAAATATTTTAAATAAAATAAATTACATCTTTATCATATTTACAATTAGAATCTACTTCACGGTGGAGTCTAATTAAAAACAAATGATAGATACCATAGTTTTATAAAATATTTTACATAACAACAATAGTGATGTGTTGACGGCACTCATGTGTTGAGATTTGTCGTGTGTTGAAAGAAATATAGATTCATGTGTTGAATGGGAAAAATATTCATTTGTTGAATAGAATAAAGAAGTTGTGAAAAATATAAAGCCGTGTTGATTAGTTTTGCGCCATTTTGACGTGAACGATATTTATATCGATTTTATTCAAATTGAAATGAATATTATAGCGAATTCGAATTGAAAAGAAAACGAATTTGAATTGAATATAAAAGGACTTCGAATGAAATTGAATATAAAACAAATTCAAGTTGAATTGAAAACGAACTGAAATTTAATTGAATTCGAATCGAAATTAAATTGAAATCAATTTGAATTGAAACGAATTTGAATTTGAATTGAATTGAAACGAATTTGAATTCGAATTAAATAAAATGGAAGTGAATTCGAGTTGAATTGAAATCAAATCGATTTGAAATTGAATGTAGAAGTTGAATTGTTTTAGAAACGAATTTAAAACGATTTATAAAATTCGTTTTAAATAGAAATCGACGAAATATATATTATATATATTATATATATATAATATAATGGCCTGAATAGAATGCGCCGCGCCGCGGTAGTTCGTGAATTTCGACCATTTATTTCAAACGGACATTACGGGAGATCCGACCGTCGGATTCTCCTAAAACTGGAACCGTTGGGTTCGTATCGAAAGAGCTTTCCAATGAATATTAGAAATTTGAAATCTAACGGTTGGATTTGGAATTATGTCCAAATAAAATTCGAAAAAGGTCGCTGTAAGTGCAGTTCGATGGCCGTTGTTGGAAATCGACTGTACGGGCCTTGATAAAATTATTAAAAATATTAATAATTTGTGTAAAATCATAAGAAATGATTTGGGATGAATTGAGCTGGAGAATTCCACATTTGAAAAGATAAAAATAGATTTTTATCGAAATGAACTAGTTTTGAACTAGAATTAAAATCAATTTATTTGTGAAATAAATAAATTGAATTATAAAGTGATTTTAAAAATAATCAATATTCCCAATATGTGAATTGGACTGGAGCTGAATCGAAATTATCTTCGGGATATTTCGATGTTGGATTTCGTGACTATACAAATATTGTTATGGGAATTTGAAAGATATATTTTATATCGTTATTTCCAATACGATATTTGTTGGTTTCAGAATTTGATATTGAATATAAGCCGATATATTTTCTATTCAGAGCCTTGTATTTAATATCAAATGTGATTTGGGTTTATCGTGAATCGTGTTTTAGATGACATTGGTTCTTTAACCCAGTTAAGGGCAAGATATCGATTTTTGAGAAGATTAAAACTGAGTGGAGTTTTAATGAATCATTAATTAGATTAAGAATGTGAATTGATAATTTAAATTATCAAATCTGAAAAGTGATCGAGAGTGGAGTATCACCAGTTTTTCTCCAAAGCGATAGTTAAATCTTTAATTAGATTTGAACGTGAAATGGTAATTAATTTTACCGATAACACCGTGGTGTTAGATATGGAGTATTACCAGTTTTGCTCCATGGGATATATAGGTTGGGATTGGGAAATAAAATAAATAATTACTTCGGTGTGGTTCGCTAATCCCGACAAGTTTGGAATGATATCCAAAGGAAGATTAAAGAATAAATTTAGAAGAATTTATCTTGGATAAAATTAATGGGAACCTTTCCCTAAGAATGTGATTTTGGTGAATAAAAGAACATTCTGAATTGGAATGAGGCGTCTGTTGTGTTTGTGTAACATTTGTTTATCATTTACGTGGGTTATTCAGAAAGGCCGGGTTTATACCCATTCTGAATAACCGATTCGACGAGATGTCGAAGATGAAGACGGTGGTTGAAGACCGGAAGTCTTCACATCGTTTGGGTGATTACTGATGATCTTGATTGGGCTGTACACCCGAGATGAGGGAATCAGTTGGTGATCGTCCATACGTACTTGGAGATGGATGGATATGCGAGGAAAGTGCCTCCGGTTTCGTTCAGACCCAGAATGAACTTGTAAATGGATTGTGTGCCTGACATTGGATTTTATTCTATGTTGATTGATCTCTATTAAATATACATCTGTTTGGCGGCGGAGAATTTATTCTCTTGCTTAACGCCCTTCTCTGAGACGTACGAGCTCAGAGGTTGTATATCGATGGACATCAGTCGCATGGAGTGAATTGCTAGTGTGGCACACGTAAGTGGCAATTGATCAAGGCTTCTGTTGAAAAGCAAAGTCTTGTGGTTGATGATCAAAGCACGGCCTGTGTGGCGTAGCTTTGTGTATAACGTGAATTCGCGAGCCTCACACCTCGGTATGAGTCAAAAACGGGATAGTGACTGCAGGGAGAGCACGGCGTTTCTTTCTAGCTAGGGTGGTGTCAGTGACCTACCAGCCCTGACATTTATATACTTTTCACCTGTGTGGTTGTTGGATATGAGGCGCCTCGGATATAGGTCTGTAAGGACCGGGAAACGTGTGTTCAGGAATAATTAATCCTCAAAAGTAAGAGAGGACCGGCCCTGAAGATCCAAGGATCATAGTGGGGTCCTGGGACATTTGCTAGAGTGTCTCGAACGCGGAGAGGAGCTTGCCCCTTGCCTCGACTCATGACGGAAATCCAATTTCCAATACGTGTATTGCGGTTTTAATTGTAGAACTAGTATGGCGACATGATATATGGTACCCATGCCGCCTATGATTGATATTTATGATTGAAATTGTTTTGACACTATACACTTATTATAGTATCAAATGATTTGTTTTAAACGTATCAAGCATGTTTGGCTATTATAAGGGAAAACCCTATCCTCCGGCTTGCGTTGCATTGTGTGATGGGACCTGGGTCTTATAATAGCTTCATTTTTCTAAAGAGCATTGCGCTGTTTTGTTATATGCACTAGTATTCTTGGGAGGAAACCCGTTCCGTGTTATACGGCGTGGTCCCTTGAATTACTCTCTTTTAAAGTAAAGTTTTAAATAACTGTTTTAGTTCTCACACCAGTCACATGACTGACCTGGAGTTTATTGTTTTAACCTAAAATCTGGGTGCCCCTATTTTCCACACGGGCAGCTAGTAGTTTTGGTTTTGCAGATTTATATTCATAGGGTCCTGATTTATAGCTGGAACGATGCTCGAAAAGCTCTGTATCCGTGTATCACTTCTAGTTGTGTTTTGTATATTTTTCCGCTGCTATGTAATTTATTGTAATCTCTGATATTTGTCGAATGTAATTTAATCATTTATACTCTGTATATTCTTGTATCTGATGGAATTGTTGTAATAGCAATGAAATGTTCTTCTGTATGCGTCCTTTTATGTGTTGTTCTCAAAGTATTCGTGCTTTCCTTCACGGGGAAGTTACGGGTTCTTACAGTATATCTCCTTCAGTTGTGTTTTGTATTATTTTCTGCTGCTATGTAATGTATTTAAATCTCTGATAATTTATAATGTGTAATATTTATCCGTACTATGTATATTCTTGTATTCTGATGGAATTGTTGTAATATACAATGAAATGTTCTTCTGTTTGCATTCCAATGTGTCGTGTTCTCAAAACAATCAGGCGTTTCGAACGGTCTTGGTCGGTTTAGCGATCTATCGAAATTCCTGATTATTACAAGAAATAAATAAATACATCAGATAATGTACAATAGAATACACTGGATAAACATAATCATCAGAGTTAAACAGTATACATGATCATACTTAGTACAAAATACAGTTCAGCTTTACATAAATGTCTATAGCAGAAATCTAAACATAATATGTACAACAGGAGCTGAACAACATAAAAAGAGAAAAATGATAGAATCCATCTTCAGCTCCAACTATCCAGAAAGTACCTGCTAAAACCTGAATACAAGGCTACCCGTGTAGAAAAAGGGGCACCCGATTTTGCAAGTGAAACAAACTACGAGTCAGTCATGGGACTGGTATGAGAAATCTACTTAACTTATTTTATAATAAGGCCAATAATAGGACCACGCCGCTAACGCGGAACGGGTTTACTCTATTGGATTGCCAGTGCTTTAAAACAAGTAAATCTTTTAAACATCGAAATGCTTTTTATAAAAATGAAGCCATTATAAGACTCAGTTCTCATCACACAATGCAACACAAACCAGAGAATAGAGTTTTACCTTATAATGGCCAAAATATGCTTGATAGGAGCAAAACAAATCATTCGAAATTATTGTTAGTGTTTATATGTTTCAAAAACAATTTCAATCATAAATATCAATCATAGACGGCATGGGTACCATATATCATGTCGCCATATATAGGTATACAATCCAAATCGCACGGTGTCGTATTTGGAAATTGGATTTCCGCCATGAACCAAGGCAAGGGATCGTCCTTACCGCTTGAGACAATCTAGCCCATGTCTCAGGACCCAGACATAGGTGGGCCCTTGGATCGTCAAGGCCGGTCCACTCGATGTGGATTAAAATGCCTGAACACTGCGTTTCCCTTCCCTATGGGGCGTAAACTGGTCATATCCGACCAAACCATCAGCTCCGAAGAGACCGAACTAACCGAGGCGCCTCGCTATCCATCATCCACATAAGTAAAATGTCAAGGGGTGTAAAACACTGACACCACTCCTAGCTAGAAGGAAACGCATGTCCTCCCTGAAGTCCTCTCCTGTTTCTGGCTCATACCAGGGTGTGAGGCCCGCGAATCAACGATATACACAAAGCTATGCCACACAGGCCGTGCTTTGATCATCAACCACAAGACTTTGCTTTTCCACAGAAGCCTTGTTCTTCTGCCACTTAGGCATGCCACGCAGGCAATTCACTCCATGCGAATGATTTCTATCAATATATAACCTCTGAGCTCGTACGTCTCAGAGAAGGGCGTTAAGCAAGAGAATAAATTCTCCACCGCCAAACAGATATATATTTAATAGAGATCAATCAGCACAGAACAAAATCCAATGTCAGACATGCATCCATTTTCAAGTTCGTTCTGGGTATGAACGAAACAGGAGGCACTTTATACCTCGCACATCTGTACAATCAACAAGTACGTCCGGACGGCTACCACTTCAGCCCCTTCAAGGTAGCTACTCCTATCATGAGCATCAGTAGCACCCCTCCATTCGATGTGAAGATCATCGGTCTTGCACCGTCTTCATATCTTCGACTTCTAATCATCGATCAATTATTTGAAATGAGAATTGACTCAGCCTTTTCAAATAATTCACGTATATTTAGAATTTTAAATCAATTCATTTCAATGGATAAATTATTCGACATCAGTAATTCTGTTCTTTTGATGTAGTTTTCACGCCAAACACATTCAACCATCAAATATCCAATAAACCAGATAAATTCGGTTTATTTTCATTCCATATCGTTTATAATATTTTATAACGATTTATCGCTATTTTTATTCATTTAAAAATAGCCAATTCATTCAAATGACGCTTCAGGCCCTAACGCAGCCGTGGCACTGTTTTTCTTCAGATTTGATTTACCCATATCTAAAAATCTAACCGTTGGATCATTAAAAAATTTATATCATTAGGAAGATCTTTTCAAAACGAATCCAACGGTTCTAGTTTTGGGAAAATCCGACAGTCGGATCTCCCGGTACAATCGTTTGAAGTTATGATTTCAAAATACTAACTGCAGCGTCGTTATTCAGTTTATTTTAATTATATATATATAATCTATTTTGGTGCTGTTTTTCTTCATATTTGAATTAAACATTCCAGACAATCCAACCGTTGGATCTTTACAAAGTTGGCGTCGTTGGAAAGACATTTCCAAAGCGAACTTAACGGTTTCGATTTCGGGAAAATCCGATGGTCGGATCTCCCGCAATAATCGTTTAAATCACGGTTTCAAAATACGAACTACAGCTTCGTTATTCGATATATTTTAATTATATATATACACATAAATATAATCCATTCTTCGATTTTGAAACGATATTCACTTCATATATTTGATAAAAAGGATATTTTTATCCAACAGGTATTTATTTCTACACATCACTATTTTTAACAATTCATATATATAATAAAAATGTGTTTTTTATTGTAAAACAATTTATTTCAAAACACGATTATTTTATATAGTTCATATGTAAGGTAACAATGTTATTTTTATCTTTCAAAGAATTTATTCAACACATGAATTTCTATTCAACACATGAATGTTTTCTATAGTTTATATATATAATAAAAATGTGATTTTTATTGTTAAAACAATTTATTTTTAAACACGAACAATTTATATAGTCTATATATGTGATAAAATGTTATTTTTATCTTTCAAAGAATTTATTCAACACATGAATTTCTATTCAACACATGAATATAGTTTCAACACATGAATATGGTTCTAACACATGAATATTATTGAAAATTTTGGCAGCATAACGGCAGGGTAGTCAAAACCAGCACCGTCCCGAGTACGGCTCCTCTCTCTACCTTAAAGCCTTGCAGCTTTTGACAATGGGGATTTTCAAAGTCTAGTTCGTACGTAGACGAATTTTCCCATATACTAATCCTATTGGGATTTCAAACACAAACAATTATTTCAAATCAACCATTCATGATATTCACCAAATTTCACATCAAGCAATAATCCAAACAATATCACAACCAATATATATCGCCCATGCTGTGTGGACGAGGGGAGTATATATATATAGATATACGTATATAACTGTATTTCGATTTCATTTCAATATCATTTCAATTCATTTCAACGCATATATCATTTTTACAATGCATATATAACTTATACATCGAACATACAACTTATATAATGCTTATACATGAGCTGTATAACACTTATATAACTCATACATCGACTATATAATTTATACATCGTTGTTTCCATATCGTTTATAAATCAGAAATCTCACATTGGGTTCTGATTGACATAGAAATATGTTTATTTTATGCTCTTATTTCTTATCTATTGTATATAAATGAATATTACTTGGGTATTGTTTTGTTACTTTTACAGATATTCCAATCCAGTCCGCATGCAACCAGAAAAGTAGAGAAATAGAGATGAAATTGATATATATTTACATTTAGAAGAATTGTAGATGAAGATCTCACATCTAGTTGCTGTTGGACAAGAAAAGAATTGATAAAAAGGCTTTGCACATCACAAATCAATGAAGAAGTGTCAAGGAAGCAAGAGGAAAAGAGAAAAGGCCCAAATAGTGTTCATTTATCTAAGGCCCATTTATGTTCTCATTGTAAACTAATTAGTGATGTAATGACCGGGCCCAGTTATCATTAGGGTTAGGGTTAGGGTTTGGCTATCTACCCTATATATACCCCTGTAATAACCTTGTAGCCACCATCTCATCTCTTATTCCATTGTTCTAATAGAAGTTCTTCCTTCTCTTTTATTTTCTGCATTTTTTTGTTTTCTTAGCAACTAGTGTTGTCTATACGATTAGATTCGGTAGAACACTATTTGTATTTTGCACTTGTTTGCATTAGTTACTTACCGTCTGATTAGATTCAGCGGAAATCCTAATTTTAATTCTTGTTTGTTATTTCAATTTCTGCAATTTCAATTTCTGCTTTTTATTATTTTCTTAGGTCAAATTGGGTTTGATTAGATTCAAATCTAATTCATAGTTTCATTTGCTTTCCATTGAAATTGTGATTTGATCGTCGGTTCAGTTAGATCTGTTCTGAATCAAATTACAGTTTTAATTTTGTTTTGTTTGCAAAATCAATCTCCAAAGTTTGTCTAACACGCCCACGAAACATATAAATAATAAAATTTAACTTTCCTCCCTGTGTTCGACCTGTATGCTACACACCTGTATGCTTGCAAAATTTATTACAAATGTCGCGCTTTTCTAATTCATAGATTAGCGTCGATCAAGTTTTTGGCGCCGTTGCCGGGGAGGTAACGATTAAATTTTATTATTTATTTAATTTCCGATTCGTGTTAGTTTTTTTTATTTAATTGTTTTCCTTTTGTTTTTTCTTATTTAAAAAAAAAAAATCTTGCCAGTTTTCTTTCATTTCTTTCCTTCTCTTTTCATTTACTTCTTTCCTTCCCTTTTATCTATTTCTATCCTTCCATTACTTCTTTCCAATTTTCAATACATCGGTTTTCCATCTTTCCAAAAAAAAAAAAAAGTCCTTCTGCAACTTTTATTTCTTCTGTTCTGATCTTCTTTGTGTCGCAAAATCCTTCGCAAACACCTCGATCTTCACCATAGATAACTTGCCATCAACGACCAAATCTTCCACATTTTTCTTGCTGTCAAAAATTCTGTTTTCCACCATCAACAAACACCCCTTCATCTCGCAATACCCAGTTCGCACTCAAATTCCCATTACGCACAACCAATTCTCCATCCCATAAACCATACAACCACACACTCAGATCTGAAGTTCTACAACCACAATTACATCGCCACTGCCAAGAACAATCTTCATCACGCCAACCATACCTTCTCCAATCATCAGACCACCTCCAAATCTCAAAGTCTTGAACCCAAACTAAACCGCAATACACCCTCCCAGATAATTCCGTACAACCCTTACCTCAAAAACTACCACATCCCACGTTCAAGAACACCCACCTTCAACGCACAGACGCCTTTCTCCACCGAACCACTCCACCGACTCTATTCAAACAGCCCTCACATAATGCTGTTAATCCCATTCATAATTGCATCAAAAAAAAAAAAAAAAAAATACAACCGCAACCACCTCGTCCAGATCCAAATCGCAAGTTCAAAAAAAAAAAAAAAAAAGAACCGCACTTCGACCTGGAATCCCGATCCGCATCAATTCACTCACAAAACCACACAAACCCTGCAAATTCCAACTGAAACCGCTCGAGATCTCCAGTACGCAGTGTCAACAATAGAATCCCCAAACCAGCATTTGTAACCCAACTTGAATTCGAGCGCAGGAAAAAAAAAGATTCTGACTTGCTTTTGTTTTCGTAGGAGATTTCATTTCCTGAAACTTGGGAGGCGAGCGTGATTTTTGTTTGGGGGTTCCGATTATTCACTGATTTATAAACGTGGCGTGATTTAACTTTTGGGTTGACCGTGTTTTGAGAGGCGTGATTTAATTAAATTGGTGGGTCTGTTTGTTAACCGTGAGTTGTGTTCTTTATAGACAAAAGTTAAAAAAAAAAAAAAAGGGGTGTGATCTTTTGTTTGTTTCCTGGAATATATAATGTGAAGAATGTTATTTGAGACTTTAAGTTAAGACAGCCTGTGTGTTTTAATTTTTAAACACTTTAGTAGCTCGTTCTCTGCATTGTTTAATTAAGTGGGGTTTGGTTCCCTTCCTTCGATTATCAGAGTGTGTTGTTTTATTTATTTTCTTCGGGTTTGTTCGCTTTGATCGAGTCAGTTGTTTAGATTTGTGTTGTAGTTTCGTTATATTTTCTTTTTACTCTTTGAGTGCTTAGGTCGTTTTTCTGTTCTACTTTTTTTTTTGTTTTTTTGTTTTTTTTTGTTTTCAAGTTCAAAAAAAAAGTGAGAGAGAGAAAGAGAGGAGAATCAAAATCAAAGGAAGAACAAGATTCAAGCGGATAAACAAGAAATTAAAGCAAACAAATCAACAATACAGGAGTCGAGCAAAGCAAACGGTGTGATTTCAGTCTTTGCTACTACTCTACTGCTTTGGACGGACAGCCATACCCCATGGTAACATTTTTATAAACTCTACAGGTGCAGGAGCAGCGGCGTGCTTGTACAATATTTTTATTTTCTGTTCTGTGACTGTTCTGTTCTGTGACCGATATTTCTAAATTTGTGGTGAGGAACGGTTTTCCATAACTAATCACTCTCGTCGATTTTCGATTTTAACACGTGATTTTGATTTTCAAAATAATATAACTGAAAAGTGGTGCTTTGTGAAGTTGACTGTCTTATATAATTGGATCGCGGATATATATTAGTTCAATTTATTGGACTATTAGCAAAAGAGGTTGCATACTACCCGTAAAACATTGGTCGTATCCCTTAGTATTTATACTATACGTGAACGGCCATAAGACCCTCTTCCCCCTTCTAATTGAGTCAGTTAATTAATAGAGCATTACTCGACATTTTATATTATTTTGAATTGAGAATAATTTCTGTCTTGCCGTGATTTCATTTCAAATGTCCAATTCAAAAAAATCTTTGAGAGAATTGTGGGATAATAGTCGAAGTAGACGTCCGCTTGAAGAGTATGATTTTGTATTACAACTCATGAAGCAAAATTTTCCAAAATTTCGCGAGCCAAATGTCAACAATTTTCAAAATTTTCAAAATGACCAACATTTTCAAAGTTATGATCGAAATGACGACTTCAATCCAAATTTCAATAATTTTGATTATGGGCCACACCCACATCAAAACGGTGTTGAATCGCAACATACCTTTGATCAACATCGATATGGGGTTGGAAACCAATTCGAAAATAATTTTGAAAATGATTTTCAAACCGATCAAAATTTTCAAAACTACAACACATATCCACATCTTGAGAATGACCAAAATTGGAATTTTCCCACCAATTTTAATAATTTTGGTTACGAACCTAATTTTCAAAATCAAAATGATTTCCAATCTCAATTTCAATTTTCTGAAAATTCAAACTATTTTGAAAATCAAGAAATCCAAAGCGAGAGCTCTCAAATCAATGATCGTCTTAACATTCTGAGAGAGAGGGAAGAAAGACTAAATAAAAAGGCTGATGAACTTCTTTGTTTATTGACATCTTTGAAAGAACAACGAGAGCAACAAAATCAAATTTAATGCGATGAATCAGGAAATAATCCATTCTTTACTGATATTGAAAATTTTCAGATTACAACTATGGAAATTGAGAATAACGATCTAAATGAAGTTGTTCACAATTCAGCAAATGATTTAGACTTCAATTCTTTTCAGGAAAAAGATTTAAGCTCAGATTTTGATCTTCCTCTTTCAAACTACGAGAAACTTGAAATTTTTGAAATTGAACAAAATGAAAATGTTGAATTTTTCAATCCAAATTTGAAAAAGAATTTTAACGAACATGAATTTCTTGGATTGTACGAGGATGAGTTGCCAAATGAGGACCAAGTGGATTCACGTCACGAGTTCGAAAATTTTAACCTTGAGAAAATCTCGAACGAACTTGAAATTGTCAGTATCGAAAAAACATTGTCAATTGAGAAATGTGATCACATACTCTTGAACAACAATCAGATTTTAAATTTCACTGAATTTGTATACGATCACAAATTTTTGAAAAATTACACTGACAAATTTGTTGAACACATGAATTATTCTTGGAATGCTGGCTTGATTGAAAAACTTCATGTTAGGATGACCCTGAATATTTATCTCTTGGACTATAAATCTAGGTTTAAAGATGAGATGGTTTTCAAAAACTTTTGCTTGTTAGAAAACATGCCTAGACATAGTGGGAATGGGACTCATTGGGCAAGAACCGAGTGTGGGGGAAAAAAGTTGGTGGAATTCTTTGCATCGCGTTCACCGCAAACACATATATCACTGTATATATGATCCATTCTTACATATAGTTAGATTGCATTTCATTTTACAGATCATTTTGCATCTCATTCACCTTTGGGTGCGATCTTTCAAATTTAGGAAACGTTTACAGTGTGGACACTGTTTAGTTCAAGTGTGGGGGTATTGGAGTCTGCATTTCACTCATTTTCGTTTTTTTTCTTTATTTTTCCTTTTCATTTTTCATGCATTTAGATAGGACCACCATGCATTCTAGATCGTACGTAAATACCATAATTTTTTTTTAATATACGACTCATTTTCAATTGATACAACAAAATAAGTTTACAATTTTTAGCCAGTTGATAGTATTTTTCTCTCTCAACTTAGATCGAATAGGAAATATAATGAAAAGTTTAATTTTGAGGGATAATAGGTAACCGGTACATAGGGAGATTCTTAGGTGATGGCCATGAAATTTATTCTATATTGTAGACTTTGTTTTAATAAGTGGAGGACTTAAAATACTTATATTGGCTTTTCAAATCTTTAAAACTAAGTTGTGTTAAGTTGAATTCGCGTAACTCTCTTTTGTGCTTATATTTTCGATAATAATAATAATAGTATTCCAAGGGTATCCAACATTGCTTGTATATCGAGCGTTGGTGTGCAAACCCGCCAATCTCTATCCGACATGTTGTTGACAAAGTCAAAGTTGGAATATCTTGGTCTCATTTTATGGGATTGGACACCTAAGGATTACCGACACGTTGTTGACAAAGTCAAAGTCGGCTTGCACAATCCGCCAAGCTCTTTACCTACTCTCCGTTAGTCCGCGAGGCAATGCATGGGTGGTAAACCTTGGTCTTTTTAGTTAGGTGTATGTACTTAATCATAAATCTTAAAATTTTATAGAATAAAGAATAAGCGATGATACCCAAACACTTCTTGACCTTATTGATTTGACTAGCCGTACATGAGAAAATTAGAATACCACTTTGCAAACTGTGCCAAGCAAAACTAAGAATTTATTTCATGGCTGCACTATGTTATCGATCGAACTAACTGGCCAAACTGGAATTTAACATTTGAAAACTTGATTTATATTGAAAATTTGTGACAAGTTGAGGTAATAAAATAAAATCAACTGATTAGAAATTGTTAACTTAATTTGTTGTACCACCTTCTTGAAATAAGTCGTGTTGTCATTTTTCGTTTTTATTTTTGCATATGTCCATTGCATTCATTAGAATCATAGCATACTGCATTTGGATTTTGTGGGTAGTATCCGCTGAAAACCCTCACGAGACACCACTCGTCCTACTAGGGACACCTAGAGGTTTAACGGCTTGTTGCATGCGCTCAATGCAATCGTGTTTCCTACGAAAGTGTGACCTATCTAGTTAGTTTTAAACTTCTTGTTTTACTCGAGGACGAGTAAAAGATAAGTGTGGGGGTATTTGATTGACATAGAAATATGTTTACTTTATACTCTTATTTCTTATCTATTGTATATAAATGAATATTACTTGGGTATTGTTTTGTTACTTTTATAGATATTCCAATCCAGCCCGCATGCAACCAGAAAAGTAGAGAAATAGAGATGAAATTGATATATATTTACATTTTGAAGAATTGTAGATGAAGATCTCACATCTAGTTGCTGTTGGACAAGAAAAGAATTGATAAAAAGGCTTTGCACATCACAAATCAATGAAGAAGTGTCAAGGAAGCAAGAGGAAAAGAGAAAAGGCCCAAATAGTGTTCATTTATCTAAGGCCCATTTATGTTCTCATTGTAAACTAATTAGTGATGTAATGACCGGGCCCAGTTATCATTAGGGTTAGGGTTTGGCTATCTACCCTATATATACCCCTGTAATAACCTTGTAGCCACCATCTCATCTCTTATTCCATTGTTCTAATAAAAGTTCTTCCTTCTCTTTTATTTTCTGCATTTTTTTGTTTTCTTAGCAACTAGTGTTGTCTATACGATTAGATTCGGTAGAACACTATTTGTATTTTGCACTTGTTTGCATTAGTGACTTACTGTCTGATTAGATTCAGCGGAAATCCTAATTTTAATTCTTGTTTGTTATTTCAATTTCTGCAATTTCAATTTCTGCTTTTTATTATTTTCTTAGGTCAAATTGGGTTTGATTAGATTCAAATCTAATTCATAGTTTCATTTGCTTTCCATTGAAATTGTGATTTGATCGTCGGTTCAGTTAGATCTGGTCTGAATCAAATTACAGTTTTAATTTTGTTTTGTTTGCAAAATCAATCTCCAAAGTTCGTCTAACACGCCCACGAAACATATAAATAATAAAATTTAACTTTCCTCCCTGTGTTCGACCTGTATGCTACACACCTGTATGCTTGCAGAATTTATTACAAATGTCGCGCTTTTCTAATTCATAGATTAGCGTCGATCAGGTTCCACTCCTCCAAAAATTGTAGAAGGCTCAGAAAAATATCCGGACTCTTCTAAAATGTAGAAGACGTCCTCACGGTCCCGATGTCTCTTGTTTCACTGGATTTCGACAACATAGCAAAAAGATATGATTTTTATTGTAAAATCAAAATTCGTAATGCTTTAAAGTGCTATAAATCATCCAATTTATTTCAGTTGTGTACCTTTCGAAATAGCTCGAAACTAGTTTTCGATTTCTCGCTAAATCCGTGAAGTTTGGCCTCGATCAGACTATACAGCGTCGAAGAGCCTTGAATCAGCTTCCTGGCGCTGGCGGTTTCACCTAGATCGACGCCAACATCAAGGCATGATGGAGCTCCAAAGTCGTGGTCTTTGAGGCATCGGATCTCGACGATGGCGCAGCTACAGGTGTCGAGTCAGGTATGGATGTGGAGAGGGGATCGAGATCTTCAAAAACCCCAACTGGGTCGGCGGGTTCTGGTGATCAGATTCGCCGGAAAAGAGGAGAGAAGGAGGGAGCTCTTATAGCCGTCGAGGAGCTATTACCGGGGAGGAGGGGGAGAGGGTTCGCGATATTTTAATTTTTTTTATGAAAGAAAAAAAATATGATTCGCCGATATTTATTATTTCAAAAAATTAGGGTTTTCTCACACGAACACCAATTCAAATCCAACGACTATCGCCCCCAGCTAAATACCCCCATTCTGAACACAATGGGATATGTTTCGTAGACCCATTCGACTGTCTCAGTCAGTTTTTCTTCAAATTAAAGTATAAAACATTCAATATTTGATTTGAACATACATTTCAATTTGCCGGGGCCACATACTTATCCCAAAAATTCCTGAAAAATAAATCTTGCTATGTTTTGACGATACGGTCCCAACAAAACAAGTTTTGTCGTATTCTGAGACCATTTGAAAAATGGCCATTTTCTAGTCGATCCAATTTAACTATAATCAACCAAAAACATTTTCCTTCGCCACGCTCACATATTGACTTCAAAAATTATGGAATTTGAAACCTAGTAATAATTTGACATCCCGGATCCAACAAAAGTGGTTTCGTCGAATTCTGAGGTCATTTGCAAAATGGCTATTTTCACGGGCTATATATACCCTATAGCGACCTTTCTGAAAATTCATTTGGCATAACTTTTGATTCTCGCTATGAAACTTCGATTTTTCAGATTCGTTAGAAAGATATTCATAAACAGATTTAAAAATTTTTGGTTTCACTGAAATCCGTTTTATTTTGCACCCTGTACAGTCAGTCAAATTCGAATTCAAATTTTGAAACTGCCGCGCCATTTCAGGCCTTGTTTATAATTAAAATAAATATATTTATTTTCAAACATCGATTCAAACATACTTTTCATCGTTATTATTTAAATTAATTTATTTTAAATATTTAAAATCCACTAAATAGCCAAATTAAAAATTTTAAACTGGTTCATATTTTCCGGGTTGTTACACAAAACTTCTATAATAACTTGTATATTTGATTGTTTAAAGACAATAATCATTTAAAATACAATATCTGTATAGAAAGATAATGTTGTATATCTTTTTAAAACAAATATATTTATGGCTTCAAAAATATTCATAAAGATACTTTATATTGGTATAAAGATAAATATGACTAGTTTATAATGACGATTACTATCTTGCAATAAAGTAATAATAATTATTGTATTAACTGTAAAAACTTAAAGATATTTTCTTTTGTATTTTTTATATCTATTATTTAGTTAAATATACTTGTGCAGTTTGTAAATAATGAAGCAAGGTGGGCTAAAGAAGAGGATTAAAATTGTATGCCCGACAAATAGGTACATGTTTACTAATTTCTTGGGTTTGGATGATTTTATGAGCCGATTGGCTAGCCGCTTGGAATTTTCTTTTTCTTTTTGAGATGAGAGGGCCTATGTGGCAGTTTGCGAATTTTCCCGATGCTCCCCATACAAAGGAGGTTATGGCGAAATTTTTCGAAAATTTAAGGTGTTCGCCAAATTTTTGAAGAATTGGAAAATTCTTAAAAACTGAAAAGTTGAAGAATGAAAGCCACACTGAAAGTTGAATTGAATAGTAAAATAACTTTCATCTCCGTTCCTTTTCGAGGACGAAATGATTTTAAGTGGGAGAGATTGTAACAACCCGGAAAATCAGAACCAATTTAAAATTTTTATTTTTGAAATTTTAATGAATCTTGAATATTTAAAATGATTTATTTTAAATAATTACGATTGAAAATTTATTTTGAATAGAATTAGAATGTATATATTTATTTAAATCGAAGTTAGAATATAAATATTTATTTTAATTATAAAAGGAATTGGAAATGGCGCGGTAGTTGGAAAAATTCAATTTCAAATTTCAAATGAATGTACATGATTCAAAATAAACCACATTTTAGTGAACTTAGAAATATTAGAATCGATTTGAAAATATCTTTCCAATGAATCCGAAAAATTGAAATTCATAGCAGGAATAAAAAGTTATGCCCAGTTGAAAATTTAGAATAGTCGCTATGGAATTATAGCCCTTAAAAATAGCAATTTTGCAAACGAGTTCCCTCTTTTGACAAGAATACTTTTTTGGATCCGGAATGTCAAATTATTACTTGATTCCAATTTTCATAATTTTTGAAATCAATATGTGAGCGTGTTGAATTTAAACGTGTTTGGTAATTCCAGTTTGAATTTAATCGACTGAAAAATGACCGTTTTTCAAATGGTCTCCAAATTCGACGAAATTATTTTTGTTAGGACCATATTGTAACATCCCGTATTTTTGAATAACATGCTATAATACAAATCAAGGCAGAATTAAACTGTAAAATCTGAATCAAGGGAAACGGGCTGTGCCATTGCGTTCGTCTCGGAAAAATACGCGAAATAGAGTCCGAGTTTTCGAAAATCGGAGTCCGTATGACCAAGATATGGCCTCACGAAGTTTCACGAAAAATTCAAATTCAAAACAGATTCAAATTTCAGAAAATCAGAAGTGGCGGGAAAATTACCGCCAGACCCAGGGGGGTCGATTGGGGAGTCGCCCCCCCCCCCCCCAGGTCGACCGGGGAGTCGACCCCAGGGTCGACCTGGGAGTCGACCTGCCTGGTCGGCCCAGGCAACCTGGTGCACCCATCTTGGCTGCTTTGACCTGTTTTGGAGGCTTGTGATGTGATTTAATGGCTTGGATTAAATCTAGGGTTAATCCTATGGCTAATACTATCCTAATACTCTATAAAAAGACCCCTAAACCTAGCCTAAATCACCATTATTCAATCCTACAACTAAACTATGTCAAATTGGTTCCTTTCATGGCCTCCACTCTCATGCTAAAATTCCTAAGTTTATTTCTATGAGAGATTGTGAGTTCATACAAGTGTTTTCAAGCTTGTATGAGTGTTCTTAGTTTGCATTCAAGTCAAGTTGCAACATTTCTATTTCAAAGCAAGGGTTTTTCATTGGAGCATTCATATTTGGGTCTTTTTGGTGATTGCATAAGGGCTTCGTCTCAATCTTTTAATAACTATTTATTTGTGTCTTCATAGCATTGTATGCCCTTTTCTACTTTCTTTTTATTGAACTCTAAAGTTAAATGAATGATGCAAGTTTGGGGTTGATCATTATGATATGCAAGTTTGGTTGATCATTATGATATGCAAGTTTGGTTGATTATTATGATATGCAAGTTTGGTTGATCATTATGCTATGCAAGTTGGTTTAATCATTATGTATGACACATGTGGCTATGTTATGCAAGTTAAACTTGATGTTGTGAGCATAAAGCTCCAAGCTTTATATTAAAGGTTGCATTTTGGCAACATGAAAGTTATCATATCCCTTATGATAACTTGCATGTGAGGCTAAATGCGAACTTCTAGCAACTTCTACATGTCATTTATCACCATGTATCACTCATATGCTAAGTTTGGTTTTATGCATGCTTTTGAAGCCTAATAATGCAATATGCAAGTATATGAACATACGTACATTTCATATGCCACCATGTTAAACTGGTGGCTTCAACACCTTTTTGTCATGATTATGCCAAGTTCCCTAATTTATCCTTTATGCATTGATGCGATTATGTAAACGATGGGATTACGTTGGGGTTGGGTAACATTATGACATAAACATGGTTTTTATAACATAACGTGATATGTTAACTTGTAATTATGTTTTGGAAACATAATGGACATAACACTTAGAAAATATGAGTGTGGCCAACTCGAGGTTGGGTTGAGTTTGTAGCATAAATCTACCCGGACCTGCCCGGCTTAACTAGTGGCTACAAACAATAGGATCCAATGTAAGAAGTTGGTCATGTTGTGCTCGAACCCGAGGTTAGACCAAGTTGTGGTTTAAAGCTACCCGGACCCGCCCGGCTTAACTACTAACCACAACAAAGTCTAATGTGAGAGGTTAATGCACATTAAGTTAATTAATTTATGCCTCCTGATTAGGGTTAAGTCATGGTCCACTTAATACTTAATCAATTTGGGCTTGATGGGTTAATCGGGGTTAAGTCATGGATCTTGGGTACACTTAACCAATTTAATCCACGTTTGGATCGGGTTAACCACATTTAACCCGTTAAGGAAACCCTAGTAGCGTGGTCCTTTTCAGCAGTAACCCTCTTGATAGTATCATAAGACCCTAGGACTAGGCTAGGGTGGGGGCACGATTACTGGGCTGACATGTAAGCGACCAAAACGACGGCTGAGTAGGTATGCCGGTGTAGGTCCAGGCGGACTATGGTCGTGCACTTAGTCCGGAGTTGGAAAATCAGGCACGGGTACCAGTAGATCTAGACTGTGCATACTTGATTGGTGTTCGAGGTTTACACCCTAGGACTTGATACACCCTGGGGTGGACCTAGCGCAGTTAGCTACATTGCATGTTTGGGCCGTATGACACCGACACTTGACGAGTTAGGCTTATAGGGAGCCGATCGACTAGACCGTGTAGTTGGACCTTGGTTTAGGTCACCTCATGATGTTGGGCCAAGCTTGGGCCAAGGGATCAATTCTTGTTTTTACTTTACATGTTAGAATGCTAGTACACCCGTGGTGCAAAACTTAACCTTGATATTGCGATGACACCTTTATCTATCTTGTTAGTTAATCACCATGCCAGTATGTTGTTATCCTTATGTTCACCTCAGCTTCTCATGCCAGTTAACTTTACTAGTTCATGGACAGATAGTAGTAGGGCTTACCAGTCTTTTTGACTGACCTGTTTTCTTTCACCTCTTTTCTTCCGTTTCCCCCCCTCAGGTTCTCAGGGTGGGAACATTGGAGCTTAGCTTGGATCTTTACAGCTTGCTTACTGGATTTGCTCATGTACGGTTTTGGACTTTGAGCTAGCTATGGTTTATCACTTCACTTTGGGGATAGTACTTTATGTATTTCAGTTTTTCAGTTTATGCTTTTCTCTAGACTTTGTTTGTTGGAAAATAATGATCAAGTACTTTGTTATAACATGACTATGGTTTTGAAATGTTAGTCTGATCCGCTGCTTTATTTACTCTGTTTTACTTATATATGTGTTCTGTCTTGTGATATCTGCATGCATGTTTACCTTGTTTAAACGCCCCTCCGAAGCCAATGTACTTGCAAGAGTTACCTTGGCGGAGGTGGGGTGTTACATTTGGTATCAGAGCATAAGGTTTACAAGATTTGAGCAAAAGTATTTTTAAAACTTACCTTTTGAAAAACTATTTTCAAAACCAATTAAGTATTTTCCAAGAAAAGTCTAGTATTTTAAAAGGCTATTCCCCAAAAGCCATAGCACTATCCTTCTTTTCTTCGTTTTGAATCTATCTTTTTCTTTTTCAGTATGGCCGATCTTAACCTTCCCGAGGGAGTGACCATTCCCGGATGGTTCCGGAGGTACTTGGAAGCTAGGGCCAATGATGTGGGCCCAGCAAATACCCCCAATATAACTGAGGTTCCTCCTCCTCCTCCTTAGAATCCGCAAGCAGATTTCGCTAAGATTTGCAAAGACTTTAAGGCGATGGGTGGCAAGAACTTTATTGGGACGGAGACTTTTGTGGAGGCAAGAAATTGGTTGAAAGAAACTGAAGATCTCTTCGCCATCTTTGATGTGCAAGATCATAGAAGGGTTTTATTGGCAGCATGGTTATTAAAAGAAGAAGCTGCTTATTAGTGGGAGGTCACCAATGCTACGAGGCCTATAGAGACTTGGGCCGACTTTAGGACAAGATTTGGGCTTAAGTTTCTATCATCAGCTGAGGCGAATTTGCAATTGGAGAAGTTTATATCTTTGAAGCAAGGGAACATGACAGTGAGGGAGTACGTGAATGAGTTTAACAAGCTCGCCCGATTTGGTTTGGACATGATTAATACTCCCCAGAAGAAGGCTTTGCGCTTTGCACGAGGGTTGAATGAGCCACTACAAGGTTTAGCCCTATCTCATATACCTATGGGGGCCACTTTAAAAGGTCTAGTAGACATGGCATTGCTTCAAGGAGACGATAAGAATGCCAAGAAGGAAGTCAAGGCTAATGAGACTCAAGCCAAGAAGACAGACTCCAAGTGCGGAGGAAATCAGAGCAATCAGAACAACAAAAACAACAAGAACATCAAGGGCAACAAGGCCAAGGCGAAGGATCCAAGAAAATGCCACTACTGTGGGAATGTTCGGCACATAGCTAAAGACTGTAAGAAGAGGAAGAGGAAGTCTGGCGAATGCTTTCATTGTGGAGAGACCGGACATTTTAGCAAGGATTGCCCCAAGAAGCAAGGGCAAGGGCAGAATCAACGTGCAGGACCTTCTGGATGGCAAGTGCATGCTCTCAACGCCACTCCAGTTCAGGATCGAGGTATCATTTCTGTAGAAAGTCTTGTTTATATTTCCGATCATCCTGTTCGCACCTTATTTGATTCTGGCACATCGCATAGTTTTATTTCTTCTGACATTGTTGAAAGTTTGCACCTACGTACTAGCTTAGTTGAGGATCCCGTTTGTGTTTCAAATCCAATTGGGGGTTCCGCCCATCTATCTATGATTTGTGTGGATTTGAAGATTTCTATCTTGACCGTAGAATTCACGTGTAATGCTTATGTTCTCGGGTTCACGGGATATGGGTTGATCTTGGGCATGGATTGGTTGTCCAGTTATGGAGCCATTCTCGATTGTGAACATAGGGTGGTGAGGCTCATGACCCACCTCGGTAATACCCTAGAAATTTCTTGTAACCCTAGAGGTCCCGTCATGTTATGTTATCTTGAATCTCTCGACTCATCCATCGATGATCTGCAATCTGTAAGGGTGGTCCGAGACTATCCCGATGTCTTTGAAGAAGTTAGGGGGTTACCCCCTAAACGAGAGATAGATTTCCGCATTTATCTAGTCGATAATGCCAAGCCAGTATCATTGCCCGTTAGGCACATGGCCCCACGAGAAAGAAGGGAGCTCAGTAAGCAAATCAAGGAGCTGCTTGAGAAGGGTTTTATTAGACGAAGCATTTCTGAATGGGGTGCTCCGGTGGTATTCGCTACTAAGGCGGATGGTTCGCTTCGTCTATGTGTTGATTATCGAGAGTTGAACAAGCTGAAAAAGAAGAATAGGCACCCGTTACCGAGGATTGATGATCTCTTTGACCAGCTTGTAGGTGCTTCTATTTTCTCTCAACTCGAGCTAGCCACCGGATTCCATCAGCTTAGAGTGGCTGAGGATAGCATTGATAAGACTGCGTTTAGGACTCCAGATGGATTCTTTGAATGGCTTGTCATGCCATTCGGTTTGACTAATGCACCTGCCCACTTCGTAGATTTGATGAGTAGGGTGTTCAGGGAGTTCCTCAACAAGTTTGTTGTTGTCTTCGTGGATGATATTCTGATCTTCTCAAAGGACGAGGAAGAACATGCCAGACATCTCAAGGAAGTGATGGATACGCTTAGAGCGCATCAGTTGAAGGCCAAGTTCTCCAAATGTCATTTCTGGAGAAGGGAAGTTCGGTTTCTTGGACATATAGTTTCTAAGCAAGGCATAGCGGTGGATCCCGCGAAAGTGGTTGTGGTTCAAGATTGGAAGACTCCTAGGAATGTAACCGAAGTAAGAAGCTTTCTCGGTCTGGCAGGCTACTATAGGAAGTTCATCAGGGACTTCGCTAAGATTTCCGCCCCTCTTACTAAGTTGACGAAGAAGAACTTAGTCTTTGCATGGGACTTGGAGTGTGAGCTTGCTTTTCAAAAGCTCAAAAGAGCCCTTACCTCAGCTCCAGTTTTGGCATTACCCAATAGTGGTAAGATGTTTACCGTGTACACAGATGCATGTGGCACGGGGTTAGGAGCTGTTCTAATGCAAGAGGGAAGAGTAATATGTTATGGGGGTAGGCAACTTAAAGTTCATGATAAGAACTATCCCACTCCCGATTTGGAGTTAGCAGCGATCGTCTTTGCACTCAAATCCTGGCGCCACTATCTTCTAGGCGAAAGGTTTGAGTTGTATACTGATCACAAGTCACTCAAATACCTCTTCTCGCAAAAAGATCTGAATCTAAGGCAGCAAAGGTGGATGGAATTCTTGGCCTCTTATGACTTTGAGATAGCTTATACCCCTGGCAAGGGTAATGTAGTGGCAGATGCACTAAGCAGAAGGAGATTGACTTTGAGCCCCTTGTTCATTGAGATGAAGAACTTGGAATTCTTGGCAACCTTTGATTTCACGACGGCTGTTGAGTCGATGACGGGTTTATTAGCATCCCTTGAGCTTAGACCCACACTTCTTGATCAAGTTGGGGCTTCATAAAAGGAAGATCCACAGATAGTCGAGGTCATGGACAAGTTGATTCATGGTGAGATGTCTAGTCACCTTGCCAGATATACTATTGATGATAAAGGATGGCTAAGGCATGATGGGAGATTATGTGTTCCTCGAGTGGGAGATTTAGTCCATAGAGTTCTTGAAGAAGCACATCACTCGAAGATGACTATACATCCGGGAGGAGATAAGATGTATAGAGATATGAAGCGCATTTTCTTTTGGGATGGAATGAAGAAGGATGTAGCAGAGTATGTTTCAAAGTGCATGGTGTGCCAACAAGTGAAAGCCGAGTCAAAGAAACCAGGTGGGCTATTACATCCATTGGAGGTCCTGCAATGGAAGTGAGAGAGTATTTCTATGGATTTTGTGGATGGATTGCCTAGGTCAAGGAGAGGGAACACAAGCATATGGGTCATAGTTGACAGACTTACGAAGAGTGCTCACTTCATCCCAGTAAAGAGCAAGAGGACATCATCAGGGCTGGCATCTATTTATCTTCGAGAAATAGTGCGGTTGCATGGAGTTCCTTCTATCATAGTTAGCGATCATGACCCAATTTTCACTAGCCAGTTCTGGAATAGTTTGCAAGAAGCGATGGGTACGCGATTGAATCTAAGTACAGCCTATCACCCCCAGACAGATGGCCAAACCGAAAGGGTGAATAGAGTACTAGAAGATCTCTTGAGGCTTTGTGTTCTCGACTTCGGTGGTACTTGGGAAGACCACCTTCCTCTTGTAGAGTTTGCGTATAATAATAGCTATCAAGCCAGCATAGGGATGGCACCATTTGAAGCTTTGTATGGGAGGCCGTGTAGGTCACCATCTTGTTGGTGGGAGACAACAGATAGACTTATACTTGGGCTCGATATGATATGGGACACATCCGAGAAAGTTGAATTAGTGAGAAGAAGGATGAAAGCGGCCCAAGATAGACAGAAATCCTATGCTGACAAACGAAGGGCAGATTTGGAATTCGAAGTGGGAGACATGGTTTTCGTGAAGGTTTCTCCTTTGCGTAATTTGGTACGTTTTGGAGCAGTTGGGAAGCTGGCACCAAGGTTCGTAGGACCCTTCCCTATCATAGAAAGAATTGGAAAGATGGCCTATAAGGTGGAATTGCCCGAAAAGCTAGCCGGAGTGCATAATGTCTTTCTTGTCTCGCATCTCCAAAAGTGCCTACATGAATCCGCTGAGGTGGTTGAACCAAGCATTCTTGAAGACATTGAGGTAGAGAAGGAGGCAAACTTGAGAAAAGCTCCGATTCGTATCTTGGGAACAGAGATCAAGAAACTAAGGAATCGAGAAGTCAAGTTGGTGAAAGTTCAGTGGGGTGAAGCCGAGGAAGACGCAACTTGGGAAACCGAGGAGAAGATGCGTGGGCTTTATCCATTTCTTTTTGAGGGTACATTCTCGATCTCTTTTCCTCAATAGCCTATCTTTCTTTTTATCTGCGTTTATCCTGTTTATCTTATTATCTCGTTAAACTTATCACGAGGACCTTAGGTAGAAACCCTTTGGATGAAACATGTATTTGAAACATGTTATGCTTGATGGTTGCAAGTGGTTGCAAGTGTTTGCACGTGGATACTCGTGGATGCATGATACACATTAGGCACTAAGATAGGCTCACACACTTTCATGTTGCATATGCATGAGTGCTTATACTTATTCGTGGATGAAACTTGTTGTGCTATCACGTGGATGTTGCATATGGATGAATGTTATGTGCACTCATGTAGAGATTATAAGTTGTATTAGGAATTTGCATACATATGGACTCATTTCACTAACATACTTTGCATTAAGGAGGTTTACTGTATCAGTAACCGCCAGATTTTTGCATTAGATAAGTACATATACACACACCTTTGCATATGATCATACAGCATTTAGAATCATTTAAGGACAATGACTGCACGTGGATGATGTTTTGAGTAGATGGATGATGGATGGTAGGATACGTTCTTCCTAACTTGGAGATTTCGGGGATGAAATCCTTTAAGGAGGGGAGAATGTAACAACCCGTATTTTTGAATAACATGCTATAACACAAATCAAGGCAGAATTAAACTGTAAAATCTGAATCAAGGGAAACGGGCTGTGCCATTGCGTTCGTCTCGGAAAAATACGCGAAATAGAGTCCGAGTTTTCGAAAATCGGAGTCCGTATGACCAAGATATGGCCTCGCGAAGTTTCACAAAAAAATTCAAATTCAAAACAGATTCAAATTTCAGAAAATCAGAAGTGGCGGGAAAATTCCCGCCAGACCCAGTGGGGGTCGACCTGGGGGTCGACTGGGGAGTCAACCTCCCTCCAGGTCGACTGGGGAGTCGACCCCAGGGTCGACCTGGGAGTCGACCTGCCTGGTCGGCCCAGGCAACCTGGTGCACCCATCTTGGCTGCTTTGACCTGTTTTGGAGGCTTGTGACGGGATTTGATGGCTTGGATTGAATCTAGGGTTAATCCTATGGCTAATACTATCCTAATCCTCTATAAAAAGACCCCTAAACCTAGCCTAAATCACCATTATTCAATCCTACAACTAAACTATGTCAAATTGGTTCCTCTCATGGCCTCCACTCTCATGCTAAAATTCCTAAGTTTATTTCTATGAGAGATTGTGAGTTCATACAAGTGTTTTCAAGCTTGTATGAGTGTTCTTAGTTTGCATTCAAGTCAAGTTGCAACATTTCTATTTCAAAGCAAGGGTTTTTCATTGGAGCATTCATATTTGGGTCTTTTTGGTGATTGCATAAGGGCTTCGTCTCAATCTTTTAATAACTATTTATTTGTGTCTTCAAAGCATTGTAAGCCCTTTTCTACTTTCTTTTTATTGAACTCTAAAGTTAAATGAATGACGCAAGTTTGGGGTTGATCATTATGATATGCAAGTTTGGTTGATCATTATGATATGCAAGTTTGGTTGATTATTATGATATGCAAGTTTGGTTAATCATTATGCTATGCAAGTTGGTTTAATCATTATGTATGACACATGTGGCTATGATATGCAAGTTAAACTTGATGTTGTGAGCATAAAGCTCCAAGCTTTATATTAAAGGTTGCATTTTGGCAACATGAAAGTTATCATATCCCTTATGATAACTTACATGTAAGGCTAAATGCGAACTTCTAGCAACTTCTACATGTCATTTATCACTATGTATCACTCATATGCTAAGTTTGGTTTTATGCATGCTTTTGAAGCCTAATAATGCAATATGCAAGTATATGAACATAAATACATTTCATATGCCACCATGTTAAACTTGTGGCTTCAACACCTTTTTGTCATGATTATGCCAAGTTCCCTATTTTATCCTTTATGCGTTGATGCGATTATGTAAACGATGGGATTACGTTGGGGTTGGGTAACATTATGACATAAACATGGTTTTTATAACATAACGTGATATGTTAACTTGTAATTATGTTTTGGAAACATAATGGACATGACTCTTAGAAAATATGAGTGTGGCCAACTCGGGGTTGGGTTGAGTTTGTAGCATAAATCTACCCGGACCCGCCCGGCTTAACTAGTGGCCACAAACAATAGGATCCAATGTGAGAAGTTGGTCATGTTGTGCTCGAACCCAAGGTTAGACCAAGTTGTGGTGTAAAGCTACCCGGACCCGCCCGGCTTAACTAATAACCACAACAAAGTCTAATGTGAGAGGTTAATGCACATTAAGTTAATTAATTAATGCCTCCTGATTAGGGTTAAGTCATGGTCCACTTAATACTTAATCAATTTGTGCTTGATGGGTTAATCGGGGTTAAGTCATGGATCTTGGGTACACTTAACCAATTTAATCCACGTTTGGATCGGGTTAACCACATTTAACCCGTTATGGAAACCCTAGTTGCGTGGTCCTTTTCAGCAGTATCCCTTTTGATAGTATCATAAGACCCTAGGACTAGGCTAGGGTGGGGGCACGATTACTGGGCTGACATGTAAGCGACCAAAACGACGGCTGAGTAGGTATGCCGGTGTAGGTCCAGGCGGACTATGGTCGTGCACTTAATCCGGAGTTGGAAAATCAGGCACGGGTACCAGTAGATCTAGACTGTGCATACTTGATTGGTGTTCGAGGTTTACACCCTAGGACTTGATACACCCTGGGGTGGACCTAGCGCAGTTAGCTACATTGCATGTTTGGGCCGTATGACACCGACACTTGACGAGTTAGGCTTATAGGGAGCCGATCGACTAGACCGTGTAGTTGGACCTTGGTTTAGGTCACCTCATGATGTTGGGCCAAGCTTGGGCTAAGTGATCAATTCTTGTTTTTACTTGACATGTTAGAATGCTAGTACACCCGTGGTGCAAAACTTAACCTTGATATTGCGATGACACCTTTATCTATCTTGTTAGTTAATCACCATGCCAGTATGTTATTATCCTTATGTTCACCTCAGCTTCTCATGCCAGTTAACTTTACTAGTTCATGGACAGATAGTAGTAGGGCTTACCAGTCTTTTTGACTGACCTGTTTTCTTTCACCTCTTTTCTTCCGTTTCCCCCCCCCCCCTCAGGTTCTCAGGGTGGGAACATTGGAGCTTAGCTTGTATCTTTACAGCTTGCTTACTGGATTTGCTCATGTACGGTTTTGGACATTGAGCTAGCTATGGTTTATCACTTCACTTTGGGGATAGTACTTTATGTATTTCAGTTTTTCAGTTTATGCTTTTCTCTAGACTTTGTTTGTTGGAAAATAATGATCAAGTACTTTATTGTAACATGACTATGGTTTTGAAATGTTAGTCTGATCCGCTGCTTTATTTACTCTGTTTTACTTATATATGTGTTCTGTCTTGTGATATCTGCATGCATGTTTACCTTGTTTAAATGCCCCTCTGAAGCCAATGTACTTGCAAGAGTTACCTTGGCGGAGGTGGGGTATTACATATGGTATTAGAGCATAAGGTTTACAAGATTTGAGCAAAAGTATTTTTAAAACTTACCTTTTGAAAAACTATTTTCAAAACCAATTAAGTATTTTCCAAGAAAAGTCTAGTATTTTAAAAGGCTATTCCCCAAAAGCCATAGCACTATCCTTCGTTTCTTCGTTCTGAATCTATCTTTTTCTTTTTTAGTATGGCTGATCTTAACCTTCCCGAGGGAGTGACCATTCCCGGATGGTTCTGGAGGTACTTGGAAGCTAGGGCCAACGATGTGGGCCCAGCAAATACCCCCAATATAACTGAGGTTCCTCCTCCTCCTCAGAATCCGCAAGCAGATTTCGCTAAGATTTGCAAAGACTTTAAGGCGATGGGTGGCAAGAACTTTATTGGGACGGAGACTTTTGTGGAGGCAAGAAATTGGTTGAAAGAAACTGAAGATCTCTTCGCCATCTTTGATGTGCAAGATCATAGAAGGGTTTTATTGGCAGCATGGTTATTAAAAGAAGAAGCTGCATATTAGTGGGAGGTCACCAATGCTACGAGGCCTATAGAGACTTGGGCCGACTTTAGGACAAGATTTGGGCTTAAGTTTCTATCCTCAGCTATGACAGTAAGGGAGTACGTGAATGAGTTTAACAAGCTCGCCCGATTTGGTTTGGACATGATTAATACTCCCCAGAAGAAGGCTTTGCGCTTTGCACGAGGGTTGAATGAGCCACTACAAGGTTTAGCCCTATCTCATATACCTATGGGGGCCACTTTCGAAGGTCTAGTAGACATGGCATTGCTTCAAGGAGACGATAAGAATGCCAAGAAGGAAGTCAAGGCTAATGAGACTCAAGCCAAGAAGACAGACTCCAAGTGGGGAGGAAATCAGAGCAATCAGAACAACAAAAACAACAAGAACAACAAGGGCAACAAGGCCAAGGCGAAGGATCCAAGAAAATGCCACTACTGTGGGAATGTTCGGCACATAGCTAAAGACTGTAAGAAGAGGAAGAGGAAGTCTGGCGAATGCTTTCATTGTGGAGAGACCGGACATTTTAGCAAGGATTGCCCCAAGAAGCTAGGACAAGGGAAAGGGCAGAATCAGCGTGCAGGACCTTCTGGAGGGAAAGTGCATGCTCTCAACGCCACTCCAGTTCAGGATCGAGGTAGCATTTCTATAGAAAGTCTTGTTTATATTTCCGATTATCCTGTTCGCACCTTATTTGATTCTGGCGCATCGCATAGTTTTATTTCTTCTGACATTGTTGAAAGTTTGCACCTACGTACTAGCTTAGTTGAGGATCCCGTTTGTGTTTCAAATCCAATTGGGGGTTCCGCCCATCTATCTATGATTTGTGTGGATTTGAAGATTTCTATCTTGACCGTAGAATTCACGTGTAATGCTTATGTTCTCGGGTTCACGGGATATGGGTTGATCTTGGGCATGGATTGGTTGTCCAGTTATGGAGCCATTCTCAATTGTGAACATAGGGTGGTGAGGCTCATGACCCGCCTCGGTAATACCCTAGAAATTTCTTGTAACCCTAGAGGTCCCGTCATGTTATGTTATCTTGAATCTCTCGACTCGTCCATCGATGATCTGCAATCTGTAAGGGTGGTCCGAGACTATCCCGATGTCTTTGAAGAAGTTAGGGGGTTACCCCCTAAACGAGAGATAGATTTCCGCATTTATCTAGTCGATAATGCCAAGCCAGTATCATTGCCCGTTAGGCACATGGCCCCACGAGAAAGAAGAGAGCTCAGTAAGCAAATCAAGGAGCTGCTTGAGAAGGGTTTAATTAGACGAAGCATTTCTGAATGGGGTGCTCCGGTGGTATTCGCTACTAAGGCGGATGGTTCGCTTCGTCTATGTGTTGATTATCGAGAGTTGAACAAGCTGACAAAGAAGAATAGGCACCCGTTACCGAGGATTGATGATCTCTTTGACCAGCTTGTAGGTGCTTCTATTTTCTCTCAACTCGAGCTAGCCACCGGATTCCATCAGCTTAGAGTGGCTGAGGATAGCATTGATAAGACTGCATTTAGGACTCCAGATGGATTCTTTGAATGGCTTGTCATGCCATTCGGTTTGACTAATGCACCTGCCCACTTCGTAGATTTGATGAGTAGGGTGTTCAGGGAGTTCCTCAACAAGTTTGTTGTTGTCTTCGTGGATGATATTCTGATCTTCTCAAAGGACGAGGAAGAACATGCCAGACATCTCAAGGAAGTGATGGATACGCTTAGAGCGCATCAGTTGAAGGCCAAGTTCTCCAAATGTCATTTCTGGAGAAGGGAAGTTCGGTTTCTTGGACATATAGTTTCTAAGCAAGGCATAGCGGTGGATCCTGCGAAAGTGGTTGTGGTTCAAGATTGGAAGACTCCTAGGAATGCAACCGAAGTAAGAAGCTTTCTCGGTCTGGCAGGCTACTATAGGAAGTTCATCAGGGACTTCGCTAAGATTTCGGCCCCTCTTACTAAGTTGACGAGGAAGAACTTAGTCTTTGCATGGGACTTGGAGTGTGATCTTGCTTTTCAAAAGCTCAAAAGAGCCCTTACCTCTGCTCCAGTTTTGGCATTACCCAATAGTGGTAAGATGTTTACCGTGTACACAGATGCATGTGGCACTGGGTTAGGAGCTGTTCTAATGCAAGAGGGAAGAGTGATATGTTATGGGGGTAGGCAACTTAAAGTTCATGAGAAGAACTATCCCACTCACGATTTGGAGTTAGCAGCGATCGTCTTTGCACTCAAATCCTGGCGCCACTATCTTCTAGGCGAAAGGTTTGAGTTGTATACTGATCACAAGTCACTCAAATACCTCTTCTCGCAAAAAGATCTGAATCTAAGGCAGCAAAGGTGGATGGAATTCTTGGCCTCTTATGACTTCGAGATAGCTTATACCCCTGGCAAGGGTAATGTAGTGGCAGATGCACTAAGTAGAAGGAGATTGACTTTGAGCCCCTTGTTCATTGAGATGAAGAACTTGGAATTCTTGGCAACCTTTGATTTCACGACGGCTGTTGAGTCGATGACGGGTTCATTAGCATCCCTTAAGCTTAGACCCACACTTCTTGATCAAGTTGGGGCTTCACAGAAGGAAGATCCACAGATAGTTGAGGTCATGGACAAGTTGATTCATGGTGAGACGTCTAGTCACCTTGCCAGATATACTATTGATGATAAAGGATGGCTAAGGCATGATGGGAGATTATGTGTTCCTCGAGTGGGAGATTTAGTCCATAGAGTTCTTGAAGAAGCGCATCACTCGAAGATGACTATACATCCGGGAGGAGATAAGATGTATAGAGATATGAAGCACATTTTCTTTTGGGATGGAATGAAGAAGGATGTAGCAGAGTATGTTTCAAAGTGCATGGTGTGCCAACAAGTGAAAGCCGAGTCAAAGAAACCAGGTGGGCTATTACATCCATTGGAGGTCCCACAATGGAAGTGGGAGAGTATTTCTATGGATTTTGTGGATGGATTGCCTAGGTCAAGGAGAGGGAACACAAGCATATGGGTCATAGTTGACAGACTTACAAAGAGTGCTCACTTCATCCCAGTAAAGAGCAAGAGGACATCATCAGGGCTGGCATCTATTTATCTTCGAGAAATAGTGCGGTTGCATGGAGTTCCTTCTAGCATAGTTAGCGATCGTGACCCAATTTTCACTAGCCAGTTCTGGAATAGTTTGCAAGAAGCAATGGGAACGCGATTGAATCTGAGTACAGCCTATCACCCCCAGACAGATGGCCAAATCGAAAGGGTGAATATAGTACTAGAAGATCTCTTGAGGCTTTGTGTTCTCGACTTCGGTGGTACTTGGGAAGACCACCTTCCTCTTGTAGAGTTTGCGTATAATAATAGCTATCAAGCCAGCATAGGGATGGCACCATTTGAAGCTTTGTATGGGAGGTCGTGTAGGTCACCATCTTGTTGGTGGGAGATAATAGATAGACTTATACTTGGGCTCGATATGATACGGGACACATCCGAAAAAGTTGAATTAGTGAGAAGAAGGATGAAAGCGGCCCAAGATAGACAGAAATCCTATGCTGACAAATGAAGGGCAGATTTGGAATTCGAAGTGGGAGACATGGTTTTCGTGAAGGTTTCTCCTTTGCGTAATGTGGTACGTTTTGGAGCAGTTGGGAAGCTGGCACCAAGGTTCGTAGGACCCTTCCCTATCATAGAAAGAATTGGAAAGATGGCCTATAAGGTGGAATTGCCCGAAAAGCTAGCCGGAGTGCATAATGTCTTTCATGTCTCGCATCTCCGAAAGTGCCTACATGAATCCGCTGAGGTGGTTGAACCAAGCATTCTTGAAGACATTGAGGTAGAGAAAGAGGCAACCTTGAGAAAAGCCCCGATTTGTATCTTGGGAACAGAGATCAAGAAACTAAGGAATCGAGAAGTCAAGTTGGTGAAAGTTCAGTGGGGTGAAGCCGAGGAAGATGCAACTTTGGAAACCAAGGAGAAGATGCGTGGGCTTTATCCATTTCTTTTTTAGAGTACATTCTCGATCTCTTTTCCTAAATAGCATATCTTTCTTTTTATCCGCGTTTATCCTGTTTATCATATTATCTCGTTAAACTTATCACGAGGACCTTAGGTAGAAACCCTTTGGATGAAACATGTATTTGAAACATGTTATGCTTGATGGTTGCAAGTGGTTGCAAGTGTTTGCACGTGGATACTCGTGGATGCATGATACACATTAGGCACTAAGATCGGCTCACACACTTTCATGTTGCATATGCATGAGTGCTTATACTTATTCGTGGATGAAATTTCTTATGCTATCACGTGGATGTTGCATATGGATGAATGTTATGTGCACTCATGTAGAGATTATAAGTTATATTAGGAATTTGCATACATATGGACTCATTTCACTAACATACTTTGCATTAAGGAGGTTTACTCTATCAGTAACCGCCTGATTTTTGCATTAGATAAGTACATATACACACACCTTTGCATATGATCATACAACATTTAGAATTATTTAAGGACAATGACTGCACGTGGATGATGTTTTGAGTAGATGGATGATGGATGGTAGGATACGTTCTTCCTAACTTGGAGATTTCGGGGATGAAATCCTTTAAGGAGGGGAAAATGTAACAACCCGTATTTTTAAATAACATGCTATAACACAAATCTAGGCAGAATTAAACTGTAAAATCCGAATCAAGGGAAACGGGATGTGCCATTGCGTTCGTCTCGGAAAAATACGCGAAATAGAGTCCGAGTTTTCGAAAATCGGAGTCCGTATGACCAAGATATGGCCTCGCGAAGTTTCACGAAAAATTCAAATTCAAAACAGATTCAAATTTCAGAAAATCAGAAGTGGCGGGAAAATTCCCGCCAGACCCAGGGGGGTCGACCTGGGGGTCGACTGGGGATTCGACCTCCCCACCAGGTCGACTGGGGAGTCGACCCCAGGGTTAATCTGGGAGTCGACCTGCCTGGTCGGCCCAGGCAACCTGGTGCACCCATCTTGGCTGCTTTGACCTGTTTTGGAGGCTTGTGACGGGATTTGATGGCTTGGATTGAATCTAGGGTTAATCCTGTGGCTAATACTATCCTAATCCTCTATAAAAAGACCCCTAAACCTAGCCTAAATCACCATTATTCAATCCTACAACTAAACTATGTCAAATTGGTTCCTCTCATGGCCTCCACTCTCATGCTAAAATTCCTAAGTTTATTTCTATGAGAGATTGTGAGTTCCTACAAGTGTTTTCAAGCTTGTATGAGTGTTCTTAGTTTTCATTCAAGTCAAGTTGCAACATTTCTATTTCAAAGCAAGGGTTTTTCATTGGAGCATTCATATTTGGGTCTTTTTGGTGATTGCATAAGGGCTTCGTCTCAATCTTTTAATAACTATTTATTTGTGTCTTCATAGCATTGTAAGCCCTTTTCTACTTTCTTTTTATTGAACTCTAAAGTTAAATGAATGACGCAAGTTTGGGGTTGATCATTATGATATGCAAGTTTGGTTGTTCATTATGATATGCAAGTTTGGTTGATTATTATGATATGCAAGTTTGGTTGATCATTATGCTATGCAAGTTGGTTTAATCATTATGTATGACACATGTGGCTATGTTATGCAAGTTAAACTTGATGTTGTGAGCATAAAGATCCAAGCTTTATATTAAAGGTTGCATTTTGGCAACATGAAAGTTATCATATCCCTTATGATAACTTGCATGTGAGGCTAAATGCGAACTTCAAGCAACTTCTACATGTCATTTACCACCATGTATCACTCATATGCTAAGTTTGGTTTTATGCATGCTTTTGAAGCCTAATAATGCAATATGCAAGTATATGAACATACATACATTTCATATGCCACCATGTTAAACTTGTGGCTTCAACACCTTTTTGTCATGATTATGCCAAGTTCCCTATTTTATCCTTTATGCGTTGATGCGATTATGTAAACGATGGGATTACGTTGGGGTTGGGTAACATTATGACATAAACATGGTTTTTATAACATAACGTGATATGTTAACTTGTAATTATGTTTTGGAAACATAATGGACATGACACTTAGAAAATATGAGTGTGACCAACTCGAGGTTGGGTTGAGTTTGTAGCATAAATCTACCCGGACCCGCCCGGCTTAACTAGTGGTTACAAACAATAGGATCCAATGTGAGAAGTTGGTCATGTTGTGCTCGAACCCTAGGTTAGACCAAGTTGTGGTGTAAAGCTACCCGGACCCGCCCGGCTTAACTAGTAACCACAACAAAGTCTAATGTGAAAGGTTAATGCACATTAAGTTAATTAATTAATGCCTCCTGATTAGGGTTAAGTCATGGTCCACTTAATACTTAATCAATTTGGGCTTGATGGGTTAATCGGGGTTAAGTCATGGATCTTGGGTACACTTAACCAATTTAAATCACGTTTGGATCGGGTTAACCACATTTAACCCGTTAAGGAAACCCTAGTTGCATGGTCCTTTTCAGCAGTAACCCTCTTGATAGTAACATAAGATCCTAGGACTAGGCTAGGGTGGGGGCACGATTACTGGGCTGACATGTAAGCGACCAAAACGACGGCTGAGTAGGTATGCCGGTGTAGGTCCAGGCGGACTATGGTCGTGCACTTAGTCCGGAGTTGGAAAATCAGGCACGGGTACCAGTAGATCTAGACTGTGCATACTTGATTGGTGTCCGAGGTTTACACCCTAGGACTTGATACACCCTGGGGTGGACCTAGCGTAGTTAGCTACATTGCATGTTTGGGCCGTATGACACCGACACTTGATGAGTTAGGCTTATAGGGAGCTGATCGACTAGACCGTGTAGTTGGACCTTGGTTTAGGTCACCTCATGATGTTGGGCCAAGCTTGGGCCAAGGGATCAATTCTTGTTTTTACTTGACATGTTAGAATGCTAGTACACCCGTGGTGCAAAACTTAACCTTGATATTGCGATGACACCTTTATCTATGTTGTTAGTTAATCACCATGCCAGTATGTTGTTATCCTTATGTTCACCTCAGCTTCTCATGCCAGTTAACTTTACTAGTTCATGGACAAATAGTAGTAGGGCTTACCAGTCTTTTTGACTGACCTGTTTTCTTTCACCTCTTTTCTTCCGTTCCCCCCCCTCAGGTTCTCAGGGTGGGAACATTGGAGCTTAGCTTGGATCTTTACAGCTTGCTTACTGGATTTGCTCATGTACGGTTTTGGACATTGAGCTAACTATGGTTTATCACTTCACTTTGGGGATAGTACTTTATGTATTTCAGTTTTTCAGTTTATGCTTTTCTCTAGACTTTGTTTGTTGGAAAATAATGATCAAGTACTTTGTTGTAACATGACTATGTTTTTGAAATGTTAGCCTGATCCGCTGCTTTATTTACTCTGTTTTACTTATATATGTGTTCTGTCTTGTGATATCTGCATGCATGTTTACCTTGTTTAAATGCCCCTCCGAAGCCAATGTACTTGCAAGAGTTACCTTGGCGGAGGTGGGGTGTTACACATATCCTCAAAACATAGCCAGATCTATTTTTTGGAATTTTTGGGGACCGTATGTGGCCTCGGTAAATTGAAATGTGCGTTCAAATTCAATATATAGATTTATATTTTGATTTAAATGGAAACTGATAGAAACAATCAAATTGGTTTATGAAACTTATTCCATTGTGTTCGGAATGGGGGTATTTGGCTAGGGGCGATAGTCGTTGGGTTCGATTTGGAGTTCGTATCGGAAAACATGAATTTTTGGTAATTAAAAAAATTAAATTAAAAAAAATATTTTACTATAATTGCCCCCGTAATGGTAGCGCCCCCTTCAGTAAATTACGGTCGCCTCCTTTCAAAATCGAGGGCTATAGTGCTTCGTTCTTTTTTCCCCCTTGTTCTAAAAATCCACGCAACAAATCATGGGGCTTCCAAAGGCAAAATGAGAGAGGCGACTGAGATCTAGAGGGTGGACAGTGGTGATGGATTGTAGTGGCGGGGTTTGCTGGAATTCAGGGCTAGAATTCGTTAGCTTTGGGGCGGGTTCTGGAGTTGATGGCTGCACCGAATTCGAAGGGCTTGGTGGTGGAGGAAGGCGACGGGTATGTAATGACCCGCATTTTCAGCAGTATAATAATTTATTTATTTAATTATTTAAATAGTGTTTCAGAGAATTAAATGGTCATTGAATTAAATAATAGTGAATATTTAATTAAAAAATAAATTAAATAATATATTTAATTCTGAAATAATTAGAATTGGCTGAAGTGGTGTGATATGGTGTGAACTGGATCATCTGTGATATTTAATTCAGCTTGGAATTGAATTTAAATAACGAATATATTATAAACGATTGTTTGAACGTAGAGTTATAATATAATTAAAATCGAGTTCAAAATGGCGCTGCAGTTCGTAAATTGGTGATTCGAACTTCAACTGAATGTACATGATTCGTTTTAAATCGGATTTCTGTGAAACAAGAAACGTGAGGAGCTGGTGAAGTATATCTTTCTAGTGGAAGAGAAAAATCAGGATTTCATCGTGTAGATTTTGAGATATGTCTGAATCAAATTTTAAAATAGTCGCTATAGAATCGTTTATCGACCGTATCGGTTTATTCGATATAACTAGAGATCGAGTTTGAATTTAGACAAGGTTCATTTGTGACATAGCGATAATTAAATTTTTAGAATTTTACTGTAATTTTTAATTAATTAAATACACAACTTTCTATTTGGAGTATTTTGCACCCTGTACCAATATTTTGGGATTTCACAGAATGAGCTAACCTACCGGTATTATTATATTTTTGGAATCGTGGTGCAATACTGGACACGACTACATTTTTAATTCTGTCTGTAGCGGACTTTTTGTGAATGAAATCCTTCATAATGATACACTATACATAGGCCATATAACGGTTTATGTGAATGTACGTGTTCCCTCTATTCCTCTAGTACAGTTTACGTTGTCCTTACCACTTTAATAATAGGAGGTTTATTTTAAGTGAAGTGATTAGAGTTGAGAGCCAAGTTGGATTTAAGCACACCATAATATATATGTATGGTTTCTTAACAACCACATATACATATTATACATAATGTGTTCGCGTTGAAAGGAAGTGAATTGTCATCCATCAATATGTATCTACCCTAAAAAAAAAAGATTAGACTGTTGCAATACTTTGAATTATTTCATACGTTCAAAGTACTCCACGTTCAAAGTTAACAAGGCCAAAAGAAGACCACATCCCCTACCTACCAAATATTTTCAAACAAAACGTGTATACATCAAGACCACATTCCCCACCTACCAAACATTACCAAGATCAAAACAAGGCCATGCTATCCAATTTTCAGCCGCAACCTCATTATCTATAAAATGCGAGAAACCAGATCTCAGCAAAACAAAAATTTCGATAAAAGAAAATTCTCTAAAAATAAAATCCAAATTAAATCAGTCGAGTGCGGCTCGTCGGTCTTGGGTTTCCGAGAGCTCGTCTGAGCACTGCAAGGGGGCGGAGGAGGGCCAGACACGTCGGAGAAGGAAGGGGATTCAAGGGCGATGGTCCTCTATGGTCGGACAAACGTGGAGCAGCGATAAAAAGATGGTCAATGCAGATTGCTACGTGGAGTTGGAGATGTCGGATTTTGCCTAAGAACGGCGGAGCAATGGTTGATAAGGCAGTAGGGTAGAGGATATTTTGAAGAGTTTCTGTAGTAGAAATAACATGAAAGAAGGCGTTGTTTTAAGGGGGTTCACTGGTGTCGGTTCGTATGACTTCGTGGATGACCAGAGCTTTCACAGTACGGGTTTTTTTAAGCAGGAGAACGCCTGCATAGTGGTGCTTACGAGGTGGAGCTGGCAAATTGAATTGGGGAGGAAATATTGTTCGTGTTGGGAGCTGGGTTTGAAGGTGAATTACGAGTTCAACATGAAGGGTATGAGGATGAAGCGTGATTGACGAGTGGAATTATAGTATATTTACCTTGATTTTTAAACAAGTATTGGAGGAGTTTGGGTCTCATGAAGATTTCCATTTTTGGTTTGGGAAATACAGAGGAGTGCGGAATTTCCTGTATGGGGAAGAAGCTTAAGTACGGGTCTGGGCTTTTGCATTGGTGATGGGCCGGTTTTGGAAAGGTTAAGCCCACTTAATATAAAGGAAATTCAATTTATTTTATTTTATAACGTACAAACTTATATAAGGTGTGACTTCGTGATACAATATCAAAATTGAGAGAAACAAGATCCGATGGGATCGTATGGACGGACACTACCCAATGGAACTGACGGGGAGTGGAGTGTAGCTCGTTTGAATTTAGGGCGAAATAAACTGTTTGATTCAAATCAAATAATAGTTTTTCATTCTTTAAAGATGAACTGCCAATGTGAGTAAATCTCACTAACTCCGAACAGTTTATAATTTCATGTTGTATTTTTATAACTGTTAAATATTGGTTGATTGACTGTGTATTGACTGTTTAAATGAACTACTAGTCAGTTAGTTGAATTTCTATATTGATTCTGTTTATCAGAATATATTATATGAAATTGAAAGTGATGTTGATTTTATTATGTAACATCTGTGGATGTAGGGAAACAGATTGGAGGAATCCGACTGGATTCCTCAATAGTTATTTTATTGTTTTTTCCATATATTTTGATATATGATGTGAATTATAACCTGTTGTTGATTGTGTATGTATGGACGATATTGATCATCGTGATTTGATATGTTGAATACCATAACATACCGGAATGTTGATAAGGGAATTTTCAAAGTGGTATTGAAAATAAAATATTTATAAACTGGAATATTTATAAATAAGAAGTATTGATAAATTGGAATATTTATAAATAGGAGATATTTAGAAAGGGAATAATCATAAAATCAAAGAATTTTATAAAACGATTATTTACCTAGCAAGTAAATAGAAGTATAAAGAAAGATATTTACGTAGAAAGTAAATAAATAGAATAAAGGAATAAATAGAATTAAAATGGGATATTTATTCAGAAAGTATTTAAATAGAATAAAGGAATATTTGTTTAGTAAATAAATAGAATAAAGGAATATTTATTGGGAAAATAAATAGGATTAAAAAAGGAAATTAACGAGATAGAAAAGAGTTAGTCGATTAGAGTTAATTGAATATAAAGTTATTCGAAATAGAGTTTATCGAATATTAGTTATTCAAAATAGAGTAAAAGAAATAGAGTTAAACAAGATTAGAAACTGACTAGAGATTAGTTAAGTTGAATAGTTTTATGAGTATCGATCTGATGTTGGTTTCGGCCTTCGGGGTTTATACATAGAGAATTGTTCTCCTACTAGTTTACAGTCAGGGACTGATAGTTGTGAAATGATAGTGATATGTAAATAAACAATGGAAATGTTTTCCAGTGTTAATAACGTATATTTTCTAAACATAGAAAATAAGGAAATATATATTTAGATATATATATATATATGATTGATGATTGATTGATGGAATTTCCATTTGGAAATAATATCGTTGTTTGCACACCTGTTTTTCTTTGATGGTTAAATCACAGACTATCGAAGTTTTGACCATTTTAACGTTGTTAATATGGAGAGTCCAGTTGGATTATTATCCAAAGAACCACTCTGTATTGGCATAAGCGTTGCAAATCATATATGCCAAAGAAAATTGAAGACGGGGTAAAGTGCAAGGAATGTTGTATAAATCTTAGATAACAGTGCCTAAGATGGATGTACTGAATAGTGCCTTTGGTTCATCCTGTTCCTGGATGACTTGTATGGATGAATGTCTGACAGAGTATTTCCGGAAAGGTCACGTACATTGATTTCTTCAACCGTACGAAGAGTGGAAGCGGAGAAGGAAACTTCTTTAGCTAACACGTAATGTACTGTTGTAGACGTCAATTAGTGATTTTCGATGGATCTGACAATGTGGCATTCGAAGTGAATCTGATGTGATGATAAAGCGTAACCTCAAGCCTCATCAACCGGGAAATGACAAAAATCGGGCAGGCAACATGGCTATGTAGGTCTCACCTATCAGGGTGTATATTCATGTGATCTAGAATTTCATTTACTTCTAAAAATCTATTGTTGATGCTGTCCCATTCGGGAAACGATTGCTGATCCCAATCGTTGGTGATATACATTCGATACACTCAAGCGAAATGAGTGGTCGGTCATGTGTGGCCGGGTTGCAGGATGTTCTTGTTGAACCAAGTTTATTCTTTTCTAGAGGTACACTAGCGAAAGGTGGTTCCATACCTTGTCATAGTTGGAAATCCATTACCCATTATGTGCTTGCAATTTTGATTGTATACTATATATGTAGATCGTGAGATGAAAGTGTTTCCGCTAGATGATTATTATATTGTGGTTGATAGACATTATTATAATATCAAAAGGTTTTTGATATTAAGATAATTTGGATTCTCAAAGGGGAAAAACCCATTCCGTTATACGGCATGGTCTTATGAGATATCGTTTACTTGTTCAAACTGTTTAAAATGTTTTACTCATACCAGTCCCATGACTGACCCGGAGTTTATTTTGTTTTGTTTTCCCTAAACTCTTGGGTGCCCAATTTTGTACGGGCATTCAAGTAGTCGGGATTTACAGATACTTGAAGAGATGGAGCAGGAGGCTTCAGGATCATATAGCTATTGTTTATTTCCGCTGTGTTGTAAGTGCTGTATTATGATAATGATGTATATTCATGTACAGATTTATATTTCAAAGTTATGTTATATATATTATATGTTATTCGTTCCGCTGTGAGGTTCGTGTTACTCTGATGTTGTGTTCTTCTTCTTCTTCTTCTTCTTCTATTCTATGTTTCTATCTTATCTTTCCTCACCCTCCAACTTCTTTCATTAACTATTCGATTATTTTCGATCCATGGATGTTCGATATTTGTTGTATATTGGATAACCAATATCGCATTTTTTCCGGGTCGTTACAATTGGTATCAGAGCTTAAGTTAAGTGAATTGCCTTGGCTCTTTGGCATGACTCGGTAGAGATGGGGTTAGTAATACCCTAGATTGAGTTTGAGTGTATATATACGAGTGAAAATATTTGTTATTTGATATAAAAATGGTCTTATATTGTGGAGATTTATTGGTTGAGTTGTTTATGAGTTCTGGTCGATCAGTTTGATCCACTGTATCGGTAGGAGTTACTAAACACTCGAATACGATGGGTCGACATGATATGTTTTGAAAAGTGGGTAAACTAAGTTTGCCTAAGGTATATCTTGATATAGAGAAGATATATGTATCAAAATTATAATATAGTGGATATATTTGTTGTTATTATAATCGAGTAAGAATATAAATTAAGTGGTTATATATATAATCAAGTAGAATTCATACAAGTGTTACGAAATGAATTAAATCTGAAATTTAAACCAGAAATTGAATTAAAATTCTGGAAAATTGGATAAGAGTTTGTAAATGGATTTGGATTAAAAATAAGGGAAATTTAAGATCCTGGGAGATTTTAAATTGTTTTACAAGGAGTGTGAATTATATTTTGAAATGAATTTCAAAGTGGAAATGTTTAGAAATGGTTTTATAGTATTGAACTCACTCCGATCGCTGGAAAATTGATTCTGATGATGACAGCTGCATCATCAGTATTCATTTTCGAGTTGTAAGTGACGAATTACTACCAGAGATACTGTTTTGAATTTGTTTTGGGAAAGACAAGTTGTGTTGAATTTCAAAAAGGAAAATTTGATTTTTGAAAAGAGTAAACTGTTTAAAAACTTCAAGGGAAAGACTATTTGAATTAAAAACAAATTTAACAAGAATTTATGAAAGAAAATTTGAATTAAAGTAAAGCCAGTAAAGTGGTAACTGAGATTGAATTAGAATGATATCAAGACAAATTGGATTGTGAGATTCAAATTTGAAGTGTAATGTGATAATCAAGTTAAGAGTTGGGAATCGAGAAGAAACTCGAGTTGAAATGATATTTGGCTCAGATATAAGCGAATGGTTGTGTTGTGGATAAAAGCAGATTGAAATTTGTTTGGGGTGACCCTTGTATCCGCTGAATTGATAACAGGTGGAAAGAATATAATGATATGCCCGACAAAAAGGTATAAGTTTATATTTCTATTGGATATAAGATTTCTGAGCCGAATTGGCAAGCCGCTTGGCTATTTGATTTTCTTTTGGGTTGGAGATGGCCTAGAGAGGCGGGTTGGAGTTTGAAGTATCGACCAGTACAAAGGAGGTGCTGGCGAATTTTTTTGAAAAGTTGAGGCATTAGAATAATTTCATGATTTTTGAAAATATTAGTTGATAGATTTAAATTAATATTTAATTGAAATTAAATTGGTTCAGTTGAAACTGAAGTTAAGAAGTGAACAAATAATTTATAACCAATTAATAGGGTTTGATCTCTACCTTAGCAATTTCGAGGACGAAATTATTTTAAGTGGGGAAGAACGTAATGACCCACATTTTCAGCGGTATAATAATTTATTTATTTAATTATTTAAATAGCGATTCAAAGAATTAAATGGTCGTTGAATTAAATAATGGTGAATATTTAATTGAAATAATAAATTAAATAATATATTTAATTCTGAAATAATCAGAATTGGCTGAAGTGGCGACATGGTGTGAACTGGATCATCTGTGATATTTAATTCAGCTTGGAATTGAATTTGAATAACGAATATATTATATAAACGACAGTTTGAACGTAGAGTTATAATATAACTAAAATCGAGCTCGAAATGGCGCTGTAGTTCGTAAATTGGCGATTTGAACTTCAACTGAATGTACATGATTCGTTTTAAATTGGATTTCTGTGAAACAAGAAACGTGAGGAGCTGGTGAAGTATATCTTTCTAGTGGAAGAGAAAAATCATGATTTCGTCGTGTAGATTTTGGGATGTCCAAATCAAATTTTAAAATAGTCGCTATAGAATCGTTTATCGACCGTATCAGTTTATTCGATATAACTAGAGATCGGGTTTAAATTTAGACAAGGCTCTTTTGAGACATAGCGACAATTAAATTTTTAGAATTTTACTGTAATTTTTAATTAATTAAATACACAACTTTCTATTTGGAGTATTTTGCACCCTATACCGATATTTTGGGATTTCACAGAATGAGTTAACCTACCGATATTATTATATTTTTGGAATCGTGGCGCAATACTGGACACGACTGCATTTTTGATTCTGTCTGTAGCGGACCGTTTGTGAATGAAATCCTTCGTAATGATACACTATACTTTGGCCATATAACGGTTTCATGTGAATGTATGTGTTCCCTCTACTCCTCTACTATGGTTTACGTTGTCCTTACCACTTTAATAATAGGAGGTTTATTTTAAGTGAAGTGATTAGAGTTGAGAGCCAAGTTGGATTTAAGCACACCATAATATATATGTATGGTTTCTTAACAACCACATATACATATTATACATAATGTGTTCGCGTTGAAAGGAAGTGAATTGTCATCCATCAATATGTATCTACCATAAAACAAATAGATTAGACTGTTGCAATACTTTGAATTATTTCATACGTTCAAAGTTAACAAGGCCAAAAGAAGACCACATCCCCCACCTACCAAGTATTTTCAAACAAAACGTGTATACATGAAGACCACATTCCCTACCTACCAAACATTACCAAGATCAAAACAAGGCCACGCTATCCTATTTTCAGCCGCAACTTCATCATCTATAAAATGCGAGAAACCAGATCTCAAAAAATCAAAAATTTCGTTAAAAGAAAATTCTCTAAAAATAAAATCCAAATTAAACCAGTCGAGTGCTCTTCCTCTAAGCGGCTCGTCGGTCTCGGGTTTCCGAGAGCTCGTCTGAGCATTGCAAGGGGGCGGAGGAGGGTCAGACACGTCAAAGACGGAAGGGGATTCAAGGGCGGTGGTCCTCTGTGGTCGGACAGACGTGGAGCAGCGGTAAAACGATGGTCAATGCGGATTGCAACGGGGAGTTGGAGATGTCGGATTTTTCCTAAGAACGGCGGAGCAGTGGTTGATAAGGCAGTCAGTTAGAGGATATTTTGAAGAGTTTCTGTAGTAGAAATAACGTGAAAGAAGGCGCTGTTTTAAGGGGGTTCACTGGTGTTGGTTCGTATAACTTCGTGGATGACCGGAGCTTTCACAGTATTGGTATTTTTAAGCAGGAGAACGCCTGCATAGTGGTGCTTACGAGCTGGAGCTAGAAAATTGATTTGGGGAGGAAATACTGTTCATGTTGGGAGCTGGGTTTAAAGGTGAATTACGAGTTCAACATGAAGGGTATGAGGATGAAGCGTGATTGACGAGTGGAATTATTGTATATTTACCTTGATTTTTAAACAAGTATTGGAGGAGTTTGAGTCTCATGAAGATTTCCATTTTTGACTTGGGAAATATAGAGGAGTGCGGAATTTCCTGTATGGGGAAGAAGCTTAAGTACGGGTCTGGGCTTTTGCATTGGTGATGGGCCAGTTTTGGAAAGGTTAAGCCCACTTAATATAAAGGAAATTCAATTTATTTTATTTTATAATGTTCAAACTTATATAAGGTGTAACTTCGTGATACTATATCAGAATTGTGAGAAACAAGATCTGATGGGATCGTATGGACGGACACTACCCAATGGAACTGACGGGGGGTGGAGTGTAGCTCATTTGAATTTAGGGCGAAATAAATTGTTTGATTCAAATCAAACAACAGTTTATCGTTCTTTAATGATGAACTGCCAATGTGAGTAATCTCACTAACTCCGAACAGTTTATAATTTCATGTTGTATTTTTATAACTGTTAAATATTGGTTGATTGACTGTGTGTTGACTATTTGATTGAACTGCTAGTCAGTTAGTTGAATTTCTATATTGATTCTGTTTATCAGAATATATTATATGAAACTGAAAGTGATGGTGATTTTATTGTTTAACATCTGTGGATGCAGGGAAACAGATTGGAGGAATCCGACTGGATTCCTCAATAGTTATTTTATTGTTTTTTCCATATATATTGATATATGATGTGAATTATAACCTGTTGTTAATTGTGTGTGTATGGACGATATTGATCATCGTGATTTGATATGTTGAATACCATAACATACCGGAATGTTGATAAGGGAATTTTCAAAGTGATATTGAAAATAAAATATTTATAAACTGGAATATTTATAAATAAGAAATATTTATAAATTGGAATATTTATAAATAGGAGATATTTAGAAAGGGAATAATTATAAAATCAAGGAATTTTATAAAACGATTATTTACTTAGCAAGTAAATAGAAGTATAAAGAAAGATATTTACGTAGAAAGTAAATAAATAGAATAAAGGAATAAATAGAATTAAAATGGGATATTTATTCAGAAAGTAAATAAATATAATAAAGGAATATTTGTTTAGTAAATAAATAGAATAAAGGAATATTTATTAGGAAAATAAATAGGATTAAAAAAGGAAATTAACGAGATAGAAAAGAGTTAGTCGATTAGAGTTAATTGAATTTAAAGTTATTCAAAATAGAGTTTATCGAATATTATTTATTCGAAATAGAGTAAAAGAACTAGAGTTAAACAAGATTAGAAACTGACTAGAGATTAGTTAAGTTGAATAGTTTTCTGAGTATCGATCTGATGTTGGTTTCGGCCTTCGAGGTTTATACTTAGAGATTTGTTCTCTTACTAGTTTACAGTCAGGGACTAATAGTTGTGAAATGATAGTGATATGTAAATAAACAATGGAAATGTTTTCCAGTGTTAATAACGTATATTTTCTAAACATAGAAAATAAGGAAATATATATATATATATATATATATAAATGATTGATGATTGATTGATAGAATTTCTGTAACACCCCGAATTTTTGAATAATCGAATTAACTAAATTAAAGAATAACTAATCTCAAACGTCAGAATTATGGGATTGGGTTGCGCCATTGTGTTCGTCTCGGAATTCTGGTTGAAATAGAGTCTGAGTTTGCGGGAAACGGGTACCGGATGAAGGAGTTATGGACGAACGAAGATTGGTGGCAAAAGATAGAAAAAAATGCACTGGCACACTTGGGAAGTGCGCCAGTACATATTTGCACTGGCGCACCTGCCAAGTGCGCCCAGGCCGAGGCAGTGAGCCGGCAAAGTTTTCTGGTTCAGGCTGACCCATGTTGCTGAGTCCCTTCTGACTCCTTGCTGAGTCATTAGGGCTGACTTGTCATCTTATCATGATTGAATGGTTTTGATTAACCCTAAGATCGTTCGACGGCTTAAATTAATTCATAACTCTATAAAAAGACCCATAGACTCAAACCCTAAATCAGAATTAAAACTAAAACTATGGCCGTCATGCTGTTGTCTTGAACCCTAGAGCAGCCGCCACCAAATTATAGAGGGTGAACAACAAATCAAATCAGAACTACTCAACCCTAACAGTGAATCTTCTTCAAAGGAGAGCTAATGCAACTCCAGAAATCAGAATTCAGAAGTCAAGACCGCTTTTGAGTAGTGAGTTCGATCACCTTAACAAAAAAAAATGCTAAATCAATCATGATGTGATATATGTTGGATCATAAGTTCTGGTTGTGAATCTAATTCATATATTTAATCATGTATGTTAACTTGACTCATATTATATGATGTTATGCAAGCTTTATATATGATGTTATGCAAGTTTAACATATGATGTTATGCAAGTTAATATGATTATGCAAGTTTCATATATGATGTTATGCAAGTTAATATGATTATGCATGTTTCATATATGATGTTATGCAAGTTAATATGATTATGCAAGTTGTACATATGATGTTATGCAAGTTAATAGGATCACGCAAGTTGTATGTGAGTTATATGATGTTATGTAAGTTTGGATCTAAAATATATGCTAGTAGTCCATGATGTTAACTTGTTTCAATGAATCCCTTTTTATAATCCAATCACCTAGGTTTATAGCATCAATTATTATGTGAATACGAATGTGGAACATATGTTAGTTCGTATCATATGCAAGTTTAAGTGATAATTGGATTCATATATATACAAGTTCACACCTTTAAAGTTTAGATCCATATTCAAGTTGATACTTTTATGTTGAATCTATGACATGCCTAGTTAAGCAAGTTTACACCTTTATGTGGATCCATAGTTTAATCAAGTTAATACCTTTATTGGATCCATAGTTATGCAAGATGACACCTTTATGTTTAGGTTGACGACATACACAGTTTATGTAAGTTTGTGATAATTACCTAGGCTAGTTGGGTGTAAAACTATGTTCACACATGCAAGTTCACACTTTTTTTAGATCTATGATTTTTGGATCCTTGTTAATACAAAGACTATGCGAGTATGTTGTAATTCTTAATTGCAAGTTAGATGCAAATTAGATCTATTATTGTGTATATGTGACTTTGTGACGTTTATTCCCTTTTTTTAAGTATTAAACTATTTGCTAGTCTAATATGTATAAATCATGTTAAGCGAACGAATGACGGGGGTACGATAGGGATAATAGTGGATGCACACATATTGTGAATTTGACATGTAATGGCCTAAAAAGGCATGTAATTATTTTTAAGGAATAAAATTAATTAGTAATGAAATTGGTATAATTTATATACCATAAATAGATGAGCATAAATGCCTTAAAAGGCATAAAATATAATTGTGGTGAAAATTGGTGTGATTTTACATACCATAAATGGATGGACATAATTGAGTCAATTATGGACATCGTTAAATTGGGAATTGATTGATAATTTGAATATGGAAAGTAATTCAAATTGGGGAATGATTAATTAGGAGTAATTAATTGGCTACGACACGAGGTTAGGCTCTTTTGTGGTGTAAGACTGGCCGGACCCGCCCGACAAATCCAGCTGCCACAAATGCCAGTCTAATGTGAGAGGTCTTAGGCACAAATTAAATACGTAACAGTTGTAAAGACACGAGGTTAGGCTCGTTTGTGGTGTAAGACTGCCCGGACCCGCCCGGAAAATCCAGCTGCCACAAATGCCAGTCTGATGTGAGAGGTCTTTATGAGGTTACGGTCTTAATGAATAAAGAAACACTTGACCAGATAAACATGTAGTGGGGCATGAGGGGGTTAAGTGGGTGCCTTGGGTGGCATGTGGAATCTAGTGGGTGCCTTGGGCGGCATGTGGAAATACGATTAGTAACACTTAACCAAGGTAAAACATGTAAGTGGGACATAGGGGTTAAGTGGTGCCTTGGGTGGCGTGTGTAATTACTAATGGAAACCCTTAACCAAATTTAAAACATGTAATTGAAACATGAATAAGAAGTGGGTTAAGTGGGATGTACTAGAGGGGACCAAGCTTAGGTGGATAGCTTGTGTCAAGTAATGGGGGCCCTTTTCAGTCCAGTAGCCCATTAAGTATCTTTGTGAGCTCGACCCAAGTCGAGGACGGGACACGCCTACTGGGTCTGATTGTTAGAGGCCAAATCGGATTAGCGTTGGCAACGCAAGTCCAATGGGGTCACATGCGTGCATGGGTCCGGGCTGGTAGGTAAGACGTTGTTGCATCGTGTAGGTATTAGCCGTGCATCATTGGTGGTATCGGGTTGCCACTTTGGGGAGTGATACACCCCACTGTAGGGCTAGCACGGGTATCTACGAGTTAGGGAGCCAATCAAATGGGACAGGGTAGTGGGTACACCTTGTGGAGATAGGAGCAGACGGCACATATGTAGTCAGCTAGGGGTACACGAAGCTACCACTATTATTAATAATTATTAAGGGGGTACACCTAGTGGAGATAGGAGCAGGCGGCACCTATGACGTCAGCTAGGAGTACATAGAATTACCATTATTACTTATTGAAGGGGTACATCTAGTGGGGATAGGTACACGCTGGGTACCTATGATAGCAACTAGAGATATACAGTCAAACATGGAGGATAGTGGGTACATCTAGTAGTACACGAAGCTATCATCGTTCTATTTAGCCAAGAGGGAACAAATTTCTAGAATGACTAGTTAGTGTTAGTATAGTACAGTATGGTACAGTACGGTAGAGTATAGTAATTATCCTATATCGATTAGGAAGCGCCATAAACATTATCTCTGTTTCTGTTGATTGCCTTGCCATACCCATGTGGTTCACACAGTCATTACCTTATTCTCCAGCTTATATCTTATCATATTGCTTTAATAATTATGTTGTTAGAGTTATCGCACTCGCCAGACTTTATGTCTGACCCCCCTTTGTTTCCACCTCTTTTCTTCCTTTCCCCCCAGGTTCTAAGGGTGGACTAGTACTAGTGGAGCTCAATTGGGATCTCTTTAGGAGCTCTTGGATTTAGATTGCCTAAGTAAAGTTCAGCCTATCATTTTCTTTATGGCTATTTATAGTAGTGGGATTATGTACTTTGTTTTATCAAGATGGATATTATGTACTTGACTTTGGTTTATGGTTTTTGATGATGTAACCAAACATATTTACCTTCTACTGCAATAAATAAAGTTTTAAATTTTCAAGTACTGCTTTATATCTGTCTTGTTGTGATTTTTTGTTCTCCATGGAAATTAATGCATTCCCTTTGCGAGTGACATTAATGGACGTGGGGTGTTACACGTGGTATCAGAGCTGAAGGTTACCAGAACAGATAAGATATTTTGGAAAAACTATTTTTCAAAAGCATTTTTTTATAAAGAATACTTTCAAAAGTATGTTTGTAGAAGAGTATTTTTGAAAGAAAGGTTTATTTTAAGAACATAATCCCCAAGAGCCATATATCCTTCCTTCGATTCTCCGTTTTGAATCTCTTCCTCTTTCTCTTTTTGGGTTTTCCCCTCCGCGTATAAATGCTTTTTCTAAGATAAATAAGAACTTCCGTACTAAGGACGGAGAACCACTTCAAGGGACTTAGACGTTTGTCGGGCTAGAAGTTAGCCCAAGGAAGTGGAGGGCTTGTTGGTACCTTTAAGATAGACGATGGGAGGAGGGTTCAAATAGCCATTAGGTTAACAAAGGACGAAACCTCATCTTGGTGGGAGGTCACGAATGGAGAATGTGAAGAAGAAGGCTAGTTGTTTTGGAGAAATAGGACACCTTAGGATTGTGCAAAGAGGCAAGGACAAAGTACAGGATCTGGAGGGTAGTTGTATTCCCTCACGGCTGGTATACCTGATGGGGGTAGTACCATCTAGGTTGAAATTTTGGTTTTCTTTATCATCCTGTTTGAACTTTGTTTGATTCTGGTGCTTCATACTCTTTAGTATCTGCTTCGTTAGTTGAAACACTGCACCTAAATACTAGTCTAGTTAAGGATCCCATCCTAGTCTCAAATCCTATTGGTGGTTCGGCTCATCCTTCAATGGTTTGTCGGAATTTGAGATTGTCTATCTTGGGCATTGGATTTGAATGCAACGCCTTCGTCCTTGGTTTCATGGGCTATAGTTTGATTCTAGGGGTGGATTGGCTAGCCAGGCGGGGTGCCATCCTAGAATGTGAAAGGAGGGTAGATAGACTATTGATTCGTTATGGAAAGACCCTCATATTTCTTGTGACCCTAGGGGTTCAGTGATGCTTAGCTGCCTAGAATCTTCTGATGCATCCAACGATGATTGGGAGTCTATTTGTGTGGTCCGTGAGTATGGATACGTCATTGATAAAGTGCGGGGTTTACCTAGAGGCGCGAAATAAGTTTTCGTATGTGCTTTATAGATTAAGCAAAGCCAGTTATGTAATTAGCGGTGGTTTTGGAGCAAGACTGGCAAGGACAACCAGAGTCGGTCAAGTGCTCAATTGGTTGGCCGTCTTACTAGTATCATCTCACATAGGTCGTCTGAATTCGAAGGAGGTATCCCTTGGGTGTTTGTTTGATATTGGTTTAGGCCTTTGGGGCTTGCACTTGGGGGATGTCGAGTTCGACTAGGATGGCCTGTGTGAGAGATGGATAGTTGTGACGATTTTTCATGGGATAATATCCTGGTTTTCTCTAGAAGCAGAGAAGAGCATGCCCTACATCTTAGGGAAGGCTTAGGGACCCTACAAGCGCAACAGCTTAAAGCTAAGTCCTCCAAAATACCATTTTTGGAGGAAAGAAGTGAGGATTTTAGGGCATGTGGTCTCTAGGGAAGGGTGATATGTTATGGTGGATGGAATTCTTAGCATCATACGACTTCGAGATAGCATATACCCCTGGCAAGGGTAACATAGTGGCAGACGCCTTAAGTAGAAAAAGGTTGTCCTTGAGTCCGTTGTTTGTTGAGCGGCGAAGCTTAGAGTTCATCACTACGTTTGACTTTAAACCTTCCATTGACTTTTTACCCGGTTTGCTAGCATCCTAAGAGGTCAGACCTACGCTTTTGGGATGGATTGGCGAGGCACAGCGAGACGACCCACAGTTGGTTGAGTTAGTAGAAAAGCTCAAAGGAGGGGAGTCATCGAGCCATCTCCGTAGGTATACCCAAGATGATAAGGGTTGGTTGCGTAGGGACGCTAGACTTTGTGTACCAAAAGACGATGACCTAAGAAAGACCATTCTTGATGATGCACATCGTTCGAAGATGACCATCCATCCCGGCGGGGACAAGATGTACATGGACATGAGATGAGTTTACTTTTGGGCCGGTATGAAGAAGGACGTGGCCGAGTTTGTCGCTAGATGCTTGGTGTGTCAACAAGTAAAAGCAGAGAAAAAGAAGCCCGGTGGATTGCTTCACCCATTGGAGGTCCCACAATGGAAGTGGGAAAGTGTTTCGATGGACTTTGTTGATGGGTTACCAAGATCGAGGAAGGGTAATACGAGGATTTGGGTCGTGGTAGACAGACTTACTAAGAGCGCCCATTTCATTCCCGTAAAGAGTAAGAGGACTGCTCCATGGTTAGCCTCCGTATACATTCGAGAAATAGTTCGTTTGCAAGGTGTTCCTTCTAGCATAGTGAGCGACCGCAATCCTATCTTCATTAGCGAATTTTGGAAGAGCTTCCAAGAGGCGGTAGGGACTCAGTTATGTTTGAGCACCGCATATCATCCTCGGAAGGACGGCCAGACCGAGAGGGTGAATCGTATTCTAGAGGACTTATTGAGGTTGTGTATCTTAGATTTCGGAGGTACATGGGAGGAACATCTTCCGTTGATGGAGTTTGCATATAATAACAGTTTTCAATCTAGCATTGGCATGGCACCATTCGAGGCTCTTTATGGACGGCCGTGTCGTTCGCCTACATGTTGGTGGGAGTCTACAGATAAGATCTTGCTTGGACCCGATATGATTAGAGAGACTTCAGAAAAGATTGATTTGATTCGAAGGAGGATGAAGACGGCGCAAGATAGGCAGAAATCTTATGCGGACAAGAGGAGGTCAGATCTTGAGTATGATGTTGGGGACATGGTCTTTGTCAAGGTATCTCCATTACGGAACGCCGTTTGCTTTGGGTCCGTTGGGAAGTTAGCACCAAGGTTCGTAGGGCCGTTTCCTATTAAGGAAAGGATTAGGCAGATGGCGTATAGAGTGGAGTTGCCCGAGAGACTTAGTGGTGTATATGACGTATTCCATGTATCACATTTGAGGAAGTGCTTGCACGAGACCGCGGAAGTGGTAGAGCCGAGCTTGCTTAGAGAGGTGGAGATCGAGCATGATGCGATGATTCGACGAGCTCCTACGTGCATTCTTGGGTCGGAGATTAAGAAGTTGAGGAATCAAGAGGTCAAACTAGTCAAAGTGCAATGGGGAGATGATAAGAGCAACGCTACTTGGGAGACGGAAGCGAAGATGCGTTCATTATACCCTTTTCTTTTCGAGGGTATGTCTTTAATTTCTCCTTTATTGCTTACCTTGTACTTATCTTATCTTTAGTACGTCCTCTCGCAATATATTTGACCTTTAGATAGGGTAGTCATATGGTTGAAACAAGTGTTTGAGACATGTTATGTATGATGGATGCATGTGGATGCAAGTGGTTGCTAGTGGTTGCTCGTGGATGCATATACACACACTTTAGGCACTAGATCGGCTCAGTCACTTCATGTTGCATATTGCATATAAATGTGTGTACATATTTAAGTAATGGATGTATAATGGTTGCACCATCATATGGATGTTGCATTTTGGTGAACGGTTGTGCACACATGTAGAAATAATATTTATCGATAAGGTTCTTTCGCATACATAATGGACGCATGGCACTATCATGGTTTGCATTAAGGAGGTCAACTGAATCAGTAGACCGCCTGATTTTGCATTAGATAAGGAACATATACACACACTTCTTGCATATGTTCATACAGCATTAGAAATTTTATAAGGACAATGGATGCCCGTGTTTGATGGTTGAGTAAATGGTTGTTTGGATGGTAGGATATGCATTCTCCTTAACTTGGGGATTTCGAGGGCGAAATTCTTTAAGGAGGGGAGAATGTAACACCCTGGATTTTTGAATAATCGAATTAACTAAATTAAAGAATAATTAATCTCAGACGTGAGAATTATGGGGATTGGGTTGCGCCATTGTGTTCGTCTCGGAATTCTGGTTGAAATAGAGTCTGAGTTTGGGGAAACGGGTATCGGATGAAGGAGTTATGGACGAACAAAGATTGGTGGCAAAAGATAGAATAAAATAAAATGCACTGGCGCACTTGGGAAGTGCGCCAGTACATATTTGCACTGGCGCACCTTCCAAGTGCGCCCAGACCGAGGCAGTGAGCCTGCACAGTTTTATGGTTCAGGCCGACCCATGTTGCTGAGTCCTTTCTGACTCCTTGCTGAGTCATTAGGGCTGACTTGTCGTCTTACCATGATTGAATGGTTTTGATTAACCCTAAGATCATCCGACGGCTTAAATTAATTCATAACTCTATAAAAAGACCCATAGACTCAAACCCTAAATCAGAATTAAAACTAAAACTATGGCCGTCATGCTGTTGTCTTGAACCCTAGAGCAGCCGCCACCAAATTAAAGAGGGAGAACAGCAAATCAAATCAGAACTACTCAACCCTAATAGTGAATCTTCTTCAAAGGAGAGCTAATGCAACTCCAAAAATCAGAATTCAGAACTCAAGACCGCTTTTGAGTAGTGAGTTCGATCACCTTAACAAAATAATTGCTAAATCAATCATGATGTGATATATGTTGGATTATAAGTTGTGGTTGTGAATCTAATTCATATGTTTAATCATGTATGTTAACTTGATTCATATTATATGATGTTATGCAAGCTTTATATATGATGTTATGCAAGTTTTATATATGATGTTATGCAAGTTTTACATATGATGTTATGCAAGTTAATATGATTATGCCAGTTTCATATATGATGTTATGCAAGTTAATATGATTATGCAAGTTTCATATATGATGTTATGCAAGTTAATATGATTATGCAAGTTGTACATATGATGTTATGCAAGTTAATAGGATCACGCAAGTTGTATGCGAGTTATATGATGTTATGTAAGTTTGGATCTAAAATATATGCTAGTTGTTCATGATGTTAACTTGTGTCAATGAATCCCTTTTTATAATCCAATCACCTAGGTTTATAGCATCAATTTTTATGCGAATATGGATGTGGAACATATGCTAGTTCGTATAGGTATTATGTTCATATGCAAGTTTAACAAATAATTGGATTCATATATATACAAATTTACACCTTTAAAGTTTAGATCCATATTCAAGTTGACATTTTTATGTTGAATCTATGACATGCCTAGTTATGCAAGTTTACACCTTTATGTGGATCCATAGTTTACTCAAGTTAACACCTTTATTGGATCCATAGTTATGCAAGATGACACCTTTATGTTTAGGTTGACGACATACACAGTTTATGTAATTTTGTGATAATTACCTAGGCTAGTTGGGTGTAAAACTATGTTCATACATGCAAGTTCACACATATTGTTAATACAAAGACTATGCGAGTATGTTGTAATTCTTAATTTCAAGTTATATGCAATTAGATCTATTATTATGTGTATGTGACTTTGTGACGTTTATTCCCTTTTTTTTAAGTATTAGACTATTTGCTAGTCTAATATGTATACATCATGTTAAGTGAACGAATGACGGGGGTACGATGGGGATAATAGTGGATACACACATATTGTGAATTTGGCATGTAATGGCCTAAAAAAGCATGTAATTAATTTTAAGGAATAAAATTAATTAGTAATGAAATTTGTATAATTTATATACCATAAATAGATGAGCATAAATGCCTTAAAAGGCATAAAATATAATTGTGGTGAAAACTGGTATGATTTTACATACCATAAATGGATGGACATAATTGAGTCAATTATGGACATCGTTAAATTGGGAATTGATTGATAATTTGAATAGGGAAAGTAATTCAAATTGGGGAATGATTAATTAGGAGTAATTAATCGGCTAAGAAACGAGGTTAGGCTCTTTTATGGTGTAAGACTGCCCGGACCCGCCCGACAAATCCAGCTGCCACAAATGCCAGTCTAATGTGAGAGGTCTTTGGCACAAATTAAATATGTAACAGTTGTAAGGACACGAGGTTAGGCTCGTTTGTGGTATAAGACTGCCCGGACCCGCCCGGCAAATCCAGCTGCCGCAAATGCCAGCCTAATGTGAGAGGTCTTTATGAGATTACAGTCTTAATGAATTAAGAAACACTTAACTAGATAAACATGTAGTGGAGCATGAGGGGTTTAAGTGGGTGCCTTGGGTGGCATGTGGAATCTAGTGGGTGCCTTGGGTGGTATGAGGAAATACGATTAGTAACACTTAACCAAGGTAAAACATGTAAGTGGGACATAGGGGTTAAGTGGGTGCCTTGGTTGGCATGTGGAACTACTAATGGAAACCCTTAACCAAATTTAAAACATGTAAATGAAACATGAATAAGAAGTGGGTTAAGTGGGATGTACTAGAGGGGACCAAGCTTAGTTGGATATCTCGTGTTAAGTAATGGGGCCTTTTTCAGTCCAGTAGCCCATAAAGTATCTTTGTGAGATCGACCCAAGTCGAGGACGGGACACGCCTACTGGGTCTGATTGTTAGAGGCCAAATCGGATTAGCGGTGGCAACGCAAGTCCAACGGGGTCACGTGCGTGCATGGGTCCGGGCTGATAGGTAAGACGTTGTTGCATCTTGTAGGTATAAGTCGTGCATCATTGGTTGTATCGGGTTGCCACTTTGGGGAGTGATACACCCCACTATGGGGCCAGCACGGGTATCTACGAGTTAGGGAGTCGATCGAATGGGGCAGGGTAGTGGGTACACCCGGTGGAGATAGGAGCAAACGACACCTATGCAGTCAGCTAGGGGTACACGAAGCTACCACTATTATTAATAATTATTAAGGGGGTACATCTAGTGGAGATAGGAGCAGGCGGCACCTATGACGTCAGCTAGGAGTACATAGAATTACTATTATTACTTATTGAAGGGGTACATCTAGTGGGGATAGGTACACGCTGGGTACCTATGATAGCAACTAGAGATATACAGTCAAACATGGAGGATAGTGGGTACATCTAGTAGTACACGAAGCTATCATCGTTCTATTTAGCCAAGAGGGATCAAATTTCTAGAATGACTAGTAGGGGTGCAGTTAGTGTTAGTACAGTACAGTATGGTACAATACGGTAGAGTATAGTAATTTTCCTATATCGATTAGGAAGCGCCATTAACGTTATCTTTGTTTCTCTTGATTGCCTTGCCATACCCATGTGGTTCACACAGTCATTACCTTATTCTCCAGCTTATATCTTATCATATTGCTTTAATAATTATGTTGTTAGAGTTATCGCACTCGCCAGATTTTATGTATGACCCCCCTTTGTTTCCACCTCTTTTCTTCCTTTCCCCCCCAAGTTCTAAGGGTCGACTAGTACTAGTGGAGCTCAATTGGGATCTCTTTAGGAGCAATTGGATTTGGATTGCCGAAGTAAAGTTCAGCCTATCATTTTCTTTATGGCTATTTATAGTAGTGGGATTATGTACTTTGTTTTATCAAGATGGATATTATGTACTTGACTTTGGTTTATGGTTTTTGATGATGTAACCAAACATATTTACCTTCTGCTGCAATAAATAAAGTTTTAAATTTTCAAGTACTGCTTTATATCTGTCTTATTGTGATTTTCTGTTCTATATTCACTTAAAATGCTCCATGGAAGTTAATGCATTCCCTTTGTGAGTGACATTGATGGACATGGGGTGTTACAATTTCTATTTGGAAATAATATCGTTGTTTGCACACCTGTTTTTCTTTGATGATTAAATCACAGACTATCGAAGTTTTGACCTTTTTAACGTTGTTAATATGGAGAGACCGGTTGGATTATTATCCAAAGAACCACTCTGTATTGGCATAAGCGTTGCGAATCATATATGCCAAAGAAAATTGAAGACGGGGTAAAGTGCAAGGGTTGCTGTATAAATCTTAGATAACAGTGCCTAAGATGGATTTACTGAATAGTGCCTTCGGTTCACCCTGTTCCTGGATGACTTGTATGGGTGAATGTCTAACAGAGTATTTCCAGAAAGGTCACGTACATTGATTTCTTCAACCGTACCAAGAGTGGAAGCAGAGAAGGAAACTTCTTTGGCTAACGTGTAATGTACTGTTGTAGACATCAATTAGTGATTTTCGATGGATCTGACAATGTGGCATTCGAAGTGAATCTGAAGTGATGATAAAGCGTAACCTCAAGCGTCATCAACCGGGAAATGACAAAAATCGAGCAGGCAGCATGGCTATGTAGGTCTCACCTATTAGGGTGTATAATCACCTGATCTAGAGTTTCATTTACTTCTAAAAATCTATTGTTGATGTCGTCCCATTCGGGAAACGGTTGCTAATCCCAACCATTGGTGATATACATTCGATACACTCAAGCGAAATGAGTGGTCGGTCATGTGTGGCCGGGTTGCAGGATGTTCTTGTTGAACCTAGTGTATTCTTTTCTAGAGGTACACTAGCGAAAGGCGGTTCCATACCTTGTCATAGTTGGAAATCCATTACCCAATACGTGCTTGCGGTTTTGATTGTATACTATATATGTAGATCGTGAGATGAATGCGTTTCTGCTAGATGATTATTATATTGTGGTTGATAGACAGTATTATAATATCAAAAGGTTTTTGATATAAAGATAATTTGGATTCTCATAAGGGATAAACCCATTCCGTTATACGGCGTGGTCTTATGAGATATCGTTTACTTGTTCAAACTGTTTAAGATGTTTTACTCATACCAGTCCCATGACTGACCCGGAGTTTATTTTGTTTTGTTTTCCCTAAACTCTTGGGTGCCCAATTTTGTACGGGCAGTCAAGTAGTCGGGATTTACATATACTTGAAGAGCTGGAGCAGGAGGCTTCAGGATCATATAGCTATTGTTTATTTCCGATGTGTTGTAAGTGCTGTACTGTGATAATGATGTATATTCAAGTACAAATTTATATTTCAAAGTTATGTTATATATATTATATGTTATTCGTTCCGCTGTGAGGTTCATGTTAGTACTCTGATGTTGTGTTTTTCTTCTTCTTCTATTCTAAGTTTCTATCTTATCTTTCCTCACCCTCCAACTTCTTTCATTAACGATTCGGTTATTTTCGATCCTTGGATGTTCGATATGTGTTGTATATCGGATAACCAAGATCGCATTTTTTTTGGGTCGTTACAGGGTAGGTCTTCGAGATGGCGGTGTCAGATCATGTGATGGCGGCTCTAATGAAGGTGCACGGGCAAAGGTAGGGTGGGAGCTAATGGGTTTCGTCGGTGTCTAGGATTTTGAACGAGAGAGGAATGACTAATGAAGAGGGTGATTAATTTTAAATTACTATTTAATTATTATGTTAATTCATGTAATCAAACACAAATATTAACATATCTTTTACATACGAGGTTCAAATTCAATGAAACTGAATCTATTGTGATCGTGGGGACGAAAGCTTCACAACAAAACTGACCGCGTCCAAAATGGAGCACGTTGGAATTTCGGGCAAATTCAAACTCGAACGGTGGTGAAATTCAGAAATAAAAGAACAAAAGTGGGAACTTCTCACTAAAATATTTCTATATAGTTATTTATTTTATAACTGCATACATGAACTGCTCCCCGTCGTCCGCAGACCATGGACGACTTGTTTGTTTGATTGTATTGTGTTGTTGAAATTGATTGTGTTGTGAAATCGACTCTATAATATTCATATGTTGAATAAAATATTTGAAGAATAAAAATATCATTTTTATTGTATAATTGGACTGTACAAAATATTCATGTGTTGAAATAAATATATTATCGTTAAAAATATAATTTTTAACGTGTATATGAGTAAAATAAATATTCATTTACAAATCGGACAATTTGTTTATGTACACACATTTGACTGATATTGATTGGGACGATAAATTTTACACATCGCCCAACTGCACAAATAATAATCAACATTCGTTGATTGAAACCCCACACGGGTATTGGGATGATATTTGACGTACACTAATCCTAATTGTTTAGTTGTATGTCGATCGATTGGTTGATAAGCTGTTGTAAACGTTAAATATTTATATTTAATGCTTATGTAGTGTAGAATGCACTCTGGATGATGGTTGATTGTTTTTTGATTGTTGTTCGATATATATGTTGTATGAAATCCATATAAATAACATTATACGGTAATTGGCTATGTCTGATTCCAGTTCAGAAAGAATGAATATTTTAAAATAACGAATATTTTAAAACAATTTTCAGTAAAAGATCAAAATCTGATTTTGATGTTCAATTTGAGACGGACACGAATATATTTAAATATATAAAGCCGTGTTGATTAGATGTGTGCCATTTTGGCACGAATGATATTTATATTGATTTTATTCATTTTTATAATGAATATCGAAAAGGAAATGATTTCAAAATCTAATGTTTTGAAAATATTATCATTTATATATTAAGGGTAAGGAATATTCAATTTTGATTTAAAATTGAATATGAAGTTGAAATCGTTTTTAAAACGAAGTTAAAATGATTTATAAATTACGTTTTAAAAGGAAATCGATGAAATATATATAATATAGTTATTATATATATTTAATGGCCTGAATAGAATGCGCCGCGCCGCGGCAGTTCGCGAATTTCGACCATTGACTTCGAATGGACATTACGGGAGATCCGACCGTCGGATTCTCCTGAAACCGGAACCGTTCGGTTCGTATCGAAAAGAGCTTTCTAACAAACACAAGAAATTTCAAATCTAACGGTTGGATTTGGAATTATGTCCAAATAAAATTTGGAAAATGTCGCTATAAGTGCAGTTCGATGGCCGTTTATGGAAATTGACAGTACGGGCCTTGGTAAAATTATTAAGAATATTTAGAATTTGTGTAAAATCATAATAAATGATTTGGAAAGCATTGGGATGAAAAATTCCATATTAGAAAAGATAAAATACATTTTTATCGGAATGAGCTAATTATGAACTAGAATTATAATCCAATTATTTTTAAATAAATAAATTGGATTTGAATTGGTTTTAAAAATAACTAGAATTTCCAATATATGAATTGGAATGGATTTGAATCAAAATTATCTTCGGAATATTTCGATATTGGATTTCATGATTATACAGATATTGTGGAGGAGTTTGGAAGATATATATATCGTTATTCCCTATACGATATTTGTCAGTTTCAGAATTTGATATTGAATATAAGCCGATATATTTTCTATTCAGAGCCTTGTATTTAATATCAAATTGGATTTTGGGTTTGTCGTGAACGATGTCTTCATTAACACTGTTCTTAAACCCAGCTAAGAAAAGATATAAATCTTTTATTAAGATTTAATGAAGTTTACCAATTAATTAACATTTAATTGGAATTAAATTGAAATTGTTTTTTAGGTTTATTGTGAACGGTGTTTTAAATAACACTTGTTCGTTGACCCGATTAACAATGGAATGAGATTTTGGATTTGTCGTGAATGGTATCTTTAATAATACTATTCTTAAACCCAATGGAGTTAAGAAAAATAGAAAATAACTGGAGATTAGCTAAGTTGAACGGTTTCCTAGGTATTGATCTGATGTTGGTTTCGGCCTTCGGGATTAATACTTAGGGAATTGTTCTTTTACTAATTTACGGTCAGAGACTGATGGGATGTGGTCTTCAGTAACACTATTCTTAAACCCTGTGTAAAAAGAATAAATCTTTTAATTAAGATGTAGAGAAGAATTACCAATTAATTAACATTTAATTGGATTTGAAATGGAATGTGAATTGGGTTTATTGTGATCTGTGTTTTTAATGACATTCGTTCTTTAAATCGATTTACAGTGAAATGTGATTTGGAATTTATAAATCTTTTGATAAGATTTAAAGGAGATTTTCCAAAATAAAGTTTTCTAATTTAACATATTAAATTGGAATTGAATGGAACTCGATTTGGTAATAATCGAAGTGAGCTTCTGTAGAGGAACACTGTTAATATATATGGAATTTAAAAGGCGTTGTCGTTATTCCATTTATATTATCGGTTGGATGTGGAAGTTTATATCGATTATATATATAGACCTGTTTTCCATAAAAATTCCGTTGTTAATGGAATGAGATTTTGGGTTTATCATGAGCTGTGTTTTAAATGACATTAGTTCTTTAACCCAGTTAAAGATAAGATTAATTTCTTAACTTTGAAGAAAATCATTAACTAATGATTTTTGGAGATTAAAACTGAATTAGAGTTTTAATGAAACTTTAAATAGATTGAAAGGTGAATTTGATAACTAAAATTATCAAATTCAAGAAATGATCGAGAATGGAGTATTACCAGTTTTGCTCCGAGCAATAGTTAAATCTCTAATTAGATTTGAACATGAAATGGTAATTAATTTTACCGATAACACTGTGGTGTTAGATATGAAGTATTACTAGTTTTGCTTCATGGAATGAATAGTTTAGGATTAGGAAATTAAATAAATGATTACTTCGGTAATGTTCGCTAATCCCGACTAGTTTGGATAATCCTTAATTTGGTTTGAATTGATATCCAAGGGAAGATTAAAGAATAAATTTAAAGAATTTATATTTGATAAAATTAATGGGAACCTTTCCCAAAGTATAAGAAAATTTGAATAAAAGAATATTCTGAATTGGAATGAGGCGTATGTTGTGTTTGTGTAGCACTTGTTTACCATATACGTGAGTTATTCGAAAAGACCGGGTTTATCCCATTCTGAATAACTGAATCGGCGATGAGCCGATGATGAAGACGGTGGTTGAAGGTCGAAAGTCTTCACATCGTTTAGATGATTACCGATGTCTTGATTGGGCTGTACACCCAAGATAAGGTAATAAGTGGTGATCGTTCCAGACGTACTTGGAGATCGACCGGATATGCGAGGACCTCTCTCCTGTATTGGACATACAGGATGAGGAATAAGGTGCCTTCGGTTTCGTTCAGACCCAGAATGAACTTGTAAAGGGATGTGTGTTTGACATCGGATTTCATTTTGTGTGATTGATAGACATCAGTTGCATAGCGTGAATTGCCTATGTGGGGGCATGCTGAGATGCAAATGATCAAGGCTCCTGTTGAATAGCAGAGTCTTGTGATTGATGATCAAAGCACGACTTTAATATAGCATAGCTTTGTGTATAGCGTTAATTCGCGTGCCTCGCACCCCGATGTGAACTAGAAACGGGAGAGGACATCAGGGAGGGCATGCGTTTCCTTCAGGATTTTGCATGCCCTGACGTTTTACTTATGTGGATGATGGCTAACGAGGCGCCTCAGATATATCGGCACTGCGGGGCCGATGGATGATATGGTCTTTATACAGACCAGACTTACGCCCCATAGGGTGGGGAAACACATGATTCAGGCATTTTAATCCACATCGAGCAGATTGGCCCTGACGATCCAAGGGTCAATCGAGCTCTGATCCTGAGGGGCAGGCTAGAGCGTCTCGAAGCGGTAAGGATGATCCCTTGCCTTGGTTCACAGACGAAAATCTAAGTTCTAATATGTGACATTTCGGTTTTATTTGTAGAGCCTGGTTTGGCGGCATAGTGGGATGAGGCACTATGCCGTCTATGATTGATACATTTATATTTGAAGTTGTTTTCATACACTTTACACTATAAGAGTATCAAAATGATTTGTTTTAAATGTTCCAAGCATGTTTGGCTATTATAAGGTAAAACTCTATCCTTCGGCTTGCATTGCATTATGTGATGGGACCTGAGTCTTATAATAGCTTCATTTTTCCAAAAAGCATTGCATTGTTTATTCTATGCACGGGTATTCTTGGAAGGAAACCCGTTCCGTATTATACGGTGTGGTCCCTTGATTTACCTTATCTTTAAAGTAAAGTTTTAAATAACTGTTTTAGTTCTCACACCAGTCATATGACTGACCTGGAGTTTATTGTTTTAACCTAAACTCTGGGTGCCCCTATTTTCCACATAGGCAGCTAGTAGTTTTGGTTTTGTAGATTTATATTCATAGGATTCTGGTTTACAGATGATATTCTAAAAGCTCTGTATCCGTATATTCCTTTCAGTTGTGTTTGTATTAGTTTTCCGCTGCTATGTATTTAAATGTAATTTTAAATCTCTGATATTTATCGAATGAATATTTTTTATTCGTACTCTGTATATTCTTGTACTCTGATGTAAATTGTTGTAATAAGCAATGAAATGTTCTCCTGTTTGTGTTCTGATTTGTCGTGTTCTCAACTCGATCCGGGCTTTCCTTCATAGGAAAGTTACTTTGAATGCCACGTTGTCAAGTCCAACATACACAACCTATTTCCATTAAGGCACAACCTCTGAGTTCGTACATCTCAAAGAAGGTGTATATAGTACATGAAAGTTACTTCTCACACCACTAAACATGTGTACATCCATGAAGATCAATATACATGTATTGGAAATGAACGTCAAACATTCATCCATACAAGTCATCTTGGGTTTGTATAAACCGAAGTCATTCCTTCTAGATCTTGTGAACTACTAAAGAGGAGTCTTTGCTTCAAAGATCTAAATGTAGAACTGATGTCGATGTTGTAACACCTCACTTTTTTTCGAGCTCAAATATCGATAAAATCGAAATTCAGACAAATCCAAACATGGAGAGTATAAATATGGTACCTGCAAATAAATGAGCATGAGCATAATCAGAGTAAAATAAACTAACCCGCAATGGGAACTATATAAGATAACTAATATCCACTAGTGCGACTATCTTAAAGCATTTCGCCATATCGATATTGAGCATGAGAGAACGAGAACCGAAACCCAAACTAAACATGTGATTAGACCTGCTTTCTCCAAGGTAAACCCGAGAGTTATTATGAGGTGGAAGTCAAAACAAGTCCTGGTGGGTAGAAAATACATAACAGTCTATAATACACATATGTATCCCTTTTGGTGCCAACCAAAACATATATCTAAAAATGCTAGTAATTCTAACCTAACGTTGTAAATATTTATGCATAATGACTAACTACTATACCCAAGGTAGCATCTCCAAAAATAATGATTTCGCAATACTGAGATAGAATGTTTACGCATAAGTACGAAACCTTTAAACCACCATTTAAGCAACTACCGAAAACTAAGAGGCGAGCTTCTAACTACTCAAAATCCCATAAGGAGGTTAATTATCTTTTATGTAGCCACTTAAGACCTCACTATCAAAAAAAGATAAGGGTGGATCTTTTCGATCACTTAAAACCCAAGGCGAACCCATCAATCACTTTATACCTTACTAGGTGGTTTACCCTACTCTAATATAAATTAGAGGGCACTAGCTGCTAAGCCCCATCAATTTAAGACCTCCGTCATTCACGTATCCCAAACCCCGAAAATCGACATAAGCCCAATGTCGATTATTCAAGTATCGGAAATACTTGATCATTAATAAAAAGAAGTTAAAGGGTGAGAAATAGAAAGAAAGAAAATTAGAATTCAAGAAGAACACAACTGAACAGAATCAGAGTAAATACGAATCTTACAGCGGAACGAATAAAATATATTATATAACATAACTTGAAAATACAAAACCATATTTGTACTTACATATATCATCCGTGCACATCATATACATATCACAACGGAAATAAACTCTATGTATATCTATTACTGGAGCCTCCTTCTCCAAGCTCCTCTAAGTGTCTGTAAATCCCTACTACTTGACTGCCCATACAAAATTGGGCACCCAAGTATTTAGGGTAAAACAAAACAAAATAAACTCTAGGTCAGTCATAGGACTGGTGTGAGTAAACTCCAATCATTTGGTTTAACTTTTCAAAATCCTTTTCAAAAGAAAAGATAATAGTAAGACCGATCCACACATAAATACAGATGGTTTTTACCTTACGATAATCCAAAACATTTCTTTAAAACTATATTATTTTGATATTATAATAGTGTCTAATATAAGTAAATAACAATCTAGTATAACGCTTACATCTCACGCTCCATATATATAATATACAAACAAAACCGCGAGTTCTTATTGGAGATTGGATTCCGACTATAACAAGGTATGGAACCACCTTCCGATCAGTGTACTCTAGAGGGGATACGCTGGAGTTCAACAAGAACATCTTGCAACTCGACCCACACATGATCGGCCATTCATTTCGCTTGAATGTTCCGAATATACTATCACCTTACGGTTGGTATACTAACATAACCGTTCCCGGGAGATACAGAAATAAAAGAAGTAATAAATATGAATATTCTCTAGATGGTGACAATATAACCTAATTGGGTGCGACCCACTTAGCCATGTTGTCTGCCTGATTTTTGTCATTTCCCGGTTGTTGAGGCTTGATGTCATAACATATCTTCAGATAGATCACATCTTAAACTACTTTGAATGCCTCATTGTCATACCCGCCAAATCACGAATTGATTTTCCCAAAAATACCACGGTTATAAAGCTAAGGGAAACGAATTCCTCCACCACCAAGCGTAAATATGTTTGAAGAGATCAACTTTCGTGATCTATTAGATATACTCTGTCAGACATTCGTCCATTCAAGTTGCCCTGGGACTCGACAAACAGAAGGCATTATTATGTAAATCCATCTTAGGCAATTTCTACCTAGGATCGCCAGAATAGCCCTTGCATAAACTCCGTCTTCAATTAACTTCAGCCTATTTGATTCGCAATGCTAATGTCCATACGGAGTGGTTTTCAGATAATAATTCTGATCCCGATCTCTCCGTATTGACAAAGGAAAATGGTCAAAAAAATTGATAGCTGGTGATTTAACTATCAAAGGAAAACATCCATACACACAACGATCTTATTTCCAAATGGAAATTATATCGATCAATCATTAATCAACACTGATCCCCTTTAATCGATTTATCAAAAATTTATTCATTTCCCCAATTTCCTGTTTCCCATATTTTCCCAAATATTTCTCAAAATCCGTTTTGCCTCACACGATCCTTGGAAAAACGATTTTAAACAATTTATTTTCTATAATTAGAAAATATCTCTTTTAACTCCGGGAATTAAGCCCATATATTCATAACTCTTATTTTCTACATTTAGAAAATATATGTTATTTAACATAGAAAAATATTTCCCTTACTTATTCACGCATCACTATTCTTCCCCATTCATTAGTCTCTAACTGTAAACTAGTAAGGGAACAATTTCCCAAGTATCAACCCCGAAGGCCGAGACCAACATCAGATCGACACCTAGAAGGCCATTCAATTTAACTAATCTCCAGTCAGTTTCTAATTTCCTTAACCCCATTTCTTAATTTCTTATCAAATCATTGCTTATGCATCTCTCAAATCCAGTTTACGAATCCACTCCTTTAACGGTAATCATTTGATTATAATAATAATGTTATACTCTCTGTTTCTAAAACATTTAACTTCAAAATATAACTTTTATTCATAAATTTTAATAAATAAATAATTAATTAATTAATAAGATAAATAAATAAATAAATCTTGATAAAAGTCGGAAAGTAAATATTACTTCCTGAATTTGATATAATCGAATTTCAACTTATAACTCCTTTTCGAATAATCTAATTCAATTAACGTCCCATACTTCGGACTAAACTCACCGTTTCAGGTCAACTCGGTTTCTAATCCACTGTTGAAGTTATCATTTCCAACATTTACCAATTTCCCATTATCACTATTTCAATTTGCAAACCGTTTGCTTTTAAAACATTATTTACTTTAAATGTGACTATTAATTCTTTACCGAAAATCTGGACTTGTTATACCCAATAAATCATAATTTAAATAGTAAGTACCAATTATAGGTTAAAATCCCATCTATCGGCTATTTATAAATTCATATTCCTATTTCACTTCATAATCTTCGTTTATAAGTCAATTTCTCATTTATTATATATCAAGTTTATAAATTTATCTTGTTTACACTTTCGATTATAAATCGATTGGTTCCAGATCAAATATTGATTATTTTGCCAAGTTCTAATTATATAAGGTATAATTCATAAAAATAAATTATGTTTATAACATTTGGCATCGTCGAATTCAGATTACAAATTCTTATGTATTTGTTTCTATTCTCTTTACATTTCGAATATTGAAATAATTTCATCGTTTTTCTTCGTAAACGATTCCCCTTTTCCATTTAAACAAATTCATTCCTTAAATTTATAATTTCAACCTATTTAATAATAATCATTTTGCATCATTTATAAATATCAAAACTACTTGATAATCAAAATAAGTTAAGATAAATTAAATTAAATTTCTATTAAAAAAATATATCTCGCCCTTTCAAAACCCAAATCATTTCACAATATATTTTACGGTATTTAATACCAATTATTTCAGGTCAATGTTTTTTAAACATCCCAACACACAATAATCAATCACGGACTATTTGTCGCATCATATAATAATGTATGAAAAACAACAATATAATTGTTGAGGAATCCAGCTGGATTCCTCCAACCTATTTGCCTGCATCCACAGATGTTAACCAATATAATAACACTGATTTAATATCAATATGAAATATTAAAATAAATGAGATCAATATTTAACTAATGGTTTATATATATAACTGTATCTAAAATTTCAACCAATTAATAAGCAATTCCTCCAAACAACCATCACACAACAATAAATTGTCAATATTAATTAACATTTATAAAATATAGGACTGATCAGAGTTAGCGAGTTTACCCACCTGGCCGTCAATAGTTAAATAACGATTAACGTTTGATATGTCTGGTCAGGCATTTTAATTTGCCTAAAATTCAAACGAGCTCCAAATGGCCCCAAACCAGTTCCAATATGTAGCCTGTGAGCACATGATTCCAACATGATAGATTCTGACGATGAACGAATAAGTTATGAACTTTTCCGGTTGATACATTATTTAAATTAGAATTAACTAAAATTATTTTAAGTTGTTGGGTCTCACCATTTTAAATACCAGCCCATCCAAATCCCTAACCCGCATACACCCTTCCTCCCTAATCTCCTGTTCAACTTTTGCTCAAAAACTAGAAATGTCGATTCCCTCCTTTATTATTTTTATTCTTCTTTCTTTATTTTTATTTTTCTTTATATAGTGTACAACCTAGAGCCAAGCCCAATCAAAAGAGAGCCTAACCGCATAAGACAGTGCTTCCCTCCTCCTTCCGCATAAAACATCCTGTAACCTCATGCATGAATTATTCCTTCCGCCATCTCATAATTTAAACCCGCTTTCAACTTCTTCTTTTTTTAAAAAGAAATCGGGCTTCTCATTTTATCTCGGCCCATTCCCTTTAGACTAGACCCACCCACCCTTTATTCTCCAAATGTAACCGTGCTCTTGTAAAATTGGAACCACTATAGCCGCACTTCTCAATCCCTTTATCCCCTTCCACTCTTCGCATAAAATCCCAAAAAGAAAACCACACACCTTCTCGTTACTCCACATACCCACGAGCTCCATCCTGGAAACCCGTCATCGAGGCCACGCTGAATTGATGCAGAAACCTACACATTCTTTTCTGAATATTAACTTTTGTGTCCATGAAGTCATCTTCCCAGTAACGTGCCTTTCTTCTGAACCCAACACTTCCGCATGTCCACTCCTTCACGTTTGCATGACCTTCCCTTTTTATTATTCCTTCTTAAGTTTACTTTTTGTTGTTTTTGAAACTTGTGGATTTTTTTTCTTGTTTGCTTCACAGTTTTGGTATGTAGAAAGATAGCAGAAGACCTTGGGTATTTATAGAAGAGAACCTTGGTACGCAAGGAATAGGCTAGGGGTAGAGATGCAGTATAGGTTGAGCTGGGTGATTTTAAAAACAAAGACTGCTATGAATTTTCACTTCGGTGTTAACTGTTTTGATTTTTGAGAGCATAGTCTATCTTCTGAGTTTTCACTTCATGGATCAGTTTGATGTTGAAAGCATAAGCTGGCCATGCTGTCGTATATGTACGTCGAGAATAGATATAGAATAGATTAGGCATGAGGCTTTCTGAACAAGGCTAGGTGGCATGCGTGATTTTCAGACAAATTTTAAATAGTGAAAATAAGGCTCAAGTCCCTAAAACATTTCAAAATTTAAGCCACATCCCTGTTATGTTTACAATGTAAACCCGCACCCTATTTTGGGTACTTCCACGTTTTCGGTTTTAGGGAAAAAAATTTGGTGCCAGCAAGTTAAAAAAATAAATTGTAAATTCTGGAAATATTCACAGAAGTTTACGAAAATTAAAAAGAAATAAATTGCATACATGTATGCAACTTTTGCCAATAGTTGCATAAATGTATGCACCTATTGCATACGTTGCTTTCTACTGAAAATCTGGACCTAAGCTTGCATACATGTGTGCAACTATTTGTAATATCTGCACACATATATGCAAGTATTTCATGTAGAAATTTGAACTGCGACTTATGCATGTGAATTTTTGCTCATTTGTATGCCAAAGTTACGCAATACCTGCATAGATGTATGCAAAAAAATCAAACACAGATGCATGAGTTGAAAACATGCACGAATGTAAGCAGGAAAATACAAATACTTGCATATTATTATGCATTAAACTGCATTTTCGTTGTTTATATTTGTTTTTTGATGCCTAGTTTGATTGTTTTTTATCTGAGTTTTTCAGCGTTTACGTGTTTAATTAATTATGATTTACATGATTTTTTTATATATTTTTTTAGTGAATTTTCGAAAAATAGGGACTAAATTTACAATAAGTTTATGACCGGACCTGAGCCTAATTTAAAACCATAACAGGGACCTGTAAAAAATGCACCTTTTTAAATATGCAGATGTCTATTTAGATCAACTGTTTTTCTTCTTCTTACATCTGCATGCACTGGGTTTTCTTTTCGATTTGGAAAAGATAGGCGTATATAGTAGGCATGTACTTAGAAGTAGCTTGGGTTGGTGACAAGAAATATGAAGTCAGCTGAACATGGTTTCTAAGGTAAATGAGTAGGGTAGGCGCATGCTTACTTATATATACATAGTTATCATGTGTTAGTGGAACATGCTAGAATAGAATTCGTAGGAGTTACAAGATTTTTAATTAACTTTTGATTATGTTTCTATGAGTTTTAAGATAAACTTGTATTTTTTTATGATGATATGGTCGTGTGTGTGTGTGTGTGTATATATATATATATATATAGTTGCATTGTTGTTAAGTCATTTATTTATGGACTGCTATGGACAAAAATGAAAATACCGTTGTGACCAGCAATGTGTCATGATCCCAAAAAATATAATAATATAGACAAGTTAACTTATTCTGTGAAACCCCAAAAATACGGGTGTAGGATGCAAAATATGTTAAAGAAAAAGTAGCTTATTTTTCAAATTAAAAATTACGGAAAAATTCTATAAATTAAATTATAACTACGTCTCAAAGATCTTGTCCAAATTCAGAAAAATATTTAATTATCACTAAATATATCGTAATGGTTTATAAACGATTCCATAGCGACTATTTGAAAATTTGATTTGGACATATCTTACATCTATAAGACGAAATCTCGATTTTTCACTTCCATTTGAAAAATATAGCTCAATAGATTCCAATATTTCTTGTTTTACAGAAATCCGACTTATAACAAATCCTATACACTCAATTGAAGTTCAAATCAGAATATTATGAACTGCCGTGACATTACGAGCTCGATTATAATTTATACATTCAACTACCGTTTTGAATAATATATTCGTCATTATATCTCGAATTTAAATTCAATTAAATATCATATATTATCCAAATTACACAATATTGTAAATTCAACCATTTCTGACTATTTCAGAAATAAATATATTATCCCACTATTTATAATAATTAAAAATCAAATAATTTAAATTCAAACCATTTAAATTATCAAATCAGTATATTAAAATAATTAAATAAATTAATTATTAAATCACAAAAATTCCAGGATGTTATAATTTAAGACCCTCCTAGCAGACTTCCATGTTACTATCTAGCCGACCTTATTAGATAATCCTCTAACCATTTAATACTTCCCGCAGGATAGGCGGAGTCATGATACCTCCTTAACTGTCATTTAGTATTTAACCCCAAGGCGGACTTTTATCCCTGTCACTTACTACCTAGAGGAAGTCGACCTACGTGGGGATTACCAAACTTGTACCCAATAGTCGTTTACTACTTCTTATTTATAGGGAGACGAGCAACATGATCACTTAGTACACTTTTAAGGGTGGATCTAACTACTTAATACATCTAATCCTGAAGCAGACTACGCTAACAAATTATTCCTTTGAAGTAAACCTTTTTTTAGGAAATAGTCCTCACTATGCAGTTAACTATCATCACGGGTTCGTATGATTAATGATATCTCACATCAGTTGTACATATATTCGACTACTGGAAAGTGCAGACTTTTATCGATTAAGGTAACTGACCTCGCACCTTTAACCTACTAAGTCTAATCCTTATTTCTAATTATATAAATCCTAAATTAAGTAGAATGAAATAAGGAAACCTATAACTTCCTGTTCTAGTATGTATAATTATTTATTTTCTTACTGGACTTAGCATTTACTACGTCAACCAATTGCCATTAATCCCTTTTAATTTCATTTATGATTACTATTTAGGTAACCTATCATTTATGATCCTAACGATCATATTTTCTTAAGGCACTAATTATCTTATTTAATGTCATTTATATCAGCCCCTTTTAACATTCTAATCTGACCATTGCAATTCCCAATTGTCACTACCTTAATTTAATTCCATTAGTTCTTATATGAATACATTTTTTTGGAATTGACTTATCTGAATACATATGTGTGTGTGTATATATATACATTACTTATTTATTTTCCTAGTTGGAGTTACAATCCCTATTCCTAACACAAATTAAATTGTAATCATTTAGGTATTTGTTTCCTAATCAATTCATTTCCCCCAAATAGACATGATTACAATTTTTATTACCTTACTTGTGACCTTTTATTTATATGAAATCACTACATTTGTTGCTATAATGATCATAATATTTAATTCCATTCAGTATGGGTTATTTTTCCATATACATCCCTATAAAACGGAAATTTGTTCAAACATATAACAACAGACATTTATTTAATATGATAGCATTGTTTAGTAGATTTGGATGGATATGATTAATATATATATATATATAATGCACCGAATTAATGTGATTACTAATTTTATTTTATTAACATTTATTATTTACATTCAAATTTGAACTAATGACCAAAACATCCCTTTTCGTGTTTAATCTTGTTTTATAATTCAAAATCTTATAAAAGTTATTAACAGTGATCATTGTAAATTTTGCTTAAACTATTTAAAAGAGGGAAATTTACACATTTCAAATTCCAAAGAAATAAGATAATATTTTATTTAGAATAGATGTTGCAAACTACGTATAAAAATACGTGAATTTGCACATCTCTTCTCATTTGATTATTTATGTTCCTTGTAGATTTCAAATGATGTCTATTAATAATGCAAAAAGAGCAAAAGGATAAATTTATAATAATTAAGTAAAACCCTAAACAATGTCAAACACAAACATATAATTAAAACTGCGCAATTACAAATCAATACCCAAATCTTATAAATCTTAAATAAAACTACAAATCTGATAATGGTTTTGGGACTGATTTCCAGATCCAAGGTGTTTATAATAACCATAAAAAAATCTAAGAACAGTTGTAGGCAATATAATGACATATTATTAAACGACCTACAATTCATACTTAACCTATGTTCGTAATATCTCAGATTTGACAAAATAAACAAATCTGATTACTTTAGGCATATGATTTAGATTAAACATAAACGAACTATATAAGTTATTGTAAACAATATATATATATATATATATATATATATATCACTCACCTGAAAGTCATACAAATCTGAATGTGGAATAGCTTTTAAGCTTACAATTCCCAAGTCCTACAGATCTACAATTTATTTACAAAAAGGATTTACAATCACATATTTAGATTTATAGATCTGAAAGGAGAATAGGAAATGGAATAATATAAATTATCTATGTGAAGAACCAACTCTTTTTTCATAAATCTGAATCTAATTTCTCCAATTCTTGTTACTCTGATTTGTATATGTTTATAATTTAAGTTTTAGAAGAAACTGAAGGATTTGAAATGGCAGAGCTTCGTTGCTGCCTCCTGAATATATGAATAAGAGAGTAGGGGGCTAGCCCTTTGTTTATAGGCGTAGAAATTATCTTGAACCGTTAGATTTAATTTTATAATGATCCGTCCATTAATATAAAAGTTTATAATAAAAATACCCCTCAAAACCTAGCCGTCTAGCTTTTTTCAACCGGTGGAGTTGACTCCAAGGTCGACCGCCCCGGTTGACCCAAGGTTCAACTGCTCGGGTCGAAAATGCCTGGTGAAGGCAAGTTATAAATGGTATGATATTACTAAAGATTCTTAAATATTTATTTCCATCTACTTTCGTATTTTATCCTAAATTTTCAATACGGACTCCGTTTGTAATAACCCGGAAATCTGGGCCAATTTAAAATTTTTATTTTGGCAAATTTAGTGAATTTTGATTATTTAAAATGAATTATTTTAAATAATAACGATAAGAAATTTATTTTGAATAGAATTTGAACGTATATATTTATTCGAATCATCATTAGAATATAAATATTTATTTTAAATTATAAAAGGAATCGAAAATGACGCGGTAGTTCGATAATTCGATTTCAAAGTTCAAATGAATGTACCGGGTTCAAAATAAACCGGATTTTAGTGAAACCAAAAATATTTGAATCTAATTGGGAATTTCTTTCCAGCGAATCCGAAAAGTCGAAGTTTCATAGCGGGAATCAAAAGTTATGGCCAAATGAATATTCAGAATAGTCGCTATGGAATTCTAGCCGTTAAAAATGGAAATTTTCAAACAACCTCGGATTTCGACGAAACCACTTTTGTTGGATCCATGATGTCAAGTTATTGCTAGATTCCAAAATTCGTAATTTTTCGATTCAATATGTGAGCGTGGCGAAGAAAACGTGTTTGACCAGTTTTAGTTGATTTTAATCGACTGGAAATGGCCATTTTTCAAACAGTCTCGGAATTTGACGAAACTAGTTTTGTTAGGACCGTATCATCAATACGAAGCTAGAAATAATTTTTCTGGAATTTTTCGAGTTAGTATGTGACCCCAGTAAATTGAAATGCACGTTCAAATTCAAAATATAGAGTTATATGTTGATTTTGACGAAAACTGATCGAAACGATCGAATCAGCTTACGATACATATCCCATTGTGTTCGGAATGGGGTAATTAGCTATGGACGACAAGCGGTTGGTTCGATTTCGAGGTCGAAATAAAAGTTACTTTTTGGGAGTTAAATAAAGTATTAAATAAATATATAAATATATGGCCCCCTTTATATCTCTCCATCGTTCAGTTATAAAAAAAAACCCGAAAACCCATTGACCCTTAGCCCCCCCCCCCAAATCGATCGCCGCCCTCCGATCAGGCAGCACCGCCCACCCCTTCGCCAGGCGCGCCACCGCTTCATCCACCTCGCCTCGAAACTCCGACCATCTCCTCTCCTCCGATGCCCCCCTTCGAATCCCCAAACCCGCGATTCCTCCAAGCCCTAAATCCCCTGAGTAGCCGTCGCCCTCCACCCCGCCTTCAATCGCCGCCCCCCTCCCTATACCGCCGGTTGCGCCGGTTCCCGCCTCCACGGCCTCCACTCTGACCCCCTCCGGCGATGGTGCAACAGCCCTCAACCGAAGGTGATTTTTCTTTATTTTATTTTATTTTTTTAAATTAGGTTTTAATCTCAGTTCCTTTTTTATTTTATTTTTAGTTTATAATATGATTTTTATATAAACAAAGAGCTGATTTTTTATATATAATCATGGCTTAGATTTTTTTACTTTGTAAAATATGAGATTTTAATTGAAATAAAGTTAAGATTTTTAGATGTAGAAAGATGAGATTTTTAATTTGAAAAAGACGATATTTTTAATTTGAAGAGGCGGGATTTTTATATAATCAAAGGCGAAATCTTTATATAGAAAAAGGCGAAATTTTTATATAAGGTAGAAGTTAAAAATATAATTTTCATATGATGTAGAGGAAACAATATGATTTTTATACTATGGAAAGAATAAAAATTTAATTTTTATAAAGTAGAAGTATTAAAAATATGATCTTTATAGATGTAACGATATAAAAATATGATTTTTATAAAGTAGAAGTAGTAAAAATGTGATTTTTATCCATATAGGGTTGAAATAAAAATATGATTTTTATAGCGATGAAATAAAAATTTGATCTATATGTATGAAGTAGGAATAAAAATATGATTTTTATTTATTGAAAAGAAGTGATAAAAATATAATTTTTATTATAAACAGCGTGAAAAGGACTGCAGTAGAATTTCAGGCAGATCTAGACGGTTCAGCAGTTCAACAGTAAAGCACGGCGGAGTGGAACCCTCTGTGAGAACTTCTCACCTTTAATTTAATTTTATAGTTAAAATATATACTAGGATGAAGACGGTGTTTAGTAGTACCCGACACCAATCTTCCACAGACCATGGACGGCTTGTATGCATGTTTGTTTGATTTTGATGTGTAGTTGATTGTGTAATGTGATGTGAAATGAAACAAAATATTTATATAGTTAAAAATATTTTATAGTTAAAAATAGAATTTTTAACGTGTATATGAAATGAAATAGATTAATATAAACAAATCGAATGGTTTATTTATGTACACACATTTGACTGAAGTCGTATTGTCATGTAACTTTAAGAAACATCCATTAGAGTCATTTCCCATGTTCATGATTTTTGTCGATTTTTAAATGACCATTTTGCCCCTAGTTGATCTTGTTTTGGCCATAACTTTTGATTGGAAAGGAATTTTGACCTGAAACCACTTCCATTAGATTCGTTTGATGGTTTACCTTTTCGTAGAGTGGTCATAATAGCCAAACGGACTTACCGTTCGGGAGATATGGCTGAAATAAGGTTTGGAGGGTGAAAAACTACTTAACCGGGCCAAATAGGGTGATTAGTGAGTAGGTCCATAACCCATTTCGGAATTAGGGTTATGGAGAGGCTGAAATGAGATAGAGAATCATTCCATTTCAGTTTTCTAGCCTCCACTTATCACCAAGGAACCCTAATAATGGCCTCCAACCTCTAAATCACCTCCAAATCATCTTTTGGTCAAGGATTAAGCTTAGCAACCTCTAATCAAGGAAGATCTACACCAAATCAATGTTGGAGCTGCTGTTTAGCATTGGGATTCACATCAAATCAGAGATTTATTTCAGATCTTAATTTATTTATGGCTAAGGTGAGTGATTTGCATAGTTTTGCACTAATTATGGCTAATTAAGGGTAATTAGTGTTAATTAGCGAATTTAAACTTGATAAAATTCTGGAAAAATGTTCATAAATTCCTAAATGATGTTTTAGACCTCTGATATGAATTTGGGTTAATTTGGTTAAGTTTTTCTAATCTTATCATTAGTTTCACCTAAACATGCTTAAGGGGAAATATGGGGTTTTGGGTATGTTTGATCCATTTTAACCTATCATATTGATATTTTGATGTTTGTGGTTGATTATGCATGTTGCTATGACTGTATGATATGCTTTGTGATTGATTTCAATAGTTAGAATGGTCGAAAACGTCGTCGAATGGCGTAAACACTTGCTGGAACAGTTTCAGAAAGCAGTGCAGGTTTCGGATCGGATCGGATATGGGGGCTCGGATCGGATATGTTGAACTGGGCAAGGGATTCGATCGGATCGGAACCTGACACTTGAGAAAATTGGAAAAAAGGAAGGCCACACTAACTGAACTGGGATCGGATCGGATAAAGGAGGAGGGATCAGATAGGATAAAGGAGGAGGGATCGGATCAGAGCACGTGAAGAACGAGGGAGCGGATCGGAGCGGAAGCACGAACTGGATGGGAGATGGCACCCGACCCGACCCGAAGGGGGACACCCGACCCGAACCGATGCGATGGAGTGGACCTGAACCGAACCGTGCCAGAGGAGGACCATGAGCTAACGCAACACAGACACCCGACCCGAACCGATGGTTTGAAGAGAACCCGACCCAACCCAGTATTGACCAATAAACCGAGATGCAAAGGTAGTCCAATATGGGAAGTTAGAGCTCGGGATCCAGTTGGGAACCGATGAGTTCACTTCATGGTTGGGTTGTGCTGCGGGACGTGTGTTAAGGAGTTGTCGATGTTCATAACTTCGATTCACCACTAAAAATGGATGATGGGCTACTTATCAGTGCAGTAGATTCATTGCGACTCGAGGGGCAAGGTGATGGTAGCAAGACTACGTTATCAGTGCAGTAGAGTCATTACGACTCGAGGGGTAAGGTGATGCGTAGTAAGACTATGAGCCAGCGCAGATGGGGTGAATAACTCCATGGGGCAAGTGGACATAGTAAGGATTGGTAAGACTATGAGCCAGCGCAGATGGGGTGAATAACTCAATGGGGCAAGTGGACATTTTAAGGATTGGTAAGGCTATGAGCCAGCGCAGATGGGGTGGATAACTCCATGGGGCAAGTGGACATAGCGAAGGATTAGTGGCTGCGTTATCAATGCAGTGAAGCCATTTATGACTTCATGGGGCAAAGTGATCGTAGCAAGGGTGGGTGATCGAAGTGGTGAATATAATATGCTTTACGCACTGAGTGAGAGATGTGAGGATGGATGCTATGTTTGATTGTTTGCTATCACTATGACATGCACACCTCTCCCACCTCCGTATCTTTGCAACGTTTGATATGGCACCTTAGAGTGTTGTACAGTATGTAGTGCTAACTCTTTGGTAGCAGGTCCAGGTTCAGGTATGTTTTAGTCTACCTATTATTGTTCACTTTAGATGCTTATCGCTCATACCAGGCTTTATGTCTGACCCAGAGTTTTATGTCTCCTCTTATTACTTTGGGTGCTCACACGAGCAGACTAGAGATAGGTTAGCTGGTGATGCGCGAGTAGCTGATCCGGAGGCGGGCAGGAGGCTTCCACATATGATATATATATATATTCTCTCTGTGCCGTTGGTGGTCGCTACTTGGGCATTAGTAGTGTACCCCCTTTTTCTTACTTTTGCTTTGAGACAGTTTGAAAAGTTGTAATAAGCTGTATTTTGGATTTCCACTGCTATGATGTTTAGTTCTGGTTTTCAACTTATGCACTGTCTCACCTATTTTATGTCAAGTATGTTATTATTATATTTTATTCTATGCGCTGTGAGACATTCTACAGGTTCTTTGTTAGTTCATTTCCTTCTTCCCTTTCCTTCTGACGACCCATTCCGTGCTAACTGGACATGTGTACAACGCACTTTTGGAGTAAATGTCGGTTGGTGCGGGGCGGGCCGTCACACAGATGGTGTTTGTTAACACCGATACCCGTCGTCCACAAACCATGGACGGCTTGTATGCTTGTTTGTTTGATTTTTGATGTGTAGTTGATTGTGTAATGTGATGTGAAACGAAACAAAATATTTATATAGTTAAAATTATTTTATAGTTAAAAATAGAATTTTTAACGTGTATATGAAATGAAAAAGATTAATATAAACAAATCGAACGATTTATTTATATACACACATTTGACTGATATTGATTGGGATGATAAATTTTACACATCGCCCAACTGCACAAATAAAATCTGTGTTTGATTGTTTGAAAACCCTACACAGGTATTGGGGTGATATATGACATACACTAGTCCCAATAATTAGCTGTATGTCGATCGATTGATGGACAGACTGTTATGAGCGTTAAATATTTATATTTGATGCTTATACAGTGTAGAATGCACTTTGGATGATGGTTGATTATTTGTCATTGTTGATATATACATGCGTTGTATGGAAATCCATAGAAATAAAATCTATGTTAATTGATTGGGCCTCATTCCAGTTTTGAAATAGAATATTTGAATAGAAATATTTGAATAGAATATTTGAAAAGAAATATTTGAAATAGAATATTTGAAAAGAAATATTTGAATAGAATATTTGAAAAGAAATATTTGAAATAGAAATATTTGAAAAGAGAAATATTTGAATAGGAATATTTGAAAAGAAATATTTGAAATAGAATATTTGAAAAAAATATTTGAATAGAATATTTGAAAAGAAATATTTGAAATAGAAATATCTGAAAAGAGAAATATTTGAATAGGAATATTGGAAAAGAAATATTTGAAATAGACTATTTGAAAATAGAAATATACGAAGCCGTGTTTATTAGATTGACGGCAGTTTGACGTGAAAATTGAAATGATTTGAAATTCGAATTAAATTGAAATGAATTGAAATTTGAATTAAATTGAAATTGAATTGAAATCGATTTGAAATGAAATTAAAACGAACTTATATTGAAAATTTCAATTTTGATTTGAATTTGAAAAGGAAGTTGAAATCGTTTTGAAAACGAATTTAAAACGATTTATAAATTACATTTTAAAAGGAAATCGACGAAGTATATATATACATATATATATATATATATGTATATATATATAATGGCCTGAATAGAACGCGCCGCACCGCGGCAGTTTGCGAATTTCGGCCATTGACTTCGAATGGATATTGCGGGAGATCCGACCGTTGGATTCTCCTAAAACCGGAACCTTGGGTTCGTATCGAAAAGGGCTTTCTAACGAATATTAGAAATTAAAAATCTAACGGTTGGATTTGGAATTATGTCCAAATCAAATTTGGAAAAGGTCGCTGTAAGTGCAGTTCGATGGCCGTAGATGGAAATCGACTGTACGGGCCTTGATAAAATTATTAAAAATATCAATACTTTGTGTAAAATCATAAGAAATGATTTGTGAAGAATTAGGATGAAAAATTCCATATTTGAAAAGATAAAAATAGATTTTTATCGAAATGAACTAGTTTTGAACTAGAATAATAATTTATTTATTTTTAGAATAAATAAATTGGATTTGAAATGGTTTTGAAAATAACCAGAATTTCCAATAACTACATTGGAAGGGATTTGAATCGAAATTGTCTTCGGAATATTTCGATGTTGGATTTCGTGATTATACTGATATTGTTATGGAAATTTGAAAGATATATTTATATCGTTATTTCTAATACGATATATGTTGGTCGTAGAATTTGATATTGAATATAAGCCGATCTATTTTCTATTCAGAGCCTTGTATCTAATATCAAATGTGATTTGGGTTTGTCGTGAATGGTGTCTTCATTAACACTGTTCTTAAACCCAGTTGAGAAAAAGATTAAATCTTTTTATTTAGATTTAATGAAGTGTACCAATTATATAATATTTAATTGGAATTGAATTGGTATTGATTTTTGGGTTTATCGTGAACAGTGTTTTAAATAACATTTGTTCTTTAATCGATAATTAATGGAATGTGATTTTGGGTTGTTGTGAACGGTATCTTCAATAATACTGTTCTTAGACCCAAAGGAGTCAAGAAGATCAGAAACTAACTGGAGATTAGTTAAGTTGAATGGTTTCTGGGGTATTGATCTGATGTTGGTTTCAGACTTCGGGGTTGATACTTAGGGAATTGCTCACTTGCTACTTTATGGTTAGGAACTGATTGAAATGTGATGTGATTTTGGGGTTTATCGTGAACCGTGTTTTAAATGACATTGATTCTTTAACCCAGTCAAAGATTAAAACTAAGTGGAGTTTTAATAAAATTTTAAATAGATTGAAAAGATCGAGAAAGGAGTATCACCAATTCTTGTTGTTGGTCCTGAGTAGGCTGGGTACGCATGATAGGGGTTCTCGCTTCGCAGTTTGGTGGAGAACGGGAGACTCTTACCCCTACATGTCCCTGTTGAGGGTTGGTTTGGCAGTGGCCGGGAGGCTCGAGAGGGTCGCCGTAAAACAAGTGAACTGGGGGACCATGTAAGAGCCACGGTGGGTATTACCTGCTGCTTGGGGGATGAAGGGATGGTTGCAAAGCCTACCGGATTTCGTCGGCAATTTTATATCTGGTATCAAAGCTTTGGTTTACAAAGCTCGAGAATAAGACACATTAGAACCATACGAAAGAATTCATCATAGATTGGACGAGTAATATCCAATAGGAATGAGTCGGTAGAGATGGGATTAGTAGTATCCTAGAACGAGTGTGAAGAGTAATGTTTTTAAAAGTAAAAGAAAAAAACAAGTTTCGTTTTGAAAAATTAAAATCAATTATTCGTATTTGATTATTTATTTATATTGAATTTGGACAATCCAATATATAAAGATTTTTGCATACATGTCTGTTCCACGGGTATTCGAAGTTTTAATATACTGGATAGATATAGAATCACACTCTAGTCGCCTGAAGATGGTTCTGATGATCGCTATAGCAATCACATCATCAGTATTCATGTTCGAGTTTCGAAAGTGGGACTTCTATATATTTCCATTAGAGTGGTGTGAGAACCAAAATTAGATAGGGCCTATTATTGTGATTTGGCATCAAAAATGTGATTTTTGACTATATATCAAAGTTATGAATTTGAAATGATAATCAACAAATTGATTGCTGATTGTGTTGTTTGATTACTGGTTGATTAATTAAAATTTGAACCCTTTAGCCAAATTGTATCAAATAGTGAATTGTATTGAAAATTTGTCGCATTTGCATGCATGTACAAGAACTTATTGAACAGGTCATAACAAGGTGGCTAGAGCAGATGAATAAAATTGTTTGCCCGACAAATAGGTACATGTTTAGCATAATTTACTGTTTTGTTTGGGTGATGATGATTTTATGAGCCGATTGGCTAGCCGCTTGGCCTTTTCTTTTTCTTTTGGATTGAAGAAGGCCATGGGAGGCTATATGAAATATCCCGAAGTCCCCGGTGCAGGGGAGGTTATGGCGAAATTTTTCGAAAATTTAGGGTGTTAGCCAAATTTTTGAAAAACTTGAAAAGTTTTTAGAAACTGAAAAGTTGAAAAACTTAAGCCATAAAGAAAATACTGGAAGTTGAGTTGATTTGTGAAACAACTTTGGGCTTCATTCCTTTTTGGGGATGAAAAGTTTTAAGTGGGGGAGATTGTAATAATCCGGAAATCTGGGCCAATTTAAAATTTTTATTTTGGAAAATTTAGTGAATTTTGATTATTTTAAATAATAACAACGAGAAATTTATTTTGAATAGAATTCGACCGTATATATTTATTCGAATCATCGTTAGAATATAAATATTTATTTTAATTTATAAAAGGAATTGAAAATGGCGCGGTAGTTCGATAATTCGATTTCAAAATTCAAATGAATGTACCGGGTTCAAAATAAACCGGATTTTAGTGAAACCAAAAGTATTTGAATCTAATTGGGAATATGTTTCCAACGAATCCGAAAAATCAAAGTTACATAGCGGGAATCAAAAGTTATGGCCAAATGAATATTCAGAATAGTCGCTATGCAATTCTGGCCCTTAAAAATGGAAATTTTGCAAACGACCTCAGATTTCGACGAAACCACTTTTGTTGGATCCGTGATGTCAAGTTATTGCTAGATTCCAAAATTCGTAATTTTTCGATTCAATATGTGAGCGTGGCGAAGGAAAACGTGTTTGACCAGTTTCTGTTAATTTTATTCGACTGGAAAATGGCCATTTTTCAAACAGTCTCGGAATTTGATGAAACTAGTTTTGTTAGGACCGTATCGTCAATACGAAGCTAGAAATAATTTTTCTGTAATTTTTCGAGTTAGTATGAGACCCCAGTAAATTGAAATGCATGTTCAAATTCAATATATAGAGTTATATGTTGATTTTGATGAAAACTGATCTAAACGATCGAATCAGCTTAAGATACATATCCCATTTTGTTCGGAATGGGGGTAATTAGCTATGGACGACAGGCGGTGGGTTCGATTTCGAGGTCGAAATAAAAAGTTACTTTTCGGAGTTAAATAAAGAATTAAATAAATATACAAATATATGGCCCCTTTATATCTCTCCATCGTTCAGTTATCAAAAAAGAAACCCAAAAACCCGTTGACCCTCAGCCCCCCTCCCCCCCAAATCGATCGCCGCCCTCCGATCATGCAGCGCCGCCCACCCCTTCGCCAGGCGCGCCACCGCTCCATCCACCTCGCCTCAAAACTCTGACCACCTCCTCTCCTCCGATGCCCCCTTTGAATTCCCAAACCCGCGATTCCCCCAAGCCCTAAGCCCCTGAGCAGCCATCGCCCTCCACCCCGCCTTCAATCGCCGCACCCCCTCCCTATACCGCCGCCTACGCTGGTTTCCGCCTCCACGGCCTCCACTCTGGCCCCCTCCGGCAATGGTGCAACAGCCCTCCAGCGAAGGTGATTTTTCTTTATTTTATTTTTATAAATTAGGTTTTAATCTCAGTTCTTTTTTTATTTTATTTTCAGTTTATAATATGATTTTTACATAAACAAAGATCTGATTTTTTATATATAATCAAAGATTAGATTTTTTTTACTTTGTAAAATATGAGATTTTAATTGAAATAAAGATAAGATTTTTAGATGTAGAAAGATAAGATTTTTAATTTGAAAAAGACGATATTTTTAATTTGAAGAGGCGGGATTTTTATATAATCAAAGGCGAAATCTTTATATAGAAAAAGGCGAAATTTTTCTATAAGGTAGAAGTCAAAAATATAATTTTCATATGATGTAGAGGAAAAAATATGATTTTTTACTATGGAAAGAATAAAAATATAATTTTTTAAAGTAGAAGTATTAAAAATATGATCTTTATAGATGTAACGATATAAAAATACGATTTTTATAAAGTAGAACTAGTAAAAATGTGATTTTATCCATATAGGGTTGAAATAAAAATGTGATTTTTATAGCGATGAAATAAAAATTCGATCTTTATGTATGAAGTAGGAATAAAAATATGATTTTTATTTATTGAAAAGAAGTGATAAAAATATAATTTTTATTATAAACAACGTGAAAAGGACTGCAGTAGAATTTCAGGCAGATCCAGACGGTTCAGCAGTTCAACAGTAAAGCACGGTGGAGTGGAACCCTCTGTGAGAACTTCTCACATTTAATTTAATTTTCTAGTTAAAATATATACTAGGATGCAGACGGTGTTTAGTAGCACCCGACACCCATCGTCCATAGACCATGGACGGCTTGTATGCTTGTTTGTTTGATTTTGATGTGTAGTTGATTGTGTAATGTGATGTGAAATGAAACAAAATATTTATATAGTTAAAAATATTTTATAGTTAAAAATAGAATTTTTAACGTGTATATGAAATGAAATAGATTAATATAAACAAATCGAACGATTGGTTTATATACACACATTTGACTGATATTGATTGGGACGACAAATTTTACACATCGCCCAACTGCACAAATAAAATCTGTGTTTGATTATTTGAAAACCCCACACGGGTATTGGAGTGATATATGACATACACTAGTCCCAATAATTGGCTGTATGTCGATCGATTGATGGACAGACTGTTATGAGCATTAAATATTTATATTTGATGCTTATATAGTGTAGAATGCACTTTGGGTGATGGTTGATTATTTGTCATTGTTGATATATACATGCGTTGTATGGAAATCCATAGAAATAAAATCTATGGTAATTGATTGGGCCTCATTCCAGTTTTGAAATAGAATATTTGAATAGAATATTTGAAAAGAAATATTTGAAAAGAAATATTTGAAATAGAAATATTTGAAAAGAGAAATATTTAAATAGGAATATTTGAAAAGAAATATTTGAAATAGAATATTTGAAAAGAAATATTTGAATAGAATATTTGAAAAGAAATATTTGAAATAGAAATATTTGAAAAGAGAAATATTTGAATAGGAATATTGGAAAAGAAATATTTGAAATAGACTATTTGAAAATAGAAATATACGAAGCCGGATTGACGCCATTTTGACGTGAAAATTGAAATGATTTGAAATTCGAATTAAATTGAAATGAATTGAAATTCGAATTAAATTGAAATTGAATTGAAATTGATTTGAAATGAAATTAAAACGAACTTATATTGAAAATTTCAATTTTGATTTGAATTTGAAAAGGAAGTTGAAATCGTTTTGAAATCGAATTCAAAATGATTTATAAATTACGTTTTAAAAGGAAATCGACGAAGTATATTATATATATATATATGTATATATATATATAATGGCCTGAATAGAACGCGCCGCGCCGCGGTAGTTCGCGAATTTCGACCATTGACTACGAATGGATATTGCGGGAGATCCGACCGTTAGATTCTCCTAAAACCGGAACCTTTGGGTTCGTATCGAAAAGTGCTTTCTAACGAATATTAGAAATTAGAAATCTAATGGTTGGATTTGGAATTATGTCCAAATCAAATTTGAAAAAGGTTGTTGTAAGTGCAGTTCGATGGCCGTAGATGGAAATCGACTGTACGGGCCTTGATAAAATTATTTAAAATATCAATAATTTGTGTAAAATCATAAGAAATGATTTGTGAAGAATTGGGATGAAAAACTCCATATTTGAAAAGATAAAAATAGATTTTTATTGAAATGAACTAGTTTTGAACTAGAATAATAATTTATTTATTTTTAGAATAAATAAATTGGATTTTAAATGGTTTTGAATATAACCAGAATTTCCAATAATTGCATTGGAAGGGATTTGAATCGAAATTCTCTTCGGAATATTTTGATGTTGGATTTCGTGATTATATAGATATTGTTATGGAAATTTGAAAGATATATTTATATCGTTATTTCTAATACGATATTTGTTGGTCGTAGAATTTGATATTGAATATAAGCCGATATATTTTCTATTCAGAGCCTTGTATCTAATATCAAATGTGATTTGGGTTTGTCGTGAATGGTATCTTCATTAACACTGTTCTTAAACCCAATTGAGGAAAAGATTAAATCTTTTTATTTAGATTTAATGAAGTGTACCAATTAAATAATATTTAATTGGAGTTGAATTGGTATTGATTTTTGGGTTTATCATGAACAGTGTTTTAAATAACACTTGTTCTTTAACCCGATAATTAATGGAATGTGATTTTTGGTTGTCGTGAATGGTATCTTCAATAATATTATTCTTAGACCCAAAGGAGTTAAGAAGATCAGAAACTAACTGGAGATTAGTTAAGTTAAATGGTTTCTGGGGTATTGATCTGATGTTGGTTTCGGACTTCGGGGTTGATACTTAGGGAATTTCTCACTTGCTAGTTTACAGTTAGGGACCGATTGAAATGTGATGCGATTTTGGGGTTTATCGTGAACCGTGTTTTAAATGGCACTGATTCTTTAACCCAGTCAAAGATTAAAACTAAGTGGAGTTTTAATGAATCTTTAATTAGATTGAAAAGATCGAGAAAGGAGTATCACCAGTTTTGCTCCAGGCGATAGTTAAATCTTTAATTAGATTTGAACGTGAAATGGTAATTGAATTTACCGATAACACCGTGGTGTCAGATATGAAGTATGACCAGTTTTACTTCATGGGATGAATAGGTTAGGATTGGGAAATAAAATAAATGATCACTTCGGTGTCGTTCGCTAATCCCGACTAGTTTGAATTGATATTCAAAAGAAGATTAAAGAATAAATTTAAAAGAATTTATCTTTGATAAAATTAACGGGAACATTTCCCTAAGAAAGTGAAATTTAGAAACTAACTATAGGTTAGCTAAGAGGAACGGTTTCCTGGTATTGATCTGATGTTGGTTTCGGCCTTCGGGGTTAATATTTGGAGAATTATTCTCTGGCTAATTTACGGTTAGTGACTGATGAATTGGAATGAGGCGTATGTTGTGTTTGTGTAACATTTGTTTAATATATACGCGAGTTATTTGGAAAGACCGGGTTTATCCCATTCCGAATAACTGATACGACGATAAGTCGAAGATGAAGACGGTGGTTGAAGACCGGAGATCTTCACGTCGTTTGGGTGATTTATGATGATCTTGATTGGGATGTACACCCAAGAGGAGGGAATCAGTTAGTGGTCGTCCAGACTTACTTGGAGATCGATGGATATGCGGGGTATTAGGTGCCTCCGGTTTCGTTCAGACCCAGAATGAACTTGTAGATGGACTGTGTGTCTGACATCGGATTTCATTCTGTGTGATTGATATCGATTGCATAGCGTGAATTGGCTGTGTGGCATGCTAAGATGCGAATGATCAAGGCTTCTGTTGAAAAGCAAAGTCTTGTGGTTGATGATCAAAGCATGGCCTTTGCGTCGTAGCTTTGTGTAGCGTGAATTTGCGAGCCTCACACCCCGGTTGTGAACCAGAAACGGGAGAGGACCTCAGGGAGGGCATGCGTTTCTTTCTAGCTAGAAGTAGCGTCAGTGGTTTTACACACCCTGATGAGTTTGACTTATGTGGTTGTTGGTTTGCGAGGCACCTCGGATATATCGGTGACTATATGAAGCCAATGGAGCCATTCGTTGGCTCATTTACGCCCCAAAGGATGGGGAAACGTAGTGTTCAGGAATTCTAATCCACATCGGTGGACCGGCCCTGTCGCTCCATGGGTCGATGAATTCTGATCCTAAGACATGGGCTAGATTGTCTCGAATTCGGTAAGGACTATATTTTTCCTTGGTTCGTGACGGAAATCCAACTTCCAATACGTGACGTTTCGATTTTAGTTGTATCCTATATATGACGACATAGTGGGATGGGGCGCTTATGCCGTCTATGATTGATACTTATGATTTGAAATTCTTTTATACACTATACACTTATTATTAGTATCAAAAGATTTGTTTTAAACGTATCAAGCATTCTTGGCTATTATAAGGTAAAAACCCTATCCCCTGGCTTGCGTTGCATTGTGTGATGGGACCTGGGTCTTATAATAGCTTCATTTTTCTTTATTTAGCATTGCGCTGTTTGTTTTATGCACTGGTATTCTTGGGAGGAAACCGGTTCCGTGTTATACGGCGTGGTCCCTTGATTTACTGAACTTTAAAATAAAGAATAATAACTGTTTTAGTTCTCACACCAGTCACATGATTGACCTGGAGTTTATTGTTTTAACCTAAACTCTGGGTGCCCTTATTTTGACACAGGCAGCTAGTAGTTTTGGTTTTGCAGATTTATATTCATAGGATCCTGATTTACAGCTGGAACGATATCCGGAAAGCTCTGTATCCGTATATCTCGTCTAGTTGTGTTTTGTATTGTTTTTCCGCTGCTATGTACTTTATTGTAATCTCTGATATTTTCTATGTATTATTTGTTTATACTCTGTATATTCTTGTATTCTGATGGAATTGTTGTAATAAAAAATGAAATGTTCTTCTGTCTGCGTTCTTTTATGTGTTGTTCTCGAAGTATCCGCTCTTTCCTTACCGGGGAAGTTTCGGGTCTTTACACCGTTCGCGAAGTTCCAAACATGAAAGTTGATTGGAATTCTGTCACGAATGCAATGGTGCAAGTTTCGTAGTCAAATTCTATCATTTGTGAAAATTCCATTTTCAAAGAGTTAATAACTAAATTAATTATTTTCAAAATTCTGGGTTGTTACATTCTCTCCTCATTAAATGAAATTTCATCCCGAAATTTTACCATTGGAAAAGTCATGGCGCTGACACCTAATTATTCTAAACTAGAAAACAATAACTGTACATTCAATTTTCCAACTAACGTGCGCATGTGTGTATTGTACATAATGAGTTGCAACCATAAAAAAATGCATGCATAATGATTCTAAATCAGATCCTCCTATATGTATGCATTTCATTTATGAAAACACTTTTGAAAAACAGGAAGCAAACATCCTAAAATATACCGGTGTTCTATTTGATTGCAAAATTTTGAAAATATTTTTCATCCATAGCTCTCACATGACTACGAATAGAAGTGTGAAACAACCAATTTTGCATCCAAACTCTACCATGCAACACATCAACGCATCTAAATCATTTCCTATTAATTTCTCCTAAGTCGGAAAAAGGAGATCAAAGTGGAGAAAATGAAGTTCTTTCTACTTATAATTGTTCCAATTCCCATCCTATAGTGGAATTTTCACCTCAATAACCCCAAAATACTCTGAAAATTTCAATCGGTAGACCACAGAGGGGACTTATAACAAGCTCTAAAACGTAAAACGAGTTAATTAATAGCTCGCACGCATTTTTGACAACGTATGGAAACCACGTTTCCATGGCTAAAACATCATTTCCCTCGTTATCGCTAACGTCTTTACGTATCGTCGTCCTTATTGCACCGCTAAAATGCGTAAACAAATTATCCAAAATCTTTCCTACGCTTTCCATGTGACTATAAAATTCAAAATTTTCCATAAAAGTAGATTTCCGCCTTAAAAATTCTTATGTAAAATTTGAAATTTCTTTTGGCATTGTTTTTACTTTCTTTATCAGATTTGCATATAAACAAAATTTTGGTAACGTGTATCTTGCTACATTTAAACCATCTATTTTTATATAAAATAGTTGTTTAAGCATACGTAAACTAACGTACCCAAATCCATCTTTTTACATATCGAACTAAAAGAAAGTAAATTAGGAAAATATAAATTTTAAAAGAGTTTTTTTTCAAATGGCATTTGCAAAAAAAATTCAAAAATATATTTTGCGTAAATTTAAGCGTTTCAAGGCACATGTTGGCATGGAAGGAAGTCAGTCACGCAGAAAAATGCGAAAAAGCGAAACCTCTCACAAAAACTCAAAAATAAATTTTAGCTCAAAACGGAACATGCGACAAATAATTAATATACCCATGACGATACAACGCAAAAACTTGTCTTTTATTAAAATTTATCCACTACAGAATTCTATACTTTCCAGCTTTAAAACAATGTTTGTTAGATAATGAAATGAGATTTCATTTCTAATTCAAGTACTACAGAGCATGAAAGACAAACACGTATGAAATTCCATTACTTCGCCGTGCGATTTACAGGAACAACAACACTAACAGTTACAAACACAACTACTACCACAACAAAGATAAAATGCTGGAAAGGGAAAAGATACACACGATGCAAGATACAAAAGATATCACTTATAGGCTACGAGAAGTTCGAGTGCCATAGTTGGAACTCGATCCATTGCCAGGTCACATCATGAACGTAACAAGGAAGAAACACACTCAATTTCGTGCGCCTGTCAATGTTGCTTCATGCGAACCTCGCAGAGCTCTGCCTGGATCCGACGGAGGGCAGAAAGCCCAGGGCTTTCCTGGCCTACTGCGGCTGGTTGTTTCTGCTATTGCTGCTCAATTGGAACCCTCTCGACTGGAGCGGGAGGTGCAGAAACTAGAACGGGAGCTAGGGCAGGAGCGATAGGCAGCTGGATGCCCATTCTCCTGAGGAGGCACGATCAATGATGTTAGGGGTATTCTCGACTGCCGATTCCCCACGAAGGTTCACCTGAAAGTGTCGGAAGACATGGGTGAGAAGATGACTATATAAGAAGTGGTTCCTCGTAGTACCAATTGTGGGCTCAGAGAAGCGGATCATAAATGCATGCGCCCAACTGACGGCTACGCCGCCAATAATAGCATATATAGCTCGACGCATTGAAGGGTAGATATGCTCGAGGCTTTCTGTCTTAGAATTAATGTTGTGCTGAATGAAGCGCACAACCAAACAAGCATTGGATCGCAGATTACCGCTGTCCCAAGGACTGACAACTCCAACGAAGATGCGAGAGAGGATATGAGGGTACATCATCTCAATATTGTCTAAATCCATTCCAATAGTGGAAATATCCAAGATCTCATCTAAATCCTGGTTGGTTAACTCAATAGGGGTACCTTTCCCCTTGGAACGAATCATATTAGAACCCCTATCAAAGTTGATTGTCATCTGGTTGTCAAACAGACGGATACAGTGAGGATAATACTCGCGCTCGAAGGTGTCATAGCGCAGGATCAATGTCAGGCCTGCAGCGACAAACAACTCCTCCAGGTGAAAACTAGTGAAATCAGCGAATTTCACTGGGCGTCCATGGTGAAACTCGAAATTTTCCATTTCTAAATAAGTTTCTATCTTCCTCCGGTTGCGGTCTAATCATGCGGCCTCCTGTGGCGTGAGATCGAGATGCTACACGGGACGTTGCAAGATTGATGAGGGGACATTGAGAAATCGGCAAAATCAATGAAGAAAACTGCAGGTCTGGAGTATTAGAGGGGCTAGATCTAAGACACAAGGATTTTGGTGGTGACTGGAGGAGGAACAGAGCTCAAAATCTCAAAAATTTTGGGCTTGCAGGAGGTAGAGGAAGTGGGTTCGGCTGTTAGAAAAAGGAGGAAGACGGAGGAAATAATGTTTCGGCTGTTGGGAGTGATATATACTTCACTCTAGGTTCAGATCGACTCGATTGAGAAGAGCGGTCGACCTATCAGAAAGAGGGCGGTCGATTGCTACTAGTCGATTTCCTTCCCCAAGCTGAATAAATATTCCCTTAGTCTTTACCAAGAGGAATTTTTTGAGAACTTTTCGATATTATAATTTTATTTTTAGCTAAGGTTCCCATAGTATAAATCTATATTTATAACTAATATTCTAGTTTATATTACGGGTTGGAACAACCTTTCAATGTTCTGGATGTCGAGATTTTTAGATCTCTAAAAAAGTCCACTTGTGATAATTTCTATAAATCATCCAAAATATTCGAAAAGAGGAATATTAAAATCACGAGGAATGGTTAATTATAATTTCTGAATTTTGAAGCTTATTCCATGTCATTTTCACATTCCTTTTTACCAAAAGGGTTTATTTATTAAAATTATTCAAAACCCAAATGATTCGAAACATAGTTAAATTTAAATTTCCAAGATATATTTTATTTCCTCAAATCTTAATTATAAAACAATTTCTCAAAAGTCATAGTTTAACATTTCTGAAGCCCTTTTTGATTTCAAAAACAATTTTAAAAATTGAAATCTCTCCGAATTTAAGACTAATGATTCAAATGAATAATTCTATCTAAAGAATATTCGGATTTTCAAAATGAAATATCAAATGAATATATTTTGTAGTTATATTTTCGGCTACATTGACACACTAACTTGAACTTCCCCGTTTAGACCAAGAAAAGAGTCATCGACCAAAACTTCCAAACGAAACCAAAAACAAGAAATCATGACTATCTCAGTTAAATAGGCTTATAACTATCTCATCATTGAAATTATTTAGAGTCAAGTAAGAAAGACAAAAGAAAATAAAAAAAACTCGAATATGTTCTCTAACTAATCCTAGTTTATTAATTCATCTTATCATCTAAACCTAGGCTCTAATACCAAATGTAACACCCCACACTTTTCTAGGCCTAAATTTCGATAAAAATTGAAATTCAAACCCATCCAATCATGGAGAGTGTAATATTGATTCCTGCAAATAAATGAGCATAATCAGAGTAAAATAAACTAACTCATAGCGAAAACAAGATAGGATGACTAATATCGACTAGGGCGACTACCTTAAAGCATATCGCCACATTGATATCGAGCATGAGAGAACGAGAAACGAAACCTAAACTAAATACCTGCTAAGACCTGCTTTCCCGGAGATAAACCTGAAAGTTATTATGAGGTAGAGGTAAAAAGAACAAGTTCTGGTGAGTAGAAAGTGTATCAGTATAACATTGTGTATAATATACAAACGTATCCCATTTGTCCAAACCAAAACATATGTCTAGCAAGCCTAGTTATTATAACCCCACCTTGTAAAGATTTACGCACGACGACTAACTACCATACATAAAGTAGCATCCCCCAAAAATAAGGATATCGCAATACTGAGATAGAACATTTACACATAAACATGAATCCTTTAAACCACCATTCAACCAACTACTAAAAACTAAGAGGCTGACTTCTAACTAATTAATATGCCATAAGGAGGTTAATTATCTTTACATTGCCACTTAAGACCTCACTATCAAAAAAAGATAAGGGTGGATCCTTTCGATCACTTAAGACCCAAGGCAGACATGTCGATCACTTAATACCTCACTCCCTGGTTTATCCTGCACTGATATAAATTAGAAGATACTAGCTACTGTGTCCTACCAATTTAAGGCTTCTGCCATTGACGAATATACCCAAAACCCGCGTAAGGCGGGAGATAGTGAATATCCACTTAATACCAGGTTTAGGTAGGAGCTCCTCACCATTTAAGACCCTCCTATAGGGCCTCCATGTTGCTATCTAGTTGACCTTATTATATAATCACATAGCCATTTAATACTTCTCACAGGATAGGCAGACTAATGGTACCTTCTTAATTGTCATTTAATACCAAATCCCAAGACGGACTCTCATTCCAATCAATTACTACCTAGAGGAAGAAGACCTACGCGGGGATTGCCAATTAATACTTCTTTTTATGCAGAGACGAGCTACATGATCACTTAATACCCTTTTAGGTATGAATCTAACTACTTAATACCTCTAATCGTGAAGCAGACTACACTTACGAATTATTCCCTTGAAGTAAGCTTTATTTTAGAAAATAATCCTTGCTATGCAATTAACTATCGTCATGGGTTCTTATGATTAATCATATCTTATATCATTTGTACATATATCTGACTGCTGGAAAGTGCAGACTTCTGTCGAATAAGGCAACTGACCTCGCATCATTAACCTACTAAGTCCAATCCTTATTTCTAATTATATAAATCAAAGATTAACTAGAACAAAATAAAGAAACCTACAAATTCCTATTCTAGGATGTTTATTTATTTATTTCCTTATTGGACTTAGCATTTACTATGCCAATCAGTTCTCATTAATCCTTTTTAATTCCATTTATTATTACTCTTGGTATTCTGCCATTTATGACCCTAACGGTCATATTTTCCTAAGGCACTAATTATCGTATTAAATGTCATAATTATTGCAACTTCCGGTCATCTCAACCTTATTTTAATTCCATTTAGTTCTTATTTAAATACATATATATATATATATTATTTATTTCTTTCTCTAGTTGGAGTTACAATCCTTATTCCTAACACAACTTAAATTGTAACCATTTAGGCATTTGTTTCCTATTAATTTATTTCCCCCAAATAGACATGGTTACAATAGATATTACCTTAATTATGATCTTTTATTTACAGCAAATCACCATATTTATTGATATAATGGTCATAATATTTAATTCCATTAAGTACGGGTTATATTTCCATATACATGCCCATAAAATCGAAGCTTATTCAAACACATAACAACAAACAAACATTTATTTATTATAATAGCGTTATTTCGTAGATTTGGATGGACAAGATTAATATATATATTTATTTATATTTTATGCATCGAATTAACTGAATAACTAATTTTTGTTAACATTCATTATTTATGTTTTGGTCTAAACTTACGACCAAAACTTCCCTTTTGTGTTTAATCTTGTTTTAGATTCAAAATCTTATAAAAGGTTATTTTGTGTAATCATTGTAAATTTTGTTCAAACTATTTAAAAGAGGGAAATTGACGCATTTCAAATCCCAAGGAAATAGGATAATATTTTATTTAGAATAGATGGTGCAAACTACATACAAGAATATGTGAATTTGCACATCTCTTCTCATTTGATTCTTTAGGTTCCTTGTAGATTTCAAATAGCGTCTGTTAATGCAAAAAGACCAAAAAGGAAAAAATAATAATAATTAAGTAAAACCTCAAACAATATCAAACACAAATAGGATTATTATTATTTTAATCAAAACTGCACAATTACAAATCAGCACCCAAATCTTATGAATCTGGAATAAAACTACAAATTAATAATGGCTTTTGGGATTGATTTCTAGATCTAAGGTGTTTACAATAATCACAAGCAAATCTAAGAACGGTTGTAGGGAATATGATGACATATTTTTAAAAGAGCCTACAATTCATACATAACCTATATTCATAACAGGAAATTAGTTCGAAGGAAAAACCTGAAAACAAGTTTAGTCTGAAGGACATAAGTTTTATAATTTAGTCTGAAGGACAACAAAATGATATATTCATGTAGCATTATATTTTATAGAAGATGTTTAAGTGTTAAATTTTATAAATTGAATTCATCATTTTATATTAATATAGCATCAATGTCCTTGCAGGTTTGTTATGTTACCCCATACTCAGTTCCTTTTTTCCATATACTACACCAACTTTAAGTCCTTCTACTACTTGCAGGTTCAAGCTTCTCCCCTTACCAGCTATAAAGGTAAGTTTTTTCACTAAACACTGTTATGAAAGATATCATGTACTTTTGTTTTTGTGTGTGAATGTAAATATGTATGTATGTATACTGAGGCGTGTGTGTAATGCTGTGTATACAATACATGCAACGTAGAAGTTGGATCCAAGACCTTTTCTACAGCGGGGCGCAACTGTCACTGGATTCCATACTTAAATGTTCTTATTTGCTGCTTTGATGCATAGATTCATATTGTTCGTTACTAATATGGTTTCTTGTTGTATGAAGATGTAATGCGACCTATTTATTAAAAATTTATCATTTAAACATCTTATATAAAATGTAATATTCTCTTAAGGATTGTATATACAATGATATACTCATATATCCTAATTTTAGTGTCTTATATATAATGAAATATGAACATAACAGTGTGTTTTCAAAATGCTATATGTACATATCATTTTATTTTCCTTCGGACTAAATTTTAAAAATTACTTCCTTAAGGCTAAATTTATTATCAGATTTTTCCTTCAACATAATTCCCTCTATTCATAATATCTCAGATTTGATAAAATAAACAAATCTGTTAACTTTACGCATATGATTTAGATTCAACACAAACAAGCAATATAAGTTATTAATATATATATATATATATTCCACTCACCTGAAAGCCATCCAAATCTAACTCAGACATGTGTTTTAGGCTTACAAGTCCCAAATCATAAGATCTACAATTTATTTACAAAAAGGATTTATAAATAAAAATTTAGATTTATAGATCCGAAAGAAGAATAGGAAAAGAAGAAAGAAATTCAATAATATAAATTACCTATGCGAAGAACTACCTCTTTTCACAAATCTAGATCTAATCTCTCAAATTCTGTTAATTCGATTTGTATATGTTTTTAATTTAAGTTTTAGAAGAAATTAGAGGATTGGGAATGACAGAGCTTCGCTGCTGCCTCTAGAAAATATGAATAAGAGGGTGGAGGTTTAGCCCTTTATTTATTGGCGTAGAATTGACATTGAACCGTTAGGTTTAATTTTATAAAGATCCATTCATTAATATAAAATTTTATAATAAAAATACCCCTCAAAACCTAGCCGCCACTGGCTATTTTCGACCAGAGGGGTTGACCACCATGGTTAACCGCCCTGGCTCGAAAACACCCAATGAAAACGGATTATAAATAACATGATATTATTAAAGATTATTATAAATTTATTTTCCATCCGTTTTCATATTTTGTCCATAACTTTTCCATGCAGACTTTGTTCGCGAAGTTCCAAACATGTAAGTTGACCAGAATTCCATCATGAATGCAACGATGCAAGTTTCGTGGTGAAATTTCCTCGTTTGTAAAAATGTTCATTTTCGGAAATCTAATAATTAAATTAATAATCATCAAAATTCCGGGTTGTTATAGATTTTATGTGGGAAATTCTCCCAAATGTTAGTGACAACAACTCTTCATTCAATATTCATAATTCTTCTTTCCTCAGCCTTCTTTGCTTCAAAACGTTAATTGTTTCGAAGTGGTTTTCAAATAGGAATCACTCAAATTCGATCCTGTTCTCCTCGAATCAATCATCGAAAATACTATTCAAATAGTATTGGGTGTTCTCCTTTTCTTAATTCACTACTTCATAAAACATCTTTTAGGGATGTATAACTTTCAAATATTCTTCAGGAATATATATGGAGTTATTAAACCTTGTTCTTCATTATGTCTTTTTGGAAGGTAAATCAATTTTAGTATGGTGGATCAAAAGAAAGCATACTCATCTACTTGATATCAATCTCCATATTTAATCTCTACCATTCGTTGAGTAACATTATAAATATCTTTTAAATTTTCAAGTATAGTAAGGATTCCCTTCTTGGAGTTTGATATTAAACATAACAAGATCATCTCCTAGTAATCCAATTTATTTATCTTGAGAAAACTTGATCATTTTTATTTAACCCACTTCCGATATTTCAACCGTATTTATCCCTCCCCCGGGAAATTGCCAGGCGAGCCTGAGCACTGGATGTTCCTGAGCATCTCCTTAGCTAAATACCCTCATTTGGAACTCGAAAATAGAAAAATCAGGCATAGTCGTCAGTTTATTAGAGCCAAGATTAAATCAGTTGCTTCTTATAGCTTTTTGATTCAACTTGATTATTTAAACATATTTTAAATAATTTATAGAGCTTCAAAACAATCTTCATTTACTTCATTAGTCATTTAAAAACATTTACCTAACATTTGGAGAAGATTCGTTAAGTTTAAACTCCAATTTCAATCATTGAAAAGTGCTGCAAAAAGTGCAACAAAAAGTGCTAGTTTAGCTCAATTGATCAAAATTACTTTTCTATTATCGAAAACTTCATATATTCCACATAAATAACTTTAGAAATATTTTAAATGATTTATAAAATTTATTCCATATTTTTATTGAATTTAAAATCTAATAATCCGAAAAGTGCATTTTAGGGCTTCAAACTTTAAAATTGTTATGTTTTCAAATATTGTTTTGGTTATAACTCAAAATATACTGAATGGTGTCTTAATTTTCTTCAACAGGAAAATAGGCTGAAGGAGAAAGATAGAGAAAAATTTAGGTAGAAGGACAACAAATTTGGATTTTAGGCTGAAGGACAAACTTTGGTAGGAAATGATGGTAGACCCCTGAATTCCATGATTTACACTAAAAGTGTCTCTCGGCCTAAAATCCAATCTTCTTGTGCCTGAAACTAAATTATTCTCTATGTTTTTCTTTCTTCATGAAAACCCCTTTTTTTAACACGTTGGAAAGCTATGGATATAACTGTTCAGAGAAATCTTATTTCAAAAAATTGGATTTATATTTTGCATACAAAAGATTCATTTTAAGGCGCGTATAACAAGTTACCGTTTCTCGACACCTAAAGTTTCTTCAAATTTCTTGTTCTTTTCAAACTTCATATTAAAACTTAGACATGTTTATACTTCATTTCTTAAATACTTTGAACCATTTTCGAAGGGTTTAATGATTCTATTTTCACCATTTCATTTAAGAAAGGAAAGTAATTTCATTTTTGCTTATCGTTGTGTATTTAACATGACCTATTAAATAATCCATGCAAACATCATAACATCAATCATACTTAGCAAACATTAACATCATCAAACTTCATTATAGCAAACATAATTACTTCATTAACAGAAGGATAGTTAGGGCTATTCATAGTTTAATTTCTCACCTTGGACTTGAATTAAATGCTCTCGGAATTATCTATACTCTCATGAAATCATTCCAGAATGTTCTACTTCATGTATGCTTCTTCTAATAGCTTCAAGACACTGAAAATGGATTTTTCTTAGTCTTTAAACTTCGTCGAGTAGTGTTGACTTATAGATGTGGAAGAGAGGATATTTGACGTTAGTTTTGACGCCTTTGGATGCTTACTTGAGTGGCAGCTTGTTCTTTTCTTTTCTTTATTTTTTAGCTGGAATTTATAAGCCATTAAAGTGCTTGAGAGGAGTAAGAAGAGAAGAATTTAGGTGTAGAGAAATGAGAGGAAGAGGCCTGGTATTCATAGAAAATCTTAGGAAATAAAATATAGTTAGAAAAAATGTCAAAACTCATTGCTTCCCCCTTTTAATCCTTGCTGATCCATGTCCACAGGATATGTCTTGTCATGCGTAAGGATCAGGGTGTGTAAGTATATGGTTATGAAAGGGAATGGAGTGTGTAAGAGGTATATTATTTCATTCACTACAACAAAATAGGCTTTTGATTGCATTCATGTAAAACATTTATGTATATGCCCTTTGGCGCACTATACCAACCGCTTTTCCAAACGATATTTGGATTTGAATTAAGTGTACAATGCTATTTAATGAAAAGCCATGCAAGAAACAAAATTTGCACGGGGATTAAAAAATGCGTATTCTACTTTTTACTTCTTTGTTCATCCTTTCAATACGTCATCTCTACTAATCATCCGTTACGGTCATCATCACCTCCAGAAATTCCGATCTTGCAAGCTTAGACATTATAATCAAGCCGATCGAAGCCACAATCAACACTCTCGCAAAGTTGTGTTAGGGAATGCGGAATGGATCGTTAAGGCAAAACTAACACTAGGAGGGAGGGGGTGAATAGGGATTTTAAGGAATTTAAGAAAATCTAAAACTTATATGATCTACTATATGAATCACACACCACAGAGATGATCAACGACACATATTCAAACATAAACACACAAATAAAATGCAGAAAAAGGAAAAAACGCACATGATTTTATACTGGTTCGGATTACTCTTACGTCCAGTCCCACCCAACGTTGGATTGCGTAGAGTTTTATTACTATATCAATATCCAGGTACAACACCCTTGATTTCATGGACACAAGGTTATTCAAACACACTTGATCAAGTATATTCCACTTGATTTCCCCGACTACAAGGTTAACTGTAATGTCCCGTATTTTACGATTAAATAATTAATTTATTTAATTATTTAAATAAAGGTTTTGGAAATTTATATGGTCATTTAATTAAATAATATTGAATATTTAATTAATATAAATAATAGAATAATATATTTAATTCTGAAATAGTCGGAAATAATGAATTGACAATATCGTGTGAATTGGACAAATTTGAAATATTCAATTCAACTTAAAATTGAATTAGAATAACAAATATATTTAAATAACGACAGTCTGAACATATAATTATATTATAATTATAATCGAGCTCGAAATGGCGTGGCAATTCGCTATTTGGCAATTTGAACTTTAAATGAATATACATAATCCATTTTAAATCGGATTTCTATGAAACGAGAAATGTTCGGAGCTGGTGAAGTATATTTTTCTAATGGAAGAGAAAAATGTAGATTTCGTCGTGTGGATTTGATTTATGTCCAAATCAAATTTTAGAAAAGTCGCTATGGAATTCCTTTGAAATTTATAAATATATATTTATATTATAAAAGGATTATATATATAAATCGAATATCGATATAACTGGGAATTTTGAAATATCGAGTTATAAATCAAATTGGAGTTGTATGATATTCTAGTGTGGATATATACGATAATATTTATTTTTAAATATTTAATTTAATTATTTTTAAATATATTTAAATAGGTTATTTAGAGCTTTAAAAATGGCCAGTTTTGCAAACGACCTCTGTTTTTGACGAAACCAATTTTGTTGGATCCGTAATATTAAATTATGATTAAATTTCAAGTTCTGTGATTTTTGAAGTTAGTATGTGGTCGTACGGGATTTTGATGTGAAAAACTATAACGACCCAGAAAATCTGAACCAATTTAAAAATTTTAAATTGGCTAATTTAGTGAATTTTAAATATTTAAAATAAATATTTTAAATAATAATGATGAAAAGTAAGTTTGAATCGACCTTTGAAAATGAATATCATTAATCCTAATTATAAACAAGGCCTGAAATGGCGCAGTAGTTTCAAAATTTGAATTCAAACTTTGACTGACTGTACCGGGTGCAAAACAAAACGTATTTGAGTGAAACCAAAAATATTTAAATCTGTTAGTGGATATCTTTCTAACGAATCTGAAAAATTGAAGTTTCATAGCGGGAAGCAAAAGTTATGGCCAAGTGAATTTTCAGAAAGGTCGCTATAGAAATTATATAGCCCATGAAAATGGCCATTTTGCAAACGACCTCGGAATTCGATGAAACCACTTTTGTTGGATCTGGCAAAGGAAAATGTGTTTGGTCGATTTCTATTAAATTGGATCGACCAGAAAAGGGCCATTTTTCAAACGGTCTCAGAATTCGGCGAAACTAGTTTTGTTGGGACCGTATCGTCAAAACATAGATAGATTAATTTTTCAAGGGTCGCTCCTTCCATTTTTATCTATCATATCCTAGATAACTTACTGCACTTCCCCGTGATGGCTAACCTCCTTCTTTATTTCGGGGCTTGGCGTAGGGGCAATGGCTTTACAGGCGTAGAAACTTTTCTCCGGGTATTGTTTCTGTTGCAAGCAAGGGGTTAGGCTCGAAGCAACTATTATTCTTCCCCGGTAGAGAATAATAGCTGCTTATAATTAGAAATTAATAGGGCGTTATTCAACTATGAAATACAAAAGCGGAGAGAGGAGATGGGGAGCATAGCGCTTATTTGCTTATTTGAGTTGACTTGCGGGAGCAGCTGATAAGTCGGCAGCGTCCCACTACTCGCTTACTACACATTAGGGGGAAGAAGTTTATCCCCATATATTAGCCGGGGCTTTGATCTTACCAGTTTTGATCTTACCTTTGAGCTCTCTCAGCCTCTGATCGGAAATCAAGCAGCTCTTGAACCAATTTGACAGCTGATATTAAACTACAGGTCCTACGCCAAAGTGGGTTCTGAGCAATATACTGGGTTCTGGGCAATCAGAGGAGGCTTGCGCTAATGAATGAGAAGTGTAGGAGTGAGTTCCTGCCTTACCCGGACCTTCCCTTTGATGGGAGATCTGATAGTACTGCTATAGAATCATAGGAGTGAGAAGATTTCAGTATGTGGATGCGCCTGAGAATCTAGGTAGTGACTGCCGGGAGTTGGTGCTAAGTGCCCTCTAGCCCTTTATGTCCAATTCGGCAAAGAGAAGGCGTAACATCCAAGCTGCCAGTATATTAATAGCCAAGGGAATTCTTAGAGTTCTGGTATTCGAATTCATTTGGGACCCTGCAGATCCATTCTTTTTCCTATTCAAAGATCAGCCCTTTGTCTCTGTGTTTTCACGTCGAGAATTCTTTGCAGATGAAGAGATGTCAAAGGAGCTTATTACTTCCCAAACAAATTCTTCTACATCTATATCTAGACACTGGTTCATCAAGAATACGCAAGAAAAGCACTTCGAATTGTTGATTCATCACCAGAGATGGCTTAGAACCAATAGTTCATTATCTAATGGATCTTTCCATTCTAATACTCCATCCGAGAGTTATCAGTATTTATCAAATCTCTTCCTATCTAACGGAACGCTATTGGATCAAATGGCAAAGACATTTTGGAGAAAGAGATGGCTTTTCCCGGATGAAATGAAATATTTGATTCATGTAACAGGGGAAAGATTTCCCATTCCTTAGCCGTAAAGATATGTGGCCATGAAAAGGGGATTAAGTGGAACAGAATTGGCCGGGTGGTAGAGTCGTGGAAACACTTGTTTATTCCATATTTTGGACCTTAGCTCCATGGAGCAATATGCTGGGGCTGGTGGATCGATATCCCGTATAAAATATATCGCTCTTCATCGCCACTCTTTTATATTCTGTCGAGAGGGCACCAGTATATTAATTGCTTTACACAAATTGAAACTAAGGGCCGTTCGATTTTTATGGTCGGTCCGCAGTAATTAATTGGGGAGGTATATTCGTAGGGACAAAGGCCTCTCTCGATTAGTTGACCAAATCCGGTGGATATCATCTCCTAGCCTATCTCTCCGGCACCACTCCTCCCTTCGCTTCTCCACGCTTGGGTGCTTGATCGGTGCCTATATCTTGTTGTTCCATTAGCCCATTTCCTCAGTCCGGTCCCTCGCTAAGGTTTGCTTTAGGATTCTGGTGCTAGTCCCCCTTCTTATCTGGAAGTTCATGAATTGAAAGCTTAACCCGCTGCTTTCATTTCTTTTTTTATATATATTAATCCTCACGCCCAAATTTTATATTTCTTTTTTTTATATATTACCCATTTCGCTTGTTTTCGAGGTATTCCGGCAGATGGCTATGAAGCGGGATATTGCCTTATAAAAGAGAAGTCTTCTCCTCAACAACTTTCCCTGTCCTCGAACTAAAATCCTCACGCCCAAATTTTATATTTCTTTTTTTTTATATATTACCCATTTCGCTTGTTTTCGAGGTATTCCGACAGATGACTTATCAGTTGCTCCCGCAAGTCAACTCAAATAAGCAAATAAGCGCTATGCTCCCCATCTCCTCTCTCCGCTTTTGTATTTCATAGTTGAATAACGCCCTATTAATTTCTAATTAGAAGCAGCTATCATTTACATGGAACAGGAAATGCGTAACACGGACAAAAGCGAAGCGCAGGAGACCTCGCAAGCCCAGTATATTAATTGGCCAGTATAAACAGAAACTTCCTCTAGGGAGGAGTTAATATCTTGAGAGTGATAGAAACCTCCTATTGAGATTGAAACAATCACTTCCAAATTCCGATGCAAGGCCAGTATATTAATTGGGGCGAGGTGGAATTTTTCGAATTAGTATGTAGCCTCGGCAAATTGAAATGTACATTCAAATTAAAATTGAATGTTTTATATTTTCATTTGAAGGAAAAACTGACTGAAACATTCGAATGAGCCTACGAAACATATCCCATTGTGTTCGGAATGGGAGTAAAACGCTAGGGATGATAGTCATTGGGTTTGGATTGGTGTTCGTGTGTGTAAGAGGGTATTTTAGAGATTTAAAAATATATAAATTAATAAAAAAAATCATTAGCCCGGGCTTATTCTCTCTCCCCGATTAACCGTCGCAATTAGCGGCGGCTGCTGTTCAAACATTCCAGCCCATTTTCCGACCGCCTCCTCCACTTTCAGCCCCTCCGCCAGTTAAGGTTTTTGTCCAGCTCCTTCTCCCCTTCAAATCAGTACCAACCGCACCACCTATCTCTCCCCCGTCATCGAGCCCTGGCCATCGAGAACTGCGCCGCGTCGACCTCAATTCCAGGCCAGACCCGCCATCGCACGCACCGCACCTACCTCGTTAGGCGCGCCGTTCCAAGCCCTTGGACGTGGTGTCGGTGGATCATCTTCTCGAGCAACGGATTTGGCGCAATGGCTAAGCCTAGTTTTGAACATTCAAAGAAAGGTACGGCTGTTAAATTATATAAACTATATTATAGCAGTTTAAAGCACTACGGTTTTTGATTTCATGTAAAAATCATATCTTTTTCGTTTGTTGACGAAATTCAGTGAAACAAGAGACAGTGGATTCGTGTGGACGTCTTCTACATTCTAGAAGAGACCGCATATTTTTCTGAGCCTTCTGCTATTTTTGGTGGAGTGGAACCCAATGTGAGATTTCTAAACTAGAAATGATATGGAAAATGACGATGTTTAAATTATATAGTCGATGTATGAGTTATATAAGCATTGTACACCACATGTATAAGCATTGTATAAGTTGTACGGTCAATGTATAAGTTATATATGCGTTGTAAAAATTATATATGTGTTGAATAAAAGTGAAATGCTTATATAATATATATATACTCCCCTCGTCCACAAACCATGGAAGATATTTATTGGCTGTGATTGGTGTGAAAATTGATTGATTACGAATGGTTGATTAGAATTGTTTGTGGTTGAAATTGATTGATTGTGGTTGAAAAATACCCGTTTGTGGTTGAGAAATTTTTGGTTGAAACCACATAGGATTAGTTTGTGGAAATGAAAAAAATATATACATGCCGCCTGCGTGCGAACTAGATGCATGAAATTCCCATTGTCAAAAGCTGCGAGGCTTTAAGGTAGAGCGAGGAGCCGTACTAGGGACAACCCCAGTTTTAACTACCCTGCCGTTATGTTGCCGAAATTTTGAATAATATTCATGTGTTAGAATTATTTTCATGTGTTGAACTATATTCGTGTGTTGAATAGAAAACCTTCATGTGTTGAATAGAAATTCATTCGTTGAATAGAAATTCATGTGTTGAATGGTATTCGTGTTTTAAAATAAATTGTTTTATAATAAATGTTAGCCTACTTTGTGAACTAGGCAACACAAAGTCAAGAAACCAGACATTAAAGGGCATTTTTAATTAGAAGACTTCGGTTCGGATTGGAGAAAACACTACAATCTAGACTGGATAGCTGCAGTTGTTCGGGTCGGGTCAGAGCAACATATCGGTTCGGGTCGGATAGAGCTTTCTGTTCGGATCGGTGAACTCCTACTGAGTAAATTGGTAAGGCGTATCTAATCGGATCGGAGGGCAACTAAATCTCGATTGGATCGGAAAGCCACCTGTTTGCCACGAAAATGGATCGGAGCGGAGCAGATTAGAGAAGAAGAGAGCATTGCATCCAAGCCAATCCGGTTCGGATCGGGTATCCCGATCCGAACCCCTTATCTGCGCGTCTCCGACCCGAACCCATACTCCCTGTTATTCTCCTGCAAAAGCGCCTGGATATCCGGACCGGCTATGACCAGTTCCTACCCATAACGTCTGTTCCTTTGATGCGTTGTCAACATAATATTTCATCCGAACCCGAAGATAGTGGGATGGACGACATGTGGCCCCGACCCGGATCAAGTTTCAAGCAAATTCACACCTATAAATACCCCGTCTGGAGACAAAGAGAAGGATCTTTTTTCAGCACTTTGAGAATTCAACCACCTCCATAATCCGAACTCCATTACTCCCGGAGAATCCAAATCATCTTTCATTTTTTGTTTTAGTCAATTGAGTGAACATAAGTGAGTTGTGAGTGGAATTGAGTGAATCTTACATTGTATTTGCAACTGAATTATTGAATATAGTGAAAGATAAGTGGACGGAGGCATTTCTTCGCCGAACCACTATAAATCCTGCGTGTTCATTTTTATTTTTATCTCATTTCATCTTGCTTTTAATCAATTTGGGTGTTAGAACCACTTTTGGGTCTAACATTTTGGTGCTTTCACTGAGAATCCTCATCTAAATTCTTTATTTTCCGGGATCTCTTTCTACTTTTTGGACCGTTGAGTTCAAAGAAGTGAATCCTTAAGTTTCTCCGCTTTTTTATATTCGTTGAAGTGATTGTCAAAAACTCATGGCCAAAGGAAAAGGCAAGGAAGTTCAACCTTTTCGAGGAAATGGGCTGGCGAAGATCAGCAAAATGCTGTTGTAACAAGGTCTCGGGGGCAGAGTTCAGCAGCAGGAAGAACCAATGCAGGAAATCCGAGCCGCCAGCAGGGGGAGAGCTCCGATCCGATCCGGGTAGGAGATTCTGAAGCAGTGCATTCCCCCAATCTGAACCGACCCGAGCTGCTTGCCACGCACCGATCCGACCAGGCTCCCCAGCTCCGAACCGATCCGACTTCCTACCTCCGATCCGACCCGATGCTTGGTGAAGCTGGAACCTCTACTCGAGTCCCTACGAATGCTCCAATTCCAGCCACCAGGGTTGGTGATCAGGTCAATCCATCTGCGCCCATCACCCAAGGAGATTTCTCGCGCTTGCTTGACATGCTTGAGAGCACGAGGGAGGCCATGAAAGTTCACGAGCGCACTAATCTCATGATGCAGGAAAATATGAGGCTCATGAGTCGGGAGATTAGTGAACTCCGTCGACAGAGAACTCCATCACCGGTTCGTCACACACCAGTAGATCAATCTTCATCTTCCGAGGAAGAGAGGCCCCGTGAACGAAGGCCACTCGAACGACCTCAGAACGTGGAGCAGCTGACATTTGGATCTTTGGGATCTCGTGAGGATATTGCACGAGCATTAGGAAACAATGACCCCACTCGGGGGCAAAGACTCCAGTCCCCTCCTCCCGAGATCGACCGGGAACGCAGGTAACGGAATCGAGCAGAGGCAGCTCGAAGAAGAAGGGCATCTCCTGAACAAGAGCCCAGAAGGAACTCGGATGCTAGGGCCAGGGAACCCGAGCGGCCCCTAACTAATGCTGATGTACAGGCAATGGTTCGCCAGATCATGTCAGAGAGCCGGAATTATACAAATGAAGATTATGGCATTGAGCGAAGCCATACTCCGTTTACCGACGATATCCTCGACTTGCAATTTCCCCGACGCTTTAACTTTCCACAGATGGACAAGTACAACGGAAGGACTGATCCGGGACAGCATTTGATGCGGTATTCGTGGCTTATGAATGCTACTGCTGCTCCTGATGAAGTGAAGTGCAAAGCATTCCCAATTTACCTAGAAGATGTGGCATTGTTCTGGTTTACCCGACTTCCTCCTCGTTCGATTTCTAATTACAAGGAACTAAGCGAGCGTTTCATGAACCAGTTCCGACTACATGCCCGAAAGTCCAAGAGTGTTATTGAATTATCGAGAATCAAACAGGCACCAGGAGAATCTTTAAGGGCATATCTTGATCGTTTTAACCAAGCTGTAACTGAGGTCAGTGACCCGCATGAGCCCACCATTCTGATGGCATTGAAGGAAGGAGTCGATCCTGAATCTGAGTTTGGAGACTACCTTTCTGGGAAGACACCCTCCACAAGGGAGATATTCTACGAAAAAGCCGATATTTATTTAAGGCGAGAGGAGGCCAGGGCAAACTGAAAGAGAAAGTCTGAGACGGCTTCAAAGGAGAATGTGCAGAGTAATATCGCCGTGAAGCAGTCGGGGGAGAATTCTGGCAAGGTTGAAGTAAATGTAGGAAACAAGGGTGGAAATAGCAATACTGGAAGTGGGGGAAACAACAACAATAACCGTAATTCGAGCGGTAACAAAAGAAACAGAAATAGGGGAAGTGATCCTAACAAAAGACCCCGATTCCAGAACTACGAGAATTATACACCATTGAACGACACCCTGGAAAATATTTACCTGGATACGTACAATGTGTTACAGTACAAAAGACCGACACCTCGTGATTCGACCGAAAAAGAAATGGCGACAGGGAAATTTTGCTTGTTTCACGGAACTCATGGGCATTCGACCAATGAATGTCGGCATTTGAGGGATGTGATTGAGAAGCTGCTGCGTGAAGGAAAGTTGGATGAGTACAAGGTTGCCCCGAGGGACAGGGGGCAAGGAGAGCAGGCTCCAAAACAGATTCTACCTGCTCCCAAGCCTACAGCGCAACAGAAAGGTAAGGGAATTGTTATCAACTCCATAGTAGGCGGACCTCACCCGGCAATCCGAAGTTTCAGATCAATGGATCAATATGTGAATGCTGCCAAGCATCTAGACGTGAATGAAGGTGATGATTTGGAAGATGTCACCCCCATAAAACAACAGAAGACCATGTTCGACGACGTGGTATTTCGCAGCCGAGACAGTACTGGGATACAATCACCCACCAATGATCCGTTGGTTATTACTACCACCATTGGGCCGGCCTTGGTCCATAAGGTATTAGTAGACAATGGAAGTTCCGTTAATATTTTGTTCAAGAAGTCATTTGATCAGATGAAGCTTGAGTCCGAAGATCTGAAACCTTGTGAAGGATGGATTAGAGGCTTCAACGGAGCGACGACAGCTCCCATGGGATACATAGAGTTGCCCGTGACCCTTTGGCAAGGAGAACGTAGAAGAGTGCGAATGCTTCAGTTCGTAGTATTGGACGTAGATTCGCCATATAACGCATTTTTGGGGAGACCTGCCCTCGCTGAATTTAGAGTTTGTATCGCCCCTTGGTGCTTGTTACTTAAGTTCCCAACCGAAGCCGGAACTGGAGTAATGAGAGGGGATCAGGTTTCCGGATGGGCCTGCTATGTGGCCGAGTTAAAGATGTTGATGAAAGGACTTAGCGTTGAGAGTAAGGATGCCTCGTCTCCCTCAAAGGGAGACTCGGCATAGCAATTAGAGAGATTGACCCCGAGGGAGTTGCCCAAAGGAACGCCTGAAGACCTGGATCCCAGAAAAGACGAGGAACCAGAGGCTAGGAATGCAACTCCTAATGAAGCGACAGTGGAAATTCCCATTGATAAAGCTGATCCGACAAAAGTTTTGAAGATTGGTTCTCAATTGGATCCACGTCGGGCTGAAGAACTAACGGACTTCTTGAAGGCAAACTTAGACGTGTTCGCCTGGACCCATGCTGACATGTGTGGGATATCACCATCCATTATAAGTCACAAATTGAATGTAAATCCGAAGCATCCGCCTGTGAAGCAAAAGAGACGCATGCTGGGCCCAGAGAGGTCAGCTGCTCTCAAAGAGGAAGTAGAGAAGTTGAAGTAGAATGGATTTATTCGAGATTCGACTTATCCCGACTGGATATCGAATCCCGTCTTAGTAAAGAAGCCAAACGGAAAGTGGCGGACTTGCATTGACTTTTCAGATTTAAATAAAGCTTGCCCGAAAGATAGTTTCCCACTTCCCAGGATTGACCAGCTTGTAGACTCGACAGCAGGTCATGAACTTCTTTCTTTCATGGACGCATATTCTGGATACAACCAAATTCCTATGCACGTACCAGACCAAGAACATACGAGTTTCATTACGAATTTGGGGTTATATTGTTATGTTGTAATGCCATTCGGACTAAAAAACGCTGGAGCTACTTATCAGCGCCTGGTAAATAGAATTTTTTATGATCAAATAGGAAAAACTATGGAAGTTTATGTGGATGATATGCTTGTCAAATCAAAGCAGTTTTCCGGCCATACGCAAGACTTAACGGAAATGTTTGGTATCTTGCGAAATACCGGATGAAATTGAATCCTCTGAAATGCTCATTTGGAGTGGCATCGGGAAAGTTCCTTGGCTTCATTGTGAGTTCCCGAGGAATTGATATCAACCCTAGCCAGATAGCAGCGATTAGGAACATCGAAGAACCGAGGAAAATTAAAGACGTCCAAAGTCTGGCAGGGAAAGTAGCGGCGCTGAGTAGATTCATCTCCAAAGCCACAGATAAATGTGTTCCGTTTTTTGATTTGATAAAAAGGGGAAAGAAGAACTTCCAGTGGACTCCGGATTGTGTTGAGGCCTTTCAAAATCTGTTAGAACTACTAGAGAAACCGCCGATTTTATCAAAGCCCGTAGATCACGAAGAATTATTTGTTTATTTGGAAGTCTCGGCTCACGCTGTCAGCACAGCCCTGGTTCGAGAAGAAGACAAAGTACAAAGGCCGGTGTATTATGTAAGTAAGAAATTAGCAACGGCAGAGCGCAACTACCCAAAAATTGAGAAGCTCGCTTACAGCCTCCTGATCGCATCCCGAAAACTTCGTCACTATTTCCAAGCCCATCCAATAACCATATACACCGACCAGCCCTTGAGGCAGGTATTGCAGAGACCCGAAGCATCGGGAAGGTTGATCAAATGGAACATAGAACTAAGTCAGTTTGATTTGAATTTTCAACCACGAAAGTCGATCAGGGGGCAAGCTCTAGCAGACTTTATTGCGGAGTTCACCATTCCAGAGGAGGAAATAATCAATGACAGAGTGGTTAAATCCGAGGATGAGCTAGAGATGAATCCGTGGAAATTATATACAGATGGAGCTAAGAATGACCAAAGGTCCGGAGCTGGAATTGTCTTAGTCACTCCCGAGGGACGGTCGTTATATTACGCCCTGCGATTAGAATTTTCGGCAACTAACAATGACTCTGAATATGAAGCCCTGATTGCCGGGCTGAAACTTACTAAAGACCTTGGAGTAAAAATGTTAGACATATTCTGTGACTCCAAAATTGTTGTTTGCCAAGTGCGAGAGGAATTTGTGGCTCGAGGACCTCGACTTATCCCCTACCTCAAGAAAGTGAAAGAGCTATTGAATAGCTTAGAGCGGTACAACATAACACATATTCCCAGAGTTGAAAACCAAAAAGCGGATAGACTGGCAAAGCTGGCTAGTTCCGACAATCCAGAAGAGACTGAAGTAATTCCAATTGAAACGTTGGAGTCGCCAAGCTTTGAGTCAATGGAAATTGAATTCGCTTTTGAAGCGGAACCAGAGAAGGAGTCATGGATGACTCCAATTAAGAATTTCCTTAAGAATGGGACACTCCGATCGAAGAAGAGTGAGAAAAGAGCTGTAGTTCGCAAAGCTACCAGATATGTCATACAAGATGATACTCTCTATAGACAAGGATTTTCTATGCCCCTGTTACGATGTATAGCACACGACGACATCAAGCGTGTACTAAGAGAAGTACACGAAGGTGAGTGTGGAGATCATACAGGAGGTCAAATTTTAGCAAAGAAAATATTGCGGTACGAATACTTCTGGCCTACGATCAACAAAGACGCAGCTGATTATTCACGACGCTGCGATAAGTGCCAGAGATTCGCCAAAATCCCCAGGGCACCGTCAACCCAGCTTAAATCAATGGTGAGTCCTTGGCCATTTGCCACATGGGGAATTGATATCATTGGTGTTCTACCAATTGCTAAAGGAGGGGCTAAGTATGCAATAGTAGCCGTGGACTATTTTACGAAGTGGGTGGAAGCTGAGCCCCTGACCAAGATCACAACAAGAAAGGTGATAAGTTTTGTGGTCAGAAATATTATATGCCGATTCGGGATCCCAAGAACGATTATAACTGACAATGGGACCCAATTTGATAGCACTGAATTCAGAAATTTTTGCCAGAAGTATAAGATAGAAAAACGATATACTGCAGTTGCCTATCCGCAATCAAATGGGCAAGTAGAGGCAATAAACAAGGTAATAAAATCCATCCTCAAGAAGCGATTAGAGCGTGCAAAGGCAAAGTGGGTTGATGAATTGCCCCTAGCTTTGTGGGCATATCGAACAACATTTAAAACGGCCACCGGTCATACCCCTTTCTCTCTCTCCTTTGGCTCAGAAGCTGTAATTCCAGTTGAACTAGAAGTTCCTTCCCACAGGGTGACATATTATGACCCGATGACAAATCGGGCGCTTTTACTTGAGTCTCTTGATGAATTCGAAGAGAAAAGTGACGAAGCAGATTTGCATGCAGCAAGGCATCGGCGTCAGATGGCACGCTATTACGACAAAAAGGTTCGCCTCAGAACTTTTGAACCAGGAGATTTGGTGCTAAAGAGAGTCTTTCCATCCCTTCCTCACCTTGGTCCGAAATGGGAAGGACCCTTTGTCATTCAACGGAAACTTGAAAAAGGAACCTTCAAGTTAACGACCGTGGATGGCGAAGAAATCCCCAGAGCATGGAATGCCCAACACTTAATGCGATATTTGGATTAAAAACACTGTACTTTGTGTTATTTTTCTTATGAACTCTGTGATAAGGCACGACTTGCCTTGGGAAAATCTGATGATATGAATAAAGGACTATAAAGTGGATGTAGGCTACGACTTAGCTGAACCACTATAAAAATATTGTGTGTTATTTACTTTTATGCATTTATATTCATCAGTTATTCTGTTGTGATTATAAAATACAGGATAACTCAGAGCCTAAAAAGGTTGAAAACAGTTTTGACATAAAAAGAAGCACAACGATTATTTGTGCTATAAGACATATAAGAATGAGAAAACGACATTCTTAACTCTAACTCTCCAGAGAAAGAGAGAGAGTATAAAAGCGTCTCCGACTGAGCGCTGAAAAAGAAATTCTCCTCCTAACTCTAACTTTCCAGAGAGAAAGAGAGTATAAAGGCGTCTCCGACTGAGCGCCGAGAAAGAAATCTTTCCCCGTTGAACGACCAGGGAATAATCAGATGACTGAACTCGAACTCTAACTCTCAAGAGAAAGAGGGAGAGTATAAAAGAAATGCCAGAAAAAACGACAGGTACTGACGGCACAGGAAGTGTTATCCCGTCAGAAAATCGGGAGCTTTCCGATTGCTTGGTTAAGCATTGAATAACTTGTGGAAATTGACTGGGAACACGTATGCATATGCATATTTCCCCCCTCCACAACTTCGTTTCATAACTATAAACATGCATTTTTACATAAGTGCAGAACTACTAACAAATAAACATTGCAAAAAGTGAATTATTTTTATTTACAAGTGAATGAATTTGTACAGGGAGATAGCTAAAAAAGAAAGTGCAGGAGCTGCTTTTGTAGCAGCAATTATTGGTTCACAAAGATGCTAAAAAGATACAGGGCAATCCACTATTTAGATTTGGAATGAGCCTTGGATTTCTTGGCGGCTTTCTCCGCATCCTTTGCTTCCTTCTCGGCTTCAGTCAAGATTCGTTTTGATTTCTTCTTCCCTGAAGATGCGGTACTGGAGCCAGTAGACTTCTTCCCAGAGGGCGGGGCACTGGAATCAAGAGAAGATTTTTTAGCAAGTTCTTCTGTAATAGATCTAGTTGAGAGCTTAACAACTAACCTTGATCCCGCATCCACAACTGCGAGGGGCTTGAGGACCTCAGGGTCTAGTTCTTCGGCCTTTAATTGCAAGCGCTTGTCTTGATCAGCCTTCATGGCAGCCAAGGTAACGTCATCAGCGCTTTTCAACTTCCGGTTCCTCTTCATGCCCCCCGTCTCCTCCGTCGTCCTTTAAAGCTGCTATCATTTCTTCATCATGGGGAGTGGTGACCTTAGTTGGCTCACTTCCTTCCCCCAAGTCTATAGAAGCAGCCTTGTCTTCCCCTTCTTTGGCCCTATCAGCGGGCTTTGTCCCAGCGACAGCTCCTTGAGCTACATCTGTCTTTTCGGATGATTCAACACCTACAGAATGAGAAGCAACGGTTATCAACTCAGGCGAAAACAAAGGGTCTCTCATCGATTGTTCAATCACGTGGCGAAAGGTAGAAATAGCTTTGGCAAATTGAGGAGAAAAGATAGCGATACCTTCTGAAGACTTATCAGCGGGGGTGACCACTACCTCTGGGGTTAGTTCAGGAATAGGGGATAGCAGGGTTGTTCGAGGAATTCCCGGATTTTCGGGATCATACCCTTCTACTTCGGAGGTTGCAGGGGCAGAAGAAGAGGAACCAGCTTTGAGAATGGTTTTTTGTTTAGACTTCCGTCTCTCTTCTTCCATGGCCTCAGCAATAAGGCGGCGCCCTTCAGCTAGGCGCTCCGGTTCATCGTCTCTCAAGTATTTCTCCATCAGTTTATCTTCATCGAGGGAATCGACCTTAAGTTCCTCTTTTTCCCACTCAACGATTTGATTCCATACTTGAACCAGAGTGGATGGATAGTCCTCGATCCAAGAAATGTTTCGACGACGAATAATGTGTGCGAAGAATTCAATCATTAGCTCGCTGAAGCCCTGAATATCAGCCTCCGCCTCTGATAATTGCTTGCGGGCTTCCTCCGCAGATTTAATAGCACACTCCACATTGCCCTCGGCCAGAGCAGCCCTGTTCTCTTCCTCCAACAGCTTTGAAGCCAAGTCAGCATTCTTCTTTTCTAATTCAGCACTCCTCTTTGCTAACTCGGCGTTTTTCCGCTCAAGCTCTGCATAAGCAATGCGTGTCTTAGCAGCCTCTGACTTGGCCTCGTCAGCTTGCTTTTTTAATTCAGAACGCTCCTGAGTATGAGATTCAAGCAAATCGTGATAACGTTTTTGCATGTCCTCGAATTGTTGTTTGAAATTAGAAGCGTCCCTTTGAGCGACCGCTAGCTGAGCTTGAGTGTCTTCCAAATCTTTTCCTAGAGCTTTTAAGGCCTTAGTATCCTCCTCCGCGGTCTTTTGCATTGAATCAATATTTGTGATTAGAGTGCGGATGATTTTAGAAAGATTGCGCGAATATTTGAACATCTCAGTATATTGTTTTTGCACCGCATCAATCTTTGCTTTGGCCTCATCTGCCCAATTAGACGAAATAGGTTCACGGGAAGGTAAAAAAGTCAGAGTTTCGAAGTAGTGTTCGGGAAATTGCTCTTTCAAATATGCCCGCTTTATTGCAGTTCCCGCATCTGGTGGGGGAGGAGCGAGGATTGTCAATTCGGTGTCCCTTCCTGAAGAGGATTCTGTAGTCTCTTTGTCTGTCCTAGGTCGTTTAGTAGCAGGGACCTTTTGCTTACTTCGAGACCCGGTTTCCTTTGGAGGACTTTTCTCTCTACTGCGTTTCTCATAGGAAGAGGAGGAGTCTTTGGATTGTGGTCTGTCCTCCTCCCTACGGCTTTGGTAACCTCTGTATTTCTCTTGTTCCGGCCTAACTGGTGAGCGGGAACGTGAGGGTCGAGAACGATAGGGATCATAAGGTCTTCTCTCCTCCCTACCACGATCATCCCGGCGATCATACTCGACATCCTGAGGAGGATTGGACATGCTACGACGAAGTTTTTTTATATCGTAGTAGGATCGAGACATTGTACCTGCACGATAAAATAAACGAAGTTTAGAATTAATGGATTCATGGAGAAAGAAGTGCAATGAATGCTAATGCTGTGGTGTAAAGTGTATCCTAAGTGGTGTGTTTCCCCCCAACCAACCCGAGTCTGAAGCTAGACTAGTGCGGGCAGGCTCTTTGGCCTTAGCGGGAGTGGTTTCTTCAGAAGAGGTGAAGACTAAAGGATCCTTCCTGAAATCCTCTGAAGTATATATAGTCTCAGGTAAGGGGAGATCCCCCAAACCTTGAAATATGTGCTCATCAGTACTAGGAACATCCCCTTTGGAAGCATGAAGTGGCGACTCTTGGGAGGATTTTGACTTGTCTAAAGAAGTAGTTTCCTCGGGGGCAATATACCCTTCACGATGCTTTTCGGCCAGATTAGCCAATTCATCATCTTGTGTTGAAGATGGAGAAGGTGAAATTTGAAGAGGCGCTGTAGGAATTCCCGAGCCTTCTCCTGTCTCTGGAACTATCTCCACTGGAGGAATGTATGCGTAAGGGACCGTCCCATGGCCGATGCTACGAAAAACGGATAGCAGCCCATGAAAGTGAAGGTATTCATCTTTAAGGACCTCGTCGATAGTCAAGAATTTTTTATCGCCATTAAGAAGTCGGTGCATCCGATCAAAGAACACCTGATCTGATATCTGTTTGGGATTGTTGACTGCAAACAAAAAGGAAAACAGGTCAGGGTAATGATTCAAGTGTATAGAGTCCGGGTTCAGAAAATCAACGCTTCACTTGATTTTGTCCATCTCCTGGCGCATCCAGACTGTTGCTTTATGTAGAACCATTCTAGTCTGGAATCTCCAGCTTTACTGCTAAATGGTGCAGAGATTATCTTCCTTTTTGGGACTGATTCAAAGTAGCAGAAGGATGGAGTCTCTCGAGTCCGATGCTTGAAATTATAAAAGAAATGAACGTCATCGAACGTGAGCTCTATGCCTAGGATTTCACGATATGCTATGTACAAGGTGTGCAAATAGGCATATGAATTGGGATGCAACTGCATGGGGGCAATCCGCATTTGTCTTAAGAAATCAACGATGAAAGGAGAGAATGGAGGAATGGCGCCGACCATGCACATCAATCGAGTGACCGTCATATATCCTTCTGGAGGGTTGTGGGGACGGTCAGAGCGTGAGGGCACTAGGGTGTCCCTTTTCATTATTCCATATTTTAGGCAAATTCGAACAAGTCGATCATTGTCAATTGTTGATTCAACAGAGTCCGAGGGTGATTCCAATATGATGGCTGATTCAAATTCATCAGGTGCTCGATTGTCACCAATCCCTCCTTCCTCCTCAAAACCCAGAGAAACTTCATTCTCTGAAGACACCTCGTCGCTTTCCCGATGTCCAACCCCGTAATCTGGACCCTCACTGTCCCATTCTGGATCAGACGAAGATGATATATCCTCAAGAGTGATTTTGTTAGAAGTTTCCGGGGCTTCTTTCCTCTCAGCTAGACGGGAAGAGCGTCTGGGCCTCATTGTCATAGAACTATTGAAGAAGCAATAGCACGGATTAGAGTAAATTATCCCATGCCCCCCTGTGCATATGTGTGAGCTAAAGTGTGTGTGGTGTGCGCAAAACATGAGAAGAAAAACACTTAAAAGCATAATGCGAAGTTCTAACGGAGCGGCGATGTTCAGAATAAATCTTGATGATCGTTTACGTTCATAAGGCACTACCCTAACTGTTCATTAAGTTGAAGATTATGTCAAGCATTGATTAACCCTGGTTGGATAAAGTCTTGTGCTTTGAGTCGGAATATGCATATCATTCAGTTCGGGTAGGGCGTGCTTATTGTTGGGTTCGGATCGGATGTGCATATAGCTGGGATCGGCTCGGGTCTGCGCATTGTTCGGTTCGGAGAAGACATTCATATTTGGAAGTTTAAAACCGGATCGGAATAAGCATTTGGAGTGGTTCAGCAAACAAAAGGATCCATACGTCCTTTTCCTTTCTCTATCTTTTCCTCTAGTCGTTCCGACCCGATCCTAACATATGAACTTGTCCTCCCCTCCACTGCTTCAGCACTTCCTTACCCGAACCGAACCCAGTTCCTATTCTCCCCTTTCTCGTCTTCAAATTTCACTAGACCCAAATGAAGTTAAGCGTTTATATGCTTGAATGTTTAACGCTGGATCTGTAACACCCCGCCTCCGCTAGGGTCACTCGCAAAGGAATGCACTAGCTTTAGAGGGGCATTATTGGTAAACATGCACAGAAATATCACAAGACAGAACATATATAAATAGCGGAAGTAAAATCAAACTTTCATAGCATGAATAAATAAGGTCTAAAGCCTTTTACATCAGAGTACATCAAAACCTGTCTTGCAATAGTAAAGAAGCATAAAGACTTTTTAATAAATTATTCCCCAAGTAAAACAGTAAAGTAGCCATAGCCAAGAGAAGTCCAAGCCATCCGTGATGACCTTCAAGCAGAAGAAGTCCGAACTAAACAGCATTGTTTCCTCCCTGAAACCTGGGGGGGGAAACGGAAGAAAAGAGGCGAAACAAAACGGGTCAGTCAAAAAGACTGAGCAAGTCCTATCTACTCCCAGTATAAAAACAGGTAAAGGTAACATGACATGCATAAACTGAAAGTAAACATAAGGATAACTACAAGATAGATAAACCAGGATAGCCGGTTGAACTACTGTGGCAAGGAAAACTAAGGTATCATGATAAACTGCGGTGTTATGATAACTCAAGGTATCACATCGTCAGATTTCTATCGAGTACATTATCCCAAGGTATCTTCCCCGTCTAACATCCCACGGTATCTATTATGTATATTCTTCCTAGTTCTAACATGTATATTTGCTCTGCACCTCTCGTACTAGTATCCCAACCTTGTTATGTGTTAACCATGAATGTCCCTCACTCAAAGTCGTGTAATGGTCCATGTCAACCTAATATATCGCATATATAGGTTACTCAACTCGTATGTTTTTTCCATGTATATAAGTTCAGTCCTTTGCCGTACCTCGTACGGGCTTCCTCATGTCGTATTATCCTTGAAATCGTTTGGACTGTCACCCTTGTTCTAGCTAGGCTCTTCCGTATGAATCATCGTTTGAACTACTAGGACTTACGCCACCTAGTACCTCTAGGGATTACGCTTACCTATTGCACGCTTTCGTATTTCGGTTTGGGTTAAACCACCTAGGCCACTAGGGATTACGCTAACCCTCAACCGCGCCCCTTTTCCCCACGCATTCATCGTGAATCGTTTTTCTATAACTGGATGCACATGTATCACATCGTGCCATCCGAGTCCTGTCACAGGGCAGAACTAGAAATACAGGACTCGGTCGGGAGCTTTAGATTTATCTGCCGATGCAGATACTAAGGTCTGCTTTTCTACACGTGGCTATGGTCCCACGAGACCCCTCCCTCAACTAGTGAAAGGCAACACAAGAGAAAATCTTGCATGAGAACTACACTCCGGCCAGCCCACATCCTACGGCCTACCTCACCCATAATTAGATAGCAAATTATGGTCTGTTGGGTGTCCCCTGCCTTTCCGTACGTACACGCTTGACTCAAGATAGTTAGATGATCGGCGAACTTGCTATCTCGGGCACCTTATGTATCCGTCGACTCACTGCTATCCACCCCAGTCTTTAGGTCGCTCGCATAGCAACCAAGGCATATTCTTGGTTCTTCTACCGCAGACCTCAACCTCTTGTGAGCCCAGGATGATCATCTGCGACCTCACAGAGGGATACCAAGAATATCCTCACGTTCCCCGAAGCCGCTGCTTCGTTACCCAGTTCGTTGGAGCCTTTATCTAAATCAGATAGCTTGCTCCTAAGTGTATACTTAAACGATGACCTACCGTATCGGGTTACTCATCTATCTAAGAAGTGGTCCAGATTTCCTTGACTAAGAATTATTACTTAGTTTCCCTTAACTAAGGTTTACCACTTAGCCTTATTTCCATTACCCTTGTTAACTATGGTTATTTACCTAATCCTCCGAATTAGGGTTTATCTAATGGGTTAAGTGTCACTTAAGTTCATAACTTAGCCCGTCTACAAACCATGTCAAAATTGGCTAAGTATCCAAGTCCAAGACTTAACCCTACAAACCATGTGTCAAGTTGGCTAAGTATATCAAGCAATCCATAACTTAACCTCGTCTAATTATCATTTTAGATTGGTTAATTATATAAATTAACTTGACCTTGTCAAATTACCGAGTCAAATCGGTCAAGCATATTCAAGTGATTCGTGACTTAGCCTTATCATGTTTTCACGTTAGATTGGTTACGTATAGATTAACTTAACCTCATCAAATTAACGAGTTAGATTGGTTAAGTATAGGTCACTTAACCTCATCAAATCATCGTGTTAAATTAGTTAAGTGTTTAACTTAACCCCATTAAATTACCAAGTGGGATTAATTAAGTCTAGGCTAACTTAACCCCATCCGATTACCATGTTTAGATTAGTTAAGCCTAATCTTAACCCCATCCATTAACTGTATTATACGGTTAAGTGTCATTAAGAAAATTTACTTAACCTTATCACGTTATCGTGTTGGATTGATTAAGTGTTGGTTAACTTAATCCCGTCCACTAGTCGTATAAAAATGGTCAAGTGTCATTAGGCAAATCAAGTTACTTAACCTACCCAAGCTTATCATGTTTTGTTAAGTATCATTAGCCTAATCAAATTACTTAACCCATTTGTCCATATCATATTTGGTTAAGCCTCATTAATCAAATTAACTTAACCCTATTATGTGGCATTAATTTAATTAATGCACCCTCAACCTCTCACATTAGACCTTGTTGTGGTTACTAGTTAAGCCGGGCGGGTCCGGGTAGATTTACACCACAACCTAGTCTAACCTCGGGTCTTAAGCGCGACATGACCAACTTCTCACATTGGGTCCTATTGTTTGCAACTACTAGTTAGGCCGGTCGGTTCCAGGTAGTTTTACGTTGCAAACTCAACCCAACCTCGAGTTGGCCATACTTATATTATCTAAGTTCATCATGTTTCCCAAAACATGTTACAAGTTTTTCAAGCATTTGGGTAGACCTAACTTAATAGGTAAATTCCCAAAGGGTAGACCTAACTTAATAGGTAAATTCCCAAGCTCATGTTTTTATGCATACTTACATGTCATCTTCCATGTTATCTTTCAAGTCATATTTTCAAGTATAAGCACATGTCATATTCAAGTTAAGATTTTGCGACATGTTCATGTTTATCTAACTACCCAAAATCGTGTTTTCCCAACGCAAGCAAAGCGAGTCAACATAGTAAGGATACTATGTCACGTATTGGTCTCAAAACATGCATGATGCCAAAAAGGGCTTGGCTTCCACATGCATAACACCATAAAGGGATTGGCCATAAACATGCACAACTTAAAAGGGGGATTGGCCACGAGCATGCATAATCTCATAAAGGATTTGGCCACAAACTTGCATGTTAGCATAAGGGGTTTGGGTTCATAAACATGCATAAGCCCCAAAATCTTGTCTTAGCCAATGTTTCACAAGTAAAGTGGTTCCTAAAGGTTCATGCTAGCATTTCATGCATAAAGATCCAAACTTGCAAGTTAAACTAAGTTATGCATAGCATGAGAGGCATGATTAAGTCACTCACATGGCCTAAAATCATAAACATGAACACAAGAGGCAAGGTAAGGTTCATATAGGTTCGCATAATCATGTTTAGCCTCATTTTATCCCATGTCAACATTAAAAATACAGTTTTGATCCAAAAGTAGCTAGAACTTACATAGGCAAGGCTTAGGAAAGGGATCATGCATCATCTTGACGAAGAAAGGTGGCTCCTTTGATGAAGATCCGTCATGAAACTCGTATAGCAACGTTGATTTGGCCTCTATTTGGTGTAGCAAGCTTGCACCTTTTGATTTGAACTTGATTTGAATGCATAGGCTCTAGGGATTTGAGATGGAGGCCATGATCAGATTGATTTTGGCAGCACTTAGTTGCTAGGTTTGATTTTTAGGGATTTAGGCTAGGTTTAGGGTCTTTTTATAAAGATTAGGATAGTTTTAGGCCCTTAGATTAACCCTAAGATAGATTAGGACCATCAGATCTCGAAAGCTTCCAGACCCAGCCCAAGAACAAGACCACGTGAGACAAACAGGTGCGCCAGGCTATTTGCCCCGGCCACCCCCTGTCGACAGGCAAGTCGACAGGGCTGTCGACTTGGTCTGGGCCCAAGTCGACAGGCCTGTCGACAGCCTTGTCGACATGGCCTAGGCGGGAAACTACCCGCCTAGCCCCAGACCTGATTTCCAAAACTGTTTCCGAAATTCAAATTTTCCAGAGATCTTCTTTGGGCCTTTAACGGGTCATACGAACTTCGATTTTCGAAAACTCGGACTCTATTTCGCGTATTTTTCCGAGACGAACGCAATGGCATAGCCCGTTTTACTTGATTCAGAATTTAAAATTAAATTCTGCCTTGATTCTCGTTTTAACATGTTATTGAAATACGGGTTGTTACATTCTCCCCACCTTTTAGGATTTCGTCCCCGAAATCTCTAAGTTAGGAAGAACATATCCTACCATCCATCATCCATCTACTCAAAACATCATCCACAAGCAACCATTGTCCTTAGATGATTTCTAATGCTGTATGAATATATGCAAAACGTGTGTGTATATGTTCCTTAGCTAATGCTAATGATCAGGCCTGAAAAATCTCTTGAATGCAAAAATATGTTTAGTGCTATGAATCCAACATGTATGCAAATAGTCCTACTCATATATATACACTATATGCGTGCACAAACATTCATCCATATGCAACGTCCACATGGTAACACATTCAATTTCATCCATAAGCAAGTATAAATACTCGTGCATATGCAATATGAAATGTGACCGAGTCGAGCTAATATCTAATGTAAATCCGCGCATCCACGAGCAACCACTTGCAACCATTTGCAACCATATCAACCATAACATGTTTCAAATACATGTTTACATCCATAGGGTTCTACCTAAGATTCCCTGAAACAGGGTCGAGAAGATAAACAGGACAAACTCCTTAAGGGGTTTGTAACAGAAAATAGGACCGAGAGGATGTCCACAAAAGATAGCCTACAAGTAAGCTCTACAGAAAACAGGGATCAAGGATATACTCCCAAAAAGAGATATCATGCGCGTATCTAGTCTTTGACCATCAAAGTCGTCTTTTAACTTCGCGATTTTGTAGCTTCTTATACCTGTTTCCATAACATGAGCTGGAATTCATTTCTTCGTCGCCTCTCGTTCCACTTGCACTTATCCTTTTCCTAGAATACTTGACGCAAATATGACTGCGTACTCATGATCTCATGCAAGCTTTCCAAAATTCACTAGTGAATCTCGGACCTCGTACCACAGGGTATTTCTCGTAGAAGAACTTCCTCTTGAAAGTAAACAAGTTACCGTGCGCACTTACTAGGGTAATTCCCATAACCCATACATAATCGAAGTAAACCATCCGTCTTATTGGCGAATTCTATTCAAACGGATTACCAACAACTGCATCCTGGGATTCTAGGTAACTAGCCATGACAGAACCCAAAAGGTTACACGAGACCAAGATGAGTCGAGAATCTAACTACCCTCTTTCCAAAACCGAGAATGGCTCCCCTTGCTGGATAACCACTTCATCCCTAGAATCCATCCACAACTTATAAACATAAGCATTATTTCCAAGCTCAACACTTGATATAGACATTCTCAAATCCAAACAAGCCATGAGTAAATGGACCGATCTTCCAATAGGACTTGAGACAAAAACGGGATCCTCTATTATACTAGTACTAAGGTGCAGAGACTCAACTACCGAAGCAGACTTAAATGATACGAACAACGAAGTCCTAACGGGATGATAGAGAAGAAAAGCTAAACCTTTGACAAGATCGTTACCCTCCTTCCGAGGTACTCCAGAAATGAGAGCATACTACTGCCCTCCCGATGATCTTGTCCTTGTCCCATAATACTTAACTATCCGCCCCGTTTCACCATGCCAAAGGTACTCTCTCGCCATGGGTTTCATTGTTCATCTTTCTCCCTCCTTTGAGGACTAAGCCATACCAACAAGTTGCTCATCCTTAAGCTCGTATCCTTTATCCTTCTTTCTCACGATCCTTTCTTATAACGCGGTCACTGGTCTCTCGAGAACCACCTCCATCGTATGGAAAGCACTTTCGTAGGTAGAAAAGACTAGTCGCAGTTAAAACTACTGAGACTACAGATGGAGGAAAGAGAGGAAAAGAGACTCAATTAAGGAAACAAAGATAGTGCTAATGGCCTTTGGGGAATAGCCTTTTTCTTTTAAAAGAAAATTTTCTTGAAAAATGCTTCTTTGTAAACGATTTTCAAATAGTTTTTAGAAGGTCTTTAAAAACTTTTGCCCAGTCTGGTAACCTTCTGCTCTGATACCAAATGTAACACCCCGCCTCCGCTAGGGTCACTCGCAAAGGAATGCACTAGCTTTATAGGGGCATTATTGGTAAACATGCACAGAAATATCACAAGACAGAACATATATAAATAGCGGAAGTAAAATCAAACTTTCATAGCATGAATAAATAAGGTCTAAAGCCTTTTACATCAGAGTACATCAAAACATGTCTTGCAATAGTAAAGAAGCATAAAGACTTTTTAATAAATTATTCCCCAAGTAAAACAGTAAAGTAGCCATAGCCAAGAGAAGTCCAAGCCATCCGTGATGACCTTCAAGCAAAAGAAGTCCGAACTAAACATCATTGTTTCCTCCCTGAAACCTGGGGGGGAAACGGAAGAAAAGAGGCGAAACAAAACGGGTTAGTCAAAAAGACTGAGCAAGTCCTATCTACTCCCAGTATAAAAACAGGTAAAGGTAACATGACATGCATAAACTGAAAGTAAACATAAGGATAACTACAAGATAGATAAACCAGGATAGCCGGTTGAACTACTGTGGCAAGGTAAACTAAGGTATCATGATAAACTGCGGTGTTATGATAACTCAAGGTATCACATCGTCAGATTTCTATCGAGTACATTATCCCAAGGTATCTTCCCTGTCTAACATCCCACGGTATCTATTATGTATATTCTTCCTAGTTCTAACATGTATATTTGCTCTGCACCTCTCGTACTAGTATCCCAACCTTGTTATGTGTTAACCATGAATGTCCCTCACTCAAAGTCGTGTAATGGTCCATGTCAACCTAATATATCGCATATATAGGTTACTCAACTCGTATGTTTTTTTCCATGTATATAAGTTCAGTCCTTTGCCGTACCTCGTACGGGCTTCCTCATGTCGTATTATCCTTGAAATCGTTTGGACTGTCACCCTTGTTCTAGCTAGGCACTTCCGTATGAATCATCGTTTGAACTACTAGGACTTACGCCACCTAGTACCTCTAGGGATTACGCTTACCTATTGCACGCTTTCGTATTTCGGTTTGGGTTAAACCACCTAGGCCACTAGGGATTACACTAACCCTCAACCGCGCCCCTTTTCCCCACGCATTCATCGTGAATCGTTTTTCTATAACTGTATGCACATGTATCACATCGTGCCATCCGAGTCCTGTCACAGGGCAGAACTAGAAATACAGGACTCGGTCGGGAGCTTTAGATTTATCTGCCGATGCAGATACTAAGGTCTGCTTTTCTACACGTGGCTATGGTCCCACGAGACCCCTCCCTCAACTAGTGAAAGGCAACACAAGAGAAAATCTTGCATGAGAACTACACTCCGGCCAGCCCACATCCTACGGCCTACCTCACCCATAATTAGATAGCAAATTATGGTCTGTTGGGTGTCCCCTGCCTTTCCGTACGTACACGCTTGACTCAAGATGGTTAGATGATCGGCGAACTTGCTATCTCGGGCACCTTATGTATCCGTCGACTCACTGCTATCCACCCCAGTCTTTAGGTCGCTCGCATAGCAACCAAGGCATATTCTTGGTTCTTCTACCGCAGACCTAAACCTCTTGTGAGCCCAGGATGATCATCTGCGACCTCACAGAGGGATACCAAGAATATCCTCACGTTCCCCGAAGCCGCTGCTTCGTCACCCAGTTCGTTGGAGCCTTTATCTAAATCAGATAGCCTGCTCCTACGCGTATACTTAAACGATGACCTACTGTATCGGGTTACTCATCTATCTAAGAAGTGGTCCAGATTTCCTTGACTAAGAATTATTACTTAGTTTCCCTTAACTAAGGTTTACCACTTAGCCTTATTTCCATTACCCTTGTTAACTATGGTTATTTACCTAATCCTCCGAATTAGGGTTTATCTAATGGGTTAAGTGTCACTTAAGTTCATAACTTAGCCCGTCTACAAACCATGTCAAAATTGGCTAAGTATCCAAGTCCAAGACTTAACCCTACAAACCATGTGTCAAGTTGGCTAAGTATATCAAGCAATCCATAACTTAACCTCGTCTAATTATCATTTTAGATTGGTTAATTATATAAATTAACTTGACCTTGTCAAATTACCGAGTCAAATTGGTCAAGCATATTCAAGTGATTCGTGACTTAGCCTTATCATGTTTTCACGTTAGATTGGTTAAGTATAGATTAACTTAACCTCATCAAATTAACGAGTTAGATTGGTTAAGTATAGGTCACTTAACCTCATCAAATCATCGTGTTAAATTAGTTAAGTGTTTAACTTAACCCCATTAAATTACCAAGTGGGATTAATTAAGTCTAGGCTAACTTAACCCCATCCGATTATCATGTTTAGATTAGTTAAGCCTAATCTTAACCCCATCCATTAACTGTATTATACGGTTAAGTGTCATTAAGAAAATTTACTTAACCTTATCACGTTATCGTGTTGGATTGATTAAGTGTTGGTTAACTTAATCCCGTCCACTAGTCGTATAAAAATGGTCAAGTGTCATTAGGCAAATCAAGTTACTTAACCTACCCAAGCTTATCATGTTTTGTTAAGTATCATTAGCCTAATCAAATTACTTAACCCATTTTTCCATATCATATTTGGTTAAGCCTCATTAATCAAATTAACTTAACCCTATTATGTGGCATTAATTTAATTAATGCACCCTCAACCTCTCACATTAGACCTTGTTGTGGTTACTAGTTAAGCCGGGCGGGTCCGGGTAGATTTACACCACAACCTAGTCTAACCTCGGGTCTTAAGCGCGACATGACCAACTTCTCACATTGGGTCCTATTGTTTGCAACTACTAGTTAGGCCGGTCGGTTCCGGGTAGTTTTACGTTGCAAACTCAACCCAACCTCGAGTTGGCCATACTTATATTATCTAAGTTCATCATGTTTCCCAAAACATGTTACAAGTTTTTCAAGCATTTGGGTAGACCTAACTTAATAGGTAAATTCCCAAAGGGTAGACCTAACTTAATAGGTAAATTCCCAAGCTCATGTTTTTATGCATACTTACATGTCATCTTCCATGTTATCTTTCAAGTCATATTTTCAAGTATAAGCACATGTCATATTCAAGTTAAGATTTTGCGACATGTTCATGTTTATCTAACTACCCAAAATCGTGTTTTCCCAACGCAAGCAAAGCGAGTCAACATAGTAAGGATACTATGTCACATATTGGTCTCAAAACATGCATGATGCCAAAAAGGGCTTGGCTTCCACATGCATAACACCATAAAGGGATTGGCCATAAACATGCACAACTTAAAAGGGGGATTGGCCACGAGCATGCATAATCTCATAAAGGATTTGGCCACAAACTTGCATGTTAGCATAAGGGGTTTGGGTTCATAAACATGCATAAGCCCCAAAATCTTGTCTTAGCCAATGTTTCACAAGTAAAGTGGTTCCTAAAGGTTCATGCTAGCATTTCATGCATAAAGATCCAAACTTGCAAGTTAAACTAAGTTATGCATAGCATGAGAGGCATGATTAAGTCACTCACATGGCCTAAAATCATAAACATGAACACAAGAGGCAAGGTAAGGTTCATATAGGTTCGCATAATCATGTTTAGCCTCATTTTATCCCATGTCAACATTAAAAATACCGTTTTGATCCAAAAGTAGCTAGAACTTACATAGGCAAGGCTTAGGAAAGGGATCATGCATCATCTTGACGAAGAAAGGTGGCTCCTTTGATGAAGATCCGTCATGAAACTCGCATAGCAACGTTGATTTGGCCTCTATTTGGTGTAGCAAGCTTGCACCTTTTGATTTGAACTTGATTTGAATGCATAGGCTCTAGGGATTTGAGATGGAGGCCATGATCAAGATTGATTTTGGCAGCACTTAGTTGCTAGGTTTGATTTTTAGGGATTTAGGCTAGGTTTAGGGTCTTTTTATAAAGATTAGGATAGTTTTAGGCCCTTAGATTAACCCTAGGATAGATTAGGACCATCAGATCTCGGAAGCTTCCAGACCCAGCCCAAGAACAAGACCAGGTGAGACAAACAGGTGTGCCAGGCTATTTGCCCCGGCCACCCCCTATCGACAGGCAAGTCGACAGGGCTGTCGACTTGGTCTGGGCCCAAGTCGACAGGCCTGTCGACAGCCCTGTCGACATGGCCTAGGCGGGAAACTACCCGCCTAGCCCCAGACCTGATTTCCAAAACTGTTTCCGAAATTCAAATTTTCCAGAGATCTTCTTTGGGCCTTTAACGGGTCATACGGACTCCGATTTTCGCAAACTCGGACTCTATTTCGCGTATTTTTCCGAGACGAACGCAATGGCATAGCCCATTTTACTTGATTCAGAATTTAAAATTAAATTCTGCCTTGATTCTCGTTTTAACATGTTATTGAAATACGGGTTGTTACAGGATCCCAATGACCCCCGTTGCTACCTCGAGACGGCGAAGACGCCATCAACGACGATGATAAACGGTGGAGGAGATCCAGGCGTCGGAGTTCAACAAATACCACACTCCAATCGCTCGATTTAACCGCAAATTCTAGCTAAAATTAGTTATTACATAAATAATCGGAGATTCAAAATACCTAGATGTTTTATTCGAAGATTGAAACGAGAAGTTTTAGAGTTTTTGGATTTTTTAGGAAATAGGGTTTCGGTATAAATCTGGGAGAACAAGAATTGTGGGAGTAAAAAAAGGTAGAAGAGTCTAAGTGAGTAAGTTTATATAGGACTTGAGATGGCTCTTTGTATTCCCCGTATTTTACTCCGTTCGGACCGAGTCCAAGCCAGCCCACATCTTCTGGCCCATCAACCCAGTGCAAAGCGAAACAGGAAGAAAAGGTGCTCGAGTCGGACACCGAACCGAGTAGAAATCTGTGCATTCCTCTAGCATTCGAATTGGACTTAAAAGAAAAACTTGGAAAGAACATACCTGAGAAGAATACTATATGTCGAGAAGAACTTCTAGACTTGACTCAAAAATGAAGAAAGTGAATCAAGTATTTCACGACATATATATATAAGCGATAAGAGACATGTCTTCATGAAGCAACGCATCTTCACAAACGAACAGAAGTGACTTTCTGACTATTCTGATTCAGGGATTAGCATTCAAACGACATCAAAGCACGCTTCGTATACAACAGAAGCATCCTTTGAGGGGGCAGAATGTTAGCCTACTTTGTGAACTAGGCAACACAAAGTCAAGAAACCAGACATTAAAGGGCATTTTTAATTAGAAGACTTCGGTTCGGATTGGAGAAAACACTACAATCTAGACTGGATAGCTGCAGTTGTTCGGGTCGGGTCAGAGCAACATATCGGTTCGGGTCGGATAGAGCTTTCTGTTCGGATCGGTGAACTCCTACTGAGTAAATTGGTAAGGCGTATCTAATCGGATCGGAGGGCAACTAAATCTCGATTGGATCGGAAAGCCACCTGTTTGCCACGAAAATGGATCGGAGCGGAGCAGATTAGAGAAGAAGAGAGCATTGCATCCAAGCCAATCCGGTTCGGATCGGGTATCCCGATCCGAACCCCTTATCTGCGCGTCTCCGACCCGAACCCATGCTCCCTGTTATTCTCCTGCAAAAGCGCCTGGATATCCGGACCGGCTATGACCAGTTCCTACCCATAACGTCTGTTCCTTTGATGCGTTGTCAACATAATATTTCATCCGAACCCGAAGATAGTGGGATGGACGACATGTGGCCCCGACCCGGATCAAGTTTCAAGCAAATTCACACCTATAAATACCCCGTCTGGAGACAAAGAGAAGGATCTTTTTTCAGCACTTTGAGAATTCAACCACCTCCATAATCCGAACTCCATTACTCCCGGAGAATCCAAATCATCTTTCATTTTTTGTTTTAGTCAATTGAGTGAACATAAGTGAGTTGTGAGTGGAATTGAGTGAATCTTACATTGTATTTGCAACTGAATTATTGAATATAGTGAAAGATAAGTGGACGTAGGCATTTCTTCGCCGAACCACTGTAAATCCTGCGTGTTCATTTTTATTTTTATCTCATTTCATCTTGCTTTTAATCAATTTGGGTGTTAGAACCACTTTTGGGTCTAACAATAAAAAATCATATTTTTATCATCTATATGAACTATATAAAATAATCGTGTTTTGAAATGAATTGTTTTACAATAAAAATCACATTTCTACTATATATATACAAACTATAGAAAACCTTCATGTGTTGAATAGAAATTCATTCATTGAATAGAAATTCATGTGTTGAATGGTATTCGTGTTTTGAAATAAATTGTTTTATAATAAAAATCATATTTTTGTCATCTATATGAACTATATAAAATAGTCGTGTTTTGAAATGAATCGTTTTACAATAAAAATCACATTTTTACTATAAACATGAATTGTTAAAAATAGTGAAGTGTCGAAGTGAATGTCTGTTGGACAAAAATATCATTTTTATCAAATGTATGAAAAGAAAATAGTTTTGAAATCGAAGAATCGATTATATTTATATTCATATATATAAATATAATCAAAATATATCGAATAACAAAGCTGCAGTTCGTGTTTTGAAACCGTGATTTCAAACGATTAGTGCGGGAGATCCGACCATAGGATTTTTCCGAAACCGAAACCGTTTGGGTTCGCTTTGGAAGTATCTTTCCAACGACACCAACTTTGTAATGATCCAACGGTTAGATTGTCTGGAATGTTTAATTCAAATCTGAAAAAAACAGCACCATAATCGATTATATATATATATAATTATATTAAATCGAATAACGACGCTGCAGTTCGTATTTTGAAATCGAAACTTCAAACGAGTGTACCGGGAGATTTGACCATCGGATTTTCCCAAAACTGGAACCGTTGGATTCGGTTTGAAAAGATCTTTCTAATGATATAAATTTTGTGAAGATCCAACAGTTAGATTTTCAGATATGTGTAAATCAAATATGAAGAAAAACAGCGCCACGGCCGCGTTATGGTCCGAAGCGTCGTTTGAATAAAATGGCTATTTTAAAATAAATAAAAATAGCAATAAATCGTTATAAAATATTATAAACGATATGAAATGTGAAATTTAGAAATTAACTGAAGGTTGGCTAAGTCGAATGGTTTCCTAGGTTTTGATCTGATGTTGGTTTCGGCCTTCGGGGTTAATATTTGGGAAATCGTTCTCTTGCTGATTTACGGTTAATGACTATTGAATTGAAATGATGCGTATGTTGTGTTTGTTTAGCACTTGTTTATTATATACGCGAGTTGCTCAGAAAGACCGGGTTTATCCCATTTTAAATAATTAAATCGACGATAAGAAATCGAAGATGAAGACGGTGGTCGAAAACCGGAGTTCTTCACCTCGTTTGGATGGTAACTAATGTCCTGATTGGGAGGCATACCGAAATATGGATAATGAGGGGTGATCGTACCGACGTACGTGGAGATCGATGGTTATGCAAGGGATATTGTGCCTACGGCTTCGTTCAGACCCAGAACGGACTTGTAAATGGACTGTGTGTCTGACATTGGAATTCATTCTCTGTGATTGATAGCCATCAGTTACGTGGCGTGAATTTCCTGTGTGGCATGCTAAAATGCAGTGATCATGGCTTTTGTTGAAAAGCAAAGTCTTGTGGTTGATGATCAGAGCACCACCCGTGTGGCGTAGCTTTGTGTATAACGTAAATTCGCGAACCTCACACCTCGGTATGAACCAGAAACGGGAGAAGGACCTCAGGGGGGACGTGCGTTTATTTCTAGCTTGAGGTGGTGTTAGTGCTTAAACTGGCTGACATTTATACTATTTTCACCTGTGTGGTTGTTGCTGTTGCGAGGAGCATCGAAAATATCGGTCGATCCGGGACCGATGGAGTCATTCGTTGGCTCATTTACGCCCAATAGGGCGGGGAAACGCATTGTTCAGGCATTATAATCCACTCCGTGTGGACCGACCCTGACGATCCAAGGTACGGTTGCGGCTGTGCCTGAGACTCGGGCTAGACAGTCTCGAACTCGGTAAGGATTATCTTTTGCCTTGGTTCATGATGGAAATCCAATTCCCAAATACGTGACTGTGCAGTTTTGATTGTATATATATATGGCGACATGATATACGGTACCCATGCCGTCTATGATTGATAGTTATGATTTGAAATTGTTTTCGAAACATGAAAACACTAGTAATAATATCAAATGCTTTTGTTTTATTCGTATAAAGCATATTTTGGCCATTATAAGGTAAAACTCTATCCTCTGGTTTGCGTTGCATTGTGTGATGGGAAAGGAGTCTTATAATGGCTTCATTTTTATAAAAAGCATTGCGATGTTTAAAAGAATTATTTGTTTTAAAGAACTGGCAATCCAATGGAGTAAACCCGTTCCACGAAAGTGGCGTGGTCCTGTGATTAGCCAATTGTATAATGTGTTAAGTAGATTTCTTATACCAGTCCCATGACTGACTCGTAGTGTTTCACTTGCAAACTCGGGTGCCCCTTTTTCTACATGGGCAGCCTTGTATTCAGGTTTTATCTGGCTCTTTCTGGATAGCTGGAGCTGAAGATGGATTCTATCATTTATTTCTTTTTATGTTGTTCAGCTCCTGTTGTACATATTATGTTTGTTTTCCGCTGTAGACATTTATGTGTAGCTGAACTGTATTTGTACTAAGTATGATCCTGTATACCGTGTAACTCTGAAGATTACGTTTATCCAGTGTATTATTTGTACATTATCTGGTGTATTTGTTTAATTCTGCTCTGCTATTATCTATTTATGTGTTATATTACAAAGATTACCCTTGCCACCGTCAGTATAGGGTTTGGGGTCATCACAAAAATAGTCGATATTTTAATGATTAAAAATACGTTGTGTGGGAAACCGGAGTCGGAATTCGACGAAACCAAATTCATTGGGTCCATAATGTCGAACTGAACGTGTATATCCATTTTCGTGATTTTTCGATATCATATGTGATTTTGGGAATTTTTAAACGATAAGTACAAACAGCGGTTGAATAAAATTAATATAAATATTGAATATAAAAATATTATATTTATCCTATATAATACCCTAACTTTTTCTAAACCCTGAGTCATTTTTCGGTGGTCAATAACATCAACCGACACCACAAAATAAATACACAGAAAAATTCGTTCTTTGAAAATAAAATTCAAATAAAATTCCTTAAATCATGTTATATATATATATATATATATATATGAGGTCTCTGGAGAAGAAGCTTCGCATTGATGTAGCTTTTACTATGTTCAACTTCGATTTTCATCGCACCAATGGTTCTAGCGGAAGCCTACAGTTCGATTAAATCAATGATTTGTGGCGAGCTTGGCCGATTCATGTTTGGATATGAGTTCGTATGGGGATTTGACACCTTTTTGCAAATATTGGTGAAATTCGATGTTGAAAACGATCGGTATCTGTGCTTTCTGGCTTGACATCGCTAGCGGTAAGGAGCATCAAGTGGTGCGATACTGGTATAGATAGATGGAGAAGGAAATGAGGATTTGTATGATGATTTTTGTGGGATTTTTAATGATCCATAGGAAGAGTTGTGGAGGAAGATTTGTTCGAAAATGGTGGAGTTAAGGGAAGAGCAACGTGCGTCATTACTGGGTAAAGAAGATGAATTAAGCAACGCTTTATTTTAAAACGTGGTTAATGAGAAGTTGTTGGGTGTTTTAGTTTTTAGAGTTCCATGTAGAATTGAGCAAAATAAATGTGACAAAGGTGAGCGGAAATGGAAGAATGGGTTGAGGAGGAAAATGCGACAATGTCATGGAGCATAATGGAGCATGAGAATTCTGTTTGGGGAAGACTGATAGTAGAAGATGCGGTATTGGATTTTTATGGGTAATGGGCCAAGAAAGTAAAGTTAAGCCCAAATAAAAATACTTGAGTTTTATCTTGAATTAAATTAGAGTACAAACTTGTATAATGAATAACTTCATCATAGGTTATCAGAATTAGGCAAAACAAGATCGTTGGGATCGTATGGACGGTGGCTCCACAATGGAACTGACTGGAAGCGAATCAGAGCTCGTTACAATTTATAGCAAAATAAATTGTCCGTCTGAATCAAGCGATGGTTATCATTATTAACAATGATCGTCCAATGTGAGTAAACCTCACTAACTCTGATCAGTTATATTTTTATAACGTATTTTAGAACTGATAAATATTGGTTGATTGCTGTGTGTTGACTGTTTGGTTGAATTGCTTATGTATTGGTTGAAATTATAGATAACGATATATATATAAATTGTAAATCAAATATTTATTCTGTTTATCAGAATATTTCATATCGAAATGAAATCGATGTTATTATGTTGTTTAACATCTGTGAATGCAGGGAAACAGGTTGGAGGGATCCAACAGGATCCCTCAATATTTATAATACTATTTGTTTCCATATATTGTGATATATGACGTGAAATATAATCTGTGATTTGATTATGATGATACTGGTCCTGTTATTTGGTATTTTGAATACCATAAGAAATACTGGAAAGTAGAAAGGGGATTTTCAAAATGTATTTAAATGAATTATTTATGTAAAATCAATGGATTTTGTATATAAAAGGAAAATAATTTTATAAAGAAAATTATAAAATCAAAGAAAAATATTAAAGGAAATATTTGTAAAACATTTACAATTAGAATTGAAAAGAAAATATTTATTTGTTAAATAAGTAGAATTGGAAAAGAATATTTATTTGTTAAAAAAATATAATTTAAAAGGGAATATTTATTTATTAAATAAATAAAATTATAAAGGGAATATTTATTTGGAAAATAAATAGGATTATAAAAAACGAGATATAAAAGAGTTATGAGAAGAATGTTTAAAGTGGATGTCAAATAGAGTTAATTAAATAGATTTGATCGAATTAGAATTAATCAAATTGAGTTAATTGAATAGAGTTAATCGATTTGAGTTAGTCTAGTTTGAGTTAATTGAATTTTGTTAATCGAATTAGAGTTTGTCAGAGTTATCGAATATAGTTTATTCGAAAGGAGTTAATCGAATATTAGTTATTCGAAAGGAGTTATCGAATATTAGTTATTCAAAAGGAGTTATCGAATATTAGTTATTCGAAAGGAGTTATCGAATATTAGTTATTCGAAAGGAGTTAATCGAATATAGTTTATTCGAAAGGAGTTAATTGATTAGAGTTAATCCAATAGAGTTAATCGATTAGGGTTAATCAAATAGAGTTAATCCAATAGAGTTAATCAAATAGAGTTAATAGAATAGAGTTAATCAAATAGAGAAAAATGATAAGAGTAAATCGATTAGAGTTAATCGAATAGTGTTAATTGAATAGAGTTAATCGAATATGGCTATTCGAAGAGACATTTCCGAATATAGTTTATTCGAAGGAAAGAGTTACCGAACAGAGATTTATTCGAAAGAGAGTTACGTAAGGAAGTTTGTTAAAGATTTAAAAGGTGAACCTTGTCTGTTTCGAAGTTAGAAATGTTGTTCAGTTAAGGTCTGAGAGATAGTTATACCCCAACTTGATTGACTCCATTTTTAACTAAGGAATGATTAAGGTTTGATAGTAAAGTTTGGTTAAGTGAATTTAGTTAATGAGTGTAATGGTTTGAGTGGGCATAGCGATGTTTTATTTAAATATCTGTTTAAATCTAATGAATGAGTTTGGAAACATTTTCCAAATATAATCAGAGATATTTTCTAATCATAGAAAATGAAATGTTTGAGGATAAAGAATACTGGAATGACAGTGATACGTGAAAAGAGATGGAAATGTTTTCCAATGATTAATAACGTATATTTTCTAAATTTAGAAAATAAGAAATGTTGAATATATGGAAACAGGAAATAAATAAATTAATGAACTTAAGAGATAAATGTTAAATGATGATTGATCAGTATAATTTCCATCTGGAAATAATATCATTGTTTGCTCACGTATTTTTCTATGATAGTTAACACACCGACTATTGATGTTTTTGACCATTTTTTCGTCGTCAATATGGAGAGACCGGGATCAGATTCATGACTTGAAAACCACTCTGTATAGGCGTTAGCGTTGTGATCAAATATGATGAAGATAATTGAAGACAGAGTTATGCAAGGACTGTTCTGGCAATCCTAGGTAGAAATTGCCTAAGATGGATTTGCAGAATAGTACCTCCGGTTTGTCCAGTCCCAGGACGACTCGTATGGAAGAATGTCTGATAGAGTATATTTAATGGATCGCGTAAGTTGATCTCTTCAAACGTATTTATGTTTGGTGGCGCAGGAATTCGTTTCTCTTAGCTGTATACCCGTTGTATTTTTGGGGAAATCAATTTGTGATTTGGCGGGTATGACGATGTGACGTTCAAAGTGAATAAATGTGTGATCTGTCAGAGATAAGCGTGGCCTCTAGCCTCACAACCGGGAAGTGACAAAAATTGGGCAGGCAGCATGGCTAAGTGGATGACTACCAATTACGGTGTATTGTCACCTGATCTAGAGTTTCATTTACTTCTTTAATCTATTCGATGCTGTCCCTTTCGGGAAACGGTTGCTGATCCCAACCATTGGTGATATACATTCGATACACTCCAGCGAAATGAGTGGTCGGTCATGTGTGGCTGGGTTGCAAGATGTTCTTGTTGAACCCAGTGTATTCCTCTCTAGAGGTACACTATCAGAAGGTGGTTCCATACCTTGTAATAGTTGGAAATCCATTACCCAATAAGTGCTCGCGGTTTTGATTGTATACTATATATGTGGAACGTGAGATGAAAGCATTCTGCAAGATGATTATTATATTATGGTTGATAGACACTATTATAATACCAAAAGAGTTTTGATATAAAAGATCATTGTTTCTTTCAAAATGATTTGAAATTTAAATCAAACTGATTTGGATTCTCATAAGGGAAAAACCCGTTCCGTTATACGGTGTGGTCTTATGAGATATCATTTAATTACTCAACGTTTTCAAATTGTTTTACTCACACCAGTCCATGACTGACCCGGAGTTTGTTTTGTATTGTTTTCCCTAAACTCTTGGGTGCTCAAATTTGTACGAGCAGTCAAGTAGTCGGGATTTACAGATGCACTAGAAGGAGCTGGAGCAGGAGGCTTCAGCAGCGTTTTTATAGCTATTGTTTATTTCCGCTGTGATGTAAGTGTTATACTCTGATAATGTTACTATATACATATACTGATTTTATTTCAAAGATATGTATCTATTATATATTGTTCGTTCCGTTGTGAAATTCGTGTTTACTATGATGTTGTATGTTCTTCTTCTTCTTCTATTCTAAGTTTCTATCTTATCTATTCTCACCCTCTATTTTATTTCTATTAGTTTTCTGGTTTCCAGTGTAATTTGGTTGGACTTGTGTTATTTAGTTAGCTCAAATTGTACCAGAATTTTGGACACTACATTAACACCGTTTCCTTCCTTAATTTCATGGCTATAAGGAACATACCATTTCTGAAACTATCCCAAATGATTATAACAGCACTATAACTCTTCAATAGCACTTCAATTTAGAGAGAAATGAGTAGAAAATGAGAAAAGAAGAATTTTTATATAATTAGACTTGAAATCGGTAGAGTATAAGTGAAACATCCCACCTCCGTTAAGGTCACTCACAAAGGGAATGCCTTAACTTTGGTGGAGCATTTTAGGTAAAAGATGCAGATAAATTACAAGACAGAACAATAAAGCAGCGAAAAATAGTGTCAATTTAAAAATAATATGGTTCAGTCTAGCTTTTACAACAGTTATCTCAATCATACTGAAAAGTAATACATAGAAATTCTGTCTTGATTCAAAAACTTCCAAATATAAAAGAAGCATAAAAATAACAATGATATTCCCCAATAAAGCATGAACCAGCCATAGCAGTGGAAGAGAGAATGCAAAGCAATACATCTACTTTCTTCAAGCTGGAAATGATCTGATCTAAACTGAAGCATTCCCTCCCTGCAGACCTGGGGGGGGGGAACGGAAGAAAAGAAGACGAAAGAAAATGGGTCAGACATGAGTCTGGTAAGTCCAGTGACTATTTAGCATGTAAACAAGAAAAAGGTTATGACATGAATAAACTGAATCTAGGACATAACCCTAGAAATAAGATAATAAGGCTGAATATGCTATCGCACCCATTTTACTTCTCTGCACCACCTAACTAGTGTCCCGACTAGTATTTTGTATAAAATGATAATGTGATCCCAATCCCCATAATTGTGGTAGCCTTCAGGTTTACATCTATCGTGAGGATTCCACCTTAATCAGCCTAATTACCATGAACATGTTAGATGTACCCTTAGGACCCTATCGATCAGCTCCTTACTTGCATTAATGTTCCATGTGTCTGTGTCAATCGGCCCTCTCTTGCATGTAGATACCCTGTGCTGGTCCCACCATAAGGTGTATCAATCCTTATGATAACGACCCGACACGATTCAAGATGCATAGTGTATAACTACTGGTACTCAGTGCCTGCTTTTTCCCACTTCGAATATGTTCACGCCCGTAAACCGTCGGAACGTACACTGACGTACCCCCTGCCGCTGCTTTGACCGCTTACAATCAGCCTAGTAATTGTGCCCCACCCTGCCTAGTTCAAGGTACCGTGATACATCTATGTGGGTTACTGCTTAAATGGGTCCCCGTTACTAGGGTTTCCTATTGGTTAAGTTTGTGGGCCTATATTTACTAATGTTACCCACCAACTCAATATGTACTTAATCCTCCCACTGATTCAAGCATGTCGATTTAACGGTTAAGTTTGTGGGTCTATATGTACTAATATTACCCACCTACATGAGATGTACTTAACCCTCCCATTGATTCAAGCATGTTTATTAAATGGTTAAGTTTTGTGGGCCTATATTTACTAATACTACCCACCAACCTGATATGTACTTAACCCTCCCACACATTATGTCATATTGGTTAAGTGTTGTCCATTCATGTTAGCTTAACCCACCCATTCATCATGTCATGTTGGTTAAGTGTTTCTTATTAACTTAACCCCGTTCGTTCATCAAGTTATATTGGTTAAATGTTTTCTTGTTAACTTAACCCCACGTGTTCATCATGTTGTATTGGTTAAGTGTCATCAATCAATTCAAGTTAACTTAACCCACCTACTTGTCATGTTACTTTAGTTAAGTGTCGCCTTCTTGTGTCAACTTAACCCTACCACAAATCAAGTTATATTGGTTAAGTGTTGCCCTCTTGTTTTAACTTAACCTTACCACAAACCAAGTTATACTGGTTAAGTGTTGCCCTCTTGATTTAACTTAACCTTACCACAAATCAAGTTATATTACTTAAGTGTTTCTTATTACTTAACCCTACCCATTCATCATGCTATACTGGTTAAGTGTTTCCTATTAACTTAACCCTAGTCATTCATCTTGTTATATTGGTTAAGTGTTACCTTAATTAACTTAACCCTACCATTCCTGTCTTAGCTTTGATTCATTCAATAAAGCACCAACCACTCACATTAGACAGGTATTGTTGTGGTTACTGGATGTGCCAGTCGGTTCCGGGCAGTTTTACACCGCAACTCAGTCTAACCTCGGGTTCTTTTGGGCTTGATGCACTAACCTCTCACATTAGATATATATTTTTACGGCTGCTAGATGTGTCGGGCTATTCCGGGTAGTCTTACACCATAACTCAATCTGACCTCAGGTTAGGCATATTCGTCTTTTGCTAAATTTACATATTTACCTTTTTATGTTTATATGTAAATTATTATCATTCAAGTCATGCCCAATTTCTCTCTAAATAATGTTCCTAGTTTTAGGTATATAAATTATACCATTTCAATGCCACTAATCATTTAAAATATGCCAATAACATGTAACTTCATGTTTCTCCCAACGTTACCCCCGCTAAACGTTCGCATAAATTTCATAGAATGTTGGGCTTTGAAATTTAGCCTAACTCAAAATCAAGAGGGGAAAAGGAAGAAACATGTGGCATTCAAGACAAGCATAATATGGATCCAACATATGTCACATAAATTTGGCATAGAATAAATATATGTTTAATTATGAACTTGCAATTTTGAACCTAATCAACATGAACCATAAGCATATGGATGGGAGTTTACATAGAACTACACAATTCCAATTAGTCATATAAAGTTGAACTTGCATTTTTGGATCTAATTAACATGGGTTTTAAACATACGAAATTACCCAAACCCAACTAGGCATGTAAAGGCAAAATTTTATTTTGGGTCCAATGAACATAAACCTTAAGCATATAGAATAGCACAAGTTCAACTAGACATGTGAATGTAAACTTTAATTTGGATCCAGTAATCATGAATCTTAAACATATGGAATTACACAGGTTTTAACAAGGCATGTAAATATGAACTTCTATCTTGGATCCAACAAACATGAATCTTAAGCATATGGTTTTACACAAGTTTAACAAGGCATGTAAATATGAGCTTTAATTTTGGATCCACTTTTCATAGATCTAAATGCGAATCTAATCATAATACAAGTCTTAGCCTAACAACTTGCATGATTTAATAAACACAGATCTAAATGTAGATCTAAACAACTTGCATGATTCAATAAACATAGATCTAAACAACTCGCATGATTCAATAAACATAGATCTAAACAACTTGCATAATTCAATAAACATAGATCTAAATGTAGATCTAAACAACTTGCATGATTTAATAAACATATATCTAAATGTAGATCTAAACAACTTGCATGATTCAATAAACATGGATCTAAATGTAGATCTAAACAACTTGCACGATTCAATAAATATAGATCTAAATGTAGATCTAAACAACTTGCATGTTACATAACATGAAAAAGTCACCATATTTACATAATTTACGACTGGTTTAACATCAACATATAACCACAATAATCTCAAAAGTATACACGATAGAATCGTTACAAGAATAGGCGTAAATCAGCATCGTTATTATCTTACAACAAGGAATTACTCCAATTTTCATTTTATTACAAACCACAACTTTTAATCCTTCACATCTAAATAATAACAGGACTTACAAAGAAAAGAAAGTCTTGTTTTCTGGGATCTGTATTCTGAAATTGAATAGCTCTCCTTTGTTGTAGACATTGAATTCTCTTAGTTGAATAAGATTTTGATTTGGAATTCCTCGCTTGCTTTTTAGTTGAAGGAGAATGGCGGCTACTCTAGGTTGAGTATTGACAGCATGACGGTCTTAGGAATATTTTTGTGTGGCTTAGGGTTTAGATTTAGGTTACTTATATAGAAGTCTAGGTTTAATTCTAGCCATTAGATCAGTCTAGGAGAAACCAGATCCATCCAAATAAAGCAATGTGTCACTCAGCCAATCATAGCATGACACATAAGCCCTAACACCTCAAAATTTGTCACAAAGCCAATCAGAGAAGCCCACGTAAAAAAGACAATCCTTGACCAACAAAAAATGCGCCACGTGCGCCACATGATGCATACACTTCATATATATACATATATATATTCTATATATATTTATCTATATTCCCAATTAACCATTTTCACACTAAACCACTTTTTGAACTGCGTTCACACTAAGCCACTTTTTAGCCATTCCCCTAAAACAAAAATATGGCGCTGGCGGGGATCGAACTCTGTACCTCTTGTATGCAAGTCACATGTTCTAACCAAATGAGCTACTAAGTCTTTTGCTTACAAGCCTCAGAACAATGCTAAACATTATTCTTTTCTCATTCTTCTTTTTCATGTTTTGCTGCAATATTTAATTTAAAGATATCTTCTTAATACGGAGTCCGATTTACGCAAACTCTGAGTCTATCTCAAGTAGAATTCCGAGATGAACGCAATGGCGCAACCCATTTCACCTATTTCTTCTTTTTCAAATTAATTATTCTTTAATTCGTTCTTTTAATATTCTCAGAAAATACGGGGTGTTACAATAAGTGTAGAAATCATAAAAATATGATATAATAATGGCGTAATGAAATGAGATGAAGATGCAGAAGAAGAATTGTTAAAAACTTCGAAATCAACCCCTATTTATAAGATTTGTTGCAATGCTTCTAGAACATTACAAATGGTGAAAAGACACTTTCTTTCAAATTTAAATTTCTGACAGTTGTATGTCGACATACCCATGTATGTATGTCAACATATCCACCATACTTTTTTTAGAGCATTTTTAAAGTATTTAATTCAATATATACATATTTTGGAAATTCCTAAAACAAAATTAGTTGTTAAAACATTATTTTCAAGTATAAAATCATAAGAAAATATTATTTAAACATATGATTAAAAACTATATGTATATGTGATATAAAAACGATATATTAATAATTATAAACACACACACACACACAAACACATATATATATATATATATATACATATACATATATATATAGGAATTTATAAAGAGATATTTATAATCTATATAAAAAAGGTTATATGAAAATTTAGAGTTAAAATTAGAATATTATAATTAAATATAAACTTAGTTATATATATATAAATGATTTAATAAAACTATAAAAATAAGAATACTTATAAATTAGGAAATATATTTGAAATCATAAGCTTGAAATTCTTGGAAGATAAAAATTATTTTGAGAGAAGTTTGAAATCAATTTGAAAGCAGTTTTGAAATTAAATCTGAAAAGAGATAATTTGAAAAACAGAGTTTGAACATGGAGTGCTCTTCAGAGTCTTACATATAAACTAGATTTTATTAATGTATTTTTCTTGAACTCTTGAAATCTTGATAGCTTGATAGCTAATGAGTCTTTAATCTCTTCTAAATCCTGAATCTCTTGAAACTCTAAAACTGCATAGTCTTCAGTATTTAAGTCCTATATACAAAGCCTGCATATATATGTTTATATATTCTAGATATAGATGTTAGTATATATTTTTTATAATCAATGATAATTGATACAAGGTTGTTGTCATCAAAACTATATTCTATAACAATCTCCCCCTTTTTGATGATGACAACCTTGGGTTATAAAATATTCATGCATGTTCATGCGGGTTGATTCTGATCCTTCTAATAATCCCCTATCAATATGAATCCTATATACTCTCCCTTAAACTAAGTCTATATTTTATAATTTCTCCCCCTTTGTCATTATTGAAAAGATATTCAAAATATACTCCCGCTAAATCCTATATCTATCTATACATATCCTATAATATTTGATTCTATTCTAAAGTACTAGTATAAATAACTCCCCCTAAATTATGACTATACTAGTCTAATAAACTAAATGAAAGGATAATAAACTAAGCATAATCAATCAAATTTTATAAACAATTCAAACAAGAAAATCAATCCAAGCAAGAAATTCAAACAATCAACTTAAACTATTAAATCAACCAAAGCAAAAATACATGTCTAAAAAATGCTTTTTGAACCTTCAACTAATCCGTAGAAACTCTAAAGCTCCCCTTTAATCTAATGCAAGACTAAACCTATCCTAAACTCTACTTCCCTTAACAATAATAAGACTTTAATCTAGACTAACAATTAGCTCTGATAAGATATCTTTAAAAATATGATATAAGTTAAGTAAAGCAATTTAATCCAAATAACCAGTCAATTTTAGTTTTGTTGTCACAAAACATCAATTCAAACCTAAAACCAAACATTTCTTGTAATTCTATTTATCCTAAAACCTATATAGCTCCTATCAGCTACAAATGCATAAGTATTTTTCTATCAAACCTATCAAACACTAACTAAATTTAACCATGTTAAGTAAGTCAATCAAGTTATTCAAGTCAAACAAATCAAACAAACCAAACATGTGACGGCCCGCCCCGGACCAGCCGACATTTCCCTCGAAATGCGCTGTGCTGATGCCCAACTAGTAAAGGGTGGTCGCCAAAGAAAGGAATTTGAACTAAGAAGGAACTTGTAGAATGTCTCACAGTGCATGGAATAAATTATAATAATAACATACTTTGACACAAAACAGGCGAGACAGTGCATAAGCTGAAAACTAAGCATCATAGCAGCGGAAAATCCAAATACAGCTTATGTTCCACATCAACATTATTACAACTTTTGAAAACTATTTCTAAAGCAAATAAGGAAGGTACACTAATAATGCCCAAAGTAGTGACCAGCAGCGACACAGGGAGAATATCTATATATATCATACATGACCGACCACTCATTTCGCTTGAGTGTATCGAATGTATATCACCAACGGTTGGGATCAGCAACCGTTCCTGTATATATATATATATGGGATCACATTGATAAATTAAAGAAGCAAAAGAATATTCTCTAGATAGGTGATTATACACCCTACTCCGGAGTGACCGACTTAGCCATGCTGCCTGCCCGATTTCTGTCATTTACCGGATGTGAGGCTAGAAGCTACGCTTATCTTTGACCTGCCACATCTTCATTCATTTTGAATGTCACATCGTCATACCTGCCAAATCACAAATTGATTTCCCCAAAAATACCACGGGCATATAGCTAAGAGAAACGAATTCCTCCGCCACTAAACATGGATACGTTTGAAGAGATCAACTTACGCGATCTATTAGATATACTCTGTCAGACATTCTTCCATACAAGTCGTCTTAGGACTGGACAAACCGAAGGCACTATTCTGTAAACAGGATAGCCCTTGCATAACTCCGTCTTCAATTATCTTTGGCATATATGATTCGCAACGCTTACGCCAATACAGAGTGGTTCTTCGGATAATAATCCAACTGGTCTCTCCATATTAACAACGTTAAAATGGTCAAAAACTTCGATAGTCGATGAGTTAACTATCAAAGAAAACACGTGTGTAAACAACGATATTATTTCCAATTGGAAATTATATCGATCGATCATCAACCATATATATATATATCCTCATTTCTATGTTTAGGAAATATACGTTATTAACACTGGAAAACATTTCCATTTGTTTATTTACATATCACTATCATCCCACATCTATCAGACTCTAGCTATAACCAACAAGAGAACAACTTCCCAAGTATAAACCCCGAAGGCCGGAACCAACATCAGATCGATACCCAGAAAACTTATTCAACTTATTAATCTCTAGTCAGTTTCTAATTTCTGTTTAACTCCATTTTGATTTACTCTAATTGAACAACTCTATTTGTTTAACTCCTATTCGAATAACTAATATTGAATTTAACTCCATTCGCTTGACTCTAGATCGCAGCGATCACAATGGTTACGCATGATTCCCTCAGGAAACATCCGACCGCCGTAGGCTATCTGCAGCCCTGCGAATTATGCTAGCAGTCAACTTATCCTAAATAACTATGTTTGAGTAACTCCTTTTGATAAACTACGTTTGATTAACTCCTTTTTATCTCGTCAACTTCCTTTTATAATCCTATTTAGTTTCCAACTAAATATTCCTTTATAATGCTATTTATTTACTAAATAAATATTCCTTTATTCTATTTATTTGTTTTATCAACATTTTCCCTTTTATAAAACTCTATTCGTTTTATAAATATTTTCCTTCTATTTACTTTCGAAATATTTCCTTTTTATAAAATCTGTTGATTTTATAAAATCCCTTTTTTTTCAATATACATTGAAATAATTCTTTTTACATCCCAGGGTCTCTTATGATATTTAAAATAGCAAACCCCAATGATCGATATCGTTTAAACCCACATAATCAAGCAGATTATATATCACATCATATATTACAATATATGAACAGAACAGTATCATAAATATTGAGGAGTCCAGTTGGACCCCTCCAACCTGTTGTATATAAGATATTCTAATAAAACAGAATCAATATTCGATTAACGATTTATATATATATATATCGTTATCTATGATTTCAATCAATACACAAACAACTCAACCAATAGTTAACACACAGCAATCAGTCATCATTTATCAGTTCTAAATATACGTTATAAAAATAGAACTGTTCAGAGTTGGTGAGTTTTACTCACATTGGACTATCATCGTTAATTAACGATAATTTTCGTTGATTTGGATCAGACAATTTATTTCTCCATAAATTGTAACGAGCTCAGATGGACTTCAGTTCCATGACGTAGCCACCATCCATACGATCCCAACGCAACTTGTTTCATCAAATTCTGACCACGTATGACGATGTTATGAATTTTTACAAGTTGTATATATATATATAACTAAATTAAACTTAACTCATTCAAAATTTGGGCTTGACTTTAAATTCTTGGCCCATCTCTTCAAACCCGTGACTACCAGTACTGCGAAACATATCTCCCGATCAAAAAAAATTATTGCTCCCCACTCTTTATCGGTTCCACAAACTAATCATCACCCCTTAAACCTCACTTCAAATTATCACAATTAAACACATTATCATGTATTCACTACTGTCCTACTTCCTTTACTCCCAACATCACTCGCAGCATAAATCAAAACCCCGACTATAGTTAGAAACCGCACCTCCTGTACTTCATTTATGAGATGACCCCAAACCCCGTACTGACTGCAACAAGGGTAATCCGTGGAATATAACACAGAAACAGATAATAGCAGAACAAAATTAAATAAATACACCAGATAATGAACAATAGAATATACTGGATAAAAGTAATCATCAGAGTTACACAGTATACAGGATCTTACTTATTACAAATACAGTTCAGCTATACATAAATGTCTACAGTGGAAAACAAACAAAATATGTATAATAGGAGCTGAACAACATAAAAAGAGATAAATGATAGAATCCATCTTCAGCTCCAGCTATCCAGAAAGAACCAGCTAAACCTGAATACAAGGCTGCCCATGTAGAAAAAGGGGCACCCGAGTTTGAGAGTGAAACAAACTACGAGTCAGTCATGGGATAGGTATGAGAAATCTACTCAACACATTCAAAATATGGCTAATCACAGGACCACACCACTTTCGTGGAATGGGTTTACTCCATCGGATCACCAGTGCTTTAAAACAAATCATTCTTTGAAACAACGCTGTGCTTTTTATAAAAATGAAGCCATTATAAGACTCAGTTCCCATCACACAATGCAGCGCAAACCGGAGGATAGAGTTTTTACCTTATAACGGCCAAAATATGCTTGATACGAATAAAAAAAAGGCATTTGATATTATTGCTAGTGTTTATATGTTTTGAAAACAATTTCAAATCATAACTATCAATCATAGACGGCATTAATGCCCCATACCACTATGTCGTCATATATAGGTATACAATCAAAACCGCACAGTCACGTACTTGGAAATTGGATTTTCGTCATGAACCAAGGCAAAAGATAGTCCTTACCGAATTCGTGACTCTCTAGCCCGAGCCACAGGATCAGAGCTCGAGTGACCCTTGGATTGTCAGGGTCGGTCCACCGATGTGGATTAAAATTCCTGAACAATGCGTTTCCCCGCCTTATGGGGCGTAAATGAGCCAACGAATGACTCCATCGGACCCGGATCGTCCGATCAAATCGAGGTGCCTCGCAACAGCAACAACCACATAAGTCAAACTCGTCAGGGCATATAAAACCACTGACGCCACTTCAAACTAGAAATAAACGCATGTCCTCCCTGAGGTCCTCTCCCATTTCTGGTTCATACCGGGGTGTGAGGCTCGCGATTTCACGTCGTACACAAAGCTATGCCACATAGGCGGTGCTTTGATCATCACCACAAGACTTTGCTTTTCAACAGAAGCCCTGATCATTTGCCACTTAGGCATGCCACACTAGCAATTCATGCCATGCGACTGATGTCCATCGATATACAACCTCTGAGCTCGTGCGTTTCAGAGAAGGGCGTTAAGCAAAAGAATAAATTATCCGCCGCCAAACAGATGTATATTTAATAGAGATCAATCAACACAGAATAAAATCCCATGACAGACACACCGTCCATTTACAAGTCCGTTCTGGGTCTGAACGAAACCGGAGGCACTATATACCTCGCAAACACATCGATCACCACGTACGTCTGGACAATCACCACTCATTATCAATATTTCGGGATGCCTCCCAATCAGGACCTCGGTTACCATCCAAACGAGGTGAAGATCTCCGGTCTTCGACCACCGTCTTCATCTTCGATTTCTTATCGTCGATTCAGTTACTCAGAATGGGATAAACCTAGTCTTTTTGAGCAACTCGCGTATATAATAAACAAGTGCAACACTACCATATACACGCATCATTTCAATTCATTAGTCACTAACCGTCAATCAGTAAGAGAATGATTTCCCAAATATTAACCCCGAAGGCCGAAACCAACATCAGATCAACACCCAGGAAACCATTCGACTTAGCCAACCTTCAGTTAATTTCTAAATCACATCAATATTGTTTATAATATTTTATAATGATTTATCGCTACTTTTATTTGTTTTAAAATAGCCAAAATACTCAAAATGACGCTTCGGGCCATAACGCGACCGTGGCGCTATTTTGCTTCAGATTTGATTTACACATATCTGAAAATCTAACTGTTGGATCTTCACAAAATTTACATCATTGGAAAGATCTTTTCAAAACGAATCCAACGGTTCCAGTTTCGGGAAAATCCGACGGTCGGATCTCCCGGTACAATCGTTTGAATTTTCGATTTCAAAATACGAACTGCAGCGTCGTTATTCGATTAAATATAATTAAATTTATATATATATATATATATAACCGTTTCTGGCGCTGTTTTTCTTCATATTTGAATTAAACATTCCAGATAATCCAACTGTTGGATTTTTACAAAGTTGGTGCCGTTGGAAAGATATTTCCAAAGCGAACCCATCGGTTGTGGTTTCAGGAAAATCCGATGGTCGGATCTCTCGTACTAATCGTTTGAAATCACGATTTCAAAATATGAACTGCAGTGTTGTTATTCGATGTATTTTAATTCTATTTATACATATATATCGATTCTTCGATTTCAAAGATACATTCTTTTCATACATTTGATAAAAATGATATTTTTATCTAACTGTCTTCTATTTCAACACTTCACTATTTTTAACAATTCGTTTATATAATAAAAATGTGATTTTTATTGTAAAACAATTCATTTCAAAACACTATTATTTCGTATAGTTAATATAGGGGATAAAATAGGATTCTTATTGTAAAGCAATTTATTTCAAAACAGGATTATTTTATACTTTTCATATTGATGTTAAAAATGGGATTTTTATTATAAAACAATTTCTTTCAAAATATGAATACCATTCAACACATGAATTTCAATTCAACGAATGAATATCGATTCAACACATGAAGGTTTTCTATAGTTTATATATATAGATAAAAAATGTGATTTTTATATTTAAAACACGAATACCATTCAACCCATGAATTTCTAATCAACGAATGAATATCGATTCAACACATGAAGGTTTTCTATTCAACGAATAAATATAGTTTTAGCAAATGAAAATAATTCAAACACATGAATATTATTCAAAATTTCGGCAGCATAACGACAGGGTAGTTAAAACCGGGACCGTCCCTAGTACGGCTCCTCGCTCTACCTTAAAACCTCGCGGTTTTTGACAATGGGGATCATGCATCTAGTTCGCACACAGGCGGCATGTATATATTTAATTAATTTCCACAAACTAATCCTATGTGGTTTCAACCAAATATTTCTCAACCACAAATGGGTATTTTTCAACCACAATCAATCAATATCAACCATAAACAATCCCAAACAACAATTCGCTATCAATCAATTTTCACACCAATCACAACCAATAAATATCGTCCATGGTTTGTGGACGAGGGGCGTATATATATATATATATATATATATATATATATATATTTACATATAGCAATTCACTTCTATTTCAACACATATATACTTTTTTCAACGCATATATAACTTATACATCGAACGTACAACTTATACAACGCTTATACAAGAGGTGTACAATGCTTATATAACTCATACATCGACTATATAATTTATACATCGTCGTTTTCCAAATCGTTTATAAATTAGAAATCTCACATTGGGTTCCACTCCACCAAATATAGTAGAAGGCTCAGAAAAATATGCGGTCTCTTCTAAAATGTAGAAGACGTCCACACGAGTACGTTGTCTCTTATTTCACTGAATTTTGACCACATAGCAAAAAGATATGATTTTTACAAGGTTTGCAACGGTTTAAAGGTGTTAAAATCAATTCAGAATATATAAGCCGTTACCTGCTTGTAATCTTCGAAACTAGGTTTCAACCTTTCGCTCGATCTGTTGCGCTAGGTGACGATCGGAGCACACCACGTGAAGCAGCTCCGAAATCCGCACCTGGGGTGGTGACCGCGACGAACTCGGAGGTCTGGGGGAGGCGGAATCGACCTGCGAACGGCGCGACTTCCCGAGCTTCGTTCTTGATGCTGACGCCACCTGACGAGGCGTGAAGGGTATGGATTTGAAGAGGGGAGAAAACTCTACAAAAAATTCCAAAGGAGCAGCTGGGATTAGTGAGAGGAATTGCCAGAATCTGATCGGGAAGCTTTGAACCAGTTTCCGCCGACGATCGTGTTACGGGGAGAGAGAAAACGAGGGATTTTTTTATTTAAATTCTGATTGGTCGGTAGATTTTATAAGGGGTTTTCTGACACGACCACCAATAAAAACCCAACGATTGTCGTCCCTAGCGTTTTACCCCCATTCCGAACACAATGGGATATGTTTCGAAGGCCCACTTGAATGTTTCAGTCAGTTTTCCTTCAAATTAAAATATAAAACATTCAATATTTAATTTGAACGTACATTTCAATTTGCCAGGGCCACAAACTGATTCAAAAAATTCCAGAAAAATAAATCTAGCTATGTTTTGACGATACGGTCCCAACAAAACCAGTTTCGTCGAATTCTGAGACTGTTTGCAAAAAGTCCCATTTCTGGTCGATCCAATTTAACTATAATTGACCAAAACACGTTTTCCTTTGCCACGCTCACATACTAGCTTCAAAAATTATGAAATTTGAAACTTAGCAATAACTTCACATCCCGGATCCAACAAAAGTGGTTTCGTCGAATTCCGAGGTCGTATGCAAAATGGCCAATTTCACGGGCTATATAAATTCCATAGCGACCTTTCTGAAAATTCATTTTTCCATAACTTTTGCTTTCCGCTATGAAAATTCGATTTTTCAGATTCGTTAGAAAGGTATTCACTAACAGATTTAAATATTCTTGGTTTCACTCAAATCCGTTTTGTTTTGCACCTGGTACAGTCCGACAAAGTTTGAATTCAATTTTTGAAACTGCAGCGCCTTTTCAAGCCTTGTTTATAATTAGAATTAATTATATTCGTTTTCAATTGTAGATACAAACTCAGTTTTCATCAATATTATTCAAAATATTTATTTTAAATATTTAAAATCCATTATTTTAGCCAATTTAAAAAAATTAAATTGGTTCAGATTTTCTGGGTCGTTACAATCTTCCCCACTTAAAATTTTCGTCCCCGAAAAGGAACAAAGTCGAAAGTGGTTTGATTAATCAACTCTACGTTCAATCTGGCTTCAATTCTCCAACTTTTTAGTTTCTTAGAATTTTCAAATTCTTCAAAAATTTGGCTAACACCCGGAATTTTCGAAAAATTTCACCATAACCTCCTTTATACGGGGAGAGGTTTGGAAATTTATTGGGCCGTATTAGGTACCCAATAAATCCTAATAAGCATACACATATTTATAGTGATATATTCTGCTGTTTACAGGGGAGCGTGTATTGATAATAACTCCAGAGAATAAATTCTCGTCACCCTGTCAAAGCCTGAGGGAGTGTGTATTTTAAATGCTCCAGAGGATAAATCCTCGTCACCTCGTCCCGTGTGGGAAATAAAAGTCCATGTGCCGTATCTAATAACTAGAGAGACGTGGTTATTGTCAACTCCAGACCCGTGTGGGGTTTTTATTAATCTGGCAATTTAATCGTTACAATTTAAATAGTCCATATCGGTCATCAGTTCAACCTGTAAAATATAGTCATTGCCATACAAGCCTCTCGCTTGTATGGTAAATCTTCCACCTCGTCACACAAGCTCCAAATGCTTATGTGGTATATGATGAAGCATGCCTATCTTCTGAAGTATGCCATGTAATGTAGTTCAAAATTAATTGTTACTATCCTATGGCGACGTTTATTATTTCACACAGAAAAACCAGCACTCCGCATCCAATGGCATTCACGGGAGTTGATATAATAATATTTCGCATCCAACTCATTAAGGTTTACCTATTTGTCGGGCACGCAAATAAAATCTTTACTCAACAGCTAATCCATTTACCTGTTCAAACATATATAATGCACAAGTATATATATTTCCATCTATTTTTAAATTAGTTCAATGTGTGATTTAAATGAATAAATTCTACCATTATTGATTAAATTAACTATCGTTCCAATAATTTAATTAATCTAATTTACTATTACATAACACAAACAGCAATCAAATTGATTTTAACTTTTCAAAATCATACCAATCAATTTCTATATCCTTTTCAAATTATTCAGACTATAGAGTTAAAAGTGCATATCCATGGAAAGAAAATAACAGCAGAGTAGAGAATTAAATGGTAATGCAAAGTATGGTAAATATACCTTGCACCGGAGTCAATCAGAGATATCCACTCGGCATCTAGGATAAGCTTTCTGAACGCTCTCCTCAGTTTCCCACATACAATCTCGTGGATCTCCACTCCGTTGCACTTTGACTAAGTGAACCTTCTTGTTCCTCAGCTCTTTGGTTTCTTTGCCGATTATCTTTAGTGGCTCTCTTCTCACAGCTAATTCTGGAGTAATTTCAATATCCTGCTGAGCTGCTTCTTCCACGATCGAGTCTGGATCATGAACGTGCTTTCGAAGTTGAGATATATGAAATACATCATGAACTCCAGGCAACCAGTCAGGCAATTTGACCCTATAAGTGAGAGTTCCGATCCGTTCCAGAATAGGAAACGGACCAATGAATTTGGGCGCCAACTTTCCAGTCTTACCGAACCAGATAACTCCTCTCATTGGCGATACTTTCAGATATACATAGTCGCCAACAACAAAGGATATATCTCTTCTTCTCCTATCGGCATAGCTCTTTTGTCGACTCTGAGTGGCCAGTAATCGCTTTTTAATAAAATTGACTTTGTCGGCAGCTTCTCGAATCATATCAGGCCCCAACACAAGTCTATTACTGGGTTCGACCCAACAAGCAGGAGATCGGCACGGTCTACCATACAATGCTTCGAATGACGACATTGTCAGGCTCGTGTGGTAGCTGTTGTTATATGAGAATTCAGCCAAATGCAGATGGTCTTCCCATGATCCACCAAAATCAAGAACACAAGCCCGCAATAGATCTTCTAAAATACGATTCACCCTCTCAGTCTGACCGTCTGTCTGAGGATGATAAGCGGTGCTCAAGTTCAACTTCGTTCCCAGCTCGACTTGAAACGCCTCCCAGAATTTGCTAGTGAATATTGTGTCTCTATCACTGACTATACAAAGCGACACTCCATGTAGTCTAACTATTTCTTTGAAGTATATCTGCGCCAGACTCTGAGCAGTTCTATTTGATCTGACAGGTATGAAATGGGCGGTCTTCGTGAAGCGATCTACGATGACCCAAATACTGTCATTTCCTTTTCTGGTTCTGGGCAGACCATCAATAAAATCCATAGAAATATGTTCCCACTTCCAACCAGGAACTTTTAGCGGTTGTAACAATCTAGCCAATTTCTGTTGGTCTCTTTTGACTAGCTGGCAAGTAGGGCATCGGCTAACATATATCGAAACGTCCCTTTTCATAGCCTTCCACCAGAATGTTCATTTGAGATCGTTATACATTTTGGCCACACCAGGATGGATACTCAGGTTGGACTTGTGACACTCGTCTAACACTTCCCTTTTTAACTCTGGGATATCAGGAACACAAATCCTTCTTTCAACCTCAAGGTCTCGTCGTTATCTATTTCAAAACACAAGGGTTCGCCTTTCTGAATGCTTTTAATCATATCCTTAATAAAGTTATCCTCCTTTTGAAGAATAGATATTTTGTCAATCAAGGAAGTCGTAATAATAAAGCTGGCGATCAATACATTCTTTCGGCTCAGCGCATCGGCCACGACATTGGCTTTCCCTGGAGTATACATAATTTCCAAATCGTATGCTACAAGGAACTCTAGCCAACGTTGCTGCCTCAGATTCAAGTCCTTCTGGGTAAACAGATACTTTAACGACTGGTGATCTGTAAACATTTCAAATCTCTCACCCAGAAGATAGTGTCTCCCGATTTTCAAGGCGAATACTATAGCCAATAACTCAAGATCATGAGTTACGTAGTTCTTCTCGTGTGGCTTCAACTGACGGCTAGCATAAGAATCACTTGGCCCCTTTGCATTAACACTGCGCCAAGGCCTTCTCTAGAAGCATCAGTCCAGACTTTCAAATCTTGATTTCCATTGATGATGGTTAACGCTGGAGCAGTCGTTAATCTTAACTTTAGCTCTTCAAAAGCCTCCTCACTTTCTGGAGTCCATTTGAATTTAGAGTGCTTCTTTGTAAGCTTCGTTAAGTGACAAGATATCTTCGAAAAGTTTTTAACGAACTTCCGGTAATAGCTAGCCAATCCGAGAAAACTGCGGACTTCCGTAGGAGTACTGGGCTGTTTCTAGTTCTGAATAACTGTGATTTTACTTGGATCCACAGCAATTCCTTCTTTTGACACGACATGGCCCAGAAATTTTACTTTTTCTTGCCAGAATATACATTTGGAAAACTTTTCTTTCAACACATTCTTTCTAAGAATTTCTAACACCTGTTCCAAAAGCTTTTCATGTTCGACCTTTGATTTAGAGAAGATTAGAATATCATCAATAAAAACAAGAACAAATTTATTCAATACTCCTCTGAATACTCTGTTCATCAGATCGGAGAAATAGGCTGGAGCGTTACATAAGCCGAATGGCATTACTAACCACTCGTGGAATAAGTCGGGACCTCTGAATGCTGTCAAAGGAACACATTCCTCGGCGATACGAAGTTGATGGAAGCCTGTAGCTAGGTCCATTCGTGAAAATACTTGTGCACCATTTAATCGATCCAACAAATCATCAATCCGCGGCAATGGATATTTGTTCTTTATTGTCTGTTTGTTCAGATCACGATAATCCACACATAGATGTAGAGTACCGTCAGATTTTGGGACACACATCACTGCTGCACCCCAATCAGAGAAACTAGGCCCGATTAGACCCTTCCATACTAGCTGTCGTGTTTGATTGTCAAGTTCTTCTTTCTCTTTCAAGGACATTCTTCGAATAGCGTGAACTACCGGCCTTGCATTGGGAATCAAAGCGATCTTGAAATCTATTTCTCTTTGCGGAGGTAAGCGAACAACTTCTTCGAACACATCCGCATAGTTCTTGATGACAGGAATATCTTTGATGAGGTCAGGAATTTCTCTGCAACTTTAGGGATATTTTCTATATGGGTTGGAGAAACATTCAAAGCTGCCCAGAAGTCTTTTCTATTAGCATTCTGACCTTCACAGGGAATGGTTATATAATCACCTGATTTAATCTTCGCCTTTACGACTTTGTCGGCGCATTTAACTTCAACTTCATATTTGGTCAACCAGTTTAACCCCAAGATAAGATCAAACTCTTTAAAATTCATGACGACTGCGATGGTAGGAAACCGATAACGAGAGAAGGAAACCGGCACTCCACAAACCCAACTGAGATCAATGGAACCCCCAACCGGATTTTGAACAGTCATTGGTTCCTTAAGCTTTTTAAAATTCAAATCCAGTTTCTTAGCTGCATCCTTTGCAATGAAGCTTCGTGACGCGCCTGTGTCAAACAGTACTTTGACTGGAATGTTTTTGACAGTAAGCGTTCCATCTAAAACATCAGCCCTTTCTTGACTAGTTGAGGGCTCGGAAGTTTCTGCTACTTCATTCACTTGAACTATTTCAGGCTTTCTGAATAGCGGGCAAGCCTTTGAAAGATGACCGGTCTGCTGGCATTGTCTGCACTTTCTAATCTCTTGAAACTTCTTACCGGATTTAGACCCATCCTTTAATCGTTTCTTTAGAGATCTGCAACTTACCGAGAGATGCCCTTGCCTATTGCAATTACTGCATACAACAGTCGCTACTAGTTCTTTTTCGGATCTGGCCCTTTTTCGATTGGCACTGGGCTTTTTATTGACCTCAGACCTCGTACTGGCTTCAAGAATATCAGTTTCCGACCCTTCTTTGTCACTAGAGCAGACTTCTTCTTCATCTCGCAACATTCCCTTCTTATGGAGATCTTCATACTGATAAGCCATATAAATCATTTCTAAAAAAGGAAGCTTCACATTTCTCATTACACTATTCTGATACCTCCTTTGCAGGCCATGTATAAATATCAGATTCTTCCTCTTTGGATCTTGAATCAGATGAGGAGCAAAGTGAGAAAGCTCGTTGAATTTCTTATGATACTCTGGGATGGTCATATCACCTTGTATTAGATAAGAAAATTCATCACATAATCGCTCCGTCGCTTCGGGAGGAGTAAATCTTTCCAGGAAAATCACTTTGAATCTGTCCCAGGTGATATCACCTTCTGGATTATCTTTGATGATTGTTTCCCATCAGATTAAAGCTTCTTCTTTGAGCGCCCAAGATGCTACTAACCGTTTATGGTCATCTCTCAACTGGATGCGCTCAAATATTCTTTCGACAGAACTCATCCAAGCTTGAGTCTGAATTATAGATTCATTGCCCGAGAACTGTGCTCCGTTCAGATTTCGATATCTCTTTAATAGAGCCTCTAGATCTGGTTCTGCGTTTCTCCTGTTTCTGACACTCATTTTTCTAGTACTTCTGCAAATGGCAGATCAAGTGTCAGGTCACAGAAAAGGTATTTTAAAACATAGAAACATATACTTCAATGTAAATGTGTCTATCGAGGTGTAATTTCATTCTGCTTTACTCATACTAGGATATTACTGATCCTATCTGTATAGAGTTACCCGTCCTAGAACACTACTGGTTCTATTTCTGACGAGTTCGTTCATATGTTATATTCCAGCACTAAGCTTAACCAAAGCTCTAATACCAAATTGAGACGACCCCAAACCCCGTACTGACTGCGGCAAGGGTAATTCGTGGAATATAACACAAAAACAAATAATAGCAGAACAAAATTAAATAAATACACCAGATAATGAACAATAGAATATACTGGATAAAAGTAATCATCAGAGTTACACAGTATACAGGATCTTACTTAGTACAAATACAGTTCAGCTATACATAAATGTCTACAGCGGAAAACAAACAAAATATGTACAATAGGAGCTGAACAGCATAAAAAGAGATAAATGATAGAATCCATCTTCAGCTCCAGCTATCCAGAAAGAACCAGCTAAACCTGAATACAAGGCTGCCCGTGTAGAAAAAGGGGCACCCGAGTTTGAGAGTGAAACAAACTACGAGTCAGTCATGGGACTGGTATGAGAAATCTACTCAACACATTCAAAATATGGCTAATCACAGGACCACGCCACTTTCGTGGGACGGGTTTACTCCATCGGATCACTAGTTCTTTAAAACAAATCATTCTTTGAAACAACGCTATGCATGGCTCAAAACATGCGAGAAAATTCTTGAAGGCCTAAGGCTTGGAGACCAAGACAAAGCTATTATGGGTGCCTGGCTTATGCAGGAACAAGCTGAACTATGGTGGGAATCTCTCACCGCCGGGAATAGAGAAGCTGGAAGAACGTGGGATGGATTCAAAGAACTCTTCAAGGAGAAATATGTCCCAAAACAAGCTCTAGAACGAATGGACGATGACTTCACCAACCTCCAGCAGGGGGATCTTTCCGTGCAGGATTATCTGAATAAATTTACATTGTTGTCGCCCTATTCTCCGAAGCTCGTCGCCACTGCAAAGTCCAAAAATAAGAGGTTTATCCTTGGGCTAAGGCGACAGTATCATGATAGAGCCATGGCCCATGTCAAGCTGGAATTCAACGAACTGGTGGAAATGACATGCAACTACGAAGACCTTGACCATAGGCATCTAGAGCAGGATCGCGCTAGAAGCCAAGCCGGAAACAAACGCAAGCCTGCTGCGAATCAAGCTGAGTCAAGCCAAGCAGCATCTTCAAAACCTCCGACTGGCAAGCCGCCAAGAGGAAGCTGCTTTAACTGTGGGAAAGTGGGGCACTACTCTAATGTGTGCACAGCCCCGAAGAGGCAGAAGACAAATTCTCAAGGTTCAAGCCAGGGTTCTCAGAACCCTCGCTCCTGCTTTAATTACCGCAAGACCGATCATCTAGTCAAAGACTGTCCTCTGCTGAAGAAGGCTACCGTAGCTCATGTGTATGACGGGTCGAGCCCGCCAGCTGCTTCCGATGGAGCAGGTAAACCCGATGTTTTGGGAGGTACCGTTACCATTAAAAATATTCCTGTTTTTGTATTGTTTGACACGGGTGCATCGCATAGTTTTATTGCTAGTAACACAATGCACAAATTAAAGTTAAAACAGAGAAAGCTTAAAGAATCGGTGGAAGTTCATAACCCGATAGGGGGTCCTATTACCCTCAGTTCGTGTTGTAAGGTGCCTACTTCTTTCTCCCGATACCAGTTTCCTTTCAATTTAATCGTTATGGATTTTCCCGAATTCGATATCATTCTCGGGCTGGATTGGTTAACGAAATATGAAGCTGAAGTGAAGTGTGCGGAAAGAATCGTTAAAATTCGAACGAAGCTTGGATATATTACGGTACCATGTCATGGTTCGAATCCGAATAGAGAAGAATTACGGTCGGCATTAGAACTTATCCACACTTCCATAGAAAAGATTCCGACTGTTAGAAACTATGCGGATGTGTTTGAAGAAGTTGAAAATTTACCTCCGCAAAGAGAAATAGAATTCCGGATCGATCTAATTCCCAATGCCAGACCAGTGGTACATCCAATTCGCAGAATGACTCCGAAGGAAAAACAAGAATTAGGCGATCAAACTCGTCAACTGTTGTAGAAGGGTCTAATCAGACCTAGTTTTTCTAATTGGTGTGCAGCTGTTGTGTTTGTCCCAAAGTCAGACGGTACTCTTCGATTATGCGTTGATTACCGAGACCTCAACAAACGGACGCTCAAAAACAAGTATCCATTACCCCGCATCGATGATTTGCTAGACCAATTGAATGGGGCGAAAGTATTTTCCCGAATGGACCTAGCTACAGGTTTTCACCAATTGAGAATAGCAGAAGAGTGTGTTCCTTTGACAGCTTTCAGAGGTCCAGACATATTTTATGAATGGTTAGTAATGCCGTTTGGCCTGTGCAACGCTCCAGCATACTTTGTCGATCTAATGAATAGAGTGTTCAGGGGAGTTCTGAATAAATTTGTCCTCGTATTCATCGATGATATTTTAATCTACTCTAAATCAAAACCCGAGCATGAAAAACACTTAGAACAAGTATTGGAGATTCTGAGGAAGAACGTCTTCAAAGCCAAATTCTCTAAATGTGTCTTCTGGCAAGAAGAAGTCAAGTTTCTTGGCCATGCCGTGTCAGAGAAAGGGATTTCTGTAGACCCAAGCAAAATAACAGCGATTCAAGACTGGAAACAACCCACTACTCCCACAGAAGTTAGAAGTTTTATGGTGTTGGCTAGTTATTATCGAAAGTTCGTTAAGGATTTTTCGAAGATATCCGGTCCGTTAACGAAGCTCACAAAGAAACATGAGAAATTCAAGTGGACTTCCGACTGTGAAGAAGCTTTCCAGGAATTAAAATCGAAACTGACCACTGCTCCAGTGTTAACCATTATTGATGGCAATCAGGATTTGACGGTTTGGACATATGCTTCTATTTGAGGTCTTGGTGTAGTGTTAATGCAAAGAGGCCAAGTAGTCGCTTATGCAAGCCGCCAACTGAAACCACATGAGAAGAATTATGTGACTCATGATCTTGAGTTGCTAGCTATCGTTTTTGCTTTGAAAACATGGAGGCATTATTTATTGGGTGAGAAATTTATACTGTACACAGATCATCAATCATTGAAGCATTTATACACCCAAATAGATCTGAATTTGAGACAGCAGCGTTGGTTAGAATTTCTTGCAGCGTATGATCTTGATATCATGTATACGCCGGGGAAAGATAACGTTGTAGCGGATGCGCTTAGTAGAAAAACCGCAATCATTGCAAATCTTATAATTACGCCAGGATTGATTGATAAAATATCTGTTCTTCAGAAAAGTGACAATTTTGTGAAAGAGATGATAAGTAGGATTCAAAGGGGTGAAGGCTCCAGTTTCCAAGTGGATAGTGAGGGGGTTTTGGGGCTGAATAGAAGAATATGTGTTCCCGACATTCCTGAGCTCAAAAGAGAAGTGCTGGATGAATGCCATAAATCCAAATTTTGCATCCATCCTGGTGTGAGTAAAATGTACAACGATATCAAACGCACTTTCTGGTGGAAGGCAATGAAAAGGGATATTTCTTTGTATGTTAGCAGATGCCCAACTTGTCAATTGGTCAAGAGTGACCAACAGAAGCTAGCTGGACTGTTGCAACCGTTGGAAGTCCTAGGTTGGAAATGGGAACAAATTTCCATGGATTTCATAGATGGCTTACCGCGAACCAGGAAAGGTAATGACAGCATTTGTGTAATCGTAGATCGCTTCACGAAGACTGCCCATTTTATACCTGTCAGATCCAATAGAACCGCTCAAAGTCTAGCACAGATATATTTCAAAGAAATCGTTAAGCTGCATGGAATTCCCATCAACATAGTCAGTGATAGAGACCCGATATTTGCTAGCAAATTCTGGGAGGCTTTCCAGACAGAATTGGGAATGAAACTGAATATGAGCACCGCTTATCACCCTCAAACCGATGGCCAAACTGAGCGGGTGAATAGAATTTTAGAAGATTTACTGCGGGCTTGTATCAATTGATTTTGGTGGGTCATGGGAAGATCACTTGCATTTGGCAGAATTTTCATATAACAATAGCTATCAAGCAAGTTTTAGGATGTCGCCATTTGAAGCATTATATGGCAGACCCTGCAGATCTCCAGCATGTTGGGTAGAACCTTGCAATAGACTTGTGTTAGGACCTGATATGATTAGAGAAGCATCTGATAAAGTCGACTTCATCAAAAAGCGTTTGAGAACCGCGCAAAGCCGATAGAAAAGTTATGCGGATTCTAGAAGAAGAGATTTGACATTTGTTGTTGGTGATCATGTTTATTTGAAAGTTTCTCCGATGAGAGGAGTAATCAGATTTGGCAAAACTGGGAAGTTGGAACCGAGATTTATTGGTCCCTTTCCTATACTCGAACGAATTGGAACTCTTGCTTATAGGGTTCAATTACCAGATTGGTTGCCTGGAGTGCACGACGTATTTCACGTATCTAAACTTAGAAGACATGTGCATGATCCAGATCTTGTTGTTGAAGAAGAAGAACTCCAAAACTAGCACTCAGAAGAGAGCCATTAAAGATTGTTGGCAAAGAAACTAGAGAACTAAGAAGCAAAAAGGTTCATTTAGTTAAAGTGCAGTGGAGCAGCGATCCTAGAGACTGTACTTGGGAGACTGAGGAAAGCATTAAGCAAGCTTACCCCAAATGCAGAGTGGACATCTCTGACTAACTCCGGTGCAAGGTACCTTTACAATACTTTGCATTTACATTTTGTTTCCTACTTTACTGTTGTTTCCTTTGCTCAGAAAGACCGGGTTTATCCCATTCTGAATAACTGAACCGACGATAAGAAATCGAAGATGAAGACGGTGGTTGAAGACCGGAGATCTTCACCTCGTTTGGATGGTAACTGAGGTCCTGATTGGGAGGCATCCCGAAATATGGATAATGAGTGGTGATCGTCCAGACGTACATGGTGATCGATGGGTTTGCGAGGTATACAGTGCCTCCGGTTTCATTCAGACCCGAAACGGACTTGTAATTGGACTGTGTGTCTGACATTGGATTTTATTCTGTGTTGATTGATCTCTGTTAAATATACATCTGTTTGGCAGCGGAGAATTTATTCTTTTGCTTAACGCCCTTCTCTGAAACGCACGAGCTCGGAGATTGTATATCGATGGACATCAGTCGCATGGCATGAATTGCTAGTGTGGCATGCCTAAGTGGCAAATGATCAGGGCTTCTATTGAAAAGCAAAGTCTTGTGGTGATGATCAAAGCACCGCCTGTGTGGCGTAGCTTTGTGTACGACGTGAAATCGCGAGCCTCACACCCCGGTATGAACCAGAAACGGGAGAGGACCTCAGGGAGGACATGCGTTTCTTTCTAGTTAGAAGTGGCGTCAGTGGTTTTACACGTCCTGACGAGTTTGACTTATGTGGTTGTTGCTGTTGCAAGGCGCCTCGATTTGATCGGACGATCCGGGTTCGATGGAGTCATTCGTTGGCTCATTTACGCCCCCATAGGGCGGGGAAATGCATTGTTCAAGAATTTTAATCCACATCGGTGGACCGGCACTGACGATCCAAGGGTCACTCGAGCTCTGATCCTGTGGCTCGGGCTAGAGAGTCATGAATTCGGTAAGGACTATCTTTCGCCTTGGTTCATGACAGAAATCCAATTTCCAAATACGTGACTGTGCGGTTTTGATTGTATACCTATATATGACGACATAGTGGTATGGGGCATTAATGCCGTCTATGATTGATAGTTATGATTTGAAATTGTTTTCAAAACATATAAACACTAGCAATAATATCAAATGCCTTTGTTTTATTCGTATTAAGCATATTTTGGCCGTTATAAGGTAAAAACTCTATCCTCCGGTTTGCGTTGCATTGTGTGATGGGAACTAAGTCTTATAATGGCTTATTTTTATAAAAAGCATAGCGTTGTTTCAAAGAATGATTTGTTTTAAAGCACTGGTGATCCGATAGAGTAAACCCGTTCCACGAAAGTGGCGTGGTCCTGTGATTAGCCATATTTTGAATGTGTTGAGTAGATTTCTCATACCAGTCCCATGACTGACTCGTAGTTTGTTTCACTCTCAAACTCGGGTGCCCCTTTTTCTACACGGGCAGCCTTGTATTCAGGTTTAGCTGGTTCTTTCTGGATAGCTGGAGCTAAAGATGGATTCTATCATTTATCTCTTTTTATGCTGTTCAGCTCCTATTGTACATATTTTGTTTGTTTTCCGCTGTAGACATTTATGTATAGCTAAACTGTATTTGTACTAAGTAAGATCATGTATACTGTGTAACTCTGATGATAACTTTTATCCAGTATATTCTATTGTTCATTATCTGGTGTATTTATTGAATTTTGTTCTGCTATTATCTGTTTCTGTGTTATATTCCATGGATTACCCTTGCCGCAGTCAGTACGGAGTTTGAGGTCGTCTCAATTTTTTCAACCACAATCAATCAATATCAACCACAAACAATCCCAAACAACCATTTGCTATCAATCAATTTTCACACCAATCACAACCAATAAATATCGTCCATGGTTTGTGGACGAGGGGCGTATATATATAGCAATTCACTTCTATTTCAACACATATTTACTTTTTTTAATGCATATATAACTTATACATCGAACGTACAACCTATACAACGCTTATACAAGAGGTGTACAACGCTTATATAACTCATACATCGACTATATAATTTATACATCGTCGTTTTCCATATCGTTTATAAATTAGAAATCTCACATTGGGTTCCACTCCACCAAAAATAGCAGAAGGCTCAGAAAAATATGCGGTCTCTTCTAAAATGTAGAAGACGTCCACACGAGTCCACTGTCTCTTGTTTCACTGAATTTCGACCACATAGCAAAAAGATATGATTTTTACAAGGTTCGCAACGGTTTAAAGGTGTTTAAATCAGTTCAGAATATATAAGCCGTTACCTGCTTGTAATCTTCGAAACTAGGTTTCAACCTTTCGCTCGATCCGTTGCGCTAGGTGACGATCGGAGCACACCACGTGAAGCAGCTCCGAAATCCGCGCCTGGGGTGGTGACCGCGATGAACTCGGAGGTCTGGGGGAGGCGGAATCGACCTACGAACGACGCGACTTCCCGAGCTCCGTTCTTGATGCTGACACCACGCGACGAGGCGTGAAGGGTATGGATTTGAAGAGGGGAGAAAACTCTACAAAAACTTCCAAAGGAGTAAGGGGGATTAGTGAGAGGAATCGCCGGAATCTGATCGGGAAGCTTTGAACTAGTTTCCGCCGACGATCGTGTTACGGGGAGAGAGAAAACGAGGGATTTTTTTGTTTAAATTCTAATTGGTCGATAGATTTTATAAGGGGTTTTCTGGCACGACCACCAATCCAAACCCATCGACTGTCGTCCCCAGCGATTTACTCCCATTCCGAACACAATGGGATATGTTTCGAAGGCCCATTCGAATGTTTCAGTCAGTTTTCCTTCAAATTAAAATATAAAACATTCAATATTTAATTTGAACGTACATTTCAATTTTCCAGGACCACAAACTGATTCGAAAAATTCCAGAAAAATAAATCTAGCTATGTTTTGACGATACGGTCCCAACAAAACCAGTTTCGTCGAATTCTGAGACTGTTTGCAAAAAGGCCCATTTCTGGTCGATCCAATTTAACTGTAATTGACTAAAACACGTTTTCCTTTGCCGCGCTCACATACTAGCTTCAAAAATTATGAAATTTGAAACCTAGCAATTACTTCACATCCCGGATCCAACAAAAGTGGTTTCGTCGAATTCCGAGGTCGTATGCAAAATGGCCAATTTCACGGGCTATATAAATTCCATAGCGACCTTTCTGAAAATTCATTTGGCCATAACTTTTGCTTTCCGCTATGAAAATTCGATTTTTCAGATTCGTTAGAAAGGTATTCACTAACAGATTTAAATATTTTTGGTTTCACTCAAATCTGTTTTGTTTTGCACCCGGTACGGTCCGACAAAGTTTGAATTAAATTTTTTAAACTGCAGCGCCTTTTCAAGCCTTGTTTATAATTAGACTTAATTATATTCGTTTTCAATTGTCGATGGAAACTCAGTTTTCATCGCTATTATTCAAAATATTTAAAATCCATTATTTTAGCCAATTTAAAATTTTTAAATTGGTTCATATTTTCTGGGTCGTTACAATTTATCACCGTCCCCTTCACCATTCTTCAAACACACACACCCGCAACTAGCCAACTGTCCCTGCCTCCTTCTCATCAGCTCCTCACCTTCATCTTTCCAACAACCCACCGTAAATACTCAATCCACTGCAGAGAACTCCTCCTATTTCTCGTTCTCAGACCCTCCCTCATTCCAGTAAATCAAGTCCGTACTGCCCCCTTCATTTGCCCCACATCCGAGCTGACCAATCATCACCATTGCGTCTCCGGATTCCCGTGACTCAGCACAATAACCACCGAACACACCCTCTCATTACTCACGTCCCACTCTTTTGTTAGTGAAGAGAAGAAAGGAAGTAAAATGGTTTGAAGTGATAGGTAAATGCAGAGAGGGGTTTATGTGAACATTTACTTAGGTGTAGATTTCATTTTCTCGTTTTTGGTTTGGGGGATGAAACACTGGCGGCTATTTTTGTCTTTGACCAGAAAAAGAAAAATCAAGGGTTTAAGGAAAAGATGAGGGGTATTTGTAGTATAAGGGATGGAGATATTTTATTTTATAAGAGTTTTTTTTGAGGTTATTTTGTTTCCACGTTTTCTCTTTGAAGTCACAAAGAAACGGTGGCTGAGAACAAAGGGGACTGTGTTGCCTTTTGTTGATCAAGGTATGGGATTCTTATTTTAAATTCTATTAAGTTATTCAAGGTTCATGTACCCTGCTACGTAATTATACTCATGTACGAGCGCTGTAGAATGATATAAATATACCGTTGTAATCAGCGATGTTCCAGGATTCCAAAAATATAATAATACCAGTAGTTTAACACATTTTGTGGAACCCCAAAATATTGATATAGGGTGCACAATACTCTAAATAAAAAGTCGCATATTTAATTAAATTAAAATTACGGTAAAATTCTAAAAATTAAATTATCACTATGTCTCGAAAGAACCTCGTTTAAATTCAAACCCGACCTCTAGTTATATCGGATAAACCGTTATGGTCGAGAAACGATTCTATAGCGACTATTTTGAAATTTGATTCGGACATATCTCAAAATTTACACGATGAAATCCTAATTTTTCTCTTCCACTAGAAAGATATACTCCACCAGCTCCACATGTTTCTTGTTTCACAGAAATCCGATTTAAAACGAACCCTGTATACTCAATTGAAGTTCGAATAGCCAAATAGCGAACAACCGCATCGTTACACGCTCTATTTTAATTATATTATAATTCTACGTTTCAAACTGACGTCGACTGAATATATTCGTCAATATAATTCAACTCTAAGCTGAACTAAATCCTAGGGGTTACTGAGTTCACAGAATATTGTGATTTCCAATATTTTGATTATTTCTGAATTAAATATATTATTCTATTATTTAATTTAATTAAATATTCATTATAATTTAATTAACGATGATTTAATTCCCTAAATCACTATTTATATAATTAAATAAATTAATTATAATACCTCTGACAATGCGGGTCATTACATTCCTCCCAACTTAAAATAATTTCGTCCTCGAAATTGCTAAGTTTGAGGATGACCCAATCTATTTGGTAAAAGCTTATGGGTTTACCCCTTATCTCTTGTTTCTCTGAACCAATTAATATGGGCTAAAATATTAATTCCTTCCGACTAACTAAAATTTTCAAAAATTCTGAAAATTTTCTAACACTTTAAATTTTCGGAAAATTTCGCCATAGCCTCCTTTGTACAGCCCTATCGGTAAAACCACAACTCGCCTCTCTAGGCCTTCTCCAACCCAAAAGAAAATCAAACAGCCAAGCGGCTTGCCAATTCGGCTCATAAATATCATGCTTATATCAAATGTAAACTTGTACCTTTTTGTCGGGCATATCACTATGTCCTTTGCATCTGTTACCAATTCAACATATACCAATGTCATTCCAACTTGATCTCAAATCAATTTATCTTTAACACAACCATTCGTTTATACCTAAGTCGAATTTCATTTCAAACTCAAGCACTATTTATGATTTCCAATCCATAACTCACCAGCCCAATATAATTCTAGATTTTCTCTAATCAAATCTAATCCCACTTGACATCAATCTTTTTCAATACAATTTTCACTTAACTGGATTTTAATTCCATCTCAATATTTTACAAATTTTACTTTAATTTCTTTTTTTCTTAAACAGCCTTTACCTGGGAGTTTCAAATAGCTTGGCTTTTCCCAAAAATCAAATATCCTTTCCAGGAATTTCAAACCAACTTGTTTTTCTCAAAACAATTAAAAACAAAATCTTTGGTAGTAATCCGTCACTTAGAAACTCGAAAATCACACCGATGATGTTGCGCAGTCAACATCGGAGTTACTTTCCAGCGACCGTAGTGAGTTCAATACTATACCACTTCAAAACCATTTCTTAAACATTTCCACTTTGAAATATATTTCAAATACCATTCACAAGGCTTTAAACCAATTTAAAATCTCCCAGGATTTTAAAATTCTCTTATACTTAATCCAAATCAGTTAACAAATACCTTTCCAAATCTCCAAGGTTTTAATTTCAAATTCTGATTTAAATTCTGATTCAATACATCTGATTTCACGCATTTCACATATGAATTCTGATTGGTTATATATAACTATTTCACATGTTATAATCTTACTCGATTATAATCACAACCTATATATGATAATATATCACATATCCATACTGTGTCGGTCCATCGTATTCAAGTGTTTGTTTACTCCTACCGATACAGTGGATCAAACTGATTGACTAGAACTCATAAACAACTCGGCCAATGAATCTCCACAATATAAAACCATTTTTATATCAAATACAAATATGCACTCGTATATGTACACTCAAACTCAATCTAGGGTATTACTAACCCTATCTCTACCGAGTCATGCCACAGAGCCAAGGTAATTCTTAACTTAAGCACTGATAACAACTGTAATGAACCGAAAATCCGGTCCAATTTGAGCTGACCAAATATCACAAGTCCAACCCCAAATTGCACTGGAAATTCAAGAAATTGATAGAAAGAAGATAGAGGGTGAGGATAGATAAGATAGAACTAATAGAATAGAAGAAGAAGAAGAACATTATCATCAGAGTAACACAAATCTCACAGCGGAACGAAACAACATATAATAGATAACATATCCTTGAAATCAAATCATTATATATATACAATAACATTATCAGAGTACAACACTTACAACACAGCGGAAATAACCTATAGCTATATAATCTTGAAGCCTCCTGCTCCAAGCTCTTCCAGTATATCTGTAAATCCCGACCACTTGACTGCCCGTACAAAATTGGGCACCCAAGAGTTTAGGGAAAACAAAAAAAATAAACTCCGGGTCAGTCTTGGGACTGGTATAAGTAAAACAGTTTAAAAAAGTTTGAGCAATGCAATGATATCTCATAAGACCACGCCGTATAACGGAACGGGTTTTTCCCTTATGAGAATCCAAAATATCTTTATATCAAAACTCATTGATATTATAATAATGTCTATCAACCACAATCTATTAATCATCTAACAGAAACGCTTTCATCTCATGTTCTACATATATAGTATACAATCAAAACCGCAAGTACGTATTGGGTAATGGAACCAACTTCCGATCAGTGTACTCTAGGAACGATACACTGAAGTTCAACAAGAACATCTTACAACTCAGCCACACATGACTGACCACTCATTTCGCTTGAGTGTATCGAATGTATATCACCAACGTTTGGGATCAGCAACTGTTCCCGTATATATATATATATATATATATATATATATATATATATATATATATATATATATATATATATATATATATGGGATCGCATTGATAAATTAAAGAAGCAAAAGAATATTCTCTAGATAGGTGATTATACACCCTACTTCGGAGCGACCGACTTAGCCATGCTGCTTGCCCGATTTCTGTCATTTACCGGATGTGAGGCTAGAAGCTACGCTTATCTTTTACCTGCCACATCTTCATTCATTTGGAATGTCACATCGTCATACCTGCCAAATCACAAATTGATTTCCCCAAAAATACCACGGGTATATAGCTAAGAGAAACGAATTCCTCCGCCACCAAACGTGGATACGTTTGAAGAGATCAACTTACGCGATCTATTAGATATACTCTGTCAGACATTCTCCCATATAGGTCATCCTAGGACTGGACAAACCGAAGGCACTATTCTGCAAACAGGATAGCCCTTGCATAACTCCGTCTTCAATTATCTTTGGCATATATGATTCACAACACTTATGCCAATACAGAGTGGTTCTTCGGATAATAATCCAACCGGTCTCTCCATATTAACAACGTTAAAATGGTCAAAAACTTCGATAGTCGATGAGTTAACTATCAAAGAAAACACGTGTGTAAACAACGATATTATTTCCAATTGGAAATTATATTGATCAGTCATCAACCATATATATATATATATATATATCCTCATTTCTATGTTTAGAAAATATACGTTATTAACAATGGAAAACATTTCCATTTGTTTATTTACATATCACTATCATCCCACATCTATCAGACTCTAACTATAACCAACAAGAGAACAACTTCCCAAGTATAAACCCCGAAGGCCGGAACCAACATCAGATCGATACCCAGAAAACTTATTCAACTTATTAATCTCTAGTCAGTTTCTAATTTCTGTTTAACTCCATTTTGATTTACTCTAATTGAATAACTCTATTTGTTTAACTCCTATTCGAATAACTAATATTGAATTTAACTCCATTCGCTTGACTCTAGATCGCAGCGATCACAATGGTTACGCCTGATTCCCTCAGGAAACATCCGACCGCCGTAGGCTATCTGCAGCCCTGCGAATTACGCTAGCAGTCGTGCTAAATGGTAACTTATCCTAAATAACTATGTTTGAGTAACTCCTTTTGATAAACTACGTTTGATTAACTCCTTTTTATCTCGTCAACTTCCTTTTATAATCCTATTTAGTTTCCAACTAAATATTCCTTTATAATGCTATTTATTTACTAAATAAATATTCCTTTATTCTATTTATTTGTTTTATCAACATTTTCCCTTTTATAAAACTCTATTCGTTATATAAATATTTTCCTTCTATTTACTTTCAAAATATTTCCTTTTATAAAATCTGTTGATTTTATAAAATCCCTTTTTTTCAATATACATTGAAATAATTCTTTTTACATCCCAGGGTCTCTAATGATATTTAAAATAGCAAACCCCAATGATCGATATCGTTTAAACCCACATAATCAAGCAGATTATATATCACATCATATATTACAATATATGAACAGAACAGTATCATAAATATTGAGGAGTCCAGTTGGACCCCTCCAACCCGTTCCCCGCATCACAGATGTTAAAAAACACGTATATAAGATATTCTAATAAAACAGAATCAATATTTGATTAACGATACATATATATATATATATATATATATATATATATATATCGTTATGTATGATTTCAATCAATACACAAACAACTCAACCAACAGTTAACACACAGCAACCAGTCATCATTTATCAATTCTAAATATACGTTATAAAAATAGAACTGTTCAGAGTTGGTGAGTTTTACTCACATTGGACTATCATCGTTAATTAACGATAATTGTCGTTGATTCGGATCGGACAATTTATTTCGCCATAAATTGTAACGAGCTCAGATGGACTTCCAGTCAGTTCCATGACGTAGCCACCGTCCATACGATCCCAACAAAACTTGTTTCATCAAATTCTGACCACGTATGACAATGTTATGAATTTTTACAAGTTGTATATATATATATATATATATATAATTAAATTAAACTTAACTCATTCAAAATTTGGGCTTGACTTTAAATTCTTGGCCCATCTCTTCAAACCCGTGACTACCAGTACAGCGAAACATATCTCCAGATCAAAACAAATTGTCGCCTCCCCACTCTTTATCGGTTCCACAAACTAATCATCACCCCTTAAACCTCACTTCAAATTATCACAATTAAACACATCATCATGTATTCACTACTGTCCTCCTTCCTTTACTCTCAACATCACTCGCAGCATAAATCAAAACCCCGACTGTAGTTAGAAACCGCACCTCCGTACTTCATTTATCACCGTCCCCTTCACCATTCTTTAAACACACACACACGCAACTAGCCAACTGTCCCCGCCTCCTTCTCATCAGCTCCTCGCCTTCGTCTTGCCAACAACCCACCGTAAATACTCAATCCACTACAGAGAAATCCTCCTGTTTCTCGTTCTCAGACCCTCCCTCATTCCGGTAAATCAAATCCGTACTACCCCCTTCATTTGCACCACATCCGAGCTGACTAATCATCACCACTGCGTCTCCGGATTCCCATGACTCAGCATAGTAACCACTGAACACACCCTCTCATCACTCACGTCCCACTCTTTTGTTAGTGAAGAGAAGAAAGGAAGTAAAAAGGTTTGAAGTGATAGGGAAATACAGAGAGGGGTTTCTGTGACCATTTACTTAGGTGTAGATTTCATTTTCTCGTTTTTGGTTTGGGGGATGAAACACCGGCGGCTATTTTTGTCTTTGACCAGAAAATGAAAAATCAAGGGTTTAAGGAAAAGATGAGGGGTATTTTTTGTATAAGGGATGGAGATATTTTATTTTATAAAAGTTTGTTTTGAGGTTATTTTGTTTACACGTTTTCTCTTTGAAGTCACAAAGAAACGGTGGTTGAGAACAAATGGGACTGTGTGGCCTTTTGTTGATCAACGAATGGGATTCTTATTTTAAATTTTATTAAGTTATTCAAGGTTCATGTACCCTGCTACGTAATTATACCCATGTACGAGTGCTGTAGAATGATATAAATATACCGTTGTTATCAGCGATGTTCCAGGATTCCAAAAATATAATAATACTGGTAGTTTAACTCATTTTGTGGAACCCCAAAATATCGATACAGGGTGCACAATACTCTAAATAAAAAGTCGCATATTTAATTAATTAAAAATTACGGTAAAATTCTAAAAATTAAATTATCACTATGTCTCAAAAGAACCTCGTTTAAATTCAAACCCGACCTCTAGTTATATCGGATAAACCGTTACGGTCGAGAAACGATTCTATAGCGACTATTTTGAAATTTGATTTGGACATATCTCAAAATTTACACGATGAAATCCTGATTTTTTTTTTCTTCTACTAGAAAGATATACTCCACCAGCTCCACACGTTTCTTGTTTCACAGAAATCCGATTTAAAACGAACCTTGTATACTCAATTGAAGTTCGAGTCGCCAAATAGCGAATTGCCGCGTCGTTATGCGCTCTATTTTAATTAAATTATAATTCTACGTTTCATACTAACGTCGATTGAATATATTCGTCAATATAATTCAACTCTAAGCTGAACTAAATCCTGGGGATGACCGAGTTCACAGAATATTGTGATTTCCAATATTTTGATTATTTCTGAATTAAATATATTATTCTATTATTTAATTTAATTAAACATTCACTATAATTTAATTAACGATGATTTAATTCCCTAAATCACTATTTATATAATTAAATAGATTAATTATAATACCTCTGACAATGCGGGTCATTACATGCAGCAAATGTCCAATCATGAAGTCAACTCATTGGTTCCCATCTGGATACTGAGTTCTACTTCCCATTTGGACTACCTTTGCATCTCGGGTTTTGGTCTCCTCCGGATCGGTTCAGGTCTCCTCCTCCTATCCGGTTCGGTTCGGGTCTCCTCCTCCTATCCGGTTCGGGTCTCCTCCTCCTATCCAGTTCGGGTCTCCTCCTCCTATCCGGTTCGGTTTGGGTCTCCTTCTCTCATTTTCCTATTCAGTTCGGTTCGGGTGTCTTCCTCCTATCTGAATCGGTTCGGGTGTCTTTTTCCTATCCGGAACGGTTCGGGTGTCTTTCTCCTATCTGGATCGGTTCGGGTGTCTTTCTCCTATCCGGATCGGATCAGGTGTCTTGCTCCTATCCGGATCGGTTCGGGTGTCTTTCTCATATCCGGATTGGATCGGGTGTCTTGCTCCTATCCGGATCAGATTGGTTGTTCCTCCTAACCGGTTATAAAAATCTGCAACTTTTTCCAGCAAGCTATTTTCGCCAAACGATGGCGTTTTCAACCATTCTACCCTTTCTATGACATCACAAAACATTCCAAACAATAGCAACAACATATAAAATCAATCAAAAACATTAAAACATCATTCACATGAAATATTTTAGATCAAATATACCCAAAAAGCATGATTTTCCCCTTAATCATGACTTAACCATAAAATTAGTAAAACATGTCCAGATTAACCCAAATTTTTATCAAAGCCCTAAAATAATATTTAAGAATTTTACAAATTTTTCCGTATTTTTCTGCGCCATAATTTCGCTAATTATCACTAATCACCCCTAATTAGCCATAATTAGTGAAAAACAATGCAAATCACTCACCTTAGTCACAAACAAAATACCCAATATGAAATTATCTTCTGTTTGGCGCTCTATCCCAGGCTATACAGCAGTTCCAACCTTGATTTGGTGCTATTTCCCTTTGATTAGATGTAATTAAGCCAAATCTTCAATTAGAAAGTGGTTTAGAGGTGTTTTAGATGTTGGAGGCCATTACTAGGGTTCCAAGAATGAAAGTGGTGGCTGAAAAAGTGTCTAAAGAAATGTTTTCTAACCCTAATTAGCCCTTAAATACTCCAAATCCCGAAATCCCCCTCTGGCCTTTAGCTGTTAATTACCCAATTAAGCCCAGTTAAGTTGTTTTCACCCTTTAAACCTTAATTCAGCAATATCTCACAAACGGTAAGTCCGTTTTCCACATATGACCACTCTATGGAAAGCTAAACCATCATCTGGATCTAATGGAAGTGGTTTTAGGTCAAAACTCCTTTCCAATCAAAAGTTATGGCCAAAGCAAGATCAGCTAGGGGCAAAACGGTCATTTAAAAATCGGCAAAAATCAGGAACATGGGAAATGACCCCAATGGTCGTCTCCCAAAGTTACATGACCATACGAATTCGTATGTGAAAGAAATAAATATTCTACGACCCTTTGATCAGTAGAATGTGGTTCATTACAAAACATGTCAATCAATCCAATCAGTTCAAGCCAATCAATTCAATCAAGCTAATCAATTCAGTCAAGTCAATCAAGTTAATAAAGAGAAAGTAAATATGTTATGTATTTGATTAATAATCGTATATTTCTAATTAGATTAAAAAAACTTCTCATACAATATACTTGTTATATGTGGATTTAAAGTTAACATGTAAGGCAGTGTGTTTGTGATAATGCAGTATGTTATATACAAAATTGTATGAAGTGGTATATTGAATGAAATGCAACTTATGATGTAAATGATTTTAATTTAAAATGCACTATAATTTGTAATAATGACATATGATATGAAATAAAATGTGTAATGATATTATGATAATATACATAATGATTTGATGATATGTAATTCTATAAAAGATATTTAAAGTCATATCTACATATATATTATAAATTATTTGAATTAAACAAGGTAATATATTAATTTTTAGATATAGGTTAATGGTACCTATGAAAGAGATTGAAAAGATAGTAAAGATAAAAAAAATTAATGGTAAAAATATATTTATGATAGGTAGTAAAATATTTAGAATAATTCTATGAGAAATATGGAGTTAAATAATCTTAGTAGGTTGCTTCTTTAATATAGTAAAAATTGAAGATTTTTTTAAAGAGAATATAGAGTTGTATTATATAAAGTAAACTATTTTAATATAAACATATATCCATAATTGTATATATACTCATATAAACTAATTTTAAAAAGGACTTATGTAATAACCCGGAAATCTGAGCCAATTTAAAATCTTTATTTTGGCAATTTTAGTGAATTTTGAGTATTTAAAATAAATTATTTTAAATAATAACAATGAGAAATTTATTTTGAATAGAGTTAGAATGTGTATATTTATTCGAATCATCGTTAGAATATAAATATTTTATTTTAATTATAAAAGGAATTGAAAATGGCGCAGTAGTTTGAAATTTTGATTTCAAAGTTCAAATGAATGTACAGGATTCAAAATAAACCGAATTTTAGCGAAACCAAAAATATTAGAATCTATTTGAATATATCTTTCCAACGAATCCAAAAAATTGAAATTTCATAACGGGAATTAAAAGTTACGTCCAGTTGAAAATTCAGAATAGTCGCTATGGAATTCTGGCCCTTAAAAATGGAAATTTTGCAAACGACCTCGATTTTCGATGAAACCACTTTTGTTGGATCCGGGATGTCAAATTATTGCTAGATTTCAAAATTCAAAATTTTCTGAATCAATACGTGAGCGTGACACATTTAAATGTGTTTTGACTGTTTCATTCAATTTCGATCGACCAGAAAATGGCCATTTTTCAACCGATCTCAGAATTCGACGAAATTAGTTTTGTTAGGACCATATCGTCAATACGAAGCTAGAAACCATTTCTCTGGAATTTTTAGGGTCCGTATGTGACCCCAGTAAATTGAAATGTGCGTTTAAAATTCAATATACTGATTTATATTTTAATTTAAACGGAAACTGATTCTAACGGGCAAATTGGCTTATGTGGCATATCCCATTGTGTTCGGAATAGGGGTAATATGCTAGGGATGACAGTCGGTGTGTTCGATTTCGAGTTCGAAATAAAAGGTTACTTTTTGAAAATTAAATTAATTAAATATATATAATTAAACCTAGTCAACACCCCCTTTACTCCATTCTCTCTCCCTTTCCTTTACAGATCGGAAACTGATCTAACGAAAAGAAAAAAAAAGAATGCAGGAACCGCAGAGGGCGACGAAGCCATAGTCCGCCGCCGCCACCGTCAAGGCCTCCTCCAGAGGCGCCGCCGGTCGCGTAGCACCCCCTAGCCCAAATCGAAGAGGATAGCCACCAACCGCTGACCCACTTCCACCTGCTGCTACCCACGACCGCCACCGCCGCCTGAGCCGGTCCTCCGCTCGTAGATTCCGAATAGTAAACCCCTCCTCCTTCGATTTCTACTGTAAGTTTATTTATTTATTTATCAGTTTTCTTATGTTAAAAATATTGTTATAAAATCTAATTTTTTTACTATATATCACAATGTATGAAAAAAGTGATTTTTATTATATATAACTTTGATTAGAAAGGCGACATTTTTATTAGTAGAAAGGCCCCTCCCTCAGACGACTTACGCCCTCCTCTTCTCTCCCCGGTGATTACAGGGAATCCACCTTTTTACTTTTTTTTGTTTTGTTTGTATTGTTTTAAAATCCGATTTTACCGCTTTAAAGTTAGGATTTTTAACATAGAAAAATATGATCTTTGTTTCAAGAAAGGATCATATAGATTTTATATAAAAGATGATAATTTTATATGATAAAAAGATTTGATTTTATTCGTATGGAAAGCATAAAAAGATCTGATTTTTATATAGGAAGCAAAGTAGTAAAAATATGATTTTTATATAATAGAAAGAATAAAAATATGATTTTTATTTATGTAGAGTAATAAAAATATAATTTTTATTATATTACTAGCGGTATAAAAGTAGAATTTTTATCTATATAGTAGCGGTATAAAAATAGAATTTTTATTATATTAGTAGAGGTATAAAAATAGAATTTTTATCTATATAGAAGCGGTATAAAAATATGATTTTTATCCATATAGAGTGATTATAAAAAATGTGATTTTTATATACATAGCAGCAATATAAAAATGTGATTTTTATATATGTAGTGGCTATGGACAATGAAATTTACAAAAGGCGAGTACGACGAAGATTTCCTACATATGAAGAGTCGTGGCGTTTGGTTTAGCCTCTCGGTGAGAACTTCTCACTTTTAATTTTATTTCTAGTTGAAATATATACTAGGATGCAGACGGTGCTTAGTAGCACCCGACACCCGTCGTCCACAAACCATGGATGACTTGTTTGTTTGGTTGCTATGTTGTGAAATTTGATTGTGTGATGTGGAATGAAATAAAATATTTTATAGTGGAAAATATTTTATAGTTAAAAATAAGATTTTTAACGTGTATATAAAATAAATATTTATAAACAAATCGGACGATTTGGTTATATACACTGATTTGACCGATATTGATTGGGACGATAAATTTTACACATCACCCAACTGCACAAATAAAATCTGTGTTTGTTGATTTGAAACCCCACACGGGTATTGGGATGAGATTTGACATACACTAATCCCGATTGTTTAGTTGTATGTCAATTGATGGGTTGACAGACTGTGTAAGCATTAGTTACGTATATTTAATGCTTATACAGTTGTGTGGTGCACTCTGGATGATGGTTGATGATTTATCATTGTTGTTATATACATGTCTTGTAGGCAATCCATATAATTAACGTTATATGGTAATTGATTAGGCCTCATTCCAATTGGAAAAATAAGAAATATAAATTCATGTGTTGAATTGAAAATATTCATGTGTTGAATAGAAAAATAAATTCATGTGTTGAATTGAAAATAAATTCATGTGTTAAATAGAATAAACGTTCATGTGTTGAATAAAAGCCGTGTTGATTAGATTGACGCCATTTTGATGTGAACGATATTTATATCGATTATATTCATTTTTATAATGAAAATAGAAAAGAAAGTGATTTCAAAATATAACGTTTTGAAAATATTATAGTTTGTATATCGATGATGTGGAATATTCAATTTGGATTAGAAATTGAATATGAAGTTGAAATTGTTTTGGAAACGAATTTAAAACGATTTATAAAATATGTTTTAAAAAGAAAATCGACGAAATATATATAATATATTATATATATATATATAATGGCCTGAATAGAACGCGCCACGCTGCGGCAGTTCGCGAATTTCGACCATTGAATTCGAACTGACGTTGCGGGAGATCCTACCCTCGGATTCTCCTAAAACTGGAACCGTTGGGTTCGTATCGAAAAGATCTTTCCAATGAATATTAGAAATTTGAAATATAACGGTTGGATTTGGAATTATGTCCAAGTCAAATTTAGAAAAGGTCGCTGTAAGTGCAGTTCGATGGCCGTTGATGGAAATCAACTGTACGGGCCTTGATAAAATTATTAAAAATAGTAATAATTTGTGTAAAATCATAAGAAACGATTTGGGAAGAATTGGGATGAAAAACTCCATATTTGAAAAGATAAAAGTAGATTTTTATCGAAATGAACTAGTTTTGAACTAGAATAATAATTTATTTATTTTTAAAATAAATAAATTGGATTTGAAATGGTTTTGAAAATAATCAGAATTTCCAATAATTGAATTGGAATGGATTTGAATCGAAATCATCCTCGAAATAGTTCGATGTTGGATTCCGTGATTATACAGATGTTGTTATGGAAATTTGGAAGATATATTTATATCGTTATTTCCAATACGATATTTTTGGTTTCAGAATTTGATATTGAGTATAAGTCGATATATTTTCTACTCAGAGCCTTGTGTTTAATATCAAATGGGATTTTGGGTTGTCGGGAACGGTATCTTTAATAATACTATTCTTAAACCCAAATGGAGTTAAGAAAATTAAGAACTAACTGGGGATCATTTAAGTTGGATGGTTTCTTGGATATTGATCTGATGTTGGTTTCGGCCTTCGGGGTTAATATTTAGGGAACTGTCCTCTTACTAATTTATGGTTAGGGACTAATTGAAATGTGATGTGATTTTGGGGTTTATCGTGAACCGTGTTTTAAATGACATCGCTTCTTTAACCCAATTGAAGATTAAAACCATGTGGAGTTTTAATGAATCTTTAATTAGATTGAAATGATCAAGAATGGAGTATCACCAGTTTTGCTCCAGGCAATAGTTAAATCTTTAATTAGATTTGAATGTGAAATGGTGATTGAATTTACCGATAACACCGTGGTGTTAGATATAAAATATGGCCAGTTTTACTTCATAGGATGAATAGGTTGGGATTGGGAAATAAAATAAATAATTACTTTGGTGTGGTTCGCTAATCCCGACTAGTTTGAATTGATATTCAAAGAAGATTAAAGAATAAATTTAAAAGAATTTATCTTTGATAAAATTAATGGGAACCTTTCCCTAAGAATGTGAAATTTAGAAACTAACTGTAGGTTAGCTAAGAAGAATGGTTTCCCGGGTATTGATCTAATGTTGGTTTCGGCCTTCGGGGTTAATGTTTGGGGAATTATTCTCTTGCTAATTTACGGTTAGTGACTGATGAATTAGAATGAGGCATATGTTGTGTTTGTGTAACACTTGTTTATTATATACGCGAGTTATTAAGAAAGACTGGGTTTATCCCATTCTGAATAGCTGATTTGACGTGGTGTCGAAGAGGAAGACGATGGTTGAAAACCGGAGGTCTTCACGTCGTTTGGGTGATTACCGATGATCTTGATTGGGCCGTACACCCGAGAGGAGGGAATCAGTTAGTGGTCGTCCAGACGTACTTGGAGATCGATGGATATGCGAGGTACAAGGTGCCTCCAGTTTCGTTCAGGCCTAGAACGAACTTGTAAATGGACTGTGTGTCTGACATTGGATTTCATTCTGTGTGACTGATATCGGTTACATAGAGTGATTTCCCTGTGTGGCATGCTAAGATGCACATGATCAAGGCTTCTGTTGAAAAGCAGAGTCTTGTGGTTGATGATCAAAGCACAGCCTATGTAGCACAGCTTTGTGTAGTGTTAATTCGTGAGCCTCACACCCCGGTTGTGAACCAGAAACGGGAGAGGGCTGCAGGGAGGGCATGCGTTTCCTTCTAGCTAGAAGTGGCGTCAGTGGTTTCTCACGCCCTGACAAGTTTGACTTATGTGGTTGTTGCTGTTGCGAGGCGCCTCAGATATATTGGTGACTATGTGGAGACGATGGAGTCATTTATTGGCTCATTTGCGCCCCAAAGGGTGGGGAAACGCAGTGTTCAGGCATTTTAATCCACGTCGGTGGACCGGCCCTGAAGATCCAAGGGTCGATGCGTTCTGATCCTGAGACATGGGCTAGATTGTCTCGAATCGGTAGAGGACTATCTTTAGCCTCGGTTCACAGATGGAAATCCAACTTCCAATACGTGACTTTGCGGTTTTATTTGTAGAGCCTAGTATGGCAACATAGCGGGATGGGGCACTCATGACGTCTATGATTGATACTTATGATTGAAATTGTTTTGACACTACACACTTATAGTAATAAAAGATGAAATTTAGCGCATCAAGCATTCTTTGGCTATTATAAGGTAAAACCCTATCCTTCGGCTTGTGTTGCATTGTGTGATGGGACCTGGGTCTTATAATAAGCTTCAATGTTCTTTATGTAGCATTGCGTTGTTGTTTTATGCACTAGTATTCTTGGGAGGAAACCCGTTCTGTGTTATACGGCGTGGTCCCTTGATTTACCTAACATTAAAATAAAGATTAATAACTGTTTTAGTTCTCACACCAGTCACATGACTGACCTGGAGTTTATAGTTTTGACCTAAACTCTGGGTGCCCTTATTTTGAAACGTGTAGCTAGTAGTTTTGGTTTTGCAGATTTATATTCACAGGATCCTGATTTACAGCTGGAATGATACTCAGAAAGCTCTGTATCCGTGTATTACTTCTAGTTGTGTTTTGTATTATTTTCCGCTGCTATGTAATGTAATTTATTGAAATCTCTGATATTTTCTATGTAATATTTATTCATACTCTGTATATTCTTGTATTCTGATGTAATTGTTGTAATGAACAATGAAATGTTCTTCTGTTTGCGTTCCGATGTGGCTTGTACTCAACTCAATCCATGATTTCCCGTAAGGGGGATTTCGGGTCGTTTCATCGTGGTATCAAAGCTTTGGTTTACAAAGCTCGAGAACAAGACATGTTAGAACCAAATGAAAGAATTAATCAGAGATTGGATTAGTAATATCCAACGAGAATGACTCGTTAGACATAAGATCAGTAGTATCCTAGAATGAGTGTGAAGAGTAGTCTTTTTGAAATAAAAGTGAAAACAAGTTTTGTTTTGAAATTTAATTCAATTATTCGTATTTGAATATTTATTTGTATTGAATTTGAACAATCCAGTATATGAAGATTTTGCATATACGCCTTGCAAACGTGTATTCGAAGTTTTAATATACTGGATAGATATAGAGTCACACTCTAGTCGCTCGGAGATGATTCTGATGATTGTATCTACATCATCAGAATTAGTGTTCGAGTTTCGAAGGTGTGATATTTATATATTTCCAATTGACTGGTGTGAGAACCAAAACTAGATAGGGCTTATTGTTGTGAATTGGCATCAAAAATCTGATTTTTGGACTATGTATCAAAGTTATGGATTTGAAAAGATAATCAACTAATTAATTGATGGTTGTGTTGTTTGATTAATTAAATGTTGAACCTTTAGCCAAATTGAACCAAAAAGTGAGTTGTATTGAAAATTTGTCGCATTTGCATAGTATACATGTACTTACATTGAACAGGTCATAGCAAGAAGGCTAGAGCAGAGGAATAAAATTGTTTGCCCGACAAATAGTTACATGTTTATTGCATTTCTTTGGGTTTGGATGATTTTATGAGCCGATTGGCTAGCCGCTTGGCTGTTTCTTTTTCTTTTTGGATTGATGAGGGTCATAGGAGGCTATTTGAAATATCCCGATGTCCCCGGTGCAGGGGAGGTAATGGCGAATTTTTTTGAAAATTTAGGGTGTTAGCCAAATTTTTGAAAAATTTGAAAAGTTCTTAGAACCTGAAAAGTTAAAGAACTTAAGCCGTAAGGAAAATAATGAAAGTTGAGTTGATTAGTTAAACAACTTTCGGCTTAGTTCCTTTTCGGGGACGAAAAGTTTTAAGAGGGGGAAATTGTAATAACCTGGAAATCTGAGCCAAATTAATTTTTTTTGGCAATTTTAGTGAATTTTGAGTATTTAAAATGAATTATTTTAAATAATAATGACGAGAAATTTATTTTGAATAGAAGTAGAACGTGTATATTTATTCGAATCGTCATTAGAATATAAATATTTTATTTTAATTATAAAAGGAATTGAAAATGGCGCGGTATTTTGAAATTTCGATTTCAAAGTTCAAATGAATGTACATGATTCAAAATAAACCGGATTTTAGTGAAACAAAAATATTAGAATCTATTTGAATATATCTTTCCAACGAATCTGAAAAATTGAAATTTCATAGCGGGAAACAAAAGTTATCCAGTTGAAAATTCAAAATAGTTGCTATGGAATTCTGGCCCTTAAAAATGGAAATTTTGCAAACGACCTCGGTTTTCGACGAAACCACTTTTTTTGGATCCAGGATGTCATATTATTGCTAGGTTTCAAAATTCATAATTTTCTGAATCAATATATGAGTGTGGCACAGTTAAACGTGTTTTGATAGTTTTAGTCAATTTCGATCGACCAGAAAATGGCCATTTTTCAAACGGTCTCAGAATTCGATGAAATTAGTTTTGTTAGGACCATATCGTCAATACGAAGCTAGAAACTATTTCTCTGGAATTTTTAGGATCCGTATGTGACCCCAGTAAATTGAAATGTGCGTTTAAGATTCAATGTAATGATTTATATTTTAATTTAAATGGAAACTGATTCTAACGGCCAAATTGGCTTATGTGGCATATCACATTGTGTTTGGAATAGGGGTAATATGCTAGGGACGACAGTCAGTGGGTTCGATTTCGAGTTTAAAATAAAAGGTTACTTTTTGAAAATTAAATTAATTATATATATATAATTAAACCTAGTCAACACCCCCTTTACTCAATTCTCTCTCCCTTGTAGGATCGATAATAACCCTAGAGGGGGGTGAATAGGGTTTTAACACAAAATTTAAACTAAACACGGTAATAAAGAAATGCAGTAAAAATAAAATCACACGCAGATATACCCAGCTTCGGCAAACTGTGCCTACTGCTGCCTTTCTAAGATTTTTACTAGGAGATACAAACAGATCCCGCTTACAATCCTATGTAAACTCGCAACTCCTGCTCCTGTTTATCCCTAAGCTCAAAATCCTAGACTAGTCTGTATACCCTAGACTAGATTTTCTCAGATTACACTTCAATATTCTGTGCTCCCTAGTTTTACAATAAAACTAGAAAAGAAATTTCAAAAAATTCAATGACAAAAAAAAAACTTTAAAGGAAATAAGGTGAGGAGTTAAAAGTGGGGGTCATCCCCTTTTCCTTTGCACTTAGTCCAAAGTGGTCGGGCCACTTTAATTTTGCGGTGCTCCCTTGTGTTTTCTTTAGCCCGATCCTCCCTTATTCTCTGAAACAAAAGAATGGCGGCTGCGATTAGGGTTTCAGTGATTTTTCCCTAAATCAATCTCGGTGATGTGTGTAATGGATCTCTGGAAGCTTGTTTTGCTTCTCCAGTGTATCTCCTTCGTCCTTGCGATCAATCTGAGTAAGTTTTATCAACTCTTGCAATTTAGGGTTTCGGATTTCTTTTGTGTGTATTGATGAAAATGTCGATGATGAATTGTGTGCTTTTATAAGGGTTTCTACACCCTGGTGCTCTGATTTCGTTGATGACTTGCTCGATTTGAATTTTGGAATTCCTTGAATTTGATTTGCTGTCTGTACGGCCTTGATTGAATCGGCCCTTGAGAGTTTTGTGGAAATCCCTTTTGAATTTTTGCTTTGAGCATTAAAAATTGTCTTGTTTGTCTTGATTGATTGAAGACCTGAATACGGTTGCTTTTGATCGAATTAAATTCCCTTGAAAGATTTGCTGTAGATCCGAAATGATGCCATACTTGAAACAATTTAAAATCTGCCTTGGGTAACCAAACATGATTGATTCAAAACTGGAAATAAGATGAATTTAGATTTGCATTTGGCCTAAGATGAATCTGTTAATAACTCCATTGATTCACTTGCTTGATCGATGCTTTGCTATGGGTCATTGTGATTTAATACAAAAAAAAACTTGCAGTTTTTTTAAAAAAAAATTCTTGCCTGAAATGCTTGCCCCATATAACCATTCAGATTTTTCTTGCCAAACATTGCTCAAAAAATTTCTTGCCTGAAATGCTTGCCCCATATAACCATTCAGATTTTTCTTGCCAAACATTTCTCTATGATTTCTGGAATAAAACTTTCCTTGTCCCAATTTGTTTTTCAAAACTTGATGACTGATTATTACTTGCCAAAAGTATGAACACTGAATTTCTGCATTTCCAATATACTCTTGCCATCATCATTAAATCCGAATATTCTTGCACGACAAAATTATTTTCTTGCCAAATATATATTTATTGAAAAACTGAAAACAAGAACCATTTGTTTCACAGAAAACATTTTATGACATACATGACAAAACTGATTTCTTTGACCATTGTTTATGAGCCATCATGTTGATTTTCTGAATACATTACGCTGACAGTCCCATACTTGTATGTTTTCTCCTTAACCATGTTGTTGATGCTTGCTTCATCCATGTTAGGCTTACTGTTGCACTCATTCATCATTGCTCCTACACACACTGTCTTGAAACAAATGCTTACTAGCCTTGGTCATACTGTTTTGCTAGTTTGTTTCATACATCCCTGAACTGCTCCATGAATTCACCATTTGCTGTTTTGAGCCAAGTTATTGCTTACTGGTCGTTTTTGTTACCTGCCATCACTTGCTTTGTTTGAATCTGGCTCGACCATGTATTTTGTACCTGTGCCTTTGTTCCATGAAAACTTGAACTGTATTTGCCATTTGAGCTGTTCCATGTTGCATGAGCACACTTTTGTTTTGCTGACTTGTCTCAAGTTCATGCATTTGTAATTTGCTGAATCATCAAATTTTCACCTTGTCTTACCATGTTTATGTTTACACTAGCTCGACTATGCTGTTGAGCTTGACTGAATACACTTGCACCATGTTATTGTGTTCTGTCATACTTGTGATGGTTGTCTTCACTTGTTTTTGTTGCATATGTGTGCTAAACTTGTTCATGTACACGGCTTGACCATTTAGCCTTTATCACCCTTGTTTTTGCTGTTTTGGCTTGTACTTTGACTTTGTACTTGAACCATGATTTCAATTTCTTGCTCATTTTCTTTTGACTTTGATTTTGTCTTGTGACCCTGAAACATTAACAAAAAAAATAGCAGTCAAACTGTACTGTGTTGAGGCTGGTCAGAATCAGTTGGTTCTGATCAGCAAACCAGTATGGTTTTGATGTGGCTGTTCAAGTCTGAAATATGATGAGAAAAACACACAGAAAGCTGAGACAAAAAAATTGAATCAATCACACAGAGAATCATTTTTGTCAAAAGTATTTGTTTTAGTTCCAGTGTACTGTGTATTTTTCTTTCTTTTGTGACAGGTTACAGGATGATGCTTTGGATAGCTAAGGTGTTCTTAACAAGAATAATCCAGCAAGAAATGAGAAGAAAAGAAAAAAAATGAAGTGCTTGTAAAAAAAATTGTATGTACTGAAATTATTTGTAAAGTGATTTGTAAAGTCTTGTGTGTAAATGAATTGTAAAATAAATAATATTATTGGAAATAAAATTTATTTGATTTTTCTATATTCTGTGTAAATTCTGTGTTATTTTATTTTCCAATAATACTAGATATTCCACAATCAAACACTCCAGTAACAAAAATCTATTTGTTATCATCAAACAAAAATATTAGTATCAACATCCCTTTCCTTTACAGATCGGAAACCGATCTAACGAAAAAAAAGAACGCAAGAAATGTAGAGGGCGACGGAGCCATAGTCCGCCACCGCCACCGTTGCGGCCTCCTCCAGAGGCGCCGCCGGTCGCGTAGCACCCCCCCTCCAACGACGTTAACTCGTGAAACCCCACGCCCCTAGCCCAAATCGAAGAGGATAGTCACCATCCGCCGACCCACTTCCACCTGCTGCCACCCACGACTGCCACTGCCGCCTGGGTCGGTCCTCCGCTCGTCGATTCCGACCAGTAAACCCCTCCTCCTTCGATTTCTGCTGTAAGTTTTATTTTATTTATTTATTTATTATTTATTAGTTTTCTTATGTTAAAAATATTGTTATAAAATATGAAATTTTTACTATATATCACAATGTATGAAAAAAGTGATTTTTATTATATATAACTTTGTTTAGAAAGGCGACATTTTTATTAGTAGAAAGGCCCCTCCCTCAGATGACCTACGCCCTCCTCTTCTCTCCCCGGCGATTACAGTGAGTCCTCCTTTTTACTGTTTTTTTTTTTTGTTTTGTTTGTATTGTTTTAAAATCCGATTTTACCGCTTTAAAGTTAGGATTTTTAACATAGAAAAATATCATCTTTGTTTCAAGAAAGGATCATATTGATTTTATATAAAAGATGATAATTTTATATGATAAAAAGATTCGATTTTATTCGTATGGAAAGCATAAAAAGATCTGATTTTTATATAGGAAGCAAAGTAGTAAAAATATGATTTTTATATCATAGGAAGAATAAAAATATGATTTTTATTTATGTAGAGTAATAAAAATATAATTTTTATTATATTACTAGCGGTATAAAAATAGAGTTTTTATCTAAATAGTAGCAGTATAAAAATATAATTTTTATTATATTAGTAGCGGTATAAAAATAGAATTTTTATCTATATAGTAGCGGTATAAAAATGTGATTTTTATCCATATAGAGTGATTATAAAAAATGTGATTTTTATATAAAAAGCAATAATACAAAAATGTGATTTTTATATATGTAGTGGCTACGGACAATGAAATTGACAAAAGGCGAGCACGACGAAGATTTCCAACATATGAAGAGTCATGGCATTTGGTTTAGCTTCTCAGTTAGAATTTCTCACTTTTAATTTCATTTCTAGTTGAAATATATGCTAGGATGCAGACGGTGCTTAGTAGCACCCGACACCCTTCGTCCACAGACCATGGATGACTTGTTTGTTTGGTTGCTATGTTGTGAAATTTGATTGTGTGATGTGGAATGAAATAAAATATTTGTAGTGGAAAATATTTTATAGTTAAAAATAAGATTTTTAACGTGTATATAAAATAAATATTTATAAACAAATCGGACGATTTGTTTATATACACTGATTTGACTGATATTGATTGGGATGATAAATTTTACACATCGCCCAAATGCACAAATAAAATCTATGTTTATTGATTTGAAACCCCACACGGGTATTGGGATGAGATTTGACGTACACTAATCCCGATTGTTTAGTTGTATGTCAATCGATGGGTTGACAGACTGTGTAAGCATTAGTTACGTATATTTAATGCTTCTACAGTTGTGTGGTGCACTCTGGATGATGGTTGATGATTTATCATTGCTGTTATATACATGTGTTGTAGGGAATCCATATAATTAACGTTATATGGTAATTGATTGGGCCTCATTCCAATTTGAAAAATAAGAGATATAAATTCATGTGTTGAATTGAAAATATTCATGTGTTGAATAGAAAAATAAATTCATGTGTTGAATTGAAAATATATTCATGTGTTGAATAGAATAAACATTCATGTATTGAATAAAAGCCATGTTGATTAGATTGACGCCATTTTGACGTGAACGATATTTATATCAATTATATTCATTTTTATAATGAATATAGAAAAGAAAGTGATTTCAAAATATAACGTTTTGAAAATATTATCATTTGTATATCGATGATGTGGAATATTCAATTTTGATTAGAAATTGAATATGAAGTTGAAATCGTTTTGAAAACGCAAACGATTTATAAAATATGGTTTAAAAAGGAAATCAATGAAATATATATAATGTATATATTATATATAATGGCCTGAATAGAACGCGCCGCGTTGCGGTAGTTCGCGAATTTCGACCATTGACTTCGAACTGACGTTGTGGGAGATCTGACAATCGGATTCTCCTGAAACCGGAACCTTGGGTTTGTATCGAAAAGATCTTTCCAATGAATATTAGAAATTTGAAATCTAACGGTTGGATTTGGAATTATGTCCAAATAAAATTTGGAAAAGGTCGCTATAAGTGCAGTTCGATGGCCGTTGATGGAAATCGACTGTACGGGCCTTGATAAAATTATTAAAAGTAGTAATAATTTGTGTAAAATCATAAGAAATGATTTGGGAATAATTGGGATGAAAAACTCTATATTTGAAAAGATAAAAGAAGATTTTTATCGAAATGGACTAGTTTTGAACTAGAATAATAATTTATTTATTTTTAAAATAAATAAATTGGATTTGAAATGGTTTTGAAAATAACTAGAATTTCCAATAATTGAATTGGAATGGATTTGAATCGAAATCATCCTCGGAATAGTTCGATATTGGATTTCGTGATTATACAGATGTTGTTATGGAAATTTGAAAGATATATTTATATCGTTATTTCCAGTACGATATTTGTTGGTTTCAGAATTTGATATTGAATATAAGCCGATATATTTTCTATTCAGAGCCTTGTGTTTAATATCAAATGGGATTTTGGGTTGTCGTGAACGGTATCTTTAATAATACTATTCTTAAACCCAAATGGAGTTAAGAAAATTAAGAACTAACTGGGAATCAGTTAAGTTGGATGGTTTCTTGGATATTGATCTGATGTTGGTTTCGGCCTTTGGGGTTAATATTTAGGGAACTGTCCTCTTACTAATTTATGGTTAGGGACTGATTGAAATGTGATGTGATTTTGGGGTTTACCGTGAACCGTGTTTTGAATGACATCGGTTCTTTAACCCAGTTGAAGATTAAAACCATGTGGAGTTTTAATGAATCTTTAATTAGATTGAAATGATTGAGAATGGAGTATCACCAGTTTTGTTCCAGGCGATAGTTAAATCTTTAATTAGATTTGAATGTGAAATGGTAATTGAATTTACCGATAACACCATGGTGTTAGATATGAAGTATGACCAGTTTCACTTCGTGGGATGAATAGGTTGGGATCGGGAAATAAAATTAACAATTACTTCGGTGTGGTTCGCTAATCCCAACTAGTTTGAATTGACATTCAAAAAAGATTAAAGAATAAATTTAAAAGAATTTATCTTTGATAAAATTAATGGGAACCTTTCCTTAAGAATGTGAAATTTAGAAACTAACTGTAGGTTAGCTAAGAACAATGGTTTCCTGGGTATTTATCTGATGTTTCGGGGTTAATGTTTGGGGAATTATTCTCTTGCTAATTTACGGTTAGTGACTGATGAATTGGAATGAGGCGTATGTTGTGTTTGTGTAACACTTGTTTGTTATATACGCGAGTTATTCAGAAAAACCGGGTTTATCCCATTCTGAATAGCTGATTCGACGTGGTGTCGAAGAGGAAGACGGTGGTTGAAGACCGGAGGTCTTCACGTCGTTTGGATGATTACCGATGATCTTGATTGGGCCATACACCCAAGAGGAGGGAATCAGTTAGTGGTCGTCTAGACGTACTTGGAGATCAATGGATATGTGAGGTACAAGGTGCCTCCAGTTTCGTTCAGTCCCAGAACAAACTTGTAAATGGACTGTGTGTCTGACATTGGATTTCATTCTGGGTGACTGATATAGGTTTCATATAGTGGTTTGCCTGTGTGGCATGCTAAGATGCAAATGATCAAGGCTTCTGTTGAAAAGCAGAGTCTTGTTTTTGATGATTAAAGCACAGCCTGTGTGACACAACTTTGTGTAGCATTAATTCGCGAGCCTTACACCCCGGTTGTGAACCAAAAACTGGAGAGGACTGCAGCGAGGGCATGCGTTTCCTTCTAGCTAGAAGTGGCGTCAGTGGTTTTACACGCCCTGACGAGTTTGACTTATGTGGTTGTTGCTGTTGCGAGGCGCCTCGGATATATCAGTGACTATGTGGAGCCGATGGAGTCATTGTTGGCTCATTTACGCCCCAAAGTGCGGGGAAACGCAGTGTTCAGGCATTTTAATCCACATCAGTGGACCGGCCCTGAAGATCCAAGGGTCGATGCGTTTGATCCTGAGACATGGGCTAGATTGTCTTGAATCGGTAGAGGACTATCTTTAGCCTCGGTTCACAGATGGAAATCCAACTTCCAATACGTGACTTTGCGGTTTTATTTGTAGAGCCTAGTATGGCGACAAAGTGGGATGGGGCACTCATGCCGTCTATGACTGATACTTATGATTGAAATTGTTTTGACACTATACACTTATAGTAATAAAAGATGAAATTTAGCGTATCAAACATTATTTGGCTATTACAAGGTAAAACCCTATCCTCCGGCTTGTGTTGCATTGTGTGATGGGACCTGGGTCTTATAATAGCTTCATTGTTCTTTATTTAGCATTGCGCTGTTGTTTTATGCACTGGTATTCTTAGGAGGAAACCCGTTACGTGTTATACGGCGTGGTCCCTTGATTTACCTAACTTTAAAATAAAGATTAATAACTATTTTAGTTCTCACACCAGTCACATGACTGACCTGGAGTTTATTGTTTTAACCTAAACTCTAGGTGCCCTTATTTTAACACGGGCAGCTAATAGTTTTGGTTTTGCAGATTTATATTCACAGGATCCTGATTTACCGCTGGAACGATACTCGGAAAGCTCTGTATCCGTGTATTACTTCTATTTGTGTTTTGTATTATTTTCCGCTGCTATATAATGTAATTTATTGAAATCTCTGATATTTTCTATGTAATATTTATTCATACTCTATATATTCTTGTATTCTGATGTAATTGTTGTAATGAACAATGAAATGTTCTTCTGTTTGCGTTCCGATGTGGCTTGTACTCAACTCAATCCGTGATTTCCCGTAAGGGGGATTTCAGGTCGTTTCAACTTAAAATTTGATTTACTATGAAATATAAAACAATCTTATGATACAAATCAATTTTGAATTTAAACTTTTAGAAATCAAAATATATTAATTTGCTAAAGAACCATTTATTTTAAGACTTTAAAAAGAAATCTATAGTCAGAACAAAATTATGAAATCTGGATATAAATTAAACTATAAAACTATAACTTCTCATATTTAAACTACACATTTAAGACATAAAATCATATATATATATATATATATACAATCTTTCATAAATCTTAATAAGAAATCAAAATAAGTATTAAGTTACAAATAGTATTTGTGATACTGTAACCCAAAATTATTATGAAACCATATGAATAATATATAAGTTATACTATGTATGTTTAAACTATATATAAAAAAAAACTTATATTTTATAATAATATCAAATGTTTGAATTTTTTATATTAATTATGTATATTGTATTAATATGTCTATTTAATTTTATTAATTTATTTATATTTTGAAACAAGATATAAGAAAATAAGTAGATAGACAAAGTTAATAACTAAAGTTTTAACTGGCATTTTTTTTTTAAAAATGAGTTTCATTTTACATGCCTTTATGTCGACATACAAACATAAAATTCAAAGAATATATGGTTTTGTGACTCTGGTTTTAAATTATCGATTTATATTTCAGGTTTAACTCTTTCATGAAATAATATTAATCCTAACAAGCTTCCAAAACTTATTTTATTATTTTATTGATATTTTGAATTTCAAAATTAAAATTTCAAATTTGAATTTTAAATTTTAGGTTTGAATTTTAAAGTTTTAGATTTCAAGTACGAGTTTTAAAGTTTTAAATTTCAAATTCAAATTCAAAGCAAAGCAAACAAGAAAGACAATAAAAGCATCCATTCAGCCAAAAAAATTAAAAATTAATTAAAGCATACCCGTTTTAGATCCATTTCTTTGGTATTTTCTGAATACTGAATTGTTGTGGAACATAAATTTGAATTTTCGGTATCTGGCCCTTCATTGCTTGATTTTGAATCTGAATCATCTGGATTAGGACACATCCTTTTTATATGGCCTGGTATGTTGTAGTTATAACGTCTATCTTCATTTTTTGGCATCAAAATTTTGAATTTGAACTTGAATTTTGAATGAATGGTCACTTCAACTAATATAAGTCCAAAAGTCATATCCCTTCATAAACTCTTCTTTTCTTGATTGACGAATGATCATCTTGATGTCTTTTGGCCAACAGTCATCATGATAACTACTTTTTCCTATAAAACAACAAACCTTTTCAAATAGTCAAGTTAATTTTCAAAATAACTAATTGTAATTTGAAATAATAACATCATGATGATTCTGTGATATATCCATTTGAACTTTTCAAGAAATCATATCATGATAACTTGATTTTTCATTAAAATTGAATGAAGACTCATCTAATACTGATGCAAGATATGAATTTAAACAAGTTTTATAAATCATTTCAAAATTTGCCATTTAATATTTTCAAAAATCAGATATGAACTTTTTGTAAAACCGTGCTCCAATTCCAATTGTTAGGGAATGCGGAATGGATTGTTAAGGCAAAACTTGTTGAGTTTTTTGATTCAAATATTTTATGAAGAGGATGTAATCAATTAAATGATTGATTGATTGGATTGATTAATTAATTGACTAATTGGTTGATTGATTAATTGATTGATTTGATCATGGAAGGAAAGAAATGAATGGTTATATTTTGGAGATATCTTGAAGGGGCAACTTGGATATTTGCCCAGGCTTTCTATTCCCCTATATATATGCAGCCTTCTTGGTTAGATTGTGACAAATAACAAAGAACAAGAAACCATGTGAGAATATCTGGTGAGGTTGGGTGCCTCCATGGGCTTGCGCCCTGGAGAGGAGGATGTAGGAATTTAGGCTTGAGGGTAACTGTTCCTATTTACTACTGAAAGATGCAGTTTGTTCCTCTAGATTGTCCAAGGGTTTGTCATCATTCTCCATCGACCTTCTGCTCCAACAATATTTGTAGTCATCTAGATATTCTTTGACTATCTCAATATGGTTATTGATTCATTGTATTTTGTTTATTTTTGGTTGTAATCCACTGAGTGTAAACGAAATTTGTTTTTGGTGAATCAATAAAGAGGGTGGTTGGGTGGAATGTCGTGTGCTCATATTTCTGATATTTTTGTGGTGTTGTTTATTTTTTCAATCACATTCATCTTCAAGTGATTAGGTGATAAAGATCCTATTTTTCTTGGCATTTTGTCGAACTTCTACTATGCACAAAACCCCAACAGTTTGGTATCGGATCAATTTTTGCACAACAGTTTGGTAACAGAGCCAGATCATCGCATAGCTTGGAGTGTTTGTTGGATTGAAAATTGGAGATGTCGGAGATGATGACATTTCGTGGATGACTATTTTTGATGGTAGTTATTGAGGGGATTTGGAAGCCTATAATGGTGGATGTTCCATGCCTCAATGGTCCAATTGATGGAGATGTGAAGAAGCCCTCTGATATGGATGCGGGAAGATGGAAGAAGACAAAGAAGAACGCATGTGACGGTTGAAGAATCTAGTCCACAGCAAGGTGGAGAGGTTAATATGGTCACTGCTTATGGTCCTAAGGTGGAGGATCATGGTGTCGACAAGGGTCTAGATGTTGATGATGCTCGAGGGATCCCAGAGATGAAGAGATCAAGTTAAACGAAAGACGGATGTCGAGTTTTGAAATCCACAAAGACGATGGAGATCTTGTGGTATCGCAAGCACTTTTTAGACCGTTGATTTTTGTGTGGTGTAGCTCAGATGGTAGATGCATCTTTTGCAGACGGTGGGTTGTTTTTGTAATTGAGGTGTGGTCATAGTCCTTTCAAATCGACTGGGGTATATCTTGTTGCCTTTAAATCAAGGTTGGTTTTAATTGAGAGTAGGTGTTGTTGAAAGAGCTGGGTTGACTTGTTTGTGGGTTGTTGGAGATATGTGATATTTGAATCAAGGTGGAGTGTTGAATTTTTTGATTCAAATATATTATGAAGAGAATGTAATCAATTAAATGATTGATTGATTGGATTGATTAATTAATTGACTAATTGGTTGACTGATTATTTTATTGGTTAATTGATTGATTTGATCATAGAAGGAAAGAAATGAATGATTATATTTTGGAGATATCTTAAAGGGGAAACTTGGATATTTGCCTAGGCTTTATATTCTCGTATATATATGCATCCTTCTTGGTTAGATTGTGACAATTAACAAAGAACAAGAAACCATGTGAGAATATCTGGTGAGGTTGGGTGCCTCCATGGGCTTGCGCCTTGGAGAGGAAGATGTAGGAATTTAGACTTGAGGGTAGCTATTCCTATTTACTACTGAAAGACGTAGTTGGTGCCTCCAGATTGTCCAAGGGTTTGTCATCGTTCTTCATCACCCTTCTGCTCCAACAATATTTGTAGTCATCTAGATATTCTTTGCCTATCCCAATATGGTTATTGATTCATTGTATTTTCTTTATTTTGGTTGTAATCCATTGAGTGTAAACAAAAAATTTTTTTGGTGAATCAATAAAGAGGGTGGTTGGGTGGAATATCGTGTAATCATATTTCCGATATTTTTGTGGTGTTGTTTATTTTTTCAATCACATTCATCTTCAAGTGATTGGGTGGTAAAGATCCTATTTTTCTTGGCGTTTTGTCAAACTTCCGCTGCGCACAAAACCTCAACAGTTTGGTATCAGAGCAATTTTTGCACAACAAAACTAACACTAGAGGGGGGGTGAATAGTGTTTTTAAGGAATTTAAGAAAATTTAAAACTTATATGATCTACTATATGAATCACACACCACATAGATGATCACAGACACAGAATCAAACACAAACACAGAAATAAATAGAAATAAAATGCAGAAAAGGAAAGAACACACCGGATTTTATACTGGTTCGGAACGCAACGCTGGATTGCGCAAAGTTTTATTACTATATCAATATCCAAGTACAACACCCTTGATTTCATGGCCACAAGGTTACCACTGATTCCAAACACCCTTGATCAAGTATATTCCCCTTGATTTCCCCAACTACAAGGTTAAGACCATTTCCTCCCTTGATTTCACGGCTACAAGGAACACACCATTTCCTTCCTTTATTTCACGGCTACAAGGAACACATCATTTCCTTCCTTTATTTCACAGCTACAAGGAACACACCGTTTCCAAAACTATCCCAAATGATTATAACAGTCCTATAACTCTCCAATAGCAGAGAGTAATGAGTAAAGAGTGAGGAGAGAAGAAGTTTTATATAACTAGACTTGAAATCGACAGAGTATAAGTGTAGAAATCATAAAAATATGATACAATAATGTTGTAATGAAAGGAGAAGAAGATGGAGAAGAAGAATTGTTAAAAAATTCAAAATCAATCCCTATTTATAAAATTTGTTGCAACGCTTCTAGAATGTTACAAATGGTGAAAAGACACTTTCTTTCAAATTTAAATTTCTGATAGTTGTATGTCGACATACCAATGTATGTATGTTGACATATGTAATGTCCCGTAATTTTAGCGATATAATAATTATTTTATTTAATTATTTAAATAGTGATTAGAGGTTTAAATGGTCGTTTAATTAAATAATATTGAATATTTAATTAATATAAATAATAGGATAATATTTTTAATTTCCGAAATAGTCGGAGATAGTGGAATTCACAATATTGTGTGAATTGGACAATTCAAATATATAAATAATTCAGTTTTGAATTGAATTTGAATAATGAATGTATTATTTAAATGAAGTTTGAGCATAAAATTATAATATAATTAAAATCGAGCTCAAAATGGCGCAGCAGTTCGTTATTTGGCGATTCGAACTTCAATTGAATATACAGAATCCGTTTTAAATCGGATTTCTATGAAACAAGAAACGTTCGGAGATGGTAAAGTATATTTTACTAATGGAAGAGAAAAATCGGGATTTCGTCGCGTAGATTTTGATTTATGATCGCTATGGAATTCCTTTATAATTTATAATGATTTATATATATATTATAAATGGATTTTTCAATATAAATGGAATATCGATTCAACTGGGATTTGAATATCAAGTTATAAATCAATTGGAGTTATATGATATTCTATTGTGAATATATACTATAATATAAATTTATTTATATTTCTTTTTAAAATATATAAATATTTAAATGGTTTATTTAGAGCTTTAAAAATAGCCAGTTTTGCAAACGACCTCCGTTTTCGATGAAACTAATTTTGTTGGATCCGAAATATTAACTTATTGCTACATTTAAATTTTCGTGATTTTTGGAGTCAGTATGTGGTCGTACGGGATTTTAATGTGAAACACGGTCGATATTTTGATGATTAAAAATATGCTATGTGAGCAAACAGAGTCGGAATTCGACGAAACAAGTATTGTTGGGTCCGTAATGTCAAACTCTAGTTACATGTCAATTTCCATAATTTTTGGATATTTTATGTGATCATAGAGATTTTTAGAAGACCAATACACTCAGAAATTGGCTAAAATAAAATAAAAAAATAATTTAACCTACCTATAAATACCCATTAACGTTTCCCAACCCTACTTCTTTCCATTCTCTGGTCAAATGCAAGCCGCCTCCAAAGAAACCCTTTACAGTAAACATCCTCTCTTTGAAAATCCAAAACAAATCAATTCGAATGCTAAAAATCTTAAACTATATATCATTGAAATCACCAAGCCGTGCTCTTCAGTCTCATATAAATTTTGGGAGGTTCGAACCATGTTTTGGTCGCTACCATTTTTCGGTGGGTTCGACGGTGCCTAAGGCAACAATTTTCATGAAATCGAAGCAATGATTCTCGAATTGGATGTTGTTTTGGATTCAGTGGGGTGTTTAGCATCTATCGGGGGTTTTTGGGCGAGTTCGGTGTCGAAACCGTTTAGTGGCTCCACTGTAGCGAATTGTGGAGGCTGTTCGATGCGATTCGTCGGACGGGGCCAAGGTCGGTGAAAGTGATACGGTGGTGAAGAGATTTTGATGAGGAGTTGTGTAGTGTAGTCGGATTTTGATTCGGTGAAGTGATGGAAGGAAACGAGGTGATCAAAGTTTGAAGAAATCGGCCATGGGAGTGCTAGAGCTCGCTGCGTGGAATCAGGGAAGAAAGGCTGAAGCAGGTTGGGTTCAAAACGGGTAATGAGCTAATGTTTAAAAAGGGTTAAGCCCTATTATATTAAATCCAAGTTAAATCTATTTAAAATGTATACTAACTTCTAAATGCATAACTTTGTCATACGAAAACGAAATTCAGCGAAAATGGTTGCCTTGGGATCGTATGGACGAGGCTACAAAATGGAACTGGTTTGGAGTGATTTGGAGCTCGTCTCAATTTATGGCAAAATAAAACACCTGAAACAGTCTTGCGATCGAATATCGTTATTTGACGATAATCAACCAAGGTGGGTAAAACTCACTAACTCTTCTCAGTTATATTTTTATAACGTATTTTTATAACTGATAAATGATGGTTGTTTGTTGTGTGTTGACCGTTTGGTTGAACTGCTAGTTAATTGGTTGAAATTTAGATAATGATATATATAAATCGTTAATCGAATATTAATTCTGTTTATCAGAATACTTCATATTCGTGTTATTTATGTTGATTAACATCTGTGGATGCAGGGAAATAGGTTGGAGGGATCCAACTGGATTCCTTAACATTTATTTTACAGTTTTTCTTATATTGTGATATATGATGTGATATATAATTTGTTTTTGATTATGTGTGTTTGGATAGTATTAATCCTTGTTATATGGTATGTATAATACCATAAGAAATACTGGGATGAGAAAAGGGAAATTCCAAAACTATAATTTAAAATAAAATATTTATATAAAATCAAAGGGTTTTATATAAAAAGGAAATTTTCAAAGTGTATATTAAAATAAAAATATTCATATAAAATCAAAATATTTTATAAAAAGAAATGTATGAAGTGAATATGGGATTTTGGAATTTTTTAAAATCAAATGGACTTATTAAAAGGAGATATTTGAAAATTAAATAAAAGACTTCTATATGAAGTTAACAATAGTTATATGGAAGTTTAAAAGATCGATTTGGTTAAAATAGTAAATGAAAGTAACAAGAAGTAAGTAAAGAACTGTATGAAGTAAATATAATATTTAGAAAAACAAATAGAAAAGGAAAATATTTGTAAAACAAATAGAAAAGGAAAATATTTGTAAAACAAATAGAAAAGGAAAATATTTTTGAAACAAATAGGGAAAAAAGGAGGTATTTGAAAAACAATTATAAATAAAATTGAAAAGGAAATATTTGTAAAACATTTACATATAGATTATAAATAGAAATATTTATTTGGAAAATAAGTAGAATCATAGAGAAATATTTATTTAGGAAAATAAATAGAAATAAAGGAAATATTTTTTTTGAAAATAAATAGATTATAAAAAAAGAAATACTTGAAAAATGAATAAAATTATATAAAAAGAGAATTTTACACTAGGAAGGTTCAGACCCGTGCTTCGCACACGGGTATGACAGAATATGAATTCAAAGTGAACATTTAAGAGAAATCTTTTTTAACTAATAAAGTAAGAAGATAAATTTATAAGTAAGGTTTTATAAATTAAGTAAAATATTTACCATTGGATAAAAAGAACATATAAGTCAGGAATTATATAGAGAAGTAAGAATCGATTTCAACAGCGATATTTGAAACTGAATATGGACGAAGAGTAAATTGGATAGGGTTAACCAGTTAGAGTTAATAAGATAGAGTTAACCAGTTAGAGTTAACTAGTTAGAGTTAATCAGTTAGAGTTAATCAGATAGAGTTAACCAGTTAGAGTTAACCAGTTAGAGTTAACCAGTTAGAGTTAATTAGTTAGAGTTAATCAGTTAGAGTTAATCAATTAGAGTTAAATCAAACTAGAGTTAATCGAATAGAGTTAATCAAACAAGTGTTAGTCGAATATTTGTTTTTCGAATAGAGTTAATTGAATTAGAGTCAGTCGGATTAGTGTTATTCAAATATAGTTTATTCGAAGAAAGAGTTATAGATTAAAGTTATTCGAAGAAGAGAATAAATCAAATAGAGATTTTTCGAAAAGAGGTTATCGAATATTAGTTATTCGAATAGAGTTAAAAGGAGTTATCAAAAATTAGTTATTCGAATAGAGTTAAATGGAGATAATTGAATATATTTTATTCGAAAGGAGATTAATCGAATGTAAATCATTCAAAGAGAGTTAATCGAATGTAAATCATTCGAAGAGAGTTAATCGAATGTAAAACATTCGAAGAGAGTTAATCGAATATAGTTATTCGAAGAGAGATTATCGAATACAGTTATTCGAAGAAAGAGTTATCGAATATAGTTTATTCGAAAAGGAGTTATCGAATAGAGATTATTCAAAAGAGAGTTATACGTTGAAATTCGATTATATCGAATTCGGGAAAGTACACTTTCCGTTTTAATCAAGATTTAATGATTTCTTCATAAATTGTTTATTTAGTTATTTAGTTAAATTAAGGAATAAAAGTTATATTTTGAAGTTAGGTATTTAAGAAGAAGGGATTATAACGCTATAGTTATAATCAATGTTTTAAAATAAAGAAGTGGATTCATAAATAGAATCCGAGTTACGTAAGGAAGTTGGTTAAAAGATTTGAAAGGGTGAACTTTGTCTATTTCGAGGTTAGAATTGTTGTTCAGTTAAGGTCTAAGAGGTAGTTATACCCCAACTTGATTGACTTCGATTTTAACTGAGGGATGGTTAAGGTTCGATAGTGTAGATTGTTTAAGTGAATTTAGTTAATGAAGGTAATGGTTTGAGTTGGCATAGCGATGTTGTATTTAAACATCTGTTTAAATCAAATGAAGGAGTTTTGGAAATGTTTTCTAATATAGAAAATAAGGAATGGGAACAAATATGGGACTGTTTTCCAATGATTAATAAAGTATGTTTTCTAAATTTAGAAAATAAGAATTTACAAATATGTAGAAATGGGAAATGAATAAATTAAATGATAAATTAAATTAAAGGAGATCAGTGTTGATTGACCGATCGAATTTCTATCTGGAAATAAGATCGTTGGTTGTACACCTATTTTTCTTTGATAGTTAAATCATCGAATAGCGAAGTTTTTGACCATTTTTCCATTGTCAATACGGAGAGACCGGGGTCAGATTCATTATCTGAAAACCACTCTGTATGGACGTTAGCGATGCAATCAAATATGGTAAGGATAATTGAAGACTGAGTTATGCAAGGGCTATAATATTTACAGAATAGTGCCTTCGGTTTGTCCAGTCCTAGGACAACGTGAAAGGACGAATGTCTGACAAAGTATATCTAACGGATCATGTAAGTTGATCTCTTCAAACGTGCTTATGTTTGGTGGCGGAGGAATTCGTTTCTCTTAGCTTTATACCTGTGGTATTTTTGGGGAAATCAATTTGTGAATTGGCGGGTATGACGATGCGACATTCAAAGTGAATGGTGGTCAGGTGTTCCAAAAGATACGTTATGACCTCAAGCCTCATCAACCGGGAAATGACAGAAATCGGGCAAGCAGCATGGCTAGGTGGGTCACTCCCACTAGGGTGTATATCACCTATCTAGAGAAAATCCATTTCATTCTTTTATTTATTTTTGATGCTGTCCCTTTTGGAAAACGGTGTGTAGCTCCCAACCGTTGGTGATATACATTAGATACACTCAAGCGGAATGAGTGGCCGGTCATGTGTGGGCCGGGTTGCAAGACGTTCTTGTTGAACCCAGTGTATTCGCCTCTAGAGATACACTATCGGCAGGTGGTCCCATACCTTTTCATAGTCGGAATCCAATCCCCAATAAGAGCCCGCGATTTTTATTTGTATACTATATATGTGGAACGTGAGATGCAAGCATTCTGCTAGATTGTTATTTACTTGTGATTAGACATTATTATAATATCAGAGAAGTATTGATTTCCAAAACTGTTTTGGGCTATCGTAAGGTAAAAACCATCCATGTTTATGTGTGGATCGGTCTTACGATTATCAGTTCTTTTAAAAAGGATTTTGAAAAGTAAAACCAAATGATTTGAGTTTACTCACACCAGTCCCATAACTGACCCAAAGTTTATTTTGTTTTGTTTTCCCTAAACTCTTGGGTGCCCATATTTGTACGGGCAGTCAAGTAGTTCAAGTCTTTACATATATACTTGGAGGAGATTGAAGCAGGAGGCTTCAGGATTATATAACTATTGTTATTTCCGTTGTGTGTAAGTGTTGTCCTCTAAAAAGGTTATTGTGTATATATACTTTTAGATTGCAAAGTTATGTTATATATTATGTTTATTCGTTCCGCTGTGAGATTCATATTACTCTGATTCTGTTCTGTGGTGATCTTCTTCTTCTTCTATTCTAATTTCTATCTTATCTATTCTCACCCTCTAACTTCTTTCTATTAATGATCAGGGATTTCCGATGTCTGAATTGTCGACGCTGAGTTTTGTGTTGATTTTCGGAGTCGAAAATCCCAGTTCGTTATGGTGGTATCAGAGCTGAAGGTTAAGTGATTACCTTGGCTCTGTGGCCTGACTCAGTAGAGATGGGGTTAGTAATGCCCTAGATTGAGTTGAGTGTATATATATGAGTGAACGTATTTGTAGATTTTATAAAAAATGGTTTTATATTGTGGAGATTTATTGGTTGAGTTGTTTATAAGTTCTGGTCGATGAGTTTGATCCACTGTATCAATAGGAGTTTCTAAACCCTTGAATACGATAAAACAACACAGTATGTTTTGAAAAGAGGGTAAATGAGATAATTTTACAGTATATTTCGATATAAAGAATATATATATATATATTGGAAATATTATAGTATATTGGATGTGTTGTTTGTTATTATAATCAGATAAGATTGTAATTGAAGTGGTTATGTAAATAACCAATTAGAATTCAGATACGTGTAATATATGAAATCAGATAAATCAAATCTGAATTAAAATCAAAATTTGGGGATTAAAATTCTAAAAACTGGGAAAAGTGTTCGTAAATGGATCTGAGTTAAGTATATGAAAATTTTAAAATCTTGGGAGATTTTAAATTGTCTTGAGAAAGATATTTTGATATAATTTCAAAATGGTAAAGATTGAGAAATGGTTTTGAAAAGTGATATAGTACTGAAATCACTTCGATAGCTGGGAAATAACTATAATGATGCTGGCCACATCATCAGTGTTCATTTTCGAGTTGAAAGTGGCGGATTACTACCAAAGATTTTGTTTTCGAATTATTTTGAGAAAACAAGTTGTTTTGAATCCTGAAAAGGATTATTTGATTTTTGAAAGAGCTAAACTGTTTGAAAACTCCCAGGAGGGATTGTTTGAACAAAAAAAAATTTAAACAGAAATTTGTGAAAGCAAGCTGGAACTGAATTGAAACCAATTAACTGGAAATTGAATTGGAATATAATATATTAAGTAGAATCAGATTTTGAATTGCGAGATAGGAATCTGGAATGGTATTGGATTGTTGAGTTAGGAGTTGGAATCGAGAATGAAACTCGAGTTTGAAATGATATTTGGTTTGGATATAAGCGAATAGCTGTGTTGAACCGATATTGATTGGAAATTGGTTGAGATGACATTGGTATATGTTGGATTGATAACAAGTGAAAGTGATAAAGTTGATATGCCCGACAAAAAGGTACAAGTTCATTTTTATATGGGTTTGAGATTTTGATAAGCCGAATTGGCAAGACGCTTGGCTATTTGATTTTCTTTTGGGTTGAAGAGGGCCTAAAGAGGCGAGTTGGGGCTTGAACTATTAACAGGTACAAAGGAGGTGCTCGCGAAATTTTCCGAAAATTTAAGGTGTTAATTTTTTTTTAGAATTTTTGAAAATTTTCGTTAGTAGGAATAAATTAATATTTTAATTGAAATTAACCGGGTTCAGTTGAAACTGAAGTTAAAAGTAAACATATAAATTTTAACCCAGTTGATAGGGTTTGTTTTATACCTTAGCAATTTCGAGGATGAAATTATTTTAAGGGGGGAAGAATGTAATGTCCCGTAATTTTAGTGATATAATAATTATTTTATTTAATTATTTAAATAGTGATTAGAGGTTTAAATGGTCGTTTAATTAAATAATACTGAATATTAAATTAATATAAACAATAGTATAATATATTTAATTTCTGAAATAGTCGGAGATGGTGGAATTCACAATATTGTGTGAATTGGACAATTCAAATATATATATAATTCAGTTTGGAATTGAACATATATTATTTAAACGAAGTTTGAACGTAGAAATATAGTATAATTAAAATCGAGCTCGAAATGGCGTGGTAGTTCATTATTTGGCGATTCGAACTTCAATTGAATATACAGAATCCATTTTAAATCGGATTTCTGTGAAACAAGAAACGTTCGGAGAGGGTGAAGTATATTTTTCTAATGGAAGAGAAAAATCGGGATTTCGTTGTGTAGATTTTGATTTATGATCGCTATAGAATTCCTTTATAATTTGTAACGATTTATATATATATTATAAATGGATTTTTTAATATAAATGGAATATCGACTCAACCGGGATTTGAATATCAAGTTATAAATCCAATTGGAGTTGTATGATATTCTATTGTGAATATATACTATAATATAAATTTATTTATATTTTTTTTAAATATTTAAATGGTTTATTTAGAGCTTTAAAGATAGCCAGTTTTGCAAACGACCTCCGATTTCGACGAAACTAATTTTGTTGGATTCGAAATATTAAATTATTGTTACATTTCAATTTTCATGATTTCATGTGGTCATACGGGATTTTAATGTGAAAGACAATCTATATTTTGACGATTAAAAATACGCTGTGTGAGCAAACAGAGTCGGAATTCAACGAAAAAAAGTTTTGTTGGGTCCGTAATGACAAACTCTAGTTGCATGTCAATTTCCATAATTTTTGGATATTTTATGTGATCATAGAGATTTTAAGAAGACCAATACAATCAGAAATTGGCTAAAATAAAATATAAAAATGAATAAAAATAATAATTTAACCTATCTATAAATACCTATTAACATTTCCCAACCCTATTTCTTTCCACTCTCTGGTCAAACGCAAGCCGCCTCTAAGGAAACCCTTTACAGTAAATATCCTCTCTTTGAAAATCCAAAACAAATCAATTCGAATGCAAAAAATCGTAAATTATATATCATTGAAATCACCAAGCCTTGCTCTTCAGTCTCATACAAATTTTGGGAGGTTCGAACCATGTTTTGGTCACTGCCATTTTTCACAGTGGGTTCAACGGTGCTTAGAGCACCAATTTTCATGAAATCGAAGCAACGATTCTCGAATTGGATGTTGTTTTTGAATTCAGTGGGGTGTTTAGCATATATCAGGAGTTTCTGGGCGAGTCCGGTGTCGAAACCGTTTAGTGGCTTCACTATAAAGTTTTGTGATGTAGTCGGATTTTGATTCGGTGAAGTGATGGAAGGAAACAAGGTGATCAAAGTTTGAAGAAATCGGCCATGGGAGTGCTGGAGCTTGCTGTGTGGAATCAGGGAAGAAAGGCTGAAGGCGGTTGGGTTTAAAACAGGTAATGAGATGATTTTTAAAAAGGGTTAAGCCCATTTATATTAAATCCAAGTTAAATCTATTTAAAATGTATACTAACTTGTAAATGCATAACTTTGTCATACGAAAACGAAATTCAGCAAAATTGGTTGCCTTGGGATCGTATGGACGAGGGCTATAAAATGGAACTGGTTTGGAGTGATTTGGAGCTCGTCTCAATTTATGGCAAAATAGAACGCCTAAACCAGTCTGACGAGTGAACATCGTTATTTAACGATAATTAACCATGGTGAGTAAAACTCACTAACACTTCTCAGTTATATTTTTATAACGTATTTTTATAACTGATAAATGATGGTTGTTTGCTGTGTGTTGACCGTTTGGTTGAACTGCTAGTTAATAGTTTGAAATTCAGATAACAATATATATAAATCGTTAATCGAATATTAATTCTGTTTATCAGAATACTTCATATTCGTGTTATTTATGTTGATTAACATCTATGGGTGCATGGAAATAGGTTGGAGGGATCCAACTGGATTCCTCAAAATTTATTTTACTGTTTTTCATATATTGTGATATATGATGTTGAGACGGCCCCAAACCCCGTACTGACGGTGGCAAGGGTAATCCTTGGAATATAACACAGAAACAGATAACAGCAGAACATAAATAAATAAATACGCCAGATAATGCACAATAGAATATACTGGATAAACGTAATCATCAGAGTTACAAAATATACAGGATCATACTTAGTACAAATACAGTTCAGCTATATATAAACGTCTACAGCGGAAAAACAAACATAATGTACAATAGGAGCTGAACAGCATAAAAAGAGATAAATGATAGAATCCATCATCAGCTCCAGCTATCCAGATAAAGCCAGCTAAAACCTGAATACAAGGCTGCCCGTGCAGAAAAAGGGGCACCCGAGTTTGAAAGTGAAACAAACTACGAGTCTGTCATGGGACTGATATGAGAAATCTACTCAACACATTTGAAATATGGCTAATCACAGGACCACGCCACTTTCGTGGAACGGGTTTACACCATTGGATCGCCAGTGCTTTAAAACAAATAATTCTTTGAAACATTGCAATGCTTATTATACAAATGAAGCCATTATAAGACTCAGTTCCCATCACACAATGCAATGCAAACCGGAGGACAGAGTTTTACCTTACAATGGCCAAAATATGCTTGATACGAATAAAACAAAAGCATTTGATATTATTACTAGTGTTTATATGTTTCAAAAACAATTTCAAATCATAACTATCAATTATAGACGACATGAGCGTCCCATGCCACTATGTCGCCAAATATAGGTATACAATCAAAACCGCACAGTCAAGTATTTGGAAATTGGATTTTCGTCATGAACCAAGGCAAAATATAGTCCTTACCGAATTCGAGACTGCCCAGCCCGAGCCTCAGGATCAGAGCTCGAGTGATTCTAGGATCGTCAGGGCCGGTCCACCGATGTGGATTAAAATTCCTGAACACTGCGTTTCCCCGCCCTATGGGGCGTAAATGAGCCAAAGAATGACTCCATCGGTCCCGGATCGACCAATATTTCCGAGGGCCTCGCTATCCACCATCCACATAAGTAAAATGTCAGGTCGTGTAAAAACACTGACACAACACCTAGCTAGGAAGAAACGCATGCCCTCCCTGAGGTTCTTCTCCCGTTTCTGGTTCATACCGGGGTGTGAGACTCGCGAATTCACGTTATACACAAAGCTACGCCACACAGGCGGTGCTTTGATCATCAATCACAAGACTTTGCTTTTCAACAGAAGCCCTGATCACTACATCTTAGCATGTCACACAAGCAATTCACACCATGCAACTGGTGGCTATCAATCACAATGAATAAATTCCAATGTCAGACACACAATCCATTTACAAGTCCATTCTGGGTCGGAACGAAACCAGAGGCACTATATACCTCGCATATCCATCGATCTCCACGTACGTCCGGACGATCACTACTCATTATCCATATTTCGGGATGCCTCCTAATCAGGACATCGGTTACCATCCAAACGAGGTGAAGATCGATCTTGGACCACCGTCTTCATCTTCGATTACTTATCATCGATTCAGTTATTCAAAATAGGATAAACCCGGTCTTTCTGAGCAACTCGCGTATATAATAAACAAGTGCCACACAAACACATATACGCATCATTTCAATTCATTAGTCGCTAACCGTAAATCAGTAAGAGAATGATTTCCCAAATATTAACCCCGAAGGCCGAAACCAACATCAGGTCAACACCCAGGAAACCATTCGACTTAGCCAACCTTCAGTTAGTTTCTAAATTTCACATCCATATCGTTTATAATATTTTATAACGATTTATCACTATTTTTATTTATTTTAAAATAGCCAATTTATTCAAAACGACGCTTCGGGCCATAACGCGGCCGTGGCGCTGTTTTTCTTCAGATTTGAATTACACATATCTGAAAATCTAACCGTTGGATCTCCACAAAATTTACATCATTAGAAAGATCTTTTCAAAACAAATCCAACAGTTCTAGTTTTGGGAAAATTTGACGGTTGGATCTCCCGGTACTATCGTTTGAAGTTTCGATTTCAAAATACGAACTGCAGCGTTGTTATTCGATTTAATATAATTATATTTATGTATATATATATATATACTCGATTCTGGCGCTGTTTTTCTTCAGATTTGAATTAAACATTCCAGACAATCCAACCGTTGGATCTTTACAAAGTTGGTGCCGTTGGAAAGATGTTTCCAAAGCGAACCCAACGGTTGCGGTTTCGGGAAAATCCGATGGACGGATCTCCCGCACTAATCGTTTGAAATCACGATTTCAAAATACGAACTGCAGCTTCGTTATTCGATATATTTTAATTCTGTTTATATATATATATCGATTCTTCGATTTCAAAGCTATATTCTTTTCATACATTTGATAAAAATTATATTTTTATCCAACAAACATTCACTTCGACACTTCACTATTTTTAAAAACTCATGTGTACAGTAAAAATGTGTTTTTTATTGTAAAACAATTTATTTCAAAACACGATTATATTATATAGTTCATATAGGTAATAAAAATATGATTTTTATTATGAAACAATTTATTTCAAAACAAGATTATTTTATATAGTTCATATTGATGATAAAAATAGGATTTTTTTTAAATCATAAAACAATTTCTTCAAAATATGAATACCATTCAACACATGAATTTCAATTCAACGAATGAATTTCGATTCAACACATGAAGGTGTTTCATAGTTTATATATATAGATAAAAAGGTGATTTTTATATTTAAAACGCACACATGAATTTCTATTCAACGAATGAATTTCGATTCAACACATGAAGGTTTTCTATAGTTTGTATATATAGAGTAAAAATGTGATTTTTATTGTTAAAACAATTTATTCAAAACACGAATACCATTCAACACATGAATTTCAATTCAACGAATGAATTTCTATTCAACAGACGAATATAGTTTCAACACAGGAAAATAATTCTAACACATGAATATTATTCAAAATTTCGGTAGCATAACGGCAGGGTAGTTAAAACCGGGACCGTCCTTAGTACGGCTCCTCGCTCTAACTTAAAGCCTCGCAGCTTTTGACAATAGGGAATCATGCATCTAGTTCGCACGCAGGCGGCATGTATATTTTTTTCATTTCCACAAACTAATCCTATGTGGTTTCAACCAAATATTTCTCAACCACAAATGGGTATTTTTCAACCACAATCAATCAATTTCAACCACAAATAATTTCAATCAACCATTCGTAATAAACCAATTTTCACACCAATCACAACCAATAAATACCATCCATGGTTTGTGGACGACGGGCGTGTGTGTGTATATATATATATATATAGCATTTCACTTCTATTTCAACATATATATAATTTTTACAACGCATATATAACTTATACATCGAACGTACAACTTATACAATGCTTATACAAGAGGTGTACAATGCTTATATAACTCATACATCGATTATATAATTTATACATCGTTGTTTTCCATATCGTTTATAAATTAGGAATCTCACTTTGGGTTCCACTCCACCAAAAATAGCATAAGGATCAGAAAAATATGTGGTCTCTTCTAGAAGGTAGAAGACGTCCACACGAGTCCACTATCTCTTGTTCACAAGATTTCAATCACACATGAAAAAGATACGATTTTTCAAAGTTTGCAACGGTTTAAAGGTGTTAAAACCGTTGAAAAATCAACAAAGCCATATACCTTACAAAATCCTTCAAAACTAGGTTTGGATTTTCACGCAAATCCGTGTAGCGGTTGGATGATCGGAGTGTGCAGCGTCGTAGGGGGGCATGCAGCGCACGTGCGCCTGAAGGGGGGTCTACTTCGATGGCCCCAGGCGTCGACGGCGGAGGTGGGAAGTCGAGAACTTCATGGCGTCCATCCTCCCAAAATACACAATGAAAAAATCCAAACTATATATGGATTTGATGGTGGTGAGGAGCACTACAAAATTCTCCAAAGGGGCATTGGTTTTTATTGAGAGGGTTAAAAGAAATCGAGGAGATAAGGGAGGAAGGGGTTTCCGCCGTTGTTCGTGTTTAATCGGGGAGAGAGAAAGAGATTTTTCCCTTTTTTTATAATAAATCTGATTGGCCGAGAGGTTTTAAAAGGGGTTTTCTAACACGACCTCCAATCCAAACCCAACGACTATCGTCCCTAGCGTTTTACCCCCATTCCGAACACAATGGGATATGTTTTGTAGGCCAATTCGACTGTTTCAGTCAGATTTCAATCAATTTAAAATATATAACATTCAATATTCGATTTGAACGTACATTTCAATTTGTCAGGGCTACAAACTGATTCGAAAAATTCCAGAAAAATAAATCTAGCTATGTTTTGACGATACGGTCCCAACAAAACTAGTTTCGTCGAATTCTGAGACCGTTTGTAAAATGGCCCTTTCTGGTCGATCCAATTTAACTGTAATTGACCAAGATACGTTTTCCTTTGCCACGCTCACATACTAGCTTCAAAAATTATGAAATTTGAAACCTAGCTATAACTTCACCTCCCGGATCCAACAAAAGTGGTTTCGACGAATTCCGAGGTAGTTTGCAAAATGGCCAATTTCACGGGCTATATAAATTCCATAGCGACCTTTCTGAAAATTCATTTGGCCATAACTTTTGCTTTCCGCTATGAAACTTCAATTTTTCAGATTCGTTAGAAAGGTATTCACTAACAGATTTAAATATTTTTGGTTTCACTCAAATCCGTTTCGTTTTGCACCCGATACAGTCAGTAAATATTTGTAATGAAAATTTGAAACTACCGCGCCTTTTCAGACCTTGTTTATAATTAGAATTAATTATATTCGTTTCCAATTGTCGATTCAAACTCAGTTTTCATCGTTATTATTTAAAATATTTATTTTAAATAATTAAAATCCACTAAAATAGCCAATTTAAAAAAAATTAATTGGTTCAGATTTTCCGGGTCGTTACAATCTCCCCACTTAAAACTTTTCGTCCCCGAAAAGGAACAAAGTCAAAAGTGGTTTGATTAATCAACTCTACATTCAATCTGGCTTCCATTCTCCAACTTTTCAGTTTCTGAGAATTTTCAAATTCTTCAAAAATTTGGCTAACACCCGGAATTTTCGAAAAATTTCGCCAATACCTCCTTTGTACGGGGAGAGGTTTGGAAATTTATTGGGCCATATTAGGTACCCAATAAATCCTAATAAGCATACACATATTTATAATGATATAATCTGGTGTTTATAGGGGAGCGTGTATAGATAATAACTCCAGAGAATAAATTCTTGTCACCCTGTCCAAGCCTGAGGGAGTGTGTATTTTAATTGTTCCAGAGGATAAATCCTCGTCACCTCGTCCCGTGTGGGAAATAATTAGTCCATGTGCCGTATCTAATGACTAGAGAGACGTGATTATTGTCAACTCCAGACCCGTGTGGGGTTTTTTATTAATCTGGCAATTTATCGTTACAATTTTATATGGTCATATCAGTCATCAGTTCAACCTGTAAAATATAGTCATCGCCATACAAGCCTCTCGCTCGTATGGTAAATCTTCCACCTCGTCACACAACCTCCAAATGCTTATGTCGTTTATGATGAAGTATGCCTATCTTCAGAAGCATGCCATGCAGTGTAGTTCAAAATTAATTGTTACTATCCTATGGCGACGTTTATGATTACACACAGAACAACCAGCACTCCGCATCCAATGGCATTCACAGGAGTTGATATAATAATATTTCGCATCCAACTCATTAAGGTTTACCTATTTGTCAGTCACGCAAATAAATTCTTTACTCAATAACTATCCAATTACCTATTCAAACATATATAATGCACATGTATATATATTTCTATTTATTTCTAAATCAGTTCAATGCGGGAGTTAATCGAATAAATTCTACCATTCATTCTACTATTGATTAAATTAACTATTGTTTCAATAATTTAATTAATCAAATCTATTATCACACACCACAAACAACAATCAATTTGTTTTTAAATTTTCAAAAATCGTACAAATTAATTCATACACTCTTTTTAAATTCATTCAGACTATAGAATTAAAAGTTTACATCCATGAAAGGAAAATAACATCAAAGTAGAGAACTAATTGGTAATGCAAAGTATGGTAATTGTACCTTGCACCGGAGTCAATAAGAGATATCTACTCGACACTTAGGATAGGCTTTCTGAATGCTCTCCTTAGTTTCCCAAGTACAATCTCGTGGATCCCCACTCCATTGCACTTTGACTAAGTGAACCTTCTTGTTCCTCAGCTCTTTGGTTTCTTTGCCGATAATCTTCAGCGGCTCTCTTCTCACAGACAATTCTGGGGTAATTTCAATATCCTGTTGCGCTGCTTCTTCAACGATCAAGTCTGGATCATGAACCTGCTTTCGAAGTTGAGATATGTGAAATACATCATGCACTCTGGGCAACCAATCAGGCAATTTAACCCTATAAACGAGAGTTCCGATCCGTTCAAGAATAGGAAACAGACCAACGAATTTGGGCGCCAACTTCCCAGTTTTACCGAACCGGATAACTCCCCTCATCGGCGATACTTTCAAATATACATAGTCGCCAACAGCAAACGATATATCTCTTCTTCTCTTATCAGCATAGCTCTTTTGTCGACTTTGAGCGGCGAGTAATCGTTTCTTAACGAAATCGACTTTGTCGGCAGCCTCTCGGATCATATCAGGGCCTAACACGAGTCTATTACCAGGTTCGACCCAACAAGCAAGAGATCGGCACGGTCTACCATATAATGCTTCGAATGGCGACATTGTCAGGCTCTCCTGGTAGCTGTTGTTATATGAGAATTCAGCCAAATGCAGATGGTCTTCCCATGATCCACCAAAATCTAGAACACAAGCCCATAATAGATCTTCTAAAATACGATTTACCCTCTCAATCTGACCATCTATCTGAGGATGATAGGCAGCGCTCAAGTTCAGCTTTGTTCCCAGTTCTACTTGAAATGCCTCCCAGAATTTGCTAGTAAATATTGGATCTCTATCACTGACTATACTGAGCGGCACTCCATGTAGCCTTACAATTTCCTTGAAGTATATCTGCGCCAGACTTTGACAAGTTCTGTTTGATCTGACAGGTATGAAATGGGCGGTCTTCGTGAAGCGATCTACGATCACCCAAATACTGTCATTTCCTTTTCTGGTTCTGGGCAAACAATCTATGAAGTCCATGGAAATATGTTCCCACTTCCAGCCTGGAACGTCTAGCGGCTGTAACAATCCAGCCAGTTTCTGTTGGTCGCTTTTGACTAGCTGGCAAGTAGGGCATCGACTAACATATATCGAGATGTCTCTTTTTAACGACTTCCACCAGAATGTTCGCTTGATATCGTTATACATTTTACTCACACCCGGATGGATACTGAGCTTAGATTTGTGGCATTCATCAAGCACATCTCTTCTGAGTTTAGGAATTTCTGGAACACAAATTCGTCCTTGTAACCTCAGAATCCCATCGCTGTCGAGCTGGAAATCCGAAGCATTGCCTTCACGAATTCGCTGACTCATTCCTTTAATAAATTGGTCATCTTTTTGGAGAGCCGATATCTTGTCAATTAAAGAAGTCGCAATGATAAAACTGGCAATCATAACATTCTTTCTACTTAAAGCATCGGCCACGACATTGGCTTTCCCTGGAGTGTATAGAATTTCAAAATCGTATGCTGCAAGGAACTCTAACCAACGTTGTTGCCTCAGATTCAAGTCTTTCTGCGTGAACAGATACTTTAACGACTGATGGTCTGTAAACAGTTCGAATTTCTCACCCAGAAGATAGTGTCTCCAGATTTTCAAAGCGAATACGATTGCCAATAACTCAAGATCATGAGTGACGTAGTTTTTCTCGTGTGGCTTCAATTGACGGCTAGCATAAGCAATCACTTGACCTCTTTGCATTAACACTGCGCCAAGGCCTTCTCTAGAAGCATCTGTCCAGAATTTTAAATCCTGATTGCCGTCGATAATGGTTAACACTGGAGCAGTCGTTAATCTTAACTTTAGCTCTTCAAAAGCCTCCTCACATTCTGGAGCCCACTTGAATTTAGAATGCTTCTTTGTAAGCTTCGTTAAGTGACCAGATATCTTCGAAAAGTTTTTAACGAACTTCTGGTAATAACTAGCCAATCCAAGAAAACTGCGAACCTCTGTAGGAGTACTGGGCTGTTTCCAATTTTGAATAGCTGTGACTTTACTTGGATCCGCAGCAATTCCTTCTTTCGATACGACATGGCCCAGAAATTTCACTTCATCTTGTAGAATATACATTTGGACAATTTAGCTTTCAATACATTCCTTCTGAGAATTTCCAGAACCTGTTCCAAATGCTTTTCATGTTCGGCTTTTGTTTTAGAGAAGATTAGAATATCGTCAATAAAAACCAGAACAAATTTATTTAAAACCCCTCTGAACACTCTATTCATTAGATCGACGAAGTAAGCTGGAGCGTTACATAAGCCGAACGACATTACTAACCACTCGTAAAATAAGTCTGGACCTCTGAATGTTGTCATTGGAACACACTCTTCGGCAATTCGAAGCTGGTGGAAGCCTGTAGCTAGGTCCATTCTTGAAAATACTTGTGCTCCATTCAGACGATCCAATAAATCATCAATTCGTGGCAATGGATATTTGTTCTTTATTGTCTGCTTGTTCAAATCACGATAATCCACACATAGCCGTAGAGTACCATCAGATTTTGGGACAAACACCGCTGCTGCACCCCAATCAGAGAAACTAGGCCTGATCAGACCCTTCCATACGAGCTGTCGTGTTTGATTGTCTAATTCCTCTTTCTCTTTCAAGGACATTCTTCGAATAGCGTGAACTACCGGCCTCGCATTTGAAATCAAAGCAATCTCGAAATCTATTTCTCTCTGCAGAGGTAAGCGAACAACTTCTTCAAACACATCCGCATAATTCTTGACGACAGGAATATCTTTTACGAGGTCGGGAATATTCTCTGTAACTTCAGGGATATTTTCTATTTGAGCAGGAGAAACATCTAAAGCTGCCCAGAAGTCTTTTCTATTAGAATTCTGACCTTCACAGGGAATGGTTATATAATCACCTGATTTAATCTTCACCTTAACGATTCTGTCGGCACATTTAACCTCAGCTTTATACTTGGTCAACCAGTCTAACCCCGAGATAAGATCAAATTTTGTAAAATTCATGACGACTGCGATGGTAGGGAACCGATAACGAGAAAAAGAAACCAGCACCCCACAAACCCAACTGAGATTGATGGAACCCCCGACAGGATTTTGGACAGTCATTGGTTCTTTGAACTTCTTCAAATTTAAATCCAGTTTCTTAACTGCATTCTTTGCAACAAAGTTTCGCGACGCGCTGGTGTCAAACAGTACTTTAACTGGGATATCTTTGACAGTTAGCGTGCCTTCTAAAACATCTGGCCTTTCCTGAATAGACGAAGATGCAGGCACTTCTGCCACTTCGTTCACATGTACTGCTTCAGGTTTTCTGAATAGTGGGCAGGCCTTGGAAAGGTGACCAGCCTGATGGCATTGGTTGCACTTTCTATTCTCTTGAAATCCCTTCTTGGATTTGAACTCATCCTTCCTTCGTTTGTTTCTCAAAGCCTTACATTTCCTGGACAGGTGACCTTTTTGATTGCAGTTGAGGCATATGGCGGTCATTACTGGTTCTTTCTCAGATCTGGCCCTTTTCCGGTTTACTTTAGGCTTCTTACTGACCTCGGACATTGTACTGGCCTCAGGACGATCAGCTTCAGAATCAACTTTATTACTAGAACTGACCTCTTCTTCGTCTCGCAACATACCTTTCCTATCGAGATCCTCATACTGGTAGGCCATGTATATCATTTCAGACAAAGGAAGCTTCACATGCCCCATTACTTTATTCTGGTATTTCCTTTAAAGCCCGTTAATAAATCTCAGATTCTTTCTCTTCGGATTTTCAATTAGATGAGGGCAAAGTGAGAAAGTTCACTGAATTTCTTATGATATTCGGGAATGGTCATATCTCCTTGTATCAGATAAGAAAATTCATCACATAGTCGTTCAATTTCTTCAGGAGGAGTAAATCTTTCCAGGAAAATCACTTTGAATCTATCCCAGGTGACACCACCTTCTGGATTATCCTTAATAACTGAATCCCACCAGAACAAAGCTTCGTCTTTGAGTGCCCAGGAGGCCAGTAATCTTTTCTGGTCATCCCTCAGCTTTAATCCTTTAAATATTTTCTCAGCCGAATGAATCCATGCTTGTGTTTTCATAATAGATTCTTCGCCCGAGAAGGGTTTTCCACCCAGATTTCTATATTTCATGAATAGGGATTCTATGTCCGGGTCAGTATTACTTCTTCTGTTTCTGGCATTCATTTTCTAGTACTTCTGCAAATAGCAGATCAAGTGTCAGGTCACAGAAAAGATATTTTAAAGCAAAGAAACATATACTTGAATGTAAATGTATCTATAGAGGTGTTATTTCATTCTGCTACTCATATTAGGATATTACTGATCCTATTTGTAATGAGTTACTCGTCCTAGAACACTACTGGTTCTATTTCTGACGAGTTCGTTAATATGTTATATTCCAGAACTAAGCTTAACCAAAGCTCTGATACCAAATGAGACGGCCCCAAACCCCGTACTAATGGTGGCAAGGATAATCCTTGGAATATAACACAGAAACAGATAACAACAAAACATAAATAAATAAATACACCAGATAATGCACAATAGAATATATTGGATAAACGTAATCATCAGAGTTACACAGTATACAGGATCATACTTAGTACTAATACAGTTCAGATATACATAAATGTGTACAGCGGAAATACAAACATAATTTACAATAGGAGCTGAACAGCATAAAAAGAGATAAATGATAGAATCCATCTTCATCTCCAGCTATCCGGATAAAGCCAGCTAAAACCTGAATACAAGGCTACCCGTGTAGAAAAAGGGGCACCCGAGTTTGAAAGTGAAACAAACTATGAGCCAGTCATGGGACTGGTATGAGAAATCTACTCAATACATTTGAAATATGGCTAATCACAGGACCACGCCACTTTCGTGGAACGGGTTTACTCCATTGGATCGCCAGTGCTTTAAAACAAATAATTCTTTGAAACATCGCAATGCTTTTTATACAAATGAAGCCATTATAAGACTCAGTTCCCATCACACAATGCAACGCAAACCGGAGGATAGAGTTTTACCTTATAATGGCCAAAATATGCTTGATACAAATAAAACAAAAGCATTTGATATTATTACTAGTGTTTATATGTTTCAAAAACAATTTCAGATCATAACTATCAATCATAGACGACATGAGCGTCCCATGCCACTATGTCGCCAAATATAGGTATACAATCAAAACCGCACAGTCACGTATTTGGAAATTGGATTTCCGTCATGAACCAAGGCAAAAGATAGTCCTTACCGAATTCGAGACTGCCTAGCCCGAGCCTCAGGATCAGAGCTCGAGTGATCCTTGGATCTTCAGGGCCGATCCACCGATGTGGATTAAAATTCCTGAACACTGCGTTTCCCCGCCCTATGGGGGCGTAAATGAGCCAACGAATGACTCCATCCGTCCCGGATCGACCGATATTTCCGAGGCGCCTCGCTATCCATCATCCACATAAGTAAAATGCTAGGTCGTGTAAAAACACCGACACAACTCCTAGCTAGGAAGAAACGCATGCCCTTCCTGAGGTCCTTCTCCCGTTTGTGGTTCATACCGGGGTGTGAGACTCGCGAATTCACGTTATACACAAAGCTACGCCACACAGGCGGTGCTTTGATCATCAATCACAAGACTTTGCTTTTCAATAGAAGCCCTGATCACTGCATCTTAGCATGTCACACAGGCAATTCACACCATGCAACTGATGGCTATCAATCACATAGAATAAATTCCAATGTCAGACACACAATCCATTTACAAGTCCGTTCTGGGTCGGAACGAAACCGGAGGCACTATATACCTCGCATATCCATCGATCTCCACGTACGTCCGGACGATCACCACTCATTATCCATATTTTGGGATGCCTCCCAATCAGGACATCGGTTACCATCCAAATGAGGTGAAGATCGGTCTTCGACCACCGTCTTCATCTTCGATTACTTATCGTCGATTCAGTTATTCAGAATGGGATAAACCCGGTCTTTCTGAGCAACTCGTGTATATAATAAAAAAGTGCCACACAAACACACATACGCATCATTTCAATTCATTAGTCGCTAACCGTAAATTAGTAAGAGAACGATTTCCCAAATATTAACCCCGAAGGCCGAAACCAACATCCGATCAACACCCAGGAAACCATTCGACTTAGCCAACCTTCAGTTAGTTTCTAAATTTCACATCCATATTGTTTATAATATTTTATAATGATTTATCGCTATTTTTATTTATTTTAAAATAGCCAATTTATTCAAAACGACGATTCGGGCCATAATGCGGCTGTGGCGCTGTTTTTCTTCAGATTTGAAATACACATATCTGAAAATATAACTGTTGGATCTTCACAAAATTTACATCATTAGAAAGATCTTTTCAAAACGAATCCAACAGTTCAAGTTTTGGGAAAATCCAATGGCCGGATCTCCCGGTACTATCGTTTGAAGTTTTGATTTCAAAATACGAACTGCAGCGTCGTTATTCGATTTAATATAATTATATTTATATATATATATATAAATATAATCGATTCTGGTGCTGTTTTTCTTCAGATTTGAATTAAACATTCCAAACAATCCAACCATTGGATCTTTACAAAGTTGGTGCCGTTGGAAAGATATTTCGAAAGCGAACCCAACGGTTGCGGTTTCGGGAAAATCCGATGGTCGGATCTCCCGCACTAATCGTTTGAAATCATTGTTTCAAAATATGAACTACAGCTTCGTTATTCGATATATTTTAATTCTATATATATATATATATATTGATTCTTCGATTTCAAAGCTATATTCTTTTCATACATTTGATAAAAATTATATTTTTATCCAACAAACATTCACTTCGACACTTCACAATTTTTAACAACTCATGTGTACAGTAAAAATGTGATTTTTATTGTAAAACAGTAATGTGATTTTTATTGTAAAACAATTTATTTCAAAACACGATTATTTTATATAGTTCATATAGGTAATAAAAATATGATTTTTATTATAAAACAATTTATTTCAAAACAAGATTATTTTATATAGTTCATATTGATGATAAAAATAGGATTTTTTTATCATAAAACAATTTCTTCAAAATATGAATACCATTCAACACATGAATTTCAATTCAACGAATGAATTTCAATTCAACACATGAAGGTGTTCTATAGTTTATATATATAGATAAAAAGGTGATTTTTATATTTAAAACGCGAATACCATTCAACACATGAATTTCTATTCAACGAATGAATTTCGATTCAACACATGAAGGTTTTCTATAGTTTGTATATATAGAGTAAAAATGTGATTTTTATTGTTAAAACAATTTATTCAAAACACGAATATCATTCAACACATGAATTTCAATTCAACGAATGAATTTCTATTCAACAGACGAATATAGTTTCAACACAGGAAAATAATTCTAACACATGAATATTATTCAAAATTTTGGCAGCATAACGGCAGGGTAGTTAAAACCGGGACCGTCCCTAGTACGGCTCCTCGCTCTACCTTAAAGCCTCGCAGCTTTTGACAATGGGGAATCATGCATCTAGTTCACACGCAGGTGGCATGTATATTTTTTCATTTCCACAAACTAATCCTATGTGGTTTCAACCAAATATTTCTCAACCACAAACGGGTAATTTTCAACCACAATCAATCAATTTCAACCACAAATAATTTCAATCAACCATTCGTAATCAACCAATTTTCACACCAATCACAACCAATAAATATTGTCCATGGTTTGTGGACGAGGGGCGTATATAGATATATATTTATATATAGCATTTCACTTCTATTTCAACACATATACAATTTTTACAACGCATATATAACTTATACATCGAACGTACAACTTATACAACGCTTATACAAGAGGTGTACAACGCTTATATAACTCATACATCGATTATATAATTTATACATCGTCGTTTTCCATATCGTTTATAAATCAGAAATCTCACTTTGGGTTCCACTCCACCAAAAATAGCAGAAGGCTCAGAAAAATATGCGGTCTCTTCTAGAAGGTAGAAGACGCCCACACGAGTCCACTGTCTCTTGTTTCACTGGATTTCGATCACACATGAAAAAGATATGTTTTTTTAAAGTTTGCAATGGTTTAAAGGTGTTAAAACAGTTGAAAAATAAACAAAGTCGTATACCTTACAAAATCCTTCAAAACTAGGTTTGGATTTTCACGCAAATCCGTGTAGCGGTTGGGCGATCGGAGTGTGCAGCGTCGTAGGGGGGCGTGCGGCGCACGTGCGCCTGAAGAGGGGTCCACTTCGGTGGCCCCAGGCGTCGACGGCGGCGGTGGGAAGTCGAGAACTTCCTGGCGTCCGTCCTCCCAAAATACACAATGAAAAAATCCAAACTATATATGGATTTGAAGGTGGTGAGGAGCACTACAAAATTCTCCAAAGGGGCATGGGTTTTTATTGAGCGGAATAGAAGAAATCGAGGAGAGAAGGGAGGAAGGGGTTTCCGCCGTCGTTCGTGTTTAATCGGGGAGAGAGAAAGAGATTTTTCCCTTTTTTTAATAAAAAATCTGATTGGCCGGGAGGTTTTAAAAGGGGTTTTCTAACACGACATCCAATCCAAACCCAACGACTGTCGTCCCTAGCGTTTTACCCCCATTCCGAACATAATGGGATATGTTTCGTAGGCCCATTCAACTGTTTCAGTCAGTTTTCATTCAATTTAAAATATATAACATTCAATATTCGATTTGAACGTACATTTCAATTTGCCAGGGCCACAAACTGATTCAAAAAATTCCAGAAAAATAAATCTAGCTATGTTTCGACGGTACGGTCCCAACAAAACTAATTTCGTCGAATTCTGAGACCGTTTGTAAAATGGCCCTTTTTCGGTCGATCCAATTTAACTGTAATTGACCAAAACACGTTTTCCTTTGCCACGCTCACATACTAGCTTCAAAAATTATGAAATTTGAAACCTAGCAATAACTTCACCTCCCGGATCCAACAAAAGTGGTTTCGTCGAATTCCTATGCCATTTGCAAAATGGCCAATTTCACGGGCTATATAAATTCCATAGCGACCTTTCTGAAAATTCATTTGGCCATAACTTTTGCTTTCCGCTATGAAACTTCGATTTTTCAGATTCGTTAGAAAGGAATTCACTAACAGATTTAAATATTTTTGGTTTCACTCAAATCCGTTTTGTTTTGCACCCGGTACAGTCAGTCAAAGTTTGGAATGAAAATTTAAAACTGCCGCGCCTTTTCAGGCCTTGTTTATAATTAGAATTAATTATATTCATTTCCAATTGTTGATTCAAACTCAGTTTTCATCGTTATTATTTAAAATATTTATTTTAAATAATTAAAATCCACTAAAATAGCCAATTTAAAATTTTTAAATTGGTTCAGATTTTCTGGGTCGTTACAGATGTGATATATAATTTGTTGATGATTATGTGTGTTTGGATAGTATTGATCCTTGTTATATGGTATGTTTAATACCATAAGAAATACTGGGATGAGAAAGGGAAATTTCAAAACTATAATTTGAAATAAAATATTTATATAAAATCAAAGGGTTTTATATAAAAAGGAAATTTTCAAAGTGTATATTGAAATAAAAATATTCGTATAAAATCAAAGTATTTTATAAAAAGAGATATATGAAGTGAATATGGGATTTTGGAATTTTATAAAATCAAATGGACTTATTAAAAGGATATATTTGGAAATTAAATAAAAGACTTCCGTATGAAGTTAACAACAGTTATATGGAAGTTTGAAAGACCGATTTGGATAAAATACTAAATGAAAGTAATAAGAAGTAAAAGAACTTTATGGAGTAAATATAATATTTAGAAAAACAAACAAAAAAGGAAAATATTTGTAAAACAAACAGAAAAGAAAAATATTTGTGAAACAAATAGGGAAAAAAGGAGGTATTTGAAAAACAATTATAAATAGAATTGAAAAGGAAATATTTGTAAAACATTTACAAATAGATTATAAATAGAAATATTTATTTAGAAAATAAATAGAATCATAAAGAAATATTTATTTAGGAAAATAAATAGAATTATAAAGGGAATATTTATTTCAAAAATAAATAGATTATAAAAAAAGAAATACTTGAAAAATGCATAAAATTGTATAAAAAGAGAATTTTACACTTGGAAGGTTTAGACCCGTGCTTCGCACACGGGTATAACAGAATATGAATTCAAAGTGAACATTTAAGAGAAATCTGTTTTAATAGATAAAGTAAGAAGATAAATTTATAAGTAAGGTTTTATAAATTAAGTAAAATATTTATCATTGGATAAATAGAATATATAAGTCAGGACGTATATAGAGAGGTAAGAATCGATTTCAACATCGATATTTGAAACTGAATATGGAGAAGAGTAAATTGGATAGGGCTAACCAGTTAGAGTTAATCAAACCGAGTTAACTAGTTAGAGTTAACCAGTTAAAGTTAACCAGTTAGAGTTAATCAATTAGAGTTAATCAGTTAGAGTTAACCAGTTAGAGTTAATCAGTTAGAGTTAATCGATTAGAGTTAAATCGAACTAGAGTTATTCGAATAGAGTTAATCGAACAAGAGTTAGTTGAATATTTGTTATTCGAATAGAGTTAATTGAATTAGAGTTAGTCGGATTAGAGTTATTCGAATATAGTTTGTCCGAAGAAAGTGTTATCGAATAAGGTTATTCGAAGAAGAGAATAAGTCGAATAGAGATTTTTCGAAAAGAGGTTATTGAATAATAGTTATTCGAATAGAGTTAAAAGGAATTATTGAATAATAGTTATTAGATAGAGTTAAAAGGAGATATTCGAATATAGTTTATTCGAAAGGAGATTAATCAAATGTAAATCATTCGAAGAGAGTTAATCGAATGTAAATCATTCGAAGAGAGTTAATCGAACATAAAACATTCGAAGAAAGTTAATCGAATATAGTTATTCGAAGAGAGATTATCGAATATAGTTATTCGAAGAAAGAGTTATCGAATATAGTTTATTCGAAAAGGAGTTATCGAATAGAGATTATTCGAAAGAGAGTTACACGTTGAAATTCGATTATATCGAATTCGGGAAAGAACACTTTTCGTTTTTAATCAAGATTTAATGATTTCTTCATAAATTGTCTATTTAGTTATTTAGTTGAATTAAGGAATAAAAGTTATATTTTGATGTTAGGTATTTAAGAAGAAGGGATTATAACGCTATAGTTATAATCAATGTTTTAAAATAAAGAAGTGGATTCATAAATAGAATCCGAGTTACGTAAGGAAGTTGGTTAAAAGATTTGAAAGGGTGAACTTTGTCTATTTCGAGGTTAGAATTGTTGTTCAGTTAAGGTCTGAGAGGTAGTTATACCCCAACTTGATTGACTTCGATTTTAACTAAGGGATGGTTAAGGTTCGATAGTGAAGATTGTTTAAGTGAATTTAGTTAATGAAGGTAATGGTTTGAGTTGGCATAGCGATGTTGTATTTAAACATCTGTTTAAATCAAATGAAGGAGTTTTGGAAATGTTTTCCAAATAAGAATCAGAAATGTTTTCTAATATAGAAAATAAGGAATGGGAACAAATATGGAACTGTTTTCCAATGATTAATAAAGTATATTTTCTAAATTTCGAAAATAAGATTTTACAAATCTATAGAAATGGGAAATGAATAAATTAAATGATGAATTAAATTAAAGGAGATCAGTGTTGATTGATGATTGATCGAATTTCTATCTGGAAATAAGATCGTTGGTTGTACACCTATTTTTCTTTGATAGTTAAATCACCGACTATCGAAGTTTTTGACCATTTTTCCGTTGTCAATACGGAGAGACCAGGGTCAGATTCATTATCTGAAAACCACTCTGTATGGACATTAGCGTTGCAATCAAATATGGTGAGGATAATTGAAGACGGAGTTATGCAAGGGTTATACTGTTTATAGAATAGTGCCTTCGGTTTGTCCAGTCCCAGGACAGCGTGAAAGGATGAATGTCTGACAAAGTATATCTAACAGATCACGTAAGTTGATCTCTTCAAACATACTTACGTTTGGTGACGGAGGAATTTGTTTCTCTTAGATTTACAGCCGTGGTATTTTTGGGGAAGTCGATTTGTGATTTGGCGGGTATGACGATGTGGCATTCAAAGAGAATGGTGGTCAGGTGTTCCAAAAGATACGTTATGACCTCAAGCCTCATCAACCGGGAAATGACAGAAATCGGGCAGGCAGCATGGCTAGGTGGGTCGCTCCCATTAGGACGTTTATCACCTATCTAGAGAAATTCCATTTCATTCTTTTATCTATTTTTGATCTTGTTCCTTTTTAGAAAATGGTGGGTAGCTCCTAACCGTGTGATATACATTCGATACACTCAAGCGAAATGAGTGGTCGGTCATGTGTGGGCCGGGTTGCAAGACATTCTTGTTGAACCCAGTGTATTTGCCTCTAGAGATACACTATCGGCAGGTGGTCCCATACCTTATCATAGCCGGAATCCAATCCCCAATTATAGCCCGTGATTTTTATTTGTATACTATATATGTGTAACATGAGATGCAAGCGTTCTGCTAGATTGTTATTTACTTGTGATTAGACATTATTATAATATCAGAGAAGTATTGATTTCCAAAACTGTTTTGGGCTATCGTAAGGTAAAAACCATTCGTGTTTATGTGTGGATTGGTCTTACGATTATCAATTCTTTTGAAAAGGATTTTGAAAAGTTAAACCAAATGATTTGAGTTTACTCACATTAGTCCCATGACTGACCCAGAGTTTATTTTTTTTTGTTTTCCCTAAACTCTTGGGTGCCTAAATTTGTATGGGCAGTCAAGTAGTTCAGGTCTTTACAGATATACTGGAGGAGCTTGAAGCAGGAGGCTTCAGGATTATATAGCTATTGTTATTTCCGATGTGTGTAAGTGTTGTCCTCTAAAAAGGTTATTGTATATATATACTGTTAGATTGCAAAGTTATGTTATATATTATGTTTATTCGTTCTGTTGTTAGATTTGTATTACTCTGATTCTGTTCTGTGGTGATCTTCTTCTTCTATTCTAATTTTCTATCTTATATATTCTCACCCTCTAACTTCTTTCTATTAATGATCAGGTATTTCCGATGTTTGAATAGTCGACGCTGCGCTTTGTGTCGATTTACGGAGTCGAAAATCCCAGTTCGTTATAGCATATCCACCATATTTTTGATTTTTATAGCATTTTTAAAGTATTTAAGTCAATATATACTCTAGGAATTCCTGAAACAAAACTAGATGTTAAAATATTATTTTGCAAGTATAAAAACATAAGAAAATATTATTTAAACATATGATTAGATACTTTATATATATATGTGATATAAAAACTATATATTAATAATCATAAACACATATATAGGAATTTATAAAGAGATATTTATAAACTATATAAAAGAAGGCTGTATGAAAACTTAGATTAAAATAAGAATATTATAATCAAATATAAACTTCGTAATATATATATAATTGATTTAATAAAACTATTAAAATAAGAATACTTATAAATTAGGAAATTTATTTGAAATCATAAGTTTGAAATCCTTGAAGATTTAAAAATTATTTTGAGAGAAGTTTGAAATCAATTTGAAAATAGTTTTGAAATTAATTTTGAAAAGAGATAATTTGAAAAATAGAGTTTGAACCTGGAGTGTTGTTCAGAGTCTTACATATAAACTAGACTCTATTACTATATTTTTCTTAAACTCTTGAAATCTTGATAGCTTGATAACTCATCAGTCTTAAATCTCTTCTGGATCCTGAATCTCTTGGAGCTCTAAAACAGTACAATCTTCAGTATTTAAGTCCTGTATACAAATGCTGCATATATATGTCTATATATTCTAGATAGAGATGTTAGTGTGTGTATATATATATTATAATCAACGATAATTGATACAAGGTTGTTGTCGTCAAAACTCCATTCTCCAACAAGTTGATCCCAATCCCCAAATTTGGAGTCTCCGATTTTAATTTCCACGAGAGATACTATTATATATCTTTCATGTAATTTTAATTATTGTTACTATGGTGAACAATTTGTGCTTTTGTAGTTGTTCTACTATAGTTATATATGCTTCTGGCATTAATTGTTCCATTATACTCTACTTGGCTTTACTACAGGTTATGTAGTTCTAATGTGGCCTGTCTATTCTTAAAATAATATGGTTGTATGTAGATTAGTAGTAGTAATCCTCATTAGCTACAAGAATATTATTCGGGTAAAGAAGAAGTTTGTGCAATTAAATTTTTGGGAAGTATTATCTGCATCCACGATTTTATGGAGGCAATCCACCCGATTTTTATGTATTATTTGATTTTTCATATTGTTTAGTTTTTCCATCATATTTTATTTCACGTCAATGTACTGTCTTCTTCCATAAACAAAGGACATTCTTCTCAATATTGGGATAAATGCATATATTTTTAATCCTCTTTTAGTTTGGCAACTTGATGAGTCTTAATGTATTTACTTGAATTACATGAGTATAACGCACAAATCTAGGCCATTATATCTCTGGCAGGTTATGACCATGACCTTTATAGTTGTTGTGCTAGTTGATTAAAATTGATATATTAATTGTAGAACAAATCATTGTGATAATCAAGACACCTATCACAAATCAGATATCCATAAGTACTATTTGGTGACAATAAATGAACATATTATATACGACATTATATATATATATATATATATATATATATATATATATATATATGTATGTATGTATGTATGTATGTTACATTGCGTCCTTGTTATAATGCAATATTGTTCTAAATTTTACTTATAAAGAAAAAAATTGAATTGTTGATATATATTACAAAGTCTTACAGAATTATTGTAGTGTACAATGAACCATTATAGATAAACTACTGAAAACATCTCCTATCAGGCATAATATTTCATTACAATTACTTTGACCTGAAATTTCTCACCACCTTGCTGCACTTGACGGAAAATCTAGTAGGCTAATTAATTCCAACGAAGTTGATTGATAATTTACATAATTTCCAAAACATCGTGTTGTGTTTAAAAAAATTCATGTTTTTTGTATATCAAATATTTATCTTTTTTCGGTAGATATTGGGAAGGATATCAGATCTTTCAGGTATTAATTAATGAGCTTAATATCTTGTTGGTGAAAAGAGTTTTTGTTCCCTACTTCGGTTTAATATACAACAGATTGTTATGGTTGATGTTTGTCTGACATTTTATATGGATCGACAACAAAGGACAAGAACTGTGTACAGAACGACAAATTCTTAAAGATCGTATTTTCGTTTACTTTGACATGATGTAAATGGTTGTTTAAAAAATGTATGAAGGAAGACCGTGTGCTATGTATTCTAATAATCAGTAAGGCAGTAATTTGCAAATGTAAATGCATCAAACATTGATAATTTCTTACCCATCTTGCCGTGTATGAAATCGAACTAATGATTTATAAACAAACAGAGGCAACCAACTACATACACATGAATGCATGAAAGAAGAAAAGGTGTTGATGATTATTGGCATGATCTCGTTAAATGAAAATATATCAAGTAGTCGACTATGTCTTAAAGTCTCAATCTCATATAATCACTATTTTAAATCTCGTAAATATCGCCCGAGATCTCCCTTGAGATCTCGTTTTGGGCTCCTTCCGAAACGAAACAGCTAATATCGCTCTAAATCTCCTTTCAAATATATCGTCCGAAATATTGCAATATCGAATGATATATCGACCGAGACGAAATACTGGAATATCATCCGAAATCTTAGTTTTTTTTGTTAAAATTTAAATTTGTACCTAAACTATAACTATAATTAAAAAACTCAAATCTAGCCATATCAATCTTTTATTGTTTTACAATTTGCATGTTAAATGATTATATTGTATGTTCGTATATGTTTTACAATGCTTATGATTTTCATACTCGTCGTTTTATATACATGTTACTTATGAAATTATATATTTTATGGTCTATTTATGCTGGATTTTTTAATGTTTTGGATCCCTTTAATGTTTCATGTCTAACAATATTCCTGTTTTAAGCATATTACGATTTAGAGTATGAATGATCTTTCGCAAAATAAAGAATAAAAAGTTATTTGGCATGTTATATTTAAGTTACTATGTTTTTGATAGCATTCATAAAAATCATTTTGTTAAAATATCATTTTTAACATATCATGTACCCCGAGATGAATTTTCAGACCCGAGATGAAAATCTGAGGCGAACTCCCGAGTTAGACTCATCTCGTCCGAGATCTCCCCCGATATGAGACCGAGTCTATAAAATCCCCGAGATGAAACACGACCGATATCTGAGATTTTTAACCTTGTATATAATATATGCTAACAGTAGACGCTAACCCAACATCAAACCCAGTAGAACGACATGATGGTGATTTTAATCTACTAGACACGTGTAAGTTCTGGTAGTGCTAGTTATTCCACTTAAGCCTTTGTACCATCCACGTGAAAACATGACTGGACATTTGTGAGTGTATAGTATTGGTAATGGATTTCATACAATGCTAAGATATGCCTATGTAATAAAGTTTTTACAAATGTATAGTAACTTTTAGGAGATAAATGCTGCTTTTATGTATGAAAAGACAACAAAAAAGGAAGAAGAAAAGGTGAGCAAGAGTAACATCTTTTTTAAATTGAAAAGTTTATACTAGTTAATCCACTTGTGGATAAACTTATAAAGGAATAGTAGATGACTTATTAATACAAAAAAATATGAATTGACTCAATAATAGCGTGGATAAGAATAAAATTATCCTAACTTTTTTTTTTTTTTTTTTTTGATTTTTTTTTGAAGTGGTCAGTTCATGAACTGGATATATTTGTTAGGATTGTCTCGCATGTTATTAAGGTAGGAATGATGGTTCGAGTAAAAAGTCCCACATTATGAAATAAATTTGAAATGGAGGGTTTTGTTCTGACCCTAGTTACATAACAGTGGTATCAGAGCCGAACGTTACAAACTGGGTCTGCAGACAAGGCAATGCTTTCAAAAGATAGTCGTAGGATGCGAGTCAAGGGGGAGACTATTAGGATTATCTCGCATGTTATTAAGAAGAAATGATGGTTTGAATGCAATAGTCCCACATCACAGAATATTTTGAAGGAGTTGTGTACAAATATGAGTTGGTAGGCATGTAACATCAGAGATTCCTTTTGTTATAAGGATGTGTGTCAACTGATATGCGTGCGCCCTATGCGAAAGGAAAGGGGGGCTTTGTTCCGACGGTCGTTACATAACAATATTTTCTATGTTGGAAATATTATCCTGACTACCCTTTTCCATGCATGCATTGCTCAATTGAAATCATGCTTGTTTAACCTATTACGAGATCCTAATGCTTTTTTTTGGAAACAAAAGGTTTTGTAAACAGCAATTTAATCAAAATTTACAAAATTTACTCAACCCAAAAGAGGAATGAAGTTTATGATGCTCACTGAAAAAAACTGCAAACACTGTTTAACGATTCTCTGTTTAAGTCAATTGTTGATTTCTTCACTGATTTGATTAGGTGCCGATTTTACTTCGGTACTATTTGCAGGAGCTGGCTTCGGTATCTTTTCAGAAACCTATGTTGTTACATGCTGAATGGTTTTTGGGTTTAGGTAAAAATGAGCGGCTAGGGAAGCCATACTTCGGTAATATTTGGAACCACATACTTGTAGAAGCCAATCAGTGGATGATTAAATTCACAGGCTGAACCATATGTGCATTTCCCGTATGTAGTGTACGTTGGACACATAGCGAACCCTGATCTCATGGGAACTTCTGTGGACCCAAGACTACAAGGAGGTTCTGGGTACCATTCCTTTGGATGATGATACACATAGTTTGATTTAAATTTGCAGCTCCCAATTTCATGTAGTATTGGCATTCATATTAAATTTTCAAACGATAATTGGAACTTGAGAGCTTTATCACCAAATGAAAACATGGTTCAGTCATCAACTACCTTTCGAAAAGCATGTACCAGTTTCAGCTACCTTTCGGAAAGCATGTCATATTAAATTTTCAAGCGATGTTTTATGGATGAATCTGATTATGAAAACATGATTTCGAAATTTTCCCAGTTTCATGATACACTGATTTTGCAGCGAAAAAATCCGTCGTTAAACCCTCGCTAAAGGCCTGTTAGCGACGGATTTGCAGCAGAATACGACAGTCACTAAAAAACACGTCGGTATTTTAGACACGATTTTGCGACAGAAATTAACGTCGATTCTCCGTCACTTCACCGTCGTTTTCTAATATATTATTATTTCATTTTAAAATATTTCACCGACATTTTACCGACGAATATATATAATATAATAAAATCAATAAATATTTTTCCGTCGCTAAATACACGCAATTCGGCGAGGGATTATCGACGGAAATATATAGCAAACATTTTTGCATTTCAGTTATCCGTCGGTAAACCGTCGCTATCTTTAAAATATCAGTTTCTGCTTAGCGACGGTTTAGCGTCAATTTTGATAAATATTCCGTCGGTATTCCCTTTCTATTCTGGTTATATATTGTTTTTGTTTTTTTGTCATTTTTCCAGCCATTGCTACCAATCGATAACTCTATATATATATATATATATATATATATATATATATATATATATATATACACACACACACACACACACACACACACACACACACACACATGCACATAAAATGAGCAACATTAACAAAAAATGAAATGCAATCGTTAGTTTTTTATCACAACAATATTTTTTATTAGAGCTAATATTCCATACAAAAAACAATACCATCCACAATCATCCATCAATTCATACATATACTAGATTGAATTATAACTAACAAAATTATTCAGCTAGTGCTTGTGGTATTCCATACAAACATCATCCTTACTCATAATACCCATAGAAAAAACCCACATAAAAGAAGCATCAACAAAATATATCCAGCTACAATACCCGAGTAACTCATGAAGATGACGATGGCGAAGGATCTTCATAATCAGATTCATCATTCCTCTGAAGCATTGCCATCACTTGTTTCATTTATGCTTGAAAGTTTTCTCTGTCTTCTTTTTGTTGTTGTCTTTTTGTTGTTGTGCAAGCCTTGCCTGCTCTTCCTAAGTCTTTGGCAATTAGCTCGCTCACGCTCTCTCTACCTCAATCCTAATTTGCTCTGCTCTCTCATTCTGGAGTACTTATCCGACACAGCCGGATCTAATGCTTCCACACAATGAACAAGAGTAAATATACACACTCATTAACTTGCAAACCATGTTCAAACAACACATCAAAACAGCGAACAAAAGCTTCAGTTACAACTAAACTATCATGATTGATTACTAAATTGATTTACTTGCACAAATCAAGCAAGGCTGCTGCTTGAAGAGGGAGCTGCTGCTAATAGCTTGGCCTGGACGCGCATGTTGTGTTGTGCAAGTTAATGAGTGTGTATTTGCTTGTACTATGAAGTAGCCAATGCATATTAAAATTACATTATTTCTGTAGCAAGGCACATAGGCGCATACACTAATGATAAAAACACGAACTTAACTTGTCTGAAACATCCTCTACTCTAACAATACCATTTAAATTCAAAATTAATTTCATATTGCAACTATAACTAAGCTAATATACTGTTAATTGGTGGAATTTTAATACCCGAATTTGAGATCGGTACAAATGATATTCATTTGATTATCAATCACCAACGCAGTTGTAAAATATTAGCATCCTGTAATGCTACCAGTAAAATTTTCCATAATGTTTTAAAGTACAGAATGGTCATGATATTTTGCATTCAAATATTAATAATTTTTTGCTCTTTCGTCCGTAGCTAATGTATACAAGCTTGACTTGAGTTCTGCACTCTTACATGACTTTCACATCATAAGCTCCACTCATTTTCCTAGAAATTTCCTTAAACAAATCCCATTGCCTTATGTTCATCATCTCTAATGGATTTTTATAGTACTGCATTAACACTGGGAATTGAGAATAAAATGGGAATGTGGAAACTAACAAAATATTACTGAAAAAGACAGAACTACTGCTAAAAAAAAAAAGTTCCAAATGCTCTTTTCTTTTACTGTAGTTATGTTCAGTTAAAAATTGCAGAAAGTTGATTCTTGAAGCAAAATTCAAATTTTGTCAATTATTTTGTCTAAATAATAGAACATGCGTTGTGCCTGTTCCATTGGTTACAGATTTACTTGAAAAGCTACTACAAGCTTATTATATACTAAGTTCAATGGTTACAACTAAAATTAATGACAGTATAGATCCCTGCGAATCGCAGCAAAAAAAAAAAATTCTGTTCAGCAAATTAGTACATTCCAAAATCTCTTTTCAGCAAATTGGTACATTCCAAAATTTCCAATGCTTTATTCTGCTTTTTTGCCTTTATTAAACTAGTGAATCAACTTTTAGTTGCTTTTTCCTAAAAGTGGCGCACTCGATAAATCACTCAAATTCCTGAATAAAATTAACCTAGTAATGTGAAAATAAAATCACTTATGACATAAAATTAAGTCAATATCACACGACACCTTGGTGATTGAATATTATTAGCCTAATTTTTCTTTTGAATATTTGTTTATACCTTCATATATAATTCAACTGATGTTTTTAGAAGTGGAAATATGAAGAATAAGAATCAATTGGAAGAAAAGGCTAATGGAATAACAACTATATTCATTTATAAAGTAATATATATGAGTTTTTGCATGCTCTAACGACTAACAAACATGTACGTTTGTGCAAATCAGCAAATGTATTAGTTGATGCACGCTCTTAATTGTATAAAATTGGTTTGAGTTGTATTTAACTTCAGCTTGTTGCCAATAGTACTTGTTCAGATTATGCAAAAATGAAAAAGGAACGCATATATGAACTACATGGAAACCCGCAAGCAGTAAAATGTTTCTTTTTATACAGAAATATGAGTGAAGATGTAGGATAATATAGTATGTGGGAGATATTTGGCTGTGCTAAACTTCATTTTTAAGACATTAAACATGGACAAAACACAAAATATAGGATAGGTTTGATTTTATGTTTATCCTATGGTAAAACTGTTAGTAAATAAACTATCATGATATTTGAACTAAATAAACTATCATGATATTTGAAATTGGTTTAAAGGTTTGATTTAAATGTTAGTTTATTTCTGATATTTGAACCGGATTGGAATATTAATGAATTAATTATCTATATGAGGAAGCCAACTAAATATTAAACATCTATATAATAAAATCCCCCCCTTGGACAAACACAAAGACAAAGAGCGGTTCATATTTAAAGATACAAGAGACAAAGAGTGGCTCAGATTTATCATTCTAACGCTAATATCATTCCATTATAACTATAATAATTTGAATGATATATTAAATGCATAAAAATATATGTTAATATTTTTATGCCTTATATGCTTCCACAAACAATTTACCATTTTTAATGATTATAACTTTCACAAATTTTTTAAATAACTGATTGTATCTTCCACAAATTAACATATTCTGCTATGTATCAGCCATAATTTTTTATAATTGATTAGCTTTCAATTATATATTCCTCTCCACTTATTTTTTAATTACATTTTTTTACGTGTACTTAAACAAATGTCATAAATATATGTACTTAAACAAATGTTTAAATGTTTTTACGTGTACTTAAACAAATGTCATAATTGATAATTACATTTTTTTACGTGTACTTAAACAAATGTTTAAATGTTGACAATAAGTTTCAATATATGTACCGTTTTCAATCCTTTCTTTAGTTAATGTGTTGCTGTAAGTATTTTGTGGAAATGATCCTACTGGAATCAATCTTCGTTATTGTTCTTTGGATGGTATCATCAGTGCATGTGTTCTTTCTATACACACCATATGATGTGCTATATATTCTTTACATGAAGTCATGCTAATTTTTTTAATGAATGATTAGCTTTCACAAATGATTTATACAGTTGTATATTATATATTATATGTTAATATTTTAAATAGCTGATTAATTAAAATTTTAATGATATATTGAATGTGTCCACTATGTGTTAACATTTTTGATGACTGATTAGCTTCCATTATATGTTAATTTAATATAACAATTGATTAGCTTCCAATTATATATTCCTTACACCTCTCCACTAATTTTATGATGGAATATCTATTTTTGTCCACTACATACAATAATTTTCCTTACTTAATATTTTTGTTATAAACTTAAATATATTTCTACTTATCCATTGATGCATCATATAAATATGTTATGTTTGATACAAAAGCTTTGACAAAGATAAACCTTCTATAAATTGGATGTCATAAATATCTTTGCAGTGAACATGAATACTTTTGGTTGTACTACAATATCTTTGCAATCAACATGAAAATATGTAATCTTAAATTTTTATATTCCTTTGTATTTATTTCTGTTCACTACATATAATAATTTTCGTTACTTAAAATTTATACTGACATATGTTGGTTGCATTAACTGCTCTTTCTCATGCATCATTCAAACGCTATTAATATTCCATCATAATTATCGTTTTAATGACATATAAAATGCGTCCACTATATGTTAATTTTAATTATTATTTTTCTGCCCACTACATATAATAATATTCCTTAAATATTTTATACTAACATATGTTAATTGCATTAACCGCTCTTTCCCATGCATCATTCAAATGCTATTAATATTCCATCATAACTATAATTTTAATGATATATTAAATGTGTCCACTATATGTTAATTTTTTTATTAACTGATTAGCTTCCTCTCCACTTACTTATTTCATGTATATTGTATTTTTGTTCCGTTTTTTGAATGTAAAATAAGCATGTGTTTTCCCTTCAATTCAATTCGTGTGTAGGAACATGATGACATTAATGGATGGTATGTAACAAAACGTTACTAAGGCGCTATTTGATGTATGCATGTAAAAATATAGGTTTGGCTTGCTATGACAAAATTTGTTATTGCTTTTTTTTTTGGATTATAACTAATATTGATTGATTGTATTTATTACTATTTACGTGAAAGAAGGATAGTGAGTTTGACTATTCAGTGTATGCTTATTGTATGCATGGATTGAAATGCTACGAAGGTAAAGGTAAATTACTGTGTTATTATTGCAAGTTTTAATATTTACTTTTTTTCCTGATTAAAAGTTGTAGCAATGTGTATATGTAAATTTGTACAGTTGGATTGATTGTGCATTATGAAGAATAATTTAAAAAATGGCATTGACCTTTACCTGCATAATACAAGATCAACACTTTGACTTTAAATTCATGTTTTCTTACTGCTATGTTTTATCTCTCATATAATTCATAACTACTCCGGTTTTAATTAACAAAATAAATACATTATGTTTGTTCCTATTGAAGAGATAGAAAAAAAATTAATTGAATATGTTCTAATTCTCATATAAATTAATTAGGTTTGAAAAATATTGATAATGACACAAATGTATTAAGCACGAAAGGAAAATAATGTGGGCGTTAGAGCATTTAATGCATTTTGCTATTGCAGGTAGTTCATGCATGCTACATCAAATCTGATTATTCCTACTATCAACCTTTGTATATATAAAAATGAATAATTTGTATATTCGGAAAGTTGTTTAAAAAAGGGATATCGACTCTCGCATGATATATGATCAGTAAATCAACTTCAAATTCATTTTTGGTAAATGCATGTTTTAAATAGAACAGTAAAAGGTATTACAATATTTATACAGATATGTGTAGCCTGATATAATTTGAATGCATAAATTGCATTTACATCAGGTAGGCATTCATGGGGCATTTACTTTATGCCTTCAATGTGAAGTGGGACGATAAACTAAATAAATGATTCATTAGTTGTTCGTTTATGTACTGAAAAAGGAAATAACGTAGGATCAATTTATGAATTGAATGAATGCATTAAAAATAGTAATGAACTATCACTTAATTCATTCCAACAATAGCATTTACAATGGAAAATGGATTATGAAAAGTGTTAAATCTGTTATTTGTTCTTTTGTACAAATCCAATACTACATCAATTAGCCTATTACATATATCAACATCACTATCATATCGGTTTTTCTAAACACATATTATATCATACAGGTTGTTCCACAGCTAAAAATAAAGTAGAATTTATGATAAGTAGATAACATGCCATAGCTTGATTAACACTGTGTAACCACATTCAACATGAATAAAACGTATGTAATGTTACAAATGTTAACCTTTTATGCAGTAAAATTAAGTTTTGGCTACTTTCGCTCATACTTTCAAGCTATGACCTCAAAACTAATGCAATACCACTGAACAATCGATCATCTCATGTTCTTCAATTGTGACTATTTTCACTCTATGTATATGATTATTACAATCCACGACACACACAATTTAATCATCTCAACAAATTATGACACCCAACATCTTATGCAACCGTGCAACGCACGGGTTTCCACTCGTAATTTCTTATAAAAGGTGGAACTAAATCAAATATAAAACTATACATACCAAATATCCCAATGCCTAGTTAAAGTTGAATTTTCTAGCGCATGAAGTGTATTCCAGAGGAAATAAATTTAATTATTTAAATTAGGAAACCAATAAAATATAGATTTTATGATACTTTAATGGTTTATGAAGGAAATGTATTTAGTTACTCAAATCAATAAACCGATAATATATAAACCTTAATTATTCATAGATAGTGAAACTAAATAACAGTAAGTCTGCACATGTTAATTTTAAGTATTCAAATGCGTTGAGAACTTGGATTAAATTTGAAGTTAAGCTAAATTATTCAAGAAAAAAAAAAAAATGATGTCACATACTATTAAGAAAACAAAGTGAAATTAAATCAAAGATGAAACTTCACACACCAGATTTAGTTATTTCAGATGTTTTAAGCATGTAAAGTTGAATTGTAGGTTACTTAGAGTTGATTCAGAACTTGTGTATTTGAAGGTTGATCTTTTTCCACTACAGTGGATACTGAAGCAATAAAATTAATTATTCAAATCATAAATAAAAAACATAATTACGCATTAAGTGTAAATAAATCAATCTTAAAACTTTGTATAACAAATTAAATTATGCTATTGCTTTTAATTTGTGAAGAACAGTTTTCAGGTATTTGATGTGGACTCTACAGGCAACAAATTTAATTATTAAGATGAAAGAAACAACAAAATATCTAACGTAATTAAGCAAAAAAAGAAACAAAATCAAATTTGAAATCTGAGCTGACCTTTAGTGTTTCCATTCCTTGATCTAGTCATGTTCATAAACTGGTATGTTAAAAAATACAGAAGTCAATTAAGATAAAATAGCGCAAAAAATAAAAAAATTGTCAAATGAAATAAATTACTTAAACAACAAAAACAAATAATTTGAGACCTCGTCAAATAGCATAGATCTAGCAAGTATATTCATTTTCAAATAATTTGAATCTCTACCTAAAGTCGTAAACATTATTCAAAAATAGCAAATTAAGAGTTATCTTAGCATCCTCGAAAGTAATAATGAACTATGAATTGATACATGATATGACTTGCTAATATGCAAGTGTAGAAAAACATAAATAATCGGAAACTATTATCTTATAAATTACTAAGCAAATTATCCATACTTTGAGCGAGAATTCATGTGAAATAAAGAAGATATGAAACAACGGAAGTACAACTAGCATTAGGTGTTACAATGTTCAAATATCAAGGATTGATTGGGTCTAATTAATGGCATATAATTTCAACCATAATGTAACCACTGCTAGGATAACTATGCACATTGCTCAAACAACTAGTAGATAGGAAAGTTAGTTTTCTTCTCTTCGTATTATGCAGTAAGGATTATATGCTAAAATGAACATATATCAACAAAATCAGTTTAACGCATTAAACAATAATTTTAAATTCAAGGTATAATACACACATACAAAGATGTGATTGCTAAACATTAAACCGTATTTGTAGGGAAGTATTCATCCATTAGATATAAGTAACTAAACATACCCAAAATGAATCTACCCGAAAACTTAGTAGAGTAGTATTAATGTCAGTCTTCTTACTGGAAAGACATGTTTCGATCGTAGTGTATTTTTTGCTAGTTCTGTTACAGCTACTGATATTTTTATATGGCTGACAACTATTAGTCCTCGATGATTTTTGCAAGTAACCTGAAGTGTTGCAATACATAAAGTATAAACTATCAACAAGCAACTTAAGTGTGGTTGAGCAAAGACGGTACTAAGATGTGTGACCTCAGAGAAGACAATAAATTGCACACAATGAGTGAAGAAAATGCAATGGAACTAAGCCAGTGCGACGTCCAAAGAACCAATGTGTTATCATGGTAAACGTAACTGCGATATTATGACAATTGATGAAGCATCTGGAAACTATACATACTATATGATCATTTTCCTAGAAGAAAAAATAAATATCTTTAGCTGGATAAAACCCTCGGCATACTAGCAAGTTTCATAATGGTTTTGTCATCAACTAAACAAACCCGACTGAACTCAATTGAACATATGATGGAAGTTCTGTCAACTAAATAATCGAATAATGAAGTTAACATATATATAGTAGGGATCTAACCTTGCTTTTATTGAAACCTCATCTGTTGCACCTGCAGTCTCAAAGTTTGCACAAATTTCCAAGTTGTTATTATGTCCCTGCATCTCCACACCCATACTACTTTTAGATGGCTTAATAATGAATATATGTTTTGGCTTGCTGTCAGAAGCATCAACTTGATGCTCAAAATTTGAGTGCTGAAGACCATACTCTTTATTTCCTTCCGTCCTCAGACCCGTGTCATCAACCTTATTAGCATCCGACTCTATAACTGGAAAATCCCTGCCCTCGGAGAAGCTATTTATGTTCAATTGGCTATTTATAGTGGAACCTGTCAAAAAAAATGTGTACTGATTTAAACACGAAGACAAATTGGATCCAAACTCTAAATCATCAACCACCAGGAAAAAATAACAGAAAAATAAATTTGGATATATTATTTGTCAGTTGTTTTCATATATCTATTCAGTTCACACTCTTTTTGCTTCTGTGTTTGATGCATAATGCGTATTGATTATTTGGATATCTTACTTTATAGGCACATAGCAAAACAAATGCTACATGCCACATGGTATGCCCTATATATGTAAACCTGATATGAGTATCAATCTCAAACGCGGTGTTGGAAGGCTTTTGTGAGCACTTGGTATGATGACCAAGTATCGGAAATAGGCTTCCCACTAATGGAGTAAAACTCCTCAATAATGGTTTTAACCCTCTAAACATGCATTAAGATCCCCCATAAATGAGAGTCGTGTACCATAGATAGATGATGATGATCTATTCAATAATCCTCTGCAGAGTTGAATGGCATTGGACAAACAAAAAAATTGTAAAGCTATTTCACCACTCAATTTAAACTTATGATCCATATCCTTTTCTTCCTTAATTTTATCTTAGACCATAAATCTGCACGACTAGTGCAGAGCGTTAAGAAAGTTTCCAAAACATGCAAGATGACAAAAGTGGTATAACTCAAGGAATGCGGGTGCTAAGAAAAAATTCGCTAGAGGAATAAGAGAAACATCGACATGGTTTCCTAAAAATGAAATGTGAGAACTAGTCGTGGCTTCAAGTCGATGATTTGATCTCAACTAGTTGACTAGTCGTCGACTAGTCGAGCGCCGTGATAATAGTGCATCTAATACAGTAGCAATGATATAATAACAGTATAATAAGGCGTTAAAAAACAATGATACAAACTCAACTATAAAAGCAGGTTGAAAATTTATGTACAACCAAAGGAAAAAAGATCAAAAATAAATATTAACAAAGCAGTTAAAGGATGGAGGGGAAATTAGACGAATGAAAAAAAACATTTGTCTTATGAAAATCATCAAACATTATGCCTACTTTTGTTTTTTCTTCTTAAAGACAATAATTTGATGAACTTTATAAGACGTTAAATAAAAAAGATTTTATATGATAACGAAATGAAATCGTAACCAACATATTAGTTATGGTGACCACCATATCAAGTTCTTTCATATAACTAAAAACAGCAATGACACAAATAGCAGTGGAGCAATGGTATCATAAACCAATGCTTAAAACCAACGATATTAAAAAAAGATAACTTCGTTTCTTATCCATGGAAAGCGACAAACAATTGACATTAAAAGCTTTGGAATTAGGAAAAAATAACTTCTCAAAAGTTAGGATTTCATTTCAAACAGGAGCAACCCATTTATCGATTGTCCAAAATTAGAACAAATCTGACAATGATTGTTATAGAATTAGAAAAAAAATAGTAACTTTACACCTATGATTTCACCTCTCGAACAGGAGAAAACTCTTGCATGAATCAGAATTTGGATCTGGATCTATGCGGGCGATGACGTAATCAGAAGTTGATGCAGCGATCCTCCTACTTTTTGTCTAGTACCCTTGCCTGTTAGAAAGCTGAAAGAGAAAAATGTGTGAAAGAAGGGAAAAATAAGGAGGATAAAAGCAAATGCAAGCGAAAAAAAAAGCGTGACTGTTGAGTTCTCGGCTTGTACAAAGGTAGATTAGTGCTTCACTTCTCCTCAAATTTTTTTGTATATTTGTGAAATGTAAAGTACGGAGAAACAACGATTTAGGGTTGAGGACTAATGATTTAACCCATTAGTGCAAAATTTACTTTAACAAAAATTATTTCAACAACAATTAATGACTAAGTCTACCTTGAATTATTTTCAATACATATCAAGATGAAACTCACAGCAAATATTTACACTTAAACAAGCTAATTGATTTAATTACCCAGTCAATTAAAACATTGAAATGCCTCAGCCTCAGCCTCACCATCAACCCTAATTGATTTAATTGGATCTTGGCTTCTAGCTAATCCATTACTGTAAAAATCATGAACCAAATGCTCCACCATTCAACATTAATTCAATAATAATAATATCAATAATAACTTACATGGATGGCTGATGGATGGAGACCCGGCAGGTGGTAACACGAGCTGGCACGATAGGTGGGCACATCGGCAGAAGGGGCAGTAGGAGGCAGGTGGTCACACGCGTGCAGCACAGAGTGACAAATGCAGTAGGATTTGGAATAGGGAGAACGGATTTGGTGAGCGGTTTTCATGACATTAATCAAGGGTATGAATAAGGGTAAACGAGAAGTTGTAAATTAATTGGGGAAAATCAGAAACGAAAATACTGAAACAATAAAGGAAATTCGTTTAATTTGGAATCAGGTTTAAGAAATAGATTTTAGCTAAATGTTAGATTAATAATCGATGGTCCAGATTTTTTTTAAGAGTGAACAATGGATTGCTAACTAATCAGCGTTGGATTATATTAGTTAAACAGTGCAGATTCTGTACATATAGATGACGCGGATTGCTAAGTTTGCAAGTAATCACAAAATCACAGGTGAAGCATTGCTTGAATAAATATTCGTCGGTATTCTACCTGAGTTTGCAGCAGAAAATAGTGATAGAAATTTTCTATCGTAATTTGACGCAATTTGCGACGGTTAAGTGAGGGATGACAGTAGACGACGGTAATAAATAACAGAAAAAAGTTGAAAAAACAAAAAAGTATCCCTTGCAGATCGCATGGAAATCCATTGCAAATTAGCGACGGAAATTTCCACTTTTAAATTTTTGACGCTAAATCAGTGTTTTCTTGCTGTGCACCTTATTCAACAGTCAGAATCATTTTATTTTTTTATAGCTGCTAACAGACGATTCTTTGTACCTAAATTCTCAAGATCATTTTATTTTAGCATCGAGGTGCGGGAAAAAAGTAATCCAAATGGTTGCTTAGAAGAAAAATCAACCTGCAACTTAGTTGATGACATGAGAAACTTCGAGAACATCTGGAAATTCCTAAATGGCAGGTATTTAGAGGATCGTGGGGGAGCACTCTAATCCATTCTTCCAGTCAGTCTCATCCAGATAAGGTTACTGGTCTTATACTTAAGTGCATCTTTATGTTAAGGAAGAAGGAACTTGATTGATTTTATAAAGGTGGTGCAAGTGTAATATTCCACGATTCTTGGGAGCCATTTAGAGATTTCATTCCTAAAAATAAAATAAATCGTTTCATTGATGCATATTAAATGAGGTTAAATTCCAATGACTTTTTGTTGTAGGTTGCTACTGCAAAAATATGGACTGGGAACTTATGACTGCGCCACTTGTTTTAAATGAAGAAAATGTCAAGAAAGGGGAGGGTGACAAATTATCTTTCACATTTTCTAAGATTGAAAACCATTATTCTTTTAATGAGGGGTTTTTCCTTCACCCGTACCTGTTGGGGAATGTAACGACCAAGAAAAATCGACGCTCGAATTTTCAACAATAATATATAATCCTGTATTACTTGTCATAAACCTAAGTATCGAAAACCCAGACTATTAATAGAAAGAAGTTAGAGGATGATAAGAGAAAGAAAGAAATTTTAGAATAGAAGAATAAGAAGATCAGAGTCTCGCGGTAGAACGAATAAAATAAAATATATCAAAATGCTTTACATAAAATGAACTCTGTGTGTGTGTGTGTGTGTATATATATATATATATATATATATATATGATTACAACATCATAATATACATTCATATCAATTAATACACACAGCAGAATAAACTAGTACTAGTAAGTACGAGTATATATCTTGACTCCAACTCCTTTTCTGAAGTTCCAAGCGAAATCTAATCTGGAAGTATACTCGGTCTGATCCGAGCACATTTGAAGCGAAGAAAAATTCACCTGAGTCAGTCTGGAATACTTTCAGAGATAAATTCACATGACAAACAACTTACTTAACTTTATAAATCCTTTTAGAAAGAAAAGAATAATCGTAAGACCAGTACACACATAAACATAGACGTTTTTTACCTTATGATAACCCGAAACATTTCTGATATATCAAATTTTAGTGATATTACAATAGGGTCTATCAAATCACAAATAAATAGCCATTTAGTAGAACGCTTGCATCAAACGCTCTACATATTCATTATATAATCAAAAATTGCAAGGCGCTTATTGGAGAATGGATTCCAACTATGACAAGGTATGAGACGACCTTTCGATCAATGTACTCTAAAGGGAATACAGTGGGGTTCAACCAGAATATCTTGCAACCCGGCCACACATGACCGACCACTTATTCAACTTAAGTGTATCAAATATATTATCACCGTATGGTTTTGTGGGCCCACCATACTTCCCGAGAGATACATAAACGAAAGAAGAACAAATATGAATTTTCTATAGATTGTGACAGAATACAGTGGGGTTCAACCAGAACATCTTGCAACCCGGCCACACATGACCGACCACTTATTCAACTTAACTGTATCAAATATATTATCACCGTATGGTTTTATGGGCCCACCATACTTCCCGGGAGATACATAAACGAAAGAAGTACAAATATGAATTTTCTATAGATTGTGACAATACACCCTGCTTGGGTGCGGCCTAACTAGCTATGCTGCCTTCCCGATTTTTTGTCATTTCCCGGTTGTGAGGCTTGAGGTCACGTTTTATCTTTAAGAAGAAATCTCATACCTTTGAATGCCACATCATCAGATCCATCAAATCACTAATTGACGTCTATAAATATACTCTGGGTGTTAAGCAAGAGAATTTCTCCGGCACCAAACTTGGTATATTTGTAAAAATCAACGCATGTGATTCTTAAGGACATACTCTGTCAGACATTCGCCCATACAAGTCATCTAGGAACAGGATGAACCGAAGGCACCCTCTTACCGCATCCTATATAGGAATCACCCCAAGGATCGGTAGTGGGAAGTCCTTGCAATCCGAATATTTCAATCACGATAAATGTAACAACCTGCGAGAATTCGACGACCGAATTTCGACAATAATATTGTATCACTTGTCAGAACCCAATATCGAAAACACAGATAGTTATTAGAAAGAAATTAGAGGGTGAGATAAGAAAGAAATATTAGAATAGACGAAGAAGACGAAACACGACACAAAATCAAAGTCTCACATCATAGTGGAATAAAATATAATATAGAAGTAAATCTTTATTGAGAGCATTTAAAAATGCTTACAATCATAAGAGTACATTTGGACAGTTATATTAACCTATCCTCATATGCAACACACAGTGGAAAAATATTATATAATATCATATGTCTGAACCCATCCAGCTCGTCTCTTCATAGTATCCAATAACATGAACCTGTACAGCTCGGTCTAACCCGAGCATTACAAACACCGGGTCGGTCTGGTGAACCAGAGTGAGAAAAACACACTAAGTTTAAAGGAATAACGCAACTTGATTTTATCTTCAAAATCTTTTCGAAAGAAAAGGATAATCGTAAGACCGAATCCACACATAAATATGGACAGTTTTTACCTTACGATAACACAAAGCATTTTTGGAAATAATATTATTCTGATATTATGACAGTGTCTAATACAAGTAAATATCAATCTAGCAGAACGCTTGCATCTCACGCTCCACATATATAGTATACAATCAAAACCCCGGGCGCTTATTGGAGAATGGATTTCCTGGCAAGGTATGGGACCACCCTCCCGACAATGTATCTCCAGAGATGAATACATTGGGGGTTCAACAAGAACATCTTGCAATCCAGGCTAAACATGACCGACCCCTCACTTCGCTTGAGAGTACCGAATATATCATTACCACGGTTGGGGGCCAGTCAACCGAACCGATAACATACATACAAAATAAACAGGGACAACCGAAGGCATTTAATTTCTCCAGATCCGGTAATGATATACCCTTTTGATGGGTGCGACCCACATAGCCATGCGACTTACCCGATTTTTGCCATTTCCCGGTTGATGAGGCTAGAAGTTAAGCGTATTCTTCAGAGTAGCATGTCTCCATCCACTTTGAATGCCACATCGTTAGATCCACCAGATATCACTAAGTGACGTCCACAAAAATACCTTAGGTGTTAAGAGAATGGCCATTCTCCATCATCAACATGGTATGTTTGAAGAAATCAATGTACGTGACCCCTTTGGAAATACTCTGTCAGACACTCAACCGTTTAAGTCATCCAGGATGAACCGAAGGCACCCTCCTACCACATCCTATATAGGTGTCACCCAAGGATCAGTAGCGAGTAGTTCTTGCAATCTGAAGATTTCAACCATAACAGAATCATCGTACGTCTCCAGGGATCAGCCAGAGATTGTAAGTGATTCTTCCATTCTATGAAGATCCACGGTCTTCGATTGCTCCAGCTTGATTAGCATCCTCCACGTATTCGTATTTATTGGTCGGAATGGTTTTCGAATATAAATTCAATCCCGGTCTTTCCATACCAATAATCGTATGGGCAAGATTTGATAGTCGGTTATTTAACTATCAAATAAACAAAATGAAATGGATCTACTGGTTGAGTACACAACATCACTTGGCCTTTTTAATAAAAAAGAATTAATGAATGATTAATTAAAACTTCTAAATCTTTTAACACAATATCCACTTCTTATTTTAATACACTAATATTCTCAAATCATTTCCTTTAAATACGTAGAAAAGTATCTTATAATCGTATCCAATTACCATTTCCAATCATGCGTAACAAAATCACTTATTATCTTTATCGAGGAAATCGATTCAACTTATCATTCGTAAAGTAATCGTTACGAAATCTCCTTTTGTTTCGTTATTTGAAAACAATAACAAACACTTATCCTTTTAGAATAACTCATTCTAAAACGCATTTCTTTATTTCGAAAATATCATTATATTTTCACAACTCCTTTTATTACCTTGATTATGAAAATATCATTTCATATTTTCTAGCCCATGTTATTTCCGTTACTTTGGAAATATCAATGCATATTTCCTCAAATTATTTTATTTCCTTTAATTTGAAATCTCATTATATTTATTAACAAATTCTTCGAATAACGTCAAATTATTATTTCTCATAATAAATCGCCTTTAACATCTTTAACATTACAATTAATATCATCCTCCAATAATCTTGAAGTCGTTCAAGTTGGGGTATTTTAATTACCTCTCAGACCTTAATCAACAACATTCTTATCTTAAGATAGATATGAATTGTAATTCAAAAACCCATATTCATTCTAATTCCAACAAATAACACTTTACTATTTATTTAAATTATGATTTTATAAAACCTCCTTACTTCTGAAATCCCCTTTTTAAATATACTATTATTACTAAATTCGTTGATTTAGTAAATGATAAATAAAATATCAACTTTAAAACCTCAGCTTCTTTAAATTCTTTGTTTCATTATCAGGATTTTATTACAAATCCTATTACTTGATCTTTTACCAAATTCAATTATAAGATCCTTTTTCTAACCCTTTCAAGCATTTCCTCTTTGGAAACCTTATTTCAAAACTCATCCATTTCTCTTAATGTGATTATTAAATAATGTTAATTTAAATTAATGCTTTAACTTTCCATCTCTTTGTCAACTCGTTTATACAATTATAGTTTAATATAAACCCTTTTTCATCTTGATTTCCTTTACTAATTCCAACATTTAATTTTAAGCCTATCACATTCGCTTAAAATCACTATATAACCTCATTTACCAAATTCGATTTTAATATAAACCTGTTCATAAATTAACTTTGAAATCCAATTATATTTCGTTACTAACTTCGATCACGTACTTAAATGAACTTCATTTAAGAAGAGATTTCTTTAAATTGTTATTAATTTACTTTATCATTAACTGGAATAAATATCCAATTTCTTTTTTTATTCTTATAAAGTTAAACTGTTCGTTAAATGATTTCATTGAATTAAGCACAAACTCATTTAATTTAATAATCAGTTTCCATTAAAATAGTTGACTTAGTCAACTTCAAAACATGATTAACTCATTGATCAACTCTAACTTGTCTTTTTCATTTAAACAAATTAATAATATAGTTAATTTAAATAATCATATTTACTTTGATTATTATTAATCAAATAATAATATAATCCCATTTTAATTGTAACTTAAAACAAATAATCTTAGTTACTAATCGTTACATTAGTCCTTGTTCACCTGCTTATTCATCTTATTAGTATAAGAATTTGTTTTATAAATCATTTAATAATTTAGCTGAGGCACGTGCTTCGTACACGGTATATTTTTGGAACAAAAATGGTATTTGTGGTTAAAACAATCAATATATGCGTGTGCTTCGCACACGGTATATTTTTGATACAAAAATGGTATTGTGGTTAAAACAATCAATATATGCGTGTGCTTCGCATACGATATATTTTTGATATAAAAACGGTATTTGTGGTTAAAACAATCAATGTATGCGTGTGCTACGCACACGGTATATTTTTCTTTTTATAAACTTCATTTAAAAGAATATATTTAAAAATCTCTATTCAGTTATAAAATGAATTTTATAACTTCATTTCAAACGATTCACCTTACGGTAAATTAATCTTTATAAAACGTTTATAATTTAGGCCATCTACTGCCAATTTCTCAACCAATATTTCTCGTTGGTTAATATCAAGGGTTCAATATTAATCAATAATCAACCCATCACCCAATCAGGTTATTAGACAGTGCATGTGATATAACATGAAAATAAGTAATAAATTTTGAGGAATTTGGTTGGATTCCCCCAACCCGTTCTTCCCTATATTCAATACAACATGAATAATTATTCAACTGGTAACGGTCAACTAACAACCATTCAAGCACCCAATTCAATTTTAAACGTTTATATTTTTATAAACGTAACCAATAAGGTAAGTTACCTTCATTGGAAATAATCGTTAAAATAACGATTTGGTTTTGATTAAATTAAACGAATGTTTAATTTAAATCAGTTATATAAGAATATCCAATATATATGCAAACAGTTATCAAATCATTCAACCAATAGCAAACAAAGCACACAAATATTTAAACTCGACTTATATAAATATAAGTGGGATAACTGAGTGAGTTTAACTCACCAAATCCTGTTGTTGCTAAAGCGGTTCGGTTCCATTTCCAGTTAAATTAAACTAGCGTTCAATTTAACTGTAATTTCCAGCAATCTCCAGCTAAGTCAGTTCCAAAATATAGCGTTTGCCGGTATGGTCCTGGCGTTGCTTGTTTTTGGTTCATTCTGATACTGTATGAATGAGGTATAATTTAAATAAGTTAATGGTTAAATTTAAATTCGCTAACCCTTAAATTTTAACTAATTTTAATAACGTGTTTGTATATGTGAATTCGACCCAAATTATTACCTTTAACATGTCTCGCTCGCACACCGATTTACCTTCGTTCGCACCCCATGACATGTTTTTTAAACTCCCAAACAAACAGTCGTCTGCCCAATTCTTACCACACCAGCTACAGGCCTTCTACTCTCTCCTTTTTATTTTTATATATATTTACCTAAAGCGCAAATTCCGAACTTTTGCTTGTAGCCCATAATTAGACGTAGTCCTCTTCCTATACTCTTTGTAACCGCATGCACTCCTCTTCCAACGTTCTTCTCTTCTTCATACAACCCTTCTACCCATTGCCAAATAAACACCCCCACACGCAATTCCTCTTTCCATCGTATTCTATTTGTTTATTTCTTTTTTTTCTTTTTTCCCCTCTCAGAACCCATTTCCATGCAAAACTGGTATACAACATTTATGCACCACAAAATAAACCATTCAACATTTCCGTTCTCCTCCATATTCCATCTACTATTATTATACTTCTCGCATGGACATTCCTTCCCAGTGCATGATCCTAACATTCTTCAGCGTTCCCTTTTTTTAATTTTATTAACAGCCAATGCCCACCGAAACTTCCTCCCCACATCTCCAGTCACAAAAACAGCCTACTCCCATCTCAATCAAACTCCACTGTCCCATTTTATTCCTTCCACTTCTTTTTCTTTTTTTCCTTTCTCTGCTTAAAAACGAAAGCCCAGAGCCCCATATGTACTTTCAGGCCATCCGCTTCCCTTACCTTCCCTTTCACTACTTTTTTTTCGTTTTGTCCCTTAAACATCTCTCGCCTCATGAACCACTTCATGCAACCGCTCAAGCTCGCCCCCATAGCCGGAGAGCCACCGCTATATCCATCACTAACGTTTCCGTCTTCCATGCATCACCATGTGTATGCAAGCCCTCCACCCTCTCCAAAAGTCGAACTACTTCAGCATGTAAAAAAAAACCGCAGAGCACCATGCACAAGACGGACGCCACCTCCTACTTCACCCGAGCGCCGAGCCAACCCCCTCTCCATTCATCATTATATGTCAGTTCTGCGACACCGTTAGCTGTCGCACCTCCACTTCGCCGCATGCACTCCACTTCAACCCTCCACGCTACCGTCTGAAACGCTGTATCCCATCGACAGTGTGTATTTGAGTGTTGCTTTAGATTTAATAAACATGTAGCTTGCATGATTTAGATTAGATGAGGGGAAGTTTGTTTTGATTTAATAGGTTAGAGGATGTGGTTCCATTACTGGAAAGCAGAAAAAGTCAAATAGAGGTGAGGTCCTTTTATAATAATAAATAGCGTCGAGGCCAAGTTCTAGAGTATAGGATTTCAGTGCTTTAGGGTAGCTGTTTCGTGGGTTAATTCAAAAATATACTTGGTGTAACGAAAAGGAATTTCGCTCGATCCGAATCAGTCGCTAAACCGATCAAGACCGTTCGAAACGCCTGATTGTTTTGAGAACACGACAAATCAGAATCCAAACATAAGAACATTTCATTGTATATTACAACAATTCATCAGATTACAAGGATATACAGAGTATAAATCAATATTACACATTCGATAAATATCAGAGATTACAATAAATTACATAGCAGCGGAAAATAATACAAAATACAACTGAAGGAGATATACGGGTACAAAGCTTTCCGGATATCGTTCCAGCTGTAAACCAGGATCCAGTGAATATAAATCTGCAAAACCAAAACTACTAGCTGCCCGTGTCGAAAATAGGGGCACCCAGAGTTTAGGTTAAAACAATAAACTCCAGGTCAGTCATGGAATAGGTGTGAGAACTAAAACAGTTATTTAAAACTTTACTTTAAATCAGATATATCAAGGGACCACGCCATATAACACGGAACGGGTTTCCTCCCAAGAATACCAGTGCATATAACAAAACAACGCAATTCTTTTTGGAAAAATGAAGCTATTATAAGACCCAGGTCCTATCACACAATGCAACGCAAGCCGGGGGATAGGGTTTTCCCTTATAATAGCCAAACATGCTTAGTACGTTTAAAACAAATCATTTGATACTATTATAAGTGTATAGTGTTTAAAACAATTTCAATCATAAATATCAATCATAGACGGCATGGGTACCATATATCATGTCGCCATACTAGTTCTACAAATAAAACACCAAAATCACGTATTTGGAAATTGGATTTCCATCTGTGAACCGAGGCCAGGGATCGTCCTCAACCGATTCGAGATAATCTAGCCCATGTCTAAGGATCAGAACGCATCAACCCTTTGGATCGTCAGGGCCGGTCCACTGATGTGGATTATTATGTCTGAACACTACGTTTCCCAGCCCTATGGGGCATAAATGAGCCAACGAATGACTCCATCGGTCCCGGATCGACCGATATAACCGAGGCGCCTCGCAACAGCAACAACCACATAAGTCAAACTCGTCAGGGCATGTAAAACCACTGAAGCCACTTCTAGCTAGAAGGAAACGCATGCCCTCCCTGAGGTCCTTCTCCCGTTTCTGGTTCACTACCGGTGTGAGGCTCGCGAATCAACGCTACACAAAGCTACGCCACACAGGCCGTGCTTTGATCATCACCACAAGACTTTGCTTTTCAACAGAAGCCTTGATCATTTTCATCTTAGCATGCCGCACAGGAAAACCATTCCATGCAACCGATATCAATCAATCACACAGAATGATATCCAATGTCAGACACACAGTCCATTTACAAGTCCGTTCTGGGTCTGAACGAAACCGGAGGCACCTAGTACCTCGCATATCCATCGATCTCCAAGTACGTCTGGACGACTACTAACTGTTCCCATCTTCTTGGGTGTACAGCCCAATCAAGATCATCAGTAATCACCCAAACGACGTGAAGACCTCCGGTCTTCAACCACCGTCTTCATCTTCGACTCATCGTCGAATCAGTTGTTCAGAATGGGATATACCCGGTCTTTCTGAATAACTCGCGTATATAATAGACAAGTGTTACACAAACACAACATACGCCTCATTCCAATTCACTAGTCACTAACCGTAAATTAACAAGAGAATAATTCCCCAAATATTAACCCCGAAGGCCGAAACTAACATCAGATCAATATCCAGAAAACCATTCTGCTTAGCTAACCGACAGTTAGTTTCTAAATTTCACATTCTTAGGGAAAGGTTCCCATTAATTTTATCAAAGATAAATCCTTTAAATTTATTCTTTAATCTACTTTTGAATATCAATTCAAACTAGTCGGGATTAACGAACCTTACCGAAGTAATCATCTGTTTTTAATTTCCCAACCCCAACCTATTCATCCCATGAAGTAAAACTGGTCATACTTCATATCTAACACCACGATGTTATCGGTAAATTCAATTACCATTTCACGTTCAAATCTAATTAAAGATTTAACTATCGCCTGGAGCAAAACTGGTGATACTCCATTCTCGATCTTTTCAATCTAATTAAAGATTCATTAAAACTCCACTTAGTTTTAATCTTTACTTGGGTTAAAGAATTAGTGTCATTTAAAACACGGTTCACGATAAACCCCAAAATCACATCACATTTCAATCAGTCGCTAACCGTAAATTAACAAGTGAGCAATTCCCTAAGTATTAACCCCGAAGGCCGAAACCAACATCAGATCAATACCCCAGAAACCATTCAACTTAACTAATCTCCAGTTAGTTTCTGATTTTCTTAACTCCTTTGGGTCTAAGAACAGTATTATTGAAGATACCGTTCACGACAACCCAAAATCACATTTCATTAATTATCGGGTTAAAGAACAAGTGTTATTTAAAACACTGTTCACGATAAACCCAAAAATCAACTCCAATTCAATTCCAATTAAATATTATTTAATTGGTACACTTCATTAAATCTAAATAAAAAGATTTAATCATTTTCTCAACTGGGCTTAAGAACGGTGTTAATGAAGACACCATTCACGACAAACCCAAATCACATTTGATATTAAATACAAGGCTCTGAATAGAAAATATATCGGCTTATATTCAATATCAAATTCTACGACAAACAAATATCGTATTGAAAATAACGATATATATATATATATATCTTTCAAATTTCCATAAAATATCTGTATAATCACGAAATCCAACATCGAAATATTCCGAAGACAATTTCGATTCAAATCCATTCCAATGTAATTATTGGAAATTCTGGTTATTTTCAAAACCATTTCAAATCCAATTTATTTATTTTAAAAAAATAAATTATTATTCTAGTTCAAAACTAGTTCATTTCGATAAAAATCTATTTTTATCTTTTCAAATATGGAGTTTTTCATCCCAATTCTTCAAAAATCATTTCTTATGATTTTACACAAATTATTACTATTTTTGATAATTTTATCAAGGCCCGTACAGTCGATTTCCATCAACGGCCATCGAATTGCACTTACAACGACCTTTTCCAAATTTGATTTGAACATAATTCCAAATCCAACCGTTAGATTTCTAATTTCTTATATTCGTTAGAAAGCTCTTTTCGATACGAACCCAACGGTTCTGGTTTTAAGAGAATCCGATGGTCGGATCTCCCGCAATATCCATTCGAAGTCAATGGTCGAAATTCACGAACTGCCGCGGCGCGGCGCGTTCTATTTAGGCCATTATATTATATATATAATATATACTTCGTCGATTTCCTTTTAAAACGTATTTTATAAATCATTTTAAATTCATTTTCAAAACGATTTCAACTTCCATCTCAAATTCAAATCAAAATTGAATCTTTCCAATATAAATTCGTTTTAAATTCATTTCAAATTTATTTCAATTCAAATCGATTTTTAATTCAATTTCAGTTCGTTTTCAATTCAATTCAATTTCAATTTGAATTCATTCCTATTCAATTTCAATTCGAATTCATTTCATTTCAAAATATCAGATTTTGAAATCACTTTCGATATTCATTATAAAATGAATAAAAGCTATATAAATATCGTTTACGTCAAAATGGCGTAAATCTAAACAACACGGCTTCATATATTTCTATTTTCAAATATTCGATTTTAAATATTTCTATTTCAAATATTTCTATTCAAATATTTCTATTCAAATATTTCTATTTCAAATATTTCTATCGCAAATATTTCTATTTCAAATATTTCTATTCAAAACTGGAATGAGGCCCAATCAATTACCATATAATGTTAATTATACGGATTTTCTACAACACATGTATAAAATAGCAACGATAAATAATCAACCATCATCCAGAGTGCGTTCTACACTGTATAAGCATCAAATGTAAATATTTAATGCTCATAACAGCATGTCAATCAATCAATCGACATACAACTAATTATTGGGATTAGTGTATGTCATATATCATCCCAATACCCGTGTGTGGTTTCAAACAACCAGACACAGATTTTATTTGTGCAGTTGGGCGATGTGTAAAATTTATCGTCCCAATCAATATCAATCAAATCAGTGTATATAAACAAACCTCCGATTTGTTTATAATTATTTATTTTAAATACACGTTAAAAATTCTATTTTCAACTATAAAATATTTTAATTATATTAATATTTTATTTCCATTTCACATCATATCACACAATCAACTACACAACAAAATCAAACAAGCATACAAGCCGTCCATGGTCTGTGGAAGATGGGTGTCGGGTGCTACTAAACACCGTCTGCATCCTAGTATATATTTTTAACTAGAAAAATTAAATTAAAGGTGAGAAGTTCTCACAGAGGGTTCCACTCCGCCGTGCTTTCCTTTCGAACTGCCGAATCATCTGGATCGGTTTGAAATTCCAATGTAGTTCTTTTCACGCTGTTCACAATAAAAATTGTATTTTTATTGCTTCATTCAATAAATAAAAATCATATTTTTATTTCTACTTCATATATAAAGATCAAATCTTTACTATCCGTATAATATAAAAATCGTATTTTTATTATCATACATAAATAAAAATCGAACCTTTATGTTGAATAAAAATCGAACATTTTTGTTAAATAAAAATCAAAGCCTTCCTACAATAAAAATCTTAACTTTCTATTTTTAAAAATCTATTCTTTCCATATTTAAAAATAAAACTAACCTTTTTATATAACTAAAAATCTAATTATTAACATGCTTATATATATAAATAAAAATGCAATCTTTATCACTAAAAATCATAGCTTTTACTTTTCTATGTTCTTATTAATGAACCATATTTTAACCATGCTTCTTTTTTTTTTTAAAGGAAACTGATTTTAAATTGTAATTTATAAATTAGTTAAATTAAATTAAATAAATAAAACTCACCAGAATTGTTTTCAGCGAAGAAAGAGATTGCAGTTGCGCATTGTTGGTGGTCGTGAGGAAGTTCGCCGGAGCAGTGGGGGCACGCGCCTGCGCTGGCGACGTCGGAGGCAGCAGTGGCGGGTGGCGGCTCATCTTCGTGGCCTTCGCAGTTCCATGGGTCGCGTTGTCATCGAATCGGAGGGGGAGGGGAAGGAATCGATGGTCTGGAGAGAGAGGGGGGGTCGCCGGAGTTGGGGACGTCGGCGGAAGCTCCGCTGACGCGGCGATGAGGCCTGGGGGAGATCGCGATTTCCCCCTTTTTCTTTTCCTTTTTTTTCTTTTTTTCTTTTTATTTTCGGTTTTCTGATTGAACGTGAAAAGGAAAGTGGGGAGGGTGTCGTTGACTAAGGGAGAGGAGGGAGAAAATGTTTTATATAAATTTTAATTATTTAATTTTGAATTCCATAAAGTTTCCTTTTCATTCAAACTCCAATTCAAACCCACCGACTGTCATCCCTAGCGCAATACCCCCATTCCGAACACAATGGGATATGTATCGTAAGCCAATTCGATCATTACGATCAGTTTCCGTTGAATTTAAAATATAAATCATTATATATTCAATTCGAACGTACATTTTAAATTACCGGGGCCACATACAGATTCAGAAAATTCCAGAAAAAAATATTTCTAGCTTTGTATTGACGATACGGTCTTAACAAAACTAGTTTTGTCGAATTCTGAGACCGTTTGAAAAATGGCCATTTTCCAGTCGATTAAAATCAATTGAAACTGGTCAAACGCGTTTACCTTTGCCACGCTCACATATTGATTCGAAAAATTATGAAATTTGAAACCTAGCAATAACTAGACATCATGGATCCAAGAAAAGTGGTTTCGTCGTAATCTGAGGTCGTTTGAAAAATGGTTATTTTCAATGGCCAGAATTCCATAGCGACTATTCTGAAATTTCAACTGGACATAACTTTTTATCCCCGCTATGAAATTTTGATTTTTCGGATTCATTAGAAAGATATTCTCAATTAGATTCAAATATTTTTGGTTTCGCTAAATTCCGGTTTATTTTGAATCCTGTACATTCATTTGAAATTCGAAATCGAATTATCGAACTACCGCGCCATTTTCAATTCCTTTTATAATTAAAAATAAATATTTATATTCTAACGACGATCTATATAAATATATACATTATAATTCTGTTCAAAATAAATTTCTCGTTTATATTATTTAAAATAATCCATATTAAATATTTAAAATTCATTAAAATCGCCAATTTAAAAATTTTAAACTGGCCCAGATTTTCGGGTTGTTACAATCTCCCCCACTTAAAACTTTTCGTCCCCGAAAAGGAACGAAGCCGAAAGTTGTTCAACTAATCAACTCAACTTCCATTATTTTCACTACGGCTTAAGTTCTTCAACTTTTCAGTTTCTAAGAACTTTTCAAATTTTTCAAAAATTTGGCTAACACCCTAAATTTTCGAAAAATTTCGCCATAACCTCCCCTGCACCAGGGACTTCGGGATATTTCATATAGCCTCCCATGGCCTTCTTCAATCCAAAAGAAAAAGAAAAAGCCAAGCGGCTAGCCAATCGGCTCATAAAATCATCATCACCCAAACAAAACAGTAAATTATGGTAAACATGTACCTATTTGTCGGGCAAACAATTTTATTCTTCTGCTCTAGCCTCCTTGCTATGACCTGTTCAATGTAAGTACATGCACATGCAAGCAAATGCGACTAATTTTCCAATATAATTCACTATTTGGTTCAAATTAGCTATATGGTTCAAATTTAATTAATCAAACTATAATCTAACAACACAATCAGCAATCAATTAGTGAATTATCATTTCAAATTCATAACTTTGATATATAGTCAAAAATCACATTTTTGATGCCAAGTCGCAACAATAAGCCCTATCTAATTTTGGTTCTCACACCAGTCAATAGGAAATATATAGATATCACACCTTCGAAACTCGAACACAAACTGCTGATGCTACGTAGTCATCAACAGAATCATCTCCGGGCGACTACAGTGCGATCCTATATCTACCCAATATATTAAAATTTCGAATACATGCGGATCAGACGTATACGCAAAATTTTTATATACTGGATAGTCCAAATCAATATAAATATATAATCAAATACGAATAATTGATTTAAATTTTCAAAACAAAATTGTTTTCATTTGAAAAATATACTCTTCACACTCGTTCTAGGATACTACTGATCCTATCTCTAACGAGTAATTCTAATTGGATATTACTAATCCAATCTCTGATGAATTCTTTCGTTTGGTTCTAACGTGTCTTGTTCTCTGAGCTTTGTAAACCAAAGCTCTGATACCAACTATAACGAAAATGAATTTCGCTCGATCCGAATCAGTCGCTAAACCGATCAAGACCGTTCGAAACGCCTGATTGTTTTGAGAACACGACAAATCAGAATCCAAACAGAAGAACATTTCATTGTATATTACAACAATTCATCAGATTACAAGAATATACAGAGTATAAATCAATATTACACATTCGATAAATATCAGAGATTACAATAAATTACATAGCAGCGGAAAATAATACAAAATACAACTAAGGAGATATATGGATACAAAGCTTTCCGGATATCGTTCCAGCTGTAAACCAGGATCCTGTGAATATAAATCTGCAAAACCAAAACTACTAGCTGCCCGTGTCGAAAATAGGGGCACCCAGAGTTTAGGTTAAAACAATAAACTCCAGGTCAGTCATGGGACTGGTGTGAGAACTAAAACAATTATTTTAAACTTTACTTTAAATCAGATATATCAAGGGACCACGCCGTATAACACGGAACGGGTTTCCTCCCAAGAGTACCAGTGCATATAACAAAACAACGCAATGCTTTTTGAAAAAATGAAGCTATTATAAGACCCAGGTCCTATCACACAATGCAACGCAAGCCGGGGGATAGAGTTTTCCCTTATAATAATCAAACATGCTTAGTACGTTTAAAACAAATCATTTGATACTATTATAAGTGTATAGTGTTTAAAACAATTTCAATCATAAATATCAATCATAGACGGCATGGGTACCATATATCATGTCGCCATACTAGTTCTACAAATAAAACCGCAAAATCACGTATTTGGACGTTAGATTTCCATCTGTGAACCGAGGCCAGGGACCGTCCTCAACCGATTCGAGACAATCTAGCCCATGTCTCAGGATCAGAACGCATCAACCCTTTGGATCGTCAGGGTCGGTCCACCGATGTGGATTATTATGCCTGAACACTACATTTCCCCGCCCTATGGGGCGTAAATGAGCCAACGAATGACTCCATCGGTCCCGGATCGACCGATATAACCGAGGCGCCTCGCAACAACAACAACCACATAAGTCAAACTCGTCAGGGCGTGTAAAACCACTGACTCCACTTCTAGGTAGAAGGAAACGCATGCCCTCCCTGAGGTCCTTCTCCCATTTCTGGTTCACTATCGGGGTGTGAGGCTAGCGAATCAACACTACACAAAGCTACGCCACACAGGCCATGCTTTGATCATCACCACAAGACTTTGCTTTTCAACAGAAGCCTTGATCATTTGCATCTTAGCATGCCACACAGGCAAACCATTCCACGCAACCGATATCAATCAATCACACAGAATGATATCCAATGTCAGACACACAGTCCATTTACAAGTCCGTTCTGGGTCTGAACGAAACCGGAGGCACCTAGTACCCCGCATATCCATCGATCTCCAAGTACGTCTGGACGACCACTAACTGTTTCCATCTTCTTGGGTGTACAACCCAATAAAGATCATCACCAATCACCCAAACGACGTGAAGACCTCCGGTCTTCAACCACCGTCTTCATCTTCGACTCATCGTCGAATCAGTTGTTCAGAATGGGATAAACCCGGTCTTTCTGAATAACTCGCGTATATAATAGACAAGTGTTACACAAACACAACATACGTCTCATTCCAATTCATCAGTCACTAACCGTAAATTAACAAGAGAATAATTCCCCAAATATTAACCCCGAAGGCCGAAACCAACATCAGATCAATATCCAGAAAACCATTCTGCTTAGCTAACCGACAGTTAGTTTCTAAATTTCACATTCTTAGGGAAAGGTTCCCATTAATTTTATCAAAGATAAATCCTTTAAATTTATTCTTTAATCTACTTTTGAATATCAATTCAAACTAGTCGGGATTAACGAACCTTACCGAAGTAATAATCTATTTTCAAGTTCCCAACCCCAACCTATTCATCCCATGAAGTAAAACTGGTCATACTTCATATCTAACACCACGGTGTTGTCGGTAAATTCAATTACCATTTCACGTTCAAATCTAATTAAAGATTTAACTATCGCCTGGAGCAAAACTGGTGATACTCCATTCTCGATCTTTTCAATCTAATTAAAGATTCATTAAAACTCCACTTAGTTTTAATCTTTACTTGGGTTAAAGAATCAGTGTCATTTAAAACACGGTTCACGATAAACCCCAAAATCACATCACATTTCAATCAGTCTGTAACCGTAAATTAACAAGTGAGCAATTCCCTAAGTATTAACCCCGAAGGCCGAAACCAACATCAGATCAATACCCCAGAAACCATTCAACTTAACTAATCTCCAGTTAGTTTCTGATTTTCTTAACTCCTTTGGGTCTAAGAACAGTATTATTGAAGATACCGTTCACGACAACCCAAAATCACATTTCATTAATTATCGGGTTAAAGAACAAGTGTTATTTAAAACACTGTTCACGATAAACCCAAAAATCAACACCAATTCAATTCCAATTAAATATTATTTAATATGTACACTTCATTAAATCTAAATAAAAAGATTTAATCATTTTCTCAACTGGACTTAAGAACGGTGTTAATGAAGACACCATTCACGACAAACCCAAATCACATTTGATATTAAATACAAGGCTCTGAATAGAAAATATATCGGCTTATATTCAATATCAAATTCTATGACAAACAAATATCATATTGGAAATAACGATATATATATATATATATATATATATATCTTCCAAATTTCCATACAATATCTATATAATCACGAAATCCAACATCGAAATATTCCAAAGACAATTTCGATTCAAATCCATTCCAATGCAATTATTGGAAATTCTGGTTATTTTCAAAACCATTTCAAATCCAATTTATTTATTTTAAAAAATAAATAAATTATTATTTTAGTTCAAAACTAGTTCATTTCGATAAAAATCCATTTTTATCTTTTCAAATATGGAATTTTTCATCCCAATTCTTCTCAAATCATTTCTTATGATTTTACACAAATTATTACTATTTTTGATATCAAGGCCCGTACAGTCGATTTCCATCAACGGCCGTCGAACTGCACTTATAGCGACCTTTTACAAATTTGATTTGGAAATTCCAAATCCAACCGTTATATTTCTAATTTCTTATATTCGTTAGAAAGCTCTTTTCGATACGAACCCAACGGTTCCGTTTTTTGGAGAATCCGACGGTCGGATCTCCCGCAATATCCATTCGAAGTCAATGGTCGAAATTCACGAACTGCTGCGGCGCGGCGCGTTCTATTTAGGCCATTATATTATATATATAATATATACTTCGTCGATTTCCTTTTAAAACGTATTTTATAAATCGTTTTAAATTCATTTTCAAAACGATTTCAACTTCCATCTCAAATTCAAATCAAAATCGAATCTTTCCAATATAAATTCGTTTTAAATTTATTTCAAATTTATTTCAATTCAAATCGATTTTTAATTCAATTTCAGTTCGTTTTCAATTCAATTCAATTTGAATTTGAATTCATTCCTATTCAATTTCAATTCGAATTCATTTCATTTCAAATTATCAGATTTTGAAATCACTTTCGATATTCATTATAAAATGAATAAAATCGATGTAAATATCGTTTACATCAAAATGGCGTAAATCTAATCAACACGGCTTCATATATTTCTATTTTCAAATATTCGATTTCAAATATTTCTATTTTAAATATTTCTATTTAAATATTTCTATTTAAATATTTCTATTTCAAATATTTCTATCTCAAATATTTCTATTTCAAATATTTCTATTTCAAATATTTCTATTCAAAACTGGAATGAGGCCCAATCAGTTACCATATAATGTTAATTATACGGATTTTCTACAACACATGTATAAAATAGCAACGATAAATAATCAACCATCATCCAGTGTGCGTTCTACACTGTATAAGCATCAAATATAAATATTTAATGCTCATAACAGTATGTCAATCAATCGATCGACATACAACTAATAATTGGGATTAGTGTATGTCATATATCATCCCAATACCCGTGTGGGGTTTCAAACAATCAAACACAGATTTTATTTGTGTAGTTGGGCGATGTGTAAAATTTATCGTCCCAATCAATATCAATCAAATCAGTGTATATAAACAAACCTCTGATTAGTTTATAATTATTTATTTTAAATACACGTTAAAAATTCTATTTTCAACTATAAAATATTTTAACTATATAAATATTTTATTTCCATTTCACATCATATCACACAATCAACTACACAGTAAAATCAAACAAACAAGCATACAAGTCGTCCATGGTCTGTGGACGACGGGTGTCGGGCGCTACTAAACACCGTCTGCATCCTAGTATATATTTTTAACTAGAAAAATTAAATTAAAAGTGAGAAGTTCTCATAGAGGGTTCCACTCCGCCGTGCTTTTCTTTCGATCTACCGAATCATCTGGATCGATTTGAAATTCCAATGTTGTTCTTTTCACGCTGTTCACAATAAAAATTGTATTTTTATTGCTTCATTCAATAAATAAAAATCATATTTTTATTTCTACTTCATATATAAAGATCAAATCTTTACTATCCGTATAATATAAAAATCGTATTTTTATTATCGTACATAAATAAAATCGAACCTTTATGTTGAATAAAAATCGAACATTTTTGTTAAATAAAAATCAAAGCCTTCCTACAATAAAAATCTTAACTTTCTATTTTTAAAAATATGTTCTTTTCATATTTAAAAATAAAACTAACCTTTTTATATAACTAAAAATCTAATTATTAACATGCTCATATATATAAATAAAAATACAATCTTTATCACAAAAAATCATAGCTTTTACTTTTCTATGTTCTTATTAATGAACCATATTTTAACCATGCTTCTTTTTTTTTTAAAAAGGAAACTGATTTTAAATTGTAATTTATAAATTAGTTAAATTAAATTAAATAAATAAAACTCACCAGAATTGTTTTCAACGAAGAAAGGGATTGCAGTTGCGCATTGTTGGTGGTCGTGAGTAAGTTCGCCGGAGCATGCGCTGGCGACGTCGGAGGCAGCAGTGGAGGGTGGCGGCTCATCTTCGTGGCCTTCGCAGTTCCATGGGTCGCGTTGTCATCGAATCGGAGGGGGGGGGGGGGAAGGAATCGATGGTCTGGAGAGAGGGGGGGTCGCCTGAGTTGGGGACGTCGACGGAAGCTCCACTGACGCGGCGGTGAGGCCTGGGTGAGATCGCGATTTCCCCCCTTTTTCTTTTCCTTTTTTTATTTTTATTTTCGGTTTTCTGATTGAACGTGAAAAGGAAAATGGGGAGGGTGTCGTTGACTAAGGGAGAGGAGGGAGAAAATGTTTTATATAAATTTTAATTATTTAATTTTGAATTCCATAAAGTTTCCTTTTCATTCAAACTCCAATTCGAACCCACCGACTATCATCCCTAGCACAATACCCCCATTCCGAACACAGTGGGATATGTATCGTAAACCAATTCGATCATTACGATCAGTTTCCATTGAATTTAAAATATAAATCATTATATATTCAATTCGAACGTACATTTTAAATTACCGGGGCCACATACAGATTCAGAAAATTCCAGAAAAATTATTTCTAGCTTCGTATTGACGATACGGTCCTAACAAAACTAATTTCATCGAATTTTGAGACCGTTTGAAAAATGGCCATTTTCCAGTCGATTAAAATCAACTGAAACTGGTCAAACGCGTTTACCTTTGCCACGCTCACATATTGATTCGAAAAATTATGAAATTTGAAACCTAGCAATAACTAGACATTGCAGATCCAACAAAAGTGGGTTCGTCGAAATCCGAGGTCGTTTGAAAAATGGCAATTTTCAATGGCCAAAATTCCATAGCGACTATTCTGAAATTTCAACTGGACATAACTTTTTATCCCCGCTATGAAATTTTGATTTTTCGGATTCGTTAGAAAGATATTCTCAATTAGATTCAAATATTTTTGGTTTCGCTAAATTCCAGTTTATTTTGAATCATGTACATTCATTTGAAATTCGAAATCGAATTATCGAACTACCGCGCCATTTTCAATTCCTTTTATAATTAAAAATAAATATTTATATTCTAACGACGATCTATATAAATATATACGTTCTAATTCTATTCAAAATAATTTTCTTGTCAATATTATTTAAAATAATCCATTTTAAATATTTAAAATTCATTAAAATCGCCAATTTAAAAAAATTAAATTGGCCCAGATTTTCGGGTTGTTACACTTGGTCCACAAGGTTTCGATTGTTTGGTCACCACATATTAGCAAGGTATAGATAGTGGGAGATGTGTATATGCTTGCAAGTGGCCTTGTACGTGGATAGTTTGATTTGTAATTGGACAAAAACATGTGCCTATGTATTGTTAACTCGATCAGCTGAGTGTTTAGGTGGGTTGACAATTTAGTGTACGCAGATAGAAAAATATGGAATAGCTACTGATGTTGATTAATGTATGCATATGCAAATATTCACATCCGAGGTATGTCTGCCACATTTGCATCTAGGGTAGGCAAGAAATTATAACTTAGCTATGTCCATGATTTAACATGGCCTATGCACTTACGCTTAGCACTTAAGGTATACATTTTATTTTATTTTTGTTTGTTTTGGGTGCGTTTGTTTTATATCGGTTAGTTTAGTTTATACCGCTATTTATCATCCTCTGTTAAATATGCGCATCGTCATAAATTAACTTCGAACACAATGAATCTAGACACACAACTATATCTTGACGCTACGGTTCCAATGAAATTAACTTCGTTGAAAACGGACTCCGTCTGAACAACGACGTTATTTTAATTTCAATATATTCACCGGTTCACGTTAAAATTTCGCTTACCGACAAAACAACTCTAATTGGCTCGAAATTGGAAATATAGCAATAATTAACCATACATACTCCAATAAAATTCGTTTCAATGAAAACGGAGGTTGTCTGAAAAATAATATTTTTAACGCTTATATAACATCGATATAATATTATAAATTAAATCCAAAACAATTAAATTAAATAATAATAAATTATTATTATCGAATATATCCAGATAAAATTATATGCAGCTACAAATCCAACCAATATAGATTTACAACTCGATATTAATATTCTTGAGTTAAACGATATTCAAATATATAGAAATTCCTTATTAAATAAATTCAATAAACGCTAAAATTTATAAACGATTTCCATAGCGACTATTTCAAAATTTGATTTGGACATAACTTACAATATATACAATAAAATCCCGATTTTTCTCTTTCATTAGAAAATTATAAACAATTTGATTCCAAAAATTCTTGTTTCACATAGTTCCAGCTTAAAATGGATTTTGAATAATCAATTGAAGTTCAAAACCCAATATTACAGAACGATCGCGCTATTTCAAGTTCGTTATATATTAAATATAAATATAAATGTTCAATCGTCATTTAATTAATGAATTCGATATTAAAATCCATAAATAATTCAAATATAATATTTAAAATATATTTGAATTCAAATAGTCGAAAAATCCGAGTCGTTACAATCTTCCCCCTTAATAGAATTTCATCCCCAAAATTACTAAGTAAAGAAAAATAGTCCAGACCCAATTATTTTCAAAATAATTATTATAAAATATTATTAAAAATATTCTATGTCTTAGAAATTTTCGGAAAATTTGCCAGCACCTCCTCTGTACTATTCGCTCTGAACAACTACAACTCGCCATTCCGGCCTCATATCGATTAAAAGAAAACAAAGTCAAATGGTTACCCAACTTAGGGGTATAAAACCAATCAAATAATTGTTTTCAAGGTTTACCTATTTGTCGGGTAATCCAACTCTAATTACCAAGAAAAGCACTAACTTTTCTTTCTCTTCCAACCTGCACTAGTCAACTCAATATACAATGCAAGTAACAGATAAAGGTTTAAATTAATTAGTTTTATTTCACACATGATTTTATCTGCATTCGTTATTTTGGAATTGATTTCTTAGTTTTCAATTCATTTCTGTTAATGAATTATATTATCCAACCAATATATCATCCAAAAACAAACAATCAACGGTCACCATAACCAAATTATTCCATTTTCCTTTCAAATTTATTTAACTTAGTTAAAGTTAAATTCCAATTTATTTAATCGTCTATTTTAACTCTTATTCACAAATTCTATATTTAAAATTCTCTTTTGGTTTTAATAAACCACTTACAATTTCATTTGAATTCCCATTCAAATCAATCAACAAACCAATATCAATAATTTGAGAAAAATTATTTCTGTTCTATATAAAAATATAGCTGGGTAAAATTATTTCATTTACTCTCTTTACGAAACAATATTGTATCAATTATCAGTTCAGCTTGAACCGATTGAACAATACAATACAAAACATATATATATATATATTAAATCTACAAATATGCTCTCTCATATATACATTCCAACTCAATCTAGAGTATTTCTAACTCCATCTCTATTGAGTTATACCACGTAGCCAAGGTTATAACTAAACCATTGCTCCGATACCACTGTGACAACCTACGAGAATTCGATGGCTGAATTCCGACAATAATACAGATCCTGTATCACTTGTCAGAACCCAATATCGAAAACACAGATAGTTATTGGAAAGAAATTAGAGGGTGAGATAAGAAAGAAAGAAATATTAGAAAAGAAGAAGTAGACGAAACACGACACAAAATCAGAGTCTCACATTGCAGCGGAATAAAATATAATATAGAAGTAAATCTTTACAGTGGAAAAATATTATATAATATCATATGTCTGAACCCATCCAGCTCGTCTCGTCATAGTATCCGATAACCTGAACCTGTACAGCTCGGTCTAACCCGAGCATTACAAACACCGAGTCAGTCTGGTGAACCAGACTAAGTTTAAAGGAATCACACAACTTGATTTTATCTTCAAAATCTTTTCGAAAGAAAAGGATAATCGTAAGACCAAATCCACACATAAATATGGACGGTTTTTACCTTATGATAACCCAAAACATTTTTGAAAACAATATTATTCTGATATTATGATAGTGTCTAAATACAAGTAAATATCAATGTAACAACCCCGAAAATAAGAACCAATTTAAAAATTTTAATTTGGCTATTTTAATGTATTTGGAATATTTAAAATAATTTATTTTAAATAATAATGACTAAAAATTAATTTTAAATGAAGTTAGAACAAACAAATTTATTTCAATTATATAATGAGCTAGAAATAGCGTGGTAGTTTGAAAATTTGAAGTTGAACTTTGATTGAACGTACAGGATGCAAAATAAATCGGATTTCAGTATAACCAGAAATATTAAATCTGTTTAAAAATATCTTTCTAACGAATCTAAAAAATTGAAATTTCATAGCGGGAATAAAAAGTTATGGCCAGTTGAATATTCAGAATAGTCACTATGGAATTTTGATATAAATATAGCCCTTGAAAATAGATATTTTCCAAACGACCTCCGTTTTCGATGAAACCACTTCGGTTGGATCTGGAATGTCAATTTATTGCCAGGTTTAAATTTCCATAATTTTTGGAATTAATATGTGAGCGTGGCAAAGGAAAACGTGTTTGGTAATTTCAGTTTGAATTGGATCGACCAGAAAAAGTCCATTTTTCAAACGGTCTCCAAATTCGATGAAATTAATTTTGGTTGGACCGTATAATCCTAACATAGCTAGATTTATTTTTTGGGAATTTTTGGAATCAGTATGTGGCCCCGACAAATTAAAATGTATGTTCAAATCCGAATTTGAATGTTTTATATCTTAATTTGAAGAATAACTAAATTAAATAGTCGAATGGGCCTAAGAAACATATTCCATTGTGTTCGCAATGGGGGTATATAGCTGGAGGCGTTAGTCGTTGGGTTTGATTTGGAGTTCGGATAGGAAAACACTATTTTTGGAATTTATATAAATATCGGCCATTAATAAAATTCCTTTTATTATTTTATTTTCTAAAAAACAAAAAAAAACCAATAGCTCCAGAATTAACTGAAGTTGCTCTTGATTTCTTATCTCCTCGATCTCTCTAAATCCACTCAATAAAACGAACGATCAAGTTGAAGATTTTGTGGAGAACTTCTCCAGCTTCAAATCCATACCCGTTAGGAAATTTATCGTGCAGTGAATAGCTCGAACAACCTCCGGGAAGTCAGTGACTTCGTGCCGCCGCCGAGCCACCCTCGCCGCGTTGATCTGAATGTTACCACTGGCGATCGAAAGCTTGCTCCAAGCCCTTCGACGTGACATAACCTGATTCCGACCTCGAGCAACGGTTGGAGTGAAAATTCATGACCTTGTTCTGGACAGAATAGAAAGGTATCGGCTTTGGTTATTTTAAATGGTTTATAACAATTAAAAGCGTTGCAAATTATGATTTTAGAATAAAAGTCATATCTTTAACATATTTTGTCGAAATCCAGTGAAACCGGAGACATTGGACTCGTGACGACGTCTTCTACATTCTAGAAGAGACCGGAGAATTTTTGGAGCTTTCTACAATTTTAAAAGTAGTGGAACCCAATGTGAGCAATCTAAATTCAAAATAAATGAATAAAAATATATAGGTTGTAGACGGGGCTTAGTAGCTCCTGACACCATCGCCCACGGACCAAGGACGATTTGTTTGATAGAATTGTGTTGTAGGAATTGGTTGTGAATGATTGATTGTGGTTGCAACAAAATTGATTGTGTTTGTGGTGAATTCATTATATTATGAAAATGAATTGTATTATGGAAAATGAAAGTATTATAATGCTGCAAGGCCTAGGATAGCAGAGGAGCCGTGCTGGACCCGGTGCCGGTGCTACCTACCCTACCGTTGTAATGCTGAAATTTTCTAAAATGACTATATAAATAATTTTCATGTTTGAAATAAATAGTTTGGACAATAAAAATCATATTTTTATTGCATGTATGACTATATGAAAATATTCAAGTTTGAAATAAATTGTTTGAACAATAAAAATCACATTTTTATTGTGTATATGAATCACTAAAAATATTCGTATGTTGAATAAATTGTTTGAACAATAAAAATAACATTTTTATTGTATATATGAATCATTAAAAATATTCGTATGTTGAATAAATTGTTTGAACAATAAAAATCACATTTTTATTGGATATATGAATCATTAAAAATATTCGTATGTTGAATAAATTGTTGAACAATAAAAATCACATTTTTATTGTATATATGAATCATTAAAAAATATTCATATGTTGAATAAATTGTTTGAACAATAAAAAAATCACATTTTTATTGTATATATGAATCATTAAAAATATTCGTATGTTGAATAAATTGTTTGAATAAAAGTCATATTTTTATTATATATATGAATCACTAAAAATATTCATGTTTGAAATAAAATGTTTTAACAATAAAAATCACATTTTATTGTATGTAAGAACCTTTAAAAATAGTTGACGGTTGAAATAAATATTTGTTGATTGAAAATATTATTTTTAACATGTATATGAAGTGTTAAAAATAACCATGAGTTAAAATAAATATTTGTTGATTGAAAATATTATTTTTTACATGTATATGAAGTGTTAAAAATAACCATGAGTTAAAATAAATATTTGTTGACTGAAAATATTATTTTTAACATGTATATGAACTGTTAAAAATAACCATGAGTTAAAATAAATATTTGTTGATTGAAAATATTATTTTTAACATGTACATAAGTGTTAAAAATAACCATGAGCTAAAATAAATATTTGTTTATTGAAAATATTATTTTTATCACATATATGAAGTGTTAAAAATAACCATGGGTTGAAATAAATGCTTGTTCATTAGAAATATTATTTTTAACATGTATACAAACTGTTAAAAATAGTCATTAGTGGAAATAATTATTTGTTCGCTAAAAATATTATTTTTAGCGTAGATATGCATATATATACATATGCTGAACAGGAAAATGGATTAGCTGTTGAGTAAAGAATTTATTTGCGTGCTCGACAAATAGGTAAGCTTTAATGAGTTGGCTACGCAATTTTATTTATTATATAAACTCCTGTGAATGCCATTGGATGCGGTGTGATGGTTGTTCTGTGTGAGATTATAAACAACACCATAGAATAGTAACAGTTTATTTTAAACTACACTACATGGCATACTTCGTGAAGATAGCATACTCTATCATATACCACATAAGCATTTGGAGCTTATGTGATGAGGTTGGAATTACCATACATTAGAGACGCTTTTATGGAGATGACTGTATTTCAGTTTGAACCGAAGACGAGTTATTGCTTACATAGCATATCATACTCCATATAAGCATTTGGAGCTTGTATGACGAGGTTGAGAATACTGTACGGGCAAGACGCTCGTATGACGATGATTGAATTGTAGGTTGAACCGAGGACTGATATGGACTAAATAAAATATAACGGTAAATTGCCAGATTTAATAAAAACCCCACACGTGCGTAGAGTTGACAATAATCACATCTCTCTAGTTATTATATACGGAACTTGGATTATTTATTTTCCAACACTAGACGAGGTAACGAGATTTATCTCTAGCATAATTTTACACACTCCCTCAGGCATACAATAGGACACTAAAAATTGTGTATGCTTACACTGGATTTATTGGGTGCCTAATACGGCCCAATAAATTTTCAAACCCCTCTCCGTACAAAGAAGATTATGGCAAAAAAATTCGAAATTTAAAGGCGTTAGCCAAACTTTTAAAGTGAAAACGATTTGGAAATCGTCGAATGAATTATATTTATATATATAAATATAAATAAAAATAAAAACAAATCGCGCTACTGCAGTTCGCGTTATGAAATTGTATTTTTAAACGATATTATTGAGAAATCCGACAATCGGATTTCCCCAGAACTGAAACAATTGGGTTCGCTTTGGAAAGATCTCTCCAACGATGTAAAATTTGTTAAGATCCAATGGTTGGATTTGGAGAAATGTTTGATTCAAATCTGAATAAAAACAGCGCCATAATAAATTATATATATATATTTATATATATATATTAAAATAAAACGAATCGCACTGCTGCAGTTCGTGTTTTGAAATCGTAACTTTAAACGATTATATCGAGAGATCCGACCGTCGGATTTTCCCAAAACTGGAACCGTTGGGTTCGCTTTGGAAAGATCTTTCCAACGATATAAAGTTTGTTAAGATCCCTCAGTTAGATTTTGAGGATTATGTAAATCAAATTTGACTGAAAGCAGCGCCAATGCCATCGAATGACCTGAAACGTCGTTCTATGAAAATGGGCTATTTTTAAATAAATAAAAATAGCGAAAAATCATTATAAAATATTATAAGTGATATGGAATAGAAATAAACCGATTTTACTTGGTTTATTTGATATTCTGATGGTTAGATGTATTTGACATGAAATTAATATATCGAATTGAAACGTGAGTGTCGAATAATTTAACCATGGAAAAGAATTGATTTAAATTCTATGTATACGTGGATCATTTGAAAAGGCTGAGTTAATTCTCATTTTAAATAATTGATCGACAATTAGAAGTCAAAGACATGAAGATGGTGCATGACCGACGATCTTGACATCGAATGGATTACTACTGATGCCCTGGATCGGTTAGCTCCCAAGAGGGGTTACAGTGGTAGTGGTCCAGATGTATTTGTTGATTGTTCGGATGTGCGAGGGCCTCTCTCCTGTATGGGACGAGGAATAAGGTGCCTCCGGTTTCGTTCAGACCCAAAACAAACTAGTAAACGGATGTGTGTCTAACATTGTATTTTATTCTGTGCTGATTGATTTCTATTAAATATATATCTGTTTGGTGGCGGAGAATTTATTCTCTTGCTTAACACCCTTCTCTGAGACGTACGCGCTTAGAGGTTATGTATCGATAGACATCAGTCGCATGGCGTGGAATGTCAATGTGGCATGCTGAGATGCAAGTGATCAAGGCTTTTGTTGAAAAGAAGAGCCTTGTGGTTGATGATCAAAGCACGGCTTTAATATAGCATAGCTTTGTGTACAGCGTTAATTCGCGAGCCTTACACTCCGTTATGAACTTGAAACGGGAGAGGACTGCAAGGAGGACATATGTTTCTTTCTAGCTAGAAGTGGTGTCATGGTATGGAGCCCAGACATTTTTACTTATGTGGATGATGGAAATCTAGGTACCTCGGATATATCGGTTACTACGCAGCCGATGGATATTGAGTCATCTGTCTCATTTACGCCCCATAGGGCGAGGAAACGTATTGTTCAGGAATAACCAATCCTCAAACGTAAGAGAGGACCAGCCCTGAAGATCCTAGGTGCAGTTGCGACTGTAGCCTGAGACATGGTAGGCTAGATTGTCTCGAATTCGGTAAGGACGATCCCTTGCCTTGGTCCATGATGGAATCCAATTTCCAGTACGACATTATGGTTTTGATTGTAAAACTAGTATGGCGACATAGTGGGATAGGGCACTTATGCCGTCTATGATTGATACATTATGATTGAAATGGTTTTTGAAACATATATGCACTGGTAATAATATCAAATGATTTTGATTTATACGTATCATGCATATTTTGGCCGTTATAAGGTAAAACTCTATCCTCCGGTTTGCGTTGCATTGTGTGATGGGACTTGAGTCTTATGATGGCTTCATTTTTTGTAAAAAGCATTGCGATGTTTAAATGATTTACTTGTTTTATGCAATGGCAGTTCAATGGAGTAAACCCGTTCCACGTTAGTAGTGTGGTCCTGTGATTAGCCTTATTATTAAATAAGTTAAGGAGATTTCTCATACCAGTCCTATGACTGACTCCTAGTTTGTTTCACTTTGCAAACTCGGGTGCCCCTTATTTCTACATAGGCAACCTTGTATTCAGGTTTTAGCTGGTTCATTCTGGATAACTATGGAGCTGAAGATGGATTCTATCATTTCTATTATGATGTTCAGACTTCATTATGTATATTATGTTTGATTCCGCTGTAGACATTTTATATTAAGCTGTAACTATATTTTGTGCTAAGTATGATCTTGTTATGTTGTGTAACTCTGATGTTGACATTATTTACAGTGTAATTTGATGTACATTATCTGGTGAAATTCTGTATTTCTATTCTGCTGTTATTTTTTATATCTTATATTCTGATGATTATCCTTGCTTCCGTGGCATGGGGTTTGGGGGTCATCACAGTTGGCATCAGAGCTTTTGTTAACCTTAGTTTCGGAATATAATGTATTAACGAACTCATCAGAAATAGAATCAGTAGTATTCTAAGATGAATAACTCATTACAGATAGGATCAGTAATATCCTGGGATGAGTAAAGCAGAATGAAATACACCCCAATAGATGCATATACATTTAAATATATGTCTCTATGCTTTACAATATCTTTTCTTTTGGCCTGACTCTTTGTCTGCTATTTGCAGACATACTAGAAAATGAGTGGAAGAAGAAGAAGAAGTAATTCTATGGTTCAACAATCTAATGAGCCAATCGTGCTCCCACAGCCAGAATCAGATATAGAAGCTCTATTAAAGAAGTATCGAAATCTGGGTGGATTACCATTCTTGGGAAAAGAATCCATTATTGGAACACAAGCATGGATGCGTTTTGCTAAGAGAATTTTTGAAGGTTTAAAGCTGAGAGGTGATCAAAAAAGACTACTGGCATCTTGGGCACTCAAAGATGAAGCTTTAATCGTGTGGGAAATAGTTACTAAGAATAATCCAATAGGTAATATTACCTGGGATATATTTAAAGAAATTTTCAAAGAAAGATTTATTCCTCCAAAAGAAACTGAGCGGCTATACGATGAGTTCTACTATCTGAAACAAGGAGATATGACCATCCAAGAGTATCAGGATAAATTCAACAAACTTTCTCGTTTTGCCCCGAGGCTAATTGAAGATCCTTTGAGGAAGAATCTGAGGTTTATTAATGGACTTCAAAGAAAATACAAAAGTAGTGTAACTGCACATATGAATCTTCCTTTTTCTGAAATGATTTACATGGCTTATCGCTATGAAGATCTTGATCAAGGTCTTTTGGAAGATGAAGAGGAAGTCAGTTCTAGAAAAAAAAGGAAGTTTGAAACTGATAGACCAGAGACAAATATGCAGCCAGAGGAAAGTACGAAGTCTGAGGGTCAGTAAGAGGCCGAAAGCCAATCGAGAAAAGGAAAAAGCAGTCGTTTGTCTCGAGTGTAATAAGGAAGGGCATTCGATAAGGAACTGCAAATCTAGGAAGAAACAAAGGAAGAAAGGATTTAAAACCGATAAGAGGCTTCAGGAGAGCGGGGGATTCTATAATTGCCATCAGGCTGGTCATCTTGCAAAGGATTGCCTACTATTAAAGAAGGCTATAGTAGCTCATGTATATAAAGAAGCAGAAACTCCAGAACCCTCAGCTACTCAGCCAAGGCCAGATGTTTTGGAAGGCACACTAACTGTCAGCAATATACTAGTTAAAGTATTGTTTGACACGAGCACGTCTCAAAGTTTCATTTCAAATAATACAGTCAAAAAGTTAAAGATAAAACTAAGGAACCTTAAGGAATAGATTAAAGTTCATAATCTGATAGGAGGTTCTCTTGTTCTCGATTTGTATTGTAGAGTGCCCGTTTCTTATTCTTGTTACCGATTTCCCTTTGCTTTGATTGTTATGAATCTTTCTGAATTTGATAACATTCTTGGGCTGGATTGGTTAACCAAATTTGAAGCCGAGGCTAAATGTGCAGAAAGAGTGGTTAAAGTTAAAATGAAGCTTAGATATATTATCATACCATGCGTAGGCTCAGATTCAGATAGAAAAGAATTTTGGGCTGCTCTGGAAGTTACTCCCACTTTAATCAAGGATAATCCTGTCGTCAAAAATTATGCGGATGTGTTTGAAGAAGTGAATAGCTTAACTCCGCGTAGAGAAATTGACTTCAGGATCGATCTAGTTTCGAATGCCAGGCCAGTTGTGCATCCTATTCGAAGAATGGATTTAAAGGAGAAAGAAGAATTGGGGGACCAAACTCGACAATTACTATGGAAAGGTCTGATCAGGCCTAGTTTCTCTAATTGGGGAGCAACAGTGGTGTTTGTCCCAAAGTCAGACGGTGCTCTCAGACTATGAGTGGATTATCGTGACTTGAATAAGAAGACATTGAAGAATTAATATCCATTGCCGCGAATTAATGATTTGTTGGATCGTTTGAATGGAGCGCAAGTATTTTCAAGAATGGACCTAGCTACAGGTTTCAATCAGCTGCGAATTGCCGAATAATGTGTTCCTTTGACAACATTCAGAGGTCTAGACTTATTTTATGAGTGGTTAGTAATGTCGTTCGGCTTATGTAACGCTCCATCTTATTTTGTCGATCTAATGAACATAGTATTCCTCTAAGTCAGATAGCGAATACGCTAAACATTTGGAACAAGTTTTGAAAATTCTCAAAAAGAATGTTTTAAAAGCCAAATTTTCTAAGTGTATATTCTCATAAGAAGAAGTGAAGTTCCTTTATCATGTCATATCAAAAGAAGGAATTTCAGTGGATCCAAGCAAAATTACAACTATTCAAGATTGGAAACAACCTAGTACACCCACAGAAGTCAGAAGTTTCCTTGGATTGGCTAGTTATTACCGGAAATTCATTAAAGATTTTTCAAAGCTATCTAGTCCATTAACTCATCTTACTAAGAAGCACGCAAGATTTAATTGGACTCCAGAATGTGAGGCAGCTTTCCAAGTGCTGAAATTAAGATTAACTACTGCTCCAGTGTTAACTGTTATCGATGGTAATCAAGATTTGACTGTTTATACAGATGCTTCTATTGAAGGCGTTGGTGCGTATTAATGCAAAGAGGCCAAGTAGTTGCTTATGCTAGCCGTTAGTTAAAACCGCATGAGAAGAGATATGCAACTCATGATCTTGAATTGTTAACCATCGTGTTTGCTTTGAAAATATGGAGGCACTATCTTTTGGGTGAGAAATTCGAATTATATACAGATCACAAGTCATTAAAGTATTTTTTTCACCTAGAATGATTTGAATCTGAGACAGCAGCGCTAGCTGGAATTTCTTTCAGCGTATGATCTAGATATTTTGTATACTCCAGGGAAAGCCAATGTTGTGGCCGATGCGCTCAGCAGAAAGAATGCGATCATCGCGAGTCCTTTGTTGATTGACAAGGTCTCTATTCTTCAAAAAGACGATAATTTTATTAAAGAGATTATCAAAAGAATTAAAAAGGGAAAAGTCTGCAGTTTCCAAGTGGATAGTAAGGGAGTTCTGAGGTTGAAAAGAAAATTTTGTACTCCCGACATCTCTGTGCTCAAAAGAGAAGTAATGGATGAAAGTCACAAGTCCAAGCTGAGTATCCATCCAGGTGCGAGTACGATGTATAATGATCTCAAGCGAACATTTTGGTGGAAGGCGATGAAAAGAGACATCTCTATATATGTTAGCCAGTATTCTACTTGTTAACAGGTCAAAAGTGATCAACAGAAACTCACTGGATTTTTGCAACCATTGGAGGTCCCAAATTGGAAGTGGGAGCAAATTTCCATGGACTTCATAGATGGGTTGCCCAGAACCAAGAAAGGAAATGATAATATATGGGTGATCGTAGATAGTTTCACGAAGACCGCCCATTTTATACCTGTCAGATCAAATAGAACGGCTCGTAACCTGGCACAGATTTATTTCAAGGAGATCGTTAGACTACATGGAGTTCCCAGTAGTATTGTTAGTGATCGTGATCCGATATTTGCTAGTCTATTCTAGGAAGCATTCCAGGCAGAGTTGGGAACAAGGTTAAACCTTAGCACCGCATATCATCCTCAAACAGATGGCCAAGCTGAGAGGGTGAATTGTATACTAGAAGATTCATTGCTGGCATGTATTATTGATTTTAGCGGATCATGGGAAGATCACTTGCATTTGGCTGAGTTCTCATATAATAACAGCTACTAAGCGAGTTTGGGAATGTCAGAATGTCACCATTCGAAGCATTGTATGGTCGACCATGTAGATCTCTCGCATGTTGGGTAGAATCAGGCAGTCGATTAGTATTGGGTCCCGACATGATTCATGAAGCTTCGGATAAAGTCATTTTCATTAAGAAGCGACTGCAAACAGCTCAAAGCCGACAGAAGAGTTATGCAGATTCTATAAGAAGAAGTTTAGCATTCGCTGTTAGTGATTATGTATATCTGAGAGTTTCTCCGATGAGAGGAGTAGTCAGATTCGGGAATACAGGGATGTTGGCACCTAGATTTATTGGTCCATTTCCTATATTAGAAAGGATTGGAACTCTTGCTTACAGAGTTCAGTTACCTGACTGGTTGCCCGGAGTGCATGATGTATTTCACGTGTCTCAACTTCGTAAACATGTGCATGATCCAGACTTGGTCGTTGAAGAAGCAGCGCAACAAGATTTGGATATTACTCCGAAATTAGCTGTGAGAAGAGAGCCGATAAAGATTATTGGCAAAGAAACTAAAGTGATAAGGAACAAGAAGGTTCATTTAGTCAAAGTGCAATGGAGCGGTTATCCTAGAGAATGTACATGGGAGACGGCAGATAGCATCAAACAGGCTTATCCCAAGTGCAGAGTGGACCTTTCTAATTAGCTCTGGTGCAAGGCACATTTATAATATTTTGCATTTCCATTTTGTTTCCTACTTTACTGTTATTCCCTTTTCGGGGACGAAAAGTTTTAAGTGGGGGAGATTGTAACAACTCGGAAAATCAGAACCAATTTAAAATTTTTAATTTGGCTATTTTAATGTATTTGGAATATTTAAATAATTTATTTTAAATAATAACGACTAAAAATTTATTTTAAATGAAGTCAGAACAAAAAAATTTATTTTAAATATATAACGAGCTAGAAATAGCGCGGTAGTTTAAAATTTTGAAGTTGAACTTTGATTGAATGTATAGGATACAAAATAAATCGGATTTCAGTAAAACTAGAAATATTTAAATCTGTTTAAAAATATCTTTCTAACGGATCTGAAAAATTGAAATTTCATAGTGGGAATAAAAAATTATGGCCACTTGAATATTCAGAATAGTCGCTATGGAATTTAATATAAATGTAGCCCTTGAAAATAGACATTTTGCAAATGACCACCGTTTTCGATGAAACTACTTTGGTTGGATCCGAAATGTCAATTTATTGCTAGGTTTAAAATTCCATATTTGGAGTTAATATGTGAGCGTGGCAAAGGAAAACGCATTTGGTAATTTCAGTTTGAATTGGATCGAGCAGAAAAAGTCCATTTTTTAAACGATCTCCAAATTCGACGAAATTAATTTTGTTGGGACCGTATCGTCCCAAAATAGATAGATTTATTTTTCGGGAATTTTTGGAATCAGCATGTGGCCTCGGTAAATTAAAATGTACGTTCAAATCTGAATTTGAATGTTTTATATTTTAATTTGAAGAACAACTGACTGAAACAGTTGAATGGGCCTACGAAACATATTCCACTGTGTCCGGAATGGGAGTATTTAGCTAGGGGCGTCAGTCGTTGGGTTTGATTTGGAGTTCGGATAGGAAAACACTATTTTGGAATTTATATAAATATCGGCCAATAATAAAATTCCTTTTATTATTTTATTTTCTAAAAAACGAAAAAAAACCCGATAGCTCCAGAACGAACGGCGACTATCCTTGATTTCTTCTCTCCTCGATCTCTCTAAATCCACTCAATAAAAACGAACGATCCAGTTGAAGATTTTGTGGAGAACTTCTCCAGCTTCAAATACATACCCGTTAGGAAATTTATCGTGCAGTGAATTGCTCGAACCATCTCCGGGAAGTCCGCGACTTCGAGCCGCTGCCGAGCTACCCTCGCCGCGTCGATCTAAACGCTACCACTGGCGATTGGAAGCTAGATCCCAGTCCTTCGACGTGACCTAACCTGATTTCGACCTCGAGCAACGGTCGGAGCGAAAATTCATGACATAGTTCTGAGCAGAATAGAAAGGTATCGGCTTTGGTTATTTTAAACTGTTTATAACAGTTACAAGTGTTGCGAATTATGATTTTAGAATAAAAATCATAGCTTTAACATATATTGTCGAAATCCAGTGAAACCGGAGACATTGGACTCATGACGACGTCTTCTACATTCTAGAAGAGACCGGAGAATTTTTGGAACTTTCTACAATTTTAGAAGGAGTGGAACCTAATGAGAGCAATCTAAATTCAAAAACAAATGAATAAAAATATATAGGTTGTAGACGGCGCTTAGTAGCTCCTGATACCGTCGTCCACAGACAATAGATGATTTGTTTGATAGAATTGTATTGTAGGAATTGGTTGTGGTTGTGAATGATTGATTGTGGTTGTAACAAAATTGATTGCATTTGTGGTGAATTCATTATGTTATGAAAATGAATTGTATTTTGAAAATGAAAGTATTGTAATGCTGCAAGGCCTAGGATAGCAGAGGAGCCGTGCTAGACGCAGTGCGGGTGCTACCTACCCTACCGTTGTAATGCTGAAATTTTCTGAAATGACTATATAAAATAGTTGTCATGTTTGAAATAAATTGTTTGGACAATAAAATCACATTTTTATTGTATGTATGACTATATGAAAATATTCGTGTTTAAAATAAATTGTTTGAACAATAAAAATCACATTTTTATTGTGTATATGAATCATTAAAAATATTCATATGTTGTATAAATTGTATGAACAATAAAAATCACATTTTTGTTGTATACATGAATCATTAAAAATATTTTTATGTTGAATAAATTGTTTGAACAATAAAAATCACATTTTTATTGTATATATGAATCATTAAGAATATTCGTATGTTGAATAAATTGTTTGAATAATAAAATCACATTTTTATTGTATATAAGAATCATTTAAAATATTCGTATGTTGAATAAATTGTTTGAACAATAAAAGTCACATTTTTATTGTATATATGAATCACTAAAAATATTCATGTTTGAAATAAAATGTTTTAACAATAAAAATCACATTTTATTGTATGTAGGAACCTTTAAAAATAGTCGAAGGTTGAAATAAAGATTTGTTGATTAAAAATATTATTTTTAACATGTATATGAAGTGTTAAAAATAACCATGAGTTAAAATAAATATTTGTTGATTGAAAATATTATTTTTAATATGTATATGAAGTGTTAAAAATAACCATGAGTTAAAATAAATATTTGTTGATTGAAAATATTATTTTTAACATGTATATGAACTGTTAAAAATAACCATGAGTTAAAATAAATGCTTGTTGATTGAAAATATTATTTTTAACATGTATATAAGTGTTAAAAATAACCATGAGTTAAAATAAATGCTTGTTGATTGAAAATATTGTTTTTTATCACATATATGAAGTGTTAAAAATAACCACGGGTTGAAATAAATGCTTGTTCATTAGAAATATTATTTTTAACATGTATATGAACTGTTAAAAATAGTCATTTGTGGAAATAATTAATTGTTCACTAAAAATATTATTTTTAGCGTAGATATGCATATATATACATATGCTGAACAGGAAAATGGATTAGCTGTTGAGTAAAGAATTTATTTTCCTGCCCGACAAATAGGTAAGCCTTAATGAGTTGGCTACGCAATTTTATTTATTATATAAACTCCTGTGAATGCCATTGGATGAGGTGTGCTGGTTGTTCTGTGTGAGATTATAAACAACACCATAAAATAGAAATAATTAATTTTGAACTACACATCATGGCATACTTCGTGAAGATAGCATACTCTATCATATACCACATAAGCATTTGGAGCTTATGTGACGAGGTTGGAATTACCATACAATCGAGACGCTTGTATGGAGATGACTATATTTCAGGTTGAACCGAAGACAAACTATTGATTATATAGCATATGATATTCCATATAAGCATTTGGAGCTTGCATGACGAGGTTGAGATTAACATACGGGAAAGACGCTCGTATGGTGATGATTGAATTGCAGGTTGAACTGAGGACTGATAGGGACTAAATAAAATATAACGGTAAATTGCCAGATTTAATAAAAACCCCACATGGGTGTAGAGTTGACAATAATCACGTCTCTCTAGTTATTAGATACGACACATGGATTATTTATTTTCCAACACTGGACGAGGTGACGAGATTTATCTTTGGAGTAATTTTACATACTCCCTCGGGCATAGAATAGGACACTAAAAATTTTGTAAGCTTATACTGGATTTATTGTGTGCCTAATACGGCCCAATAAATTTCCAAACCCCTCTCCGTACAAAGGAGGTTATGGCGAAATTTTTCAAAATTTAAAGGTGCTAGCCAAATTTTCGAAGTGAAAACGATTTGGAAATCGTCGAATGAATTACATATATATATATATATATATATATTAAAATAAAAACAAATCACGTCGCTACAGTTCGCGTTATGAAATCGTAATTTTAAACGATTATATCGAGAAATCCGACCATCGGATTTCCTCGGAACTGAAACTATTGGGTTCGCTTTGGAAAGATCTTTCCAACGATATAAAATTTGTTGAGATCCAACAGTTGGATTTAGAGAAATGTTTGATTCAAATCTGAATAAAAACAACGCCAGAATGAATTATATATATATATATATATATATATATATATATATATATTAAAATAAAACGAATCATGCCGCTGCAATTCGTGTTTTGAAATCGTAATTTTAAACGATTATATCGAGAGATCCGACTGTCGGATTTTCCCGAAACCGGAACCATTGGGTTCGCTTTGGAAAGATCTTTCCAATGGTATAAAGTTTGTTAAGATCCGTCGGTTAGATTTTGAGGAATGTGTAAATCAAATTTAACTGAAAGTAGCGCCAGTGCCATCGAATGACCTGAAGCGTCATTCGATGAAAATAGGCTATTTTTAAATGAATAAAAATAGCGAAAAATCGTTATAAAATATTATAAGCGATATGGAATGGAAATAAACCGATTTTACTTGGTTTATTGGATATTCTGATGGTTAGATGTATTTGACATGAAATTAATATATCGAATTGAAACGTGAGTGTCGAATAATTTAACCATGGAAAAGAATTGATTTAAGTTCTATATATACATGAATTATTTGAAAAGGCCGAGTTAATTATCATTTCAAATAATTGATCGACGACTAGAAGTCGAAGACAAGAAGACGGTGCAAGACCGACGATCTTCACATCGAATGGATTACTACTGATGCCCAGGATCGGTTAGCTCCCAGGAGGGGTTACAGTGGTAGTGGTCTGGATGTATTTGTTGATTGTTCGGATGTGCGAGGGCCTCTCTCCTGTATTGGACATATGAGATGAGGAATAACGTGCCTCTGGTTTCGTTCAGACCCAGAACGAACTAGTAAATGGATGTGTATCTGACGTTGTATTTTATTCTGTGCTGATTGATTTCTATTAAATATATATCTGTTTGGTGGCGGAGAATTTATTCTCTTGATTAGCACCCTTCTCTGAGACGTACAAGCTTAGAGGTTAAATATCGATAGACATCACTCGCATGACGTGGAATGTCAATGTGGCATGCTGAGATGCAAGTGATCAAGGATTTTGTTGAAAAGAAGATCCTTGTGGTTGATGATCAAAGCACTGCTTTAATATAGCATAGCTTTGTGTATAACGTTAATTCGTAAGCCTCACACCCTGGTATGAACCAGAAACGGGAGAGGACTGCAGGGAGGACATGCGTTTCTTTCTAGCTAGAAGTGGTGTTATGGTATGGAGCCTAGACATTTTTACTTATGTGGTTGATGGAAAGCAAGCTACCTCGGATATATCGGTTACTACGGAGTCGATGGATATTGAGTCGTCTGGCTCATTTATGCCCCATAGGAAGAGGGAACATATTGTTCAGGAATAACCAATCCTCAAACGTAAGAGAGGATGGCCCTGAAGATCCTAGGTGCAGTTGTGACTGTAGCCTAAGAAATGGTAGGCTAGATTATCTCGAATTCGGTAAGGACGACCCCTTGCCTTGGTCCATGATGGAATCCAATTTCCAATACGACATTATGGTTTTGATTTTAAAACTAGTATGGCTTATGCCATCTATAATTGATACATTATGATTGAAATAGTTTTTGAAACATATATGCACTAGTAATAATATTAAATGATTTTGATTTATACGTATCAAGCATATTTTGGCCGTTATAAGGTAAAACTCTATCCTCCGGTTTGCGTTGCATTGTGTGATGGGACTTGAGTCTTATAATGGCTTCATTTTTTGTAAAAATCATTGCGATGTTTAAATGATTTACTTGTTTTATGCACTAGCAATCCGATGGAGTAAACTCGTTCCGCGTTAGCAGCGTGGTCCTGCGATTAGCCTTATTATTAAATAAGTTAAGGAGATTTCTCATACCAGTCCCATGACTAACTCGTAGTTTGTTTCACTTCGCAAACTCGAGTGCCCCTTATTTCTACACGGGCAGCCTTGTATTCAGGTTTTAGCTGGTTCATTCTGGATAGCTATGGAGCTGAAGATGGATTCTATCATTTCTATTATGCTGTTCAGACTTCATTATGTATATTATGTTTGATTCCGCTGCAGACATTTTATATTAAGCTGTAACTGTATTTTGTACTAAGTATGATCCTGTTATGCTGGTAACTCTGATGTTGACATTATTAACATTGTAATCTGATGTACATTATTTGGTGAAATTCTGTATTTATGTTCTGATGTTATTGTTTATATGTTATATTCCGATGATTATCCTTGCTTCCGTGGCACAGGAGTTTGGGGTCATCACAATCAATCTAGTAGAACGCTTGCACCTCACGCTCCACATATATAGTATACAATCAAAACCCAGGCCCTTATTGGAGAATGGATTTCCTAGTAAGGTATAGAGCCACCTTCCCGACAATGTATCTCCGGAGATGAATACAATGGGGTTCAACAAGAACTTCTTGCAACCCAGGCTAAACATGACCGGCCCCTCACTTTGCTTGAGAGTACCGAATATATCGTCACCACGGTTGGGGGCCAGCTAACCTAACCAATAGCAGACATACAGAATAAACATGGACAACCAAAGACATTTGATTTCTCCATATAAGGTAATGATATACCCTTTTGATGGGTGCGACCCACATAGCCATGCAACCTACCCGATTTCATTCCATTTCCCGGTTGATGAGGCTAGAAGTTAAGCGTATCCTTTAGAATAGCATGTCCAGATCCGCTTTGAATGCCACATCGTCAGATCAGCCATATATCACTAATTGACGTCCACAAAATTACCTTGGGTGTTAAGCGAAACGACCCGAACTTCCCCGTGAAGGAAAGCACGGATTGCTTTGAGGACAAAACAAATCAGAACACAAACCGAAGAACATTTCATTGCTTGTTACAACAATTTACATCAGAATACAAGAATATACAGAGTATGAATAAATATTACACATTTACTAAATATCAGACATTTACAAGTTATAATACATCGAAAAATAATACAAAACACAACTGAAAAGAATATACGGATACAGAGCTTTTCGAATATCATTTCCGCTATAAACCAGGATCCTGTGAATATAAATCTGCAAAACCAAAACTACTAGCTGCCCATGTGGAAAATAAGGGCACCCAGAGTTTAGTTTAAAACAATAAACTCCAGGTCAGTCATGTGACTGGTGTGAGAACTAAAACAGTTATTAATTTGCCTTTAAATTTAGGTAAATCAAGGGACCACGCCGTATAACACGAAACAAGTTTCCTCCCAAGAATACCAGTGCATAAAACAAACAGCGCAATGCTAAATAAAGAACAATGAAGATATTATAAGACTCAAGGTCCCATCACACAATGCAACGCAAGCCGGAGGATAGAGTTTTTACTTATAATAGCCAAAAATGCTTGATACGTGAAATTTCATATTTTACTATTACTATAAATAGTGTCAAAACAATTTCAAATATAAATGTATCAATCATAGACGGCATGAGTGCCCATCCCAATATATCGCCATACTAGGCTCTACAATCAAAACCGCAAAATGTCATATTGGAAGTTGGAATTCCATTTGTGAACCAAGGCAAGGGATCGTCCTTACCGCTTCGAGATGCACTTGCCCGTGTCTCAGGATCAAAACGCATCGACCCGTGGATCGTCAGGGCCGGCCACTCGATGTGGATTAAAATGCCGGAACACTATGTTTCCCCACCCTATGGGGCGTCAATCTGGTCTGTATAAAAACCATCCATCAGCTCCGCAGAGACCGAAATAACCGAGGCGCCTCGCTATCCATCATCCACATAAATAAAACGTCAGGGCTTGCAAAACGCTAACATCACTCCTAGCTAGAAGGAAACACATGCCCTTCCTGAGCTCCTCTCCCGTTTCTGGTTCACACCGAGGTGTGAAGCTCGCAAATTAATGCTACACAAAGCTATGCTATATTAAAGCCGTGCTTTGATCATCAACCACAAGACTCTGCTTTTCAATAGAAGCCTTGATCATTTGCATCTCAGCATGCCACATAGGCAATTCACGCTATGCAACCGATGTGTATCAATCACACAGAATGAAATCCAATGTCAGACACACATCCATTTACAAGTTCGTTCTGGGTCTGAACGAAACCGGAGGCACCTTATTCCTTGTCCCGTATGTCCAATACAGGATAGAGGTCCTCGCATATCCTATCGATCTCCAACTACGTCTGGACGATCACCACTTATTACCTTGTCTTGGGTGTATAGCCCAATCAAGACATTAGTAATCATCCAAACGATATGAAGACCTCTGGTCTTCCACCACCGTCTTCATTCTCGACATATCGTCGAATCAGTTATTCAGAATGGGATAAACCCGGTCTTTCTGAATAACTCGCGTATATAATAAACAAGTGTTATAAAAACACAATGTACGCCTCATTCCAATCCAGAATATTCTTTATTCAGATATTCACATTCTTTGGGAAAGGTTCCATTTAATTTTATCAAAGATAAATTCTTTAAATTTATTCTTTAATCTTCCTTTGGATATCAGTTCAAACCAAATTATGGTTTATCCAAACTAGTCGGGATTAGGGAACATTACCAAGTAGTCATTTGTTTAATTTCCCAATCCCAACTTATTCATCCCATGAAGTAAAACTGGTAATACTTCATATCTAACACCACAGTGTTATCAGTAAATTCAATTACCATTTCACGTTCAAATCTAATTAAAGATTTAACTATCGCCTGGAGTAAAACTGGTGGTACTCCATTTTCGATCATTTCTTGAATTTGATAATTTAAATTATCACATTCCCATTTCAATCTAATTAAAGATTCATTAAAACTCCAATTCAGTTTTAATTTCCAAAAATCATTACTTAATGATTATTCAAAGTTAAGAAATAAATCTTATCTTTAACTGGGTTAAAGAACTAATGTCATTTAAAAACACAACTCACGATAAACCCAAAATCACATTCCATTAACAATGGAATCTTCACGGAAAACAGATCAATATATATAATGGATTATGAACTTCCATATGCAACCGATACAATAAATGGAATTACAGCAAAGCCTCTTAAATTCCATATATAGTAACAGTCTTCCTCCACAGAAGTCCACTTCGATTATTACCAAATCGAATTCCATTCCATTCCAATTTATTTTATTAAATTGGAAAACTTCACTTTGGAAAATTTCCTTTAAATCTTAACAAAAAATTTATAAATTCCAAATCACATTTCAGTGTAAATCGTGTTAAAGAACGAGTGTCGTTAAAAACACAGTTCACAATAAACCCAATTCACATTCCATTTTATTCCAATTATTAAATATAATTGGAAACTCTAACAATCTTAATTAAAAGATTTATCCTCTTCGCGTGGGGTTCAAGAACAGCGTTACTGAAGACACCGTTCACGACAAACCCAAAATCCCATTTGATATTAAATACAAGACTCTGAATAGAAAATATATCGGCTTATATTCAATATCAAATGCCACAACCAACCAATATCGTATTGGAAATACCGATATAAAAATATCTTTCAAATTTCAACAACAATGTCTGTATAATCACGAAACCCAACATCAAAATATTCTGAAGACAATTTCGATTCAAATCCATTCCAATTTATATATTTGGAATTCTAGTTATTTTTAAAACCATTTCAAATCCAATTTATTTATTTAAAACTATTGGATTATAATTCTAGTTAATAACTAGTTCATTTCGACAAAAACCAATTTTTATCTTTTCAAATATGGAATTTTTTTCATCCCAATTCTTTCCAAATCATTTCTTATGATTTTACACTAATTATTGATATTTTTAATAATTTTATCAAGGCCCGTACAGTCGATTTCCATAAACGGCCATCGAACTGCACTTACAGCGACCTTTTCCAAATTTGATTTGGACATAATTCCAAATCCAACCGTTAGATTTCAAATCTCTAATATTCATTAGAAAGCTCTTTTCGATACGAACCCAAAAGTTCTGGTTTTAGGAGAATCCGACGGTCGGATCTCCCGTAATGTCCATTCGAAGTCAATGGTCGAAATTCATGAACTGCCGTAGCGTGGCGCGTTCTATTCTGGCAATTATATAATATATATTTCATCAATTTCCATTTAAAACATATTTTATAAATCGTTTTAAATTCAATTTCAAAACGATTTCAACATCATATTCAATTTCAAATCAAAATTGAATATTCCATATCATCGATATATAAATGATAGTATTTTCAAAACATTAGATTTTGAAATCAATTCCATTTTCGATATTCATTATAAAAATGAATAAAATCAATATAAATATCGTTCACATCAAAATGGCGTTAATCTAATCAACACGGCTTTACATATTTATATATATTCGTGTCCATCCCAAATCGGACATCAAAATCACATTTTGATCTATTACTGAATATTATTTTAAAATATTCATTATTTTAAAATATTCGTTATTTTAAAATATTCATTTTTTCTAAACTGGAATCAGACACAGTCAATTACCATATAATGTGATTGTATGGATTTCATACAACACATGTATACAACAACAGTGATAAATAATCATCCATCATCCAGAGTGCATTCTACACTGTATAAGCATTAAATATAAATATATTTAACGCTTACAACAGTCTGTCAACCTATCGATTGACATACAACTAAACTGTTGGGATTAGTGTATGTCAAATATCATCCCAACACCTGTGTGAGGTTTCAACCAACAAATACTGAATACTATCTATGCAGTTGGGCGATATGTAAAATTTATCATCCCAATCCATATCAGTAAAATGGGTGTTCATAAACAAATCGTCTGATTTGTAAATGAATATTTATTTTATTCATATCAACGTTAAAAATTATATTTTTAACGATAAAATATTTTATTCAACATATGAATATTCTATTCAGTTCATTTATACAATAAAAATGATATTTTTATAGTTCAAACATATTTTAGAAAATTTTGGCGGCATAACGGCACGATATGAAAATCGGGTAATGTCTAGCATTACCCCTCTCCTGATATTGGCTCGCACCATACACACATAACAATTCTAATCAATTCATTTAACCCAAACAACCAAATTCAACCAATTAATCTAATCAACCAAACCTAACAATCAAACAAGTCGTCCATGGTCTGTGGACGACGGGGAACAGTTCATATATGCAGTTATAAAATAAATAACTGTACAAAGAAAATTATAGTGAGGAGTTCTCACCTTTGGGTTCCACTCCGTCAGTCTTTCTTTCTGAACTATTTAGATTTGTTCAAAATTCCAACGCATCCTTTTCACGTTGTTCATGTATAAAAATCATATTTTTATCGCTTCATTCCAATAAATAAAAATCATATTTTTTATTTATACTTCATATATTTTTACAACGCTTCTTTCTATATAAAAATTATATTTTTATATTTCTTCTTCTTATATAAAGGTCGAATTTTTATTTCGCTACAACTTATATAAAAATCCAATCTTTCTATTTTTAAAAATCATACCTTTCTATCATTAAAAATCATACCTTTCTATCATTAAAAATATAAACTTTCTATCGTTAAAAATATAAATTTTTCATAAATAAAAATATAAACCTTTCCCTACATTAAATATATAATCTTTTTACTTAATACTATAGTTTTAAAAATCCTACCATTACACGATTAAAAATCCTACCTTTACACGATTAAAAATCCTACCTTTACACGATTAAAAATCCTATCTTTTCATTGTAGAAAATCCTATCTTTTCATTGTAGAAAATCCTATCTTTCATTGTAGAAAATAAATGAAATAAAGAATATAAAAATTTACCTTTATCATTGAAGGAGGGGGTTTCATGCGGATTCAGGTGGGTGGTGGCGGCTCAGGGGAGGTGCGGCGGAGTTCGTCAGGTGGTGTGGTTTTCAGGGGGCGGCGGTCTCGATTCTCGCGATTGGGGGGGGGGTGGAATTTCGTGGGTTCGATTGGGAAAAGGGGGGTGGCGCCGATCGGAGGGGGTTTGGGGGGAGGCGCCGTCGCCGGAGTGAGGGTGGGTGGTGCCGTCGAGCGACGGGAATGGGAGGGTACGGGATTGGTTTTCTTTTCAATAGGGGGGAGGGGTTGACTTCTGAAGGGAGAAAAAGTAACGGGGGAGGGGGGGTTAATTGGAAATGTTTTATATTATTTTTATTTTATTTATTTATTCCATAAAGCAACTTTTAATTTCGAACTCAAAATCGAACCCACCGACTGTCGCCCCTAGATAATTATCCCCATTCCGAACACAATGGGATATGTATCGCAAGCCAATTCAGCTGTTTCGATCAGTTTTCGCTAAAATCAAAATATAAATATATATATATATATTGAATTTGAATGCACATTTTAATTTACCGGGGCCACATACTAATTCTAAAAATTCCCAAAAAAATATTTCTAGCGTCGTATTGACGATGCGGTCCTAACAAAACTAATTTCGTCAAATTTGAAGACGTTTGAAAAATGGCCATTTTATGGTCGATCCAAATTGAATGAAACTGTTAAAACACGTTTAACTTCGCCACGCTCACATACTGACTTCAAAAATTACGAAAATTTGAATCTAGCAATAATTTGACATCCCGGATCCAAAAAAGTGGTTTCGTCGAAAACGGAGGTCATTTGCAAAATGGCTATTTTTAAGTGCTATATTGCCATAGCGACTATTCTGAATTTTCAACTGGGTATAACTTTTTATTCCCGTTATGAAATTTCAATTTTTCGGATTTGTTGGGAAGATATTTTCAAATAGATTCAAATATTTTTGGTTTCGCTAAAATCCGGTTTATTTTGAATCTTGTACATTCGTTTGAAATTTGAAATCGAATTTTCAAACTACCGCGCCATTTCCAGTTCCTTTTATAATTAAAATAAATATTTATATTCTAACTTCAATTCGAATAAATATATACATTATAATTCTATTCAAAATAAATTTCTTGTCATTATTATTTAAAATAAATCATTTTAAATATTCAAAATTCATTAAAATGGCCAAAATAAAAAATTTAAATTGGTTCTGATTTTCCGGGTTGTTTCAATCTCCCCCACTTAAAATCTTTTCTTCCCCGAAAAGGAATGGAGCTGAAAGTTTTTTAACTAATCAACTCAAATTTCGCCATAACCTCCTTTGTACGGGAGGATCGGGAAAATCCCCAAACCGCCACACATGCCTTTACAATCAAAAAGAAAAAGAAACAGCCAAGCAGCTAGCCAATCGACTCATAAAATCACCAAAAACCCCAAGAAATACAATAAATATGTACCTATTTGTCAGGCAAACAATTTTATTCCTCTTCTCTAGCCTCCTTGCTATGACCTATTCAATGTATATACATGTATATGCGTGCAATTCCAAACAATTCTCAATTCAATTCAATATTTGATACAATTTGGTTATATGTACCGTTCATTCACATAATGGTTTTAACAAATAATTATACAACACACCCATTAATCAATTAGTGGATTATCATTTCAAACATATAACTTTAATACATAGTCAAAAATCATGTTTTTGATGCCAAATCACAACAAATAATCCTATCTAGTTTTGGTTCTCACACCAGTCAATTGGAAACATATAGATATCCCACTTTCGAAACTCGAACACAAACTACTGATGCTATATAGTCATCAATAGTTTCATCCCCGGGTGACTAGAGTGTGATTCCATATCTATCCATTATATTTGAGGATTCAACACACATGAATCAGACGTATATTAAAATCTCTATATACTTGATTGTTCAAATTCAATACAAAAATAAATACTCAAATACGTATAATAAGATTTGAATTTTCAAAACAAAGTTTGTTTTCATTTTTTTTATTTGAAAAACAACACTCTTCCGACTCATTCTAGGATACTACTGATCCTATCTCTAACGAGTCATTCTCATTGGATATTACTAATCCAACCTATGATGAATTCTTTTGTTTAGTTCTAAGGTGCCTTGTTCTCGAGCTCTGTAAACCAAAGCTCTGATACCAAAATGAAACGACCCGAACTTCCCCGTAAAAGAAAGCACAGATTGCTTTGAGGACAAGACAAATCAGAACACAAACCGAAGAACATTTCATTGCTTATTACAACAATTTACATCAGAATACAAGAATATACAGAGTATGAATAAATATTACACATTTACTAAATATCATAGATTTACAAGTTACAATGCAATGGAAAATAATACAAAACACAACTGAAAAGAATATACGGATACAGAGCTTTTCGAATATCATTCCCGCTGTAAACTAGGATCCTGTGAATCTAAATCTGCAAAATCAAAACTACTAGCTGCCCATGTGGAAAATAAGGGCACCCAGAGTTTAGGTTAAAATAATAAACTCCATGTCAGTCATGTGACTGGTGTGAGAACTAAAACAGATATTAATTTTCCTTTAAAGTTAGGTAAACCAAGGGACCACGTTGTATAACACGGAACGGGTTTCCTTCCAAGAATACCAGTGCATAAAACAAACAGCACAATGCTAAATAAAGAACAATGAAGCTATTATAAGACTCAAGGTCCCATCACACAATGCAACGCAAGCCGAAGGATAGAGTTTTTACCTTATAATAGCCAAAAATGCTTGGTACGTGAAATTTCATATTTTACTATTACTATAAGTGTATAGTGTCAAAACAATTTCAAATATAAATGTAACAATCGTAGACGGCATGAGTGCCCCATCACACTATGTCGCCATACTAGGCTCTACAATCAAAACCGCAAAATGTCGTATTGGAAGTTGGATTTCCATCTATGAACCAAGGCAAGGGATCGTCCTTACCACTTCGAGATGCTCTAGCACGTATCTCAGGATCAGAACGCATCGACCCTTGGATCGTCAGGGCCGATCCACTCGATGTGGATTAAAATGCCTAAACACTACGTTTTCCCGCCCTATGGGGCGTCAATCTGGTCTGTATAAAGACCACCCATCGGCTCCGCAGAGAAAGAAATAACCGAGGTGCCTCGCTATCCATCATCCACATAAGTAATACGTTAGGGCTTGCAAAACGCTGACACCACTCCTAGCTAGAAGGAAACGCATGCCCTCCCTGAGGTACTCTCCTGTTTCTGGTTCACACCGAGGTGTGAGGCTTACGAATTAATGCTACACAAAGCTATGCAATATTAATGTCGTGCTTTGATCATCAACAACAAGACTCTGCTTTTCAACAGAAGCCTTGATCATTTGCATCTCAGCATGCCACACAGGCAATTCACGCTATGCAACCGATGTATATCAATCACATAGAATGAAATCCAATGTCAGACACACATCCATTTACAAGTTCGTTTTGGGTCTGAACGAAACCGGAGGCACCTTATTCCTCGTCCCGTATGTCCAATACAGGAGAGTTGTCCTCGCATATCCTGTCGATCTCCAAGTACGTCTGGACGATCACCACTTATTACCTTATCTTGGGTGTACAGCCCAACCAAGACAACAGTAATCATCCCAACGATGTGAAGACCTCTGGTCTTCCACCACCGTCTTCATCCATGACATATCGTCGAATCAGTTATTCAGAATGGGATAAACTCGGCCTTTCTGAATATCTTGCGTATATAATACACAAGTGTTATAAAAATACAACATACGCCTCATTCCAATCCAGAATATTCTTTATTCAAATATTCACATTCTTTGGGAAAGGTTCCCGTTAATTTTATCAAAGATAAATTCTTTAAATTTATTCTTTAATCTTCCTTTGGATATCAATTCAAACCAAATTATGGTTTATCCAAACTAGCCGGGATTAGCGAACCTTACCGAAGTAATCATTTGTTTAATGTCCGAATCCCAACCTATTCATCCTATGAAGTAAAACTGGTAATACTTCATATCTAACACCACGGTGTTATCGGTAAATTCAATTACCATTTCACGTTCAAATATAATTAAAGATTTAACTATCGTCTGGAGTAAAACTGGTGGTACTCACTCCATTTTCGATCATTTCTTGAATTTGATAATTTAAATTATCACATTCCCATTTCAATCTAATTAAAGATTCATTAAAACTCCAATTCAGTTTTAATTTCCAAAAATCATTACTTAATGATTATTCAAAGTTAAGAAATAAATCTTATCTTTAACTAGGTTAAAGAACTAATGTCATTTAAAAACACAACTCACGATAAACCCAAAATCACATTCCATTAACAATGGAATCTTCACGGAAAACAGATCAATATATATAATGGATTATGAACTTCCATATGCAACCGATACTATAAATGGAATTACAGCAAAGCCTCTTAAATTCCATATATAGTAACAGTCTTCCTCCACAGAAGTCCACTTCGATTATTACCAAATCGAATTCCATTCCATTCCAATTTATTTTATTAAATTGGAAAACTTCACTTTGGAAAATTTCCTTTAAATCTTAACAAAAAATTTATAAATTCCAAATCACATTTCAGTGTAAATCGGGTTAATGAACGAGTGTCGTTAAAAACACAGTTCACGATAAACCCAATTCACATTCCATTTTATTCCAATTATTAAATATAATTGGAAACTCTAACAATCTTAATTAAAAGATTTATCCTCTTCACGTGGGGTTCAAGAACAGTGTTACTGAAGACACCGTTCACGACAAACCCAAAATCCCATTTGGTATTAAATACAAGACTCCGAATAGAAAATATATCGGCTTATATTCAATATCAAATGCCACAACCAACCAATATCGTATTGGAAATACCGATATAAAAATATCTTTCAAATTTCCAGAACAATATCTGTATAATCACGAAACCCAACATCGAAATATTCCGAAGACAATTTCGGTTCAAATCCATTCCAATTTATATATTTGGAATTCTAGTTATTTTTAAAACCATTTCAAATCCAATTTATTTATTTAAAAATATTGGATTATAATTCTAGTTAATAACTAGTTCATTTCGATAAAAATCTATTTTTATCTTTTCAAATATGGAATTTTTTCATCCCAAATCTTTCCAAATCATTTCTTATAATTTTACACTAATTATTGATATTTTTAATAATTTTATCAAGGCCCGTACAGTCGATTTCGATAAACGGCCATCGAACTGCACTTACAACGACCTTTTCCAAATTTGATTTGGACATAATTCCAAATCCAACCGTTAGAATTTAAATCTCTAATATTCGTTGGAAAGCTCTTTTCGATACGAACCCAACGGTTCTGGTTTTAGGAGAATCTGACGGTCGGATCTCCCGTAATGTCCATTCGAAGTCAATGGTCGAAATTCACGAACTGCCGTGGCGCGACGCATTCTATACAGGCCGTTATATTATATATATAATATATATTTCATCGATTTCCATTTAAAACGTATTTTATAAATCATTTTAAATTCGTTTTCAAAACGATTTCAACTTGTGACGACCCCAAACCCCCGATCCACGGTGGCAAGGGTAATCTTTGGAATATAACACATAAACAAACGATAGCAGAACAGAAATAAATAAATACGCCAGATAATGTACAATAGAATACACTAGATAAACATAATCATCAGAGTTACACAGTATACAGGATCATACTTAGTACAAAATACAGTTCAGCTTTACATAAATGTCTACAGCGGAATCAAAACATAATATGTACAATAGGAGTTGAACAGCGTAAAAAGAGATAAATGATAGAATCCATCTTCAACTCCAGCTATCCAGAAAGATCCTGCTAAAACCTGAATACAAGGCTTCCTATGTAGAAATAGGGGCACCCTAGTTTGCAAGTGAAACAAACTACGAGTCAGTCATGAGACTGGTATGAGAAATCTACTTAACTTACTTTATAATATGGCCAATCACAGGACCACGTCGCTAATGCGGAATGGGTTTACTCCATTGGATTGTCAGTGCTTTAAAACAAGTAAAGGTTTTAAACATCGCAATGCTTTTTATAAAAATGAAGCCATTATGAGACTCACTTCCCATCACACAATGCAACGCAAACCGGAGGATAGAGTTTTACCTTATAATGGCCAAAATATACTTGATACGAGCAAAACTAATCATTTGATATTATTGCTAGTGTTTATATGTTTCAAAAACAATTTCAATCATAAATATAGATCATAGACGGCATGGGTACCATATATCGTGTCGCCATATATAGGTATACAATCAAAACCGCACGATGTCGTATTTGGAAATTAGATTTTCGTCCTGAACCAAGGCAAGGGATCGTCCGTACCGCTTCGAGACTCTCTAGCCCGAGCCTCAGGAACAGCCGCAACTACCTCCTGGATCGTCAGGGCCGGTCCACATGGAGTGGATTATAATGCCTGAACACTGCGTTTCCCCACCCTATGGGGTGTAAACTGGTCATATCCCGACCAGGCCATCGGCTCCGAAGAGAACGAACTAACCGAGGCGCCTCGCTATCCATCATCCACATAAGTAAAATGCCCGGGCGTGTAAAACCCAAAGCACCACTCCTAACTAGAAAGAAACGCAGGTCCTCCCAGATGTCCTCTCTAGTCTCTGGCTCATACCGAGGTGTGTGGCTCGCGAAACAACGCTCAACACAAAGCTAGCTATTTAAAGCCCTGCTTTGATCATCCACCACATGCTTTTCAACAAAAGCTTTGATCACAGCATCTCTGCATGCCACGTTGTCATTATACAACGTCAGACATACTTCCATTTACAAGTCCGTTCTGGGTCTGAACGAAACCGGAGGATCTTTATTCCTCGTACATCCGTACAATCAACTAGTACGTCCGGACGGCTACCACTTCAGCCCCTTCAAGGTAGCTACTCCTTTCATGAGCATCAGTAGCACCCCTCCATTCGACGTAAAGATCATCAATCTTGCATCGTCTTCATATCTTTGACTTTTAATCGTCGATCAATTATTTGAAATGAGAATTAACTCGGCCTTTCCAAATAATTCACGTATATTTAGAATTTCAAATCAATTCATTTCAATGGTTAAATTATTCGACATCAATAATTCTGTTCTTTAATGTAATTTTCACGCAAAACACATTCAACCATCAAATATCCAATAAACCAAGTAAATTTGATTTATTTCCATTCCGTATCGTTTATAATATTTTATAACGATTTATCGCTATTTTTATTTATTTAAAAATGGCCAATTCAATTAAACGACGCTTCAGGCCATAACGCGGCCATGGCGCTGTTTTTCTTCAGATTTGATTTACACATATCTAAAAAACCAACCGTTGGATCTTTACAAATTTTATATCATTAGAAAGATCTTTTCAAAACGAATCCAACGGTTCAAGTTTTGGGAAAATCCGACGGTCGGATCTCCCGGTACAATCGTTTGAAGTTTCGATTTCAAAATACGAACTGCAGCGTCGTTATTCGATTTATTTTAATTATATTTATATGTGTCTATATATATATATATACATATATATATATATATATATATATATAAATTTAATCGATTCTGGCGTTGTTTTTCTTCAATTTGAATTAAACATTCTAGACAATCCAACCGTTGGATCTTTGCAAAGTTGGTGCCATTGGAAAGTATTTCCAAAGCGAACCCAACGGTTTTGGTTTCGGGAAAATCCGATGGTCGGATCTCCCACGATAATCGTTTGAAATCACGGTTTCAAAATACGAACTGCAGCTTTGTTATTCGATTTATTTTAATTATATTTATATATATATATAAATATAATCCGTTCTTCGATTTCAAAACCATTTCATTTCATATCTGTGATAAAAATGATATTTTTTTTATCTAACAGATATTTATTTTAACACATCACTATTTTTAATAATTCATATATAAAATAAAAATATGATTTTTATTTGTAAAACAATTTATTTCAAAACACGATTATTTTATATACTTCATATATACTATAAAAATGTGATTTTTTTGTAAAACAATCTATTTCATTCATTCGATAAAAATGATATTTTTATCTTTCAAACAGTTTTATTTCATTCATACGATAAAAATGTTATTTTTATCATTCAAACTATTTCATTTCATTCATTACATGAATATATTTCAATACATGAAGATAAATCAAACACAGAAATATTTCAGAAAATTTCGGCAGCATAACGGTAGGGTAGTTAAAACCGGCACCGTCCCGAGTACGGCTCCTCGCTCTACCTTAAAGCCTCGCAGCTTTTGACAACGGGGATTTCAGTATCTAGTTCGTACGCAGACGAATTTTCCCATATACTAATCCTATTGGGATTTCAACCACAATCAATCATTTCCAATCAACCATTCATGATATTCACCAAATTTCACATCAACCAAATCCAAACAATATCACAACCAGTATATATCGTCCATGGTCTGTGGACGAGGAGGGTATATATATATAGGTATACGTATAAATATATTTCGATTTCATTTCAATATATTTCAATATCATTCAACGCATATATGATTTCTACAACGCATATATAACTTATACATCGAACATACAACTTATACAACGCTTATACATGAGGTGTACAACGCTTATATAACTCATACATCGACTATATAATTTATACATCATCATTTCCATATCGTTTATAAATCAGAAATCTCACATTGAGTTCCACTCCTCCAAAAATTGTAGGAAGCTCTAAAATTTACCCGGTCTCTTCTAGAATGTAGAAGACGTCCACACGAGTCCACTGTCTCTTATTTCACTAGATTTCGTCAACATAGCAAAAAGATATGATTTTTAGAAGTTTGCAACACTTAAAAGTGTAAAAATCAGTTCAGAGTTTTCAAAGCCGTTACCTCTCTAAATGGTTCAAAACTAGGTTTTGATTTTTAACCAAATCTGTAGCACTTTGCTGAAATCGAATTATGCCACGTCGAGGAGCATCAGGAGGCACGCAAACCGATGGGTCTCACGTGGAACTCGGTGCAGTGGTTCACCCTGGGCGGCAGTCGAAAGCTTCGAAGTGTGGAGAGGTGGTTCTCGCTGGTGGAGGGACGAAAGGTGATGGGGTTTGTTTTGATTTGAAGAGGAGGGAGAGAGCTTTAGAAAACTCAACGGTGGCAGGGGGTTTTGATGATCGTGACGGCCGAAAATTGATCGGGAAGGATGGAGCGAGTAGCGCCGTCGAGCTGAAGGGTTAACAGGGGTTGGAGCGGAAACGAGAAAGTGATTTGGCTAATTTTCATTAGCCACTAATTTATATATATGTATATTTTTATTTTCTTTTATTTTCTAAAATATGGTTTTCTTAGACGAACGCCAAATCAAACCCAACGAGTGTCGCCCTTAGCTAAATACCCCCATCCCGAACATAATGGGATATGTTTCGTAGGCCCATTCGACTGTTTTAGTCAGTTTGTCTTCAAATTAAAATATAAAACATTCAATATTTGATTTGAATGTACATTTCAATTTGACGGGGCCACATACTAATCCCAAAAATTCCAGAAAAATAAATCTAGCTATGTTTTAACGATACGGTCCCAACAAAACTAGTTTCGTCAAATTCTGAGACCATTTGAAAAATGGCCCTTTTCTGGTCGATCCAATTTAACTGGAATCAACTAAACACATTTTCCTTTTCCACGCTCACATATTAACTTCAAAAATTATGGAATTTGAAATCTAGAAATAATTTGACATCCCGGATCCAACAAAAGTGGTTTCGTCGAATTTTGAGGTCGTTTGCAAAATGGCTATTTTCACGGGCTATAAAAATTCTATAACGACCTTTCTGAAAATTCATTTGGCCATAACTTTTGATTCCCGCTACGAAATTTCGATTTTTCAGATTTGTTAGAAAGATAATCATAAAAAGATTTAAATATTTTTGGTTTCATTAAAATCCGTTTTATTTTGCACCCGGTACAGTCAGTCAAAGTTTGAATTCAAATTTTCAAACTGCCGCGCAATTTCAACCCTTGATTATAATTAAAATAAATATATTTATTTTCAAACATCGATTCAAATAGACTTCTCGTCGATATTATTTAAAATAATTTATTTAAATATTTAAAATCCACTAAAATAGCCAAATTAAAAATTTTAAATTAGTTCTGATTTCCCTGGTTGTTACACAACTTCATGTTCAATTTCAAATCAAAATTGAATATTCCATATCATTGATATATAAATGATAATATTTTCAAAACATTAGATTTTGAAATCAATTCCCTTTTCGATATTCATTATAAAAATGAATAAAATTAATATAAATATCGTTCACGTCAAAATGGCATTAACCTAATCAACACGGCTTTACATATTTATATATATTCGTGTCCATCCCAAATCGGACATCAAAATCACATTTTGATATATTACTGAATATTATTTTAAAATATTCGTTATTTTAAGATATTCATTCTTTCTGAACTGGAATCAGACACAGTCAATTACCATATAATGTTATTATATGGATTTTATACAACACATGTATACAACAACAGTGATAAATAATCATCCATCATCCAGAGTGCATTCTACACTGTATAAGCATTAAATTTAAATATTTAACGCTTACAACAGTCTGTCAACCTATCGATTGACATACAACTAAACAGTTGGGATTATTGTATGTCAAAAATCATCCCAACACCCGTGTGGGGTTTCAACCAACAAATACTGAATACTATCTGTGCAGTTGGGCGATGTGTAAAATATATCGTCCCAATCCATATCAGTAAAATGTGTGTTCATAAACAAATCGTCTGATTTGTAAATGAATATTTATTTTGTTCATATCAACGTTAAAAATTATATTTTTAATGATAAAACATTTTATTCAACATATGAATATTCTACTAAGTTCATTTATACAATAAAAATGATATTTTTATTGTTCAAACATATTTTAGAAAACTTTGGCGGCATAACGACACGATATCAAAATCGGATAATATCTAGCATTACCCCTCTCCTGATATTGGCTCGCGCCATACACACATAACAATTCTAATCAATTCATTTAACCCGAACAACCAAATTCAACCAAATAATCTAATCAACCAAACCAAACAATCAAACAAGTCGTCCATTGTCTGTGGACGATTGGGAATAGTTCATATATGCAGTTATAAAATAAATAACTGTACAAAGAAAATTATAGTGAGGAGTTCTCACCTTTGGGTTCCACTTCGTCAGTCTTTCTTTCTGAACTGTTTAGATTTATTCAAAATTCCAACGCATCCTTTTCACGCTGTTCATGTATAAAAATCATATTTTTATCACTTCATTCCAATAAATAAAAATTATATTTTTTATTTCTACTTCATATATTTTTACAACGCTTCTTTCTATATAAAAATTATATTTTTATATTTCTACTTCTTATATAAAGGTCGAATTTTTATTTCGCTACAACTTATATTAACATCCAATCTTTCTATTTTTAAAAATCATACCTTTCTATCGTTAAAAATCATACCTTTCTACTATTAAAAATATAAACTTTCTATCATTAAAAATATAAACTTTTCATAAATAAAAATATAAACCTTTCCCTACATTAAAAATATAATCTTTTTATTTAATACTGTTTTAAAAATCCTACCTTTACACGATTAAAAATCCTATCTTTTCATTGTAGAAAATCCTATATTTTCATTGTAGAAAATCCTATCTTTTCATTGTAGAAAATAAATGAAATAAAGAATATAAAAATTTACCTTTATCATTGAAGGAGGGTGGGTTTCGTGCAGATTCAGGTGGATTGTGGCGGCTTAGGGGAGGCGCAGTGGAGTTCGTCAGGTGGTGGGTTTTCAGGGGGCGGCGGTCTCGATTCTCGCGACTAGGGGGTTTCGTGGGTTCGATTGGAAGAGAGGGGGGTGGCGTCGATCGAAGGGGGTTTGAGGGGAGGCGCCATTGTTAGAGTGGAGGGGGGGGGGGGGGTTGGCGTCGTCGAGCGACGGGAATGGAAGGGTATGGGATCGGTTTTCTTTTCAAATGGAGGGGGGGTTGAATTTTGAAGGGAGAAAAAGTAACGGGGGGGGGGGGGGGGGAGGGTTTAATTGGAAATGTTTTATATTATGTTTATTCTATAAAGCAACTTTTAATTTCGAACTCAAAATCGAACCCATCAACTGTCGCCCCTAGCTAATTACCCCCATTCCGAACACAATGGGATATATATCGCAAGCCAATTCAGCTGTTTCGATCAGTTTTCGCTAAAATCAAAATATAAATCTATATATTGAATTTGAACGCACATTTCAATTTCCCGGGGCCACATACTAACTCTAAAAATTCCCGAAAAATTATTTCTAGCTTCGTATTGACGATGCGGTCCTAACAAAACTAATTTCGTCAAATTTGAAGACCGTTTGAAAAATGGCCATTTTCTGGTTGATCCAAATTGACTGAAACTGTTAAAACACGTTTAACTTCGCCAAGCTCACATGTTGACTTCAAAAATTACGAAAATTTGAATCTAGCAATAATTTGACATCCCGGATCCAACAAAAGTGGTTTTGTCGAAAATGGAGATCGTTTGCAAAATGGCTATTTTTAAGGGCTATATTGCCATAGCGACTATTTTGAATTTTCAACTGAGCATAACTTTTTATTCCCGCTATGAAATTTCAAATTTTCGGATTCGTTGGAAAGATATTTTCAAATATATTCAAATATTTTTGGTCTTCCTAAAATCTGGTTTATTTTGAATCCTGCACATTCATTTGAAATTTGAAAACGAATTTTCAAACTACTTCACCATTTCTATTTCCTTTTATAATTAAAATAAATATTTATATTCTAACTTCGATTCAAATAAATATATATGTTCTAATTCTATTCAAAATAAATTTCTCGTCATTATTATTTAAAATAAATCATTTTAAATATTTAAAATTCATTAAAATGGCCAAAATAATTTTTTTAATGTGGTTCTGATTTTCCGGGTTGTTATAATAAGAGAATGGCCATTCTCCATCATCAACATGGTACGTTTGAAGAATTCAATGTCCGTGACCCCTTTGGAAATACTCTGTCAGAGACTCGTCCGTACAAGTCATCCCGGAACAGGATGAACCGAAGGCACCCTCCTTCCACATCCTTTGTAACTGATTCTTCCATTTTATGAAGATCCACGGTCTTCGATTGCTCCAGCTTGATTAGCATCCTCCATGTATTCGTATTTATTGGTCAGAATGGTTTTTGAATATAAATTCGATCCCGGTCTTTCCATACCAATAATCGTATAGGCAAGATTTGATAGTCCGTTATTTAACTATCAAATAAACAAAATGAAATGGATCTACTGGTTGAGTACACAACATTACTTGGCCTTTTTAATTAAAAAGAATTAATGAATGATTAATTAAAACTTCTAAATATTTTAACACGGTATCCACTTCTTATTTTAATACACTAATATTCTCAAATCATTTCCTTTAAATACGTAGAAAAGTATCTTATAATTGTATCCAATTACCATTTCCAATCATGTGTTACAACATCATTTATTATCTTTATCGAGGAAATCGATTCAACTTATCATTCGTAAAGCAATCATTACGAAATCTCCTTTTGTTTTGTTATTTGAAAACAATAACAATCACTTATCCTTTTAGAATAACTCATTCTAAAACGCCTTTCTTTATTTCGAAAATATCATTATATTTTCACAACTCTTTTTATTACCTTGATTATGAAAATATCATTTCATATTTTCTAGCCTATTTTATTTCCGTTACTTTGGAAATATCAATGCATATTTCCTCAACTTATTTTATTTCCTTTAATTTGAAATCTCGTTATCTTTATTAACAAATTCTTCGAATAACGTCAAATTATTATTTCTCATAATAAATCGCCTTTAACATCTTTAACATTACAATTAATATCATCCTGTGATAATCTTGAAGTCCTTCAAGTTGGGGTATTTTAATTTCCTCTCAAACCTTAATCAACAACAATCTTATCCTAAGATAGATATGAATTTTAATTCAAAAACCCATATTCATTCTAATTCCAACAAATACAACTTTACTATTTATTTAAATTATGGTTTTATAAAACCTCCTTACTTCAGAAATCTCCTTTTTAAATATACTATTATTACTAAATTTGTTGATTTAGTAAATGATAAATAAAATATCAACTTTTAAACCTCAGCTTCTTTAAATTGTTTGTTTCATTATCAGGATTTTAATACAAATCCTATTACTCGATCTTTTACCAAATTCAATTACAAAATACTTTTTCTAACCCTTTCAAACATTTCCTCTTTGGAAACCTTATTTCAAAACTCATCCATTTCTCTTAATGTGATTATTAAATAACGTTAATTTAAATCAATGCTTTAACTTTCCATCTCTTTATCAACTCGTTTATACAATTCTAGTTTAATATAAACCCTTTTTCATCCTGATTTCCTTTACTTAATTCCAACATTTATTTTAAGCCTATCGCATACGCTTAAAATCACTATATATCCTCATTTACCAAATTCGGTTTAAATATAAACCCGTTCATAAATTCACTTTGAAATCCAATTATATTTCGTTACTAACTTCGATCACATACTTAAATGAACTTCATTTAAGAAGAGATTTCTTTAAATTGTCATTAATTTACTTTATCATTAACAAGAATAAATATCCTATTTTTTTATTCTTATAAAGTTAAACTATTCATTAAATGATTTCATAGAATTAAGCACAAACTCATTTAATTTAATAATCAGTTTCCATTAAAATAGTTGACCTAGTCAAGTTCAAAACATGATTAACTCGTTGATCAACTCTAACTTGTCTTTTTCATTTAAATAAATTAATAATATAGTTAATTTAAATAATCATATTTACTTTGATTATTATTAATTAAATAATAATATAGTCCCATTTTAATTGTTACTTAAAACAATTAATCTCAGTTACTAAACGTTACGTTAGTCCCTGTTCACCTACTTATTCATCTTATTAGTATAAGAATTTGTTTTATAAATCGTTTAACAATTTTGCTGAGGCACGCGCTTCGCACACGGTATATTTTTGGAACAAAAATGGTATTTGTGGTTAAAATAATCAATATATGCGTGTGCTCACACACGGTATATTTTTGATACAAAAATGGTATTTGTGGTTATAACAATCAATATATGCGTGTGCTTCGCACACGATATATTTTTGATATAAAAATGGTATTTGTGGTTAAAACAATCAATATATGCGTGTGCTTCGCACATGGTACATTTTTCTTTTTATAAACTTCATTTAAAAGAATATATTTAAAAATCTATATTCAGTTATAAAATAAATTTTATAACTTTATTTCAAACGATTCACCTTACGGTAAATCAATCTTTATAAAACGATTATAATTTAGGCCATCTACTGCCAATTTCTCAACCAATATTTCTCATTGGTTAATATCAAGGGTTCATCAATAATCAATCCATCATCCAGTCAGGTTATTAAATAGTGCATGTGATATAACATGAAAATAAATAATAAATTTTGTGGAATCCGGTTGGATTCCCCCAACCTGTTCTTCCCTGTATTCAATAAAACATGAATAATTAATTCAACTGGTAACGGTCAACTAACAACCATTTAAGCACCCAATTGAATTTTAAACGTTTATATTTTTATAAACGTAACCAATAAGGTAAGTTACCTTCATTGGAAATAATCATTAAAAAAACGATTTGGTTTTGATTAAATTAAACTAATGTTTAATTTAAATCAGTTATATAAGAATACCCAGTATATATGCAAACAATTATCAAATCATTCAACCAATAACAAACAAAGCACAAAAATATTCAAACCCGACTTAAATAAATATAAGTGGGATAACTGAGTGACTTTAACTCATCGAATCCTGTTGTTGCTAAAGCGGTTCGGTTCCATTTCCAGTTAAATTAAACTAACGTTCAATTTAACTGTAGTTTCCAGCAATCTCCAACTAAGTCAATTCCAAAATATAGCGTTTGTCGGTATGGTCCTGGCGTTGCTTGTTTTCGGTTCAATTCTGATACTGTATGAACTAGGTATAATTTAAATAAATTAACGGTTAAATTTAAATTCGCTAACCCTTAAATTTTAACTAATTTTAATAACGTGTTTGTGTATGTGAATTCGACCCAAATTATTACCTTTAACATGTCTCGCTCGCACACTGATTTACCTTCATTCGCACCACACGACATGTTTTTTAAACTCACAAACAAACAGTTGTCTGCCCGATTCTTACAACACCAGCTACAGACCTTCTTCTCTCTCCTTTTTATTTGTATATATATTTACCTAAAGCGCAAAGTCTGAACTTTTGTTTGTAGCCCATAATTGCACGCAGTCCTCTACCTATACTCTTTGTAACCGCATGCAGTCCTCTTCCAACGTTCTTCCCTTCTTCATACAACTCTTCTACCCATTGCCAGATAAACACCCCCCCGGCAGTTCCTCTTTCCACTGTATTTTATTTATTTATTTTTCTTTTTTTCCCTCTCGGAACCCATTTCCATGCAAAACTGGTGCACAACATTTATGCACCACAAAACAAACCATTCAACATTTCCGTTCACCTCCATATTCCATCTACTATTATTATACTTCTCGCACGGACATTCCTTCCCACTGCATGATCCTAACATGCTTCAGCGTTCCCTTTTTTTAATTTTATTAACAGCCAATGCCCACCGAAACTTCCTCCCCACATCTCCAGTCACGAAAACAGCCTATTCCCATCTCAATCAAATTCCACCGTCCCATTTTATTCCTTCCACTTCTTTTTCTTTTTCATTTCTCTACTTAAAAGCAAAACTCCAAAGCCCCATATGTACTTTCAGGCCATCCGCTTCCCTTACCTTCCCTTTCACTACTTTTTTTCCTTCCTTAAACACCTCTCACCTCACGAACCACTTCACGCAACCGCTCAAGCTCGCCACCAGACGCTGGAGATCCACCGCTATATCCATCACCAACATTTCCTTCTTCCACGCATCACCATGCGCATGCAAGCTTTCCACCCTCTCCAAAATTCAAACTACTTCAACATGTAAAAAAAACGCAGAACACCATGCACAAGACGGACGCCACCTCCTACTTCACCCGAGTGCTTAGCCAACCCCCTCTCCATGCATCATCATATGCCAGGTCTGCGACACTATCAGCTGTTGCGCCTCCACTTCGCCGCATGCACTCCACTGCAACCCTCCATGCTACCGTCTGAAACGTTATACCCCATCGACAGCGTGTATTTGAGTATTGCTTTAGATTTAATAAACATGTAGCTTGCGTGATTTAGATTAGCTGAGGGGGAAGTTTGTTTTGATTTAATAGGGTTGGAGGATGCGGTTCCATTACTGGAAAGCAGAAGAAGTAGAATAGAGGTGAGGTCCTTTTATAATAATAAACAGCGTGGAGGCAAAGTTCAAAAGTATAGGATTTCAGTGCTTTAGGGTAGCTATTGTGTGGGTTAATTCAAAAATATACTTGGTCCACACGGTTTTGATTGTTTGGTCACCACGGATTAGTAGGGTATAGATACCTGGGCATGTGTATAGGCTTGCAAGTGGCCTTGTACATGGATAGTTTGATTTATGATTGGACAAAAACATTTGCCTATGTATTGTTAAATCGATCAGCTGAGTGTTTAGGCGGGTTGACAATTTAGTGTACACAGATAGAAAAATATGGAATAGCTACTGATGTTGATTAATGTAGGCATGTGCAAACATTCACATCCGAGGTAGGTCTGCCACATTTGCATCTAGGATAGGCAGGAAATTATAACTTAGCTATGTCCATGATTTAACATGGCCTGTGCACTTATGCTTAGCACTTAAGGTATACATTTTATTTTATTTTTGTTTGTTTTGGGCGCGTTTGGTTTATATGCGATTAGTTTAGTTTATACTGCTATTTATCATCCTCCATAAAATATGCGCATCATCATAAATTAACTTCAAACACAATGAATCTAGACACACTGCTTTGTCATGACGCTACGATTCAAATGAAATTAATTTCATTGAAAATGGACTCCGTCTGAACAACAAAGTTATTTTAATTTCAATATATTCATCGGTTCGCGTTGAAATTTTGCCTACCGACAAAACAAATCCAATTGGCTCCAAATTGGAAATATAGCAATAATTAACTATACGTACTCCAATAAAATTCGTTTCGACAAAAACGGAGGTTGTTTGAAAAATAATATTTTAACGCTTATATAACATTGATATAATATTATAAATTAAATCCAAAACAATCAAATTAAATAATAATAAATTATTATTATCGAATATATCCAGATAAAATTATATGTAGCTACAAATCCAACCAATATAGATTTACAACTCGAAATTAACATTCTTGAGTTAAACGATATTCAAATATATAGAAATTCCTTATTAAATAAATTCAATAACGTTAAAATTTATTAAAAATTTCCATAGCGACTATTTTAAAATTTGATTTGGACATAACTTACAACATATACGATAAAATTCCGATTTTTCTCTTTCATTAGAAAATTATAAACAATTTGATTACAACGAATCTTGTTTCACATAGTTCTGGCTTAAACGAATTCTGTATAATCAATTGAAGTTCAAAACCCAATATTACGAACTGTCGCGCTATTTCGAGTTCGTTTTACATTAAATATAAATATAAATGTTCAATTGTCGTTTAATTAATGAATTCGATATTAAAATCCATAAATAATTCAAAGATAATATTTAAAATATATTTAAATATTTGAATTCAAATAGTCGAAAAATCCGGGTCGTTACAATAGAATCACAAGTCATCATAACTTTGGTGGCCAAACTAGAGAAATTTAACGAGTAGTTCTTTCGCTCATGAAGACCAACGGTCTTCAATACTCCACCTTTTTATGCCTGCAAGTTTGTCACGAGCGCATAGTTGATTCGAAGTGGTTTTGGGTCTAGTCCCCATCTCAGTCTCTTCGAACCAACTCGTCAAAAAGGTCAATACAATAATTCATTGATGTTGGGTTTTTAATTATCAACTTAAACAGTATCAATCAGTACTTTGGCAGCTCATTCCCTTCCATTTCAAACCATTTATTCAAATCGTTATATCGATTAAAATTGATTTTATAATCTATTTCAATCAATCCTTTTTTAGCATAAACATTCTTAAACAAACTCGACTTGTCATTTCCCTCATATAACTATATTTCACAAAAGCCTCTTTTATTCCCATTATCTAGAAAATACCATTCCCTATACTTCCAATCAATTGGCAAAGTTAAATTTCAAAATCTTATCTGAACCAAATTTACGTTAAACGACGTATTTTAATAATATAACCATAATGGTTAATTCTTATCAATTAAAATTTATACTCTGGTTATGGATATTATAATTCCAAAATCTAATTTCATGTCAAACCCATATAGTCTCTTATTTTCATTTCCTAACCAAACCATTGAAAACAAAACAACCTCTTTCCATCATTTGTGTAAATCAAAATTCCTTTTTAGTACTTTGGAAAAATTTCGACATATCACGCAAACCATTTAATTTTCCTTACACTGAAAATATCCTTTTAAAACCCTTTTATATTTCCTTTAATATGGAAATATTCAGAAAATCTCTTTTTTACTTCCCTTGCCATTGCAAACTGATACCATCTCTCGATAATAGTGAAATCGTTCAAGTTGAGGTATTCTAGTTACTTCTCAGACCTTAATCGGTAGCGTTCTTATCTTAAGATAGATAAAAGCTTGTAACTCAAAAACTGACATTAAATCATCATAAAAATCTTATTTACCATAGCATTTATTCATCCAATTTTATATTATCAACTATAAATTTTAATTATATGAATTTAGCACATCAAAAAATTCCAAAAAGTGTGAGTGTTAACTCACTTTTGTTTCGATTGATTGATTCATGCGTTATTTCATTTAATTTTAAACAAGTGTCTAAAATTAAATGAAAATCCAGTTGCTTCCATTCTCCTTCGAACTTGCTCAGCAATGTAGTGCTCTTCACTGCGACTCCAATGGGACCAATTTCGCTGAATTCTGACATCGTATCAACGCATTATGATTGTTCAAAGTTTTATTTAGTTTAATATAATATAATTTAAATAAAAAACCCATTAATTACCTTATCTAATTTAATCAACATCATCAACAGTGTTAATCAACTTCTTATTTCACGCGTTTACTCCTGTTCATCGGTTCGAACCCGATTGCTTCTTCTAACTCTCCATCACCAAATCGAACCGCTACTTCAAGCCCCTACCATCGTCGGTGTCTATTACCAGACCCTACGTCAACCATCCATCCAGATGCTTCCGTCTCCGGCAATCCACCTACAACCGGCCTTGCCATCCCCCATCACCTGCAGGCCTCGTCTCGATCAGAAGCACGAAATCAAGGTTTACTAACCAACCACCAAATGCGGTCGCCACGCACCACATTACCTGACCGGACCTCCACCATCCCGACTCCCTTGACTTCACCTACATCTTCACTTCAGGTTGCTGGCCCTAAAACGCCTCTACTGCCGTGTATCGGCTAAAATCCAATCAGACACTCCCTCCCCCAAAACACAATCCCTTAATCATCCCACTATTCCGACCACCATAAGTAAAAATAGCCTATTCTCCCAACACCAATCTTGTAGCCCTCAGTCCCCTCTACAACATTTCTTTAGACCCCATCATCAAACAACAACTCAAATCTCTAGAAATCACGATAATTCAAAATTGTATTCTTTCGGTTTTAGGCCGATTCCGGCCAACACAGACCACGATATGTCACGAAATTTTTACTAAAGGTAGATCTCGCCTAGATTTTCAACTTCCCATTTGATAGTTTCGGCTAATTCATGACGGATTCGAAGGTATAATTTATTTCATGAATGGGATGTTTTCTGTGAATATAGAACGCTGGTGAATAGTTTGGTTGAATAGATGAAGGATTAAGTAGTATTTAAAAGTGAAAATAATATTATTATAACTCAAGGTGACAAGCGATATGAATAACGATTTTTATTTCGTGCCTATCGCCATTTCTGAACGTTGTTTATTCGTTTCCATGGTCACATACAAACTATGTTCGCGATGAAAATGGACGTCATGGTATAATTTGATGTAGTTGTAATGACCTGGTTTGTGATGATTTTGGTTATCGCCATAAACTCAATGATGACTAACCAAACATCGAAAAATACCGAAAAGTTAATAGAAGAAATTGGAGGGTGAGGAAAGATAAGATAGAAACTTAGAATAGAAGAGGAAGAAGAATATACAACATCAGAGTAAACACGAATCTCACAGCGGAACAAATAAATATATTTCATAACATAACTTTGAAATACAAATCTGTATTTGAATATACATATCATTTCCAAAGTACAGCACTTACAACACAACGAAAATAAACAATAGATATATGATCCTGAAGCCTCCTGCTCCAGCTCTTCAAGTATCTATAAATCCTGACTACTTGACTGCCCATACAAAATTGGGCACCCAATAGTTTTGGGGAAAACAAAACAAAATAAAATCTGGGTCAGTCATGGGACTGGTATGAGTAAAACAGTTTAAAACAGTTTGAGCCATTAAACGATATCTCACAAGACCACGCCGTATAACGGAACGGGTTTTTCCCTTATGAGAATCCAAATCAGTTTGATTCAACTTTCAAATCATTTTGAAAGTAACGATAAATCTTTATATCAAAAACCTTTTGATATTATAATAATGTCTATCAACCACAATATAATAATCATCTAGCAGAATGTTTCATCTCACGTTCTGCATATATAGTATACAATCAAAATCGCAAGCACGTATTGGGTAATGGATTTCCAACTATGACAAGGTATGGAACCACCTTTCGCTAGTGTACCTCTAGAGAGGAATACACTGGGTTCAATAAGAACATCTTGCAACCCAGCCATACATGACCGACCACTCATTTCGCTTGAGTGTATCGAATGTATATCACCAACGGTTGGGATCAGCAACCGTTTCCCGAATGGCACAACATCGACAATAGATTTTTAGAAGTAAATGAAACTCTAGATCAGTTGATTATACACCCTAATAGGTGCGACCTACATAGCCATGCTGCCTGCCCGATTTTTGTCATTTCCCGGTTGTGAGGCTAGAGGCCACGCTTATCTTTGACAGATCACGCAATTATTCACTTTGAATGTCACACCGTCATACCCGCCAAATCACAAATTGGTTTCCCCAAAAATACCACGGGTATACAGCTAAGAGAAACGAATTCCTCCGCCACCAAACATAAAATACGTTTGAAGAGATCAACTTACGCGATCTATTAAATATACTCTGTCAGACATTCTTCCATACAGGTCGTCCTGGGACTGGACAAACCGAAGGCACTATTCAGTACAACCATCTTAGGCAATCTTTACCTAAGATTTATACAACAGCCCTTGCACTTTACTCCGTCTTCAATTATCTTTGGCATATATGATTCGCAACGTTTATGCCAATACGGAGTCTTCGGATAATAATCCAACCGGTCTCTCCATATTAACAACGTTAAAATGGTCAAAAATTTCGATAGTCGATGAGTTAACTATCAAAGAAAAACACGTGTGCAAACAACGATCTTATTTCCAGGTGGAAATTACATCGATCAATCACCAATCAACTTTTATCCTTTAAATTAATTTATCATTAATTTATTCCATTGGACATTTCCTGTTTCCATATATTCAACATTTCTTATTTTCTAATTTTATAAAATATACGTTATTAACAATGGAAAACATTTCCATTTCCTATTTTCTATATTAGAAAACATTTCTGATTTCTTATTTGGTAAACATTTCCAAAGTTCCTTCATTGGATTTAAATAGATGTTTAAATAAAACATCGCTATGCCAACTCTAACCATTTACTAAATTCACTTAACAATCATTCACTATCAAACCTTACCATTCCTTAGTTAAGAAGGAAGTTAATCAAGTTGGGGTATAATTACCTCTCAGACCTTAACTGAACAACGTTTTAACTTCAGAATAGACAAAGTTTATCTTTTAAACCTTTAACAAACTTCCTTACGTAACTCTCTTTCGAATAAATCTTTATTCGATAACTCCTCCCTTCGAATAACTATATTCGATAATCTCTCTTACGAATAACTAGATTTGAAAACCTTTCTTCGAATAAACTATATTCGATTAACTCTATTCAATTTACTCTTATCAATTAACTCTTATTGGATTAACTCTTTTCGATTTAACTCTAATCGATTAACTCTATTGGATTAACTCCTTTTACTTAACTCCTTTCTAATAAACTATATTCAATAACTGTTTTAACTCTATTCAAATAAACTATATTCGATTAACTCCTTTAATTCTATTCGAATAAACTATATTCGATTAACTCCTTTAATTCTATTCGAATAAACTATATTCGATTAACTCCTTTAATTCTATTCGAATAAACTATATTCGATTAACTCCTTCGATTAACTAGATTCGGTAACTCCTTTCGAATAACCAATATTCGATTAACTCACTTTGAATAACCAATATGCGATTAACTCACTTCGAATAACCAATATTCGATTAACTCACTTCGAATAACCAATATTCGATTAACTCACTTCGAATAACCAATATTCGATTAACTCACTTCGAATAACCAATATTCGATTAACTCACTTCGAATAACCAATATTCGATAATTCCTCTCAAATGAACTATATTCGATTACTCTTCTCTCAAATACACTATATTCGATTACTCTTCTCGAATAAACTATATTCAATAACTCTACTTTGAATAAGTGATATTCGATAACTCTACTTCGAATAAACTATAACTCGATTATCTTAACTCGATAATCTTAACTCGATTACTTAACTCGATAATCTTAACTTGATAACTTAACTCGATTACTTAAATCGATAATCTTAACTTGATAACTTAACTCGATTACTTAACTCGATAATCTAACTTAATTTTGATTAACTCTGATTGATTAACCCTAACTGGTTAACTCTAACTGATTTACTCTAATTGATTAACTCTAACTGGTCAACTCTAACTCAAATCGATTAACTCCTCTAACTCATTTTGATTAACACATTTTGATTAACTCCTTTGGTTAACTCTACGTCCATATTCAGTTTCAAATATCGATGTTGAAATCGATTCTGACTTCTCTATATAAGTCCTGATTTATATATTCCATTTATCCAGTGATAAATATTTTACTTAATTTATAAATTATTGTTTATAAATTAATCCTCCCAGTTCATCTGTTAAAATAGATTTCTATTTAATCTCACTTTAAATAAATTTTTCCCTTTCCTTTATATCCTGCCAATTTTCCTTTTTATAACTCTATTTATTTCATAAATAAATATTTCCTTTTACTTATTTTCCCAAATAAATTCCTTTTATTTACTTTCCAAACAAAAAATCCTTTTTCAATTTCTATTTGTAAATGATTTACAAATATTTCCCTTTCTATTTTATTTGCAAATATTTACAAATATTCACTTTTCATCTTTCTATTTATTTAACAAATAAATATTTCGTTTCCAATTCTATTTATTTAACAAATAAATATTTCTTTTTATAAAATCCTTTGATTTTATAAATATTTCCTTTTCAATATAACATTGAAAATTTCCTTTTATAATTATCCTATTTATCTTCTAAATAGATATTCCTTTTATAATTCTATTTACTTTCCAAGTAAATAGTCCTTTATATACCATTATTTACTTTCTAAGTAAATAATCCTTTTTATAAAATTCTTTGATTTTATAAATATTCTATTTCAAAATACAGTTTGAAATTTCCCTTTTCTATTTCAATATTTCTTTCGGTATTCAATAGTACCAAATAACAGAACCAGTGTCATTATAATCAATCACAGATTATACATCACATCATATAACACAACATATGGAAACAAACAGTATTCTAATTATTGAGGAATCCAGTTGAATCCCTCCAACCTGTTTTCCTGCATCACAGATGTTAAACAACACGAATATAAAATATTCTGATAAACAGAATCAATATTCGATTAACGATTTATATATATATATATATATCGTTATCTATACTTGCAACCAATACATAAGCAATTCAAGCAAACAGTTAACACACATTAAACAATAGATAATTATCAGTTCTAAGAATACGTTATAAAAATATAACTATTCAGAGTTGGTGAGTTTTACTCACATTGGACGATCATCGTTAATAACGATAACCATTGCTTGACTCAGACGGACAATTTATTTTACTATAAATTATAACGAGCTCCAATCCACTCCCAACTAGTTCCAATGTATAGTCGTCGTCCATACGATCCCAACGCGACAAACTGTTCGAAAATCTGACCCCGTACGAGCGAGAAATAGCATTTACCAGATTTGCATATATGTTTAATAAAATAAAATAAAAACTTATATTATAAATTTTGTATTGGGACTCACCAAATTAGTTTCCGTCGGCCTACCATCCCCTTTTCATTTTCGTTGGCACTTGAACCTAAACCCGGGACCGCTTTTAACTCCAACAGTGTCTTCTCCCTAACTTGAAACACGCTCCTGTAGCAAATATTTGAACCCATTTTCCGCACTTGCTTCCTCCTTACACCATCTCACTTCAAAACGAAAATCACCATTTTTTTTCCATTTAAAACGCAAACCAAAACACCCTATAGCTTATTATTCCCTTCACCTTTGCCATTCTTTTCTCCTTTTCAAAAGCCTCACGCTCATAAAAAAACTTTTACAAATCAAAGCCTAAACTGAATATGAATATTTCTAAGTTTGATCCTATATTTTTTTCTTTGTAATGTGCCCACGTTCATAATTCCGCTGCCTATTTATGTGATATAATCTTCATTATCTTTTCACATCTCAAAGCTAAGCATGTATGTAACGGTAAGGAATTTGCTATATCCGAATCGATCGTTAAACCGACAAAGACCGTTCGAAACCCCTGATCGTTTTGAGAACAGGACAAATCCGAACGCAGACGGAAGAACATTTCATTGTTATTACAACAATTCCATCAGATACAAGAATATACAGAGTATAAATGAATAAATTACATTCAACAAATATCAGAGATTACAATAAATTACATAGCAGCGGAAAAATATACAAAACACAACTGAAAGTGATACACGGATACAGAGCTTTCCGAGCATCCTTCCAGCTGTAAATCAGGATCCTGTGAATATAAATCTGCAAAACCAAAACAACTAGCTGCCCGTTTCGAAAATAGGGGCACCCAGAGTTTAGATTAAAACAATAAACTCCAGGTCAGTCATGGGACTGGTGTGAGAACTAAAACAGTTATTTAAAACTTTACTATAAAAGGGAGTGATTCAAGGGACAACGCCGTATAACACGGAACGGGTTTCCTCCCAAGAACACTAGTGCACATAACAAAACAGCGCAATGCTCTTTGGAAAAATGAAGCTATTATAAGACCCAGGTCCCATCACACAATGCAACGCAAGTCGGAGGATAGGGTTTTCCCTTATAATAGCCAAATAATGCTTGATACGTTTAAAACAAATCATTTGATACTATCATAGGTGTAGTGTCAAAAAATTTCAATCATAAATATCAATCATAGGCGGCATGGGTACCATCTAACATGTCGCCATACTAGTTCTACAATTAAAACCGCAATATCACGTATTGGAAATTGGATTCCGTCATGAGTCGAGGCAAGGGGCAAGCTCCTCTCCGCGTTCGAGACACTCTAGCAAATGTCTCAGGACCCCACTCTGATCCTTTGGAACCTCCAAGGCCGGTCCTCTCTTACTTTTGAGGACTATTTATTCCTGAACTCACGTTTCCCGGTCCTTACAGACCTATATCCGAGGCGCCTCGTATCCAACAACCACACAAGTGAAAAGTATATAAATGTCAGGGCTGGTAGGTCACTGACACCACCCTAGCTAGAAAGAAACGTCGTGCACTCCTTGGGTCCGTATCCCGTTTTTGACTCATACCGAGGTGTGAGGCTCGCGAATTCACGTTATACACAAAGCTTCGCCACACTGGACGTGTTTTGATCATCAACCACAAGACTTTGCTTTTCAACAGAAGCCTTGATCAATTGTCACTCACGCGTGCCACACTGACAATTCACTCCATGCGACTGATGTCCATCGATATACAACCTCTGAGCTCGTACGTCTCAGAGAAGGGCGTTAAGCAAGAGAATAAACTCTCCGCTGCCAAACAGATGTATATTTAATAAAGATTAATCAACAAAGAATAAAATCCAATGTCAGACACACAATCCATTTACAAGTTCGTTCTGGGTCTGAACGAAACCGGAGGCACTTTCCTCGCATATCCATCGATCTCTAAGTACGTCTGGACGATCACCAACTGTTTCCCTCATCTTGGGTGTACAGCCCAATCGAGATCATCAGTAATCACCCAAACGATGTGAAGACTTCTGGTCTTCAACCACCGTCTTCATCTTCGACATCTCGTCGAATCGGTTATTCAGAATGGGATAAACCCGACCTTTCTGAATAACCCACGTATATCATAAACAAATGTTACACAAACACACAAACGCCTCATTCCAGTTCAGAATATTCTTTTAATCACAAAATCACATTCTTAGGGAAAGGTTCCCATTAATTTTATCCAAGATAAATTCTTCTAAATTTATTCTTTAATCTTCCTTTGGATATCATTTCAAACTAGTCGGGATTAGCGAACCACACCGAAGTAATTATTTATTTTATTTCCCAATCCCAACCTATATATCCCATGGGGCAAAACTGGTAATACTCTATATCTAACACCACGGTGTTATCGGTAAAATTAATTACCATTTCACGTTCAAATCTAATTAAAGATTTAACTATCGCTTTGGAGCAAAACTGGTGATACTCCATTCTCGATCACCTTTCAGATTTGATAATTTAAATTATCAATTCACATTTTAATCTAATTAAAGATTCATTAAAACTCCACTTAGTTTTAATCTTTTCAAAAATCAACATCTTGCCTTTAACTGGGTTAAAGAACCAATGTCATATAAAACACGATTCACGATAAACCCAAATCACATTTGATATTAAATACAAGGCTCTGAATAGAAAATATACCGGCTTATACTCAATATCAAATTCTGAAACCAACAAATATTGTATTGGAAATAACGATATAAAATATCTTTCAAATTCCCATAACAATATCTGTATAGTCACGAAATCCAACATCGAAATAATCCGAAGATAATTTCGATTCAACTCCAGTCCAATTCAAGTATTGGGAATATTGATTATTTTTAAAATCACCTTCAAATTCAATTTATTTATTTCAAAAATAAATTGATTTTAATTCTAGTTCAAAACTAGTTCATTTCGATAAAAATCTATTTTTATCTTTTCAAATATGGAATTTTTCAGCCCAATTTTTCCCAAATCACTTCTTATGATTTTACACAAATTATAGTTACTTTTAATAATTTTATCAAGGCCCGTACAGTCGATTTCCATCAACGGCCATCGAACTGCACTTACAGCGACCTTTTTCAAATTTGATTTGGACATAATTCCAAATCCAACCGTTAGATTTCAGATTCCTAATATTCATTGGAAAGCTCTTTTCGATACGAACCCAACGGTTCTGGTTTTAGGAGAGTCCGACGGTCGGATCTCCTGCAACGTCAATTCGAAGTTAATGGTCGAAATTCACGAACTGCCGCGGCGCGGCGCGTTCTATTCAGGCCATTATATATATAATATATATATATTATATATATTTCGTCAATTTCCTTTTTAAAACGAATTGTATAAATAGTTCTAAATTCGTTTCAAAAACAATTTCAACTTTATATTCAATTTCAAATCGATTTGATTTCAATTCAATTCGAATTCATTTCAATTTTATTTAATTCGAATTCAAATTCATTTCAATTCAATTCAAATTCTAATTCGTTTCAATTCATTCAAATCTAATTCGTTTCAATTCAATTCAATTTGAATTTACCTTCTATTTATTTCAATTCGAATTCATTTCAAATTGATTTCAATTCAATTTCAGTTCGTTTTAAATTTCGTTCAAAACGATTTCAATTCGTTTTTAATTCAATTTCAATTTAATTCAATTTGAATTCATTTCTATTCAATTCGAATTCAAATTCAGTTTCTATTCAATTCGAATCGAATTCATTTTCTATTCGATTCGAATTCATTTCAATTTGATTCAATAAAATTTCAGTTTGAATTTTTAATCTAATTTAATTTGAATTTAATTTCAAAATATTAAATTTTGAAATCACTTTTCAATATTCATTATAAAATGAATAAAATCGATATAAATATCGTTCGTGTCAAAATAACGCATCTCTAATCAACACGGCTTTATATTTTTCAAAAACTTCTTTATTCTATTCAACAAATGAATATTTATCCCATTCAACACATGAATCTATATTTCTTTCAACACACAACTATTTTCGTTATGTAAAATATTTTATAAAATCTTGGTATCTATCGTTTGATTTTTTTTATCAGACTCCACTGTGAAGTAGTTCTAATTTTAAATATGATAAAGATGTAAATTTTATTGTATAAAATATTTTACTCAACACATAAATAGTTTCAACACATGAATTTTCTTTAATAATATTCATTATTTTCCCGATTGGAATGAGGCCCAATCAATCACCATATAATGTTAATTATATGGATTCCATACACCACATGTATATAATAGCAATGATAAACAATCAACCATCATCCAAGGTGCACCACACAACTGCATAAGCATCAAATATAAATAATTAACGCTTACACAACCTGTCGACCAATCGATCGACATACAATTAAATAATTGGGATTAGTGTACGCCAAATATCATCTCAACACCCATGTGGGGTTTCAAATCAACAAACACATATTTTTATTTGTGCAGTTGGGCGATGGGAAAAATTTATCGACCCAATCAATATCAGTCAAATCAGTGTATATAAACAAATCGGCCGATTTATTTATAAATATTTATTTATTCACATTCACGTTAAAAATTATATTTTTAACGATAATTAATTTATTTCAACACATCCACATTTTATCATCGATTTCACATCAACAACACAAACAAATTTCACAACACATCAACCAAAACAACAAGCCATCCGTGGTCTGTGGATGACGGGTGTCGGGTGCTGCTAAGCACCGTCTGCATCCTAGTATATATATAATTGGAAAAAGAAATTTAGAGTGAGAAGTTCTCACCAATAGCTAATCCAACTCCACAACACTTCATTTATAGAAATCTTCATCTTCTTGCCTCTTGTCACTTTCGTTGCCCGTATTCTCTACATTTGTAAAAATCACATTTTTATATTATTGCTATGTATATAAAAATCATATTTTTATTTCTCTATTCAATGTATAAAAATCACAATTTTACTTCGCTATTCAATATATAAAAATCGAATTTTTACTCTGCTACTCAATATATAAAAATCGAAATTTTTACTTCGTTATTCAATATATAAAAATCGAATTTTTACTTTGTTATTCAATATATAAAAATCCCACCTTTTCAAATTTAAAGATTTCACCTTTTCAAATTTAAAGATTTCGCCTTTTCAAATTTAAAGATTTCGCCTTTTCAAATTTAAAGATTTAATCTTTTCTATTTTGAAAATCTAATCTTTTCTATTTTAAAAATCTAATCTATTTTAAAAATCTAATCTTTTCTATTTTAAAAATCTAATCTATTTTAAAAATCTAATCTTTTCTATTTTAAAAATCTAATCTTTTCTATTTTATTCATAAAATAAAAATCGAATTTTTATTCCTTAAACAACTATATAAAAATCACTGATTAATTACATATTAAAAATAAAATAGAAGGGAGCTTACAGTGTTTTGCAGAGGAGGGGTACTGATTCACTTCAGGAAGAGGAGGAGTGTGGTGCGCGCAAGTGGAGAGGGTGCGGTTTTTGGCTGAAGGGGGCTAGGGTTTGGTTGCGCGCGAGCGGTGGATCGGAGAGAGAGGGTGGAGGGGCGCGCGCCTGTCGGAGGGAGAGGGGAAGAGGTGGAGAAGGTCGGCGATGGGTGGCGGGGTTGATCGCATGGCGGCGGCGGGAGGGGCCATCGCGCTGAGGCGCGATGGGTTTTTTTTTTTTTTTGATTTGCAAATGAATTCTAACGGGGGGGTTAAGGAGATAAAAGGGGTTTTTATTTTATTTTATTAATTTAATTTCAAAAAGGTACTTTTTATTTCGACCTCGAAACGGGACCCACCGTCCGTCCTTAGCTAATTACCCCCATTCCGAACACGATGGGATATGTATCGTAGGCTGATTCGATGGTTTCGATCAGGTTTCGTCAAAATCAACATATAACTCTATATATTGAATTTGAACGCACATTTCAATTTACTGGGGTCACATACTAACTCGAAAAATTCCAGAAAAATATTTTCTAGCTTTGTATTGACGATACGGTCCTAACAAAACTAGTTTCGTCAAATTCTGAGACCGTTGGAAAAATGGCCATTTTCCAGTCGATTAAATTCAACTGAAACTGGTCAAACACGTTTTCCTTTGCCTCGCTCACATATTGATTCGAAAAATTATGAAATTTGGAATCTAGCAATAATTTGACATCACGGATCCAACAAAAGTGGTTTCGTCGAAATCCGAGGTCGTTTGCAAAATTCCCACTTTTAAGGGCCTGAATTCCATAGCGACTATTTAGAATTTTCAACTGGACATATCTTTTGATTCCCACTATGAAATTTTGATTTTTCAGATTCGTTGGAAATATATTCCCAAATAGATCCTAATATTTTTGGTTTCACTAAAATCCGGATTGTTTTGCACCCGGTACATTCAATTGAAGTTTGAAATCGAATTATCGAACTACCGCGCCATTTTCAATTCTATTTATAATTATATATAATTATTTATATTCTAACGACGACGTATATAAATATATACATTTTATTCTATTCAAAAATAATTTCTCGTCGATATTATTTAAAATAATTCATTTTAAATACTAAAAATTCGCTAAAATTGCAAAAATACAAATTTTAAACTAGCCCAGATTTTCGGGTTGTTACAATCTCCCCCACTTAAAACTTTTCGTCCCCGAAAAGGAATAAAGTCGAAAGTGGTTTGATTGATCAACTCTGTGTTCGATCTGGCTTCCATTCTCCAACTTTTCAGTTTCTGAGAATTTTCAAAAATTTGGCTAACACCCTAAATTTTCGAAAATTTTCGCCATAACCTCCCCTGCACCGGGAGCCACGGGAAAAATCCCGAAATTGCCATACAGGCCGTCTGATCTCAAAAAGAAAAAGAAAATGCCAAGCGGCTAGCCAATAGGCTCATAAAATCATCATCACCGAAACAAAACAGTAAATTATAGTAAATATGTACCTATTTGTCGGGCAAACAAATTTTATTCTCTGCTCTAGCCTCCTTGCTATGACCTGTTCAATGTAAGTACATGTATATGCAAGCAAACGTGACCAATTTCAATACAATTCAATATTTGGTACAATTAGGCTAAATGGTTCAAAATTATTAAACAAATAAACAACCAACACAATCATCAATCAATTAGTGAATTAGAGTTTCAAATTCATAATTTTGATACATACAAAAAAATCATGTTTTTGATGCCAATTCACAACAATGTATTCTAGCTATATAAGTTTTGGTTCTCACACCAGTCTAATGGAAACATATAGAAACCACACCTTCGAAACTCGAATATGTATACTGATGATGATGCACCATCATCAGAATCATCCCCGGATATCTAGAATGTGATTCTATATCTACCCAGTATATTAAAACTTCGAATATACGTTCATGACGCGTATACGCGAAATCTATATATACTCGATTGTCCTAATTCAAATTAAATAAATAATCAAATACGTATAAAGCGATTTAAATTTTCAAAACAATATTGTTTTCATTTGAAAAATATACTCTTCACACTCGTTCTAGGATACTACTGATCCTATCTCTAACGAGTCATTCTAATTGGATATTACTAATCCAATATCTGATGAATTCTTTTGTATGGTTCTATTGTGTCTTGTTCTCGAGCTCTGTAAACCAAAGCTCTGATACCAACTGTAACGGCAAGGAATTTCGCTCGATCCGAATCGATCGTTAAACCGACAAAGACCGTTCGAAACCCCTGATCGTTTTGAGAACAGGACAAATCCGAACGCAGACGGAAGAACATTTCATTGTTATTACAACAATTCCATTAGATACAAGAATATACAGAGTATAAATGAATAAATTACATTCAACAAATATCAGAGATTATAATAAATTACATAGCAGCGGAAAAATATACAAAACACAACTGAAAGTGATACATGGATACAGAGCTTTCCGAGCATCTTTCCAGCTGTAAATCAGGATCCTGTGAATATAAATCTGCAAAACCAAAACTACTAGCTGCCCGTGTCGAAAATAGGGGCACCCAGAGTTTAGGTTAAAACAATAAACTCCAGGTCAGTCATGGGACTGGTGTGAGAACTAAAACAGTTATTTAAAACTTTACTTTAAAAGAGAGTGATTCAAGGGACCACGCCGTATAACACGGAACGGGTTTCCTCCCAAGAACACTAGTGCACATAACAAAATAGCGCAATGCTCTTTGGAAAAATGAAGCTATTATAAGACCCAGGTCCCATCACACAATGCAATGCAAGCCGGAGGATAGGGTTTTCCCTTATAATAGCCAAATAATGCTTGATACGTTTAAAACACATCATTTGATACTATCATAGGTGTAGTGTCAAAAAATATCAATCATAGGCGGCATGGGTACCATCTATCATGTCGCCATACTAGTTCTACAATTAAAACCGCAATATCACGTATTGGAAATTGGATTCCGTCATGAGTCGAGGCAAGGGGTAAGCTCCTCTCCGCGTTCGAGACACTCCAGCAAATGTCTCAGGACCCCACTCTGATCCTTTGGAACCTCCAAGGCCGGTCCTCTCTTACTTTTGAGGATTAATTATTCCTGAACACACGTTTCCCGGTCCTTACAGACCTATATCCGAGGCGCCTCGTATCCAACTACCACACAGGTGAAAAGTATATAAATGTCAGGGCTGGTAGGTCACTGACACCACCCTAGCTAGAAAGAAACGTCGTGCACTCCTTGGGTCCGTATCCCGTTTTTGACTCATACCGAGGTGTGAGGCTCGCGAATTCACGTTATACACAAAGCTACGCCACACAGGTCGTGCTTTGATCATCAACCACAAGACTTTGCTTTTCAACAGAAGCCTTGATCAATTGCCACTCACGCGTACCACACTGGCAATTCACTCCATGCGACTGATGTCCATCGATATACAACCTCTGAGCTCGTACGTCTCAGAGAAGGGCGTTAAGCAAGAGAATAAATTCTCCGCCGCCAAACAGATGTATATTTAATAGAGATCAATCAACACAGAATAAAATCCAATGTCAGACACACAATCCATTTACAAGTTCGTTCTGGGTCTGAACGAAACCGGAGGCACTTTCCTCGCATATCCATCGATCTCCAAGTACGTCTGGACGATCACCAACTGTTTCCCTCATCTTGGGTGTACAGCCCAATCGAGATCATCAGTAATCACCCAAACGATGTGAAGACTTCCGGTCTTCAACCACCGTCTTCATCTTTGACATCTCGTCGAATCAGTTATTCAGAATGGGATAAACCCGACCTTTCTGAATAACCCACGTATATCATAAACAAATGTTACACAAACACACAAACGCCTCATTCCAGTTCAGAATATTCTTTTAATCACAAAATCACATTCTTAGGGAAAGGTTCCCATTAATTTTATCCAAGATAAATTCTTCTAAATTTATTCTTTAATCTTCCTTTGGATATCATTTCAAACTAGTCGGGATTAGCGAACCACATCGAAGTAATTATTTATTTTATTTCCCAATCCCAACCTATATATCCCGTGGGGCAAAACTGGTAATACTCCATATCTAACACCACGGTGTTATCGGTAAAATTAATTACCATTTCACGTTCAAATCTAATTAAAGATTTAACTATCGCTTTGGAGCAAAACTGGTGATACTCCATTCTCGATCACCTTTCAGATTTGATAATTTAAATTATCAATTCACATTTTAATCTAATTAAAGATTCATTAAAACTCCACTTAGTTTTAATCTTTTCAAAAATCAACATCTTGAATTTAACTGGGTTAAAGAACCAATGTCATATAAAACACGATTCACGACAAACCCAAATCACATTTGATATTAAATACAAGGCTCTGAATAGAAAATATACCGGCTTATACTCAATATCTAATTCTGAAACCAACAAATATTGTATTGGAAATAACGATATAAAATATCTTTCAAATTCTCATAACAATATCTGTGTAGTCACGAAATCCAACATCGAAATATTCCGAAGATAATTTCGATTCAACTCCAGTCCAATTCACGTATTGGGAATATTGATTATTTTTAAAATCACCTTCAAATTCAATTTATTTATTTCAAAAATAAATTGATTTTAATTCTAGTTCAAAACTAGTTCATTTCGATAAAAATCTATTTTTATCTTTTCAAATATGGAATTTTTCAGCCCAATTTTTTCCAAATCACTTCTTATGATTTTACACAAATTATAGTTACTTTTAATAATTTTATCAAGGCCCGTACAGTCGATTTCCATCAACGGCCATCGAACTGCACTTACATCGACCTTTTTCAAATTTTATTTGGACATAATTCCAAATCCAACCGTTAGATTTCAAATTCCTAATATTCATTGGAAATCTCTTTTCGATACGAACCCAACGGTTCCAGTTTTAGGAGAATCCGACGGTCGGATCTCCCGCAACATCAATTCGAAGTTAATGGTCGAAATTCACGAACTGTCGCGGCGCGGCGCGTTCTATTCAGGCCATTATATATAATATATATATATATATATTATATATTTCGTCGATTTCCTTTTTAAAACGAATTTTATAAATAGTTCTAAATTCGTTTCAAAATCAATTTCAACTTTATATTCAATTTCAAATCGATTTGATTTCAATTCAATTCGAATTCAGTTCAATTTTATTTAATTCGAATTCAAATTCATTTCAATTCAATTCAAATTCTAATTCGTTTCAATTCATTCAAATCTAATTCGTTTCAATTCAATTCAATTTGAATTTACCTTCTATTTAATTCAATTCGAATTCATTTCAAATTGATTTCAATTCAATTTCAGTTCGTTTTATATTTCGTTCAAAACGATTTCAATTCGTTTTTAATTCAATTTCAATTTAATTCAATTTGAATTCATTTCTATTCAATTCGAATTCAAATTCACTTTCTATTCAATTCGAATCGAATTCATTTTCCATTCGATTCGAATTCATTTCAATTTGATTCAATAAAATTTCAATTTGAATTTTTAATCTAATCTAATTTGAATTTCATTTCAAAATATTAAATTTTGAAATCACTTTTCAGTATTCATTATAAAACGAATAAAATCGATATAAATATCGTTCGCGTCAAAATAACGCATCTCTAATCAACACGGCTTTATATTTTTCGAAAACTTCTTTATTCTATTCAACAAATGAATATTTATCCCATTCAACACATGAATTTATATTTCTTTCAACACACGACTATTTTTGTTATGTAAAATATTTTATAAAATCTTGGTATCTATCGTTTGATTTTTTTTATTAGACTCCACTGTGAAGTAGTTCTAATTTTAAATATGATAAAGATGTAAATTTTATTGTATAAAATATTTTACTCAACACATAAATAGTTTCAACACATGAATTTTCTTTAATAATATTCATTATTTTCCCGACTGGAATGAGGCCCAATCAATCACCATATAATGTTAATTATATGGATTCCATACACCACATGTATATAATAGCAATGATAAACAATCAACCATCATCCAAGGTGCACCACACAACTGCATAAGCATCAGATATAAATAATTAACGCTTACACAACCTGTCGACCAATCGATCGACATACAATTAAATAATTGGGATTAGTGTACGCCAAATATCATCCCAACACCCGTGTGGGGTTTCAAATCAACAAACACATATTTTTATTTGTGCAGTTGGGCGATGTGCAAAATTTATCGACCCAATCAATATCAGTCAAATCAGTGTATATAAACAGATCGGCCGATTTGTTTATAAATATTTATTTATTCACATTCACGTTAAAAACTATATTTTTAACGATAATTTATTTATTTCAACACATCCACATTTTATTATCGATTTCACATCAACAACACAAACAAATTTCACAACACATCAACCAAACAAACAAGCATCCATGGTCTGTGGATGACGGGTGTCGGGTGCTGTTAAGCACCGTCTGCATCCTAGTATATATATATAATTGGAAAAAGAAATTTAGAGTGAGAAGTTCTCACCAATAGCTAATCCAACTCCATGACACTTCATTTATAAAATCTTCATCGTTCTTGCCTCTTGTCACTTTCGTTGCCCGTATTCTCTACATACGTAAAAATCACATTTTTATATTATTGCTATGTATATAAAAATCATATTTTTATTTCGCTATTCAATGTATAAAAATCACATTTTTACTTCGCTATTCAATATATAAAAATCGAATTTTTACTCCACTACTCAATATATAAAAATCGAAATTTTTACTTTGTTATTCAATATATAAAAATCGAATTTTTACTTTGTTATTCAATATATAAAAATCCCACCTTTTCAAATTTAAAGATTTCACCTTTTCAAATTTAAAGATTTCGCCTTTTCAAATTTAAAGATTTCGCCTTTTCAAATTTAAAGATTTCGCCTTTTCAAATTTAAAGATTTAATCTTTTCTATTTTAAAAATCTAATCTTTTCTATTTTAAAAATCTAATCTATTTTAAAAATCTAATCTTTTCTATTTTAAAAATCTAATCTTTTCTATTTTATTCATAAAATAAAAATCGAATTTTTATTCCTTAAACAACTATATAAAAATCACTGATTAATTACATATTAAAAATAAAATAGAAGGGAGCTTACAGTGTTTTGCAGATGAGGGGGACTGATTCACTTCAGGAAGAGGAGGAGGGTGGTGCGCGCAAGTGGAGAGGGTGCGGTTTTTGGCTGAAGGGGGCTAGGGTTTGGCTGCGCGCGAGCGGTGGATCGGAGAGAGAGGGTGGAGGGGCGCGCGCCTGTCGGAGGGAGAGGGGAAGAGGTGGAGAAGGTCGGCGATGGGTGGCGGGGCTGATCGCCTGGCGGCGGCGGGAGGGGCCATTGCGCTGAGGCGCGATGGGTTTTCTTATTTTTTTTATTTTTTTTATTTGCAAATGAATTCTAATGGGGGGGGGGGGGTTAAGGAGCTAAAAGGGGTTTTTATTTTATTAATTTAATTTCAAAAAGGTACTTTTTATTTCGACCTCGAAACGAGACCCACCGCCTGTCGTCCATAGCTAATTACCCCCATTCCGAACATGATGGGATATGTATCGTAGGCTGATTCGATCGTTTCGATCAGGTTTTGTCAAAATTAACATATAACTCTATATATTGAATTTGAACGCGCATTTCAATTTACTGGGGTCACATACTAACTCGAAAAATTCCAGAAAAATATTTTCTAGATTCGTATTGATGATACGGTCCTAACAAAACTAGTTTCGTCGAATTCTGAGACCGTTGGAAAAATGGCCATTTTCCAGTCGATTAAATTCAACTGAAACTGGTCAAACGCGTTTTCCTTTGGCACGCTCACATATTGATTCGAAAAATTATGAAATTTGGAATCTAGCAATAATTTGACATCACGGATCCAACAAAAGTGGTTTCGTCGAAATCCGAGGTCGTTTGCAAAATTCGCATTTTTAAGGGCCTGAATTCCATAGCGACTATTCAGAATTTTCAACTGGACATATCTTTTGATTCCCGCTATGAAATTTTGATTTTTCGGATTCGTTGGAAAGATATTCCCAAATAGATCCTAATATTTTTGGTTTCACTAAAATCCGGATTGTTTTGCACCCGGTACATTCAATTGAAGTTTGAAATCGAATTATCGAACTACCGCGCCATTTTCAATTCTATTTATAATTATATATAATTATTTATATTCTAACGACGACGTATATAAATATATACGTTCGATTCTATTCAAAATAAATTTCTCATCGATATTATTTAAAATAATCATTTTAAATGCTCAAAATTCGCTAAAATTGCAAAAATAAAAATTTTAAACTGGCCTAGATTTTCGGGTTGTGACAATGTAGCCATTATTTTAGTTTCCACCTAACTCATGCACGTCCGAACTACTCCACTACTTCGCTCTCCTATCCTTCTTTTCATTTTCAAACCAACAACATTCATGTCTTAAAAAAAGATATTCGAGAGATGAAACTGCAAACTCCAACAGCCTCTGGCGTTCTCTGTCACCACCACATAGAAGCCTGCCCAACTCCTTCACCTTTGATCGAACTGTGTGTCTTCATGCAAGCCACTGCTCGAGCCACTGCCTGTGCCTTATTTCTGTTGCGTTTAGCGAGAGATTTTTTAGCTCACGATATACTTGGTTCAAGGATTTAACTTCAGTTTTGAACTGAAATGATCACTGGTTCACTTGGGGTTTGTTTGTCGTGATTATGTGGGGTTTATATGATTGTTTGGTACTATGTCATTTTCCTTTTTCCTTTGTCTACTTGGATTTGTGCATGACATTTACACAAGCAACAAGCATTTGTACACATTGATTTGGTCCCATTATATGCCCATGCAAAATGTTCCCAAACATCTACAGCAGTACCACTGCCCAAAAGAAATACTACAGGAAAAAGACTTAAATGAATTGTAACTCATTTAGTCACCAATTAAACCCATTGTACACGTAATATATAATATTGCTCTTGCTTAGACATTCGCTCACATATGTAAATTGCTATTATGGCCTACTCATATTGAAACTGATCATATTTGTGTTGCCTTTTCAACTGCTATGCCTTGTTGCTAGTTGTTGTGAGATGTAAGATTTGTATATTTTATACATTTGACCTAGTTGAACTGAAATATTATTAGCATGTCATGGTGCATGTGCTGCCATGTTTGATGAATATTTGCGCACAGCCTATTCATTTCAGCTGCACCTTCATGTTTTCTACATATATGTATTTTGTTTGGAACTTGCATGCACTTTCATGGTACTGACTTGCTGTAACAAACTAATTATATGATGTTTGACATTTGCATCCCCCTTTCATAGTATTGACAAATAAACACTAAAGGTATGTTGTTTGGAACTTGCTTGCTACATTGAACCTAATGTGTTGCGAGTATGTTATGCTCACATATTGTGATCACCTTATATATTTGATGCAACCCTGTTTATAGTTAAAGACACTAAATTTTGTCATATATATTGGCAGTTTAAATTATGGACATATGATACACTCGAATATTGATTAAGTGATAGGATTAACTGCTATATTTCAGTTTTTATTGAAGTTAATTTACGTGAACGAAAATTAATCCTGACTCGAGGGTTTTATATTTTGCATGGAACGCTAGGGTCAGATCCAAGTATTGTAGATTTAAAGATCTAAGTTATTAAACTTAGAGAGTGGCGAAGACGCCCGCTTTTGGTCTGCTTAAAATTCCCAAATTCTTGGTAAATAAATTAATGTATATTTTTCTTCCACTGTGTATATGAATTTTAACTATGATATATTGTGTAAAATGCTTCTATTGTGAGATAATATAGTTTATTTTATTCATTGTAAAATGTTGTCGTTTCGAATAGTTCAAGTTGGTTTAATTACCGACTTAAAGCGGTCGAAAAGGCAGGTCGCTACAATTGGTATCAGAGCTTTGGTTTACGCAAAGCTTAGCTTATGGTGTTTAATAAGAATATTGTACCATCCCGTATTTTTCATCATTTAACGATGAAACATTTAAATATTGGATTTAAATTTAAAACAGATGTTAATACGACATTTATCTATTTAACTTATTAAATAAAAAATTCTTATCGTTAAATATAAGTGTTTATAAGCGATTAATTATTTAATCGATATTATTGATACGTGAAAATAACGATATTTCAAATGATCACAAAATTCGACGAAACCAATTCCATCGGATCCGTAATAATGTATTATTATCGGATTTCGAATTTCGTAATGTTTTACCGATTGAACGTACGACCAGTAAACGCCTTGGAATAATAAAATCGAATTTAATTCTAAGTCATTGATTAAAATTTATATCTTCTCCATATGATTGAATTAGGCTTCGAAACCTGTTCCTTTGTGTTCAGAATAGTGGTATAATGGTAGAAATGCCGGTTGCTACGTTTAAATAGGAGATCGAAAACACAAGTTATTTTAAATTAAATAAATCTACATCGGTTCGAATTAATTTAAGGTCAACATACAAATTCCTTCCTCCCTAAGCCAAAACTATTTTTCTTCTACTGTAAGCTTCTAAACAAGGTACGCTGAGCGTCTCCCTCTCCCACATGTCTATGGTTATGCCTACCAGTACCATTTGAAATTAGCGTTCTTCTTATCCTTCTGCCTTTCGCCTATAAATTAAGGTATTGCCTTCATATCTTCCTATCCCAAAATCATTTAAAGGTTCCCTTTCTTTCGCTCTTTTTTCTAGATTATAACGCAAATACCAAATTAATTCCACCGTTATAAGAAAAAAGATAATCAAATCAGAATCCAAATCCCGAGGATTCCTTGAAACTCGACGGCTGAAGACGCGATCGACGAGCACGATTTTGGGTTAGATGCAATTCATCGACGTTGTGGGTTTGATTAGAGTTTGCAGAAGAAGGTACAATTGGTCTGTGTGGTTTCAGGGAAGAGCCGGCGATGGTTGTGATTGCTTTCTTGGTGAAGTAGTTCGAATTTTATGTTGGTTGAACTGAGTCGATCAGAAGTTCGACAGTGGTATTTTGGCGGAGTGTGGGTCTGTGATTTTGATCTCTTGTTCTGGAGTTATCCGAACGTGACTGGAGTGGTGGACGAACTATCGGTCAATGAAGTATAGGGTGTTAGAGAAAGGGGACAGTCAATAGGGAAGTCGAACTATGTTTTGGGGGTGATGGTTGCAAGGTCGATGTTGTGTGATTGGTTTGGCAGTTGCGTGACTAGGCATCTGAAATGGGAGAGTCGTTTGAGGGATGAACTTAGGGGAAGTTCAAATAGGGATAGTTGAACTATAAGGAAAGATTTGGCAGTTGAACGCAGGGAGGCTAACGTCAGTTTTGTTTTTGAACTGGAGGAGTGGTTCGAATGTGTTAATGATGAAATGGGTGATGGGTTTAAGGTTCGACAATGAGAAAAAAATGGGGCGTATGGGACTATGTTTTTGGAATGTTGGATGCTGTTAATATGTAATGTGACTAGAGGTGAGTGTCTGGGTTTGAGGCAATATAGTTTGAAGCGTTTTCAATATGGAGCTGTTGGATGTAAGGCGTGGAGATAATGTAGGACAAGATGGTAATGACTGTGAGTGGAATGTAGTTTGACAGTGTAGATGTTTGATAAATGCCAGAGTGGGATGTTGCATTCTTGGGGCTATTCCGACAAAATAAATAAATGATTTCTGAGTCGGCTACAGGCAAGCGAGGTATGCGTTGTTTAAAAATATAAATACAAAGAATAATTCAATTATTTATTTTAGTCAAATTAATAATACCGTAATCGATAAATAAAATTAAATCATCGTAGGTAAAAATAAATTCATTTGAGTAGATTTGTAGATGACGATACAGAAATTTAATAGGATATTTAGCAAAGGGAAATCGAGGTTAGTTAAACTCACTCAGTTAAATTATTACGAGCTATTTTCCAAATAGTTAAGTTTAAATTATTGACTGCTGATATTGGTAATTGAGTATGTATATGTAATATTGGTAATTGGATATATTCCCTTATATATATTAGCGGATGATTTCCCTATGCGCCCCGTAATATATATATATATATATATGTATGTATATATATATAAACCCGGAAATTCTGAACCAATTTAAAAAAATTATTTTGAAAATTTTAATGAAGTTTGAATATTTAAGATGAATTATTTTAAATAATAACAACGAGAAATTTATTTTGAATAGAATTAGAATGTATATATTTATATAGATCGTCGTTAGAATATAATTAATTAATTTTAATTATAAAAGGAATTGAAAATGGCGCGGTAGTTCGAAAATTTCAATTTCGAATTTCAATTGAATGTACAGGATTCAAAATAAACCGGATTTTAGCGAAATCAAAAATATTTGAATCTAATTGAGAATATCTTTCCAACGAATCCGAAAAATTGAAATTTCATAGCGGGGATAAAAAGTTATGCCCAGTTGAAAATTCAGAATAGTCACTATGGAATTCTGGCCCTTAAAAATAGCCATTTTGCAAACGACCTCGGTTTTCGACGAAACCACTTTTGTTGGATCCGTGATGTCAAGTTTTTACTAGATTCGAAAATTTATAATTTTCTGAATCAATATGTGAGCATGGTGAAGTAAAACGTGTTTTGACAGTTTCAGTCAATTTCGAGCGACCAGAAAAAGGCCATTTTTCAAACGGTCTCGGAATTTGATGAAATTAGTTTTGTTAGAACCGTATCGTCAATACGAAGCTAGAAAATATTTTTTGGGAATTTTTAGAGGTCATGTGTGACCCTGGTAAATTGAAATGCACGTTCAAATTCAGCTTACGATACATATCCCATTGTGTTCGGAATGGGGGTAATTAGCTAGGGACGACAGGCGGTGGGTCTCGTTTCGAGGTCGAAATAAAAAGTTGCTTTTTTTGAGAAATAATAAAATTTTATAACTAGCCCCCCTTTTCTTCCTTTCAGAAGTCAACGACAATTTTAAAACCAAATCGAAAAAATATATTAGGAAACGGAGGGCGCTCCCCGTCGCCCAGCCGCCACCGCCACCATCGAGGGCCTCGCGCGCCGCCCCTCCTTCCAACCACCTCCCCCCTCTCGCGTCGCGCTTCTCCCTCTCTTCCTCCTTCCTCGATCCCCTACGCCCCCTGAAACCCGACGCCGACCATCTCCTCCCCCTCCGGCTTCCCCCCGATGTCCGCTAAGCCCTCCGATGATCCACCGCCCCACTCCAGCGCGGAAACAGCCCCAAACATGATACGGTAAGTTTTTTTATTATTTTATTTTATTTTATCTTTATTTATTCAATCTTTTAGTTTATTTAAAATAGAAAGAAAAAAACAGTTTTTGTTTTATAATAAAGGTATGATTTTTCTTAGTCAAAAGATGTGAGTTTCCTTTATTTAAAATAATTAGACTTTATTGTAAATAAAAATTTGTTTTTTTTATAGCTAATTAAAAACTAGATTTTTAATAGAAGAAGTTAATATTTTTATTTATGTAAAAATAAGATATATTTTTTTGTATGATAAAAAGATTCGATTTTTATCATAGTAAAGGTTGGATTTTTATAGTAGGAAAGGCGAGTTAAAAATTAGATTTTTATATTAAAGAAAGATTAGATTTTTAGAAATAGAAAGTTAATATTTTGAATAATGAAAAGATGTGATTTTTCTTTATATAAAAATATTATTTTTGTATAAGTAGAGAATTAAAAATATATTTTTTATATGATTGGAATAATAAAAATATGATTTTTATATTAGTAGAAGATTAAAAATATGATTTTTATATTATAGAAGTATTAAAAATTCAATCTTTATATATGAAGTAGAAACATAAAAATATAATTTTTATATAGAAAAGAAAAAGCGTTGTAAAAATATATGAAGTAGAAATAAAAATATGATTTTTATTTATTGAAATGAAGTGATAAAAATATAATTTTTGTATATGAACAACGTAAAAAGGACTGCATTGGAATTTCAAACAGATCCAGATGGTTCAGCAGTTCAGAAGTAAAGCACGGCGGAGTGGAACCCTCATTGAGAACTTCTCACTTTAAATTTTCTTTTCTAGTTAAAAATATATACTAGGATGCAGACGGTGCTTAGCAGCACCCGACACCCGTCGTCCACGGACCATGGACGACTTGTATGCTTGTTTGATGTGTTGTGAAGTTTGTTTGTGATGTTGATGTGAAATGGATAATAAGATATATTCATGTGTTGAAATAGATTAATTATCGTTAAAAATATAATTTTTAACGTGAATGTGAATAAATAAATATTCATTTACAAACCGGACGGTTTGTTTATGTACACCTATTTGAAGGATATTAATTGGGACGATAAATTTTACACATCGCCCAGTTGCACAAATAATATTCAGTATTTGTGGATTGAAACCCCACACAGGTGTTGGGATGATATTTGACGTACACTAATCCCAATTGTTTAGTGGTATGTCGATCGTTTGATGGACCAACTGTATGAGCGTTAATTAGTTATATTTAATGCTTATGCAGTTGTGTGGTGCACTTTGGATGATAGTTGATTATTTATTATTGCGATTATATACATGTGTTGTACGGAATCCATATGATTTACATTATATGGTAATTGATTGAGCCTCATTCCAATTGGGAAAATAAAGAATATTATAAAATATATATTCATGTGTTGAATAGAATAAAGAGTATTCATGTGTTGAATAAAATATATGTTCATGTGTTGAATAGAATATATATTCATGTGTTGAATAAAATATAGATTCATGTGTTGAAAATATTCATGTGTTGAGTAAAATATTTTAACAATAAAATTTACATCTTTATCATATATGAAATTAGAAACTAACTGGAAACTAGATAAGATGAGTGGTTTCCTGGGTATTGATCTGATGTTGGTTTCGGCCTTCGGGGTTAATATTTAGGGAATCGTTCTCTTACTAATTTACGGTTGGAGTCTGATTAAAAATTAAACGAAAGAAATCATAATTTTATAAAATATATTAAATAACAAAAATAGTCATGTGTTGACGATGCTCATGTGTTGAGAATATTCATGTGTTGAAAGGAATATATATTCATGTGTTGAAGAAAATATTCATTTGTTGAATAGAATAACGAAGTTATTGAAATATATAAAGCCGTGTTGATTAGAGATGCGCCATTTTGACGTGAACGATATTTATATCGATTATATTCGTTTTTATAATGAATATAGAAAAGGAAGTGATTTCAAAAATATAACGTTTTGAAAATATTATCATTTGTATATCGATGATGTGGAATATTCAATTTTGACTCGAAATTGAATATGAAGTTGAAATCGTTTCGAAAACGAATTTAAAACGATTTATAAAATACGTTTTGAATTGAAATCGTCGAAATATATATAATATATATATTATATATATTAAATGGCCTGAATAGAACGCGCCGCGCCGCGGTAGTTCGCGAATTTCGACCATTGACTTCGAATTGACGTTGCGGGAGATCCGACCGTTGGATTCTCCTAAAACCAGAACCGTTGGGTTCATATCGAAAAGTGCTTTCCAATGAATATTAGAAATTTGAAATCTAACGGTTGGATTTGGAATTATGTCCAAATCAAATATGGAAGAGGTTGTTGTAAGTGCAGTTCGGTGGCAGTTATTGAAAATCGACAGTACGGGCCTTGATAAAATTATTAAAAATATTAGTAATTTGTGTAAAATCATAACATATGAATTGGAAAGAACTGGGATGAAAAATTCCACATTTGTAAAGATAAAAATAGTTTTTTTATCGAAATGAACTAGTATTGAACTAGAATTATAATCCATTATTTTCGAATAAATAAATTGGATTTGAAGTGGTTTTAAAAATAATCAGAATTTCCAATACGTGAATTGGAATGGATTTGAATCGAAATTATCTTCGGAATATTTTCGATGTTGGATTTCGTGATTATATAGATATGGTTGTGGAAATTTGAAAGATATATTTATATCGTTATTTCCAATACGATTTTTGTTGGTTCCAGAATTTGATATTGAATATAAGCCGATATATTTTCAATTCAGAGCCTTGTATTTAGTACCAAATGGGATTTTGGGTTCGTCGTGAATGGTGTTTTAAATAACACTGTTCTTGAACCCAGTTTAGAAAAAGAATAAATCTTTTAATTAAGATTTAGTGAAATTGTCCAGTTAATTAGTATTTAATTGGAATTGAATTTAAATTGGTTTTTGGGGTTTATGGTGAGCGGTGTTTTGAATAACACCTGTTCTTTAACCCGATTAACAATGGAAAGTGATTTTGGGTTTATCGTGAACAGTGTTTTAGATGACATTGGTTCTTTAACCCAGTTAAAGACAGGATATTGATTTTTTAGAAGATTAAAACTAAGTGGAGTTTTAATGAATCTTTAATCAGATTAAAGTGAACGAGGATGGAGTATCACCAGTTTTGCTCCAAAGCGGTATTAAATATTTATTAGATTTGAACGTGAAATGGTAATTAATATTTACCGATAACACCGTGGTGTTAGATATGGATTACAACCAGTTTTGTTCCGTGAGATGAATAGGTTGGGATTGGGAAATAAAATAAATAACTACTTCGGTGTGGTTCGCTGATCCCGATTAGTTTGGAAAAACCTTAACATGGTTTGAAATGGTATCCAAAGGAAGATTAAAGAATAAATTTAGAAGAATTTATCTTTGATAAAATTAATGGGAACCTTTCCCTAAGAATGTGAAAATTTGAATAAAAGAATATTCTGAATTGGAATGAGGCGTATGTTGTGTTTTTGTAACATTTGTTTATTATATACGCGGGTTATTCGGAAAGGCCGGGTTTACACCCATTCTGAATAACCGATTCGACGATAAGTCGAAGATGAAGACGGTGGTTGAAGACCGGAGGCCTTCACATCGTTTGGGTGATTACTGATGATCTTGATTGGGCTGTACACCCAAGATGAGGGAATCAGTTGGTGATCGTCCAGACGTACTTGGAGATCGATGGATATGCGAGGAAAGTGCCTCCGGTTTCGTATAGACCCAGAATGAACTTGTAAATGGACTATGTGTCTGACATTGGATTTTATTCTGTGTTGATTGATCTCTATTAAATATACATCTGTTTGGCGGCGGAGAATTTATTCTCTTGCTTAACGCCCTTCTCTGAGTCGTACGAGCTCAGATGTTGTACATCGATGGACATCAGTCGCATGGAGTGAATTGCCTGTGTGGCACACCTAAGTGGTGAATGGTCAAGGCTTCTGTTGAAAAGAAAAGTCTTGTGATTGATGATCAATGAACGGCCTGTGTGGTATAGCTTTGTGTATAGCATGAATTTGCGAGCCTCACACCTCGGTATGAGTCAAAATGGGATACGGACCGTTGGGAGAACACGACGTTTCTTTCTAGCTATGGGTGATGTCAGTGACCTACCAGCCCTGACATTTATGTACTTTTTACCTGTGTTGTTGTTGGAATGCGAGGCGCCTCGAATATATTGTCGATAACTGGCACTATGTGAGCCGACGTACAGACCATTATATAGGTCCTATAGGACCGGGAAACGTGTGTTCAGGAATTGCCAATCCTCAAAAGTAAGAGAGGACCGGCCCAACCGATTCCAAGGATCGTTGTGTGTGGTCCTGAGACATTTGCTAGAGTGTCTCGAACGGAGAGGAGCTTGACCCTTGCCTCGACTCATGATGGAATCCAATTTCCAATACGTGATAATTCGGTTTTATTTGTAGAACCTAGTATGGTGACATAGTAGATGGTAGCTATGCCGTCTATGATTGATACTTATGATTGAAATTATTTTGACACTATACACTTATAGTAATATCAAAATAATGTGGTTTTAAATGTATCAAGCATTCTTTGGCTATTATAAGGGAAAACCCTATCCTTCGGCCTGCGTTGCATTGTGTGATGGGACCTGGGTCTTATAATAGCTTCATTTTTCTTTATTTAGCATTGCACTATTTGTTTTATGCACTGGTATTCTTGGGAGGAAACCCGTTCCGTGTCATACGGCGTGGTCCCTTGATTTACCTAACTTTAAAATAAAGATTAATAACTGTTTTAGTTCTCATACCAGTCACATGACTGACCTGGAGTTTATTGTTTTAACCTAAACTCTGGGTGCCCTTATTTTTCACACGGGCAGTTTGTAGTTTTGGTTTTGCAGATTTATATTCACAGGATCTTGAATTACAACTGGAACGATGCTCGGAAGGCTCTGTATCTGTGTATTACTTTCAGTTGTGTTTTGTATTGTTTTTCCGCTGCTATGTAATTTATTGTAATCTCTGATATTTATCGAATGTGTAATATTTATTCATACTCTGTATATTCTTGTATTCTAATGGAATTGTTATAATAAACAATGAAATGTTCTTCTGTTTATGTTCTGATTCGTCTTGTCCTCACAGTAATTCGTTCTTTCTCTTCTCTTCGGAGATGGGGAAGTTCGGGTCGCTTCATTTGGTATCAGAGCTTGGGTTCACAGAGCTCGAGAATAAGACACATTAGAACCGAACGAAAGAATTCATCAGATATTGGATTAGTAATATCCAATTAGAATGACTCGTTAGAGATAGGATCAGTAGTATCCTAGAATGAGTGTGAAGAGTATATTTTTAAAATGAAGACAAATTTTGTTTTGAAATTTAAATCATTTTATACGTATTTGAACATTTTATTCGTATTGAATTTGGACAATCGAGTATATAAAGATTTTGCATATACGCATCATGAACGTATATTCGAAGTTTTAATATACTGGATAGATATAGGATCACACTCAAGTCGCTCGGACATGATTCTGATGATGGCGCGCCATCACCAGTATTTATTTTCGAGTTTCGGAAGTGGGATTTTTATATATTTCCATCAGATTGGCGTGAGAACCAAAACTAGATAGCTTTATTGTTGTGATTTGGCATCAAAAACATGATTTTCTGTATATATATCAAATTATGAATTTGAAACGTTAATTCACTAATTGATTGTTGGTTGTGTTGTTTGATTATTGGTTTGATATTTTGAACCATTATGCCAAATTGAACCGAATATTGAACTGTAATGAAAAATGATTACAATTGCATGCATATACATGTACTTACATTGAACAGGTCATAGCAAGGAGGCTAGAGAAGAAGAATAAAATTGTTTTCCCGACAAATAGATACATGTTTACAAATTTATTGGGTTTGGATGATTTTATGAGCCGATTGGCTAGCCGCTTGGCTTTTTCTTTTTCTTTTGGATTGGTGAGGGCCATGGGAGGCTATTTGAAATATCCCGAAGCTCCCGGTGCAGGGGAGGTTAGGGCGAAATTTTTCGAAAATTTAGGGTGTTAACCAATTTTTTTGAAAAATTTGAAAAGTTCTTAGAAACTGAGAGGTTGAAGAACTTAAGCCGTAATGAAAATAATGGAAGTTGAGTTGGTTTGTAAAACAACTTTAAGCTTCGTTCCTTTTCGGGGACGAAAAGTTTTAAGTGGGGGAGATTGTTAATGAAGACACCATTCACGACAAACCCAAATCACATTTGATATTAAATATAAGCCGATATATTTTCTACTCAAAGCCTCGTATTTAGTACCAAATGGGATTTTGGGTTCGTCGTGAATGGTGTTTTAAATAACACTATTCTTGAACCCAGTTTAGAAAAAGAATAAATCTTTTAATTAAGATTTAGTGAAATTGTGTAGTTAATTAGTATTTAATTGGAATTGAATTTAAATTGGTTTTGGGGGTTTATCGTGAGCGGTGTTTTGAATAACACCTGTTCTTTAACCCGATTAACAATGGAAAGTGATTTTGGGTTTATTGTGAACCGTGTTTTAGATGACATTGGTTCTTTAACCCAGTTAAAGACAGGATATTGATTTTTGAAAAGATTAAAACTAAGTGGAGTTTTAATGAATCTTTAATTAGATTAAAGTGAACGAGGATGGAGTATCACCAATTTTGCTCCAAAGCGATGGTTAAATCTTTAATTAGATTTGAACGTGAAATGGTAATTAATATTTACTGATAACACCGTGATGTTAGATATGGATTACTACCAGTTTTGTTCCGTGGGATGAATAGGTTGGGATTGGGAAATAAAATAAAAAATTACTTCGGTGTGGTTCGCTAATCCCGACTAGTTTGGAAAAACCTTTAAATGGTTTGAAATGGTATCCAAAAGAACATTAAAGAATAAATTTAGAAGAATTTATCTTTTATAAAATTAATAGGAACCTTTCCCTAAGAATGTGAAAATTTGAATAAAAGAATATTCTGAATTGGAATGAGGCGTATGTTGTGTTTGTGTAACATTTGTTTATTATATACGCGGGTTATTCGGAAAGGCCGGGTGTATACCCATTCTGAATAACTGATTCGACGATAAGTCGAAGATGAAGACGGTGGTTGAAGACCGAAGGTCTTTGCATCGTTTGGGTGATTACTGATGATCTTGATTGGGCTGTACACCCAAGATGAGGGAATCAGTTGATGATCGTCCAGACGTACTTGGAGATCGATGGATATGCGAGGAAAGTGCCTCCGGTTTCATACAGACCCAGAACAAACTTGTAAATGGACTGTGTGTCTAACATTGGATTTTATTCTGTGTTGATTGATCTCTATTAAATATACATCTGTTTGGCGGCGGAGAGTTTATTCTCTTGCTTAACGCCCTTCTCTGAGACGTACGAGCTCAGAGGTTGTATATCAATGGACATCAGTCGCATGGAGTGAATTGCCTGTGTGGCACGCCTAAGTGGCGAATGATCAAGGCTTCTGTTGAAAAGCAAAGTCTTATGGTTGATGATCAAAGCACGGCCTGTGTGGCATAGCTTTGTGTATAGCGTGAATTCGCAAGCCTCACACCTCGGTATGAGTCAAAACGAGATACGGACCGTTGGGAGAACACAACGTTTCTTTCTAGCTATGGGTGATGTCAGTGACCTACCAGCCCTGACATTTATATACTTTTTACCTGTGTGGTTGTTGGAATGCGAGGCGCCTCAAATATATGGTCGATAACTGGCACTATGTGAGCCGACATACAGACCATTATATATGTCCTATAGGACCGGGAAACTTGTGTTCAGGAATTGCCAATCCTCAAAAATAAGAGAGGACCGGCCCAACCGATTCCAAGGATCGCTGTGTGTGGTCCTGAGATATTTGCTAGAGTGTCTCGAACGGAGAGGAGCTTGCCCCTTGCCTCGACTCATGATGGAATCCAATTTCCAATACGTGATAATTCGGTTTTATTTGTATAACCTAGTATGGTGACATAGTAGATGGTAGCTATGCCGCCTATGATTAATACTTATGATTGAAATTGTTTTGACACTATACACTTATAGTAATATCAAAATAATGTGTTTTTAAACGTATCAAGCATTCTTTGGCTATTATAAGGTAAAACACTATCCTCCGGCTTGCGTTGCATTGTGTGATGGGACCTGGGTCTTATAATAGCTTCATTTTTCTTTATTTAGCATTGCGTTGTTTGTTTTATGCACTGGTATTCTTGGGAGGAAACCCATTCCGTGTCATACGGTGTAATAACCCGAAAAATACGAGCCAATTTAAAAATTTTAAAATGATGATTTCAAAGGAACTTGAACCATTGAAATTGAATACTTCAATAAAATAGTGAATTAGGAATAGTGAGTCAGTTTGAAAATGTGAATTCAAACTTTGACTGACTGTGCAGGGTGGAAAATATAACAGATTTTAACGAAACCAAAAATATTTAAATCTGTTAGACAATACCTTTCTAACGAATCTGAAAAATCGATGTTTCATAACGGGAATCAAAAGTTATGGCCGAATGAATTTTCAGAAGGGTCGGTATATAGAATATATAGCCCTGGAAAATTGATATTTTGCATACGACCTCGGAATTCAACGAAACCACTTTTGTTGGGTCCGGGATGTCAAACTATTGCTAGGTTTCAAATTTCATAATTTTTGAAGCTAGTATGTGAGCGTGGCAAAAGAAAATGTGATTGGTCAATTTTTGTTAAATTGGATCGACCAGAAAATGGCCATTTTTCAAACGACCTCATAATTCGACGAAACTAGTTTTGTTGGGACCGTAGCGTCAAAACATAGCTAGATTTATTTTTCTGGAATTTTTCGAATCAGTTTGTTGCCCTGGAAAATTGAAATGTACGTTGAAAGAAAAAAATTAAATGTTTTATACTTTAATTTGGAAAATAACTGACTGTAACAGTCGAATTGGCCTACGAAACATATCCCATTGTGTCCGGAATGGGGGTATTTAGCTAGGGGCGACAGTCGTTGGGTTTAAAAAGGAGTTCGTTTGAGAAAACACTATTTAAAAATTTAATATAATCCTCGGCCAATCAGAATTTTCCTTTCATAAATTTAAAAATAAAAAAAAAGAAAACCCCCCGATCAACGGCGAAACCCACTCCTGACCTTCTCTCCTCCTCCGCCGCCGCCACAGTTGCTTCCAGACTTCGCCACCGCCACTATTCGACGCGTCTCAGCCCCCTCTTCAAATCCGACCCCAGCATCGCTACCCTCGTCGCCTCCTCCGCCTGAATCGAGGCCAGGAAGTCCCGACCTTCCCAGCGCCGCCGCCGCTCCGATCTGCCACCGCACCCCCTCAAACCACCAGCGCCGTGAAGCTCTCTCTTCCCTCTTCCACGTCCAACTTGCCGATCGTCCCCACATGCCACTATTTTCGCGAAAACTGTAAACCTAGTTTTGAAGCTTCGTGAAAGTGAGTTTTTCTTTGATCTTTACACTTTGAAAAATCATATCTTTTTGATGTGTTGATGAAATTCGATGAAACAGGAAACATCGGGACCGCAAGGAAGCTCTCTACCCAATAGAAGAAGCCGCGGATTTTTCTGACATCGTATCGATTTTTAGCGATCCGAAAACCAATGTGAGAAATCTAATTTAACGTGAAATTGAATGGAAAATGTAGTGTATAATTTATATTAGCGAAATATAAATTACATACGTGTTGTATACCTCATGTACATACGTAGTGTAAGATATATAAGCGAAGTATGAATTTTACATGCATAGAATAATTGATATATTTGTTGAAATGCAAGTGAAATATATTATTTATATATATATATATATACTCCCCTCGTCCACAAACCATGGACGATATTTATTGTGGTGAATTGGTGTGAAATATTGGATGAAAAATACGAATGGTTGAATAAATGTTTGTGGTTGATATTGTTTGGTTATAGTTAGAAAATACCCATTGGTGATTGAAATGAATTGGAAATATTTGTGGAAATAAAAATAAACATGCCGCCTGCGTGCGAATTAGATGCATGAATCCCCATTGTCAAAAACCACGAGGTTTTAAGGTAGAGCGAGGAGCCGTACTAGGGACGGTGCCGGTTTTAACTACCCTGCTGTTATGCTGCCAAAATTTTGAATAATCTTTGTGTGTTAGAATTATTTTCATATGTTGAAATTATTTTTCATACGTTGAGATAAAAAGCCATATGTTGAAAATATATCCATGTGTGGAAATATTTGTGTGTTGAAAAGTGTTGTGTGAAAATTAAATTCATCTGTGAATGAACGAAGTGTTTAAACAATAAAAATCACATTTTTATATATATGTGAAGTATGAAAAATATTCGCCTTATATAAATAGTTTTAACAATAAAAATCCCATCTTTCTAATATGAACAACATAAATATACTCATTTGTTGAGAAGTGTGTGTAGTGGAAAAGTTCATGTGTTGAATAAAAAGATCGAACAATAAAAATTACATTTTTATGAAACTATGAAGTGTTGAAACATCTATTTGTCGAATAAGTATTCTAAATGATAAAAATATCATTTTTATCATATGTGTGATATGCTAGAGATATGCGGACGTTGAAATAAATATTTGTGAAAGAAATATTCTTTTTAACATGCATAGGAACCAAATAAAATAGTCATGTGTTGAAATCTATTTTAGTTCGCCAAAATTATCATCTTTGAAATGTGAAGTGTTAAAAATAGCCACTTGTTCAAATAAACGTGCATGAGTTGAAATATACATTAACTAGCTAATGATATGATTTTAGCCTATGCATGCAACATTAGAATGAATGGTGTTTTTAAACCAAAGCAAATCAAATATGAAATTGAATGGAAAATGATAAACGTTAGAAATTGTATATATGTACATGCATATCTATTGAACAGGTTAAAGAAAAAAGGGGCTAGAGAAGAGAAATAAAATTTTGTGCCCGACAAATAGGTACACATTTACCGCTTTGTTTGGGTGATGATTTTATGAGCCTGTTGGCTAGCCGCTTGGCTTTTTCTTTTTCTTTTGATATGAGACGCCCATGTGGCTATTTGGGAATTTTCCCAGACCCTCCCGTACAAAGGAGGTTATGGCGAAATTTTCCGAAATTTAAAGGCGTTAGTGAAATAATTGAAGTGGAAGCGATATAGGAATTTTTGAATGAACTATATTTATATAAATATATAAATATAAATGAAATTAAAACGAAACGTGGCCGTGTAATTAGTGTTTTGAAACCGTGATTTCAAACGACTAGTGCGGGAAATCCGACCATTGGATTTTACCGAAACCGCAACCGTTGGGTTCGCCTTGGAAATATCTTTCCAACGGCACCAACTTTGTGAAGATTCGACGGTTGGATTGTCTGGAATGTTTAATTCAAAACTGAAGAAAAACAGCGCCAGAAACAATTATATTTATATATATATATATATATAAATATAATTTAAATTAAATCGAATAACGACGCTGTAGTTCGTAAATTGAAATCATAACTTCAAATGGCTAGTGTGGAAGATCCGACCGTTGGATTTTCCCAAAACTGAAACCGTTGGATTCGTTTTGAAATGACCTTCCTAATGATATAAAATTTGTGAAGATCCAATGGTTAGATTTTCAGATATGTGTAAAACAAAATTAGTGAAAAGCAGCGCCAGTGCATCGACACGACCTGAAACGTCGTCTAATTAAAATATAGCCGTATTTAATTAAATAAAAATGGCAATATATCGTTATAAAATACTATAGACGATATAGAGTGGAAATAAACCAATTTTGTGGTGTTTGCTTGATATGTGATGGCTAAATGTATTTGACATGAAAATTATAACTAAATAACTGAAATTTGAATGTTGAATAGTCCAACCATGTGAATAATTGATTTGAAAATCTAAATATACGTGGGTTATTTGAAAGGGCCGAGTTTATCTCATTTCAAATAATCGATCGACGTTGAGAAGTCGAAGAGTCGAAGACGGCTGAAGACCGACGATCTTCACATTGGATGGATGGGCGCTACTGATGCTCGTGATTGGAGTAGCTACCATGAAGGAACAGAAGTAGTAGCCGTCCAAACATACTGTTGATTGTACGGATATGCGAGGAATTGATGCCTCCGGTTTCGTTCCGACCCAGAACGGACTTGTAAATGGACTGTGTGTCTGACATTGGATTTTGTTCTATGTTGATTGATCTCTGTTAAATACATATCAGTTTGGCGGCGGAGAATTTATTCTCTTGCTTAATGCCCTTCTCTGAGACGTACGAGCTCAGAGGTTATGTATTGACAGAAATCAGTCGCATGGAGTGGATTGCCTGTGTGGCACGCCTAAGTGGCATATGATCAAGGCTTCTGTTGCAAAGCTAAGTCTTGTGGTGGATGATCAAAGTATGGTCTGTGTGACGTAGCTTTGGATATAACGTGAATTCGCGAGCCTCACACCCCGGTATGAATCTAAAACGGGAGAAGGACCCAAGGAGTGCATGACGTTTCTTTCTAGCTATGGTGGTGTCAGTGACCTCCCAGCCCTGACATTTATATCTACTTTTCACCTGTGTGGTTGTTGGAATGCGAGGCGCCTCGATTATAGGTCTGTAAGGACCGGGAAACGTGTGTTCAGGAATTGCCAATCCTCAAAAGTAAGAGAGGACCGGCCTTGGAGGATCCAGGGGATTGCTGTGTGCGGTCCCGAGGCATTTGCTAGAGTGTCTCGAACGGAGAGGAGCTTGCCCCTTGCCTCGACTCATAAAGGAATCCAATTTCCAATACGAAATATGCGGACGTGATTGTATTACGAGTATGGCGACATAGTGGTATGGGTCATTTATGCCGCCTATGATTGATATTTATGATTGAAATCGCTTTTGAAACATATATACACTAGTAATAATATCAAGCACTTTAGTTTTATTCGTATGAAGCATTTTTGGCTATTATAAGGTAAAAACTCTATCCTCCGGCTTGCGTTGCATTGTGTGATGGGACCTGAGTCTTATAATGGCTTCATTTTATAAAAAGCATTGCGATGATTTAATCATTTACTTTATTTCATGCACTAGCACTCATTGGAGTAAACCCGTTCCGCGAAAGTGGCATGGTCCTTTGATTTGCCTTATTATTGTTGTTAATAAGATGAGTAGATTTCTCATAACAGTCCCATGACTGACTCGTAGTTTGTTTCACCTTGCAAACTCGGGTGCCCTCATTTCACACGGGCAGCCTAGTTACAGGTTTCTGACGCACCTTTTGGCTCATGGCGAGGCTTGACTACACCGTGCTGACTTGGATTTTCTCCGCCATTATTGTATCTATATTATGATTCTGCCATTGGCGATGTAGACTGATATTCCTTTTGTGTACTCTTTATGTATGATTCCGCCTCGGGCGATGGTGACTGATTATGTATCATTATGCACTAAGTTGTATCCTGTACTGTGCTTCTCTGATGTGATGATATCTATATGATTCCGCTGTCATATGTGTGTAAATTATTCTATTTTCTGTTTATGCTATTATCTGTGATCTGCTAATGATGATTAATGTGTTATATTCCAATGATTATCCTTAACACCGTGTCACGGGGTTTTGGGATCGTCACAGGTGGTATCAGAGCTTTTGGTTAACCTTAGTTCTGGAGTCTAACACATTAAACACTTCGTTAAAATAGAATCAGTAGTATTCTAAGGCGAGTCGCTCATTAGAGATAGGACTAGTAAAGTCCCAGAATGAGCCGAGCAGAATGACAAAAACAATTGATCAGTCCATCGTTATCTTTCCGTAAAATTTTCTGCTTAACTATGCAATAGACTATCACTTCTGTTAGCTAACTTTTCCGTTGCTTATACAGAATTTGACAAATGGCTACCAGAGCAGCCGCCGCTAGAGGAGGCCGTTCCGGCCGAGGTCGAGGAAGGGGAGAAGTCCCAGCTCAAGAAGGACCTTTGATACAACCTCCGGCAGCTCAATACTTCGAGCTAGACCGTGTAGCTAAGAGATATAAGAACTTAGGAGGCAAGACCTTCTCGGGGACTGGCACCGTAATAGAGGCCCTTGCATGGCTCAAAACATGCGAGAAAATTCTTGAAGGCCTAATGCTTGGAGACGAAGACAAAGCTATTATGGGCGCCTGGCTTATGCAGGAACAAGCTGAATTACGGTGGGAATCTCTTACCGCCGGGAATAGAGAAGCTGGAAGAACATGGGATGGATTTAAAGAACTCTTCAAAGAGAAATATGTCCCCGAACAAGCTCTAGAAAGAATGCATGATGACTTCGCCAATATCCAGCAGGGGGATCTTTCCGTGCAGGACTATCTGAATAAATTTACACTTTTGTCGCCCTATGCTCCAGAGCTCGTCGCCACTGTGAAATCCAAAAACAAGAGGTTTATCCTTGGGCTAAGACGACAATATCATGATAGAGCCATGGCCCATGTCAAGCTGGAATTCAACGAACTGGTGGAAATGACATGCAACAATGAAGACCTTGATCAAAGGCATCTGGATCAGGATCGCGCTAGAAGCCAAGCCGGAAACAAGCGCAAGCCTGCTGTAAATCAAGGCGAGTCAAGCCAAGCAGCATCTTCAAAACCTCATACTGGCAAGCCGCCAAGAGGAAATTGTTTTAATTGTGGTAAGCCGGGGCACTACTCAAACGTCTGCACAGCTCCGAAGAGACAGAAGACGAATTCTCAAGGCTCGAGCCAAGGCTCTCAGAACCCTCGCTCATGCTTCAATTGTCGCAAGACCGATCATTTGGTCAAAGACTGTCCTTTGCTGAAGAAAGCTACAGTAGCTCATGTCTATGACGGGTCGAGCCCGCCAGCTGCTTCCGACGGAGCAGGTAAACCTGATGTTTTGGGAGGTACCCTTACGATTAAAAATATTCCTGTTTCTGTATTGTTTGACACAGGTGCATCGCGTAGTTTTATTTCTAAAAACACAGTGCACAAATTAAAGTTAAAACAGCGAAAGCTCAAGGAATCAGTGGAAGTTCATAACCCGATAGGGGGTCCTATTACTCTCGGTTTATATTGTAGAGTGCCAATCTCTTATTCTTTCTACAAATTTCCTTTTGATTTAATCGTTATGGATTTTCACGAATTCGATATCATTCTCGGGCTGGATTGGTTAACGAAGTATGAAGCTGAAGTGAAATGTGCGGAAAGAATCGTTAAAATTCGAACGGAGCTTGGACATATATATATACCCTGTCATGGTTCGAATCCGAATAGAGAAGAATTTTGGTCGGCATTAGAACTTATCCCCACTTCCATAGAAAAGATTCCTATTGTAAGAAACTATGCGGATGTGTTTGAAGAAGTTGAAAACTTACCTCCGCAAAGAGAAATAGAATTCCGAATCGATCTAATTCCTAATGCCAGACCAGTGGTGCATCCAATTCGCAGAATGAGTCCGAAAGAAAAAGAAGAATTAGGCGATCAAACTCGTCAACTGTTGTGGAAAGGTCTAATCAGACGGAGTTTTTCTAATTGGGGTGCAGCTGTTGTGTTTGTCCCAAAGTCAGACGGTACTCTTAGATTATGTGTTGATTACCGAGACCTCAACAAACAGACGCTCAAAAATAAATATCCATTACCCCGCATTGATGATTTGCTAGACGAATTGAATGGGGCGAAAGTATTTTCCCGAATGGACCTAGCTACAGGTTTTCATCAATTGAGAATAGCAGAAGAGTGTGTTCCTTTGACAGCTTTCAGAGGTCCAGACATATTTTATGAATGGTTAGTAATGCCGTTTGGCCTATGCAACGCTCCAGCATACTTTGTCGATCTAATGAATAGAGTGTTCAGGGGAGTTCTGAATAAATTTGTCCTCGTATTCATCGATGATATTTTAATCTACTCCAAATCAAAACCCGAGCATGAAAAACACTTAGAACAAGTATTGGAGATTCTAAGGAAGAACGTCTTCAAAGCCAAATTCTCTAAATGTGTCTTCTGGCAAGAAGAAGTCAAATTTCTTGGCCATGTCGTGTCAGAGAAAGGAATTTCTGTTGACCCAAACAAAATAACAGCGATTCAAGACTAGAAACAACCCACTACTCCCACAGAAGTTAGAAGTTTTATGGGGTTGGCTAGTTATTATCGGAAGTTCGTTAAGGATTTTTCGAAGATATCCGGTCCGTTAACGAAGCTCATAAAGAAACATGAGAAGTTTAAGTGGACTTCCGACTGTGAAGAAGCTTTCCTGGAATTGAAATCGAAACTGACCACCGCTCCAGTGTTAACTATTATTGATGGTAATCAGGATTTAACGGTTTGGACAGATGCTTCTATTAGAGGTCTTGGTGCAGTGTTAATGCAGAGAGGCCAAGTAGTCGCTTATGCAAGCCGCCAACTGAAACCGCATGAGAAGAATTATGTGACTCATGATCTGGAGTTGCTAGCCATCGTTTTTGCCTTGAAAATCTGGAGGCATTATTTATTGGGCGAGAAATTTATACTGTACACAGATCATCAATCGTTGAAGTATTTATATACCCAGAAAGTTCTGAATCTGAGACAGCAGCGTAGGCTAGAATTTCTTGCAGCGTATGATCTTGATATCCTGTATACGCCGGGAAAGGCTAACGTTGTAGTGGATGCACTTAGTAGAAAAACCGCAATCATTGCCAATCTTATAATTACACCTGGATTGATTGATAGGATATCTGTTCTTCAGAAAAGTGACAATTTTGTGAAAGAGATGGTAAAAAGGATTCAAAGGGGCGAAGGCTCCAGTTTCCTAGTGGATAGTGAGGGAGTTCTGAGGCTGAATAGAAGAATATGTGTTCTCGACATTCCCGAGCTTAAAAGAGAAGTGCTGGACGAATGCCATAAATCCAAATTTTGCATCCATCCTGGGGTGAGTAAAATGTACAACGATATCAAACGCACTTTCTGGTGGAAGGCAATGAAAAGAGATATTTCTTCGTATGTTAGTAGATGCCCTACTTGTCAATTGGTCAAGAGTGACCAACAGAAGCTAGCTGGACTGTTGCAACCGTTGGAAGTCCCAGGTTGGAAATGGGAACAAATTTCCATGGATTTCATAGATGGTTTGCCGCTAACCAAGAAAGGTAATGACAGCATTTGGGTAATCGTAGATCGCTTCACGAAGACTGCCCATTTTATACCTGTCAGATCCAATAGAACCGCTCAAAGTCTAGCACAGATATATTTCAGAGAAATTGTTAAGCTGCATGGAATTCCCATCAGCATAGTCAGTGATAGAGATCCCCTATTTACTAGCAAATTATGGGAGGCTTTCCAGACAGAATTGGGAACAAAACTGAATATGAGCACCGCTTATCACCCACAAACAGATGGCCAAACTGAGCGGGTGAATAGAATTCTAGAAGATTTATTGCGGGCTTGTATAATTGATTTTGGTGGGTCATGGGAGGATCATTTACATTTGGCCGAATTCTCATATAACAATAGCTATCAAGCAAGTTTGAGAATGTCGCCATTTGTAGCATTATATGGCAGACCCTGCAGATCTCCAGCATGTTGGGTAGAACCTGGCAACAGACTTGTGTTAGGACCCGATATGATTAGAGAAGCATCTGATAAAGTCGACTTTATCAAGAATCGTTTGAAAACCGCCCAAAGCCGACAGAAAAGTTATGCAGACTCCAGAAGGTGAGATTTGACATTTGCTGTTGGTGATCATGTTTATTTGAAGGTTTCTCCGATGAGAGGAGTAATCAGATTTGGCAAGACTGGGAAGTTGGCACCGAGATTTATTGGTCCCTTTCCTATACTTGAACGAATTGGAACTCTTGCTTATAGGGTTCAATTGCCAGATTGGTTGCCTGGAGTGCACAATGTATTTCACGTATCTCAACTTAGAAGACATGTGCATGATCCGGATCTTGTTGTAGAAGAAGCAGCGCAACAGGATGTGGAGATAACTCCAGAATTAGCACTCGGAAGAGATCCATTAAAGATTGTTGGCAAAGAAACTAGAGAACTCAGAAGCAAAAGGGTTCATTTAGTTAAAGTGCAGTGGAGCAGTGATCCTAGAGACTGTACTTGGGAAACTGAGGAAAGCATTAAGCAAGCTTACCCCAAATGCAGAGTGGATATCTCTGACTAACTCCGGTGCAAGGTACCTTTACAATACTTTGCATTTACATTTTATTTCATACTTTTCTGTTGTTTCCTTTTCGAGGACGAAAAGTTTTAAGTGGGGGAGATTGTAATAACCCGGAAAATACGAGCCAATTTAAATTTTTTAAAATGATGATTTCAAAGGAATTTGAACCATTGAAATTGAATATTTCAATAAAATAGTGAATTAGGAATAGTGAGTCAGTTTGAAAATGTGAATTCAAACTTTTACTGACTGTGCAGGGTGGAAAATATAACAGATTTTAACGAAACCAAAAATATTTAAATCTGTTAGTCAATACCTTTCTAACGAATCTGAAAAATCGAAGTTTCATAACGGGAATCAAAAGTTATGGCCGAATGAATTTTCAGAAGGGTCGGTATATAGAATATATAGCCCTGGAAAATTGATATTTTGCATACGACCTCGGAATTCGACGAAACCACTTTTGTTGGGTCCGGGATGTCAAACTATTGCTAGGTTTCAAATTTCATAATTTTTGAAGCTAGTATGTGAGCGTGGAAAAAGAAAATGTGATTGGTCAATTTCTGTTAAATTGGATCGACCAGAAAATGGTCATTTTTCAAACGACCTCAGAATTCGATGAAACTAGTTTTGTTGGGACCGTAGCGTCAAAACATAGCTAGATTTATTTTTCTGGAATTTTTCGAATCAGTTTGTGGCCCTGGCAAATTGAAATGTACGTTGAAAGAAAAAAATTAAATATTTTGTACTTTAATTTGGAAAATAACTGACTGTAACAGTCGAATTGGCCTACGAAACAAATCCCATTGTGTCCGGAATGGGGGTATTTAGCTAGGGCGACAGTCGTTGGGTTTAAAAAGGAGTTCGTTTGAGAAAACACTATTTAAAAATTTAATATAATCCTCGGCCAATCAGAATTTTCCTTTCATAAATTTAAAAAAAAAAAAAAAGAAAACCCCCCCGATCAACGGCGAAACCCACTCCTGACCTTCTCTCCTCCTCCGCCGCCGCCACATTTGCTTCCAGACTTCGCCACCGCCACCATTCGACGCGTCTCAGCCCCCTCTTCAAATCCGACCCCAGCATCGCCACCCTCGTCGCCTCCTCCGCCTGAATCGAGGCCAGGAAGTCCCGACCTTCCCAGCGCCGCCGCCGCTCCGATCTGCCACCGCACCCCCTCAAACCACCAGCGCCGTGAAGCTCTCTCTTCCCTCTTCCACGTCCAACTCGCCGATCTTCCCCACGTGCCACTGATTTCGCGAAAACTGTAAACCTAGTTTTGAAGCTTCGTGAAAGTGAGTTTTTCTTTGATCCTTACACTTTGAAAACTCATATCTTTTTGATGTGTTGACGAAATTCGATGAAACCGGAAACATCGGGACCGCAAGGAAGCTCTCTACCCAATAGAAGAAGCCGCGGATTTTTCTGACATCGTATCGATTTTTAGCGCTCTGAAAACCAATGTGAGAAATCTAATTTAACGTGAAATTGAATGGAAAATGTAGTGTATAATTTATATTAGCGAAATATAAATTACATACGTGTTGTATACCTCATGTACATACGTAGTGTAAGATATATAAGCGAAGTATGAATTTTACATGCATAGAATAATTGATATATGTGTTGAAATGCAAGTGAAACACATATATATATATATATATACACACTCCCCTCGTCCACAAACCATGGACGATATTTATTGTGGTGAATTGGTGTGAAATATTGGATGAAAAATACGAATGGTTGAATAATTGTTTGTGGTTGATATTGTTTGGTTGTGGTTGGAAAATACCCATTGGTGATTGAAATGAATTGGAAATATTTGTGGAAATAAAAATAAACATGCCGCCTGCGTGCGAATTAGATGCATGAATCCCCATTGTCAAAAACCGCGAGGTTTTAAGGTAGAGCGAGGAGCCGTACTAGGGACGGTGCCGGTTTTAACTACCCTGCCATTATGTTGCCGAAATTTTGAATAATCTTTGTGTGTTAGAATTATTTTCATATGTTGAAATTATTTTTCATACGTTGAGATAAAAAGCCATATGTTGAAAATATATCCATGTATGGAAATATTTGTGTGTTGAAAAGTGTTGTGTGAAAATTAAATTCATTTGTGAATGAACGAAGTGTTTAAACAATAAAAATCACATTTTTATATATATGTGAAGTATGAAAAATATTCGCCTTATATAAATAGTTTTAACAATAAAAATCCCATCTTTCTAATATGAACAACATAAATAAAATGTCCATGTGTGGAGATACTCATTTGTTGAGAAGTGTGTGTAGTGGAAAAGTTCATGTGTTGAATAAAAAGATCGAACAATAAAAATTACATTTTTATTGAAACTATGAAGTGTTGAAACATCTATTTGTCGAATAAGTATTCTAAATGATAAAAATATCATTTTTATCATATGTGTGATATGCTAGAGATATACGGACGTTGAAATAAATATTTGTGAAAGAAATATTCTTTTTAACATGCATAGGAACCAAATAAAATAGTCATGTGTTGAAATCTATTTTAGTTCGCCAAAATTATCATCTTTGAAATGTGAAGTGTTAAAAATAGCCACTTGTTCAAATAAACGTGCATGAGTTGAAATATACATTAACTAGCTAATGATATGATTTTAGCCTATGCATGCAACATTAGAATGAATGGTGTTTTTAAACCAAAGCAAATCAAATATGAAATTGAATGGAAAATGATAAACGTTAGAAATTGTATATATGTACATGCATATCTATTGAACAGGTTAAAGCAAAAAGGGGCTAGCGAAGAGAAATAAAATTTTGTGCCCGACAAATAGGTACACATTTACCGCTCTGTTTGGGTGATGATTTTATGAGCCTGTTGGCTAGCCGCTTGCCTTTTTCTTTTTCTTTTGATATGAGACGCCCGTGTGGCTATTTGGGAATTTTCCCATACCCTCCCGTACAAAGGAGGTTATGGCGAAATTTTCCGAAATTTAAAGGCGTTAGTGAAATAATTGAAGTGGAAGCGATATAGGAATTTTTGAATGAACTATATTTATATAAATATATAAATATAAATTAAATTAAAACGAAACGTGGCCGTGTAATTAGTGTTTTGAAACCGTGATTTCAAACGACTAGTGCGGGAAATCCGACCATTGGATTTTCCCGAAACCGCAACCGTTGGGTTCGCCTTTGAAATATCTTTCCAACGGCAACAACTTTGTGAAGATCCGACGGTTGGATTGTCTGGAATGTTTAATTCAAAACTGAAGAAAAACAGCGTCAGAAACGATTATATTTATATATATAAATATAATTTAAATTAAATCGAATAACGACGCTGCAGTTCGTAAATTGAAATCATAACTTCAAATGGCTAGTATGGAAGATCCGACCGTCGGATTTTCCCAAAACTGAAACCGTTGGATTCGTTTTGAAATGACCTTCCTAATGATATAAAATTTGTGAAGATCCAACGGTTAGATTTTCAGATATGTGTAAAACAAAATTAGTGAAAAGCAGCGCCAGTGCATCGACACGACCTGAAACGTCGTCTAATTAAAATATAGCCATTTTTAATTAAATCAAAATGGCAATATATCGTTATAAAATACTATAGACGATATAGAGTGGAAATAAACCAATTTTGTTGTGTTTGCTTGATATGTGATGGTTGAATGTATTTGACATGAAAATTATAACTAAATAACTGAAATGTGAATATTGAATAGTCCAACCATGTGAATAATTGATTTGAAAATCTAAATATACGTGGGTTATTTGAAAAGGCCGAGTTTATCTCATTTCAAATAATCGATCGACGTTGAGAAGTCGAAGAGTCGAAGATGGCTGAAGACCGACGATCTTCACATTGGATGGATGGGCGCTACTGATGCTCGTGATTGGAGTAGATACCATGAAGGAACTGAAGTAGTAGCCGTCCAAATATACTGTTGATTGTACGGATATGCGAGGAATTGATGCCTCCGGTTTCGTTCCGACCCAGAACGGACTTATAAATGGACTGTGTGTCTGACATTGGATTTTGTTCTATGTTGATTGATCTCTGTTAAATACATATCTGTTTGGCGGCGGAGAATTTATTCTCATGCTTAACGCCCTTCTTTGAGACGTACGAGCTCAGAGGTTATGTATTGACAGAAATCAGTCGCATGGAGTGGATTGCCTGTGTGGCACGCCTAAGTGGCATATGATCAAGGCTTCTGTTGCAAAGCAAAGTCTTGTGGTGGATGATCAAAGCATGGTCTGTGTGATGTAGCTTTGGGTATAACGTGAATTCACGAGCCTCACACCCCGGTATGAGTCTAAAACGGGAGAAGGACCCAAGGAGTGCATGACGTTTCTTTCTAGCTATGGTGGTGTCAGTGACCTCCCAGCCCTGACATTTATATCTACTTTTCACCTGTGTGGTTGTTGGAATGCGAGGCGCCTCGATTATAGGTCTGTAAGGACCGGGAAACGTGTGTTTAGGAATTGCTAATCCTCAGAAGTAAGAGAGGACCGGCCTTGGAGGATCCAGGGGATTGCTGTGTGCGGTCCCGAGGCATTTGCTAGAGTGTCTCAAACGGAGAGGAGCTTGCCCCTTGCCTCGACTCATGAAGGAATCCAATTTCCAATACGAAATATGCGGACGTGATTGTATTACGAGTATGGCGACATAGTGATATGGGTCATTTATGCCGCATATGATTGATATTTATGATTGAAATCGCTTTTGAAACATATATACACTAGTAATAATATCAAGCACTTTAGTTTTATTCGTATGAAGCATTTTTGGCTATTATAAGGTAAAAACTCTATCCTCCGGCTTGCGTTGCATTGTGTGATGGGACCTGAGTCTTATAATGGCTTCATTTTATAAAAAGCATTGCGATGATTTAATCATTTACTTTATTTCATGCACTAGCACTCATTGGAGTAAACCCGTTCCGCGAAAGTGGCATGGTCCTTTGATTTGCCTTATTATTGTTGTTAATAAGATGAGTAGATTTCTCATACCAGTCCCATGACTGACTCGTAGTTTGTTTCACCTTGCAAACTCGGGTGCCCTCATTTCACACGGGCAGCCTAGTTACAGGTTTCTGACGCACCTTTTGGCTCATGGCGAGGCTTGACTACACCGTGCTGACTTGGATTTTCTCCGCCATTATTGTATCTATATTATGATTCCGCCATTGGCGATGTAGACTGATATTCCTTTTGTGTACTCTTTATGTATGATTCCACCTCGGACGATGGTGACTGATTATGTATCATTATGCACTAAGTTGTATCCTGTACTGTGCTTCTCTGATGTGATGATATCTATATGATTCCGCTGTCATATGTGTGTAAATTATTCTATTTTCTGTTTATGCTATTATCTGTGATCTGCTAATGATGATTAATGTGTTATATTCCAATGATTGTCCTTAACACCGTGTCACGGGGTTTTGGGATCGTCACATATGGCGTGGTCCCTTGATTTACCTAACTTTAAAATAAAGATTAATAATTGTTTTAGTTCTAACACCAGTCACATGACTGACCTAGAGTTTATTGTTTTAACCTAAACTCTGGGTGCCCCTATTTTCCACACGGGCAGCTAGTAGTTTTGGTTTTGCAGATTTATATTCATAGGATCCTGATTTACAACTGGAACGATGCTTGGAAGGCTCTGTATCCGTGTATTACTTTCAGTTGTGTTTTGTATTGTTTTTCCGTTGCTATGTAATTTATTGTAATCTCTGATATTTATCGAATGTGTAATATTTATTCATACTCTGCATATTCTTGTATTCTGATGGAGTTGTTGTAATAAACAATGAAACGTTCTTCTGTTTGTGTTCTGATTCGTCTTGTCCTCACAGTAATTCGTTCTTTCTCTTCTCTTCGGAGATGGGGAAGTTCGGGTCGCTTCAATATATATATATAGTGGATGACCTTCTATACCGCGATATCTTGCCTAGAAGAAGGATAGGTATTATTTACGTTGTCTAACATCTATGGATGCAGGAAAACAAGTTGGTGGAATCCAACTGGATTCCTCAACATAAATGTATTATTTTGTTTGTTTTCACATATATGCTTATATATAATGTGATTTATAACCCTTGATAATTTATGGTACGTTTGGATGTGTAAATCACAATGACCATTGGTTTTGGATATTTTTGAATATCCTAGGTAATAGATGAATTTTAAATTAGAATTTGAAATATAAAAGTATATAAAAGGGAATTAATTTCCAAATATAAATATTTCTAAAGAAACCAAATTTATAAATAGAATTTTAAAAGTAAAGATTTATTTTTAATAAATGAAACGAGAAGTAGATTTTATAAACTATGCTTATAAAGAAGTGAAAACATTAGAGAATTTGAAAACTTAATTCGAGCGTGAATTTGAAAAACAATAGAAATTAGGTTTGAGACTAATATTTTAAGTAGATTTGAATTTTCTAATTGTAAATAAAATTATAAATAAGATTATAACAGAATTAAAACTGAAATTTACAAATATGAAATCGAGTTGGCTAAATAAGCCAAGAATGGATTTGTACTAAGGGATATTATTCACGCGTGAGGTGAATAGGGGTCGAAGCAAATGGTTGCAAATGGGGATTGTTAAAATGGAAAGTTAAGAAGGGTTTTAAAATTATAAATGCTAATTGAATTTAAGATGAACTATCTTGAATAAAAATATAGAATATATTTTAGAGTTATATATAATTCTGAAATAATAAATATTAATAGTAAGAATTTGCAAATGATATTTAAATACGAATATTTTAGAAAGGAATGAAGTTTATAGAAATAAAACTGAGATGTGTTAAATAAACCTAAAAAAGGTATTTATAAAAATTATTTATGAATAATTGATAATGGTCGTAGCAAATGTTTTGTAAATTATATTTATAAGTAAAATATTTGAAATAGATAAAGATAAATATCTCATTTAAAGTAGAAATCTATATTTGGAATTTCTATTCATTTATAAGTAAAGAAGTGGAGTTAAGGAAATTAGAAACTGACTGGAGATTAGTTAAGTTGAATGACTTTCTAAGCGTCGATCAGATATTGATTTCGGCTTTCATGGTTGATGTTTAGGGAATTATTCACTTACTAGTTTACAGTTAAGGACTAATGACCAAGATGATAAGTGCGTTCTAAAATTATTTTAAAAATGAAATGGTTTTGCATATTCTTATATTAATATAAGAAGAGAATTTAGTATTTTGAAATGTTGGAAAATTGAGAAGTCTTAATTAACAAATGATTAATTAAAGAGGCTAAGTATTGAATCTATAAATTCAATTTTCTTTTATGGATTAATGGTTGTTGTTTGATTGTTAAATGACCGACTATCAAATTTAGCCTATACGATTATTGGTACGGAAGACCGGGATCGAAATTATATTCAAAAATCACTCCAACCAACAAATACGTAAATGTTGAAGGTATCAAACGTTGATCGAGACAGAGTATTTGAAGACCGTAAAACTTCATTTTCGGATTCGTTAGAAAGATATTCTCAATTAGATTCTAATAATTTTGGTTTCGCTAAAATCCGGTTTATTTTGAATCATGCACATTCATTTGAATTTTGAAATCGAATTATCGAACTACCGCGCCATTTTCAATTCCTTTTATAATTTAAAATAAATATTTATATTCTAACGACGATCTATATAATATATACGTTCTAATTCAATTCAAAATAAATTTCTCGTTGTTATTATTTAAAATAATTCATTTAAATATTCAAAATTCGCTAAAATTGCCAAAATAAAAATTTTAAATTGGCTCGAATTTCCGGGTTATTACAATCTCCCCTACTTAAAACTTTTCGTCCCCGAAAAGGATCGAAGCCGAGAGTTGTTTAACAATTCAACTCAACTTCCAGTATTTTCACTACTGCTTAAGTTTTTCAACTTTTCAGTTTCTAAGAACTTTTCAATTTTTTCAAAAATATGGCTAACACCCTAAATTTTTGAAAAATTTCGCCACAACCTCCCCTGCACCGGGGACTGCCCTTACAACGACCTTTTCAAAATTTGATTTGGACATAATTCCAAATCCAACCGTTAGATTTCAAATTTCTAATATTCTTTAGAAAGCTCTTTTCGATACGAACCCAACGGTTCCGGTTTTAGGAGAATCCGATGGTCGGATCTCCCGCAATATCCATTCGAAGTCTGTAACACCCCGTAATTTGAACATAAAAAATTCACAAATTAAAGTATACTTAATTAAGTGAAATGGGTTGCGCAGAGAAATATATATATATTGATATATATATATAATTGAAAATTAAATAAATAATATGCAAAAATGTTCAAAACAGCGAATTGGGAGAGGGGAATAACCGAACCGGCCGATTTTTGAAGTCGACCCAAGCCCGCTGGGTCGACTAGGGGTTAATCCAGGGTGTTTGGCTATCAACCCGTGGGCCGATTCTCTCAAATGCAGATTTTGCATTTGAATGGTTCTCATGGTTCAGCATTAATCTAAAGGCCCTAGATGGTTCCTACACTTGACTTCTTCCCCAAGACATGCTTTGATGGCTTGGATTGAATCTAGGGTTAATCCTATGGCTAATACTATCCTAATCCTCTATAAAAAGACCCCTAAACCTAGCCTAAATCACCATTATTCAATCCTACAACTAAACTATGTCAAATTTGTTCCTCTCATGGCCTCCACTCTCATGCTAAAATTCCTAAGCCTATTTCTATGAGAGATTGAAAGTGCTTTCAAACTTGTATGAGTGTTCTTGGTTTGCATTCAAGTCAAGTTGCAACATTTCTATTTCAAAGCAAGGATTTTTATTGATTTGGCGCAAGGGTTTTTCAATTGGAGCTTTCATATTTTGGTGCTTGCATAAGGGCTTCGTCTCAATCTTTATAATAAATATTCATTTGTGTCTTCATAGCGTAGTAAGCCCTTTTCTACTTTCTTTTTATTGAACTCTAAAGTTAAATGAATGATGCAAGTTTGGGGTTGATCATTATGATATGCAAGTTTGGTTGATCATTATGATATGCAAGTTTGGTTGATCATTATGATATGCAAGTTTGGTTGATCATTATGATATGCAAGTTTGGTTGATCATTATGCTATGCAAGTTGGTTTAATCATTATGTATGACACATATTGCTATGTTATGCAAGTTAAACTTGATGTTGTGAGCATAAAGCTCCAAGCTTTATATCAAAGGTTGCATTTTGGCAACATGAAAGTTATCATATCCCTTATGATAACTTGCATGTGAGGCTAAATGCGAACTTCTAGCAACTTCTACATGTCATTTATCACCATGTATCACTCATATGCTAAGTTTGGTTTTATGCATGCTTTTGAAGCCTAACAATGCAATATGCAAGTATATGAACATATGTACATCTCATATGCCACCATGATAAACTTGTGGCTTCAACACCTTTCTGTCATGATTATGCCAAGTTCCCTATTTTACCCTTTATGCGTTGTTGCGATTATGTAAACGATGGGATTACGTTGGGGTTGGGTAAAATTATGACATGAACATAATTTTTATAACATAACGTGATATGTTAACTTGTAATTATGTTTTGGAAACATAATGGACATGACACTTAGAAAATATGAGTGTGGCCAACTCGAGGTTGGGTTGAGTTTGTAGCATAAATCTACCCGGACCCGCCTGACTTAACTAGTGGCTACAAACAATGGGACCCAATGTGAGAAGTTGGTCATGTTGTGCTCGAACCCGAGGTTAGACCAAGTTGTGGTGTAAAGCTACCCGGACCCGCCCGGCTTAACTAGTAACCACAACAAGGTCTAATGTGAGAGGTTAAAGCACATTAAGTTAATGAATGCCTCCTTATTAGGGTTAAGTCATTGTCCACTTAATACTTAACCAATTTGGGCTTGATGGATTAATCGAGGTTAAGTCAGGAGCCTTGGGTACTCTTAACCAATTTAATCCACGTGTGGATCGGGTTAACCACATTTAACCCGTTAAGAAACCCTAGTTGCGTGGTCCTTTTCAGCAGTAACCTCCTTGGTAGTATCATAAGACCCTAGGACTAGGCTAGGGTGGGGCACGATTGCTAGGCTGATCATAAGAGACCAAAAGAGATGGCTGAATGATGCCCCGGTTGTTCAGGCGGACCATGGTTGTGCACATTAAGTCCGGAGTTGAACACGGGCACCGGTAGGTTTGGACTGTGCATCATGGTATGGTGTCAGAGGGTTACACCATAGGGCCTGATACACCCTAGGGTGGACCCTGCACAGTCAACTACATTACATGATTAAGCCGCATGACACCGACACTTGACGAGTTAGGCTTATAGGGAGCCGATCGACTAGACCGAGTAGTTGGACCTTGATTTAGGTCACCTCATGATGTTGGGCCAAGCTTGGGCCAAGGGATCAATTCTTGTTTTTACTTGACATGTTATAATTCTAGTACACCCGTGGTGCAAAACTTAACCTTGATTATGCGATGACACCTTTATCTATCTTGTTAGTTAATCACCATGCCAATATGTTGTTATCCTTATGTTCATCTCAGCTTCTCATGCCAGTTAACTTTACTAGTTCATAGACAGATAGTATTAGGGCTTACCAGTCTTTTTGACTGACCTGTTTTCTTTCGCCTCTTTTCTTCCGTTTCCCCCCCTCAGGTCCTCAGGGTGGGAACATTGGAGCTTAGCTTGGATCTTTACAGCTTGCTTTCTGGATTTGCTCATGTACAGTTTTGGACATTGAGCTAGCTATGGTTTATCACTTCACTTTGGGGATAGTACTTTATGTATTTCAGTTTTTCAGTTTATGTTTTCTCTAGACTTTGTTGTTGCAAAATAATAACCAAGTACTCTGTTGTAACTTAACTATGGTTTTGAAATGCTAGTTTTATCCGTTGCTTTATTTACTCTGTTTTACTTATATGTTCTGTCTTGTGATATCTGCATGCATGTTTACCTTGTTTAAACGCCCCTCCAAAGCTAATGTCCTTTCAAGAGTGGCATTGGCGGAGGTGGGGTGTTACATTTGGTATCAGAGCATAAGGTTAACAAGATTCGAGCAAAAGGTTTTTAAAACTTACCTTTTGGAAAACTATTTTCAAAACCAATTAATTATTTTCCAAGAAAAGTCTAGTTTATTTTAAAAGGCTATTCCCCAAAAGCCATTAGCACTATCCTTCGTTTCTTCATTCTGAATCTATCTTTTTCTTCGTTTTAGTATGGCCGATCGCTTTAACATCCCGGAAGGCGTACAAGTACCCGTATGGTTCTGGAGATTTATGGAGGCAAGGGCGAATGAAGCCGGCCCCGCAAACATTCCTCCTCCTTCCCCCGTCGCTAACATCTCTCCTCCTCCCATAGCTGAGGTTCCTCCTCCCCCTCAGCATACACAAGTGAATTTCGCGGAGCTTTGCAAAGACTTTACGGCGATGGGTTGCAAGAATTTTGTCGGAACGGAGACTTCTGTGGAGGCAAGAAACTGGTTAAAGGAAACTGAAGACCTCTTTGCTATCTTGGATGTGGAAGATCGTAGGAAAGTTCTGTTGGCGGCATGGCTATTGAAAGGGGAAGCCGCTTATTGGTGGGTAGTCACCACCACTACTAGACCAATTGAGACTTGGGATGACTTTAGGAGAAGGTTTGGACTAAAGTTCCTATCATCGATAGAAGAGAATCTTCAGATGGAGAAGTTCCTATCTCTAAAGCAAGGGGACATGACAGTTAGGGAATACGTGGATATGTTTAATCAACTTGCTCAGTTCGGCCTAGAATTGGTAAACACATCTCGGAAGAAGGCCCTACACTTTGCTCTAGGATTGAATGAGCCATTGCGTGGTTTGGCCATGTCTCATATACCCCTGGGGGCAACTTTCGAGAGTTTGGTGAATATGGCCCTGCTTCAAGAGGGAGATAAGAGTGGAAAGAAGGAGGTCAAGGCAAATGAGTCTCAAGGCGAGAAGGTAGATTCCGGAAAAGGAGGCAAGAACAACAATAGCAAGAACAACAAGTCAAGAGAAAGGAGGAAGTGCAACTTCTGTGGGATTACTGGGCACATAGCCAAAGACTGTAGGAAGAAGAAGAGGAAGTTGGCCGAATGCTTTCACTGTGGAGAGCCTGGACATCTTAGCAAGGATTGCCCCAAGAAGCAAGGACAAGGGCAAGGACAAACTCGGCAAGTAAGACCCTCTGGAGGGCAATTGCAGGCTCTCCTCGCTCTTCCAGCTTTTGATCGAGGTAGAGTTTTTATAGAAATTCATGTTTACATTTCTGCTTTTCCTGTTCGCACCTTATTTGATTCTGGCGCATCGCATAGTTTTATCTCTCCTGATATTGTTGAAAGTTTGCACCTAAGTACTAGCTTAGTTGAGGATCCCGTTTGTGTTTCAAATCCAATTGGGGGTTCCGCCCTTCTACCTGTGGTTTGTATGGATTTGAAAATCTCTATCTTGAGCATAGAATTCATGTGTAATGTTTAGGTTCTCGGGTTTATGGGATACAGGTTGATTTTGGAGGTGGATTGGTTGTCCAGTATGGAGCCATTCTTGACTGTGAGCATAGGGTAGTGAGGCTCATGACTCGCCTCGGTAATACCCTAGAAATTTCTTGTAACCCTAGAGGTCCCGTCATGTTATGTTATCTTGAATCTCTCGACTCGTCCATCGATGATCTGCAATCTGTAAGGGTGGTCCGAGACTATCCAGATGTCTTTGAAGAAGTTAGGGGGTTACCCCCTAAACGAGAGATAGATTTCCGCATTTATCTAGTTGATAATGCCAAGCCAGTATCATTGCCAGTAGGCACATGGCTCCACGTGAGAGAAGGGAGCTCAGTAAGAAAATCAAGGAGTTGCTTGAGAAAATTTTTATTAGGCGAAGCATTTCTGAATGGGGTGCTCCGGTGGTATTCGCTATTAAGGCGGATGGTTCGCTTCGTCTATGTGTTGATTATCGAGAGTTGAACAAGCTGACAAAGAAGAATAGGCACCCATTACCGAGGATTGATGATCTCTTTTGGTGCTTCTGTTTTCTCTCAACTCGATCTAGCCATCGGATTCCATCAGCTTAGAGTAGCTGAGGATAGCATTGATAAAACTGCGTTTAGGACTCCAGATGGATTCTTTGAATGGCTTGTCATGCCATTCGGTTTGACTAATGCACCCGCATACTTCGTGGACTTGATGAGTAGGGTGTTCAGGGAGTTCCTTAACAATTGTCTTCGTGGATGATATTCTGATCTTCTCAAAGGATGAGGAAGAACATGCAAGGCATCTCAAGGAAGTGATGGATACGCTTAGAGCGCATCAGTTGAAAGCCAAGTTCTCCAAATGTCATTTCTGGAGAAGGGAAGTTCGGTTTCTTGGACATATAGTTTCTAAGCAAGGCATAGCGGTGGATCCCGCGAAAGTGGTTGTGGTTCAAGACTGGAAGACTCCTAGGAATGCAACTGAAGTAAGGAGCTTTCTCGGTTTGGCGGGCTACTATAGGAAGTTCATCAGGGACTTCGCTAAGATTTCGTCCCCTCTTACTAAGTTGACGAAGAAGAACTTAGTCTTTGCATGGGACTTGGAGTGTGAGCTTGCTTTTCAAAGGCTCAAGAGAGCCCTTACCTTAGCTCTAGTTTGGCAACGTGGATTGGCACTGTTTTCAAGAGATATTTTTCTGCGTGGGATACCGTATAATATGTAAATGAGATCCAAGATTTACTAACGAATCTTGGAAAGCTTGCATGAAACCATGAGCACGCAGTTATGTTTAAGCCAAGTATTTTAGGCAAAGAATAAGTGGAAGTGGAACGAGAGGCAACGGTGAAATGAGTTCTAACTCATATTTTGGGAACAAGAATTAAGAACTACGAAATTGCGAAGTTAAAAGATGGTCAGGGTACGATGGGATTAAGCACAAGAAAATGTGGCTTAGAAGATCGAAGACTAGATACGCGTGTTTAATCTCTTTCTAAGAGTATATCCTTGATCCCTATTGTTCCGTAGAGCTTACTCGCATGCTATCTTTTAAGTATATCCTCTCGGTCCTATCCTCAATCTTAGATCTGTTGCAAACCCCCTAAGGAGTATGACTAGCCTATTTGTGATATATGGTTGGGGTGAAGAAGTTCGTCACCAAAGTATTTGGGCTTTATGGGGTATGGGTAATAATTGATAGACGTACGAAGAGAACCCATTTTTCCGGTGAAGAGCAAGAGGACCGTATCATGGCTAGCATCTGTTTACCTTCGAGAGATAGTATGGTTGCATGAAGTTTCTTCTAGCATAGTTAGCAATCGTGACCCAATTTTCACTAGCCAGTTCTGGAATAGTTTGCAAGAAGCGATGGGTACACGATTGAATTTGAGTACAACCTATCACCCCCAGACGGATGGCCAAACCGAAAGGGTGAATAGAGTGCTAGAAGATCTCTTGAGGCTTTGTGTTCTCGACTTCGGTGGTACTTGGGAAGACCACCTTCCTCTTGTAGAGTTTGCTTATAATAATTGCTATCAAGCCAGCATAGGGATGGCACCATTTGAAGCTTTGTATGGGAGGTCGTGTAGGTCACCATCTTGTTGGTGGGAGACGACAGATAGACTTATACTTGGGCCCGATATGATACGGGACACATCCGAGAAAGTTGAATTAGTGAGAAGAAGGATGAAAGCGGCCCAAGATAGACAGAAATCCTATGCTGCTAAACGAAGGGCAGATTTGGAATTCGAAGTGGGAGACATGGTTTTCGTGAAGGTTTCTCCTTTGCGTAATGTGGTACGTTTTGGAGCAGTTGGGAAGCTGGCACCAAGGTTCGTAGGACCCTCCCCTATCGTAGAGAGAATTGGAAAGATGGCCTATAAGGTGGAATTGCCCGAAAAGCTAGCCGGAGTGCATAATGTCTTTCATGTCTCGCATCTCCGAAAGTGCCTTCATGAGTCCGCCAAGGTAGTTGAACCAAGCATTCTTGAAGACATTGAGGTAGAGAAAGAGGCAACCTTGAGAAGAGCTCCAATTCGTATCTTGGGAACAGAGATCAAGAAGCTAAGGAATCGAGAGGTCAAGTTGGTGAAAGTTCAGTGGGGTGAAGCCGACGAAGATGCAACTTGGGAAACCGAGGAGAAGATGCGTGGGCTTTATCCATTTCTTTTTGAGAGTACATTCTCGATCTCTTTTCCTAATTAGCATACCTTTTTTTTTATCCGCGTTTATCTAGTTTATCTTGTTTCGTAGATCTTGTCATGAGAACCTTAGGTAGAAACCCTTGGTTGAAACATGTATTTGAAACATGTTATGCTTGATGGTTGCAAGTGGTTGCAAGTGTTTGCACGTGGATACTCGTGGATGCATGATACACATTAGGCACTAAGATTGGCTCACACACTTTCATGTTGCATATGCATGAGTGCTTATAATTATTCATGGATGAAACTTGTTGAGCTATCACGTGGATGTTTCATATGGATGAATATTATGTGCACTCATGTAGAGATTATAAATTATGTTAGGAATTTTCATACATATGGACTCATTTCACTAACATATTTTGCATTAAGGAGGTTTACTATATCAGTAACCGCCTGATTTTTGCATTAGATAAGTACATATACACACACCTTTGCATATGATCGTACAACATTTAGAATCCTTTAAGGACAATGACTGCACGTGGATGATGTTTTGAGTAGATGGATGATGGATAGTAGGATACGTTCTTCCTAACTTGGAGATTTCGGGGACGAAATCCTTTAAGGAGGGGAGAATGTAACACCCCGTAATTTGAACATAAAAAATTCACAAATTAAAGTATACTTAATTAAGTGAAATGGGTTGCGCAGAGAAATATATATATTGATATATATATATATATATATATATATATATATAATTGAAAATTAAATAAATAATATGCAAAAATGTTCAAAACAGCGAATTAGGAGAGGGGAATAACCGAACCGGCCGATTTTTGAAGTCGACCCGAGCCCACTTGGTCGACTAGGGGTTAATCCAGGGTGTTTGGCTGTCAACCCGTGGGCCAATTCGCTCAAATGCAGATTTTGCATTTGAATGGTTCTCATGGTTCAGCTTTAATCTAAAGGCCCTAGATGGTTCCTACACTTGACTTCTTCCCCAAGACATGCTTTGATGGCTTGGATTGAATCTAGGGTTAATCCTATGGCTAATACTATCCTAATCCTCTATAAAAAGACCCCTAAATCTAGCCTAAATCACCATTATTCAATCCTACAACTAAACTATGTCAAATTTGTTCCTCTCATGGCCTCCACTCTCATGCTAAAATTCCTAAGCCTATTTCTATGAGAGATTGAAAGTGCTTTCAAACTTGTATGAGTGTTCTTGGTTTGCATTCAAGTCAAGTTGCAACATATTTATTTCAAAGCAAGGATTTTTATTGATTTGGCGCAAGGGTTTTTCAATTGGGGCTTTCATATTTTGGTGCTTGCATAAGGGCTTCGTCTCAATCTTTATAATAAATATTCATTTGTGTCTTCATAGCGTAGTAAGCCCTTTTCTACTTTCTTTTTATTGAACTCTAAAGTTAAATGAATGATGCAAGTTTGGGGTTGATCATTATGATATGCAAGTTTGGTTGATCATTATGATATGCAAGTTTGGTTGATCATTATGATATGCAAGATTGGTTGATCATTATGATATGCAAGTTTGGTTGATCATTATGATATGCAAGTTTGGTTGATTATTATGATATGCAAGTTTGGTTAATCATTATGCTATGCAAGTTGGTTTAATCATTATGTATGACAAATATTGCTATGTTATGCAAGTTAAACTTGATGTTGTGAGCATAAAGCTCCAAGCTTTATATCAAAGGTTGCATTTTGGCAACATGAAAGTTATCATATCCCATATGATAACTTGCATGTGAGGCTAAATGCGAACTTCTAGCAACTTCTACATGTCATTTATCACCATGTATCACTCATATGCTAAGTTTGGTTTTATGCATGCTTTTGAAGCCTAACAATGCAATATGCAAGTATATGAACATATGTACATCTCATATGCCACCATAATAAACTTGTGGCTTCAACACCTTTTTGTCGTGATTATGCCAAGTTCCCTATTTTACCCTTTATGCGTTGTTGCGATTATGTAAACGATGGGATTACGTTGGGGTTGGGTAAAATTATGACATGAACATAATTTTTATAACATAACGTGATATGTTAACTTGTAATTATGTTTTGGAAACATAATGGACATGACACTTAGAAAATATGAGTGTGGCCAACTCGAGGTTGGGTTGAGTTTGTAGCATAAATCTACCCGGACCCGCCCGGCTTAACTAGTGGCTACAAACAATAGGACCCAATGTGAGAAGTTGGTCATGTTGTGCTCAAACCCGAGGTTAGACCAAGTTGTGGTGTAAAGCTACCCGGACCCGCCCGGCTTAACTAGTAACCACAACAAGGTCTAATGTGAGAGGTTAAAGCACATTAAGTTAATGAATGCCTCCTGATTAGGGTTAAGTCATGGTCCACTTAATACTTAACCAATTTGGGCTTGATGGATTAATCGAGGTTAAGTCAGGAGCCTTGGGTACTCTTAACCAATTTAATCCACGTGTGGATCGGGTTAACCACATTTAACCCGTTAAGAAACCCTAGTTGCGTGGTCCTTTTAGCAGTAACCTCCTTGGTAGTATCATAAGACCCTAGGACTAGGCTAGGGTGGGGCACGATTACTGGGCTGATTATAAGAGACCAAAAGAGACAGCTGAATGATGCCCCGGTTGTTCAGGCGGACCATGGTCGTGCACATTAAGTCCGGAGTTGAACACGCGCACCGGTAGATTTGGACTGTGCATCATGGTATGGTGTCAGAGGGTTACACCATAGGGCCTGATACACCCTAGGGTGGACCCTGCACAGTCAACTACATTACATGATTAAGCCGCATGACACCGACACTTGACGAGTTAGGCTTATAGGGAGCCGATCGACTAGACCGAGTAGTTGGACCTTGATTTAGGTCACCTCATGATGTTGGGCCAAGCTTGGGCCAAGGGATCAATTCTTGTTTTTACTTGACATGTTAGAATGCTAGTACACCCGTGGTGCAAAACTTAACCTTGATTATGCGATGACACCTTTATCTATCTTGTTAGTTAATCACCATGCCGGTATGTTGTTATCCTTATGTTCATCTCAGCTTCTCATGCCAATTAACTTTACTACTTCATAGACAGTTAGTAGTAGGGCTTACCAGTCTTTTTGACTGACCTGTTTTCTTTCGCCTCTTTTCTTCCGTTTCCCCCCCTCAGGTCCTCAGGGTGGGAACATTGGAGCTTAGCTTGGATCTTTACAGCTTGCTTTCTGGATTTGCTCATGTACAGTTTTGGACATTGAGCTAGCTATGGTTTATCACTTCACTTTGGGGATAGTACTTTATGTATTTCAGTTTTTCAGTTAATGTTTTCTCTAGACTTTGTTGTTGGAAAATAATGACCAAGTACTCTGTTGTAACTTAACTATGGTTTTGAAATGCTAGTTTTATCCGCTGCTTTATTTACTCTGTTTTACTTATATGTTCTGTCTTGTGATATCTGCATGCATGTTTACCTTGTTTAAACGCCCCTCCAAAGCTAATGTCCTTGCAAGAGTGGCATTGGCGGAGGTGGGGTGTTACAAAGTCAATGGTCGAAATTCGCGAACTTTCGCGGCACGACGCGTTCTATTCAGGCCATTATATTATATATATAATATATGATATATACTTCATCGATTTCCTTTTAAAACGTATTCTATAAATCGTTTAAAATTCGTTTTCAAAATGATTTCAACTTCCATCTCAAATTCAAATCAAAATTGAATCTTTCCAATATAAATTCGTTTTAAATTCATTTTAACTTGATTTCAATTCAAATCCATTTCAATTCAAATCGGTTTCAATATAAATCAATTTCAGTTCAATTTCAAAACGTTTTAAATTAAATTCAAAAATGATTTCAATTCTATTTCAATCTAATTCGAATTTCAATTCATTTCTATTTAATTCGAATTTCAAATCATTTCAATTTAATTCGAATTTCAAATCATTTCAATTTATTAGATTTTTAGGTCACTTTCAATATTCATTATAAAATGAATAAAATTGATATAAATATCGTTCACATCAAAATGGCGTCAATCTAATCAACACGGCTTCATATATTTCTATTTTCAAATATTCCAGTTCAAATATTTCTTTTCAAATATTTCTATTCAAATATTTTCTTTTCAAAACTGGAATGAGGCCCTATCTAATTTTGGTTCTCACACCAGTCAATAGGAAATATATAGACATCACACTTTCGAAACTCGAACACAAGTGCTGATGATGACATGCCATCATCAGAACCATCTCCGGGCGACTAGAATGTGATTCTATATCTATTTAGTATATTAAAACTTCAAATACACGCGGATCAGACGTATACACAAAGTCTTTATATACTTGATTGTCCAAATTCAATATAAAATAAATAATCAAATACGAATAATCGATTTAATTTTTTCAAAACAAAATTTGTTTTCAATTTAAAAATATACTCTTCACACTCGTTCTAGGGTACTACTGATCCCATCTCTAAATTTTATATTAGTAGACCTGGGTCTTATAATAGCTTCATTTTCCTTTATTTAGCATTGCGCTGTTGTTTTATGCACTGGTGTTCTTGGGAGCAAACCCGTTCCGTGTTATTCAGCGTGGTCCCATGATTTACCTAACTTTAAAATAAAGATTTATAACTGTTTTAGTTCTCACACCAGTCACATGACTGACTTGGAGTTTACTGTTTTTACCTAAACTCTGGGTGCCCTTATTTTGACATGGGCAGCTAGTAGTTTTGGTTTTGCAGATTTATATTCACAGGATCCTGATTTACAGCTGGAACGATACTCGAAAAGCTTTGTATCTGTATATCTCTTCTAGTTGTGTATTGTATTATTTTCCGCTGCTATGAAATGTATTGTAATCTCTGATATAAATCGAATGTGTAATATTGATTTATACTCTGTATATTCTTGTAATCTGATGAATTGTTGTAATATACAATGAAATGTTCTTCCGTCTGCGTTCTGATTTGTCGTGTTCTCAAAAAGATCAGGCGTTTCGAACGGTCTTGGGCGGTTTAGCGACTGATTCAGATCGAGCGAAATTCCTTGCCGTCACATTCATTAAACGTAAGAACTCTTTAAATTGTCTTTTAGCTCCAAAGAGATATAATGTGGTTCTTTCGTGGTTGAAATTTACGGATTGCAAGGACTTCTCGCTACTGATCTATAAGGGGGGTTCCTAGGATGTGCTAGGAGGATGTCTTCGGTTTTTCCAGAACCAGGACAACTTGTATGGACGGATGTCTGACAGAGTATTTCCAAGGGGTCATGTACGTTGATTTTCACAAACGTATTTCTGTTTCGTGGCGGAGAAGACACCTTCACTTAACTTAACACCTAGATTATTTTTATGGAAATCAATGAGTGATGTATAGCGGATCTGATGATGTGTCATTCAAAGTGAATGGTGGCCATATATCTAAAAGATAAATATAACCTCAAGCCTCATCAACCGAGAAATGATAAAAATCATGCAGACAACATGGCTAAGTGGGTCGTTCCCAATTAGAGTGCATTGCCACCATCCAGAGAAATTTCATTATTGTTCTTCTTTTCCCTTCTGTATCTCCCAGGAATGGTTATGTTGCCAGCAACCATAGGTGACAATATGTAATGTCCCGTATTTTCTGACCATTTATTTGAAATATTTTATTTATTTAAAATATTTATTTGAGTTTAAATAATGGGATTTGACCATTTTAATTTGAAAATTTAAATTATATTAATAATATAATAATATTTTATTTTTGGGATATCGGGAAAATGTTGAATTTGCTGTATAATGTGAACGACCGATTTAAAATGGTTTATATTAAATTATATCAATATATTCGTTATTAAAACGACGTTAGAATGTTAAATTTATAATTATATTATAAAACAAGCTGCAGCTGCGCGGTAGTTCACAATTTGGCGCTTTGAACTTTAAACGGCTGTACAGAGCCCAAAGTAAGTCGGAATTTCATGAAACGAGAAACGTGTGAATCAGTTTGATTATAATTTTCTCATGAAAGAGAAAAATCGAAATTTCGTGTTATAATTTGTTAGTTATGTCCAGTTCAAATTTTAAAATAGTCGCTATGGAAATCGTTTATAAACGATTACGTTTATTTAATAAATTAAATAAGAATTTATATATATATTCGATATCGTTTAACCAGATTTGTATTGAAAATTAATCTTAGTCTTGTTTGAAGTTATATGGTATTTCATTTTTAATATATTCGATAATATCGGTTTGTTTCAACCATTTTAGTATTTAATTTATATTGTATTTGTATCTATATTTTATGGGATTTTAAAAATAAACCAAACTAAAGCTTGTGTACACACATACAAACACAATTACGAGTGGGCCATGAAGGATTTGCCAATGTGGTTACTTCCGAGATGCAACTAAAGAACAGTTAGCTCAGTGTTATAATTATAATAATTATTATTTACTACCAATGGAGAGTTAAGCTTTAAGAGCTTGTATACAACTAGATGCCAAGAACCACTCCAATACCGAAAGTACGTACACTACAAGTTAGCTCATATCATAATGGAGAAGTTGAGAGTCAAAACATCAACTTCAGTTACTGTAATAAACAGAGACAAGGTCATCTATTATAATAAAGCACTGGTTCTTTGGAAAACAAAATCCTCACACCAAATCTGCAATTTTATATGAACAACTATAATATACAATCAAATCATTACACCAAATCTTAGGAACAGTGAAATTTATACATTTCTACAATCAAATCTTTACACCAATCTTTATAGCATTGAAATGGCAATCAGAACAGCTATAATATACATATTTATATACAAGAATCATGTACAAACTGTTCTGCATTTTATATGATATCACAGTTCGAATCTGCAATTGGAAAAAAAAGTCAATAGCCTACAAGATAAACAGGCTGTATGTACAAGACAATTCATAACAGAAAAAGATATGAATTTACACCATCAATCAAAGCAAAATAGATCTCCATATCCAGAAGACCTAGAGTACAAATCCTGTTCTGCCGTATATATATCACGGTTCTGATCTGAAAGAAAAAAATGAAATAAACAAATTAATATCTTCTTGACAACCCAAACAGACCATGTGAAGGGAAAATAATAGCTGTACATAACCTATACAAGGACGTCTTAATCCATGTGTATTTGAGCAGGATTTGCACATGGAAAATCCAATGTGAATCTGCATCTTCCCCTATCAAATATCACACACAAATCTGGTTCCCTCACAGTACCACAGTATCACAGCATAGCTGAAATGAAAAGAGAAAACGCCTAAGAACTAGGCACTGCAAAAATCAAAACCTATGATTTTACGATCGATATTGACATTGATCTTAGCTAGAACGAATTCAACTATAAATACACCCATGCACCACATTTCAGAACACAAGCAATGAAACCGATCAAAGAAAACCACATCGAACCATATAATTATTGAAAGCAAAATAAAAACAGAAATTAAAAATCGCGAGAACACTTATCAGTTTCGTGATGTGTTTGCTCGAGCTAAAGACCTAGGGTTTTATCTGAGAAGCTCTATATGATGGGGTCCTCTGTGGTAGCGGCGGAGCTGGGCTTGAATCGAGCTGAAGGGGGGATGAGACGGGGTGGTTGCGCTAGGGTTTCGACGCTGGTGCCTTCAATTTGGTGGAGCAACGTTAGAGGATGGAAGAGGGTTTCGGCATTTAAGGGTTTTTCCCATTTCTCTGGAATTTTCTTGTGGCGGCGGATGGTTATGAAGAGGAAAGGGAACCGACGGTTAGGGTATAGAAGAGGGGTGCGGGTTTGAGCTAATTGGGGATGGGCTGGACGGGATAAAGTAAGGACAAACTTTGTTTAATTAAAAGTTTATTTAGTTAATGTTTTATAAACTTCAAATATTTATTTCGAAAACTCATGAAATCAGAATTCGGTGAAATGAAAAACATCGGAACCACGAAGACCAGTACTACGCGATGGAAGGGAACCGAGCAGGGCAGACAACAGTTTGACTTTTCAGTTAAATTAAACGCCGTTTAATTTTACTGAAACGAGCTGATTTAACGAAGGAATCAAATCAAAGGTGAGTTAAACTCACTCAGTTTCTCCCCCACTTATATTTTATAAGTTGGGTTTTTATTTTTATGTGTTATGGTGCTAATGATTGACTTGTTGATGATATATATTCACATATCGTTTGAACTGATGAAATTAAACGCCGTTTAATTTCAGTGAATCCCAAATCGTTATTTTTACCGATTGGTTCCAATTGAGGTAACTTACCTTATTGGTCACGTTTATAAAATAAACATGTCTTAATAAACGAATTGTTTGATTGATTGTTGTGGTTGATATTGAATTGTCGTTATAAACTGATACGAGACCATTAATTATTTGAAATGAATTGTTTTGATTAGATGGTTGAATATTGACCTAAATTTCACCATTTGTTTGGTTTAAACCAATGGGTACTACTGGTTGAGTGATTGGCAGTACATGGCCTATGAATTAACCGTTTTATAAATATCGATCTACTGTCAGGAAAATCGACGAGATAAAGTTATACAACTTATTTTATGACTGAAATTAGTTTTTTTTTTAAATGCTATTATTTTGAATTAAAGTTTGTAAAAATGAAAAATATTTATTATTTATGAATCGAGCTCATAATTGATTTTATAAAGGAAATTTCTAATATTTATCAGATTTATAAGTGAATAAGTAGAAATTAACTTAATGTTATAGATTTGAATAATCGTTTTGAGAGATAAATAAAAAGGAAATTTATTTAAATTAATTTTTATTATTAATTAATTTAACTAAAGGATTATTTGAAATTGGTTAACGATGTGATCGTATTTTGATTCGAGGGAGTTAACTATTTGACCATGTTAATAAATTGTTTTGAATTAACAAGATGGGTTAAAGAATATTTATTTTAATTTAAAAAGGGTTTTTATTATTTATTCTAGTTAATTGAGGAGTTAACCACCATAGTAAGTGATTAATCTAGATTATTATTTTAATAATAATTTAAGAGGTTACTTTTTGATTGAACTTCATTTAAAAGAAATTGAAGTTGAAATGAAATCTAGTCGAAGTGTGAAAGGGGGTTCGTAGGTGGGTTTTATTAATGCCGAGTCTTATAACCAAAGTATAAAAAGGATTTTTAAACAATAAAATGGGTTAAACAAATGTTGAATTAACATTTGAATTAAGGAATTGAGGTAGAAGGTTTATATTAAACCAGGATTTTATAAACGAAGTTTATAAAAGGGGGATGAGGTGCTGAAGTGTAAATTGGCGTTACTTAATGAAACAATTAATGGTTTTTAAACAATAATAGAATAAAGAATTTAATATGATTATAGAGCATCTTATTAAATATGGAAGTGAAATAGTTTGAAATAATAACCTTATGTTAAATTGGTAACGGAAAGCTATACTTGAAATATTTAAGGATTTGAGGTTAACTATCGCTAATCGTTTAAATAAAGAGGCCATATAGTGTTGGTACTGAACTGGTAAACTCATGTTATTCACACAATTATTTGATAGTTAAATCACCGACTATCAAAATCTCACCCATACGATCGTTGGTACGGAAAGACCGGGATGAAATTTATATTCGAAAACCATTCCAACCAGCAAATACGTGAAGACATCGATTGAAGACGAAGCACTTGAAGAACGTCGATCTTCGTGAGCGGAAGAACTACTGATTGAGTTTCTATGGTTTCGCGGCCGGAGATATTTCAACATTGATTCTGTCGTGATTGGAATCTACGGATTGTGAGGACTTCTCGCTAGTGATCTATAGGGTGATTCCTAGGATGTGGTAGGAGGGTGCCTTCGGTTCATCCTGTTCCTGGATGACTTGTATGGACGAATGTCCGACAGAGTATTTCCAACGGGGTCACGTACGTTGATTTCTTCAAATATGTCATAGTTGGGTAGCTTCCAACTAGGGTATTTTTGTGGACGTCAATTAGTGATATCTGGCAGATCTGACGATGTGGCATTCAAAGTAAATGGTGGCCAAATGTTCTAAAGTTAATTCAAACCTCAAGCCTCATCAACCGGGAAATGACAAAAATCGGGCAGGCAGCATGGCTATGTGGGTCGTACCCATTAGGATGTATAATCACCTATCTAGAGAAATTCCTTTTACTTCTTTAATCAATCGATGCTGTCCCTTTTCGCGAAACGGTTGCTGATCCCAACTGTTGGTGATATACATTCGATACACTCAAGCGAAATGAGTGGTCGGTCATGTGTGGGCCGGGTTGCAAGACGTTCTTGTTGAACCCAGTGTATTCGCCTCTAGAGATACACTATCGGCAGGTGGTCCTATACCTTGTCATAGTTGGAATCCAATCTCCAATAAGCGCCTGCGATTTTGATTGTATACTATATATGTGGAGCGTGAGATGCAAGCGTTCCACTAGATTTTTATTTACTTGTATTTAGACATTATTATAATATCAGAAAAGATATTGGTTTCAAAATTGTTTTGGGTTATCGTAAGGTAAAAACCGTCCGTGTTTATGTGTGGATTTGGTCTTACGATTATCCTTCTCTTTTGAAAAGATTTTGAACTTTAAAATCATGATTGGATGATTTACCCTTAATATTGTGCGAGTTTATCTCACTCTGGTTCACCAGACTGACCTGGTGTTTTGTAAATGCTCGGGTTAGCCCAGGGTGTACAGGTTGAGGTTATTGAATGCTGTGAAGAGACGGGCTGGAAGAGTTCAGATGTATGATATCATATAGATATTGTTCCGCTGTGTATATGGTACAGATTATTATAACTGTCCAGTGATGTTGACGTACTCTGATATTGTAAGCTCTCAATAAAGATTTATTTCTATATTATATTTTGTTCCGCTGCGATGTGAGACTCTGTGATTTGTGGGTTCTTCTTCTTCTTCTTCTATTCTATATTTTCTTTCTTTCTTATCTCACCCTCTAACTTCTTTCCATAAACGTTCCAGTATTCTCGGTGTTTTGGAGGATCGGCATGAGATATGGTAATGTATTTATGTCGATTTTCGAGGCTGAAAACTCTGGGTCGTTATAGTGGTATCAGAGCTATTGGTTTAGTAATAACCTTGGCTCTGTGGCGTAACTCGATAGAGATGGGTTTAGTAACACCCTAGATTGAGTTTGAGTGTATATATATGAGAGAGTATTTGTAAATTTTATATGCAAATGTTGTGTATTGTGTTATTTGATCGGTTCAAGTGTTGAAAAGCGTTGAACTGGTAAATGAATACAATATTGTTTTGTAAAGAGGGTAAATGAAATAATTTTACCCAAAATATATTTTTGTATAGAAAAGAAATAATTTTATGAAATTATTGGGATATTGTGTGTTGATTGATTTGGATGGAATTCAAAATTTGGTTAAAAATTTGAATTGGGACTTAATTGTGAAATTAAATTAACAAATAACATTGTAATTAAATAAAGTTGATTTGAAATTGGAAATTTAATGAATAACAATTAAATAGAAATCAATCGATTGATATTCAAATATGTTAAATTAAATAGAAATATTGAATGTGGATTGAGTTGGTTTGATTAAGTGATTGTGCCCTGGTTGTCAATATAATTCATCCATGGGTTGATAAAGAGTTAAATAAACTGAAACCCAGAAAAATAAAGTGTTATTTAAATATTTCATATATATGTTACTTATATGATGGATTGAGTTAAGTACAGGGGACAGAGGACTATGAGGATTGAGTTTGATTGCGTAAATTGCACGTAAATTGAGTAATAGACTCAATAGCACTTGAAAAAGGTACGCCTACGCGCAAATATAAATTATGGGGTTTGATTTTTGTTTTTCCGACCGTGTGGGTCGATATTACTTGTTCCTGCGATATCGCAGAAGTCCCTCCGTGCAGGGGAGACTCTGCTGAATTTTTCGAGAATTTAATATGTTAAAATATTTTCGATAATTTTTGAAAATTTTGTTTTATCATAATAAATTGGTTTTGCTTTGAAATAAAATATATTTTTATAAGTTAATGGGATTAACAACATTTTTCTTACCTTAGCAATTTCGGAGACGAAATTATTTTAAGGGGGAAGGAATGTAATGTCCCTTATTTTCTGACCATTTATTTGAAATATTTTATTTATTTAAAATATTGATTTGAGTTTAAATAATGGGATTTGATCATTTTAATTTGAATATTTAAATTATATTAATAATATAATAATATTTTATTTTCGGGATATCGGGAAAATGTTGAATTTGCTGTATAATGTGAACGAGCGATTTAAAATGGTTTAAATATGGTTTATATTGAATTATATCAATATATTCATTATTAAAACGACGTTAGAATGTTAAATTTATAATTATATTATAAAACAAGCTGCAGCGGCGCGGTAGTTTGTAATTTGGCGCTTTAAACTTTGAATGGTTGTACAGAGCCCAAAGTAAGTCGGAATTTCGTGAAACGAGAAACGTGTGAATCAGTTTGATTATAATTTTCTCGTGAAAGAGAAAATTCGAAATTTTGTGTTATAGTTTGTTAGTTATGTCCAGTTCAAATTTTAAAATAGTCGCTATGGAAATCGTTTATAAACGATAACGTTTATTTAATAAATTAAATAAGAATTTATATATATATATATATATATATTTGATATCGTTTAACCAGATTTGTATTGAAAATTAATCTTAGTCTTGTTTGAAGTTATACGGTATTTCATTTTTAATATATTCGATAATATTGGTTTATTTCAACTATTTTAGTGTTTAATTTATATTGTATCTATATTCTATGGGATTTTAAAAATAAACCAAACTAAAGCTTGTGTACGCACATACAAACACAATTACGAGTGGGCCATGAAGGATTTGCCAATGTGGTTACTTCTGAGATGCAACTAAAGAACAGTTAGCTTAGTGTTATAATTATAATCATTATTATTTACTACCAATGGAGAGTTAAGCTTTAAGAGCTTGTATACAACTAGATGCCAAGAACCACTCCAATACCGAAAGTACGTACAATGCAAGTTAGCTCATATCATAATGGAGAAGTTGAGAGTCAAAACATCAACTTCAGTTACTGTAATCAACAGAGACAAGGTCATCTATTATAATAAAGCACGGGTTCTTTGGAAAACAAAATCCTTACACCAAATCTGCAATTTTATATGAACAACTATAATATACAATCAAATCTTTACACCAAATCTCAGGAATAATGAAATTTATACATTTCTACAATCAAATCTTTACACCAATCTTTACAGCATTGAAACGACAATCAGAATAGCTATAATATACATATTTATATACAAGAATCATGTACAAACCGTTCTGCATTTTATATGATATCACATTTCAAATCTGCAATTGAAAAAAAAGTCAATAGCCTACAAGATAAACAGGCTGTATGTACAAGACAATCCAGAACAGAAAAGATATGAATTTACACCATCAATCAAAGTAAAATAGATCTCCATATCCAGAAGACCTAGAGTACAAATCTTGTTCTGCCGTATATATATCACGGTTCTGATCTGAAAGAAAAAAAATGAAATAAACAAATTAAAATCTTCATGACAACCCAAACAGACCATGTGAAGGGAAAATAATAGTTGTACATAACCTAATAAGGACGGCTTGATCCATGTGTATTTGAGCAGGATTTGCACATGGAAAATCCAATGCGAATCTGCATCTTCCCCTATCAAATATCACACACAAATCTGGTTCCATCACAGTACCACAGTATCACAGCATAGCTGAAATGAAAAGAGAAAACGCCTAAGAACTAGGCACTGCAAAAATCAAACCCTATGATTTTACGATCGATATTGACATTGATCTTAGCTAGAACGAATTCAACTGTAAATACACCCACGCACCATATTTCAGAACACAAGCAATGAAACAGATCAAAGAAAACCACATTGAACCATCTAATTATCGAAAGCAAAATAAAAACAGAAATTAAAAATCGCGAGAACACTTATCTGTTTCGTGATGTGTTTGCTCGAGCTGAAGACCTAGGGTTTTATCTGAGAAGCTATATACGATGGTGTCCTCTGTGGTAGCGGCGGAGCTGGGCTTGAATCGAGCTGAAGGGGGGATGCGACAAGGTGGTTGCGCTAGGGTTTCAACGCTGGTGCCTTCAATTTGGTGGAGCAACGTTAGACGACGGAAGTGGGTTTCAACATTTAAGGGGTTTTCCCATTTCTCTGGAATTTTCTTGTGGCGGCGGATGGTTATGAAGAGGAAAGGGAGCCGATGGTTAGGGTATAGAAGAGGGGTGCGGGTTTGAGCTAATTGGGGATGGGCTGGACGGGATAAAGTAAGGCCCAACTTTGTTTAATTAATTGTTTATTTAGTTTAATGTTTTATAAACTTCAAATATTTATTTTGAAAACTCACGTAATTTGAATTCGATGAAACGAAAAACACCGGAACCACGAAGACCAATACTACGCGATGGAAGGGAACCGAGCAGGGCAGACAGTAGTTAGCTTTTTCAGTTAAATTAAATGCCGTTTAATTTAACTGAAACGAGCTGATTTAACGACGGAATCAAATCAAAGGTGAGTTAAACTCACTCAGTTTCTCCCCACTTATATTTTATAAGTTGGGTTTTTATTTTTTTGTGCTATGGTTGCTAATGATTGACTTGTTGATGATATATATTCACATATCGTTTCAACTGATGAAATTAAACGCCGTTTAATTTCAGTGAATCCCAAATCATTATTTTTAACGATTGGTTCCAATTGAGGTAACTTACCTTATTAGTCACGTTTATAACATAAACGTGTTTTAATAAATGAATTGTTTGATTGATTGTTGTGGTTGATATTGAATTGTCGTTATAAAATGATATGAGACCATTAATTATTTGAACTGAATTGTTTTGATTAGATGGTTGAATATTAACCTAAAATTCACCCTTTATTTGGTTTAAACCAATGGGTACTACTGGTTGAGTGATTGGCAGTACATGGCCTACGAATTAACCGTTTTATAAATATCGATCTACTGTAAGGAAAATCGACGATATAAAGTTATACAATTTATTTTATGACTAAAATTAGTTTTTTTAAAGCTATTATTTTGAATTAAAGTTTGTAAAAAGGAAAAATATTTATTATTTATGAATCGAGCTCATAATTGATTTTATAAAGGAAATTTCTGATATTTATCAGATTTATAAGTGAATAAGTAGAAATTAACTTAATGTTATAGATTTGAATAATCGTTTTGAGAGATAAATAAAAAGGAAATTTATTTAAATTAATTTTTATTATTAATTAATTTAACTAAAGGATTATTTGAAATTGGTTAATGATGTGATTGTATTTTGATTCGAGGGAGTCAACTATTTGACCATGTTAATAAATTATTTTGAATTAACAAGATGGGTTAAAGAATATTTATTTTAATTTAAAAAGAGTTTTTATTATTTATTCTAGTTAATTAAGGAGCTAACCACCATAGTAAGTGATTAATCTAGATTATTATTTTAATAATAATTTAAGAGGTTACTTTTTGATTGAATTTCATTTAAAAGAAATCGAAGTTGAAATGAAATCTAGTCGAAGTGTGAAAATGGGTTCGTAAGTGGGTTTTATTAAAGCCGAGTCTTATAACCAAAGTATAAAAAGGATTTTTAAACAAATAAAATGGGTTAAACAAATGTTGAATTAACATTTGGATTAAGGAATTGAGGTAGAAGGTTTATATTAAACCAGGATTTTATATATGAAGTTTATAAAAGGGGGATGAGGCGCCGAAGCGTAAATTGGCGTTACTTAATGAAATAGTAAATGGTTTTTAAAACGATAATAGAATAAAGAATTTAATATGATTATAGAGCATCTTCTTAAATATGGAAGTGAAATAGTTTGAAATAATAACCTTATGTTAAATTGGTAACGGAAAGCTATACTTGAAATATTTAAGGATTTGAGGTTAACTATCATTAATCATTTTAAATAAAGAGGCCATATAGTGTTGGTACTGAACTGGTAAACTCATGTTATTCACACAATTATTTGATAGTTAAATCACCGACTATCAAAATCTGACCCATACGATCGTTGGTACGGAAAGACTGGGATCGAATTTATATTCGAAAACCATTCCGACCAGCAATTGCGTGAAGACGTCGATTGAAGACGAAGCACTTGAAGACCGTCGATCTTCATGAGCGGAAGAACTACTGATTGAGTTTCTCTGGTTTAGCGGTCGGAGATATTTCAACAGTGACTCTGTCGTGATTGGAATCTACGGATTGCAAGGACTTCTCGCAACTGATCTATATGATGATTCCTAGGATGTGGTAGGAGGGTGCCTTCGGTTCATCCTGTTCCTGGATGACTTGTATGGATGAATGTCCGACAGAGTATTTCCAACGGGGTCACGTACGTCGATTTCTTAAAACATGTCATAGTTGGGTAGCTTCCAACTAGTGTATTTTTGTGGACGTCAATTAGTGATATTTGGCGGATCTGACGATGTGGCATTCAAAGTAAATGGTGGCCAGATGTTCTAAAGTTAGTTCAAAGCTCAAGCCTCATCAACCGGGAAATGAAAAAAATCGGGCAGGCAGCATGGCTATGTGGGTCGCACCCATTAGGGTATATAATCACCTATCTAGAGAAATTCCTTTTACTTCTTTAATCTATCGATGCTGTCCCTTTTCGGGAAACGGTTGTTGATCCCCACTGTTGGTGATATACATTTGATACACTCAAGAGAAATGAGTGGTCGGTCATGTGTGGGCCGGGTTGCAAGACGTTCTTGTTGAACCCAGTGTATTCGCCTCTAGAGATACACTATCGGCAGGTGGTCCCATACCTTGTCATATTTGGAATCCAATCTCCAATAAGCGCCCGCGATTTTGATTGTATACTATATATGTGGAGCGTGAGATGCAAGCGTTCCACTAGATTTTTATTTACTTATATTTTGACATTATTATAATATCAGAAAAGATATTGGTTTCAAAATTGTTTTGGGTTATCGTAAGGTAAAAACCGTCTATGTTTATGTGTGGATTTGGTCTTAAGATTATCCTTTTCTTTTGAAAAGATTTTGAACTTTTAAATCATGATTGGATGATTTACCCTTAATACTGTGCGAGTTTATCTCACTCTGGTTCACCAGACTGACCCGGTGTTTTGTAAATGCTCGGGTTAGCCCGGGGTGTACAGGTTCAGGTTATTGAATGCTGTGAAGAGACGGGCTGGAAGAGTTCAAATGTATGATATCATATAGATACTGTTCCGCTTTGTATGTGGTACAGATTATTATAACTGTCCAGTGATGTTGATGTACTCTGATATTGCAAGCTCTTAGTAAAGATTTATTTCTATATTACATTTTGCTCCACTGCGATGTGAGACTCTGTGTTTTGTGGGTTCTTCTTCTTCTATTCTATATTTTCTTTCTTTCTTATCTCACCCTCTAACTTCTTCCCATAAACGTTCCAGTGTTCTCGGTGTTTTGGAGGATTGGCATGAGATATGGTAATGTATTTATGTCGATTTTCGAGGCCGAAAACTTTGGGTCGTTACACAATACATTTGATACACTCAAGAGAAATTAGTGGTTGGTCATGTGTAGGCCGGGTTGCAATATGTTCTTGTTGAACCCGGTGTATCCCCCTCTAGAGATACACTATCGACCTTGTCATAGTCGGAATTCAATCTCCAATAAGTGCCCCCGGTTTTGATTTTATGTTATATGTGTAGAGCGTGAGATGCAAGCGTTCTGCTAGATGGCTACTTATTTGATTTAGACATTATTATAATATTAGAAAAGATATGATTTCAAAAATGTTTTGGGTTATCGTAAGGTAAAAACCGTCGTATATATGTGTGGACTGGTCTTACGATTATCCTTTTCTTTCGAAAGAATTTTTTTTTACTTTAAAATCAAGTTGGATGATACCAATTATTTAATGAGTTTTCTCATGCTGGTTTACCAGACTGACCTGTAGCGTTTGTAATGCTCTGGTCAAATCGAGTTTTACAGGTTCAAGATAACATGATATGAATTTCAAAAGACGAGCTAGAGGAGTTCAGACATATGATTCATATATAACTATTATTCTGTTGTGTAATGTAAATGAGGTCAGGTTGTTATAAATGTTCAGTTGTATTAGATGTCCACTGTACTCTGATAATTGTAAGTATTATTTCAAGCTCTCAATAAAGATTTATTTCTATATTATATTTTATTCCGCTGCGATGTGAGTCTCTACTTATTATTGATATGTTTGGTTCTTCTTCTTTTCTTCTATTCTTAACTTTATTTCTTTTCTCAACCTCTAATTTCTTTCTTTTAGCTTTCTATATTTTGGTACTCGAATTTGGACACGTAAATACATTGTAAGTATTAGTGTCAAAAATTCGAGCATCGAATTTTCCGGGACGCTACAGTTGGTATCGGAGCAATGGTTTAGTAATAACCTTGGCTCTGTGGTATAGCTCGATAAAGATGTAGTTAGTAATACCCTAGATTGAGTTTGAGTGTATATACACGTATATATGAGAGCATATTTGTAAATTTTATAAAAATGTTTTATATTGAGTTTTTTAATTTGTTCAAGTGTTTGGAGGCCTTATTGAACTAACAACTGACACAATATTATTTTGTAAAGAGGGTAAATGAAATAATTTTGCCCAAATTATATTTTTGTATAGAAAAGAAATAGTTTATTAATATTATATTGGTATTTGATTGTTTGTTTGATTTGAATGGAATTCGAATGAGATTATAGGAATGGTTTAGTATAACCAGAAGATTAAATAAATGATTTTTGAAATAAAAATCAAAACTTGAAATTATAAATTGGAAGCTAAAGAAGAGAAATTCCAGTATAATGAATTGAATGGATTGGAATTTGATTGAAAGGTAAGTTAAAATATATTTGGATTGGAATTGAAATTATATTAGATTAAAACGAACTTGTGGCGTCTTAGTAGTTCGTAATTTGATGATTTGTACTTCAATTGAGTATATAGGATTCAATATGAGTCGGAATTCTTTGAAACTAGAATCATCCAGATCTATTGGATTATAATTTTCTAATGAAAGAGAAAATTCTAGATTTCATTTTCTTGATTTTGAGTTATGTCAAAATCAAGTTTTCAGAAAGTCGCTATGAAATCGTTTAAAAATTTAAAATAATTTAATACTTCAAATGGAAGGACTTTTAGGATAATAAAATTTAGATTCCATTAATTAAATTCAGAATTTTGTTATTAAATGTATATGAGTTCAAGTGAATTGAAATTCGAATAGTAATAATTGGATATGACTTGTGTAACAACCCACCTCTGTTAAGGTCACTCACAAAGGGAATGCCTTAACTTTCGTGGAGCATTTTAGTAAACAGAACAGAAACTTACACGACAGATAAAACAGTACTTGAAATTTTTTAACTTTATTACAGCGGAAACAGAAATCAATATGGTTACATCCTTTCAAATCTCAGAATTCAAGTACAAAATATCAGTCTTGTACAAAAGCCTTCAAAATGCATGGTTTAAAATCATAATCCCCATAGAACGGAAGCTATACAGAGCCAAGCCATACTTTAAGCACTTCAAGCAGAGAGAAATCCGGATCAAGCTAAAGTATTCCCTCCTTGGATAACCTGGGGGGGGGGGTAAACGGAAGAAAGGAGGCGAAACAACAAGGGTCAGACAAAAAGTCTGGCAAGTCCAGTGACTTTCAGCATATGAACAGATAATAATAATATGACATGAACATAAAACTGGATGAGAGATAACTGTAACAGGTGTAGCAGATATAACAGAAGAACAGAATGATATAAACTATTGCTTTACACTTCTCTACACTAATACTAGTATAAAAGAATTAGGTGTCACCCTAATGTCTAAACTGAAACAGAAATGGGTATAGAATAATTTAACAGAAACAGGATGCTAATAATGGGCCTTTACTACCCGATCAGAACAGACAGAAGCAGAAACAGATTAATCCCTACGGAAACAGAATGTAGAATTAGGTGTACACTAGTAATGGGCCTTTACCACCCGAACAGACGGTACCATGCAGAAACAGACAGGTGTTACCACCCACAGAAACAGACGGTACCAACAGCAACAGACAGAACTAAGTGTACCCTAAAACCCTACCCCAAGCGATCGACTCCCTAATACATAAATATCCTATGTCGGCCCCACAGTAGGGTGTATCACTCCCTAAAGTGACAACCAATTGGCACAGACCTATTTACAGATGTCACGGCGTCTTACATCCTCAGAGGCAGACCGGGATCCATGCACGCACATGACCCGGTTGGAACGCACCATTAACACCCCTCGCCATTACCAGAATGAACCGCTTATAATTAGTTCAGTAAGCGTGCCCAGACCCTACCTACTGTTGGGTCAAAGTTTTGATACCAGAAAGGGTTACTGACTAATACGGGTCCCAAACAACAGATGACACAAGTAATTCCCCTCCTAACCTTGTGTCCCCACACTAACAGATTTCAGCTTAACTTGTCTACAAGTTTCAGACATACAAAATTTAGATTAACTAGTTCATAGATCAGACAATCAAGTTAACAGGTTTTCAGACTAACGGATCAGATGTTCGGATTAACAGGCTTACAGATTAACTGGTTATAGATTAACAGACTTAAAGATTAACTGGTTACAGATTAACAGACTTCCAGATTATCTAACTTTGTATTGGGCCTACGGATTCACGAAACGGGTTTATCAGATTCATTGGTCCAATTGGTCTAACCTTACCCAACACGTTTTAGACATCATATTTATCTCAGATTTTCATTAATTAAATATTAATGCCCAACCTCTCACATTAGACTGACAGTTTACGGCTACTGGTTAGGTCGGTTGGTTTCGGGCAGGTTTTTGTCGCAAACTGAGTCTAACCTCAGGTTTTAAGCACGTTATGACTAACTTCTCACATTAGAACCTATTGTTTGCGACCACTGGAATATGCCGGGCGGTTCCGGGCAGAATTACGCCGCAAACTCATTCTAACCTCAAGTTAGCCATGTTTATCTTTGCGGCCAATTAATTAATGATTTACCATTTATACCCACGCCTAATATACATGTCAATTATTCATAGCTAATTCAGAGTATGTCAATAGGGACTAATTATATCAACTCAACAGATATAATAGATAACAGATTCTTCAGATTAGGCGACTTAACAGATTTATCAGATTAAGCAAACTAGCAGATTTAGCATTTTCAACAGACTTAGTAGATTTGGCAGATGAACAGATCTAGCAGACTAGGCAGCAGAGCAGAACTAGCAGATTAAGCAATATAACAGAACTAGCAGATTAGGTAATGTAACAAAACTAGCAAATTAGGCAAATATAACATATTTAATCATTTCTTAAAGTTTCACAAACATATCTTGCATAATTATAAATCTTGCCTAAGTTCACATGCATAAATAATTGTCATGATTCACAATATGATTATATACCAAATATAGCCATCTATTACTATGCATGTCATATATCCCAAAGATCCCTTACTTAGGTGTTTATTTACATTAATAGATGCCCTACTCTCATGTAAATCTTTATACCTAAGCCATATTCTTTTTATCACAAATCATATGTTCAATACCCATTTATGTTATAAATATAACATGTCCAGTCATATATCTCAAATTTTGTTCTAGCTACAGTCCATGTTCTTTCCTCAAATCAGTCACCTATTGGTCATGCCCAATTTATGCATCATTCATTTTACTGTCCCAAATATTTTAGCGTAGGTTAATCTCTTATGAGATTGGCTCAGGCTCGTGGTAGCCTGGCTATAGAACAGAAAGAGGAAAAAGATACAAAATAAGATAGATCCAAACAGAACAGAACAAATATAACCTCAGATTCAGATTTATAATTCATGTCACAATCAGAATTAACGTTTATATCGGAAAATAACTGCATTTGCCTTGATTGGACTAAAGAAAGAACTTTAGTTGTTGCAGAATTGTTGCAGAAGCTTTAATCTCTAATTTGAATTGAATTGCTTAGGTTGATGTTGATTAGCTTCTAGTTTTGATTCCAGCAGAGTAGCGACGCCATTTTTATTTTTATTTAGAACAGAGGCAGAGAAGAAGAAGAATAGAATTGTGTGTAGAGGAGGCTAGGTCTTAGGGTGTATTTATAGGGGTAGGAACTCATTTCAACCATCAGATTAACCCTAAAACCAATCCGGACCATCAAAAATCATCTCAGGGCTTCAAAAACGTGTTTTGAACCGAAACAGGCTGACCAGGTCGACCTACAGGGGGGGTCGACACTATAGTCGACCCCATGGGGGAGGTCGACTCCCAGGTCGACCCCCTGGTCGACCTGGCCCCCAGGTCGACCCCCTGGTCGACCTGCCCAGTTCTGTGCTGACCGAAACCTTGTGAATCTTCTACAGGCCATAACTTCTTCATTCGGACTCCGATTTTCGAAAACTCGGACTCTATTTCATGTAAAATTTTGAGAGGAACGCAATGATGATGTCCATTTTACCTAATTCCTGATTCTTAAATTAATTATCCTCATTTTACTATCTTTTCCGTTACACACACGGTTATCGAACTAATTTTTCTTTTCTTTCATGAATTAATTAATTCTTCTTATGCATCACCATTATTTACCTATCATAGGCATATTTTCATATATTTTATACTTAAAAATGCGGGGTGTTACATTCTCCCCTCCTTAAAGGATTTCGTCCCCGAAATCTTCAACTTAAGAAGAATGTGTCCACCATCCAATCATCCATCTACTCAATCACCAATCACAGGCATTCATTGTCCTTAAGAGATTTCTAATGCTGTATGAACATATGCAAGAAGTATGTGTATATGTTCCTTGTCTAATGCAAAGATCTGGTGATCCACTGATTCAGTTGACCTCCTTAATGCGAATTATGTCAGTGCCATGAGTCCAACATGTATGCAATTTTCCTACTCGATACATATCATTTCTATATGAGTGCACAACCATTCAGTCATATGCAACATCCATGTGCTGAGTCAATCATTTTTCATCCACAAAAATTGAAAATGCTCACACATCCATATGCAGTATGAGAGTGTTTTCGAGCCGATCTAGTGCCTAGTGTGTGTATATGCATCCACGGGCAACCACTAGCAACCACTTGCATCCACTTGCAACCATCAAACATAACATGTCTCAAACACATGTTTACACCCATTAGTTTCTACCTAAAGTTCGAAGATTCGATCGATAGGATACAGTCAAATGATGGAAGCGAGTACAGATAGAACAAAAACTTGGTTCCCATTAGACATGGGTCCTAAGTATCGGCCCCAAAGACCGAAACCAACATCAAATTGACACCCATAGGATTACCTTCTTTAGACAACGTCCAAACTGGAAATCAGAAGTATTCAGATATTTACAGACTACTGGTACATACCAGGTTCCCTAATGATCCTTTGGAAGCTAAGCATGATAAAATCATACCCCACGAAAACTCAGAATGTATGCGTCATACTTGACGCCTAACATAGATATCCCTCAAACCCCAATCTCAAACAGATGAGCCATAACCCTTATGGGTCTGAGTCTACAGCGGAATTCAGAAATAATACTAGTATTAAAGTGCAGAGTATCGATTACAAAATCAAAATACCAGAATTAGAAAAAGTCTTAACTCCATAATCAAATAAAGAAATTAAACCTACTATAGAAATTTTCCTATTTCTATCCTAGCCACTAGCCTCTAGAGTGTTCGCCTGCCCTCCTTGCCCTCGTCTCTTCGGGCAGTCCCTAGTGAAGTGTCCCATCTCTCCACAGTTGAAGCAAGTGTCTTTCCTTTTTCTGCAATCCTTGTTCAGATGAGTCGAGCTCCCACAAGTAAAGCACTTTTTCCCTTTCTTATCTTCAGACTTCTCATCCTTCTTTTGTGTTTCCTTTTTGGGCCATGCTTTCTTATTCTGTGGTTCTTCCTTCTTTGTCTCTTTCGGGCCCTTGTCTTCCTCGTGCAGTAGTGCCATGTCCACCAATTTCTCGTAAGTCGCTCCCATGGGTACGTGGGTCATGGCTAGGCTGTGCAGTGGCTCGTTCAATCCTTTAACAAAGTGGAGAGCCTTTTTATGCTGAGTGTTGACTAAATCCAATCCGAACCTAGCTAGTTGGTTGAACTGGTTGTGTATTCCTTGACCGTCATACTTCCTTGCTTAAGAGATAATAACTTTTCCAGTTGTAAACTCCATTCAGCTTACGAGAGAAATTTTGTCTCAAACCTTGTTCTGAAATCCATCCATGTCTCAACCGGCCTCTCGGCGTTAGTGACTTCCCACTAGTAGGAAGCTTCGTCTTTGAGCAGCCATACCGCCAACTGTACCTTCTGCCTACCGTCCACGTCGAAGATAACGAATAAATCCTCAGTTTCTTTGAGCCAGTTCCACGCTTCGACGAATGATTCAGTTCCCTTGAAATCCTTTCCACCCATGGCCCTAAAATCTCTACAGATCTTTGAGAAAGCAATTGCACGAGGAGGGGGCGGAGGAGGAGGGCGATCATTTGCTGGACCTGCAGCGGCGGTCCTAGCCTCAAGATATTGACGAAACCAACCGGGTACATGAACACCCTCTGGTATCTCAGATGCTTCAGACATGCTGAAACGAAAAAAAAGGAAAGATTCAATACAAAAAGGACTGAAGGAAAGATATATGGCTCTTGGGGATCATGTTTTTCAAAATAAGCTTTATTTTTGAAAATACTTCCTTTCAAAACCTTTTTGAAAATAGTTTTCCAAAAACTTTACCCAATCTGGTAACCTTCAGCTCTGATACCAAGTGTAACACCCCACCTCTGTTAAGGTCACTCACAAAGGGAATGCCTTAACTTTCGTGGAGCATTTTAGTAAACAGAAACTTACAAGACAGATAAAACAGTACTTGAAATTTTTTAACTTTATTACAGCGGAAACAGAAATCAATATGGTTACATCCTTTCAAATCTCAGAATTCAAGTACAAAATATCAGTCTTGTACAAAAGCCTTCAAAATGCATGGTTTAAAATCATAATCCCCATAGAACGGAAGCTATACAGAGCCAAGCCATACTTAAAGCACTTCAAGAAGAGAGAAATCTGGATCAAGCTAAAGTATTCCCTCCTTGGATAACCTGGGGGGAAACGGAAGAAAGGAGGCGAAACAACAAGGGCCAGACAAAAAGTCTGGCAAGTCCAGTGACTTTCAGCATATGAACAGATAATAATAATATGACATGAACATAAAACTGGATGAGAGATAACTGTAACAGGTGTAGCAGATATAACAGAAGAACATAATGATATAAACTATTGCTTTACACTTCTCTGCAATAATACTAGTATAACAGAATTAGGTGTCACCCTAATGTCTAAACTGAAACAGAAACGGGTATAGAATAATTTAACAGAAACAGGATGCTAATAATGGGCCTTTACTACCCGATCAGAACAGACAGAAGCAGAAACAGATTAATCCCTACGGAAACAGAATGTAGAATTAGGTGTACACTAGTAATGGGCCTTTAACACCCGAACAAACGGTACCACGCAGAAACAGATAGGTGTTACCACCCACAGAAACAGACAGTACCAACAGAAACAGACAGAACTAAGTGTACCCTAAAACCCTACCCCAAGCGATCGGCTCCTAATACATAAATATCCTGTGTCGGCCCCACAGTAGGGTGTATCACTCCCTAAAGTGACAACCAATTGGTACAGACCTATTTACAGATGTCACGGCGTCTTACATCCTCAGAGGCAGACCGGGATCCATGCACGCACATGACCCGGTTGGAACGCACCATCAACACCCCTCGACATTATCAGAATGAACCGCTTATAATTAGTTCAGTAAGCGTGCCCGGACCCTACCTACTGTTGGGTCAAAGTTTTGATACCAGAAAGGGTTACTGACTAATACGGGTCCCAAACAACAGATGAGACAAGTAATTCCCCTCCTAACCTTGTGTCCCCAGACTAACAGATTTCAGCTTAACTTGTCTACAAGTTTCAGACATACAAAATTTAGATTAACTAGTTCATAGATCAGACAATCAAGTTAACAGGTTTTCAGACTAACTGATCAGATGTTCGGATTAACAGGCTTACAGATTAACTGGTTACAGATTAGCAGACTTACAGATTAACTGGTTATAGATTAATAGACTTGCAGATTATCTAACTTTGTATTGGGCCTACGGATTCACGAAACGGGTTTATCAGATTCATTGGTCCAATTGGTCTAACCTTACCCAACACGTTTTAGACATCATATTTATCTCAGATTTTCATTAATTAAATATTAATGCCTAACCTCTCACATTAGACTGACAGTTTGCGGCTACTGGTTAGGCCGGTTGGTTCCGGGCAGGTTTCTGTCGCAAAGTGAGTCTAACCTCGGGTTTTAAGCACGTTATGAGTAACTTATCACATTAGAACCTATTGTTTGTGACCACTGGAATATGCCGGGCGGTTCCGGGCAGAATTACGCCGCAAACTCATTCTAACCTCGAGTTAGCCATGTTTATCTTTGCGGCCAATTAATTAATGATTTACCATTTATACCCACGCCTAATATACATGTCAATTATTCATAGCTAATTAAGAGTATGTCAATAGCGGACTAATTATATCAACTCAACAGATATAACAGATTCTTCAGATTAGGCGACTTAACGGATTTATCAGATTAAGCAAACTAGCAGATTTAGCATTTTCAACAGACTTAGCAGATTTGGCAGATGAACAGATCTAGCAGACTAGGCAGCAGAGCAGAACTAGCAGATTAAGCAATATAACAGAACTAGCGGATTAGGCAATGTAACAAAACTAGCGAATTAGGCAAATATAACAAATTTAATCATTTCTTAAAGTTTCACAAACATATCTTGCATAATTATAAATCTTTCGTAAGTTCACATGCATAAATAATTGTCATGATTCACAATATGATTATATACCAAATATAGCCATCTATTACTATGCATGTCATATATCCCAAAGATCCCTTACTTAGGTGTTTATTTACATTAATAGATGCCCTACTCTCATGTAAATCTTTATACCTAAGCCATATTCTTTTTATCACAAATCATATGTTCAATACCCATTTATGTTATAAATATAACATGTCCAGTCATAGGTCTCAGATTTTGTTCTAGCTACAGTCCATGTTCTTTCTTCAAATCAGTCACCTATTGGTCATGCCCAATTTATGCATCATTCATTTTACTATCCCAAATATTTTAGCGTAGGTTAATCTCTTATGAGATTGGCTCAGGCTCGTGGTAGCCTGGCTATAGAACAGAAAGAGGAAAAAGATACAAAATAAGATAGATCCAAACAGAACAGAACAAATATAACCTCAGATTCAGATTTATAATTCATGTCACAATCAGAATTAACGTTTATATTGGAAAATAACTGCACTTGCCTTGATTGGATTAAAGAAAGAACTTTAGTTGTTGCAGAAGCTTTTATCTCTAATTTGAATTGAATTGCTTAGGTTTATGTTGATTAGCTTCTAGTTTTGATTCCAGCAGAGTAGCGACGCCATTTTTATTTTTATTTAGAATAGATGCAGAGAATAAGAAGAATAGAATTGTGTGTAGAGGAGGCTAGGTCTTAGGGTGTATTTATAGGTGTAGGAACTCATTTCAGCCATCAGATTAACCCTAAAACCAATCCGGACCATCAAAAATCATCTCAGGGCTTCAAAAACGTGTTCTGGACCGAAACAGGCTGACCAGGTCGACCTGCAGGGGCGGGGTCGACACTATAGTCGACCCCATGGGGGAGGTCAACTCCCAGGTCGACCCCCTGGTTGACCTGGCCCCCAGGTCGACCCCAAGGTCGACCCCCTAGTCGACCTGCCCAGTTCTGTGCTGACCGAAACCTTCTGAATCTTCTACAGACCATAACTTCTTCAACCGGACTCCGATTTTCGAAAACTCGGACTCTATTTCATGTTAAATTTCGAGAGGAACGTAATGGTGATGTCCATTTTACCTAATTCCTGATTCTTAAATTAATTATCCTCATTTTACTATCTTTTCCGTTACATACACCGTTATCGAACTAATTTTTCTTTTCTTTGATGAATTAATTAATTCTTCTTATGCATCACCATTATTTACCTATCATAAGCATATTTTCATATATTTTATACCTAAAAATGTGGGGTGTTACAACTTGGAATATGAATCAAATTAAGTTGATTGAAATTGAACTTTGAACTCAAGTACAAATTTACATGGATGTGTAAATTGAAAAGTAAACTTGGAAGTTGGGTTATAAATAAAATTCGGCTCTTTTATAAGCAAAAACGCATATATATATATATATATATATGTGTGTGTGTGTGTGTGTGTGTGTATGTGTGTGTGTGTATATATATATATATTTGAACATGGTTGTTTAAACTATCATAAGTTTTGCAAGAAAATAAATTAATGGATGAAATTGTGAATCGGAAGTAAGAAGTTAATTGATTATAATAAATTTATATGGATGTGTTTATGATTGAGCAGGTTTATTGGATGGAAGCAAGTGTGAGAAAAAATTTGATGCCTGACAAAAGGTACATATTTAATTCAATATGAGATTTTATGAGCCTATTTGGCAAGTCGCTATAAAAACCCGTAACTTCCCCGTAAAGGAAAGCGTCGGATAGTTCGAGAACAAGCCACAACAGAACACAAACAGAAGAACATTTCATTGTATATTACAACAATGCACCAGAATACAAGAATATACAGAGTATAAATGAATATCACACAGAAATATCAGAGATTTAAATTACATTTAAATACATCGCAGCGGAAAATAATACAATACACAACTAGAAGGAGATATACGGATACAAAGCTTTCCGGATATCGTTCCAGCTATAAACCAGGATCCTGTGAATATAAATCTGCAAAACCAAAACTACTAGCTGCCCGTGTCAAAATAAGGGCACCCAGAGTTTAGGTCAAAACAATAAACTCCAGGTCAGTCATGTGACTGGTGTGAGAACTAAAACAGTTAATCTTTATTTTTAAAGATGAGGTAAATCAAGGGACCACGCCTTATAACACGGAACGGGTTTCCTCCCAAGAATACCAGTGTATAAAACAACAGTGCAACGCTAAATAAAGAAAAATGAAGCTATTATAAGACCCAGGTCCTATCACACAATGCAACGCAAGCCGGGGGATAGGGTTTTTTCCTTATAATAGCCAAGAATGTTTGATACGTTTACTATTATAAGTGCATAGTGCATAAAACAACTTCAAATCATAAATATCAATCATAGGCGGCATGAATGCCCCATACCACTATGTCGCCATATATAAGTTTACAATCAAAACCGCAATGTCGTATTGGAAGTTGGGTTATCATCTATGGTATGAACCGAGGCTAGGGGCAAGATCCTCTACCAATTTGTGACTCTCTAGCCCGAGCCACAGGGTCAGAGCGCATCGACCCTTTAGATCGTCAGGGCCGGTCCACCGATGTGGATTATTATGCCTGAACACTACGTTTCCCCGCCCTTTGGGGCGTAAGTCTGGCCCGTCAGCCGACCAAAAGCATCGGCCGAAACCGATATCACGAGGCGCCTCGCTTTTCAGCAAGTAATAATAAGCAACATCCACATGAGTCAAACTCGTCAGCTAGTTCAAGCACTGACGCCACTCCTAACTAGAAAGAAACGCATGCCCTCCCTGAGGTCCGTCTCCCGTTTTTGGTTCATACCGGGTGTGAAACTCGCGAAGTAAACGTTACACAAAGCTACGCCACAAAGGCCGTGCTTCGATCATCAACCACAAGACTTTGCTTTTCAACAGAAGCCTTGATCATTTGCCACTTAGGCATGCTACACAGGCAATTCACTCCATGCGATTGATATCCATCAATATATAACCCCTGAGCTCGTACGTCTCAGAGAAGGGCGTTAAGCAAGAGAATAAATTCTCCGCCGCCAAACCGATATATATTTAGTAGAGATCAATCACACGGACTAAAATCCAATGTCAGACACACAGTCCGTTTACAAGTCCGTTCTGGGGCTGAACGAAACCGGAGGCACCTAGTACCCCGCATATCCATCGATCTCCAAGTACGTCTGGACGATCACTAACTGTTTCCATCTTCTGGGGTGTACAGCCCAATCAAGATCATCAGTAATTACCCAAACGACGTGAAGACTTCCGGTCTTCGACCATCGTCTTCATCTTCGACTTATCGTCGTATCAGTTATTCAGAATGGGATAAACCCGGCCTTTCCGAATTACTCGCGTATTATTTTAAATAAGTGTTACACAAACACAACATACGCCTCATTCCAATTCATCAGTCAATAACCGTAAATTAATCAAGAGAATAATTCCCCAAATATTAACCCCGAAGGCCGAAACCAACTTCAGATCAATATTCAGAAAACCATCCTACTTGGCTAACCGACAGTTAGTTTCTAATTTCACATTCATAGGGAAACGTTCCCATTAATTTTATCCAAGATAAATTCCTTGAATTTATTCTTTAATCTTCTTTTGAATTTCGATTCAACTAGTCGAGATTAACGAACCTTACCGAAGTAATCATTGGCTTTAATTTCCCAATCCCAACCTATTCATCCCATGAAGTAAAACTGGTGATACTTCATAACTAACACCACGGTGTTATCGGTAAATTCAATTACCATTTCACGTTTAAATCCAATTAAAGATTTAACTATCGCCTGGAGCAAAACTGGTGCTACTCCATTCTCGGTCATTTCAATCTAATTAAAGATTCATTAAAACTCCACTTAGTTTTAATCTTTGACTGGGTTAAAGAATCAGTGTCATTTAAAACACGGTTCACGGTAAACCCAAAATCACCTTCCATTAATTATCGGGTTAAAGAACGACTGTTATTTAAAACACCGTCCACGATAAACCCAAAAATCAATATTGATTCAATCCCAATTAAATATTATTTAATTGGTACACTTCATTAAATCTAAATAAGAGATTTAATCTTTTCTCAACTGGGTTCAAGAACAGTGTTAATGAAGACACCATTCACGACAAACCCAAATCACATTTGATATTCTATACAAGGCTCTGAATAGAAAATATATCGGCTTATATTCAATATCAAATTCTACGATTAACAAATGTCGTATTGGAAATAACGATATAAATATATATCTTTCAAATTTCCACAACAACAGCTGTATAATCTCGAATTCCAACATCGAAATATTCCGAAGACAATTTCGATTCAAACCCACTCCAATGCAATCATTGGAAATTCTGGTTATTTTTAAAACCCTTTACAAATTCAATTTATTTATTTTTAAAAATAAATAGAATTTTAATTCTAGTTCAAAACTAGTTCAATTCGATAAAAATCTATTTTTATCTTTTCCAATGTGGAGTTTTTCATCCCAAATCTTCACAAATCATTTCTTATGATTTTACACAAATTATTACTATTTTTAATAATTTTATCAAGGCCCGTACAGTCGATTTCCACCAATGGCCATCGAACTGCACTTACAGCGACCTTTTTCAAATTTGATTTGGACATAATTCCAAATCCAACCGTTAGATTTCAAATTTCTAATATTCATTAGAAAGCTCTTTTCGATACGAACCCAACGGTTCCGGTTTTAGGAGAATCCGACGGTCGGATCTCCCGTAATGTCCGTTTGAAATAAATGGTCGAAATTCACGAACTGCCGCGGCGCGGCGCGTTCTTTTCAGGCCATTATATTATATATATAATATATATAATATATATATCTTCGATTTCTATTTAAAACGAATTTTATAAATAGTTTTGAATTCGTTTCAAAAACATTTTCAACTTCCATTTCAAATTCAAATCAAAGTTGAATCTTTCCTCATAAATTCGGTTTAAAATTCAGTTCTATTCAACTCAAGTTTCAATTCAATTTGAATTCATTTCACTTCGTTTTAAATTCAATTCGAATTCGTTTTCAATTCGATTCAATTCAAAGTGGTTTTCTATTTGATTCAAATTCGTTATATATTTCAATTGAAATCAAATTCGTTTTCTATTCAAATCAAATTCGTTATATATTTCAATTGAAATCAAATTCGTTTTCTACTCAAATCAAATTTCAATTCAATTTGATTTCACTTCAATTCGTTTTAATTCGAACTCGTTTTATATTCAATTCATTTCGAAATCGTTTTATATTCAATTCATTTCGAAATCGTTTTATATTCAATTCATTTCGAAATGAATAAAATCGATATAAATATCGTTCACGTCAAAATGGCGTCAATCTAATCAACACGGCTTCATATATTCCTTTATTCTATTCAACAAATGAATATTTATTTTTGTCAACACACGACTAATCTCAACGAATGAGTACTGTCCACGTGTGACTATTTTTGTTAAATTATTTTGTTCAACACATGACTTATCTCAACGGATGAGTACTATCAACACATGAACCTTTATTTTATATTGATAAAGATGTAAATTTTATTATTAAAATATTTTGTTCAACACATGACTTATCTCAACGGATGAGTACTGTCAACACATGAACCTTTATTTTATAGTGATAAAGGTATAAAATTTATTGTTAAAATATTCTTTATTCTCTAATCTTTTCAAAATGTTCAGTTTTGCTACAAATCTTCTTAATTTGACATGTTGACAATTAAAAAGGGTATCTTTTTAATTCTAATCTTTTATTGTAATTTTTTTTTACTAATAAAAATGTTATGGAATGAGGCCCAATCCATCACCATATAAAATTAATTATATGGATTTTCATACAACACATGTATATAATAGCATTGAAAAATAATCAACCATCACCCAAAGTGCACTACACTGTATAAGCATCAAATATAGATATCTAACGCTTATAACAGCCTGTCAATCCATCGATCGACATATTTAATCAATCAGGATAAGTGAACTTCATATTTCATCCCAACACCCGTGTGGGGTTTTCAAACAATCAAACACAGATTTTAGTTGTGCAGTTGGGCGATGTGTAAAATTTATCGACCCAATCAATATCAGTCAAATCAGTGTATATAAACAAATCGGCCGATTTGTTTATAAATATTTATTTATTCACTTTCACGTTAAAAATTATATTTTTAACGATAAAACATTTTATTCAACCTATGAATATTCTATTCGGTTCATTTATTCAATAAAATGATATTTTTATTTTTCTAACATATTTTAGAAAATTTCGGCGGCATAACGGCACGATATTTGAAACGGGACAAGGCCTAGCCTTACCCCCGGTCTAGTGAAGGCCCACGCCATTCACGATCAATCAAATTCACCAAACAACCAATTCAAATCAAGTCATCAAATTAATTTATGCAACCAAACAAACAAGTCCATGGTCTGTGGACGATTGTGTCGGGTGCTACTAAGCACCGTCTGCATCCTAGTATATATATATAACTAGAAAAAGAAATTGAAAGGTGAGAAATTCTCACAGATAGCTATCCAACATCACGACTCTTCATTTGATAGAAATCTTCCTCGTTATCGCATCTTCGTTGCTGTAGCCACTACATATGTAAAAATCGAATTTTTACTTCGCTATTCAATATATAAAAATCACATTTTTACTTTGACGTTCAATATGTAAAAATCACATTTTTACTTCGACGTTCAATATATAAAAATCACATTTTTACTTCGTTATTCAATATATAAAAATCATATTTTTACTTCGTTATTCAATATATAAAAATCATATTTTTACTTCGTTATTCAATATATAAAAATCATATTTTTAATATTTCTATTAATAAAATTTATATTTTTATACTCTACCTTATATGAAAATTATATTTTTAAATCTTTACATCATATAAAAATTATATTTTGAACATCTCTATAATATAAAAATTATATTTTTATCGCTATTCAATATATAAAAATCACATTTTTACTTCGACGTTCAATATATAAAAATCACATTTTTACTTCGATGTTCAATATATAAAAATCATATTTTTACTTCGTTATTCAATATATAAAAATCATATTTTTACTTCGTTATTCAATATATAAAAATCATATTTTTAATATTTCTATTAATAAAATTTATATTTTTATACTCTACCTTATATGAAAATTATATTTTTAAATCTTTACATCATATAAAAATTATATTTTGAACATCTCTATAATATAAACATTATATTTTTACGTCTTCCTTTGATGTAATTTTTTTTATTCCTATCGAATAAAATATCAGTTCTTAAACTTGATAAAAAAACAAAATCAAACCTTCATTTGAAAAATCAGACCTTAATAACCACATTTAACATATAACTATATAAATAAAAGGGAAAAAGGAATAAACTAAATAAATAAGTAAGCAAATCTCATAGCGTTGAGGTGGCGGCCTCCTTAGGTGGCATGCTCGACAATGGAGGGGCGAGGCGCAGATCGCCATCATTGGGCCCAATGTGAGGGCGCTCGAGCTAGGGGTTCCAGGGGGGTCTCGCTGCGTCGGAGTGGAGAAAGGAAGGAGGGAGAAAGTCTGAAAGGGGTGCGCCAGTCGGTTGTGCGGGAGTTAGGGTTTCAAGGCGGGTTTGCATCGGAGGAGGCGGTTCTTTTGGAAGAAAGGGGGGTTTCGAGGATGGGGCTGAAACGTGCGAGGTGGCGGAGAAGAGTGGGCTTGGGGGAAGCGTCGGCCGATCGCCAGAGGGAGGGAGGGGGTCGCGGTCAACGTTGCGCTGGCGGAGGAGGATTCCGTCGATCTAGAGCAGCGTTTTTTTTTTCTTTTTTTTTTCTTTCTTCTGATTGAATCGAACGGGGGGGGGGGGGGGGGGCAGAATGAAATAAGGGGGAGGGGAGAGAAAACAGATATTTTATTTTTAATTTATTTAATTAATTTATTTTCAAAAAGCAACCTTTTTCATACGACCTCTAAACGAGGGCCACCGCCTATGGTCCATAGCATTTTACCCCCATTCCGAACACAATGGGATATGCATCGCAAGCTGATTCGATAGTTACAATCAGTTTCCGTTGAATTTACATTCAAATCATTATATTGAATTTTAAACGTATATTTCAAATTACCGGGGCCACATACTAACTCGAAAAATTCCAGAAAAATATTTTCTAGCTTCGTATTGACGATACGGTCCTAACAAAACTAGATTCGTTGAATTCTGACACCGTTTGAAAAACGGCCATTTTCCAGTCGATTAAAATCAACTGAAACTGGTCAAAAGCGTTTTCCTTTGCCACGCTCACATATTGGTTCGAAAAATTATGAAATTTGGAATCTAGCAATAACTTGACATCGCGGATCCAACAAAAGTGGTTTCGTCGAAATCCGAGGTCATTTGCAAAATGTCCATTTTTAAGGGCCTAAATTCCATAACTACTATTCAGAATTTTCAACTGGACATATCTTTTGATTCCCGCTATGAAATTTTGATTTTTCGGATTCGTTGGAAAGATATCATCAATTAGATTCCATTATTTTTGGTTTCACTAAAATCCATATTGTTTTGCACCCGGTACATTCAATTGAAGTTTGAAATCGAATTATCGAACTACCGCGCCATTTTCAATTCCTTTTATAATTATATAATAAATATTTATATTCTAACGACGACGCGTATAATATATACGTTCAAATTCTATTCAAAACAAATTTCTCGTCGATATTATTTAAAATTATCTATTTTAAATATTCAAAATTCGCTAAAATTGCCAAAATAAAAATTTTAAACTGGCCTAGATTTTCGGGTTGTTACAATCTCCCCCACTTAAAACTTTTCGTCCCCGAAAAGGAACAAAAGTCGAAAGTGGTTTGATTATCAACTCTGCGTTCGATTTGGCTTCCCTTCTCCAACTTTTCAGTTTCTGAGAATTTCCAAATTTTCAAAAATTTGGCTAACACCCTAAATTTTTGAAAAATTTCGCCATAACCTCCCCTGCACCGGGAGCATCGGGAAATCTCAAATAGCTTTCCCGGTCCTTCAGATCTCAAAAAGAAAAAGAAAAAGCCAAGCGGCTAGCCAATAGGCTCATAAAATCATCATCACCCAAACAAAACAGTAAATTATGTAGTAAACATGTACCTATTTGTCGGGCAAACAAATTTTATTCTCTGCTCTAGCCTCTTTGCTATGACCTGTTCAAGGTAAGTATATGTATATGCAAGCAAATGCGACCAATTTTCAATATAGTTCAATATTTGATTCAATTAGGCATAAATGGTTCAAAATTTATCAAACAACTAAACAAGCAACACAAAAATCAATCAATTAGTGAATTAGAGTTTCAAATTCATAACTTTGATATATAGTCAAAAATCAGATTTTTGATGCCAAATCACAACAATAGATCCTATATAGTTTTTGGTTCTCACACCAGTCAATAGGAAATATATAGAAATCCCACCTTCGAAACTCGAACATAAATGTTGATGATGCGATCGCTATCATCAATATCATCTCCGAGCGACTAGAGTGTGATGCTATATCTATCCAATATATTAAAACTTTGAATATACGTTTGCAAGGCGTATATGCAAATTCTTTATATACTGAATTGTCCAAAATCAATATAAACAAATAATCAAATACGAATAGTTGATTTAAATTTTCAAAACAAAATTGTTTTCATTTTAAAAATATACTCTTCACACTCGTTCTAGGATACTACTGATCCTATCTCTAACGAGTCATTCTCGTCCAGTTTCTGATGAATTTTTTCGTATGGTTCTAATGTGTCTTGTTCTCTGAGCTTTGTAAGCCAAAGCTCTGATACCAACTGTAAAAACCCGTAACTTCCCCGTAAAGGAAAGCGTCGGATAGTTCGAGAACAAGCCACAACAAAACACAAACATAAGAACCTTTCATTGTATATTACAATAATGCACCAGAATAAAAGAATATACAGAGTACAAATGAATATCACACAGAAATATCAGATATTTAAATTACAATTAAATACATCGCAGCGGAAAATAATACAATACACAACTAGAAGGAGATATACGGATACAAAGCTTTCCGGATATCGTTCCAGCTGTAAACCAGGATCCTGTGAATATAAATCTGCAAAACCAAAATTACTAGCTGCCCGTGTCAAAATAAGGGCACCCAGAGTTTAGGTCAAAACAATAAACTCCAGGTCAGTCATGTGACTGGTGTGAGAACTAAAACAGTTAATCTTTATTTTTAAAGATGTGGTAAATCAAGGGACCACGCCGTATAACACGGAACGGGTTTCCTCCCAAGAATACCAGTGCATAAAACAACAGCGCAATGCTAAATAAAGAAAAATGAAGCTATTATAAGACCCAGGTCCTATCACACAATGCAACGCAAGCCGGGGGATAGGGTTTTTTCCTTATAATAGCCAAGAATGCTTGATACGTTTAAAACAAATCATTTGGTACTATTATAAGTGCATAGTGTATAAAACAACTTCAAATCATAAATATCAATCATAGGCGGCATGAATGCCCCATACCACTATGTCGCCATATATAAGTTTACAATCAAAACCGCAATGTCGTATTGGAAGTTGGGTAATCATTTATGGTATGAACCGAGGCTAGGGGCAAGATCCTCTACCGATTTGTGACTCTCTAGCCCGAGCCACAGGGTCAGAGCGCATCGACCCTTTAGATCGTCAGGGACGGTCCACCGATGTGGATTATTATGCCTGAACACTACGTTTCCCCGCCCTTTGGGGGTGTAAGCCTGGCCCGTCAGCCGACCAGAAGCATCGGCCGAAACCGATATCACGAGGTGCCTCGCTTTTCAGCAAGTAATAATAAGCAACATCCACATGAGTCAAACTCGTCAGCCAGTTCAAGCACTGACGCCACTCCTAACTAGAAAGAAACGCATGCCCTCCCTGAGGTCCGTCTCCCGTTTTTGGTTCATACCGGGTGTGAAACTCGCGAAGTAAACGTTACACAAAGCTACGCCACAAAGGCCGTGCTTCGATCATCAACCACAAGACTTTGCTTTTCAACAGAATCCTTGATCATTTGCCACTTAGGCATGCCACACAGGCAATTCACTCCATGCGATTGATATCCATCAATATATAACCCCTGAGCTCGTACGTCTCAGAGAAGGGCGTTAAGCAAGAGAATAAATTCTCCGCCGCCAAACCGATATATATTTAATAGAGATCAATCACACGGACTAAAATCCAATGTCATACACACAGTCCATTTACAAGTCCGTTCTGGAGCTGAACGAAACCGGAGGCACCTAGTACCCCGCATATCCATCAATCTCCAAGTACGTCTGGACGATCACTAACTGTTTCCATCTTCTTGGGTGTACAGCCCAATCAAGATCATCAATAATTACCCAAACGACGTGAAGACTTCCGGTCTTCGACCATCGTCTTCATCTTCGACTTATCGTCGTATCAGTTATTCAGAATGGGATAAACCCGGCCTTTCCGAATAACTCGCGTATTATTTTAAATAAGTGTTACACAAACACAACATACGCCTCATTCCAATTCATCAGTCACTAACCGTAAATTAATCAAGAGAATAATTCCCCAAATATTAACCCCGAAGGCCGAAACCAACTTCAGATCAATATTCAGAAAACCATCCTACTTGGCTAACCGACAGTTAGTTTCTAATTTCACATTCATAGGGAAACGTTCCCATTAATTTTATCCAAGATAAATTCCTTGAATTTATTCTTTAATCTTCTTTTGAATTTCGATTCAACTAGTCGAGATTAACGAACCTTACCGAAGTAATCATTGGTTTTAATTTCCCAATCCCAACCTATTCATCCCATGAAGTAAAACTGGTGATACTTCATAACTAACACCACGGTGTTATCGGTAAATTCAATTACCTTTTCACGTTTAAATCCAATTAAAGATTTAACTATCGCCTGGAGCAAAACTGGTGCTACTCCATTCTCGGTCATTTCAATCTAATTAAAGATTCATTAAAACTCCACTTAGTTTTAATCTTTGACTGGGTTAAAGAATCAGTGTCATTTAAAACACGGTTCACGGTAAACCCAAAATCACCTTCCATTAATTATCGAGTTAAAGAACGAGTGTTATTTAAAACACCGTCCACGATAAACCCAAAAATCAATATCGATTCAATCCCAATTAAATATTATTTAATTGGTACACTTCATTAAATCTAAATAAGAGATTTAATCTTTTCTCAACTGGGTTCAAGAACAGTGTTAATGAAGACACCATTCACGACAAACCCAAATCACATTTGATATTCTATACAAGGCTCTGAATAGAAAATATATCGGCTTATATTCAATATCAAATTCTACGATTAACAAATGTCGTATTGGAAATAATGATATAAATATATATCTTTCAAATTTCCATAACAACAACTGTATAATCTCGAATTCCAACATCGAAATATTCCGAAGACAATTTCGATTCAAACCCACTCCAATGCAATCATTGGAAATTCTGGTTATTTTTAAAACCCATTCCAAATTCAATTTATTTATTTTTAAAAATAAATAGAATTTTAATTCTAGTTCAAAACTAGTTCAATTCGATAAAAATCTATTTTTATCTTTTCAAATGTGGAGTTTTTCATCCCAAATCTTCACAAATCATTTCTTATGATTTTACACAAATTATTACTATTTTTAATAATTTTATCAAGGCCCGTACAGTCGATTTCCACTAATGGCCATCGAACTGCACTTACAGCGACCTTTTTCAAATTTGATTTGGACATAATTCCAAATCCAACCGTTAGATTTCAAATTTCTAATATTCATTAGAAAGCTCTTTTCGATACGAACCCAACGGTTCCGGTTTTAGGAGAATCCGACGGTCGGATCTCCCGTAATGTCCGTTTGAAATAAATGGTCGAAATTCACGAACTGCCGCGGCGCGGCGCGTTCTATTCAGGCCATTATATTATATATATAATATATATATCGTCGATTTCTATTTAAAACGAATTTTATAAATATTTTTGAATTCGTTTCAAAAACATTTTCAACTTCCATTTCAAATTCAAATCAAAGTTGAATCTTTCCTTATAAATTCGGTTTAAAATTCATTTCTATTCAACTCAAGTTTCAATTCAATTTGAATTCATTTCACTTCGTTTTAAATTCAATTCGAATTCGTTTTCAATTCGATTCAATTCAAAGTGGTTTTCTATTTGATTCAAATTCGTTATATATTTCAATTGAAATCAAATTCGTTTTCTATTCAAATCAAATTCGTTATATAATTCAATTGAAATCAAATTCGTTTTCTACTCAAATCAAATTTCAATTCAATTTGATTTCACTTCACTTCGTTTTAATTCGAACTCGTTTTATATTCAATTCATTTCGAAATCGTTTTATATTCAATTCATTTCGAAATCGTTTTATATTCAATTCATTTCGAAATCGTTTTATATTCAATTCATTTCGAAATGAATAAAATCGATATAAATATCGTTCACGTCAAAATGGCGTCAATCTAATCAACACGGCTTCATATATTCCTTTATTCTATTCAACAAATGAATATTTATTTTTGTCAACACACGACTAATCTCAACGAATGAGTACTGTCCACGTGTGACTATTTTTGTTAAATTATTTCGTTCAACACATGACTTATCTCAACGGATGAGTATTGTCAACACATGAACCTTTATTTTATATTGATAAAGATGTAAATTTTATTATTAAAATATTTTGTTCAACACATGACTTATCTCAACGGATGAGTACTGTCAACACATGAACCTTTATTTTATAGTGATAAAGGTATAAAATTTATTGTTAAAATATTCTTTATTCTCTAAATTGGAATGAGGCCCAATCCATCACCATATAAAATTAATTATATGGATTTTCATACAACACATGTATATAATAGCATTGAAAAATAATCAACCATCACCCAAAGTGCACTACACTGTATAAGCATCAAATATAGATATCTAACGCTTATAACAGCCTGTCAATCCATCGATCGACATATTTAATCAATCAGGATGAGTGAACTTCATATTTCATCCCAACACCCGTGTGGGGTTTTCAAACAATCAAACACAGATTTTAGTTGTGCAGTTGGGCGATGTGTAAAATTTATCGACCCAATCAATATCAGTCAAATCAGTGTATATAAAAAAATCGGCCGATTTGTTTATAAATATTTATTTATTCACTTTCACGTTAAAAAGTATATTTTTAACGATAAAACATTTTATTCAACCTATGAATATACTATTCGGTTCATTTATTCAATAAAATTATATTTTTATTTTTCTAACATATTTTAGAAAATTTCGGCGGCATAACGGCACGATATTTGAAATGGGACAAGGCCTAGCCTTACCCCCGGTCTAGTGAAGGCCCACGCCATTCACGATCAATCAAATTCACCAAACAACCAATTCAAATCAAGTCATCAAATTAATTTATGCAACCAAACAAACAAGTCCATGGTATGTGGATGATTGTGTCGGGTGCTACTAAGCACCGTCTGCATCCTAGTATATATATATATATATATATAACTAGAAAAAGAAATTGAAAGGTGAGAAATTCTCACAGATAGCTATCCAACATCACGACTCTTCATTTGATAGAAATCTTCCTCGTTATCGCATCTTCGTCATCTTCGTTGCTGTAGCCACTACATATGTAAAAATCGAATTTTTACTTCGCTATTCAATATATAAAAATCACATTTTTACTTCGATGTTCAATATATAAAAATCACATTTTTACTTCGATGTTCAATATATAAAAATCACATTTTTACTTCGTTATTCAATATATAAAAATCATATTTTTACTTCGTTATTCAATATATAAAAATCATATTTTTACTTCGTTATTCAATATATAAAAATCATATTTTTAATATTTCTATTAATAAAATTTATATTTTTATACTCTACCTTATATGAAAATTATATTTTTAAATCTTTACATCATATAAAAATTATATTTTGAACATCTCTATAATATAAAAATTATATTTTTACGTCTTCCTTTGATGTAATTTTTTTTTATTATTCCTGTCGAATAAAATATCAGTTCTTAAACTTGATAAAAAAAAACAAACCTTCATTTGAAAAATCAGACCTTAATAACCGCATTTAACATATAACTATATAAATAAAAGGGAAAAAGGAATAAACTAAATAAATAAGTAAGCAAATCTCACAGCGTTGAGGTGGCGGCCTCCTTGGGTGGCACGCTCGACAATGGAGGGGCGAGGCGCAGATCGCCATCATTGGGCCCAATGTGAGGGCGCTCGAACTAGGGGTTCCAAGGGGGGTCTCGCTGCGTCGGAGTGGAGAAAGGAAGGAGGGAGAAAGTCTGAAGGGGGTGCGCCAGTCGGGTGTCCGGGAGTTAGGGTTTCAAGGCGGGTTTGCATCGGAGGAGGCGGTTCTTTTGGAAGAAAGGGGGGTTTCGAGGATGGGGCTGAAACGTGCGAGGTGGCGGAGAAGAGGGGGCTTGGGGGAAGCGTCGGCCGATCGCCAGAGGGAGGGAGGGGGTCGCGGTCAACGCTGCGCTGGCGGAGGAGGATTCCGTCGATCTAGAGCAGCGTTTTTTTCTTTCTTTCTTCTGATTGAATCGAACGGGGGGGGGGGGGGGGGCAGAATGAAATAAGGGGGAGGGGAGAGAAAACATATATTTTATTTTTAATTTATTTAATTAATTTATTTTCAAAAAGCAACCTTTTTCATACGACCTCTAAACGAGGGCCACCGCCTGTGGTCCATAGCGTTTTACCCCCATTCCGAACACAATGGAATATGCATCGCAAGCTGATTCGATAGTTACAATCAGTTTCCGTTGAATTTACATTCAAATAATTATATTGAATTTTAAATGTACATTTCAAATTACCGGGGCCACATACTAACTCGAAAAATTCCAGAAAAATATTTTCTAGCTTCGTATTGACGATACGGTCCTAACAAAACTAGTTTCGTTGAATTCTGACACCGTTTGAAAAATGGCCATTTTCCAGTCGATTAAAATCAACTAAAACTGGTCAAACGCGTTTTCCTTTTCCACGCTCACATATTTATTCGAAAAATTATGAAATTTGGAATCTAGCAATAACTTGACATCGCGGATCCAACAAAAGTGGTTTCGTCGAAATCCGAGGTCATTTGCAAAATGTCCATTTTTAAGGGCCTAAATTCCATAGCGACTATTCAGAATTTTCAACTGGACATATCTTTTGATTCCCGCTATGAAATTTTGATTTTTTGGATTCGTTGGAAAGATATCATCAATTAGATTCCATTATTTTTGGTTTCACTAAAATCCGAATTGTTTTGCACCCGGTACATTCAATTGAAGTTTGAAATCGAATTATCGAACTACCGCGCCATTTTCAATTCCTTTTATAATTATATAATAAATATTTATATTCTAACGATGACGCGTATAATATATACGTTCGAATTCTATTCAAAACAAATTTCTCGTCGATATTATTTAAAATTATCTATTTTAAATATTCAAAATTCGCTAAAATTACCAAAATAAAAATTTTAAACTAGCCCAGATTTTCAGGTTGTTACAGTCGCTTTGCTTTTTTATTTTCTTTTTGAATGGAAAGGGTCTAGAAAGATGATTTCTAGTTGTACCGGTCAATTTGTATAAAGAAGATACTGGCGAAATTTTCGAAAATTTAGGGAGTTTGAATTTTTTTAAAAGTTTTGAAAAAAAAATGTTAATCAAAAAGTTATTGTTCAATTGAAAATTGAAGTTAAGCATTTTTGAACGAAATTGGAAACTAACGAGTTGGTTGAGTAGTTGAGGTGAATATCGAGTTGCATGAGTGGATTGTGGGAATAAGGTATAACACTTTTTCCTGCTAGTAATTTCATGGACGAAATTCTTTTAAGGATGAAGGAATGTAACATCCCGTATTTTTCATCATTTAACACTGAACGTTTGAAACATTCAAATATTGGATTCAAATTTAAAATGGACGTTAAAACGGAATTTATCTATTTAATTTATTAAATAAGAAATTCTTATCGTTAAATATAAGTCTTTATAATCGATTAATAATTTAATCGATATTATTAATATGTGAAAATAGGGATACTTCAAATGATCTCAAAATTTGATGAAACCAATTCCATCGGATCCGTAATAGTGTACTATTATCGGATTTCAAATTTCGTAACACTTGGATTTCTCGACTGAACGTACGACCTGTAAGCACCTTGGAATAATTAAATCGAACTTAATTCTAAATCGTTGATTTAAATTTATATCTTCTCCATACAATCGAATTAGGCTTCGAAACCTATTCTAGTGTGTTCAGAATAGTGGTATAACCCTAGAAATGCTAGTTTCTACATTTAAATAGGAGTTCGAAAACACAAGATAATTTAAATTAAATAAATGTAACTCGGTTCGAATTAATTTAAGGTCAACATATAAGTTCCTTCCTCCCTAAGCCAAAACTGTTTTTCTTCTACCGTAAGCTTCCCACCGAGGTACACTGCATGTCTACATCTCCCACATGCCTATGGCTATGCCTACCAGTACCATTTGAAATTGACGTTCTTCTTATCCTTCTGCCTTTCGCCTGTAAGTTATGTTGTTGCCTTCGTATCTTCCCATCCCAAAATCATTTCAAGCTTCGCTTTTTTTGTTTCTTTTTTCTAGATTAATATGCAAGTACCAAATTAATCCTACCATTATAAAAAAAGAGAATCGAATTAGTGTAACATCCTGTATTTTTGGTAGTCAGATATTTAATTTAATTTATTATTTAAATATTGATTTGGAATTTATATATGTGGATTTATAATATATAGTTCGTTTATATAACGAAGATTGAACGTATATTTATTTGAACTCGTCAACGTCGCGGTATTTCAAAATTTACAATTTGAAATTCATGTATATCGGTATAAATATAAAACGTTCAACGACAATTGACGATGAAATTAAATAATCATAAGAAATAGAACGTTTAAATCAATGCGTTGCTTACCTTATGATGAGGCACGTGCTTCGCCCACAGGAAATTGTTCGATATATTATATGGGCGTTAGAAATGATTATTTTTCAAACAACCTCCGTTTTTGATGAAATAAGTTTTATTGGAATGCGTATAAATAATTGTTGCTATATTTTCAGTTTAGAGCCAATCGGAGTTGTTTTATTAGTAGACGATATTTAGAGGTGAACCGATGAATTAAAGGGTGCGTTTTTTACAAGTCCCTATTAAGTTTCAAAATATAAAAAAAACCACTGATAAAAATAATATAAAATACATCCCTATTTTTGAAGTTACGCTCAAAAATTTCTAGATATACCCTTCCACTGGAAACAAACTCACTAGAAATCCCTCCTATTATCTCCTATTATCTCGCTGGATTTCCAGATACAACAACCGTTCGTCAGCATGTACTCAGTCAATCTCTCATATTATCTCGTTGGAAATCCTAATCCTACAATTCTGCAAAACATTCGATCACTCCAACAGAGATTCCTCGTCATTTACACAGATCGATCGCTCCTTTTATCTCGCTCCAAGCCACGTTCCCACGATTTTGCAAAACCCTCGCTCTGTTGATTAATAGTTACGAAAAAGAATTGCGGTTCATCATCCTAATCGTCCTGTTTAGAGTTTTTTCCTTTTCAAACTACTGTCTGTTGATTATTAGCCCCGAAAATGAAGTACGAGTTCATATTACGTAGTGGTTGAAGTTACTTTGGTTCTATATGATAATTTGGAATTTTTGCTTACTGGTGTGCATTTATTCAAAATATTAGCATATTTGTATGCAAATATTATGAAAATTCGCATATTTGAATTGCATAATTAAATTACTAGCATAATTATATGAAATTATTCTTATTAATTGCATACGAATATGCAAACTTTTCAAAAACTAATTGCGTGTATATAGTTTCCAAACTTGCATACATTTATGCATTTATGTGGAATAATTGCATACAGTACTACATGAATTTGCACAAGTAGTCGACAAGAACCTGCTACATTTTGTACAACTGAGGTAAAGGAATGTTCAAAAATACTGCATACATTTATTCAAATATAACTAGTATTTGCAAACATTTCAGCATAAAAAAAAAAGACAATCAAAAACTAATGTACAACAAAATACTGAACTGATTTTATTACATCAGATAAATGTTTACAACAAATGGTGAATCTGAACACTAAAACAAAGTGTATTAAAAATAAAATTCAATAACAAAGAAGATCTTATGATCTTTCGGAAGGAGATGGACGATCAGGCATTCATTCCCAAGCTTCAATAACATCAATACACCAATATCCGTCGGAACACTGTTATACAAAGAAGAAAATTAACATTAATAAGCGTAATTTGCAATAATCAAATTACATAAACAGCTGCAGATTAATATAAATACATGCGTCAATTCAGCAAAATAAAAATAATATCTTCATATGTATATGCAAGTATTAAAGATATATGCATATAAATATGCATATATTTTAAATATCTATTTTTCTGCACGTCTGTAAAAACTTGAATGCAGATATGCATATATTAACAAACGTTGCATATTTGTATGCAACGTTTTAACAGAAATTCTGGAAACATGCATAAATTTATTCATCTAAGTACAACAGAATAACAAATATAGAGATTTTACAAATTATTTGGTAGTACATCCATATGTTTACAGAAAATAATTATTAATATCTGCATATTTAACTTTTTATCAGACAATAATAACTGCATATTTATATGCATATATTAACAATAGATGAATATTTGTATGTAACTTTTTAACAGAAATGCTGAAAATTAAAAATTAAAAATGCATATGTACAAATACACTTGTGCAACCTTTTCGTCAAACACGCATACAAATAGATATTCAAAAAAATTGCATATTTCAATGCATATGTACAGAATATATGTACAATAACACACAATTTTCCTGAATAAAATGCAAGACACCAGTAAGCACGTATTCCACCAAATAGTTGCATAATGGTATGCTAAAATTCACAACAATTGCATACTTTTATACACGAATTCGTAATAGAAAAACAAATAAATTGAGAAATTCATACATACGGCTGTATGATCAAAAACAACTATAATACCTTATACAATAACTAAATTATCCATTAACGAAACTCGACAAGAAATAGAACATCAGAATAATCAATCAATAAAAATCAAAACAAAAATTAATACACGAACAAGATTTTTTTTAATAAAAAGTGTAAATTACCTCGCTGAAGTAAAATCCATTACATAAATCAAGCAACGATCGACAAAACCCAAAATCAATTTTTTTAATCACCGACGGCGCCGCCATGGAGATGTGAAAATAAGTTTCTGGATAGTGAAAATACGTATAACGTGGATTTAGAACCTAATTAATCGCACCTTTAATTGCAAAAAGGGCAGGGCTGGAAACAAATTAGCCAATGTTTAAAAATAGGGATGTATTTCATATTTTTAGAACGGAGGGATGTAGGCTTAATTAGGTTTAGTTTTAAGGATGTGACACTAATTTTCACTAAATTAAAATATCACCATTGTGCAAACGGAGTCCGTTTTCAACAAAATTAATATCATTGGGACCAGAACGTTAAGACATAGCGGTGTGTTTATTTTCATCGAATTTGGAGACTGTGTTTGGCGGTGCGTATATTTAACGGTTGAGTAAATAGTGACAAAATTATTAACCATTTTCAAAACTAATTATATATATACATAACTTACACCCTATTTACTATACCATTTTTAAAATTTCTGAGCCTACATGTACACTAGTACCATCCCAACATTGTAAGTGAAGCCCTATCAGAAATGAAATACTCTATCAACTGACTTGTCTTTTCTTTTCAAACCATGCCTGCCTATACATTTCTCGGATGTATAATGATATTATAGCTACCCTAAAATGCAGCTATTCCTATCTATTTACACGCTAAAAAATCATTCGTAAGAAAATATATAAAAGTAGACCTATATGTGCACACCAAATCGTGCATGCCTACGCCTAAATAGCCAAACTGTCCTCATGGTTACCATTTACAATCCAGACTGACCTGGTATTTGTAATGCTCGGGTTAAACCGGGTTTTTTCAGGTCAGGTTACTAGACATCATGAAGTTCAGAAGACGCGTTGGAGGAGTTCAGACGTATTAGTTACTATTCTGCTGTGTGTTGTATATGAGGACAGATAATTGTAACTGTCCTAGTGTATTGATGTACTCTGATGATTATAAGTTTTTATTTCAAAGCTCTCTATAAAGTTTTATTTCTATATTATATTTTCTTTCGCTGCGATGTGAGACTCTATGTTATATTGGTTCTTCTTCTTCTATTCTAATATTTCTTTCTTCCTTATCTAACCCTCTAACTTCTTCCTTTCAACTTTCTGGATGTTCGGTTGAAACGACCCGAACTTCCCCAGTCTTCGAATAGAAGAGAAAGAACGAATTGTTTTGAGAACACGACAAAATAGAACGCAGACGGAAGAACATTTCATTGTATATTACAACAATCCATCAGAATACAAGAATATACAGAGTATGAATAAATATTACACAGAAATATCAAAGATTTAAATTACATTTAAATACATCGCAGCGGAAAATAATACAATACACAACTAGAAGAGATAAACGGATACAAAGCTTTCTGGATATCGTTCCAGCTGTAAACCAGAATCCTGTGAATATAAATCTGAAAAACCAAAACTACTAGCTGCCCGTGTCAAAATAGGGGCACCCAGAGTTTAGGTTAAAACAATAAACTCCAGGTCAGTCATGTGACTGGTGTGAGAACTAAAACAGTTATTAATCTTTAATTTTAAAGTTAGGTAAATCAAGGAACCACGCCGTATAACACGGAACGGGTTTCCTCCCAAGAATACCAGTGCACATAACAACAGCGCAATGCTAAATAAAGAAAATTGAAGCTATTATAAGACCCAGGTTCTATCACACAATGCAACGCAAGCCGGGGGATAGGGTTTTTACCTTATAATAGCCAAGAATGCTTGACACGTTTAAAACAATTCATTTGATACTATTATAAGTGCATAGTGTATAAAACAACTTCAAATCATAAGTATCAATCATAGACGGCATAAGCACCCCATCCCACTATGTCGCCATACTAGGCTCTACAAATAAAACCGCAAATGTCACGTATTTGGAAGTTGGATTTCCATCTATGAACCGAGGCCAAGGATCGTCCTCTACCGATTCGAGACAATCTAGCTCATGTCTCAGGACCCAGACTCAGGTGGGCCCTTGGAGCGACAGGGCCGGTCCACCGATGTGGGTTAAACTTAAATCCTGAACACTGCGTTTCCCCGCCCTTTGGGGCGTAAATGAGCCAACGAATGACTCCATCGGACCCGGATCGTCCGATCAAACCGAGGCGCCTCGCAACAGCAACAACCACACAGGTGAAAAGTATATAAATGTCAGGGCTGGTAGGTCACTGACACCACCCTAGCTAGAAAGAAATGCATGCCCTCCCTGAGGTCCTCTCCCATTTTTGGTTCACAACCGGGGTGTGAGGTTCGCGAATTCACGTTACACAAAGCTATGCCACACAGGCCGTGCTTTGATCATCAACCACAAGACTTTGCTTTTCAATAGAAGCCTTGATCATTTGCCACTTAGGCGTACCACACATGCCATTTACTCCATGCGTTTGATATCCATCAATATATAACCCCTTAGCTCGTACGTCTCAGAGAAGGGCGTTAAGCAAGAGAATAAATTCTCCGCCGCCAAACAAATATATATTTAATAGAAATCAATCACACAGACTAAAATCCAATGTCAGACACACAGTCCATTTACAAGTCCGTTCTGGGTCTGAACGAAACCGGAGGCACCTAGTACCCCGCATATCCATCGATCTCCAAGTACGTCTGGACGATCACCAACTGTTTCCATCTTCTTGGGTGTACAACCCAATCAAGATCATCAGTAATTACCCAAATGACGTGAAGACTTCCGGTCTTCGACCACCGTCTTCATCTTCGATACCACGTCGAATTTGTTATTCAGAATGGGATAAACCCGGTCTTTCTGAACAACTCGCACATATATAATAAAAGTGTTACACAAACACAACATACGCCTCATTCCACTTCAGAATATTCTTTTATTCAAATATTCTTATATTTTGGGAAAGGTTCCCATTAATTTTATCAAAGATAAATTCTTTAAATTTATTCTTTAATCTTCTTTTGAATATCAATTCAAACTAGTCGGGATTAGCGAACCACACCGAAGTAATCATTTATTTTATTTCCCAATCCCAACCTATTTATCCCATGAAGTAAAACTGGTAATACTTCATATCTAACACCACGGTGTTATCGGTAAATTCAATTACCATTTCACGTTCAAATCTAATTAAAGATTTAACTATCGCCAGGAGAAGAACTGGTGATACTCCACTCTCGATCTTTTCAATCTAATTAAAGATTCATTAAAACTCCACTTAGTTTTAATCGTCAACTGGGTTAAAGAATCAGTGTCAAAAAAAAAAACGGTTCACGATAAACCCAAAATCACATTCCATTAATTATCGGGTTAGAGAACGAGTGTTATTTAAAACACTGTCCACGATAAACCCAAAAATTAATATCAATTCAATTCCAATTGAATATTATTTAATTGGTACACTTCATTAAATCTAAATAAAAAGATTTAATCTTTTCTCAACTGGGCTTAAGAACAGTGTTAATGAAGACACCATTCACGACAAACCTAAATCACATTTGATATTAAATACAGGGCTCTGAATAGAAAATATACCGGCTTATATTCAATATCAAATTCTACGACTAACAAATATCGTATTGGAAATAATGATATTAATATATCTTTCAAATTTCCCAAACAATATCTATATAATCACGATATCCAACATCGAAATATTCCAAAGACAATTTCGATTCAAATCCATTCCAATTCAATTATTGGAAATTCTGGTTATATTCAAAACCATTTCAAATCCAATTTATTTATTTAAAAATAAATAGAATTATAATTCTAGTTCAAAACTAGTTCATTTCGATAAAAATCTATTTTTATCTTTTCAAATATGGAGTTTTTCATCCCAATTCTTCCGAAATCATTTCTTATGATTTTACATAAATTATTACTATTTTTAATAATTTTATCAAGGCCCGTACAGTCGATTTCCATCAACGGCCATCGAACTGCACTTACAGCGACCTTTTTCAAATTTGATTTGGACATAATTCCAAATCCAACCGTTAGATTTCTAATTTCTAATATTCGTTAGAAAGCTCTTTACAATACGAACCCAACGGTTCCGGTTTTAGGAGAATCCGAGGTCGGATCTCCCGCAATATCCATTCGAAGTCAATGGTCGAAATTGGCGAACTGCTGCGGTGCGGCGCGTTCTATTCAGGCCATTATATTATATATATAATATATATAATATATACTTCGTCGATTTCCTTTTAAAACGTATTTTATAAATCGTTTTAAATTCGTTTTCAAACGATTTCAACTCCCTTTTCGAATTCAAATCAAAATTGAATTTTCCCTTTCAAATTCGTTTTACATTCGTTTTCAAATTGATTCCAATTCAAATCGATTTTTAATTCAATTTCAATTCGTTTTCAATTCAATTTCGATTCATATTCAATTCTATTCAATTTCAATTCGAATTCATTTCTATTCAATTTCAATTCGAATTCATTTCTATTCAATTTCAATTCGAATTCATTTCAAAACGATTTCAGTTCTATTTCAATTTAATTCGAATTTCAATTCTATTCGAAATTCAAATCATTTCCATTTATTTCGAATTTCTAATCAATTCAATTTAATTCGAATTTCAATTCTTTTCAAAATATCATATTTTGAAATCACTTTCGATATTCATTATAAACTGAATAAAATCGATATAAATATCGTTCACGTCAAAATGGCGTCAATCTAATCAACACGGCTTCATATATTTCTATTTTCAAATATTTCTATTTCAAATATTACCTTTTCAAATATTTCTATTTCAAATATGGAATGAGGCCCAATCAATTTCCATATAATGTTAATTATATAGATTTTCTACAACACATGTATACAATAACAACGATGAATAATCAACCATCATCCAAAGTGCATTCTACACTGTATAAGCCTCAAATATAAATATTCAACTCTTATAACAGTCTGTCAATCAATCGATCGACATACAACTAACTATTGGGACTAGTGTATGTCATATATCATCCCAATACTCGTGTGGGGTTTTCAAACAATCAAACACAGATTTTATTTGTGCAGTTGGGCGATGTGTAAAATTTATCGTCCCAATCAATATCAGTCAAATGTGTGTATATAAACAAATCATCCGATCTGTTTATTTTTATTTCATTTCATATACACATTAAAAAATTCTATTTTTAACTATAAAATATTTTCTGCTATAAAATATTTTATTTCATTTCAGATCACATCACACAATCAACTACACATTAAAATCAAACAAACAAGCATACAAGCCGTCCATGGTCTGTGGACGACGGGTGTCGGGTGCTACTAAACACCGTCTGCATCCTAGTATATATATATATAACTAGAAAATTAAATTAAAGAGTGAGAAATTCTCACAGAAAGCTAAATCCAACGCCGCGACTCTTCATATGTACGAAATCTTCACCATCTCTTCTTTCGTCACTTTTGTCATCCGTATTCACTACCTATATAAAAATCGAACTTTTACTTCGCTATTCAATATATAAAAATCGAATTTTTACTTTGCTATTCAATATATAAAAATCGAATTTTTAATTTGCTATTCAATATATAAAAATCGATTTTTTACTTCACTATTCAATATATAAAAATCGAATTTTTACTTTGCTATTCAATATATAAAAATCGAATTTTTACTTTGCTATTCAATATATAAAAATCAAATTTTTACTTCGCTATTCAATATATAAAAATCGAATTTTTACTTTGCTATTCAATATATAAAAATCAAATTTTTATTTCTACTTCATCTATTTTTACAACGCTTCTTTCTATATAAAAATTATATTTTTATATTTCTACCTCTTATATAAAGATTGAATTTCTATCTTGTCACTGCCTATATAAAAATAACATTTTTATATGCAAAATCATGTTTTTATTCTTCTAAAAATTATTCTATATCTTTACAATTCTAAAAATCGTATCTTTATACAATTAAAAATCTAATCTTTGTATAAACGAAAATCGTCTCTTCTATTTTAAAAACATCTCCTTTCTATTTTTAAAATTTAGATCCTTCTATATTTTTAAAATTCAAATCTTTCTATCATACAAATCCAAGTTTTATCAAATTAAAAATCTAAGCTTTTTCAATTTTGAAAAACAATGTACACTCTTATTCAAACAAAAAAATCATATTTTTAAACTGATTAAACTAAACTAAATATTTAAAATCAATTAAAACAAAACAAACAGAAAAAAAACTTACAGTGCATCGCTTGGGGGGGGGGGGTCTGGTGGGTCTTGGGGTGCTGGCGTCGTTCGATTCAGCTAGAGGAGGGGAGAGGCTGAGGAGCATGCGGTGGAGGTGGGGCAGGGGGTCGCGGTGGTTGTTGAGCTCGGTTTAGGGGGGGTTCGACGCGAGGTGTGGTCAGAGGGGAGAGGGGCGAATCGGAAAAGAGGGGGGGTGAAGGGAGGGCGACGATCGGCAGGGGGGGGGGGGGGGGCGGCGCCTCGAGCGCGGTGGCGGGTGGGCTGATGAGCGGCGGTTTCCTCCAATTTTTTTTTATTTCGATTGAAAAGTAAACAGAAGAAAGAGAGAGTGAGGTGGAGAGGGCATATAAATATATACATATTTTTAATTATTTATTTTAAATTCTAAAAAGCAACTTTTTATTTTGACCTCGAAATCGAACCTACCGCCTGTCGTCCATAGCTAATTACCCCCATTTCGAACACAATGGGATATGTATCGTAGGCTGATTCGATCGTTTCGATCAGTTTTCGTCAAAATCAACATATAACTCTATATATTGAATTTGAACGCGCATTTCAATTTACCGGGGTCACATACTAACTCGAAAAATTGCAGAAAAATATTTTCTAGCTTCGTATTGACGATACGGTCCTAACAAAACTAGTTTCGTCGAATTCTGAGACCGTTTGAAAAATGGCCAATTTCCAGTCGATTAAAATCAACTGAAACTGGTCAAATGTGTTTTCCTTTGCCACGCTCACATATTGATTCGAAAAATTATGAAATTTGAAACCTAGCAATAACTTTACATCACGGATCCAACAAAAGTGGTTTCGTCGAATTCCGAGGTCGTTTGCAAAATTTCCATTTTTAAGGGCCCGAATTCCATAGCGACTATTCAGAATTTTCAACTGGGCATATCTTTTTATCCCCGCTATGAAATTTTGATTTTTCAGATCCGTTGGAAAGATATTCACAATTAGATTCCATTATTTTTGGTTTCGCTAAAATCTTGTTTATTTTGCACCCGGTATATTCATTTGAAGTTTGAAATCAAATTATCGAACTACCACGCCATTTTCAATTCCCTTTATAATTATAAATAAATATTATAAACTAACGACGATCTATATAAATATATACGTTTGATTTCTATTCAAAATAAATTTCTCATCGATATTATTTAAAATAATCTATTTTAAATATTCAAAATTCATTAAAATTGCCAATTTAAAAATTTTAAACTGGCATAGATTTCCGGGTTATTACAATCTCCCCCACTTAAAACTTTTCGTCCCCGAAAAGGAACGACGCCGAAAGTTGTTTAATTAATCAACTCAACTTTCATTATTTTGATTACGGCCTAAGTTCTTCAACTTTTCAGTTTCTAAAAACTTTTCAAATTTTTCAAAAATTTGGCTAACACCCTAAATTTTCGAAAAATATCGCCATAACCTCCCCTGCACCGGGAGCACGGGAAAATCCCGAAATTGCCATACAGGCCTTCTAATCTCAAAAAAAAATGAAAAAGCCAATCGGCTCATAAAATCATCATCACCCAAACAAAACAGTAAATTATGATAAACATGTACCTATTTGTCGGGCAAACAATTTTATTCTTCTGCTCTAGCCTCTTTGCTATGACCTGTTCAATGTAAGTACATGTATATGCAAGCAAATACGATAAATTTTCAATATAATTCATTATTTGATTCAATTTGGCTAAATGGTACAAATTTTATTAATCATACAATAATCAAACAAAACAACCATCAATTAATTAGTTGATTAGCTTTTGAAATTCATAACTTTGATACATAGTCAAAAATCAAATTTTTGATGCCAAATCACAACAATAGGCCCTATCTAATTTTGTTTCTCACACCAGTCAATAGGAAATATATAGAAAGCCCACTTTCGTCACTCGAACATAAATTCTAATGATGGAGCTCCATCATCAAAATCATCTCCGGGCGATTAGAGTGTAATTCTATATCTATCCAGTATATTAAAACTTCAAATACACGTTTGCAAGGCGTATATGCAAAATCTTTATATACTGGACTGTCCAAATCAATACAAATAAATAATCAAATACGAATAATTGATTTAAATTTTAAAACAAAATTGGTTTTCATTTTAAAAATATACTCTTCACACTCGTTCTAGGATACTACCGATCCCATCTCTAACGAGTCATTCCCATTGGATGTTACTAATCCAATATCTGATGAATTCTTTCGTACGGTTCTAATGTGTCCTGTTCTCTGAGCTTGGTAAACCAAAGCTCTGATACCACAATGAAACGACCCGAACTTCCCCGGTCTCCGAAGAGAAGAGAAAGAACGAATTGTTTTGAGAACACGACAAAATAGAACGCAGACGGAAGAACATTTCATTGTATATTACAACAATCCATCAGAATAGAAGAATATACAGAGTATGAATAAATATTACACAAAAATATCAGAGATTTAAATTACATTTAAATACATCGCAGCGGAAAATAATACAATACACAACTAGAAGAGATATACGGATACAAAGCTTTCCGGATATCGTTCCAGCTGTAAACCAGGATCCTGTGAATATAAATCTGCAAAACCAAAACTACTAGCTTCCCGTGTCAAAATAGGGGCACCCAGAGTTTAGGTTAAAACAATAAACTCCAGGTCAGTTATGTGACTGGTGTGAGAACTAAAATAGTAATGAATCTTTATTTTTATAGTTAGGCAAATCAAGGTACCACGCCGTATAACACGGAACGGGTTTCCTCCCAAGAATACCAGTGCATATAACAACAACGCAATGCTAAATAAAGAAAAATGAAGCTATTATAAGACCCAGGTCCTATCACACAATGCAACGCAAGCCAGGGGATAGGCATTTTACCTTATAATAGCCAAGAATGCTTGATACGTTTAAAACAATTCATTTGATACTATTATAAGTGCATAGTGTATAAAACAACTTCAAATCATAAGTATCAATCATAGACGGCATAAGTGCCCCATCCCACTATGTCGCCATACTAGGCTCTACAAATAAAACCGCAAATGTCACGTATTTGGAAGTTGGATTTCCATCTATGAACCGAGGCCAGGGATCGTACTCTACCGATTCGAGACAATCTAGCCCATGTCTCAGGACCCAGACTCAGGTGGGCCCCTGGAGCGACAGGGCTGGTCCACCGATGTGGGTTAAACTTAAATCCTGAACACTGCGTTTCCCCGCCCTTTGGGGCGTAAGTGAGCCAACGAATGACTCCATCGGACCCGGATCGTCCGATCAATCCGAGGCGCCTCGCAACAGCAACAACCACACAGGTGAAAAGTATATAAATCTCAGGGCTGGTAGGTCACTGACACCACCCTAGCTAGAAAGAAACGCATGCCCTCCCTGAGGTCCTCTCCCATTTTTGATTCACAACCGGGGTGTGAGGCTCGCGAATTCACGTTACACAAAGCTATGCCACACAGGCCGTGCTTTGATCATCAACCATAAGACTTTGATTTTCAATAGAAGCCTTGATCAATTGCCACTTAGGCGTGCCACACAGGCCATTCACTCCATGCGTTTGATGTCCATCAATATATAACCCCTGAGCTCGTACGTCTCAGAGAAGGGCATTAAGCAAGAGAATAAATTCTCCGCCGCCAAACAGATATATATTTAATAGAAATCAATCACATAGGCTAAAATCCAATGTCAGACACACAGTCCATTTACAAGTCCGTTCTGGTTCTGAACGAAACCAGAGGCACCTAGTACCCCGCATATCCATCGATCTCCAAGTACGTCTGGACGATCACCAACTGTTTCCATCTTCTTGGGTGTACAGCCCAATCAAGATCATCAGTAATTACCCAAACGACGAGAAGACTTCCGGTCTTCGACCACCGTCTTCATCTTCGACACCACGTCGAATTTATTATTCAGAATGGGATAAACCCGGTCTTTCTGAACAACTCGCACATATATAATAAAAGTGTTACACAAACACAACATACGCCTCATTCCACTTCAGAATATTCTTTTATTCAAATATTCTTATATTTTGGGAAAGGTTCCCATTAATTTTATCAAAGATAAATTCTTTAAATTTATTCTTTAATCATCTTTTGAATATCAATTCAAACTAGTCGGGATTAGCGAACCACACCGAAGTAATCATTTATTTTATTTCCCAATCCCAACCTATTTATCCCATGAAGTAAAACTGGTAATACTTCATATCTAACACCACGGTGTTATCGGTAAATTCAATTACCATTTCACGTTCAAATCTAATTAAAGATTTAACTATCGCCAGGAGAAGAACTGGTGATACTCCATTCTCAATCTTTTCAATCTAATTAAAGATTCATTAAAACTCCACTTAGTTTTAATCGTTAATCGGGTTAAAGAATCAGTGTCAAAAAAAAAAATGGTTCACGATAAACCCAAAATCACATTCCATTAATTATCGGGTTAGAGAACGAGTGTTATTTAAAACACTGTCCATGATAAACCCACAAATCAATATCAATTCAATTCCAATTGAATATTATTTAATTGGTACACTTCATTAAATTTAAATAAAAAGATTTAATCTTTTCTCAACTGGGCTTAAGAACAGTGTTAATGAAGGCACCATTCACAACAAACCTAAATCACATTTGATATTAAATACAAGGCTCTGAATAGAAAATATACCGGCTTATATTCAATATCAAATTCTACGACCAACAAATATCGTATTAGAAATAACGGTATTAATATATCTTTCAAATTTCCCAAACAATATCTGTATAATCACGATATCCAACATCGAAATATTCCAAAGACAATTTCGATTCAAATCCATTCCAATTCAATTATTGGAAATTCTGGTTATATTCAAAACCATTTCAAATCCAATTTATTTATTTAAAAATAAATAGAATTATAATTCTAGTTCAAAACTAGTTCATTTCGATAAAAATCTATTTTTATCTTTTCAAATATGGAGTTTTTCATCCCAATTCTTCCCAAATCATTTCTTATGATTTTACACAAATTATTACTATTTTTAATAATTTTATCAAGGCCCGTACAGTCGATTTCCATCAACGGCCATCGAACTGCACTTACAGCGACCTTTTTCAAATTTGATTTGGACATAATTCCAAATCCAACCGTTAGATTTCTAATTTCTAATATTCGTTAGAAATCTCTTTTCGATACGAACCCAACGGTTCCGGTTTTAGGAGAATCCGACGGTCGGATCTCCCGCAATATCCATTCAAAGTCAATGGTCGAAATTGGCGAACTGCTGCGGTGCAGCGCATTCTATTCAGGCCATTATATTATATATATAATATATATATAATATATACTTCGTCGATTTCCTTTTAAAACGTATTTTATAAATCGTTTTAAATTCGTTTTCAAACGATTTCAACTCCCTTTTCGAATTCAAATCAAAATTGAATTTTCCCTTTCAAATTCGTTTTACATTCGTTTTCAAATTGATTCCAATTCAAATCGATTTTTATTTCAATTTCAATTCGTTTTCATTTCAATTTCGATTCATATTCAATTCTATTCAATTTCAATTCGAATTCATTTCTATTCAATTTCAGTTCGAATTCATTTCAAAACGATTTCAGTTCTATTTCAATTTAATTCGAATTTCAATTCTATTCGAAATTCAAATCATTTCCGTTTATTTCGAATTTCTAATCAATTCAATTTAATTCGAATTTCAATTCTTTTCAAAATATCAGATTTTGAAATCACTTTCGATATTCATTATAAAATGAATAAAATCGATATAAATATCGTTCACGTCAAAATGGCGTCAATCTAATCAACATGGCTTCATATATTTCTATTTTCAAATATTTCTATTTCAAATATTACCTTTTCAAATATTTCTATTTCAAATATGGAATGAGGCCCAATCAATTTCCATATAATGTTAATTATATAGATTTTCTACAACACATGTATACAATAACAACGATGAATAATCAACCATCATCCAAAGTGCATTCTACACTGTATAAGCCTCAAATATAAATATTCAACGCTTATAACAGTCTGTCAATCAATCGATCGACATACATCTAACTATTGGGATTAGTGTATGTCATATATCATCCCAATACCCGTGTGGGGTTTTCAAACAATCAAACACATATTTTATTTGTGCAGTTGGGCGATGTGTAAAATTTATCGTCCCAATCAATATCAGTCAAATGTGTGTATATAAACAAATCGTCCGATCTGTTTATTTTTATTTCATTTGATATACATGTTAAAAAATTCTATTTTTAACTATGAAATATTTTCCGCTATAAAATATTTTATTTCATTCCAGATCACATCACACAATCAACTACACATCAAAATCAAACAAACAAGCATACAAGCCGTCCATGGTCTGTGGACGACGGGTGTCGGGTGCTACTAAACACCGTCTGCATCCTAGTATATATATATAACTAGAAAATTAAATTAAAGAGTGAGAAATTCTCACAAAAAGCTAAATCCAACGCCGCGACTCTTCATATGTAGGAAATCTTCACCATCTCTTCTTTCGTCACTTTTGTCATCCGTATTCACTACCTATATAAAAATCGAACTTTTACTTCGCTATTCAATATATAAAAATCGAATTTTTACTTTGCTATTCAATATATAAAAATAGAATTTTTACTTTGCTATTCAATATATAAAAATCGATTTTTTACTTCTCTATTCGATATGTAAAAATCGAATTTTTACTTTGCTATTCAATATATAAAAATCGAATTTTTACTTTGCTATTCAATATATAAAAATCGAATTTTTACTTCGCTATTCAATATATAAAAATCGAATTTATACTTTGCTATTCAATATATAAAAATTGAATTTTTATTTCTACTTCATCTATTTTTTTAACGCTTCTTTCTATATAAAATTTATATTTTTATATTTCGACCTCTTATATAAAGATTGAATTTCTATCTTGTCACTGCCTATATAAAAATCACATTTTTATATGCAAAATCATATTTTTATTCTTCTAAAAATTATTCTATATCTTTACAATTCTAAAAATCGTATCTTTATACAATTAAAAATCTAATCTTTGTATAAACGAAAATCGTCTCTTCTATTTTAAAAACATCTCCTTTCTATTTTTAAAATTCAGATCCTTCTATATTTTTAAAATTCAAATCTTTCTATCATACAAATCCAAGTTTTATCAAATTAAAAATCTAAGTTTTTTTCAATTTTGAAAAACAATGTACACTCTTATTCACACAAAAAAAATCAGATTTTTAAACTGATTAAACTAAACGAAATATTTAAAATCAATTAAAACAAAACAAACAGAAAAAAAAACTTACAGTGCATCGCTTGGGGAGGGGGGCTGGTGGGTCTTGGGATGCTGGCGGCGTTCGATTCAGTTAGAGGAGGGGAGAGGCGGAAGAGCAGGCGGTGGAGGTGGGGCAGGGGGTCGCGGTGGTTGTTGAGCTCGGTTTAGGGGGGGTTCGACGCGAGGTGTGGTCAGAAGGGAGAGGGGCGAATCTGAAAAGAGGGGGGGTGAAGGGAGGGCGGCGATCGGCAGGGGGGAGCGGCGCCTCGAGCGCGGGGGTGGGTGGGCTGACGAGCGGCGGTTTCCTCCATTTTTTTTATTTCGATTGAAAAGTAAACAGAAGAAAGAGTGAGGTGGAGAGGGCATATAAATATATATATATATATATTTTTAACTGTTTATTTTAAATTCTAAAAAGCAACTTTTTATTTCGACCTCGAAAACGAAGCTACCGCCTGTCGTCCATAGCTAATTACCCCCATTCCGAACACAATGGGATATGTATCGTAGGCTGATTCGATCGTTTCGATCAGTTTTCGTCAAAATCAACATATAACTCTATATATTGAATTTGAACGCGCATTTCAATTTACCGGGGTCACATACTAACTCGAAAAATTGTAGAAAAATATTTTATAGCTTCGTATTGACGATACGGTCCTAACAAAACTAGTTTCGTCGAATTCTGAGACCATTTGAAAAATGGCCAATTTCCAGTCGATTAAAATCAACTAAAACTGGTCAAACACGTTTTCCTTTGCCACGCTCACATATTGATTCGAAAAATTATGAAATTTGAAACCTAGTAACAACTTTACATCACGGATCCAACAAAAGTGGTTTCGCCGAAATCCGAGGTCGTTTGCAAAATTTACATTTTTAAGGGCCTGAATTCCATAGCGACTATTCAGAATTTTCAACTGGGCATATCTTTTTATCCCCGCTATGAAATTTTGATTTTTCGGATCCGTTGGAAAGATATTCACAATTAGATTCCATTATTTTTGGTTTTGCTAAAATCCGGTTTATTTTGCACCCGGTATATTCATTTGATGTTTGAAATCGAATTATCGAACTACCGCGCAATTTTCAATTGCCTTTATAATTATAAAATAAATATTATAAACTAACGACGATCTATATAAATATATACGTTCGATTTCTATTCAAAATAAATTTCTCATCGATATTATTTAAAATAATCTATTTTAAATATTCAAAATTCATTAAAATTGCCAATTTAAAAATTTTAAACTGGCCCAAATTTCCGGGTTATTACATCGGTACTCAAGTTTTGGACACTGGATGTAATTGTGTTGAAAATTCGAGCATCGAATTTTCTGGTTCGTTACAGTGGTATCAGAGCTATTGGTTGAGTAGCAACCTTGGCTTTGTGATGTAACTCGATCGAGATGGTTTTAGTAATACCCTAGATTGAGTTTGAGTGTATATATATGAGAACGTATTTGTAAATTTTATATAAAGTTGTTTTGTATCGTGTTTTTTGATTGGTTCAATTTTGAACTAACAACTGACACGATATTTTTTTTGTAAAGTGGATAAATAAATAAATTTACCCAAACTATATTTTTGTATAGAAAAACAATAATTTTATTAAATTATTAAGATGTTGATGTGTTTGGTTAATTTGAATGGAATCCAAGTTGGATTAAAAATTTGGATTGGTTAATATAACCTAAGAGGATTTCTATCTGGAATTAGAAAATGAATAAAAATCAGAATCTGGGTATTTAAAATGGTAGTGAACTAATTGTAAAATCAATTAGCTAATATTAAGTCAGAATTTAACTTGGTCGAATGAAGTTAAGAATAGATACAGAGATGGGATAAATAGATTTGGAAATTGAGTGAATAATAATAGAAATCAATCGCATATTGATCAACTAATATTTAAATAAGTTAAATCCAAAGTGAATATTAATATTGAATAAAATATAAATCAATTTGTTTGGTTAAGCTGAGTGTGTGTTGATTATTGTTTTGCATTAATTGTTTAATTGGATGATAGATTGATGGAATACAATTCATCAACGATTTAAGTAAAAGAGTTAATGAATGGGTTTTCGATTATAATAAATTGAGTTTTCGAAAGATAATGGGCTGTAGCATTTCTTCTACCTTAGAAATTTCGAGGATGAAATTCTTTTAAGGGGTAGGAATGTAACGTCCTGTAACAACCCGCATTCTACGCATCGGAGGATCATAGAATAATTATTTCTTTCTCATACGAAGTCGTATGGTCGTGTAGAGTTGGGGAACGACTATTGGGTTCATTTCCCATGTTCATGATTTTTGCCGATTTTTAAATGACTGTTTTTCCCCTAGCTGATCTTGTTTCAGCCATAACATTTGATTGAAAAGGAATTTTGACCTGAAACCACTCCTATTAGATTCGTTTGATGGTTTACCTTTCCGTAGAGTGGTCACATGCAAAAAACGGACTTACCGTTTGGGGGATATGGCTGAAATAAGGTTTGGAAGGTGAAAAACTGTTTAACCGGGCCAAATAGGGTGATTAGTGAATGGGCCCATAACCCATTTCGGGATTAGGGTTATGGGGAGGCTGAAATGAGTTAGGGTTTCATTTCATTTCAGTTTTCTAGCCTCCACTTACCTCTAAGAAACCCTAAAAATGGCCTCCAACCTCTAAAACACCTCTAAATCACCTACAACTTGAAGATTGGGATTAACAACATCAAATCAAGGGAGATCTTCACCAAATCAAGATTAGAGCTGCTGGAACACATAGAGATTGGATCCAAATCAGAGATTATTTCAGATCTAAAGTTTGTTTGCAGCTAAGGTGAGTGATTTGCATTGTTTTTCACTAATTACGGCTAATTATGGTAATTAGCGAAGATTAGCGAAATTATGGCTCAGAAAAATCTAGACAATTTCCTAAAATTCTAAAACATCATTTTATGCCTCTGATATGAATTTGGGTTAATTTCGACTAATTTTGCAAATCCCGGAATTTGGGGGATTAAGGGGAAAATATGGGTTTTGGGTATGTTTGATCCGTTTTGACCTACCATATTGATGTTTTGTTGTTTGTGGATGTTTATACATGTTGCTATGACTGTATGGTATGCTTTGTGATTGTTTAGAACAATTAGATTGGTCGAAAACGCCGTTGAATGGCGTAAACAGTTTGTTGGAAGAAGTGCAGGAAATAGACCGAATCGGATCGCAGGAGGGGTATCACGACCCAACCTGATCGTGCCTAATATCCACGAATCGATCGCCTAAGTAAGCCACGAGCTGAGCTAGTATACGAGTCGCTCACGACCCAGCTATCTCCGATCCGTTCGCCTCTGAAGTCCTCCGATCTGAACTGCTCGCACACATGGACCACGAATCGGTGCACTCCACGACACGATTCGAAGAGAAGACCACGACTCGATCCAGACGAGGTAGCACGAACCGAACCGATGGACCCAAAGCTTGGCCATGACCCGATCCGATGGAGCTGGAGGACCACGAGCTGATGATGCGAGCCGATCCGAATGGAGGAACTCGACCCAAACCAGTATGGTGACTGCAGACTGAACCAGGAAGCTTGAACGCGAGGTATGAGCTGTTAACTGAATGAAGACCGATCCGGAGGAGACCAAAACCCGAGATGCAAAGGTAGTCCAAATGGGATGCTTGTACTCAGGATCCAGTTGGGAACCAACGAATTAACTTCGTGATTGGGCTTTGCTGCGGGACGTGTGCAAAGGGGTTGTCGGTATTCATTACTTTGGTTCACCACTGAGAGACGGATAGTGGGCTTGTAGTGATAGTTGTACGGGATTGGATTCCGTCATGGCCCAAAGGATTAGGTGACCGAAGTAGTGGATATTGTATACTTTACGCACCGAGTGAGAGATGTGAGGATGGTTGTTATGCTTGATTGTTTGACATCACTATGACATGCACACCCCCACCCCCGTTACCTTTACACTATTTGAAATGGCACCTTAGAGTGTTGTACAGTATGTAGTGCTAACTCTTTGGTTGCAGGTCCAGGTTCAGGTATGATTGGATTATACCTGTTATTATTTTGTTTTGTTGCTTATCGCTCATACCAGACTTTTGTATGACCCAGAGTTTTATGTCTCTTCTTATTACTCTGGGTGCTCACACGAGCAGACTAGAGACAGGTTAGCTGGTGATGCGCGAGTAGCTGATTCAGAGGTGAGCAGGAGGCTTCCACGTATGATATATAGATATTCTCCCTGTGTCGTAGGTGGTCGCTACTTGGGCATTAGTAGTGTACCTCCTTTATCTTGCTTTTGCTTTTTGAGACAGTTTGAAAAGTTGTAATAATATTGGCTTTGGATCATAAGCTGTATTTGGATTTTCCGCTGCTATGTTAGTTTATTTTCAGCTTATGCACTGTCTCACCTGTTTTATGTCAAGTATGTTGTTATTATATTTTATCATATGCGCTGTGAGACATTCTACAGGTTCCTTGTTAGTTCATTTCCTTCTTTCCTTTCCTTCTGACGACCGTTCCGTGCTAACTGGACATGTGTACAGCACACTTTTGGTGTGCGGAGAGGGCCGTCGCGTTTGGTATCAGAGCTCTAGGTTGCGTAGTTAACCTAGGGAAAGACACCAGGGAGAGATAATACGTATATGAGAGCACGTATTTGTGATTACTTTGGTTTTCAAAAGATATATCTATATATATTATTAGTATAGCTAAGGATGAAGTCATACTGCACTGGCACCACTATGGAGATGGTTAATCGTTTTCTCTCTACAGATTTGACGATAAGCCGAAATTTGAGAGGTGCTGGTAAAGGAGCCAATAATGGGAATGCTCCTGACATGAGGACTATGTTCACTAACTTCATGAGAGAGATGCTTAGGGATGCTCGGGGAGCCGTTCCTAATGCTGCTAATGGTGGTGGTGCAGTAGTGCAGGCGCCTAGGGCCGATTTTGCTAAGTTGTGCAAGGATTACACTAACCTTGGTGGAAAGCCGTTCCACGGAACGGAGTCGGCCACAGATTTTCAGGATTGGTTGGATAGCTGTGATCGTATCTTCGAAGACTTGGATATCGAGGATGCGGTAAAGAGAAGGCTAGCGTCTCGTCAGTTGCAAGGGCGAGCGATGAATTGGTGGAATGCCATTAAGACAGCTACTCAAGAGGATCAAGTTACTTGGAATCAGTTTAAGACTCACTTTTGTGATAAGTTTATTCCAGCTGCTCATAAATCAGAACTGTTCAGGAAGTTCTTGGAGCTTAAGTAGAATGGTAGGGCAGTCTCGGAGTACATCGCAGAATTCGATACTTTATCGAAATATGGATGGTCCCTTATCGATACAGTCGAAAAGAAGAACGAAAAGTTCATAACTGGTTTGGATGGGTACTTGGGGGAAAGACTTATAAACCATATCGATGAGACGTTCGAGTCTATTGTAGGAAAGGCATTAAGGTCCGAGAGCCTTTTCCCTAAGTCGAAGACTGAGGTTGCTACGGCATCTGCAGAGGAACCAAAGCCACAAGCAGGCGGTGAAGGCAAGAAGAATTCTCAGAACAAGAGGAAGCAGAACCCGACCATGGATGGTCAGAATAAGAAAAATAAGAAAGATGGCGAATTCTTTAGTTGTTGCAAGAAGGGCCACTATGCCAGAGATTGTCGAGAAAAGCCTGGGGAAAGGAAGTTCTTTAACTGCGACCAGGCGGGACATCATAAGGATGATTGCCCACAACCTCCTAGGGAGAAGCAGATTGTGAAAGCATATGCTATCAACGCTGTTCCTTCTTCGTCGAATGCTCCAAGTGCAGCGCAGAAGGGAAAGGGTGTCGTTATAAAAGGTATGCTTTCTATTTAAGATGTTTCAGTTCGGGTATTGTTTGACAAACCCGAGATACTCGATAGACCTCTAGTTGTGACGAACCCGATTGGTGGTTCGACTAACCTTAGCATGATTTGCCGTAACGTGGTCTTATCGAGTCATGGATGTATGTTTGTTTGTGTTTGCCTTGTTTAGGATTTAATGGTTTTAGCATTATTTTGGGGAGTCGATCTACTCTAAAGGAATTGGGTGGTATTAGGTACCTACCTAGTGATGGCGATAGTAACTGCAGTTAAGGAAGCTAAGAGGTTATCGTTGTAATAAGTTCTAGTTGCCTCTGGGAGGAAAATGAGTGCTCCGGTGCTAGATTGTTTTGCTAGTATCACCTCACGTGGGTTGTCCGAACTCGGAGGAGATGTTCCTTGGGTGCTTGTCTGATATTGGTTTAGGCCTTTGGGGCTTGTGCTTGGGGAATGTCGATTTCGACTAGGATGGTTTGCGTGAGGGGTAAATAGTTGTTGTGATTTTTCATTGGATGATATCTTGGTTTACTCGAGGAGTGATGGGCAGACGGAACATGATAAGATTGTTCAATGGTATAGACTGCCCAGAGTTAGACTCGATACGGTTATGAGATTGCTCGACTGGGACTCGAGAAAGATGCAAAGTAATGGATTGTTTAGAACGCTATGTTGATGTTCTCTTTGGATAGTAGGACTTTGAAGGAATAGGATGTGGTCGTTGATCATGGAGGATACAACGAAGATTAGGGCGATTCAAGTTGGACTTGAACTCGTAAAAGGAAAATGGGTGTCCGTTGATCTTGGAGATGCAACGAATAAGGAGACGACGACTCACGTTGGACTAGAGTTTGTCGGTAATGGATACTCAAGACTGGGTGTGAGTTATAGATTGACTCGAGTTGGACTCGAGAAGGCTGCAAGGAATTGGATTCGGCTTGAGTTGGACTCGAGAGGGCAGCAAGACAATGAATAGACTTGGGTTGGACTGAAGTATTTTAGGCGGACTTAAAGCAGGGGTATTTGGGGACGCCCGTTACCTTGGATCCATTGGACGTGATCTAGTTATCCTTGGAGGATAAACGTACGTTGGATGTACGGTAGTCCGTAGGGAGGCGGGGCTTCCATTGGCCTGGGATTGGTTGGACTAGTCAAGTAGGCATCGGTGTATGTATGGAGGCTGGGCTTCCATTAGTTATTGATGTTGGTTGGACCATTCATACTAGAATCGACATATTGGGATTGGTTAGACCAATCATGTAGGTGTCGATGTGTTTATGAATTTAGCAGGTGATAGGTAGGACTTGTTTGATAGATGTTATGGTTGCTATGTTGTTCCTATTTTTCTTCCCTTGAGTAGACTATCACCTGTAGGGTTCCAGCGATGGGGAATAAAGTGATTGTAGTAGGACTATGAGACAGTGCAGTAGAGTCTTCATGACTCGAGGGGCAAAGTGGACATAGTAAAGGATTAGTAAGGCTATGAGCCAGTGGAGTGGAGTTGTTATGACTTCATGGGGCAGAGTGGACATAGCAAAGGACTAGTGGCTATGGATCAGTGTAGTGGAGTCGCCATGACTCCATGGGGCAGAGTGATCATAGTAAAGGATTTCGGTGTGGTAATAGTTGAATTGATTAGGAGACATACCAGTTTAGGTTTTTTTTCTAGGATGGAAGCAACTAGAGTATATCACATGATATGCTTTCAGGCCCAAGAGTGAATTGGATTCAGAAACACTAGTAAGCTTGACGATTAGATCGATTTTGATTGAGTGGATTGGTTCCAGTTAGAAGGACAATCCTAACCTATTGGAAATCATCTCTAGGGTAGAGATGGGTATCGATGGAAAGAGAACGATCAAGCAAGGATTTGATCGAGAAGGATGGCTTCAAAAGAATGGAGGACTTGTTGTACCCAACGTAGATGGACTGAGAGATGAAGTGCTTAGAGCATATCATCACTCGAAATTGACTATACATCCCAGTGGTAACAAGATGTATTGAGACATGGAGCAGATCTACTACTGGGAAAGGATAAAGAAAGACGTTGGGAAGTTTATGTCCAAATGCATAAATTGCCAGTTAGTAAAAGCTGAGCAAAAGAAGCCTAGTGGTTTGTTACAACCATTAGAAATTCCTAAATGGAAATGAGAACAAGTCTCAAATGGATTATATTGATAGTTTACCGAGGACTAGGTCAGGTCATGATGGTATTTGAGTGAATTGTATATTAGAGAATGAAGGCTACCCAAGATAGACAGAAGACTTATCTCGATAAGAGACGAAGAGATTTGGAATTCTTCCTTAATGACTTGGTGTTCGTCAAGATCTCTCCATTGAGAATGTGATTCAGATTAGTTGGAGAGGTAAGTTAGCACCAAGATTTGTTGGTCCATTCCCAGTCCTCGAGCAAGTTGGGAATTTGGCGTATGAAGTAGAGCTACCTGATAAGATGGCGGGAGTTCACAACGTATTTCATGTTTCCCAGTTAAGGAAGTTTGTGCAAGACCCTAATGTGGCTATTTGCCCAGATCAGTTGGACGATATCGAGGTTGAACCCGAGGCGGTTGAGAACCGCAAGCCTATGCTTATTGTTGGGAACGATACAAAGCAGCTTCGAAGGAAGGCTGTGAAACTAGTCAAAGTCCAGTGGGGTGAGAATGAAAAAGACTGTACTTGGGAAACAGAGAAAGATATACGGAAGAAGTATCCAGAACTCTTTGTCTGGTAAGGTTTTGATAGTGATAGTTTCTTCCCTTGTTAGTAAACTGCATGCTAGAATAGACTTGTTTTGCATGTTGATTGTTGTTTTGGGGCTGATAGGCATGCGGGACCCTTTATGTGTTTTGGTTAGGGAATTTCAGGGGCGAAATTTCTTAAGGGGGGGGGGGGGGGGAGAATGTAACAACTCGCATTCTACGCATCGGAGGATCATAGAATATTTATTTCTTTCTCATACGAAGTCGTATGGTCGTGTAGAGTTGGCGATGCCGATTTTTAAATGACCGTTTTGCCCTTAGCTGATCTTGTTTCGGCCATAACTTTTGATTGAAAAGGAATTTTGACCTGAAACCACTTCCATTAGACTTGTTTGATGGTTTACCTTTCCGTAGAGTGGTCACATGCGAAAAACGGACTTACCGTTTGGGAGATATGACTGTAATAAGGTTTGGAAGGTGAAAAACTGTTTAACCGGGCCAAATAGGGTCATTAGTGAATGGGCCCATAACCCATTTCGGGATTAGGGTAATGGGGAGGCTGAAATGAGTTAGGGTTTCATTTCATTTCTGTTTTCTAGCCTCCACTTACCTCTAAGAAACCCTAAAAATGGCCTCCAACCTCTAAAACACTCCAAATCACCTACAACTTGAAGATTGGGATTAGCAACATCAAATCAAGGGAGATCTTCACCAAATCAAGATTAGAGCTGCTGGAACACATAGAGATTGGATCCAAATCATAGATTATTTCAGATCTAAAGTTTGTTTGTGGCTAAGGTGAGTGATTTGCATTGTTTTTCACTAATTACAGCTAATTATGGTAATTAGCTAAGATTAGCGAAATTATGGCTCAGAAAAATCTAGAAAAATTCCTAAAATTCTAAAACATCATTTTATGCCTATGATATGAATTTGGGTTAATTTTGACTAATTTTGCAAATCCCGGAATTTGGGGGATTAAGGGGAAAATATGGGTTTTGGGTATGTTTGATTCGTTTTGACCTACCATATTGATGTTTTGTTGTTTGTGGATGTTTATACATGTTGCTATGACTGTATGGTATGCTTTGTGATTGTTTAGAACAATTATATTGGTCGAAAACGCCGTCGAATGGCATAAACATTTTGTTGGAAGAAGTGCAGGAAATAGACCGGATCGGATCACATGAGGGGTATCACGACCCAACCTGATCGTGCCTAATATCCACGAGTCGATCGCCTAAGTAAGCCACGAGCCGAGCTAGTATACGAGTCGCTCACGATCCAGCTATCTCCGATCCGTTCGCCTCTGAAGTCCTCCGATCTGAACTGCTCGCACACATGGACCACGAACCGGTGCACTCCACGACACGATTCGAAGAGAACACCACGACCCGATCCAGACGAGGTAGCACGAACCGAACCGATGGACCCGAAGCTTGGCCACGACCCGATCCGATAGAGCTGGAGGACCACGAGCTGATGACGCGACCCGATCTGAATGGAGGAACTCGACCCGAACCAGTATGGTGACTGCAGACTGAACCAGGAAGCTTGAACGCGAGGTATGAGCTCTTAACTGAATGAAAGACCGATCCGGAGGAGACCAAAACCCGAGATGCAAAGGTAGTCCAAAGGGGAAGCTTGTACTCAGGATCTAGTTGGGAACCAATGAATTAACGTCATGATTGGGCTTTGCTGCAGGACGTGTGCAAAGGGGTTGTCGGTATTCATAACTTTGGTTCACCACTGAGAGACGGATAGTGGGCTTGTAGTGATAGTTGTACAGGATTGGATTCCGTCATGGCCTAAAGGATTAGATGACCGAAGTAGTGGATATCGTATACTTTACGCACCGAGTGAGAGATGTGAGGATGGTTGTTATGCTTGATTGTTTGACATCACTATGACATGCACACCCCTACCCCCGTTACCTTTACACTATTTGAAATGGCACCTTAGAGTGTTGTACAGTATGTAGTGCTAACTCTTTGGTTGCAGGTCCAGGTTCAGGTATGATTGGATTATGCCTGTTATTGTTTTGTTTTGTTGCTTATCACTCATACCAGACTTTTGTCTGACCCAGAGTTTTATGTCTCTTCTTATTACTCTGGGTGCTCACACGAGCAGACTAGAGACATGTTAGCTGGTGATGCGCGAGTAGCTGATTCGGAGGCGAGCAGGAGGCTTCCACGTATGATATATAGATATTCTCCCAGTGTCGTTGGTGGTCACTACTTGGGCATTAGTAGTGTACCTCCTTTATATTTCTTTTGCTTTTTGAGACAGTTTGAAAAGTTGTAATAATGTTGGCTTTGGATCATAAGCTGTATTTGGATTTTCCGCTGCTATGTTAGTTTATTTTCAGCTTATGCACTGTCTCACCTGTTTTATGTCAAGTATGTTGTTATTATATTTTATCATATGCGCTGTTAGACATTCTACAGGTTCCTTGTTAGTTCATTTCCTTCTTTCCTTTCCTTCTGACGACCGTTCCGTGCTAACTGGACATGTGTACAGCGCACTTTTGGAGTAAATGTCGGTTGGTGCGGGGCGGGCCGTCACACATCCCGTATTTTTAGTAGTCAGATATTTAATTTAATTTTTTATTTAAATATTTATTTGGAATTTACTTGTGTGGATTTATAATATATAATTCGTTTATATAACGAAGACTGAACGTATATTTATTCAAACTCGTCAACGTCGTGGTATTTCGAAATTTATGATTTGAAATTCATGTATATCGGTACAAATATAAAACGCTCAACAACAGTTGACAATGAAATTAAATAATTATACGAAATAGAACGTTTAAATCAATGCGTTTCTTACCTTATGATGAGGCACGTGCTTCACACACGGGGAATTGTTCGATATATTATATGGGCGTTAGAAATGATTATTTTTCAATCAACCTTCGTTTTCGATGTAACAAGTTTTATTGGATTGTGTATAACTAATTATTGCTATATTTTCATTTTAGAACCAATCAGGGTTGTTTTATCAGTAGACAATATTTCGAGGTGAACCAATAAATTAAAATATCGCAATTGTGCAAACTGAGTCCGTTTTCGACAAAATTAATATCGTTGGGGCCAGAACGTTAAGACATAGTGATGTATTTATTTTCTTCGAATTTGGAGACTATGTTTGGTGGTGCGTATATTTAACGGTTGAGTAAATAGTGACAAACTTATTAACCGTTTTCAAAACCAATTATATATATATATATACACACACAACTTACACCCTATTTACTATACCATTTTTAAAATTTCTAAGCCTACATGTACACTAGTACCGTCCCAACATTGTAAGTGAATCCCCATCCGAAACGAAATACTCTTTCCACTAACTTGTCTTTTCTTTTCAAACCAAGCCTACCTATACATTTCTCGGGTGTACAGTGATATTATAACTACCCAAAAAAGAAGCTATTCCTATCCATCTACACGCTGAAAAATCTACCATAAGAAAATATATAAACAAAGGCCTATATGTGCAAATCAAATCGTGCATGCCTACACCTAAATAGCCAAACTGTCCTCATAGTTACCATTTACAATCCAGACTAGCCCGGTATTTGTAATGCTCGGGTTAGACAGGGTTTTTCAGGTCAGGTTACTGGACATCATGAAGTTCAGAAGACGCGTTGGAGGAGTTCAGACGTATTAGTTACTATTCTGCTGTGTGTTGTATATGAGGATTGATAATTATAACTGTCCCAGTGTATTGATGTACTTTGATGATTGTAAGTTTTTATTTCAAAGCTCTCTATAAAATTTTATTTCTATATTATCATTTCTTCCGCTGCGATGTGAGACTCTGTGTTATATTGGTTCTTCTTCTTCTTCTATTCTAATATTTTTTTCTTCCTTATCTCACCCTCTAACTTCTTCCTTTTAACTTTCTGGATGTTCGGTACTCGAGTTTTGGACACTGGATGTAACTGTGTCGAAAATTCGGACATCGAATTTTTTGGTTTGTTACAATCAGAATCCAAATCTCGAGGATTTATTGAAACTCGATAGATGAAGACGCGATCGATGAGCGCGATTTTGGGTTTGATGGAGTTTGTCCATGTTGTGGGTTTGAACAGAGTTTGCAAAAGGTGTGATTGGTCGGTGCAGTTTCAGGGAAGAGCTGATGATGGTTGTGGTTACTATCTTGGTGGAGTAGTTCGAATTTTCTGTTTGTTGAACTGGGTCGATCAGAAGTTCGATAGTGGTATTTTGGGGGAGTGCAGGTCTGTGATTTCGGTATCTTGTTCTGGAGTAATCTAAAAGTGACTCGAGTGGTGGACTGTAACACCCCGTATGATGAATAACTTGCTATAATATGAAACAGGGCAGAATTAAATTTTAAAATCTGAATCAGGGGAAACGGGCTATGCCATTGCGTTCGTCTCGGAAAAATACGCGAAATAGAGTCTGAGTTTTCGAAAATCGGAGTCCGTATGACCCAGTTAAGGCCCGAAGAAGTTTTCAGAAAATTCAAAACAGATTTAAATATAAAAATTTCACAGTTCAGAAGAGGCGGGAAAATTCCCGCCAGGCAAAGGGTGTCGACCCAGGGGTCGACATGGGTGTCGACCCCCCCTAGGGGTCGACCCAGGGGTCGACCCCCCCTATCTGTCTGGGTGACCTGGGTGCACTGGTTTGGGATTTGGGCTGGGTCTTGGGGCTTGAGACGAAATCTGACGGCTCTAACCTAATCTAGGGTTAATCTAAGGGCCTAAACTACATCCTAAATCTATAAATACACCCTAAGACTACCCTAATTCATACTAAAAATAGAAACAACATTGTCATGCTGTCAAAATGCAACTTAAAGGAGCCTCCATCAAATTGTAGAAGAAGATAGCTTCTCAAATCAACTTCTAATCAACTCTAGCAACTTAATCTTCTTCTTAGGAGTGCTAATCAACAAATTGTGAGTACTATAGCCTTAATGACCAATTGTTGAAATGATTATGATAGGATATAATGAGGTTATGGCTATGAATGTGGATCAATGCAAGTTATGTTATCATATGCTATGTGTTCACGATGTTATGCAAGTTATGCAAGTCATATGCTATGTGTTATGCAAGTTATGCAAGTCATATGTTATATGTTCATGATGTTATGCAAGTCATATGCTATGTGTTCATGATGTTATGCAAGTTATGCAAGTCATATGCTATATGATCATGATGTTGTGCAAATTATGCAAGTAATATGCTATGAGTTCATAATGTTAGTTATGCAAATCACTATGATAAACATTGATCCATTATGACACCATGATTATGCGAGTTTGGTGTATGATTATATGCAAGTTCATATATGATATGCTATGCAAGTTTGGTGTTTGATTATATGCAAGTTCATATATGACATGTTATGCAAGTTTGGTGTTTGATTATATGCAAGTAACATGTGCAAGTTTACACCTTTGTATGATATGCATACATATGCAAGTTAACCCCTTTGTATGTCATACATACATATGCATGTTTACCCCTTTGTATGACATAAGTAGCTTATGCGAGTTACCATCTTTATGACATATGTGATTCATGCAAGTTTGGGTTGATTATTTATGCTAGTTGGGTTTGATGCTATATGCATGTTGACACCTTTTAAACCCATGTTGATGCTAATGTTATGCAAGTTGAACCCATTGTATGTGTGAGGAATCTTCCCTTTTAAGTATGTCATGTTAGCGAATTATGTGGGGAACGATGGGGTTAATATTCATGTTAATGAAATGGTGTGAAGTTGGTATGATTATGCATACCATAAAGTGGATGGACATAATTGAGTCAATTATGTACATCGTTAAATTTGTAATTAATTAGGGATAATTAATACAAATTATGGGGGTGATTAATTAGGTGTAATTAATCGACTAAGACACGAGGTTGGACCCTTTTGTAGCATAAGACTGCCCGGAACCGACCGGCAAATCCAGTGGCTACAAATGATTGGCCCAATGTGAGAGGTCTTAGGCACAAACTAAATACGTGACAAGTGTAAAGACACGAGGTTAGACTCGGTTATGGCGTAAGGCTGTCCGGACCCGACCGGCAAATCCAGCTGCCATAAAGGATAGTCTAATGTGAGAGGTCTTTACAACGGTTTCGTTCTTAATCAATTAAGAAACACTTAACCAGATAAGCATGTAGTGGGGCATGAGGGTTTAAGTGGGTGCCTTGGGTGGCATGTGGAGATTAAGTAAGTGCCTTGGGTGGCATGTGGAAATGTAGTGGGTTGCCTTGGGTGGCAATAGAAAATACGATTAGAATACTTAACCAAGTGGAAACATGTAATTAAACATGATTAAAGGGTTAAGTGGGATGCACTAGAAAAAGGGACAAGCTTAGGTGGGTAGCTTGTGGGGGCCCATTTCAACCAGTAACCCATATGTATCTTATTGGGCTCGACCCATGTCAAGGACGGGACACGCGTACTGGGCTTGACTATAAGAGGCCAAAACGGGTTAGCGGTGGCAACGCAAGTCCAACGGGTTTCATATGCGTGTGTGGACCCGGGCTGGTAGGTAAGACGTTGTTGCATCATGTAGGTATAAGCCGTAAACCATTGGTTGTATCGGGTTGCCACTTTGGGGAGTGATACACCCCACTGTGGGGCCAGCACGGGTATCTACGGTAGGGAGCCGATCGCTTGGGGAGTAGTGGGTACACCTAGTGGAGATAGGGGCAGACGACACCTATGTAGTCAGCTAGGGGTACACGAAACTACTGGGTAAATTTTCTAAGTCCTTGCGTGGGATCAACCTTTAAGTAGGAATGACTGGTGGGGTGCAGTTAGTAATTACCCTTGGGTGGGTAGATGCATCTTTACCGTTATCTTAGTTCATCCTATGTCTAGTTGGCTGCTTAGTGTAGTCATTTATCCCCAGTCATCACCGTACCAAGTTTATATCATACCCTAATTACTTTAATGATTGTATTGTTAAAGTTATAGGGCTCACTTAGACTTATGTCTGACCCCGTTGTTTTTATCTTTTTCCCCTCAGGTCCTCAGGTTGGGCCTAGCACTAGTGGGCTTTGATCAGATTTCTTTATCTATCTTTTGGAGCTTGGACCGTGATGTAAAGCCCAGCTTATCTTTTCTATTATGGCTATTAGTTATGTAGTGGGATTATGTACTTATGTTTTACCAAGATGGATATTTAGTACTTGACTCTTGTTTTAGTTGGTTTTGATATGTAACCAAACATGTTTATCTTCTGCTGCAATGAAATGATGTTTTAGATTTCAAGTATTATTTATATCTGTCTTGTTGTAATTTTTCTGTTCTATATTCACTTAAAATACTCCACCGAAGTTAAGGCATTCCCTTAGTGAGTGACCTTAGAGGGTGTGGGGTGTTACACGTGGTATCAGAGCTGAAGGTTACCGGAACAGATAAAATTTTTAGAAAACTATTTTTCTAAAAACATTTTTCGAAGAAGTATTTTCAAAAACATGTCTTTTAAGAGAAAAGTTTTTGAAAGAAAAGCATAATCCCCAATAGCCATATCTTTATCTTTCGAATTCTCCATTTTGAATCTTTCCTTTTTCGTTTCAGCATGGCTGAAGATCTTAACTTTCCGGAGGGTGTGACGATACCAGTATGGTATAGGAGATTGATGGAGGCTAGGGCCGCCACTGCGGGTCCAGCAAATGTTCCTCCACCAACAGTAGCACCCGATCTTCCTCCTCCCCCTCCTCCTCCTCGCACGGATACTTTTGCTAAGACTTGCAAGGAATTTAAGGCTATGGGAGGGAAACCTTTTCAAGGATCAGAAACTTTTGTGGAAGCTAGAGATTGGCTTAAGGAGGTGGAAGAGTTGATAGATATCTTTGAGATGGAAGAAGGAAAGAAAGTCAAGTTAGCTGCTTGGTTAATGAAGGGAGAGGCCTCGTTCTGGTGGGAGGTCACTAATGGAGAGCGCCCTGTTGACTCTTGGGCGGATTTCAGACAAAGGTTTGTGGCAAAGTTTCTTTCAAGGGCGGAAGAAAATCTGTATATGGAAAGGTTCTTGACTCTAAAGCAAGGAAACCTATCAGTGAAGGAATATGTCAACAAGTTTAATCAATTGGCAAGGTTTGGCATAGACATGGTGAATACACCAGAGAAGAAGGCTTTGAGGTTCGTTAAAGGCTTGAATGAACCGATGCATGGATTGGCTATGACTCACATCCCTATGGGGGCCACCTTTGAGAAGCTAGTTGACATGGCACTCATGCATGAGGAAGAGAAGGGTCCCAATGCTAATAAGGCACCCGAGAAGAAAGGAGATCAGAAGAGACCTCAACAGCAACAGCAAAACAAGGGTGGGAAAGGCAACGGTGGCAAGGGAAAGAAAAAATGCTTCAATTGTGGGACACCAGGCCACCTAAGCAAAGATTGTCGGAAGAAGAAGAAGACGGGCTGCTTCCACTGTGGCGAAGCAGGGCATCTAGTGAAGGACTGCCCTAAGAAGGTGCAAAGGACGGGATCTACCTCAGGAGGACATGTGCAAGCTCTTATGGCACCAGGTCAGGCAAGGGGGCAAGTTCAGGCTCTCGCGGTTCCACCGATTCAGGAAAGAGGTAGAACTATTTCTGTTGAAAGTCTGGTTTTTCTGTTTGATCATCCTGTCTGTACTTTGTTTGACTCTGGCGCATCGCATTCGTTTATCTCATCATCATTAGTTGAGTCACTGCACTTAGACACCAGTCTAGTAGATGATCCCTTGGTTGTTTCAAACCCAATTGGGGGCTCCACTTATTTGTCCATGATATGTTTGGGTTTGAAGATTTCTATACTTAGCGTTGAGTTTAGATGTGATGCTTTTGTTTTGGGCTTCACAGGCTATGGGTTGATTTTGGGCATGGACTGGTTATCCAGTAATGGTGTCGTTCTTGATTGTGAAAGGAGAGTTGTTAGGCTCATGACCCGATTGGGTAACACTCTCGAGATCTCTTGTAATCCCATGGATTCTGTTATGCTAAGTTATCTTGAATCGCTTGACGCTTCGGTCGAGAGTTTGCGATCTGTTAGAGTGGTCCGGGAGTACTCGGATGTGTTTGAGGAGGTGAAGGGCTTACCTCCGAAGAGGGAGATAGACTTCCGAATATATCTGGTGGACAATGCTAAACCAGTATCTTTACCAGTGCCCCACATGGCTCCTCGTGAGAGGAGGGAACTCCATAAGCAAGTAGGGGAGTTGCTTGAGAAGGGGTTCATAAGACGAAGTATATCGGAGTGGGGTGCTCCAGTAGTTTTTGCCACGAAGGCGGATGGGTCCCTCAGACTTTGTGTAGACTATAGAGAACTCAACAAGCTCACAAAGAAGAATAGACACCCATTGCCGAGGATTGATGATCTCTTTGATCAGTTGGTTGGCGCCTCAGTGTTTTCGCATTTGGACTTGGCCACGGGGTTTCATCAGTTGAGAGTGGCTGAGGATAGTATAGAGAAGACTGCCTTTAGGACTCCGAATGGTTTCTATGAGTGGCTTGTGATGCCATTTGGTTTGACGAACGCCCCTGCATACTTTGTTGATTTGATGAGTAGGGTGTTCAGGGAGTACCTTAATAAGTTCGTGGTGGTCTTTGTGGATGACATCTTAGTCTTTACTAAGAGTGAAGAAGAGCATGCCCTATATCTTAGGGAAGTGTTGGAGACTCTTCGAGCGCATAGCCTTAAGGCTAAATTCTCTAAATGTCACTTCTGGAGGAAGGAAGTGCGGTTCTTAGGGCACGTGGTCTCTAAGGAAGGGATAGCTGTGGATCCCGCGAAGGTAGTATCCATCCAAGATTGGAAGGTTCCGAAGAATGCTACCTAGGTGAGGAGTTTCTTGGGGTTGGCTGGCTACTATAGGAAGTTTATCAAGGACTTCGCGAAGATATCAGCCCCATTAACTTGCTTGACAAAGAAGAATCTAGTCTTTGCATGGGACGTAGATTGTGATGATGCGTTCCAACGGTTAAAGAGAGCTTTAACCACAGCTCCAGTCTTAGTGTTGCCAGATGGGAGTAAGCCATTTGTTGTTTATACCGATGCTTGTGGGACAGTACTGGGTGCAGTCTTAATGCAAGAGGGAAGGGTAATAGCCTATGGTGGAAGGCAGTTGAGGGCGCATGAGAAAAACTACCCTACCCATGATTTAGAGTTGGCCGCTATTGTTTTTGCGCTTAAGATTTGGCGCCATTATCTTCTTGGAGAGAGGTTCGAATTGTTCACTAACCACAAATCATTGAAGTACTTGTTTTCTCAGAAGGATTTGAACTTGAGACAGCAAAGGTGGATGGAGTTCTTAGCATCCTATGATTTCGAGATAGCGTATACCCCTGGCAAGGGTAACGTGGTGGCAGACGCCTTAAGCAGAAAAAGGTTGTCCTTGAGTCCATTGTTCGTGGAACGATGAAGCTTGGAATTTATGTCGATGTTTGATTTCAGACCTTCCGTTGACTTTGTACCCGGTTTGCTAGCATCCTTAGAGGTCAGACCTACTCTTTTGGGACGGATTGGCGAGGCACAGCGAGACGACCCACAGTTGTTTGAGTTGGTAGAGAGGCTCATAAGGGGGGAGTCGTCCAGCCATATGAGTAGGTACACCCTAGACGATAGGGGGTGCTTGCGTAGAGACGGTAGAGTTTTTGTACCGCAAGACGAGGGTTTGAGGAAGGCTATTCTTGATGATGCGCATCGTTCAAAGATGACCATTCATCCCGGTGGGGACAAGATGTACCAAGACATGAAGCGAGTTTTCTTTTGGGCCGGTATGAAGAAAGATGTGGCCGAGTATGTCGCTAGATGCTTGGTGTGCCAACAAGTGAAAGCGGAGAAAAAGAAACCCGGTGGGTTGCTTCACCTATTGGAAGTTTCGCTATGGAAGTGGGATAGCGTCTCGATGGATTTTATTGATGGGTTACCGAGATCGAGGAAGGGTAATACGGGAATTTGGGTTGAGGTAGACAGACTTACTAAGAGTGCCCATTTCATACCCGTGAAGAGTAAGAGGACTGCTCCATGGCTAGCTTCAGTTTACCTTCGAGATAGTTTGGTTGCATGGGATACCTTCTAGCATAGTGAGTGATCAAGATCCTATCTTCACTAGCGAGTTTTGGAAAAGTTTGCAACAGGCGGTAGGGACTCGGTTGTGTTTGAGCACCGCATATCATCCTCAGACGGATGGCCAGACCGAGAGGGTGAATCATGTTCTAGAAGACCTTTTAAGGCTATGTATCTTAGATTTTGGAGGTACATGGGAATAGCATCTTCCATTGGTAGAGTTCGCGTATAATAACAGCTTTCAGTCTAGTATTGGTATGGCTCCTTTTGAAGCTCTTTATGGAAGGCCTTGTCGATCACCTACATGTTGGTGGGAATCTACGGATAAGATCTTGCTTGGGCCTGATATGGTTAGAGAGACTTCGGAAAAGATTGATTTGATTCGAAGAAGGATGAAAGCAGCGCAAGACAGGCAGAAATCTTACGTGGATAAGAGGAGGACTGATCTTGAGTTTGATGTTGGGGACATGGTCTTTGTCAAAGTATCTCCATTACGGAATGTTGTTCGCTTTGGGTCCGTTGGGAAGTTAGCACCAAGATTTGTAGGACCGTTTCCTATTAAGGAAAGGATTGGACGGATGGCATATAGAGTGGATTTACCCGAGAGACTTAGTGGGGTACATGACGTATTCCATGTGTCACGTTTGAGGAAGTGCCTACATGAGACCGCAGAGGTGGTAGAGCCGAGCTTGCTTAGAGAAGTGGAGGTAGAGCGTGATGCGACTATTCGACGAGCTCCTACCCGCATCCTTGGATCAGAGATTAGGAAGTTGAGAAACAAAGAGGTTCGACTAGTCAAAGTGCAATGGGGAGAGGATGAGAGCAATGCTACTTGGGAGACAGAAGCGAAGATGCGTTCATTGTACCCATTCCTTTTTGAGGGTATGTCTTTTAACTTCTCCTTTATCGTTTGTCTAGTACTTATCTTATCTATAGTATGTCCTCTCATAGTACCTTTGACCTTTAGATAGGGTAAACCTATGGTTGAAACATGTGTTTGAGACATGTTATGATTGATGGATGCGTGTGGATGCAAGTGTTTACTAGTGGTTGCTCGTGGATGCATACACACACACACACTTTAGACACTAGATCGGCTCAGTCACTTCATATTACATATTGCATATAATTGTGTGTAGGTAGCTATATTAATGGATGTATAATGGTTGTGCTACCATACGGATGATGCATTTTGGTGTATGGTTGTGCACACATGTAGAGATAGTATGTGTCGATAGGGTTCTTTCGCATACATATTGGATGCATGGCACTATCATGGTTTTCATAAAGAAGGTCAACTGAATCAGTAGACCGCCTGATTTTGCATTAGACAGGGAACATATACACACACTCTTTGCATATGTTCATACAGCATTAGAAACTCTAAGGAAAATGGATGCCAGTGTTTGATGGTTTGAGTAGATGGTTGTTTGGTTGGCAGGATACGTTCTTCTTGACTTAGAGATTTCGGGGTCGAAATCCTGTAAGTAGTGGAGAATGTAACACCCCGTATGTTGAATAACTTGCTATAATATGAAACAGGGCAGAATTAAATTTTAAATTCTGAATCAGGGGAAACGGGCTATGCCATTGCGTTCGTCTCGGAAAAATACGCGAAATAGTCTGAGTTTTCGAAAATCGGAGTCCGTATGACCCAGTTAATGCCCGAAGAAGTTTTCAGAAAATTCAAAACAGATTTAAATATAAAAATTTCACAGTTCAGAAGAGGCGGGAAAATTCCCGCCAGGCAGAGGGTGTCGACCCAGGGGTCGACATGGGTGTCGACCCCCCCTAGGGGTCGACCCAGGGGTCGACCCCCCCTGTCGGTCTGTGTGACCTGGGTGCACTGGTTTGGGATTTGGGCTGGGTCTTGGGGCTTGAGACGATATCTGACGGCTCTAACCTAATCTAGGGTTAATCTAAGGGCCTAAACTACATCCTAAATCTATAAATACACCCTAAGACTACCCTAATTCATACTAAAAATAGAAACAACGTCGTCATGCCGTCAAAATGCAACTTGAAGGAGCCTCCATCAAATTGTAGAAGAAGATAGCTTCTCAAATCAACTTCTAATCAACTTTAGCAACTTAATCTTCTTCTTAGGAGAGCTAATCAACAAATTGTGAGTACTATAGCCTTATTGACCAATTGTTGAAATGATTATGATAGGATATAATGAGGTTATGGCTATGAATGTGGATCAATGCAAGTTATGTTATCATATGCAATGTGTTCATGATGTTATGCAAGTTATGCAAGTCATATGCTATGTGTTATGCAAGTTATGCAAGTCATATGTTATATGTTCATGATGTTATGCAAGTTATGCAAGTCATATGCTATGTGTTCATGATGTTATGCAAGTTATGCAAGTCATATGCTATATGATCATGATGTTGTGCAAGTTATGCAAGTAATATGCTATGAGTTCATGATGCTAGTTATGCAAATCACTATGATAAACATTGATCCATTATGACACCATGATTATGCAAGTTTGGTGTATGATTATATGCAAGTTCATATATGATATATTATGCAAGTTTGGTGTTTGATTATATGCAAGTTCATATATGACATGTTATGCAAGTTTGGTGTTTGCTTATATGCAAGTAACATGTGCAAGTCTACACCTTTGTATGATATGCATACATATGCAAGTTAACCCCTTTGTATGTCATACATACATATGCAAGTTTACCCCTTTGTATGACATAAGTAGCTTATGCGAGTTACCCTCTTTATGACATATGTGATTCACGCAAGTTTGGGTTGATTATTTATGCTAGTTGGGTTTGATGCTATATGCATGTTGACACCTTTTAAACCCATGTTGATGCTAATGTTATGCAAGTTGAACCCATTGTATGTGTGAGGAATCTTGCCTTTTAAGTATGTCATGTTAGTGAATTACGTGGGGAACGATGGGGTTAATATTCATGTTAATGAAATGATGTGAAGTTGGTATGATTATGCATACCATAAAGTGGATGGACATAATTGAGTCAATTATGTACATCGTTAAATTTGTAATTAATTAGGGATAATTAATACAAATTATGGGGGTGATTAATTAGGTGTAATTAATCGACTAAGATACGAGGTTGGACCCTTTTGTAGCATAAGACAGCCCGGAAGCTACCGGCAAATCCAGCGGCTACAAATGATTGGCCCAATGTGAGAGGTCTTAGGCACAAACTAAATATGTGACAAGTGTAAAGACACGAGGTTAGACTCGGTTATGGCGTAAGGCTGCCCGGACCCGACCGACAAATCCAGCTGCCATAAAGGATAGTCTAATGTGAGAGGTCTTTACAACGGTTACGTTCTTAATCAATTAAGAAACACTTAACCAGATAAGCATGTAGTGGGGCATGAGGGGTTAAGTGGGTGCCTTGGGTAGCATGTGGAGATTAAGTAAGTGCCTTGGGTGGCATGTGGAAATCTAGTGGGTTGCCTTGGGTGGCAATAAAAAATACGATTAGAATACTTAACCAAGTGGAAACATGTAATTAAACATGATTAAAGGGTTAAGTGGGATGCACTAGAAAAAGGGACAAGCTTAGGTGGGTAGCTTGTGGGGGCCCATTTCAACCAGTAACCCATATGTATCTTATTGGGCTCGACCCATGTCGAGGACGGGACACGCGTACTGGGCTTGACTATAAGAGGCCAAAACGGGTTAGCGGTGGCAACGCAAGTCCAACGGGTTTCATATGCGTGTGTGGACCCGGGCTGGTAGGTAAGACGTTGTTGCATCATGTAGGTATAAGCCGTGCACCATTGGTTGTATCGGGTTGCCACTTTGGGGAGTGATACACCCCACTGTGAGGCCAGCACGGGTATCTACGGTAGGGAGCCGATCGCTTGGGGAGTAGTGGGTACACCTAGTGGAGATTGGGGCAGACGGCACCTATGTAGTCAGCTAGGGGTACACGAAACTACTGGGTAAATTTTCTAAGTCCTTGGGTGGGATCAACCTTTAAGTAGGAATGACTGGTGTGGTGCAGTTAGTAATTACCCTTGGGTGGGTAGATGCGTCTTTACCGTTATCTTAGTTCATCCTATGTCTAGTTGGCTGCTTAGTGTAGTCATTTATCCCCAGTCATCACCGTACCAAGTTTATATCATACCCTAATTACTTTAATGATTGTATTGTTAAAGTTATAGGGCTCATTCAGACTTATGTCTGACCCCGTTGTTTTTATCTTTTCCCCCTCAGGTCCTCAGGTTGGGCCTAGCACTAGTGGGCTTTAATCAGATTTCTTTATCTATCTTTTGGAGCTTGGACCGTGATGTAAAGCCCAGCTTATCTTTTCTATTATGGCTATTAGTTATGTAGTGGGATTATGTACTTATGTTTTACCAGGATGGATATTTAGTACTTGACTCTTGTTTTAGTTGGTTTTGATATGTAACCAAACATGTTTATCTTCTGTTGCAATGAAATGATGTTTTAGATTTCAAGTATTATTTATATCTGTCTTGTTGTAATTTTTCTGTTCTATATTCACTTAAAATACTCCACCGAAGTTAAGGCATTCCCTTACTGAGTGACCTTAACGGGTGTGGGGTGTTACATGGACGAACTGCCGATCGATGAAGTATAGGGTGTTGGAGAAAGGGGACTGTCAATGGGGAAGTAGGACTGCGTTTTGGGGATGATGGTTGCAAGGTTGATGTTGTGTGATTGGTTTGGCAGTTACGTGATTGGGGTATCTGAAATGGCAGAGTCGTTTAAGGGATGAACTAAGGGGGAGTTCGAATTGTGATACTTGAACTATAGGGGGAGATTTGACAGTTGAACGCTGAGAGGCCAACGTTGGTTTTATTGTTATACTAGAGGAGTGGTTCGAATGTGTTAATGATGAAATGGGTGATGGGTTTAAGGTTCGACAGTTAGAAAAAAAGGGGGAGTATGGGACTATGTTTTTGGAATGTTGGATGCTGTAAATATGGACCGTGATTGGAGGAGAGTGTATGAGTTTGAGGCAATATAGTTTGAAGCATTTTCAATATGGAGCTAGTGGATGTAAGGCATGGAGATGGTGTAGGACAGCAGGGTAGTGGCTGTGAGTGGAATGTAGTTTGACACTGTAGATGTTTGATAATTGCCGGAGTGGAATGTTGCATTCTTGGGGTTGTTTCAACAAAGTGAATAAATGATTTCTGAGTCGGGTTCAGGCAAGCGAGGTATGCGTTGTTTAAAAATTTAAATACGAAGAATAATTCATTTATTTATTTTAGTTAAATTAATAATACTGCAATCGATAAATAATATAAAATAATCGTAGATACAAATAAATTCATTTGAGTAGATTTGTAGCTGACGATACGGAAATTTAACAGGATATTCAGCAAAAGATAATCGAGGTGAGTTAAACTCACTCAGTTTAATTATTGCGAACAATTTTTCAAATAGTTCAATTTAAACTATTGATTGCTGATTGATATAATGTGGATAATATATATATATGATTATGTACATACTATAAAAAATATTGGTGATTGAATATATATATATAAATTATTGGTGATTGGATATTTTCCCACATATAAATAAAAGACGATTTCCCTATGTGCCCCACAATATATATAGTGGATGACCTTCTATACCGCGATATCCTGCCTAGAAGCAAGATGGGTATTATTTATGTTGTTTAACATCTGTGGATGTAGGAAAACAGGTTAGAGGAATTGAACTGGATTCCTCAACATTTATGTTTTATTTTGTTTGTTTTCACATATATGCTGATATATAATGTGATTTATAACATGTGATAATTTATGGTATGTTTGGATGTGTAAATCACAATAACCCTTGATTTTGGATATTTTTGTATCCTAGGTAATAAATGTATTTTAAAATAGAAGTTGAAATATGAAAGTATTTAAAAGGGAATTTATTTCCAAATATAAATATTTCTCAAGAAACCGAATTTGTAAATAAAATATTAAAAGTAAAGATTTATTTTTAATAAATGAAACGAGATGTAGATTTCAAAAATGATGTTTATAAAGAAGTGAACACACTGGAGAATTTGAAAACATATTTCGAGCATGAATTTGATAGAAAATAGAATTTGGGTTTGAAACTAATATTTTAAGTATATTTGAATTTTCCAATATGAATTTGAAAGAATGGATCATAATTCACCGTGAGGTGTATAGGAGTTGAGGCAAATGGTTTGCAAATGGGAATTGTTAAAACGGAAAGTTAGGAAGGGATTTTAAATTATAAATGCTAATTGAATTTATGATGAACTATCTTAAATAAAAATATAGAATATATTAAGATATATATATATTTAATTTTTAAATAATGAATATTAATAGTAAGAATTTGCAAATGATATTTATACACGAATATTTTAGAACGGAGTGAAGATTATAGAAATAAAACTGAGATGTGTTATAATAAACCTATAAAGATATTTATAAAGATTATTTATAAACAATCTATAATGGTCGTAGCAAATATTTTGTAAATTTTATATACAAGTAAAATATTCGAAATAGATATAAGTTTGAGATAAATATCTCATTTAAAGTAGTAATTTATATTTGGAATTTCTATTCGTTTGGAAGTTAAGAAGTGGAGTTAAGGAAATTAGAAACTGACTGGAGATTAGTCAAGTTGAATGGCTTTCTAAGTGTCGATCTGATGTTGGTTTCGGCCTTCAGGGTTGATATTTAGCGAGTTATTCTCTTACTAGTTTACGGATAGGGGCTAACGACCAAGATGGGAAGTGCGTTCTAAAAGTGTTTTAAAAATGAAATGGTTTTGGATATTCCTATATTAAAATAAGAATAGAATTGAGAATTTCAAAGTGTTGGAAAATTGAGAAGTTTAAATTCACAAATGATTAATTGAAGAGGCTAAATATTGAATCAGTAAATTCAATTTTCTTTTGTGGATGAATGGTTGTTTATTCGATAGTTAAATGACCGACTCAAATCTAGCCTGTACGATTGTTGGTACGGACAGACTGGAATCAAAATTATATTCGAAAACCATTCTATAACGATCTTAAATCCCCCGATCTCCGAAGAGAAGGGAAACATCGGATTGAGTTGAGAACACAACAATCAGAACACAAACAGAAGAACATTTCATTTCCATTACAACAATTACATCAGAGTACAAGATATCAAAGTATAAAATAATATACATTGGGAAATATCAGAGATTTAAATTACAATGCAGCGGAAAAATAATACATAACATAACTGAAAGAAATACACGGATACAGAGCTTTCTGAATATAGCTCCAGCTATAATCTAGGATCCTGTGAAAATAAGTATCTGCGAAAACCAAAACTACTAGCTGCCCATATGGAAATATGGGCACCCAAAGTTTAGGTTAAAACAATAAACTCCGAGTCAGTCATGGGACTGGTGTGAGAACCAAAACAGTTATTAGATTTTAATTTTAAAGTTGGGTAAATCACAGGATCACGCCGTATAACACGGAACGGGTTTATCCCCCATGAATACAAGTGCATAAAACAAACAGCGCAATGCTAAACAGAAAAATGAAGCTATTATAAGACTCAGGTCCCAACACATAATGCAACGCAAGCCGGAGGATAGAGTTTTCCCTTATAATAGCCAAATATGCTTGATACGCAAAATTTCTGCTTTTATTATTACTATATAAGTGAAGAAATCAACTTTAAATATAAATGTATCAATCATAGGTGGTGTAGGTACCATTATATTACGTCACCATATATATATATTTACAACTAAAACCTCTAAGCTCGTACGTCGCCATATATACACCGTCAATCCATACCGTACAACTGATTTCCACCAATATATAACCTCTAAGCTCGTACGTCTAAAAGAAGGGTGTTAAGAAAGAGAATAAATTCTCTGCCACCAAACAGATATATATTTAGCAAAGATCAACGAATACAGTATAAAGGAATCAATGTCAGACACACTATCAGTTGCAAGTCCGTTCTGGGTCAGAACGAAACCGGTGGCACTTTATTCCTCGTCCCATATGTCCCATACAGGAGAGAGGCCCTCACATATCCGGTTGATCTCCAAGTACGTCTGGAAGATCACCACTTATTACCTTGTCTTGGGTGTACATCCCAATCAAGACATCAGTAATCATCCAAACGATGTAAAGATCTCCGGTCTTCAACCATCGTCTTCATTGTCGACTTATCGTCGTATCAATTATTCAGAATGGGATAACCTAGTCTTTCTGAATAACTCGCGTATCTTATAAACAAGTGCTATAAAAACTCAACATACGTCTCATTCCAATCTAGAATATTCTTTTATTCAAATATTCTTTTCACAATTTAAAACAAATTAAGGTTTTCCAAACTAGTCGGGATTAGCGCACCTTACCGAAGTAATCATTTGTTTTATTTCCCAATCCAAACCTATCCATCCCACGGAGCAAAACAGGTAATACTCGATATCTAACACCACAGTGTTATCGGTAAAATTAATTACCAATTCACGTTCAAATCTAATTAAAGATTTAACTATCGTCTGGAGTAAAACTGGTGGTACTCCATTCTCGATCATTTCCCAAATTTGATAGTTTAAATTATCACATTCTCATTTCAATCTAATTAAAGATTCATTAAAACTTCACATAGTTTTAATCTTCCAACAATCATTATTTAATGATTATTTAACTTCGGAAACCCAAACATGCCACATCGACAATCTACACCATAACACTGATTTCGGCCAATATATAACCTCTAAGCTCATACGTCTCAAAGAAGGGTGTTAAGCAAGAGAATAAATTCTCTGCTATCAAACAGGTATATATTTAGCAGAGATCGACAACACAACTCGAAATACAATGTTAGACATGTAATCCTGTCTTTAACTAGGTCAAAGAACCAATGTACTTTAAGACACAGTTCACGATAAACCGAAAATCTCATTCCATTAATTATGGAATCTTCACGGAAAACAGATCAATATATAATTAATATCAATTTCCGTATCTGACTAATAATATAAATGGAATAATGACAAGGCCTTTTAAATTCCATATATATTAACAGTGTTCCTCCACAGAAGCTCACTTCGATTATTACCAAATCGAATTCCATTCTATTCCAATCTATTTTATTGAATTGGAAAACTTTACTTTGGAAAAGTTTCATTAAATCTTAATAAAAAGGTTTATGAATTCCAAATCACATTTCATTGTTAATGGGTTAAAGAACGAATGTCATTAAAAACACAATTCACAATAAACCCAATTCACATTCCTTTCAATTCCAATTAAATGTTAATTAATTGGTGAATTTGTCTAAATCTTAATCAAAAGATTCATTCCTTTCTCGACTAGGTTTAACAACAGTGTTAATGAAGACACCATTCACGACAAACCCAAAATCCAATTTAATGTTATATACAAGTCTCTGAATAGAAATTATATCGGCTTATTGTAACAACCCGAAAATCTGGGCCAGTTTAAAATTTTTATTTTGGCAATTTTGGCGAATTTTGATTATTTAAAATGAATTATTTTAAATAATATCGACGAAATATTTATTTCAGAATATATTTAGAACGTATATGTTATATACGTCGTCGTTAGAATATATATAATTATAAATAGAATTGAAAATGGCGCGGTAGTTCGATAATTCGATTTCAATCTTCAATTGAACGTACCGGGTGCAAAACAATCCGGATTTTAGTGAAACCATAAACATTAGGATCTAATTGATAGTATCTTTCCAACGAATCCGAAAAATTGAAATTTCATAGCGGAAATCAAAAGATATGTCCAGTTGAAAATTCTGAATAGTCGCTATGGAATTCAGGCCCTTAAAAATGGGAATTTTGCAAACGATCTCGGATTTCGACGAAACCACTTTTGTTGGATCCGTGATGTCAAGTTATTGCTAGGTTTCAAATTTCATAATTTTTCGAATCAATATGTGAGTGTGGCAAAGGAAAACGCGTTTGACTAGTTTCAGTTGATTTTAATCGACTGGAAAATGGCCATTTTTCCAACGGTCTCAGAATTCGACGAAACTAGTTTTGTTAGGACCGTATCGTCAATACGAAGCTAGAAAATATTTTTCAGGAATTTTTAGAGTTAGTATGTGACCCCGGTAAATTGAAATGCGCGTTCAAATTCAATATATAGAGTTATATGTAGATTTTGACGGAAACTGGTTCAAAAGATCGAATCAGCTTACGATACATATCCCATTGTGTTCGGAATGGGGGTAAAACGCTATAGACGACAGGCGGTGGGCCTCGTTTTGAGGTCGAAAATAAAAGTTGCTTTTTAGTGAAAAATAAAATAAAAAAAAAATATTCCCCTTCCCTTTTCTTCTTAACCTGGCCCCCCTTCAATCGTTTTCATTTCAGATTCAAAAAAAGAAAAAAACCCACGACGTTGGCAATCGTCCCCCCCCCCTCAAATCGCCATCGCTGGCGGCGGGAGCCACCGCAGACCCCCCTCTCTCCGATCCTTCATCGCCCCGCGCCGACGACACTCCGCCCCAATCGCGAACTCCAGCACCACGAGCCCGTCACCGCGCCATCGTGAGACCCGCCAGAAGCTTCCGCAGCCGCCTGACTATGCTCCGCCACCCTCCTGCTCCGGCGCCCCACCTGCGAAGCGCCCCCACTCCACCAGCAATTCCGACGAGCCCCAGTGAGCTCCAACATTCGGAATCCTAGGTTTTTGTGAGTCCTCTGATTTTGTTTTATTTCTTTTTTTATTTACCTTATAAAAAAAATATGATTTATAATGATAGAAAGGTTGGATTTTTATTAACAATATAAAAGAAGAGATTTTTAAATTGAAAAAGAAGAGATTTTTAAATTGAAAAAGAAGAGATTTTTAAATTGAAAAAGGCGAGATTTTTAAGTTGAAAAAGGAGATATTTTTAAATTGAAAAAGGCGAAATCTTTATATGAAGAATTGAGTGATAAAAATAGAATTTTTATCTATATGACATCGAAATAAAATTTTGATTTTTATATATTGAATAGCGAAATAAAAATTCGATTTTTATATATTGAATAACAAAGTAAAAATTCCATTTTTACATATTGAATAGTGAAGTGAAAATTCGATTTTTAAATGTATGAAGCGATTATAAAAATATGATTTTCAAATTGAAAGTGAACAAATAAAAATGTGATTTTTATTTTAAAGACATCAAAATATAAAAATGTGTGATTTTTATATATGTAGTGAATACGGGCAACGAAGATGACAAAAATGCGATAACGATGAAGATTTCTATCAAAGAAGAGTCAAGATGAGTGGATAGCTATCGGTGAGAATTTCTCACTCTTCAATTTCTTTTCTAGTTATATATATATACTAAGATGCAGACGGTGCTTAGTAGCAACCGACACAATTGTCCACAGACCATGGACTTGTTTGATTGGTTGTGTAGTTGGTTAGATAATTTGGTTTGAATTGAATTGTTTGGTGAAATAAATGTATTTGATTGATGTGTGAATGGCGTGGGCCTTCACTAGACCGGGGATAAGGCTAGGCCTAGTCCCGTTTCTAGTATCGTGCCGTTATGCCGCCGAAATTTTCTAAAATAAGTTAGAAAAAAAATCATTTTATTTAATAAATGAACTGAATAGAATATTTTCATAGGTTGAATAAAATGTTTTATCGTTAAAAATATAATTTTTAACGTGAAACTGAATAAATAGATATTTATAAACAAATCGGCCGATTTGTTTATATACACTGATTTGACTGATATTGATTGGGTCGATAAATTTTACACATCGCCCAACTGCACAAATAAAATATGTGTTTGATTGTTTGAAACCCCACACGGGTGTTGGGATGAAATTTGAAGTTCACTCATCCTGATTGATTAAATATGTCGATCGATTGATTGACAGGCTGCTATAAGCGTTAGATATCTATATTTGATGCTTATACAGTATAGTGCACTTTGGTTGATGGTTGATTATTTTTCAATGCTATTATATACATGTGATGTATGAAAATCCATATAATTAATATTATATGGTGATTGATTGGGCCTCATTCCAATTTAGAAAATAAAGAATATTATAAAATAAAGGTTCATGTGTTGACAGTACTCATCCGTTGAGATTAGTCATGTGTTGAACGAAATATTTTAGTAATAAAATATACATCTTTATCAATAAAAAATAAAGGTTCATGTGTTGACAATACTCATCCGTTGAGATTAGTCATGTGTTGAACGAAATATTTTGATAATAACAACTAATTTGAAAAAGAAATATTTGAAATAGAATATTTGAAAATAGAAATATATGAAGCCGTGTTGATTAGATTGACGCCATTTTGACGTGAACGATATTTATATCGATTTTATTCAATTTAAAATGAATATTGAAAAGTGATTTCGGAATCGAATATTTTGAAATGAAATTTGAATTAAATTGAATAGAAAACGAATTCGAATTGAATAGAAAACGAATTTGATTTCAATTGAATATATAACGAATTTGAATTGAATAGAAAATGAATTGAATTTGAATTGAATAGGAAAACGAATTCGAATTGAATTGAAAGGAAAATGAATTCGAATTGAATTGAATTGAAAAGAAAATGAATTCGAATCGAATTAAAATCGATTTGAATTAAAATCAAATAGAAATGAAAGTAAAAAGGATTTGTAATAGAAAATTCAATTTCGATTTGAATTTGAAATAAAGGTTGAAATTGTTTTTGAAACGAATTCAAAACTATTTATAAAATTCGTTTTAAATAGTAATCGACGAAATATATATTATATATATTATATATATATATAATATAATGGCCTGAATAGAACGCTCCGCGCCGCGGCAGTTCGCGAATTTCGACCATTGACTTCGAACGGATATTGCGGGAGATCCGACCATCGGATTCTCCTAAAACTAGAACCGTTGGGTTCGTATCGAAAAGAGCTTTCTAACGAATATTAGAAATTAGAAATCTAACGGTTGGATTTGGAATTATGTCCAAATTAAATTTGAAAAAGGTCGTTGTAAGTGCAGTTCGATGGCCGTTGATGAAAATCGACTGTACGGGCCTTGATAAAATTATTAAAATTAGTAATAATTTGTGTAAAATCATAAGAAATGATTTAGAAAGAATTGGGATGAAAAACTCCATATTTGAAAAGATAAAAATAGATTTTTATCGAAATGAACTAGTTTTGAACTAGAATCATAATTCTATTTATTTTTAAATAAATAAATTGAATTTGAAATGGTTTTGAAAATAACCAGAATTTCCAATGATTTCATTGGAATGGATTTGAATCGAAATTGTCTTCGGAATATTTCGATGTTGGATTTCGAGATTATACAGATGTTGTTATGGAAATTTGAAAGATATAGATATATATATCGTTATTTCCAATACGATATCTGTTGATCGTAGAATTTGATATTGAATATAAGCCGATATGTTTTCTATTCAGAGCCTTGTATTTAATATCAAATGTGATTTGGGTTTGTCGTGAATGGTGTCTTGACTAACATTGTTCTTGAACCCAGTTGAGAAAAGATAAAATCTTTTTATTTAGATTTAATGAAGTGTACCAATTAAATAATATTTAATTGGAATTGAATTCGAATTGATTTTTGGGTTTATCGTGAGCAGTGTTTTAAATAACACTTGTTCTTTAACCCGATAATTAATGGAATGTGATTTTGGGTTTATCGTGAACCGTGTTTTAAAATGACACTGATTCTTTAACCCAGTTAACGATTAAAACTAAGTGGAGTTTTAATGAATCTTTAATTAGATTGAAATAATCGAAATGGAGTATTACCAGTTTTGCTCCAGGCGATAGTTAAATCTTTAATTAGATTTGAACGTGAAATGGTAATTGAATTTACCGATAACACCGTGGTGTTAGATATGAAGTATAACCAGTTTTACTTCATGGGATGAATAGGTTGGGATTGGGAAATCAAAACAAATGATTACTTCGGTAAGGTTCGTTAATCTCGACTAGTTGAATCGAAATTCAAAAGGAGATTAGAGAGTAAATCCAAGGAATTTATCTTTGATAAAATTAATGGGAACCTCTCCCTATGAATGTGAAATTTAGAAACTAACTGTCGGTTAGCCAAGTAGAATGGTTTTCTGGATATTGATCTGATGTTGGTTTCGGCCTTCGGGGTTAATATTTGGGGAATTATTCTCTTGATTAATTTACGATTAGTGACTGCTGAATTGGAATGAGGCGTATGTTGTGTTTGTGTAACACTTATTTAAAATATACGCGAGTTATTCGGAAAGACCGGGTTTATCCCATTCTGAATAACTGATACGACGATAAGTCGAAGATGAAGACGGTGGTTGAAGACCGGAGGTCTTCGCGTCGTTTGGGTAATTATTGATGATCTTGATTGGGCTGTACACCCAAGAAGATGGAAACAGTTGGTGATCATCCAGACGTACTTGGAGATCGATGGATATGCAGGGTACTAGGTGCCTCCGGTTTCGTTCAGACCCGGAACGAACTTGTAAATGGACTGTGTGTCTGACATTGGATTTTAGTCCGTGTGATTGATCTCCATTAAATATATATCTGTTTGGCGGTGGAGAATTTATTCTCTTGCTTAACGCCCTTCTCTGAGACGTACGAGCTCAGGGGTTATATATTAATGGATATCAAACGCATGGAGTGAATTACCTGTGTGGCATGCCTAAGTGGCAATTGATCGAGGCTTCTGTTCAAAAGCAAAGTCTTGTGGTGATGATCAAAGCACAGCCTGTGTGGCACAGCTTTGTGTAATGTGAATTCGCGAGCCTCGCACACCGGTTGTGAACCCGGGAGAGGACATCAGGGAGGGCATGCGTTTCTTTCTAGCTAGGGTGGTGTCAGTGACCTACCAGCCCTGACATTTATATACTTTTCACCTGTGTGGTTGTTGCTGTTGCGAGGCGCCTCGGTTTGATCGGACGATCCGGGTCCGATGGAGTCATTTATTGGCTCATTTACGCCCCAAAGGGCGGGGAAATGCATGTTCAGGCATTTTAATCCACATCGGTGGACCGGCCCTGACGATCCAAGGGCCCACCTGAGTCTGGGTCCTGAGGCTCGGGCTAGACAGTCTCGAATCGGTTGAGGACTATCTTTTGCCTCGGTTCATAGATGGAAATCCAATTTCCAAATACGTGACTTTGCGATTTTGATTGTATAACCTATATATGGCGACATAGTGGTATGAGGCATTCATGCCGCTTATGATTGATACTTATGATTTGAAGTTGTTTTATACACTATACACTTATAATAGTATCAAATGATTTCTTTTAAAAGTATCAAGCATTCTTGGCTATTATAAGGTAAAAACCCTATCCTCCGGCTTGCGTTGCATTGTGTGATGGGAACTGGGTCTTATAATAGCTTCATTTTTCTTTATTTAACATTGCACTGTTTGTTTTATGCACTGGTATTCTTGGGAGGAAACCCGTTCCGTGTTATACGGCGTGGTCCCTTGATTTACCTAACTTTAAAATAAAGATTAATAACTGTTTTAGTTCTCACACCAGTCACATGACTGACCTGGAGTTTATTGTTTTAACCTAAACTCTGGGTGCCCTTATTTTGACACGGGCAGCTAGTAGTTTTGGTTTTGCAGATTTATATTCACAGGATCCTGGTTTGCAGCTGGAATGATATCCGGAAAGCTTTGTATCCGTATATCTCTTCTAGTTGTGTATTGTATTATTTTCCGCTGCGATGTATTTAAATGTAATTTAAATCTCTGATATTTCTGTGTAATATTCATTTGTACTCTGTATATTCTTGTAATCTGACGCATTGTTGTAATATACAATGAAATGTTCTTCCGTCTGCGTTCTGATTTGTCGTGTTCTCGAAACGATAGGACGTTTCGAACGGTCTGGGTCGGTTTAGCGACTGGTTCGGATCGAGCGAAATTCCTTCTCGTCAAAGTTGGTATCAGAGCTTTGGTTTACAAAGCTCAGAGAACAGGACACATTAGAACCATACGAAAGAATTCATTAGATATTGGATTAGTAATATCCAATTAGAATGACTCGTTAGAGATGGGATCAGCAGTATCCTAGAACGAGTGTGAAGAGTATATTTTTAAAATGAAAACAAATTTTGTTTTGAAAATTTAAATCAATTATTCGTATTTGATTATTTATTTAAATTGATTAGGACAGTCCAGTATATAAAGATTTTGCATATACGCCTTGCAAACGTGTATTTGAAGTTTTAATATACTGGAAAGATATATAATTACACTCTAGTCGCCCGGGGGTGATTCTGATGATTGATATATCATCATCAGAATTTATATTCGAGTGACGAACGTGTAATATCTATATATTTCCTATTGACTGGTGTGAGAACCAAAAATTAGATAGGGCTTATTGTTGTGATTTGGCATCAAAAATCTGATTTTTGTATATATATCAAAATTATGAATTTGAAACTCTAATTCACTAATTGATTGATGTTTGTGTTGCTTGTTTAGTTGTTTGATAAATTTTGAACCATTACGCCTAATTGTATCAAATATTGAATTGTATTGAAATTGGTCATATTTGCTTGCATATACATCTACTTACATTGAACAGGTCATAGCAAGGAGGCTAGAGCAGAGAATAAAATTTGTTTGCCTGACAAATAGGTACATGTTTACTACATAATTTACTGTTTTGTTTGGGTGATGATGATTTTATGAGCCTATTGGCGTTTTCTTTTTCTTTTTGAGATCAGAAGGCCTATGTGGCAATTTCGGGATTTTCCCGTGGCTCCCGGTGCAGGGGAGGTTATGGCGAAATTTTTCGAAAATTTAGGGTGTTAGCCAAATTTTTGAAGAATTTGAAAATTCTCAGAAACTGAAAAGTTGGAGAATGGAAGCCAGATCGAACGTAGAGTTGAATGATCAAACCAGTTTCGACTTTGTTGCTTTTCGGGGACGAAAAGTTTTAAGTGGGGGAGATTGTAACAACCCGAAAATCTGGGCCAGTTTAAAATTTTTATTTTGGCAATTTTGGCGAATTTTGATTATTTAAAATGAATTATTTTAAATAATATCAACGAAAAATTTATTTTAGAATATATTTAGAACGTATATATTATATACGTCGTCGTTAGAATATATATAATTATATATAATTATAAATAGAATTGAAAATGGCGCGGTAGTTCGATAATTCGATTTCAAACTTCAATTGAACGAACCGGGTGCAAACCAGTCCGGATTTTAGTGAAACCAAAAACATTAGGATCTAATTGATAGTATATTCCCAACGAATCCGAAAAATTGAAATTTCATAGCGGAAATAAAAAGATATGTCCAGTTGAAAATTCTGAATAGTCGCTATGGAATTCAGGCCCTTAAAAATGGGAATTTTGCAAACGACCTCGGATTTCGACGAAACCACTTTTGTTGGATTGGTGATGTCAAGTTATTGCTAGGTTTCAAATTTCATAATTTTTCGAATCAATATGTGAGCGTGGCAAAGGAAAACGCGTTTGACTAGTTTCAGTTGATTTTAATCGACTGGAAAATGGCCATTTTTCCAACGGTCTCAGAATTCGACGAAACTAGTTTTGTTAGGACTGTATCGTCAGTACGAAGCTAGAAAATATTTTTCAGGAATTTTTAGAGTTAGTATGTGACCCCGGTAAATTGAAATGCGCGTTCAAATTCAATATATAGAGTTATATGTAGATTTTGACGGAAACTGATTCAAAAGATCGAATCAGCTTACGATACATATCCCATTGTGTTCGGAATGGGGGTAAAACGCTATAGACGACAGGCGGTGGGCCTCGTTTTGAGGTCGAAAATAAAAGTTGCTTTTTAGTGAAAAATAAAATAATTAATTAAATAAAAAAATATTCCCCCTTCCCTTTTCTTCTTAACCTGGCCCCCCTTCAATCGTTTTCATTTCAGATTCAAAAAAAGAAAAAAACCCACGACGTTGCCAATCGTCCCCCCCTCAAATCGCCATCGCCGGCGGCGGGAGCCACCGCAGACCCCCCTCTCTCCGATCCTTCATCGCCCCGTGCCGACGACACTCCGCCCCAATCGCGAACTCCAGCACCACGAGCCCGTCACCGCGCCATCGTGAGACCCGCCAGAAGCTTCCGCAGCCGCCTGACCATGCTCCGCCACCCTCCTGCTCCGGCGCCCCACCTGCGAAGCGCCCCCACTCCACTAGCAATTCCGACGAGCCCCAGTGAGCTCCAACATTCGGAACCCTAGGTTTTTGTGAGTCCTCTGATTTTGTTTTATTTCTTTTTTTATTTACCTTATAAAAAAATATGATTTATAATGATAGAAAGGTTGGATTTTTATTAACAATATAAAAGAAGAGATTTTTAAATTGAAAAAGAAGAGATTTTTAAATTGAAAAGGAAGAGATTTTTAAATTGAAAAAGAAGAGATTTTTAAATTGAAAAAAGCGAGATTTTTAAATTGAAAAAGGCGAGATTTTTAAATTGAAAAAGGTGAGATTTTTAAATTGAAAAAGGTGAGATTTTTAAATTGAAAAAGGCGAAATCTTTATATGAAGAATTGCGTGATAAAAATAGAATTTTTATCTATATGACATCGAAATAAAAATTTGATTTTTATATATTGAATAGCGAAATAAAAATTTGATTTTTATATATTGAATAACAAAGTAAAAATTCCATTTTTACATATTGAATAGCGAAGTGAAAATTCGATTTTTAAATGTATGAAGCGATTATAAAAATATGATTTTCAAATTGAAAGTGAACAAATAAAAATGTGATTTTTATTTTAAAGACATCAAAATATAAAAATGTGTGATTTTTATATATGTAGTGAATACGGGCAACGAAGATGACAAAAATGCGATAACGATGAAGATTTCTATCAAAGAAGAGTCAAGATGAGTGGATAGCTATCGGTGAGAATTTCTCACTCTTCAATTTCTTTTCTAGTTATATATATATACTAGGATGCAGACGGTGCTTAGTAGCACCCGACACAATCGTCCACAGACCATGGACTTATTTGATTGGTTGTGTAGTTGGTTAGATTATTTGGTTTGAATTGAATTGTTTGGTGAATTAAATGGATTTGATTGATGTGTGAATGGCATGGGCCTTCACTAGACCGGGGATAAGGCTAGGCCTCGTCCCGTTTCTAGTATCGTGCCGTTATGCCGTCGAAATTTTCTAAAATAAGTTAGAAAAAAAATCATTTTATTTAATAAATGAACTGAATAGAATATTTTCATAGGTTGAATAAAATGTTTTATCGTTAAAAATATAATTTTTAACGTGAAAGTGAATAAATAGATATTTATAAACAAATCGGCCGATTTGTTTATATACACTGATTTGACTGATATTGATTGGGTCGATAAATTTTACACATCGCCCAACTGCACAAATAAAATATGTGTTTGATTGTTTGAAACCCCACACGGGTGTTGGGATGAAATTTGAAGTTCACTCATCCTGATTGATTAAATATGTCGATCGATTGATTGACAGGCTGCTATAAGCGTTAGATATCTATATTTGATGCTTATACAGTGTAGTGCACTTTGGTTGATGGTTGATTATTTTTCAATGCTATTATATACATGTGATGTATGAAAATCCATATAATTAATATTATATGGTGATTGATTGGGCCTCATTCCAATTTAGAAAATAAAGAATATTATAAAATAAAGGTTCATGTGTTGACAGTACTCATCCGTTGAGATTAGTCATGTGTTGAACGAAATATTTTAGTAATAAAATTTACATCTTTATCAATAAAAAATAAAGGTTCATGTGTTGACAGTACTCATCTGTTGAGATTAGTCATGTGTTGAACGAAATATTTTGATAATAACAACTATTTTGAAAAAGAAATATTTGAAATAGAATATTTGAAAATAGAAATATATGAAGCCGTGTTGATTAGATTGACGCCATTTTGACGTGAACGATATTTATATCGATTTTATTCAATTTAAAATGAATATTGAAAAGTGATTACGAAATCGAATATTTTGAAATGAAATTTGAATTAAATTGAATAGAAAACGAATTCGAATTGAATAGAAAACGAATTTGATTTCAATTGAATATATAACGAATTTGAATTGAATAGAAAATGAATTGAATTTGAATAGGAAAACGAATTCGAATTGAATTGAAAAGAAAACGAATTCGAATTGAATTGAAAAGAAAATGAATTCGAATCGAATTAAAATCGATTTGAATTAAAATCAAATAGAAATGAAAGTAAAAAGGATTTATAATAGAAAATTCAATTTCGATTTGAATTTGAAATAAAGGTTAAATTGTTTTTGAAACGAATTCAAAACTATTTATAAAATTCGTTTTAAATAGTAATCGACGAAATATATATTATATATATAATATAATTGCCTGAATAGAACGCGCCGCGGCAGTTCGCGAATTTCGACCATTGACTTCGAACGGATATTGCGGGAGATCCGACCATCGGATTCTCCTAAAACCGGAACCGTTGGGTTCGTATCGAAAAGAGCTTTTTAACGAATATTAGAAATTAGAAATCTAACGGTTGGATTTGGAATTATGTACAAATTAAATTTGAAAAAGGTCGCTGTAAGTGCAGTTCGATGGCCGTTGATGAAAATCGACTGTACGGGTCTTGATAAAATTATTAAAATTAGTAATAATTTGTGTGAAATCATAAGAAATGATTTAGAAAGAATTGGGATGAAAAACTCCATATTTGAAAAGATAAAAATATATTTTTATCGAAATGAACTAGTTTTGAACTAGAATCATAATTCTATTTATTTTTAAATAAATAAATTGAATTTGAAATGGTTTTGAAAATAACCAGAATTTCCAATGATTTCATTGGAATGGATTTGAATCGAAATTGTCTTCGGAATATTTCGATGTTGGATTTCGAGATTATACAGATGTTGTTATGGAAATTTGAAAGATATAGATATATATATCGTTATTTCCAATACGATATCTGTTGATCGTAGAATTTGATATTGAATATAAGCCGATATGTTTTCTATTCAGAGCCTTGTATTTAATATCAAATGTGATTTGGGTTTGTCGTGAATGGTGTCTTGACTAACATTGTTCTTGAACCCAGTTGAGAAAAGATAAAATCTTTTTATTTAGATTTAATGAAGTGTACCAATTAAATAATATTTAATTGGAATTGAATTCGAATTGATTTTTGGGTTTATCGTGAGCAGTGTTTTAAATAACACTTGTTCTTTAACCCGATAATTAATGGAATGTGATTTTGGGTTTATCGTGAACCGTGTTTTAAAATGACACTGATTCTTTAACCCAGTTAACGATTAAAACTAAGTGGAGTTTTAATGAATCTTTAATTAGATTGAAATAATCGAAATGGAGTATTACCAGTTTTGCTCCAGGCGATAGTTAAATCTTTAATTAGATTTGAACGTGAAATGGTAATTGAATTTACCGATAACACCGTGGTGTTAGATATGAAGTATAACCAGTTTTACTTCATGGGATGAATAGGTTGGGATTGGGAAATCAAAACAAATGATTACTTCGGTAAGGTTCGTTAATCTCGACTAGTTGAATCGAAATTCAAAAGGAGATTAGAGAGTAAATCCAAGGAATTTATCTTTGATAAAATTAATGGGAACCTCTCCCTATGAATGTGAAATTTAGAAACTAACTGTCGGTTAGCCAAGTAGAATGGTTTTCTGGATATTGATCTAATGTTGGTTTCGGCCTTCGGGGTTAATATTTGGGGAATTATTCTCTTGATTAATTTACGATTAGTGACTGATGAATTGGAATGAGGCGTATGTTGTGTTTGTGTAACACTTATTCAAAATATACGCGAGTTATTCGGAAAGACCGGGTTTATCCCATTCTGAATAACTGATACGACGATAAGTCGAAGATGAAGACGGTGGTTGAAGACCGGAGGTCTTCGCGTCGTTTGGGTAATTACTGATGATCTTGATTGGGCTGTACACCCAAGAAGATGGAAACAGTTGGTGATCGTCCAGATGTACTTGGAGATCGATGGATATGCGGGGTACTAGGTGCCTCCGGTTTCGTTCAGACCCAGAACGAACTTGTAAATGGACTGTTTGTCTAACATTGGATTTTAGTCCGTGTGATTAATCTCCATTAAATATATATCTGTTTGGCGGTGGAGAATTTATTCTCTTGCTTAACGCCCTTCTCTGAGACGTACGAGCTCAGGGGTTATATATTAATGGATATCAAACACATGGAGTGAATTACCAGTGTGGCATGTCTAAGTGGCAATTGATCGAGGCTTCTGTTGAAAAGCAAAGTCTTGTGGTGATGATCAAAGCACAGCCTGTGTGGCACAGCTTTGTGTAATGTGAATTCGCGAGCCTCGCACACCGGTTGTGAACCAGAAACGGGAGAGGACATCAGGGAGGGTATGCGTTTCTTTCTAGCTAGGGTGGTGTCAGTGACCTACCAGCCCTGACATTTATATACTTTTCACCTGTGTGGTTGTTGCTGTTGCGAGGCGCCTCAGTTTGATCGGACGATCCGGGTCCGATGGAGTCATTTATTGGCTCATTTACGCCCCAAAGGGCGGGGAAACGCATGTTCAGGCATTTTAATCCACATCGGTGGACCGGCCCTGACGATCCAAGGGCCCACCTGAGTTTAGGTCCTGAGGCTCGGGCTAGACAGTCTCGAATCGGTTGAGGACTATCTTTTGCCTCGGTTCATAGATGGAAATCCAATTTCCAAATACGTGACTTTGCGATTTTGATTGTATAACCTATATATGGCTACATAGTGGTATGGGGCATTCATGCCGCCTATGATTGATACTTATGATTTGAAGTTGTTTTATACACTATACACTTATAATAGTATCAAATGATTTCTTTTAAACGTATCAAGCATTCTTGGCTATTATAAGGTAAAAACCCTATCCTCCGGCTTGCGTTGCATTGTGTGATGGGAACTGGGTCTTATAATAGCTTCATTTTTCTTTATTTAACATTGCGCTGTTTGTTTTATGCACTGGTATTCTTGGGAGGAAACCCGTTCCATGTTATACGGCATGGTCCCTTGATTTACCTAACTTTAAAATAAAGATTAATAACTGTTTTAGTTCTCACACCAGTCACATGACTAACCTGGAGTTTATTGTTTTAACCTAAACTCTGGGTGCCCTTATTTTGACACGGGCAGCTAGTAGTTTTGGTTTTGCAGATTTATATTCACAAGATCCTGGTTTACCGCTGGAATGATATCCGGAAAGCTTTGTATCCGTATATCTCTTCTAGTTGTGTATTGTATTATTTTCCACTGCGATGTATTTAAATGTAATTTAAACCTCTGATATTTCTGTGTAATACTCATTTGTACTCTATATATTCTTGTAATCTGACGCATTGTTGTAATATACAATGAAATGTTCTTCCGTCTGCGTTCTGATTTGTCGTGTTCTCGAAACGATAGGGCGTTTCGAACGGTCTGGGTCGGTTTAGCGATTGGTTCGGATCGAGCGGAATTCCTTCTCGTCACACTTATATTCAATATCAAGTTCTGAAACTAAGGGATATCGCATTGGGAATAACGATATCTGTATCTTCCAAATTCCCATAGAAATATCCGTATAACCACAGAATCCAATATCGAAATATTCCAAAGATTATTTCCATTCTAATCCATTCCAATTTATTCATTGGAAAATTCTGGTTATTTTTAAAACCATTTCAATTCCAATTTATTTCTTTAAAAATATTGGATTATTATTCTAGTTAATAACTAATTCATTTTGATAAAAATATATTTTTACCTTTACAAAATAGAAATTTTGTATCGAAATTCTTTCCAAATTATTTATTATGATTTTACACAAATTATTAATGTTTTCAATAATTTTATCAAAGCCCGTACAGTTGGTTTCCAATAACGCACATTGAACTACATCCATATCGACCTTTTCCAAATTTGATTTGGTCATAATTCCAAATACAACTGTTAGAATTCAAATCTCTTATATTCATTGGAAAGCTCTTTTCGATACAAACCCAATGTTTCCGGTTTTTGGAGAATCCGACAGTCGGATCTCCCGTAATGTCAATTCGAAGGCAAAGCTCGAAATTCGCAAACGGGCGCGGCGCGTTCTATTCAGGTCATTAAATATATATATTACATATATTTCATCGATTTCCATTTTATGTATTTTATAAATCGTTTATAAATTCATGTCAAAACGATTTTAACTTCATTTTCAACTTTAAATCAAAATGGAATATTTCATATCATTATAATATTAAAATGATAATATTTTCAAAATATCAGATTTTGAAATCAATTCTTTTCGATATTCATCATAAAATGGATAAAATCGACCGATAAACCCGTTCGGGTTAAAATGGCAATTAACTACTCAATTCGGCTTCATATTCCCTATAGTTATGAATATTTCAATATTTTGGTGTCCATCAAAAATCGGACATCAAAATCATATTCTGATTCTTCACTGAATATTATTTGAAAACTATACTATATTTATTTAAAACTATAATGAATATTATTTGAAAACTTTACTGAATATTATTTTAAAACTATACTATATATTATTTGAAAACTATACTGAATATATTTGAAAACTATACTGAATATTATTTCAAAACTATACTGAATATTATTTGAAAACTATAATATATATTCTTTTAAAACTATTTGTTATTTCTGAATTGGAATCAGACTCAATCAATCACCATATAATTTTGTCTATATGGATTCCATACATCGCATGTATTCAAAAATAGTGATAAACAACTATTAAACAGTCAATTCACACCCAGATGCAATTCACTGCTGTATAAGCGTTAAATATTTAAAATAATGCTTATCACTGTTTATCAACCCATCGATTGACATATAACTAAATATTGGGATTCGTGTATGTCGAATATCTTCCTAACACCCGTGTGGGGTTTTCAAACAACAACAGTCTATTTAAAATAATCACTAGTTAATAAATTTAACCTGTTCTGTTTCAATTTGAATTATTTTTCTATTTAACCAATTTTCGCTGTTTAAATTATAAATGAATATTTATAATTTAATTTCAACTACCTCAAAATAATATTAAATTATTTTTAATATTTTAAACATTTCAGCATCACAATCGACACACAATATAGTCAATTTTTCCATAATACAATCCAAACAAACAAACAACCATGGTTTGTACAATAAAATAGTGTTTGGAGCTACTAAGCCCCATCTGCAACCTATGATATAAAACTGTAAAATAATTTGAGTGAGAAGGAGTTCTCACATTGATCGGTTTTAGAAATCACTGAATAGCAATTATTTTAATAAAATTAGACCGATGTTTAATTTTATCAAAAATCCAAATGGCTTCTCTTTCAGTTCTGGTCTGCTCTAAAATGTAGCTCTCTTCAACACGAGTCCAACGAACTTTGAATCATTCGATTCTGATAAAATTCAGATAAGATACAAGGTTTTTAACATTTTAATTACATTAATGACTAATTTATAATACAATTAAACTAATTACATTAGAAAATCCATTCTTCTTCACCGATTTGCACTACTCCAGGCGAAACCCTAAAAGCTCGCTGTAACAACCCGGAAAATCAGAACCAATTTCAAAATTTTAACTTGGCTATTTTAGTGGATTTTGAATATTTAAAATAAATTATTTTAAATAATAATGACCAAAAAATCTATTTGGATCGAAGTTATGGCGAATATATTTATTTTAATTATAGAATAATGCCTGAAATGGCGCGACAGTTTGAAAATTTGAATTCGAACTTTGACTGACTATACAGGATATTTTTAATATATGATAGCATATTTTTAATAGTGTTGTTTAAATTCATATTCTTACATGTATGTGTTATAACACTTTACACATAGCAAATTTTCAAATGCCATTCTTTGTAAATAGTTGTTCATTTTTTTCAAAAAGGTTTTAAACTTTATTGTAGCAAAACTCTTTGCTTTAAACTTAGAACACTCTTGATTAAAAACATGTTTAATCACTCTCTTAGTTCTCAAAACAAAGTCAAGAAAATATTTGCATTTTTATATGCATATATAAAAAAAAAATATTGTCAAGTCCTCTTGCAAATCATGATCTCATTCATGTATCACATGCACTATGCATCATGCTAGCAAATAGGACCCTTAGGAAGATTTTTAGGCACATGACAAAATCAATTTAGAGGAAAGCATTTTCAGTTTTCAGATCTATTTCTTTTCTTTCATTTGATTTTCTGAAAATAAAATTCTTGTTTCATTTTTCAAAACTTTGGCTATATTGTCAATGAACATGTGCATCAAGGATCTACAAAATCATGCATATACATCATAAATCTTACCTACACTAGTTGAATTCAACACCATAGATTTTTCTGAGTATTTTCCTATGCATTTTCATCACATGCTATGGATTCTTAGGTACAAAACTTTCAGATTTTAACTCACCTTGGATGGCAAGTATGTATTTAAAATAAATTCTTGTAAAATCAAAAATGACATGTGAGAAAAATGGTTTGAAAGCTCAATATTTTCTGAGCATGGATGGTACGAAAGAAGCTGCTATTTTTGTCTAAGACCACGGAGAGATTTAGCAAATAACATGGAGGTACATAAGGCATTAAATGTGATGGTTCATGGTCCACCAATGGGAGGGAATTTGGGGCTGGCACAGGGGAATTTTCAGCATGTATTAGCTGTTGGAATCCACGTGAGTCTTAGGTATTAGTGTGGTGATTTTGAGAGAGAAATGTTTGTTTATGTGGTCTTTCATTTGTCAAGCAAAAAGATGGTTTTCTGTTTTCAAATCATGCATTAAATGCACTAGTATTTTATTCATTTCTTACCCTTATATAAAGACCAGTCCATGCACTCATCTCACTCACAAAAACACACAACCATTCAATGAATTTTCAGCAAATAAAGCAAGGGTTTTAAGCATCTAAAGTTAGTAAAACTGTTTTGAATTTTCTGTTTTAAATACCTGCAGTCTTTATTGTTTGGACTATGAGTGATCTTGGATTTCTTTTATGATCTTGTTCAAGTAACCTATCATGTATGGTTTGATTGTTTGTTATGATGTAGTGATCATTGATTTGTATGTGAAAACCTTAAGTGTCATATGTTAAAGTTGTATTACCTGCTACTGTCACCAGACACTGTTTTTCGTTGGTAAAATCTCTATAGATTTAGATAGATCAGTGGATATAGGTTAGTGGATTGATGAGATGATGCCATACCCTTTTAAAAACCTTTTACATAAGTTATATAAGTACTCAAAAGGAAGTAAACTCGGCCAAAACCTTACTGTCATTTAAAAAGAAAACAACAGTAGTTGCTCTCTGTTTCACAAAACCAAGGTGGATTTTCAAATGGCTTAAAAACCGGATTTGATTACATAATCATGATCAAGGAACAAAATAATGATTTTTAAAATAAAAATCTAGATTTTTAAGTATGTGAATCATGAGAAATGAGGAGATGGCCAAAATTTAGACTTTGGTGAATTTCCGGCGGAGCATTTAATTTGAGGTGATGGCACTCGGCCTGAAGGAGTATGGGAGGATATAGATCATAGGAAAAATATAGGTTTAATTTTTAAATGAATAGATTTTGTAAAATTAGTAAAATTAGGGCTTAAAACTTGTTTTGGGTTGGTTTTCTTCATGGCCGAACTGCTCGGAGGTGGAGGGACTAGGGGGTGCGGTCCAGGGGGGATGGCGGCGCTTGGGTGGTGTGGTGACGTGGCCCGGTGGTGATGGTGGCGTGTGGTCAAGGGAAGACGTGGTGTGGGTTTTCTTGGATGTTGTTTTTTTTTGAAAAAGAAGGAGGGGCATGGCATTTTGCTGTTCAGGCCAGGGGAAGTTCGTCGGAGGATGGCGAGGGGGACTGGTGATGGAGGGTGACTGATAGCGACAGCCGTTGGTGACAGGAGGCAGCTCTGGTGCTTGTGCACGTGCACAGCCATGGCGGGAGAAGGAAGAAGGAAAAGGAGAAGGGGACATTGGAGTTTGCAAGTGATCGGCCATTGTTTTCACGTGTCCACACCATGTTTTCAGTCTGGTACTTTGACCAGATTGGTACTTTGGCATTTTTAAGTTTTAAATCAAGGATTTTGAATAAAATTTAAATTCAAATTAGTTTTAAATTAAATATTAGTTTAAATAAAATAAGACAATAAATATTTAAATAAAAATGGAATTTTTATTTAATTAACAAGTCAAGGGAACTAAGTGAATCAGGATCTTGTACAGATTTTGTCGACGGTCGAAATTTAAAATACAGGATCTGTAAATTTTATTAAATTATAAATTTAGTTATAATTTAAATTAACATGTATTTGTTAACGAAATATTTAGATTTAATCATACAAGTGATAAAGAACGTATGTAACACATACACTGAACTTGTCAATTCAAACTGTAATCTCAAGATACGAGAAACCGGTCATGCACAGATCTGTATTTTTTGAAATCAGAACTGTGAATCATATTTAATTATGTTTAGATTAATAATTTAAAAGAGAATATTCGTTAATCATTTCAAAGAGACCGAAATGAATATTTTATTTTGACTTGATTATATGCCGTACGCCGGAGATTTTTAATTTGAAGACGGCGATATACAAGGACTATTTGTGAATAGTACCATCAGTTTGTTCAAACCCAGAACATCTTGTGTGGACGAATGTCTGACAAAGTAATTCTAATTGATCACGTACATTGACCTTTTCAAACGTATTTATATGGTGGCAGAGGAATTCGTTTCTCTCGCCGTATACCTGTAATATATTTTGAGAGAGTCAATTAGTGATCGGGAAGTTTTGACGATGTGGCATTCAAAGGAAATAAACCAGTGATGATCACGTAAGTCTAGCCTCAAGCCGCACACCCAGGAAATGACAAAAATCGAGCAGAGCAGTATGGCTATGTGGGTCGCTCCCATTAGGGTGTAGCATCATCAATCTAGAGAAATTCCTTTTGTTTCTTAATTTATCGATTCTGCCCAATCGGGAATGGTTGCCGTACACAACCATTGGTGATATACACTCGATACACTCAAGAGAAATGAGTGGTCGGTCATGTAAGGGCCGGGTTACAAGATGTTCTTATTGAACCCAGGTGTATTTTCCTCTAGAGATACATCAAAGGAAGGTGGTCCCATACCTTATCATAGTTGGAATCCCAATTTCCATAAGTACCAAGTGGGTTTTATTTGTATACTGTATAGGAGAATGTGAGATGCAAGCATTCTTCTAGATTTTTAATTATTTGTGAAAAACAAATCGACATTATGATAATATCTGGTTTAATGTATACAAAGTGTTTTGGTCTCATAGGGTAAAAACCTGTTCCGTATTCACGGCGTGGTCTTATGAGATATTTTCTTTAAACTGTTTACTCATACCAGTCCCCTGACTGACCCGAAGTTTATTTTTCTGTGTTTTCCTTAAACTCTTGGGTATTCGTAACACTTGTTATGAATAGACAAGTGAATCAGGATTTGGATAAAACTTATGAAGCTGGATGAAGACTTCCTGTGTACTAGTCTACCTATCTTATCTACTGTATAATTAAGTCTGCAAGTTAGTCGTCAATGATATGTATAATTAAAGATGTACTATGAATGGCTTGTATCACTAGACCTATGATGCTCTGATGTAATATGTACTGCTGTGTAATATTATGAAGTATTATCTTTTGTGAAAATTCCGCTGTGAGATTCTGATGTTTCAATGATTTTATCTTCTATCTATTTTTATTCTTATTAGTGGCACGACTTCCGATGTGTTCGAAAGTTGGGTCGTTATAGTTGGTATCAGAGCTTAGGTTACCGTTTACCTAGGCTTTGGGTGAGTGTGAGAGAGCATATTTTTATATAAAATTTAAAATAAATCAACTTGGATGATGTACCTAAGTTAGTTATATCCGATCAAGTCTTGATTATCGACCTGTCGTATTCAGGTAATTAAGTATGAGTACCCGTGCACGAAGAGGTCGAGCTAGAGGGTCTTCCACTATTACTGGTCGTACTACTGGATCCCAAGACCAAGGTAAAACAGTGGAAGAAGTTACGCCATTCCAATAGGACAAAAGCTTTGCAACGATCTGTAAGGTGTATACCACTCTGGGAGGGAAGGTATTCAAAGGGACTGAATCTTTTAGTGAGGTTCAAGCATGGTTGAGCAACTGTGAGAGGATTTTCAAAGGATTGAAGTTCAGGGATGAGCAGAAACGTCTCTTAGCATCGTGGCAACTCCAATTAGCTGCTGCAATCTAGTGGGATGCTCAAACTACAAATTTTCATGAAGAAGATTTTACTTGGGACAAAATCAAAGAAGCATTTGAAGCACAATTTCTGCTTGCCACTGGAAAAACGAGGATGTATCGGGATTTCATCGATCTCAAACAAGGGAACATGAAAATATTCGAATATGAGAACAAATTCAATGCACTTTCCTGTTTCGGGCCAGAACTGATCAACACCCCACTCAAGAAGATTGAAATGTTTATAGCAGGATTGAAGGATAGCCTGTAAGTTCAAATGATTGGACATCCCAAGATTCCATTTGTTGATCTAGTTGATATGGCAGTTCGTTATGAGGCACCGGAAGGTAAAAAGCCAGTGGCAAAAGCAGCACAGACAGGAGGAGCTAGTGCTGAGAATCCAAATAAAAGGAAATTCAATCCGAACTGGAACAACAACAAGGGAGTACCTAAGATGGGGGAGAAAGCCAGGGAGCGATTCAAAGATACCAAATGCCACAATTGCCTGCAAAAGGGACATATTGCTAAATTCTGCACCAAACCAGCAGCGAAGAAGCCACAGCAAACTCAGCAGCAATAACAACAACCTCAGCAACAACAGCAAAAACAACAGCAAGGCCGTGGAAATGCAATGGTCATGAAGACTCTGTGTTTCAACTGCCATCAGCCTGGGCACTTGGTTAAGGACTGTCTACTCATGAAGAGGGCACAACAACCAAAGGTATATGCTATCAAAAGTGAACCATCAACTTCCCAAGATGTGAAAGGCAAGGGAGTTCTCGAAGGTACTTTTGATTTAAATGGGATTGATGTTCGCGTTTTATTTGACACCGGCGCCTCGAATAGTTTCATTTCTTCTGGCATAGTAGGAAAATTCTGATTTATTCCAAAAATTTCCCCGAATCCAATTTGCATATCTAATCCTATTAGAGGGAAAACTGAACTAAAGATGTATTGCAATAATGTGGAACTCTCGTACCTTTCGCATTCCTTTCTTTTCAATTTCTACGTTTTGAATTTCAAAGGATTTAATTTTATACTTGGGATAGACTGGTTGGTAAATTCCAAGCTAAGATTAAATGCGACAAAGAAATCGCAACTCTGGTGACCAATACTGGGAGCAAAGCTAGGATACCATGTGGAAAACCCGGTATTCATATGTGTAGTTTCTTGTATGCTTTGGAAGCACCGCAAGAGAATTTGGGGACATTAGAAGTAGTCAGAGATTTCTCCGACGTATTTGAAGAAGTTAAGAGTTTACCGCCACATCGAGAGATAGAGTTCCGCATCAATCTAATTCCAGGAGCTAGACCAATCGTTCAACCAAAAAGATGAATGGCACCAAAGGAAGTCATGGAACTCGAGAAGAAAACTCAATATTTACAGGCTAGAGGATTGATCAGGCCAAGCTTCTCAAGCTGGGGTTCAACAGTAGTTTTCGTGGTTAAGTCTGATGGATCAGTAAGACTGTGTGTCGACTACAGGGAGTTAAATAAAGTGACCATCAAGAATAAGTATCCTTTGCCGCGGATTGACGATCTCTTTGATCAGTTGAATGGAGCTACAGTGTTTTCTCAAGTGGACCTTGCTACAGGATTCCATCAGTTAAGAATCGCTGAAGATAGCATTCCTTTAACTGCTTTCAGAGGCCCGGATTTCTTTTATGAATGGTTAGTTATGCCATTCGGATTAACCAACGCACCAACATATTTTGTTGATTTGATGAAACATGTCTTCAGGAAGATTCTGAACAAGTTCGTTCTGGTTTTTATTGACGATATCTTAATATTTTCAAAGACAGAAGAAGAGCACCGATATCATCTTAAAGTGGTATTGGAGACTCTAAGGACGAATGTATTGAAGGCAAAGTTTTCTAAATGTCATTTCTGGCAATCTGAAGTCAGATTCTTGGGGCACATTGTAAATGGAGATTGTATTTCTGTAGACCTGATCAAAGTTGAGGCAGTGCAACAATGGAAGCAACCCAGAACACCTACAGAGGTCCGTAGTTTCTTGGGATTAGCAGGATATTACAGAAGATTTATCCAAGATTATTCTAACATTTCTTCTCATTTGACTAAGCTGACAAAGAAGGGTGAGAAATTTATATGGACTCCGAAGTGTGAAGAATCATTCAGGGAGTTAAAGAAGAAATTGACAGAAGCACCAGTTCTTGCTGTTCTCGATGGGAAAAGTAAATTTGAGGTTTATACTGATGCTTGTGGAGTGGGACTCGGTGCAGTACTAATGCAGAATGGACGTGTGGTTGCGTATGCTAGTAGATGATTGAAGATTCATGAGAAGAATTACGCTACACACGATCTAGAGTTATTGGCGGTTGTTTTTGCATTAAAAATGTGGAGACACTACTTGTTAGGAGGGAAGTTCGAGCTTTTCACAGATCACAAACCACTCAAATATCTGTTTTCTCAAAAAGATCTCAACCTGAGGCAACAGAGATGGTTGGAATTCCTTACATCGTATGATCTGGATATTATCTATACGCTAGGGAAAGAAAATGTCGTAGCAGACGCTCTAAGCAGAAATGCGATCTTATCTCTTCTAGAAGCTACCCCAGCACTTCAAGGAAGGATAATGGCAAATCAACGGAGAGATGAGAATCTGGAGAAGTTAATTCAAGGAGTTATAAAAGGAGGGGAGTCAGATTTTGAAGTGGATGGCCGGGGTATTCTCAAAATTAATGGAAGACTGTGTGTTTCTGATGTTGATGGGCTAAGGCAGGATGTTTTGGCAGAATGTCATAAATCAAAGCTGAGTATCCATCCAGGAGTACACAAGATGTATAAAGATATGAGGCGAGTATTTTGGTGGCCTGGGATGAAAAGGGATATTCTGGCTTATGTAAATCAGTGTCTATGCTGCCAGCAAATAAAGGGTGATAACCAGAAAACAGCAGGGCTACTGAAACCTTTGGAGATTCCTAACTAGAAGTGGGAGATGATATCGATGGATTTCATCGATGGTTTACGCAAGACCAGAAAAGGATATGAAGCAGTGTGGGTGATAGTAGATCGACTGACGAAGAGCGCACATTTTATTCCGGTGAAACCAACTCGGACTGCAGCTTAGTTAGCCGAGATTTTTATAAGGGAGATTGTGCGATTACATGGAGTACCAGTGAGTATTATAAGTGATAGAGACCCCATTTTCACCAGTAAATTCTGGGAGGCACTCCAAACAACATTGGGGACCAAGCGGAATTTAAGTACTGCTTATCATCCCCAAACAGACGGCCAGACAGAGAGAGTGAACAGGATATTGGAAAACCTGTTAAGGGTGTGTATTCTTGACTTTGGAGGATTGTGGGAGGATCACCTACATCTAATTGAATTCTCCTACAACAACAGCTACGAAGTAAGTATAGGCATAGCACCATATGAAGCTCTCTATGGTAGACCGTGCAGATCATCATCTTGTTGGAAAAAATCAGGAAATAAACTTGTTCTCGGACCAGATATGATTCGAGAAGCAACTGAGAAGGTGGAGTTAGTTAAAATATGAATGAAGGAGGCCCAGGATCGACAGAAAAGCCATGCAGACAAAAGACGAAGGGATCTTAATTTTTCTGTTGGGGATTTTGTGTTTGTGAAGATTTCACCAATCAAGGGAACAATCAGATTTGGTAAGACAGGGAAGTTAGCTCCACGATATGCGGGACCTTTCCGTGTTCTTGAGAAGGTCGGATCTCTTGCTTATAGGGTGAAATTACCTGAGAGAATGGCAGGGATTCACAATGTTTTTCATGTATCTCATCTCCGCAAATGTGTTCACAACCCGTCTTTAATCTTGGATCCATCGACTCAGGAGGATCTTTAAATTGAACCAAACTTGACTGCGGTTAGATATCCAGTCTATGTAGTGGATAAAGAAGAAAAGAAACTTAGGAATAAGGTCGTGAAGCTACTCAAGATACAGTGGAGTGAGAATCCATATGACTGTACTTGGGAAAGGAGAAGCATATCAAGGAGTTCTATCCAGATTTTGTTGTGAATTAGGTGTTAGCTGTCCTATGTTTGTTTTGGATGTATCCTATGTATGGTGGTATTGTATGGCTTGTATGGATGTTATCTATTGTCTGGAAATGGAATTTGGGTTTTCATCTCTATGGATTATAGACGTTATGAGGACTCATCATTCGTAGGACTTATGAACTCTTTCAGTTTACTATCACTTGTACTGAAATTTGTTCTTTGTTTCTTTTCCAGATGGCACCGATCTTTAAGAGGACAGCTAGGAAGAGACTGACCCATTACAGAGATTGAGATTGCACACCGGCATCAGTATTCATGAGTTGGTAGGTACTCAGGATGATGAGGGGTCGAGACGATATGTAGATACGGAGGAGTCAGGCATATACCAGGGGGAGTCTTCCATTGAGGAGGATAGTAGGGACCTTCCTCAGGAGTCGGCTTATGAGGGAGATGATGATAAGGTAGAGTACTATGTAGGCGAGGGAGAAGATGGTTGAGATGATAGTGATAATGACAGCAGTGGAGACGACAGTGATGACGAGGATGATATGGATGATGAGGAGCCTGAGGAGGAGCCGGAGGAGGAACCCGAGGAGGATCCAGAGGAGGAGCCCGAGGAGGATCCGGAGGAGGAGCCCGAGGAGGATCCTGAGGCACAACCCGAGGAGGATATTCCACTTGCTCAGTCACAACCTGAGGAGGACATTCCACTTGCGCAGCCACAGCCTGAGGAGGACATTGCACAGCCACAGTATGAGCCATGGGTTCACGCACCACCAGTACCAATGGATGGACAGTGTAACAACCCGGAATTTTAAGTGTATTTTTATTTAATTATTTAATTTAAATTTTGATATTTATTTTATTTTATTGGTTTAAAACTCGGTTTGTTGTATTTTATGACTATTTTGATTTTGAATTTAAAACTAAATTTATTTTGGTTTTATATAGCGAATGAATTTGATTTGATATGAATTTAATTTTCAATTTCAATCTTATTTTGTATATAAATAAAATCGAGAGTATTTAGTTGAATTTTAATTTATTTAGGAAATTAAAACATGAATTGATTTATAATGAAACGTTTATCTTTAATATTTTGTTATTTTCATTTAGAAGTGATTTAAATAATTTTATATTGAAAACGTCAAATTTTAGTCACTTCGTTTGAATCAGTTTTTGACGATTATTTGCGGTAGCAGCAACCGATATATCTCAAATTAAAATGAAAATGTAATATAAAAATAAAAATACGAAAAAAAAATATTTGAGATGCATCTAACCAGACATAGCATAGAAATTAATTTCGTCGGAAAATTTGAATGTTTGTCAATCACGTAATTTTCTGTGCAAAGCTGCGCACATCAGTTCAAATTTTAACGATTTTGAAATCTCTCTGAAACCAGTTCGGACAAACATAAAAGATATTATATTCATTGTCACGAATCCGACGGGGAAATTCGTTTCGTGAAAATCGGACGTTTCGACCTCCGTTGATTGTTCTTCCTTCCGAATTTTACGTTTAAAAGGGGTCTGTAATGCCTTTTTGAACGGAGCGTCCTGACACTGCAAATTATATACCATTGTGTCTGTCTCATCACGCTGATTAGCGCAATACATTCGTTTGTCAGTTTTGGTGCTCGGTTCGTGATGAAATCATGGAAATGCTTATGCAGTTCAGTTTTGAAACAAAGTCATTTGACTTCGAAGTTTCCATATTCGGATCCTGCATAGTTTTCTAAACATTGTGGGTCTGCAAAACGTGTCCTTTCATTTCACTAAACCACCCGAATAAATTTTGGTTTCTAAATGGACACATGTAGTCTTCTTTCTTTCATATATTAAGTTCCTTTACGTTCCTACACCATGCATTTCCTTTATTCTTCAAAACCAACGTGGATAGTTTTTCTATTTCTCATATTTACCATGCAAGCAACTCTCTTCTCCAAAAGCCATACATTACATTCATTTGAAAAGCCTCTTCTTATTATGTCCATGCACTTTCTTTCTTGTCTTCATGTGATTGCATGCGTTTAGAAAGTTTCAAAAGCCAAACCGTCATTTTTCCAATATCTGCTCATTTCCAAAGCACTGCGTTTGGTTTCTTTTTTTTAACCGGTTCCTTAGCCTGCTTTTGAAAAAAAAAATATCAAACATTTTGGTGAAAGTTGTGCGGTTTGAAAATGTAAATGTCCGATGCACTTTTTCCGCCGATAACTGTTTGTCCGATCTTTTCTTCCACCGGCTATTTATATTACTTCTCCTTTGTAACTTTTAACTACTCTTTCACTTTCCCATTCAAAAAAAAGAGTTAATTATTTGGTCCCAAAAGTTGTTTTTTACCCCAAACCTAAATAATGGCTGTCACTTTAAACCTCTCACCGTCGCCTTCGGCCCACTCAATTTCGCCCTCCTACTTTGAATCAACCCGAAGCTGCATGCCCTTTGCCGCCGCATCCTTGGCCACCGTTCCCCTAAATTGCAACCTCCACCGCTTCATCGTGTCCTCCCTCTCGCCTCAGACCACCTACTCAGATCCGTTCTCTGCTTGAAACCCTCAACCGAAGTGGACCCTTGTTTCCTCAATCCTAAGCCGTCGTTCACCGAACCCTATTTTCCATAACCATCTGCCTTCCACTGCTCTGCCGCTGAGAATCAAGGAGCCACCGCAAGCATCGTTAGCCTCTCCGTCTAGGCTCGCACCCGAAATCCTAGCAACTCCCGTCCGGCCTCCTTCCTCTTAACCTCGCTGCAAGACCGTGCTCTGTTATTTTTCACTGCTCCGTGCCCCGACCGTTTATGGTAAGTTTACTTACGATTTAACATTATTTCAAGTTGCCACTCCGTGAACTCGCTTAATATAATTGTTTTGGGGGTTTACTTGCTACTGTCGTCTGTTATTTGGTTGTCTGACCTATTTGGGTATTTTGGTTACAGTTTGCTTTGTTCCATTAAAATGTTGTGTGGCAGTATAATTGGATTCGGTCATACTTGTGTAACCCTTGTTTATGCATAACTGGCTACATATATGTTGCGGTATTGTCCATTCTAAAATTTGCACTAATGATTCCAGCATTGCATGCCATTCTGGAACCAAGTTTTAACTTGGAAATTTGTTTTCCTTCCAACATAATAGTCTACTTGTATGGTATTTTACTTTAATATAAGTTGGCAATCCGAATTTGAGTATTAAAATGCCTTACTGAACTTGAACTGACATATCCCATTGTGCCTCGTCAAAACTGCACTTATGTTTTCCCCTGCATATACCCTTTAGTATGGAAACTTATTCCGTGTTTTAGGCTAATCAGTTTGACTTGGACACTACTCTTGTTGGCATGGTTTTACCTTCGTCATTTGGAAATATATAAGTTTGTTTGCCACCCTGGAACGTATGCTCCATTCACCACTTATCTTGGGTGCAGCCTAGTTAAATAGAAAACTAATAGCATATATCCTTGCAACCTGTTACGCGAAGAACATATGTTCGCACTTGAACTTGGTTAAATGTCATTCTGCACTTGTGTAGTTTGCACTATTATTGCATGGATCACTTGTTTCCACTATGGTTGCACGCCTCATTTCCAGTCTTGTACCACAAATCATAATATCCCACTATTTTGCTATCTTATATGGCTGTAGTAAACTCTTTTGTATGCGTTCTCATTTGGGTTATCGCCAGATTTATGCCTAACACTGTTACTACCATACTTGCTCACTATTGTCGTCTTTGTTAACCTATTGTTTGGCATTTCTCATGGGTTATTGTGCTCGTATATTTTTTTAAATAAATTATTGGAATTAAACAATTATATTTACGTGTTTATCGAAGTTTGCTAACTTGAAATAAGTTTAATCCTGACTCGGGTGTTTTGTGTATTTTGCATGGGACACTCAGGTTAGGTTCTAAGTGTTCCAGATTGAGTTTTCAGCTCGCAAATTGGAGAGGCTCGTGAAGACGCATACGCGCGCAAGCCCGACTAAAAGTGTAACAGTTTTATTTAAAAATTCATGTATATATTTTATCTTCTGCTATGAAAAATGTTTGCAAAACTCTGATATTTTTGTATATAAATTCCGCTGTGAGATATACTATAGTATTTATGTGATCTGTGATTTATTCTATTTACCTCAGAAGCTAATAACGATTCGCCATTTTGAGCATTTCGAATTGGTTTAAATACCGACATGGAACGATAAAAAATGCAGGTCGTTACAGATAGTTAGCTTTCTTATGGGAGATGCTAGCTCAGGAGATGGCACAGTATCTGGCTAATGGAGGGCATTTGGAGCCACTCATGGATGATTATTATCCCGATATGATGCTTTATCCACCCTCTCCAGTTGAGGTTATAGAGATTTCGGATGATGATATTCCTGAGGAGATCGAGGAGGCAGTTGAGGTGATCGATATATCAAACAGTGAGGATGTGATCAGCATTTCTGATGATGAGGATGTGGTTATCATCCCGTATGACGACGAGATGATCATCATTTCCGATGACGTGGATGTCATTGAGATTAGTAACAGTTCTGAGTAGGATAGACTGACTGGATGATACTGTACATATAGTAGTAGTAGCATGGTGGATATGTATATTATAGTAGTCTATAACTCGATACTAGTCGAGTATAGTACTTGTATTTTGCTGTAGTCAGTTTGACGGATTATATGATATATATATATATATATATATTATCTTTTGCTTATCTTCTGTTTACAAATTTCAAGGACAAATTTTTTATAAGGGGGGTAGATTGTAATGACCCGGTTTTTACATTGATCGTAAACACGAACATTGTTTGATCTTGAGTATGTATTCACAAATACAATTTTAAAACCAAGAATTTAAAATGTTTAAAACATGTCAATGGTAGATTTGCATTTTTCTTTTGTATATATGATAGTATATTTTTAATAGTGTTGTTTAAATTCATATTCTTACATGTATGTGTAATAACACTTACACATAGCAAATTTTCAAATGCCATTCTTTGTAAATACTTGTTCATTTTTTTCAAAAAGGTTTAAACTTTATTTTAGCAAAACTCTTTGCTTTAAACTTAGAACACTCTTGATTAAAAACATGTTTAATCACTCTCTTAGTTCTCAAAACAAAGTCAAGAAAATATTTGCATTTTTATGTGCATAAAAAAATGTATTGTCAAGTCCTCTTGCAAATCATGATCTCATTCATGTATCACATACACTATGAATCATGCTAGCAAATAGGACCCTTAGGAAGATTTTTAGGCACATGACAAAATCAATTTAGAGTAAAGCATTTTCAGTTTTCAGATCTTTTTCTTTTCTTTCATTTGATTTTCTAGAAATAAAAATCTTGTTTCATTTTTCAAAACTTTGGCTATATTGTCAATGAACATGTGCATCAAGGATCTACAAAATCATGCATATACATCATAAATCTAACCTACACTAGTTGAATTCAACACCATAGATTTTTCTAAGTATTTTCCTATGCATTTTCATCACATGCTACGGATTCTTATGCACAAAACTTTCAGATTTTAACTCACCTTGGATGGCAAGTATGTATTTAAAATAAATTCTTGTAAAATCAAAAATGACATGTGAGAAAAATGGTTTGAAAGCTCAATATTTTCTGAGCGTGGATGGTACAAAAGAAGCTACCATTTTTGTCTAAGACTAAGGAGAGATTTAGCAAATAACATGGAGGTACATAAGGCATTAAATGTGATGGCTCCTGGTCCAACAATGGGAGGGAATTTGGGGCTGGCGCAGGGGAATTTTCAGCATATATTGGCTGCTGGAATCCATGTGAGTCTTAGGTATTAGTGTGGTGATTTTGAGAGAGAAATGTTTGTTTATGTGGTCTTTCATTTGTCAAGCGAAAAGATGGTTTTTTGTTTTCAAATCATGCATTAAATGCACTAGTATTTTATTCATTTCTTACTCCTATATAAAGATCAGTCCATACACTCATCTCACTCACACAAACACACAACCATTCAAAGAATTTTTAGCAAAGAAAGCAAGGTGTAATAATCCGGAAATCTAGGCCAATTTAAAAATTTTATTTTGGCAATTTTAGCGAATTTTGATTATTTAAAATGAATTATTTTAAATAATAACGATGAGAAATTTATTTTGAATAGAATTCGAACGTATATATTTATATATGTCGTCGTTAGAATAAAAAAAATTATTTATATATATAAAAGGAATTGAAAATGGCGTGGTAGTTCGATAATTCGATTTCAAATTTCAATTGAATGTACCGGGTGCAAAATTAACCGGATTTTAGCGAAACCAAAAATATTTGAATCTATTAGAGAATTTCTTTCCAACGAATCCGGGAAATCAAAATTTCATAGTGGGGATAAAAAGATATGTCCAGTTGAAAATTCAGAATAGTCGCTATGGAATTTCGGCCCTTAAAAATAGCCATTTTGCAAACGACCTCGGTTTTCGACGAAACCACTTTTGTTGGATCTGTGATGTCTAGTTATTGCTAGGTTTCAAATTTCGTAATTTTTCGAATCAATATGTGAGCGTGCCAAAGGAAAACGCGTTTGACCAGTTTTAGTTGTTTTTAATCGACTGGAAAATGGCCATTTTTCAAATGGTCTCAGAATTTGACGAAACTAGTTTTGTTAGGACCGTATCGTCAAAACGAAGCTAGAAAATATTTTTGGGAATTTTTCTAGTTAGTATGAGGCCCCGGTAAATTGAAATGCGTGTTCAAATTCAATATATAGTTATATTTTGATTTTGACGAAAACTGGTCGAAACGATCGAATCAGCCTACGATACATATCCCATTGTGTTCGGAATGGGGGTAATACACTAGGGACGACAGTCATTGGGCCTAGTTTGGGGTTCAAAAGAAAAGTCAACTTTTTGAAATATAATAATAATATAATAAATAAAATATATATTTATACTTTGGCCCCTCTTTGCATTATCTCCCCCTTTCAGTTAAAAAAAACCACCGCTTTAACCCTGATTCCCAAATCGCTCCCCTCAATTTCCGTCGTCGGAGCCCACCAACACCGTCGTGATCATCGACGCCCTCCTCCCCCGTGCCAACCGCATCGCCATGGACACCTACGGCTCCTCCATCGCCCTTCACCGACGAACTCCCCAAATCCCCAAAGCCGGGAACTCATCGCGATGCTCAGCAACCCCAGGCCGCCGCGACTGCAAGACCACCGCCGTTGGCGAAGACCCTTCCCCCCTGCAACTGACGTGAGCAATCCCCTTTCCCTCTAGAACGCCACAGTGAGTAGTTGTATTTTCCTGTATATATATATATATATATATTCCTTTTCTTCATGCTATTGATTTAAAAAATAAACAAATTAGCTTTGTATATGAATAGCAAAATTAAAAATCAGTTTTTCTTTATGAAAATCCAACTAAAAATTCGATTTTTATTTATAGTGAAGATTCAATTTTTATTTATGAGGATAACATATAAAAATTTGATTTTCATTTATATATAACAACGATGTAAAGAGGAGATTTTTACATTCGAAAAGGTTGGATTTTTATATTCGTAAAGACGAGATTTTTAACACGTGAAAGTTGAGATTTTTAACATGCGAAAGACGAGATTTTAAAAATATAAAGGATAGGATTATTATAAAATAAAAAGATTAAATTTTTTTTTAGAAAAGATAATATTTTTATAATAGAAAAGCAAAGTTCTATTATAATAAAAAGAAGAGATTTTTTATGATAAAAGGAGTGATTTCTAATAATCAAAGAAATGATTTTATCATAGAAAGAAACCATTTTTATAATATATACATCAATATAAAAATGCGACTTTTATAATGTAGGAAGCGATTTAAAAATATAATTTTTGTATGATGTAGAGGATAAAAATATGATTTCTAAGTATTGAATGAAGTGATAAAAATATAATTTTTATTGTGAACAGCGTGAAAAGGACTGCCTTAGAATTGCAAACAAATCCAGGCGGTTCAACAGTTCAGAAGCAAAGCACGGCGGAGTGGAACCCTCGGTGAGAACTCCTCAACTTTTAATTTTGTTTTCTAGTTAATAATATATACTAGGATGCAGACGGTGTTTAGTAGCACCCGACACCCGTCGTCCACAGACAATGGACGGCTTGTATGCTTGTTTGTTTGATTTTGATGTGTAGTTGATTGTGTGTTTTGATGTGAAATGAAATAAAAATATTTTATAGTTAAAAATAGAATTTTTAACGTGTATCTAAAATAAATATTTATAAACAAATCGGAGATTTGTTTATATACACTGATTTGACTGATATTGATTGGGACGATAAATTTTACATATCACCCAACTGCACAAATAAAATCTGTGTTTGATTGTTTGAAACCCCACACGGGTATTGGGATGATATTTGACGTACACTAATCCCGATTGTTTAGTTGTATGTCGATCGATTGGTCGACAGACTGTGTAACCGTTAATTATTTATATTTAATGCTTATGCAGTTGTATGGTGCACTCTGGATGAAGGCTGATTATTTATCGTTGTTATTTTATACATGTGTTGTAGAAAATCCATATAATTAACATTATATGGTAATTGATTGGGCCTCATTCCAGTTTTGAAATAGAAATATTTGAAATAGGAATTTTTGAAACAGAAATTTTTGAAATAGAAATATTTTAAATAGAAATATATAAAGCCGTGTTGATTAGATTTGCGCCATTTTGACGTGAATGATATTTATATCGATTTTATTCAAATTGAAATGAATATTGAAGTGAATTGAAATTCGAATTAAATTGAAGTGAATTGAAATTCGAATTAAATTGAAGTGAATTGAAATTCGAATTAAATTGAAGTGAATTGAAATTCGAATAGAATTGAAATTCGAATTAAACTGAATTGATTTGAAATTCGAAATAAATGGAAATGATTTGAAATTCGAATTAAATTGAAGTGAATTGAAATTCGAATAGAATTGAAATTCGAATAGAATTGAAATTCGAATTAAATTGAATTGATTTGAAATTCGAAATAAATTGAAATTATTTGAAATTCGAATAGAATTGAAATTCGAATTAAATTGAAATAGAAATGTAATCATTTTAAATTGAATTTAAACGAATTGAAATTGAATTGAAATCGATTCGAATTAAATCGATTCGAATTGAAATCGATTTGAAATGAAATTAAAACGAATTTATATTGAAAAATTCAATCTTGATTTGAATTTGAAAAGGAAGTTGAAATCGTTTTGAAAACGAATTTAAAACGATTTATAAAATACATTTTAAAAAGGAAATCGACGAAGTATATATTATATATATAATATAATGGCCTGAATAGAACGCACCGCGCCGAGGCAGTTCGCGAATTTCGACCATTGACTTCGAATGGATATTGCGGGAGATCCGACTGTCGGAATCTCCTAAAACCGGAACCGTTGGGTTCGTATTTAAAAGAGCTTTCTAACGAATATTAGAAATTTGAAATCTAACGGTTGGATTTGGAATTATGTCCAAATCAAATTCGGGAAAGGTCGCTGTAAGTGCAGTTCGATGGCCGTTGATGGAAATCGAGTGTACGGGCCTTGATAAAATTACTAAAAATATCAATAATTTGTGTAAAATCATAAGAAATGATTTGTGAAGAATTGGGATGAAAAACTCCATATTTGAAAAGATAAAAATAGATTTTTATTGAAATGAACTAGTTTTGAACTAGAATAATAATTTATTTATTTTTAGAATAAATAAATTGTATTTGAAATGGTTTTGAAATTAACCAGAATTTCCAATAATTGCATTGGAAGGGATTGGAATCGAAATTGTCTTCGGAATATTTCGATGTTGGATTTCGTGATTATAAAGATCACCGCTTCTTTTTCTTGTTAGGTTGGGGTTTATTTCCCTATCTATCTGATATCGGATATCGCTAACGGCCAGTTTTGGTATGTTGGGAGATGTCATTATTGCTGAACCTTGTTATGAAAATTTGAAAGATATATATATATATATCGTTATTTCCAATACCATGTTTGTTGGTCGTAGAATTTGATATTGAATATAAGCCGATATATTTTCTATTCAGAGCTTTGTATTGAATATCGAATGTGATTTGGGTTTGTCGTGAATGGTGTCTTCATTAACACTATTCTTAAAACCAATTGAGAAAAAGATTAAATCTTTTTATTTAGATTTAATGAAGTGTACCAATTAAATAATATTTAATTGGAATTGAATTGGTATTGATTTTTGGGTTTATCGTGAATAGTGTTTTAAATAACACTTGTTCTTTAACCCGATAATTAATGGAATGTGATTTTGGGTTTATCGTGAACCGTGTTTTAAATGACACTGATCCTTTAACCCAGTTAAGGATTAAAACTAAGTGAAGTTTTAATGAATCTTTAATTAGATTGAAAAGATCGAGAATGGAGTATCACCAGTTTTGCTCCAGGCGATAGTTAAATCTTTAATTAGATTTGAACGTGAAATGGTAATTGAATTTACCGATAACACTGTGATGTTAGATATGAAGTATGACCAGTTTTACTTCATGGGATGAATAGGTTGGGATTGGGAAATAAAATAAATGATTACTTCGGTGTGGTTCGCTAATCCCGACTAGTTTGAATTGATATTCAAGGAAGATTAAAGAATAAATTTAAAGAATTTATCTTTGATAAAATTAATGGGAACCTTTCCCAAAGTATAAGAATATTTGAATAAAAGAATATTCTGAATTGGAATGAGGCGTATGTTGTGTTTGTGTAACACTTGTTTATTATATACGCGAGTTATTCAGAAAGACCGGGTTTATCCCATTCTGAATAACTGATTCGACGTGGTGTCGAAGATGAAGACGGTGGTTGAAGACCGGAGGTCTTCACGTCGTTTGGATAATTACTGATGATCTTGATTGGGCTGTACACCCAAGAGGAGGGAATCAGTTAGTGGTCGTCCAGACGTACTTGGAGATCGATGGATATGCGGGGTACTAGGTGCCTCCGGTTTCGTTCAGACCCAGAACGAACTTGTAATTGAACTGTGTGTATGACATTGGATTTTAGTCTGTGTGATTGATTTCTATTAAATATATATCTGTTTGGCGGCGGAGAATTTATTCTCTTGCTTAACGCCCTTCTCTGAGACGTACGAGCTCAAGGGTTATATATTGATGGACATCAAACACATGGAGTGAATTTCCTGTGTGGCATGCCTAAGTGGCAATTGATCAGGGCTTCTGTTGAGAAGCAAAGTCTTGTGGTTGATGATCAAAGCACGGCCTGTGTGGCATAGCTTTGTGTAATGTTGATTCGCGAGCCTCACACCCCGGTGTGAACCAAAACGGGAGAGGACGTCAGGGAGGGCATGCGTTTCTTTCTAGCTAGAAGTGGCGTCAGCGGTTTTACACGTCCTGACGAGTTTGACTTATGTGGTTGTTGCTGTTGCGAGGCGCCTCGGTTTGATCGGACGATCCGGGTCCGATGGAGTCATTCGTTGGCTCATTTACGCCCCATAGGGCAGGGGAACGCATGTTCAGGGTTTAAGTTTAATCCACATCGGTGGACTAGCCCTGAGGCTCGGGCTGGAGAGTCTCGAATCGGTGAGGACTATCTTTTGTGTAATGACCCGCATTGGCAGAGGTATTATAATTAATTTATTTAATTATTGAAATGGTGATTTAGAGGATTTAATGGTCGTGGAATCAAATAATGGTGAATATTTAATTAAATTAATAAATTAAATAATATATTTAATTCTGAAATAAACAAAATTGGCTGAAATGGCGATATGGTGTGAAATGGATCGTCTGTGATATTTAATGCAGTTTAGAATTTGAATTAGAATAACGAATATATTATATATACGACAGTTTGAACGTAGAGTTATATTATAATTATAATCGAGCTTGAAATGGCACGGCAGTTCGCTATTTGGCGATTTGAACTTCAACTGAGTATACAAGGTTCGTTTTAAATCGGATTTCTGTGAAACAAGAAACGTGTGGAGCTGGTGGAGTATATCTTTCTAGTGGAAGAGAAAAATTGGGATTTCGTCGTATAGATTTTGAGATATGTCCAAATCAAATTTTAAAATAGTCGCTATAGAATCGTTTATCGACCGTATCGGTTTATTCAATATAACTAGAGATCGGGTTGGAATTTAGACAAGGTTCTTTTGGGACATAGCGATAATTTAATTTTTTAGAATTTTACGATAATTTTAAATTAATTAAATAAGCGACTTTTTATTTGTCGTATTTTGCACCCTGTAATCAACATTTTTGGGGTTTCACAATATGAGCTAATCTACCGGTATTATTATATTTTTGGGATCGGGGCACACTTTTGATTTCAACGGTATCTTTAGTTTTGTTCGTAACAAAACTCGTATGGATTCGTAAGGGGGTAATTCATTATTTAGGAAATGAATAAAATGGATGAGATATAAGATAGCCTAACTTATTTCCATGGTCAAAACAAAGGCCACGCGACTTAAATTCTCAGCCACAAATCGAGAAAGAGAACAAATAAATACCCTTCCCCTGTAACATCTAAACCAAATTCTCACTTTCTCAGAAATGTTTCTGCCGTCAATTTCTTTTCCAAACACGAGATCCAAACATTCATAAAATTTCAGAAAATCAAAGAAAAATCATTATATCAAAATAGTTATATATTTGTATTCCTCAAACCAGTCTCTTTCCTCCAGTACCCATTTCTTTGGGTTCGGTCATCGTTCTAGGTCCGTTAGTTTTTGTAACAGCGAGTCTAGGGTGCAGGAATTCGAGGAATTTGAGCATTTGATTTGCGTCTTCGATGTTGTTTCCAAGATCGGGAAAGAGTTAAGCCCTGACTAGGAGTTTGTGGCCGATTCCATGGTGTTGGAGTTCGATCGTGTGCTGAACTGGAAGGATAAAGGCTTCGTTGGCCATGGTTTTTGTTCGAAGTGGTCTGGAGTGAGGAAGTTGATGATTTCTGGTGGGAGTTGGCGGGTCTGTGTTCTCGTGGAGGAGGTTGATGGCATAGATGGGGGGATAAATAGCGTTCGAATTTTAAAGAAGGGGGAGCGGAGTTTACTGGTGGAAGAAGGATTAGAATGGTTGTTTAGTTTAGATAAGGAGGGGGTTAGCGAAGATGATTAAAAGGTGGAGTTGGTTTTTGGTTGTACAGACGTGAAGGAGTATTCGAACGTGATGGATATGAGGAGCGAAGTTGTATACGAGATGATATTTCATTTGCAGGCGGGTTTTTAGTGTAGCGAAACAAGGGAGAAAAGGATTTCGTTGCTGAAGGGGAACGGTGTGAGGAAGTCACGGCAGGAAGAAGCATCAGCAACTTTTGAAGTTTGTCATTTTGGTGAAGTCTTGTTTTGGCGTGAAAGGGTGAGAAAGAATGGTTGAGGGAATGAACTGTTAGGTTGTTAATGGCAGTGAGGAGTGGGTCGAGGTCTATGGGTGTTGGTTTGTGAAACAGTGGATGGAGCACACGAGATGATTAACAAATATGGTCGGTCCAGTCGATTTAGTGAAGTGGGCTGTTTCCAATTGGTAAAGCTCAACTGTATTTCTCTTGAATTCAAAATTTAACTTAACTGTATAAAAACTGGTATAAAGTATATCTGGGTCATATTGTATCAGAAATACGAACGGTCAGATCCATTAGGATCGTATGGACGGACACTACCCAATGGAACTGACGGGGAGTGGATTGGAGCTCGTCTGAATTTATAGCGAAATAGATTGTTTGATTCAAAATCAAACAAACAGTTTATCGTTCTTTAACGATGAACTGCCAATGTGAGTAAATCTCACTAACTCTGAACAGTTTATAATTTCATGTTGTATTTTTAGAACCGTTAAATATTGGCTGATTGACTGTGTGTTGACTGATTGATTGAACTGCTAGTCAGTTAGTTGAATTTCTATATTGATTCTATTTAACAGAATATATCATATGGAACTGAAAGTGATGTTATCTATATTTGTTTAACATCTGTGATGCAGGAAACAGGTTGGAGGAATCCAACTGGATTCCTCAACAATTTTTTTACTGTTTTTCATATATTGTGATATATGATGTGATATATAATCTGTTGTCGATTATATGTGTTTGGACAATACTGATCATCGTGATTTGATATGTTGAATACCATAACATATCGAATGTTGATAAAGGAATATTTTCAAAGTGTATTTTGAAAATGAATTATTTATATAAAATCGATGGATTTTATATAGAAAAGGAAAAGGATTTTTACAAAAGAAATATTTATAAAATCAAGGGATAAGTTAGAATAAAAAGGAAATCATTTGTAAAGTGAAGAACCGTTACTACAAGTAAATCTTTATAAATGAATAGTTTATTCGAAAAGGAGTTAATCGATGTTAGTTAATCGATTAGAGAATAAAGTAAAGGGAGTTAATCGATGTTAGTTAATCGATTAGAGATAAAGTAAAGGGAGTTAATCGATGTTAGTTAATCGACTAGAGATAAAGTAAAGGGAGTTAATCGATGTAAGTTAATCGATTAGAGATAAAGTAAAAGGAGTTAATCGATGTTAGTTAATCGATTAGAGTTAAAGTAAAAGGAGTTAATCGATGTTTGTTAATCGATTAGAGAATAGAAAGTAAAAGGAGTTAATCGAATATAGTTATTCGAATAGAAGCAAATGAGTTAATCGAATATAGTTTATTCGAAGAAAGAAAAAGGAGTTATCGAATATATTTTATTCGAAAGGAGTTAAGTGAAATGAGTAAATCAATAGCGTTAGTCAAATAGAGTTAATCCAATAGTGTTAGTCCAATAGAGTTAATTGATAAGGGTTAATTGAATAGAGTTAAGTGAAAAGAGTCAATCGAATATAGCTATTCGAAGTAGGGTTAAGTAAGGAAGTTAGTAAAAGGAATATAAAGTGAATTTTGCCTATTTCAAAGTTAGAAATGTTGTTCAGTTAAGGTCTGAGAGGTAGTTCTACCCCAACTTGATTGGCTTCGTTTTTAACTAAGGAATATTTAAGGTTCGGCAGTAAAGGAAATGGTTTGAGTTGGCATCGCGATGGTTTGTTTAAACATCTGTCTAAGTCCAATGCAGAAGCTTTGGAAATGTTTTCCAAATAAGAAACCAGAATGTTTTCTAATAAAGAAAATAAGAAATGGAAATGTTTTCCATTGTTAATAGCGTATATTTTCCAAATTTAGAAAATAAGAAAATATTGAATATAGGGAAACAGGAGATAAGTAAATTAATGAAATAAAGATATAAATGTTGAATGATGTTTTATCGATATAAATTTCCATTTGGAAATAATATCGTTGTTTGCACACCTGTTTTTCTTCGATAGTTAAATCACAGACTATCGAAGTTTTGACCATTTTAATGTTGTTAATATGGAGAGACCGGTTGGATTATTATCCAAAGAACCACTCTGTATTGGCATAAGCGTTGCGAATCATATATGCCAAAGATAATTGAAGACGGTGTTATGCAAGGGCTATCCTGCTTACAGAGTAGTGCCTTCGGTTCATCCTGTTCCTGGATGACTCGTACGGACAGATGTCTGACAGAGTATTTCCAGACGATCACGTATATTGATTTCTCCAACCATACCAAGAGTGGAAGCGGAGATGGAAACTTCTTTTAGCTAACACATAAAGTATGGTTGAGGACGTCAATCGGTGATTTGATGGATTTGACGATGTGGCATTCAAAGTGAACCTGGTATGATGATAAAGCGTAGCTTCTAGCCTCATCATCCGGTAAATGACAGAAATCGGGCAGGCAGCATGGCTAAGTCGATCGCACCGAAGTAGGGTGTATAATCACACGATCTAGAGTTTCATTTACTTCTAAAAATCTATTGTTGATGCTGTCCCATTCGGGAAACGGTTGCTGATCCCAACTGTTGGTGATATACATTCGATACGCTCAAGCGAAATGAGTGGTCGGTCATGTGTGGCCGGGTTGCCAGATGTTCTTGTTGAACCCAGTGTATTCCTCTCTAGAGGTACACTAGCGAAAGGTGGTTCCATACCTTGTCACAGTTGGAAATCCATTACCCAATACGTGCTTGCGGTTTGATTGTATACTATATTTGTAGAACATGAGATGAAAGCGTTCCTGCTAGATGATTATTATATTGTGATTGATAGACATTATTATAATATCAAAAGGTTTTTTATATAAAGATAATTTGGATTCTCATAAGGGAAAAACCCGTTCCGTTATACGGCGTTGTCTTATGAGATATCAATTACCTGCTTGAATTGTTTTAAACTTTTTTACTCACACCAGTCCCATGACTGACCCGGAGTTTACTTTGTTGTTTTCCCTACACTCTTGGGTGCCTAAATTTGTATGGGCAGTCAAGTAGTCGGGATTTACAGATATAGTTGAAGAGCTGGAGCAGGAGGCTTCAGGATCATATAGCTATAGTTATTTCCGCTATGTTGTAAGTGATGTACTTTGATATTGATGTATATTCAAGTGCATATGTATATTTCAAGTTATGTTATATATATTATATGTTATTCGTTCCGCTGTGAGATTCGTGTTACTCTGATGTTGTGTTCTTCTTCTTCTTCTTCTTCTATTCTAAGTTTCTATCTTATCTTTCCTCAACCTTTAATTTCTTTCACTAATTACCAGAATTTTTCGGTGTTTTGGTTATCGACATCGTGTTTATGTCGATAACCAAAGTCGCTCAAAATCCGGGTCATTACAGTTGGTATCAGAGCTTAAGTTAAGAATTACTTGGCTCTGTGGCGTGACTCGGTAGAGATAGGGTTAGTAATACCCTAGACTGAGATTGAGTGTATATATACGAGTGAACGTATTTGTTATTGATATAAAAATTGTTTTATATTGTGGAGATTCATTGGTTGAGTTGTTTATGAGTTCTGGTCGATCAGTTTGATCCACTATATCGGTAAGAGTTACTAAACACTCGAATACGATGGGTCGTCACGATATGTTTTGAAAAGAGGGTAAATTAAAATAAGTTTACCCAAGGTATATCTCGATATAGAGAAGATATATATATACCAAAATTATAATATAATGGATATATTGGTTGTTATTATAATCGAGTAAGATTATAAATTAAATGGTTATGTAAATAACCAATCAGAATTCATATAAGTGAAATACGTGAAATCAGATGAGTTGAATCTGAAATTTAAACCAGAAATTTGATTTAAAATTTCTGGAAAATTTGGATATGTGTTTGTAAATGGATTTGAATTAAAAATAAGGAAAATTTAAGATCCTGGGAGATTTTAAATTGTTTTACAAGTAGTGTGAATTAAATTTTGAAATGAATTTCAAAGTGGAAATGTTTAGAAATGGTTTTATAGTATTGAACTCACTTCGATCGCTGGAAAATAGATTCTGATGATGACAGCTGCATCATCAGTATTCATTTTCGAGTTGTAAGTGACGAATTACTACTAGAGATACTGTTTTGAAGTTGTTTTGGGAAAGACAAGTTGTGTTGAATTTCAAAATGGGATTTAAAATATAGAATTTGAATTTTTAAATAGGTTTGAAATATTAACTTGTTTAAAAGAAATAAAACGAGAAGTTCCTTTATAAACGAAGTTTATAAATAGTTCTTTTATAAACGAAGTTTTTAAATGAAGTTAAAAGAATTATCATTGGATAATTCAGAAATAAAAATACAAGTGTGAAATTGAAAGGCAGATCTATTTTCCAAAGGTAGAAATATCGATTTCAAAAGGAATTGAAATCGAGACTTATTTAAAGGAATTTGAATAAAGGAAGTTCAAACATAGAATTTAAATAAGAAAATTCAAAGGGGATTTGAATATAGAAATTCAAATGAGATTTGAATAAAGAAGATTTAAATAATGGAAAATTGAATATAGAATTCAAATAGAGTTGAAATGGGAATTGGAATATATAATTCAAGGGAGTTTGAAAATATAGGATTGAAAATCGAAAGTGAAAATGAAATTTGAATATAGAAGATTCAAATAGAATTGAAATGAAATTCAAATATAAAATTTGAATAAGAGATTTGAAATGAAATTCAAATATAGAATTTGAATAAGAGAATTGAAATGGAATTTGAATATAGGAAATTCAAATAGAATTGAAATGGAATTCAATTAGTTGATAAACAAGTCAAACTTATATTTGAAAATGTATATTCAAATAAAAAGGTGAAATAGGTAAACCAGTTAATTAGCCATTAGTAAATGGATCTTGAATTGAAGTTGAACTTTAGATAAGTAAAGGGGACTGGTAAATTTATATTTGAAATCGAATATGAAACCTGAGTTTGAAAAAGTAGAATTTGATTAGTTTATAAGTAAGTTAAAATATATTTGAACGTGTCATGTTAAAATATAAAAGTGAAATAGACTAAAGAGTTAATTAACAAATTAATTAACGAATTGAGTTAAAATGATCAAGTATAGTTAAAATAGATTGGGCAGGTATAAATATACATGAGATAGGTATGGATAAGGTATGAAGGTATATAAATAGAATGCTCGACAAAAAGATATGTATTTAATTCATATATGAGATTTTATGCGCTGTATCAGCTAGCCGCTTGGCTTTTTCTTTTTCTTTTGGATTGGTGAGGGCCATAGGAGGCTATTTGAAATATCCCGAAGCTCCCGGTACAAAGGAGTTTATGGCGAATTTTTCCGAGAATTTAAGGAGTTAGAATATTTTTAAGATAATTTGATAGTTAGAAATCAACGTATCGAAATATATAGAAGTCGATAAGGAACGAACTTAGAAATAGAATAGTAAAATCAAAAAGGAAGACTAAGAATAAAATCTAGTAAGAATAGAAAGAGGAAGCGTATACGTGTTTAAAAGTGAATAAGTAGTTGTATGGTATTGATTATTCGGGTAAGTAGTCATATCTGTTTTGACGTTATAAATGTTATTCAGTCAAGGTCTGAGAGGTAGTTATACCCCAACTTGATTGATTTCATTATTAACAAATAAATAGTAAGATTTCAGGCTCGAAGATCAATGTTGAATAAGAGTTAGTTGAATATAGTATTTGGGTTGTCGTAACGATGTTTTACACAACATCCGTTTTAACCCAAATAAAATGTAAGGTTGGAAATATAATAAAGAATATGTGACGGCAAGGAATTTCGCTCGATCCGAATCAGTTGTTAAACCGATCTAGACCGTTCGAAACCCCTGATCGTTTTAGAACAGGACAAATCAGAACACAAACAGAAGAACATTTCATTGTTATTACAACAATTCCATCAGATACAAGAATATACAGAGTATAAATGAATATTACACAGAAATATCAGAGATTTAAATTACATTTAAATACATCGCAGCGGAAAATAATACAATACACAACTAGAAGAGATATACGGATACAAAGCTTTCCGGATATCATTCCAGCTGTAAACTAGGATCCTGTGAATATAAATCTGCAAAACCAAAACTACTAGCTGCCCATGTTAAAATAGGGGCACCCAGAGTTTAGGTCAAAACAATAAACTCCAGGTCAGTCATGTGACTGGTGTGAGAACTAAAACAGTTATTAATCTTTATTTTAAAATTAGGTAAATCAAGGGACCACGCCGTATAACACGGAACGGGTTTCCTCCCAAGAATACCAGTGCATAAAACAATAGCGCAATGCTAAATAAAGAAAAATGAAGCTATTATAAGACCCAGGTCCTATCACACAATGCAACGCAAGCCGGGGGATAGGGTTTTTACCTTATAATAGCCAAGAATGCTTGATACGTTTAAAAGAAATCATTTGATACTATTATAAGTGTATAGTGTATAAAACAACTTCAAATCATAAGTATCAATCATAGGCGGCATGAATGCCCCATACCACTATGTCGCCATATATAGGTTATACAATCAAAATCGCAAAGTCATGTATTCGGAAATTAGATTTCCGTCTGTGAACCGAGGCCAGGGATCGTCCTCTACCGATTCGAGACTCTCTAGCCCGAGCCTCAGGAACAGCCGCAACTTCCCCATGGATCGTCAGGGCCGGTCCACCGATGTGGATTATTATGCCTGAACACTACGTTTCCCCACCCTTTGGGGTGTAAATGAGCCAACGAATGACTCCATCGGACCCGGATCGTCCGATCTAACCGAGGCGCCTCGCAACAGCAACAACCACACAGGTGAAAAGTTTATAAATGTCAGGGCTGGTAGGTCACTGACACCACCCTAGCTAGAAAGAAACGCATGCCCTCCCTGAGGTCCTCTCCCGTTTTTGGTTCACAACCGGGGTGCGAGGCTCGCGAATTCACGTTACACAAAGCTGTGCCACACAGGCTGTGCTTTGATCATCACCACAAGACTTTGCTTTTCAACAGAAGCCTCGATCAATTTCCACTTAGGCATGCCACACAGGCGATTCACTCCATGCGTTTGATATCCATCAATATATATCCCTTGAGCTCGTACGTCTCAGAGAAGGGCGTTAAGCAAGAGAATAAATTCTCCACCGCCAAATAGATATATATTTAATAGAGATCAATCACACGAACTAAAATCCAATGTCAGATACACTGTCCATTTACAAGTTCGCTCTGGGTCTGAACGAAACCGGAGGCACTTTCCTCGCATATCCATCCATCTCCAAGTACGTCTGGACGACCACCAACTATTTCCATCCTCTTGAGTGTACAGCCCAATCGGGATCATCAGTAATCATCCAAACGATGTGAAGACTTCCGGTCTTCGACCACCATCTTCATCTTCGACATATCGTCGAATCGGTTATTCAAAATGGGTATAAACCCGGCCTTTCCGAACAACCAGCGTATATTAAAAACAAATGATACACAAACACAACGTACGCCTCATTCCAATTCATTAGTCACTAACCGTAAATCAACAAGAGAACAATTTCCCAAATATTAACCCCGAAGGCCGAAACCAACATCAGATCAATACCCAGGAAACCATTCTTCTTAGCTAACCTACAGCTAGTTTCTAAATTCCACATTCTTAGGGAAAGGTTCCCATTAATTTTATCCAAGATAAATTCTTTAAAATTTATCCTTTAATCTTCCTTTGGATGTCGTTTCAAACCCAAATTATGGTTTTCTAAACTAGTCGAGATTAGCGAACCACACCGAAGTAATTATTTATTTTATTTCCCAATCCCAACCTATTCATCTCATGAAGCAAACTGGTAATACTCCATATCTAACACCGGGGTGTTATCGGTAAAATTAATTACCATTTCACGTTCAAATCTAATTAAAGATTTAACTATCGCTTTGGAGCAAAACTGGTAATACTCCATCCTCGCTAACTTTCTAAATTTGATAATTTAAATTATCAATTCACGTTTCAATTTAATTGTTGATTCATTAAAACTCCTTTTACTGGGTTAAAGAACTAGTGTCATTTAAAACACAGTTCACGATAAAACCAAATCACATTCTATTTATTATCGGGTTAAAGAGCTAGTCTTATTTAAAACACAGTTCACGATAAACCCATGAATCAATTCTATTTAAACCCATTTCAAATCCAATTTGTTTATTTAAAAATAAATGGGTTTTAATTTCAGTTCAAAACTAGTTCATTTTTGATAAAAATCTATTTTTATCTTTTGAAATATGGAGTTTTTCATCCCAATTTTTCCCAAATCATTTCTTATGATTTTACACAAATTATTGATATTTTAAATAATTTTATCAAGGCCCGTACAGTCGATTTCCATCAATGGCCATCGAACTGCACTTACAGCGACCTTTTCCAAATTTGATTTGGACGTATCTCCAAATCCAACTGTTAGATTTCAAATTTCTAATATTCGTTAGAAAGCTCTTTTTGATACGAACCCAACGGTTCCGGTTTTAGGAGAATCCGACGGTCGGATCTCCCGTAATGTCCGTTTGAAATAAATGATCGAAATTCACGAACTGCCGCGGCGCGGCGCGTTCTATTCAGGCCATTATATATATAATATATATATATATTATATATTTCGTCGATTTCCTTTTTAAAACGAATTTTATAAATCATTTCAAATTTGTTTCAAAAACAATTTCAACCTTTATTTCAAATTCAAATCAAAATTGAATTTTCCCTTATAAATTCTTTCTACATTCACTTCTATTTGATTTCAATTTAAATTGATTCCAATTCTATTCCAATTCGTTTTCAATTGAATTCAATTCAGTTCAGATTCGTTTTCTATTCAATTCAATTCGAATTCGTTTTCTATTCAATTCAGTTCGAATTCGTTTTCTATTCAATTCAGTTCGAATTCGTTTTCTATTCAATTTAATTCAAATTTCATTTCAAAATATTTGATTTCGAAATCACTTTTCAATATTCATTTTAAAATGAATAAAATCGATATAAATATCGTTCATGTCAAAATGGCGTCAATCTAATCAACACGGCTTCATATATTTCTATTTTCAAATATTCTATTTCAAATATTTCTTTTTCAAATATTTCTATTTCAAATATTTCTATTATTAAAATATTTCGTTCAACACATAACTAATCTCAACGGATGAGTACTGTCAACACATGAACCTTCATTTTATATTGATAAAGATGTAAATTTTATTATTAAAATATTTCGTTCAACACATGACTAATCTCAACGGATGAGTACTGTCAACACATGAACCTTTATTTTATATTATTCTTTATTTTCTAAATTGGAATGAGGCCCAATCAATTACCATATAAAGTTAATTATATGGATTCCATTCAACACATGTATATAATAGCAATGATAAATAATCAACCATCATCCAAAGTGCACTACACTGTATAAGCATCAAATATAGATATCTAACGCTTGTAACAGCCTGTCAATCCATCGATCGACATATTTAATCAATCAGGATGAGTGAACTCCAAATTTCATTCCAACACCCGTGTGGGGTTTCAAATCAACAAACACGGATTTTATTTGTGCAGTTGGGCGATGTGTAAAATTTATCGACCCAATCAATGTCCTTCAAATAGGTGTACATAAACAAACCGTCCGGTTTGCAAATGAATATTTTATTTTATTCACTTCCACGTTAAAAATTATATTTTTAGCGATCAAAATATTTTATTCAAACTATGAATATTCTATTTGGTTCATTTATTCAATAAAATGATATTTTTATTTTACTAACATATTTTAGAAAATTTCGACGGCATAACAGCACGATACTAGAAACGGGACAAGGCCTAGCCTTATCCCCGGTCTAGTGAAGGCCTACGCCATTCACACATCAATCAAATCCATTCAATTCACCAAACAATTCAATTCAAACCAAATAATCTAACCAACTACACAACCAAACAAACAAGTCCATGGTTTGTGGACGATTGTGTCGGGTGCTACTAAACACCGTCTGCATCCTAGTATATATATATATATATATATATATATATATATATATATATATATAACTAGAAAAAGAAATTGAAGAGTGAGAAGTTCTCACCTTAGGGATCCACTCCACCGTTCTTTATTTCTGAACGGTTTGAATTTTTGATTCGTTTCCTATCGGTTCCATCACACACTGTTTCCCCCTGTTTATAGTAAAAATCACATTTTTATTATTCAGTTTTTTATATAAAAATCATATTTTTACTCGCTCTACTTCTAATAAAGATTATATTTTTATATCAAAGATATTTATATTTTCAAATCAAAGAGGTTTATATTTTCAATTCCAAGAGGTTTATATTTTTCAAAATGATTCTCAAAATCATATTCTAGTTAACATTTAAAAACAATGATACTTTAATTATAAAAATCAATGTTATTTCTATTTTAAAAACAAAGCATATTTTTCTACTTTAAACAAAAAGTATATTTTTCCACTTAAAAAAACAAAGTATATATATGTAAAAATTCTCTTTTTAAAACAATTTCATTTTTAAAAATCATATTTTAACAATGCATGTATATTTAAAACAATGCTATTATTTTTAAAAACCATATTTTTATTTTTAAACATCCATGCTTTTATTTTTTAAACATTCATTCTATTTCAAATAAATATCATATTTTTAGATAATATTATTATAAATAAATTTCAGAGATTTTTTTTTCCCAATGCTATTTTTTTCTGAATTAATTATAAGGTTTAAAAATTTACATTGCCTGCTGTCTTCTTCTTCCTCATTATCTCGCTCCAGGCTTCGGCCTTCTTCCTCGAACCCGTGCCCGCCCCTAGGGCAAAGAATCGTGGCCCCCACACTAGCTTTGAGGATGATCCAACGACTCCACCCGAAGCGCCCTCTCGAGAGCATCCTCCGTCACCCAATAACCATCAGCTCGCACCCCCGCCTAAGCCAGAAAACCGCGATGAACGGAGCAGCTTTGAAGAAGGAATTCTCTCCAATGACGCAGCTAAAGTTGATCACACCTATGCGGATTCGAAGAGCAAAGAAGGGGCCTCGATTTTCGATTTGGAATCACAGTTGAATTCGAAGTGAGAAGGGAGAAATTTGGGATTTGTTTTTGGACAATTTGGGACGTTGAAATTTGTGGCGGCGGGTTCTAAACGAAGTGGGGTTAGGGTTTAAAAGGGGAGATTTATAATTATTTATATTATTATTTACCTCATTTTAATTTCTAAAAGTGAATTTCACATTCGAACTCCAACTGAATCCCAATGACTGTCACCCCTAGCTAATTACCCCCATTCCGAACACAATGAGATATGTCTCGTAACCCCATTCGGCTGTTACGATCAGTTTTCACTGAAATTAAAATATAATCATTATATTGAATTTTAAACGCACATTTCAATTTACTGGGGTCACATATTAACCCTAAAAATTCCCGAAAAATTATTTTTAGCTTCGTATTGACGATACGGTCCTAGCAAAACTAATTTCGTCAAATTCTGAGACCGTTTGAAAAATGGCCATTTTCCAGTCGATTAAATTCAACTAAAACTGGTCAAACGCGTTTAACTGCGCCACGCTCACATATTGATTCAAAAAATTCTGAAAATTGGAATCTAGCAATAACTTGACATCACGGATCCAACAAAACTTGTTTCGTCGAAAACCGAGGTCGTTTGCAAAATTCCCATTTTTAAGGGCCTGAATTCCATAGCGACTATTCAGAATTTTCAACTGGACATCTCTTTTGATTCCCGCTATGAAATTTCAATTTGTCGGATTCGTTGGAAAGATATCATCAATTAGATCCTAATGTTTTTGGTTTCACTAAAATCCGGATTGTTTTGCACCCGGTACATACAATTGAAGTTTGAAATTGAATTATCGAACTACCGCGCCAGTTTCAATTCTTTTTATAATTATATATATTCTAACGACGACGTATATAACATATACGTTCAAATTATATTCAAAATAAATTTCTCGTCGATTTTATTTAAAATAATTCATTTTAAATGTTCAAAATTCGCTAAAATTGCCAAAATAAAAATTTTAAACTGGCCCAGATTTTCGGGTTATTACAATCTTCCCCACTTAAAACTTTTCGTCCCCGAAAAGGAACAAAGTCGAAAGTGGTTTGATTAATCAACTCTACGTTCGCTCTGGCTTCCATTCTCCAACTTTTCAGTTTATGAAAATTTTCAAATTCTTCAAAAATTTGGCTAACACCCTAAATTTTCGAAAAATTTCGCCATAACCTCCCCTGCACCGGGAGCCACGGGAAAATCCCGAAATTGCCATACAGGCCTTCTGATCTCAAAAAGAAAAAGAAAAAGCCAAGCGGCTAGCCAATAGGCTCATAAAATCATCATCACCCAAACAAAACAGTAAATTATAGTAAACATGTACCTATTTGTTGGGCAAACAAATTTTATTCTTCGGCTCTAGCCTCCTTGCTATGACCTGTTCAATGTAAGTACATGTATATGCAAGCAAATGCAACCAATTCTTAATATTTGATGCAATTAGGCATAATGGTTCAAAATTGTCAAACAAATAGACAAACAACACAAACATCAATCAATTAGTGAATTTAACGTTTCAAATTCATAATTTTGATATATGTACTAAAAATCTTGTTTTTGATGCCAATTCACAACAATGTGTTCTAGCTATATAAGTTTTGGTTCTCACACCAGTCTAATGGAAATATATAGAAAATCACACCTTCGAAACGCGAACACACACTACTGATGTTATATAGTCATCAGTAAAATCATCTTCGGGCGACTAGAGTGTGATTCTATATCTATCCAGTATATTAAAACTTCGAATATACGTTCATGACGCGTATACGCGAAATCTTTATATACTTGATTGTCCAAATTCAAAATAAATAAATAATCAAACACATATAAAACGATTTAAATTTCAAAACAAAATTGTTTCCATTTGAAAGATATACTCTTCGCACTCGTTCTAGGATACTACTGATCCTATCTCTAACGAGTCATTCTAATTGGATATTACTAATCCAATATCTGATGAATTCTTTCGTATGGTTCTAATGTGTCTTGTTCTCGAGATCTGTAAACCAAAGCTCTGATACCAAATGTGACGGCAAGGAATTTCGCTCGATCCAAATCAGTTGTTAAACCGATTTAGACCGTTCGAAACCCCTGATCGTTTTAGAACAGGACAAATCAGAACACAAACAGAAGAACATTTCATTGTTATTACAACAATTCCATCAGATACAAGAATATACAGAGTATAAATGAATATTACACAGAAATATCAAAGATTTAAATTGCATTTAAATACATCGCAGCGGAAAATAATACAATACACAACTACAAGAGATATATGGATACAAAGCTTTCCGGATATCATTCCAGCTGTAAACCAGGATCCTGTGAATATAAATCTGCAAAACCAAAACTACTAGCTGCCCATGTCAAAATAGGGGCACCCAGAGTTTAGGTCAAAACAATAAACTCCAGGTCAGTCATGTGACTAGTGTGAGAACTAAAACAGTTATTAATCTTTATTTTAAAATTAGGTAAATCAAGGGACCACGCCGTATAACACGGAACGGGTTTCCTCCCAAGAATACCAGTGCATAAAACAATAGCGCAATGCTAAATAAAGAAAAATGAAGCTATTATAAGACCCAGGTCCTATCACTTAATGCAACGCAAGCCGGGCGATAGGGTTTTTACCTTATAATAGCCAAGAATGCTTGATACGTTTAAAAGAAATCATTTGGTACTATTATAAGTGTATAGTGTATAAAACAACTTCAAATCATAAGTATCAATCATAGGCGGCATGAATGCCCCATAACACTATGTCGCCCTATATAGGTTATACAATCAAAATCGCAAAGTCACGTATTTGGAAATTGGATTTCCGTATGTGAACCGAGGCCAGGGATCGTCCTCTACCGATTCGAGACTCTCTAGCCCGAGCCTCAGGAACAGCCGCAACTGCCCCATGGATCGTCAGGGCCGGTCCATCGATGTGGATTATTATGCCTGAACACTACATTTCCCCACCCTTTGGGGTGTAAATGAGCCAACGAATGACTCCATCGGACCCGGATCGTCCGATCTAACCGAGGCGCCTCGCAACAGCAACAACCACACAGGTGAAAAGTATATAAATGTCAGGGCTGGTAGGTCACTGACACCACCCTAGCTAGAAAGAAATGCATGCCCTCCCTGAGGTCCTCTCCCGTTTTTGGTTCACAACCGGGGTGCGAGGCTCGCGAATTCACGTTACACAAAGCTGTGCCACACAGGCTGTGCTTTGATCATCACCACAAGACTTTGCTTTTCAACAGAAGCCTCGATCAATTGCCACTTAGGCATGCCACACAGGCGACTCACTCCATGCGTTTGATATCCATCAATATATAACCCCTGAGCTCGTACATCTCAGAGAAGGGCGTTAAGCAAGAGAATAAATTCTCCGCCGCCAAATAGATATATATTTAATAGAGATCAATCACACGGACTAAAATCCAATGTCAGACACACAGTCCATTTACAAGTTCGCTCTGGGTCTAAACGAAACCGGAGGCACTTTCCTCGCATATCCATCCATCTCCAAGTACGTCTGGACGACCACCAACTATTTCCATCCTCTTGGGTGTACAACCCAATTAGGATCATCAGTAATCATCCAAACGATGTGAAGACTTCTGGTCTTCGACCACTGTCTTCATCTTCGACATATCGTCGAATCGGTTATTCAGAATGGGTATAAAGCCGGCCTTTCCGAACAACCCGCGTATATTAAAAACAAATGTTACACAAACACAACGTACGCCTCATTCCAATTCATTAGTCACTAACCGTAAATCAACAAGAGAACAATTTCCCAAATATTAACCCCGAAGGCCGAAACCAACATCAGATCAATACCCAGGAAACCATTCTTCTTAGCTAACCTACAGCTAGTTTCTAAATTCCACATTCTTAGGGAAAGGTTCCCATTAATTTTGTCCAAGATAAATTCTTTAAAATTTATCCTTTAATCTTCCTTTGGATGTCGTTTCAAACCCAAATTATGGTTTTCTAAACTAGTCGAGATTAGCGAACCACACCGAAGTAATTATTTATTTTATTTCCCAATCCCAACCTATTCATCCCATGAAGCAAACTGGTAATACTCCATATCTAACACCGGGGTGTTATCGGTAAAATTAATTACCATTTCACGTTCAAATCTAATTAAAGATTTAACTATCGCTTTGGAGCAAAACTGGTAATACTCCATCCTCGCTAACTTTCTAAATTTGATAATTTAAATTATCAATTCACGTTTCAATTTAATTGTAGATTCATTAAAACTCCTTTTACTGGGTTAAAGAACTAGTGTCATTTAAAACACAGTTCACGATAAAACCAAATCACATTCTATTTATTATCGGGTTAAAGAGCTAGTGTTATTTAAAACACAGTTCATGATAAACCCATGAATCAATTCTATTTAAACCCATTTCAAATCCAATTTGTTTATTTAAAAATAAATGGGTTTTAATTTCAGTTCAAAACTAGTTCATTTTTGATAAAAATCTATTTTTATCTTTTGAAATATGGAGTTTTTCATCCCAATTTTTCCCAAATCATTTCTTATGATTTTACACAAATTATTGATATTTTTAATAATTTTATCAAGGCCCGTACAGTCGATTTCCATCAATGGCCATCGAACTGCACTTATAACGACCTTTTCCAAATTTGATTTGGACGTATCTCCAAATTCAACCGTTAGATTTCAAATTTCTAATATTCGTTAGAAAGCTCTTTTCGGTACGAACCCAACGGTTCCGGTTTTAGGAGAATACGACGGTCGCATCTCCCGTAATGTCCGTTTGAAATAAATGGTCGAAATTCACGAACTGCCGCGGCGCGGCGCTTTCTATTCAGGCCATTATATATATAATATATATATTATATATATTTCGTCGATTTCCTTTTTAAAATGAATTTTATAAATCATTTCAAATTTGTTTCAAAAACAATTTCAACCTTTATTTCAAATTCAAGTCAAAATTGAATTTTCCCTTATAAATTCTTTCTACATTCACTTCTATTTGATTTCAATTTAAATTGATTTCAATTCTATTCCAATTCGTTTTCAATTGAATTCAATTCAATTCAGATTCGTTTTCTATTCTATTCAATTCGAATTCGTTTTCTATTCAATTCAATTCGAATTCGTTTTCTATTCAATTCATTTCGAATTCGTTTTCTATTCAATTCAGTTCGAATTCGTTTTCTATTCAATTTAATTCAAATTTCATTTCAAAATATTCAATTTCGAAATCGCTTTTCAATATTCATTTTAAAATGAATAAAATCGATATAAATATCGTTCACGTCAAAATGGCGTCAATCTAATCAACAAGGCTTCATATATTTCTATTTTCAAATATTCTATTTCAAATATTTCTTTTTCAAATATTTCTATTTCAAATATTTTTATTATTAAAATATTTCGTTCAACACGTGACTAATCTCAACGAATGAGTACTGTCAACACATGAACCTTCATTTTATATTGATAAAGATGTAAATTTTATTATTAAAATATTTTGTTCAACACATGACTAATCTCAACGGATGAGTACTGTCAACACATGAACATTTATTTTATATTATTCTTTATTTTCTAAATTGGAATGAGGCCCAATCAATTACCATATAATGTTAATTATATGGATTCCATTCAACACATGTATATAATAGCAATGATAAATAATCAACCATCATCCAAAGTGCACTACACTGTATAAGCATCAAATATAGATATCTAACGTTTGTAACAGCCTGTCAATCCATCGATCGACATATTTAATCAATCAGGATGAGTGAACTTCAAATTTCATCCCAACACCCGTGTGGGGTTTCAAATCAACAAACACGGATTTTATTTGTACAGTTGGGCGATGTGTAAAATTTATCGACCCAATCAATGTCCTTCAAATAGGTGTACATAAACAAACCGTCCGGTTTGCAAATGAATATTTTATTTTATTCACTTCCACGTTAAAAATTATATTTTTAACGATCAAAATATTTTATTCAAACTATGAATATTCTATTCGGTTCATTTATTCAATAAAATGATATTTTTATTTTACTAACATATTTTAGAAAATTTCGGCGGCATAACAACACGATACTAGAAACGGGACAAGGCCTAGCCTTATCCCCGGTCTAGTGAAGGCCCACGCCATTCACACATCAATCAAATCCATTCAATTCACCAAACAATTCAATTCAAACCAAATAATCTAACCAACTACACAACCAAACAAACAAGTCCATGGTCTATGGACGATTGTGTGGGGTGCTACTAAACACCGTCTGCATCCTAGTATATATATATATAACTTGAAAAAGAAATTGAAGAGTGAGAAGTTCTCACCTTGGGGATCCACTCCACCGTTCTTTATTTCTGAACGGTTTAAATTTTTGATTCCTTTCCTATCGGTTCCATCACACACTGTTTCCCCCTGTTCATAGTAAAAATCACATTTTTATTATTGAGTTTTATATATAAAAATCATATTTTTACTCGCTCTACTTCTAATAAAGATTATATTTTTATATCAAAGATATTTATATTTTCAAATCAAAGAGGTTTATATTTTCAATTCCAAGAGGTTTATATTTTTCAAAATGATTCTCAAAATCATATTCTAGTTTACATTTAAAAACATTGCTACTTTAATTATAAAAATCAATGTTATTTCTATTTTAAAAACAAAGCATATTTTTCTACTCTAAACACAAAGTATATTTTTCCACTTAAAAAAACAAAGTATATATATGTAAAAATTCTCTTTTTAAAACAATTTCATTTTTAAAAATCATATTTTAACAATGCATGTATATTTAAAACAATGCTATTATTTTTAAAAACCATATTTTTTTTTTTAAACATCCATGCTTTTATTTTTTAAACATTCATGCTATTTCAAATAAATATCAGATTTTTAGATAATATTATTATAAATAAATTTCAGAGATTTTTTTCCCAATGCTATTTTTTTCTGAATTAATTATAAGGTTTAAAAATTTACATTGCCTGCTGTCTTCTTCTTCCTCGTTATCTCGCTCCAGGCTTCGGCCTTCTTCCTCGAACCCATGCCCACCCCTAGGGCAAAGAATCGTGGCCCCCACACTAGCTTTGAGGATGATCCAACGACTACACCCGAAGCGCCCTCTCGAGAGCATCCTCCGTCACCCAATAGCCGTCAGCTCGCACCCCCGCCTGAGCCAGAAAACCGCGATGAACGGAGCAGCTTTGACGAAGGAATTCTCTCCAATGACGCAGCTAAAGTTGATCACACCTATGCGGATTCGAAGAGCAAAGAAGGGGCCTCGATTTTCGATTTGGAATCACAGTTGAATTCGAAGTGAGAAGGGAGAAATTTGGGATTTGTTTTTGGACAATTTGGGACGTTGAAATTTGTGGCGGCGGGTTCTAAACGAAGGGGGGTTAGGGTTTAAAAGGGGAGATTTATAATTATTTATATTATTATTTACCTCATTTTAATTTCTAAAAGTGAATTTCACATTCGAACTCCAACCGAATCCCAACGACTGTCACCCCTAGCTAATTACCCCCATTCCGAACACAATGAGATATGTCTCGTAACCCCATTCGGCTGTTACGATCAGTTTTCACTGAAATTAAAATATAAATCATTATATTGAATTTTAAACGCACATTTCAATTTACTGGGGTCACATATTAACCCTAAAAATTCCCGAAAAATTATTTTTAGCTTCGTATTGATGATACGGTCCTAACAAAACTAATTTCGTCAAATTCTGAGACCGTTTGAAAAATGGCCATTTTCCAGTCGATTTAATTCAACTGAAACTGGTGCCACGCTCACATATTGATTCAGAAAATTCTGAAAATTGGAATCTAGCAGTAACTTGACATCACGGATCCAACAAAACTGGTTTCGACGAAAACCGAGGTCGTTTGCAAAATTCCCATTTTTAAGGGCCTGAATTCCATAGCGACTATTCAGAATTTTCAACTGGACATCTCATTTGATTCCCGCTATGAAATTTCAATTTGTCAGATTCGTTGGAAGATATCATCAATTAGATCCTAATGTTATTGGTTTCACTAAAATCCGGATTGTTTTGCACCCGGTACATTCAATTGAAGTTTGAAATTGAATTATCGAACTACCGCGCCATTTTCAATTCCTTTTATAATTGTATATAATTATATATATTCTAACGACGACGTATATAACATATACGTTCGAATTATATTCAAAATAAATTTCTCGTCGATTTTATTTAAAATAATTCATTTTAAATGTTCAAAATTCGCTAAAATTGCCAAAATAAAAATTTTAAATTGGCCCAGATTTTCGGGTTATTACAGAATATTTCCTAAGTATAGAAATAAACGAGATCGGAAAAGAGGTAAGTAATTGGAATATTTTCCAATTATAAATAGCATATATTTTCTAAAGTTTAGAAAATAAGGGAAGGCGATATTCGGAAATGTTTTCCAAATAACATAAAAGGCCAATATGGTTATTGAAATTTTTTGGTTATCAAATGTTGATTAAGAAATAGAAAAGTGATTTAACTAATGGAATATTGATTAAGGGCTCAGTTGAATTTCAAAAAGGAAAATTTGATTTTTGAAAAGAGTAAACTGTTTAAAAACTCCCAGGGAACGACTGCTTGAATTAAAAACAAATTTAACAGAAATTTGTGAAAGCAAAATTAAATTAAAGTAAAGCCAGTAAAGTGGTAACTGGGATTGAATTAGAATGATATCAAGACAAATCGGAATGTGAGATTCAAATTTGAAGTGTAATGTGATAATCAAGTTAAGAGTTTGGAATCGAGAAGAAACTCGAGTGGAAATGGAATGTGGCTTGGGTAAGCGAATGGTTGTGTTGAGGATAAAAATTGATTGGAATTTGATTGGGATGACATTGGTAAATGCTGAATTAGCAGCAGATGTAAAGGATATCTTGATATGCCCAACAAAAAGGTACCAGTTTATATTATATATGGGTTTGAAATGTTGATGAGCCGAATTGGCAAGCCGCTTGGCAAGCCGCTTGGCCGTTTGATTTTCTTTTGGGATGGAGATGGCCCAGAAGAGGCAAGTGGTGGTTTGACGTATTGACCAGTACAAAGGAGGTGCTGGCGAATTTTTTTCGAAGAGTTAAGGCGTTAGAAAATCTTCAGGATTTTTGAAATTTTTCATTGATAAGAATTAATTAAATATTTCATTGAAATTAAATTGGTTCAGTTGAAACAGAAGTTAAGAAGTGAACAAATATGTTCTAACCAGTCGATAGGGTCGTTCTCTACCTTAGTAATTTCGAGGACGAAATTATTTTAAGTGGGAAAGATTGTAATGACCCGCATTGGCAGAGGTATTATAATTAATTAATTTAATTTTTGAAATGGTGATTTAGAGGATTTAATGGTCGTGGAATCAAATAATGGTGAATATTTAATTAAATTAATAAATTAAATAATATATTTAATTTTGAAATAAACAAAATTGGCTGAAATGGCGATATGGTGTGAACTGGATCATCTGTGATATTTAATGCAGTTCAGAATTTGAATTAGAATAACGAATATATTATATACACGGCAGTTTGAACGTAGAGTTATATTATAATTATAATCGAGCTTGAAATGGCACGGCAGTTCGATATTTGGCGATTTGAACTTCAACTGAGTATACAGGGTTCGTTTTAAATCGGATTTCTGTGAAACAAGAAACGTGTGGAGCTGGTGGAGTATATCTTTCTAGTGGAAGAGAAAAATCGGGATTTCGTCGTATAGATTTTGAGATATGTCCAAATCAAATTTTAAAATAGTCGCTATAGAATCGTTTATCGACCGTATCGGTTTATTCAATATAACTAGAGATCGGGTTGGAATTTAGACAAGGTTCTTTTGGGACATAGCGATAATTTAATTTTTAGAATTTTACGGTAATTTTAAATTAATTAAATAAGCGACTTTTTATTTGGAGTATTTTGCACCCTGTAATCAACATTTTTGGGGTTTCACAATATGAGCTAATCTACCGGTATTATTACATTTTTGGGATTGGGGCACAATATTGATTTCAACGGTATCTTTAGTTTTGTTCGTAACAGAACTCGTATGGATTCGTAAGGGGGTAATTCTTTATTTAGGAAATGAATAAAATGGATGAGATATAAGATAGCCTAACTTATTTCCATGGTCAAAACAAAGGCCCCGCGACTTAAATTCTCAGCCACAAATCGAGAAAGAGACCAAATAAATACCCTTCCCCTGTAACATCTAAACCAAATTCTCACTTTCTCAGAAATGTTTCCGCCGTCACTTTCTTTTCCACACACGAGATCCAAACATTCATAAAATTACAGAAAATCAAAGAAAAATCATTATATCAAAATAGTTATATATTTGTATTCCTCAAACCAGTCTCTTTCCTCCAGTACCCATTTCTTTGGGTTCGGTCAACGTTCTGGGTCCGTTAGTTTTTGTAACAGCGAGTCTAGGGTGCAGGAATTCGAGGAATTTGAGCATTTGATTCGCGTCTTCGATGTTGTTTCCAAGATCGGGAAAGAGTTAAACCCATACTAGGAGTTTGTGGCCGATTCCGTGGTGTTGGAGTTCGATCGTGTGCTGAACTGGAAGGATAAAGGCTTCGTTGGCCATGGTTTTAGTTCGAAGTGGTCTGGAGTGAGGAAGTTGATGATTTCTGGAGGGAGTTGGCGGGTCTGTGTTCTCGTGGAGGAGGTTGATGGCATAGATGGGGGGATAAACAGCGTTCGAATTTTAAAGAAGGGGGAGCAGAGTGTACAGGTGGAAGAAGGATTAGAACAGCTGTTTAGTTTAGATAAGGAGGGGGTTAGCGAAGATGATTAAAGGGTGGAGTTGGTTTTTGGTTGTACAAACGTGAAGGAGTATTCGAACGTGATGGATATGAGGAGCGAAGTTGTATACGAGATGATATTTCATTTGCAGGCGGGTTTTTAGTTTAGCGAAACAAGGGAGAAAAGGATTTTGTTGCTTAAGGGGAACGGTGTGAGGAAGTCACGGCAGGAAGAAGCATCAGCAGCTTTTGAAGTTTGTCATTTTGGTGAAGTCTTGTTTTGGCGTGAAAGGGTGAGAAAGAATGGTTGAGGGAATGAACTGTTAGGTTGTTAATGGCAGTGAGGAGTGGGTAGAGGTCTTTGGGTGTTGGTTTGTGAAACAGTGGATGGAGCACATGAGATGATTAACAAATATGGTCGGTCCGGTCGATTTAGTGAAGTGGGCTATTTCCAATTGGTAAAGCTCAACTATATTTCTCTTGAATTCAAATTTTAACTTAACTGTATAAAAATTTGTATAAAGTATATCTAGGTCATATTGTTTCAGAAATATGAACGGTCAGATCCATTAGGATCGTATAGACGGACACTACCCAATGGAACTGACGGGGAGTGGATTGGAGGTCATCTGAATTTATAGCAAAATAGATTGTTTGATTCAAAATCAAACAAACAGTTTATCGTTCTTTAACGATGAACTGCCAATGTGAGTAAATCTCACTAACTCTGAACAGTTTATAATTTCATGTTGTATTTTTAGAACCGTTAAATATTGGCTGATTGACTGTGTGTTGAATGATTGATTAAACTGCTAGTCAGTTAGTTGAATTTCTATATTGATTCTGTTTAACAGAATATATCATATGGAACTAAAAGTGATGTTATCTATATTTGTTTAACATCTGTGATGTAGGTAACAGGTTGGAGGAATCCAACTGGATTCCTCAACATTTATTTTACTGTTTTTCATATATTGTGATATATGATGTGATATATAATCTGTTGTCAATTATATGTGTTTGGACGATACTGATCGTCGTGATTTGATATGTTGAATACCATAACATACCGAATGTTGATAAAGGAATATTTTCAAAGTGTATTTTGAAAATGAATTATTTATATAAAATCGATGGATTTTATATAGAAAAGGAAAAGGATTTTTACAAAAGAAATATTTATAAAATCAAGTGATAAGTTAGAATAAAAAGGAAATCATTTGTAAAGTGAAGAACCGTTACTAAAAGTAAATCTTTATAAATGAATAGTTTATTCGAAAAGGAGTTAATCGATGTTAGTTAATCGATTAGAGAATAAAGTAAAGGGAGTTAATCAATGTTAGTTAATCGATTAGAGATAAAGTAAAGGGAGTTAATCGATGTTAGTTAATCGATTAGAGATAAAGTAAAGGGAGTTAATCGATGTTAGTTAATCGATTAGAGATAAAGTAAAAGGAGTTAGTCGATGTTAGTTAATCGATTAGAGTTAAAGTAAAAGGAGTTAATTGATGTTAGTTAATCGATTAGAGAATAGAAAGTAAAAGGAGTTAATCGAATATAGTTATTCGAATAGAAGCAAACGAGTTAATCGAATATAGTTTATTCGAAGAAAGTAAAAGGAGTTATCGAATATAGTTTATTCGAAAGAAGTTAAGTGAAATGAGTAAATCAATAGCGTTAGTCAAATAGAGTTAATCCAATAGTGTTAGTCCAATAGAGTTAATTGATAAGGGTTAATCGAATAGAGTTAAGTGAAAAGAGTCAATCGAATATAGCTATTCGAAGGAGGGTTAAGTAAGGAAGTTAGTAAAAGGAATATAAAGTGAACTTTGCCTATTTCAAAGTTAGAAATGTTGTTCAGTTAAGGTCTGAGAGGTAGTTCTACCCCAACTTGATTGGCTTCGTTTTTAACTAAGGAATAGTTAAGGTTCGGCAGTAAAGGAAATGGTTTGAGTTGGCATCGCGATGGTTTGTTTAAACATCTGTCTAAGTCCAATGCAAAAGCTTTGGAAATGTTTTCCAAATAAGAAACCAGAATGTTTTCTAATAAATAAAATAAGAAATGGAAATGTTTTCCATTGTTAATAACGTATATTTTCCAAATTTAGAAAATAAGAAAATATTGAATATAGGGAAACAGGAGATAAGTAAATTAATGAAATAAAGAGATAAATGTTGAATGATGTTTGATCGATATAAATTTCCATTTGGAAATAATATCGTTGTTTGCACACCTGTTTTTCCACGATAGTTAAATCATAGACTATCGAAGTTTTGACCATTTTAACGTTGTTAATATGGAGAGACCGGTTGGATTATTATCCAAAGAACCACTCTGTATTGGCATAAGCGTTGTGAATCATATATGCCAAAGATAATTGAAGACGGTGCTATGCAAGGGCTATCCTGCTTACAGAATAGTGCCTTCGGTTCATCCTGTTCCTGGATGACTTGTATGGACGGATGTCTGACAGAGTATTTCCAGACGATCACGTATATTGATTTCTCAAACCGTACCAAGAGTGGAAGCGGAGAAAGAAACTTCTTTTAGCTAACACATAAAGTATGGTTGAGGACGTCAATCGGTGATTTGATGGATTTGACGATGTGGCATTCAAAGTGAATCTGGTATGATGATAAAGCGTAGCTTCTAGCCTCATCATCCGGTAAATGATAGAAATCGGGCAGGCAGCATGACTAAGTCGGTCGCACCGAAGTAGGGTGTATAATTACCTGATCTAGAGTTTCATTTACTTCTAAAAATCTATTGTTGATACTGTCCCATTCGGGAAACGGTTGTTGATCCCAACCGTTGGTGATATACATTCGATACGCTCAAGCGAAATGAGTGGTCGGTCATGTGTGGCCGGTTTGCAAGATGTTCTTGTTGAACCCAGTGTATTCCTCTCTAGAGGTACACTAGCGAAAGGTGGTTCCATACCTTGTCATAGTTGGAAATCCATTACCCAATACGTGCTTGCGGTTTGATTGTATACTATATATGTAGAATGTGAGATGAAAGCGTTCCTGCTAGATGATTATTATATTGTGATTGATAGACATTATTATAATATCAAAAGGTTTTTGATATAAAGATAATTTGGATTCTCGTAAGGGAAAAACTCGTTCCGTTATACGGCGTGGTCTTATGAGATATCGATTACCTGCTTGAATTGTTTTAAACTGTTTTACTCACACCAGTCCCATGACTGACCCGGAGTTTACTTTGTTGTTTTCCCTAAACTCTTGGGTGCCTAAATTTGTATAGGCAGTCAAGTAGTCGGGATTTACAGATATAGTTGAAGAGCTGGAGAAGGAGGCTTCAGGATCATATAGCTATAGTTATTTCTGCTGTGTTGTAAGTGATGTACTTTGATATTGATGTATATTCAAGTACAGATGTATATTTCAAGTTATGTTATATATATTATATGTTATTCGTTCCGTTGTGAGATTCGTGTTACTCTGATGTTGTGTTCTTCTTCTTCTTCTATTCTAAGTTTCTGTCTTATCTTTCCTCACCCTCTAATTTCTTTCACTAATTACCAGGATTTTTCGGTGTTTTGGTTATCGACATCGTGTTTATGTCGATAACCAAAGTCATTCAAAATCCGGGTCATTACATTTTGCCTCAGTTCACAGATGGAAATCCAACTTCCAAATACGTGATTTTGCGGTTTTAATTGTAGAACTAGTATGGCGACATAATATATGGTACCCATGCCGTCTATGATTGATACTTATGATTTGAAGTTGTTTTATACACTATGCACTTATAGTAGTATCAAATGATTTATTTTAAACGTACTAAGCATGTTTGGCTATTATAAGGGAAAACCCTATCCCCCGGCTTGCGTTGCATTGTGTGATAGGACCCGCGTCTTATAATAGCTTCATTTTTCCAAAAAGCATTACGTTGTTTTATTATATGCACTGGTATTCATGGGAGGAAGCCCGTTCCGTGTTATACAGCGTGGTCCCTTGATATATCTAATTTAAAGTAAGGTTTTAAATAACTGTTTTAGTTCTCACACCAGTCACATGACTGACCTGGAGTTTATTGTTTTAACCTAAACTCTGGGTGCCCTTATTCTGACACGGGCAGCTAGTAGTTTTGGTTTTGCAGATTTATATTCACGGGAACCTGGTTTACAGCTGGAACGATATCCGGAAAGCTTTGTATCCGTGTATCTTCTTCAGTTGTATTTTGTATTATTTTCCACTGCTATGTAATGTATTGTAATCTCTGATATTTTTCTATTGTGTAATATTTATTTATACTCTGTATATTCTTGTAATATGATGAATTGTTGTAATTAACAATGAAATGTTCTTCCGTCTGCGTTCTATTTTGTCGCGTTCTCAACTCAATCCACGCTTTCCTTACCAGGGAAGTTCGGGTCGTTTCATCTGGTATCAGAGCTTTGGTTTACAAAGCTCGAGAACAAGACACATTAGAACCGAACGAAAGAATTCATCAGAAATTGGATTAGTAATATCCAATGAGAATGACTCGATAGAGATAGGATCAGTAGTATCCTAGAACGAGTGAGAAGAGTATATCTATAAAACGAAAACAAATTTTGTTTTGAAAATTTAAATTCAATTATACATATTTGATTATTTATTATATTTGAATTTGGACTATCCAGTATATATAGATTTTGCATATACGTCTGATCCATGGATATTCGAAGTTTTAATATATTGGGTAGATATAGAATTACACTCTAGTCGCTCGAAGAAGATTCTGATGATCGCTCGAGCAACACCATAATTTATTTTCGTGTTTCGAAGGTGTGATATCTATATGTTTCCTATTGACTGGTGTGAGAACCAAAATTATATAGGGCCTATTGTTGTGATTTGGTATCAAAAATACGATTTTTGATTATGTATCAAAGTTATGAATTTGAAATGATAATTCACTAATTGATTGATGGTTGTGTTGTTTAATTATTGGTTAATTAATTAAATGTTGAACCATATAGCCAAATTGATCAAATAGTGAGTTATATTGAAAATTTGTCGCAATTGCATGCATATACATGTACATACACTGAACAGGTGATAGCAAGGAGGCTAGAGCAGAAGAATAAAATTTACTTGCCCGACAAATAGGTACATGTTTATCATAATTTACTGTTTTGTTTGGGTGATGATGATTTTATGAGCCGATTGGCTAGCCGCTTGGCTTTTTCTTTTTCTTTTGGATTGAAGAAGGCCATGGGAGGCTATATGAAATATCCCGAAGTCCCCGGTGCAGGGGAGGTTATGGCGAAATTTTTCGAAAATTTAGGGTGTTAGCCAAATTTTTGAAAATTTTGAAAAGTTCTTAGAAACTGAGAAGTTGAAGAACATAAGCCGTAGTGAATGGAAGTTGAGTTGATTTGTGAAACAACTTTCGGCTTCGTTCCTTTTCGGGGACAAAAAGTTTTAAGTGGGGGAGATTGTAATAACCCGGAAATCTGGGCCAATTTAAAAATTTTATTTTGGCAATTTTAGCGAATTTTGATTATTTAAAATGAATTATGTTAAATAATGACGACGAGAAATTTATTTTGAATAGAATTCGAACGTATATATTTATATACGTCGTCGTTAGAATATAAATATTTATTTATATATATAAAAGGAATCGAAAATGGCGCGGTAGTTCGATAATTCGATTTCAAATTTCAATTGAATGTACCGGGTGCAAAATTAACCGGATTTTAGCAAAACCAAAAATATTTGAATCTATTAGAGAATATCTTTCCAACAAATCCGGGAAATCAAATTTTCATAGCGGGGATAAAAAGATATGTCCAGTTGAAAATTCAGAATAGTCGCTATGGAATTTCGGCCCTTAAAAATAGCCATTTTGCAAACGACCTCGGTTTTCGACGAAACCAATTTTGTTGGATCCGTGATGTCTAGTTATTGCAAGGTTTCAAATTTTGTAATTTTTCGATTCAATATGTGAGCGTGGCAAAGGAAAACGCGTTTGACCAGTTTAAGTTGTTTTTAATCGACTGGAAAATGGCCATTTTTCAAATGGTCTCAAAATTTGATGAAACTAGTTTTGTTAGGACCGTATCGTCAATACGAAGCTAGAAAATATTTTTGGGAATTTTTCTAGTTAGTATGTGGCTTTGGTAAATTGAAATGCGCGTTCAAATTCAATATATAGTTATATTTTGATTTTGACGAAAACTGATCGAAACGATCGAATCAGCCTACGATACATATCCCATTGTGTTCTGAATGGGGGTAATACGCTAGGGACGACAGTCGTTGGGCCTCATTTGTGGTTCAAAAGAAAAGTCAACTTTTTGAAATATAATAATAATATAATAAATAAAATAAATATTTATACTTTGGCCCCACCTTTGCATTATCTCCCCCTTTCAGTTGAAAAAAAACCGCCGCTTTAACCCCGATTCCCAAATCGCTCCCCTCGATTTCCGTCGTCGGAGCCCACCAGCACCGTCGAGATCGTCGGCGCCCGCCTCCCCCGTGCCAACCGCGTCGCCATGGACACCTATGGCTCCTCCATCGCCCTTCACCGACGAACTCCCAAAATCCCCAAAGCCTGGAACTCATCGCGATGCTCAGCAACCCCAGGCCGCCGCGATTGCAAGACCACAACCGCTGGCGATGACCCTTCCCCCCTGCAACTGACGTGAGCAATCCCCTTTCCCTCTAGAACGCCACAGTGAGTAGTTGTATTTTCCTGTATATTTATATATATATATATATATATATATTCCTTTTCTTCGTGCTATTGTTTTATAAAATAAACAAATTAGCTTTGTATATGAATAGAAAAATTAAAAATCAGTTTTTCTTTATGAAAAGCCAACTAAAAATTCGATTTTTATTTATAGTAAAGATTCAATTTTTATTTACGAGGATAACATATAAAAATTTGATTTTCATTTATATATAACAACGATGTAAAGAGGAGATTTTTACATTCGAAAAGTTTGGATTTTTATATTCGTAAAGACGAGATTTTTAACACGTGAAAGTTGAGATTTTTAACATGCGAAAGACAAGATTTTTAAAATATAAAAGATAGGATTTTTATAAAATAAAAAGATTAAATTTTTGTTTAGAAAAGATAAGATTTTTATAATAGAAAAGTAAAGTTCTTTTATAATAAAAAGAAGAGATTTTTTATGATAAAAGGAGTGATTTCTAATAATCAAAGAAATGATTTTATCATAGAAAGAAACGATTTTTATAATATATACATCAATATAAAAATGCGATTTTTATAATGCAGGAAGCGATTTAAAAATATAATTTTTGTATGATGTAGAGGATAAAAATATGATTTTTAAGTATTGAATGAAGTGATAAAAATATAATTTTTATTATGAACAGTGTGAAAAGGACTGCCTTAGAATTGCAAACAAATCCAGGCGGTTCAGCAGTTCAGAAGCAAAGCACGGCGGAGTGGAACCCTCGGTGAGAACTCCTCACCTTTTAATTTTGTTTTCTAGTTAATAATATATACTAGGATGCAGATGGTGTTTAGTAGCACCCGACACCCGTCGTCCACAGACCATGGACGGCTTGTATGCTTGTTTGTTTGATTTTGATGTGTAGTTGATTGTGTGATGTGATGTGAAATGAAATAAAAATATTTTATAGTTAAAAATAGAATTTTTAACGTGTATCTAAAATAAATATTTATAAACAAATCGGAGATTTGTTTATATACACTGATTTGACTAATATTGATTGGGACGATAGATTTTATACATCGCCCAACTGGACAAATAAAATCTGTGTTTGATTGTTTGAAACCCCACAAGGGTATTGGGATGATATTTGACGTACACTAATCCCGATTGTTTAGTTGTATGTCGATCGATTGGTCGACAGACTGTGTAAGCGTTAATTATTTATATTTAATGCTTATGCAGTTGTATGATGCACTCTGGATGAAGGTTGATTATTTATCGTTGTTATTTTATACATGTGTTGTAGAAAATCCATATAATTAACATTATATGGTAATTGATTGGGCCTCATTCCAGTTTTGAAATAGAAATATTTGAAATAGGAATTTTTGAAATAGAAATACTTGAAATAGAAATATTTGAAATAGAAATATTTGAAAATAGTAATATATAAAGTCGTGTTGATTAGATTTGCGCCATTTTGACATGAACGATATTTATATCGATTTTAATCAAATTGAAATGAATATTGAAGTGAATTGAAATTCAAATTAAATTGAAGTGAATTGAAATTCGAATTAAATTTAAGTGAATTGAAATTCGAATTAAATTGAAGTGAACTGAAATTCGAATAGAATTGAAATTCGAATTAAACTGAATTGATTTGAAATTCGAAATAAATGGAAATGATTTGAAATTTGAATTAAATTGAAGTGAATTGAAATTCAAATAGAACTGAAATTCAATTAAATTGAATTGATTTGAAATTCGAAATAAATTGAAATGATTTGAAATTCGAATAGAATTGAAATTCGAATTAAATTGAAATAGAAATGAAATTGTTTTGAATTGAATTTAAACGAATTGAAATTGAATTGAAATCGATTCGATTTGAAATGAAATTAAAACGAATTTATATTGAAAAATTCAATCTTGATTTGAATTTGAAAAGGAAGTTGAAATCGTTTTGAAAACGAATTTAAAACGATTTATAACATACGTTTTAAAAAGGAAATCGACGAAGTATATATTATATATATAATATAACGGCCTGAATAGAACGCACCGCGCCGCGGCAGTTCGCGAATTTCGACCATTGACTTCGAATGGATATTGCGGGAGATCCGACCGTCGGAATCTCCTAAAACCGGAACCGTTGGGTTTGTATCGAAAAGAGCTTTGTAACGATTGGATTTGGAATTATGTCCAAATAAAATTTGGAAAAGGTCGTTGTAAGTGCAGTTCGATGGCCGTTGATGGAAATCGACTGTACGGGCCTTGATAAAATTATTAAAAATATCAATAATTTGTGTAAAATCATAAGAAATGATTTGTGAAGAATTGGGATGAAAAACTCCATATTTGAAAAGATAAAAATAGATTTTTATCGAAATGAACTAGTTTTGAACTAGAATAATAATTTATTTATTTTTAGAATAAATAAATTGGATTTGAAATGGTTTTGAAAATAACCAGAATTTCCAATAATTGCATTGGAAGGGATTTAAATCGAAATTTTCTTCAGAATATTTCAATGTTGGATTTCGTAATTATACAGATATTATTATGGAAATTTGAAAGATATATATATATATATCGTTATTTCCAATACGATGTTTGTTGGTCGTAGAATTTGATATTGAATATAAGCCGATATATTTTCTATTCAGAGCCTTGTATTGAATATCGAATGTGATTTGGGTTTGTCGTGAATGGTGTCTTCATTAACACTGTTCTTAAACCCAGTTGAGAAAAAGATTAAATCTTTTTATTTAGATTTAATGAAGTGTACCAATTAAATAATATTTAATTGGAATTGAATTGGTATTGATTTTTGGGTTTATCATGAACAGTGTTTTAAATAACACTTGTTCTATAACTCGATAATTAATGGAATGTGATTTTGGGTTTATCGTGAACCGTGTTTTAAATGACACTGATTCTTTAACCCAGTTAAGGATTAAAACTAAGTGAAGTTTTAATGAATCTTTAATTAGATTGAAAAGATCGAGAATGGAGTATCACCAGTTTTGCTCTAGGCGATTGTTAAATCTTTAATTAGATTTGAACGTGAAATGGTAATTGAATTTACCGATAACACCGTGGTGTTAGATATGAAGTATGACCAGTTTTACTTCATGGGATGAATAGGTTGGGATTGGGAAATAAAATAAATGATTACTTCGGTGTGGTTCGCTAATCCCGACTAGTTTGAATTGATATTCATGGAAGATTAAAGAATAAATTTGAAGAATTTATCTTTGATAAAATTAATGGGAACCTTTCCCAAAGTATAAGAATATTTGAATAAAAGAATATTCTGAATTGGAATGAGGCATATGTTGTGTTTGTGTAACACTTGTTTATTATATACACGAGTTATTCAGAAAGACTGGGTTTATCCCATTCTGAATAACTGATTCGACGTGGTGTCGAAGATGAAGACGGTGGTTGAAGACCGGAGGTCTTCACGTCGTTTGGATAATTACTGATGATCTTTATTAGGCCGTACACCCAAGAGGAGAGAATCAGTTAGTGGTCGTCCAGACGTACTTGGAGATCGATGGATATGCGGGGTACTAGGTGCCTCCGGTTTCGTTCAGACCCAGAACGAACTTGTAAATGGACCGTGTGTCTGACATTGGATTTTAGTCTGTGTGATTGATTTCTATTAAATATATATCTGTTTGGCGGCGGAGAATTTATTCTCTTGCTTAACGCCCTTCTCTGAGACGTACGAGCTCAGGGGTTATATATTGATGGACATTAAACGCATGGAGTGAATTGCCTGTGTAGCATGCCTAAGTGGCAATTGATCAGGGCTTCTGTTGAAAAGCAGAGTCTTGTGGTTGATGATCAAAGCACGGCCTGTGTGGCATAGATTTGTGTAACGTTGATTCGTGAGCCTCACACCCCGGTGTGAACCAAAACGGAAGAGGACGTCAGGAAGGGCATGCGTTTCTTTCTAGCTAGATGTGGCGTCATTGGTTTTACGCGCCCTAACGAGTTTGACTTATGTGGTTGTTGTTTTTGCGAGGCGCCTCGGTTTGATCGGATGATCCGGGTCCGATGGAGTCATTCGTTGGCTCATTTACGCCCCATAGGGCGGGGGAACGCATGTTCAGGGTTTAAGTTTAATCCACATCGGTGGACTGGCCCTGAGGATCCAAGGGCTCACCTGTGTCTGGGTCCTGAGGCTCGGGCTAGAGAGTCTCGAATAGGTGAGGACTATCTTTTTCCTCGGTTCACAGATGGAAATCCAACTTCCAAATACGTGATTTTGCGGTTTTAATTATAGAACTAGTATGGCGACATGATATATGGTACCCATGCCGTCTATGATTGATACTTATGATTTGAAGTTGTTTTATACACTATGCACTTATAGTAGTATCAAATGATTTGTTTTAAACGTACTAAGCATGTTTGGCTATTATAAGGGAAAACCCTATCCCCCGGCTTGCGTTGCATTGTGTGATAGGACCCGCGTCTTATAATAGCTTCATTTTTCCAAAAAGCATTGCGCTGTTTTGTTATATGCACTGGTATTCTTAGGAGGAAGCCCGTTCCGTGTTATACGGCGCGGTCCCTTGATATATCTGATTTAAAGTAAGGCTTTAAATAACTGTTTTAGTTCTCACACCAGTCACATGACTGACCTGGAGTTTATTGTTTTAACCTAAACTCTGAGTGCCCTTATTCTGACACGGGCAACTAGTAGTTTTGGTTTTGCAGATTTATATTCACAGGAACCTGGTTTACAGCTGGAACGATATCCGAAAAGCTTTGTATCCGTGTATCTTCTTCAGTTGTATTTTGTATTATTTTCCGCTGCTATGTAATGTATTGTAATCTCTGATATTTTTCTGTTGTGTAACATTTATTTATACTCTGTATATTCTTGTAATCTGATGAATTGTTGTAATTCACAATGAAATGTTCTTCCGTCTGCGTTCTATTTTGTCGTGTTCTCGACTCAATCCGCGCTTTCCTTACCGGGGAAGTTCGGGTCGTTTCACAAGGGTTTTAAGCCTCTAAAGTGAGTAAAACAGTTTTGAATTTTCTGTTTTAAATACCTGCAGTCTTTATTGTTTTGACTATTAGTGATCTTGGATTTCTTTTATAATCTTGTTCAAGTAACCTATCATGTATGGTTTGATTGTTTGTTATGATGTAGTGATCATTGATTTGTATGTGAAAACCTTAAGTGTCATATGTTAAAGTTGTATTACCTGCTACTGTCACCAGACACTGTTTTTCTTTGGTCAAATCTCTATAGATTTAAATAGATCAATGGACATAGATTAGTAGATTGATGAGATGATGCCATACCCTTTTAAAAACCTTTTACATAAGTTATATAAGTGTTCAAAAGGAAGTAAACTCGGCCAAAACCTTACTGTCATTTAAAAAGAAAACAGAAGTAGTTGCTCTCTTTTTCACAAAACCAAGGTGGATTTTCAAATGGCTTAAAAACTGGATTTGATTACATAATCATGATCAAGGAACAAAATAATGATTTTTAAAAGAAAATTCTAGATTTTTAAGTATGTGAATCAAGAGAAATGAGGAGATGGCCAAAATTTAGACTTTGGTGAATTTCCGGCGGAGCATTTAGTTTGAGGTGATGGCACTCGGCCTGAAGGAGTATGGGAGGATATAAATCATAGGAAAAATATAGGTTTAATTTTTTTAATGAATAGATTTTGTAAAATTAGTAAAAATAGGGCTTAAAACTTGTTTTGGGTTGGTTTTCTTCATGGCTGAACTGCTCAGAGGTGGAGGGATTAGGGGGTGCGGTCCAGGGGAGATGGCAGCGCCTAGGTGGTGTGGTGACGTGGCCCGGTGGTGATGGTGGTGCGTGGTCGAGGGAAGACGTGGTGTGGCTTTTCTTGGATGTTGTTTTTTTTGAAAAAGAAGGAGGGGCACGGCTTTTTACTGTTCAGGCCAGGGGAAGTTCGTCGGAGGATGGCGACGGGGTCTGGTGATGGAGGGTGACTGATAGCGACAGTCGTTGGAAACTGGAGGCAGCTCTAGTGCTTGTGCACAACCATGGCGGGAAAAGGAAGAAGGAAAAGGAGAAGGGGACATTGGAGTTTGCAAGTGATCGACCATTGTTTTCACGTGTGCACACCATGTTTTCAGTCTGGTATTTTGACCAGATTGGTACTTTGGCATTTTTAAGTTTTAAATCAAGGATTTTGAATAAAATTTTAATTCAAATTAGTTTTAAATTAAATATTAGTTTAAATAAAATAAGACAATGAATATTTAAATAAAAATGGAATTTTTATTTAATTAACAAGTCAAGGGAACTAAGCGAATCAGGATTTTGTACAGATTTTGTCGACGGTCGAAATTTAAAATACAGGAGCTGTAAATTTTATTAAATTATAAATTTAATTATAATTTAAATTAACATTTATTTGTTAACGAAATATTTAGATTTAATCATACAAGTGATAAAGAACGTATGTAACACATACACTGAACTTGTCAATTCAAACTGTAATCTCAAGATACGAGAAACCGGTCATGCACAGATCTGTATTTTTCGAAATCAGAACTGTGAATCAGATTTAATCATGTTTAGATTAATAATTTAAAAGAGAATATTCGTTAATCATTTCAAAGATACCGAATTGAATATTTCACTTTGACTTGATTATACGCTGTACGCCGGAGATTTTTAATTTGAAGACAGCGGTATACAAGGACTATTTGTGAATAGTACCTTCAGTTTGTTCAAACTCAGAACTGCTTGTATGGACGAATGTCTGACAAAGTAATTCTAACTGATCACGTACGTTGACCTTTTCAAACGTATTTATATGGTGGCAGAGGAATTCGTTTCTCTCGCCGTATACCTGTAATATATTTTGAGAGAGTCAATTAGTGATCGGGAAGTTTTGACGATGTGGCATTCAAAGGAAATAAACCAGTGATGATCACGTAAGTCTAGCATCAAGCCTCACACCCAGGAAATGAAAAAATCGAGTAGGGCAGTATGGCTATGTGGGTCGCTCCCATTAGGGCGTAGCATCACCTATCTAGAGAAATTCCTTTTGTTTCTTAATCTATCGATTCTGCCCATTCAGGAATGGTAGCCGTACACAACCATTGGTGATATACACTCGATACACTCAAGAGAAATGAGTGGTCGGTCATGTGAGGGCCGGGTTACAAGATGTTCTTGTTGAACCCAGGTGTATTTGTCTCTAGAGATACATCATCGGAAGGTGGTCCCATACCTTGTCATAGTTGGAAATCCAATTTCCATAAGTACCTAGCGGGTTTTATTTGTATATTATATTGGAGAATGTGAGATGCAAGCATTCTTCTAGATTTTTAATTATTTGTGAAAAATAAATGGACATTATGATAAGATCTGGTTTAATGTATACAAAGTGTTTTGGTCTCATAAGGTAAAAACCCGTTCTGTATTCACGACGTGGTCCTATGAGATATTTTCTTTAAACTGTTTACTCATACCAGTCCCCTGACTGACCCGGAGTTTATTTTTCTATGTTTTCCTTAAACTCTTGGGTATTCATAACACTTGTTATGAATAGACAAGTGAATCATGATTTGGATAAAACTTATGAAGCTGGATGAGGACTTCCTTTGTATTAGTCCACCTATCTTATCTACTGTATAATTATGTCTGCAAGTTAGTCGTCAATGATATGTATAATTAAAGATGTACTATAAATGGCTTGTATCACTGGACCTATGATGCTCTGATGTAATATGTACTGCTGTGCAATATTATGAAGTATTATCTTTTGTGAAAATTCCGCTGTTAGATTCTGATGTTTCTGTGATTTTATCTTCTATCTATTTTTATTCTTATTAAAGGCACGACTTCCGATGTGTTCGAAAGTTGGGCCGTTACATTTATGGAAAAATCCATTGTGATATGAAAATGAATCGAAATATTTAGATTATAAGGATAAGCCCCTTAGGGAACGCTGCGAGACGTAAGGTAGTACGAGGAGCCGTACTCGGGACGATGCCGGTTTTAAACCCCCTGCCGTTATGCTGCCAAAATTTTCTGAAATATTCTTGTGTTCGATTTATATTCATGTATTGAAATATATTCATGTGTTAGAAAAATATTCATATGATGAATAAAATGGTTGAAAGATAAAAATCATATTTTTATCATGTATATGAAGTATATAAAATATTCATGTTGGAAATAAATTGTTTTAACAATAAAAATCACATTTTTATAATATGTATGAATCGCTAAAAATCTTCATTTTTGAAATAAATTGTTTTGACAATAAAAATTTCATTTTTATTATATACATGAAGTGTTAAAAATAGTCATGTGTTGAAATAAATATTTGTTGGATAAAAATATTATTTTTGTCGCATATATAAAATGAAAATGGTTTGGAAATCGAAGAACGGATTATATATATATAATTAAAATAAATCGAATAATGAAGCTGCAGTTCGTATTTTGAAACTGTGATTTTAAACGATTATTGCGGGAGATCCGACCGTCGGATTTTCCCGAAACCGAAACCTTTTGGGTTCGCTTTGGAAGTATATTTCCAACGATACCAAATTTGCAAAGATCCAACGGTTGGATTATGTGAAATGTTTAATTCAAATCTGAATGAAAACAGCACCAGAATGAATTATATTCATATATATATAAATATAATTAAAATAAATCGAATAACGACGCTGTAGTACGTATTTTGAAATCGTAACTTTAAACGATTGTACCAGGAGATCCGACTGTCGGATTTTCCCAAAAATGGAACGGTTGGATCCGTTTTGAAAAAAAATCTTTCTAATGGTATAAAATTTGTAAAGATCCAACGGTTAGATTTTCAGATATGTGTAAATCAAATCTGAAGAAAAACAGCGCCATGGCCGCGTTAGGGCCTGAAGCGTCATTTGAATAAATTGGCTATATTTAAATAAATAAAAATAGAGATAAATCGTTGTAAAATATTATAAACGATACGGATTGGAAATAAACTGAATTTACTCGGTTTATTGGATATTTGATGGTTGAATGTGTTTGATGTGAAAATTACATTAATGAACTGAATTATAGATGTCAAATAATTTACCAGGGAATGAATTGATTTGAATTCTAAATATACGTGAATTATTTGAAAAGGCTGAGTTAATTCTCATTTCAAATAATTGATTGATGCTTAGAAGTCGAAGATATGAAGACGGTGCAAGACCGATGATCTTCACATCGAGTGGATGGATATTGATGCCTTTGATGGGAGTTGTTGCCCTGAAGGGGTTACAGTGGTGGTTGTCCGGACGTACTTGTTGATCGTTTGGATGTGCGAGGGCCTCGCTACTGTATTGGACATATGGGAGAGGAATAAGGTACTTCCGGTTTCGTTCAGACCCAGAACGGACTTGTAAATGGATGTGTGTCTAACGTTGTAGATTGACAATGTGGCATACAAAGATGCTTTGATCAAGGCTTTTGTTGAAAAGCAGAGCCTTGTGGTTGATGATCAAAGCAGGGCTTGAAATAACTAGCTTTGTGTTTAGCGTTGATTTGCGGGCCTCACACCCCGGTATGAACCAAAAAGGGAGAGGACTTCAAGGAGGATATGTGTTTCCTTCTAGCTAGGAGTGGTGTTTTGGGTCTTACACGCCCTGACATTTTACTTATGTGGATGATGGATAGCGAGGCGCTTCGGTTAGTTCGGTCTCTTCGGAGCCGATGGTTTGGTCGGGATATGACCAGTTTATGCCCCATAGGACGGGGAAGCGCATTGTTCAGGTATTTTAATCCACTCTGTGTGGACCGGCCCTGACGATCCAAGGACCAGTTGCGGCTGTTCCTGAGACATGGGCTAGATTGTCTCGAAGCGGTAAGGACGGTCCCTTGCCTTGGTTCATGACGGAAATCCAATTTCCAAAAACGACATCGTGCAGTTTTGATTGTATACCTATATATGGCGACATGATATATGGTACCCATGTCATCTATGATTGATACTTATGATTGAAATTGTTTTTGAAACATATGAACACTAGTAATAATATCAAATGCTTTTGTTTTATACGTATCAAGCATATTTTGGCCATTATAAGGTAAACTCTATCCTCTGGCTTGCGTTGCATTGTGTGATGGGAACTGAGTCTTATAATGGCTTCATTTTTGTAAAAAGCATTGCGATGTTTAAATGATTCACTTGTTTTAAACATTGGCAATCCAATGGAGTAAACCCGTTCCGCGTTAGCGGCGTGGTCCTGTGATTGGTCCTATTATAGAATAAGTTAAGTAGATTTCTCATACCAGTCCCATGACTGACTTGTAGTTTGTTTCACTTGCAAACTCGGGTGCCCCTATTTCTACACGGGAAGCCTTGTATTCAGGTTTTAGCAGTCTCTATCTGGATAGCTATGGAGTTGAAGATGGATTCTATCACTTCTTTCTTTTTATGTTGTTCAGCTCCTGTTGTACATATTATATTTTGATTCTGCTGCAGACATTTTATGTAAAGCTGAAACCATACTTTGTACTAAGTATGATCCTGTATACTATGTAACTCTGATGATTATGTTTATCCAGTGTATTATGTTGTACATTATCTAGTGTATTTATATATTTCTGTTCTGTTGTTATCTGTTTATGTGTTATATTCCAAAGATTACCCTTACCACCGTGGAACGGGGGTTTGAGGTCGTCACACTCGCAACCTAAGTTTGATAGCCGCATGCCAACCAAGGCACTAGAGGCCGATCAACCTTCTCCACATGAAAGCCCTCCACGCCACCCTTCAACGCTATGAACCACCTAGAGCTCGACCACTCCTTGCACCACGAAATGGCATTCAAACTTCCGACCTTTGAGGCGCGATTTCCCATGAATTTCAGCGCGATAATCGATCACCCCAGTATGGCTTTAAAGATCGTAGAAGGTGCTTCGATTTTCGTATATAAACCATCGTTTAATTCTTTGTATTTTGATTTTGATTTGGAGAATAAAAATTGAGCAATTCCGTTCATTGATATGAAGAGGGCGGAGGCGCGTTTGAAAAAGGTTTGACCGTAGATTTTTATTCCTAGGGTTTTGACCGGAGATATATATATATATATAATTAAATAATATTAAATTCTCTATTTAACTTGTTTATTCTTCCAAACTCCAAATGAACTCCAACGACTGTCGCCCCTAACCAAATACCCCATTCCGAGCACAATGGGACATGTTTTGTAATCCAATTCGTCTGCTTCGATTAGTTTTTATCAAAATTAAAATATAAATCAATATATATTGAACTCAAACATACATTTTAATTTACTGGGGCCACATACTGACTCCAAACATTCTAGAAAAATAAATCTAGCTATGTTTTGACGATACGTTTCTAATAAAACTAATTTCATCAAATTTGGAGACCTTTTGAAAAATGGTCATTTTCCAGTCGATTAAATTCAAATTGAGATTACCAAACGCGTTTAAATTCACCACGCTCACATATTAATTCCAAAAATTATGAAAATTAGAAGCTAGCAATAATTTGACATTCTAGATCCAATAAAAGTGGTTTCATCGAATACGGAGGTCGTTTGCAAAATGGCTATTTTTAAGGGCTATATATTATATTAATATATATATATATATATATATTCCATAGCGACTATTCTAAATTTTAATCTGGACATAACTTTCAATTTATATAATGAAATCTTAGTTTTTCACATTCGTTAGAAAGATATAATTAAACAGATTCAAATGTTTCTTGTTTTACCGAAATTCGATTTATTTTGAATCCTGTGCATTCAATTGAAATTTGAAATTGAATTTTCAAACTACCGCGCCATTTCAGGCTCGTTGTATAATTAAAATAAATTTATTCGTTCTAACTTCGATTTAAATAAATTTTTAGTCGTTTTTATTTAAAATATCTAAAATCCATTAAAATAGCTAAAATAATTTTTTTTAATTGGTTCTGAAAATCCGGGTTGTTACAATCTCCCCCACTTAAAATCTTTTCGTCCTCGAAAAGGAACAAAGCTGAAAGTTGTTTAACTAACCAACTCAACTTTCATTCTGGATTTCATTCTTCAACTTTTCAGTCTCTAAGAATTTTCTAATTTCTCAAAAGTTTGGCTAACACCCTAAATTTTTGAAAAATTCCACCATAACCTCCTTTGTACAGGGAGACCTTTAAAACTGCAACTTGCCTCACAGGGCCCTCATCAATCCAAAAGAAAAAGCCAAGCGGCTAGCTAATCGGCTTATAAAATCATCAAACCCCAATAAATATGTACATATTTGTTGGGCATACATTTTTATTCCTCTTCTTAGCTTCCATGTTATGACCTGTTCACACACACACACACACACACACACACATATATATATATATATATATATATATATATATATGTACATGTATGCAATTTCAACCAATTTTCAATTCAGTTCAATAATTTAATTCGATTTGGGTAAATTTACCTTTCATTCACATATGGGTTTTATCATTCCAATATTTTTTTATTAGTTATACTAATAATCAAACAACACAACTAGCAATCAATTAGTTGATTTAATTTTCAAATATATATTTAATATGATCAAAAATCATATTTTTAGTGCTAAATCACAATAATAAATTCTAACTAAGTTTGGTTCTCACACGAGTCAACTGGAAATATATAGATATCCCACTTTCGAAACTCGAACACAAATGCTGATGGTGTGATCGCCATCATCAAAATCATCTCTAGGCAACTAGAGTGTTATTCTATATCTATCTAGTATCCGAGGCTTTGAGTATACATCTCGTCAGGCATATACTCAAAATCTCCTTATACTAGATTGTCCAAATTCAATTTAAAATAAAATATTCAAATACGAGTAATTGATATAAAGTTTTAAAACTAAACTTGATTTTAAAAAATAACACTCTTCACACTCGTTCTAGGATACTACTGGTCTTATCTCTAACGAATCATTCTTATTGGATATTATTAATCCAATCTCTGATGAATCCTTTCGTTTGGTTCTAAATGTGTCTTTTTCTCGAGCTCTGTAAACCAAAGCTCTAATACCACCTATAACGATCCTAAATCCCCTGATCTCCAAAGAGAAGGGAAACGGCGGATTGAGTTGAGAACGACAATCAGAACACAAACAGAAGAACATTTCATTGTAGTTACAACAATTACATTTGAGTACAAAATATCGTAGTATAAAATAATATACATTGGAAAATATCAGAGATTTAAATTACAATGCAGCGGAAAAATAATACATAACACAACTGAAAGAAATACACGGATATAGAGCTTTCTGAGTATAGCTCCAGCTGTAATCCAGGATCCTGTAAAAAGAAGTATCTACAAAAACCAAAACTACTAGCTGCTTGTGTGGAAATATGGGCACCCAGAGTTTAGGTTAAAACAATAAAATCTGAGTCAGTCATGGGACTGGTGTGAGAACTAAAACAGCTATTAGCTTTTAATTTTATAGCTGGGTAAATCATGGGACCACGCCGTATAACACGAAACAGGTTTATCCCCATGAATACCAGTGCATAAATCAAAAAGCGCAATGCTAAATAGAAAAATGAAGCTATTATAAGACTCAGGTCCCATCACACAATGCAACGCAAGCCGGAGGATAGATTTTTCCTTTATAATAGCCAAATATGCTTGATACACGAAATTTCATCTTTTATTATTACTACATAAGTGAAGAAATCAATTTCAAATATAAATGTATCAATCATAGGTGGCGTAGGTACCATTATATTATGTCGCCACATATATATTTACAACTAAAACCAAAGAATCACATATTGGAAATTGGGTTTCCATCTATGAACCGAGGCAAGGGATCATCCTTACTGATTTCGAGACAATCTGGAAAATGCCTCAGGATGCCCCCCAGTGAACCCCTTAGATCTTCATGGTTGGTCATCCGTCGATGATTGGCAATACCATAAACTATATGTTAGCTGGTTCTATCGAACCTCCAAATGGTCAGTCCAGTCGACCATATCGAGAGCCATTTAGGGACTTACCTCGCTCCTGGGTACCTCGTCTATCTGTCATAATAGTATGCAACATCAACATGAGTAAGCAGTCTAGGCTCCATACCATGACGTTACTCGTAGCTAGAACTAACATATGTCCATTTCATGTAGTCACTATCCCGTTTTTGGTTCATACCTGGGTGTGAAGTTCATGAATTAATGGAACACAAAGCTATGCTATTTAAAGTCGTGCTTTGATCATCAACCACAAGACTTTGCTTTTCAACAAAAGCCTTGATCCATGCATTTCAGCATGCCAAACTGTCAATCCATACCGTACCACTGATTTCCACCAATATATAACCTCTAAGCTCATATGTCTCAGGGAAGGGTGTTAAGCAAGAGAATAAATTCTCCGCCACCAAATAAATAAATATATATATATATATATATATATATATATATAGCAGAGATCAACAAATACAGTATAAATGAATCAATGTCAGACACACCATCCATTTGCAAGTCCATTCTGGGTCTGAACGAAACCGGAGGCACCTTATTCCTTCCCATATGTCCAATACAGGAGAGAGGCCCTTGCATGTCCGGTCGATCTCCAAGTACGTCTAGACGATCACCACTTATTACCTTGGCTTGGGTGTACATTCCAATCAAGACATCAGTAATCATCCAAACGATGTGAAGATCTCCGGTCTTCAACCACCATCTTCATCATCGACTTATCATCATATCAATTATTCAGAATGGGATAAACCAAATCTTTCCGAATAAATCGCATATCTTACAAACAAGTGCTATAAAAACACAACATATGCCTCATTCCAATCCAGAATATTCTTTTATTCAAATATTCTTTTCACAATTTAAACCAAATTAAGGTTTTCCAAACTAGTCAGGATTAGCGCACCTTACCGAAATGATCATTTATTTTATTTCCCAATCCCAACCTATCCATCCCATGGAGCAAAACTGGTAATACTCCATATCTAGCACCACAGTGTTATCGGTAAAATTAGTTACCATTTCACGTTCAAATCTAATTAAAGATTTAACTATCACCTGGAGTAAAACTAATGGTACTCCATTCTCGATCATTTCCCGAATTTGATAATCTAAACTATCACATTATCATTTCAATCTAATTAAAGATTCATTAAAACTTCACTTAGTTTTAATCTTCCAACAATCATTATTTAATGATTGTTTAACTTTGGAAACCCAAACATGCCACATCGACAATCTACACCGTACCATTGATTTCTGCCAATATATAACCTCTAAGCTCATACGTCTCAGAGAAGGGTATTAAGCAAGTGAATAAATTCACCGCCACCAAACATATATATATATATATTTAGCAGAGATCAACAATACAATTCGAAATACAATGTTAGACATGTAACCCTGTCTTTAACTGGATTAAAGAACTAATGTCATTTAAAACACAGTTCACAATAAACCCAAAATCTCAATCCATTAACTATGAAATCTTCACGGAAAACAGATCAATATATAATCGATATCAATTTTCGTATCCGACTAATAATATAAATGGAATAATGACAAGGCCTTTTAAATTCCATACATATTAACAGTCTTCCTCCACAGAAGCTCACTTTGATTATTACCAAATCGAATTCCATTCCATTCCAATCTATTTTATTAAATTGGAAAACTTTACTTTGGAAAATTTCCATTAAATCTTAATAAAAAGGTTTATGAATTCCAAATCACCTTTCCCTGTTAATTGTGTTAAAGAATGAATGTCATTAAAAACACAGTTCACAATAAACCCAATTCACATTCCTTTCAATTCCAATTAAATGTTAATTAATTGGTAAATTTCTCTAAATCTTAATTAAAAGATTTATTCCTTTCTCAATTGGCTTTAAGAACAATGTTAATGAAGACACCATTCATGACAAACCCAAAATCCAATTTAATATTAAATACAAGGCTTTGAATATAAATTATATTGGCTTATATTCAATATTAAATTCTAAAACTAACGGATATCATATTGGGAATAGCGATATCTGTGTCTTTGAAATTCCCATAGCAATATCCGTATGACCACGGAATCCAATATCGAAATATTCCGAAGATTATTTCCAATCCATTCCAATTTATTCATTGGAAAATTCTGGTTATTTTTAAAACCATTTCAAATCCAATTTATTTCTTTAAAAATATTAGATTATTATTCTAGTTAATAACTAGTTCATTTTGATAAAAATATATTTTTATCTTTACAAAATTGGAATTTTGTATCCAAATTCTTTTCAGATCATTTATTATGATTTTACACAAATTATTAATATTTTTACTAATTTCATCAAAGCCCGTACAGTCGGTTTTCAATAACAACCACCGAACTGCATCCATAGCGACCTTTTCCAAATTTGATTTGGACATAATTCCAAATCCAACCATTAGATTTCAAGTCTCTTATATTCATTGGAAAGCACTTTTTGATACGAACCCAATGACTTCTGTTTTAGGAGAATCTGACGGTCGGATCTCTCGTAATGTCAATTCGACTTCAATGGTCGAAATTCACGAACGATCGCGACGCGTTCTATTCAGGCCATTAAATATATGTAATATATATATTTCGTCGATTTCCATTTTATGTATTTTATAAATCATTTATAAATTCTTGTCAAAATGATTTTAACTTCATTTTCAACTTTAAATCAAGATGGAATATTCCGTATCATTATAATATTAAATGGTAATATTTTCAAAATATCAGATTTTGAAATCAATTCTTTTCGATATTCATCATAAAATGAATAAAATCGATCGATAAACCCGTTCGGGCTAAAATTGCAATTAACTACTCAACTCGGCTTCAAATTCACAATATTTATGAATATTTCGATATTTTATGTCCATCCAAAATCAGACATCAAAATCATATTCTGATTCTTCATTGAATATTATTTGAAAACTATACTATATATTATTTTAAAACTATATTGAATATTATTTGAAAACTATACTGAATATTATTTGAAAACTACACTATATATTATTTGAAAACTATACTGAATATTATTTTAAAACTGTATTGAATATTATTTGGAAACTATAATATATATTATTTTAAAACGGTTCGTTATTTCTGAATTGAAATCAGACTCAATCAATTACCATATAATTTTGTTTATATGGATTCCATACATCGCATGTATTCAAAAATAGTGATAAACAACTATTAAACAGTCAATTCACACCTAGAGTGCAATTCACTACTATATAAGCGTTAAATAATTAAAATAACGCTTATCATAGTTTGTCGATCCATCGATTGACATATAACTAAATATTGGGATTCGTGTATGTCAAATATCTTCCCAACACCCGTGTGGGGTTTTCAAACAACAACAGTCTATTTAAAATAATCACTGGTTAATAAATTTAACCAGTTCTAATTCAATTTGAATTATTTTTCTACTTAATCAATTTTCGCTGTTTAAATTATAAATGAATATTTATAATTTAATTTCAACTACCTCAAAATAATATTAAATTATTTTTAATATTTTAAACATTTCACCATCACAATTAACACATAATATAGTCAATTTTTCCTTAATACAATCCAAACAGAAAACAACCATGGTTTGTATAATAAAATAGTGTTAGAAGCTACTAAGCCTCGTCTGCAACCTATGATATAATAACTGTAAAATAATTTGAGTGAGAAGGAGTTCTCACATTGATTGATTTCAGAAATCGTTGAATAACGATTATTTTAATAAAATTAAACCGGCATTTAATTTTATCAAAAATCCAAATGGCTTCTATTTCAGTTTTGGTCTTCTCTAAAATGTAGATCTCTTCAACACGAGTCCAACAAACTTTGAATCGTTCGATTTTGATAAGATTCAGATAAGATACAAGGGTTTTAACATTTTAATTACATTAATTACTAATTTATAATATAATTAAACTAATTACAATAGATAATCCCTTCTTCTTCACCGATTTGCACTGCTCCAGGCAAAACCCAAAAAGCTTGCCACCTAAGTTTGATTACCGCACACCAACCAAGGCACTAGAGGCCGATCAACCATCTCCACGCGAAAGCCCTCCATGCCACCCTTCAATGTCGTGAACCACCTGAAGCTCGACGGCTCCTTGTGCCGAGAAATGACTTTCAAACTCGCGACCTTTGAGGCACGATTTCCCATGAATTTTAGCGCGATAATCGATCACACCAGTATGGCTTTAAAGATCGTAAAAGGCGCTTCGATTTTCGTATATAAAGCATCGTTTAGTTCTTTGTATTTTGATTTTGATTTGGAGAATAAAAATTGAGCAATTCCGTTCATTGATATGAAGAGGGCAGAGGCGCATTTGAAAAAGGTTTGACCGTAGATTTTTATTCCTAGGGTTTTGACCGGAGAAAGATATATATATATATATAATAATTAAATAATATTAAATTCTTTATTTTACTTATTTATTGTTCCGGACTCAAAATGAACTCCAACGACTGTTGCCCCCTAACCAAATACCTCCATTCCAAACACAATAGGATATGTTTCGTAAGCCAGTTCGACTGTTTCGATTAATTTTTATCAAAATTAAAATATAAATCAATATATATTGAATTCAAACGTACATTTTAATTTACTAGGGCCACATACTGACTCCAAAAATTCCAGAAAAATAAATCTATGTACGTTTTGACGATACGGTCCTAATAAAAATAATTTCGTTGAATTTGGAGACAATTTGAAAAATGGCCATTTTCCAGTCGATTAAATTCAAACTGAAATTACCAAACGCGTTTAAATTCACCACACTCACATATTAATTCCAAAAATTATGAAAATTGGAATCTACTTATAATTTGACATTTCGGATCCAACAAAAGTAGTTTCATCGAAAACGGAGGTCATTTGCAAAATGGCTATTTTTAAGGGTTATGTATTATATTAAAATATATATAAATTCCATAGCAACTATTCTGAATTTTGAACTGGACATAACTTTCAATTTATATTATGAAATCTCTGATTTTCATATTCGTTAGAAAGAATTAAACAGATTCAATGTTTCTTGTTTTACCAAAATCCGGTTTATTTTGAATCTTGTACATTCAATTGAAATTTGAAATCGAATTTTCAAACTACCGCGCCATTTCAGGCTCGTTTTATAATTATTATAAACTTATTTGTTCTAACTTTGGTTTAAATAAATTTTTAGTCGTTATTATTTAAAATAAATCATTTTAAATATCCAAAATCCATTAAAATAGCTAAAATAAAAATTTTAAATTGGTTTTGAAAATCCGGGTTGTTACACATTCCAACCAACAAATAATTAAATGTTGAAGATATCAGAAGCTGATCGAGACTGTGTACTTGAAGATTGTAAATCTTCATAAAACCTAAAAACTACTTAAAATCTCTGGGTAGGTCCTAAGAGATATACCATGGTTCTTTCGTGGTTGAAATTTACAGATTGCAATGACTTCTTGCTACCGATCTATAAGGTGATTCCTAGGATGTGGCAGGAGGGTGCCTTCGGTTTGTCCAGTCCCAGGACAACTTGTATGGACAGATGTTTGACAGAGTATTTCCAAAGGGGTCACGTACATTGATTTTTACAAACGTAATCTTGTTTCGTGGTGGAGATGACACCTTCTCTTAGCTTAATACCCAGATTAATTTTATGGAAATAAATTTGTGATATCTAGCGGATCTGATGATGTGGCATTCAAAGTGAATGGTGGCTTGATATCTAAAAGATAATTATAACCTCAAGCCTCATCAACTGGGAAATAACAAAAATCGGGCGGTAGCATGGCTAAGTGGGTTACTCTGAATTAGGGTGTATTGTCACCTTCTAGAGAAATTTCATTATTGTTCATCTTTTCGCTTCTATATCTCCCGGGAACGGTTGCTAGCAACAGTAGGTGACAATATATTCGATACACTCAAGAGAAATGAGTGGTCAGTCATGTGTGGGTCGGGTTGCAAGATGTTCTTGTTGAACCCAGTGTGTTCCCCTCTAAAGATACACTATCGGCAGGTGGTTTCATACCTTGCCATAGTCAGAATCCAATCTCCAATAAGAGCCTGCGGTTTTGATATTATATCATATATGTAGAGCGTGAGATGCAAGCGTTCTTCTAAATGGCTATTTATTTGATTTAGACACTATTATAATATCAAAAAAGATATGATTTCAAAAATGTTTTTGGTTATCATAAGGTAAAAACGATCCATATTCATGTGTGGTTTGGTCCTATGATTATCCTTTTCTTTCGAAAGGATTTTTTTACTTTAAAATCAAGTTGGATGATACCGATAATTTAGTGAGTTTTTCTCATGCTGGTTCATCAGGCTGGCCTGTAGCATTTGTAATGCGTGAGTCAGACCGAGTTTTACATGTTCAAGATAACATGATATGAATTTCAGAAGACTAGTTGGAGGATTTCAGACGTATGATTCATATATAGATATTATTCTGACGTGTATTGTAAATGAGGACAGGTTGTTATAATTGTTTAGTTGTATTGGATGCCCATTGTACTCTGATAATTGTAAGTACTATTTCAAGCTTTGAGATGTGAGTCTCTACATATTATTGATCTGTTTGGTTCTTCTTCTATTCCTAACTTTCTTTATTTTCTCATCCTCTAATTTCTTTTAACTTTCTCAATTTGATACTCGAGTTTGGACACATAAATAAATTGTAAGTATTAGTTTAAAAAATTCGACCATCGAAATTTCTGGGATGCTATAGTTGGTATCAGAGCAATGGTTCAGTAATAACCTTGGCTCTGTGGTATAACTCGATAGAGATGGGTTTAGTAATACCCTAGATTGAGTTTGAGTGTATATATATATGTATATATGAAAGCATAGCATATTTGTAGATTTCATAAAAATGTTTTATATTGAGTTATTTGATCAGTTCAAGTGGCTTGACACCGTGTTGAACTGATAATTGACACAATGTTATTTTGTAAAGAGGGTAAATGAAATAATTTTGCCCAAGTTATATTTTTGCATAGAAAAGAAATAGTTTACTAATATTATATTGGTATTTGATTGTTAGATTGATTTGAATGAAATTCAAATGAGATTATGGGAATGGGAATGGTTTAGTATAACCAGAAGATTAAATAACTGATTTTTGAAACAAAAATCAGAACTTGAAATTATGAATTGAAAGCTAAAGAATAAAAATTCCAGTATGATGAATTAAATGGATTAAAATTTGATTGACAGGTAAGTTAAAATATATTTGGATTGGAATTGAAATTATATTAAATTAAAACGAACTCGCGGCATCGCGGTAGTTTGTAATTTGACGATTTGAACTTCAGTTGAGTATATAGAATTCAATATGAGTCGAAATTATTCGAAAAAAGAATCATCCGGATCTATTGGATTATAATTTTCTAATGAAAGAGAAAATTCTAGATTTCATATAATAGATTTTGAGTTATGTCAAAACCAAGTTTTCAGAAAGCCACCATGAAACCGTTTAAAAATTTAAAACGATTTATTATTTAAATGGGCGGATTTTTAAGATAATAAAATTTATATTTCCATTAATAAAACTCATAATTTAGTTATTCAATGTATATGAGTTCAAGTGAGTTGAAATTCGAATAATAATAATTGGATATGACTTGGAATATGAATCAAATTAAGTTGATTGAAATTGAACATTGAACTCAAGTTTAAATTTATATGGACGAATAAATCGAAAAGTAAACTTGGAACTTGGGTTATAAATAAAACTAAACTTGTTTATAAGCAAAAAATAAATATATTTAAACATGTATGTTTAAACTATCATAAATTATGCAACAAAATAAATTAATGGATGAAATTGGGAATTGGAAGTAAGAAGTTAAATTGACTCTAATCAATTAGATATGAATGTATATATGATTGATAAGGTTTATTGGATGGAAGAAAATATGAGAAAATATTGGATGCCTAACAAAAAGGTACATATTTAATTCAATATGAGATTTTATGAGCCGATTTGGCAAGCCGCTTGGCTTCTTGATTTTCTTTTTTAATGGAAAGGATCTAGAGAGCTGATTTATTGTTGTATCGATCAACCCGTACAAAGAATACACTGGCGAAATTTTCGAAAATTTAGGGAGTTAGAATTTTTTTCAAAAGTTTTGAAAAAAAATATTAATCAAAAAGTTAACGTTCAACTGAAAATTGAAGTTAAGGATTTTTGAGTGAAACTGGAAAGTAATGAGTTGGTTGAGTAGTTGAGGTGAATGTCGAGTAGCATGAATGGATTGTGGGAAATTAATAAAGTGTAGCACTTTTTTCTGCTTATTAAGTTCGAGGGTGAAATTCTTTTAAAGGGGAAGAAATGTAATGTCCCGTATTTTTTGTCATTTAACATTGAATGTTTAAAACTTTTGAATATTGGATTTAAATTTAAAACGGATGTTAATAGGAATTTATCTATTTAATTTATTAAATAAGAAATTCTTATTGTTAAATATAAGTGTTTATAATCGATTAATTATTTAATTGATACTATTGATACGTGAAAATAGCAATATTTCAAACAATCTCAGAATTCGATGAAACCAATTCCATCGGATTCGTAATAATGTATTATTATTGGATTCAAATTTAGTAACGTTTGGATTTATTGATTGAACATACGACTAGTAAATGCCTTGGAATAATTAAATCGAATTAAATTCTAAATCATCGATTCAAATTTATATCTTCTCCATATGATCGAATTAGGCTTCAAAACCTGTTCCAATGTGCTCAGAATAGAGGTATAACCCTACAAATTCCAGTTTCTACATTTAAATAGGAGTTTGAAAACACAAGATAATTTAAATTAAATAAATCTAACTTGGTTCGAGTTAATTTAAGGTCAACATAAAAGTTCCTTCCTCCCTAAGCTAAAACTATTTTTCTTCTACCGTAAGCTTCCCAACGAAGTACACTTCGCGTCTACCTCTCCCACATGCCTATGGCTATGCCTACCAGTACCATTCTGTAATGAAAAGGAATTTCGCTCGATCCGAATCAGTCGCTAAACCAATTAAGAACGTTCGAAACGCCTGATTGTTTTGAGAACATGACAAAATAGAACGCAGGCGGAAGAACATTTCATTGTATATTACAACAATTCCGTCAGAATACAAGAATATACAGATTATGAATGAATAAAATGCTTTCGATAAATATCAGAGATTACAATACATTACATAGCAGCGGAAAATTATACAATACACAACTAGAAGTAATACGCGGATACAAAGCTTTCCGAGTATCGTTCCAGCTGTAAATCAGGATCCTGTGAATATAAATCTGCAAAACCAAAACTACTAGCTGCCCGTGTCAAAATAAGGGCACCCAGAGTTTAGGTTAAAATAATAAACTCCAGGTCAGTCATGTGACTAGTGTGAGAACTAAAACAGTTATTAATCTTTATTTTAAAGTTAGGTAAATCAAGGGACCACGCCGTATAACACGGAACGGGTTTCCCCCCAAGAATACCAGTGCATAAAACAAACAGCGCAATGCTAAATAAAGAAAAATGAAGCTATTATAAGACCCAGGTCTCATCACACAATGCAACGCAAGCCGGAGGATAGGGTTTTTACCTTATAATAGCCAAGAATGCTTGATATGTTTAAAACAAATCATTTGATACTTTGATAAGTGCATATTGTATAAAACAACTTCAAATCATAAGTATCAATCATAGACGGCATAGCATCCCATGCTACTATGTCGCCATACTAGGTTCTACAATCAAAACCGCAAAGTCACGTATTTGGAAATTGGATTTCCGTCTGTGTACCGAGGCAAGGGATCGTCCTCACCATCTTCGAGACTGTCTAGCCCGAGCCTTAGGGTCAGAGCGCATTGACCCTTGGATCGTCAGGGCCGGTCCACCGATGTGGATTAAAATTCCTGAACGCTGTGTTTCCCCGCCCTTTGGGGCGTAAATGAGCCAACGAATGACTCCATCGGTCCCGGATCGACCGATATATCCGAGGCGCCTCGCAACAACAACAACCACATAAGTCAAACTCGTCAGGGCGTGTAAAACTACTGACGTCACTTCTAGCTAGAAAGAAACGCATGCCCTCCCTGATGTCCTCTCCCGTTTCTGGTTCACAAATGGGGTGTGAGGCTCGCGAATCAACGCTACACAAAGCTATGCCACACAGGCCGTCCTTTGATCATCAACCACAAGACTTTGCTTTTCAACAGAAGCCTTGATCAATTGCCACTTAGGCATGCCACACAGACAATTCACTCCATGCGATTGATATCCAATAATATATAACCCCTGAGCTCGTACGTATCAGAGAAGGGCGTTAAGCAAGAGAATAAATTCTCCGCCGCCAAACAGATATATATTTAATACAAATCAATCACACAGAATAAAATCCAATGTCAGACACACAGTCCATTTACAAGTTCGTTCCGGGTCTGAACGAAACCGGAGGCACCTAGTACCCCGCATATCCATCGATCTCCAAGTACGTATGGACGACCACTAACTGATTCTCTCCTCTTGGGTGTACAGCCCAATCAAGATCATCAGTAACCAACCAAACGACGTGAAGACCTCCGGTCTTCGACCACCGTCTTCATCTTCGACACCACGTCGAATCAGTTATTCAGAATGGGATAAACCCGGTCTTTCTGAATAACTCGCATATATAATAAACAAGTGTTACACAAACACAACATACGCCTCATTCCAATTCAGAATATTCTCTTATTCAAATATTCTTACACTTTGTGAAAGGTTCCCATTAATTTTATCAAAGGTAAATTCTTTAAATTTATTCTTTAATCTCCTTTTAAATATCACTTCAAACTAGTCGGGATTAACGAACCATACCGAAGTAATTATTTATTTTATTTCCCAATCCCAACCTGTTTATCCCATGAAGTAAAACTGGTTATACTTCATATCTAACACCACAGTGTTATCGGTAAATTCAATTACCATTTAACGTTCAAATCTAATTAAAGATTTAACTATCGCCTGGAGCAAAACTGGTGATACTCCATTCTCGATCTTTTCAATCTAATTAAAGATTCATTAAAACTCCACTTAGTTTTAATCTTCACAGAAATCAATATCCTGTCTTTAACTGGGTTAAAGAACCAATGTCATTTAAAACACGGCTCACTATAAACCCAAAATCACATTGCATTAATTATCGGGTCAAAGAACAAGTGTTATTTAAAAACACTATTCACGATAAACCCAAAAATCAATACCAATTCAATTCCAATTAAATATTATTTAATTGGTACACTTCATTAAATCTAAATAAAAAGATATAATCTTTTCTCAACTGGGCTTAAGAACAGTGTTAATGAAGACACCATTCACGACAAACCCAAATCACATTTGATATTAAATACAAGGCTCTGAATAGAAAATATATCGGCTTATATTCAATATCAAATTCTACGACCATCAAATATCGTATTGGAAACAACGATATAAATATATCTTTCAAATTCCTATAACAATACCTGTATCGTCACGAAATCCAACATCGAAATATTCCAAAGACAATTTCGATTCAAATCCATTCCCATTCAATTATTGGAAATTTTGGTTACTTTTAAAACCATTTCAAATTCAATTTATTTATTTTAAAAATAAATAAATTATTATTCTAGTTCAAAACTAGTTCATCTCGATAAAAATCTATTTTCATCTTTTCAAATATGGAATTTTTCATCCCAATTCTTCACAAATCATTTCTTATGATTTTTCACAAATTATCACTATTTTTAATAATTTTATCAAGGCCCGTACAGTCGATTTCCATCTACGGCCATCGAACTGCACTTACAACGACCTTTTTCAAATTTGATTTGGACATAATTCCAAATCCAACCGTTAGATTTTTAATTTCTAATATTCGTTAGAAAGCTCTTTTCGATACGAACCCAACGGTTCCGAATTTAAGAGAATCCGACGGTCGGATCTCCCGCAATATCCATTCGAAGTCAATGGTCGAAATTCACGAATGGCCGCGGCGCGGCGCGTTCTATTCAGGCCATTCTATAAATATATATATATATATATATATATATATATATATATATTCGTCGATTCCCTTTCAAAACGTATTTTAAAAACCATTTTAAATTCGTTTTCAAAACGATTTCAACTTCCATCTCAAATTCAAATCAAAATTGAATTTTCCAATATAAATTCGATTTAAATTCATTTCAAATTGATTTCAATTCAAATCGATTTCAATTCAATTTCAATTCGAATTCATTTTAAATTTGATTTCAATTCGAATTCAATTCTATTCAATTTTAATTCGAACTCAATTCTATTCAATTTCAATTCTATTCAATTTTAATTCGAATTCAATTCTATTCAATTTTAATTCGAATTCAATTCTATTCAATTTCAATTCGAATTCAATTCAATTTGAATTTCAAATCTATTCAATTTTAATTCAAATTCAATTCTATTCAATTTTAATTCGAATTCAATTCTATTCAATTTAATTCGAATTTCAAATCTATTTCAATATTCATTGAAAAATGAATAAAATCGATATAAATATCATTCACGTCAAAATGGCGTCAATCTAATCAACATGGCTTCATATATTTCTATTTTCAAATATTCTATTTCAAATATTTCTATTCAAATATTTCTATACAAATATTTCTATTCAAATATTTCTATTTCAAATATTTCTATTCAAAACTGGAATGAGGCCCAATCAATTACCATATAATGTTAACCATATGGATTTTTCTACAACACACGTAAATAATAACAACGATAAATAATCAATCATCATCCAGAGTGCACCACACAACTGCATAAGCATTAAATATAAATAATTAACGCTTACACAGTCTGTCAATCAATCTATCGACATACAGCTAAATAACTGGGATTAGTGTACGCCAAATATCATCCCAATACCCGTGTGGGGTTTAAAACAATCAAACACAGATTTTATTTGTGCAGTTGGGCGATGTGTAAAATTTATCGTCCGAATCAATATCAATCAAATCAGTGTATATAAACAAATCTCCGATTTGTTTATAAATATTTATTTTATATACACGTTAAAATTTTCTATTTTAACTATAAAATATTTTTAACTATATAAATATTTTATTTCCTTTCACATCACATCACACAATCAACTACACATCAAAATCAAACAAACAAGCATACAAGCCGTCCATGGTCTGTGGACGACGGGTGTCGGGTGCTACTAAACACCGTCTTCATCCTAGTATATATTTTAACTAGAAAATTACATTAAAAGTGAGAAGTTCTCACCTAAAAGCTAAACCAACGCCACGACTCTTCATACGTAGAAATCTTCGTCATGCTCGCCTTTTGTCACCTTCGCCTAACGTAACCACTACACATATAAAAATCGCATTTTTATAGTGTTGTCATGTATATAAAAATCACATTTTTATAATCACCATATATGGATAAAAAAATTATTTTTACATCGCTACTATATAGATAAAAATTCTATTCTTATCCTTTACATCATATAAAAATTATATTTTTACTATCTCTACTATATAAAAATCGTATTTTTATACTACTAAAGATCAAATTTTTATAATGCTAACTTCATAATAAAAATTATACTTTTATATCGTTCTTCTTACAATAAAGATTATATTTTTACTTTGCTAAAAATCAAATCTTTACTTCATTAAAAATCCAACTTTCCTTTGTTATAAAAACAACTTTTTTCTTCTTTAAAAATCAACTCTTTACTTCTTTAAAAATCAAGTTTGTACTTCTTTAAAAATCAAGTTTGTACTTAAAGAAAAATCAGTTTTGTTCTTAAAGAAAAATCAGTTTTGTTCTTAAAGAAAAATCAGTTTTTAAACAAAAGAAATGATAACTGAAAATAGAAAAATAAATATGAAAAAGACTCACAGTTAATATTGGGAGACGCGAGGGTTGTTGGAGGTTCATGGGGTGGTGCGGAGGTCGGTGGGGTGGTGCGGTCGATTTGTGGGGGGGGGGGGGGGTTGCGTCTTCATGGAGTGGGGGGGTTGCGGTAGGAGGAGGAGGAAGAAGAAGGGGGAGCGGCGGCGACAGACGTGCGGGGGGGGGGAGGGGGGCGGTCGGATCTCGATCGATAGGGTTTTTTTTTCTTTTTTTCTCTGGAATGAAATAGAACAGGGGGCTGGTTTGAAGAGGAAAGGAGATGGGGGAGAATATAATAATATATATTTATTTTAATTACTTTAATTTTCAAAAGTAACTTTTGGTTTCAAACTCTAAACGACACCCGTCGCCTGTCGTCCCTAGCTAATTACCCCCATTCCGAACACAATGGGATATGTATCGCAGGCTAATTCGGCTGTTTCGATCAGTTTTCGTCAAAATCCAAATATAGCTCTATATACTGAATTTGAACGCACATTTCAATTTATTGGGGCCACATACTAACAAGAAAAATTCCCGAAAAATATTTTCTTACTTCGTATTAACGATACGGTCCTAACAAAACTAATTTCATCGAATTCTGAGACCGTTTGAAAAATGGTCATTTTCCAGTCGATTAAAATCAACTAAAACTGGTAAAACACGTTTTCCTTTGCCATGCTCACATACTGATTCGAAAAATTATGAAATTTGAAACCTAGCAATAATTTGACATCACGGGTCCAACAAAAGTGGTTTCGTCGAAAACCGAGGTCGTTTGCAAAATTCCCATTTTTAAGGGCCGAAATTCCATAGCGACTTTTCTAAATTTTTAACTGGACATAACTTTTTATCCCCGCTATGAAATTTCAATTTTTCGGATTCGTTGGTAATATATTCCCAATTAGATTCAAATATTTTTGGTTTCACTAAAATCCGGTTTATTTTGAATCCTGCACATTCATTTGAATTTTAAAATCGAATTATCGAACTACCGCACCATTTTCAATTCCTTTTATATATATAAATAAAAATTTATATTTTGACGACGATTTGAATAAATATATACGTTCTATTCTATAAAAAATAAATTTCTCGTCGATATTATTTAAAATATTCCATTTTAAATATTCAAAATTCATTAAATTAGCCAAAATAAAAAATTTAAATTGGCTCGGATTTCCCGGTTATTACAATCTCCCCTACTTAAAACTTTTCGTCCCCCAAAAGGAACGAAGTCGAAAGTTGTTTTAGAAATCAACTCAACTTCCGATATTTTCATTAAGGCTTAAGTTCTTCAATTTTTCAGATTCTAAGAACTTTTCAAATTTTTCAAAAATTTGGCTAACACCCTAAATTTTCGAAAAAATTCGCCATAACCTCCCCTGCACCGGGGACTTCGGGATATTTCATATAGCCTCCCATGGCCTTCTTCAATCAAAAAGAAAAGGAAAAGCCAAGTGGCTAGCCAATCGGCTCATAAAATCATCATCACCCAAACAAAACAGTAAATTATGGTAAACATGTACCTATTTGTCGGGCAAACAATTTTATTCTTCTACTCTAGCCTCCTTGCTATGACCTGTTCAATGTAAGTACATGTATATGCATGCAAATGCGACTAATTTTCAATACAGTTCACTATTTGATTCAAATTGGCTATATGGTTCCAATTTTAATTATTTCAAACAATAACCAGACAACACAACCAACAATCAATTAGTTGATTAGCTTTTCAAATTCATAACTTTGATACATAGTTAAAATCATATTTTGTTGCCAAATCACAACAATAGACCCTATCTAATTTTGGTTCTCACAACAGTCAATGGAAATATATAGATATCTCACCTTCGACACTCGAATATAAATGCTGGTGACGCCGTGGCATCATCAGAATCATCTCCGGGCGACTAGAGTGATTCTATATCTATCCAGTACATTAAAACTTTGAATACACGCGGATCAGACGTATATGCAAAATCTATATATACTGGATTGTACACATCAATATAAATAAATATTCAAATACGTATAAAAGGATTTAAATTTCAAAACAAAATTTGTTTTCATTTTCAAAAATATACTCTTCACACTCGTTCTAGGATACTACTGATCCCATCTCTAACGAGTCATTCCCAGTGGATATTACTAATCCAACATCTGATGAATTCTTTCATATGGTTCTAATGTGCCTTGTTCTCTGAGCTTGGTAAACCAAAGCTCTGATACCACTGTAACGAAAAGGAATTTCGCTCGATCTGAATCAGTCGCTAAACCGATCAAGAACGTTCGAAATGCCTGATTGTTTTGAGAACACGACAAAATAGAACGCAGACGGAAGAACATTTCATTGTATATTACAACAATTCCATCAGAATACAAGAATATACAGAGTATGAATGAAGAAAATACATTCGATAAATATCAAAGATTACAGTACATTACATAGCAGCGGAAAATAATACAATACACAACTAGAAGTAATACGTGGATACAAAGCTTTCCGAGTATCGTTCCAGCTATAAATCAGGATCCTGTGAATATAAATCTGCAAAACCAAAACTACTAGCTGCCCGTGTCAAAATAAGGGCACCCAGAGTTTAGGTTAAAACAATAAACTCCAAGTCAGTCATGTGACTGGTGTGAGAACTAAAACAGTTATTAATCTTTATTTTAAAGTTAGGTAAATCAAGGTACCACGCCGTATAACACGGAACGGGTTTGCCCCCAAGAATACCAGTGCATAAAACAAACAGTGCAATGCCAAATAAAGAAAAATGAAACTATTATAAGACCCAGGTCCCATCACACAATGCAGCGCAAGCTAGAGGATAGGGTTTTTACCTTATAATAGCCAAGAATGCTTGATACGTTTAAAACAAATCATTTGATACTATGATAAGTGCATAGTGTATAAAACAACTTCAAATCATAAGTATCAATCATATACCGAGGCAAGGGATCGTCCTCACCGTCTTCGAGACTGTCTAGCCCGAGCCTTAGGGTCAGAGCGCATCGACCCTTGGATCGTTAGGGCCGGTCCACCGATGTGGATTAAAATGCCTGAACACTGCGTTTCCCCGCCCTTTGGGGCGTAAATGAGCCAACGAATGACTCCATCGGTCCCGGATCGACCAATATATCCAAGGCGCCTCGCAACAGCAACAACCACATAAGTCAAACTCGTCAGGGAGTGTAAAACCACTGACGCCGCTTCTAGCTAGAAAGAAACGCATGCCCTCCCTGATGTCCTCTCCCGTTTCTGGTTCACAACCGGGGTGTGAGGCTCGCGAATCAACGCTACACAAAGCTATGCCACACAGGCCGTGCTTTGATCATCAACCACAAGACTTTGCTTTTCAACAGAAGCCTTTATCAATTGCCACTTAGGCATGCCACATAGGCAATTCACTCCATGCGATTGATATCCACCAATATATAACCCCTGAGCTCGTTCATCTCAGAGAAGGGCGTTAAGCAAGAGAATAAATTCTCTGCCGCCAAACAGATATATATTTAATAGAAATCAATCACACAGAATAAAATCCAATGTCAGACACACAGTCCATTTACAAGTTCGTTCTGGGTCTGAACGAAACCGGAGGCACCTAGTACCCCGCATATCCATCGATCTCCAAGTACGTCTAGACGACCACTAACTGATTCTCTCCTCTTGGGTGTACAACCCAATCAAGATCATCAGTAACAACCCAAACGACATGAAGACCTCCGGTCTTCGACCACCGTCTTCATCTTCGACACCACGTCGAATCAGTTATTCAGAATGGGATAAACCCGGTCTTTCTGAATAACTCGCGTATATAATAAACAAGTGTTACACAAACACAACATACGCCTCATTCCAATTCAGAATATTCTCTTATTCAAATATTCTTACACTTTGGGAAAGGTTCCCATTAATTTTATCAAAGGTAAATTCTTTAAATTTATTCTTTAATCTCCTTTTAAATATCACTTCAAACTAGTCGGGATTAAAGAACCATACCGAAGTAATTATTTATTTTATTTCCCAATCCCAACCTATTTATCCCATGAAGTAAAACTGGTTATACTTTATATCTAACACCACAGTGTTATCGGTAAATTCAATTACCATTTCTCGTTCAAATCTAATTAAAGATTTAACTATCGCCTGGAGCAAAACTGGTGATACTCCATTCTCGATCTTTTCAATCTAATTAAAGATTCATTAAAACTCCACTTAGTTTTAATCTTCACAGAAATCAATATCCTGTCTTTAACTGGGTTAAAGAACCAATGTCATTTAAAACACAGCTCACTATAAACCCAAAATCACATTGCATTAATTATCGGGTTAAAGAACAAGTGTTATTTAAAAACACTGTTCACGAATAACCCAAAAATCAATACCAATTCAATTCCAATTAAATATTATTTAATTGGTACACTTCATTAAATCTAAATAAAAAGATTTAATCTTTTTCCCAACTGGGCTTAAGAACAGTGTTAATGAAGACACCATTCACGACAAACCCAAATCACATTTGATATTAAATACAAGGCTCTGAATAGAAAATATATCGGCTTATATTCAATATCAAATTCTACGACCAACAAATATCGTATTGGAAATAACGATATAAATATATCTTTCAAATTCCCATAACAATACCTATATCATCACGAAATCCAACATCGAAATATTCCAAAGACAATTTCGATTCAAATCCATTCCCATTCAATTATTGGAAATTTTGGTTACTTTTAAAACCATCTCAAATTCAATTTATTTATTTTAAAAATAAATAAATTATTATTCTAGTTCAAAACTAGTTCATCTCGATAAAAATCTATTTTTATCTTTTCAAATATGGAGTTTTTCATCCCAATTCTTCACAAATCATTTCTTATGATTTTACACAAATTATCACTATTTTTAATAATTTTATCAAGGCCCGTACTGTCGATTTCCATCTACGGCCATCGAACTGCACTCACAGCGACCTTTTCCAAATTTGATTTGGACATAATTCCAAATCCAACCGTTAGATTTCTAATTTCTAATATTCTTTAGAAAGCTCTTTTCAATACGAACCCAACGGTTCCGGTTTTAGGAGAATCCGACGGTCGGATATCCCGCAATATCCATTCGAAGTCAATGGTCGAATTTCACGAACGGCCACGGCGCGTTCTATTCAGGCCATTATATATATATATATAATATATATATTTCGTCGATTCCCTTTCAAAACGTATTTTAAAAACCGTTTTATATTCGTTTTCAAAACGATTTCAACTTCCATCTCAAATTCAAATCAATTTCAATTCGAATTCATTTTAAATTTGATTCCAATTCGAATTCAATTCTATTCAATTTTAATTCGAACTCAATTCTATTCAATTTTAATTCGAATTAAATTCTATTCAATTTTAATTCGAATTCAATTCTATTCAATTTTAATTCGAATTCAATTCTATTCAATTTTAATTCGAATTCAATTCTATTTAATTTAATTTGAATTTCAAATCTATTCAATTTCAATTCGAATTTAATTCTATTCAATTTTAATTCGAATTCAATTTTATTCAATTTAATTCGAATTTCAAATCTATTTCAATATTCATTAAAAAATGAATAAAATCGATATAAATATCATTCACGTCAAATTGGCGTTAATCTAATCAACATGGCTTCATATATTTCTATTTTCAAATATTCTATTTCAAATATTTCTATTCAAATATTTCTATTTCAAATATTTCTATTCAAAACTGGAATGAGGCCCAATCAATTACCATATAATGTTGATCATATGGATTTTTCTACAACACATGTAAATAATAACAACGATAAATAATCAACCATCATCCAGAGTGCACCACACAACTGGATAAGCATTAAATATAAATAATTAACGCTTACACAGTCTGTCTATCAATCGATCGACATACAGCTAAATAATTGGGATTAGTGTACGCCAAATATCATCCCAATACCCGTGTGGGGTATCAAACAATCAAACACAGATTTTATTTGTGCAGTTGGGCGATGTGTAAAATTTATCGTCCCAATCAATATCAATCAAATCAGTGTATATAAACAAATCTCCGATTTGTTTATAAATATTTATTTTATATACACGTTAAAAATTTCTATTTTAACTATAAAATATTTTTAACTATATAAATATTTTATTTCCTTTCACATCACCTAACACAATCAACTACACATCAAAATCAAACAAACAAGCATACAAGCCGTCCATGGTCTGTGGACGACGGGTGTCGGGTGCTACTAAACACCGTCTGCATCCTACTATATATTTTAACTAGAAAATTACATTAAAAGTGAGAAGTTCTCACCTAAAAGCTAAACCAACGCCACGACTCTTCATACGTAGAAATCTTCGTCGTGCTCGCCTTTTGTCACCTTCGCCTAACGTAACCACTACACATATAAAAATCGCATTTTTATAGTGTTGTCATGTATATAAAAATCACATTTTTATAATCACCCTATATGGATAAAAATTCTATTTTTACATCACTACTATATAGATAAAAATTCTATTCTTATCCTTTACATCATATAAAAATTATATTTTTACTATCTCTACTATATAAAAATCGTATTTTTATACCACTAAAGATCAAATTTTTATAATGCTAAATTCATAATAAAAATTATATTTTTATATCGTTCTTCTTACAATAAAGATTATATTTTTACTTTGCTAAAAATCAAATCTTTACTTCATTAAAAATCCAACTTTCCTTCGCTACAAAAAACAACTTTTTACTTCTTTAAAAATCAACTCTTTACTTCTTTAAAAATCAAGTTTGTACTTCTTTAAAAATCAAGTTTGTACTTAAAGAAAAACCAATTTTGTTCTTAAAGAAAAATCAGTTTTGTTCTTAAAGAAAAGTCAGTTTTTAAATAAAAGAAATGATAACTGAAAATAGAAAAATACTCACAGTTAATATTGGGAGACGCGAGGGTTGTTGGAGGTTCATGGGGTGGTGCGGAGGTCGGTGGGGTGGTGCGGTCGATTTGGGGGGGCTGCGTTCGAATTGGGGGGCTGCGTCTTCATGGAGTAAGGGGGGGTCGCGGTAGGAGGAAGAGGAAGAAGAAGGGGGAGCGGCGGCGACAAACGTGCGCGGGGGGGGGGGGGGGGGGTCGGATCTCGATCGATAGGGTTTTTTTCTTTTTTTTCTCTGGTATGAAATAGAACGGGGGGGCTGGTTTGAAGAGGAAAGGAGATAGGGGGAGAATATAATAATATATATTTATTTTAATTACTTTAATTTTCAAAAGTAACTTTTTTTTCGAACTCGAAACGACACCCACCGCCTGTCGTCCCTAGCTAATTACACCCATTCCAAACACAATGGGATATGTATCGTAGGCTGATTCGGCTGTTTCGATCAGTTTTCATCAAAATCCAAATATAACTCTATATATTGAATTTGAACGCACATTTCAAGTTATTGGGGCCACATACTAAAAAGAAAAATTCCTGAAAAATATTTTCTGACTTCGTATTGACGATACGGTCCTTAAAAAACTAATTTCATTGAATTCTGAGACCGTTTGAAAAATGGCCATTTTCCAGTCGATTAAAATCAACTAAAACTGGTCAAACGCGTTTTCCTTTGCCATGCTCACATACTGATTCTAAAAATTATGAAATTTGAAACCTAGAAATAATTTGACATCACAGATCCAACAAAAGTGGTTTCGTCGAAAACCGAGGTCGTTTGCAAAATTCCCATTTTTAAGGGCCGAAATTCCATAACGACTTTTCTGAATTTTTAACTGGACATAACTTTTTATCCCCACTATGAAATTTCAATTTTTCGGATTCGTTGGAAAGATATTCCCAATTAGATTCAAATATTTTTGGTTTCACTAAAATCCGGTTTATTTTGAATCCTGCACATTCATTTGAATTTTAAAATCGAATTATCGAACTACCGCGCCATTTTCAATTCCTTTTATATATATATAAATAAATATTTATATTCTAACGACGATTCGAATAAATATATATGTTCTATTCTATTAAAAATAAATTTCTCGTCGATATTATTTAAAATATTCCATTTTAAATATTCAAAATTCATTAAATTAGCCAAAATAAAAAATTTAAATTGGCTCGGATTTCCGGGTTATTACACATTCAAAATAGAGGTTCTTCTTATTCTTCTGCCTTTCGCCTATAAATTATGTTGTTGCCTTCGTATCTTCCATTCCAAAATCATTTCAAGTTTCCCTTTCTTTTGTTCTTTTTAGATTAAAATGCAAATACAAATTAATTCCACCGTTATAAAAAAAGAGAATCGAATCAGAATCCAAATCGCAAGGATTCCTTGAAACCCGACAGCTGAAGATACGGATGATGAGCATAATTTTGGGTTCGATGGAGTTTGTAGATGTTGTGGATTTGAACGGAGTTTGCAGAAGAAGGTGCGATTGGTCAGTGTGGTTTCGGGGAAGTGCTGATGATGGTTGTGGTCGCTATCTTTGTAATGACCTAGATTTTTAACCATTTATTTAATATTTAAAAATGGTTTTAAATGATAATCTGGCAATTTAGTAACTCTAAATTCAATTATTTTGAATACTTTATTGATATAAATAAGAAAATAATAATTTAATTTTGAAATATTTTGGAATATAGTGAATTTGTAGTTTTATATGAATTGGCAATATAAAGAAATTTAATCCAGCTTATGGTTGAATTATATTAATGATTTCATTTATTAAAAAACGTTTAAACTTATAATTTATAATTTAATTATGAAACGAGCTGCAGTGTCGCGGTAGTTCGTAATATTGCATTTTGAACTTTAATTGGATTATAGAATCCAATATAAGTTGGATTTCTTCGAAACAAGAAAGGTTGAATCTATTGAATAATATTTTCCTAATGAGAGAGAAAAATCGAGATTTCATATGGTAGATTTTGAGTTATGTCCAAATCAAATTTTGAAATAGTCGCTATGGAATCGTTATAAAACCATAACGATTTATTATATTAAGTAAAAGAATTTTTAATAAATTGCATATCATTTAGACTAAGAATTCACATATTGATTTTAAAATCTTAACCAGTATATTTTGAAGTTATATACAATTTTATTTGAATATATATGTTAATAATAATTCGTTACTAATAGAATTGTTTATATTGGAATCGATATATGTTTTATTGATTCAATATGGAGCTTAAGAATAGTAAATTTTAAAACAACATCGTTTTTTAACGAAACTAATTTTATTAAAAACGTAATAATTAATTTTTGTAAGATTTTCAAATTTTATGATAATTGGAGTTAATTTGTGGCCGTGCACGGTAAAAGCGTGTACAAATTAATCCTTTGAAATTAAATTAGTAATTTCACAAACGATCTTGGAATTCGATAAAATTAACTTCATTGCGTTCGAACTATTAAGTTATTGTATAATTTCAAATTCCATCACGAACGGAGTTCGTATGAGTTCTTACGAACTGCAAACGTTGGACGCTATATGTTATAAAATATCGTTGGTCATTCACAATAAAAATATATCTGATTTTCTGAGCAACCATATGCGCGCATTAACTTTTGTTTCAGATGAGAAAATATCTCTAACATCTATCTCCTATTTCATATGGCATGTTCAGGAGAAAAATAGGTGTGTTCTCCCCCTTTCTCTGATCAAAAAGTAAAACCATGTAGTAAATTCATGTGCACAAATGTAAAGAAAAAGGAAATCTAGCGCAAAAAATTTAAAGAAATCTTATCAACTTTCAACCATCTGTTGTTTGTTTCCAAAATATCTCGGCCAATTTGTTTCATGTTACTTTCATGTATATGAACATATCAGAAAGCAACACCTTTGCCTCCAGATTCAAAATTTTAGACTTGACTATGTACACATAAGAAAATAAAAATAAATAAGAGAGTTATGCAAAATATTATCCGATCCTATCTCAGCAAAATAGTAAGGATATGTTGTACTCTAAGAATATAGGCAAGTCTGAAGTCTCACATGCAAACATTAATTTATTCAATCTTTTCACTGGTTTCCTAATCCTAGTTAAACATTTCGGCAAATAAATCATGACTAATCTCTAAACAAATCGCAGCTAGTACTTAAAAATTTTGACCCAAAATCTCATCAAGATTTCAGATAAAGATATTCAAAGTTTTCGGTTGTCTCTTTTCAAGATTTTCACAATCTCTAAATATCCGATCAAATAAAAACCTATATGCTCTAGATCTTTGTTTCCATTCGATGAACAAGAGTATAAATCATAGTAGCCGTGTAAAATCGAAACCAATAATATATTTAAGAATGCCTACATATTCTTCCTGAATTCACTAGCACAGCAAGCAATTAAATTAAACCAGCCTTCAAAATTTAGTATAAAATCAAATACATCACAAAATTTAGCATCAATCGATTCATTGAAATCACAACAAAGAGAGCCATGATCTTGTATCACTTTTACATGAGTTGAACGCCGTTTTTGATGGCCTGTTATGCACAATAGAAGCCTGGGCTTCGACGAGAGGATTTTAGAGACACCTGGAGGGCTTCTCGATGGTGTGGGGTTGTACTGGTGGAAGTGGCGCAGCATCCAGGAGGAGGACGATAGTGTTAAGCATGGTGGCGGGTCGATAATTGTTCAGTGGCAGCGGAGCATGGATGAAGTCGGATCCTCCAGGGTGTGTGCGTGTTGTTGATGGCGGGTAGGGTTGGGTAGAGCTCACGTCAGGAAACACAATGGAGGTTTGGCGTTGGAGTTGGTGACGTAGAAAGAAAAGCGTAGGGAAGATTGGGCGTGCTATTTCTTATCTGTAGTGGTTATACATGAACTAAAAGAAGAGAAGTGGGGAAGGTGAGTTGGTGTAGTAGCAGGTGCGAGATGATGTATATAGGGAGGAACGTGGGCTGTTGTATTTTGTGTACAAGGCTTGGTCCTTGTAGTAGAATAAAAAAAGAAAAAAATACAAGAAGAAGAGAAGAAGGGTTGCGTGCTTCTTTTTTGCAGCGGGGGACATGCGGTGGAAGGAAAGAAATTGGCAGCGTGTAAGTTGAATACAAGTGAGAATAATTTAACAATTAATTTAATTGTAAATAAATCTGTAATTCATCCAAACTTTTAACATTTATATTTATTTTATGTGAAATCAGAATTGAACAAAACAGGGTTCAATGAAATTGTGACGACAAAGGCTACGCTGTCGTGCGGGGTTGGATAGCTTTAGAGCCGTCGCAGATTTCATTTAATTTTAAATGTCTGTTTAAAATTAAATAAAACAACACGACAGTCATTAATCAAAACAATAGTGAGTTAACTCTAACACTTTCTTGGAATTCTATGATGTGGTTAAATTCATATAATTAAAATTTAACGTTGATAATATAAGTTGGTTGATTTGGATGTCGTGGATGTTATTTGTTTGTTATTGATTAACGTCAATTTTATTCACGTCATTTAAATGCATTGAATGAAATTTCTATTTCATATTATAAAATGTTATATGAGATGTAATGCAAGGAGGAACAGGTTGGAGGGATCCAACCAGATTCCTCAAGTACTTAGTATGTTGTTTGTTTCCATATTGTTTATATATGAACTGATTTAACCAAAATGACATTGAAAACCTATTTGGATGTTGACGTTGAACTAAAATTCAATGTTGTTGTGATTTGAATCAATAGACAGTATTGATTAAGGAATTGGCAGCAGAGGGCCTAAAATCATCCTTTTTGTTAAATATTGATTTGTCGTTAAGCGAGTTGACGAATTTAAAGTTATAAAAATTTATTTTATAATAGAAGCAAGTTTTCAAATTTTATTTTATATTTATTTCATTCAAATGAATTTTTAAAAATAAATCGATATTTATAAATCGGTTTTTATAAAAGACTTTTTGAATGATTACATAATGGAATACTACGGTTAAGGAAGTTTTATAAGCGAATAAGGCAGTATTAACCTACAGATTGAGAATTTGGATAATAGTTTCAAGAAAAACTATTAAAGTCATTTTATTAGATTAATTACATTAATCTAATACGAAGAAGTAATTGAAATTAGTTAATCGTTAACTAATGGACTGAAGTTGACCGAGTCAACAGTTTGTTTAAAAATGATTATAAAATTATTTTATATTCAATTAAATAGTTAAAGGAATGGTATTTTGAGTTTAACTATATCTCTTAAGTACAATTTACCTTCTAATTTTCGATGTTTAAAGAGTTAACATAATTAGTATGGTTTAACGATTTTAAATTTAAAAGTTATCAACTAATTTATTTTAGTTAATAAAGAAGTGAACAGTTATATTTCAGTAATTAATAAAGTTAACTACTATTTTAATCAATGATAATTAATGCGGTTATTTCTTAAATGAAATTTATTTCAGATGGTAACTACGTTTGTGATGAATTTTTATTGAAGTTTTCAAAAATGAATTATATTAATAAAAATCCGAGTATTATGGGAAGATTTTAAAAGGGAAAATATAAAGCTAAAGTAAAATTTAAAGGTGGATACTTAATAAAATAAATTAAGTTCAATTATTATAATCGAAAAGAAAATGCCTTGAGAACAAGAATAAAGGATGTAATGATTTTTGAGTAAAGGAGTGAATAAATGAATTCTTAATTATAAACCCAAGGTTTTATGATGTAAGATGTTTTGGTAAAGTATTAGAAATAGGATTACCATAGTCCAAGTTTATGGAAATTGGATTTATACCATCGATTTAATAATATTTATCGATATTCCAAAGCAAGGGAACTACAAGCGGAGTTTAGTGAATAAGAAGTAATATTTCCTAAGTGAAGAAATTATAAAAGGATTTTATATAAAATATAGCGACATGACCGAAGTAAAGAAATAAAGTAAAGACTGATGAATACATTAAAATTTATAAAGTTATTGTTATTATTTTTAATATAATGGAAATAATGAAATTTGAGATAAGTATATAGTCGATTTTTAAGAATCGATGAGATGGTTATAATGAATGATTTAAATAGTAAGGGTCTGAGCTGCAAATATACTTGAGTGTACTACTTTGAATTGATTGTCTAAATCCGACTATCGATGAAATATCTCATTCGACCTTTGACGTGTTGTTTCGAAGAGACTGGGATGGGAACTAGACCCAAACCCACTTCGAATCAACGTTGCAATTGAAAACTAACTTGCAGAAAATAAAGATGAAACATTGAAGACTGTAGATCTGCATAAAGTGAAAGAACTACTTATAATCTATGATTAGCTCTCAAAGATACACTGTGGTTCTGTCGTGATTGATATCTATGGATTTTCGAGGACTACTCGCTACTGATCTATAGTGTGACTCCTCGGATGCGGTAGGAGGGTGTCTTCGGTTCATCCTGTTCCTAGATAACTTGTATGGACAAATGTCTGACAGAGTATTTCCTTAAGAATCACATACATCTATTTTTACAAATATACCAAGTTTGGTGGCGGAGAAATTCTCTTGCTTAACACCTAGTGTATATTTGTGGACGTCAATTAGTGATTTGACAATGTGGCATTCAAAGATATTGAGATGTTCTCTGAAGATAAATCGTGACCTCAAGCCTCATCAACCAAGAATTGACAAAAGTAGGGCAGGCAGCATGGCTAAGTGAATCACTCCCAAGTAGGGTATATTGTCACCGATCTAGAGAAATTTCACTTTGTTCTTCTTTCGTTTTTGTATCTCCCGGGAATTACGTTGGTTGCGACAAAAAGCCGTAGGGTGATAATATATTCGACACACTTAAGTTGAATGAGTGGCCGGTCATGTATGGCAGGATTGCAAATTGTTCTTCTTGAACCCTAATGCATTTCCCTCTAGAGGTGCACTTTCAGGTGGTGGTCCCATACCTTGTTATGTTGGAAATTCAATCTCTAATATGCACCCTGTGCTTCTTCATTTTATAATGAATATGTAGAGCGTGAGATGCAAGCATTCTTCTAGATGATTATTTATTTGTGACTTGAAAGACACTATTATAATATCACTAGATTTTGATATATCAAAATTGTTTCATTTTACAGTAAGGTGAAAACCGTCCGTGTTTATGTGTGGGATGGTCTTACTATTATCCTTTTCTTTCAAAATGGTTTTAAAAAGTTAAACAAGTTGTTTATTATGTGAATTTATCACTGAAAGTATTCCAAACTAATCCAGGTGAAATTTTCTTTGCTTCAAATGTGCTTGGGTCAGACCGAGTATACCTCCTGTTAGGTTTCACTTGGAATTTCAAAAGACTAGCTGAAGTCGAAATGTATTTACTGGTACTAGTTATTCCGCTGTGTATTGATTGAAGTGAATGTATGCTCTGATGTTGTAATCATATATATATATACCTTTTTGAAGAAAGAATTACTGATTATTATATTTGTCCACTTCGTTGTGGGACTCTGATCTTCTTATTCTTCTATTCTAATATTTCTTTCTTCTCTCACCCTCTAACTTATTTCTCCTAACTATCTGCTTTTCTGTGTAATTCTAGTTGGACTTGTGTTGTGATTGTCAACTCAAAAGGTATGGAAAAGTGGGTCGCTACAATCTTGGTGGAGTAGTTTGAATTTTCTGTTGGTTGAACGGGGTCGATCGGAAGTTCGACAGTGGTAATTTGGAGGAGTGTAGGTATGTGATTTCAGTCTTCCGTTCTTGGGTAATCCGAACATGATTGGAGTGATGGACGAACTGTCGGTCAGTAAAGTATAGGATGTTAGAGAAAGGGGATTTTCAATAGGGAAGTCGAAATGCGTTTTGGGGATGATGGTTGCAAGGTTGACGCTGTGTGATTGGTTTGGCAGTTGCGTGACTGTGACATCTGAAGTGTGAGAGCCGTTTGAGGTATGAACTGAGGGGGAGTTCGAATGAGGATAGTTGAACTGTAGGGGAAGATTTGGCAGTTGTACTTTGAGAGACCAATATCGGTTTTGTTGTTGAACTAGAGTAGCGGTTCAAATATGTTAATGATTAAATGGGTGATGGGTTTAAGGTTCGATAATGAGAAAAAATGGGTAGTATGGGACCATGTTTTTGGAACGTTGGATGTTGTAAATATGGATTGTGATCGGAGGAGAGTGTATTGGTTTGAGGCAATAAATTTGAAGCATTTTCATCATGGAGCTCGTGGATGTAAGGCATGGAGATGGTGTAGGATAGAAGGATAGTGGTTGCGAGTGGAATGTAGTTTGATAGTGTAGATTTCTGATAAATGCCGAAGTGGGATGTTGCATTCTTTGGGCTGTTTCGACAAAGTAGATAAATGATTTCTGGGTCGACTTCAAGTAAGCGAGGTATCCGTTGTTTAAAAATTTAAATATGAAGAATAATTCAACTATTTATTTTAGTTAAATTAATAATACCGTAATCGATAAATAAAATTAAATAATCGTAGGTACAAATAAATTCATTCTAGTAGATTCATAGTGACGATACGGAAATTTAACAGGATATTAAGTAAAGGCAAATTGAGGTGAGTTAAGCTCACTTAGTTAAATTATAGAAAGCTATATTTCAAATAGTTCAATTTAAATTACTGATTGTTGATTGATATAATGTGGATGATAATATATGTATACATAGTATATATGTGACACCCCACGTCCGTTAATGTCATTCACAAAGGGAATGCATTAAGTTTCGTGAAGCGTTATAGGTAAACAGAACAGAAATATTACAAGATAGACATAAAAATAGCAGTGGAAATAAAAACTTTATATTTATAAAGTAGCATAGTCAAAACATCCCTTGTCTGAAATATATGAAAACCATTTCATCGTTAAAACATCTATCTTATTCTTAAACATCATAGTATAAAATAGAATAAGCATAATTCCCAAGTGAAAACATAGCCATAGTAGCAAAGATAGAAGCTTGAGCAGTACATCTAGCAACTCCAAGCAAAACGATAGCAGAATCTTGAGTAAGCCTGAGAATTTCGTCCTTGAGAACCTGTGGGGGTGGGGGGATGGAAGATAGAAGAGGAAACAAAAAGGGTCAGACATAAAGTCTGGCTAGTCTAGTTACTTTTAGCAACTAAATAAATAAAATTAGCATGACATGCATATAAAGTGGATAAGAGAGATAACTACATATAAAGCAGGTATGACAAGATAACCATGATAGGGTGTATATGCTTCCTTAATGATTACTCTGCACTACTACTAGTATAACCAGTGAAATGATCCTCAACATGTACAAGATGGTAGACTTAGGTGTACTTCAGGTGAGACGTTTTAACCTCATACAATCCACATGCAGCCCCAATAATGGACTCCTAAACTTACCAGAGTCTAGATGTACCCTAACTACTACCCTAATAGATCGGCTCTCTAATCCGCGTAGATACTCTGTGCCGGTTCCACCGTAGGGTGTATCACGCCCTAAAGTGGAAACCCTTCGCTGTTAACCCTCCTTTTAGCAAAAGCCACGACGGGCCAGATCGAAGCCCAAACACGCAATCAACCGAATCAGATAAATCATGCTTTAGGAAGCCCAGCGGAAGCTTGGCCCGGAACAGTCGCATATTGGCCCAAAGCCAATTCTCAACAACTGATGACTTGCTCCAGAAGAATCATTCTCCCAATTGACCGAGAGAACCACTCTCATATCGGGCGTATCGACCAAATATCTCGGATCTGCATGGAAATATGAAGCTGAGCCATTCAAATGCTCAACCCGACTTTCAAGGCAATAAAAGTGGTCAACCATATCTGGACAAAGCTCTGCTTTTGATACACCTCACTGTGGATGCCACTTAAGCCACAACTTCCGAGGATACTATTTATGAATAGTGGAATCAGTCCTCTAGCCGCTTTTCTAACCAGGGGATGGACCCCATGCGTCCAAGCTTTCCCAAAAAGGCCGGGCCATGTCACAACAGCTCAAGCTGCCATCTCCACCTATAAATATCCCAAAGCTCAAAGAGGAAAAAGACCTTTTTCGGAGGCTCTGTTCTTCTCCAAGACTTTTGATTCTCACAGCTATCATAAAATAACCATCTCCTCTCCTTTCTTCAAACAGAAAAAGCATTGTACTTGTAATAAAAACCAGAAGAAATATATATATATATATATATACAAAGTGGACGTAGCACTGTATTTACCAAACCACTATAAAAATACTATGTGTGCTCCCCATTTTCTCTATTATTTCTGCATCTTATAATCATTATCCATGTGCTCTCCGCACGATTGGGGGTTGATTGTCACTAGTGCCCAAGTTTTGACATCAACACTTTAGCGCGCCAGGTAGGGGAAGAGCATCGACATTCGTTCCGAGCTTTTGCTTGTTTCATTCCATAGCGAACAAGCGAAAGAAAGATACAACATCCTCTCGTCCCGTGAACACCGATGCCAACGCTTTGGAGGCAAGCCACAAAGCTTCCTCTGATGAAGATATGTCTTGATTTATTACCCGGGACGACATGGATAAAATCATGGTCGAATTCATAGACCATATGACATCTCAAGGTAAACTCCTCGAACGACAGTAGTAGTTGATGGATCACCTTCTCGGTCGAGTGGAGATGGGATTGAATGCTTCAACATCAATTCCTCCACCGATCAGAGCTGGGACAACAACTGATCTTCGGTCTGCGCAGAATCAGGCCATTGATCAGGCTACACCTTTATTTCATCCTGGTTTGGTCCCACCAACCAACCATTCACAGCCAAGAGTATCGCTTCCGATTATCAGCGCAGTTGCAGCAGCAGATTCTCAGGAGGCCCGCGATCAAGATCTAGGTCATTCGACTACTTTGCCTCCACTCTTGGAAACAGCTCGACCTCTTATGCTAGTCGAGCGACCACGGGGCCCATCAGAATCAATGCCATTCCCATTATAGCCCGGAATCTTACTACAGACCACTCTAACCACTCTTCCCCTTCAACGAAGAGCTGGTGCAGCCTTCCCTCTGAACAAGGGAGATCACCCTACCGTTCCGGTCCTCACCACGGCGGAAGATGACGCTACCATAGACCCTCCTAACCTCGCTCCAACTGGGGGGAATCCTGAGCTCCGAACATCACATGCTATGCTGGATCAGCCTAGATCCACTGTCATGGGTACGGCTCGATCTAGTACTCCTCAGGTTCAAGAGGGGCAATTCTTCCTAGAACCACCTACCGGAGTTCACCCTCACTCTCACCTTCACTCAACTCTCAGAGGCTGAGCCCAGCCAACAGCCACCCTTCCGAGCATGCTTTTCCCAGATCCTCTCACCGAAGCTCTCCCAAATGCAAAGCTAAATTCATGGCAATGACTCCTTGGAGATGGAAGCCAGATCACAAGCATCATCCGAAGTTTCACTCGGGGCACGTCTTCACAGCAAGATATAGACAATGTCAATTGCATCCCCTTTACCAGGGAAATCAGAAACTCCCGAAACCCTCCGGACTTCAAGTTCCCAGCTATCGAACCATGCAATGGTCACACTGATCTGACCATCCACCTGATGCGATACATGCGACATATGAAAGTGCTTGGCGCATCGACCAACATCATGTCTAAATGCTTCCCGCTCTTTCTTATAGACATAGTTGGCATGTGGTTTCGGCAGCCGACAACGGAGTCGATAAGCAGCTGGAACACGCTGGTCACCCGCTTCGTCGAGCAATTCAGAGTACATATCTCTCGACCAAAGAGCGTTATGTTCATATCTACTATTAAGCAACGATCAGGGGAGACTCTCAGATCCTTCCTCGAAAGATTCAACGTGACCGTAGCATCAGTCGATCAGCCCGAGCCATCGATGGTACTTATGGCCGCCATTGCAGGAGTTCAGAACCGATCAGAATTCTCAATCTCTTTAACCAGAGATCCCTTCAAGGATATAGATGACTTCTATTCCGAGGCCGAGCGATTCCTCCATCAAGAAGACGCCAGCATTGAGATGGAGAGCCTTAAGGTCCTAGTAGCCAAACAACAAGGTCCATTCAATAGCAACGACCAGAATAAAGGAAGAGGAAAGGCCTCAGGAAAGAACGAGCGCAACGTACGACCTCGAAACGAAAATAAGTACGACCAATACACCAAGCTCAATTCCTCTCTGCTCTATATCTACCTTGACATACAAGGATCCCTTCCTACTCCGAGACCACCTCGATGAGAACCAACCCACATGGAACTCAATTCCGGCAAACATTGCGTATTCCACAACGTAGCTGGACATAGCACCGATGAATGCCGACATCTGCGCGATCTCATCGAGGATCGAGTTAGGCGAAGGGAGCTTCCCGAGTATGTTAAGAGGCGCGCCCTGGCCATGCCACCGCGATCTTCTACCCAAGCTCCTTAGGTCGGTCCTCGAACTCCTAGAAACGGAAAGGACCCTGAAACTAGCACTCGTGGCGTTATCGTTAATTAGAATTTTTTTCCTTATTTTAATGTATTTCTTTTAATAAAAAGGACATTGTAACACCCTGTATTTTCTGAGAATATTAAAATAACAAATTAAAGAATAATTTATTTGAAAAAGAGGAATGAGAAAAGAAAGATGTTTAGCATTGTTCTAAGGTTTGTAAGCAAAAGACTTAGTAGCTCATTTGGTTAGAACATGTGACTTGCATACAAGAGGTACAGAGTTCGATCCCCGCCAGTGCCATATTTTTGTTTTAGGGGAATGGCTAAAAAGTGGCTTAGTGTGAACACAGTTCAAAAAGTGGTTTAGTGTGAAAATGGCTAATTATGAAAAAGTTATTAAGCCAAGAAGTTTGTATGCATACGAGGGAAATATATATATATATATATATAAAAATTAAATAAATAAATATTCAAAAAAAAAGTTCAAAACAGCGAATCGGGAGGGGGAACAGCCGAACCGCACCATTTTTGAAGTCGACCCAAGTCCCGCTGGGTCGACTAGAGGTCAATCCAAGGTGATTGGTTGCCAACCTGTGGCCCGATTCGCCCTAAGGGCTGATATGGCATCTGAGTGGTCCAGATCAGTTCTAGGATTAATCCTAAGGCCTAAATAACTTCCTACACCTATATATACACCCTAAGACCTAACCCTAATTCATAAATATTATCTATGACACCATTATGCTGTCAAATTCTCTCTTAAACCCTAGCTGCCGCCTCTAAATCAAATCTCAAGTGTTCAACTTCAACTCAAATTAAAGATTAGAGCTTCTACAACAATTCAAGAAGATAAATCAGCAACACCGCAATGTTTCTACACCAATTTCAGTGCATAATTCTATTCTTTAACCACAAAAGGTAAGTACGGTGATTTTCACAATATAATGGGATTAAAAGTAACATGATGAAGTTGTAAAGAGGATTCATATGTATGTATGTAATTAAAATCTCATCCAAGTCTTCACCTTTTTTATTCATGTCATCATATGCCTATGTTTCTATGTAAAGTTCATACCTTTATCAGTTTATTCATGTCATCATGCCACTATGCCAGTTTACATGCCCCTTTATTTCATGATGTTGTGTTAATTACAATTTTCTTTGATTTGATTCTCTCTTCTTATCCCTATTCCTTTTTTATTTGGATCTAGGCTACCTTCGAGCCTATGTTAAAAATACGCGCAAATGCAAATATGTGGGAACGATGGGAATATGTGAAATATAGAAAATTGGATATTATTGGCTATTTTGGATAATTGGATAATATGTGAAATTGGCATATTTGGTATGAATTACATGGAATTGAAGAAATTGCCTATAATTGTAAATTTGTAATTGAGGCTAATTAATATGTAATTAGTGACAATTTAGAATAGGCAATATTATAAACATGAATATATGTTTAATTGGATATACATGACATGAAAATTGTGTATGGGTGAAATACGATTATTAATAAACCTTTGACACAAGGTTAGGCGCAATTGTGGCGTAAGACTGCCCGGAACCGCCCGGCAAATCAAGCTGCCACAATTGGACGTCTAATGTGAGAGGTCAAAGGAATGAATTTTAGGCGCAACGGTTAATGACACGAGGTTAGACCCGGTTTATGGCGTAAGACTGCTCGGAACCGCCCGGCAAATCCAGCGGCCACAAAGTGTTCGGTCTAATGTGGGAGGTCATGCACCGTTCGTCATAAGGAATGAATTAAGGAATACTAACCATAATAAAACATTGGTATGGTTAGAGGGTTAAGTGGGGTGGCATGTAAATTATGACATGTAAATATGGACTTAACTGGAATAAGATAAGACATGTAAATTATGACATGTAAGTATGGACTTAACCATAGCATGTGTAAGACATGGACATTTAAATTAAAATGGTTAAGTGGGAGAAAAACCTAGTGGGCACCAAGCATAGGTGGGAGGCTTGTGTCGGATGGGGGACCCGTTTCAACCAGTAACCCGTTTGAGTATCTAATTGGGCTCGGTACTAGGCCGGGGTTGGGGCACACTTACTGGACTTGAATGTAAGAGGTCAAAACGTGAATAGTGGTGGCAACGCGAGTCCAACGGGTTCATGTGCGTGCATAGGTCCGAGCTGGTAGGTAAGAGTTGTTGCATCGTGTAGGTATGGCCATGCATTTTATGTTGGTATCGGGGTTGCCACTTTGGGGAGTGATACACCGCACTATGGGGCCAGCACGGGTGCCTACGCGGTTTAGGGAGGCGATCGAATGGGTAGGGTAAGGGTACCTTAGCGGTGGTGGGAGCAAGCCGGCACCTACGATAGCAGCTAGGTACAAGTAACTACCAAGTTTGTCATGTGGGTACAGTTACTGGGAAGGGATTAACCTTTAGTAAATAGAGACTCGTAGATGTGTGGTGTAATTAAGTAATGTGATGTAACTTAGCAAAAGTGCGGTGTAATGAAATACATGTTGGTTGAGTTGGATAGTCCTTTGGGTGCTAGTCTGATGTTGACTTCGGTCTTCGGGGTTAGTACTTGGAGGGTTGTTCGCTTAGCTAAGGTGTAGGATTGTCTTAGTACTTAGGAACGGAATCATCTTGTCCATCCTTTTTATCTACCTTATCTATGTTACCACCATATCATGATGCCTATTTATGTCTTGATCATTTACCTTACCTATTATTTGTTAAAATTACTGGACTCGCCAGACTTTATGTCTGACCCATTTTGTTTCCACCTTTTTTCTTTCCTCCCCCCCTCAGGTTTGCAAGGAGGGGATACTACAACTTAGTGCCGATTTATTTCAGTTGCTTGAAGAGAGTAGATGTATCGCTTTAGACTCTCTCATCTTTATGGCTTTGCTTATGCTCAGTGGGGATTTATGCATTTATGTTATTTAAGTATTTTCTTCTTTATGTACTTTGAAGTTTTTGGAAATGACAATTGATCCTGTTGTAATGATTTTTGGAGACTACTTATGTAAGCTTGTTTTGAAGTTATGATGCTATGAAATAAGTTTTATCTTCCGCTATGTTTTATTTATTTATTCTTGTAATTTATCTATTCTATACTACTATAACGCTTCATGACATTAATGCATTCCCTTTGTGAGTGACATTAATGGCCATGTGGTGTTACACGTGGTATCAGAGCTATGGTTACAAGAACAGATTAAAAGTTTTGAAAAGTGTTTTCAAAAGTATTATTTTCATAGAAAGTATTTTCAAAAACTTGTTTCAAAGAAGCTATTTTCAAGGAAAGTTTACTTTAAAGAGCATAATCCCCGCAAGCCATACATCTCTCTTTCGCTTCCCTTGTTTTGAAACTCTTTCTTTTTCTTTTTAGCATGTCTGGAGCATCTGAGATACCAGAGGGTGTTCATGTACCCGGTTGGTTTTGTCAATATTTCGAGGCTAGGGCCGCTGCCGCGGGTCCGGCTGATGTTTCTCCTCCTCCCCCAGCTCTAGTCATTCCTCTGTGTGGAGATGCTTTCTCCAAGATATGTAAAGACTTTCGTTCAATGGGTGGAAAACCTTTTAGTGGGTCTGAAACGTTCGTTGAAGCTAGAAATTGGTTGAAAGAAGTGGAGGATCTGTTTGGCATTTTCGATTTGGAAGTTTGTAAGAAGGTCCAATTGGCTGCTTGGTTGATGAAGGACAAAGCTTCGTTTTGGGGGGAGGTTACTAATGGAGAGCGTGTTGTAGAGACGTGGGCAAATTTTAGGGGAAGGTTTGAGTTGAAATTCCTTTCTCAAGCTGAGGAGAGTATGTACATGGAGAGGTTCTTGACATTGAAGCAGAAAAACTTGATCGTGAAGGAGTATGTGACCAAATTTAATAAGTTGGCGAGATTTGGGCTAGAGTTGGTGAATACGCCTCACAAGAAGGCCTTGAGGTTTTCAAAGGGCCTAAATGAACCGCTTCACTGTTTGGCTATGTCCCACATTCCAATGGGGGCTATGTATGAAAAGCTTGTTGATATGACATACGTGCATGAAGAAGAGAAGGGTGTAAGTACTTTTAGGCCGTAAGATAAGAAGGAGGATCCAAAGAAATCCCAACAACAAAAGAAAGGTGGTAAAGAAAAGAGGAAGTGTCACAACTATGGGATACCCGGCCATTTGAAGAAAGACTGTAGGAAGAAGAAGAAGTTCGCTTGTTATCATTGTGGTGATCCAGGTCATGCTGTCAAGGATTGTCCTAAGAAGCAAGGGAAGAGGGCATGTTCTACTTCGGGAGGGCAAGTTCACACTCTCATGGCTCCGGGGCAGGAAGTAGGTAGAAAAATTTCTGTTGAAAGTTTGATTTTCTTGTTTGATCATCCTATCCGTACTTTATTCGATTCTGGCGCATCATATTCATTTATCTCTACATCATTAGTTGAAACACTGCACTTAAATACTAGTCTCGTTGTGGATCCCATTATAGTCTCAAATCCTATTGGTGGGTCGGCTCATTTATCCATGGTTTGTAGGGATTTGAGATTGTCTATCTTAGGCATTGGTTTTGAATGTAATGCTTTTATGCTTGGTTTCATGGGCTATGGGTTGATTCTAGGGATGGATTGGCTATCCAGACATAGTGTCATCCTAGATTGTGAACGAAGGGTAGTAAAATTGTTGACTCGTAGTGGAGAGACCCTTGATATTTCTTGTGACCCTAGAGGATCGGTGATGCTTAGTTATCTTGAGTCACTTGACGCATCCAATGATGACTTACATTCTGTTCGTATAGTCCGTGAATATGTTGATGTCCTCGATGAGGTGAGGGTTCTACCCCCAAAACGTGAGATAGACTTTCGTATTTATCTTATAGACAATGCAAAACCTGCATCTCTACCAGTATGCCACATAGCTCCTCGTGAGAGGATGGAACTCAATAAGCAAGTAGGGGAGTTGCTTGAGAAGGGGTTCATAAGACGTAGTATATCGGAGTGGGGTGCTTCAGTAGTATTTTCCACGAAGGCGGATGGGTCCCTCGGACTTTGTGTGGACTATAGAGAACTTAATAAGCTTACTAAGAAGAATAGGCACCCACTGCCGAGGATTGACGATCTCTTCAATCAGTTAGTTGGCACCTCAGTGTTTTCGCATTTGGACTTAGCCACTGGTTTCCATCAATTGAGAGTGGCTGAGGATAGCATAGACAAGACTGCCTTTAGGACTCCGGACGGTTTCAATGAGTGGCTTGTGATGCCCTTCGATTTAACAAACGCCCCCGCATACTTTGTTGACTTGATGAGTAGGGTGTTTAGGGAGTACCTTAATAAATTCATGGTGGTCTTTGTAGACGATGTCTTGATCTTTTCTAAGAGCGAGGAAGAGCATGCCCTACATCTTAGGAAAGTGTTGGAGACCCTTCGAGCGCATAACCTTAAAGCTAAATTTTCCAAATGTCATTTTTGGAGGAAGGAAGTGCAGTTCTCAGGGCACGTGGTTTCCAAAGAAGGGATAGCTGTGGATCCCGCAAAGGTGGTGGCCATTCAAGATTGGAAGGTCCCTAGAAATGCTACCGAGGTAAGGAGTTTCTTGGGGTTGCTGGCTACTATAGGAAGTTTATCAAGGACTTTGCAAAGATATCAGCCCCATTGACACACTTGACGAAGAAGAACCTAGTTTTCACGTGGGACGTAGATTATGATGATGCGTTCCAACGTTTAAAGAGAGCTTTGACCACAACCCCAGTCTTAGTGTTGCCAGATGAGAGTAAGCCATTTACCGTTTATATCGATGCTTGTGGGACAGGACTAGGCGCAGTCTTAATGCAAGAGGGGAGGGTAATAGCCTATGGAGGAAGGCAGTTGAGAGTGCATGAGAGAAATTACCCTACACATGACCTAGAGTTGGCCGCTATTGTTTTCGCGCTTAAGTCTTGGCGTCCTTATCTTCTTGGCGAGAAATTCGAATTGTTTACAGACCACAAATCACTAAAATACTTGTTCGCTCAAAAGGACTTGAACTTAAGGCAGCAAAGGTGAATGGAATTCTTAGCGTCCTACAATTTCGAGATAGCATATACCCCTGGCAAGGGTAACTTGGTGGAAGACGCCTTAAGTAGGAAAAGGTTGTCCTTGAGTCCGTTGTTTGTTGAGCGGCGAAGCTTAGAGTTTATCTCTACGTCTGACTTTAGACCTCCTATTGACTTTGTACCCGGTTTGCTAGCATCCTTAGAGGTCAGACCTACGCTTTTGGGATGGATTGTGAGGCACAACGAGATGACCCACAGTTGGTTGAGTTAGTAGAGAAGCTCATAAGGGGGGAGTCATCGAGCCATCTCAGTAGGTATACCCTAGATGATAAGGGTTGGTTACGTAGGGACGGTAGACTTTGTGTACCACAAGATGAGAACTTGAGGAAGACCATTCTTGATGATGCACATCGTTCGAAGATGACCATTCATCCCGACGGGGACAAGATGTACATGGACATGAGATGAGTTTACTTTTGGGCTGATATGAAGAGGGATGTGGCCGAGTTTGTCGCTAGATGCTTGGTGTGCCAACAAGTAAAAGCAGACCAAAAGAAGCCCGGTGGGTTGCTTCACCCATTGGAGGTCCCACAATGGAAGTGAGAGAGTGTCTCGATGGACTTTGTTGATGGGTTACCAAAATCAAGGAAGGGTAATGCGGGGATTCGGGTCGTGGTAGACAGACTTACTAAGAGCGCCCATTTCATTCCCGTGAAGAGTAAGAGGACTGCTCCATAGTTAGCCTCTGTATACATTCAAGAGGTAGTTCATTTGCACGGTGTACCTTCTAGCATAGTGAGCGATCGCGATCCTATCTTTACTAGCGAGTTTTGGAAAAGCTGGCTTAGAGAGGTGGAAATAGAGCGTGATGCGATGATTCGACGAGCTCCTACATGCATTCTTGGGTCGGAGATTAAGAAGTTGAGGAATCGAGAGGTCAAGCTAGTCAAAGTGCAATGGGGAGATGATGAGAGCGACACTACTTGGGAGACGGAAGAGAAGATGCGTTCATTGTACCCTTTTCTTTTCGAGGGTATGTCTTTTTAATTTCTCCTTTATCACTTAGCTTGTACTTGTTCTATCTTTAGTATGTCCTCTTACTACTATCTTTGACTTTTAGATAGGGTAGTCCTATGGTTGAAACATGTGTTTGAGACATGTTATGTATGGTGGATGCATGTGGATGCAAGTGTTTGCTAGTGGTTGCTCGTGGATGCATATACACACACTTTAGGCACTAGATCGGCTCAGTCGCTTTCATATTGCATATTGCATATAAATGGATGTATTTAGTAAAATGAATGTACGTTGAATGTGCGTATCATATGGATGTTGCATTTAAATGAGTGGTTGTGCACACATGTAGTAATGATATGTATAGGGTTCTTTGCATACATGATGGATACATGGCACTATCATTGTTTGCATTAAGGAGGTCGACTGAATAAGTTGACCGCCTGATTTTGCATTAGTATACGGACATATACACAAACTATGCATATGTACATGAAAAGCATTAGAAATCTTTTAAGGACCATGGTTGCTAGTGGTTGATGGTTGAATAGATGGATGGTAGGATACGTTCTTCTTGACTTAGAGATTTCGAGGACGAAATCCTTTAAGTAGGGGAGAATGTAACACCCCGTGTTTTCTGAGAATATTAAAATAAAAAATTAAAGAATAATTTATTTGAAAACGAGGAATGAGAAAAGAATGATGTTTAACATTGTTCTAAGGTTTGTAAGCAAAAGACTTAGTAGCTCATTTGGTTAGAACATGTGACTTGCATACAAGAGGTACAGAGTTCGATCCCCACCAGCGCCATATTTTTGTTTTAGGGGAATGGCTAAAAAGTGGCTTAGTTTGAACATAGTTCAAAAAGTGGTTTAGTGTGAAAATGGTTAATTATGAAGAAGTTATTAAGCCATGAAGTTTGTATGCATATGAGAGAAATATATATATATATATATATATATATATATATAGATATATATATATATATATATAAATTAAATAAATAAATATTCAAAAAAAAGTTCAAAATAGCGAATCGGGATGGGGAATAGCCGAACCGCATCATTTTTGGAGTCGATCCGAGCCACGCTGGGTCGACTAGAGGTCAATCCAGGGTGTTTGGCTGCCAACCCGTGGCCCGATTCGCCCTAAGGGCTGATATGGCATCTGAGTGGTCCAGATCAGTTCTAGGGTTAATCCTAAGGCTTAAATAACTTCCTACACCTATATACACACCCTAAGACCTAACCCTAATTCATAAATATTATCTATGACACCATTATGCTGCAAATTCTCTCTTAAACCCTAGCCGCCACCTCTAAATCAAATTTCAAGTGTTCAACATCAACTCAAATTAAAGATTAGAGCTTCTACAACAATTCAAGAAGATAAATCAGCAACACCGCAACGTTTCTACACCAATTTCAATGCATAATTCTATTCTTTAACCACGAAAGGTGAGTACGGTGATTTTCACAATATAATGGGATTAAAAGTAACATGATGAAGTTGTAAAGAGGATTTATATGTATGTATGTAATTTAAATCTCATCCAAGTCTTCACCTTTTTGATTCATGTCATCATATGCCTATGTGTAACACCCCGGATTTTCTATTAACTCTAAATTAACAAATTAAAGTATAATTAATTCTAAATTAAAGAATTAAGGGAAACGGGTTACGCCATTGCGCTCGTCTTGGAATTCTTCCTGAGATAGAGTCCAAGTTTGCGTGAATCGGACTCCGTATGAAGGGGTTATGACCTCCGGAAGTTTCAGAATTCAATTTAAAATTCAAACAGTTCAAAATTCAGTTCAAATTTCGAATTCAGAGCCAAACTGGGTTGGGTGGGAAAATTCTCACCCAGGACCCAGGTCGACCAAGGGGTCGACCATGTGGTCGACCTGGGGGTCGATCTGCCCAGTCAACCTAGTTTGGCCCTGGCTAGCCTGGTCGGTTTCTGGTCGAATTTCTGAGCTTGGCTGTGTCACTAGGGCTGACTTGTCGCTTTCTGATTGGCTTCTCTTGAGATGGAATTCATCGACAGCTCTAATTCATTTGAAATTCTAAATAAACAAACATAGTCTCAACCTAAATTCACACAAATAATATAGAACTAGAGCCGTCATGCTGCTGGAAGGAAGCTAAGAGTAGCCGTCAGTTGGAGAAAGCTTAGAGACGAGAAAAACTAAAGTAAAATAAGAATCAAAACAACGTTTGTCTACCCAAAGGAAAGCATTTCAAATTTAGAACTCAGAATTCAGAATTCAAGTTCATCGTTTGTTGTAAGTATAGTGATTTTTCCGATGTGAATAAAATTAAGACTTGATGCGATGTAAAATGGAAATGGAATTGTGCTATTGTATAACGATGATGTTAATTCATATCTATGTATTGAAATGATTGTATTGCGAGTGGTTGGAACGTTTGTGGTTAAATTTACTTGGTGATTGGATTTCAAATGAAAACAACATCACATGCAAGTTGTGTAGTTCATGTTATAATCTACACTTATATGTTTATGTGATTATGTAAGTTTTATGTGATATGTCCAAGTTAAGATCTCATGTATATACTTTATGCTAAAACCTTTATTCCTAAATGATTAAGTTCATATACATGCTCATATGTTTATACAAAAGTTGCAAAGTTCATGGTTGGATCCATACCAAGATCCATTTTAATACAAGTTTCATGTTATAGTAGTAAACATGATTGGATCTAGTTCACACATGCGATGAAATTATACATACTTTAAGACATGTCATACTATTGTCATATGCTAGTGATGTTCGATGTTATAGATCTAAACATGTTTAAGCTTATGTTGTCTAAATCAGATGCTAATTCATGTGACACCTATTTGGTTAGACCCCCATTTCAATGCAAGTTCACACATATGTAAATTGATTTAGTCTATGTTGTAAATTCACATATATGTATGTTGATTTAGTCTACGTTGCAAGTTCACACCTATGACATTCATGTTGACTATTTTGCAAGTTCACACCTATGACATTCATGTTGACTATTTTGCAAGTTCAGACCTATGACGTTCATATTGACTATGACAAAAATGCCAAGTTTACACCTATGTCATGTTTGCGTTAATGAATTTCTTTATGCCAATTTTGTGTACGCTAAATTAGGCTAAGTTTTTAGCCTAATATTATATGTTAAAAATCATGCGGACGAAAATTAGGCTAAGATTTTTAGCCTAATACTTAGACGGGGTAACGTTGGGATAAATTGGTAATTATAGGGAAACTTGACATAAATTGGTAAAATATATGTATTGGCATGTTTGTCACATGCCAAAATTTGTGGCACTTGAATGGTGTAGATTCTTATACCAAAAGTGATGAACTTGGAAAGTGGGCCATAACATTCAATTGTTAACAAATTTACACATAACAAGCAAAAGAGACAAATATGTAAATTTAGAAAATACGAATATGCTTAACACGAGGTTGGATTGAGTTGTGATGTAAACCTGCCCGGACCCGCCCGGCTGTCCAGTAGTCACAACAATACCTATCCAATGTGAGAGGTTAAGCATTGAGCCCAATAAGGACCCGAGGTGAGACTGAGTTACGTTGTAAATCTGCCCGGAACCGACCGACACATCCAGTAACCGTAACAAGACCTGTCTAATGTGGGTGGTCGGTGCTTTAAAAAGCTAAGGATAGATAGTCAGGATGGTAGGGTTAAGTTAACTAAAACACTTAACCTATTCAACATGTTAATTAAACTGATGGGTGGGGTTAGGTAAATACAGACACTTAACCACTTAACATGTTTGACTAGAAAACCCTAATAACGGGGACCCATTTCAGTAGTAACCCAATTAGGTGTCATGGTACCCGGAAACTAGGTAGGGTGGGGCACGTTTACTGGGATGATTGTAAGCAGTCAAAAGCGACGGCGGTGGGTGCAACAATGTGGGTTCTAACGGAGTGCAGGCGTGCACACACTTTGGAGCAGACAAACAGGGCACTGGGGGCACCAGTAGTATAACCTATGCATTATAGAATTGTGTCGAGCCGCCACCATGGGACTTGATACACCCTATGGTGGGACCAGCATAGGTATCTATAATGCTTGGAGGCCGTATGACAAATGTGATTATGCGAGTAGGAGCCGATCTTTAGAAAAGGGGATCAATTCACCCTGATCATGGGGTGCCAGTTGAGATAGTACAAGTAGGTGCAGAGATATAGTCTGGGGTGCAATAGTATATTCGATTCAAAACTGCTTTATCTTAGTTTATCATACTTTCCTATTTCCAGTTTATACCTATCATGCCCTTAATCTTATTTTCATACTGAAGAGTCACTAGACTTACCAGGCTTTATGTCTGACCCTATTTTCTTTTGTCTTCTTTTCTTCCGTTTCCCCCCCCCCAGTTCCACAGGGAGGAAACAACCCAGCTTAGTCAGACTCATTGCAAGCTTCAAGATAGTAGATGTACGGTTTGGACTCCCTTTCCTTGGCTATGGCTGTTGGACACATTCTATGGGGATTATGCAATTTTAAATTATGTTTTATGCTTCTTTATTTAATAACCAAGACAGAGATGATGATGTAATGTTTTGGAAGTTATTATGTGACAGTTATTGAAATGTTTTGTATGAACACGTATTTATGAAATAAAAAATCTGTCTGTTTTCCGCTGCTTATATATATATATATATATATATATATATATGTGTGTGTGTGTGTGTGTGTGTGTGTGTGTGTTTATATCTGTCTTGTGTTTTATCTGTGACTTTTATTTACAAACCTCGACCAAAGTTAAGGAATTCCCTTTGTGAGTGACCTTAATGGATGTGTGGTGTTTCACTTGGTATCAGAGCACATATTTACCAGATTAGAAAAAAGTTTTTGAAACTATTTTCAAAAAGAAGTTTAAAGAAGCATTCTTTTTCAAGAAAAAGTGTTGTTTTTAAAAGGCATAATTCCCCAAGGCCATATGCACTATCTCTCTATCCTTTTGTCTTGAATACTTTCCTTTTTGTTCCAGCATGTCTGGAGATCTTAACCTTCCAGAAGGAGTACCGATCCCTGGCTGGTTCCGAAGGTACCTAGAAGCTAGGGCCAATGGTGCGGGCCCAGCAGACATTCCTCCTCCAACAGTGGCAGCGGTTCCTCCTCCTCCCCCTCCTCGTGGAAATATTTTCGCTAAGACGTGTAGAGACTTCAAGGCTATGAGAGGAAAGAACTTTTATCGGACTAAATCATTTGTGGTAGCAAGGAACTGGCTGAAGGAGACTGAAGATTTATTCGTTATCTTTGAAGTTGATGACAGGCAAAAGATACAGCTAGCAGTATGGTTGCTTAAAGATGAAGCTTCCTATTGGTGGGAAGTTACCCTGCTGATAGGCCAGTGGAAACTTGGGAAGATTTCAGGACGAGGTTTGAGATGAAATTCCTCTCCCAAACTGAAAGAAGTCTGCAAATGGAGAAGTTCCTAACTCTTAAACAAGGAAGTATGACGATCAAGGAGTACGTCAATCAGTTTAATCAGCTGGCCAGATTTGGGCTAGATTTAGTAAACACCCAACACAAGAAGGCCCTTCGCTTCGTCAAAGGTCTGAATGAGCCTCTACACAGCCTTGCTATGACCCGTATACCCATGGGAGCGAGCTATGAAAGCTTGGTGGACATGGCGCTGCTACATGAGTAAGATAAAGGCAAGAAAGAGGCAAAAGGTGGAAGTACCTCAAGAAAAGAAATAGGGTTTACAGGCTAAGAAAACAGACTTCAAGAAAGGCGGGAAGAACAACAAATCCCTGAAAAGAGAAAGTGTGATTTCTGTGGCATTGTTGGACATATAGTGAAAGACTACAGAAAGAAGAAGGCAAAGATGAATGGTAGTTGTTTCAGTTGCGGCGAGACTGGACACTTGGCTAAGGACTGCCCAAAGAAGCGGGGGCAGGGACAGAGGACTGGATCCACCTCAGGAGGACAGGTTCACGCGCTGGTGGCACCTCCATAGGAACGAGGTAGAAATATTTCTGTAAACAGCTTAGTTTATCTTTATGATCATCCAGTTCGCACTCTCTTTGATTCTGGTGCATCACACTCCTTTATTTCATCTGCTATAGTAGAACCTCTGCACCTAGACACTAGTATGGTAGAAGATCCCTTGGTTGTTTCAAATCCAATTGGGGGCTGGGCTTATTTGTCAATGGTTTGCTTGGATTTGAAAATCTCTATTCTAAGTGTTGAATTTAGATGTAGTGCCTTTGTTTTGGGCTTCTCAGGATATAGACTGATCTTAGGCATGGACTGGTTATCCAGTAATGGTGCCATTCTTGATTGTGAGAAAAGAGTGGTTAGGCTCTTGACTCGGCTCAGAAACACTCTTGAAATTTCTTGTAATCCCTTGAATGCTGTTATGCTTAGTTATCTAGAGTCGTTTGACTCTTCTGTTGAGAATTTGTAGTCGGTTAGAGTGGTCCGGGAATATCCGGATGTCTTTGAAGAGGTGAAAGGCTTACCTCCGAAGCGGGAAATAGACTTCCGCATATATGTTGTTGATAATGCAAAGCCAGTAGCTCTACCTATTAGACGCATGGCTCCAAAGGAGAGAAAGGAGCTCAGTAATCAAGTTAAGGAACTTCTCGAGAAAGGGTTTATAAGGAGGAGTATCTCGAAATGGGGTGCTCCAGTGGTGTTCGCCACCAAAGCAGATGGTTCACTACACCTTTGTATGGACTATAAGGAGCTAAACAAGCTGACTAAGAAGAATAGACACCCGCTTCCCAGAATAGACGATTTGTTTGATCAGCTTGTAGGTGCGTCGGTCTTCTCCCAACTTGATCTGGCTACTGGGTTCCATCAGCTAAGGGTAGCTGAAGATAGCATTGATAAGACGGTGTTCGGAACCCCAGACGGATTCTACGAGTGGCTTGTCATGCCTTTCGGCTTGACAAACGCACCTGCTTATTTCACAGACCTAATGAGCAGGGTGTTCAGAGAATTCCTCAATAAGTTCGTGGTGGTCTTCGTAGACGATATTTTGATCTTCTCGAAGAATGAGGAAGAACATGCTCAGCATTTGAAGGAGATCATGGATACTCTCCATGCACATCAGCTAAAAGCTAAATTCTCCAAGTGCCACTTTTGGAGAGAAGAAGTAAGATTTCTTGGACATATAGTGTCCAAAGAGGGGATAGCTGTGGACCCCGCGAAAGTGGTGGCAGTGCAAGATTGGAAGACACCAAGAAATGCAACCGAAGTCCAAAGCTTCCTCGGGCTAGCAGGTTTTTACCGAAAGTTCATTGGGGATTTCTCGAAAATCTCAGCTCCACTCACAAGGCTAACAAAGAAGAATCTACCATTCGCTTGGGTTTTGGACTATGATATTGCTTTCCAACGCTTAAAAAGGGCTCTTACAACAGCCCCAGTTCTGACTTTGCCGGATGGAAGCAAGATGTTCACAGTATACACGGATGCTTGTGGTATGGGACTAGGCGTTGTTCTGATGCAAGAAGGGAGGGTAGTAGCTAATGGTGGAAGACAATTGAAAGTTTATGGAAAGAACTACCCAACCCATGATCTAGAGTTGGCCGCCATCGTCTTTGCGCTTAAATCTTGGCGCCATTATCTCCTAGGTGAGAAGTTCGAATTATATACTGACCATAAATCGTTGAAGTATCTTTTCTCGCAGAAAGATCTTAACTTAAGGTAGCAAAGATGGATGGAGTTCCTTGACTCATATGACTTTGAGATTTCCTATACTCCTGGCAAAGGCTATGTAGTAGCAGACGCGTTGAGCAGAAAGAAGCTGACCTTAAGCCCTCTCTTTGTAGAAAGGCAAAGCTTGGAGTATATATCCAGTTTTGACTTTAGGCCCTCCTCTGATTTTGTACCTGGTTTATTGGCATCCCTAGAATTACGGCCCACTCTTTTAGACTCAGTAGGGGCCACACAACGTGAGGACGCTCAGCTTGTGGATGTGATTGATAAACTAATTAGGGGTGAAACTTCCAATCACCTCAATAGGTACTCCATCGATGATAAAGGTTGACTGAGGCGAGATGGAAGGCTATGCGTCCCACAAGTAAGGGATTTAGTAAAGATGGTTCTCGAGGAAGCACAACATTTCATGATGACAATACATCCAGGTGGAGACAAGATGTACAAAGACATAAATTGAGTTTTCTATTGGAGCGGCATGAAGAAGGACATGGCAGATTTCGTTTCTAAGTGCGTGACATGCCAACAGGTCAGGGCGGAACAAAAGAAGACTGGAGGACTGCTTCATCCTTTTGAGGTCTCGCAATGGAAGTGGGATATCATTTCAATGGACTTCATTGATGGGTTGCCTAGGTCAAGAAGAGGCAATACTAGCATTTGGGTAATAGTGGCAGGCTCACAAAAAGCGCCCACTTTATACCTATCAAGAGTAGAAGGACTGCCTCGTCTCTAGCTTCTCTTTATCTCAAGGAAATAGTTCGGCTCCATGGAATACCCTCTAGCATAGTGAGTGACCGGGATCCCATCTTTACGAGCGAATTTTGGCGGAGTCTGCAAGAAGCTGTAGGCACACAGTTATGCTTGAGCACGACCTATCACCCCCAAACTGATGGTCAGACGGAAAGGGTGAACAGAGTACTAGAAGATCTTCTAAGACTGTGCATTCTTAACTTTGGAGGGACATGGGAGGATCATCTTCCTTTAGTGAAATTTGCTTACAATAACAACTACCAAGCCACCATCGGCATGGCGCCCTTCAAAGCTTTGTATGGAAGACCATGCCAATCACCAACTTGTTGGTGGGAGTCTACTGACAAGATTATACTTGGGCCAGACATGATTAGGGAGACTTCAGAAAAAGTGGACTTGATACGAAGGAGAATGAAGACTGCCCAAGACAGACAGAAATCCTACGCCGACAAAAGATGGACCGACCTTGAGTTTGAGGTTGGGGACAGGGTTTTCCTTAAGGTGTCTCCTTTAAGGAACGTCGTTCGCTTTGGATCCGCAGGAAAGTTAGCACAAATATTTGTAGGACCGTTCCCTATCATCGAGAAGATTGGGAAGATGGCTTATAGGGTTGACTTGCTTGAAAGGTTGGCTGGAATTCACAACGTCTTTCACGTTTCTCATCTCCGAAAATGTCTACATGAATCTACAGAAGCGGTGGTGCCAAGCATTCTAGAAGAAGCCGAAGTGGAATGTGAAGAAATTGTGAGGAGAGTTCCAACTCGAATCGTAGGAACTGAAATAAAAAAGATACGCAACCGCGAAGTCCAGCTCGTCAAAGTTCAATGGAGCGATGCCGAGGAAGACGCGACTTGGGAAACTGACGACAGAATACGCGCAACTTACCCTTTTCTTTTTGAGGGTACATCTTTGACCTCTCTTTTTCCTTAAGTTGTGCTTGTATCTATCTTTTAGGTATAATCTCCTTGATATTATCCTTTATCCTTAGGTAGAAACCCCTTTAGATGTAAACATGTATTTGAAACATGTTATGGTTGATGGCTGCAAGTGGTTGCAAGTGGTTGCTAGTGGTTGCAAGTGGTTGCTAGTGGTTTCTCGTGGATGCATATACACTCACCACCTAGGTTTTAGATCGGCATAGTCACTTCATACTACATATGCATGTATGTATTCATATTTGTATATGGTTGAAACTTGATGTGTTGTCATATGGATGTCGCATTTGTATGAATGGTTGAGCACTCATGTAGAATTATGAGTAGGGAAAAATTTGTACACATAATGGATTCATGACACTTACATGATTCGCATTAAGGAGGTCAACTGAATCAGTAGGCCACCTGATTTTGCATTAGATAGGACATGTACACACACTATGCATATAATCATGAAGCATTAGATGTATTTTAAGGACAATGGACACCTATGTTTGTTGGTTGAGTAAATGGACGATTGGATGTTAGGATGTACATTCTCCCAGACTTGAAGATTTCGGGGACGAAATCCTAAAAGGAGGGGAGAATGTAACACCCCGAATTTTCTGTTAACTCTAAATTAACAAATTAAAGTATAATTAATTTTATATGAAAGAATTAAGGGAAAGGGGTTACTCCATTGCGCTCGTCTCGGAAATCTGCCTGAGATAGAGTCTGAGTTTGCATGAATTGGACTCCGTATGAAGGAGTTATGACCTCCGGAAGTTTCAGAATTCAATTTAAAATTCAAACAGTTCAAAAATCAGTTCAAATTTCAAATTCAGAGCCAAACTGGGCTAGGCAGGAAAATTCCCGCCTAGGACCCAGGTCGATCTGGGGGTCGACCTAGGGGTCGACCTGCCCGGTCGATCTGGTTTGGCCCTGGCTGGCCTGGTCGGTTTCTGGTCGAATTTCTGAGCTTGGCTGTGTCACTAGGGCTGACTTGTCGCTTTCTGATTGGCTTCTCTTGAGATGGATGGCCTTGATTAACTCTAGCTTCATCGACGACTCTAGTTCATTTGAAATTCTGTATAAACAAACCTAGTCTCAACCTAAATTCACACCAATAATATAGAACTAGAGCCGTCATGCTGCTGAAAGTAAGCTAAGAGTAGCCGTCAGTTAGAGAAAGCTTAGAGACGAGCAAAACTAAAGTAAAACAATAATCAAAACAACGTTTGTCTACCCAAAGGAAAGCATTTCAAATTCAGAATTCAGAATTCAAGTTCGTCGTTTGTTATAAGTATAGTGATTTTTTCGATGTGAATAAAATTAAGACTTGATGCGATGTAAAATGGAAATGGAATTGTGCTATTGTATAACGATGATGTTAATTCATATTTATGTATTGAAATGATTGTATTGCGAATGGTTGGAACGTTTGTGGTTAAATTTACTTGGTGATTGGATCCATTCAAATGAAAACAACATCACATGCAAGTTGTGTAGTTCATGTTATAAACTAAACTTATATGTTTATGTGATTATATAAGTTATATGTGATATGTCCAAGTTAAGATCTCATGTATATACTTTATGCTAAAACCTTTATGCCTAAATGATTAAGTTCATATACATGCTCATATGTTTATACAAAAGTTGCAAAGTTCATGGTTGGATCCATGCCAAGATCCATTTTAATACAAGTTTCATGTTATAGTAGTAAACATGATTGGATCCAGTCCACACATGCGATGAAATTATACATACTTTAAGACATGTCATACTATTGTCATATGCTAGTGATGTTCGATGTTATAGATCTAAACATGTTTAGGCTTATATTGTCTAAATTATATGCTAATTCATGTGACACCTATTTGGTTAGACCCATATTTCAATGCAAGTTCACACATATGTAAATTGATTTAGTCTATGTTGCAAATTCACATATATGTATGTTGATTTAGTCTACGTTGCAAGTTCACACCTATGACATTCATGTTGACTATTTTGCAAGTTCACACCTATGACGTTCATATTGACTATGCCAAAAATGCCACGTTTACACCTATGGCATGTTTTCGTTAATGAATTTCTTTATGCCAATTTTGTGTACGCTAAATTAGGCTATGTTTTTAGCCTAATATTATATGTTAAAAATCATGCAGCCGAAAATTAGGCTAAGATTGTTAGCCTAATACTTAGATGGGGTAACGTTGGGATAAATTGGTAATTATAGGGAAACTTGACATAAATTGGTAAAATATATGTATTGGCATGTTTGTCACATGCCAAAATTTGTGGCACTTCAATGGTGTAGATTCTTATACCAAAAGTGATGAACTTGGAAAGTGGGCCATAACATTCAATTGTTAACAAATTTACACATAACAAGTAAAAGAGACAAATATGTAAATTTAGAAAATACGAATATGCTTAACACGAGTTTGGATTGAGTTGTGATGTAAACCTGCCCGGACCCGCCCGGTTTTCCAGTAGTCACAACAATACCTATCCAATGTGAGTGGTTAAGAATTGAGCCCAATAAGGACCCGAGGTTAGACTTAGTTATGGTGTAAATCTTCCTGGAACCGACAGGCACATCCCGTAACTGTAACAATACCTGTCTAATGTGAATGGTCGGTGCTTTAAAAAGCTAAGGACAGACAGTCAGGATGATAGGGTTAAGTTAACTAAAACACTAATCCAATTCAACATGTTAATTAAACTGATGGGTGGGGTTAGGTTAATACAAACACTTAACCACTTAACATGTTTGACTAGAAAACCCAAGTAACGGGGACCCATTTCAGCAATAACCCAATTAGGTATCATGGTACCCTGAAACTAGGCAGGGTGGGGCACGATTACTGGGCTGATTGTAAGCGGTCAAAAGCGACAACGGTGGGTGCAACAATGTGGGTTCTAACGGAGTGCGGGCATGCACACACTTCGGAGTAGACAAACAGGGCACTGAGGGCACCAGTAGTATAACCTATGCATTCTAGAATTGCGTCGGGCCACCACCATGGGACTTGATACACCCCATGGTGGGACCAGCACAGGTATCTACAATCTTTGGGGGCCGTATGACACAAGTGATCATGCGAGTAGGAGCCGATCTTTGGAAAAGGGGATAACTTCACCCTGACCATGGGGTGCCAGTTGAGACAGTACAAGTTGGTGCAGATATATAGTGTGGGGTGCGATAGTATATTCGATTCAAAACTGCTTTATCTTAGTTTATGATACTTTCCTATTTCCAGTTTATACCTATCATGCCCTTAATCTTATTTTCATACTGAAGAGTCACTAGAATTACCAGGCTTTATGTCTGACCCTATTTTCTTTCGTTTTCTTTTCTTTCGTTCCCCCCCCTCCAGGTCCATAGGGAGGAAACAACCCGGCTTAGTCAGACTCTTTGCAAGCTTCAAGATAGTAGATGTACGCATTGGACTCCCTTTCCTTGGCTATGGCTGTTGGAAACATTCTATGGGGATTTATGCAGTTTTAAATTATGTTTTCTACTTCTTTATTTAATAACCAATATAGAGATGATGATGTAATGTTTTGGAAGTTATTATGTGACAGTTATGGAAATGTTTTGTATGTACACGTATTTATGAAATAAAAAGTCTGTCTGTTTTCCGCTGCTTATATATATGTGTTTATTTCTGTCTTGTGTTTTATCTGTGACTTTTACTTACAAACCTACACCAAAATTAAGGCATTCCCTTTGTGAGTGACCTTAATGGAGGTGGGGTGTTTCACTTGGTATCAGAGCACAAATTTACCATATTAGATAAAAGTTTTTGAAACTATTTTCAAAAAGAAGTTTAAAGAAGCTTTCTTTTTCAAGAAAAAGTGTTGTTTTTAAAAGGCATAATTCCCCAAGGCTATATGCACTATCTCTCTATCCTTTAGTCTTGAATACTTTCCCTTTTGTTCCAGCATGTCTGGAGATCTTAACCTTCCAGTAGGAGTACCGATCCTTGGCTGGTTCCGAAGGTACCTAGAAGCTAGGGCCGATGGTGCGGGCCCAGCAGACATTCCTCCTCCAATAGTGGCAGCGGTTCCTCCTCCTCTTCCTCCTCCACATGGAAATACTTTCGCTAGGACGTGTAGAGACTTCAAGGCTATGGGAGGAAAGGACTTTTATGGAACTGAATCATTTGTGGTAGCAAGGAACTGGCTGAAGGAGACTGAAGAATTATTCGTTATCTTTGAAGTTGACGACAGGCAAAAGATACAGCTAGCAGTATGGTTGCTTAAAGATAAAGCTCCTATTGGTGAAAAGTTAACCATGCTGAGAGGCCAGTGGAAACTTGGGAAGATTTCAGGACGAGGTTTGAGATGAAATTCCTCCCCTAAGCTGAAATAAGTCTGCAAATGGAGAAGTTCCTAACTCTTAAACAAGGAAGTATGACGATCAAGGAGTACGTCAATCAGTTTAATCAGCTGGCCAGATTTGGGCTGGATTTAATAAACACCCAACACAAGAAGGCCCTTCGCATCGTCAATGGTCTGAATGAGCCTCTACACAGCCTTGCTATGACCCATATACCCATGGGAGAGACCTATGAAAGCTTGGTGGACATGGCGCTGCTATACGAGGAAGATAAAGGCAAGAAAGAGGCAAAAGGTGGAAGTGCCTCAAGAAAAGAAATAGGGTTTACATGCTAAGAAAACAGACTTCAAGAAATGCGGGAAGAACAACAAATCCCATGAAAAGAGAAAGTGCGATTTTTGTGGCATTGTTGGACATATAGCGAAGGACTGCAGAAAGAAGAAGGCAAAGATGAATGGTGGTTATTTCAGTTGCGGGGAGACCGGACACTTGGCTAAGGACTGCCCAAAGAAGCGGGGGCAGGGACAGAGGACTGGATCCACCTCAGGAGGACAGGTTCACACGCTGGTGGCACCTCCACAGGAACGAGGTAGAATATTTCTGTAGAAAGCTTAGTTTATCTTTATGATCATCCAGTTCGCACTCTCTTTGATTCTGGTGTATCACACTCCTTTATTTCATCTGCTTTAGTAGAATCTCTGCACATAGACACTAGTATGGTAGAAGATCCCTTGGTTGTTTCAAATCCAATTGGGGGCTCGGCTTATTTGTTGATGGTTTGCTTGGATTTGAAAATCTCTATTCTAAGTGTTGAATTTAGATGTAGTGCCTTTGTTTTGGGCTTCTCAAGATATGGACTAATCTTAGGCATGGACTGGTTATCTAGTAATGGTGTCATTCTTGATTGTGAGAAAAGAGTGGTTAGGCTCTTGACTCGGCTCGGTAACACTCTAGAAATTTCTTGTAATCCCTTGAATGTTGTTATGCTTAGTTATCTAGAGTCGCTTGACGCTTCTGTTGAGAATTTGCAGTCGGTTAGAGTGGTCCGGGAATATCCGGATGTCTTTGAAGAGGTGAAAGGCTTACCTCCGAAGCGGGAAATAGACTTCCACATATATCTTTTTGATAATGCAAAGCCAGTAGCTCTACCTGTTAGACACATGGCTCCAAAGGAGAGAAAGGAGCTCAGTAAGCAAGTTAAGGAACTTCTCGAGAAAGGGTTTATAAGGAGGAGTATCTCGGAATGGGGTGCTCCAGTGGTATTCGCCACCAAAGCAGATGGTTCACTACTCCTTTGTGTGGACTATGGGAGCTAAATAGCTAACTAAGAAGAATAGACACCCGCTTCTCAGAATAGATGATTTGTTTGATCAGCTTGTAGGTGCGTCGGTCTTCTCCCAACTTGATCTGGCTACTGGGTTCCATCAGCTAAGGGTAGCTGAAGATAGCATTGATAAGACGACATTCAGAACCCCAAACGGTTTCTACGAGTGGCTTGTCATGCCTTTCGGCTTGACAAACGCACCCGCTTATTTCGTGGACCTAATGAGCAGGGTGTTCAGAGAATTCCTCAATAAGTTCGTTGTGGTCTTCGTAGACGATATTTTGATCTTCTCAAAGAATGAGGAAGAACATGCTCGGCATCTGAAGGAGATCATGGATACTCTCCGTGCACATCAGCTAAAAGCTAAATTCTCCAAGTGCCACTTTTGGAGAGAAGAAGTAAGATTTCTTGGACATATAGTGTCCAAAGAGGGGTTAGCTGTGGACCCCGCGAAAGTGGTGGCAGTGCAAGATTGGAAGACACCAAGAAATGCAGCCGAAGTCCGAAGCTTCCTTGGGCTAGCAGGTTTTTACCGAAAGTTCATTAGGGATTTCGCGAAAATCTCAGCTCCACTCACAAGGCTAACAAAGAAGAATCTAGCATTCGCTTGGGATTTGGACTGTGATATTGCTTTCCAACGCTTAAAAAGGGATCTCACAACAACCCCAGTTCTGACTTTGTCGGATGGAAGCAAGATGTTCACACTATACACGGATGCTTGTGGTACGAGACTAGGCGCTGTTCTAATGCATGAAGGGAGGGTAGAAGCTTATGATGGAAGACAATTGAAAGTTCATGAAAAGAACTACCCAACCCATGATCTAAAGTTGGCCGCCATCGTCTTTGCGCTTAAATCTTGGCGCCATTATCTCCTAGGTGAGAAGTTCGAATTATATACTGACCATAAATCGTTGAAGTATCTTTTATCGCAGAAAGATCTTAACTTAAGGAAGCAAAGATGGATGGAGTTCATTGCCTCATATGGCTTTGAGATTTCCTATACTCCTGGCAAAGGCAACATAGTAGCAGACGCGTTGAGCATAAAGAAGTTGACCTTAAGCCCTCTCTTTGTAGAAAGGAAAAGCTTGGAGTATATAACCAATTTTGACTTTAGGCCCTCCTTTTATTTTGTACCTGGTTTATTGGCATCCCTAGAAGTACGGGCCATCTTTTAGACTCAATAGGGGCCACACAACGTGAAGATCCTCAGCTTGTCGATGTGATTGATAAACTAATTAGGGGTAAACTTCCAGTCACCTCAATAGGTACTCCATCGATGATAAAGATTGGCTGAGGCGAGATGGAAGGCAATGCGTCCCACAAGTAAGGGATTTAGTAAAGATGGTTATCGAGGAAGCACATCATTCCAAGATGACAATACATTCAGGTGGAGACAAGATGTACAAAGACGTAAAGAGAGTTTTCTATTGGAGAGGCATGAAGAAGGACGTGGCAGATTTCGTTTCTAAGTGCGTGACATGCCAATAGGTCAAGGCGGAACAAAAGAAGCCTGGAGGACTGCTTCATCCTTTAGAGGTCCAGCAATGGAAGTGGGATAGCATTTCAATGGACTTCATTAATGGGTTGCCTAGGTCAAGAAGAGGCAATACTAGCATTTTGGTAATAGTGGACAGGCTCACAAAAAGCGCCCACTTTATACCTATCAAGAGTAGAAGGACTGCCTCGTCTCTAGCTTCTCTTTATCTCAAGGAAATAGTTCGGCTCCATGGAATACCCTCCATCATAGTGAGTGACTGGGATCCCATCTTTACGAGCGAATTTTGGCGGAGTCTGCAAGAAGATGTAGGCACACAGTTATGCTTGAGCACGACCTATCACCCCCAACTGATGGTCAGACGGAAAGGATGAAAAAAGTACTAGAAGATCTTCTAAGACTGTGCATTCTTGACTTTGGAGGGACATGGGAGGATCATCTTCCTTTAGTGGAATTTGCTTACAATAACAGCTACCAAGCCACCATCGGCATGGCGCCCTTCGAAGCTTTATATGGAAGATCGTGCCGATCACCAACTTGTTGGTGGGAGTCTACTGACAAGATTATACTTGGGCCAGACATGATTAGGGAGACTTCAAAAAAAGTGGACTTGATACGAAGGAGAATGAAGACTGCCTAAGACAGACAGAAATCCTACGCCGACAAAAGAAGGACCGACCTTGAGTTTGAGGTTGGGGACAGGGTTTTCCTTAAGGTGTCTACTTTAAGGAACGCCGTTCGCCTTGGATCCGCAGGAAAACTAGCACCAAGATTTGTAGGATCGTTCCCTATCATCAAGAAGATTGGGAAGATGGGTTATAGAGTAGTGCTGCCTGAAAGGTTGGCTGGAATTCACAACGTCTTTCACGTTTCTCATCTCCGAAAATGTCTACATGAATCTGCGGAAGTGGTGGAGCCAAGCATTCTAGAAGAAGCCGAAGCAGAACGCGAAGCAAGTGTGAGGAGAGTTCCAACTCGAATCATAGGAACTGAAATCAAAAAGCTACGCAACCGCAAAGTCAAGCATGTCAAAGTTCAATGGAGCGATGCCGAGGAAGACGCGACATGGGAAACTGAGGACAAAATACGCGCGACTTACCCTTTTCTTTTTGAGGGTACATCTTTGATATCTCTTTTTCCTTAAGTTGTGCTTGCATCTATCTTTTAGGTATAATCTCCTCGATATTATCCTTTATCCTTAGGTAGAAACCCCTTTGGATGTAAACATGTATTTGAAACATGTTATGGTTGATGGCTGCAAGTGGTTGCTAGTGGTTGCTCGTGGTTGCATATACACACACAACCTAGGTTTTAGATCGGCTCAGTCACTTCATACTGCATATGCATATATGTATTCATATTTGTATATAGTTGAAACTTGATGTGTTGTCGTATGGATGTCGCATTTGTATGAATGGTTGCGCACTCATGTAGAATTATGAGTAGGGAAAATTTTGCATACATAATGGATTCATGACACTTACATGATTCTCATTAAGGAGGTCAACTAAATCAGTAGGCCGCCTGATTTTGCATTAGATTAGGAGATGTACACACACTATGCATATGATCATGAAGCATTAGAAGTCTTTTAAGGACAATGGACACCTGTGTTTGGTTGAGTAGATGGACGATTGGATGTTAGGATTTACGTTCTCCCAGACTTGAAGATTTCGAGGACGAAATCCTAAAAGAAAGGGAGAATGTAACACCCCGGATTTTCTGTTAACTCTAAATTAACAAATTAAAGTATAATTAATTCTAAATGAAAGAATTAAGCGAAACGGGTTACGCTGTTGCACTCGTCTCGGAATTCTGCCTGAGATAGAGTCCGAGTTTGCGTGAATCGGACTCCGTATGAAGGAGTTATGACATCTGGAAGTTTCAGAATTCAATTTAAAATTCAAGCAGTTCAAAATTCAGTTCAAATTTCGAATTCAGAGCCAAACTGGGCTGGGCGGGAAAATTCCCGCCCAGGACCCAGGTCGACCAGGGGGTCGACCTGGGGGTCGACCTGGGTGACCAGGTCGACCATGTGGCCGACCTGGGGGTCGACCTGGGGGTCGACCTGGGGGTCGACCTACCCAGTCGACCTGGTTTGGCCCTCGCTGGCCTGGTCGGTTTCTGGTCGAATTTCTGAGCTTGGCTGTGTCACTAGGGCTGACTTGTCGCTTTCTGATTGGCTTCTCTTGAGATGGATGGCCTTGATTAACTCTAGCTTCATCGACGGCTCTAATTCGTTTGAAATTATATATAAACAAACCTAGTCTCAACCTAAATTCACACAAATAATATAGAACTAGAGCTGTCATGCTGCTAGAAGGAAGCTAAGAGTAGCCGTCAGTTAGAGAAAGCTTAGAGACGAGCAAAACTAAAGTAAAACAAGAATCAAAACAACGGTTGTCTACCAAAAGGAAAGCATTTCAAATTCAGAACTCAGAATTCATAATTCAAGTACGTCGTTTGTTGTAAGTATAGTGATTTTTCCGTTGTGAATAAAATTAAGACTTGATGCGATGTAAAATGGAAATGGAATTGTGCTATTGTATAACGATGATGTTAATACATATCTATGTTTTGAAATAATAGTATTGCGAATGGTTGTAACGTTTGTGGTTAAATTTGGATCCTTTCAAATGAAAACAACATCACATGCAAGTTGTGTAGTTCATGTTATAATCTACACTTATATGTTTATGTGATTATATAAGTTATATGTGATATGTCCAAGTTAAGATCTCATGTATATACTTTATGCTAAAACCTTTATGCCTAATTGATTAAGTTCATATACATGCTCATATGTTTATACAAAAGTTGCAAAGTTCATGGTTGGATCCATGCCAAGATCCATTTTAATACAAGTTTCATGTTATAGTAGTAAACATGATTGGATCTGGTTCACACATGCGATGAAATTATACATACTTTAAGACATGTCATACTATTGTCATATGCTAGTGATGTTCGATGTTATAGACCTAAACATGTTTAGGCTTATGTTGTCTAAATCATATGCTAATTCATGTGACAACTATTTGGTTAGACCCCTATTTCAATGCAAGTTCACACATATATAAATTGATTTAGTCTATGTTGCAAATTCAAATATATGTATGTTAATTTAGTCTACGTTGCAAGTTCACACCTATGACATTCATGTTGACTATTTTGCAAGTTCACAGCTATGACATTCATGTTGACTATTTTGCAAGTTCACACCTATGACGTTGATATTGACTACGCCAAAAATGCCAAGTTTACACCTATGTCATGTTTTCGTAAATGAATTTCTTTATGCCAATTTTGTGTACGCTAAATTAGGCTAAGTTTTTAGCCTAATATTATTTGTTAGAAATCATGCAGATGAAAATTAGGCTAAGATTGTTAGCCTAATACTTAGACGGGGTAACGTTGGGATAAATTGGTAATTATAGGGAAACTTGAGATAAAATGGTAAAATATATGTATTGGCATGTTTGTCACATGCCAAAATTTGTGGCACTTGAATTGTGTAGATTCTTATACCAAAAGTGATGAACTTGGAAAGTGGGCAATAACATTCAATTGTCAACAAATTTACACATAACAAGTAAAAGAGACAAATATGTAAATTTAGAAAATACGAATATGCTTAACACGAGGTTGGATTGAGTTGTGATGTAAACCTGCCCAGACTCGCCCGGCTGTCCAGTAGTCACAACAATACCTACCCAATGTGAGAGGTTAAGCATTGAGCCCAATAAGGACCCGAGGTTAGACTGAGTTACGGTGTAAATCTGCCTGGAACCGACCGACACATCCAGTAACCGTAATAATACCTGTCTAATGTGAGTGGTCGGTGCTTTAAAAAGCTAAGGACAGACTGTCAGGATGGTAGGGTTAAGTTAACTAAAACACTTAACCAATTCAACACGTTAATTAAACTGATCGGTGGGGTTAGGTAAATACAGACACTTAGCCAATTAACATGTTTGACTAGAAAACCCTAGTAACGGGGACCCATTTCAGTAGTAACCCAATTAGGTATCATGGTACCCTGAAATGAGGCAGGGTGGGGCACTATTACTGGGTTGATTGTAAGCGGTCAAAAGCGACGGCGGTGGGTGCAACAGTGTGGGTTCTAACGGAGTGCGGACATGCACACACTTCGGAGTAGACAAATAGGGCACTGGGGGCACCAGTAGTATAACCTATGCATTCTAGAATTGTGTCGGGCCGCCACCATGGGACTTGATACACCCCATGGTGGGACCAGCATAGGTATCTACAATCTTTGGGGGCCGTATGATACATGTGATCATGCGAGTAGGAGCCGATCTTTAGAAAAGGGGATCATTTCACCCTGACCATAGGGTGCCAGGTTAGACAGTACAAGTTGGTGCAGAGATATAGTGTGGGGTGCGATAGTATATTCGATTCAAAACTGCTATATCTTAGTTTATGATACTTTCCTATTTCCAGTTTGTACCTATTATGCCCTAAATCTTATTTTCATACCGAAGAGTCACTAGACTTAACAGGCTTTATGTCTGACCCTATTTTCTTTCGTCTTCTTTTCTTCCGTTTCCCCCTCCAGGTCCACAGGGAGGAAACAACCTAGCTTAGTCAGACTCTTTGCAAGCTTCAAGATAGTAGATGTACAGTTTGGACTCCCTTTCCTTGGCTATGGCTGTTGGACACATTCTATGGGGATTTATGCAATTTTAAATTTTTTTATGATTCTCTATTTAATTACCAAGACAGAGATGATGATGTAATGTTTTAGAAGTTATTGTGTGACAGTTATGGAAATGTTTTGTATGAACACGTATTTATGAAATAAAAAGTCTGTCTGTTTTTCGCTGCTTATATATATGTGTTTATATCTGTCTTGTGTTTTATCTGTGACGTTTACTTACAAACCTCCACCAAAGTTAAGGCATTCCCTTTGTGAGTGACCTTAATGGAGGTGGGGTGTTTCACTGTGTTTCTATGTAAAGTTCATACCTTTATCAGTTTATTCATGTTGAATCTATCATTATGCCTCTATGCCAGTTTACATGCCCCTTTATTTCATGATGTTGTGTTAATTCCAATTTTCTTTGATTTGATTCTCTCTTCTTATCCCTATTCCTTTTATTTTTGGATCTAGGCTACCTTTGAGCCTATGTTAAAAATACGCGCAAATGAAAATACGTGGGAACGATGGGAATATGTGAAATATAGAAAACTGGATATTATTGGGTATTTTGGATAATTGGATAATATGTGAAATTGGCATATTTGGGTATGAATTACATGGAATTGATGAAATTGCCTATAATTGTAAATTTGTAATTGAGGCTAATTAATATGTAATTAGTGACAATTTGGAATAGGCAATATTACAAACATGATTATATGTTTAATTGGATATACATGACATGAAAATTGGGTATGGGTGAAATACGATTATTAATAAACCTTTGACACGAGTTTAGGCGCAATTGTGGTGTAAGACTGCCTGGAACCGCCCGGCAAATCTAGCTGCCATAATTGGACGTCTAATGTGAGAGGTCAAAGGAATGAATTGTAAGCGCAACGGTTAATGACAGGAGGTTAGACCCGGTTTGTAGCGTAAGACTGCCCGGAACCGCCCGACAAATCCAGCGGCCACAAAGCGTTCGGTCTAATGTGGGAGCTCATGCTCCGTTCGTCATAAGGAATGAATTAAGGAATACTAACCATAATAAAACATGGGTATGGTTAGAGGGTTAAGTGGGGTGACATGTAAATTATGACATGTAAATATGGACTTAACCGGAATAAGATAAGACATGTAAATTATGACATGGATGTATGGACTTAACCATAGCATGTGTAAGACATGGACATTTAAATTAAAATGGTTAAGTGGGAGAAAAACTTAGTGGGGACTAAGCATAGGTGGGAGGCTTGTGTCGGATGGGGGACCCGTTTCAACCAGTAACCCGTTTGAGTATCTAATTGGGCCCGGTACTAGGCCGGGGTTGGGGCACGCTTACTGGACTTGAAACTAAGAGGTCAAAACGTGAATAGCGGTGGCAACGCGAGTCCAACGGGTTCATGTGCGTGCATGGGTCCGGGATGGTAGGTAAGACGTTGTTGCATCGTGTAGGTATGGTCGTGCATTTTATGTTGGTATCGGGGTTTCCACTTTGGGGAGTGATACACCCCACTATGGGGCCAGCACGGGTGCCTACGCGGTTTAGGGAGCCGATCGAATGGGTAGGGTAAGGGTACCTTAGCGGTGGTAGGAGCAAGCCGGCACCTACGATAGTAGCTAGGTACAAGTAACTACCAAGTTTGTCATGTGGGTACAGTTAGGTGGAAGGGATCAACCTTTAGTAAATAGAGACTAATAGATGTGCGGTGTAATTAAATAATGTGGTGTAACTTAGCAAAAGTGTTGTGTAACGAAATACATGTTGGTTGAGTTGGATAGTCCTTTGGGTGCTAGTCTGATGTTGACTTCGGTCTTCGGGGTTAGTACTTGGAGGGTTGTTCGCTTAGCCAAGGTGTAGGATTGTCTTAGTAATTAGGAATGGAATCATCTTGTCCATCCTTTTTATCAACCTTATCAATGTTATAGCCATATCATGATTCCTATTTATGTCTTGATCATTTACCTTACCTATTATTTGTTAAAATTACTGGACTCGCCAGATTTTATGTCTGACCCGTTTTGTTTCCATGTCTTTTCTTTCCTCCCCCCCCCCCTCAGGTTTCAAGGAGGGGATACTATAGCTTAGTGCCGATTTCTTTCAGTTGCTTGAAGAGAGTAGATGTATCGCTTTGGACTCTCTCATCTTTATGGCTTTGCTTATGCTCAGTGGGGATTTATGCATTTATGTTATTTAAGTATTTGCTTCTTTATGTACTTTGAAGTTTTTGGAAAAGACAATTGATCCTGTTGTAATGGTTTTTGGAGACTACTTATGTAAGCTTGTTTTGAAGTTATGATGCTATGAAATAAGTTTTATCTTCCACTATGTTTTATTTATTTATTCTTATAATTTATCTGTTCTATACTACTTTAATGCTTCATGACATTAATTCATTCCCTTTGTGGGTGACATTAATGGCCATGGGGTGTTACAGACATCTTGATGTACACATGTATGGGGTCAGGATTTAGCTCCTAGGCATGCTCTGGAATCAACCGTTGTCCTCTTAGAATTTCTTTTCTTTGTAATAATTCTTTAGTTGCTATGAATTTTCTTTTGCGAACATGGATCATGTCTGGAAACTCTAAGCCGAGCATGGCTAATGCCCGCCCCCTTTCTTTAATGAGGTCCGTGCAAAAGCCCACCACTATTTATAAAAAAAAGAAACCAACTCCACCAGCCGAGTACGGTAAAAATCTTAAATCGAGTATGGATTATACTCACCCTTTTATCTGCACCACGAGCATTTATTACTCACTGGATATACTAATTTAATATGAGTCGAGCATAAAAAACACTTGCACCAAGCCGAGTATGGTTAATGCTCTCCACTAAGCTAAGTATGGTTACTACTTGCCACTAAGCCGAGTATGGTTAATGCTCGCCACTAAGCCGAGTATGGATAATACTTGCCACCCCTCAAAGCCAAGTGAAATAAAATGCTCGACCCATCAGCCTCCTCTAGAACGAGAGTGGCTTATTTGTCTTTGCAGGAACTAATTCTCATGCAGATGATGTTCATCATCTCGGCCTTAATACGGTTCCCGATAGTTGTCGGTTTTCCAGCCTTAATACGACCTAGTCCGGTCGTCGGTTTTCTGGCGTTAATACAACATCGGGACTGTCAGATTTCTGGCCTTAATATGGTCCGGCACGACTATAGCAGCTCGAGCGATTGTGCTTCTATTCATATTTCAGAACACATCTCCTTCTACTAAAGAAGATGCATTCTGAGGGCAAAGTGTTAACCCTCTTTTTGGTGAAAGCGCGACGGGCCAGATCGAAGCCCAAACCGCAATCGGCTGAATCAGATAAATCATGCTTCATAAAGGCCAGCGGTGGCTCGGCCCGGAATAGTTGCATATTGGCCCAAAGCCAATTCTCATCAACTGATGACTCGCTCCAGAAGAATCGTTCTCCTAGTCGACCAAGAGAACCGCTCTCATATCAGGCGTATCTACCAAATACCTCAGATCTATATGGAAATATATAGCTGAGTCATTCAAATGCTCAACCCGACTTTCAAGGCAATAAAAGTGGTCAACCATATCCGGAAAAGCTCTACTTTCGATACACCTCACTATGGATGCCACGTAAGCCACAACTTCCGAGGATACTATTTATGAATAATGGAATTAGTCCTCCAGCCGCTTTTCTAACCAAGGGATGGACCCGACACGTCCAAGCTTTCCCGAAAAGGCTGGGCCACGTCACAACAACCCAAGCTTTCATCTCCACCCATAAATATCCCAAAGCTCAAAGAGGAAAAAGACCTTTTTCAGAGGCTCTGTTCTTTCCCAAGACTTCTGATTCTCACAGCTAACATAAAATAGCCATCTCCTCTCCTTTCTTCAAATAGAAAAAACATTGTACTTGTAATAAAAACCAAAAGAAATATATATAAAAAGTGGACATAGGCACTGTATTTGTCGAACCACTATAAAAATTCTGTGTGTGCTCCCCGTTTTCTCGATTATTTCTGCATCTTATAGTCATTATTCGTGTGCTCACCACACGATTGGGGGTTGATTGTCACTAGTGCCCAACTTTTGGCGTTAACATTCGCTGATATGCACAGCCCCATATCTCCAAGTGTCACGGTCGTCTTATCCCCCTCTGCCGGCTCATGCACGCACATGGCCCAGTCGGTTTGCGCCGCCCACACCATCCTCCATGTTTAGATCTCCTACAATCAGTCAAGTAAGCGTGCCCCTTCTCCAACCTAGTGCGGAGTACATGTGTGATACCTACTCTGGGTTACTGGATGAAACGTGTCCCACACAATATGATACAAGTTTGCCCCTTTGTCTTGTATCCCCCACTAGGTTTTTCATTGGCTATGTATACCACTAGGTGTCTTTAATTACATAACCCTATCATTTCCACTAGTTATGTTTACCCTAAAAGGTGTCTTTAATTACATAACTTTATTATTCCCATTGGTCCTGTATACCACTAGGTGTCTTTAATTACATAACATTATCGGGTTAAGTTTGTGTGCCTATATGTAAATATTACCCACCCCCTCCAGATTTGCTTAACCCTCCCATTGATTCAAGCATGTTTATTTAACAACTAAGTTTGTGGGCCTATATGTACTAATATTACCCACCTACCCAAGGTTTACTTAAACCTCCCACTAATTCAAGCATGTTTAGTTAACAGTTCAGTTTGTGGGCTTATAGATACTAATATTACCCACCTACCGAAGATTTACTTAACCCTCCTGCTGATTCAACCAAGTTTACTTAAACCCTATTCATGTTTATGTTCACACAATCCCTGTGGATTCAACTAGGTTAAGTATTACAGACTAACAGGTTATCCCCATTCACATTGACTGCTTTTTACTTGCCAAAGCTTCACTTGCTTATTAATTTCATATAAATATAGCTTAATCCATTTAAGTTCATTAATAAGCCCCATTACATGTTATTCTTTAGATCGTAATTAATAGAAGTAATCTTACAATCTTTCACCCTTGAATTGTAATTAACGGAAGTAATCTTACAATCCCTTTTGTATTGTCTGTTTCCATTGTTACAATAACATGTTTTACTTAATATTTAATTAAGTATACTTCTTCTCAGTTCACCTGTTTCATGTTTAGTATATCACTACAACTTAATGTTGTTTACTTATTAACTTAGTCTTTTTAACTAAGGTTTACTAACAAGCTTTCTTTCCTTTTATTATAACTTATGTTATAATTTTCCACTTGTCCCTAGGACAAGCCTACCTATTATATGACATTAAAGTAATTAATGATAATAGGTTACTATCATTCCTTGTTTACTCCAATTCATTACCATTTCCATTTATGGTAATAATTGGCTAGACCTCCCACATTAGGCCTACAACCTGTGGATGTTGGATATGCCGATCTGGTCTGGGCCGACTTCTTCCACAAGTTGGGCCTAACCTCCTATCTTAGCCCATCTCGTATTTGGCACTTAGACCTCTCATATTAGGTTCAACATTAGTGGTTGCTGAATATGTCGGTCGGGTCCGGGCAGACTTCCATCACTAATGCAACCTAACCTTGTGTCATAAGCGCAATTACAATTTCTAATTGTAATTATTAGACATTTCATTCTAATCCAATTCTTACCTATGTCTTTATAGGTGATTATGCCCCCCACTTCCTCCTTTTGAATTATATGTCCAATTCATATAAAAATTATTTAAATTATGCCAATTCTAACATTTTCCCCTCGTTCCCTAACTAACGTATTTGCATATATTTGGCGGCGTCTGCGCTAGAAAATAGCCTAGTCATGAACAATAAAAGCAAAAGGTGATGGGAAAAATGACAATAGTGATCATTCTAAAAGTGACATAAACATTTTACCGGCATACACAAGTAATAGGCATAATAAAGTGCACATAAAAACAGATCTAGTAAAAAGGGTAATGATAAAACTAGATCCAATATACTTAGGATGAACAGATCCAAATAAGTTTTCATATGTCCAATAATAACATATCTCAATTAATCACAATATGATAATTAAGGTGGACATAAAAACAGATCCAGTAAAAAGGGTAAGGATAAAACTAGATCGAATATAATTAGGATGAACAGATCCAAATAAGAATTCATATGTCCAATAATAACATATCTCAGTTAATCACAATATGATGATCTAGATCTAAACAAAGGTTCAATTATCCATATACTGATAATCCCAAATCAACAATAAACTTTACAAAGGTTCAGATCTATAAAGGAGACATGATAAACTAATCACAAGTTAATTAGATCTATAAAAATAAATCTAGCATAGTGAAGTTTGAGATCCAAGAATAACATAGATTTATGTTTCAAGACAGATCCAAATCACTGTACTGTCACGTTATACTTTTAGTCATTTAAATCAAAAAGTAACCTAGAACTCACAGTGTTTGGCTAAGAAGATAGAACTAGAAAAGAAGCTTGTTGGGTTGTAGATCCATGCTTGAATCTCTAATTGATTTGAAAAATTGGTAGTTGTAGAAGATAGGATTAGATTCAGTTCAGGCATTGACGGCATCTGGCCTCCGTTGTTTTTAGTATGAGAAAACAAGAGATATGAGGGTATATTTATAGCTGCCAGCCTCTAGAATTCGAATGCCACCTCAGCCCTAGGGTGAATTGGGACACGGGTCGACACCTACTTGGATTCGGGTGTCTAAAAACATACATGGGCGCACTTTACAGGTGCTCCAGTGCAAAAATACATTGGTGCACTTGTCAAGTGCGCCGGGGATTCCTGCTTTTTTCGCCAAACTTCTACCGTCCATAACTTCTTCATACATTATCCGTTTTACGCAAACCTAGTGTCTATCTTGGCCAGAATTTCGAGACGGATGCAATGATATAGTCCGTTTCCCTTAATTATTAATACTAAATTAATTATTCTTTAATTTTCCACTTTGATGTTGTTAAAATTTTAGGGTGTTACATTCTCCCCTACTCAAAGGATTTCGTCCCCGAAATCTTCAAGTTAAGAAGAATGTATCCTACCATCCATCATCCATATACTCATCCACCAATCACAGGCATCCATTATCCTTAAAATTTTCTAATGCTTATATGAACATATGCAAAGGTGTGTGTATATGTCCCTACACTAGTGCGAAAGATCAGCCGGTCTACTAATTCAGTCGACCTCCTTAATGCAATGTATGTTAGTGCCATGAATCCAACGTGTATGCAAATAATCTTATTATAACATGTAAATTCTATATGAGTGCACAATCATCCATCAAATGCAACATCCATATGATGATACATCCACTTTCATACATTAAAAGAAGAATAATGCACACACATCCATATGTAGTATGAGAGTGATTGAGCCGATCTAGTGCCTAATGTGTGTGCATATGCATCCATGAGAAACCACTAGCAAACACTTGCATCCATCAAACATAACATGTCTCAAATACATGTTTACAATCATGGGATTTCCTAACTAAAGGTCGAAGATTCGATCGATAGGATATACTCAGACGATAGAAGCAAATGCGAATAAAAGCCTTTTGAAGAGAAGTTAAGAACGTTCGCTTGAAAAGAAAAGGGTATGAAGCGCAAAAATCTTGTCTTTTGTCTCCTAAGTTACATCTTCTTAGTTGTATCCCCACTGAAGCTTCACCAACTTGACTTCTCATTTGTGTAGTTTCTTAACCTCTGATCCAAGTAAAAGTCATTCTATAGATCCCCACCAACCAGTCGGTGATGTACAGGGTTGTCAATATAATACTTCGAAGGGTTCCATGCCAATGCCTGCTTGATGACTGTTGTTGTGGGCAAACTCTACTAAAGGAAGGTGCTCTTCCCAAGTCCCTACGAAGTTTAGGATACAAAACCTCAAAAGATCCTCTAGAACTATGTTCACCCTCTCCGTCTGTCCATCGGTCTGAGGATGATAAGCGGTGCTCAAACATAACTGTGTACCTAATGCTTCTTGCAAGCTCCTCCAAAATTCACTAGTGAAAATGGGATCATGATTTCTTACGATATTGGAAGGTACTCCATGAAGACGAACTATCTCTCGGACATAAATTACTGCCAACTATGGTGTCGTCCTCTTACTCTTAACTGGAATAAAGTGAGCACTCTTAGTGAGTCTATCTACTACCACCCAAATGCTAGTGTTTCCCTTCGCCGATCTAGGCAAACCATCTAGAAATCCATGGAGATGATCTCCCACTTCCACTGCGGGACCTCTAAAGTATGAAGTAAACCACCGGGCTTCCTTTGCTTAGCTTTGGCTTGTTGGCAAATCGGACATTGAGAAACAAACTCTGCTACATCTTTCTTCATCCCATCCCAAAAGAAATACCTTTCTCAAGTAGATCCCCTACTTGTTTGCTGAGCTCCCTTCTTTCTCTTGCATCCATATGGTGCACGAGCAATGCAGCTGGCTTTGCATTGTCCACCAAATATATGTGAAAATCGATCTCGTGCCTTGGGGGTAAACCCCGAACCTCATCAAAGACATCAGGATACTCACAGACTATTGGTACTGATCGCAGATCATCGATAGATGCATCAAGAGGCTCTAGAACACAAAGCATGATAGACCCTTGCAGGTCGCAAGAAATCTCGAGGGTCCTCCCATGGCAAGTCAAAAGTCTAACGACCCTCCTCTCACAATCTAGAATGGCACCATATATGGTTAACCAATCCATCCCTAGAATCAAACCATAGCCCATAAAACCGAGCTCATACACGTCACATTCAAACTCGATGCCTAACACATATATTCTCCAACCCCGACATATAATAGATTAATGAGCTGAACCACTTATGGGGTGTGAGACAATAATGGGATCCACTACCATACTAGTATCTAAGTGCATAGATTCAACTATAGAGCTAGATATAAACGAATGTGAAGCGCTAGAATCAAAAAGAGTTCTTATAGGAAGATTGGAAAGAGAAATCAAACTTTCCATGGAAACTTTCCTACTCTATTTAGTGAACTAGCCACGAGAGCATTCGCTTGCCCTCCAGAGGTTCATGTCCTTTGACCTTGCCCTTGCTTCCTTGGGAACTCCCTAGAATGGTGTCCAACCACTTCACAAACGAAACAAGCATTCTTCCTTTTCCTGCAATCCTGGGCCAAGTGGCCCTCTCGCCCACAACTATGGCACTTCCTCTTACCCGTAGCCTTATCATTCTTTCCGCCCTTCTTCTGTTGTTGTTTCCAATCCTTTCTTGGCCATACCTTTTCATTTTGTGTTTTATCAACCTTAACTTTATCTTTTTCACCTTTATTTGAACTTTATCTATGTTCCCTTCCTGGGCCATCATATTTCTCATCCTTGGGTTGTGCTCTTATCCCTAACTCCCTTATTCTCCTTTTTACCATATTTGCGTAACAAGCTAAATAGTCTCTCGAAAGCTGCCTCCATCGCATGGAAATCCTTACGAAGCTCGAGAAAGTTAGCCAAAGGTGAAATTACTGCGGCTACAGATGGAGGTTAGGCACTTCATTGCCCTTCGACATGTGTTGTAGTCTTAACATGCCAACGGAACCATGCTGCAATAGGGACACCTTTTGGGAAGGATTGGTTCCCCAGACAAAAATAAAAAGGAATCAAGCAGAGAATCGAGAGATATTTCCTATAGCTTTGGGGAATATGTTTTTCAAAGCAGACTTTTCTTTTGAAAATGCTTTCTTCTGAAACCTTTTTGAAAATAGTTTTTCAAAAACTTTATCCAATCTGGTAACCTTCAGCTCTGATACCAAGTGTGACACCCTATGTCCGTCAATGTCACTCACAAAGGGAATGCATTAAGTTTCATGAAGCGTTATCTGTAAACAAAACAGAAATATTACAAGACAGACATAAAAATAGCAGCAGAAATAAAAACTTAATTTATCATAAAGTAGCATAGTCAAAATTTCCCTTGTCTGAAATACATGAAAACCATTTCATCGCTAAAACATCTGTCTTATTCTTAAACTTCAGAGTACAAAATAGAAGAAGCATAATTCCCAAGTGAAAACATAGCCATAGTAGCAAATATAGAAGCTTGAGCAGTACATCTAACAGCTCCAAGCAAGACGATAGCAGAATCTTGAGTAAGCCTGAGAATTCCCTCCCTGAGAACCTGGGGGAGGGAGGGACGGAAGAAAGAAGAGAAAACAAAAAGGGTCAGACATAAAGTCTGGCGAGTCTAGTTACTTTTAGCAAGTAAATAAATAAAAGTAGCTTGACAGGCATATAAAGTGGATAAGAGAGATAACTACATGAAAAGCAGGTATGACAAGATAAAAAAGATAGGGCGTATACAATTTCTTAATGATTACTCTGCACTACTACTAGCATAACCAGTGACATGATCCCCAACATGTACAAGATGGTAGACTTAGGCGTACTTCTGGTGAGAGTTTTAACCCCATACAATCCACATGCAGCCCCAATAACGGACTCCTAAACTTACCAGAGTCTAGATGTACCCTAACTATGTACCCTAACTATTATCCTAATCGATCGGCTCCCTAATCCGCGTAGATACTCTGTGTCGGTCCCACGGATGTATCACATCCTAAAGTGGCAACCCTTCGCTGAAATGCACAGCCCCATATCTACAGATGTCACGGTCGTCTTATCCGCCTCTGCACGGCTCATGCACGCACATGGCCCAGTCGGTTTGTGCCGCCCACACCATCCTCCACATTTGGATCTCTTACAATCGGTCCAGTAAGCGTGCCCCTTCGTCGAACTAGTGTGGAGTACAAGTTTGATACCTACTCCGGGTTACTGGATGAAACGGGTCCCACACAATATGGTACAAGCTCTCCCCTTTGTCTTGTATCCCCCACTAGGTTTTTCATTGGCTATGTATACCACTAGTTGTCTTTAATTACATAACCTTATCATTTCCACTTGTTATGTTTACCCTAAAAGATGTCTTTAATTACATAACTTTATTATTCCCACTGGTCATGTATACCACTAGGTGTCTTTAATTACTTAACCTTATCGGGTTAAGTTTGTGGGCCTATATGTAAATATTACTCACCCCCTCCAGATTTGCTTAACCCTATCACTGATTCAAGCATGTTTATTTAACGGTTAAGTTTGTGGGCCTATATATACTAATATTGCCCACCTACATAAGATTTACTTAACCCTCCCACTGATTCAAGCATGTTTATTTAACGGTTAAGTTTGTGGGCCTATATATACTAATATTATCCACCTACCTAAGATTTACTTAACCCTCCTACTGATTCAACCAAGTTTACTTAACCCCTATTCATGTTTATGTTCACACAATCCCTGTGGATTCAACTAGGTTAAGTATTACAAATTAATAGGTTATCCCCATTCACATTGACTGGCTTTTACTTGCCAAAGCTTCACTTGCCTATTAATTTCATATAAATATAACTTAATCCATTTAAGTTCATTAATAACCCCTATTACATGTTATTCTTTAGATTGTAATTAATAGAAGTAATCTTACAATCTTTCACCCCTGGATTGTAATTAACGGAAGTAATCTTACAATCCCTTTTGTATTGTCTGTTTCCATAGTTACAATAACATGTTTTACTTAATATTTAATTAAGTATACTTCTTCTCAGTTCACATGTTTCCTGTTTAACATATCACTACAACTTGACGTTGTTTACTTATTAGCTTAGTTTTCTTAACAAAGGTTTACTAACAAGCTTTCTTTCCTTTTATTATAACTTATGTTATAATTTTCCACTTGTCCATAGGACAAGCCAACCTATTACATGACATTAAAGTAATTAATGATAATAGGTTACTATCATTCCTTGTTTACTCCAATTCATTACCATGTCCATTTAAGGTTATAATGGGCTAGACCTCCCACATTAGGCATACAGCTTGTGGATGCTGGATATGCCGGTCTGGTCCATGCAGACTTCTTCCACAAGTTGGGCCTAACCTCGCGTTGTAGCCCATCTCGTATTTGTCACTTAGACCTCTCACATTAGGTTCAACATTAGTTGTTGCTGGATATGCCGGTCGGGTTCGGGCAAACTTCCACCACTAATGCAACCTAACCTCGTGTCATAAGTGCAATTAAATTTACTAATTGTAATTATTCGACATTTTAATCTAATCCAATTCTTACCTATGTCTTTATAGGTGATTATGTCCCCACTTCCCCCTTTTGAATTATATGTCCAATTCATATAACATTATTTAAATAATGCCAATTCTAAGATTTTTCCCTCGTTCCCTAACTAACGTATTCACATATATTTGGCGGCATCTAGGCTAGAAAATAGCATAGTCAAGAACAATAAAAGGGAAAGGTAATGGGAAAAATGACATCAGAGATCATTCTAAAAGTAACATAAACATTTATACTGACATAGAAAAGTAATAGCCATAATAAGGTGGACATAAAAACAGATCCAGTAAAAAGGGTAATGATAAAACTAGATCCAATATACTTAGGATGAACAGATCTAAACAAGAATTCATATGTCCAATAATAACGGATCTCAATTAATCACAATATGATAATTAAGGTGGACATAAAAACAGATCTAGTAAAAAGGGTACTGATAAAACTAGATCCAATATACTTAGGATGAACATATCCAAATAAGAATTCATATGTCCAACGATAACATATCTTAATTAATCACAATATGATAATTAAGGTGGACATAAAAAAAGATCTAGTAATAAGGGTAATGATAAAACTAGATCCAATATACTTAGGATGAACATATCCAAATAAGAATTCATATGTCCAATAATAACAGATCTCAATTAATTACAATATGATAATTAAGTTGGACATAAAAAAAGATCTTGTAAAAAGGGTAATGATAAACTAGATCCAATATACTTAGGATGAATAGATCCAAATAAGAATTCATATGTCCAATAATAACAGATCTCAATTAATCACAATATGATGATCTAGATCTAAACAAAGGTTCAATTGTCCATATACTGATAATCCCAAATCAACCACAAACTTGACAAAGGTTAAGATCCACAAAGGTGACATGATAAACTAATCACTGGTGAATTAGATCTATAAAAATAGATTTAGCATAATGAAGTTTGAGATCCAAGAATAACATAGATTTATGATTCAAGACAGATCCAAATCACAGTACTATCACGTTATACTTTTAGTCATTTAAATCTAAAAGTAACCTAGAACTCACAGTGTTTGGCTAAGAAGATAGAACTAGAAAAGAAGCTTGTTGGGTTGTAGATCCACTCTTGAATCTCTAATTGATTTGCGAAATTGATAGTTGTAGAAGATAGGATTAGATTCAATTCAGGCCTTGACGGCATCTGGCCTCTATTGTTTTTAGTGTGAGAAAACAAGAGATATAAGGGTATATTTATAGCTGCTAGCCTCCAGAATTCGAATGCCACCTCAGCCTTAGGGTGAAGGGCCACGATTTGACACCTACTTGGGTCCGGGTGCGTAAAAACATACATGGGCGCACTTTATAGGTGCGCCAGTGAAAAAATACATTGGCACACTTGTCAAGTGCGCCGGGAATTCCTTCTCTTTTCGCCAAACTTTTACCATCCATAACTTCTTCATACGTTATCCGTTTTACGCAAACCAGATGTCTACCTTGACCAGAATTTTGAGACGGACACAATGACGTAGTCCGTTTCCCTTAATTCTTAATATTAAATTAATTATTCTTTAATTTATTCACTTTTATGTTGTTAAAATTTCGGGGTTTTACAATATATAATATTGGTGATTGAATATATATATATATATATATATATATATATATAATATTAGTGATTGGTTATATTCCCGCATATATAATAGCGGATGATGTCGCTATGCGCCCTACAATATATATTGTGGACGACCATCTATACAGCGATATCCTGCCTAGAAGCAGGATGGGTATTATTTATGTTGTCTAACATTTGTGGATGTAGGAAAACAGGTTAGAGGGATCGAACTAGATTCCTCAACATTTATATATTATTTTGTTTATTTTCACACATATGTTGATATATAAAGTGATTTATAAACTGTGATAATTTATGGTATATTTGGATGTGTAAATCATAATGACCCTTAATTTTGGATATTTTTGAATTTCCTAGGTAATATATGAAAAGAGAAGTAGGTTTTATAAATGATGTTTATAAAGAAGTGAAAACATTAGAGAATTTGAAAACATAATTTGAGCATGAATTTTAAAGACAATAGAATTTGGGTTTGAAACTAATTTTATAAATAGATTTGAATTTTCCAATTATAAATAAAATTATAAACAAGATTATAATAGAATTAAAGCTTGAAATGTACAAATATGAAATCAAGTTGGCTAAATAATTGAAGAATAGATTTGTATTAAGGGATATTATTCACAAGTGAGGTGAATAGGGGTTGAAGCAAATGGTTTGCAAATGGGAATTATTAAAAGGTAAAGATAGGAAGGGTTTTTAAATTGTAAATGATAATTGAATTTGAGATGAACTATCTTGAACAAGAATATAGATTATATTAAAGAGTTATATATATAATTTTTAAATAATGAATATTAATAGTAAGAATTTGCAAATGATATCTATATACAAATATTTTAGAACGGAATGAAGTTTATAGAAATAAAACTGAGATGTGTTATAATAAACCTATAAAGGTATTTATAAAGATTATTTATGAATAATCGATAGTGGTTGTAGCAGATGTTTTTTAAATTATATTTATAAGTAAAACATTCGAAATAAATATAAGTTTGAGATAAATATCTCATTTAATGTAGTGTTTAGTATTTGGAATTTCTATTCATATAGAAGTTAAGAAGTGGAGTTAAGGAAATTAGAAAATGTTTAGAGATTAGTCAAGTTGAATGGCTTTTTGAGTTTCGATCTGATGTTGGTTTCGGCCTTTGGGGTTGATATTTAGGGAGTTATTCTCTTATTAGTTTATGGTTAGGGACTGATGACCAAGATGAGAAGTGCGTTCTAAAAGTGTTCAAAATATGAAATGGTTTTGCATATTCTTATATTAATATAAGAAGAGAATTGAGTATTTAAAAGTGCTAGAAAATTTAGAAGTTTTAATTAACGAATGATTAATTAAAGAGGCTAAATATTGAATTAATAAATTCAATTTTTTTAAATGGATAAATGGTTGCTTATTTGATAGTTAAATAACCAACTATCAAATCCGGCATATACGATTGTTGGTACAGAAAGACCGGGATCGAAATTATATTTGTAAACCATTCCAACCAACAATTACATAAACATTGAAGATATCAGACGCTGATTGAGATGGAGTATTTGAAGATCGTAAGTCTTCATAAAACATAAGAACTATTTAAAATCTCTGGGTAGCTCCTAAGAGATATACTGTGGTTCTGTCGTGGTTAAAATTTGCGAATCGCAAGGACTTCTCGCTACTGATCTATAGGGTAATTCCTTGGATGTGTTAGGAGGGTGCCATTGGTTTGTCCCGTCCCAGGACAACTTGTATGGATGGATGTCTGACAAAGTATTTCCATAGGGGTCACATACGTCGATTTTTACAAATGTATTTCTGTTTGGTTGTGGAGAAGACACCTTCACTTAGATTAACACCCGGATTATTTTTGTGGAAATCAATTAGTGATATCTAGCGGATCTGACGATGTGGCATTCAAAGTGGATGGTGGCCAGATATCTAAAAGATAATTATAACCTCAAGCCTCATCAACTGGGAAATTAAAAAAATTGGGTAGGCAGCATGGCTAAGTCCCAATTTGGGTGTATTGTCACCATCTAGAGAAATTTCATTATTGTTCTTGTTTTTACTTCTGTATCTTCCAGGAACGGTTTTGTTGCTAGTAACTGTAAGTGACAATATACTCGATACACTCAAGAGAAATGAGTGGTCAGTCATGTGTGGGCTGGGTTGCAAGATGTTCTTGTACCCAGTAAATTCCCCTCTAGAGATACACTATCGGTAAGTGGTTCCATACCTTCTCATAGTAGGAATCCAATCTCTAATAATTGTCCGTGCTTTTGATTATATATTATATATATAGAGCGTGAGATGCAAGCATTCTGCTAAATGGTTATTTATTTGATTTAGACAATATTATAATATCAGAAAAGATATGATTTCAAAAATGTTTTGGTTTATCATAAGTTAAAAACCGTCTGTATTTATGTGTGGATTGATCTTACGATTATTCTTTCCTTCCGAAAGGATTTTTTACTTTAAAATCAAGTTGTATGATACCAATAATTTAGTGAGTTTTTCTCACACTGGTTTACCAGACTGAGCAGTAGCATTTGTAATGCTCGGATCAAACCGAGTTTTACATTTTCAGGTTAAAATGATAAGAATTTCAAAAGACGAGCTAGAGGAGTTCAAACGTATGATTCATGTATAGCTATTATTCCGTTGTGTATTATAAATGAGAACATATTGTTATAACTGTTCAGTTGCATTGGATGTCCACTATACTCTGATAATTGTAAGTATTATTTCAAGTGCTCAATAAAGATGTATTTGTGCATTATATTTTATTCTGCTGCGATGTGAGTCTCTACATATTATTGATCCGTATAGTTCTTCTTTTTTCATCTATTCTTAATCTTCTTTCCTCATCCTCTAATTTCTTTCTTTTAGCTTTCTGGATTTTGGTACTCGAGTTTGGACATGTAAATACATTGTAAGTATTAGTGTCAAAAATTCGAGCACCGAATTTTTCGAGATGCTACAAATATTTTGAAAGAGTAGTGCAGTGGGAGTGTGGTGTTATTTTGAAATTAATAAATTTTGAAACAATTTTTTTTGAAACTAATAAATTATTTTGAAAACATATATTATTTTAATTATAAATTATTTTGAAATATAAGATATTCTAAAATTTAAATCTTTTCGAAACCCCACTCTTTGAATCCATTCTTTTGATAGCTTTCCTCGTTAAGGTTTCTTTAGATCTGGAACTTGATTCCATTTGAAACTCATCTTTGAATTGTCGTGGTTAGTCCAGAATATGAGTATAAGTTAAATAAATAAAATAAATTGGTTATTCACTGAATAGATTTGATTTAGTTATTTTGAAAGTACCCACCGTAAGAGAAATGACAGGGTAAGACGATTTGTTAAGATTTTGGGAATATCAACTAATAAAGTATGTATGATATCTTAGTTGATAAGTTGAAGATGCTAACTAATAATAAATCAATAAGTGAAATTGCTAAACCATTCAAGGAGGAATAATATATTTGGTAAAATTTATTTAAGTATAAATGAAAACTAATGAGTACTCCAAATTTTGATAGGAATTGTGATAAGTCATCACTTTGGTTGAAATAACAAGAACTGAAGCATAGAAGGCGGTACGTCAAGAACGAAGAGAAATTTCCCGTAGAGAGACAAAAGCGGCATTTGAGAAAATTGAAAGGAGAATTAAGGAGAGACAAGAGTCTAGTCCATATGATAACATGTTATCTATGTCATGAGAAGGGATATTACACTGCCATGTGCCGAGGAAAGAGAAAGAGAAGGGATGTGGAAGTTCGTTCTGCTCTCTTCGAGATTGTTTGTTTTAAGTGTCGAAAGGAAGGGCATTTCCTTAACCATTGCCCACCATTGCCCTAAGTTAAAAAAAGAGAAACAAGCACTCGATTTACTAGTTGTTCGATTTATAGTTTGTTATCGTTGTCGCTAAACAAGGCACATAGCTCAAAACTATACTGAGAGGCAGTGTGGAAGGCAAGCTTTGTTCTATCCAACTATAGCGAAAAGTGTAATGAAAGTATTAGATGATGGGAGCATCACATATTTTTGTTGGAATTGTAGAGATTGGGTAAATACTAATTTGGAATGCACTAATTCCTCTGCTATGACACCCCATGTCCGTTAATGTCACTCATTAAGAGAATGCATTAAGTTTCATGAAGCGTTATTGGTAAACAGAAACAGAAACAGAAACATTACAAGACAGATATAAAATAGCAGCGGAATTAAAAACTTTATTGATCATAAAGCATCGTAGTTCAAAACATGGTTACATCATATGTCTGAAATGCAAAAAACCCAGTACATCATTAAAACTTATGTCTTGTACTTAAAATATCAGAGTATAATAATAAAAGAAGCATATTCCCTAAAACATAGCCATAGTAGAGAGATAAGAAATCGAGCAATAAATCTAAGTAGCTCCAAGCAAGATGAAAGCAGAGAATCCAAATAAAGCTCGAGTATTCCCACCCTGAGAACTTGGAGGGGGAACGCAAGAGAGAGAAGAGGAAACAAAATGGGTCAAACATAAAGTCAGGCGAGTCCAGTTACTTACTTTTAGCACATAAATAAGTAAAACCATCATGACAGGCATATAAACTGGAGAGTGAGATAACAATGTCATATGGTAGGTATAATAGGACAAATAGGATAACAAAACTGGATATGTTGCGCTTTTAAATACCTTTCTCTGCAAAAATACTAGTATAACAGATATGTAACATGATTACATACTCCCTAATTGCTTAACAGAAACAGGATAATCCCAACAGAAATATAATGGTTGTTTTAGGTTTACTCTAGTAATGGGTTTTAACCCAAATAGAATCAACCGGTACCTAAACATAAATAACGGGTATTAACCCAAACAGGAATACAGGTACCCCACAGAAACAGACAGGACTAGGTGTGCCCTAATTACTACCCTTCCCCAATCGATTGGCCCCCTATCCCGTAAATACCCTGTGTCGGCCCCATAATAGAGTGTATTACTTCCTAAAGTGGCATCCTACAGAAGGACGCAGACCTATTTACTGGTGCTACAGCGGCTTATTTTCCCAGATGCAGGCCGTACTCATGCACGCACATGAGTCCGTTGGAACGCGTCAGTACATACCTCCTCTCAGATGAACCTCTTACAATCAGTTCAGTAAGCGTGCCCTGATCCTTACCTAGTGCGAGGTCCCCCTTTGATACCAGAATGGGTTACTAAATAAAATGGGTCGCACACAACAAATTAAACAAGCCAACCCTTAAAGATCTTGTATCCCCAACTAACTAGGATTTTGATAGGTTACGCCTAGCAGATTTAATAGATTCACATAACCCCCTACAGATTTATGGGTTAAACTTTACAAGTTAACGGGTCCATATAACCCCAACAGATTTAACAGGTTAAATTTTCTAAATTAATAGGTTTGTATAACCCCCACAGATTTAATAGGTTTACTTAACCCCAAAGATTTAACAGGTTTACTTAACCCCAACAATTTAACAGGCTTACTTAACCCCACCGATTTAGCAGACTTACTTAACCCCACTGTTTCAACAGGCTTACTTAACCCCACAGATTTAACAGGCTCATAAAATCCTTATGGATTTAAACAGACTAAGTATTACAAGTTCATTACCATGCATTCATTTATGGTTATAATGCGCTAGAACTCACACATTAAGTCTACCACTTGTGGATGCTGGATATGCCGGTCGGGTCCGGGCAAACTACTTCCACAAGTTGGACTTAACCTCATGTCTTAGCACCGTCACCTGTTTATGCACTTAGACCCCTTACATTAGATTCACCACTTGTGGTCGCTGGATATGTCGGAAGGGTCCGGGAAGACTTCCACCACAACTGTAATCTAACCTCATGTCTAAGCGCGGTTACAGTTTTCTAATTACTGTAATTCTAGGCATCTTCATTCATTAACAAGTATTTCTATTTCATTATAGGTTTTTGTGCCCCTTTCCCAAGTCGTATTCATCATGTGTCATATGCCCAAATTAAGATCTTTCATCACAGTTCGTCTTATGCCCCAAATCCATATTCATGTTTATAGTTCAAGTTCTGCCCCAAATTTCCCAATACAAGTTATGCCCCAATTTTAATGGATTAAATAAGCTTCACGGATTCTTTACACTTCCAATAACATGTTTCGCTTAATCTTAAAGTATGCCTACAAATTTTTATGTCCCAAACCACAAGTCATAATTTACCATATAAATCATGCGCCAATTTTTAGTCTAATTTCACAATATAGTTTATGCCCCCAGATCCCAATCGTGATTCAAAATACAAGTTATGGCCCCAAATTATTGTTTCCAATCATTCCCAATTTAACCCAATTTCGTTCGTATGCATATTTCAGCGATATCGGCCTAGTCTCGAAAGTAGCCTGGCAATAAAAATAAAAAGGGAATGAGAGAGAGAAGGACATAACAGGCATAAAAGGAACTGTAATAGAAATGGGCATATGATTTTTGAAATAGGCATATAAGAACAGTTCTGATGAACATATATAGGCATATAAGTACAGAACTGATGAACAAAAATAGGCATATAAGAACAGATCTGATAAACATGTAATAACAGGACTGATTATGCATAGTGTCATGATCATAAACAGGCATGATGAGATCTAATCAGTGAATTAGATACACAAATATAGTAGATCTGATATCATTCCAATAGTCACAGGCTTAGATCTAATTCATAGGCATGTCAAGATTGCATTTTAATTATTTTTATCTAAAAATAACGTAGACTCACAGAGAATAGATCTACGAGATTGAAGAATAGTTGCAGATGTTGAATCACAAATCTCTAAACTTGAAAAACTCTAATTAACTGTTGAAGAAAAAAGACTTGATTTATTCTGGGCAGAGGTAGCAACTAGTTCTCCATTGTTTTAGGTGTGAAGAAATAAGAGAAATGGGGTCTAATTTATAGCTTAAAACCAATGAACCAAGCCACAAAACAAGTCCATGTTCAAAAAGTCGAATCTGCCTAGATCTGTATGGGGGTCGACCCCCCCCCTTTGAGTATCGACCCGGGGTCAACGCATGGGTCAACCCCAAAGAGCATGGGTCGACCCCTGTGTCGACCCAAGGGACTCGGGTCGACTCCCAGGATGGGTCGGTTCCGTGTTTCGGCTTCCCATTTGTTATTTTGAATTTTTTTCTGAATTTTTATTTTAACTAATTATATATATATATATGTATATTATTCTTATTCATAAACAAACTTCAAACCTTAATAACTTCTTCATACGACGTCCGTTTTACGCAAACCAAGTGTCTATCTTGACCAGAATTCCGAGACGAATGCAATGGCATAGTCTGGTTCACTTAATTCTGAATATTAAATTAAATATTCTTTAATTTTTCATCTTTAGCGTTGTTAGAATTAAGGCGTATTACATTCTCCCCTACTCAAAGAATTTTGTCCCCGTAATCTCCAAGTTAAGAAGAATGTATATCCTACCATCCATCACCCATTTACTCATCCCACAATCACAGACATCCATTGTCCTTAAAATATTTCTAATATTTATATGAACATATTCAAAGGTGTGTGTATATGTCCTTATACTAATGTAAAGATCAGGCGGTCGACTGATTCTGTCGACCTCCTTAATGCAATACATGTTAGTGCCATGAATCAACATGTATGCAAATAATCCAATTATAACATGTAAGTTCTATATGTGTGCATAATCATCCTTCCAAATGCAACATCCATATGATGATACACTCACTTTCATCTATTAAAAGAAGAAAAATGCACACACATCCATATGCAGTATGAGAGTGATTGAGCCGATTTAGTGCCTAATGTGTGTGTATATGCATCCACGAGCAAACATTTGCTCCCACTTACATCCATCAAACATAATATGTCTCAAACACATATTTACATCCATGAGATTCCTACCTAAAGGTCAAAGATTCGATCAATAGGATACACATGAATGACATAAGCAAGTACGAATAAAAAGCTTGGAAAAAGAAGTTAAGAACATAGTCCCAAAAAGGGCATGAAGTGCAATTCTTTCTTCATTCTCCCAAGTCGCATCCTCGCTGCCTTCTTGCCATTGCACTTTTATTAATTTAACCTCCCTGTTGCGCAGTTTCTGAACCTTTGATCCAAGTATACGGGTAGGAACTCGTCTAATTATCGCCTCCCGTTCTATGTCTAGTTCCTCAAGCATGTTCGGCTCAACTACCTCTGTTGTATCGTGCAGACACTTCCAAAAATAAGAAATGTGGAAAAACATCGTGAATATCCACATATAAGCTAAGAAAGTTGTACGTCTTAGTTGCTAAAACGACCGGAGCATCCCATTCTGTTATGCTTCGCCTAACCAACACCATTTCAAGTAGCTCCCCTACTTGTTTGTTGAGCTCCCTCCTTTGCTTAGGAGTCATGTGGTTCATAGGTAATGTGACTGGCTTCACATTATCTACCATGTATATCCAGAAATCATTCTCGCGGCTCGGAGGTAAGTCCTTAACCTCCCCCAAAAACATCTGGATACTCACAAACTACAGGTACAGATCGGAAAGCATCAAGTGATTTCGGGAAACTAAGCATGCTAGACCCTCTTGGGTCACTATAAATCTCGAGAGTCTTCCCATGGCAAGTCAGAAATTTAACGACCATCCTCTAACAATTTAGAATGGCACCATACATGGCTAGCCAATCTATCCCTAGAATCAAACACTATCCCATAAAACCAAGTACATATGCGTCGCACTCAAACTTGACGCCTAACACAGATATTCTCAAACCTCGACAAATCATAGACAGATGAGCCGTACCCCTAATAGGGTTTGACACAACAACGGGATCCAAAACCATACTAGTACTAAGGTGCAGAAACTCAACTACAGAATAAAATATAAAGAGCGAGAAGCGCCAGAATCAAAAAGAGTTCTAATAGGATTATCGGAAAGAGAAATCAAACCTTCAACAAAAAATTTCCTACCTTTATTCAATACATCAACCATGAGAGCATGCACTTTCCCTCCTGAAGATCTTGCCTTTTGGCCCAGCCCTTGCTTCTTCGAGCACTCCCTAGTATAGTGTCCGAGTTCATCACAGTTGAAGCAAACATTTTTCCTTTTTCTGTAGTCTTTGAATAAATGACCCACGTTCCCACAACCATGACATTTCTTTTTGCCTTGAGCTTTGTCGTGCTTTCCACCCTCTTGTTGTTGTTGTTCTTTCTTGGGCCACACTTTCTTGTTTTGTGTTTCCTCAACCTTAGCTTCTTTCTTTTCAGCTTTATCTTCCTCGTGCATTAACGCCATATCAACGAGCCTTTCAAAATTTGCTCCCATTGGATATAGGCTCGGTTAAATTTGTTAACAAACTGCAAAGCTTTTTTATGCGCGGTATCTACTAACTCCAACCCAAACCTCGCCAGTTGGTTGAATTTGTTAACATACTCTTTAACCATTATGCCTCCTTGCTTGAGTGCCAGAAACCCTTCCATTTGCATGCTTTTCTCAGCTTGAGAAAGAAACTTCATTTCAAACCTTTGTCTAAAATCATCCCATGTTTCCACCGGATGCCCTGCTTGCATCACTTCCCACCAGAACGAAACTTCATCTTTCAGTACCCAAGCAATTAACTGAATCTTCCTATGATCGTCCACTTCAAAAATTCCAAACTGATCCTCGTTTCTTTAAGCCAATCCCTTGCCTCTGCGAAAGTCTTGGTTCCACGGAACGGCTTCCCTCTCATAGCACAGAAATCTTTGCAGATCTTAGAGAAGTTATCTGCACACGGAGGAGGAGGAGGAATGACAGTTACAGCTGGGGGGAGGGAACGTCAGCTTCACCACCGGTAGGCGCCGTGGCCTCTAGATACCTACAGAACTAGCCTGGTATTGTAACGCCCTCAGGAATATTAAGTTCCCCAGACATGCTGAAAAGAAAAGGAAAAGGGATTCAAACGGAGAATTGAAAGATACTACATATGGCTTTGGGGAATATGTTTTTCAAAACAGACTTTTCTTCTCAAAATGCTTTCTTTTAAAACCTTTTTGAAAATAATTTTCAAAATCTTTTATCTAATCTGGCAACCTTCAGCTCTGATACCAAGTGTGACATCCCACGTCCATTAATGTCACTCATCAAGGGAATGCATCAAGTTTTGTGAAGTGTTATAGGTAAACAGAAACAGTAACATTACAAGAGCGATATAAAATAACAGCCGAATTAAAAACTTTATTAATCATAAAGCATCGTAGCTCAAAACATGGTTACATCATATGTTTGAAATGCAAAAAACCCAATACATCATTAAAACTTCTGTCTTGTACCTAAAATATCAGAGTACAATAATAAAAGAAGCATGATCCCTAGAACATAGCCATAGTAGAGAGACAAGAAATTGTGAAATACATCTAAGCAGCTCCAAGCAAGATGAAAGCAGAGAATCCAAATCAAGCCCGAGTATTCCCACGCTGAGAACCTGGGGGGAGGGGAAATGAAAGAGAGAGAAAAGGAAACAAAATGGGTCAGACATAAAGTCTGGCGAGTCCAGTTACTTTTAGCATATAAATAAGTAAAAGCATCATGACAGACGTATAAACTAGAGAGTGAGATAACAGTGTCATAAGGCAGGTATAACAGGATAACAGAGCTGGATATGTTGCGCTTCTTAAGTACTTTTCTCTACACCAATACTACCATAACGTATATGTAACAAGATTACATAGTCCCTAGTTGCTTAACAGAAACAGGATGATCCCAACAGAAATATAATGGTAGTTTTAGGTGTACTCTAGTTAACCCAAACAGAATTAACCTGTACCTAAACAGAAATAATGGGTGTTAACCCAAACAGAAATACAGGTACCCCACAGAAACGGACAGGACTAGGTGTGCCCTAATTACTACCCTTCCCCGATCGATCAGCTCCATATCCCGTAAATACCCTGTGTCGGCCCCATAGTAGGGTGTATTACTTCCTAAAGTGGCATCCTATAGAAGTACACAAACCTATTTACTGGTGCTACAACGGCTTATTTTTCTAGATGCAGGCCGTACACATACACGCACATGAGTCCGTTGGAATGCGCCAGTACACACCTCCTCTGAGACGAACCTCTTACAATCAGTTCATTAAACGTGCCCTAACCCCTACCTAGTGCGAGGTCCCCCTATAATACCAGAATGGGTTACTAACTAATATGGTTCCCACACAACAGATGACACAAGCCAACCCTTATAGATCTTGTCCCAAACTAACTAGAATTTTGATAGGTTACGCCTAACAGATCTAACAAATTCACATAACCCCCTACAAATTTACGGGTTAAACTTTACAAATTAACGGGTCCATATAACCCCAACAGATTTAACAGGTTAAGTTTTCCAATTAACAGGTTCGTATAACCCCCACAGATTTAACAGGTTTACTTAACCCCACAGATTTAACAGGTTTACTTATCCCCACCGATTTAACAGGCTTACTTAACCCCACCGATTTAACAGGCTTACTTAACCCCACCATTTCAACAGGCTTACTTAACCCCACCATTTCAACAGGCTTACTTAACCCCACATATTTAATAGGCTCATACAATCCTTATGGATATAAACATATTAAGTATTACAAGTTCATTACCATACATTCATTTATGGTTATAATGCGCTAGACCTCCCACATTAAGTCTACCACTTGTGGATGCTGGATAAGCCGGTCGGCTCCGGGCAGACTTCTTCCACAAGTCGGACTTAACCTCATGTCTTAGCACCGTCACGTGTTTATGAACTTAGACCCCTTACATTATATTCGCCACTTGTGGTCGCTGGACATACCGGTCGGGTCCGAGAAGACTTCCACCACAAGTGTAATCTAACCTCGTGTCTAAGCGCGGTTACAGTTTTCTAATTACTGTAATTCTAGGCACTTTCATTCATTTACAAGTATTCCTATTTCATTTTATGTTTTCATGCCCCTTTCACAAGTCATATTCATTATGTGTTATATGCCCAAATTAAGATCTTTAATCACAGTTTGGCTTATGCCCCAAATCCATATTCATGCTTTCAATTCAAATTCTGCCCCAAATTTCCCAATACAAGTTATGCTCCAATTTAATGGATTAAATAAGCTTCACAGATTCCTTATAGTTCCAATAACATGTTTCGCTTAATCTTAAAGTAAGCCTACAGATTTTTATGTCCCAAACCACATGTCATAATTTATCATATAAATCATGCCCTAATTTTTAGTCAAATTTCACAATATAGTTTATGCCCCTAGATCCCAATCTTGATTCAAAGTACAAGTTGTGCCCACAAATTATCATTTCCAATCATTCCCAATTTAACCCAATTTCGTTCTTATGCATATTTCAGCGATATCGGCCTAGGGTCGAAAGTAGTCTGGCTTTAAAAATAAAAAGGGAATGAGAGAGAGAAGGACAGAATAGGCATAAAACCAACAGTAATAGAAATAGGCATATGATTTTTGAAATAAGCATAGAAGAACAAATCTGATGAATAGATTTAGGCATATAAGAACAAATTTGATGAACAAAAATAGGCATATAAGAACAGATCTAATGAACATGTAATAACAGGACCGATTATGCATAGTATCATGATCATAAACAGGCATGATGAGATCTAATCAGTGAATTAGATATACAAATATAGCATATCTGATATAATTCCAACAGTCACAGGCTTAGATCTAATTCATAGGCATGTCAAGATTGCATTTTAATTATTTTTATCTAAAAATAACGCAGACTCACAGAGAATAAATCTAAGAGACAGAAGAATACTTACAGTTGTTGAATCATAGATCTCCAAACTTGAATAACTCTAATTGATTGTTGAAGAAGAAAAGACTTGATTTATTCCGGGCAGAGGTAGCATCTAGTTCTCCATTGTTTTAGGTGTGGAGAAACAATGGAAATGGGGTCCTATTTATAGCCTAAAACCAATAAACCAAGCCACAAAACAAGTCCATGTTCAAAAAGTCGAATCTGCCCAGATTTGTATGGGGGTCGACCCCCCTTTAGGTGTCGACCCGGGGTCGACCCATGGGTCGACCCCAAAGAGCCTGGGTCGACCCACCGGGGACTCGGGTCGACCCCCAGGATGGGTTGTTCCGCATTTCAGCTTCTCGTTTGCTGTTTGAAATTATTTTTTGATTTTAACTATATATATAGTTCTTATGCATGAACCAACTTCAAACCTTAATAACTTGTTCATACATTGTCCGTTTTACGCAAACCAAGTGTCTATCTTAACCAGAATTCCGAGACGAACGCAATGGCACAGTCCGTTTCATTTAATCTTGAATATTAAATTAAATATTCTTTAATTTGTCATCTTTAGTATTGTTAAAATTACGAGGTGTTACGACATTAAGTTTCGTGAATCGTTATAGGTAAACTGAAACAGAAACATTACAAGACAGATAAGAAATAGCAGCGAAATTAAAAATTTATTAAGCAGAAAACATCATTGTTCAAAACATGGTTACATCATACGTATGAAATGCATAAAACCGAGTATATCAATTTAAAACTTTTTTCTTGTACTTAAATCATCAGAGTACAATAATAAAAGAAGCATATCCCCCAAAACATAGCTATAGTAGAGATATATGAAATCAAGCAGTACATCCAAGCAGCTTCAAGCAAGATGAAAGTAGAGTCATGATCAAGCTTGAGTATTCCCACCCTGAGAACCTGGAGGGGAGGGGAGATGGAAGAGAAGGAATAGGAAACAAAATGGGTCAGACATAAAGTCTGGTGAGTCCAGTTACTTTTAGCATAAAAATAAGAAAAAGTATCATGACAAGCATATAAAGTGGATAAGACAGATAACATAATAAATGGCAGGTATGACAAGGTAAACAGGATAAACATGATAGAGTATATTGCGCTTCTCTAGTACTTTCTCCTTTCTCTGCACCAATACTAGTATAACCAAAATGAGATGATCCCAACAACTATAAGACGGTAGACTTAGGCATACTTCTAGTGAGAGATTTTAACCTCATACAATCAATAGGCAGCCCAACATACCGGAGTTACCCCTAAGGATAATAATGGGCTCCTAAACATACCAGAGTCTAGATGTACCCTAGTTACTACCCCAATCAATCGGCTCCCTACTCTGTAGATAACTTGTGATGGCCCCACAGTAGGATGTATCACTTCCTAAGGCGGCAACCCTTTGTTTTCAGGATGTGCACAACTATATCTACTGATGTCACAGCGTCTAAACCTCCTATGTCGTACCCATGCACGCATATGACCCCGTCGGAACGTGCCGCCTACACCATACCTTCATTTGGATCTCTTACAATCAGCCCAATAAGCGTGCCCCGACTCCAACCTAGTTCGGACTACTCATTTGATACCTATATATGGGTTACTGACTGAAACGGGTCTCACACACAAGATGATATAAGCTTCCCCCGATGCTTGCATCCCCTCTAGGTTTTCCATGAGATGTGCCATACCAGAGTAAAAGATTGCATAACCCCACAGGTTAAGTTTGTGGGCTTATATATAAATGTTACCCACCAACCCAAGATATACTTAACCCTCCCACCATTTCAACCAAGTTTACTTAACTCCTACTCACGCTAACATGTTCATACCATCCCTATGGATTCAACTAGGTTAAGTATTCAAGTTTATCACCATATTCATTTCTGGCTATAATGCACTAGACCTCCCACATCAAGCCTACAACTTATGTATGCTGGATATGCCGGGAGGTTCTGGGCAGAGTTCTTCCACAAGTCGGGCTTAACCTAGTGTCTTAGCATGTCACGTGTTTATGCACTTAGACCCCTCACATTAGATTCACCAGTTGTGGTCGCTGGATATGCCGGTCGGTACCGGGCAGACTTCCACCAAAAGTGTAATCTAACCTCATGTCTAAACATGGTTACAATTTCTAATTGTAATTCTAGGCATTTCAATTATTAACCAATTATTCCTATGTCATTACAGGTTTTCATGCCTCTTTCCAAAGTCATGTTCATAACGAACCATATGCCCCAAATTAAGGTTTTTAATCACTATTGCAATTTATGCCCTAAATCCACATTCATGTATTACATTCAATTTATGCCCAAATTTCCCAATACAAGTTATGCCCCGATTTTAACGTTTCCCTCGTTCCCAATTTAATATATTTGCGTATTTCAGTAGTATGCCTAGGCTCGAAGGTAGCCTGACTATAAAATAAAAGGAAAAGAAGAAGGGAAGAGGATAGGAATGATCACAATAACAAGATTGACATATAATGGCAGAAATAGGCATAGAAACTAGTAAACATATAGTGACAAAGTTGGGCATAATGATAAGATAGGCATATAGGAACAGATCTGATGAATATGTGATAGTATAACTGATTATAACATAATAGGGACATCATTAACAGGCATGATTAGATCTAAGTAATGAATTAGATCAACTAACAATGGCATATCTGACATGATAAATAAGTATAGGCTTAGATCTAGATCATAGTCATGTCAGAATAACTTAAATACACAAGTTATAGCAGATCTGATATGATTTAAATAGTCACAGGCTTAGATCCAAGTTATAGTCATGTCAAGATTAACTTTTAAATATTTAGATCTAAAATTAACATAGACTCACTTTGATTAGATCTGAGAAATAGAAGAGGGATTACAGATGTTGAATCACAGATCTCTAAACTTGAAACTCTAGTTGATTGTTGAAGAAGAAGAAAAGACTTGATTTAATCTGGGCAGAGGCAGCATCAAGTTCTCCATTGTTTTAGGTGTGGAGAAACAAGAGAAAGGGGGTATTATTTATATCCTAAAGCCAATGAACCAAGTCAAGAAAGGAGTCCACATTCAGCCAGAAGAATTCTGCCCAAATCTGTCATGAGGGGGTCGACACCCCTTGGTGTGTCGACCCAGGGGTCGATAGCCCTAGGAGGGAATTTTCCTGCTCCCCTTTTCTGCGTGAATTTTGAACTGTTTTGAATTCTAGATTAATTATATATATATATATTCTTATGCATATACAAACTTCAAACCTTAACAATTTCTTCACACTATGTCCGTTTTATGCAAACCAGGTGTCTATTTTGACCAGAATTCCGAGACGAACTCAATGGCACAGTCCATTTTACTTAATTCTGAATATTTAATTAAGTATTCTTTAATTTATCATTTATATTGTTGTTACAATTACGGGGTGTTACATTCTCCCCTACTTAAAGGTTTTCGTCCCCAAAATCTCCAAGTTAAGAAGAATGTACATCCTAACATCCACGTCCATCTACTTATCCACCAATCACATGTATCCATTGTCCATAAAGGCTTCTAATGATTATATGAACATATTCAAAGGTGTGTGTATATGTCCTTATACTAATGTGAAAGATCAGGTGGTCTACTGATTCAGTCAACCTCCTTAATGCAACATATGTTAGTGCCATGAATCCATCATGTATGCAAATAATACTATCATAACATGTAAGTTCTATATGTGTGCACAATCATTCATCCAAATGCAACATCCATATGATGATACATCCATTTCCATCCTTAAAAGGAAGAAAAATGCACATACATCCATATGCAGTATGAGAGTGATTGAGCCGATCTAGTGCCTAATGTGTGTGTATATGCATCCACGAGCAACCACTAGCAAACACTCACATTCACTAGGAAACACTCGCATCCACTTGTATCCATCAAACATAACATGTCTCAAATACATGTTTTCATTCAAGGGATTCCCACCTAAGGGTCGAAGATTTGATTGATAGGATATACTTAAATGATAGAAACGAGCATGAATAAAGGCTTTGGAAAGGAATTTAAGAACATACCCTTGAAAAGAAAAGGGTACGAAGCAGAAATCCTGTCTTCAGTCTCCCAAGTTGCATCCTCTGGGTTATCTCCCTATTGAACTTTCGTCAACTTGACTTCTCTGTTGCGTAGCATTTTAACCTCTGATCCAAGAGTACGGGTAGGGACTCGCCTAACTGTCACCTCCTATTATACCTCTACTTCCTCCAATATACTCGGCTCAACTACTTCTGCGGTATCATGCAAGCACTTCCGCAAATGAGAAACGTGGAAAACATCATGAACACCAAACAGTCTATCTAGTGCTTTTACTCTAGAGGCCATTTGACCGATCCTTTCTATTATGGGAAATGGCCCTACATATCTTAGTGCCAATTTTCCCTACGGATCCAAAGCGAACCACATTCCTTAATGGTGATATCTTAATGAAAACCATGTCTCCCACCTCAAACTCAATGTCAGTCCTTCTCCTATCTGCGTAGGACTTCTGCCTATCCTGAGCAATCTGCACTCGCCGTCTAATAAGGTCAATCTTTTCAGTAGTTTCTCTAACCATATATGGTCCAAGTAGAAGTCTTTCTGTAGACTCCTACATACAAGTTGGTGATCAACAAGGTCGCCCGTATAATGCTTCGAAGGGTGCCATGCCAATCTAGCTTGATAACCGTTGTTGTAGGCGAACTTCACTAAAGGAAGGTGCTCTTCCCATGTCCCTCTGAAGTCTAGGATACACAGTCTTAAAAGATCCTCAAGAACTCTATTTACCCGTCCCATCTGTCCATCGGTCTGAGGGTAATAAGCGGTGCCCAAACACAACTGTGTACCTAATGCTCCTTTTAAGCTCCTCTAAAATTCACTGGTGAAAATGGGGTCACGATTACTTACGATACTGGAAGGTACTCCATGAAGAAGGACTATCTCATAAACGTAAATTACTGCCAACCATGCTTCCATCCTCTTACTCTTAACTGGGTTGAAATGAGCGCTCTTAGTAAGTCTATCTGCTACAACCCAAATACTGGTGTTGCCCTTCCTTGATCTAGGCAAACCATTGATGAAATCCAGAGAGACGCTCTCCCACTTCCACTATGGGACCTCCAAAGGATAAAGTAATCCACCGGTCTTCTTTTGCTCAGCTTTGACTTGCTGGCAAAATCAAACATTGGGAAACAAACTCCGCCACATCTTTCTTCATCCCAGCCCAAAAGAAAACCCTCTACATATCTCTATACATCTTATCATCGCCTGGATGAATAGTCATCTTAGAATGATGGGCTTCCTCTAGTACTGTCTTCAACAAACTCCCAACTTGGGGAACACAAAGCCTTCCATCTCATCGCAACCACCCTTTATTGTCTGTGGAATATCTACTGATGTGACTAGAAGTCTCCCCTTTACTGAGCCTATCCAAGATGTCTGAAATCTGTGGATCCTCTCGCTGCGAAGCTCCTATTTGATCCATAAGAGTAGGTCGCACCTCTAGTGATGCAAATAAGCCTGGCAAAAACTCGATGGAGGGTCTAAAGTCAAAAGTCGATATAAATTCCAAGCTTTTCTTCTCCACAAACAGAGGGATTAAGGCCATCCTCTGCCTACTCAGTGCATCTGCCACCACATTACCCTTGCCAGGGGTATAAGCAATCTCGAAGTCATAAGATGCTAGGAACTCCATCCACTTTTGTTGCCTTAAATTAAGATCCTTCTACGAGAACAAGTACTTGAGAGATTTATGATTGGTGTTTAACTTGAACTTCTCTCCAAGCAAATAATGACGCCAAGTTTTAAGCGCGAATACTATGGCAGCTAACTCTAAATCATGGGTAGGGTAGTTCTTCTCATGAACTCTTATCTGTTACCCCCATAACATACTACCCTTCCCTCTTGCATCAGAACCGCACCAAGCCCTTTACCACATGCATCAGTGTATACTGTAAACATATTTTTCCCATCGGGCAAGGTCAAGACTGGGGTTGTTGTCCGGGCCCTCTTTAATCATTGGAAAGCAACATCACAATCTATATCCCACGAAAACATCAGATTCGTCTTCGTCTGCCTGGTGAGTGGGGATGATATCTTTGCGAAGTCCTTAATGATCTTCCTATAATAGCCTGCCAATCCAAGAAAACTTCTCACCTCAGTTGCATTCTTTGGGATCTGCCAATCTTGAACTGCAATTACCTTTACAGGATCTACTACTATCCCATCTTTAGAGACCACATGTCCTAGAAATCTCACCTCTTTTCTCCAAAAATGGCATTTGGAGAATTTCTCCTTAAGCTGATGCACACACAGAGTTTCCAAAACTTCCCTTATATATAAGTCATGCTCTTCCTCGCTCTTTGAGAAAATTAAGATATCGTCAACAAAGATCATGACAAACTTATTTAGGAACTCCCAAAACACTCTACTCATCAGATCAGCAAAATAGGCGGGTGCATTCGTCAACCCAAAAGTCATAACGAGCAATTCAAAGAAACCATATGGAGTTCGAAAAGTGGTCTTGTCTATACTATCCTCGGCCACCCTCAACTGATGAAACCCCATGGCCAATTCTAACTGAGAGAAAACTGATGCACCAACAAGCTAGTCAAAAAGATCACCTATCCTCGGGAGTGGGTGCACGTTCTTCTTGGTGAGTTTATTCAACTCCCTATAGTCTACACATAAGCGAAGCGAACCATCTGCCCTAGTTGCGAATACCACCGGAGCACCCCATTTAGATATGCTTTGCCTAATAAAACCTTTCTCAAGTAGCTCCCCAAATTTCTTGCTAAGCTCACTCCTTTCTCTTGGAGCCATGTGGTGCACCGATAATGCAACTCGCTTTGCATTGTCCACCAAGTATATATGAAAATCGATCTCGCTTTTCATAGGTAATCCCTGAACCTCATCAAAATCATCAGGATACTCATGGACTACTGGTACAAATCACATATCATCGATAGATACATCAAGTGACTCTAGGAAACTAAGCATGATAGACCCCCCCTTTGGGTAACAAGAAATCTCGAGGGTCCTCCCATGGCAAGTCGAAAGTCTAACGATTCTCCTCTCACAATCCGGAACGGCACCATACATAGCTAGCCAAGCCATCCCTAGAATCAAACCATACCCCATGAAACCAAGCACATATGCGTTGCACTCAAACTCGATGTCTAACACAGATATTCTCAAACCTCGACAAATCATGGACAACTGAGTAGTACCTCCAATGGGGTTTGAGACAACAATGGGATGCACTACCATACTAGTACTAAGGTGTAAAGACTCAACCATAGAATCAGATATAAAAGAATGTGAAGCGAACGAATCAAAAAGTGTTCTAACTGGGTGTTTGGAAAGTGAAATCAAACCTTCAACAGAAATTTTCCTGCCTCGATCTGGAGCACTGGTCGCGAGAGCATGCACCTGCCCTCCCGAAGCTCCTGCCCTTTGACCTTGTCCTTGCTTCTTCAGGCACTCCTTAGAAAAGTGTTTGACCTCTCCACAACTGAAGCAAGCATTCTTCCTTCTTTTCTTAGTCCTTGATCAAATGACCCTCGCATCTGCAATTATGGCACTTCCTCTTATCCTTAGCCTTGTCATTCTTTGCGCCCTTCTTTTGTTGTTGTTGTCCTTTCTTTGGCCACACTTTCTTACTTTGTGTTTCCTCCACCTTAGTCTCTTTCTTTTAGGGTGTTTGTTTAATTTTTATAAATTAACCCTTTTTTCGTTTCCACAAAAGATATTGTATTTGAAATTATAACGAATATACTAAAAATTTAATGAATGTGATGTGTAATTTTAATTATTTGCACGTAGATTATAGTATCTATTCAAAATTTGACAATACTCATTCCTTCTAATTTTAAATATGTCAATATGATTGTTTGGGCAAATTCATGGAAATTAAAACAAATGAACTCATTGGGATTTAAATTCCAGCAAATTGGACCATAGGAAAGTATTCTAACCATCGGTATGGACTAGAGCATTAATTCATTTGAATTAGAAATTTGGATCTAGGAAACTACTAAATTTTTGAGTTACATCTCATTTGAAGACAGAAAGACAAACTGAAGAAGACCGGGGATTGGGAATAAGAAGAAGAGTTGCATCTTGGATCTCTTAGACAATAGGAATAATATATAGCTTTTTAAGAGTAGCGCAGTTATCTTTTGGTAATCAATGGACGCTCTTGAAGGATTTCAAGGAAGCTATCTAAAATACCAAGGATTGATGGAATAACCATTGATAAATTCTTACTCAAACCAAATTTGTGATTAGACTTTAGAAAAAGTTAAATTTGATTAGGCAACTTGTGAAGGATAAAGAGTCGATATTGTATTTTGGGCTTTCCCAAAGTTAGGGAGATGTATGATATTATTGATGACAGGAGCCCATAATAGCCTTATGTCTGATAAGATACCTTCACAACACAGTAAATTTTGGTAGGGCCTAATCAAGAACCGAGGACAAAGACGGAAGCTTGGAATCTTGTGCTACCATAAATATTTTGAAGCATGGGATTTCAAGACTCCATAATATTCAGCTATATTGGTTCGGGTACATTAGGGAGGAAATTCAAGGTAAGGTATGCAAATTTTAAATTTTTGTGGCCTTACTCGAAAATTTAGGATTTTTGGTCGTATCGGGGTCGCTAGATTGGATGCTAAGAGATGGTTGCAACACAAATGTACCGAGCACTCGTATAGAAATTATATGCATGTTAAGGTGTTTTGCAAACATACTACATCACTTATTACATATACATGTTAGGATTGAGCACACATTAATAAGTCTGCAGTGCATAATCACTGTGAGTCATGGATGCCTTATGGATGTATTTAAAATAACATAGGTGTATAACATGGTTGTTTAGAGAGAGTTGTTTTTATTCCTCTTTAGACAAATTTCGAGACAAAATTATTTTAAGGGCAGAGAATGTTACACCCCGTAAAAATATATATTAAGTAGACTAGATAATTAGGTAATGATAATGAGTTAAATAAACAATAAATGTAAAACAGTAGAAAATTTGAATTTTAAACAATTAAGAATTTAGCTATGCAAGTTTATATTTATGTTCGTGATGAAATTCTAATAAATTTTAATATATAACATGTTGAAAACAAAGTCTGTTTGAAAAAATTATAATTAAATTAGATTGTACTGTAAACATATACATATAAATGTTTGAATTAATAATAAAAATAAATATTCAAGGGATAATACTAGATGAAATAGAATAAAGAAATATTCTTCTAGGAGAATTCAAATTTCAAATGAATGGATAAGAAGTAGGGGACAAGAAATAAATAAACGTTAATTAAAATTGTGCACAAATAGTTTGCATACAAAGATTGAAATTCAAATGAAATAAATATATATCGAATATGTATACATTAATTAAAAAGAATATTCCATGAAGTTTGAATTTGCATGTGTATAATCTTATGCAAGAGGGGACAAGGATTTGAAAATAAAGGAAATAAATCAATCAAATAAATCAATGCAATAAATATATATAAAAAAATTAATCAAATAAAACAAATTTATTGGTCATTTCTAACCCTTAGGGGTCGATAGCTTCCTTAGACTGGTCGACTGCTCTTAGGGAATTTTGATGGGTTTGGCTTGTTTTGGTTAGGGGTTTTATATATTTAGTGCACATGGACTGCCAAGATTAAATCCTATTAGTCCTATGGTCTTTATTTACATGAAAATTATATGTACCACTCTTCTAGCCTCTCTCGAACCCTATTATTTATTTTTTCTTTTGCCTCCATTCTGTCGAATTCCAAAGAATAGATTTCTTCTTTTCCTATCTTATTATATTCTATTTTCTTTTCTAATCCTATATAGATTAGCATTCTTGAATTTTGAATCTATATAATGTCCTTTCATATAAATCTGCAAGTAGAATTGGAGAACGATGTTAATTCGTCCATATAGTTTTTACTTTGCCAATATTTCCATTACCGTTATCACTGTGGGTGGAAATAAGATTTGTTTAGACCGTTCCCTATATATTGTAGATTTTAAATAAATCTGTATGCCTAGTAGATTTGGGTTTTTACGATAATATCACATTAAGACATCCAGATCTCCTATCTTTTAATTTTTTCGTGAAGTTTGTCAATAAAAAATGTTGGGTTTGTAATTATTTAATAATGATGGAGGAATGATTTGGCATTGTAATCATTTGTTTGGTTTGATATGTCCATTTCAATATAAATTTATTTATATAAAATGTTTGTAGCATGTAAAGTTAAGGTTTAATCCGATTGCATATTTAAATAGGCTTAGATCTCTATTTTAATATAGTATTTGAATGTTTTTAGATCTATGATAATTACGCATCAACGTTTTTACGCACGAGTGTATATATATATATATATTTGTTTCAATATATATGTATATATGATGGATAAATCCGACTTAAACAGGATTTATATGCATTCTGGATGTATATAACACTTTGTTCTTGTTTTATTATTTAAAACAATTCTTTCAAGCCCAAGATACAAGTCTGAATGATTATTGTTGATGTTTTTCCCATTTGTTGCTTATAAATGTATATGCCATGATTATAGTAGTTAATTATCCAAATTTGACTTGTATACTTTATACGTGAGTAGGATTAACAAAATTCACCGTTAGGACGTTCAAAATTCGAACGACAATCAGCATTAATAGCGATTAGTAAATTATATACATATATAGCGTAATCAATGTATAATAAGTGCGTAATAAATGCATAGTAAATATGATTATTAGTAATTTGAATTTCAAATGTCCCCTTAGGACTTTGTTTGTATGTGTGTGAGTTAATGGCTTTATAAATAATAATTAATAATACGAAGACATGAGTTTAACCATTACTTAGTAGATATCCAGCATCTACAAGTAAGCTGGTTAATGTAAGAGGTCTAGGTGTCATGCGCCATTATAATTATTACACTAAGGCATACGATTAAGCCCACTTATAGTAAAAGCTGGCCCGGAAACGCTCGGCATATCTATCATCTACAATAGATGGTTTAATGTGAGAGGCATGGAGTGTGTGTGTGTGTATTATGTATATATATACATATATATATATATATATATGTGGGTGTAGGTGTGGGTGTGGGTGTGTGTGTGAGTAGGAATGCCTGTTTTGAGAAGGTCTTAAGTGGCCGACCTACCTAATTTGCGTCTTAAGTTGTTAGGACTAGGCCCGTTCCTAAGGTTCGCTCCTTGGTTTAGGCCCAAGTCATGTGATACTCCCTTATTAGGTTCTAAGTGGTCTTTGGGTCATGGACTAACAATAATGGGAACGTTGAGTGGGGTAGTTCTCTAGAAGTTGTCCTTTTCCTCTAGGAGCTGTGTGAGGGCTAACCTAGGGACAAGATAGGTACCTTACGCTGCATGCAAATATAATTAATCGCCTGTCTAAGTGAAGTCTTAATTGACATAGGAGTTCACCCATGATATCAGTTAAGTAGTAACATAAGAGTCCACCAGAGGGGTCTTAAGTGGAAAACTGGACCCTAAATCGGTTTTAAGTGGCGAGTTACTACTTCTCATATTACTATTAAGAATGTATATGTAACAACCCAAAAATTATGAACTAATTTAAATTTTTTATTTTAGCTATTTTAATGGATTTTGAATATTTAAAATGATTTCTTTTAAATAATAACAACTATAAATTTATTTATATCATAGTTAGAACGTATAAATTTATTTTAATTATATATTAAAGCCTGAAATGGCGTGACAGTTTGAAAATTCGATTTTAAATTTCAATTGAATATATAGAATTTAATATAAATCGAATTTCAATCAAATAAGAAATATTTGAATCGGTTTAATTAGATCTTTCTAACGAATGTAAGAAACTGATATTTCACTTTATAAATTGAAAGCTATGGCCAATTTAAAATTTAGAATAGCTATGGAATTTATATATATTTTAAATAGTGAAAATAAGGCTCAGGTCCCTAAAAGCAAACTTAATTAGGCTCACATCCTCCTCTTCTAAAACATAAAAATTTCGTCCCTGATTTTCAAATGCGACTAATATTTTCCCCCAATTGCCCTTTTTCTTAATTATCGCCACAATTAACTAGGGATGATACACGTATTGCGGAATTTATTTTCTCAGAAACATATATTTTATTCTTCATGGCGGCGCAATTTTTAACGATGGTCTACATCGATATATATTCAGATATTTCATAATTTTAGGATTTGATTCGATATTTCTTTTTACCTGCCGATGGCGGCGGAATCTTTTTGTGTGGATGGTGGCTATTTATTGCGGGGTGAGCGACGACGATGTAAGATCGTAGGAGGGGGGCGACTGGGGTATTCAAGCAGCCGTCTTCGTCCAGGTAATTTATACCTTTTAGTTATTTTTAAATTTTGTTTACTGATTTCAGTTTTGCAATCGATTTTTGTTGAATCTTTATTCTGAATTATTTTAATTAAGAAATTTTTTTGATGGATAGTTTAATTATAATTCAGTTAGTTTAATTTTATAGCCGTATTTATGATTTAGTTTGTCAACATATTTTTTCATCTATTCTGCATTTATGTATAAAAATATGCATATATTTTGAATATGAGCATATAAAAATGCAACTATTGGTATAATATATGTTTGGATTTATTTAGAAAAGTTGCGTGGAAGTATGCATATTTCCTGTATATATGCATACAATTATTCAGCTCCTTTTATTTTCTGTTTATTTGCGTGCCTGATGATTAGTTGCATACATATATGGATATATTCTTAATATATGCATATTACTAGTGTTCTAGATCTATTTTTTAATAAATATGTGCAAATATTCTGAAATTTTTCATGTAAACATGCAGATATTACTGTTATTTGCGTATATGTATGCATCTAGTTATAATTATATGTCTATGTTTTTGTAATTTTATTTGAATACATGCAGATAAGGCTGATTAATGTTTTTTCTTTTTTTAATAGTGGTCCTGCAAATATTGGTGCATGTTTGTTATTAACATAATGAAGCAGAGAAGTGAGGACAAAGAAATCATTAGAGATGAAGAAATTAAAATGGAAGAAAGGGGTGTTTATATTTGTTAGAAAAGGTTGAGTGCTATTTTGTTTTTTGAACTAAGTGTGCATGATTATATAGTGTGTAAACTGAATTACCTTTTTATTTTGTGAAATTATGAATTGATGTTGTCGTGTGTACAGTTATTCGTCGTATTTTGCATACTTATATGCATGTTTTCAATATAATTGCTGAAGTAACTGCATATATTTGCAACATTACTCCAGAAGATGTTTTATTTTTTTATTAAATACTGACATGTATGAACTAAACTTCATAAAATTATACGAATAAATAACAAAATTAAAACTATAGAATCAACTGATTAAATTAAAAAAATTAGGATTTATAGGTGAAAAAAGTAGACAAAGTTAAAACAAAGTTAGCATAAACGATAAATTTTCAAAACTTGCATGCAAATAAAGAGAATAGTTGCATACTTCTATGCAACAATGTATAATACTTGTGTACATTATCCATTTACAAAATAATTTCATACTTGTATGTAGCTTTTATGAATTTTTTTCATACATTTATTCATCTATGCAATATACGAGCAAAGTTGATACAGATATTCAGTATTTTTGCATAGATCTATGCAACTATACATAATATTTGCATACTTCTATCCAACAATATAGAATTATTGCATACAAAGTATTTCTGGAAAAAATAACTCTAAAAAATATAGAATTAATATTAAAAAATTGAACTAAATTTATAACAGCCCATAAAAATTCACAACATTGTACTTTCAAGAAATACAGAATGCTTATACGTATAAAGATCATCTTTCTTTAATTTCTCTATCAGTTCAATGAATGCCTTTAGATTATTCCAATACAAACTATCCATTTTGGGATTCTTCCGTACTTCTTCGATTTTTCATTCTTTCACCAACAGTTGAGATTTAGACGGCTATTCAGTAATTACTAACGCTCTCTCTTTTTTAACATCTCATATAGGATCATCTTCCACCATAGATACCTGTAAAAAGAATTAGAAAGTTATTAACAAAAGGTTTCAAACTGTTCTAAATATATGTGTACCAGTCTGCAAGCATTCTGTCTAATGTCACGCAAGTGTTCATGTATTTTGAATAACAGTACAAAAGTTCGCAAATATTGTTGATACATACTCAAACATGTGCAAATAATCTTCATAATTGCACATAAGTGTGCAATTTTTACTAATAATAGCAAACAAAGCATGTATTTTCAATAATAGCACACAGGTGTGCTACTATGTATAATATATGTACACAAGTATGCAAATATTACAGACATAAGCTCACAACTGTATAAAAATTCGTAATAACATCACAGAATTGTGCAAAAAAACATAAAAATTGCACACTATAGTGCAATTATTCGGAATGACTGCACACTAGCGGTCATTTGTTATGAACTGTTTTCCACAAGTGTTTGAGTATTCTGACCACATTCAAACATGTTTCCAAATATTCATACCAATATCTTACAATCATTCATGAACTCTTACAATAATTTTGTTAATATTTGTAAATCAGCAAGCAAATACAGAAGATAATTATATACATTTCTGCAAGAAATCTAAATTAAAAATTTCAAATATTCACTGACCCGTAACAAATTATAGTTTCTTATGCAAAAGTCCTGAATAAACAAATTTGCATATTACACATGTTTTAACAATATTTGCATATTTGTATGCTCATATTCACAACTTATGCATGTTTTTATACACATATTCCAAATATAGAACAAATATACTGAAAATTTAATAAATAAAACTGTACTATCTACAATAACATTAAAATGTTATACAATAATTAATCAACCGACAAAACTAAAAAATTATAGAAGATCGGATTAATCGATCAACAAAGATCGAGTAAAAATTGATAACCGTAAAAAAAAACGTACTAATTGAAAATCATACAATCATGCAACACTACTGTATAGTTGCATACCGATTTGCAAGAATTAGGTGATAACATTAAATAAATAAAATAAAATAAAATAAATAAAAAAAGCTTACAGTGGGTTTGGGGGGAATGGCGGCGTTGGGTGTGAAGGAGGGGGAGCAGGCGGCGCCTGAAGTGGAGGCAGTCCAGTCAGGGGCGGCGATAGTGGTCACTTCGCGGTGGGGTGCAGTTTTGGGGCTGTAGCGGTTTGTCGACGGCAGTGGGTCCATCGGTGGGCAACGCGGCGGCTATTACGGGGGGAACGACGACGATTTCAGATCGTAGGAGGGGGGCGACTGGGGATGGGGATTTTCTAATTTGTGTGGACGGTGGAAATGAAATTGGATCGTGGTTTTAGGGTTCTGGAACTGCATAAGGGTAAGACGGGGATTTTTTCAGCTGATTTTCAAAAACAGGGACCTAACTTATATTAAGTTTATGATCGGATGTGAGCCTAATTTTGAAACTTAATAGGGACCTGTAAAAAATGCACACTTTTAAATATATATATATAGCTCTTAAAAATAGCCATTTTCCAAACGACCCCCGTTTTCAACGAAACCACTTTTGTTGGATCCGGAATGTCAAATTATAGTCATATTCCAATTTTCATAATTTTTGGAATTAGTATATGAGCATGGTAAATTTAAATGTGTTTTGTCAATTTAGGTTTAAAATTAAAAATCAATAAAAAGGTCATTTTTCAAACGGTCTCAAAATTCAGTGAAATTAGTTTTGTTAGGATTCTGGAATTTTTGGAGTCAGTATGTGACCTCGGTAAATTAAAATGTACGTCGAAATCAATTTCGAACATTATATTAATTTATATTTTAATTTTGATGAAAACTGATTGAAACAGTCGAATTGGCTTACGGGACATATCGCATTATGTCTGGAATGGGGGTACTATGCTAAGGACGACATTCGTTAGGTTCGATTTGGGGTTCGAATGAAAAAGGGACTTTTTGGAATTAAATTAAATAATAATATAAAGGGTCAACTCTCCCTCCCTCTCTCCATACGTCATTCAGATCGGAAAAAAAGGGAAAAAGAAAATCATGCAGCCGCCCGTCGCTCCAGCCATCCACTGCCGTCACGTCGTCGTCGCCCCTCCCCCAGCGTCGCGCCTCCTCCGATCTCCTTCCTTCTCCCTCCTCCGCTTTTCTCCACCTCCCATTTGAACCCAAACTGCAAACCCTCCAGCCACCGTGGGCCCCTATTCCGCGTCGTCGATTGCCTGACCACACCCCCGACCTTCCAACACCCCCTGCGCCACTTCCTCCGCTACCAACCGCCGGCTATGGACCCCCGTCAACCAAAAATGTAATTTTTACAAAATTCCTGTTTTACATTAAACCCACTGGCCTTCTTTAGCCCATATCTTCCCAACAAAGCCCTTTGACAAAAACTCCATAGTGTTAAAATCGAAGAGCACGATTTTCACTTAGATTTGAGTATATGGAAGTCATATTTTGGATTGCGGAGTTGCTCAGAAAATGCGTCCAAAGTCTGCTGTCAAAATACTGTCTTTTCGTAAATTCTGGCGAATTGGAGCATTTTCCGGAAAAGTCCATCAGGTGAAAGTTGTCCGGAATGGCGCGTTTAAGCTAAGAAAAAAAGATCATGTGAAGTTTGGAGCTTGTTTACAAATTCTAGGATTAGAACAGCAATTTAGAACGTTAGAAAAGCGCGACGGAGTGGATCCCAATGTGAGAACTCCTTCTCACTCAAATTATTTTACAGTTAAATATATCTTAGGTTGCAGACAGGGCTTAGTAGCTCCTGACACTATTTTTTTTTTTACAAACCATGGATGTTTGTTTGAATTTAATTATAGAGAAATTGATTGATAGTGGTATATTGATTGTGGTTGATTTATTGTGATGGATTGATTATTGTGTATGGAGCGAGCCAATATCAGGAAAGGGAAAATTCTAGACATTATTCCGGTTCTAATACCGCGCCGTTATAATGCAGATATGTTCTGAAATAAACTATATAAAATATTCATGTGTTGAATAAAATGTTTGAACAATAAAAATATCATTTTTATTGAATGTATGAACTATATAAAATAGTCAAGGGTTGAAACAAATATTTTATTGTTAAAAATATAATTTTTAACGTATATGTGAACGACATAAAATTCTCCTGAAATGAAAATAAATATTCATTTACAAATCGGACGATTTGTTTATGTGCACCCTTTTAACTAACATTGATTGAGACGATAAATTTTACACATCGCCGAACTGCACAAATAATATTCAGTATTTGTTGGTTAAAACTCCACACGGATATTGGGATGATATTTGATGTACACTAATCCCAATTGTTTAGTTGTACGTCAAAGTCATTGGGTTCGATTTGGAGTTCGAATAAAAAAGGGACTTTTTGGAATTAAATTAAATAATAATATAAAGGGTCAACTCTCCCTCCCTCATTCCATACGTCATTCAGATCGGAAAAAAAGGGAAAAAGAAAATCGTGCAGCCGCCTGTCGCTCCGTCCCTCCACCACCACCACGTCGTCGTCGCCTCTCCCCCAGCGCCGCGCCTCCTCCGATCTTCTTCCACCTCCCTCCTCTTCCTTTCTCCACCTCCCATTTGAACCCAAACCGCAAACCCTCCAGCCACCGTAGGCCCCTATTTTGTCGCCGCCGGCCACCTGACCACAACCCCGACCTTTCTAGCACCCCCTGCGCCACCTCCTTCACCACCAACCGCTGGCCATGGACCCCCGTTGACCAGAAATGTAATTTTTACAAACTTCTTGTTTTACATTAAACACCCTAGCCTTCTTTAGCCCATATCTTCCAAATCGAGCCCCTTTGGCAAAAACTCAAAAGTGCCAAAATCGAAGAGCACGATTTTCTATTCAATTTGAGTATATGGAAGTCATATTTTGGATTGCGGAGTTGTTCAGAAAATGCGTCCAAAGTCTGCTATCCAAATACTGTCTTTTGGCAAATTCTGGCGAATTGGAGCATTTTCCGGAACAGTCCATTAGGTGAAAGTTGTCCGGAATGGAACGTTTAAGCTAAGGAAAAAAGATCGTGTGAAGATTGGAGCTTGTTTACAAATTATGCGATCAGAACAGCAATTTAGAACGTCAGAACAGCGTGGCGGAGTGGATCCCAATGTGAGAATTCCTTCTAACTCAAACTAATTTATAGTTAAATATATCCTAAGTTGCAAACGGGGCTTTGTAACTCCTGACATAATTTTTTTGTACAAACCATGGATGTTTGTTTGGATTGAATTGTGGTGAAATTAATTGATAGTGGTATATTGATTGTGGTTGATTTATTGTGATGGATTGATTATTGCGTATGGCGCGAGCCAGTATCAGGAGAGGGATAATGCTAGATATATTCCGGTTCTAATATTGTGCCGTTATAATGCCGAAATTTTCTGAAATAAACTATATAAAATATTCATATGTTGAACAATAAAAATATAATTTTTATTGAGTGTATGAACTATATAAAATAATCAAATGTTGAAACAAATATTTTATTGTTAAAAATATAATTTTTAACGTGTATGTGAATGACATAAAATTATCCTGAAATGAAAATAAATATTCATTTACAAATCTGACGATTTGTTTATGTACACCCATTTAACTGACATCGATTGGGACAATAAATTTTACACATCGCCTAACTGCACAAATAATATTCAGTATTTGTTGGTTGAAACCCCACACGGATATTGAGATGATATTTGACGTACACTAATCCCAATTGTTTAGTTGTATTTCAATCGATTGGTTGACAGACTGTTGTAAGCGTTAATTATTTATATTTAATGCTTATGCAGTTGTGAAATGCACTCTAGATAATGGATGATTGTGTATCATTATTGTTGTGTACGTGTGATGTATGAAATCCATATAAATAAAATATATGATAATTGATTGTGTCTGATTCCAATTCAGGAATACCGAATATTTTAAAATAATATTCAGTAAAGGATTAAAATGTGAATTTGAGGTCCGATTTTGGATGGACATGAAAATATTGAAGTATGTGAAGCCGTGTTGATTAGATATGCACCATTTTAACGCGAATGATATTTATATCCATTTTATTCATTTTTACAATTAATATCGAAAGGGGAATGATTTCCAAATCCAATATTTTGAAAATATTATCATTTTAACATTATAATGATAAAGAATATTCAATTTTGATTTAAAATTGAATGGAAGTGGGAATCGTTTTAAAACAAATTTATAAAATACGTTTTGAGTAGAAATAGAATATATATATATATATATTATATATATTAAGTGGTCTGAATAGAACGCGCCGCGACCGTTCGTGAATTTCGACCACTGACTTCGAATTGACATAAGGGGATATCCGACCGTCGGATTCTCCTAAAACCAGAACCGTCGGGTTCGTATCAAAAAGAGCTTTCTAATAAACATAAGAGATTTGAAATCTAATCGTTGCATTTGGAATTATGTACAAATCAATTTTGGAAAAGGTCACTATGGATGTAGTTCGGTGGCCGTTATTGGAAACCGACTGTACAGGCCTTGATAAAATGATTAAAAATATTAGTAATTTGTGTAAAATCATAATATATGATTTGGAAAGAATTTGGATGAAAAATTCCCTGTTTATAAGGATAGAAATATATTTTTATCAAAATGAACTAGTTAATAACAATAAAGATAATCCAATGTTTTTAAATAAATAAAATGAATTTGTGAATGGTTTTAATATAACCAGAATTTTCCAATGTATGAATTGGAATGGATTTGAATAGAAATCATCTTTGGAATATTTCGATATTGGATTCCGTGACTATGCAGATATTGTGGAGGAATTTGGAAGATAGATATATATCGTTATTCCCTATACGATATGTGTTGGTTTCAGAATTTGATATTGAATGCAAGCCGATATAATTTCTGTTTAGAGCCTTATATTTAATATCAAAGTGGATTTTGGGTTTTTCATGAATTGTGTCTTCAGTATCACTGTTCTTAAACCCCGTGTGAAAAGAATGAATCTTTTATTTAAGACTATTAGAGCTTCCTGTTATATTTAGTAATTGGAATAAAGGGTAATGTGAATTGGGTTTATTGTGAACTGTGTTTTTAACAACATTCTTTTTTTAACCCGATTAATAGGGAAATATGATTTGGAATATATAAATATTTTATTAAGATTTAATGGAAATTTTTCAAAGTAAAGTTTTCCAATTTAATATATTAAATTGGAATTGAATGGAATTCGATTTGGTAATAATCGAAGTGAGATTTTGTGGAGGAAGATTGTTAGTATATATGGAATTAAAAAGGCTTTGTCGTTATTCCATTTATATTATTGGTTGGATACAGAAATTTATATCGATTCTTGATCTGTTTTCCGTGAAGATTCCATGGTTAATGGAATGTGATTTTGGGTTTATCGTGGACTATGTTTTAAATGATATTGGTTCTTTAACCTAGTTAAAGACATGATTGCATGTCTAGCATTATATTTCGAACCGTATTGTTGATCTCTGCTAAATATATGTCTGTTTGGTGGTGAAGAATTTATTCTCTTGCTTAACACCCTTCTCTGAGACGTATGAGCTTAGATGTTATATATTGGTAGAAATCAGTGTATGGTGTAGATTGTCAATGTGGCATGTTTGTGTTTCCAAAGTTAAATAATCAATAAATAATGATTGTTGGAAGAATAAAACTAAGTGGAGTTTTAATGAATCTTAAATTAGATTGAAATGTGAAGGTGATGATTTAATTATCAAATTTTGGAAATGATCGAGAATGGAGTACCACCACTTTTACTCAAGGCGATAGTTAAATCTTTGATAAGATTTGAATGTGAAATGGTAATTAAATTTACCGATAACACTATGGGTGTCAGATATGGAGTACTATCAGTTTTGCTCCATGGGATGGATAGGTTGGGATTGGGTTAATGTAAATAAATTTTACTTTAGTAAGGCTCGCTAATCTCAACTAGTTGATAAACCATAATTTGGCTTAGAATTGATAAAGGATAAAATCAAATCTTTTGAAAATTGAAATCCAAAGGAAGATTAAAGAATAAATTTAAAAGAATTTATATTTGATAAAATTAATGGGAACCTTTCCCTAAGGTTTTGAATATTTGAATAAAGGAATATTCTGAATTGGAATGAGGCGTATGATGTGATTTTATAGCACTTGATTATAAAATACGTTAGTTATTCGGAAAGACCGGGTTTATCCCATTTTGAATAATTAATACGACAACTAAAAGTCGACGATGAAGATGGTAGTTGAAGACCGGAGATCTTCACATCATTTGGATAATTACTGATATCATGATTGGGCTGTGCACCCAAGACAAGGTAATAAATGGTGATCATCTACTTGGAGATCGACCGGATATGCGAGGACCTCTCTCCTATATTGGACATATGGGACGAGAAATAAGGTGCCTCCGGTTTCGTTCAGAGCCAAAACAGACTTGTAAATTGATGTGTGTCTGACATTGGATTTTATTCTATGTTTATTGATTTCTATTAAATATATATCTGTTTAGTGGGGAGAATTTATTCTTTTGCTTAACACCCTTCTTGGAGACGTACGATCTTTGAGGTTATAACACTACAAGAAAAACCGAGATTAGCAACAGATTTTTAGCAGCGGAAAATTCCGTCGCTAATTAGCGGTGGATTTCCTTGGGCTTTGCAAGAGAAAATATTTGGAATTTATATGTCATCTTATTATAAATTATTACCGTCGAATACAAATTTTGTCGCTAAATCAATGGAAATTGCAGCTCTTTACCATCGTATAATATTTGACGCTAAATTCCGTTACTAATAGAGTCGGATTACCGTCGACATAATTTTGAAGCTATTTTCCTGCAGTTTTCCAAGAGATTTGAAACGAACTTTTTTATTTTTTTATTTATTAAATGTTTTAAATTTGTGGTATTACTTAGTAATTAATTAGTAAATTTAAATTTTAAATAAATAATGTTAATAATACATTAGTAATTAATAATAAATAATAACTATTAGAAGTAAATAAAATTCAATAGTTAATGCTGATTTTTTTTTTGAAAATTAATGCTGATTAATTATTAATTACTATATAATATAAATAAGAGGTAATAGTAATTAATAAAATACATTGTTGTTCGATGTTTATTAAATTTGTTTTGATAATCAATGATTATTTAGTAGTCTTTAATACGATTAATTAAATTAGTATCAAGAAATTATTAGTACATATTAAAGAATTTCGAAATTAAATAAATAATTAGTAATTAAGAAAAACAAAATGGTCAAAGTTTAAAAATAAGAAGTTAAATAAATATTAAAGAATTTCGAAATTCAAAAAATTCAAACATTACCACACAAGTTATTATTTTCATGTATATTAATAATAAATATTTAATTTGTGATTAATTACAGCTGAGCATGAGATTTAAGTAGTACACTTATCTCTAATATATTGTGAGACAACACATTTTCAGCTTATAAAGATCATAATTTAAATTGTAAGATTATATATACACATATAATATCATGTTCTTTATAATGGTGTATAATGTGATTTCAGTATACATGTTTCCTAAATTCAATAAGTATTGCAATTATCTCTAATATAATATGAGACAACACATCCTCGGTTTATACAATTCAAAGTTAAATATATATAATGTATGTATATATATATATACACACATACATAACATATATATATACATACATTATATATGTGGTTTTTTATTTTTTTATTTTTTTTATGAATTTTCAGAATTCTTTACTTGGTCATATAAGATAATTCTTTACTTGGTCATATAAGTATATAATAGTTATTATAAATTAATATCTACTATTAATAATTATAATCTATAATTAATAATAAATATTAAATTAGTGATTAATTACAGCTGAGCATAAGTTATGGTCAAAATATAACATTAATAATATGTTAACGTTAAGTTATGGGCAAAATATAACATTAGTAATATGTATAATACGATTAAAATATAACATCAGTTATACGATTAAAATATAACATCAGTTAACGTTAATACCATCCGCACATCAGTTAACGCTAATACCATCCGCAATAGGTCTATTATCCGAACTTAGAACTAAACATTTTCTTTCATTTCCTTCCGCCTTTCTTGCCACACCTCTTATCATTTCATCGCTCTTCAGCTTTCATCGCGCCGCCTTCTTCATCTCGCACCGCCCTCTTTGTCGCACCACCCTTTTCGTCGCGTTGCCGCCCATTTTCAAGTAGTGAAGTTTTTCAGAGTTTAATTATTTTCGTGGATTTTTTTAATTCTAGGGTTTTAGATCTAAATCAGGGTTTTATCATGTTGTAGATCTAACGATTTTACTGCCCAGTTCAATTACTGCCCCTGCTTGTAATGTTTTAGGTTTAAATTAGGGTTTTAGGTCTAACGATTTTGTCATGTTGTCATGTTTTAGGTCTGAATCTAGGATTTTAGGTATCCTATTTTCACGTCTTGCTATTCATTGCCTACATCATGATGCTATTTATGGCATCCATGTTAAAATTTATACCTGTACGACTATCGATTCGCCTTGTTCTGAAGACCTGCTGTATGTTGGTGTTACTATGTTGCTTGCATGCATCCCCATTTTGATACTGGTCCGCATATTTCAGTTTGTCAATTAGGAAAAGAACACCTAAACTGAACTTAGGAAATTTGTCATGGTGACTATTTACATGTATGGATCGGATGCCCTTTACCGGCAAATTTTAGATGTCCATCCTACCTCTTAATATACATTGTACATGCATGATTTCCTTGTTGAAATTACTTCATGCATGCTGCTTATAATCATTGTGCCTTGCCACTGTGTGAAAAGCTCCACCCTGAATATGGACATAAATTGCAAATGAATTGTCATTCATTTTAATATATTGAACTACCTTATGAACTATCCATACATATATTTCCCCATGTTTATTTGACAAAGAAGATATTAGAATGCTAGAAACTGTATACATAGAAGAGAAGCTCACTTGTATACTGTCTATATGTTGGTTGCGTAACCTGTGATGTCACCAGACCCGGTCGTTATGGTAGAAATCTTGCTGCCTTGTTTGTTGGGCACATTGACCTTTGTTATTAACATATACCAAATTGCACCCTTTTGAGCGTCATCTCCTTTAGTAATATACACCTAAGGAAAACATGCGAAAATACTGGGAATGAAGGGTTAACACAGTATTTACTGATATACTTCATGTCTTGCATCCTTCATATACCTATGTTTGGACCAGAATGCCTTGCATCTGTCATGTCTTTTATAAACAGTATTTACTGATATACTTCATATAAGACACACAGCTAAAACACCATATAGGTATAACCTAACTATTAAATTTTTTCCTATTATGTATTGATCACATGCATTATGTAGTTTTTTCCTATTATGCATTTTCCGTGCTTATGTTTTTTCCTATTATGTATGGATCAATAATGCCTTGCATCCGTGCTTATGTTTTTTCCTATTATGTATTGATCACATGCATTAAATTTTTTTCTTGTAAAGATCACTTGTAGTTTTGACATTTATACATTAGTGCAGTATTAAAAGTTGAAATGGATTATATGAGGGATCGTACTTGGATGTATAAGCGGAAAGATGGACGCAGTGTAATGTTGGAGGATTTTTTCTAGGGTATAGATGTATTTGTTGATTTTGCATCTAGAGAGTTTGGAAATCAAGAAATTCGATGTCCTTGTCAAAAATGTAAAAATGAAGCTCTTAGGGATGGTGATACCGTTAAATTCCATTTGTGCAATTATGGATTTGTGCTTGGTTATGAGTTATGGAGATTTCATGGAGAAGTTAGTGGTGCTACCAGCAATAACGACGATGGAAATAGTAATTGGGATAATGATGATAATTATTTCCAAGAGAATAGGATGGAAGCCATGGTTTATGATGCTGGAGGTTCACTCCTTCACAACATGTCTGAGAGAGATTTAAATGTGGAGGAACCCCCTAATGCAGAGGCGAAGAAATTTTTTGATTTGTTACATGCTGCGAAGCGACCTTTATGGGATGGTTGTGAAACCCATACAGAGTTATCTGCAACTACTAGATATATTGCAATCAAAGCAAAATATAATAGTTCCAAAAACGAATTTGATGAGTATCTTAAAATCAGTAAGGAAATGTTGCCTCTTGATAATGTCTTGGGTGATAGTTTTTACAAGATGAAGAAGTTGGTGACTGCATTTGGTTTTCCATATCAAAAAATAGAGGCATGTCGAAATGGTTGTATGTTGTTCTCGAAAGATGACAATGAGCTTAGAACTTGCAAATATTGTTCCGCTGAAAGATACAAAACAAAGAAAAATAAAACAAAAGACGTCCCATACTCAAGGTTGCACTACATGCCGCTTATTCCTAGGTTACAAAGGATGGATGCGTCTATGGCTACTGCATCACACATGAGATGTCATGCTACTCGGAATTATAGTGATGAATTGTCGTGTCATCCTTCAGACGGAGAAGCATGGAAGCATTTTGATAGAACATATCCTGACTTTGCGAAAGAGACACGTAATGTTAGATTAGGCATGTGCACGGATGGATTTGCGCCATTTAACCAATTTGGAAAACAATATTCTTCTTGGCCGGTTATTTTGACGCCTTATAATTTGCCACCATGGATGTGCATGAAAAATCCTTATATGTTCTTAACTCTTATAATTCCTGGGCCTAGAGATCCTAAACAAGAAATAGACGTATATTTGCAACCACTAATTAATGAGTTGAATCTCCTTTGGAATGGAGTTCTTACGTATGACGTGTCAATGAAGAATAATTTTATCATGCGTGCATCTTTGTTATGGACCATTAGTGACTTCCCAGCTTATGGTATGCTCTCTAGTTGGAGTACGTCTGGTAGATTATCATGTCCGTATTGCATGGAGTGGACATTGTCATTTCATTTGGCTAATGGAAGCAAAATGACTTGGTTCGATTGTCATCGTTGTTTTTTAGATTTCGATCATCCATGTAGACGAAACTAGAAAGATTTTCAACGAAACAGAGTCGTTACCGATCCAGCACCGTCGATGTTGTCTAGTAAAGAAATTTATGAACGCGTGCAATATTTTCCAAAAATATATAATAATCCAAATGGGTTAAATTTCAACATTGAAGACAAAGGTTTGAGTCGTAATTGGTGTAAACAAAGCATATTATGTGAATTGCCATATTGGAAAAATCTATTAATTCGTCATAATATTGATGTCATGCATAATGAAAAAAATGTTTTTGAGAATGTATTCAATACAATTCTCAATGTCAAAGGTAAAACTAAGGACGATTTGAGATCAAGACGTGATATACGACTTTACTGCAAACATCCCGAACTTGAGCTTGGTGAAGATGATAGTAACTTTAAACCTAAAGCATGTCATGAGCTAAGTCGGGATAGTTGTAAAATTCTACTGAAGTGGGTGGAGAATCTACGATTACCGGATGGTATTGCTTCAAACTTACGTAGATGTGTTGATTTGAGTAGCTTGAGAATGAACGGAATGAAAACCCATGATTGCCATTTATTTTTGGAGAATCTTTTTCCAGTTGCTTTCAAAGAGTCGCTTCCGCATAAAGTTTGGTGTGCTATAACGGAGCTGAGTCTATTTTACAAGGAGTTATGCACAACAACACTAAAATTGGACCGAATTGAGAAGCTTGAGAAGATCGTACCAGAACTAATTTGCAAATTGGAGATGATATTTCCCTCTGGTTTGTTTAATGTAATGGAGCATCTTCCGATACATCTTCCTTTCGAAGCTAGAATGTGGGGACCTGTTCAATATGGGTGGATGTATCCGTTTGAAAGGTTATTTTATAAAACTCATATCATATTAGTACATATTATATATTTTCAAATTTGTTTACACATGACACTTTAGGTTCATAAGGCACTTGAAGAAAAAAGTGACTAATAAGGCATGCGTGGAAGGATCAATTTGTAGTGCCTACATCATGGAAGAGGCGGCAACATTCTTTTCTTATTACTTTGAGGATCATGTAAAGAAAATGAATACAACTATCTCACGCAATGATCTTAGTACAGACGAATTTTTCAATGATCGTTCATTATCCATGTTCAAAAAAGAAGGACGTCCCTATGGTGGTTGGAAAAAACATTGGTTGACTGATGAATAATACAACGATGCTCGAAATTATGTTCTTCTTAACTGCAAAGAAGTAGAACCTTATATAAGGTGAATTTTGGTAGCATTCAATGATTTTAATTTCAAAATTTAAGTATCTTACTCACTTTAGTGCTCTTGTAGAATGTTTGAGGAGATGAATCATGCTATTCCACGAGCATCAAATTTAGTGATTGGTTTCTCAATTATGTAAGATTAATATGACAAAATTCAGCTACTTTTTATTTGAAAACGTATCAAATATACTCATGTATATATTAATTTATGTTTATTATAATAGGTATGTGATCCTGTTAATAAAGTCACGGAAAAATGGTTAAAGTTTATTACATTTGGACCTCAAAAGGAAGTGAGGAAAAGCAAAGTATTATTCGTGAATGGGTATAAATTTCAAACAGAGGAGTACGGATATGGAAAATCAACTTATAATTGTGGTGTATGTGTTAAAGGCAGCAATGACCCAGAAATGCATATGCAAGACTATTATGGTATTTTGAAGGAAATTTATGAGCTGACTTACTCTATCGATCCGGAGCAAAAAACTTTCCTATTCAAATGTCATTGGTTTGACAATAAACCTAAAATTGGAATTAATTAGCATCATTTGTACAATCTCATTGAAATAAATCATAAGTCCAAATATAAGACCTATGATCCGTTTATTCTAGCAACACAAGCAATTCAGGTCTATTATGTAGCATGTCCATCTGAAAGGAGAAACAAAAATGATTGGTGGGCTGTGCTTAAAACGAAATGTAGGTATACGTTTGATGAAAACATCTTGAATGATCAAGCTTATCAAGAAGACATCGATCATATCGTTGAATTCACCATGGACAGAGAAGGTGACATTGGACCTCTTAATGACGGCGTTCAGATCACGGAAGTTTTTCATACGGATGTAGAAGATGATAATATAATTGTAGACCTTGAGAGTGAAAATGAAAGCTCAGAAGATGATGAATTAGATGTTGATGGAGAATGATAGTTGATAAGTCTGTTAACATTTGTGACTGAGAAATTTGATGTTTTGATTGTTTTCATTTCTCTACTTATTCAGTAAACCATTATTATCATTTTTAGTAAACCATTGTTGTCATTTTTCTGTTTTTCTATTTATGTGATCTCGAACATCTGCATGACACGATATTTATGAATTACGGTAATGTGCCAAATTGTAATCACGAACATCTACAAAAATAGGGGCTTACAAAATTGCTAGTAATTTTTATTTATGCCTCACCGATAAAAATTATTCATTGTAAAATTGTTTCCTCGAACATCTGCTAGTAATTTTGAGGTAAATGTCAATGCCAATTAGTCCATTCGTATGGCAGTTGCTACCTTTTTCTCTTAGTTTAACCGATAAATTCAAATCTGAACAGTTGCTGCCATTGTAGATGTTGAGGAGTTCATAGTATGAATTTTTGTTTAGTTGCGGCTATTCACTTTGATATCATCCTAAGAACAATTGGGAACTCATTGCTTTGTCGCCAATATCAAGTTTGTTGTCACATTGGTATGGACTATTGAGTGCATGATATTAAATATGATGCTTATTCATATATCTATTATTTGCGATTACCTATTATATGGTCTCATGTAGATTTTACCAAGATACCGAGGTAGTGGTTTGTTTCTTTTATACTATCAGGTTAATACATAATCAAATGTCTACTTGCAATGACATTTTGCTGTTATGTTACATGCTTGTTTACATGTTTGTGTACATAGGTTGTTCATTTCTATAATGAATTTACTTTAATCAATTTTAGTTCATCTCTTTTCTTTATATATCCTGTAGGATCGATAATAACCCTAGAGGGGGGGGGGGGGGGTGAATAGGGTTTTAACACAAAATTTAAAACTAAACACAGTAATAAAGAAATGCAGTAAAAATCACACGCAGATATACCAAGCTTCGGCAAACTGTGCCTACTGCTGCCTTTCTAAGATTTTTATTAGGAGATACAAACAGATCCCACTTACAATCCTATGCAAACTCGCAACTCCTGCTCCTGTTTATCCCTAAGCTCAAAATCCTAGACTAGTCTGTATACCCTAGACTAGATTTTCTCAGATTACACTTCAATATTCTGTGCTCCCTAGTTTTACAATAAAACTAGAAAAGAAATTTCAAAAAAAATTCAATGACAAAAAAAAACTTTAAAGGAAATAAAATGAGGAGTTAAAAGTGGGGGTCATCCCCTTTTCCTTTGCACTAGTCAAAAGTGGTCGGGCCACTTTATTTTTTGCGGTGCTCCCTTGTGTCTTCTTTAGCCCGATCCTCCCTTATTCTCTGAAACAAAAAAATGGCGGCTGCGATTAGGGTTTCAGTGATTTTTCCCTAAATCAATCTCGGTGATGTGTGTAATGGATCTCTGGAAGCTTGTTTTGCTTCTCCAGTGTATCTCCTTCGTCCTTGCGATCAATCTGAGTAAGTTTTATCAGCTCTTGCAATTTAGGGTTTCAGATTTCTTTTTTGTGTGTATCGATAATCAAGTCGATGATGAATTGTGTGCTTTTATAAGGGTTTCTACACCCTGGGGCTCTGATTTCATTGATGACTTGCTCGATTTGGCTGATTATTGGTGGTTTCCCCTTTTGGAATTCTCGAATGAAATTGAATGTATTGCCTTGTATGATTTTCAGTTTTACTGTCGCTTATGAAAATCTCGGTTTAAAAGGATTCCTTGAATCAAAAAAGGAAATTTCCCTTTTGAAAAAAAACAGCCTCGGCTCTGATTTGAATGTGGCAATTCTGGAAAAAATTAAATTCTTGTCAAATATGATTTTCTGCAAATTAAAACTCCTTGGCCCACTGTTAAAACTCTCGAACATTTCTGGTAAGAAATAAACTGATTAATTTCCTTGGTTCTTACGTATCATTCTGGAAATTTGTATATGTAAATGATTGTGTGCCCCCCAAGTGATTTCTTGCTTCAAAATTGACTCATTGACTTGTTGCTTGAATCATGCTTCAATCACCTATGACACAGCAGTAAATCTGGAAAATAAATTTTCCATATATTGCCATTTTTGTATTTTCAAAAGACTGTACTGCTTAATTTCTGGAAAATATTTGAATGAGTTTCCCTTGATTGAAATCAATCAGATTTGAAATACATGAGCAAAAACTGGAAATGAGTTTCTGTGTTATGAGTTGCCTTTGTATGTATACCAGAGCATAAATGTGCTCTGTCATTTGCTGTGTGGCTTGACATGTAGGCTCGACATTCTTGTTTGCTTGCATATACTTGTGCTGCCATGTTCCTTCACCTATGCTGCACTATGAATTTCAAACTACTTTTCCATGCACACATTAGCATGTGCATCTATCATCTGTGTTTGCCTATGCATCTTCACATGTGTGCTGTTTTGACCATTTGTATCTGCTATGTTCTTGAACTTGAATCTGCTGTTGCATTCTACGTCACTTAAGTGTGCACCATGCAATATTGCCTCTGCCTTGAACATACTTGCTGATTTGCATGTGTACATGCTTATGTACATGTTGGGTTTCATTGACTTATGTATTGAGCTCCCAGTTCCATACTGCTGTGTACATTTCACATGAATGTTGGTTTGTTCACTCATGTATGTGGGCTGCCATGCTGAACCATTCTTGAACATGCTTGCCAATATATTAATACATGTACAAACAGTGCTTGCACTTGCATAGATGACACTTTTGTTTGGGCTGCTTTGACCTTATTGACTTGACCTCGACCATGCTACATGAATTCACATTTGCTCCCCTACTGTCTTGAACCATTGCTGCACTTACATTTCTTGTTGGGCTGCACCATTTATTGTTGAAAGTTTGGCTTTACCTGCTTAATTTCTGAAATTCCCTGTTTGCCAAAATAAAAAAAACTGATTTGAACTTGGCACTTGGGATTTTCCATTTCATCACTGATTTGATTATTTGCTGAAACATGAACTTGAGCCTTGCTTTTGTGCTACTCTCGATCATGTTAATGCTGACATGTAAAGGCTTGACCATTTTGACTTTGGTGATTTTTGACTCCATGTTGACTTTGAAAGTTATTTGATGGTTGACCTCTTTTGAACCTGTCTTGATTTTGACAATTCACCTTGCTTTGCTCATCACTTGTTTGATTCTGAAAATAAAAAAATAGCAGTCAAACTGTACTGAGTTGAGGCTGGTCAGAAACAGTTGGTTCTGATCAGCAAACCAGTATGGTTTTGATGTGGCTGTTCAAGTCTGAAATATGATGAGAAAAACACACAGAAAGCTGAGACAAAAAAAATGAATCAATCACACAGAGAATCATTTTTGTCAAAAGTATTTGTTTTAGTTTCAGTGTACTGTGTATTTTTCTTTCTTTTGTGACAGGTTACAGGATGATGCTTTGGACAGCTAAGGTGTTCTTAACAAGAATAATCCAGCTAGAAATGAGAAGAAAAAAATGAAGTGCTTGTAAAAAAAATTGTATGTACTGAAATTACTTGTAAAGTGATTTGTAAAGTCTTGTGTGTAAATGAATTGTAAAATAAATAATATTATTGGAAATAAAATTTATTTGATTTTTCTATATTCTGTGTAAATTCTGTGTTATTTTATTTTCCAATAATACTAGATATTCCACAATCAAACACTCCAGTAACAAAAATCTATTTGTTATCATCAAACAAAAATATTAGTATCAACAAACTCCCCCTTTTGATGATGAAAAACAGACTTAAGATTTTTGTGAATAACGAGATGTGTTTGAACAAGGGCTCCCCCTACATTTGAGCTCCCCCTATCAGTTGTAAACAGACATGAGTAAAGAATTTGAAAATGACAAAAAAAATTAAACACTTAGCATTAATGGCAAAATAAAATCTATAGACGTCTGTAAACAACACAAAATCTTAACTTCTTCTCCCCCTTTGTAATCATCAAAAGAATAACAATTCTGGACATTTTAAAGAGTATGGACTGTAATTAGTAATCAAGTCATTTGACATTATCAGATTCAAACATGCCGAATAATCAAACAAAAAGATTAGAATAATCTGTAAAAGAAGAACACATTTCACAAGACAGAAAGTGGAACGATGAAATATTTAATATATATCAGGGATTTTTTTTTTGTGTATACTTAAATCCCCTTGATATATATAAAATATTAATGATTGATAGAAGGGTGATAGAGACAGAAGATGAAAGTGAACAAAAGTTCCTCAATTACTCATATTATAAAGCATATTTGATCGTATCAGAGCTACAAATTTTCAAACATCTCATATTCTGAAAACTTACACAGTCACAAATTTATCATAAATGTCCAAAACAAACTGGTCTTTTCTTGATGATTTGAAGCATGGATTATTTGTCAGAAAGATAATTGCCAACAAAACATCTTAAGAGAAAATTTATCCAAAAATGCTAAAAGATTAATTTATTTCTATAATTCCCAAATCCAAACGTAATCTGCAAAATCTGTCTTGAGGAAGGGGTTTTGTAAAAATATCAGCAAGTTGAGATTCGGTTGGAATAAATTCTATACAAATATCTTCACAAGCAATATGATCTCTAAGAAAGTGGTGTCTTACATCAATGTGTTTCGTGCGTGAGTGATGTACTGGATTATTTGATAAGTCAATTGCACTCTTACTGTCACATTTTAAAGGAACTCGTTTATAACAAAGTCCAAAATCAGATAAAGTCTGCATCATCCATAAAATCTATGCACAACAACTTCCTAAAGCAATATATTCAGCCTCAGTAATGGATAAAGCAACACAGTTTTGTTTTCTACTTGACCACGACACAAGTGAATGACCTAGCATGAAACACGTTCCACTAGTACTTTTTCTATCAGTGAGTGAACCAGCATAATCAGCATCAGTAAACCCAACTAAATTAAAGTTATCACAAGAAGGATACCATAAGCCCAAATTTGGTGTGTGTAACAAATATCTTAGAATCCGTTTTGTGGCTTTTAGATGAGATTCTTTAGGATTTGATTGAAAACGAGCACACAAACAAACAGAAAACATAATATCGGGTCTAGAAGCAGAAAGATAAAGAAGTGAACCGATAATACCGCGATATTTCTTTTGATCCACAGCAACACCTTTTTCATCTTTGTCAAGTTTGGTTGTTGGACTCATCGGTATTTTTATTGGCTTTGCATCTTGAACTCCAAATCTCTTTAACAACTCCATCACGTACTTCGTTTGGGAGATAAAGATCCCTTTGCTACTTTGTTTGATTTGGAAGCCAAGGAAGAATTTCAGCTCTCCAACCAAACTCATCTCAAATTTGCCCTGCATAACTTTTTCAAAATTTTCACACAAGACATCATTAGTAGCACCGTATATGATATCATCAACATAAATTTGGACGATTAAAAAATCATCACCATCATGAGATAAAAACAAGGTTGTGTCAGCACTTCCCTTTTTAAAACCGTTTTCCAAGAGATATGTACACAGACAGTCATACCAAGCTCGAGGAGCTTGCTTAAGGCCATACAATGCTTTTTCCAGTTTGTATACATGATTTGGATAATCGTGACTCTCAAAACCCGGGGGTTGTTCAACATACACTTCTTCTTTTAGTTCTCCATTCAGAAAAGCACTCTTCACATCCATTTGCTTTAATTTGAACCCCTTAAAGCACGCAAAACTTAACAAAATTCTGATTGCTTCAAGCCTAGCAACTGGGGCAAAAGTTTCATCAAAGTCAACACCTTCGATTTGATTGTATCCCTTAGCGACCAACCTAGCTTTGTTTCTTGTTACGTTTCCAGATTCGTCAAGCTTATTTTTGAATACCCATTTTGTTCCAACAACTGGGTAGTCTTTTGGTCTGGGTACCAAGTTCCAGACTCTGTTTCTCTCAGACTGGTTAAGTTCCTCCTGCATAGCCAACAACCAAAATTCATCATTAAGAGCAACATCATAAGAACTTGGTTCTATTTCAGATACAAAAGCATTATGAATACAAAGAGTACAAACTTCCCTATTGAGAGAGGATCGTGTACGAACACCAGCAGTTGGACTTCCAATTACCAAATCTGGAGGATGACTTGGCTTGAATTTTAGTCTTTCGATATCTGTTGCTGCTTCAGTGGCTTTTTCATTGTTTGTCTCAACATTGTTTTCTTGTTCAATTTCTTGTGCACCAGCATCATCTTTATCATCTTCAGGTATCGTATCCATATCTGATTCATTGAACTTGACGTTGACGGTTTCCACGATTGTTCTTGACTGTTTATTGAAGATTCTGTAAGCTTTACTTCTTGATGAATAACCCATGAAGATTCCATCAACTGTTTTTGACTCAAATTTCCCAAGCTGCTCACCTGTGTTCAAAATGTAACAAGGACATCCAAACACTCTGAAATATGAGATGTTAGGCTTTTTGTTAGACCACAGTTCATATGACGTTTTGTTAAGTATTGGTCTAATCATAACTCTGTTCATTACATAGCACGAAGTATTGACTGCCTCAGCCCAGAAAGTTTGAGGCAATTGATATTCACATAACATAGATCTAGCCATTTCTTGTAATGTACGATTTTTCCTTTCAACCACCCCATTCTGTTGAGGTGTTCGAGGAGCGGAAAATTCATGTTTGAAACCATTTTCTTCACAAAGATTTTCAAAGTCTAAGTTTTCAAATTCACCTCCATGATCACTTCTTAAAGTTTTAATTGAAACCCCTTTTTCATTTTGGACAAGTTTTGAAAACTTTAAAAAATAATCAAAAGCTTCAGACTTTTTGGCTAGAAAGTAAACCCATGTAAACCTAGAGTAATCATCAACCAATACATAACAATAACATTTACCATTTAAACTAGCAGTATCAGTAGGTCCAAACAAGTCCATATGAATCAATTCAAGCACTCGTGAAGTGCTAACAACATTTTTTGGACGGAAAGATGAACGACTAAGTTTTCCCATGGTACAAGCTTTACATACTTTCTTATTTTTGAAATTCTGATGTGGTAAACTGTAACACCCCGATAATTCTATAACTATGAAATTAGCAAATTAAAGTATAATTAATTTCAAATCAAAGAACTAAGGGAAACGGGATACGCCATTGCGTTCGTCTCGGAAAAATACGCGAAATAGAGTCCGAGTTTTCGAAAAACGGATAAAGTATGAAGAAGTTATGGACGAACGAAGTTGGGCGAAAAACCGGAAAACAGGGTCAGAATGCACTGGCGCACTTGGGAAGTGCGCCAGAACAAAAATGCACTGGCGCACTTGTGAAGTGCGCCAGTACATTTTTGACCTGGCGCACCTGCCAAGTGCGCCCAGGTCAAAAATGACCTGCTGGCCAGGTCTGGTCTAGCCCTGGCTGGCCAGGTCGGTGTGTGGTCGAATTTCTGTGGTCTGCTTTGTCATTAGGGCTAGGTGGCGGGTTTTTATTGGTCTCTCTTCCTAATGAATGGCTACGATCTAACCTAGCAACATCAATGGTCCTAATCAATTCCTAACCTCTATATAAACAACCCTAGACTAAACCCTAATCTATTCATTCAAAATAAGATTATAGCCGCCATGTTGCTGAGGAACGACAAAGAGTAGCCGCCGACTAGAGAGAGAGTTAGGAAGAAAGTTCTAAAGCCTAAAGCAATTCAAGCAACCTAAAGCTAATCAATTCAACAAAGGAATCGTGTCTCTTAATTAGAGAATTCGCCGCAACCATTGTAAGTAGAGTATTACTTTGGTATAATAAACAACTGTGTTGATGTGTATGCTTGAATTGTGGCAATGGAAGTAATTCATGTTTGTGCAAAATTATGTTATTCATTATAAAGAACTACATGCGGTAGTTCTATGCAAATATACGTTTGGAATATTGCGCAAATTATGTAATCTATGTTGAAGCTACATGTATGTAGTTGAGTGAAATTTATGCAAGTTTGGGGCTTTGTTATTATGTCATCATGATGTATACTTTGTGCATAAATCGTTTTGCAAGCAATTGAGACAAGTTTGGTTGTTATAGTTCATATGAAACTATGTTGGAATTTTGACACCTTAATCCATGTATTAAGTCATGCTTATGAATATGGCTAGGCTATGAATGATATTTGGCATAATTGAAATCTATGATTATGTCTATCTTGTTTAAAGAATTATATGATGACATATGTGAGACATGGCTAGGTTAGACTCAAAAATCCCTTTTTGCAAGTTTTAAAGCAAACACCATGTTTAGGAATATTTATGCATAAGTATGTTTATACCATCGTTATGTGATTAGACTTAAACCATGATTAAGTTGAATTATGCTTTTGTATTGGTAACAAAGTATCCCCTTTGTAAACGTGTAGAAATCTTATGAACATGACGTGTTTATGTTTATGCCATGAACAAAATTTAACTTTACTTATGCCATGCTTATGTTTGACATTATGCCATGTTTATGCCAAAAGTATTTATGCCATGCTTATGTTTGACATTATGCTATGCTTATGCTAGGAATATTTATGACATGCTTATGTTTGACATTATGCCTAAATAAGAATATAGGTTCATGTTGTAGTTAAACCTATGCAAGTTCACATGCTTTGATTCATGTCACCTATGTTACCACTATGCAAGTACACCAATTTCTATTTTGTATTTCCAACGTCGTATTGCAAGTTCATGCGCTCACCTTCCCCTTTTTGTGTATACGCCATAAGCCTCCCCTTTTCGCATGGCTAAATTGGGCTTTAAAAGGCTAAGCCCAATATATATATAAACGGACGTGTAAAACGGGGGAAAATAACGTTGGGTTAAAAATAAATTAATGAATGAAAATATAAAATAGAAGGGCCCAAATTCAAGTATGGGTTGGGCCCGTGATTGGTGTAACCTTTACACCATTAACTTAATAATGGGCCGCAAATATTTACATATAAATAAAGAAGAATGACAAGATATGTAAATGTAGAACATACGATGTGTTTAACCCGAGGTTGGATTGAGTTGTGATGTAAACCTGCCCGGAACCGCCCGGCTGTCCAGTAGTCACAACAATACCTATCCAATGTGGGAGGTTAAACATGGAGCCCAGCAAGGACCCGAGGTTAGACTGAGTTGTGGCGTAAGACTGCCCGGAACCAACCGGCAACAGGCAGCCACAACAATACCTGTCTAATGTGAGAGGTCAGGGCCTTAATAAGACAATTAAGGCTGAGTCAGGATTGATAGGATTAAGTGAACTAAAGACTTAATCAAAATGGAACATGCTAAACAAAACGGACTGGTGGGGTTAGGTTAGGAAACACTTAACCAACTTAGCATGTTGGCTAGAGATAGAAAACCTAGTAACGGGGGACCCTTTTCAGCAGTAACCCTAAAAGGTGTATCAGGATACCCTGAAACTAGGCAGGGTGGGGCACGATTACTGGGCTGATTGTAAGAGGTCAAAGCGACGGCGGTGGTGTAGCAGTGTAGGTTCTAACGGAGTGCGGGCGTGCACACACTCCGGCGCAGAAAAATAAGGCACTGGACACCAGTAGCATACCTGTGCACTCTAAGGTTGTGTCGGGTTGCCACTATGGGACTTGATACACCCCATGGTGGGACCAGCATAGGTAACTACAGACATCGGGGGCCGTAAGACACATGTAACTATGCGAGTAGGAGCCGATCATCATTGAATGGATCACATCACCCTGATTATGGGGTGCAAATTGGAAACTAGTTTATATGGGTTCAGAGATTAACATGGGGTACGATAGTATATTCGACCCTAGACAACTTAACCAAGTTATAGTGTTTGCCCACTTCTTGTTATTACATATCATACCCAGTTCTTTATTCATAGACAAAGTAGTACTAGACTTACTCAGGCTTTATGTCTGACTCTGTTTTCCTTTCCTCTTCTTTCTTCCGTTCCCCCCCCCCAGGTCCTCAGGGAGGGAACACAGCAGCTTGATCAGCCTCAACATCCAGCTTGAAGAAGAGAAATGTATTGCTTGGACTTTCCTGTTTTGAACTATGGCTTTGGACAATCCACTATGGGGACTTTTGGAAGTTTATCTATGTTTTATTTATGCTTCTTTAAATCATGTACTCAAGACAGATTATGAAAATGTTATGCTATGTTTTTGGAAAGGATGTTGTTGTAACACGTATTTGACTTTATGAAATAAAAGTTTGTTGTTCTTCCGCTGTTTACAAATATGTGTTCTTATATCTGTCTTGTATATCTGTGACTTGTACTTATAAACCTCCACCAAAATTAGGGCATTCCCTTTGAGAGTGACCCTAATGGAGGTGGGGTGTTTCACTTGGTATCAGAGCATAGGTTTACCAGATAAGATAAAAAGTTTTGAAAAATTATTTTCAAAAAGGAAATTTAAAGAAGCATTTTTAAAAGATAAAATATTATTTTGTTTTAAAAGGCAAAGTCCCCAAAGCCATAGGTATTATCTCTTATCCTTCGTTTTGAATCTATCCTTTCGGTTTCAGCATGTCTGGAGACCTTACTCCCCAGCTGCTGACGCTTTCACTCCTCCTCCTCCACGTGAACCAACAAGCGGAAGAGTCCCAGTGTAGGAAGACGAATAATAGTCAAACAAGAGAGGATCGTAACAGTAATAATAAGAAACGAGAAAAAAAAAGGAAATGTAATTTTTGTGGTACGGAAGGGCACATAGCCAAGGAATGTAGAAAGAGGAAAAGAAAGCAAAGAGAATGTTTTCATTGTGGGGAGATTGGACACATCAGCAAAGATTGCCCTGAGAAGACAGACTTTAAGAAGGGCGGGGAAGGCAACAAAGAGAAGAGGACGTGTAATTTCTGTGGCAAAGTGGGGCACTTAGTAAAGGACTGCCGGAAAAAGAAGGCCAAGGAGAATGGTGGGTGCTTTTCTTGCGGTGAGACTGGCCATAGGGCTAGGGACTGCCCAAAGAAACGAGGACAGGGGCAGGGGGATGGATCCACCCCAGGGGCACAGGTTCATGTGCTGGAAGCGCCACCTCTGCAACAGCGAGGTACAAACACTTCTGTAGAAAGTGTAGTTTATCTTTATGATCACCCCGTTCGCACTTTGTTTGATTCTGGCGCATCACACTCCTTTATCTCGTCTGCTTTAGTAGAATCTCTGCACCTAAAAACTAGTATGGTAGAGGACCCCTTAATTGTTTCAAACCCAATTGGGGGCCCAGCTCATTTGTCTATGATCTGTTTGGATTTGAAAATTTCTATTCTAAGCGTAGAATTTCTATGTAGTGCCTTTGTTTTGGGCTTTTCGGGGTATGGTTTGATTTTGGGCATGGATTGGCTATCCAGTAATGGGGCCATCCTTGATTGTGAGAAAAGGGTTGTTAGGCTCCTAACCCAGCTCGGTAATACTTTGGAAATTTCTTGTAATCCCTCGTATGCGGTTATGCTTAGTTATCTTGAATCGCTAGATGCCTCTGTTGAAAATTTGCAATCAGTTTGAATGGTCCGGGAATACCCGGATGTCTTTGAAGAGGTAAAGGGCTTGCCTCCGAAGCGGGAAATAGACTTCCGCATATATCTTGTAGATAATGCAAAGCCCGTTGCATTGCCCGTTAGACATATGGCTCCACGAGAAAGGAAAGAGCTCAGTAAACAGATTAAAGAGCTTCTAGAAAAGGGGTTCATTAGAAGGAGCATTTCAGAATAGGGCGCTCCAGTAGTGTTCGCCACTAAGGATGAAGGTTCATTTCGCTAATGCATAAGTTGTAAATAATCACCTTAGTAAGTACATTTGGCAACATAGTTGACATTTGTTCATTTTCAAGAGAAAATTCATCTATGTGGAATACCTTCTAGTAAGTGAACAAGATCCAAGATTCACTAATGAATTTTGGAGAGCTTGCATGGAACCATGAGTATGCAGTTAAGGCTTGAGCCAAGTATACTAGAAGGAGAATAAGTGAAAGAGGAACGATAGGCAAGGGTTCCAACTCATATTTTGGAAACAAGGATTAAGAAGCTACGAAATTGTGAAGTTATAGACGGACAAAGCATAATGGAGTTAAGCTCAAGGAAGTGCGACTTAGAAGATTGAAGACTAGATTCGTGCATAATATCTCTTCTTAAGAGTATATCCTCTCGGTCCCATTCTCAATCCAATTTCTGTTGCAAACCACATAGGGAGTATGACTCATCTGTTAGTAACACATGTTGGGGCTCGAGGGTGTTCATCGGTTTGACTAAAGTTTTCGGGTTTTATAGGATACAGATTGGTCTTAGGAAGGGACTCCCTTATGACCTAAAAAGAGTCCATCATGCTTAGTTGCCTAGAATCATATATGGTGGTTGGGTTGAGTAATTCTTTGGGTGTCAGTCTGATGTTGATTTCGGTCTTCGGGGCTGATGCTTAGAGAGTTCTTCTCCTAATCAATATATATGTGGCATAGGTTTTCAGTTTTGACATTGCCTAATGGGCACAAAGTTTTTACTTCGACTATACCTTTAGGTAGGACCATTCCCTATCATTAAGAAAATTGGAAAATGGCTTATAGATTAGAGCTACCCGAGAAGTTGGCTGGAGTCCACAACGTTTTTCACGTTTCACATCTCCGAAAATGTCTACACGAGTCTGCTGAAGTAGTAGAGCCAAACATCCTCGAAGAGGCCGAAGTGGAACGCGAAGCAACCATAAGGAAAGTTCCAACCCGCATATTAGGAACGGAAGTGAAGAAACTACGCAACCGCGAAGTCAAGCTCGTCAAAGTTCAGTGGAGCGACGCCGAGGAAGACGCGACTTGGGAAACTGAAGCTAGAATCAGCACAGCCTACCCCTTTTCTGTTCGAGGGTACATCCTTGATCTTTCCTTTTCCTTAAGTTGCGCTTTTATCTTTTTAGGTATATTTCCTCGACCGTATCTTTTAGGTAGAATCTTTTTGGATGGAAACATGTAATTGAAACATGTTATGTATGATGGTTGCAAGTGGTTGCAAGTGATTGCTAGTGGTTGCTCGTGGTTGCATATACACACACAATCTAGGTTTTAGATCGGCTCAGTCGCTTCATATTGCATATGCATATATGTTTTTGTTCGTATGTGGTTGAACTTTAATGTGTTGTCATGTGGATGCTGCATTTGTATTGAATGATTGTGCACTCATGTAGAATCAAGAATAGGAAAATTTGCATACATAATGGATTCATGGCACTTACATAATTCGCATTAAGGAGGTCAACTGAATCAGTAGACCGCCTGATTTTGCATTAGATAAGTACATGTACACACACACTTTGCATATGATCATGAAGCATTAGAAGTATTTTAAGGACAATGGATGCTCGTGTTTAATGGATGAGTAGATGGATGATTGGATGTTAGGATATACATTCCTCCTAACTTGAAGATTTCGGGGACGAAATCCTTTTAAGTGGGGGAGAATGTAACACCCCGAAAATTCTATAACTATGAAATTAGCAAATTAAAGTATAATTAATTTCAAATCAAAGAACTAAGGGAAACGGGATACGCCATTGCGTTCGTCTCGGAAAAATACGCGAAATAGAGTCCGAGTTTTCGAAAAACGGATATCGTATGAAGAAGTTATGGACGAACGAAGTTGGGCGAAAAACCGGAAAACAGGGTCAGAATGCACTGGCGCACTTGGGAAGTGCGCCAGAACAAAAATGCACTGGCGCACTTGTGAAGTGCGCCAGTACATTTTTGACCTGGCGCACCTGCCAAGTGCGCCCAGGTCAAAAATGACCTGCTGGCCAGGTCTGGTCTAGCCCTGGCTGGCCAGGTCGGTGTGTGGTCGAATTTCTGTGGTCTGCTTTGTCATTAGGGCTAGGTGGCGGGTTTTTATTGGTCTCTCTTCCTAATGAATGGCTACGATCTAACCTAGCAACATCAATGGTCCTAATCAATTCCTAACCTCTATATAAACAACCCTAGACTAAACCCTAATCTATTCATTCAAAATAAGATTATAGCCGCCATGTTGCTGAGGAACGACAAAGAGTAGCCGCCGACTAGAGAGAGAGTTAGGTAGAAAGTTCTAAATCCTAAAGCAATTCAAGCAACCTAAAGCTAATCAATTCAACAAAGGAATCGTGTCTCTTAATTAGAGAATTCGCCGCAACCATTGTAAGTAGAGTATTACTTTGGTATAATAAACAACTGTGTTGATGTGTATGCTTGAATTGTGGCAATGGAAGTAATTCATGTTTGTGCAAAATTATGTTATTCATTATAAAGAACTACATGCGGTAGTTCTATGCAAATATACGTTTGGAATATTGCGCAAATTATGTAATCTATGTTGAAGCTACATGTATGTAGTTGAGTGAAATTTATGCAAGTTTGGGGCTTTGTTATTATGTCATCATGATGTATACTTTGTGCATAAATCGTTTTGCAAGCAATTGAGACAAGTTTGGTTGTTATAGTTCATATGAAACTATGTTGGAATTTTGACACCTTAATCCATGTATTAAGTCATGCTTATGAATATGGCTAGGCTATGAATGATATTTGGCATAATTGAAATCTATGATTAAGTCTATCTTGTTTAAAGAATTATATGATGACATATGTGAGACATGGCTAGGTTAGACTCAAAAATCCCTTTTTGCAAGTTTTAAAGCAAACACCATGTTTAGGAATATTTATGCATAAGTATGTTTATACCATCGTTATGTGATTAGACTTAAACCATGATTAAGTTGAATTATGCTTTTGTATTGGTAACAAAGTATCCCCTTTGTAAACGTGTAGAAACCTTATGAACATGACGTGTTTATGTTTATGCCATGAACAAAATTTAACTTTACTTATGCCATGCTTATGTTTGACATTATGCCATGTTTATGCCAAAAGTATTTATGCCATGCTTATGTTTGACATTATGCTATGCTTATGCTAGGAATATTTATGACATGCTTATGTTTGACATTATGCCTAAATAAGAATATAGGTTCATGTTGTAGTTAAACCTATGCAAGTTCACATGCTTTGATTCATGTCACCTATGTTACCACTATGCAAGTACACCAATTTCTATTTTGTATTTCCAACGTCGTATTGCAAGTTCATGCGCTCACCTTCCCCTTTTTGTGTATACGCCATAAGCCTCCCCTTTTCGCATGGCTAAATTGGGCTTTAAAAGGCTAAGCCCAATATATATATATAAACGGACGTGTAAAACGGGGGAAAATAACGTTGGGTTAAAAATAAATTAATGAATGAAAATATAAAATAGAAGGGCCCAAATTCAAGTATGGGTTGGGCCCGTGATTGGTGTAACCTTTACACCATTAACTTAATAATGGGCCGCAAATATTTACATATAAATAAAGAAGAATGACAAGATATGTAAATGTAGAACATACGATGTGTTTAACCCGAGGTTGGATTGAGTTGTGATGTAAACCTGCCCGGAAACGCCCGGCTGTCCAGTAGTCACAACAATACCTATCCAATGTGGGAGATTAAACATGGAGCCCAGCAAGGACCCGAGGTTAGACTGAGTTGTGGCGTAAGACTGCCCGGAACCAACCGGCAACAGGCAGCCACAACAATACCTGTCTAATGTGAGAGGTCAGGGCCTTAATAAGACAATTAAGGCTGAGTCAGGATTGATAGGATTAAGTGAACTAAAGACTTAATCAAAATGGAACATGCTAAACAAAACGGACTGGTGGGGTTAGGTTAGGAAACACTTAACCAACTTAGCATGTTGGCTAGAGATAGAAAACCTAGTAACGGGGGACCCTTTTCAGCAGTAACCCTAAAAGGTGTATCAGGATACCCTGAAACTAGGCAGGGTGGGGCACGATTACTGGGCTGATTGTAAGAGGTCAAAGCGACGGCGGTGGTGTAGCAGTGTAGGTTCTAACGGAGTGCGGGCGTGCACACACTCCGGCGCAGAAAAATAAGGCACTGGACACCAGTAGCATACCTGTGCACTCTAAGGTTGTGTCGGGTTGCCACTATGGGACTTGATACACCCCATGGTGGGACCAGCATAGGTAACTACAGACATCGGGGGCCGTAAGACACATGTAACTATGCGAGTAGGAGCCGATCATCATTGAATGGATCACATCACCCTGATTATGGGGTGCAAATTGGAAACTAGTTTATATGGGTTCAAAGATTAACATGGGGTACGATAGTATATTCGACCCTAGACAACTTAACCAAGTTATAGTGTTTGCCCACTTCTTGTTATTACATATCATACCCAGTTCTTTATTCATAGACAAAGTAATACTAGACTTACTCAGGCTTTATGTCTGACTCTATTTTCCTTTCGTCTTCTTTCTTCCGTTTCCCCCCCCCCCCCAGGTCCTCAGGGAGGGAACACAGCAGCTTGATCAGCCTCAACATCCAGCTTGAAGAAGAGAAATGTATTGCTTGGACTTTCCTGTTTTGAACTATGGCTTTGGACAATCCACTATGGGGACTTTTGGAAGTTTATCTATGTTTTATTTATGCTTCTTTAAATCATGTACTCAAGACAGATTATGAAAATGTTATGCTATGTTTTTGGAAAGGATGTTGTTGTAACACGTATTTGACTTTATGAAATAAAAGTTTGTTGTTCTTCCGCTGTTTACAAATATGTGTTCTTATATCTGTCTTGTATATCTGTGACTTGTACTTATAAACCTCCACCAAAATTAGGGCATTCCCTTTGAGAGTGACCCTAACGGAGGTGGGGTGTTTCATAAACCCCTGACAAGTTCATTTGCTTTCAGTCTTTCAAGAAGACCCATACTTGCATGTGCCAACCTTCTGTGCCATAAGATTGCCTCCTCTTCTGTTGCTACCAGGGACCTAGATACTGTTACATCATCGAAAGAGAGAGTATAGACATTTCCTTTTCTTTTCCCTGTAAACACAACCTTTCCAGAGGAGATCTCAATGATTTTGCAACTATTATTATCAAACACAACATTCATTCCTTTATCACAAAGCTGACTGATGGAGATAAGATTGTGAAAGAGATTATCAACATATAAAACATCAGTTAAGGCAAAGATACTGTTACCTACTTTTCCTTTACCAATAATTTTACATTTGCTGTTGTCACCTAACGTCACATTCCCACCTTTATGTTTTTCCAGGCTAAGGAACAGTCTTTTATCACCTGTCATATGTCTGGAGCAACCTGAATCCAAGTACCATTTTTGTTGCTCCTTAGCCCGCCAACATACCTACACAAACAGAGAAGGAGATGACCTAGAGAAACTTCTAGGCCTAATCTTATCAGTAGTAGAAGAATGATAGTCATAAGATTCTTTTGGAATCCAAATTTGATTTTTCTTCTTATTTGTGTTCCAATCTTTGTGATAATTGTGTTCCAAGTGTTTAGGGACCCATACCTTTTTGAACTTCTGAATTTTACTGCTAATCTTGCAATTTTCATGACTGTGACCAATCACCCCACATTTTACACATTTGGGAAAAATACTTTTACCTTTAGCATTGTCACTTCCAGTTATTTCTTGTATCTTCCCAAAACCCAGTCCTTTTCTATTATTCCCAACCAATTGGTTTCCAAGTAACATTTTAAAAGATGTTTGACCGATTGAGAATTTATTCAATGTGACTTCTAGATCTTGCACTCTTGTTTTTAAGATTGTGTTCTCATTCACAAGTGAAGTGCATCGTTTAATGTAGTTCTTTCTTTTAGTGTCATCTTCAACTTTTAGAGTCAAGTTTTCTTTTTCAAGATTCTCAATGGTGCTCTTGAGTGTTAAAATTTCTAGATTCACATCTTTACACATTTCACAATCTAGATTATTGGTTTTTGAAGCATTTTTAATCTCAGATTCCAACTTCTTATTATTGTGAACAAGGTTGAGGTTTTCTGCTTTAAGTTTCTCTGCGTCTGATTCTAATGTGTCAATAATTTCAGAAAGATGTTTACACATTAAAACTAGATCGTCATAACTGTATACCTCGGTGGTTTCCTCGTCAGTATCTTCTAGGTCTGATTTTGCCATGAAGCACAAATTGCTTTCCTCCTCACTGCTGTCTGAATCTTCTTCTCCTTCCTCGTCATCCCAAGTTACAGCAAAAGCTTTCTTTTTCTTCTTGTTTCTTTGGAGAAGTGGACAATTTGGTTTTATGTGTCCAGGCTTTTGACAGTTGTAGCAGAGTGGTTCATCTTCTGAATTGTTGGTCTTTGGTTTATTTCTTCGAGGTTTGAATTTTCTCCACTTCGTGAGTTGTCTGACTGCCATGGCAAGCTGTTCAATAGGATCTTCACTATCGCTGGTGACAGTGTTGGACAAAGCTATTGACTTCTTTTTCAGATCTGAGTTGTTGCGATCTTCTCTTGCTTTAAGCTCCATTTCTTATGTCATCAGATTCCCGATAAGCTCTTCCATGCTCAGATTGCTCAGATCTTTGGATTCTTGAATGGCTGTGACTTTTGCTTCAAAGTTCATGGGCAGAACACGCAGAATCTTCCTCACAAGCTCCACTTCTGTATAGACCTTTCCAAGGGCTCTGGCATTGTAGACTAGTACGGAGAAGCGTCCATACATGTCCTTGATGCTCTCGTCCTTCTGCATGTTGAAGTTTTCATATTCATTACTGAACATGGCAAGACGGGATTCTTTAACCTGAGAAGTTCCTTCATGTGTGACTTCCAGAGTATGCCAAATTTCCTGGGCTGTATTACAATGAGAAATTCTGTTATATTCTGTTTTATCAAGAGCACAAATCAGAGCATTCATAGCTTTAGAATCTATAGAGTATAATTTCTTATCATTTGCATCCCACCTACTTTTTGGTTTAGGTGTTACAATACCATTAACAGTTTCAGTCGGAGGTGTATATCCAGTTTCAATGATATCCCAGACATCATAATCAACAGACACTAGATAAATTTTCATCCTAGCTTTCCAATACGCGTAATCACTACCATTGAACATGGGTGGTCTAGCAATAGATTGACCTTCAGAAAAAGCATTGTTTATTGAAGTCATGATTCTAGGGTTCAAACACCTGCTCTGATACCAATTGTAGGATCGATAATAACCCTAGAGGGGGGGTGAATAGGGTTTTAACACAAAATTTAAAACTAAACACAGTAATAAAGAAATGCAGTAAAAATCACACGCAGATATACCCAGCTTCGGCAAACTGTGCCTACTGCTGCCTTTCTAAGATTTTTGTTAGGAGATACAAACAGATCCCGCTTACAATCCTATGCAAACTCGCAACTCCTGCTCCTGTTTATCCCTAAGCTCAAAATCCTAGACTAGTCTGTATACCCTAGACTAGATTTTCTCAGATTACACTTCAATATTCTGTGCTCCCTAGTTTTACAATAAAACTAGAAAAGAAATTTCAAAAAAAATTCAATGACAAAAAAAAAACTTTAAAGGAAATAAAATGAGGAGTTAAAAGTGGGGGTCATCCCCTTTTCCTTTGCACTAGTCAAAAGTGGTCGGGCCACTTTATTTTTTGCGGTGCTCCCTTGTGTCTTCTTTAGCCCGATCCTCCCTTATTCTCTGAAACAAAAAAATGGCGGCTGCGATTAGGGTTTCAGTGATTTTTCCCTAAATCAATCTCGGTGATGTGTGTAATGGATCTCTGGAAGCTTGTTTTGCTTCTCCAGTGTATCTCCTTCGTCCTTGCGATCAATCTGAGTAAGTTTTATCAGCTCTTGCAATTTAGGGTTTCGGATTTCTTTTTTGTGTGTATCGATAATCAAGTCGATGATGAATTGTGTGCTTTTATAAGGGTTTCTACACCCTGGTGCTCTGATTTCATTGATGACTTACTCGATTTGGCTGATTATTGGTGGTTTCCCCTTTTGGAATTCTCGAATGAAATTGAATGTATTGCCTTGTATGATTTTCAGTTTTACTGTCGCTTATGAAAATCTCGGTTTAAAAGGATTCCTTGAATCAAAAAAGGAAATTTCCCTTTTGAAAAAAAACAGCCTCGGCTCTGATTTGAATGTGGCAATTCTGGAAAAAATTAAATTCTTGTCAAATATGATTTTCTGCAAATTAAAACTCCTTGGCCCACTGTTAAAACTCTCGAACATTTCTGGTAAGAAATAAACTGATTAATTTCCTTGGTTCTTACGCATCATTCTGGAAATTTGTATATGTAAATGATTGTGTGCCCCCCAAGTGATTTCTTGCTTCAAAATTGACTCATTGACTTGTTGCTTGAATCATGCTTCAATCACCTATGACACAGCAGTAAATCTGGAAAATAAATTTTCCATATATTGCCATTTTTGTATTTTCAAAAGACTGTACTGCTTAATTTCTGGAAAATATTTGAATGAGTTTCCCTTGATTGAAATCAATCAGATTTGAAATACATGAGCAAAAACTGGAAATGAGTTTCTGTGTTATGAGTTGCCTTTGTATGTATACCAGAGCATAAATGTGCTCTGTCATTTGCTGTGTGGCTTGACATGTAGGCTCGACATTCTTGTTTGCTTGCATATACTTGTGCTGCCATGTTCCTTCACCTATGCTGCACTATGAATTTCAAACTACTTTTCCATGCACACATTAGCATGTGCATCTATCATCTGTGTTTGCCTATGCATCTTCACATGTGTGCTGTTTTGACCATTTGTATCTGCTATGTTCTTGAACTTGAATCTGCTGTTGCATTCTACGTCACTTAAGTGTGCACCATGCAATATTGCCTCTGCCTTGAACATACTTGCTGATTTGCATGTGTACATGCTTATGTACATGTTGGGTTTCATTGACTTATGTATTGAGCTCCCAGTTCCATACTGCTGTGTACATTTCACATGAATGTTGGTTTGTTCACTCATGTATGTGGGCTGCCATGCTGAACCATTCTTGAACATGCTTGCCAATATATTAATACATGTACAAACAGTGCTTGCACTTGCATAGATGACACTTTTGTTTGGGCTGCTTTGACCTTATTGACTTGACCTCGACCATGCTACATGAATTCACATTTGCTCCCCTACTGTCTTGAACCATTGCTGCACTTACATTTCTTGTTGGGCTGCACCATTTATTGTTGAAAGTTTGGCTTTACCTGCTTAATTTCTGAAATTCCCTGTTTGCCAAAATAAAAAAAACTGATTTGAACTTGGCACTTGGGATTTTCCATTTCATCACTGATTTGATTATTTGCTGAAACATGAACTTGAGCCTTGCTTTTGTGTTACTCTCGATCATGTTAATGCTGACATGTAAAGGCTTGACCATTTTGACTTTGGTGATTTTTGACTCCATGTTGACTTTGAAAGTTATTTGATGGTTGACCTCTTTTGAACCTGTCTTGATTTTGACAATTCATCTTGCTTTGCTCATCACTTGTTTGATTCTGAAAATAAAAAAATAGCAGTCAAACTGTACTGAGTTGAGGCTGGTCAGAAACAGTTGGTTCTGATCAGCAAACCAGTATGGTTTTGATGTGGCTGTTCAAGTCTGAAATATGATGAGAAAAACACACAGAAAGCTGAGACAAAAAAAAATGAATCAATCACACAGAGAATCATTTTTGTCAAAAGTATTTGTTTTAGTTTCAGTGTACTGTGTATTTTTCTTTCTTTTGTGACAGGTTACAGGATGATGCTTTGGACAGCTAAGGTGTTCTTAACAAGAATAATCCAGCTAGAAATAAGAAGAAAAAAATGAAGTGCTTGTAAAAAAAAATTGTATGTACTGAAATTACTTGTAAAGTGATTTGTAAAGTCTTGTGTGTAAATGAATTGTAAAATAAATAATATTATTGGAAATAAAATTTATTTGATTTTTCTATATTCTGTGTAAATTCTGTGTTATTTTATTTTCCAATAATACTAGATATTCCACAATCAAACACTCCAGTAACAAAAATCTATTTGTTATCATCAAACAAAAATATTAGTATCAACATATCCAAGGTGAGATTTTACCTCACATGACTATCCCAACATGCACTGAGGCCATGTACTGATTTGAATTGAATTGCTAAATAATTAGTTTGATAGGTAAAGAATAAATTAGTTTATAATTTCAATTCTAGAAACCGTGTGTTGCCGATATGGCTGGGCACAAATACACACATATATACATTGTATAGAAACTCCTTGTTTGAATTACCTTGCACTTAATTTTCTATTCATAATTCAAAGTATCACCGTTCCTTTCATGTGATATGCTCTTAACACAATTAGTGTAAATGATTTTGTTGAAACGCTCAGTTAAAAGTAATGCAATGATGTACAAAATTATGAGTTTAAAATTTTATTTTTGTAGGTATCGACAATGAATATAATTGTAATGTTAAGTAAATTTATGATATTTATAAAGACTGTTTATGTGTTGAATATAATCACTGTGTATGTGTAGTATATTATGACAGTTTTTCTATTTCTGTTTTTTTTATAATATAATGCAGGTTTATATTATGAATGTTTTTTCTGGTTTTATAATATGACTGTTTCTAAATATAATGCCTATTTTTAAATATTTCATGCATGATTGACAGATATGGTTGGCGCTACACGTGGACATTCGTATGTTTCCCAGGAACACGAGCAAGGAAAAGTGAGAGGACGAGGACGGGGAAATCCTCTACTTATTCAGTCAACTCTACCACCTAGTCATACCATTAAACCATATAAACAAAGTAAAATAAAAAATGATCAATCAGCATCACTGCGTCCTCGCTGCCCTACACGACTTTCATCACAACATACTTCTTCCCAACCTGTCTCCCCGCTGCAAAGTCAACTAACTACTCCGCAGTCTCCGCAGCCTATTCCTTTGCATGGTGCTCCTCCACAAACGGATCGACAATCTACTTCTCTGAATCCTTCTCCGCAGCCTAATCCATTGCATGGTGTTTCTCCACATCTTAATCGGCAATCTACTACTTCGTAGTCTTCATCACAGCCTTCTTCGCAGCATGATCCTCTGCATGGTGCTTCACAGCTTAATCGGCAGTCTACCAATCTGCAGTTTTCATCACAGCATTCTCTGCACCTTAATCGGCAATCTACTTCTTCGCAGCCGTCTCCACACCTTAATCGGCAATCTACTTCTTCGCAGCCGTCTCCGCACCTTACTCGGCAATCTACTTCTTCGCAGCCGTCTCCGCAGCTTAATCGACAATTTACTTCTTTGCAACCGTCTCCGCAGCATGGTGCTTCTCCGCAACCCAGTCCTCTACCAATAACGCAAACTGGTGCTTCTCCGCAGCATGCTAACTTTGATGCTCAGCATAACTCTCAACCCAGTCCACAAAACTTTACGAATGAGCATAGACGTGCATGTTCGTCGGTAACACATGATGGTGCAACAATCCCCACAACAAAGTCGATTAATACAGTTGGTCGTATCGAACTTCGATTTATAGAAGCAAAAGATAAGTAAGCGCTTTGCAGTGATTTGTATTTTACTTTTATTTGACTTGTATTATGATTACATGGAATATACTCTATACAACACTCTTTCAATGCATCCTTCCAGTGAACTATCGAGGAGGATGACCGCATCTTTTCATCAGCGTTTGGCTGATTTTTGGCCCACTTTTGGAAAGATACCGTCAAACTACAAGGATCTTCTTTTTGATGATTTTTTGGTAAGTTTTGACATCTATTATGAGTACTAATAGTTTCTGGTATTGGCAGTTCTTTTTTTTTTCTAGTATTCATGAAATTGTAGCTTACTGTAATGTGCCTTTAGTGTCATTGACGAATGTTGTAGCCCTGTTTAAAGTGTATTTTAAATTTGCTCATAGGATCATATGAATACATAATTTATTTTTTTGTTTTTTTCTAACCAACAATAAACTACTAAACATTAATGAATTTAGCATCAATACTATAAATGGAAGGTTTGATAAACAATTTGACGCTGTCTATCCCTTATATAACATCTGACGTGATATGCTTGCATATTCTTTTAGCATATTCTTTTACACATGCAAGAAAATGGTCTTTAAATGATTTTATGCTTGTGTATGGTCCCTATAAAAAATGATTATTTATTTAGAAAATATTTGTTAATAAAATATTTGTTTAGAAAATATATGCTACTTAATTAGCTTGATTTGTTAAAATGTCAACTCAAAATAAGATGAATTTATAACTGTTGAATTTACGTCTTTTTATATCAATCACTGGTAATGAGTGCGCATTTGAGGAGTGTTGAATTTAGAGTTTGTTTAATGTTAATAGCTAGTTAAATGACCAGTAGTGAAAACAATGCTAATGGCTTAGAGATTAATGAGCATAATAGGAGATACATAGTTAATTTCTTGTTTACCCAGTTATATGTTTAGTCTGCAGTAGCAAAATTGTTAAAGTCCAGTCAAGAGAAAAATATGTGTTAATTCGGTCCAACAATTTCATATGTTGAATAATATTTATCTAAGTATTGAGTTGGTCGATAAACTATAAAAATGGTTTATATTGTTAGTGGTTGCGAAAGTTGATATCTTATAACTTTAAAATGGTGTTTCACTTTCATCGTGTTATAAATATTATTGGTCAGCTTCATATAACGTTAATGATAGTGGAATAGTAATATAAGTATAAACTTCAGTCATACTGATAGAATTTAATTTTAGTATTTTGGGAAAGTATAAACTTTAGTTCGTTGGGCATCATTCATATGCCATAAATTTAATTCATTATTTCTATAATTTTCATTCAATGAATACTGCACGTCTTCACTTGCTAGTATGAATTATCACAATTTCTAATTCAAAGATAAGCATCCTACATTTTTTTAATTAGGGTCCAAGTCTGCTTCTGCATTAAGGAATACTGATAAATATTAATTAACTAAATTTATTAAGGTCGTTTCGTTTTGACAAAATAGTATGTAGTTATAAACATATAGTATTTTTCTTTTAGCTATTTTCGAGGCCATAACAACATCATGTTCTTAGGCAATGTAGTGCAGATTTATGTCTGGTTTATCTGTAACATATTGAATAATGTATAAAATACTAAAAAAATTATGGGCGAACACAGTATAACGTGAACCTCTTTTGTGATGAACTTCAACCCTAAAAAAACCAACACATATAATTGTCTAAATTAACATCCAGTTTTAGATTTACATTTAGTTCTAAGTTTTAGTCTTGATTCCAGTAGATTTTGGTTTCATGTTTGAGTCTCGGGTTGAAAAAATAGTAGTTTTGTTATGTACTTAAATTGTTAGTTTTGGCTTCATTATATGCTAATTTTCGCTTACACTCTTTCTAAATATTGGGCTGAAATTAAACATATCATATACATATTGCAGGGTCAGGTGTATGGTTACGAAGCTTATCAAATAGAGACAATACGAAAGCTTTGGAAGACGAAGGCTAGAAAACGATATTCCGATATGGTTAGCGATATGAAAGAAAAGAATGCTAAACCAATCTTTATGAGTCAAGCAATTTGGGAGTAGTGGCTTCAATACTGGAATCGTCCAGAAGTTAAGGATAGATCAAAGAAAGCTTCGACAAATAGAAACTCTAATCCTACTTTGCATAGTTGCGGATCTATTTCTATCCAGGAGCATGCTGTAAAATTGGTAAAAATTTTGTGTCATGTAACTCTATTTATTTTAGCATTATGACAAATAAAACTACCACTATTAACATACAAAATAAATTATATAGACCAAAGATTATGGTATGCCTCCTCGTATGCTTGAAGTATTTGAACGTACTCATGTCAAGGCGGTAGGGCGTAATAGCACCGACTCCTCTTCACATTCTTGGATAGATCCTAAAGCAGCTAATTTTTATGTATGTAACTATTTTTTTGAGTAAAAATTGTTGAGGATATATTTTAAAAATCTTTTAAAAAATTATTTCTTAACATGACAATTTGATGAAACCTTGCGCGGAGCATCTAAACGAACTTCGAGAGACAGCCGGTGAAGACGTCAGAGAATTGCCCCCGGAGACAGTGGATAGCTTATTTGAATCGCTTGTAGTGCCAAATACAAAAAAACATACTTATCCCATTGGGAATTTGGAGGTACTTAATTGCTGTTTTTTACTTACTGTCTCTTTTTCTTACTGTCTAATTAGTGTCTTTTTTCTTACTATATTGGTGTCATTTATGTATGGCTGTATACTGTTATAGTGGGTTCTACTAAGTACATTGCTGTGTCAAACTGTTGTGTGTTAGCTGTAGCATCAGTTATTATTGCACCAGGTTCAATTTTTTAATTAGACTGGCGGCCTACAGAAAAAAATGGGCATAGAAGGTAACTATTGATAACTGGATTTGAGTAATATGATAGTTACAAGCATTTTAGGCGTAGTTTAAACTGGCCTACAGAAAAATTAAGTTGACCTGGTACTCATTTCATATAATTGCCACATGCTCCAATATGGGTCTCACCATCTAAGATGGTCCGATACTCGTTCCTCATAGTGAAGTCCTTATCCCAACAAATAAGATGTTAGTCAGGATCCTACTATGGCCATTTGCCTTCTGTTTTCTTTTCTTTCTTGTTTGTGGGGATTTGTAAATTCTAGATAGTTACATTTCGTATCATTCACAACCTCAAAGTGATCTATCGGCCATTCAAGCCACTAATGGATAAATCATACGAAAAACAAAGAATTTTTGAAGTAGAGATTCACTTCAAAACAGTTGCATTTGTGCTAAACTATGCTATACCATGCTAGTTATTTTACTGTAGTTTGGTTAAAAAGTTATACTAGCAGTGTCAAGTAATTATGTTTTAAGTTTAAGCACTGATCATTGGACCCAAATGATTCTTCCATTTTGTAATTAAAATCACATTCTTTCAAGAGTTTAATTGCAAAATAAAGAAATTCAAGACCTCTTGATTGGTTAGGTCTCAAAAGGACCATGATGCTTTAGTTCTAGGTGATTTTATCCCATACCAAATATTCCAGAGTAATTTTATTACTTGAGTCTATCCTTTTGCATGTGCTCATTGTTGTCTGCACCATGAACGTGCGTTGTTTACATTCGCTCCTTGGTCATTGCAATTTTTGTCCATGTCTTCATTGCTGTGTATTTCCATTGTCTGCATGTGTCATGTTCACATTTCCATCGTAGAAACAACCGCATCCTATTTTCACGTCTTGCTATTCATTGCCTACATCATGCTGCTATTTATGGCATCCATGTTAAAATTTATACCTGTACGACTATCTCTTCGCCTTGTTCTGAAGACCTGCTGTATGTTGGTGTTACTATGTTGCTTGCATGCATCCCCATTTTGATACTGGTCCGCATATTTCAGTTTGTCATTTAGGAAAAGAACACCTGAACTGAACTTAGGAAATTTGTCATGGTGACTATTTACATGTATGGATCGGATGTCTTTTACTTTCATATTTTAGATGTCCATCCTACCTCTTAATATACATTGTAATGCATGATTTCCTTGCTAAAATTACTTCATGCATGCTGCTTATAATCATTGTGCCTTGCCACTGTGTGAAAAGCTCCACCCTGAATATGGACATAAATTGCAAATGAACTGTCATTCATTTTAATACATTGAACTACCTTATGAACTATCCATACATATATTTCCCCATGTTTATTTGACAAAGAAGATATTAGAATGCTAGCAACTGTATACATAGAAGAAAAGCTCACTTGTATATTGTCTATATGTTGGTTGCGTAACCCACGATGTCACCAGACCCGGTCATTACGGTAGAAATCTTGCTGCCTTGTTTGTTGGGAACATTGACCTTTGTTATTAACATATACCTAATTGCACCCTTTTGTGTGTCATCTCCTTTAGTAATATACACCTAAGGAAAACATGCGAAAATACTGGGCTATATATTTCATGGATTGAAAACTAAGGTAGAACGACCGGAATTAGCTTTTCTTATCGAGTTCGAATACGGTTCATTTACGTACAACAATCATTTACAAAATAAATCATAATTTATATTTTCAAGAAAGTGTGCATTTGACAGTTTTTATTATGTTTTCAATGGGGAAAAAGAAACAAAGATGAAAACTTATTGGAAAGTTGCTGTGGTATTTTGAGTGTGAGAAAAACGGATCTTTTGAAATAATCACGAATGCTTTATAATGTACCTATGCAAGAGCTTTGGCCAGTAGTTAAATCTCTTCTAACCTGGTTTCACTACTGAAAATTACAATGTTACAATGTTTCTTGTCATTGCACGACCCATCCCTAGGTCTTTGAAAATGGAGTTGCTCCTGACCGAGCATTTGTTGCAATGTTATGTTTGAAACTGAATATCGTTATCTTAACTCAGCATAACTCAGTATTTACGGATACCTGCATTGATGTATCAACAACGAAGCTGTGGCTCCAAAAAAATTAAATTCAATATGAATTACATAACTCAGCATGCAGTCGACTTCTGTTCCCTTTGTACAAATTTTGCTAGCGTCATTTTGTGGACCGTGAAAGGTTGCGTTGATCAATCATAATAAGTATTATTTATAAGGATATTTTCTGGTATGCGCAACGCAAGCGCATATAAAACCCATTATATTTAAAATTTTAACCAGCTTGATTAAAAAAAATGAGGATCACGCCACCCTAGCTTCACTGTTTGATAAACTGTTTGGTCTGCAATCAGAGTTCAAAGCCTATTGTACTCAGGTTATGCATGTTTTAGTTCAATATTGTTGTGCTTTAACTATTACTTTTTTCCAGTTTGGCGCACATATCAGGGTAAGTTACCATGTATAACTGCTGCATGTAAATTTGCTGACTTGTGTTGTGTAATATAGTTAACTAAGTAGGAAGGTAACATAATTGTAGTTGGGTAATTAAGGGTTTCAATCATAGAATGCACATGTTGAAGATAATGAATGGACTTTATACTTTAGGTATTATCAGTCAAGCAAAGAATTAATATGCAGAGAACTGTCTAATGCTTATTAGGAAATGTGTATACTTATACCGTTAAACAGTCACTGTATGCTTTACGAAAATTTTGCTGGTGGATTGCATCTTTTGCATAAAACAGTGGGTCTAGACTAAAAGTATTAAAACTTTATTATCCTGCAGTTTTGCATCCTTGTCAAACTAAAAGTATTAATGCCTTAATGTCATTTTTACAATGCAGCTTCCATCGTCTTCTCAGCAATCAAAACGTCAGCTTGTTAACAATGAAGATGACGTCCATGAGCTACAAAAAACTGTCGAGGAGATGCACATCGAACTTGAGAGTGAGAGAGCAGAATGAGCAAGACTCTCATAACAATAGAAGGCAGATAAGGAGGCCTTTGAAGCACAACTAGCAAAGGTGATGACAATACTCAAGGGCCAAGAAAGAGTTTCACGTTCGCCTTCGTGATCTGTGTCTCGTTCGTTGGCTCCTTCACCATCGTCATCTACGTAGCTTGATTGGTATGTTATGACTTGTTTTGTAGTGATGTGGTTGTAGCACAACTATGGATATGTTTGTTATTTTGGTAGTTATGGGTTTTATTACTGTTGTGATGGTCATGGGTTGTATGTAGTTTAACGTTCACACCAGCTAAATAATTTTGTTGTTCATAATTCAGCTTGGTGCACGAAATGAAGGATTGTGGATGTTTTTTATGTGATATGCTAATATTATCTACGTTGTGTTGTTGCTTAAGAGTATTATTTGTACGCGGATGGCAATTTTATACTGTTTTTCGCTCGCTTTTAATATCAGTATTTGTAACTGAATAAGCAGTATAAAATTAATTTGGAAAGCTGGTAGAGCAGGACGGTAAAAAGAGTTAATGCCATATCAGAAAGGGAATACCGACGTATTAGTATCAGAGCAGAAAATCTAAAAAATGCGTTCCAAACATTCCGTCGTAAATTCGACACTGATTTAAAAGATTTTACCGTCAAATTACCAACAAAAAATAATAAAAGGAAACTTATACCAATTTATTTCCATCGCTAAACCTTTGCTGAATAGTAAGGGCTTACCGACAAAAAAAGAGCAAGATTTTTCATCAAAACTTTTTGTCGTGGATCCCTTGGTAATTAGTAAGGGTTTACTGACAGATTTTATAAATAATATTTTCTACTAAATTAATAATCCTTCGGTAAATCGTCGGTATATAAATAAAAATTAAAATTAAAGTAAATTAATAAATAATGTTTATTTTTGTTATAAAATTAGTAAAATTGTGACGGCCCGCCCCGCACCAACCAACATTTACTCCAAAGGTGCGCTGAACACATATCCAGTTAGCATGGAACGGGTCGCCAGAAGGAAAAGGGAGAAGGAAATGAACATACAAGGAACCTGTAGAATGTCTCACAGCGCATAGGACAAAATATAATAATAACATACTTGACATAAAACAGGAGAGACAGTGCATAAGCTGAAAATCAGAACTAAACATCATAGCAGCGGAAATCCAAAAGTACAGCTTATTACAACTTTCAAACTATCTCAAAGCAAAAGTAAGGTAAATGAGGTACACTAATAATGCCCAAGTAGTGACCACCAATGACACAGGGAGAATGTGTATATATATATCATACGTGGAAGCCTCCTGCCCGCCTCCGAATCAGCTACTCGCGCACCACCAGCTAACCTGTATCTAGTCTGCTCGTGTGAGCACCCAGAGTAATAAGAGGAGACATAAAACTCTGGGTCAGACATAAAGCCTGGTATGAGCGATAAGCATCTAAAGTGAACAATAACAGGTAGACTAAAACATAACTGAACCTGGACCTGCAACCAAAGAGTTAGCACTACATACTGTACAACACTCTAAGGTATCTCATCAATCAATATAAAGATACGGAGGTGGGGGAGGTGTGCATGTCATATTGATGGCAAACAATCAAACATAGCATCCATCCTCACATCTCTCACTCAGTGCGAAAAGCATACGATATTCACCACTTCGATCACCCAACATACCTTGCTACGATCACTTTGCCCCCATGAAGTCATAAATGGCTTCACTGCACTGATAACGTAGCCACAAATCCTTCGCTATGTCCACTTTGCCCCATGGAGTCACAAGAACCCCACTGCACTGACTCATAGCCTTACTAATCCTTACTATGTCCACTTGCCCCATGGAGTTATTCACTCCATCTGCGCTGGCTCATAGTCTTACTACGCATCACCTTGCCCCTCAGGTCATAATGACCCTACTGCACTGATAACGTAGTCTTGCTACCATCACTTTGCCCCTCAGGTCATAATGACCCTACTGCACTGATAAGTAGCCCATCATTCATTCTGAGTGGTGAATCGAAGTTATGAACGTCGACAACTCCTTAGCACACGTCCCGCAGCAAAGTCCAACCATGAAGTGAACTCATTGGTTCCCAACTGGTTCCGGGATCCTGAGCTCTAACTTCCATTTGGACTACCTTTGCATCTCGGGTTATTGGTCGTCACCAGATTGGATCGGATCGGGTCGCCTTCAGCATTCTTCATTGGATCGGGTCGCGCCTCCTACGTCGTATCGGGTCGCACTCCCCATCGTCTCGTGAATCCAGTCTCCATCGAATCGGGTCTCCACTTCTGGTCGGATCGTGAATACCCCATACGGATCGGATCGCGCTCCTCCGTCGTCTCGTTGTGCATCGGATCGTGGATTCTACCTTCCTCTAGTCGGATTGTGATATGAAGCATGAGTGGATCGGATCGTGTCGTAATGCTCATTGGCGATCCGGGTCGGAGTACTTCAATTTGGGCACGGCGCTACATCGATTCGTCTCGTGGGCCTTGCGCAGATGGTTCGGCTCGGAGGAGATGACTCGACTCGTGGTGATGTCCCACGATCCCATAGGGCGATCCGATCGTCCCTCAACCCCCTATGCGATCCGAACCCCTGCGCCTTGTCCAGCGAGCTGTTTACTCCCCTCGACGACGTTTTCGACCATTCCAACTATTCTAAACAGTCACATAGCATTTCATACCGTCATAGCAACATGCATAATCAACCACAAACATCAAAACATCAACATGGTAGGTCAAAATGAATCAGACATACCCAAAATCCCATATTTTCCCCCTAAGCATGTTTAGGTGAAACCAATGATATGATTAGCAAAACTTAACCAAACAGAACCAAATTTCTAGCAGAGGTTTAAAATATCATTCCGAATTTTATAAACATTTTTCCAGAATTTTATCATGTTTAAATTAGCTAATTAACACTAATCAACCCTAATTAGCCATAATTAGTGCAAAACTATGCAAATCACTCACCTTAGCCACAAAATAAACTAAGATCTGAAATGATTCTCTGATTTGATGTGAATCTCAATGCCAAACAGCAGCTCCTTTGTTGCTTTGGTGAAGATCTTCCTTGATTAGGGGTTGCTAAGCCAAATCCTTAAACAAAAGATGATTTGGAGGTGATTTAGAGGTTGGAGGCCATTTTTAGGGATCCTTGGTGATTAGTGGAGGCTAGAAAACTGAAATGGAATGACTCTCCATCTCATTTCAGCCCTCCCATAACCCTAATCCCGAAATGGGTTATGGGCCTACTCACTAATCACCCGATTTGGCCCGGTTAAGCAGTTTTTCACCCTCCAAACCTTGTTTCAGCCATATCTCCCAAACGGTAAGTCTGTTTGACTATTATGACCACTCTACGGAAAGAGAAACCATCAAACGAATCAAATGGAAGTGGTTTCAGGTCAAAATTCCTTTCCAATCAAAAGTTATGGCCAAAACAGTGCCGACTAGGGGTAAAATGGTCATTCGGAAATCAACAAAAATCATGAACATGGGAAATGACTCTAATAGATGTTTCCTAAAGTTACATGACCATACAACTTCATACGGGAAAGAAATACATATTCTATAATCCTTTGATGTGTAGAATACGGGTCGTTACACTCTTCCCCCCTTAAGAAATTTCGCCCCCGAAATTCCCTAATCCAAACACACACAAAGGTCCCGCATGCCTATCAACCATAAAACAACCATCAAACATACAAAACAAGCGAAATAAGTCTATCCTAGCATGCGGAATAACTAAATCGCAAAGTAAATCTTACCAGGCAAAGAGTTCTGGGTGTGTCTTCCTAATGCTCTCCTCTGTCTCCCAAGTACAATCATTCTCGTCCTCGCCCCACTGAACCTTGACTAGCTTCACCGACTTCCTTCGAAGTTGCTTCGTATCGTGCCCCACAATACGAATCGGCTTGCGGTTCCCAACCGCCTCAGGTTCTACCTCGAAGTCCTCTAACTGATCAGGTGAAATAGCCCTATCTGAGTCGTGAACGAACTTCCTTAGTTGGGAAACATGAAACACATTGTGAACTCCTGCCATTTTCTCTGGTAAGCCAACTCTATATGCCAAATTCCCGACTAGTTCAAGAACAGGGAATGGGCCAACAAATCTTGGTGCTAATTTGCCTCTCCTACCAAATCATATCATGCTCTTCAACGGAGAGACCTTAACAAACACCAAGTCACCAACGGAGAATTTCAAATCTCTTCTCCTCTTATCAGCATAACTCTTCTGCCTATCTTGGGCAGCTTTCATTCGTTGCTGAATGATCTTAATCTTATCTGAAGTTTCTCTCACCACATCTGGTCCAAGCACAAACTTCTCGCCAGTCTCTATCCAACATGATGGTGAGTTGCACGGTCTTCCGTACAAAGCTTCATATGGAGCCATACCGATATTGGATTGGTAGCTATTATTATATGCAAACTCTACTAGATGCAAATGGTCATCCCATAAGCCACCAAAATCCAATATACACGCTCTCAAGAGATCTTCCAATATACGATTCACCCTCTCCGTCTGACCGTCGGTCTGAGGGTGATATGCGGTACTGAGATGTAGTTGTGACGGCCCGCCCCGCACCAGCCTGCATTTCCTCCAAAAGTGCATTGTACACATGCCCGACTAGCACAAGACGGTCGTCAGTAGAAAAGAAAGAAGAGAATGAACTAATCAAGGAACCTGTAGAATGTCTCACAGCGCATGGAATAAAATATAATAATAATAATATACTTGACATAAAACAGGTGAGACAGTGCATAAGCTGATAACTAAAATCAACATCAACATCAAAGCAGCGGAAATCCAAATACAACTTATTACAACTTTCCAAATTTACTGTCTCTAACAAAAGAAAGCTAAAGCGGAAGATGCACCACCAATGCCCAAGCAGTGATCTTCAACAACACAGGGAGAATACTATATATATATATATATATATATATATATATATATATATATATATATATATATATGTTACGTGGAAGCCTCCTGCTCGTCTCCGGATCATCTACCCGTGCATCACCAGCTAACCTGTCTCTAGTCTGCTCGTGTGAGCACCCAGAGTAATAAAGGAGACATAAAACTCTGGGTCAGACATAAAGCCTGGTATGAGCGATAAGCATATAAACAAAATAATAACAGGTATACTAAACCATACCTGAACCTGGACCTGCAACCAAAGAGTTAGTACCACATACCGTACAATACTCTAAGGTGCCATAATAAATAGTGTAAGATTACGGAGGTGGGGTGTGCATGTCATAATGATAGCAAACAAATCAACCATAGCAACCATCCTCACATCTCTCACTCAGTACGTAAAGAATACGATATCTACCACTTTGGAACACTAGACAAATTGAGGTAACGACGGATCCCGACTTGTAGAAACCCTGCTATGACCAAGCCAAACACTTGGAGTCATGACCAAACATTTCAATGACCCACTTCATTGGTCGTAGCCCTCGGTTCTACCGATGCCATAATGGCCCTGAATCTGCCTTCGTACCTCCTACCATAGTGGTCCAAAGCTACAGACATCGTAAACCCCTTAGCATGCGTCCCGCAGCAAAGCCTAACCATGAAGCGAACTCGTTGATTCCCATCTGAATCTTGAGCTCTAACGTCTCATTTGGACTTTCTTTGCATCTCGGTTTTGGTCGAATTGGAGTGGGTCTTCAGAAGAGTTGTCGTGCAGTAACAGTCCTAGAACTCAGTTCGGTTCGGTAGTCATTGCCCTCGTCGGTTCGGTTCGGTCCTCCATCCTTGTCATCTTCCATTCAGTTCGGGTCGGGTACTTCACTCCAGGTCGGGTCGGTGTCCTCCTCCGAGTCGGGTCGGGTTGTCGTCTTCCTTCCAGTTCATGCTCCTCCGATCAGCTCCCTCGTTTTACATCTACTCCGATCCGATCCCTTCGCCTTACTCCAGTCCGATCCGCTCCGCTCCCTAGCTTACTCCAATCCGCTCTCAATGTTCTTCCGATCCGATCTGGCCTCCATTGTTCTTCCGATCCGATCTGGCCTCCATTGTTCTTCCGATCCGATCCCCTTTTCCACTACAACTCTAAGTAAATGGCCTTCCTTTTTGCCAAGTCTTTTATGTGCCAAACTCCAGTTCGGGTCGGGTTTTGTTGCCCAGTTCACATATCCGATCTGAGCCCTCATCCGATCCGTTCCGAAGCCCTGCACAACTTTCTGCAACTTTTTCCAGCAACTTGTTTATGCCGTTCGATGACGTTTTTGACAAATCTAACTATTCTAATCAATCACAATTCATGTCAAATAGTCATAACAACATAGCAAACTAACCACAAACACCAAAACAATGAATTCATATGTCAAAATGGATCAAATGTGCCCAAAACCCCTTATTTTCCCTTAAGCATGTTTAAGCAAATCGAATCATAGAGTTAACAAAACTTAATCATATCGAACCAAATTTCAACCAGAGGCATAAAACATTATTTAAGAATTTCTAAACATTTTTCCAGAATTTATTAGTGTATAAATTCGCTAATCAACACTAATTACCCCTTAATCAACCGTAATTAGTGAGAAATCATGCAAATCACTCACCTTGGCCACAAACAAAATTCTCAGAACTGAAACTCCTCTGATTTGGGGCGAATACTGATGTCCAACAACAGCTCTAACCTTGCTTTGGTGCTTTTTCTTCTTAATTTGATGTTGCTAAGCCTAATCTTCAATTAGAAAGTGATTTGGGGTGTTTTAGATGTAGGAGGCCATTGTTAGAGTGTCTAAGGATGAAAGTGGCGGCTGGAAAATGTCTAAAGAAATGTTTTCTAACCCTAATCAGCCCCTATATACCCTAAACCCGAAATTCCCCTCTGGGCCTAGCTGCTAATCACCCGGTTAAGCCCAATTAAGCTGTTTTTCACCATCTGAAACTTGTTTCAAGCATATCTCCCAAACGGTGAGTCCGTTTGGCTAATGTGACCACTCTACGGAATTGTAAACCATCATCCGGAGCCAATGGAAGTGGTTTTATGTCAAAATTCTTTTCCAGTCAAAAGTTATGGACAAAACAGTGATAACTAGCGGTAAAATGGACATTTAAAATCGGGAAAAATCATGAACATGGGAAATGACCACAATAGTCGTCCCCCAAAGTTACATGACCATACGACTTTGTATGTGACAGAAATAAATATTCTACGATCCTATGATGCGTAGAATGCCGGTCGTTACAGTAGTCCTGACCCTAGAGCCTCTTGTAAGCTCTTCCAAAACCCACTAGTGAACAACGGGTCTCGGTCACTCACAATGCTTTTGGGTACTCCATGAAATCTCACTACCCACTTCATATACAATTCTGCCAACTTGGCTGCCGTTCTGGTCGATTTGATTGGTATAAATCTTGCGCTCTTAGTCAATCGATCCACAATTACCCAAATGCTATCATATCCCGATCTAGTCCTTGGTAAATCATCGATGAAATCCATCGAGACTTGCTCTCATTTCCATTCGGGAATTTCTAATGGTTGCAACAACCCACTAGGCTTCTTTTGCTCGGCTTTAACTAGCTGACAATTCATGCATTTGGATATAAACTTCCCAATGTCTCTTTTCATCCCTTCCCAGTAGTAAGTCTGTCTCATGTCTCGATACATCTTATTACCACCAGGATGTATAGTCAGTTTTGAGTGATGACATTCTCTAAGCACTTCATCCCTCAAACCATTTACGTTGGGCACAACTAGTCTCCCATTCTTTCGAAGCCATCCATCCCGATCAAGCCCATACACATTCGTCTCCTCATCGATACCCATCTCTAACTTGGAGATGATTTCCAATAGGTTAGGATCGTCCCTCTGATTAGAACCAATCCGCTCTATCAAAGTGGGTCTGATCGTCAAACTAGCTAGCATAACTGGATCCAATTCGCACTTTGGTCTGAAATCAAACCCCGCGATAAACTCCAGTTGCTTCCATTCAAGAAACATTGCCCCTAAGCTGGCATGTCTCCTACTCAAGGCATCGGCTACCGCATTACCCTTCCCAGGTGTGTATGCGATATCAAAATCATACGAAGCCAAGAACTCTAACCATCTCTGCTGACGGAGATTCTATCTTTCTGAGAGAAGAGATACTTTAACGATTTATGATCGGTAAACAACTCAAATCTTTCTCCCAAGAGATAATGTCTCCACATCTTCAGCGCAAATACAATCGCTGCCAATTCCAAATCATGGGTAGGATACTTCTTCTCATGCGCCTTTAGCTGTCGACTAGCATAAGCTACAACCCTACCTCCTTGCATCAATACAGCACCCAGTCCGGTACCACAAGCATCCGTGTATACCGTCATCTCTTCATTCCCCTTAGGAATGACTAGCACTGGCGCACGTGTCAACCTCTCCTTTAGACTTTTGAAGGCATCCTCACACACTCCGTCCCAGACGAAGGACTGATTCTTCTTAGTCAACTGAGTCAATGGTGCTGCTACCTTGGAGAAGTCTTTGATAAACTTACGGTAATATCCGGCTAATCCCAAGAAACTTCTTACATCTGTAGCATTCTTGGGCATAGGCCAATCCTGTACCATAGCCACCTTCGCAGGGTCCACGGCAATGCCACTCTCGGGAACAACATGACCCAAGAATCTCACTTCCCTTCTCCAAAAATGACACTTAGAGAATTTCGCTTTCAATTGGTGTTTTCTCAACACCCCCATCACTATCCTCAAGTGCCCCTTGTGTTCCTCCTCTGTCCTTGAATAAACAAGGATATCATCCACGAACACAAGAACAAACTTATTCAACTGGTCTCTGAATACTCGATTCATAAGATCCACAAAGTAGGCTGGTGCATTGGTCAACCCAAACGGCATGACCAACCACTCATAAAACCCAGACGGCGTCCTAAATTCCGTTTTCGGAACACTCTCATCCGCCACTCTTAGCTGATGAAATCCTGTCGCGAGGTCCAACTGGGAGAACACTCTTGCTCCTTCCAGCTGATCAAACAAATCATCTATCCGCGGTAGAGGATACTTATTCTTCCTCGTTACCTTATTCAACTCGCGATAGTCCACACACAAACGAAGGGAACCATCTGCCTTAGTGGCAAATACAACTGGTGCTCCCCACTCGGAGACACTCCTTCTAACAAATCCCTTCTTCAAAAGATTGCTGACTTGCACCCCGAGCTCTAGCTGCTCCTTTGGTGCCATACGACGAAGTGGCATCACTATAGGTCTGGCATCTTTCACTAAATCAATACGGAACTCAATCTCTCGGTGTGGTGGAAGCCCGGTCACCTCCTCGAAGACGTCCGGATACTGGCCAACCACGGGCACATCTGACAACTCATCCTGCGGGATGTCAAGGGAATTCACAAAACTAGCCATAACCCCATCACAAGGTAGACTACCAAACACTACCCTCCGCCCATCATCCGCCCTCACAGTCACCAAAAAGCCCTCACAGTCTACCACCACCCCGTATTTTTGGAGCCAATCGACTCCCAATATAATGCCATACCCAGTAAAGCCCAAAACAAAGCAATCACATATAAACATACATCCATGACTCGATAAGACCAAATTCCTGCAAATCATACTAAGGCTAGTCGAACCACCAATCGGGTTCGTCACAACTAATGGTCTATCGACTATCTCGGGTTCCAGTCCCAACCTATCTACCAGGTCACTAGATATGAAGGAACGGGAAGCCCCAGTATCAAACAAAACTCGAACTGGTATATCATAAATAGAAAGCATACCTTGAATAACAACATTCTTTCCTTTCTCCGCTGCAGTTGGGGCATTCGACGAAGAAGGAATAGCATCAAGAGCATATGCTTTCACAATCTACTTCTCCTTAAGAGGTTGCGGACACTTATCTTTCTGATGTCCCACTTGACCACAGTTGTAGCACTTCCTTTCCGCTGGCTTGGCCCAACATTCCTTAGCATAATGGCCTTTCTTTCCACAGCTGAAGCACTCAACATCCTTCTTGCTCTTTTTCTGGCCACCTTTAGATTGGTCCTGCTTCCTCTTATTTTGAGAGCTATTCTTGCCTCCACCGCCCGCTTGCGACTTTGGCCCTTCTGCAGATGCAGCCTCAGTCTTTGACTTAGGGTAAAGGCTCTCTGATCTCAAAGCTTTCCCCACGATCGATTCAAAAGTCTCATCGATGTGGTTGATAAGCCTTTCCCCCAAGTACCCATCCAGACCAGTAATGAACTTCTCATTCTTCTTCTCAGGAGTATCGATAAGAGACAGTCCATACTTCGACAAAGTGTCGAACTCAGCAATATAATCAGAAACTGCCCTGCCACCCTGCTTGAGTTCCAAGAACCTCTTGAACAACACCGACTTCTGGGCAGCTGGAATAAACTTCTCGCTAAAGCGAGCCTTGAACTGAACCCACGTAACCTGGTCCTCTGGAGTAGCTGTTCTAATAGCATTCCACCAATTCATCGCTCGCCCTTGCAACTGACGAGACGCTAGCCTTCTCTTCATCGCATCCTCGAGACCCAAGTCATCAAAGATACGGTCACAGCTATCCATCCAGTCTTGAACATCTGTGGCCGACTCCGTTCCATGGAACGGCTTCCCACCTAGATTAGTGTAATCTTTGCACAACTTGGCGAAATCGACCCTAGGCGCCTGCACTACTGGGCCAACACCGGCTCCGGGATTGGGAACTGCCCCTTGCACTTCTCTAAGCATGTCTCTCATGAGGTTGGTAAACATCGCCCTCATGTCAGCGGCATTCCCATTATTGGCCCCTCTACCGGTACCTCTAACATGTCGGCTCATCGTCAATCTGAAAAAAGGAAAACGATCAACGACCCCATAGTGGTACTAGTGCAGTGCAACTTCATTCTTACACTACTAATAGTATATATATACATAGCTCTTGAAAACCAAAGTAATCACAAATACGCGCTCTACGCGCTCTCATATACGTACTAACTCTCCCTAGTGTCTTTCCCTAGGTTAACTACGCAACCTAGAGCTCTGATACCAAGTGTGACGGCCCGCCCCACCAACCAACATTTACTCCAAAGGTGCGCTGAACACATATCCAGTTAGCATGGAACGGGTCGCCAGAAGGAAAAGGGAGAAGGAAATTAACATACAAGGAACCTGTAGAATGTCTCACAGCGCATAGGACAAAATATAATAATAACATACTTGACATAAAACAGGAGAGACAGTGCATAAGCTGAAAATCAGAACTAAACATCATAGCAGCGGAAATCCAAAAGTACAGCTTATTACAACTTTCAAACTGTCTCAAAGCAAAAGTAAGGTAAATGAGGTACACTACTAATGCCCAAGTAGTGACCACCAACGACACAGGGAGAATGTGTATATATATATCATACGTGGAAGCCTCCTGCCCGCCTCCGAATCAGCTACTCGCGCACCACCAGCTAACCTATCTCGAGTCTGCTCGTGTGAGCACCCAGAGTAATAAGAGGAGACATAAAACTCTGGGTCAGACATAAAGCCTGGTATGAGCGATAAGCATCTAAAGTGAACAATAACAGGTAGACTAAAACATACCTGAACCTGGACCTGCAACCAAAGAGTTAGCACTACATACTGTACAACACTCTAAGGTATCACATCAATCAATATAAAGATACGGAGGTGAGGGAGGTGTGCATGTCATATTGATGGCAAACAATCAAACATAGCATCCATCCTCACATCTCTCACTCAGTGCGTAAAACGTACGATATTCACCACTTCGATCACCCAACATACCTTGCTACGATCACTTTGCCCCATGAAGTCATAAATGGCTTCACTGCACTGATAATGTAGCCACAAATCCTTCGCTATGTCCACTTTGCCCCATGGAGTCACAAGAACCCCACTGCACTGACTCATAGCCTTACTAATCCTTACTATGTCCACTTGCCCCATGGAGTTATTCACTCCATCTGCGCTGGCTCATAGTCTTACTACGCATCACCTTGCCCCTCAGGTCATAATGACCCTACTGCACTGATAACGTAGTCTTGCTACCATCATTTTGCCCCTCAGGTCATAATGACCCTACTGCACTGATAAGTAGCCCATCATTCATTCTGAGTGGTGAATCGAAGTTATGAACGTCGACAACTCCTTAGCACACGTCCCGCAGCAAAGTCCAACCATGAAGTGAACTCATTGGTTCCCAACTGGTTCCGGGATCATGAGCTCTAAGTTCCATTTGGACTACCTTTGCATCTCGGGTTATTGGTCGTCACCAGATTGGATCGGATCGGGTCGCCTTCAGCATTCTTCATTGGATCGGGTCGCGCCTCCTACGTCGGATCGGGTCGCACTCCCCATCGTCTTGTGAATCCAGTCTCCATCGAATCGGGTCTCCACTTCTGGTCGGATCGTGAATACCCCATACGGATCGGATCGCGCTCCTCCGTCGTCTCGTTGTGCATCGGATCGTGGATGCTACCTTCCTCTAGTCGGATCGTGATATGAAGCACGAGTGGATCGGATCGGATCGTAATGCTCATTGGCGATCCGGGTCGGAGTACTTCAATTTGGGCACGACGCTGCATCGATTCGTCTTGTGGGCCTTGCGCAGATGGTTCGGTTCGGAGGAGATGACTCGACTCGTGGTGATGTCCCACGATCCCATAGGGCGATCCGATCGTCCCTCAACCCCCTATGCGATCCGAACCCCTGCACCTTGTCCAGCGAGCTGTTTACGCCCCGCGACGGCGTTTCCGATCATTCCAACTATTCTAAACAGTCACATAGCATTTCATACCGTCATAGCAACATGCATAATCAACCACAAACATCAAAACATCAACATGATAGGTCAAAATGAATCAAACATACCCAAAATCCCATATTTTCCCCCTAAGCATGTTTAGGTGAAACCAATGATATGATTAGCAAAACTTAACCAAACGGAACCAAATTTCTAGCAGAGGTTTAAAATATCATTCCGAATTTTATAAACATTTTTCCAGAATTTTATCATGTTTAAATTAGCTAATTAACACTAATCAACCCTAATTAGCCATAATTAGTGCAAAACTATGCAAATCACTCACCTTAGCCACAAAATAAACTAAGATCTGAAATGATTCTCTGATTTGATGTGAATCTCAATGCCAAACAGCAGCTCCTTTGTTGCTTTGGTGAAGATCTTCCTTGATTAGGGGTTGCTAAGCCAAATCCTTAACCAAAAGATGATTTGGAGGTGATTTAGAGGTTGGAGGCCATTTTTAGGGATCCTTGGTGATAAGTGGAGGCTAGAAAACTGAAATGGAATGACTCTCCATCTCATTTCAGCCCTCCCATAACCCTAATCCCGAAATGGGTTATGGGCCTACTCACTAATCACCCGATTTGGCCCGGTTAAGCAGTTTTTCACCCTCCAAACCTTGTTTTAGCTATATCTCCCAAACGGTATGTCCGTTTGACTATTATGACCACTCTACGGAAAGAGAAACCATCAAACGAATCAAATGGAAGTGGTTTCAGGTCAAAATTCCTTTCCAATCAAAAGTTATGGCCAAAACAGTGCCGACTAGGGGCAAAATGGTCATTCGGAAATCAACAAAAATCATGAACATGGGAAATGACTCTAATAGATGTTTCCTAAAGTTACATGACGATACAACTTCATACGGGAAAGAAATACATATTCTACAATCCTATGATGTGTAGAATACGGGTCGTTACAAAAATGATGGTAAATTGTCGGAACATTCATGCTAAATTCCATCGCAAAATCTGACACAAATATCGTCAAGGGTTTCGCCGACAGACGCTTTATGTAGGAAATCCGTCGCTAATACCTGTTTAGCGACGGATTAGCAGCGGATTCTACCGCTGCTAATCTCGGTTTTTCTTGTATTGTTATATATTGATAAACATCAGTTGCATGCCGTGAATTGTCAGTGTGGCATGTTGAGATGCAAATGATCAAGGCTTTTGCTGAAAAGTAGAGTCTTGCGGTTGATGATCAAAGCATGGCTTTAAATTTCTTAGCTTTGTGTATAGCGTTAATTCGCGAGCCTCACACCTCAGTTTGAGTCAAAAACGGGATAAGGGACCCTAGGAGGACATGACATTTCCTTCTAGCTAGGAGTGGTGTCATGATATGGAGCCCATACATTTTTACTTATGTGGATGATGGATTGCGAGGTGCCTTGGATATTTAGTCCCTAGTGGCTCAGAGATAGGGCTGACAGGACCGAGAAACGTGTTTTCAGGAATTATTAATACTCAAAAGTAAGAGAGGACCGGCCTTGGAGGATCCAAGGGTTTACTGTGGGAGATCCTGGGTCATCTTGCAAAAGGTGATCCGAATCGGTAAGCAGTACAACCCATGCCTTGATTCATGATGGAAATCTAATTTCCAATACGACATTTTTCGGTTTTAGTTGTAGAACTAGTATGGCGACATGATATATGGTATCCATGTCGTCTATGATTGATACATTTATATTTGAAGTTGTTTTGACACTATACACTTATAGTAATATCAAAATGATTTGTTTTTAACATACCAAGCATGTTTGGCTATTATAAGGGAAAACTCTATACACCGGCTTGTGTTGTATTGTGTGATGGGACCTAAGTCTTATAATAGCTTCATTTTTCAAAAAACATTGCGTTGTTTTTATTTTAAACTGATATTCATGTGGAGTAAACCCGTTCCATGACATACGACATGGTCCCATGATTTCCTAACTTTTAAAATAAAGATTTAATAACTGATTTAATTCTTACACCAGTCTCATGACTGATTCGGAGTTTATTGTTTTAACCTAAACTCTGGGTGCCCATATTTTCCGCACGGGCAGATAGTAGTTTTGGTTTTCGCAGATATTTCCTTTCCCAGGATCCTCGATTTACAGCTGGAGCTATATTCGGAAAGCTTTGTATTCGTGTATCTCTTTCATTTATGCTAGTTGATATATTTCCGCTGCGCATTTTATTTATGTATTATATTTTCCGCTGCTATGTAATGTAATTTAAATCACTGATATTTTTCTGATGTATATTATTTATTCATACTCTGATATATTCTTGTACTCAGATGTAATATTGTTGTAATAGCAATGAAATGTTCTATTATTTGTGTCTGATGCGTCGCGTTCTCAAAGCAATCCGGGCTTTCTCGAAAGGTGAAGTTTTGGTCGTTTCATTGTGGTATCAGAGCTTTGGTTTACAAAGCTTGATAACAAGACGCATTAGAACAAAATGGAAGAATTCATCAGAGATTGGATTAGTAATATCCAATGAGAATGACTCATTAGAGATGGGATCAGTAGTATCCTAGAATGAGTTTCAAAGAGTGTTATTTTTAAAATAAAAATGAAAACATATTTTGTTTTGAAAATTTAAACCTTATTACACGTGTGTGAGTATTTTATTTTAAATTGATTTTGGACTATCGGGTATATAGAGATTTTAATATATGTCTGATCCACGTGTATACGAAGTCTCAAATATACTGGATAGATATAGAATCACACTCTAGTCGCCCGGGCATGATTCTAATGATGGCGCGCCATCATCATTATTTATGTTCGAGTTTCGAAAGTGGGATATATATATTTCCAATTGACTGGTGTGAGAACCAAAATTAGATCGGGTTATTTTTGTGATTTGGCCTAAAAATATGATTTTTTGGAGTATATATAAAGTTATATGATTGAAAAGATAACCAACTAATTAATTGCTGGTTGTGTTGTGTGATTATTAATCCAACTAATTAAAATATTGGAATGATCAAACCAATAAGAGAATCAAAAGTAAATTAAGCCAAATCGAATCAAATGTAGAACTAAATTGAAATTTTATTGGAATTGCATATATGTACATGTGTATATAATGAACAGGTCATAGCATGGAAGCTAAGAAGAGGAATAAAATTGTATGCCCGACAAATAGGTACGTATTTCCTGTATAGATTGGGTTTTGATGATTTTATGAGCCGCTTGGCTTTTTCTTTTTCTTTTGAATTGATGAGGGCCCTGTTAGGGAAGTTGCAGTTTCAGAGATCAACCCGTACAAAGGAGGTTACGGCGAAATTTTTCGAAAATTTAAGGTGTTAGCCAAATTTTTGCGAAATTAGAAAATTCTTAGAAACTGAAAAGTTAAAGAATGAAAGTTGAGTTGGTTAGTTTAACAACTTTTAGCTTCGTTCCTTTTCGAGGACGAAAAGATTTTAAGTGGGGGAGATTATAACAACCCGGAAATTCTGCATCAATTTAAAATTTTTATTTTAGCTATTTAATGGATTTTGAATATTTAAAATGATTTCTTTTAAATAATAACGACTATAAATTTATTTAAATCATAGTTGTAACGTATAAATTTATTTTAATTATATATTAGAGCCTGAAATGGCATGACAGTTTGAGAATTCGATTTTAAATTTCAATTGAATATATAGAATTCAATATAAATTGGATTTTAGTCAAACAAGAAACATTTGAATCGGTTTAATTAAATCTTTCTAACGAATGAAAGAAACTGAGATTTCACTTTATAAATTGAAAGTTATGGCCAGTTTAAAATTTAGAATAGTCACTATGGAATATATATATATATATTAAATATATATAGCCCTAAAAATAGCCATTTTGTAAATGAACTCCGTTTTCGACGAACCCACTTTTGTTGGATCCGGAATGTCAAATTATAGTCAAATTCCAATTTTCATAATTTTTGGAATTAGTATATAAGCATGGTAAATTTAAACGTGTTTTGTCAATTCATATTTAAATTTAAAATCCAATAAAAATATCATTTTTCAAACGGTCTCAAAATTCAACAAAATTAGATTTGTTAGGACCGTATCGTCAAAACATAGCTAAATTTATTTTTCTGGAATTTTTGGAGTCAGTATGTGACCCCGATAAATTAAAATGTACATTGAAATCAATTTTAAATGTTATATTAATTTATATTTTAATTTTGTCGAAAACTTATTGAAACAGTCGAATTGGCTTACGGGACATATCCTATTATGTCCAGAATGGGGGCTACACTAGGGACGACGGTCATTGGGTTCGATTTGGGGTTTGAATGAAAAAGGGACATTTTGGAATTAAATTAAATAATAATGTAAAGGTTCAACTCTCCCACCCTCTCTTCATACGTCGTTCAGATTGAAAAAAAAGGGAAAAAGAAAATCTCGCAGCCGCCCGTCACTCCAGCCCTCCACGGCCGCCGCATCATCGCCGCCCCTACCCCAATGCCGCGCCTCCTCCGATCTCCTTCCTCCTCCCTCCTCCGCCTTTCTCCACCTCCCATTTGAAATCAAACCCAAACTGCAAACCCTCCAGCCACCGCGGGCCCCTATTCCGCTGTCGCCGGTCACCTAACCACACCCCCGACATTCCAGCACCCCCTGCGCCACCTCCTCCGCCACCAACTGCCAACCATGGACCCCCGTCGACCAAAAATGTAATTTTTACAAAATTCCTGTTTTACATTAAACCCCCTGACCTTCTATAGCACATATCTTCCAAACCGAGCCCCTCTAGTGAAAACTCCACAGTGCCAAAATCGGGAGCACGATTTTCTCTTCGATTTGAGTATATGGAAGTCATATTTTGGACTGCGGGGTTATTCAGAAAATGCGTTCAAAGTCTACTATCCAAATACTGTCTTTTCGCAAATTATGGCGAATTGGAGAATTTTCCGGAAAAGTCCATCAGGCGAAAGTTGTCCGGAATAGCGCGTTTAAGTTAAAGAAAAAAGATCATGTGAAGATTAGAGCTCGTTTACAAATTCCAAGATCAGAACAACCATTTAGAACATTAGAAAAGCGTGGCGGAGTGGATTCCAATGTGAGAACTCCTTCTCACTCAGACTATTTACAATTAAATATAGGTTGTTGACGGGCCTTAGTAGCTCCTAACACTATTTTTTTGTACAAACCGTGGATGTTTATTTAGATTGAATTATGGTAAAATTGATTGATAGTGGTATATTGATTGTGGTTGATTTATTGTGATGGAATGATTATTGTGTATTGCGCGAGCCAATATCAGGAGAGGGATAATGCTAGACATTATTCTGTTTCTAATATCGCGCTGTTGTTATGCCAAAATTTTCTGAAATAAACTATATAAAATGTTTATGTGTCGAATAAAATGTTTGAACAATAAAAATACCATTTTTATTGAATGTATGAACTATATAAAATAGTCAAGTGTTGAAGCAAATATTTTATTGTTAAAAATATAATTTTTAACCTATATGTGAACGACATAAAATTCTTTTGAAATGAAAATAAATATTCATTTACAAATCGGACGATTTCTTTATGTACACCCATTTAACTGACATTGATTAGGACGATAAATTTTACACATCGCCCAACTGCACAAATAATATTCAGAATTTGTTGGTTGAAACCCCACACGGATATTGGGATGATATTTGACGTACACTAATACCAATTGTTTAGTTGTATGTCAATCGATTGGTTAACAGACTGTTGTAAGCGTTATTATTTATATTTAATGCTTATGCAGTTGTGTAATGCACTCTGCATGATGGATGATTGTGTATCATTATTGTTGTGTACATGTGATGTATGAAATCCATATAAATAAAATAAATGGTAATTGATTGTGTCTGATTCCAATTCAGGAATAATGAATATTTTAAAATAATATTCTGTAAAAGATTAAAATGTGAATTTGAGGTCCGATTTTGGATGGATACGAAAATATTGAAGTATGTGGAGCCGTGTTGATTAGATATGCGCCATTTTAACGCGAACGATATTTATATCGATTTTATTCATTTTTATAATGAATATCGAAAGGGGAATGATTTCAAAATCTAATATTTTGAAAATATTATCATTTTAACATTATAATGATAATGAATATTCAATTTTGATTTAAAATTGAAATGGAAGTGGGATCCTTTTAAAACGAATTTATAAAATACATTTTGAGCAGAAACGGAATATATATATACATATACATACATATATTATATATATTAAATGGTCTGAATAGAACGCGCCGCGACCGTTCGCGAATTTCGACCATTGACTTCGAATTGACATTACGGGAGATCCAACCATCGGATTCTCCTAAAACCATAACCATTGGGCTCTTATCGAAAAGAGCTTTCCTGTGAATATAAGAGATTTGAAATCTAATGGTTGGATTTGGAATTATGTCCAAATCAAATTTGGAAAAGGCCACTATGGATGCAGTTCGGTGGTCGTTATTGGAAACCGACTGTACATGCCTTTATAAAATTATTAAAAATATTAGTAATTTGTGTAAAATCATAATAAATGATTTGGAAAGAATTTGGATGAAAAACTCCACGTTTGTAATGATTAAAGTATATTTTTATCAAAATGAACTAGTTAATAATTAGAAAGATAATCCAACGTTTTTAAATAAATAAATTGAATTTGTGAATGTTTTAATCCAACCAGAATTTTCCATTGTATGAATTGGAATGAATTTGAATGGAAATCATCTTCAGGATATTTCGATATTGGATTCCGTGACAATGCAGATATTGTGGAGGAATTTGGAAGATAGATATATATCGTTATTCCCCATAAAATATGTGTTGGTTTCAAATTTTGATATTGAATGTAAGCCGATATAATTTCTGTTTAGAGCCTTATATTTAATATCAAAGTGGATTTTGGGTTTGTTGTGAATGGTTTCTTCAGTAACACTGTTCTTAAACCCCATGTGAAAAGAATGAGTATTTTAATTAAGACTACTAGAGCTTCCAGTTATATTTAGTAATTGGAATAAAAGGTAATGTGAATTGGGTTTATTGTGAACTGTTTTTTTAACAACATTCGTTCTTTAATTCGATTAACAGTGAAATGTGATTATAAATCTTTTATTAAGATTTAATGGAAATTTTCCAAAGAAAAGTTTTCCAATTTAATATATTAAATTGGAATTCGAATTGGTAATAATCGAAGTGAGCTTCTGTGGAAGAAGACTGTTATTATATATATGGAATTTAAAAGGCTTTACTGTTATTCCATTTATATTATTGGTTGGATATGTAAACTTATATTGATTATATATATTGATCTGTTTTCCATGAAGATTCCATGGTTAATGGAATGTGATTTTGGGTTTATCGTGAATTGTGTTTTAAACGACATTGGTTCTTTAACTCAGTTAAAGACAGTATTACATGTCTAATATTATATTTCGAACCATATTGTTGATCTCTGCTAAATATATATCTGTTTGGTGGAGGAGAATTTATTCTGTTGCTTAACACACTTCTCTAAGATGTATGAGCTTAGAGGTAATATATTGGTAGAATCCAGTGGTATGGTGTAGATTGTCGATGTGGCATGTTTGTGTTTCCAAAGTTAAATAATCATTAAATAATGATTGTTGGAAGAATAAAACTAAGTAGAGCTTTAATGAATCTTAAATTAGACTGAAATGTGAAGGGGATGATTTAATTACCAAATTTGGGAAATGATCGAGAATGGAGTACCACCAGTTTTACTCCAAACGAAGGTTAAATCTTTGATTAGATTTGAACGTGAAATGGTAATTAAATTTACCGATAACACCATGGGTGTCAAATATGGAGTACTACCAGTTTTACTTCATGGGATGGATAGGTTGGGATTGGGTTAATATAAATAAATTTTACTTTAGTAAGGCTCGCTAATCTCGACTAGTTGATAAATCTTAATTTGGTTTATAATTAATAAAGGATAAAATCAAATCTTCTGAAAATTGAAATCCAAAGGAAAATTAAAGAATAAATTTAAAAGAATTTATCTTTGATAAAATTAAAGGGCAACCTTTCCCTAAAGTTCTGAATATTTGAATAAAGGAATATTCTGAATTGGAATGAGGCGTATGATGTGTTTTTATAGCACTTGATTATAAAATATGTGAGTTATTCGGAAAGACCGAGTTTAACCGATTCTGAATAATTAATACGACGACTAAAAGTCAACAATGAAGACGATGGTTGAAGACTGGAGATATTCACATTGGTTGGATGATTTCTGATGTCTTGATTGGGATGTACACCCAGACAAGGTAATAAGTGGTGATCGTCTAGATGTACCTGGAGATCGACCGGATATGCGAGGACCTCTCTCCTGTATTGGACATCTGGGACGAGGAGTAAGGTGCCTCCGGTTTGGTTCAGACCCATAACAGACTTATAAATGGATGTGTGTCTGACATTCGATTTTATTCTATGTCGGTTGATTTTTATTAAATATTTATATCTGTTTGGTAGCGGAGAATTTATTCTTTTGCTTAACGCCCTTCTTTGAGACGTACGAGCTTAGTGGTTATATATTGATAGACGTCAGTTGCATGGCATGAATTGTCAGTGTGGCATGCTGAGATGCAAATGATCAAGGCTTTTTTTAAAAAGCAGAGTCTCATGGTTGATGATCAAAGCACGACTTTAAATATCATAGCTTTGTGTATAATGTTAATTCGCGAGCCCCATATCTCGGTATGAGCCAGAAACGAGATTTGAGACCCGAGGAGGACATGACATTTCCTTCTAGCTAGGAGTGGTGTCATGGTATAGAGCCAAGACATTTTAACTTATGTGGATGATGGATTGTGAGGCGCCTCGGATATTGAGTCCTTAGTGGCTCAGGATAGGACCAGGAAACGTGTGTTCAGGAATTATTAATCCTCAAAAGTAAGAGAGGATCGGCCTTGGAGGATCCAAGGGTTCACTGCGGGTGATCCTGGGTCATCTTACTAGAGGTGATCCGAATCGGTAAGGAGTACATCCCTTGCCTTGACTCATGATGGAAATCCAATTTCCAATACGACATTTTTCGGTTTTAGTTGTAGAACGAGTAGGGCGACATGATATATGGTACCCATGCTGTCTATGATTGATACATTTATATTTGAAGATATTTGACACTATACACTTATAGTAATATCAAAATGATTTGTTTTAAATGTACCAAGCATGTTTGGCCACTTTAAGGGAAAACTCTATCTACCGGCTTGCGTTGCATTGTGTGATGGGATCTGTGTCTTATAATAGCTTCATTTTTAAAAAAAGCATTGGGTTGTTTTTAGTTTAAACTGATATTCATGTGGAGTAAACCCGTTCCATGACATACGGCGTGGTCCCATGATTTCCCAACATTTAAAGTAAAGATTTAATAACTGTTTTGTTCTCACACCAATCCCATGACTAACTCGGAGTTTATTGTTTTAACCTAAACTCTTGGTGCCCATATTTTCTACACGGGCAGCTAGTAGTTTTGGTTTTCGCATATATTTCCTTTCCCAGTATCCTGGATTTACAACTAGAGCTATATTTGGAAAGCTTTGTATCAATGTATCTCTTTTAAATATGCTAGTTGATGTATTTCCGTTGCACATTTTATTTATGTACTATATTTTCCGCTGCTATGTAATGTAATTTAAATCACTGATATTTTTCTGATGTATACTATTTATTCATACTCTGGTATATTCTTGTACTCTAATGTGATATTGTTGTAACAACAGTGAAATGTTCTATTGTTTGTGTCTGATGCATCGTGTTCTCAAAGCAATCCGGGCTTTCCCGAAAGGTGGAGTTTGGGTCGTTTCAATATATATACCGTTGACGTGATAGGATGGGTTCTTAAGTGGCTAGGGTCAACCTTAGGGTCTTAAGTGATCGAAGGAATCCACCCTTAATGAGAATGTTAGAATGGGCCTTAAGTGACCGAGAATGCCTACCTCGCTGGGTCATAAGTGATCGCTGATCCATCCTAAATGCATTAATGATGGTCTTAAGTGACTGATTTGGATATCCACTTCGTTAATTAGTATATACAATTGTTTTTGTATGCTTGTGTGTTCACATAGACATACTTTGAAGTATTTAACCTTCCAAATATAGAGTAGAGCCTTTAAACACATGTTATTTTCATTCACCAGAACTTTATGTTCTGATCTCCCTCCTCTTAGCATATAAACATGACATTAGGTAAGAACACTTGGATGAGTGATACCTTGGAGTTGGAATCTAACGATAAAGGATCCATAGCTATTAAGAATTTATGGCTGTATTATTATTATGGGGATAGTTAATGTTGATGTACCCATTATTGCATGAGACTCGTCATAACCGACATTTATGATGGTTTTAATTAAAAGTGCATCTATTTTAATTTATTATATCTTGTCTTTTCCAGCGTATGTGATTCTATCGCTTTAATATGCCCAATTATATCTGTTATACCACTTTCTTATAGGAAAAAATGATCCGTTTAGAAGGGCTCTAAGTTTCGATTGGCCATTCTGGGCCGGAATTTAAGCTTATTCTGGCCAGACTATTATAAGTTGCCTATGCAAGTAGACAACTTAATGATCATGAGGAAAGGCACCTCGTCCATGATTTAGAGTTAGCACCAGTGGTTTTATCCCTTAAGCTGTGGAGACATTTCCTTCTAGGTGAAAAGCTTAAATTGTTCACTGATCATAAGTCTCTTAGGTATTTGTTTTCTTAGCGAGATCTAAACCATTGGCTGCAGAAATGGATGGAATACTTAGCATCTTTTGATTTTGTTATCCAATATACATCTGGGAAGGGTAACGTTGTGGTTGACGCTTTGATTTGGAAGCCTTCTACATTTAGTACGATTACCAAGTGGAGACATTTAGAGTTTCTCTCTAGTTTCAATTTGTGACCAACGTTTGAGGCATCCCAAGGATTTCTTGGAGCTATGGAGGGAGACCGGTTATGATGGAGAGGATCAAGTATGAGCAAGGCCATGATGATGAGTTTAGGGTATTAGAGGAAAAGGTTTCTAAGGGAGAATCTTTCCCTCATTCTAGTAGATATTATGTTTATGGTACTTTGAGAAGAGAAAACTGACCTTGTGTCCCTAGGAGTGCAAATCTTAAAAGGAAAATTCTTGAGGAGTGGCATCGGTCTAGAATGACCATACACCTCGAAGGGGAAAAATGTTTAGGGACATGAAGAGAAGCTTTTATTAGGAAGGAATGAAAAGAGATGTTGTAGAGTTCATGTCTAGATGCTTAACTTGTCAAAGAGTGAAGGCAGAGCAAGGAAGCCTGGAGTACTTTTGTTACCCTTGAAGATTACCACTTGAAAATGGGAACCCATATCTATGGATTTTGTTGATGTGATTCTTAGGAGTAAAAATGGAAATGAAGCCATTTGGGTCATCGTAGTGGACTGATTTACGAAGAGCGCCAATTTCATCCCAATAAAGTAGAGTAGGACTGTTGCTTTGTTAGCTCAGTTGTATGTTAAGGAGATGGTTAGGTTGCATAGGATTTTGAGTACTATAGTTAATGGCAGAGAACCGTTATTTACTAGTGAGTTTTAGAAGAGCCTTCAAGAAGCTTTGGAAACAATGCTGAGTTTGAGTACAGCCTATCATCCGCAAATCGATGGTCAGACCAAGATATTCAACAACATTCTAGAGTATCTTCTTAAAGCTTGAATCATCAACTTCGGAGGAGCATGGAAGCAGCACTTTCCTTTGGTAGAGTTTTCGTATAACAACAGTTAACAAGCGATGATTGGTATGGACCCTTATAAACCATTGTATGGACTGCCATGCAAATTGCCCACTTGTTGGTTGGAAACCACCGACAAGGTTTTACACGGACCAAACCTTATCTGTGAGTCTATGGAGATTATTGCTTTGATTCGGCAGAGAATGAAGGCTGCCCAGGACCGACAGAAGTCATACGCAGATAGGAAGAGGAAAGGGATAGAATTTGACATCGGATATTTGGTATTTGTTAAAGTTTCCCCTCTTAAGAAGACATTCCTATTTGGAAATAATAGAAAGTTTTCTCTTAGGTTTATTGATCCTTTTTGGATTTTAGATAGGATTGGGAAGATGGCTTATCATGTGGATCTTCCCAAACGTTTGTTAGGAGTTCATAATGTTTTCCATGTTTCCTTATCTTTGAAAATGCCTTCATGATTCAGCACTCGATCTTAATGATACTGGGGACATAGGGAGCTTCGAGTTATAGTCCAGGGTGCCCCGTGCCACTGCAAAGATCGTAGAGTGCGAAATCAAACTACTCCGCAACTAATATATTCACCTAGTCCGATTTCAGTGGGGAGATAACCCTGGGAAAGCACTTGGGAAACTGAGGAGAAGATTAGGTTAACTATTCTAGTGTAAGAACCCGTATTTTTCGATTGTTTAAATATTTGAACTTAATATGATTTTTGAAAACTGTATGGTTATAAGTGAAATTTAATGATTTAAGTATGGAGATTTATGGTGTAAACTTATGTTAGACCAAATTATGGCTTTAACACCCAAATTGTCTGAAATTGCAGAGAATAATAACTGAAAATGAAAGAAAATGCAACACTCACACCAAATTTATAGTGGTTCGGCGTTAACGAGCCTACGTCCGCTTTATATGACTTTGATTATATGATTGAATGCAAATAAAATTAATAAAGTCTCTCAATCACACTGTTACAACGATAATTCACTCAATAATTTCGAGATATTATAGATTGTAAGTAATGGAGGAACGGTAATGGTGGAAACAATACTCAGAGTTGCCAAAAGATCCAAAGAAATGTCAAATATTGGGCTATTTATAGGTGATTTCTATAGGCGATTTGTGAAGACACGTGGCACAAATCTCGAGGATCTCGGAGCTATTCGTGAGTGGGTGGAGAAATGGTCAAAACGGCCATTATGGACCAGTGTCATCAGATCCTGTATACTCGGTTCGTGGGTGACCAGGTTGTGGCCATGTCTTCAGAAATATAGGGTCGGTTCGCGACCCTACAGCGCGAGCAGGTCATGATACCTATCACGAGTGGGTCGTGATTCCTATCACGAGTGGGTTGTGATTGTTGTGACGAGCTGGTAGGGGAAGTTGCATCACGAGTCGATGAGGAACATGGACCATCAGTCGAATTTGTTCAAGTGTGAGTGCGTTTGTTCACCAAATGCAAGTCTTCGTATTCTCGGTGACTTGGTTCTAAAGCTAGCCAACATTTTGCCCCCTCGAAGTACATTTTATCAGAGATGGAACGTGCTTCGAAACTAGTCAATACATCTATTTCTGAACGGAAGAGAGCTGACAGTTGTGTCTATTTGTATCGTCACTTCATTTCAAAAGATCGCGTTTTCTGACAAGAATAAATATATCATCGAGTTTCCAATTATTTTTCTATTCATCAGCCAGCTCCAGACTTGAAATTCTGAAACACATCGTGAGTGATTCTCCAGGTGAGCCTTTATACTTTCGTAAAAATAATTTTAAATAAATTCATTGTTTCTGTGAATGAGATGCTCTAGCTTTTCCATTCAGTAATTGTTCCAAAGCCTACGTTTCTAAACCATGCTATGGTCCGCACCCCTCATGTGTGCGTCACGAACCATTGGTAGATCAGGCCATCACATGGGGATGGTGTTCTTTCCTGAGCATTTGTGGCCTAAATATAGGCCAGATTGATCCAATAAGACAAAAGTAGAGGAGATGAAAAGCCCCCGTATAGGCTATATAAGCCAGTTCCACTTTCTATTTTACCTTTCCTCCTTATTTTTTTACTGTCGTCGCCTGTTATTTCCCAATTACTAACCCTAATATACATCTTCCTCCAAATCCACACCACTTCGAAATCGTTTGTTTGATCTGATAAGGTAAATAGGCTTTTGATTTCGTTTTTCATCCCCTTGCTCGAGGTCACGTAGCAATCGCCCTTCGTCTTTGGTTTCATGGGCGATCTGATCGACTTGGGTCCTTACACCACCGCCAATGTTGGTGGTGGTGGTGATTGGCATGGAACTCGAGGAGCTGGAAATCGAGGGTATGGACATATAAGGCAGTTGCGGATTGAAAGGGGAAAAGCTCAAAGACGCCGCCACTGTTGGGAATTGGTTGGCAATGGCACACGGAGGAGGACTCGGATGGGAGGAGACTTTTTAACATTGGGCTATGAAAAGGAGTTGGGAGTCGGGTTGGTTCACGGATCGTGGCAACAGTTGTGGTGAGGGAGTGAACTGCAGGAGTCGGGGTGGTGATGAGGTAACGTGGTTCGGAGGGTCGTGGTCGTTGGCTCGTTTGTGATGAGGTGCTGGGTATCGGCTCGTAGAGGGTAATAATGAGGGGGGTCGTGGCGATGGTTCGCGAGACACTCGTTCACGAGCCAATGAGTTTGAGATCCTGGTTTTCAAACTAGGTTCAAATCATGAACGGGACCTCCGCTTATGAGCCGTACCTAATCACGAGCCATATCACCATTGCAAACTCTTTTTTGCGAGCCACTTCCAGGTCACAAGTCGATATGATGTTCACGATCCGATGTTTATTCACGAGATATTCTTCAGCCACAAACCAGACCTCTCCATGACGAACCGGACTTCATAACTACACAAGCTAACTCGCCCTCAAGCTAATCCTTAAAGTATTTCTAAATAAGTAAAATCAATTAATCGAACCCACTAGCTTATGCTTCAATCGAATACTCATTATGATTTGGATAACTCAAAGGACAGTTAGGCTAGAGTCCTCGAGATGAATTCTCTGAACTGGAAGACTACATAACTTACCAACATACCCCAATTAGTTTCATGTTTTCATTATTTAATTCATGCTTTTTCTAAGTATTGCATATACTTGCACACACTAGCACTTGCACATACACGGGGATCGCATGTGGTTATGATCTAATTTCTTATGTTTATTCGGCAACAAAGTCATGTCTGGTAGATGCTCAATAAGAATATCAGAGAAAAGCATAGATCCAGAGTCATCAAATTATTATAATCCTGAAGTTCTTCCATCAGATCCAGATTGGAATAACTCCAACTACGATTATGACATAGATCGTGATACAGAATCGACATTTTTTGAAAGCACATCACTTGAGGAAGAGGAAGATGATAGAGATCTTGTTGAAATCAAGGGTGCTAAAGAAGTAGAGAAAGAGAAACTGAGTGACTCTATAGCTTCCAAATTAGATGATACAAAGTTAAAGAAAATATGCTTAAGGCATGGGATGCCCTGGGTCGATGTGAAGACTACAGAGGATGGAGACATTCCCCATTCCGCTCCGGAGGGGTACATGGCTATTAGTAGAGTCATGTGCTTGGTAGGCCCCATTCCTCTGTTTCCTCCAATCATTGTCGATCTGCTGAGACGAGTGCGTATTGCTCCCATGCAACTCTATCCCGATGCTTATGCTGCTCTGTATACCTTGTACATCGCATATGCAGAGATTCTAGAGACTGAGCTTACCTTCAAAGATCTAAAATTCTGTTATTATTTCAAGCATCGTTCCACGGGGACTCCGAACTTCATTTCCTTCGAGTCAATCCCCTCCAAAAAGGTCTTGACAGATGGACACAGTAATCTAGGAGATGCTAGATCTGAATGGTTTTATATAAAACATCAAGTTGGATGTGTGAGGAAGTGGCTACAGTCAAGTAGGTTTCTAATCCTTCATTACATATTCCAATTGTATAATCAAAGTGCTAATATTTCTCTTTCTCTGTATAGCTCATAGTTTCCAAAAGACAGAAGGTTCGGTGTACGAGGGCCGGTTGTCCCGCCTTTTAAAAAGCAAGTCGGATCTATGTAAAATTAAGAGGTGTATAACCGATGAGAACCTCCATAAACACCATCTTCTGGATGTAAGATTCGGGCTTGGTCCAGGTGGTAAGCCCCACAAGTACATGGCCCCTACTCAAACAGTTGGGGAATCTAGTAGCATGCCCCCGGCCGAAGGAGAAGTGACCATGGAAGCCCCAAAGACGATCGAATTTCGTAAGAGTCCTTCGCCGATGATGGACCAGGATGATGAGGATTTGAATGTATACAAAGGAGATGAAATTCGAGTTGATGAATCAAAGGATGCCTTATTTTCTCAGGGGAAGTCTCCTCCGTAGACTCCACTGCTAGTAGAGCCTACCACTCATAACACACTAACGGAGGAGCAGATATTCAGAGATTTAGAAAAGATCCCTTTCCAGATAACATCTACACGTCTGAAGATTTTGGAGAGGAACCGTTCTTCCCTATTTTTGAGGAAGAAACCACTCCCACCAAAAATAGAGATACTGCACAGACGAGCCAAGCTTCGGGCCCTGGTCTGTTAGAGGGAATCACACGGGATGCACAAATCACATGCACCACTTGTCACAACACCCTTATACTAGTTGTATTCACGTTCCTTATACCTGTTTGTTATTCTTTGCAAGAAAAATGCCTCGTTGCTACTCTTATTCTCATCGTGATCTTCGCGAGAACACTCCCAGGCTCATTCTCGTAACTGAACACGATCGCAGTGATAGTTAGGGAAGAGATAGTCAAAGGCAACATGATTCTTATCACCTCATTATACGCGCTCTCGCTCTCCTTCAAGGCAAGACCCCGTGAAACATCACAGTCATCAAGTGCTACATGCGGGGGGCAAACAGCTTCCCAAGATTCCGACTCCCCCGAAGGGTATACCTCCTCCGGGAAAATCCTCCAAGAAGCATCATGAGTCCAAGGAAAAACATAAGGATCCCGGCAAACATTCGGAAAAAGAGAAAGCACCTCTTGTCCCTTCTAGTCAGCACCACCTGGACACTACCACCTTACAGGAGGTGGTCCTTACCTCTGATAAAAAGGCAAAGCTAGAGCGTTTGCGAAAGCAGTTCCCCGACATCTACTTTGAAAGGATGCATTTCATGATAGATCTTGAACCGGTTCCGGAGGACTGGGATACATAAGTTGTGGGCCAAGTCGGTCAGATGGCTAAACAATATAGGGCGATGAAGAAACATGCCAAGAAACTTTTAGATGTTATCCGCCACTTAGAAATAGATGCATCGAGAGCTAGGGTGAAGATTGATCATGACAGTAAGGCCAGGAGCAAGGCTGAGAAGGAACTCGAAGACACATAATATCAGCTCGCTTTAGCTCGACGGGTTGCTGAAAACTATAAAACAGAGTTTGACAACGCTAAGAAACGTTTCCATCTTGAGCTCGATTCAAACAGCCAAGAGCGCGTGGCTTTGAAAAAGGAGATAGAAGATCTCAAGATGGCAAATACTGAACTGAAAGCATTACAGGACCACTTTGCTACAGATAAGGCTACTTAGGAGAAATAAAATGCGAGCTTGACTGACAAACTTGCTCATGTAGAGGGATGGGCAGCTCTTACCGAGAGTAATGCCAATGATGCCCTCGAATCAGCCTCCACTGCTACCGCTAAGCTTGCCGCAGCAGAACAGGAGATAGAAGGGTTCGACAAACTATTGATGGACTTCTTTGCTCAAGTCATTTAAACCCGAGACATTTCTTGGATTAAGAATTATCCCACCACCTTGGCTAACGTATGGGATATTATCGTCAAGGACGAAAAGAAACACTTAAAGGTTGAAGAAGTCGACGAAGGCCAGCTTATGCAAGCCTTCCTCAAGGGTCGAGATCCCGAGGTTTTAGCGGAGGATAGATGTCAAATTCAAGAGGAGATGGAGAAAGAGAGGGTTAAGCTCAAGGGCAAGCACAAAGTTGATGAAGGCTCAAGCTCAACTACAGAGCCCAAGTCCTCACAGGTTGAGGAATATAACCCAGATGATCCATTGATCCCCGAAGTCCCCATTCCTCCAGCTATTGGGGTTTCTACTATAGCTTCTGCAAAGGAGTCAACGGAAGGTATCTCCATATTCTCTCCGAAATTTGTCAAAGCTATTGTAATGTGTCATTGCATTGTGAAGCAAACAATCAAGAAGACCACATTTTCTCCCAAACTAATAACAGTTGCTTCTCATGATGTAGGTGTCAAGTCTACTGAGGAGTTTGAAGAAAAGCAAGCAGAGACCGAGAAGATCAACGTGCCATCCCATACTGAAGTTCCTAAAGTTCCAAAACCCACTGAAGTTGAGGTAATGGAGAAGGCCATTGTGACATCAAGCGCTAATATCCCTAAGGATGCTGAAATCATCGAAGCCTTAAGAGACACCGATGGTGACAATGGGGATGAAGAAGAGGAGGTCACCATCATGGGAGAGACAAAGGATGATGACAGCATGAATCTGGACGACTTGAAGGCCAAGAAGGATGAACAGCTGGCCTTAAAAATAGAGGAGCAAGAGCCTCTAAATGTGCCACCAATCTCTGCAGCTGATCCCAAATCTGGATTAATTAGAAAGTTGTCTACTAAGTCGATAACTACACAACTTGCATCCCAATCCTCTGACCTCCCACAAGATCCTCCTTCGGATAAGAAGAAGAGGAAAAAGCAGGATAAATCTGATGCCGACAAGGAGGAGCCGAAGAAGCAAAAGAAGGAGAAGAGGCCAAGGTCATCCCCAAAGCCCAAATAGAGCCAGTTTGTTTATATCTTTTCTCTTTTTAGTTGCTCCACTGGCCTTATGATGTAGTCGCGAGTATGGCCCTCGCATTTTGTTTAGCCTTGTCTTGTAAATATGCACTTAGTAAATGAAAATATATTTCTTTTGCATCACTATGTACTTGTGAATACATCACAATTAGCCATACATTTGAATATTCTAATCGTAAATAAGTCACAAATAAAAGTGCATCATAAGTTTTCCATTGCAGTCACAACATAAAAACTTCTATAATGCATTGTTGTGTGTTAAGTAATATGTGTATATATGCCCCCAATCAATCGTCGACGTGGTGCCTAGCCAGGGCTTGTTGAGGATTGATTAGGATCGACATTGCATAGCCCTCCATGTCCGAACACGAAGGGTTCAGGCTCAGCTTTCAATCTTATCCCCAATACTACAATGGGGTAGGAGCCTTTTAATGGCATTTAGTCAATATGCCTTTATACTCTCCTGTCGTATGCCCAGGATAGAGTTCGAACTCAGCTTTCAATTTGTCCCCCGTTCCTTCAACGGGGTAGGAGTTCTTTCGTGATGCTCAGTCTCTGGAGCCTTTATATTCTCCCGTCGAATGCCAAAGGTAGAGTGCAGTCGAGACGATATTTACAATCATGGTGCACCATCATGTCTCGTGGACAATTCTTGTCCTTCATACTCTTTCTTAGGTTACAAGAATTAGAGTATTGATGGTTGTGTCGTTTACTTTATTGCACCCATGTAAGTAAAGAATGAAATAGTAGAATAAAAAAACAGTGCGGTAAAAATAAGTGGCACATGGTATTTTATAGTGGTTCGGTCGAAGCATGACCTACGTCCACTTTATAATCCTTTGCTCATACAACCAGACTACTCCAGGCGAGTCGTGCCTTTTTACATGGTCCTAAAAACAAAAGAATAAAGACGACAATTTCATGTCAAGTAACACCTCAAATGTTGGGCATTCCACACTCTGGGGATCTTGTCTCCGTCCACGGTCGCTAGCTTGAAGGATCCATTATCAAGCCTCCGTAGGATGGAATACGGCCTTTCCCATTTCGGACCCAAATGTACTGGAGGTGGAAAGACACGCTTCAGAACCAAGTCTCTGGGTTCAAAGGTTCGAGCTGGAACATTTTTATTGTAATATCGGGCCACCTGCTATTTGTGTCTCAAGGCACGCAGGTTTGCTTCGTCCCTCTTTTCTTCAATCACATCTTGGGATTCTAGGAGCAGATTATTATTAGTCATCGGGTTGTAATAAGTTGTTCTATGGGACGGTACTTCTAGCTCTACTGGGACGACTGCTTCTACTCCGAAAGCAAAGGAGAAGGGTGTGTGGCCCGTTGCCAACTTGTAAGTTGTTATGTAGGCCCATAGTGCCAAGGGTATCTCATCGACCCACATGGCTTTGTCCCGCTTCAGTCTGTTCTTCAAAATGGACTTAATTACTTTGTTTGTCGTTTCTACCTGTCCATTCGATCGTGGGTGTGCCATAGAGGTGTACCTTTTCTCGATGTGATATCTCTGGCAAAAGTCTCAGAACTCAGTGCCATCAAATTGGGTTCCATTATCTGTTATGATGACTTTCGGAATCCCAAATCGACATATGATGTTTCTGATGACAAAATTTATCACTCGGTTGGTGGTGATCGTGGTTAACGATTCTGCTTCGACTCACTTAGTAAAGTAATCCACGGCCACAATAGCGAATTTTGCTCCGCCCTTCGCTATGGGGAGGCTTCCAATAGTTTCAATTCCCCAAACAGTGAAGGCCGCAGATTCATCATCGTCTTCAACTGGCTAGGAGGCGCCCTGGGAATCTTTGAAAACTTATGGCATGCATCGCAATGTCGTGCATACTTAGCCGCATCTTTGTTCATAGTAGGCCAGAAATAGCCATATCGCATTATCTTTTTCGCCAGCGTTTGTCCTCCAGTCTGGTTGCGGCATTCACCTTCATGTACTTCTTTCAGTACCCGTTTGATGTTGTCACGGGCTATACACAGTGGCATCAAGAATCCTTTACTATATAAGACTTCGCCTTGCATGACATATCGGGAGGCCTTTCGAATAACAGCTCGCCTCTCGCTTTTCCTGGTCGGAAGCATTCCGTTCATTAGGATGTTCTTTATAGGTGTCATCCACGATTCTCTTTCTAGCTCAGTTTCCAACACAGGATCAATTTCCATCTGATCTATGCTTGGAGACTGTAGTACCTCTATCGGGACCATCTTTGTGTCCTCAGGGTTATCAGAACTAGCCATCTTGGCCAACTTATCTACCCTTTGATTCTTTGATCGGGGGATATGTGTTATGTTGTAGTGTCCAAGAGTACCCAGCAATTTTCTCACTTCCTTCAACTATGGTACGAGCCCTGGCCCTTTGGCCTGAAATTCTTCATTGACCTGGTTCACAACTATCTTAGAATCATAGAAGATATCTAGTTTTGCTATCCCCAACTCATTTGCAAGCCTAAGCCCAGCAATAAGGGCTTCGTTTTCCGAGTCATTATTCGTGGCGCGGAATTCTAATCTCAAAGCATAATATATCGATCGTTTTTCGGGAGTTACAAGTACAACTCCAGCACCAGATCGTCTGTCATTCCTGGCTTTGTCAGTATACAGTTTCCAGGTGTTGGGGTCAACTAGTGGTTTAGAGGTATCCACTTCTTCACTCACTACATCGTCCTCTAGGATAGTAACTTCTGCTATAAAATATGCAGACACTTACCCCCTTATCGATCTTCGGGGCTGAAAGTTCAAATCAAACTGACTCAACTCGATATTCCTTTTGAGTAGCCTTCCTGACCCTCTGGTCTCTGTAATACTTGTCGGAGCGGATAATCAGTGTATACAGTGATGGGATGAGCTTGAAAATAGTGGTGAAGCTTTCTAGATGCGACAAGCAGACTGTAGGCAAGCTTTTCTATCTTTGGGTAGTTTTGCTCTGCCACCGCTAGCTTCTTACATAGTACACAGGTCTCTGTACTTTATCTTCTTCTCTTACCTGGGCTGAGCTTATTGCGTGGGAGGACACTTCCAAGTACATGAACAAGTCCTCATGGTCTACCGGCTTGGACAATATCGAGGGTTTTTCCAGATGATTCAGAAGGTTCTGGAATGCTTCGACACAATCAGGGGTCCATATGAAATTGTGCTTCCCCCGCTTTATCAAATCAAAAAATGGAATGCACCTATCTGTAGCTTTAGAGATAAATCTACTTAATGCGGATACTTTCCCAGCGAGGCTCTGCACATTTTTAATTTATCTTGGTTCTTGAATGTTCCTGATTGCTGTGATCTAGTCTGGATTGATTTCAATTCCACGCGAGTTAACGATAAAGCCTAAGTATTTTCCTGAGGCTACTCCAAATGAACACTTCATCTCAATCGTTTCTGCTAAATCGGTAGTACGGTTGGATGACTGTCTGGATATCACAAGCATATCATCAACATACACTTCCATCATCATCCCGATCTGATTGTAGAACATCTGGTTCACTAATCGTTAGTATGTAGCTCTAGCATTCTTTAGACCAAAAGGAATCACTACATAGCAGTACAGTCCCAAATTTGGATTGAAACTAGTATGCTCTTAGTCCGGAACATGCATATGAATTTGGTTATATCCGGAATATGCATCCATTAAGGAGAGGAGTTTGTGGCCCGCCATCGAATCCACCAATTGATCAATTCTAGGGAGTGGGAAACTGTCTTACGGACAATCCTTGTTCAAATCTGAGAAATCAATGTAGGTGCGCCATTTTCCGTTGGCCTTCTTTACCAAAATCGGGTTTGAAATCCATTCCGGATAAGTTGAATCTCTAATGAATCCATTACTCCTCGACTTCTCAACTTCTTCCTTTAAGGCCACTGACTTCTCCAGGCAAAGCATTCGCCTTTTTTTCTTAACCGGTGGGTGCTTCGGGTTAATGCTCAACAAGTGGCACATAATTGATGGGGATATCCTACACATGTCAGCATGGGTCCAGGCAAACACATCTAGGTTTGCCTTTAGGAAGTTGGTCAATTCTTTTGCACGAAGAGGGTCTAACTGGGATCCGATCTTCAAGAGCTTTGCTGGGTCATTATCATCGATCGAAATATCCTCAATCGTTTCGTTAGGAGTCGCTATTATGCCCCCAGGTTCCTCGTCCTCTCTGGGATCTATATCCTTGGGCAGTTCTCTGGGCGTCTGCTTCGGAGTCGTCTTTAATTGCTATGCTGAATTCTCCTTTACGGGTGGAGGAGTACCTTTTGATTCTATGTTTAATCCTTTGAGCAACAATTTCAATTCTGCTATATAGCAGGCTCGCTCAGCGACTTGGTCACCTCTGACTACTCCCACTCCTGTATCTGTTGGGAATTTCAAAAATAGACACCAAGGCGCAATGCAGGCCCTGAATTCTGCTAGGGCCGGTCGGCCCAAAACGGCGTTATAAGGTGATTCGATATCCAATATCACAAATGGAAGAATTCTCACTCTCCGGCGATCTCTTTCTCCCAAAGTTACTGATAATTCCACATATCCAATCGGAGACGTTGAGGCTCCATTGAAGCCATGTATCCATCCATCACAGGGCTTCAAATCTTTTGCTTCAAGCTTCATCTGATCAAATGCTTTCTTAAACAGAATATTTACTGAACTGCCATTGTCCACCGAAACCTTACAGACCAAAGCAGGACCAATAGTTGCCGTGATCACTAAAGGGTCTTCGGTAGGGGCATGAACTCCGATACTATCTCTATCACGAAAGATGACATCATCCGACATTGTTTTGTGCGGCTTCACCGGGGCTGCAATTTTAGGATTACTGCATTCCCCTACTTCGAGGTGTTTGGCAACATTCACATACTGATCCATTGCCCTAAAGTTGTGCCCAGCAGGATGAGGCCTCTTACTATGGTGTTGATAACAATGTTTTTCCTTTCTGCTGAGAAGTAAGCCTAGCGGCGGGTTGGTTTTGATTCGGGGCCTGCCTCCTATCTCTCGGAGCAACCTTATATTTGTCCAACTTTCCTTCACGAAGTAGTTTTTCGGCGACGTCTCTCAAATGATGGCATTCATTAGTGGAGTGGCCATGGGTCTGATGGAAAAGGCAAAACTTTCCTACCTCACGTTCTTTCTCCGTTGAATCTCCCGGTGGAGGCCTCTTATACTGAAGAACGTTGTAGGTGTCAAAGAAAATATTCTCTATTGTAACATTTAATGGTGTGAAGTTTTCAGAGGTCTTGAACCGAGGTCTCTTCTTAGAATCATTCCCCTGATTCTTCTTCCGACTGTTATTCCCAGATTGGCGGCCATTACCCTGATTCTTATTCCCAACGTTAACCTCTACCTTTCCTGAATTATCACAGGATTGTTTAATGACCACGTTACTCTGTATATCTTCCTTATCGGCATCCTTTCTCTTCCGATTGGCGTATATCTCTTCCTGACGTAAACGGATGTTAGCTTTTTCATAGAATATTTCTCTGGTCAACGGTAGCTTGCCGGCTAAGTATCTTCCAAACTTAGTATCTTTGTCTACTCCGTCAATCAAGGCCATCAAGACAGTCTGTTCGTGAGGATCTCTAACCTCTGTGACCACTAAGTTAAAATGATCTAAGTATGACCTCAAAGTTTCATCAGGGCATTGTTTAATGAGGCATAACTCAATGACATTGTTCGACCTCTGAGCATGAATCAAGAATTTATTTACGAATTGTTCACTCAATTCCCTGAAACTGGAGATCGATCGTGCTGGCAAGCGGGTAAACCACATTAATGCCACATCCTCCAGGAATATCGGGAAAGCTTTACATTTCACTGTGTCAGGAGCAGCTGTGACATTCATGTACCATGGATACCTCATTAGATGCTGAACTAGATTCGTCCTGCTTGAATAGCGGTTCATAGTTGGCATATTGAATTTCCTCAGGAATCGGACATCTAATATGTCATTAGTAAAGGGCGTATGACTACGGTATATACCCTAATCCTCGTTTCTCTGTCCACGGCTATCGAAGATGATTTGCCTAACCATTGCTTCAACATCAGCATTAGTCAATGTAGATTTAGGATCAGCACTCCTTGCCCTGGGGCCTTCCAATATCTATTCGACGTGTTGCCGTGAAGTCCGGGCCTTGAGCGAAACTTCCTTGTCCCCTGCTGCCATGGTCAATCACGTGGTGAGGGGGTTGTAATGGTTGATTCTGAACAGGGTCAACAATGCCTCGATTCCTAGGTAGCGGAGCAGGATCATTCAAGTTACGATTGTCAGGTCCCAGATTAAGGGCCGCCTCTTCTCGAGAAGGAAGTGATCCAAATCGAAGATGTTCCACATTTTCAGCCCTTTCCAATGGTCATCATGGAGGTCATAGAGGCTCCTCTGATGAGGATGAATACTCTGGAGTGAGAGGACGGGCTGGCGGAGACGTCCTCTGCCTTTAGAGATCATCAGTTCGTCTGTCTAATGCAGTAATATTCTGTCAAAACATGGAACTCTCTTGTCGTTGAGCTGCCAACTCATCATTCGTCCTTTCCAACATTTCAAGCACATGAGAGAGATCTCCTTTAGTTACTGGGGCAGAGGCATGCAACTGATCATCAGTATTCACTCTTAGACGTAGAGCACTTGAACTAGGTCGAGCAGGAGCGCCAGCACGAGCAGAACGAGCCATAATTTCCTTCCTAGGTCGAGTCGTGGTTCCTTGGTGTAGGCGTTTCATGACCCCCTCTACTTCATGGCTCGTGGTTCCCTAAAGTCGGCTCGTGGTGGCTCCTTGAGGTCGGTTCGTGATTGTGTCTTGGGAGCGAATCGTGATAAGCTCCTGCGAGCGGGTCATGACGCCTTCTTAGGGTCGGATCGCCCCTTACGAGCCACGAGCTGGGGACTCCACTTCAGCCTGCTCATGAACACTTTCTTCGTTAGCTTTGTTTGCAGCTTCATTTGCTCGCGAAGCTCGTAAATCCTTAGATTTCTTTGCAGCCATAATGTCTTGACTTTGCTGAAATCTTCAAAAACCAAAATAGTGGAAGTTCGGACTAATTTCTTCGGACTTGAATAACCAAATAGTAGAACAATAATCTAATATGTTTAAACTTCAATTCTCAGTGAAAGCACCAAAATATTAGACCAAATTATGGCTCTAACAACCAAATTGTATGAAATTGCTGAGAATGATAACTGAAAATGAAAGAAAATGCAACAATCACACCAAATTTATAGTGGTTCGGCGTTAACGAGCCTACGTCCACTTTATATGACTTTGATTATATGATCGAATGCAAATACAACCAATAAAGTCTCTCAATCACAATCTTACAATGATAATTCACTCAATAATTTCGAGATATTGCTGATTGTAAGTAATGGAGGAACATTTATGGTAGAAATAATACTCAAATTTGCCAAAAGATCCTAAAAAAATGTCAAGTATTGGGCTATTTATAGATGATTTCTACAGGCGGTTCATGAAGTCACATAGCACAAATCCCGAGGATCTCGGAGCTGTTCATGAGAGGGTGAAGAAAGTCAAAATGGTCGTCATGGACAGGTGTCATCAGATCCTGAATACTCGGTTCGTGGGTGACCAGGTCGTGGCTATGTCTTCAGAAATATAGGGTCAGTTCATGACCCTACAGGGCGAGTGGGTTGTGATGCCTAAATGAGCAGGTCGTGAAGGTTGTGACGAGCTGGTAGGGGAAGATGCATCACGAGCCGGCAAGGAACATGGACCACGAGTTGAATTTGTTCAAGTGTGAGTACCTTTTTTCACCAAATGCAAGTCTTCGTATTCTTGGTGGCTTGGTTCTAAAGCTAGCAAACAACTTAAATTTTATAGATTTAGTAATGAAATTAACCTGTTATAAAAATAATAACTTGCATAGATTGTAAATGAGATTATGATTTGGGTTTGTACTATTAAATATTGAGGTTTGAAACCAAATATTAAAATATTTGAATTAGATTGAGTTAATAATAAGAAGAACTTAATGATTTATTCGTGAAAGCTTATGGTGTGAACTATATAAAATTGTTTAAGTATGTAAAATTCGACTTGTATTGACACGAGTAGCTTGTATTGTTTGTAACTAAAATTTCGATTTGGTTTATATCTATAAATATTGAAAATTGATATTTTAATATCAAAATATTTGAGTGAAATGATTAGACAAGTTTATAAGTGAAATTCAAATTAATTTAGGTAATAACCAAAACTGAAATTCAAAGTAATTATTTAAATTATGAAGTTATATTGAATTTTATTTGATTTGGAACAAAATTAATAATGTTTTGAATTCACTTTGAAATGAATTTAATTAGAAAATATGTTGGATATAAATAGTCTCTTCCTCTCTAAACCTAAATCCACTCTTTCTCATTTCCTGTAGCCACCGATTATTGTTCTCGTTCAAAATAGTAATGGCCGGCTTCAACCTCTCATCAAAATCAAAATAAAATCATTCATTCATCCTAAAATCGTGAAAATAATTGCACAAAATTCATCTCGACAGGAGCTTCCAGCCATATTCAAATCGTGAAACTCGAACCTTGTCCTGGAGGCCGACGTTAACAACAGCCGAAACTAGGGTTCGATATCACCAGAATTTGAAGCATAATTTGGCGAAACAAATATTGGATTTAGATCCATTGGTGTAAATGATATCGGGTAGGAAAGTTTCATGGTATTCAACACAAATAAATGTCGATACATTCACTGTAGAGGGTCGAAATATGTTATAGGATGGAAGTTGATGAAGATGTTTGAGTGAGGTTTCGTGGGGTCAGGATGGCAGCGTTCATCGAGCAAGATGTTTTGGCTAAAGAATCAGGTGAACTGATGGACTGGAGGAGGAGATATGAAGGAATGAAATTTCGGCTATGGTTTTTTATTCACTTGGAACGATAGTTAAGCATTTGGGAAGACAATGACTTGGATACTGACGTGGCCAGGGGAGTTAGTTTGTTCCATTAGTTTTGAGGTTTGTTGTTTTTTGCATTGTATTGTTGTTTAGTACACGGATCTAGCTGTGTTGATGACATATAAGGTTTGGGAAATAAGAACGAAGAAGAAAAGGGAGTTGGAGCAGGTCACGTGAATTTGGGGTGAGAGCGTTTTACATTTGAATGGTTTAAGGTGAGCTAGTTTTTTTTAATCTTAGGTTAATGTGTAATTAAAACATTTAGTTCGTATGAAATCGGATTGACTCGCGGCTTGTTCCCCTAGGTTCGCATTGGAATTTGGATGATGTGGCAATGGTTTAGATGGATTATAAGACAGTTGAATTTTTAAGCTAAATTTTGGATTCCAATCTCGTTTGAAATCAAGGTGAGTGATTAAACCCACTCTAAAGTATTCTAATATTAGTTAAATTAATATCATGTCATGATATGATCGTATTGATTGATGTTTGGTAATTTAAATTGCAAGTTTAAATTTATTTGCACCGATAGTGTAGTTTAATTTGACTATTGATTAAATTTTATAATTAAATTAAAATTTGATATTTAATTGCCAGTTTAAAAACCCGACATATGATAACTAGTAAATTTATACGATATTGAACTATTTGGATGTATTGATATGATGTATGGCTTGAATTTGACATGTTTAACATCTGAATGTTTAATTGTATGAAGTTACCCATCATTCACCTTAATTATATATAACCATTGTTTGTATTGATTAATCCCAAACATTTACCCTAGATGTTACGGGCATCGAATAAACCCGGATTAATCATTAAAATGAATTAAGAACGTAGGTTGAAATGATAAATACCTATGACCCTGATTTGGATGGAAATGATATATATCCTTTCCCCAAAATACTAAAATTAAATTTTAAGTGTTACTTGGCCATAGGATAGAAAATTTTATACGGACACCGGTTGGTTAAATAAAAATAGTTTTAACCTTGAAATTTGGAATATGTTTTAAAGACAAAAAAATAATGATATTATTAATCGATTTCTTTAAATTTGAACTTTGAACTTTGAAATTTAAAATTTAAATTTTAAAGAATTTGTGAATGTGGATAACTAAAGTTAAAACTGAATTGAATATGGAATAAAAATATCAAAATTGAATTGTTTATTCATCTTTGATATTTACTTTAAATTAACTTGATTTATAGTAATAATTGAACTATGGACTCGAGATTTTTATAAATGAATAATTCAAAATGAGAATTAAAATTTAAATTCAATTATTTGAATCAAACTGTTAAATCGAATTGTTTGAAATCGAACTGTTGAATTGAACTGAAATATAAATGGGAAGTCAAATCCTTTTAAATTAGGGTATCGAAGTTTAGTCGAATTAATTTGAAACTGGAATATGATTTCCAGTTTGGTTAAATTTTGAAGAAACAACTCTAATTCCAACTATAATATTTTTAAAACATTTTATAAATTATTTTTATAATAACTATTTTCTTTATAAACTATTTTATTTTATTACTTATTTTAAATAAACCATTTTAATAATTAACAATTTATTTTATAAACTATTTTAATATTTTAACTACAGATTTTACTAAATTTGAAATTTCTATTTTAAAAACAAATTACTAATTTTCAAACTGTATCAATTATATATTTGAACTATTTTAAATATATTTTTAACTATTTTAATATTCAAATTATTTTAAAGTTGAAACATCTTTCAAGATATTAAGTTTGTTTTTAAATTGAGATTTTATTATGAAATATTCCATCTTGACTATTGAAACGAGTTTAAAGCAAAATATGGTATTTTGATATGAAGTATGAATCTCTTTGAAATGTAAAAGAACCGACCGGTGCGAAAAATGTAAACGTTTGGTTGTTAAAGAGACCAGGATCAGATATTGTCATACTCTCTGCCAATACTGAAAACCACTTTAACAACTGTGTACGTAGTGGAGTTACAGAATGAAGTAGGTTGGTTTGGCGAACGCTATTGGAATGAAGTAAGAGAACGATGATGGATATCCTTGACCTTCGGGTCATAATTAAAATGACTAAAACAGGTGCTATACCGTGACCAAGTGGGGTTAGCTACCTCCATCGGCAACACTTCTTCCTTTATTACTATAGTCCATCGGTGATTGATTTGATTTGATGCGCATCCTCGATTTGGGAGTGTTTTTCCGAGGTGGTCGGTAGCAACAGCTATGCGTTACTACCAGTCCGGGCATGTAACCGGTAGATTCCTACCCTGGGTATTCCTCGTGTGCCTTATCATATTTAACCTGATCGCGCCCACTACGATTTTGTTTTGCGTTGTACCTATGGAGTGCTCCCTGATAGCCTACCAGTTTGGTGTAGTTTATAGTACTGTATAGACTACAATGTTTATAAACAGTGTAAGGGTAATAATGGTAATCATGCTTACGCTATTTTGATACCTTACTTTATTGATGACACTATTATAATAGCGTATTGTATTATATAGTATCTAGTTCATCGGATCCTTGGGAGATGGAAATCCCCGTTACATCTCTGAAGTTATTGCACTCACGATCTCATTCGATAAGAGATGTGAATTATCGTAAGCATCTCTGACGCCATGTCACTCATATTATTACTCGATTTTGATGTAACTGATATGAGAATATTTTAGTTCTAATCCGAGTATTTTTTATTTTCATTGGTGCTCGGGCCAACTTGAGTTTTCAGTTAGCAAAGATCACATTATTTGAAGATGACGGTGGAGCTCGACAGACGTAATGTGCTAGTATTATTCCGCTGCATATACTGGTATGTTGTATGATAGATAACTCTGATGTATTGTTATTATGTATAATCAAATGTAAAATTTAACAGCTTTATGAACTGTTATTTGATTATTATATTTAATCCTTCCACTGTGAGATTCTGTGTTTGTTTTTCTTCTTTCTTCTTTTTCTTATATTAATCCTAATAACTATCTGTATTTTGGATTTGTTTGAGTCGATAAGTGAGGATTATCGTCAACCTGAACGATAAAAAATGAAGGTCATTTCAGTTGGTATCAGAGCTTCGGTTTAGCGAAAACCTTGGCTCTATTTGGGATCTACTCATTAGAGATAGCGTAGTAATACCCTAGAATGAGTTTTAGTGTATATGAGAGAGTGTACTTGTAATTTTGATATAAAATGATTTTGTATTGTGTTGGTTTGTCCCGTTGAGTATTTATGAATTCTAGTCGGTACTTGGGACGCCAAGGCGTCGATAGGGATTTCTAAACGCTCGAATAGGGCTTATTGACATAATATTGTTTTGAAGTATGTTATATATATAATGAATTATTTGAAAATCTACGAAATTTTTTTTTTGTTGATGATAATATTATATTATCATCATTTATTATTCGATTAATCAATACTTAAAACTATTGGTTATTGAATGGTTTAAGAAAAATGAAATATTGAAAATTAATTGATAATGAAATCGAATGAATTTAAATTTGAAATTGAGGATTTAAAATTCGGGTGTTTTTGAAGTATTGATTTACAAATTGTTTTGAAATAATTTAATTATATTTTAAAGGTATTTTCAGTAGAAATTGTTCACAAATGAAATGTGAGGTAGTGTATTCCCCCTCTTGGTTCTAGAAATGATTTTGGTGATGAGCGCACGCACCATCGATGTTCATTTTCAAGAACCTGATTGGGGAGACCACTTAGAAACTTATATATTTTGTTTTGAAACATTAGATTCGATTTAAATCTTTTAAATTATGGATTGATATAGAAGTATCATACATATTATAAAAGTTGTTCGGAAATGACCCGGTGTTTGAATTCTTAAGTTCTCAAATAATGAATGATTTTCAAATTTATGAAATGAATTAAAATTGAAATTTTAAAACTTTTGAATTTTGAAATAAGAAATTGAACCTAAGAGAAATATAACATTAAAGTGGGAACCCTTTGAAATCTAAAATAATGAATTCAAAATAAACTAGAAATTGTTAAGCTTGTATAAGACTAAATCTTTTCTATGGCATAATATGACTTACCAAATATAAGAAGTTAAAATATTATAGGAATGAGCAATTAGATAATATACAAGTTTTGATATGAATAATGAAAGGTGAAATTAAAGTGATGATTTATAAATATGAATAAAACATAGGTTATGATTTTAAATGATATATGTTGATTTGTATTGAAATTGAATTTAATTAAGTAAAGTAAGAAAATTTAATCAATGAAATAAATTGGTAAATAGATTCTTAGCTTTATTTAACTTACAAATAGTTAATGAACATGAATAAGTAAATTGAAATTGTTGAATACTCATGTTTACTAAAATGAATAAGAGAAAATATATGACATTAAATTGCATATCGTAAACTTGTATAGAATTTACTTATGTCCTAAGATTGAATGGTATACCAACGAAAGTAAAATGGATTTCCAACGATTTTGGACAGTTAGAACTTTCTATTTAAAATTGGGAAAATTTAAGTTGAATGTGAGAAATATGAAGGAGTAAGTTTATGGTTCATTTATAATAAAATTCACTTTGGTTTTATGGTTTATAAAATTAACCAAGATTTAACGAATTAATTAAAATTAATTAAAACGAGCTCATCGCGTAGCGGCAGTTCGTATTTTTCTGAATCGAAATTTAAGTAAAGATGTAGGATCCAATATAAGTGAATTCTATGTAACAAGAATCTTCCAGATCTATTGGAATATGATTTTCTAATGAAGGATAAAATTTTAGATTTCGTGTTGTAGTTTTAAGATATATATCCAAATCATTTTTTTTCAAAATCGCCCTTTTTTGGTAGTTCATAATAAAATAAATAAATAATGGTTTCCGATATTTTAAAGTGGAATAATAAGTTTGTAACGACCCGCACGCATCGGAGGATCATGGGATATTTATTTTATTTTCATATGAGGTTGTATAGTCGTGTAACTTTGGGAACGACTATTGGGGTCATTTCCCATGTTCCCGATTTTTAACGATTTTTAAATGATTGTTTTGTCCTTAGTCGATCTTGTTTCGGCCATAACTTTTGATTGGTAGGAGTTTTGACTTGAAACAACTTCCATTGGATTCGGATGATGGTTTACATTTCCGTAGAGTGGTCACATTAGCCAAACGGACTCACCATTTGGGGGTTATGGCTAAAACAAGGTTTAGAAGGTGAAAAACTGCTTAAGGGGGCTGATTAGGGTAATTAGCAAATGGGCCCATAACCCATTTCGGGATTAGGTTTATAGGGAGGCTTAAATGAGTTAGGTTTTCATTCTATTTCAGTTTTATAGCCGCCATTTACCTCTTAGAAACCCTAACAATGGCCTCCACCTTCTAATTTCATCCCAAAACGCTCCCTAATCAAGGATTAAACTAATCTACGTCAAATCAAGGAGAAATAACACCAAATCAAAGTTTGCTGCTAAGCATTGGAATTCGACCTATAACAGTAGCGGTTCAGATCTAAGATTAATTTGTGGCTAAGGTGAGTGATTAGCATTGTTTCTACACTAATTACGGCTAATTAGGGGTGATTAGCGTTGATTAACAAAATTATATATGATTAAATTCTAGAAAAATGTTTATAGATTCTTAAATATTATTTTAAGCATCTGTTAGAAATTTGGGTTAATTTGGATATGTTTTGCTAATCTTATAATTAGTTAGGGTTAAGCATGATTAAGGGGAAAATGTTGGTTTTGGGTATGTTTGATCCATTTTGACATGGTTATTTATCATTTTGGTGTTTATGGTTGATGTTATATGTTCCTATGACTGTTTGGTATGATTTATGATTTCTTAGAATAGTTAGTATGGTCAAAAATGCCGTCGTGTGGCATAAAACAGTCACTGGAAAAGTTGCAGAATATTGTGCAGGAACTGGATCGGATCGACCCTTCCGAACCGACCCGCTTATGATCCGAAACGGACCCCGATCCACGAGCTGATGAGTTGGAGAAGTACCCGAGCCGTGCACCACGAACAGTCCAAGAAGAAGGCTCACGAACTGAACTGAGGGGCATAGCCCGAACCGCGAACTGATGACCATGAGGAGGTATCACGACCGAACCGATCCGACCAGGAGCACCACGAGCCGTCTTGAATCGATTTCCATGAGCCAGAAGCTCCGAATCGGTTGCTCCACCACGACCCAACCTGGACGAGGCACCACGAACCAACCTAATGGGGAACCACCTCAGGAGGACCGAACCGAACAGAATGGAAGCTCATTTCTGAACCGATCCGGATGAAGACCAAAACCCGAGATGCAAAGGTAGTCCAAATAAGAAGTAGAACTCAGGATCCACTTGGGAACCAATGAGTTAACTTCATGAGTTGGGCTTTGCTGCGGGACTTGTGCTAAGGGGTTATCGACATCCATAACTTTGATTCACCACTAAGACGGATGTTAGGCTACGGGTCAGTGCAGTGGGGTAGTTATTACTCCATGGGGAAAAGTGATCATAGTATGGCTATGAGCCAGTGCAATGGAGTCGTCATGACTTCATGGGGCAGAATGGACATAGCAAGGGATTAGTGACTATGGATCAGTTCAGTGGAGCCATCATGACTCCATGGGGCAGAGTGATCATAGCAAAGGATTTGGGTGGTCAAAGCAGTGGATATCGTATGCTTTACGCACTGAGTGAGAGATGTGAGGATGGTTGCTATGCTTGATTGTTTGACATCACTATGACATGCACATCCCTCCCCCGATCTTAACACCATATGTTAGTGTCACCTTAGAGTATTGTACATCTTATTGCTCTAACTCTTTGGTTACAGGTCCAGGTTCAGGTATGGTTAGTTATACCTGTTATTGTCCTGTTTTTGCTGCTTATCGCTCATACCAGACTTTTGTCTGACCCAGAGTTTTATGTCTCTTCTTATTGCTCTGGGTGCTCTTAAACGAGCAGACTAGAGACAGGTCAGGTGATTATGCACGAGTAGCTGTACCGGAGACGAGCAGTAGGCTTCCACGTATGAAATATATATAATCTCCCTGAGTTGTTGTTGGTCACTACTTTGGGCATTAGTAGTGTACCTCTTTCTTTTGCTTTAGAGACAGTATTTCAAAGTTGTAATAATGTTGGTTTGGATGATAAGCTGTATTTTGGATTTCTGCTGCTATGATGGTTTAGTTTTCAGCTTATGCACCGTCTTGCCTGTTTTATGACAAAGTTATGTTATTATTATATTTTATCTCATGCGCTGTGAGACATTCTATAGGTTCCTTGTTAGTTCAAATTTCTTTCTTTTCCTTTCTTTGGTGACCGTCCCGTGCTAGTCGGGCATTGGCACAACGCACTTTCATTGGAAATGTCGGCTGGTTCGGGTCAGGCTGTCACACTTGGTATCAGAGCTCTAGGTTGCGTAGTTAACCTAGGGAAAGACACCAGGAAGAGATAGTATACGTATATGAGAGCGCATATTTGTGATATTTTGGTTTTCAAAAGTTGTATATATATACTATTAGTATATTTAAGGATGAAGTCGCACTGCACTGGCACCACTGAAGGGATGGTTAATCGTTTCCTCCTTACAGATTGAACGATGAGCCGATATACGAGGAATACTGGTTCAGGAGCCAATAATAAGAATGCCCCTTATATGAGGGAAATGTTCACTGACTTCATGAGAGAGATGCTTAGGGATATTCAAAGGGCAGCCCCTAATATTGCAAATGGTGGTGGTGCAGCGGTGCAGGCGCCTAGGGCCGATTTTGCCAAGCTCTGTAAGGACTACACTAGTCTTGGTGGGAAGCCGTTCCACGGAACGGAATCGGCTACAAAAGTTCAGGATTGGCTTGACTGTTGTGAGTGTATCTTCGAGGATCAAGGGATTGAAGACGCGATGAAGAGGAAGCTACTAAGGCAGGTACTCATGAGGATAGGTAACATGGAATCAATTTAAAGCTCGCTTCAGTGACAAGTTTATCCCAGCTGCCCAAAAGTCAGAGTTGTTTAGGAAGTTCTTGGAGCTTAAACAGAATGGTAGGGCAGTCTCGGAACATATTGCTGAGTTCGATACTTTATCGAAGTATGGATTATCCCTTATTGACACTCCCGAGAAGAAGAATGAGAATTTCATAATGGGCTTAGATCAGTACTTAGGGGAAAGGCTTACAAACCATATTGATGAGACTTTTGTATCGATTGTTGGGAAAGCATTGAGATCAGAGAGCCTTTATCCTAAGCCCAAGGCTGAAGTTGCTATTGCATCTGCAGAGAGGCCAAAGCCGCAAGCAAGCGGTGGAGGCAAGAATAATTCTCAGAATAAAAGGAAGCGGAATCAGACTAAGGATGGTCACAAAAAGAGCAAGAAATATGTTGAGTGCTTTAGTTGTAGCAAGAAGGGCCATTATGCTAAAGAATGTCGAGCAAAGCCAGCGGACAGGAAGTGCTTCAACTGCGGCCAAGTGGGACATCACAAGGATAAATGTCCGCAACCACCTAAAGAGAAGCAGTTTGTGAAAGCATATGCTATTAATGTTGTTCCTTCTTCGTCGAATGCCCCAACTGCGGCGGAGAAAGGAAAGAATGTCGTCATTCAAGGTACGCTTTCTGTTTATGATGTTCCTGTCCGAGTATTGTTTGATACAGGGGATTCCCGTTCCTTCATATCTAGTGACCAGGTAGATAGGTTGGGATTGGAACCTGAGATAGTCGGTAGACCTTTAGCGGTGACGAACCCGATTGGTGGTTCGACTAGCCTTAGTAAGATTTGTCGAAATTTGGTCTTATCGAGTCATGGATGTATGTTTGAATGTGATTGCTTTGTTTTGGGCTTTACTGGCTTTGGCATTATTTTGGGAGTCGATTGGCTCCAAAGATATGAGGTGGTGGTATATTGTGAGGGCTTTTTGGTGACAGTTAGAGTGGACGATGGGCGGAGGGTAGTGTTTGGTGGTCTACCTAGTGATGGGGTAATGGCTATTTTTCTAAATTCCCTCGACATCCTGCCGGATGAGTTATCAGATGTGCCTATGGCTGGCCAGTATCCGGACATCTTCGAGGAAGTGACTGGACTTCCACCACATCGAGAGATTGAGTTCCATATTGATTTAGTGAAAGATGCCAGACCTATAGTAATGCCACTTCGTCGTATGGCACCAATGGGGCAGAGAGAGCTCGGGGTGCAAGTAAGCGATCTTTTGAAGAAGGGATTTATCAGAAGAAGTGTCTCCAAGTGGGGAGCACCTGTTGTATTTGCTACCAAGGCAGATGGTTCCCTTCGTTTATGTGTGGACTATCACGAGTTGAATAAAGTGACTAGGAAGAATATCCTCTTCTGCGGATAGATGATTTGTTTGATCAACTTAAGGGAGCAAGAGTGTTCTCCCAATTGGACCTCGCGACAGGATGTCATCAGGCTCCGAGTAGCAGCTGAGAGTATTCCTAAAACGACCTTTTGGACGCCGTCTAGATTCTATGAGTGGTTGGTCATGCTATTCAGGTTGACCAATGCACCAGCATACTTTGTGGATCTTATGGATAGGGTATTCAAGGATCAATTGAATAAGTTTGTTCTTGTGTTCGTAGACGATATCTGGGTTTACTCGAGGACGGAGGAAGAACACAAGGAACATTTGAGAGTAGTGATGGAAGTGTTGAGAAAACACTAATTGAAAGCAAATTTTTCTAAGTGTCACTTCTGGAGGAGGGAAGTGAGATTCTTGGGCCATGTTGTTTCAGAGAATGGTATTGTTGTGGATCTTGCGAAGGTGGCTACGGTACAAGATTGGTCTACGCCCAAGAATACAAAAGACGTAAGAAGTTTCTTGGGGTTAGCTGGATATTATCGTAAGTTTGTCCAAGACTTCTCCAAGATAGCGACACCATTAACTCAGTTGACCAAGAAGAATCAAGCTTTCGTCTAGGACGAAAATTGTGAAATTGCATTCAAGAGCCTAAAGGAAAAGTTGACGTGTGCACCAGTATTAGTCATTCCTAAAGGGAATGAAGAGATGACAGTATACACGGATGCATGTGGTACCGGACTAGGTGTTGTATTGATGCAAGGAGGTAGGGTTGTAGCTTATGCAAGTTGGCAACTGAAACCGCATGAGAAAAGATACCCTACCCACGATTTAGAATTGGTAGCGATCGTGTTCGCGTTGAAGATGTGGAGACATTGTCTCTTGGGAGAAAGATTCGAGTTGTTTACCGATCATAAATCGTTAAAGTATCTCTTCTCTCAGAAGGATCTAAATCTCCGACAACAAAGATGGTTAGAATTCTTGGCTTCCTATGATTTCGATATCGCATATACACCAGGAAAGGGCAATGCGGTAGCTGGTGCATTGAGTAGAAGACATGCCAGTTTAGGGGCTATGTTTCTTGAGTGGAAGCAACGGGAGTATATCGCAGGGTACGATTTCAGACCAAAGTGCGAATTGAATCCAGAGATGTTAGCAAGTTTGATGATCAGACCCACTTTGATTGAGCGGATTGGTTCCAGTCAGAGGGACGATCCTAGTCTATTAGAGATCATCTCCAAGTTAGAAATGGGAATTGACGGGGAAGTGAACAAGTATGGGCTTGATCGAGAAGGATGGCTTAGAAAGAATGGGAGACTAGTTGTACCCAATGTCAATGGATTGAGAGATGAAGTGCTTAGAGAATGTCATCACTCGAAACTGACTATACATCCCAGTGGTAACCAAATGTATTGAGACATGAAGCGGACCTACTACTGGGAAGGGATGAAAAGAGACGTTGGGAAGTTTATATCTAAATGCATGAATTGCCAGCTAGTTAAAGCCGAGAAAAATAAGCCTAGTGGTTTGTTGCAACCATTAGAAATCCCAGAATGGAAATGGGAACAAGTCTCAATGGATTCCATTGATGGGTTACCAAGGACTAGATCGGGCTATGATATCATTTGGGTTATTGTGGACCGATTGACCAAGAGTGCAAGGTTTATAGCCGTCAAGTCGAATAGAACAACAGCTAAGTCAGCAGAACTGTATATGAAGTGGGTAGTGAGATTTCATGGATTACCCAAAGGCATTGTAAGTGACCGAGATCTGTTGTTCACTAGTGGATTTTTGAAGAGCTTACAAGAGGCTTTAGGATCAGAATTACAAATCAGTACCGCGTACCATCCTCAAAACGAAGGTCAGACAGAGAGATTGAATCGTGTATTAGAGGATTTTTTGTGAGCTTGCATAATGGACTTTGGAGGATCATGGGATGACCATTTGCATTTGGTTGAGTTCGGATATAATAATAGCTACCAATCCAATATTTGTATGACTCCGTTTGAAGCTTTGCATGGAAGACCATGCAACTCACCATCATGTTGGTTGGAGACCGGTGAGAAGTTCGTGCTTGGGCCTGATGTAATAAGCGAAATGTTAGACAAGATCAAGGTTATACAACAACGAATGAAAGCTGCCCAAGCTAGGCAGAAGAGTTATGCTGATAAGAGACGAAGAGACTTGAAATTCTCCATTGGTGACTTAGTATTCATCAAGATTTCTCCGTTAAAGAGTGTGATTCAATTTGGTGGGAGAGGAAAGCTGACACCAAGATTTGTTGGTCCATTCCAAGTTCTCGAGCAAGTTGGGAATTTTGCATATAAAGTTGTGTTGCCAGACAAGATGGTGGGAGTTCATAATGGATTTCATGTTTCCCAGTTCAGGAAGTTCGTGCACGACCCCGATATGACTATTTCACCGGATCAGTTGGATGACATCGAAGTAGAACCCGAGGCGGTTGGAAACCGCAAGCCGATCCGTGTTGTCGAGAACGATATGAAGCAACTTCGAAGGAAGGCGGTGAAACTGGTCAAGGTTCAGTGGGGTGAGAATGAGAGTGACTGTACTTGGGAAACATAGGAGAGCATAAGGGAATCGCATCCAGAATTCTTTGCCTGGTAAGATTTTAATAGTGATAGTTTCTTCCCTTGTTAGTAAACCACACGCTAGGGTAGGCTTGTCGTGCTTGTTGTGTATGTTCGACTATTTGTGAATGATAGATAGGCATGCAGAACACCTTTGTATGTTTTTAGTTAAGGAATTCCGGGGGAGAAATTTCTTAAGGGGGGAGAGTGTAACGACCCGCATTCTACGCCTTGGAGGATCGTGGGATATTTATTTTATTTTCATATGAGGTTGTATATTTATGTAACTTTGGGGAAGGACTATTGGGGTCATTTCCCATGTTCAGGATTTTTGCCGATTTTTAAATGATCGTTTTGTCCCTAGCTGATCTTGTTTCGTCCATTACTGAGTTTTGACCTGAAACCACTTCCATCGGATTCGGATGATGCTTTACATTTCCGTAGAGTGGTCACATTAGCCAAACGGACTCACCGTTTGAGAGATATGGCTGAAACAAGGTTTAGAAAGTGAAAAACTGCTTAAGTGGGCTGATTAGGGTAATTAGCAAATGAGCCCATAACCCATTTCAGGATTAGGGTTATGGGGAGGCTGAAATGAGTTAGGTTTTCATTCTATTTCAGTTTTCTAGCCGCCATTTACCTCTTACAAACCCTAACAATGGCCTCCACCTTCTAATTTCATCCCAAATCGCTCTTTAATCAAGGATTAAGCTACTACGTCCAATTAAGGAGAAATAGCACCAAATCAGAGTTGGGGCTGCTGCTAAGCACTGGAATTCGACCTATAACAATAGCAAAGTTCAGATCTAAGATTAATTTGTGGCTAAGGTGAGTGATTGGCATTGTTTCTGCATTAATTACAGCTAATTAGGGGTGATTAGTGTTAATTGACAAAATTATACATGATTAAATTCTGGAAAGATGTTTAGAAATTCTTAAATATTATTTTAAGCCTTTGCTAGAAATTTGGGTTAATTTGGATATGTTTTGCTAATCCTATCATTAGTTAGGGTTAAGCATGATTAAGGGGAAAATATTGGTTTTGGGTATGTTTGATCCATTTTGACATAGTTATTTATCATTTTGGTGTTTATGGTTGATGTTATATGTTTCTATGACTGTTTGGTATGCTTTATGATTGTTTAGAATAGTTAGAATGGTCGAAAAGGCCGTCGTGTAGCGTAAAATAGTTGTTGGAAAAGTTGTAGAATATTGTGCAGGAACCGGATCGGATCGGCCCTTCCGACCCGCTCATGATCCTAAACCGACCCTGAGCCGCGAGCTGATGCTTTGGAGAAGTACCCAAGCCGTGCACCATGAACAGTCCAAGACGAAGGCTCACGAACTGAACTGAGGGTCATAGCCCGAACCGCGAGATGACCAGGAGAAGGTATCACGACCGAACCGATCCGACCAGGAGAACCATGAGCCATCTTGACTCGATTTCCACAAGCCATAAGCTCCGAACCGGTTGCTCCACTACGACCCGACCCGGACGAGGCACCACAAACCAACCTGATGGGGAACCACCTCAAGAGACCGAAACGAACTGAATAGAAGATCATTTCTGAACCGATCCGGATAAACAACAAAATCCGAGACGCAAAGGTAGTCCAAATAGGAAATATAACTCAAGATCCAGTTGGGAACCAACGAGTTAACTTCATGAGTTGGATTTTTCTGCGGGATGTGTGCTAAGGGGTTATCGACGTCCATAACTTTGATTCACCACAATGACGGATGTTAGGCTACGGATCAGTGCAGTGGGGTAGTTATTACTCCATGGGGCAGAGTGATCGTAGCATGGTTATGAGCCAGTGCAATGGAGTCGTCATGACTCCATGGGGCAGAGTGGACATAGCAAGGGATCAGTGACTATGGATCTGTGCAGTGGATCCATTATGACTCCATGGGGCAGAGTGATCATAGCAAAGGATTTGGGTGGTCAAAGCAGTGGATATCGTATGCTTTACGCACTGAGTGAGAGATGTGAGGATGGTTGCTATGCTTGATTGTTTGACATCAGTATGACATGTACACCCCTCCCCCGTATCTTTATACCATATGTTAGTGTCACCTTAGAGTATTGTACGTCTTGTTGTGCTAACTCTTTGTTTGCAGGTCCAGGTTCAGGTATGGTTAGTTATACCTGTTATTGTTCTATTTTTGCTGCTTATCGCTCATACCAGACTTTTGTCTGACCTAGAGTTTTATGTCTCTTCTTATTACTCTGGGTGCTCTTAAACGAGCAGACTAGAGACAGGTCAGGTGATTATGCACGAGTAGTTGTACCGGAAACGAGCAGGAGGTTTCCATGTATGATATATATATATATATATATATATATATATATATACACACACACACACACACACACACACTCTCCCTGAGTTGTTGCTGGTCACTACTTTGGGCATTAGTGGTGTACCTCTTTCTTTTGCTTTAGAGACAGTATTTCAAAGTTGTAATAATGTTGGTTTGGATGATAAGCAGTATTTTGGATTTCTGCTGCTATGATGGTTTAGTTTTCAGCGTATGCACTATCTCGCCTGTTTTATGTCAAAGTTACGTTATTATTATATTTTATCCCATCCACTATGAGACATTCTACAGGTTCCTTGTTAGTTCAAATTCCTTTCTTTTCCTTCTTTGGCAACCGTCCCGTGCTAGTCGGGCATTAGCACAGCGCACTTTCATTGGAAATGTTGGCTGGTATGGGGCGGGCTGTCACAAAGTTATATGAGCTTGATAAATGATGTATGTGATTGAATTTGAGTTATGAGATAAAATATTAACTTAACTTTGGAATACTTAAGTTCTTAAGCTATAAGTTTGGGGTTAAATAAATAAATTAAGTTGGATTGGAATATTATTAAAATAGAATATAATATGAACTTGAATTTAGAAGGTAAATGTATTCTTGTGAATTCATGAACCTAAGTAAAGATTGAAAGAAAAAAACTCGATTAGAGATTAATTTAGTATAAGTGGGAAAATATACTGAATACGTGAATAAATCAGAATGAAAGAATTGGTATTGCAGTTAACAAAGTAAAATAAAAAGTACGGTATACGTATGATTATCATTTGCATAATCCATTTTGATCCAGATTCGAATGCATGATTTATATCGTTCCAAACTAGGATTCTTCACTCGATGCTCGACGGCGAATGTTGGATATGTGTTTTTGATAAGATTCTGAATTTTCCTAGCATAACTTTGATTATGCGAGGAGAATGACAATTTCTAATCAAGAAACCAAATCTGAATCCACATTAGAGTTGTCGGGTGAATGATATTAGTTCAGAATTGAAATTGTGTGATTGAGCAAGTGATCAAAATTGATATTGCACACGAATGACCAACGTGGATCGTACGAGCTTAAATTTTGAATTGTGAGATCTTAAGAATTTGAGTTATAAGTTACATAAATAAGTTTGACTATATTTGGTAAGTTGATTTGCTATGTTTATTGAAATACCTGGGTTCATATTGAATATGTGGGATATGTTATCATTTTATTTTATTTTATGTATAACCTTTTTCTATTGCTTAAGTAAAACAGGTTTATGGAAGCAAAAGTCGTAAGTTGCTTTTGATTGCATAAATAGAGTTGTTGCCCGACAAATAGGCATACATTTACATAAATTGATTGGTTGGGTGATTTTTATGTCCCAAATATGGGTAGTCGCTTGGCTTTTCTTTTCTTTTTGGATGAGTGAGGCCCTCCATGGCATTTGTTGTTTTTCTGCATCTAACCATTCAAAGGAGATTCTGCCAAAATTTTCCATAAATTTAGGACTTAGAATTTATTTTTATTTTGTGAAAATTCGAGTTTTCAAGTCTATATAAATTTTTTTGTATAAGTAAATGTTCTAAGTGGAATATAAAGTTTCATGGTTAAATAAATTAATTGCCAGCTTCCTTACTACGTCCTTTTCGAGGACGAAAAGTTTAAAGTGGGGGAGAGCGTAACCACCCAAATTTTTTGATTATTTAAATATTTGAATTTAATATGATTTTTGAATATTGTATGGTTATAAGTGAAATTTAATGATTTAAGTATGGAGATTTATGGTGCAAACTTAAATTTAATAGATTCAGTAATGAAATTGACCTATTATAACAATAAAAACTTGCATAGATTATAAATGAGATTATGATTTGGGTTTGTACTATTAAATATTGAGGTTTGAAACCTAATATTAAAATATTCGAATTAGACTGAGTTAATAATAATTAAAACTTAATGATTTATTTGTGAAATCTTATGGTGTGAACTATATAAAATTGTTTAAGTATGTAAAATTTGACTTGTATTGAGATGAGAAGCTTGTATTGATTGTAACTAAAATTTTGATTTGGTTTATATCTATAAATATTGAAAATTGATATTTTAATATTAAAATATTTGAGTGAAATGAATAGATAAGTTTATAAGCGAAATTCAAATATTTTGGGTAATAACTAAAATTGAAATTCAAAGTAATTATTTTAATTATGTAGTTATTTTGAATTTTATTTGATTTGGAACAAAATTAATCAAGTTTTGAATTCACTTTGAAATTAATTTAAATTAGAAAATACGTTGGATATGAATAGCCTCTTCCTCTCTAAACCTAAATCCCCTCTTTCTCATTTCCTATAGCCGCAAAGTATTGTTCTCGTTCAAAATAGAAATGGCCGGCTTCAACCTCTCATCAAAATCAAAATAAAATCGTTCATTCATCCTAAAATCGTGAAAATAATTGCATAGAATTCATCTCGACAGGAGCTTCCAGCCATATCCAAATCGTGAAACTCGAACCTTGTCCTGGAGGCCGACATTAACAACAACTGAATCTAGGGTTCGACATCACCGAAATTTGAAGCATAACTTGGCGAAACAAATATTGGATTTAAATCCGTGGGTGTAAATGATATCGGTAGCAAAGTTTCATGGTATTCAACACAAATAAATGTTGATACATTCACTGTAGAGGGTCGAAATATGTTGTTGGACAGAAGTTGATGAAGATGTTCATGTGAGGTTTCGTAGGATCAGGATGGCAGCATTCGTCGAGCAGGACGTTTCGGCTAAGGAATCAAGTAAACTGATGGACTGGAGGAGGAGATATAAAGGAATGAAAATTCAGTTATGGTGTTTTATTCACCTGGAACGATAGTCAAGCATTTGGGAAGACGGTGACTTGGATGCTGACGTGGCCAAAGGAGTTAGTTTCTTCCATTAGTTTTGAGGTTCGTTGTTTTTTTGCATTGTATTGTTGTTTGGTACAAGGATTTAGCTGTGTTGATGACATAGCAGGTTTGGGAAATTAGAACAAAGAAGAAAAGGGAGTTGGAGCAGGTCACGTGAATTTGGGGTGAGAGCGTTTTACATTTGAATAATTTAAGGTGAGTTAGTTTTTTTTTAAATCTTTGGTTAACGTGTAACTAAAATATTTAGTTCGTATGAAATCGGACTGACTCGCGGTTTGTTCCGCTAGGTTCGTACTAGAATTTCGGATGATGTGGCAATGGTTTGGATGGATTCTGAGATAGTTGAATTTTTGAGCTAAATTTTGGATTTCAATCTCGTTTGAAATCAAGGTAAGTGATTAAACCCACTCACGCCTAACTAAATTATTCTAATATTAGTTAATTTAATATCATGTCATGATATGATCGTATTGATTGATGTTCAGTAATTTAAATTGCATATTTAAATTTATTTGCACCGATAGTGTAGTTTAATTTGACTGTTGATTAAATTTTATAGTTAAGTTAAAATTTGATATTTAATTGTCAGTTTAAAAACCCGACATATGATAACTAGTAAATTTATACGATATTAAACTGTTTGGATGTATTGATATGATGTATGGCTTGAATTTGACATGTTTGACATCTGAATTTTAATTGTATGAAGTTACCCGTCATTCACCTTAATTATATATAGTGAATATTAGGCTCACATCCTTATTATCTTTTGAAATATAGCGCTTGTCCTCCCCACAGTTTGATTACAGACCCGGTCCCTCTTTCTAGCTGCCGCCCAAACTTTTTTGCTCCCTTCCACCTATTTTGTGTCCACTTACGTGTTTTGCCTTTTTGACCCAAAAAAAAGGCGCCTTGAGGTTAAAAAATATATTCTAAATTCTGGAAACGTCCCTAGGAGTCCACGGAAAAAACAAAAAAAAGTTGCATACTTCTGTGCAACTATTGGCTATAGTAGCATACATGTATGCATATATTCTTTCAGCATTTTCTATTGAAAATCTAGACCAATATATGCATACATGTATGCAACTATTAGTAAATAACTGCATACATGTATGCATACAAAGTTGAACTGAGATTCATGTGTTACGAATAGTTGCATACATGAATGAAACTATTCTGTATATATGCACGCATGTGTGCAACAAATTCAAAGGTGACGACGGCTTCTGAATATGCGCATGAATGTATGCATGTATTATGTATAAGAGCATAAATGTGTGCAGCAAAGTCTTAAAATGGCGAATGCTTGAAAAAACAAGCCAGATTTGAATATATGCATAAAATGATGCGTATAATGTTGTTTAGCTGCATACATGCATGCATTTATACTGCAGTTGGACGCAACACTGAAATATAAGCATGAATGTATGCAAATATGTACGAATATGTGCATCTTTTAATGCAAAAACCTGCTGCTTCGTTGTTTTTGTGTTATTTTGGGTTTTGATGTGTTTTTTGATTGTTTTAACGCATGAATTTTTTGGCATGTATGTGTTTTATTTAATAATGATTTTTCGTGATTTTATTGTATTTTTTCATGATTTTATGTAAAATAGGGACCTAATTTACATGAAAAGTTAGACTGGATGTGAGCCTAATTTTGAAACTTAATAGGGACCTGCGCCAAACGGACCCTTATATATAACTATTGTTTGTATTGATTAATCCCAAACATTTACCCTAGATATTACGGGCATCGAATAAACCCGGGATTAATCATTAAATGAATTAAGAATGTAGATTGAAATGATAAATACTTATGACCAGGATTTGGATTGAAATGATATATATCCTTTCCCCAAAATACTAAAATTAAATATTAAGTATTACTTGGCCATAGGATAGAAAATTTTATACGGACACCGGTTGGTTAAATAAAAATTGTTTTAACCTTGAATTTTGGAATGTTGTTTTAAAGAAAAAAAATCAATGGTATTATTAATCGATTTCTTTAAATTTGAGCTTTAAGCTTTGAAATTTAAAATTTAAATTTTAAAGAATTCATAAATGTGGTTAACTAAAGTTAAAACTGAATTGAATATGGAATAAAAATATCAAAATTGAATTGTTTATTCATCTTTGATATTTACATTAAATTAACTTGATTTATAATAATAGTTGAATTGTGGACTCGAGATTTTTATAAATGACTAATTCAAAATGAGAATTAAAATTTAAATTCAATTATTTGAATCGAATTGTTTGAAATCTAAGTGTTGAATCGAATTGAAATATAAATGGGAAGTCAATTCCTTTTGAATTAGGATATCGAAATTTAGTCGAATTAATTTGAAACTGGAATATGATTTCCAGTTTGGTTAAATTTTGAAGAAACGATTCTAATTCCAACTATAATATTTTTAAACCATTTTATAAATTATTTTTATAATAATTATTTTCTTTATAAACTATTTTCTTATAACTATTTTATTACCTATTTTAAATAAACCATTTTAATAATTAACTATTTATTTTATAAACTATTTTAATATTTTAACTACAGATTTTACTAAATCTGAAATTTCTATTTTAAAAACAAATTATTTATTTTCAAACTATTTCAATTATATATTTGAACTATTTTAAATATATTTTTAACTATTTTAATATTCAAATTATTTTAAAGTTGGAACTGTTTCATGATTTTAAGTTTGGTTTTAAATGGAGATTTTATTATGAAATATTCTATCTTGACTATTGAAACGAGTTTAAAGCAAAATATGATATTTTGATATGAAGTACGAATCTCTTTGAAATGTAAAAGGACCGACCGGTGTGAAAAATGTAAACATTTGGTTGTTAAAGAGACCGGGATCGGATATTGTCATACTCTCTGCCAATACCGAAAACCACTTTAACAACTGTGCACGCGGTGGAGTTCCAGAATGAAGTAGGTTGGTTTGGTGAACGCTACTGGAATGAAGTAAGAGAACGATGATGGATGTCCTTGACCTTCGGGTCATAATTAAAATGACTAAAACAGGTGCTATACCGTGACCAAGTGGGGTTAGCTACCTCTATCGGCAACACTTCTTCCTTTATTACTATAGTCCATCGGTGATTGATTTGATTTGATACGCATCCTCGATTTGGGAGTGTTGTTCCGAGGAGGGCGGTAGTAGTAGCTATGCGTTACCATCAGTCCAGGCATGTAACTGGTAGATTCCTACCCTGGGTATTCCTTGTGTGCCTTGTCATATTTACCCTGATCGCGCCCACTACGATTTTGTTTTGCGTTTTACCTATGGAGTGCTCCCTGATAGCCCACCGGTTTCGCAGAGTTTATAGTACTGTATAGACTACAATTTTTATAAACGGTGTAAGGGTAATAATGGTAATCTCGCTTATGCTATTTTGATACCTTACTTTATTGATAAACACTATTATAATACTGTGTTGTATTATATAATATCTAGTTTATCGAATCCTTGGGAGATGGAAATCACCGTTACATCTCTAAAGTTATTGCACTCACGAACTCATTGGATAAGAGATGTGAATTACCGTAAGCATCTCTGACGCCACGATACCCATATTATTACCTAATTTTGATTTAACGGATATGAGAATATTTTAGTTCTAATCCGAGTATTTTTGTATTTTCATTGGTGCTCGGGTCAGCTTGAGTTTTCAGTTGGCGAAGATCACATTATTTGAAGATGATGATAGAGCTCGACAGACATAATGTACTGTATTATTCCGCTGCATATACTGGTATGTATTATGATAGATAACTCTAATGTATTGTTATAATGTATAATCAAATGTAAAATTTAACAGCTTCATGAGCTGTTATTTGATTATTATATTTAATCCATCCGCTGTGAGATTCTGTGTTTGTTGTCCTTTTTTCTTCTTTTTCTTATATTAATCCCAGTAACTATCTGTATTTTAGATTTGTTTTTGTCGACATGTGATGATTATTGTTGACTTGAACGATCAAAAATGAAGATCGTTACATCTAGATCTTTTCTAAGGTAATTATTTTCTCCCAAATCCTCGTTTTTGGTTGCAATGTGGTTGCTAGATTGGATGGTAGGAGATGGTTGCAACATAGATGCATTGTGCACTCGTAGATAATAGAATTATATGCATATTAGGATGTTTTGCGTACATATTACATCACTTATTACACATACACGATAGGACTGAGCTCATTATTAGCAAATCTACATTTCATAATCACTATGTGTTATGGATATTTATAAAATAACATGGGTGTACAACATGAATATTTGGAGCGAGTTATGTTTTTTGCCCCTTTTAAAGATTTTGGGACGAAATCTCTTATAAGGGGAGGAGAACGTAACAAACCATAAAATAGACATAAAGTAATTTAATTTAAAATAAATAATAATAATCAATAATAAGCTAACAAGCTGAAAATGGAAATTTGGTTAATTAGGAATTGGGCTACAAAAGTATTGTAATTGCATTCGTGGCAAAATTCTGATCTGTTTTCATATTTTATTTACTAGAAACGAAGTATGTATGTGAGATATAATAATGAAACAAGTTGTGCATAAATATTACCACACAAGGTTTGAATTTCAAATAAATAGGTATATCTAGAATATATTAATTGAGATTAGCATGAAAAGAATATTCCAATTGAAATCGAATTTGTGTATATATTTATATACAATAGAGGACAAGGATAAGTAAAAAAAGGAAAGAAATCAATGTATTAAATTACATTTAATAAATTAGGCGACAAACTAGGAGATTAAATCTCCTGGGCAGGATTCGACCCAACGCTCTCTAGGCATAAGGGTCGACCGCTTTGGTCAATCCAGGGTGGCGAGGGCTAGTTTTCTAAGGGTTTTTATATAAAACTTCACACACGGACTGCCTGGATTTAATCTAATAGATCTAGTGGTCTTTATTAACACTTGCAACTATATAAATCACCCTCCTAGCCTCTCCCAAACCATATTCTTCATTTCATTCTTGTGCCCCACTATCTTTCGACCATTGCTAAATCCAGAATATAAGGTTATATTTCTCTTCTCCTTCTCTAACCTTAATTTTATCCTCTCTATTATAAGATTTATATAGAATTGAAAATTCTGGAGTTTAGTTTATGTTTATATATATATATTATAATTCATTTGATCTTATATAAAGAGGAGCGTTCTGGGGAACCATTGTTTTTTAGCACCCCTTTAGCACTCCTACCCTACCATGAGCTACATTAATCCAAATCCAACAAGATTTCATAGATGTTTAATCCACATGTATTATCATCTATCCAAAATTTGAGCTCGTTCTGGCATTTCTAATATAATATATTTGATGTTTAAATTTATCGATTTGAATAAATATCTGAACGACGTATAATTGAGCTAAGATTTTGAAGATGTTACGAATGTCGGAACGAGTTCAAATTTTGGATAGATGATAGTATAGTTGTAAACTAAGCATTTACAAAATCCTGTTTGATTTGGATTAGTGTAGATCACGGTAGGGAAGGGATGCTAAAGGAGTGCTGCAAAATAGAGTGCCCCTGAACGCTCCATATATATATATAGCAGGATTGGAGCTTGTTTGCGAAGTCTAGATCCAAACTGTAACACCCCACGTCTATTAATGTCACTCACAAAGGGGATGCATTAACTTCTATGGAGCGTTTTAAGTAAGTATAGAACAAAAACATAACAATAAGACAGATATAAACAGTACTTAAAAATTTAAAACTTTATTCATTGCAGCGGTAAACACATAATTTTGATTACATCATCAAAAACCAGAGTCAAAGTACATAATATCCATCTTGACTAAATCAGAGTACATAAATTGAAAGACATAACCCCAGTACAAAATAACCATAAATAAGATAGGCTGAACTTTTACTTCAGCGATCCAAGCAACTTCTAAAAGCAAGAGATAACAGCTGTCCAAAATCAAGCTCCACTGGTGCTAGTTCCAACCTGAGCACCTGGGGGGAGGAAGAAAAGAGGTGGAAACAAAGGGGGTCAGACATAAAGTCTGGCGAGTGCAATAACTTTAACAATATAATTACCAAAATAACTAAGCTAAGGCATAAGTTGGAAAATAAGGAAATGACTATGAACAATTGAGTATGACGGAGTAAACAAGGAAATAAGATGAACAAAGATAACGTTAAAGCGCACCTAAACCACTATAAGATAATTACTATACTGCACCACCACTAGTCACTCTAAAGGTTGATCCCTCCTACAAAACTTAATAATGATAATGGTAGTTTCGTGTACCCCTAGTTGCCTTCATAGGTGCCGCCTACCCCTATCTCCACTAGGTGTACCCACTACCCCCATGCGATCGGCTCCCCCTCCCCATTACTTGACACAAGCTATCCACCTAAGCTTGGTCCCCTCTAGTACATCCCACTTAACCTTCTTCGTATTCATGTTCACTTAAATGTTTCAAATTTTGGTTAAGTGTTTCTAATCGTATTTCAAATGCCACCCAAGGCACCCACTAGATTCCACATGCCAACCAAGGCACCCACTTAACCCCCTCATGTCCCACTACATGTTTATCTGGTTAAGTGTTTCTTAATTCATTAAGACCGTAACCTCATAAAGACCTCCCACATTAGACTGGAATTTGTGGCAGCGGGATTTGCCGGGCGGGTCCGAGTAGTCTTACACCACAAACGAGCCTAACCTCGTGTCTTAGACGATTAATTACACCTAATTAATCGTTCTCCAATTTGAATTAATTTCCCTATTCAAATTATCAATTAATTCCAAATTTAACTATGGCCATAATTGACTCAATTATGTCCATCTATTGCAAAATCATACCAATTTTCACCATAAATTTATTTTATGCCATTTAAGGCATTTATGCCAATTCTCAATATTAAATCTTTTAATATTATCCCATTGCCCCACGTTGTACGTTCGTTCGTTTAACGTAAAATATATGTTAGACTCGAATAGTCTAACTCATGGAATAAAGAAAAAACATCACAACATACATATAATTAAAACTAGATCTAAACATAAGGGGTGAACTTGCATGTGTGAATGAGGTTGTACATCTAAAAGTTGCATAGGCCAAAGTTACAACTTGCATAAAACTACATATGTCATAGATCCAAATCTAAAGGTGTGAACTTGTTTAGGCAATAGTCATAAACTTGCATAAATCATGTATGTCATAGATCTACATATAGAGGTGTAAACTTGCATAGGCAATAACCACAAACTTACATAACATGATTCATACTCCAAACCCATGTATTTATATAAACTTGCATATGTGATGTGACGACCCGGAAAATCTGAACCAATTAAAATTTTTTAAATTGGCTATTTTAGTGGATTTTAAATATTTAAAATAAATATTTTGAGTAAAAACGATGAAATGTAAGTTTGAATCGACATTGAAAACGAATATAATTATTTCTAATTATAAACAAGGCCTGAAATGGCGCGGTAGTTTCAAAATTCGAATTCAAACTTTGACTGTTGTACTGGGTGCAAAACAAAATGGATTTTAGTGAAACTAAAAATATTTAAATCTATTAGTGAATATCTTTCTAACGAATCTAAAAAATCGAAGTTTCATAGCGGGAAGAAAAAGTTTTGGCCAAATGAATCTTCAGAAAGGTCGCTATAGAGTTTATATTGCCCGTGAAAATGGCCATTTTGCAAACGACCTCGAAATTCGATGAAACCACTTTTGTTGGATCCGGGATGTTAAACTATCACTAGATTTCAAATTTCATAATTTTTGAAGCTAGTATGTGAGTGTGGCAAAGGAAAATGTTTTTGGTCGATTTCTATTAAATTGGGTCGACCAGAAATGGGCCATTTTTCAAACGGTCTCAGAATTCGATGAAACTAATTTTGTTGGGACCGTATCGTCAAAACATAGCTAGATTTATTTTTCAGGAATTTTTAGAATTAGTATGTGGCCCCGGCAAATTGAAATGTACGTTCAAATCAAATATTGAATGTTTTATACTTTAATTTGAAGGAAAACTGACTGAAATAGTCAGATGGGCCTACGAAACATATCCCATTGTGTTCGGAATGGGGGTAAAATGCTAGGGACGACAGTCGTTGGGTTTGAATTGGTGTTCGTGTGTGACAAGGGGTATTTTAGAAATTTAAAAATATATAAATTAAAAAAATCATTGGTCAAACAAACACTCACTCTCCACGATTGAACTTGACGCACGGCAGAAACACCTCCAAACCTTCACGTCCACTTTCCGATCAATCCACGCAAAATCAGCCCCTCCTCCATTTGAAGATTTTGAAGAGCTCGAGAAGATATTCAAATCCATATATAGTTTGGATTTTTTCATTGTGCGGTTTGGGAGAATCGACGCCTGTAAGTTTCGAGCTTTCAACCGCCGCCCTGCATCAGCCCCGCCATCGAGTTCGCCGCCTCCACCATCGTTGGGTGCGCCTTTCCACACTCCTGGCCGTGGCACAACCCGATCGTCGATCCGCTTCACCATTTGATCAGAAAGTTCAAACCTAGTTTTGAACATTTTAGCTGAGGTACGACTATTTTAAAATAAACTATATAATAGCACTTCTAAGCACTACGGTTTTTGATTTCACTATAAAAATCATATCTTTCTCATTTGTTGACGAAATTCAGTGAAGCAAGAGACAGTGGACTCGTCTGGACATCTTCTACATTTTAGAAGAGACCGCATATTTTTCTGAGCCTTTTGCTATTTTTGGTGGAGTGGAACCCAATGTGAGATTTCTGATTTATAAACGATATGGAAAATGACGATGTATAAATTATATAGTCGATGTATGACTTATATAGGCGTTGTACACTGTAACGACCCAACTTTCGAACACATCTCAAGTTGTGTCATTAATAAGAAATAAGAAGAGATAGAAGATAAAACACAGAACATCAGAATCTCACAGCGGAATTTTCACAAAAAGATAATACTTTATAATGTTACACACAGTACATAATACATCAGAGCAACATAGGTCTAGTGATACAACTCCTTCATAGTACATCAGTAATTATACAAATCATAGGTGATCAATTGATATACTTAATTAAACAGTAGATAGGTGGACCATCACACAGCAAAAACCTTCATTCCAGCTTCACAAGTTCCATCGAATCCTGATTCACTTGTCTATTCATAACAAGCGTTATGAATACCCAAGAGTTTAAGGAAAAACACAGAAAAATAAACTCCGGGTCAGTCAGGGGACTGGTATGAGTAAACAGTTTGAAAACAAATAAAAATATCTCATAAGACCACGCCGTGAAGACGGAACGGGTTTTTACCTTATGAGATCCAAAAACACTTTGTATACTTGGAAACTAATATTTTCATAATGTCTAGGTATTTTCACAAATAATTTAGAATCTAGGAAAAATGCTTGCATCTCACATTTTCCGATATAGTATACAAATACAAACCGCTTGGCTCTTAGGGAAATTGGATTTCCAACTCTGACAAGGTATGGGACCACCTTCCGCTGATGTACCTCTAGAGGCAAGTACACCTGGGTTCAACAAGAATATCTTGCAACCCGGCCCTCACATGACCGACCACTCATTTCTCTTGAGTGTATCGAATGTATATCACCGATGGTTGTGCGCTGCAACCATCCCCGCATGGGCAGAATCGATAGATTTAGAAACAAAAGGAATTTCTCTAGATAGGTAATACCACACCCTAATGGGAGCGACCCACATAGTCATGCTGCCAGCCCGATTTTTGTCATTTCCTGGGTGTGAGGCTTGAGGCTAGACTCGTCTTTTCATCATCACTAGTTCATTTCTTTGAATGCCACATCGTCAAATCCATTTCCACAAAAATACTCTAGTTGACAGGCTAAAGAAGTTTCCCTTCTATGACAGCAACTGGTACGTTTGAAGAAAACAACGTACGTGGTTCCTTTGAAAATACTCTGTCAGACATTCGTCGATACAAGTTGTTGTGGGTTTGAACAAACCGAAGGCACTATTCTGAAAACAGAACAGCCCTTGCACAACTCTGTCTTCTATTATCTTCGATAATCTCTGACGCGCAACGTATAATCAATTCAAAGTGGAATATAAATTCCGGTCTCTTTGGAATGATTAACGAACAAATTTCACTTTAAATTATAATTCTAACAGGATTATAATCTAATCAGTATATACGGTTACAGTCAAACAAAACAGTTCATGATCATCTAGTCAAAATTGATCATCTTTTCAAATGGTAAGTTTTGCCGTGTGCGTCGCACGGGTTTTCTCTTTCCGTTTTGTTCATCACTTCCAAAATAAATTCTTACTTTATTTATCTTTAGAGAAAAAAAAATTATCATCGTTATCTGGTTATTCATGAACGAACAGATTCGATGATTTATAATCGATTCTACGACCTTTACACTTTGTACCATTAGTCAAATTTCTCTATCTATCCTTTATCCTTGATCTTCCTTCTCTTCTTTTCATATTGATAAAATTATCCTCTTTTGTTTTACTAGTTTGAACACGATCAAATGATTTATTCACAGTTTTTGTTAAAATTTACAGAACTGTTCATGGTCAGTTCTTTATATTTCATCTTTTAGATTACAGATAAAAGCCGATAAATTTTACTGTATGTGTTACATACAGTTTCCCCACTTTATCTTGAAATTAAATATTCCATTTGAAAATACATTTCAAAATTTAAATTCTAAACTAAATAAAGTTACAGCCTTCGCTGACTTCTCGTCGTCCGTCAAGATCATACTCGATTTGTTACTCTGGAACGACTTGTCTTTGTTTGATTTTACAATTAAATTATTTTAGTTGAAAATGAATTCAAAATTTAATTTTATAAATTAAAATTTATAATTACGGTTCTGTTTGAACCTGTCGACGTCCGACACAACCCCATATCCGTTCTACGATTCTTGAAGGACTCTTTTGTCAACTTTACCGTTGACATATCTTGTTAGAAAATTATTTCTAACTTCCATGTTCAAATTAAATTATAATTTAATTTAAACTAAAATTTCTGTATTAAATTTCAGACTCTTGACGAAAATAGAATTCGGAAATCCTGATTTACCTTTCTTTTTTTCTCTATTTAACTAAAATCCTATTTTATTTTCCTTGTAATAAACAAAAATATAAATTTTTATTTAAATATTTATCTACCCCTTTTTATTTAAACCTTTATTTTATTTAAAAACTAGTTTAATCTAAAATTATGGTTCAACCCTTCATTTCCAAGTTGAACTGGTAAAGTACCACCTTTAAGAAAATACTCGGCCCAAAACCCCACAGTTTTCCTTGCAAAACACTCAGAAATCCCATGGAAATCAAAGTACCAGTTGGTACTTGGCACAGTGCCAACATACCATAGTACTACACTGAAAACATCGGGCGCATCCTTTGCCAAAAGCTCAAACCACCGTGATTTTTACACAGTACCACATCCTCTCTTCTTCTTCCTCTTCCTATCAAAGCTGTGCACGTGCACACGTGTCAGGGGACCCACCCGACACCGTCGCCGACCCCACTCCTCCACCTGATCACGCCACTACCTACCAGTCCTCCTTCCTTGGCCTGAACCAAATTCTGGTCGTACCCCTCTTCTTCCAGAACTAAACACCAACGAAGAAAACACCTCGGCTCTCCTCCCCTCGACCACCGGACGCCACCATATCGCTGCCACGTCATCGCCACCTCCTACCGCTCCCTTTTCCCCCATACCGCACTTCCCTAGAGATGACGCCAGTGAGCAGTTCGGTGGTGAAAGCAGCACTCAAAATTAGGTTTTAAAACTTATTTCTATCGATTTCTCAAATTCCGTCCATTAGAAAAATCGTTTTACATTTTTCCCCTAATCCCTGAACCCCGACAAAGCTTCCATCTCCATCCCCTGACCGATGACGAACTGGATGATCGGAATTTTGCCCATTTGCAACTTCTGATCATCTCAAAATTCCCAACTATATAAGCCACTAAAAATCACGAAATTCCTTCCTAAAATCATCATTGGATTTCCTGGTTGTGATTATGTAATCAAAACTTGATTTTAATCAATTTGAAAATCCAGTTAAGAAATAATTTATAGAGAGCATTTCTGTGCTTGTTTACAAACAACAGTAAATGTTTTTTTCTTTTGTTAAAGCTTGTTTTAAATTTGAAACTAGGTGCAAGTTTAACACAAGTTTAACCTCTTCTGATAACCCCACTAATTAGACCTCCTAATCTACCCCGCTCTATAGGGAATCAAGCAAAAGAGATCAAAGTCTGTTGTCAGTAACAGACAACACAGTATCTAACATATGATATTCAGGGTTTTGCTAACAAAAATCAAGGATTTTATACTATAACAAACAGCAATACAACATGACATAACACCTGAACTAGATCGCAAAGAATACCAAGTCCAACTCATAGTTTAAGTCACAAACTGCAGTAAACAAAACAGAATTTAAAAGAGCAAGTTTACTCACATTAATAGCTTCCAAAACTCTTGTTTTCTTTTGCTAAAACTTTTGAACTGCTGTGTGTTTTGTGTGAGTGAAATGGTGCATGTGTTGGTCTTTATATAGGGCTGAGAAATGAATAAAATACTGTGCATTTATTGTTGATGTGAACCAATATAACAGCCCTCTTTTCTTGTCAATGAAAAACCAGACAAGCACCTCTTTCTCTCTCAACGTCCTTGCCAACTCTCATCAGTTTTCACATGGCATATTTCAGCCTAGACTCCCCCTAAAAACCCTAAGCATTGTACCAATGTCTCCCCTTTAGCCTTGACAAAAAAACACACGTTAATTGTGCAATGTACCACCTCCTTTCTACCCATCTTTTCCTTTGGTTCTAGCAACATGTTGAGGCCATTTCATGTACTAAAATGCTCAGTTTTAAATGTGTTGTCCATCCATATTTCCTCTCATGTCAAACTGATTTTACAATGCATATATATTAAATACCAACTTGTCTTGCAAGTATGGCTAAAACTGAAAATAACTTATCTAAATTCACCTTGCCATGTGCCTAGACTTTATCCTACTTGCTAGTATGATTTATGATGTAGGTGTTTCATAGATGATATCATGAAGTGAAAGTGATTTTGAAAATACAAGTTCACCTTTTAATGCATATGCATGTTCAAATAATTGTCATGAGATCAAATCGTATTTATTGTGTTTGAAAATATGATTTTACCAAGGGATTTTGACAATACATGTTTGATTTTAAACATATATAAATTCACATATTTTCTTGTATTTTATTTTGAGAACAAAAAGGTGATTAACATGTCTTAAGCAAGGGGTTTAGTTGAGTTTGAAACAAGGGTTTAAAGCTTTTTGAAAACATGAACAAGTATTTGCAAAGTCATAGCATTTAAAATTTTTGCTATGTAAAAGTGTTGCTTAACATACATTAAATATGAATTTAACAAGTGCTATTAAATACATGCTATCATATATACACGTGTAAAAATAAAATTATACAAACGCTATTAAATTTGTGCTATCATACCTTAATATATCAAAAATGGATTTTGATAAATGCTGCACATATACATGCTATTATATATATATCAACAAATTCTGTAATTAATAAATTAAATTTTTAAATCGTATTTGAAAATACGTATTCACGATCAAGTATAATCTGTGTTAGTGTCAAAATCCCGGGTCATTACATACACCTCATGTATAAGCGTTGTATAGGTTGTACGTTCGATGTATAAGTTATATATGCGTTGTAAAAATTATATATGTGTTGAAATAGAAGTGAAATGCTTATATAAATATATATATACGCCCCTCGTCCACAAACCATGGACGATATTTATTGGTTGGAGTTGATGTGAAAATTGGTTGATAGCGAATGGTTGATTAGAATTGTTTGTGGTTGAAATTGATTGATTGTGGTTGAAAAATACCCGTTTGTGGTTGAGAATTATTTGGTTGAAACCACATAGGATTAGTTTGTGGAAAAGAAGGAAAATATACATGCCGCCTACGTGCGAACTAGATGCATGAAATCCCCATTGTCAAAAGCTGCGAGGCTTTAGGGTAGAGCGAGGAGCCGTACTAGGGACGGCCACGGTTTTAACTACCCTGCCGTTATGCTGCCAAAATTTTGAATAATATTCATGTGTTAGAATTATTTTCATTTGTTGAAACTATATTCGTGTGTTGAATAGAAATTCATGTGTCGAAATTCATGTTTTGAAATAAATTGTTTTGCAATAAAAATCACATATTTATATATATATATATATATATATATATAAACTATAGAAAACATTCATGTGTTGAAGGGTATTCGTGTTTTAAATAAACCGTTTTAAATATAAAAATCACCTTTTTATTTATATATATATATATAAACTATAGAAAACCTTCATTTGTTGAATAGAAATTCATTCGTTGAATAGAAATTCATGTGTTGAATGGTTTTCGTGTTTTAAATAAATTGTTTTATAATAAAAACCATATTTTTATCATCTATATGAACTATATAAAATAGTCATGTTTTAAAAGAAATTGTTTTGTAATAAAAATCCTATTTTTAACATCTATATGAACTATATAAAATAGTCGTGTTTTGAAATAAATGGTTTTACAATAAAAATCACATTTTTATCATATACATGAATAGTTAAAAATAGTGAAGTGTTGAAATAGAAGCTAGTTGGATAAAAATATCATTTTTATCAAATGTATGAAAAGGAAATGGTTTTGAAATCGAAGAATAGATTATATTTATATATATATATAATTAAAATAAATCGAATAACGAAGCTGCAGTTCATGTTTTGAAACCGTGATTTCAAACGATTAGTGCGGGAGATCCGACCATCGGATTTTCCCGAAACCGAAACCGTTGGGTTCGCTTTGGAAATATCTCTCCAACGACACCAACTTTGTAAAGATCCAACGGTTGGATTATCTGGAATGTTTAATTCAAATCTGAAGAAAAACAGCGCCAGAATCGGTTATATATATTATATATATATATATATATATATATATATATAATTAAATTAAATCGAATAACGACGCTGCAGTTCGTATTTTGAAATCGAAACTTCAAACAACTGTACCGAGAGATCCGACCGTCGGATTTTCCCGAAACTGGAACCATTGGATTTGTTTTGAAAAGATATTTCTAATGATATAAATTTTGTGATGATCCAACGGTTAGATTTTCAGATATGTGTAAATCAAATCTGAAGAAAAACAGCGCCACGGTCGCGTTATGGCCTGAAGCGTCGTTTAAATAAATTGGCTATTTTTAAATAAATAAAAATAGCGATAAATCATTATAAAATATTATAAATGTTATGGAATGTGAAGTTTAGAAATTAACCGAAGGTTGACTAAGTCGAATGGTTCCCTGGATTTTGATCTGATGTTCGTTTCGGCCTTCGGGGTTAACATTTTGGAAATCGTTCTCTTACTGATTGACGGTCAGCGACTAATGAATTGGAACACGTCGCATGTGTGTTTGTGTAGCACTTGTTTATTATATACGCGAGTTTCTCAGAAAGACAGGGTTTATCCCATTCTGAATAACTGAATCGACGATAAGAAATCGAAGATAAAGACGGTGGTCGAAGACCGGAGGTCTTCACATCGTTTGGATGGTAACAGATGTCCTGATTGGGAGGCATCCCGAAATATGGATAAGGAGTGGTGACCGTCCAGATGTATGTGGAGATCGATGGATATGCGAGGTATATAGTGCCTCCGGTTTCGTTCAGACCCAGGATGGACTTGTAAATGGACTGTGTGTTTGACATTGGAATTCATTCTATGTGATTGATAGCCATCAGTTGCATGGTGTGAACTGCCTGTGTGGCATGCTAAGATGCAGTGATCAAGGCTTCTGTTGAAAAGCAAAGTCTTGTGGTTGATGATCAAAGCACCGCCTGTGTGGCGTAGCTTTGTATATAACATGAATTCGCGAGCCTCACACCTCGGTATGAACCAGAAACGGGAGAAGGACCTTAGGGAGGACATGCGTTTCTTTCTAGTTAGAGGTGGTGTCGGTGCTTGAACTGGCTGACATTTATATTATTTTCACCTATGTGGTTGTTGCTGTTGCGAGGCGCCTCGGTTATATCGGTCGATCCGGGACCGATGGAGTCATTCGTTGGCTCATTTACGCCTCAAAGGGCGGGGAAATGCAGTGTTCAGGCATAATAATCCACATCGGTTGACCGGCCCTGACAATCCAAGGGGCAGTTGCGGCTGTTCCTGAGGGGCGGGCTAGAGCGTCTCGAAGTCGGTAAGGACCATCTTTTGCCTTGGTTCATGACGGAAATCCAATTTCCAAATACGTGATTATGCGGCTTTGATTGTGTGTGTGTATATATATATATAGCGACATGATATATGGTACCCATGACATCTATGATTGATATTTATGATTGTGTATAAAATTAGAAACTAACTGCAAACGAGCTAAGATGGGTGGTTTCCTAGGTATTGGTTTGATGTTAGTTTCGGCCTTCGGGGTTAATACTTATAGGGTCGTCCTCTTGCTAATTTACAGTTGGAGTCTGATTAAGAATTAAACGGCAATGTTTACATTTTAAATGATTTTTTTTGCTCGTATCAAGCATATTTTGGTCGATATAAGGTAAAACTCTATCCTCCGGTTTGCGTTGCATTATGTGATGGGACTTGAGTCTTATATCGGCTTCATTTTTATAAAAAGCATTGCGAGGTTTAAAAGAATTATTTGTTTTAAAGCACTGGCAATCCAATGGAGTAAACCCGTTCCGCGAAAGTGGCGTGGTCATGTGACTAGCCATATTATAGATTGTGTTAAGTAGATTTCTCATACCAGTCCCATGATTGACTCGTAGTTTGTTTCACTTTCAAACTTGGGTGCCCCTTTTTCACTTGCAAATTAGGGACGGCCCCGGTTTTAACTACCCTGCCGTTATGCTGCCGAAATTTTGAATAATATTCATGTGTTAGAATTGTTTTCATTTGTTGAAACTATATTCGTGTGTTGAATAGAAATTCATGTGTCGAACGACATTCATGTTTTGAAATAAATTGTTTTGCAATAAAAATCACATATTTATATATATATATATATATAAACTATAGAAAACATTCATGTGTTGAATAGAAATTTATTCGTTGAATAGAAATTCATGTGTTGAAGGTTATTCGTGTTTTAAATGAACTGTTTTAAATATAAAAATCACCTTTTTATTTATATATATAAACTATAGAAAACCATCATGTGTTGAATAGAAATTCATTCGTTGAATAGAAATTCATGTGTTGAATGGTATTCGTGTTTTAAATAAATTGTTTTTAATAAAAACCATATTTTTATCTTCTATATGAACTATATAAAATAGTCGTGTTTTGAAAGAAATTGTTTTATAATAAAAATCCTATTTTTACCATCTGTATGAACTATATAAAATAGTCGTGTTTTGAAACAAATGGTTTTACAATAAAAAACACATTTTTATCATATACATGAATAGTTAAAAATAGTGAAGTGTTGAAATAGAAGTTAGTTGGATAAAAATATCATTTTTATCAAATGTATGAAAAGGAAATGGTTTTGAAATCGAAGAATAGATTATATATATATATAATTAAAATAAATCGAATAACGAAGCTGCAGTTCGTGTTTTGAAACCGTGATTTCAAACAATTAGTGCGGGAGATCCGACCATCGGATTTTCCCGAAACCGAAATCATTGGGTTCGCTTTGGAAATATCTTTCCAACGACACCAACTTTGTAAAGATCCAATGGTTGGATTATCTGGAATGTTTAATTCAAATCAGAATAAAAATAGCGCTAGAATCGATTATATATATATATATAATTAAATTAAATCGAATAACGACGCTGCAGTTCGTATTTTGAAATCGAAACTTCAAACGATTATACCGGGAGATCCGACCGTCGGATTTTCCAGAAATTAGAACCGTTGGATTCGTTTTGAAAAGATCTTTCTAATGATATAAATTTTGTGATGATCCAACGGTTAGATTTTCAGATATGTGTAAATCAAATCTGAAGAAAAATAGCACCACGGCCGCGTTATGGCCTGAAGCGTCGTTTAAATAAATTGGCTATTTTTAAATAAATAAAAATAGCGATAAATCGTTATAAAATATTATAAATGATATGGAATGTGAAGTTTAGAAATTAACTGAAGGTTAGCTAAGTCGAATGGTTCCCTGGATTTTGATCTGTTGTTGGTTTCGGCCTTCGGGGTTAATATTTGGGAAATCGTTCTCTTACTGATTGACGGTTAGTGACTAATTAATTGGAACACGGTGCATGTGTGTTTGTGTTGCACTTGTTTATTATATACGCGAGTTGCACAGAAACACCGAGTTTATCCCATTCTGAATAACTGAATCGACGATAAGAAATCGAAGATGAAGACGGTGGTCGAAGACCGGAGATCTTCACCTCATTTTGATGGTAACTGATGTCCTAATTGGGAGGCATCCCGAAATATGGATAATGAGCGGTGACCGTCCAGACGTACGTGGAGATCAATGGATATGCGAGGTATATAGTGCCTCCGGTTTCGTTCAGACCCAGGACGGGCTTGTAAATGGACTGTGTGTCTGACATTGGAATTCATTCTGTGTGATTGATAGCCATCAGTTGCATGGTGTGAACTGCCTGTGTGGCATGCTAAGATGCAGTGATCAAGGCTTCTGTTGAAAAGCAAAGTATTGGGGTTGATGATCAAAGCACCGCCTATGTGGCATAGCTTTGTATATAACGTGAATTCGCGAGCCTCACACCCCGGTATGAACCAGAACCGGGAGAAGGACCTCAGGGAGGACATGCGTTTCTTTCTAGTTAGAGGTGGTGTCGGTGCTTGAACTGGCTGACATTTATATTATTTTCACCTATGTGGTTGTTGCTGTTGCGAGGCGCCTCGGTTATATCGGTCGATCTGGGACCGATGGAGTCATTCGTTGGCTCATTTATGCCCCAAAGGGCGGGGAAACACAGTGTTCAGGCATAATAATCCACATCGGTGGGCCGGCCCTGACGATCCAAGGGGCAGTTGCGGCTGTTCCTAAGGGGCGGGCTAGAGCGTCTCAAAGTCGGTAAGGACTATCTTTTGCCTTGGTTCATGACGGAAATCCAATTTCCAAATACGTGATTGTGCGGTTTTGATTGTGTATATATATATATATATATATATATATATATGGAGAAATGATATATGGTACCCGTGTCGTCTATGATTGATATTTATGATTGTGTATAAAATTAGAAACTAACTGCAAACGAGCTAAGATGGGTGGTTTCCTGGGTATTGGTCTGATGTTGGTTTTGGCCTTCGGGGTTAATACTTAGGGGGTCGTCCTCTTGCTAATTTACAGTTGGAGTCTGATTAAGAATTAAACGGAAAAGTTTACATTTTAAATGATTTGTTTTGCTCGTATCAAGCATATTTTGGTCGATATAAGGTAAAACTCTATCCTCCGGTTTGCATTGCATCGTGTGATGGGACTTGAGTCTTATATCGGCTTCATTTTTTTAAAAAGCATTGCGAGGTTTAAAAGAATTGTTTATTTTAAAGCACGGGCAATCCAATGGAGTAAACCCGTTCCGCGAAAGTGGCGTGGTCCTGTGATTAGCCATATTATAGATTGTGTTAAGTAGATTTCTCATACCAGTCCCATGACTGACTCGTAGTTTGTTTCACTTGCAAACTCGGGTACCCCTTTTTCTACATGGGCAGCCTTGTATTCAGGTTTTTAGCATGCTCTTTCTGGATAGCTAGAGCTGAAGATGGATTCTATTATTTATTTCTTTTTATGCTGTTCAGCTCCTATTGTACATATTATGTTTGTTTTCCGCTGTAGACATTTATTTATAGCTGAACTGTAATTGTACTAAGTATGATCCCGTATACTGTGTAACTCTGATGATTATGTTTATCCAGTGTATTATTTGTTCATTATATGGTGTATTTTTATTTATTCATGTTCTGCTTTTATCTTTTTATGTGTTATATTCCAAAGATTACCCTTCACACCGTGGTACGGGGTTTTAGGGTCGTCACATGTGATTTATGCAACATAACAATGGTGTAAACTTACATCTAAACATGTAAACTAGCATGTAGAATTTAGCATATAACTCACACATGTCATAGCCTAACTTTAGATCTAAAATAGATGTCATGAAACATGTAAGGTTATACATATTTTTTTTACTAACTTGCATATGATCTATGCATCAATTTACATCCTAACTTGCATACATACATATGATTTATCATATGAATTAGTTCCAACAACATAACAAACTAGCATAACATTATGAATTGATTATACATAAGCCAACATAGATGATAACATCACAACTTTACAACATAGGTGATAACATCATAGAATTTACAACATAAATGATAACATCACAATTTTACAACATAGATGATAACATGCGGTCAATAATTCACAACATAACCATATAATCCGCATTATAACTCAATCCAATTAAATTGCTAATTATTTTATTAAAGAAATCGAACTCACAACTCAAAGAAGGTCTTGAGTTCTGAATTCTGAGTTCTGAGGTTGTATTAGCTTTCCTTTAAAGTAGATTCGTTGTTAGAGTTGATTTGAATTGAATTTGATTAGCTTTCTCCCTCTCTAATTGGCGGCGGCTATTCTAGGTTGCAAGGTGACGGCATGGAGGCCATGGCTCTAATTTTAATTTGATTTTAGGGTTTGAGTCTACATGTCTTTTTATAGAGTTTAGGATTAGTTTAGGCCGTCCGATCAACCCAGAATTAATCCCAGCCAATCAGAGCAGATTAGAAACCCTAATGAGTCAGCATACAGTCATAAACAGGTCATCAATCAAATCTGCCCGGGGGGGGGGGGGGGCGTGGCAGGTCGACCCCCAGGTCGACCCTATGGTCGACCTGGTGAGGGTAGGTCGACCCCCAGGTCGACCCTATGGTCGACCTGGCCCTGGCGGGAAATTTCCCGCCTAGCCCATCTGACTCTGAAATTTTGAATTTTCGAAATCTGTTTTGAATTTTCTGAAACTTCCGATGGCTATAACTTCTTCATACGAAGTCCAATTCATGCAAACTCGGACTCTATCTCAACCAGAATTCCGAGACGAACAAAATGGTGCAACCCGTTTCCCTTAATCCTTACATATGAAATTTGTTATCCTTTAATTTGTGAACATTAATATTAACAGAAATACGGGGTGTTACATTCTCCCCTCCTTAAAGGATTTCGCCCCCGAAATCTCCAAGTTAAGGAGAATGCATATCCTAACATCCAAACAACCATCTACTCAATCATCAAACACAAGCATACATTGTCCTTAAAAATTCCTAATGTTTTATGATCATATGCAAGAAGTGTGTGTATATGTTCTCTATCTAATGCAAAATCAGGCGGTCTACTGATTCAGTTGACCTCCTTAATGCAAACCATGATAGTGCCATGCGTCAATTATGTATGCGAAAGAATCCTATTTATACATATTATTTCTACATGTGTGCACAACCATTCACCTGCAGCATCCATATGATAGCACAACCATTATACATCCATTAACTTAAATATGCACACACATTTATATGCAATATGCAATATGAAGTGACTGAGCCGATCTAGTGCCTAAAGTGTGTGTATATGCATCCATGAGCAACCACTAGCAAACACTTGCATCCACATGCATCCATCATACATAACATATCTCAAACACATGTTTCAACCATAGGACTACCCTATCTAAAGGTCAAAGATACTAGCGAGAGGACATACTAAAGATAAGATAAGTACAAGCTAAGCGATAAAGGAGAAATTAAAAGACATACCCTCGAAAAGAAAAGGGTACAATGAATGCATCTTCTCTTCCGTCTCCCAAGGTAGCGTCGCTCTTATCATTTCCCCATTGCACTTTGACTAGCTTGACCTCTCGATTCCTCAACTTCTTAATCTTCGACCCAAGAATGCACGTAGGAGCTCGTCGAATCGTCGCATCATGCTCTATCTCCACTTCTCTAAGCAAGCTCGGTTCTACCACTTTCGCGGTCTCATGCAAGCACTTCCTCAAATGTGATACATGGAATACATCGTGTACACCACTAAGTCTCTCGGGCAACTCCACTCTATACGCCATCTGTCCAATCCTCTCCTTAATACGAAACGGCCCTACGAACCTTGGTACTAAATTCCCAAAGGACCCAAAGCGAACGACATTCCGTAATGGAGACACCTTGATAAAGACCATGTCCCCAATATCAAACTCAAGATCTGACCTACTCTTGTCCGCATAAGATTTCTGCCTATCTTGCGCCGTCTTCATCCTCCTTCAAATCAAATCGATCTTTTCCGAAGTCTCTCTAATCATATCGGGCCCAAGCAAGATCTTATCTGTAGATTCCCACCAACATGCAGGCGAACGACACGACCGTTAATAAAGAGCCTCGAACGGTGCCATGCCAATGCTAGACTGAAAGCTATTATTATATGCGAACTCCACCAACGGAAGATGTTCCTCCCATGTACCTCCGAAGTCTAAGACACACAACCTCAATAGGTCCTCTAGAATATGATTCACCCTCTCGGTCTGGCCATCCATCTGAGGATGATATGAGGTGCTCAAACATAACTGAGTCCCTACCGCCTTTTGCAAGCTCTTCCAAAATTCGCTAGTAAAGATAGGATCGCGGTCACTCACTATGCTAGAAGGAACACCGTGCAAACGAACTATCTCTCGAATGTATACGGAGGCTAACCATGGAGTAGTCCTCTTACTCTTCACGGGAATTGTAACAACCCTGAATTTTGGTGCCAATTTAAAATTGTATTTTAAGTTATTTTAATGGGTTCTGATATTTAAAATGATTTATTTTAAATAATAATGATTAAAAATTTATTTAAATTGAAGTTAGAATGAATAATTTAATTCTAATTATAAAGGAGTCAGAAATAGCGCGGTAGTTTGAAAAGTCAAACTTGAACTTTGACTGACCGTACAGGATGCAAAATTTAACGGATTTTAGTGAAACCAAAAATATTAGAATCTATTTAAACATATCTTTCTAACGAATTTGAAAAATCGAAATTTCATAGCGGGAATCAAAAGTTATGCCCAGTTTAAAATTTAGAAAGGTCGCTATGAAATTTATATATAATATATAAAGGTCAAAAATGCTACTTTTTGCATACGAAGGAATTTGGACTCGAAACTACTTCCATTGAGTTCAGAATGATGTTTCTGCATTTAAAAAGCATAAACACTTATATATTTTGAGTTTTGAAAATTATTTGTTTAAAAATATATTTTTAATATAAAATATATACGCCTTGAAAAGTGGACTTTTGCAAACGGTCTTCAAATTCAACGAAATTAATTTTTTTGGGTTCGTATCGTCAAAACAAAGCTAAAAATGATTTTTTTTGGTAATTTTTAGAATTAATATGTAATTATAATTGATTTTTTTTAGTGAAAACGGTCAATTTTCAAACTTTAAAAATTCATTATTAATTCATACGGACTCAGAAAATGAAACTAGTTTCTTTAAATCCGTAATGTCAAGGAATATTTATGTTTCAATTTTCAATTACAATGGAATTCGTAGGTGTTAACACGAATTTTTAAACTACGTAAAGCGGACAAAAAATGTATTAATATATGTGCATAAGGGTAATTGGGCCTAATTGAGTTTATAACCTACTTATATATTATATTTTAACAACCATTAGCTGAACCCTAAACATAACATAGCCTCCTCCATCTTCATTTTCTTCATATTCCATGGCCTCCACTCTAAAAATATTCTTTGCACAAAAGACCCTAAAACTAAACAATTTATAACTCCAAATCAGAACAAAATTAGACCAAACCCTTTCTGGGTTTTGTTCATCTTCTTATCCTCTATCTACCAAAAAAAATTCAAGACTTGTCGTCGCACGGATTCGCCGGGAACTGAGTTTGATTGCAAAAAGTCAGTTTCACATTTTGATGTTTTCTGGCCAAACCGTGAAGAATTGGAGGATGGCGCAATGGAAGAAATTGTAGAGGAGACAAAGATCTACAACTTTGCTGCAGAAAGTTTTGTCTGAAAGTCAATGTAAGGGCACGGAAATCGAGAAAAACTGAATTGGAGCAAAACAGAAATTTCGGCGAGCTCAAAACATAGATGATCAATTTCCGGCCAATCCGGGAAGAATATGGCAAAGGGCCGAACAAGAAAGTTCTTCATCTACAAAAGGAGAAGGTGCTCAGAATTTTTCAAGTCATTTGGATAAGAGGTGTGCCCTGTGGGGCCTGCGAGGCGAATTTCGCTTTTTGGCGAAATTTCGACGATCGGAGCATCAACGACGGCGGCGGCTTGGAGCGTGGATGCGTCTCTCAAAGACGAAGAGGATGGCGGTGGTTTCAGGTCAATCGGATGTCTGAGTCAACGGGAAAACGCGGTCAAAGTTCGGAAGGGGCTGGTTGACCGACTGGGGTACTATTTTAATTATTTAATAAATGTATTTAATCTTCAAAATTGTATAACTCTCTCATATGAACTCGAAATTTGATGATTTCAGATCCGCAGCGATCGTGGCGATGAGACCTTCGCGTGGACACTAAATTCGTCTAATTTGGTGGAAGTGGAATTTTTGGGTATTTTCCATAACTAAATTAATTATTTAATTCGTTCGAACTTCAAAAAATCATAACTTTTTGATACGAACTCGAAATTGCATGAAACAGGATTTGCCGCGATCAACGCGTCGAGAGCTTCGCGATGACACCAATTTCGTCAATTTTGAAGCAAGTTAAATTTTGGGCCAAAATTGGGCTCGAACCGTCATTTAAGCCCGACAAAGGTGAAAACTTTATCTCACTCAAATTTTGAACAATTATTTATTCTTTTTATCATTAAATATAAATTAATTATTTGTGTTGGAATTGTTGTATGGTGGATAAATGTTGATTTGGATGTTGTATTGTGAAATGTTTGAAATTTAGAACATGTATCATGTATGAAATATGTTATTATACTATGATGTTCAAAACATGACTACACGGCCATTTACAAGTTGCCTGACTTGTTTATGTTGATTGGGACGATTAATTTTACACGTCGCCCAAGTGCACAAATAACAATACGTATATTACTTGAATTTTTGTTGGTTGAAACCCCACACGAGTCTTGGGTTGATATTTGAATACACGTCATCCTTGTGTTTAGTCGTAATGTGCACTTTGGCTGTTATGTAGTATTTTATCATTATCATGGAATTAATACGATGTTTTGAAATCCATGTAATTAAAATTATATGGTAATGGTGTGGTCTCATTCCAATTTTGAATCAGAAAGGAATATTTTCATTTAATATTCAATTAATGGAATTAAACGATGGTTTTAACGTTTGGAATTAAAAAGACTATATTTTTGTTGTTAAGAGGTTACAATAAAAAGAGAAAAAATTTGGAATTTAAAAAGATTACCTTTTTAATTGTCAATATGTTAAATTAAGAAGATTTGTTTTCAAAACGTTATCAATTTTGAATTAAAGGAATGTTTTTATTTTATATTCAATTAAGTTTTTATTTTATATTCAATTAATGGAATTAATTGACGTTGATTTAGAAAGATTACGTCTTTATTGTCTAAAAGCTACAATAAAAGGATGCAATTAAAAAGATTACATCTTTGGTGTCAATACGTTAAAGTAAAAAAGATATGGTTTCAAAATTGAACATCTTGAAAAGGTTGTTATTATAAAATCATAATAATATAGAAAGTTATAATTTATATTAAGATACTTGAAATCAAGATATTTAGAAATAAAGAATATCCTAAAATTTAGATTCTTTAATGGAATGGATAATTTCAAATAATATGTTTTGGAAAAATTAATTATAATTATAAATTATAATTATGCTTGGACACGAGGTTAGGTTACATTTGTGGTGGAAGTCTACCCGGACTCGACCGACATATCTAGCAGCCACTAATGTTGAACCTAATGTGAGAGGTCCAAGTGCACAAATACGAAACGGGCCATGACACGAGGTTAAGCCCAACTTGTGGAATAAGTCTGCCCGGAACCGACCAGCACATCCAGCATCCACAAGTCGTAGGCTTAATGTGAGAGGGCTAGCCCATTATAAAAGACAAATGTATAAGAAAATGAGTTGGGCTATTTAATCCGTTTTAAAAATAGCAATTCCATTTTTAAAGAAAAACCCGAATGAGTTTACCGATTTATTTTATCCATTTTATAATGAATATTAAAAGAGAAATTAATACTTTGGAAAATAATAACATTATAAAGGGATAACATATAGAATAATCAATTTTTAGATTATAGTTGGAATTGTCTTGGAAACGAATTTATAAACGTTTTAAAATAAGAAAAATAGAAAAAATTTATGTGAAGTCATAACAAATGATTCAAAAAGGGTTTTGATGAAAATCTCCAAGTTTATAAATATAAAAGATATTTTTATCAAAACAAGTGATCTATTTATTTATTTTATAAATAAATAAAAGGATTTAAAATGGTTTCTGATACAACTAAGAATTCCCAATGAGTATATTGAATTGGATTTGAATGGAAATTATCTACAGATTATTTCAATATTAATTCTGTGATTATACGGATATTATTCTGGGAATTTGGAAGATATTTAATATCGTTATTTCTGATATGATATCCGTTGGTTTTAGAATTTGATATTGGATATAATCGATATAATTCCCATTTAAAGTTTTATATTTAATATCAAGTTAGATTTTGGGTTTGTTGTGAATAGTGTCTTAAATAACATTATTCTTAAATCCATTTGAGTAAAGAAAAATCTTTTTATTAAGATTTAAATGAGATTTCCAATTATTAAATATAATTGAAATAAAAAGGAAATTTATTATGGGTTGTTTGTGAACAATGTTTTGAAGGGCATTAGTTCGTGAAACTCAAATAAATAGTGAAATTTTGATTTGTTATTAATTAATCTTTTAATTAAGATTAAATGGAATTTTCTAAAAGGAGAGATGCCTGATATTATATATTAAACTGGGAATTAATGAAACATGAAATGGGGTCTCTCGTGAACTATGTTTTAAATAACATCAGTTCTTAAACCCAGATTAAAGATAAGATTAATTCCAGAAAAGTGATTAGTCATTTAACAATGATTTTAGAAGACTAAACTTAATAAAGTTTAAATAAATCTTTAATTAGATTGAAGGTGAATAAAGGAAGATTAAAGAATAAGTTGAAACATTTATCTTTGATAAAATTAATGAGAACCTTTCCCTAATAATGTGAATACTTTATTAAAAGGATATTCTGAATTGGAATGAGGCGTTGATGTGTTTTATATATAGCACCTAATTTTAAATCACGCGTGTTATTCGGAAAGACCGGGCTTAACCCATTCTGAATAATGAATACAGCGACTAACAGTCGAAGAAATTGAAGATGGTGCAAGACCGACGATCTTCATATCGAATGGATGTGTTGCTACTGAGGCCCATGATTGGAGTAGCTACCTTGAAGGGGAGTCAGGTGTGGCCGTCCGGACGTATATGTTGATTGCACGGATATGCGGGTACCACCTTCTCGTACTGGACATACGGGACGAGGGTATCTCCGGTTTCGTTCAGACCCAGAACGGACTTGAAAATGGATTGTATGTCTGACGTTGTATTCCTTTATACGGTATTCGTTGATCTCTGCTAAACATATATCTGTTTGGTGTTTAACACCCTTCTCTAAGACGTACGAGCTTAGAGGTTATATATTGGTAGGAATCAATGGTATGGTATGGATTGACAATGTGGCATGCTAAGATGCATGGATCAAGGTTTTGTTGAAAAGCAGGCCTTGTGGATGATGATCAAAGCATAGCTTGAATAAGCATAGCTTTGTGTATTACGTAGCTTCACGAGCCTCACCACCCGGTTGAGTCTAAAACGGGAGAAGGGAATGCAGGGAGAGCAGCACGTTTCTTTCTAGCTAGGGGTAGTGCCAGTGCTTAAACTGGCTGATATTTTACTTATGTGGATGATGGAATGAGGCACGTCTCGGATGATAGGTCCTATAGGATCGGGAACCATGTGTTCAGGAATAACTAATCGACAAAGCTGTATTTGTGGACTGGCCCTGCAGGATCCAAGGGTTAACTGCGGGGAACCCTGAGACATTAGCTAGAGTGTCTTGAATCAGTAAGGAGCTCCTCCCTAGCCTTGACTCATGATGGAAAACCAAATTCCCAATACGACCCTATGGACTTGATTGTATTACTAGTATGGAGGCATAGTTTATGGTTGCTATGCTTCCTAGGATTGATACATTTACTTTGAAATGTTTTTGAAACATATATACACTAATAATAATATCAAATTCGTTTTTATCATATCAAGCATTTTTTACCATTATAAGGTAAAACTCTATCCTCTGGTTTGCGTTGCATTGTGTGATGGGACTTGAGTCTTATGATGGTTTCATTTTTCTAAAAAGCATTGCGTTGTTTAACGATTTACCTTAATTTATGCACTGGCAATCCATTGGAATAAAACCCGTTCCGCGTTAGCGGCGTGGTCCTTGGATTTGTCTTATTACTATTAGTTATATTAGCTAAGAATTCTCACACCAGTCCCATGACTGACTCGTAATTTGTTTCACTTTGCAAACTTGGGTGCCCTCTTTTCCACACGGGCAGTCGAGTAGCTTTTTGCATATATTTATCTCTTGAGCAGGATTCTGGAACGAAGCCTAAAGCTGTGTCCAGAGCATAGAAGTCTTCTGTTGTTTATTGTATTTAATTTATTGAAATTTATCTTCCACTGTAATTTTATTCAATGTACTCTGATATATTCTGTACTCTGATGGAACATTAATGTGATGTTTATAAAAGTCTGTTGTTGTTGTTCTAATGTTGTTGTAGCCCAAAGCAAGCATTTCCGGCAATTTCCCGCAAGGGCGATTTTCGGGTCGTTTCAGGAATGAAATGGGCGCTCTTAGTAAGTCTGTCTACCATGACCCAAATCCTCGTATTACCCTTCCTCGATCTCGGTAACCCATCAATAAAATCCATCAAGACACTTTCCCACTTCCATTATGGGACCTCCAATGGGTGAAGCAATCCACCGGGCTTCTTTTGCTCTGCTTTTACTTGTTGGCACACCAAGCATCTAGCGACAAACTCGGCTACATCCTTCTTCATGCCGGTCCAAAAGTAAACCCATCTCATGTCTATGTACATCTTGTCCCCGCCGGGATGAATGGTCATCTTCGAACAATGTGCATCATCAAGAATGGTCTTCCTCAAATTCTCGTCCCGTGGTACACAAAGTCTACCGTCCCTACGTAACAAACCCTTATCATCTAGGGTATACCTACTGAGATGGCTCGATGATTCCTCCCTTTTGATCTTTTCTACTAACTCAACCAACTGTGGGTCATCTCGCTGTGCCTCACCGATCCGTCCCAAAAGCGTAGGTCTGACCTCTAAGGATGCTAGCAAACCGGGTACAAAGTCAATGGAGGTCTAAAGTCAAACGTAGATATGAACTCTAAGCTTTGCCGCTCAACAAACAACGGACTCAAGGACAACCTTTTCCTACTTAAGTCGTCTTCTACCACGTTACCCTTGCTAGGGGTATATGCTATCTCGAAATCGTAGGATGCTAAGAATTCCATCCTTCTTTGTTGCCTTAAGTTCAAGTCCTTCTGAGAGAACAAGTATTTTAGTGATTTGTGGTCGGTGAACAATTCGAATCTCTCGCTAAGAAGATAAAGACGCCAAGACTTAAGCGCGAAAACAATAGCGGCCAACTCTAGGTCATGTGTAGGGTAATTTCTCTCATGCACTCTCAACTGCCTTCCACCATAGGCTATTACCCTTCCCTCTTGCATTAAGACTGCGCCTAGTCCTATCCCACAAGCGTCGGTATAAACGGTAAATGGTTTACTCCCATCTGGAAACACTAAGACTGGGGTTGTGGTCAAAGCTCTCTTCAGACGTTGGAACGAATCATCACAATCTACATCCCATGTGAAAACTAGATTCTTCTTCGTCAAGCGTGTTAATGGAGCTGATATTTTTGCGAAGTCTTTGATAAACTTCCTATAGTAGCCAGCCAACCCTAAGAAACTCCTCACCTCGGTAGCATTTTTAGGGACCTTCCAATCTTGGATGGCCACTACCTTCGCGGGATCCACAGCTATCCCTTCTTTGGAAACCACGTGCCCTAAGAATCGCACTTCCTTTCTCCAAAAGTGACACTTAGAAAATTTAGCTTTAAGGCTATGCGCTCGAAGGGGCTCCAACACTTCCTTAAGATGTAGGGCAAGCTCTTCCTCGCTCTTGGAAAAGATCAAGATGTCGTCCACAAAGACTACCACGAATTTATTAAGGTACTCCCTAAACACCCTACTCATCAAGTCAACAAAGTATGCGGGGGCTTTGTCAAACCGAAGGGCATCACAAGCCACTTGAAGAAGCCATCTAGAGTCCTAAAGGTAGTCTTGTCTATGCTATCCTCAGCCACTCTCAACTGATGGAAACCCGTGGCTAAGTCCAACTGCGAAAACACTGAGGCGCCAACTAATTGATCGAAGAGATCGTCAATCCTCGGCAGTGGGTGCCTATTCTACTTAGTAAGCTTATTAATTTCTCTATAGTCCACACAAAGTCTAACGGACCCATCTGCCTTCGTGGAAAATACTACTGGAGCACCCCCACTCCGATATACTACGTCTGATGAACCCCTTCTCAAGTAATTATTTCACTTGCTTACTGAGTTCTCTTCTCTCTCTTGGAGCCATGTGGCTCACTAGCAATGCAACCGGCTTTGCATTATCTACTAGATATATTCGAAAGTCTATCTCACGTTTGGGGGTAAACCCCTCACCTCATCAAAAACATCAACATATTCACGGACAATACAAATAGAATGCAAATCATCATCGGATGCGTCAAGGGATTCTAGGTAGCTAAGCATTACTGGACCTCTAGGGTCACAAGAAATATCAAGGGTCTTTCTATAACGAGTCAACAATCTAACTACCCTTCTTTCACAATCTAGGATGGCCCCGTATCTAGTTAGCAAATCCATACCTAGAATTAAGTCGTAGCCCATGAAGCCAAGAAAAAAGGCATTGCATTCAAACCCAGCGCCCATGATAGACACTCGCAAATCCCGACAGATCATAGAAAGATGAGCCGAACCACCAATAGGATTTGAGACTACTAAGCTGGGATCTGTAACTAGACTAGTATCTAGGTGCAGTGTTTCAACTAATGATGTAGAGATAAATGAATGTGATGCACCAGAATCGAATAAAGTACGAACAGGATGATCAAACAGAAAAACTAAACTTTCAATGGAAATCGTTCTACCTCGTTCTTGCAGCGATGGGACCACGAGAGCCTGAACTTGCCCCCTTTCCTGCCCTGGTGCCATAAGAGCCTGCACCTGTCCTCCCGAGGTAGACCCTGCCCTCTGCCCTTTCTTCTGGCAATCCTTAATCAGATGTCCCGCTTCGCCACAGTGGAAACAGCCAGTCTTCTTTTTCTTCCTACAATCTTTGCTTAGATGGCCTGGGGTCCCACAGTTAAAACATCTTTTCTTTCCCTTTCCATTGTTTCCTTTACCACCTTTCTTGTTCTATTGTTGTTGTTGCGGCTTCTTTTGATACCCTTTCTTCTTGGGTGCCTTATTAGCATTGGCGCCCTTCTCCTCTTCATGCATAAGCGCAATGTCAACTAGTCTCTCAAAGGTAGCCCCCAAAGGGATGTGGGTCATAGCTAACCCATGAAGCGGCTCGTTCAAATCCTTAACAAATCTCAGGGCCTTCTTTTCTGGTGTATTTACCAAGTCCAAGCCAAATCTCGCCAACTGATTGAACTTGTTGACGTACTCTTTCACCGATAGATTCCCTTGCTTCAATGCCAAAAACCTTTCCATGTATAGATTCTCTTCAGCACGCGAGAGAAACTTCGCCTCAAACCTTCGCCTGAAATTTGTCCATGTATCAACTGGACGTTCTCCATTAGTGACCTCCCACCAAAATGAGGCCTCATCCTTCATTAGCCAAGCAGCTAACTGGACCTTTCTTCCATCTTCCACTTCAAAGATCCCAAACAATTCTTCCAACTCCTTTAGCCAATTTCGAGCTTCAACAAATGTCTCTGTCCCGTGAAAAGGTTTTCCACCCATTGCCCAGAAGTCCTTACATATCTTTGCGAAAGTATCAACACGAGGAGGAGGAGGAGGGGGAGGAGGAGGATTTGCTGGACCTGCGGTGGTGGCCCTAGTCTCCAAATACCTCCTAAACCATCCTGGTATCGATATCCCCTCAGGTATCTCGGGAATTCCAAACATGATGAAACGAAGAAGGGAAAGATTCAATACGAAAGAACCGAAGGAAAAATATATGGCTCTTAGGGTTATGCTTTCTAAAATAAGCTTTTCTCTTGAAAATACTTTCCTTAAAACATAATTTTGAAGGTACTTTTTTATAAAAGTTGTTTTTCAAAATGGTTTTTTCAAAATTCATATCTGTTCTGGTAACCTTCGGCTCTGATACCATGTGTAACACCCCACGTCCATTAATGTCACTCACAAAGGGAATGCATTAACTTCTATGGAGCGTTTTAAGAGAGTATAGAACAGAAACTTAACAACAACACAGATATAAAAAGTACTTAAAATTTTAAAACTTTATTCATTGCAGTGGTAAACACATAAGTTTGATTACATAATCAAAAACCAAAGTCAAAGTACATAATATCCATCTTGACTAAATCGGAGTACATAAATTGAAAGACATAACCCCAGTACAAAATAGCCATAAATAAGATAGGCTGAACTTTTACTTCAGCGATCCAAGCAACTTCTAAAAGCAAGAGATAACAGCTGTCCAAGATCAAGCTCCACTGGTGCTAGTTCCACCCTGAGCACCTAAGGGGGAAAGGAAGAAAAGAGGTGGAAACAAAGGGGGTCAGACATAAAGTCTGGCGAGTGCGATAACTTTAACAATATAATTACCAAATTAACTAGGCTAAGGAATAAGTTGGAAAATAAGGAAATGACTGTGAACAATTGAGTATGACAGAGTAAACAAGGAAATAAGATGAACAAAGATAACGTTACAGCGCACCTAAACCACTATAAGATAATTACTATACTGCACCACCACTAGTCACTCTAAAGGTTGATCCTGCCTATAAAACTTAATAATGATTAATGGTAGTTTCGTGCACCCCTAGTTGCCTTCATAGGTGCCGCCTGCCCCTATCTCCACTAGATGTACCCACTACCCCCATGCGATCAGCTCCCTAACTCGTAGATACCCGTGCTGGCCCCACAGTGGGGTGTATCACTCCCTAAAGCGGCAACCCGATACCACCAATAATGCATGACTTATACCTACACGATGCAACAACGTCTTACCTACCAGCCCGGGTCCACACATGCATATGAACCCGTTGGACTTGCGTTGCCACCGCTAACCCGTTTTGGCCTCTTACAGTCAAGCCCAGTATGAGTGTCCCGTCCTCGACTTGGGTCGAGCCCACAAAGATACGTATGGGTTACTGGTTGAAACGCCCCCCCCCCTATTACTTGACACAAGCTATCCACCTAAGCTTGGTCCCCTCTAGTACATCCCACTTAACCCTTTTCTTATTCATGTTCACTTACATGTTTCAAATTTTGGTTAAGTGTTTCTAATCGTATTTCAAATGCCACCCAAGGCACCCACTAGATTCCACATGCCACCCAAGGCACCCACTTAACCCCCTCATGTCCCACTACATGTTTATCTGGTTAAGTGTTTCTTAATTCATTAAGACCGTAACCTCATAAAGACCTCCCACATTAGACTCGCATTTGTGGCAGCTGGATTTGCCGGGTGGGTCCGGGCAGCCTTACACCACAAACGAGCCTAACCTCGTGTCTTTACAACTGTTACGCATTTAATTTATGCCTAAGACCTCCCACATTAGACTGGCATTTGTGGCAGCTGGATTTGCCGGGCGGGTCCGGGCAGTCTTACACCACAAACAAGCCTAACCTCGTGTCTTAGACGATTAATTACACCTAATTAATCATTCCCCAATTTGAATTAATTTACCTATTCAAATTATCAGTTAATTCCAAATTTAACTATGGCCATAATTGACTCAATTATGTCCATCTATTTATGGTATGCAAAATCATACCAATTTTCAACATAAATTTATTTTATGCCATTTAAGGCATTTATGCCAATTCTCAATATTAAATCTTTTAATATTATCCCATTGCCCCACGTTGTACGTTCGTTCATTTAACATAAAATATATGTTAGACTCGAATAGTCTAACTCATGGAATAAAGAGAAAACATCACAACATACATATAATTAAAACTAGATCTAAACATAAGGGGTGAACTTGCATGTATGAATGAGGTTATACATCTAAAACTTGCATAGGCCAAAGTTACAACATGCATAAAACTACATATGTCATTGATCCAAATGTAAAGGTGTGAACTTGTTTAGGCATAAACTTGCATAAATCATGTATGTCATAGATCTACATCTAGAGGTGTAAACTTGCATAGGCAATAACCACAAACTTACATAACATGATTCATACTCCAAACCCATATATTTATATTAACTTGCATATGTGATTTATGCAACATAACGATGGTGTAAACTTACATCTAAACATGTAAACTAGCATGTAGAATTTAGCATATAACTCGCACATGTCATAGCCTAATTTTAGATCTAAAATAGATGTCATGAAACATGTAAGGTTATATATAATTTTTTTACTAACTGGCATATGATTTATGCATCAATTTACATCCTAACTTGCATACATACATATGATTTATCATATGAATTAGTTCCAACAACATAACAAACTAGCATAACATTATGAATTGATTATACATAAGCCAACATAGATGATAACATCACAACTTTACAACATAGGTGATAACATCATAGAATTTACAACATAAATTATAACATCACAATTTTACAACATAGATGATAACATGCGGTCAATAATTCATAACATAACCGTATAATCCACATCATAACTCAATACAATTAAATTGCTAATTATTTTATTAAAGAAATTGAACTCACAAATCAAAGAAGGTCTTGAGTTCTGAATTCTGAGTTCTGAAGTTGTATTATCTTTCCTTTGAAGTAGATTCGTTGTTAGAGTTGAATTGAATTGAATTTGATTAGCTTTCTCCCTCTCTAATTGGCGACGGCTATTCTAGGTTGCAAGGTGACAGCATGGAGGCCATGGCTCTAATTTTAATTTGATTTTAGGGTTTGAGTCTACATGTCTTTTTATAGAGTTTAGGATTAGTTTAGGCCGTCCGATCAACCCAGAATTAATCCCAGCCAATCAAAGCAGATCAAAAACCCTAATGAGTCAGCATACAGTCATAAACAGGTCATCAATCAAATCTGCCCGGGAGGGGGGCAGGTCGACCCTATGGTTGACCTGGTGAGGGTAGGTCGACCCTATGGTCGACCTGGCCCTGGCGGGAAATTTCCCGCCTAGCCCATCTGACTCTGAAATTTTGAATTTTCGAAATCTGTTTTGAATTTTCTGAAACTTCCGATGACCATAACATCTTCATACGAAGTCCAATTCACACAAACTCGAACTCTATCTCAACCAAAATTCCGAGATGAACACAATGGCGCAAACCGTTTCCCTTAATTCTTACATCTGAGATTAGTTATCCTTTAATTTGTGAACATTAATATTAACAGAAATACGGGGTGTTACACAAACCTTATTCTACTCAAATTTGTTGTTGTTCATCCTCAAAGCACTATGAGTGGAATTCATTTAAGTTTGTTATTTACTATGATTTGATAGTACAAATTTGGATTAGTTTCCCAAGGAAGATTTGGGTTTATACAAAAAGAAAACGATATCAAAATCCCCTAAATCGTCCATTATTTATATATGTCGCTGAAATGGTCTATCATAGGTATTGTATTTTGGGTTTGTACTGTCTGGATAATGGTTATGTAGGCTTTAGATGTTATGAGTTTCTTGAGTTTTCGTTTTTGATTCACTTAATTCTTACTTTTTATGTTCATATTGTTTGTGTGTTGAAACATGAGATTTGTATATTATAAAGTTAATAGGTTTAAGCGTATATTCTGAATAGATTGACTTGAAAGTATTATTCACAACATATTATCTTAAGTTTACTGTACAACATAAATATAAAAGTGAAGTAATGCCAAAAACCAATGATTTTTCTTATGTAATTGGATATATTGCATCTTGCCTATATTTCTATTATTTGAATAACTATTCAAGCCTAGGTTGCAAGTTTATTTATATATGTTGTTATTTCCCTTTTTGTCGTAAATCGTGAATATGTATGTTGGACATGTTAGTTAATAAGGGAAATTGATTTGTATATCTCACTTGGGTTTTATAGGATTTACATTTCAAATGTGATTAAGACGTTATTCCTGATGATGATTAGTGATCTCTTAGAGGAGGAGCTTTTCGATGGAGACTTGGTTATTATTAGCAGTACTATTATTATTGTTGTTGTTATCAACATGTATTTGGTATAAATATTGATGTAACTGTTATCATCTGAGACATGTGGTATTTGACATAATGGTTTTATTAATGATACGTCTATTTTTATGATATTATGTTTTGTCCCTTTCGCTGTGTGAGATTCTGATTTTCGTTTAGACTACTCTATGACATCTATTTTAGTATTTCCTTATAGGAACCAATGATCCATTTAGAGTGGCTCTAAGTTCCGACGGGCCTTTTCTAGGTCAGAATTTAGGCCTATTACGAGAAGATTGTTATAAATGCTATGGTTGATTGTATGTTCTCTTCTATTTCTCTAGGTAAGTTACCATTGTAGGATACTAAAGAGAAGAAGGGATTGGGAATCCTATTATAACTAGTATCTAACTCTGTTGTTGCTATATGAGTGGCATATTATTTTGTGTTAACTCTGTGGCTGTAGGGACAGGTCAGGTGAGACTTGAACTGTCCATTATCATATTATCCTGTATGGCCGTTGTTAGTTATTTATTGCTCATGCTAGACTGTTGTCTGACTCAAGATTTTTTTGTTTTCTCTTATTACCTTGGGGTACTCAGCGATGATGTCGATGAGTAAAATAAGTAGCAAGTGATAGGTTTGGTGACGATGAAGCAGTACGGTGACGAGCTAACGGTTGACATATTACTATTCTTATGTTATATAGCTATTTAGATGACTCCCGCTATTTTTTACATTTACATACTCTGATAAGGGATGTGGTTTGGCATGATGTATACATATATTTAGATTTAGAGACGCATTGTACTTGATATTCTGTGATTTTTAGATGGGATTTCCTATTTTGTTATGCTTCAATACTATATCCTATTGCATATTTTCTCATTATGTATTATTTATGTCCTATGAGTTATATGATAGGTTATGTTTCAGTTTATTCTTCCTTAATGATCTTCCCATATCGGCCTGGCACGTCATGCAGCACACTTTTCTTGTAGTTTAGTGTGGGAGGTATGGGGCCGTCATCACACTCCAACATGATCAAAAGACCTATTTCGGTAAAGCTTTTGATGCTTGAAATGCCATAAGTATAATATAGGAGGCATCTAGGCTTTTCCCTTCATCCCTCTCGACTTGGTCCTAGCCACTTACATATTATTTAAAAGTTAGTCAATCCACAGTAGACTATCACTTCAAACTCCTTCAACAGGCTCAAAGGGGACTATTTTTCTTAAACTTATTTAATAAACTTTTGAGGACTATGCCCAAATACTATTTCAACAAGGTCGAAAAGTTTTGTTTTCTACACCTTATTTATAGGTTTTGAGGCTATCGCCTCAATACTCCTTCGATATGGTCAAAGGGGTTGTTTTCCTAAACTATATTTTGCAAACTCTAGAGGTAGTCACCTCAAAAATCCTTTGATAGGGTCAAATAGGTCTACTTTTAGAATCTTTTTAATACATTATAAAGGCATATTGCCTCAGTTCCTTTAGACATGGTCGAAAGGGGTTCAAATTTCTAATTTGTTTTAGGGCTTATCACCTTTGTGCCTTAGCAACATTGTTGATGTTGACAAGGGTTGCTTTCTACGTATGAGGTGACGAGATTCAATCCTTTCATCATAATCGTGGGTTGAAAGGAGTTTTATGTCTATCTTGTTTTCTAATTATTTTTGAAGATAAAGGCTATCGTTCAACCTTATCATCATTGTTCATGTTGAATGGGTTTGTTCTTTCCAAAAACCCTGGTGGAAAGACCCTGTCGCCATTGTCTATGTAGACAAGCTTCTTCCAAATTTGTTTTCGTAAAAAAACTTCTTTGGACATAGTTATGGTTGCCAATGAGCTTTAAACCAATTTTAAAATTGTTAGTCTATGGCTTACTAGTTTTGATAATGTCGATAGGGAGAATTTTATAACTTGTTTTTAAAATATCATGAGGCTTTCACCTCAATAGCTTGTTACCATTGTTCATGATGACAAGGCCTGTTTGCTTATTTGTATGTTACTGATAGGGCTTTACCCATCATTGTAATCCACTACAACTCACATATTTTAATCCCTTATTTGACCTTGACAATTTATCAATGAAGTCTATAGATGTAGAATCCTATTTCTATACCGGGATTTCTAAACTTTAAATTGATCCATTTAGTTGCTGATATTAGACTTTCACTTGTTGGAAATTCGAACATTGTCTTACCAATAGGCTTGATATGCTTCTTCATGCTTTCCCAGAAGAAATTTCTTTCCATATCTTGATACATCTTAGTTCCTCCTAGATGAATGGTAAACTTTCATTGATGACATTCCCCCAGAACTTCCTTCCTTAGGCTTCATTTTTTGGAACACATAATCATCTTTGTTTCCTTAACCAACCATATTGGTTAAGACTAGAAGCTTTTAAATCATTTGTCATGTTTGCATTTTCTAATCTTTTGATTCATTCAGCTAATAATGGAACATCTTTTTGCTTGGAAGTGATTCCATCAATTATTACTTTTCAAATTTATAAGCATGATAATGTAGTAGCCTCCTATCTTGATCCAACCTGAGGTGTTATTTGTATATCACAAGTAACCAAGATTTATAAGTCTTTCCATTCGATTACCATTTCTAATACTACATTCTAATGTCTTAGCTAAGTGCGTCTACAACTTCATTTCCTTTTCTTGGTGTATAATCAATTCCAAAATCATATGACGCCAAGAATTCTAACCACCTCCATTGTCTCATACTCAACTCCTTCTAAGTGAATAAATACTTTTGGTGATTTATGATCATAAAATTACTCAAATCTCTCGCCTAACTAAAAGGTAGTGTTAGCTAGCTTGAAATCACGAGTTGGATATCTAATTTCATGCGATCAGAGTTATTGAAAATCATAAGCCCTCTACCTTAGCACAATCCTTAGACCTCTTTCATAAGCATTTGTATAAAGAATTAGGTTTTTATTCCCTTCAAATATAACTAATGCATGTGCATTGGTCAATAAATGCTTTAGTTCATGGAATAATACCTCACACTTATCAATCCAAAAAAAATTCTCATTCTTTCTAGTAAATTTAGTCACCTATGCTGCTATATGGGAGATATCCTTAATGATTCTCCTGTAATAGCCAGCAAACCATAAGAAATTTTTAATCTTATCCACCATTTTATGTATGTTCCGATCGTTAACAACTTCGATCTTATCTGGATCTATCCTTCTTTTCTAAAAGTGACATTCTGGAAGCTTATCCTTCTACTGATGTTGTTTTAAGTTTTCTAACGCTATAGTAAGGCGAGTCTCATGGCCTCATTCGCTCTTAAAATAATCCAAAATGTCATTTATAAGTACTAATACAAATCTATCTAAGTTCACACGAAATATTTGATTCATTAATACCATAAAGAGAGTAGGTACATTAGTCAAACCGAACGACTTGACTAACCAATCATACAATCCATATCCAGTACTAAATGATGTCAATGGAATACTATCTTCAGCTACTCCCAATTGATGGAACACTGGTATTAAGTCTAATTGAGAGAACGTTTTTCTTCACTGAACTCATTGAATAGGTTGTCAATTCTTGACATAGGATACATATTCTTTACCATCTTCTCGCTCAACTTTCTATATTCAATGCATAACCTCAATGATCCATCCATTTTCTTCAAGACACTGCGACAGCTCCCCAAGGTGAACTCCTTAGCCTAATGAAACTCCTTTTTCTAGATCCAGTAATTTCACTTTTCAACTTTCATTTCAGTGTATTTCATCCTACAAGTTAGTCTATTTGGGGGTTCTACACTAACTAGATCTATTTTAGATCCTATAGCTCTCTTTGGTGGTAGTCTTATAACTGCTTTAAGAACAATTAAAAACTCTCAAACTATGAAAACACGATTTAACTCTTCTTTTTCTTCCGTCACACCACAAAAATGTCAAAATTCAAATTTTTTACCGAGTATATATTCAATCGTTGCTATTAGGGAGTCTTAGTGATTTTTTTTGTCTTGACCAGATATCATCGCATCATATTCCATGCCTAATATGATCCTAAAGCCCACAAAATCATACATAAGCAAACTACAGGAGAAAGTATGACATGATAATTTAAACTCTAGGTATTGTAGAGTTGCATGAAATCCTATCGGATTAGCTACACTTAAGGAAGTGACAAGCTATAATGGTTCTAGACTAAATTTATCTACCAAACAATGAGATATAAAGGAATGAGTATCGGTACCAAATAATACTGTAATAGGTAATCCATAAATCTTAAGCATGCCTATCATCATAGACTTTCTGTTTTCCTCTACAGTTGGTTTTAAGGCGAAAGTCTCCAAAATAAACACTTTCCTTTTCAGCCTTATCTGATTCCTTGCACTGGTTCTTATAGTGCCTAATCGGATCATAACTGAAGCAATTAATGTTCTTCCTTCCTATGAAAGTGTAACACCCCACATCCGTTAATGTCACTCATTAAGAGAATGCATTAAGTTTCGTGAAGCGTTATAGGTAAATAGAAACAGAAACATTACAAGATAGATATAAAATAGCAGCAGAATTAAAAAAATTTATTAACCATAAAGCATAACTTCATGGTTCAAAACAACATAAGTCTGAAAATATATAAACCTAGTACATCATCTTAAACATTTATGTCTTGTACTTAAAACATCAGAGTACAATAAATAAAGAAGCATGATTCCCCCAAATAAAAACATAGCCATAGTAGAAAGGATAAGAGCTTGAGTAGTACATCTAAGCAGCACCAAGCAGATGAAAGCAGAATCCTGGTTAAGCTTGAGTATTCCCACCCTCAGAACCTGGAGGGGAAAACGGAAGAGAAAGAAGAGGAAATAAAATGGGTTAGACATAAAGTCTGGCGAGTCCAGCAACTTTTAGCATATAAATAAGTAAAAGTATCATGACAGGCATATAAAGTGGATAAGAGAGATAACATCATAATAGGAAGGAATGACAAGGTAAACAGGACAAACATGAAGGAGTATACTGCACTTCTCTAATGATTTCTCTGCACCAACACTAGAGTCTTATTAACAAGATGATCCCCAACAAGTATAAGATGGTAGACTTAGGTGTACTTTCAATGAGAGGTTTTCACCCCCTACAATCAACAAGCAGCCCAACATACCGGAGTTACCCCCAAGGGTATCAACGGGCTCCCCAACATACCAAAGTCTAGATGTACCCTAGTTACTACCCTAATCGATCGGCTCCCTACTCCGTAGATACCCTGTGTTGGCCCCACATTAGGGTGTATCACTCCCTAAAGTGGCAACCCTTCGTTTTTAGGGTGTGCACAACCATATCTACAGATGTCACGACATCTAAACCTCATTTGTCGGACCCATGCATGCACAAGATCCCATCGGAATGCGCCAGCCACACCGTCCCCCACGTTTGGACTCTTACAATCAACCCAGTAAGCGTCCCCCGACTCCGACCTAGTTCGGAGTACTCATTTGATACCTATATATCGGTTACTGACTGAAACGGGTCCCACACATAGGATGATACAAGCTTCCCCCTATGCTTGCATCCCTACCAGGTTTTCCACAGGTTATGCCATACCAGAGTAAAAGATTGCATAATCCCACAGGTTAAGTTTGTGGGCTTATATCTATATAAATATTACCCACTCACCCAAGATTTACTTAAACCACCCACTGTTTCAAACAAGTTACTTAACCCCTACTCAAGTTATATGTTAATCCCTATGGATTCAACTAGGTTAAGTATTCCAATTCATTACCATAGTCATTTATGGTTATAATGTGCTAGACCTTCCACATTAAGCCTTATCTCTTGTGGATGCTGGTCGGTTCCAGGAAAACTTCTTCCATAAGTCGGTCTTAACCTCATGTCTTAGCACATCTCGTGTTTATGCACTTAGAACCCTCACATTAGATTCACCACTTGTGGTCGCTGGATATGTCGGTCGGTCTCGAGCAGACTTCCACCAAAAGTGTAATCTAGCCTCGTGTCTAAGCACGGTTACAGTTTCTAATTACTGTAATTCTAGGCATTTCCATTGTTAACCAATTATTCCTATGTCGTTATAGGTTTTCATGCCCCTTTCCCAAGTTATGTTCATAATATACCATATGCCGCAAATTAAGATCTTTAATCACAAGTTGTTTTGTGTCCCCAAATTCAATTTATATATTTCATCTAAGTTATGCCTAAAATTCTAATTACAAGTTATGCCCCAATTTTATCGTTTTCCCCTCGTTCCCAATTTTTCGCATTCGCATATTTTCAGCGGCATGCTTAGGCTCGAAGGTAGCCTGGCTATATAAAAATAAAAAGGGAAAAGATAGAGGGAAGAGGACAAAAATGATCATACTAACAAGGTGGACATAAAATGGCAGAAATAGGCATAAACATATAATGGCATAATGACAAGATAGGCATATAGGGATAAATCTGATGAACATGTGACAATAAAATTGATTCTAACATAATATGGACATCATAAACAGGCATGATGAGATCTAAACAATGAATATCCAACTAGTAACAGATCTGATTTAGCCACAAACATAATAGGAACAGGAATGAGGTGATCTAAACTGTGAATTAGATTTATAAACAATGGCAGATTTGACATGATAAATAGGTATAGGTTTAGATCTAGTTCATAGTCATGTCAGAATAAATTAATAAGTAGGTTATAGCATATTTGATATGATTCACATAGTCATAAGTATAGATCCAAATTATAGTCATGTCCATATTTACTTTTTAATTATTTAGATCTAAAATTAACATAGAATCACAGTGTTTGGATCTAGAAAAATAGAAGAAAGGATTGCTGATGTTGAATCACAGATCTATAAACTCTAGTTGACTGCTGAAGAAGAAAAGTTTTGATTCAATCTGGGCAGAGACAACATCTAGACCTCCATTATTTTCAGTGTGGAGAAACAAGTGAAATGGGGTCTTATTTATAGCCTAAAGCCAAGGAACCAAGTCAAGAAAGGAGTCCACATTCAGCCAAAATAATCTGCCTAGATTTGTCGCAGGGGGGTCGACTCCCCTTATAGGGTCGACCAATGGGTCGACACCCCCTATGAGGGGTTGACCCAAGGGTCGACACCCGAGGGCGGGAGATTTCCCGCTCACCCTTTTTTTTTCGATTTTTGAGCATAATTTTGAACTCTGGATTTATATATATATATATATATATATATATATTCTTCTTGTGCGTATACAAACTTCAAACCTTGATAACTTCTTCATACGGTGTCCATTTTACCCAAACCAGGTATTTATCTTGACCAGAATTCCGAGACAAACGCAATGTCGTAGTCCGTTTCACTTAATTATGAATATTAAATTAATTATTCTTTAATTTATCATATTTTAGTGTTGTTAAAATACGGGGTGTTACATTCTCCCCTACTCAAAGGATTTCATCTCCGAAATCTCCAAGTTAAGAAGAATGTATATCCTAGCATCCACATCCATCTACTCATCCACCAGTCACAGACATCCATTATCCTTAAGAGATTTCCTATGGTTATATGAACATATGCAATGGTGTGTGTATATGTCCCAATACTAACGCAAAGATCAGGCGGTATACTGATTCAGTCGACATCCTTAATGCAATGTATGTTAGTGCCATGAATCCAACATGTATGCAAATAATCCTATTATAGCTTATAAATTCTATATGTGTTCACAATTACCCATCCAAATGCAATATCCATATGATGATACATCCATTTCCATCCATAAAAAAGAAGAAAAATGCACACACATCCATATGCAGTGTGAGAGTGATTGAGCCGATCTAGTGCCTAATGTGTATGTATATGCATCCATGAGCAACCACCAGCAAATACTTGCATCCACTTGTATCCATCAAACATAATATGTCCCAAGCACATGTTTACATTCATGGGATTCCAACCTAAAGGTCGAAGATTCGATCAATAGGATATACTTAAATGATAGAAACAAGCATGAGTAAAAGTTTCAAAAAGGAAGTTAAGAACATACCCTCGAAAAGAAAAGGGTATGAAGCACGAATCTTGTCTTTGGTCCCCCAAGTTGCGTCCTTTGGGTTATCTCCCCACTAAATCTTCATTAACTTGACTTCTCGGTTGCGTAGCTTCTTAACTTCTAATCCTAGAATATGGGTAGGAACTCGCCTAACTGTCGCCTCCCGTTCCACCTCTACTTCCTCCAATATGCTTGGCTCAACTACTACTGCAGTATAATGCAAGCATTTCCGCAAATGAGAAATGTGGAAGACATCATGAACATCAGACAGTCTCTCTGGTAGCTTTACTCTATAGGCCATTTGGCCAATCCTTTATATTATGGGAAATGGTCTAATGAATCTTGGTGCCAACTTCCCTACAAATCCAAAGCGAACCACATTCCTCAAAGGTGACACTTTAATGAAAACCATGTCTCCTACCTCAAACTCAGTGTTAGTCCTTCTCTTATCTGCGTAGGACTTCTGCCTATCCTGAGCTATCTTCTTTCTCCATCTAATAAGTTCAATCTTTTCGGACGTTTCTCTAACCATATCCAGTCCAAGTAGAAGTATTTCTGTAGATTCCCACCAACAAGTTAGTGATCTACAGGGTCGTCATTATAATGCTTTGAAGGGTGCGATGCCAATACTAGCTTGATAACTGTTGTTGTAGGTGAACTCCACTAAAGGATGATGCTCTTCCTAAGTCCCTCTGAAGTCTAGGATACACAGTGCTAAAAGATCCTCAAGAGCTCTGTTAACCCTTTCCGTCTATCCATCGGCATGTGGGTGATAAGCAGTTCTCAAACACAACTTTGTTCCTAATGCTTCTTGCAAGCTCCTCCAAAATTCACTGGTGAAAATGGGGTCACGGTTACTTACGATGCTTAAAGGTATTCCACGAAGACGGACTATCTCACAAATGTAAAGTGCTGCCAACCATGTTGTCATCTTCTTACTCTTAACTGGAATGAAATTAGCGCTCTTAGTAAGCCTGTTTACTACAACCTAAATACTGGTGTTTCCTTTCTTTGATCTAGGAAAACCATCTACGAAATCCGTAGAGACGCTCTCCCACTTCCACTAGGGGACCTCCAAATGATGAAGTAAACCACCGGGCTTCTTTTACTCAGCTTTAGCTTGATGGAAAATCAAACATTGAGAAACAAACTCCGCCACATCTTTCTTCATCCCAGCCCAAAAGAAAACCCTTCATCCCAGCCCAAAAGAAAACCCTCTTCATACCCCTATACCTCTTATCGCCACCTGGATGAATAGTTGTAACGACCCGCATTCTACGCCTCGAAGGATCGCAGAATATTTATTTCTTTATCATGCGAAGTCGTATAGTCGTGCGGTTTTGGGAAACGACTATTGGGGTCATTTCCTATGTTCATGATTTTTGCCGATTTTTAAATAACCGTTTTACCCCAAACTGATCTTGTTCGGGCCATAACTTTTGATTGGTAAGGAGTTTTGACCTGAAACCACTTTCATTAGATTTGGATGATGGTTTACAATTCCGTAGAGTGGTCACATTTTCCAAACTAACTCAATGTTTGGGAGATATGGCTGAAACAAGGTTTAGAAGGTGAAAAACAGCTTAACGTGCCTAATTATGGTGATTAGCAAGAGGGCCCATAACCCATTTCGGGATTAGGGTTATGGAAGGGCCGAGATGAGCTACTAAATCAATTTTATTTCATTTCCTAGCCGCTACTTACAACCTTTGAACCCTAGCAATGGCCTCCACTTTCTAAAACACCCCAAATCACCTTCTAATCGCTAATTAAGCCAAATCTACATCAAATAAAAGCGAATTAGCACAAAAATCGAGGTAGAGCTGCTGGAGTGTATTGGAATCCGAACCATACTATCCTAAAGTTTCAGATCTGAGTTCGATTGTGGCTAAGGTGAGTGATTAGCATCTTTTTACACTAATTACGGCTAATTAAGGGTGATTAGTGAGAATTAGCGAAATTATAACTCAGAAAAATCTTGAAAAATTTGTAAAATTCTAAAACATCATTTTATGCCTCTATTAGAAATTTGGGTTAATTTGGTTAAGTTTTGTTAATCCTATCATTAGTTATGCTTAAACATGATTATGGGAAAATATGGGTTTTGGGTAGGCTTGATCCATTTTTAATTTATTGAAATTGTTGTTTTGGTGTTTGTGGTTGATTATACATGTTGCTATGACTGTTTGGAATGTTTTGTGATTACCTAGAACAGTCAGAATGGTCGAAAACGCCGTTGTGTGGCGTAAAACAGTCACTGTAAGTTACAGGAAATTGTGCAGGGGACCGGATCGGATCGGTGGGGGAGGACCGGGTCGGGTCGTGTAGCCCACCCACGAGCCGCCTCAAGTGCATGAACCGAACTGCCTGCATGAAGTCATCAAACACCATCACGAACCAAACCGACCTGCTTGCGTTGGAAGATCACGACCCGATGCTCTAGAGAGGAGTCACGATCTGAACCGATGCCAGGGCTCACGAGCCGAACCGATGAGGGAGTAGGACCTGGAGTTCACGATCCGAAGCTTCACCGAACCGAATGTTGACCACGACCTAAACCCAGTGAGGCACCATGACCCGAACTGCTTGTTGGCCACGAACCGAAGCTACTCATGAACCGATGGAGGACCCGAACCTATATGGTGATCACGAACCGAATGGAGATCTAACCAGGATGATGAAGACCAGAACCCGAGATGCAAAGGTAGTCCAAATAGGAAGTAGAACTCAGGATCCAGTTGGGAACCAACGAGTTAACTTCATGAATTGAACTTTGTTGCGGGACGTCTGCAAAGGGGTTATCAACGTCCATAACTTTGATTTACCACCAAGACGGATGTTAGGCTATGGATCAGTGCAATGAATTCATCATGGCTTCATGGGGCAGAGTGATCGTAGCAAGGCTATGAGCCAGTGCAATGGAGTTGTTATGACTACTTGGGACAGAGTGGACAAAGCAAGGGATTAGTAGCTATGGATCAGTGCAGTGGGGTCAATGTGACTCCATGGGGCAGAGTGATCATAGCAAAGGATTTGGGTGGTCAAAGCGGTGCATATCATATGCTTTACGCACTGAGTGAGAGATGTGAGGATGGTTGCTATGCTTGATTTGTTTGACATCACTATGACATGCACACCCCCTCCCCCGTATCTTTACACCATATGTTAGTATTACCTTAGAGTATTGTACATCTTGTTGTGCTGACTCTTCGGTTGTAGGTCCAGGTTCAGGTTCAGGTATGATTTAATATACCTGTTATTGTTTTGTTTTGCTGCTTATCGCTCATACCAGACTTTTGTCTGAGCCATAGTTTTATGTCTCTTCTTATTACTCTGGGTGCTCTTAAACGGGTAGACTAGAGACAGGTTAGGTGATTATGCACGAGTAGTTGTACCGGAGATGAGCAAGAGGCTCCCACGTATGACATATATAGATATTCTTCCTGTGTCGCTGCTAGTCACTACTTTGGGCATTAGTAGTGTACCTTTATCTTTGCTTTAGAGACAGTATGTTGGAGTTATAATAAGCTGTATTTTGAATTTCCGCTGCTATGATGATTATGGTTTAATTTTCAGCTTATGCATCGTCTAGCCTGTTCTTTGTCAAGTATGTTATTATTATAATTTATTTTATTCCATATGCTGTGAGACATTCTACAGGTTCTTTGTTAGTTCACCATATTCTTTCTTTTCCTTTCTTTGGTGACTGTCCTGTGCTAGTCGGGCATTGAAACAGTGCACCTTCATTGGAAATGTCGGCTGGTGCGGGGCGGGCCGTCACACTTTGTATCAGAGCTCTAGGTTGCGTAGTTAACCAAGGAAAAGACACCAGGGAGAGATAGTACGTATATCAGAGTCCGTATTTGTGACATTTTGGTTTTCAAAAATATATATATACACACATATCTACTATTCATATATTTAAGGATGGAGTCGCACTGCACTGGAACCATTAAAGAGATGGTTAATCATTTTCTCCTTACAGATTGAATGATGAGCCGACATTCGAGGGGTACTAGTAGAGTAGCTAATAATGGGAATGCTTCTGATATGAGGACAATGTTCACAAACTTCATGAAAGAGGTGCTTAGAGATGTTCAGAAGGCAGCTCCTAATGCTGCAAATGGTGATGGTGCAGTGGTGCTGGTGCCTAGGCCCGATTTTGCCAAACTTTGTAAGAATTACACTAGTCTTGGTGGGAAGCCGTTCCACGGAACGGAATTGGCTACAGAAGTTCAGTATTGGTTGGATAGCTATGAGCGTGTCTTCGAAGACTTGGGTATCAAGGATGCGATGAAAAGGAAGCTAGCATCCCGTCAGCTGCAAGGACGAGCAACGAATTGGTGGAATGCTATTAAGGCAGCTACTCCTGAGGATCAAGTTACTTGGGATCAGTTTAAGGCCCGACTCAGTGATAAGTTTATCCCAGCTGCTCAGTAATCAGAATTGTTTAGGAAATTTCTGGAGCTTAAGCAGAACGGTAAGGCAGTTTTGGAGTACATTGCTGAGTTCGATACTTTATCTAAGTATGAATTATCCCTTATTGACACTCCCGAGAAGAAGAATGAGAAGTTCATAACAGGCTTAGATCCCTACTTGGGGGAAAGGCTTATAAACCATAATGATGAGACTTTTGAATCGATTGTTGGAAAGGCATTGAGATAAGAGAGCCTTTATGCTAAACCCAAGACTAAAGTCGTTGTTGCATTTGCAAAGGGGCCAAAGCCGTAAGCAAGCCGTGGAGGCAAAAATAATTCTCAGAATAAGAGGAAGCAGAACCAAGCTAAGGATGGTCAGAAGAAGAGTAAGAAAGTTGTTGAGTGGTTTAGTTGTGGCAAGAAGGGCCATTATGCTAAAGAATGTCAAGCAAAGCTAGCGGACAAGAAGTGCTTCAACTGCGGCCAAGTGGGACATCACAAGGATAAATGTCTGCAACCACCTAAAGCGAAGCAGATAGTTAAAGCATATGCTCTTAATGATGTTCCTTCTTCGTTGAATGCCCTAACTGCGGCGGAGAAAGGAAAGAATGTCATCATTCAAGGTATTCTTTCTGTTTATGATGTTCCTGTTCGAGTATTGTTTGATACCGGGGCTTCCCGTTCCTTCATACTAGTGACCTGGTAGATAGGTTGGGATTGGAACTCGAGATAGTCGATAGACCTTTAGCGGTGACAAACCCGATTGGTGGTTCGACTAGCCTAAGTATGATTTGTCGGAATGTGGCTTATCGAGTCATGGATGTATGTTTGTTTGTAATTGCTTTGTTTTGGGATTTAATGGGTTTGGCATTATTTTGGGAGTCGATTGGCTTCAAAGGTATAGGGTGGTGGTAGACTGTGAGGGCTTTTTGGTGATAGTTAGAGCGGATGATGGGCGTAGGTTAGTGTTTGGTGGTCTACCTAGTGATGGGGTAATGGCTAGTTTTCTAAATTCCCTCGACATCCCGCATGATGAGTTGTCAGATGTGCCCGTGGCTGGCCAGTATACGGACGTCTTCGAGGAAGTGACCGAACTTCCACCACACCGAGAGATTGAGTTTCATATTGATTTAGTGAAAGAGGCTAGACCTATAGTGATGCCACTTCGTCGTATGGCACCAAGGGAGCAGCGAGAGCTTGGGGTGCAAGTGAGTGACCTTTTGAAGAAAGGATTTATAAGAAGTGTCTCCGAGTGGGGAGCACCAGTTGTGTTTGCTACCAAGGCAGATGGTTCCTTCAATTGTGTGTGGACTACCGCGAGTTGAATAAGGTGAGGAGGAAGAATAATATCCTCCACCACGGATAGATGATTTGTTTGATCAGTTGAGTGGCACAAGAGTGTGCTCCCAATTGGATCTCGCGATAGGTTTTCATCAGCTTAGGGTGGAAGCTGAGAGTATAGCTAAAACGACCTTTCAGACGCCGTCTGGATTCTATTAGTGGTTGGTCATGCCATTCGGGTTGACCAATGCACCAGCATGTTTTGTGGATCTTATGAATAGGGTATTCAGGGATCAATTGAATAAGTTTGTTCTTGTGTTCGTGGATGATATACTTGTTTATTCGAGGACAGAGGAAGAACACAAGGAACATTTGAGATTAGTGATGGAGGTGTTAAGAAAACACCAATTGAAAGCGAAGTTTTCTAAGTGTCACTTCTAGAGGAGAGAAGTGAGATTCTTAGGCCATTTGTTTCAGAGAATCGTATTGCCGTGGACCCTGCGAAGGTGGCTACAGTACAAGATTGGTCTACACCCAAGAATGCAACAGACGTAAAAAGATTCTTGGGATTAGCTGGATATTATCGGAAGTTTATCCAAGACTTCTCCAAGATAGCGGCACGGTTAACTCAGTTGACCAGGAAGAATCAAGCTTTTGTTTGGGACGAAAAGTGCGAGGTCGCATTTAAGAGTCTAAAGTTGACGCGTGCACTAGTGTTAGTCATTCCTAAGGGGAACGAAGAGATGACAGTATATACAGATGCATGTGGTACCGGACTAGGTGTTGTATTGATGCAAGGAGGTAGGGTTGTAGCTTATGCTAGTCGGCAACTGAAACCGCATGAGAAAAGATATCCTACTCATGATTTAGAATTGGCAGTGATTGTATTCGCGTTGTAGATGTGGAGACATTATCTCTAGGGAGAAAGATTCGAGTTGTTTACTGATCATAAATCATTAAAGTACCTTTTCTCCCAGAAGGATCTAAATCTCCGACAGCAAAGATGGTTAGAATTCTTGGATTCCTATGATTTCGATATCGTGTATACATCAGGAAAGGGCAATGCAGTAGCTGATGCACTGAGTAGAAGACATGCCAGTTTATGGCCTATGTTTCTTGAGTGGAAGCAACTGGAGTATATTGCTGGGTATGATTTTAGACCAAGGTGCGAATTGGATCCAGAAATGTTAGCAAGTTTGACGATCAGACCTACTTTAATTGGGCGGATTGGTTCCAGTCAAAAGGACGATCCTAACTTATTGGAAATCATCTCCAAGTTAGAGATGGGTACTGACGAGGGGATAAACAAGTATGGGCTTGATCGTGATGGATGGCTTAGAAAGAATGGGAGAATAATTGTACCCAATGTCAATGGATTGAGAGATGAAGTGATTAGAGAATGTCATCACTCGAAATTGAATATACATCCCGGTGGTAACAAAATGTATCGAGACATGAAGCAAACCTACTACTGGGAAGGGATGAAAAGAGACGTTGGGAAGTTTATATCTAAATGCATGAACTGCTAGCTAGTTAAAGCTGAGCAAAAGAAACCTAGTGGTTTGTTGCAACCATTAGAAATCCCAGAACGGAAATGGGAACAAGTCTCAATGGGTTTCATTGATGGGTTACCAAGGCTAGATCGGGCCATGATAGCATTTGGGTGATTGTGGACAGATTGACCAAGAGTGCAAGCTTTATACCCGTCAAGTTGAATAGAATGACAGCTAAGTTAGCTGAACTGTATATGAAATGGGTAGTAAGATTTCATGGAGTACCCATAGGCATTGTAAGTGACCGAGATCCATTGTTCACTAGTGGATTTTGGAAGAGCTTACAAGAGGCATTAGGATCAAAATTAAATCTCAGTACTGCGTACCATCCTCAAACCGACGGTCAGACAGAGAGGGTGAATCGAGTATTAGAAGATTTCTTGAGGGCTTACATATTAGATTTTGGCGGATCATGGGATGACCATTTTCATCTAGTGGAGTTCGCATATAATAATAGTTATCAATCCAGTATTGGTATGGCTCCATTTGAAGCTTTGTACGGAAGACCGTGCAACTCACTGTCATGTTGGTTAGAAATCGGTGAGAAATTTGTACTTGGGCCAGATGTGATAAGAGAAACCTTAGATAAGATCAAGGTTATTCGACATTGAATGAAGGCTGCCCAAGGTAGGCAGAAGAGTTATGCTGATAAGAGGAGAAGAATTTAAAATTCTCCATTTGTAACTTGGTGTTTGTCAAGATTTCTCCATTAAAGAGCGTGATACGATTTGGTAGGAGAGGCAAGTTAGCACCAAGATTTTTTGGTTCATTCCCAGTTCTCAAGCAAGTGGGGAATTTGGCATATAAAGTTGAGTTGCCTGACAAGATGGAGGGAGTTCATAACGTATTTCATGTTTCCCAGTTAAGAAAATTCATGCACGACCCTGATGTGACTATTTCACCTGATCAGTTGGATGATGTCGAAGTAGAACCCGAGGCGGTTGGGAACCGCAAGCCTATTCGTATTGTCGAGCACGATACGAAGCAACTTCGAAGGAAAGCGGTGAATCTAGTCAAGGTTCAGTAGGGCGAGGATGAGCATGACTGTACTTGGGAGACTGAGGAGAGCATTAGGAAAACGTATCTAGAACTCTTTGCCTGGTAAGGTTTTCATTTCGATTTAGTGTTTCCGCATGCTAGGATAGATTTCTTTTGTTTGTTTTGTATGTTTGATTGTGAGATATGGCTGGTAGGCATGCGGGACCCATTGGTTGTTTCTTAGTTGAGGAATTTCAAGGGCGAAATTTCTTAAGAGGGGAGAATGTAACGACCCGCATTCTACGCCTCGAAGGATCATAGAATATTTATTTCTTTCTCATACGAAGTCGTATAGTCGTGTGGTTTTGGGAAACGACTGTTGTGGTCATTTCCCATGTTCATGATTTTTGCCGATTTTTTAATGACCGTTTTTCCTCTAGCTGATCTTGTTTCGGCCTTAACTTTTGATTGGTAAGGAGTTTTGACCTAAAACTACTTCCATTGGATTCAAATGATGGTTTACAATTCTGTAGAATGGTCACAGTAGCCAAACGGACTCACTGTTTGGGAGATATGGCTGAAACAAGGTTTAGAAGGTGAAAAACAACTTAACCGGGCCTAATTAGGGTGATTTGCAAGAGGGCCCATAACCCATTTCGGGATTAGGGTTATGGGTGGGCTGAGATGAGTTAGTAAATCAGTTTTTATTTCATTTCCTAGCCGCTACTTACAACTTTTGAACCCTAGCAATGGCCTTCACTTTCTAAAACACACCAAATCACCTTCTAATCGCTAAATAAGACAAATCTACATCAAATCAAAGCGGATTAGCAAAAAAAATCGAGGTAGAGCTACTGGAGTGTATTGGAGTCCGAACCATATTGTCCCAACATTTCGGATCTAAGTTCAATTGTGGCTAAGGTGAGTGATTAGCATCTTTACACTAATTACGGCTAATTAAGGGTGATTAGTGAGAATTAGCGAAATTATAACTCAGAAAAACCTAGAAAATTTTGTAAAATTCTAAAACATCATTTTTATGCCTCTGCTAGAAATTTGGGTTAATTTAGTTAAGTTTTGTTAATCATATCATTAGTTGTGCTTAAACATGATTATGGGAAAATATGGGTTTTGGGTAGGCTTAATCCATTTTTAATTTATTGAAATTGGTTTTTTGGTGTTTGTGGTTGATTATACATGTTGCTATGACTGTTTGGAATGTTTTGTGATTACTTAGAACAGTTAGAATGGTCGAAAACATCGTCGTGTGGCGTAAAACAGTCGCTGTAAGTTGCAGGAAATTATGCAGGGGACCGGATCAGATCAGTGGGGGAGGACCGGGTCAGGTGATATAGCCCACCCACGAGCTGCCTCAAGTGCACAAACCGAACCGCCTGCATGAAGTCATCAAACACCATCATGAACCAAACCGACCTGCTTGCATTGGAAGACCACGACCCGATGCTCTAGAGAGGAGTCACGATCCGAACCGATGCCAGGGCTCATGAGCCGAACCGACGAGGGAGTAGGACCTGGAGGTCATGATCTGAAGCTTCACCGAACCGAATGTTGACTACGACCCGAACCCAGTGAGGCAACATGACCCAAAATGCTTGTTGGCCACGAACCGGAGATACTCACGAACCGATGGAGGGCCCGAACCTATATGGTGATCACGAACCGAATGGAGATCTAACCAGGGTGATGAAGACCAGAACCCGAGATGTAAAGGTAGTCCAAATAGGAAGTAGAACTAAGGATCTAGTTGGGAACCAAGTAGTTATCTTCATGAATTGGACTTTGCGGCGGGACGTCTGCAAAGGGGTTATCAATGTCCATAACTTTGATTTACCACCAAGACGGATGTTAGGCTACAGATCAGTGCGGTGAAGTCATCATGGCTTCATGGGGCAGTGTGATCGTAGCAAGGCTATGAGCCGGTGCAGTGGAGTTGTTATGACTTCATGGGTGCAGAGTAGACATAGCAAAGGATTAGTAGCTATGGATCAATGCAGTGGAGTCACTATGACTCCATGGGGCTGAGTGATCATAACAAAGGATTTGGGTGGTCAAGGCAGTGGATATCATATGCTTTACACACTGAGTGAGAGATGTGAGGATGGTTGCTATGCTTAATTTGTTTGACATCACTATGACATGCACACCTCCTCCTCCGTATCTTTACACCATATGTTAGTATTACCTTAGGGTATTGTACATCTTGTTGTGCTGACTCTTTGGTCATAGGTCCAGGTTCAGGTATGGTTTAATATACCTGTTATTGTTCTATTTTGCTGCTTATCGGTCATACCAAACTTTTGTCTGACCCTGTAACACCCCGTATTTCCTGTGGAAATTAAAGTAACGAATTAAAGAATAATTAATCTTTAAAAGAAGAATTAAGGGAAACGTGTTGCGCCATTGCATTCGTCTCAGAATTCTGCTTAAGAGAGAGTCTGAGTTTGAGTAAATCGGACTACGTATGAAGACGTTATATGCCTAAAAAGTTTGTATACGCACTAGAAAGATTATATATGAATATCATAAGTCCAGAAGGTTCAAAATAGGTCTAAAATTCAGGTGTCGACCCCCCTAGGGGGAGTCGACATAGGTGTTGACCCCCTATAAGGGAGTTGACATAGGTGTCGACCCCCCATAGGGTGTCGACCCCTTTTCCAGATTTGACGAAATTTCTGGACCGACGTGTTTTGGCTGATGTGTCACTCCCTGATTCACTGTGTGACGTATTTTTCTGCTATGCACGATCCTAATGACTTCTAGACTGATCTGAAGGCTCTAAATCTCCCTATACACCTATAAAAAGACCCCTAAACCTATTATTTTCTCCACACGAATTCATAAGCGTTTATATGCTGCTAGAACCTAAAGTGACCCAGCCTCCACCTTAATCAATCAAATTAGAGTTTTTAAGTTAACAATCAAAGTCTAATTCCAAGGAATAGCTAATCAAATTCAGAAATCAGATCCCAGAACTCAAGACCGTTCTGTAATTTGTAAGTTCACGTTACTTTGCAGAAGTAAAATTCAATTGTGATTCTGACACTGTAATAAATCTGAATCTGAGATTATGACTATTTCTATTTGTCTTTATATATTCATTGGATCTATTTCATTGATATTATGGTGTCCATTCTTTGTCTCTTCTTTCCTACTCCCCTTTTTGTTTTTATAGCCAGACTACTGTGAGCCTGAGCCAAATCTCATAAGAGATGAACGTACATTGGAAATAAAATTGGGCATAATATATGATTTGAACATGACCAGCGCTAAAATTGGGCATAATATATGATTTGGACATGACCAGCGCTGAAATTGGGAAAAGTATTAAGTTATGTATAATTGGGCATAACTGATTTGAGGACATAACACATGTTGTATTCAAAAACATAAAGTGTATCGAACATATGACTTGAGATTTGAGGCATAAAGTATATTGGACATATGACTTGAGATTTGGGGCGTAAATTGAACTGTAAACATATAAGGCATAGTACAGGTTGTGGTTTAAGACCAAAAATTGGGGCATATTATATATGATAGTTTATGACTTGGAAGAAGGAGATTATTGTGTATAGTGATATATGGCTTAGGCATGAAAACCTATAGTAAGATAGGGATAACTGCTAAATGTGAACATGCCTAAATTGGGATTTTGGGTAATTGGCATACACTGTAATTAAAGGCTATAATTTGGCATAGTTTATACTGTGAATCATGATTGGGGGTTTTTGGAGAATATTTTGTACGGTGCAATATGACTAAACCTTAGGGCATGTGTTATATCGTGATTTTTGGGGCATGATTATTATTGAAAATTTTGGGAAAATTGGGTGTAACATATTTTGAGTAATAACTCGAATTTGAATTTATGGGGCATTACTTGAAATCAGTTTTGTTGGGGTAGAACTTGAGAATTGGAACATGGCTAGTTTAGTGAATTTGGGATAATTAGCATATAAAATCTAGACATGGACATGTATGGTAAGTATGCTAAAAGATAAACATGCCTAACCCGAGGTTAGATCAAGTTGCGGTGTAAAACTGCCCGGAACCGCCAAGCACATCCAGCTGCAACAACACTTATCTAATGTGAGAGGTTAGTGCATCATGCCCAAGAAAAACTCGAGGTTAGATTGAGTTGTGGTGTAAAACTGCTCAGAACTGCCCGACACATCTAGTAACCGCAACAACATAGATCTAAATGAGAGGTTGGTGCATTAATAAATCAATTAATGCTAATGAACAAGACATGTTAAGAATGGTAGGGTTAAGTTAACTAAGTCAACACTTAACCGTTATAACATGTTAATTAGACAAGAAGGTGGGGTTAAGTAAATTTATAAAACTTAACCATTATAACATGTTAATTAGACAAGGGAGACGGGTTAAGTTAATAAGAAATACTTAACCAATATGACATGATGAATGGGTAGGGTTAAGTTAAAACAAGAGAGTAACACTTAACCAATATAACATGATGTGTGGAAGGGTTAAGTAAACACAAGAAGGCAACACTTAACCATTGTAACATGACAAGTGGGTGGGTTAAGTTAACTTGAATTGATTTGACGACACTTAACCAATACAGCATGATGAACGCGTGGGGTTAAGTTAATAAGATACACTTAACCATGTAACTTGATGAACGAATGGGGTTAAGTTAATGGGAAATACTTAACCAATATAACATGATGAATGGACGAGGTTAAGTTAATAGGAAACACTTAACCAATCCAACATGACGAGTGAGAAGGGTTAATAAGAAACACTTAACCAACATGACATGATGAGTGGGCGAGTTAAGTTAACACGAATGGACAACATTTAACCAACATGACATAATGTGTGGGAGGGTTAAGTTCATATCGGGTTGGTGGGTAATATTAGAAAATATAAGCCCACAAACTTAACCATTAATTAAACATGTTTGAATCAGTGGGAGGGTTAAGTACATATCGGGTTGGTGGGTAATATTAGTAAATATAGGCCCACGAACTTAACCAGTAAGAAACCCTAGTAGCGGAGATCCATTTCAACAGTAACCCACATAGATGTATCAAGGTACCCTAAAACTAGGCAGGGTGGGGCATGATTACTGGGCTGATTATAAGCGGTCAAAATAGCGGCAGGGGGGTACGTCAGTGTAGGTTCCGAAGGATTACAGGCGTGCACATACTCCGGAGTGGGAAAAAGCAGGCACTTGGTACCAGTAGTTATACACTGTGCATCTTGAATCGTGTCGGGTCGCTATCATAGGGATTGATACACCTTATGGTGGGGCCAGCACAGGGTATCTGCACGCAAGAGAGGGCCGGATTGACACAGACACATGGAAAATTAATACGAGTAAGAAGCCAATCGATAGGGTAGTAAAGGTACATCTAACATCTTCATGACAATTAGGCTAATTGAGGTAAGATCCTCATACTAGATGTACACCTGAAGGCTACCACAATTGTAGGGATTGGGATCACGTGGTAATATTATCATTTTACACAGATTACTAGTTGGGACACTAGTTAGGCGGTGCAGAGATATAAAAATCAGAATAGCAAGGTAGTAGCGAAGCAGAAATTAGAGTAGAAGCACATTCATTTTATCCTGCCTTATCATATCTATGTTAATTGTATGTTATCTTGTTATCCTTTTTATCAAGGTATTGTCTTATATTCAGTTTATCCATGTCATGATGCTTTTGCCTATTTTCATGCTGAAAGTCACTGGACTTACCAGACATATGTCTGGCCTAGTTTGTTTCGCCTCTTTTCTTTCGTCCCCCCCCCCCCCAGGTTCACAGGGAGGAAATGTTACCACATAGCTCAGTTTTCTTTCCAAGCTCGAAGATAGTCGATGTAATGCTTTGGACTCTCTCTTCCACCGCTATGGCTGGTTCATGCTTTATTGGGGAATATCATTGTTATTTTTATGCTTCTTTTATACTTGGAAATTTTTGAATCAAGACAGAAGTTCTATGTATTATTTTTTAGTATGATTGAGACAAATTGTTGTAAAAGCTTGACTGAACAACATTGTTTATAAAATGACTTTATTTTCCGCAATTTTATTTTGTCTGTCTTGTAATTTATCTGCAACTTTTACCTAAAATGCTCCACCAAAGTTAAGGCATTCCCTTTGTGAGTGACCTTAACGGAGGTGGGGTGTTACACATGGTGTCAGAGCTGAAGGTTACTGGATTAGATAAAAGATTTGAAAAATTATTTTCAAAACAATTTTTAAAGAAGAATTTTCAAAAGAATTTTTTTTTAAAGGCATATTCCCCAAAGCCATAAGCATTATCTTTTGATCCTTTGTTTAAATCCTTGTTTCCTTCTTTCCTGAGTCTTCGGGGCTCCCGGCTTTCTGGGATGTAACCTCATCGCGACATGGTTCTGTAGGCTTGATGAGACTACGACACCTGTCAAAGGGCGAAGAAGTACCCAACTTCCATATATAGCCACAGTAGTTTCACCCACGGCTAATTTTCTTTGAAGATTTGTAGGGTTTTTCTATGCGACGGAGGCAGCTTTCAAGAGACTTGTCAACAAGTTACACAAAGATGGAAAAGATGAGAATGAGGGAGTTTGGCTAAGGAACACAACCCAAGGATGGGAAACTCAGGGATATGGACTTGGTTCACGAAGGAGGAAAGAATATAAAAATCTAGGACAAGAGGAAGTGTCGTTATTATGGTATAACGGGTCATATAATTAAGGACAAGGGCAAGAACAAAGGACATGATTTTCCGGAGGACAAGTGCATGCTCTCACCGCCAGTGTACCTGAGAGAGAGGTAGTTTAGTTTTCTTTTGATCATCTTATTAGTACTGTTTTGATTTTTGCGCTTCACATTCGTTTATATCTGCTTTCATAGTTGAGTCTCTGCACCTTAGTACTTGTATAGTAGAAGATCCTATTATTGTCTCAAATCTAATTGGTGGTTCAGCTCATTTATCTTTGATTTGTAAGGATTTGAGAATAGCTATATTAAGTATTGAGTTTAAGTGTAGTGCTTATGTTTTCGAGTTTCATGGGCTATGGGTTGATTATAGGCATGGATTGTTCAGCTAGTAATTGTGAAAGGAGAGTAGTTAGACTTTCGAATTGCCTTGGGAATACCCTCGAGATTTCGTGCGATCCTAAGGGATCAGTTTGTCTTGGCTACCTAGAATCACTTGATGCAACTATCAATGATTTGCGATCCGTTAGAGTAGTCCATGAGTACGCAGATGTTTTTGATTAGGTTAGGGGTTTATCCCCTAAAACGCAAGATAGACTTCCACATATATCTAGTTGACAATGCAAAACCAGTTGCATTACCTGTACGACACATGACTCTAAGGGAAAGGAAGGGCTCAGTAAACGAGTAAAAGAGTTACTTGAAAAAGGGTTCATAAGGCGAAGTATTTCTGAATGGGGTGCTCCAATCATTTTCGTTACAAAGGCGGATGGTTCACTTCGCTTGTGCATAGATGATATTTTGGAATAAGGAAGAACATACTTTGCATCTAAGGGAAATCTCGGATACCCTCCAAGCACATCAACGTAAGGTGAAGTTCTCCAAAAATGTCATTTTTGGGAGATAAGAAGTAAGGTTTCTAGGACAAGTGGCGTCTAAAGGAGGGATAGTAGTAGATTCCGCAAAATTAGTTGCGGTGCAAGACTGTAAGGTCCTGAGGAATGCAACAGAGGTAAGAAGCTTTCTTGGACTAGCGGGCTAATATAGGAAGTTAAGTAAGGACTTTATGAAGGTGTCGGCCCCACATACTAGATTGACGAAGAAGAATCTGATCATCTTAGTATATACACTTGGTAACATAGTTAACATTTGTTTATTTTCGAGAGATAGTTCTAAAAATGTTAGCATGAAACGGCAGAGGTTGTAGTGCCAAGTATACTATAAGAAGAAAAGGTGGAATGAGAGGCGATAGTGAAATGAGTTCCAACGCATATTCTGGAAACAGAAATTAAGAAGCTACGCAATCGTGAAGTTAAGACAGTAAGAGCAATATGGAATGAAGCACAAGAAGATGCTACTTAGAAGAACTGAAGACTAGATATACGCATCATATCCTTTTTGAGGGTATATCCTTGATCTCTCTTTTCTGTAAAGTTTATTTGCTAGTCTTTATCTTTTAAGTATATCCTCTCGATCCTATCCTCGATCCTTAGGTAGAAGCCAATGGATGTAAACATGTGTTTGAGACATTTTATTTTTGGTGGATGCAAGTGGATGTAAGTGTTTGCTAGTGGCTGCTCGTGGATGCATATACACACATTAGGCACTAGATCGGCTCAGTCACCTTCATATTGCACATGCATGAGTGAATTTATATACATATGAATTGAAACTTGATGTGTTATCATATGGATGTTGCATTTGTATGAATGATTGTGCACTCATGTAGAAGTTATAAAGTACGATTAGGAATAATTGCATACATGATGGACTCATGGCACTGACATAATTCGCATTAAGGAGGTCAACTGAATCAGTAGACCGCCTGATTTTGTATTAGATAAGGACATATACACACACTATGCATATGTTCATGAAAATCATTAGATACATTTTAAGGACAATGGATGCCTGTGATTGAAGGTTGAGTAGATGGATGTTGGATGTTACGATACATTCTCCTTGATTTGGAGATTTCAGGGACGAAATCCTTTAAAGGAGGGGAGAATGTAACACCCCGTATTTCCTGTGGATATTAAAGTAACGAATTAAAGAATAATTAATCTTTAAAAGAAGAATTAAGGGAAATGGGTTGCGCCATTGCGTTCGTCTTGGAATTCTGCTTAAGATAGAGTCCGAGTTTGCGTAAATCGAACTCCGTATAATGAAGTTATAAGCCTAAGAAGTTTGTATACGCACTAGGAAGATTATATATGAATATTATAAGTCCAGAAGGTTCAAAATAGAACTAAAATTCAGGTGTCGGCCTCCCTAGGGGGAGTCGACATAGATTTCGACCCCCCTTAAGTGGAGTCAATATAGGAGTCGACCCCCGCTATAGGGGAGTCGACATATGTGTCGACCCCCCTATAGGATGTCGACCCCTTTTCCAGGTCTGGACGAAATTTCTGGACCGACGTGTTTTGGCTAATGTGCCACTCTCTAATTCGTTGTGTGACGTATTTTTCTGCTATGAATGATCCTGATGACTTCTAGACTGATTTGAAGGCTCTAAATCTCCCTATACACCTATAAAAATACCCCTAAACCTATCACGAGTTCATAAGCGTTTATATGCTGCTAAAACCTGAAGTGACCTAGCCTCCACCTTAATCAATCAAATTAGAGTTTTCAACTTAACAATCAAAGTCTACATCAAAGGAATAGCTAATCAAATTCAGAAATTAGATCCCAGAATTCAAGACCGTTCTGTAATTTGTAAGTTCATGTTACTTTATGAAGTAAAATTCAACTGTGATTCTGACATTGTAATAAATCTGAATCTGAGATTATGCCTGTTTCTATCTGTCTTTCTATATTCATTGGATTTATTTCATTAATATTATTGTGTCCATTCTTTGTCTCTTCTTTCCTTCTCCCCTTTTTGTTTTTATAGCCAGGCTATTGCAAGCCTGAGTCAAATCTCATAAGAGATGAACGTACGTTGGAAATAAAATTAGGCATAATATATGATTTGAACATGACCAGCGCTAAAATTGGGCATAATATATGATTTGGACATGACCAGCGCTAAAATTGGGAAAAGTATTAAATTATGTATGATTAGGCATAACTGATTTGTAACTGATTTGAGGACATAACACATGTTGTATCAAAAAACATAAAGTGTATCAAACATATGACTTGAGATTTGAGGCATAAAGTATATTGGACATATGACTTGGGATTTGGGGGGTAAATTGAACTGTAAACATATAAGGTATATTACAGGTTGTGGTTTAAGACCAAAAATTAGGGCATATTATATATGATAGTTTATGACTTGGAAGAAGGAGATTATTGTGTATAGTGATATATGGCTTAGGCATCAAAACCTACAGTAAGATAGGGATAACTGTTAAATGTGAACACACCTAAATTGGGATTTTGGGTAATAGGCATGCACTGTAATTAAAGGCTATAATTTGGCATAGTTTATACTGTGAATCATGAATGGGGGTTTTTGGAGAATATTTTGTATGGTGCAATATGACTAAATCTTAGGGCATGTGTTATATCTTGATTTTTGGGGCATGACTATTATTGCAAATTTTGCGAAAATTGGGTGTAACCTATTTTGAGTAATAACTCGAATTTGAATTTATGAGGCATAACTTGCAATTAGCTTTGTTGGGGTATAACTTGAGAATTGGAACATGGCTAGTTTAGTGAATTTGGGATAATTAGCATATAAAATCTAAAATTGGACATGTATGGTATGTATGCTAAAAGATAAACATGCCTAACCCGAGGTTAGATTGAGTTGCGGTGTAAAACTGCCCGGAACCGCCCGGCACATCTAGTAACCGCAACAACACCTATCTAATGTGAGAGGTTAGTGCATCATGCCCAAGAAAATCCCGAGGTTAGATTGAGTTGTGGTGTAAAACTGCCCGGAACCGCCCGGCACATCTAGTAACCGCAACAACATAGATCTAACGTGAGAGGTTGGTGCATTAACAAATCAATTGATGCTAATGAACAAGACATGTTAAGAATGGTAGGGTTAAGTTAACTAAAACAACACTTAACCGTAATAACATGTTAATTAGACAAGAAGATGGGGTTAAGTAAATTTAGAACATTTAACCGTTATAACATGTTAATTAGACAAGAAGGTGGGGTTAAGTAAACTTAGAACACTTAACCGTTATAACATGTTAATTAGACAAGTGAGCAGGGTTAAGTTAATAAGAAATAGTTAACCAATATGACATGATGAATGGGTAGGGTTAAGTTAAAACAAGAGAGTAACACTTAACCAATATAATAGGATGTGTGGAAGGGTTAAGTTAACACAAGAAGGCAACACTTAACCATGTAACATGACAAGTGGGTGGTTTAAATTAACTTGAATTGATTTGATGATACTTAACCAATACAACATGATGAACGCGTGGGGTTAAGTTAATAAGATACACTTAACCAATGTAACTTGATGAACGAATGGGGTTAAGTTAATGGGAAATATTTAACCAATATAACACGATGAATGGACGGGGTTAAGTTAATAGGAAACACTTAACCAATCCAACATAATGAGTGAGAAGGGTTAATAAGAAACACTTAACCAACATGACATGATGAGTGGGTGGGTTAAGTTAACATGAATAGACAACACTTAAACAATATGACATAATGTGTGGGAGGGTTAAGTACATATCGGGTTGGTGGGTAATATTAGAAAATATAGGCCCACAAACTTAACCATTAAGTAAACATGTTTGAATCAGTGGGAGGGTTAAGTACATATCGGGTTGGTGGGTAATATTAGTAAATATAGGCCCATAAACTTAACTAGTAAGAAACTCTAGTAACGGAGACCCATTTCAGCAGTTACCCACATAGATGTACCAAGGTACCCTAAAACTAGGCAGGGTGGGGCACGATTGCTGGGCTGATTATAAGCGGTCAAAATAGCGGCAGGGGGTACATCAGTGTAGGTTCCGACGGATTGCGGGCAGGCACGTACTCCGGAGTGGGAAAAAGCAGGCATTGGGTACTAGTAGTTATACACTGTGCATCTTGAATCGTGTCGGGTTGCTATCATAGGGATTGATACACCTTATGGTGGGGCCAGCACAGGGTATCTACACGTAAGAGAGGGCCGGATTGACACAGACACATGGAAAATTAATACGAGTAAGGAGCCGATCGATGGGGTAGTAAGGGTACATCTAACATCTTCATAGCAATTAGGCTGATTGAGGTAAGATCCTCATACTAGATGTACACCTGAAGGCTGCCACAATTGCGGGGATTGGGATCACATGGTAATATTATCATTTTACACAGATTACTAGTTAGGACACTAGTTAGGCGGTGCAGAGATATAAAAATCAGAATAGCAAGGTAGTAGCGAAGCAAAAATCAGAGTAGAAGCTCATTCAGTTTATCTTGCTTTATCATTTCTATGTTAATCGTATGTTATCTTGTTATCCTTGTTATCACGATATTGTCTTATATTCAGTTTATTCATGTCATAATGCTTTTGCCTATTTTCATGCTGAAAGTCACTGGATTTACCATACTTATGTCTGACCTAGTTTGTTTCGCCTCTTTTCTTCTGTCCCTCCCCCCCCCCAAGTTCATAGGGAGGAAATGTTACAATTTAGCTCTGTTTTCCTTCCAAGCTCGAAGATAGTCGATGTATTGCTTTGGACTCTCACTTCCACTGCTATGGCTGGTTCATGCTTTATTGGGGAATATCATTGTTATTTTTATGTTTCTTTTATACGGGAAGTTTTTGAATCAAGATAGAAGTTCTATGTACTATTTTTAAGTATGATTGAGACAAATTGTTGTAAAAGCTTGACTGACACATTGTTTATAAAATGACTTTATTTCCACTACTTTATTTGTCTGTCTTGTAATTTATCTACATCTTTACCTAAAACGCTCCACCAAAATTATGGCATTCCGTTTGTGAGTGACTTTAATGGAGGCGGAGTGTTACAAACCCAGAGTTTATGTCTCTTCTTATTACTCTGGGTGCTCTTAAACGGGCAGACTAGAGACAGGTCAGGTCATTATGCACGAGTAGCTGTACCAGAGACGAGCAGGAGGCTCCCATGTATGACATATATAGATATTTTCCCTGTGTCGCTGCTGGTCACTACTTTGGGCATTAGTAGTATACCTTTATCTTTGCTTTAGAGACAGTATGTTGGAGTTGTAATAAGTTGTATTTTGAATTTCCGCTGCTATGATGATTATAGTTTAATTTTCAGCTTATGCACTGTCTCGCCTGTTTTATGTCAAGTATGTTATTATTAAATTTTATTCCATGCGCTGTGATACATTCTATAGGTTCTTTGTTAGTTCACTGTATTCTTTCATTTCTTTTCCTTTCTTTCGCGACCTTCCCGTGCTAGTCGGGCATTGACACAGCGCACCTTCATTGGAAATGTCGGCTGCTGCGGGGCGGGTCGTCACTATAGTCATCTTAGAATGATGGGCTTCCTCTAGGACTGTCTTCGAAAGACTCCCAGTTTGGGGAAACAAAGCCTCCCATCTCGTCGCAACCACCCTTTATCGTCTATGGAATATCTACTTAGGGGACTAGAAGTCTCCCCATTACTGAGCCTATCCAAGATGTCTAAAATATGTGGACCCTTTCGCTGTGAAGCTCCTATTTGATCCATAACAGTAGTTCCCACCTCCAATGATGCAAATAAGACAGACAAAAACTCGATGGAGGGTCTAAAGTCAAAAGTTGATATAAACTCCAAGCTTTTCCTTTCCATAAACAGAGGACTTAGGCCATCCTCTGCTTACTTAGTGCGTCTGCCACCACATTACTTTGCCAAGGGTATAAGCAATCTCGAAGTCATAAGATGCTCGGAACTCTATCCACCTTTATTGCCCTAAATTAAGAACCTTTTGCAAGAACAAGTACTTGAGAGATTTATGATCGGTGTACAACTCGAACTTCTCTCCAAGCAAATAATGACGCCATGTCTTAAGCGCGAATACTATGGCAGCTAGCTCTAAGTTATGGGTAGGGTAGTTCTTCTCATGAACCTTTAGCTGTCTACCCCCATAACATACTACCCTTCCCCCTTGCATCAAAACCGCACCAAGCCCTGTACCACATTCATAAGTGTAAACTGTAAACACTTTGTTTTCATCGGGAAAGGTCAAGACTGGGGCTGTTGTTAGAGTCCTCTTCAATCATTGGAAAGCAATATCACAATCCTTATCCCATGAAAATGTCAGATTCTTCTTTGTCATCCTAGTGAGAGGGGTTGATATCTTTGTGAAATCCTTAATGAACTTCCTATAATAGCCTGCCAATCCAAGAAAGATTCTCAAATCCGTTGCATTCTTAGGAATTTGCCAATCTTGAACTTCAACTACCTTTGCGGGATCTACTGCTATCCCATCTTTAGAGACCATATGCTCTAGAAATCTCACCTCTTTTCTTCAAAAATGGCATTTACAGAATTTCGCCTTAAGCTGATGCGCACCCAGAGTTTTCAAAACCTCTCTTAAATGTTGGGCATGCTCTTCCTCGCTCTTTGAGAAGATCAAGATATCATCAACAAAGACTACGACAAATTTATTTAGAAATTCCCGAGACACCGAACTCATAAATCAACAAAATAGGCAGGTGCATTCGTCAACCCAAAAGGCATAACGAGCCATTCAAAGAAACCAGCTGGATGCCTAAAAGCGGTCTTGTCTATACAATCCTCGGCCACCCTCAACTGATGAAACCCTGTGGCCAAGTCCAACTAAGAGAATACTGATGCATCAACAAGCTGGCCAAACAGATCATCTATCCTTGGGAGTGGGTGCCTATTCTTCTTTGTGAGTTTGTTCAACTCTCTATAATCCACACATAAGAGAAGCGAACCATCCACCTTAGTTGTGAATACCACCGGAGCACCCCCATTCAGATATGATTCGCCTAATAAACCCTTTCTCAAGTAGCTCCCCTACTTGCTTACTAAGCTCCCTTCTTTCTGTTGGAATTATATGGTGCACAGGTAATGCAGCTGACTTTGCATTGTCTACTAAGTATATAAGAAAATCGATCTCGAGCCTCGAAGGTAATCCCCGAACCTCCTCAGAAACATCAGAATACTCTTGGACTACTGGTACAGATTGCAGATCATTGATAGATGCGTCAAGAGACTCTAGGAAACTAAGCATGACAGACCCTTTAGGGTCACAAGAAATCTCGAGGGTTTTCCCATGGCAAGTCAAAAGTCTAACTAGCCTCCTCTCACAATCCAGAATGGCACCAAACCTGGCTAGCCAATCCATCCCTACAATCAACACATAACCCATAAAACCGAGCATATATGCGTCACACTCAACCTCGACGCCTAACACAGATATTCTAAAACCCAAAAAAATCATGGACAAATGAGCCGAACCACCAATGGAGTTTGAGACAACAATGGGATCCACTACCATACTAGTATTAAGGTGTAGAGACTCAACCACAGAATCAGATATAAATGAATGCGAAGCGCCAGAATCAAAAAGAGTTCTAATAAGATGATTGGAAAGAGAATTCAAACCTTCAACGAAAACTTTCCTACCTCGATCTAGAGCACTGATCGCGAGAGCATGCACTTGCCCACCAAAAGCTCTTTCCCTTTGACCTTGTCCTTGCTTCTTCGGGCACTCCTTAGAAAAGTGTCTGACCTCTCCATAACTGAAGAAAGCATTCTTCCTTCTTTTGCCGTCCTTGATCAAATGATCATCACGCACGCAATTATGGCACTTCCTCTTATCCTTAGCCTTTTCATTCTTTCCGCCTTTCTTTTGTTGTTGCTGTTGTTGTCCCTTCTTGGGCCATATATTCTTGTTCTATGTTTCCTCAACCTTAACTTCTTTCTTGTCAGCTTTATCTTCCTTATGCATCAAGGCCATATCAACAAGCCTTTCAAAAGTTGCTCCCATTGGAATATGAGACATAGCTAACCCATGGAGGGGTTCATTCAGTCCTTTAGCAAACCGCAAAGCTTTCTTATGCGCAGTATCCACTAGCTCCAACCTAAATCTCGCTAGTTGGTTGAATTTGTTAACATACTCTTTGACAGACATGCCTCCTTTCTTGAGTGCCAAGAACCCTTCCATTTGCATGCTTTTCTCAGCTTGAGAAAGAAACTTCATTTCAAACCTTTGCTGAAAATCATCCCAAGTCTCCACTGGACACCCTACTTGCGTCACTTCCCACCAAAACGAAACTTCATCTTTCAGTAGCCAGGCGGTTAGCGGAATCTTCCTATGATCATCCACTTCGAAAATTCCAAATAGATCCTCCATTTCTTTGAGCCAATTCCTTGCCTCTACAAACGTCTCGGTTCCACGGAATGGCTTTCCTTCCATAGCACAGAAATCTTTTCAGATCTTAGAGAAATTATCTGCATGCGAAGGAGGAAGAACGACGGGTGCAGCTGGGGGAGGAACGTCTGCTTGACCACCGGCAGGCGTCGTGGCCTCTAGATAACTATGGAACTAGCCTAGTATCATAACGCCCTCAGGAATATTAGGTTCCCCAGACATGTTGAAAAGAAAAGGAAAGGGATTCAGACAAAGGACCAAAAGATATTACATATGGCTTTGTTGAATATGTTTTCCAAAATAGGCTTTTCTTTTTGAAAATGCTTTCTTTTGAAACCTTTTTGAAAATAGTTGTCAAAAACTTTTATCTAATCGGGTAACCTTCAGCTTTGATACCAAGTGTGACACCCCACGTTCGCTAATGTCACCGATTAAGAGAATGCATTAAGTTTCGTAAAGCGTTATAGGTAACCAAAAAACAAAAACATTACACAAAAAATATAAAATAGCAGTGGAATTAAAAAAATTAATCATAAAGCATAACTTCGTGGTTCAAAACACCATAAGTCTGAATATATATAAACCCAGTACATCATCTTAAACATTTCTGTCTTGTACTTAAAACATCAAAGTACAATAAATAAAGAAGCATGATTCCTCAAATAAAAACATAGCTATAGTAGAAAGGATAAGAGCTTGAGCAATACATCTAAGTAGCTCCAAGCAGATGAAAGCAGAATCCTGGTCAAACTTGAGTACTCCTACCGTGAGAACCTGCGGAGAAACGGATGAAAAAGAAGAGGAAGCAGAAAGGGTCAGACATAAAGTCTGGCGAGTCCAGTTGTAACACCCCGAATTTTCTGTTAACTGTATATTAACAAATTTAAGTATAATTAATTCTTAATGAAAGAATTAAGGGAAACGGGTTACGTTGTTGCGCTCGTCTCGGAATTCTGCTTGAGATAGAGTCCGAGTTTGCGTGAATCGGACTTCGTATGTAGGAGTTATGACCTCCGGATATTTCAGAATTCAAATTAAAATTCAAACGGTTCAAAACGAAGTTCAAATTTCGAAAATCAGACCCAAACTGGGCTGGGCGGGAAAATTCCCGCCCAGGCACCAGGTCGGCCTGGGGGTCGACCTGCCCAGTCGACCTGCTTTGGCCCTGGCTAGCCTGGTCGGGTTCTGGTCGATTTCTGAGGCTTGGCTGTGTCACTAGGGCTGACATGTCGCATTTTGGTTGGCTCCTCTGGAAGTGAATGGTCTAGATTCATCTATGATCATCTGACGGCTTAAATCAATCTGAAATTCTATATAAACAACTTAAGATTCCAACCTAAATTCATATAAGAAATTAGAGACGGAGCCTCCATGCTGTCGGGAGAAAACTGAGAGGAGCCTCCACTTGTAGAAAAGCTTAGAGACGAGCCAAAATCAAAGTTAAAACACGAATCAAAACAACGTTAGTCTACCCAAAGGAAAGCATTTCAAATTCAGAACTCAGAATCCAGAATTCAAGTTCGTCGTTTATTGTAAGTATAGTGATTTTTCCGATGTGAATAAAATTAAGAATTGATTCGATGTAAATTGGGAATGAAATTGTGCTATTATGCAATGACGATGTTAATTCATGTATTGAAATGATTGTGGTATTGTGATGTTTGTGGTAAAATTGAGTTTATGTTAATCCTATTGTACATTTAGAATGAAAACAACATCGCAAGCAAGTTGTATAGTTCATGTTGTAATCTACACCTATATGTTTATGTGATTATATAGGTTTTATGTATACTTTATGCTAAGAACCCCTATGCCTAAATGGTTATGTTCATATATATGCTCCTATGTTTATAAAAAAGTTGCAAGTTCCTAATTGGATCCATGTCAAAATCCACTTTAATATATGTTTCATGTTGTAATTAGACATATGATTGGATCTAGTTCACACATGCGATGAAGTTATACATACTTTATGAAAACGTCATATTTTTGTCATATGCTAGTTATGTTCGATGTTATTCCTAGATCCAAAACATGTTTAGGCTTATGTTTTCTAAATCATATGCTAATTTATGTGACACCTATTTGGTTAGATCGCTATTTCAATGTAAGTTCACATATATGTAAGTTGATTTAGGCTACGTTGCAAATTCACATGTATGTTGATTTAGTCTATGTTGCAAGTTCACAACTATGACATTCATGTTGACTAGTTTGCAAGTTCACACCTATGATGTTCATATTGACTATGCCAAAAATTCCAAGTTTACACCTATGTCATGTTTATGTTTATGAATTCTCTTATGCCAATTTTGTGTGCGCTAAATTAGGCTAAGTTTTTAGCCTAATATTATATGTTAAAAACCATGCGAACGAAAATTAAGCTAAGATTGTTAGCCTAATATTTAGACGGGGTAACGTTGGAAAAATTGGTAACTTGACATAAATTGGTGAAAATATATGAAATTGGCATGTTTGTCACATGCCAAAAATTGGTGACACTTGAATGGTATAAATTCTTATACCAAAAATGTTAAACTTGGAAAGTGTGCCACAACGTTTAATTATTGACAAATTTACATAAAACAAGTAATAAAGACAAATATGTAAATTTAGATAATACGAGTATGCTTAACACGAGGTTGGATTGAGTTGTGATGTAAACCTGCCTGGACCTGCCCAGCTGTCCAGTAGTCACAACAATACCTATCCAATGTGGGTGGTTAAGCATGAAGCCCAATAAGGACTCGAGGTTAGACCGAGTTACGGTGTAAATCTGCCCGAAACCGACCGACACATCCAGTAACCGTAACAATACCTGTCTAATGTGAGTGGTCGGTGCTTTAAAAAGCTAAGGACAGACTATCAGGATGGTAGGGTTAAGTTAACTAAAACACTTAACCAATTCAACATGTTAATGAAATTGATGGGTAGGGTTAGGTAAATACAGACACTTAACCATTTAACATGTTTGGCTAGAAAACCCTAGTAACGGGGACCCATTTCAGCAGTAACCCAATTAGGTATTATGGTACTCTGAAACTAGGCAGGGTGGGGCACAATTACTAGGCTGATTGAAAGCGGTCAAAAGCAATGGCGGTGGGTGCAATAGTGTGGGTTCTAATGAAGTGCGGGCATGCAAACACTTCGGAGCAGACAAACAGGGCACTGGGGGCACCAGCAGTATAACCTATGCATTTCTAGTTTTGTGTTGGGCCGCCACCATAGGACTTGATACACCCCAGGGTGGGACCATCATAGGTATCTACAATCTTTGGGGGCCGTAAGACACAGATGATTATGCGAGTAGGAGCCGATCTTTAGAAAAAAAGGGATCACTTTACCTCCAACATGGGGTGCCAGTTAAGACAATACAAGTAGGTGCAGAGATATAGTGTGGGGTGCGATAGTATATTTGATTCAAACTGCTTTATCTTAGTCTATGATACTTTCCTATTTCCAGTTTATACCTATCATGCCCTTACTCTTATTCTCATACTGAAGAGTCACTAGACTTACCAGGCTTTATGTCCGACCCTATTTTCTTTCGTCTTCTTTCCTTCCGGTTTCCCCCTTAGGTCCACAGGGAGGAAACAACTCAGCTTAGTCAGACTCTTTGCAAGCTTTAAGATAGTAGATGTACGGTTTGGACTCTCTTGCTTTAGCTATGGCTGTTGGACACAATCATGGGGATTTATGCAGTTTTAATTATGTTTTATGCTTCTTTATTTAATAACCAAGACAGAAATGATGATGTAATGTTTTGGAAGTTATTATGTGACAGTTATGGAAATGTTTTGTATAAACACGTATTTATGAAATAAAAAGTCTGTTTGTTTTCCGCTGCTTATATATATGTGTGTTTATATCTGTCTTGTGTTTTATCTGTGACTTTTACTTACAAACCTCCACCAAAGTTAAGGCATTCCCTTTGTGAGTGACCTTAATGGAGGGTGGGGTGTTTCACTTGGTATCAGAGCATAGATTTACCAGACTAGATAAAAAAATTGAAACTATTTTCAAAAAGAAGTTTAAAGAAGCATTCTTTTTCAAGAAAAAGTCTCGTTTTTAAAAGGCATAATTTCCCCAAAGCCATATGCACTATCTCTCTATCCTCTTGTCTTGAATACTTTCCTTTTTGTTCCAGCAAGTCTGGAGATCTTAACATTCCAGAAGGATTACCGATCCCTGGCTGGTTTCGAAGGTACCTAGAGGCTAAGGCCAATGGTGCGAGCCCAACAGACATTCCTCCTCCCACAGTGGCAGCGGTACCTCCTCCTCCTCCTCGTGGAAATACTTTCGCTAAGATATGTAGAGACTTCAAAGCTATGGGTGGAAAGGACTTTTATGGAACTGAATCCTTTGTGGTAGCAAGGAACTGGCTGAATGAGACCGAATATTTGTTCGTCATCTTCGAAGTTGACGACTGACAAAAGGTACAGCTAGTAGTGTGGTTGCTCAAAGATGAAGCTTCATATTGGTGGGAAGTTACCCATGTTGAGAGGCCAGTGGAAACTTGGGAAGATTTCAGGATGAGGTTTGAGATGAAATTCCTCTCCTAAGCTGAAAGAAGCCTGCAAATGGAGAAGTTTCTAACTCTTAAACAAGGAATTTTGACGATCAAGGAGTATGTCAATCAGTTTGATCAGCTAGCCAGATTTGGGATGGATTTAGTAAACACCCAACACAAAAAGGCCCTTCGCTTCGTCAAAGGTCTAAATGAGCCTCTACACAGCCTTGCTATGACCCATATACCCATGGGAGCGACCTATGAAAGCTTGGTGGACATGGCGCTGCTACACGAGGAAGATAAAGGCAAAAAAGAGGCAAAGGCGGAAGTGCCTCAAGAAAAGAAAGAGGGTCTACAAGCTAAGAAAACAGACTTCAAGTAAGGCAGGAAGAACAACAAATCCCGTGAAAAGAGAAAGTGCAATTTCTATGGCATTGTGGGACATATAGCAAAAGACTGCAGAAAGAAGAAGGCGAAGATGAATGGCGGTTGTTTCCATTGTGGTGAGACTGGGCACTTGGCTAAGGACTGCCCAAAGAAGCGAGGGCAGGGACAAAGGACTGGATCCACCTCAGGAGGACAGGTTCATGCGCTGACGGCACCTCCACAGGAACGAGGTAGAAATATTTCTGTAGAAAGCTTAGTTTATCTGTGTGATCATCTAGTTCGCACTCTCTTTGATTCTGGTGCATCACACTCCTTTATTTCATATGCTTTATTAGAATCTCTGCACCTAGACACTAGTATGGTAGAAGATCCCTCGGTTGTTTCAAATCCAATTGGGGGCTCGGCTTATTTGTCGATGGTTTGCTTGGATTTGAAAATCTTTATTCTAAGTGTTGAATTTAGATGTAGTGCCTTTGTTTTGGGCTTCCCAGGATATGGATTGATCTTAGGCATGGACTGGTTATCCAGCAACGATGCCATTCTTGATTGTGAGAGAAGAGTGGTTAGGCTCTTGACTCGGCTCGGTAACACTCTAGAAATTTCTTGTGATCCCTTGAATGCTGTTATGCTTAGTTATCTAGAGTCGCTTGACGCTTCTGTTGAGAATTTGCAGTCGATTAGAGTCATCCGGGAATATCCGGATGTCTTTGAAGAGGTGAAAGGCTTACCTCCAAAGCGGGAAATAGACTTCCGCATATATCTTGTTGATAATGCAAAGCCCGTAGCTCTGCCTGTTAGGCACATGGCTCCGAAGGAGAGAAAAGAGCTCAGTAAGCAAGTTAAGGAGCTTCTCGAGAAGGGGTTTATAAGGAGAAGTATCTCGGAATGGGGTGCTCCAGTGGTGTTCGCCACCAAAATAGATGGTTCACTACGTCTTTGTGTGGACTATAGGGAGCTAAACAAGCTGACTAAAAAGAATAGACACCCTCTTCCCAGAATAGGCGATTTGTTTGATCAGATTGTAGGTGTGTCGGTCTTCTCCCAACTTGATCTAGCTACTGGGTTCCATCAGCTAAGGGTAGCTGAAGATAGTATTGATAAAACGACGTTCAGAACCCCAGACGGTTTCTTCGAGTGGCTTGTCATGCCTTTCGGCTTGACAAATGCACCTGCTTATTTCGTAGACCTGATGAGTAGGGTATTCAGAGAATTCCTCAATAAGTTCATGGTGGTCTTCATAGACGATATTTTGATCTTCTCAAAGAATGAGGAAGAACATGCTCAGCATCTGAAGGAGATCATGGAAACTCTTCGAGTTCTTCAGCTAAAAGCCAAATTCTCCAAGCGCCACTTTTGGAGAGAAGAGGTCAGATTTCTTGGACATATAGTGTCCAAAGAGGGGTTAGCTATAGACCCCGCGAAAGTGGCGGCAGTGCAAGATTGGAAGACACCAAGAAATGCAACCGAAGTCCGAAGCTTCCTTGGGCTAGCAGGTTTTTATTGAAAGTTCATTAGGGATTTCGCGAAAATCTCAGCTCCACTCACAAGGCTAACAAAGAAGAATCTGCCATTCGCTTGGGATTTAGACTGTGATATTGCTTTCCAACGCCTAAAAAGGACTCTCACAACAGCCCCAGTTCTGACTTTGCCTGATGGAAGCAAGATGTTCACAGTATATACTGATGCTTGTGGTACGGGGCTAGGCGCTATTCTAATGCAGGAAGGGAGGGTAGTAGCTTATGGTGGAAGACAATTGAAAGTTCATGAAAAGAACTACCAAACCCACGGTCTTGAGTTGCCCGCCATCGTCTTTGCGCTTAAGTCTTGGCACCATTATCTTCTAGGTGAGAAGTTCGAATTATATACTGACCATAAATCGTTGAAATATCTCTTCTCGTAGAAAGATCTTAACTTAAGGCAGCAAAGATGGATGGAGTTCCTTGCCTCATATGACTTTGAGATTTCCTATACTCCCGGCAAGGGCAACGTAGTAGTAGACGCGTTGAGCAGAAAGAAACTGACCTTAAGCCCTCTCTTTGTAGAAAGGAAAAGCTTGGAGTATATAGCCAGTTTTGACTTTAGGCCATCCTCTGATTTTGTACCTGGTTTATTGGCATCCCTAGAAGTACGGCCCACTCTTTTAGACTCAATAGGGGCCGCACAACGTGAAGACCCTAAGCTTGTGGATGTGATTGATAAGCTAATTAGGGGTGAAACTTCCAGTCGCCTCAATAGGTACTCTATCGATGATAAGGGTTGGCTGAGGCGAGATGGAAGACCGTGCGTCCCACAAGCAAGGGATTTGGTAAAGAAGGTTCTCGAGGAAGCACATCATTCCAAGATGACAATATACCCAGGCGGGGACAAGATGTACAAGGACGTAAAGAGAGTTTTCTTTTGGGACGACATGAAGAAGGATGTGGCAGATTTTGTTTCTGAGAGCGTGATATGCCAACAGGTCAAGGCAGAACAGAAGAATCCTGGAGGACTGCTTCATCCTCTAGAAGTCCCGCAATGGAAGTGGGACAGCATTTCAATGGACTTCATTGATGGATTGCCTAGGTCAAGAAGGGGCAATACTAGCATTTGGGGTAATAGTGGACAGGCTCACTAAAAGCGCCCACTTTATACCTATCAAGAGTAGAAGGACTGCCTTGTCTCTAGCTTCTCTTTATCTCAAGGAAATAGTTCGACTCCATGGGATAGCCTCCAGCATAGTGAGTGACAGAGATCCCATCTTTACGAGAGAATTTTGGCGGAGTCTGCAAGAAGCTGTAGGCACACAGTTATGTTTGAGCACGGCCTATCACCCCCAAACTAATGGTCAGACAGAAAGGGTGAATAGAGTGTTAGAAGATCTTTTAAGACTATGCGTTCTTGACTTCGGAGGGACTTGGGAGGATCATCTTCCTTTAGTGGAATTCGCCTACAACAACAGCTACCAAGCCACCATCGGTATGGCGCCCTTCGAAGCTTTGTATGAAAGACCGTGCCGATCACCAACTTGTTGGTGGGAGTCTACTGACAAACTTATACTTGGACCGGACATGATTCGAGAGACTTCAGAAAAAGTGGACTTGATATGAAGGAGAGTGAAGACAGCCCAAGACAGGCAGAAATCCTACGCTGACAAAAGAAGGACCAACCTTGAGTTTGAGGTTGGGGACAGGGTTTTCCTTAAGGCATCTCCTTTAAGGAACGTCGTTCGCTTTGGATCCGCAGGAAAGCTAGCACCAAGATTTGTAGGACCATTCCCTATCATCGAGAAGATTGGGAAAATGGCTTATAGAGTAGAGCTGCCCGAAAAGTTGGCCGGAATTCACAATGTCTTTCACGTTTCTCATCTCCGAAAATGTCTACATGAATCTGCGAAAGTGGTGGAGTCAAGCATTCTAGAAGAAGCCGAAGTGGAACGTGAATCAACTGTAAGGAGAGTTCCAACTCGAATCGTAGGAGCTGAAATCAAAAAGCTACGCAACCGCGAAGTCAAGCTCGTCAAAGTTCAGTGGAGCGACGCCGAGGAAGATGCGACTTGGGAAACTGAGAACAGAATATGCACGGCTTACCCTTTTCTTTTTTAGGGTACATCTTTGATCTCTCTCTTTTTCCTTAAGTTGTTCTTGAATCCATCTTTTTAGGCATATTTCCTCGATATTATCTTTTATCCTTAGGTAGAAACTAATGGATGTAAACATGTATTTGAAACATGTTATGATTGATGGCTGCAAGTGGTTGCTCGTGGATGCATATACACACACAACCTAGGTTTTAGATCGGCTCAGTCACTTCATACTGCATATGCATATATGTATTCATATTTGTATGTGGTTGAAACTCGATATGTCATCATATGGATGTTGCATTTGTATAAATGGTTGCGCGCTCATGTAGAATTATGAGCAAGGACAAATTTGCATACATAATGGATTCATGACACTTACATGATTTGCATTAAGGAGGTCAACTGGATCAGTAGACCGCCTGATTTTGCATTAGTTAAGGACATATACACACACTATGCATATGATCATGGAGCATTAGAAGTCTTTTAAGGACAATGGACGCCTGTGTTTGATGGTTGAGTAGATGGACGATTGGATGTTAGGACTTACGTTCTCCTAGACTTGAAGATTTCGGGGACGAAATCCTTTAAGGAGGGGAGAATGTAAGACCCCGAATTTTCTGTTAACTGTATATTAACAAATTTAAGTATAATTAATTCTTAATGAAATAATTAAGGGAAATGGGTTAGGACATTGCGCTCATCTCGGAATTCTGCCTGAGATAGAGTCCGAGTTTGCGTGAATCGGACTCCGTATGAAGGAGTTATGACCTCCGGAAGTTTCAGAATTCAAATTAAAATTCAAACGGTTCAAAACGAAGTTCAAATTTCGAAAATCAGACCCAAACTGGGCTGGGCGGGAAAATTCCCGCTCAGGCACCAGGTCGACCTGGGGGTCAACCTGGTGACCAGGTCGACCTGGGGGTCGACCTGCCAAGTCGACCTGGTTTGGCCCTGGCTGGCCTGGTCGGGTTCTGGTCGATTTCTGAGGCTTGGCTGTATCACTAGGGCTGACTTGTCGCATTTTTGTTGGCTCCTCTCGAAGCGAATGGTCTAGATTCATCTATGATCATCTAACGGCTCAAATCAATCTGAAATTCTATATAAACAACTTAAGACTCCAATCTAAATTCACATAAGAAATTAGAGACGGAGCCGCCATGCTGTCGAGAGAAAACTGAGAGGAGCTTCCACTTGTAGAAAAGCTTAGAGACGAGCCAAAATCAAAGTTAAAACACGAATCAAAACAACGTTAGTCTACCCAAAGGAAAGCATTTCAAATTCAGAACTCAGAATCCAAAATTCAAGTTCGTTGTTTGCTGTAAGTATAGTGATTTTTCCGATGTGAATAAAATTAAGAATTGATTCAATGTAAATTGGGAATGGAATTGTGCTATTATGTAACGACGATGTTAATTCATGTATTGAAATGATTGTGGTATTGTGATGTTTGTGGTATAATTGAGTTTATGTTGATCCTATTGTACATTTAGAATGAAAACAACATCGCATGCAAGTTGTATAGTTCATGTTGTAATCTACACCTATATGTTTATGTGATTATATAGGTTGTATGTATACTTTATGCTAAGAACCCCTATGCCTAAATGGTTATGTTCATATACATGCTCCTATGTTTATACAAAAGTTGCAAGTTCCTAATTGGATCCATGTCAAGATCCACTTTAATATATGTTTCATGTTGTAATTAGACATATGATTGGATCTAGTTCACACATGCGATGAAGTTATACATACTTTATGAAAACGTCATATTTTTGTCAAATGCTAGTTATGTTCGATGTTATGCCTGGATCCAAAACATGTTTAGGCTTATGTTGTCTAAATCATATGCTAACTTATGTGACACCTATTTGGTTAGATCCCTATTTCAATGCAAGTTCACTAATATGTAAGTTGATTTAGGCTATGTTACAAATTCACATGTATGTTGATTTAGTCTATGTTGTAAGTTCACACCTATGACATTCATGTTGACTATTTTGCAAGTTCACACCTATGATGTTCAAATTGACTATGCCAAAAATGCCAAGTTTACACCTATTTCATTTTTATGTTTATGAATTCTCTTATGCCAATTTTGTGTGCGCTAAATTAGGCTAAGTTTTTAGCCTAATATAATATGTTAAAAACCATGCGAACGAAAATTAGGATAAGATTGTTAGCCTAATATTTAGATGGGGTAACGTTGGAAAAATTGGTAGCTTGACATAAATTGGTGAAAATATATGAAATTGGCATGTTTGTCACATGCCAAAAATTGGTGACACTTGATGTAACACCCCGCAAATTCTATAACCATGAAATTAGCAAATTAAAGTATAATTAATCTGAAATCAAAGAACTAAGGGAAACGGGATACTCCATTGCGTTCGTCTCGGAAAAATACGCGAAATAGAGTCCGAGTTTTCGAAAAAGGAGTCCGTATGAAGAAGATATGGCCTTCGGAAGTTTGAGAATTAAATTTAAAATTCAAACAGAATAAAATAATTAAAAATCGGGCCCAATGGGCCAGGGCAGATAAACACCCGCCTAGGCCACCCAGGTCGACTGGGCTGTCGACCTGGGCTACCCATGTCGACAGGGCTGTCGACAGCCCTGTCGACAGGGGTATCGACCTGGTCGAGCCCAGCCAACCTGGCTGGCCAGGTCTGTGTTTGGCCGATTTTCTGTGGTCTGCTTTGTCATTAGGGCTAGGTGGCAAGTTTTAATTGGTCTCTCTATCGAATGGATGGCTACGATCAATCCAAGCAACATCAATGGTCCTAATCAGTTCCTAACCTCTATATAAACAACCCTAGACTAAACCCTAATCTATTCATTCAAAAATAAGAACATAGCCGCCATGTTGCTGAGGAACGACTAGGAGTAGCCACCAAATTGGAGAGAGGATTAGGAGGAAGATTCTAAAGCTTAAAGCAACCTAAACAAATCAATTCAACAAAGGAATTTGCGTCTTCAATCCCTAAACTAGAGAATTCATCACACCATTGTAAGTAGAGTATTACTTTGGTATGAATAAACAATTGTGTTGGTTTGTATGCTTGAATTGTGGCAATAAAGTTATTCATATTTGTGCGTTCTTATCAATTTGAAATATTATATACGTTTGGATATTCTTGAATTATGTTATTCATGTTATAAATAACTACATGCGGTAGTTCTATGCAAGTATACGTTTGGAATATTTCGCAAATTATGTAATACATGTTGAAGCTACATGTATGTAGTTGATTTAAATTCATGCAAGTTTGGGGTTTTGCTACTATGCCATCATGATGTATATTTTTGTGCATAAATCATTTTGTAAGTAATTAGAACAAGTTTGGTTATTATAATCCATATGAAATTATGTTGAGAATTTGGCATCATGTATTAAGCCATGCTTTTGTACTAGAAAACCTATTTGCAAACTTATGAATATGGCTAGTCTATGAATGATATTTGGCATAATTGGAATCCATGATTAAGTATATCTTGTTTACAAGAATTATATGATGACATATGTGGTACATAGTTAGGATTAGATTCAAAATCCCTTTTTGCAAGTTTACATGACTAAAGTAAGAATCATGATTTCATGTTAGAGATATTTATGCCATGCTTATGTTTGACATTATGCATAAATAAAAGTATAGGTTCATGTTGTAGTTATGACTATGTGTCAATAATGATACCCAATTTAGACTCTTATCTCAACTACAAGTTCACATGCTTTGATTCATGTCACCTATGCTTTATGACCAAAGTATATGTCACTACTATGCAAGTACACCAGTTTCTATTTTGTATTCCCAACGTCATATTGCAAGTTCATACGCTCACCTTCCCCTTTTTGTGTAAGTAATCACGCCATAAGCCTCCCCTTTTTGCATGGCTAATTTGGGCTTTAAAAGGCTAAGCCCAAAATATATATAAACGGACGTGTTAAACGGGGGAAAATAACGTTGGGTTAAAAATTACTAATAAATGAAAATATAAAATAGAAGGGCCCAAGTTCAAGTATGGGTTGGGCCCATGATTGGTATAACCTTTACACCATTAACTTAATAATGGGCCGCAAATATTTACATATAAGAAATAAAGAAGAATGACAAAATATGTAAATGTAGAACATACGATGTGTTTAACCCGAGGTTGGATTGAGTTGTGATGTAAACCTGCCCGGAACCGCCCGGCTGTCCAGTAGTCACGACAATACCTATCCAATGTGGGAGGTTAAACATGGAGCCCAGCAAGGACCCGAGGTTAGACTGAGTTGTGGCGTAAGACTGCCCGGAACCAACCGGCAACAGGCAGCCACAACAATACCTGTCTAATGTGAGAGGTCAGGACCTTAATAAGACAATTAAGGCTGAGTCAGGATTGATAGGATTAAGTGAACTAAAGACTTAATCAAAATGGAACATGCTAAACAAAACGGACTGGTGGGGGTTAGGTTTGTAAACACTTAACCAACTTAGCATGTTGGCTAGAGATAGAAAACCTAGTAACGGGGGACCCTTTTCAGCAGTAACCCTAGAAGGTGTATCAGGATACCCTGAAACTAGGCAGGGTGGGGCACGATTACTGGGCTGATTTTAAGAGGTCAAAGCGACGGCGGTGGTGTAGCAGTGTAGGTTCTAACAGAGTGCGGACGTGCACACACTCCGGCGCAGAAAAATAAGGCACTGGACACCAGTAGCATACCTGTGCACTCTAAGGTTGTGTCGGGTTGCCACTATGGGACTTGATACACCCCATGGTGAGACCAGCATAGGTAACTACAACATCGGGGGCCGTAAGACACATGTAACTATGCGAGTAGGAGCCGATCATCATAGAATGGATCACATCACCCTGATTTTGGGGTGCCAGTTGGAAACTAGTTTATATGGGTTCAGAGATTAATATGGGGTACGATAGTATATTCGACCCTAGACAACTTAACCAAGTTTATTATGCTTGCCCACTTCCTGTTTATACTTATCATACCCAGTTCTTTATTCATAGACAAAATAGTACTAGACTTACTCAGGCTTTATGTCTGACTCTACTTTTCTTTCGTCTTCTTTCTTCCGTTCCCCCCCCCCCCAGGTCCTCAGGGAGGGAACACAGCAGCTTGATCAGCCTTGACATCCAGCTTGAAGAAGAGAAATGTATTGCTTGGACTTTCCTGTTTTGAACTATGGCTTTGGACAATCCACTATGGGGCTTTTGCAGTTTATCTACGTTTTATTTATGCTTCTTTAAATAATGTACTCAAGACAGATTATGAAAATGTTATGTTTTTGGAAAGGATGTAAGACAATTATGGTGATGTTTTGTAACACGTATTTGGCTTTGTGAAATAAAGTTTGTTGTTCTTCCGTTGTTTACAAATATGTGTTCCTATATCTGTCTTGTATATCTGTGACTTATACTTATAAACCTCCACCAAAATTAGGGCATTCCCTTTGAGAGTGACCCTAACGGAGGTGGGGTGTTACACTTGGTATCAGAGCATAGGTTTACCAGATAAGATAAAAAGTTTTGAAAATTATTTTCAAAAAGGAAATTTAAAGAAGCATTTTTAAAAGAAAAATATTATTTTATTCTAAAAGGCAAAGTCCACTCCCCAAAGCCATAGGTACTATCTCTTATCCTTCGTTTTGAATCTATCCTTTTTGTTTCAGCATGTCCCAAGAACTTAACTTGCCGGAAGGGGTGCCAATACCTGGTTGGTTTAGACGGTTCTTAGAAGCAAGGGCCACTCAGCCAGGTCCTACCGTTCCTCCTCCCCCAGCTGCAGGGAATCATCCAGCTGCAGCGGCACCTTTTCCTCCACCTCCTCCACGGGGAAACACGTTTGCTAAGATATGTAAAGATTTTAAAGCTATGGGAGGAAGGGATTTCCATGGAACTGAGTCCTTCGTGGCAGCTAGAAATTGGCTGAAGGAAACGGAGGACCTATTCATCATCTTGGAGGTAGAAGATAGACAAAAAGTACAGTTGGCAGTGTGGCTATTGAAGGGCGAGGCTTCCTACTGGTGGGAAGTCACTAATGCTGAAAGACCAGTGGAGACATGGGAGGACTTTAGGGCAAGGTTTGAGACTAAATTTCTCTCAGATGCGGAAAGAAGTTTGCAGTTGGAAAAATTCTTATTTCTTAAGCAAGGGGACAAGACGGTCAGAGAGTATGTGAATCAGTTCGATGAGCTGGCTAGGTTTGGGCTTGACCTAGTCAACACCCCGTACAAGAAGGCTCTCCGTTTCGTCAAAGGGTTAAATGAGCCATTACACAGTTTGGCCATGACCCATATACCCATGGGAGCCACGTATGAAAGATTGGTGCAAATGGCATTGCTGAATGAAGAGGATAAGGGAAAGAAGAAAGAGGGTTTGCAGCCCAAGAAGACAGACTTTAAGAAGGGCGGGAAAGGCAACAAAGAGAAGAGGAAGTGCAATTTCTGTGGCAAAGTGGGGCACTTAGTAAAGGACTACCGGAAAAAGAAGGCCAAGGAGAATGGTGGGTGCTTTTCTTGCGGTGAGACAGGCCATAGGGCTAAGGACTGCCCAAAGAAACGAGGACAGGGGCAGAGGGCTGGATCCACCCCAGGGGCACAGGTCCATGTGCTAGAAGCGCCACCTCTGCAACAGCGAGGTATAAATACTTCTGTAGAAAGTGTAGTTTATCTTTATGATCACCCCGTTCGCACTTTATTTGATTCTGGCGTATCACACTCCTTTATCTCGTCTGCTTTAGTAGAATCTCTGCACCTAGAAACTAGTATGGTAGAGGACCCCTTAATTGTTTCAAACCCAATTGGGGGCCCAGCTCATTTATCTATGATCTGTGTGGGATTGAAAATTTCTATTCTAAGTGTAGAATTTCAATGTAGTGCCTTTGTTTTGGGCTTTTCGGGGTATGGTTTGATTTTGGGTATGGATTGGCTATCCAGTAATGGGGCCATCCTTGATTGTGAGAAAAGGGTTGTTAGGCTCCTAACCCAGCTCGGTAATACTTTGGAAATTTCTTGTAATCCCTCGTATGCGGTTATGCTTAGTTATCTTGAATCGCTAGATGCCTCCGTTGAAAATTTGCAATCAGTTAGAGTGGTCCGGGAATATCCGGATGTCTTCGAAGAGGTGAAGGGCTTGCCTCCAAAGCGGGAAATAGACTTCCGCATATATCTTGTAGATAATGCAAAGCCCGTTGCGTTGCCCGTTAGACATATGGCTCCACGGGAAAGGAAAGAGCTCAGTAAACAGATTAAAGAGCTTCTAGAAAAGGGGTTCATTAGGAGGAGCATTTCAGAATGGGGCGCTCCAGTGGTGTTCGCTACAAAGGCGGATGGTTCACTCCGTCTATGTGTTGACTATAGGGAGCTCAACAAGCTAACGAAAAAGAATAGGCACCCTCTCCCTAGAATTGACGATTTGTTTGACCAGCTTGTAGGAGCGTCTGTTTTCTCCCAGCTCGATTTAGCAACCGGTTTTCATCAGCTAAGGGTGGCTGAAGATAGCATCGATAAAACGGCGTTCAGAACCCCAGACGGTTTCTTTGAATGGCTTGTTATGCCTTTCGGCTTGACAAATGCACCCGCTTACTTCGTGGACCTGATGAGTAGGGTATTTATAGATTTCCTCAACAAATTCGTAGTGGTCTTCGTAGATGATATCCTTATCTTCTCAAAGAGTGAAGAGGAACATGCTCAACACTTAAGGGCAATCATGGAAACTTTGCGAGTCCATCAACTAAAAGCCAAATTCTCCAAATGCCACTTTTGGAGAGAAGAGGTGAGGTTCCTTGGGCACATAGTATCCAAACAAGGGTTAGCAGTGGACCCCGCTAAGGTAGTGGCGGTACAAGATTGGAAGACACCAAGGAATGCAACTGAGGTCCGAAGATTCCTAGGACTAGCAGGTTTCTATCGAAAGTTTATAAGGAATTTTGCGAAAATCTCAGCTCCGCTCACGAAATTAACTAAGAAGAACCTAGCGTTCAATTGGAACTTGGATTGCGAGTTTGCTTTCCAACGACTAAAAAGGGCTCTCACAACAGCCCCAGTTTTGACGCTGCCAGATGGGAGCAAGATGTTCACTGTTTATACGGATGCATGTGGGACAGGGCTAGGCGCCGTCTTAATGCAAGAAGGAAGGGTAGTAGCTTATGGCGGGAGGCAATTGAAGGTGCACGAAAAGAACTACCCAACCCACGATCTTGAGTTAGCCGCCATCGTCTTTGCACTCAAGTCTTGGCGACACTATCTCCTAGGTGAGAAGTTCGAACTTTACACTGACCATAAATCGTTGAAATATCTTTTCTCGCAGAAGGATCTTAACTTGAGGCAACAAAGATGGATGGAGTTTCTTGCCTCGTACGATTTCGAAATCTCCTATACTCCGGGCAAAGGCAACATAGTGGTAGACGCGTTGAGCCGAAAGAAATTGACCCTAAGCCCGTTGTTTGTTGAAAGACAAAGCCTAGAGTTTATAGCCAGCTTCGACTTTAGGCCTTCCTCCGATTTCGTACCGGGCTTGCTTGCATCACTCGAAGTGTGCCCGACTTTAGTGGATTCAGTAGGGGCAGCACAACGCGAAGACCCTCAGCTTGTGGAAATGATTAATAGGCTAATTAGGGGTGAGACTTCAAGTCACCTCAACAGATACTCCATTGACGTTAAAGGTTTACTAAGGCGAGACGGAAGACTATGCGTCCCACAGACAAAAGATTTAGTAAGGAAGGTTCTCGAGGAAGCGCATCATTCCAAGATGACGATACACCCAGGCGGAGATAAAATGTACAAAGATATAAAAAGGACTTTCTTCTGGAACGGCATGAAGAAGGACGTGGCAGAATTCGTTTCTAAGTGTATGGTGTGCCAACAGGTTAAAGCGGAACAGAAAAAGCCTGGCGGACTACTACATCCTCTGGAGGTCCCGCAGTGGAAGTGGGATAGCATCTCAATGGACTTCATCGATGGGCTGCCTAGGTCTAGGAGAGGCAACACTAGCATTTGGGTAATAGTGGATAGGCTTACTAAAAGCGCCCACTTTTTACCTGTCAAAAGTAAGAGAACTGCCTCATCCCTAGCATCACTTTACCTCAAGGAAATCGTTCGACTCCATGGAATACCATCTAGCATTGTTAGTGACCGAGACCCCATCTTCACCAGTGAGTTTTGGCGGAGTCTGCAAGAAGCAGTAGGAACGCAGTTATGCTTGAGCACAGCCTATCATCCCCAAACCGACGGCCAAACAGAGAGAGTGAACAGAGTTTTGGAAGACCTCTTAAGGCTATGCGTCCTTGACTTCGGAGGGACATGGGAAGACCACCTTCCTTTGGTGGAATTTTCCTACAACAACAGCTATCAAGCAACCATCGGAATGGCGCCCTTCGAAGCTTTATATGGAAGACCGTGCCGATCGCCCACTTGTTGGTGGGAGTCCACGGATAAGCTCATACTTGGACCAGATATGATCCAAGAGACCTCAGAGAAAGTAGACTTAATACGAAGAAGGATGAAGACGGCCCAAGACAGACAAAAGTCCTACGCCGACAAGAGGAGGACCGACCTTGAATTTGAAGTTGGAGACAGAGTTTTTCTCAAGGTATCACCACTAAGAAACGTTGTTCGTTTTGGAACCACAGGAAAACTAGCACCAAGGTTCGTAGGGCCATTCCCTATCATCGAGAAAATTGGGAAAATGGCCTATAGGTTAGAGCTACCCGAGAAGTTGGCGGGAGTCCACAACGTTTTTCACGTTTCACATCTCCGAAAATGTCTACATGAGTCTGCTGAAGTGGTAGAACCAAATATCCTCGAAGAGGCCGAAGTGGAACGCGAAGCAACCATAAGAAAAGTTCCAACCCGCATCTTAGGAACGGAAGTGAAGAAGATACGCAACCGTGAAGTCAAGCTCGTCAAAGTTCAGTGGAGCGACGCCGAGGGAGACGCGACTTGGGAAACTGAAGCTAGAATACGTACTGCCTACCCTTTTCTGTTCGAGGGTACATCCTTGATCTTTCTTTTTCCTTAAGTTGCGCTTTTATCTATCTTTTTAGGTATATTTCCTCGATCGTATCCTTTAGGTAGAAACCCTTTGGATGGAAACATGTAGTTGAAACATGTTATGGATGATGGTTGCAAGTGGTTGCAAGTGATTGCTAGTGGTTGCTCGTGGTTGCATATACACACACAATCTAGGTTTTAGATCGGCTGAGTCACTTCATATTGCATATGCATATATGTTTGCATTCGTATATGGTTGAACTTTAATGTGTTATCATATGGATGTTGCATTTGTAATGAATGATTGTGCACTCATGTAAAATCAAAAATAGGAAAATTTGCATACATAATGGATTCATGGCACTTACATAATTCGCATTAAGGAGGTCAACTGAATCAGTAGACCGCCTGATTTTGCATTAGATAAGTGCATGTACACACACACTTCGCATATGATCATGAAGCATTAGAAGTCTTTTAAGGACAATGGATGCTCGTGTTTGATGGATGAGTAGATGGATGATTGGATGTTAGGATATACATTCCTCCTAACTTGAAGATTTCGGGGACGAAATCCTTTTAAGTGGGGGAGAATGTAACACCCCGCAAATTCTATAACTATGAAATTAGAAAATTAAAGTATAATTAATCTGAAATCAAAGAACTAAGGGAAACGGGATACGCCATTGCGTTCGTCTCGGAAAAATACGCGAAATAGAGTCTGAGTTTTCGAAAAACGGAGTCCGTATGAAGAAGATATGGCCTTCGGAAGTTTGAGAATTAAATTTAAAATTCAAACAGAATAAAATAATTAAAAATTGGGCCCAATGGGCCAGGGCGGATAAACACCCGCCTAGGCCACCCAGGTCGACTGGGCTGTCGACCTGGGCTACCCATGTCGACAGGGCTGTCGACAGCCCTGTCGACAGGGGTATCGACCTGGTCGAGCCCAGCCAACCTGGCTGGCCAGGTCTGTGTTTGGCCGATTTTCTGTGGTCTGCTTTGTCATTAGGGCTAGGTGGCAAGTTTTAATTGGTCTCTCTATCGAATGGATGGCTACGATCAATCCAAGCAACATCAATGGTCCTAATCAGTTCCTAACCTCTATATAAACAACCCTAGACTAAACCCTAATCTATTCATTCAAAAATAAGAACATAGCCGCCATGTTGCTGAGGAACGACTAGGAGTAGCCACCAAATTGGAGAGAGGATTAGGAGGAAGATTCTAAAGCTTAAAGCAACCTAAACAAATCAATTCAACAAAGGAATTTGCGTCTTCAATCCCTAAACTAGAGAATTCATCACACCATTGTAAGTAGAGTATTACTTTGGTATGAATAAACAATTGTGTTGGTTTGTATGCTTGAATTGTGGCAATAAAGTTATTCATATTTGTGCGTTCTTATCAATTTGAAATATTATATACGTTTGGATATTCTTGAATTATGTTATTCAAGTTATAAAGAACTACATGCGGTAGTTCTATGCAAGTATACGTTTGGAATATTTCGCAAATTATGTAATACATGTTGAAGCTACATGTATGTAGTTGATTTAAATTCATGCAAGTTTGGGGTTTTGCTACTATGCCATCATGATGTATATTTTTGTGCATAAATCATTTTGTAAGTAATTAGAACAAGTTTGGTTATTATAATCCATATGAAATTATGTTGAGAATTTGGCATCATGTATTAAGCCATGCTTTTGTACTAGAAAACCTATTTGCAAACTTATGAATATGGCTAGGCTATGAATGATATTTGGCATAATTGGAATCCATGATTAAGTCTTTCTTGTTTACAAGAATTATATGATGACATATGTGGTACATAGTTAGGATTAGATTCAAAATCCCTTTTTGCAAGTTTACATGACTAAAGTAAGAATCATGATTTCATGTTAGAGATATTTATGCCATGCTTATGTTTGACATTATGCATAAATAAAAGTATAGGTTCATGTTGTAGTTATGACTATGTGTCAATAATGATACCCAATTTAGACTCTTATCTCAACTACAAGTTCACATGCTTTGATTCATGTCACCTATGCTTTATGACCAAAGTATATGTCACTACTATGCAAGTACACCAGTTTCTATTTTGTATTCCCATATTGCAAGTTCATACGCTCACCTTCCCCTTTTTGTGTATGTAATCACGCCATAAGCCTCCCCTTTTCGCATGGCTAATTTGGGCTTTAAAAGGCTAAGCCCAAAATATATATAAACGGACGTGTTAAACGGGGGAAAATAACGTTGGGTTAAAAATTACTAATGAATGAAAATATAAAATAGAAGGGCCCAAGTTCAAGTATGGGTTGGGCCCATGATTGGTGTAACCTTTACACCATTAACTTAATAATGGGCCGCAAATATTTACATATAAGAAATAAAGAAGAATGACAAAATATGTAAATGTAGAACATACGATGTGTTTAACCCGAGGTTGGATTGAGTTGTGATGTAAACCTGCCCGGAACCGCCCGGCTGTCCAGTAGTCACGACAATACCTATCCAATGTGGGAGGTTAAACATAGAGCCCAGCAAGGACCCGAGGTTAGACTGAGTTGTGGCGTAAGACTGCCCGGAACCAACCGGCAACAGGCAGCCACAACAATACCTGTCTAATGTGAGAGGTCAGGGCCTTAATAAGACAATTAAGGCTGAGTCAGGATTGATAGGATTAAGTGAACTAAAGACTTAATCAAAATGGAACATGCTAAACAAAACGGACTGGTGGGGGTTAGGTTAGGAAACACTTAACCAACTTAGCATGTTGGCTAGAGATAGAAAACCTAGTAACGGGGGACCCTTTTCAGCAGTAACCCTAGAAGGTGTATCAGGATACCCTGAAACTAGGCAGGGTGGGGCACGATTACTGGGCTGATTTTAAGAGGTCAAAGCGACGGCGGTGGTGTAGCAGTGTAGGTTCTAACGGAGTGCGGGCGTGCACACACTCCGGCGCAGAAAAATAAGGCACTGGACACCAGTAGCATACCTGTACACTCTAAGGTTGTGTCGGGTTGCCACTATGGGACTTGATACACCCCATGGTGGGACCAGCATAGGTAACTACAACATCGGGGGCCGTAAGACACATGTAACTATGCGAGTAGGAGCCGATCATCATAGAATGGATCACATCACCCTGATTTTGGGGTGCCAGTTGGAAACTAGTTTATATGGGTTCAGAGATTAATATGGGGTACGATAGTATATTCGACCCTAGACAACTTAACCAAGTTTATTATGCTTGCCCACTTCCTGTTTATACTTATCATACCCAGTTCTTTATTCATAGACAAAATAGTACTAGACTTACTCAGGCTTTATGTCTGACTCTACATTTCTTTCGTCTTCATTCTTCCGTTCCCCCCCCCCCCAAGGTCCTCAGGGAGGGAACACAGCAGCTTGATCAGCCTTGACATCCAGCTTGAAGAAGAGAAATGTATTGCTTGGACTTTCCTGTTTTGAACTATGGCTTTGGACAATCCACTATGGGGCTTTTGCAGTTTATCTACGTTTTATTTATGCTTCTTTAAATAATGTACTCAAGACAGATTATGAAAATGTTATGTTTTTGGAAAGGATGTAAGACAATTATGGTGATGTTTTGTAACACGTATTTGGCTTTGTGAAATAAAGTTTGTTGTTCTTCCGCTGTTTACAAATATGTGTTCCTATATCTGTCTTGTATATCTGTGACTTATACTTATAAACCTCCACCAAAATTAGGGCATTCCCTTTGAGAGTGACCCTAACGGAGGTGGGGTGTTACACTTGAATGGTATAAATTCTTATACCAAAAATGTTAAACTTGGAAAGTGGGCCACAACGTTTAATTGTTGACAAATTTACATATAACAAGTAATAAAGACAAATATGTAAATTTAGAAAATACGAGTATGCTTAACACGAGGTTGGATTGAGTTGTGATGTAAACCTGCCCGGACCCGCCCGGCTGTCCAGTAGTCACAACAATACCTATCCAATGTGGGTGGTTAAGCATGAAACCCAATAAGGACCCGAGGTTAGACTGAGTTACGGTGTAAATCTATCCGGAACCGACCGGCACATCCAGTAACCGTAACAATACCTGTCTAATGTGAGTGGTCGGTGCTTTAAAAAGCTAAGGACAGACTGTCAGGATGGTAGGGTTAAGTTAACTAAAACACTTAACCAATTCAACATGCTAACGAAATTGATGGGTGGGGTTAGGTAAATACAGACACTTAACCATTTAACATGTTTGGCTAGAAAACCCTAGTAACGGGGACCCATTTCAGCAGTAACCCAATTAGGTATCATGGTACCCTGAAACTAGGCAGGGTGGGGCACGATTACTAGGCTGATTGTAAGCGATCAAAAGCGATGGCGGTGGGTGCAACAGTGTGGTATCTAACGGAGTGCGGGCGTGCACACACTTCAGAGCTGAAAAATAGGGCACTGGAGGCACCAGTAGTATAACTTATGAATTTCTAGTTTTGTGTTGGGCCGCCACCATGGGACTTGATACACCCCAGGGTGGGACCAGCATAGGTATCTACAATCTTCGGGGGTTGTAAGACACATATGATTATGCGAGTAGGAGTCGATCTATAGAAAAAGGGGATCACTTTACCTCCTGCATGGGGTGCCAGTTAAGACAATACAAGTTGGTGCAGAGATATAGTGTGGGGGTGCGATAGTATATTTGATTCAAACTGCTTTATCTTAGTCTATGATACTTTCCTATTTCCAGTTTATACCTATCATGCCCTTACTCTTATTCTCATACTGAAGAGTCACTAGACTTACCAGGCTTTATGTTTGACCCTATTTTCTTTCGTCTTCTTTTTTTCGTCCCTCCCCTCCCCCAGGTCCACAGGGAGGAAACAACTCAGCTTAGTCAGACTCTTTGCAAGCTTCAAGATAGTAGATGTACGGTTTGGACTATCTTGCTTTAGCTATGGCTGTTGGACACAATCATGGGAATTTATGCAGTTTTAATTATGTTTTATGCTTCTTTATTTAATAACCAAGACAGAAATGATGATGTAATGTTTTGGAAGTTATTATGTGACAGTTATGAAAATGTTTTGTATAATCATGTATTTATGAAATAAAAAGTCTGTTTGTTTTCCGCTGCTTATATATATATATATGTTTTTATATCTGTCTTGTGTTTCATCTGTGACTTTTACTTACAAACCTCCACCAAAGTTGAGGCATTCCCTTTGTGAGTGACCTTAATGGAGGGTGGGGTGTTTCACCAGTTACTTTTAGCATATAAATAAGTAAAAGTATCATGATAGGCATATAAAGTGGATAAGAGAAATAACACCATAATAGGAAGGTATGACAAGGTAAAAAGGACAAACATGATGGTGTATACTGCGCTTCTCTAATGATTTTTCTACACCAACACTAGTGTCTTATCGACAAGATGATCCCTAGCAAGTATAAGATGATAGACTTAGGTATACTTCCAGTGAGAGGTTTTCACCCACATACAATCGACAAGCAGCCCAACATACCGGAGTTACCCCTAAGGGCATTAACAGGCTCCCCAACATACTGCAGCCTAGAAGTACACTAATTACTACCCTAATCGATCGGCTCCCTACTCCGTCGATACCCTGTGCTGGCCCTACAGTAAGGTGTATCACTCCCTAAAGTGGCAACCCTTCATTTTTAGGATGTGCACAACCATATCTATGGGTGTCACGACGTCTAAACCTCCTTTGTTGGACCGATGCATGCACATGACCCTGTCGGAATGCGCCAGCCACACCGTCCCCCACGTTTGGATCTCTTACAATTAGCCCAGTAAGCATGCGCCGACTCCGACCTAGTTTGGAGTACTCATTTGATACCTATATATCGGTTACTAACTGAAACGGGTCCCACACACAAGATGATACAAGCTTCCCCATATGCTTGCATCCCTACTAGTTTTTCCACAGGTTATGCCATACCAGAGTAAAAGATCGCATAATCCCACATGTTAATTTTGTGAGTTTATATCTATATAAATATTACCCACTCACCCAAGATTTACTTAACCCACCCACTGTTTCAAACAAGTTACCTAACCCCTACTCAAGTTATATGTTAATCCCTATGGATTCAACTAGGTTAAGTATTCCAATTCATTACCATAGTCATTTATGGTTATAATGTGCTAGATCTCCCACATTCAGCCTTATCACTTGTGGATGCTGGATATGCTGGTCAGTTCCGGGCAAACTTCTTCCACAAGTCGGGCTTAACCTCATGTCTTAGCACATCTTGTGTTTATGCACTTAGACCCTCACATTAGATTCACCACTTGTGGTCGCTAGATATGCCGGTCGGTCTCGGGCAGACTTCCACCACAAGTGTAATCTAGCCCCGTGTCTAAGCATGGTTATAGTTTATTAACCAATTATTCCTATGTCGTTTAGGTTTTCATTCCCCTTTCCCAAGTTATGTTCATAATGAACCATATGCCCTAAATTAAGGTCTTAATCACAAGTTGATTTATGTCCCCAAATTCATGTTTATATATTTCATCCAAGTTATGCCAAAAATTCTAATTAAAAGTTATGCTCCAATTTTATCGTTTTCCCCTCGTTCCCAATTTAACGCGTTCGCATATTTTCAGCGGCATACCTAGGCTCGAAGGTAGCCTGACTATATAAAAATAAAAAGGGAAAAGATTGAGGAAAGAGGACAGAAATGATCATACTAACAAGGTGGACATAAAATGGCAGAAACATGCATAAATATATAATGGAATAATGACAAGATAGGCATATAAGGATAGATCTGATGAACATGTGGCAATAGAACTGATTCTAACATAATAGGGACATCATAAACAGGCATGATGATATCTAAACAATGAATATCCAACTAGTAAAAGATCTGATTTAGCCACAAACATAATAGGAATATACATGAGGTGATCTAAACAGTGAATTAGATCTATAAACAATGGCAGATCTGACATGGTAAATAGATATAGGTTCAGATCTAGTTCATAGTCATTTCAGAATAACTTAGATAAACAGGTTATAGCAGATCTGATATGATTCACATAGTTATAGGTATAGATCCAAATTATAGTCATGTCAATATTTACTTTTTAATTATTCAGATCTAAAATTAACATTGACTCACAGTGTTTAGATCTAGAAAAATAAAAGAAATGATTGCTGATGTTAAATCACATATCTATAAACTCTAGTTGACTGCTGAAGCAGAATAGGTTTGATTCAATCTGGGCAGAGACAACATCTAGTCCTCCATTATTTTAGTGTGGAGAAACAAGTGAAATGGGGTCTTATTTATAGACTAAAGCCAACGAACCAGTTCAAGAAAGGAGTCCATATTCGGCTAGAGTAATCTGCCCAGATCTGTCGTAGAGGGGTCAACACCCCTTATGTGGTCGACCCATGGGTCGACACCCCCTTGAGAGGTCGACCCAGGGGTTGACACCCCCCTTGAGAGGTCGACACCCCAGGGCGGGAGATTTTCTGCTCACCCTTTTTTTCAATTTTTGAACAGATTTTTGAACTCTGGATTTATATATATATATATATATATATATATATATATATATATATATATATATTCTTGTATGTACACAAACTTCAAACCTTAATAACTTCTTCATACGGTGTCCATTTTATGCAAACTAGGTGTCTATTTTGACCAGAATTCCGAGATAACGCAATGGCGTTGTCCGTTTCACTTAATTCTGAATATTAAATTAATTATTCTTTAATTTATCTTCTTTTAGTGTTGTTAAAATATGAGGTGTTACAGAAAGTCTTCCCAACTCCTGGGCGATATTCGTTTGTGAAATAACTCTTCTTGTTGCATTCATAGCACACAACTTCAACCTTTCTTTTCTTAACAACCCCACTCTTTTGATCTCCCTTCTTTGGATAAAACTTCATCATCTGATCCTATCCACTTGAGCTTCTTCATCCTTATTATTAAAGAAAGAAAGCATATCTACATTCGTTAGCGCCATGTCCATTACCAAATCAAATGGATCTTTTATGTGTGGTAAAGTAGTCCTAAGAAACTCTGGTTTCAATCCATGTATAATCTTCTCGTTTATCTCAATCACTATATCCATATTTGTATGTCCATAATGAAACAACTGCTCAAACCTAGTTGCATATTCAAGCACCATCATGTCTCCCAACACTAACCCATAAACTTTGTAAGCAAAGTTGACTAAAAAAATTATGATATAAACCTCTCTTCGAACCTTATATGGAATTCTTCCAAAGTCATGGTATCCTCATCCATCCTAATAGTAATATTATTCCACCAATACAATATTGGTCGTTACATTAGTCTATACATCATTTCTACTCATCATTCAGCCCTAGTTCAAAAAATATCCTTTCATAGTGGCCAATTTTCCATTTCAATAGTGTTCTTTATGAATAACTTTCTTCTATGTTTTGCATAATCTCAACTAAAAGTAGCATAATTGTGAATGGGAACTTCGAAATGTTCTCCTTCACCATTTCCTCCAATTATCCCTTTTCAACTATCCTAGTAGCAGCATCGTCTTGAATCAAGTTAACGAAGAACTAATACATAGCTCCCATATGCACCGGAGATACTCCTCAACCGACATTGATAGTAGGTCATCCACTCTTGCTTCTCTTGGTATTAGGTCTGACATTTCCATTGTAGTGCTTCCTCTACCAAGATTAACTCTTCCATTCCTTACCTTAGATTCTTACTTCCTGAAATCTGTATTCAAAACCTAGTAATATATAGCAGAATGGTTTAAGACCAAAAGAAAGGAAGGATAATGACATGGAATATATACTCATACATAAAATTTACAAGTATGTTATAATATGTTATATCAGTTATAATATGCTACATCATACTCTAATCTATTCTTTGATGCATGTTTTCAAAATATTTTTGAAATCCATTATTTTTTAGTTTTTCATTGCATTGTGCTCTGATACCAAATGACAACATCCCTAACTGTGAGGCCAGAAACTAAGCGCAATAGACGCCACTACAACAAAATCAGACTGTGATAGTAATGACAATCAGTGTTTCCACGTGTCCTCTCGTTAAATGCTCTGCAATGTAGGGTTTTAACGTTGGTCGAGAAACAATTCTCGTGTACTCAACGCTATACAAAGAGAAAGGTGGGAGACAAAAAATGTGTGCGAGAACTAAAAATAGCTTTTGTCATTTCCTTCAAAAAGCAGCTTCTATTTTCATTGAAATTCGATCCCTAATCTTAACATTGATTCGCAAAATCCCTAAATCAAAAAATCTTGAATCTCCAAATCACCAGTTTCTTCAAAAGTCGATCCCACAACTCTATCAACTCGAACAGGAATGAGAGGTACTACCGACTTTGTAATATATTTTTCGCTGCAAGTTCTTTTCTCGCCATCCCCATAATGTATGAAACAAATGTATTCATTTTGATTAGGGCCATATTTTATGGTTACGATTCTACCAGATATGTCTTTTTCATTCCGTCGAAAATTGATTTTACGGTATAGACGCTTATGACCTTTCCCTCTATGTCTTGCGGTAATGATTCCTCTGGCATTACGACCTTTACCACAATGATGTTGTCCACAGATCAAATTATTTCGTGGATTGAATTTCATTTTTCAGTCTATGGCTCTATCACGTGTGCTCGGGGTAGAAGTTTTGTATAAATGTATCGACGTGTTATTAAGTATTTTGCTTTAAGTTATTTTCTCTATAAGAAGTGAAATAGAATAACCTGGTTAAAGCGTAACGATCATACGTCTGTAATGCATTGTATGTCCCATAATAGGCCATATTCTCCTACCCTTTCCCTGGAGTCGATGACTATTCATAGCTATTACCATGACACCAAAGAAGAGTTCGACCTAATGCTCTATTTCTGTCCTAGTTGATCCTGATTCGGCATTAGAAGTATTTTTCGAATGATTTAGTCAAAAAAATCATGAAATTAAATTGTTTAAGAGTATATTAGTTATTTTATCTAAATTAAAGTACTAGTTAAATGAAAAAACTAATTTCTTGGCAATTTCTATCTAGTCAAAATTATTGTGTTTCAGCATGGCTACTTATTAATATATAGTTTACTTGCCAAGGAATCAATTACTTGTAGTTTCCACATTACTTAATAATTTCCTAAGAACACGAGTTTAATTTTGATCCCGTCATTTTATGGGGAAATAAAAGATACTTGCTAGGATGATACATGAAAGCAACCGATTTAGAATTGACATCTTAAAAGTTACATCACTCAAATTTATCATTTAAGGATTTTGTCTGCCATTAAAATTAATTTTTAGTCATCTAGCTATTATAATAAATTTTTATTCAAGAATGTTTTCTTTATCCATGTAAGCATGAGATACGATTATCCAATATAGTTTAACGATCAATACAATGTGAATGTTTGTATATTTTGATCTCATATAATGTGTTTGCGGATTTGTTCAATAAGTTGGTAGTGCATTAGTTTACAATAGTAAATATATTTCATTGTTATATGGGTAAAAATTAAATATAATAATCAATTAATAGCTAGCAATGCATTGATAATGACTTGGTATTTGTTTTGGAATTACATAAAGGAAACAAAAGTGCCTGTTTCTTGGAATAAAACATAAAATAGAGTCATTTTTTCTCAAAGGTAAATAAATATATGTTATTTTGAGTAAAAAAATCCAAACTAGAGACTCCTTATATATTTATTTAAACTTGAACGAACCCATATAATGCATCTTTTTTCATTAGACCGACTAACAAAATATTATGTACGTAGAAATATATCGGTAAATTATGAATTTGTATTTTGCAAATAATTTTTTTGGACAGTGATATCATTGTTGTATAATTAGTGTGGATATAAAGAATGTGGAATTTACTACTACGTATAATTAGTTGTTAAAAAAGAATTCAGTTGCATAATTTGTTGTTCTTGTGCCAACTATAATTATACAAAAGTACATCATTGTGATTTAGTATTAATTTGTTGTTGGAACTTTTTGTGGTTATTTGAAATCATTTCACAATAAAACGTTTCATAAAATTCAATAATATCGTGTGAAAGGACATTTTCATAATATTGATAGTAGGAGTAAAGGTTGAACAAACAAATACACGGAGATGTTAATGCTCTGTCCTGATTTCTATAGAAAATAAGTCCAATCATCAATTTGTCATCGTTTTATCCAGTGAAATAATAGAATAGTAGTCCAGTAATCAATTTAACTTTGTTTTATCCAGTGACTAATTTTTAAGTCAAAAGAGTCATCCGTTTTGTTTTTATTTGATTAAACCTGACATTGTTTTACATCTCATAATTTAAAAAGTGCTTGGGATAAGGCAACATGATGCTGCTTGTTCTTCTTCCTATTTTTATTTTTAAATAGGAGAAGCAAAATCAACAAGATGAAGAATGAATGATAGTAAAAATTTGTAATAAAACTACTTACTTGGTTAGCTATGTGTGAAAGAACATATGCAAAGAATATGGCACTTTTGGTATATAATTCAAACAAAAATATATTGTTAACAACAAAACCAAAACGTTTGTCATTTTATATAAAATGATAAAGAAAATTATTTTTTCGTTTAAACCAATAAATGCAATTATCATTTTGCACTAGATTGCATAAACAGTTAATATTGAAGAAATAACCTTTTTAATCTGTATATACTAAAAGATAAATGATATTATCCTTTCATACAAATAATACTCATAGTTATCATTTACATCAGATTGTGAAGGTTAGTTCATGTAAGTCCAGTTTGCATAAGTTACCTGTTCAAGGTGGGGCATGCACATCATTATATTTCAGAACAAAGCTTGTGTTCCGTATTTGTGTCAGAAAAAACTCTAAAATTTGTAGTTCTACAACGGATCAAATTATAAAATTCACTTCTAAAGGTAATTGGGGCTTGTGAACAACAAATGCCATGTGCATAATTACAACTCAATCATATTACCGATTCAGAGAACAAGTTTGTCTATTTTACAAACATCAATCTTTATTGAAGTTGAAACTTTTGTATGTTAAAGATTTAGAAGGTACGTTGGAAGTTAACCGATAGAAAGAAAAGAAATTTTATAAGAAGTCATAATCTTTTATTTTTTTGGGTGGGGACCGGAAAGATGATGCAAATGCAACGAGATATGGTTGGGCTTTGTAGGAAACATGTGGATGCCAAATGGAACTGTGGAAGCTCAAAGATGAACAGTTTTGGTTTTCCCTTTCAACAATTATTCAAGGTTAGTTGAAAGTCATAGCATTTTGGCAAATTCAAAATCAGGAAAAAATAAAATAAAAGAATCTCTCACAAGAATGTGACAGTCTATGTAATAGATTACCAGAATGCAATGCCCATTTTCTTGCTTAGGTGGAAGACCTATGATTAAATAAATTATAGATAACTAGAAAAGTAGCTAAAACTAAAATAAATTGTAGAATGCAGCGTGACTTATGATTTATTTGACGTGTACTTAAGATGGAGTTTCACGAGTTAGTTAAGCGGAGTTAGCTTCCATAGAAGAAATGAATTACCTGTGACTGCCTATGGAGACTTGGTTAATATGTACATGTGAAAATATAGGAACTACTATAACTTTAACTTGTATTTGTACACTTAAATATATTCACTTAGTAAATATGTCTTAGCATAAGTATAAACTTGTATGTAGTCAATCATGTGTACACTTGAATTTGAGAAAAACAGTAAGCATAATTGTGAATAAGTTGATAAGTATAAGCATAACTGTGAATAAGTTGACAAATTGTTATAGGCTTAGAAATGCACATACATCAGAACTTTCAAAGCACTAATGCTTTTGTAACACCCCACGTCCGTTAGTGTCACTCACAAAGGGTATGCACTAAGTTCTGTGGAGCATTTTTGGTAAAAGATACAGATAAATTACAAGACAGACAAATTATTAAACAGTGGAAAATAGAACTTTGCTTTATTGATAAAATAGTCTGTACAAGATTCTCTTACAATATCAGAGTATCATCTGTCTTTATAAAATAAAGAAGCATGAAAATACATTTATATATTCCCCAATGTAGCAAGAGCCAGCCATAGCATCTGGAAGAGAATCCAAAGACAACTTCGTCAAATCTTCAAGCTGGGAAAGAGCAACGGTCCAGACTAATCCTGAGTTATACTATTCCCTCCTCAACTACCGGGGGGGGGGGAACGAAAGAAAAGAAGACGAAAGAAAAACGGAGTCAGACATAAAGCCTGAGTAAGTTCAGTAACTTCTAGCATGTGAACATGGAAAAACAAAACGACATGAATTAACTGAATACAAGATTACACCATGACGATAAGGTCAACAAGATTAGACAAGGTAGTCACAAGATATGCTAAGATGACTGGATACGCTCTAATACTTTCGCAGCTTCGCTATTTCCTTGTTATACCGGTTTCTATATCTCTGCACCACCTAACTAGTGTTCAACTAGTAACGATAACGTGATCCCAACCCCTGTAGTTTCCATTGTCTTCAGGCATACATTTATTATTTATTACCTAGATCTAGTCTAGGGTTTTCTATCAAGTGCTTTCTAGATTTAACTATAGTTTTACACTATCTGCTGAACGCTTTTCGAGTTCAGGGTTTATGCCACCTAGTCCAACTAGGGATTACGCTACCTGTCGAACAATGCCCCCAAGTCTAGGACACACTACCTAGAGTGGTATATGTTCCTAGGCTTCCCCACGCATGTATCGCGAATCGTTATCGCTTGTCTAGATGCACATGTCCTGTAATGTGCGATCCGAGTACTGTGATAGGGCGAATCAAGGAATACAGAACTCGGTCGGGAGCTTTCAGATATCTGCCGATGCAGATGCTAAGGTCTGTTTTTATTCCAGTGGCTATGGTCCCACTTGACCCCTCCCTCAGCTAATGAAAGGCACACCTTGTAAAATGAGAACTATACGCCGGCCCCCGGTGCCCCACTATCCTATGGCCATCCGCAACCATAACTAGATAGCAAGTATATGGTCTTTTGGAGTTCTCCGCCTTTCCGCTTCACGTATCTCGATTGACTCAAGATGGATGGTAGACGACGAGTTGCTATCACAGGGCTACCGTCTTCTCGTCGAATCACGCTGGTCCATCCTAGTCTTTAGGTTGCCACATATATATTGCAACCAAGGCATACCCTCGGTTCTTCTAACGCAGACCGTAACCTCTGTGAGCCCAGGATGATCATCTGCAGCCTCACAGAGGGATACCAAGAGTACCCTCACGTCCCCTCGAAGCCTCGGGCTTCGTAACCCAATTCGTTGGAGCCTTCTTAAAACCAGATGGATGTCCGCTCCTTCGTGTTATACTAAGAATTACTACTTAGTTCTACTAACTAAGGTTTACCACTTAGTTTCCAAATTCCTTGTTTTCTTAACTAAGTTTTACTACTTAGTCCCTTTTTCAACTGAGGTTTACTACTTAGTTTTCTTTCTCGCCAGGTTGGGTTGGTTAAGTGTCTTTAGTCGATTCAAGCTATCTTAACCCTCTTCCCTTATCCTATTACACTGGTTAAGTGTTATCCCTTTATGCTTTTTACTTAACCCTATTCATTTATCATATTCTGATGGTTAAGCGTTCAAGTTTACTTAACCCTATGGTCTAGTCCAGCTAACATATTAATTTGGCTAAGTGTATTACTTAACCCCAACCTCTAGTCTAATTAACATGTTAAATTGGCTAAGTGTATTAACTTTACTTAACCCCACCTTCTAGTCTAGTCAACATGTTAATTTGGCTAAGTATTCCCATGGACTTAACCCTCCCATTCTAGCTTTAACTGTGCTAAGTTGGTAAAGTGTTCCTTAACCTTCCCATTCTAGCTTAACCGTGTTAGGTTGGTTAAGTGTTCCTATGGACTTAACCTTCCCATTCTAGCTTAACTTTGTTAAGTCGGTTAAGTGTTCCTATGGACTTAACCCACCCATTCTTGCTTCTAGCTTTAATTAATAAATTAAAGCCGCAACCTCTCACATTAGACAGATATTGCTGCGGTTACTGGATGTGCCGGTCGGTTCCAGGCAGGTTTACACCGCAACTCAGTCTAACCTCGGGTTAGGCATATTCATGTTTTCTAAGTTCAAAGGGTTTTTGATTAGTTTCCAAATCTGGTTTTGAAAACAACCATCCCGTCCTTCGGATCAGTTAGGGATAGCCAGGGAGGGCAGGAAACTTGTATTTTCCAAACCCAAGCCTAGACACTATCCTCTCTGTCACCCTAGAACCTTCTGGTCTATGTGTTATAAAAAGGGATGTTATCAAAATACTTTTCTTTTGTTTATAAATTGTTAACAATTTATTCCAAAAGCCCATTTACCTTTTTTAGACAAATTTGGCCTATATTTATTTGTCAAGCCTACTAGTATACTTATATTCTAGGCCCAAGTCCTAACCCAACATGCAGTTTAGGCCATTTCCTATTTCATTGCCGAAACTAGATTAAATATCCTAGTTTATAATTTATGGCCAAAACTTAACCAAGTTACATATTTTGTGGTAAATGAACAATTTGACATTTATGACGAATTCTATAAGTAAATTACTCCTAATTTACTTATTTCATTACTACTCTTTTAATGTACATTGTCACATTTATTATTATAGCCCATTCTCTCTTATTTATCATATTTATACTTTTTGGTATGTAAATTATACCAAATTTAGTGTCGCTAACCATAATTTATTCTAAACATGACAATTGCTCACAATTATGAATAAATTCAAAATTGTGCTAATATACTTATTCCAAATCAACCTTAATTAACACAATCTTGGTTTAACATCCTAATTCACAATTTATGGCAAAACTAGAATTATTTTTCTAGTTTACATTTTATGCCTAAAATTTAGCTTACTTACTAACGCTAAATTTAATATGTCAAAATCACATATTACCTAATCCATGTCAATTTCCCCGTTTTCATTTTAATATGCATGTCATAATACATATTCCAAATTATGCCAATTTCCAAGTTTACAATTACGTTCATATTCATTTCCATGTTTTTCCCCAAATCGCATTCCCACCGTTCGAATAATCGTGATTCAACCTAGATTATAAATAAATCTAGATTCGTAGATAAAAAGGGAATGAATCAAAATGACAAGAAGGAATAATTGGCATAAAACGGTTTGGATAACAATGTAGGTTCAAGAATATGGGTAGACCTAACTAAATAGGTAAATTCCCACTGTCTTAAAACCAAAGAATGGGCAAAATAGGTTCAAGAACGTGGGTAGACCTAACTTAATAGGTAAATTCCCACTGTCTTAAAACCAAAGAAAAACCAAGGAACAGGTAGAATAAATAATTGGGTTTAGACCCAACTTCTCAATCACAAAACTAAAGCAATATTTTCCTAATCATAAATCATGGGTGTCAAAATCACAGTTTTCCTCATTATGTCATAAGTAATAGTTTATGTCCAAATCAAAGGTATAGGCCTAGTCAAGGAAATAATCCTTGTAGTCACAGTCACAGTCATAGGAAATGTCCATAGTCATATGCGATGTTCATAGTCCAAAAGGGAAAATAATTCCCATGGTCATAAGTCATTGTCATAGGCAATGTTTATATGTCCCAAAATCAAAGGCTTATGTCATAGTCCAAAGGCATATGCTTTCAAATGCCACAGTTCTATAGTCATAGTCACAGTTACAGTCTTATTTGTCCTCGAATCATAACAGTTCTTAATTCAGTCCAAGAGTATAAACACAGATTCGAAGAGAGAGAGAGAGAGAGAGATTTGGCATATTCCTTTATTCCTTTAATTTCATGTCACAAATAAAACAAAATATTCAGATCTAGAAATAACCAACTTACAGAAAATAGATCTAGAAAAGAAGGAAAGCGTGGCTATGATTCGTGCGTCGTTGCTTGAAACTTGTTTTGAGCAAGCCTTTGAATTCTTCACTTGAAACTTTGATTTGAATCCCTCCTTAAAAGTCTTTTAGCAGCATCTCCTCGTCTTGAATCATATTTTATTTATTTAAGAAAATTTAGAGGAGGGGAAGAAGCCATGAATCTTAGCGGCATAAGGATAGAAGAGAATTGGTGCAAAGAGAATGAAGACTAGGGCTGTTTATATAGCTGCTCAAGACCTTATCGTACACGCAGCGCTGAGTCAGCATTGAACCTAGTTAAGAAAATAGTCCAGGTACGTAGATGAATCTAGCCAAACCTTATCATACACGCAGTGCTGAGTCAGCATTGGGTCCCACAAGCTATTTTGGCGTAAAAGTTTGATTTTCAAACTTTTGAATTTCTGGAATTTATTTAACTGTTTTATTCACATGAAATATTCTTATATGTATACAATTCCTCTAACGACCATTTTACGCGTATATATATGCGCACAACTTTCATTTTATTTTCAAAATTCAAATGATGTTGCCATATTTCATTGACTGTAGCCTTATCTTGAATTTTATCTTTCGTATACATACATTTTTGCATATATATATATATATTTATATTCTCATATGTATATATATATTTTCTTTATTTCCTTATATGTACGTTCTTATCCTTTCAAATTTTGAATTTGTATACGTACATATATTTGCATGTTCAGTTGGCCCTCTCTAAAACAAAGATAAAAAAATTATGCCGCCGCCGGGGTTCGAACCCCCGACCTCTATGCTACAAATCCAATGCCTCAACCAACTGAGCTACAGAGGCTTTTGTTAATAAGTCTTAGAACAATAATAATTATTGTTCTCTCCTTACTTCTCTTTTTCATGTTAGTTACGATAATTAAACTAAACAACTGCATGGATCTTTTTTTTTAAAAAAAAAAATTAATTGTACTTTAATTTATGAATCTTAATGTCACAGAATTACGGGGTGTTACATTCTCCCCCACTTAAAAGGATTTCGTCCCCGAAATCTTCATGTTAGGAAGAATGTGTCTTACCATCCAATCACCCATCTACTCAACCATTCAATCACAGGCATTCATTGTACTTAAAAGATTTCTAATGCTTTCATGTTCATATGCATAGTGTGTGTATATGTCTCTATCTAATGCAAAATCAGGCGGTCTACTGATTCAGTTGACCTCCTTAATGCAAATTATGTTAGTGCCATGCGTCCAATCATGTATGCAAGCATCCCTGGTCATGTAAATACTACATGCGTGCACAACCATACATCCATATGCAATGTCCATATGATATCATATCAAGTTCAACTTACAAACAAATGCATATATGTAAATGCTATATGAAAGCGTTCGAACTTGATCTAGTGTCTAATACGTATGCATATGCATCCACGAGCAACCATTTGCAACCACTTGAAACCATTCAACCATAACATGTTTCAAATACATGTTTACATCCATTGGCTTCTACCTAAGGATCGCAAATATGACCTAGAGGATATACTTTTGGAAAGAGAGAAACAACTACGCGTAAAGCTCCTAAACAGAGAAATCAAGGATGCACCCTTAAGGAAAAAGGGCATGTTGCTAGTATCTAGCCTTCTTGAGCTTTACTCCAATGTATCTTAACCAATTTATCTTCACGATTGTGAAGTTCCTAACCTCCATTTCCAAAATAAATAGATGTCAATCACGGTACCAAGTGTATGATTAGAGGTCTCTCCCTTATCCACCATGCCATAACTATAAGGGTTGAAAGATCACTACGGGATTTTTAGAGCGCCTGTCGCAACTATTCATCTCTCACGCAAACCATCCTAGTCGAACTCGACGTTCCTCAAGTACAAGCCCCAAAGGCCTAAACCAATATCAGACAAGCACCCAAGGAATATCTCCTTTGAATTTAAACGATCTACGTGATATGATATAAATAAACTCGATAACTATTCTCAAACCCCTACTATCCAAAAATAAACGGGTCGAACCACCCACTGGTTTTGAGAATGATTGGGATCTTCTTACTATACAAGTACTAAGGTGCAGAGACTTAACTATGGAAGCAAATATGAACAGATGCGAAGCGCTAAAACCAAAGGAAAGAGTATGAACAGAAAACTAGATTCTTTCCAACAGAAACTTTTACCACCTATCTCCTAGGTATGCTTAGCATGTACTTGTCGTTCTAAAAATCTTGTCCCTCGTCCTTGCCCTTGTCTTTAATTATATGCCCTATCATACTCTAGTAAGGATACTTCCTCTTTTATAATTTCTTCCTCCTTCGTGAGCTAACCTATCTCCATGCATTCCTCATCCTAGGGTTTTGTCCCTTTTGCCAAACTCCTCATCCCTTTCCATGTATTGCTATGTTGGCAAATCTCTCGAAAACTGCTTCCATCATACAGAAAAACCTTATAAACTTGAAAGAAGACTGGTCGTAAGTGGAACGAATACGGCTATAGATGGAGGACGAGCACTACTTTTCCCTTCGATGAGGTTACCTCCCAGAAAGCCAGGAGCCCCAGAAACTCAAGAAAGAAGGAGACAAGAATTCAAACAGAGGAAGTGGAGACAATGCGTATGGCTTTGGGGAATATGCCTTTAAAACAAATCCTTTCTTTTAAAAATGCTTCTTTAAAAACCGTTTGAAAATAATTTTTCAAATCTTTTATCTGATCCGGTAACCTTCAGCTCTGATACCACATGTAACACCCCACGTCCGTTAGTGTCACTCACAAAGGGAATGCACTAAGTTCTGTGGAGCATTTTGGGTAAAAGATACAGATAAATTACAAGACAGACAAATTATTAAACAGTGGAAAATAGAACTTTGCTTTATTGATAAAATAGTCTGTACAAGATTCTTTTACAATATCAGAGTATCATCTGTCTTTATAAAATAAAGAAGCATGAAAATACATTTATATATTCCCCAATGTAGCAAGAGCCAGCCATAGCATCTGGAAGAGAATCCAAAGACAACTTCGTCAAATCTTCAAGCTGGGAAAGAGCAACGGTCCAGACTAATCCTGAGTTATACTATTCCCTCCTCAACTACCTGGGGGGGGGGGGGAACGAAAGAAAAGAAGACGAAAGAAAAACGGAGTCAGACATAAAGCCTGAGTAAGTTCAGTAACTTCTAGCATGTGAACATGGAAAAACAAAACGACATGAATTAACTGAATACAAGATTACACCATGACGATAAGGTCAACAAGATTAGACAAGGTAGTCACAAGATATGCTAAGATGACTGGATACGCTCTAATACTTTCGCAGCTTCGCTATTTCCTTGTTATACCGGTTTCTATATCTCTGCACCACCTAACTAGTGTTCAACTAGTAACGATAACGTGATCCCAACCCCTGTAGTTTCCATTGTCTTCAGGCATACATTTATTATTTATTACCCAGATCTAGTCTAGGGTTTTCTATCAAGTGCTTTCTAGATTTAACTATAGTTTTACACTATCTGCTGAACGCTTTTCGAGTTCAGGGTTTATGCCACCTAGTCCAACTAGGGATTACGCTACCTGTCGAACAATGCCCCCAAGTCTAGGACACACTACCTAGAGTGGTATATGTTCCTAGGCTTCCCCACGCATGTATCGCGAATCGTTATCGCTTGTCTAGATGCACATGTCCTGTAATGTGCGATCCGAGTACTGTGATAGGGCGAATCAAGGAATACAGAACTCGGTCGGGAGCTTTCAGATATCTGCCGATGCAGATGCTAAGGTCTGTTTTTATTCCAGTGGCTATGGTCCCACTTGACCCCTCCCTCAGCTAATGAAAGGCACACCTTGTAAAATGAGAACTATACGCCGGCCCCCGGTGCCCCACTATCCTATGGCCATCCGCAACCATAACTAGATAGCAAGTATATGGTCTTTTGGAGTTCTCCGCCTTTCCGCTTCACGTATCTCGATTGACTCAAGATGGATGGTAGACGACGAGTTGCTATCACAGGGCTACCGTCTTCTCGCCGAATCACGCTGGTCCATCCTAGTCTTTAGGTTGCCACATATATATTGCAACCAAGGCATACCCTCGGTTCTTCTAACGCAGACCTTAACCTCTGTGAGCCCAGGATGATCATCTGCAGCCTCACAGAGGGATACCAAGAGTACCCTCACGTCCCCTCGAAGCCTCGGGCTTCGTAACCCAATTCGTTGGAGCCTTCTTAAAACCAGATGGATGTCCGCTCCTTCGTGTTATACTAAGAATTACTACTTAGTTCTACTAACTAAGGTTTACCACTTAGTTTCCAAATTCCTGGTATTCTTAACTAAGCTTTACTACTTAGTCCCTTTTTCAACTGAGGTTTACTACTTAGTTTTCTTTCTCGCCATGTTGGGTTGGTTAAGTGTCTTTAGTCGATTCAAGCTATCTTAACCCTCTTCCCTTATCCTATTACACTGGTTAAGTGTTATCCCTTTATGCTTTTTACTTAACCCTATTCATTTATCATATTCTGATGGTTAAGCGTTCAAGTTTACTTAACCCTATGGTCTAGTCCAGCTAACATATTAATTTGGCTAAGTGTATTACTTAACCCCAACCTCTAGTCTAATTAACATGTTAAATTGGCTAAGTGTATTAACTTTACTTAACCCCACCTTCTAGTCTAGTCAACATGTTAATTTGGCTAAGTATTCCCATGGACTTAACCCTCCCATTCTAGCTTTAACTGTGCTAAGTTGGTTAAGTGTTCCTTAACCTTCCCATTCTAGCTTAACCGTGTTAGGTTGGTTAAATGTTCCTATTGACTTAACCTTCCCATTCTAGCTTAACTTTGTTAAGTCGGTTAAGTGTTCCTATGGACTTAACCCACCCATTCTTGCTTCTAGCTTTAATTAATAAATTAAAGCCGCAATCTCTCACATTAGACAGATATTGCTGCGGTTACTGGATGTGCCGGTCGGTTCCGGGCAGGTTTACACCGCAACTCAGTCTAACCTCGGGTTAGGCATATTCATGTTTTCTAAGTTCAAAGGGTTTTTGATTAATTTCCAAATCTGGTTTTGAAAACAACCATCCCGTCCTTCGGATCAGTTAGGGATAGCCAGGGAGGGCAGGAAACTTGTATTTTCCAAACCCAAGCCTAGACACTATCCTCTCTGTCACCCTAGAACCTTCTGGTCTATGTGTTATAAAAAGGGATGTTATCAAAATACTTTTCTTTTGTTTATAAATTGTTAACAATTTATTCCAAAAGCCCATTTCCCTTTTTTAGACAAATTTGGCCTATATTTATTTGTCAAGCCTACTAGTATACTTATATTCTTGGCCCAAGTCCTAACCCAACATGCAGTTTAGGCCATTTCCTATTTCATTACCGAAACTAGATTAAATATCCTAGTTTATAATTTATGGCCAAAACTTAACCAAGTTACATATTTTGTGGTAAATGAACAATTTAACATTTATGACGAATTCTATAAGTAAATTACTCCTAATTTACTTATTTCATTACTACTCTTTTAATGTACATTGTCACATTTATTATTATAGCCCATTCTCTCTTATTTATCATGTTTATACTTTTTGGTATGTAAATTATACCAAATTTAGTGTCGCTAACCATAATTTATTCTAAACATGACAATTGCTCACAATTATGAATAAATTCAAAATTGTGCTAATATACTTATTCCAAATCAACCTTAATTAACACAATCTTGGTTTAACATCCTAATTCACAATTTATGAGAAAACTAGAATTATTTTTCTAGTTTACATTTTATGCCTAAAATTTAGCTTACTTACTAACGCTAAATTTAATAGGTCAAAATCACATATTACCTAATCCATGTCAATTTCCCCGTTTTCATTTTAATATGCATGTCATAATACATATTCCAAATTATGCCAATTTCCAAGTTTACAATTACGTTCATATTCATTTCCATGTTTTTCCCCAAATCGCATTCCCACCGTTCGAATAATCGTGATTCAACCTAGATTATAAATAAATCTAGATTCGTAGATAAAAAAGGAATGAATCAAAATGACAAGAAGGAATAATTGGCATAAAAAGGTTTGGATAACAATGTAGGTTCAAGAATATGGGTAGACCTAACTAAATAGGTAAATTCCCACTGTCTTAAAACCAAAGAATGGGCAAAATAGGTTCAAGAACGTGGATAGACCTAACTTAATAGGTAAATTCCCACTGTCTTAAAACCAAAGAAAAACCAAGGAACAGGTAGAATAAATAATTGGGTTTAGATCCAACTTCTCAATCACAAAACTAAAGCAATATTTTCCTAATCATAAATCATGGGTGTCAAAATCACAGTTGTCCTCATTATGTCATAAGTAATAGTTTATGTCCAAATCAAAGGTATAGGCCTAGTCAAGGAAATAATCCTTGTAGTCACAGTCACAGTCATAGGAAATGTCCATAGTCATATGCGATGTTCATAGTCCAAAAGGGAAAATAATTCCCATGGTCATAAGTCATTGTCATAGGCAATGTTTATATGTCCCAAAATCAAAGGCTTATGTCATAGTCCAAAGGCATATGCTTTCAAAGGCCACAGTTCTATAGTCATAGTCACGGTTACAGTCTTATTTGTCCTCGAATCATAACAGTTCTTAATTCAGTCCAAGAGTATAAACACAGATTCGAAGAGAGAGAGAGAGAGAGAGATTTGGCATATTCCTTTATTCCTTTAATTTCATGTCACAAATAAAACAAAATATTCAGATCTAGAAATAACCAACTTACAGAAAATAGATCTAGAAAAGAAGGAAAGCGTGGCTATGATTCGTGCGTCGTTGCTTGAAACTTGTTTGAGCTAGCCTTTGAATTCTTCACTTGAAACTTTGATTTGAATCCCTCCTTAAAAGTCTTTTAGCAGCATCTCCTCGTCTTGAATCATATTTTATTTTATTTATTTAAGAAAATTTAGAGGAGGGGAAGAAGCCATGAATCTTAGCGGCATAAGGATAGAAGAGAATTGGTGCAAAGAGAATGAAGACTAGGGCTGTTTATATAGCTGCTCAAGACCTTATCGTACACGTAGCGCTGAGTCAGCATTGAACCTAGTTAAGAAAATAGTCCAGGTACGTAGATGAATCTAGCCAAACCTTATCATACACGCAGTGCTGAGTCAGCATTGGGTCCCACAAGCTATTTTGGCGTAAAAGTTTGATTTTCAAACTTTTGAATTTCTGGAATTTATTTAACTGTTTTATTCACATGAAATATTCTTATATGTATACAATTCCTCTAACGACCATTTTACGCGTATATATATACGCACAACTTTCATTTTATTTTCAAAATTCAAATGATGTTGCCATATTTCATTGACTGTAGCCTTATCTTGAATTTTATCTTTCGTATACATACATTTTTGCATATATATATATATATATATATATATTTATATTCTCATATGTATATATATTTTCTTTATTTCCTTATATGTACGTTCTTATCCTTTCAAATTTTGAATTTGTATACGTACATATATTTGCATGTTCAGTTGGCCCTCTCTAAAACAAAGATAAAAAAATTATGCCGCCGCCGGGGTTCGAACCCCCGACCTCTATGCTACAAATCCAATGCCTCAACCAACTGAGCTACAGAGGCTTTTGTTAATAAGTCTTAGAACAATAATAATTATTGTTCTCTCCTTACTTCTCTTTTTCATGTTAGTTACGATACTTAAACTAAACAACTGCATGGATCTTTTTTTTTTCTTTTAAAAATTAATTGTACTTTAATTTATGAATCTTAATGTCACAGAATTACGGGGTGTTACAGCTTTTGTTTGTTTGTTCAAAAAATATCCATTTAGCTGGAACTTTTCCTAGAGCATCATCGACTTCCTTAAATCATGCAATATATGTGTTGAGCAATGATCAACGAAAGAATGAAGCAGTAAAGAGAATCATTCTTTTAGTTATTAGAGGGAGATCTTACAATATTAGGTTAGATGATCAAATTATACTAACGTTTTTTTCAAGCAACAATGATTCAGCTGATTATTTTTGTGACTGGTGCATTCATATAGTTCTTTCTGATCATTTATTTGTTTCATCTTTGTCTTAAACTGAAATAGCATTACCATTTTTTACCTAATAAGTTTGTGGCACTCTTACTTTCTTTCATGGAGAAGGGTCTCCATTTTGCTTATATTCTTGAAATATCTGAAATAAAATATAAAGATGAATTGAATAAGGGGAAAAACCATTAAAATTAAATATGTAGAAAGTGAGAGATTAATGAGTAACTTGCATGTCTATTTTCTTAGCTAGAGATCAAACTAAGTAAACTTCTGGAAGTTACTATTTATTTATTTTGAATTACGATATGTATTATATGTTGAATGATTGCCAATATATTCAGTGAAATGAAATAAACAAAGTGGAATCTAAATTCAAAATTATATTGGTAGATGAGGAGTTTTAATAAATAAATAAAGTAACCTTTTGTTTTTGCGTAATTATATTTAATTTGGGTAAACAAAAGAAATCATATATTAAAATTGTACTACTGCAAAGGTTTTATTCTGAGGAACCATTTAGTCCTATGTTTAGTCATTATGCCATCATGTTTGTGTGAACTAAACTTTTTGTTTATGCTGGACTTTATCTTGAAATTGGTTTATATGGTTTAGGCTCACTTATTAAGATACCCTGTACAATATGGAATATACTTAGTATTAAAATGTCACAATTCATGCAGTGGAATGTTTGTCCAAGATTATACCAGAAGAGGTATTTGAACAAGCTAGGAAAATGGGAATGCAGCAGGGTCCAACCGAGCACGAACCAAGTTCGAGCTCAAGAAGTTTCACTGGAATAGGCAGGCTGCTCTCAGTTGAAACAGTGGTAGTAGTTGCTGCTCCTCGACCTCCAGAAAGTGTCATCTACATCATATATTTCCGACAGAATGGCAGAATGGTTTCCCTTATTCAATTTACCTTCAAATTTTAATTTAGACATTTCTTATGTAATATTTTGCTGTTTTTCATGGGTCTCGGTCACATTGGAAACTTTGAAAATTATAAACTAGATATTTGTGCATCCATCACAAAGAAGCTCACTAACACTTACAAAGGTATTTTGCCAAAATTTTCTCTCTTTTTTAAGTTAGCATTCCATATAGTAAAATAAGTTTCATCCGAGTCAACTAGTCAGAGATAATCAAAGATTTATCCATCTTCATTTCGCTTCAGTCTGTTCCTACATGAAAATATGAGATTTTAATTTACAGGTGCAAAGTGATCACCATGAATTTGTTGCTGATCTAATACAAACGAGCTTGATTTTTTCAATTCCACGGGATGGGCCCATGTATCTCTACTCCATATGTCACTGTTCAATGGGCCCTTTATTTTGAATTTTTCACAATGCCCAAGCATATAGATTTTGCAAGGTACATGCAAATTTTGATTTTCTAAATTTTCTTTACTGCTTCATTTCTTCATTTTCCAATATATGCACAATATATGGCTTTTCTTAAATTGTGCAATATATGTGCTTCGTTTTGCGGTATCTTCAATTTCTTTATTTAATGAGAGCAGAAGCAATATTAGTTCATGTCTTCTGCTACAGGGAAGTATAATGGGAGTGCGTTAATGGTGTTGCGGTGCAACCGCTCCCATGAATCCGATGAGAGATATGGCAGTGATAGGTGGAAGCAAGTTGTTTATACTTGCAAGTAGCATTGCTTTGGCCAGGACTCAGGACAATTCAGCTGTCTACAGCTACAGGTTGCACTGTAACAATAGCATATAGTATGCAAAGTCCTTGAGGCAATCTGGTCAAATGAGTCATATTCCCAAAATTACTAGGAATCATGTCACTCAAAGAATATGAGGCTAAACTCATATAACCAAGCGACTGCAGTTTAGAGAGTGATGATGGAAGTACACCAACCAAACGGTTCACGGAGAAGTCTAATACACTATGGGTACTCAAGTTAGACAATGTAGCTGGAATCATTCCACTAACACTGTTATCATAAGCGTTAAAAGTATCCAAATTTGTTGACAAATTACCAATATCGAAGGAGAATTCACCTTCCAATTTGTTACTAGAAGAACAGAAAAATCTCTACAGTTGTAAAGAGACAACAAGAAATCTTGGTTTGCAGTTAGTTTGTTGACATTTATATCCAGCCATTCAAGTAGAGGCAACCGTTTCCTAATATCCAAAGGTACATGCCCATTGAGTAAGTTTCCACATATACTTAACAAGCTCAGGTGGGAGTTATTTAGCAGTGCAGTCGGTATTGACCCGGTAAGGCTATTATTATTCAACAAGAGTTATCACAAGTTTACTAGATTATCGATTTCATCTGAAATTACTTCAGTTATATTGCTATCAACTGCTTCAAAAAGAGTGAGTTTAGTAGGGTTGCCTACTGAACTAGGGATATTGTGTCATTCTGTTTTCGTCTAGAAATAAATGTAATAGATTATGCAAGGTGCCAATCTCAATAGGTATAGTTCCACTAAATTGATTGAAAGGAAGAGAAATATATTAAAGGCTTTGACACCGAGCAAGGTTTGGAAATACACCTGTAAACTGATTATCAGCTAATGAAATACATTTCAGTTTTGAATATGAACAAAAGTTATTATCTGATTGGAACTACCCTACAGGACTATTCTTATCTAAACTCAAGTATGTGAGGGTAGAAATATTGAATATGTTAGAAGGAATTGGACCTGGAAGAAAATTGTTTCCAAGACTCAAAGTAACAAGACAATGAAGATTCCCTATGGCTTGTGGAATATGACCTATTAGGGAGTTATTGAAAAAGATCATATCAGAAAGGAAGCTCAAATTTGCAATACATGGAGAAATCTTGCCATTGAGAGATGAATTCAGTAGGTCAATAACTTTGACACGTTCATGTAGATGGCTGCACTGAATTCCATACCAATTACGGGAGGAAGTTTTCGTGGTCCATTTAGTATATATTGTTAAATTTGGTGATGCTACATCAATGGAAGGAAAATTTTCTTATAGATATAAAGGATAGATAACAGTGCGAAGTTTACTTGGAGGTCAAGAAACTTAGACATGATGTAATAGATAATTTGGGTGTCAAGTTTACTTGGAGGTCAAGAAACTTGGGCATGAAGTAATTGGACTTATAAAAGGGGACTAAAGGGGAGAAAGAAAGGTAATTGAATTGAATTCATTCATTCTATCTCTCATTCAAGTTTTAGGGATTTCTAACCTAATTCTATTTTCTTCAATTCTTTATCTCCTCAAATAAAATTCTTGAGTGAATTGAGTGACCATTGTAATAAATCTCTTGTACTCTTCATTGGTGTTGATAAAAGGCACTCTCTCTCAAGTGGACATACACTAACAAATTGTTAGTGGAGCCACTATAAATCTCTATGTGATTTATTTTTCGTTATTGCTCATTTATTTCTCTTTGTGTGGTGCTTGTGATTGGCTTTTGGATTGGGTTGAGATTGTCTTTGATATTGATTGGTTGTTTTTGCACGTATACCACGATCTCGTCTTCCGCTGATTGGGGTTATTTTTATTTGAGCGGTCTTGAATCAAAATTTCTCCTCAACATATATGAAGTTGTTTGAACCAATAGCGCGGTTTTGAAAGATAACAGTGACTCAAAGTCCGCTGTTGAGTTGTGTTGCTTAGAAAAGACATGGTGAATGCACGTAGAGATGCATAATACTTGCATATACCATATAATTAAAAAAATGCAGCAAACCCATGAAATAGAGAGGGGGGAGGCTATATTGAATGAGAAAATAAAGACAGACTACACATACATAGTAAGAGAGTAGGCAATCAAAGGATGTTTAATTTTCATATATAGATGGATTTTGAATTATTGCCAATCAAGCAAATTCCATTTGGGTAAGCTTGACTGTTTTGTATTTCTTTTGCTTTTCCCTCTTGATTTCTAATTAAATATCTCCTTCCTTCTCTGTCATAAATTATATAATTCCTTTAGTGCAATTATGCCTCTTTTTTCAACACTTTTACGTGAAGTTACAATTTCGAACCTTAGTTTTGTATTTTTCTATGTGGGTGGTTGCATTATTCATTTATTCAATGTGCAAACTTAGTTTGCAAACTCTAAGTTTGCACTTGCAACTGGGTTTAAATTTTGAGTTGTAGCTGAGTTTGAACTCAATTTCACAAACATAGTTTGCATATTCATGAAAATAAAAGCAGACCGAGTTTGCATATTCAAGAAGTTTACTATGTGACCAACCTTATATTTGCTTGCTTCAAACATGACGAGCTTCACATAATTTTTCTTTAGTTCGATCTATTTCTTGACAAATCAGATGTTCATTTATAATACCATTTATTATTGAAAAACGTAAGGTGAATTTTACAGGAGAAATAAATGTTACTGACTTACCATGCCCAGCGTGTTCCTATATAGCGCCTAAGATGTTAGATGCAAATGAGTGTTCCCAGACTGATGTTTGCCACTATGTAAGTTTCCCTCTTCTACTTTTCTTCGTTTCCATGTTTAAAATTGAACTTTCAGTCAAATTTTCAACAAATTTGAATTTTACTGAGTGTATTTTTGTATATTTATTTCAATGTTCCACATCATATGTAATTTCTAGGATTTTTTTGTAAATATCTACCAAAGAAAAGTTCTTTTGTTTTAGAGTTTTAAAGCATAAATGGACAATTGAAGCATTCATGCTTTGCTTGGAATTTGTTATCTCTCATTAAGGGTGGTACTTAGAACGTTGAAAAAGATAGTATTCAATGATATGAAGTTTAATGTTTGCGATTGCAACTGCATATGACGAGTGCAAACTAATGGATTCCAGGTAGATTTGTGTAGTATTATAATCTAATGTTTGCAAGGGTGTGTATATATATAATGTAACGACCCGCATTTTTCAGCGATATAATTAATTTATTTAATTATTTAAATAATGGTTTGGTTATTTAAAATGACCAGAATTTAATAATATTGAATATTTAATTAAAATAAATAATATAATAATATATTTAATTTCTGAAATAGTCAGAAATAGTGGAATTCACAAAATGGTGTGAATTGGATCATCTGTGATATTTAATCCAGTTTAGAATTAAATTAGAATAATGAGTATATTATTTTAACGACAGTTGAACGTATAATTATATTTAATTATAATCAAGCTCGAAATGGCACGGCAGTTCGCTATTTGGCAATTTGAACTTCAATTGAATGTACAGGATTCGTTTTAAATCGGATTTCTGTGAAGCAAGAAACGCTAGGAGCTGGTGGAGTATATTTTTCTTATGGAAGAGAAAATTCGAGATTTCGTTGTGTAGATTTTTAGTTATGTCCAAATCAAATTTTAGAAAAGTCGCTATGGAATTCCTTTATAATTTATATCGATTTATTTATATTTTAAATTGGATTTTTGCATATAAATCGAATATCGATGTAACACTGGATTTGAAATATCGAGTTATAAATCTCAGTGTAGCAGTATGATATTCTATTGTGAATATATACGATAATATTTATTTTTAAATATTAAATTTAAATGTTTTTAAATATATTTATATATTTAAAGGGGGTTATTAAGAGCTTTAAAAATAACCAGTTTTACAAACGACCTCAGAATTCAATGAAACTAATTTTGTTGGATCCGCAACATCAAATTATTTCTAGATTTTAGTTTTCGTGATTTTTGAAGCCAGTATGCGGTCGTACAGGATTTTAATGTGAAAAACAGACGATAATTTGACTTTAAAAATATGCTGCGTGAGCAAACGGAGTCGGAATTCGACGAAACCAGTTTTGTTGGGACCGTAATGTCGAACTGTAGTTGCGTGTCCAGTTTCATGATTTTTGGGTATTGTATGTGATCACAGGAATTTTAGAGGACAAATAAAAATAGCGTTTGCTTAAAATTTAATATAAAAATCGATTAAAAATATATTATATTTATCCTATATAATATCCTAGCTTCTTCTAAACCTAAGTCCACTTTCTTCCTTGGTCAAAATTATCCGTCGTTCTTTTTTTCCCTTCAACAGTAAAACCTCCATCTTCTAAAATCAAAATCAAACCAAGTAAAATCCTATAAATACTAAATCTTGGATCTTAGTCTCGAAACGGATTTCCCTACCATTCCTATGCAGTTTCGTCTATTGCGATGCTAAATTTGGTTCGCTGTTTGTAACGAGCGGAAGTCTAGGGTTCCAGTTTTGGGGTTGTCGAAGCATTGGTTCACGAATTCAGGGTTGTAGTTGAACTTGTGGTGAAGAGCAGCGCCGGATGTGGTATTTTTGTGGAACTCGATGTTGGATATTGTCGCTGGGTTCCTGGAGTTGGCGCGAGGTCCTGATGTCGCGATCTGCATTTATAGTGCGAGTGAGAAATGGTTTACATGGTGTTGAAGAGGAATGGAAGAGGTGAAGAATGGGATTGGTTTCGAGGAAAACGGTGAAGTATGTGAGGAGAACAGGAAGCAAGAAGGGGCGGTTATGGCTGGAGTTGTGTATAGGGAGTCACGGCATTTCTTGGTTTGGCGAAGAAGGTCATGACGGGCTTGAGTATTTTAAATTGATGATGGGCCTTATTGAAGAGGTTAAGCCCAAAGAAAATATAAAGGGAATATAAGATTTGTATTTAAGTTGTGAACGAAGGAAGGAAAGGAGGTGTTACCGTAGGAAAATGGCTTGATATATGGAGCAGCAGAAAGAAATAAGTGAGTAGGAAGATGGAATGCTGTAGCGTGCGGGTGCAGAAAGGGTACTGGGCCGAGTGATGAGGGTGAGGCCCGTATTAAAGTAAATTTTGTTTAATTTTATTTAAATGTGTATTTAAATTGTAAAATCAATAACTTAGTCATACTGTATCAGAAATACAAATGGTTGGATCCGTCGGGATCGTATGGACGGTGGCTACGCAGTGGAACTGACTAGGAGTGGATTGATGCTCATTACAATTTATGGCAAAATAAATTGTCTGATCAGAATCAACTAACGCAAATCGTTATTTAACGGTTAACGCGAAATGTGAGTAATCTCACTAACTCTGCTCAATTTATATTTTTATATAATATCTTTAGAATTTATAAATATGGTTGTTTGTTGTGTGTTGGCTGTTTGGTTGAACTTCTAGTCAGTTGATTGAAAATATAGATAACGATATATATATATATATATAAATCGTTAATCAAAGATTAATTCTGTTAGCAGAATATTTCATAGTAAGATGAAATTGATGTTAATTTTATTGTTTAACATCTGTGGATGCAGGGAAACAGGTCAGAGGGACCTAACTGGGTTCCTCAACATTTATTTTACTGTTTTTCAGATATTGTGGTATATGATGTGATATGAAATCTGTTGTTGATTTCGTATGTTTGAATAATACCGATCATTGTTATATGGTACGTTAAATACCATAAGAATACTAGAATGTTAAAAAGGAAATTTTCTATGTTATATTGAAAAGTAAATATTTATAAAATCAAAAGATTTTATAAAAAGAAAACTATTTATTTAGAAAATAAATAGATTAAAAAGGAGATATTTATTTGTAAATTAAATAGATAGAATTGGAAAAAATATATTTGTAAACTGTTTTCAAATTGAATTGAAAGGAATATTTATTTGTTAATCAAATAGAATAGGATAGAAAGGGGAAATGTATGTGAAGTAAATAGAAAAAGAAATAGTTAGATTATCAAAGGAATTACTTATAAAATCAATAGATTTTATAAATAGAAAATATTTTATAGAATAAATAGAATCATCAAAAAGGGTTTATTTTGTAGATAAATTGATTTTTAAAGGAAATACTTGAAAAGTGAATAGAATTGATTTTAAAAGGAGAATTTTACATTTGAAAGATTTAAACCCATGCTTCGCACATGGGTATAACATGATATGGATTTAACGCAAAGATTTTGAATAGAATCTATTTTGACCGATAGATTGAGAAGTTAAATTTATAAATAATATTATATAAATTAAATAAAATGTTTATCATTGGATAAATAGAATATATAAGTCAGGACTTATATAGAAAAGTAAATATCGATTTTGACATCGATGTTTGAAACTGGATATGGACGAAGAGTTAGTCGATTTGGAGTAAATCAGTTAGAGTTAACCAGTTAGAGTCAATTAGATAGAGTTAATCGAATTAGAATTAATTGAATATTAGTTATTCAATTAGAGTTGGTCGAATATAGTTATTTGAGATAAGGTTAGTCAAACATAGTTGTTGGCTAGCTTTTTGACCAAGCCACCCAAGTTCACTCACAAGAGGAAGGTATGAAACTATATTCCCCAAGTGCATGAAGGAACGGATCGCACACTATCGACTCGCCCACCATCGGATCGCACACTATCGACTCGCCCACCATCGGATCGCATCTCGTCGGATCGCCCCCTGTCTCATCAGCGAAACGAAACCTCTATGCGACTCGATCCGGACTCATATTGTTGCCCAGCGTAAAACGATACGATCCACTGATGCATGGCGAACCCTCTGACCCGTTCAAGCGTGAGCTAGTCTTCAGCGATCCGAGACGCACGGATCTAGCGACACGTGTCCCTAACCGTCATTTTGACCGATTCTCCCCATCTGCACGATCCTATTTTCAAGGGGATCGCGACACCTGTCCACAACGGCTAATTTGACTATTTCTTCAACGGAGGCGATGCGATCCGATGTTCTCGGGATTCGTGCCACGTGTTACCACGACCCGCCTGACAAAATCAGCTATAAATAGCCCAGAGCTTGGCACTTTTTGGGACCTTTTGGCAATATTGAATACTGAATCCGCCATTATTGTCAAAATACTAGAGTATTGAGAGAAATCCTTGATTGTATTAGCTTTCAAAGTATAATCAATAATATATAAAGTGGACGTAGGCTCATTAACGCCGAACCACTATAAATTCTGTGTGTTATTTTCTTTTTCCTCATTCTTCAGTTGAAACTCTATAACATTCGGAACAATTTGGGTGTTAGGTCCAAATTTTGATCTAACATTTTGGTGCTTTCACTGAGAAAACAATCCTAAAGTTTCACTATTCAGTTCTTTAAGGGTTCCAGCGATTCGGATATCATGGCTGGAAAAAGATATAAGGAAGCACGAGCTTCGCAAACCAATGAAACAATTGAAGAAAGTGTGCACGAGCTAGGCAATGAGGAGACTCTGGATCGCGGAGCGCTGGGGGCGAACTGATCCGATGAAGACGCCACGCTCCGAGTCGACGAGAACGAGGCGATCCGGATTGCTGAAGGGGTTGTTACTCGATCCCGAGGCAACGTCTCGAATCGTCCACGCACTGCGACCGCGAATCGATCTCAGGGGGGCGTTGCGAGCCGCCATCCTCGAACCACTGCGATTCGAATTGATGATCAGACTACAACTCGACCTGGAAAGGAGCCTATGGCTCACTCCTACCGTCCTGGCCCCTCCGCTCAACCTGGCTCAAGCTCTTTGCACATAAGAGAAAGTGATGATGATCAATATGATCCTGCTGCTCCCGTTACTGAGGGGGATCTCTCTCGCTTTTCCGAAATGTGGGAGAGGCTGTTTGATGAATTGGCTGCCCAAAGGCAGGAAAGCTCCATCCTACGACAAAATTTGACTGCTATGGATAGAAGACTTGATGAGCTCGCAAGGCAAAGAACGCCGCCGGTTCGTCCACTCACTCCAGGATATTCTTCTTCGTCTGAGGAATCGCCGAGTCCTCCGCGACGACCGTATGAGAGAGCCGAAAAAATAGAGCAGCTTCGGTTCGGAACCCTGCCATCACGGGAAGAAGAAGCGCTGGGGGCGGGGCCCACAAACCGTAATGTGAACGATCAAGCCACAACTCCCAGGACTCGAAATGTGGACAGTCCTGTGCATAACAGACTACCTCAGTCCCATCGCCGCGCACATGCTCATGGTAACAGGGGGCAACGGAGCCCTATCCGAGCCCCGGGTTTTGTGACTGCTCCCAGAAGAGAGATTAGAGAACCCCGCCGAACCAGAGGCACTGACCCTAAACCTCCGCTAACCAGTGCAAATGTTGCAGCCATGATCCATCATATTCTGGCAGATAGTCGTGGACAACGGAACGAAGATTGGGGAATTGACCGCAGTCACACCCCTTTCACTGATGATATTTTGGATGCGACTTTCTCGAGGTGTTTCAACATGCCACAGATGAACCGATATGCGGGTAGGTCTAATCCTGTCCAGCATCTGATGAGATATTCTTGGTCAATGACCGCTGCCGCAGCCTCTGACGCTGTCAAGTGCAAAGCGTTTCCCATATTCTTGGAGGATGTATCATTGTTATGGTTTACTCGCTTGCCAGCAAGATCGATTTCTAGCTTCAAGGAGTTGAGTGAGAAGTTCGTAGAACAATTCCGTATCTATGCACAAAAAACAAAAAGTGTGATTGACTTGTTCCTTGTCAAGCAGCGACCAGGCGAGAGTTTGAGGGTGTACCTGGATCGTTTCAATTTGGCCGCTACTGAGGTTAAAGATCCCCATGAACCGACCGTTGTCGCAGCACTGATTGACGGAGTAGATAAAGACACTGAATTCGGGAGATACCTGGCAGGAAAACCACCCCATACTAGAGAGTTATTCTACGAAAAAGCTAACGTACATTTACGCCGGGAAGAGGTATATGCTAACCGAAAGGCAAAAACAACTGATAAGGAGGAAATCCAGAGCAATGGCGCTATAAAGCAGACAGGAGACAGCTCGGGGAAAGTCGAGGTTAATGTCGGAAATCGAAATCAGGGTGGTCGTCAGTCAGGTAACAACAATAATAATGGTAAAGGCAACAACCGGAAGAGGAACCGAGGGAACGACTCCCAGAGAAGGACTCGTCCCAGGGCCTTTGAAAGTTATACACCAATAAATGATACTCTGGAAAATATCTTCATGGATGCGTATGAAGTCCTCCAGAATAAATAGCCACCTCCCAGAGAGTCGACGGAGAAAGAACGTGAAACGGGGAAGTTTTGTCTCTTTCATCAGATTCACGGCCATTCGACAAATGAATGCCGTCACCTAAGAGATGTAGTCGAAAGGCTGCTTCGAGAAGGAAAGTTAGATGAATACAGAGTAACGCCCAGAGACAGGGGGCAAGCAATACAGGCCCCAAATCAGAACCAGAATCAACTTGCTGCTAGGCCGACTGCCCAGCAAAAGGGAAAGAACATTATTATCAATACCGTAATCGGAGGACTTTATCTTGTCGGGCATAGCTCTAAGGCATTAGACCAATATGTTAATGCAGCCAAGCAACACCTCGAGGTAGGGGAGTGTAGCAACCCTGAGGACAATATCGCGGTAAAGCAATAAAAGATGATGACCGACGATGTCGTTTTCCGAGAACGAGAAAGCATTGGAGTTCATGCTCCGACTGAAGATCCATTTGTAATTACAGTACCTATTGGACCAGCCACTGTTCATAAGGTTTTAGTGGACAACGGGAGTTCTGTCAACATTCTTTTCAAAAGGACATTTGACCAGATGAATCTCAAAATAAAAGACATGAAGCCCTGCCAAGGATGGATCTGTGGATTCAACGGAGCATCTACCGCTCCAATGGGTTATGTAGAGTTACCAGTTACACTTGGGGAAGGAGAACGCCAGAGAGTGAGAATCCTTCCCTTCGTGGTTTTGGATGTTGAATCGCCCTACAATGCCTTCTTGGGCCGACCGGCCCTCGCAAAGTTTAGAGCCTGTATAGCCCCCTGGTGCTTGTTATTGAAATTCCCCACAGAAGCTGGCATTGGTATCGTCAGAGGGGATCAGGTTGCTGCGCGAGCATGTTATGTTGCCGAACTATAGTTACTTCGCAATGGAGGGGATATTGAAACTAAAGGCGCTTCTCCCCCCACGGGGGCGGAGACCTTATAGCAACCAAAGAGGATAGTCGTTGGAGAGTCGCCCAGAGAGATGCCCGAGGATATAGATCCCAGAGAGGATCAAGAACCCGGGGGCAGAATGGCGACTCCCAACGAGACAACTGTGGATGTACCGATCGATGACAGTGACCCGGAGAAGGTCCTTAAGATTGGATCCCAGTTAAATCTGAATCTCGCTAAAGAATTGACGGATTTCTTAAAAAACAACATGGATGTGTTTGCTTGGACCCACGCGGGCATGTGTGGGATATCCCCATCAATCATGAGCCATTCCTTAAGCATTGACCCTAAACATCCTCCGGTAAAGCAAAAAAGGCGAATGTTGGGCCCAGAGAGGTCTGCTGCCTTGAAAGAAGAAGTTGGAAAGCTAAAGAGTAATGGATTTATCAGAGACTCGACCTACCCAGACTAGATTTCGAATCCAGTCCTGGTAAAGAAGGCCAACGGGAAGTGGCGAACGTGTATCGACTTCTCGGATTTGAACAAAGCATGTCCAAAAGATAGTTTCCCGTTGCCCCGGATTGACCAGTTGGTAGACTCGACGGCGGGTCATGAGCTTCTCTCATTTATGGATGCTTATTCAGGTTATAACCAGATTCCGATGCATGTCCCAGATCAAGAACACACTAGTTTTATCACGGATCTGGGATTATATTGTTATGTGGTGATGCCCTTTGGCTTGAAGAATGCGGGCGCTACATATCAACGTTTAGTCAACAGAATGTTTTATAACCAGATCGGGAAAACAATGGAAGTATACGTCGACGATATGTTGGCTAAGTCCAATCAATCTTCTCAACACACTACTGACTTGGCAGAGATGTTCGGCATTCTTCGAAAGTACGGAATGAAACTCAACCCAACCAAATGTTCATTCGGTGTTGCCTCCGGAAAATTCTTGGGATTCATCGTCAGTTCCCATGGGATTGAGATTAATCCAGACTAGATCGCGGCAATCAGAGACATTCAGGAACCTAGGCAAATTAGGGATGTGCAAAGCCTTGCCGGAAAAGTGGCCGCACTAAGCAGATTTATCTCCAGGGCTACGGATAAGTGCATCCCATTCTTCGAATTAATAAAGCGAGGGAAACGCCACTTCAAATGGACACCCGACTGCGTAGAAGCGTTTCAGAACTTACTCAGGCACCTGGAGAAACCTCCAATATTATCTAAGCCAATGGATCACGAGGACTTATTCATGTATTTGGCAGTGTCATCCCATGCGATCAGCTCAGCGTTGGTAAGAGAAGAGGACAAGGTCCAAAGACCTGTGTATTACGTGAGCAAAAAATTGACGGCAGCAGAGCGTAACTATCCAAGGATAGAAAAGTTGGCGTATAGTTTGCTGTTCGCCTCTAGAAAGCTTCGACATTATTTTTAGGTGCATCCTATTACCATATACACCGATCATCCACTCAAGCAAGTCCTACAGAGACCAGAGGCATCTGGAAGATTACTCAAATGGAATATTGAGTTAAGTCAATTTGATTTGAACTTTCAGCCCAGACGGTCAATTCGAGGGCAAGTGATAGCCGACTTCATAGCAGAGTTTACCGTACTGGAGGAAGATATAGCCAATGAAGAGGACAATCCTTTAAAACTACTTTTCGATCCCAATGCCTGGATATTGTATACTGATGGCGCTAGGAATGATGAAAGATCCGGCGCTGGAATAGTGCTTGAAACCCCCGAGAAACGATTGATAACCTATGCAATCCGGATGGAGTTTCATGCCACTAACAACGACTCCGAATATGAAGCTCTGATAGCCGGATTGAGGATCGCAAAGGAATTAGAGGTCACAAAGCTGAACATCTTCTGCGACTCCAAGTTAGTTGTGAACCAAGTTACTGGAAAATTCCAAGCTAAAAGTGCAAGATTGATTTTATACTTAAAGAAAGTGAAAGAGTAGCTGAACGATTTTGATCACTATAGCATATCTCATATTCCGCGGTCAGAGAATCAGCAGGCGGATAAGTTGGCGAAGATGGCTAGTTCCGACGACCCTGAAGTGACTGGGCTAGCCCCCGTTGAAGTACTTCGGTCCCCTAGCATAGATCAAATGGAAATCGACCTAATACTAGAGACGGAACCAGAAAGGGAGTCTTGGATGACCCCTCTAAAGAATTTCCTGATGAATGGAACGCTTCCGACCAAGAAAAGCGAGAGGCGTAAGCTAATTCGTAAAGCCGCCCGATATGTTCTGCAAGGCGGAGTTCTTTACAGACAAGGGTTTTCAATGCCCCTCCTTCAGTGTATAGCCCACGATGACATCAAACGTGTGCTGCAAGAGGTCCACGAAGGCGAATGTGGCGACCACACTGGAGGGCAAACTTTGGCAAAAAAGGTGTTGCGGCATGGTTATTTCTGGCCTACCATAAACAAGGATGCAGCGAGATACGCACGACGGTGTGATGCGTGCCAGAGATTTTCGAAGATACCTAGAGCACCTCCTAATCAGTTAAAAACAATGATGAGCCCATGGCCTTTCGCTATGTGGGGAATTGATATCGTTGGAAGTCTCCCCATAGCAAGGGGCGGAGCAAAGTTCGCCATTGTGGCCGTGGATTATTTCACTAAGTGGGTTGAGGCTGAGCCACTAACTACGATCACAACCAAACGAGTGATCAACTTTATCGTGAGAAACATCATCTGTCGATTTGGGATTCCAAAGATTGTAATAACGGATAACAGAACTCAGTTCGATAGTGCTGAATTCAGAAATTTCTGCCAAAAATACCACATTGAGAATCGATACACCTCTGTGGCGCACCCGCAATCGAACGGACAAGTCGAAGCGGCGAATAAAGTGATTAAGTCTATTCTGAAAAGAAGACTGAAGCGGGCTAGAGCCATGTGGGCTGATGAATTGCCCTTGGCACTATGGGCCTACAGGACAACATATAAATCGGCAACAGGACATACCCCGTTCTCCCTTGCCTTTGGAACGGAAGCAGTCATCCCGGTTGAGATAAAGGTACCTTCTCACCGGGTGACTTATTATGATCCGATGACCAATAATGAATTGCTCCTTGAGTCCCTAGATATGATCGAAGAAAAGAGGGATGAGGCGGACTTGCGCGCCTTGAGATGCAAGCAACAGATCGCTCGATATTACAACAAAAAGGTTCGAGCCCGAACCTGGGAACCCGGAGACTTGGTTCTGAAACGTGTCTTTCCACCCCCAACTCATATGGGAGCGAAGTGGGAAGGACCGTACTCCATTCTGAGCAAGCTTGATAATGGAACCTTCAAGCTGGCAACCGTAGATGGAAGGGAAATCCCCAGAGTGTGGAATGCCCAACATTTGCGGCCATACTTAGCATAAAAGTTTCAAATCTGTTCTTTTGCTTTGTTGAAAACCATGTATAAGGCACGACTAGCCTAGAATAGTTTGATTCCTTGAAGCAAAAAATTATAAAGTGGATGTAGGTCATCATTCGACCGAACCACTATAAAAATATTGTGTGTCATTTACCTTTATTGCATCCTTATTTATCTGCCTGTTTATTTTTATGGAAAGCGGCGTGAATAATGCAGGTACCCGAAGTCTGTTGCCAACTGTTCCTCCCGTAGACTGTTCGGAGGAACTCAAAGCCTTGGCAAAAGCTCCAACTGCTCGTCCGACTGATTTCAATCCTCGGAGCTTGGATTAAAATGAAAACCTAGGACGAGTTTGATAAGCGTGCATGATTGCAGACTGCTTGATCCGTAACTCTAACTCTCCGGAGTAGAGAGAGAGTATAAAAGACGCGAAGACGACATCCATAAGGCATGGCGATATACCATGATCGGAGCCGCCCGAGCAAAAGTCTAACCTCGGCGACCACCTGGAGAATATAAAAGCGTCTCCGACTGAGCGATGAGAAAGAGCTCCTTCCCCGCTGAAGGATCGGGGAGCGAATGAATCGCTGAGCTCGAACTCTAACTCTCCAGAGAGAGAGAGAGTATAAAAGCGTCTCCGACTGAGCGCTGAGAAAGAGCTCCTTCCCCGCTGAAGGATCGGGGAGCGAATGAATCACTGAGCTCGAACTCTAACTCTCCATAGAGAGAGAGAGTATAAAAGCGTCTCCGACTGAGCGGTGAGAAAGAACTCCTTCCCCGCTGAAGGATCGGGGAGCGAATGAATCGCTGAGCTCGAACTCTAACTCTCCAGAGAGAGAGAGAGAGTATAAAAGCGTCTCCGACTGAGCGCTGAGAAAGAGCTCCTTCCCCGCTGAAGGATCGGGGAGCGAATGAATCGTTGAGCTCGAACTCTAACTCTCCAGAGAGAGAGAGAGTATAAAAGCGTCTCCGACTGAACACTGAGAAAGTGCTCCTTCCCCGCTGAAGGATCGGGGAGCGAATAAATCGCTGAGCTCGAACTCTAACTCTCCAGAGAGAGAGAGTATAAAAGCGTCTCCGATTGAGCGCTAAGAAAGAACTTCTTCCCTGCTAAAGGAACATGGGCCGACTGAACTACTGAATTCAAACTCTAACCTCGGCGACTGTCAGGAGTGTGTAAGAAAGTCTATGATTAAGCACTGGGAAATGTGCCAGAAAGACGGTACCACAAGAACAGTTATCCCATGAAACCTTCTAAGTCCCCCATATTCAGAAATAGGGGGCAACCTGCCGACAATACTAACCAATCCTTAGTAAACCCCAGTCAGGCGCTATGATAACAACTGATTGGGGGCACATATACTCATATACATATACTGAACTTTAATACAGCAACGCAGCACGAAATTTTTTCTTTCTGTTGTTTGACTGATTTGTAATTAGATGGCCTATGACTAAACATGTAAAGTTTATTTGAATACAGGTACACAATGATGCAAAAAGAGATAAACTTTCATTTATGTACCACAAACCTACTGAGTAAAAAAACAACCTAGAAAGGGAAGTGAGGGCCAGTCTCACAATTACACTTCCTGGCCAGTGGAAAACCTAAATACAAAATATCAACAAGCAACAATATTCTATTTACGCTTTGGCCTCTTCTCCTGCTTCTGTCCCTCCAGCTTCGCCTTGTCAGCATCGGGCTGATCCCCTTTCTTCCTCTTCCTTTTGTCTATGAGGGGAACATCCGACTCTTCTGAAGATTCCTCTTCCACCTCTTTTCTCTTCCTTCTATCAGAAAGGGAAGCCGGGAAGTCATCGGGATTTGCAAAATGAAGCTGTCGGCTGATGGATTTGGGCTGGATTTTCATAATCATCCCAGTTTTGGGATCGAATTCTGCAAGAGGGACTACGTCCAAAGCCTCATCTCCCACCTTCTTCAAAACCAACTCTTTCTCCTGCCTGGCCTTTCGGCTGGCCAAGGTTTCGTCATCATCATCGTCGGCATTTTTGGCGCCGATAATCTCTTCTTCATCATCTACATGGCGCCCATCCATGTCTTTCAAGGCTTCGATGGTCTCAGCATCTTTGGGAACGTCAGTACTAGGTGCCGGGATGCTTCATTCTGCTGTTGTGACCTCAGCCTGCTTTGATATATCAATACCAGCACCTGGCGAGACAGCCTCCTTCTCCACTTCTTTTTCTTTTTCAGCACCCTTGTCGACGGGCTCGCCACCTGTATCAGGAGGAACACACATTACTAATTCAATTGGTTTTTCTACCAGACGACGACAATTCACAATTGCTTTGACAAATTGTGGGGAAAAGAGAGAGATACCTTCCGCAGATGCTCCTTCTTGAGTAGTTGCAGAGGCTCCAATGACCACGGGAGTTAGACCCAAAGGGATTAATGGATCATCGGGATGGTACTCCTCAACCCCGGAGGTCTTGGGCTCCACAGCTGAACTCGAACCCTCGTCAGCTTTGCCTTTACCCTTAGCCAGGGCCCTCTCCTTTTCCATCTCCGCTAGAATCAGACGACGACCCTCTGCTAGGTCCTCAGGCTCATTATCCCTTAAGATGCTCTTCATCAACTCATCCTCATCAATTTCTTCGACCCCCAATCTATGCTTTTCACCCTCAACAATGGCATCCCATAAATTGGCTAAAGTAAAGTGGTAATCCGGGATCCACGAGATGTTGCGAGTTTTGAGAACCTGGCCAAGGAAATCGAAAATCATCTCTTCAAACCCCTCGATCTCCTTCTCTCTTTCGAGGAGCTTGTTGTTAGAAGCAGTGGCCAATTCGATGGCACTTTCAACATTCTTTTCGGCAAGAGCTGCCCGTCTCTCCCCGTCCGAGACCTGATCATTTAAAATCACCTTTTCTGCTTTAGCCAAAGCCAAACTTTCTTTTAAACTTGCTTTTTCTGCCTCCCAAGCAGCTCTCTCAGCTTCAAAATGGCCTAGTGCTGTTTTTAACTCGATATTAGCCATTTTGAGGTCTTCAACCTCCTTCTTTAAGGCCATTTTCTCTTGGCTATTGGAGTCAAGTTAAGAATGAAAGCGCTGCTTAGCATTCTCTAATTCAATCTTATAACTTTCAGCGTCCCTCCGTGCTAAAGCAAGCTGGGATTGAGCATCTTCCAGGTCCTTCTCTATCTTTGTCCTGGCCCTTTCGTTGTTTTCAAGTCTCGCCTTAGATCTGTGTGCTTCTATCTCAAGCGATCGGATGACTTCTGAAAGGTTTACTGCATGTTTTTTCATCATCTCATATTGCCTGGCAACATGGCGGATGTGCCCGACAACTTCGCTATCCCAGTTCTTGGGGACCGGTTCTAAGGCTGGAACAAATGTCATCCGGTCAAAAAATATGTCTGGGAATTGTTCCCGCAGCTTTTCCAGCCTACCTTGAATCTCGGGACCATGCATGTAATCCCGTGACCTGGGGGCAGCCAACTCTGGCTGGCTGGAAGGGACGATGTCACTCCTCTCCTTTTCAGACTCTTTGGATGGATCCTTGCCCTTACCTTTAGATTTGTGATGCCTTTTGGACGACCGGCTGTGGGAAGGTGCACTCGTTGGAGGAGTTAACTCTTTAGGAAGTTTTTTCCCCCTACAGGAACTGCCGGATAACTGGAAGGCTTGGTAGAGGTCGATTTTGGTGGAGACCGAGGTTGCGAGGAAGTCGGCTTGTAAAAAGGGCCATGAGAGCGCTCAGTACCCGGATGAAGGCTGGGTGTGCCCTCACGAAGAGAACGATAAGAGTAAGATTTCCTGCGGGACATCGTTCCTGCAAAAAAGAGAAAAGCATATTAAAACTTTGAATACTCACGATATAAGAGTGCAAGGTCGGATAGTGTGTGTGATTTGTGCATCCCATATAATCCCCCCTAACAGACCCGGGCCTGAAGAAAGGCTCATCTGACCAGTTTCTTGTTCTCTAGTTGGAGCGATGTTCTCTTTAGAAGCAGGGAAGAAAGGCCCCCCTTCAAAGTCCTTCTCTGTATATACATCATCCGGTAGAGGAATTTTGTTCAGCTCATCAAATAACTGCTCTTCTGTCAAATCATCGGGAGCAGCGGTTTCGATTGGAGTAGAAATCGGGATTTCCTTGTACATGTCACCGCGGACCTCATCCCCTCTGTATATGTTCAGGTCCTCATCGTCTTGGAGGACTATCGGAGAAGGACTCTTTCGAAACTTAGTTGTTTCTACCACTTGCGAAGTTCCCTCTCCCTCCGTTGGGGGCACATACTTATGAGGTCTGCCGCCAGTGCTAAGTCGAAATCTTCTATCCAGAAGATGATGCTTATGAAGATTTTCCTCAGTAATGCATTTTTTGATCCTTAGAAAGTCGGATCTGCTTTGTAGAAGAATGGACAATCGATTGTTGTATAGTGGACGCTCCGTTTTCGAGAAGACGTGATCTGTTTAAGACAAAGAAAAAGGGGGGAGAATGTTAACGCCTAGACTTCTTGAACAAGATATTCGATTAGAAGCTTAAAGTTTACTTGATTTGAGCCATCTTCTTGAGCATCCGGCCTGTTTCTTGATATAAAACCAATCAGACTTAGGATCCCCTATATTGCTATATCCATCGTACAAAACCTTCCTATTCGCCACCGATTCAAAGAAAGAGAAATTTGGAGTCGCCGAAGAACGGTGCTTGAAAAGAAAGAAGAATGTCAAATCTCTGAATTTAAGTTTGGCGTGTAGGATCTCCGCGTATGCATCATATAGGGTGTATAGAGATGCGTAGGCGTTAGGATGAAGCTGCATCGGAGCAATACCCAGTCGTCTTAAAGTTTCGATGGCGATCAGAGGAAACGGAGGAATAGCTCCTACCAAGCACATGGTTCGACTGATTGCCATATATCCTTCCGGAGCTAGGTGGGGTCTATCTTCGCTTCCGGGTGTCAAGACATCATCCCAAGGAATCCCGTGTCTCAAGCAGATTCTTTTAAGCTTTATATCGTCGAGCTTAGATGCTAAAGAATCAGAAAATTTATCTATTCCGAGCACGCCAGGAATCTCGTCGGGAGCTCGCCCATCTATCTCAGACTCATCGCTAGATGATGTAATTTCGGACGGGTCTGATTCCGTTGCCTCGTATTCAGATCCAGAATCTTCACCTCCTAGATTAATTGGAGGAATCTTGGGGTTGTATTGCTCAGGAACCTCGGATTCCGCTTCTGTTGTGGATCTTGAAGGAGATTGATTATTCGACATTACTGCTAGGACGAGAAAACATGAACAATGAGATTAATACTACCCGTCCCCCGTGTGTGCAAGTGCCGGTGTGTGTGCTTGTGTGTGCATTAAAGATAAAGCGTGAAAGCTATCAAGATCATAAAAATATTAGTCATCATATGCAGTCAAATCATGTGGTCATTTAGTCCAGAAAGTCCGACATCAAGGCCCTAGCCTAACTGTCCAGAATTTTATGGTGACAAGGCATCGTTTAAAGTTCGAAATTCGTTTGGATCGTGAACTACGAGTCGGATCGCAAGGTAAAGGGATCGCCCTCCTTCGGATCGCAGGGTAGAAGAATCGCCCTCCTTCGGATCGCAGGGCAGGGGGATCGCCCCCTCACGGATCGTGAAATTAAGTGAACGGGGTCTTTGCCGAATCATTGCAGCCACCCCACGGTACGTGCCTCTGCCGTCACCACGACCCTCCGTCTCGCCACTCGCCTTCATCTTCTTCCTCTCCTCTCCTTGACCCCGATCCGAACTGGCTTTTTCTCTTCTTCTTCCTCCTCCGTTTTTCTCCTCCGAACTCCAACCCTTGAACCCATCAGCCATGGCGCCTCGAGGTTCCCCCAAAAATCACAATATTCCACCGTTTCTTCCCTCAAGCTAGTCGAAAAAAATTCATAAACAACAGCGATTACGAGTAAGGGTGCTTTCGGTGGGGTTACCTTTCTAAAAATTGGGAAAACACTCGGATTTTCGAAGGTTTGAAAAACTAGGGTTCGTTCCTCAATAATGCAGGCGAAACGATACGACAGAAAAAAGAAAGAAGAAAGTGAAGAGGGGGGGTCAACTTATATAGGCAAAAGGGCGACCGTTTGTCTCCCCTTCTTTGTCTTATTCGATCCACGAAAATAGGCGGGCCGCGAACCAAAAGCCCACCACGTCTCGAAGAGGAGCCCGTCTCATTCCGTTCGATGAAGAGGCCCAAGTGCACACCAAAGAACGAAACGAATGGCTTGATAACGGACCGCGACTCGAGCACGTGATCCAAGTCGATAAATTCAGTAATGAAGATTCTGAAGAATCCCAGAAAAGGCATTGTTCACTGATTCGAGACTCGCTGTGAAAAGACGATTCTATAGCTTCGAAGCATGTTCCATCATCAATAAAACATACTTCGAGGGGGCAAAATGTTGGCTAGCTTTTTGACCAAGTCACCCAAGTTCACTCACAAGAGGAAGGTATGAAACTATATTCCCCAAGTGCATGAAGGAACGGATCGCACACTATCGACTCGCCCACCATCGGATCGCACACTATCGACTCGCCCACTATCGAATCGCATCTCGTCGGATCGCCTCCTGTCTCATCAGCGAAACGAAACCTCTATGCGACTCGATCCGGACTCATATTGTTGCCCAGCGTAAAACGATACGATCCCCTGATGCATGGCGAACCCTCTGACCCATTCAAGCGTGAGCTAGTCTTCAGCGATCCGAGACGCACGGATCTAGCGACACGTGTCCCTAACCGTCATTTTGACCGATTCTCCCCATCTGCACGATCCGATTTTCAAGGGGATCGCGACACCTGTCCACAACGGCTAATCTGACTATTTCTCCAACGGAGGCGATGCGATCCGATATTCTCGGGATTCGTGCCACGTGTTACCACGACCCGCCTGACAAAATCAGCTATAAATAGCCCAGAGCTTGGCACTTTTTGGGACCTTTTAGCAATATTGAATACTGAATCCGCCATTATTGTCAAAATACTAGAGTATTGAGAGAAATCCTTGATTGTATTAGCTTTCAAAGTATAATCAATAATATATAAAGTGGACGTAGGCTCGTTAACGCCGAACCACTATAAATTCTGTGTGTTATTTTCTTTTTCCTCATTCTTCAGTTGAAACTCTATAACATTCGGAACAATTTGGGTGTTAGGTCCAAATTTTGATCTAACAATAGTTATTCAGGATGAGTTGCCATATCATACGACTGCTAGCGTAATTCGCAGGGCTACAGATAGCCTACAGCGGTCGGATGTTTCCTGAGGGAATCAGGCGTAACCATTGTGATCGCTGCGATCTAGAGTCAGGCGAATGGCATTAAATCGAATATTAGCCATTTGAAATAAAGTTAAAACAGACATAGTGATTCGAATATAAATTAATCAAATATTTGTTATTAGATAGGAATTAAATAAGTTGAGTTAATCAAGTAAGTTAATCAAGTCGAGTTTGTCAAGATGAGTTAATCAAACCGAGTTGATCCAAATGAGTTAATCCAAAGGAGTTATTCGAAATAGATTATTCGAATAGAGTTAAAGGAGTGAATTGAATATAGTTTATTCGAAAGGAGATTTATCGAATTTAAATCATTCGAAGAGAGATTATCGAATATAGTTATTCGAAGAAAGTGTTATCTAATATAGTTTATTCGAAAAGGAGCTATCGAATAGAGATTATTCGAAAAAGAGAATTATACACTGAATTCGATTATATCGAATTCGGGAAAGTAATATTTAATTTCCGGTTTAATCAAGATTTACTTATTTATTAATAGATGAGTGGTTTAGTTATTGAGTTAAATTAAGGATAAAAGACATTTTGAAGTTGGATATTTAAGAAGAAAGGAATTATAACACTATAGTTTAAATCAATGTTTTAAAATAAAGAAGGGGATTCATAAATAGAATACGAGTTACGTAAGGAAGTGTTAAAGATTTGAAAGGTGAACTTTGTCTATTTCGAGGTTAGGAATGTTGTTTAGTTAAATTCTGAGAGGTAATTATACCCCAACTTGATTGACTTCGTTTTTAACTAAGGGATGGGTAAGGTTCGATAGTGGAGATTGATTAAATGAATTTAGTTAACGAGTGTAATGGTTTAAATGGGCTTAGTGATGTTTTATTTAAACATCTGTTTAAATCAAATGAATAGATTTTGGAAACATTTTTCAAATATAACCAGAGATATTATCTAATCATAGAAAATGAACTGTAAATGAGAAGGAATACTGGAATGACAGTGATATGTGAAACAGAGATGGAAATGTTTTCCAAGGATTGATGGTGTATATTTTCTAAATTTAGAAAATAAGAAGTTACAAATATATAGAAATGGGGAAATGGATAAGTTAAAGAAAATTTTATAGAAAGAGATAAATGTGGATTGATGATTGATCGATAGAATTTCCATCTGGAAATAATATCGATGTTTGCACATCTGTTTTCTTTGATAGTTAAATCGCCGACTATCGAAGTTTTTGAGCATTTTATCGTCGTCAATATGGGGAGACCGGGATCAAATGCATTATCTGAAAACCACTTTGTATGGACGTTAGCGTTGCGATCAAATATTGAAGACGGAGTTATGCAAGGACTATCCTGTTAAAGAATAGTGCCTTCGGTTTGTCCAATCCCAGGACAACGTGAATGGACGAATGTCTAACAAAGTATATCTAACAGATCGCGTAAGTTGATCTCTTCAAACATACTTATGTTTGGTGGCGGAGGAATTCGTTTCTCTTAGCTTTATACCTGTAATAACCCGGAAATCTGGGCCAGTTTAAATTTTCTATTTTGGCAATTTTAGCGAATTTTGATTATTTAAAATGAATTATTTTAAATAATATCGACGAGAAATTTATTTTGAACAGAATTCGAACGTATATATTATATAGATCGTCGTTAGAATATAAATAATTATTTATAATTATCAAATAGAATTGAAAATGGCGCAGTAGTTCGATAATTCGATTTCAAACTTCAGTTGAACATACCGGGTGCAAAATAAACCAGATTTTAGTGAAACCAAAAAAAATAGGATCTATTTGAGAATATCTTTCCAACGAATCCGAAAAATTGAAATTTCATAGCGGGGATCAAAAGATAGGTCCGGTTGAAAATTCTGAATAGTCGCTATGGAATTCAGGCCCTTAAAAATGGGAATTTTGCAAACGACCTCGGATTTCGACGAAACCACTTTTGTTGGATCCGGGATGTCAAGTTATTTCTAGGTTTCAAATTTCATAATTTTTCGAATCCATACGTGAGCGTGGCAAAGGAAAACGCGTTTGACCAGTTTCAGTTTATTTTAATCGACTGAAAAATGGCCATTTTTCAAACGGTCTCAGAATTCGACGAAACTAGTTTTTTTAGGACCGTATCGTCAATAAGAAGCTAGAAAATATTTTTCTGGAATTTTTTGGGTTAGTATGTGACCCCAGTAAATTGAAATGTGCGTTCAAATTCAATATATAGAGTTATATGTTGATTTTGACGGAAACGGATCGAAACAGTCGAATCAGCTTACGATACATATCCCATTGTGTTCGTAATGGGGGTAATACGCTAAGGGCGATAGTCGTTGGGTCTCGTTTCGAGGTCAAATAAAAAGTCAACCTTTTGGATAATTTAAATAATTAAATAAATATAATAACCCCCACACCCTTTTTTCTCTCTTTCTCCCTTTCATTACAGATCGAACCCGTTAGGTCAAATAAAAAAAACGCTGCTCGAGATCGACGGAATCCTCCTCCGCCAGCGCAGCGTTGACCGCGACCCCCTCCCTCCCTCTGGCGATCGGCTGACGCTTCCCCCAAGCCCCCTCTTCTCCCCCACCTCGCACGTTTCAGCCCCATCCTCGAAACCCCCTCCCTTTCTTCCAAAAGAACCGCCCCCTCCGATGCAAACCCGCCTTGAAACCCTAACTCCGACACACCCGATTGGCGCACCCCCTTCAGACTTTCTGCCTCCTCCCTTTCTCCACTCCGACGCAGCGAGACCCCCCTGGAACCCCTAGCTCGAGCGCCCTCACATTGGGCCCAATGACGGCGATCTACGCCTCGCCCCTCCACTTTCGAGCGTGCCACCCAAGGAGACCGCCACCTTAACGCTGTGAGATTTGCTTACTTATTTATTTACTTTATTCCTTTTTCCCTTTTATTTATATAGTTATATGTTAAAATGTGGTTATTAAGGTCTGACTTTTCAAATGAAGATTTGATTTTTATCAAGTTTAAGAACTGATATTTTTATACGATAGGAATAATAAAAATATAATTTTTACATCAAAGGAAGAATAAAAATATGATTTTTATATTAATGGAAGACGTAAAAATATAATTTTTATATTATAGAGAGGTTCAAATATAATTTTTATATGATGTAAAGATTTAAAAATATAATTTTCATATAAGGTAGAGTATAAAAATATAAATTTTATTATAGTAGAGTAATAAAAATATGATTTTTATTAATGTAAGAGATTAACAATATGATTTTTATATAATAGAAATATTAAAGAAGTGATTTTTATATAATAGAAATATTAAAAATATGATTTTTATTAATGTAAGAGATTAAAAATATGATTTTTATATAATAGAAATATTAAAGAAGTGATTTTTATATAATAGAAATATTAAAGATATGATTTTTATATAATAGAAATATTAAAGATATGATTTTTATATAATAGAGATAAAAAAAATATGATTTTTATATAGTGTATAGAGTAAAAATAGATAAAGTAGAAATAAAAATATGATTTTTATTTATTGAAATGAAGTGATAAAAATATAATTTTAATTTGAACAGCGTGAAAAGAACTACATTGGAATTGCAAGCAGATCCAGACGGTTCAGCGGTTCAAAAGCAAAGCACGGCGGAGTGGAACCATCTGTGAGAACTTCTCACCTTTTAATTTTGTTTTCTAGTTAAATTATATACTAGGATGCAGACGGTGTTTAGTAGCACCCGACACCCATCGTCCACAGACCATGGACGGCTTGTATGCTTGTTTGTTTGATTTTGATCTGTAGTTGACTGTGTGATGTGAAATGAAATAAAATATTTATATAGTTGAAATAAAATATTTTATAGTGGAAAATATTTTATAGTTAAAAATAGAATTTTTAACGTGTATACGAAATGAAATAAATATTTATAAACAAATCGGAGAATTGTTTATATACACTGATTTGATTGATATTGATTGGGACGATAAATTTTACACATCGCCCAACTGCACAAATAAAATCTGTGTTTGATTGTTTGAAAACCCCACACGGGTATTCAGATGATATATGACATAAAATAATCCCAATAATTAGTTGTATGTCGATCGATTGATTGACAGACTGTTATAAGCGTTAAATATTTATATTTGATGCTTATACAGTGTAGAATGCTGTGACGAGAAGGAATTTCGCTCGGTCCGCACCGGTCGCTAAACCGAGCCAGACCGCTCGAAACGCCCTATCATTGAGAACAGGACAAAACAGAACGCATATAAAAGAACATTTCATTGTATATTACAACAATGCATCAGATTACAAGAATACATAGAGTATAAATGAATAAATATTACACAGAAATATCAGAGATTTAAATTACATATTAATACATAGCAGCGGAAAATAATACAATACACAACTAGAAGAGATATACAGATACAAAGCTTTCCGGATATCATTCCAGCTGTAAACCAGGATCCTGTGAATATAAATCTGCAAAACCAAAACTACTAGCTGCCCGTGTCAAAATAGGGGCACCCAGAGTTTAGGTTAAAACAATAAACTCCAGGTCAGTCATGGGACTGGTGTGAGAACTAAAACAGTTATAAATCTTTATTTTAAAGTTAGGTAAATCAAGGGACCGCGCCGTATAACACGGAACGGGTTTCCTCCCAAGAATACCAGTGCATAAAACAAACAGCGCGATGCTAAATAAAGAAAAATGAAGCTGTTATAAGACCCAGGTCCCATCACACAATGCAACGCAGTCGAGGATAGGGTTTTCCCTTATAACAGCCAAAGAATGCTTGGTATGTTTAAAACAAATCATTTGATACTATTATAAGTGTCTAGTGTATAAAACAACTTCAAATCATAAGTATCAATCATAGGCGGCATGGGTACCATATATCATGTCGCCATATATAGGTTTACAAATAAAACCGCAAAGTCACGTATTTGGAAATTGGATTTCCTTCTATGAACCGAGGCAAAAGATAGTCCTCAACCGATTCGAGACGCTCTAGCCCGTGTCTCAGGATCAGAGCTCGAGTGACCCTTGGAGCGACAGGGCCGGTCCACCAATGTGGATTAAACTTAAACCCTGAACACTGCGTTTCCCCACCCTTTGGGGTGTCAATGAGCCAACAAATGACTCCATCGGACCCGGATCGTCCGATCAAACCGAGGCGCCTCGCAACAGCAACAACCACATAAGTCAAACTCGTCAAGGCATGTAAAACCACTGACGCCACTTTTTAGCTAGAAGGAAACGCATGCCCTCCCTGAGGTCCGTCTCCCGTTTTTGGTTCATACCGGGTGTGAAACACGCGAGGTAAACGTTACACAAAGCTACGCCACAAAGGCCGTGCTTTGATCATCACCACAAGACTTTGCTTTTCAACAGAAGCCTGGATCAATTGCCACTTAGGCATGCCACACAGGCAATTCACTCCATGCGTTTGATATCCATCAATATATAACCCCTGAGCTCGTACGTCTCAGAGAAGGGCGTTAAGCAAGAGAATAAATTCTCCGCCGCCAAACAGATATATATTTAATAGAAATCAATCACACAGACTAAAATCCAATGTCAGACACACAGTCCATTTACAAGTCCGTTCTGGGGCTGAACGAAACCGGAGGCACCTAGTACCCCGCATATCCATCGATCTCCAAGCACGTCTGGACGATCACTAACTGCTTCCATCTTCTTGGGTGTACAGCCCAATCAAGATCATCAGTAATCACCCAAACGACGTGAAGACTTCTGGTCTTCGACCACCGTTTTCATCTTCAACACCACGTCGAATCAGTTATTCAGAATGGGATAAACCCGGTCTTTCTGAATAACTCGCGTATAAATTATAAACGTGTTACACAAACACAACATACGCCTCATTCCAATTCAGAATATTCTTTTATTCAAATATTCCTATACTTTGGGAAAAAGTTCCCATTAATTTTATCCAAGATAAATTCTTTAAATTTATCCTTTAATCTCCTTTGAATATCAATTCAAACTAGTCGGGATTAGCGAACCACACCAAAGTAATCATTTATTTTATTTCCCAATCCCAACCTATTCATCCCATGAAGTAAAACTGGTAATACTTCATATCTAACACCACAGTGTTATCGGTAAATTCAATTACCATTTCACGTTCAAATCTAATTAAAGATTTAACCATCGCCTGGAGCAAAACTGGTGATACCCCATTTTCGATCATCTCAATCTAATTAAAGATTCAATAAAACTCCACTTAGTTTTAATCTTTAACTGGGTTAAAGAATCAGTGTCATTTAAAACACGGTTCACGATAAACCCAAAATCACATTCCATTAATTATCGGGTTAAAGAACAAGTGTTATTTAAAACACGGTTCACGATAAATCCAAAAATCAATACCAATTCAATTCCAATTAAATATCGTTTAATTGGTACACTTCATTAAATCTAAATAAAAGATTTAATCTTTTCACAACTAGGTTCAAGAACAGTGTTAGTGAAGACACCATTCGCGACAAACCCAAATCACATTTGATATTCAATACAAGGCTCTGAATAGAAAATATATCGGCTTATATTCAATATCAAATTCTACGACTAACAAATGTCGTATTGGAAATAACGATATAAATATATATCTTTCAAATTTCCATAACAACATCTGTATAATCACGAATTCCAACATCGAAATATTCCGAAGACAATTTCGATTCAAATCCACTCCAATGCAATCATTGGAAATTTTGGTTATTTTCAAAACCCTTTTCAAATTCAATTTATTTATTTAAAAATAAATAGAATTATAATTCTAGTTCAAAACTAGTTCATTTCGATAAAAATCTATTTTTATCTTTTCAAATATGGAGTTTTTCATCCCAAATCTTCACAAATCATTTCTTATGATTTTACACAAATTATTACTATTTTTAATAATTTTATCAAGGCCCGTACAGTCGATTTCCATCAATGGCCATCGAACTGCACTTATAACGACCTTTTTCAAATTTGATTTGGACATAATTCCAAATCCAACCGTTAGATTTCTAATTTCTAATATTCGTTAGAAAGCTCTTTTCGATACGAACCCAACGGTTCCGGTTTTAGGAGAATCCGACGGTCGGATCTCCCGTAATGTCCGTTTGAAATAAATGGTCGAAATTCACGAACTGCCGCGGCGCGGCGCGTTCTATTCAGGCCATTATATTATATATATAATATATATAATATATACTTCGTCGATTTCTATTTGAAACGAATTATATAAATAGTTTTGAATTCGTTTCAAAAACATTTTCAACTTCCTTTTCAATTCAAATCACAATTGAATTCTTCTTTATAGATTCGTTTTAAAATTCATTTCTATTCAATTCAAATTTCAATTCAATTTGAATTCGTTTTCAATTCAATTCATTTCGAAATCGTTTTCAATTCAATTCATTTCGAAATCGTTTTCAATTCACTTCATTTCGAAATCGTTTTCAATTCACTTTGAAATCGTTTTCAATTCACTTCATTTCGAAATCGTTTTCAATTCAATTCATTTCGAAATCGTTTTCAATTCAATTCATTTCGAAATCGTTTTTCAATTCAATTCATTTCGAAATCATTTTCAATTCAATTCATTTCGAAATCGTTTTCAATTCAATTCATTTTGAAATCGTTTTCAATTCAATTTATTTCGAAATCGTTTTCAATTCACTTCATTTCGAAATCGTTTTCAATTCAATTCGAAATCGTCGATTTCGAAATCACTTTTCAATATTCATTTTAAAATGAATAAAGTCGATATAAATATCGTTTACGTCAAAATGGCGTCAATCTAATCAACACGGCTTCATAAATTTCTATTTTCAAATATTCTATTTCAAATATTTCTTTTTCAAAATAGTTGTTATTATCAAAATATTTCGTTCAACACATGACCAATCTCAATAGATGAGTACTGTCAACACATGAACCTTTATTTTATATTGATAAAGATGTAAATTTTATTACTAAAATATTTCGTTCAACACATGACCAATCTCAATGGATGAGTACTGTCAACACATGAACTTTTATTTTATAGTGATAAAGATATAAATTTTATTACTAAAATATTTCGTTCAACACATGACCAATCTCAATGGATGAGTATTGTCAACACATGAACTTTTATTTTATAGTGATAAAGATATAAATTTTATTACTAAAATATTTCGTTCAACACATGACCAATCTCAATGGATGAGTACTGTCAACACATGAACCTTTATTTTATAATATTCTTTATTTTTCAAATTGGAATGAGGCCCAATCAATTACCATATAAAGTTAATTATATGGATTTTCATACAACACATGTATATCATAGCATTGAAAAATAATCAACCATCAACCAAAGTGCACTACACTGTATAAGCATCAAATATAGATATTCAACGCTTATAACAGCCTGTCAATCAATCGATCGACACATTTAATCAATCAGGATGAGTGAACTTCAAATTTCATCCCAACACCCGTGTGGGGTTTCAAACAATCAAACGCATATTTTATTTGTGCAGTTGGGCGATGTGTAAAATTTATCGTCCCAATCAATGTCATTCAAATAGGTGTGCATAAACAAACCGTCCGGTTTATAAATGAATATTTTATTCACTTCACGTTAAAAATTATATTTTTAACAATAAAACATTTTATTTCAACCTATGAATTTCTATTCAATTCATTTACACAATAAAATGATATTTTTATTTTCTAACATATTTTAGAAAATTTCGGCGGCATAACGGCACGATACTAGAAACGGGACGAGGCCTAGCCTTATCCCCGGTCTAGTGAAGGCCCACGCCATTCACACATCAATCATATCAATTTCATTTCACCAACCAATTCAATCTAAACAAAATATTCTAACCAACCACACAACCAAACAATTTAACAAACAAGCCATCCATGGTCTGTGGATGACGGGTGTCGGGTGCTACTAAACACCGTCTGCACCCTAGTATATATATATAACTAGAAAATTTAAATTGAAAGGTGAGAAGTTCTCACAGATAGCTATCCAATCATCTTGACTCTTCTTTGATAGAAATCTTCATCGTTATCGCCTCTTCGTCAGCTTCGTCGCCCGTAGCCACTACATATATAAAAATCGAATTTTTACTTCGCTATTCAATATATAAAAATCGAATTTTTACTTCGCTATTCAATATATAAAAATCGAATTTTTACTTCGCTATTCAATATATAAAAATCACATTTTTAAATCTGAAGTTTAACATATAAAAATCACTTTTTTAAATCTGAAGTTTAACATATAAAAATCACATTTTTAAATCTGAAGTTTAACATATAAAAATCATATTTTTATTTCGAAGTTCTATATATAAAAATCATATTTTTATTTCGAAGTTCTATATATAAAAATCATATTTTTATTTCGAAGTTCTATATATAAAAATCATATTTTTATTTCGAAGTTCTATATATAAAAATCATATTTTTCAATGCTATACAAAAATCAAAACTTTTTTTTTTTTAAAGCTCTTGTCTTTTTATTTTTAAAGATCTAAACTTCTTCATTTAAAAACTGAAATTAACAAGGTTTTTTTTATAGTTAAAAAAAAACTGAAATTAACAAGGTTTTTTATCTCTAAATTAACTACACAAAAGTAAATAAAATAAATGAATAAAGAAGACTTACAACATTTTTTTTTTTAAAAAAAGGGGGAGGGTCTTCATCGTCCGGTGCTGCACTGGGGGGGGGGGGGGGAGGGGAAAGCGCCGTCGTTGGTGGCAGAGGCTCGAGAGGGTTGCTGAGGTGGTGGCTCGCGATTAGGGTTTCGGGCCTAAAGATTCACGGATTTGGAGCGAGCTCTGGAGAAGGTCGGAGGGAAGGCTGACGCAGCGGAGGGGGGTCCTCCTTGGTGGCGGCTGGCGCCAGGAATCCCGGCGGTGGCGCGGTCCTCCGCGAGATGGATTTTCCGTCGTGTTGCTGTTTTTTTTTCTTTTAATTCGATTTCAGTTCGAACGATAATTGGGGGTTGACTTTAGATAAAGGGAAGGGAGGGGGTTTTATTATATTTTATAATTTAATAATATTTTAATTCATCACTTAATTATTTAACACCACAAACTCAAATCGAATCCCAACGACTGTCGCCCCTAGCTAATTACCCCTATCCTGAACGCAATGAGATATGCCACGTAAGCCAATTCGTCAATTACGATCATTTTTCAGCTAAATTAAAATATAATTCAATGTATATTCAGTTTAAACGTACATTTTAATTTACCAGGGTCACATACTGACTCGAAGAATTCCAGAAAAATATTTTCTAGCTTCGTATTGGCGATACGGTCCTAACAAAACTAGTTTCGTCGAATTCTGAGACCGTTAGAAAAATGGTCATTTTCCAGTCGATTGAAATCAACTGAATCTGGTCAAACGCGTTTTCCTTTGCCACGCTCACATATTGATTTGAAAAATTATGAAATTTGGAATCTAGCAATAACTTGACATCACGGATCCAACAAAAGTGGTTTCATCGAATTCTGAGACCGTTAGAAAAATGGTCATTTTCCAGTCGATTGAAATCAACTAAATCTGGTCAAACGCGTTTTCCTTTGCCACGCTCACATATTGATTTGAAAAATTATGAAATTTGGAATCTAGCAATAACTTGACATCACGGATCCAACAAAAGTGGTTTCGTCGAAATCCGAGGTCGTTTGCACAATGTCTATTTTTAAGGGCCTGAATTCCATAGCGACTATTCAGAATTTTCAACTGGACATATCTTTTGATTCCCATTAGGAAATTTCGATTATTCGGATTCGTTGGAAAGATATTCACTATTAGATTCCATTATTTTTGGTTTCACTAAAATCCGGATTGTTTTGCACCCGGTACATTCAATTGAAGTTTGAAATCGAATTATCGAACTACCGCGCCATTTTCAATTCCTATTTATAATTATAAATAATTATTTATATTCCAACGACGGCGTATATAATATATACGTTCTAATTATATTCAAAATAGATTTCTCGTCGATATTATTTAAAATAATCTATTTTAAATATTCTAAATTCGCTAAAATAGCCAAAATAAAAATTTTAAACTGGCCCAGAATTTCCGGGTTATTACAATCTCCCCCACTTAAAACTTTTCGTCCCCGAAAAGGAACAAAGTCGAAAGTGGTTTGATTATTCAGCTCAACTTCCATTGTTTTGATTACGGCTTAAGTTCTTCAACTTTTTAGTTTCTAAGAACTTTTCAAAAATTTCAAAAATTTGGCTAACACCCTAAATTTTCGAAAAATTTCGCCATAACCTCCCCTGCAATGGGAGCATCGGGGAATTTCAAATAGCTTCCCCGGTCCTTCAGATCTCAAAAAGAAAAAGAAAAAGCCAAGCAGCTAGCCAATAGGCTCATAAAATCAACATCACCCAAACAAAACAGTAAATTATGTAGTAAACATGTACCTATTTGTCGGGCAAACAAATTTTATTCTCTGGCTCTAGCCTCCTTGCTATGACCTGTTCAATGATATATATGTATATGCAAGCAAATGCAACCAACCTTCAATATAATTCAATATGTGATTCAGTTAGGCTAAATGGCTAAAAATTAGCAAACAAATAAACAAACAACACAAACATCAATCAATTAGTTGATTAGAGTTTCAAATGCATAACTTTGATATATAGTCAAAAATCAGATTTTTGATGCCAAATCACAACAATAGGTCCTATCTAATTTTGGTTCTCACACCAGTCAATAGGAAATATATAGAAAGCCCACTTTCGTCACTCGAACATAAATTCTAATGATGGAGCTCCATCATCAAAATCATCTCCGGGCGATTAGAGTGTAATTCTATATCTATCCAGTATATTAAAATTTCGAATACACGCGGATCAGACGTATACGCAAAATCTATATATACTGGATTGTCCACATCAATATAAATAGATAATCAAATACGAATAATCGATTTAAATTTTCAAAACAAAAATTTGTTTTCACTTTCAAAAATATACTCTTCACACTCGTTCTAGGATACTACTGATCCCATCTCTAACGAGTCATTCCATTGGATATTACTAATCCAATATCTGATGAATTCTTTCGTATGGTTCTAATGTGTCTTGTTCTCTGAGCTTTGTAAACCAAAGCTCTGATACCAACTGTGACGAGAAGGAATTTCGCTCGGTCCGCACCGGTCGCTAAACCGACCCAGACCGCTCGAAACGCCCTATCGTTGAGAACAGGACAAAACAGAACGCATATAAAAGAACATTTCATTGTATATTACAACAATGCATCAGATTACAAGAATACATAGAGTATAAATGAATAAATATTACACAGAAATATCAGAGATTTAAATTACATATTAATACATAGCAGCGGAAAATAATACAATACACAACTAGAAGAGATATACGGATACAAAGCTTTCCGGATATCATTCCAGCTGTAAACCAGGATCCTGTGAATATAAATCTGCAAAACCAAAACTACTAGCTGCCCGTGTCAAAATAGGGGCACCCAGAGTTTAGGTTAAAACAATAAACTCCAGGTCAGTCATGGGACTGGTGTGAGAACTAAAACAGTTATAAATCTTTATTTTAAAGTTAGGTAAATCAAGGGACCACGCCGTATAACACGGAACGGGTTTCCTCCCAAGAATACCAGTGCATAAAACAAACAGCGCGATGCTAAATAAAGAAAAATGAAGCTGTTATAAGACCCAGGTCCCATCACACAATGCAACGCAGCCGAGGATAGGGTTTTCCCTTATAACAGCCAAAGAATGCTTGGTACGTTTAAAACAAATCATTTGATACTATTATAAGTGTCTAGTGTATAAAACAACTTCAAATTATAAGTATCAATCATAGGCGGCATGGGTACCATATATCATGTCGCCATATATAGGTTTACAAATAAAACCGCAAAGTCACGTATTTGGAAATTGGATTTCCTTCTATGAACCGAGGCAAAAGATAGTCCTCAACCGATTCGAGACGCTCTAGCCCGTGTCTCAGGATCAGAGCTCGAGTGACCCTTGGAGCGACAGGGCCGGTCCACCGATGTGGATTAAACTTAAACCCTAAACACTGCGTTTCCCCACCCTTTGGGGTGTCAATGAGCCAACAAATGACTCCATCGGACCCGGATCGTCCGATCAAACCGAGGCGCCTCGCAACAGCAACAACCACATAAGTCAAACTCGTCAGGGCGTGTAAAACCACTGACGCCACTTTTTATCTAGAAGGAAACGCATGCCCTCCCTGAGGTCCGTCTCCCGTTTTTGGTTCATACCGGGTGTGAAACACGCGAGGTAAACGTTACACAAAGCTACGCCACAAAGGCCGTGCTTTGATCATCACCACAAGACTTTGCTTTTCAATAGAAGCCTCGATCAATTGCCACTTAGGCATGCCACACAGGCAATTCACTCCATGCGTTTGATATCCATCAATATATAACCCCTGAGCTCGTACGTCTCAGAGAAGGGCGTTAAGCAAGAGAATAAATTCTCCGCCGCCAAACAGATATATATTTAATAGAAATCAATCACACAGACTAAAATCCAATGTCAGACACACAGTCCATTTACAAGTCCGTTCTGGGGCTGAACGAAACCGGAGGCACCTAGTACCCCGCATATCCATCGATCTCCAAGCACGTCTGGACGATCACTAACTGTTTCCATCTTCTGGGGTGTACAGCCCAATCAAGATCATCAGTAATCACCCAAACGACGTGAAGACTTCTGGTCTTCGACCACCGTTTTCATCTTCGACACCACGTCGAATCAGTTATTCAGAATGGGATAAACCCGGTCTTTCTGAATAACTCGCATATAAATTATAAACGTGTTACACAAACACAACATACGCCTCATTCCAATTCAGAATATTCTTTTATTCAAATATTCCTATACTTTGGGAAAAAGTTCCCATTAATTTTATCCAAGATAAATTCTTTAAATTTATCCTTTAATCTCCTTTGAATATCAATTCAAACTAGTCGGGATTAGCGAACCACACCGAAGTAATCATTTATTTTATTTCCCAATCCCAACCTATTCATCCCATGAAGTAAAACTGGTAATACTTCATATCTAACACCACAGTGTTATCGGTAAATTCAATTACCATTTCACGTTCAAATCTAATTAAAGATTTAACCATCGCCTGGAGCAAAACTGGTGATACCCCATTTTCGATCATCTCAATCTAATTAAAGATTCATTAAAACTCCACTTAGTTTTAATCTTTAACTGGGTTAAAGAATCAGTGTCATTTAAAACACGGTTCACGATAAACCCAAAATCACATTCCATTAATTATCGGGTTAAAGAACAAGTGTTATTTAAAACACGGTTCACGATAAACCCAAAAATCAATACCAATTCAATTCCAATTAAATATCGTTTAATTGGTACACTTCATTAAATCTAAATAAAAGATTTAATCTTTTCACAACTAGGTTCAAGAACAGTGTTAGTGAAGACAACATTCGCGACAAACCCAAATCACATTTGATATTCAATACAAGGCTCTGAATAGAAAATATATCGGCTTATATTCAATATCAAATTCTACGACTAACAAATGTCGTATTGGAAATAACGATATAAATATATATCTTTCAAATTTCCATAACAACATCTGTATAATCACGAATTCCAACGTCGAAATATTCCGAAGACAATTTCGATTCAAATCCACTCCAATGCAATCATTGGAAATTTTGGTTATTTTCAAAACCCTTTTCAAATTCAATTTATTTATTTAAAAATAAATAGAATTATAATTCTAGTTCAAAACTAGTTCATTTCGATAAAAATCTATTTTTATCTTTTCAAATATGGAGTTTTTCATCCCAAATCTTCACAAATCATTTCTTATGATTTTACACAAATTATTACTATTTTTAATAATTTTATCAAGGCCCGTACAGTCGATTTCCATCAATGGCCATCGAACTGCACTTATAGCGACCTTTTTCAAATTTGATTTGGACATAATTCCAAATCCAACCATTAGATTTCTAATTTCTAATATTCGTTAGAAAGATCTTTTCGATACGAACCCAACGGTTCCGGTTTTAGGAGAATCCGACGGTCGGATCTCCCGTAATGTCCGTTTGAAATAAATGGTCGAAATTCACGAACTGCCGCGGCGCGGCGCGTTCTATTCAGGCCATTATATTATATATATAATATATATAATATATACTTCGTCGATTTCTATTTGAAACGAATTATATAAATAGTTTTGAATTCGTTTCAAAAACATTTTCAACTTCCTTTTCAATTCAAATCACAATTGAATTCTTCTTTATAGATTCGTTTTAAAATTCATTTCTATTCAATTCAAATTTCAATTCAATTTGAATTCGTTTTCAATTCAATTCATTTCGAAATCGTTTTCAATTCAATTCATTTCGAAATCATTTTCAATTCACTTCATTTCGAAATCGTTTTCAATTCACTTTGAAATCGTTTTCAATTCACTTCATTTCGAAATCGTTTTCAATTCAATTCATTTCGAAATCGTTTTCAATTCAATTCATTTCGAAATCGTTTTTCAATTCAATTCATTTCGAAATCGTTTTAAATTCAATTCATTTCGAAATCGTTTTCAATTCAATTCATTTCGAAATCGTTTTCAATTCAATTTATTTCGAAATCGTTTTCAATTCACTTCATTTCGAAATCGTTTTCAATTCAATTCGAAATCGTCGATTTCGAAATCACTTTTCAATATTCATTTTAAAATGAATAAAGTCGATATAAATATCGTTTACGTCAAAATGGCGTCAATCTAATCAACACGGCTTCATAAATTTCTATTTTCAAATATTCTATTTCAAATATTTCTTTTTCAAAATAGTTGTTATTATCAAAATATTTCGTTCAACACATGACCAATCTCAATAGATGAGTACTGTCAACACATGAACCTTTATTTTATATTGATAAAGATGTAAATTTTATTACTAAAATATTTCGTTCAACACATGACCAATCTCAATGGATGAGTACTGTCAACACATGAACTTTTATTTTATAGTGATAAAGATATAAATTTTATTACTGAAATATTTCGTTCAACACATGACCAATCTCAATGGATGAGTACTGTCAACACATGAACTTTTATTTTATAGTGATAAAGATATAAATTTTATTACTAAAATATTTCGTTCAACACATGACCAATCTCAATGGATGAATACTGTCAACACATGAACCTTTATTTTATAATATTCTTTATTTTTCAAATTGGAATGAGGCCCAATCAATTACCATATAAAGTTAATTATATGGATTTTCATACAACACATGTATATCATAGCATTGAAAAATAATCAACCATCAACCAAAGTGCACTACACTGTATAAGCATCAAATATAGATATTCAACGCTTATAACAGCCTGTCAATCAATCGATCGACACATTTAATCAATCAGGATGAGTGAACTTCAAATTTCATCCCAACACCTGTGTGGGGTTTCAAACAATCAAACGCATATTTTATTTGTGCAGTTGGGCGATGTGTAAAATTTATCGTCCCAATCAATGTCATTCAAATAGGTGTGCATAAACAAACCGTCCGGTTTATAAATGAATATTTTATTCACTTCACGTTAAATTTTATATTTTTAACGATAAAACATTTTATTTCAACCTATGAATTTCTATTCAATTCATTTACACAATAAAATGATATTTTTATTTTCTAACATATTTTAGAAAATTTCGGCGGCATAACGGCACGATACTAGAAACGGGACGAGGCCTAGCCTTATCCCCGGTCTAGTGAAGGCCCACGCCATTCACACATCAATCATATCAATTTCATTTCACCAAACAATTCAATCTAAACAAAATATTCTAACCAACCACACAACCAAACAATTTAACAAACAAGCCATCCATGGTCTGTGGATGACGGGTGTCGGGTGCTACTAAACACCGTCTGCATCCTAGTATATATATAACTAGAAAATTTAAATTGAAAGGTGAGAAGTTCTCACAGATAGCTATCCAATCATCTTGACTCTTCTTTGATAGAAATCTTCATCGTTATCGCCTCTTCGTCAGCTTCGTCGCCCGTAGCCACTACATATATAAAAATCGAATTTTTACTTCGCTATTCAATATATAAAAATCGAATTTTTACTTCGCTATTCAATATATAAAAATCGAATTTTTACTTCGCTATTCAATATATAAAAATCACATTTTTAAATCTGAAGTTTAACATATAAAAATCACTTTTTTAAATCTGAAGTTTAACATATAAAAATCACATTTTTAAATCTGAAGTTTAACATATAAAAATCATATTTTTATTTCGAAGTTCTATATATAAAAATCATATTTTTATTTCGAAGTTCTATATATAAAAATCATATTTTTCAATGCTATACAAAAATCAAATTTTTTTTTTTTTAAAAGCTCTTGTCTTTTTATTTTTAAAGATCTAAACTTCTTCATTTAAAAACTGAAATTAACAAGGTTTTTTTTATAGTTAAAAAAAACTGAAATTAACAAGGTTTTTTATCTCTAAATTAACTACACAAAAGTAAATAAAATAAATGAATAAAGAAGACTTACAATATTTTTTTTCTTAAAAAAAAAAGGGGAGGGTCTTCATCGTCTGGCGCTGCACTGGGGGGGGGGGGGGAAGCGCCGTCGTTGGTGGCAGAGGCTCGAGAGGGTTGCTGAGGTGGTGGCTCGCGATTAGGGTTTCGGGCCTAAGGATTCACGGATTTGGAGCGAGCTCTGGAGAAGGTCGGAGGGAAGGCTGACGCAGCGGAGGGGGGGTCCTCCTTGGTGGCGGCTGGCGCCAGGAATCCCGGCGGTGGCGCGGTCCTCCGCGAGATGGATTTTCCGTCGTGTTGCTTTTTTTTTTCTTTTAATTCGATTTCAGTTCGAACGATAATTGGGGGTTGACTTTAGATAAAGGGAAGGGAGGGGGTTTTATTATATTTTATAATTTAATAATATTTTAATTCATCACTTAATTGTTTAACACCACAAACTCAAATCGAATCCCAACGACTGTCGCCCCTAGCTAATTACCCCTATCCTGAACGCAATGAGATATGCCACGTAAGCCAATTCGTCAATTACGATCATTTTTCACCTAAATTAAAATATAATTCAATGTATATTCAGTTTAAACATACATTTTAATTTACCAGGGTCACATACTGACTCGAAGAATTCCAGAAAAATATTTTCTAGCTTCGTATTGGCGATACGGTCCTAACAAAACTAGTTTCGTCGAATTCTGAGACCGTTAGAAAAATGGTCATTTTCCTGTCGATTGAAATCAACTGAATCTGGTCAAACGCGTTTTCCTTTGCCACGCTCACATATTGATTTGAAAAATTATGAAATTTGGAATCTAGCAATAACTTGACATCACGGATCCAACAAAAGTGGTTTCGTCGAATTCTGAGACCGTTAGAAAAATGGTCATTTTCCAGTCGATTGAAATCAACTAAATCTGGTCAAACGCGTTTTCCTTTGCCACGCTCACATATTGATTTGAAAAATTATGAAATTTGGAATCTAGCAATAACTTGACATCACGGATCCAACAAAAGTGGTTTCGTCGAAATCCGAGGTCGTTTGCACAATGTCTATTTTTAAGGGCCTGAATTCCATAGCAACTATTAAGAATTTTCAACTGGACATATCTTTTGATTCCCGTTAGGAAATTTCGATTATTCGGATTCGTTGGAAAGATATTCACTATTAGATTCCATTATTTTTGGTTTCACTAAAATCCGGATTGTTTTGCACCCGGTACATTCAATTGAAGTTTGAAATCGAATTATCGAACTACCGCGCCATTTTCAATTCCTATTTATAATTATAAATAATTATTTATATTCCAACGACGGCGTATATAATATATACGTTCTAATTATATTCAAAATAGATTTCTCGTCGATATTATTTAAAGTAATCTATTTTAAATATTCTAAATTCGCTAAAATAGCCAAAATAAAAATTTTAAACTGGCCCAGAATTTCCGGGTTATTACAAATGCACTTTGGATGATGGTTGATTATTCATCGTTGTTATAGTATACATGTGTCGTAGAAAATCCATAGAAATAAAATCTATGGTAATTGATTGGTCTTCATTCCAGTTTTGAATAGAAATATTTGAAAAAAGAAATATTTGAAATAGAATATTTGAAAATAGAAATATATAAAGCCGTGTTGATTAGATTGATGCCATTTTGACGTGAACGATATTTATATCGATTTTGTTCATTTTATAAAGAATATCAAAAGTGATTTCAAAATCTGATATTTTGAAAAGAATTAGAATTCGAATTGAAAGTGAATAGAAATGAATTCGAATTGAAAGTGAATAGAAATGAATTCGAATTGAAAGTGAATAGAAATGAATTCGAATTGAAAGTGAATAGAAATGAATTCGAATTGAAAGTGCATAGAAATGAATTCGAATTGAAATTGAATATAAATGAATTCGAATTGAAATTGAATTGAAAACGAACTGAAATTGAATTAGAAATCAATTTGAACTGAAATTGATTTGAAATGAATTTAAAACGAATTTATATTGGAATATTCAATTATGATTTGAAATTGAATATGAAGTTGAAATCGTTTTGAAAATGAATTTATAACGATTTATAAAGAACGTTTTGAATTGAAATCGACGAAGTATATATTATGGCCTGAATAGAACGCGCCGCACCGCGGCAGTTCGCGAAATTCGACCATTGACTTCGAATGGATATTGCGGGAGATCCGACCGTCGGATTCTCCTAAAACCGGAACCGTTGGGCTCGTACCAAAAAGAGCTTTCTAACGAATGTGAGAAATTAGAAATCTAACGGTTGGATTTGGAATTATGTCCAAATCAAATTTGAAAAAGGTCGCTGTAAGTGCAGTTCGATGGCCGTTGATGGAAATCGACTGTACGGGCCTTGATAAAATTATTAAAAATAGTAATAATTTGTGTAAAATCATATGAAATGATTTAGAAAGAATTGGGATGAAAAACTCCATATTTGAAAAGATAAAAATAGATTTTTATCGAAATGAACTAGTTTTGAACTAGAATTATAATTCTATTTATTTTTAAATAAATAAATTGAATTTGAAATGGTTTTGAAAATAACCATAATTTCCAATGATTGCATTGGAATGGATTTGAATCGAAATTGTCTTCGGAATATTTTGATGTTGGATTTCGTGATTATACAGATGTTGTTATGGAAATTTGAAAGATATAGATATATATATCGTTATTTCCAATACGATATCTGTTGGTCATAGAATTTGATATTGAATATAAGCCGATATATTTTCTATTCAGAGCATTGTATTTAATATCAAAGGTGATTTGGGTTTGTTATGAATGGTGTCTTGACTAACACTGTTCTTGAACCCAGTTGAGAAATGATTAAATCTTTTTATTTAGATTTAATAAAGTGTACCAATTAAATAATATTTAATTGGAATGGAACTGGTATTGATTTTTGGGTTTATTGTGAACAATGTTTTAAATAACACTTGTTCTTTAACCCGATAATTAATGAATGTGATTTTGGGTTTATCGTGAACCGTGTTTTAAAATGACACTGATTCTTTAACCCAGTTAAAGATTAAAACTAAGTGGAGTTTTAATGAATCTTTAATTAGATTGAAAAGATCGAGAATGGAGTATCACCAGTTTTGCTCCAGGCGATAGTTAAATCTTTAATTAGATTTGATCGTGAAATGGTAATTGAATTTACCGATAACACTGTGGTGTTAGATATGAAGTATTACCAGTTTTACTTCATGGGATGAATTGGTTGGGATTGGGAAATAAAATAAATGATTACTTCGGTGTGGTTCGCTAATCCCGACTACTTTGAATTGATATTCAAAAAGGAGATTAAAGAATAAATTTAAAGAATTTATCTTTGATAAAATTAATGGGAACCTTTCCCAAAATATAAGAATATTTGAATAAAAAGAATATTTTTAAGTGGAATGAGGCGTATGTTGTGTTTGTGTAACACTTTTATAATATATACGCGAGTTATTCAGAAAGACCGGGTTTATCCCATTCTGAATAACTGATTCGACGTGGTGTCGAAGATGAAGACGGTGGTTGAAGAGCGGAGGTCTTCACGTCGTTTGGATAATTACTGATGATCTTGATTGGGCTGTACACCCAAGAAGATGGAAACAGCTGGTGATCGTCCAGACGTACTTGGAGATCGATGGATATGCGGGGTACTAGGTGCCTCCGGTTTCGTTCAGACCCAGAACGGACTTGTAAATGGACTGTGTGTCTGACGTTGGATTTTAGTCTATGTGATTGATTTTTATTAAATATATATCTGTTTGGCGGCGGAGAATTTATTCTCTTGCTTAACGCCCTTCTCTGAGACGTACGAGCTCAGGGGTTATATACTGATGGATATCGAACGCATAGAGTGAATTGCCTGTGTGGCATGCCTAAGTGGCAAATGATCAAGGCTTCTGTTGAAAAGCAAAGTCTTGTGGTTGATGATCAAAGCACCGCCTGTGTGGCATAGCTTTGTGTAACGTGAATTCGCGAGCCTCACACCCCAGTTGTGAACCAGAAACGGGAGAGGACCTCAGGAAGGGCATGCGTTTCTTTCTAGTTAGGGTGGTGTCAGTGACCTACCAGCCCTGACATTTATATAATTTTCACCTATGTGGTTGTTGCTGTTGCGAGGCGCCTCGGTTAGATCGGACGATCCGGGTCCGATGGGGCCATTCGTTGGCTCATTTACGCCCTAAAGGGTGGGGAAACGTAGTGTTCATGCATAATAATCCACATCGGTGGACCGGCCCTGACGATCCAAGGGGTTGATGCGTTCTGATCCTGAGGCTCGGGCTAGAGAGTCTCGAATCGGTAGAGGACTATCTTTTGCCTCGGTTCATAGATGGAAATCCAATTTCCAAATACGTGACATTTGCGGTTTTATTTGTAGAGCCTAGTATGGCGACATAGTGGGATGGGGCGCTTATGCCGTCTATGATTGATACTTGTGATTTGAAGTTGTTTTATACACTATGCACTTATAATAGTATCAAATAATCTGCTTTAAACGTATCAAGCATTCTTGGCTATTATAAGGTAAAAACCCTATCCTCCGGCTTGTGTTGCATTGTGTGATGGGAAATGGGTCTTATAATAGCTTCATTTTTCTTTATTTAGCATTGCGCTGTTGTTTTATGCACTTGTATTCTTGGGAGGAAACCTGTTCCGTGTTATACGGCGTGGTCCCTTGATTTACCTAACTTTAAAAATAAAGAATAATAACTGTTTTAGTTCTCACACCGGTCCTATGACTGACCTGGAGTTTATTGTTTTAACCTAAACTCTGGGTGCCCCTATTTTGACACGGGCAGCTAGTAGTTTTGGTTTTGCAGACTAATATTCACAGGATCCTGGTTTACAGCTGGAACATATCCGGAAAGCTTTGTATACGTATATCTCTTCTAATTGTGTATTGTATTATTTTCCGCTGCTATGTATATAAATGTAATTTAAATCTCTGATATTTCTGTGTAATATTCATTTATACTTTGTATATTCTTGTATTCTGATGGAATTGTTGTAATGTACAATGAAATGTTCTTCCTTCTGCGTTCTATTTTGTCGTGTTCTCACAGTAATTCGTTCTTTCTCTTCTCTTCGGAGACCAGGGAAGTTCGAGTCGCTTCATTTGGTATCAGAGCTTTGGTTTACAAAGCCCAGAGAACAAGGCACATTAGAACCATACGAAAGAATTCATCAGATAATTGGATTAGTAATATCCAATGAGAATGACTCGTTAGAGATGGGATCAGTAGTATCCTAGAACGAGTGTGAAGAGTAAATTTTTAAAATAAAAATGAAAACCAATTTTGTTTTGAAAATTTAAAATCAATTATTTGTATTTGATTATTTATTTTATATTGATTTGGACAGTTTAGTATATAAAGATTTTGCATATACGCCTTCCAAATGTGTATTTGAAGTTTTAATATACTGGATAGATATAGATTCACACTCTAGTCGCCCGAAGATGATTCTGATTATTGTAGCTACATCATCAGAATTAGTGTTCGAGTGTCGAAGGTGTGATATTTATATATTTCCTATTGACTGGTGTGAGAACCAAAATTAGATAGGGCTTATTGTTGTGATTTTGCATCAAAAATCTGATTTTTAGAATATATATCAAAGTTATGAATTTGAAAGGCTAATCAACTAATTAATTGATGGTTGTGTTGTTTGATTATTGTATGATTAATAAAATTTGTACCATATAGCCAATTTGAACCAAATAGTGAGTTGTGTTGAAAATTTGTAGCATTTGCTTGCATATACATGTACTTTCATTGAACAGGTCATAGCAAGGAGGCTAAAGCAGAAGAATAAAATTTGTTTGCCCGACAAATAGGTACATGTTTAACATAATTTACTGTTTTGTTTGGGTGATGATGATTTTATGAGCCGATTAGCTAGCCGCTTGGCTTTTTCTTTTTCTTTTTGAGATCAGAAGGCCTGCATGGCAATTTCGGGATTTTCCCGTGCTCCCAGTGTAGGGGAGGTTATGGCGAAATCTTTCGAAAATTTAGGGTGTTAGTCAAATTTTTGAAAAATTTGAAAAGTTCTTATAAACTGAAAAGTTGAAGAAATTAAGCCGTAATCAAAATAGAGGAAGTTGAGCTGATTTATTAAACAACTTTTGACTTTGTTCCTTTTCGGGGACGAAAAGTTTTAAGTGGGGGAGATTGTAATAACCCGGAAATCTGGGCCAGTTTAAATTTTTTATTTTGGCAATTTTAGCGAATTTTGATTATTTAAAATGAATTATTTTAAATAATATCGAAGAGAAATTTATTTTGAACAGAATTCGAACGTATATATTATATAGATCGTCGTTAGAATATAAATAATTATTTATAATTATGAAATAGAATTGAAAATGGCGCGGTAGTTCGATAATTCGATTTCAAACTTCAGTTGAACATACCGGGTGCAAAATAAACCAGATTTTAGTGAAACCAAAAATAATAGGATCTATTTGAGAATATCTTTCCAACGAATCCGAAAAATTGAAATTTCATAGCGGGGATCAAAAGATAGGTCCGGTTGAAAATTCTAAATAGTCGCTATGGAATTCAGGCCCTTAAAAATGGGAATTTTGCAAACGACCTCGGATTTCGACGAAACCACTTTTGTTGGATCTGGGATGTCAAGTTATTGCTAGGTTTCAAATTTCATAATTTTTCGAATCCATACGTGAGCGTGGCAAAGAAAAACGCGTTTGACCAGTTTCAGTTGATTTTAATCGACTGAAAAATGGCCATTTTCCAAACGGTCTCAAAATTCGATGAAACTAGTTTTGTTAGGACCGTATCGTCAATACGAAGCTAGAAAATATTTTTCTGGAATTTTTCGGGTTAGTATGTGACCCCAGTAAATTGAAATGTGCGTTCAAATTCAATATATAGAGTTATATGTTGATTTTGATGGAAACTGATCGAAACAGTCGAATCTGCTTACGATATATATCCCATTGTGTTCGGAATGGGGGTAATACGCTAAGGGCGACAGTCGTTGGGTCTCGTTTCGAGGTCAAATAAAAGTCAACCTTTTGGATAATTTAAATAATTAAATAAATATAATAACCCCCACACCCTTTTTTTCTCTCTCTCTCTCTCTCCCTTTCATTACAGATCGAACCCGTAAGGTCAAATAAATAATAAAAAAAACGCTGCTCGAGATCGACGGAATCCTCCTCCGCCAGCGCAGCGTTGACCGCGACCCCCTCCCTCCCTCTGGCGATCGGCCGACGCTTCCCTCAAGCCCCCTCTTCTCCCCCACCTCGCACGTTTCAGCCCCATCCTCGAAACCCCCCTTTCTTCCAAAAGAACCGCCCCCTCCGATGCAAACCCGCCTTGAAACCCTAACTCCGACACACCCGACTGGCGCACCCCCTTCAGACTTTCTCCCTCCTCCCTTTCTCCACTCCGACGCAGCGAGACCCCCCTGGAACCCCTAGCTCGAGCGCCCTCACATTGGGCCCAATGACGGCGATCTGCGCCTCGCCCCTCCACTGTCGAGAGTGCCACCCAAGGAGGCCGCCACCTCAACGCTGTGAGATTTGCTTACTTATTTATTTACTTTATTCCTTTTTCCCTTTTATTTATATAGTTATATGTTAAAATGTGGTTATTAAGGTCTGACTTTTCAAATGAAGATTTGATTTTTATCAAGTTTAAGAACTGATATTTTTATTCGATAGGAATAATAAAAATATAATTTTTACATCAAAGGAAGAATAAAAATATGATTTTTATATTAAAGGACGACGTAAAAATATAATTTTTATATTATAGAGAGGTTCAAAATATAATTTTTATATGATGTAAAGATTTAAAAATATAATTTTCATATAAGGTAGAGTATAAAAATATAAATTTTATTAATGTAGAGTAATAAAAATATGATTTTTATTAATGTAAGAGATTAAAAATATGATTTTTATATAATAGAAATATTAAAGAAGTGATTTTTATATAATAGAAATATTAAAAATATGATTTTTATTAATGTAAGAGATTAAAATATGATTTTTATATAATAGAAATATTAAAGAAGTGATTTTTATATAATAGAAATATTAAAGATATGATTTTTATTTAATAAAAATATTAAAGATATGATTTTTATATAATAGAGATAATAAAAATATGATTTTTATATAGTGTATAGAGTAAAAATAGATAAAGTAGAAATAAAAATATGATTTTTATTTATTGAAATGAAGTGATAAAAATATAATTTTAATTTGAACAGCGTGAAAAGAACTACATTGGAATTGCAAGCAGATCCAGACGGTTCAGCAGTTCAAAAGCAAAGCACGGCGGAGTGGAACCATCTGTGAGAACTTCTCACCTTTAATTTTGTTTTCTAGTTAAATTATATACTAGGATGCAGACGGTGTTTAGTAGAACCCGACACCCGTCGTCCATAGACCATGGACGGCTTGTATGCTTGTTTATTTGATTTTGATGTGTAGTTGACTGTGTGATGTGATGTGAAATGAAATAAAATATTTATATAGTTGAAATAAAATATTTTATAGTTAAAAATAGAATTTTTAACGTGTATAAAAAATGAAATAAATATTTATAAACAAATCGGAGATTTGTTTATATACATTGATTTGATTGATATTGATTGGGACGATAAATTTTACACATCGCCCAACTGCAAAAATAAAATCTGTGTTTGATTGTTTGAAAACCCCACACGGGTATTGGGATGATATATGACATACACTAATCCCAATAATTAGTTGTATGTCGATAGTTTTATTAACAGACTGTTATAAGCGTTAAATATTTATATTTGATGCTTATACAGTGTAGAATGCACTTTGGATGATGGTTGATTATTCATCGTTGTTATAGTATACATGTGTCGTAGAAAATCCATAGAAATAAAATCTATGGTAATTGATTGGGCTTCATTCCAGTTTTGAATAGAAATATTTGAAAAAAGAAATATTTGAAATATAATATTTGAAAATAGAAATATATAAAGCCGTGTTGATTAGATTGACGCCATTTTGACATGAACGATATATATATCGATTTTGTTCATTTTATAATGAATATCGAAAGTGATTTCAAAATCTGATATTTTGAAAAGAATTAGAATTTGAATTGAAAGTGAATAGATTAGAATTCGAATTGAAAGTGAATAGAAATGAATTCGAATTGAAAGTGAATAGAAATGAATTCGAATTGAAAGTGGATAGAAATGAATTTGAATTGAAAGTGCATAGAAATGAATTCGAATTGAAATTGAATATAAATGAATTCGAATTGAAATTGAATATAAATGAATTCGAATTGAAATTGAATTGAAAACAAACTGAAATTGAATTAGAAATCATTTTGAATTGAAATCGATTTGAAATGAATTTAAAACGAATTTATATTGGAATATTCAATTATGATTTGAAATTGAATATGAAGTTGAAACCGTTTTGAAAATGAATTTATAATGATTTATAAAGAACGTTTTGAATTGAAATCGACAAAGTATATATTATATATATAATATAATGGCCTGAATAGAACGCGCCGCACCGCGGCAGTTCGCGAAATTCGACCATTGACTTCGAATGGATATTGCGGGAGATCCGACCGTCGGATTCTCCTAAAACCAGAACTGTTGGGTTCGTACCGAAAAGAGCTTTCTAACGAATGTGAGAAATTAGAAATCTAATGGTTGGATTTGGAATTATGTCCAAATCAAATTTGAAAAAGGTCGCTGTAAGTGCAGTTCGATGGCCGTTGATGGAAATCGACTGTACGGGCCTTGATAAAATTATTAAAAATAGTAATAATTTGTGTGAAATCATAAGAAATGATTTAGAAAGAATTGGGATGAAAAACTCCATATTTGAAAAGATAAAAATAGATTTTTATCGAAATGAACTAGTTTTGAACTAGAATTATAATTCTATTTATTTTTAAATAAATAAATTGAATTTGAAATGGTTTTGAAAATAACCAGAATTTCCAATGATTGCATTGGAATGGATTTGAATTGAAATTGTCTTCGGAATATTTCGATGTTGGATTTCGTGATTATACAGATATTGTTATGGAAATTTGAAAGATATAGATATATATATTGTAATGACCCGGGATTTCGACCAACTCATTTTAAATATTTAGAATGGATTTAAATATTGGGTGGATAAATATAAATGAATTTTTATATTAAGTTATTAATTTAATAATCAATTTCTATTTAATATCGAATATATTAAATTATCGTAATACGTCAGTTCGAGAAATTGAAAACTGAATTAGAAACAGGTCAGAAAATCAATTCAAACTCCTGTTTGAATTAGAAGAATAATATTAATTTATTATCGAAGAATAAATTGTCTGAAATAAATTTATATAGATTTAAATAAATATCTTCCACAGACAATCGAATCAGACTTCGTGACCTATCCCAGTGTGTCCGGAATGATGGTTTTACCCTAGAATTTGCAGTTGTTGGGTTCAGAAGGGAGTTCAGTATCACGGGTTATTTTTAATTGAATTATATTGGTTCAAAATATAATTATAAATAATATAAATATATAATGATCCTTTTTCCTTGGTCCTAGAAGAAAACAGCAAAGCCTAAAAGCAAAAGGATTTAAAATGGCCACGCTCCATTAAAATCCTTCACTCGTTCTCTCTTATAACTCGTTCCTCCCAGACAATGGAAAAGGAAATCCAAATTAAAGCTTTGAAAATAAATGGCCACTGTCCCTTTTCTGAAAACCAAATCCAAGTCCTACTCTCGTTTCTTTTCTCGGTAAAACAAATCGAATCCTCCGAGCCTTCTATCATTGAATCAACGCGCAATCCATTCCCTGAAGATCGAAAGTAGACGATGGCAACTAGGGCTTTAAATTAGAAGTCGCGATGTAAAGAGGGGTCGTGGGTTCTGGAATGTTGGGATTCGCGTTCGACTTGGAGGACTGGGTCGTTCGACTGTCTGACCCTCGAGCTAAGGACCACCGCGAGTTCAAAGGAGGTCGCGGTAGAGCAGCTCGCGATGGTGGCCGATGAAGCGTGATATGCTGATGGAATGCACTGTGTTAGGATCGACGTTGGTATGGGATTACCATGAGTTCTGTCAAGTCGCGATGGAGGTACTTGGTGTTTTCCGTGAGTTTGGGATTTGAAGACGTGAACGTGTTGAGGAGTTCAATTGAGGTTCTACTGGTGATGCTGTGAAGTACTGGCTTGGATCTTGTTCGGATTTTGCATAGTTATTGCTGATTCGAGGCAGTGGAGTTCGAATGACAGTGGATGGAGTTCGGAGAGTTGAGAGCTGTTAATGACCGCGTGGTGTTCGACAGAATGCCGTAGAGAATGGAGCAGATTTTTGAAGGGGCTGAAAGCAGTTGGGAAAGCTGCTGTAATTAAAAGAAAATGGGGAAGGTAATTAAATAAATTATTTAGGCAATATTTAATTTATTTAATATAGTAGTTAACTAATGGGAAAATCGTTTAATCGATAAATATAAAATCATCTGATCATTAGGCATAATCCATTCGAGAAGAATTAAGTTGAAACAATTCAAGTTAATGCTAGACGAGACTGAATGGAATCAGAATGGATATTCGACAAGTAAAATCATCGGTGAGTAAATCTCACCAATTTGTTTAAGAATTATTTTTATATCCTTAAAAATAACAGTTGTTGCTTGTTTGAATGTTGTTTGGTTGATTTAAAATATATATAGTTATTTAGGATTGGTTGACTATTATATATATATATTGGGTTGATGATTGGTTGGATTCCCGCAGTTTCATTAGCGGATGCCCGCAGTTTCATAGCGGATGATTACCCTATACGCCCCCACGCTATGATTAGTGGATGACCTTCATACCGCGATATCCTGCCTCGAAGCAGGATGGGTATTACTATGTTGACTAACATCTGTGGATGCAGGAAAACAGGTTGGAGGAATCCAACTGGATTCCTCAAAAATATATTATCTGTTTGTTGTTTGTTTGATTTCATATATATTCATATATGATGTGTAGAAAATCAAATGATTGAAAATTGGTTGGTTTGATTGTTTAAAATATCCCTAGAGCTTGAATATTGATTCATAAAAATATCGGAAAGGGTATTTGATATTTAAAAAGGAAATTCTATTTTTATAAATAGAATTTGAATTTTTAATAAAACTATAGAAAATATTAACTTGTTTGAAGGTATATAAAACAAATATGAATTTATAAATGTTGTTTATAAATGAAAATATGGGATTTGAATTGAATTTATAAACGTTGTTTATAAATGGAAAGATGGGATTTGAATTGAATTTATAAACGTTGTTTATAAATGGAAAGATGGGATTTGAATTGAATTTATAAACGTTGTTTATAAATGGAAAGGTGGGATTTGAGTTGAAGTTATAAACGTTGTTTATAAATAATGCAGAGAATTCAAATGGACTTTGAATATAAGGAAATGAAATAGATTTGAATATAGAAATTCAAATGGACTTTAAACTATAGATTTGAATATAGAAATTCAAATAGACTTTAAACTATAGATTTGAATATAGAAATTCAAATGGACTTTAAACGATTTGAATATAGGATTTAAATGGAATTTAAACAATAGAATTTGAATAGATTTGAATAATAGAATTCAAATGAAGTTTAACTATAGAATTTGAATATAGAATTCAAATGAAGTTTAAATATATGGATGCAAATAGAATTCAAATGAAGTTTAAATAAAAAGAATTCAAATAAAATTGAATTGGAATTTGAATAAGAAGTCGATAAGGGAACGAGAGTATGAGTATAATTAGAATTTGTTAATATGCAGTTAAAATATATTTGAACATGTCATGTTCAAATATGAAGGTGAAATAGACTGAAAAGTTAAGTAACAGATTTAATTAACAAATTTAGTTAAAACGATTGGTATAGTTAAAATAGATTGGACAGGTATAAAGATACAGGAGACAGGTATGGAATAAAGTATAGAAGTGAAATAAATAGAATGCCCGACAAAAAGGTACGTATTTAATTTCCATATGAGATTTTATGCGCCGTATCGGCTAGCCGCTTGGCTTTTTCTTTTTCTTTTTGAGATAAGAAGGACCGGGAAAGCTATTTGAAATTTCCCGATGCTCCCGGTACAAAGGAGGTTATGGCGAATTTTTCCGGGAATTTAAGGAGATAGAATATTTTTAAGATAATTTGATAGTTAGAAATCAACGTATCGATATATATATAGAAGTCGATAAGAAAACGAACTTAGAAATAGAATAGTATAATCAAAAAGGAAGTATAAGAATAAAATCTAGTAGGAACAGAAAGAGGAAGTGTATATGTGTTTAAAGGTGAAAAATCAGTTGTATGGTATTGATTATTCGAGTAAGTAGTCTTGTCTGTTTTGACGTTAAATGTTATTCAGTCAAGGTCTGAGAGGTAATTATACACCAACTTGGTTGATTTCATGATATACCGATAAGTAGCAAGATTCAGGCTCGAAGATCAATGTGGAATAAGAATTAGTTAAATACTGTATTTGGGTTGTCGTAACGATGTTTTACACAACATCTGTTTTAACCCAAATATGTGCAAAGCTTGGAAATAGAATAATGAATATTTCCTAGTATAGAAAATAAAGGAAGGCGATATATGGAAATGTTTTCCAAAGAACGTATAAGGCCAATATGGTTATTGAAAATATTTGATTAACAAATATTGATAAAGAAATAGAGAAGAGATTTAATTAGTGGAATATTTATTAAAGGTTCAGTGATTGTTGGATGTTTGAATGAACACTTGTTTTATTCGATAGTTAAATCATCGACTATCGAAACACTTGTTTTTATTCGATAGTTAAATCACAGACTATCGAAGTTTTGACCATCGTTGTCAATATGGAGAGACCGGTTGGATTATTATCCGAAGAACCACTCCGTATTGGCAGTAGCGTGCGAATCAGATTATATAAAGATAATCGAAGATGGAGTAGAGTGCAAGGACTTTTTTCTATTAATAGAAATAGTGCCTTCAGTTCATCCTGTTCCTGGGTGACTTGTATGGATGAATGTCTGACAGAGTATTTCCAGAAAGGTCACGTACATTGATTTCTTCAACCGTACCAAGAGTGGAAGCGGAGAAGGAAACTTCTTTTAGGTAACACGTAATGTACTGTTGAGGACGTCAATCGGTGATTTGATGGATTTGACGATGTGACATTCGAAGTGAATATGGCGTGATGATAAAGCGTAGCTTCTAGCCTCATCAACCGGTAAATGACAGAAATCGGGCAGGCAACATGGCTATGTAGGTCGCACCTATTAGGGTGTATAATCACCTGATCTAGGGTTTCATTTACTTCTAAAAATCTATTGTCGATGCTGTCCCATTCGGGAAACGGTTGCTGATCCCAACCGTTGGTGATATACATTCGATACACTCAAGCGAAATGAGTGGTCGGTCATGTGTGGCTGAGTTGCAAGATGTTCTTGTTGAACTCGGTGTATTCTCCTCTAGAGATATACCAGCGGAAGGTGGTCCCATACCTTGTCATAGTTGGAAATCCATTACCCAATACGTGCTTGCGGTTTTGATTGTATATATATGTGGAACGTGAGATGCAAACGTTCCACTAGATTGTTATTTACTTGATTTAGACATTATTATAATATCAAAAGAGTTTTGATATAAAGATAAATCAAGTGTTTGGATTCTCATAAGGGAAAAACCCGTTCCGTGTTATACGGCGTGGTCTTATGAGATATCATTTAGTTTTCTGAAACTGTTTTAAACTGTTTACTCATACCAGTCCCATGACTGACCCGGAGTTTACTTTGTTGTTTTCCCTAAACTCTTGGGTGCCTAAATTTGTACGGGCAGTCAAGTAGTCGGGAATTTACAGATATACTGGAAGAGCTTGGAGCAGGAGGCTTCAGGATCATATAGCTATAGTTATTTCTGCTGTGTTTAAGTGATGCACTTTTATATTTATGTATATTCAAGTACAGATGTATATTTCAAGTTATGTTATATATATTATATGTTATTCGTTCCGCTGTGAGATTCGTATTACTCTGATGTTGTGTTCTTCTTCTTCTTCTATTCTAAGTTTCTATCTTATCCATCCTCACCCTCTAACTTCTTTCTATTAATGGTTCGAATTTCCGTGATATTTGGGGTTGGACTTGTGTTTTTGGTCAGCTCAAATTCTACCGGATTTTCGGGTCATTACAGTTGGTATCAGAGCTTAGGTTGAGCGAATACCTAGGCTGTGTGGAAATGTGCTCATTAGAGATAGGATCAGTAGTATCCTAGAATGAGTTGAGTGTGTGTGTGTGTGTATGTATATATATATATATATATATATATATATATATATATATATATATACGAGAGAGCGTATTTGTTATTTGATATAAAAACTATTTTATATTGTGTTGACTAGTCTGTTGAGTGGATTATAAATTTTGGTCGAATCGTGGGACGCCACGATGTCGATAGGAGTTTATAAACACTTGAACAGAAGATTGGACACGATATTGTTTTTAAATAGTTAAGTTGTTTTTTAGGATTATAATCGAATTAGATTATAAAACAGAAATAGTTATATATATAACCAATGGGATTTGTATATGAAATCAAATATACAAATGTGATAAGTTGAAATTGAATTCCAACCAGAATTCAGAATTTAAAACCCTGGGAGTTTGGGAAAAATATTTTTTCAAAATGAATGTCAAGAAATATAGCACTGGACTCATTCAGTAGCTGGGAAATAATTCTGATGATGGTCGCAACATCACCAGTGTTCATTTTCGAGTTTCTAAGTGACGAATTGCTGCCTTGGAAAGTTTTTGATGAAAATTTGTTTGAAAGAAATAAGTTGCTTGAAAATTCAAATGTTTTGAATTTGAGATAGATATAAATATATGTATATATTTATATAACTTCAAAGGAATTTTGAAATGGGAAATGGGAATATAGATTTCAAATAGAAGTAAAATAAAGGAATTTGGATATATATATATATATATATATATATATATATAATTCAAATAGAAGTAAAATAGAATTTGAATTCAAAGGAATTCAAATGAGTTTGAATAAAGAAATTCAAATGGAATTTGAATATTTCAAATATAAGGGAATTCAAATATAGAATTTGAACATAGAAATTTAAATAGCATTTGAACAAAGAAAATTCAAATAGAAATTGTGTAAGAAAAATTGAAATGGAATTTGAATTCAAAGGAATTCAAATGGATTTGAATAAAGAAAGTCAAATAGAGATTTGAATATTAGAATTCAAATGGAAAATGGTTAAATAGAATTTCAAAGAGGATATAAAGTGGAGGTTGAATATTAGAATTCAAGAAAATATAGAGTTTGAAATAGAATTTAAATATAAAGGATTTCAAATAGAAATCGAATAAAGGATTTCAAATGAAATTTGAATAAGGGATTTGAAATGGGTTTTGAATAAAGGATTTCAAATAGAAATTAAAGATAAGAAATTCAAATAAAATTAAAGATAAGAAATTCAAATGGAATTTGAAGATAAGGAATTCAAATGAATTTGAATAGAAGAAAAATTCATATAGAAATTGAATAGAAGGAAAAAAATATAGAGTTTGAATAAAGAGATTCAAATGGAATTTGAATATTGTAAATATATAGAATTTCAAATAGTAGGGAAATAGATCGGGAATATTATGTTGAAATGGAAAAATGGATTGGATATATATTAAAAATATATCAGAATGGAGTTGAATTTATTATAAACGAAGTTAAAACGTTTATATTTATAAATATAATTAAAACGAGCTCGCCATAGCGCGGCAGTTCGTAAATTGGCGACTCGAACTTCAATCGAGTATACAGGACTCAAATTAAGTGGGAATTCTTTGAAACAAGAATCGTCGGGACCGGTTGAATAATAGTTTTCTAATGAAAGAGAAAAATCTGGATTTCGTCGTATAGATTTTGAGTTATGTCAAAATCAAATTTTATGAAAAGCAGCGCCAGAAACCATTAAAAACCACAATGGTTTATATATATATAAGTAAAAGGATTTTTAAAGTAAATAAAATCCGAATGGCCACGAGGAAAATATAGACTTCAGTTATAAAATAAATATGAACTCCAGTGAAATAAGTGAAATGATTTTTAAGACAAAAATCATATTTTAAATAGTTAAATAGAATTAACTAAATTGGAAAAATAATTAGTTAAAGGAAATTTGAGTCGAAATTGGGTTTTTGGATAAAGAGATTGAGAATTTATATTCGAAATCGAATATATAACTCGAGTTGAAAATATAATTAGATTAGTTTATAATTTAGTTGACATATATTTGAACAAGTTATATTCAAATAAAAAGGGTAAAATAGGCAAAACGGTTAATTACCAACGAGTTAATGGGAATTTGAATGGTTGAAAATTAAATTTAACTTAAGTAAGTTAAATGGATCGAAATGAATAAATTGAGTAAAATCAATGTGAATATGAATTGGGTTTGAATAAAGGAAAAACCAAAAGAGTTAAAAAGGAAATATATTTGTAACACAAATACAAAGGAAGTTATGTGCAAACAAATATACGGAGAAATATTTGTAAAAACATTTACAAATAGAATTTAAAAGGGAATATTTGTAAAAACATTACAAATAGATTAAATGGAAATATTTATTTATAGAAAATAAATAGAATGTTATAAATGAGATATTTATTTGTTAAATAAATAGAATTTAATCAAAGGAATATTCAAAGGATGAATAGAAAATGGAAATCTGTTTTTAACGGGTAAATAGGAAAGATTAACTTATAAATAACAGTTTATAAATTAAATTAAATATTTATCATTCGATAAATGGAATATATAAGTCTGAACTTATATAGAGGAGAGATATTGGTTTTTAACACCGATTGTTTTAAATAGAAGGGGTATACAACATTTGTATAAGTGAAGTAACGTTATTAAAGAGAACATTTATAAAGTGAAGAACCGTTACTAAAAGTAAATCTTTATAAATGAATAAATGTTATCCAATAGGAGTTATTCGAATAGGAGAAGTCGATTAGAGTTAGGAATAATCGATTAGAGTTAGAATAAATCGATTAGAGTAAGAATTAACCAGTTAAAGTTAATCAATTAGGGTTAATCCGTAGAGTTAATTGAATATTAGTTATTCAATTAGAATTTATCGAATATTTGTTATTCAAAATTAAGAGTTAACCAGATAGAGTTAATTGAACATAGTTAATCGAATTAGGATTTAGTTGAATGTTAGTTATTCAATTAAAGTTGATCGAATCTAGTTATTCGAAAGAGAAATTATTGAATATAGTTTATTCGAAGGAGTTATCGAATATAATTTATTCAAAGGAGTTATCGATTCTTTGTTAATCGAAGGAGTTATCGATTATTAGTTAATCGAAGTGAGTTATAGGATATTGGTTATTCGAAGGAGTTATCGGATTTAGTTATTCGATGGAGTTAATTGATAAGAGTAAATCCAATAGAGTAAATTGATAAGAGTAAATTGAATAGAGTAAATCGAATATAGTTTATTCGAAGAAGGGTTTTCGAATCTAGTTATTCGAAAGGGAAATTATCGAATATAGTTATTCGAAAGGGAGATTATCGAATATAGTTATTCGAAAGGGAGATTATCGAATATAGTTATTCGAAGGGAGAAGTTATCGAATAAGGATTTATTCGAAAGAGAGTTATGTAAGGAAGCTTGAAATGTTGAGTATCAACATAAATAAGTTTTGAAAGGTTAATGGGTTTGTAGCACTTTTTCTACCTTAGCAATTTCGAGGACGAAATTATTTTAAGTGGGGAAGATTGTAATGACCCGGGATTTCGACCAACTCATTTTAAATATTTAGAATGGATTTAAATATTGGGTGGATAAATATAAATGAATTTTTATATTAAGTTATTAATTTAATAATCAATTTCGATTTAATATCGAATATATTAAATTATCGTAATACGTCAGTTCGAGAAATTGAAAACTGAATTAGAAACAGGTCAGAAAATCAATTCAAACTCCTGTTTGAATTAGAAGAATAATATTAATTTATTATCGAAGAATAAATTGTCTAAAATAAATTTATATAGATTTAAATAAATATCTTCCACAGACAATCGAATCAGACTTCATGACCTATCCCAGTGTGTCCGGAATGATGGTTTTACCCTAGAATTTGCAGTTGTTGGGTTCAGAAGGGAGTTCAGTATCACGGGTTATTTTTAATTGAATTATATTGGTTCAAAATATAATTATAAATAATATAAATATATAATGATCCTTTTTCCTTGGTCCTAGAAGAAAACAGGAAAGCCTCAAAGCAAAAGGATTTAAAATGGCCACGCTCCATTAAAATCCTTCACACGTTCTCTCTTATAACTCGTTCCTTCCAGACAATGGAAAAGGAAATCCAAATCAAAGCTTTGAAAATAAATGGCCACTGTCCTTTTTCTGAAAACCAAATCCAAGTCCTACTCTCATTTCTTTTCTCGGTAAAACAAATCGAATCCTTCGAGCCTTCTATCACTGAATCAACGCGCAATCCATTCCCTGAAGATCGAAAGTAGACGATGGCAACTAGGGCTTTAAATTAGAAGTCGCGATGTAAAGAGGGGTCGTGGGTTCTGGAATGTTGGGATTCGGGTTCGACTTGGAGGACTGGGTCATTCGACTGTCTGACCCTCGAGCTAAGGACCACCGCGAGTTCAAAGGAGGTCGCGGTAGAGCAGCTCGCGATGGTGGCCGATGAAGCGTGATATGCTGATGGAATGCACTGTATTGGGATCGACGTTGGTATGGGATTACCATGAGTTCTGTCAAGTCGCGATGGAGGTACTTGGTGTTTTCCGTGAGTTTGGGATTTGAAGACGTGAACGTGTTGAGGAGTTCAATTGAGGTTCTACTGGTGATGCTGTGAAGTACTGGCCTGGATCTTGTTCGGATTTTGCATAGTTACTGCTGATTCGAGGCAGTGGAGTTCGAATGACAGTGGATGGAGTTCAGAGAGGTGAGAGATGTTAATGACTGCGTGGTGTTCGACAGAATGCCGTAGAGAATGGAGCAGATTTTTGAAGGGGCTGAAAGCAGTTGGGAAAGCTGCTGTAATTAAAAGAAAATGGGGAAGGTAATTAAATAAATTATTTAGGCAATATTTAATTTATTTAATATAGTAGTTAACTAATGGGAAAATCGTTTAATCGATAAATATAAAATCATCTGATCATTAGGCATAATCCATTCGAGAAGAATTAAGTTGAAACAATTCAAGTTAATGCTAGACGAGACTGAATGGAATCAGAATGGATATTCGACAAGTAAAATCATCGGTGAGTAAATCTCACCTGTTTGTTTAAGAATTATTTTTATATCGTTAAAAATAACAGTTGTTGCTTGTTTGAATGTTGTTTGGTTGATTTAAAATATATATAGTTATTTAGGATTGGTTGACTATTATATATATATTGGGTTGATGATTGGTTGGATTCCCGCAGTTTCATTAGCGGATGCCCGCAGTTTCATAGCGGATGATTACCCTATACGCCCCACGCTATGATTAGTGGATGACCTTCATACCGCGATATCCTGCCTCGAAGCAGGATGGGTATTACTATGTTGACTAACATCTGTGGATGCAGGAAAACAGGTTGGAGGAATCCAACTGGATTCCTCAAAAATATATTATCTGTTTGTTGTTTGTTTGATTTCATATATATTCATATATGATGTGTAGAAAATCAAATGATTGAAAATTGGTTGGTTTGATTGTTTAAAATATCCCTAGAGCTTGAATATTGATTCATAAAAATATCGGAAAGGGTATTTGATATTTAAAAAGGAAATTCTATTTTTATAAATAGAATTTGAATTTTTAATAAAACTATAGAAAATATTAACTTGTTTGAAGGTATATAAAACAAATATGAATTTATAAATGTTGTTTATAAATGAAAATATGGGATTTGAATTGAATTTATAAACGTTGTTTATAAATGGAAAGATGGGATTTGAATTGAATTTATAAACGTTGTTTATAAATGGAAAGATGGGATTTGAATTGAATTTATAAACGTTGTTTATAAATGGAAAGGTGGGATTTGAGTTGAAGTTATAAACGTTGTTTATAAATAATGCAGATAATTCAAATGGACTTTGAATATAAGGAATTGAAATAGATTTGTATATAGAAATTCAAATGGAATTTAAACTATAGATTTGAATATAGAAATTCAAATAGACTTTAAACTATAGATTTGAATATAGAAATTCAAATGGACTTTAAACGATCTGAATATAGGATTTAAATGGAATTTAAACAATAGAATTTGAATAGATTTGAATAATAGAATTCAAATGAAGTTTAACTATAGAATTTGAATATAGAATTCAAATGAAGTTTAAATATAGGGATGCAAATAGAATTCAAATGAAGTTTAAATAAAAAGAATTCAAATAAAATTGAATTGGAATTTGAATAAGAAGTCGATAAGGGAACGAGAGTATGAGTATAATTAGAATTTGTTAATATGCAGTTAAAATATATTTGAACATGTCATGTTCAAATATGAAGGTGAAATAGACTAAAAAGTTAAGTAACAAATTTAATTAACAAATTTAGTTAAAACGATTGTTATAGTTAAAATAGATTGGACAGGTATAAAGATACAGGAGACAGGTATGGAATAAAGTATAGAAGTGAAATAAATAGAATGCCCGACAAAAAGGTACGTATTTAATTTCCATGTGAGATTTTATGCGCCGTATCGGCTAGCCGCTTGGCTTTTTCTTTTTCTTTTTGAGACAAGAAGGACCGAGAAAGCTATTTGAAATTTCCCGATGCTTCCGGTACAAAGGAGGTTATGGCGAATTTTTCCGGGAATTTAAGGAGAGAGAATATTTTTAAGATAATTTGATAGTTAGAAATCAACGTATCGATATATATAGAAGTCGATAAGAAAACGAACTTATAAATAGAATAGTATAATCAAAAAGGAAGTATAAGAATAAAATCTAGTAGGAACAGAAAGAGGAAGTGTATATGTGTTTAAAGGTGAAAAATCAGTTGTATGGTATTGATTATTCGAGTAAGTAGTCTTGTCTGTTTTGACGTTAAATGTTATTCAGTCAAGGTCTGAGAGGTAATTATACCCCAACTTGGTTGATTTCATGATATACCGATAAGTAGCAAGATTCAGGCTCGAAGATCAATGTGGAATAAGAATTAGTTAAATACTGTATTTGGGTTGTCGTAACGATGTTTTACACAACATCTGTTTTAACCCAAATATGTGCAAAGCTTGGAAATAGAATAATGAATATTTCCTAGTATAGAAAATAAAGGAAGACGATATATGGAAATGTTTTCCAAAGAACGTATAAGGCCAATATGGTTATTGAAAATATTTGATTAACAAATATTGATAAAGAAATAGAGAAGAGATTTAATTAATGGAATATTAATTAAAGGTTCAGTGATTGTTGGATGTTTGGATGAACACTTGTTTTATTCGATAGTTAAATCATCGACTATCGAAACACTTGTTTTTATTCGATAGTTAAATCACAGACTATCAAAGTTTTGACCATCGTTGTCAATATGGAGAGACCGGTTGGATTATTATCCGAAGAACCACTCCGTATTGGTAGTAGCGTGCGAATCAGATTATATAAAGATAATCGAAGACGGAGTAGAGTGCAAGGACTTTTTTCTATTAATAGAAATAGTGCCTTCAGTTCATCCTGTTCCTGGGTGACTTGTATGGATGAATGTCTGACAGAGTATTTCCAGAAAGGTCATGTACATTGATTTCTTCAACCGTACCAAGAGTGGAAGCGGAGAAGGAAACTTCTTTTAGCTAACACGTAATGTACTGTTGAGGAAGTCAATCGGTGATTTGATGGATTTGACGATGTGACATTCGAAGTGAATATGGCGTGATGATAAAGCGTAGCTTCTAGCCTCATCAACCGGTAAATGACAGAAATCGGGCAGACAACATGGCTATGTAGGTCGCACCTATTAGGGTGTATAATCACCTGATCTAGAGTTTCATTTACTTCTAAAAATCTATTGTCGATGCTGTCCCATTCGGGAAACGGTTGTTGATCCCAACCGTTGGTGATATACATTCGATACACTCAAGCGAAATGAGTGGTCGGTCATGTGTGGCTGAGTTGCAAGATGTTCTTGTTGAACTCGGTGTATTCTCCTCTAGAGATATACCAGCGGAAGGTGGTCCCATACCTTGTCATAGTTGGAAATCCATTACCCAATACGTGCTTGCGGTTTTGATTGTATATATATATGGAACGTGAGATGCAAACGTTCCACTAGATTGTTATTTACTTGATTTAGACATTATTATAATATCAAAAGAGTTTTGATATAAAGATAAATCAAGTGTTTGGATTCTCATAAGGGAAAAACCCGTTCCGTGTTATACGGCGTGGTCTTATGAGATATCATTTAGTTTTCTGAAACTGTTTTAAACTGTTTACTCATACCAGTCCCATGACTGACCCGGAGTTTACTTTGTTGTTTTCCCTAAACTCTTGGGTGCCTAAATTTGTACGGGCAGTCAAGTGGTCGGGAATTTACAGATATACTGGAAGAGCTTGGAGCAGGAGGCTTCAGGATCATATAGCTATAGTTATTTCTGCTGTGTTTAAGAGATGCACTTTGATATTGATGTATATTCAAGTACAGATGTATATTTCAAGTTATGTTATATATATTATATGTTATTCGTTCCGCTATGAGAATCGTATTACTCTGATGTTGTGTTCTTCTTCTTCTATTCTAAGTTTCTATCTTATCCATCCTCACCCTCTAACTTCTTTCTATTAATGGTTCGAATTTCCGTGATATTTAGGGTTGGACTTGTGTTTTTGGTCAGCTCAAATTCTACCGGATTTTCGGGTCATTACATATATCGTTATTTCCAATACAATATCTGTTGGTCGTAGAATTTGATATTGAATATAAGTCGATATATTTTCTATTCAGAGCCTTGTATTTAATATCAAAGGTGATTTGGGTTTGTCGTGAATGGTGTCTTGACTAACACTGTTCTTGAACCCAGTTGAGAAATGATTATATCTTTTTATTTAGATTTAATAAAGTGTACCAATTAAATAATATTTAATTGGAATGGAACTGGTATTGATTTTTGGGTTTATTGTGAACAATGTTTTAAATAACACTTGTTCTTTAACCCGATAATTAATGAATGTGATTTTGGGTTTATCGTGAACCGTGTTTTAAAATGACACTGATTCTTTAACCCAGTTAAAGATTAAAACTAAGTGGAGTTTTAATGAATCTTTAATTAGATTGAAAAGATCGAGAATGGAGTATCACCAGTTTTGCTCCAGGCGATAGTTAAATCTTTAATTAGATTTGAACGTGAAATGGTAATTGAATTTACCGATAACACTGTGGTGTTAGATATGAAGTATTACCAGTTTTACTTCATGGGATGAATAGGTTGGGATTGGGAAATAAAATAAATGATTACTTCGGTGTGGTTCGCTAATCCCGACTAGTTTGAATTGATATTCAAAAAGGAGATTAAAGAATAAATTTAAAGAATTTATCTTTGATAAAATTAATGGGAACCTTTCCCAAAATATAAGAATATTTGAATAAAAAGAATATTCTATAGTGGAATGAGTCGTATGTTGTGTTTGTGTAACACTTTTATAATATATACGCGAGTTATTCAGAAAGACCAGGTTTATCCCATTCTGAATGACTGATTCGACGTTGTGTCGAAGATGAAGACGGTGGTTGAAGACCGGAGGTCTTCACGTCATTTGGATAATTACTGATGATCTTGATTGGGCTGTACACCCAAGAAGATGGAAACAGTTGGTGATCTTCCAGACGTACTTGGAGATCGATGGATATGCGGGGTACTAGGTGCCTCCGGTTTCGTTCAGACCCAGAACAGACTTGTAAATGGATTGTGTGTCTGACATTGGATTTTAGTCTGTGTGATTGATTTCTATTAAATATATATCTGTTTGGCGGCGGAGAATTTATTCTCTTACTTGACTCCCTTCTCTGAGACGTACGAGCTCAGGGGTTATATACTGATGGATATCAAACGCATAGAGTGAATTGTCTGTGTGGCATGCCTAAGTGGCAAATGATCAAGGCTTCTGTTGAAAAGAAAAGTCTTGTGGTTGATGATCAAAGCACCGCCTGTGTGGTATAGCTTTGTGTAACGTGAATTCGCGAGCCTCACACCCCAGTTGTGAACCAGAAACGGGAGAGGACCTCAGGGAGGGCATGCGTTTCTTTCTAGCTAGGGTGGTGTCAGTGACCTACCAGCCCTGACATTTATATACTTTTCACCTGTGTGGTTGTTGCTGTTGCGAGGCGCCTCGGTTAGATCGGACGATCCGGGTCTGATGGGGCCATTCGTTGGCTCATTTATGCCCCAAAGGGCGGGGAAACGTCCTAACACCCCACCTCCGCCAGGGTGGCTATTGCAAGCACTCTGACTTTGGAGGGGCGTTAAAATAGGTAAACATGCATAATGATATATCAAGGCAGAACATAACATATGTATTTATGTAATCAGAGTAAATAAGATAGATAAAACATCGGAAGATTGCGCGTACATGAGCTCAATCCAGCAAGCAAGCAAAGCAATCCAAGCTAAGCACCAATGTTCCCACCCTGAGAACCTGGGGGGGGGGGGGGAGAAATGGAAGAAAAGAAGCGAAAGGAAAACGGGTCAGTCATAAAGACTGGTAAGCCCTATCTACTATCAGCATAAAAACTAGTAAATTTAACTGGCGTGAGGAACTGAGATGAACATAAGGATAATTACATACTAGCATGGTGAATATCTAACAGATAGTTCAAAGGAGTCATCGCATAATCAAGGTGAAGTTTTTCACCACAGGTGTACCATCATTCTAACATGTCATGTATAAACAAGAATTTATCCCTTGGCCTAAACTTGGCCCAGTATCAGGTGTTTGACTTAAATCAAGATCCAACTTCTTGGTACCAATTCTAGTATAACAGGATTAGGTGTTACCCCAATGTTTACATCGAAACAGGACGGAACAGAATGGTCCATACAGAGATAGAGTTTGGGAAAAATGGGCTTTTACCACCCTAACAGATAAAGTACAGAAACGGAATGCTAACAATAATGGGCCTTTACCACCCTAACAGAACAGAGTACAAAAACGGAATACTACAATTAGGTGTACACTAGTAGTGGGCCTTTACCACCCTAACAGACGGTACCACGCAGAAACAGACGGGTGTTACCACCCAACAAAACAGACGGTACCAACAGAATCAGACAGAGTTAAGTGTACCCTAAATCCTACCCAAGCGATCGGCTCCCTAATACATAAATACCTTGTGTCGGCCCCACGATAGGGTGTATCACTCCCTAAAGTGGCAACCAATTGGCACAGGCATATTTACAGATGTCACGGCATCTTACATCCTCAGAGGCAGACCGGGATCCATACACGCACATGACCCAGTTGGAACGCACCATCAACACCCATCGCCATTATCAGAATGAACCACTTATAATTAGTTCAGTAAGCGTGCCCGGACCCTACCTACAGTTGGGTCAAAGTTTTGATACCAGAAAGGGTTACTGACTAATATGGGTCCCAAACAACAAATGACACAAGTATTCCCCCTTGTGTCCCTAGACTATCAGATTCAGATTAACTTATTAACAGAGTTCAGACATACAAATTTCAGACGATCAGTTTTCAGACTAACGGATCAGATAACAGATTTACAAACTTGCCTAACTAGGTGTGGGTCCTACAGATCCGCAAAACAGGTTCGTTTAATTTATCAATCAAGTTAGTTTATCCAGACCAGGTATCAAATTGGTTCTCAGCCTTATCAAATTACTGAGTTGGATTGGTTAAGTATAGTTCAACTTAACCCCGTTAAATTACCGAGTTCAGATTGGTTAAGTGTAGGTTAACTTAACCCCGTTAATTTACCGAGTTTAGATTGGTTAAGTGTCATAAGTCAAATTTACTTAACCTTATCATGTAGCATTAATTAATTTAATGCACCTTAACCTCTTACGTTAGACCTCGTTGTGGTTACTAGTTAAGCCGGGCGGGTCCGGGTAGCTTTACACCACAACCTAGTCTAACCTCGGGTTCAAGCACTACTTGACCAACTTCTCACATTGGGTCTTATTGTTTGTAGCCACTAGTTAAGCCGGTCGGTTCCGGGTAGATTTGTGCTACAAACTCAACCCAACCTCGAGTTGGCCACATTTATATTTTCTAAGTGTCATGTCCATTATGTTTCCAAAACATAATTACAAGTTAACATATCATGTCATGTTATAAAAACCATGTTCATGTCATAATGTTACCCAACCCCAACATAATCCCATCGTTTACATAGTCGCAACAACGCATAAAGGATAAAATAAGGAACTTGGCATAACCATGACAAAAAGATGTTGAAGCCACAAGTTTAACATGGTGGCATATGAAATGTTCATATGTTCATATACTTGCATATTGCATTATTAGGCCTCAAAAGCATGCATAAAACCAAACTTAGCATATAAGTGATACATGGTGATAAATGACATGTAGAAATGGCCATAAGTTCGCATTTAGCCTCACATGCAAGTTATCATAAGGGATATGATAACTTAAATGTTGCCAAAATGCAACCTTTAGCATAAAGCTTGAAGCTTTAGGTTCATAAACTCAAGGTAAGCTTGCATAACATGATAACATGAGTAAAACGATCAACCCAAACTTGCATAACATACATGGCAAACTTGCATATCATAACATAGCAAACTTGCATAACATAACATGGTAAACTTGCATATCATAACATGGCAAACTTGCATAGCATAACATAGTAAACTTGCATATCATAACATGGCATACTTGCATAACATAACATGGTAAACTTGCATATCATAACATGGCAAACTTGCATAGCATAACATCGTAAACTTGCATATTATAACATGGCATACTTGCATAACATAACATGGTAAACTTGCATAACATAACATGGTAAACTTTCATATCATAACATGGCAAACTTGCATAACATAACATGGCAAACTTGCATAACATAATAGCATGTAACATACTTAATGTTCAAACCCAAACTTGCAACATTCATTTAACTTCATAGTTCATATCTAAGAGTAGGAAAAGGGCTTACAATGCTATGAAGACCCAAAAATATATATAGATTGAGACGAAGCCCTTATGCAACAATAAAACCCAAATATGAAGCTCCAAATCAATAAAAACCCTTGCTTTATGATGTAAAGATTGCAACTTGACTTGAATGCAAGCTAATAATGCTCATTTAAACTTGAAATCACTAGAATGAACATGAATCTCTCATAGGAATAAGCTTAGAGCTTTTTAAGAGAGAGTGGAGGCCATGAGAGGAATAATTTTGCCATAGTTTAGTTGCATGAATGAATATTAATGATTTAGGGGTAGGTTAGGGGCTTATTTATAGAAATTAGGATTAGTTTTAAGCCTTAGGATCATCCCTAGATCTAATCTCAACCTTAAAAACCGAATCTGGCCCAAAGACCGAGCCAACACTCAAAACAGGTGCACCAGGCAAAACTGGCCGTGTTGTCCATGTCGACACCCAAGTCGACAGGGCTGTCGACTTGGGCCTAACCATGTCGACTGCCCAGTCGACAGGGCTGTCGACATGGGTGGTCTGGCGGGAAATTTCCCCCCTGCGCCCAGTTGCCCTAATCTCGAAATTTAAACCTGAATTTTAAATCTGTTTTTACTTTGGAATTTTCTAAGAACTTAAATGGGCCTTAATCGGGTCATACGGACTCCGATTTTCGAAAACTCGGACTCTATTTCGCGTATTTTTCCGAGACGAACGCAATGGCATAGCCCGTTTCCCTTGATTTTGATTTTTTAAATTAAATTCTGCCTCGATTTAAGTTATAACAGGTTATCAGAAATACGGGTTGTTACATTCTCCCCTCCTTAAAGGATTTCGTCCTCGAAATCTTCAAGTTAGGAAGAACGCATCCTACCATCCATCATCCATCTACTCAAATCATCATTCACGAGCAATCATTGTCCTTAAAGATTCTAATGCGGTATGAACATATGCAAAAGGTGTGTATATATGTTCTTATCTAATGCAAAGATCATCAATGCAAAGTATGTTAGTGAAATGAATCCATTATGTATGCAAATAGTCCTAATCATATAATACTATATGTGTGCACAAACATTCGTTCATATGCAACATCCATGTGCTGAATTAACCATCTTGCAACCATAAGAATTGAAAATGTACACACGTCCATATGCAATATGAGAGTGTATTTCAAGCCGATCTAGTGCCTTGTGTGTGTTTATGCATCCACGAGCAACCACTAGCAACCACTTGCATCCACTTGCAACCATCAAACATAACATGTCTCAAACACATGTTTACATCCATAGGATTCCTGTCTCAACAAGATACAGTCGAGTGATGGAAGCGAGTACAGATAAAACAAAAACTTGGTACATATACTTACAGACTACTAGTACAGATCAGATTTCCCCAAATGATTCTTAGGAAACTAAGCATGGTAGAAACCCAGAATGTATTCGTCATAGTCACCCTCATGCCCAACACAGATACTCTCAAACCCCAATTTATCACAAACAGATGAGTTATAACTCTCAGGGAGTTTGAGACTATTACCAGATCAGAAGCAAGACTAGCATTAAAGTACCGAGTTTCCATTACAGAATCAAAATACCAGAAAAAGAGTTTCAAACTGAAAATCAGACAAGGAAAATTAAACATCCTACAGACAAATTATTCTAGCCCTAATCTATTCACTCGCCATGCGAGTATTCACCGTTCCTTCCGATGTAGTCCCTTTCTTCTTCGGGTAGTCCCTAGTGAAGTGTCCCATCTCTCCACAGTTAAAGCAAGTGCCCTTCCTCTTTCTGGAATCCTTGTTTAGATGAGCTGAGCTTCCACAAGTAAAGCACTTCTTTTCCTTCTTATCTTCAGGCTTCTCCTCCTTCTTTTGCATTTCCTTTTTGGGCCCCGTTTTCTTGTTTTGACACTCATTCACCTTGACCTCCTTCTTTGCACTCTTGTTCTCTTCATTGAGTAGGGCCATATCTACCAAACTCTCAAACGTGGCCCCCATGGGCACATGAGACATAGCTAACTCCTATAACGGCTCATTCAATCCTCTAGCAAAACGAAGAGCCTTCTTCTGAGTAGTACTCACCATATCCAAGCCAAAACGAGCTAACTGATTGAACTTGTTCACATATTCTTTGACAGACATGTCTCCTTGCTTCAAAGCAATAAACCTCTCCATTTGCAAATTCTCTTCAGCAGAAGACAGAAACTTAAGCCCGAATCTTGTCCTGAAATCGGCCCAAGTCTCAACGGGCCTAGTCGCGGTGGTGATCTCCCACCAATAAGCGGCTTCATCCTTCATAAGCCAAACCGCCAACAAGATCTTTCTCTGATCATCTAATCCAAAGATAGCGAATAAATCCTCGGTCTCTTTCAACCAATTCCGGGCCTCTACAAAATTCTCGGTACCTAGAAAGTTCTTGCCACCCATTGCTTTGAAGTCCTTGCAAATCTTCGTGAACTCTACTGGAGGATGCTGAGGGGGAGGAGGAGGAGGAACCTCAGCGACAGGAGGAGGAGGAACATTAACCACCGGAGGAGGAGTAACATTTGCGGGGCCGGCTTCGGTCGCCCTAGCCTCCATAAGTCTCCTATACCAAACAGGAACTTGAACTCCCTCTGGGATAACAAAGTTATCTGCCATACTAAAACGAAGGAAAAGATAGATTCAGAACGAGGAAACTAAGAATAGATAACTAAGGATTGTGCTAATGGCTTTTGGGGAATAGCCTTTTTTTTTAAATACTAGACTTTTCTTTGGAAAATACTTTATACTTGATTTGAAAATAGTTTTTCAAAAGATTTTGTTCCTTCTCGTAAACCAGATGCTCTGATACCAAATGTAACACCCCACCTCCGCCAGGGTGGCTCTTGCAAGCACTCTGACTTTGGAGGGGCGTTAAAACAGGTAAACATGCATAATGATATATCAAGGCAGAACATAACATATGTATTTATGTAATCAGAGTAAATAAGATAGATAAAACAGCGGAAGATTTTAAACCATTTCAAAACAAGTCAGGTACAACAAAGTATCATCTTTCCAAATAAACAAGTCTAGATAAAACATCAACTAAAAAACTGAAATATATATAAAGTACTATCCCCAAAATGACGTGGTAAACCATAGCATGCTCACTGTCCAAACGTAAAGCGCTCAATCCAGCAAGCAAGCAAAGCGATCCAAGCTAAGCACCAATGTTCCCACCCTGAGAACCTGGGGGGGAAACGGAAGAAAAGAAGCGAAAGGAAAACGGGTCAGTCATAAAGACTGGTAAGCCCTATCTACTATCAGCATAAAAACTAGTAAAGTTAACTGGCATGAGGAACTAAGATGAACATAAGGATAATTACATACTAGCATGGTGAATATCTAACAGATAGTTCAAAGGAGTCATCGCATAATCAAGGTGAAGTTTTTCACCACAGGTGTACCAGCATTCTAACATGTCATGTATAAACAAGAATTCATCCCTTGGCCTAAACTTTGCCCAGTATCAGGTGTTTGACTTAAATCAAGATCCAACTTCTTGGTACCAATTCTAGTATAACAGGATTAGGTGTTACCCCAATGTTTACATCGAAACAGGACGGAACAGAATGGTCCATACAGAGATAGAGTTTGGAAAAAATGGGATTTTACCACCCTAACAGATAAAGTACAGAAACGGAATGCTAACAATAATGGGCCTTTACCACCCTAACAGAACAGAGTACAGAAACGGAATACTACAATTAGGTGTACACTAGTAGTGGGCCTTTACCACCCTAACAGACGGTACCACGCAGAAACAGACGGGTATTACCACCCAACAAAACAGACGGTACCAACAGAATCAGACAGAGTTAAGTGTACCCTAAATCCTACCCAAGCGATCGGCTCCCTAATACATAAATACCCTGTGTCGGCCCCACGATAGGGTGTATCACTCCCTAAAGTGGCAACCAATTGGCACAGGCATATTTACAGATGTCACGGTGTCTTACATCCTCAGAGGTAGACCGGGATCCATGCACGCACATGACCCGGTTGGAACGCACCATCAACACCCATCGCCATTATCAGAATGAACCACTTATAATTAGTTCAGTAAGCGTGCCCGGACCATACCTACTTTTGGGTCAAAGTTTTGATACCAGAAAGGGTTACTGACTAATATGGGTCCCAAACAACAAATGACACAAGTATTCCCCCTTGTGTCCTCAGACTATCAGATTCAGATTAACTTATTAACAGAGTTCAGACATACAAAGTTCAGACGATCAGTTTTCAGACTAACGGATCAGATAACAGATTTACAAACTTGCCTAACTTGGTGTGGGTACTACAGATCCGCAAAACAGGTTCGTTTAATTTATCAATCAAGTTAGTTTATCCAGACCAGGTATCAAATTGGTTCTCAGCCTTATCAAATTACTGAGTTGGATTGGTTAAGTATAGTTCAACTTAACCCCGTTAAATTACCGAGTTCAGGTTGGTTAAGTGTAGGTTAACTTAACCCCGTTAATTTACCGAGTTCAGATTGGTTAAGTGTCATAAGTCAAATTTACTTAACCTTATCATGTAGCATTAATTAATTTAATGCACCTTAACCTCTTACATTAGACCTCGTTGTGGTTACTAGTTAAGCCGGGCGGGTCCGGGTAGCTTTACACCCCAACCTAGTCTAACCTCAGGTTCAAGCACTACTTGACCAACTTCTCACATTGGGTCTTATTGTTTGTAGCCACTAGTTAAGCCGGTCGGTTCCGGGTAGATTTGTGCTACAAACTCAACCCAACCTCGAGTTGGCCACATTTATATTTTCTAAGTGTCATGTCCATTATGTTTCCAAAACATAATTACAAGTTAACATATCATGTCATGTTATAAAAACCATGTTCATGTCATAATGTTACCCAACCCCAACGTAATCCCATCGTTTACATAGTCGCAACAACGCATAAAGGATAAAATAAGGAACTTGGCATAACCATGACAAAAAGATGTTGAAGCCACAAGTTTAACATGGTGGCATATGAAATGTTCATATGTTCATATACTTGCATATTGCATTATTAGGCCTCAAAAGCATGCATAAAACCAAACTTAGCATATAAGTGATACATGGTGATAAATGACATGTAGAAATGGCCATAAGTTCGCATTTAGCCTCACATGCAAGTTAACATAAGGGATATGATAACTTACATGTTGCCAAAATGCAACCTTTAGCATAAAGCTTGAAGCTTTAGGTTCATAAACTCAAGGTAAGCTTGCATAACATGATAACATGAGTAAAACGATCAACCCAAACTTGCATAACATACATGGCAAACTTGCATATCATAACATAGCAAACTTGCATAACATAACATGGTAAACTTGCATATCATAACATGGCAAACTTGCATAGCATAACATAGTAAACTTGCATATCATAACATGGCATACTTGCATAACATAACATGGTAAACTTGCATATCATAACATGGCAAACTTGCATAGCATAACATAGTAAACTTGCATATCATAACATGGCATACTTGCATAACATAACATGGTAAACTTACATATCATAACATGGCAAACTTGCATAACCTAATATAGCAAACTTGCACAACATAACATGGCAAACTTGCATAACACAATAGCATGTAACATACTTAATGTTCAAACCCAAACTTGCAACATTCATTTAACTTCATAGTTCATATCTAAGAGTAGGAAAAGGGCTTACAATGCTATGAAGACCCAAAAATATATATAGATTGAGACGAAGCCCTTATGCAACAGTAAAACCCAAATATGAAGCTCCAAATCAATAAAAACCCTTGCTTTATGATGTAAAGATTGCAACTTGACTTGAATGCAAGCTAATAATGCTCATTTAAACTTGAAATCACTAGAATGAACATGAATCTCTCATAGGAATAAGCTTAGAGATTTTTAAGAGAGAGTGGAGGCCATGAGAGGAATAATTTTGCCATAGTTTAGTTGCATGAATGAATATTAATGATTTAGGGGTAGGTTAGGGGCTTATTTATAGAAATTAGGATTAGTTTTAAGCCTTAGGATCATCCCTAGATCTAATCTCAACCTTAAAAACCGAATCTGGCCCAAAGACCGAGCCAACACTCAAAACAGATGCCCCAGGCAAAACTGCCCGTGCTGTCCATGTCGACACCAAAGTCGATAGGGCTGTCGACTTGGGCCTAACCATGTCGACTGCCCAGTCGACAGGGCTGTCGACGTGGGTGATCTGGCGGGAAATTTCCCCCCTGCGCCCAGTTGCCCTAATCTCGAAATTTAAACCTGAATTTTAAATCTGTTTTTACTTTGGAATTTTCTAAGAACTTAAATGGGCTTTAATCGGGTCATACGGACTCCGATTTTCGAAAACTCGGACTCTATTTCGCGTATTTTTCCGAGACGAATGCAATGGCGCAGCCCATTTCCCTTGATTCAGATTTTTTAAATTAAATTCTGCCTCGATTTACGTTATAACAGGTTATCAGAAATACGGGTTGTTACAAACGTAGTGTACAGGCATAATAATCCTCATCGGTGGACCGGCCCTAACGATCCAAAGGGTTGATGCGTTCTGATCCTGAGGCTCGGGCTAGAGAGTCTCGAATCGGTAGAGGACTATTTTTTGCCTCGGTTCATAGATGGAAATCCAATTTCCAAATACGTGACATTTGCGGTTTTATTTGTAGAGCCTAGTATGGCGACATAGTTGGACGGGGCGCTTATGCCGTCTATGATTGATACTTATGATTTGAAGTTATTTTATACACTATGCACTTGTAATAGTATCAAATAATCTGTTTAAAACATATCAAGCATTCTTGGCTATTATAAGGTAAAAACCCTATCCTCCGGCTTGCGTTGCATTGTGTGATGGGAACTGGGTCTTATAATAGCTTCATTTTTCTTTATTTAGCATTGCGCTGTTGTTTTATGCACTTGTATTCTTGGGAGGAAACCCGTTCCATGTTATATGGCGTGGTCCCTTGATTTACCTAACTTTAAAAATAAAGAATAATAATTGTTTTAGTTCTCACACCAGTCCCATGACTGACCTGGAGTTTATTGTTTTAACCTAAACTTTGGGTGCCCCTATTTTGACATGGGCAGCTAGTAGTTTTGGTTTTGCAGATTAATATTCACAGGATCCTGGTTTACAGCTGGAACGATATCCGGAAAGCTTTGTATCCGTATATCTCTTCTAGTTGTGTATTGTATTATTTTCTGCTGCTATGTATTTAAATGTAATTTAAATCTCCGATATTTCTATGTAATATTCATTTACACTTTGTATATTCTTGTATTCTGATGGAATTGTTGTAATGTACAATGAAATGTTCTTCCGTATGCGTTCTAATTTTTTCGTGTTCTCACATTAATTCGTTCTTTCTCTTCTCTTCGGAGACCGGGGAAGTTCGGGTCGCTTCAATACCTGTGGTATTTTTAGAGAAATCAACTTGTGATTTGACGGGTATGACGATGTGGCATTCAAAGTGAATTGTGGTCAAGTGTTTCAAGAGATACGTAATGATCTCAAGCCTCATCAACCGGGAAATGACAGAAATCGGGCAGACAGCATGGCTAAGTGGGTCGCTCCTATTAGGGTGTATATCACCTATCTAGAGAAAATCCATTTCATTCTTTTATCGATGTTCGATGCTGTCCCTTTTCGGGAAACGGTGGGTAGCTCCCAACCGTTGGTGATATACATTCGATACACTCAAGCGAAATAAGTGGTCGGTCATGTGTGGGCCGAGTTGCAAGACGTTCTTGTTGAACCCAGTGTATTCGTCTCTAGAGATACACTATCGGCAGGTGGTCCCATACCTTGTCATAGTTGGAATCCAATCTCAAATAAGTGCCCGCGGTTTTGTTTGTATACAATGTATGTGGAACGTGAGATGCAAGCGTTCTGCTAGATTGTTAATTACTTGTAATTAGCCATTATCATAATATCAGAAAAGTATTGGTTTCCAAACTATTTTGGGTTATCGTAAGGTAAAAACCGTCCGTGTTTATGTGTGGATTGGTCTTACGATTATCTTTTCTTTTGAAAAGGATTTTGAAAAGTTAAACCGATGATTTGAGTTTACTCACACCAGTCCCATAACTGACCCAGAGTTTATTTTGTTCTGTTTTCCCTAAACTCTTGAGTGCCCAAATTTGTATGGGCAGTCAAGTAGTTCAGGTCTTTACAGATATGCTTGGAGGAGCTTGAAGCGGGAGGCTTCAGGATTATATAGCTATTGTTATTTCCGCTGTGTGTAAGTGTTGTACTCTGATAATGTTATTCTATATACATACACTGTTTTATTGCAAAGTTATGTATTATATTTTATTCGTTCCGCTGTGAGATTCGTGTTTACTCTGATTATGCTGTTCTTCTTCTTCTATTCTAATTTTCTATCTTATCTATTCTCACCCTCTAACTTCTTTCTATTAATGATCTGGAATGTTCGATACCTAAAAAATTAACATGGGTTTTTATGTTGATTTTCTGGGTCGAAAATCCTTAGTTCGTTACAGTGGTATCGGAGCTGAAGGTTAAGTGATTACCTTGGCTCTGTGGCGCGACTCAGAGGAGATGGGGTTAGTAATACCCTAGATTGAGTTGAATGTATATATACGAGTGAATGTATTTGTAGATTCTATAAAATTGTTTTATATTGTGGAGATTTATTGGTTGAGTAGTTTGTGAATTCTGGTCGATCAGCTTGATCCACTGTATGATAGGGACTACCAAACACTCGAATACGATGAACCGACACAGTATGTTTTGATAATGGGTAAATGAAATAATTTTACCCAAAATATATTTTGATATAAAAGAATGGCATATGTTGGAATTATTATCATATATTGGATGTGTTGGTTGATTATATTGAAAATGGTTATATAAATAACCAATTTGAGTTCGTATAATATAAAAGAAGATTAATTAAATCTGAATTAAATTAGAATTGGAATCAAAATTCTGAAAACTAGGAGAAGTGTTTGTAAGTAAATTTGTGTTAACTATAAGAAAATTTTAAGATCCTGGGAAATTATAAAATTTGTTTTACAAACTTTGGAAGGTTATTTGAAATGAATTTCAAAATGGAAATGTTTAAATATGTGTTTTGAAAAGTGGTATAGTATTGAACTCACTTCGATCACTGGGAAATAACTCTGATGATGCTGGCCACATCATCAGTGTTCATTTTCGAGTTCTAAGTGACGGATTACTACCAAAGAAATTGTTTTTGAAATTGTTTTGAGAAAGGAAGTTGTTTTGAACCCGAAAGGAAGTGACTGACTTTAGAAAAAGCTAAGTTGTTTGGAAACTCCCAAAAGGCAGATAGTATGAATTAAAAGAAAATTAAAGAAATTTGTGAAAGCAAGTATGAATTGAATTGAAACCAACTGCAAATTGAATTGAAATAGAACGATATCGGATAAAGTTGGATTTGTGAGTTATGATTTTGTTTAAATATATTGGACGGGTAAGAAAGAGGTGAAATTAGTAATGGAATTTTAGATTGAGAATGAGATTTGGTTTGAAAATAGGATGATTGGATTTAAGAACAGATAATTGGAGATTGATTGGGATGACTTTGGTATATGCTGAATTGGCAGCAGAATGAAAGGATATAATAATATGCCCGACAAAAAGGTACACGTTTATTTTTATGGATTTGGTGATTTATGGGCCGATTTGGCAAGCCGCTTGGCTGTTTGATTTTCTTTTGGATTGGAAAAGGCCTAGAGAGGCGAGTTGGGGTTTGAACTATTGACTGGTACAAAGGAGGTGCTGGCGAAATTTTTCGAAAATTTCGGGTGTTAGAAAATTTTCGTTAGTAAGAAAAAATTAATAATTTAATTGAAATAAATTAGTTCAATTGAAACTTAAGTTAAAAGTGAACGGATAGTTTTTAAACCAGTTAATAGGGTCTGTCTTCTACCTTAGCAATTTCGAGGACGAAATTATTTTAAGGGGAGAAGAATGTGACGACCCGCATTTTTCAGTGATATAATTAATTTATTTAATTATTTAATAACGGTTTGGTTATTTAAGATGACCAGAATTAAATAATATTGAATATTTAATTAAAATAAATAATATATTTAATTTCTGAAATAGTCAGAAATAGTGGCATTCACAAAATGGTGTGAATTGGATCATCTGTGATATTTAATTCAGTTTAGAATTGAATTAGAATAACGAATATATTATTTTAATGACAGTTGAACGTATAATTATAATCGAGCTCGAAATGGCGTGGCAATTCGCTATTTGGCAATTTGAACTTCAACTGAATGTACAGGATTCGTTTTAAATCAGATTTCTGCGAAACAAGAAACGCTAGGAGCTGGTGGAGTATATTTTTTTAATGGAAGAGAAAAATCGAGATTTTGTCGTGTAGATTTTTAGTTATGTCCAAATCAAATTTTAGAAAAGTCGCTATGGAATTCCTTTATAATTTATATCGATTTATTTATATTTTAAAATGGATTTTTGCATATAAATCGAATATCGATGTAACATTGGATTTGAAATATCGAGTTATAAATCCCAGTGTAGCAGTATGATATTCTGTTGTGAATATATACGATAATATTTATTTTTAAATATTAAATTTAAATGTTTTTAAATATATTTATATATTTAAAGGGGGTTATTTAGAGCTTTAAAAATAACCAGTTTTACAAACGACCTCAGAGTTCAACAAAACTAATTTTGTTGGATCCGCAACATCAAATTATTTCTAGATTTTAGTTTTCTTGATTTTTGAAGCCAGTATGTGGTCGTATAGGATTTTGATGTGAAAAACAGACGATAATTTGACTTTAAAAATATGTTGTGTGAGCAAACGGAGTCGAAATTCGACGAAACCAGTTTTGTTAAGAACGTAATGTCGAACTGTAGCTGCGTGTCCAGTTTCGTGATTTTTGGGTATCGTATGTGATCACAGGAATTTTAGAGGACAAATAAAAATAGCGTTTGCTTAAAATTTAATATAAAAATCGATTAAAAAAATATAATATTTATCCTATATAATATCCTAACATCTTCTAAACCTAAGTCCACTTTCTTCCTTGGTCAAAATTATCCGCCGTTCTTTTTTTCTCTTCAACAGTAAAACCTCCGTCTTCTAAAATCAAAATCAAACCAAGTAAAATCCTATAAATACTAAATCTTGGATCTTAGTCTCGAAATGGATTTCCCTACCATTCCTATGCAGTTTCGTCTATTGCGATACTAAATTTGGTTCACTGTTTGTATCGAGCGGAAGTCTAGGGTTCTAGTTTTGGGGTTATCGAAGCATTGGTTCACGAGTTCAGGGTTGTAGTCGAACTTGTGGTGAAGAGCCGCGCCGAATGTGGTATTTTTTTGGAACTCGGTGTTGGATATTGTCGCTGGGTTCCTGGAGTTGGCGCGAGGTCCTGATGTCACGATCTGCATTAATAGTGCGAGTGAGAAATGGTTTACATGGTGTTGAAGAGGAATGGAAGAGATGATGAATGGGACTGGTTTCGAGGAAAACGGTGAAGTATGTGAGGAGAACGGGAAGCAAGAAGGGGCGGTTATGGCTGGAGTTGTGTACAGGGAGTCACGGCATTTCTTGGTTTGGGGAAGAAGGTCACGACGGGCCTGAGTATTTTAAATTGATGATGGGCCTTATTGAAGAGGTTAAGCCCAAAGAAAATATAAAGGGAATTTAAGATTTGTATTTAAGTTGTGAACGAAGGAAGGAAAGGAGGTGTTACCATAGGAAAATGGCTTGATAGATAGAGCAGCGGAATGAAATAAGTGAGTAGGAAGATGGAATGTTGTAGCGTGCAGGTGCAGAAAGGACACTGGGCTGAGTGATGAGGGTGAGGCCCGTATTAAAGTAAATTTAATTTAATTTAATTTAAATGTGTATTTAAATTGTAAAATCAATAACTTAGTCATACTGTATCAGAAATACGAACGGTTGGATCCGTCGAGATCGTATGGACGGTGGCTACGCAGTAGAACTGACTGGGGGTGGATTGGTGCTCGTTACAATTTATGGCGAAATAAATTGTCTGATCAGAATCAACTAACGCAAATCGTTATTTAACAGTTAACGCGAAATGTGAGTAATCTCACTAACTCTGCTCAATTTATATTTTTACAAAATATCTTTAGAATTTATAAATATGGTTGTTTGCTCTGTGTTGGCTGTTTGGTTGAACTGCTAGTCAGTTGATTGAAAATATAGATAACGATATATATATATATATATATATATATATATATATAAATCGTTAATGAAAGATTTATTCTGTTAGCAGAATGTTTCATTGTAAGATGAAATTGATGTTAATTTTATTGTTTAACATCTGTGGATGGAGGGAAACAAGTCGGAGGGACCCAACTGGGTTCCTCAACATTTATTTTACTGTTTTTTTCCAGATATTGTGTTATAGGATGTGATATGAAATCTGTTGTTGATTTCGTATGTTTGAATGATACCGATCATTCTTATATGGTACGTTAAATACCATAAGAATATTGGAATGTTAAAAAGGAAAATTTCAATGTTATATTGAAAAGAAAATATTTATAAAATCAAAAGATTTTATAGAAAGAAAACTATTTATTTAGAAAATAAATTGTAACGGCACGGAATTTCGCTCGGTCCGAACCAGTCGCTAAACCGATCCAGGCCGTTCGAAACGCCCTATCGTTTGAGAACAGGACAAATCAGAACGCATACAGAAGAACATTTCATTGCTATCATTACAACAATGCATCAGATTACAGGAATATACAGAGTATAAACAAATAAATATTACACCGAAATATCAGAGATTTAAATTACATTACATAGCAGCGGAAAATAATACAATACACAACTAGAAGGAGATATACGGATACAAAGCTTTCCGGATATCGTTCCAGCTGTAAACCAGGATCCTGTGAATATAAATCTGCAAAACCAAAACTACTAGCTGCCCGTGTCAAAATAGGGGCACCCAGAGTTTAGGTTAAAACAATAAACTCCAGGTCAGTCATGGGACTGGTGTGAGAACTAAAACAGTTATAATTCTTTATTTTAAAGTTCGGTAAATCAAGGGACCACGCCGTATAACACGGAACGGGTTTCCTCCCAAGAATACCAGTGCATAAAACAAACAGCGCAATGCTAAATAAAGAAAAGTGAAGCTGTTATAAGACCCAGGTCCCATCACACAATGCAACGCAGCCGAGGATAGGGTTTTTCCTTATAACAGCCAAAGAATGCTTGATACGGTTAAAACAAATCGTTTGATACTATTATAAGTGCATAGTGCATAAAACAACTTCAAATCATAAGTATCAATCATAGGCGGCATGAGCGTCCCATGCCACTATGTCGCCATATATAGGTTTACAAATAAAACCGCAAAGTCACGTATTTGGAAATTGGATTTCCGTCTATGAACCGAGGCAAAAGATAGTCCTCAACCGATTCGAGACGCTCTAGCCCGTGTCTCAGGCAAGCGCGCAGGCAAGCCTTGGATCGTCAGGGTCGGTCCACCGATGTGGATTATTATGCCTGAACAATACGTCTCCCCGCCCTTTGGGGCGTCAATGAGCCAAAAAATGACTCCATCGGACCCGGATCGTCCGATCAAACCGAGGCGCCTCGCAACAGAAACAACCACATAAGTCAAACTCGTCAGGGCGTGTAAAACAACTGACGCCACTTCTAGCTAGAAAGAAACGCAAGTCCTCCCTGATGTCCCCTCCCGTTTTTGGTTCATACCGGGTGTGAAACTCGCGAAGCAGACGTTACACAAAGCTACGCCACAAAGGCCGTGCTTTGATCGTCACTACAAGACTTTGCTTTTCAACAGAAGCCTTGATCATTTGCCACTTAGGCATGCCACACAGGCAATTCACTCCATGCGTTTGATATCCATCAATATATAACCCCTGAGCTCGTACGTCTCAGAGAAGGGCGTTAAGCAAGAGAATAAATTCTCCACCGCCAAACAGATATATATTTAATAGAGATCAATCACACGGACTAAAATCCAATGTCAGACACACTGTCCATTTACAAGTCCGTTCTGGGGCTGAACGAAACCGGAGGCACCTAGTACCACGCATATCCATCGATCTCCAAGTACGTCTGGACGATCACTAACTGTTTCCATCTTCTTGGGTGTACATCCCAATCAAGATCATCAGTAATTACCCAAACGACGTGAAGACTTCCGGTCTTCGACCATCATCTTCATCTTCGACTTATCGTCGTATCAGTTATTCAGAATGGGATAAACCCGGTCTTTCCGAATAACTCGCGTATATTTTAAATAAGTGTTACACAAACACAACATACGCCTCATTCCAATTCATTAGTCACTAACCGTAAATTAATCAAGAGAATAATTCCCCAAATATTAACCCCGAAGGCCGAAACCAACATCAGATCAATACCCAGAAAACCATTCTGCTTGGCCAACCGACAGTTAGTTTCTAAATTTCACATTCATAGGGAAAGCTCCCATTAATTTTATCCAAGATAAATTTCTTGAATTTATCCTCTAATCTTCTTTTGAATTTCGATTCAACTAGTCGGGATTAACGAAACTTACCGAAGTAATCATTTGTTTTAATTTCCCAATCCCAACCTATTTATCCCATGAAGTAAAACTGGTAATACTTCATATCTAACACCACAGTGTTATCGGTAAATTCAATTACCATTTCACGTTCAAATCTAATTAAAGATTTAACTATCGCCTGGAGCAAAACTGGTGATACTCCATCCTCGATCATTTCAATCTAATTAAAGATTCATTAAAACTCCACTTAGTTTTAATCGTTAACTGGGTTAAAGAATCAGTGTCATTTAAAACACGGTTCACGATAAACCCAAAGTCACATTCATTAATTATCGGGTTAAAGAACGAGTGTTATTTAAAACACTGTTCACGATAAACCCAAAAATCAATATCAATTCAATTCCAATTAAATATTATTTAATTGGTACACTTCATTAAATCTAAATAAAAAGATTTAATCTTTTCTCAACTGGGTTCAAGAACAGTGTTAGTGAAGACACCATTCACGACAAACCCAAATCACATTTGATATTCAATACAAGGCTCTGAATAGAAAATATATCGGCTTATATTCAATACCAAATTCTACGACTAACAAATGTCGTATTGGAAATAACGATATGAATATATATCTTTCAAATTTCCATAACAACATCCGTATAATCACGAATTCCAACATCGAAATATTCCGAAGACAATTTCGATTCAAATCCACTCCAATGCAATCATTGGAAATTCTGGTTATTTTCAAAACCATTTCAAATTCAATTCATTTATTTAAAAATAAATAGAATTATAATTCTAGTTCAAAACTAGTTCATTTCGATAAAAAACTATTTTTATCTTTTCAAATATGGAGTTTTTCACCCCAAATCTTTCTAAATCATTTCTTATGATTTTACACAAATTATTACTATTTTTAATAATTTTATCAAGGCCCGTACAGTCGATTTCCATCAATGGCCATCGAACTGCACTTACAGCGACCTTTTTCGAATTTGATTTGGACGTATCTCCAAATCCAACCGTTAGATTTCAAATTTCTAATATTCGTTAGAAAGCTCTTTTCGATACGAACCCAACGGTTCCGGTTTTAGGAGAATCCGACGGTCGGATCTCCCGTAATGTCCGTTTGAAATAAATGGTCGAAATTCACGAACTGCCGCGGCGCGGCGCGTTCTATTCAGGCCATTATATTATATATATAATATATATAATATATATTTCGTCGATTTCTATTTAAAACGAATTATATAAATAGTTTTAAATTCGTTTCAAAAGAAATTTCAACTTCTATTTCAATTCAAATCAAAATCGAATCCTTCTGTATAAATTCGTTTTAAAAATTCATTTCTGTTCAATTCAAATTTCAATTCAATTTGAATTCATTTCAATTCGCTTTCAATTCAATTTGAATTCGTTTTCAATTCATTTCGAAATCGTTTTCAATTCATTTCATTTCGAAATCGTTTTCAATTCAATTCATTTCGAAATCGTTTTCAATTCAATTCATTTCGAAATCGTTTTCAATTCATTTCATTTCGAAATCGTTTTCAATTCAATTCATTTCGAAATCGTTTTCAATTCATTTCGAAATCGTTTTCAATTCAATTCCTTTCGAAATCGTTTTCAATTCATTTCATTTCGAAATCGTTTTCAATTCATTTCATTTCGAAATCGTTTTCAATTCATTTCATTTCGAAATCGTTTTCAATTCAATTCATTTCGAAATCGTTTTCAATTCAATTCATTTCGAAATCGTTTTCAATTCAATTCATTTCGAAATCGTTTTCAATTCAATTCATTTCGAAATCGTTTTCAATTCAATTCATTTCGAAATCGTTTTCAATTCATTTTGAAATCGTTTTCAATTCATTTCATTTCGAAATCGTTTTCAATTCAATTCATTTCGAAATCGTTTTCAATTCATTTCATTTCGAAATCGTTTTCAATTCATTTCATTTCGAAATCGTTTTCAATTCATTTCATTTCGAAATCGTTTTCAATTCATTTCATTTCGAAATCGTTTTCAATTCATTTCATTTCGAAATCACTTTTCAATATTCATTTCAAAATGAATACAATCGATATAAATATCGTTCACGTCAAAATGGCGTCAATCTAATCAACACGGCTTCATAAATTTCTATTTTCAAATATTCTATTTCAAATATTTCTTTTTCAAAATAGTTGTTATTATCAAAATATTTCGTTCAACACATGACCAATCTCAATGGATGAGTACTGTCAACACATGAACTTTTATTTTATATTGATAAAGATGTAAATTTTATTACTAAAATATTTCGTTCAACACATGACCAATCTCAACGGATGAGTACTGTCAACACATGAACTTTTATTTTATAATATTCTTTGTTTTTCAAATTGGAATGAGGCCCAATCAATTATCATATAAAGTTAATTATATGGATTTTCATACAACACATGTATATAATAGCATGGAAAAATAATCAACTATCAACCAAAGTGCACTACACTGTATAAGCATCAAATATAGATATCTAACGCTTAAAACAGCCTGTCAATCAACCGATCGACATATTTAATAAATCAGGATGAGTGAACTTCAAATTTCATCCCAACACCCGTGTGGGGTTTCAAACAATCAAACACATATTTTATTTGTGCTGTTGGGCGATGTGTAAAATTTATCGACCCAATCAATGTCCTTCAAATAGGTGTACATAAACAAACCGTCTGGTTTGTAAATGAATATTTATTTTATTCACTTTCACTATATTCATATTCACGTTAAAAATTATATTTTTAACGATAAAACATTTTATTTCAACCTATGAATTTCTATTCAATTCATTTATTCAATAAAATGATATTTTTATTTTTCTAACATATTTTAGAAAATTTCGGCGGCATAACGGCACGATACTAGAAACGGGACGAGGCCTAGCCTTATCCCCGGTCTAGTGAAGGCCCACGCCATTCACACATCAATCAAATCCATTCATTTCACCAAACAATTCAATTTCAATCAAATATTCCAACTAATCTATGCAACCAAACAAACAAGTCCATGGTCTGTGGACGATTGTGTCGGGTGCTACTAAGCACCGTCTGCATCCTAGTATATATATATATATAACTAGAAAATAAATTTGAAAGGTGAGAAATTCTCACATATAGCTATCCTAGCTCCACGGCACTTCATTGATAGAAATCTTCGTCGTTCCCGCCTTTTTGTCACCTTCGTTGTCCACTTTCACTACATATGTAAAAATCGAATTTTTACTTCGCTATTCCATATATAAAAATCGAATTTTTATTTCAAAGTTCAATATATAAAAATCGAATTTTTACTTCAAAGTTCAATATATAAAAATCGAATTTTTACTTCAAAGTTCAATATATAAAAATCGAATTTTTACTTCAAAGTTCAATATATAAAAATCGAATTTTTTACTTCAAAGTTCAATATATAAAAATCGAATTTTTTACTTCAAAGTTCAATATATAAAAATCGAATTTTTACTTCAAAGTTCAATATATAAAAATCGAATTTTTACTTCAAAGTTCAATATATAAAAATCGAATTTTTTACTTCAAAGTTCAATATATAAAAATCGAATTTTTACTTCAAAGTTCAATATATAAAAATCGAATTTTTACTTCAAAGTTCAATATATAAAAATCGAATTTTTTACTTCAAAGTTCAATATATAAAAATCGAATTTTTACTTCAAAGTTCAATATATAAAAATCGAATTTTTACTTCAAAGTTCAATATATAAAAATCGAATTTTTACTTCAAAGTTCAATATATAAAAATCGAATTTTTAACATCTGCATCTTGTAAAAATTTGATTTTGATATTGCTACTTAAGTAAAAATTCTATTTTGATATCGCTACTATATAAAAGATTATATTTTGAACTTCTATATTATACAAAAAATTTTTTGCCCTTTTCATAGAAAAATCTATTTTCTTTTTATACTTCTAAAAATCATGTCTTTTTATTATATATATAAAAACTAATCAAAGCTTTCTACTATAGAAATTTAACCTTAACTTATTTAAGATATAACCTTTTCTTCATAAAATAAATATAACCTTTTATTATTTAAAAACATAATCTTTAGCATAAAAAAAATCAATTTTTAAAACTATATTTTGAACTAAAAGACATGAAATAAAATAAAACAATAAAACAATAACAACAAAAAAAACTTACAGCGTCTTCGGGGGGGGGGTCTTTCTGAGTTCGCCGGAGGTGGCTAAAGGGGGGGGAAAGGTCGGCGGACATCACTGGGGGGCTTCGCGAGTTTGAAGAAGGAGAAAGGAAGAAGGAGAAGAGGGGGATGGCCGATTAGGGAGGCGCTAGACCAGAGGGAGGGCACGGCGGCTAGGCCGACGGTGGCGGGTCAGTTGGAGGCGGCGCGACGATCTCCTGGCACGAGGGTTTTTTTTTTTTTTTTTTCGATTGAACTGAACGGGAATGAGGAGAGAAGGGTAAGGGCTTTTTATTTAAATGATTATATATTTTAATTTATTATTTTCTATTTTATTTAAAAAAAAAAGTTGTCTTTTCAAACGAATTCTAAACGAGGCCCAATGACTATCATCCCTAGCTAATTACCCCCATTCTGAACACAATGGGATATGTATCGCAAGCCAATTCGACTGTTTGAATCAGTTTCCGTTTAATTTACATTTAAATCATTATATTGAATTTTAAACGTACATTTCAAATTACCGGGGCCACATACTAACTAGAAAAATTCCAGAAAAATATTTTCTAGCTTCGTATTGACGTTACGGTCCTAACAAAACTAGTTTCGTTAAATTCTGAGACCGTTGGAAAAATGGCCAATTTCCAGTCGATTAAAATCAACTGAAATGGTCAAAACACGTTTTCCTTTGCCACGCTCACATATTGATTCGAAAAATTACGAAATTTGGAATCTAGCAATAACTTAACATCACGGACCCAACAAAACTGGTTTCGTCGAAATCCGAGGTCGTTTGCAAAATGTCCATTTTTAAGGGCCTGAATTCCATAGCGACTATTCAGAATTTTCAACTGGACATATCTTTTGATCCCCACTATGAAATCTCAATTATTCGGATTCGTTGAAAAGATATTCACTATTAGATCCTAATGTTTTCGGTTTCACTAAAATCCGGATTGTTTTGCACCCGGTACATTCAATTGAAGTTTGAAATCGAATTATCGAACTACCGCGCCATTTTCAATTCTATTTATAATTATATATAAATATTATATTCTAACGACGACGTATATAATATATACGATCGAATTATATTCAAAATAAATTTCTCGTCGATATTATTTAAAATAATTCATTTTAAATAATCAAAATTCGCTAAAATTGCCAAAATAAAAATTTTAAACTGGCCCAGATTTTCGGGTTGTTACAATCTCCCCCACTTAAAACTTTTCGTCCCCGAAAAGGAACAAAGTCGAAAGTGGTTTGATTATTCAGCTCTACGTTCGATCTGGCTTCCATTCTCCAACTCTTCAGTTTCTGAGAATTTTCAAAATTTCAAAAATTTGGCTAACACCCTAAATTTTTGAAAAATTTCGCCATAACCTCCCCTGCACCGGGAGCATCGGGGAATTTCAAATAGCTTCCCCGGTCCTTCAGATCTCAAAAAGAAAAAGAAAAAGCCAAGCGGCTAGCCAATAGGCTCACAAAATCATCATCACCCAAACAAAACAGGAAATTATGTAGTAAACATGTACCTATTTGTCGGGCAAACAAATTTTATTCTCTGCTCTAGCCTCCTTGCTATGACCTGTTCAATGTATATATGCATATGCAAGCAAATGCGACCAATTTTCAATACAATTCAATATTTGTTTCAATTAGGCTAAATGGTTCAAAATTATCAAACAAATAAACAAACAACACAAACATCAATCAATTAGTGAATTAACGCTTCAAATTCATAATTTTGATACATATACAAAAATCATGTTTTTGATACCGAATCACAACAATGTGTTCTAGCTATATATATATAAGTTTTGGTTCTCACACCAGTCTAATGGAAATATATAGATATCACACCTTCGTTACTCGAACATGAATACTAATGACGACTAGTCAGTCATCAGAATCATCTTCGGGCCACTAGAGTATGATTCTATATCTATCCAGTATATTAAAACTTCGTATACACGCGGATCAGACTTATACGCAAAATCTATATATACTGGATTGTCCACATCAATATAAATAAATAATCAACTACGAATAATTGATTTAAATTTTCAAACAAAGTTTGTTTTCATTTTTAAAATATACTCTTCACACTCGTTCTAGGATACTACTGATCCCATCCCTAACGAGTCATTCTAATTGGATATTACTAATCCAATATCTGATGAATTCTTTCGTAGGGTTCTAATGTGTCTTGTTCTCTGAGCTTTGTAAACCAAAGCTCTGATACCAACTGTAACGGCACGGAATTTCGCTCGGTCCGAACCAGTCGCTAAACCGATCCAGGCCGTTCGAAACGCCCTATCGTTTGAGAACAGGACAAATCAGAACGCATACAGAAGAACATTTCATTGCTGTCATTACAACAATGCATCAGATTACAGGAATATACAGAGTATAAACAAATAAATATTACACCGAAATATCAGAGATTTAAATTACATTACATAGCAGCGGAAAATAATACAATACACAACTAGAAGGAGATATACGGATACAAAGCTTTCCGGATATCGTTCCAGCTGTAAACCAGGATCCTGTGAATAAAATCTGCAAAACCAAAACTACTAGCTGCCCGTGTCAAAATAGGGGCACCCAGAGTTTAGGTTAAAACAATAAACTCCAGGTCAGTCATGGGACTGGTGTGAGAACTAAAACAGTTATAATTCTTTATTTTAAAGTTCGGTAAATCAAGGGACCACGCCGTATAACACGGAACGGGTTTCCTCCCAAGAATACCAGTGCATAAAACAAACAGCACAATGCTAAATAAAGAAAAGTGAAGCTGTTATAAGACCCAGGTCCCATCACACAATGCAACGCAGCCGAGGATAGGGTTTTTCCTTATAACAGCCAAAGAATGCTTGATACGGTTAAAACAAATCGTTTGATACTATTATAAGTGCATAGTGCATAAAACAACTTCAAATCATAAGTATCAATCATAGGCGGCATGAGCGTCCCATGCCACTATGTCGCCATATATAGGTTTACAAATAAAACCGCAAAGTCACGTATTTGGAAATTGGATTTCCGTCTATGAACCGAGGCAAAAGATAGTCCTCAACCGATTCGAGACACTCTAGCCCGTGTCTCAGGCAAGCGCGCAGGCAAGCCTTGGATCGTCAGGGCCGGTCCACCGATGTGGATTATTATGCCTGAACAATACGTCTCCCCGCCCTTTGGGGCGTCAATGAGCCAAAAAATGACTCCATCGGACCCGGATCGTCCGATCAAACCGAGGCGCCTCGCAACAGCAACAACCACATAAGTCAAACTCGTCAGGGCGTGTAAAACCACTGACGCCACTTCTAGCTAGAAAGAAACGCAAGTCCTCCCTGATGTCCCCTCCCGTTTTTGGTTCATACCGGGTGTGAAACTCGCGAAGCAGACGTTACACAAAGCTACGCCACAAAGGCCGTGCTTTGATCGTCACCACAAGACTTTGCTTTTCAACAGAAGCCTTGATCATTTGCCACTTAGGCATGCCACACAGGCAATTCACTCCATGCGTTTGATATCCATCAATATATAACCCCTGAGCTCGTACGTCTCAGAGAAGGGCGTTAAGCAAGAGAATAAATTCTCCGCCGCCAAACAGATATATATTTAATAGAGATCAATCACACGGACTAAAATCCAATGTCAGACACACAGTCCATTTACAAGTCCGTTCTAGGGCTGAACGAAACCGGAGGCACCTAGTACCCCGCATATCCATCGATCTCCAAGTACGTCTGGACAATCACTAACTGTTTCCATCTTCTTGGGTGTACATCCCAATCAAGATCATCAGTAATTACCCAAACGACGTGAAGACTTCCGGTCTTCGACCATCATCTTCATCTTCGACTTATCGTCGTATCAGTTATTCAGAATGGGATAAACCCGGTCTTTCCGAATAACTCGCGTATATTTTAAATAAGTGTTACACAAACACAACATACGCCTCATTCCAATTCATTAGTCACTAACCGTAAATTAATCAAGAGAATAATTCCCCAAATATTAACCCCGAAGGCCGAAACCAACATCAGATCAATACCCAGAAAACCATTCTGCTTGGCCAACCGACAGTTAGTTTCTAAATTTCACTTTCATAGGGAAAGGTTCCCATTAATTTTATCCAAGATAAATTTCTTGAATTTATCCTCTAATCTTCTTTTGAATTTCGATTCAACTAGTCGGGATTAACGAAACTTACCGAAGTAATCATTTGTTTTAATTTCCCAATCCCAACCTATTTATCCCATGAAGTAAAACTGGTAATACTTCATATCTAACACCACAGTGTTATCGGTAAATTCAATTACCATTTCACGTTCAAATCTAATTAAAGATTTAACTATCGCCTGGAGCAAAACTGGTGATACTCCATCCTCGATCATTTCAATCTAATTAAAGATTCATTAAAACTCCACTTAGTTTTAATCGTTAACTGGGTTAAAGAATCAGTGTCATTTAAAACACGGTTCACGATAAACCCAAAGTCACATTCATTAATTATCGGGTTAAAGAACGAGTGTTATTTAAAACACTGTTCACGATAAACCCAAAAATCAATATCAATTCAATTCCAATTAAATATTATTTAATTGGTACACTTCATTAAATCTAAATAAAAAGATTTAATCTTTTCTCAACTGGGTTCAAGAACAGTGTTAGTGAAGACACCATTCACGACAAACCCAAATCACATTTGATATTCAATACAAGGCTCTGAATAGAAAATATATCGGCTTATATTCAATACCAAATTCTACGACTAACAAATGTCGTATTGGAAATAACGATATGAATATATATCTTTCAAATTTCCATAACAACATCCGTATAATCACGAATTCCAACATCGAAATATTCCGAAGACAATTTCGATTCAAATCCACTCCAATGCAATCATTGGAAATTCTGGTTATTTTCAAAACCATTTCAAATTCAATTCATTTATTTAAAAATAAATAGAATTATAATTCTAGTTCAAAACTAGTTCATTTCGATAAAAATCTATTTTTATCTTTTCAAATATGGAGTTTTTCACCCCAAATCTTTCTAAATCATTTCTTATGATTTTACACAAATTATTACTATTTTTAATAATTTTATCAAGGCCCGTACAGTCGATTTCCATCAATGGCCATCGAACTGCACTTACAGCGACCTTTTTCGAATTTGATTTGGACGTATCTCCAAATCCAACCGTTAGATTTCAAATTTCTAATATTCTTAGAAAGCTCTTTTCGATACGAACCCAACGGTTCCGGTTTTAGGAGAATCCGACGGTCGGATCTCCCGTAATGTCCGTTTGAAATAAATGGTCGAAATTCACGAACTGCCGCGGCGCGGCGCGTTCTATTCAGGCCATTATATTATATATATAATATATATAATATATATTTCGTCGATTTCTATTTAAAACGAATTATATAAATAGTTTTAAATTCGTTTCAAAAGAAATTTCAACTTCTATTTCAATTCAAATCAAAATCGAATCCTTCTGTATAAATTCGTTTTAAAAATTCATTTCTGTTAAATTCAAATTTCAATTCAATTTGAATTCATTTCAATTCGCTTTCAATTCAATTTGAATTCGTTTTCAATTCATTTCGAAATCGTTTTCAATTCATTTCATTTCGAAATCGTTTTCAATTCAATTCATTTCGAAATCGTTTTCAATTCAATTCATTTCGAAATCGTTTTCAATTCATTTCATTTCGAAATCGTTTTCAATTCAATTCATTTCGAAATCATTTTCAATTCATTTCGAAATCGTTTTCAATTCAATTCCTTTCGAAATCGTTTTCAATTCATTTCATTTCGAAATCGTTTTCAATTCATTTCATTTCGAAATCGTTTTCAATTCAATTCATTTCGAAATCGTTTTCAATTCAATTCATTTCGAAATCGTTTTCAATTCAATTCATTTCGAAATCGTTTTCAATTCATTTCGAAATCGTTTTCAATTCATTTCATTTCGAAATCGTTTTCAATTCAATTCATTTCGAAATCGTTTTCAATTCATTTCATTTCGAAATCGTTTTCAATTCATTTCATTTCGAAATCGTTTTCAATTCATTTCATTTCGAAATCGTTTTCAATTCATTTCATTTCGAAATCGTTTTCAATTCATTTCATTTCGAAATCACTTTTCAATATTCATTTCAAAATGAATACAATCGATATAAATATCGTTCACGTCAAAATGGCGTCAATCTAATCAACACGGCTTCATAAATTTCTATTTTCAAATATTCTATTTCAAATATTTCTTTTTCAAAATAGTTGTTATTATCAAAATATTTCGTTCAACACATGACCAATCTCAATGGATGAGTACTGTCAACACATGAACTTTTATTTTATATTGATAAAGATGTAAATTTTATTACTAAAATATTTCGTTCAACACATGACCAATCTCAACGGATGAGTACTGTCAACACATGAACTTTTATTTTATAATATTCTTTGTTTTTTAAATTGGAATGAGGCCCAATCAATTACCATATAAAGTTAATTATTTGGATTTTCATACAACACATGTATATAATAGCATGGAAAAATAATCAACTATCAACCAAAGTGCACTACACTGTATAAGCATCAAATATAGATATCTAACGCTTAAAACAGCCTGTCAATCAACCAATCGACATATTTAATAAATCAGGATGAGTGAACTTCAAATTTCATCCCAACACCCGTGTGGGGTTTCAAACAATCAAACACATATTTTATTTGTGCTGTTGGGCGATGTGTAAAATTTATCGACCCAATCAATGTCCTTCAAATAGGTGTACATAAACAAACCGTCTGGTTTGTAAATGAATATTTATTTTATTCACTTTCACTATATTCATATTCACGTTAAAAATTATATTTTTAACGATAAAACATTTTATTTCAACCTATGAATTTCTATTCAATTCATTTATTCAATAAAATGATATTTTTATTTTTCTAACATATTTTAGAAAATTTCGGCGGCATAACGGCACGATACTAGAAACGGGACGAGGCCTAGCCTTATCCCCGGTCTAGTGAAAGCCCACGCCATTCACACATCAATCAAATCCATTCATTTCACCAAACATTTCAATTTCAATCAAATATTCCAACTAATCTATGCAACCAAACAAACAAGTCCATGGTCTGTGGACGATTGTGTCGGGTGCTACTAAGCACCGTCTGCATCCTAGTATATATATATATAACTAGAAAATAAATTTGAAAGGTGAGAAATTCTCACATATAGCTGTCCTAGCTCCACGGCACTTCATTGATAGAAATCTTCGTCGTTCCCGCCTTTTTGTCACCTTCGTTGTCCACTTTCACTACATATGTAAAAATCGAATTTTTACTTCGCTATTCCATATATAAAAATCGAATTTTTATTTCAAAGTTCAACATATAAAAATCGAATTTTTACTTCAAAGTTCAATATATAAAAATCGAATTTTTACTTCAAAGTTCAATATATAAAAATCGAATTTTTACTTCAAAGTTCAATATATAAAAATCGAATTTTTACTTCAAAGTTCAATATATAAAAATCGAATTTTTTACTTCAAAGTTCAATATATAAAAATCGAATTTTTTACTTCAAAGTTCGATATATAAAAATCGAATTTTTACTTCAAAGTTCAATATATAAAAATCGAATTTTTACTTCAAAGTTCAATATATAAAAATCGAATTTTTTACTTCAAAGTTCAATATATAAAAATCGAATTTTTACTTCAAAGTTCAATATATAAAAATCGAATTTTTTACTTCAAAGTTCAATATATAAAAATCGAATTTTTACTTCAAAGTTCAATATATAAAAATCGAATTTTTACTTCAAAGTTCAATATATAAAAATCGAATTTTTACTTCAAAGTTCAATATATAAAAATCGAATTTTTAACATCTGCATCTTATAAAAATTTGATTTTGATATTGCTACTTAAGTAAAAATTCTATTTTGATATCGCTACTATATAAAAGATTATATTTTGAACTTCTATATTATACAAAAAATTTTTTGCCCTTTTCATAGAAAAATCTATTTTCTTTTTATACTTCTAAAAATCATGTCTTTTTATTATATATAAAAAAACTAATCAAAGCTTTCTACTATAGAAATTTAACCTTAACTTATTTAAGATATAACCTTTTCTTCATAAAATAAATATAACCTTTTATTATTTAAAAACATAATCTTTAGCATAAAAAAAATCAATTTTTAAAACTATATTTTGAACTAAAAGACATGAAATAAAATAAAACAATAACAACAAAAAAAACTTACAGCGTCTTCGGGGGGGGTCTTTCTGAGTTCGCCGGAGGTGGCTAAAGGGGGGGGAAAGGTCGGCGGACATCACTGGGGGGCTTCGCGAGTTTGAAGAAGGAGAAAGGAAGAAGGAGAAGAGGGGGATGGCCGATTAGGGAGGCGCAAGACTAGAGGGAGGGCACGGCGGCTAGGCCGACGGTGGCGGGTCAGTTGGAGGCGGCGCGACGATCTCCTGGCACGAGGGTTTTTTTCTTTTTCTTTTTTTCTTTTCGATTGAACTGAACGGGAATGAGGAGAGAAGGGTAAGGGCTTTTTATTTAAATGATTATATATTTTAATTTATTATTTTCTATTTTATTTAAAAAAAAAAGTTGTCTTTTCAAACGAATTCTAAACGAGGCCCAATGACTATCATCCCTAGCTAATTACCCTCATTCCGAACACAATGGGATATGTATCGCAAGCCAATTCGACTGTTTGAATCAGTTTCCGTTTAATTTACATTTAAATCATTATATTGAATTTTAAACGTACATTTCAAATTACCGGGGCCACATACTAACTAGAAAAATTCCAGAAAAATATTTTCTAGCTTCGTATTGACGTTACGGTCCTAACAAAACTAGTTTCGTCGAATTCTGAGACCGCTGGAAAAATGGCCAATTTCCAGTCGATTAAAATCAACTGAAATGGTCAAAACACGTTTTCCTTTGCCACGCTCACATATTGATTCGAAAAATTACGAAATTTGGAATCTAGCAATAACTTAACATCACGGACCCAACAAAACTGGTTTCGTCGAAATCCGAGGTCGTTTGCAAAATGTCCATTTTTAAGGGCCTGAATTCCATAGCGACTATTCAGAATTTTCAACTGGACATATCTTTTGATTCCCGCTATGAAATCTCAATTATTCGGATTCGTTGAAAAGATATTCACTATTAGATCCTAATGTTTTCGGTTTCACTAAAATCCGGATTGTTTTGCACCCGGTACATTCAATTGAAGTTTGAAATCGAATTATCGAACTACCGCGCCATTTTCAATTCTATTTATAAAAATATATAAATATTATATTCTAACGACGACGTATATAATATATACGTTCGAATTATATTCAAAATAAATTTCTCGTCGATATTATTTAAAATAATTCATTTTAAATAATCAAAATTCGCTAAAATTGCCAAAATAAAAATTTTAAACTGGCCCAGATTTTCGGGTTGTTACATAAATAGATTAAAAAGGAGATATTTATTTGTAAATTAAATTGATAGAATTGGAAAAAAAAATATTTGTAAACTATTTCCAAATTGAATTGAAAGGAATATTTATTTGTTAATCAAATAGAATAGGATAGAAAGGGGAAATGCATGTGAAGTAAATAGAAAAAGATATAGTTAGATTATCAAAGGAATTACTTATAAAATCAATAGATTTTATAAATAGAAAATATTTTATAGAATAAATAGAATCATCAAAAAGGGCTTTATTTTGTAAATAAATTGATTTTTAAAGGAAATACTTGAAAAGTGACTAGAATTCATTTTAAAAGGAGAATTTTACATTTGAAAATTTTAAACTCGTGCTTCGCACACGGGTATAACATGATATGGATTTAAAGCAAAGATTTTGAATAGAATCTATTTTGACTGATAAATTGAGAAGATAAATTTATAAATAATATTATATAAATTAAATAAAATGTTTATCATTGGATAAATAGAATATATAAGTCAGGACTTATATAGAAAAGTAAATATCGATTTCAACATCGATATTTGAAATTGGATATGGACGAAGAGTTAGTCGATTAGGAGTAAATCAGTTAGAGTTAACCAGTTGGAGTCAATTAGATAGAGTTAATCGAATTAAAATTAATTGAATATTAGTTATTCAATTAGAGTTGGTCGAATATAGTTATTTGAGATAAGGTTAGTCAAACATAGTTATTCAGGATGAGTTGCCATTTCGTACGACTGCTAGCGTAATTCGCAGGGCTACAAATAGCCTACGGCGGTCGGATATTTCCTGAGGGAATCATACATAACCATTGTGATCGTTGCGATCTAGAGTCAGGCGAATGGCGTCAAATCGAATATTAGCCATTCGAAATAAAGTTAAAACAGACATAGTGATTCGAATATAAATTAATCGAATATTAGTTATCAGATAGGAATTGAATAAGTTGAGTTAATCAAGTAAGTTAATCAAGTCGAGTTAGTCAAGATGAGTTAATCAAACCGAGTTAATCCAAATGAGTTGATCCAAAGGAGTTATTCGAAATAGATTATTCGAATAGAGTTAAAGGAGCGAATCGAATATAGTTTATTCGAAAGGAGATTTATCGAATGTAAATCATTCGAAGAGAGATTATCGAATAAAGTTATTCGAAGAAAGTGTTATCGAATATAGTTTATTCGAAAAGGAGCTATCGAATAAAGATTATTCGAAAGAGATAATTATACACTGAATTCGATTATATCGAATTCGGGAAAGTAATATTTACTTTCCGGTTTAATCAAGATTTACTTATTTATTAATAGATGAGTGGTTTAGTTATTGAGTTAAATTAAGGATAAAAGACATTTTGAAGTTGGATATTTAAGAAGAAAGGAATTATAACACTATAGTTAAAATCAATGTTTTAAAATAAAGAAGGGGATTCATAAATAGAATCCGAAGTACGTAAGGAAGTGTTAAAGATTTGAAAGGTGAACTTCTATTTCGAGGTTAGGAATGTTGTTTAGTTATGGTCTGAGAGGTAATTATACCCCAACTTGATTGACTTCATTTTTAACTAAGGGATGGGTAAGGTTCGATAGTGGAGATTGATTAAGTGAATTAAGTTAATGAGTGTAATGGTTTAAATGGGCTTAGTGATGTTTTATTTAAACATCTGTTTAAATCAAATGAATAGATTTTGGAAACATTTTCCAAATATAACCAGAGATATTATCTAATCATAGAAAATGAACTGTAAATGAGAAGGAATACTGGAATGACAGTGATACGTGAAACAGAGATGGAAATGTTTTCCAAGGATTGATGGTGTATATTTTCTAAATTTAGAAAATAAGAATATACAAATATATAGAAATGGGGAAATGGATAAATTAAAGATAATTTTATAGAAAGAGATAAATGTGGATTGATGATTGATCGATAGAATTTCCATCTAGAAATAATATCGATGTTTGCACACCTGTTTTCTTTGATAGTTAAATCCCCGACTATCAAAGTTTTTGACCATTTTATCATCGTCAATATGGAGAGACCGGGATCAGATGCATTATCTAAAACCCACTTTGTATGGACGTTAGCGTTGCGATCAAATATTGAAGACGGAGTTATGCAAGGACTATCCTGTTACAGAATAGTGCCTTCGGTTTTTCCAATCCCAGGACAATGTAAATGGACGAATGTCTAACAAAGTATATCTAACGGATCGCGTAAGTTGATCTCTTCAAACATACTTACGTTTGATGGCGGAGGAATTCGTTTCTCTTAGCTTTATACCCGTGGTATTTTTAGAGAAATCAACTTGTGATTTGACGGGTATGACGATGTGGCATTCAAAGTGAATTGTGATCAAGTGTTTCAAGAGATACGTAATGATCTCAAGCCTCATCAACCGGGAAATGACAGAAATCGGGCAGGCAGCATGGCAAAGTGGGTCGCTCCCATTAGGGTGTATATCACCTATCTAGAGAAAATCCATTTCATTCTTTTATATATGTTCGATGCTGTCCCTTTTCGAGAAACGGTGGGTAGCTCCCAACCGTTGGTGATATACATTCGATACACTCAAGCGAAATGAGTGGTCGGTCATGTGTGGGCCGGGTTGCAAGACGTTCTTGTTGAACCCAGCGTATTCGTCTCTAGAGATACACTATCGGCAGGTGGTCCCATACCTTGTCATTGTTGGAATCCAATCTCAAATAAGTGCCCGCGGTTTTGTTTGTATACTATGTATGTGGAACGTGAGATGCAAGCGTTCTGCTAGATTGTTAATTACTTGTAATTAGCCATTATCATAATATCAGAAAAGTATTGGTCTCCAAACTGTTTTGGGTTATCGTAAGGTAAAAACTGTCCGTGTTTATGTGTGGATTGGTCTTACGATTATCTTTTCTTTTGAAAAGGATTTTGAAAAGTTAAACCGATGATTTGAGTTTACTCACACCAGTCCCATGACTGACCCAGAGTTCATTTTGTTTTGTTTTCCCTAAACTCTTGGGTGCCCAAATTTGTACGGGCAGTCAAGTAGTTCAGGTCTTTACAGATATGCTTGGAGGAGCTTGAAGCAGGAGGCTTCAGGATTATATAGCTATTGTTATTTCCGCTGTGTGTAAGTGTTGTACTCTGATAATGTTATTCTATATACATACACTGTTTTATTGCAAAGTTATGTATTATATTTTATTCGTTCCGCTGTGAGATTCGTGTTTACTCTGATTATGTTGTTCTTCTTCTTCTATTCTAATTTTCAATCTTATCTATTCTCACCCTCTAACTTCTTTCTATTAATGATCTGGAATGTTCGATACCTAAAAAATTAACATGGGTTTTTATGTTGATTTTCTGGGTCGAAAATCCTTAGTTCGTTACAGTGGTATCGGAGCTGAAGGTTAAGTGATTACCTTGGCTCTGTGGCGTGACTCAGAGGAGATGGGGTTAGTAATACCCTAGATTGAGTTGAATGTATATATATGAGTGAATGTATTTGTAGATTCTATAAAAATTGTTTTATATTGTGGAGATTTATTGGTTGAGTAGTTTGTGAATTCTGGTCGATCAGTTTGATCCACTGTATGATAGGGACTACCAAACACTCGAATACGATGAACCGACACAGTATGTTTTGATAAAGGGTAAATGAAATAATTTTACCCAAAATATATTTTGATATAAAAGAATAGCATATATTGGAATTATTATCATATATTGGATGTGTTGGTTGATTATAATGAAAATGGTTATATAAATAACCAATTTGAGTGCGTATAATATAAAAGCAGATTAATTAAATTAGAATTGGAATCAAAATTCTAAAAACTGGGAGAAGTGTTTGTAAGTAGATTTGTGTTAAGTATAAGAAAATTTTAAGATCCTGGGAAATTTTAAAATTTGTTTTACAAACTTTGGAAGGTTATTTGAAATGAATTTCAAAATGGAAATGTTTAAATATGTGTTTTGAAAAGTGGTATAGTATTGAACTCACTTCGATCACTGGGAAATAACTCTGATGATGCTGGCCACATCATCAGTGTTCATTTTCGAGTTCTAAGTGACGAATTACTAACAAAGAAATTGTTTTTGAAATTTTTTTGAGAAAGGAAGTTGTTTTGAACCCGAAAGGAAATGACTGACTTTAGAAAAAGCTAAGCTTTTTGGAAACTCCCAGAAGACAGATAGTATGAATTAAAAGCAAATTAAAGAAATTTGTGAAAGAAAGTATGAATTGAATTGAAACCAACTGTAAATTGAACTAAAATAGAACGATATTGGATAAAGTTGGATTTGTGAGTTATGAATTTGTTTAAATATATTGGACGGGTAAGAAAGAGGTGAAATTAGTAATGGAATTTGAGATTGAGAATGAAATTTGGTTTGAAAATAGGATGATTGGATTTGGGAACAGATAATTGGAGATTGATTGGGATGACTTTGGTATATGCTGAATTGGCAGCAGAATGAAAGGATATAATAATATGCCCGACAAAAAGGTACACGTTTATTTTTATGGATTTGGTGATTTATGGGCCGATTTGGCAAGCCGCTTGGCTGTTTGGTTTTCTTTTGGATTGGAAAAGGCCTAGAGAGGCGAGTTGGGGTTTGAACTATTGACCGATACAAAGGAGGCGCTGGCGAAATTTTTCGAAAATTTCGGGTGTTAGAAAATTTTCAGGATTTTTGAAAATTTTCGTTAGTAAGAATAAATTAATATTTTAATTGAAGTAAATTAGTTCAGTTGAAACTTAAGTTAAAATTGAACGAATAGTTTTTAAACCAGTTAATAGGGTTTGTCTTTTACCTTAGCAATTTCGAGGACGAAATTATTTTAAGGGGAGAAGAATGTAACGACCTGCATTTTTCAGCGATATAATTAATTTATTTAATTATTTAAATAATGGTTTGGTTATTTAAAATAACCAAAATTAAATAATATTTAATATTCAATTAAAATAAATAATATAATAATATATTTAATTTCTGAAATAGTCAGAAACAGTGGAATTCACAAAATGGTGTGAATTGGATCATCCGTGATATTTAATTCAGTTTAGAATTGAATTAGAATAACGAATATATTATTTTAATGACAGATGAACGTATAATTATATTTATTTATAATCGAGCTCGAAATGGCGCGGCAGTTCGCTATTTGGCAGTTTGAACTTCAACTGAATGTACAGGATTCATTTTAAATCGGATTTCTGTGAAACAAGAAAAGTTAGGAGCTGGTGGAGTATATTTTTCTGATGGAAGAGAAAAATCGAGATTTCATCGTGTAGATTTTTAGTTATGTCCAAGTCAAATTTTAGAAAAGTCGCTATGGAATTCCTTTATAATTTATATCGATTTATTTATATTTTAAAATGGATTTTTGCATATAAATCGAATACCGATGTAACACTGGATTTGAAATATCGAGTTATAAATCCCAGTGTAGCAGTATGATATTCTGTTGTGAATATATATGATAATATTTATTTTTAAATATTAAATTTAAATGTTTTTAAACATATTTATATATTTAAAGGGGGTTATTTAGAGCTTTAAAAATAACCAGTTTTACAAGCGACCTCAGAATTCAACGAAACTAATTTTGTTGGATCCGCAACATCAAATTATTTCTAGATTTTAGTTTTCGTGATTTTTGAAGCCAGTATGTGGTCGTACAGGATTTTAATGTGAAAAATAAATGATAATTTGACTTTAAAAATATGCTGCGTGAGAAAACGGAGTCGGAATTCGACGAAACCAGTTTCGTTGGGACCGTAATGTTGAACTGTAGCTGCGTGTCCAGTTTCGTGATTTTTGGGTATCGTATGAGATCACAGGAATTTTAGAGGACAAATAAAAATAGCGTTTGCTTAAAATTTAATATAAAAATCGATTAAAAAAATATTATATTTATCCTATATAATATCCTAACATCTTCTAAACCTAAGTCCACTTTCTTCCTTGGTCAAAATTATCCGCCGTTCTTTTTTTCTCTTCAACAGTAAAACCTCCATCTTCTAAAATCAAAATCAAAATCAAACCAAGTAAAATCCTATAAATACTAAATCTTGGATCTTAGTCTCGAAATGGATTTCCCTACCATTCCTATGCAGTTTCGTCTATTGCGATGCTAAATTTGGTTCCCTGTTTGTAACAAGCGGAAGTCTAGGGTTCCAGTTTTGGGGTTGTCGAAGCATTGGTTCATGAATTCAGGGTTGTAGTCGAACTTGTGGTGAAGAGCAGCACCGAATGTGGTATTTTTGTGGAACTCGGTGTTGGATATTGTCGCTGGGTTCCTGGAGTTGGCGCAAGGTCCTGATGTCGCGATCTGCATTTATAGTGCGAGTGAGAAATGGTTTACATGGTGTTGAAGAGGAACGGAAGAGGAGAAGAATGCGATTGGTTTCGAGGAAAACGGTGAAGTATGTGAGGAGAACGGGAAGCAAGAAGGGGCGGTTATGGCTGGAGTTGTGTATAGGGAGTCACGACATTTCTTGGTTTGGGGAAGAAGGTCACGACGGGCCTGAGTATTTTATATTGATGATGGGCCTTATTGAAGAGGTTAAGCCCAAAGAAAATATAAAGGGAATTTAAGATTTGTATTTAAGTTGTGAACGAAGGAAGGAAAGGAGGTGTAACCATAGGAAAATGGCTTGATAAATGGAGCAGCGGAATGAAATAAGTGAGTAGGAAGATGGAATGCTGTAGCGTGCGGGTGCAGAAAGGGTACTGGGCTGAGTGATGAGGGTGAGGCCCGTATTAAAGTAAATTTAATTTTGTTTAAATGTGTATTTAAATTGTAAAATCAATAACTTAGTCATTCTGTATCAGAAATACGAACGGTTGGATCCATCGAGATCGTATGGACGGTGGCTACGCAGTGGAACTAACTGGGAGTGGATTGGTGCTCTTTACAATTTATGGCGAAATAAATTGTCTGATCAGAATCAACTAACGCAAATCGTTATTTAACGGTTAACGCGAAATGTGAGTAATCTCACTAACTCTGCTCAATTTATATTTTTACAAAATATCTTTATAATTTATAAATATGGTTGTTTGCTCTGTGTTGGCTGTTTGGTTGAACTACTAGTCAGTTGATTGAAAATATAGATAATGATATATATATATATAAATCGTTAATCAAAGATTGATTCTGTTAGCAGAATGTTTCATAGTAAGATGAAACTGATGTTAATTTTATTGTTTAACATTTGTGAATGCAGGGAAACAGGTCGGAGGGACCCATCTAGGTTCCTCAACATTTATTTTACTGTTTTTTCCAGATATTGTGTTATAGGATGTGATATATAATCTGTTGTTGATTTCGTATGTTTGAATGATACCGATCATTGTTATATGGTACGTTAAATACCATAAGAATACTGGAATGTTAAAAAGGAAATTTTCAATGTTATATTGAAAAGAAAATATTTGTAAAATCAAAAGATTTTATAAAAAGAAAACTATTTATTTAGAAAATAAATAGATTAAATAGGAGATATTTATTTGTAAATTAAAATGATAGAATTGGAAAAAATATATTTGTAAACTATTTACAAATTGAATTGAAAGGAATATTTATTTGTTAATCAAATAGAATAGGATAGAAAGTGGAAATGCATGTGAAGTAAATAGAAAAAGAAATAGTTAGATTATCAAAGGAATTACTTATAAAATCAATAGATTTTATAAATAGAAAATATTTTATAGAATAAATAGAATCATCAAAAAGGGGTTTATTTTGTAAATAAATTGATTTTTAAAGGAAATACTTGAAAAGTGACTAGAATTGATTTTAAAAGGAGAATTTTACATTTGAAAGATTTAAACCCGTGCTTCACACACGGGTATAACATGATATGGATTTAAAGCAAAGATTTTGAATAGAATCTATTTTGACCGATAGATTGAGAAGATAAATTTATAAATAATATTATGTAAATTAAATAAAATGTTTATCATTGGATAAATAGAATATATAAGTCAGGACTTATGTAGAAAAGTAAATATCGATTTCAATAATGATATTTGAAACTGGATATGGACGAAGAGTTAGTCGATTAGGAGTAAATCAGTTAGAGTTAACCAGTTAGAGTCAATTAGATAGAGTTAATCGAATTAGAATTAATTGAATATTAGTTATTCAATTAGAATTGGTCGAATATAGTTATTTGAGATAATGTTAGTCAAACGTAGTTATTCAGGATGAGTTGCCATTTCGTACGACTGCTAGCGTAATTCGCAGGGCTGCAGATAGCCTACGACGGTCGGATATTTCCTGAGGGAATCAGGTGTAACCATTGTGATCTCTACGATCTAGAGTCAGGCGAATGGCGTTAAGTCGACTATTAGCCATTCGAAATAAAGTTAAAACAGACACAGTGATTCGAATATAAATTAATCGAATATTAGTTATTAGATAGGAGTTAAATAAGTTGAGTTAATCAAGTCGAGTAAGTCAAGATGAGTTAATCAAACCGAGTTAATCCAAAGGAGTTATTCGAAATAGATTATTCGAATAGAGTTAAAGGAGTGAATCGAATATAGTTTATTCGAAAGGAGATTTATCGAATGTAAATCATTCGAAGAGAGATTATCGAATAAAGTTATTCGAAGAAAGTGTTATCGAATATAGTTTATTCGAAAAGGATCTATCGAATATAGATTATTCGAAAAAGAGAATTATACACTGAATTCGATTATATCGAATTCGAGAAAGTAATATTTACTTTCCGGTTTAATCAAGATTTACTTATTTATTAATAGATGAGTGGTTTAGTTTGTAACGACCCAACTTTCAAACACATCGGAAGTCGTGCCATTATTAAGAAATAAGAATAGATAGAAGATATAAACACAGAACATCAGAATCTCACAGCGGAATTTTACAAAAGATAATACTTTATAATATTACACAACAGTACAGGATACAACAGAACATCATATGACTAGTGATACAACCCATTTCTAGTACATCAGTAATTATACATATCATTCACTACTGACTGGCAAACTTATAATTATACAGTAGGTAAGTAGATAGGTAGGTAGGACAGCATACTGATAGTCTCCATTCAGCATCATAAGTTCAACATCCTGATTCACTTGTCTATTCATAACAAGCATTATGAATACCCAAGAGTTTAAGGGAAAATACAGAAAATAAACTCCGGGTCAGTCAGGGGACTGGTATGAGTAAACAGTTTAAAACAGTTTAAGAAAAACATCTCACAAGACCACGCCGTGAATACGGAACGGGTTTTTACCTTATGAGATCAAAATACTTCGTATACTTTTAAAACAGATATTATTATAATATCAAGGGTTTTCACAAATAATTTAGAAATCTAGGAGAATGCTTGCATCTCACATTCTCTGATATAGTATACAAATACAACCCGCTTGGCACTTAGGGAAATTGGATTTCCAACTCTGACAAGGTATGGGACCACCTTCTGATGATGTATCTCTAGAGGCAAATACATCTGGGTTCAACAAGAACGTCTTGCAACCCGGCCCTCACATGACCGACCACTCATTTCTCTTAAGTGTATCGAGTGTATATCACCGATGGTTGTGTACGGCAACCATCCCCGCATGGGCAGAATCGATAGATTAGAAACAAAAGGAATTTCTCTAGATAGGTGATACTACACCCTAATGGGAGCGACCCACATAGCCATGCTGCCAGCCCGACTTTTGTCATTTCCTGGGTGTGAGGCTTTGAGGCTACGTTATCTTCCAGAACATCTGGCCACCATTCACTTTGAATGCCACATCGTCAAATCCGTGATCACATATTGATTTTACAAATACACACTGGGTGTAAAATAAAGAGAAGTTACCTCCTCCCCACCAACTTGGTATATTCGTAACATCAACGGCGTGACCGTTTGGAGATACTTTGTCAGACATTCGTTTATACAAGTTGTCCTAGGGCTGGACAAACCGAAGGCACTATTCAAAAATAGTCCTTGTATCTCGCCGTCTTCAATTTTACAATCTTTGACGCGCGGCGAATAATCAAATCAAGGAGAAATATTTATTTCGGCCTCTTTGAAATGATTAACGAACATATTCTTTTTAAATTATAAATCTAATCAAGATTATAATCAAATCTGCATATATGAATCCAGTCAAACTAAACAGTATAAGATTATCTGATTATTTTGATCATCTTTTCAAAACGGCCAAATTTAGTGTGTGCGTCGCACACGGTTTTTCTTTTCGTTTTGCTCGTCACTTCTAAAAATAAATAATTGCATTATATTTCTTTAGAAAAATTATTACTCATCATTATCCCTTAATTTATCACTTCATAAGTGAATTAAATTATAATTTATTCATTTCTTTTACAACCTTTATACTTGGTATTTTCTCGTCAATTCTCCCTTTGATCCTTTTACACGATTTCCTTTTTCTGCTTATATATCAATGAAGTCTCTCGTTTTCATTTAACCATCTAAACATGATTAAAATATAATTTACAGTTCTTATTTTATAAATTTGCAGAGCTGTACAAGATTAGTTACTGGTACCGGGAAAATTTAAATTACAGTTTAAGACTGACAAACTCATCGTATGTGTCACATACGATTTCTTTTCCTTGTTTAAAATTTAAACAACTCAATAGAAATAAAATTCCCATTTTAAATCAAAAAATAAATTTATAATTTAATAATTTTACAGTTTCTGCGCTGATGTCTCAACTTTGGTCAAAACAATATCTGGTCTTTCATCGTTGATCAATTTTTTTTTTGTTTACTTCCAGTTTGGATATTCATTTTAGAGAATCATTTCTAATTCTCCTTTAAATTAAATTAACTTAAATTTAATTTAACATTTCAGTTTCAGTATTTAAATTTCAGTTTTGACAAAACTGTATTTCAATCCTGATTCACTTATTTTCTATTAAATAAAATAAAAAGCTTATTTTTATTAAAATATTTTGTTTTTCCTTTTCTTTACTTTCTTTTCTTTCCTTTCCCTTTCCCTTTTTATTTATATTTCTTTATATTTTTTTCATTTATTCAATTCTATATAAACTGCAGCCCAACCAACTCAGGCCCAGTTGTCTCAGTCCCTTCTTTTTTTCATGTATATATATTTCTATATATAGAAGCCCGTTTGGCCCATCTGTATATTCAGGCCCACTATTTCTTTCTCCCCTTCCTATAATCTTTGGCCTGCCTACTTATTCTTCTTTCCTGTCTGTTTTCCCAAGCTCTAGTTCTCGATCAAACCATCTGCTCTGATCAAACATCCTTACCTATGATCTGCTCTGACCCTTCCCTCTTCTTCCCGGTGTCCACACCAAGCAGCTTCGGCCAAAATTTCTAACCCTATCCTTTTCTCCTTCCCCACTCTCCCTTTGCTTCAGGATCAGGTAAATTCCAGATGCACACTGATACACGTGTGCACATGCACACGTTAACCCATCGACCTGCAGTGCTTGTGAACCCTCATACATACGCGTCTACACTTACTGATGGCATCACCATCACCTAAAAATTGTGCAGTTTTCAGAATCAAAATTTGACAGTGTCATACAAACACACGACCCAATGGCAGATCGAAGAAAACCCCTCGCCACATCATCACCGCACCTCGTGCAACCTCGAACTCCAAAAGATCGCAGCTGTAACACCCCGTATGTTAAATAACTTGTTATAACATAAATCAGAGCAGAATTAAATTTAATATTATGAATCAGGGGAAACGGGCTGTGCCATTGCGTTCGTCTCGGAAAAATACGCGAAATAGAGTCCGAGTTTTCGTAAATCGGAGTCCGTATGACCAAGTTATGGCCCGTCAAAGTTTCACGAAAAATCAAAAACGAAAACTGCTCATGTTTTGAGGCCCGGGATGAGTTTTGGGCTGTTTTTTTTTGGGCCCTAAATGGTTCCTACACTTGACTTCTTCCCCAAGACATGCTTTAAAGGCTAGGATTGGTTCTAGGGTATATCCTATGGTCCTAAAACATCTAACTAATCTATATATACACCCTAATACCCCCCTTATCCTTACCAAAAATAGATCTAAGGCCATTATGCCACCACTTAGAAAATTGGAGAGCCTCCACTAAAAATCCTAAGAGGGTTTGCAAGCTAATCTACATCTTCTTCTACTTAATCATTGGGATTTGCTTCATTTAACTTGCTAATCTTGTTTTGGTGAGCTTCTATCCCCTTAATAATCAATTATTGAATTGATTATGATAAGATGTGATAAAGTATGGCTATGTTTGTGGATCCATATATTTATGCAAGCTTGATGTAGTGAATATTATGTGTTTTGCAAGTTATATGCCTTATGTCATGCAAGTTTCATAATATGTAATCATGATATTTTTATGCAAGTTGTTTCATGATGTTTATGATGCAAAACACTAAGTGAATATGGATCCATTATGCAAACATGTTATGCAAGTATGTGAGTACTTATGCAAGTCATGTATATGCTTATATGCATGTTTAACATCTTATGCAAGTATATGAATGTTTATGCAAGTTATGTATATGTTGAAATGCAAGTTTAACATAATATGCAAGCCTATGCAAGTATGTGAATGTTTATGCAAGTTATGTATATGTTGAAATGCAAGTTTAACATAATATGCAAGCCTATGCAAGTATATGAATGTTTATGCAAGTTATGTATATGTTGAAATGCAAGTTTAACATAATATGCAAGCCTATGCAAGTATGTGAATGTTTATGCAAGTTATGTATATGTTGAAATGCAAGTTTAACATAATATGCAAGCCTATGCAAGTATGTGAATGTTTATGCAAGTTATGTATATGTTGAAATGCAAGTTTAACATAATATGCAAGCCTATGCAAGTATGTGAATGTTTATGCAAGTTATGTATATGTTGAAATGCAAGTTTAACATAATATGCAAGCCTATGCAAGTATGTGAATGTTTATGCAAGTTATGTATATGTTGAAATGCAAGTTTAACATAATATGCAAGCCTATGCAAGTATGTGAATGTTTATGCAAGTTATGTATATGTTGAAATGCAAGTTTAACATAATATGCAAGCCTATGCAAGTATGTGAATGTTTATGCAAGTTATGTATATGTTGAAATGCAAGTTTAACATGATATGCAAGCTTATGCAAGTATATGAATGCTTATGCAAGTATGTGAGTGCTTATGCAAGTTAAGTATATGCTAAAATGCAAGTTCTACATGTTATGCAAATCACATGTATGATGATATGTAAGTTCATATGCAACATGTTATGCAAATCACATGTTTGATGATATGTAAGTTCATATGCAACATGTTATGTAAGACACATGTTTGATAATATGCAAGTTTGGGTTGAATATAGTTGGGTTAATACATGCTCATATATGCAAGTTGACATCCTCTTAACCCATGATAAAGTTATATGCTAAACCCATGTTATGTGTGGTAAATCTTCCCTTTATTATGTTATGTCATAATGACGATTTACGTGGGGAACGATGGGGTTAATTAATATGTTAATTAAAAGTATGTTGAAATGGGTGTGATTAAGCATACCATAAAAAATTAATTAACATAAGTGGGAATTTACCTATTGAGTTAGGTCTACCCCATGGGAATTTACCTATTGAGTTAGGTCTACCCATGTTATGAATAAATTGATATTAATTAGGGATAATTAATATGGGGGTGATTAATTAGGTGTAATTAATCGACTAAGACACGAGGTTAGGCTCTGTTATGACGTAAGACTGCCCGGACCCTACCGGCTTAACCAGGCGGTCATAACAGCCAGTCTAATGTGAGAGGTCTTAGGCACAAATTAAATACGTGATTAAAGTAAAGACACGAGGTTAGACTCTGTTATGACGTAAGACTGCCCGGACCCTACCGGCTTAACCAGGCGGTCATAACAGCCAGTCTAATGTGGGAGGTCTTTATGGGAGATCACGATCTTAATTAATTAAGAAACACTTAACCATATTAGCATGTAGTGGGACATGAGGGGTTAAGTGGGTGCCTTGGGTGGCATGTAGTAACTAGTGGGGGTGCCTTGGGTGGCATGAGAAAACTAGTGGGTTGCCTTGGGTGGCAATAGAAAATACGATTAGAATACTTAACCAGAGTGGAACATGTAACTAAACATGATTAAAGGGTTAAGTAAGTGCCTTGGGTGGCATGGGGGAATCAAGTAAGTGCCTTGGGTGGCATGCGGAAATCTAGTGGGTGCCTTAAGTGGCAATTGTAATATAATTGGATGACTTAACCAAACCTTAACATGTAAGGGGGCATGATTATAAAAAGGGGTTAAGTGGAATGCACTAGATAAAATGACAAGCTTAAGTAGTAGCTTGTGGGGGCCCGTTTCAACCAATATCCCAAACGTATCTTTGTGGGCTCGACCCATGTCGAGTGACGGGACACGCATATTGAGCTTGATTATAAGAGGCCAAAACGGGGTAGCGGTGGCAACGCAAGTCCAACGGGTTTCATATGCGTGTGTGGGCCCGGGCTGGTAGATAAGCCGTTGTTGCATCGTGTAGATATAAAGCCGTGCACCGTTGATAGTATTGGGTAGCCACTTTAGGGGAGTGATACACCCCACTGTGGGACCAGCACGGGTATCTACGTTAGGGAGCCGATCGCTTGGGGTAGTGGGGTACACCTAGTAGAGATAGGGGCAGACGGCACCTATGTAGTCAACTAGGGTACAGGAAACTACTGGTTATATCTATCTTTGATATCCTTGGGTGGGATCAACCTTTGAGTAGGAGTGACTGGTGTGGTGCAGTTAGTAATTATCCTTGGGTGGGTAGATGCGTCTTTACGGTTATCTTAGTTCGTCCTGTGTTCGTGGGCAACTTAGTGTAGTCATTATCCCCAAAGATACCATACCGAGTTCATATCATACCCTAATTACTTTAATAATTGTATTATTAAGGAGATAGGGTTCACTCAGGCTTATGTCTGACCCCCGTTGTTTTTATTTTTTTCCTTCAGGTCCTCAGGTTGGGCCTAGTGCTAGTGGGCTTTGATCAGTTTGCTTTATCTATCTCTTGGAGCTTGGACCGTAGATGTAGAGCTCAGCTTATCTTATCTTTTCTGTTATGGCTATTTGTTATGAGTAGTGGGATTATGTACTTATTTTATTCAGGATGGATATTTTGTACTTGACTCTTGTTATGGTTTTATGATGTAACCAAACATGTTTTACTTTCCGCTGCTATGAGATGATGTTTTAAATTTTCAAGTATTACATTATATCTGTCTTGTTGTAATTTTACTGTTCTATACTCACTAAAAATACTCCACCGATGCTATGGCATTCCCTTAGTGAGTGACTATAGCGGGTGTGGGGTGTTACACGTGGTATCAGAGCTTAAGGTTACCGGAACAGATAAAATTTTTAGAAAAACTATTTTCTAAGAATACTTTTGGAAAGGAGTATTTTCAAAAACATGTCTTTTAAGAGAAAAGTTTTTGAAAGGAAAGCATAATCCCCAATAGCCATATCTATATCTTTCGAATTCTCCATTTTGAATCTCTTCCTTTCTCTCATTTTGAGTTTCCCCTCCGCGTATAGATGATCTTTCTAAGATAGATAAGGATGGAAAACCACTTCAAGGGACTTAAACGTTAGTCGGATTAGAAGTTGGTTCAAGAAGGAGGAGGACTGGTAGGTATCTATTGGATAAACGATGGGAGGAAGGCTCAAATAGTTGTTTGGTTAATGAAAGATGAAACCTCATTGGTGGGAGGTTACGAGTGGAGAATAGGGAAGAAGAAGGCAAGTGGTTATCCTTTTAAGAGGAATAGGACACCTTATTAGGATTGTTCAAAGAAGCAAGGGCAAGGTAGGGAATCTTCTGGAGGGTAGTTGTATTCCCTCACGACTAGGGTACCAGATGGGGATATGACCGTCTAGGTTGGAATTTGGATTTCTTTATCATCCGATTCAAGCTTTATTTGATTCTGATATATTGAGTTCGTTTATCCCACCATTGTTAGTTGAGTCACTGCACTTAGACACCAGTTTGGTAGATGATCCCTTAGTTGTTTCAAACCCAGTTGGGGCTCCATGATATGTTTGGGTTTGAAAGTTTCTATACTTAGCGTTGAGTTTAGATGTGATGCTTGTTGGGCTTCGCGGGCTATGGGTTAATTTTGAGCATGGACTGGTTATCCAGTAGGAGTGCTGTTCTTCATTTTGAAGGGAGAGTTGTTAGGCTTATGGGCCGCCTAAGTAACACTCTCGAGATCTCTTGTAATCCCATAGAATCTGTTATGCTAAGGTATCTAGAATCGCCTGACACGTTGGTCTAGAGTCTGCGATCTGTTAGAGCGGTCCGGGAATACCCGGATGTGTTTGAGGAGGTGAAGGGCTTACCTCCGAAGCGGGAGATTGACTTCCGAATATATCTGGTGGATAATGCCAAACCAGTATCTTGGCCAGTGTGCCACATGGCTCCTAGTGAGAGGAGGGAACTCCATAAGTAAGTAGGCGATTTGCTTGAGAAGGGGTTCATAAGACGAAGTATATCGGAGTGGGGCGCTCCAGTAGTTTTTGTTATGAAGGCGGATGGGTCCCTCGGACTTTGTGTAGGCTAAAGGGAACTAAAGAAACTCACAAAGAAGAATAGATACCCATTGCCGAGGATTAATGATCTCCTTGATCAGTTGGCTGGCGCCTCAGTATTTTTGTAGTAGGACTTAGCCACGGGATTTCATCAGTTGAGAGTGGCTGAGAATAGTATAGAGGAGACTGCCTTTGGGACTCCGGATGATTTCTTTTATGAGTGGCTGGTGATGCCATTGGGTTTGACGAGCGCCCCCGCATACTTTGTTGAGAAGGGTGTTCAGGGAGTACCTAAATAAGTTCGTGATGGTCTTTGTAGATGACATCTGGGTCTTTTCTAGGAGCGAAATAAGTTTTCGTATGTGCTCAATAGGCTGAGCAGGGCCAGTATAGGATAAACGACGGTTTTGGAGCGAGACTGGCGAGAACATCCAGAATTGGTCAAGGGCTTAATTATTTAGCCATTTTTACTAGTATCGTCTCACGTAGGTCGTCTGAATTCGAAGGAGGTATCCCTTGGGTGTTTGTCTGATATTGGTTTAGGCCTTTGGGGCTTGCATTTGGGGGATGCCGAATTCGACTAGGGTGGTCTGCGTGGGAGACAGTTGTGATGATTTTGGATGATATTCTGGTGGAGAAGAGCATGCCCTACATCTTAGGGAAGTGTTGGAGACTCTTCGAGCGCATAGTCTTAGGACAGCAAAAGTGGATGGGATCCTTAGCATCCTATGAGTAAGGGTAACATGGTAACAGACACCTTAAGTAGAAAAAGGTTGTCCTTGAGTTCATTGTTCGTTGAACGACGGAGCTTAGAGTTTATTTCTAAGTTTGACTTTAGACCTTCCGTTGACTTTGTACCCGGTTTGCTAGATTCTTTGGAAGTTAGACCTACTCTTTTGGGGCGGATTGGAGAAGCACAGAGGGGCGACCCACAGTTGGTTGAGTTAGTAGAGAAGCTCATAAGGGGGGAGTCGTCCAGCCATTTGAGTAGGTACACCCTAGATGATAGAGGGTGCTTGCGTAGAGACATTAGACTTTGTGTACCGCAGGACGAGGGTTTGAGGAAGGCTATTCTTGATGACGCACACCGTTTTAGGATGACCATTCATCCCGGTGGGGGTAAGATGTACCAAGACATGAAGAGGGCTTTCTTCTGGGCCGGTATGAAGAAAGATGTGGCCGAGCATGTCGCTCGATGCTTGGTGTGCCAACGAGTGAAGACGGAGCGAAAGAAACCAGGTGGGTTGCTTCACCCATTGGAGGTTCCGCAATGAAAGTGGGACAGCGTCTCGTTGGATTTTATTGACAGGTTACCCAGATCGAGAAAGAGTAATACAGGAATTTGGGTGGTGGTAGACAGACTTACTAAGAACACCCATTTCATACCTGTGAAGAGTAAGTGGACTGCTCCATGGCTAGCTTTTGTATATCTTCGAGAGATAGTTCGATTGCATCGGGTACCCTCCAGTATAGTAAGTGATCGAGATCCTATCTTCACTAGAGAGTTTTGGAAGAGTTTGCAAAAGGCGGTAGGGACTCAGTTGCGTTTGAGTACCGCATATCATCCTCAGACGGACGGCCAGACCGAGAGGGTGAATCATATTTTAGAAGACCTTTTGAGGCTATGTATCTTGGATTTTGGAGGTACATGGGAGGAGCATCTTCCATTGGTGGAGTTGCCCGACAGACTTAGTGGTGTACATGATGTATTCCATGGGAGGAAGTGCCTACATAAGACCGCAGAGGTGGTAGAGCCAAGTTTGCTTAGAGAAGTGGAAGCAGAGCGTGATGCGACTATTCGACGAGCTCCTACTCGCATCCTTGGGTCAGAGACTAGGAAATTGAGGAATCGAGAGGTTCAGCTAGTCAAAGTGCAATGGGGAGAAGAGGAGAGCAACGCAACTTGGGAGACGGAAGCGAAGATGCGTTCTTTGTATCCATTTCTTTTTGAGAGTATGTCTTTTAACTTCTCCTTTATCGTTTGACTGGTACTTATCTTATCCTTAGTATGTCCTCTCGTTAGTACCTTTGACCTTCAGATAGGATAGTCCTATGGTTGAAACATGTGTTTGAGACATGTTATGTATGATGGATGCAAGTGGATGCAAGTGTTTGCTAGTGGTTGCTCGTGGATGCATATACACACACTCTAGGCACTAGATCGGCTCAATCACTTCATATTGCATATTGCATAAAATTGTGTGTAGGAAGCTATATTTATGGATGTATAATGATTGTGTTATCATATGGATGATGCATTTTGGTGAATGATTGTGCACTCATGTAGATATTGTATGTGTCGATAGGGTTCCCTCGCATACATAATGGATGCATGGCACTATCATGGTTTGCATATGTTCATACATTAGATAGGGAACATATACACACACTTTTTGCATATGCTCATACATCATTAGAAATTGTTTTAAGGACAATGGATGCCAGTGTTTGATGGTTGAGTAGATGGTTGTTTGGTTGGTAGGATACGTTCTTCTTGACTTAGAGATTTCGGGGACGAAATCCTTTAAGTAGGGGAGAATGTAACACCCCGTATGTTAAATAACTTGTTATAACATAAATCAGAGCAGAATTAAATTTAATATTATGAATCAGGGGAAACGGGCTGTGCCATTGCGTTCGTCTCGGAAAAATACGCGAAATAGAGTCCGAGTTTTCGTAAATCGGAGTCCGTATGACCAAGTTATGGCCCGTCAAAGTTTCACGAAAAATCAAAAACGAAAACTGCTCATGTTTTGAGGCCCGGGATGAGTTTTGGGCTGTTTTTTTTGGGCCCTAAATGGTTCCTACACTTGACTTCTTCCCCAAGACATGCTTTAAAGGCTAGGATTGGTTCTAGGGTATATCCTATGGTCCTAAAACATCTAACTAATCTATATATACACCCTAATACCCCCCTTATCCTTACCAAAAATAGATCTAAGGCCATTATGCCACCACTTAGAAAATTGGAGAGCCTCCACTAAAAATCCTAAGAGGGTTTGCAAGCTAATCTACATCTTCTTCTACTTAATCATTGGGATTTGCTTCATTTAACTTGCTAATCTTGTTTTGGTGAGCTTCTATCCCCTTAATAATCAATTATTGAATTGATTATGATAAGATGTGATAAAGTATGGCTATGTTTGTGGATCCATATATTTATGCAAGCTTGATGTAGTGAATATTATGTGTTTTGCAAGTTATATGCCTTATGTCATGCAAGTTTCATAATATGTAATCATGATATTTTTATGCAAGTTGTTTCATGATGTTTATGATGCAAAACACTAAGTGAATATGGATCCATTATGCAAACATGTTATGCAAGTATGTGAGTACTTATGCAAGTCATGTATATGCTTATATGCATGTTTAACATCTTATGCAAGTATATGAATGTTTATGCAAGTTATGTATATGTTGAAATGCAAGTTTAACATAATATGCAAGCCTATGCAAGTATGTGAATGTTTATGCAAGTTATGTATATGTTGAAATGCAAGTTTAACATAATATGCAAGCCTATGCAAGTATGTGAATGTTTATGCAAGTTATGTATATGTTGAAATGCAAGTTTAACATAATATGCAAGCCTATGCAAGTATGTGAATGTTTATGCAAGTTATGTATATGTTGAAATGCAAGTTTAACATAATATGCAAGCCTATGCAAGTATGTGAATGTTTATGCAAGTTATGTATATGTTGAAATGCAAGTTTAACATAATATGCAAGCCTATGCAAGTATGTGAATGTTTATGCAAGTTATGTATATGTTGAAATGCAAGTTTAACATAATATGCAAGCCTATGCAAGTATGTGAATGTTTATGCAAGTTATGTATATGTTGAAATGCAAGTTTAACATAATATGCAAGCCTATGCAAGTATGTGAATGTTTATGCAAGTTATGTATATGTTGAAATGCAAGTTTAACATGATATGCAAGCTTATGCAAGTATATGAATGCTTATGCAAGTATGTGAGTGCTTATGCAAGTTAAGTATATGCTAAAATGCAAGTTCTACATGTTATGCAAATCACATGTATGATGATATGTAAGTTCATATGCAACATGTTATGCAAATCACATGTTTGATGATATGTAAGTTCATATGCAACATGTTATGTAAGACACATGTTTGATAATATGCAAGTTTGGGTTGAATATAGTTGGGTTAATACATGCTCATATATGCAAGTTGACATCCTCTTAACCCATGATAAAGTTATATGCTAAACCCATGTTATGTGTGGTAAATCTTCCCTTTATTATGTTATGTCATAATGACGATTTACGTGGGGAACGATGGGGTTAATTAATATGTTAATTAAAAGTATGTTGAAATGGGTGTGATTAAGCATACCATAAAAAATTAATTAACATAAGTGGGAATTTACCTATTGAGTTAGGTCTACCCCATGGGAATTTACCTATTGAGTTAGGTCTACCCATGTTATGAATAAATTGATATTAATTAGGGATAATTAATATGGGGGTGATTAATTAGGTGTAATTAATCGACTAAGACACGAGGTTAGGCTCTGTTATGACGTAAGACTGCCCGGACCCTACCGGCTTAACCAGGCGGTCATAACAGCCAGTCTAATGTGAGAGGTCTTAGGCACAAATTAAATACGTGATTAAAGTAAAGACACGAGGTTAGACTCTGTTATGACGTAAGACTGCCCGGACCCTACCGGCTTAACCAGGCGGTCATAACAGCCAGTCTAATGTGGGAGGTCTTTATGGGAGATCACGGTCTTAATTAATTAAGAAACACTTAACCATATTAGCATGTAGTGGGACATGAGGGGTTAAGTGGGTGCCTTGGGTGGCATGTAGTAACTAGTGGGGGTGCCTTGGGTGGCATGAGAAAACTAGTGGGTTGCCTTGGGTGGCAATAGAAAATACGATTAGAATACTTAACCAGAGTGGAACATGTAACTAAACATGATTAAAGGGTTAAGTAAGTGCCTTGGGTGGCATGGGGGAATCAAGTAAGTGCCTTGGGTGGCATGCGGAAATCTAGTGGGTGCCTTAAGTGGCAATTGTAATATAATTGGATGACTTAACCAAACCTTAACATGTAAGGGGGCATGATTATAAAAAGGGGTTAAGTGGAATGCACTAGAAAAAATGACAAGCTTAAGTAGTAGCTTGTGGGGGCCCGTTTCAACCAATATCCCAAACGTATCTTTGTGGGCTCGACCCATGTCGAGTGACGGGACACGCATATTGGGCTTGATTATAAGAGGCCAAAACGGGGTAGCGGTGGCAACGCAAGTCCAACGGGTTTCATATGCGTGTGTGGGCCCGGGCTGGTAGATAAGCCGTTGTTGCATCGTGTAGATATAAAGCCGTGCACCGTTGATAGTATTGGGTAGCCACTTTAGGGGAGTGATACACCCCACTGTGGGACCAGCACGGGTATCTACGTTAGGGAGCCGATCGCTTGGGGTAGTGGGGTACACCTAGTAGAGATAGGGGCAGACGGCACCTATGTAGTCAACTAGGGTACAGGAAACTACTGGTTATATCCATCTTTGATATCCTTGGGTGGGATCAACCTTTGAGTAGGAGTGACTGGTGTGGTGCAGTTAGTAATTATCCTTGGGTGGGTAGATGCGTCTTTACGGTTATCTTAGTTCGTCCTGTGTTCGTGGGCAACTTAGTGTAGTCATTATCCCCAAAGATACCATACCGAGTTCATATCATACCCTAATTACTTTAATAATTGTATTATTAAGGAGATAGGGTTCACTCAGGCTTATGTCTGACCCCCGTTGTTTTTATCTTTTTCCTTCAGGTCCTCAGGTTGGGCCTAGTGCTAGTGGGCTTTGATCAGTTTGCTTTATCTATCTCTTGGAGCTTGGACCGTAGATGTAGAGCTCAGCTTATCTTATCTTTTCTGTTATGGCTATTTGTTATGAGTAGTGGGATTATGTACTTATTTTATTCAGGATGGATATTTTGTACTTGACTCTTGTTATGGTTTTATGATGTAACCAAACATGTTTTACTTTCCGCTGCTATGAGATGATGTTTTAAATGTTCAAGTATTACATTATATCTGTCTTGTTGTAATTTTACTGTTCTATACTCACTAAAAATACTCCACCGATGCTATGGCATTCCCTTAGTGAGTGACTATAGCGGGTGTGGGGTGTTACAGCAGCTGACTTCGGACCGGAGCTCTACCCTAAACCAGGTGGCACTCGGTGCTGCTGTCACCACACAGTTCGACGTCAAAGTCGCCACTTTCAAACACTATTGAAAACACTAAATCGGATTTGTTTTCTTAATCTATGTTATGGAAAAATTCAATACGATTTTTCCCGGGACCCTTGCTTGCTCACGCTCCTCCACGCCAAAGCTCACCACCTCCCATCGTTTTGATCGCCGGAATTTGATCAAACTCCCCTTTGTGACCATATCAAGAATTCTCACAACTTACTTTACTAAAAATCGAGATTTTATTACCAAAAATCATTATTTGCCAGTGATGTTCCATTCATGTATCTGAATCTAGCTTTAATGATGTTTGAAATTTTTAGATGACAGAGAGTATTCACAAGAACAGACAGTTTCTGTTTTCTTTGAGTTTGACTGTTCTTTTTATTTATAAGTACACAGTGTGTTCTCATTGTATTCAACTCATTCCAGTGTGAATTAATTGAAGGATTCCCCTTCAAACTCAAGGGTTTTGACAATATCTGGAAAAACATGTTTTAAATTTTTGGGTCACAGAGAACAAACCGCTTCTCTGTTTCCTTACATATGAATTCATTTCATTGGTATTTCCCTGTATATTATCACTGTATAGAACATATACACTATTTTCTTGCATGTATATAAACTAGTGGTGAGAATGTACTATGATTTTCTGATCTGAGAACAGGTGACAATGATGTTAGTGTATATAAAATGAAGTAACATGATTATTATTTAAAAGTTTAAACTAAACACTGTCATCATAGAAATCTGACTTATAATATTGATGTATGAAGTATAAACCCAAACATATGTTTAAACAAAAGTTCCTAGCATCAACCTAATTCTTGTTGACAGTAAAACATGTGTTCATAGCAGAGATTTTCACATTCTCCGCAGGGTTTTTAAACTGATTTATTAACAGCAAACAATGTGCACAAATGAATTAAACAGTAGATGAAGTTTACTCGCTGTTTTAATAACAAACTGCAGGAACTTAAAAACAGCAAATAAGAATGCAGGTTTACTCACCTTTGCTCTAAGAGTTTCTCTCTGGTTTCCTCTTACTGATTTAGTTTGGAATTGTTTGAGAATGTGTATGAAAGTGTTCATTCCATGGTCTTTATATAGTAGTGTAAAATGATAAAAATATTGATGTATAAAATGTTGTCTAGGAATGAAGAGACAAAGAAAAACAGTTTTCAGTTTTTGCAAGCCATTTGAAAGACCACTTTAAAAAAATATTTCTCTCACACAATCAACACAAAATCCTGTGACTTCACATGGTCTTAGCAGCCACTTCATGTGAAATATTTCCCTGCGCAAGGACTCTTATTGGTGTACTAAGAACAACCAATTAAATGCACTTGTACTACATGTCATTTATCATAGGACTCTAGCCAAAAATAGTAGCTTCCCTTGTGTACCATTATAGCTCAGTTTTCTCACATGCTATTAGCTTACTTCATTCATATGAACAACTTTGATTTAACAAAAATTATATAGTATTTTACCTTGGCCTCCAAGGTATTACAAAACCTGAAATTTCCTGCACATTCTTACTTACGGCCATGACATTGTTTGTGCAAAGAAACTTTAAAAAAACATGTCTTTAGGCTTACTAGAGTAGTGAAGAAACATGTTTGTTTGTACATGTCTTTGTGGTCTTCTAGTACCGATATTTGACAAGAATGCAAGTGTTTTTGGGGACACAAGAGTAGAGATTTTCAGAAAATGAAAAGATTAAAAAACTGAAAATGTTGAACAAAGAAACATCGTCATGTGAAGTGTACAAGCTCTCAAATCCTTGTTTAAAAGTAGTTTCTAGTCTAGGCTCTTCTAGTGTAGTTGCAACTAGGTGTAGACGATGTTTATGAACTCATGTTTGCAAGTGAATGCAAGTAAAGTGGATATTCAAGTTTTAATGTTTTAATGAAACATGCATGTTTTGATAAGTCTTGCTTTTGTCGATGAGATGTGGTTTCAACAAGTTCTTTTGGTAAAAATAATGCCTTGCGGAAAAACTAGATTTTAACTTAAAAGCATAAGGCTTTAAAAAAAATAAAAACCCTTTGAAAGCAAACAAACACAATTGGAAAAAAATGGCATTTTAAAATGCTACATATAATTGTTATAAACAATATATTTAAACAAATGCTATAACACATCATGCTATAAATCTATGCATAGCAAAAACAAGTGTTTGTAAGCGCTGTGCTTGTGCAAGTGCTATCATTCAAATTTTAACATGTATTATAAATTTTAAAGTTTGAAATTTAAACTCGTATTTACACATACGTATTTACGATCAAAATATAGTCAGTGATGTATAAAAAGTCCGGGTCGTTACATTCTACCCCCCTTATAAAAATTTCGTCCTCGAAATTTGTAAATAGTAGATTAGAGTTATCGACTTATATGTAAAAACATACATCAATAAATAAAACACATCGAGCACATCGATAAATAAAACACACATCAACAATTCCCTATTCAAAACCAAAATATCCGTCCAAATTCCCTTCTCAACTCATCAGTCAATTTACTTAACTCCGTTAAGTATTTCCCCAAAATCTTTGTTTACGTACTTAATGATCTCCATTTCGGGATTCACAAATCTGATTGGTTTTCATAAATCTACCAATTCACTTTTCTTAAACCCTCAAGCCCAGCCTTAATTCCAGGAAATCTAAATTTTACTTCAATTTAGAATTACATCCCAATTTTCTGGTATCAACGTGATTGGATATTATCCTAATTTAATCCAACCATATTAAATTATCTTGGGGTCGACCCTAGTTAATCAACTCCTTTTATCTAAAAAGAGTAAAGTACCTTTTGAAGCTCCTTCCCCATTCTCAGAAGTTGGCGCCTTATCCAATAAAGCATAGACCTTTGGTTGCTGTGCCCTTTTCAGTGGACAGTCTCTAACCAAATGCCCAGGCTGATGACAGTTATAGCATGAAAACTTCTGGTGAATAACATCATTTGTTCCCTTCGGTTGCTGTTGCTCCGGTTGCTGAGTTTGATGTGGCTTTTCTGCTGCTGGCTTGGTGCAGAACTTGGCAATGTGTCCCTTCTGCAAACATTTATGGAATGTGGTATCTTTGAACCTCTCCTTGGCTTTTTCTCCCATCACGGGTATTCCCTTGTTGTTGTTCCAATTCGGATTGAATTTCCTTTTATTTGGATTCTCACTATTAGGTCCTCCTATCTGTGATGTTTTTGCCACTGGCTCCTTACCCTCCAGTGCTTCATAACGAACTGCCATATCAACTAGATCGACGAATGGAATCTTGAGATGTCCAATCATCTGAACTTGCAGGCTATCCTTCAATCCTGCTATGAACATTTCATTCTTCTTAAGTGAAGTGTTTATCAGTTCTGGACGGAAACAAGAAAGCGAGTTGAATTTGTTCTCATATTCTGATACTTTCATGTTCCCCTGCTTGAGATCAATAAAATCTCGATACATCCTTGTCTTTCCTGCAGCGGGCAGAAACTGTGCTTCGAAAGCTTCTTTGAATTTTTCCCAAGTGAAATCTTCCTCAGGAACATTAGTAGTTTGAGCGTCCCACCAAGTTCCAGCAGCTTCTTGGAGTTGCCATGATGCCAAAAGACGTTTCTGATCGTCATTCAACTTCAACCCTTTGAAAATCCTTTCACATGACCTCATCCAGGCTTGAACTTCACTGAAAGACTCCGTCCCTTTGAATACCTTTCCTCCTAGAGTTGTATACTCCTTACAAATAGTCGCAAAACTCTTGTCTTGTTGAACTGGTGCAACTTCCTCCACTGTTTCTACTTGATCCTGGGATCCAATAGTACGACCAGTAGTAGTGGACGACCCTCTAGCTCGACCTCTTCGTGCACGGGTGCTCATTTTGATCACCTGACTATAACAGGTTGTCAATCGAGCCTTGATAGGGTATAACTAACCTAGGTATAACATCCAAGTTGTTTTAAGTTCATTTTAAATTTTATATAAAAATACGCTCTCTCATACTCACCCAAAGCCTAGGTAATCAAGAACCTAAGCTCTGATACCAACTTAACGACCCAACTTTCGAACACATCGGAAGTCGTGCCATTATTAAGAAATAAGAATAGATAGAAGATATAAACACAAAACATCAGAATCTCACAGCGGAATTTTTACAAAAGATAATACTTTATAATATTACACAACAGTACAGGATACAACAGAACATCATATGACTAGTGATACAACCCATTTCTAGTACATCAGTAATTATACATATCATTCACTACTGACTGGCAAACTTATAATTATACAGTAGGTAAGTAGATAGGTAGGTAGGACAGCATACTGATAGTCTCCATTCAGCATCATAAGTTCAACATCCTGATTCACTTGTCTATTCATAACAAGCATTATGAATACCCAAGAGTTTAAGGGAAAATACAGAAAATAAACTCCGGGTCAGTCAGGGGACTGGTATGAGTAAACAGTTTAAAACAGTTTAAGAAAAACATCTCACAAGACCACGCCGTGAATACGGAACGGGTTTTTACCTTATGAGATCAAAATACTTCGTATACTTTTAAAACAGATATTATTATAATATCAAAGGTTTTCACAAATAATTTAGAAATCTAGGAGAATGCTTGCATCTCACATTCTCCGATATAGTATACAAATACAACCCGCTTGGCACTTAGGGAAATTGGATTTCCAACTCTGACAAGGTATGGGACCACCTTCCGATGATGTATCTCTAGAGGCAAATACATCTGGGTTCAACAAGAACGTCTTGCAACCCGGCCCTCACATGACCGACCACTCATTTCTCTTAAGTGTATCGAGTGTATATCACCGATGGTTGTGTACGGCAACCATCCCTGCATGGGCAGAATCGATAGATTAGAAACAAAAGGAATTTCTCTAGATAGGTGATACTACACCCTAATGGGAGCGACCCACATAGCCATGCTACCAGCCCGACTTTTGTCATTTCCTGGGTGTGAGGCTTTGAGGCTACGTTATCTTCCAGAACATCTGGCCACCATTCACTTTGAATGCCACATCGTCAAATCCGTGATCACATATTGATTTTACAAATACACACTGGGTGTAAAATAAAGAGAAGTTACCTCCTCCCCACCAACTTGGTATATTTGTAACATCAACGGCATGACCGTTTGGAGATACTTTGTCAGACATTCGTTTATACAAGTTGTCCTAGGGCTGGACAAACCGAAGGCACTATTCAAAAATAGTCCTTGTATCTCGCCGTCTTCAATTTTACAATCTCTGACGCGCGGCGAATAATCAAATCAAGGAGAAATATTTATTTCGGCCTCTTTGAAATGATTAACGAACATATTCTTTTTAAATTATAAATCTAATCAAGATTATAATCAAATCTGCATATATGAATCCAGTCAAACTAAACAGTATAAGATTATCTGATTATTTTGATCATCTTTTCAAAACGGCCAAATTTAGTGTGTGCGTCGCACACGGTTTTTCTTTTCGTTTTGCTCGTCACTTCTAAAAATAAATAATTGCATTATATTTCTTTAGAAAAATTATTACTCATCATTATCCCTTAATTTGATCACTTCATAAGTGAATTAAATTATAATTTATTCATTTCTTTTACAACCTTTATACTTGGTATTTTCTCGTCAATTCTCCCTTTGATCCTTTTACACGATTTCCTTTTTCTGCTTATATATCAATGAAGTCTCTCGTTTTCATTTAATCATCTAAACATGATTAAAATATAATTTACAGTTCTTATTTTATAAATTTGCAGAGCTGTACAAGATTAGTTACTGGTACCGGGAAAATTTAAATTACAGTTTAAGACTGACAAACTCATCGTATGTGTCACATACGATTTCTTTTCCTTGTTTAAAATTTAAACAACTCAATAGAAATAAAATTCCCATTTTAAATCAAAAAATAAATTTATAATTTAATAATTTTACAGTTTCTGCGTTGATGTCTCAACTTTGGTCAAAACAATATCTGGTCTTTCATCGTTGATCAATTTTCTTTTTGTTTACTTCCAGTTTGGATATTCATTTTAGAGAATCATTTCTAATTCTCCTTTAAATTAAATTAACTTAAATTTAATTTAACATTTTAGTTTCAGTATTTAAATTTCAGTTTTGACAAAACTGTATTTCAATCCTGATTCACTTATTTTCTATTAAATAAAATAAAAAGCTTATTTTTATTAAAATATTTTGTTTTTCCTTTTCTTTACTTTCTTTTCTTTCCTTTCCCTTTCCCTTTTTATTTATATTTCTTTATATTTTTTTTCATTTATTCAATTCTATATAAACTGCAGCCCAACCAACTCAGGCCCAGTTGTCTCAGTCCCTTCTTTTTTTCATGTATATATATTTCTATATATAGAAGCCCGTTTGGCCCATCTGTATATTCAGGCCCACTATTTCTTTCTCCCCTTCCTATAATCTTTGGCCTGCCTACTTATTCTTCTTTCCTGTCTGTTTTCCCAAGCTCTAGTTCTCGATCAAACCATCTGCTCTGATCAAACATCCTTACCTATGATCTGCTCTGACCCTTCCCTCTTCTTCCCGGTGTCCACACCAAGCAGCTTCGGCCAAAATTTCTAACCCTATCCTTTTCTCCTTCCCCACTCTCCCTTTGCTTCAGGATCAGGTAAATTCCAGATGCACACTGATACACGTGTGCACATGCACACGTTAACCCATCGACCTGCAGTGCTTGTGAACCCTCATACATACGCGTCTACACTTACTGATGGCATCACCATCACCTAAAAATTGTGCAGTTTTCAGAATCAAAATTTGACAGTGTCATACAAACACACGACCCAATGGCAGATCGAAGAAAACCCCTCGCCACATCATCACCGTACCTCGTGCAACCTCGAACTCCAGAAGATCGCAGCTGACTTCGGACCGGAGCTCTACCCTAAACCAGGTGGCACTCGGTGCTGCTGTCACCACACAGTTTGACGTCAAAGTCGCCACTTTCAAACACTATTGAAAACCCTAAATCGAATTTGTTTTCTTAATCTATGTTATGGAAAAATTCAATACGATTTTTCCCGGGACCCTTGCTTTCTCACGCTCCTCCACGCCAAAGCTCACCACCTCCCATCGTTTTGATCGCCGGAATTTGATCAAACTCCCCTTTGTGACCATATCAAGAATTCTCACAACTTACTTTACTAAAAATCGAGATTTTATTACCAAAAATCATTATTTGCCAGTGACGTTCCATTCATGTATCTGAATCTAGCTTTAATGATGTTTGAAATTTTTAGATGACAGAGAGTATTCACAAGAACAGACAGTTTCTGTTTTTCTTTGAGTTTGACTGTTCTTTTTATTTATAAGTACACAGTGTGTTCTCATTGTATTCAACTCATTCCAGTGTGAATTAATTGAAGGATTCCCCTTCAAACTCAAGGGTTTTGACAATATCTGGAAAAACATGTTTTAAATTTTTGGGTCACAGAGAACAAACCGCTTCTCTGTTTCCTTACATATGAATTCATTTCATTGGTGTTTCCCTGTATATTATCACTGTATAGAACATATACACTATTTTCTTGTATGTATATAAACTAGTGGTGAGAATGTACTATGATTTTCTGATCTGAGAATAGGTGACAATGATGTTAGTGTATATAAAATGAAGTAACATGATTATTATTTAAAAGTTTAAACTAAACACTGTCATCATAGAAATCTGACTTATAATATTGATGTATGAAGTATAAACCCAAACAGATGTTTAAACAAAAGTTCCTAGCATCAACCTAATTCTTGTTGACAGTAAAACATGTGTTCATAGCAGAGATTTTCACATTCTCCGCAGGGTTTTTAAACTGATTTATTAACAGCAAACAATGTGCACAAATGAATTAAACAGTAGATGAAGTTTACTCGCTGTTTTAATAACAAACTGCAGGAACTTAAAAACAGCAAATAAGAATGCAGGTTTACTCACCTTTGCTCTAAGAGTTTCTCTCTGGTTTCCTCTTACTGATTTAGTTTGGAATTGTTTGAGAATGTGTATGAAAGTGTTCATTCCATGGTCTTTATATAGTAGTGTAAAATGATAAAAATATTGATGTATAAAATGTTGTCTAGGAATGAAGAGACAAAGAAAAACAGTTTTCAGTTTTTGCAAGCCATTTGAAAGACCACTTTAAAAAAATATTTCTCTCACACAATCAACACAAAATCCTGTGACTTCACATGGTCTTAGCAGCCACTTCATGTGAAATATTTCCCTGCGCAAGGACTCTTATTGGTGTACTAAGAACAACCAATTAAATGCACTTGTACTACATGTCATTTATCATAGGACTCTAGCCAAAAATAGTAGCTTCCCTTGTGTACCATTATAGCTCAGTTTTCTCACATGCTATTAGCTTACTTCATTCATATGAACAACTTTGATTTAACAAAAATTATATAGTATTTTACCTTGGCCTCCAAGGTATTACAAAACCTGAAATTTCCTGCACATTCTTACTTACGGCCATGACATTGTTTGTGCAAAGAAACTTTAAAAAAACATGTCTTTAGGCTTACTAGAGTAGTGAAGAAACATGTTTGTTTGTACATGTCTTTGTGGTCTTCTAGTACCGATATTTGACAAGAATGCAAGTGTTTTTGGGGACACAAGAGTAGAGATTTTCAGAAAATGAAAAGATTAAAAAACTGAAAATGTTGAACAAAGAAACATCGTCATGTGAAGTGTACAAGCTCTCAAATCCTTGTTTAAAAGTAGTTTCTAGTCTAGGCTCTTCTAGTGTAGTTGCAACTAGGTGTAGGCGATGTTTATGAACTCATGTTTGCAAGTGAATTCAAGTAAAGTGGATATTCAAGTTTTAATGTTTTAATGAAACATGCATGTTTTGATAAGTCTTGCTTTTGTCGATGAGATGTGGTTTCAACAAGTTCTTTTGGTAAAAATAATACCTTGCGGAAAAACTAGATTTTAACTTAAAAGCATAAGGCTTTAAAAAAAATAAAAACCCTTTGAAAGCAAACAAACACAATTGGAAAAAAATGGCATTTTAAAATGCTACATATAATTGTTATAAACAATATATTTAAACAAATGCTATAACACATCATGCTATAAATCTATGCATAGCAAAAACAAGTGTTTGTAAGCGCTGTGCTTGTGCAAGTGCTATCATTCAAATTTTAACATGTATTATAAATTTTAAAGTTTGAAATTTAAACTCGTATTTACACATACGTATTTACGATCAAAATATAGTCAGTGATGTATAAAAAGTCCGGGTCGTTACATAGTTATTGAGTTAAATTAAGGATAAAAGACATTTTGAAGTTGGATATTTAAGAAGAAAGGAATTATAACGCTATAGTTAAAATCAATGTTTTAAAATAAAGAAGGGGATTCATAAATAGAATCCGAGTTACGTAAGGAAGTGTTAAAGATTTGAAAGGTGAACTCTGTCTATTTCGAGGTTAGGAATGTTGTTCAGTTAAGGTCTGAGAGGTAATTATACCCTAACTTGATTGACTTCGTTTTTAACTAAGGGATGGGTAAGGTTCGATAGTGGAGATTGATTAAGTGAATTAGTTAATGAGTGTAATAGTTTAAATGGGCTTAGTGATGTTTTATTTAAACATCTGTTTAAATCAAATGAATAGATTTTGGAAACATTTTCAAAATATAACCAGAGATATTTTCTAATCATAGAAAATGAACTGTAAATGAGAAGGAATACTGGAATGACAGTGATACGTGAAACAGAGATGGAAATGTTTTCCAAGGATTGATGGTGTATATTTTCTAAATTTAGAAAATAAGAATTTACAAATATATAGAAATGGGGAAATGGATAAATTAAAGATAATTTTATAGAAAGCGATAAATGTGGATTGATGATTGATCGATAGCATTTCCATCTGGAAATAATATCGATGTTTGCACACCTGTTTTCTTTGATAGTTAAATCACCAACTATCGAAGTTTTTGACCATTTTATCGTCGTCAATATGGAGAGACCAGGATCAGATTCATTATCTGAAAACCACTCTGTATGGACGTTAGCGTTGCGATCAAATATTGAAGACGGAGTTATGCAAGGACTATCCTGTTACAGAATAGTGCCTTCAGTTTGTCCAATCCCAGGACAACGTGAATGGACGAATTTCTGACAAAGTATATCTAACGGATCGCGTAAGTTGATCTCTTCAAACATACTTACATTTGGTGGCGGAGGAATTCGTTTCTCTTATCTTTATACCCGTGGTATTTTTGGAGAAATCAACTTGTGATTTGACGGGTATGACGATGTGGCATTCAAAGTGAATTGTGGTCAAGTGTTTCAAGAGATACGTAATGACCTCAAGCCTCATCAACCGGAAAATGACAGAAATCGGGCAGGCAGCATGGCTAAGTGGGTCGCTCCCATTAGGGTGTATATCACCTATCTATAGAAAATCCATTTCATTCTTTTATTTATGTTCGATGCTGTCCCTTTTCGGGAAACGGTGGGTAGCTCCCAACCGTTGGTGATATACATTCGATACACTCAAGCGAAATGAGTGGTCGGTCATGTGTGGGTCGGGTTTCAAGATGTTCTTGTTGAACCCAGTGTATTCATCTCTAGAGATACACTATCGGCAGGTGGTCCCGTACCTTGTCATAGTTGGAATCCAATCTCAAATAAGCGCCCGCGGTTTTGTTTGTATACTATGTATGTGGAACGTGAGATGCAAGCGTTTTTCTAGATTGTTAATTACTTGTAATTAGCCATTATCATAATATCAGAAAAGTATTGGTTTCCAAACTGTTTTGGGTAATCGTAAGGTAAAAACCGTCCATGTTTATGTGTGGATTGGTCTTACGATTATCTTTTCTTTTGAAAAGGATTTTGAAAAGTTAAACCGATAATTTGAGTTTACTCAAACCAGTCCCATGACTAACCCAAAGTTTATTTTGTTTTGTTTTCCCTAAACTCTTGGGTGCCCTAATTTGTACGGGCAGTCAAGTAGTTCAGGTCTTTATAGATATGCTTGGAGGAGCTTGAAGCAGGAGGCTTCAAGATTATATAGCTATTTTTATTTCCGTTGTGTGTAAGTGTTGTACTCTGATAATGTTATTCTATATACATACACAGTTTTATTGAGAAGTTATGTTATGTATTATATTTTATTCATTCCGCTGTGAGATTCGTGTTTACTCTGATTATGTTCTTCTTCTTCTATTCTAATTTTCTATCTTATCTATTCTCACCCTCTAACTTCTTTCTATTAATGATCTGGAATGTTCGATACCTGAAAAATTAACATGGGTTTTTATGTTGATTTTCTAGGTCGAAAATCCTTAGTTTGTTACATATGAGTTCTTGTGTGTATGAGCCAACTTGCATTTCGGTAATTTTGCAATGTATTTCCTAGTGTTACATGCATGAGTTGAGCATGTAAATACATGGGCTATCATATTTTGTCTTGTGCTTTATTTGGTAATGAAGCCTCCTCGCTCGTAAGAATTTCATTAGTTTGACTATTTTTGTTGCCTTGTATAATTTTTTTTTGTTAATATGACCTGTGTATGTTGAAATAAGTTCAAACTAGTAGGTTAGTTTTTATTTAGAAAATTACTGCATGTTTAAATGCATAATAGCAGTAATCCCATATATAAGTGTGTTATATTTTTTGTTTTAGTTGCATTTTTCTTTTGGTTTCGTTTACTTTTTCTATATGTGATATAACAATTACTAACACATTGACTTTTTATTTGACATTAACAGGGCCACTTTTGTTCATGTAAGCGGAAAATATCATAATCAAAGCAAGACTAGTTCTATCGATGTTTGTTTTGTAAGTATCTTGTTAATGTAAAAGTGTATGACATTATGTGTGGATTAGGAAAAGTTGATAAAACATCTTGTATGAAATACTATGTTGTTTGAATGATATGAATGAATATCATATTGTAATTTATATATTTGTTTGCAAAATTTTGTTATATTTACATGCAGATAAAAATGTTTAAATGTGTGTATAAATGAAAAGAACTGAATTGACGATAAAAAGAAAAAAAATCCAGAAATTAATAATATAAGTAATAGCGTTTTAAAAACGCTATTGAATAAAAAATGCTATAGAAAGAGATACTAGAAATGCTATAGAAACACGTAATAAACGCTAACAATTATGTGAACAAATGCTATAGAAGTATAATAATAAACGCTATAACATACAAATAAAACGCTATTGAAACATACGCATAAATGCCATAAGAAGTCAGTATCAGATAGTACATTTTATAGCGTTTCTGTTTGATAGCAAACAAAGCGCTATATAAAATCATCTTTCATAGCGTTTTTGTTTCCGCTATTCAAAGTAGAAGGCCTAAGATAGCATGGCATTCTCTGAAACGCTATGCTAGGTTCTAATAGCATTTTTCAAACGCTATGAAAGCCTCATTTTATTGTAGTGTGCTATAGTCATTTATAGTATTAATTTCCAGCAAGAGGATAAAGATATTTTAATTCTATCAATATCAACACATGAATATGAAATAAGTTTAAATGCAATTTACAAAAACCATTTCTGATTTCATAAAATTGATATTTCACATTTATTACATAGTCATGAAAATTTCCAAGATTCTTGAAAAAATATAACAATATAAATACTTTAAGAGCGACATATGAAGATGTCCTCTAGTTGATTAGAGTGCTAATAACTAGCCTACAAATTACTACAACATTTATTCATAATAACATAGCATAACAAACTCAAAAGGCAACCATTAAGTAACCAGTACTGCCTCATGCGCGTCTTCCGAAAAATTATTCATCAAACCTCTTAACTTAAAATCCTTACACCCGATACACTCAATTGAGAACCCGAGAGTTAAAGGGGAAAAACAAAAACTTTGGATCAGACAATAAGTCTAGTGTAAATAATAATATGCCACTCGATAAATGAATATCTAGTGAGACAATACAGCTGCGCAAAATAGGTTTTCGCCTCACTTGTATCCTTAATTATATCAACCAACCACAATGGTTGTTAAATAGAATGATATACACCTGAACCACTATATTGGTTTTGGGAAATGAACTGAATCGATGTAGGATGTGGGTTGAAATGATATACACTCGAGATTTGAATTTTAACACAGATTGAAATGATATGTAACTGTATTACTTGGCCTAGGTAGAAAATTAAATATGGATAAATTGGTCTATTCTAAAAATTATTTTTTTCTAAATTATAATATATTTGTCTAATAAAGCTATTTTACAACATTTTCAATCTTAATATTATTTTTAAATTTTAAATAATTTAAATTATTTCATAAGTAATTCAAATTATCTTTTATAGTAATATTATTTAAAATTTAAATTTACTACATAAATATAGATTTTTATAAAAATATAAATATAGTTTTTCTTAATACTGTAAATTTAAGAAAGGTTTAAAAGAGTAGCTAGAAATTTAATTGTAACTTAATTTGTTTAAATGATTAATTGAAACGAAATTATCAAATTAAATTGAATTGATTTTAAGATGTGATTTAGAATTAATAAAAAAGGATTAACTGAATTGATAATAAGTTGAACCTTGGAAAGACGGATATGTGATTCAGATTGGAGTATTATTAAAATCGGTTATTTTTAAATTAGTATCATTTAATATTAAACTATTTTAGACTATCCAATATAGTTAATTATTTTATAACTATTTATATTTAATTTAACTATTATACATTTTACAACTATTTGAAAAAATTTATTATTTCATTTAAATTTAAATTATTAAATATTTTATAATTATTTTTAAATCAATATATTTTATCTTGATCGATATAGTTATTTCTAAATTTATCTATTGTATATTTAATTTGCTATTTAAAAGAAAATCTGTCTCTAATTCGAGCTGCTAAGTCCAAATATGAATATGAAGATTTGAAATAACGATATTTGGGATATTAAATTTTGAAATCAAAATGTAATTATATTAACAAACTATTTTGTAAATACGAGATCTAAAAGTATGAACTTAATCAAATAAGGAATTGATTGGAAATATAATTTATGACATTGAACTATTTGAACCTAATTATTTGAATATAAATCAATATTGTTGTTGTTTGATTAATGATAATTTAAATATGATCTTAAATATATATGACCATGGTGTGAAATAAGCATTTGGTTGTTAGAGAGATTGGGGCCGGATATTGTCACACTCTCTGCCAATACTGGGAACCACTTTAATAACTATGTACATGGTGAAGAATCTAGAATGAAGTAGATTGGTATGACGAAAGTTACTGGAATGAAGTCAGAGGACGCTGATGGATAACTTTGACCTTCAGGTAATAATTAAAATGACTAAAACATGAGCCATACCTGGGCCAATTGAGTTAACTCCTCTTATCGACATGCTTCTTCGATACCATATCTTTTACTCAATAATTGGTTGGATGTGCCTTTAATTATGAGAGTGTTTTCAGAGTTGGGCAGTAGTTGCAGTTATGTGTTACTACCAACCTAGATCGGCAATCCGATAAAATCGTACCGTGGGTATCGCCTCCTGTGCCTGTCATATTATCCCGATCGAGACCATTACGATTTTGATTTGACGTTATCCTATAGTGGCACATCACTATTCACCAACTATTTAACTAGTGTTTTATGTTGAATCTTGTTATATAGCGTTTTGACTATGACAACTAAACATAAGCATATACATTATATCGACTAACTCTGTTTTGCAGGAAGATATTCGACAAGCAGATTCAAGAACACAAAATAAAGATTATATATGTTGTAAGAGTCTGTTAGTCCTTATTTTTATGTTAAAGTCTTCCTTGATGATCACACACACACACACACAAATTATATGTAACGACACGAATTTTTGATCGGTTTATTTTAAATATTTAATATGGTTTTAATTATTGAATTGATAATATAAATGAATTTTATATTTAGCTATCGATTTAAAAATCGATTTCAATTTAATATCGAATATATTAAATTATCGTAACACGAAATATATTGAAATCGAAGTCAAAACTAAATCGAAATGATTCAGATGATCAGTGTCAGTTCTGTTTGAATATAAAAGCAATAATAATAATTTATTATCAAAGAATTTGTGGTTTTCGAATTTAAATTATATAAATTTTATATGGTATATACGTTTAAATTAAATTTCAGAATATATATTGTTCAGTTTAGAATTTCGTTATAACATTTAAATGATAGTGGTTACGTTAAAATAGTGGTTCAAATGTGAACCCTAAGATATTTTAATGGATAAGATCAATTTCGAACCGAAGATCAAATCAGAATCTGTTTAAAAGAAATGAAAATCTCTATATATCAAATCATATTAATGGTAAATCAGATCAGTATCCATTTAAAAAGGACAAAAATCTCTTTATTTCAAATCGCATTTAATTAAAATGTACCTAACCTATCACCTAAAGTAGTATGTTGCGCAGACTTAATTCCTTCGTGCTTAAGCCTCTTTCTTTATAAAATACGATGACTCCGCTCCCTGTTCTTTCTTTGAATTAATTCTCAGGCAAGGTAAAATTCAGAACTTCAGATGTAAGTAAAACATGGTCGATCCTTAATCTAAATAAAATAGGGACTCCCTATCTCCTCTTTTTTTTTCATTCATTCGCAGCTACTAAAAAAAATGGTTCCTGCTACTCTTCTTCATTTCAAATCTGCACCCTTATCTTTGCAAATCGGAATTTCCACAAAGTAAAAAAGGGTCGCTCCACTCTAATCGAAATCCAAATCTCAAATCGTGATCTGAGAACCGCGATACATTCCTGGAGCTCGAACAAGATTAAGACGCTCATGAATCTAGAAGGAGGAGGGTGTTGTTGTCATCGTGTGCTGGTCAGAGGGGTTTCACCCTTTTTTGGTATGCGCGATGAGGAACGCGATGGAATCTTGACCTCGAACTCACCTGCGATAGAGTTTGCAGTTCTGGCAACGTGGAGGGAGTGAAGTCGATGTTTCATTCGATGGTGGAGTCTGCGTTGGTGCTGGGTGACTGAGGAAGTGCCGAAGTGAAATAGAAGTAATGACAGGAGCATGATTTTTTTTTTGGGAAGCTGGGTATTTACTTTGTGGGGGAAGTTGATGAGAGGATGTTGGATGGTGGCGTGGTGATGCTGGAGGCGAGGTATACAAATCGTGAATTTGATGGTGGAGGACATATGTGCGATTAAGGGAATGGATGTCAACGTGAAAAAGGTATGAGTTAAATAATTTTTGATTAAAGATTTAGTTCAGGTATAGTAAAAAAAGTTGTAAAATATTATTTACTTATATAAACTATAAAATTTCTACTGAAAAGGTCCAATAAAAAAATAAATATATAGAAAAATTTATTTATTCGTTTAAATAGTGAGTTTAAATAAATAAATGTTTAAACAGTAAATTTAATCAAATTATCATAGGTGTGAATTCAATTCGAGAAGATTCGTAGCCGATGATTTGGAAATAAACAGGATATTCGACAATTGCAATTCCGATGAGTAAATCTCACTCAATTTATTTATTTAGAATTATTTTTAGTCATTAAAAATAATTGTTTGATGGTTGGTTGGTTGCATTAAAATCTTATCTGGCTGCTATGAATATATTAGTTATTTAGGATTTGTGTTTGTGACTATTATATATGTATATATTGTTGATTGGTTGGATTCCCGCAGTATCATTAGCGGATGCCCGCGGTATCATTAGCGGTTGACTCTATACGCCCCCACATTATGATAGTGGATGATCTTCATACCGCGATATCCTACCACGAAGAAGGATGGGTGTAACAACCTGAAACTTCGGACAGTAAATATTTAAATATCGATTTTATTTAAATATTTAAAACTTGGATTTAATGGTTTTATAACCTTTATTAAATCCCTTTATAAATAATAATTAATGAGGAGAAAACATGATGTTGAATTTTTGTTTACGAAGATAAGTAGTTCGAAGAAATATCGATAATGTGACCGAAAACAGTTTATTGATAAGCGACGTCTTACTTGCTAAAAGTTGTTAGAACATCATGTGCATGTAGTAAGATTAGAAGAACACATATATGTGTATGTACATATCATAAAAGTAGCATACAAATGGTATATGTGTACATCTTCTAGAAAATGAGAAATGGCTTAAAATGATAGGGACATGCGTCGCCAAATTAAAGGAACACATGTCTTGTAAATAAATAAGATTAAGACACATACACCCATTAGGTGTCCATGTGTAGAAACCTCCTAAGACACCTAAGTAGGCATGCGTCTTAATCCTAAAGCATGCATAAAATAAAGAGGACAAGTGTCCAAAACCAAATTACCAAACTAGCCTTGAAAACTACTATATAAAGGGTGGAAAGGTTCATTTCATTTCATGGATTCTAAAATGAAAAACAAAAGTAAGAAAAAGAGTAGAAGTTTGGGAGAAGCCTACAGAATAAATACAAGATCAGGGCACAAGTACAAGGTGAGAAAAACTATTTAACTTCATGTACTCATTTCATATTTTGAAGAAAAGTTGAGAATTCTATGAACGAATGTTTGGATGTAAACCCCTGAAAATGATGTTCGGTATTTTGGGAATAACTTTTGCAATTCTTAATGAAATTTCGACTTCTCTATCAATTTGGAAAGCTAATTCAAAAGGCTACAATATTTGTCTCCGTCCACCTTTACTAATTCGGCCGTTTTCATACTTGAAAACTGGATGCAAAGTAAGGTAAAAATCAGCCCGAATTAGACATGATAAAAAGGCCTTGTATTGTTGAACTCTATTTATTGAAAAGATAAATAAGTTTAATGGTTTATTTTTATGATAATTAAGTAGACAAAGATAGCTTCTTTCTGGAAAAAAAAATTGGAGTCAAAATCTATTTTATCATAGAGAAACAACGTCAAACATTTTACCGAAAAATAGGCGGAAAATCTCAGTTTTGGTACTTTTTATAGCATTTGAAAATGCTATCTTATCTCTGAACTAATTATCGAGCATCGAACCAAGCCAGTACCTTTTTATAGCGCCCAGAAGTGCTGTAGTAGCTGATTTTAGTCTAAAAGGATTAAAAACTATCCAGAACTTTCCAGAAACGCTGCAGTAAGCTGTTTTTGGTCTAAAATCATTATAAACCACCCAGAACTTGTCATAGCATTTCTGGAAGTGCTGTCTTTTCTCTAATTTGACTATGAAGTACTTTAAAATGAGTAGAACTTTTCATAGCACGACAAACACTGTTATAGATGATTTGAGTATAAAATCATGTTAACTATTCCAAATCCTCTCAAATTTGGACTTGAGTTTCCTTATAGTATCATAATCAAATTGATAAAATCGAGGATGTTAAATCAAAGCAAAGGCGAGTCAAAATGTGTTGATGAATTTCGGTGATTCGAGGATAATAAATGTTTACTTTGGAATGATGGTAAGTACAATATGATGTTTTATGAGATCCTTGCATGAAGATAGCGAGAAATACTGTAAGTATATTTATCATCTAATCCATTATTATTTCATAAGCTTAAGTTTTAATTTAAAGATGCCTGTGACTTTAACATACTATATTGGTTGCGATCTTTGCTTTGACAAGCAACCAACATATACAACTGATGATTGAGGACATTTATGATTAATGTTTAAACGAGGTATGATTAGTGTTTGAACAAGGTATAAATAATGTGTAAACGAGGTAGGAATACTATTCAATCGAGGCATGAATAGTATGTGATTAAACGAGGTATGATTATTGCTTTAACCGAGGTATAAATTGGGTGTGTTTTCTGTTTTAACGAGATAATGAATGGTGTTAAACTTAACTATTCTAGTTCAATCTTTGAAGATCTTTCCAAACATACATTAGAGAAATATAAAGGTGGTTTGAGAATTGATTATGAAGGAGTTTTTTGCATAATGAAGATGATAGTATTTAAAATAAAAGATGTTTATCTTTTGAAAGGAAATTCTATAGAGACATATAGATGTCTTTCAAAATAAAAGACTGGAACGTTCTAGGGTGATAGAGAGGATAGTGTCAAGGCTTGGGTTTGGAAAATATAGTTTCCTGCTCTCCCTGGCTATCCCTAACTGATCCGATGGACGGGATGGTTAATTTCAAAATTTAATTTGAAATTATTTAAGTTTAGAAATAATTTAAAATTTTATTTAATATTAAAGAAAAGTAATTTAAGATTACTTTTGAGAATCTCTACATGATATAATGAGTATTTTGAAAGCAAATAATGATTTTAAATGTTTTGAGTAAAGAAGAACTACGTTGGCTTGATCCTATATCTAGTTGCTTACCCAATTAGATAAAGGTACGTAGGCAGTCGCAAGGGGTAGTGATGCAGCTGCTTTATTAATAAAAATATTTCTTGTTACATTTGTGTTGGTGCGTCTTTCATATTTTACCATTTAAGCTATATTGTTGTTTTATCAAGAAAAGAAACAAAGTTGAATTTTAAACCCAAAATAATTTAGAGGGTTTATATAAGTATATAATGATTATCAAAGATATTTTGAACGCAACAGAGGATGATTTTTATTTCGGTCAAAATAGAGCTATCATAAAATGGCAATTCGTGTATTTGAGTTATAAACTTTAAATGCTTATAACTTTTGGAATCTAAATCGGATTTTCACCAAACGAAGAGAGGTTGATTAATATTGACAAGAACTTTCAAATGAGTGAAAGCAGATTTTAATTTCGTGGTATAATTTTCAAGTTATGTCTCAAACTGTATCGGTGAAGGATGTCGTAAGTGCAGTTATCGACCGTAACCATAAATAGCCATTTTTTATGTTTTAAATATGGAAATAATTTGTAAAATTATTATAAATTATGTAAGAGTGTTTTGAATTAGAAAGTTTTAAGTTTTGACTGATCGGAAATTTCGGGGCGTTACAATGGGTATTATTTATGTTGACTAACATTCGTGGATGCAGGAAAACAGTTGGAGGAATCCAACTGGATTCCTCAAATTATTTTTATTTGGTTGATTCCACATATATTATCATATATGATGTGTTGATTGATAATTGAGTGGTTTGATTGTTAAATATCACTAGGGCCAAAATGTTGATATATAAAAATATCGTGAAAAGGATATTTGAGATTTAAAAGGGGAAATCTATTTTTAAAAATAGAATTTGAATTTTGAATGGGCTATAAAAATATTAACTTGTTTTGAATATAAAACAAGTATGGAAATTTATAAATGTTGTTTATAAATCGATAATGCGGGATTTGAAATGAATTTATAAACGTGGTTTATAAATTAATAATGCAGAGAAGTGAAATGAATTTAAAAATGGTGTTTATAAATGAAGTGGAAAATTTATCATTTGGTAATTTGAATATTTAAATTCAAAAGTGAATTTAAAAATAGAAATGGGGAAATCGTTTTAAAGAAATAAACGATGGAATTTATTCTGATGTTCAGAATATAAATTGAACTAAAATAAATCCGTAAGTATTTATGATTTGAATTTGATTAATTCGAATTTATTTAAATAGAAAAAATTGAATATGAAAATAAATTGGGTGTTATTTATATAAGTTATTATAAATAGAAATTTCCAAAATATGATTTTGGTTTTAAATAGAATTCGAAATAGACTTGTTTAAATATATGAAACAAGGAAATTTATAAAATGGTGTTTATAAATATAATGAATTAATTATCAAGAGATAATTTGAATATTTAAATTCAAATATGAATTTAAATAGAATTGAAAATAGAATTTGAATGTAGAAAATTCAAATGGAATTTGAATATGGAAATCCAAATAGAATTGAAAAGAGAATTTGAAAATAGAAAGTTGAAATCATTTCGAAATGGGAACGATGAAATATATTTTAGAATGCAGATTTTTAAACAGAATAGAAATAAGTCCAAAGGATTTATAATTTGTAAAAGGAATTGGAATTTAATACAGAAGATCGAAGTATAAATAAATTTATTTCCAAGTTAGGAAAAATCGACAATTTTAGAAAATCGGAACTATTATGTTGAATTGGAAAAATTGATTTGATATATATTAAAAAGATACTAGAATGGAGTTGAATTTATTATAAACAAATTTTAAACATTTATATATGTAAATATAATTAAACCGAACTCGTCGTAGCACGGCAGTTCATAAATTGGCGTTCCGAACTTCAATGAAGTATACAGGACTCAATTAAAGTCGGAATTCTTTGAAACAAGAATCGTCAGGACCAGTTGAATAATAGTTTTCTAATGGAAGTGAAAAATCTGGATTTCATTTGATAGATTTTGAGTTATGTCAAAATCAAATTTTCATAAAAGCAGCGCCAAAATCGTTTAAAAACCATAATGATTTATATTAAAAAAATATAAGGATTTTAAGTAAATAAAATCCGAATTTCCATTAGAAAAAAATCCGGATATGAGTTGTAAAATAAATACAAACTCAAGTTGTGTAAATAAAATGATTTTTGTAACAAAAATCGCAGATGTTTAATTGTTGAGTAGAATTAACTAATGTAAAGAAAAATTAGTTAATGGAATTTTAAATCGAAATTGGACTTTAGATCAGAAAAAAGGGGTTTGTAAATTCATATTCGAAATCGAATACGAAACTTGAATTAGAAATGGCATTCGATTGTTTTATAAACAAATTTATATATATTTGAACGTGATATGTTTAAATTAAAAAGTGAAATAGGCAAAGAGCTAATTTAAAGAATAAATTAGCGAATTGAATTAAAATAATTGGATTGAGTTAGAATAAATTAGAAATGGACGCATATTTGTTAACGGGTATGGAATGAAGAGAATGAAGGTTATAATTTGTGTGCCCGACAAAAAGGCACATGTTTAAATTCCATATGAGGTTTATGCGCTGAATCGGCTAGCCGCTTGGCTTTTTCTTTTTCTTTTTGATTGGAGAGGCCTATGTGTGGATTGGGGATTTTCCCGATGCTCCCGGTACAAAGGAAGTTATGGCGAAATTTTCGGCAAATTTAAGGAGTTAGAATATTTTTAAGATAATTTGATAATTAGGAATCCATATATCAACATATATTGAATTTGATAAGGAAACGAATTTAAAATAGGATATTATAAACAAAAGGGAAATCGATAATCTAGAAATAGAAAGAGAAATGTATATACGTTTTAGAAATGAATAATTGGTTTTATGATGTTGATTATTTGAGATAAGTGGTCTTGTCTGTTTTAAAGTTAAAGATGTTATTCAGTCAAGGTATGAGAGGTAATTACGCCCCAACTTGATTGATTTCGTTTTTAACTGATGAATAGCAAGATCCAGTCTCGAAGAGTAATATTTGAAAAAGAGTTATTTGGATGTAGTATTTTGGGTTGTTTGTAATGATGTTTTACACAACATTCGTTTTAATCCAAGTAAGTGGAATTTTGAAAATATAACATAAATATTTCCTAAGTATAAAAATAACCGAGTTCGGGGAAGAGATAAGTGATTGGAATATTTTCCAATTATAAATAGGAGTTATTTTCTAAGTATAGAAAATAAAAGAAGGCGATATATGGAAATGTTTTCCAAATAGCGAAAAGGCCAAGATGATCATTGAAAATAGTTGGTTAACAAATATTGATAGGGAAATGAAGAGGTGAATTAATTAATGAAATATTAACTAAGGGGTCCAGTGATTGTTTGATGTTTTGAATGGATGTTTGTTTTTCTTCGATAGTTAAATAACCGATTATCGAAATGTTTGCCAATATCGTTGTAAATATGGAGAGACCGGTTGGATTATTATCCGAGAACCACTCCGTATTGGCAGTAGCGTTGCGAATCAGATTATATGAATATAATCGAAGACGGAGTAAAGTGAAAGGACTTTTTCTATTAATAGAAATGGTGCCTTCGGTTTCGTTCAATCCCGGAACGAACGTATATGGACGAATGTCTGACAAAGTATTTCCAATGATCGAACATGATTGTTCTATACAAATATATATATGGTGGCAACGAATTGATTCTCTTAGCATAATATCTAGAATATATTTGTGCAAATCAATTAGTGATTAACGGATCTGACAATGTGGCATTCAAAACGATTGTGCTATCAATGAATGGTAAGAAATCGTAGCCTCAGGCCTCAACAACCGGGAAATGACAATAATCGGGCAGGCAGCATGACTATGTGGGTCGCTCCCATTAGGGTGTATAATCACCTATCTAGAGATTCCTTTTACTTCTTTAATCTATCGATGTTGTCCCTTTCTGGAAACGGTTGCTGATCCCAACCGTTGGTGATATACATTCGATACACTCAAGCGAAATGAGTGGTCGGTCATGTGAGGGCCGGGTTGCAAGATGTTCTTGTTAAACCCAGTGTATTCCAATCTAGAGATACACTATCGGAAGGTGGTTCCATACCTTGTCATAGTCGGAATCCAATCTCCAATAAGCGCCATGCGGTTTTTTGTTTTATATTATATATAGAGCGTGAGATGCAAGCGTTCCGCTAGATTGTTATTTATTTGATTTAGACACTATTATAATATCACTGGATTTTTGTATCAAAATATTTTGGGTTATCGTAAGGTAAAAACCATCCGTGTTTATGTGTGGATCGGTCTTACGATTATCATTTCTTTCGAAAGGATTTTTAAAGTTAAACAAATGATTGGAGTTTACTCACACCAGTCCCATGACTGACCCATAGTTTATTTTGTTTTTGTTTTCCCTAAACTCTTGGGTGCCTAAATTTGTACGGGCAGTCAAGTAGTCGGGATTTTTTAGATTCACTTGGAAGAACCGGAAGCAGGAGGCTTCACCAGTTAGTTATAGACTATCATATTTCCGTTGTGTACTATGTGGTATCTGGAAACATGTGTTTATAACTGTTCTAAGAATAACTGTTGTGCTCTGATAATGGTATGTATATACAGTTACTGATTTGTATTTCATAATTTATGTTACTTAATATATTTTATTCGTTCCACAGTGAGATTAGTCTTCTTTGTTTTCTTCTATTCTAATATTTCTTTCTTTCTATTTCTCATCCTCTAACTTCTTTCTAATAATGATTCATATTTCTGTGCAATTTGGGTTGGACGTGTGGTGTTATTAGTCAACTCAAATAGTGCGGATTTGCGAGCCATTACAATTGGTATCAGAGCTTAGGTTGAGCGAATACCTAGGCTTTGGTGGGATTGTGCTCATTAGAGATAGGGTCAGTAGTACCCTTGAATGAGTTGAGCGTATGTATATGAGAACGCGTATTTGTTAATTGATATAAAAATTGTTTGATATGGTGTTGGCTAGTCTGGTTAGTAGTTTATCAATACTGGTCGAATCGTGGGACGCCACGACGTCGATAAGAGTTTGTAAACACTTGAACAATAAATTGAACACGATGTTGTTTTTAAGTGGGTAAATGAAATAATTTTACCTAAAAATTCTATTTTTGATAGTAAAAGAATAATTTTTTTGAAATTATTATAATATATGGATGTGTTGGATGTTAATATTATAATCAAATTAGATTATAAAAATTGGAATGGTTATATATAACCAAAATAGAATTTGTACATGAATTAAATATACAAATGAGATGAATTAAAATTGAACTCAAACCAGAATTTGGAATTTAAATCCTGGGATGTTTGAAAATATTTTCTGAAGTATATTAGAACAATATAGCTTTGTGTTTGAATGATTCTGAATAAAAATCATATTTGAGTGGATTTTGAAAATGATAAAGCAAACTCACTTCAGTGGCTGGGAAATAATTCTGATGATGATCGCGACGTCATCAGTGTTCATTTTCAAGTTCTAAGTGATGGATTGCTACCTTAGAAAAGTTTTGATGGAAATTTGTTTGAAAGGGAACAAGTTGATTTGAAAATTCAAATGTTTTAAATTTGAGATGTAAATAAATATATGTATATGTTTGATTTCAAAGGATTTGAAATAAAAATCCGGGAATTCTGGAATTAAATTTAACTTAGGTAAATTAAATGAATCGAAGTGAACAAATTGATCCAATTCAATTTGAATGAATTTGAATTGAATGGAAATATGTTGATTGAAAATCATTCAAATGGATGAAAACCAAAAGTTTTGGTAGGACTTAGAAATATGAAAAGTTGAGATTCAACACAAATGAATTTTGAGAAGTTAATGGGTTTTCAGCATTTTTCCTATCGTAGTAATTTCGGGGACGAAATTCGTTTAATGGGGGAAGAATGTAACGACCCGGATTTTTGATTGGTTTATTTTAAATATTTAATATGGTTTTAAATATTGAATTAATAATATAAATGAATTTTATATTTAGCTATCGATTTAAAAATCGATTTCGATTTAATATCGAATATATTAAATTATCGTAACATGAAATATATTGAAATCGAAGTCAAAACTAAATCGAAATGATTCAAATGATCAGTGTTAGTTCTGTTTGAATATAAAAGCGATAATAATAATTTATTATCAAAGAATTTGTGGTTTTCGAATTTAAATTACATTAATTTAATATGGTATTTACGTTTAAATTAAATTTCAGTATATATAATGTTCAGTTCATAATTTCGTTATAACATTTAAATGATAGTGGTTACGTTAAAATAGTGGTTTGTGCGTGAACCTTGAGATATTTTAATGGATAAGATCAATTTCGAATCGAAGGTCAAATCAGAATCTGTTTAAAAGAAATGAAAATCTCTATATATCAAATCATATTAATGGTAAATCAAATCAGTATCTATTTAAAAAGGATAAAAATCTCTTTATTTCAAATCGCATTTATTTAAAATGTACCTAACCTATCACCTAAAGAAGTACGTTGCGCAGACTTAATTCCTTCATGCTTAAGCCTCTTCCTTTATAAAATATGATGACTCCGCTCCCTGATCTTTCTTTGAATTCATTCTCAGGCAAGGTAAAATTCAGAACTTCAGATGTAAGTAAAACATGGTCGATCCTTAATCTAAATAAAATAGGTTCTCCCTATCTCCTCATTTTTTTTTCATTCATTCGCAGCTTCTAAAAAAAGGAAATGGTTCCTGCTACTCTTCTTCATTTCAAATCCACACCCTTATCTTTGCAAATCGAAATTTACACAAAGTAAAAAGGGCCGCTCCACTCTAATCGAAATCCAAATCATAAATCGCGATCTGAGAATCGTGATACATTCCTGGAGCTCGAACAAGATGAAGACGCTCATGAATCTAGAAGGAGGATGTGATGGCCGGGAATTTCGCTTGACCCGAATCAGTCGTTAAACCGATCTAGACCGTTCGAAACGCCTGATCGTTTTGAGAACACGACAAATAGAACGCAGACGGAAGAACATTTCATTATTATTAGAACAATTCCATCAGAATACAAGAATATACAGAGTACGAATAAATAAAATACATTCGATAAATATCAGAGATTACAATAAATTACGTAGCAGCGGAAAATAATACAATACACAATTAGAAATAATACACGGATACAGAGCTTTCCGAGCATCGTTCCAGCTGTAAATCAGGATCCTGTGAATATAAATCTGCAAAACCAAAACTACTAGCTGCCCGTGTCGAAAATAAGGGCACCCAAAGTTTAGGTTAAAACAATAAACTCCAGGTCAGTCATGTGACTGGTGTGAGAACTAAAACAGTTATTTAAAACTCTACTTTAAAAGAGAGTAATTCAAGGGACCACGCCGTATAACACGGAACGGGTTTCCTCCCAAGAATACCAGTGCATAGAATAAACAGCGCAATGCTTTTTCGAAAAATGAAGCTATTATAAGACCCAGGTCCCATCACACAATGCAACGCAAGCAGGAGGATAGGGTTTTCCCTTATAATAGCCAAACATGCTTGATACGTTTAAAACAAATCATTTGATACTATAATAAGTGTATAGTGTCAAAACAATTTCAATCATAAATATCAATCCTAGGCGGCATGGGTACCATCTATCATGTCGCCATACTAGGCTCTACAAATAAAACCGAGATATCTCGTATTGGAAATTGGATTTCCGTCATGAGTCGAGGCAAGGGGCAAGCTCCTCTCCGCTTCGAGACACTCTAGCAAATGCCTCGGGACTACACACTCTGGGTAACCCCTGGATGCTTCAGGGCCGGTCCTCTCTTACGTTTGAGGATTAATTATTCCTGAACACACGTTTCCCGGTCCTTACAGACCTAAAATCGAGGCGCCTCATCCAACAGCCACATAGGTGAAAAGTATATAAATGTCAGGGCTGGTAAGTCACTGACACCACCAAAGCTAGAAAGAAACGTCGTGCTCTCCCTGCAGTCCCTATCCCGTTTTTAACTCATACCGAGGTGTGAGGCTCGCGAATTCACGTTATACACAAAGCTATGCCACAAAGGCCGTGCTTTGATCATCAACCACAAGACTTTGCTTTTCAACAGAAGCCTTGATCCATGCAACTCAGTGTGCCACATAGGCAATTCATGCCATGCGATTGATATCTATCGATATATAACCTCTAAGCTCGTACGTCTCAGAGAAGGGCGTTAAGCAAGAGAATAAATTCTCCGCCGCCAAACAGATATATATTTAACAGAAATCAATCAACACAGAATAAAATCCAATGTCAGACACACAATCCATTTACAAGTTCGTTCTGGGTCTGAACGAAACCGGAGGCACTTTCCTCGCATATCCATCGATCTCCAAGTACGTCTGGACAACCACCAACTAATTCCCTCATCTTGGGTGTACATCCCAATCAAGATCATTAGTAATCACCCAGACGATGTGAAGACTTCCGATCTTCAACCACCGTCTTCATCTTCGACATATCGTCGAATCGGTTATTCAGAATGGGTATAAACCCGGCCTTTCCGAACAACCCGCGTATATTAAAAACAAATGTTACACAAACACAACATACGCCTCATTCCAATTCATTAGTCACTAACCATAAATCAGTAAGAGAGCAATTCCCCAAATATTAACCCTGAAGGCCGAAACCAACATCAGATCAATACCCAGGAAACCATTCTTCTTAACTAACCTACAGCTAGTTTCTAAATCTCAATTCTTAGGGAAAGGTTCCCATTAATTTTATCCAAGATAAATTCTTTAAAATTTATTCTTTAATCTTCCTTTTTATGTCGTTTCAAACCAAATTATGGTTTTATGAACTAGTCGAGATTAGCGAACCACACCGAAGTAATTATTTATTTTATTTCCCAATCCCAACCTATTCATCCCATGAACCAAACTGGTAATACTCCATATCTAACACCACGGTGTTATCGGTAAAATTAATTACCATTTCATGTTCAAATTTGGTTAAAGATTTAACTATCGCTTTGGAGCAAAACTGGCGATACTCCATTCTCGCTTACTTTCTAAATTTGATAATTTGAATTATCAATTCACATTTCAATCTAATTGCAGATTCAATAAAACTCCTTTTATTGGGTTAAAGAACTAGTGTCATTTAAAACACAGTTCACGACAAACCCAAATCACATTCTAATTATTATCGGGTTAAAGAACTAGTGTTATTTAAAACACCCTTCACGATAAACCCACAAATCAATTCTATTTAAAATCCATTTCAAATCCAATTTATTTATTTGAAAATAAATGGGTTTTAATTTTAGTTCAAAACTAGTTCATTTTGATAAAAATCTATTTTTATCTTTTTAAATGTGGAGTTTTTCATCCCAATTTTTCCCAAATCATTTCTTATGATTTTACACAAATTATTACTATTTTTAATAATTTTATCAAGGCTCGTACAGTCGATTTCCATCAACGGCCATCGAACTGCACTTACAGCGACCTTTTCCAAATTTGATTTGGACGTATCTCCAAATCCAATCGTTAGATTTCAAATTTCCAATATTCGTTATGAAGCTCTTTTTGATACGAACCCAACGGTTCCAGTTTTAGGAGAATCCGACGGTCGGATCTCCCGTAATGTCCGTTTGAAATAAATGGTCGAAATTCACGAACTGCCGCCACGCGGCGCATTCTATTCAGGCCATTATATATTATATATATAATATATATAATATATATTTCATCGATTTCTATTTAAAACGAAGTTTATAAACAGTTTTGAATTTGTTTCAAAAACAATTTCAACTTCCATTTCAAGTCAAATCAAAATTGAATTTTTCCTTCTAAATTCATTTTAAAATTCATTTCTATTCAATTCAAATTTCAATTCAATTTGAATTCAATTCAATTCGTTTTCAATTCAATTCGAATTCGTTTTCAATTCATTTTAAATTCGTTTTATATTCAATTCATTTTGGTTTTCTATTCGATTCAAATTGGTTTTCTATTCGATTCAAATTGGTTTTCTATTCGATTCAATTCAAATTGGTTTTCTATTCGGTTCAAATTGGTTTTCTATTCGATTCAATTCAAATTGGTTTTCTATTCGATTCAATTCAAATTGGTTTTCTATTCGATTCAATTCAAATTGGTTTTCTATTCTATTCAAATTGGTTTTCTATTCGATTCAATTCAAATTGGTTTTCTATTCGATTCAATTCAAATTGGTTTTCTATTCGATTCAAATTGGTTTTCTATTCGATTCAATTCAAATTGGTTTTCTATTCGATTCAATTCAAATTGGTTTTCTATTCGATTCAATTCAAATTGGTTTTCTATTCGATTCAATTCAAATTGGTTTTCTATTCGATTCAAATTGGTTTTCTATTTGATTCAAATATAATCGATATAAATATCGTTCGCGTCAAAATAGCGCATCTCTAACCAACACGGCTTTATATTCAACAAATGGATCTATATTTCTTTCAATACACGACTCTATATCTTTGTCAACACACGACTAATCTCAACGAATGAGTACTGTCCACGTGTGACTATTTTTGTTATTTAATATATTTTATAAAAATTAAGGTATCTATCGTTTGATTTAAAATCAGACTCCAACCGTAAATTAGTAAGAGAACGATTCCCTGAATATTAACCCCGAAGGCCGAGACCAACATCAGATCAATATCCAGGAGACCACTCATCTCATCTATTTTCCAGTTAGTTTCTAATTTTATATATGATAAAGATGTAGATTTTATTGTTAAAATATTTCGTTCAACACATGACTAATCTCAACGAATGAGTATAGTCAACACATGAACCTTTATTTTATAGTGATAAAGATATAGATTTTATTGTTAAAATATTTCGTTCAACACATGACTAATCTCAACGGATGAGTATAGTCAACACATGAACCTTTATTTTATAATATTCTTTATTTTCTAAATTGGAATGAGGCCCAATCAATTACCATATAGCATTAACTATATGGATTCCATACAACACATGTATATAATAGCAACGATAAATAATCAACCATCATCCAAGGTGCACTACACTGTATAAGCATCAAATATAGATATCTAACGCTTATAACAGCCTGTCAATCAATCGATCGAAAAACAACTAATTATTGGGATTAGTGTATGTCGTATTTTATCCCAATACCCGTGTGGGGTTTCAAACAATCAAACACAGATTTTATTTGTGCAGTTGGGCAATGTGTAAAATTTATCGACCCAATCGATATCAGTCAAATCAGTGTATATAAACAAATCGGTCGATTTGTTTATAAATATTTATTTATTCACATTCACGCTAAAAATTATATTTTTAACGATAAAATATTTTATTTTAACACATGGATTTTTATTCAGTTCATTTACAAAATAAAAATGATATTTTTATTTTTCTAACTTATTTTAGAAAATTTCGGCGGCATAACGGCACGATACTAGAGACGGGACAAGGCCTAGCCTTATCCCCGGTCTAGTGAAGGCCCACGCCATTCACACATCAATCAAATCCATTCCATTTAACCAAACAACTCAATTTAAACCAAATAATCTAACCAACTACACAACCAAACAAACAAGTCCATGGTCTGTGGACGATTGTGTCGGGTGCTACTAAGCACCGTCTGCATCCTAGTATATATATATATATAACTAGAAAAGAAATTGAAGAGTGAGAAATTCTCACCGATAGCTATCCAACTCCACGACACTTCATTTAGAGAAATCATCGCCATTCTCGCCCTTTGTCGCTTTCGTTGCCCGTAGCCACTATATATATAAAAATCACATTTTTATATTGCTATTCAATATATAAAAATCGAATTTTTACTTTGCTATTTAATATATAAAAATCGAATTTTCACTACGCTATTCAATATATAAAAATCGAATTTTTACTACGCTATTCAATATATAAAAATCGAATTTTTACTACGCTATTCAATATATAAAAATCGAATTTTTACTTTGCTATTCAATATATGAAAATCGAATTTTTACTTTGCTATTCAATATATAAAAATCGAATTTTTACCTCGTTGCTATATAGATAAAAATCGAATTTTTACTCCGCCACTATATAGATAAAAATTCTATTTTTATCTTCATAAAAATCAAATCTTTTTCCCAACCAAAGATCTAATCTTTCACTTATAAAAATTTAATCCTTTCTATTTCAAAAATTTCATCTTTCATATGCTAAAAATCTCCTCTTTACCTCATTAAAAATCACGTCCTTATTTCACTAAAAATCACGTCTTTTTCATTTCTAAACATTGAATCTTTTCATTGTTAAAAATACGGTCTTTCCTATATAAAAATACGATCTTTTACTATAGGAAATTCAGTTTTAATTTTATTATTATTTAAAGTATGTAATAAAAAAGCTGACCTTTCAGAGGGGAGGGAGACTGAGTTGGCTGGGGAGGCGACGTACGGAGGTCGTGGGGGTGGAAACCGGTGTCAGCGACAAGTGGGGGGGGCGACTGTCTTCTTCGATTCGGGAGGGGGGGTTTCCGCGGTTTCGGGGTTTTGGGGCTGTGCGCTGGGGAAGGAGGAGGGGGAGGGGCGATGTCGACTGGGGATGGCGGGCGCGATGGCATCGACGGTGGAGGAGGCGGGTTCGTGGTTGTCGAGGTTTTTTTTTTCTTATTTATTCTGAATCAGGTTTGAAAATAAAGGGGGGGCCAGAGTATAAGGGAAAGGAGAGAGGAGTGTTATTTTTTTTTTCAAAAAGTTGACTTTTACATACGACCTCTAAACGAGGCCCGCCGCCTGTCGTCCATAGCGTTTCACCCCCATTCCGAACACAATGGGATATGTACCATAAGCTGATTTGACTATTTCGATCAGTTTTCGTCAAAATCAACATATAACTCTATATATTGAATTTGAATGCGCATTTCAATTTACCGGGGTCACATACTAACTCTATAAATCCCAGAAAAATATTTTCTAGCTTCGTATTGATGATACGGTCCTAACAAAACTAGTTTCGTCGAATTCTGAGACCGTTGGAAAAATGGCCATTTTCCAGTCGATTAAAATCAACTGAAACTGGTCAAACGCGTTTTCCTTTGCCACGCTCACATACTGATTCAAAAAATTATAAAATTTGGAATCTAGCAATAATTTGACATCACGGACCCAACAAAAGTGGTTTCGTCGAAATCCGAGGTCATTTGCAAAATTTCCATTTTTAAGGGCCTGAATTCCATAGCGACTATCCAGAATTTTCAACTGGACATATCTTTTGATTCCCGCTATGAAATTCTGATTTGTCGGATTCGTTGGAAAGATATCATCAATTAGATTCTACTATTTTTGGTTTCACTAAAATCCGGATTGTTTTGCACCCGGTATGTTCAATTGAAGTTTGAAATCGAATTATCGAACTACCGCGCCATTTTCAATTCTATTTATAATTATATATAATTATTTATATTCTAACGACGACGTATATAATATATACGTTCGAATTATATTCAAAATAAATTTTTTGTTGATATTATTTAAAATAATCTATTTTAAATATTCAAAATTCGCTAAAATTGCCAAAATAAAAATTTTAAACTGGCTCTGAATTTCCGGGTTATTACAATCTCCCCCACTTAAAACTTTTCGTCCCCGAAAAGGAACAAAGTCGAAAGTGGTTTGATCAATCTACTCTACGTTCGATCTGGCTTCCATTCTCCAACTTTTCAGTTTCTGAGAATTTTCAAATTCTTCAAAAATTTGGCTAACACCCTAAATTTTCGAAAAATTTCGCCATAACCTCCCCTGCACCGGGAGCCACGGGAAAATCCCAAAATTGCCATACAGGCCTTCTGATCTCAAAAAGAAAAAGAAAAAGCCAAGCGGCTAGCCAATCGGCTCATAAAATCATCATCACCCAAACAAAACAGTAAATTATATAGTAAACATGTACCAATTTGTCGGGCAATCAAATTTTATTCTCTGCTCTAGCCTCCTTGCTATGACCTGTTCAATGTAAGTATATGTATATGCAAGCAAATGCGACCAATTTTCAATACAGTTCAATGTTTGATTCAATTAGGCTGAATGGTTCAAAATTATCAAACAAATAAACAAACAATGCAAACATCAATCAATTAGTGGATTAACGTTTCAAATTCATAATTTTGATACATATACAGAAAATCATGTTTTTGATGCCAATTCACAACAATAAATCTATCTATATAAGTTTTGGTTCTCACACCAGTCTAATGGAAATATATAGATATCACACCTTCGTCACTCGAAAATAAATGATGGTGATGACACCTCAATCATCAGAATCAAGTCCGAGCGACTAGAGTGTGATTCTATATCTATCCAGTATATTAAAACTTCGAATATACGTTCATGACGTCTATATGCAAAATCTTTATATATTGGATTGTCCAAATTCAATATAAATAAATATTCAAATACGTGTAAAATGATTTAAATTTCAAAACAGAATTTTTTTCATTTGAAAAATATACTCTTCACACCCGTTCTAGGATACTACTGATCCTATCTCTAACGAGTCATTCTAATTGGATATTACTAATCCAATATCTGATGAATTCTTTCGTATGGTTCTAATGTGTCTTGTTCTCGAGCTCCGTAAACCAAAGCTCTGATACCAAATGTGACGGCCGGGAATTTCGCTCGACCTGAATCAGTCGTTAAACCGATCTAGACCGTTCGAAACCCCTGATCGTTTTGAGAACACGACAAATAGAACGCAGACGGAAGAACATTTCATTGTTATTACAACAATTCCATCAGAATACAAGAATATACAGAGTACGAATAAATAAAATACATTTAATAAATATCAGAGATTACAATAAATTACATAGAAGCGGAAAATAATACAATACACAACTAGAAATAATACACGGACACAGAGCTTTCCGAGCATCGTTCCAGCTGTAAATCAGGATCCTGTGAATATAAATCTGCAAAACCAAAACTACTAGCTTCCCGTGTCGAAAATAAAGGCACCTAAAGTTTAGGTTAAAACAATACACTCCAGGTCAGTCATGTGACTGGTGTGAGAACTAAAACAGTTATTTAAAACTCTACTTTAAAAGAGAGTAATTCAAGGGACCACGCCATATAACACAGAACGGGTTTCCTCCCAAGAATACCAGTGCATAGAATAAACAGCGCAATGCTTTTTCAAAAAATGAAGCTATTATAAGACCCAGGTCCCATCACACAATGCAACACAAGCCGGAGGATAGGGTTTTCCCTTATAATAGCCAAACATGCTTGATACGTTTAAAATAAATCATTTGATACTATAATAAGTGTATAGTGTCAAAACAATTTCAATCATAAATATCAATCCTAGGCGGCATGGGTACCATCTATCATGTCGCCATACTAGGCTCTACAAATAAAACCGAGATATCTCGTATTGGAAATTGGATTTCCGTCATGAGTCGAGGCAAGGGGCAAGCTCCTCTCTGCTTCGAGACACTCTAGCAAATGCCTCAGGACTACACACTCTGGGTAACCCCTGGATGCTTCAGGGCCGGTCCTCTCTTACGTTTGAGGATTAATTATTCCTGAACACACGTTTCCCGGTCCTTACAGACCTAAAATCGAGGTGCCTCATCCAACAACCACATAGGTGAAAAGTATATAAATGTCAGGGCTGGTAAGTCACTGACACCACCAAAGCTAGAAAGAAACGTCGTGCTCTCCCTGCAGTCCTTATCCCGTTTTTAACTCATACCGAGGTGTGAGGCACGCGAATTCACGTTATACACAAAGCTACGCCACAAAGGCCGTGCTTTGATCATCAACCATAAGACTTTGCTTTTCAACAGAAGCCTTGATCCATGCAACTCAGTGTGCCACACAGGCAATTCATGCCATGCGATTGATATCTATTGATATATAACCTCTAAGCTCGTACGTCTCAGAGAAGGGCATTAAGCAAGAGAATAAATTCTCTGCCGCCAAACAGATATATATTTAACAGAAATCAATCAACACAGAATAGAATCCAATGTCAGACACACAATCCATTTACAAGTTCGTTCTGGGTCTGAACGAAATCGGAGGCACTTTCCTCGCATATCCATCGATCTCCAAGTACGTCTGGACAACCACCAACCGATTCCCTCATCTTGGGTGTACAGCCCAATCAAGATCATCAGTAATCACCCAGACGATGTGAAGACTTCCGGTCTTCAACCACCATCTTCATCTTCGACATATCGTCGAATCGGTTATTCAGAATGGGTATAAACCCGGCCTTTCCGAACAACCCGCGTATATTAAAAACAAATGTTACACAAACACAACATACGCCTCATTCCAATTCATTAGTCACTAACCATAAATCAGTAAGAGAGCAATTCCCCAAATATTAACCCCGAAGGCCGAAACCAACATCAGATCAATACCCAGGAAACCATTCTTCTTAACTAACCTACAGCTAGTTTCTAAATCTCAATTCTTAGGGAAAGGTTCCCATTAATTTTATCCAAGATAAATTCTTTGAAATTTATTCTTTAATCTTCCTTTTTATGTCGTTTCAAACCAAATTGTGGTTTTCTAAACTAGTCGAGATTAGCAAACCACACCGAAGTAATTATTTATTTTATTTCCCAATCCCAACCTATTCATCCCATGAAGCAAAACTGGTAATACTCCATATCTAACACCACGGTGTTATCGGTAAAATTAATTACTATTTCACGTTCAAATCTGGTTAAAGATTTAACTATCGCTTTGGAGCAAAACTGGTGATACTCCATTCTCGCTTACTTTCTAAATTTGATAATTTGAATTATCAATTCACATTTCAATCTAATTGCAGATTCAATAAAACTCCTTTTACTGGGTTAAAGAACTAGTGTCATTTAAATCACAGTTCACGACAAACCCAAATCACATTCTAATTATTATCGGGTTGAAGAACTAGTGTTATTTAAAACACCCTTCATGATAAACCCACAAATCAATTCTATTTAAAATCCATTTCAAATCCAATTTATTTATTTGAAAATAAATGGGTTTTAATTTTAGTTCAAAACTAGTTCATTTTGATAAAAATCTATTTTTATCTTTTCAAATGTGGAGTTTTTCATCCCAATTTTTCCCAAATCATTTCTTATGATTTTACACAAATTATTACTATTTTTAATAATTTTATCAAGGCTCGTACAGTCGATTTCCATCAACGGCCATCGAACTGCACTTACAGCGACCTTTTCCAAATTTGATTTGGACGTATCTCCAAATCCAACCGTTAGATTTCAAATTTCTAATATTCGTTAGAAATCTCTTTTCGATACGAACCCAACGGTTCTGGTTTTAGGAGAATCCGACGGTCGGATCTCCCGTAATGTCCGTTTGAAATAAATGGTCGAAATTCACGAACTGCCGCGGCACGGCGCGTTCTATTCAGGCCATTATATATTATATATATAATATATATTTCGTCGATTTCTATTTAAAACGAAGTTTATAAACAGTTTTGAATTCGCTTCAAAAACAATTTCAACTTCCATTTCAATTCAAATCAAAATTGAATTTTTCCTTATAAATTCGTTTTAAAATTCATTTCTATTCAATTCAAATTTCAATTCAATTTAAATTCAATTCAACTCGTTTTCAATTCAATTCGAATTCGTTTTCAATTCAATTCAAATTCGTTTTATATTCAATTCATTTTGGTTTTCTATTCGATTCAAATTGGTTTTCTATTCGATTCAAATTGGTTTTCTATTCGATTCAATTCAAATTGGTTTTCTATTCGATTCAAATTGATTTTCTATTCGATTCAATTCAAATTGGTTTTCTATTCGATTCAATTCAAATTGGTTTTCTATTCGATTCAGATTGGTTTTCTATTCGATTCAATTCAAATTGGTTTTCTATTCGATTCAATTCAAATTGGTTTTCTATTCGATTCAAATTGGTTTTCTATTCGATTCAATTCAAATTGGTTTTCTATTCGATTCAATTCAAATTGGTTTTCTATTCGATTCAATTCAAATTGGTTTTCTATTCGATTCAAATTGGTTTTCTATTCGATTCAAATATAATCGATATAAATATCGTTCGCGTCAAAATAGCGCATCTCTAACCAACACGGCTTTATATTCAACAAACGGATCTATATTTCTTTCAATACACGACTCTATATCTTTGTCAACACACGACTAATCTCAACGAATGAGTATTGTCCACGTGTGACTATTTTTGTTATTTAATATATTTTATAAAAATTAAGGTATCTATCGTTTGATTTAAAATCAGACTCCAACCGTAAATTAGTAAGAGAACGATTCCCTGAATATTAACCCCGAAGGCCGAGACCAACATCAGATCAATATCCAGGAGACCACTCATCTCATCTATTTTCCAGTTAGTTTCTAATTTTATATATGATAAAAATGTAGATTTTATTGTTAAAATATTTCGTTCAACACATGACTAATCTCAACGAATGAGTATAGTCAACACATGAACCTTTATTTTATAGTGATAAAGATATAGATTTTATTGTTAAAATATTTCGTTCAACACATGACTAATCTCAACGGATGAGTATAGTCAACACATGAACCTTTATTTTATAATATTCTTTATTTTCTAAATTGGAATGAGGCCCAATCAATTACCATATAGCATTAACTATATGGATTCCATACAACACATGTATATAATAGCAACGATAAATAATCAACCATCATCCAAGGTGCACTACACTGTATAAGCATCAAATATAGATATATAGCGCTTATAACAGCCTGTCAATCAATCGATCGACAAACAACTAATTATTGGGATTAGTGTATGTCGTATTTTATCCCAATACCCGTGTGGGGTTTCATACAATCAAACACAGATTTTATTTGTGCAGTTGGGCGATGTGTAAAATTTATCGACCCAATCGATATCAGTCAAATCAGTGTATATAAACAAATCGGTCGATTTGTTTATAAATATTTATTTATTCACATTCACGCTAAAAATTATATTTTTAACGATAAAATATTTTATTTTAACACATGGATTTTTATTCAGTTCATTTACAAAATAAAAATGATATTTTTATTTTTCTAACTTATTTTAGAATATTTCGGCGGCATAACGGCACAATACTAGAGACGGGACAAGGCATAGCCTTATACCCGGTCTAGTGAAGGCCCACGCCATTCACACATTAATCAAATCTATTCCATTTAACCAAACAACTCAATTTAAACCAAATAATCTAACTAACTACACAACCAAACAAACAAGTCCATGGTCTGTGGACGATTGTGTCGGGTGCTACTAAGCACCGTCTGCATCCTAGTATATATATATAACTAGAAAAGAAATTGAAGAGTGAGAAATTCTCACCGATAGCTATCCAACTCCATGACACTTCATTTAGAGAAATCATCGCCATTCTCGCCCTTTGTCGCTTTCGTTGCCCGTAGCAACTATCTATATAAAAGTCACTTTTTATATTGCTATTCAATATATAAAAATCGAATTTTTACTTTGCTATTCAATATATAAAAATCGAATTTTTACTACGCTATTCAATATATAAAAATCGAATTTTTACTACGCTATTCAATATATAAAAATCGAATTTTTACTAAGCTATTCAATATATAAAAATCGAATTTTTACTTTGCTATTCAATATATAAAAATCGAATTTTTACTTTGCTATTCAATATATAAAAATCGAATTTTTACCTCGTTGCTATATAGATAAAAATCGAATTTTTATTCCGCCACTATATAGATAAAAATTCTATTTTTATCTTCATAAAAATCAAATCTTTTTCCCAACCAAAGATCTAATCTTTCACTTATAAAAATTTAATCCTTTCTATTTCAAAAATTTCATCTTTCATATGCTAAAAATCTCCTCTTTACCTCATTAAAAATCACGTCCTTATTTCACTAAAAATCACGCCTTTTTCATTTCTAAACATTGAATCTTTTCATTGTTAAAAATAAGGTCTTTCCTATATAAAAATACGATCTTTTAACTATAGGAAATTTAGTTTTTATTTTATTATTATTTAAAGTACATAATAAAAAAACTGACCTTTCAGAGCGGAGGGAGACTCAGTTGGCTGGGGAGGCGGCGTACGGAGGTCGTGGGGGTGGAAACCGGCGTCGGCGACAAGTGGGGGGGGGGGGCGACTGTCTTCTTCGATTCGGGAGGGGGGGTTTCCGCGGTTTCGGGGTTTTGGGGCTGCGCGCTGGGGAAGGAGGGGGGAGGGGCGATGTCGACTAGGGATGGCGAGCGCGATGGCATCGACGGTGGAGGAGGCGGGTTCGTGGTTGTCGAGGGTTTTTTTTCTTATTTATTCTGAATCAGGTTTGAAAATAAAGGGGGGGCAGAGTATAAGGGAAAGGAGAGAGGAGTGTTATTTTTTTTTCAAAAAGTTGACTTTTACATACGACCTCTAAACGAGGCCCACCACCTGTCATCCATAGCGTTTCACCCCCATTCCGTACACAATGGGATATGTACCATAAGCTGATTCGACTGTTTCGATCAGTTTTCGTCAAAATCAACATATAACTCTATATATTGAATTTGAACGTGCATTTCAATTTACTGCGGTCACATACTAACTCTATAAATCCCAGAAAAATATTTTCTAGCTTCGTATTGATGATACGGTCCTAACAAAACTAGTTTCGTCGAATTCTGAGACCGTTGGAAAAATGGCCATTTTCCAGTCGATTAAAATCAACTGAAACTGGTCAAACGCGTTTTCCTTTGCCACGCTCACATACTGATTTGAAAAATTATGTAATTTGGAATCTAGCAATAATTTGACATCACGGACCCAACAAAAGTGGTTTCGTTGAAATCCGAGGTCGTTTGCAAAATTTCCATTTTTAAGGGCCTGAATTCCATAGCGACTATCCAGAATTTTCAACTGGACATATCTTTTGATTCCCGCTATGAAATTTTGATTTGACGGATTCGTTGGAAAGATATCATCAATTAGATTCTACTATTTTTGGTTTCACTAAAATCCGGATTGTTTTGCACCCGGTATGTTCAATTGAAGTTTGAAATCGAATTATCGAACTACCACGCCATTTTCAATTTTGTTTATAATTATTTATATTCTAACGACAACGTATATAATATATACGTTCGAATTATATTCAAAATAAATTTTTCGTCGATATTATTTAAAATAATCTATTTTAAATATTCAAAATTCGATAAAATTGCCAAAATAAAAATTTTAAACTGGCTCTGAATTTCCGGGTTATTACAGAGGAGGGTGTCATTGTCATCGTGTGCTGGTCAGACGGGTTTGTCCCTTTTTTTGGTACCCGCGATGAGGAACGTGATGGAATCTCGACCTCGAACTCACCTACGATAGAGTTTGCAGTTCTGGCAACGTGGAGGGAGTGAAGTCGATGTTGCGTTCGATGGTGGAGTCTGCGTTGGTGCTGGGTGACTGAGGAAGTGCCGAAGTGAAATAGAAGTAATGACATGAGCATGATTTTTTTTGGGAAGCTGGGTATTTACTTTGAGGGGGAAGTTCATGAGAGGATGTTGGATGGTGGCATGGTGATACTGGAGGCGAGGTATATAACCCGTGAATTTGATGGTGAAGGACATATGTGCAATTAAGGGAATGGATGTCACCGTGAAAAAGGTATGAGTTAAATAATTTTTAATTAAAGATTTAGTTCAAGTATAGAAAAAAAAATTGTAAAATATTATTTACTGATATAAAATTTCTACTGAAAAGGTCCAATAAAAAAAATATGTAGAAAAATTTATTTATTCGTTTAAATAGTGATTTTAAATAAATAAATGTTTAAACAGTAAATTTAATCAAATTATCGTAGGTGTGAATTCAATTAGAGAAGATTCGTAGCCGATGATTTGGAAATAAACAGGATATTCGACAACTATAATTCCGGTGAGTAAATCTCACTCAATTTATTTATTTAGAATTATTTGTAGTCATTAAAAATAATTGTTTGATGGTTGGTTGCATTAAAATCTTATTTGGCTGCTATGAATATATTAGTTATATAGGATTTGTGTTTCTGACTATTATATATATATATATATTGGTGATTGGTTGGATTCCCGCAGTATCATTAGCGGATGACCCTATACGCCCACGCTATGATAGTGGATGAACTTCATACCACGTTATCCTGCCACGAAGCAGGATGGGTATTATTTCTGTTGACTAACGTCTGTGGATGCAGGAAAACAGATTGGAGAAATCCAGCTGGATTCCTCAAATTATTTTTATTTGTTTGTTTCCACATATATTATCATATATGATGTGTTGATTGATAATTGAGTGGTTTGATTGTTAAATATCACTGGGGCTAAAATGTTGACATATAAAAATATCGTGAAAAGGATATTTGAGATATAAAAGGGGAAATCTATTTTTAAAAATTGAATTTGAATTTTGAATGGGCTATAAAAATATTAACTTGTTTTTAATATAAAACAAGTATGGATATTTATAAACATTGTTTATAAATCGATAATGGGGGATTTGAAATGAATTTATAAACATGGTTTATAAATTTATAATGCAGAGAAGTGAAATGAATTTAAAAATGGTGTTTATAAATGAAGTGGAAAAATTATTATTTGGTAATTTGAATATTTAAATTCAAAAGTGAATTTAAAAATAGAAATGGGGAAATTGTTTTAAAGAAATAAACGATGGAATTTATTTTGATGTTCAGAATATAAATTGAACTAAAATAAATCCATAAGGATTTATGATTTGAATTCGATTAATTCGAATTTATTTAAATAGAAGAAATTGAATATGAAAATAAATTGGGTGTTATATATATATATAAGTTATTATAAATAGAAATTTCCAAAATATGATTTTGGTTTTAAATAGATTTCGAAATAGACTTGTTTAAATATATGAAACAAGGAAATTTATAAAATGGTGTTTATAAATATAATGAATTAATTATCAAGAGATAACTTGAATATTTAAAATCAAATATGAAATTAAATAGAATTGAAAATAGAATTATAATGTAGAAAATTCAAATGGAATTTGAATATCGAAAATCCAAATAGAATTGAAAAGAGAATTTGAAAATAGAAAGTTGAAATCATTTCGAAATGGGAACGACTAGAATGCGGATTTTTAAACAAAATAGAAATAAATCCAAAGGATTTATAATTTGTAAAAGGAATTGGAATTTAATATAGAAGATCGAAGTATAAATAAATTTATTTCCAAGTTAGGAAAAATCGAAAATTTTAGAAAATCGGAACTATAATATTGAATTGGAAAAATTGATTTGATATATATTAAAAAGATACTAGAATGGAGTTGAATTTATTATAAACAAAGTTTAAACATTTATACATATAAATATAATTAAAACGAACTCGTCGTAGCATGGCAGTTCGTAAATTGGCGTCCTGAATTTCAATGGAGTATACAGGACTCAATTTAAGTCGGAATTCCTTGAAATAAGAATCGTCGGGACCGGTTGAATAATTTTTTCTAATGGAAGCGAAAAATCTGGATTTCGTCTCATAGATTTTGAGTTATGTCAAAATCAAATTTACAGAAAAGCAGCGCCAAAATCGTTTAAAAACCATAATGATTTATATAAATAAATATAAGGATTTTAAGTAAATAAAATCCGAATTTCCATTAGAAAAAATCTGGATTTGAGTTGTAAAATAAATACGAACTCAAGTTGTGTTAGTAGAATGATTTTTGAAACAAAAATCAAATCAGACGTTTAATTGTTGAGTAGAATTAACTAATGTAAAGAAAAATTAGTTAATGGAATTTTAAATCGAAATTGGACTTTAGATCAGAAAAAAAGGGGTTTGTAAATTCATATTCAAAATTGAATGCGAAACTTGAATTAGAAATGGCATTCGATTGTTTTATAAACAAATTTATATATATTTGAACGTGATATGTTTAAATTAAAAAGTGAAATAGGCAAAGAGCTAATTAAAAGAATAAATTAGCGAATTGAATTAAAATAATTGGATTGAGTTAAGATAAATTAGAAATGGACGCATATGTGTTAACAGGTATGGAATGAAGAGAATGAAGGTTATAATTTGTGTGTCCTACAAAAAGGTACATATTTAAATTCCATATGCGGGCCGAATCAGCTAGCCGCTTGGCTTTTTCTTTTTCTTTTTGATTGGAGAGGCCTGTGTGGCGGTTTGGGGATTTTCCCGATGCTCCCGGTACAAAGGAGGTTATGGCGAAATTTTCCGGAAATTTAAGGAGTTAGAATATTTTTAAGATAATTTGATAATTAGGAATCTATATATCAACATATATTGAATTTGATAAGGAAACGAATTTAAAATAGGATATTATACACAAAAGGGAAATCGATAATCTGGAAATAGAAAGAGAAATGTATATACGCTTTAGAAATGAATAATCGGTTTTATGATGTTGAATATTTGAGATAAGTGGTCTTGTCCGTTTTAAAGTTAATGATGTTATTCAGTCAAGGTATGAGAGGTAATTACGCCCCAACTTGATTGATTTCGTTTTCAACTGATGAATAGCAAGATCCAGTCTCGAAGAGTAATATTTGAAAAAGAGTTATTTGGATGCAGTATTTTTGGTTGTTTGTAACGATGTTTTACACAACATTCGTTTTAACCCAAGTAAGTGGAATTTTGAAACTATATCATAAATATTTCCTAAGTATAAAAATAACCGAGTTCGGGGAAGAGATAAGTGATTGGAATATTTTCCAATTATAAATAGGAGTTATTTTCTAAGTATAGAAAATAAAAGAAGGCGATATATGGGAATGTTTTCCAAATAGCGAAAAGGCCAACATGATCATTGAAAATAGTTGGTTAACAAATATTGATAGGGAAATGAAGAGGTGAATTAATTAATGAAATATTAACTAAGGGGTCCAGTGATTGTTTGATGTTTTGAATGGATGTTTGTTTTTCTTCGATAGTTAAATAACCGACTATCGAAATGTTTGCCAATATCGTTGTCAATACGGAGAGACCGATTGGATTGTTATCCGAGAACCACTCCGTATTGGCAGTAGCGTTGCAAATCAGATTATATGAAGATAATCGAAGACAGAGTAAAGTGCAAGGACTTCTTCTATTAATAGAAATGGTGCCTTCTGTTTCGTTCAATCCCGGAACGAACGTATATGGACGAATGTCTGACAAAGTATTTCCAATCATCGAATATGATTGTTTTGTTCAAATATATATGGTGGCAACGGATTTATTCTCTTAGCATAATATCCAGAATATATTTGTGCAAATCAATTAGTGATTAATGGGTCTGACAATGTGGCATTCAAAGCGATTGTGCTATCAATGAATGGTAAGAAATCGTAGCCTCAGGCCTCAACAACCGGGAAATGACAAAAATCGGGCAAGCAGCATGGCTATGTGGGTCGCTCCCATTAGGGTGTATAATCACCTATCTAGAGATTCCTTTTATTTCTTTAATCTATCGATGATGTCCCTTTCGGGAAACGGTTGCTGATCCCAACCGTTGGTGATATACGTTCGATACACTCAAGCGAAATGAGTGGTCGGTCATGTGAGGGCCGGCTTGCAAGATGTTCTTGTTGAACCCAGTGTATTACTCCCTAGAGATACACTATCGGAAGGTGGTTCCATACCTTGTCGTAGTCGGAATCCAATCTCCAATAAGCGCCATGCGGTTTTTGGTTTTATATTATATATAGAGCGTGAGATGCAAGCGTTCTGCTAAATTGTTATTTATTAGATTTAGACACTATTATAATATCACTGGATTTTTGTATCAAAATATTTTTTATTATCGTAAGGTAAAAACCATCCGTGTTTATGTGTGGATCTGTCTTACGATTATCATTTCTTACGAAAGGATTTTTAAAGTTAAACAAATGATTGGAGTTTACTCACACCAGTCCCATGACTGACCCAGAGTTCATTTTGTTTTAGTTTTTCCTAAACTCTTGGGTGCCCAAATTTGTATGGGCAGTCAAGTAGTCGGGATTTTTCAGATTCACTTGGAAGAGCCGGAAGCAGGAGGCTTCACCAATTAGCTATAGACTATCATATTTCCGCTGTGTGCTATGTGGTATCTGGAAACATGTGTTTATATCTGTTCTAGGAATAACTGTTGTGCTCTGATAATGGTATGTATATACAGTTACTGATTTGTATTTCAAAATTTATGTTATTTAATATATTTTATTCATTCCGCTGTGAGATTTGTCTTCTTTGTTTTCTTCTATTCTAATATTTCTTTCTTTCTATTTATCATCCTCTAACTTCTTTCTAATAATGATTCGTATTTCTGTGCAATTTGGGTTGGACGTGTAGTGTTATTATTCAACTCAGATAGTGAAGATTGCGGGCCGTTACAGTTGGTATCAGAACTTAGGTTGAGCGAATACCCAGGCTTTGGTGGGATTGTGCTCATTAGAAATAGGGTCAGTAGTACCCTAGAATGAGTTGAGCATATATATATATATATATACATATATATATATATATATATGAGAGCGCGTATTTGTTAATTGATATAAAAATGGTTTTATATGGTGTTAGCTAGTCTGGTTAGTAGTTTATGAATTCTGGTCGAATCGTGGGACGCCACGACGTCGATAAGAGCTTGTAAACAGTTGAACAGAAGATTGAACACAATGTTGTTTTTAAGTGGGTAAATGAAATAATTTTACCCAAAAATTCTATTTTTGATAGTAAAAGAATAATTATTTTGAAATTATTATAATATATGGATGTGTTGGATGTTAATATTATAATCAAATTAGATTATAAAAATTGGAATGGTTATATATAACCATAATAGAATTTGTATATGAATTAAGTACACAAATGAGATGAATTAAAATTGAATTCAAACCAGAATTTGGAATTTAAATCCTGGGAATTTGAAAATATTTTCTGAAGTATATTAGAACAATATAGCTTTGTGTTTGAAGGATTCTGAATAAAAATCATATTTGATTGGATTCTGAAAATGATAAAACACTGAACTCACATCAGTGGCTGGGAAATAATTCGGATGATGATTACGACGTCATCAGTGTTCATTTTCAAGTTCTAAGTGATGGATTGCTACCTTAGAAAAGTTTTGATGGAAATTTTTTTGAAAGAGAACAAGTTGATTTAAAAATTCAAATGTTTTGAATTTGAGATGGAAATAAATATATGTATATGTTTGATTTCAAAGGATTTAAAATAAAAACCCGGGAATTTGAATTCTAGAATTAAATTTAACTTAGGTAAGTTAAATGAATCGAAGTGAATAAATTGATCTAATTCAATTTGAATGAATTTGAATTGAATGGAAATATGTTGATTGAAAATCATTCAAATGAATTAAAACCAAAAGTTTTGGTAGGACTTAGAAATATGAAAAGTTGAGTTTCTACATAAATGAATTTTGAGAAGTTAATGGGTTTTCAGCATTTTTCCTATCTTAGTAATTTCGAGGACGAAATTCTTTCAATGGGGGAAGAATGTAACGACCCAAATTTTTGATCGGTTTATTTTAAATATTAAATATGGTTTTAAAAATTGAATTGATAATATAAATGAATTTTATATTTAGCTATCGATTTAAAAATCGATTTCAATTTAATATCGAATATATTAAATTATCGTAACACGAGATATATTGAAATTGAAGTCAAAACTAAATCGAAATGATTCACATGATCAGTGTTAGTTCTGTTTGAATATAAAAGCGATAATAATAATTTATTATCAAAGAATTTGTGGTTTTCGAATTTAAATTATATTAATTTAATATGGTATATACGTTCAAATTAAATTTCAGAATATATACTGTTCAGTTCAGAATTTCGTTATAACATTTAAACGATAGTGGTTACATTAAAATAGTGGTTCGTGCGTGAACCCTGAGATATTTTAATGGATAAGATCAATTTCGAATCGAAGATCAAATTAGAATCTGTTTAAAAGAAATGAAAATATCTATATATCAAATCATATTAATGGTAAATCAAATCAGTATCTATTTAAAAAGGATAAAAATCTCTTTATTTCAAATCGCATTTAATTAGAATGTACCTAACCTATCACTTAAAGTAGTACGTTGCGCGGACTTAATTCCTTCGTGCTTAAGCCTCTTCCTTTATAAAATACGATGACTCCGCTCCTTGTTCTTTCTTTGAATTCATTCTTAGGCAAGGTAAAATTCAGAACTTCAGATGTAAGTAAATCATGGTCGATCCTTAATCTAAATAAAACAGGGTCACCCTATCTCCTCATTTTTTTTCATTCATTCGCAGCTACTAAAAAAAATGGTTCCTGCTACTCTTCTTCATTTCAAATTCACACCCTTATCTTTGCAAATCGGAATTTCCACAAAGTAAAAAGGGTCGATCCACTCTAATCGAAATCCAAATCACAATCTGAGAACTGCGATACATTCCTGGAGCTCGAACAAGATGAAGATGCTCATGAATCTAGAAGATGGAGGGTGTTGTTGTCATCATGTGCTGGTCAGAGGGGTTTTGCCCTTTTTTTGGTACGCGCAATGAGGAACGCGATGGAATCTCGACCTCGAACTCACTTACGATAGAGTTTGTAGTTCTGGCAACGTGGAGGGAGTGAAGTCGATGTTGCATTCGATGGTGGAGTCTGCGTTGGTGCTGGGTGACTGAGGAAGCGCCGAAGTGAAATAGAAGCAATGACTGGAGCATGATTTTTTTTTTTTTTTGGGAAGTTGGGTATTTACTTTGAGGGGAAAGTTGATGAGAGGATGTTGGATGGTGGCGTGGTGATATTGAAGGCGAGGTATACAACCCGTGAATTTGATGGTGGAGGACATATGTGCGATTAAGGGAATGGATGTCACCGTGAAAAAGGTATGAGTTAAATAATTTTTAATTAAAGATTTAGTTCAAGTATAGTAAAAAAAGTTGTAAAATATTATTTACTTATATAAACTATAAAATTTCTACTGAAAAGGTCCAATAAAAAAATAAATATATAGAAAAATTTATTTGTTTGTTTAAATAGTGAGTTTAATTAAATAAATGTTTAAACAGTAAATTTAATCAAATTATCGTAGGTGTGAATTCAATTCGAGAAGATTCATAGCCGATGATTTGGAAATAAACAGGATATTCGACAACTGCAATTCCGGTGAGTAAATCTCACTCAATTTATTTATTTAGAATCATTTTTTGTCATTAAAAATAATTGTTTGATGGTTGGTTGGTTGCATTAAAATCTTATTTGGCTGCTATGAATATATTAGTTATATGGGATTTGTACTTGTGACTATTATATATATATATATATATATATATATTGGTGATAGGTTTGATTCCCACGGTATCATTAGCGGATGCCCGCGGTATCATTAGCGGATGACCCTATACGCCCCACGCTATGATAGTGGATGACCTTCATACCATGATATCCTGCCATGAAGCAGGATGGGTATTATTTCTGTTGACTAACGTCTGTGGATGCAGGAAAACAGGTTGGAGGAATCCAACTGGATTCCTCAAATTATTTTTATTTGTTTGTTTCCACATATATTATCATATATGATGTGTTGATTGATAATTGAGTAGTTTGATTGTTAAATATCACTGGGCCAAAATGTTGATATATAAAAATATCATGAAAAGGATATTTAAGATTTAAAAGGGGCAATCTATTTTTAAAAATAGAATTTGAATTTTGAATGGGCTATAAAAATATTAACTTGTTTTGAATATAAAACAAGTATGGAAATTTATAAAAGTTGCTTATAAATCGATAATGCGGGATTTGAAATGAATTTATAAACGTGGTTTATAAATTAATAATGCAGAGAAGTGAAATGAATTTAAAAATGGTGTTTATAAATGAAGTGGAAAAATTATCATTTGGTAATTTGAATATTTAAATTCAAAAGTGGATTTAAAAATAGAAATGGGGAAATCGTTTTAAAGAAATAAACGATGGAATTTATTCTGATGTTCAGAATATAAATTGAACTAAAATAAATCCGTAAGGATTTATGATTTGAGTTCGATTAATTCGAATTTATTTAAATAGAAGAAATTGAATATGAAAATAAATTGGGTGTTATTTATATAAGTTATTATAAATAGAAATTTCCAAAATATGATTTTGGTTTTAAATAGATATCGAAATAAACTTGTTTAAATATATGAAACAAGGAAATTTATAAAATGGTGTTTATAAATATAATGAATTAATTATCAAGAGATAATTTGAATATTTAAATTCAAATATGAATTTAAATAGAACTGAAAATAGAATTTGAATGTAGAAAATTCAAATGGAATTTGAATATGGAAAATCCAAATAGAATTGAAAAGAGAATTTGAAAATAGAAAATTGAAATCATTTTGAAATGGGAATGACGAAATATATTTCAGAATGCGGATTTTTAAACAGAATAGAAATAAATCCAAAGGATTTATAATTTGTAAAAGGAATTGGAATTTAATATGGAAGATCGAAGTATAAATAAATTTATTTCCAAGTTAGGAAAAATTGATAATTTTAGAAAATCGGAACTATTATGTTGAATTGGAAAAATTGATTTGATATATACTAAAAAGATACTAGAATGGAGTTGAATTTATTATAAACAAAGCTTAAACGTTTATATATATAAATATAATTAAAACGAACTCGTCGTAGCACAGCAGTTCGTAAATTGGTGTTCCGAACTTCTATGGAGTATACAGGACTCAATTTAAGTCAGAATTCTTTGAAACAAGAATCGTCAAGATCGGTTGAATAATAGTTTTCTAATGGAAGCGAAAAATCTGGATTTCGTCTGATAGCTTTTGAGTTATGTCAAAATCAAATTTTCAGAAAAGCAGCGCCAAAATCGTTTAAAAACCATAATGATTTATATAAATAAATATAAGGATTTTAAGTAAATAAAATCCGAAATTCTATTAGAAAAAAATCCGGATTTGAGTTGTAAAATAAATACGAACTCAAGTTGTGTAAATAAAATGATTTTTGAAGCAAAAATCGAATCAGATGTTTAATTGTTGAGTAGAATTAACTAATGTAAAGAAAAATTAGTTAATGGAATTTTAAATCGAAATTGGACTTTAGATCAGAAAAAAGGGGTTTGTAAATTCATATTCGAAATCGAATACGAAACTTGAATTAGGAATGGCATTCGATTGTTTTATAAACAAATTTATATATCTGAACGTGATATGTTTAAATTAAAAAGTGAAATAGGCAAAGAGCTAATTTAAAGAATAAATTAGCGAATTGAATTAAAATAATTGGATTGAGTTAGAATAAATTAGAAATGGACGCATATGTGTTAACAGGTATGGAATGAAGAGAATAAAGGTTATAATTTGTGTACCTGACAAAAAGGTACATGTTTAAATTCCATATGAGGTTTATGCACCGAATCGGCTAGCCGCTTGGCTTTTTCTTTTTCTTTTTGATTGGAGAGGCCTGTGTGGCAGTTTGGGGATTTTCCCGATGCTCCCGGTACAAAGGAGGTTATGGCAAAATTTTCCGAAAATTTAAGGAGTTAGAATATTTTTAAGATAATTTGACAATTAGGAATCTATATATCAACATTTATTGAATTCGATAAGGAAACGAATTTTAAATAGGATATTATAAACAAAAGGGAAATCGATAATCTGGAAATAGAAAGAGAAATGTATATACGTTTTAGAAATGAATAATTGGTTTTATGATGTTGATTATTTGAGATAAGTGGTCTTGTCTGTTTTAAAGTTAAAGATGTTATTCAGTCAAGGTCTAAGAGGTAATTACGCCCCAACTTTATTGATTTCGTTTTTAACTGATGAATAGCAAGATCCAGTCTCGAAGAGTAATATTTGAAAAAGAGTTATTTGGATGCAGTATTTTGGGTTGTTTGTAACGATGTTTTACACAACATTCTTTTTAAACCAAGTAAGTGGAATTTTGAAAATATAACATAAATATTTCCTAAGTATAAAAATAACCGAGTTCGGGGAAGAGATAAGTGATTGGAATATTTTCCAATTATAAATAGGAGTTATTTTCTAAGTATAGAAAATAAAAGAAGGCGATATATGGAAATGTTTTCCAAATAGCGAAAAGGCCAAGATGATCATTGAAAATAGTTGGTTAACAAATATTGATAGGGAAATGAAGAGGTGAATTAAATAATGAAATATTAACTAAGGGTTCCAGTGATTGTTTGATGTTTTGAATGGATGTTTGTTTTTCTTCGATAGTTAAATAACCGACTATCGAAATGTTTGCCAATATCGTTGTCAATATGGAGAGACTGGTTGGATTATTATCCGAGAACCACTCTGTATTGGCTGTAGCATTGCGAATCAGATTATATAAAGATAATCAAAGATGGAGTAAAGTGCAAGGACTTTTCCTATTAATAGAAATGGTGCCTTCGGTTTCGTTCAATCCCGGAACGAACGTATATGGACGAATGTATGACATGGTAGTTCCAATTATCGAATATGATTGTTCTGTACAAATATATATGGTGGCAACGGATTTATTCTCTTAGCATAATATCCAGAATATATTTGTGCAAATCAATTAGTGATTAACGGACCTGACAATGTGGCATTCAAAGAAATTTTGCTATCAATGAATGGTAAGAAATCGTAGCCTCAGGCCTTAACAATCGGGAAATGACAAAAATCGGGCAGGCAGAATGGCTATGTGGGTCGCTCCCATTAGGGTGTATAATCACTTATCTAGAGATTCCTTTTACTTCTTTAATCTATTGATGCTGTCCCTTTCGGGAAACGGTTGCTGATCCCAACCATTGGTGATATACATTCGATACACTCAAGCGAAATGAGTGGTCGATCATGTGAAGGCCGGGTTGCAAGATGTTCTTGTTGAACCCAGTGTATTCCTCTCTAGAGATACACTATCGGAAGGTGGTTCCATACCTTGTCATAGTCGGAATCCAATCTCCAATAAGCGCCATGCGGTTTTTGGTTTTATATTATACATATGGAGCGTGAGATGCAAGCGTTCCGCTAGATTGTTATTTATTTGATTTTTAAAATATATATCGAGTTGTAAATTTCTGAAATTTGATTTTTAAAATATATATAGAGTTGTAAATTTCTGAAATTTGATTTTTAAAATATATAACAAGGTATAAAAATTTGATCTTTAAATTATATAACATAAAGATGCTATTTTTTATACATGAAGTTATATAATAAAAATATGATTTTATTATGAAGTTGGAGATATAAAATACGATTTTTATATATGTAATAGAGTGATAGAAATATAATTTTTATCATGAAGAAAAGAATATAAAAATAGAATTTTTATCATGAAGAAGGGAATATAAAAATTAGATTTTTATATATGAAGTAGCGGGTTAAAAATATGTTTTTTAGCTTATGAATGTTATTAATAAAAAAACCAATCATGTAGGATATCGTGTTCACTTAAGGTTGTAGTCGACGAGGTGTTCATCTTCTTTGCTTTGAAAGAATGGCGGAGTGGATCCCGAAGGTGAGAACTTCTCATTTTTATTTTATTTCTAGTTAAAATATATACTAGGATGCAGACGGGGCATAGCAGCACCCGACACCTATCGTCCACATACCATGGACGACTTGTTTGTTTGATTGATTGTGTTGTGAAAATTGATTGTGTGATGTGGAATGGAATAAAATATTTTATAGTTAAAAATATAATTTTTAACGTATAAATGAATAAAATAAATATTCATAAACAAATCGGACGATTGTTTATGTACACGCATTTGACTGATATTGATTGGGAAGATAAATTTTACACATCGCCCAACTGCACAAATAAAACCTATGTTTGATTGTTTGAAACCCCACACGGGTATTGGGATGATATTGGACATACACTAATCCTGATATTTAGTTGTATGTCAACCGATTGGTTGACAAGCTGTGTAAGCGTTAAATATATATAATTGATGCTTATGTAGTGTAGAATGCACTCTGGATGATGGTTGACTGTGTTTGATTGTTGTTGTATACATGTGTGTATGAAATCCATATAAATCAAATTATATGGTAATTGACTGTGTCTGATTCCAGTTCAGAAAGAATGAATATTTTAAAATAACGATTATTTTAAAATAACGAATATTTTCAAATAATATTCCGAAAAGAATCAAAAAAAATTTGATGTTCGATTTGGGACGGACACAAAAATATTTAAATATATAAAGTCGTGTTGATTCGATTAACGCCATTTGGACGTGAACGATATTTATATCGATTTTATTTATTTTTATAATGAATATCGAAAAGGAATTGATTTCAAAATCTAATGTTTTGAAAATATTATCATTTATATATCGATGATATGGAATATTCAATTTTGATTAGAAATTGAATATGAAGTCGAAATCGTTTTGAAAACGAATTTATAACGACTTGTAAAATACGTTTTAAATGGAAATCGATGAAATATATATATATATATATATATATATATATATATATATAATGGCCTGAATAGAACGCGCCGCGCCGCAGTAGTTTGCGAATTTCGACCATTAACTTCGAATGGACATTACGGGAGATCCGACCGTCGGATTCTCCTAAAACAGGAAGCGTTGGGTTCGTATCGGAAAGAGATTTCTTACGAATATTAGAGATTGGAAATCTAACAGTTGGATTTGGAATTATGTCCAAATCAAATTCGGAAAATGTCGTTGTAAGTGTAGTTCTATGGCCGTTTATGCAAATCGACTATACAGGCCTTCATAAAATTATTAAAAATATCAATAATTAGTCCAAAATCATAATAAATGATTTGGAAAGAATTGGATGAAAAATTCCATATTTGAAAAGATAAAAATAGATTTTTATCGAAATGAACTAGTTATTAACTAGAATTATAATCCAATATTTTTAAATAAATAAATTAGATTTAAATGGTTTTAAAAATAACCGGAATTTCCAATATATGAATTGGAATGGATTTGAATCGAAATTATCTTCGGAATATTTCAATATTGGATTTCGTGATTATACGGATATTGTGGAGGAATTTGGAAGATATATATCGTTATTCCAATACGATATTTGTTGCTTTCAGAATTTGATATTGAATATAAGCCGATATATTTTCTATTCAGAGCCTTGTATTTAATATCAAATTGGATTTTGGGTTTTTCGTGAATGGTATCTTTAATAATACTGTTCTTAAACCGAATGGAGTTAAGAAATTAGAAACTGACTGGAGATTAGTTAAGTTGAATGGTATCCTGGGTATTGATCTGATGTTGGTTTCGACCTTCGGGGTTAACACTTAGGGAATTGTTCTTTTACTAATTTACGGTTAGAGACTGATGGAATGTGAATTGGGTTTATTGTGAACTGTGTTTTTAACGACATTCATTCTTTAACCCGATTTACGGTGAAATGTGATTTGGGATTTATACATCTTTTTATTAAGTTTTAACGGGAATTTTCCAAAGTAACATTTTTTCCAATATAATATATTAAATTGGAATTGAATGGAATTCAATTGATAATAATCGAAGTTAACTTCTGTGGAGGAAGACTGTTAATACATATGAAATTTAGAAGGCTTTGCCGTTATTCTATTTATATTATTAGTCGGATATGGAAATTGATATCGATTATATATATTGATTTGTTTTTCCGTGAAGATTCCATAATTAAGGGAATGTGATTTTGGGTTTATCGTGAACCATGTTTTAAAGGACATTGGTTCTTTAACCCAGCTAAAGACCATGGAATAAGATTTTAGGTTTTTGTGAATGGTATCTTTAATAATACTGTTCTTAGACCCAATGGAGTTAAGAAAATCAGAAACTAACTGGAGATTAGTGAAGTTGAATGGTTTCCTGGGTATTGATCTGATGTTGGTTTCGGCCTTCAGGGTTAATACTTAGGGGATTGTTTACTTGCTAATTTACGGTTAAAGGATGATGGAATGGAATGTGATTTTGGGTTTATCGTGAACCGTGTTTTAAAGGACATTGGTTCTTTAACCCAGTTAAAGACAGGATATGATTTCCCAAGTTAAACAATCGTTAATATTGATTTTTGGGAACATTAAAACCAAGTGGAGTTTTAATGCATCTTTAATTAGATTGAAATGATATCTAAAGGAAGATTAAAGAATAAATTTAAAGAATTTATCTTTGATAAAATTAATGGGAACCTTCCCGAAGTATAAGAATATTTGAATAAAGGAATATTATGGATGGGAATGAGGCGTATGTTGTGTTTTTAGAGCACTTGTTTATTATATACGCGAGTTATTCAGAAAGACCAGGTTTATCCCATTCTGAATAACTGATTCGACGATGTGTCAAGGATGAAGATGGCGGTTGAAGACCGGAGGTCTTCACGTCGTTTGGATGATTACTGATGTCTTGATTTGGGTTGTACACCCGAGACAAGGTAATAAGTGGTGATCGTCCAGACGTATTTGGAGATCGACCGGATATGCGAGGGCCTCTCCCCTGTATTGGACATATATGGGAGGAATAAGGTGCCTCCGGTTTCATTCAGACCCAGAACGAACTTGTAAATGGATGTGTGTCTGACATCGGATTTCATTATGTGTAATTGATAGACATCGGTTGCATAGCGTGAATTGCCTGTGTGGCATGCTGAGATGCAAATGATCAAGGCTTCTGTTGAAAAGCAGAGTCTTGTGGTTGATGATCAAAGCACGGCTTTAATATAGTGTAGCTTTGTGGTGCGTTAATTCGCGAGTCTTACACCCCGGTGTGAACCAAAAACGGGAGAGGACATCAGGGAGGGCATGTGTTTCCTTCTAGCTGGGAGTGGTGTCAGCGTTTTGCATGCCCTGACATTTTACTTATGTGGATGATGGATATCGAGGCACCTCGGTTATATCGGTCGTTCCGGGGCCGATAGTTTGGTTGGGATATGACCAGTTGATGCCCCATAGGGCGGGGAAACGTAGTGTTCAGGCATTTTAATACACTCCACATGGACCGGCCCTGACGATCCAAAGGCTTATCTGCGCGCTTGCCTGAGATACGGGCTAGAGCATCTCGAAGCGGTAAGGACGATCCCTTGCCTTGGTTCATAGATGGAAATCCAACTTCCAATACGACATCATGCGGTTTTAATTGTAGAACTAGTATGGCGACATGATATATGGTACCCAGGCCGTCTATGATTGATACATTTATATTTGAAGTTGTTTTCTTCACTTATAGTAATAGTAAAAGATGAAATTTAGCGTATCCAGCATTCTTTGGCTATTATAAGGTAAAACCCTATCCTCTGGCTTGCGTTGCATTGTGTGATGGGACCTGGGTCTTATAATAGCTTCCTTGTTCCTTACTTAGCATTGCGCTGTTGTTTTTATGCACTGGTATTCTTGGGAGGAAACCCGTTCCTTACTATATGGCGTGGTACCTTGATTTACCTAACTTTAAAAATAAAGATTAATAACTGTTTTAGTTCTCACACCAGTCACATGACTGACCTGGAGTTTATTGTTTTAACCTAAACTCTGGGTGCCCCTATTTTTCACGAGCAGCTAGTAGTTTTGGTTTTGCAGATTTATATTCATAGGATCCTGATTTACAGCTGGGATGATATTCAGAAAGCTCTGTATCCGCATATTCTTTTCAGTTGTGTTTTGTATTATTTTCCGCTGCATTATAACTTGTAAATCTCTGATGCTCATTAAATGTGTTATGTTTATTCATACTCTGTATATTCTTGTATTCTGATGAAGTTGTTGTAATAAGCAATGAAATGTTCTTCTGTTTGTGTTCTGATTCGTCTTGCTCTCAATTCAATCTGGGCTTTCCTTCACGGGGAAGTTCGGGTCGTTTCATTTTGGTATCAAAGCTTTGGTTTACAGAACTCGGAGAACAAAACACGTTAGAACCAAATAAGAGAATTCATCAGAGATTGGACTAGTAACATCCAATGAGGATGACTCGTTAGAGATAGGATCAGTAGTATCCTAGAACGAGTGTGAAGAGTATATTTTTCAAATAAAAATGAAAACAAATTTTGTTTAGAAAATTTAAACTTTATTATTCGTATTTGAATATTTATTTTAAATTTAGTTGGACAATCAGGTATATAGAGATTTGAATATACGTCTGATCCACGTGTATTGAAGCCTTAAATATATCGGATGGATATAGAATCACACTCTAGTCGCCTGGAGATGATTTTGATGATGGAGCTCTATCATCAGGATTTATGTTCGTGTTTCGAAAGTAAGATATCTATATATTTCCAATTGACTGGTGTGAGAACCAAAATATAGTTAAAATATATTGTTGTGAATTGGCATCAAAAACTTGATTTTCTGTATATTTATCAAAATTATGAATTTGAAACGTTAATTCACTAATTGATTGATGGTTGTGTTGTTTGATTATTAGTTTGATATTTTTAACCATTTAGCCAAATCAAGCCAAATATTGAACTGTATTGAAAATTGTTTGGAAATGCATGTATATACATTGAACAGGTCATAGCAGGGAAGCTAAGCAGAGGAATAAAATTGTTTGCCCGACAAATAGGTACATGTTTATTGTATTTCTTAGGATTTTTGATGATTTTATGAGCTGATTGGCTAGCCGCTTGGCTGTTTCTTTTTCTTTTTGGATTGGAGAGGCCTGTATGGCGATTTCGGGATTTTCCCGGTGCTCCCGTACAGAGGAGGTTATGGCGAAATTTTTCGAAAATTTAGGGTGTTAGCCAAATTTTTGAAAATTTTAAAAGTTCTTAGAAACTGAAAAGTTGAAGAACTTAAGCCATAATGAAAGTTGAGTTGGTTTGTGAAATAACTTTCAGCTCTGTTCCTTTTCGAGGACGAAAAGATTTTAAGTGGGGGAGATTGTAACAACCTGGAAAATCCGAACCAATTTAAAATTTTTGTTTTGGCAATTTTAGTGAATTTTGAATATTTAAAATGATTTATTTTAAATAATAACGACGAAAAAATTATTTTGAATAGAATTAGCTATTTGAATCGTCGTTAGAATATAAATATTTATTTTTAATTATAAAAGGAATTGGAAATGACGTGGTAGTTTGAAAATTCGATTTCAAATTTCAAATTTCAAATGACTGTACAGGATTCAAAATAAACCGGATTTTAGCGAAATTGAAAATATGCGAATCTATTTGAAAATATCTTTCCAACGAATCCCAAAAATTGAAATTTCATAGCGAGAATAAAAAGTTATGCCCAGTTGCAAATTCAGAATAGTCGCTATGGAATTTTGGCCCTTAAAAATGGAAATTTTGCAAATGACCTCCGTTTTCGATGAAACCACTTTTATTGGATCCGGGATGTCAAATTATTGCTAGATTCCAAAAATCGTAATTTTTTGAATCAATATGTGAGCGTGACAAAAGAAAACGTGTTTTAACAGTTTTAGTCAATTTGGAACGACCAGAAAATGGCCATTTTTCAAACGGTCTCCAAATTTGACGAAATTAGTTTTGTTAGGACCGTATCGTCAATAGGAAGCTAGAAATAATTTTTCTGGAATTTTCATAGTCAGTATATGGCCCCGGTAAATTAAAATTTACGTTTAAATTGAATATACAAGGATATATATTTTAATTTAAATGGGAACTAATCATAACAGTCGAATTGGCTTACGAGACATAGCCCATTGTGTTCGGAATGGCAGTATTACGCTAGGTACGACAGTCGGTGGATTCAATTTGGGGTTCAAATGAAAAGGGTACTTTATATGGAAGAAAATAAATTAAATTATAATATATTACTCCCCCCCCCCCTCTCTCTTCAAATTATAAGTCAACGCAAAAAAATACCCAAATTGATAAAACTTGCAGGCCTCAACCCCGAACCCTTCTCCGATCCGCCGCCAGCCATCACATCCCCCCACCGCCGCCGCACAGCGCGCAACCCCCTTCCCTCCGTCGCGACGACCCCTCCACCACTGCTGTAACTCCGGCGAACCCCATCTCTACCCTCACCAATGTTCCACCGCGTCGCGCGCTTCAGGGGGGATTCAAAGCTCGAGTTTCGAGCTGCTCGAAGCTGAAGGAGGAGGGGGTCTCAGGCTTTGGCACAGCGGCGCACATTAAGGCCCTAGATTTGAATAAAGGGTTGGTTGTTCGATGGTGTGCTGAATGTCAATGAAGATGGATTAAAACTGAAGAGAGGGACTTGGGAACGCCTGGAACCGAATTCGAAAAGGGGGGAAATGGAAATAACAGTGTGTTTTTTTATGGTTTATTTAATTAAGTACATTTCTGAAATTTGATTTTTAAAATATATATCGAGTTGTAAATTTCTAAAATTTGATTTTTAAAATATATATATAGAGTTGTAAATTTCTGAAATTTGATTTTTAAAATATATAACAAGGTATAAAAATTTGATTTTTAAATTATATAACATAAAGATGCGATTTTTTATACATGAAGTTATGTAATAAAAATATGATTTTATTATGAAGTTGGAGTAATAAAAATATGATTTTTATATATGTAATAGAGCGATAAAAATATAATTTTTATCATGAAGAGAAGAATATAAAAATAGGATTTTTATCATGAAGAAGGGAATATAAAAATTAGATTTTTATATATGAAGTAGCGGGTTAAAAATATGATTTTTAGCTTATGAATGTTATTAATAAAAAAAACCAATCATGTAGGATATCGTGTTCGCTTAAGGTTGTAGTCGACGAGGTGTTCATCTTCTTTGCTTTGAAAGAATGGCAGTGTGGATCCCTAAGGTGAGAACTTCTCACTTTTATTTTATTTCTAGTTAAAATATATACTAGGATGCAGATGGTGCCTAGCAGCACCCGACACCCGTCGTCCACAGACCATGGACGACTTGTTTGTTTGTTTGATTGTGTTGTGAAAATTGATTGTGTGATGTGGAATGGAATAAAATATTTTATAGTTAAAAATATATTTTTTAACGTATATATGAATAAAATAAATATTCATAAACAAATTGAACGATTGTTTATGCACACACATTTGACTAATATTAATTGGGACGATAAATTTTACACATCGCCCAACTGCACAAATAAAACCTATGTTTGATTGTTTGAAACCCCACACGGGTATTGGGATGATATTGGACATACACTAATCCCGATATTTAGTTGTATGTCAATCGATTTGTTGACAAGCTGTGTAAGCGTTAAATATTTATATTTGATGCTTATGCAGTGTACAATGCACTCTGGATGATGGTTGACTGTGTTTGATTGTTGTTGTATACATGTGTGTATGACATCCATATAAATAAAATTATATGGTAATTGACTGTGCCTGGTTCCAGTTCAGAAAGAATGAATATTTTAAAATAATGATTATTTTAAAATAACGAATATTTTCAAATAATATTCCGAAAAGAATCAAAATATGATTTTGATGTCCGATTTGGGATGGACACGAAAATTTTAGATATATAAAGCCGTGTTGATTAGATTAACGTCATTTGGACGTGAACGATATTTATATCGATTTTATTTAAATTTTATAATGAATATCGAAAAGGAATTGATTACAAAATCTAATGTTTTGAAAATATTATCATTTATATATCGATGATATGGAATATTCAATTTTGATTAGAAATTGAATACGAAGTTGAAATCGTTTTGAAAACGAATTTAAAACGACTTATAAAATACGTTTTAAATGGAAATCGATGAAATATATATTATATATGTAATATAATGGCCTGAATAGAACGCGCCGCGCCGTGGTAGTTCGCGAATTTCGACCATTGACTTCGAATGGACATTACGGGAGATCCGACCGTCGGATTCTCCTAAAGCCGGAACCGTTGGGTTCGTTTGAAAAGAGCTTTCTAACGAATATGAGGATTTTGAAATCTAATGGTTGGATTAGGAATTATGTCCAAATCAAATTTAGAAAAGGTTGCTATAAGTGTAGTTCAGTGGCTGTTTATGGAAATCGACTGTACGGACCTTGATAAAATTATTAAAAATATCAATAATTTGTGTAAAATCAAAATAAATGATTTGGAATGAATTGGATTGAAAAAATCCATATTTGAAAAGATAAAAATATATTTTTATCGAAATGAACTGTTTTTGAAATAGAATTATAATCCAATATTTTTAAATAAATAAATTGGATTTGAAATGGTTTTAGAAATAACCAGAATTTCCAATATATGAATTGTAATGGATTTGAATCGAAATTATCTTCAGAATATTTTGATATTGGATTTCGTGATTATATGGATATTGTGGAGGAATTTGGAAGATATGTATATCGCTATTCCAATACGATATTTGTTGGTTTCAGAATTTGATATTGAATATAAGCTGATATACTTTCTATTCAGAGCCTTGTATTTAATATCAAATTGGATTTTGGGTTTGTCGTGAATTGTATATTTAATAATATTATTCTTAAACCCAATGGAGTTAAGAAAATTAAAAACTGACTAGAGATTAGTTAAGTTGAATGGTTTCCTAGGTATTGATCTGATTTTAGTTTCGACCTTCGGGGTTAACACTTAGAGAATTGTTCTTTTACTAATTTATGGTTAGAGACTGATGGAATGTGAATTGGGTTTATTTAGAACTGTGTTTTTAACGACATTCGTTATTTAACCCAATTTATGGTGAAATGTGATTTGGGATTTATAAATCTTTTTATTAAGATTTAACAGGAATTTTCCAAAGTAACAGTTTTCCAATTTAATATATTAAATTGGAATTGAATGGAATTGGATGGAATTCGATTGATAATAATCGAAGTTAACTTCTGTAGAGGAAGCCTATTAATACATATGGAATTTAGAAGGCTTTGTCGTTATCTATTTGTATTATTAGTCGGATACGGAAATTGATATCGATTATATATATTGATTTGTTTTTCCGTGAAGATTCAATAACTAATGGAATGTGATTTTGGGTTTATCGTGAACCGTGTTTTAAAGAACATTGGTTCTTTAACCCAGTTAAAGACCATGGAATAAGGTTTTGTGTTGTCGTGAATGGTATCTTTAATAATGTGTTCTTAGACCCAATGGAGTTAAGAAAATGAGAAACTAATTGGAGATTAGTGAAGTTGAATGGTTTCCTGGGTATTGATCTGATGTTGGTTTCGGCCTTCGGGGTTAATACTTAGGGAATTGTTCACTTGCTAATTTATGGTTAAAGGCTGATGGAATGGAATGTGATTTTGGGTTTATCGTGAACCGTGTTTTAAAGGACATTGGTTCTTTAACCCAGTTAAATATAGGATATGATTTCCCAAGTTAAACAATTGTTAATATTGATTTTTGGGAAGAGTTTTAATGCATCTTTAATTAGATCGAAATGATATCCAAAGGAAGTTTAAAGAATAAATCTAAAGAATTTATCTTTGATAAAATTAATGGGAACCTTTCCCAAAGTATAAGAATATTTGAATAAAGGAATATTCTGGATGGGAATGAGGCGTATGTTGTGTTTTTAGAGCACTTATTTATTATATACGTGAGTTATTCAGAAAGACCAGGTTTATCCCATTCTGAATAACTGATTCGACGATGTGTCGAGGATGAAGATGGTGGTTGAAGACCGGAGGTCTTCACGTCGTTTGGATGATTACTGATGTCTTGATTTGGGCTGTACACCCGAGACAAGGTAATAAGTGGTGATCGTCTTGACGTACTTGGAGATCGACCGGATATGCGAGGGCCTCTCCCCTGTATTGGACATATGGGGAAGGAATAAAATGCCTCCGGTTTCGTTCAGACCCAGAATGAACTTGTAAATGGATGTGTGTCTGACATCGGATTTCATTCTGTGTAATTGATAGACATCGGTTGCATAGCGTGAATTGCCTGTGTGGCATGCTGAGATGCAAATGATCAAGACTTCTGTTGAAAAGCAGAGTCTTGTGGTTGATGAACAAAGCACGGCTTTAATATAGCGTAGCTTTGTGGAGCGTTAATTCGCGAGCCTCACACCCCGGTGTGAACCAAAAACGGGAGAGGACATCAGGGAGGGCATGTGTTTCCTTCTGGCAAGGAGTGGTGTCAGCATTTTGCACGCCCTGACATTTTACTTATGTGGATGATGGATATCGAGGCGCCTCGGTTATATCGGTCGTTCTAGGGCCGATAGTTTGGTTGGGATATGACCAGTTGATGCCCCATAGGGCGGGGAAACGCAGTGTTTAGGCTTTTTTATCCACTCCGCATGGACCGGCCCTAACGATCCAAAGGCTTGTCTGTGCGCTTGCCTGAGACACGGGCTAGAGCATCACGAAGCGGTAAGGACGATCCCTTGCCTTGGTTCATAGATGGAAATCCAACTTCCAATACGACATCATGCGGTTTTAATTATAGAACTAGTATGGCGACATGATATATGGTACCCATGCCGTCTATGATTGATACAATTATATTTGAAGTTGTTTTCTTTACTTATAGTAATAATAAAAGATGAAATTTAGCGTATTAGGTATTCTTTGGTTATTATAAGGTAAAACCCTATCCTCCGGCTTGCGTTGCATTGTGTGATGGGACCTGGGTCTTATAATAGCTTCATTGTTCCTTACTTAGCATTGCACTGTTGTTTTTATGCACTGGTATTCTTGGGAGGAAACCCGTTCCTTGTTATACGGCACGGTCCCTTGATTTACCTAACTTTAAAAATAAAGATTAATAACTGTTTTAGTTCTCACACCAGTCACATGACTGACCCGGAGTTTATTGTTTTAACCTAAACTCTGGGTGCCTCTATTTTCCATGGGCAGCTAGTAGTTTTGGTTTTGTAGATTTATATTCCCAGGATCCGGATTTACAGCTGGAAAGATATTCGGAAAGCTCTGTATCCACATATTCTTTTCAGTTGTGTTTTGTATTATTTTCCGTTGCATTATAACTTGTAAATCTCTGATGTTTAGTAAATGTGTAATATTTATTCATACTCTATATATTCTTGTATTCTGATGAAGTTGTTGTAATAAGCAATGAAATGTTCTTCTGTTTGTGTTCTGATTCGTCTTGTTCTCAATTCAATTTGGGCTTTCCTTCACGGGGAAATTCGGGTTGTTTCAGTATATGTCCTTTACCAACCATCATAACTCTTCATCTTTTTACTTTTCACCTTTTCATCTTTTTACTTCCTATGAAAACCCTGGCCCCCAATTCTCAAATTCACCTCGAATATTCAATCTTTTAATACAAAATCATGGCACATCGAGGTAAACATACAATAGAAGAAGAATCAAATCCTCCATCCGAAGAATTAATTCAAAAATGGATATGGGATGATACCTCCAAGGAAAGATACAAGGCAATGAAGGATTCCAAACTCTTCGAAGGTGCTTTCGTAAAGTTTGATGCTTTTTCAAATTATAGGCTACAACAATATGCTAGGCACTTTCATTTTGAATCACTAGTTGATTATAATACGAATAATGTCAAAATTAATCCTTTACTAGTGAAGTTGTTTTTGCCAAATTTGAATCACGATCATACTAAATCTCAAGTAAAAAAGGATTGTGTTTGGTCATAGGTTTGTGGGAAATGTATTCTTCTTTCAATGCAACGATTAGGGAAAATTTTGCAATGTGCTTGGCAAAGACTTGATATCGACACAATAGAAGTGGATATGTCTACAAGGGATAAGATATCACACAAATTCCTTTATGATAATCTCATTAAATTGCATGAACTTACTTCCACTCATCTCTGACCATGAGCTCGCTTACTAAATCGCATATTAGTCCGAACCATTCAACCCCGCAAGGGGAGCTATGAAAAAGTCTACAAACGAGATTTCCAAGCCTTGTACGCCCTATACTCAAATAAGCAAATCAATTGGGCAAAGATCATCATGGATGAATGGACGGATATCACATATAAGCGAAAGTATAAGACTTTACGTTATGGTGCCTATATTACTTGGATCCTTACTGCTTGCGAAATAAACACACCTAATACTCCTTCGATAAGCATAAAAGAAACTGGTCCGAAGACTTTGAAACTTATGGATATTGATCCTAATCCCACCACTTTGGAGTACATGTCTCTTGAAAATTGGACTGAACATATAGCATCGCAACCAGTGAGGAAGAAGAAGATGATGAAATTCAAGTTATCTCTCTCAACATTTATTCAAAACAAGCCTTAGTTACGCTTTCATGAAATCAATCAAAATTTCATAAAGAGCTAAAGCATTTGAGAAACAAACAAATAAGAAATTTGATTCCAACAAGGGTTTCATAAACAAAATTTAGGAAGCAGTTTCTTGCACCGACACTTCTTCTAGCTAAGCTCAAGCTCCAGCTTCATTTCAATGGTCATCTAGCCCGATAGTGGCTCGGAACATGGTTCTCCTAAAGACAGTGGGACAAATATTGTGGGATCTACTTCCTAGGACTAGTAAGCATGGTTGGTGGTATGGTGCCTACGTATTTTGACTAAGAACTTTTAAATTAACTAAGTGCTGTGTAATATTTTGGTACTTATCTCTTTATTTTGTCACAAAACTCTACCATGTGCTCTACTTTGTTACGTCCAAACAGTGGTGCTTATTTATTCTATGTCTATGTCTATGGTATGTTTGTGTGTAATGATACTTAAGTTTTTACATAAGTATTTCTTTTTTTTCAAATGACAAAGGGGGAGAAACTAGTAGTGATATATGCATATTGACAGGGGGAGCTTATGTAGTTGTCATTAGTCAAAAAAGGGGAGAATGTTGAATCTCGCTATATAGCGTTTTGACTATGACAACTAAACATAAGCGTATACATTTTCGACAAGTAGATTCAAGAACACAAAATAAAGATTATATATGTTGTAAGAGTCTGTTAGTCCTAGATTTTTATGTTAAAATCTTCCTTGATGATCACACACACGTATTATATATATATATATATACACACACACACACTTTCTACATCAAAAAGAGGCAAGGAATAAGTTTTTCCCAGAAAACAGACATCTGAAATAATTCAGACAGATGTCTGTTTGCTGAGACAAACTAAAATTTTACATAATATTCAGATGTCTGTTTTGAATTTTTCAGACGTTTGAATCTTCTACAAAATATAATATTTCCTTCCTGTTTTATTTTTCAAATCGAAACAAACATCTGAAAATTATTTTCAGACATCTGATTACGAGGAGTTGCAACCTATTATAAAAGTCACAAATCTCTTCGTGAAAAGGTGTAACTATTTACATATTATAAATAGAGACCTAATTGAGAGATCAAATCACCGAATTTCATTCTAACTCTTTCTATATTATTCAAAGCTCTCTAATCTCCAAAAGCACTCTACTTTCAATTATTTGAGATTTAAATCTTCCACAATCTTTCACAAACTTCACATCTATCATCAAGGAAAGACTATAGGAAGGGTGTACTTCATGTTTGGCATATTCGTGTTATTAAGAACACATATAGTCATCAATTATTATGTAGTGAGAAAGTCCTCTTTAGCGGTCGAGACAAGAAATCATGTTCGGCTGTTCGGGTGATTGTGAACCTGTTCCTCCGGGTTTAGTGAGGGTGTTTATGTTAGTGAAATACCGGAAGTGAGTCTGGGACTGGACGTAGGATAGTGATCCGAACCAGTATAAATCGACTGTGTGATTTTTACTTACAGCTACTACTCTGCTATATTCTAACTATTATATTCTCCATATGATCCTACCGCTATTTAGTCACTTTCAATTGGTATCAGAGCAAGGTCATCCTGTAACCATAACACCGTTATTTGATACTTTGATAAAATGGAGAATAACCCAAGTACTAGATCAACTATATTTGCCGAAGGCCAATCTACTTAAAGACTACCTCTATTCAATGGAATACACTACAACTATTGGGCTACAAGAATGAGGATATATATGCAAGAAAGTGGTTTTAGTGCATGGAATGCTACTCAAAAAGAATTCACGACACCTACAACTGAATACTCATCTTGGACGAAAGTTCAAAAGGATGAGGCTAATGCGCATGAAACAACTATGAATATGCTATACTGTGCATTGGATAGAAATGAGTTCAAACGTGTTAGCATTTGTACATCAACATATCAAATATGGGAAACACTCAAAACTATCCATGAAGGAACATCCAAAGTCAAACAAATAAAAAATTCAATGCTCAAAAATCAATTCCAGAACTTCAAGATGAGATAAAATGAAACCATCAATGAAATGTACTCAATATTTCAAGACATTTTACATGCATTAATAGGACTGGGAGAAAAATATAGTGATTTGATATTGTATCAAAAGTGCTAAACTCTCTAACTAATGATTGGGAAAGAAAAGTACTAGCCATTGAGGAAGATAATGATTTATAAGCTATGAAACATGAAGAACTCCTAGGCAATCTCATGTCTTTTGAAGTAAATCTTCAAGCAAAAAGAGAATTAGCACAAGAGAAAAAGAACGTAGCTTTTCATGCAGAAAAAGAAGAATCAAAATCAGAAGATGAGGATTTCGCAATTATTTCTAAAATTTTTAAGAATTTTTTAAAATATAGAAAAGGAATTTCAAGAAAAATAATTCAAGCAAACCTTCATCCTCAAATTTACAATACTTTAATTGACATTAGAAAGGTCACATGGTCAAAGACTGTCCAGAGTTAAAAGAAAATCAGAAGAGCTTCAACAACAAGAATTAGAAAGAAAAATTCAAAAAGAAGGACTTTTCTCTCATATGGGACGACTCCGATTCAGATTCATCAGACAGTGATAGTGAGAGTGAAAATGAACAAGCAAATATGTGCTCTATGACTCAAGAATCTAAAGTAAGTGATTTATCTTATGAAGAATTAATAAAATTTAATGCTGAATTTTTAAACGTTATAAAAACTCTAAAAAAAGAAGCTTAAAGAAACACGTGAAAATCAGAATAAAGCTGAATTTGAAAGAGATATGCTAAAAGATGAAAAAATAATCTTAGAAGAAGAACTTGAAAAAGTTCAAGAGACTCTTACAAATTCAGACAGTCAGCTTTCACATTTGAGTCAAGAAATTGAAATTCAAAAGGCAAAGAATGATGAAATTAGTTCTGAAAATCACTTGTTGAAAACTAAAACAAAAGAATTAGAATTAGAAAATAGAAGTATTCTAACTAAGTTAGAAAGTATCCCTAAAAATGTATCTAACTTCAATAATGAAAGAGAAAATTTATTAGGAATTATAGAAAACTCTCGACCATCTTCAAACAAAAATGGTTTAGAGTGTAAAAAAGAATTAAAAATTCCTCCAAAGAAAAATGCCAAACTAAAGAGGAAAATTGATTCAAAAATTAAAAATGAACCAAAATTCATCAAAAAGATTAATAAAATTGAGATATGGGTTCCAAAAACAAACAATAGTTTAATTAGGAACAAACATATCAATTCATTTCTGGAATCGGTGCATAATAATAAAAATTACTTATATAAAAGGGATACTAAACCCACTTGGGTTTGGCTTCCTAAGATCTAACTCTTAGGACCCTATCAAAAAGGTGGGTACCAATATGCTTATTAACATATTTTTGTAGGTCCCACTCAAAAAGAGAAAATGGATCTTAAACAGTGGTTGCTCAAAACACATGACCGGAGATAAAGATATGCTTACCAATATTACATACTTTGATGGTGGCTTTGTTACCTTCGGAGATAATTAAAAAGGCTTTATCATTGGCAAAGGAGATGTGAGAAACTGTGGTATTTCAAATTTTCCCCTTATTACTAATGTTTCTTTAGTTAAAAACTTAAAACATAATTTATTTAGTATTAGTCAATTGTGTGACAAAGGTTTTAAAATAACATTTTCTGAAAATAAATGTAGTATTTTTGACAAAGAACAAAACCTTATTTTTGGAGGAAATTGAGATAAAAATATTTATGTTTTAAATATGGAAGTTAATAATAATAAAGAAATGTGTTTGACAGCCAATAACAATGATTCTTGGTTATGGCACAAGTGCTTCTGTCAAATAAACTTTAAAACAATATAGAAACTATCAAAAAATGAGCTAGTAAAAGGATTACCTAAAATAAATTTTAAAGTAAAAAATCTCTGTGAGGATTGTCAAATAGGTAAATTAACAAAATCTTCTTTTAAATCAAAGAAGGTTATTTCCACTTTACAACCATTAGAATTATTACACATGGACTTATTTGGCCCTACTCAAATTCAATCATTAAATCATAATCGATATGTATTTGTAATAATTGATGATTTTTCAAGATACACATGGACTATTTTTATGAAGAATAAAAGAGATACCTTTGGACATTTTAAAAACTTTATCAAAAGAATTAAAAATTCTAAAGATTTTAAAGTTAAGAACATTCGTAGCAATCACAGTGGAGAATTCGAGAATGAATCTTTTGAACATTTTTGTAAAAAGAAAGGAATAAATCGTAATTTCTCTTTTCCTAGAACGCCACAACAAAATGGGGTTGTAGAAAGAAAGAATAGAACCTTGCAAGAATGTGCTAGAGCCTTATTAAATGAAAGTACTTTACCAAAAACAATTTTGGGCAGAAGCTGTAGCAACTGCTTATTACGTATTAAATCAAATTTCCATTCGTCCTCTAACTAAAAATACACCTTACGAGCTTTTTAATGGAAGAAAACCAAACATTTCTTATTTTAAACTTTTTGGTTTAAATGTTTTATTCTTAATACTAAAGATCAGCTCAGAAAATTTGATGCAAAAGCTGATTATGGAATTTTTGTTGGATATCCAGAACGTAGTAAGACTTATCGTATTTTCAATAAACGCACTAATGTTATAAAAGAATCTTTACACGTATCTTTTGACAAAAACTTTGATAAAAATATAAAGAGCAAAGATGATGACGAACTCATTGAAAATACTAGTCTTGAAAATACTGAAAATAATTCCATACATTATATTAGATCACCTCCTAAAATTTTAAGAGACCATCCTACACAAAACATTATTGGTGAAATCAATTCATAAGTTTGAACAAGAAGTCAATTAAATCAAATGGGTCATGTAGCATTTCTTTCAACTATTGAACCCAAAAATCCAAAAGAAGCCTCTATGAATGACTATTAGATAATAGCTATGCAAGAGGAACTAAATCAATTTGAACGTAATGATGTCTCGGAGTTAGTACCTCGACCAAACGATCAATCAATTATTGGTACAAAATGGGTGTATAAAAGCAAGGCTGATGAACTTGGAAATATTACAAGAAATAAAGCCAGGTTAGTAGCTCAAGGGTATAATCAAGAAGAAGGTACCGATTACGAAGAAACTTTCGCACCCCTAGCAAGACTAGAAGCTATATGCATTCTCTTAGCATATGCGAGTTTTCATAATTTCAAACTTTATCAAATGGACTTTAAAAGCGCTTTCTTAAATGGTTTTATTAAATAAAATGTTTATGTAGAACAACCAGCATTTTTTATACATGAAAAATATCCAGATTACGTCTATAAACTTAAAAAGGCCATATAAGGCTTATAAAAAGCACCTCGTGCTTGGTATGAATGACTTAAAAGTTATTTAATAAATTCTGGTTTTCATACTGGAAAAGAAGATCAAACATTATTTATTAAAAATACAAATAAACATATTTTAATTGTACAAATTTATGTCGACGATATAATTTTTGGTTCAACTAATGAAAATTTATGTACATAATTCTCTACAATTATGACAAACGAATTTGAAATGTCTCATATGGGAAAATTATCGTAGTTTCTTAGTTTACAAACTAAACAAGTTTCAAATGGAATTTTAATCTATCAAGAAAAATATTGTACTAATCTAATTAAAGGTTTTGGTTTAGACAACACTTCTGGAAAGCCAACTCCAATAACTACTACAGCTCATCTTGAAAAATATGAAAAAGGAAAAATGTTGTTCAAAAACTATATAGAAGTATGATTGGCTCATTACTTTATTTAACTGCAAGTCGTCCTGACATAATGATGAGTGTATGTTTGTGTGCACAATTTCAAACAGATCCGAAAGAGTCGCATTTAAGAGCAGTAAAACGGATTCTAAGATATCTTAATAATACTAAGGACTTCGGTCTTTATATCCAAAAGGATGTCCATTCAAATTACTTTCTTACGTGATGTTGATTTTGGTGGATCCCAGACGGATAGAAAAAGTACAAGTGGTACATGCCATTTCATTGGAAAATCACTTGTATCTTGGTTTAGCAAGAAATAGAATTGTGTATCACTCTCTACATGTAAAGGGAATACATATCTGCTGCTTTAGCTTGTGCACGGGTAATCTATATGCAACAAACACTCAAATATTTTGGTGTAAATTTAACCAAATCTACAATATATTGTGATAATACATGTGTGATAAATTTAAACAAAAATCCAATAAATCACTCCAGAACTAAACATATAGATATCCGACATCATTTTTTACGTGACAACATAGAAAAAGGTATTATCAATTTAGATGATATCTCAACTGAAAATCGGATTGCAGATATATTCACTAAACCACTATTGGAAAATTCCTTTGTTAAACTAAGATGTGAATTAGGCATAATATCAGCTAAAGACATATAGCTTAGTATAATATTACTTTAATTTGTACAGCAAGTTCGCACTCATATTTAACCAACTAGCTAAATTTAGCATTTTCCTAAAAACTCTCTTTTCACTAGAATATTTCTCTGGCTGTAGCTCTTTTATAATACCAACTGCATATTTATCTCTTAACCTCACCTATGTAAACTTATGTTGCTTATAAAAAACAAAGCACTAGTTATCAAACTTCAAAATCAACAATGTCCTCTAACAACTCAAATTAATCAATAAATATTACTTCCACAACGGATGGTTTGTCTGATATTCTGCAATTTCCTAAACCAACTCCCACAAATGAACCACAATATCGATGGGGACACTATCACACATGATTTACTCCTGATGCAAAGAAGGAAAAAAAGAGCACTATTTTCTTCACCGGATACAAAAAGGAAAGTGGATGAAATTCACCACTATCAAATAGAGAAAATATCACTCCAAAAAGAATTATATTTTGAGCAAAAGGTCACTGTAACTCGTTTAAGCCTTCTCAAAAAGAAGATTTATAAATTTTGTGGATCAAATATGAAGAATGTTTCTTCACCTCTACCAATACCACCAAATCTTATTGATCCGTCATCATCTTATCGAACTGAGAAAGATTCGGTGAATCCTACATCAAAATACTATACCTTCCCTCCTCAGCGACTATCGTATAGTCCAAACTCTTAGGATAAGAATTACAAAGATAATGAAGGGAAGAGTTCAATTAACACCAACAAAGACCCCACCATCTAAACATTAAACTCTTATTTCAATTTATTATTAATTTTTAATATTTAACGTGTTATCAATTCATATATAAAATAAATGAAGCTCTTTTCACAAAAGTTTCTAAAAATAGATGTATGACTTAAATTAAACAGACATCTAAATCTAAGATATATAATATTTTTAACCCTCAAAACAGACATCTGATTGAAATAAAACAGACGTCTGAAAAGCGGCCAAAATGAACCATATTCTTGCGGGTTTGAAATTATCCAGAGTCAAACGTCTGACTGAAAATTCAAACGTCTAATCCATAAGTCAAAAATTTTTACCCTTCCAGAAACAGACGTCTAACCACAAATAAACAGATGTCTAAATTTACCCAAAAATGAACTGTTTCCTTGCGGGTTCTAATTCACAACAAAAAAGACGTCTGTTTTAAATTTTTAGATGTCTGACTGGAAACTGACATGTTTCAAGGGTATATGTCCTTTACCAACCATCATAACTCTTCATCTTTTCACTTTTCATCTTTTTACTTCCTATAAAAAAAACCAGCCCCCAAATCTCAAATTCACCTCAAATATTCGATCTTTTAACACAAAATCATGGCACATTGAGGTAAACATACAAGAGAAGAAGAATCAAATCCTCCATCCGAAGAATTAATTCAAAAATGGATATGGGATGATACCGCCAAGGAAAGATACAAGGCAATGAAGGATTCCAAACTCTTCGAAGGTGCTTTCGTAAAGTTTGATGCTTTTTCAAATTATAGGCTATAACAATATGCTAGGCACTTTCATTTCGAATCACTAGTTGATTATAATACGAATAATGTAAAAATTTATCCTTTACTAGTGAAGTTGTTTTTGCCGAATTTGAATCATGATCATACTAAACCTTAAGTCAAAAAGGATTATGTTTGGTCATGGGTTTGTAGGAAATGTATTCTTCTTTCAATGCAACAGTTAGAGCAAATTTTGCAATGTGCTTGGCAAAGACTTGATATCGACACAATAGAAGGGGATATGTCTACAAGGGATGAGATATCACACAAATTCCTTTTTAATAATCTCATTAAATTGCATGAACTTATTTCCACTCATCTCCGACCATAAGCTCGCTTACTAAATCGCATACTGGTCCGAACCATTCAACCCCGCAAAGGGAGCAATGAAAAAGTCTACAAACAAGATTTCTAAGCCTTGTACGCCCTATACTCAAATAAGCAAATTAATTGGGCAAAGATCATCATGGATGAATGGACGGATATCACATATAAGCGAAAGTATAAGACTTTATATTATGGTGCTTATATTACTCGAATCCTTACTGCTTGCGAAATAAACATACCTAATACTCCTTCGATAAGCATAAAAGAAATTGATCTGAAGACTTTGAAACTTATGGATATTGATCCTAATCCCGCCACTTTGGAGTATATGTATCTTGAAACTTGGACTGAACATGTAGCATCGCAACCAGAAGCAATTATAACCGAGCCTTCTCACCGTCGTCAACTTAAGGAAGAAGAAGAAGACGGAATTCAAGTTATTTCTCCCGACAATTATTCAAAACAAGCCTTAGTTATTCTTTCATGAAATGAATCAAAATTTCATAAAGAGCTAAAGCGTTTTGAGAAACAAACAAATAAGAAATTTGATTCCATTAAAGGTTTCTTAAACAAAATTTGGGAAGCAGTTTCTTGCGCCGACACTTCTTCTAGCCAAGCTCAAGCTCCAGCTCCATTTTAGTGGTCATCTAGCTCGGCTGAAGAAGTTCTTGATAGTGGCTCGGAACATGGTCCACCTAAAGACGGTGGGACAACTATTGTGGGATCTACTTCCGAGGACTAGTAAGCATGGTTGGTGGTATGGTGGCCTACATATTTTGACTAAAAACTTTTAAATTAACTAAGTGTTGTGTAATATTTTGGTACTTATCTCTTTATTTTGTCACAAAACTCTACTATGTGCTCTACTATGTTATGTCCAAACAGTGGTGCTTATTTATTCTATGTCTATGTCTATGGTATGTTTGTGTGTAATGATACTTAAGTTTTTACATAACTATTTCTTTTTTTCAAATGACAAAGGGGGAGATACTAGTAGTGATATATGCATATTGACAGGGGGAGCTTATGTAGTTGTCATTAGTCAAAAAAGGGGACTATGACAACTAAACATAAGCATATACATTATATCGACTAACTCTGTTTTGCAGGAAGATATTCGACAAGAGGATTCAAGAACACAAAATAAAGATTATATACGTTGTAAGATTCTGTAATGTCCCGCATTTTTATCGGTTTATATTTGAATATTTAAATCAGTTTAAATATTGAATTCGTGGATTTATATATTAATTAAAACGAAGTTGGACGTATAAAAATATATATTAAATATAATCAAGCTTATAACGACGCTGCAGTTCGTAATTTAACGTTCTGAACTTCAAATGAGTGTACAAGACTCGTTTTAAATCGGATTTCTTCGAAACAAGAAGCATTGGAATCAGTTGAACTGTATCTTTCCAACAAAAGTGGAAAATGGAGATTTCGTCATATTCATTGCAAGATATGTCCAAATCAAATATTCAGAAAGTCGCTATGAAATCGTATATCGACCATAACGGGTTATTTGAAATAACTTCTTATCGGTTTCGAATTTAGACAAGGTTCTTTTGAGGCGCAGCGATAATTTAATTTTTAGAATTTTACTGTAATTTTTAATTAATTAAATACGCAACTTTTTATTTGAAGTATTTTGCACTCTATATCGATATTTTGGGATTTCAAAATATGAGTCAACCTACCAATATTATTATATTTTTGGAATCATGACAACTCGCTCGACACAACGGTAATTTTATTTGTGTCTATAGCGGTCCGTAAGTGAATGAAATTATGGGTAACAGGGTACGCTAAAAACTTAAACATTTCAAATACATGTTAAAAGCCTGCGCGCCTATTCCTTACTGTTGAAGCAAAGTCTGCATGCCTAATACTGTCTCATTTATCACCATCAACGTCTGTGTAAGTTTGCTTAGCCTAGCTTCAAAAACGTACAAATTCACATGTCTAAGAATCTAAGCTGCCATCTAATCTTGTACTGCTATAAATCACGCAGCCCTCCTATGATGTGTTAATGGACCAATTTCTACTTTGAACCAAACCGGATGGCGGATGTACAAAATTAGCAGAACATAGTCTAGGTTTTCATGCAGCCTAAAGTGGTGAACAGTACAACTTCATGCGTTACTTTAGCTCATTTATGTACAGGCATTTCGGGCATAAATATAGAACAATATAAAGTATAAATAAATGAAAATAACGCAGATGTGAGAAGGTCAATAAGGTGAGATAATTGTGTATACATAACATGTTTATAGTACAACAACAAAATGCCTTTATCACCATGAACGTTGATGACATTGGTCTTATAGTATATTTATATTAATAAATTTTCATTTCTTTATGCTGGCAAGCCGACCTATAGAGTGACGTATATGTTTAGACACACAGACCCTTGTGTTTTCTAATCAACCAGTAAGACTACATTTCCCCTGCACACACTTGTACTTCCTTTTCCTTAAGCAGTAAAGTATTAGCGAAAAGAAAGTCTACGAGGAGCAATTTCAACGGCTAGCTAGAGGCCTAATACTTGGCACGCAAGGTTATATTACTATAAATACACAGCAGATCGATCTCTTTTCTTCTGAAACTCAAAACCAAAATCAGCTCATCTCTTCTTTTCTCCTTTTCGAACCCAACTGTCCTTTTTTTTTTCGTACAAAAGAAATAAATAGTACAAATAAAAACAACGAAAGCTGCGAGCAAAATTTGAGAGGAAGCTGGGCATTTTCTTGTCGCCCAGTATACTGTTGAGAGGCATTGGTCTCGAACATGGCAACCTGGAATGAGTTATGCGAATCTAACATGGATGGAGTGGTCATTTGGAAAGGGACTGGCGAAGTGGGTTTCAACACAAAGTGGAGCGTCACAGTTTGCATGGCATTTCAGGAAATAGGAGGGGAGTAATGCATGGACGGTGTAGAAGTTTTTGAATGGTTTTTTTAGGCCGTACATCCTTTTTGAAGTAAGAAAAGACGTGAGGCTTGTGGTATGGGAAAGGGTAAGTTCGATGCTGAGAACAGTGAGACCAACGTGTTACTTGCATAAGAAAACGTGAAGTCTGGAAGTCCGGGCGTGACAGTTTTGATGGTGCATGGCGTTGATGGGTGAGGAGGTATGCGGGGCTGTCAGTGGAGTATATAACAGTGAATTTGGGTGCATGGCGGATTGACGTAAACCGTATTTGGGGGGGTGTTCTAATCATGACGGGTATTCAGGTGAACTAGGGGTTTGAAACGTGAGTAGCGGCGGCGGTATTATGGAACGTGCGTTGTCATACTGAGGAAGGGGAGCATTATTCGAAGCAAGTCGGATCGAGACGGTATGGGGCGGCTTGAAAATATTTTACGAACGGACGGATCTGTCGCTAGCAGAGTAATGGGTACGTCTTGGAACAACCTAGAACCAGGGCTATCCGACGCAAATCGTTAGTTAACGGTTAACGCGCCAAGGTGAGTAAATTCACTAACTCTGTTTTATTTAAAATATTTCAATTATATTTTAAAATAATGGTTGAATGCTGTGTGATGGTTGATTAGGTAAATTATGGTTAAATTGGTTGAATTATTATATATCGTTGCATATGTACACATCACCGGTTGGATACTGATTCCATCGATTATAATATTCCCTAGTATGGAATCAGTGATAGTTGTTTGACTAACATCTGTGGATGCGGAAACCGGTTGGAGGAATCCAACCGGATTCCTCACTATTTATATGTACTGTTTGTTTTATATAGATGCGCTGTTTGAACCCAAATGACTTTTGAAACCTTGTTGATACTAGCATTGAATGGAAACTCAAACGTTATTTTGATTCAATCAATAGATGATATCAATTAAGGAAGTGGCAACAACCAACCATAAATGTATCATTTATTTTACCCGCTATTGTTTTACCAAAATCACACCGTGTGCGAAGCACGTGTTTCACCATACTTACTAAATGATTTGGTAAAGTGAATTCTTATATTAATAAGATTAATAAGTAAGTAGGCGGAGATTTGCTTGATGATTAATAACAAGTGTTTATTGTTTTAAGAACAATTAAATGAGATATTTACAAGTAGATTATGGTTGGGTTCATATTAAGTCAGATTAGTTAGAATCGATTATTGTTTATTTAATAGTAAATGAGATTATTTAGAAATAAATTATTTTTCTATAGTAATCGATACAAGTGAAATTATTTGGATAAATAAATGTTATTTATTCAAAATGAAAAGCTTTGTTAGAGTTGATTAGTGGGTTAAGCATGGCTAAATATTTACCAAGCAAACTGTTTTGATCAATAATTCAGTTAGATTGGGTTGATTTATCTAATGTAATAAAATTGACGAATAGTTGATTTAATAAGATTTTAAAGTATAAGGGGATTTGTCTAAGGAAGACAAAGCGAAGAGGAATGTTTAAAAAGAGATTTGTCTAAGGAAGACGAAGCGGAGGAAAATGTTTAAAATGGGTTTAAACAAGGAAGTTGAAGCTAATGTAAATAACCGAGTTTGCAAAATAAGGATATGGCGTCATAAAACCATATTTAAAATATAACAAAAAGTACGGTTGGCGGATTTTAAGGTATAAGGGGTTAGAGTTACGAACTTATATTTATTCTAAGATAAGAATGTCGTTGTTCAAGGTCTGAGAGGTAAATAAAAATACCCCAACTTGAATGGCTTCACTATTAGCGAGGAATGGTATTTGTTTGTAACAAGAAAGAGGTGTCAAGATTTTTGTAACGGAAAGAGTTGTCAAGATTTTTGAAACAGAAAGAGGTGTCAAGATTTTTGTAACGGAAAGAGGTGTTGAGATTAAATATAAAATGGAATATAGTAGCGTACTACTATAGCGATAAAATAACGCTGTTGACTAGGCTTAAGCGTGACTATTGTGTCGAGATTAGTTATAAACGGGAGTATTACAGCGTATGACCAGTTTTTGAACTATAACGATAAATTAGCGCTGTTGACCAAACTTAAGTGCGATTGTATGATATTTAGCTATACATCTGAATGGATGTTGTTTTTACTTCGATAGTTAAATAACCGACTATCGAAGTGTTTTGACCCTCGTTGTCAATACGGGGAGACCGGTTGGATATACTATCTGAAACCACTCCGTATAGGCATAAGCGCTGCGAATTAGATTATGCTGAAGACAATTGAAGACGGAGTGAAATGCAAGGGTCGTCCTGTCTCAGAATGGTGCTTTCTGTTTGTCCAGACCCAGGACAACTTGTATGGATGAATGCCTGACAGCGTATTCTTAGAAGATCACCTAAGACGTTCTTTTCAAGATGTTACGTCTGGTGGCGGAGAAATTCGTTTCTCTTGGCTTTTATACCCGTAATATTTTGGGAAGATCAACTAGTGATTTGACGGGTTTGACGATGTGGCATTCAAAGTGTATGGTGGCCAGATTTTCTAAAAGGTAAACGTAGCCTCAAGCTTCACAACCGGGAAATGACAAAAAAATCGGGCAGGCAGCATGGCTATGTGGGTCGCACCCATTAGGGTGTATAATCACCTATCTAGAGAAATTCCTTTTGTTTCTAAATCTATCGATTCTGCCCATTCGGGAAACGGTGGTTTGAGTCCAACCGTTGGTGATATACATTCGATACACTCAAGCGGAATGAGTGGTCGGTCATGTGTGGGCCGGGTTGCAAGACGTTCTTGTTGAACCCAGGTGTATTCGCCTCTAGAGATACATTATCGGAAGGTGGTCCCATACCTTGTCATAGTTGGAATCCAATCTCCAATAAGCGTCCTGCGGGTTTTTGATTTTATACTATGTATGTAGAGCGTGAGATGCAAGCGTTCTACTATTTGGTTATTTATTTGATTAGACATTATTATAATATCACTGGATTTTGATATCAAAATATTTTGGGTTATAGTAAGGTAAAAACCGTCCGTGTTTATGTGTGGACTGGTCTTACTATTATCCTTTTGTTTCAAAAAGGATTTTCAAAGTTAAACCATATGGTTGGAATTTACTCACACCAGTCCCATGACTGACCCGGAGTTTACTTTGTTGTTTTCCCTAAACTCTTGGGTGCCCAAATTTGTATGGGCAGTCAAGTGTTTCAGGCTTTTACAGATACACTTGGAGGAGCTTGAAGCAGGAGGCTTCAACGTTAGTTATTTAGAGTTACTTCCGCTGAATCAAATGTTATGTGTACTCTGATGATGGTATGTATATATGTACAAAACAGATTTGTATTCCAAAGTTATGTTATATAATATATTTTATTCGTTCCGCTGTGAGATTCGTGTTTACTCTGATTATGTTCAGCTGTGTTCTTCTTCTTCTCCTATTCTATTAGTTCTATCTTTTCTATCTCATCCTCTAACTTCTTTCTATTAATGGTCCGGTATTTTCGATGTCTGAACAGTCGACGCTGGGTTTTGTGTCGATTTTCGGAGTCGAGAATCCCTGGGTCGTTACAGTGGTATCAGAGCTGAAGGTTAAGTGATTACCTTGGCTCTGTGGCGTGACTCAATAGAAATGGAGTTAGTAATACTCTAGATTGAGTTTGAGTGTATATATATATGAGCGCGTATTTGTAAATTGATTTAAAAACTGTTTTATATTGTGTTGATTGATCTGTTGAGTGATATATGAATTCCAGATCGACGCGTTTAGCTGACGTGGTCGAAAGGGATTTATAAACGCTTGGATAGAGAATTTCGACATAGTATTGTTTTGAAAGAGAGTAAATGAAATAATTTTACCCGAAGTATATTTTGATATAGAAGTATATATATTTTGAGATTATCTAATATATATTAAATGTGTTGGTTGGAATTATAATCAAATATGGTTATAATTGAATTGGTTATAAATAACCAATAAGAATTCACATAAGTATAATATATAAATCAGATGAATTGAATCTGAATTTAAAGCCAGAATTTGAAAGAAAACTCTGGAAACTTGGAAAAGAGTTGGAAATAATGTTTGGATTAAATATATGGAATTTTAAGATCCTGGGGAAATTTTGAAATATTATCCAAGTTTCGAAAAGATATTTTTGAAGTAAATTTCAAATAAAAGTATTTGAATATGAGTTTTGAAAGTGATATAGTATTGAACTCACTTTGATCGCTGGGAAATGAATTCCGATGATGAAGTCGACCATTATCTGTATTCATTTTCGAGTGCTAAGTGACGGATTACTACCAAAAGGTTTTGTTTTTGAAGTGTTTTGGGAAAACACGTTGTTAGAAATTCAAATGTTTTGAATGGCCATGTTATAGGTATATATGTGTATATGATTTCAAACTGATTTGAAATGAAAACCCTAGGAACTTGAATTCTGAAATTTAAAATTTACTTATGAAGTAAATAAACAGCAAATTTAAATAAGTCAAATAAAATAGAAGCCAAGTAAGTGGAAATCATATTGGAATAAGGATTTGACTTGGCAAAGTAGTTGAGTTGTGAATTGAGATTGGGAATGGAACTAAACTTGGTTGGGAAATTTGATTATTTGGAATTTGAAATTGAAACTGGAATTTGAAAAAGAAATTTGAGCTGGGATGTAAGAAAATTATTGATTGAAGATAAACTGACTCGAGATCAGTTGGAGATATATTCGGGTATGCTGAATGGATTGCAAATGGAAGCGAGAAAGTTGGATTCCCAATAAAGGGAGAAGTCCCAAAGTGGCGTATTGTAGTAGTACCGAATGAACCGTGCAGCGGAGAGGCTGACGAAATTCTCCGAAAATTAAATTGTTAGAAAATTTTCAGAATTTGGAAAATTTTCGTTACAAAGAAGGGAATTAATATTTTGATCAGTTCAGTTGAAACTGAAATTGTGAAGTAACAAAAAGATTTTTAACCTGTTTACAACAGAGATTGTAGCATTTTCACCATCTTAGCAATTTCGAGGACGAAATTATTTTAAGGGGGAAGGAATGTAATGTCCCGCATTTTTATCGGTTTATATTTGAATATTTAAATCAGTTTAAATATTGAATTCGTGGATTTATATATTAATTAAAACGAAGTTGGACGTATAAAAATATATATTAAATATAATCAAGCTTATAACGACGCTGCAGTTCGTAATTTAACGTTCTGAACTTCAAATGAGTGTACAAGACTCGTTTTAAATCGGATTTCTTCGAAACAAGAAGCATTGGAATCAGTTGAACTGTATCTTTCCAACAAAAGTGGAAAATGGAGATTTCGTCATATTCATTGCAAGATATGTCCAAATCAAATATTCAGAAAGTCGCTATGAAATCATATATCGACCATAACGGGTTATTTGAAATAACTTCTTATCGGTTTCGAATTTAGACAAGGTTCTTTTGAGGCGCAGCGATAATTTAATTTTTAGAATTTTACTGTAATTTTTAATTAATTAAATACGCAACTTTTTATTTGAAGTATTTTGCACCCTATATCGATATTTTGGGATTTCAAAATATGAGTCAACCTACCAATATTATTATATTTTTGGAATCATGACAACTCGCTCGACACAACGGTAATTTTATTTGTGTCTATAGCGGTCCGTAAGTGAATGAAATTATGGGTAACAGGGTACGCTAAAAACTTAAACATTTCAAATACATGTTAAAAGCCTGCGCGCCTATTCCTTACTGTTGAAGCAAAGTCTGCATGCCTAATACTGTCTCATTTATCACCATCAACGTCTGTGTAAGTTTGCTTAGCCTAGCTTCAAAAACGTACAAATTCACATGTCTAAGAATCTAAGCTGCCATCTAATCTTGTACTGCTATAAATCACGCAGCCCTCCTATGATGTGTTAATGGACCAATTTCTACTTTGAACCAAACCGGATGGCGGATGTACAAAATTAGCAGAACATAGTCTAGGTTTTCATGCAGCCTAAAGTGGTGAACAGTACAACTTCATGCGTTACTTTAGCTCATTTATGTACAGGCATTTCGGGCATAAATATAGAACAATATAAAGTATAAATAAATGAAAATAACGCAGATGTGAGAAGGTCAATAAGGTGAGATAATTGTGTATACATAACATGTTTATAGTACAACAACAAAATGCCTTTATCACCATGAACGTTGATGACATTGGTCTTATAGTATATTTATATTAATAAATTTTCATTTCTTTATGCTGGCAAGCCGACCTATAGAGTGACGTATATGTTTAGACACACAGACCCTTGTGTTTTCTAATCAACCAGCAAGACTACATTTCCCCTGCACACACTTGTACTTCCTTTTCCTTAAGCAGTAAAGTATTAGCGAAAAGAAAGTCTACGAGGAGCAATTTCAACGGCTAGCTAGAGGCCTAATACTTGGCACGCAAGGTTATATTACTATAAATACACAGCAGATCGATCTCTTTTCTTCTGAAACTCAAAACCAAAATCAGCTCATCTCTTCTTTTCTCCTTTTCGAACCCAACTGTCCTTTTTTTTTCGTACAAAAGAAATAAATAGTACAAATAAAAACAACGAAAGCTGCGAGCAAAATTTGAGAGGAAGCTGGGCATTTTCTTGTCGCCCAGTATACTGTTGAGAGGCATTGGTCTCGAACATGGCAACCTGGAATGAGTTATGCGAATCTAACATGGATGGAGTGGTCATTTGGAAAGGGACTGGCGAAGTGGGTTTCAACACAAAGTGGAGCGTCACAGTTTGCATGGCATTTCAGGAAATAGGAGGGGAGTAATGCATGGACGGTGTAGAAGTTTTTGAATGGTTTTTTTAGGCCGTACATCCTTTTTGAAGTAAGAAAAGACGTGAGGCTTGTGGTATGGGAAAGGGTAAGTTCGATGCTGAGAACAGTGAGACCAACGTGTTACTTGCATAAGAAAACGTGAAGTCTGGAAGTCCGGGCGTGACAGTTTTGATGGTGCATGGCGTTGATGGGTGAGGAGGTATGCGGGGCTGTCAGTGGAGTATATAACAGTGAATTTGGGTGCATGGCGGATTGACGTAAACCGTATTTGGGGGGGTGTTATAATCATGACGGGTATTCAGGTGAACTAGGGGTTTGAAACGTGAGTAGCGGCGGCGGTATTATGGAACGTGCGTTGTCATACTGAGGAAGGGGAGCATTATTCGAAGCAAGTCGGATCGAGACGGTATGGGGCGGCTTGAAAATATTTTACGAACGGACGGATCTGTCGCTAGCAGAGTAATGGGTACGTCTTGGAACAACCTAGAACCAGGGCTATCCGACGCAAATCGTTAGTTAACGGTTAACGCGCCAAGGTGAGTAAATTCACTAACTCTGTTTTATTTAAAATATTTCAATTATATTTTAAAATAATGGTTGAATGCTGTGTGATGGTTGATTAGGTAAATTATGGTTAAATTGGTTGAATTATTATATATCGTTGCATATGTACACATCACCGGTTGGATACTGATTCCATCGATTATAATATTCCCTGGTATGGAATCAGTGATAGTTGTTTGACTAACATCTGTGGATGCGGAAACCGGTTGGAGGAATCCAACCGGATTCCTCACTATTTATATGTACTGTTTGTTTTATATAGATGCGCTGTTTGAACCCAAATGACTTTTGAAACCTTGTTGATACTAGCATTGAATGGAAACTCAAACGTTATTTTGATTCAATCAATAGATGATATCAATTAAGGAAGTGGCAACAACCAACCATAAATGTATCATTTATTTTACCCGCTATTGTTTTACCAAAATCACACCGTGTGCGAAGCACGTGTTTCACCATACTTACTAAATGATTTGGTAAAGTGAATTCTTATATTAATAAGATTAATAAGTAAGTAGGCGGAGATTTGCTTGATGATTAATAACAAGTGTTTATTGTTTTAAGAACAATTAAATGAGATATTTACAAGTAGATTATGGTTGGGTTCATATTAAGTCAGATTAGTTAGAATCGATTATTGTTTATTTAATAGTAAATGAGATTATTTAGAAATAAATTATTTTTCTATAGTAATCGATACAAGTGAAATTATTTGGATAAATAAATGTTATTTATTCAAAATGAAAAGCTTTGTTAGAGTTGATTAGTGGGTTAAGCATGGCTAAATATTTACCAAGCAAACTGTTTTGATCAATAATTCAGTTAGATTGGGTTGATTTATCTAATGTAATAAAATTGACGAATAGTTGATTTAATAAGATTTTAAAGTATAAGGGGATTTGTCTAAGGAAGACAAAGCGAAGAGGAATGTTTAAAAAGAGATTTGTCTAAGGAAGACGAAGCGGAGGAAAATGTTTAAAATGGGTTTAAACAAGGAAGTTGAAGCTAATGTAAATAACCGAGTTTGCAAAATAAGGATATGGCGTCATAAAACCATATTTAAAATATAACAAAAAGTACGGTTGGCGGATTTTAAGGTATAAGGGGTTAGAGTTACGAACTTATATTTATTCTAAGATAAGAATGTCGTTGTTCAAGGTCTGAGAGGTAAATAAAAATACCCCAACTTGAATGGCTTCACTATTAGCGAGGAATGGTATTTGTTTGTAACAAGAAAGAGGTGTCAAGATTTTTGTAACGGAAAGAGTTGTCAAGATTTTTGAAACAGAAAGAGGTGTCAAGATTTTTGTAACGGAAAGAGGTGTTGAGATTAAATATAAAATGGAATATAGTAGCGTACTACTATAGCGATAAAATAACGCTGTTGACTAGGCTTAAGCGTGACTATTGTGTCGAGATTAGTTATAAACGGGAGTATTACAGCGTATGACCAGTTTTTGAACTATAACGATAAATTAGCGCTGTTGACCAAACTTAAGTGCGATTGTATGATATTTAGCTATACATCTGAATGGATGTTGTTTTTACTTCGATAGTTAAATAACCGACTATCGAAGTGTTTTGACCCTCGTTGTCAATACGGGGAGACCGGTTGGATATACTATCTGAAACCACTCCGTATAGGCATAAGCGCTGCGAATTAGATTATGCTGAAGACAATTGAAGACGGAGTGAAATGCAAGGGTCGTCCTGTCTCAGAATGGTGCTTTCTGTTTGTCCAGACCCAGGACAACTTGTATGGATGAATGCCTGACAGCGTATTCTTAGAAGATCACCTAAGACGTTCTTTTCAAGATGTTACGTCTGGTGGCGGAGAAATTCGTTTCTCTTGGCTTTTATACCCGTAATATTTTGGGAAGATCAACTAGTGATTTGACGGGTTTGACGATGTGGCATTCAAAGTGTATGGTGGCCAGATTTTCTAAAAGGTAAACGTAGCCTCAAGCTTCACAACCGGGAAATGACAAAAAAATCGGGCAGGCAGCATGGCTATGTGGGTCGCACCCATTAGGGTGTATAATCACCTATCTAGAGAAATTCCTTTTGTTTCTAAATCTATCGATTCTGCCCATTCGGGAAACGGTGGTTTGAGTCCAACCGTTGGTGATATACATTCGATACACTCAAGCGGAATGAGTGGTCGGTCATGTGTGGGCCGGGTTGCAAGACGTTCTTGTTGAACCCAGGTGTATTCGCCTCTAGAGATACATTATCGGAAGGTGGTCCCATACCTTGTCATAGTTGGAATCCAATCTCCAATAAGCGTCCTGCGGGTTTTTGATTTTATACTATGTATGTAGAGCGTGAGATGCAAGCGTTCTACTATTTGGTTATTTATTTGATTAGACATTATTATAATATCACTGGATTTTGATATCAAAATATTTTGGGTTATAGTAAGGTAAAAACCGTCCGTGTTTATGTGTGGACTGGTCTTACTATTATCCTTTTGTTTCAAAAAGGATTTTCAAAGTTAAACCATATGGTTGGAATTTACTCACACCAGTCCCATGACTGACCCGGAGTTTACTTTGTTGTTTTCCCTAAACTCTTGGGTGCCCAAATTTGTATGGGCAGTCAAGTGTTTCAGGCTTTTACAGATACACTTGGAGGAGCTTGAAGCAGGAGGCTTCAACGTTAGTTATTTAGAGTTACTTCCGCTGAATCAAATGTTATGTGTACTCTGATGATGGTATGTATATATGTACAAAACAGATTTGTATTCCAAAGTTATGTTATATAATATATTTTATTCGTTCCGCTGTGAGATTCGTGTTTACTCTGATTATGTTCAGCTGTGTTCTTCTTCTTCTCCTATTCTATTAGTTCTATCTTTTCTATCTCATCCTCTAACTTCTTTCTATTAATGGTCCGGTATTTTCGATGTCTGAACAGTCGACGCTGGGTTTTGTGTCGATTTTCGGAGTCGAGAATCCCTGGGTCGTTACAGATTCTGTTAGTCCAAGATTTTTATGTTAAAATCTTCCTTGATGATAACACATACATATTATATATATAATTTCTACATCAAAAAGAGGTAAGGAATAAGTTTTGCCCACAAAACAAGCGTCTGAAATAATTCAGACAGATGTCTGTTTGCTGAGACAAACTAAATTTTCACATAATATTCAAACGTCTGTTTTGAATTTTTCAGACATTTGAATCTTCTGTGAAATACAATATTTCCTTGCTATTTTATTTTCAAATAAAAACAGACATATGAAAATTATTTTCAGACATCTGATTATGAAGAGTTGCAACCTATTATGAAAAGTCGTACCTTTCTAATCCATATCTCTTGATCAAATCTCTTTGTGAAAAGGTGTAGCTATTTACGTATTATAAATAGAGACCTGATTGAGAGATCAAATCACCGAATTTTATTCTAACTCTTTCTATATTATTCAAAGCTCTCTAATCTCCAAAAGCACTCTACTTTCAATTATTTGAGATTAAAATCTCCCATAATCTTTCACAAACTTCATGTCAGTCATCAAGGAAAGACTATAAGAAGGGTGTACATCATATTTGGCATATTCGTGTAATTAAGAACACATATAGTCATCAATTATTCTGTATTGAGAAAGTCCTCTTCAGCGGTCGAGACAAGAAATCCCATTCGGCTGTTCGGGTAATTGTGAACCTGTTCCTCCAAGTTAAGTGAGAGTGTTTGTGTTAGTGAAATACCAAAAGGGGGTCTGGGATTGGACGTAGGACAGTGATCCGAACCAGTATAAATCGACTGTGTGATTTTTACTTGTAGCTACTACTCTGCTATATACATTCTATTATATTCTCCATACGATCCTACCGCTACTTAGTCACTTTCAATTGGTATCAGAGAAAGGTCACCCTATACCCTTAACACCATTATTTGATACTTTGATAAAATGGAGAATAACCCAAGTACTAGCTCAACTATATTTGCCGAAGGACAATCTACTCAAAGACTACCTCTATTCAATGGATTACAATACAACTATTAGGCTATAAGAATGAGAATATATATGCAAGCAAGTGGTTTTAGTGCATGAAATGTTACTCAAAAATAATTCATGGCACCTACAACTGAATACTCAGCTTGGACGATAGTCCAAAAAGATGAGGCTAATGCAAATGCAACAGCTATGAATATGCTATACTGTGCATTGGATAGAAATGAGTTCAATCGTGTAAGCATTTGTACATCAACATATCAAATATAGGAAACACTTATAACTATCCATGAAGGAACAAGAAAAGTCAAACAAACAAAAATATCAATGCTCAAAAATCAGTTCCAAAACTTCAAGATGAGACAAAATGAAACCATCAACGAAATGTACTCAAGATTTCAAGACATTTTACATGCATTAATTGGACTGGGAGAAAAATATAGTGACTTTGATATTGTATCAAAAGTGCTAAACTCTCTAACTGACGATTAGGAAAGAAAAGTACTGGCCATTGAGGAAGCTAATGATTTATCAGTTATGAAACCTGAAGAACTCATAGGCAATCTCATGTCTTATAAAGTAAATCTTCAAGCAAAAAGAGAATTAGCACAAGAGAAAAAAACGTAGCTTTTCATGCAGATAAAGAAGAATCAAAATCAGAAGATGAGGATTTAGCGTTTATTGCTAAAAACTTTAAGAAGTTTTTAAAATATAGAAAAGGAAATTTCAAGAAAAATAATTCAAGCAAACCTTCATCCTCAAATTTAGAATGCTTTAATTTTCATAAGAAAGGTCACATGGTCAAAGATTGTCCAGAGTTAAAAGAAAATCAGAAGAGCTTCAACAACAAGAATAAGGAAGAAAAACTCAAAAAGAAGGCCTTTTCTGTCACATGGGACGACTCCGATTCAGATTCATCAGACAGTGATAGTGAGAGTGAAAATGAACAAGCAAATGTGTGCTTTATAGCTCAAGAATCTGAAGTAAGTGATTTATCTTATGAAGAATTAATAAAAGTTAATGCTGAATTTTTAAACGTTATAAAAACTCTAATAAAGAAGCTTAAAGAAACTCATAAAAATTGGAATAAAGCTGAATTTGAAAGAGATATGCTAAAAGACGAAAAAATAATCTTAGAAGAAGAACTTGAAAAAGTTCAAGAGACTCTTACAAATTCAGACAGTCAGCTTTCACATTTGAGTCAAGAAATTGAAACTCAAAAGGAAAAGAATGATGAAATTAGTTCTGAAAATCACTTGTTGAAAACAAAAATAAAAGAATTAGAACTAGAAAATAGAAGTATTCTAACTAAGTTAGAAAGTATCCCTAAAAATGTATCTAACTTCAATAATGGAAGAGAAAACTTATCAAGAATTATAGAAAACTCTCGACCATCTTCAAACAAAAATGTTTTAGGGTGTAAAAAAGAATAAAAAATTCCTCCAAAGAAAAATGCCAAACTAAAGAGGAAAATTGAATCAAAAATTAAAAATGAACCAAAATTCATCAAAAAGATTAATAAAATTGAGATATGGGTTCCAAAAACTAACAATAGTTTAATCAGGAACAAACATATCAATTCATTTATGGAATCTGTGCATAATAATAAAAATTAATTGTATAAAAGGGATACTAAACACACTTGGGTTTGGCTTCCTAAGATCTAACTCTTTGGACCCTATCAAAAAGATGGGTACCAATATGCTTATTAATATTTTTTGCATGTCCCACTCAAAAGGAGAAATTGGATCTTAGACAATGGTTGCTCAAAACACATGACCGGAGACAAAGATATGCTTACCAATATTTCATACTTTGATGGTTGCTTTGTTACCTTCGGAGATAATTCAAAAGGCTTCATCATTGGAAAAGGAGACGTGTGCAACTATGGTATTTCATATTTACCCCTTATTACTAATGTTTCCTTAGTTAAAAACTTAAAACATAATTTATTTAGTATTAGTAAATTGTGTGACAAAGGTTTTAAAATAATATTTTCTGAAAATAAGTGTAGTATTTTTGACAAAGAACAAAACCTTATTTTTAAAGGAAATTGAGATAGAAATATTTATGTTTTAAATATGGAAGTTAATAATAATAAAGAAATGTGTTTGATAGCCAATAAAAACGATTCTTGGTTATGGCACAAGCTCTTCTGTCATATAAACTTTAAAACAATATAGAAACTTTCGAAAAATGAGCTAGTAACAGGATTACCTAAAATAAATTTTAAAGTAAATTTTTTTTTGTGAAGATTGTCAAATAGGTAAATTAACAAAATCTTCTTTTAAATCAAAGAAGGTTATTTCTACTTTACAACCATTAGAATTATTACACATGGACTTATTTGGCCCTACTCAAATTCAATCATTAAATCATAATCGATATGTATTAGTAATAATTGATGATTTTTCAAGATAAACATGGGCTATTTTTATGAAGAATAAAAGTGATACCTTTGGAAATTTTAAAAACCTTTATCAAAAGAATTAAAAATTCTAAAGATTTACAAGTTAAGAACATTCGCAGCGATCACATTGGAGAATTCGAGAATGAATCTTTTGAACATTTTTGTAAAAAGAAAGGAATAAATCATAATTTCACTTTTCCTATAACTCCACAACCAAATGGGGTTGTAGAAAGAAAGAATAGAACCTTACAAGAATGTGCTAGAACCTTATTAAATGAAAGTACTTTACCAAAACAATTTTGGGCCGAAGCTGTAGCAACTGCTTGTTACGTATTAAATCAAATTTCCATTCGTCCTCTGACTAAAAATACACCTTACAATCTTTTTAATGGAAGAAAAACAAACATTTTTTATTTTAAAGTTTTTGGTTTTAAATGTTTATTCTTAATACTAAAGACAACTCGGCAAATTTGATGCAAAAGATGATCATGGAATTTTTGTTGGATATTCACAACGTAGTAAGGCTTATCATATTTTCAATAAATGCACTAATGTTATAGAATCTTTACACGTATCTATTGATGAAAACTTTGATAAAAATATAAAGAGCAAAGATGATGATGAACTCATTGAAAATACTAGTCTTGAAAATACTGAAAATAATTCCAGACAACATATTAGATCACCTCACAAAATTTTAAGAGACCATCGTACACAAAACATTATTGGTGAAATCGATTCACACGTTCGAACAAGAAGTCAACTAAATCAAATGGGTCATGTAGCATTTCTTTCAACTATTGAACCCAAAAATCCAAAAGAAGCCTCTACGGATGACTACTGGATAATAGCTATGCAAGGGGAACTGAACCAACTCGAACGTAATGATGTCTCGGAGTTAGTACCTCGACCAAACGATCAATCAGTTATTAGTACAAAATGGATATATAAAAACAAGGATGATGAACCTGAAAATATTACAAGAAATAAAGCCAGATTAGTAGCTCAAGGGTATAATCAAGAAGAAGGTATCGATTATGAAGAAACTTTCGCACCGTAGCAAGACTAGAAGCTATACACATTCTCTTAGTATACGCGAGTTTTCATAATTTCAAACTTTACCAAATGGATATTAAAAGTGCTTTCTTAAATGGTTTTATTAAAGAAAATGTTTAGCAGAACAACCATCATTATTTATACATGAAAAATATCCAGATTACGTCTATAAACTTAAAATGGCCTTATATATCTCATAACAAGCACCTCGTGCTTGGTATGAAAGACTTAAAAGTTATTTAATAAATTCTGGTTTTCGTATTGGAAAAGCAGATCAAATATTATTTATTAAAAATACAAATAAAGATATTTTAATTGTACAAATTTATGTCAACGATATAATTTTTGGTTCAACTAATGAAAATTTATGTACAAAATTTTCTACAATTATGACAAACGAATTAGAAATGTCTCATATGGGAAAATTATCGTACTTTCTCGGTTTACAAACTAAATAAGTTTCAAATGGAATTTTTACCTATCAAGAAAAATATTGTACTAACCTAATTAAACGTTTTAGTTTAGACAACACTTCTAGAAAGCCAACTCCAATAAGTTCTACAGCTCATTTTGAAAAAGACGTAAAAGGAAAAAATGTTGACCAAAAACTATATAGAAGTATGATTGGCTCAATATTTTATTTAACTACAAGTCGTCCTGACATAATGATGAGTGTATGTTTGTGTGCACGATTTCAAGAAGATCTGAAAGAGTCGCATTTAAGAGTAGTAAAATGTATTTTAAGATATTGTAATAATACTAAGGACTTCGGTCTTTTTTATCCAAAAGGATGTCCATTCGAATTACTTTCTTATAGTGATGCTGATTTTGGTGGATCCCAGACGGATAGAAAAAGTACAAGTGGTACGTGCCATTTCATTGGAAAATCACTTGTATCCATGTTTAGTAAGAAACAGAATTGTGTATCACTCTCTACATGTGAAGCATAATACATATCTGCTGCTTTAGCTTGTGCACAGATAATCTATATGCAACAAACACTCAAAGATTTTTGAGTAAATTTAACCAAATCTACAACATATTGTGATAATACAAGTGCGATAAATTTATCCAAAAATCCAATAAATAACTCCAGAACTAAACATTAGATATCCGACATCATTTTTTATGTGACAAAATAGAAAAAGGTATTATCAATTTAGATTTTATCTCAATTGAAAATCAGATTGCAGATATATTCACTAAACCACTATTGGAAAATCCCTTTATTAAACTAAGATGTGAATTAGGGATAATATCAGCTAAAGATATACAGCTTAGTATAGTATTACTTTAATTAGTACAGCAAGTTCGCACTCATATTTAACCAACTAGCTAAATTTAGCATTTTCCTAAAAACACTCTTTCCACTAGAATATTTCTCTGGCTATAGCTCTTTTATAATATGTAACGACCCGGAAAATCTGAACCAGTTTAAAATTTTTAAATTGGCTATTTAAGTGAATTTTAAGTATTTAAAATAAATATTTTAAATAATAGCGATGAAAAGTGTGGTTGAATCGATGTTGAAAATGAATATAATTAATTTGAATTATAAACATGGCCTGAAATGGCGCGGGAATTTCGAAATTTGAATTCAAACTTTGATTGATTGTACCAGGTGCAAAATAAAACGGATTTTAGTGAAACCAAAAATATTTAAATCTATTAGTGAATATATTTCTAGCGAATCTGAAAAATCGAAGTTTCGTAGTGGGAGTCAAAAGTTATGGCCAAATGAATTTTCAGAAGGGTCGCTATAAAATTTATATCGCCCGTGAAAATAGACATTTTGCAAACAACCTCGGAATTCGACGAAACCGCTTTTGTTGGATCCGGGATGTGAAGTTATTGCTAGGTTTCAAATTTCATATTTTTTGAAGATAGTATGTGAGCGTGGCAAAGAAAAATGTGTTTTGGTCAATTACAGCTAAATTGGATCGACCAGAAAAGGGCCATTTTTCAAATGATCTCAGAATTCAACGAAACTAGTTTTGTTGGGACCATATCGTCAAAACATAGCTGGATTTATTTTTTGGGAGTTTTTAGAATCAGTATGTGGCCCCACCAAATTGAAATGTACGTTCAAATCGAATATTGAATATTTTATATTTTAATTTGAAGAAAAACTAGTGGAAACAATCGAACGGGCCTACGAAACATATCCCATTGTGTTCGGAAGGGGGTTATTTAGCTAGGGGCGACAGTCGTTGGGTTTGGATTGGAGTTCGTATGGAGAAACACTATTTTGGAAGTTATAAATATCACGGACCAATCATATTTTTTATAAAAAAAAGGCGGAACACTCTCTCTCCCCGCTCCAGCGAACGACGGCCACCCTCCCAACCTTCTCTCTTTGATTCCTCCTCCATCTCTCAATGGAATCGAGCACCACCACTTGGTCTTGAAAGCTCTCTCCTCCCTCTTCACATCCATACCCATTTAGCCCACCCCTGTTGCGTGTAGCTCGAGTTACGAGCCCGGGAAGTTGCCCACTTTGGAGCGCCGCCGTGACCATCTGGCCCCACCGAACCGCCAGCCGCCACCACGCGCCTGAAGCCCCCTCGACCCTCTTTCAAGTGGTACAACCCGATCCTCCTCCCGTGCAGCGAATCAAAAGATATCGGCAAACCTAGTTTTGAGCGAGGAATAGAGGTAACGGCTTTGGCCAATTCAAACTGAAAATTACACTTTTAAGTGTTGCAAACTTGTAAAAAATCATATCTTTTTCGTTTCTTGTCGAAATCCAGTGAAACAAGAAACATCGGGACTGTGAGGACGTCTTCTACATTTTAGAAGAGATCGCATATTTCTCTGAGTCTTCTGCAATTTTTGGTGGAGTGGAACCCAATGTGAGATTTTTAATTTGTAAACGATGGAAATCAACGATGTATAAATTATATAGTCGATGTATGAGTTATATAAGCGTTGTACACCACATGTATAGCATTGTATAAGTTGTGTGTTCGATGTATAAGTTATATATGCATTGTAAAAATTATATATGCGATGAAATGACATTGAAATGAATTGAAGTAAATTGAAATATATTTATATACGAATATATATATATATGTACTCCCCTCGTCCATAGACCATGGACGATATTTATTGGTTGTGATAGATTTTTGGGATTATTTGTTGATGTGAAATTGGTTGATAAAATTGTTTGTGGTTCAGAATGATTGATTGTGGTTGAAAAATACCCATCTGTGGTTGAAAACAAAATTAGGATAGATTATGGAAATGAAAATAAAACATGCCGCCTACGTGCGAACTAGATGCATGAATCCCCATTGTCAAAAACCGCAAGGTTTTAAGGTAGAGCGAGGAGCCGTACTTCGATACGGTCCCGGTTTTAACTACCCTGCCGTTATGCTGCCGAAATTTTCAATAATATTCATGTGTTAGAATTATTTTCATTTGTTGAAATTATTTTCATGTGTTGAATAGAAATTCATTCGTTGAATAGAAATTCATGTGTTGAATAGTCGTGTTTTGAAATAAATTGTTTTATAATAAAAATCATATTTTTATCATCTATATGAACTATATAAAATGGTCGTGTTTTGAAATAAATTGTTTTACAATAAAAATCATATTTTTATCATCTATATGAACTATATAAAATGGTCGTGTTTTGAAATAAATTGTTTTATAATAAAAATCATATTTTTATCATCTATATGAACTGTATAAAATAGTCGTGTTTTGAAATAAATCGTTTTACAATAAAAATTACATTTTTATGATATACATGAATTGTTAAAAATAGTGAAGTGTTGAAATAAATGTCTGTTGGATAAAAATATCATTTTTTATCAAATGAATGAAATGAATATGGTTTTGAAATCGAAAAATTGATTATATATATATATAATTAAAATAAATCGAATAACGAAGCTGCAGTTTGTATTTTGAAACCGTGATTTTTAACGATTAGTGCGGGAGATCCGACCATCGGATTTTCTCGAAACAGCAACCGTTGGGTTCGCCTTGGAAATATATTTCCAAAGGCACCAACTTTGTAAAGATCCAACGGTTGGATTGTCTGGAATGTTTAATTCAAATCTGAAGAAAAACAGCGCCAAAATCGATTATATATATATATATATATATAATTAAATCGAATAACAATGCTGCAGTTCGTATTTTGAAATCGTAACTTCAAACGATTAGTGCGGGAGATCCGACCGTCGGATTTTCCCAAAACTGAAATCGTTGGATTCGTTTTGAAAAGATCTTTCTAATGATATAAATTGTGTGAAGATCCAATGGTTAGATTTTCAGATATGTGTAAATCAAATCTGGAGAAAAACAGCGCCACGGCCGCATTATGGCCTGAAGCGTCGTTTGAATGAATTGGCTATTTTTAAATAAATAAAAATAGCGATAAATCGTGATAAAATATTATAAGCTATATGGAATGGAAATAAACTGAATTTGCTCGGTTTATGTGATATTTGATAGTTGAATGTGTATGGTGTGAAAATTACATTAAAGAACAGAATTGGTGGTGTCGAATAATTTAACCATTGAAATGAATTGATTTGAAATTCTAGATACGTGAATTATTTGAAAAGGCCGAGTTAATTCTCATTTCAAATAATTGATCGACGAGTGAAAGTCAAAGATATGAAGACGGTGCAAGACCGATGATCTTCACGTCGAATGGAGGGGTGCTACTGATGCTCATGATAGGAGTAGCTACCTTGACGGGGCTGAAGTAGTAGCCACCCGGACGTACTTGTTAATTGTACGGATATGCGAGGTATTGAGTGCCTCCGGTTTCGTTCAGACCCAGAACGAACGTGTAAATGGACTGTGTGTCTGACATTGGATTTTGTTCTGTGCTGATTGATCTCTATTAAATATATATCTGTTTGGCGGCGGAGAATTTATTCTCTTGCTTAACGCCCTTCTCTGAGACGTACGAGCCCAGAGGTTATATATCGAAAGAAATCAGTCGAGTGGCGTGAATTGCCTGTGTGGCATGCCTAAGTGGAAGATGATCAAGGCTTCTGTTGAAAAGCAAAGTCTTGTGGTTGATGATCAAAGCACGGCCTGTGTGGCGTAGCTTTGTGTATAACGTGAATTCGCGAGCCTCACACCCCAGTATGGAACAGAAACGGGACAAGGATCCAGGGAGGACATGCGTTTCTTTCTGGCTAGGATGGTGTCAGTGACCTTCCAGCCCTGACGTTTATATTATTTTCACCTGTGTAGTTGTTGCTGTTGCGAGGCGCCTCGGATATATTGGTCGATTCGGGACTGATGGAGTTATTGGGCTCATTTAGGCCCCAAAGGGCGGGGAAACGTAGTGTTCAGGCATTTTAATCCACATCGGTGGACCGGCCCTGTGGCTCCTAAGGCTTGCCTGAGACATGGTAGGTTAGATTGTCTCGAATTCGGTAAGGACTATCTTTTGCCTTGGTTCATGATGGAAATCCAATTTCCAAATACGACACCGTGCGGTTTTGATTGTATATATATATATATATATATATACATATACATATATATATATATGGCAACATGATATATGGTACCCATGTCGTCTATGATTAATAGTTATGATTGAAATTGTTTTTGGAATATATATACACTAGCAATAATACCAAATGACTTGTTTTGCTCGTATCAAGCATATTTTGGCCATTATAAGGTAAAACTCTATCCTCCGGTTTGTGCTGCATTGTGCGATGGGAACTGAGTCTTATAATGGTTTCATTTCTATAAAAAGCATTGCGATGTTGAAAAGATTTATTTGTTTTAAAGCACTGGCAATCCAATGGAGTAAACCCGTTCCGCGAAAGTGGCGTGGTCCTGTGATTATCCATATTTGAAAATGTGTTAAGTAGATTTCTCATACTAGTCCCATGACTGACTCGTAGTTTGTTTCACTTGCAAACTCGGATGCCCCTATTTCTACATGGGCAGCCTTGTATTCAGGTTTTAGCAGGCTCTTTCTGGGTAGCTGGAGCTGAAGATGGATTCTATCATTTATCTCTTTTTATGCTATTCAGCTTCAGTTGTACATATTAGGTTTTCTTTTCCACTGTAGACATTTTATGTATAGCTGAACTGTATTTTGTACTAAGTATGATCCTATATACTGTGTAACTCTGATGATTATATTTATCTAGTGTATTCTATTGTACATTATCTAGTTTATTTAATTATTTCTGTTCTGCTATTATCTGTTTATGTGTCATATTCCAAAGATTACCCTTGCCACCGTCTTATCGGGAATGGGGTCGTCACATAATACCAACCGCATATTTATCTCTTAACCTCACCTATATAAATGTTGCTTATCAAAAACAAAGCATTAGTTATCAAACTTCAAAATCAACTATGTCCTCTAACAACTCAAATTCATCGAAAAATATTACTTCCACAACGGATGGTTCATCTGATACTCTGCAATTTCCTAAACCAACTCCCACAAATGAACCACAATATCAATAGGGAAACTATCACACAGGATTTACTCCTGATGCAAAGAAGGAAAAAAGAGCACTATTTTCTTCATCGGATACAAAAAGGAAAGTGGATGAAATTCACCACTATCAAGCAGAGCAAATATCACTCCAAAAAGAATTATATTTTGAGCAAAAGGTCACTGTAACTCATTTAAGACTTCTCGAAAAGATGATTCATAAATTATGTGGATCAAATATGAAGAATGTTTCTTCACCTCTTCCAATACCACCGAATCATGTAGATCTGTCATCATCTTATTCAACAGAGAAAGAATCGGTGAATCCTACGTCAAAATACAATTCCTTCTCTCCTCAGTGACCATCATATAGTCCAAACTCTTGGGATAACAATTACAAAGATAATGAAGGGAAGAGTTCATCAACACCAACGAAGACCCCACCGTCTAAACATTAAACTCTAGTTTCAATTTATTATTAATTTTTAATATTTAACTTGTTATCAATTCATATATAAAATAAATGAAGCTCTTTTCACAAAAGTTTCTAAAAACAGACGTCTGAATTAAATTAAACAGACATCTGAATCGAAGATATATTATATTTTTAACCCTCAAAACAGATGTCTGATTGAAATAAAACAGACGTCTGAAAAGTGGCCAAAATGAATCATATTCTTGTGGGTTTGAAATTATCCAGAATCGGACGTCTGACTGAAAACTTCAGACGTCTGATCCACAAGTCAAAAAAATTTACCCTTGTAGAAAACGTCTGACCACAAATTAAAAGATGTCTAAATTTACCCAAAAACGAACTGTTTCCTTGCGGGTTCTAATTCACAACAAAATAGATGTCTGTTTTAAAATTTCAGACGTGTGACTGGAAACTGACATGTTTTAAGGGCATATGTCCTTTACCAACCATCATAACTCTTCATCTGTTCACTTTTCATCTTTTTACTTCCTATAAAAACCCTAGCCCCCAATTCTCAAATTCACCTCAAATATTCAATCTTTTAACACAAAATCATGGCACATCGAGGTAAACATACAAGAGAAGAAGAATCAGATCCTCCATCCGAAGAATTAATTCAAAAATGGATATGTGATGATACCGCCAAGGAAAGATACAAGGCAATGAAGGATTCCAAACTCTTCGAAGGTACTTTCGTAAAGTTTGATGCTTTTTCAAATTATAGGCTACAACAATATGCTAGGCACTTTCATTTCAAATCACTAGTTGATTATAATACGAATAATGTCAAAATTTATCCTTTACTAGTGAAGTTGTTTTTGCCGAATTTGAATCACGATCATACTAAACCTCAAGTCAAAAAGGATTTTGTTTGGTCATGGGTTTGTGGGAAACGTACTCTTCTTTCAATGCAATGATTAGGGCAAATTTTGCAATGTGCTTGGCAAAGACTTGATATCGACACAATTAGTGGATATATCTATAAGGGATGAGATATCGCACAAATTCCTTTCTGATAATCTCATTAAATTGCATGAACTTACTTCCACTCATCTCTGACCATAAGCTCGCTTACTAAATCGCATACTGGTCCGAACCATTCAACCCCGCAAAGGGAGCTATGAAAAAGTCTACAGACGAGATTTGTAAGCCTTATACGCCCTATACTCAAATAAGCAAATCAATTGGGCAAAGATCATCATGGATGAATGGACGGATATCACATATAAGCGAAGGTATAAGACTTTACATTATGGTGCTTATATTACTCGGATCCTTACTGCTTGCGAAATAAACATACCTAATACTCCTTCGATAGGAATAAAAGAAATTGGTTCGAAGACATTGAAACTTAAGGATATTGATCCTAATCCCACCGCTTTGGAGTATATGTCTCTTGAAACTTGGACTGAACATGTAGCATCGCACCAGAAGCAATTATACCCGAGCCTTCTCACCGTCGTCAACTTAAGGAAGATGAAGAAGAAGACAGAATTCAAGTTATCTCTCCGACACTTATTCAAAACAAGCCTTAGTTACGCTTTCACGAAATCAATCAAAATTTCATAAAGAGCTAAAGCGTTTTGAGAAACAAACAAATAAGAAATTTGATTCCATCAAAGGTTTTTTAAACAAAATCAGGGAAGCAGTTTCTTGCACTGGCACTTCTTCTAGCCAGGCTCAAGCTCTAGCTCCAGCTCCATTTCAATGGTCATCTAGCTCGGCTGAAGAAGTTCCCGATAGTGGCTCGAAACATGGTTATCCTAAAGACGGTGGGACAACTATTGTAGGATCTACCTCCGAGGACTAGTAAGCATGGTTGGTGGTACGGTGGCCTACGTATTTTAACTAAAAACTTTTAAATTAACTAAGTGCTTTGTAATATTTTGGTACTTATCTCTTTATTTTGTCACAAAACTCTACTACGTTATGTCCAAATAGTGGTGCTTATTTATTTTATGTCTTTGTCTATGGTATGTTTGTGTGTAATGATACTTAAGTTTTTACATAAGTATTTCTTTTTGTCAAATAACAAAGAGGGAGAAACTAGAAGTGATATATGCATATTGACAGGGGAGCTTATGTAGTTGTCATTAGTCAAAAAAGGGGAGAATGTTGAATCTCGCTATATAGCGTTTTGACTATGACAACTAAACATAAGCATATACATCATATCGACTAACTCTGTTTTGCAAGAAGATATTCGACAAGCAGATTCAAGAACACAAAATAAAGATTATATATGTTGTAAGAGTCTGTTAGTCCTAAATTTTTATGTTAAAATCTTCCTTGATGATCACACACACATATTATATATATATATATACACTTACTTCCTACATCAAAAAGAGGTAAGGAATAAGTTTTGCCCAGAAAACAGATGTCTGAAATAATTCAGATAGTTGTATGTTTGCTGAGACAAACTAAAATTTTACATAATATTCAGATGTCTGTTTTGAATTTTTCAGACGTTTGAATCTTCTACGAAATACCATATTTCCTTGCTGTTTTATTTTTCAAATCGAAACAGACATCTGAAAATTATTTCTAGACATCTAATTACGAAGAGTTGCAACCTATTATGAAAAGTCATAACTTTCTAATCCATATCTCTTGATAAAATCTCTTCGTGAAAATGTGTAGCTATTTATATATTATAAGTAGAGACCTGATTGAGAGATCAAATCACCGAATTTCATTCTAACTCTTTCTATATTATTCAAAGCTCTCTAATCTCCAAAAGTACTCTACTTTCAATTATTTGAGATTTAAATCTTCCATAATTTTTCACAAACTTCACGTCTATCATCAAGGAAAGACTATAGGAAGGGTGTACTTCATATTTGGCATATTCGTGTTATTAAGAACGCATATAGTCAACAATTATTATGTATTGAGAAATTCCTCTTCCGCGGTTGAGACAAGAAAACCCGTTCGGCTGTTCGGGTAATTGTGAACCTATTCCTCTGGGTTAAGTGAGGGTGTTTGTGTTAGTGAAATACCAGAAGGGAGTCTGGGACTGGATGTAAGGCAGTGGTCCGAACCAGTATAAATCGACTGTGTGATATTTACTTACAGCTACTACTCTACTATATACATTCTATTATATTCTCCATACAATCCTACCGCTACTTAGTCACTTTCATTTTATTTGCAATATTTACGACAATATTTATAGACGACGTAAGGGTAAAAATGTAATCCGCTTACGTTATTTTCAATAGTATATTTATCGTACACACTATCATATATTGCATACTATATTATATGATATCTAGTTTAACGAATCATGAGAGGATGAGAATCTCAAACATCCTTTAAGTTACTTTAGTTGATTTACTTTCATAAGAACGTTAGTCCTGACTTGAATAAATTGTTTTTACTTTATTTTCGGGTCAAACCGGGTATTACAATATTGAGATTTCACCTTTCGGAGCTGATCACTTGTTGAAGACATCATCTCTATCTATTTATGTTAGTAATCCTTTTGTATTAGAAATTCGCCGTATTTAGACTTCCATTGTACTAGCTTTTGTAACTCTGATATTATGCATAAGTTTGAGATTTTGTATTTAGTAACTTCATGAAATGATATTGCATTTTATTTATTCCGCTACAAGATATTTAGCTTTTATGTGTTAGTGATTTGTTTGTGATTATGTGATGGTTTTATATTTAACCCTGTAGTAATAACAGTCTGCTATTTTTAACGTTTTGAATTGATTTTATTACCGATTTGAATAGTTAGAAAAAGCAGGTCATTTATAAACAACAACAATGGTTGTTAAACAGAATGATCATTAAATAAATGCAGACTTACAAATGGGAAATTCTAATGATTTGACCTTACTTTTAGTTTCACAAGGGAGACTACAACCCTATATGGCTGACTCGGGGCATTCAAGTATAACTATTTAATAAACCATCAGAAGAAAACTGGGTTGTCTGTCCGAATATAACCCTTTATCTGATTTTTGTCTAATTTATAGTTTTACTAGGCTAGTTAAGAACCTAATGGTTTTGTGGGCCCATCAATTCCTTATCTCATTGTGTATTCCTTTCGGTGCGTAATATGTTTCTAGTTTTACCCCTAACCCTTCCTTATGCATTGCAATTGTGGACTTATTTCAACTAAGGATGATCATTGAAGTATAAGGGGCGACCCTACACCAGTCCCATCTATTTTTCTAATCTTCGAAGTTAAACTTATTGTTATCACAATTTATCCAACAGTGATAGGATTGTTGATACTTTTAATGAATTATTAGGTTCAACACCCTGAATATTTCCTTGAAATAATTCGTTATACTTGTGTCAATTCTTGAAATTCTCTTTAAAACAAGGAAACTCGTAACCTTCTACTAAATAATAATTATGCAAAAATATAAGTTTTGCCATTCAATGCCTTTATGAAGTGAATATACTTCAAAACTTAGGGCCACAAAGCCAAAATCCTTTGAAAGCTAAGAATAAAACAATGGATGACACATGTGCATCAATATTGATGCTTTACCCTTAAATATAGAGTAAAAACAATAGGGGTTTACAATTTTAAAAGCTTAGAACGACACAAAATGTGCTCTACACCTATATGGAGTTGACAACTAAATAAAACGGAGGCTGCGGTCTATTTAAAACAAGGCAATATGAAATATGGTCTCGCCCATTATTATATGTGTATGCTTCTTAAAACGGCGACATAAACCCTTTAAGACTTGATTCAAAACCAAATTGATGCTGACACGATACGTCATGTACCAACACCCATCCATTCAAAAATGAGCAAAGGCGACATGCTCTGTATCAAACCAAATAAAGGGGATTGGTTTTGAGCAAAAGCGGCTCACCAGTTTTGACTTAGGTGTGTCGAGTGACTATTCCCATTGCGTATTGACCAGGAAAAACACTCCATACCAATTTTATTTGATATGTCTTGAAGATGTGACTAACCTGGGCGACACAAAGGGGCAAAGGCGATATGTCTGCTTAGGGATTAAGTAAAACCAATGAATATAAACTATTATTTCTTTATTTAAAGTAATATTTCTTTACTAACTCCATGTTTTTCATCGAAATCTAATTGGCTGAGAAATTTCTTTATACAAATCTTTTTAGATTTGTGTCATAAATCTAACTTTTTTATTATTAGAATAATTGCAAACCCCTTAATTTATATAAATAAATTAATAATTATACTTAAGCGCTCATAAAATTCATATTAATTTATAAAAACATGGGAGAAATATCAAAAAATCACATAAACTCGTGAATGGCCTTCGCTGTCTTATCTTAATTTTTCGGACAAAACATTATTTAGTTATTTTAAATAATTAAATACTTTTAATATATATATATATATATATATATATATATTCCCTCTTAGAAAAGTCACCAAATATTCATACTTGCATAGAAAATTATGAAACTTATATACTCAATTCCAAAATAATGTTTCGAACATTATACCAAAATTTCAAGTCATTTGGGTGAAATATGATAAATTTCTAAATTAGACCTACATTAACATCCCTTGAATATACATGTAAACAATTAACAAACATATGTGCCAATATTTAATAATCGAGCATGGCATAATACTCACAAACATACATAGTGAATTCATGTTTTACACAAAACCAAATCATACCAACAAACTATGAGATAATATTATTATTCACCATACTTAATTTAGACAAGATGAGATTTGATGATGGCCTAATTTCCTTAACTTAGATCCATTATCTTCTAGTTGTGCCTTCTTTACTCTCCTTTATAACGACCGACCTCTTTAGGTTTTGGTCTATTTGAAATGAGAAATGAAGTGAAGGAGATGAGAAGATAAGTGTTTAAGGGTAGGAAGCACTATCTTTTCTATTTTCCGCTCTTATAATCCTCTTTCATATTAATAATACTAATTGATTTAATTAGTTTGTTAATTATGGCTCGACCCAGTTATTTATCGAATTTCATTCTTCTCAATAACTCACATCATTTTATTTTATTTTATTTACCCAATTAAATGCCGTAAATAATATCTATCAAATTTAGGATGTTACTCTTCACCACTTCCACGCCACTTCAACTATGACCAACAACCTAATCAACAAATCCTATATGTAAATTACTACATCTCCCTCACCTTCAATCACGATCAGAAATTTCACCAATAGCCAGCTTCAAATCATCATCAACCACCAGCTTCCGCCTCCATTATCTCAGCTTTAGTATATACATATACTTCTTCCAACTCCACCCCAGCTCTCTCTAACCAGTAATTGCACCTACAGTTGATTATCATCAACATTTACCTCACTAAAACAAATGATCTGTTAGCCCTACCTTCTCACTCAACTGGTAACATCCAGCCTACTCATACACATACTCAATGTGCAAATATTTGCAAGTAACAAATATTTACCCCATAAAAAAATTGTCAATAGCTTACAGCTCCGTCAATCCACCTTTAGCATATACAAATACTTCCTCTATGTCCATCCCTCCCACCATCCTATAGCTCCACCTACAGCTAGCCATCACTACCATTCATCCTATACAAACACATATTCATGATGTAAATATTTACTACATAAATATTTGTCTTTATCCAAAAAAAAAAAATCCTCAAAGCATATGAAATGGATCTTAATAGAAAGATAATTTGTAATTTCATAATGAAAACAAAATTGAAATATGTTAAAAAGGTATCACATTCTTAATTGTGCAAATATTTTTAGCAAATATGATGTCTAACGACAACAGTGGCTAGGCTAAGTAATTCAGGAATGAATTATTTCAGTGTACATAATGATGTGCGCCTAATGTTGACACCAAAAACTGGCATAACACCAAAAGATAGACTTTTGTAGAGATTAAAATAAAGATTAACAAATAAAAAGAACGTAAAACAAGAAAAATCGCACACAGATTTATAGTGGTTCGGCGTTAAAGAGCCTACGTCCACTTTATAAGATTTTATATATTGTTCTTGCTAGTAAAGTAATAACAATGATGGGATAAGAGAATAACGGCACTAAGATTACAAGCATTTTCAGCTTTTATGATCCTCTTCTTTCTCCCAAAACCAAAAAAAAAGATCCTCCTTTCTGAACTGAAAAGAGGTATTTATAGATGACACAATATTAGGCCGTCTTGGACACATGCCATGAGATCCAAATAGATAGCTGATATTGAATGACTCGGTTTCCCCTGAAGAGTTGGTATTCTCCGCGCATTATCAGTGTGGATTAGCACTGGATCCCTCTAGCTTGAGTAATTTGAAAGAAAAGATCTGGGGCAAGCTAATCCTTAGGCCGGTTTTCCAGATTTCAACTGTACACACCATAGCTGATCATACTTGGTCATATTAGGCTCCCTCTGGGCCACGCCTAATGAGGGAAATGAACTAAGACGTCAGGCTTTATTAATTTATCCAACTCGAATACGTCGGATGTGAATCTGCCATATTATTATGCCTTAATGGGCGATCCGAAAGGGCCATCAACACTTTGCCCCCCAAAGTAGGGTGTGTTGGTAACAGAACATACTTTGAAATCATTTAGCTTGAACAAACTTTCTCACTTCAATCAAAGAATCTTGGAGATCGGGCTGCACTAGATCGACTTAGGTCTTTGGTCGAGCCTTTTCCCGTCAGTCGAGCCAGAGAACTAGAAAGGGATTTCCCTGACCTCGTTTTTACATGGATTGAGCCCGCCTCCGAGCTACAGGTGGCTGCTGACAAGGCCGAGCACAAGAAAATAACAAAACATATGAATTCCCAAATCAAGCAAAAGAGTATGGAATGTGACAATATGAAGGCTGAAATCAGATCCTTCAATGCTGACAAAGCTCGACTGGATTTGGAAGTGCAGAATCTCAAAGCCACACTTCACTCGTCCGAATTTGCCAAAAGCTTAGCTGAACAAAATGTTGATGCAGCGATCGAGCCGACCAGCAATCTGCAGCTTCAGCACGACATCGATATCCAGGCGGCCAAGTTCAAGCACACTCAGGAAAGGATCGAGTTAAAGAAGGGGAACGCTCGTCAGGTTCTTGAATTTTTGTTAAGTTCCTTCGTCATAGGGATCTATCGTGGATGCCGAAGTATCCCATGGTTCTAGCTTATGCATGGGGAATAATTCTGGGTGAGGAGAGAAGAATAGCGCAATGGCAACCAGTAGACGAAGAGCTTCTAATGACCCGAATTCTAAACTGGAAGAGACGGGTGATGTTGGTCGAAAGGAGAAGGCAGGAAGAGGCTACAATGGCAGCAGAGCGTCGTAGGGTAAAAGGAGAGTCGGTCCCTAACAACAGCCAGGTTAAAGCATCTACTGTTTTTGCCATCACAAAACTGAGAAAGGCTCGTCATCCGCTTTTCCACGTGATCTAACCGGAGTTGCTGAAGAAAAATTAACTGAACCTGATGTCAGAGGCAAGGTTACTTGATTTTAAGTTTACTTTTCCCACCTTCATTCGCATGCCATCTCCTTTCCTTCTTCTTTTAGGCACCTCCGGGACGAATGAGAGTAGACTCCGCCGCTAACGAGAGACAGGGTGATGTAGATGCAGCCGAAGGACCGAAGGCGGAGAGAATTAATATAGGGTCATCAAAGGACGATGATATCCAGATAATCTCAAAGCTGAAGAAAGGTGATTGTCCGTCTATGGCAGAGGGTCAAGCTCGAATGGAGATGGATATTTCTTCCGTAAAACCTGAACCATCTAAGGATGTTATGAACATTCAATCTACTCGAGCTATTCTCCCGACTATCCTTTCTTCGGTCGAAGTTCCTTCCTTTCCTGGTTCTACTAGTCCGCAGGCCTTGGCGCCAGTTCCCTATCCCTTTGGGAGTATGCTTGGGGGACTTCGACGCTTTCTGTGCTCTTGTGTGGCTATAGAGATTGTTAAACATAGAGGGTCGATGGAGATGATCGAGCACGGGGAGATGTTTCCCCCATCCTGTAACACCCCACTCCCGCTATGATCACTCACTAAGGGAATGCCATAGCATCGGTGGAGTATTTTAGTGAATATAGAACAGAAAAATTACAACAAGACAGATATAAATAGTACTTGAAATTTTAAAACATCATCTCATAACAGCGGAAGTAAAACATGTCTGGTTACATCATAAAACCACAATAAAGGTCAAGTACAATATCCATCAAAATAAAGAAGTACATAATCCCACTCTCATACAATAGCCAAACAAAAGAAAAGATAACTGGATAACTGGAGCTTTACATCTATCCAAGCTCCTAAAGACTGGAACAGCAATCCGATCAAGCTCCACTACTGCTAGGATCCACCGTAGGACCTGAGGGTTGGGAAAAAGATAAAAACAACAGGGTCAGACATAAGTCTGAGCGAGTCCTATAACTTTAACAATACAATCGTTAAAGTAACCAGAGAAGACATAAACTGATATACGGTAACATATAGGGATGAATGGCTACCCTAAGCAGTCAACTAAACGAAGATAAAGGATAAAGACGCATCTACCCTCCCTAAGGTAAATTACTAAACTGCACCACACCAGTCGTTCCTAACTTAAAGGTTGATCCCACCCAAGGACTTATAAAATTTACTAATTAGTACCTGCGTACCCCTAGGTGACCAAGTAGGCGCCACGGGGCCCTACAATCCACTAGGTGTACACACTACTTCCCATTCGATCGGCTCCCTAACGTAGATACCCGTGCTGGCCCCACCGTGGGATGTATCATTCCCCAATGTGGCAACCTGATGAAACTAAAGGTGCACGGCTTATATCTACTCGATGCAACAACGGCTTACCTACCAGCCCGGGCCCACTCACGCATATGAAGCCCGTTGGACTTGCGTTGCCACCGCTAACCCGTTTGCCTCTTACAGTCAAGCCCAGTATGCGTGTCCCGTCCTCGACATGGGTCGAGCCCACAAAGATACGTATGGGTTACTGGTTGAAATGGGCCTCCACAAGCTACCCACCTAAGCTTGTCCCTTTTTCTAGTATATCCCACTTAACCCTTTAATCATGTTTTAATTACATGTTCTATTTTGGTTAAGTATTCTAATCGTATTTTCTATTGCCACCCAAGGCAACCACTAGATTTTCTCATGCCACCCGAGGCACCCACTTAACCCCTCATGTCCCTCTACATGCTAATGTGGTTAAGTGTTTCTTAATTAATTAATTAAGAACGTAACCTTTGTAAAGACCTCTCACATTAGACTGTCTTTTATGACCGCTGGTTAAGCCGGTTGGGTCCGGGCAGCCTTATGTCATAACAGAGTCTAACCTCGTGTCTTTACATTAATTACGTATTTAGTTTGTGCCTAAGACCTCTCACATTGGGCTAACATTTGTAGCAACTGGTTAAGCCGGTTGGGTCCGGGCAGTTTTACGCTACAACTGAGTCCAACCTCGTGTCTTAGTCAATTAATTACACCTAATTAATCACCCTCATAATTTTATATTAATTATCCCTAATTAATCAAGTTTTCTTAACATGGGTAGACCTAACTTAATAGGTAAATTCCCATGGGGTAGACCTAACTCAATAGGTAAATTCCCAACACATAGTATGGGTACACCTAACCAAATAGGCAAATTCCCATACTATGTTTATTTATTTTGTGTTATGCATAATTATATTAATTTCACACAATCTTATTAACTTATGCATTTAATTACCCCATCGTTCCCACGTAATTTCGTTCATGATATAACACATATAAAAGGTGTCAACTTGCATATGAATGAACATGTTTCAAAGGTGCCATCTTGCATATTAACAAACACATAACTTGCATATGAACTTGCATAACATGTCACATAACTTGCATATAATATGTCACATAACTTACATATTCATTTTGCATAACAAACTTGCATATTAGCTTATAGACTTGCATAATGTGTCATCATGAACTTGCATATTAATAAACATGTAACTTGCATATTTACATACATGTAACTCGCATATTAACAAACATGTAACTTGCATATAAAGAAACATGTAACTTGCATATTTACATACATGTAACTTGCATATTAACAAACATGTAACTTGCATATTAACAAACATGTAACTTGCATATTTACATACATGTAACTTGCATATTAACAAACATGTAACTTGCATAGCATATTACCATGAACTTGCATAACATGCATATGATTACATAGCCCACAACTTGCATATTTAGCATCATGCAAACATAACATACATCATATTAAACTTGCATAAGCTTACATACTCAACATGCATAAACATAAGATTAATGCTAACATCATATCATATGATTCAAAGCTCATTAACCCACATACAAAACCATAAATCTCATCACATCTCATCTAATTAGTTTACCAAAAGATCATCAAAGTGATAGAAACTCACAACTAGCAACTTTGAACACCAAATGAAGAAGATTAAGATGCTAAGAAGGGATTAGAAGTTGATTAGAGAGTGATTAGTATGCAACCCTCTTCATAAAATTAGTGGAGGCCATGAGAGCTAGCATTTTGCCATAGTTTAGTCACTAGGTTTAATTATGAATGAATTAGGGTAGGTTAGGGTCTTATTTATAGATTAGGCAAGTGTTTTAGGCCATAGGATTAACCCTAGATTCAATCCAAGCCATCAAAGCATGTCTTGGGGAAGAAGTCAAGTGTAGGAACCATCTAGGGCCTTTAGATTAAAGATGGACCATGAGAACCATTCAAATGCAAAATCTGCACTTGAGCGAATCGGCCCACGGGTTGACAGCCAAACACCCTGGATTAACCCCTAGTCGACCCAGCGGGCTCGGGTCGACTTCAAAAATCGGCCGGTTCGGTTATTCCCCTCTCCCAATTCGCTGTTTTGAGCATTTTTGCATATTTATTTATTAAATTTTCAATTATATATATATATATATATATCAATATATATATATATATATATATATATCTACACAACCCATTTCACTTAATTAAGTATACTTTAATTTGGGAATTTTCGTGAAACTTCGCGAGGCCATATCTTGGTCATACGGACTCCGATTTTCGAAAACTCGGACTCTATTTCGCGTATTTTTCCGAGACGAACACAATGGCATAGCCCGTTTCCCTTGATTCCCATTTTAGAATTAAATTCTGCCTCGATTTATGTTATTACAGGTTATTGAAAATACGGGTTGTTACATTCTCCCCTCCTTAAAGGATTTCGTCCCCGAAATCTTCAAGTTAGGAAGAACGTATCCTACCATCCAATCATCCATCTACTCAAAGCATCATCCACGAGCAATCATTGTCCTTACAAGATTCTAAATGCTGGATGGATATATGCAAAAGTGTGTGTATATGTACTTACCTAATGCGAAAATCAGGCGGTTACTGATACAGTAAACCTCCTTAATGCAAACCATGATAGTGCCATGCATCCAATATGTATGCGAAACCCTATTGACACATACAAATTTCTACATGCGTGCACAACCATACACAAAAATGCATCATCCATATGATAACACAGCCATGATACATCCATCAATCTAACTACCACATCCATTTATGCAATATGCAACATGAAGTGACTGAGCCGATCTAGTGCCTAATGTGTGTGTATATGCATCCACGAGCAACCACTAGCAAACAATTGCATCCATATGCATCCATCAACCATAACATGTTTCAAACACATGTTTCAACCATAGGTTTTACCCTATCTAAAGGTCATAGGTATTAGCGAGAGGATATACTAAAGATAAGATAAGTACTAGACAAGCAATAAAGGAGAAGTTAAAAGACATACTCTCAAAAAGAAATGGATACAAAGAACGCATCTTTGCTTCCGTCTCCCAAGTAGCATTGCTTTCGTCATCTCCCCATTGCACTTTAACTAGCTGAACTTCTCTGTTCCTCAACTTCCTAGTTTCTGACCCAAGGATGCGAGTAGGAGCTCGTCGAATCGTCGCATCACGCTCTACCTCTACATCTCTAAGCAAGCTCGGCTCTACCACCTCCGCGGTCTCATGTAAGCACTTCCTCAAATGTGATACATGGAATACATCATGAACACCACTAAGTCTGTCGGGCAACTCCACCCTATATGCCATCCGTCCAATCCTTTCCTTAATAGGAAACGGCCCAACAAATCTCGGTGCTAACTTCCCTACGGACCCAAAGCGAACAACATTTCTCAATGGAGATACTTTGACAAAAACCATGTCCCCAACCTCAAACTCAAGATCCGTCCTTCTCCGATCCGCATAAGATTTCTGTCTATCTTGCGCTGCTTTCATCCTTTTTCGAATTAAATCAATCTTCTCTGAAGTCTCTCTAACCATATCCGGCCCAAGCAAGATCTTATCCGTAGATTCCCACCAACATGTAGGAGATCGACAAGGCCTTCCATAAAGAGCTTCGAAAGGAGCCATACCAATACTGGACTGAAAGCTGTTATTATATGCGAACTCCACCAAAGGAAGATGTTCTTCCCATGTACCTCCAAAATCCAAGATACAAAGCCTCAAAAGATCTTCTAAGATACGGTTCACCCTCTCGGTCTGACCGTCCGTCTGAGGATGATATGCGGTGCTCAAACACAACTGAGTCCCTACCGCCTCTTGCAAACTTCTCCAAAACTCACTAGTGAAAATAGGATCTCGATCACTCACAATGCTGGATGGTACGCCATGCAATCTAACAATCTCTCTAACATAGACTGAAGCAAGCCATGGAGCGGTCCTCTTACTCTTTACGGGTATAAAATGGGCACTCTTGGTAAGTCTGTCTACCACAACCCAAATTCCCGTATTGCCCTTCCTCGATCTCGGTAACCCGTCGATGAAATCCATCGAGACACTATCCCACTTCCACTGTGGAACTTCCAATGGGTGTAGCAACCCACCGGGTTTCCTTTGCTCCACTTTAACTTGTTGGCACACTAAGCATCTAGCCACATACTCGGCCACATCTTTCTTCATACCGGCCCAGAAGAAAACTCTCTTCATGTCTTGGTACATTTTGTCTCCACCGGGATGAATAGTCATTCTTGAACGATGTGCATCATCCAAAATAGCCTTCTTCAAACCCTCATCTTGCGGTACACAAAGTCTACCGTCTCTATGCAACCATCCCTTATCATCTATGGTGTATCTACCCAAATGGCTGGACGACTCCCCTCTTATAAGCTTCTCTACCAACACAACCAACTGTGGGTCGTCTCGCTGAGCCTCGCCAATCCGTCTCAAAAGAGTAGGTCTAACCTCCAAGGATGCCAACAAACCAGGTACAAAATCAACAGAAGGTCTGAAGTCAAACAAAGAAAGAAACTCCAAGCTTCGTCGTTCCACGAACAATGGACTCAAAGATAGCCTTTTTCTACTTAAGGCGTCTGCCACCACGTTACCCTTACCAGGGGTATACGCTATCTCGAAATCATAGGATGCTAAGAACTCCATCCACCTTTGCTGTCTTAAGTTTAAATCCTTCTGAGAGAATAAGTACTTCAATGATTTATGGTCGGTGAACAACTCGAATCTCTCACCAAGAAGATAATGGCGCCAAGACTTAAGTGCGAAAACAATCGCGGCCAACTCTAGATCATGGGTAGGGTAATTCTTCTCATGCACTCTCAATTGTCTCCCTCCATAGGCTATTACCCTTCCCTCCTGCATCAAGACTGCGCCTAATCCTGTTCCACAAGCATCGGTATAAACAACAAACGGCTTACTCCCATCTGGAAGCACTAAAACTGGAGCGGTGGTCAAAGCTCTCTTTAACCGTCGGAAAGCATCATCACAATCTACATCCCATGAGAAAACCAGATTCTTCTTCGTCAAGCGGGTTAATGGGGCTGATATCTTCGCGAAGTCTTTGATGAACTTCCTATAATATCCTGCCAACCCCAAGAAACTTCTTACCTCGGTAGCATTTCTAGGAACTTTCCAATCCTGGATAGATACTATCTTTGCGGGATCCACAGCTATCCCTTCCTTAGAGACCACATGCCCTAAGAATCGCACTTCTCTTCTCCAAAAATGGCATTTAGAGAATTTAGCTTTAAGACTATGCGCTCGAAGAGTCTCCAACACTTCCTTGAGATGTAAGGCATGCTCTTCTTCATTCTTGGAAAAGACCAAGATGTCATCCACAAAAACTACTACAAACTTATTCAGATACTCTCTGAACACTCTACTCATGAGATCAACAAAGTATGCGGGGGCGTTTGTCAACCCAAATGGCATCACTAGCCACTCATAAAAACCATCCGGAGTCCGGAAAGCAGTCTTCTCTATACTGTCCTCCGCCACTCTTAACTGATGAAACCCTGTAGCTAAGTCCATCTGCGAAAATACTGACGCGCCAACCAACTGATCAAAGAGATCATCTATCCTCGGTAATGGGTGTCTATTCCTCTTCGTGAGCTTATTAAGTTCCCTATAATCCACACAAAGTCTGAGGGACCCATCCGCCTTCGTGGCAAACACTACTGGAGCTCCCCACTCCGATATACTTCGCCTTATGAACCCCTTCTCAAGAAACTCCCCTACTTGCTTATGAAGTTCTCTTCTCTCACGAGGAGCCATGTGGCGTACTGGCAAAGACACTGGTTTGGCATTATCCACCAAATAAATTCGGAAATCTATCTCCCGCTTCGGAGGCAAACCCTTTACTTCTTCAAACACATCCGGATATTCCCGGACTACTCTGACAGAACACAAACTTTCGACCGAAGCATCGAGCGATTCAAGATAACTTAGCAAAACAGATTCCATGGGATTGCAAGAGATCTCGAGAGTGTTACCCAAGCGGGTCATGAGCCTGACAACTCTCCTTTCGCAATCAAGAACGGCACCATTACTGGATAACCAGTCCATGCCCAAGATCAACCCATAGCCCGTGAAGCCCAATACAAAAGCATCACATCTAAACTCAACGCTAAGTATAGAAATCTTCAAACCCAAACATATCATAGACAGATATATGGAGCCCCCAATTGGGTTTGAGACAACCAAGGGATCATCAACTAGACTGGTGTCTAAGTGCAGTGACTCAACTAACGATGATGAGATAAAAGAATGCGATGCGCCAGAGTCAAACAAAGTACGAACTGGATGATCAAACAGAAAAACCAGACTTTCAACGGAAATAGTTCTACCTCTCTGCTGAATCGGTGGAACTGAGAGAACCTGAACTTGCCCCCCTGACTGAGGTGGTGCTATAAGAGCTTGCACCTGGCCTCCTGAGGTAGACCCCGTCTTCTGCCCCTTCTTTGGGCAGTTTTTCACAAGATGCCCTGCTTCACCACAATGAAAGCAACCGGTCTTCTTCTTTTTGCGACAATCCTTACTGAGGTGTCCTGGTGTTCCACAATTGAAGCACTTCTTCTTCGTCTTCTTTTTGTCACCATTGCCTTTTCCGCCCTTGCCTTGTTGTTGCTGTTGCGGTTTCTTCTGATCCCCCTTTTTCTCTGGTGCCTTAGAATTCTTATCATCCTCATGCATAAGTGCCATGTAGACAAGCTTCTCAAAAGTGGCCCCCATAGGAATGTGAGTCATAGCTATTCCTTGCAATGGTTCGTTCAAGCCTCTAACGAACCTCAAAGCCTTCTTCTCCGGTGTATTCACCAACTCTATGCCAAACCTTGCTAATTGATTGAATTTGTTGACATATTCTTTCACCGTGAGATTCCCTTGCTTCAAATTCAAGAACTTCTCCATAAACAGATTCTCTTCCGCCCTTGAGAGAAACTTAGCCCCAAACCTTTGCTTAAAATCTGCCCAAGAGTCAACAGGGCGTTCTCCATTAGTGACCTCCCACCAGAATGAGGCCTCTCCCTTCATTAACCAAGCCGCCAACTTGACTTTCTTTCCCTCTTCCACTTCAAAGATATCTAGCAACTCTTCCACTTCCTTAAGCCAATCTCTAGCCTCTACGAAAGTCTCTGAACCAAGAAAAGGTTTTCCTCCTATAGCCTTGAACTCCTTGCAAACCTTAGCAAAATTATCCACTCTAGGCTGAGGAGGAGGAGCGGTTGTCTCTGGTGTAGTAGCATTGGCCGGACCCGCAGCCGCGGCCCTAGCCTCTTGCAACCTCCTATACCATAGTGGTATAACTAAACCCTCCGGGATGTTAAGATCTTCAGCCATGCTGAAACGAAAGAGGAAAGATTCAAAAAGGAGATTCCGAAAGATAAAGATATGGCTATTGGGGATTATGCTTTTCTTTTTCAAAAACTTTTTCTCTTAGAAGACATGCTTTTAAAAATACTTTCTTCGAAAATACTCTTAGAAAGTAGTTTTTCTCAAAAATTTTATCTGTTCTGGTAACCTGGCTCTGATACCACGTGTAACACCCCACTCCCGCTATGATCACTCACTAAGGGAATGCCATAGCATCGGTGGAGTATTTTAGTGAATATAGAACAGAAAAATTACAACAAGACAGATATAAATAGTACTTGAAATTTTAAAACATCATCTCATAACAGCGGAAGTAAAACATGTCTGGTTACATCATAAAACCACAATAAAGGTCAAGTACAATATCCATCAAAATAAAGAAGTACATAATCCCACTCTCATACAATAGCCAAACAAAAGAAAAGATAACTGGATAACTGGAGCTTTACATCTATCCAAGCTCCTAAAGACTGGAACAGCAATCCGATCAAGCTCCACTACTGCTAGGATCCACCGTAGGACCTGAGGGTTGGGAAAAAGATAAAAACAACAGGGTCAGACATAAGTCTGAGCGAGTCCTATAACTTTAACAATACAATCGTTAAAGTAACCAGAGAAGACATAAACTGATATACGGTAACATATAGGGATGAATGGCTACCCTAAGCAGTCAACTAAACGAAGATAAAGGATAAAGACGCATCTACCCTCCCTAAGGTAAATTACTAAACTGCACCACACCAGTCGTTCCTAACTTAAAGGTTGATCCCACCCAAGGACTTATAAAATTTACTAATTAGTACCTGCGTACCCCTAGGTGACCAAGTAGGCGCCACGGGGCCCTACAATCCACTAGGTGTACACACTACTTCCCATTCGATCGGCTCCCTAACGTAGATACCCGTGCTGGCCCCACCGTGGGATGTATCATTCCCCAATGTGGCAACCTGATGAAACTAAAGGTGCACGGCTTATATCTACTCGATGCAACAACGGCTTACCTACCAGCCCGGGCCCACTCACGCATATGAAGCCCGTTGGACTTGCGTTGCCACCGCTAACCCGTTTGCCTCTTACAGTCAAGCCCAGTATGCGTGTCCCGTCCTCGACATGGGTCGAGCCCACAAAGATACGTATGGGTTACTGGTTGAAATGGGCCTCCACAAGCTACCCACCTAAGCTTGTCCCTTTTTCTAGTATATCCCACTTAACCCTTTAATCATGTTTTAATTACATGTTCTATTTTGGTTAAGTATTCTAATCGTATTTTCTATTGCCACCCAAGGCAACCACTAGATTTTCTCATGCCACCCGAGGCACCCACTTAACCCCTCATGTCCCTCTACATGCTAATGTGGTTAAGTGTTTCTTAATTAATTAATTAAGAACGTAACCTTTGTAAAGACCTCTCACATTAGACTGTCTTTTATGACCGCTGGTTAAGCCGGTTGGGTCCGGGCAGCCTTATGTCATAACAGAGTCTAACCTCGTGTCTTTACATTAATTACGTATTTAGTTTGTGCCTAAGACCTCTCACATTGGGCTAACATTTGTAGCAACTGGTTAAGCCGGTTGGGTCCGGGCAGTTTTACGCTACAACTGAGTCCAACCTCGTGTCTTAGTCAATTAATTACACCTAATTAATCACCCTCATAATTTTATATTAATTATCCCTAATTAATCAAGTTTTCTTAACATGGGTAGACCTAACTTAATAGGTAAATTCCCATGGGGTAGACCTAACTCAATAGGTAAATTCCCAACACATAGTATGGGTACACCTAACCAAATAGGCAAATTCCCATACTATGTTTATTTATTTTGTGTTATGCATAATTATATTAATTTCACACAATCTTATTAACTTATGCATTTAATTACCCCATCGTTCCCACGTAATTTCGTTCATGATATAACACATATAAAAGGTGTCAACTTGCATATGAATGAACATGTTTCAAAGGTGCCATCTTGCATATTAACAAACACATAACTTGCATATGAACTTGCATAACATGTCACATAACTTGCATATAATATGTCACATAACTTACATATTCATTTTGCATAACAAACTTGCATATTAGCTTATAGACTTGCATAATGTGTCATCATGAACTTGCATATTAATAAACATGTAACTTGCATATTTACATACATGTAACTCGCATATTAACAAACATGTAACTTGCATATAAAGAAACATGTAACTTGCATATTTACATACATGTAACTTGCATATTAACAAACATGTAACTTGCATATTAACAAACATGTAACTTGCATATTTACATACATGTAACTTGCATATTAACAAACATGTAACTTGCATAGCATATTACCATGAACTTGCATAACATGCATATGATTACATAGCCCACAACTTGCATATTTAGCATCATGCAAACATAACATACATCATATTAAACTTGCATAAGCTTACATACTCAACATGCATAAACATAAGATTAATGCTAACATCATATCATATGATTCAAAGCTCATTAACCCACATACAAAACCATAAATCTCATCACATCTCATCTAATTAGTTTACCAAAAGATCATCAAAGTGATAGAAACTCACAACTAGCAACTTTGAACACCAAATGAAGAAGATTAAGATGCTAAGAAGGGATTAGAAGTTGATTAGAGAGTGATTAGTATGCAACCCTCTTCATAAAATTAGTGGAGGCCATGAGAGCTAGCATTTTGCCATAGTTTAGTCACTAGGTTTAATTATGAATGAATTAGGGTAGGTTAGGGTCTTATTTATAGATTAGGCAAGTGTTTTAGGCCATAGGATTAACCCTAGATTCAATCCAAGCCATCAAAGCATGTCTTGGGGAAGAAGTCAAGTGTAGGAACCATCTAGGGCCTTTAGATTAAAGATGGACCATGAGAACCATTCAAATGCAAAATCTGCACTTGAGCGAATCGGCCCACGGGTTGACAGCCAAACACCCTGGATTAACCCCTAGTCGACCCAGCGGGCTCGGGTCGACTTCAAAAATCGGCCGGTTCGGTTATTCCCCTCTCCCAATTCGCTGTTTTGAGCATTTTTGCATATTTATTTATTAAATTTTCAATTATATATATATATATATATCAATATATATATATATATATATATATATCTACACAACCCATTTCACTTAATTAAGTATACTTTAATTTGGGAATTTTCGTGAAACTTCGCGAGGCCATATCTTGGTCATACGGACTCCGATTTTCGAAAACTCGGACTCTATTTCGCGTATTTTTCCGAGACGAACACAATGGCATAGCCCGTTTCCCTTGATTCCCATTTTAGAATTAAATTCTGCCTCGATTTATGTTATTACAGGTTATTGAAAATACGGGTTGTTACACATCCTAAGCCCCAGTTGTAAAAAAAAATTGGGCCCTTTTAGGAAGTCTTGTGTGAGTGTGGTCCTCGCGCCTCTGTAATCACTGAACTTCGTGTCTCCGAAGATAATGCCTGAATTGTACCTGTCACGTAACAACATTATGTAATCATGACATGATGATGCAAATGATAGTCTACGTGTTTTACAAGTATTTGTGTTACTTATGTGAAAAAGTATCAATCAAATTTCTCGTCTTATTTTAGCCTCCGAGGATTATTTAGACATTACCCTAACCGGAGTTACTTGTCGGCTTTCTTGCCCCCGGTGTCGGGGGAGCCATTTGGACAGGGAACCACTTAGTCGTGCTCAGGCAGATCCAACCCTGATCAGAAGTTGAATGTCATTGAGCGGGTTACGCTTTTAGTCTTTTATACTCACCCCTTAGGCAATAAGGAGGAGAGTTCTGTCAAGATTCGAACGGTCTTTAGTCGGGGTGCACCTTTCACACTCTTTCATTGTTTATACTCGTCCTCGAGTCGTGAGGATTAGAGTTAAGTCCAAGTGATTATTTATGGTGTTTAGTTGGCGTCACTCTTACTTATAGTCGTCAAAGTAGAGGCAAAAAACTAATCGATTAATCTGAGTTTAAAACGAATAAATAATCAAAGCAGGAACTGAGCTTCTTATTCATACATCGCTACAATCGACAAACTGTTGCTTATTACAATGCTAAAACAAATAAGGGAATAAAAATATTTGGAAAGTCAAAGAAAGATAAAGTCGTAAATGCTCTGCGTTCCACGCACTGGGGAAAAGCTCGCCATCAATGGTCAATGGTCTAAAACTTCCATTGTCAAGTTTTCGTTGAGTGACGTAGGGTCCTTCCCATCGGGGACCCATATGGACAGGTACCGGGAAAATCCTCTTCAAAACGAGATCGCTTACTTCGAAAGTCTCCAGTCGGACCTTTTTGTTATAATATCAGGCGACTCTTTGCCTATGGGTCGTTGCACGAAGGTTTGCCTCTTTCCTTTTTTCATCAATCGTGTCCAACGATGTCAAGCGAAGTGCTTTATTAGATAAGGGGTCGTAGTAACTCGTTCGATGCGACGAGACTTCAAGCTCTATCGAGAAACCTTCCTCCGAACCATAGGATAAGGCGAAGGGAGTATGCCCTATCACGGTTTTATGGGTGGTTCGATAGGCCCATAGGGCTAGTGGCAGTTCATCAACCCATTTTCCTTTTTCCCATTCTAGCCGCTTTTTCAAAATGGTTTTGATAATTTTGTTAACCGCCCCAATTTGTCCATTAGACCGGGGATATGCAACTGCGGTATATTTCTTCTCGATACGATACTTCTCACAAAAATCACTGAACTCAGAACTTTCAAACTGGGTCCCGTTGTATGTGATGATAGTTCGAGGTATCCCATACCGGCATATAATGTTTCTGACAATAAAGTTGATGACCTTCTTTGTCGTTTCATGGTCATCTGGTCAGCTTTTGCCCATTTTGTGAAACAGTCTACTGCTACTATCGCGTATTTAGCACCTCCTGTCGAAATAGGCAATGTTCTGATAATGTCTATTCCCCAAACGGCGAATGGCCAAGAGCCAGCCATCTGGGTAATCTTCGTCGGGGGAGCTCGCGGAATCCGCGCGAACCTCTAACATTTGTCACATTTTTTAGAATAATTGGCGGCATCTTTGTTAACGGTTGGCCAAAAGTATCCATAGTGCAGTATCTTCTTGGCCAAGATTTGACACCCGGTGTGTGCCCCACAATCTCTTTTATGCACTTCCTTTAATACCTTTTTGATATCATCGTTGGCCAAGCACCAAAACATGGGAATGGAGAATCCTCTTCTATATAGCTGGCCTTGTTGAATCACGTATCTGGAAGATTCTCGCACCAAGGCTCATCTTTCATTCTTTCTTTCGGGCAACATGCCGTGGAGGAGGAAATTTTTGATGTGGGTCATCCATGACTCTTTCTCAGGTTATGTATCAACCTGATCGATCTCCATTTGCTCGATACTCGGCGTACTTAGGGTTTTTATGGGAACTAGCTTCGTTTCGCCAGGGTGGTCCGAGCTGGATAGTTTAGCCAACCTGTCCGCCTTCTGATTCTCTTTTCTAGGAATGTAGGAAATGCTATATCGGCCAAAAATTTGCAATAACTTCTCAACTTGTTTAAGATATGAACCCAGTCGTTCTCCCTTGGTAAGATATTCCTTGCAGACTTGGCGTACCACAAATTGTGAATCACAGAAAATGTCGAGCGATGCTATCTTTAAATCTTTCGCGAGCTTTAGCCCGACAATCAGGGCCTCGTACTCGGAATTGTTTTTTGTCGCAAGGAATTCAAGCCTCAAGGCATAATAGACTAACCGTCCCTCGGGAGAAAGTAGTACTATCCCGACCCCGAACGACGCTCATTTCGGGCTCCATCCGTGTATAGCTTCCAAGTGATCGATTTAGGTCCAGCCTTCAAAGGCTCGGGATTATCACTCTAGTCTTCATCCTCTAGAGCAGTGAATTCTGCTATGAAGTCGGCTAAGGCCTGCCCAGATTGATTTTCGGGGTACAAAGGTTAAGTCAAACTGACTTAATTCAATATCCATTTTAGCAATCTCCCACTGGTCTCGGGTCGTTGCAAAACTTGTCGAAGGGGTTGGTCAGTAAATATCTTAATTGGATGGACTTGGGAATAATTCCAGAGTTTCCTTGATGTGATCAACAAGTTATAGGCAAGTTTCTCGATTTTCGGATAATTGAGCTCAGCCCCTGTCAGCTTTTTGCTTACATAATAGATTGGTCGTTGTACTCGTTCTTCTTCACGAATCAGGACCGAGCTGATCGCGTGTGCGGATACTGCTAAATAAACAAATAGGACTTCATGGTCAATGGGCTTAGAGAGGATGGGAGGTTTCTCCAAGTGATCGAGTGAACTTCGGAAAGCTTCAACACAGTCGGGCGTCCAAGCAAAGTTCCGCTTCCCTCTTTTAATTAATTCAAAGAAGGGTAGACGTTTATCAGTCCAAAGGGCATTACCACATAACAATACAACCCAAGGTCAGTGATGAAGCTAGTATGCTCTTGGTCTGGTATATGCATAGCAATCTGGTTGTACCCTGAATATGTGTCCATAAATGAAAGCATCTCATACCCTACAGTCGAGTCAACTAACTGATCAATCCTAGGTAGTGGGAAACTATCCTTAGAGCATGCTTTGTTTAAATCAGAAAATCATATGCAAGTTCTCCATTTCCCATTAGCCTTTTTCACAAGTACTGGGTTGGTTATCCAGTCGGGATAGATCAAATCCCGGATAAACCCATTGGCTTGTAATTTACCAATCTCTTCTTTCAAGGCCATCGACCTTTCAGGGCCGAGCATTCTCCTTTTTTGTTTTATCAGAGAGTGCTTTGGGTCGATGTTGAGGGAATGGGTTATAACGGAGGGAGATCCCACACATGTTAGCGTGGGTCCAGGCAAATACGTCTAGGTTTGCTCGGAGGAAGTCAGTTAGTTCCCTCGTCCAAAGGGAATTGAGATGGGATCCAATTTTTAGGACCTTAGTGGGGTCATTTCTATCAACTGAAATTTCCACCGTCGCTTCGTTTGGAGCGGTCTTTCTACATCCTGGTTCTTCGTCCTCTCTAGTGTCGATATCTTCGACTCCACAGGTGGACGGTCCCGAGCAGGACGTGTTCTGTAGTTGTTATGCTCTCATATCTTTCGCAGGAGGAGGCTTGTCTGTTGACTTTTTGTTTCCCTTATTCTAGGGATCCTTCCACTCCGCCAAGTAACAAGCTCGCCCATCTACCTGCTCTCCTCGTATCGTGCCAATTCCTCCATCGGTTGGAATTTCAATAGCAGGAAGCATAGGGCGATGTAGGCCCTAAACTCCATTAGTGCTGGCTATCCCAGGAACGCGTTGTAGCAGGAGTTGATGTCCATTACGACGAATAGTAGGGGTCTTACTCTCCTTCGGTCCCCATCTTCTAACTCCACGGGCAATTTGATCACTCCGATGGTCTCGGTGGAAGATCCGTTAAAACCTTGTATCTCACCAGAACAAAGCTCCAAGTCCTGTAGCTCTAACTTCATTTGCTCGTAGGTTTGCTTAAACAATATATTGACCGAACTTCCATTATCAATCAACACCTTCCTTACTATTATCGGGCCGATAGTCACGGTTACCACCATGGGGTCGATCGTCGGAGCTTCAATGCTTATCACCTCTTTTCCACGGAAAACAACATCCTCTATCTCAGTCTTCCTCTGCTTCATTGGGTTCACACTTTCAGGGACATTTGTTTTGGTAGCATCAAGGTGTTTCACGGAATTCATATATTGTTCCATAGCCTTGATGCTGAATCTGGCGGGGTGTGGCCCTCCGATTATGGCATTGATGACCATTCTTTTCCCCTTATCTTGTGTAGTAGTTCGAGGAGCGGCCTGGCTTTGTCTGGGGGTTGAAGCCCCTTGCCCCTATCCCTTGGGGCCGTCTTATATTCACCGAGCTTTCCTTCCTGAATCAGTTTTTCAATGATATCCCTAAGATGTCGACATTTATTGGTCGTATGTCCATAGATGTCGTGGAATAAGCAATATTTTCCAGTTGCTCGCTCCCTTTCCGTGGGATCACGAGGAGGAGGTTTCTTATACTGGACCGTGTTGTTGGTATCAAGATAGATGTTTTCTAGTGTGTCATTCAAGGCAGTGTAAGTCTCAAACGCCTGGAACCGTGGTCGCTTTCGAGCGTTCTCCTTTTGTCCCGAGCTTCCATTGGTCTCTCTTGGCCCCTAGCTGTTTCGTTTGCTGCAGTTTCCGACGTTTACTTCCACTTTTTCTGAGTTATCACTAGACTGCTTGACCGCGACGTTATTCTGGGTCGATGGAGTGGACACGTTTCTCAGTCCATCTTCCTCCTCTAATTGCGCATCCTCCTATCATAATCGGATGTGGGCTTTCTCATAAAAAGCCTTAATTGTCGTTGGTGGCTTCCTAATCAAGTATTTCCCAAATTTAGTTCGTTTATCGACGCCATCGACCATGGCCATTAGGACAGTTTCGTGGTTGGGGTTACTGACCTCGGTGGCCGCCCGGTTAAATCGATTAAGGTAATTTCTCAGGGATTCTCCCTTTCCCTATTTAACTGCCGAGAGCACCATTACATGCTTTGTCTTAGTAACATGAAGGCAAAACTGAGTCAGAAATTTCTAGCTCAAGTCTTTAAAGCTTAGGACGGATTTCGCGGGCAAACGTATGAACCACATGAGCGCTATCCTGCTCAGGAAGATTGGGAAGGCTTTATGTAACACCCCACGTCCATTAATGTCACTCACAAAGAGAATGCATTAACTTTCATGGAGCATTATGAGTGTATAGAACAAAACATCACAAGACAGATATATAAAATGGTACTTCAAAATTTAAAATAACTTCATTGCAGCGAAAACTAAACATAGTTTGGTTATAACATCAAAACCCAATACTAAAGTCAAGTACACAAATATCCATCTTGGACAAATTATTATCAGAGTATATAAAAACAAAAGCATAATTCCACTCCAAATAGCCATATGAAAAGAGATAAAGTTGAACATTACTTCAACGCTTCCAAGCACTTCAATAAGAAAGAAAATTGAGTCAAGCTCCACTAATCCCACCCTGAGCACCTTAGGGGGGAGAGAAAAGAAAAGAGGCAAAACAAAATGGGTCAGACATAAAGTTTGGCGAATCCAGTGACTTTAACATATAACCAGTAAAGTAACAGGATAAGAACATAAACTCGATGTAAGAAATGACTGTAACATGAATAGATATGACAATGTAATAAGATGGATAAGATATAACGTTGATGGCGCTTCTAATCACTATAAGATAATTCCTACACCGCACCAAAGCTCATTACACTGCACCATTACTAGTCCCATACTGGAAGTTGATCCCTCTTACTAATCATAATAAAGGTAGTTTCATGTATTTCTAGCTGCTATCGTAGGTGTCGCCTGCTCCTATCTCCAATAGTTGTACCTACTACCCTCCCCATTCTAATTACAACATTTATTCATAGTATGGTAGTTGTACTCCTAGCTGCTGTCATAGGTGCCGCCTGCTCCTATCTCCACTAGTTGTACCCACTAATCTCCCTATTCGATCGGCTCTGTAACTCGTGGATACCCGTGTTGGTCCCACAGTAGGGTGTATCACTCCCTAAAGTGGCAACTCGATACTACTAAAATGCACGGCTTAAACCTACACGATGCAACAACGTCTTACCTACCAGCCCGGACCCACGCACGCACATGACTCCTTTGGACATGGACTGCCACCGCTAACTCTTTATTGACCTCTTACAATCAAACCCAGTAAGCCTGTCCCGTCCTCGACCTAGTTCGAGCTCACATAGATACAGAATGGGTTAATGGTTGAAAAGGGTCCACACACTTGACGTAAGCTTCCCTCCTAAGCTTGGTCCCCACTAGGAATTCCCACTTAACCCCTTTTTATTCCCATGTCTTCTTACATGTTTCACCTTGGTTAAGTGCTTCTAATTATATTTCACATGTCATCCATGTCACCCATGTCTTACCACCTACCTTATCTTGGTTAAGTGTTCATTATTTATGTTATACATGCTACCCATGCAATACATGCTACACATATCACCCACTTAACCCTTTTACTATTCCCATGTCTTACTACATGTCTTATCTTGGTTAAGTATTGTCTATCCGCCCAGTTGACTTAACCCCATCCACTTATCAAATCAATATATATTATTGGTTAAGCTTGCCTTAACCCTGTCCACTTTGTTCATGTAATATTGGTTAAGTTGTCATCTTACATAGGTTAACTTAACCCCGCCCACCTAACATGTTTTAGGTATCATATTCATCTTTGATCAGCATTAATTAGTTATTAATGCACGGACCTCTCACATTAAGTAGATTGCTTGTGGCCGCTGGATATGCCGGGCGGTTCCAGGCAGACTTCCACCACAAGCCAGACTTAACCCCGTGTCTAAGCATCTTTTAGTTATGTTTGCGACCTCTCACATTAGACTGACTATTTGCGGCTGCTGGTTAAGTCGGTTGGTTCCGAGCAGGCTTCTACCGCAAATGGAGTCTAACCTCGTATCTCAGCATGCTTATGTTAGCCAATTTATTTATTTGTAGTTTATGCCAATTTCAGGCTAATTATGTCAATTACCCAAAATCTCTCATTAAAATTATGATTATAATTTTAATCCAAATTAAGCCTATAATCTTACGTATACAGGTCATGCCAAATTATAACCAAATTACATTGTTCATTGTTATTAACAATCTATGTCAAACCCCATGTATACAAATTGTACCAATTCATGCCACAAATCAATTACATGATTACAAACCAATTTATGCCAATTACATATTATTCAATAATTTCCCCAATCTTTTCCTATAATGTTCCCTTTCGTACGTATAATTCAACGTAATATGTTAGGCTCGCAGTTAGCCTAATCTCATAAAAAGGAAAAGAAAAGAAGGGAAGAGAATTAAAGAACCAAAACTGGCATAACACATAAATAGATCCAATAACATATGGAATATAGACTTGGGTATGAATAATAAAATAGACACAATAAGCATATGGAACATAAACTGGCATAGAACAATAACATAGATCTAATAAGCATATGGATCATGAACTGGCATAGCATAATAACATAGATCTAATAAGCATATATGAACTGGCATAGAACAATAGATCCAATAAGCATATATGAACTGACATAATAAAATAGATCTAATAAGCATATGAACTGGCATAGATCTAGTAAGCATATGATCTTGGCATAATAAAATAAATCAAATTAAGCATATGAATTAGCATCATAAAATAGATCTAATTAAACATACGAACTTGCATCATAAAATAGATCTAATTAAACATATGAATTGGCATCATAAAATAGATCTAATTAAACATATGAACTTGCATCATAAAATAGATCTAATTAAACGTATGAACTTGCATCATAAAACAGATCTAATTAAACATATGAACTTGCATCATAAAACAGATCTAATTAAACATATGATTCATCTCAAAGTCATGTTCAAAAAATCCAATCCACAAACTTATCACAATTACTTTTAATTAATTATCTGTGAAAGCAATGTGGACTCACTGTGGAAGAAGAGAAAGTAGATTTGAATTTTGTATTCTGAATTTGATTAGCTAAACCATTGTTGTAGAATTCTATTCTTATCTTCCAATATGAATTACTCCTATTTAGACTTGCTTTAGTGTAGAAGAAAGACTAACTTAAGTTGCGGTAGCATGGAGGCGTATGAATTAATGTATTGTGAATTAGGTTTAGGTCTAGGTATGTTTATATAGTTGTAGTGAGTGAATTAGGGTGTAACGCCCCACCCCGAGACCCACCATAATAAAGAGCATTAACAAGTAATGCCGTCTATTAGGGCAAAGAATAGGGCTTGATAGGAGCGACCATTCGTAAATTTGCATTAACAAGTCTTAAGTACGTCGGTGATGTACTCTCTGTTTTTTTTTTTTTTTTTTGTGGCTCGACATACTTAATACTTGTGTAATACAACTCTACGACGGTTATAGGATCAACTCAGAACATCGTACATTTACATACACAGTTACAGCTCACAGAACAGTTTACATATTATTACAACAATAGAATACAACGAATACATGTGCTACAAATAAATGGTTATACATAAACCATTACTCGTACAATAAGATACATATGGAAGGATACACTCAAGACTTAGATACATAACTAGGAACAGCAACATGTGAGATAATCCGGTAGTGACATAGCTAAACCCCAAGTACATCACTAAACCTGTAACATCTCGGTCTGACCCGAGGAATACACACACGGGTCAGTCTAACTTGAAACAATATAAGTTATACAAGAACAATTAGTAAATAAATCACTAAGGAGGATATTCCTTTAGGCCGCAAAGGAATGAGATAGCTCAATACACTACAAGGTTAAATTCCTATAAAGTATTTATAGGAATAATTTTTGAAGTTCACAAGATAAGGACACAGATCCACAAAACCCAAATTCACTAAATTCAACAAGTCACAGAGTCCCGAATTACAAAGCTTTGAAAAGAATTTAAATATCACAAATAAAATCTTAATAGACACAAAACACAAATCCACAAACGATGGATCCATCACAAAACGGCTAGCTGATGCTACGCCTGCACGTGCTATCACACAGGATGGCATGAAGCCATAACCAGTACTATATCACACAGATTTGGTACCCGAATGACCCGAAGGTCCATAGATCCACACATGATTGACCCGAAAGTCCACACAGAGTTCACACAAGATTGACCCGAAGGTCCACACAGAGTTCACACAGGATTGACCCGAAGGTCTAGTACTGGCGATCACACAGGAATGTGTCACAGACCCTCAGATAGTAACCCGGAAAGTGATAATCGTGCATCCCATACCACACGTTCTCACCTAACGGTTTACACACTGCAAGTCAGCTCTATACAGGAAAACACAAAAATTCACAAGAAATCACAGAAACATCTGAATATCTCAAAGGATCGCAAAATATCACTGAAACATAGAGAATCACTGAGATTCATCAAATCACAGAAATTACTGGAACACTAAGAAACACTGAATTCGCTGCTTCAATTAGACGGATCTAGGATTAAATAATACCGTATACCACTACGTCCCATACCGCGGGGTATCCAGTACCATTCGATCACTAACACGCCTTCTCGAAGGGTGCAAATGTGTACGATTTATAATTAAAAACATACTTTAAGAAAATAGTTTTTTGAAATCATAATTTATTGAAATTCTTGAAAATCGAAGCGTTTGAAGGTCCTTGTATAAATCATATTAATAAATTTAAATACTTAGTTAAAACAATATTTATTTTCCAAAACCATAGTCTTCTATTCAAACATTTCGAAAAACGTTTATAGAAGTTGTGCATGTGTCACAAAAACACCGGAAGTACCACTGAAATGGTATTCACACATGGTCACCAATTTCACTAGAAGACAGTAAAAAAACACTGATAATTACTATTGAAACTATCACTAATTCCACACTTGAGTTCATGAAAATCTTGTCTAATAAAATAAGTGTAGAAAGAGTGTCTTAAGCATAAAAGCATTGTCAGAAATTTCCTCAAAAGTATAGTACAACGAGTCACAAAACACACGGAAATTGTCACACATATAAACAAGCATGAATCTCAACGGACTATCAATTTCAGGGCTAAATTCCGGCAATCAAATCAAATCGGAATTAAATGAAAACTAGTATACAACAACTAGAGAACATTGTGAACATAATGCAAAAAGAATTTCTCAGTTTCATTCAGAAGTGGCGAAGATACACAGCTCTAAATATGAGTTTTCGTCGAGATATCAGCTCAGAAATGAACTTAACACGACGAACTATCAACTTTGAGGTCGAATCCCAAAGACCAAACCAACCCATAATTTCTTGAAATTTGGTATGAAACAAGATGAGAATATTGTGAACATGCTGTAAAAAGAATTTCTCAAATTGATTAAGAATTTACAAAGATACACAGCTCTCAACTTGACCTTTCGTCGGGATTTCAGCTCAGAAATGTGTTATCCCGACGAACTACCAACTTTGAGGTCGAATTAAAAAGACCAAAACAACAAAGAACTTCATGAAATTTGGTAAGAAACAACTAGAGAACATTATGGACACACATAAAAAAGAATTTCTACATTCCATTAAGAATCGGAGAAGTTACACAGCTCTGAACATGAGCTTTCGTCGGGATTTCAGCTCAGAAATGTGTTATCCCGACGAACTGTCAACTTTGAGATTTAGTTACGAGGATTAAAGCCACCCAAATTACTTCAAATTTGATATGAAACAATTAGGCAATATTGTGAATACACTGCAAAAATAATTTCATGAATTCGTTAAGAAACCGCGAAGATACACAACTCTGAACTTGAGCTTTCGTCGGGATTTCAGCTCAGAAATGTGTTATCCCGACGAACTACCAACTTTGAGGTAGAATTCAAAAGAGCAAAACAACACAGAACATCATAAAAATTGGTATGCAACAACTAGAGAAAATTTTGAATAAACCGTAAAAAGAATCACATGATTCCGATAAGGTATGTGAAAGTTATGGTGTGTCAAAGTTGGACTCAGACAATGTTTTTCACACTGAAAATCTGAAGCAAAACATGCTCCAGTTGCAACTTTGAGGATTGTTTCAAGTGACTAAATGACCTCCAAATGATCTGAAATTTGGTATGAATATATTACAAAAATCGCTCTCTCGACTGGAAAAAGAATCGACTGATTCCAACAATTATTGAAAGAGATGTGCTATCTCAAACATGCACTCAGGCCATATTTGCAGCACTTGTAAGAGCACATTTACAGCGACGAATTTCAACAAAAACCCACTCAAAAATCAAATTTTCAAAATTGAATAAAGCTAGAAAGTGTGAGGGAACCCTCACCTTTGATTTATCCCAAATTGAAGATGGATTTGAAGGTCTTGGAGGCACAATAGCTAAGAATCCAGAGCTTTTCTTCTTTTAGCATCAACTGTTGGAGAAGAATTAGAGCAACAATAATTGGCAAATAGAGAGGATTTTACGTGATTTTGGAGGGGGTTTTTTTTTTTTTGAATTTTACAGTAAAGTGGTTGAGGGTTTTTTTTTCTTCGTTCTGGAGAAGAAGAAATAGAGGAAATGTACGTAGTTTATGTTTCTCCAGAGGCTTCCTTGGGTTTAAGAGGAAGTTAGGCCCACTAATACCTTAATTAAGCCTAAGATGAGTTGTTAAAGCCATTTAACCCAAGATTAGCTCAAATAACCATGTTTTACACTATGATTACACTACTTACATAAACAACAATATAGTTTATCATCAAATAGACTTTACAAAATTACTTAATAAAACTGTAATTTTTTTTAAAAGCTTATTAGCTTTAAATATTCATTCTTTTCAGATTTTTTTTGATAAAACTTAATATTTCGAATAAATTTGCTCATCTTGAATAATACTTACAATTAAATATCTTAATTGACTACACTTTATCGCAAATAAATCTCCAATGTTTAAGAAAATACATATTTCCTAATATTAGTAGACATTTCGCAATGAAAGTTACATTTGACAAATATATTACTCTCAAATCTTTATTTTACACCATATTTTCAATAAATACATAAAGTACACAATTTGAATATTTCACTAATATTTTACAATATTTGATACACAATAAAACAAATATTTCAAAAGACACACCTTTTAACTTCATAAGCCATCAATTGTGTCAAAACACAAAATTCTCATTTATTATTAACTAACAACAATTTTAATCATTATATATGGTTTGTATACATATATATATATAATCCAAAATTTACATTAATTGTCAACAATGTTCTTATTAAAAGAATTTTCCCATTAACGCTACGTGAGTACCCTTGTACTCATTTATTATTTTAGAGCTACAATATAGATTAACACCAGTTAATATTTTCAAGTTATTGATATTTAATCCTTTCCAGAATTAAGAAATCCCAAATTTACCACAAATTCCCATATTACTATCTAAACCTCATTTAATTACTCAAGTGTAATTAAATCTCACCATTAAACCATAAAACAACAATTTACCCAAATAACTAATGTTGAATAATCAACTAATGGTCTATCCAACTTAATTAATTTTCCCACCTTTTTTTAAGATTATTTATAACCTAAAACTCGGGTTGTTACATAGGGCCTTTAGATCTGATTAGGATTCATCTAAACCATTCAGATTAAAAAGACACATCACTCAGCCAACCAGAAGAGGCCACGTCAGCCCTAAAACTCAAAAATCGTCATTAACCAATAAAAATGCGCTATGTGTGCAACATGAAGCACAGTAGCAGGGGTGTTGACACCCACATGTCATATATATATATATATATATATATATATATATATATATAGTTTTTCTTTTTAACTATCTTTCCAATTGACCTTTTTGAACTGCGTTCACACTAGGTCACTATTTAGCCATTCCCCTAAAACAAAAATATGGCACTAGCGGGGATTGAACTCAGAACATCTTGTGTACAAGTTACATGTACTAACCAAATGAGCTACTAAGTCTTTTGCTAACAAGACTTAGGACAATGCTACACATTATTCTCTCATTCCTCTTTTTCATGTTTTGCTGCAATATTTAATTTAAAGATATCTTCTTCATTTTAAATCAGTTTTCTACAAACTATAGATCTAAATTAACTAGAAAATCGCCACGAACACAATGACGCTAATTTCGCGACCAAATTCCTGAAGCTTCTCAAATTTTCCTTTTTATTTTTATTTAATTGTTCGTATGCATTTCTTCGCATTTCATGTATTGCATTTAATTTCTTTTATTAATCTTTTTCCTTCACTTCACTGCATGAACTTATTACATGCAATTTTATTGTCATTATTTAATTTTTCTCTTAAATATATCTATGTATATAATATATATACATATTTCCACGTTTTTAATTTCATTAAAAATGCGGAGTGTTACATTCTCCCTACTCAAAGGATTTCGTCCCCGAAATTTTCAAGTTAAGAAGAATATATTCTACCATCGAACATCCATCTACTCATCCATCATCCACAAGCATCCATTATCCTTAAAAGATTTCTAATGCTATATGAACATATGCAAAGGTGTGTGTATATGTTCCTTATCTAATGCAAAGATCAGGAGGTCTACTGATTCAGTTGACCTCCTCAATGCAAATTATGTCAGTGCCATGAGTCCAACATGTATGCAAAGGAATCCTAATGATACATATCATTTCTATATGAGTGCACAACCATTCATTCAAATGCAACATCCATATGATAACGCATTCAATATACATCCATTAATTTAAATATGCACACTCATTCATATGCAATATGAAAGTGATTGAGCCGATCTAGTGCCTAATATGTGTGTAAATGCATCTACGAGCAAACACTTGCATCCACCAAACATAACATGTCTCAAACACATGTTTACAACCATAGTATTTTCCTACCTAAAGATCGAAGATGTAATCGAGAGGACATACTAAACGATAGAACAAGTAGAAACAAAGCGGTAGAAAAAGGAGAAGTTAAGATCATACCCTCAAAAAGGAAAGGGTATAACGCACGTATCTTGTCTTCATTTCCCAAGTCGTGTCTCCTTGATCATCTCCCCATTGGACTTCAACCAACTTTACCTCTCGGTTGCGTAACTTCTTGACCTCCGATCCAAGGATGCATGTAGGAGCTCGTCTAATCGTGGCATCTCGCTCCACTTCCCTAAGAATGCTCAGCTCCACTACTTCCGTGGTATCATGTGAAAACTTCCGCAAATATGACACGTGAAATACGTCATGAACACCACTAAGCTTCTCCGGCAACTTCACTCTGTACGTCATTTGTCCAATCCTCTCTGTAATGGGGAATGGCTCTATGAACCTCGGTGCCAACTTTCCTACAGATCCAAAACGAACTACATTCCTCAACGATGATAATAAAAACTATGTCCCCAACACCGAACTCAAGATCGGTCCTTCTCTTATCAGCATATGACTTTTGCCGACCCTGTGGCGTCTTCAAGAATTGTCTTTCTCAAGCTCTCGTCTCGTGAAACGCAAAGTCTTTAATGAACTTCCTATAATAGTCCGCAAACCCTAGAAAACTTCTTACTTCCGTTGCGTTTCTAGGAACCTTCCAATCTTGGATTGCCACCACCTTCGCGGGATCCACTGTTATCCCCTCCTTAGAGACCACATGTCCTAAGAACCTCACTTCCTTCCTCCAAAAAGGGCATTTGGAGAACTTAGCCTTGAGTTGATGTGCTCGAAGAGTCTCTAAGACATCCCTAAGATGTACGGCATGTTCTTCCTTGCTTCTAGAGAATATCAAAATGTCATCCACAAAGACTACTACGAACTTGTTTAGAAACTCCCTAAACACCCTACTCATCAACTCTACGAAATATGCAGGTGCATTCGTCAAACCAAAAGGCATGACGAGCCACTCGAAGAAACCGTCGGGAGTCCTAAAAGCAGTCTTATCTATACTCTCCTCAGCTAACCCCAGCTGATGAAATCCTGAGCTAAGTCCTCTTGCGAGAAAACCAAAGCGCCAACCAACGGATCGAACAAATCATCTATCCTCGGTAATGGGTGTCTATTTTTCTTTGTGAGTTTATTTAGCTCCCTATAGTCCACACACAATCTAAGTGAACCATCAACCTTTGTAGCAAAAACAACTGGAGCACCTCATCCCGAAATACTTCTTCTTATGAACCCTTTCTCAAGTAGCTCTTTCACTTGTTTACTAAGCTCCCTCCTTTCTCTTGGAGCCATGTGGCGCACAGGCAATGCAACTGGCTTTGCATTGTCCACCAAGTAGATAAAAAAATTTATCTCGCGTTTTGGAGGTAAGCCCTTAACCTCCTCAAATACATCTGCATACTCACGGACTACTCGAATAGATTACAAATCATCAATGGATGTGTCAAGTGATTCTAGGTAGCTAAGCATCACCGAATCTCTAGGGTCACAAGAAATATCAAGGGTCTTTTCCATAACGAGTCAACAGTCTAACTACCCTCCTTTCGCAGTCTAAGATGGCACTATATCTGGCTAGCCAATCCATTCCTAGAATCAACCCATAGCCCGTGAAACCAAGAACGTAGGCGTTGCATTCAAACCCAACGCCCAAGATAGACACTCTCAAATCCCGACAAACCATAGATAAACGAGCCGAACCACCAATTGTATTTGAGACTGCAATTGGATCCGTAACTAGACTAGTATTTAGGTGCAATGTTTCAACTAACGAAGCAGATATAAACGAATGTGAAGCGCAAGAGTCGAAAAGGGTCCTAGGAAAAAGAAATCAAATCTTCAACTGAAACTTCATATCTCTTTCCGATATACTGACCACAACACAACCTGCCCTCCAGAAGATCCTACCCTCTGTCCTTGCCCTTGCCATTGCCTCCTCAAGCAATCTTAAATCATATGTCATGCCTCACCGCAATGGTAACAGCCAGTCTTCTTCTTCTTTCTAACGTCTTTCTTTAAGTGGTCGGGTATTTAACAATTGTGGTACTTCCTTTTCTCTTGGCCCTTTTTATCTTTTCCGCCTTTCTTTTGTTGTTGTTGTGCCTTCTTTGGATCTACTTTCTTATCCTATGTCTTATCCATGTCTCCCCTGCACGTTCTCCATTCGTGACCTCCCACCAAAATAAAGCTTCATCCTTCATTAACTAAGCAGCTAGTTGAACCTTCCTCCCATCGTCTATCTCAAAGATACCAACAAGTCCTCCACTTCCTTGAGCCAACTTCTAGCCCCAACAAACGTCTCAGTCCCATGAAGCGGTATTCCGCCCATCGCACGGAAGTCCTTACATATCTTAGAAAAAGCATCTATACGCAGAGGAAGAAATTCAAAAAGGAAAGAGGAAGAGATTCGAAACAAAGAATCGAAAGAAAGATATATGGCTTTTGGGGATTATGTTTTTCCATAATAAACATTTCTCTTGAAAAATGCTCTCATTAAAACATGTTTTTGAAAATACTTCTAAAAAAATGCTTTTTGAAAACGGTTTTCAAAATCTTTTATCTGTTCTGGTAACCTTCAGCTCTGATACCACGTGTAACACCCCACGTCCATTAATGTCACTCACAAAGAGAATGCATTAACTTTCATGGAGCATTATGAGTGTATAGAACAGAAAATCATAAGACAGATATATAAAATGGTACTTCAAAATTTAAAATAACTTCATTCCAGCGAAAACTGAACATAGTTTGGTTACAACATCAAAACCCAGTACTAAAGTCAAGTACACAAATATCCATCTTGGACAAATTATTATCAGAGTATATAAAAATAAAGGCATAATCCCACTCCAAATAGCCATATGAAAAGAGATAAAGCTGAACATTACTTCAATGCTTCCAAGCACTTCAACAAGAAAGAAGGCTGAGTCAAGCTCCACTAATCCCACCCTGAGCACCTTGGGGGGGGGGGAGAAAAGAAAAGAGGCGAAACAAAATGGGTCAGACAAAAAGTCTGGCGAGTCCAGTGACTTTAACATATGATCAGTAAAGTAACAGGATAAGAACATAAACTCGATATAAGTAATGACTGTAACATGAATAGATATGGCAAGGTAACAAGATGGACAAGATAAGCAAGATATAATGTTGACTGCGCTTCTAATCACTATAAGATAATTCCTACACCGCACCAATGCAAATTACCCCGCACCATTAATAGTTCCATACTGGAAGTTGATCCCTCTTACTAATCAAAATAATGGTAGTTTCGTGTACTTCTAGCTGCTATCGTAGGTGCCGCCTGCTCCTACCTCCACTAGTTGTACCCAGTACCCTCCCCATTCTAATTACAACATTTATTCATAGTATGGTAGTTATACTCCTAGCTGCTATCATAGGTTCCGCCTGCTCCTATCTCCACCAGTTGTACCAACTACCCTCCCTATTCGATCGGCTCCCTAACTTGTGGACACCCGTGATGGTCCCACAGTAGGGTGTATCACTTCCTAAAGTGGCCACCCGATAGTACTAAAAATGCACGGCTTATACCTACACGATGCAACAACGTCTTACCTACCAGCCCGAACCCACGCACGCACATGATTCCGTTGGACTTGCGCTACCATCGCTAACTCTTTATTGACCTCTTACAATCAAACCCAGTAAGCATGTCTCGTCCTCGACCTAGTTCGAGATCACATAGATACAGAATGGGTTACTGGTTGAAAAGGGTCCACACACTTGACACAAGCTTCCCTCCTAAGCTTGGTCCCCACTAGGAATTTTCACTTAACCCCTTTTTATTCCATGTCTTCTTACATGTTTCACCTTGGTTAAGTGCTTCTAATTATATTTCACATGTCACCCATTTTTTACCACATGCCTTATCTTGGTTAAGTGTTCATTATTTATATTATACATGCTACCCATGCAATACATGTCACCCACTTAACCCTTTTACTGTTCCCATGTCTTACTACATGTCTTATCTTGGTTAAGTATTGTCTATCCGCCCAGTTGACTTAACCCCATCCACTTATCAAATCAATATATATTATTGGTTAAGCTTGCCTTAACCCTATCCACTTTGTTCATGTAATATTGGTTAAGTTGTCATCTTACACAGGTTAACTTAACCCCGCCCACCTAACATGTTTTACGTATCATATTCATCTTTGATCAGCATTAATTAGTTATTAATGCACAGACCTCTCACATTAAGTCGATTGCTTGTGGCCGTTGGATATGCCGGACGGTTCCAGGCAGACTTCCACCACAAGCCAGACTTAACCTCGTGTCTAGCATCTTTTAGTTATGCCTGCGACCTCTCACATTAGACTGACTGTTTGCAGTTGCTGGTTAGGCCGGTTGGTTCCGGGCAGGCTTTTACCGCAAACGGGGTCTAACCTCGTGTCTCAGTATGCTAACTTAGCCAATTTATTTATTTGTAGTTTATGCCAATTTCAGGCTAATTATGTCAATTACCCAAAATCTCTCATTAAAATTATGATTATAATTTTAATCCAAATTAGGCTTATAATCTTACGTATACAGGTCATGCCAAATTATGCCCAAATTACTTTGCGTTCATTATTATTAACAATCTATGCCAAACCTCATGTATACAAATTGTACCAATTAATGCCACAAATCAATTACATGATTACAAACCAATTTATGCCAATTACATATTATTCAATAATTTCCCCAATCTTTTCCCACAACGTTCCTACGTTATTCGTACGTATAATTTAACGTAATATGTTAGGCTCATAGTTAGCCTAATCTCATAAAAAGGAAAAGAAAAGAAGGGAAGAGAAATAAAGCACCAAAACTGGCATAACACATAAAATAGATCCAATAACATATGGAATATAGACTTTGGGTATGAATAATAAAATAGATCCAATAAGCACATTAAACATAAACTGGCATAGAACAATAACATAGATCTAATAAGCATATGGATCATGAACTGGCATAGCATAATAATATAGATCTAATAAGCATATATGAACTAGCATAGAACAATAGATACAATAAGCATATATGAACTGACATAATAAAATAGATCTCATAAAATAGATCTAATAAGCATATGAACTGGCATAGATCTAATAAGCATATAATCTTGGCATAATAAAATAGATCTAATTAAGCATATGAACTAGCATCATAAAATAGATCTAATCAAACATACGAACTTGCATCATAAAATAGATCTAATTAAACATATGAACTGGCTTCATAAAATAGATCTAATTAAACATATGAACTGGCATCATAAAATAGATCTAATTAAACATATGAACTTACATCATAAAATAGATCTAATTAAACATATGAACTTGCATCATAAAATAGATCTAATTAAACATATGAACTTGCATCATAAATAGATCTAATTAAACATATGAACTTGCATCATAAAACATATCTAATTATACATATGAACTTGCATCATAAAACAGATCTAATTAAACATATGATTCATATCATAATCATGTTCATAAAATCCAATCCACAAACTTATCACAATTACTTTTAATTAATTATTTGTGAAAGCAACGTGGACTCACTGTGGAAGAAGAGAAAGTAGATCTGAATTATGTATTCTGAATTTGATTAGCTAAACCGTTGTTGTAGAATTCTATTCTTATCTTCCAATATGAATTACTCATATTTAGACTTGCTTTAGTGTAGAAGAAAGACTAGCTTAGGTTGCGGCAGCATGGAGGCGTACGAATTAGTGTATTGTGAATTAGGTTTAGGTTTAGGTATGTTTATATAGTTGTAGTGAGTGAATTAGGGCCTTTAGATCTGACTAGGATTCATCTAAACCATTCAGATTAAAAAGACACATCGCTAAGCCAACCAAAAGAGGCCACGTCAGCCCTAAAACTCAAAAATCCTCATTAACCAATAAAAATGTGTCTTGTGTGCAACATGATGCGCAGCAGCAGGGGTGTTGACACCCACATGTCATATATATATATATATTATATATTTATTTTTTCTTTTTAACTATCTTTCCAATTAACCCTGTTCACACTAAACCACTTTTTTTTGAACTGCGTTCACACTAGGCCACTTTTTAGCCATTCCTCTAAAACAAAAATATGGCATTAGCGGGGATTGAACTCAAAACCTCTTGCGTACAAGTCATATGTACTAACCAAATGAGCTACTAGGTCTTTTACTAATAAGATTTAGGACAATGCTACACATTATTCTCTCATTCCTCTTTTTCATGTTTTGCTGCAATATTTAATTTAAAGATATTTTCTTCATTTTAAATCAGTTTTCTATAAACTATAGGTCTAAATTGACTAGAAAATCGCCACGAACGCAATGACGCTAATTTCGTGACCAAATTCCTGAAGCTTCTCAAATTTCCTTTTTATTTTTATTTAATTGTTCGCATGCATTTCTTCGCATTTCATGTATTGCATTTAATTTCTTTTATTAATCTTTTTCCTTCATTTCACTGCATGAACTTATTACATGCAATTTTATTGTCATTATTTAATTTTTCGCTTAAATATATCTATGTATATAATATATATACATATTTCCATATTTTTAATTTCATTAAAAATGCGGAGTGTTACACTTTGCACTTGATAGTGTCGGAGGCCATCGCCACCTCCATGTGCCAGGAATACCTCATCAGATGCTGCTGTGGGTCAGAGGTGCCATTGTATTGATTTATCTGAGGCATATTAAATCTCCTGGGAAACTCTGCTTGCAAAATATCATCAGTGAATGGTGTATGGCTCCGATCAATCCCCCAGTCTTCATTTCTATGTCAGCGGCTATCATTCATAATTGTCGTACCATTGCAGTCAAGTTCGGTGGGACGACTGAGTCCTGGTTGGTTTCATCATTTGAACAGGCCCTCTTGGCTCTCTTGCCGGAGAATGTTGCCGGACCCAATGCCCGGGCTGTCTCTCTTCCTTCTCAGGTATCTCGGTCGGCCACAAGATTCCGAGGAAGGTGAATAGGGGTCTGATTCCCTCTAGCAGCGTTCTACGGCTAAGGAAAGGCCCCTTGGTTCCAGGGGGACGCGGGATCGATAATTTCCACCTCTGTTGGGTCGGCCTCGGTTTGTTCGTTCACCTCCTACTGGCCTAGATGTTCCTTGAGATGCAATTGTCGTACATTCACGGCTCTTTCTAACGGACGTCGGGTTCGTCGTGGATCCTTGCTACCGTCGGACGACGAAGAGTCTTCTGACACATGATCCAGTTGAGGGGGGAGCTTGTGTTCCCTGACTTCTTGAGTTTGGTTCCTGATCTCCTCCCATTGTCTCGTCATGCGAGTCATATCTTGCTGCATAGCAGCATTCCCCCGAACATGGACCTTCAGAGCCTCTGTTGTCTCCTGAAGTTGATTCAGCACAGCCCTGAACTCGTCTCGAGTGGCGAAGGTTGATGAAGGAGTTAGATCTACTGTGAGGAGCAAGGCGGGTTGATCCTGAGCAGTTTCGGGTGCGGCAGATCCGCCAGCTACTTCCACGGAGGTTCCAACTTGCGGTTGCTTTCCAGTATTACGAGCTGATTTTCCAGCCATAATTCGACAATCCAGGAGCAAGGATGAGATTTTCGGACTTGGTGATCCGAAAGTAGAGCAAAAATCTAAACTAAGCCGAGAATTTCAGTTCTCGGTGAAAGCACCAAAACGTTGACACCAAAAACTGGCACAACACCAAAAGATAGACTTATGTAGAGATTAAAATGAAGATTAACAAATAAAAGGAATGTAAAACAAGAACAATTGCACACAGATTTATGGTGGTTCGGCATTAAAGAGCCTACGTCCACTTTATAAGTTTTTATATATTGTTTCTACTAGTAGAAGAATAACAATGATGGGATAAGAGAATAATAGCACTAAGATTACAAGCAGTTTCAGCTTTTATAATCCTCTTCTTTCTCCCAAAACCAAAAAAAGATCCTCCTTTCTAAACCAAAAAGAGGTATTTATAGATGACACAATATTAGGCGGTCTTGGACACGTGCCGTGAGATCCAAAAGGATAGCTGATATTGAATGAGTCAATTTCCCCCCGAAGAGTTGGTATTCTCCGCGCATTATCGGCGTGGATTAGCACTGGATCCCTCCAACTTGAGTAATTTGAAAGAAAAGATCTGGGGCGTAGGCCGGTTTTTCGGATTTCAACTGTACACACCATAGCTGATCATACTTGGTCATATAGGGCTCCCTCTGGACCACGCCAAATGAGGGAAATGAACTGAGACATCGGGCTTTATTAATTTATCCAACTCGAATACTTCGGATGTGAATCTACCATATTATTATGCCTTGATGGGCGGTCCAAAAGGCCCATCAACACCTAATAAAGTTTGAAATTATAACTTTTTTCCCATTTTAGCTTCATTTTGTAAATTAGTTACACTTTTAGCCCAATTTAAAAAACAATTATAACGATAACTCTGTTATGGCCAACTCAACGTTGAATTAACCTAAACACAGTAACGTAATTTGAAATGATGTAACATAATTGTAAAGTAAAAAAATTATGTGGGCTCCATTTCATTTGGTGTCAATATAAAAGTTTTTAAAAAAATATTTACATTGTTGTCATTTCAGATGGCGCCAATACAAAATTTTCTTTTTCTAATTTTTCAATAGGCTCCATTTCAAAAGGAGCCAATGTAGAGAAAAAACAATATGCTATTTCAAAGATTACAAGTACATTTTGGTCAATTTAAGGTTCAGTTGAATCGACTTATATAAGTCATTTTTTTTACTTGTCGAAGCAAAAAATGAATTGGTTTTGGATACTAAAAGCTTTTAAAAAATGACTTATTTATGTCAATTCAAGCTGGACTTAAGCTCTGAGTTGATCAAAACATGGTTGTGCTTGTAACTAGTTTGAAATTGTGCTATTTATGCAATAAGTTTGTAAAATCGAATTTTAAAAAAAAAAATCCTTAGAAACAAGGATGTGTGACTAATTTGCAACTGAGCAAAATAATGCCTAAGTGCTTGAGGATTTAAATCAGGAAATGAGTATGGCTCTGTCTATTTTCACACCTTTGTTTGCTTTTCACCCCCATTTCTAATATAAAACTATTAATTTTAGTTTTATCCTTAGTCATTTTTCCTTCTTAATGTCTATTTTTTATCAAGTGAAATGGATACTGAAAATTTAATGGATGAGGAACATGATGAGGTTGAGAACTTAATCGCTAGACGAAAATAGATTATGAGAAAATGGAAGAAAAAAGATAATTTTAATTTGATAATCATGATGCTACTTTGATCTTTTTTCTTTCGGTCTTTCTTTATGTTTACCACTTTTCGCTGTTGTCAAATTTTAAGAATTAAGATTTAGAAAAGTTTAAGAAAAAGAAGGAAACAATCAAATAAAAGTGAAATGGAATAGTGACTGAGAATAGATCGCATCTTAACTCGATGCAGCTTAACTACATTGAGCCAACCACTGAAAATAATATGAAGCTAGCAGTAATAGATGAGGATTTAACTATGAAAGGAAGAGAAAAGTGGAATAACTACATCTTTTTCTATGTTTCTGGAAATAGACCGTATTATAAATTTCTGAAGAATTACATCGATAGGAGGCATAACCAGAAGCTATCAATTATTCACTAAAGAAAATAGTTTCTTTATAATTAAATGTGACAATATGGAAGACCGTGATAAGATCCTTGCTACTGGCCCCTATTTCTATAATAAACATTTAATCTTTCTGAGGAAATGGAAGCCTGGTATAAACATAACCAGAGAATTTATCCACTCAATACCTATATGGATTCGTTTACCCAATTTAGATCTGGACTTTTGGATAGCATAGGCTCTTAGTAGAATTGCTTCAACAATAGGAAATCCTATAAAACTTGATAGCATTACTGAAGATTTAATTCATATTTCATATGCTAGGATATTGGTAGAAGTGAATTATGATTTTAATTTTCCTAGTAGTATGCCTATCAAGTGTTTCAATGGAGAAATAACATGGCAAAGGGTAAAGTATGAATGGAAACCATCTGTATGCTCAGTTTGTAAAGTTTTTGAACACTCAAATGAAATGTGTAAATCTTTGAAGATTTGGGTTCCTAAAGAGAATAAAATATTGAATAGTAGTATGGATATAAATGAAAGGTCAGATAGTACACATGAAAAAAAATGAATAAGTCTCCTAACATCTGCAAAACTTCAAAGAAAAAATCATTAGGAAACAATATAGCAGAGTCAGGTAAAAATAAAGCAGTAATACAGAATGAAGGGTCAAGAAATAAAAATCCTTTTGAAGTGTTAGCAAATCCAAATATCTGTTTGCAAGCTATGAACGATGATGATCATGGTATTGTTAAAGATGTAGGGTTCTTAGGTGATAATAATGTAACTGATAACAGGTTAGCCAAGGAGAGTAATGAGGAGTTGCATGTTAAGGATAATATTTCAACAAAACCGAACAGAAAAATCTGGTTCTAATAATGAGGTATTTGGGATGATGGATAGTGAAATTTATAATACAGTTCATTCTAATGAAGATATGAGAAGTGAGGAATTTTTTATTGACGATTCAGACAGTTCTATAAGTAGCTTCAGCTGTATGAGATCTAGACTTAAGAAAAACAAGTTTAAGAAGGGTAGCGTAGAAATGAGCGGAGAGCCATTAGTGGAAACTAATCCAGATTGGGTGAAATTAACGTCTCAGGTTCAAAAATCGAAGAAAGCTAAAGAGTATAGTAATTCTCCTAGGGGGTAATAAAGGGAAGAATTGCCAAAAAGTAAGTTTCTCATGTATTTTTTCTTCCCTGTTTGTTTTAAGTTCTTTTCTGCTATGTTGATATATCCTTTGGCATATGTTGTTTCCAGAGTTTGGATTTTGAAGTCCACCTTTTCTTTTTTTTGGTTGTCTGAAGCTTGTATTCGTGAATTGTTGTTTGAATATTCAAGTCTTTGGTGGTTTATTTTTTGGCCTTTTGAGTTTCTTCATAATTAAATGTGACAATATGGAAGACCGTGATAAGATCCTTGATGCTGGCCCTATTTCTATAATAACCATTTAATATTTCTGAGGAAATGGAAGCTTGGTATGAACATAAGTAGAGAATTTATCCACTCAATACCTATATGGATTCGTTTACCCAATTTAGATCTGGACTTCTGGACAACATAGGCTCTTAGTAAAATTGCTTATACTATAGGAAATCCTATAAAACTTGATAGCATTACTGAAGATTTAATTCATATTTCATATGCTTGGATATTGGTAGAAGTGAATTATGATTTTAATTTTCCTAGTAGTATACCCATCAAGTGTTTCAATGGAGAAATAATATGGCAAAGGGTAGAGTATGAATGGAAACCATCTGTATGCTCTGTTTGTAAAGTTTTTGGACACTCAAATGAAATGTGTAAATCTTTGAAGATTTTGGTTCCTAAAGAGCATACAATATTGAATAGTAGTATGGATATAGATGAAAGGTCAGATAGTCAGTGGAAGGAAGTTAGTACACATGAAAACATGAATAAGTCTCCTAACATCTGCAAAACTTCAAAGGAAAAATCATTAGGAAACAAAATAGCAGAGTCAGGTAAAAATAAAGCAATAATACAGAACGAAGGGTCAAGAAATAAAAATCCTTTTGAAGTGTTAGCAGATCCAAATATCTGTTTGCAAGCTATGAATGATGATGATCATGGTATTGCTAAAGATGTAGGGTTCTTAGGTGATAATAATGTAATTGATAACAGGTTAGTCAAGGAGAGTAATGAGAAGTTGCATGTTAAGGATAATATTTCAACAAAACCGAACAGAAAATCTGGTTCTAATAATGAGGTATTTGAGATGATGGATAGTGAAATTTATAATACAGTTCATTCTAATGATGATATGAGAAGTGAGGAATTTTCTATTAACGATTCAGACAATTCTATAAGTAGCTTCAGCAGTACGAGATCTAGACTTAAGAAAAACAAGTTTAAGAAGGCTAGCGTAGAAATGAGCGGAGAGCCATTAGTGGAAACTAATCCAGATTGGGTGAAATTAATGTCTCAGGTTCAAAAATCGAAGAAAGCTAAAAAGTATAGTAATTCTCCTAGGGGTAATACAGGGAAGAATTGCCAAAAAGTAAGTTTCTCATGTGTTTCTTCTTCCCTGTTTGTTTCAAGATCTTTTCTGCTGGGCATATGCTGTTTCCGGAGTTTGGATTTTGAAGTCCACCTTTTCTTTATTTTGATTGTATGAAGCTTGTCTTCGTGAATTGCTGTTTGAATGTTCAAGTCTTTGGTGGTTTGTTTTTGGGCTTTTGAGTTTCTTCAGGGCTGAGCTTGGTGTTGGTTGGGTTCAAATAGAGGAAGCATGCTTATGATTTTGTAACAGTTTAAGTTTGGTTGGTCGACTGCATTTGTGGGTGTTATGGTTTTCTGGGGGAGCTGCTGATTAGTTTTGTGATGATTTATTTATTTGTTTTTTTTTTGTTTTGGACCTTGTTCGGTCTTGTCGTGTAGTCTATATGTGGTTGTTTTTAGTGTTTGGTTCGTAATGTGGTCTTGTGGTGTCTTTCTTTGGGTTGCTTTTTGTGTTTAGTGCATTAGTTCGAGCTGACTTGTGTCATTTGTACAGTATTTGTTTTGGATGTGTTGTATTGTATTACAGCTTGAATCTATTATTGTATTCTTTTTTATTGTAATATAAGTACCCGATTCTTCTAAAAAAAAGAAATGAAATGAAGAGAAAAGAATGCTAGATATTATTATCTAAAAAAATAAAAGTAAAATTGGAATAGACGGGGTATTGAAGTAAAAGGTGAAGTGAGAATTTTATTTTTAAAAGTGTGCTGCTATTCACACCCCCGTTTAGACTACTGGCCACCTTTAAAAATTTAATAGATTGGATTATTTTTTATGTACTTCCTACCACCACACTTTATTTCTTCTCACTCAGTCAACAACAGCCGTACTTCTCTTTTATTTCCTTCTCAAACAACGTAATTCTCTAACATCAAACCCTAAACCCTGAACTAGAAGAAAAAAATAATTTATTTTGGCTGATTAAAGGATGGAAGATAAAGACAAAAAAGAGGTTAGTTTTGTAGATCATGCTACATAATCTAATTTGTTGCTGTACTTTTTTTTTTAGGGTTTTGCACTTAATTTTTGTAGGAGCTTTCTTTCAACCTTGTCTCTAATTCAAGTTTGGAAGACATTAACCTCGATGACGTTGTAATAGAGAATGATATTGTAAGTTATTGGATTTTAGGGTTTTCTTCATATAACAACAATTTAAACGTCATATTTTACAACAAAAAATCATTTTAATTATTTTTATTCAATTTATGTAGGAAGATAATGTGAATGACGATAAACTTGAGAGTGCTATTATTGTTTCAACTGAGAATTATGAAGATGATACCAATAGACCGCAAGATGATCGGTCAAATGCCACTGAAGACATTAAAGTTGATTTGACAGATCAATTTACAACTGATGAAGTATGTAGTTTGTACTTAATTAATAATCACTATTATTCATGTAAAACTGTTAATTTTTTTGTTACACTATGTTATTTCAGGTATTTGATTCGCAGAACGCGCTGATTAAATGGTGTAAAACAACTGGGAAAAGGTTGAATACTGTTGTAGTAATTATAAAATCCGATAAATTTGGACCCAGGAGAAAACCAAGGCTACAATTGGGTTACGAAAGAGCTGGAGTTTATCATAACCATCAACCTAAGGCAGCAATGAAGGAAAATACAGTGAAACGACCTAGAATTAGTGCAACTAGAAAATGCAATTGCCCATTCCGATTGAAGGGTGTGTATTTGGAGGAAGATAAATGGAAATTAGTTGTACTCAATGGGCTGCATAATCATGAACTTCCTCACACGTTAGAAGGACATCCTTTTGCAGCACGGTTGATGGACGAGGAGAGAAAAATATTAGAAGACATGAGTATTGCAGGTGTGCCGCCAAGAGATGTATTGGTTACGATTAAAAAGTCATATCCAGAAAACTACTCGACTTTGAAGACTATCTACAATGCTAAATATAAAATGCAACTATCAGCGATGGAGTGTAGATCCGTGATGCAACATCTAATGAAATTACTTACAGAGAAGCACTATGTGTATTTTAGTAGGGCCGATGTGGAAACCGATCATTTGACAGATATCATGTGGTCTCATCCGGAATCGTCAGTATTGTGTAAGTGTTTTCCATCCATTCTTCTGCTTGATTGTACGTATAAGACAAACAGATATAATATGCCTTTGTTGGAAATGGTTGGTATGACTTCAACGGGTCGAACATTCAGTATTGCTCATGCATTTCTAGCACATGAGCGCGAGGAAAACTATGAATGGGTTATAGCAAAGTTAAAACATTTTTATTTACCTGAAAAAGAACCGGAGGTAATAGTTACGGATAGAGAATGGGCATTGATAAATGGGATCAAGAAAATTTTTCCACGGGCAAAGTTGTTGATGTGTTTGTGGCACATGGGAAACAATGTTATTACGAATTGCAAACCTGAGTTTAAAACAAATGAGGTTTTCGAAATGTTTTTGGAAAGTTGGAAGAAGATAATTCATGCACCGACTGAAGATGAATTTTGGATGTATTGCAATGATTTTCAAAAAGATTGGGTAGACTATCCCAAAAGCTTGAAATACATTCAGAATCAATGTTTGGAATACAAAGAGTATTATGCTTTTCCATGGACAAATAAAATTAAGCATCGTGATAACAGAACAACGACGCGAGCTGAGTCTTCCCATGCTCAATTGAAAAAACATCTTGGTTCGTCTAGATCATCATTTGTTGTTGTATGGTCTAAAATGGATAATATGTTGTGCCTCCAACATGCTGAAATTAAAGCAACTTTCGAAAGAAGTTTAGGAGCCGTAAGGACAGCTTATCAAGTTCCACTATTAAGAAAATTACGGGGTAAGACATCTTTTTATGCATTGGACTTAATTGTCAAAGAAATGGGAAAAATTAGTTCTGTTGCTTTGGATCTATCGATTTGTGATCATTTGAATCGACTTGTGTATGGTCTTCCATGTGCACATGAGATATATAAATATCACATCGATGGCATGCCAATCCCACTTGAAATTGTAGATGATCATTGGAGAAAGTTAAATTATATTCCTGAAGTTGTAAAATCATTTGTGTTTGCCCATACAGCCGAGTTTGCGTTAATCAATAAATATTTTGATTCATGCACGATTGAGGAAAGGGAAGCTATGCTATTGAAGCTACGAGAAATTGTATTACCAACCACGACTTCTATCTTGGAACCGAAAGTAGAGAAACACAAAGGACGACCAATGGGTAATAAGAACAAGTCGATTAACAAGCAAGTTAAAAGCCAAAAATCAACAAAACGGAATCCCTCTGCTTTTGAACTAGCAAAAACCGCTACTGAAATACCTTCTCAAGCTAGTGTAAACAATAAACTACCTCCGAAACGTAAAAACCCCAATGTGAAGTTTGATGAGTGTGATGTACCTCCAACAAAATCAGATTTTACTTATTTGGCTTACTTGCCGGCGTTTCTACACCAATACATTGAAAACATTGAAGATGTAATAGGAGATGGCAATTGTGGATTTCGTTGTATTGCTGAACAAGTTGACGAACTAAATTCTGATTGGAGAGAAGCAAGGAAGTCTGTATTAGCTGAATTGATGAAAAATTGGGAATTGTATGTCAGACATTTTGACGTATCAAATTGCGAAGAATTAAAAACAGCTACCGATTGCGATCTTAGTCCTTGTTTTAAAGATAATTGGATGATAATGCCTGAAACTGGATACTTAGTTGCAAATGCTTTTAATAGAGTTGTGGTTTACATATCCAATCGTCAAAGTTTGACCTTTTTCCCACATGAAAGAGGGCCCGGATTTGCATCCGACCATCGGTTTATTGTTTTCGCAAATATCATGGACTCTCATTTTATAAAGTTAACACTTCGGGAAAACGCACCCATTCCACCGGTCGCTAGCTTTTGGAATAGATTGGCTACTAAGGAAGCAAAAGAATGGAGCGAACTATATGTTGATCGACAAATACAGTTCGTTCAACTGTGTCCACCTTATATGGCCACAAAGGATAATCACTAATGTATTGAAATGTAAACTTGAAAATTTTGTCACACGATTCAAGTTGAATGGTAGTTATTTTTGTAAAAGATCGTGACTTATATGCATTGATGGATATGGCTTATATGCATGTATTTCCATGTTTTAATTGAATACTATGTTATGTGGCTTAACTTGTGTTTTTAAATTTATGTGTTTATACTGGCTGCTTTGATAGGTAGAGTTCCTTCAAGCTCACTTTCACATATAGCATGAATTTGATGGTTATTATCTTTAAGTGCTTGATTTCAATGATTTTTGTGTCATCATGTTCTCCTGTCAATCAACCACTCAAATTGGCTTGGGTAATATGATATCCACCCAATTTTATGTATTGGAATAAATGACTGAAGATAGATTGATCAAATTGGCTTGGATATAAATGACTGAAGAAAGAAAGATTGATTAAATTGTCAATTAACCACTCAAATTGTGTTTATTTAAATATTTATACAACATACGGTCTTTTAAATAGTATCATTAATTTAGTTTCGGCTGTTTACAACCGTTCAAAACCAAGTTTAAAAATTCATCCTACATCACAGACCATTCGGCCATGACAAACCGAGATTTTGCATTTATTTCGGTTATAACAAGCCGAACAGTGGAAAAAATATTTAACTTAAGTTACCACGGTGGTTACTCACCGAAAAATGTGTCAGTCTACGGTGGAACACCACCGTCGCATTTAAGAACGTGTTAAGTTTTATTTTGTCAGCTGGTCGGTTTTAAACCACCGTAATAAGTTAGTAATCTCGGTTATATACAACCGACCAGTGAAAACAGCAGACACTCATCAGGTTCTTCGGTTACCAATAACCGGACATTAACAACATCTTCGGTTTGTTCCAACCGATCAGACAGATGAAGAAATTAATTTTATTTTCTTCATTGCCACGGTCATTTACAGCCGATATTGGTGGATAATCTCGGTTGTTTGTAACCGAACAGTGAAAACATTGTATACCTTAACACTATGACTGTCGGTTATGTATAAACGAAGCACAACACAAACGTTCGGCCTATCAGAACCGAACGGACTGTTAGAGGACAACACATATGTCATACACAGGCACGGTTAATTATAACCGAGATTTAAAGCCATCCTCGATTGTTTATAACCGAACCGTGAAAACATGGTAAAATAACAAGGTGATGGTCGGTTATAAAAGACCGAAGCTTCCTCAACACATTCGGCTAATACCCACCGTGCAGAAATATGAACAAAAAAGCATACTACATGTACTTGTACTGGATTAGCACTTTGTCTTTTAAACAGTATTCAAACAGAATCTTTTAAACAGTATTCAAAAAGTAATCAAACAAATCACCATTAGAACTTCCTCAAACAAATCACCATTAGAACAATATTCAAACAGTATTCAAACAAATCACCATTAGGTTCATGTAGCCCGCAGTTTGTCTTCTTTTAAGTTGAATACTAATGAAAGCAAATCACCATTAGAACTTCACATGTAAATGAAAATGAGACACATGTACATGAAAATGAAAGCAAAGCATATCATTAGAAATTTTTAAACCAAAATGAATGACCATTACATAATCACCAGTACATAATCCCCATTACATAAGCACAGCATATCAATATCAAAATGAAACACCATTACATAAACACAGCATCATTTAGAATTGTTTATACCAAAATAAAACACAGCATATCATTAGACTACACCATCACACCACCATTACATGATCACCTAACAGTCAACAACACATCAAGCTTCTTCCAGCAATTCATATCATGGTCTTCTATCATGCTTTCTTTTTGCTCGTTTTTCTCTTTTATCCGGTTCATTTAAGGCTTCCTCCAGCAAGTCAACTACTGCACGTTCAGCAATAAGGCATTGATCTAAGGTTTTATCCTGAGCACTAAGATTTTCTTTCAGCTTATCTATGGATTTTCCAGCAGCCATTCTCTACAAATATAACAAATGAGTGTAAATTTTCATATCCATTCATCAGTTAATTATGAATCACAAAAACATTATTCATACCAACTTCTCGTTGTTATCCAGTTTTCTTGACGTAGTTTTCCGCACATCCGGGGGTTGAATGATAGGATGAGAAATACCCAAATACCAAGACATATACTTAGCAGTACAATCCCATGGATCAATCACACGAGTGGAACGTGACGACATAGATAAGAGATGATGTTGCCAATTTTCGGCATACCAATAACTATTGTCGTACTCAATTTTGTATTGGTTAGCATTTTTACCTCTACGACATTTAGGCGGCGCCATCGGATTTGTTGGAATTCGTTGAGCGATTCCGAATTGGCGAAGCACTCGGTTAGGATAGTACGGTTCGGCGATATCAAAACATAGAATGACACCGTTGTAGAAAGCAACATCAGGCAAAGGGTACTTCGTTCTTAAGTTTTGATATGGATCCCAACACACCTAGTAATCCGTTGAATTTAAAATTTATCAAGCTAATAACGAACTTGATAAGTTGGTTAAAGTAAAAAATTAACAAACTTACATCTTGTGCAGTTAAGTCATCTAACTGCTCTCGTAGCCGTATTATAGCCGAAGTTGTATCACCGGATTGTTTCATAGGTTGCCATCTGCACATCCTAGGCATCGTGTCATTATATTCTTTACTGGGGATGGCGTTAGGAAGCATAGGAAAGTGATCATAAATCCAAGCCTGTAAAAAATATATTTACTACACTGTAATGATTTATAGTATTTCATAACATTAGAAATACTTACAGTCAACAGTGTCACGTAACCAGCTATTTGTCTAACATCTCGTCTAGAAGCCAGACCTAACTGTCTATATAAAAATGCTAATGCGCCCATCCCCCAAGCTTGTTGATTCACTTGATCGATGTTCTCCAAGCATTGCAAGTAGTTAGTTGAAACTTTGGTGCCCGACTTGTCGCAAAATAAAGTACACCCTAGTAGGTAAAGAAGGTAGGCACGCACAACAGCATCATAATCATCTTCAGTTGCATTGTCTTTATTTGTTTTCTCTTTACATTTGTTCAATAAGAAGTTCAGCCTTATCGAATTTGAGAAATTTAATTCATCTTTAGCTTCATCTCTTTCAACGCCAAGATAACCAACTAAAAGATCGACCGCCGAATGATCATTCGCTTCCTTGTAAATACAAGTGCCGACAATAGGGATTTTCAAAATCTGTGCGACGTCGTCTAATGTAATTGTCATCTCTCCAAATGGCATGTGAAAAGAATTAGTTTTCGGATGCCATCTCTCCACGAAAGCTGAGATAGTTACATAGTCCACATGCTTGTATGAGTACTGTGCCAAATAATACAAACCAGAATTTTTAATCCTTTCTGCAACTTGACTTGGCATGTCCTCGATACTCCATTCCTTCAGCTTCGTGGTATGTGAAAGGCACTTGAGCGGGCCTCTCTCCTGAAAAAAAACATATAACAAATGTTAACATATTTGTAAAAATAAATGCTTAGATGGTGGCAAAATTCAAACTAACCTCTGCCTTATTCCAAATAGAAAATGCAATATGTGTTCCAAAGCTTTTTAATACAGACGTGTTCACCGGTATAGGAGCAGTAGATTTGCTAGAAGAGGGACCGGTTGTAGGTGGTAAATTTGTTCCCGCTTCCGTCTGTTCACTGTCGGTGCCATCTTTCTCTGCTCCATCTCCAGAATCATGAGAACCAGAATCATTTCCCGTATCTTCTTCGGTGGACCCCTTTGTCGATTGGTCGACATCCCTATTTTCATCTTCTACGTGTTCAGTTTGTACTGCAAGCTTCTTTTTTTGTTTTTCGATCTCCGCCGCATGCTTACGTCTAACAGAAGCTGTCATGGGTTGCTTCTTCTTCTCTACAAATAACATGACAACATTCAAGGTTATTACAATGCATGATTGCTATATTTGTTTATCCAAACCGACATGATTGTTGTACTATAGTAATTCCAAACCGACAAAAGTATTTGTTATACCAACATTAACATATTTTTTATATAAATTTTCACACTTTACATTCTTAATTCTCTCATGTTTACAATACTCAAGCTCGGATAGTCATTGCCATTCAAGGCCACTTACACGAAAGAGAAAAAATGTTTAATAACTATCCAACTCTCATTCAAGTATATGATGAAGAAAAAAAATTATGATCATCCGACGATGATAAACAACCATAAAAAAAATGATCATCCTTGCTGAAGTTAAACAATCATTAATGCAGCGGAATAACTTAAAACATTAACTGAAAAATAATAGCCAAACCTTGAATGAAAATACATGTAACATATATATGGCATCCAGTATGAACAACCGCAAAAATACCATAGTCTGTTCATATATATGTTGTTTGACATTATATATGGCATCTAGTATGCAAAAGCAACCGCAAAAATACCCTTAGTATGAACAAATGCACATATTTAAACTTTTTGAAACAACAAATATATCAAATAATGCTATCTAGTTTGCCTGGTCGGTCCTTAACCGCCGCTAAAATACCATAATCTCGGTGATACACAACCACCATCAAATTAAATATATTTACTTTCCAAAATTTGTTGTTTCATATATATGTTGTTTGACAATATTTATATGCCATCAAATCAAAACAAATATATGCAATTAATGTTCATATATATGTTGTTTGACAATATATAAGGCATCTAGTATGCAAAAACAACCGCAAAAATGCCATTAGTATGAACAACTGCACATATTTAAACTTTTTGAAACAGCAAATATATGCAATTAATGCTATCTAGTTTGCCTGGTTGGTCCTTAACCACCGCCAAAACACCATAATCTCGGTGATACACAACCGCCATCAAATTAAATATATTTACTTTCCAAAATTTGTTTCAAAACTGAGAAATTGATGGCTTTAAACCCAAATTGCCATCGGCCTTGAACAACCGCAAACATGAATTTGCCATCGGCCTTGAACAACCCAAAATTTGTTTCAAAATATACAGAAAATTTTAACCTAAATATGAAATTAGGGTTTTAAGCTTACTTGAATTCGATCCCTTAGAACCGCCAGCGCTGGAGCCGACGTCGACGATCTTCTTGGACCCGCGAGTTGACTGACTGGACATCGTCTTCTTCATTGTAGGCACGGGAGTAAGTGACGGAGGAAGCTTTCTTCTGTCTGAAGGTGGCCTCATCGTGTATGTAATTATTTTAGATGGTGGCCAAAAGGGGGAAATATAAAAATTAGGGGTGCTTTAAGTGTAGGTGGCCAGCAGTCTAAACGGGGGTGTCATTGGCAGCACACTTTTTAAAATGACTGAGGTTAGAAAAGAAATTGACCGGGAGCAAGTAGCTGAGGCCAATGAGCATCATGCTTCATTCGCCCAAACCGGCGTCATTTTTTGGGGGCCGGATGGCAAATTAGTACTATTTAGTAGTACGACTGGTGGTTGGTTTTGCTGCTAAGTGATCAATGAAAAGCGACTCCGCGACTGTATCCTTCTAGGCGAAATTCGCCACTCTCGTTTAACTACCTTAACATGCCTGATAAACTAATTAGCCAGATGGGTCTACCTCAATCAATCGCAAACGTATTTGCTGCACGCAACATCTCAACTGCCAGGGTAATTTTATCGGATTGTTTCAAATTTTTGGATACTTCAGTGTTTTTATTAAGCTTGCTTTGGTGATGTATAGGAAGCTCTTTCGATGACTAAAATCGATCTAATGTCTTTGCTTGATGTGAGCCTTAACGAAGTGAATTCGGCTATTGCAAAAATAAGCGAGGTCACTTGTCCTCCACATAAAACTGTAAGTTTGTTTTTTCAGCTCTAAGGGACATTGTTCATACACCTTTCGTAAATCAGATTTTGCTATAAAATACTGATAATTTATTCTTTCTGTGAATGCCCTTGACGCACTGGTTATGGTTAGGTATTTCCAACTGTGTTAATTAGGGATTTTTGAAGCAAACAGTTTTCTCTGTTCTTTTCGATTAGTCAGCACATCCAGGGCCGGCCCTGAAATCCATAAAATGATCGAAGGCCCTAGGCAGATCGAGATATCGGAGGCCTATTGGAACATGTTCAAATATGCACAATATGAAGTCGGAGGCCCTAGGCGGTCGCCTTAGTGGCCTTACCCCAGGGCCACCCCTGAGCACATCACCAGTGATTTTACATTTATATTACTATACCGTTATGGAATGTCTAAGTTCAGTAATATAAGAAGATGAAGACATGACAAAAAACATAACAAATCAAATCAAATCAATACATAGTTATTTGAAAAATAAGCAAGAAAATATGATAAATGAAAATCTATGTGGGATGATTAGAATTAAAAGAAGTTAAAAATGAGAAAGAAGCTAGACGCGACACATATCAATGAGATATTTTATTTTAAAAAAACTTAGGTGGTACTAACAAATACAAGCAAGACCAAATAATGCTAGTAAGGAGATATCTATATCGAGGAAAAAAGACCAAAACGACTAAAGAGAACATGGAAGAAAATATTATAAACAATCTAAAAATTTAAATTTAAATGAAGGTATGAATAAATAAATAAATGAAAATGGTGTGTTCATGAGGCTAACCGAATCATTTGCGATAAGCAAGAACAATGATGATGATGACTTATTAATGGTATAGTACGAGATTCAAAATATGTGTTCACTCAAGTGAGGTGAATGTTAAGTCCTCATTTTGCGAACAACATAAATAGTAAAGATAACCACATATGCAATATGTCTCAATTTTTTATTTTCCTAATCGTCTTAATTTAATATTTATTTTTATGAACTGCCGAAATATTATACTCATTAGTTTTCTTTTATTTTTGATTTTTTCATATAATTCAATCATCCTTGTCACATCGTCATTATTATTCGCTATCGAAGAATATAAATGCTCACTTGTTTGCGCTTTCAGTTCTTTTATTTAACTAAATGAGATTCATATGGAAAGATAATCGTTCTAACTTGCATTGTCTGAAAGCGCAAATAGGAAATCTTGAAATTTTGCTTTCAAAATGCGAATTAGTTTGCACTTTTTGTGCATGCTTATTAATTTACGAAATCAGTTTCGTTTTATCTCATTAGCAAATAATAAATGCCATCCATTTTTAATCAAAAAATTAAACAAATTCATTTGTCTAGGACTCTAAAAGTGTAAATTGGTTTGCTTTTCACACATTTTGTTTTCTAAATGACAAACTGATTTTAGTTTTCCGTAACTCCATAAGTATTATTATGTGTCCAAATTGAAATCGCCTTTATCACCGTAAATTTTGGCGATTATTCACGACTTTTTCGCTTATCTTGCATTTAAGATATCCTATTTGATTTGCATTTTATATTTTGTGAAAAAGGCTCACTGTGTGTTTGTCTACTTGATCTTTTTGCGATATATTAAAATTATATTCCTAATATTCAATGGCTCAGTTTATACAATTCATATTTTTAGCATTATATTTTATCTACAATAGCTAGATTTTTAGCAACTTATTAAACGTCATCCTACCTACACGATCAAAATGAGAACAAAGTGAGTAGGATTAATAATTGAATCATATATTTAATGCTTAAGTAGATAATTAGGTAACTATATACTTATCTTGCTTGATTATATAGTGATTTTTGCCATTATTATATCGCATCATGACTCCCCACTTCTATTTGTGTGGACTTTCATAATAGAAAATACACTAGTTTTCAGATAAAAACAATTCTATATGTTAATGCGAAAGTAGTATGGAAGCACCATCGATTTTGGTCAAGTAAATCAGATTCAACACAAATAATGCAAATAAATGAAAAACATAAGAAATAAAAGAGCAAAAAGAGAAGAAAACATAGAATTTTATAGTGGTTCAACTATTAGAGAAGCTTAGATCCATTTTCAATAAATTCATTACGTTATTCATGCCTATTAGAGTTGTTTTTAATACAAGAGTTTGAATAATTCTCCAAAGAAAAAGGAGACTAAAGTCACAAGTACAAATGACCGATGGAATTAATCACAATAGCCTTGTTTGGTGAAGAATCTTTGCTGTCTCTAGAGAGAGTTGAAGTTGAAAAAGTGATTTGACAAAGTCTAAGCAACGGGAAATCAAATCCCTTGTATGTAGGAGATAAGGGGGTATTTATAAGTAATCCAGAGATGAGTTGGGCCAAGATATCGCGTGGAAAAGTTCACTTGGATGCCACTAAGCTTCATCCAAAATGTAATCTTTATCTGACAATTATTTATAGATCGATACCGATCCATGACCCAGGGATTAGTATTGATCCATAGACTTCAAGTTATTTTTATGTCTCGTCTTCGTATGCCCTTGTGATGCTAAGTATCAAGTTTAACGGGATTTGGATTTCATTTTGTGTACTTGTGAATCGAGCCGTCTCAACTATCTTCAAACCATATAGTCTATTAAGTATCCTGAATTCAGAGCATCATATTGCTATAAAACTTGGTATATAGGTCAACGAGGGGCCTATGATCATGAAAATGTTGTCTTTGTCGTGTCACCCTTTATCTATATGGATCAGTATCGATCCATAGGATATGGATCAGTGTCGTTCCATACACTTAAAGAAATATTCATGTGAAATCTTAGTGCCTCCTTATCTTTATTTGAGCCTATCCGGTGAGTTAGGAATGAACTAAACTCCGGCTCGACTCCTTATTTCAACATATCTTCTTTTGGGCTTAAAACCGGGTTAACATTTTCCCTTCAGTGTATATCTTCATTGTAACAAGATGTGTTCTATACCAATTCGTCTTTGCATTCCTAGGTTTAGTTGATTTGACCATAGTGGTTAGCTTTTTCGGGGAGTTATTTCTAATTGATTGACTACTGACTTGAGTTTGGATTGCACATCCGTCAACGAACTTCAAATTTTTGGTTCGAACTTCATGCGATGCTTCATAATGAGAAGATGAGGGAGTGGAAATTTTGGTAGCAAATCTCCTTATACTGGTGGATCTGTATCGATCCATAGGTCATGAACCATGCCGATCCATTCACTTAGAAATTTTCTTAGGAAAAACTTCCTCTCTTATGTACTTCAGTCCGATCCATCTATCTTCTCACTTCATCCTTTTCCAATTTCCAGAGCACCCGATCCATAGCCTGCAGATTCGATCCAACCATTTCCAACGCCGTCGTTGACCCTATATTGCCGTCGACCATCACCATAGCCTCCTGACACTGCCGTCTTGCCTCATCGTGGTTCACCTGCCCTAAGGCATGTCTGTTTGCCCAACTGAATCTAGCCCTAGGTTCAGTCGTTTCAACCAAATCTGTCGCCTCCAGTTGACACCAAGGTCTGCCACTAACCGTCATGCGTTGCCAATACCTTAGCCATCCTCCTTGGATCATGATTTCGCCTTTTGGAACCCTAGGTCTCCATCAATTTTTAATTGATGTGTTTGATCCTCAGTAAGCATTGCTTTGGGCTTTATCATGGTTCCACGAGAATTTTTACTGAACTCGGACTTGGTTGATGATTTAACACTGTCTGGACAAGAATTTGGATAACTTTAAATCTAGAGTAACTAAGTTACAACTTTATGCATTTCATAAAGGTAAATATGAACTTGAACTTTAATATAATCTTGACTCACTTGAACATGAACTTGGATCAGAATTGAACTTGAATTGACTAGCATATGATTAATCATGACTTGAACATAATGCCTTGATCACATGCCATTGTAGTTTCCCCATAATTGATCTCAGGATAAACATGCCTGAAATTAAGAATTGACATTTGAGATCTCTTGTAATTCGCACTTTCCACATGATTTTAACCAAATCCAGGCTATCAAGTGAAGCGTGATTGAGTTTATGTCCATTGTTTTCTTCAAACTACATTTGCACGTCTAATGGTTCTTGAAATAGAGAGCTTTTTGTGTCTTTTCGGGAGACATATTCGTTGTTGATTTCTCGAATCGATAACGAGTAAGTTTGAATAAAAGAAATATTACATACAACTTATCTAGGCTCAAGTGGGTGGGTCTATGTGAGAGGTCTCACTTGAGTGCCTAGGGCTCATTGGATTTCAAACACTCAGATAAAACACCACACGTATCCCCAATCGGCGCTCGAAATTCAATTGATTGACACACATCGATCTCCTTTTGAATTTCGAACGTTTTTAGTTAAGTAAACACTTAGGAGTCGAACGCTTCTGACTTCTTATGCACAACTTATGTAGAATGACTTCGTGACAACATACTCGTCTGCAATCTGGAAAAGGGGGTGCTTCTCACTTCGAAGCGGGGTCTACTTCTGCTTTGCCATCTTCATGTATTCACACTGGAGCTTCAACCCATGTCCCAATTGAGCAAGCCATTATTATGGCGGGGCCAGTGGGTGATGCGTCTTGGCCTATGTTAAGGATCTTTTCTAACCCACTGGAGAGGTGTCCATCGATCGTCACTCGCGAATGCTTCAGAATGTTTGCTTGCAGTTTGGAATTCCAGAAGGGGACGTATGGTTACCACCTAAAGACAAGTATGATGATTGGTCTTTGTCTAGTTATACCACCTACCATTACTTTATGTGTTTAAATGGTATCGTTCCTCCCTTCAATACCTTCGAACGATACTTCAAGAGATGTGGATTGCGCCTTTCCAGCTTCACCCAAACGGTTCTGCCATGGTGATGTCTCTTTTTGTGCTTTTTATGCAGACTCTTAGACGTCCACATTCGTTTCTTGGGCTAATCTCCTTTTATTTAAGCGAAGACATGACCATCCCACTTTAGTTTTCGTTGAGGGCTTGAGGCGCATCGAAATCGTAAGCGTATCCTAAATTTATCTAACAAGTTACCTGCTTTCACAAATCAATTCTTCTTCGTTCGCTGCTCGGAGGGGTTTAACAGATTGTGGACTCACGGAGGTGAGCGCTTGAGTTTAGTGTCATACTTAGTCTGGATTTGAGGCTTGAAATTTTAACTCAACCTGCATTTTCTCATTGAATTGTCCGTTTCAATTATATATACTGTTCATTATGCCACTGTATACATTCCAAGGGTAGTTCCGGCTTCGCAGAGAGAGAGAGAGAGAGACTTATTGTTGTAAGATGAGTATCTCTACAAACTCAGACTTTTTTGATCATGCGAGGTCAGTGATTCCCTGCGAAGTCTCAGCTCCTATCCATTCTAGGATTAATACTCGCTCGGCTCGAAGCACTGCAAGAGGAGCTCTCGTGGGCGGGGGTTCATTGAGGGAATCACTAGGAGATGTGAGCTCCGGTAGTCAGGCTAGGGTTGAGCTCGGCGATCATGTAAGGATGTCGTCGGTCCAGTAGGATAAAGATGAAGAGTTTGCCCATCGTGAGGGCAAGGTTGTTATAGGAAAGGGATATCTTGGAGGGTGACGATCCTGATGCCAGGGCTGGAGAGAGCGATTCCGGAGAGGAGTATGCAAAGTCGTTCGATGAACACCTGCGATTGGTCCGATTAGGAGAAAAGATATTTTAAGGGGTCCGACCACAGACGTGCTTAGAGACTCCAGCCCACATGTTATTCCAGGTTCTGAAGGCGAGAATGATATCGACAACTTTAGCGGTTTGAGCGACATTCGTGCTACTCTTAAGTGAGATATTTGGAGAGCCACTCACTAATCAATCCAAACTTTGATTTCCGTCCTGGGTATATCACCTTGGAGTCCGTTCAGACTCCCACGTTACTCACAAGAAAACGCGGTTCGTGGGGATGTTGTGTTTTAGACAGCATACCACACGCGCTTAGGGTCACAAGCCCTTATCACTCACAATCTTCTTTTGCATTTGCGCTTCTTTCTGAAGTTAATTTATCTTTTCTTTATTTTTCAGATCATACAATGGGCTGCGACTGCTTTGAAAGCTTTAAGCATTCTTCCAAAGATGCTCGAGAGCAAAAGCGCTATCTTCCTCCTTGCTTAGAAACGAAAGACGAAAGAAGGAGACGCAAAGAGAGATAAAGGAGCAAGAAAGGAGCAGAGAGGAGGGAATGCAAAGGACGAGGAAAAGAGAGAACGAGAGTGATGGAAAGAAGGTCGTTGAGGAGGAAGAATAGTCCAAGCATCACAAAGCAGATCAAGGTCCGTCTGAGCACCAACATGTCCTAGCGGGCCCTCGACCTAGAATTTCAATCTCTACTGGTCCTTCCGCCTCAGCTTGTACTGCTATTGTCGCTCCTGCCTTGATATTTACAAACTTCTTGAGAGAGAGCTGTAAATGCTACCAGCAACCCCTTTAATCATGTCCAAAAACCTTCTTGGTTAGTTTCTCAAGGGAGTTAGGTTCGATCTGGATTTGAAATTGGCACATAAAGAGGTTGCCCTATAGAACATCAAAGCTTAAAAAAAAGATGTGGAGAAAGTGACAGACTAGTAACAGTTGGCTCGGGAGTTATCTAGAGTTAACAAAATCAGTTATAAAGGGAAGAGCAGTTAAAGGCTGTTAGAGAGTGCGATGCCAAAATTAAGCAACTTAAGAAGGATAATGAGGCGACTCTAATAACTAGGAAAATGGCCGAGGAAAGAGTCAAAGAGTTGATCACCGCTAATAGACGGAGAAATGGTTTGACCTCTAGTTGAAAAATACACATGCTAACGAAGAGGTTGTCGTGAAAAGTCTGGAATTGGAAAAACAGATCTTTGAGTCTTATCAGAGTACTATTATTCAACAGACCCAGACAATTTCAAATAAGGCTATTGACATTGTGGCATTGTGCTACCTAGAGAACAACTTGCATGGGTCGAATTGGCGAGGGAACAAGTTGCTGTTGAAAAAGCGAGCATCCTTACAACTTATGAAGATATAATAAATCATTTGGATGCAACCATGCTTAACTTCTACACTTTGTTCGTCACAAGGTTTTAAATCTCGGATATCGGTCGTGTTCCATCTCGGGGATTTTAGAGACTTGATCTCGTATCGGGGGAGATCTCGGATGAGATGAGTCTAACTCGGGGGGTTCGTCTCGGATTTCAATCTCGGGTCTGAAAGTTCATATCGGAACAATATCGGAGTACATGATATGTTAAAAAACGATATTCTTACAAAATGATTTTTATGAATGCTATTGAAAACATAGCAACTTAAACTTGAATTACAAAATCACTTTATTGTTCTTAATTTATGAAAGATCGTTCATACTTTAAATCGTAATATAATTAAAAAGAATTATAACATAACACAAATAGATTAGTGCTTAAACATATAATCCATAAAAATGAATTATTGTTAGACATAAAACATTAAAAAGATCCAAAATATAAAAAAATAAAGTATAAGTAGACCATTAAATACATAATTTCATAGGTAACATGTATATAAAAAAGACGAATTTGAAAACCATAAGAATTGTAGAAAATATATGAACATACATTTATGGTTAGTTAACATGCAAAATGTAAAATAGCAGGAGATTATCGTGGCTAAATTTGAGTTTTTTTATTATTGTTATGGTTCAGGCACAAATTTAAATCTTAACCAAAAAACCAAGATCTCAGACGATATTCCAGTATTTCGTATCGATAGATATATCATTCGATATTGTAATATCTCGAACGATATATTCGAAAGGAGATTTACAGTGATATTTGCTGTTTCGTTTCGGAAGGAATCCAAAATGAGATCTCAGGCGATCGAGATTTGAAACAGTGGTTCATCATGGGCAAAGACGACTTGTCTTTCTTGAGAGACAAGTTTGCTCGCACCCTCGTCGAAGTGTAGGAGGAGATGCTTACATGAGTCGCTGACACAGGCTATGACGAGGAGCAACTGATTTAGTATTACTTGGATGAAGAGTCTTAAGCTGCTCTCGCCAAAAGAAAAGAGGAGATTAAGCTCGAGAGGGAGCAGTCGGCCCTAGTTGGTGTAGGGTCCTTGGGTCAAGCTTCGTATGGTTGGACTGCTTCAGGTTCTAAGGACCCTCTTACAGATCCCAAAGGTAGCATCCATGTTTTCGGTGATGTCGTTTCTTCTTCCCTTGCTCCAGCTGTTGTCCGATTTTGACTTCAACTCCAACTAATGTTGCCACCATGACGACGCACTCGAGCGACGAGGGTAACGACAATGATGAGAAAAGGTATGAGATTGACTTCAGTACTCGCACGGATCCTCCCGCATCGGGTAATATTCTCTCATTTTTCAAACTTAATTCCTATTCTTTCCCGAAGAGGTTTATGACTTGATTGCTCATTTTTCTTGTTGTAGGCTCAGAGATTTCGATTACTCTTCTTTTTGGGGAGTGAAGCGATTTTCATCGCCTCTACTCTTGTTTCTACAATTCTAGCTATTGCCCTAGCTTCTACTCTCCAACCAAGGCAACATTTAGAACAAATCAAAGCTTTGCAAGGTCTGGACGGCCTGGTGGTGTCTTCGGAGGGGATGGAACAAGTATTGAAAAAAAATTGACATCAGAGGAGTAGGCGTGAGAAAAAAGGCCGCTACTAGGGAGAAGGAGCCCTTATCTGAAGATAAGGGCAAGTCTAAGAGGTCAATCCGACACAACAAACATGTAGCTTGTAAGAAATCGAAAAGTGCAACGGGTGAGTCAAAGGTCACTAGCAATGCCGCACACACTCACATTATTTCCGTCGGCATGAGTTCTTCAAGCGGAAAGTCAGAGAAACTCGACAAGTTGAACATCAAGATGGGGACGGATTCGAAGGGGAGCAAGGAGTAATGCAAAACGCTGGACTTAAGAATTTTTTTTAATCATGTGCAACTTTTATTTTATTTTTCGTGATCGGGATTGTGTGGGTACAACTCTCGCTATTTGAATACACCGCATCCTGTATATTAATGTTGTGTAGTAATAAAATGTTATTGTTTGTTCATATGAGTCTTTGTTGAGTCTTTGCTGTATGTTCTGTATTTTTAACATCTCTGGCACTTCTCGCTTATGTATGCCATTTTTTACTTCTTGAAGCATTTGAGTTTATTATAGCTAGCATTCTCATTTGTCGCAAGTAGCCTATGCTATGCTTTATTTCAGTATTCTTGATGTCTGTATTAGTGGTACTGCCCTCCACACCATGGGTTTATCTACGCTCCTTCGGACTTATTTTCTTGAGCTTTTCTTCTTATTGCCCCATTTTAAATGCGATAGAGATGACTGCGAGACGACGGAATGTCGAGTATATTCCTTTATCTGGGGACTTATTCTTATGTCTTGGAACTCGATTGTTTTATTCTTCGAACTTTTGAGTTCTTTTGGCTCGCCGGTCTTAGTGCCTTTGGTCAGGCTTAGATGGTTAAACGCCTTGAGTTCTGAGTCGATGTCAGATGATCCGGTAGCTTCAGGGTGGAATTCTCACCGTGCGAGAAGAATTTTAATTGATGTTTGATAATCCGACAGTTCTCAAGGTGGAATTTTCACCATGCGGAAAGAATTTTGGATCGATGTCCAATAACCTGACGGTCTCAAGGTGGGATTCTCACCATGCGAGATTTTTTTTGGATCGATGTCCGATGATCCGACGGTCTTAGGTGGAATTCTCTCCGCATGAGAAGAATTTTGGATCAATGTTCGATGATCCGGCTATCTTGGGATGAAATTCTTACTGCACGAGAAGAACTTTGGGGTGCCACTGTTTGTTTCCCATCCTCGCTTACTGAGGTTCATAGTCAGTGTTGGTCAGTTATGTTCCTCAAGGCAGGAAGTTTAGTGTAGGTTAGTTTTTGTATCTCAGCAACGGTGAAGGCATTCATGCCTCAGTAGCGGTGAGGGCTTTTCCGTGCCTCGGGCTTTTTCGTGCCTCAACGGTGGTGATGACTTTTTTCATGCCTCAATGGTGGTGATGCCTTTTCAAATATTATTGATCGCTTCCCGCCTTTGCTTTTTTAAGGTGCATAACCAGTAATTGTCAGCTATGTTCCTCAAGGTAGGGAGTTCAAAGTGTTAATCGACTTTTCGTGTTTGGTCTTCCCTGCACTCCGTTTTTTAAGATTCATAGTCAGCGTTTTGGACTACTTTCCCTAAGGCCGGGAATTCCTAATGCTGTTAAATTTACCTTGTGCTATGCTTTCTAAAGGAATTTCTAGGCACCGACATATTATAAGATGAAGTTTGATGGCACTTTGTTTGGTTATAATTCTAGGATCTAGTTTTGTGCTCGACAATTCCTCCAAGGTTACTTCAAACCTTGGAGCATGGGTTGTATTTTTCGTGCGAGCGTTTTTTAGATGTGTTACTAATGATTTCGTTGTTTTGATTACTTTAATGGTGCATTAAATTTCATAGAGTCCGTATAGATAATATCTTTACGCTTCATAAACATGTAATTTCAGATTGAATTTCAGACTTTTTAAGAGCATAATTTCAATGGTTCAGAAGCAAGTTTTATTGATATTCAGATCCCTTGTATGTAGGAGGTAAGAGGGTATTGGTATTCGGAGATGAGTTGGACCAAGATATTGCATAAAGAGGTCCGCTTGAATGCCACTAAGCCTCGTCCAAAATATGGTCTTCGTCTAACAAGTATCTATGGATCGACACCAATCCATAGAAGTTTTCTTTTTATAGAAAAATCAGAACAAAAGGTGACACTATATCCAAGATTAAAGAAAAAAATTTCCAAACTTTAAAGATAAATTTGTTAAAGAGAAGAATCTTTCCTTTTTCATGTAGACATTCTGGGAAATTATTTTTATGTCTCGTCTTCTGCTTTGGTTTTCTTATGCCCTTGTGATGATACATGTTAAGTTTCATGGGATTTGGACGTAATTTGTGTGTACTTGTGAATCGAGCCATGTTAACTATCTTCAAACCATATTGTCCATGAAGTATCCTAAGTTCAAAACATCATATTGCTATAGTAGTTGGTATATAGGTCTATATGAGGCCTAGGATTATGATGGTGTTGTCTTTGTCGTGTCACCCTTCATCGGTATCGATCGGTACCTATTCATAGGGTATGGATCAGTGTTGATCCATACATTTAAGCAATTTTTAGGTGAAATTTTTTATGCCTCCATATCTACATTTGAGCCTATCTGGTGAGTTTGGAGACTCCGTCTCGACTCCTTATTTGGATATTATTTTGGCTCAAAAACCAAGTTACTATCATTACTAGTAATGTATACTAATTGCTTGTACTTAACATAATTTAAACAGACACATGGTTCTTGCACGTGTTCAATAAGCTCATGGATTTCTTTTTGATATAACTATTTTTTTTTTTTTTTTTTTTTTTTTTTTTTGAGCTGAAAGGTAGTGGAAACTCAGCTGAGTTCCACGCCATTTACATATTGTTTGAATGTAAATGTAAACTTATGAACTATCCATATGATCTAGAGCACTATTTCAGATCTTGGCAATATCACTCAATATTTCGTTTTGATTTACTTCTGAAATGAAAATGAAAATCTCTTTGTAAATCTCATTTTGAATATGTCATCCAAGATATGAGAATTTGGCAGATATATTAGTCGATATGAGATATTGAAATATCGGTCGAGATTTTGGCTTTTTTAGGCTGAAATTTAAACCTATGCCCACTCCAAAACAATAGTTAAAAAAACTAAAATCTAACCGTTATAGTTTTTTGCTATTTTGATAGTGAACTCTTTTAATCGTTAAAATTAACCCTTAAAAGATTTCCTAAATCGATCAATCTCATGCGAGACATCCGAGTCACTTGAAGAATAGTTTTAAGTATAGTTACACGCTTATCCTGATGTAAAATTGCAAAAGATTAATTTTCCTATTCTTATAAGTAATTCAGAGTGGGCATTGTCATGAATTTGGGATGACGATTATTAGATGCTTTGAAAGCCATTTGTGGATACATGTCAGTGATATATTGCATTAAAATACAAATAAATTTGAGCACAAACCATTTGGACAATTTAAGCATCCTAGCTCATGATGGAAATGCAACTTATATGAAGCTACCGAATGTAGGACAGACATTGAAGTTGATGCAAGTACTAACTGAAAAGATCAGAACCCTGAAGTTGTGAAAGCAATGTTAGGACAAGATGACTATTTATAAGGAAAAAAGAACGGTGAAAAACCAACGTATTGATATAAGCCAGTTAACGGTGCAAGGATGGAGATCATAAAACATGTTGGTTTTGTTTCAATTGTTCAACTTTAACACCCTAAAAAGTGTACTAAAAACTTTCTACCAAGGGGTCACGATATACAATGGCCACATTTCGTGCATTGAGAGTAAGATATCTTAGTGGGTTTATTTGAGAGAAGCTGAAAGTTGGGTGTGAACATGAGATCAAAGCATCATAAATCATTATTGTGTATTTATATAGTTATAGAAGTGATGTAAGCTAATTTACTTTTCTATTAATGTAAGTAATAATTTATTGTGTATCATCTTACATAAAAAGATTTCTTAATTCACTTTATTTGTAAACATTTAAGATATTTATTTAAAGATGAATGAAAAAGCATGTTGAGAAGATGTTTTAAATTATATGTGGGACTACCAAAATTAACTAAATTGTCTGGTTGAATTATAAAAGACCAATATGGTTGATAAAAAAATTGTTGTACTACAAAAAGAAGTTGAAAATCGAACACTTGATGGAGACCACTTATGGTATGTACTTTGTGTGCATAGCATGGGGTTGTCCTAGTTTAGTATGAGAATTTTTAATTCTTAAATCAATGTATGTAACATGACCATAGATATTAAGAATCTCCATCAAGAATGAGGTGGTCCGGTTGCTAGCAATTCCTTAGCAAAGTCGACACCGCTTATGATTCAGGTTCAAAATTTTAATTTATGTTTCCATTTCGCTCGTTTGAGATTTTTGAACCTTCAATCAATTTTGAAAACTGCAGAAATTTGGTTATGTTTCCATCTAGACGTTGGTTATTGTTTTTATAGAAATACATTAACAGATTGCACATACTTGTAGTTAAGAAAAACAAGATATTCGTCATACATAACAAGGTTGTTTTTTATTGTTTTCTTCATGTTGTTTTCATTGAACTTTTACAGAAGTATCAAAATTTTCTTTAAATATTTGGCCACTTGCTCTATTTTATTATCTTTTTTGATTTATTGTCTTTTTTTTAACTGTTGTACATATCTTGCATTTTTTTTCCTTTCACTTTTGTTGTTTGTTTTACTATTTTCAGCACTTCAGTTGTAAATTAAGAATTTGGAATTGAACCAACTTTAGATCGGATTCCATCCTAGTCATCACCGAAATCAGAATGGATTGACTTTGATTGATTAGATTTTCGTCATAATTTAGAGCCATGCTTACAATACACAGGATCCATTAAGTGTGTAATTTTCAAATTTTATTTGAAATGACATGTTTAATATCTAGTTTCAAGGAAAACATCCACGTCATTAAACTACTTCCTCCCTATTCCATTCATACATGCTTGCACTAAAATCAGGGTTTCAAATTTTGCAAATCATGGCAGTGTAACTACGAATTTTCATTACAGAAATCACATAAGTAGCATATTTTAAATAATGGTGTGTTTTGCATTAAAAAAAAAAAAAATCACAGGATAAGTTGGAATAATGTAAATAACCATGTAAATAAAAACATGAAAAGTTGTTTCTGAACTGTTTGCTTCCAGTAAATATAGAGAAGACAATCATAAATAGCATCTTCATGTAAATGTTATGTGAAATTAGCTTTATGGAAAATATTAGTAGCAAATTTTCATAAATACGATTCTATGAAATGAATTTATTTTTTATGCAAAATGTAGGGGTAGTAAAATGTTCTGGAAAATGCCAACCGAAATTAGCTTTATAATGATAGATAGATACTTACTAACATGGTTGTACACATCGCGAGGTGGATGCTAGGCCGTAAGCATGGGCTAAAGATTAACAGCTTAAGCGGAGATTAACCAAAACTAGATGTTTTTAATAAACACATGTGTTTGCATGAAATTTAGTGTTAGTGATTGGCAGTGGACTATTATGAATTTGGATTGGTTTGGAAGCAACTATGGAGGCAAAATTGTTTGAAACAAACATCTTAATGCTTATTAGAGACATCTTGTCTAAATTGGTGCATATAAACATGTTTATATGGTTAGATAGTACAGTAGCTCTCATGTAGATGGGCTAGACAAATATCTAGATGGTAATGCTAGCCTACGCCAAAGCGGGGTCTAGACGATCGTCGGCAAGGATTTTTACGACTGAAGTTACAAGTACCTGTATTTATATACTATTTTGAACCATACAAAAAAGTGCTCTTTCATCCAGTATTCACAATAAACGATTTATGGTAATTCTACCTAGCATTCATCATACGAAAGATGTGCAAAATGATATATTATTTGCATTGTTTGTAACTTTAAAATGATAAATACAAGTAGGTTATTTCGAATTACCATATGTTGGGAAAATCGATCTAATCGAAACCTTATGTTCTAACAATTTTAACGATTAAAAATATAAGGATCTATGCGAAATAAGTAAATCAAAATTCATTTGGATTAGGGTTAATACCTGCCGTGTCGGATCCATGGAAACCGGATCAATTTCGAAATGAAAAGGGATTGAAGCACGACAAAACGCCCTGCCTCTAGAGGTATCCGCGAGAACGCATTCTTCTACGATCGAATCGAAGAAGAAGAAAAAGGGGCGTTACTAGCCGCCATCGCTAGGGTTTTATTTCCTTTTTGATCTTATCTAATTTTCAATGGTAGTCGTGTTTTTATTTTGAAGCAACGATTTCCTTATAATATTAGATTAGATTAGACGTATACCACAAACTTAGGAAATAACCCGTATACCATTTCAGCGCCAAATAAAATATCAACCGATTGATATTTTATTTATCCAATGAATGACTTACCGTTTGTTACGTTCTAAATGTGTGACCATATAGATTATTATAACGAAGGCAATGACTTTAAATCGTATTTAAAATCATAAATAGTGATTGACATCTAGTAATACGTCACTGCTACCCAAGTTATAATAAGATCAACGATTCGATACAACCTTTTATGCAACCAATGTCTCAATGTAATTTAATCCTTTTGACCAATATATCCAAGATTAAACTCGAGACATGGAACCTATCATCCTCTTTATAATTTAATCCTTTTATCTTGATCGATGAGTAGACTATTTAAAACAAATCAATATTTGAGCATGGTCATGCATTTCATAGTCTCACCCAATCAAGAGACCCATGAATATCTCTACATATATTGTAGGGTTAAATTTCATCTACATTATTCATAATTTTCATTCGATTCGAGATATATCCAATGACCACCTTTATCATCTACTCGGTTAAAAGTAATTTTTCATGATATCAAAACATAAATATCCTCGAATAAAATTATAATGATTTCAGGTCTGAGGACCATTACATCACTATCACTATAAGAATAACTTATGATACTTTTAATTATATTTCATGTAGTTTTCTCATTTGGGTCGGTCCAATACGCTATTCTCTCATACGTATTTATGTATTGACATTAATATCACGTATATTAATGATCAATGAGATGTGATCATTAGTCGATCAACATACTAGTCTCATTGTTTTATTGTTGTCCTATGTAAAAATAAAACTTGACTAGGGACATTTAAGAATTATAATATATAATCTCATGTTCAAGCTACTTACTTGAACTATATAATTCCGTATTATTATTCTAAGGACTTCTATTATGTTAATATTTATATTATGCAGTAAATAAGGTGGTGTCTGGCGCAATAGTAAAGTTACACGGCTGGTAATCTGAAGCGCGCAGGTTCGAGTCCCGATCTCTTCACATGTGTGAGGGAAAGGCTGTGCCCACTAATCGACCACCCTCAGAGCCCGGAAAGCCGTGAGAATAGTACCGGACGGGAGACTGACCTGGGAAGTCCTCTCGCGCTTGAGTACGAGAGTCTTTGGCACTGGGTATCCACCTTATATTATGCAGTAAATATAGCATAACAGAATACTTTTATTCCAAAAATAATAATAACATCAACAGTATTATTAATCACAAATGGATTGCTTCTAGGGCATAAAATCTAACATCATATACAGTTAATTTTCTCTAAGACAGTTATCATTTTCAAAAAGCTAAAGTGGTGTTTGGTTTACTATGTTCTGTGTTTTGATTTTTTGACATTAATTACAAAAAATGAGAAAAGTGGAGGGGACAATGGAGTGGTTGGAGGAACGATGTAAGGATGATTTGTCTCTCGTCCTTCTTTTATTTTTCAAAACACGAAAAATAAGAAACAGTTGTTTTCTGTTTTGTATGTAAACTTCGTTTTTTAAAACGGTCGTTTCTCACGATATACATGCGCCGTTTGCCTTTTTTTATGAGCAAAAACCCAAAGCTAAAGAGGGTAAACCGAATACACCCTAAATATGGTATTAATAAAAACACATTTAACCCAAAATGTTTGCACACATTTTCACAATAAAATACAAAATTGTCAATATACTACAAGAAAACATTACATGCATCATCGCACAAAAGTTACAATATCAAACAATGAAATTAATAGAGAGTGGACGTTATAACTTTCCTGAAAAAACAAACAGTGGTGATCTTTCTAGTGGAGTTGGCCGAGATGGGGTAGATTGAGTCATCGAGTGAGGCAAGCAATATCTTTTTTACATCAGTGCAGTTGAATTAAACATTGTAGACGTAACCTTGAGGCCCGTGCAGTTTAATTAAACATTGTAGGCATAATCTTGAGACCATTTTGCTATTCAGTTAAAGCAGGAATTAGAATAATTTCTGAATTGATACTATCTGCTAAACTTAAAAAATATACCGAAAATGAAGATTTTATTGTTTATAGAGGTATAATTTTGTTTCTTCGTCCTTGAAGCACAAAATATTAATTTATGGTGCACATGAGCAAAAAAACATTAGTTTTGTAAAAAAAATTGCAACTCAGTTTGTGGAAATGCATCGTTTAGCATCGATCATGATATAAATTTTGAATCAATATTTTCTCACTTTATGTAAGAACCATATCTTAGTCCTAGGACTACGATTGTGAACGGAAATTTATTTTTATTACACCTATTATTATTACTTTAATAATATATCAAAGAGATGATGCATGCAATCGACAAAGTTGCGGCATTAGTTGGTTTTGGTTATGTTAGAACAATGGAAAATGAGAAGGGGGTTATTTGGATTTGAAGAGGATAATCATGGCATGCTTAAAAGTACATAATCAATTTTGTGATGGGAACCAAAATCAAAGTGTGGAGATGATTGTTAAGTAGATTGAAGTTTAAAGTTGAGAGAACTTAATATGCTGGAGTTTGAAAGAAAAGAATTTAAACAATATAGATAGGTTTTATGTAAAATGAAAAACCGGCCATCTCAGCCCACCAATAAACCATTTGAATACCAGTGTAAGATATATAAGAAGGAATGAGCTGAGCAAAGTAGGCAATATGGAAGATTGTGTTGAGAAAAGACGTCTAGCCGGCACTTTCAAACATTAAAAAAGTTTGAGTCCTTTGGATAATTAATGACTCGAAATTGTCCTTTAGTTATGGTTGATGTATTAAAATATTGGTTCCATTGTTTTCTTTTTCATTTTTGAAACTACAGGCACTTGATTTGATGGAAGAGAGAGTGAGAAATGAAGCATTTGGTGGTCATTTATCAACTAGTTTATGTGGACTTGATGATGCACTGTGTGGTGGGATCCCATTTGGAGCTATTACAGAGTTAGTTGGCCCTTCTGGAGTTGGAAAAAGCCAAGTTAGTTTATTTTTAGTTGATTATGTTCCATAGTATAAGCTATGGTTTTGTTGGGATTTGGCTGTAAACTGCCCACATCATGTATTGATATTATTGAATCCATTTTCACTTGACAATATATTATTGTATGGATCATGTACACTTAAAGGGAAGCCTGCCTTTGGAACATATATCAACTTCATGTGGAAATATTAACATGACCATGCTTCTAGTCAATGGAGCTAATTTCTGTAATCTACCTATAATAATTGAGGGAATCAATAGCGACTCCTAGTCATATATTCATTAAAATTTAAGGGTGCTATTCTATGAGTGCAACCAAAGTTTTAAAACGCGAAAGGCGTACATGAGACGTTTTCAGGTCTACGAGGCGAGGCGTAAGCCTCGAAACGTTGAGGTGTAAGCTTTTCGGGTAAAAATAAAACGCAAACAAATAGAAAATTTCTGGCACTTAAAATTAACCAATGCAAAAAATGAAAAATAAATAATTTAAGATCCGACTTTTACCAAGAATATATTTTAAATATAGATTAAAATAAATAATCGAAACTCATATGATTTAGATTTAGATTTCTTAAAACTATTTGAAGATTATATTAAACTCCAATTTTGATACGTTCTATTAATTCAAATCGATTTGCAAAATTTATTTGAGATTTAACAATTTATTGAAAAACATTCTTTAAATAACAATGAGAAAATTCATTATATTGCTCATGATCATTATTTCATTAAAAAATTTACTTGATCATGTCGAGATTGAAAAGTAAAAAAAATGCTAATTTTTATATTCTCAAATTGTCTTTTTTTATTTTCGTTAAATAATTAAAGTTTAATGACTTTTATCTGTGTCAATATCTGCAACTAAAGATAAAAAGGTTTGTAAGTTATATGCCTCAGTTGTTTGAGGCGTGCGCTTTTGCGCTGTGGTTGCCTCAAGTTGTTGAGGTGTAAGCTTTAGAGGTAAAAAGCCTTTTGGAATAAGCCTCAAAGTGTTTTATCTTATTTCCTTGAGGTGGGTATCGAGGCGTGTTTTTAAAAACAATGAGTGCAACCACATAATGGAACCAATGACACAATATGAGTTACCATTTAAATCAGGTTTAGTAATATTGTTTGTCATGGTTATAGACTAATTGACTTCATGAATATGACATGAAACCGTAAGACCAAATATAACAGCTAGTACAGTGGCTAGTTACTGTAGTTTCTCCAGGCTGCATATGCCCATTATAAACAACAACAATACATATTTTGAGAATTTGGTCTCCACTTTCAGCAGGCTATTTGTTTTGTTGTAACTACATCCAGTCATAGGGACGATCCCTGTTTCTTAATGTTTCTCGTATAGTTATTGGAATGAAGGGCAAAATTTTATGTTTTGTTTCTGTCATTGGTAGCTAGTGTGCTGTTCACATTGAACTGAAATTCTAAACGAACCAGTGAAATCAAGAAAATATTGTATCCAGGCCCAAATTTTAGAATGTCATACACAAAGCATTTACCAATTATGTATTTCTCAACAGTCGGTGCAATTTAATTAAGTTGTGGTATGGTGATCATATTATGCTTTTTAATGTGTTGAAAAGAACCAAATGTTTGTATGAGGTCTGCCTCTCAGGTAATCTACTTGTAAGCATTCTTTCTTGATTTTATTTTAAAAAAATTTTGTCGGAGGTCATGGTTACATCTGTGTTTCCCCCAGTAGCAGCTCTTCGGTCGAGGGCATGATTTTGGGAAATTTAATTTTCAAAAATGATTTATTGTCTAGGTGTCTCCACCCTTACTCTTGCATGAGTGGAAGCCTTTTTTTTTTGGGTGTTTTCATTTAGTATCTAAGTAGTTATCTTGTATGGAGTTCTCATGAATGTTATATGTTGATGATGCAGTTCTGCTTAAAGCTTGCTCTCCTTGCTACGTTGCCTGCTTGTTATGGAGGTTTGAATGGTCGTGTTGTATATATTGATGCAGAATCAAAATTTAGTTCCCGAAGGTAATCATGATACCTTCTTAATCTGATAAAACATGTGTATATGTATGTGTGTATTAAACTATTAATACGGTGACATTTCTATTTCTTAGTTCTTACCAAAAATGAATTTAATAGGATGATAGAGATCGGAGAAAATAGTTTCCCTCAGATTTTTCGATCAACAGTCACTGCACAAGAGGTTCGTTCAACATAAATTGATATCCTTCTAAGACACACCCCATCACCACCCACACATATCATACGATAATATATCAAGTTACCTGCAGTTTGTTCAGTTAATACTTCAAACTATCAAAAATTAGAGGTTTCTTTTCAGAGTATATACCTCGTGTATATTACTTTGTGATATATTTTTATTAAATTTTAGAAGCAAAGGTTTAGTCGTAGGCGGTGTTACAGAAGGCACGAAATGGCATGGTGGTTGCGCCTTTTGCTCCTGTGGCGCAACACAAATAAGGTGGGTGCAAAAGTTGCATCCAATGCAAGGTGCAAAAATGGGGCCTCTTTTAATTATTATTAAAAAAACTTCTTCACGATCCAAAATGCATGACTTTTTAAGCTGAATTTTCGTCGCTTAAAGACAAAAAACATAGTAGTTAATGTAAAAAATTAATTCTACCTAATGTATTCTTAAGGCAAGTTTGTATTCTTTATCGTTTTATTTTGTAATATAACATTGATTGTGTTAGTATTGGAGTGGAAGTACTGTAAAATAGTAAACAAAAATGCAACGCAAAACATATAAATCAGAATGACACAACAAAATAATACGCCAAGATCCACTTTTTAATCATTTAAGTAACAAAACTTAGCTATAAGCTTACAATTTGAAGTTTAACTGCCAAACAGTAATTATAAGCTGTTAAATCGAATATAACTTCTCGATTGTTATAAGCTTCGCTGAAATAATATGGTTGAATGATTCTACATGCATTCTATTTCAACAAGAATGGTAAAAGTGCATACATTTTGTTTTTTTTGTTTTTCTTCCGATGAACGGTATTCAGTAAATGAAGTGATTTTCATTTCATGTAACTTTATTAGAAAAAGAAATATACCATTTTAATATTTTTCCACAAGTTGTGACAAACATATAATATTGAAATATTAATTTGTATAACAAACTAACATACCGTATTCCTTTCGGTCCATCAAGCAAAATAAATGGGCATGAATCCATATTTCTATTTCTAGTTTATGAGTAAAATATTATATTATTTGGTTTTTGTTTTTTCAATAATATTACTAATGTATGTAATATCTATAACTGGAGAACTATGACAGGACTGGGCCACTTTTTATTTTGTGTCCCAATAGTCAGCGCCTATATATAATACATACACAGTAATTCAAAAAGGCATGCTCCGTTTGTTTCCCTCTGTATTGAGGCTCCAGAAAATTTTTATGGCTTTGTGAGCCATAAGTAACTATAGCAACTAGATCTTTTTTCAGCACATATAAACATTTTTGTGCTATAAATTGCATTAGCAGATGATTATCATATTCTTTTCTTTCCAAGACTTGGCAATACACACAGTTGTCGTGGAAAGAAGAGGCAGCCAGTTCTCGTATGAAATCTTATATAAAAGATCAAAGTTGTAACCCTTTAACTTCTTCCAATGTGAAACAGAACTAAGCCGACAAATCGGAGCATGCAAAGTTTAAAGTTTGTGATAACTTATTACAGAAAAATAACAAATTTGTACTGTAGCATGTTAATATTAAGCTGTTCTGATATCAGATGTTTTGGACGATTAATTAGTTTGCGGATTATGCAGATGGCTGGAAGAATAATAGTTTTGCGACCAACATCCTTATCTGAATTTACGGGGAGGTTTGGTTCTGGATTCTTTGCTTTTGGATGTCTAGCAAATTACTTATTTTTTTGATTCATGGAACTACTGATTCTTATGCACATTTTGGAGGGGATGATGCACTATGTAAACCCAAGTTCTATAGTGATGAATCTAATAATGATGATTATGGAAAGTACATGCTTGTCTCAAACTTCATAATCATGAGCTGTTAGGAACCTTTACTGTGTAAATTGGATGAATGAAATTTATCTAGAATGGATTGGAGAAAACCAAAATTCTAGAGAAATAGAGGGTCAGCAATTAGTTAATCTGAATTACCCACTGCTAAGATTAGTCACAATGATGCAACTTATAACTTGTTGAAAGATTTTGTTGAGGCCTGTATACTTTTTGACACGGCTTATTTTTTAACATTTCCCTTCTCTGTTCATAAACACATATGCACTGAGAATCTGAGATCCACCCTTGGTTTGCATTAATCTTATGCAACATGCTATATGCTTACCTCATATGTCATTGAGTTCCACCTTCCTACTGTCTGTCAAATGCTTTTACAACGAGATGAAATGATGAGCTTCATACAGTTTACTCACTTAACAATCGGCTTGTTTCTTCTTCTGGAGTAGATTATTTGGAAGCTCAGTTCACTTCTAACTAGGAAGACCATAGTTTGAATCTCATATATTTTCGCATGGATTTCGTTTTATTTGCATTTCAATTAGATAATTCTGTCATGCTTGACTGACGGCGAAAGTCCATGGGTGTGAGTCAGTTTAACTCAAAGCCTGTTAATTGATTTAAGATGGCTTGTCTAGGAATTCAACTCCCATCAACTTTTTGGTCTTATTACTTGAAGTCTGCAGTAGCAGTCTCTTCAAAATTGGTTGTAAACTCCATCTAAATGTTTTATTGGTTTTTGACCTGTACTCCTTTACTAATGTTCCAAACTTGCATCTTATGCGTTTAAAAATATTTATGGCATATAATGTCTTGCAGTTTGCAACAAATGGAAAAAAACCTTCTTCAACATGAGGTCAAGTTGCTTGTTATTGATAGCATGGCTGCACTAGTTACAGGGTAAATGACTTCAAGTTTAGGAGGCATTTTTCTTTTTACAGACTCTACTGCAGTCTGCAGCCATCATTTTTATAATGTTTACAGCTATCTACTATGCTATAGTTCATCATCAAATATGTGAACAAAATATATGCATGAAGAATAATACAAAACATTTGTAACATACATAACATTTGTAAAATACATCCATTAGTTTTTAATTTATCAGTGCTAGGCTTAACTAAGAAAAGATATCCTTTACCATTGAATTATAAATGAAAACTAGAAATAATATATGAGAACTAGATTAACTTCTCATGTATTTCTCATCCGACATGGTCGATGGGAGAGGTGCTCACTCATTTGGAGTTGGTGCTGAGATTTTTTTTTTTTCTGGATGGTGTGCATTGTTACACACCAAGTCAGGAAAAAAAAATATAACGGAGTAAAATCATATTTCAGGGAAAATGAAAGATTTATTGGTAATTCTAGGCAAGCTTCAAGAAAATGGCCTCTTTCGTTTCTCAAGTAAGTAATTTTCTTAATTTATTTTTTTGGCTATCATGTTTGATTTGATGTCAAGTTCTTTTTAAAATCATGTTCTGTAAGTTTAGTGCGATTGAAGGTCACTTGCCGAATTTTCAAGAATTCCTATAGTTGTGACTAACCAAGTACGGAGTCATATCAGCGACGAATCTTCTTTTTATTCATTTCAAGGTTTGGATTCGAATTTATTTTCGACCAAGCCCATTTCATACGTTATTTATCAAGGGAAAAACTTCAATTCTAATTTATGTATAGGATACAGTAAAGATTCTATCAGAAACTCCGAAGCATCCCATCTTGCTGCTGCTTTGGGAATCCAATGGGCACATGCTGTTAATATCCGTCTGATTTTTGAGACTCACTCAGGTTAGTATAAGGACTGTGGAATGCTAGAATTTAAGCATCTGAGTGTGTGACATGTGAATGTAAGAATTACTCCTCGCGAATTGAATGCTCAAATTATCAAATCCAAATGGAATGTAGGATAGAATTCATAATTGGTTCTTGATATTTACAAGCCCTAAGTAACAATTCCCATTCAGAAACACGCTGCTATTTTATTTTTTATTTTTTTATTGAAGGATGTCTGTTAAAGCTCGATTTGTTTGAAATGAGATACGTTGTAGACAGTTTTCTGAAAATTACAATTGCAGGTCAAAGGTTCATAAAGGTGGCAAAATCTCCCGTTTCTCCACCAGTCGCATTTCCTTTTGTCATTAAGTCTTCAGGTATTGCATTACTAAGTGATGAGGGCATTGATATCATGGGACAAAATATAAGTACTATTCGATGCCAAGGTATGTTTGGGTAGTACATTTTTATTTTCCTGCAGTTAGAGTATATATCAGTAACCCATCTTCCAATTTCCAGGGCAGAATGTTTTTGATATTTAGCTAGTTGCAAGGTCTTCTTAGACACGACTCCTTAAGTGAGGTAAGTTAGAATAATATTAGTCTGCATGTTGCTGCTATATTTACTGCCTAAAGAGAGAGAAGACAGTCTACTGTTTTTGAGGTTGCTTTGCAAATGCAAGTGCTGTTCATGCTTACAATTGTCTTGTACACAAGAAGGGCAGTTGTTCAGTAGTCATTAATATTAAGATAAAATTACTTTATACAAGCGCACTATGTTGTGTACTGCTCATCAGCTGGTGGGAGCTGCATTTAAAACACCAATTAACCTACTATCGTAACAACTAACAACATGGCCAATTATTGGCATCTGTGTTTCTTATTTAGATGCTCAAACTGACATAGGCAAATAGACATCAGTGCAAACCATCTAAACAGCATTACATAGTAACAAATATGCTAAGCACGGTCCGCTTGAGATGCGACTGTGCTGAAAATCAGCCTCAGGGTTGGCTGAAAGTTGCCGGTGGGTTCCATCAAACATTAATAATGAAATACAATGCGCTTTGCACATGTTTCATTGATGGTTCTTCCATACGTTGTGCTAAAGAAATTTAAATTTACCAAAATTTAAACATACATAATTCATACGATGAATTCTATCTTCAAATAATAATTCATCTTGATTTTTCTTATGATTTCGAAATTTTAACTCAATAATAACAGTTAAAATGATTCTTCGAAGTATAAATTTGCGAATTTATTTATGATATGTTAACATTTATCAAAAGAACAAAATATCACGAAAATGATCTTAAGTTGTATGAGGGTGTATATTCAGATTTGGTATTATTATTTGGAAATAGATTTCCATTTTGCCACTCTGGCCCATTTTGTACAATTTATTAAAAAAATATGGCAGGTTATATGAAATTCTTTGAATCGTGGCACCTACTTGCAAAAAAAATGGTCAAAATGCACTTACCAAGATTCAAATTTATATACATTCTTCTTCAATTCTTTTCCTTTTCTAGACGAGGGGAAATTTTCCTTTAAGGCAAAGTTGGTGGGAAAATAAAATAAAAAATAGAACAGTGTCAGGATTTGAAATCGCCAATGAGGTATTTCAGTATTTGGACAATATTTTGCCTCTATGTCAGAAAGTTTGGATGTGTATTTTCCGTTTAATAGTAATGATCGGACACTTTCTTCGTTGTTGTAGGATACATTATACAATGATTATTTGGCTTAACGGTTGAATGTAGCCGTGAATCTCTGTATTGATTGTTGTTCTCGAGTGCTAGCAATTTCAGAGTGCATTAACTGTACGTATATAAATTTCATATCTACTTATCTTCTGCGTTCTTTGCTTCAAAAGCTGTTCCGTGTCTCCTCTGTTAAACTATATACTTAAGACATACTTCCATATCCGAAGAGCTGTTGTTAAACAGGAGTGCTTGAAAGTTAGTGATCATGTACCAAAACCGTGAATTTAGGTTAGTTTGGGAAGAGTGTTGATCATGGGATTAGTGAATAGGAATTTAAGACGTAGTGTTGATCTTCGGTGTACATTACTACTAGTACTATTATCATCATCACCTTGTTTTTTTTTTTCCGTTATTATTACTATTATTATTTAATTAATTATTCTATTTTATCTTTATTTATGCTTTCACCTTTAAATCTCTTGTTATTATTTTTGCCGCTAAATTGACTATGTAATTTGGTTTTGTGTTTCATCTCTAACCAACCCCAATTTGTTTGCGATTAATGGCTTAGTAGTTGTTGTAGTTATGATCTCTGCATATGGATGGAAAGATGTCGGTATGTAATTTGGTTTTGGGTTTCATCTCTAACCAAGTCCAATTTGTTTGGCATTAATGGCTTGGTGGTTGACTAGTTGTTGTATTTACGATCGCTACATAGGATGGAAATATGTCAGTATTTGGTTAATAAAAGCTAAAAAGAAGCTGCTTTAGAGGGTAAATTAATTTGTAGCTAGCAATTATTTCAGAATGGTGGATTCTTTATGGTAATATACAAGGTCAAAGATAATTGTCATAACCAATGAGCTATCCAGCAAGGGTTTAAGGATGCGACCATATATGATATAAAATGTTGATGTGTTTTCCACATGTTATAGAATGCTTCTACACCATTCAAGAAGGCTGTTTTTTTTTAATGGTAAATTTATCAGTTGGAAAGCAAGGTGATTTTGGATAATGGCAGTACGGTAAGAACAATCAAGTATAAAATCATAAAATAATTAAATTTAGTACTGCTCCAACCAATCAGAAATCCGCGAGTAACTAGCAAACCCCCAATGTAATTTATATGTATAAAAGGATGAATTATCGGTGTGCTGTTGTGAGCAAATCTAGTATGCAACAACTGTTTGTAGATCTAGTTTATCACACAGCATGCAGACTTTTGTTTTATGGTTAAATACTTCGTATCTCCTATTATAATGCAGGCCTTTTGCTGGTAGTTATGTTGAGTTATTCTCCGAAGCATGTTCATTAATATTTGTATACCTTCTGAAATTTTAGCTTTGTTCGTGTTACAACATTTGTAGAATTTGATTGAAATATGAAATTCATAACTCTGAAACTTTTGGTAACGTATCCTTTTTCAAAAGAAATAGATGTATTTAAACAATGTCTGTGCATAAAGCAATAATTTGTAAAGAATGGTTGCATCTTCTCTTCTTTTAGCATTTCAATTACAATTTTATCCACAAGAAAGATGGCAAGTGCTAAATTATTTCAACTAGAAAAAGAATTTTCGAAATGTTATATCTTTAAATAGAAATTTCGGGAATAATGCTCACCAAGTCACCATCACAAATTGAAGTATGCTTATTCTCCGAGACTATCGTTATTTTGTGTACGCATCTAAGCACACACATTTCTGGTTCTGTGTGAATAATGATAACAATTATTTGTTGTTCTAGTCAATAACATATTCATATAAAACTGTAACCATATGGATCCGATGTGTGTAACTATTGCATGTATGCAAGATTGTTAGAACATCTTAGTTTAGTTTATATGACAGATTTTGAGCAAAAATAGTCCGCTTGTAAAATTATTATCCAATATATACTGGTTTTTATTGATTTTAAGCGAAAAGATATGTGGATATAAAAATTGGTTTAAACCATTTTGTTTAAGATTCTGACCGACGCGTCGAAATTTCAGCAATTTCGGTCCGGTTCAAATGAATACCTGACCGGAATTCGCTTAGAAATCCAGTTCCTACGTTGCAAGTAAATAAAAATGAAAACTGCAATTTATCTCTGCAAATACCCATGAGAAGACAGGAGGAAGAGGGAGATGCAACATAGCTGGGCAGAGAAAGGGATGCAGTTTCTGTCTGAGCATCTTTCTCAAAAATTTCCATGATCCAGGGTTTTAGGTAAAGCGGGCTGAACTGAGGGCTGGAGCATGAAGTAGCAAAATTTGGGTCAGATTTGTACCTTGTACTGGGCTGTTGAAGTTTCTTTGGGCTGTTGAAGTTTCACCTATTGCTAGCTTATAAATAAAGCTTTGAACTATTCTTAATCATGGAAGGATTGATTGACTGCTAACAAAAATTGTTTTAGATTAGTTAGTGTAAAATAATGGCTATAAAATGATTTTGTTTAAATTTTATGTATAGTTTATTTATATTTAATTTAGATATAAGTTAAATTAACTGTACGTAAGAATTATATTATTATATCAGTCGATGTTTTAATAAAAGTGGTACAGGAATTTGCATACTAGAACAAAAGCGGAATTTCCGAAATTTCCAGAACGGAACCAAAAACCAAATTTTTTGAAGACCGGAACGAAAATGAGAAGCAACACTTTGAACCTTGGTTTAGACAAAAACAAAATTCCAAAATTTTATCGTTATATATTGTGACCATAATCTTTCAAAGAGTTGTTTCTTGCTAAATAATAATAATAACACAGCTGTGTCCATAAATAGGTAGCTAGTCGAGAGTTAAAAAATAGAATACATTCCACTTCTACTCGTTTTGAAAATTTGCATGTAACTCATCTACATCTAAGAGAATCAAGGTTTTAGATCTTAGATTTCGATTGCGTCATGAAAATTTCACTTACGATATCTCGAGTGTGATGAGTATGTCTCGTTTATACACCTCAGATTAACATCTCGGATTTTAAAATTTTACTTGAATCTATGTCGAGGTAACTTAACTTTGAAAATTGACATTTTAATTTATTTTATATTAATTGTCATCCCAGTATGAACTTTTTAACATAATTTATATAAGACAATGGTATTGGCTTTCTTTTTAGAGTAGAAGGATAACTGATTTATTTTTATTGAGTACATGGATTCCATTCATTTGAATATTAAAAACATGGAATATAAAATAATTTATCATTTGTGCTTGCTTGTTGAAATCTTTAATAATAGTTGTAATACATATGGTGTCATACTTTTTTGATGTAAACGTAAACTGCTCAAAATGCCCATATACAAATATTTATTTGATAATAGTTGTAATACCATTGGTGTCAAACTTTTCTAATGTAAACATGAATTGCCGAAGATGCCCATATACAAATATTAACAATTCTTAATATTCCTTAAAAGTAGGATTATTTTAATTGCAAAATATCTCTCTATATTTAAAATCATGATCTAACAAATAGCTTCATTTAACCAAATAAATATCATTTACAAATTCATTTTTTATCTTTATGTTTACCGATAATTGTAATTGTTTCCTTAATAGTTGGCTTAGAAATGTAATTTTTTTGTTCAACTACGAACTTCTGAAAATAACCCTTTGATCTCACATTTTTATGGTACATAATTATAGAAAATTAATCCATGCTTATAATTAATAACAAACAAATAAACATCATTTACAAATTCATTATTTATTAATTAATAAAATACAAACCAACAAAAAATGAGATGTTGCATATTTTTTTTTTTTAAACTTAACTATACATGATTTCAAAATAAAAACATGACTAAATATTTATGAAAAATAATTTCTCTTAAATGTGTTAATCATATATAACAATCACATTTATATTCAAATTTCTTTATAAATTCAAAACATCACTTCATGCTTAAAATTAATATATAACAAATAAACACGACTTAAACAAATTAACTTCATTTACAAATTCATCGTTTACGAATTAATAAAATGCAAACCAACGAAAAATTAGATGTTGTAATTTTTTATTTTTATTTTAAAAAATCTAACTAACTACATATGATTCAACGTAAAAACATAGCTAAATATTTATGAAAATTGGTTCTTGACTGTGCTAATCATATACAATTTGTAGAAAAACAATTCACGTACGAAACAACGCCATCATAACGTTCGAAACATATACCATCATCATGCATGAAGCATGTGCCATTAGGCTTATTAGAAATAGAGTTAGAAGGTTTCTTCAGCCTATGGGAGCTGCATTTAAAACAACAGTAAACCTGCTGTCATAACAACAGGGCCAATTATAATTATTGGTTTCTGCATTTCTTATTTAGATGCTCAAACTGACGTAGGCAAATAGATATCAGTACCAACTATCTAAACAGCATTACATAGTAACAAACATGCTAAGCACAGCCCGCTTGAGATGCCACTGTGCTGAAACCCAGCTTATGGGTTGGCTGAAAGTTGGCGGTCGATCCCACTTTTTCACTGAATATTAGTAATGAAATACAGCCCACTTTGCTGGATTCAATTCGGCTATCTTCAATTTTCTTGTCCTTCTGTGCCAAATCCATCTCTATCATCAGTTTTCATATGATCTGATTATTTTAATAACATGGTGGGATCCATTCATCAATTTAACTGTATGTACACAAACTTCATAGTTCATATCTAATTATCTTCTGCGTTCTTTGCTTCAAAAGCTGTTCCATATCTCCTCTGTTAACTAGTATATATTTAACACGTACTTCCATTTGGTCATTATCTTCTGCGTTCTTTGCTTCAAAAGCTGTTCCATATCTCCTCTGTTAACTAGTATATATTTAACACGTACTTCCATTTGGTCATTATCTTTTATAGTTCATCACTGTATATGTGTGGAAAGATATCAGTATTCAGTTAACAAAAGCTAAAATAAAGCCACTTTAGAGGATAAATTAATTTGTAGCTAGCAAGTTATTTCGAAATGGAGGATTCTTTACGGTAGTATACAAGGTCAAATATAATTGTCATAGCAAATGAGCTGTCAAACAAGGGTTTAAGGATGCAAACATATATGATTTAAAATGTTGATGCGTTTTCCACGTGTTATATAACATGCTTCTACACCATTCAGGAAGGTTGTTATTTTAATAGTAAAGTTATCAGCTGAAAAGCAAGGTGCTATTGAATGCTAGCAGTACTGTTTTGCTAAATCTAGTACTGCTCCAACCAATCAGAAATCAGCGAGCAACTATAGCAAACCCCTTAGAAGTATTATTTATATGTATAAAAGGATGAATTATTGCTGTGCACAGGAGTGAGCAAATCTGGAAGCGATAATTGTCTGCAGATCCAGTTTATTGCACAGCATGTGGGCTTTTGTTTTGTGGTTAAATACTTCGTATTTCCTATTATAATAGACCTTTTGCTGGTAGGTATGTTGGGTTATTCTCCCAAACATGTTCACTAATATTTGTGTACCTTTTGAAATCTTAGCTTTGTTCATATTACAACATTTTTAGAATTTGATTCAAATATGAAAATTAATAGTTCTGAAAAGTTTTAGTAACATATTCTTTTTTATTATTAAAAAAAAAAAAATGATGTGCATAAAGCAATAATTTTGTAAAGAATGGTTGCATCTTCTCTTCTTTTAGTATTTCAGTTACATTTTTATCCACATGAAAGATGGTAAGTGCTAAATTATTTCAACTAAAAAAAAAGGAATTTTTAAATGTTCTATTTTTAAATGGAAATTTCAGAATTGATACTCAGCATCACATGTTGAAGTATGCTTATTCTTTGAAACTATTGTTATTTTGTATGTGCACTCAAGCACACATATTTGTGTATGTGTGAATAATGATAACAATTATTTGTCCTCCTCAATAACATATCATATAAAACCATAAACATATGGATCCAATGTGCATAACTATTACATGTATGCAAGTTTGTTAGGACATCTGAGTTTATAAGATAGATTTTGAATGAAAATAGCCAATAACAAAATGAAATTCGTAGCCCTAAATGTGCCATCCACATACCATTCAAAACTTCTATCTTCTCTTTATTTCAAATTGAAATTCATAAGTAGATGAAAGACTCTCATATTCATTTTCTCGGTTACTAAATACATTTAAGATAGAGTTTAATGTTTTACTTGTATCATTTTCCTTAACGTTCAAATCAACTATTTCCTAGCACATCATTTTTTTTTTAGATTAATGCATTTAAAACATTATTAGTGTCATCATCGACAAAAATTATTTATGTTTGAAAATTTAGTAGATAATTTTGACAACTTTAATTATATATTCCGATAATGGATAATTACCGACTAATGATGAGGATACACCTAAATATATTGATGAAAAATAAGAAGATCAAAAGTAAAAGTCCTGTAAGTTTGAAGAGCTTAAGAAAAGTGAAACCAATAACAAAATGAGTTAGAGATGATGGTTCATCGACTATAGATGTAGAGGACGATCATACAAATTTAATATTTCGAATAGAATGAAAGCAAAAAACTTAGGTGGTGTTTGGTTTACCGTTTTAAGTTTTCGTCCATACAAAAATACGCACGATGTACATGTATTGTTGAAAACGGTCAATTTAGAAAACAAAGTTAATACACAAAATAGAAAACAATTTTTTTTTTTCCATGTTTTGAGAAATAAGATAAGTATGAGACATAGTTCATTCTTACATTACTCATCCATCCCCTCCGTGGTCCACTCCGTCTTTTTTTAATGTTTCTCCACTTTTCTCATTTTTGACATATTAATCCAAAACAGAAAACGTAAAATAAGTTTTAAACCAAACACTACATTAATGTAAAGAAATCAAAAGTTGTACATGTTGAAGATGCACAATATTCAATGGTAGACTCGATGCGTATAATAAGTTTTTAAGTGACAGAATATTCGACATCGCTATGGGTAATCGTTGTATTGTAGAGTTCACTAATCTATTGGATAGATTTAACACATTTTTGGAAGATTGCTTAATCAACCACAAAACATCCAAATAGTAGTTGTCTAACCCACCCTCAAACAAGCGCTAATTTAATGCAAACTTATATTTACATGTTATTTTTTATCTACTTGTATTTGTATATTCTCATCAATTTTTGTTTGTACTTCTACAATGCTTGAAGTTGACGAAGCATCAAATCATCATATTGATGTTGTTGATGAGTTCATTAATATTGCAAATATTAGTGAAGTGCAACTGGATATTATAACAAGTCGCATGAACGATTGAAAAAGATAGCACGTGAATTGATAATACGGAAGTTAATAGCTAAACGCCTATATATGATGATAACCAACCCCTTCAAGAGCTAAATCACAAGGAAAATACATCAATGAAAGATAATTCAATCGATGATTTATTTTTGACAATAATGATGGCTAGATCGATTGTGGAGAAAGCACTGATAGATGTGGAAATGCTTAGGAGGGAATGCGTTGAAAAAGAATTTCGAGTTGGATTGTTTTTTAAAACAAAAGAAAAAACCCTGAGCAATTTATTTATAGCAAGTTACTTCTAGTAGATAAATCAAAAGCAAATTTAATTGCAAAAAAAGTTGTTGAGACGATGTTTGTTTCATATCAAAGTTAGTTACTCAAAAGCTTGGCAAATGTTAGTGACTTTAGAAATGATCTATGGAGACTGATATACGCTTCCGTAATTGACTTTATAATGGTAAGATTTTAAAGTTGCATCAACCTTTCGAATGATCCGTAGAAAGTCGAGAGTTTAGAAAGTACAAAATTACAGCACAAGTTCATTGCTTTATCTCTATATCGTTTGCCTTTTCCAGAAGGGGATTCTGGATTTGTATCTGATTCAACTCATATTAACGTCAAATAAAATATTATGTCAACTCTAGCCAAGAAATCATATCATAACTTAACATAATTAGTAAAGAAACCATCAAAATATATCGAAAAGTACTTGGCCTCCACCTTTCACACAAACACAACAGTTAAGAAGATAATGGTCTAATCTAATGTACTTGATTTGAAATTATTTCCAAATTAACAGTTCTTAAGTTATGTTCGAGTCGGGGATCTTTGTAACTCATTGGTCTAATCTTGCTTGAATGATCAATACGAAGAAATGAGGTAGCTGACTAGCATATCATTCCACTTCTACGCACATGTTGTAGATAAATACCACTTCTCAATTGGTTCGTATTCTACCTCTAATCACAAAATGATTTACATATATATATTTTTTTTGAAAATTAAATTAAATTATATATATATATATATATATATATATATATATATATATATATATATTCTTTATTTAGCATTATTTTGTAGACCTATCCACAAGTATTTTAATCAAATGTTTAACGTTATCTTTTTTCGTAAGTTTAATCGAGCTGCAGTGGAGATAAACCCTTTTTGAGTTTCTCATTGGATTTATAAATAAAAAAACAAAAAAACCTTTCATATTTCATATAATCATACTTGCTTGTGATTTGTTTGGTGGAGCCAAAATCAAGAGGCTTGAACAAACCGTAGCCACATCAAGAAAAATATATATTATTTAACGAGCAACCTCAACAACAATAACAGTAAACAAAGTATATACATAACTACAGCATAAATAACCTCATGCATGCGGCAGTACTAGAGAACAGGAAATTATATACCAGTTTCATTTGTAGGACAGAAATAATAGCGTGATCAATTCTTCTGTGCCCAGCATCCCTGTTTCCGCGTGTGCCCACCAATCAAATCGTCTCATTTTTGTTTTATTGCATTTAAATCCCTGGGCAATTAAAGGATTTAACTGCAAAAGACGAAAATCAGAGGATTGTGATTGGTTGGGGACACAGGGCACATAGAAAAGGGGGACAGAAGAACTGATGCCACAGTGGGCATGCGCCCAAGCTGAAAACTAAGTTTGATTATAATATTATTTCACATAAATCAACTACCAACCACTATATATATATATATATATATATATATATATATATATATATATATATATATATATATATTTGCAGAACTGAAAGTAGAAAGGAGGGGACCGTCTATTAATTGACTAGTGTAAACATACAAGTATAAAAACCTTTCCACCAATGGACAAAGGTTGCCGACGTACCTCGTACGCTTGTTTTATTGCTGCCGACTCATGAAACCCCAATTGAGTAACTTTCTTTTGTTTATTCCCATATAAAATAATTCATACAACAACATGATAATACTATATTGAAACTATGAGCTGTGCACATTATTCTTTCATCATTCAAGGTCATTATTTTAATTGGCATGCATCTCATACCCTGCATCGAATGCGATATGATATTATAAAGATACCTTGTTTCTTATGAAGGTTAATTATGCAACAATAGCAGCTGTCTAATACCTACTGGTTGTGGCACATTGTTTAATTAAACGGCTGTGTTTGCAACTCAAATAAATGTTTAGTACAAAAAGGTTGCCTTCAAATTTGGATATAGTACAATTGGGTACGTTATTCTTACACATGTTTTGCTCGCAGGTTCATAAGATCCGGATGCCTTTGCATAAATTAGACTCCTGCTGCTGTATTGATTCCTGAGCAGTAGACATAAACACATGCTGAACTCCGCTGTCATTTGGCTTTTGATTTTCTTAAAGGGGCAAAGTTGCTGCTGTCACAAGAAAAGAAAAGCCAAATTTCATATGTACGTTATGATTTTTATGAGGCAGTTGGTTTCCTAGGTTCTTCTATTATGTGTATCTATTATGTGTACCAATAGATAAGTCTATTATTGGTGTATCATATTTCTCAAGGTTCACTTCTTTTATTATTTTTGTTTCCCACCCATTTGAGAAGAGAAATGCATTTACTAGCCTTTGTCCCAAGCATTTAGAGCCATCCTTGTGCACGCGTGTACTATGTTTATATTAGTAGTGGACGAGGCTTATTATAAAATTTTACTTGCTTTGAGCTGGGCGTTGATAACCTGATTTCAAATTCGCGTGGTTTCCTGGGCTCATCCAATCAGGACTCTTATTTCGATATTTTGTAATCAAACCTCACTTTCTTTCGGAGGTTTAATTGCAAAATAACGAAAATTAGGACATCTTGATTGGTTGGATGCAGGGGACCATGCAATTCTTGATTCAGGTTATCTCACCCCCTCTAAGCCTTGATCTAAATATGTGGAACAACATCTAGATGCTGCGTCCTTTTGACTTTGTAGCACTTGCCATCGTTTTATTTGTTGCTGTGTGATACAAATCATGAATTCAGGTTTGTTCTTCAACTAAGCCTCCTTTTTGGAAGATACAGATAACTGCATTTATGCATACGTGTTACGTACTTACGTGTGATGGAAATTGGGTTACATTGAATGTAAACAATGTGTTGTCTGCAACCATTAATGGATCAATCAGAAACAATTGAATGATTCGGTCGCGAGGGATGTGTTAAAAATGAACGTCTGGTTATGATGTGGAAAATTTAAAAAAAACACTTATATATGGGACATTTTTATCAAACAAGCTTTTGAGGGGGCAATGTGGAGCCATAGTAGGTCTTTGGTAGCTGTCCTTTACAGATGCAATTGTTGAATCTTGCTTTATGGCGTTTTGATGACAACTATACATATATATATATCAACTAACCTTATTCTGTAGAAAGAAAAACTCAACAATAGATTCAAGAGCTCAAATTGAAGATCATATGTATTTAGTGTTTGTTAGTGTTAGCATATATATTGTTAAAATCTTCCTTGGTGATACACACATGCACATATTTAATTTATAAATTTATTTATATATGACATGCATAAGGCATAGGCCTGTATTAGCAAACAGACGTCTGTTTATTTTAAGTCAGACGTCTGTTTATTTTAAGTCAGACGTCTGTTTGTTGAAACAAATATTATCTCGATCATAATATTCAGATATTTGAATTAAATAAACAGACGTCTGAATTGACCTCGAAATGACCTATTTTCTTGCTGTTTGAATTTTATTCAGAAACAGGCATCTGAATTTTTAATTCAGACATCTGAATTTTTAATTCAGACATCTGTATATTGGTTGAAATATCATATTTCCTTGTTGTTTGAATATTATTTAAAAAACAAAAATCTGAATTTTTTATTCAAACATCTGAATACAAAAGGATGCAACTACTCAATGAAGAGTCACAATTTTTATTTCATATCCTTTCTTCGAATCTCTTCATGAATGATTGTAACGTTTTGTGTATTATAAATACTGGTACTATCAAATGTTTTTCTGATGGAATCTTACTTTAATTCTTTCACTGCTAGAATGGTTGGTTATTCTGATGTCCTGTTTCCAACGGCCGCCAACGGTTTCTAACAGTCGTTGGAAACCGTTAGAAACAAGACCGTTGGCAGCCGTTGGAAGCCGTTGAAAATTTACGGGATATTGCCTGCTACAGCCAACCGAGAGCTTCATTTCCTCCTCCTTCACCAATTATTCAACTCCTCCAGCCCTTCCTCCCTTCTAAATTTGCTGTCAAAGCTTCCTCTATCACTCCAACCTCTTTAGGCGCCATCTACGAGCTTCTCCAACCCATCTCCACCCTTCTCGTTATCCAAATTAGGTAATTTCATAAAACCTAATTTTTAGAGTTGAATTGATTTCGTGTTTAATTTGTGATTTGCTTAATTCCTACTTGTTTGTATATGTATATTACATCATGTTAACCTCTAATTGTTATTATTGTCACAATAATCATCAAATTGTTTAGGGTTAAATTTATTTAGGGTTTGATTGTGTTTATTTAGGTAACTTTAGTTAGTGAATGTTATATATGTGTGATAGTGTTTGCTAATAATATAATTTATGCAAACACAAAGATTATATTATGTTGACAAATACGAAGTAAATTACAAAAATATACTTGGTGCAAACACGAAGTAAATTACAAAAATATACAATTTTGTACACATGTACTAAAGCGGTAAAATATTTACAAATTGTATATTTAAATTTAATGTAGATAAATATTTAAACCCTTAGTTATTATTTGGCCCCGTTTGATAAGTGTTGTATATGATCGTTATTTGGATATTCGTTCTTTTACAAAACGGAAATCTATATTCATCTGATACAACATTTGTCGGATTTGTCCTTGTATTGGATAAGTTACAAACACTATAAAGTAATCATATTTCATAGATCATATCACTTTAAACGGTCCACAAAATTTTGACGGCATTTCCTTTACGTTCCTTGTGTACACGCACGTGCGTATGAGACAACGAACACGGGGGAAATGCTGCCGAAATTTTATGAAATCGTTTAAAATGATATGATTTACGAAACATAATTATTATTGTGTTTGTAATGGGAAGTAGGATGACCGACCATCAAAGAAGACATGTAAGCATCAATGAACCAATAGTTATTTATTTTGAAATAAAGTTTGTAGACAACTATAAAATTAACGATTATTTTTTATTTCATCATAGATTTTAAAGTACAGGAAAAATGACCAATTACTTTAATGAGCGGAGCTGGATGTATAAAAGAAGGGAAATTAGTGGTGCAATAAGTGAACATTTTGAAAATGGGGTAAAAGTGTTCATTGATTTTGCGATAAGTAATATCGGAAATAGTAGAGAAATTCGTTGTCCATGTAGTAGATGCAAGTTGTTGAACTATATAATACCGAATATGGTTAAGATTCATTTGCGCCAATACGGTTTCCTACCCAATTATTTGTTGTGGGATCGTCATGGAGAAATTGTAGCTCCTAATACTGAAGAAAATTCGACGGAGGTCAATAGTGTTGAAGTTAGCACGAATCTCATAGAAAATATGATCGAAGATGCTGCACGATCAATGTTTCATACCGTTCAAATTGCTAACGACGATGATATCGTCGAAGAGGAGCCAAATGTTGAAGCTAAAAAAATATATGATTTATTGAATAATGCTAAAAAATCCCTTTGGAATGGATGTGAAAGTGGCACTCAGTTATCGTTAATTGTAGAATACATTGCAATGAAATCAAAATACAACCTTACGGAAGTTGGATTTACGGTTGTTGTTCAAGCGGCTAAACGCCATATGCATCTGATAATTTAATGTGCGAAAATTATTATAAAGTGAAAAACTTATGTCATCTTTTGGTTTGCCAGATCAGAAAATAGATATATATGTAAAGGGTTGCATGTTGTATTGGAAATAAGACAACAATCTTAGAAAATGTAAGTTTTGTAATCAAGAAAGATACAAACCAAGAAAAAAGAAAGGAAAAGAAGTTCCATACAAGCGTATGCATTATTTACCCATCACCCCTAGACTTCAAAGATTATATGCATCATCCGTAACAGCACAACATATGAGATGGCACAGTGTAAGGACACCTCAAGAAGGTATGTTGACACACCTATCGGATGGAGAAGCATGGAAACATTTCGATAAGAAATATCCTGATTTCGCAGCGGAAAGCCGCAACGTTAGACTAGGTTTATGTACAGATGACTTCACACCGTTTTCTCAGTTTGGTTCTAAATATTTATCTTGGCCTATAATAACCACACCTTACAATCTACCCCCGTGGATGTAAATAAAAACTCCATGCATGTTTCTCACAATTGTTGTCACTGGCCTTAATGATCCGACACAGGGTATTGATGTTTACTTACAACCGCTAATCAAAGAATTGAAAATATTATAGAATGAAGGAGTTGAAACATACGACATATCAAAAAAGAAAAAATTTCGGATGTTCGCTTCTTTGTTATGGACTATTAGTGATTTTCCTGCATATGCAATGCTTTCGGATTGGAGTACGGCCGGTTGTCTTGCTTGTCCTTATTGCATCGAAGAAACACGAGCATTTTCGTTACTGTACGAAAAGAAAATTTCGTGGTTTGATTGTCATTGATGCTTGCTTCGTATTAATCATACTTTTAGAAGAGACAATTTTCTTTTATGTCTAATAGACATGAGGCACTACGGCCACCGACGGTTTGGTCAAGTGAGGAAATATATGAACTTGTAAAAGATTATTCAAAGATACATGGAACCGGAAAACAAATTGATATTCAAGGTAAATCGACGATTCATAATTGGTGCAAACAGAGTATATTCTGGGAATTGCCTTATTGGAAACATCTCTTAATCCGTCATAACATTGACGTGATGCATAATGAGAAAAACGTATTTGATAATGTATTTAATACAGTTCTGAATGTGAAGGGAAAGACTAAGGATGATTTGAAATCCAAACGTGATATAGAGGAAATATGTAATCGTCCTGAGCTTCATATGAAGCCCAATGATAGTTAAAAACCCAAAGCATGCTATGAACTAGACAACAACGAAGTTAAAGTACTGTTAAAATGTGTGGAAGAATTACGGTGTCCCGATGGAATTTCCTCTGATCTTCATAGATGTGTCGACTATAAAAACGGAAAGCTGAGTGGAATGAAAAGCCATGATTGTCATGTAATAATGGAAAATTTGTTACCCATCGCCTTCAAAGAATTGTTACTTGGAAAAGTTTGGAATGTAATAACAGAACATAGCTTATTTTACAAGGAGCTTTGTTCAACTACTTTAAAAGTTGACCGTCTACTAAAACTTGAAGATGAAATCCCTGACTGCTCTGCAAACTGGAGAAAATATTTCCTCTGGGTTTCTTTAATGTAATGGAGCATTTACCTGTTCATCTTCCAAAGAAAGCACGTCTTCAAGGTCCTGTGCAATACGGGCGGATGTATCCATTTGAAAGATATTATTATACTAAGTATTCAAATGATAATTTAATTATATTTAGATCTTAATATTGAACCGAACTATATTTTATTAGGTACTTAAATCATTTAAAAAAAAGTGAGACAAAAAGCTCTAGTTGAAGGTTCTATTTGCAAAACATATATCGAAGAAGAAGCCTCTTTTTTTTCTCATTATTTTAATGATCATGTGAACTTATCATTTGCAAGCATTCCGCGTAATGATGAGAGGGTTGAACAAGATTCTTCTTCTGAATCAACATTATCTATTTTTAAATAATATGGTCGACATGCTGGAAAATTTGTGGAAATATGGCTAAATGATCAAGATTGTAATGTCACACACACATATATTCTTCTTAATTGTCCTGAAGTTGCTACTTTCGTCAGGTAATCAATTTATTTTAAAGTTTTAATAAATTTATGTTAAACACGTTAATAATAATGTAACATATTTTTGTTTGCAGTATTTATGAATCACAAAATCCAAGCGGCGATTTAAGCAAAGATTTCAGTAGTTGGTTTAGAAACTATGATTTTGATCCGACAAATAATGTGCTCGATGAAGGAATAAAACATTTAGCACTTGGACCGAAAAGAAAAGTCAAAACATATCCAATATTTTTTGTTAATGGGTATAAATTCAACACCAAAGAATAGGGTGCTGAAAAATTAACAAACAATACTGGTGTGTTTGTTAAAGGCAGTGAAGATCTTAATAATCATATAAATGATTTTTATGGCGAGTTAACTCAGATTTTGCAAATGACATATTTTACAAAGCCCGCAGAGGATATTTATTTGTTTAGATGCAACTGGTTCAGCAATGTTTCAGGTTCTGGTATTAACATGCATCCAAAGTATAATCTTGTAGAAATTAAACATACCTCACGTTATCAAAAGTATGTCCTTTTTGTACTAGCCAAACAAGCCCTACAAGCTTATTATGCCCCTTATCCGTCTCTAAAGAGGGATAAAGCAGATTGGTCTGCGGTTTTTAAAACCAAGGCAAGATTTACGTTCGATGGACAAAATATTCCTGATGAACAAGCCTATCAAGCAAATCTAGAGGAAAATGTTGAAATAACAATTGCAGACGATCAAGCTGATTTTTGACCTTTAAATGATGAGGCAAATGGATTAGTGGATGCATTTGAGAGTGTAGAGGAAAATGACATAGAGTAAAATATACAGTGTTATAATATTTTATATTCTGAAATAACATTTTTACTATTCATTCTATGAAAATTCGACAACCTAAGAAGGCCCAATACAAAGAAGAAATTAAAGAGCTTAGAATTATGATTGAGCAACTACGTGACCAGAGTCATCTTCAGATTATGCAGTTGGAACAACTAAATCATAAGTTTGCGAAGTATGTGCACATTCATGATAGTCGTCCTTTGTCGTTTGCTGATTCCGGAAGCGATGTTTAAGGTATGTTGTATGTTTTGGCATTGAGTGGGTGGGAATGATAAATTTGATATGTTTAGATGATTTGTGGACATGTTACTTTGATGTATTGGTTTATGAACATGTATTTGTAAGTTTATGGATGTTTGGATGTTTTGTTTTGGTTATATTGATGTTTCTTTGATATATTTTAGTTGTTTATGTTGTTATTGGTATATATGTGTTGGAATTGATTGGAATTGGATTGGAAATTGATTGAAATTGGATTGGAAATGGATTGGAATTGGATTGGAAATGTAGTAGCTAGAAGGTTATATGCTTGCTGGAATTAAAAAAAAGCAACCCAGATTTTCCAACGGTTACAAATGGTTACCAACGGCGGATTAGTCATTGATTTGCAACGGCTTTCAACGGAACATCGCCGTTTGACGCCGTTGGTATTTCCGTTGGAAATTTTCCGTTGCTTCCGTTGGAAGTCGTAAATGCTATTCTAACGGCTATTCCAAAGGCGTCCAACGGCCGCCAACGGCTTGAAGCCGTTGGAATAGCTCTATATTCTAGCAGTGTTTCTACTTATATCTAGCATTCAGATTCACAAGAGCACTCTATTTCCATATTTTTAAGATTTCAAATATTTTAGATCTTTCATATACTTTCACGAATTACACTATTATCAGCAAGGAAATATTATAGGAAGGTCGTACATCAATTTGACATATCCGTGTTATCAAAAACACAAGTAGTTAACAAATTCTTTTTATTGTGGAAGTCCTCTTCAGCAGTTGAGGCAAGAAATTCCGTTCAGCTGTTCGGATAGTTGTAAAGTTGTTTCTCTGGGTGAAGCGATGGTTGTGTTTGTGAAATACCAGAAGGAGTCTGCGACTGGACGTACGACATTGGTCCGAACCAGTATAAAATCGACTGTGTCATTTTATATACTGTTGCTACCTTACTATCTACACATTACCTTGCTTATACTCCATACTATACGATCTCACCGCTGCATAGACTATGTCAATTGGTATTAGAGCAAGGAATTCTAGAGATCGTAACAACATCCTAGAGTATATAGCAATAAAGAAATCTAGTCAAGGAATTAAAAAGAGGATAAGCAACAAAGCAGAATCAAAAGAACAATGTCTCATGGCTAAAGTCAGATCACAATCAGTATGTGCAGATTGATTATATAAAGATCTTTTGTTCGACCATGAAAAATTCTTAAAAGATTTTAAAACTTTGGGTAAACTTAATACAATTATTTTGGCCAAGTCAAAAGATTGTAAGCAAGAAAATTCCAAATTGAAAGAGGAAAATAAATTTTAAGTAAAACAAACTAAATATTTTGAAAATACCTTAGAAGAGCTTGTTTTCCAAAACGATTTCCTTCAAAAATAAAATGAGCAATTAATAGATAAAAACAATGATCTTTCAAAGGAATTCGACGGTTTACAAAATAAAAATACATCATTAGAAGATTCTTTAAAATAATTCTAGTTCTTTAATTTTATCTCTTGAAAAAGAGAATGAGGCTTTAACTGAAAAGAATTTAGAATTATCTAAAGAATGTGAGACTTTAAAAGTTAATAATATTTTGCAAAAAACAATTTCTGAATCAAAAGAAAATGTTGAAAAATCACAGTCATCTTTAGATAGTTCAGAATCTCAAATCTGTTGTCTCGAAAATAAGAATAATACTTTAAAAAGGAAGAATTTTGAATTATGTAAGGATATTAATAATAATTTTTTTTTTTGAAAATATCAATCGCAATTGTGGAATCAAATTTGAAAAATGTATAAGCAAGTTCGTGAAATTTAATAAAGGTCAAAATGATTTAAATATGATTTTATCTAGTTCTAGACCTTTACATGACAAAAGTGTTTTAAGATATAATAAAACTAATCATAGAAATAGTACTAGACATACTTTTATGTATAATAAAAATATCACTGCTAGTACTAAAGCACTAATAAATTCAAGATTCAGTTTATATAGAAATTCGAATACTTCTGTGACTAGAGATATTTATAATAAATCTAGAAGTATGAAAGGAAATACCTGTAGAAGTTATTTAAGTATTTGGGTTCCTGTAAATTGGAAAAATGGAGAAAGATATATGATGATTATTTTGATTCAGTAGTTAATAATGAAAATTTTACTTTTAAAGGTTCCATTAAACCCTCTTGGGTATGTTTACCTACTATTTAACCTTGGACCCTGACGAAAGAAGCGGGTACCAAAGTATTTATCATATTTTTTTGCAGGTACACCACAACGGTGAAGAGGTTATTCCAATATTTCTGAAATCTTTGAAAATAGAGCTCAAAGTGAAAAAATAAATCAGAAAATTTGGTAATCTTATATATTTACATTGTCATTGATATGGAATTGTTAAAATTCTTTTACACATCATATTTCATAGTAATGGTCAATTGATATACAATTTCATTACTACATATTCTTATACAGTTCCTTATGGAAGTACTTCATGCTAATATATATCACAAACTCATAAGTAAATATAGCTTACACGATTTCTTTTTTGACTCATATATTAATGCATCTCTAAATGATAATAAAGATTGTAAATAATACTTTCATATGATCAACTTGTAGTTTGTGCCATGGAATATATATTGAACTTGAATATAAACTTACAAGTTATATCTAAACATGAATATCATATGCACAACTTAGAAAAACTACATATTCAGTCGACTGAATCCTAGATTCAGTTGTCTGAATGTCCATGACATCAAAAAAATTATCCCTTAATTCAGTCGTTTGAACGTGCTTAAAATGTTTATCATCTGTCTGTTTGTTTGTAAATACTTGTGCTAATGTGGTATGTTTTTGTGTTATGCATATTCATGTGTATCTTTTACATAAATATCTCCTTTTTGTAAATGACAAGAGGGGAGAAATTTATGATAATATATGCATATTGACAGGGAGAATTACATATATAGTTGTCATTGTCAAAAAGGAGGAGAATGTTGAATCTTGCTTTATGGCATTTTGATTATGACAACTATACATGTATACATATATATCAACTAACCTTGTTTTGCAGGAATAAAAACTCAACAACAGATTCAAGAGCTCAAACTGAAGATCATATGCATTTAGAGGCTGTTAGTGTTAGCATATATATATATATATATATATATATATATATATATAGTTAAAATCTTCCTTGGTGATACACACATGCACATATTTAATTTACAAATTTATTTGTATATGACATGCACAAGGCATAGATCTGTATCAGTAAATAGACGTTTGTTTATTTCAAGTCAGACGTCTGTTTGCTGAAACAAATATTATCTCCAACAAAATATTCAGATGTCTGAATTAAAATAAACAGACGTCTGAATTGACCTCAAAATGTCCTATTTCGTTGCTATTTGAATTTTATTCAAAAACAAACATCTGAATTTTTAATTCAGACATCTGAATATTGGCTGAAATAACATATTTCCTTGCTGTTTGAATTGTATTAAAAAAAAGGCATTTAAATTTTTTATTCAGACATCTGAATACGAAAGGATGCAACCATTCAATAACGGGTCTCAACTTTTAATTCATATCCTTTCTTCGAATCTCTTCGTGAATCATTGTAACTTTTTGTGTATTATAAATAGAGGTTCTATCAAATATTTTTCTGATGGAATCTTACTCTAATTCTTTCTATCTTATCTCAAACATTCAAATTCACAAGAGCACTCTATTTCCATATTTCTAAGATTTCAAATCTTTTAGATCTTCCATATTCTTTCACGAATTACACTATTATCATCAAAGAAAGATTACAGGAAGGGTGTACATCAATTTGACATATCCATGTTATCAAGAACACAAGTAATCAACAAATTCTTTGTATTGTGGAAGTCCTCTTCAATGGTTGAGGCATGAAATCCCGTTCGACTGTTCGGGTAGTTGTAAACCTGTTCTTCTGGATGAAGCGAGGGTTGTTGTGTTAGTGAAATACCAGAAGGGAGTCTAGGACTAGACGTAGGACGGTGATTCGAACTAGTATAAAATTGACCCTGCCATTTTATTTACTACTGCTACCTTACTATCTACACATTACCTTGCTTATATTCCATACTGTACGATCCTACCGCTGCATAGACTCTGTCAGTAGTACTCCCCAACGAAGATTCGTTGGAGGTGGGGCTCTATTAGCAGAACTCAAAGAGTAGACAGAACGATTATGTGTGAATCCTCTATTTATGCATTGGATGGTACATCGTGGATGTACGAGCATTTGAGCGAGCCGATGCAGACGTACTTTCATGTTTTCCTAACGAACAACGGAATATCTGTATTGTAGACCTAATGAAGCTATCATTTACAGATGAAGTTGTAGCACTTTCTTAGTGAGATGATCGTGTCCTATCGTGGAGAGTACATACATACATGCGTACACACACTATTGGGTTTGGTCTACTTGCGAGTGGATATGTACCACTTATGCACAGAGATGAGAGTATGTTAATCTTAATAAACCTAATATGACTAAAATGAAAATAGAATGGTATATGTAGAGTTATGCTTAAAAGTGTATAATTCATCATTCACCAGAACTTTAGTCCTCTTCATAACAACCCGCATGTTAGATAGAAGGCTGAGATTGTTCATTATAAATGCACCGATTTAGATGTGTCATTCCATTAGTAAGTATTTAATTACTATTGTTTTTTAATCATTTGCATTATGGGTTATTTATCAAGCTCTAATATATATCTTTTCCTATTTGTAGGATACCAAATTGGGTAATTTGGGTTCCTGTGAACTTGCATTTTAGAACATTCAAAAAATTTAGGTCCATTGGGGTTTTGTTACATTTGGTATTAGAGCTTAGGTTCAGTAATCCAAAGTAGATAGCGAGTGAACGTATTTGTATTTTAATAATAATAATAATAATACCTAGATCCATTAAGAAACCCACTTTTGAAAGCAATAACATGTGGATTTTTTTGGAAAATAGTTTTGTACCTCAAGGTTGAGATTATGGAAATCCAAGAATATTAGGTCCTAGAGTGACCATGGAATACGAAGTACAATTAACATCATATGTTAATTGTTTGGAAAAGTTGGAATTATTTCAGATTTGGGTGGGTGTAAGGTAGTAACTCCTTGGGAAGAAAGATAGAAAATTGATTAGGAATATTGTGCATGGATAGTGCTAGAAGCAGATGCCAACACAGAAATGAGCACTTTTTGGAAATTTGTGTAAAGAGCAATTAAAGTGAGAAAATTACTATTTTGAAAATAGGTCAAGTAAGGACTTTGAGAACCCATTTTGAGCCTGCCCTATAATTAGATTTTTAAACTTGAAAAAGATTTCGAAAGTTTTCAAGTTCTAAATTTAAAATCTGTAGTTAAAATATTTTCTTAATTAAAAGTATAGAATTTCAAGAATAAACTTTTGGCTTAAAAGCAGTTTTGTTTTAAATATGTATATGTATATATATATATATATATATGTGTGTGTGTGTGTGTGTGTGTGTGTGTGTGTGTAGGGGCCGACTATTTGAACTCAAAATTAGACACAAAGATAGAGACACAAAGCCTCGACAGTTGGATTTTTTGTTCTTAAATGGAGAGGTGGAATTCAGGTGCAATCGAAGGGTGCAAATCAACTGTGTCACCAATTGTGTTTAAATTTTGTGTCTAAATAGGCTTTTCCATATATACATATATATATATATATATATATATATATATATATATATATATATATATACGTATATGTATATCGTCGGGTTAAACCAAAAAAGTGGGAAGGGATGCTAGAATTGTTGCAATTAATTCTAGAAAACTTTATTCTGTTGAATTGGAAAGAAGTTGGAATTGGGTAGACAAATTGTAGAAGAAGGTTTAAAATAGTGTAATCAAAACCTTAAATGACTACATGAATTTAGTAGGAATAAAAATATAAATTTTCATGAGTATGATGGGTTATGACACACTTTAGTTCATTAGGACTAGAAGAATTGTAAGATGAATTTTTATGAATCAAAAAGATTGTAAGTAAAAATATTTTGCTAAAGTAGCAAAGAATGCATAGTGAAAGAGGTGTACAAAATATAGGTAAAGTACCATATTTTGTGCTGCCTATTTCGACAAAGAAAGTGAAAAGAATTATGTTTTCTTGTTACCTTTCACAAAATGGAAATGTCCTCCTTAGAAAATATTCGTTAAAACTTACTCTTGGTACTTCCTCTTGAAATAATAATAATAATAATGGGTAGCCCCAATGTACTAAAGTACATAACAATTTGAAAACAAATATAAGTAGTAGGTATTGCATAGTAACCGTAGTAAATGAATTGGAAGTAGTTAATTCTATATACTTTGGTTTTTAACTTTAAAGAAGGATTTTGAAAAGATAAATTTTTAAAGAAAAAGTTAAATGTTCAAAAATAGTAATAAACCCGAAACTAGACTTGTAAGTATGGGGTAGATGAGAATTAATACCTCGGTAAGACTGTGTAAAGGGAATGATAATAAGAGATCACCATAGTATGCACAGAGCATTAGGTAGAACCCAGAAGAATTATCGTGGTATATGAATGGACCATAAACTATATATTAAGTAGAACTCTACAAGTTTCGAGTAGCAATTGTTGAAATCTTTGAAAATGAAAACAAGAAAGGAAAGTAAGAAATAGTCAATACTCAAAAAGCATGGAAACGTATACAAGGATTAAGAAAAAGGAAATTTAGGATTAAGAAAAAGAAAATTTTGGAAGTATGCCTAGCTTGTAGTTCCTATTTAAATATAAAAAAATCAACGTGATTTCATGCCATTGAAACACCACACACCCCTAAACATTACCTAAAATAAGACCCCGTTAACAAATATGAAGTATTATAGGTATATAGATATAAACACATCGCAGAGGCTAAGATTCACATGACATAAATAATTAAAGCAAAGCGGAAGAAGAAGACTATTTACATAAGTGACAAAACCCTTTATTTCAGGAAAACCAACCGTCACAAAACACCATGTCTCATGAGGATAAAATCTCAATCATAAAGTAGTATCAGTGCACATAAATAACTTCCATCAAGTAGTCAATAGATACAAAAAACCGTGGAAAAGAAATAACAAGGAGCAATACATCTGCAGTAAAGAAAATCCTCCAAGGTAGAATCAGCCGAACAATTCGAACTACGCACTTCCTCCCTGTGAGCATGAGGGAAGAAAAAGGAAAGAAGGAAGGAAAACGAGTCAAATATAAAGTCTAATGAGTTGTTATGATTGCTAGCATGGTTGATAAGAAAAATGGAAATATATAAAATAATAGTTCTAGTGTCAGATGGGGTAAGTGTTGGCGTACACCTAAAGTGAACATATAAGGTAATTATTCTCATTTAACTTTTGAATGTTTGCACTTCTACCAATTCAAAACATAATATAACTAGGAAAATCTTCCTAATGCTACCCATCGATCGACTACCAACCTATGCCTACTATGGGCCTTAGGCTTATCAGGTCAAACCCATCAGCAAAAAGACATAGCGTTCATCACGGGTGTCATAGTGTCTTATTTTTCCAAGTCGGGTCAATGCATGCACATTGAATTGACAGAACGCACATGTACTCACCTCAATTTGGATCATCTTACTATCGCCCATAGCATGGTGCGTGCCTTTTCTCTAATATAAAACCATATGTGATAAATATGGTATGCTGTATGGTAGATCCCCAACAAATAATCTTCAGTCCAAAACCCCAGTGATTTGACCTCTAATAAATTAACGAAAGAATTGTAGGCTCATAATTTAACCCCTTGTAAATCAATATGTTCATATTAACGCCTAACGCCGAATCACAAGGCCACCATAGAATTTTAGGCTCATAACTTAACACATTTTAAGTCAATATGTTCATATTAAAGCCTAACTGGCCATTCAACTATTCCCTATTATATTCATATTTGCAAATAAACCATGTTTGTTTATTATGATTTCCCAGTTATCATATTTAGGCCCGTAACTTAATACCTTGTAAGTCAATATGTTCATATTAAAGCCTAAGCCTAATCACAAGGCAACCATAGAATTTTAGGCTCATAAGTTAACACCTTTTAAGTCGATATGTTTATATTAAAGCCTAGTTGTCCTTTCAACCATTCCTTGTTATATTCATATTTGCAAATAAACCATGTTTGTTATGATTTCCCAGTTATCGTACAAATATACGTTGCACTTCATTTTTTTGTCACAACCTACACCATAGTCACTTTACAATTTAATCAAGTTTGTATATTATCAGTCCAATGTTCACTTTTATCACAATTTTACAACATAGGTCCAAATAGTCCCAAGTTATCCAATCATCTCAATTTAATTAGGATTCCCAAATGGGAGCATAACAAAGGATAATAATTAGTCGTATGCAATTAGTCATATCAATCCATGCCTAACTCAGTCGTATACATATGCCTTTCAGGCATCTTTGGGCATAACCACAATAAACTGTAAAACTCCGACAAAGAATGAGGAAAAGAAGACCGAGAATATAATTTATAGTAATTTGCATGTTTATTAAATTAGAAACTTTAAGAAAAGTCATTTTTTTTTATAGAAAACTACTTACAAAAAGAAATTACAGAAAACAGGAATGAACATAAACTGTAAGTAAAAGAACTTAAAACTACTTACAAAAAGAAATTACAGAAAACAGGAATGAACATAAACTATAAGCAAAAGAACTGTAAACTATAACTACTATTATACCTATTTATCCTACTTTAATCAAAAATCAAAATAATCATAAAAACTCATCAGAAAGCTTTCCCTTTTGGATCCGGCAGAATCTTCCCCCAATAGAAAATATTTTAATTTGATCTCAAAATCTAAAATTTATATTAAGTTGGCCTATCTCCAAAATGAAGACTAACCTAAAATTTAAAATTATGGTGGCATGTCTCTAATAGAAGAATATCTTAGGTAGGGAAGAGATGTATTGTATGGAAATTAGGAGGGGGTTGTTGGTTTATTTATAGGTGGAGATAAAGCCCCTTAGCCGTTAGATTTAAAGTTTTAAATTTGAACTGCATTTCCTTGGGTTAATCCAATAGGTACATAATCTAATATAAACAAGCACATTAGCATAAAAATGTCTTAAAATAAATCTCGTCTATTCCCTGCGTTTTGTGTTTGGCAAGTTAACGTACCAGGCGCACGTGGGTCGACCCAGTACCCAGCTGGGTCGACATATGAGTCAACCCACTTATGGACTGGGTCGACCTGGCCACGAACTAGGTTATCCCAGGTATCATGTAATACTTTTCGTAAAATTTAAATTCCTGGTTTAAATTTCAAATTTCGGTTCTCTGTAACATCTTCGTTTTAAGTCCGTGTTATTCAAAACAAATATGCATCTGAACCAGAAAATCGTAATGGACACAATGGTGTAATCCCCGTTGCAAAATTCCCACAATTTTTTAGCTTATTATTTAATTAATTAATCTGTTAATTAGTTATAGTTTGTTAAAATGTGGGTTGTTACATTCTCCCCTTCTTAAAGGATTTCATCCCCAAAATCTCCAAGGGTAGTAGTATAGGATAAATGGTTTCATACAATATCTACAATCATCTACTCATACATCATTCATTAACAACCATGGTACTTATATTTCCGAATGCTTTTCATTTACTTATGCAATAGTGTAGTTTATATGTCTCTAACTAATGCAAAAGATTAGGCGGTTTACTAATTTAGCTGACCTTTTTATGCAATTAATGTCATGCATCTAAATGTATGCGAAAAGTCCCATTGATAACAGATAGTTCTACATGTTTGCTTCAACCATCATTCATATGCAACAGCCATATGATAACACCCATTTATATCATCCATATGCATTTGCAAGTGTCCTATTAGTCAATCATTAGTGCCTAGTGCGCGCACACACACACATACACACACACACACACACACACACACACACACACACACACACACATATATATATATATATATATATGCATCCACTTGCGAATGCTTGCAAACGTCAAACATAACATGTTTCTACCATATCCTACCATCCATGGCTCAACCCTAAGTTTCAAAGGATAGAAAGGATATAACCTATTTAAAACTAACGATGGAAAAAGGAAGATTGAAATGTACCATCAAAAAAAAAAGGATAAGAAACGCGCATCTTCTCCCCTGGTTCCCAAGTAGCCTCGCTATCATCATTTCCCCCTTGGACCTTTACAAGTCGTACTTACTTATTCCTTAGTTTCTTAGTCTCAAAGTCTAGGATCCATGTAGGTGCTTGTCGAATAGATATCTTCCGCTCAATTTCCACATCCTCTAACATGCTAGCTCTACTACAAATACTGAATCAAAATTGCCGAAAATCCTTTCATCCAAAACAAACAATGCCAACTACCGTTATATTTGGTAAATATGGTACAACATCACTATTGGATAGGATTTTAATAATAACGCTTATCAGGATATTCATTTAACTCACAGGGTGTGCTTAAGTACAAATTAAACACAATTCCCATAACCAACTATTATGCAGCTCTGACAAGATGGACATCTATACTCATTCCTTCATACTCAGTAAATATGTCAGTATAGCTAAAAATCATTAACATGAAAGATGCACCAACATAAGATGTAATGACGAATGATAAATAAAAATTATTTTTGTTAATATAGCAGTTGCATCACTACCGCTTGTGACTGCCTACGTACCCCTATCTAATTGGGTGAGCAATTAGATACAAGATCAAGCCAACGTAATTCTTCTTTACAAAACATTCAACATCAATATTTACTTCCAATATACTCTTTATATCAAGTAATGGTAAAACACTCTGCAAGTACTCGTTTTGAAAGATACATATATATCTCTTGTAGAACTTCCTTTCAAAAGATGAACATCTTCTATTTTAAATACCAAGAAACTCCTTTGTAATGAAATAGATTCTAACTTCAAATTAATCGTCCAGAAAAGGAATACTTGAAAAGTATTGCATGCAACTTTGGCTATCAAACCGTAGGTATTCTATGTTTGTCCCAGTCTCCTATCAATCCTTATGTTCTTGATTTTAGGACTTTATGCAAGACATACTAAGTCATCAATGTCCTCAGCCATCAGTCGTATAAGTTGTTTGCTTACCGAAGCAAATATTGTAGTCAATATAGTATGTTGAAGTCATGTGCAACATTAAATTAAAACACAAGCTTAAGAAATAAGTAGTTGTTTAGATGATGAGTATACTCACAGTACTCCTTGTTATCTTCATGCAAAACCTTTGTAGAACATAGTACAATACTTATCATCACCCTAATTCGCACTTAGGTCTGAAATCATATCCTGCGAAATACTCCAGTTGCTTCCATTCCAGAAACATAGCACCTAAATTGGCATGTCTCCTACTCAATGCATCGGCAAATATATTAAAGCTAAATAAAATTGCCCTTCCCGGGTGTGTAAGCGATATTGAAATCATATGAAGCCAAGAAATCATCTTTGCTGACGAAGATTCAAATCCTTTTGAGAGAAAAGATACTTTAATGACTTATGATCGATAAACAACTCGAATCTTTCTCCCAAGAGATAGTGTCTCCACATCTTCAACGCAAACACGATCGCTGCCAATTCCAAATTATGGGTAGGATATCTTTTCTCATGTGGTTTCAGTTGCCGACTAGCATAAGCTACAACCTTACCTCCTTGCATCAGCAAAACACCTAGTCTGGTACCACAGGCATCCGTAACTAAATTCATAGACTTCGTTCCCCTTAGGAATAACTAACACTGGCGCATACGTTAACTTCTCTTTTAGACTCTTAAATGCATTCTCACATCTTTCGTCCCAAACGCTTGATTCTTCTTGGTCAACTGAGTTAACGGTGCCGCTATCTTGGAGAAGTTTTGGATAAATTTACGATAATATCTAGCTAACCCCAAGAAACTTCTTACGTCCGTTGCATTTTTGGGCGTAGACCAATCCCGTAGCCACCTTCGCAGGATCCACGGCAATACCATTCTCAGAAACAACATGGCCTAAGAATCTCACTTCCCTCCTCCAGAAGTGACACTTAGAAAATTTTGCTTTCAATTGGTGTTTCCTCCCCAATGTTTATACTGGCGCCTCCATCACTGTTTTCAAATATCCCTTGTGTTCTTCCTCTGTCCTCGAGTAAACCAAGATATCGTCCACGGACACAAGAACAAACTTATTTAACTGATCTCTGAAAACCCTATTCATAAGATCCACAAAATATGCCGGTGCATTGGTCAATCCGAATGGCATGACCAACCACTCATAGAATCCAGACGGCGTCCGAAAAGCCGTTTTAGGTACACTTTCAGCTGCTACTCGGAGCTGATGAAATCCTGTTGCGAGATCTAACTGGGAGAACACTCTTGCTCCATTTATTTGATCAAACAAATCATTTATCCGTGGAAGAGGATACTTATTCTTCCTAGACACCTTTTTCAACTCGCGGTAGTCCACACATAAGCGATCCAAACTATTTCCATCGGCCTTAGTAACAAATACAACTAGTGCTCCTCACTCGGAAACACTTCTTCGGATAAATCCCTTCTTCAAAAGATCGCCTACTTGCACTTCGAGCTCTCGCTGCTCCCTTGGCACTATACGACGAAGTGGCATCACTATAGGTCTGGCATCTTTCACTAAATCAATCCAAAACTCGATCTCTTGGTGTGGTGGAAGTCCGGTCACTTCCTCGAAGATGTCCGGATACTCGCCAGCAATAAGCACATCTGATAACTCATCATGCGGTATGTCGAGGGAATTTAGAAAACTAGCCATCACCTTATCACTAGGTAGGCAACCCAATACCACCCTCCGCCCATCGTCCGCTCTAATGGTCACCGAAGACCCCTCACAGTCTACCACCACCCCATATCTTTGGAGCCAATCGACTCCCAAAATAATGCCAAACCCAGTAAAGCCCAAAAGCAATCACAAGCAAACATCCATGACTCGATAAGACCAAATTACGACAAATCATACAAAGGCTAGTCGAACCACCGATCGGGTTCGTCACAACTAAAGGAACTTACTATCGACAATCCCCGGTTCCAATTCTAACCTATCTACCAGGTCACTAGATACGAAGGAATGAGAAGCCCCGGTATCAAACAACACTTGGACAAGAACAACATAAATAGAAATCATACCTTGCGACACCCTTTCCCAAATATCAATAAAGCCGCAGTTGGGGCATTCGACGAAGAAGGCGTTGATAGCACATGCTTTCACGATCTGCTTCTCCTTTGGGGGTTGTGGACATTTATTCTTGAAATGTCCCACTTGGTCACAGTTGAAGCACTTCTTTTCCCCTGGCTTTGCTCGACAATCACTAGCATAGTGGCCCTTCTTGCCACAGCTAAAGCACTCGATATCTTTCTTATTCTTCTTTTTCTGACCATCCTTAGTCTGGTTCTGTTTCCTCTTATTCTGGGAATGATTCTTGCCTTCACCGCTTGCCTGCGGTTTTGGCTCCTCTGCAGATGTATTAGCAACCTCGGTCTTCGTCGTAGGGTAAAGGCTATCCGATCTTAATGCCAATAGATTTGAATGTCTCATCAATATGGTTTATAAGTCTTTCCCCCAAGTACTCATCTAGGCCAGTTATGAACTTCTCGTTCTGATTCTCGACAGTATCGATAAGAGATAATCCATATTTCGACAAGGTATCGAATTCAGCAATATACTCCGAGACTGCCCTACCATTCTGCTTAAGCTCCAAAAACTTCCTGAACAATTCAGATTTCTGAGCAGCTGGAATAAACTTATCACGGAAGCGGGTCTTAAACTGATCCCAAGTAATTTGATCTTCGGGAGTAGCCGCTTCAATAGCATTCCACCAATTCATTGCCCGTCCTTGCAGCTGACGCGATGCTAGCTTTCGCTTCATTGCATCATTGATCTCCAAATCCTCAAAGATGCGCTCACAACTATCAAGCCAATCCTGAACCTCTGTAGCCGATTCCGTTCCATGGAACAACTTCCCTCCAAGACTAGTATAATCCTTGTTAAGCTTAGCGAAATCGTCTCTAGGCGCCTGCACTACTGCACCACCACCGTTAGCAGCATTAGGAGCTGCTCCCTGAGCATCCCCAAGCATCTCCCAAAGTAATTAAATGTCTTCCTCGAATCATCGAAATTCGGAAAACTCACGTCAACCTACTTTGTTCTCGGTTTTGAGTGCTTTTACTTTGATTTAACATCCCTAATACTACGAGGAAGCTCAAGTCCAAATCTGAGAGAATTTGGAGTAGTTTACCATGGTTTTATTCTCAAAACAATTATTATAGTGTTTTTGTTGCGTTGTGAAAATTTCTGGTTAGTTTATAAGACTTAATACAAATATTACAACATTTCTGGTGCACTGTGAAAACTTATAGACTCGTTAAAGTGCTTTATAAATAATTCAGAAAAAGACAGTGTTTTTAAAATGCTAAGAAAAGTTCTGGCCTTGGTACATAACTTCATAAATAATTCAGAGAAAAGATAGTGTTTCAGAAGTTGCGAAAAGTTCCAAAATTCATATTTTTGACCAGTTTTTCAGCAAAATGTTTGATTCTATTTATCTACGATATATATAGTTTTTAGCTCCAAATTTTCTATAGAAAGAAGCTTTCTTAGTGTACTTAATTATCATGAAAAGAAAACTTGTAACAATCCAACCAATTTTAAATTTTAATTTAAGCTATTTTGAGGAATATGGGGTATAAATTGGTTATTTTTACGAAATAAAAATTCAGGAATAACTTTAAAATTAGTTTTTATATACTATATGATTTAAAAAAAAACTCAGGAAAATTATTAAATTATATTATTGAATATAAATTGGTCCTAAACAAAAATTATAATGTTATCAATGGAATTTATTAATTTCTGCTGAATGATTGTTTGGAAATAATGTGTTCATTATAGATGAAATAAATTCCAATACATATATGTATATATCTTTGTCTATCGTCTTTAATTCTTTCCCTATTTGTTCAAAATGTAACGTTTAAGAATTTGGAATGGGATTATATGTGAATAATTGCATTTGTTTTTAGTGTTCTCTTCTCTTCGTTGTTTCAATAATACTGCCCCATTCCTCTCCTTCAAAATTGACACATTTTTTTAAATTTATTCTTTCCTAAATATTGCACGATATTTCCTTCTTCTCCTCTTCTTTCCCTTTTCACTTCTATCTCATGCAACTTTTCCTTAATTTTAAAGTAACGTTTTCCCGATTAATTCTTTTCAAAGAAAAATAAATATTGCATAATTTCTTTTTCCATTCACATTTCATGCAAGTTATTTTCTTTCATTAACCATCCATTCATTTCTTTCGTTCAATTAATTTATTACCCATTATTCTATTTATTTCTTTCTTGCATTGTACTTTCACATTATGTTTTATTTGCAAGCTTTCATTCCTTACATTTACATCCCTTTTATTTCTCTTTACCCCTTTTGTTTTCCATCATTATATCAGCATTGTCTGTGTATATATCTAGCCATTTTTTTTCTTTATTTGTGTCTGTCTAATGTAACATGTTCCTTAAATTCTTAAAATTTTAATGTTCTATGTTTTGAAATTTGAAAAGTCCCACAGTTTTCTACCAGGCAATCAATAATGCATTCATTCCTTTCCATTTGTTATCCTTTTTCTGCGATTTACTTTTGAAATTTGAATGAAAAATAAATATGCCACCTCAGCCAATTTATTTCTTTTGTAACGTACAACATATGAAGGGACACAAGTGAGAAATAAATAATGCATCTTTCTTAATTTCCTTCCTCATTATTTTTCTTCTTCTCTGCAATTGTCTTCTATAAATTTTAGATCTTCTTCCTCCTCTCTACATAAAATGTCTTTCTACCTTTATCAGCCTCCTCTTCCCTAAACTTCATGGTATCCTCTTCTTCTTAAAATTTTGTCCAGCCGCCTTCCCAAAAATAAAGGATTTTCAATTTCAAATTCGCTGTTTAAGATTGGTTGCTTGTTTCTTGTCTTCATCATATCCATGCAAGGTGAGATTTCTAAATTCAAATAAAAAGGATTTTTTTTATAAAAATTGCTTACGCGATGTAGAAAAATTGGAATGAGATTAAAACTACTTATGCGATGTAGAAAATTGTGGTGAGAAAATACTCATTGAAAATGGCTAGATTTATATTAACTATCTATAGTTTATTAATTGGATTAGATAATCATTATTGATTGATTAGACAAGTTTAGTATGATGTTAATAATTAAGTATTGTGATAAAAATATCATTTTAATTTGATGTATGTGGGAAACTGAAACTCAAAGGGCTAGTTTAACGTTAATTATAGTTATTGAATTTATATGATTATATAATAATTTGGGGTTAATTATATAAGTTCATTATGATGTTAAATAATGTGTAGTAAGTAAAAAATATCATTTTAACTTGATATATGCGCGGTCGTGGCATTTAAATACAAAAGTGTAAGTTGTGAGAAATCTAAATTCAATTTAGAAAAGGGTTGGATTAGAAAATTATTTGCGTGAAACTTAATTGTTAGTTAGAACCATTATTGTTAGCGGCAAATAAAAAATTTATTTAGTTATGAAATAATTTTTAGCAAGTTAAAAATGTGATTTTTAACTAATGTATAATATGAAATAATTTTTAGCTTATATATGTGATGTAGAAAATTGTCATGAGATTTCTAAACTCACTTGAAAATGGATTGTAAAATATATTCTTTCGATGTATAAAATTGTATATACAATGTAGAAAAATCATTATGAGATGAAATAATTTTTGGTAAGTTAAAAATGTGATTTTTAACTAATGTATGACACAAAATAAAATTAGTTAGCTAAAAATATGATTTTTAGCTTATGTATGGAATAATAAAAATTGTTATGCGATGAAATAATTATTAGTTCCTTATGGATATAATTTTTGGCTTAGGTATGCGTTATACAAATTACTTATGCGTTCTATAAAATCATACGAGCGTTGTATAAAATTATATAAGTGTTGTATGAAGAAAATGTATATGCTTAGTATATTTTATATAAGCGTTGTATAAAATATATATGCGTAATATAAATTATATAAGTGTTGTATAATATATATATATATATATATATATGCGTTGTATAATGACATGTATGCATTGTAGAAAATCACATATGTGTTGAAGAAAATCAAATATGCGTGGTAGTAAATTTTCATGCAAAGAAATAGTTATTAGTTAATTAAAAATATGATTTTTAGCATGTGTATGCGACATATAAAATAAACATGTCTTGAAATAAATGTTTATGTGTTAAAAATATTCATTTTAACATGTTAATGAAAATAAAATGATCATTTGTTAAATTATGTCATAGTTAGACAAAAAAATGTCATTTTGTTAAAATTGTCATTGTTAGATAAAAAATATCATTTTGTTAAAATTGTCATTGTTAGATAAAAAATGCCATTTTGTTAAATTATGTCATAGTTAGATTAAAAATGTCATTTTGTTAAAATATGTCATTGTTAGACAAAAATGTCATTATGTTATAATATATAGTGTTAGACAAAAAATGTCATTTTGTTAAAATTGTCATTATTAGATAAAAAATGTCATTTTATTAAAATTGTCATTATTAGATAAAAAATGTCATTTTGTTAAATTATGTCGTAGTTAGATTAAAAATGTCATTTTGTTAAAATATGTCATTGTTAGACAAAAAATGTCATTATGTTATAATATGTAGTGTTAGATAAAAAAATATCATTTTGTTAAAATTGTCATTGTTAAATAAAAAATGTCAGTTTGTTAAATTATGTCGTAGTTAGATTAAAAATTCATTTTGTTAAAATATGTCATTGTTAGACAAAAAATGTCATTATGTTATAATATGTAGGGTTATATTAAAAAAATGTCATTTTGTTATCATTGTTAGATAAAATTGTCATTTTCTTAAAATTGTCATTGTTAGATTAAAAAATGTCATTTTGTTAAATTATGTCGTGGTTACATTAAAAATGTCAGTTTGTTAAAATGTGTCATTGTTAGACAAAAAATGTCATTATGTTATAATATGTAGTGTTAGATAAAACTGCCATTTTTGTTAAAATGTCATTGTTAGATCAAAAATGTCATTTTGTTAAAATTGTCATTGTTAGATAAAAAATGTCATTTTGCTAAAATTGTCATTTTAGATAAAAAATGTCATTTTGTTAAAATTGTCATTGTTATGTCATTTTGTTAAAATATGTTATTGTTAGACAAAAATGTCATTATATTATAATATGTCATTGTTAGACAAAAATGTCAATATGCTAAAATATACTTTGCTAGACAAAATGTCATTATGTTATATTAGGTATTGTTAGATCAAAAATGTTTTAACAATAAAAATTACATTTTTATTTTAGGCATAAACCAATAAAAGAATCATATGTTAATATATGTTTTGGTTAGATAAACATGTCATCCTTAACATGTTAGTTAGAATAAAAAAGATTCATATGTTAATATATGTTTCGTTAGATAAACATATGATCCTTAATATGTTAGTTAGAATAAAAAGATTCATATGTTAAAATATGTTTCGTTAGATAAACATGTCATCTTTAACATGTTAGTGAGCATATGTTAAAATATATTTTTGTTAGATAAAAATGTCATCTTTAACATTTTAGTTAAGAATAGAAATGTCATTTTTAACATGTTATGTTAAAATAAAAGAATCATATGTTAATATATGTTTCGTTAGATAAAAATGTCATTTTTTTAACATGTTAGTTTGGAATAAAAGAATCATATGTTAAAAATATGTTTATGTTAGATAAAAATATCATCTTTAACATATTAATGAAGTAATAAAAATAACCATTTGTTGAAATATGTTTATGTTAGATAAAAATATTATTTTCAACATGTTAATGAAGTGAATTGAATAGTCAGGTGTTGAAATATATGTTTGTATGTTAAAAATATAATTTTTAACATGAATATGAATTGTACAAAATTTCCATGTAATGTGATAAATGGTGTTGAAATCGTCGAAAGAATTAAATATATATATATATATGTATATATATAAATTAAAATAAAATGCGGTAGTTCGTGTTTTTGAATCGTAACTTTAAATGATTATACCGAGATATCCGACCATCGGATTTTCCTAAAACTGGAACCGTTGGGTTCGCTTTGGAAAGATCTTTCCAACGATATTAAATTTGTTAAGATCTAACGGTTAGATTTCGAGAAATGTGTAATTTAAATCCAAATAAAAAACAGCGCTAGGGCCCCGTAATGACCAGAAACGTCGTTCGAACAAAATGGGCTATTTTTATATAAATAAAAATAGCGATAAATCATTATAAAATATTATGAACGATATGGAGTAATATGGACGGTTAGATTTATTTGGCAATAATCTATAGAATTGAATTAAATTTAACCAAAGAACAAAATGATTTGAATTATATATATTCGAGGATTATTTGAAAAGACCGAGTTAAATCTCATTTCAAATAATTATATGATGACTAAAACTCGAAGACATTTAAGATGGTGGTTGAAGACCGGCATCTTCACATCGAATGGGCGACTACTGATGCCCTGAATTGGGTAGCTCCCAGTAAAGAGTTAAAGTGGTAGTTGTTCAGACGTACTTGTTTATTATCCGGATATGCAAGAACCTCTCTTCCGTAATGGACATACGGGACGAGGAATAAGATGTCTCCGTTTTCGTTCTGACCCAGAACGGACTTATAAATGGATGTGTGTCTGACATTTGATTTCGTTCTGTGTAGATTGATTTTTATTAAATATATATCTGTTTGGTGGTGGAGAATTTATTCTCTTGCTTAACACCCATCTCTGAGACGTACGAGCTTAGAAGTTATATATTGATAGACATTAGTTACATGGCGTGAATTGTTAATGTGGCATGCTAATATGCAAATGATCAAGGCTTTTGTTGAAAAGTAGAGCTTTGTGGTCGATGATCAAAGCATAGCTTTAATTAGCATAGCTTTGTGTATAGCATAACTTCACGAGCCTCACACCCCGGTAAGAGTCAGAAATGGGATAAGGAAACGCAGGGAGTGCACAACGTTTCTTTCTAGCTAGAAGTGGTGTCATGGTATGGAGGCCAGACATTTTTACTTTTCTGGATGATGGAATGAGGTGCCTCAGATATTGGTCACTACTGGCCAAAGGATAGGTCCGGTAGGACCGGAAAACGTGTGTTCAGGAATTGCCAATCCACTAAAGTATTTGTGGACCGGCCCTGCAGGATCTTAGGGTTCGCCAACGTCCGAACCCTGAGACATTTGCTAGAGTGTCTCGAATCAGTAAGGAGCCATCCCTAGCCTTGACTCATGATGGAAACCCAATTTCCAATACGACATTACAAATTTGATTGTAAACCTATATATGGCGACATAGTAGGATGAGGTACTATGCCATCTAGGATTGATACATTTACTTTGAAAATGTTTTAAACTGACTAGACACTAATAATAATATAGGGTTTTATACATATCAATTATGTTTGACCATTATAAGGTAAAACTCTACCCTTCGGTTTGCGTTGCACTGTGTGATGGGACTTGAGTCTTATAATGGTTTCATTTTTCGAAAAAGCATTACGGTGTTTAAAGATTTACTTATTTTATGCACTGGTAGTCCAATAGAGTAAACCCGTTCCGCCTTAGCGGCGTGGTCCTGTGAATTGCCTTAATATTAAATAAGTTAAGTAAGATTTCTCATACCAGTCCCATGACTGATTCATATTTTGTTTCACTTGCAAACTCGGGTGCCCCTGTTTCCACACGGGCAGTCGAGTGCTTTGTTTTGTAGATATTTATTTATTGAACATGATTCTAGATCAAAGCTTAAAGATGTGTCCAGAGCATTGATAATCTTCCAGTGTGTTAGTTTCTGTTGCGTTGCATTAAATTTATTGTAAATTTGTTGTGATGTGTTGTTTCTGTTATTTGTTTATTTATTGAGCAGGATTCAGTAGTTTCTGTTATTTGTTCTGATGTGTTGTATGCCCAGTGTAACGACCCGCATTCTGCGTATCAAAGGATCGTAGAATATTTATTTCTTTTTCATATGAGATCGTATAGTCGTGTAACTTTGGGGAACGACTATTGGGGTCTTTTCCCATGTTCACGATTTTTGCTGATTTTTAAATGACCTTTTTGCCCCTAGTTGATCTTGTTTCGACCATAACTTTTGATTGGTAAGGATTTTTGACCTGATACTTCTTCCATTAGATCCGGATGATGGTTTATCTTTCCGTAGAGTGGTCACATTAGCCAAACGGACTCACCATTTGGGAGATATGGCTGAAACAAGGTTTAGAAGGTGAAAAACAGCTTAACCGGGCCTAATTAGGGTGATTAACAAGAGGGCCCATAACCCATTTCGGGATTAGGGTTATGGGGAGGCTGAAAACAATTAGGAAGCGATTTTTATTTCATTTTTCAGCCGCCTAAAACATTTCTCTAACCCTAGCCATGGCCTCCACCTTCTAAAATCACTCAAAATCACCTTCTAATCACTAATTAAGAAGACGTACATCAAATCTAGGCAAATCAACGTCTAAACAAAGTTGGAGCTGCTGTGTGGCATAGGAAGACGCCCCAAATCATAGATAGTTTCAGATCTAAGTTTTATTTGTGGCTAAGGTGAGTTATTAGCATTGTTTTTTTACACTAATTATGGTTAATTAGGGGTAATTAGTGTTAATTACCGAATTTATGTATTAATAAATTCTAGAAAAATGTTTAGAAATTCCTAAACACCATTTTAGACCTCCGTTAGAGGTTTGGGTTAATTTGGTTAAGTTTTGCTAATTCTATCATTAGATTTGCTTAAACATGTTTAAGGGGAAAATATGGGTTTTGGGTATGTTTGATCCATTTTAACATATCAAATTGTTGCTTTGGTGTTTGTGGTTGATTTCACATGTTGCTATGACTGTTTAGAATGTTTTATGATTGCTTAGAACAGTTAGAATGGTCGAAAACGCCGTCGTATGGCGAAAAATAGTCGTTGGAAAGGTTGCAGGAAAATTGTGCAGGAAACTGGACCGGATCGGATCGCCCGACCCGATCGTGACACCCCTCTACGAACCGACCCGCTCGTGATGATGGAAACCGACCCGAATCGCTTGCTTGAAGATGCCAATCATGACCTGATGCTCTGGAGCTGACATCACGAAGCAATCCCATTCGTGGCCTATGTACCACGTCCCGAACTGATGTACCACTAATGGATTTGAGAAACTCGACCCGACCCAGAGTGCTTGGGGAGGAGGACTGAACCGGAGGAGCTCGTCACGAACCGAACCGCCAGGGGATGTGAACCACGACCTGGAGCTTGACCACGAGCGGAAGGAGACCGAACCGAACCAGGGAACAACATGACTCACGAATCGATCCGTGGCAAGGTGAAGAGAAAATACTGAACCGATCCGGGAGGAGACCAAAATCCGAGATGCAAAGGTAGTCCAACTAGGGAGTAGAACTCAGGATCCAGTTGGGAACCAACGAGTTAACTTCATGAGTTGGGCTTTGCTGCGGGACGTGTGCTAAGGGGTTTTCGACGTCCATAACTTTGATTCACCACCAAGACGGATGTTAGGCTATGGATCAGTGCAGTGGGGTAGTTATTACTCCATGGGGCAGAGTGCTCGTAGCATGGATATGAGCCAGTGCAGTAAGGTCATGACTTCATGGGGCAGAGTGGACATAGCAAGGACTAGTGGCTATGAATCAGTGCAGTGGAGCCATCATGACTCCAATGGGGCAGAGTGATCACAACAAGGATTTGGGTGATCAGAGCGGTGGATTTCGTATGCTTTACGCACTGAGTGAGAGATGTGAGGATGATTGCTATGCTTGATTGTTTGCCATCATAATGACATGCACACCCCCACCCCCGTATCTTTACACCATATGTTAGTGTCATCTTAGAGTATTGTACATCTTGTTGTGCTAACTCTTTCGTTGCAGGTCCAGGTTCAGGTATGGTTTAGTATACCTGTTATTGTTCTGTTTTGGTGCTTATCGCTCATACCAGACTTTTGTCTGACCCAGAGTTTTATGTCTCTTCTTATTACTCTGGGTGCTCTTAAACGGGCAGACTAGAGACATGTTAGGTGGTATGCATGAGTAGCTGTACCGGAGACGAGCAGGAGGCTCCCACATACGATATGTACATATGTATTTTCCCTGTGTCGCTGATGGTCACTACTTTGGGCATTAGCAGTGTACTCTTCCTTTACTTTGCTTTAGAGATAGTTTGAAAAATTGTAATAATGATGATGTGGAACATAAGCTGTATTTTGAATTTCCGCTGCTATGATGATTATGGTTTGGTTTTCAGCTTATGCACTGTCTTGCCTGTTTTATGTTAAGTATGTTATTATTATATTTTGTTCCATGCGCTGTGAGACATTCTACAGGTTCCTTTGGTAGTTTTAGCTTCAAATCCCATTCTTTTCCTTTCTTTGGCGACCGTCCCGTGTTAGTTGGACATCGGCACAGCGCACTTTCATTGGAAATGTTGGATGGTGCGGGGCGGGCCATCACACTTGGTATCAGAGCTCTAGGTTGCGTAGTTAACTTAGGGAAAGACACCAGGGAGAGATAATACGTATATGTGAGTGTGTATTTGTTATATTTTGTTTTTCAAAAACTATATATATATACTATTAGTATATTTAAGGATGGAGTTGCACTGCACTGGCACCACTGAAGAGATGGTTAATCGTTTCTCCTTACAGATTGAACAATTAGCCGATACACGAGGGGTACTGGTAGGGGAGCTAATAATGGAAATGCTCCTTATATGAGGACGATGTTCACTGACTTCATGAGAGAGATGCTTAGGGATGTTCAGAGGGCAGTTCCTAATGCTGCAAATGGTGGTGGTACAGCGGTGTAGGCGCCTAGGGCCGATTTCGCCAAGCTCTATAAGGACTACACTAGTCTTGGTGGGAAGCCGTTCCACATAACAGAATCAGCTACGGAAGTTCAGGAATGGTTGGATAGCTGTGAGCATATCTTCGAAGACTTGGGTATCGAGGATGCGATGAAAAAGAAGCTAGCATCCCGTCAGCTGCAAGGATGGGTTATGAATTGGTGTAACTCTATTAAGGCAGCTACTCCTGAGGATCAAGTTACTTGGGATCATTTTAAGGCCCGATTCAGTGATAAGTTTATCCTAGCTGCTCAAAAATCAAAATTGTTTTGGAAGTTCTTAGAGCTTAAGCAGAATGGTAGGGCAGTTTCGGAGTATATTGTTGAGTTTGATACCTTATCAAAGTATGGATTATCCCTTATTGACACCCCCGAGAAGAAGAATGAGAAGTTCATAACTGGTTTAGATCAGTACTTGGGGGAAAGGCTTATAAACCGTATTGATGAGACTTTTGAATCGATTGTTGGGAAAGCATTGAGGTCAGAAAGCCTTTATCCTAAACCCAAGACTGAAGTCGTTGTTGCATTTGCAGAGGGGCCAAAGCCGTAAGCAAGCGGTGGAGGCAAGAATAATTCTCAGAACAAAAGGAAGCAAAACCAAGCTAAGAATGGTCAGAAAAAGTGCAAGAAAGATGTTGAGTGCTTTAGCTTGGCAAGAAGGGCCATTATGCTAAAGAATGTCGAGCAAAGCCTGTAGACAGGAAGTGCTTCAACTGCGGCCAAGTGGGACATCACAAAGATAAATGTCCACAACCCCCTAAAGAAAAGCAGATTGTGAAGGCATATGCTATTAATGTTGTTCCTTCGTCGAATGCCCCAAATGCGGCAGAGAAAGGAAAGAATGTTGTCATTCAAGGTATGCTTTCTATTTATGATGTTCCTGTCCTTCGACAATCCTTGATAAGATGCACTGCTTCACTATACTGAAAACAACCACCTGTCTTCTTCTTCCTACAATTAAATGACCCGCTATACCACAGAAAAGACACTTCCTCTTGTCGTAGGATCTAATATTTCTTCCACCCTTCTTATATTCCAATCCCTTGCTTGTGATTCTTCCACTTTGGCCTCTTTCTTTTCACCTTACTCTTTCTGTGTGGATTAAGCCATATCAACAAGCTTCTTATCCTTGGGCTTGTGCTCCTTAGCCCAAACTCCCTTATTCTCATCCTTACTATCCTTGTGTAGCTTGTTGACAAGTTTCTCGAAACTACCTCCATCACATGGTAACCTACAAAGCATGAAAGAAGATTAGCCGCAGGTGGAACTACTGCGACCACAGAAGAAGGTTGAGCGCTACTTCGCCCTCGACATGTGTCGTAGGCCTACAAAACTATGGAGAAAAGAAAGGGAGAAGAGATTCAAATAGAGAATCGAAAGGTAGTGCATATGACTTTGGGGAATATGCCTTTTAAAAACAATACTTTTCTCTTGGAAAACGCTTCTTTAAAACATGTTTTTGAAAATACTTCTTTATAAAAATGCTTTTGAAAATGGGTTTCGAAATGCTTTATCTGTTCTGGTAACCTTCAGCTCTAATACCACGTGTAACACCACACCTCCGTTAAGGTCACTCACAAAGGGAATGCATTAACATCAGTGGAGCGTCATAAGTGTATAGAACAGATAAATTACAAAACAAACAAAATTAATATAGCGGAAAATAAATAAAACTTTACTTCATTGATAAAAACAGCAGCTTGGTAAAACAACTTGTAGAAAGATTGTTTTCCAATACCAAAACACCAATACCCATTACAACAAAGCATCTGTCTTGTTTAACAAAATAAAGAAGCATACAATGATAATGATATTCCCTAATAAAGCATGAGCCAGCCATAGCAGTGGAAAAGAGAGTCCAAAGCAATACATCGTCTATCTTCGAGCTTGGAAAGAAAACCGAGCTAAGTGGTAATATTCCCTCCCTGTGAACCTGGAAGGAGGGGGGGGGGGACGGAAGAAAAGAGAGTGAAACAAAACAGAGTCAGACATAAAGCCTAGTAAGTTCAGTGATTATTCAGCATGTAAACAGGTAAAAGGATCATGACATTAATAAACTGAATACCAGACATAATCATGATAATAAGCATAACAAGACAACAAATGATGATTGTTAGATATGAAAAGGTACACAAGATGAACAATATATGATGATTACGCTCCTGATTATTAAGATATTTCCTACACCGCACTGTTTACTAAGACACCTTGGTTAAGAGAGTAACTCCCTGAGTATCAACCCCGAAGACCGAAATCAACATCAGATTGACCCCCAAGGAATTACCCAACTCAACCAACCTTATGTTACCGCACTATTACAAGATTACACCACACCATTTGATATGACAAGGCAAGATACACTGAATGCGCTTCGGTTCTTTCTCCGATTTCCTATTTTCTCTGCACCACCCAACTAGCATCCTAACTAGTGTCTTTTATAGAACGATTCGTATTCCCTACTAGTGTACCAACTAGTATCCTGTAAAAAAGGATATGTACCCCCTACTAGTGTCCCAACTAGTATCCTGTGTTATAAAATAAGGTGATCCCAACCCCACAATTGTGGTAGCCTTCAGGTGTACATCTAGTATGAGGATCTTACCTCAACCAGCCTAATTGCCATGAAGATGTTAGATGTACCCTTACTACCCTATCGATCGGCTCCTTACTTGTATTTACTTTCCTTGTGTCTGTGTCAATCGGCCCTGTCTTGCATGTAGATACCCTGTGCTGGTCCCACCATAAGGTGTATCAATCCCTATGATAGCAACCCGACACAAATTCTAGATGCACAGTGTATACTACTGATACCCAGTGCCTGCTTTCCACTCCGGAGCATGTGCATGCCCATACTCCGTCGGAACTACACTGCTGCACTCCCTGCCGCTATTTTGACCGCTTATAATCAGCCCAGTAATCGTACCCCACCCTGCCTAGTTTTATGGTACCGTGTACATCTATGTGGCTTACTGCTGAAATGGGTCCTCGTTACTAAGGTTTTCTAGGGTCTATTCGTATAACCTCCAAATTGGTTAAGTGTTATCCATCCATTCAAGTTAACTTAACACATCCACACGTCATGTCATGGTTGTTAAGTGTTTCTTATTAACTTAACCCTTCTCATTCAATCATGTTGTAATTGGTTAAGTGTTTCCCATTAACTTAACCCCACTCGTTCGTCATGTTATATTGGTTAAGTGTCATCAATCCAGTCGAGTTAACTTAACCCACCCACTTGTCATGTTACATTGGTTAAGTGTTGCCTTCTTGTGTTACTTAACCCTACAACTTGTCATGTTACATTGGTTAAGTGTTGCCCTCTTGTGTTACTTAACCCTATCACACATCATGTTATATTGGTTAAGTGTTGCTCGCTTATGTTAACTTAACCCTACCACTTGTCATGTTACATTGGTTAAGTGTTGCCATCTTGTGTTAACTTAACCCTACCATTCTTAGCATGTCTGTTCCTTAGCTTTAATTCATTCATTAAAGCACCAACCTCTCACATTAGACATGTATTGTTGCGGTCGCTGGATGTGCCGGGCGGTTCCGGGCAGTCTTACACCGCAACTCAATCTAACGTCGGGATTTTCTGGCTTAATGCGCTAACCTCTCACATTAGATCTATATTGTTGCAGTCGCTGGATGTGTCGGGCGGTTCCGGGCAGTCTTACACCGCAACTCAATCTAATCTCGGGTTAAGCATATTCATCTTTTAATTAATTTACATATTTACCATTCATGTTTATATGTAAATTATCCACAAGTGTTGTCGAAATCAAGTCATGTTCCATTTACCCTCTAAATTATGTCCAAATTATGCCATTTCATGCTACTAATCATTTACATGATTATGAGCCAATCTATGCCAATAGCATGTAATTTAATATTTTTCCCCCCAATGTCTCCCCCGTTATTCGTTCGCATAATTCACATTGAACGTTAGGCTCGCAAATTAGCCTAACTTATAAACAAAAGGGAAAAGAAAGGGACATGTAATATTCCAACAGGCATAAACAATATTGATCAACATGCGTAGGGTAAATTTGGGATAGAACGACATAAACTTAATTAAGCACATGAACATGATCTTACATTTAAATTAGATCCAATTAACATGCGAACTAGCATAGATCTAATTGTATAAGCATGAACGTATATAGATCTTAAACATGGGTACTAGCTTGGATCTAAACATGTAAGCATGTATGAACATAACTTATCATGTAATTTGCATATACAGCATGGTAGGTTCAATTGTGTCAGTCCAATAGTCTCATAGGCATAGGATGTACATCATGATAAATTAATCACAACAGCCCCATAGGCATGATAAGTTTCATTTTGTCAATCCAGCAGTCTTATCGGCATGTTAGGTTTCACTATGTCAATCACAATAGTCTCATAGGTATAGGCGATTCAGAATTGACAAAAGGATAGGCATGAATAGAATTAGGCATAGTTCTAGATCCAGTTATTACAGTCGTGATTTCTTATTAGGTGTTCACATCTAAACAATAATTGTACTTACAGAAAAAAGACGGATCTTAATTTCTGGGATCTGATTTCTGAATTTGAAAAAAAGCTATCCTTTGATGTAGACATTTGATTCTCTAGTTCTTCTAATTGATTCCTATTTTGAATTTGATTCTCTAGTTTGGGGTAGATGAATGGAGGTTAGGCCAGTTAGTAGACGAACAGCATGACGACTTCATAGAATGAGGTCTAGGGTTGAGGTTTGGGGTGATTATATAGAAGTCTATGTTCAATTCTAGCCTTTATATTAGTCTAGGAGAAATCAGAGCCATCAAACCAACGAGATGTGTCATCCATCCAACCATAGCATGACACATATGCCCTAATACCTCAAAAATCAGTCATTGGCCAATCAAAGAAGGCCACATCAGCACAGGGTTGTAAAAATTCGTTATAGGAGCTGGATCTCGGAGGGGTCGACTCCCTATGGGGGGTCGACACCCCTGAGCGGAAAATTTCCCGCTCAGGCCGCTCTTGCCAGATTTTGAAATTTGTACTGTTTTCTAATTTAATTTATTATTATATTTAATTACTGTTTAAACTTGAAAACTTTTGAACTCCATAACTTCTTCATACGGAGTCCGATTCATGCAAACTCGAACTCTATCTCAAGCAGAATTCCGAGACGAACGTAATGGCTTAACTCATTTCCCTTAATTCTTCTTCTAAAAATTAAGTGTTCTAAGATTTGTTAATTTTAATATTCACAGAAAATTCGGGGTGCTACAAGTATCCTCTACCGTGGATAGATGATTTGTTTGATCGGTTAAGTGCCGCGAGAGTGTTCTCCCAATTGGATCTCGCGACAGGTTTTCATCAGCTTAGGGTGGAAGCTGAGAGTATAGATAAATCGGCCTTTCGGACACCGTCTGAATTCTATGAGTGGTTGGTCATGCCATTCGGGTTGACCAATGCACCAACATATTTTGTGGATCTTATGAATAGGGTATTCAGAGATCAATTGAATTAGTTTGTTCTTGTGTTTGTAGAAGATATCTTGGTTTATTCGAGGACAGAAGAAGAATACAAGAAACATTTGATGGAGGTGTTGAGAAAACACCAATTGAAAGCAAAGTTTTCTAAATGTCACTTCTGGAGGAGGGAAGTGAGATTCTTAGGCCATGTTGTTTCAGAAAATGGTATTGCCGTGGACCCTACAAAGGTGACTATGGTACAAGATTGGTCTACGCCTAAGAATGCAACAGACGTAAGAAATTTCTTGGGTTAGCTGAATATTACCGTAAGTTTATCCAAGACTTCTCCAAGATAGCGGCACCGTTGACTCAGATCAAGCTTTCGTTTGGGACGAAAGATGTGAAAATGCATTCAAGAGCCTAAAGGAAAAGTTGACGTGTGCACCCGTGTTAGTCATTCCTAAAGGGAATGAAGAGATGACAATATACGTGGATGCATGTGGTACCGGACTAGGTGTTGTATTGATGCAAGGAGGTAGGGTTGTAGCTTATGCAAGTCGGCAACTGAAACCGCATGAGAAAAGATACCCTACCCACGATCTAGAATTGGCAGCGATCGTGTTCACATTGTAGATGTGGAGACTCTATCTCTTGGGAGAAAGATTCGAGTTGTTTACTGATCATAAATCGTTAAAATATCTTTTCTCTCAAAAGGATTTAAATCTTCGTCAATAGAGATGGTTAGAATTCTTAGCTTCCTATGATTTCGATATCGCATATACACCAGGAAAGGGCAATGCGGTAGCTGATGCACTGAGTAGGTGACATGCCAGTTTAGGGGCTATGTTTCTTGAATGGAAGTAACTGGAGTATATCGCAGGGTACGATTTCAGACCAAAGTGCGTACTGGATACAGAGATGTTAGCAAGTTTGACGATCAGACCCACTTTGATTGAGCGGATTGGTTCCAGTCAGAGGGACGATCCTAGCCTATTGGAAATCATCTCCAAGTTAGAGATGGGTATCGACGAGGAGATGAACAAGTATGGGCTTGATCGAGATGGGTGGCTCAGGAAAAATGGGAGACTAGTTGTGCCCAATGTTAATGGATTGAGAGATGAAGTGCTTAGAGAATGTCATCACTCAAAACTGACTATACACCCCGATGGTAACAAAATATATCGAGACATGAAGCAGACCTACTACTGGGAAGGGATGAAAAGAGACGTTGGGAAGTTTATATCCAAGTGCATGAATTGTTAGTTAGTTAAAGCTGAGCAAAAGAAACCTAGTGGTTTGTTGCAACCATTAGAAATCCCCGAATGGAAATGGGAATAAGTCTTAATGGATTTCATTGATGGGTTACCAAGGACTAGATCGGGCCATGATAGCATTTGGGTGATTGTGGACCGATTGACCAAGAGTGCAAGGTTTATACCCGTCAATTCGAATAGAACAACAACTAAGTTAGCAGAACTGTATAAGAAATGGGTAGTGAGATTTCATGGAATACCCAAAGGCGTTGTGAGCGACCGAGATCCATTGTTTACTATTGGATTTTGGAAGAGCTTACAAGAGGCGTTAGGATCATAATTACACCTCAATACCGCGTATCATCCTCAAACCGACGGTCAGACAGAGAGAGTGAATCGAGTATTAGAAGATCTCTTGAGAGCTTGCATAATGGACTTTGGAGGGTCATAGGATGACCATTTGCATCTAGTGGAGTTCACATATAATAATAGTTATCAGTCCAGTATTGGTATGGCTCCATATGAAGCTTTGTATGGAAGACAGTGCAACTCACCGTCATGTTGGTTGGAAACCGGTGAGAAATTTGTGCTTAGGCTAGATGTGATAAGTGAAACCTCAGATAAGATCAAAGTTATCCGACAATGAATGAAGGCTGGACAAGATTGGCAGAAGAGTTATGCCGATAAAAGGAGAAGAGATTTAAAATTCTCCATTGGCGACTTGGTGTTTGTCAAGATTTCTCCATTAAAGAGCGTGATTCGATTTGGTAGGAGAGGCAAGTTAACACCAAGATTTGTTGGTCCATTCCCAGTTCTCGAATCAGTTGGGAATTAGCATATAAAGTTGAGTTACCGGACAAGATGGCGAGAATTTACAACGTATTTCATGTTTCCCTGTTAAGGAAATTCATGCACGACCCCAATGTGGCTATTTCACCTAATCAGTTGTATGATGTCGAAGTAGAACCCGAGGCGGTTGGGAACCGCAAGCCGATTCGTATTGTCGAGCATGATACGAAGAAACTTCGAAGGAAAGCGGTGAATCTAGTCAAGGTTCAGTGGGGCGAGGATGAGAATGACTGTACTTGGGAGACAGAGGAGAGCATTAAGGAGACGTATCCAGAACTCTTTGTCTGGTAAGATTTTAGTAGTAATAGTTTCTTCCCTTGTTAGTAAACCGCATGCTAGGGTAGGCTTGTTGTGCTTGTTTTGCATGTTTGATTGTTGTATATGGCTGATAGGCATGCGGGATCCATTGCTTGTTTCTTAGTTGAGGAATTTCGAGGGCGAAATTTCTTAAAAGGGGGGAGGGAGGGGGGGGGGGGGAGAGTGTAACGACCCGCATTCTACGTATCGAAGGATCGTAGAATATTTATTTCTTTTTCATATGAGGTCGTATAGTCATGTAACTTTGGGGAATGACTATTGGGGTCATTTCCCATGTTCATGATTTTTGCCGATTTTTAAATTACCGATTTGCCCCTAGTTGATCTTGTTTCAACCATAACTTTTGATTGTTAAGGAGTTTTGACCTGAAACCAATATCATTAGATCAGGATGATGGTTTACCTTTCTGTAGAGTGGTCACATTAGCCAAACGGACTCACCATTTGGGAGATATGGCTGAAACAAGGTTTAAAAGGTGAAAAACAGCTTAACCGGGCCTAATTAGGGTGATTAGCAAGAGGGCCCATAACCCCTTTCGGGATTAGGGTTATGGGGAGGCTGAAACCAGTTAGGAAACGATTTTTATTTCATTTTTCAGCCGCATAAAACATTTCACTAACCCTAGCCATGGCCTCCACCTTCTAAAATCACCCCAAATCACCTTCTAATCACTAATTAAGAAGATCTACATCAAATCAACATCAAATCAAAGTTGGAGCTGTTGTGTTGCATAGGAAGACACCCCAAATCAGAGATAGTTTTAGATCTAAGTTTTATTTGTGGCTAAGGTAAATGATTAGCATTGTTTTTTTACACTAATTATGGTTAATTAGGGGTAATTAGTGTTAATTAGCGAATTTATGTATTAATAAATTCTGGAAAAATGTTTAGAATTTCCTAAACACCGTTTTAGACCTCTGTTAGAAGTTCGGGTTAATTTGGTTAAGTTTTGCTAATCCTATCATTAGATTTGCTTAAATATGCTTAAGGGGAAAATATGAGTTTTGTGTATGTTTGATCCATTTTAACATATCAAATTGTTGTTTTGGAGTTTGTGGTTGATTTCACATGTTGCTATGACAGTTTGGAATGTTTTATGATTGCTTAGAACAGTTAGAATGGTCGAAAATGTCGTCATGTGGCGAAAAATAGTCACTGGAAAGGTTGTAGGAAAATTGTGCAGGAAACTGGACCGGATCGGATCACCCGACCCGATCGTGACACCCCTCTCCGAACCGACCCGCTCGTGATGATGGAAACCGACCCGAATCACTCGCCTGAAGATGCCAATCATGACCTGATGCTCTGGAGCTGACATCACGATCTGATCCCATTTGTGGCCTATGTACCACGACCCAAACTGATGTACCACGAATGGATTTGAGGAACTCGACCCGACCCGGAGTGGTTGGGGAGGAGGATTGAACCGTAGGAGATCCTCACGAACCAAACCACCTGGGGATGTAAACCACGACCTGGAGCTTGACCACGAGTGGAAGGAGACCGAACCGAACCAGGGAACAACATGACTCACGAATCGATCCGAGGCAAGGTGAAGAGAAAATACTGAACCGATCCGGGAGGAGACCAAAACCCGAGATGCAAAGGTAGTCCAAATAGGGAGTAGAACTCAGGATCCAGTTGGGAACCAACGAGTAAACTTTATGAGCTCTCCTTCAAAATTGACACATTCTTTTTTTTTTTTTTTAATTTATCCTTTCCTTAATATTGCATGATATTTCCTTCTTCTCCTTTTCTTTCCCTTTTCACTTCTATCTCATGCAACTTTTCCTCAATTTTAAAGTAACCTTTTTCCCGATTAATTCTTTTCGAAGAAAAATAAATAATGCATAATTTCTTTGTCCATTCACATTTCATGCAAGTTATTTTTTTTCATTAACCATGCATTCATTTCTTTCTTTCGTTCAATTAATTTATTGCCCATTATTCTATTTATTTCTTTCTTGCATTGTACTTTCACATTATGTTTTATTTGCAAGCTTTCATTCCTTATATTTACATCCCTTTTATTTCTCTTTACCCCTTTTTTTTCCATCATTATATCAGCATTGTCTATGTATATATCTAGCCATTTTTTTTCCTTGTTTGTGTCTGTCTAATTTAACATGTTCCTTTAATTCTTAAAATTTTAATGTTCTATGTTTTGAAATTTGAAAAATCACACAATTTTCTATCAGACAATCAATAATGCATTAATTCCTTTCCATTTGTTCTCTTTTTTTTTTGTGATTTACTTTTGAAATTTGAATAAAAAATAGATACGCCACCTCAGCCAATTTATTTCTTTTGTAACGTACAACATATGAAGGAACACAAGTGAGAAATAAATAATGCGTCTTTCGTAATTTCCTTCCTTATTATTTTTCTTCTTCTCAGCAATTGTCTTCTATAAATTTTAGATCTTCTTCCTCCTCTCCGCATAAAATGTATTTCTACCTTTATCAGCCTCCTCTTCCCTAAACTTCATGGTATCCTCTTCTTCTTAAATTTTTTTCAGCCTCCTTCTCAAAAATAAAGGATTTTCAATTTCAAATTCGCTGCTTAAAATTGGTCGCTTGTTTCTCGTCTTCATCATATCCACGCAAGGTGAGATTTCTAAATTCAAATAAAAAGGGTTTTTATAAAAATTGCTTATGCGATGTAGAAAAATTGGAATGCGATTAAAACTACTTATGCGGTGCAGAAAATTGTGGTGAGAAATCACTCATTGAAAAGGGCTAGATTTATATTAACTATCTATAGTTAATTGAATGGATTAGATAATCATTATTGATTGATTAGACAAGCTTAGTATGATGTTAATAATTAAATAGTGTAATAAAAATATCATTTTTAATTGATGTATGTGAGAAACTGAAACTCAAAGGGCTAGTTTAATGTTAATCGTAGTTATTGAATTTATATGATTATATAATGATTTGTGGTTAATTATATAAGTTCATTATGATGTGAAATAATGTGCAGTAAGTTAAAAATATCATTTTTACTTGATATATGCGCGTCCGTGGCATTTAAATACAAAAGTGTAAGTTGTGAGAAATCTAAATTCAATTTAGAAAAGGGGTGGATTAGAAAATTATTTGCGTGAAACTTAATTGTTAGTTAGAACCATTATTGTTAGCGGCAAATAAAAAATTTATTTAGTTATGAAATAATTTTTAGCAAGTTAAAAATGTGATTTTTAACTTATGTATGATATGAAATAATTTTTAGCTTATATATGTGATGTAGAAAATTGTCATGAGATTTCTAAACTCACTTGAAAATGGATTATAAAATATATTCTTGCGATGTATAAAATTGTTTATACAATGTAGAAAAATCATTATGAGATGAAATAATTTTTGGTAAGTTAAAAATGTGATTTTTAACTTGTATATGATACAAAATAAAATTAGTTAGTTAAAAATATAATTTTTAGCTTATGTAAGGAATAATAAAAATTATCATACGATGAAATAATTATTAGTTCCTTAAGGATATAATTTTTGGCTTAGGTATGTGTTATAAAAATTATTTATGCGTTGTATAAAATCATATGAGCATTGTATAAAATTATATAAGTGTTGTATGAAAAAAAATGTATATGCGTAGTATAGATTATATAAGCGTTTTATAAAATATATATATATATATATATATATATATATATATATATATATATATATATATGCATAGTACAGATTATATAATTGTTGTATAAAATATATATGCTTTGTATAATGATATGTATGCATTGTACAAAATCATATATGTGTTGTAGAAAATCATATATGCGTGGTAGAAAATTTTCATGCAAAGAAATAGTTATTAGTTAATTAAAAATATGATTTTTAGCATATGTAGGCGACATATAAAATAAACATGTCTTGAAATAAATGTTTATGTGTTAAAAAATATTATTTTTAACATGCTAATGAAAATAAAATGATCATTTGTTAAATTATGTCATGGTTAGATAAAAAATGTCATTTTTGTTAAAATTGTCATTGTTAGATAAAAGATGTCATTTTGTTAAAATTGTCATTGTTAGATAAAAAATGTCATTTTGTTAAATTATGTCGTAGTTAGATTAAAAATATCATTTTGTTAAAATATGTCATTGTTAGACAAGAATGTCATTATGTTATAATATGTTGCGTTAGATAAAAAAATGTCATTTTGTTAAAATTGTCATTGTTAGATAAAAAATGTCATTTTGTTAAATTATGTCCTAGTTAGAAATAAAATGTCATTTTGTTAAAATATGTCATTGTTAGACAAAAAATGTCATTATGCTATAATAAGTAGTGTTAGATAAAAAAAATGTCATTTTGTTAAAATTGTTATTGTTAGATTAGAAAATGTCATTTTGTTAAATTATGTCGTGGTTACATTAAAAATGTCATTTTGTTAAAATATGTCATTGTTAGACAAAAAATGTCATTATGTTATAATATGTAGTGTTAGATACAACTGCCATTTTGTTAAAATGTCATTGCTAGATCAAAAATGTCATTTTGTTAAAATTGTCATTGTTAGATAAAAAATGTCATTTTGATAAAATTGTCATTTTAGATAAAAATGTTATTTTGTCAAAATTGTCATTGTTATGTCATTTTGTTAAAATATTTGATTGTTAGACAAAAATGTCATTATATTATAATATGTCATTGTTAGACAAAAATGTCAATATGCTAAAATATACTTTGTTAGACAAAATGTCATTATGTTATATTAGGTATTGTTAGATCAAAATGTTTTAACAATAAAAATTACATTTTTATTTTAGGCATAAACCAATAAAAGAATCATATGTTAATATATGTTTTGGTTAGATAAACATGTCATCCTTAACATGTTAGTTAGAATAAAAAAGATTCAGATGTTAATATATGTTTCGTTAGATAAACATGTGATCCTTAACATGTTAGTTAGAATAAAAAGATTCATATGTTAAAATATGTTTCGTTAGATAAACATGTCATCTTTAACATGTTAGTGAGCATATGTTAAAATATATTTTTGTTAGATAAAAATGTCATCTTTAACATTTTAGTTTAGAATAGAAATGTCATTTTTAACATGTTATGTTAAAATAAAAGAATCATATGTTAATATATGTTTCGTTAGATAAAAATGTCATTTTTTTTAACATGTTAGTTTGGAATAAAAGAATCATATGTTAAAAATATGTTTATGTTAGATAAAAATATCATCTTTAACATATTAATGAAGTAATAAAAATAACCATTTGTTGAAATATGTTTATGTTAGATAAAAATATTATTTTCAACATGTTAATGAAGTGAACTAAATAGTTAGGTGTTGAAATATATGTTTTTATGTTCAAAATATAATTTTTAACATGAACATGAATTGTACAAAATTTCTATGTAATGTAATAAATGGTGTTGAAATCGTCGAACGAATTATATATATATATATATTAAAATAAAACGAATCGCGTGCGGTAGTTCGCATTTTGGAATCATAACTTTAAACGATTATTCCGAGAGATCCGACCGTCGGATTTTCCCAAGACGAGAACCATTGGGTTCGCTTTGGAAAGATCTTTCCAACAATATTAAATTTGTTAAGATCCAATGGTTAGATTTCGAGAAATGCGTAACTCAAATCTAAACAAAAACAACGCCAAGGCCGCGTAATGACTTGAAACGTCGTTCGAATAAAATGGGCTATTTCTATATAAATAAAAATAACATTAAATCGTTATAAAATATTATGAATGATATGGAGTGGAAATAAACCAATTTCCCTTGGTTTGTAAAGTAAAATTGACGGTTAGATTTATTTGGCAATTATCTATAGAATTGAATTAAATTTAACTAAAGAACAAAATGAGTTGAATTATATATATTCGAGGATTATTTGAAAAGGCTGAGTTAAATCTCATTTCAAATAATTATACACGACAAAACTCGAAGACATTGAAGACGGTGGTTGAAGACTGACGGTCTTCACATCGAATGGACGACTACTGATGCTCTGAATTGGGTAGCTCCCAGTAAAGGGTTAAAGTAGTAGTTGTCCGGACGTACTTGTTGATTGTCCGGATATGCGAGAACCTCTCTTCCATAATGGACATACAAGATGAGGAATAAGGTGTCTCCGGTTTCGTTCAGACCCAGTACGAACTTGTCAATGGATGTATGTCTGACATTGGATTTCGTTCTGTGTAGATTGAACTCTATTAAATATATATCTGTTTGGTGGCGGAGAATTTATTCTCTTGCTTAACACCCTTCTCTGAGAAGTACAAGCTTAGAGGTTATATATTGATAGACATAAGTTACATGGCGTGAATTGTTAATGTGGCATGCTAAGATGCAAATGATCAAGGCTTTTATTGAAAAGCAGAGCCTTGTGGTCGATGATCGAAGCACAACTTTAATTAGCATAGCTTTGTGTATAGCGTAACTTCGCGAGCCTCACTCCCCGGTAGGAGTCAGAAACGGGATAAGGGAACGTAAGGAGTGCACGACGTTTCTTTCTAGCTAGAAGTGGTGTCATGGTATGGAGTCCAACTATTTTTACTTATGTGGATGATGGAGTGAGGCACCTCAGATATTGGTCGCTACTGGCCAAAGGATAGGTCCGATAGGACCGGGAAACATGTGTCCAGGAATTGTCAATCCACTAAAGTATTTATGGACCGGCCCTGCAGGATCCAAGGGTTCGCTAGCGTCCGAGCCTTGAGATATTTGCTAGAGTGTCTCGAATCGGTAAGGAGACCATCCCTAGCCTTGACTCATGATGGAAACCCAATTTCTAATATGACATTACGGATTGGATTGTAAACCTATATATGGCGACATAGTAGGATGGGGTACTATGCCATCTACGATTGATACAATTACTTTGAAAATGTTTTAAACTAACTAGACACTAATAATAATATCAAGTTTTATACATATCAATCATGTTTGACTATTATAAGGTAAAACTCTATCCTTCGGTTTGCGTTGCATTGTGCGATGAGACTTGAGTCTTATAATGGTTTCATTTTTCTAAAAAGCATTACGTTGTTTAAAGATTTACTTATTTTATGCACTGGCAGTCCAATGGAGTAAACCCGTTCCGCATTAGCGGCGTGGTCCTGTGATTTGCCTTAATATTAAATAAGTTAAGTAAGATTTCTCATACCATTCCCATGACTTACTCGTAGTTTGTTTCACTTGCAAACTTGGGTGTCCCTATTTCCACACGGGCAGTTGAGTGGTTTTTTTTGCAAAGCTTAAAGTTATGTCCATAGCATTGATAGTCTTCCACTATGTTAGTTTCCGCTGCGTTGTATTAAATTTATTGTAAATTAATCTTCCGCTGTTGTATTATTTTTTGATGTACTCTAATATATATTGTACTCTGATGTAACATTATATGATGTTTATAAAAGTCCTCTGTTATTTTTTCTGATGTGTTGTATGCCCACAGTTATCGTATCCGAGTTTTGAACGGTCTTGGTCGATATAGCGATCGATTAGGTCCGAGCGAAATCTGTATCGTTACAAAACCCCAAAATCATTTATCAATTCAATATATATAATTCAACAATACAAGGCATTTTCAACATGTCAATTTTATGCAGATTTTTACCTGACTTTGCATCCAGTTTTCAGATACATAAACGGTCGATTAGAAAAAGTGGACGAAGGAAGTTGTAGGACTTTGAGTTAGCTTTCCAGATTGATAAAGAAATCAAAATTTCATTAATAATTGAGGAAGTTATAGTCAAAATACCAAACGTCATTTTCAAGGGTTCAAGACCAATCATTTATTCTTAAATTTCATAACTTTTCTTCAAAATATGATATGAATATATATACTCAAATAGTTTCTTTCACTTTAGAATTGGAGATTGAACTTGTATATATATTCTCATGGCTTCTCCTTAACTTCTCTTCTTTATCTTATCTTGTTTTTGTTTTTTGAATGCACGAAAAGAAGTGAACATTTCCACCATTTATATAGTATTTCTTAATGCTAGTTTGGTAATCTGGTTTTGGACATTTGTCCACCTTATCTTAATGCAAGCTTTAGGGTGTAGACACATGCCTCCTTAGGTGTCTTTAGATGTTTCTACACGTGGACACCTAATGTATTTATGTGTCTTTATCTTATTTAATCTTAAGACATGTGTACCATTCATTTGATGACACGTGTCCCTATCATTTTAAGCCATCTTTCATATTCTATAATATATACACATATATCATTTGTATTTTATTTATATGTTATATACATACACATATGTGTTCTTTTATTGTTACTACATGCACATGATGTTCTAACAACTTTTAACAAGTAAAACGTCGTTTATCGACAAAATTGTTTTCGGTCACATTATCGATATTTCTTCGAACTACTTATCTTTGTAAACAAATATTCAACAACATGTTTTCTCCTCATTAATTATTATTTATAAATGGATTTAAAGGTTATAAAACCATTTTTATAACATTAAATCCAAGATTTAAATATTTAAATAATCTCGATATTCAAATACTTACTACCAGAAGTTTAAGTTTGTTACATGTAGACACTTTCCTAGTGTAAAACATGAAATGCACCATGAACACCTTAAAGCCTCTCAGGTAGCTGAACCCTATATGTCATCTACCTTACTCTCTCGGTAACCGATAATGGTCCAACAAACCTGGGTGTTAACTTGACTGTGGAGCCAAATCGCACTACAATCGGCAATGGCGATGTAGCAACCCGCATTATTTATGATTATTTAATTAAGGGATTTATGTAAATATCATATCGTGTATTCACTTTAAAACCCGAAATTTATGACTTTTTGTAAATGGAAGAATTTGGACTCGATACCACTTTCATTGGGTTCAAAACGTCGTTTATGATATTCAAAACTGTAAACATCGAGATGTTTGGAGTTAGTAAAATTGAGACTTGGGGTAGGGCTTTGTTTTGCAAAGATTAGCGCACTTCCGTATATCCCACTCAACCAAACTCCCTCATTCATTTCCAACACTTAAAGGAAATAGAAATGGGGAGGAAAATGTGAAATTAAAATTCCTAAACCCTAGATTGATCTTAGGAATACAATTTGTGTAGGAATCAAGTGCAAATTCAAAGAAAAGCTTATATAAGATCAACATCCATCTTCTCCAACTCAACTCCTCTTCAATTCTGGTGATTTCCTAAAAACGAACTCTTAGGATTCTTTTGTATATGTGCTTAAATTGGATATTATAGAGTATTGTTTGAAGAGAAGTTAATATTGCTTGGTTTTGGAGCCTCTCCTTGCTTCTAATAATCTTACGTGAGTTCTTACGAATTCACATCTATGTAATCAAGCTTATGGGCTTGGCAAGTGTGACCTTGTAATTTTTATGTTGTGAGTGCCTTTGGTTGAGAGCTTTGTTGTTGTGAACTTTCCTATTAATGAGTGTTTGAATTCATTTATATGAGTTCTAGTGTAAATATTCAAGTAGATTTAAGTTGTGATTTCTCAAGTTATTTTGATAAGTCTTAGAAGTTTCATTATCGCTTTGATAATGTTCTAAGCCTTCACCATTCATGCGTGCTCGTCCAAAATCGTCGGATATAAACTTTTCCTTTAAAATGCTAAAATCAACATTTCTAAGTAGATTCAAACGACTGTCGACTGAATTAATGTTTGCTCTCGGGAATAAGTATGTACAGGTCAGCCAACTGAATTTTCCATTCAGCCGACCAAATAATAGTTCAGTCGACTAAATAGAGAAGTTCATCTGGTTGAAGTTCAAGAAACAGAACCAAAAACAGATTCATCCAGTTAAATGATAAATTTATACGTCTGAATCATGTTTTCCACTGCTGACCGGTGGAGACCACGATCACAATTTAGTTTGATCTAGGCTTCTTTTCCTGTATTTTCTTAGTTGCTCTAATCATGAATTTCAACTGCTCAATTATATGGCTTTTGATTTTATTCATGGTGAATGAATTTATAATTAATATATATGAGATTTAATTTATGTTATTAAAATGTGAATTTTGGCATCGATTGTTATTATAATCGATATTTTGTGAGATTTCCCACTTCAAAATATAAAGGGTTTTGTACTATTCATAAATACCAAATCTTTTACAAAAATGATTTCTAACACTACTTTCATTATACAAAGTTGTTTTATAAATTATTTTCCAATCTACTAGTATGTATGTTATGAACCTCTTCCCCACACGTATGAGAAATCCAATTAAACTCCTTAGTAAAACGAGTGGTATGAAACACTTGTATTTGTTTCGATGGTTAATTCTTGAACTCGTTCGATTGAAATCTATGGCAATGGTTATCTTGAATTTCTAGTAGCATATACAACTTGTTCGTAAATATTTGAGTAGAGCGAGTGTTATCAGACATGTAGCTTAATCCCTATATTTCTAGAGTTTAGTGGAAATTCGGTTCGTTTAGTGGAATTGTGTATTCCGCAATCTTCGGATCATCTTGAGGAAGTTTGGTCCATCGTGTGGAACTGTTTATTCCACGATCTTCAGAACATCTTGAGGAACTTCGGTTCATCGTGTGGAATTGTGTATTCCAAGTGGAATTGTGTATTCCACGATCTTTGGATCATCTTGAGGAACTTCAGTTCATTGTATAGAATTGTACATTTCAAGTTGAAATGTGTATTCCACGATCTTCGAATCATCTTGAGAAACTTCGGTTCATCGTGAGGAATTGTGTATTCCAAGTGGAATTGTGTATTCCACCATCTTCGGATCATTATGATATGTGATATTATTTTGTGGGCTTTTGACAATGTGTTATCAATTTTGTGTTGATTTGACATGTGTTATCATTTCTTGTAAGGAGCTATATAATTTAGAATGTGACATTCTTTTGTAGCACTGAGATTTCTTTGAGATATTATATGGACATTTTTGGGGCTTCACATTTATATGTAAACAATGTTGTTATTAAATATATGTCATTATCTGTTTATAACTCTTATTCTATCTTAGTTTAATGTGATAAGAATAGCTAGATTGATCCGTTTATTGTTTATTTTCTTGTAGATAATACTTGGGTCAAACCGAGGTGTTGTGGGTGCTTTCACATCACTTCTAGCGGGGACCATCTCTTGACTTTTGGCTAACTACATTAACACAATAGTTTTTGGTTATATGTATATAAGACCGAGACTCCTTTTTATACATATTATTTTGTGTAGGCTTTGTACCTATTCTCTTGTTTTATACTGAATCGAGTATGACCACTATCTTTGTATACACTCTTATGTGATATATTCATATCTGTTTCCGCCTTCGTGATGTGAATATTTGTATATGACTCTGATTATATTGTTATGTTATTTTATATTGACTTCTGAATTATATAGCCACTGTGTAGCTGATTTGAACTTGAATTAGATTAATCAGATATCCTCTTGAAAGAAAATGTAAGACTACATTATCCGGTAAGTTTAACACTCGTTCAAAGCTATTACACAGTTGGTCACCCCTTAATAGCCTTATTTTTCGAGTTTGTTGATAACATTACCTTGTAATGTCCTAAGCTAATGTGAGTATAGAGGTGGGGCTTCACAGCTTGGTATCAGAGCCAAGTTTGGAACAATATAAGATATTATGATGAGGATCATAGTCTTAAGTTCTTCTTAGAATTTGTGCTATAGGATTTAGATTAAGTCTTGAGCGCCAATCTATCCTATCTTGAGTTACGATTTCTTTTTTTATTAAATCAAGTTTATTTAGGTTCATCCTTGTGAATCTTGGCCTAGACAAATTTAGAATCCCATCCCTTTTGTGAGTAGAAATTCAAAGTTACTTCCTATTTTGAGTTAGAATAATCTTTGGGACTTATTCATGAAGATTTTTATATTATTTTACAAAATGGTTTAACAAAATAATTTTGGCTAAGTAATATACTAATCTATTTGAGGTTAGCCTTGTGAGTCAAAAGCAGATAAATTATTTCCGCTAAGCACTATGAAATGTTTGTTTATTTATTTGTGATAAAAAAATTAACTCATGAATAAATGGTTGCATTCTTGATTATGTATTTGTAACAACCCGGAAAATCAGGGCCAATTTAAAATTTTTATTTTAAAGAATTTTGTTGGAAAATATGCCAGAATTTAAAATTTTCAATTTTAAATAATATTAAAGCCACTGAAAATAGTCAATTTTCAAACGACCTCTGTTTTCGACGAAACCACTTTTGTTGGAACCGGAATGTCAAATTATTGCTAGGTTTCAATTTTTAGAATTTTCCGAGTTAATATGTGAGCGTGGCAAAAGAAACTGTGTTTTGTCAGTTTCGGTCAATTTTAATCGACTTCAAAATAGCCATTTTTCAAACAGTCTCCGAATTCGACGAAATTAGTCTCGTTAGGACCGTATCGTCATAACAAAGAAAAATATATTTTTTTCTGGATTTTTCCGAGTCAATAGGTGGCCCCGGTGAATTTTTATAGACGGTTGAATTTAAAAATAAATAAATTATATTTAAAACTGAGAAACGGAGGTCGAGACGAACTCTTGGGCTGACGGGACCTAGCCAGTTGGATCCGGAATAGGGTCTATTTGGTAGGGTGGGCTTCAATTGGACTGAATTTGGCGTAGTTTGAAAGATTTGGATTTAAATGTAAAATTACCCTTAAAACATTATAAAAATAGGATTTTAAAACCCTAAATTCAAAAAACACACTGTTCATCGTCACTTAGGCCGCCGCCACCCCTTTCTCATGTTCAAAACTTCACCCTCCAATTTCTTCCCCCTCTCAGCAAATTAAAACCCAAACCATAGCTCATATCGAAGGGCTTCGCGTCCTCTTTCCGCTCATACCCAAATCCGCCTTCCCCATCGCCTGTAGGCCTCGCCCCGACCACACAGACCCGCCGACTTCGCACCCGTCGTTCTCCCCCTGGGCCCCACCGAGTTCGCCCCCTTCGCCAGCGCACGTGCGCCTCTCCTGGCCGCACCACCTCCAGCAGACGGCGCCTCCTTTCGTGCCTCCTAGCTCCTGCAATCTGTGGTCAAAGTTGGAACCTTATTTGAAAAGCCACGGCCAAATTTTGAGAGGTAGAAGAAAGGGAATATTCCCTTTGATTCCCTAATCTTTGAATTTTAACTTGATCGTAACTCGTTTATTTTAGCTCAGAATTTGACGAATTCGGGAGCGTGGGAATCGTGACAGAAAATAGAACGCGTTGAGACTGACTGGAGTTGATTCTGGACTATTGAAATTTTGGACTAAATCGTAAACGACTGTGAGAATTTCTGATTTTCACAATTTAATTTATTTCATTAATCATTTTATTTCGTTAAATAATTATCTGTGTGTTCTGTGCTGTGATATATTGGGTTGATTGTTCTGTTTGTATTCTGATGAATTGTACTGAATGTTATTGTATAAATCTAAGTTTGTAAATTTAGATCTGTATGAATCTGTTAAAAAAAAAAATCATCGTGTTGATATGACATAAATATTAATTGGATTAAATTAGGATTATTTTTAACCCAATATAAATCCCGAGTTGATAGAACAAGGATTTATTTTGTTTTAATTTTATTAACAATTTATTTGTTAATAAAAAGGCAAATGAGAAGATTTACTTTTTGTTGAACAATTTATTATTTCGTTAAAAAGTAAGAATTTGGTTGATTTAATTTTAGTTGTATTTACTTTGCAAATAGAAAGTTCAAAGCGAAAACACATCTAATTAACATTTCATTTGTTGATTTAAAGGCATATTTAAATAACATTTTAAAAAGACATGAATAATTTACCTTTTAAAAAAAAAAAACCTTTTATTTGTTAACTTATAAGGCATATTAAAAATAACTTTTTATTTATTATTTGAAAAGATTATATATTATTTGCCAATAAAAGACAAAGTTTACCTTTATTTTGTTTACAAAATAAACCACCAATTTTTACGTTTATTTTTTTTTTATTTTTTTTTACAAAATAAGAAGCAAATTTTAATCTTTTATTTTGTTTACAAAATAAAATGTCAACTTAAATCTTTGATTTTGTTTACAAATAAAAGACTTTTTTTTTTATATACAATAAAAATGCAAGTTTAATATTTATTTTTATTTATAAAATAAAACGCAAGCTTTAATCTTTATTTCGATTTGCAAAAGTAATAAAAGGTTGGAATCTTTATTTTGGTTTATAAAATAAAGAAAGTTTAGATCTTTTACATTTTAATTAAAGGATAAACAAAGTTTTAATCTTTGTTTTAGACTTACTAATATAATAAAGTTTTAATCTTTATTTTTGTTTACATAAATAAATACAAGTTTTTATTTTTGTTTACATAAAAGCAAGCTTTATCCTTTACTTTGTTTACATAATAAAATGTAAGATTTTATCTTTATTTTTGTTTACAAAATAAGTAACAAGTTCTTCTCTTTATTTTTGGCTTACAAAATAAAAGGATCTTTTATTTGTGTTCTTTAACACAAATATATAGTTAGAAAATAAAGTCTTTCTTTGATTTGTGTTTTAATAAAAATATATATATTGAAAATAAAAAAAATTACTCTTTTATTTGTATCCACCAATACAAATATATGTTGAAATTAAAGTTTATTTCTTTAGTTACATTCACAAATGTAAATATACATTGTAGTTGAGGTTTATTCTTTATTTGCATTCATTGGTGCAAATATACATTAAAAATAGAAATTGTTTCTTATTTGCATTCCCTAATGCATATGTATAGTGGAATTAAAATTCATTCTTTTATTTACACTCACCAATGTAAATATGCATTGAAATTAAATGTGGTTCCTTTATTTGCATTCACCAAATGCAAATATAACATAGAAATGTAAGTTCTACATTTATTTGCATTCTCCAATGCGAATATACATTGAATAAAAATGTTCTGTTATTTGCTTCCTCCGTTGCAAATAAACATTAAAAGGAATAGGTGCATTTGGTTGCAATTCTAGATGCAAACAAAATAGGAATTGAAAAGTTACATTAGAAATAAATTGTCACTTTTGTCAGAAAGTTAACATTATAAAGAATGAACAAAAATCATTATTTTGTAAACATTATAAAGAATGAACAAAAATCATTATTTTGTTAACATTATAAAGAATGAACAAAAATCATTATTTTGTTAACATTAGAAAAGAATAGACAAAATCATTATTTTGTTAACATTAGAAAAGAATAGACAAAATCATTATTTTGATTACGATAAAAAGGGATTAGACAAAATCAACATTTTGTTTACATTAAGAGAATTAGCCAAAATTATAAGTATTGATCACATTAAAGAAGAATGAAATGAAAATGTATATTTTATACATTAAAAAGTTATGAAATGAAATGTATATTCTTATACATTTAGAAGTTAGGAATTGGAAATGTATATTTTTATACATTTAAAAGAATGAGTTAGAAGTAAACATTTTTGTTTATATTAAAGGAGTTAGATAAATTTGTCATTTTGTTTACATTAGAAGAGTTAAACAAAATTACCACATTTTGTACATTAATGAAGAGAATTAGACAAAAGTATATTTTGTATATTAAAAGAGAATCAGACAAAAGTATATTTTGTAGATTAAAAGAGAATCAGACAAAAGTATATTTTATATATTAAAAGAGAATTAGACAAGGGCATCTTTGTTAATTTGTGATAAAGTAAAATAACATTTTAATAATAAAATGTTAAGATAAAGTAAAATAACATTTTAGTAATAAACTGTTAGGATAAAGGAAAATAGCATTTTTAGGATAAAATAATTAGAGAAAGAAAAGTAAAACATTTATTTACATTTAGGTAAATAAATAGGAAAAATGATAAGAATATATTTATTTACATTTAGGTAAATAAATAGGATAAGAAAATGAATATAGTTGATTTACAGTTAGTGTAAATGAATTAAAATATAGGAGGAATATAATTTATTTACGTATTGGTAAATAAAACAAAAATGTAGAAAAAGTATGATTTATTTACATTTGGTGTAAATAAAACAGAGAAAAATAAAAGCGATATTTTTATCGTCATTTTAGATGCGATAAAAGTATAGACGATAATAGTTGAAATCGCCAAACGATTTATATTTAAATATATAAATATAAATTATATCTTAAACGAAACGCGCGCGACAGTTCGCGTATCGGCATTCTTAACCTCAAACGGTTATACCGAAAGATCCGACCGTCGGTTTTTCCCAAAACTGGAACCGTTAGGACCGCTTTGGGAAGATCTTTCCAACGATATAGACTTCGTCAAAATCCAACGGTTAGATCTTAAGATAAGTGTAAATCAAATTTGGTTGAAAACAACGCCAGGGTCGCCCATTTACCCGAAGCGTCGTTAAATTAATTTAGGCTATTTTTATATAAATAAAAATAGCGATAGATCGTTATCAAATATCAATAACGATATGAAATGTTTTCAAATTATATATATATATATATGCGAGAATCATTTGAAAAGACCGAGTTCAATCTCATTTCAAATGATTACACAACGTTCTAAATCTAAGAGTTGAAGACGGCGATTGAAGACCGACGATCTTCACATCGAATGGGTAACTAGTGTTGAGGTCCTTGATTGATTTGCTCCCAAGACGGGGCTAAGATGGTAGTTATCCGAACGTAGTGTTGATTTGTACGGATTTGACTTTCGTCCAGACCCAGGGCATAAGTTTATAAATGGAATGTATGTCTGACGTTGTAGTCCTTTATACTACATTCGTTGATCTCTGTTAATACATATCTGCTTGGTGATTAACACCCTTCTCTGAGACATATGAGCTTAGAGGTTATATATTGGCAGAAATCAATGGTATAGTATGGACTGACAATGTGGCATACTAAGATGCATTGATCAAGGCTTTTGTTGAAAAGCAGGGCCTTGTGGTTGATGATCAAAGCATAGTCTGTTTAGGCATAGCTTGTGTATATCGTGACTTCGCGAGCCTCACACCCCGGTATGAGTCAAAAACGGGATATGGACCGTAGGGAGTGCACACGTTTCTTTATAGCTAGAGTGGTGTCAGCGACCTACCAGCCCTGACATTTTACTTATGTGGATGATGGATTTTGAGGCGCCTCGTTTTTTTTATAGGCCGTTGGTGGTCATACTATAGGTCCAAAGGGACCGGGAAACGTGTGTTCAGGCATAACTAATCCACTGCCCATTGGCGGGGACCGGCCCTACAGCTTCCAAGGGTTCACTGCGGGGAATCCTGAGGCATTTGCTAGAGTGTCTCGAATCGGAGAGGATCTTGCCCCTAGCCTCGACTCATGATGGAATCCAAATTTCCAATACGCCCTTGCGGTTTTGATTGTAGAACTAGTATTGGCGACATGCTATATGGTAACCATGCCGTCTAGGATTGATACTTATGATTCAAATCTTTTTATTAAAACATGTATACACTAATAATAATATCAAATCCGTTTTATACGTATCAAGCATCTTTTGACCATTATAAGGTAAAACCCTATCCTCTGGTGTGCGTTGCATTGTGTGATGGGACATGGGTCTTATAATGGTTTCATTTTTCCAAAAAGACATTGCGTTATTTTTCGATTTACTTTGGTTTATGCACCGGCAATCCATTAGGGTAAACCCGTTCCGCGTTAGCGGCGTGGTCCTTGGATTTGCCTTATTACTATTAGTTAAACTAGTTAAGAATTCTCACACCAGTCCCATGACTGACTCGCAGTTTGTTTCACTTTGCAAACTCGGGTGCCCTCTTTTCTACACGGGCAGTCGTGTAGCCTTTTTGCAGATATCTATCTCTTTAGCAGGATTCTGGATCGAAGCCTAAAGCTGTGTCCAGAGCTTAGAAGTCTTCCGCTGTTTAATGTATTAAATCTGTTGTAATTTACCTTCCGCTGTAGTTTACTTTACTTGTACTCTGATATTCTGTATTCTGATGTTATATTATTGTAATGTAATAAAAGTCTGCTGTTATTGTTCTAATGTATTGTATTCCCAAAGTTAAAGTATTCGAAGATTTCCAACCTTTGGGTCAGACCTGTGTGGTTTATGGTCGATTCAAAGAGCGGGAATTTCCGGGTCTTTACAGTTGGTATCAGAGCTTTGGTTAGCTCAAATCTTTGGGGTACAATTCGTTAGAACTGAACAAAAGACTCATCAGAGATTGGATTAGTAATGTCCAATAAGAATACTCATTAGAGATAGGATCAACAGTATCCTAGAATGAGAATACTCATTAGAGATGGGGTTAGTAATGCCCTAGAATGAGTTCAGAGTGATAAGCTTATAATTAAAGTATTTTGATTATATATATAATCCTATTTCAGAAGATAAGATTTTTAAATATATAAAAGTATATATGTATTTGATAAATTAGTCCACAATTGAAATTAATAATAGTAAAATTGAAATTTAGTTAATAAATTAAATAACTTATAGCTTAGTTCCTTTTCGAGGACGAAAAGATTTTAAGTGGGGGAGACTGTAACAACCCGAAAAATCAGGGCCAATTTAAATTTTTTATTTTAAAGAATTTTGTTGGAAAATATGCCAGAATTTAAAATTTTCAATTTTAAATAATATTAAAGCCACTGAAAATAGTCAATTTTCAAACGACCTCTGTTTTCGACGAAACCACTTTTGTTGGAACCGGAATGTCAAATTATTGCTAGGTTTCAATTTTTAGAATTTTCCGAGTTAATATGTGAGCGTGGCAAAAGAAACTGTGTTTTGTCAGTTTCGGTCAATTTTAATCGACTTCAAAATAGCCATTTTTCAAACAGTCTCAGAATTCGACGAAATTAGTCTCGTTAGGACCGTATCGTCATAACAAAGAAAAATATATTTTTTTTGGATTTTTCCGAGTCAATAGGTGGCCCCGGTGAATTTTTATAGACGGTTGAATTTAAAAATAAATAAATTATATTTAAAACTGAGAAACGGAGGTCGAGACGAACTCTTGGGCTGACGGGACCTAGCCAGTTGGATCCGGAATAGGGTCTATTTGGTAGGGTGGGCTTCAATTGGACTGAATTTGGCGTAGTTTGAAAGATTTGGATTTAAATGTAAAATTACCCTTAAAACATTATAAAAATAGGATTTTAAAACCCTAAATTCAAAAACACACTGTTCATCGTCACTTAGGCCGCCGCCACCCCTTTCTCATGTTCAAAACTTCACCCTCCAATTTCTTCCCCCTCTCAGCAAATTAAAACCCAAACCATAGCTCATATCGAAGGGCTTCGCGTCCTCTTTCCGCTCATACCCAAATCCGCCTTCCCCATCGCCTGTAGGCCTCGCCTCGACCACACAAACCCGCCGACTTCGCACCCGTCGTTCTCCCCCTGGGCCCCACCGAGTTCGCCCCCTTCGCCAGCGCACGTGCGCCTCTCCTGGCCGCACCACCTCCAGCAGACGGCGCCTCCTTTCGTGCCTTCTAGCTCCTGCAATCTGTGGTCAAAGTTGGAACCTTATTTGAAAAGCCACGGCCAAATTTTGAGAGGTAGAAGAAAGGGAATATTCCCTTTGATTCCCTAATCTTTGAATTTTAACTTGATCGTAACTCGTTTATTTTAGCTCAGAATTTGACGAATTCGGGAGCGTGGGAATCGTGACAGAAAATAGAACGCGTTGAGACTGACTGGAGTTGATTCTGGACTATTGAAATTTTGGACTAAATCGTAAACGACTGTGAGAATTTCTGATTTTCACAATTTAATTTATTTAATTAATCATTTTATTTCGTTAAATAATTATCTGTGTGTTCTGTGCTGTGATATATTGGGTTGATTGTTCTGTTTGTATTCTGATGAATTGTACTGCATGTTATTGTATAAATCTGTGTTTGTAAATTTAGATCTGTATGAATCTGTTAAAAAAAAAATCATCGTGTTGATATGACATAAATATTAATTGGATTAAATTAGGATTATTTTTAACCCAATATAAATCCCGAGTTGATACCACAAGGATTTATTTTGTTTTAATTTTATTAACAATTTATTTGTTAATAAAAAGGCAAATGAGAAGATTTACTTTTTGTTGAACAATTTATTATTTCGTTAAAAAGTAAGAATTTGGTTGATTTAATTTTAGTTGTATTTACTTTGCAAATAGAAAGTTCAAAGCGAAAACACATCTAATTAACATTTCATTTGTTGATTTAAAGGCATATTTAAATAACATTTTAAAAAGACATGAATAATTTACCTTTTAAAAAAAAAACCTTTTATTTGTTAACTTATAAGGCATATTAAAAATAACTTTTTATTTATTATTTGAAAAGATTATATATTATTTGCCAATAAAAGACAAAGTTTACCTTTATTTTGTTTACAAAATAAACCACCAATTTTTACGTTTTTTTTTTTTTTTTTTTTACAAAATAAGAAGCAAATTTTAATCTTTTATTTTGTTTACAAAATAAAATGTCAACTTAAATCTTTGATTTTGTTTACAAATAAAAGACTTTTTTTTTATATACAATAAAAATGCAAGTTTAATATTTATTTTTATTTATAAAATAAAACGCAAGCTTTAATCTTTATTTCGATTTGCAAAAGTAATAAAAGGTTGGAATCTTTATTTTGGTTTATAAAATAAAGAAAGTTTAGATCTTTTACATTTTAATTAAAGGATAAACAAAGTTTTAATCTTTGTTTTAGACTTACTAATATAATAAAGTTTTAATCTTTATTTTTGTTTACATAAATAAATACAAGTTTTTATTTTTGTTTACATAAAAGCAAGCTTTATCCTTTACTTTGTTTACATAATAAAATGTAAGATTTTATCTTTATTTTTGTTTACAAAATAAGTAACAAGTTCTTCTCTTTATTTTTGGCTTACAAAATAAAAGGATCTTTTATTTGTGTTCTTTAACACAAATATATAGTTAGAAAATAAAGTCTTTCTTTGATTTGTGTTTTAATAAAAATATATATATTGAAAATAAAAAAAATTACTCTTTTATTTGTATTCACCAATACAAATATATGTTGAAATTAAAGTTTATTTCTTTAGTTACATTCACAAATGTAAATATACATTGTAGTTGAGGTTTATTCTTTATTTGCATTCATTGGTGCAAATATACATTAAAAATAGAAATTGTTTCTTATTTGCATTCCCTAATGCATATGTATAGTGGAATTAAAATTCATTCTTTTATTTACACTCACCAATGTAAATATGCATTGAAATTAAATGTGGTTCCTTTATTTGCATTCACCAAATGCAAATATAACATAGAAATGTAAGTTCTACATTTATTTGCATTCTCCAATGCGAATATACATTGAATAAAAATGTTATGTTATTTGCTTCCTCCGTTGCAAATAAACACTAAAAGGAATAGGTGCATTTGGTTGCAATTCTAGATGCAAACAAAATAGGAATTGAAAAGTTACATTAGAAATAAATTGTCACTTTTGTCAGAAAGTTAACATTATAAAGAATGAACAAAAATCATTATTTTGTAAACATTATAAAGAATGAACAAAAATCATTATTTTGTTAACATTATAAAGAATGAACAAAAATCATTATTTTGTTAACATTAGAAAAGAATAGACAAAATCATTATTTTGTTAACATTAGAAAAGAATAGACAAAATCATTATTTTGATTACGATAAAAAGGGATTAGACAAAATCAACATTTTGTTTACATTAAGAGAATTAGCCAAAATTATAAGTATTGATCACATTAAAGAAGAATGAAATGAAAATGTATATTTTATACATTAAAAAGTTATGAAATGAAATGTATATTCTTATACATTTAGAAGTTAGGAATTGGAAATGTATATTTTTATACATTTAAAAGAATGAGTTAGAAGTAAACATTTTTGTTTATATTAAAGGAGTTAGACAAATTTGTCATTTTGTTTACATTAGAAGAGTTAAACAAAATTACCACATTTTGTACATTAAAGAAGAGAATTAGACAAAATATATTTTGTATATTAAAAGAGAATCAGACAAAAGTATATTTTGTAGATTAAAAGAGAATCAGACAAAAGTATATTTTATATATTAAAAGAGAATTAGACAAGGGCATCTTTGTTAATTTGTGATAAAGTAAAATAACATTTTAATAATAAAATGTTAAGATAAAGTAAAATAACATTTTAGTAATAAACTGTTAGGATAAAGGAAAATAGCATTTTTAGGATAAAATAATTAGAGAAAGAAAAGTAAAACATTTATTTACATTTAGGTAAATAAATAGGAAAAAGGATAAGAATATATTTATTTACATTTAGGTAAATAAATAGGATAAGAAAATGAATATAATTGATTTACAGTTAGTGTAAATGAATTAAAATATAGGAGGAATATAATTTATTTACGTATTGGTAAATAAAACAAAAATGTAGAAAAAGTATGATTTATTTACATTTGGTGTAAATAAAACAGAGAAAAATAAAAGCGATATTTTTATCGTCATTTTAGATGCGATAAAAGTATAGACGATAATAGTTGAAATCGCCAAACGATTTATATTTAAATATATAAATATAAATTATATCTTAAACGAAACGCGCGCGACAGTTCGCGTATCGGCATTCTTAACCTCAAACGGTTATACCGAAAGATCCGACCGTCGGTTTTTCCCAAAACTGGAACCGTTAGGACCGCTTTGGGAAGATCTTTCCAACGATATAGACTTCGTCAAAATCCAACGGTTAGATCTTAAGATAAGTGTAAATCAAATTTGGTTGAAAACAACGCCAGGGTCGCCCATTTACCCGAAGCGTCGTTAAATTAATTTAGGCTATTTTTATATAAATAAAAATAGCGATAGATCGTTATCAAATATCAATAACGATATGAAATGTTTTCAAATTATATATATATATATGCGAGAATCATTTGAAAAGACCGAGTTCAATCTCATTTCAAATGATTACACAACGTTCTAAATCTAAGAGTTGAAGACGGCGATTGAAGACCGACGATCTTCACATCGAATGGGTAACTAGTGTTGAGGTCCTTGATTGATTTGCTCCCAAGACGGGGCTAACATGGTAGTTATCCGGACGTAGTGTTGATTTGTACGGATTTGACTTTCGTCCAGACCCAGGGCATAAGTTTATAAATGGAATGTATGTCTGACGTTGTAGTCCTTTATACTACATTCGTTGATATCTGTTAATACATATCTGCTTGGTGATTAACACCCTTCTCTGAGACATATGAGCTTAGAGGTTATATATTGGCAGAAATCAATGGTATAGTATGGACTGACAATGTGGCATACTAAGATGCATTGATCAAGGCTTTTGTTGAAAAGCAGGGCCTTGTGGTTGATGATCAAAGCATAGTCTGTTTAGGCATAGCTTTGTGTATATCGTGACTTCGCGAGCCTCACACCCCGGTATGAGTCAAAAACGGGATATGGACCGTAGGGAGTGCACACGTTTCTTTCTAGCTAGAGTGGTGTCAGCGACCTACCAGCCCTGACATTTTACTTATGTGGATGATGGATTTTGAGGCGCCTCGTTTTTTTATATAGGCCGTTGGTGGTCATACTATAGGTCCAAAGGGACCGGGAAACGTGTGTTCAGGCATAACTAATCCACTGCCCATTGGCGGGGACCTGCCCTACCGCTTCCAAGGGTTCACTGCGGGGAATCCTGAGGCATTTGCTAGAGTGTCTCGAATCGGAGAGGATCTTGCCCCTAGCCTCGACTCATGATGGAATCCAAATTTCCAATACGCCCTTGCGGTTTTGATTGTAGAACTAGTATTGGCGACATGCTATATGGTAACCATGCCGTCTAGGATTGATACTTATGATTCAAATCTTTTTATTAAAACATGTATACACTAATAATAATATCAAATCCGTTTTATACGTATCAAGCATCTTTTGACCATTATAAGGTAAAACCCTATCCTCTGGTGTGCGTTGCATTGTGTGATGGGACCTGGGTCTTATAATGGTTTCATTTTTCCAAAAAGACATTGCGTTATTTTTCGATTTACTTTGGTTTATGCACCGGAAATCCATTAGGGTAAACCCGTTCCGCGTTAGCGGCGTGGTCCTTGGATTTGCCTTATTACTATTAGTTAAACTAGTTAAGAATTCTCACACCAGTCCCATGACTGACTCGCAGTTTGTTTCACTTTGCAAACTCGGGTGCCCTCTTTTCTACACGGGCAGTCGAGTAGCCTTTTTGCAGATATCTATCTCTTTAGCAGGATTCTGGATCGAAGCCTAAAGCTGTGTCCAGAGCTTAGAAGTCTTCCGCTGTTTAATGTATTAAATCTGTTGTAATTTACCTTCCGCTGTAGTTTACTTTACTTGTACTTTGATATTCTGTACTCTGATGTTATATTATTGTAATGTAATAAAAGTCTGCTGTTATTGTTCTAATGTATTGTATTCCCAAAGTTAAAGTATTCGAAGATTTCCAACCTTTGGGTCAGACCTGTGTGGTTTATGGTCGATTCAAAGAGCGGGAATTTCCGGGTCTTTACAGTATTTATGATTTTGCATCCCTATATGGACGTAAATTGTTCTATCGCATTGAATCGTCCATGAAATACATTATAAATTCTGCCCAAGACATGGAACGCTATGGTATCAATTGGTATTTCTAAACATTTCGACAAGACAATTCTAATACAACAGTTGTATTCACTGTTAATAATGTGCAAAGCCATTGAACCATAGCATTAGTAATTTGCAATCTTTGAGAATTTAGTCCTGACATATTTAAGGAAAATAATGTTGATGATGACTAAAACATCATCGAGATTCATTTTTCGAGTTTCTTGGTAAGAACACTACACCATAAGTGGGCATATTCAACGCTTTTTGTAACACCCCGTATTTTCTATGAATATTAAAATTAACATATTTAAGAACAATTTATTTTTAAAAGAAGAATTAGGTGAAACAGGTTATGCCATTGCGTTCGTCTCGGAATTCTGCTTGAGATAGAGTCCGAGTTTACGTAAATCGGACTCCGTATGAAGAAGTTATGGAGGTTAGAAGATTTCAAGTGTAAGCGGAAATTAAATTAAAATAATAATTAAATAATCAAATTAGATTCGAAATTCAAAATTCAGGAAAGCAGCTGAGCAGGAAATCTCCCGCTCAGGGGTGTCGACCCCCCAGAAGGTGTCGAGATGGGAGTCTAACCCCCTAAAGGGGTGTCGACATGGGTGTCGAACCCCCCGTAGGGGTCGACCCCTACTGACAGTTCTGGATAGTGACGATTTTCTGAGTCATAGGGCTACGTGGCGACTTATGATTGGCCCGATAACACATTTTCTTAGACTGAATGGTCTGGATGGATCCTATGTTGATCCAAAGGCTCAAACTAATCCTATACTCCTATATAATCACATCAAACCTTAGCCCTAAACCTCACAACCCTATTCTATGAAGCCGTTATGCTGTCCATCTCTAAGCTAGCCTAGCCTCCATATTTCCAAACTAGAAATAAAATTAGAGAGAGAGAGAAAGCTTCAAATCAAAGTAGAAGTTTTCATCTTCAATCAACAAAGAAAGATTAGAATCGCTACAACGTCAACTAATTCACTTTTCTAATCTTTTCACTGTAAGTTCAGTTATTATTCAGATTAGAACACCTAATAGAAATCATGACTGTAATAATCGGACCTAGAACTATGCCTAATTGTGAGATAATCAATTCTGATTCATGCTTATCCTTTTGCTTACGAGACTGTTGTGATTGGAACAATGGAACATATCATGTTGTACACCACTATGCCTAATTGTGAGATAATCAATTCTGATTCATGTTTATCCTTTTGTCAAATCTGAATTACCTATGCTTATGAGACCGTTGTGATTGAAACAATGGAACCTATCATATTGTACACCAAATTGGTGATACTCTTATATTCAATTCTATCGAATCTTTATGCCTATGATGTAACTTGCTCAGTTTGGCCATCTTATTGTTAATGTATAACATGCCTATTGGAAACATGATTCTTGGATTGGGTACACCTTTACATGCCTATTTTGTTTCTTATGTCAATTCTTGTGTTCCTTCTCTATTCCCCTTTTTGTTTTATTTTATGAATACTAGGTTCATTCGGAACCTATATTGAATCTTGTTGTACGATTGAAACGCGGGGAATTGGGTATAACTTAATTGAGTAATTTAGGGCATAACAAGTAAATGTGGCATAACTTGAATTGACTACAATTATGGGTAATTGGCATATAAAAATCTAGATTTGGGCATGTATGATAAATATGTAATTTGGCTAAAAGATGAACATGCCTAACACGAGGTTAGATTGAGTTGCGGTGTAAGACTGCCCAGAACCGCCCGGCACATCCAGCGACCGCAACAATAGATCTAATGTGAGAGGTTAGAGTGTCAAGCCTAAAACCCGAGGTTAGAATGAGTTTGCGATAGAAGTCTGCCCAGAACCGCCCGGCACATCCAGCAACCGCAAACAACAGTTCTAATGTGAGAGGCTGAGGCATTAATGAATGAATTAATGCTAATGAACGGACATGCTAAGAATGGTAGGGTTAAGTTAACTTAGGCAACACTTAACCAATACAACATGTTAATTAAACAGATAGGTGGGGTTAGGTTACATGGAGAACACTTAACCATTATAACATGTTGACTAGGAAACCCTAGTAACGGGGACCCATTTCAGCAGTAACCCACATAGATGTATCATGATACCCTGAACTAGGCAGGGTTGTGCACAATTACTGGGCTGATCATAAGCGGTCAAAATAGCGGCGGTTGGTGCGTCAGTGTAGGTTCCGACGGAGTTCGGGCGTGCACTTACTCTGGAGTGGAAAAATCAATCAATGGGCATCAGTAGTTATACACTGTGCATCTTGAATTGTGTCGGGTTTCCACCATAGGGATTGATACGTCCTATGGTGGGACCAGCATAGGTATCTACAAACAACCGAGGCCGAATGACACAAGTAATAAATGCATGCGAGTAGGAGCCGATTGATAAAGGGATCATTTTATTATGAACACATGATGCTATTTGAAAATTTTGTTAGTAGATGCAGAGAAATGGAAATGAGTGTGATAACATATTCATATTATCTTGCCTTATCTTATCTTATGTTATCTTGTCACTATGGTATTGTCCTATATTCAGTTTATTCATGTCATGATCCTTTTTCTTGTTTACATGCTGAAAAATCACTGGACTTACCAGACTTATGTCTGACCCGTTTTCTTTCGTCTTCTTTTCTTCCATTCCCCCCACCCCCAGGTCCGCAGGGAGGGAATACTTCAGCTTAGTTCAGACCTTTTCCAGCTTGAAGAGAGTAGATGTATTTCTTGGATTCTCTTTTCTTGGGCTATGGCTGTGGTTACACTTTTATTGGGGATTTATGCCGCTTTACTACTGCTTTAAGCTTCTTTATGTATTTTGAGTTTTTAATCAAGATAGAAGTTTTATTGTAATTACTTGGAAGTTGGGTTTTGAGACAATGGTTGTAATGTTTTGACTATACCACGTTGCTTATGAAATAATTCCAATTTTTCCTCTGGTTATATGTCTGTCTTGTAAATTATCTGTATCTTTTACCTATAATGTTTCACCGAAGTTAATGCATTCCCATTGTGAGTGACCTTAACGGAGGTGGGGTGTTTCACTTGGTATCAGAGCTGATGGTTACCAGATCAGATTAAAATTCTTGAAAACTATTTTTCAAAAAAAGTTTTAAGGAAGCATTTTCAAAGAAAAGTGTTGATTTATTTTAAAGGCATGTTCCCCAAAGCCATACGCACTATCTTTCTATCCTTTGTTTTGAACCTTTTCTTTTCGTTTCACCATGTCTGGGGATCTTAATCTTCCCGAGAGCGTACAGATACCCAGCTGGTTCAGAAGGTATCTTGAGGCTAGGGCTGATGCCGCAGGCCCAGCAGACGTTCCTCCTCCCCCAGCTGCAGTCGTTCCTCCTCCTCCACATGTGAATGCTTTCTTGAAGATACATAGAGACTTTCGAGTTATGGGCGGAAAGAACTTTAATAGGACCGAATCATTCATGGAAGCAAGAACTTGCTCAAGGAAACAGAAGATTTGTTTGTTATCTTTGAAGTGGACGATAGGTAGAAGATACAATTAGCTGTATGGTTACTTAAGGATGAACCCTCTTTCTGGTGGGAAGCTACTAATGCTGAAAGACTAGTTGAGACTCAGGAGGATTTCAGAATGAGGTTTGAAATGAAGTTCCTCTCGCAAGCTGAACGAAGCCTACAGATGCAGAAGTTCTTAGCACTCAAACAGGGAAGCCTATCGGTTAAGGAATACGTCAACCAATTCAACCAGCTGGCTAGATTCGGACTGGAGTTGGTAAAAACTCCACATAAAAAGGCTCTCCGTTATGTTAAAGGGTTGAATGAGCCACTGCACAGCCTAGCTATGTCCCATATACCTTTGGGTGCGACTTATGAGAGACTGGTGGATATGGCACTGTTATAAGAGGAAGACAAGGATGGGAAGAAAGAGTCAAAGGTGGAAGGACCTCTAGACAAGAAAGTAGAGGGACTGCAGAATAAGAAGACGGATTCTAAAAAGGGCGAGAAGAATAACAAACCCCGTGACAAGAGGAAGTGTAACTTTTGTGGCATACCTGGACATCTGATTAAGGACAGCAGAAAGAAGAAGAGGAAGATGGGTGGTTGTTTTCAATGTGCGAGACAGGACATATGGCTAAGGATTGCCCAAGAAGGCAAGAGCAAGGGCAGAGGACTGGATCTACTTCTGGAGAGCAGATTCACGCTCTCATTGCACCTCCGCAAGAAAGAGGTAGAAATGTTTCTGTTGAGAGTTTAGTTTGTCTTTCTGATCATCTAGTTCGTACACTTTTTTATTCTGGCGCATCGCACTCTTTCATATCTACTGCTTTAGTTGAATCTCTGCACCTAGATACCAGTATAGTAGAGGATCCTATGGTTATTTCAAATCCAATTAGGGGTTCAGCTTATTTGTCAATGATTTGTTTGGATTTGGAAATTTCTATACTAAGCGTTGGGTTTAGATGTAATGCTTATGTTTTGGGTTTCACGGGCTATGGGTTGATTTTAGGCATGGATTGGTTATCTAGTAATGGTGCCATCCTCGATTGTGAAAAGAGAGTGGTTAGACTTATGACTCGCCTCGGTAATACTCTCGAAGTCTCCTGTAATCCCATGAATTCTATTATGCTTAGCTACGTAGAATCTCTTGATGCGTCTGTTGAAAACTTGCAATATGTTAGAGTAGTCCGTGAATACTCGGATGTCTTTGAAGAGGTGAAGGGTTTACCTCCAAAGCAAGAGATAGACTTCCGCATATACCTAGTTGATAATGAAAAACCAGTCGCTTTACCCATTCGACACATGGGTCCAAGGGAAAGGAAGGAGCTCAGCAAGCAAGTTAAAGAGCTGCTCGAAAAGGGGTTCATAAGGAGGAGTATTTCTGAATGGGGTGCTCCAATAGTGTTTGCAACCAAAGCGGATTGTTCACTTCGCCTATGCGTGAATTATAGGGATCTAAACAAGCTGGCCAAGAAGAATAGGCACCCACTTCCAAGAATAAACGATTTGTTTGACCAGCTTGTAGGTTCATCAGTTTTCTCCGAACTAGATCTGGCCACCGGATTCCATCAGCTAAGAGTGGCTGAAGACAGCATAGATAAGACCGCGTTCAGGACCCCGGATGGTTTCTTCGAATGGCTTGTCATGCCTTTCGGCTTGACAAATGCAACCGCCTATTTCGTAAACTTGATGAGTAGGGTGTTCAGGGAGTTCCTTAATAAATTTGTAGTGGTCTTCATGGATGACATTTTGATTTTCTCAAAAAGTGAGGAAGAACATGCTTTGCATTTAAGGGAAGTTATGGATACTCTTCGAGCACATCGGCTGAAGCAAAATTCTCCAAATGCCATTTTTGGAGAGAAGAAGTAAGGTTACTTGGACATGTGGTGTCCAAAGAAAGGATAGCTGTGGATCCCGCAAAAGTAGTCACGGTGCAAGATTGGAAGATTCCATGGAATGCAACCGAAGTACGAAGTTTTCTCGAACTAGCGGGCTATTACAGAAAGTTCATTAAAGACGTTGCGAAGATCTCAGCCTCACTTACAAGATTGACGAAGAAGAACCTAACTTTTTCCTGGGATTTGGATTTTGATGTCGCTTTCCAACGATTAAAAAGGGATCTGACAACAACCCAGTTCTGACATTTCCTGATGGGAATAAGATGTTTACAGTATACACAGACACATGCGGTACAGGATTAAGCGCTGTCTTGATGCAAGAAGGCATGATAGTTTGTTATGGGGGAAGGCAGTTGAAGGTACATGAGAAGAACTACCCAACTCATAATTTAGAGATAGGTGCCATTGTTTTCGCTCTTAAGTCATGGCGTCATTACCTACTAGGAGAAAGGTTTGAATTGTTTACTGACCATAAATCATTAAAGTACCTTTTCTCACAAAAAGATCTTAACTTAAGACAACAAAGGTGGATGGAGTTTCTTGCCTCATACGATTTAAGATTGCTTATACCCCTGGCAAGGGCAATGTGGTAGCAGACGCCTTAAGTAGGAAAAAGCTCACCTTAAGTCCTCTCTTTGTGGAAAGGCAGAACTTGGAGTACATAGCAACCTTTGACTTTAGACCCTCTTTTGAATTTGTATCTGGTTTGTTAGCAAAGCAAGAGGTGCGGCCTACGCTTTTGGACTCAATAGGAACCGCGCAACGTGAAGACCCTCAGATTGTTGATACGATGGATAAGTTAATTAGAGGTGAGACTTCTAGTCACCTCAATAGCACTACAAGAAAAATAACATATAACAGCGACAAAATCCACTGCTAATCCGTCGCTATATTGGCTTTAGCAACGAATTCCCGGCATAACATGGTGGTCGGTAAAAACCATGACGGTAATTGTGTAAGATTTTGTGACGGACTTTAGCAAGAGTTTTCCGACAGTTTTTTGTCATTTTACTAATTATATAATAAAAATAAAATTTTATTTATTAATTTAATTATAATTTATACACCGATTGTTTATCGACGGATAATTAATTTATAATAAAATATTATTTAAAAAAGGAGTAGGTAAACCATTACTAATTGCCAAGGGATTAACGACGGAAATTAAATTGGGGTAAACTCAACCTCACTTTTTTTGTTGGTAATCCGCTGCTACTCCCCTTCTGATCTGCCTCTCTATATATACACACACACACATACACACACACATATATATACATACATACATATATATATATATTGAAATAAAATCATATTAAAAAAATGATAAATTAGCCAACAATATTAATTTAAAACTAAAAAGAACATTCATAATCACATACAAAAATCCACAACATCCATAATCCTTCATCAATTCATATACCAAGCTCAATTATGAACAAAACTATTCAGTTGGTGCTAGCATTATCCCAAATACAAACACATATCATCCATAACCATACTAAAACCACATAACATCATATTTACCCCAAAATAAGTCTAACTAACATACCCAACCAGCTTACAAAGATGATGATGACGAAGTCGCAACAAAAATATGGCATTACGAGCTTCAAGATTCCAGAAAACAGTTTTTGGAGTCAAATGAATTCTCTGCTCCTCTTGCCCACCAAGAAGTTGTGTTTTTTTTTGTATCGGCTGTGATTATGGCACCAATTATAAGCGCTTGGTCTTTGTTGTAGTAAATCTTTCAGATTGTGAGATAAAACACCCCTCACTTCCATCCTCTTCCATCTACTTCTCCAAAACAATGATGTGTCAGAAACAACGCTGCGAAAGACACCTAGTTTCGTATCAAATAAGAAGCAAAAATACGATTTTTTCTAGGAGGTAAAAACAAGAGGTCACCATTATTTCTAATTTGAAACTAAGTTCATATGTAGTTACTGGCTTTATGCTTAAAAGTCATTTCCACATTTCACCCAAATTATGATGCAGATTAATTTTGATAAAACCATTGGATAAAACAATCAAGGCTAATAATACATATTGTATGGCTAGTAATACCTCTGGAGTGCATCTATCAACTTCCTTGGAATACAAATTTGTTGTCTCCCTCAACTTAAGAATACAATAATTTAAGCTGTCAGTGTATTACTACATACAAATATTATACTTAATCTAATTAATTAGTGTATTTCTACAAATAGAACAAATAGTAAAATAACTAAATGTACTATATTTAATAATGAGAGTGAGATGATTTAGTTTGTGATTATACCGCACTATAAGTGCATAGAGGAAAACTGTGTTGTTTCCTACCATCTCATTCTAGGAAATCTAGACCAAATAAATCATTTTCCTTTTTATAAACGAGAATTTCCAACGCAAAAGAAGCTCTGCAGATTATATACAGACAAAACTACAAGAATGTTAGCTATTTAGCATGGTTATAAACATATGCAATTCACAAGTTAATTTGTGAAACTTGTTTAATGCAGGGACTACCACAAGTTAACTGACCCACTAAAAATGATTGCTCTGATAAAAGCAGGGACAATGGCTATGTTTTTGCCTCATCATACCAGGTATAGGTTTTTCATCATCAATAAAATTTTACACTCTGAACACGGGAAGATTAGTATTGTTTGCAAACTGCATTATGAAGCCAGACGAGCCAGTGATTGAGAAATTAACATATATTACCATTTTCGGTTAACAAATATTAATCAAAACAGCAAAAAACAATTTACAAACTGAAACAGTACCTTCTTTGTCAAGAAATATTATCGTTTTCTATCAAACAACCTAATAAGCAAAGGAGGGTTGCTGCCTGCTGCTGACGTTGAAACTTAAAAGAGGAAGGGCCGCTGATGTTGAGTTGAAGCTCGAGTCTTGAAGTTTGAAGGAGCCAAGGAGGGCTCGCTACTCTCGAATTAGGGCTTCTATCGAATGAGGAGGGCTCGCAGCTTGTAACACCCCACGTCCATTAATGTCACTCTCAAAGGGGATGCATTAACTTTCATGGAGTATTATTGGTGTATAGAATAGAATATAACAAGACAGGTACATATATTGGTACTTGAAAAATTAAAACAACTTTTAGTGCAGCGGAGAAATAGTTTGGTTACATCAAAAACCAACAATAAAACCAAGTACACTTAATATCCATCTTGACAAATTGTTTTCTGAGTACATAAAGTAAAAAAGCATAACCCCAACATAAGTAGCCATAAAAGAGATAAGCTGAACTTTACTTTCAGCAATCCAAGCACTTCCAAAAGAGAGAGAAAGATCCAAATCAAGCTCCACTAGCACTAGTCCCACCCTGAGAACCTGGGGGTAGGGGAGGAAGGAAGAAAAGAGGCGAAAACAAAGGAGGTCAGACATAAAGTCTGGCGAGTCCAATAACTTTAATAATATAATTATTAAAGTAATTAGGATAAGGCATAAACTGGTAAAACAAGGAATGACTGTGAAACAAATGGACATGACAAAGCAACCAAAAAGAATAAGATAACGTTAATTGCGCCTCCAACACTATAGGATAATTACTACACTGCACCATTACTAGTCACCCTAAAAGTTAATCTCGCCTTCTGAACACAATAATCATAATGGTAGTTTCGTGTACCCCTAGCTGTCTTCATAGAAGTCGCCTGCTCCTATCTCCACTAGTTGTACCCACTACCCTCCCCATTCTAATTACAACATTTATTCATAATATGGTAGTTGGACTCCTAGCTGTCTCCATAGGTGCCGCCTGCTCCTATCTCCGCTAGTCGTACCTAGTACCTCCCCATTCGATCGGCTCCCTAACTCATAGATAGCCGTGCTGGTCCCACAGTAGGGTGTATCACTTCCCAAAGTGGCAACCTGATACCACTAAAGATGCACGGCTTATACCTACACGATGCAACACCGTCTTACCTACCAACCCGGGCCTACGCACGCACATGACCCCGTTGGACTTGCGTAGCCACCGCTAGCCCGTTTTGACCTCTTACAATCAAGCCCAGTAAGTGTGTCCCGTCCTCAATCTAGATCGAGTTCACTTAGATACTAAATGGGTTACTGGTTGAAAAGGGTCCCCACGCTTGACACAAGCATTCCACCTACGCTTGGTCCCCACTAGGATTTTCCACTTAACCCCCTCTTATTCATGTCTTCTTACATGTTTCAACTTGGTTAAGTGTTTATAATTATATCCCACATGCCACCCATGTTACCCACTTATCAAATCAACATGTGTTATTGGTTAACTTGTCTTAACTCTATCCGCTTATCAGATCAATATATATATATATATATATATATATATATATATATATATTATTGATTAAGCTAGTCTTAACCCTATCCACTTATTGGTTAAGTTGGTCTTAACCCTATCCACTTATATATTGTTGGCTAAGTTGGTCTTAGCCTTACCCACTTATCAAATCAATATTGGTTAAGTTTGTCTTAACCCTATTCACTTACCAGATTAATATATTATTGGTTAAGCTGGTCTTAACCCTACCCACTTATCATGTTTTATGTATCATATATATATATATATATATATATATATATATATATATATATATATATATATATGTACACACACACAAATATCGTATAACATGTTTTTACTTAATTTATGATTAAGTACATCTTAGTTCACAGATACATTGGTTAAGAGAATAACTCCCTAAGTATCAACCCCGAAGACCGAAATCAACATCAGATTGGTACTCAGAGAATTACTCAACTCAACCAAACTTCTGTTTGTCATTCATATTCGTCTTTGATCAGCATTAATTAATTATTAATGCACATACCTCTCACATTTAGTCGATTGCTTGTGGTCGCTTGATATGCTGGGCGGTTCCGGGCAGACTTCCACCACAAGCCAGACTTAACCTCGTGTCTAAGCATCTTTTAATTATGCCTACGACCTCTCACATTATACTGACGTTTTTGGTTGTTGGATGTGCCGGGCGGGTCCGGGCAGTTTTATACCACAAATGAGTCTAACCTCGGGTCTTAGGTGTTTATTACTCATTTAATTCATGCCTTTGACCTCTCACATTAGACTAACGTTTGTGGTTGTTGGATTTGCCGGGCGGGTCCGGGCAGTTTTATACCACAAACGTGTCTAACCTCGTGTCTTAGGCATTTATTATTACACATTATTATTCAACCCCAATTTGAATTAATATCCCTATTTCAAATTGTCAACAATTTCCAAATTAATTATGTCCATAATTGTCACCTAAATTATGTCCATAAGTAAAAATTATACCAATTAATGTCTCAATTTTATTATATGCCTTTAAAGCCATTTTATGCCAATTCACAATTTACATAATTAATATTTTCCCATTGTCCCCACGCTATTCGAACTTTCAAATATGAAATATGTTAGACTCGCAAATAGTCTAACTTATAAAAAAGAAACATCACAACTTGCATAACACATAAAAATAGATCTAACTTGCAAATAGGAATTATAACATAAATTTGCATAGCCAATAATTTGCATAGACAATGGTCATATAGAATCATATATTTGCATAAACTACCATGGATCTAAATATAGATCTAAACATGAAATTGTGAACTTGCATATATGAATTATGGGCCTCACCTAAACTTGCATATGTGAATATAATTTTCACCTAAAAATGTGAATATAGTTTTCACCTAAACTTGCATATGGATTTCTACAACTTGCATATGAATTTATCAATGTTTTTGCATATAAACTAGCAAATGTATATACTTGATTCACATATAAACTTGTGTACAATTCACATATAGACTTGCATAAGATTCATATTCAAACTAGCATACGATTTAACATCCCAAACTTGCAAAAAATTCACATATGAATTAGCATATGATTTATCATCCCAAACTTGCATAAGATTCACATATGAATTAACATATGTAAAAACGGACTTGCACAAGATTCATGTTCAAACTAGCATATGATTTAACATCCCAAACTTGCATAAGATTCACATACGAATTAACATATGTAAAAACGGACTTGCATAAGATTTATGTTCAAACTAGCATATGATTTAACATCCCAAACTTGCATAAGGTTTCACATACGAACTAGCATATGATTTACATCCCAAACTTGCATAAAATGAATCAAGTTAAATGTGTATAATTGGACATATGAAATAAATCTACCAACATAAGATAACAAAGTTAAACAACATCACGTGATTCAACAGACATGTTCTCATAATCCAATTATAACTCATCATAATTAATTTATTAATTATATTATGAAAGAAATTGTACTCACAAAGATAGGTTAGAGAAGAGAATGATTTGTTCGTCTTTTGAATTAGAATTCTGACTTGCTAATCCCTAAGCTTTAGGAAGGAGAACTATCCTAGCAGCAACATGGTGGCCCAGAGACAAATTTTGTTTAGGTTTAAGGTTTGAGTCTAGGCACTCTTTTATAGAAGTTTAAATCAATCTAAGCCATTAGATTATCATAGGAGCAATCCCAACCATCCAGACTATATAGAGTTATCTAGAGCAGCCACATCAGCCCTAATGACTCAGCAAAGAGTCAGAAATCGTCACATTTCAGATCTGCCCGAGGGGGGGTAGGTCGACCCCCTGGTCGTCCTGTATAGTGGAGGTCGACCCCCTGGTCGACCCCTTGATCGACCTGGCCCTTGGGCGGGATAATTCCCACCCAGCCTCTACCCAGTTTGAATTTGAGTTTCAAATTTATTATTCTGAACTGTTTTTATTTATATAAAACCACTGAAACTTTCGAGGGCCATAACTTCCTCATACGAAGTCCGATTTACGAAAAATTGGACTCTATTCCAAGCAGAATTTCGAGACGAACACAATGGCATAACCCGTTTCCCTTAGTTCTTAGTTTAACAATTAAGTATTCTTAAATTTGTTAATTTTAATATTTAAAATTACGGGGTGTTACATTCTCCCTTCCTTAAAGGATTTCTCCCTCGAAATCTCCAAGTTAGGAAGAATGTATATCCTAACATCCAATCATCCATCTACTCAACCATCAAACACATGCATCCATTGTCCTTACAAGATTTCTAATGTCGTATGAACATATGCAAAAAGTGTGTGTATATGTTTCTTATCCAATGCAAAATCAGGCGGTCCACTGATTCAGTTGACCTTCTTAATGCAAATCATGATAGTGTCATGCGTCCATTATGTATGCGGAAGAATCCTAATGATACATATTATTTCTACATGTGTGCACAACCATTCATCAAAATGCAACATCCATATGATAACACGACCATTATACATCCATTAAATACACACACGTATTTATATGCAATATGAAAGTGATTGAGCCGATCTAGTGCCCAATGTGTGTGTACATGCATCCACGAGAAACCACTAGCAACCACTTGCATCCATTTGCATCCACCAAACATAACATGTCTCAAACACAAGTTTACAACCATAGGGTTTTTCCTAACTAAAGATCGAAGATGTCCTCGCAAAGACGTACTAAATGATAGGACAAGTATCAACAAAGCGGTAGGAAAAGGAGAAGTTAAAAACATACCCTCAAAAGATCTTCAAGGATTATATTCACCCTTTTCTATTCATCCATCCGTCTGTGGATAATAAGCGATATTCGTACTTGCCGCCTTTTGCATATCACCTTTTCCTCTTGCACCGAAAACTGCTCCAAGCCCTGTCCCGCAAGCACTGGTATACACTGAATGGCTTACTTCCATCTGGCAAAACTAAAACAGGAGTTGTTGTCGAAGCCCTCTTCAAATGCTGGAAAGCATCGTTACGGTCAACATCCCAAGCAAAAGTCAAGTTCTTCTTCGTTTACTGAGTAAGTGGGGCTGATATCTTCACGAAGTCCTTAATGAACTTCCTATAATAGCCCGCCAGCCCTAAAAAGCTTCTTACTTCTGTTGCATTCTTAGGAATCTTCCAATCTTGGATTGCCACCACCTTTTGTGGGATCCACAGCTATCCCCTCCTTAGAGACCACGTGTCCTAAGATCCTCACTTCTTTTCCCCAAAAATGGCATTTGGAGAACTTAGCTTTAAGTTGATGCGCTCGTAGGGTCTCTAAGACTTTCCTAAGATATAGGACATGCTCTTCCTCGCTGCTAGAGGAAATCAAAATATCATCCATAAAGGCTACCACTAACTTGTTTAGAAACTCCCTAAACACCCTACTCATTAAGTCAACGAACTATGCGGGTGCATTCATCAAATCAAGAGGCATGACGAGCCACTCGAAGAAACTATCAGGAGTTCTAAATGCAGTCTTATCTATGCTATCTTCAACCACTCTTAGCTGATGAAATCCTATAGCTAAATCCAGCTGCGAGAAAACCGAAGCACCAACCAATTGATCGAATAAATTGTTTATCCTCAGCAATGGATGTCTGTTCTTCTTTGTGAGCTTATTCATCTCCCTATAATCCACGCACAATTTAAGTGAACCATCAGCCTTTGTAGCAAAATCAACCGGAGCACCCCATTCTGAAATGCTTCTTCTTATGAGCACTTTCTCAAGCAACTCCTTTACTTTCTTATTGAGTTCTCTTCTCTCTTTCGGAGCCATGTGGGGCACTGATAATTCAACTGGCCTTGCATTATCTACTAGGTATATTCGAAAGTCTATCTCGCGCCTCGGGGGTAAACCCCGAACTTCATCAAAGACGTCACCATATTCACGGACCACATGAACGGATTCCAAGTCATCATTGATGCGTCCAGAGATTCTAGGTAGCTAAGTATCAATGGATCTCTAGGGTCACAAGAAATATCAAGTATCTTGCCATAACGAGTCAACAATCTAACTACCCTTCTTTTCACAGTCTAGGATGACACCATATTTGGCTAGCCAATCTATGCCTAGAATCAAGCCGTAGCCCATGGAGCCAAGAACGAAGGCGTTGCATTCAAACCCAACGCCCAAGATAGACACTCTCAAATCCCGACAATTAATCGAAAGATGAGCCGAACCACCAATAGGATTTGAAACTACTATGGGATCCATAACTAGACTAGTGTTTAGGTGTTGTGTTTCAACTAACAAAGCAAATACAAACGAGTGTGAAGCGCCAGAAATCAAACAAGGTTCGAACAAGATGATCAAAAAGAAAAACCAAACTTCCAACTAAGATATCTCTACCTCTATCAGGTATGCCAACCGTGAGGGAATGTGCCTGCCCTTTAGAAGATCATGTACTTTGTCCTTACCTTTGCCTTTTACTTCTTTGGACAATCCTAATAAGATGTCCTGTTTCTCCGTAATGATAACAACTAGTCTTCTTCTTCTTTATAACGTCCTTATTTAAGTAGTCAGGTATTTTACAAGTGTGGCTCTTTCTTTTCTCTTGGCCCCTTGTTATCCTTACCGCCTTTCTTTGGATCTACTTCCTTATCGTGTGTCATATCCATGTCTCTTTGGCCTATTCTCCATTTGTGACCTCCCACCAAAACGAGGCTTCGTCCTTCATTAACCAAGCAGCTAATTGGACCTTCCTTCCATCATCTATCTTAAAGGTAACAACAAGTCCTCCACTTCCTTCTATCTTTGACGAAAGTCCCAGTCCCATGAAGTGGTTTTCCGCCCACCGTACAGAAGTTCTTACATATCTTAGAAAAACGTCTATATGTGGAGGAAGAAATTCAAAAAAAAGGAAAGAGGAAGAGTTCAAAACGGATAATCGAAAGAAAGATATATGGCTCTTGGGGGTTATGTTTTTAAAACAAACTTTTCTCTTGAAAATACTCTCCTTAAAACATATTTTAGAAAGTATTTCTTTATAAAACGCTTTTGAAAAACAGTTTTTTAAAATCTCTTATCTGTTCTTGTAACCTTCAGCTCTGATACCACGTGTAACACCCCACATCCATTAATGTCACTCTCAAAGGGAATGCATTAACTTTCATGGAGTATTATTGGTGTATAGAACAGAATATAACAAGACAGGTACATATATTGGTACTTGAAAAATTAAAACAACTTTTATTGCAGTGGAGAAATAGTTTGGTTACATCAAAAACCAACAATAAAACCAAGTACACTTAACATCCATCTTGACAAATTGTTTTCTGAGTACATAAAGTAAAAAGCATAACCCCAACGTAAGTAGCCATAAAAGAGATAAGCTGAACTTTACTTTCAGCAATCCAAGCACTTCCAAAAGAGAGAGAAAGATCCAAATCAAGCTCCACTAGCACTAGTCCCACCCTGAGAACCTGGGGGGGAGGGGGGGAGGAAGAAAAGAGGCAAAAACAAAGGAGGTCAGACATAAAGTCTGGCGAGTCCAATAACTTTAACAATATAATTATTAAAGTAATTAGGATAAGGCATAAACTGGTAAAACAAGGAATGACTGTGAAACAAATGGGCATGACAAAGCAACCAAGAAGAATAAGATAACGTTAATTGCGCCTCCAACACTATATGATAATTACTACACTGCACCATTACTAGTCACCCTAAAAGTTAATTCCGCCTTCTGAACATAATAATCATAATGGTAGTTTCGTGTACCCCCAGCTGTCTTCATAGGTGTCGCCTGCTCCTATCTCCACTAGTTGTACCCACTACCCTCCCCATTCTAATTACAACATTTATTCATAATATGGTAGTTGGACTCCTAGTTGTCTCCATAGGTGTCGCCTGCTCCTATCTCTGCTAGTCGTACCAACTACCTTCCCCATTCGATCGGCTCCCTAACTCGTAGATACCCGTGTTGGTCCCACAGTGGGGTGTATCACTTCCCAAAGTGGCAACCCGATACCACTAAAGATGCACGGCTTATACCTACACGATGCAACAACGTCTTACCTACCAGGCCAGGCCCACGCACGCACATGACCCTGTTGGACTTGCGTTGCCACCGCTAACCCATTTTGACCTCTTACAATCAAGCCTAGTAAGCGTGTCCCGTCCTTGATCAAGATCGAGCTCACTTAGATACTAAATGGGTTACTGGTTGAAAAGGGTCCCCACACTTGACACAAGCTTTCCACCTATGCTTGGTCCCCACTAGGATTTTCCACTTAACCCCCTCTTATTCATGTCTTCTTACATGTTTCAACTTGGTTAAGTGTTTATAATTATATCCCACATGTCATTCATGTTACCCACTTATCAAATCAACATGTGTTATTGTTAAGCTTGTCTTAACACTATCCGCTTATCAGATAAGTATATATAAAATTGGTTAAGCAGGTCTTAACCCTATCCACTTATTGGTTAAGTTGGTCTTAACCCTATCCACTTATATATTGTTGGCTAAGTTGGTCTTAGCCTTACCCACTTATCAAATCAATATTGGTTAAGTTTGTCTTAACCCTATTCACTTATCAGATTAATATATTATCGGTTAAACTGGTCTTAACCCTATCCACTTATCATGTTTTATGTATCATATATATATATATACACACACACAAATATCGTATAACATGTTTTTACTTAATTTATGATTAAGTACATCTTAGTTCACAGATACATTTGTTAAGAGAATAACTCCCTAAGTATCAACCCCGAAGACTGAAATCAACATCAGATTGGTACTCAGAGAATTACTCAACTCAACCAAACTTCTGTTTGTCATTCATATTCGTCTTTGATCAGCATTAATTAATTATTAATGCACAGACCTCTCATATTAAGTCGATTGCTTGTGGCCGCTGGATATGCCGGGCGGTTCCGGGCAGACTTCCACCGCAAGCCAGATTTAACCTCGTGTCTAAGCATCTTTTAATTATGCCTACGACCTCTCACATTATACTGACGTTTGTGGTTACTGGATGTGCCGGGCGGGTCCGGGCAGTCTTATACCACAAACAAGTCTAACCTCGTGTCTTAGGCATTTATTACTCATTTAATTTATGCCTTTGACCTCTCACATTAGACTACCGTTTGTGGTTGCTGGATTTGCCGGGCGGGTCCGGGTAGTCGTATACCACAAACGTGTCTAACCTCGTGTTTTAGGCATTTATTATTACATATTATTATTCAACCCCAATTCAAATTAATATCACTATTTCAAATTGTCAACAATTTCCAAATTAATTATATCCATAATTGTCACCTAAATTATATCCATACTTTTTAGGTATAAAAATTATACCATTTAATGTCTCAATTTAATTATATGCCTTTAAAGCCATTTTATGCCAATTCACAATTTACATAATTAACATTTTCCCATTGTCCCCACGCTATTCGTACGTTCAAATATGAAATATGCTAGACTCGCAAATAGTCTAACTTATAAAAAAGAAACATCACAACTTGCATAACACATAAAAATAGATCTAACTTGCAAATAGGAATTACAACATAAATTTGCATAGACAATGGTCATATAGAATCATATATTTTCATAAACTACCATAAATCTAAATATAGATCTGTAACACCCCACACCCGCTATGGTCACTCTCTAAGGGAATCCCGTAACATCAGTGGAGTATTTTAAGTGAATATAGAACAGAAAAATTACAACAAGACAGATATAAGTAATACTTGAAACTTTTTAAAAACATCATTTCATTGCAGCGGAAAGTAAAACATGTTTGGTTACATCACAAAACCATAATAAGAGTCAAGTACAAAATATCCATCCTGATAAATAAAAGTACATAATCCCAATACATGAACTGATAGCCATAAAAGAAAGGGTAAGCTGAGCTCTACACCTATGGTCCAAGCTCCAAAAGAGAATAAAGCAGCCTGATCAAAGCCCACTCGTACTGGGCCCACTCTGATAACCTGAGGGTTGGGAAAAAGATAAAAACAACGGGGTCAGACATAAGTCTGAGCGAGTCCTATAACTTTAACAATACAATCATTAAAGTAACCAGAGAAGACATAAGCTTGATATACGGTAACGTCTAGGGATGAATGGCTACACTAAGCAGCTTGGTAGACTTAGGATAAACTAAGATAACCGTAAAGACGCATCCACCCACCCAAGGATAATTACTACACTGCACCACACCAGTCATTCCTACTTAAAGGTTGATCCCCCTAAGTGTACTTAGTAATTTAGTAGTTTCGTGTACCCCTATCTGACTACATAGGTGTACCCACTACTCCCCAAGCGATCGGCTCCCTTACGTAGATACCCGTGCTGGTCCCACGATGGGGTGTATCATTACCCAAAGTGGCAACCTGATAATATCAACGGTGCACGGCTTTATATCTACACGATGCAACAACGACTTACCAACCAGCCCGGGTCCACACACGCATATGAAACCCGTTGGTCCTGCGTTGCCACCGCTAACCCAGTTTGGCCTCTTATAGTCAAGCCCAATATGCGTGTCCCGTCACTCGACTAGAGTCGAGTCTACTAAGATACGTTTGGGATATTGGTTGAAATGGCCCCCCACAAGCTACCACCTAAGCTTGTTATTTCTAGTGAATCCCACTTAACCCTTTAACCATGTCCACTTACATGTTATACATTTTGGCTAAGTCATTTAATCATATTCTAGTTGTCATACAAGGTACCCACTAGGTTTCCACATGCCACCCCAAAGCACTTACTTAACCCTTTAACCATGTTTTAATTACATGTTTCACTTTGGTTAAGTATTCTAATCGTATTTTTTATTGCCACCCAAGGCAACCCATTAGTCTCCTCATGCCACCCAAGGCACCCACTTAACCCCTCATGTCCCACTACATGCTAATATGGTTAAGTGTTTCTTAATTAATTAAGACCGTGATCTCCCATAAAGACCTCCCACATTAGACTGGCTTTTATGACAACTGGTTAAGCCGGTAGGGTCCGGGCAGTTTTACGTCATAACAGAGTCTAACCTCGTGTCTTTACTTTAATCACGTATTTAATTTGTGCCTAAGACCTCCCACATTGGGCTAACATTTGTAGCAACTGGTTAAGCCGGTAGGGTCCGGGCAGTTTTACACTACAAATGAGTCCAACCTCGTGTCTTAGTCGATTAATTACACCTAAGTAATCACCCCCATATTTATTAATTATCCCTAATTAATATTCACATTTACAAGAATATGGGTAGACCTAACTCAATAGGTAAATATCCAATTCCATAACATGGGTAGACCTAACTCAATAGGTAAATTCCCATGGGGTAGACCTAACTCAATAGGTAAATTCCCACTTATGCTTATTCATTTTATGGTATGCTTAATCATAACCATTTCACACCATTTCATTAACATGTCTATTAACCCCATCGTTTCCCACGTACTTATGCTAACACGACATATTTCCAAGAGAAGATTCTTTCACAATTAACATGGGTTTCACTTAGCATACATTAGCATTAACATGGGTTAAAAGGTGTCCACTTACATCATAATATTAACCCAACTAGCATTACTAAATAACCCAACTTGCATGAACATATATATGTCATATATAAAGGCAACTTGCATAAGTGTTCATAGGTTATACAAAGGTGAACTTGCATGTGTCTTAAAGGTGTGAACTTGCACAACATGTTACATGTTAACTTGCATAACATCATACACATAACTTTCATAATATCATAAACATAACTTGCATATCAACATACACATAACTTGCATAGCATCATGCGCATAACTTGCATAACATCATACACATAACTTGCATATGAACTTACATAACAACATGCACATAACTTACATAACGTCATACACATAACTTGCATAACATGTTGAGCTTGCATATAAGCATACACATAACTTACATAACATGTTGAACTTGCATATAAGCATACACATAACTTGCTTAACATGTTGAACTTGCATATATGACTTGCATCTTAAAGGAGGGTAAACATGCATACATATATTTATACATAGCATATAAAGGTGTCATCTTGCATATGTATGCATCACATTTAAAAGGGTAAACTTGCATGTCATGATTTATGCATAATACCAAACACTTAGCATGCATAAAACCACATACTTAGCATGCATAGAATCAATTACTTATTATGCATAAACCCACCACTTAACTTGCATAAACCCACATACTTAACTTGCATAAACCCACATATCCAACTTGCATAAACTCACATATTCAACTTGCATAAACTCACATATTCAACTTGCATAAACTCACATATTCAACATGCATAAACTCACATATTCAACATGCATAAACATAGGATTAATATTAAACATAGATTAGCATATTCACATCATATCATATGACTTGAAAACCCATTAATCCTCATGCAAAACCATAAATCTCCTCATATCTCATCTACTTAATTTAGCAATTGATCATCAAAGTGATAGAAACTCACCAAAACCAAGATTAGCAAACTTATGAAGTGGAATTAGTTGCTTTAGTTGAAGAAGATGTTGATTAGAGGTTGATTAGCTTGCAACTCTCTTCATTGATTTGTGGAGGCCATGATCAAGTTTCATTTTGCCATAGTTTAGTTACAAGATCTAATTATGAATGAATTAGAATAGGGTTGGGGTCTTATTTATAGGATTAGGTAGTGTTTTAGGCCCTTAGATTAACCCTAGATTAGATTAGGACCCTTAGATTTCGGAAATCTCTAGAACACAGCCCAAGACTCAACCAAAAACCAGATCTGGTGCACCCAGATCAACAGGGCCGACACCCTGTGTCGACACCCCTGTCGACAGGGCTGTCGACACCCCTGTCGACATGCCTATCGACACCCCTGTCGACATGCCTGTCGACACGGGGCTAGGCGGGAACTTTCCCGCCCTTTCCGCTTTTGGCTCCAAACTTGTTTTAGAACTGAATTTTAAATCTGTTTTTAACTTTGAATTTTCTGAAAACTTCTTTGGGCCTTAACTGGGCCATACGGACTCCGATTTACAAAATTTCGGACTCTATTCTGCGTATTTTTCCGAGACGAACGCAATGACGCAGCCCGTTTCCCCCAATTCTCACATTTGAGATTATTTATTCTGCAATTAGTGAATCTTAGCATTAACTGAAATACGGGGTGTTACATTCTCCCCTCCTTAAAGGATTTCGTCCCCGAAATCTCTAAGCTAAGGAGAATGCATATCCTACCATCCAAACAACCATCTACTCAATCCATCAAACACGAGCATCCATTGTCCTTAAAACAATTTCTAATGATGTATGAGCATATGCAAAAAGTGTGTGTATATGTTCCCTATCTAATGTATGAACATATGCAAACCATGATAGTGCCATGCATCCATTATGTATGCGAGAGAATCCTATCGACACATACAATATCTACATGAGTGCACAATCATTCACCAAAATGCATCATCCATATGATAACATAATCATTATACATCCATAAATATAGTTTCCTACACACAATTTTATGCAATATGCAATATGAAGTGATTGAGCCGATCTAGTGCCTAGAGTGTGTGTATATGCATCCACGAGCAACCACTAGCAAACACTTGCATCCACTTGCATCCATCAACCATAACATGTCTCAAACACATGTTTCAACCATAGGTTTACCCTATCTAAAGGTCAAAGGTACTAATGAGAGGACATACTAAGGATAAGATAAGCACTAGACAACTGATAAAGGAGACGTCTAAAGCACATACCCTCAAAAAGGGATGGGTATTACGAACGCATCTTCGCTTCTGTCTCCCAAGTAGCATTGCTCTCACTTTCTCCCCTTTCTCACTTTGACTAGTCGAACCTCTCTGTTTCTCAACTCCCTAATCTCTGACCCAAGGATGCAGGTAGGAGCTCGTCGAATAATCACATCACGCTCTACCTTACTTCTTTAAGCAAGCTTGGCTCTATCGCCTCTACGATCTCATGTAGGCCCTTCCTCACATGGAATACATCATGTACACTACTAAGTCTGTCGGGCAACCCCACCAATGGAAGATGCTCTTCCCATGTACCTCCTAAATCCAAGATACATAGCCTCAAAAGGTTTTCTAAAATACGATTCACCCTCTCGGTCTGGCCGTCTATCTGAGGATGATATGCGGTACTCAAATACAACTGAGTCCCTTCCGCCTCTTGCAAACTTTTCCAAAACTCTTTAGTGAAGATAGGATCTCGATCGCTCACTATACTGGAAGGTACATCATGCAATCTAATAATCTCTCGAATGTAAACTGAAGCTAGACATGGAATAGTCCACTTGCTCTTCACGGGTATGAAATGGGCACACTTAGTAAGTCTATCTACCACAACCCAAATCCCCGTATTACCCTTCCTTGATTTCGGTAATCCTTCGAGACACTATCCTACTTCCTTAGCGGAACTTCCAATGGGTGAAGCAACCCACTTGGTTTCTTTTGCTCCGCTTTCACCAAGCATCTAGCGACATACTCGGCCATGTCTTTCTTCATACCGGCAAAAAAGAAAACTTGCTTCATGTCTTGGTACATCTCGTCCCATGAGAAAACCAGATTCTTCTTCGTCAAGCAGGTTAATGAGGCTGATATCTTCGCGAAGTCTTTGATGAACTTCCTATAATATCCTGCCAACCCCAAGAAACTTCTTACTTCGGTAGCATTCCTAGGAACTTTCCAATCCTGGATAGATACTATCTTTGCGGGATCCACAGCTATCCCTTCCTTAGAGACCACATGCCCTAAGAATCGCACTTCTCTTCTCCAAAAATGACATTTAGAGAATTTAGCTTTAAGACTATGTGCTCGAAGAGTCTCCAACACTTCTCTGAGATGTAAGGCATGCTTTTCTCCACTTCTAGAGAAAATCAGGATATTCTCCCATGCAAAATCGTCACAACTATCCATCTCTCACGCAGACCACCTTAGTCGAACTCGACATCCCCCAAATGCAAGCCCCAAAGGCCTAAACCAATATCAGACAAACACCCAAGGGATACCTCCTTCGAATTCAGACGACCTACGTGAGATGATACTAGTAAAAACGGCTAAATAATTAAGCCCTTGTCCAACTCTGGATGTCCTCGCCAGTCTCGCTCCAAAACCACCGTTTATCCCATAATTGGCTTTGCTCATCCTATTGAGCACATACGAAAACTTATTTCGCTCCTAGAAAAGACCAAGATGTCATTTACAAAGACCATCACGAACTTATTTAGGTACTCCCTGAACACCCTTCTCATCATATGCGGGGGCGTTCGTCAAACCAAATGGCATCTCCAGCCACTCATAAAAACCATCCGGAGTCCTAAAGGTAGTCTTCTCTATACTATCCTCAGTCACTCTCAACTGACGAAACCTCGTGGCTAAGTCCAACTGCGAAAATAATGAGGCGCCCACTAACTGATCAAAGAGATCATCAATCCTCGACAATGGGTGTGTATTCTTCTTTGTGAGTTTATTTAGCTCTCTTTAGCCTACACAAAGTCTGAGGGACCCATCCGCCTTCGTGGCAAAAACTACCGGAGCACCCCACTCCGATATACTTCGTCTTATGAACCCCTTCTCAAGCAAATCGCCTACTTGCTTATGGAGTTCCCTCCTCTCACGAGGAGCCATGTGGCACACTGGCCAAGACACTGGTTTGGCATTGTCTACCAGATATATTTGGAAGTCAATCTCCCGCTCCGGAGGTAAGCCCTTCACCTCCTCAAAACACATACGAGTATTCCCGGACCACTCTATAGATTGCAAACTCTCGACCGACGTGTCAAGCGACTCTAGATAACTTAGCATAACAAATTCCATGGGATTACAAGAGATTTCGAGAGTGTTACCCAAGCGGGTCATAAGCCTAACAACTCTCCCTTCACAATAAGAACGACACCATTACTGGATAACCAGTCCATGCCCAAAACTAACCCATAGCCTGTGAAGCCCAAAAAGCATCACATCTAAACTCAACGCTAAGTATAGAAACTTTCAAACCCAAACACACCATGGAGCCCCAATTGGGTTTGAAACAACTAAGGGATCACCTACTAAACTGGTGTCTAAGTGCAGTGACTCAACTAACAATGATGAGATAAACGAACTCAATGCGTCAAAACCAAATAAAGTACGGACAGGATGATCAAACAGGAAAACTAAACTTTCCAAGGAAATAGTTCTACCTCTTTCTCGAACCGATGGAGCTGCGAGAGCCTGAACTTGCCCCCTTGCCTGAGCTGGTGCCACAAGAGCTTGCACCTGTCCTCCTGAGGTAGACCCCGTCCTTTGCCCTTTCTTAGGACAGTCTTTCACTAGATGTCCTGCTTCGTCACAGTGGAAGCAGCCAGTCTTCTTCTTCTTGCGACAATCCTTGCTTAGGTGGCCTAGTGTTCCACAGTTGAAGCACTTCTTCTTTCCATTGCCACCGTTACCTTTCCCACCCTTATTTTGTTGTTGAGGTTTCTTCTGATCTTCATTCTTCTCGGGTGCTTTATTAGCATTGGGACCCTTCTCTTCCTCATGCATAAGTGCCATGTCCACTAGCTTCTCGAAAGTGGCCCCCATAGGGATGTGAGACATAGCCAATCCGTGCATCGGTTCGTTCAAGCCTTTAACGAACCTCAAAGCTTTCTCTTCCGGTGTGTTTACCAAGTCCATGTTGAATCTCTCAAACTGATTAAACTTGTTAACATATTCTTTCACCGACAAGTTCCCTTGCTTTAAGTTCAAGAACCTTTCTACGTGCATATTTTCTTCCGCTTTTGAGAGAAACTTTGCCTCAAACCTTTGCCTGAAATCCCTCCAAGAGTCAACAGGGCGTTCTCCATTAGTGACCTCCCACCAGAACGAGGCCTCTCCTTCCATTAACCAAGCGGCTAACCTGACTTTCTTTCCCTCTTCCACTTCCAAGATTTCCATCAATTCTTCCGTCTCATTAAGCCAATCCCTAGCTCCCACAAAAGGTTTTCCTCCCATAGCCTTAAACTTCCTACAAGTCATAGCAAAAGTATCCGCGCGTGGAGGAACGAGTGCAACGGGTGGAGGAGGAACATTTGCTGGACCTGCAGCGGCGGCCCTAGCCTCTAACAACCTCCTATACCATACTGGTACCGCTACACCGTCCGGAAGATAAAGATCTTCAGCCATGCTGAGACGAAAAAGGAAAGATTCAAAACGGAGAATTCGAAAGATAAAGATATGGCTATCGGGGATTATGCTTTTCTTTCAAAAACTTTTCTCTTTAAAGACATGTTTTTGAAAATATTTCTTCCAAAAATGTTTTTAGAAAAATAGTTTTCTAAAAATTTTATCTGTTCTGGTAACCTTTGCTCTGATACCACGTGTAACACCCCACACCCGCTATGGTCACTCTCTAAAGGAATGCCATAACATCGGTGGAGTATTTTAAGTGAATATAGAACAGAAAAATTACAACAAGACAGATATAAGTAATACTTGAAACTTTTTAAAAACATCATTTCATTGCAGCGGAAAGTAAAACATGTTTGGTTACATCACAAAACCATAATAAGAGTCAAGTACAAAATATCCATCCTGATAAATAAAAGTACATAATCCCAATACATGAACTGATAGCCATAAAAGAAAGGGTAAGCTGAGCTCTACACCTATGGTCCAAGCTCCAAAAGAGAATAAAGCAGCCTGATCAAAGCCCACTCGTACTGGGCCCACTCTGATAACCTGAGGGTTGGGAAAAAGATAAAAACAACGGGGTCAGACATAAGTCTGAGCGAGTCCTATAAATTTAACAATACAATCATTAAAGTAACCAGAGAAGACATAAGCTTGATATACGGTAACGTCTGGGGATGAATGGCTACACTAAGCAGCTTGGTAGACTTAGGATAAACTAAGATAACCGTAAAGACGCATCCACCCACCCAAGGATAATTACTACACTGCACCACACCAGTCATTCCTACTTAAAGGTTGATCCCCCTAAGTGTACTTAGTAATTTAGTAGTTTCGTGTACCCCTATCTGACTACATAGGTGTACCCACTACTCCCCAAGCGATCGGCTCCCTTACGTAGATACCCGTGCTGGTCCCACGATGGGGTGTATCATTACCCAAAGTGGCAACCTGATAATATCAACGGTGCACGGCTTTATATCTACACGATGCAACAACGACTTACCAACCAGCCCGGGTCCACACACGCATATGAAACCCGTTGGTCCTGCGTTGCCACCGCAAACCCGCTTTGGCCTCTTATAGTCAAGCCCAATATGCGTGTCCCGTCACTCAACTAGAGTCGAGCCTACTAAGATACGTTTGGGATATTGGTTGAAATGGGCCCCCACAAGCTACCACCTAAGCTTGTTATTTCTAGTGAATCCCACTTAACCCTTTAACCATGTCCACTTACATGTTATACATTTTGGCTAAGTCATTTAATCATATTCTAGTTGTCATACAAGGTACCCACTAGGTTTCCACATGTCACCCCAAAGCACTTACTTAACCCTTTAACCATGTTTTAATTACATGTTTCACTTTGGTTAAGTATTCTAATCGTATTTTCTATTGCCACCCAAGGCAACCCATTAGTCTCCTCATGCCACCCAAGGCACCCACTTAACCCCTCATGTCCCACTACATGCTAATATGGTTAAGTGTTTCTTAATTAATTAAGACCGTGATCTCCCATAAAGACCTCCCACATTAGACTGGCTTTTATGACAACTGGTTAAGCCGGTAGGGTCCGGGCAGTTTTACGTCATAACAGAGTCTAACCTCGTGTCTTTACTTTAATCACGTATTTAATTTGTGCCTAAGACCTCCCACATTGGGCTAACATTTGTAGCAACTGGTTAAGCCGGTAGGGTCCGGGCAGTTTTACACTACAAATGAGTCCAACCTCGTGTCTTAGTCGATTAATTACACCGAAGTAATCACCCCCATATTTATTAATTATCCCTAATTAATATTCACATTTACAAGAATATGGGTAGACCTAACTCAATAGGTAAATTCCCAATTCCATAACATGGGTAGACCTAACTCAATAGGTAAATTCCCATGGGGTAGACCTAACTCAATAGGTAAATTCCCACTTATGCTTATTCATTTTATGGTATGCTTAATCATAACCATTTCACACCATTTCATTATCATGTCTATTAACCCCATCGTTTCCCACGTACTTATGCTAACACGACATATTTCCAAGAGAAGATTCTTTCACAATTAACATGGGTTTCACTTAGCATACATTAGCATTAACATGGGTTAAAAGGTGTCCACTTACATCATAATATTAACCCAACTAGCATTACTAAATAACCCAACTTGCATGAACATACATATGTCATATATAAAGGCAACTTGCATAAGTGTTCATAGGTTATACAAAGGTGAACTTGCATGTGTCTTAAAGGTGTGAACTTGCACAACATGTTACATGTTAACTTGCATAACATCATACACATAACTTTCATAATATCATAAACATAACTTGCATATCAACATACACATAACTTGCATAGCATCATGCACATAACTTGCATAACATCATACACATAACTTGCATATGAACTTGCATAACAACATGCACATAACTTACATAACGTCATACACATAACTTGCATAACATGTTGAGCTTGCATATAAGCATACACATAACTTACATAACATGTTGAACTTGCATATAAGCATACACATAACTTGCTTAACATGTTGAACTTGCATATATGACTTGCATCTTAAAGGAGGGTAAACATGCATACATATATTTATACATAGCATATAAAGGTGTCATCTTGCATATGTATGCATCACATTTAAAAGGGTAAACTTGCATGTCATGATTTATGCATAATACCAAACACTTAGCATGCATAAAACCACATACTTAGCATGCATACAATCAATTACTTATTATGCATAAACCCACCACTTAACTTGCATAAACCCACATACTTAACTTGCATAAACCCACATATCCAACTTGCATAAACTCACATATTCAACTTGCATAAACTCACATATTCAACTTGCATAAACTCACATATTCAACATGCATAAACTCACATATTCAACATGCATAAACATAGGATTAATATTAAACATAGATTAGCATATTCACATCATATCATATGACTTGAAAACCCATTAATCCTCATGCAAAACCATAGATCTCCTCATATCTCATCTACTTAATTTAGCAATTGATCATCAAAGTGATAGAAACTCACCAAAACCAAGATTAGCAAACTTATGAAGTGGAATTAGTTGCTTTAGTTGAAGAAGATGTTGATTAGAGGTTGATTAGCTTGCAACTCTCTTCATTGATTTGTGGAGGCCATGATCAAGTTTCATTTTGCCATAGTTTAGTTACAAGATCTAATTATGAATGAATTAGGGTAGGGTTGGGGTCTTATTTATAGGATTAGGTAGTGTTTTAGGCCCTTAGATTAACCCTAGATTAGATTAGGACCCTTAGATTTCGGAAATCTCTAGAACACAGCCCAAGACTCAACCAAAAACCAGATCTGGTGCACCCAGATCAACAGGGCCGACACCCTGTGTCGACACCCCTGTCGACAGGGCTGTCGACACCCCTGTCGACATGCCTGTCGACACCCCTGTCGACAGGGCTGTCGACACGGGGCTAGGCGGGAACTTTCCCGCCCTTTCCGCTTTTGGCTCCAAACTTGTTTTAGAACTGAATTTTAAATCTGTTTTTAACTTTGAATTTTCTGAAAACTTCTTTGGGCCTTAACTGGGCCATACGGACTCCGATTTACAAAATTTCGGACTCTATTCTGCGTATTTTTCCGAGACGAACGCAATGACGCAGCCCGTTTCCCCCAATTTTCACATTTGAGATTATTTATTCTGCAATTAGTGAATCTTAGCATTAACTGAAATATGGGGTGTTACAAGATCTAAACATGAAATTGTGAACTTGCATATATGAATTATGGCCTCACCTAGACTTGCATATGTGAATATAATTTTCACCTAGAAATGTGAATATAGTTTTCACCTAAACTTGCATATGGATTTCTACAACTTGCATATGAATTTATCACATGTTTTTGCATATTAACTAGCATATGTATATACTTGATTCACATATAAACTTATGTACAATTCACATATAGACTTGCATAAGATTCATATTCAAACTAGCATACGATTTAACATCCCAAACTTGCATAAAATTCGCATACGAATTAGCATATGATTTAACATCCCAAACTTGCATAAGATTCATGTACGAATTAACATATATAAAAACGGACTTGCATAAGATTCATGTTCAAACTAGCATATGATTTAACATCCCAAACTTGCATAAGATTCACATACGAATTAACATATGTAAAAACGGACTTGCATAAGATTCATGTTCAAACTAGCGCATGATTTAACATCCCAAACTTTCATAAGGTTTCACATACGAACTAGCATATGATTTACATCCCAAACTTGCATAAAATGAATCAAGTTAAACATGTATAATTGGACATATGGAATAGATCTACTAATATAAGATAACAGTGTTAAACAACATCACGTGATTCAACAGACATGTTCTCATAATCCAATTATAACTTATCATAAATAATTTATTAATTATATTGTGAAAGAAATTGTACACACAAAGATAGGTTAGAGAAGAGAATGATTTGTTCGTCTTTTGAATTAAAATTCTGACTTGCTAATCCCTAAGCTTTAGGAAGGAGAACTATCCTAGCAGCAGCATGGTGGCCAAGAGACAAATTTTGTTTAGGTTTAGGGTTTGAGTCTAGGCACTCTTTTATAGAAGTTTAAATCAACCTAATCCATTAGATTATCATAGGAGCAATCCCAACCATCCAGACTAGATAGAGTTATCTAGAATAGCCACATCAGCCCTAATAACTCAGCAAAGAGTCAGAAATCATCACATTTCAGATCTGCTCGAGGGGGATAGGTCGACCCCCTGGTCGACCTGTATAGGGAAGGTCGACCCCCTGGTCGACCTGGCCCTTGGGCGGGATAATTCCCGCCCAACCTCTTCCCTGTTTGAATTTGAATTTCGAATTTATTATTCTGAACTGTTTTTATTTATATAAAATCACTGAAAATTCCGAGGGCCATAACTTCCTCATACGAAGTCCGATTTAAAAAAATTTGGACTCTATCCCAAGTAGAATTTCGAGACAAACGCAATGGCGTAACCCATTTTCCTTAATTCTCACTTTAACAATTAAGTAATATTAAATTTGTTAATTTTAACATTTACAATTACAGGGTGTTACATAGCTCGTCTGTCGGAGGAGGTGATTCCGATTTGAAAATCGCAATTGGTTGGACGGTGGAGAGGAGAATGCGAGATTAGGGAGTAGTTTTTATTTTATTCGTTGTTACCCAGATTTTTGTGTAGTAGGGAGAGAACGAAGGACCAGATTTTTGTACGCGAGATTAAGGAAGTTGGATGAAGTAGCTATTGAAGTGGACCAGATTTTTGTGTAGTAGGGGGAGAAGAAAGGAGAATGGTTCAGTAAAAACGCGGCTTACAAAGTAAATTTTTTGGGGTTGGAGCCAAAAAATGGGTCGTTGGAGCCAAAAGTTTCAAACTTGGAGCCAAAAATTTCGTTTTTGGAACAAATAAGATTTAACATATAAATTATTATTTTTGATATAGTAACTATTCATATTTAGTCATAATAAAATATTAAATTTAAGTATAGCTACTGATTATAAAAAATAATTATGAGTTATAATTATAAATTATTTATTTGTAATCATTTTATTATAAATTATGAATAATTAATCCTAGTAGTTGGAACCAATGTTTTTATAACCTTTTAAACGGTTGTTAAAAGGTTAGTTGATAAGAAAAGGTTAATTGTTAATCATTAGTAATAAATATTATCAAAACTTCTCACTTTATGTTGTTATATGAAAGCGCGCGTTGTAAAAGTTTATATTGTGAAAACATAAGATTTTTAAACATTTTTGCCAAAAACATTGTAAAATTTCATTTTTTAACAACGTTTTGTTATCAGTACTATGAAAAAAACATTGTGAAAAGGTGATTTTTATTGTGAAAAAACATTGTAAAAACATTTAAACAATGCAATATTTTGTTTTCCCATTTTCGTTGTTATGGACACAATGGACACCAGCTTCTTTTCTACCTCTACACAAGAAATACACCACTGGAACCAACTAAGCACCTGGCTTTAAAATTTTAATACTGACTATTAGACATTATTTATTAACTATTACTTGATTATTGAATTATAAGATATTAATATAACTTTATAATAATTAAATTTCATTATTAATTAATGATTATTAAATATTAATCTTAATTATTTACTAGTAAATAATTATTTATCAAATAACACGTACCAATCAATTTCTTAAAAGCAAATATGTATTAATGATTTCTTGATATTAATTTAATTAATCGTATTAAAGACATTTAAATAATCATTTATTATCAAAACAAATTTAATAAACGTTTACTATTACCTCTTACTTATATTATATAGTAATTAATAATTAATCAGCATTAATTTTCAAAAAAAAATTAATCAGCATTAAGTATTGAATTTTATTTACTTCTAATAGTTATTATTTATTATTAATTACTAATATTTTATTAACATTAATTATTTAAAATTAAAACATTTTATAAATAATCAATATAAAAGTTCGTTTCAAATCTCTTGAAAAACTGTAGGAAAATAGCTTCAAAATTATGTCGACGGTAATCCGACTCTATTAGCAACAGAATTTAGCGTTAAATATTATATGACAGTAAATAGGTGCAATTTCCATTGATTTAGTGACAGAATTAGTATTCGACGGTAATAATTTATAATAAGATGACACATAAAATCCAAAATATTTTCTCTTACAAAGCCCATGGAAATCAGCCACTAATTAGCGACGGAATTTTCCACCGCTAAAAATCTATCGCTAATCTCGGTTTTTATTGTAGTGTAGATACTCCATAGATGCCAAGGGTTGGTTGAGACGGAATGGAAGATTATGCATCCCACAAACAAGGGATTTGGTGAAGACAGTTCTCGAAGAAGCACACCATTCTAAGTTGACCATACACCCAGGTGGAGACAAGATGTATAAAGACATAAAAAGGATTTTCTTTTGGAATGGCATGAAAATGGTTGTAGCTAAATTTGTCTCTAAATGCTTGATATGACAGCAAGTCAAGGCGGAGCAGAAGAATCCTGGTGGTCTGCTTCATCCTCTTGAGGTCCCGCAGTGAAAATGGGATAACATTTCGGTGGACTTTATAGATGGGTTGCCTAGGTCAAGAAGGGGCAATACCAGTGTTTGGGTAATAGTTGACAGGCTCACTAAAAGCGCTCACTTTATACCTGTTAAAAGTAGGAGGACTGCTTCATCGTTAGCATCCATTTATCTTAAAGAGGTAGTTTGACTACATGGGATACCCTCTAGCATAGCAAGTGATCGAGATCCTATCTTTACGAGTGAGTTTTGGAAGAGTCTGCAAGAGGCTGTAGGCACACAGCTATGCTTAAGCACTGCCTATCACCCTCAAACCGATGGTCAGACGGAAAGGGTGAACAGAGTGTTAGAAGATCTCTTGAGGTTGTGCGTTCTTGATTTTGGGGGAACTTTGTAGAATCATCTTCCTTTGGTGGAGTTCGCCTACAACAATAACTACCAAGCCACTATAGGCATGGCACCTTTTGAGGCTTTATATGGAAGACCATGCCGATCACCAACTTGTTGATGGTAGTCTACAGACAAGCTTATACTTGGGCCTGACATGATTAGAGAAGCTTCAGAGAAGGTGGACTTGATACGAAGACGAATGAAGATCGCACAAGATAGACAGAAGTCCTACGCAGATAAAAGAAGGACCGACCTTGAGTTTGAGGTTGAAGACAGGGTTTTCCTTAAAGTATCTCCTTTGAGGAATGTCATTCGCTTTGGATCCGTGGGGAAATTGGCACCAAGGTTTGTAGGGCCATTTCCTATCATTCAGAGGATTAGGACGATGGCTTATAGAGTAGAGCTGCCCGAAAGACTGGCTGGAGTTCATAATGTTTTTTTATGTTTCTCATCTATGAAAGTTCTTACACGAGTCTGCGGAAGTTCTGAAGCCAAGCATACTAGAGGAAGTAGAAGTGGAACGAGAAGCGACGGTGAGAAAAGTTCCAACTCGTATCTTAGGAACAGAAGTTAAAAAGCTACACAATCGTGGGGTCAAGCTAGTAAAAGTACAATGGAGTGACGCTAAGGAAGGCGCGACTTGGGAGACTGAAGATAAGAAACACGCAGCCTACCCTTATCTTTTTGAGGGTACATCCTTGATCTCTTTTTCCATAAGTTTATGCATGCTTGTATCTATCTTTTAAGCACATCTCCTCGGTCCTAATCTTAATCCTTAGGTAGAAACCAATGGATGTAAACATGTATTTGAAACATGTTATGATTGATGGTTGCAAGTGGTTGCTAGTGGTTGCTCGTTGATGCATATACACACACATTAGGTACTAGATCGGCTCAGTCACTTTCATGTTGCATATGCATATATGTATTTGTATATGGATTGAAACTTGATGTTTTATCATATGGATGTTGCATTTGTATGAATGATTGTGCACTCATGTAGAAGTTATAAGGTACGATTAGGAAAAATTGCGTACATGATGGACTCATGGCACTGACATAATTCGCGTTAAGGAGGTCAACTGAATCAGTAGACTGCCTGGTTTTGCATTAGATAAGGACATATACACACACTATGCATATGATCATGAAAGCATTAGAAATCTTTTTAAGGACAGTGGATGCCTGTGATTGATGGTTAAGTAGATGGATGTTGGATGTTAGGATACATCCTTCTTCTCAGAGATTTCGGGGACGAAATCCTTTAAGGAGGGGAGAATGTAACACCCCGTATTTTCTGTGAACATTAAAATCAACATATTTAAGAACACTTAGTTTTTAGAAGAAGAATTAGGTGAAATGGGTTACGCCATTGCGTTTGTCTTGGAATTCTGCTTGAGATAGAGTCCGAGTTTGCGTAAATCGGACTCTGTATGTAGAAGTTATGGAGGTTAGAAGATTTCAAGTGTAAGTGGAAATTAAATTAAATTAATAATTAAATAATCAAAACAGATTTGAAATTCAAAATTCAGGAAAGCAGCTGAGCGGGAAATCTCCCGCTCAGGGGTGTCGACCCCCCCAGGGGGTGTCGACCCCACAGGAGGTGTCGACATGGGAGTCGACCCCCCTATAGGGGCATCGACATGGGTTTCGACCCCCCTATATGGGTGTCGACTCCCCCTGTAGGGGTCAACCCCTGCTGACTGTTCTGGACAGTGACGATTTTCTAAGTCATAGGGCTACATGGCGACTTCTGATTGGCCTGATGACACATTTTCTTGGACTGAATGGTCTGGATGGATCCTATGTTGATCCAAAGGCTCAAACTAATCCTATATTCCTATATAATCACATCAAACCTTAGCCCTAAACCTCACAACCCTATTCTATGAAGTCGTCATGCTGTCCATCTCCACGCTAGCCTAGCCTCCATCTTCTCCAAACTAGAAATCAAATTAGAGAGGGAGCTTCAAATCAAAGTAGAAGTTTTCTTCTTCAATCAACAAAGAAAGATTAGAATCACCACAACGTCAACTAATTCACTTTTCTAATCCTTTCACTATAAGTTCAGTTATTATTCAGATTTGAACACCCAATAGAAATCATGACTATAATAATCGAATCTAGAACTATGCCTAATTGTGAGATAATCAATTCTGATTCATGCTTATCCTTTTGCTTACGACACTATTGTGATTGGAACAATGGAACCTATCATGTTGTACACCACTATGCCTAATTGTGAGATAATCAATTCTGATTCATGTTTATCCTTTTTTTCAAATCTGAATTATCTATGCTTATGAGACTGTTGTGATTGAAACAATGGAACCTATCATGTTGTACACCAAATTGGTGACTCTCTTATATTCAATTCTATCGAATCTTTATGCCTACGATGTCACTTTCTCAGTTTGGCCATACTTATTGTTAATGTACAACATGCTTATTGGAAACATGATTCTTGGATTTGGGTACACCTTTACATGCCTATTTTGTTTCTTATGTCAATTCTTGTGTTCCTTCTCTATTCCCCTTTTTGTTTTATTTTATGAATACTAGGTTCATTCGGAACCTAGATTGAATCTTGTTGTACGTACGATTGAAACGCGGGGAATTTGGTATAACTTAATTGAGTAATTTTGGGAATAACAAGTAAATGCGGCATAACTTGAATTGACTACAATTGTGGGTAATTGGCATATAAAAATCTAGATTTGGGCATGTATGGTAAAAATGTAATTTGGCTAAAAGATGAACATGCCTAAGACGAGATTAGATTGAGTTACGGTGTAAGACTGCACGGAACCGCTCGACACATCCAACGACTGCAACAACAGATCTAATGTGAGAGGTTAGCGCATCAAGCCAAAAACCCGAGGTTAGAATGAGTTTGCGGTAGAAGTCTACCCGGAACCGCCCGACACATCCAGCAACCGCAAACAACAGTTCTAATGTGAGAGGTTGAGGCATAATGAATGAATTAATGCTAATGAACGGACATGCTAAGAATGGTAGTGTTAAGTTAACTTAGGCAACACTTAACCAATACAACATGTTAATTAAACAAATGGGTGGGATTAGGTTACATGAAGAACACTTAACCATTATAACATGTTGATTAGGAAACACTAGTAACGTGAACCAATTTCAGCAGTAACCCACATAGATGTATCATGGTACCCCGAACTTGGCAGGGTGGGGAGTGATTACTGGGATAATTATAAGCGGTCAAAATAGCGGCAAGTGGCGCGTCAATGTAGGTTCCGACGGAGTTCGGGCGCACGTACTCCGGAGTGGGAAAATCTGGCACTGGGCATCAGTAGTTTTACACTGTGCATCTTGAATTGTGTCGGATTGCCACCATAGGGATTGATACACCCTATGGTGGGACCAGCACAGGTATCTACAAACAAGTGGGGCCGAATGACACAAGTAATAAATGCATGCGAGTAGGAGCCGATTCATAAAGGGATCATTTTATTATGAACACATGATGCTAGTTGAAACATTTGTTAGTAGGTGCAGAGAAATGGAAATGAGTGCGATAGCATATTCAGTTTATTTTTCCTTATCTTACCTTATGTTATCTTGTCACTATGGTATTGTCCTATATTAAGTTTATTCATGTCATGATCCTTTTTCTTGTTTACATGCTGAAAAATCACTGGACTTACCAGACTTATGTCTGACCCGTTTTCTTTCGTCTTCTTTTCTTCCGTTCCCCCCAAGGTCTGCATGAAAGGGAATACTTCAGCTTAGTTCAGACCTTTTCCAGCTTGAAGAGAGCAGATGTATTGCTTAGATTCTCTTTTCTTGGGCTATAGCTATGGTTACACTTTTATTGAAGATTTATGCCGCTTTACTACTGCTTTACGCTTCTTTATGTATTTTGAGTTTTTAATCAAGATAGAAGTTTTATTGTAATAACTTGGAAGTTGGGTTTTGAGACAATGGTTGTAATGTTTTGGCTAGACTACGTTGCTTATGAAATAATTCCAGTTTTTCCGCTGTTTATATCTCTATCTTGTAAATTATCTGTATCTTTTACCTATAATGCTTCACCGAAGTTAATGCATTCCCTTTTTGAGTGACCTTAACGGAGGTGGGGTGTTTCACTTTTTGTGGGCGTTGCAAGCAAAGCGTTGCAAAATCTATGCTTTCTTTTTATCTTCTGCAATAATACTCAAAAGTCATTGCATTAGATGTGAATACACTGTTGCAGTGGGAATTCTAGTGTTGTGACGTGTAACTCTGGTTAAAAGTGTTGCGTTAGATATAAACAATCCAGCTCATCTATCCACGTTATCAGCATAAACAAAGCCGCAACCATAGACGCATGATTTATCCAACGATTCAAACCAATCCTTGCTTCCACTATGTGAAATTTTGGCGCGACATTTCCCTCCTTTCACGAAATACTTCCCCACAAAAGAAATATGTCCCTCTCTACTCTACTCTCTCTCTCTCTCTCTCTGTCTCTCTCTCTCTCCAAACTCACTGGAAACTCTCTCCACAAATACCTCTGATTGCTTCTGTACCTCCGACTACAAAATCTATACCTCTGATTGCTTCTACTTTACAAACTCTACACCTCCAATTTGAATCGTCTAGAGCAATTACAGGCAGTTAGGGTTTTATCTTTTGGGTTTTATTTAGGTAATTTCATCTCTAACTTGTTTTGGTTAACAATCAAATTCCCTGTGTGATTTGGGTATACAATTGCCTTAAATTAGGGATTTTTTGGGCTCATATTTTATTTGAATGTTTATATGTTTGGGGTTTTTATTTGAATATTTCGGGTTTTTTATACTTGAAGTTTTGTATTTATATGTTTGCATGTGTTGAAATTGTGCAAGTTTTGTATATTTATATTTGCTAAACCATTGTTGTATTGTTAAATAAATTAACACTGACTAAATACCTTTTTAGATGTCAAAATGCAAAAAGTGGAAAAAAAACCAGAGGAAAAAAGAAAAAAGAAATCTATTGTAACAACCTGGAAATTCTGAACCATTTTAAAATTTTTATTTTAGAAATTTTAATAGAAATTTAATATTTAAAATAATTTATTTTAAATAATAATGATGGAAAATTTATTTAAATCGAAGTTAGAATGGAAAATTTTATTTTAATTATAAAAGAGTTAAAAATAGCGCGGTAGCCTGAAAATTTGAACTTTGACTGACTGTATAGGATGCAAAGTAAATTAGATTTTAGTAAAACCAAAAATATTAGAATCTATTTAAAGATAGCTTTCCAACGAATCCGAAAAATCAAAATTCCATAACGGGAATCAAAAGTTATGCCCAGTTTAAAATTCGGAATAGTCGATGTAGAATTTATATATATATTTTTTAATATTAAAAATAGCCATTTTTCAAATGACCTCCGTTTTTGATGAAACCACTTTTGTTGGAACCAGAATGTTAAATTATTGCTAGGTTTAAATTTTCATAATTTTTCAAATTAATATCTGAGCATGGCAAAAGAAAATGTGTTTTGTCGATTTCAGTCAAATATGATCGACTTGAAAATGGCCATTTTTCGAACAGTCTCAGAATTCGACGAAGTTAATTTTGTTAAGACCGTATCGTCAAAACAAAGCCAGAAATAATTTTTCTGGGTTCGTATGTGGCCCCGGTAAATTTAAATATACGATCAAATTAATTTATTAAATGATTTAAATATTAAATTAAAGGTTTCAGGCCACAGACAGTCGTTTGGGCTGACGAGACCAAGCCCATTGGATCCGTAACAGGGGCTGTTGGGTAGGGTTAACTCTGGGACTGAAATTGGATTGGTTTAAAACTTTTAGATTTACTTCTAAAATTAGCATTAAAATAATATAAAAATACACATTATCTCCTTCCAAACCCTAATCCGAAGAACATAGCCGCCGTCCCCTTTCTGTAATGGCTGAGAATGCCCTATTCTTTCTCCACTAATTTCCACCAATCCTTTCATCGAATCTCCTTCCTCCTTTAGACTTTTCTTTGGAGATTTCCTAGCACTTCATTTCTATACGGTTGGATCAACCTCTGGGGGCCCGAACTACGAGATTCACGTGCCTAAACCCGACCGTTTGAAGCCGTCGCCGCCTCCCCTTTCCGCATGCTAGTTGGTCGCGGCCCCCTCGCCTCCCTTAGCTCTCCGGCGTGGCGTATCCTGATTGAGACGAATTTGAACGGATTGTGATAGAAATCGAAACCTAGAATTGAAGCAATTGGGTTTCAACGCGGCCGTATACTGATAGAGGAAGAAGAAGGTTGATCCTTTAATTATTTTATTAATTTATATTTAAAAATTATTCTCTATCTTGTTTAAATCCTAACTAACACATACGACATCGAAAATTAACGATTTCAGATCCTGTGCGATCGTAGAGACGAAATCTACGTCTCTAGACTGGAAAGGAGCGATTCCGAGCTATTTGAATTTTGGACATATTTGCAACACGAGTGTGAGATTTCTGTTTTTTTTAATAATTAATCAATTTAATTATTTTATTTGCTATGTAATGATCGCATGAATATGATTTAGATCTACTTTGTTCTGACATTTTGGATAATGATTGATCTATTGTTTGGTGGTGAAAAATCATAGATCTGAACGTGTTGATTGAATTAAATCATTTTCTCTTTGTAAATATTTTGTGGATCATGTGTAGCCAACAATATAAAAATATTATTTTATCAATTTTGTTGAATTGAATTAGTTTGTCGATTCAATTAAAAATATCATTTTGGTCAATTTTGTTGAATTGAATTAGTTTGTCGATTCTTTTAAAAATATCATTTTGGTCAATTTTGTTGAATTGAATTAGTTTGTCAATTCAATATAAAAATATCATTTTTGTCAATTTTGTTGAATTGAATTAGTTTGTCGATTCAATTAAAAGTATCATTTTTGTTAATTTTGTTGAATTGAATTTGTTTGTCGATTCAATTAAAAATATCATTTTAGTCAATTTTGTTGAATTGAATTAGTTTGTCGATTCAATTAAAATATCATTTTGGTCAATTTTGTTGAATTGAATTAGTTTGTCAGTTCAATATAAAAATATTGTTTTATCAATTTTGTTGAATTGAATTAGTTTGTCGATTCAATTAAAAATATCATTTTTGTCAATTTTGTTGAATTGAATTAGTTTGTCGATTCAATTAAAAATATCATTTTGGTCATTATTGAGAATTAAATAAAATTATCATTTTGTTTATATTGTTGAAATGAAATAGAATTGTCAATTCAATAAAATTATCATTTTGTTAATATTGTTGAATTGAAACAGAATTATCAATTCAATTAAAAGTATCATTTTTGTTATATTTTTGAATTGAATTAGAATTTTCAATTCAATAAAAACATCACCTTGTTTATGTTATTGAAATGAGTTAGAACTTTCAATTCAATATAGAATACATCACCTTTTGTGTTGATTGATAAAATCACCACCTTTGTTGTTGTTTGATTGTCGTAGAAAAAGATTACATTTTTGTTTGCAAATTAAGATGCAAATAAATAGCCTATTAAAAGTTATATTTTTATTTGCATTCTTTGATGCAAATAAAATATTGAAATAAAAATTTATAACATTGGAATAAAAAGTTGAATTTTTATTTGCATTCTTTGATGGAAATAAAATGTTGAAATTAGAAGTTGAATTTTTATTTACATTCTTTGATGCAAATAAAATATTAAAATGAAAGTTGCATTTTTTATTTGCATTTCTTGTTGTAAATAAAACATAGTTTCAAAAGGTTATATTTTTATTTGTATTTTAGATACAAATAAAAACATGATTTATAAAGTTACATTTTTATTTGTATTTTAGATACAAATAGAAACATGATTTAAAAAGTTACATTTTTATTTGTATTTTAAATACAAATAAAAACATGATTTAAAGAGTTGCAATTTAGATGCAAACAAAAACATTAAAATGAAAGTTGCATTTTGTTTGCAATTTTAGATGCATACAAAACATTAATTAAAAATTACATTTTTATTTGCATATTTAGATGCAAATAAACACTGTAGAAAGTTACATTTTTATTTGCATATTTAGATGCAAATAAACCCATAGAAAAGTTACATTTTATTTGCATATTTAGATGCAAATAAATATCGTAGTGAAAAGTCACATTTTTATTTGCATATTTAGATGCAAATAAACACCGTAGAAAAGTTACATTTTATTTGCATATTTAGATGCAAATAAATACCATAGAAAAAGATTACATATTTATTTGCTTATTTAGATGCAAATTAACATCGTAGAGAAAATTGCATTCTTGTTTGCAATTTAGATGCAAACAAAAACATTAAAACGAAAGTTGCATTTTTGTCTGCAAATTTAGATGCAAACAAACATTTAATTAAAGTTGCATTTTTGTTTGCAAATTTAGATGCAAAAAAACATTTAATTAAAGTTGCATTTTGTTTGCAATTTTAGGCAAATCATAAACATTATAATAAAAGCTACATTTTGTTTACATTTTAGATGTAAATAAAAACATGAATTAAAATTTACATTTTTATTTGCAATTTTGATATAAATGAAAACATAGAATAAAAAGTTATATTTTTATTTACATTTTAGATGTAAATAAAAGTAAGATTTTAACATTGCATTTTTATTGTCATTTTAGAGACAATAAAAAGAATAGATTTTAACATTGCATTTTTATTCTCATTTTAGAGACAATAAAAAAAAAATTAGATTTTAACATTGCATTTTTATTGTCATTTTAGAAAAAAAAAGAATAAATTTTAAAAGTCACATTTTTATTGACATTTTATATGAAATAAAGAGAATAGATTTAAATGTCAAATTTTTTATTGTTGCTTTAGATACAATAAAAATAGTTGAATTAAAATCATGTCTTATTTGTCATTCGGTTGCAACAAAAGGTGTGAACATTAAGAAAATATATTTTCAATATAATTTGTTTACCATTGGAAATAATTAGTCATTAAAAACTTGATTTATTTCAAATCACCATTTTTATTATGTTAGTAGAATTATGAAAATCATATATAAAATCTCTAACATGAACATGGGTTGTATTTGGGGTTGCATGTGATTGATTGAAAATAGTTGAAATCTCCAAATGATTTATATTTATATATAAATATAAATTAAAATTTAACGAATCGCGCACGGTAGTTCGCGTTTCGGCAATCGTAACTTTAAACGATTATACCGTAAGATCCTACCGTCGGATTTTCCCAAAACTGGAACTGTTCGGACCGTTTTAGGAAGATCTTTCCGATGATATAAACTTTATCAAAATCCAACAGTTAGATTTCAAGATAAATGTAAATCAAATTTTGGTAAAAGGAGCGCCAGGGCCGTCCATCGACCCGAAGCGTCGTTTAATTATATTGAGCTATTTTTAAATAAATAAAAATAGCGAAAAATCATTAAAAATTAATATTAGCGACATTAAATTGTTTAAATGATAATAATTTGAAAAATTATTTGAAAAGACCGAGCTCAACTCATTTCAAATAATTTACGGCGATTTTAATCGAAGATATCGAAGACGGCGATTGAAGACCGGCGATCTCCACGTCGAAAGGATAACTACTGATGCCTGGCATTGGCTAGCTACCAATAAAGGGTTAAAGTGGTAGTTGTCCGGACGTACTTGTTGATCGTCCGGATGCGCGAGCACCTAGGTGACTCCGGATTCGTTCAAACCCAGAACGGACTTGTAAATGGATGTGTGCCCGACATTGAATTTCATTCTGTGTAATTAAATTGATATCTATTAATATATATCTGTGGTGGCAGAGAATTTATTCTCTTGCTTAACACCCTTCTTTGAGACGCACGAGCTCGATGGTTATATATTGGTAGTTATCGATCGGATGGTGTGAACTGTCAATGTGACATGACAAGTTGCAATTCATCGAGGCTTTTGTTGAAAAGTAAAGCCTTGTGGATGATGATCAAAGCAGAGCCTATTTAGGTATAGCTTTGTGTGTTACGTTACCTCGCGAGCCTCACACCCCGGTAGAGTCAAAAAGGGGATAAGGGAACGCAGGGAGTGCACACGTTTCTTTCTAGCTAGAAGTGATGTTTGGATTTTTACAAGGCTCGACATTTTTACTTATGTGGTTGATGGAATGAGGCACCTCGGATATTTTTATTGGTCGCAAATGGCCAATTTATAGGTCCAATAGGATCGGGGAGCGTGTATTCAGGCATAAATAATCCACTAGCGTTATTTGTGGACCGGCCCTACAGGATCCAAGGTGTAACAACCCAGAAAATCTGAGCCAGTTTAAAATTTTTATTATGGCAATTTTAATGAATTTTGATTATTTAAAATGAATTATTTTAAATAAAAACGACGGGAAATTTATTTTTAATAGAAGTCGAACGTATATATTTATTCGAATCGTCGTTAGAATATAAATATTTATTTATATTATAAAAGGAATTGAAAATGGCGCGGTAGTTCGATAATTCGATTTCAAAATTCAAATGAATGTACCGGGTGCAAAATAAACCGGATTTTAGTGAAACCAAAATTATTAGAATCTATTTGAGAATATCTTTCCAACGAATCCGAAAAATCAAAATTTCATAGCGGGAATCAAAAGATATGTCCAGTTGAAAATTCTGAATAGTCGCTATGGAATTCAGGCCCTTAAAAATGGAAATTTTGCAAATGACCTCTGATTTCGACGAAACCACTTTTGTTGGATCCATGATGTCTAGTTATTGCTAGATTCCAATTTTCATAATTTTTCGAATCAATATGTGAGCGTGGCGAAGGAAAACGCATTTGACCAGTTTTAGTTGATTTTAATCGACTGAAAAATGGCCTTTTTTCAAACGGTCTCAGAATTCGATGAAACTAGTTTTGTTAGAACCGTATCGTCAATACGAAGCTAGAAAATATTTTTCGAGGATTTTTCGAGTTAGTATATGGCCCCGGTAAATTGAAATGCGCGTTCAAATTCAATATATAGAGTTATATTTTGATTTTGACGAAAACAGATCGAAACAGTCGAATCAGCTTACGGTACATATCCCATTGTGTTCAGAATGGGGGTAATTAGCTATGGACGACAGGCGGTGGGTCTTGTTTCGAAGTCGAAAATAAAAGTTGCTTTTTGAAATTAAATAATTAAAAATAAAAATACCCCTCTCTCCTCTTATACCCACGATCAGGCCCCCCTCCAACGTTCATTTCAAATTGACAGAAAAAAAATAGCAGGGGGGATCGCGATCCGCCGCCCCCCCCCCCCCCCGATTAGGTCCACCGCCGCTCAGGGCGGGGTGCCACCGCCTACCCCATCGCCGACCACGCCTCCGACTGCCTGAACCCCCCTCCCCCCCGCACGTGCTTCCCTCTCCTCTACCCCACGCTGCCACCGCACACTCCCCTCCTCCTCCATGACGTTGGCGCACACCCCTCCCCCTTTCTTCCAGCAAAAACCTGAAGGGCCCCATCCTCCACCTCGCAGACCCGCGAACCACCGAAGACCGTGCCCCCTGCCAAAGTTGCCACCGACCACCAGCTAGCCCCGCGTCTCCGACCACACCAAGACCCCGACGCACAACCCCTTCTCTACCCTCCTCCATCCGAGAATTGTAAGTATTTATTTACATCGATTTTTAATTTTCAGTTTTTAAAGTAATAAAAATTTGATTTCTATCATTAAAAGTTTAGATTTTTAACATAGGAAAGTTTACATTTTTACATAAGAAAGGATATGATTGTTTTTAAAACATAAAGCTATGATCTTTAAAGAGTAAAAGATATGATTTTTAATCATATTAAAAATATGATTTTTGATGTAGCAAGATCGAATTTTTATAAAGTAGAAAGATTGGAGTTTTAATTTAAAAAAAAATCTTTATATTTAAAAAGGCGAAATCATTAAATTTAAAAAGGCGAAATCTTTATATTTGAAAAGGCGAAATCTTTATATTTGAAAAGGCGAAATCTTTATATTTGAAAAGGAGAAATCTTTATATTTGAAAAGGCGAAATCTTTATATTTAAAAAGGGCGAAATCTTTATATTTGAAAAGGCGAAATCTTTATATAGAGAATAGCGTGATAAAAATATAATTTTTATCTATATAGTAGCAATGTAAAAATAGATTTTTTATCTATATAGTAGCGGTGTAAAAATAGAATTTTTATCCATACAACGTGATTATAAAAATGTGATTTTTATATACATGGCAACAATATAAAAATTCGATTTTTATATAGTGAATAGTGAAGTAAAAAATTCAAATTTTATATATGTAGTGAAAGCGGACAGTGAAAGTGACAAATGGCGAGAACAGCGATGACTTCTACATATGAAGAGTCGTGGCGTTTGGATTAGCTAGTCGGTGAGAACTTCTCACTTTAATTCTTGTTTTCTAGTTAAAATTATGTACTAGGATGCAGACGGTGTTTAGTAGCACTCGACACCCGTCGTCCACAGACCATGGACGGCTTGTATGCTTGTTTGTTTGATTTTGATGTGTAGTTGATTGTGTGATGTGATGTGGAGTGAAACAAAATATTTTGTAGTGGAAAATATTCTATAGTTAAAAATAGAATTTTTAACGTGCATATAAAATAAATTTTTATAAACAAATCGGAGATTTGTTTATATACACTGATTTGATTGATATTGATTGGGACGATAAATTTTACACATCGCCCAACTGCATAAATAAATTCTGTGTTTGATTGTTTGAAACCCCACACGGGTATTGGGATGAGATTTGACGTACACTAATCCCGATTGTTTATTTGTATGTCGATCGATGGATTGACAGACCGTGTAATTGTTAATTATTTATATTTAATGCTTATGCAGTTGTGTGGTGCACTCTGGATGATGGTTGATTATTTATCGTTGTTATTTTATACATGTGTTGTAGAAAATCCAAATAATTAACATTATATGGTGATTGATTGGGCCTCATTCCAGTTTTGAAATAGAAATATTTAAAAAAGAAATATTTGAAATAGAATATTTGAAAATAGAAATATATGAAGCCATGTTGATTAGATTGACGCCATTTTGACGCGAACGATATTTATATCGATTTTATTCATTTTATAATGAATATCGAAAGTGATTTCAAAATCTGATATTTTGAAAAGAATTAGAATTAGAATTGGAAGTGAATAGAAATGAATTCGAATTGAAAGTGAATAAAAATGAATTCGAATTGAAAGTGAATAGAAATGAATTCGAATTGAAATTGAATAGAAATGATTTCGAATTGAAATTGAATGAAATTGAAAACGAACTGAAATTGAATTAAAAATCGATTTGAATTGAAATCAATTTGAAATGAATTTAAATCGAATTTATAAGGAAAAATTCAATTTTGATTTGAATTTGAAAAGGAAGTTGAAATCGTTTTGAAAACGAATTTAAAACGATTTATAAAATACGTTTTAAAAGGAAATCGACGAAGGAAATATTATATATATCATATATATAATATAATGGCCTGAATAGAACGCGCCGCGGCCATTCGTGAATTTCGACCATTGACTTCGAATGGATATTACGGGAGATCCGACCGTCGGATTCTCCTAAAACCGGAACCGTTGGGTTCGTATCGAAAAGATCTTTCTAACGTATATAAGAAATTAGAAATCTAACGGTTGGATTTGGAATTATGTCCAAATCAAATTTGAAAAAGGTCGCTATAAGTGCAGTTCGATGGCCGTTGATGGAAATCGACTGTACGGGCCTTGATAAAATTATTAAAAATATCAATAATTTGTGTAAAATCATAAGAAATGATTTGTGAAGAATTGGGATGAAAAACTCCATATTTGAAAAGATAAAAATAGATTTTTATCGAAATGAACTAGTTTTGAACTAGAGTAATAATTTATTTAATTTTAAAAATAAATAAATTGGATTTGAAATGGTTTTGAAAGTAACCAGAATTTCCAATAATTGCATTGGAATGGATTTGAATCGAAATTGTGTTCGGAATATTTCGATGTTGGATTTCGTGATTATACAGATATTGTTATGGAAATTTGAAAGATATATATATATATATATATATATATATATCATTATTTCCGATACGATATTTGTTGATCGCAGAATTTGATATTGAATATAAGCCGATATATTTTCTATTCAGAGCCTTGTATTTAATATCAAATGTGATTTGGGTTTGTCGTGAATGGTGTCTTCATTAACACTTTTCTTAAGCCCAGTGGAGAAAAAGATTAAATCTTTTTATTTAGATTTAATGAAGTGTACCAATTAAATAATATTTAATTGGAATTGAATTGGTGTTGATTTTTTGGTTTATCATGAACAGTGTTTTAAATAACACTTGTTCTTTAACCCGATAATTAATGGAATGTGATTTTGGGTTTATCGTGAACCGTGTTTTAAATGACACTGATTCTTTAACCCAGCTAAAGATTAAAACTAAGTGGAGTTTTAATGAATCTTTAATTAGATTGAAAAGATCGAGAATGGAGTATCACTAGTTTTACGTCGGGCGATAGTTAAATCTTTAATTAGATTTGAACGTGAAATGGTAATTGAATTTACCGATAACACCGTGGTGTTAGATATGAAGTATTACCAGTTTTACTTCATGGGATAAATAGGTTGGGATTGGGAAATAAAATAAGTGATTACTTCGATGTGGTTCGCTAATCCCGACTAGTTTGAATTGATATTCAAAGAAGATTAAAGAATAAATTTAAAGAATTTATCTTTGATAAAATTAATGGGAACCTTTCCCAAAGTATACGAATATTTAAATAAAAGAATATTTTGAATTGGAATGAGGCGTATGTTGTGTTTGTGTAACACTTGTTTATTATATACGCGAGTTATTCAGAAAGACCAGGTTTATCCCATTCTGAATAGCTGATTCGACATGGTGTCGAAGATGAAGACGGTGGTCGAAGACCGGAAATCTTCACATCGTTTGGGTGATTGCTAATGATCTCGATTGGGCTGTACACCCAAGAGGAGAGAAACAGTTGGTGATCGTCCAGACGTACTTGGAGATCGATGGATATGCGAGGAATGTGCCTCCGGTTTCGTTCAGACCCAGAACGAACTTGTAAATGGACTGTGTGTCTGACATCGGATTTCATTCTGTGTGATTGATATTGATTGCATAGCGTGAATTGCCTGTGTGGCATGCTAAGATGCAAATGATCAAGGCTTCTGTTGAAAAGCAGAGTCTTGTGGTTGATGATCAAAGCACGTCCTGTGTGGCATACCTTTGTGTAACGTGAATTCGCAAGCCTCACACCCCGGTGTGAACCAAAAAGGGAGACGGACCTCAGGGAGGACATGCGTTTTCTTCTAGCTAGGAGTGGCGTTAGTGCTTGAACTGGCTGACGAGTTTGACTCATGTGGTTGTTGGAATTGGAGGCGCCTCGGTTTGATTGGACGATCCGGGTCCAATGGACTCATTTGTTGGCTCATTTACGCCCCATAGGGCGGGGAAACGCATGTTCAGGGTTTAAGTTTAATCCACATCGGTGGACTGGCCCTGAGGATCCAAGGGTCGATGCATTCTGATCCTGAGACTCGGGCTTGACAGTCTCGAATCGATAGAGGACTATCTTTTGCCTCGGTTCACAGATGGAAATCCAACTTCCAAATACGTGATTTTGCTGTTTTAATTGTAGAACTAGTATGGCGACATGATATATGGTACCCATGCCGTCTATGATTGATACTTATGATTTGAAGTTGTTTTATACACTATGCACTTATAGTAGTATCAAATGATTTGTTTTAAACGTACTAAGCATGTTTAGCTATTATAAGGGAAAACCCTATCCCTCGGCTTGCGTTGCATTGTGTGATAGGACCTGGGTCTTATAATAGCTTCATTTTTCCAAAAAGCATTGTGCTGTTTTGTTATATGCACTGGTATTCTTGGGAGGAAACCCGTTCCGTGTTATACGGCGTAGTCCCTTGATATATCTGATTTAAAATAAAGATTAATAACTGTTTTAGTTCTCACACCAGTCACATGACTGACCTGGAGTTTATTGTTTTAACCTAAACTCTGGGTGCCCTTATTTTCGACACGGGCAGCTAGTAGTTTTGGTTTTGCAGATTTATATTCACAGCATACTGATTCACAACTGGAACGATACTCGGAAAGCTTTGTATCCGCGTATTACTTCTAGTTGTGTATTATATTATTTTCCACTGCTATGTAATTTATTGTAATCTCTGATATTTATCGAATGTGTAATATTTATTCATACTTTGTATATTCTTGTATTCTGATGAATTGTTGTAATTAACAATGAAATGTTCTTCTGTCTGCGTTCTATTCTGTCGTGTTCTCAAAGCGATCAGGGGTTTCGAGCGGTCTGGGTCGGTTTAGCGACTGATTCGGATCGAGCGAAATTCCTTATCGTTTCAGTTGGTAACAGAGCTTTGGTTTATAAAGCTCAGATAACAAGACACATTAGAACCATACGAAAGAATTCGTCAGAAATTGGATTAGTAATATCACATGAGAATGACTCGTTAGAGATGGGATCAGTAGTATCCTAGAACGAGTGTGAAGAGAATATTTTTAAAAGTGAAAACAATTTTTGTTTTGAAAATTTAAATCAATTATTCGTATTTGATTATTTATTTATATTGAATTTGGACAATCCAGTATGTATAGACTTTGCATATACGTCTGATCCACGGGTATTCGAAGTTTTAATATACTGGATATATATAGAATCACACTCTAGTTGCCCGGAGATGATGCTGATAATGACCATGGCATCATCAGTGTTGTGTTCGAGTGACGAAAGTGGGATTTCTATATGTTTCTTATTGACTGGTGTGAGAACCAAAATTAGATAGGGCTTATAGTTGTGATTTGGCATCAAAAATGTGATTTTTGACTATATATCAAAGTTATGAATTTGAAACGTTAATTTCACTAATTGATTGATGGTTGTCTTGTTTGTTTATAGTTTGATTAATTAAAAGTTGAACCTTTAGCCAAATTAATCAAATAGTGAGTTGTATTGAAAGTTTGTCGTGTTTGCATGCATATACATGTACTTACATTGAACAGGTCGTAGCAAGGAGGCTAGAGCAGAGAATAAAATTGTTTGCCCGACAAATAGGTACATGTTTATCATAATTTACTGTTTTGTTTGGGTGATGATGATTTTATGAGCCGATTGGCTAGCCGCTTGGCTTTTTCTTTTTCTTTTGGATTGAAGAAGGCCAAGGGAGGCTATATGAAATATCCCGAAGTCCCCGGTGCAGGGGAGGTTATGGCGAAATTTTTCGAAAATTTAGTGTGTTAGCCAAATTTTTGAAAATTTTGAAAAGTTCTTAGAAACTGAAAAGTTGAAGAACTTAAGCCGTAGTGAAAATACTGAAAGTTGAGTTGAATTGTTAAACAACTTTCGGCTTCGTTCCTTTTCAGGGATGAAAAGTTTTATGTGGGGGAGAATGTAACAACCCGGAAAATCCGAGCCAGTTTAAAATTTTTATTATGACAATTTTAATGAATTTTGATTATTTAAAATAATTATTTTAAATAAAAATGACGGGAAATTTATTTTTAATAGAAGTCGAACGTATATATTTATTCGAATCATCATTAGAATATAAATATTTATTTATTTTATAAAATGAATTGAAAATGGCGCGGTAGTTCGATAATTCGATTTCAAAATTCAAATGAATGTACCGGGTGCAAAATAAACCGGATTTAGTGAAACCAAAAATATTAGAATCTATTTGAGAATATCTTTCCAACGAATCCGAAAAATCAAAATTTCATAGCGGGAATCAAAAGATATGTCCAATTGAAAATTCTGAATAGTCGCTATGGAATTCAGGCCCTTAAAAATGGAAATTTTGCAAACAACCTCGGATTTCGACGAAACCACTTTTGTTGGATCCGTGATGTCTAGTTATTGCTAGATTCCAATTTTCATAATTTCTCGAATCAACATGTGAGCATGGCGAAGGAAAACGCGTTTGACCAGTTTTAGTTGATTTTAATCGACTAAAAAATGGCCATTTTTCAAACGGTCTCAGAATTCGATGAAACTAGTTTTGTTAGGACCGTATCGTCAATACGAAGCTAGAAAATATTTTTCGAGGATTTTTCGAGTTAGTATATGGCCCCGGTAAATTGAAATGCGCGTTTAAATTCAATATATAGAGTTATATTTTGATTTTGACGAAAAAAGATCGAAACAGTTGAATCAGCTTACGGTACATATCCCATTGTGTTCAGAATTGGGGTAATTAGCTATGGACTACAGGCAGTGGGTCTTGTTTCGAAGTCAAAAATAAAAGTTGCTTTTTGAAATTAAATAATTAAAAATAAAAATACCCCTCTCTCCTCTTATACCCACGATCAGGCCCCCCCCAACGTTCGTTTCAAATCGACAGAGAAAAAAATATAGCAGGGGGGGATCGCGGTCCGCCGCCCCCCTCCCCTCTCCCCCCCCCCCCCCCCCGATTAGGTCCACCGCCGCTCAGGGCGGGGCGCCACCGCCTACCCCATCGCCGACCACGCCTCCGACCGCCTGAACCCCCCCTCGCACGTGCTTCCCTCTCCTCTATCCCACGCTGCCACCACACACTCCCCTCCTCCACGACGTTGGCGCACACCCCCTCCCCCTTTCTTCTAGCAAAAACCCGAAGGTCCCCATCCTCCACCTCGCAGACCCGCGAACCACCGAAGACCGTGCCCCCCCTGCCAAAGTTGCCACCGACCACCAGCTAGCCCCGCGTCTCCGACCACACCAAGACCCCGACGCACAACCCCTTCTCTACCCTCCTCCATCCGAGAATTGTAAGTATTTATTTACATTGATTTTTAATTTTTAGTTTTTAAAGTAATAAAAATTTGATTTCTATCATTAAAAATTTAGAACATAGGAAAGTTTACATTTTTACATAAGAAAGGATATGATTGTTTTTAAAACATAAAGCTATGATCTTTAAAGAGGAAAAGATATGATTTTTAATCATATTAAAAATATGATTTTTGATGTAGCAAGATCGAATTTTTATAAAGTAGAAAGATTGGATTTTTAATTTCAAAAAAAAATCTTTATATTTAAAAAGGCGAAATCTTTATATTTAAGAAGGCGAAATCTTTATATTTGAAAAGGCGAAATCTTTATATTTGAAAAGGCGAAATCTTTATATTTGAAAAGGCGAAATCTTTATATTTAAAAAGGCGAAATCTTTATATTTGAAAAGGCGAAATCTTTATATTTGAAAAGGCGAAATCTTTATATTTGAAAAGGCGAAATCTTTATATTTAAAAAGGGCGAAATCTTTATATTTGAAAAGGCGAAATCTTTATATAGAGAATAGCGTGATAAAAATATAATTTTTATCTATATAGTAGCAATGTAAAAATAGATTTTTTATCTATATAGTAGCGGTGTAAAAATAGAATTTTTATCCATATAGCGTGATTATAAAAATGTGATTTTTATATACATGGCAACAATATAAAAATTCGATTTTTATATAGTGAATAGCGAAGTAAAAAATTCAATTTTTATATATGTAGTGAAAGCGGACAGTGAAAGTGACAAAAGGCGAGAACAGCGATAACTACTACATATGAAGAGTCATGGCGTTTGGATTAGCTAGTCGGTGAGAACTTCTCACATTAATTCTTGTTTTCTAGTTAAAATTATATACTAAGATGCAGACGGTGTTTAGTAGAACCCGACACCCGTCGTCCACAGACCATGGACTGCTTGTATGCTTGTTTGTTTGATTTTGATGTGTAGTTGGTTGTGTGATGTGATGTGAAATGAAACAAAATTTTATAGTGGAATATATTCTATACTTAAAAATAGAATTTTTAACGTGTATATAAAATAAATATTTATAAACAAATCAGAGATTTGTTTATATACACTGATTTGATTGATATTGATTGGGACGATAAATTTTACACATTGCCCAACTGCACAAATAAAATCTGTGTTTGATTGTTTGAAACCTCACACGGGTATTGGGATGAGATTTGACGTACACTAATCCCGATTGTTTAGTTGTATGTCGATCGATGGATTGACAAACTGTGTAAGCGTTAATTATTTATATTTAATGCTTATGCAGTTGTGTGGTGCACTCTGGATGATGGTTGATTATTTATCGTTGTTATTTTATACATGTGTTGTAGAAAATCCATATAATTAACATTATATGGTAATTGATTGGGCCTCATTCCAGTTTTGAAATAGAAATATTTCAAAAAGAAATATTTGAAATAGAATATTTGTAAATAGAAATATATGAGGCCGTGTTGATTAGATTGACTCCATTTTGACGCGGACGATATTTATATCGATTTTATTCATTTTATATTGAATATCGAAAGTGATTTCAAAATCTGATATTTTGAAAAGAACTAGAATTCGAATTGAAAGTGAATAGAAATGAATTCGAATTGAAAGTGAATAGAAATGAATTCGAATTGAAAGTGAATAGAAATGAATTTGAATTGAAATTGAATAGAAATGAATTCGAATTGAAATTGAATGAAATTGAAAACGAACTGAAATTGAATTAAAAATCGATTTGAATTGAAATCAATTTGAAATGAATTTAAATCGAATTTATAAGGAAAAATTCAATTTTGATTTGAATTTGAAAAGGAACTGAAATCGTTTTGAAAACGAATTTAAAACGATTTATAAAATACGTTTTAAAAGGAAATCGATGAAGGAAATATAATATATATTATATATATAATGTAATGGCCCGAATAGAACGTGCCGCGCCGCGGCCGTTCGTGAATTTCTACCATTGACTTCGAATGGATATTACGGGAGATCCGACCGTCGGATTCTCCTAAAACCGGAACCGTTGGGTTCGTATCGAAAAGAGCTTTCTAACGAATATAAGAAATTAGAAATCTAACGGTTGGATTTGGAATTATGTCCAAATAAAATTTGAAAAAGGTCGCTGTAAGTGCAGTTCGATGACCGTTGATGGAAATCGACTGTACGGGCCTTGATAAAATTATTAAAAATATCAATAATTTGTGTAAAATCATAAGAAATGATTTGTGAAGAATTGGGATGAAAAACTCCATATTTGAAAAGATAAAAATAGATTTTTATCGAAATGAACTAGTTTTGAACTAGAGTAATAATTTATTTATTTTTAAAAATAAATAAATTGGATTTGAAATGGTTTTGAAAATAACCAGAATTTCCAATAATTGCATTGGAATGGATTTGAATCGAAATTGTCTTCGGAATATTTCGATGTTGGATTTCGTGATTATACAGATATTGTTATGGAAATTTGAAAGATATATATATATATATATATATCGTTATTTCCCATACGATATTTGTTGATCGTAGAATTTGATATTGAATATAAGACGATATATTTTCTATTCAGAGCCTTGTATTTAATATCAAATGTGATTTGGGTTTGTCGTGAATGGTGTCTTCATTAACACTGTTCTTAAGCCCAGTGGAGAAAAAGATTAAATCTTTTTATTTAGATTTAATGAAGTGTACCAATTAAATAATATTTAATTGGAATTGAATTGGTATTGATTTTTGGGTTTATCGTGAACAGTGTTTTAAATAACACTTGTTCTTTAACCCGTTAATTAATGGAATGTGATTTTGGGTTTATCGTGAACCGTGTTTTAAATGACACTGATTCTTTAACCCAGTTAAAGATTAAAACTAAGTGGAGTTTTAATGAATCTTTAATTAGATTGAAAAGATCGAGAATGGAGTATCACCAGTTTTACTCCAGGCGATAGTTAAATCTTTAATTAGATTTGAATGTGAAATGGTAATTGAATTTACCGATAACACCGTGATATGAATATTACCAGTTTTAGATCATGGGATGAATATGTTAGGATTGGGAAATAAAATAAGTGATTACTTCGGTGTGGTTCGCTAATCCCGACTAGTTTGAATTGATATTCAAAGAAGATTAAAGAATAAATTTAAAGAATTTATCTTTGATGAAATTAATGGGAACCTTTCCCAAAGTATACGAATATTTAAATAAAAGAGTATTTTGAATTGGAATGAGGCATATGTTGTGTTTGTGTAACACTTGTTTATTATATACGCGAGTTATTCAGAAAGACCGGGTTTATCCCATTCTGAATAACTGATTCGACGTGGTGTCGAAGATGAAGACGGTGGTCGAAGACTGGAAATCTTCACATCGTTTGGGTGATTGCTGATGATCTCGATTGGGCTGTACACCCAAGAGGAGACTAACAGTTGGTGATCGTCCAGACGTACTTGGAGATCGGTGGATATGCAAGGAAAGTGCCTCTGGTTTCGTTTAGACCCAGAACGAACTTGTAAATGGACTGTGTGTCTGACATTGGATTTCATTCTGTGTGATTGATATCGATTGCATAGCGTGAATTGCCTGTGTGGCATGCTAAGATGCAAATGATCAAGGCTTCTGTTGAAAAGCAGAGTCTTGTGGTTGATGATCAAAGCACGACCTGTGTGGCATAGCTTTGTGTAACGTGAATTCGCGAGCCTCACACCCCGGTGTGAACCAAAAACGGGAGACGGACCTCAGGGAGGACATGCGTTTTCTTCTAGCTAGGTGGCGTCAGTGCTTGAACTGGCTGACGAGTTTGACTCATGTGGTTGTTGGAATTGGAGGCGCCTCGGTTTGATCGAACGATCCGGGTCCGATGGAGTCATTCGTTGGCTCATTTACGCCCCATAGGGCGGTGAAATGCATGTTCAGGGTTTAAGTTTAATCCACATCGGTGGACTGGCCCTGAGGATCCAAGGGTCGATGCATTCTGATCCTGAGACTCGGGCTTGACAGTCTCGAATCGGTAGAGGACTATCTTTTGCCTCGGTTCACAGATGGAAATCCAACTTCCAAATACGTGATTTTGCGGTTTTAATTGTAGAACTAATATGGCGACATGATATATGGTACCCATGCCGTCTATGATTGATACTTATGATTTGAAGTTGTTTTATACACTATGCACTTATAGTAGTATCAAATGATTTTTTTTAAACGTACTAAGCATGTTTGGCTATTATAAGGGAAAACCCTATCCCCCGGCTTGAGTTGCATTGTATGATAGGACCTGGGTCTTATAATAGCTTCATTTTTCCAAAAAGCATTGCGCTGTTTTGTTATATGCACTGGTATTCTTGGGAGGAAACCTGTTCCGTGTTATACGGCGTGGTCCCTTGATATATCTGATTTAAAATAAAGATTAATAACTGTTTTGGTTCTCACACCAGTCACATGACTGACCTGGAGTTTATTGTTTTAACCTAAACTCTGGGTGCCCTTATTTTTGACATAGGCAGCTAGTAGTTTTGGTTTTGCAGATTTATATTCACAGGATACTGATTCACAGCTGGAACGATACTCGGAAAGCTTTGTATCCGCGTATTACTTCTAGTTGTGTATTGTATTATTTTCCGCTGCTATGTAATTTATTGTAATCTCTGATATTTTTCGAATGTGTAATATTTATTCATACTTTGTATATTCTTGCATTTTGATGAATTGTTGTAATTAACAATGAAACGTTCTTCTGTTTGCGTTCTCAAAGCGATCAGGGGTTTCGAGCGGTCTGGGTCGGTTTAGCGACTGATTCGGATCGAGCGAAATTCTTTGTCGTTTCACAAGGGTTCACTGCGGGGAATCCTGAGACATTGCTAGAGTGTCTCGAATCGGTAAGGAGATCGTTCCTTGCCTTGGCTCTTGATGGAAACCCAATTTTCAATACGACCCCATGCGATTTTGATTGTAGAACTAGTATGGCGACATAGTATATGGTAGCTCTGGCGTCTATGATTAATACATTATGATTGAAATGTTTTTGAAAACATATATACACTAATAATAATATCAAATCCGTTTTTATCGTATCAAGCATTTTTGACCATTATAAGGTAAAACTCTATCCTCTGGCTTCCGTTGCATTGTGTGATGGGACCTGAGTCTTATAATGGTTTCATTTTTCTAAAAAGCATTGCGTTGTTTTAACGATTTACTTTATTTATGCACTGGCAATCCAATGGAGTAAACCCGTTCCGCGTTAGCGGCGTGGTCCTGTGATTAGCCTTATTACAGTTAAGTTAAGTAAAGATTTCTCATACCAGTCCCCTGACTGACCCGTAGTTTCTTTCACTTTGCAAACTCGAGTGCACACTTTTGCACACGGGCAGTCGAGTAGCTTATTTTGCAGATATATTGAGCAGGATTCTGGATCGAAGCTTAAAGCTGTGTCCAGAGCATTGGTAGTCTTCCGCTGCATTGTATTAGTTTTGTTGTAATTTAATCTTCCGATGTATTAGTAATCCAGTGTACTCTGATATTCTGTACTCTGATGTAACATTATTATAATGTTTATAAAAGTCTATTGTTATTTGTTCTAATGTGTTGTATTCCCAAAGTTAACGTATGCGGGATTTGAACGGTATTGGTCGATCTACCGATCGATCATGTCGGGCAAAATCCGTATCATTACATTTTGTATCAGAGCTCTGGTTAGCACAAATCTTTGGGGTACAACTCGTTAGAACTAAACAAAAGACTCATCAGAGGTAGGATCAATAATATCCTATAAAATAATACTCATTAGAGATAGGATCATTAGCATCATAGAATGAGAAAACTGATTAGAGATGGGGTTAGTAATGCCCTAGAATGAGTTGAGAGTAATAAGTATACAATTAACGTATTTGTGATTATATATAATCCGATCTTTGAAAATATAATTTTTGAATATATAGAAGGAATATATATTTGATAAGTTAATCAACTAATATTTTTCTTGAAATAATAAAAGAATGAAAATTTAATTGGTTAATTAAACAACTTTTAGCTTCGTTCATTTTCGAGGACGAAAAGATTTTAAGTGGGGGAGATTGTAACAACCCGGAAATTCTGAACCAATTTAAAAATTTTATTTTAGAAATTTTAATGGAAATTTAATAGTTAAAATAATTATTTTAAATAATAATGACGGAAAATTTATTTAAATCGAAGTTAGAATGGAAAATTTTATTTTAATTATAAAAGGAGTTAAAAATAGCGCGGTAGTTTGAAAATTTGAATTTGAACTTTGACTGACTGTACATGATGCAAAGTAAATTGGGTTTTAGTAAAACCAAAACTATTAAAATCTATATAAAGATATCTTTCCAACGAATCCAGAAAATCGAAATTTCATATCTGGAATCAAAAGTTATGCCCAGTTTAAAATTCGGAATAGTCGTTGTAGAATATATATATATATATTTTAATATTAAAAATAACCATTTTTCAAATGACCTCCGTTTTGCATGAAACCACTTTTGTTGGAACCGTAATGTCAAATTATTGCTAGGTTTCAATTTTCATAATTTTTCGAATTAATATGTGAGCGTGGCAAAAGAAAATGTGTTTTGTCAATTTTAGTCAAATTTGATCGACTTAAAAATGGCCATTTTTCGAACAGTCTCAGAATTCAACGAAATTAATTTTGTTAAGACCGTATCGTCAAAACAAAGCCAGAAATAATTTTTTTGTATTGTTCTGAGTTCGTATGTGGCCCCGGTGAATTTAAATATACGATCAAATTAAATTATTAAATGATTTAAATATTAAATTAAAGGTTTCAGGGCACAAACAGTCGTTTGGGCTGACGAGACCTAGCCCATTGGTTCTGGAATAAGGGCTATTGGGTGGGGTCAACTCTGGTTGGACTGAAATTGGATTGGTTTAAAACTTTTGGATTTATTTGTAAAATTAGCATTAAAATAATATAAAAATACACATTATCTCCTTCCAAACCCGAATCCAAAGAACATAGCCACCACCCCCTTTCTGTAATGGCTGAGAATGCCCCATTCTTTCTCCACTAATTTCCACCAATCCTTTCATCGAATCTCCTTCCTCCTTTAGACTTTTCTGTGGAGATTTCCTTGCTCTTCATTTCTATACGGTTGGATCAACCTCTGGTGGCCCAAACTAGGAGATTCACGCGTCTAAACCCGACCATTTGAAGTCGCCGCCGCCTCCCCTAACCGCGTGCGAGTTGGCCGCGACCCCCTTCGCCTATTGTAGCTCTCGGGCGTGGCGTATCCTGATCGAGACGAAGTTGAATGGATTGTGATAGAAATCGAAACCTAGAATTGAAGTAATTGGGTTTCAACGCGGCCGTATACTGATAGAGGAAGAAGAAGGTTGATCCTTTAATTATTTTATTATTTTATTTTTAAAAATTATTCTCTATCTTGTTTAAATCCTAACTAACACATACGACATCGAAAATTAACGATTTCAGATCTTGTGCGATCGTAGAGACGAAATCTACGTCTCTAGACTGGAAAGGAGCGATTCCGAGCTGTTTGAATTTTGGACAAATTTGCAATACGACTGTGAGATTTCTTTTTCTTTTTTAAATAATTAATCAATTTAAATATTTTATTTGCTATGTATTGATCGCATGTATATGATTTATGTAACAACCCGTATTTTCAATAACCTGTTATAACGTAAATCGAGGCAGAATTTAATTCTAAAATCTGAATCAAGGGAAACGGGCTATGCCATTGCGTTTGTCTCGGAAAAATACGCGAAATAGAGTCCGAGTTTTCGAAAATAGGAGTCCGTATGACCCGATTAAGGCCCAACGAAGTTTTCAGAAAATTTCAAAGTAAAAACAGATTTCAAATTCAAGTTTGAATTTGGGAAATTGGGTCATATTGGGGCAGGCGGGAAAATTCCCGCCAGAGCACCCAAGTCGACAGCCCTGTCGACTTGGGAGTCGACTTGGTTGACCCAAGTCGACAGCCCTGTCGACTTGGCTCAGCCGGGCAGTTTTGCCTGGTGCACCATTTTGGGATTGTGTTGAGTTTGGGGGCCAGATTCGGTTTTAAGGGCTAAGATTGGAACTAGGGTTTAATCCTAAGGCTAGAACTAGTCCTAATCTCTATAAATAAGGCCCTAACCTAACCCTAAATCATCATTATTCATTCAAGTAACTAAACTATGGCAAAATCATTCCTCTCATGGCCTCCACTCTCTTCATAAAATTCCTAAATAAATTTCTATGAGATTTTCCATGCATACATATGGATTCATTTCACTAACATAATTTGCATTGATGATATTTGCATTAGATAAGTACATATACACACACCTTTGCATATGTTCATACAACATTTGGAATCTTGTAAGGACAATGATTGCTCGTGGATGATGTTTTGAGTAGATGGATGTTGGATGGTAGGATACGTTCTTCCTAACTTGAAGATTTCGGGGACGAAATCCTTTAAGGAGGGGAGAATGTAACAACCCGTATTTTCAATAACCTGTTATAACGTAAATCGAGGCAGAATTTAATTCTAAAATCTGAATCAAGGGAAACGGGTCCATTGCGTTCGTCTCGGAAAAATACGCGAAATAGAGTCCGAGTTTTCGAAAATCGGAGTCCGTATGACCCGATTAAGGCCCAACGAAGTTTCCAGAAAATTTCAAAGTAAAAACAGATTTCAAATTCAAGTTTGAATTTGGGAAATTGGGTCATATTGGGGCAGGCGGGAAAACTCCCGCCAGAGCACCCAAGTCGACAGCTCTGTCGACTTGGGAGTCGACTTGGTTGACCCAAGTCGACAGCCCTGTCGACTTGGCTGTCGACTTGGCTCAGCCGAGCAGTTTTGCCTGGTGCACCATTTTGGGATTGTGTTGAGTTTGGGGGCCAGATTCGGTTTTAAGGGCTGAGATTGGAACTAGGGTTTAATCCTAAGGCTAGAACTAGTCCTAATCTCTATAAATAAGGCCCTAACCTAACCCTAAATCATCATTATTCATTCAAGTAACTAAACTATGGCAAAATCATTCCTCTCATGACCTCCACTCTCTTCATAAAATTCCTAAATAAATTTCTATGAGATTTTCCATGCATACAAGTGTTTTCAAGCTTGTATGAGCATCATTAGCTTGCATTCAAGTCAAGTTTCTATATTTGCATCATACAGCAAGGGTTTTGATCATTTTGTTCATGTTATCATGTTATGCAAGCTTATCTTGAGTATATGGACATAAAGCTTCAAGCTTTATGCTAAAGGTTGCATTTTGGCAACATGTAAGTTATCATATCTCTTATGATAACTTGCATGTGAGGCTAAATGCGAACTTATGGCCATTTCTACATGTCATTTATCACCATGTATCACCAATATGCTAAGTTTGGTTTTATGCATGCTTTTGAGACCTAAAAATGTAATATGCAAGTATATGGACACATGTACATTTCATATGCCCCCATGTTGAACTTGTGGCAACGTGGATTGGTATTTTCAAGAAAAGTTCTGCTGCGTGAAATACTTTATAGTAAGTAAACGAGATCCAGGATTCACTAGTGAATTTTGGAGAGCTTGCATGAAACCATGGGGTGTTACAATTTAGATCTACTTTGTTCTGACATTTTGTATGATGATTGATCTATTTTTTGGTGGTGAATAATCATAGATCTGAACATGTTGGTTGAATTAAATCATTTTCTCTTTGTAAATATTTGGTGGATCATGTGTAGTCAACAATATAAAAATATTATTTTATAAATTTTGTTGAATTGAATGAGTTTGTCGACTCAATTAAAAATATCTTTTTGGTCAATTTTATTGAATTGAATTAGTTTGTCGATTCTTTTAAAAATATCATTTTGGTCAATTTTGTTGAATTGAATTAGTTTGTCAATTCAATATAAAAATATCATTTTTGTCAATTTTGTTGAATTGAATTAGTTTGTCGATTCAATTAAAAATATCATTTTTGTCAATTTTGTTGAATTGAATTAGTTTGTCGATTCAATTAAAAATATCATTTTGGTCAATTTTGTTGAATTGAATTAGTTTGTCGATTCAATTAAAAATATCATTTTGGTCAATTTTGTTGAATTGAATTAGTTTATCAATTCAATATAAAAATATTATTTTATCAATTTTGTTGAATTGAATTAGTTTGTCGATGCAATTAAAAATATCATTTTTGCCAATTTTGTTGAATTGAATTAGTTTGTTGATTCAATTAAAAATATCATTTTGGTCATTATTGTTAATTCAATAAAATTATCGTTTTGTTTATATTGTTGAAATGAAATAGAATTGTCAATTTAATAAAATTATCATTTTGTTAATATTGTTGAATTGAAATAGAATTGTCAATTCAATTAAAAGTATCATTTTTGTTATATTTTTGAATTGAATTAGAATTTTCAATTCTATAAAAACATCATCTTGTTTATGTTATTGAAATGAGTTAGAACTTTCAATTCAATATAGAATACATCACCTTTTGTGTTGATTGATAAAATCACCACCTTTGTTGTTGTTTGATTATCGTAGAAAAAGATTACATTTTTGTTTGCAAATTAAGATGCAAATAAATAACCAATTAAAAGTTATATTTTTATTTGCATTCTTTGATGCAAATAAAACATTGAAATAAAAATTTATAACATTGAAATAAAAAGTTGTATTTTTATTTGCATTCTTTGATGCAAATAAAATGTTGAAATTAGAAGTTAAATTTTATTTACATTCTTTGATGCAAATAAAATATTAAAATGAAAGTTGCATTTTTTATTTGCACTTCTTGTTGCAAATAAAACATAGTTTAAAAAGGTTATATTTTTATTTGAATTTTAGATACAAATAGAAACATGATTTAAAAAGTTACATTTTTATTTGTATTTTAGATACAAATAGAAACATGATTTAAAATGTTACATTTTTTATTTGTATTTTAGACACAAATAAAAGCATGATTTAAAGAGTTGCATTTTTATTTTGCAATTTAGATGCAAACAAAAACATTAAAATGAAAGTTGCATTTTGTTTGCAATTTCAGATGCAAACAAAACATTAAATTAAAAGTTACATTTTTATTTGCATATTTAGATGCAAATAAACACTATAGAAAAGTTACATTTTTACTTGCATATTTACATGCAAATAAACACCGTAGAAAGTTACATTTTATTTGCATATTTAGATGCAAATAAAAACCGTAGAGAAAAGTTACATTTTTATTTGCATATTTAAATGCAAATAAACACCATAGAAAAGTTACATTTTATTTGCATATTTAGATGCAAATAAACATCGTAGAGAAAAGTTACATTTTTATTTGCATATTTAGATGCAAATAAACACCATAGAAAAAGATTACATTTTTATTTTCTTATTTAGATGCAAATTAACATCGTAAAGAAAGTTGCATTCTTGTTTGCAATTTAGATGCAAACAAAAATATTAAAACGAAAGTTGCATTTTTGTTTGCAAATTTAGATGCAAACAAACATTTAATTAAAGTTGCATTTTTGTTTGCAAATTTAGATGCAAACAAACATTTAATTAAAGTTGCATTTTTGTTTGCAATTTTAGATGCAAATCATAAACATTATAATAAAAGCTACATTTTGTTTATATTTTATATGTAAATAAAAACATGAATTAAAAGGTTACATTTTTATTTGCAATTTTGATATAAATGAAAACATAGAATAAAAAGTTATATTTTTATTTACATTTTAGATGTAAATAAAAGATTAGATTTTAACATTGCATTTTTATTATCATTTTAGAGACAATAAAAAGTACAGATTTTAACATTGCATTTTTATTGTCATTTTAGAGACAATAAAAAGATTTGATTTTAACATTGCATTTTTATTGTTATTTTAGAAAAAAAAAGAATAGATTTTAAAAGTCACATTTTTATTGACATTTTATATGAAATACAGAGAATAGATTTAAATGTCAAAATTTGTATTGTTGCTTTAGATACAATAAAAATAGTAGAATTAAAATCATGTCTTATTTATCATTGGGTTGCAACAAAACGTGTGAACATTAAGAAAATATATTTTCAATATAATTTGGTTACCATTGGAAATAATTTGGTCATTAAAAACTTGATTTATTTCAAATCATCATTTCTATTATGTTAGCAGAATTACGAAAATCATATATAAAATCTCTAACATGAATATGTGCTGTATTTGGTTGGCATGTGATTGATTGAAAATAGTTGAAATCACCAAATGATTTATATTTATATATAAATATAAATTAAAATTTAACGAATCGCGCACGGTAGTTCGCGTTTCGGCAATCGTAACTTTAAACGATTATACCGTAAGATCCAACCGTCGGATTTTCCCAAAACAAGAACCGTTCGGACCGTTTTACGAAGATCTTTCCGATGATATAAACTTTATCAAAATCCAACGGTTATATTTCAAGATAAGTGTAAATCAAATTTTGGTAAAAAGAGCGCCAGGGCCGTCCATCGACCCGAAGCGTCGTTTAATTATATTGAGCTATTTTTAAATAAATAAAAATAGCGAAAAACCATTATAAATTAATATTAACGATATTAAATGGTTTAAATGATAATAATTTGAAAAATTATTTGAAAAGACCGAGTTCAACTCATTTCAAATAATTATACGGCGATTTTAATCGAAGATATCGAAGACGGCGATTGAAGACTGGAGTTCTCCACGTCGAAAGGATAACTACCGATGCCTGGCATTGGTTAGCTATCAATAAAGGGTTAAAGTGGTAATTGTCTGGACATACTTATTGATCGTTCGGATACACTAGCACTTAGGTGACTCCGGATTCGTTCAGACCCAGAACGGACTTGTAAATGGATGTGTGTCCGACATTGAATTTCATTTTGTATAATTAAATTGATATCTATTAATATATATATATATATATATATATATATATATATATATATATATATATATATATATATATCTGTGGTGGCGAAGAATTTATTCTCTTGCCTAACCCCCTTCTTTGAGACGCACGAGCTCGAAGGTTATATATTGGTAGTTATCGATCGCGTGGTGTGAACTGTCAATGTGACATGCCAAGATGCAATTCATCGAGGCTTTTGTTGAAAAGCAGAGCCTTATGGATGATGATCAAAGCATAGTTTATTTAGGCATAGCTTTGTGTATTAAGTTACCTCGCGAGCCTCACACTCCGGTAGAGTCAAAAACGGGACAAGGGAACGCAGGGAGTGCACACGTTTCTTTCTAGATAGAAGTGGTGTTTGGGTTTTTACAAGGCCCGATATTTTTACTTATGTGGTTGGTGGAATGAGGCTCCTCGGATTTTTTTTATTGGTCGCCAATGGCCAATTTATAGGTCCAATAGGATCTGGGAGCGTGTGTTCAGGCATAACTAATCCACTAGCATTATTTGTAGACCAGCCCTGCAGGATCCAAGGGTTCACTGCGGGGAATCCTGAGACATTACTAGAGTGTCTAGAATCGGTAAGGAGATCGTTCCTAGCCTTGACTCTTGATGGAAACCCAATTTCCAATACGACCCCATGCGGTTTTGATTGTAGAACTAGTATGGCGACATAGTATATGGTAGTTATTCCGTTTATGATTAATACATTTTAATTGAAATGTTTTTGAAAACATATATACACTAATAATAATATCAAATCCGTTTTTATCATATCAAGCATTTTTGACCATTATAAGGTAAAACTCTATCCTCCGGCTTGCATTGCATTGAGTGATGGGACCTGAGTCTTATAATGGTTTCATTTTTCTAAAAAGCATTGCATTGTTTTAACGATTTACTTTATTTATGCACTGGAAATCCAATGGAGTAAACCCATTCCGCGCTAGCGGCGTGGTCCTGTGATTAACCTTATTACCAGTTAAGTTAAGTAAAGATTTCTCATACCAGTCCCCTGACTGACCCGTAATTTCTTTCACTTTGCAAACTTGGGTGCCCTCTTTTCCACACGGGCAGTGAAACACCCCACCTCCATTAAGATCACTCACAAAGGGAATGCCTTAACTTTGGTGGAGTTTATAAGTAAAAGCCACAGATGAACTCAAGACAGATATAAATACACATATTTTAAACAGCGGAAACCAAACAAACTTTTATTTCATAAATACGTGTATCAAACAAAAGATTTCCATAATTGTCTCAAAATACTTCCAACATTACAACCTCATAACTGCCTTGATTATTAAAGAAGCATGAAAACTTAAATAAAGTGACAAAAATCCCCATAGTGATATCCAAAGCCATTTTCCGAGCAAGAAAGATCCAAATCATACATCTACGTTCCTGGTGCTTGTAAAGAGCCTGACTAAGTTGAGCTGTTTCCTCCCTGTGGACCTTGGGGGGGGGGGGGGAATGAAAGAAAAGAAGACGAAAAGAAAATAGGGTCAGACATAAAGCCTGAGTAAATCTAGTAACTCTTCAATATGTGAATAAGAAAAGGGTATGATGGATGTAAACTAAAAATAGGAAAATGTCACCAGCTAAGGAAGTGTCGAATGTACTATCGCACCCATACTATATCTCTGCACCTATTTGAATTCATTTTAACTGGCATCCCATGGTGAGGGTGAAGTGATCCCCATTCTTATTAAAGATCGGCTCATACTCGCATTAACATGTGTCATACAGCCCCAAAGAATTGTAGATACCTATGCTGGTCCCACCATGGGGTGTATCAAGACCCATGGTGGCGGCCCCGACACAAAACTAGAAGACATAGGTTATACTACTGGTGTCCCCAGTGCCCTGATTGTCTGCTCCGGAGTGTGTGCACGCCCGCACCCCGTTAGACCTGCACTGTGCACCCACCGCCGTCGTTTGACCGCTTACAATCAGCCCAGTAATCGTGCCCCACCCTGCCTAGTTTCAGGGTACCGTTGATACCTAACTTTGGGTTACTGCTGAAACGGGTCCCTTGTTACCATGATTTTCTAGTCAAACATGTTAAGTGGTTAAGTGTCTATATTTACCTAACCCCACCCATTAATTCTTGTTAACACGTTGAATTTGGTTAAGTGTTATAGTTGACTTAACCCTACCATCTGTCCTTAGCCTCTTAGGAGCACCAGACCACTCACATTAGACAGGTATTGCTACGGTTACTGGATGTGCCGGTCGGTTCCGGGCAGGTTTACACCGTAGCTCAGTCTAACCTCGGGTCCTTATTGGGCTCAATGCTTAACCACCCACATTGGATAGATATTGTTGTGACTACTGGACAGCCGGGCGGGTCCGGGCAGGTTTACATCACAACTCAATCCAACCTCGGGTTAAGCATATCGTGTTTTCTAAATTTACATATTTTATAACTTTTCAACTATATATAAATGTCATATCTTTTATTTTTGGGTATTTCAATTCATACAGCTTATGTGTCATAATCATTGGCATGTGCCAAACATGCCAACATATATTTTCATATTTTACACCCAACGTTATTACCCCCGTTTGCTCGCAACGTTATAACATGTGTTGGGCTTGTCACAATTCAGCCCAACTTTATAAACGTGAGGAAAAAGGGGAAATCAAGAACATGTAATACATAAAGGTGTGTGGCTCATGAACTTGCAATTTGACGATTCAACTAACATATAACATGGGTCATGTGAACTTGCATTCGAATCAAAGTATGACTAAGTAGGTGACATATGAAATGGCATAGTTTAGGCAAATACAAACTTGTGTTTAAACATGTTAACTTGGCATAATATCGACCACAAAACTAGCATGTTATATATTCATCAAAGCGTACAATTTTTACATCTAATCATATAGCCTATTTCAACATGAACTTGCATAGTTTAGGAAACCCAAACGATGTTTGACATAGAACCAATTATATTTTGCAAATAAACATGAACTTGCATAGTTAATGAAACATAGATCCAATTATACTAGCAAACATAGATCTAATTATACTTGCCAATAAACATAAGAATGATATCATAGGTTTTGGGTCATGTAGGCATAGAAGGTCTATAACATGTTTACATAAATTCTAATTTAGACTAAGGGAATATACATAGTCCATGCCATCGACATATACAAAAAGGGATCAATTTCTAGTTTTTGCCACAAACTTGCAAGTGCCATTGTTTTCATATACAATTGTTCAATAGGCTTGCGTCAATCAATTTATGCCACAAACATCAATACACAAGTCATGGTAGAACCATTACAATACACAAAAATTATAACAACACGATTCTATTTTCATTCACATCGAATCACATCACAGTTTTTATTCATATTCTGAAAGATCACTATACTTACAACGTGTGATGAATTCTTGTTTTCTGATTTATGTTATTATGATTTGGAGATGCTCTCCTTTGGGTAGCAAAGTTGCGTTGAATGATTTGATTAAGCTTTGATCTTCTTTTAATTTGATTCTTCTCTTAGGCTTGTTGGCTTGTCTCTAGGCTTTCTAATTGACGGCCATTCCTAGTTCCTCTCCAGCAGCATGACGGCTTTAGTATTCTATTATTTGTGTGAATTTAGGGTTAGACTTGAGTTGTATTTATAAATTTTAAATTGTTTTGAGCCGTCGATGAAGCTAGGGTGAATCCAGACCATCCATCTCAAGAGAGGCCAATAAGAAAGAGACATGTAAGCCCTAGTGACTCAGCCAAGCATCAGAATTCGACCAGACCCTGACCAGGCCAGCCAGGACCTGACCAGCAGGTCATTCTGACCTGGGCGCACTTGGCAGGTGCGCCAGGCTAAAAATGTACTGATGCACTTCCCAAGTGCGCCAGTTCAACTTTTTTCTGACGCACTTCCCAAGTGCGCCAGTGCATTCTGACCCGTTTTCTGGTTTTTCTACCCAACTTCGTTCGTCCATATCTTCTTCATACGATATCCGTTTTACGCAAACTTGGACTCTATCTCAAGCAGAATTTCGAGACGAACGCAATGGCCTAACCCATTTCCCTTGATTTCATCATTTATAATTAATTATACTTTAATTTGTGAAGCTTAACGTTATAGAATTCATGGGGGGTTACATTCTCCCCCACTTAAAAGGATTTCGTCCCCGAAATCTTCAAGTTAGGAAGAATGTATATCCTACCATCCAACAGTCCATCTACTCAACCAACAAACACAGGCATCCACTATCCTTAAAAGACTTCTAATGCTTCATGATCATATGCATAGTGTGTGTACATGTCCTTATCTAATGCAGAAATCAGGCGGTCTACTGATTCAGTTGACCTCCTTAATGCAAATTATGTAAGTGTCATGAATCCATTATGTATGCAAACCTTCCTATTCATGATTCTACATGAGTGCACAATCATTCATATAAATGCAACATCCACATGACAACACATTAAACTTCAACCATATACGAATATAAATACATATATGCATATGCAATATGAGGTGACTGAGCCGATCTAAAACCTAGATTGTGTGTGTATATGCAACCATGAGCAACCACTAGCAATCACTTGCAACCACTTGCAACCATCATCCATAACATGTTTCAATTACATGTTTTCATCCAAAGGGTTTCTACCTAAAAGATAAGGTCGAGGAGATATACCTAAAAAGATAGATACAAGCACAACTTAAGAAAAAGAGAGGTCAAAGATGTACCCTCAAAAAGAAGAGGGTAGGCAGCGCGTATTCTGTCCTCAGTTTCCCAAGTCGCGTCTTCCTCGGCGTCGCTCCACTGAACTTTAACAAGTTTGACTTCGCGGTTGCGTAGCTTTTTCACTTCAGTTCCTATTATGCGGGTTGGAACTCTCCTCACAGTTGCTTCGCGTTCCACTTCGGCTTCTTCTAGAATGCTTGGTTCCACCACTTCCGTTGATTCATGTAGACATTTTCGGAGATGAGAAACGTGAAAGACATTGTGAATTCCAGCCAATCTTTCAGGCAGATCTACTCCATAAGCCATTTTCCCAATCTTCTCGATGATAGGGAACGGTCCTACAAATGTTGGTGCTAGCTTTCCTGCGGATCCAAAGCGAACGACGTTCCTTAAAGGGGATACCTAAAGGAAAACCTTGTCCCCAACCTCAAATTCAAGGTCGGTTCTTCTTTTGTCGGCGTAGGATTTCTGTCTGTCTTTGGCTGTCTTCATTCTCCTACGTATCAAGTCCACTTTCTCTGAAGTTTCTCGACTCATGTCTGGCCCAAGTATAAGCTTATCTGTAGACTCCCACCAACAAGTTGGTGATTTGCACGGTCTTCCATACAAGGCTTCGAAGGGTGCCATGCCGATGGTAGCTTGGTAGCTGTTGTTGTAGGCAAATCCCACTAAAGGAAGGTGATCCTCCCACGTCCCTCCAAAGTCAAGAACGCAAAGTCTTAAAAGATCCTCTAAAACTGTAACACCCCGTGTATTCTATAATAGTGAAATTCACAAATTAAAGTATAATTAATTTCAAATCAAAGAATTAAGTGAAACGGGATACGCCATTGCGTTCGTCTCGGAATTCTTCTTGGGATAGAGTCCGAGTTTGCGTAAAACAGACTCCGTATGAGGGAGATATGACCTCCGGAAGTTTCAGAATTCAGTTTAAAATTCAAACAGACAGAAACAGTTCAGAAAACAGTTCAAAATTCAAAAAAATCGGACCCAGATTAGGCTGGGCGGGAATTTGCCCGCCCAAGGCACCCAGGTCGACTGGGTAGTCGACCTGGGTCACCCAGGTCGACTGAGTAGTCAACCTGGGGGTCGACTGGGTAGTCAACCTGGCCTGTAACGAACCGGGATTTTCGACTCCGAAAATCAACATCCAACTACCATGTTGACCATTCAGACATCGAATATTCCAGATCATTAGTAGAAAGAAGTTAGAGGGTGAGAATAGATAAGATAGAAATATTAGAATAGAAGAAGAAGAAACACCATAACACAGAGTCTCACATCGCAGCGGAACAAAATATAATACAGAAATAACCTTTATTGAAAGCTTTTGAAATACTTACAATATCAGAGTACACATCTGGACAGTGATACTAATCTGTCCTCATATAACACACAGCGGAATAATAATATCATACGTCTGGATTCTTCCAGCTCGTCTCTTCATAGCAGTCGATAACCTGAACCTGTACAACCCGGTCTAACCCGAGCATTTACAAAACACCGGGTCAGTCTGGTGAACCAGAGTGAGATAAACTCGCACAGTAATAAGGGTGAACCATCCAATCATGATTTTTAAGTTCAAAACTTTTTCAAAAGAAAAGGATAATCGTAAGACCAAATCCACACATAAACACGGACGATTTTTACCTTACGATAACCCAAAACAGTTTTTGAAACCAATATCTTGTCTGATATTATAATAATGTCTAAGTACAAGTAAATAACAATCTAGTGGAACGCTTGCATCTCACGCTCCACATATATAGTATACAATCAAAACCCGCAGGCGCTTATTGGAGATTGGATTCCACCTCGACAAGGTATGGGACCACCTGCCGATAGTGTATCTCTAGAGACGAATACACTGGGTTCAACAAGAACTTCTTGCAACCCGGCCCTCACATGACCAACCACTCATTTCGCTTGAGTGTATCGAATGTATATCACCGACGGTTGGGATCAGCAACCGTCTCCCGACAAGGGACAGCATCGAAACATAGATTTAAGAAACAAATAGGACTTCCTCTAGATAGGTGATCATACACCCTAATGGGAGCGACCCACATAGCCATGCTGCCTGCCCGATTTTTGTCATTTCCCGGTTGATGAGGCCAGAATTAACTTCTGATCATCTGGTCACCATTCACTTTGAATGCCACATCGTCAGATCCGTCAGATATCACTAATTGACGTCCACAAAAATACTCTAGCCGAAAGCTAGAGAATGGCAATTCCCTGCCAACAACTATAGCACGTTTGAAGAAATCAACGTACGTGACCCTTTGGAAATACTCTGTCAGACATTCGTCCATACACGTCATCCAGGAACAGGATGAACCGAAGGTATTCTCCTACCGCATCCATATAGGAATCACCCCATGGATCAGTAGCGAGAAGTCCTTGCACTCGTGGATTCCAACCACGACCGAACCACAGTTTATCTCTGGCTGCTAAACCAGAGATTCTTAGCAGTTTCTCCGCTTATGAAGATCCACGGTCTTCAATGCTCCATCTCGACCGTCTTCAAATATCTTCACATATTTGTTGGTCGGAATGGTTTTCGAATGTAAATTCGATCCCGATCTTTCCATACCAACAATCGTATTGGTCAGGTTTGATAGTCGGTGTTTTAACTATCAAAATATACAGTGTTTCAATCATGCCACTCCAATGAGTTCACTGATTTAGCATTCAGCATCACTTGGCCTTTGACAAACTAATTTTCTTTTTGTTAAATTGAAACTTCCAATTCTTTTAATATTCAAAAATATGATATTTGAATAACTCTAATTGATTAGTTAACATTCGTCTTAACTCCATTCGCTTGACTCTAGATCACAGCGATCACAATGGTTACGCCTGATTCCCTCAGGAAACATCCGACCGCCGTAGGCTATCTGCAGCCCTGCGAATTACGCTAGCAGTCGTACGAAATGGCAACTTAGCCGAATAATTATGTTTGGCTAATTCTATCTCAAATAACTACATTCCATTTCCCATTTTGAAATTCCATTTAAAATCCTCCTTTTTACTAGATCTCGTTTTCAAATAACGTTAATGTAAAGTTAACGCTTTTCACTTTAATTCTCACTTGAAACTCTGGTTTATAATAAACCCTTTTTATCGTAATCTCCTTTCCCTTAATTCATATAATTGAGTACGTTTATTTCCTTTCACCATTCAATTGGCTTGCATCTCATATTCGGTCACCTTTTAAATGAATTCCCATTTAAAAATATATTCCTAAATTTATCAACATTAACTACTTTAGTAGTTAATCCCTTTATTAACTAAATTAAATATTAAATCCCTTTTTGAATCCTTCTTTAAATTCAAACAATATTCGTTTAACTATTTTAGTCAAAACACATTAACTTGATAAACAATTCTAATTCCAAACGGTCGATTTAATAAACTCAAAAACTTGATTATCTCATTTACCGATTTCAACAATCCTCGCTTTAAATTAATTAATTTAAATAGATTCTGTTTACAAAACAAATTTCAAGGTTTAACCATTTAATTCATTTCTTATTCTTCAACTGGTAAATCAACATTTTCTTTGCAAAATAACTTCATAACAAATCAAAGTCTTAAACAAATAAAATATTTATTTATTTTTCTTAGATAACTTTTATTCAAATAATATAATTCAAATCTAACTCTGGTTATAAAATAAATTTTTTAACCTCAACTCTATCGATTCACCTGACGGTGAATCAATATCTATAACTCGATTGGTTTTAAAGGCCATACTCTGCCAAACACTTAACCAATATCGCCCATTGGTTCAAACCAAACAGATGTTGAATATTCAATTAATAATCAACCATCAAATCAATCACACAAACAGATCAGTTCATATATGAGCATATGAAAATAAATAATACATTTGAGGAATCCGGTTGGATCCCCCCAACCTGTTCTTCCCTGTATTCAAATGGTTTTTCTCAGATCAGACGGTCCAGTTTTGTTTAACTGATAAATTAAATAACGACCATTTAATATCAACCATAAGCAATTCAAACAATTCAACCATTTAAAACACGTTTATAAATAAACGTGACCAACCAAGGTGAGTTACCTTTATTGGAACCAATCGTTAACATAACGATTTGGTATTTCACTGAAATTAAACACAGTTTAATTTCATCGGTTAAATCAACAGTTAAATAGATGACTAGCAAAACAGTCAACCATCGGCAAGCAGAGCACACAAAATAAAAACACCCAATTTATATAAAATATAAAAAGGGTAACTGAGTGAGTTTAACTCATCTTGATTTACTTGTCGCTGAGCGATTTATTTAATTAAATTAAACTAATGTTTAATTTAATTAAAATTCTCGGATAATTCCAGGACTGTCCAGACTGGATCCAGAATGTAATGTTCATTGTAACGGTACCGGCATAGCTTCTTTGATCCAATTCTGATATCACAGACATAAATAATAAATGATATAAGTTTACGGTTTCTACGTTTTATTTTAATCAATCTATTTTCTTTAATTAAAAATTAACTATAACTAATTACTTTGTTAAGCACAAGTATATGACGACTACTTCGTTTTGGTTTCTATCTCTTGTTCATCCCAGTTCACACGTTATCCTATATTGAGTAAAATAGTGTTACTAAATAATAATATAATATAATATAATTAATCAATTTATCATTTAATCAACACAAGTTAAAATTAGTTACTATGAAAATTCTGGTTCCTTCGTTTCAGCACTTCGTTCCTTGAATTCGAATTAAACACTGGACCCTTTTCTTTGATCTCATCTTCCAGGCTACTGCCTTTTCTCGCTCCAGTTCGTTGAAGTCCCTACCCCGCATACCATAAACACCCACCAAACATTCGATCGACGTGGCCCTCAACCCCATCGGAGTCAGATCTGATGCTCCCCGAAGATGCGCGCCACCTCTTCTGCTGAACGGATCCAGCCCCACCACCAGTGTTCCGTCCATCCCTACATACCACCGCACCAGATCCCACTCTCGAACCCCTGGGTCATGCTTGCGCCAATCTACTCCCTCCTCGATCCGACAGCATCGAAAGCCCCGCTTCACGTCATTCTCCTCCATGCAGCGTACCCACAGCTAGCGGCTCGGCTCGCCACACTCCGCATGTAGCCGCTTCAGGTCACTAGCGTCTGCTCAGCCCATGTCGCGATCGAACTCATCACACCCGAGACAGCATATACCCTGACGTTGTTTGTGGATTTTGATTAAAAGAAAACATGGCTAGCGTTGTATTTGCTGGGAAGAAAAGGATATTCATGAGTATTACGGTTGAGAGGAAGAGTTGCTTCCCTAGAAAGAACAACTACATGGTGCTATTTATAGGCAAAGATGGTTTGGGGATCACGAAAGAAACAGTACAAGGAGTAAATGTGGCCGTCACGTTTTATGGTAGGTTGCACGACAGTGTAGCTGTGGGCTTTGCATTTCTTAGCTTGTCATGTCTTCATTTCTTAGGTCTGTGGGATGACTTAGGTCTGCCGAGGTGAAAGCGAAATGAAGTATTACCGGAGAGGAGGAAATAGGTAGCTGCATGTGCGTGTCCTGCCTTGTACCATATGGTAGCTGTGCATGTCTATTGATTGGTAGATGGGTAGGGTATCGGCTGCTTTGACCAAAATATATGCATAGGTTAGAGAGTTTGAAAAGACGGATCAGGCATTGAGTTTTCAATTCGATGGAAGATGGAAGATTTATGGCAGTGCTTTCACTTCAATGATGTATAGAACAATTTATTTTTTTAGTTGAGAGAGTACGGTTTTTATTAACTAGTATTAGCCGATACTTCATCCCCAAGTAACGCGATAATATTACTATAAATGGTTTCTGTTTACTGATAAAAAGCTAATCTTGGTGTAAAAAGGTATTCCGGTCCTAATGGGACAAGTTTCGTCGAATTCCGAGGTCGTATGGAAAAATTTCCTTTATGAAACCGGAAATGAACACGCTTTTAATTTTTTCACGGTCACCAGATAAATCAAATCCACTTGAAACTGCGAACATCGACAATAACTTTTTGATACGAACCCAACGGCACTGGTTTCGTCGCATTCTGAGACTGTTGCCCCGGTAGGCTGTTTTTACCCTGAACCGCCTTACCCTTTTTAACACCAAATTTTCCGGTCTCTAAAAATAACAAACTATATACTTATTCTGACTCTAATCGACGATACGAACTCAACGGAACTGGTTTCGTGGCCTAATTCGATCGTCTTCTCAAGTTACACTCAAATATCCCTTTATTTATTTAAATACGCGCTATAGAAATTGAACGGGCGTTTACGGCTACCGTGGTTACATACGACATCGGTTTTCCACGCAATTCACCACCGTACAATAATTTAACGATACGGTTTTAATGAAACTGATTTCGTCGAAATCTGAGTCCGTTTGCAAAATGGCCATTTTAAAGGCCTATAATTTTATAACGATTTTCCATAGCGACTATTTCAAATTTTGATTTAGCCATAACTATCAAACTATAACACGAAATCTGGATTTTTCTCTTTCATATGAAAATTATCGTCAATACGGTTCCAACGTGTCTTGTTTCACAGAAATCCGATTTATATCGGACTCTGTATTCTCGGTTGAAGTTCAAAACTTCAATTTACGAACTGCACGCCATTTTCAAGCTCGATTTATATTATATAAATAAAATTAACGTTCAACTTCGTTTTTAATAACGAACTCAATATTAAATTCCATCAATATTCCCAACATAATATTTAAAACTAATTTAAATATTCATATTCAAATGGTCGAAAAACACGGGTCGTTACATTCTTCCCCCCTTAAAATAATTTCGTCCTCGAAATTGTTAAGATTAGAAAGAACGTTATAAACTCGTTAATCTAATTTTATATTAAATTAGAAACCAATTCAATACTGTAAATAAATAATTTCAAAAATACTGAAAATTTTCTAATACTTCAAATTTCCGAAAATTTCGCCAGCATCTCCTCTGTACGGTTCAATCGGTACAACCACTATTCGCCTTTTCTAGGCCTTCTCCAATCCAAAAGAAACAAAACAGCCAAGCGGCTTGCCAAACAGGCTCATAAACCACCAAACCCATATAAAAATAAACGTGTACCTTTTTGTCGGGCATACCATTATATCCTTCCATTTGCTACCCTGCCAGCATATACAAATGCATCCCCAAACAAAATTCCAATTTTATCTTCAAAACCAGATCATTCACGCGTCCAAGCCAGATCCCATTCTTAATTCAATTTCCATCCATTATCAATTCCAACTCTTAACTTACCAGTCCAACACCATTTCAGATTCCTGTCTCGCAATTCAAAATCTGGTTCTACTCGATATAATATATCTCGATTAAATTTTCAGTTAATTGGTTCCAATTAAATTCATATTTGTTTTCACAAATTTCTATTTAATTTTGTCTTTGTTCAAACAATCTTCCAGGGAGTTTTTAAACAGTTCATCGCTTTCAAAAATCAAATATTTCTTTTCAAAATTTAAAACAACTTGTTTTTCTCAAAGCCATTCAAAACAAGATTTTTGGTAGTAATCCGTCACTTAGAACTCGAAAATGAACACTGATGATGTGGCCAGCATCCTCAGAGTTATTTCCCAGCTATCGAAGTGAGTTCAATACTATATCATTTTCAAACTCATATTTAAACACTTCCTTTTTGAAATTTATTTCAAAATATCGTTCACGATGCTTGTAAACCAAATTTAAAATCTCCCAGGATTTTTTTAAAAATCTCATATATTCAAGTTCATTTGCAATCTTCTTTCCCACTTTAAGGAATTTTAATTTCAAATTCTGATTTAGATTTCAGATTTAATCCATCTGTTTTTCATATTATACGAATTCTAATTGGTTATTTATATAACCATTTCAATTATAATCAACCAACACATCCAATATACTATAATACTTCAAATGTTAATCATTCCTTTGTATTAAAATACCATTTGGGTAAAATTATTTCATTTACCCTCTTTCAAAAACATACTGTGTCGAATTATTCTGTTCAAGAGTTTAGAAACACTTATCGACACAGTTTGCATTACTGTATCGACCAGAATTCATAAACTACTCGACAAACCAATCAACACAATATAAACAGTTTTTATAACAATTTACAAATACGCGCTCATGTATATACACTCAAACTCAATCTAGGGTATTTCTAACCCCATCTCTACTGAGTCACGCCACAGAGCCAAGGTAATTACTTAACCAATAGCTCTGATACCACTGTAACGAACCGGGATTTTCGACTCCGAAAATCAACATCCAACTACCATGTTGACCATTCAGACATCGAATATTCCAGATCATTAGTAGAAAGAAGTTAGAGGGTGAGAATAGATAAGATAGAAATATTAGAATAGAAGAAGAAGAAACACCATAACACAGAGTCTCACATCGCAGCGGAACAAAATATAATACAGAAATAACCTTTATTGAAAGCTTTTGAAATACTTACAATATCAGAGTACACATCTGGACAGTGATACTAATCTGTCCTCATATAACACACAGCGGAATAATAATATCATACGTCTGGATTCTTCCAGCTCGTCTCTTCATAGCAGTCGATAACCTGAACCTGTACAACCCGGTCTAACCCGAGCATTTACAAAACACCGGGTCAGTCTGGTGAACCAGAGTGAGATAAACTCGCACAGTAATAAGGGTGAACCATCCAATCATGATTTTTAAGTTCAAAACCTTTTCAAAAGAAAAGGATAATCGTAAGACCAAATCCACACATAAACACGGACGGTTTTTACCTTACGATAACCCAAAACAGTTTTTGAAACCAATATCTTGTCTGATATTATAATAATGTCTAAGTACAAGTAAATAACAATCTAGTGGAACGCTTGCATCTCACGCTCCACATATATAGTATACAATCAAAACCCGCAGGCGCTTATTGGAGATTGGATTCCACCTCGACAAGGTATGGGACCACCTGCCGATAGTGTATCTCTAGAGACGAATACACTGGGTTCAACAAGAACTTCTTGCAACCCGGCCCTCACATGACCGACCACTCATTTCGCTTGAGTGTATCGAATGTATATCACCGACGGTTGGGATCAGCAACCGTCTCCCGACAAGGGACAGCATCGAAACATAGATTTAAGAAACAAATAGGACTTCCTCTAGATAGGTGATCATACACCCTAATGGGAGCGACCCACATAGCCATGCTGCCTGCCCGATTTTTGTCATTTCCCGGTTGATGAGGCCAGAATTAACTTCTGATCATCTGGTCACCATTCACTTTGAATGCCACATCGTCAGATCCGTCAGATATCACTAATTGACGTCCACAAAAATACTCTAGCCGAAAGCTAGAGAATGGCAATTCCCTGCCAACAACTATAGCACGTTTGAAGAAATCAACGTACGTGACCCTTTGGAAATACTCTGTCAGACATTCGTCCATACACGTCATCCAGGAAGTGGATGAACCGAAGGTATTCTCCTACCGCATCCATATAGGAATCACCCCATGGATCAGTAGCGAGAAGTCCTTGCACTCGTGGATTCCAACCACGACCGAACCACAGTTTATCTCTGGCCGCTAAACCAGAGATTCTTAGCAGTTTCTCCGCTTATGAAGATCCACGGTCTTCAATGCTCCATCTCGACCGTCTTCAAATATCTTCACATATTTGTTGGTCGGAATGGTTTTCGAATGTAAATTCGATCCTGGTCTTTCCATACCAACAATCGTATTGGTCAGGTTTGATAGTCGGTGTTTTAACTATCAAAATATATAGTGTTTCAATCATGCCACTCCAATGAGTTCACTGATTTAGCATTCAGCATCACTTGGCCTTTGACAAACTAATTTTCTTTTTGTTAAATTGAAACTTCCAATTCTTTTAATATTCAAAAATATGATATTTGAATAACTCTAATTGATTAGTTAACATTCGTCTTAACTCCATTCGCTTGACTCTAGATCACAGCGATCACAATGGTTACGCCTGATTCCCTCAGGAAACATCCGACCGCCGTAGGCTATCTGCAGCCCTGCGAATTACGCTAGCAGTCGTACGAAATGGCAACTTAGCCGAATAATTATGTTTGGCTAATTCTATCTCAAATAACTACATTCCATTTCCCATTTTGAAATTCCATTTAAAATCCTCCTTTTTACTAGATCTCGTTTTCAAATAACGTTAATGTAAAGTTAACGCTTTTCACTTTAATTCTCACTTGAAACTCTGGTTTATAATAAACCCTTTTTATCGTAATCTCCTTTCCCTTAATTCATATAATTGAGTACGTTTATTTCCTTTCACCATTCAATTGGCTTGCATCTCATATTCGGTCACCTTTTAAATGAATTCCCATTTAAAAATATATTCCTAAATTTATCAACATTAACTACTTTAGTAGTTAATCCCTTTATTAACTAAATTAAATATTAAATCCCTTTTTGAATCCTTCTTTAAATTCAAACAATATTCGTTTAACTATTTTAGTCAAAACACATTAACTTGATAAACAATTCTAATTCCAAACGGTCGATTTAATAAACTCAAAAACTTGATTATCTCATTTACCGATTTCAACAATCCTCGCTTTAAATTAATTAATTTAAATTGATTCTGTTTACAAAACAAATTTCAAGGTTTAACCATTTAATTCATTTCTTATTCTTCAACTGGTAAATCAGCATTTTCTTTGCAAAATAACTTCATAACAAATCAAAGTCTTAAACAAATAAAATATTTATTTATTTTTCTTAGATAACTTTTATTCAAATAATATAATTCAAATCTAACTCTGGTTATAAAATAAATTTTTTAACCTCAACTCTATCGATTCACCTGACGGTGAATCAATATCTATAACTCGATTGGTTTTAAAGGCCATACTCTGCCAAACACTTAACCAATATCGCCCATTGGTTCAAACCAAACAGATGTTGAATATTCAATTAATAATCAACCATCAAATCAATCACACAAACAGATCAGTTCATATATGAGCATATGAAAATAAATAATACATTTGAGGAATCCGGTTGGATCCCCCCAACCTGTTCTTCCCTGTATTCAAATGGTTTTTCTCAGATCAGACGGTCCAGTTTTGTTTAACTGATAAATTAAATAACGACCATTTAATATCAACCATAAGCAATTCAAACAATTCAACCATTTAAAACACGTTTATAAATAAACGTGACCAACCAAGGTGAGTTACCTTTATTGGAACCAATCGTTAACATAACGATTTGGTATTTCACTGAAATTAAACACAGTTTAATTTCATCGGTTAAATCAACAGTTAAATAGATGACTAGCAAAACAGTCAACCATCGGCAAGCAGAGCACACAAAATAAAAACACCCAATTTATATAAAATATAAAAAGGGTAACTGAGTGAGTTTAACTCACCTTGATTTACTTGTCGCTGAGCGATTTATTTAATTAAATTAAACTAATGTTTAATTTAATTAAAATTCTCGGATAATTCCAGGACTGTCCAGACTGGATCCAGAATGTAATGTTCATTGTAACGGTACCGGCATAGCTTCTTTGATCCAATTCTGATATCACAGACATAAATAATAAATGATATAAGTTTACGGTTTCTACGTTTTATTTTAATCAATCTATTTTCTTTAATTAAAAATTAACTATAACTAATTACTTTGTTAAGCACAAGTATATGACGACTACTTCGTTTTGGTTTCTATCTCTTGTTCATCCCAGTTCACACGTTATCCTATATTGAGTAAAATAGTGTTACTAAATAATAATATAATATAATATAATTAATCAATTTATCATTTAATCAACACAAGTTAAAATTAGTTACTATGAAAATTCTGGTTCCTTCGTTTCAGCACTTCGTTCCTTGAATTCGAATTAAACACTGGACCCTTTTCTTTGATCTCATCTTCCAGGCTACTGCCTTGTCTCGCTCCAGTTCGTTGAAGTCCCTACCCCGCATACCATAAACACCCACCAAACATTCGATCGACGTGGCCCTCAACCCCATCGGAGTCAGATCTGATGCTCCCCGAAGACGCGCGCCACCTCTTCTGCTGAACGGATCCAGCCCCACCACCAGTGTTCCGTCCATCCCTACATACCACCGCACCAGATCCCACTCTCGAACCCCTGGGTCATGCTTGCGCCAATCTACTCCCTCCTCGATCCGACAGCATCGAAAGCCCCGCTTCACGTCATTCTCCTCCATGCAGCGTACCCACAGCTAGCGGCTCGGCTCGCCACACTCCGCATGTAGCCGCTTCAGGTCACTAGCGTCTGCTCAGCCCATGTCGCGATCGAACTCATCACACCCGAGACAGCATATACCCTGACGTTGTTTGTGGATTTTGATTAAAAGAAAACATGGCTAGCGTTGTATTTGCTGGGAAGAAAAGGATATTCATGAGTATTACGGTTGAGAGGAAGAGTTGCTTCCCTAGAAAGAACAACTACATGGTGCTATTTATAGGCAAAGATGGTTTGGGGATCACGAAAGAAACAGTACAAGGAGTAAATGTGGCCGTCACGTTTTATGGTAGGTTGCACGACAGTGTAGCTGTGGGCTTTGCATTTCTTAGCTTGTCATGTCTTCATTTCTTAGGTCTGTGGGATGACTTAGGTCTGCCGAGGTGAAAGCGAAATGAAGTATTACCGGAGAGGAGGAAATAGGTAGCTGCATGTGCGTGTCCTGCCTTGTACCATATGGTAGCTGTGCATGTCTATTGATTGGTAGATGGGTAGGGTATCGGCTGCTTTGACCAAAATATATGCATAGGTTAGAGAGTTTGAAAAGACGGATCAGGCATTGAGTTTTCAATTCGATGGAAGATGGAAGATTTATGGCAGTGCTTTCACTTCAATGATGTATAGAACAATTTATTTTTTTAGTTGAGAGAGTACGGTTTTTATTAACTAGTATTAGCCGATACTTCATCCCCAAGTAACGCGATAATATTACTATAAATGGTTTCTGTTTACTGATAAAAAGCTAATCTTGGTGTAAAAAGGTATTCCGGTCCTAATGGGACAAGTTTCGTCGAATTCCGAGGTCGTATGGAAAAATTTCCTTTATGAAACCGGAAATGAACACGCTTTTAATTTTTTCACGGTCACCAGATAAATCAAATCCACTTGAAACTGCGAACATCGACAATAACTTTTTGATACGAACCCAACGGCACTGGTTTCGTCGCATTCTGAGACTGTTGCCCCGGTAGGCTGTTTTTACCCTGAACCGCCTTACCCTTTTTAACACCAAATTTTCCGGTCTCTAAAAATAACAAACTATATACTTATTCTGACTCTAATCGACGATACGAACTCAACGGAACTGGTTTCGTGGCCTAATTCGATCGTCTTCTCAAGTTACACTCAAATATCCCTTTATTTATTTAAATACGCGCTATAGAAATTGAACGGGCGTTTACGGCTACCGTGGTTACATACGACATCGGTTTTCCACGCAATTCACCACCGTACAATAATTTAACGATACGGTTTTAATGAAACTGATTTCGTCGAAATCTGAGTCCGTTTGCAAAATGGCCATTTTAAAGGCCTATAATTTTATAACGATTTTCCATAGCGACTATTTCAAATTTTGATTTAGCCATAACTATCAAACTATAACACGAAATCTGGATTTTTCTCTTTCATATGAAAATTATCGTCAATACGGTTCCAACGTGTCTTGTTTCACAGAAATCCGATTTATATCGGACTCTGTATTCTCGGTTGAAGTTCAAAACTTCAATTTACGAACTGCACGCCATTTTCAAGCTCGATTTATATTATATAAATAAAATTAACGTTCAACTTCGTTTTTAATAACGAACTCAATATTAAATTCCATCAATATTCCCAACATAATATTTAAAACTAATTTAAATATTCATATTCAAATGGTCGAAAAACACGGGTCGTTACATGGCCCCTGAGCCAGGTCGAACCCAGCCCCTCCTGGCTTGCCTGGTCTGTGCTTGGCCAAATTTTTGGACTTTGTCTTGTCACTAGGGCTAGGTGTCATCTCCTGATTGGTTTCTCTTTGAAACGAATAGCTAATATTGATCTAAGCTCCATCGACGGCTCTAATCAATTCACAAACTCTATAAAAAGGACCTAAGACTCCATCTAATTCATACAAATAAAAATGAGAATGAGACTCTCATGCTGCTGAAGAAAGACTAGGAGTAGCCGTCAAAATTGAGAGACGATTAGGAGTCGATTCGAAAGCTTAAAGCAACAACAATTAAATCAAAACAACGCTTACAACAAAGGATAGCTTCTCCAAATTCAGAATTCAGAATCCTGAATTGAAGATTCGTCATACGTTGTAAGTAGAGTGCTATTCCGATGTGAATGAATAATTGAGTTTTTGATTTGTGTAAAATGAGAAATGGAATTGTACTTAATTTGTGGTGATGATAATTCATAATTGTATGTTGGTATGATTCTAATTATGAATAGATTTGGGATGTTGTGGTATAATGATGTTAGACCTATTGGATATTTGCAAGTATATGATTCATGTTGAAAGCTAACGACTATATGTTTGTGGTAGTTTATTTCAACACCTATGGGATATTTGCAAGTATATGATTCATGTTGAAAGTTAACGACTATATGTTTGTGGTAGTTTATTACAACAAAGTTAAGACTTATGCAAGTATATGATTCACTATTATGCCAACATGATTTTAGATCCTTCTATGTATATTTTTATGATCATTTTTAGTGTAGTTGGATCCATTTGGGTATTATGATTCATATGAATTTATGTTGGAATTGGCATCATGATTCAAGTGTAAAACCATACTTTTGTATTAGTGACAAAAGTAAGCACCTTTGTGAACTTGTGTTGACTTTATGAACATGGCTAGTTTATGTTTGACTTTATGCCCAAACAAAATATGTTTTAGGCCTATGATGTTATCAAAATCATATGATAATATATGCGACACACAATTAAGTTAGATTTACATTTTAAATGCAAGTTTACATGAATAGATTAAAAACCATGATTCATGTTTAGGTATGTTTTATGTCATGATTATATGCTATTACAATGCAAGTTCACAAGTGCCTAATTTATGTTAATTAGACCGTTATGTTGCAAGTTTATGCGTTTACACACCCCTTTTTGATGTTACTTAGAATATATAAACACCATGTTCTAAGCCTCCCCTTTTTCATGTGGCTAAGTTGGGCTTAAATGTTAAGCCCAACATAATATAGCGAACGTATAAAACGGGGGTAATAGCATTGGGTTAAAAATATAAAACATGTGTGTTGGCATGTTTGACGCAGGCCAACGACCTTGAAAACATTTAAGTGGTATAAATTAATTTTACCCAATAAAGATGAATTTGAATAATGGGCTGCAACTATTTACATATAAAAAGAAAAGAGACAAAATATGTAAACTTAGAAAATACGATGTGTTTAACCCGAGGTTGGATTGAGCTGTGACATAAACCTGCCCAGACCCGCCAGGCTGTCCAGTAGTCACAAAAATACCTATCCAATGTGGGTGGTTAAACATTGAGCCCAATAAAGACCCGAGGTTAGACTGAGTTGTGACGTAAGACTGCCCGGAACCAATCGGCAATAGGCAGTCACAACAATACCTGTCTAATGTGAGAGGTCGAGGCTTTAATAAGACAATTAAGGATGAGTCAGGATTGATAGGATTAAGTAAATTGAATTAATACTTAATCAGATTAAACATGCTAAACTATACAGACTGATTGAGGGTTAGGTTTATACAGAACACTTAACCAACTTAGCATGTTGGCTAGAAATAGTAAACCTAGTAGCGGGGGACCCTTTTCAGCAGTAACCCTACAAGGTGTACCAGGATACCCTGAACTAGGCAGGGTGGGGCACGATTACTGGGCTGACTGTAAGAGGTCAAATCGACGGCGGTGGTGCAGCAGTGTAGGTTCTAACGGGGTGCGGGCGTGCACACACTCCAGCGTAGAAAAATTAGGCACTGGGCATCAGTAGTATACCTGTGCATTCTAGAATTGTGTCGGGCCGCTACCATGGGACTTGATACACCCCATGGTGGGACCAGCATAGGTAGCTACAACATCGGGGGCCGTAAAACACATGTAACTATGCGAGTAGGAGCCGATCATTAGAAATGGATCACTTCACCCTGATTATGGGGTGCCTGTTGGGAACTAGTTTATAGGGGTGCAAAGATTAATATGGGGTACGATAGTATATTCGACTCTAGACAACTTAGCTTAGTTTATAGTGCTTTCCCATTTCCAGTTTGTACTTATCATGCTCATTTCCTTATTCATAGACTGAATAGTCCTAGACTTACTCAGGCTTTATGTCTGACTCTACTTTTCTTTCGTCTTCTTTTCTTTCGTTTCCCCCCACCCCCCCACCCCAGGTCCACCGGGAGGGAATACCGCAGCTTGACCAGTTTTCACATCCAACTTGAAGAGAAAGAATGTATTGCTTGGATCTCTTTCATTTTGGACTATGGCTTTGGATAGCAATTATGGGGACTTATGCAGTTTACTTATGTTTTTATGCTTCTTTAAGTTATGAAATCAAGACAGTTATGAAAATGTAATGCTTTTGGAAGTATTGTAAGACAATTATGGCATGGTTTGTGTAACACATATTTTGATGAAATAAAAGTTGCTGTTGTTTTCCGCTGTTCAAAAATATGTGTATTTATATCTGTCTTGTGTATCTGTGACTTATACTTATAAACCTCCACCAAAATTAGGGCATTCCCTTTGAGAGTGACCCTAACGGAGGTGGGGTGTTTCACTTAGTATCAGAGCATAGGTTTACCAGATAAGATAAAAAGTTTTGAAAATTTATTTTCAAAAGAAAATTTAAAGAAGCATTTTTAAAGAAAAAAATGTTATTTATTTTAAAAAGGCATAGTCCCCCAAAGCCATAGGTACTATCTTTTATCCTTCGTTTTGATTCTATCCTTTCGTTTCAGCATGTCCGAAGAACTTAACTTGCCAAAGGGTGTACCAATACCTGGTTGGTTCAGACGATTCTTAGAAGCAAGGGCCAATCAGCCAGGTCCCACTATTCCTCCTCCCCCAGCTGCAGGAAATCATCCAGCTGCAGGAAATCATCCAGCTGCAGCAGCACCTCTTCCTCCACGTCCTCCGCGTGTTAATGCTTTTGCTAAGATATGTAAAGATTTCAAAGCTATGGGAGGGAAGGACTTTCATGGAACCAAGTCCTTCGTGGCAGCCAGGAATTGGCTGAAGGAAACCGAGGACTTATTCGTTATCTTTGAAGTAGAAGATAGGCAGAACGTACAATTGGCAGTATGGCTACTTAAAGGTAAGGCTTCCTACTGGTGGGAAGTTACCAATGCAGAAAGACCAGTGGAAACATGGGAGGACTTTAGGGCGAGGTTTGAGGATAAATTTCTCTCAGAAGCTGAAAGGAGTCTCCAATTGGAAAAATTCTTATTTCTTAAGCAAGGGAATATGACAGTCAAAGAGTACGTTAATCAGTTCGATCAGCTGGCTAGGTTCGGATTGGACCTAGTCAATACTCTGCACAAGAAGGCTCTCCGTTTAGTCAAAGGATTGAATGAGCCATTACACAGTTTGGCCATGACCCATATACCCATGGGAGCTACGTATGAAAGGTTGGTGCAGATGGCATTGCTGAACGAAGTGGATAAGGGCAAGAAGGAGACAAAGGCAGAAAACTCTCAAGAGAAGAAAGAGGGTTTACAGCCTAAGAAGACAGACTTTAAGAAGGGCGGGAAAGACAACAAGTCCCAAGAGAAGAGGAAGTGTAATTTCTATGGCAAAGTGGGGCACATAGTGAAAGATTGCCGGAAAAAGAAGGCCAAGTTGAATGGTGGGTGCTTTTCTTGCGGTGATATAGGCCACATGGCTATGGATTGCCCAAAGAAGCGAGGGCAGAGGCAGAGGGCTGGATCCACCTCAGGGGCACAGGTTCATGTGCTAGAAGCGCCACCTCTACAACAGCGAGGTATAAATACTTCCGTAGAAAGTGTAGTTTATCTTTATGATCACCCAGTTCGCACTTTATTTGATTCTGGCGCATTGCACTCCTTTATTTCATCTGCTTTAGTAGAATCTCTGCACCTAGAAACTAGTATGGTAGAGGACCCCTTAATTGTTTCAAATCCAATCGGGGGCCCAGCTCATTTGTCTATGGTCTGTGTGGGATTGAAAATTTCTATTCTAAGCGTAGAATTTAGATGTAGTGCCTTTGTTTTGGGCATCTCGGGATATGCTTTGATTTTGGGCTTGGATTGGCTATCCAGTAATGGTGCCATCCTTGATTGTGAGAAAAGGGTGGTTAGGCTTCTGACCCAACTCGGTAACACTCTGGAAATTACTTGTAATCCCTCGTATGCGGTTATGCTTAGTTATCTTGAATCGCTAGATGCTTCTGTTGAGAGTTTGCAATCGGTTAGAGTGGTCCGTGAATATCCGGACGTCTTCAAAGAAGTGAAGGGCTTACCTCCGAAGCGGGAGATAGACTTCCGCATATATCTTGTAGATAATGCAAAGCCCGTTGCGTTGCCCGTTAGACACATGGCTCCACGGGAAAGGAAAGAGCTCAGTAAACAGGTTAAAGAGCTTCTAGAGAAGGGGTTCATTAGAAGGAGCATTTCAGAATGGGGCGCTCCAGTGGTGTTCGCTACAAAGGCGGATGGTTCACTCCATCTATGTGTTGACTATAGGGAGCTCAACAAGCTAACGAAAAAGAATAGGCACCCTCTCCCCAGAATTGACGATCTGTTTGATCAGCTTGTAGGAGCATCAGTTTTCTCCCAACTCGATTTGGCGACCGGATTTCATCAGCTAAGGGTGGCTGAAGATAGCATCGATAAGACAGCATTCAGAACCCCAGACGGCTTCTTTGAATGGCTTGTCATGCCTTTCGGCTTGACAAACGCACCCGCTTACTTCATGGACCTGATGAGTAGGGTGTTCAGAGAATTCCTCAACAAGTTCGTAGTGGTCTTCGTAGACGATATCTTGATCTTCTCGAAGAGTGAAGAATAACATGCTCAGCACCTAAGGGCAATCATGGAAACTCTGCGAGTCCATCAGTTAAAAGCCAAATTCTCCAAATGCCACTTTTGGAGGGAGGAAGTAAGGTTCCTTGGGCACGTAGTATCCAAAGAAGGGTTAGTTGTGGACCCTGCTAAGGTAGTAGCGGTACAGGATTGGAAGACACCAAGGAATGCAACCGAGGTCCGAAGTTTTCTTGGACTAGCAGGTTTCTACCGAAAATTCATAAGGGATTTTGCGAAAATCTCAGCTCCACTCACAAGGCTGACAAAGAAGAATCTAGTGTTCAATTGGGACTTGGATTGCGAGTTTGCTTTCCAACGACTAAAAAGGGCTCTTACAATAGCCCCAGTTCTGATGTTGCCGGATGGAAGCAAAATGTTCACAGTTTATACATATGCATGTAGGACAGGGTTAAGCACTGTCTTGATGCAAGAAGGGAGGGTAGTAGCTTATGGTGGAAGGCAATTGAAAGTTCATGAAAAGAACTACCCGACCCACGATCTTGAGTTAACCGCCATTGTCTTTGCACTTAAGTCTTGGCGCCACTATCTCCTAGGTGAGAAATTCGAACTGTATACTGACCATAAATCTTTGAAGTATCTTTTCTCGTAGAAAGATCTTAACTTGAGGCAACAGAGATGGATGGAGTTTCTTGCCTCGTACGATTTCGAGATCTCCTACACTCCGGGCAAAGGCAACGTAGTGGCAGACGGATTGAGCCGAAAGAAAATGACCCTAAGCCTGCTGTTTGTTGAAAGGCAAAGCCTAGAGTTTATAGCTAGCTTTGACTTTAGGCCCTCCTCCGATTTTGTACTGGGCTTGCTAGCATCTCTCGAAGTACGCCCGACTTTAGTGGACTCAATAGGGCCAGCACAACGCGAAGACCCTCAGCTTGTGGAGACGATTGATAGGCTAATTAGGGGTGAGACTTCAAGTCACCTCAACAGATACTCCATCGACGATAAGGGTTGGCTAAGGCGAGACGGAAGACTATGAGTCCCACAGACAAGGGATTTAGTAAAGACGGTTCTCTAGGAAGCACATCACTCCAAGATGACGATACATCTAGGCGGAGACAAAATGTACAAGGACATAAAGAGAACTTTCTTTTGGAGTGGCATGAAGAAGGACATGGCAGATTTCGTTTCTAAGTGTATGATTTGCCACCAGGTTAAGGTGGAACAGAAGAAACCTAGCGGTCTACTCCATCCTCTAGAGGTCCCACAGTGGAAGTGGGATAGCATCTCAATGGACTTCATTGATGGGCTGCCTAGGTCTAGAAGAGGCAACACTAGCATTTGGGTAATAGTGGATAGGCTTACTAAAAGCACCCACTTTTACCTGTCAAGAGTAAAAGGACTGCCTCATCCCTAGCATCTCTTTATCTCAAGGAAATTGCTCGACTCCATGGAATACCCTCCAGCATTGTTAGTGACCGAGACCCTATCTTCACAAGTGAGTTTTGGCGGAGTCTGCAAGAAGCGGTAAGCACATAGTTATGCTTGAGTATAGCCTATCATCCCCAAACCGACGGCCGGACAGAAAGAGTGAACAGAGTTTTGGAGGTCCTTTTAAGACTGTGCGTCCTTGACTTCGAGGGGACATGGGAAGACCATCTTCCTTTGGTGGAATTTGCCTACAACAACAACTACCAAGCCACCATCAGAATGGCGCCCTTCGAAGCTTTATATGGAAGACCGTGTCGATCGCCCACTTATTGGTGGGAGTCTACTGACAAGCTCATACTTGGACCAGATATGATCCGAGTGACTTCGGAGAAAGTAGACTTGATACGAAGAAGGATGAAGACGGCCCAAGATAGACAGAAATCCTACGCCGACAAGAGAAGGACCGACCTTGAGTTTGAGGTTGGGGACAGAGTTTTTCTAAAGATATCTCCTCTAAGGAACGTTGTTCGTTTTGGATCCACTGGAAAGCTGGCACCAAGATTTGTAGGACCATTTCCTATCATCGAGAAGGTTGGGAAGATGGCCTATTGATTAGAGCTACCCGAAAAACTAGCTGGAGTTCACAACGTCTTTCACGTTTCGCACCTCCGAAAATGTTTACATGAATCTGCTGAAGTGGTAGAGCCAAACATCCTTGAAGAAGCTGAAGTGGAACGCGAATCAACCGTGAGAAGATTTCCAACATGCATCTTAGGAACTGAAGCGAAAAAGCTACGCAACCGCGAAGTCAAGCTCGTCAAAGTTCAGTGGAGCGACGCCGAGGAAGACGCGACTTGGGAAACTGAGGCTAGAATACGTGCAGCCTACCCTTTTCTTTTTGAGGGTACATCTTTGATCTTTCTTTTTCCTTAAGTTGCGCTTTTATCTATCTTTTTAGGTATATCTCCTCGACCTTATCTTTTAGGTAGAAACCCTTTGGATGAAAACATGTAATTGAAACATGTTATGGATGATGGTTGCAAATGGTTGTAAGTGATTGCTAGTGGTTGCTCGTGGTTGCATATACACACACAATCTAGGTTTTAGATTGGCTCAGTCACCTCATATTGCATATGCATATATGTATTTATATTCGTATATGGTTGAAGTTTAATGTGTTGTCATATGTATGTTGCATTTATATGAATGATTGTGCACTCATGTAGAATCATGAATAGGAAGGTTTGCATACATAATGGATTCATGACACTTACATAATTTGCATTAAGGAGATCAATTGAATCAGTAGACCGCTTGATTTTGCATTAGATAAGTACATGTACACACACTTCGCATACGATCATGAAGCATTAGAAGTCTTTTAAGGACAATGGATGCTCGTGTTTGATGGATGAGTAGATGGACGTTTGGATGTTAAGATATACATTCTTCCTAAACTTGAAGATTTCGGGGACGAAATCCTTTTAAGTGGGGGAGAATGTAACACCCCGTGTATTCTATAACAGTGAAATTCACAAATTAAAGTATAATTAATTTCAAATCAAAGAATTAAGTGAAACGGGATACACCATTGCGTTCGTCTCGGAATTCTGCTTGGGATATAGTCCAAGTTTGCATAAAACGGACTCCGTATGAGGGAGATATGACCTTCGGAAGTTTCAGAATTCAGTTTAAAATTCAAACAGACAGAAACAATTCAGAAAATAGTTCAAAATTCAAAAAAAACGGACCCAGATTGGGCTGGGCCGGAATTTTCCCGCCCAAGGCACCCATGTCGACTGGGTAGTCGACCTGGGGCACCCAGGTCGACTGGGTAGTCGACCTGGGGGTCGACTGGGTTGTCGACATGGCTCCTGAGCCAGGTCGAACCCAGCCCCTCCTGGCTGGCCTGGTCTGTGCTTGGTCGAATTTCTGGACTTTGTCTTGTCACTAGGGCTAGGTGTCAGCTCCTGATTGGTTTCTCTTTGAAATGAACGGCTAATATTGATCTAAGCTCCATCGACGACTCTAATCAATTCACAAACTCTATAAAAAGGACCTAAGACTCCACCTAATTCATACAAATAAAAATGAGAATGAGACCGTCATGCTGCTGAAGAAAGACTAGGAGTAGCCGTCAAAATTGAGAGACGATTAGGAGTTGATTCGAAAGCTTAAAGCAACGACAATTAAATCAAAACAATTCCTACAACAAAGGATAACATCTCCAAATTCAGAATTCAGAATGCTGAATTGAAGATTCGTCATACGTTGTAAGTAGAGTGCTATTCCGATGTGAATGAATAATTGAGTTTTTGATTTGTGTAAAATGAGAAATGGAATTGTACTTAATTTGTGGTGATGATAATTCATAATTGTATGTTGCTATGATTCTAATTATGAATAGATTTGGGATGTTGTGGTATAATGATGTTAGACCTATTGGATATTTGCAAGTATATGATTCATGTTGAAAGTTAACGACTATATGTTTGTGGTAGTTTATTTCAACACCTATGGGATATTTGCAAGTATATGATTCATGTTGAAATTTAACGACTATATGTTTGTGGTAGTTTATTACAACAAATTCAAGACTTATACAAGTATATGATTCACTATTATGCCAACATGATTTTAGATCCTTCTATGTATATTTTTATGATCATTTTTAGTGCAGTTGGATCCATTTGGGTATTATGATTCATATGAATTTATGTTGGAATTGGCATCATGATTCAAGTGTAAAACCATACTTTTGTATTAGTGACAAAAGTAAGCACCTTTGTGAACTTGTGTTGACTTTATGAACATGGCTAGTTTATGTTTGACTTTATGCCCAAACAAAATATGTTTTAGGCCTATGTTGTTATCAAAATCATATGATAATATATGCGACACATAATTAAGTTAGATTTACATTTTAAATGCAAGTTTATATGAATAGATTAAAAACCATGATTCATGTTTAGGTATGTTTTATGTCATGATTATATGCTATTACAATGCAAGTTCACAAGTGCCTAATTTATGTTAATTAGACCGTTATGTTGCAAGTTCATGCGTTCACACACCCCTTTTTGATGTTACTTAGAATATATAAACACCATGTTCTAAGCCTCCCCTTTTTCATGTGGCTAAGTTGGGCTTAAATGTTAAGCCCAACATAATATAGCGAACGTATAAAACGGGGGTAATGACGCTGGGTTAAAAATATAAAACATGTGCGTTGGCATGTTTGACGCAGGCCAACGACCTTGAAAACATTTAAGTGGTATAAATTAATTTTACCCAATAAAGATGAATTTGAATAATGGGCTGCAAATATTTACATATAAAAAGAAAAGAGACAAAATATGTAAACTTAGAAAATACGATGTGTTTAACCCGAGGTTGGATTGAGTTGTGACATAAACCTGCCCGGACCCGCCCGGCAGTCCAGTAGTCACAACAATACCTATCCAATGTGGGTGGTTAAACATTGAGCTCAATAAAGACCCGAGGTTAGACTGAGTTGTGACGTAAGACTGCCCGGAACCAACCGGCAACAGGCAGTCACAACAATACCTGTCTAATGTGAGAGGTCGAGGCTTTAATAAGACAATTAAGGCTGAGTCAGGATTGATAGAATTAAGTAAATTGAATTAATACTTAATCAAATTAAACATGCTAAACTATACAGACTGATTGGGGGTTAGGTTTATACAGAACACTTAACCAACTTTGCATGTTGGCTAGAAATAGAAAACCTAGTAGCGGGGGACCCTTTTCAGCAGTAACCCTACAAGGTGTACCAGGATACCCTGAACTAGGCAGGGTGGGGCACGATTACTGGGCTGACTGTAAGAGGTCAAATCGACGGCGGTGGTGCAGCAGTGTAGGTTCTAACGGGGTGTGGGCGTGCACACACTCCGGCGCAGAAAAATTAGGCACTGGGCACCAGTAGTATACCTGTGCATTCTAGAATTGTGTCGGGCCGCCACCATGGGACTTGATACACCCCATGGTGGGACCAGCATAGGTAGCTACAACATAGGGGCCGTAAGACACATGTAACTATGTGAGTAAGAGCCGATCATTAGAAATGGATCACTTCACCCTGATTATAGGGTGCCTGTTGGGAACTAGTTTATAGGGGTGCAGAGATTAATATGGGGTACGATAGTATATTCGACTCTAGACAACTTAACTTATTTTATAGTGCTTTCCCATTTCCAGTTTGTACTTATCATGCTCATTTCCTTATTCATAGACTGAATAGTCCTAGACTTACTCAGGCTTTATGTCTGACTCTACTTTTCTTTCGTTCCCCCCCAGGTCCACAGGGAGGGAATACCGCAGCTTGACCAGGTTTCACATCCATCTTGAAGAGAAAGAATGTATTGCTTGGATCTCTTTCGTTTTGGACTATGGCTTTGGACAGCAATTATGGGGACTTATGCAGTTTACTTATGTTTTTATGCTTCTTTAAGTTATGAAATCAAGACAGTTATGAAAATGTAATGTTTTTGGAAGTATTGTAAGACAATTATGGCATGGTTTGTGTAACACATATTTTGATGAAATAAAAGTTGCTGTTGTTTTCCGCTGTTCAAAAATATGTGTATTTATATCTGTCTTGTGTATCTGTGACTTATACTTATAAACCTCCACCAAAATTAGGGCATTCTCTTTGAGAGTGACCCTAACGGAGGTGGGGTGTTTCAAAAACTCTATTCACCCTTTCTGTCTGGCCATCGGTTTGGGGGTGATAGGCCGTGCTCAAACATAACTGCGTGCCTACAGCTTCTTGCAGACTCCGCCAAAACTCACTCGTGAAGATAGGGTCTTGGTCACTAACAATGCTGGAGGGTATCCCATGGAGTCGAATTATTTCCTTGAGATAAAGAGATGCTAGAGATGAGGCAGTCCTTCTACTTTTGATAGGTATAAAGTGGGCGCTCTTAGTAAGCCTATCCACTATTACCCAAATGCTAGTGTTGCCTCTTATTGACCTAGGCAGTCCATCAATGAAGTCCATTGAAATGCTATCCCACTTCCACTGTGGGACCTCTAGAGGGTGAAGTAGTCCTCCAGGCTTCTTTTGTTCCGCCTTGACCCGTTGGCAGGTCATGCACTTAGAAACGAAATCTGCTACGTCTTGCTTCATGCCGCTCCAAAAGAAAGTCCTTTTTATATCCTTGTACATCTTATCACCGCCAGGGTGTATAGTCATCTTGGAATGATGCGCTTCCTCGAGAACCTTCTTTGTCAACTCCCTTACTTGTGGGACACATAATCTTCCATCTCGTCTCAGCCAACCCTTATCATCGATGGCGTATCTACTGAGGTGACTAGAAGTCTCACCCCTAATAAGTTTATCAATCACATCAACAAGCTGAGGGTCTTCACGTTGTGCCGCCCCTATTGAGTCTAAGAGAGTAGGGTGTACTTTGAGAAATGCTAACAAACCCGGTACGAAATCCGAGGAGGGCCTAAAGTTAAAACTGGCTATATACTCCAAGTTTTGCCTTTCCATAAAGAGAGGGCTTAGGGTCAGTTTCTTTTGGCTCAACGCGTCCGCTACCACGTTGCCTTTTCCGGGAGTATGGGAAATTTCAAAATCATACGAGGCAAGAAACTCCATCCATCTTTGCTGCCTCAAGTTAAGATCCTTCTGGGAGAAGAGATATTTCAACGATTTATGGTCAGTGTATAATTCAAACTTCTCACCTAGGAGATAATGGCGCCAAGACTTAAATGCAAAGACGATGGCGGCCAACTCAAGATCGTGGGTTGGGTAGTTCTTTTCATGAACCTTCAATTGTCTTCCGCCATAAGCTACTACCCTTCCTTCTTGCATTAGAACAGCGCCTAGTCCAGTTCCACATGCATCCGTGTATACTGTGAACATTTTTATTCCATCTGGCAAGGTCAGAACTGGGGTTGTTGTGAGAGCCCTTTTTAATCGTTGGAAAGCAAACTCGCAGTCCAAATCCCAAGTGAAAGCCAGATTCTTCTTTGTTAGACTCGTGAGTGGGGCCGAGATTTTCGCAAAATCCCTAATAAACTTTCGGTAAAACCCGGGTAGCCCAAGAAAGCTTCGAAATTAGGTTGCATTTCTTGGTGTCTTCCAATCTTGCACTGCCACCACTTTCGTGGGGTCCACAGCCAACCCTTCTTTGGACACTATATGCCTAAGAAACCTTACTTCTTTTCTCCAGAAGTGACACTTGGAGAATTTGGCTTTTAGTTGATGTGCACGGAGAGTATCCATGATTTCTTTCAGATGCTGAGCATGTTCTTCCTCACTCTTTGAGAAGATTAAGATATCATCTACGAAGACAACCACAAATTTGCTGAGGAATTTTCTGAACACCCTGCTCATTAGGTCTACAAAATAAGCCGGTGCGTTTGTCAAGCCAAAAGGCATGACAAGCCACTCGAAGAAACCGTCTGGGGTTCTGAATGCTGTCTTATCAATGCTGTCTTCAGCTACTCTTAGCTGACGGAACCCAGTTGCCAGATCAAGTTGGGAGAAGACCGTCGCACCTACAAGCTGATCAAACAAATCGTCGATTCGAGGAAGAGGGTGCCTATTTTTCTTGGTCAATTTGTTTAACTCCCTATAGTCGACGCAAAGGCAAAGCGAACCGTCTGCTTTGGTTGCGAACACCACTAGAGCACCCCATTCCGAAATGCTCCGTCTAATGAACCCCTTTTCGAGAAGTTCTTTAACCTGCTTATTGAGCTCCTTTCTCTCCCTTGGAGCTATGTGTCTGACAGGTAAAGCTACAGGCTTTGCATTATCCATAAGATATATGCGGAAGTCTATTTCCCGCCTCGTAGGTAAGCCTTTTACTTCCTCAAAGACATCAAGAGATTCCCGGACTACTCTAACTGATTGCAAATTCTCATCAGAAGCATCAAACAACTCTAGATAACTAAGCATAACAACATTCAAGGGATTACAAGAGATTTCTAGAGTGTTACCAAGTCGAGTCAAGAGTCTGACTACTCTTTTCTCACAGTTAAGAATGGCACTATTACTGGATAACCAGTCCATGCCTAAGATCAAACCATATCCCGAGAAGCCCAAAACAAAGGCATTACAACTAAACTCAACGCTGAGAATAGAGATTTTCAAACCCAAACAAACCATTGACAAGTAAGTGGAGCCCCCAATTGGATTTGAAACTACTAAGGGATCTTCTACCATACTAGTGTCTAGATGCAGAGATTCTACTAAGGCAGATGAAATAAAAGAGTGTGATGCGCCAGAATCAAAAAGTGTACGAACTGGATGATCATAAAGATAGATTACACTTTCTACAGAAATATTACTACCTCGTTCCTGCTGAGGTGCCACTAGCGCTTGAACTTGACCCCCTGAAGTGGATCCGGCTTTCTGTCCCTGCCCTTTCTTCTTTGGACAGTCCTTAGCTTGGTGTCCAGTTTCTCCACAATGGAAGCAACCACCCATCTTCGCCTTCCTTTTCCGGCAGTCTTTTGATATATGGCCCACAATGCCGCAGAAATTGCACCTTCTCTTCTCATAGGGCTTATTGTTCTTCCCTCCTTTCTTGAAGTCTATTTTCTTTGCTTGTAGACCTTCTTACTTCTCTTCCCCCTTAGTTTCTTTCTTGTCGTGGTCTTCCTCGTGTAGCAACGCCATGTCCACCAGGCTTTCATTAGTCGCACCCGTGGATACATGGGTCATGACAAGGCTGTGTAGAGGCTCATTCAAACCCTTGACGAAGCGGAGTGCCTTCTTGTGCTGGGTGTTTATTAAGTCTAGCCCAAATCTGGCCAGCTGATTAAACTGATTAACATATTCCCTGATCGTCATGCTTCCCTGTTTCAGAGTTAGAAACTTTTCCATTCACAGGCTTCTTTCGGCTTGGGAGAGGAATTTCATCTCAAACCTTGTCCTGAAGTCTTCCCATGTTTCCACCGTCCTCTGAGCATTAGTAACTTCCCACCAATAGGAAGCTTCATCCTTAAGTAACCACACCGCAAGTTGTATCTTTTGCCTGTCATCCACTCTAAAGATGACAAACAAATCCTCAGTCTCCTTTAACCAATTTCTTGCTCCAACAAAAGATCTTGTCCCATAAAAGTATTTTCCATCCATAGCCTTGAAGTCTCTACATGTTTTTGCGAAGGCATTTCCAAAAGGAGGCGGAGGAGGAGGAGGAACCGCGGCCACTGGAGGAGGGATGTCTGCTGGGCCCGCGCCATTGGCCCTTGCTTCTAAGTACCTCCTAAACTAGCCGGGAATCGGCACTCCTTCCGGAAGGTTAAGGTCTCCAGACATGCTGAAAAATAAAGGAAAGATTCAAAACGAAGGATAGAGAAGGATAGATAGGGCACATGGCTTTGAAGGATTTTGGCTTTTTATAAATATAACACTTTTTTCTAAAAAAAATGCTTCTTTAAACTTTCTTTTTGAAAACAATTTTCAAAAACTTTTATCTTGTCTGGTTAACCTATGCTCTGATACCAAGTGAAACACCCAACGTCCATTAAGGTCACTCACAAAGGGAATGCCTTAACTTTGGTGGAGGTTTAGAAGTAAAAGCCACAGATGAACTCAAGACAGATATAAATACACATATTTTAAACACCGGAAACCAAACAAACTTTTATTTCATAAATACGTGTATCAAACAAAAGATTTCCATAATTGTCTCAAAATACTTCCAACATTACAACCTCATAACTGCCTTGATTATTAAAGAAGCATGAAAACATAAATAAAGTGACAAAAATCCCCATAGTGATATCCAAAGCCATTTTCCGAGCAAGAAAGATCCAAATCATACATCTACGTTCTTGTGCTTGTAAAGAGGCTGACTGAGTTGAGCTGTTTCCTCCCCGTGGACGCGGGGGGGGGGGGGGGGGACGAAAGAAAAGAAGACGAAAAGAAAATAGGGTCAGACATAAAGCTTGAATAAATCTAGTAACTCTTCAATATGTGAATAAGAAAAGGGTATGACGGATGTAAACTAAAAATAGGAAAGTGTCACCAGCTAAGGAAGTGTCGAATGTACTATCGCACCCATACTATATCTCTGCACCTATTTGAATTCATTCTAACCGGCACCCCATGGTGAGGGTGAAGTGATCCCCATTCTTATTAAAGATTGGCTCCTACTCGCGTTAACAAGTGTCATACGGCCCCCAAGAATTGTAGATACCTATGCTGGTCCCCCCATGGGGTGTATCAAGACTCATGGTGGCGGCCCCGACACAAAACTAGAAGACATAGGTTATACTACTGGTGTCCCCAGTGCCCTGGTTGTCTACTCCGGAGTGTGTGCACGCCCGCACCCTGTTAGACCTGCACTGTGCACCCACCGCCGTCGTTTGACCGCTTATAATCAGCCCAGTAATCGTGCCCCCACCCTGCCTAGTTTCAGGGTACCGTTGATACCTAACTTTGGGTTACTGCTGAAACGGGTCCCTCGTTACCAGGATTTTCTAGTCAAACATGTTAAGTGGTTAAGTGTCTGTATTTACCTAACCCCACCCATCAATTCTTGTTAACACGTTGAATTTGGTTAAGTGTTATAGTTGACTTAACCCTACCATCTGTCCTTAGCCTCTTAGGAGCACCAAACCACTCACATTAGACAGGTATTGCTATGGTTACTGGATGTGCCGGTCGGTTCCGGGCAGGTTTACACCGTAGCTCAGTCTAACCTCGGATCCTTATTGGGCTCAATGCTTAACCACCCACATTGGATAGATATTGTTGTGACTACTGGACAGCCGGGCGGGTCCGGGCAAGTTTACATCACAACTCAATCCAACCTCGGGTTAAGCATATCGTGTTTTCTAAATTTACATATTTTATTACTTTTCAACTATATGTAAATGTCATATCTTTTATTTTTGGGTATTTCAATTCATACCGCTTATGTGTCATAATCATTGGCATGTGCCAAACATGCCAACATATATTTTCATATTTTACACCCAACGTAATTACCCCCGTTTGTTCGCAACGTTATAACATGTGTTGGGCTTGTCACAATTCATCCCAACTTTATAAACGTGAGGAAAAGGGGAAATCAAGAACATGTAATACATAAAGGTGTGTGGCGCATGAACTTGCAATTTGACGATTCAACTAACATATAACATGGGTCATGTGAACTTGCATTCGAATCAAAGTATGACTAAGTAGGTGACATATGAAATGGCATAGTTTAGGCAAATACAAACTTGTGTTTAAACATGTTAACTTGGCATAATATCGACCACAAAACTAGCATGTTATATATTCATCAAAATGTACAATTTTTACATCTAATCATATAGCCTATTTCAACATGAACTTGCATAGTTTAGGAAACCCAAATGATGTTTGACATAGAACCAATTATATTTTGCAAATAAACATGAACTTGCATAGTTTATGAAACATAGATCCAATTATACTTGCAAACATAGATCTAATTATACTTGCCAATAAACATAAGAATGATATCATAGGTTTTGGGTCATGTAGGCATAGAAGGTCTATAACATGTTTACATAAATTCTAATTTAGACTAAGGGAATATACATAGTCCATGCCATCGACATATACAAAAAGGGATCAATTTCTAGTTTTTGCCACAAACTTGCAAGTGCCATTGTTTTCATATACAATTGTTCAATAGGCTTGCGTCAATCAATTTATGCCACAAACATCAATACACAAGTCATGGTAGAACCATTACAATACACAAAAATTATAACAACACGATTCTATTTTCATTCACATCGAATCACATCACAGTTTTTATTCATATTCTGAAAGATCACTATACTTACAACGTGTGATGAATTCTTGTTTTCTGATTTCTGTTATTATGATTTGGAGATGCTCTCCTTTGGGTAGCAAAGTTGCGTTGAATGATTTGATTAAGCTTTGATCTTCTTTTAATTTGATTCGTCTCTTAGGCTTGTTGGCTTGTCTCTAGGCTTTCTAATTGACGGCCATTCCTAGTTCCTCTCCAGTAGCATGACGGCTTTTGTATTCTATTATTTGTGTGAGTTTAGGGTTAGACTTGAGTTGTATTTATAGAATTTTAAATTGTTTTGAGCCGTCGATGAAGCTAGGGTGAATCTAGACCATCCATCTCAAGAGAGGCCAATAAGAAAGACACATGTAAGCCCTAGTGACTCAGCCAAGCATCAGAATTCGACCAGACCCTGACCAGGCCAGCCAGGACCTAACCAGCAGGTCATTCTGACTTGGGCGCACTTGGCAGGTGCGCCAGGCTAAAAATGTACTGGCGCACTTCCCAAGTGCGCCAGTTCAACTTTGTTCTGGCGCACTTCCCAAGTGCGCCAGTGCATTCTGACCCGTTTTCTGGTTTTTCTGCCCAACTTCGTTCGTCCATATCTTCTTCATACGATATCCGTTTTACGCAAACTTGGACTCTATCTCAAGCAGAATTTCGAGACGAACGCAATGGCGTAACCCATTACCCTTGATTTCATCATTTATAATTAATTATACTTTAATTTGTGAAGCTTAACGTTATAGAATTCACGGAGTGTTACAGGCAGTTGAGTAGCTTATTTTGTAGATATATTGAGCAGGATTCTGGATCGAAGCTTAAAGCTGTGTCCAGAGCATTGGTAGTCTTCCGCTGTGTTAATTTAATTATTCCGCTGCATTGTATTAGTTTTGTTATAATTTAATCTTCCGCTGTATTAGTAATCCAGTGTACTCTGATATTCTGTACTCTGATGTAACATTATTATAATGTTTATAAAAGTCTGTTGTTATTTGTTCTAATGTGTTGTATTTCCAAAGTTAACGTATGCGGGATTTGAACGGTCTTGGTCGATCTACCGATCGATCAGGTCATGAAAAGTCCGTATCATTACATCTAATTTCAAACAACTTCAAAAATTAACTTATTAAAAGCAAAAGAACTTTTCTAATTTAAAACAATGTATATTTCTGTTTGCAGTAAAACAATGCATATTTCTCTTCCTACATTGTATGACTATGAAGGTCCCATAGAAGGACCAGAACCGCCAAACCCATCATCACCAGAAACTCCTATTGATTTCTACATAAAGATGCAACTATGAAAATTTGTGTGAGTATGAACTAGAGCAAGAAGAACTCCAAAGAGAAAAATGAGAACAACGACGACGTGAAGTAAGGCTACATTGATAGCAAAGTCGCGTTGACTTGCGTCGTCGGCATCAAAACAACTAAGTGGAAAACGAACAACAAGTTGACTCATTAATTATAATATGTGAGTGTGGGTATGTTGCTGTAAAAGATGTTGTTTCAATTGGAGTTAACAATTAGTCATTATTTTAGCATTGGATTGACCTTCCGTTTCTAGGTCGAGCCGCTGACTACATAAATGAATTACAACATCAACTTACAACGCTGCAAACTCAATTTCTTGGTTTTCAAAATAAATTAGTAGACTTAACGACCAGCTTTACAGGCTAAACATTAGAAGATAAAATTCAATTATTGTATCGTTCAGTAATAGCTCGCTATTTTGACCATCCCAAGTTGGTGATTAAACCAACTCGAAGCATTCAAAACAAAGGATTGTTATTGGCTTATAGGGTTTTAAATGGAATTTAACACAAAATCACAGTGCATAATAATTGTAGCAAAATAAAATTTTATACAAATATTAGAGTTTTCAATATTTTGTACAGCAAAAAAGAATAAAATACATACATAAATTTTTATGAATAATGTTTTACAAAATTTGTCAAGCTTTGAGTGCACATGCATCTTCTCGTGCCTCTCCTCTTTAAGAGCTAAATTTTTTGCATCTGTCACACTTGGGGCCTGACCCGAGCGTTCCATGCAAAAACACAAAACACTCTGGTTAGGATTAAACTTATTTCAAGTCAGTCAACTCTGAATAAACACTAAAATATAATTAGCTAAACTCAACAATTTGTTAAATTCGAGTGTATCCAACTACACAAAATAAATAACACTGAATGAAATCAAATATTTAGAAATGACAGAACAAAACGACCAAATGTGTATATATATATACACACACCGATCTGGACAATTTAAAATGTCGGCATGGAATATATTTCTCAGGCCAATAAAAAGAAAACTCTAAACCTTATAATACATGTATTGTGGTTTGCAAGATGTAGGAATCATTTTAGGTTATCATCAACCAATAACTTTAAGTTGGCAAAAGGTGGTAGTAGGCAAATATTTGAAACATCCAATGTTAGGGCAACAAATAGTCTATAGTGCAATCTACATATCTCAAGTAGCCAAGCAGTGTTAATTCAAATGCAAATAAAGTGGACTTGCAAAAATCCAAGTTCTGAAAGGTATAATAAAACCACGACAATCATCAAGAGGTAGGGTGTCACACACCCACTACTTCCTTCTTCTGCTCCTTTCGTTCTTTGGCCTCTTCCTTTTTCTAGGGCAACAAGGACAATGTTTATCGACATCACTGGATTTCTTGGAACACCATTTGTTGTCCCAAGGATGAGAGAGGTCTTGGTGTCCGTAATACTAAGGACATCTGTTTGGCCATTGCTAGCAAGCTTTGGGAAAGGTAGTGAACAACTCCCTTTGGGCGATGTTTCTCCATGCCAAGTACCATAGGCTTGCAACCATGAATTACATAGGTATCCCGTCTAATGCTAATGAGACGTGGAAACATATGCAATTCGTGAAGGCTATAACGGATGGCCATGGGAATGGCACTACTTGGGACAACACCCCTTTCTCTCTCAAGGCAGCGTGGGAATCAATGCGGATGCCTAGTCCACGTCTCCTTGTTTTCAGCTTTATCTTGAATGTCTGAATCCCGCCAAAGGTTTCTCTGTTTGTGTGGAAAACATTGCATGATGGAATACCTATAGATGAGAACCTTCAGCGTATAGGCATCCCGCTCGTGTCCAGATGCGGGTGTTGCAACACTGGATGCATCGAGTCCTCTTTCCACTTATTGATTTCTGGTGCTTGTGCTAGAGCTGTTTGGAATTACTTCGGGAATCTAATGGGTTACCGAGGAAATGCCCTCTCCTTGGAAGGTTTTCTGAGTTTCTGGTGGACTGGCAACTCTAGAAAATATTTTCGGTCTATTCTACTTCGTCTGATTCCTTGTCTTATCTGTTGGCACATCTAGTGCTCTAGGAATAAGGTGGTGTTCGATGAAGTAGTAATGGATCCTCCTTCTATTATCCGGGAAGTTAGGAACGATGGTTCCTAGCATTCCGGGGTCGTCCTTTAAGAGGTGTCTTAGGTGGACACTCTAGGAGACTAGTCATTTAGTTTGATATTTTATTGACTTCGACTAACCTAAGGGCTGGAATCGGTTGATTCTGGGTACCCTTCTTTTTCTGTCTTGATCTCCTCGCTTTTTCAGTTTGGGGGTTCTGGTTTTTGTTTTGTCTTCTGTTTTCTTTTATGTCGAGTGGTTCTTCTTTTGTTCTTACTTTTTCCATGATTTCCTTATTTTCTTTTTATTTTGTTATTTTCCTGCACCCCTTTCCCTCCTTGTCACCTCAACCCCTCCCCACCCGGACTTATGATGTTTGTTAGTTATGCAGGGTTTTTAGGTCCACAGATTAGACTGTCTGAAGATAGGGGGTGCTTCTGCCTTTGGATTCTAGACCAGATACTACAGGAGCTTCGGAGGCCTAGGCGACTTTTAGATTCTAGGATCCACTATGTATGGAAGTTAGGGAGGCTTACAGATATTGCTTCTACCCTTGGAGAGCCGGTCTCATCGCGTTCCTTGGGCCATATATGTGATAATGCACATTTAAAGAATTTCAGCAACGTTTAACATAAAAGTATATGTAATAATATGAGCCATACATATAAGTGGCGAATTATATACAAAATCTTAATTGAATAGAGATAGTAATAATGGTAAGTATCAATCGTGGGTGCGAAGTTATGGCAAATAACCTAAGCAATTTTATGCTTCAGTTATAAATACACAGTCCCCTCTTCTTTTCCTCAGGCGCACAAACCAACTCCTCCTTCCAGCTTCCGTTGATAATAGATGAGTATGGTAAGATGAGTACGGTTGGGATGCAACTTTCATTGCTGCGCTGGTAAGTGCATACAAAATATATATGTTTCAAAATAAGAAATATTCATTATTTAATTGTATTATATAAACTTTTTTTTACAAATAGAGTATATGGAGGAAAATGGATGGTGACAAAGAAGATAATCAACCAGAAATTTTGTCAATTTTTGTATGGCAATTGTATGTTTTTAACGTTATCATAATTGAATGGTTAAACGGGTATTATGTTTCTTACGTTATCATAATTGTATGGCAATTGTCTCAGTATGAAATAGTTGTTTATCTTCTATTAAAACTGAGTGTGTTTTTGTATGATGACTTAATTATATGATTGGATTAAGAGAACTTTCAATCAGGTATTTGTTTCTTGATGATATTCCATTACACAAGTCAATCGACATTAGTGGTCATTTAATCATCAGATCCACCATTTAGTAAAGCATTAGATCTTTTTTTTACCTTAACAATTGAACCTTTTTTTTTTAATTTTACTCTACAATATCATACATAGATTTGAGGTTTATTTTAATGTACGTAGCTTCTCGGACTTCCAAATTAAAACTACTGAGCATTAAGAAATACTTCACTATTATGTTTTAAGGTCTCATTTTCCAAAATCATGCTCAAATATTTTTCTTGCTTTTAGTTATGCTCCCGTGCGCTTTATGCTTCCGTGCAGCGCACGGGTCTCCGCTTGTTAGCCTACAATATAAGATACTAAATAATCATTATATGGGTTTTTATTAAGAATGATATGATATCTATCCATAATAGGAAAAAAAATATTTTGATTACATAATTTGTTATTACTTCAAAGAAAATAGGTGGAACATAGGAGTAGCTATCTGATTAATTTTATAAATCTCAACATTTTCCCTAATGGGGCATGGTAATTGTTTACCTTATTTATATCCATATATGTAATGCAAGAAATTGTCCAGTGACATTCATTTCATATGTAAAGTTATTTCACATTAACTGCAGCCTTATAGCCTTACCTTTAAAGCAAAAATCATGATGCTTATTTTCTCTTATCACTTTTTAATTCCATGCGCAAATTAGTTATAAATATTAATTATGAATGAACAAATGATAGGGTACTTGGGTGAAATTTTCAATATGTTCATATATAAAAACAACAACATGGAAATGTATTTTTTTTCACTATATGGAAACTAAATCAAGATGTATTACAAAGTCGGTTTTCCCACCGTTATGTGGTTATACTAGTTTATTATTTCCGACACTCTTACTTTATTTCCAATTAAAAAAACCAAACATTATGTTAAAGTGATTAATACCGACTCTGGTCTGATCCGAGTCAATTTCAAAACTGATTTAGTTCTTATTTCAACAACCACTTAAATCAAACATCGTTCGGGTTCCGCTTTATCAAGTTTCTAAGTACTTTCAAGAAAAATTCCATACTTAGTACTCATCTTGATTTTTGACCAGAAATCCCTTTCAAATTCACTTGATAAGAATTAATTCATGGATCATATTTAATTTCTTGACATTAAGCTTCGAAAATTCTCATCACAAGGGCTTTTAGGTTGAAATTCCAAAAAGGAAAATTATATTCTAAAAATATTTCCTTCAAAATCATTTCGAGATATTTTATCTTTCCCCAAAAATACAATCTCTCTAGAGCGATTCTAATATCAATTTCGCTCATTCTAGGGTATTTCCATCCTATCTCTATTGAGTTTTTTTAGACCCAATAAGCCAAGTTTTTCATAAACCATAGCTCTAATACCAAATGTAACAGCCCGCCACGTTATCGTCCCAAGTGGTGATTAAACCAAGTCGAAGCGTTCAATGTTAAGGCACAAACAATATATAGTGACAGGTGAATACATTGAAACTTTCAATGTTAAGGCACAAACAATATGTGATGCAACCATATATTTCAAATACCTAGAGCAACTTTAATTTGAATACAGTAAAGTGGACTTGAGATTCAATTTTCAAAAGACATAAAGAACAGTTATTAAGTTAAGCAAAATCCCCACTCTCGAACCCAATAGAGGTCAGGGTCAACAACCCCAGGCGTACGTGACAGTGCAAAGGCCTGGTACCAAGGCAGGTCTTCATGTAAATACATGACACACACAAAGGCACAACAAAAGAAACAAAACAAAATATCAGCATAAATGTAGAACACAACAACAAAGAAGAGAATAAGGTACACATAGGCTTGACCGGGAAGTGCTAGACAGTAAAAATACAACCCATGCTTCAAGACAGAGGCTATAATGGAGCATTGATAATGGCCATCATGCCAAATACTATAGGAATGCAGCAGTGACCAAATAATTAGACTCAGTGCAAGACGTAGTGGAAAAACTTGAAATAAGTAACAATGAGTAAGTAACTCACCTGCCACGACGATTCATTGCTCAAATGTGGCTTGGGATGGTCACAGTTTTGACTTCGACAGTGGAAAGGCTGCTCCTGATGACCGATGGTGGCAATGGATGTGCATGGGCTTGATTTTTGGTGAAGTAAATGCGAAGAAGCGGTGGTAGACAGTGGTGATTTTTTTTTGGGTTCTCTGGTTCGGACAAAGAGAAGGAGCTCTCACTGTCGGTGGGGAAGAACGTGAATCGTCGTTCGAAAGTGGAGGCTGCAGATTTAAGGAAGAGCAGTGTAACAACGATCGATGTAGGGTGGAAACAAATGGATTTGGGGAGAATTAATTTGATTTTGGGAAGAGAAAAACAAACGGCTGTTATAGATGAGGAGAAGAGAAGTTATTTTTGTTATTAACCAAATAGAGAGGGTATGCTTATTATATAATACAGAATGAAGGGAACCGACAGCAGAAAGAAAACAACACGTGTTAATCAAAATCAGATGGCAAGGACAAATGCCAAAATTTACAGCAAAACAAAGGCAGATGGAAAATAATTTCATCACAATATTTCTAGGTGTCGTTGCCAATCTTGAGCCAGATTTTATCAGATATTGTTAAAGTAAACATTGGGCTGAACACGTTATGCAACGTTAGGCTGAACCAAGGAGAAATGGTTTGAACGAACCACACAAACAATATTGTTAATTTTTTAAAACTTCAACAGTTTTATTAATCAATAAAATAAGTATTACCATTTTATTTTCAATTTCAAGTTCAAATTAAATAAGTGAACTAAATTTCTTATTAAATTACCAGATCCATACTTCAAAGCTGCTTTTATCCTCTACTACTCAAATAAATCCCAACTCGATTAATAATACTAGAAATGTTTGTTGTGACGAACTTTGACAAACATTCATATTTGAAATTGTCTACGAAAATAATTTTAAAGTAAATACAGATAAATGCAAATCTATTATAATAATTTTTTCTTCAACCCATCTATTACAAAATTAATTTATGGAAATAATTAAAAGGTTTATGCTCAAGCTTGGTTAAAAAAGGGATAAAAGTCAGAGTTCTAAAATTGGAATCTAATATAAATACTTATTTTTGATGTTAAATCTTAATTTATTTTATATTTTAAGCATCAAAATTTCTGAGTCGTTAATTTCACCCTCTAAAAATCCGGGTTGTTACACGTTCTTTGTATCCATGTGTATCGTCTTTGTATTCATACTTTTTTGTTTTGTTGCAACCATGTAATGTTATGAATTTGTGGTTAGTATCCTTAGTTGCTTGTTTTATGTATTCTCTTGATAATTCAAATCAAAACAATTGTTGATTTGGCCACACACTGATTTGACCACACTGATTTTGTATATTTATAAATTATAATTTGATTGTTTCATGTATATGTGCAACTTGTTGTGTTGTTATTTTTTAATTTAATTAAATATTATAGTGTAGCCCCTGTTCATGTCTTGAAACTATTGGTGATATCAAATTTAGTCTTACTAGGCCATGGTTAGGTTGTGGCAATGGATAATGAGTACTACATATGGATAAGACTTTTGATATCGAGTGCAGAATATGTAAGAGGGAAAAAAGCTTTTCTAAGAAATGCATTCCCAATTTATAAAGTAGGTGATTAGATGAAGTGCCTTGTAAAAAATGTACAAAACGTAATTCGTATTGTAAAAATGCCATATAAAATCATCTTTTTTTTAATGGCCCTTCTACATTATATGCCGAGTGGATTCGTGAGGTTTAACAAATGAAATTAATAGGCGTTAATGACCTTATGGATGGTGAAACAGAGATGGATTTTGAGGATAATTTAGATGTGATGTTCAAATGTGCGGGGTACAATTTTCAAAATCTAGGGGACTTTGAAGTAGAACCAAATTCAAAGGCTGAGAAATTTTATCGGCGTGTTAAAGAAGGAAAACAACCTTATATCCTAGCTGCACGAAATTTTCTCGACTAAGTTTCTTGATCAGGCTTTATCATTTAAAGTATGCTTGTGGAATTAATGAGTCTGCGTTTGAGGAATTACTAAAGCTGATAGAAGAAGTCTTTCCTGATGCCCAACTGCCTTTGTCTTCCAACTCCGCAAAGAGTGTCATTAGGGATTTAGGTCCTGATTACCATAAAATACACATCTGCCCAAATAATCGCATGTTATATTGAGCAGAGAATAAAGATAAAGGGGATTGTGACACTTGTGGTTTTTTAAGGTGGGTTGTAAAAGAAAAAAGACATCGCTGATAATAATGTTCCACCAAAGTTGATTCCTAAAGTGCTGACAAATGTTATGAGATACTTTTCACCAAGACTAAGATTACAAAGGATGTTTATGTGCAAAGAATTTTCCAAACTTATGAGATGACATACAGTGGTACGAAAACAAAATGGAAAACTAAGACATCCGGCTGATGTTGTGGCATGGAAGATGATGGATTCTCGCTATCCTGATTTTTCATCAGAAAATCGAAATGTTAGATTGGGTGTAGCAGCTAATGGATTTAATCCATATCGTTCAATGAATTCAAGTTATAGTACATGGTCAATTATGTTGGTAAAATACAATTGTCTGCCTTGGTTATGTTAGAGTTTGTGCCCTAGAGGCAATTCATTTTATGAGATTGATAACACTGTTGATGTTATTATTTTATTTGGAATAAAATATTATTCTATTATATTGTATTTAATGCGTAATATAAATAATAATTTAATAGAAGTCCTTAGAATAATAATACGGAAATATATAGTTCGAGTAAGACTGAACTTGAGATTATATAATGTGATAAGTATTATAATTCTTAAATGTCCCTAGTCGAGTTTTATTGTTTATATAGGACAACAATAAAACGTTGAGACTAGTATATTGATTGACTGATGATCATATCTCATTGATCATTAATATATGTGATATTAAAGTCAAGATATAAATACGTATTGGAGAATAGCGTATTGGGCTGACCCACCGTGAGATAACTACATGGAATATAATCAATAGTATCATAAGTTGTTCTCATAGTGACAGTGATGTAATGGTCCTCAGACCTGAAATAATTATAATTTTATTCGAGGATATTTGTGTTTTGATATCATCTAAAGTTATTTCATAATAGAGTAATGATAACGGTGATTATTGGATATATCTCGAACCGAATGAAAATTATGAATGATCTAGATGGAAATTTAACCCTACGATATATTCGTAGTGATATCCATGGGCCTCTTGATTGAGTGAGACTGTGAAATGCATGGCTGTGCTCAAATATTGATTTGTTTTAAAATAGTCTACTCATCGATCAAGAAAAACAGATTAAATTATAATGAGGATGATACAATCCATGACTCTAGTTTAATTCTGGATATATTGGTTAAAAGGATTATATTACATTGATACACTGATCATAGAAAGGTTGTATCGAATCGATGATCTTATTATAGCCTGGGTAGCAGCGACGTATTGCTAGATGCCAATCACTATTTATGATTTAAATACGATTTAAAATCATTGCCAACGTTGTAATAACCTATAGGGTCACACGCTTAGAACATTGTAAGGGGAAGACTGGTTTTGTTTTTGGGTAAAATAAAATATCAACCGTTGATATTTTGGTTGAATGGTTACAAGGATTTGATCCCTATTTTGTAGTACACGCATATACATTTGAAAGGGTTTTATTTCCTTTTATAAGGAATGTGGAGGCCCTTTTATTTTTTCAACCGACAGATCAAAATAACCCTAAAAACAAAATTGGTAATGGCGGCTAGCACGGTTATCCTCTCCTCCCTTCGATTCGTCTGACAAATCGAAGAACGTGTTCGTGTGGACTTCACTAAAGGCGGCGGCTTCTCCAGTCACGCTAAGGTTCGATTCAATCTCCAGATTCAATTCAATCTCCTGGAATCATGAAGACGCCGAAAGGTATGAAGCTGGATTTATGAATTATTCAAAAGATCCGGATTTATTTTGGTTGAATCTCATTTATTTGAAATGAATTGCAACCAAAGTTACATCAATGGTATCAGAGCGAGGTTCCTTGTTTAATTTGTAGGTTGAGTAAAATTAGGGTTTTCTGTATGGTGTAAACATTGCTAAATCCGATGATGTTATGAACACTGTTGGAAGAAGAACATCATATAAATTTATTAGAAATCGTTTCTTTATAATATTATATATATGCATTTGATATAAAATCTGGAACGATTCTCTGGAAAGATTTTGGTCATTACTTCTGGTTTAAAAATGAAATCACTTTATGTCCAAAATATCTACTTTTGGCTTTGCCTTTTGACTTCTAAGGTCAATATGTTGGTTATATTGTTCATATATGGGAATATGTCTAAAGTTATATTTAGATCAGATATTGAATTCATATATAACAGAATGTGATTCAGGATTGTTTTATTGACATTATTGAATCAGTTTATTTTGAAATAAAATTGGTTCATTTTAAAACGAATTAATATCAGATATTGATTCTGTTTGAATTTTACTGGTTTTTAAATTAATAAATCTAGATATATGTAGTTTTAATATCCAACAGTGTTTAGATCTGTTTATACGAGTAAACAGGGTTGAGCTTATTATGAAAACTTTTTGATTGATAAGTATGTTTGACCCGAATTTATAATACAGTTTCATCACAGGATCAAAATTAGTTTTTGTAACAACCCGTATTTTCAATAACCTATAATAACATAAATCGAGGCAAAATTTAATTCTAAAATCTGAATCAAGGGAAACAGGCTATGCCATTGCGTTCGTCTCGGAAAAATACGCGAAATAGAGTCCGAGTTTTCGAAAATCGGATTCCGTATGACCCGATTAAGGCCCAACGAAGTTTTCAGAAAATTCCAAAGCAAAAACAGATTTCAAGTTTGAATTTGGAAATTTGGGCCAGTTTGGGCCAGGCGGGAAAATTCCCGCCAGAGCACCCAAGTCGACAGCCCTGTCGACTTGGGAGTCGACTTGGTTGGACCCAAGTCAACAGCCCTGTCGACTTGGCTGTCGACTTGGTCCAGCCGGGCAGTTCTGCCTGGTGCACCATTTTGGGTTTGTGTTGAGCTTGGGGGCCAGATTCGGTTTTGAGGGCTGAGATTGGAACTAGGGTTTAATCCTAGGGTTGAAACTAGTCCTAATCTCTATAAATAAGGCCCTAACCTAACCCTAAATCATCATTATTCATTCTAGTAACTAAACTATGGCAAAATCAATCCTCTCATGGCCTCCACTCTCTTCATAAAACTCTAAAATTATTTCTAAGAGAGATTTTCCATGCATACAAGTGTTTTCAAACTTGTATGAGCATCATTAGCTTGTATTCAAGTCAAGTTTCCATATTTACATCATAAAGCAAGGGTTTTGATCATTTTGGCTCAAGGGTTTTTATGTTAGAGCTTGCATTTTTAGGTCTAATTGGTTGCATAAGGGCTTTGTCATAGTTTTGTGTGCCTTCATAAGTATTGTAAGCCCTATTCTACTTTCATACTTAAACTCTAAAGTTAAATGTATGATATGCAAGTTTGCCATGATATGCAAGTTTACTATGATGTGTTATGCAAGTTTACTATGATGTGATATGCAAGTTTACTATGATGTGTTATGCAAGTTCATCAAGTTATGTTATTCAAGTTTGATATGCAAGTTTGTCATATGATATGCAAGTCATGTTATGCAAGTATATCATGTTATGATATGCAAGTTTATATGCAAGTTGCCAAGTTATGTTATGCAAGTATATCATGTTATGATATGCAAGTTTATATGCAAGTTGCCATGTTATGATATGCAAGTTTATCATGTTATGATATGCAAGTTTATATGCAAGTTTGCCATGTTATGTTATGCAAGTTTGCTATGTTATGATATGCAAGTTTGCCATGTATGTTATGCAAGTTTGGGCGAATCATTTTACTCATGTTATCATGTTATGCAAGCTTATCTTGGGTTTATGAGCTTAAAGCTTCAAGCTTTATGCTAAAGGTTGCATTTTGGCCACATGTAAGTTATCATATCCCTTATGATAACTTGCATGTGTGGCTAAATGCGAACTTATGGCCATTTCTACATGTCATTTATCACCATGTATCACCAATATGCTAAGTTTGGTTTTATGCATGCTTTTGAGGCCTAAAAATGTAATATGCAAGTATATGAACACATGTACATTTCATATGCCACCATGTTGAACTTGTGGCTTCAACACCTTTATGTCATGATTATGCCAAGTTCCCTCTTTCTATCCTTTATGCGCTATTGCGATATGTAAGCGATGGGATTGCGTTTGGGGTTGGGTAAACTTGAAAGACATAAAAACATAAGCTTGGGAATTTACCTATTAAGTTAGGTCAACCCTTTGGGAATTTACCTACTAAGTTAGGTCTACCCAAATGCTTGAAAACTTGTAACATGTTTTGGAAACATGATGGACATGACACTTAGAAAAGATAAGTGTGACCAACTCGAGGTTGGGTTGAGTTTGTAGCGTAAACCTACCCGGAACCGACCGGCTTAACTAGTTGCTACAAACAATAGGACCCAATGTGAGAAGTTGGCCATGTTGTACCTTGAACCCGAGGTTAGACCAAGTTGTGGTGTAAAGCTACCCGGACCCGCCCGGCTTAACTAGTAACCACAACAAGGTCTAATTTGAGAGGTTAAGGCGCAATAAATTAATTAATGCCTCGTGATTAGGGTTAAGTCATGGTCCACTTAATACTTAACCAATTTGGGCTTGGTAGATTAGTCAGGGTTAAGTCGTGAACTCATCGTTACACTTAACCAAGTTAATCCATGATTATCAAGAGGGTTAAACCGTACTTAACCCACTAGAAAAATCCTAGCAATGGGGGCCCACTCCAGCAGTAATCCCAAGTTTGTATCATTAAGGCCCTAGGGACTAGGCCAGGGAGGGGGCACGATTACTGGGCTGGAGGTAAGCGACCAATAAACGACGGCCGGGTGGTACGCCGATGTAGTTTCGGACGGACTATGGTCGTGCACGTAGTCCGTATTTGGAGAAGTCACCCATGGGTACCAGTAGATCGAAACTGTGCACTCATGTTTATGGTGTCCAGGGGTTGGCACCCTAGGGCTTGATACACCCGAAGGGTGGACCCGGCACAGTTCGACTACAATTATGTTTGGGCCGTGTTGACACGAACACGTGACGAGTTAGGCTTAGGGAGCCGATCGACTAGACCGTTTGGTTGGACCTCGTGTTAGGGTCACTTCATGTTATTGGACCTCGTGTTAGGGTCACTTCATGTTATTGGACCTCGTGTTAGTGTCACTTCATGTTATTGGACCTCGTGATTAGGGTCACTTCATGTTATTGGACCTCGTGTTAGGGTCACTTCATGTTATTGGGCCAAAGCTTGGGCCAAGGGATCAATACTTGTTTATTCAAGTCATGTTAGTTTGCTAGTACACCTGTGGTGCAAAAACCTTAATCCTGATTATGCGATGACACCTTTATCTACCTTGTTAGTTAATCATCATGCTAGTATGTTGTTACCCTTATGTTCATCCCTGCTTCTCATGCCAGTTAACTTTATCAGTTTACATTGATTGTAGTAGGACTTACTCAGTCTTTTTGACTGACCTGTTTTCTTTCGCCTCTTTTCTTCCATTCCCCCCCCCCCAGGTTCTCAGGGTGGGAACGTTGGAGCTTAGCTTGGATTTCGGATTGCTTGCTTGTGGGATTTCAGCTCATGTACGGTTTCGACATGAAGCTAGCTATGGTTATCACTTATTTTGGGGATAGTACTTATTTTTTTCAGTTTTCCAGTAATGTTGTTTTTATCTAGACTTGTGTATTTGGAAAATTGACATTATGTTGTACCAGACTTGTCTTGAAATGGTTTGAAATCTTCCGCTATTTTATCTATGTTATTTACTCTGTTTACATATATACATATGTTCTTGCTCTGCCTTGATATATCATTATGCATGTTTACCTGATTCAAACGCCCCTCCAAAGTCAGAGTGCTTGCAAGAGACACCCTGGCGGAGGCGGGGTGTTACATTTGGTATCAGAGCATATGGTTTACGAGAAGGAACAAAAAGGTTTTTTTTAAAACTTTTTGAAAACTATTTTCAAAACCAAGTATAAAGTATTTTCCAAAGAAAAGTCTAGTTTATTTTAAAGGCTATTCCCCAAAAAGCCATTAGCAAAATTCCTTCGTTTTTCTCCATTCTGAATCTGTCTTTTTCTTCGTTTTCAGTATGGCCGATAACTTTGCTATTCCGGAGGGAGTACAAGTACCCGTTTGGTATAGGAGACTTTTGGAGGCTAGGGCGACCGAAGCCGGTCCCGCAGATGTTCCTCCTCCTCCTATCGCTGAGGTTCCTCTTCCTCCTTCCCCTCAGCATCCTCAAATTGACTTCGCAAAGATTTGCCAAGATTTTAAGGCGATGGGTTGCAAGAATTTCTTTGGAACCGAGACTTATGTAGAGGCAAGGAATTGGTTGAAAGAAACCGAAGATCTTTTTGCCTTCTTTGATATAGGTGACCGTAGGAAGGTTTTATTAGCAGTGTGGTTGCTAAAGGAAGAAGCTGCACGTTGGTGGGTGGTCACCACCGCTACTAGGCCAATTGAGACTTGGGATGACTTTCGGGGAAAGTTTGGACTAAGGTTCCTATCACTGAAGCAAGGGGACATGACTATTAGGGAATACATAGATAAGTTTAATCAACTTGCTCGGTTCGGTTTAGACTTGGTTAACACAGCTCAGAAGAAGGCCCTATACTTTGCTCTAGGATTAAACGAGCCATTACATGGTTTAGCCATGACTCATATACCCTTGGGGGCAACTTTCGAGAGCTTGGTGAATATGGCCCTACTCAATGAAGAGAATAGGAGTGACAAGAAGGAGGAGAAGTCTGAAGATAAGAAGGAAAAGAAGTGCTTTACTTGTGGAAGCTCGACTCATCTAAACAAGGATTGCAGGAAAAGGAAGGGCACTTGCTTTAACTGTGGAAAAATGGGACACTTCACTAGGGATTGCCCGAAGAAGCAAGGGCAAGGCCAGGGTCAGACTCAGCGTGCTGGACCTTCGGGAGGGCAAGTTCATGCTCTCAATGCCGCTCCAGTTCCCGATCGAGGTAGTATTTCTGTTGAAAGTCTTGTATATATTTCTGATTTTCCCAGTTCGTACCTTGTTTGATTGTGGTGCATCGCATAGTTTATCTCATCTGATCTAGTTGAAAGTTTGCACCTAAGTACTAGTCTAGTTAATGATCCCGTGTGTGTTTCAAATCCAATTGGGGGTTCCGCCCATTTGTCTATTATCTACGTGGATTTGAAAATCTCTATCTTAGTGTAGAGTTCTCGTGTGATGCTTATATTCTCGGTTTCATGGGGTATGGGTTGATTTTGGGCATGGATGGGTTGTCCAGTTGTGGAGCCATCCTTGATTTTTGAGCATAGGGTTGTGAGGCTTATGACTCGCCTCGGTAATACCCTAAAAATTTCTAGTAACCCTATGAGCCCCGTCATGTTGTGTTATCTTGAATCCCTCAACTCGTCTATCGATAGTTGTAATCGGTGAGGGTGGTCCGAGAATATCCTGATATCTTGGGTGAAGTGAAGGGGGTTACCCCTAAACGAGGGATAGATTTCCGCATTTATCTGGTTGATAATGCCAAGATAGTTTCGTGGCCGGTAAGGCACATGGCCCCGCAAGATGAGAGTTAAGAAAGCAAGTCAAGGAGTTGCTTGAGAAGAACTTCATTAGATGAAGTATATCTGAGTGGGGAGCGCCTGTAGTATTTACTACCAAGGCAGATGGTTCTCTTCGACTTTGTGTTGATTATCGTGAGTAAAACAAGGGGTATAGACAACCATTGCCAAGGATCGATGATTTGGTTGATCAGCTTGTAGGAACATCTGTTTTCTCTTGATCTTGCTACTGAATTCCATCAGCTCAGAGTAGCTGAGTATAGTATAGACAAGACTGCGTTTAGAACTCCAGATGGATTCTTAGAATGGCTTGTCATGCCATTCGCACCCACCTACTTCGTGGACTTGATGAGTAGGGTGTTCAGGGAGTTCTTGAACAAGTTTGTCGTGGTCTTCGTAGATGATATTCTGATCTTCTCTAAGGATGAGGAAGAGCACGCAAGGCATCTCATGGAGGTGATGGATACGCTTAGAGCGCATCAGTTGAAGGCCAAGTTCTCCAAGTGTCACTTTTGGAGAAGGGAAGTTAGATTCCTTGGGCATATAGTATCTAAGCAAGGCTTAGCGGTGGATCCCGCTAAGGAAGTTGCAGTTCAGGATTGGAAGACTCCAAGGAATGCAACTGAAGTAAGAAGTTCTCTCAGTTTAATTAGTTAGTTAGCGTCCCTTGAGCTTAGACCTACCCTTCTGGATCAAGTAGGGACTTCGCAGAAAGAAGACCCGCAGTTAGTCGAGATCATGGACAAGTTGATTCGAGGCGAGATGGTAAGTCACCTCGCTATAGATGACAAGGGATGGCTAAGACGCGATGAGAGAAAGAAGGTTCTTGAAGATGCACATCACCCGAGGAGGTGGCCGAGTTTGTCCCAAGGTACATGTTGTGCCAACAGGTTAAAGGCCGAGTTTGTCCCAAGGTACATGTTGTGCCAACAGGTTAAAGGCCGAGTCATAAAAGCCCGGTGGGCTATTACATCCATTGGAGGTCCCCGCAATGGGAGTAGTAAAACGTCACGAAGGATTTCGTGAATGGACTGCCTAGGTCAAGGAAAGAGAATACGAGCATGTGGGTCATAGTAGGTAGACTCACGAAGAGCGCTCATTTCACTCCGGTAAAGAGCGAAAGGACTGCATCATAGCTAGCAACAGTTTACTTTCAAGAAATAAAGCAGTTGCACGGGGTTCCCTAAAGTATAGTGAGTAACCATGACTTAATCTTCACTAGCCAGTTTTGGGATAGTCTACGGGAAGTCATGGGCAAGCAACTGAATTTAAGCACGACCTATCATTCGCAGGCGGATGGTTCATTGACAACATGGATTGGTATTTTCGTGAAAAGTTCTGCTGCGTGGAATACTTTATAGTAAGTAAACGAGATCCAGGATTCACTAGTGAATTTTGGAGAGCTTGCATGAAACCATGAGGTCCTAGTTATGTTTAAGCCAAGAATGATAGAAGAGTAAGTGAAAGAGGAAGACGAGAGGCGACAATGAAATGGGTTCCAACTCATATTGGGAAATAAGAGTTAAGAAGCTAAGAAATCATGAAGTAAAAGACGGTCAAAGCACCGTGGAGTTAAACTCAAGGAAACGTGACTTAGAAGACTGAAGGCTAGATACGCGCATCATATCTCTTTTTAAGAGCATATCCTTGGTCCTTGTTTTCCTGTGGAACTTACTCACATGTTATCTTTTTACGTATATCCTCTCGGTCCCATTCTCGGTCCTATTTCTGTCGGGAGGTATGACTTATTGGCTAGTAATACATGTCAGGGTTTGAAGGGGCCAGTTAGGTTGGCTAAACCTTTTGGGCTTTTATAGAATATGGATTGGGTTAGGAAGGGATTTCTTGTAATCCGAAAGGGGTATATCCTGCTTATCTTCCCGATCTCTTTGTAGCATATCTTTTGCTATCCATGTTTGTCTTGATTATCTAGTATATCGTGTTAATCTTGTCATGAGAACCTTAGGTCGAAACCCTTTGGATGAAACATGTGTTTGAAACATGTTATGCTTGATGGTTGCAAGTGGTTGCAAGTGTTTGCAAGTGGTTACTCGTGGATGCATTATACACGTTAGGCACTAGATCGGCTCACACACTCCTCATATTGCATATGCATGAGTGTTTACGCTTATTCATGGATGAAAATTTTCGTGTTATCACATGGATGTTGCATATGGATGTATGTTATGTGCACACATATAGATATTATACATTATGTTAGGAATTGCATACATATGGATTCATTTCACTAACATAATTTGCATTGATGATAATTGCATTAGATAAGTACATATACACACACCTTTGCATATGCTCATACAACATTTAGAATCTTGTAAGGACAATGATTGCTCGTGGATGATGTTTTGAGTAGATGGATGTTGGATGGTAGGATACGTTCTTCCTAACTTGAAGATTTCGGGGACGAAATCCTTTAAGGAGGGGAGAATGTAACAACCCGTATTTTCAATAACCTGTTATAACATAAATCGAGGCAGAATTTAATTCTAAAATCTGAATCAAGGGAAACGGGCTATGCCATTGCGTTCGTCTAAGAAAAATACGCGAAATAGAGTCCGAGTTTTCGAAAATCGGAGTCCGTATGACCCGATTAAGGCCCAACGAAGTTTTCAGAAAATTCCAAAGCAAAAACAGATTTCAAGTTTGAATTTGGAAATTTGGGCCAGTTTGGGCCAGGCGGGAAAATTCCCGCCAGAGCACCCAAGTCGACAGCCCTGTCGACTTGGGAGTCGACTTGGTTGGACCCATGTCGACAGCCCTGTCGACTTGGTCCAGCCGGGCAGTTCTGCCTGGTGCACCATTTTGGGTTTGTGTTGAGCTTGGGGGCCAGATTCGGTTTTGAGGGCTGAGATTGGAACTAGGGTTTAATCCTAGGGTTGAAACTAGTCCTAATCTCTATAAATAAGGCCCTAACCTAACCCTAAATCATCATTATTCATTCTAGTAACTAAACTATGGCAAAATCAATCCTCTCATGGCCTCCACTCTCTTCATAAAACTCTAAAATTATTTCTAAGAGAGATTTTCCATGCATACAAGTGTTTTCAAACTTGTATGAGCATCATTAGCTTGTATTCAAGTCAAGTTTCCATATTTACATCATAAAGCAAGGGTTTTGATCATTTTGGCTCAAGGGTTTTTATGTTAGAGCTTGCATTTTTGGGTCTAATTGGTTGCATAAGGGCTTTGTCATAGTTTTGTGTGCCTTCATAAGTATTGTAAGCCCTATTCTACTTTCATACTTAAACTCTAAAGTTAAATGTATGATATGCAAGTTTGCCATGATATGCAAGTTTACTATGATGTGTTATGCAAGTTTACTATGATGTGATATGCAAGTTTACTATGATGTGTTATGCAAGTTCATCAAGTTATGTTATGCAAGTTTGATATGCAAGTTTGTCATATGATATGCAAGTCATGTTATGCAAGTATATCATGTTATGATATGCAAGTTTATATGCAAGTTGCCAAGTTATGTTATGCAAGTATATCATGTTATGATATGCAAGTTTATATGCAAGTTGCCATGTTATGATATGCAAGTTTATCATGTTATGATATGCAAGTTTATATGCAAGTTTGCCATGTTATGTTATGCAAGTTTGCTATGTTATGATATGCAAGTTTGCCATGTATGTTATGCAAGTTTGGGCGAATCATTTTACTCATGTTATCATGTTATGCAAGCTTATCTTGGGTTTATGAGCTTAAAGCTTCAAGCTTTATGCTAAAGGTTGCATTTTGGCCACATGTAAGTTATCATATCCCTTATGATAACTTGCATGTGAGGCTAAATGCGAACTTATGGCCATTTCTACATGTCATTTATCACCATGTATCACCAATATGCTAAGTTTGGTTTTATGCATGCTTTTGAGACCTAAAAATGTAATATGCAAGTATATGAACACATGTACATTTCATATGCCACCATGTTGAACTTGTGGCTTCAACACCTTTATGTCATGATTATGCCAAGTTCCCTCTTTCTATCCTTTATGCGCTATTGCGATATGTAAGCGATGGTATTGCGTTTGGGGTTGGGTAAACTTGAAAGACATAAAAACATAAGCTTGGGAATTTACCTATTAAGTTAGGTCTACCCTTTGGGAATTTACCTATTAAGTTAGGTCTACCCAAATGCTTGAAAACTTGTAACATGTTTTGGAAACATGATGGACATGACACTTAGAAAAGATAAGTGTGACCAACTCGAGGTTGGGTTGAGTTTGTAGCGTAAACCTACCCGGAACCGACCGGCTTAACTAGTTGCTACAAACAATAGGACCCAATGTGAGAAGTTGGCCATGTTGTACCTTGAACCCGAGGTTAGACCAAGTTGTGGTGTAAAGCTACCCGGACCCGCCCGGCTTAACTAGTAACCACAACAAGGTCTAATGTGAGAGGTTAAGGCGCATTAAATTAATTAATGCCTCGTGATCAGGGTTAAGTCATGGTCCACTTAATACTTAACCAATTTGGGCTTGGTAGATTAGTCAGGGTTAAGTCGTGAACTCATCGTTACACTTAACCAATTTAATCCATGATTATCAAGAGGGTTAAACCGTACTTAACCCACTAGAAAAATCCTAGCAATGGGGGCCCACTCCAGCAGTAATCCCAAGTTTGTATCATTAAGGCCCTAGGGACTAGGCTAGGGAGGGGGCACGATTACTGGGCTGGAGGTAAGCGACCAATAAACGACGGCCGGGTGGTACGCCGATGTAGTTCCGGACGGACTATGGTCGTGCACGTAGTCCGTATTTGGAGAAGTCACCCATGGGTACCAGTAGATCGAGACTGTGCACTCATGTTTATGGTGTCCAGGGGTTGGCACCCTAGGGCTTGATACACCCGAAGGGTGGACCCGACACAGTTCGACTACAATTATGTTTGGGCCGTATTGACACCAACACGTGACGAGTTAGGCTTAGGGAGCCGATCGACTAGACCGTTTGGTTGGACCTCGTGTTAGGGTCACTTCATGTTATTGGACCTCGTGTTAGGGTCACTTCATGTTATTGGACCTCGTGTTAGGGTCACTTCATGTTATTGGACCTCGTGATTAGGGTCACTTCATGTTATTGGACCTCGTGTTAGGGTCACTTCATGTTATTGGGCCAAAGCTTGGGCCAAGGGATCAATACTTGTTTATTCAAGTCATGTTAGTTTGCTAATACACCTGTGGTGCAAAAACCTTAATCCTGATTATGCGATGACACCTTTATCTACCTTGTTAGTTAATCATCATGCTAGTATGTTGTTACCCTTATGTTTATCCCTGCTTCTCATGCCAGTTAACTTTATCAGTTTACATTGATTGTAGTAGGGCTTACTCAGTCTTTTTGACTGACCTGTTTTCTTTCGCCTCTTTTCTTCCGTTCCCCCCCCCCCCAGGTTCTCAGGGTGGGAACGTTGGAGCTTAGCTTGGATTTCGGGTTGCTTGCTTGTGGGATTTCAGCTCATGTACGGTTTCGACATGAAGCTAGCTATGGTTATCACTTATTTTGGGGATAGTACTTATGTATTTCAGTTTTCCAGTAATGTTGTTTTTATCTAGACTTGTGTATTTGGAAAATTGACATTATGTTATACCAGACTTGTCTTGAAATGGTTTGAAATCTTCCGCTATTTTATCTATGTTATTTACTCTATTTACATATATACATATGTTCTTGCTCTGCCTTGATATATCATTATGCATGTTTACCTGATTCAAACGCCCCTCCAAAGTCAGAGTGCTTGCAAGAGACACCCTGGCGGAGGCGGGGTGTTACAGTTTTATTGATTACAAGTCAGTAAGATGTTTTTCAGGTTATCTTGATTTACTGAAATCATTGATATGGAAATTTGTTGAGACAAAATTTTCAAAAAAAAAAAAAATGATCCTTTTACCTGAAAGAAGATCAAAAACAGTTTGATTCATGAACATTAAAATCTTGACTGTTATATATTTGGTTTTATGGTTTTCTTTTGATCTGAAAGGTGTAAGTTTGATTATCAATCAAATGATCGAATACAAGATTCATACCTGAATGTAATTTTGCATTTTGTAATATTAATCATAGATATATGTTGACTTTCAGATCATTATATATATTTTGAGATATATATATATATATATATATATACATATATTCACATATAATCTCTCTTAAACATTAAATGAATTCAGATAAATTTGATTTGTTATATTCATTTGTTTAAGGCATTAAAAAAGCACATATAGCTTTCTAGTATAATTTTGATTACCAGACCTTATTTTTCCTATATTGATGGGATTGTGTTGTATATACAGATATACAACATTTTGCATAAACTGTTGGTAATAGAATAGGTTTTGAACTGGCTAATACTTGTATTTTCTTGTATGATAAGTTTACATATATAATATCATAGATGTAAATACTAATACAACCTGGTTAAAATTGTTTAAAAATGATGTTTATGCATTTATATTAATGCATGTATATTAATAATATATTATAAGGCTGTAGTAAATATGATTTACCATTTGCCTTTATGCTGTCACTATAGATGATAGTATTTAAATACTGTATTCACTTTATTCCTCCAATGATATCAAGAGATTTGGAACGTAAATGGATAATTTCAGTATGAAATATGCAGTGCTCTGTTTTATGCTTTATTGGCAGTCATAGATAAAATTTAATTTTATAAACTGCCAGGATCCACATATATAATGTATGTATGAATATACATATTAATGTATACTATGCTGCTAGTTTAATATTGCATCTTTAAAACTTTGTTAATATAAGTTATCAAACACCATTGCCTAGAATTGTTCTAGTAACAGCAAATTAGATTTGCTGATTGACTCATTAATTATTATTTTTTTAAAATCTTTAGCCATTTACAGTTTTGAAACTTGATGATTTTATTTTGGACCTAACTAGGAGTTACATTTTTTATAAATTTGGTCTACCATGTTTTCAGTTTATTTGTAATATGAATGGTTATGTCGAACCATAATTATAAACTTTCAAAACCATGTTCATAACAAATGCAGTATCCTTTTATTGCTAAGATAAATGATGATGTATCACTGTTATAAACATGATTTAGAAACAAATGAAATTTGTAAATTCCCTATCTTCATCTAAAAGTAAGTTTTGGATTAAAAGTGTTTTCTGTTAAACAGAAAATTGAACTGATGTATTGACAAATATATAAAATGGTCAGTTTAAAACTTACTGAATGTAATATATTGGTTTTGTTATGCGGTCAACTTTGTTATATATAGATATATCAAAAGATTATGCACTTTCACACGGCATTTTAACATGATGCCTTTGAGTCGTCTCGGTTATCAAATTATACTGCAGTGGTCTTAATATTATCAGTTAAGAATGTTGATTCATGAGTAAATGACACACCTGGAAACATGCATATATATGGCAGTATGCAATATAGATTGAAACTGCCTACACCTTTCATATACATATATGTATGTATGACATATATATATGTAACAAAGTATGGAATTGAATTTAAACGGTGTTGTGCATATATACATATATATATTTGATATATGTTAATATATATAAATGACCCACTCTGACACTGTTTACATTCAAGTAGATGATGGACCTAATAAATACTTGCAGTTATGTTTTTGTAACATGTACAGGCAAAAGGGTAAATAAGGGGCTTATATTAATGTACGCATATACATGTATAAATCTGAGTTATAGATTATTCTATAAATGTTGATTTATAAATAAAGATTGCTTGAATCATATAAGCATTTTTTAAAAAACTATAATACACTGGATCAAAATATAAGCTGGTTAATTACTACATGTGTGTGAATTTTGATTCTCATTACAGTTGTGCACTATTAAATACATTAGATGTGTTTATGTGAGCCTAACCCTATAATTTGAAACCGTTTCGACAGGGCAGGCAACATGACTTCTGAAATTGTTTTAGCATATAAAGCAACAAGCTAGTTGAGACGAACAAGTGAGACTTGTTGTCATTCTCAAAATGTTTGTGTATACAGTACATTTTGATGTATACATAATGCATAATTCAATAAGACAATGAGGAAGCGTGTTTCTTATTTGAGCTGTATGATTTTATATATTATGTAACATGTAAATATATCAGGTGTAATTTAGTTCGAAAATCAGGAATGAGTATTGTTGATATACTGTTTGTCTGATGCACATATTTTAAATGTTTTGTGCTTAAGATGTAATGTTAATATTATGTATAAGATTGCATCATTCTTTATTGTCTGAATCTATTTAAAACCGGTTCAATGCATACTAGTTGATATAGTTGAATCTGTGTTTGCTTAATGGATGAGTATGGTTTATGTTTCATGTAGTACTGTAGTTATGAATCACATATAGAATCTATTCTACATTATATGGCTTAGAATCATTATGTACAAACGGGTCCTGAAATGGTTTTGGCTTGGTTAACATACATTTGCAATGAATAAGATACATGAAATCTCATATCACAATTATGAGTATAACATATATGAGACTCTTATCAATGTGTATTTTGAAATGTTCAAAGGAAATATACGTATGATTTCCATAACATTGAATTTAAACACACATATATGAATTTCGTGTATTTTTATTTAAATTCAATTAATCTTACTGTGTGTAAAATACATATATTTTGATATATGTAGATAAAACTAATGTCATTTTCTTGCTACGAGTTATAAATTTCCTCTAAAACAAATTATTGTTATATTAAGTCATGGTGAAGTCTTCCAATAATATACTCATCACTGTCCAAGATAATTGGCTGTAACTAACGCCAACGCATTGTGCACCTTTTGTTTTGGTTATATGCGATGGAGTAAAATGTGGTGCTCCAACCTATTATTGGGTCTGACTTAACTAGGCTGCATAATACGATTATAGCCTTAGAGACAAAAGCATGAATTATTCTATATTTTGAGCAAATGAATAATACTGGACAAAATGTTCAACATGCGATCCAAGAGTTATATAGACGATATAATTGACATAAGATGTCTACCTAAAAGGTTGTGTTTTGAGTTTAACCAAAGCTAGGTCAAGGCATGATTAGATATGGATCTTGGAACACCGTTATATATATATATATATACCGATATGTATATATAAACGGAGGGATGTTAATTTGAGTGGGAGCGTATTTTAGTTTAAATAATACATTTATATTAATATAAATTTTGATTGTCAAAATTTTATATTTTATTAAATGAATATTAAGAATCAGTCATTATTTATTATCTATTGTAGATATTAAATAATAAATTACTCTGATAATTTAAATTAATCCTTAAGAAGGATAAATTGGATTAAATCAAATTTCTTGACTGACATTGAAATTTGAGGATTGTCCTTGAACAAAATTAAATGTAATTGTTTTAGAAATAAAGAGAGGATCTAAAATAAGTTAAAATATGATTTCAATTAAATAAGGTATAAATGTTATAATAATCTACATATACATTTCTAGTATTAGATACCAGATATGAATAACATAAATGTATGTGAATTTACAGAAATTGCAAAATAAGTAGAAGTTTGATAAAACAACAAGTGGACTTACGATTGAATATGAAGCAAATGTTGCTGGATTATCCATAGGAAATTCAGTCTTGTTGTATATACTGGCTTAATTAAATAAATAAAATAATTGTTATTATGAAATTCCACTTAAAATAAATGTTATAATAGATCTTGTTTAGACATGTTTGAATTTCATTTATAATAAAAGAACAATTGTTATTCATTTTATTTAAAATGAAATATCTATGGAATTTCACAAATAGTTAATGATCTTTATAAATCCTTAACTGTGGTGTACTTGACATAAATGCAGAGTGGTTTAAATTTAATGATTTAAATCCGGCATACCTTTAGCATTACCAGTTAGCCCATATAAACAAGAGAGTGTATCAAAACTCCATAATGATGGAATTTTGAGATCATTTGATTTTGAATTATATGAAGAATACGAATCTTGTTTATTAGGCAATATAACTGAATCACCTTTCACTTGACATAGTGAATGTGTGATAAGTATTGGGTCTCACACATAATGATGTATATGGAGCAATGAATACACAAACTGGAGGCAGGTTTTATTACTTCATTATATTTACTGATGATATAAGTAGATATAGATATGTATATCTTATGAAATACATATCAGAATCCTTTGAAAAGTTCAAAGAATTCAAAGTGAAGTTAGAAACCAATTTTAATAGAAATTAAATACTTTTCGAAAAGTTCGAAAGAGAATATTTAATCCAATAAATTTAATGACTATCCGAATGAGTTTGAAATTATTTCACAACTCGGTCTACCTAGAACACTATATTGAAATGGTGTGTCTGGCAAGAAAAATCGCACCTTATAAAGATATAGTACGATCAATGATAAGTCATATAGATCTTCCAATAAATTAAATTTTGAACAACTGCATTTAATCCTACTCAAACGATTATGAAGATGCGATATAAGATATAAACTAGAAAATGTTTTAGTGTGTCTATTATGAAGATTTGGGATGTGAAGCGTTTACTAAACATCTTGCATTTGATAAGATCAAATCCAAATCTGATAATTATTTTGTGGAGTATCCAAAAGGATATTATTTCTATAAATCCTTAGAGAATAAGAGGTTTATTGCTCGAATTGGTATCCTTTCAAAAGGAACCAGTCTTTAAGATACCGATAAGAATGAAATAGAATTCGAAATGTCTCAAGAACCACAAAATACCATTGAATCTTGTGGAGACAAGAAATTGAGTGGGAGTGACACAATAATTTTAATGTTAATAGATAACACATTAATTATTGTAAATAATGTTAGTTTTAAAACAAGAAATAAATACTGATTCTAAGAATGAAAATATTTGGATTAAGAAGTTCATGATTGAACTTAATTCATTGTTGATCGAATGATATACATTGCAATAACAATATGGTTGTTGCTCAGGCCTAAAACATTAAACTCATCATCAATCCAAACATATATTTTAAGAAATATAATTCTTATGTGAAGTTGTTCACAGAAGAAATACACATATCTGCAAAGTTACAAAAGTTGTAATGTTGCAGACCTACTGAATTAAACTCCGTCGCAGCAGAAGTTTAATAGTCACACTAGTTTCATAAGTATACGATACATAAATGATTGGCTCTAGTGCAAGTGGGAGATTGTTAGAGTTTGTGCCCTAGAGGCAATTCATTTTATGAGATTGATAACACTGTTGATGTTATTATTTTATTTGGAATAAAATATTATTCTATTATATTGTATTTACTGCGTAATATAAATAATAATTTAATAGAAGTCCTTAGAATAATAATACGGAAATATATAGTTCGAGTAAGACTGAACTTGAGATTATATAATGTGATAAGTATTATAATTCTTAAATGTCCCTAGTCGAGTTTTATTGTTTATATAGGACAACAATAAAACGTTGAGACTAGTATATTAATTGACTGATGATCATATCTCATTGATCATTAATATATGTGATATTAAAGTCAAAATATAAATACGTATTGGAGAATAGCGTATTGGGCTGACCCACCGTGAAATAACTACATGGAATATAATCAACAGTATCATAAGTTGGTCTCATAGTGACAGTGATGTAATGGTCCTCAGACCTGAAATCATTATAATTTTATCCGAGGATATTTGTGTTTCGATATCATCTAAAGTTATTTCGTAATAGAGTAATGATAACGGTGATTATTGGATATATCTCGAATCGAATGAAAATTATGAATGATCTAGATGGAAATTTAACCCTACGATATATTCGTAGTGATATCCATGGGCCTCTTGATTGAGTGAGACTGTGAAATGCATGGACGTGCTCAAATATTGATTTGTTTTAAAACAGTCTACTCATCGATCAAGAAAAACAGATTAAATTATAACGAGGATGATACGATCCATGACTCTAGTTTAATTCTGGATATATTGGTTAAAAGGGTTATATTACATTGATACACTGATCACAGAAAGGTTGTATCGAATCGATGATCTTATTATAGCTTGGGTAGCAGCGACGTATTGCTAGATGCCAATCACTGTTTATGATTTGAATACGATTTAAAATCATTGCCAACGTTGTAATAACCTATAGGGTCACACGCTTATAACATTGTAAGGGGAAGACTGGTTTTGTTTTTGGGTAAAAAAAATATCAAACGTTGATATTTTGGTTGAATGGTTACAAGGATTTGACCCCTATTTTGTTGTACACGCATATACATTAGAAAGGGTTTTATTTCCTTTTATAAGGAATGTGGAGGCCCTTTTATTTTTTCAACCGACAGATCAAAATAACCCTAAAAACAAAATTGGTAATGGCGGCTAGCACGGTTATCCTCTCCTCCCTTCTATTCCTCTGACAAATCGAAGAACGTATTCGTGTGGACTTCACTAGAGGCGGCGACTTCTCCAGTCACACTAAGGTTCGATTCAATCTCCAGATTCAATTCAATCTCCTGAAATCATGAAGACACCGAAAGGTATGAAGCTCGATTTACGAATTATTCAAAAGATCCTGATTTATTTTGGTTGAATCTCATTTATTTGAAATGAATTGCAACCAAAGTTTATGTCACTCTTTAAGAAAATCAAATACGGCAGGTGTGACACCCCACGTTCGTTAATGTCACTCTTTAAGAAAATGCATTAAGTTTCGTGAAGCATTATAGGTAAAAAGAAACAAAAATATTACAAGAAAAATATAAAATAACAACGGAATTTAAAAATTTATTAAGCAGAAAACATCGTGGTTCAAAACATAGTTACATCATGAGTTTGAAATATATAAAACCCAGTACATCAACTTAAAACTTTTGTCCTGTACTAAAATCATCAGAGTACAATAAACATGAAAAGAGCCTAATCCCCAAAAACATAGCCATGGTAGAGAAGGTACGAAATCAAGCAGCTCCAAGCGGAAGGAAAGAAGAATCATGATCAAGCTTGAATATTCCCACCCTGAGAATCTGGGGGGGGGGGGGGAGGGGGGAACGGAAGAGAAAGAAGAGGAAACAAAATAGGTCCGACATAAGTCTGGCGAGTCCATTTACTTTTAGCATATAAATAAGTAAATGCATCATGATAGGCATATAAAACTGGATAAAAGGGATAACAACATATAAGGCAGGTATGATAAGGTAAATAGGATAAATCGAATAGAACATATATGTATAGCGCTTCTCTAATACTTTTCTCTCTCTATCTCTCTGCACCAATACTAGTATCATATGAACAAGATGATACCCAACAAGATAGTAGACTTAGGCGTACTTCTAGTGAGAGGTTTTACCCCATACAATAGCAGGCAGCCCAACTGAACATACTGGTGTTACCCTTAAGGATAATAACGGGTTCCTAAACAGACGAGACTAGATGTACCCTAATCACTACCCCAACTGATCGACACCCTACTCCATAGATACTCTATGTTGGCAACACGGTAGGATGTATCACTTCCTAAAATGGAAACCCTTCGATTTCAGGATGTGCACAACCATATCTAATGATGCCACGACGTCTTAGCCTCCCTTGGCGTGACCCATGCACGCACATGACCACATCGGAAGGCACCGCCCACACCTCCCCTCTTTTGGATCTCTTACAATCAACTCGGTAAGCGTGCCCCGACTCCGACCTAGTTCGGAGTACTTGTTTGATACCTATATATGGGTTACTGACTTAAACAGGTCCCACACACAAGACGATACAAGCTTCCCCCTAGGCTTGCATCCCCACTACTAGGATTTCCACAGGTTATGCCTACTAGTGTAATAAGATTGCATAACCCCAACAGGTTAAGTTTGTGTGCCTATATATATAAATATTACCCACCACCCCAAGATATACTTAACCCTCCCACTATTACAAGCAAGTTTACTTAACCCCTACTCAAGTTAACAAGTTCATGTAATCCCTATGGATTCAAACAGGTTAAGTATTACAAGTTCATTACCATATATTCATTTATACTTCTACCATAAGTGTAATCAAACCTCGTGTCTAAGCGCAGTTACAGTTTGTAATTACTATAAATCTATGCATTTTCATTATTTAACAATTATTCCTATTTCATTATAGGTTTTCATGCCCCTTTTCCAAGTCATATTTATCATGTACCATATTTCCCAAATCCAAATTCATATTTCCAATTCAAGTTATTCCCCAATTTTCCCAATACAATTTATGCCCCAATTTTAACGTTTTCCCCTCGTTTCCAATTTCACGCGTTCGTATATTTCAGTAGTATGCCTAGGCTCGAAGGTAGCCTGGCTATAAAATAAAAAGGGAACAGAAGGAGGGAAAAGAACAGAAATAAGCATAATAACAAGATAGACATATGATGGCAGAAATAGGCATAACATCAGAATAAGCATATAGAGACAGAATTGGGCATAATGACAAGATAGGCATATAGGAAAAGATCTGATGAACATGTGATAATAGAACTGATTAGGCATAGTGACATTATTAAGCAGCTAGCATAATAGGGACTTCATAAACAGGCATGATGAGATCTAAACAGTGAATTAGATGTACAAATAATGGTAGATCTGTTATGATTCAGAATACTCAATAGGCATAGGCTTAGATCCAAACTTATAGGCATGTCAAGATTACATTTTAATTATTTCTATCTAAAAATAACGTAAACTCATAAAGAATGGATCTAAGAAAACTGAGAAAAGCATGTTGATGTTAAATTAGCGATCTTTGAATATGTATGAATTGTTAGGGAATGCAGAATGGATCGTTAAGGCAAAGAAAACACTAGAGGGGGTGAATAGTGTTTGTAAGAATTTAAAAAAAAATTAAATCTTATGTTAACTATGAGATGAATCAAACGCCACAAACACAATCACATACACAGATTCAAACACAAATGCAAAATAAACAGAAATAAAAATGCAGAAAAGGGAAGAACACACCGGATTTTATACTGGTTCGAATTGCTCCTACATCCAGTCCCGCACAACGCTGGATTGCGCAGAGTTTTATTACCATTCCCAATAGTCAAATACACCCTCCTTGATTTCACGGCTCAACAAGGGGACACCGACTCCTATTCCTTGATTTGACGGCTCAAAAAGGACACACCGACTCCTATTCCTTGATTTCACGACTACAAGGACACACCGATTCCTCTTTGACTTAAAAACAAGGTTTATTCAACCCAAGCAATTACAAAATAGCCCTATAACTCTTCAATAGCACTTGATTCGGAGAGTAGAGAGAAGAATTTTATTAAAACAGAATTGAATTCGGCAGAGTATAAGTGTAAAAATCATAAAAATGATTAAGAATAATGGTAGAGAGAAAGAGGATGAAGTTAAAGAAGAAGATATGATTAAAAAATCGAATTTAAGCCCTTTTTATAGAGTTTGAAAGGATGCAATGTTTCTGGAGCGTTACAAATGGTGAAAAAACACTTCCTTTCAAATTTAAATTTCTGACAGTTATATGTCGACATACCCTTTTTGTTATGTTGACATACTTATCATTTTTATGATTTCTAAAGTATTTTTAAAGTATTTAAATTAATAATTAAATTCTGGAAATTCCTGAAACAAAACTAGTTGCTAAAACATTATTTTTCAAGTATAAAAACATAAGAAAATATTAATTAAACATATGATTAAAAACTTAATATACATGTGATATAAAAACTATATATAATATAATTATAAACATATACAATATAATTATAAATATATATATATATATATAGAAATTTATAAAGAAATATTATAAACAATATATAAACAAAAGGTTATAAGAAAACTTAGAGTTTAAATAATCAAATATAAACTCAGTAAAACAAATTTAATAAAACTATAAAAATAAGAATACTTATAAATTAGGAAATATATTTGAAATCATAAGTTTGAAATTCTTGGAAGATTGAAAATTATTTTAAGAGAAGTTTGAAATCAATTTGGAAATAGTTTTGAATTTTGAAAACAGATAATTTGAAAAAGAGAATTTGAACCTGGAGTGCTATTCGGAGTCTTACATAAACTAGACTCTATTACTATATTTATCTTGAACTCTTGAAATCTTGATTACTCATGAGTCTTGAATCTACTTTGAATTCTGAATCTCTAATATCTTTAAATTGTACAGTCTTCTGTAATATTTCCTGTATACAAATCGTACATATGTGTGTATATTCTATATAAAAGTGTTAGTATATATTTTATAATTAATTAATATTTAAATAAGGTTGTTGTCATCAAAACCCCATTCTCCAACATGAATCATTGTGTAACAACTTGGAAAATCAGAACCAATTTAAAATTTTTATTTTGGCAATTTTAATGAATTTTGAATGTTTAAAATAATTTATTTTAAATAATAACGACTAGAAATTTATTTTGAATAGAATTAGAACGTATTAATTATTTAAATTGAAATTAGAATATGAACATTTATTTTAATTATAAAAAGAATTGGAAATGGCGCGGTAGTTTGAAAATTCGATTTCGAATTTCAAATGAACATACAGGATTCAAAATAAATCGGATTTTAGTAAAACAAGAAATATTTGAATCTGTTTGAAAATATCTTTCCAAAGAATGTGAAAAATATAGATTTCATAATAGGAATAAAAAGTTATGTCCAGTTGAAAATTCAGAATAGTCTCTATGGAATTTATACAATTTATAGCCAGACCTCCATTTTCGACGAGACACATTTGTTGGATCTGAAATGTCAAGTTATTGCTTGATTCCAATTTTCATAATTTTTGGAACCAATATGTGAGCGTGGTAAATTTAAACGTGTTTGGTCAATTTAATTTGAAATTAATCAACTGGAAAATGACCGTTTTTCAAATGGTCTCCAAATTCGACGAAATTAGTTTTGTTAGGACCGTATCATCAAAACATAGCTAGATTTATTTTTTTTCGGAATTTTTGGAGCCACTATGTGGCTCCGGTAAATTAAACTGCACGTTGAAATCAATTTTGAACGTTATATTAATTTATATTTTAATTTTGATGAATACAGATCATAATAGTTGAATTGGCTTGTAGGACATATTCCATTGTGTTCAAAATGGGGGTATTTAGCTAGGGGCGACAGTCGTTGGATTCGATTCGGGCTTAGAATGAAAAAGTGACTTTTTATAATTTAAAATAATTAAATATATATTATATAATATAAATCCCTCCCCCCTTTTCCCTCTTCTCTCTCCTGAATTTCAGATCGAAATTAAAAAAACCTATATCTAAAACCACGTCGCCTCACAGCCAACCACTGCGCTTCCCCCCACGTCGCTCCACCGCCGGACCCGCAACCCGACGCCACACCCCTCCGGCCAACTCCCCCCATCGCTCTCTTCCTCTATCATCTGAAAATGCCCTAAACCAGAAACCCTAGGCCGCCACCACCTAGAACCGCCTGCACCGGCCAATGGCACCACCGCCGCCCAACCCCAATCGCCCAGCGCTGCCAATCCGCCCCTTCCCCCTCTCCATTTCGCTGTAAGTTTTGTTTTAATGTATTTCAAATAATTAGTCTAACTAATTTAATTAAAAAAGCATTATTATTTTCTTTTCAGATTTTTAAATATAATGAGCATTGAATTTAAAATCAGATTTTTAAATATATACATTAGGTTAAAAATCAAATCTTTGAAAATATAAAGATATGATCTTTGAAAATATAAAGATATAATATTTGGAGATATAAAGATACGATTTTTAAAAAGCAAAAGATATGATTTTTCATAGTATAAAAATATGATTGTTATATAATAGTGAATATAAAAATATTATTTTTTATATGTAGCGGATTAAAAATATGATTTTTATATAATAGAGAATATAAAAATATTATTTTTATATAAGTAGCAAATTAAAAATATGATTTTTATATAATAGAGAATATAAAAATATTATTTTTATATAAGTAACGAATTAAAAATATGATTTTTATATAATAGAGAATATAAAAATATTATTTTTATATAAGTAGTGAATTAAAAATATGATTTTTATATAATAGAGAATATAAAAATATTTTTTTTATATAAGTGGCGAATTAAAAATATGATTTTTATTTATTTGAATGAAGCGGTAAAAATATGATTTTTATTTATTTGAATGAAGTGATAAAGATATGATTTTTATTATATGAATAATGATATAAAAATATAATTTTTAATATATGAAGTAGCGATATAAAAATATACTTTTTATATATAAGATATTGAAATAAAAATGTGATTTTTACTATGAACAGCGTGAAAAGGGTTGCGTTGGAATGTCAGGCTAATCCAAGCTATTCAGAAATGAAACTGGAGGAGTGGATCCCAATGGTGAGAACTTCTCACTCTAATTTATTTTCTAGTTAAATATATATACTAGGATAAAGACAGTTCTTAGTAGCACCCGACACCTTTGTTTGAAACCATGTTTGTTTAGCTATTTGGTTGATTGGATTATTTGGTTGAATTTGGTTTGGGAAATGAAATGAATTGATTAGAATTTGGTTTGTATAGGGCGCGAGCCATTATTAGGGGAGGAATAAGGCTAGACCTTATTCCGGTTCTAGTATCGCGCCGTTATGCTGCCGAAATTTTCTAAAAATGTTAGAACAATATAAATATCATTTTTATTGTATAAATGAACTGTATAAAATATTCATGTGTTTAAATAAATATTTTATAGTTAAAAATATAATTTTTAACGTGTATATGAATAAAATAAATATTCATTTACAAATCGGATGATTTGTTTATGTACACACATTTGCCTGATATTGATTGGGACGATATATTTTACACATCGCCCAACTGCACAAATAATATTCAATATTTGTTGGTTGGAACCCCACACAGATATTGGGATGATATTTGGCATACACTAATCCCAATTGTTTATTTGTATGTCAATCGATTGGTTGACAGGCCATTGTAAGCATTAATTATTTATATTTAACGCTTATGCAGTTATGTAATGCACTTTGGATGATGGTTGACTGTGTTTGATTATTGTTGTGTACATGTATGTATGAAATCCATATAAATAAAATTATACGGTAATTGACCGTGTCTGATTCCAATTCGGAAAGAAAAAATATTTTAAATTAACAAATATTTTAAAATGATGAATAATGAATATTTTAAAATAATTAATATTTTAAAATAATATTCAGTAATGGATCAAAATATGATTTTGATATCCGATTTGGGATGGACAGGAAAATATTTAATTATAAAAAAGCCGTGTTGATTAGATTAACGCCATTTTAACGTGAACGATATTTATATCGATTTTATTCATTTTTATAATGAATATCGAAAAGGAAATGATTTCAAAATCTGATATTTTGAAAATATTATCATTTATATATTATAATGATAAGGAAAATTCAATTTTGATTTAAAATTGAAATGAAGTTAAAATCGTTTTAAAACGAATTTATAAAATACGTTTTAAATGGAAATCGACGAAATATATATAATATATATTATATATATTTAATGGCCTGAATAGAATGCGCCGCGCCGTAGCAGTTCTCGAATTTCGACCATTGACTTCGAATGGACATTACGGGAGATCTAACCATCAGATTCTCGTAAAATTGGAACCGTTAGGTTCGTATCGAAAAGAGCTTTCTAGTGAATATAAGAGATTTGAAATCTAACGGTTGGATTTGGAATTATGTCCAAATAAAATTTGGAAAAGGTCGTTGTAAGTGCAGTTCAATGACCGTTTATGGAAATCGACTGTACGGGCCTTGATAAATTTTGTAAAAATATTGATAATTTGTGTAAAATCATAATAAATGATTTGGAGAGAATTGGGATGAAAAATTCCACGTTTGTAAAGATAAAAATATATTTTTATCGAAATGGACTAGTTACAAACTAGAATTATAATCCAATTATTTTTAAATAAATAAATTGGATAGAGAATGGTTTTAATATAAACAGTAATTTCCAACGAATAAATTGGAATGGAAATAATCTTTGGAGTATTTCGATATTGGATTCCGTGATTATATGGATATTGTTATGGAAATTTGGAAGATGTATTTTATATTGTTATTTCCATTACGATATTTGTTGGTTTCAGAATTTGATATTGAATATAAGCCGATATAATTTCTATTCAGAGCATTGTATTTAATATCAAATGGGATGTTGGGTTTGTCGTGAATGGTGCCTTTACTAACACTGTTCTTAAACCCAGTTGAGAAAAGAATAAATCTTTAATTACGATTTAGTGAAGTTTTTCCAATTAATTAATATTTAATTGGAATTGAATAAAAGAAGTGGATTTTGGGTTGTCGTGAATGGTGTCTTAAATAACACTGTTCTTAAACCCCATGTGAAAATAATAAAACTTTTAATTAAGATTTAAAGAAGAATTACCAGTTAATTAAAATTTAATTGGAATTGAAAATGGAACGTGAATTGGGTTTATTGTGAATTGTGTTTTTAACGACATTCGTTCTTTAACCTGATTTACAGTGATATGTGATTTGGAATTTATAAATCTTTTTACTAAGATTTAACGGGAATTTTTCAAAGTAAAGTTTTCCAATTTAATATGTTAAATTGGAATTGAATGGAATTCTATTTGATAATAATCGAAATGAGCTTCTGTGCAGGAAGACTGTTAATATATACGGAGTTTAAAAGGCTTTGTCGTTATTCCATTTATATTATTAGTCGGATACGGAAATTGATATCGATTATATATTGATCTATCTTCCGTGAAGATTCCATAATTAATGGAATGTGATTTGAGTTTATCATGAACTGTGTTTTAAATGACATTAGTTCTTTAACCCATTTAAAGATAGGATTACATGTCTAACATTGTATTTCGAACTGTATGATTGATCTCTGCTAAATATATATCTGTTTGGTAGGGAGAATTTATTCTCTTGCTTAATACCCTTCTCTGAGACGTACGAGCTTAGAGGTTATATATAGGCAGAAATCAATAGTACAGTGTAGACTGTCGATGCGGCATGTTTGATTTTCCAAAGTTAAATTATCATTAATATTGATTTTTGGAAAGATTAAAAGTAAGGGGAGTTTTAATGAATCTTTAGTTAGATTGAAATGTGAATTGATAATTTAAATTATCAAATTTGGGAAATGATCGAGAAAGGAGTATCACCAGTTTTGCTCCAAGCGATAGTTAAATCTTTAATTAGATTTGAACGTGAAATGGTAATTAAATTTACCGATAACACCATAGAGATAGATATGGAGTATTACCAGTTTTACTCCATGGGATGAATAGGTTGGGATTGAGAAATTAAACAAATGATTACTTCGGTAAGGTTCGTTAATCCCGATTAGTTGATAAACCTTAATTTGGTTTAAAATTGATATCCAAAGGAAGATTAAAGAATAAATTTAAAAGAATTTATCTTTGATAAAATTAATGGGAACCTTTCCCAAAGGATATGAATATTTGAATAAAAGAATATTCTGAATTGGAATGAGGCGTATGTCGTGTTTTTATAGCACTTGTTTATTATATACACGAATTATTCGGAAAGGCCGGATTTATACCCATTCTGAATAACTGATTCGACGATATGTCGACGATAAAGACGGTGGTTGAAGACCGGAGGTCTTCACATCGTTTGGATGATTACCGATGTCTTAATTGGGCTGTACACCCAAGACAAGGTAATAAGTGGTGATCATCCAGATGTACTTGGAGATCGATCGGATATGCGAGGACCTCTCTCCTGTATTGGACTTATGGGACGAGGAATAAGGTGCCTTTGGTTTCGTTCAGACCCAAAACGAACTAGTAAATGGATGAATTTCTGACATTGGATTTTATTCTTTGTTGATTGATATCTATTAAATATATATCTGTTTGGCGGCGGAAAATTTATTCTCTCACTTAACGCCCTTCTCTGAGACGTACGAGCTCATATGTTATATATCAATAGACATCAGTCGCATGGCATGAATTGCCTTTGTTGCATGCTGAGATGCAAATGATCAAGGCTTCTGTTGAAAAGCAGAGTCTTGTGGTTGATGATCAAAGCACGGCTTTAATATAGCATAGCTTTGTGTAGCGTTGATTTGCGAGCCTCACACCCCAGTATGAACCAGAAACGGGAGAGGATAGCAGGGAGGGCAGTGCGTTTCCTTTTAGCTTGGAGTGGTGTCATGGTATGGAGCCTAGACATTTTTACTTATGTGGATGATGGAAAGCGAGGCGCCTCGGATATATCGGTTACTATGGAGCCGATAGATATTGAGTCATCTGGCTCAATTACGCCCCATAGGGTGGGGAAACACATGTTCAGGAATTATGAATCCACCATGCACTTAGTGTGGACCGGCCCTGCATGTTACCTAGGGTTAACCAGAGTCTGTAGTCCTAAGACATTGGCTAGAGTGTCTCAAAGCGGTAGGGACGATCCCTTGCCTTGGTTCACAGACGGAAATCCAACTTCCAATACGTGACATTTTGGTTTTGATTGTAGAGCCTAGTATGATGACATGATAGATGATACCCATGCGGCCTATGATAGATACATTTATATTTGAAATTGTTTTATACAGTATGCACTTATAATAGTATCAAATGATTTGTTTTAAATGTACCAAGCATGTTTGGCTATTATAAGGGAAAACTCTATCCTATGGCTTGCGTTGCATTATGTGATGGGACTTGAGTCTTATAATAGCTTCATTTTTTCAAAAAGCATTGCGCTATTTGTTTTATGCACTGGTATTCTTGGGAGGAAACCCGTTCCGCGTTATATGGCGTGGTCCCTTGATTTACTCCATTTTAAAGTAAAATTTTAATTAAATGTTTTAGTTCTCACACCGGTCGCATGACTGACTTGGAGTTTATTGTTTTAACCAAAACTCTGGGTGCCCCTATTTTTCGCACGGGCAGCTAGTAGTTTTGGTTTTGCATATATTATATTTATAGGATCCTGGTTTACAGCTGGAGCTATATTCAAAACGCTCTATATCCGTGTGTTCCTTTCAGTTGTGTTTAGTATTATTTTCTACTGCATTATAATTTGTAAATCTCTGATATTTATCAAATGTATATTATTTGTTCATACTCTGTATATTCTTGTACTCTGATGTAAATTTTTGTAACAAGCAATGAAATGTTCTGTTGTTTGTGTTCTGATTTGTCATAATCTCAGACAATCCGCTCTTTCTCTTCTCTTCAGAGACCAGGGAAGTTTGCGTCATTATACATTGTTGCTGAAGAAAAGGTAATTTAATCTGAGTTGGAGCCGCATCTCATCATCCCTATTAATTTAGATGAATAAAACAATGGGTATAGGGCCCTATTTATAGCATAGGGTCAACAAACTTAGCCAAGAAAGGAGTCTATGTATACAGAACTTAATTCTGCCCAGATCTCAAGGGGGTCGACATGGTGTCGACAACCCCTTTATGGTGTCGACATGGGTGTCGACACCCCTATTATAGGGTCGGCCCCTGGGTCGACACCCATAGCGGGAAAATTCTCGCCTAATCCCGCATTTTCTGATTTCGAATTATTTTGAATTTCTGGAATGTTTAACATATATATATATATATATATAATTAGCTTATGCGTATATGAACTTCAAACCTTAATATCTTCTTCATACAGTGTTCGTTTTACGCAAACTTGGTGTTTATCTTAAGCAGAATTCTGAGATGAACGCAATGGCACAATCGGTTTTACTTAATTCCCAATATTTAGTTAAGTATTCCTTAGTTTATCATCTTAATGTGTTATAAAATTATTGGTTGTTACATTCTCCCCTACTTAAAGGATTTCATCCCCGAAATCTCCAAGTTAAGAAGAATGTATATCCTTACTCATGCAACCAATCACAAGCATCTATTGTCCTTAAAGATTTCTAATGCTTATATGAACATATGCAAAGGTGTGTGTATATGCCCCTATACTAATGCGAAAGTTCAGGCGGTCTACTGATTCAGTCGACCTCCTTAATGCAATGTATGTTAGTGCCATGAATCCGACATGTATGCAAATAATCCTATTATAACATGCAAGTTCTATATGTGTGCGTAGTCATTCATCGAAATTCAACATCCATATGATGATACACTCGCTTCCATCCATTAAAAAGAAGAAAAATGGATGTGATGTCAGTCCTTCTCCTATCTGCGTAGGACTTTTGTCTGCCCTGAGCTGTCTTCATGCGTCTGTGGATAAGGTCAATCTTTTCTGAAGTTTCTCTAACCATACCTGGTCCAAGTAGAAGTCTTTCTATAGACTCCCACCAACAAGTCGGTGATCTACAAGGTCGTCCGTATAATGCTTCGAAGGGTGTTATGCCAATACTAGCTTGATAACTGTTGTTGTAGGCAAACTCTACTAAAAGAAGATGCTCTTCCCAAGTCCCTCCGAAGTCTAGGATACACAGCCTTAACAAATCCTCAACAACACTATTTACCCTTTCTGTTTGTCCATCTGTCTAAGGGTGATAAGCGGTGCTCAAACATAACTGTGTACCTAATGTTTCTTGCAAGCTCCTCCAAAATTCACTGGTGAAAATGGGGTCACGATCACTTACGATACTGGAAGGTACTCCATAAAGACGGACTTTCTCACGAACGTAAACTGCTGCCAACCATGTCGCCGTCCTCTTACTCTTAACCGGAATGAAATGAGCGCTCTTAGTAAGTCTGTCTACTATAATCCAAATACTGGTGTTTCCTTTCCTTGATCTAGGCAAACCATCAATGAATTCCATCAAGACTCTCTACCACTTCCACTATGGACTTCTAAAGGATGAATTAAACCACCGGGCTTCCTTTTCTCAGCTTTGAATTGTTGGCAAACTAAACATCGAGAAACAAACTCTGCCACATCTTTCTTCATCCATCCTAAAAGAAAACCCTCTTCATATCTCTATACATCTTATCACCGCCTGAATGAATAGTCATCTTAGAATGATGAGCTTCCTCAAGGACTATCTTCAACAAACTCCTGACTTGGGGAACACAAAGCCTTCTATCTCGTGGCAACCACCTCTATCGTCCATGGAGTATCTACTGAGGCGACTAGAAGTCTCCCCTCTACTGAGCCTATCCAAGATGTTTGAAATCTGTGGAACCTCTCGCTGTGAAGTTCCTATCTGATCCAACAGAGTAGATCGCACCTCTAGTGATGCCAATAAACCAGGTATAAACTCGATTGAGGGTCTAAAATCAAAAGTTGATATGAACTCCAAGCTTTTCCTCTCCACAAACAGAGGGCTCAAAGTCATCCTCTTCCTACTCAATGCGTCTGCCACCACATTACCCTTGCCAGGGGCATACGCAATCTCTAAATCATAGGATGCTAGAAACTCCATCCATCTTTGTTGCCTTAAATTGAGATCCTTCTGTAAGAACAAGTACTTGAGAGATTTATGATTAGTGTACAACTCGAACTTCTCTCCAAGTAGATAATGGTGCCAACTCTTAAAAGTGAATGCTATGGCAGCTAGTTTTAAGTTATGTGTAGTGTAGTTCTTTACATGAACCCTTAGCTGTCTACTTCCATAACATATTACCCTTCCCCCTTAAATCAGAACCGCACCAAGCCCTGTACCATATGCAACAGTGTATACTAAGAACGCTTTGTTTCCATCGGGCAAGGTCAAGACTAGGACTGTTGTCAACCCCCTCTTCAATCGCTGGAAAGCATCGTGACAGTCTACATCCCAAGAAAATGTCAGATTCTTCTTCATCAGCCTAGTGAGTGGGGCTGATATCTTTGCGAAGTCCTTAATGAACTTCCTACAATAGTCCGCTAATCCAAGAAAACTTCTCACCTCCGTTGCATTCTTTGGGATCTGCCAATCTTGAACTGCAACTACCTTCGCGGGATCTACTGCTATCACATCTTTAGAGACTACATCCCCTAGAAATCTCACTTCTTTTCTCCAAAAATGACATTTAGAGAACTTCGCCTTAAGCTGGTGCGCACAGAGAGTTTTCAAAACCACCCTTAAATGTCGAGCCTGCTCTTCCTCATTCTTCGAGAAAATCAAGATGTCACCAACAAAGACCACAACGAACTTATTTAGAAACTCCCGAAACATCCTACTCATCAGATCAACAAAATAGGCGGGTGCATTTGTCAACCCAAAAGGCATAACGAGCCACTCGAAGAAACCATCTGGAGTTCTAAAAGCGGCCTTGTCTATACTATCCTCGGCCACCCTCAACTGATAAAACCCCATGGCCAAGTATAACTAGGAGAAAATAGATGCACCAACAAGCTGGTCAAACAGATCATCTATCCTCGGAAATGGGTGCCTTTTTTTAGTGAGTTTATTCAACTCTCTGTAATCCACACATAAGAGAAGCGAACCATCCGCCGTAGTTGTGAATACCACCGGAGCACCCCATTCAGATATGCTTTGCCTAGTAAACCCTTTCTCAAGTAGCTCCCCAACTTGCTTGCTAAGCTCCCTCCTTACTCTTGGAGCTATGTGGTGCACATGCAATGCAACTGGCTTTGCATTGTCCATCAAGTATATATGGAAACCGGTCTCGCGCCTCGAAGGCAAGCACCGAACCTCCTCAAAAACATCAGGATACTCACAGACTACTGGTACATATCAAAGATCATCGATAGACGCATCAAGTGACTTTAGGAAACTAAACATGACAGACCCTTTAGGGTCACAGGAAATCTCGAGGGTCTTCCCGTAGCAAGTCAAAAGTCTAACGACCCTCCTCTCACAATCTAGAATAGCACCATACATGGCTAGCCAATCCATCCCTAGAATCAAACCATAGCCCATGGAACCAAGCACCAATGCGTCACACTCAAACTCGACGCCTAACATAGATATTCTCAAATTCCGACAAATCATAAACAAATGAGTCGTACCACCAATGGGGTTTGAGACAACAACGAGATCCAAAGCCATACTAGTACTAAGGTGCAGAGACTCAACCATGGAATCAGATATAAAAGAATGTGAAGCGCCCGAATAAAAAAGAGTTCTAACAGAATGATTGGAAAGAGAAATCAAATCTTCAACGGAAACTTTCCTACCTCTGTCTGGCGCACCAGCCGCGAGAGCATGTACCTGCCCTCCCGGAGATCCTGCCCTTTGACCTTGTCCTTGATTATTCAGGCACTCCTTAAAAAAGTGTCCGACCTCTCCACAAATGAAACAAGCATTCTTCATTCTTTTGCAGTCTTTTCTCAAATGACCCACGTGCCCACAACAATAATGTTTCCTCTTTTCTTGGGCTTTGTCTTTCTTCCTTCTTCTGCAATCTTTGATCAAATGACCCCTACGTCTAAAACCATGACATTTCTTCCTAGAGGAATTATCTACTCACGACGGGGGAGGAACAACGGCTGCAGTTGGGGGAGGAACATCTCCTTGGCTCCCAGGAGGTGACGTAGCCTTAAGATACCAATGGAACTAACCCAGTATCGTAATGCCCTCAAGAATATTAAGTTCCCCAGACATGCTGAGAAGAAAAGGAAAAGGAGATTCAAATAGAGAATCGAAAGATATTACATATGGCTTTGGGGAATATGATTTCCAAAACAGACTTTTTCTTTTTGAAATGCTTTCTTTTAAAACCTTTTTGAAAACAAATTTCAAAATCTTTTATTTGATCTGGTAACCTTCAGCTCGAATACCAAGTGTAACAACCCACGTCCGTTAATGTCCCTCTTTAAGGGAATGCATTAAGATTTGTGAAGCATTATAGGTAAACATAAACATAAATATTACAAGACAGATATAAAATAATAGCGGAATTTAAAACTTTATTAAGCAGAAAACATCGTTGTTCAAAACATAGTTACATCATGAGTCTGAAATATACAAAACCAAGTACATCAACTCAAAACTTTTGTCTTGTACTAAAATCATCAGAGTACAATAAACACGAAAAGAGCATAATCCCCAAAAACATAGCTGTGACAACCCGGATTCCAACAGACCGATTTTTTTCTCAAAAATCCAATCTATCAAAACCCGAGTTGGGTGCTCTGGTATCCTGCAGAAAAAGGCAAAGATAAAGAAACATGTCAGAACTCGTAAAGCATCTCACAACGTAAGGAAATAAAGTATAATATTCAAATATTGCTTTACCTTATTAACAATACTGCTAAACCAGTATCCAAAGCTATACCATATCTGTCATGAATCTAACCTGGAAGTATGTAATGAGGAGGGGGTCAGAACATAAGTTCTGTGTGAGTGGACTTAGAATAAACTTCTGTATAATCCTATATATACTGTTCAGTTACATTTTCTTGGTTATTAGATTATTAACAGTGTTAGCTCTTTAGGCTGTACTCATGTCCCACTAGTAGGTTAACCTAATGCAACATTTATGTAGATACCCCCAACTCGTCTAATCCTTTCCATGTATATATATAGTCCCTTGCCGTATGTCGTACAGGCTTCATCATGTAAATCTATACTACTTTAGTGTAGTGCCACCATTCTCGAAATTGTTTGGACTGCCACTCTAGATCTTGCTAGATTCCTTGTACCATCTAGATCTAATCCAAGGTTTACTGTCGAGCGCTTCCAAGATTCAACCAGGGTTTACGCAACCCATGGCCATTGGGGTTTATGCTACCTGCTTCTCGGTCAGGGTTTACGCGACCTAGGCCCAACTAGGGATTATGCTACCTATTGAACGATGCCCCCTAGTCTAGGACACACTACCCAGAGCGATATATGTTCCTAGACTTTCCCCGTACGTGTTGTGAATCGTTATCGATGTCTAGTTGCACATGTCCTCTATATGTGCGGCCCGAGTTCCGTGGCAGGGCTAATCAAGAAACACGGAACTCGGTCGGGAGCTTTAAGTTATATGCCAATGCAAATGCTAAGGTCTGTTTTTATCTATGTGTGGCTATGGTCCAAATTGACCCCTCCCTCAACTAATGAAAGGCACCCAAGAAAATCAAGAATGAGAACTGTACACAGGCCCCCTATGCCCCCACAAACGTATTGGCCAACCTCACCCATAACTAGATAGTAAGTATATTGTCTTTTGGAGTTCTCCGCCTTCCCGCTTCACATGCTCGATTGACTCAAGATGGTTGGTAGACGACGACGTGCTATCACATGGCTAAACAAGATATTGCTGCCTCACGCTGGTCCATCCTAGTCTTTAGGTTGCTTATATTGCAACCAAGACACACTCTTGGCTCTTCTAACGCAGACCTTAACCTCTATGAGCCCAGGAGGATGATCTGCAACCTCACAAAAGGATACCAAGAGTACCCTCACGTCCCCTCGAAGCTGCGTGCTTCGTAACCCAATTCGTTGGAGCCTTCTTCATGATCAGATGGACGTTCGCTCCTCCTCATGTTCTACTTGGCTTTCTTGACTAAGGTTTACTACTTAGTTTTCTTAACTAAGGTTTACTACTTAGTTTCCTGAATCGTTAGCTTTCTTAACTAAGGTTTACTACTTATTCCTTTTAACTAAGGTTCACTACTTAGTTCCCTTAATCGTTCGTTTTCTTAACTAAGGTTTACAACTTAGTCCTCTTAACTAAGGTTTACTACTTAGTTCTCTTTCTCATTATTTACTTAGTTCTCTTAACTAAGGTTTACTACTTAGTTCTCTTTCTCGTTATTTACTTAGTTCTCTTAACTAAGGTTTATTACTAGGTTCTCTTAACCAATGTTTGATACTTAGTTTCTGTTACTTAGTTCTCTTTAACTAAGGTTTTCTAATGAATTCAAGCATGACTTAAGTTCTCTTTATCAAATGATAGCGTACGGGTGTTTTCTGTAACAACCCGGATTTTTACAACATGCTAAGACAAGAATCAAGGAAGAATTTAATTATAAAATCTGAATCAGGAGAAACGGGTTGCGCCATTGCGTTCGTCTTGGAAAAATACACGAAATAGAGTCCGAGTTTTCGAAAATCGGAGTCCGTATGACCCAGTTATGGCCCGTCAAAGTTTTCAGAAAAATTCAAGTTCAAAAACAGTTCGAAATTCAAATCTGGAGCCAAACGAACTGGGCGGGAAAATTCCCGCCCAAGTCCTAGGTCGACTGGGGTGTCGACTGGGGAGTCGACACGCCCAGGGGGCAGGTCGACTGCCCAGTCGACACGGGTGTTGACCTGGGTGGTCCGACCACTTGGGCCTGGGTGCACCTGCTGCTGTCTTGGCTCGGTTTTATGGGCCTATGACGGATTTTGAGCGCTCAGATCTATCCTAGGGTTTACCCTATGGCCTAAACTGCTTCTAATCTCTATAAAAATACCCTAGGACCTAACCTAAATCACTAAAAATCATTCTAGCAACTAAGTGCTGCCAAAATCTATCTTGGTCATGGCCTCCATCTCCAACTCCAAGGGCTTATGCATTCAAATCGGGTTCAAATCAAAAGGTGCAAGCTTTCTACATCAAATCGAGGGTAGATCAATGTTGCTACGCAAATTTCATAACGATTTTTCAATAAAGGAGCCATCTTTCTTCGTCAAGACGATTCATGCTCCTAGCTCTCTTGCCACGCTATGTAAGTTATAGCTACTTCTAGATCTAAACGGTAGTTTTAATGATGGCATGGAATAAAACGAGATTAAACCAAGTATGCTAGCCTATATGAACCTTGTCATGCCTCTTTTGCTTGAACTTATGACTTTTGGCTATGCTTAGTGACTAAATCATGCCACTTATGTTATGTTTAACTTGGTCCATCATGAAAGATTGAACCTTTACTTGCAGAATGTTGGCATGAATACTTGAAACCACTTTGACTTGTGAAATATGCACATGAATATGACTTGGGACTTATGCATGTAAATGAACCCAAACGCCCTTATGATATCATGCATGTTTGTGGCTAATCCCGTTGTGACATTATGCATGTTTGAGACCAAAAACCCCTTATGATGCAATGCATATTTTGAGGCCAAACCCCTTATGATACCATGCATGTTTGTGGCCAATCCCTTTTTGACATCGTGCATGTTTTGAGGCCAATATGTAGCATAGTATCCTTACTATGTTGACTCGTTTTTACTTGGGTTGGAAACACGATTTGGGGTAGGTTAGACGTGCGTGATTATGACATGATAATTTGACATGGGATTTCATGAAAATATGGCACTCATTATACACCTAAATGTGGACATGACATGTGGGGTAAACATGGGACTTGAAACTAGACACGTGTGGGTTGTAAGTGTAATATGACACTAGACCAAACATGAAAGTGGCCAACTCGAGGTTGGGTTGAGTTTGTAGCATAAATCTACCCGGACCCGCCCGGCTTAACTAGTGGCTACAAACAATAGGACCCAATGTGAGTAGTTGGTCATATAGCACTTAAGACCCGAGGTTAGACTAGGTTGTGGTGTAAAGCTACCCGGACCCGCCCGGCTTAACTAGTAACCACAAAAAGTCTAATGTGAGAGGTTGGGGTGCATTAATCTAATTAATGCCACATGAAAAGGTTAAGTAACTTTGACTAATGACACTTAACCGATATGACACGAATGGGTAGGTTAAGTGGAACCGGACTTGATTTCTTAATGACACTTAACCATATAAGACAATAAGGGGATGGGGTTAAGTAATTTACACTTAACTAATCCGACTTGGTAATTAGATGGGGTTAAGTAATTTACACTTAACTAATCCGACTTGGTAATTAGATGGGGTTAAGTACTTTACACTTAACTAATCCGACTTGGTAATTAGATGGGGTTAAGTAACTTAGACTTAACTAATCTAAACACGGTAATTAGATGGGGTTAAGTAACCTACACTTAACTAATCTAAACACGGTAATTCAATGGGGTTAAGTTAACACTTAACCAATCTAAACTTGGTAATTCAATGAGGTTAATTAACCAATACTTAACCAACTTAACATGATAATTTAATGGGGTTAAGTAACTTATACTTAATCAATTATACATGATGATTTGATGAGGTTAAGCAACCATACTTAACCAATCTAATATGAGAACTTGATAGGGTTAAGTCACAAGACCGTTTAAATATACTTAACCATTCTAATACGATTAGTGGGTGGGGTTAAGTAAACCTATACTTAACCAATCCGACTCGATAATCTGATGAGGTTAAGATAATCTATGCTTAACCAACCTAACACGATAATCTGATAGGGTTAAGATAAACAAATACTTAACCAATTTGACTTGATGATTGAATAGGGTTAAGTCATGAGCTTCTTGGTATACTTAACCAACTTGTAGGGCTAGGTCTTGGACTTGAATACTTAGCCAAAGCTTGACATGATTCGTAGGCGGGTTAAGTCATGAACTTAAATGACAACACTTAACCCATTAGACAAAACCCTAGCTCAGGGGACTAGGTTGAAAATCGTAGTTAACAAGGGTAGCCGGAAGAGAAGCAAAGTGGTAAACCTTATTTAAGGATAACTAAGTAATAATTCTTAGTCAAGGAAATTGGACCAGTTCACAGATAGATGAGTAACCCGATACGGTAGGTCATCGCTTGGACACACGTGGAGGAGCGAATTATCTGACTTAGATAAAGGCTCCAACGAACTGGGTGACGAAGCAGTAGCTTCGGGGGACGTAAGGATACTCTTGGTATCCCTCTGTGAGGTTGCAGATGATCCGCCTGGGCTCACAAGAGGTTAAGGTCCGCGGTAGAAGAACCAAGAGTATGCCTTGGTTGCTATGCGAGTGACCTAAAGACTGGGATGGATTAGCGTGGAGTCGAAGATTCTTGTTTTTGCCCTGGATAGCGCGTCGTCGACTACCTACCATCTTTAGTCAATCGTGTACGTATGGAAAGGCAGAGAACTCCCAACAGACCATATACTTGCTATCGAGTTATGGGTGAGGTTGGCCAATAGGTAAGTGGGGCATAGTGGGGCCGGGATGTAGTTCTCATACATGATTTTTTTCTTGGATTGCCTTTCAGTAGTTGAGGGAGGGGTCACGTGGGACCATAGCCACGGATACAAAAACAGACCTTGATATCTGCATCGGCAGATGACTTAAAGCTCCCGACCGAGTTTCGTATTTCTTGATTTGCCCTGGCACGGAACTCGGATGGCACATTGAGATACTTGTGCGTCTAGACATGGAAAACGATTCATGATACATACGTGGGATAAAAGGGCGTGGTTGACGGGTGGCATAATCCCTAGTGGCCCTAGGTGGCTTGAACCCAAACCGAGACACGGAAACGTTCATAAGGTAGCATAATCCCTAGTGGTCCTAGGAGGCATAAATCCTAAGTGAACACGCGATAGTTCATGGTAAGAAAACATAACCAGATCAAGGGTAGCAGTCCAAAACAACTTCAAGGATAAAATGGTACTACGTTGAGGTGGTATAGATTTACATGGGAAAGCCCGTACGGCCTACGGCAAAGGACTGAACTTATACATGGGAAAGGAACATACGAGTTGGGAAAAACCTACATATGCTATATATTAGGTTGACATGGACCATTACATGACTTTGGGCAAGGGACATTCATAGTTAACACATGACGTGGGTTGGGATACTAGTACGAGAGGTGCAGAGCAAATATACATGAAAAATACCGTGGGATGTTAGACATGATAGATACCTTGGGATTGTATACTTGATAGAAACCTGACGATGTGATACCTTGATTTATCTTGACACCGTAGTTTATCATGATACCTTAGTTTATCTTGCTACAGTAGTTCATCCAGTTATCTTGGTTTAGCTTATCTATCTTGTCGTCATTCTTATGTTTACTTTCGGTTTATGCATGTCATGTTACCTTTACCTGTTTTTATACTGGAAGTAGATAGGACTTACCAGTCTTTATGACTGACCCTGTTTTGTTTCGCCTCTTTGTCTTCAGTTCCCCCCCCAGGTTTTCAGGGAGGAAATGATGTTGTTTAGTTCGGACCTCTTATGCTTGAAGGTCATCATGTATAGCTTGGTCTTCTCTTGGCTATGGCTGCTTCACCGCTTTATTTTGGGGAATAATATATGAAAAGGTTTTATGCTTCTTTACTATTGCAAGACAGGTTTTGATGTATTCTGATGTAAAAGGCTTTAGACCTTATTTTATAAGGTAATGAAATTTGTTTTACTTCCGCTGTTTTGTATATGTTCTGTCTTGTAATATTTCTGTGCATGTTTACCTCGATAATGCTTCACCAAACCTAGTGCATTCCCTTTTTGAGTGACCCTAGCGGAGGTGGGGTGTTACATTTGGTATCAGAGCCAGGTTACCAGACTGGGAAAAAGTTTTTAAAACCTTCTGAAAACTATTTGAAAAACCGTTTACAAAGAAGCATTTTTCAAGAAAAGTTTTTAAAGGCTATTCCCCAAAAGCCATTAGCACTATCCTTTGTTTCCTTGATTGAACCTCTTTTCCTTTCTTTCCTCCATCTTTAGTCACAGTAGTTTTAACTGCGACTAATCCTTGTCTAACTACGTGAGTGTTTTCCCTGTGCGATGGAGAAAGTTCTTGAGAGACCTGTTACCGAAGTTATAAGAAGGGATAATAAGTGCAGGGATAAAGGACACGAGCTTAAGAATAAGCAGCTTGTTGGTATGGCTTGATCCACAAAGGAAGATAAGGACAAGATCAGCGAGAGGGCAATTGTATGCTCTCATTTCTAGCGTACCTAAGAGAAATGGTACCGTTTCTGCTAAAGGCTTAGCCTTTCTTTTCTATCATCCCGTCCAGACTTTGTATTGATCATCGCATCATTTAAGTCTGCCTCGATAGTTAAGTCTCTGCACCTTAGTACTAGCATGGTAGAAGATCCCACTTTTGGCCCAAAAATCTGGTTGGAGAGTCGGTCCATTTATTCATGACTTGTTTGGAATTGAGAGTGTAAATGTCAAGTGTTGAGATTAGAAGCAATACTTCTATTGTTGAGCTATGGATGGATTCTAGGGATGAAGTGGTTATCCAGTAAGGGATGCCATTCTCGGTTTTGAAAGGAGGGTAGTTAAACTCTTAGCTTGCCTTGGTAATACCCTCGAAGTCTCGTGTAACCTTTTGGGTTCTGTCATGGTTAATTACCTAGAATCTCTTGATGCATTTATCGGAAATCTCTGATCCGATTGAGTAACGTTCGCCACTAAGGCGGATGGTCCATTCCGCTTAAGAATGGGTTATAGGAATCACCCTAGTAAGTGCACGTGGTAACATGGATTGGCATTGGTAAACGAGATCCAAAATTCACTAGTGAATTTTGGAGAGCTTGCATGAGTATGTAGATATGGTTGAGCCAAGTATACTAGGGAAAGAATAAATGAAAGTGAAACGAGAGGCGACAGTGAAAAGAGTTCCGACTCATACCTTGGAAATAGGAATCAAGGAGCTACGAAATCATGAAGTCAAAGGCAGTCAAGGCACACTGGAATTAAGCTCAAGGAAATGCGGCTTAGACGCGCGCAACGTGTCTCTTTGTAAGAGTATATCGTTGATCCCTGGTTCTCCTGTAGAGCTTTCTTGCATGCTATCGCTTGGTGGATATCCTCTCGGTCCTGTTTCTGTTGCAAACCCCGTAAGGAGTTTGTCTTGTTTATCTCCTCGATCTTATCTTGGGAACCTTAGATAGAACTCTATGGATGTAAAAATGTATTTGAAACATGTTATGATTGATATGGTTGCAAATGGTTGCAAGTGGTTGCAAGTGGTTGCTCGTGGATGCGCGAATACACGTTAGATACTAGATCGACGCACTCACATTTTGCATTGCATATGCACGAGTATTTATACCTGTTTGAATGTTAATGTGTTGTCATGCAGATGTTGCATATGAATGAATGTTTGTGCATGCATGTAGTACTTATATGACTAGGATTATTTGCATACACGTTGGATTCATGGCACTAAACATACTTTGCATTAGAAAGATCATTCAGGCCTGATCATTAGCATTAGCTAAGGAGCATATACACACGCTTTGCATATGTTCATATGGCATTAGAAATCATCTAAGGACAATGGTTGCCTATGGATGATGTTTTGAGTAGATGGATGATGGATGGTAGGATATGTTCTTCCTAACTTGGAGATTTCGGGGACGAAATCCTTTAAGTTGGGGAGAATGTAACAACCCGTATTTTTACAACATGCTAAGACAAGAATCAAGGCAGAATTTAATTATAAAATCTGAATCAGGAGAAACAGGTTGCGCCATTGCGTTCGTCTCAGAAAAATACGCGAAATAGAGTCCGAGTTTTTGAAAATCGGAGTCCGTATGACCTAGTTATGGCCCGTCAAATTTTTCAGAAAAATTCAAGTTCAAAAACAATTCGAAATTCAAATCTGGAGCCAAACGAACTGGGCGGGAAAATTCCCGCCCAAGCCCCAGGTCGACTGGGGTGTCGACTGGGGAGTCGACACGCCCAGGGGGCAGGTCGACTGCCCAGTCGACATGGGTGTCGACCTGGGTGGTCCGACCACTTGGGCCTGGGTACACCTGCTGTTGTCTTGGCTCGGTTTTATGGGCCTGTGACGGATTTTGAGGGCTCAGATCTATCCTAGGGTTTATCCTATGGCCTAAACTACTCCTAATCTCTATAAAAACACCCTAGGACCTAACCTAAATCACTAAAAATCATTCCAGCAACTAAGTGCTGCCAAAATCTATCTTGATCATGGCCTCCATCTCCAACTCCAAGAGCTTATGCATTCAAATCGGGTTCAAATCAAAAGGTGCAAGCTTTCTACATCAAATCGAGGGTAGATCAATGTTGCTACGCAAATTTCATAACGATTTTTCAACAAAGGAGCCACCTTTCTTCGTCAAGACGATTCATGCTCCTAGCTCTCTTGCCACGCTATGTAAGTTCTAGCTACTTCTAGATCTAAATGGTAGTTTTAATGATGGCATGGAATAAAACAAGATTAAACCAAGTATGCTAGCCTATATGAACCTTGTCATGCCTCTTTTGCTTGAACCTATGACTTTTGGCTATGCTTAGTGACTAAATCATGCCACTTATGTTATGTTTAACTTGGTCCATCATGAAAGATTGAACCTTTACTTGCGGAATGTTGGCATGAATACTTGAAACCACTTTGACTTGTGAAATATGCACATGAATATGACTTGGGACTTATGCATGTAAATGAACCCAAACCCCCTTATGATATCATGCATGTTTGTGGCTAATCCCGTTGTGACATTATGCATGTTTGAGGCCCAAAACCCCTTATGATGCAATGCATATTTTGAGGCCAAACCCCTTATGATACCATGCATGTTTGTGGCCAATCCCTTTTTGACATCGTGCATGTTTTGAGGCCAATATGTAGCATAGTATCCTTACTATGTTGACTCATTTTTACTTGGGTTGGAAACATGATTTGGGGTAGGTTAGACGTGCGTGATTATGACATGATAATTTGACATGGGATTTCATGAAAATATGGCACTCATTATACACCTAAATGTGGACATGACATGTGGGGTAAACATGGGACTTGAAACTAGACACGTATGGGTTGTAAGTGTAATATGACACTAGACCAAACATGAAAGTGGCCAACTCGAGGTTGGGTTGAGTTTGTAGCATAAATCTACCCGGACCCGCCCGGCTTAACTAGTGGCTACAAACAATAGGACCCAATGTGAGTAGTTGGTCATATAGCACTTAAGACCCGAGGTTAGACTAGGTTGTGGTGTAAAGATACCCGGACCCGCCCGGCTTAACTAGTAACCACAACAAAGTCTAATGTGAGAGGTTGGGGTGCATTAATATAATTAATGCCACATGAAAAGGTTAAGTAACTTTGACTAATGACACTTAAACCGATATGACACGAATGGGTAGGTTAAGTGGAACCGGACTTGATTTCTTAATGACACTTAACCATATAAGACAATAAGGGGATGGGGTTAAGTAATTTACACTTAACTAATCCGACTTGGTAATTAGATGGGGTTAAGTAATTTACACTTAACTAATCTGACTTGGTAATTAGATGGGGTTAAGTAATTTACACTTAACTAATCCGACTTGGTAATTAGATGGGGTTAAGTAACTTAGACTTAACTAATCTAAACACGGTAATTAGATGGGGTTAAGTAACCTACACTTAACTAATCTAAACATGGTAATTCGATGGGGTTAAGTTAACACTTAACCAATCTAAACTTGGTAATTCAATGAGGTTAAGTAACCAATACTTAACCAACTTAACATGATAATTAAATGGGGTTAAGTAACTTATACTTAATCAATTATACATGATGATTTGATGAGGTTAAGCAACCATACTTAACCAATCTAATATGAGAACTTGATAGGGTTAAGTCACAAGACCGTTTAAATATACTTAACCATTCTAATACGATTAGTAGGTGGGGTTAAATTAACCTATACTTAACCAATCCGACTCGATAATCTGATGAGGTTAAGATAATCTATGCTTAACCAACCTAACACGATAATCTGATAGGGTTAAGATAAACAAATACTTAACCAATTTGACTTGATGATTGAATAGGGTTAAGTCATGAGCTTCTTGGTATACTTAACCAACTTGTAGGGCTAGGTCTTGGACTTGAATACTTAGCCAAAGCTTGACATGATTCATAGACGGGATAAGTCATGACCTTAAATGACAACACTTAACCCATTAGACAAAACCCTAGCTCAGGGGACTAGGTTGAAAATCGTAGTTAACAAGGGTAGCGGGAAGAGAAGCTAAGTGGTAAACCTTAGTTAAGGATAACTAAGTAATAATTCTTAGTCAAGGAAATTGGACCAGTTCACAAATAGATGAGTAACCCAATACAGTAGGTCATCGCTTGGACACACGTGGAGGAGCGAATTATCTTACTTAGATAAAGGCTCCAACGAACTGGGTGACGAAGCGGTAGCTTCGGGGGACGTAAGGATACTCTTGGTATCCCTCTGTGAGGTTGCAGATGATCCGCCTGGGCTCACAAGAGGTTAAGGTCTGCGGTAGAAGAACCAAGAGTATGCCTTGGTTGCTATGCGAGCGACCTAAAGACTGGGATGGACTAGCGTGGAGTCGACGATTCTTGTTTTTGCCCCGGATAGCGCGTCATCGACTACCTACCATCTTTAGTCAATCGTGTACGTACAGAAAGGCAGAGAACTCCCAATAGACCATATACTTGCTATCGAGTTATGGGTGAGGTTGGCTAATAGGTAAGTGGGGCATAGTGGGGCATAGTGGGGCCGGGATGTAGTTCTCATACATGATTTTTTCTTAGATTGCCTTTCAGTAGTTGAGGGAGGGGTCACGTGGGACCATAGCCACAGATACAAAAGCAGACCTTGATATCTGCATCGGCAGATGACTTAAAGCTCCCGACCGAGTTTCGTATTTCTTGATTTGCCCTGGCACGGAACTCGGATGGCACATTGAGATACTTGTGCGTCTAGACATGGAAAACGATTCATGATACATACGTGGGATAAAAGGGCGTGGTTGATGGGTGGCGTAATCCCTAGTGGCCCTAGGTGGCTTGAACCCAAACCGAGACACGGAAACGTTCATTAGGTAGCATAATCCCTAGTGGTCCTAGGTGGCATAAATCCTAAGTGAACACGCGATAGTTCATGGTAAGAAAACATAACCAGATCAAGGGTAGCAGTCCAAAACAACTTCAAGGATAAAATGGTACTACGTTGAGGTGGTATAGATTTACATGGGAAAGCCCGTACGGCCTACGGCAATGGAATGAACTTATACATGGGAAAGGAACATACGAGTTGGGAAAAACCTACATATGCTGTAAGAACCCGTAACTTCCCCGTGAAGGAAAGGGCAGATACGTTGAGAACAACACACAAATGAACGCAGACGGAAGAACATTTCATTGATATTACAACAATTCCATCAGATACAAGAATATACAGAGTATAATTGAATAGATTACATTCGATAAATATCAGAGATTACAATAAATTACATAGCAGCGGAAAATAATACAAAGCACAACTGAAGGTGATATACGGATACAGAGCTTTCCGGATATCATTCCAGCTGTAAACCAGGATCCTGTGAATATAAATCTGCAAAACCAAAACTACTAGCTGTCCGTGCGGAAAATAGGGGCACCCAGAGTTTAGGTTAAAACAATAAACTCCAGGTCAGTCATGTGACTGGTGTGAGAACTAAAACAGTTATTTAAAACTTTACTTTAAAAGAGAGTAATTCAAGGGACCACGCCGTATAACACGGAACGAGTTTCCTCCCAAGAATACCGGTGCATAGAATAAACAATGCAATACTTTTTCGAAAAATGAAGCTATTATAAGACCCAGGTCCCATCACACAATGCAACGCAAGCCGGAGGATAGGGTTTTCCCTTATAATAGCCAAACATGCTTGGTACGTTTAAAACAAATCATTTGATACTATAATAAGTGTAAAGTGTCAAAACAATTTCAATCATAAATATAAATCATAGACGACATAGGTACCATATATCATGTCGCCATACTAGTTCTACAATTAAAACTGCAATACACGTATTGGAAATTGGATTTCCGTCATGAGTCGAGGCAAGGGGCAAGATCCTCTCCGCGTTCGAGACACTCTAGCAAATGCCTCCGGGTTACGCACTCTGGGCAACCCCGGATGCGGCTGGGTCGGTCCTCACTTACGTTAGAGGATTAATTATGCCTGAACACACGTTTCCCGGTCCTTACAGACCTATAATCGAGGCGCCTCATTCCAACAACCACAAAGGTGAAAAGTATATAAATGTCAGGGCTGGTAAGTCACTGACACCACCAAAGCTAGAAAGAAACGTCGTGCTCTCCTAGCGGTCCGTATCCCGTTTTTAACTCATACCGAGGTGTGAGGCTCACGAATCCACGCTAAACACAAAGCTATGCCACGTAGGCATGCTTTGATCATCAACCACAAGACTTTGCTTTTCAACAGAAGCCTTGATCATTGCATCTTAGCGTGCCACATAGGCAATTCAAGCCATGCGACTGATGTCCATCGATATACAACCTCTGAGCTCGTACGTCTCAGAGAAGGGCGTTAAGCAAAAGAATAAATTATCCGCCGCCAAACAGATGTATATTTAATAGAAATCAATCAACACATAATAAAATCCAATGTAAGACACACAATCCATTTACGAGTTCGTTCTGGGTCTGAACGAAACCGGAGGCACTTTCCTCGCATATCCATCCATCTCCAAGTACGTCTGGACGACCACCAACTATTTCCATCCTCTTGGGTGTACTGCCCAATCAGGATCGTCAGTAATAATCCAAACGATGTGAAGACTTCCGGTCTTCGACCACCGTCTTCATCTTCGACTTATCGTCGAATCGGTTATTCAGAATGGGTATAAACCCGGCCTTTCCGAAAAACCCGCGTATATTAAAAACAAATGTTACCCAAACACAACATATGCCTCATTCCAATTCAGAATATTCTTTTATTCATAAAATCACATTTTTAGGGAAAGGTTCCCATTAATTTTATCCAAGATAAATTCTTTAAAATTTATCCTTTAATCATCCTTTTGATGTCGTTTCAAACCAAATTATGGTTTTCTGAACTAGTCGAGATTAGCGAATCCACACCGAAGTAATTATTTATTTTATTTCCCAATCCCAACCTATTCATCCCATGAAGCAAAACTGGTGATACTCCATATCTAACACCATGGTGTTATCGGTAAAATTAATTACCATTTCACGTTCAAATCTAATTAAAGATTTAACTATCGCTTTGGAGCAAAACTGGCGATACTCCATTCTCGCTCATTTCTAAATTTGATAATTTAGATTATAGATTCACATTCCAATCTAATTACAGATTCATTAAAACTCCTTTTACTGGGTTAAAAAACTAGGTGTTATTTAAAACACAGTTCACGACAAACCCAAATCACATTCTATTTATTATCGGGTTAAAGAACTAGTGTTATTTAAAACACCGTTCACGATAAACCCATTTCAAATCCAATCAAATATATTAGAAATTCCGATTATTTAAAACCCCTTTTTAAATCTAATTTATTTATTTAAAAATAATTGGGTTTTAAATTTAGTTCAAAATTAGTTCATTTCGATATAAATCCATTTTTATCTTTTCAAATATGGAGTTTTTCACCCCAATTTTTCCCAAATCATTACTTATGATTTTACAAAAATTATTACTATTTTTAATAATTTTATTAAGGCCCGTACAATCGATTTCCAACAATGGCCATCGAACTGCCCTTACATCGACCTTTTTCAAATTTGATTTGGACGTAACTCCAAATCCAACCGTTAGATTTTGAATTTCTAATATTCGTTAGAAAGATCTTTTCGATACGAACCCAACGGTTCCAGTTTTAGGAGAATCCGACGGTCGGATCTCCCGTAATGTCCGTTTGAAATAAATGGTCGAAATTCACGAACTGCCGCGGCGCGGCGCGTTCTATTCAGGCCATTATATTATATATATAATATATATAATATATATTTTGTCGGTTTCTATTTAAAATGAATTTTATAAATAGTTTTGAATTCGTTTCAAAAACAATTTCAACCTTTATTTCAAATTCAAATCAAAATTGAATTTTCTATACTAAATCCTTTTTACTTTCATTTCTATTTGATTTCAATTCAAATCGATTTTAATTCGATTCGAATTCATTTCGTTTTCCATTCAATTTAAATTCAATTCGTTTTCTATTCAATTTAAATTAAATTCGAAATCGTTTTATATTCAATTCATTTCGAAATCGTTTTCTATTCAATTCATTTCGAAATCGCTTTATATTCAATTCATTTCGAAATCGTTTTATATTCAATTCATTTCGAAATCGTTTTATATTCAGTTCATTTCGAAATCGTTTTATATTCAATTCATTTCGAAATCGTTTTATATTCAATTCATTTCGAAATCGTTTTATATTCAATCCATTTCGAAATCGTTTTATATTCAATTCAATTTGAAATCGTTTTATATTCAATTCATTTCGAAATCGCTTTATATTCAATTCATTTCCAAAGTGAATAAAATCGATATAAATATCATTCACGTCAAAATGGTGTCAATCTAATCAACACGGCTTCATATATTCCTTTATTCTCTTCAACAAATGAATATTTATTTTTGTCAACACACGACTAATCTCAACGAATGAGTACTGTCCGCGTGTGACTATTTTTGTTAAATTATTTCGTTCAACACATGACTAATCTCAACGGATGAGTACAGTCAACACATGAACCTTTATTTTATAGAGATAAAGATATAAATTTTATTGTTAAAATATTTCGTTCAACACATGACTAATCTCAACGGATGAGTACAGTCAACACATGAACCTTTATTTTATAATATTCTTTATTTTCTAAATTGGAATGAGGCTCAATCAATCACCATATAATATTAATTATACGGATTTTCATACATCACACGTATATGATAGCATTGAAAAATAATCAACCATCAACCAAAGTGCACTACACTGTATAAGCATCAAATATAGATATTTAACGCTTATAACAGCCTGTCAATCAATCGATCGACATATTTAATCAATCAGGATGAGTGAACTTCAAATTTCATCCCAACACCCGTGTGGGGTTTCAAACAACCAAACATAGATTTAGTTGTGCTGTTGGGCGATGTGTAAAATTTATCGTCCCAATCAATGTCATTCAAATAGGTGTACATAAACAAACCATCCGGTTCGTAAATGAATATTTTATTTTATTCACTTCTCGTTAAAAATTATATTTTTAACGATAAAACATTTTATTTTTACACATGAATTTTTATTCAGTTCATTCTTTAAATAAAATGATATTTTTATTTTCCTAACATATTTTAGAAAATTTCGGTGGCATAACGGCACGATACTAGAAACGGGACAAGGCCTAGCCTTATCCCCGGTCTAGTGAAGGCCCACGCCATTCACACATCAATCAAATTCACCAAACAACCAAATTCAAATCAAATAATCTAACTAATTTATGCAACCAAACAAACAAGTCCATGGTCTGTGGACGATTGTGTCGGGTGCTACTAAACACCGTCTGCATCCTAGTATATATATATAACTAGAAAAAGAAATTTAAAAAGGTGAGGAGTTCTCACCGAAAGCTATCCAATCATCTTGACTCTTCATTGAGAGAAATCTTCATCGTTATCGCATTTTTGTCATCTTCGTTGCGGTAGCCACTACATATGTAAAAATCGAATTTTTACTTCGCTATTCAATATATAAAAATCGAATTTTTATTATGCTGTTCAATATATAAAAATCGAATTTTTATTATGCTGTTCAATATATAAAAATCGAATTTTTACTATGCTATTCAATATATAAAAATCGAATTTTTACTATGCTATTCAATATATAAAAATTGAATTTTTACTTCGCTATTCAATATATAAAAATCGAATTTTTACTTCGTTGTTCAATATATAAAAATCAAATTTTTACTATGCTATTCAATATATAAAAATCAAATTTTACTATGCTATTTAAAATATAAAAATTGAATTTTTACTATGTTATTCAATATGTAAAAATCCTATTTTTACTATGCTGCTATATAAAAAGATTTCGCCTTTTCAAAAATATAGATTTCGCCTTTTCAAAAATATAGATTTCGCCTTTTCAGAAATATAGATTTCGCCTTCTCAAAAATATAGATTTCGCCTTTATAAAAATAAAGATTTCGCCTTTCTATAATATAAAAATTATATTTTTCTCGAAGTAAAAATCATATATTTTTACATCTCCTATATAGTAAAGACTATATTTTTTTATATTTTAAAAATATAAAAATCATATTTTTAATACTTTAAAAATATAAAAATCATATCTTTCCTACATAAAGATTCAAACTTTATGATAAAAATCAAATCCTTTAAACCAATAAAAGATCCTATTTTTATAATATTCCTCATATGATAAAAATCATATTTTCCATAACTTTGAAATCTTATTTACCATAGCTTAGAAATCTAGTTTTTCTACTCAAAAATTCGCATTCTTTCTAATGATAAAAAAACAATTCCTTTGCTAGTAAAAAACCAAATCTTTTCAAAGTTTAAAAATCGAATCTATTCACTTTCAAATATCTAATTTTTTTTCGTATTAAAAAAACTAACCTTCTTCTTCTTTACGGGGGGGGGGGGGGGGGGGCTGACGGTCGGTGGGTGGCCAGAGGGCGCGGAGGAGGTTGCGAGGCCTGGGGGGTCTTCAATCGAGAAAGGAGGGGCTCGGTCAGTTGGTGGAGGCGCTAGGGGGAGGCGAGGTTCAGGCTGGGTTTGGGTTGGATTGGGCGTAACTGACTTCGATGGAGGGAGGGAAGCGCGAGAGACAGGGGAGCGAGAGGAGGGGAAGGCGTGGGCTTGGAAGGGGCGGCGGCGAGGTGGGGTACGAGATCGTCGGTGGTGGAGCGGTGCGGTGGCTGGCCAGGAGGTGGGCGATGCGATTGGATCGGGTTTTTTTTTGAATAAATGAAAACGAGAAGGGGGGGGGGGGGGGCAGAGAGAAATAAGGGGAGGAAGATATTTTTTTTATTAATTATTTTAATTGCATAAAGTTGACTTTTACATACGACCTCGAAACGAGGCCCACCGCCTGTCGTCTATAGCGTTTTACCCCTATTCCGAACACAATGGGATATGTATCGTAGGCTGATTCGGCTGTTGCAATCAGTTTCCGTTAAATTTACATTTAAATCACTATATTGAATTTTAAACGTACATTTCAAATTACCGGGGTCACATACTAACTCAAAAAATTCTAGAAAAATATTTTCTAACTTCGTATTGACGATACGGTCCTAACAAAACTAGTTTCGTCGAATTCTGAGACCGTTGGAAAAATGGCCATTTTCCAGTCGATTAAAATCAACTGAAACTGGTCAAACGCGTTTTCCTTTGCCACGCTCACATATTGATTCCAAAAATTATGAAATTTGAAACCTAGCAATAATTTGACGTCACGGACCCAACAAAAGTGGTTTCGTCGAAATCCGAGGTCGTTTGCAAAATGTCTATTTTTAAGGGCCTGAATTCCATAGCGACTATTCAGAATTTTCAACTGGACATATCTTTTGATTCCCGCTATGAAATTTTGATTTTTCGGATTCGTTGGAAAGATATTATCAAATAGATCCTAATATTTTTGGTTTCACTAAAATCCGGATTGTTTTGCACCCGGTACATTCAATTGAAGTTTGAAATCGAATTATCGAACTACCGCGCCATTTTCAATTCCTTTATAATTATATATAAATATTTATATTCTAACGACGACGTATATAATATATACAATGAATTCTATATTCAAAATAAATTTATCGTCGATATTATTTAAAATAATCTATTTTAAATATTCAAAATTAGATAAAATTGCCAAAATAAAAATTTTAAACTGGCCCAGATTTTCTGGGTTATTACAATCTCCCCCACTTAAAACTTTTCATCCCCGAAAAGGAACAAAGTCGAAAGTGGTTTGATTAATCAGCTCTACATTCGATCAGGCTTCCATTCTCCAACTTTTCAGTTTCTGAGAATTTTCAAATTTTCAAAAATTGGCTAACACCCTAAATTTTCGAAAAATTTCGCCATAACCTCCCCTGCACCGGGAGCCACGGGAAAATCCCGAAATTGCCATATAGGCCTTCTGATCTCAAAAAGAAAAAGAAAAAGCCAAGCGGCTAGCCAATAGGCTCATAAAATCATCATCACCCAAACAAAATAGTAAATTATGTAGTAAACATCTACCTATTTGTCGGGCAAACAAATTTTATCCACTGCTCTAGCCTCCTTGCTATGACCTGTTCAATGTAAGTATATGTATATGCAAGCAAATGCGACCAATTTTCAATATAGTTCAATATTTGATATAATTAGGCTGAATGGTTCAAAAATTATCAAATAAATAAACAAACAACACAAACATCAATCAATTAGTGAATTAGAGTTTCAAATTCATAACTTTGATACATATAAAGAAAATCATGTTTTTGATGCCAATTCACAACAATGTGTTCTAGCTATATATAAGTTTTGGTTCGCACACCAGTCAAATGGAAATATATAGAAAATCACACCTTCGTCACTCGAATATAAATTCTGACGACGAGTACTCAACCATCAGAATCATCTTCGGGCCACTAGGGTATGATTCTATACCTATCCAGTATATTAAAACTTCGAATATACGTTCATGATGCGTATATGCAAAATCTTTGTATACTCGATTGTCCATATTCAAAATAAATAAATAATCAAATACGTAGGATTGATTTAATTTTTCAAAACAAAAATTGTTTTCATTTAGAAAATATACTCTTCACACCCGTTCTAGGATACTACTGATCCTATCTCTAACGAATCATTCTAATTGGATATTACTAATCCAATATCTGATGAATTCTTTCGTATGGTTCTAATGTGTCTTGTTCTCGAGCTCTGTAAACCAAAGCTCTGAGACCAAATGTAAGAACCAGTAACTTCCCCGTGAAGGAAAGGGCGGATACTTTGAGAACAACACACAAATGAACGCAGACGGAAGAACATTTCATTGATATTACAACAATTCCATCAGATACAAGAATATACAGAGTATAATTGAATAGATTACATTTGATAAATATCAGAGATTACAATAAATTACATAGCAGCAGAAAATAATACAAAGCACAACTGAAGGTGATATACGGATACAGAGCTTTCCGGATATCATTCCAGCTGTAAACCAGGATCCTGTGAATATAAATCTGCAAAACCAAAACTACTAGCTGCCCGTGCGGAAAATAGGGGCACCCAGAGTTTAGGTTAAAACAATAAACTCCAAGTCAGTCATGTGACTGGTGTGAGAACTAAAACAGTTATTTAAAACTTTATTTTAAAAGAGAGTAATTCAAGGGACCACACCGTATAACACGGAACGGGTTTCCTCCCAAGAATACCAGTGCATAGAATAAACAACGCAATGCTTTTTCGAAAAATGAAGCTATTATAAGACCTAGGTCCCATCACACAATGCAACGCAAGCCGGAGGATAGGGTTTTCCCTTATAATAGCCAAACATGCTTGGTACGTTTAAAACAAATCATTTGATACTATAATAAGTGTAAAGTGTCAAAACAATTTCAATCATAAATATAAATCATAGACGACATGGGTACCATATATCATGTCGCCATACTAGTTCTACAATTAAAACCGCAATACATGTATTGGAAATTGGATTTCCGTCATGAGTCGAGGCAAGGGGCAAGATCCTCTCCGCGTTCAAGACACTCTAGCAAATGCCTCCGGGTTACGCACTCTGGGCAACCCCGGATGCGGCTAGGCCGGTCCTCACATACGTTAGAGGATTAATTATGCCTGAACACACGTTTCTCGGTCCTTACAGACCTATAATCGAGGCGCCTCATTCCAACAACCACAAAGGTGAAAAGTATATAAATGTCAGGGCTGGTAAGTCACTGACACCACCAAAGCTAGAAAGAAACGTTGTGCTCTCCCAGCGGTCAGTATCCCGTTTTTAACTCATACCGAGGTGTGAGGCTCGCGAATCCACGCTAAACACAAAGTTATGCCACGTAGGCGTGCTTTGATCATCAACCACAAGACTTTGCTTTTCAATAGAAGCCTTGATCATTGCATCTTAGCGTGCCACATAGGCAATTCATGCCATGCGACTGATGTCCATCGATATACAACCTCTGAGCTCGTACGTCTCAGAGAAGGGCGTTAAGCAAAAGAATAAATTCTCCACCGCCAAACAGATGTATATTTAATAGAAATCAATCAACACAGAATAAAATCCAATGTAAGACACACAATCCATTTACAAGTTCGTTCTGGGTTTGAACGAAACCGGAGGCACTTTCCTCGCATATCCATCCATCTCCAAGTACGTCTGGACGACCACCAACTATTTCCATCCTCTTGGGTGTACTGCCCAATCAGGATCGTCAGTAATAATCCAAACGATGTGAAGACTTCCGGTCTTCGACCACCGTCTTCATCTTCGACTTATCGTCGAATAGGTTATTCGGAATGGATATAAACCCGGCCTTTCCGAACAACCCGCGTATATTAAAAACAAATGTTACCCAAACACAACATATGCCTCATTCCAATTTAGAATATTCTTTTATTCATAAAATCACATTTTTAGGGAAAGGTTCCCATTAATTTTATCCAAGATAAATTCTTTAAAATTTATCCTTTAATCATCCTTTTGATGTCGTTTCAAACCAAATTATGGTTTTCTGAACTAGTCGAGATTAGCGAATCCACACCGAAGTAATTATTTATTTTATTTCCCAATCCCAACCTATTCATCCCATGAAGCAAAACTGGTGATACTCCATATCTAACACCATGGTGTTATCGGTAAAATTAATTACCATTTCACGTTCAAATCTAATTAAAGATTTAACTATCGCTTTGGAGCAAAACTGGCGATACTCCATTCTCGCTCATTTCTAAATTTGATAATTTAGATTATAGATTCACATTTCAATCTAATTACAGATTCATTAAAACTCCTTTTACTGGGTTAAAGAACTAGGTGTTATTTAAAACACAGTTCACGACAAACCCAAATCACATTCTATTTATTATCGGGTTAAAGAACTAGTGTTATTTAAAACACCGTTCACGATAAACCCATTTCAAATCCAATCAAATATATTAGAAATTCCAATTATTTAAAACCCCTTTTTAAATCTAATTTATTTATTTAAAAATAATTGGGTTTTAAATTTAGTTCAAAATTAGTTCATTTCGATAAAAATCCATTTTTATCTTTTCAAATATGGAGTTTTTCACCCCAATTTTTCCCAAATCATTACTTATGATTTTACACAAATTATTACTATTTTTAATATTTTTATTAAGGCCCGTACAATCGATTTCCAACAATGGCCATCGAACTGCCCTTACATCGACCTTTTTCAAATTTGATTTGGACGTAACTCCAAATCCAACCGTTAGATTTTGAATTTCTAATATTCGTTAGAAAGATCTTTTCGATACGAACCCAACGGTTCCAGTTTTAGGAGAATCTGACGGTCGGATCTCCCGTAATGTCCGTTTGAAATAAATGGTCGAAATTCACGAACTGCCGCGGCGCGTTGCGTTCTATTCAGGCCATTATATTATATATATAATATATATTTTGTCGATTTCTATTTAAAACGAATTTTATAAATAGTTTTGAATTCGTTTCAAAAACAATTTCAACCTTTATTTCAAATTCAAATCAAAATTGAATTTTCTATACTAAATCCTTTTTACTTTCATTTCTATTTGATTTCAATTCAAATCGATTTTAATTCGATTCGAATTCATTTCGTTTTCCATTCAATTTAAATTCAATTCGTTTTCTATTCAATTTAAATTCAATTCGAAATCGTTTTATATTCAATTCATTTCGAAATCGTTTTCTATTCAATTCATTTCGAAATCGCTTTATATTCAATTCATTTCGAAATCGTTTTATATTCAATTCATTTCGAAATCTTTTCATATTCAGTTCATTTCGAAATCGTTTTATATTCAATTCATTTCAAAATCGTTTTATATTCAATTCATTTCGAAATCGTTTTATATTCAATTCATTTCGAAATCGTTTTATATTCAATTCATTTCGAAATCGTTTTATATTCAATTCATTTCGAAATCGCTTTATATTCAATTCATTTCCAAAGTGAATAAAATCGATATAAATATCATTCACGTCAAAATGGCGTCAATCTAATCAACACGGCTTCATATATTCCTTTATTCTATTCAACAAATGAATATTTATTTTTGTCAACACACGACTAATCTCAACGAATGAGTACTGTCCGCGTGTGACTATTTTTGTTAAATTATTTCGTTCAACACATGACTAATCTCAACGGATGAGTACAGTCAACACATGAACCTTTATTTTATAGAGATAAAGATATAAATTTTATTGTTAAAATATTTCGTTCAACACATGACTAATCTCAACGGATGAGTACAGTCAACACATGAACCTTTATTTTATAATATTCTTTATTTTCTAAATTGGAATGAGGCTCAATCAATCACCATATAATATTAATTATATGGATTTTCATACATCACACGTATATGATAGCATTGAAAAATAATCAACCATCAACCAAAGTGCACTACACTGTATAAGCATCAAATATAGATATCTAACGCTTATAACAGCCTGTCAATCAATCGATCGACATATTTAATCAATCAGGATGAGTGAACTTCAAATTTCATCCCAACACCCGTGTGGGGTTTCAAACAACCAAACATAGATTTAGTTGTGCAGTTGGGCGATGTGTAAAATTTATCGTCCCAATCAATGTCATTCAAATAGGTGTACATAAACAAACCATCCGGTTCGTAAATGAATATTTTATTTTATTCACTTCTCGTTAAAAATTATATTTTTAACGATAAAACATTTTATTTTTACACATGAATTTTTATTCAGTTCATTCTTTAAATAAAATGATATTTTTATTTTCCTAACATGTTTTAGAAAATTTCGGCGGCATAACGGCACGATACTAGAAACGGGACAAGGCCTAGCCATATCCCCGGTCTAGTGAAGACCCACGCCATTCACACATCAATCAAATTCACCAAACAACCAAATTCAAATCAAATAATCTAACTAATTTATGCAACCAAACAAACAAGTCCATGGTCTGTGGACGATTGTGTCGGGTGCTACTAAACACCGTCTGCATCCTAGTATATATATAACTAGAAAAAGAAATTTAAAAAGGTGAGGAGTTCTCACCGAAAGCTATCCAATCATCTTGACTCTTCATTGAGAGAAATCTTCATCGTTATCGCATTTTTGTCATCTTCGTTGCTGTAGCCACTACATATGTAAAAATCGAATTTTTACTTCGCTATTCAATATATAAAAATCGAATTTTTATTATGCTGTTCAATATATAAAAATCGAATTTTTATTATGCTGTTCAATATATAAAAATCGAATTTTTACTATGCTATTCAATATATAAAAATCGAATTTTTACTATGCTATTCAATATATAAAAATCGAATTTTTACTTCGCTATTCAATATATAAAAATCGAATTTTTACTTCGCTGTTCAATATATAAAAATCAAATTTTTACTATGCTATTCAATATATAAAAATCAAATTTTACTATGCTATTTAATATATAAAAATCGAATTTTTACTATGTTATTCAATATGTAAAAATCCTATTTTTACTATGCTGCTATATAAAAAGATTTCGCCTTTTCAAAAATATAGATTTCGCCTTTTCAAAAATATAGATTTCGCCTTTTCAAAAATATAGATTTCGCCTTCTCAAAAATATAGATTTCGCCTTTATAAAAATAAAGATTTCGCCTTTCTATAATATAAAAATTATATTTTTCTCGAAGTAAAAATCATATATTTTTACATCTCCTATATAGTAAAGACTATATTTTTTTATATTTTAAAAATATAAAAATCATATTTTTAATACTTTAAAAATATAAAAATCATATCTTTCCTACATAAAGATTCAAACTTTATGATAAAAATCAAATCCTTTAAACCAATAAATGATCCTATTTTTATAATATTCCTCATATGATAAAAATCATATTTTCCATAACTTTGAAATCTTATTTACCATAGCTTAGAAATCTAGTTTTTCTAATCAAAAATTCGCATTCTTTCTAATGATAAAAAAAACAATTCCTTTGCTAGTAAAAAACCAAATCTTTTCAAAGTTTAAAAATCGAATCTATTCACTTTCAAATATCTAATTTTTTTTCGTATTAAAAAAACTAACCTTCTTCTTCTTTACCGGGGGGGGGGGGGGGCTGACGGTCGGTGGGTGGCCAGAGGGCGCGGAGGAGGTTGCGAGGCCTGGGGGGTCTTCAATCGAGAAAGGAGGGGCTCGGTCAGTTGGTGGAGGCGCTAGGGGGAGGCGAGGTTCAGGCGGGGTTTGGGTTGGATTGGGCGCAACTGACTTCGATGGAGGGAGGGAAGCGCGAGAGACAGGGGAGCGAGAGAGGAGGGGAAGGCGTGGGCTTGGAAGGGGCGGCGGCGAGGTGGGGTACGAGATCGTCGGTGGTGGAGCGGTGCGGTGGCTGGCCAGGAGGTGGGCGACGCGATTGGATCGTGGTTTTTTTTGAATAAATGAAAACGAGAAGGGGGGGGGCAGAGAGAAATAAGGGGAGGAAGATATTTTTTTATTAATTATTTTAATTGCATAAAGTTGACTTTTACATACGACCTCGAAACGAGGTCCACCGCCTGTCGTCTATGGCGTTTTACCCCTATTCCGAACACAATGGGATATGTATCGTAGGCTGATTCGGCTGTTGCAATCAGTTTCCGTTAAATTTACATTTAAATCACTATATTGAATTTTAAACGTACATTTCAAATTACCGGGGTCACATACTAACTCAAAAAATTCCAGAAAAAATATTTTCTAACTTCGTATTGACGATACGGTCCTAACAAAACTAGTTTCGTCGAATTCTGAGACCGTTGGAAAAATGGCCATTTTCCAGTCGATTAAAATCAACTGAAACTGGTCAAACGCGTTTTCCTTTGCCACGCTCACATATTGATTCGAAAAATTATGAAATTTGAAACCTAGCAATAATTTGACGTCACGGACCCAACAAAAGTGGTTTCGTCGAAATCCGAGGTCGTTTGCAAAATGTCTATTTTTAAGGGCCTGAATTCCATAGCGACTACTCAGAATTTTCAACTGGACATATCTTTTGATTCTCGCTATGAAATTTTGATTTTTCGGATTCGTTGGAAAGATATTATCAAATAGATCCTAATATTTTTGGTTTCACTAAAATCCGGATTGTTTTGCACCCGGTACATTCAATTGAAGTTTGAAATCGAATTATCGAACTACCGCGCCATTTTCAATTCCTTTATAATTATATATAAATTTATATTCTAACGACGACGTATATAATATATACATTGAATTCTATATTCAAAATAAATTTATCGTCGATATTATTTAAAATAATCTATTTTAAATATTCAAAATTCGATAAAATTGCCAAAATAAAATTTTTAAACTGGCCCAGATTTTCCGGGTTATTACAATCTCCCCCACTTAAAACTTTTCATCCCCGAAAAGGAACAAAGTCGAAAGTGGTTTCATTAATCAGCTCTACATTCGATCAGGCTTCCATTCTCCAACTTTTCAGTTTCTGAGAATTTTCAAATTTTCAAAAATTTGGCTAACACCCTAAATTTTCGAAAAATTTCGCATAACCTCCCCTGCACCGGGAGCCACGGGAAAATCCCGAAATTGCCATATAGGCCTTCTGATCTCAAAAAGAAAAAGCCAAGCGGCTAGCCAATAGGCTCATAAAATCATCATCACCCAAACAAAATAGTAAATTATGTAGTAAACATCTACCTATTTGTCGGGCAAACAAATTTTATCCACTGCTCTAGCCTCCTTGCTATGACCTGTTCAATGTAAGTATATGTATATGCAAGCAAATGCGACCAATTTTCAATATAGTTCAATATTTGATATAATTAGGCTAAATGGTTCAAAAATTATCAAATAAATAAACAAACAACACAAACATCAATCAATTAGTGAATTAGAGTTTCAAATTCATAACTTTGATACATATAAAGAAAATCATGTTTTTGATGCCAATTCACAACAATGTGTTCTAGCTATATATAAGTTTTGGTTCTCACACCAGTCAAATGGAAATATATAGAAAATCACACCTTCGTCACTCGAATATAAATTCTGACGACGAGTACTCAACCATCAAAATCATCTTCGGGCCACTAGGGTATGATTCTATACCTATCCAGTATATTAAAACTTCGAATATACGTTCATGATGCATATATGCAAAATCTTTGTATACTCGATTGTCCATATTCAAAATAAATAAATAATCAAATACGTAGGATTGATTTAAATTTTCAAAACAAAAATTGTTTTCATTTAGAAAATATACTCTTCACACCCGTTCTAGGATACTACTGATCCTATCTCTAACGAGTCATTCTAATTGGATATTACTAATCCAATATCTGATGAATTCTTTCGTATGGTTCTAATGTGTCTTGTTCTCGAGCTCTATAAACCAAAGCTCTGAGACCAAATGTAAGAACCAGTAACTTCCCCGTGAAGGAAAGGGCGGATACTTTGAGAACAACACACAAATGAACGCAGACGGAAGAACATTTCATTGATATTACAACAATTCCATCAGATACAAGAATATACAGAGTATAATTGAATAGATTACATTCGATAAATATCAGAGATTACAATAAATTACATAGCAGCAGAAAATAATACAAAGCACAACTGAAGGTGATATACGGATACAGAGCTTTCTGGAAATCATTCCAGCTGTAAACCAGGATCCTGTGAATATAAATCTGCAAAACCAAAACTACTAGCTGCCCGTGCGGAAAATAGGGGCAGCCAGAGTTTAGGTTAAAACAATAAACTCCAAGTCAGTCATGTGACTGGTGTGAGAACTAAAACAGTTATTTAAAACTTTACTTTAAAAGAGAGTAATTCAAGGGACCACACCGTATAACACGGAACGTGTTTCCTCCCAAGAATACCAGTGCATAGAATAAACAGCGCAATGCTTTTTCGAAAAATGAAGCTATTATAAGACCCAGGACCCATCACACAATGCAACGCAAGCCGGAGGATAGGGTTTTCCCTTATAATAGCCAAACATGCTTGGTACGTTTAAAACAAATCATTTGATACTATAATAAGTGTAAAGTGTCAAAACAATTTCAATCATAAATATAAATCATAGACGGCATGGGTACCATATATCATGTCGCCATACTAGTTCTACAATTAAAACCGCAATACACGTATTGGAAATTGGATTTCCGTCATGAGTCGAGGCAAGGGGCAAGATCCTCTCCGCGTTCGAGACACTCTAGCAAATGCCTCCGGGTTACGCACTCTGGGCAACCCCGGATGCGGCTGGGCCGGTCCTCACTTACGTTAGAGGATTAATTATGCCTGAACACACGTTTCTCGGTCCTTACAGACCTATAATCGAGGCGCCTCATTCCAACAACCACAAAGGTGAAAAGTATATAAATGTCAGGGCTGGTAAGTCACTGACACCACCAAAGCTAGAAAGAAACGTTGTGCTCTCCCAGCGGTCCGTATCCCGTTTTTAACTCATACCGAGGTGTGAGGCTCACGAATCCACGCTAAACACAAAGTTATGCCACGTAGGCGTGCTCTGATCATCAACCACAAGACTTTGCTTTTCAATAGAAGCCTTGATCATTGCATCTTAGCGTGCCACATAGGCAATTCATGCCATGCGACTGATGTCCATCGATATACAACCTCTGAGCTCGTACGTCTCAGAGAAGGGCGTTAAGCAAAAGAATAAATTCTCCACCGCCAAACAGATGTATATTTAATAGAAATCAATCAACACAGAATAAAATCCAATGTAAGACACACAATCCATTTACAAGTTCGTTCTGGGTTTGAACGAAACCGGAGGCACTTTCCTCGCATATCCATCCATCTCCAAGTACGTCTGGACGACCACCAACTATTTCCATCCTCTTGGGTGCACTGCCCAATCAGGATCGTCAGTAATAATCCAAACGATGTGAAGACTTCCGGTCTTCGACCACCGTCTTCATCTTCGACTTATCGTCGAATCGGTTATTCAGAATGGATATAAACCCGGCCTTTCCGAACAACCCGCGTATATTAAAAACAAATGTTACCCAAACACAACATATGCCTCATTCCAATTCAGAATATTCTTTTATTCATAAAATCACATTTTTAGGGAAAGGTTCCCGTTAATTTTATCCAAGATAAATTCTTTAAAATTTATCCTTTAATCATCCTTTTGATGTCGTTTCAAACCAAATTATGGTTTTCTGAACTAGTCGAGATTAGCGAATCCACACCGAAGTAATTATTTATTTTATTTCCCAATCCCAACCTATTCATCCCATGAAGCAAAACTGGTGATACTCCATATCTAACACCATGGTGTTATCGGTAAAATTAATTACCATTTCACGTTCAAATCTAATTAAAGATTTAACTATCGCTTTGGAGCAAAACTGGCGATACTCCATTCTCGCTCATTTCTAAATTTGATAATTTAGATTATAGATTCACATTTCAATCTAATTACAGATTCATTAAAACTCCTTTTACTGGGTTAAAGAACTAGGTGTTATTTAAAACACAGTTCACGACAAACCCAAATCACATTCTATTTATTATCGGGTTAAAGAACTAGTGTTATTTAAAACACCGTTCACGATAAACCCATTTCAAATCCAATCAAATATATTAGAAATTCCGATTATTTAAAACCCCTTTTTAAATCTAATTTATTTATTTAAAAATAATTGGGTTTTAAATTTAGTTCAAAATTAGTTCATTTCGATAAAAATCCATTTTTATCTTTTCAAATATGGAGTTTTTCACCCCAATTTTTCCCAAATCATTACTTATGATTTTACACAAATTATTACTATTTTTAATAATTTTATTAAGGCCCGTACAATCGATTTCCAACAATGGCCATCGAACTGCACTTACAGCGACGTTTTTCAAATTTGATTTGGACGTAACTCCAAATCCAACCGTTAGATTTTGAATTTCTAATATTCGTTAGAAAGCTCTTTTCGATACGAACCCAACGGTTCCGGTTTTAGGAGAATCCGACGGTTGGATCTCCCGTAATGTCCGTTTGAAATAAATGGTCGAAATTCACGAACTGCCGCGGCGCGGCGCGTTCTATTCAGGCCATTATATTATATATAATATATATATAATACATATTTCGTCGATTTCTATTTAAAACGTATTTTATAAATAGTTTTGAATTCGTTTCAAAAACAATTTCAACCTTTATTTCAAATTCAAATCAAAATTGAATTTTCTATACTAAATCCTTTTTACTTTCATTTCTATTTGATTTCAATTCAAATCGATTTTAATTCGATTCGAATTCATTTCGTTTTCCATTCAATTTAAATTCAATTCGTTTTCTATTCAATTTAAATTCAATTCGAAATCGTTTTATATTCAATTCATTTCGAAATCGTTTTATATTCAATTCATTTCGAAATCGCTTTATATTCAATTCATTTCGAAATCGTTTTATATTCAATTCATTTCGAAATCGTTTTATATTCAATTCATTTCGAAATCATTTTATATTCAATTCATTTCGAAATCGTTTTATATTCAATTCATTTCGAAATCGTTTTATATTCAATCCATTTCGAAATCGTTTTATATTCAATTCATTTCGAAATCGTTTTATATTCAATTCATTTCGAAATCGCTTTATATTCAATTCATTTCCAAAATGAATAAAATCGATATAAATATCATTCACGTCAAAATGGCGTCAATCTAATCAACACGGCTTCATATATTCCTTTATTCTATTCAACAAATGAATATTTATTTTTGTCAACACACGACTAATCTCAACGAATGAGTATTGTCCGCTTGTGACTATTTTTGTTAAATTATTTCGTTCAACACATGACTAATCTCAACGAATGAGTACAGTCAACACATGAACCTTTATTTTATAGAGATAAAGATATAAATTTTATTGTCAAAATATTTCGTTCAACACATGACTAATCTCAACGGATGAGTACAGTCAACACATGAACCTTTATTTTATAATATTCTTTATTTTCTAAATTGGAATGAGGCTCAATCAATCACCATATAATATTAATTATATGGATTTTCATACATCACACGTATATGATAGCATTGAAAAATAATCAACCATCAACCAAAGTGCACTACACTGTATAAGCATCAAATATAGATATCTAACGCTTATAACAGCCTGTCAATCAATCGATTGACATATTTAATCAATCAGGATGAGTGAACTTCAAATTTCATCCCAACACCCGTGTGGGGTTTCAAACAACCAAACACAGATTTAGTTGTGCAGTTGGGCGATGTGTAAAATTTATCGTCCCAATCAATGTCATTCAAATAGGTGTACATAAACAAACCATCCGGTTCGTAAATGAATATTTTATTTTATTCACTTCTCGTTAAAAATTATATTTTTAACGATAAAACATTTTATTTTTACACATGAATTTTTATTCAGTTCATTCTTTAAATAAAATGATATTTTTATTTTCCTAACATATTTTAGAAAATTTCGGCGGCATAACGGCACGATACTAGAAACGGGACAAGGCCTAGCCTTATCCCCAGTCTAGTGAAGGCCAACGCCAATCACACATCAATCAAATTCACCAAACAACCAAATTCAAGTCAAATCATCTAACTAATTTATGCAACCAAACAAACAAGTCCATGGTCTGTGGACGATTGTGTCGGGTGCTACTAAACACCGTCTGCATCCTAGTATATATATATAACTAGAAAAAGAAATTTAAAAAGGTGAGGAGTTCTCACCGAAAGCTATCCAATCATCTTGACTCTTCATTGAGAGAAATCTTCATCGTTATCGCATTTTTGTCATCTTCGTTGTTGTAGCCACTACATATGTAAAAATCGAATTTTTACTTCGCTATTCAATATATAAAAATCGAATTTTTATTATGCTGCTCAATATATAAAAATCGAAATTTTATTATGAATTTTTATTATGTTATTCAATATATAAAAATCGAATTTTTACTATGCTATTCAATATATAAAAATCGAATTTTTACTTCGCTATTCAATATATAAAAATCGAATTTTTACTTCGCTATTCAATATATAAAAATCGAATTTTTACTATGCTATTCAATATATAAAAATCGAATTTTTACTATGCTATTCAATATTTAAAAATCGAATTTTTACTATGCTATTCAATATATAAAAATCGAATTTTTACTATGCTATTCAATATTTAAAAATCGAATTTTTACTATGTTATTCAATATGTAAAAATCCTATTTTTACTATGCTGCTATATAAAAAGATTTCGCCTTTTCAAAAATATAGATTTCGCCTTTTCAAAAATATAGATTTCGCCTTTTCAAAAATATAGATTTCGCCTTTACAAAAATATAGATTTCGGCTTTATAAAAATAAAGATTTCGCCTTTCTATAATATAAAAATTATATTTTTCTCGAAGTAAAAATCATATATTTTTACATCTCCTATATAGTAAAGACTATATTTTTTTAATAAAAAAATATAAAAATCATATTTTTAATACTTTAAAAATATAAAAATCATATCTTTCCTACATAAAGATTCAAACTTTATGTTAAAAATCAAATCCTTTAAACCAATAAAAGATCTTATTTTTATAATATTCCTCATATAATAAAAATCATATTTTCCATAACTTTGAAATCTTATTTACCATAGCTTAGAAATCTAGTTTTTCTAATCAAAAATTCGCATTCTTTCTAATGATAAAAAAAACAATTCCTTTGCTAGTAAAAAAAACAAATCTTTTCAAAGTTTAAAAATCGAATCTATTCACTTTAAAATATCTAATTTTTTTCGTATTAAAAAAAAACTAACCTTCTACTTCTTTAGGGGGGGGCTGACGGTGGGTGGGTGGCCAGAGGGCGCGGAGGAGGTTCCGAGGCCTGGGGGGTCTTCAATCGAGAAAGGAGGGGCTCGGTCAGTTGGTGGATGCGCTAGGGGGAGGCGAGGTTCAGGCGGGGTTTGGGTTGGATTTGGCGCCACCGACTTCGATGGAGGGAGGGAAGCGCGAGAGACAGGGGAGCGAGAGAGGAGGGGAAGGCGTGGGCTTGGAAGGGGCGACGGCGAGGTGGGGTACGAGATCGTCGGTGGTGGAGCGGTGCGGTGGCTGATCAGGAGGTGGGCGACGTTATTGGATCGGGGTTTTTTCTGAATAAATGAAAACGAGAAGGGGGGGGGGGGCAGAGAGAAATAAGGGGAGGAAGATATTTTTTTTATTAATTATTTTAATTGCATAAAGTTGACTTTTACATACGACCTCGAAACGAGGCCCACCGCCTGTCGTCTATAGCGTTTTACCCCCATTCCGAACACAATGGGATATGTATCGTAGGCTGATTCGGCTGTTGCAATCAGTTTCCGTTAAATTTACATTTAAATCACTATATTGAATTTTAAACGTACATTTCAAATTACCGGGGTCATATACTAACTCGAAAAATTCCAGAAAAATATTTTCTAACTTCGTATTGACAATACGGTCCTAACAAAACTAGTTTCGTCGAATTCTAAGACCGTTGGAATGGCCATTTTCCAATCGATTGAAATCAACTAAAACTGGTCAAACGCGTTTTCCTTTGCCACACTCACATATTGATTCGAAAAATTATGAAATTTGAAACCTAGCAATAATTTGACGTCACGGACCCAACAAAAGTGGTTTCGTCGAAATCCGAGGTCGTTTGCAAAATGTCTATTTTTAAGGGCCTGAATTCCATAGCGACTATTCAGAATTTTCAACTGGACATATCTTTTGATTCCCGCTATGAAATTTTGATTTTTCGGATTCGTTGGAAAGATATTATCAAATAGATCCTAATGTTTTTGGTTTCACTAAAATCCGGATTGTTTTGCACCCGGTACATTCAATTGAAGTTTGAAATCGAATTATCGAACTACCGCGCCATTTTCAATTCCTTTATAATTATATATAAATATTTATATTCTAACAACGACGTATATAATATATACGTTGAATTCTATATTCAAAATAAATTTCTCGTCGATATTATTTAAAATAATCTATTTTAAATATTCAAAATTCGATAAAATTGCCAAAATAAAAATTTTAAACTGGCCCAGATTTTCCGGGTTATTACATATGCTATATATTAGGTTGACATGGACCATTACATGACATTGGGCAAGGAACATTCATAGTTAACACATGACGTGGGTTGGGATACTAGTACGAGAGGTGCAGAGCAAATATACATGATAAATACCGTGGGATGTTAGACATGATAGATACCTTGGGATTGTATACTTGATAGAAACCCGACGATGTGATACCTTGATTTATCTTGACACCGTAGTTTATCATGATACCTTAGTTTATCTTGCTACAGTAGTTCATCCAGTTATCTTGGTTTAGCTTATATATCTTGTCGTCATTCTTATGTTTACTTTCAGTTTATGCATGTCATGTTACCTTTACCTGTTTTTATACTGGAAGTAGATAGGACTTACCAGTCTTTATGACTGACCCTGTTTTGTTTCGCCTCTTTGTCTTCCGTTCCCCCCCTCCAGGTTTTCAGGGAGGAAATGATGTTGTTTAGTTCGGACCTCTTATGCTTGAAGGTCATCATGTATAGCTTGGTCTTCTCTTGGCTATGGCTGCTTCACCGCTTTATTTTAGGGAATAATTTATGAAAAGGTTTTATGCTTCTTTACTATTGCAAGACATGTTTTGATGTATTCTGATGTAAAAGGCTTTAGACCTTATTTTATAAGGTAATGAAATTTGTTTTACTTCCGTTGTTTTGTATATGTTCTGTCTTGTAATATTTCTGTGCATGTTTACCTCGACAATGCTTCACCAAACCTAGTGCATTCCCTTTTTGAGTGACCCTAGCGGAGGTGGGGTGTTACATTTTCCCACATTTTCAGCTTAGATTAACTTATATCATGGTATAAGTCGTCCCACCCTTCGAGTCTTGTATTACCTCTTAAGTCATATCCATTTGTTATCCCTAGGATAAGTTTATCTATTATTTAATCTTATCATTCCCCACTTTTCCTTGCTTTGATACTGTTATATTGGTTAACTTTACCCATTTGTCCAAGTTGACTTAACCCCCAATTACGTATTCAATTCATGAAGCGACCCGAAACTTCCCCGGTCTCCGAAGAGATGAGAAAGAACGAATTACTGTGAGGACAAGACAAATCAGAACGCAGACAAAAGAACATTTCATTGCTATTACAACAATTCCATCAGATACAAGAATATACAGAGTATAAATGAATATTACACGGAAATATCAGAGATTTAAATTACATTTAAATACATAGCAGCGGAAAATAATACGATACACAACTGAAGGAGATATACGGATACAAAGCTTTCCGGATATCGTTCCAGCTGTAAACCAGGATCATGTGAATATAAATCTGCAAAACCAAAACCACTAGCTGCCCGTGTCGAAAATAGGGGCACCCAGAGTTTAGGTTAAAACAATAAACTCCAGGTCAGTCATGTGACTGGTGTGAGAACTAAAACAGTTATTGATCTTTATTTTTAAAGTTAGGTAAATCAAGGGACCACGCCGTATAACACAGAACGGGTTTCCTCCCAAGAACACCAGTGCATAAAACAACAGCGTAATGCTAAATAAAGAAAAATGAAGCTATTATAAGACACAAGTCCCATCACACAATGCAACGCAAGCCGGAGGATAGGGGTTTTACCTTATAATAGCCAAGAATGTTTGATACGTTTAAAACAAATCATTTGATACTTTTATAAGTGCATATTGTATAAAATATCTTCAAATCATAAGTGTCAATCATAGATGGCATAAGTGCCCCATCCCACTATGTCGCCATACTAGGCTCTACAAATAAAACCGAAATACACGTATCGGAAATTGGATTTCCATCATGGTGGCTCCTGATTCGAAAGATCGATCGCGTAATGCAATTCCCCACGGCTTACGTCCCAACAAGAGAAAACACCGTCTGCACATCCGCACATTTGGGACCAGAGTACCACCGCGGCTTATGTCCCAGTGAGAGAAAACACCGCCTACTCTATATATCCCTGAGCACTAAGCTCATCTCGGTCGACCGAATCCACGACACCACTAAGGTGCCCATCCTCTAAAAAGCATATTGATCAAACCACCAGTTTACCACCATACCGGGGTGTGAGGCTCGCGAATCAACGCTATACACAAAGCCATGCTATATTAAAGCTGCGTTTTGATCATCATTCACCAAACTTTGCTTTTCAACAAAAGTCTGGATCACTGCATCTCAGCATGCCACACTATCAATCCATATCGTACCACTGATTTCTGCCAATATATAACCTCTGAGCTCGTATGTCTCAGAGAAGGGCGTTAAGCAAGAGAATAAATTCCCCGCCACCAAACAGATATATATTTAGCAGAGATCAACGAATACGATATAAAGGAATATAATGTCAGACACACCATCCATTTACAAGTTCGTTCTAGGTCTGAACGAAACCGGAGGCACTTTCCTCGCATATCCATCCATCTCCAAGTACGTCTGGACGACCACCAACTATTTCCATCCTCTTGGGTGTACAGCCCAATCAGGATCGTTAGTAATTATCCAAACGATGTGAAGACTTCCGGTCTTCAACCACCGTCTTCATCTTCGACATATCGTCGAATCGGTTATTCAGAATGGGAATAAACCTGGCCTTTCCGAACAACCCGCGTATATTAAAAAAAAATGTTACACAAACACAACATACGCCTCATTCCAATTCATTAGTTACTAACCGTAAATCAGTAAGAGAGCAATTCCCCAAATATTAACCCCGAAGGCCGAAACCAACATCAGATCAATATCCAGGAACCATTCTTCTTAACTAACCTTCAGCTAGTTTCTAAATTTCAATTCTTAGGGAAGGATTCCCATTAATTTTATCCAAGATAAATTCTTTAAGATTTATCCTTTAATCTTCCTTTGGATGTCATTTCAAACCAAATTATGGTTTTCCAAACTAGTCGAGATTAGCGAACCACACCGAAGTAATTATTTATTTTATTTCCCAATCCCAACCTATTCATCCCATGAAGCAAAACTGGTAATACTCCATATCTAACACCACGGTGTTATCGGTAAAATTAATTACCATTTCATGTTCAAATCTAATTAAAGATTTAACTATCACTTTGGAGCAAAACTAGTGATACTCCATATCTAACACCACGGTGTTATCGGTAAAATTAATTACCATTTCACGTTCAAATCTAATTAAAGATTCATTAAAACTCCTTTTACTGGGTTAAAGAACTAGTGTCATTTAAAACACAGTTCACGATAAACCCAAATCATATCCTATTTATTATCGGGTTAAAGAACTAGTGTTATTTAAAACACTGTTCACGATAAACCCACGAATCAATTCTAATTCAGTTCCATTTTATTTATTTAAAAATAAATAGGTTTTAATTTTAGTTCAAAACTAGTTCATTTCGATAAAAATCTATTTTTATCTTTTCAAATATAGGGTTTTTCATCCCAATTTTTCCCAAACCATTTCTTATGATTTTACACAAATTATTGATATTTTTAATAATTTTATCAAGGCCCGTACAGTCGATTTCCATCAACGGCCATCGAACTGCACTTACAGCGACCTTTTTCGAATTTGATTTGGACATAACTCCAAATCCAACCGTTAGATTTCAAATTTCTAATATTCGTTAGAAAGCTCTTTTCGATACGAACCCAACGGTTCCGGTTTTAGGAGAATCCGTCGGTCGGATCTCCCGTAATGTTCGTTTGAAATAAATGGTCGAAATTTACGAACTGTCGCGGCGCGACGCGTTCTATTCAGGCCGTTATATTATATATATAATATATATTTCGTCGATTTCTATTTAAAACGAATTATATAAATAATTTTAATTTCGTTTCAAAAACAATTTCAACTTCCATTTAAATTCAAATCAAAATTGAATTTTTCCTTATAAATTCGTTTTAAAATTCATTTTTATTCAATTCAAATTTCAATTCAATTTGAATTCATTTCAATTCGTTTTCAATTCAATTCAAATTCAAATTGGTTTTCTATTCGATTCAATTCAAATTGGTTTTCTATTCAATTCAAATTTGTTTTCTATTCAATTAAATTCAAATTTGTTTTCTATTCAATTCAATTCAAATTGGTTTTCTAATCGATTCAATTCAAATTGGTTTTCTATTCAAATCAAATTCAATTCGTTTTCTATTTGAATCAAATTCATTTCGTTATCTATTTGAATCAAATTCGTTGTATATTCAATTGACATCAAATCCGTTATATATTCAATTCGAATTCAATTCGTTATATATTCAATTGAAATCAAATTTGTTTTCTATTCAATTCAATTCGAAATCGTTTTATATTCAATTCATTTCGAAATCGTTTCATGTTCAATTCATTTCGAAATCGTTTTATATTTAATTCATTTCGAAATCACTTTTCAATATTCATTTCGAAATCACTTTTCAATATTCATTTCGAAATCACTTTTCAATATTCATTTTAAAATGAATAAAATCGATATAAATATCGTTCACGTCAAAATGGCGTCAATCTAATCAACACGGCTTCATATATTTCTATTTTCAAATATTCTATTTCAAATATTTCGTTTTCAAATATTTCTACCTCAAATATTTCTACTTCAAATATTTCTACTTCAAATATTTCTATTTCAAATATTTCTACTTCAAATATTTCTATTTCAAATATTTCTACTTCAAATATTTCTATTTCAAATATTTCGTTTCAAATATTTCTACTTCAAATATTTCTATTTCAAATATTTCTACTTCAAATATTTCTATTTCAAATATTTCGTTTCAAATATTTCTACTTCAAATATTTCTATTTCAAATATTTCGTTTCAAATATTTCTACTTCAAATATTTTTATTATTAAAATATTTCGTTCAACACATGACTAATCTCAACGGATGAGTGCTGTCAACACATGAACCTTTATTTTATAATATTCTTTATTTTTCAAATTGGAATGAGGCCCAAACAATCACCATATAATGTTAGTTATATGGATTTTCATACATCACACATATATAATAGCACTGAAAAATAATCAACCATCAACCAAAGTGCACTACACCGTATAAGCATCAAATATAGATATCTAACGCTTATAACAGCCTGTCAATCAATCGATCGACATATTTAATCAATCAGGATGAGTGAACTTCAAATTTCATCCCAACACCTGTGTGGGGTTTCAAATCAACATACACATATTTTATTTGTGCAGTTGGGTGATGTGTAAAATTTATCGTCCCAATCAATGTCCTTCAAATAGGTGTACATAAACAAACCGTCCGGTTTGTAAATGAATATCTTATTTTATTCACTTCCACATTAAAAATTATATTTTTAACGATAAAATATTTTATTTCAACACATGAATTTCTATTCAATTCATTTACATAATAAAAATGATATTTTTATTTTTCTAACATATTTTAGAAAATTTCGGCGGCATAACGGCACGATACTAGAAATGGGACGAGGCCTAGCCTTATCCCCGGTCTAGTGAAGGCCCACGCCATTCACACATCAATCAAATCCATTCCATTTCACCAAACAATTCAATTCAAACCAAATAATCTAACCAACTACACAACCAAACAACTAAACAAACAAGCCATCCATGGTCTGTGGATGACGGGTGTCGGGTGCTACTAAACACCGTCTGCATCCTAGTATATATATATATATAACCAGAAAAAGAAATTGAAAGGTGAGAAGTTCTCACCGAAAGCTATCCCAACTTCACGACTCTTCTTTGATAGAAATCTTCATCGTTCTCGCCTTTTTATCACTTTCGTTGCCCGTAGCCACTACATATGTAAAAATCGAATTTTTACTTTGCTATTCAATATATAAAAATCGAATTTTTACTTGGTTATTCAATATATAAAAATCGAATTTTTACTTCGCTATTCAATATATAAAAATCGAATTTTTTCTATTTTAAAAATGTAATCTTTTCTATTTTAAAAATCTAATCTTTTCTATTTTAAAAATCTAATCTTTTCTATTTTAAAAATCTAAAACCAAAGTCTAGTTTATATTTTCATCTAAGCAAAACCGTATTTTTAACTATGAAAAGATCGTGTTTTTAACTATGTTTCATATATTTAAAACTAATGCTAATTTCAGTTTTATTTACTAAATAAATAAAATAAAAATAAAAAGAAGGGAAAGGAAAGGGGAAAAGCTTACTGTGGTTTCAAGAAGAAGGAGGGAAGATGGAGGCGCAGTCGACGAAGGGAGGGGGGGCGAAGGCTGTCTCAGGCAGTGGTGAATCCAAAGCAGTGGTGGCGGCGCATCTTCTAGGGTTTCTAGGTGTCGGGGTGGAGTCTGAAGGTCTGGGGGTGGTTCTGCCGTAGGTGGCGCTGACAGGAGGGAGAGGCGCAGGTGCATCGGCGGCTGCTAGGGAGGGTTCAGGCGTGGTTTCTCGTACAGGGGAAGGGGAGCAACGGGGAGAAGAGTGGGGGTGGAGGGCGGTTGACCGGGCGCGGCGGTGGGCCCTCCGACGGTGGCGATGGCGAGGGCGTCGCCCTTTTTCGATCTGAAAAGGATCGTTGTTTTTTTTATTTCATTTCGTTTTGAATCGATCTGAAAGGGGGTTAAAGAGATAAGTTTTTTTTTTAATTATTTTATTTTTCACCAAAAAGCAACTTTTATTTTCAACTTCAAAACGAGGCCCACCGCCTGTCATCCATAGCGTTTTACCCCCGTTCTGAACACAATGGGATATGTATCATCAGCTGATTCGGCTGTTTCGATCAGTTTCCATCAAATTTACAATTAAATAATTATATTGAATTTTAAACGTACATTTCAATTTACCGGGGCCACATACGAACCCTAAAAATCCCAAAAAAATATTTTCTAGCTTCGTATTGATGATATGGTCCTAACAAAACTAGTTTCGTCGAATTCTAAGAACGTTGGAAAAATGGCCATTTTCCAGTCGATTAAAATCAACTGAAACTGGTCAAATGCGTTTTCCTTTGCCACGCTCACATATTGATTCAAAAAATTATGAAATTTGAAACCTAGCAATAGTTTGACACTGCGGATCCAACAAAAGTGGTTTTGTCGAAATCCGAGGTCGTTTGCAAAATGTCTATTTTTAAGGGCCTGAATTCCATAGCGACAATTCAGAATTTTCAACTGGACATATCTTTTGATTCCCGCTCTGAAATTTCGATTTTTCGGATTCGTTGGAAAGATATTCACAATTAGGTCCTATTATTTTTGGTTTCACCAAAATCCGGATTGTTTTGCACCCGGTACATTCAATTGAAGTTAGAAATCGAATTATCGAACTACCGCGCCATTTTCAATTCTTTTATAATTATAAATAATTATTTATATTCTAACGTCGATCTATATAACTATATACGATTGATTTTTTTTCAAAATAAATTTCTCGTCGATATTATTTAAAATAATTCATTTTAAATGTTCAAAATTCGCTAAAATTGCCAAAATAAAATTTTTAAACTGGCCTAGATTTTCGGGTTGTTACAATTCAACCCACGTGTCATGTCAAATTGGTTAAGTGTTATCTATCAGTTCATGTTGACTTAACCTACCCATATATCATGTCAAATTGGTTAAGTGTTATCTCATCTTCCTTATCATTTCCTATAACTTATCTTATCTCATAAGTTATAATTTCCACCTATTATCCTTTCTTGCCTTATTCAAGTTTATTCATAATAGGTTATTTATCATTCCCCATTTCTTGTCATTAACTTTAGATTTGACTTAACCCTTCCATTTACTTAACCCGTTACTTAACCTTTACCCAATTCAATTAATTTATGATACCGTTACGGGTCCCTTTCGCTTAAGCATATCTAAATTTTTGTTTCACATGTCATCCGTGTCCCACTTAACCCTCTAACCATACCCATGTCGCCCGCATGTCTTATTATAGTTAGTATTTCTTAATTTATTTATTATGCCGTAACGATGTATGACCTCTCACATTAGACGTCCGTTCGTGACTGCTGGATTTGCCGGGCGGCTCCGGGAAGACTTATACCACAACACGCCTAACCTCGTGTCATAAACCGTTACGCCTCTAGTTCTTGCCGTTGACCTCTCACATTAGACGTCCGCTTGTGGTTGCTGGATTTGCCGGGCGGTTCCGGGCAGTCTTACACCACAAAAGCGCCTAACCTCGTGTCATAGGCGTTCATTAACAATCGCCTTTCACCCAAACCCCAAATTCATGTCATGTGTTCCAAATTTAACTTAATTACAATTCATGTCTATTCTATGTGTCATAGGCCAATTATAAATTTATAAGCATGTTCATGTTCATTCTAGATATCAAATGTCAATTACCAATTCACAAGCATGTTCACGCTCAAGTTATGCCACTATTGCCAATTTCATGTTATATGTCGAGTTCCATAATTACATAAAAAAAACATGGTTTGTCCAACATATTCCATTTTTAATTATGTTTCTAGGATCTTAATGGCATATCCAATTTTCAATTCTCAAATTCAAGCTTTGTATATTTTTAGCGTAAGTTACTTCAAGTCACCAATTTTCAAGATCCTTTCCACTCACTCCATTTAAATAACAATATGTATACTTTGCCAATTATCCCAATATTTGCAATAATAATTGTTACGCCCAAAATCCCAAATTACAGATTATATTCCTCGATTGCATAAAATAAATTATGCCCAATATTCCCAACAACAATTGTTATGCCACAAACCCCAAATTATAGAATATATTTCTCGATTGCATTAAATAGATTATGCCCAATATTTCCATATTCCAACCGCACGTATGGATAATAAGATTTTCATCTAGGTTCGAGATAACCTAGATCCAAAAATAAAAAGGGGAAGGAGAATAAAAGGAACAATTATTGTAACATGAATCTTGAATTAAATTAATAACTGGGGAATGATGAACGATAATAATACTGTTATGCAACAAATTTATTATAATTCCACTCACCTTGACTGGATTGGAGAAATAAACGATTTATCGTTGATGTAGAACGCTGATTTAATCTTCTTATTTGATTATTGGTGAGGAGCATGAATTGTTGATGAAGAATTTTGCTTCTTGATTTGATTAAACTCCAAAGTTGGTGAAGAACTTGCAATTTAGTTTAGGGTTTGGGGCGGCGGCCATGTTTGGTTGAAGTTTGGCGGCATGGAGGCGTCAGAAGGAATTGTTTATGAATTACGTTAGGTCTAGGCACTATTTTATAGGTGCAGAGAGTGTTTTAGAGCCATTAGATCGCCCTAGAAGCCATCTGGTCCGTCCAGCACATCAAAAATCGTCACTGCCTAGATCTGGAAAAATCAGGGGGGAGGTCGACACTAAGGTCGACCCCCAGGTCGACCTGCCTCGGTATTTTCCTATGTAAATTCTGAATTTTTGTTGAATCTTCCGAAGGCCATAACTCCTTCATACGGAGTCCGATTTTCGAAAACTTGGACTCTATTCGAAGCAGAATTCCGAGACGAACGCAATGGTGATGTCCGTTTTACTTATTTCCTGATATTTGAATTAAGTATCCTTATCTTATTATCTTCTCCGTTACACACACCGTTATTGAATCAATTTTTCCTTTTCTTCCATGTATTAATAAATTTTCATTATACATCACCATTATTTACCTAGCTATGTATATACACATTTATGTAGATTCTATTAAAAATGAGGGGTGTTACATTCTCCCACACTTAAAGAATTTTGTCCCCAAAATTTGATAAGAGTAAAATAGATAATCCCTCGCAATATCCATCCATCAAGTATGCATCCAATTGTTGCAAACATTGTGCACATGTGCAAAGTGAGATACATCATAGTAAAGTATGTATGCCTAATTTGGATCCACCTATATGTATGTAAATTTAAAAAAAAACTCTTTCAAAACATGATGCTCACATCCTAAATATACTTGCAATTCTATATGAATGCAATATTTTTGAAAAATCAAAACGTATTTTATCCAAATTTTCGTACACTCTTACAGAGTAAGAACATAGTTCATCCAATTTTCGCATCCAAAACCCTACCATCCATCATTAATTTCAAAATTTAGAAAAATCTAATTTTCCAAATTCGATTTCCTTATGTTACGAAAAGATATAAAACGGAAAAATTCACATCCTCCGTTTTTCTTTTCTAATCGTACTTGGATTTTTATATGACTATTTTATGAAGATTTCCTATTTTCCTATCCAAGCACAACCACATAAGAAAATTTCTTCTCTTTTTCCACTTATCTTGGAAAAATTTCATATTTATTCATCTTTTTTTCTTAAGATTTTCATTTTCATTTTCTTTTCCCGTCACATTTGTTGCTTTACTGAATTTATTGTTTCTTGTTAGTTAGGCTATACTCTTTCTTAGCTTATTTGACTTAATCCAATTACTTAAGTTTATTATTTCAAATAAGTTTTTTCTGTTTTCAACTCAAATAGCATCCTACATAGCTACTGCTATGGGCCAAGAATCTCAGGACTTAGTCATCTCAGACAATTGTTAGTCCACACAACAGGATCTACCTGTTTACTTGCTCTTTTACTACTTAGTAGTCACTACTAGTCCTTGCTGTGTATTCCTAGCCTATCCTTTTTCTTTTTTTTTTCTCCAGCACCAAACCCAGGTTTCTCAATGCTTATGCATTCTACGGGAAATTTTTCCATTAGTTTAATATTAGCTAATCCCTGACTGTAAACTGGCAGGAGTGTAACTCCCTAAATATCAACCCCGAAGACCGAAATCAACATCAGATTGACACTCAGAGAATCACTCAACTCAACCAATCTCTAGTTGGTTCCAATTGTTTAATTCATAGCTTTAACTTTCTCTCGTTCTATTCTAGGCACTAATCCTTACCTACTCCATTCTTTTTTTTAAACAAGGTTTGGCCTCCTTTCTTTTCATTACATTTTTCTTTCAAAAATTAAAAGTGTTAAAACTTTATTTTCTTTTCTCAAAAACTTGCTTTTTCCAAACCATAAAAACATGTTACAAAATAAAATTGAATTTTTTTTTTCAAATCACAAAGTTGGAGTAGACAAGGATGACTATCGGGCTTACGTTGTTTCTAATTACAATGTTAATTTTGGCTGCTAAGGTGCAAGCATCTACTCTATTCTTACACTCTACCGCTTATTTCGTTCACCCAACAAATTTTTTATTTTAAAACAATAGTCAAAATTTATTGTTAATAGAATAGAGATTTCAAAATTTCTTTTCAATCCTTTCATATATGAAAACTAGCGAGCTATACATGCTCTATAATATGCACCTTTTCATGAGAGAATTTTTTAAAACAAGAAATCATTGTTTTACACAATATACCCCACTTTACTTTGAAACCCAACATTCATTTATCAAAATACTTTTAAGACTAAATCTTGGAAAAATACCACAAATTCTTTAATAGATTCAAGTTCTTAAAAGCTTATCATTGGGTTAGACTCAAAGCGAGTCTTCAACTCACTAGGATTTCCTAGGCACTTTCGTGAATTCAATTCTCTTAACTATAAATATTCCCAATCCATTTTTCATATTTCAACCTTTTCTAGTTTCTAAGGTTTCATTTCTAAATCCACTAATTTGAAATATTAATATTTTAGTTTCCATCCTATGGGAAACTTTTCTTTCTCTAGCTTCAAGTCATATTGTACACTTTCCCAACCACCTAATGGTTTCCAAATCCCTATGTTCATTCCTTGAGTGTACAAACTAGATATCCTAACTCTTTTCATGTTTAGTGGGCTAGTATATGGATTTAGGTTTATATATATAATATATTTATATTTTAGAAAATACAAATACGTTCACTCATTATCTCCCTAAGATCACTAAACCGAAGCTCTGATACCAGATGTGACAACCCGGATTCCAACAGACCGAACTTTTTTCAAAAATCCAATCTATCGAAACCCGAATTGGGTGCTCTGGTATCCTACAGAAAAAGACAGAAATAAAGAAATAGTCAGAACTCGTAAAGCATCTCACAGCGGAAGGAAATAAAGTATAATATTCAAATATTGCATTACCTTATTAACAATACTGCTAAACTAGTATCCAAAGCTATACCATCTCTGTCATGAACCTAATCTGGAAGTATGTAATGAGGAGGGGGTCAGAACATAAGTTCTGTGTGAGTGGACGTTTAATAAACTTCTGTATAATCCTACATACACCATTCAGTCACATTTTCTTGGTTATTAGGTTATTAACAATGTTAGCTCTTTAGGATGTACTCATGTCCCACAAGTAGGTTAACCTAATACAATGTTTATGTAGATACCCCCAACTTGTCTAATCCTTTCCATGTATATATAGTCCCTTGCCGTATGTCGTACGGGCTTTATCATGTAAATCTATACTACTTTGGTGTAGTGCCACCATTCTCGAAATCGTTTGGACTGCCACTCTCGATCTTGCTAGATTCCGTGTATCATCTAGATCTAATCCAAGGTTTACTGTCGAGCACTTCCTATATTCAACCAGGGTTTATGCTACCCAGGGCCACTGGGCTTTATGCTACCTGCTTCTCGGATTCAGGGTTTACGCGACCTAGGCCCAACTAGGGATTATGCTACCTATTGAACGATGCCCCCTAGTCTAGGACACACTACCCAGAGTGATATATGTTCCCAGACTTTCCCCAAGTACGTGTTGTAAATCGTTATCGATGTCTAGTTGCACATGTCCTCTATATGTGCGGCCTGAGTCCCGTGGCAGGGCTAATCAAGAAACACGGAACTCGGTCGGGAGCTTTAAGTTATCTACCGATGCAGATGCTAAGGTCTGTTTTTATCTGTGTGTGGCTATGGTCCCACTTGACCCCTCCCTCAACTAATGAAAGGCACCCAAGAAAATCAAGAATGAGAACTGTACACAAGCCCCCTATGCCCCCCACAAACGTATTGGCCAACCTCACCCATAACTAGATAGCAAGTATATGGTCTTTTGGAGTTCTCCGTCTTTCCGCTTCACATGCTCGATTGACTCAAGATGGTAGGTAGACGACGACGTGCTATCACAGGGCTAAACAAGATATCGCCGCCTCACGCTGGTCCATCCTAGTCTTTAGGTTGCTTATATTGCAACCAGGGCACACTCTTGGCTCTTCTAACACAGACCTTAACCTCTGTGAGCCTAGGAGGATCATCTGCAACCTCACAGAGGGATACCAAGAGTACCCTCACGTCCCCTCGAAGCCACGTGCTTCGTAACCCAGTTCGTTGGAGCCTTCTTCATGATCAGATGGACGTTAGCTCCTCCTCGTGTTCTACTTGGCTTTCTTGACCAAGGTTTACTACTTAGTTTTCTTAACTAAGGTTTACTACTTAGTTTCCTGAATCATTAGCTTTCTTAACTAAGGTTTACTACTTAGTCCTCTTGACTAAGGTTCACTACTTAGTTCCCTTAATCGTTCGTTTTCTTAACTAAGGTTTACAACTTAGTCTGTGACGACCCGCAACCTCCCCGTAAAGTAAAGCGTCGGATAGTTCGAGAACAAACCACAGCAGAACGCATACAGAAGAACGTTTCATTGTATATTACAACAATGCATCAGATTACAAGAATATACAGAGTATAAATGAATATTACACAGAAATATCAGAGATTTAAATTACATTTAAATACATAGCAGCGGAAAATAATACAATACACAACTAGAATGAGATATACGGATACAAAGCTTTCCGGATATCGTTCCAGCTGTAAACCAGGATCCTGTGAATATAAATCTGCAAAACCAAAACTACTAGCTGCCCGTGTCGAAAATAGGGGCACCCAGAGTTTAGGTTAAAACAATAAACTCCAGGTCAGTCATGTGACTGGTGTGAGAACTAAAACAGTTATTAATCTTTATTTCAAATCATTAGGTAAATCAAGGGACCACGCCGTATAACACGGAACGGGTTTCCTCCCAAGAATACCAGTGCATAAAACCAACAGCGCAATGCTAAATAAAGAAAAATGAAGCTGTTATAAGACCCAGGTCCCATCACACAATGCAACGCAGTCGAGGATAGGGTTTTCCCTTATAACAGCCAAAGAATGCTTGATACGTTTAAAACAAATCATTTGATACTATTATAAGTGCATAGTATATAAAACACTTCAAATCATAAGTATCAATCATAGGCGGCATGAGCGCCCCATCCCACTATGTCGCCATATATAGGATATACAATCAAAACCGCAAAGTCTCGTATTTGGAAATTGGGTTTCCATCTATGAACCGAGGCAAAAGATAGTCCTCAACCGATTCGAGACAATCTAGCCCATGTCTCAGGCAAGCGCGCAGGCAAGCCTTGGATCGTCAGGGCCGGTCCACACGGAGTGGATTATTATGCCTGAACAATACGTCTCCCCACCCTATGGGGTGTAAGTCTGGTCCGTCAGCCGACCAGAATGCATTCGGCCGAAACCGATATAACCGAGGCGCCTCGCAACAGCAACAACCACATAAGTCAAACTCGTCAGGGCGTGTAAAACCACTGACGCCACTTCTAGCTAGAAAGAAACGCATGCCCTCCCTGAGGTCCGTCTCCCGTTTTTGGTTCATACCGGGTGTGAAACACGCGAGGTAAACGTTACACAAAGCTACGCCACAAAGGCCGTGCTTTGATCATCACCACAAGACTTTGCTTTTCAACAGAAGCCTCGATCATTTGCATCTTAGCATGCCACACAGGCAAGCCATCCTATGCAACCGATATCAGTCACACAGAATGAAATCCGATGTCAGACACACAGTCCATTTACAAGTCCGTTCTGGGTCTGAACGAAACCGGAGGCACCTAGTACCCCGCATATCCATCGATCTCCAAGTACGTCTGGACGATCACTAACTGTTTCCATCTTCTTGGGTGTACAGCCCAATCAAGATCATCAGTTATCACCCAAACGACGTGAAGACTTCCGGTCTTCGACCATCGTCTTCATCTTCGACTTATCGTCGTATCAGTTATTCAGAATGGGATAAACCCGGTCTTTCCGAATAACTCGCGTATATATTATAAAAGTGTTACACAAACACAACATACGCCTCATTCCAATTCATTAGTCACTAACCGTAAATTAATCAAGAGAATAATTCCCCAAATATTAACCCCGAAGGCCGAAACCAACATCAGATCAATATCCAGAAAACCATTCTGCTTGGCTAACCGCCAGTTAGTTTCTAAATTTCACATTCAAATCTAATTAAAGATTTAACTATCGCCTGGAGCAAAACTGGTGATACTCCATTCTCGATCTTTTCAATCTAATTAAAGATTCATTAAAACTCCACTTAGTTTTAATCTGTGACTGGGTTAAAGAATCAGTGTCATTTAAAACACGGTTCACGATAAACCCAAAGTCACATCCCATTAATTATCGGGTTAAAGAACAAGTGTTATTTAAAACACTGTTCACGATAAACCCAAAAATCAATATCAATTCAATTCCAATTAAATATCATTTAATTGGTACACTTCATTAAATCTAAATAAAAAGATTTAATCTTTTCTCAACTGGGTTCAAGAACAGTGTTAGTGAAGACACCATTCACGACAAACCCAAATCACATTCGATATTCAATACAAGGCTCTGAATAGAAACTATATCGGCCTATATTCAATATCAAATTCTACGATTAACAAATGTCGTATTGGAAATAACGATATACATATATATCTTTCAAATTTCCATAACAACACCTGTAATATCACGAATTCCAACATCGAAATATTCCGAAGACAATTTCGATTCAAATCCACTCCAATGCAATCATTGGAAATTTTGGTTATTTTCAAAACCATTTCAAATTCAATTTATTTATTTAAAAATAAATAGAATTATAATTCTAGTTCAAAACTAGTTCATTTCGATAAAAATCTATTTTTATCTTTTCAAATATGGAGTTTTTCATCCCAAACTTTCACAAATCATTTCTTATGATTTTACACAAATTATTACTATTTTTAATAATTTTATCAAGGCCCGTACGGTCGATTTCCATTAACGGCCATCGAACTGCACTTACAGCGACCTTTTTCGAATTTGATTTGGACGTATCTCCAAATCCAACCGTTAGATTTCAAATTTCTAACATTCATTAGAAAGCTCTTTTCGATACGAACCCAACGGTTCCGGTTTTAGGAGAATCCGACGGTCGGATCTCCCGTAATGTCCGTTTGAAACAAATGATCGAAATTCGCGAACTGCCGCAGCGCGGCGCGTTCTATTCAGGCCATTATATTATATATATAATATATATAATATATATTTCGTCGATTACTATTTAAAACGAATTATATAAATGGTTTTAAATTCGTTTCAAAAGCAATTTCAACTTCCTTTTCAATTCAAATCAAAATTGAATTCTTCTTTATAAATTCGTTTCAAAATTCATTTCTATTCAATTCAAATTTCAATTCAATTTGAATTCATTTCAATTCGCTTTCAATTCCATTTGAATTCGTTTTCAATTCAATTCATTTCGAAATCGTTTTAAAATTCAATTCATTTCGAAATCGTTTTCAATTCAATTCATTTCGAAATCGTTTTCAATTCAATTCATTTCGAAATCGTTTTCAATTCAATTTATTTCGAAATCGTTTTCAATTCAATTCATTTCGAAATCGTTTTCAATTCAATTCATTTCGAAATCGTTTTCAATTCAATTCATTTCGAAATCGTTTTCAATTCAATTCATTTCGAAATCGTTTTCAATTCAATTCATTTCGAAATCGTTTTCAATTCAATTCATTTCAAAATATTCGATTTCGAAATCACGTTTCAATATTCATTTTAAAATGAATAAAATCGATATAAATATCGTTCACGTCAAAATGGCGTCAATCTAATCCTCACGGCTTCACATATTTCTATTTTCAAATATTCTATTTCAAATATTTCTATTTCAAATATTTCTATTTCAAATATTTCTATTTCAAATATTTCTATTTCAAATATTTCTATTTCAAATATTTCTATTTCAAATATTTCTATTTTTCTCGAAACTGGAATGAGGCCCAATCAATTACCATATAATGTTAATTATATGGATTTTCTACAACACATGTATATATCAACAACGATGAATAATCAACCATCAACCAAAGTGCACTACACTGTATAAGCATCAAATATAGACATTTAACGCTTATAGCAGCTTGTCAATCAATCGATCGACATATTTAATAAATCAGGATGAGTGAACTTCAAATTTCATCCTAACACCCGTGTGGGGTTTCAAACAATCAAACACATATTTTATTTGTGCAGTTAGGCGATGTGTAAAATTTATCGACCCAATCAACGTCATTCAAATAGGTGTACATAAACAAACCGTCTGGTTTGTAAATGAATATTTATTTATTCACATTCACGTTAAAAATTATATTTTTAACGATAACACATTTTATTTTAACATATGAATTTATATTCAGTTCATTCGTTAAATAAAATGCTAATTTTATTTTTCTAACTTATTTTAGAAAATTTCGGCGGCATAACGGCACGATACTAGAAACGGGACAAGGCCTAGCCTTATCCCCGGTCTAGTGAAGGCCCACGCCATTCACACATCAATCAAATCAATTCGTTATGCAAACCACAAACTTTGGAGTAAGGGTCTAACCTAGCCTTACTCCTTCGCCTTATAACGGCGCACGTCTAATCCTAACCAATTTATCGATTCGATTTTTCACACCACAAACCACATTCAAACCAATATCACAATCAATCACCAAACAGTCAAACAAACAAGTCCATGGTCTGTGGACGGGTGTCGGGTGCTACTAAGCACCGTCTGCATCCTAGTATATATATATAACTAGAAAATAAATTGAAAGGTGAGAAATTCTCACATATAGCTATCCTAGCTCCACGGCTCTTCATTTGCAGAAGTCTTCGTCGTTTCGCCTCTTTGTCACCTTCGTTGCTGCTTTCACTACATACGTAAAAATCGAATTTTTACTATGTTATTCAATATATAAAAATTGAATTTTGACGTCGCTATTCAATATATAAAAATCGAATTTTGACTTTGCTTTCAATATATAAAAATCGAATTTTGACTTCGCTTTCAATATATAAAAATATGATTTTGACTTCGCTTTCAATATATAAAAATATGATTTTGACTTCGCTTTCAATATATAAAAATATGATTTTTACTTTTGCTTTCAACATATAAAAATATGATTTTTCAACATATAAAAATATGATTTTTATTTCGACTTTCAACATATAAAAATATGATTTTTATTTGTGCAAGTTCAAATCTTTTTCTACTAAAAGATTAAACCTTTTTCCTATTTTAAAGTTCAAAATAAAATCAGTTTTTTTCTTTTTTTTCCCTAATAAGAAAACCCAGTTTTAATTTCATATAAAAATCAGTTTTTATTATGCTTTTAAAATCAGTTTATTATTTGCTTATAAAATCAGTTTTCTATTTTTTTATTTCAAAAACAGTTTTATTCTTTTAGAAAATGCAGTTTTATTCTTTTAGAAAATGCAGTTTTATTCTTTTAGAAAATTCAGTTCAGTTTTAAAATACTTTTAAAAATTCAGTTTTAAAGTTCTTTTATAAAAACAGTTTAAAAATCATTTTCAAAATCAGTTCTTAAATGTTTTAAAATCAAAATTTAAAACAAAAATAAACTAAAAAAATAAAATGAAAGAAAACGTACCGAGGGGGGGGGGGTTTCTCGCAGATCGGCGGCGGCAAGGCTTCTCGAGGGCGGCGGCTTCAGCGTCGAACTGGGAGGCGATGCTTCGAGCGATGGAGGCGGCTTGGGTCTTCGATCGGTGGTGCGGTCTTGAGGGGGGCGGCGGCGCTCCAGGGGGGCTTCGTCGGAGTTCGTGCGCGGGGGGGGGCTGGCGATTTAGGTTTTGTTGTTTTTTTTTTTTTTCTTTTCTCTTGTCTGAATAGAAATAAAAAAAAAGGGGGGGCCAAGCGGGAGATAAGGAGGGAAGGGAAGAGTTTCTTTTCTTTTTTTTTTTTTTTTTATTTATTATTTAATTATTATATTTAGCAAAGAGTTGACCTTTTACGTACGACCCCTAAACGAGGCCCACCGCCTGTCGTCCATAGCGTTTAACCCCCATTCCGAACACAATGGGATATGTATCGCAAGCTGGTTTGATCGTTACAATCGGTTTCCTTTTGAATTTTCATTTAAATCACTATATTGAATTTTAAACGTACATTTCAAATTACCGGGGTCACATGCGAACTAGAAAAATTCCGGAAAAATATTTTCTAGCTTCGTATTGACGATACGGTCCTAACAAAACTAGTTTCGTCGAATTCTGAGACCGTTAGAAAAATGGCCAATTTCCAGTCGATTAAAATCAACTGAAACTGGTCAAACGCGTTTTCCTTTGCCACGCTCACATATTGATTCGAAAAATTACGAAATTTGAAACCTAGCAATAACTTGACACTGCGGACCCAACAAAACTGGTTTCGTCGAAATCCGAGGTCGTTTGCAAAATGTCCATTTTTAAGGGCCTGAATTCCATAGCGACTATTCAGAATTTTCAACTGGACATATCTTTTGCTTCCCGATATGAAATCTTGATTTTTCGGATTCGTTGGAAAGATATTCACTATTAGATTCCATTATTTTTTGTTTCACTAAAATCCGGATTGTTTTGCACCCGGTACATTCAATTGAAGTTTGAAATCGAATTATCGAACTACCGCGCCATTTTCAATTCTATTTATAATTATATATAATTATTTATATTCTAACGACGACGTATATAATATATGCGATCGATTTATATTCAAAATAAATTTCTCGTCGTTTTTATTTAAAATAATTCATTTTAAATAATCTAAATTCGCTAAAATTGCCAAAATAAAAATTTTAAACTGGCCCAGATTTTCCGGGTTGTTACAATCTCCCCCACTTAAAACTTTTCGTCCCCGAAAAGGAACAAAGTCGAAAGTGGTTTGATAATTCAACTCTACGCTCGATCTGGCTTCCATTCTCCAACTTTTCAGTTTCTGAGAATTTTCAAAATTTCAAAAATTTGGCTAACACCCTAAATTTTTGAAAAATTTCGCCATAACCTCCCCTGCACCGGGAGCATCGGGGAATTTCAAATAGCTTCCCCGGTCCTTCAGATCTCAAAAAGAAAAAGAAAAAGCCAAACGGCTAGCCAATAGGCTCACAAAATCATCATCACCCAAACAAAACAGGAAATTATGTAGTAAACATGTACCTATTTGTCGGGCAAACAAATTTTATTCTCTGGCTCTAGCCTCCTTGCTATGACCTGTTCAATGATATACATGTATATGCAAGTAGATGCGACCAAATTCCAATACAATTCAATATTTGGTTGAATTAGGCAAAATGGTTAAAATTTAGCAACCAAATAAACAAACAACCCAAACATCAATCAATTAGTGAATTAGATTATCAAATTCATAATTTTGATACATATACAAAAATCAGATTTTTGATGCCAAATCACAACAATAAGCCCTATCTAATTTTGGTTCTCACACCAGTCCAATGGAAATATATAGAAAATCACACATTCGAAACACGAATATAAATACGGATGATGTCATGACAATCATCAGTACCATCTCCGGGCGACTAGAATGTGATTCCATATCTATCCAGTATATTAAAACTTTGAATATACGTTTGCAAGGCGTATATGCAAATTCTTTATATACTGAATTGCCCAAAATCAATATAAACAAATAATCAAATACGAATAGTTGATTTAAATTTTCAAAACAAAATGTTTTCATTTGAAAAATATACTCTTCACACCCGTTCTAGGATACTACTGATCCTATCTCTAACGAGTCATTCCATTGGATATTGCTAATCCAATATCTGATGAATTCTTTCGTATGGTTCTAATGTGCCTTGTTCTCTGAGCTTTGTAAACCAAAGCTCTGATACCAAATGTGACGACCCGCAACCTCCCCGTAAAGTAAAGCGTCGGATAGTTCGAGAACAAACCACAGCAGAACGCATACAGAAGAACGTTTCATTGTATATTACAACAATGCATCAGATTACAAGAATATACAGAGTATAAATGAATATTACACAGAAATATCAGAGATTTAAATTACATTTAAATACATAGCAGCGGAAAATAATACAATACACAACTAGAATGAGATATACGGATACAAAGCTTTCCGGATATCGTTCCAGCTGTAAACCAGGATCCTGTGAATATAAATCTGCAAAACCAAAACTACTAGCTGCCCGTGTCGAAAATAGGGGCACCCAGAGTTTAGGTTAAAACAATAAACTCCAGGTCAGTCATGTGACTGGTGTGAGAACTAAAACAGTTATTAATCTTTATTTCAAATCATTAGGTAAATCAAGGGACCACGCCGTATAACACGGAACGGGTTTCCTCCCAAGAATACCAGTGCATAAAACCAACAGCGCAATGCTAAATAAAGAAAAATGAAGCTGTTATAAGACCCAGGTCCCATCACACAATGCAACGCAGTCGAGGATAGGGTTTTCCCTTATAACAGCCAAAGAATGCTTGATACGTTTAAAACAAATCATTTGATACTATTATAAGTGCATAGTATATAAAACACTTCAAATCATAAGTATCAATCATAGGCGGCATGAGCGCCCCATCCCACTATGTCGCCATATATAGGATATACAATCAAAACCGCAAAGTCTCGTATTTGGAAATTGGGTTTCCATCTATGAACCGAGGCAAAAGATAGTCCTCAACCGATTCGAGACAATCTAGCCCATGTCTCAGGCAAGCGCGCAGGCAAGCCTTGGATCGTCAGGGCCGGTCCACACGGAGTGGATTATTATGCCTGAACAATACGTCTCCCCACCCTATGGGGTGTAAGTCTGGTCCGTCAGCCGACCAGAATGCATTCGGCCGAAACCGATATAACCGAGGCGCCTCGCAACAGCAACAACCACATAAGTCAAACTCGTCAGGGCGTGTAAAACCACTGACGCCACTTCTAGCTAGAAAGAAACGCATGCCCTCCCTGAGGTCCGTCTCCCGTTTTTGGTTCATACCGGGTGTGAAACACGCGAGGTAAACGTTACACAAAGCTACGCCACAAAGGCCGTGCTTTGATCATCACCACAAGACTTTGCTTTTCAACAGAAGCCTCGATCATTTGCATCTTAGCATGCCACACAGGCAAGCCATCCTATGCAACCGATATCAGTCACACAGAATGAAATCCGATGTCAGACACACAGTCCATTTACAAGTCCGTTCTGGGTCTGAACGAAACCGGAGGCACCTAGTACCCCGCATATCCATCGATCTCCAAGTACGTCTGGACGATCACTAACTGTTTCCATCTTCTTGGGTGTACAGCCCAATCAAGATCATCAGTTATCACCCAAACGACGTGAAGACTTCCGGTCTTCGACCATCGTCTTCATCTTCGACTTATCGTCGTATCAGTTATTCAGAATGGGATAAACCCGGTCTTTCCGAATAACTCGCGTATATATTATAAAAGTGTTACACAAACACAACATACGCCTCATTCCAATTCATTAGTCACTAACCGTAAATTAATCAAGAGAATAATTCCCCAAATATTAACCCCGAAGGCCGAAACCAACATCAGATCAATATCCAGAAAACCATTCTGCTTGGCTAACCGCCAGTTAGTTTCTAAATTTCACATTCAAATCTAATTAAAGATTTAACTATCGCCTGGAGCAAAACTGGTGATACTCCATTCTCGATCTTTTCAATCTAATTAAAGATTCATTAAAACTCCACTTAGTTTTAATCTGTGACTGGGTTAAAGAATCAGTGTCATTTAAAACACGGTTCACGATAAACCCAAAGTCACATCCCATTAATTATCGGGTTAAAGAACAAGTGTTATTTAAAACACTGTTCACGATAAACCCAAAAATCAATATCAATTCAATTCCAATTAAATATCATTTAATTGGTACACTTCATTAAATCTAAATAAAAAGATTTAATCTTTTCTCAACTGGGTTCAAGAACAGTGTTAGTGAAGACACCATTCACGACAAACCCAAATCACATTCGATATTCAATACAAGGCTCTGAATAGAAACTATATCGGCCTATATTCAATATCAAATTCTACGATTAACAAATGTCGTATTGGAAATAACGATATACATATATATCTTTCAAATTTCCATAACAACACCTGTAATATCACGAATTCCAACATCGAAATATTCCGAAGACAATTTCGATTCAAATCCACTCCAATGCAATCATTGGAAATTTTGGTTATTTTCAAAACCATTTCAAATTCAATTTATTTATTTAAAAATAAATAGAATTATAATTCTAGTTCAAAACTAGTTCATTTCGATAAAAATCTATTTTTATCTTTTCAAATATGGAGTTTTTCATCCCAAACTTTCACAAATCATTTCTTATGATTTTACACAAATTATTACTATTTTTAATAATTTTATCAAGGCCCGTACGGTCGATTTCCATTAACGGCCATCGAACTGCACTTACAGCGACCTTTTTCGAATTTGATTTGGACGTATCTCCAAATCCAACCGTTAGATTTCAAATTTCTAACATTCATTAGAAAGCTCTTTTCGATACGAACCCAACGGTTCCGGTTTTAGGAGAATCCGACGGTCGGATCTCCCGTAATGTCCGTTTGAAACAAATGATCGAAATTCGCGAACTGCCGCAGCGCGGCGCGTTCTATTCAGGCCATTATATTATATATATAATATATATAATATATATTTCGTCGATTACTATTTAAAACGAATTATATAAATGGTTTTAAATTCGTTTCAAAAGCAATTTCAACTTCCTTTTCAATTCAAATCAAAATTGAATTCTTCTTTATAAATTCGTTTCAAAATTCATTTCTATTCAATTCAAATTTCAATTCAATTTGAATTCATTTCAATTCGCTTTCAATTCCATTTGAATTCGTTTTCAATTCAATTCATTTCGAAATCGTTTTAAAATTCAATTCATTTCGAAATCGTTTTCAATTCAATTCATTTCGAAATCGTTTTCAATTCAATTCATTTCGAAATCGTTTTCAATTCAATTTATTTCGAAATCGTTTTCAATTCAATTCATTTCGAAATCGTTTTCAATTCAATTCATTTCGAAATCGTTTTCAATTCAATTCATTTCGAAATCGTTTTCAATTCAATTCATTTCGAAATCGTTTTCAATTCAATTCATTTCGAAATCGTTTTCAATTCAATTCATTTCAAAATATTCGATTTCGAAATCACGTTTCAATATTCATTTTAAAATGAATAAAATCGATATAAATATCGTTCACGTCAAAATGGCGTCAATCTAATCCTCACGGCTTCACATATTTCTATTTTCAAATATTCTATTTCAAATATTTCTATTTCAAATATTTCTATTTCAAATATTTCTATTTCAAATATTTCTATTTCAAATATTTCTATTTCAAATATTTCTATTTCAAATATTTCTATTTTTCTCGAAACTGGAATGAGGCCCAATCAATTACCATATAATGTTAATTATATGGATTTTCTACAACACATGTATATATCAACAACGATGAATAATCAACCATCAACCAAAGTGCACTACACTGTATAAGCATCAAATATAGACATTTAACGCTTATAGCAGCTTGTCAATCAATCGATCGACATATTTAATAAATCAGGATGAGTGAACTTCAAATTTCATCCTAACACCCGTGTGGGGTTTCAAACAATCAAACACATATTTTATTTGTGCAGTTAGGCGATGTGTAAAATTTATCGACCCAATCAACGTCATTCAAATAGGTGTACATAAACAAACCGTCTGGTTTGTAAATGAATATTTATTTATTCACATTCACGTTAAAAATTATATTTTTAACGATAACACATTTTATTTTAACATATGAATTTATATTCAGTTCATTCGTTAAATAAAATGCTAATTTTATTTTTCTAACTTATTTTAGAAAATTTCGGCGGCATAACGGCACGATACTAGAAACGGGACAAGGCCTAGCCTTATCCCCGGTCTAGTGAAGGCCCACGCCATTCACACATCAATCAAATCAATTCGTTATGCAAACCACAAACTTTGGAGTAAGGGTCTAACCTAGCCTTACTCCTTCGCCTTATAACGGCGCACGTCTAATCCTAACCAATTTATCGATTCGATTTTTCACACCACAAACCACATTCAAACCAATATCACAATCAATCACCAAACAGTCAAACAAACAAGTCCATGGTCTGTGGACGGGTGTCGGGTGCTACTAAGCACCGTCTGCATCCTAGTATATATATATAACTAGAAAATAAATTGAAAGGTGAGAAATTCTCACATATAGCTATCCTAGCTCCACGGCTCTTCATTTGCAGAAGTCTTCGTCGTTTCGCCTCTTTGTCACCTTCGTTGCTGCTTTCACTACATACGTAAAAATCGAATTTTTACTATGTTATTCAATATATAAAAATTGAATTTTGACGTCGCTATTCAATATATAAAAATCGAATTTTGACTTTGCTTTCAATATATAAAAATCGAATTTTGACTTCGCTTTCAATATATAAAAATATGATTTTGACTTCGCTTTCAATATATAAAAATATGATTTTGACTTCGCTTTCAATATATAAAAATATGATTTTTACTTTTGCTTTCAACATATAAAAATATGATTTTTCAACATATAAAAATATGATTTTTATTTCGACTTTCAACATATAAAAATATGATTTTTATTTGTGCAAGTTCAAATCTTTTTCTACTAAAAGATTAAACCTTTTTCCTATTTTAAAGTTCAAAATAAAATCAGTTTTTTTCTTTTTTTTCCCTAATAAGAAAACCCAGTTTTAATTTCATATAAAAATCAGTTTTTATTATGCTTTTAAAATCAGTTTATTATTTGCTTATAAAATCAGTTTTCTATTTTTTTATTTCAAAAACAGTTTTATTCTTTTAGAAAATGCAGTTTTATTCTTTTAGAAAATGCAGTTTTATTCTTTTAGAAAATTCAGTTCAGTTTTAAAATACTTTTAAAAATTCAGTTTTAAAGTTCTTTTATAAAAACAGTTTAAAAATCATTTTCAAAATCAGTTCTTAAATGTTTTAAAATCAAAATTTAAAACAAAAATAAACTAAAAAAATAAAATGAAAGAAAACGTACCGAGGGGGGGGGGGTTTCTCGCAGATCGGCGGCGGCAAGGCTTCTCGAGGGCGGCGGCTTCAGCGTCGAACTGGGAGGCGATGCTTCGAGCGATGGAGGCGGCTTGGGTCTTCGATCGGTGGTGCGGTCTTGAGGGGGGCGGCGGCGCTCCAGGGGGGCTTCGTCGGAGTTCGTGCGCGGGGGGGGGCTGGCGATTTAGGTTTTGTTGTTTTTTTTTTTTTTCTTTTCTCTTGTCTGAATAGAAATAAAAAAAAAGGGGGGGCCAAGCGGGAGATAAGGAGGGAAGGGAAGAGTTTCTTTTCTTTTTTTTTTTTTTTTTTATTTATTATTTAATTATTATATTTAGCAAAGAGTTGACCTTTTACGTACGACCCCTAAACGAGGCCCACCGCCTGTCGTCCATAGCGTTTAACCCCCATTCCGAACACAATGGGATATGTATCGCAAGCTGGTTTGATCGTTACAATCGGTTTCCTTTTGAATTTTCATTTAAATCACTATATTGAATTTTAAACGTACATTTCAAATTACCGGGGTCACATGCGAACTAGAAAAATTCCGGAAAAATATTTTCTAGCTTCGTATTGACGATACGGTCCTAACAAAACTAGTTTCGTCGAATTCTGAGACCGTTAGAAAAATGGCCAATTTCCAGTCGATTAAAATCAACTGAAACTGGTCAAACGCGTTTTCCTTTGCCACGCTCACATATTGATTCGAAAAATTACGAAATTTGAAACCTAGCAATAACTTGACACTGCGGACCCAACAAAACTGGTTTCGTCGAAATCCGAGGTCGTTTGCAAAATGTCCATTTTTAAGGGCCTGAATTCCATAGCGACTATTCAGAATTTTCAACTGGACATATCTTTTGCTTCCCGATATGAAATCTTGATTTTTCGGATTCGTTGGAAAGATATTCACTATTAGATTCCATTATTTTTTGTTTCACTAAAATCCGGATTGTTTTGCACCCGGTACATTCAATTGAAGTTTGAAATCGAATTATCGAACTACCGCGCCATTTTCAATTCTATTTATAATTATATATAATTATTTATATTCTAACGACGACGTATATAATATATGCGATCGATTTATATTCAAAATAAATTTCTCGTCGTTTTTATTTAAAATAATTCATTTTAAATAATCTAAATTCGCTAAAATTGCCAAAATAAAAATTTTAAACTGGCCCAGATTTTCCGGGTTGTTACATAGTCCTCTTAACTAAGGTTTACTACTTAGTTCTCTTTCTGATTATTTACTTAATTCTCTTAACTAAGGTTTACTACTTAGTTCTCTTTCTCGTTATTTACTTAGTTCTCTTAACTAAGGTTTATTACTTGGTTCTCTTAACCAAGGTTTGATACTTAGTTTCTGTTACTTAGTTCTCTTTAACTAAGGTTTTCCGACGAATTCAAGCATGACTTAAGTTCTCTTTATCAAATGATAGCGTACGAGTGTTTTCCCGTATTTTCAGATTAGATTAACTTATTCCATGGTATAAGTCGTCCCACCCTTCGAGTCTTGTATTACCTCTTAAGTCATATTCATTTGTTATCCTTAGGATAAGTTTATCTATTATTTAATCTTATCATTCCCCACTTTTCCTTGCTTTGATACTGTTATATTGGTTAAGTTTACCCATTTGTCCAAGTTGACTTAACCCCCAATCACATATTAAATTCAACCCACGCGTCATGTCAAATTGGTTAAGTGTTATCTATCAGTTCATGTTGACTTAACCTACCCATATATCATGTTAAATTGGTTAAGTGTCATCTCATCTTCCTTATCGTTTCCTATAACTTATCTTATCTCATAAGTTATAATTTCCACCTATTATCCTTTCTTGCCTTATTCAAGTTTATTCATAATAGTTTATTTATCATTCCCCATTTCTTGTCATTAATTTTAGATTTGACTTAACCCTTCCATTTACTTAACCCGTTACTTAACCTTTACCCAATTCAATTAATTTATGATACCATTACGGGTCCCTTTTGCTTAAGCATATCTAAATTTTTGTTTCACATGTCACCCGTGCCCCTACTTAACCCTCTAACCATACCCATGTCGCCCGCATGTCTTATTATGGTTAGAATTTCTTAATTTATTTATTATGCCATAACGATGTATGACCTCTCACATTAGACGTCCGTTCGTGGCTGCTGGATTTTCCGGGCGGTTTCGGGCAGACTTATACCACAACGCGCCTAACCTCATGTCATAAACCGTTACGCCTCTAGTTCTTGCCGTTGACCTCTCACATTAGATGTCCGCTTGTGGTTGCTGGATTTGCCGGGCGGTCCCGGGCAGTCTTACACCACAAACGCGCCTAACCTCGTGTCATAGGCATTCATTAACAATCGTCTTTCACCCAAACCCTAAATTCATGTCATGTGTTCCAAATTTAACTTAATTACAATTCATGTCTATTATAAGTGTCATAGGCCAATTATAAATTTTCAAGCATGTTCATGTTCATTCTAGATATCAAATGTCAATTACCAATTCACAAGCATGTTCACGCTCAAGTTGTGCCACTATTGCCAATTTCATGTTATGCGTCGAGTTCCATAATTACATAAAAAAATATGGTTTGTCCAACATATTCCATTTTTAATTATGTTTCTAGGATCTTAATGGCATATCCAATTTTCAAGTCTCAAATTCAAGCTTTATACATTTTTAGCGTAAGTTACTCCAAGTCACCAATTTTCAAGATCCTTTCCACTCACTCCATTTAAATAATCTCAATATATATACTTTGCCAATTATCCAAATATTTGCAATAATAATTGTTACGCCCCAAATCCCAAATTACAGATTATATTCCTCGATTGGATAAAATAAATTATGCCCAATATTCGCAACAACAATTGTTATGCCACAAACCCCAAATTACAGATTATATTTCTCGATTGCCTAAAATAGATTATGCCCAACATTTCCATATTCCAACCGCACGTATGCAAAATCAGATTTCCGTCTAGGTTCGAGATAACCTAGATCCAAAAATAAAAAGGGGAAGGAGAATAAAAGGAACAATTATTGTAACATGAATCTTGAATTAAATTAATAACTAGGGAATGATGAACGATAATAATACTATTATGCAACAAATTTATTATAATTCCACTCACCTTGACTGGATTGGAGAAATAAACGATTTGCCGTTGATGTAGAACGCTGATTTAATCTTTTTATTTGATTATTGGTGAGGAGCATGAATTGTTGATGAAGAATTTTGCTTCTTGATTTGATTAAACTCCAAAGTTGGTGAAGACTGCAATTTAGTTTAAGGTTTGGGGCGGCGGCCATGTTTGGTTGAAGTTTGGCGGCATGGAGGCGTCAGAAGGAATTGTTTATGAATTAGGTTAGGTTTAGGCACTATTTTATTGGTGTAGAGAGTGTTTTAGAGCCATTAGATCGCCCTAAAAGCCATCCGGTCTGTCCAGCACATCAAAAATCGTCACTGCCCAGATCTGGAAAAATCAGGGTGGAGGTCGACACTAAGGTCGACCCCTAGGTCGACCTCCCTATGTAGGTCGACCCCCAGGTCGACCCCTAGGTCGACCTGCCTGGGTATTTTCCTATGTAAATTCTGAATTTTTGTTGAATCTTCCGAAGGCCATAACTCTTTCATACAGAATCCGATTTTCGAAAACTTGGACTCTGTTCCAAGCAGAACTCCGAGACGAACGCAATGGTGATATCCATTTTACCTAATTCCTGATATTTAAATTAAGTATCCTTATCTTATTATCTTCTCCGTTACACACACCGTTATTGAATCAATTTTTCTTTTCATCCAAGTATTAATAAATTTTCATTATACATTATTTACCTAGCTATGTATATACACATTTATGTACATTCCATTAAAAATGCGGGGTGTTACAATAGCCATAGTAGAGAAGGTACGAAATCAAGCAGTACATCTAAGCAGCTCCAAGCAGAAGGAAAGAAGAATCCTGACCAAGCTTGAGTATTCCCACCCTAAGAACCAAGAGGGAGAAACGATAGAGAAATAAAAGGAAATAAAAGACATAAGTCTGGCGAGTCCAGTTACTTATAGCATATAAATAAGTAAAAGCATCATGACAGGCATATAAAACTAGATAAGAGGGATAACAACATATAAGGCAGGTTTGACAAGGTAAACAGGATAAATCGAATAGAAAATATATGTATAGCGCTTCTCTAATACTTTTCTCTCTGTCTCTCTTCCCCAATACTAGTATCATATGAACAAGATGATCCCAAACAAGATGGTAGACTTAGGCGTACTTCTAGTGAGAGGTTTTACCCTATACAATAGCAGGCAACCCAACTGATCATACCGGTGTTACCCCTAAGGATAATAACGAGCTCCTAAACAGATGTGACTAGATGTACCCTAATTACTGCCCCAATCGGTCGGCTCTCTACTCCGTATATACCCTGTGCTGGCCCCATGGTAGAATGTATCAATTCCTAAAGTGGCAACCCTTCGTTTTCAGGATGTGCACAACCATATCTACTAATGTCACAATGTCTTAGCCTCCCTTGTCCGGACTCATGCACACACATGACCCCGTTGAAGTGTGCCGCCCACACCGTCCCCTCTTTTGGATCTCTTACAATCAACTCAGTAAGCGTGCCCCGACTCCAACCTAGTTCAGAGTACTCGTTTGATACCTATATATTGGTTACTAATTGAAACGGGTCCCACACACAAGATGATACAAGCTTCCCCCAGGCTTGCATCCCCACTACTAGGATTTCCATAGGTTATGCCTACCAGTGTAATAAGATTGCATAAACCCAATAGATTAAGTTTGTGGGCCTATATATATAAATATTACCTACCACCACAAGATATACTTAACCCTCCCACTATTACAAGCAAGTTTACTTAACCCCTACTCAATTTAACGTGTTCATGTATTGCCTATGGATTCAAACAGGTTAAGTAGTACAAGTTCATTACCATATATGGTTATATGCGCTAGACCTCCCACATTAAGCCTATAACTTGTGGATGTTGGATATGCCGAGCTAGTCCGGGAAGACTTCTTCCATAAGTCAGACTTAACCTTGTGTCTTAGCCCGTTACGTGTTTATGCACTTAGACCCCTCACATTAGATTCACCACTTGTGGTAGCTGGATATGTCAGGCGGGTCCGGGTAGACTTCTACCATGAGTGCAATCTAACCTCGTGTCTAAGCGCGGTTACAGTTTCTAATTACTGTAAATCTAGGCATTTTCATTATTTAACAATTATTCCTATTTCATTGTAGATTTCATGCCCCTTTTCCAAGTCATATTTATCATATACTATATGTCCCAAATCCATATTCATGTTTCCAATTCAAGTTATGCCCCAATTTTCCAATCCAATTTCACGCATCGTATATTTCAGCGGTATGTCTATGCTCGAAGGTAGCCTGGCTATAAAATAAAAAGGGAAAGAAGGAGGGAAAAGAACCGAAATAATCATAATAACAAGATAGACATATGATGGCAGAAATAGGCATTGCAATAGAATCAACATATAGTGACAGAATTGGGCATAATGACAAGATAGGCATATAGGAACATATCTGATGAACATGTGATAATAGAACTGATTAGGCATAGTGACATGATTAAGCAACTAGCATAATAAAGACATCATAAACAGGCATGATGAGATCCAAACAGTGAATTAGATGTACAAATAATTGCAGATCGGTTATGATTCAGATTACTCAATAGGCATAGGCTTAGATCCAAACTTATAGGCATATCAAGATTACATTTTAATTATTTCTATCTAAAAATAACATAGACTTACATAGAATGGATCTAAGAAAACTGAGAAAAGTTTCTTGATGTTGAATCAGCGATCTTTGAATACGTATGAATCATCATTGCTGAAGAAAAGCCTAATTTAATTCGAGTCGGAGCAGCATCTCATTATCGCCTTCGATTTAGATGAGTAAAAAAATGGGTATAGGGTCCTATTTATAGCATGGGGGTCAACGAATTTAGCCAAGAAAGGAGTCTACGTACGTAGAACTGAATTCTGCCCAGATCTCACGGGGGTTGACATGGGGGTTGACACCCCTTTATGGTGTCGACATGGGTGTCGACACCCCTGTTATGGGGTCGACCCCTGGGTTGACACCCATAGCGGGAAAATTCCCGCCTAAGCCTGCGTCTTCTGATTTTGAATTATTTTGATTTCCTGGAATGTATAATATATATATATATATATATATATATATATATATATATAATTAGCTTATTCATATACAAACTTCAAACCTTAATATCTTCTTCATACGTTGTCGGTTTTACGCAAATTTTGTTTCTATCTTAAGCAGAATTCCAAGACCAACGCAATGGCACAGTCCGTTTTACTTAATTCCCAATATTTAATTAAGTATTCCTTAGTTTATCATCTTAATGCGTTATAAAATTATGGGTGTTACATATGGCCTGAACACCTTAGATGCGTGTTTCCCATTAAGCGATATCTAGGAATGCTAAAATATCTATTCAAAATAGAAGCAGACTGGAAGGTTCCATTATAGAAGGTTACTTGGCAAAATAGTGTGTAACCTTCTGCTCAAAATTTTTAAGCATTGATGGAGGAACGGGAAATAATTCGACTGATCATTTTGGAAGATTTCCCACATATTTGGAATATCATATTGGAACAAATATGAATAAAGATGGAAAGATATTCATTTTGAAAGATGCAGAGTGGAAGGCAACACATCGCTATATTCTGCTCAATTCTGGTAATAAGGAAATTGAGGGTTTGATCGAATAAATTCTTAGTTGGTATTTCATTTTCCTTAAACATAAATTAATATATGCATTTCTTAGTTTTTTACCTTAATTATTATTTAGGGAGCATCAAGCTTTTGTGGATGGTCTTACAAATCCAAGAAGATACAAGAGAGAACGAGCATATATCGAAGAGTTTTCGAATTGGTTAAAAAAAGAGGTTCTGAAAAAGAAAATATTTCAAGAGATCTAGAGGTGTTTGCATTAAGTCCTAATCAAGTAGCTTGGAAGTTTACTGGTTATGTTATAAATGGATGTAGATTCCACACAAAATTTAGAGATTCTCGATGTACCACAAATATAGTGGCGTATTTTTTACTGCCAAAACCACAAACTTAGCAAGTTTGAAAGACCAAAACCCAATAGCTGGTGATGTCAATTGCCACGGATCAACAAAGAAAATTTTGAATTTGATTATTGGGGAGCTTTCACAGTGGTTTTTTAAGTGTTGCTGGTACCAAGAGGAAAAGGATTTGCATGGTCTTACTTTTAATAAGTGTCATAAAACTGATCCTTATGTCTTGTCTTTGCAAGTGCAATGAATATTTTATATGGAAGATGCAGTTGAAAAGAACAGTCATTATGTTATTAAAAATTTCTGAGAGATTTGTAACACCCCACCACCATTAAGGTCACTCGCAAAGGGAATGCCTTAACTTCAGTGGAGCGTTTTAAGTGAATATAGAACAGAAAATCACAACAAGACAGATATAAAGCAGTACTTGAAAATTTAAAACTTTATTTATTGCAGCAGAAGGTAAATATGTTTGGTTACACCATCAAAAAACCATAAACCAAAGTCAAGTACATAATATCCATCTTGATAAAACAAAGTACATAATCCCACTACTACAAGTAGCCATAAAGAAAATGATAGGCTGAACTTTACTTCGGCAATCCAAATCCAAGTGCTCCCAAAGAGATCCCAATCAAGCTCCACTAGTACTAGTCCCACCCTTAGAACCTAGGGGGAAGGAAGAAAAGAGGTGGAAACAAAAGGGTTCAAACATAAAGTCTGGCTAGTGCGATAACTCTAACAACATAATTATTAAAGCAATATGATAAGATATAAACTGGAGAATAAGGTAATGGCTGTGTGAACCAAATGGGTATGTGTAACACCCCACGTCCATTAATGTCTCTCACAAAGGGAATGCATTAACTTCCATGGAGGTTTTAAGTGAATATAGAACAGAAAAATTACAACAAGACAGATAATAAGTAGTACTTGGAAATCTAAAACTTTATTTCATTGCAGCGGAAATTAAACATGTTTGTTACATCATAAAACCATAAATCAGAGTCAAGTACAATATCCATCTTGATAAAACAAAATACATAATCCCATTACATAAATAGCCATTAAAGAAGATAACAAGCCGGACTTTACTTCAGCGGTCCATGCTTTCCAAAAGAGATAAATCAATCCAATCAAACTACGCTAGAGCTGGGCCCACCCTGAGGACCTGGTGGGGGGAAAAAGATAGAAATAGAGGGGGTCAGACATAAAGTCTGGCGAGTATGATAATTCTAACAATACCATTATCAAAATAATTAGACTGAGGCACAAGCTGGAAAATAAGGAAATGTCTATGAACTATTGGGTATGGAAGAGCATATAAAGATAACGTTAAAGGCACACCTAATACTAACGAATAATTACTACACTGCACCACACCAGTCACCCTAAAGGTTGATCCCACTTGCTTCACTTAGAAATTTTATAAATAACTTTGTGTACCCCTAGCTGACTACATAGGTGCCGCCTGCCCCTATCTCCGCTAGGTGTACCCCTCACCGAACTTAGAAATTATATAAATAGCTTTGTGTACCCCTAGCTGACTACATAGGTGCCTCCTGCCCCTATCTCCGCTAGGTGTACCCCACTACCAACTTGCGATCGGCTCCCTACTCGTAGATACCCGTGCTGGCCCCACAGTGGGGTGTATCACTCCCCTAAAGTGGCAACCCGATACAACTTGAGGATGCACGGCTTATACCTACACGATGCAACAACGTCTTACCTACCAGCTCGGCTCCACACACGCATATGAAACCCGTTGGACTTGCGTTGCCACCGCTACCCCGTTTGGCCTCTTATAGTCAAGCCCAGTATGCGTGTCCCGTCCTCGACTAGTGTCGAGCCCACAAAGATACGTTTGGGTTACTGGTTGAAATGGGCCCCCACAAGCTATCCACCTAAGCTTGTCCCCACTAGTTATCCCACTTAACCCCCTTCTTAGTCATGTTCATTCACTTGTGTGTTTGGTTAAGTCTTACTAATCGTATTTCAAATGCCACTAAAGGCACCCACTAGATTCCTCATGCCACACAAGGCACCTACTTAACCCCCATGTCCCACCTTACATGTTTATATGGTTAAGTATTTCTTAATTCATTCAGGCCATAACCTCATAAAGACCTCTCACATTAGACTGGCATTTATGGCAGCTGGATTTGCCGGGCGGGTCCGGGCAGTCTTACACCATAAAAGAGTCTAACCTCGTGTCTTTACAACTGTTATGCTTTAATTTGGGCCTAGGACCTCTCACATTGGGCTGACATTTGTGACTACTGGATTTGCCGGGCGGGTCCGGGCAGTTTTACGTCACAAACGAGTCCAACCTCGTGTCCTAAGCATTGATTATTACTTATAATCTTTTACCCCAGTTTTAAATATATCCCTATTCAAATTATTAATTAATTCCAATTTTAATGATGTCCATAATTGACTCAATTATGGCCATTGTAATGACCCGTATTCTACACATAATAGATTTGTAGAATATTTATTTCTTTCCCATGTGAAGTCGTATGGTCATGTAACTTTGGGAAACATCTATTAGAGTCATTTCCCATGTTCATGATTTTTGTCGATTTTTAAATGACCATTTTGCCCCTAGTTGGTACAGTTGTGGCCATAACTTTTTATTGGAAAGGAATTTTGACCTGAAACCACTTCCATTAGATTCGTTTGATGGTTTACCTTTCCGTAGAGTGGTCACAATAGCCAAACGGAATTACCGTTTGGGAGATATGGCTGAAATAAGGTTTGGAGGGTGAAAAACTGCTTAACCGGGCCAAATCGGGTGATTAGTGAGTAGGCCCATAACCCATTTCGGGATTAGGATTATGGGAGGGCTGAAATGAGATGGAGAATCATTCCATTTCAGTTTTCTAGCCTCCACTTATCACCAAGGATCCCTAAAAATGGCCTCTAACCTCTAAATCACCTACAAATCATCTTTTGGTCAAGGATTTGGCTTAGCAACCCCTAATCAAGGAGGACCTTCACCAAATCAACAAAGGAGCTGCTGTTTGGCATTGAAATTCACATCAAATCAGAGAATCATTTCAGATCTTAGTTTATTTTGTGGCTAAGGTGAGTGATTTGCATAGTTTTACACTAATTATGGCTAGTTAAGGGTAATTAGTGCTAATTAGCGAATTTAGGCATGGTAAAATTCGGGAAAAATGTTCATAAATTCCTAAATGATGTTTTAGACCTCTGATATGAATTTGGGTTAATTTGGTTAAGTTTTGCTAATCCTATCATTAGTTTCACCTAAACATGCTTAACGGGAAATATGGGATTTTGGGTATGTTTGATCCATTTTAACCTATGATACTGATGTGAATGATGTTTGTGGTTGATTATGCATGTTACTATGACTGTATGAAATGCTTTGTGATTGATTCCAATAGTTAGAATGGTCGAAAACGTCGTCGAATGGCGTAAACACTTGCTGGAATAGTTTCAGAAAACAGTGCAGGGTTCGGATCGGATCGGATAAGGGGGCTCGGATCGGATATGTTGAACTGAGCAAAGAATCTGATCGGATCGGAACCCAACACTTGGGAAAAGTGGAAAAAAGGAAGGCCATGCTAGCTGAACTGGGATCGGATCGGATTGAGGAAAACGGATCGGATCGAGAAGGACGGATCGAATCGAGGAGGAGGGATCGAATCGGAAGCACGAAGACGAATCAGAGCAGGAGCACGGGAGCGGATCGGATAGGAGCATATGAAGGGAGCATAAAGACGGATCGAAAACGCGAACCAAGAAGGGACACCCGACCCGACCCGAAGGGAAGCACCCGACCTGACCCGAAGAGAAGCATTTGACTCGAACACAGAGGAGTACCCGACCCGAACCGCACCAGAAGGAGACCCGACCCGAACGAATGAAGGACACCGACGCGGACGATAACTTGAGGAGGAACCCGACCCGACCCAGTATTGACCAATAACCCGAGATGCAAAGGTAGTCCAATAGGGGAAGTTAGAGCTCAGGATCCCGGAACCAGTTGGAACCGAGGAGTTCACTTCATGGTTGGACTTTGCTGCGGGACGTGTGCTAAGGAGTTGTCGACGTTCACAACTTCGATCCACCACTAGAAATGAAGGATGGCTACTTATCAGTGCAGTTGGGTCATTATGACCTGAGGGGCAAAGTGATGGTTGCAAGACTACGTTATCAGTGCAGTAGGGTCATTATGACCCGAGGGGCAAGGTGATGCGTAGTAAGACTATGAGCCAGTGCAGTGGGGTTCTTGTGACTCCATGGGGCAAAGTGGACATAGTAAGGATTAGTAAGGATATGAGCCAGTGCAGTGGGGTTCTTGAGACTCCATGGGGCAAAGTGGACATAGCAAAGAATTAGTGGCTACGTTATCAGTGCAGTGAAGCCATTTATGACTTCATGGGGGCAGAGTGATCGTAGCAAGGTATGTTGGGTGATCGAAGTGGTGAATATCGTATGCTTTACGCACCGAGTGAGAGATGTGAGGATGGATGCTATGCTTGATTGTTTGCCATCATTATGACATGCACACCTCCCCCACCTCCGTATCTTTACACTGTTTGATATGGTACCTTAGAGTGTTGTACAGTATGTAGTGCTAACTCTTTGGTTGCAGGTCCAGGTTCAGGTATATTTTAGTCTGCTTGTTATTGTTCACTTTAGATGCTTATCGCTCATACCAGGCTTTATGTCTGACCCAGAGTTTTATGTCTCCTCTTATTACTCTGGGTGCTCACACGAGCAGACTAGAGACAGGTTAGCTGGTGATGCGCGAGTAGCTGATTCGGAGGCGGGAAGGAGGCTTCCACGTATTATATATATACACATTCTCCCTGTGTCGTTGGTGGTCGCTACTTGGGCATTAGTAGTGTAACTCATTTATCTTACTTTTGCTTTGAGACAGTTTGAAAAGTTGTAATAAGCTGTATGTTAGATTTCCGCTGCTATGATGTTTAGTTCTAATTTTCAGCTTATGCACTGTCTCTCCTGTTTTATGTCAAGTATGTTATTATTATATTTTGTTCTATGCGCTGTAAGACATTCTACAGGTTCTTTGTATGTTCATTTCCTTCTTCCCTTTTCTTCTGACGACCCGATCCGTGCTAACTGGACATGTGTACAGCGCACTTTTGGAGTAAATGTCGGTTGGTGTGGGGCGGGCCGTACACTTGGTATCAGAGCTCTAGGTTGCGTAGTTAACCTAGGGAAAGACACCAGGGAGAGATAGTACGTATACGAGAGAGCGTATTTGTGATTATTTTGGTTTTCAAAAGCTATGTATGTATATACTATTAGTAGTATAAAGATGAAGTCGCACTGCACTAGCACCATTATGGGGTCGTTAATCGTTTCCCTTTTTCAGATTGACGATGAGCCGAGACACGAGAGGTGCTGGTAGAGGGACCAACCAAGGGAATGTCGTTGACATGAGGGCGATGTTTACTAACCTCATGAGAGATATGCTTAGAGAAGTGCAAGGGGCAGTTCCCAATCCCGGAGTTTGTGTTGGCCCAGTAGTGCAGGCGCCTAGGGTCGATTTCGCCAAGTTGTGCAAAGATTACACTAATCTTGGTGGGAAGCCGTTCCACGGAACGGAGTCGGCCACGGATGTTCAGGACTGGATGGATAGCTGTGACCGTATCTTTGATGACTTGGGTCTTGAGGATGCGATGAAGAGAAGGCTAGCGTCTCGTCAGCTGCAAGGGCGAGCGATGAATTGGTGGAATGCCATTAGAACAGCTACTCCAGAGGATCAGGTTACTTGGGATCAGTTCAAGGCTCGCTTTAGCGAGAAGTTCATTCCAGCTGCCCAGAAGTCAGTATTGTTCAAGAGGTTCTTGGAACTCAAGCAGAACGGATGGGCAGTTTCTGATCATATTGCTGAGTTCGACACTTTGTCAAAGTATGGACTGTCTCTCATTGATACTCCTGAAAAGAAGAATGAGAAGTTCATTACTGGTTTGGATGGATACTTGGGGGAAAGACTTATTAATCACATCGATGAGACTTTTGAATCGATCGTGGGGAAAGCTTTGAGATCAGAGAGTCTTTACCCTAAGTCAAAGACTGAGGCTGCATCTGCAGAAGGGCCAAAGCCGCAAGCAGGCGGTGGAGGCAAGAATAACTCTCAGAATAAGAGGAAGCAGGACCAATCAAAAGGTGGCCAGAAAAAGAGTAAGAAGAATGTTGAGTGCTTCAGCTGTGGAAAGAAGGGCCATTATGCTAAGGAATGTCGGGCCAAGCCAGCGGAAAGGAAGTGCTACAACTGTGGTCAAGTGGGACATCAGAAAGATAAGTGTCCGCAACCTCTTAAGGAGAAGCAGATTGTGAAAGCATATGCTATTGATGTTGTTCCTTCTTCGTCGAATGCCCCAACTGCGGCGGAGAAAGGAAAGAATGTTGTTATTCAAGGTATGATATCTATTTATGATATACCAGTTCGAGTTTTGTTTGATACTGGGGCTTCCCGTTCCTTCATATCTAGTGACCTGGTAGATAGGTTGGGACTGGAACCCGAGATAGTCGATAGACCATTGATTGTGACGAACCCGATTGGTGGTTCGACTAGCCTTAGTACGATTTGCAGGAATTTGGTCTTAACGAGTCATGGATGTATGTTTGTATGTGATTGCTTTGTTTTGGGCTTTACTGGGTATGGCATTATATTGGGAGTCGATTGGCTCCAAAGATACGGGGTGGTGGTAGACTATGAGGGCTTTTTGGTGACAGTGAGGGCGGATGATGGGCGGAGGGTAGTGTTTGGTAGTCTACCTAGTGATGGGGTTATGGCTAGTTTTGTAAATTCCCTCGACATCCCGCAGGATGAGTTGTCAGATGTGCCCGTGGTTGGCCAGTATCCGGACGTCTTCGAGGAGGTGACCGGGCTCCCACCACACCGAGAGATTGAGTTCCGTATTGATTTAGTGAAAGATGCCAGACCTATAGTGATGCCACTTCGTCGTATGGCACCAAGGGAGCAGCGAGAGCTCGGGGTGCAAGTCAGCAATCTTTTGAAGAAGGGATTTATTAGAAGGAGTGTCTCCGAGTGGGGAGCACCAGTTGTGTTTGCCACTAAGGCAGATGGTTCCCTTCGTTTGTGTGTGGACTATCGCGAGTTGAATAAGGTGACGAGGGAGAATAAGTATCCTCTACCGCGTATAGATGATTTGTTTGATCAGGTGGAAGGAGCTAGAGTGTTCTCCCAGTTGGACCTCGCGACAGGATTTCATCAGCTTCGAGTAGCGGATGAGAGTGTTCCGAAAACGGCCTTTAGGACGCCGTCTGGATTTTATGAGTGGTTGGTCATGCCATTTGGGTTGACTAATGCACCAGCCTATTTTGTGGATCTTATAAATCGAGTATTCAGAGATCAGTTGAATAAGTTTGTTCTTGTGTTCGTGGATGATATCCTTGTTTACTCAAGGACAGAGGAGGAACACAAGGGACACTTGAGGATAGTGATGGAGGTGTTGAGGAAACACCAATTGAAAGCGAAATTCTCTAAGTGTCATTTTTGGAGAAGGGAAGTAAGACTCTTGGGTCATGTCGTTTCAGAGAGTGGTATTGCCGTGGACCCTGCGAAGGTGGCTACGGTACAGGATTGGCCTACACCCAAGAATGCAACAGATGTAAGAAGTTTCTTGGGATTAGCTGGATATTATCGTAAGTTTATCCAGGACTTCTCCAAGATAACAGCACCGTTGACTCAGTTGACTAAGAAGAATCAGTCCTTCGTCTGGGGTGAAGTGTGTGAGGATGCCTTCAAGAGTCTAAAGGAGAGGTTGACGCATGCGCCAGTGTTAGTCATTCCTAAAGGGAATGAAGAGATGACGGTATACATGGATGCTTGTGGTACCGGACTGGGTGCAGTATTGATGCAAGGAGGTAGGGTTGTAGCTTATGCTAGTCGACAGCTAAAGCCGCATGAGAAGAAGTATCCTACCCATGATTTGGAATTGGCAGCGATTGTATTTGCGCTGAAGATGTGGAGACACCATCTCTTGGGAGAAAGATTTGAGCTGTTTACCGATCATAAATCGTTAAAGTATCTCTTCTCTCAGAAAGATCTGAATCTCAGTCAGCAGAGATGGTTAGAGTTCTTGGCTTCGTATGATTTTGATATCGCGTATACACCTAGGAAGGGTAATGCGGTAGCCGATGCCTTGAGTAGGAGACATGCCAGCTTAGGGGCAATGTTTCTTGAATGGAAGCAACTAGAGTTTATCGCGGGGTTTGATTTCAGACCAAAGTGCGAATTGGATCCAGTCATGCTAGCTAGTTTGACGATCAGACCCACTTTGATAGAGCGGATTGGATCTAGCCAGAGGGACGATCCTAATCTATTAGAAATCATCTCCAAGTTAGAGATGGGTATCGATGAGGAGATGAATGTGTATGGGCTTGATCGAGATGGATGGCTTCGAAAGAATGGAAGATTAGTTGTGCCCAACGTGAATGGTTTGAGAGATGAAGTGCTTAGAGAATGTCATCACTCAAAACTGACTATACATCCTGGTGGTAATAAGATGTATCGAGACATGAGACAAACTTACTACTGGGAAGGGATGAAAAGAGACGTTGGGAAGTTTATATCCAAATGCATGAATTGCCAGCTAGTTAAAGCCGAGCAAAAGAAGCCTAGTGGGTTGTTACAACCATTAGAAATTCCCGAATGGAAATGGGAGCAAGTCTCGATGGATTTCATCGATGGCCTACCAAGGACTAGATCGAGATACGATAGCATTTGGGTAATTGTGGATCGACTGACTAAGAGTGCAAGATTTATACCAGTCAAATCGACCAGAACGGCAGCCAAGTTGGCAGAATTGTATATGAAGTGGGTAGTGAGATTTCATGGAGTACCCAAAAGCATTGTGAGTGACCGAGACCCGTTGTTCACTAGTGGATTTTGGAAAAGCTTACAAGAGGCTCTAGGGTCTAGATTACATCTCAGTACCGCATATCATCCTCAGACCAATGGTCAGACGGATAGGGTGAATCGTATATTGGAAGATCTCTTGAGAGCGTGTATATTGGATTTTGGTGGATCATGGGATGACCATTTGCATCTAGTAGAGTTTGCATATAATAATAGCTACCAATCCAGTATTGGTATGGCTCCATATGAAGCTTTGTACGGAAGACCGTGCAACTCACCATCATGTTGGATAGAGACTGGCGAGAAGTTTGTGCTTGGACCAGAGGTGGTGAGAGAAACTTCCGATAAGATCAAGATCATTCAGCAACGAATGAAAGCTGCCCAAGATAGGCAGAAGAGCTATGCTGATAAGAGGAGAAGAGACTTGAAAATCTCCGTTGGTGACTTGGTGTTTGTCAAGATCTCTCCGTTGAAGAGCGTGATTCGATTTGGCAGGAGAGGCAAGTTGGCACCAAGGTTTGATGGCCCATTCCCTGTTCTTGAACCAGTCGGGAATTTGGCATATAGAGTTGGCTTACCAAAGAAGATGGCGGGAGTTCACAATGTATTTCATGTTTCCCAACTAAGGAAGTTCATTCACGACTCAGATGTGACTATTTCACCTTATCAGTTAGAGGACTTCGAAGTAGAACCCGAGGCGGTTGGGAACTGCAAGCCGATCCGTATTGTAGGGCACGATACGAAGCAACTTCGAAGGAAGTCGGTGAAGCTAGTCAAGGTTCAGTGGGGCGAGAACGAGAATGATTGTACTTGGGAGACAGAGGAGAGCATTAGGAAGGCATATCCAGAACTCTTTGTCTGGTAAGATTTACTTTGCGATTTAGTTATTCCGCATGCTAGGATAGACTTATTTTACTTGTTTTGCATATTTGATGGTTGTTTTATGGTTAATAGGCACGCGGGACCTTTTTGTGTGTTTGATTAGGGAATTTCGGGGGCGAAATTTCTTAAGGGGGGGAGAGTGTAATGACCCGTATTCTACACATCATAGATTTGTAGAATATTTATTTCTTTTCCATGTGAAGTCGTATGGTCATGTAACTTTGGGAAACATCTATTAGAGTCATTTCCCATGTTCATGATTTTTGTCCATTTTTAAATGACCATTTTGCCCCTAGTTGGTACCGTTGTGGCCATAACTTTTGATTGGAAAGGAATTTTGACCTGAAACCACTTCCATTAGATTCGTTTGATGGTTTACCTTTCCGTAGAGTGGTCACAATAGCCAAACGGACTTACCGTTTGGGAGATATGGCTGAAATAAGGTTTGGAGGGTGAAAAACTGCTTAACCGGGCCAAATTGGTGATTAGTGAGTAGGCCCATAACCCATTTCGGGATTAGGGTTATGGGAGGGCTGAAATGAGATGGAGAATCATTCCATTTCAGTTTTCTAGCCTCCACTTATCACCATGGATCCCTAAAAATGGCCTCTAACCTCTAAATCATCTTTTGGTCAAGGATTTGGCTTAGCAACCCCTAATCAAGGAGGACCTTCACCAAATCAACAAAGGATCTGCTGTTTGGCATTGAGATTCACATCAAATCAGAGAATCATTTCAGATCTTAGTTTATTTTGTGGCTAAGGTAAGTGATTTGCATAGTTTTACACTAATTATGGCTAGTTAAGGGTAATTAGTGCTAATTAGCGAATTTAGGCATGGTAAAATTCGGGAAAAATGTTCATAAATTCCTAAATGATGTTTTAGACCTCTGATATGAATTTGGGTTAATTTGGTTAAGTTTTGCTAATCCTATCATTAGTTTCACCTAAACATGCTTAAGGGGAAATATGGGATTTTGGGTATGTTTGATCCATTTTAACCTATGATATTGATGTGAATGATGTTTGTGGTTGATTATGCATGTTGCTATGACTGTATGAAATGCTTTGTGATTGATTCCAATAGTTAGAATGGTTGAAAACGTCGTCGAATGGCGTAAACACTTACTGGAATAGTTTCAGAAAACAGTGCAGGGTTCGGATCGGATCGGATAAGGGGGCTCGGATCGGATATGTTGAACTGAGCAAAGAATCTGATCGGATTGTAACCCAACACTTGGGAAAAGTGGCAAAAAGGAAGGCCACGCTAGCTGAACTGGGATCGGATCGGATAGAGGAAAACAGATCGGATCGAGAAGGACGGATCGAATCGAGGAGGACGGATCGGATCGGAAGCACGAAGACGAATCAGAGCAGGAGCACGGGAGTGGATCGGATAGGAGCATATGAAGGGAGCAAAATACGGATCGAAAACGCGAACCAAGAAGGGACACCCGACCCGACCCGAAGGGAAGCACCCGACCCGACCCGAAGAGAAGCATCTGACTCGAACACAGAGGAGTACCCGACCCGAACCGCACCAGATGGAGACCCGACCCGAACGAATGAAGGACACCGACCCGGACCGATAACTTGAGGAGGAACCCGACCCGACCCAGTATTGACCAATAACCCGAGATGCAAAGGTAGTCCAATAGGGGAAGTTAGAGCTCAGGATCCCGGAACCAGTTGGGAACCGAGGAGTTCACTTCATGGTTGGACTTTGCTGCGGGACGTGTGCTAAGGAGTTGTCGACGTTCATAACTTCGATCCACCACTAGAAATGAAGGATGGCTACTTATCAGTGCAGTAGGGTCATTATGACCTGAGGGGCAAAGTGATGGTAGCAAGACTACGTTATCAGTGCAGTAGGGTCATTATGACCCGAGGGGCAAGGTGATGCGTAGTAAGACTATGAGCCAGTGCAGTGGGGTTCTTGTGACTCCATGGGGCAAAGTGGACATAGTAAGGATTAGTAAGGCTATGAGCCAGTGCAGTGGGGTTCTTGAGACTCCATGGGGCAAAGTGGACATAGCAAAGAATTAGTGGCTACGTTATCAGTGCAGTGAAGCCATTTATGACTTCATGGGGCAGAGTGATCGTAGCAAGGTATGTTGGGTGATCGAAGTGGTGAATATCATATGCTTTACGCACCGAGTGGGAGATGTGAGGATGGATGCTATGCTTGATTGTTTGCCATCATTATGACATGCACACCTCCCCCACCTCTGTATATTTACACTGTTTGATATGGTACCTTAGAGTGTTGTACAGTATGTAGTGCTAACTCTTTGGTTGCAGGTCCAGGTTCAGGTATGTTTTAGTCTGCCTGTTATTGTTCACTTTAGATGCTTATCGCTCATACCAGGCTTTATGTCTGACCCAGAGTTTTATGTCTCCTCTTATTACTCTGGGTGCTCACACGAGCAGACTAGAGACAGGTTAGCTGGTGATGCGCGAGTAGCTGATTCGGAGGCGGGCAGGAGGCTTCCACGTATTATATATATACACATTCTCCCTGTGTCGTTGGTGGTCGCTACTTGGGCATTAGTAGTGTACCTCATTTATCTTACTTTTGCTTTGAGACAGTTTGAAAAGTTGTAATAAGCTGTATGTTAGATTTCCGCTGCTATGATGTTTAGTTCTGATTTTCAGCTTATGCACTGTCTCTCCTGTTTTATGTCAAGTATGTTATTATTATATTTTGTTCTATGCGCTGTAAGACATTCTATAGGTTCTTTGTATGTTCATTTCCTTCTTCCCTTTTCTTCTGACGACCCGTTCCATGCTAACTGGACATGTGTACAGCGCACTTTTGGAGTAAATGCCGGTTGGTGTGGGGCGGGCCGTCACAGCCATCCACTTACGGTATGCAAAATCATATCAATTGCACCCCAATTCTTAATATTATATCCTTAATATTACCCCTACCCCACGTTATACGTTCGCTTATTCAACGCAAAATATACATTAGACTCGAATAGTATAACTCATAGCACAAAGATAAATTGTCACAACATATAGACAAATAAAATAGATCTAATCATAAACGGGGTGAAACTTGCATGTGTGATAGATGTCCAACACCTAAACTTGCATAGGAAAAAACTACAACTTGCATAAAGCTACACATGTCATGGATCTAAAGGTGTCAACTTGTTTGGTAAAATGTCACAATTTACATAATATTATCATAATCCAAATTCATGTATAAACTTGCATATGTGGTTTATGCAACATAATGATGGTGAAAACTAGCATCTAACCCATAGAACTCACACATGTTATAACCTAATTTTAGATCTAAATAGATGTCATAGGATATGTGAGATTATACATACTAATCAATCTAAACTTGCATAGGTACATGTGATTTATCATGTGAATCATCATAGCCCAAACATATATATAATCAACATCATGATTTGATCAAGCATAAGCTAACTATAACATAAATAATAACATCATGACTTTGTAACATCGCAACTTAGCATAGAAACTTTCAACATATATAATATCATCATAGCATGATTTACAACATATAGGATATCATCATCACATAACATAGAATTTACAACATACATGATAGCATAAGGTTTACAACAACATATATGACAATTCACATCATTTTCTTATGATCCATATCACATCTTAATCTAATTAGTTTGCTAATAATCTTATTAAGATCATCATACTCACAATTAGAAAAGAAAGAGAGTCTTGATTTGCTTTAGAGTTGAGTAGAATTAGAGTTTTGATTAGCTTTCTTCCTTCTTAGTTGGCGGCGGCTACACTAAGTTCCATGGCGATGGCATGACGGCGGCTATTCTATTTTTCATGTGATTTTAGAGTGAGACTACCTAGGTATATATAGAGTTTAGGATTTATTTAGACCATCAGATCAACTCAGAACTAACCTGAACCGTTAAATTTGCCAACTCAACCCTAAAGACACATCAACAGCTCAAGATTGGGCTCAGCCAAAACCTGGCCGACTGGACCAGGTCGACTGCGCAGTCGACCTGGTCCTGGGGGTGTCGACTGCCCGGTCGACTCCCCAGTCGATCTGGGTGCTGGGCGGGAAATTTCCCGCCTAGCCTGTTTGAGTTCGAATTTTGAATTTTGAATTTTCTGAAATCTGTTTTGAATTTTCTGAAACTTCTGATGGCCATAACTTCTTCATACGAAGTCCAAATCACGCAAACTCGGACTCTATTTCAACTAGAATTCCGAGACGAACACAATGGCGCAACCTGTTTCCCACAATTCTCACGTCTGAGATTAGTTATTCTTTAATTTGTGAATATTTAATTTAACAGAATTACGGGGTGTTACATTCTCCCCTCCTTAAAGGATTTCGACCCCGAAATCTTCAAGTCAAGAAGAATGTATATCCTAACATCCAATCTTCCATCTACTCAACCATCAAACACAGGCATCCATTGTCCTTATAGACTTCTAATGCTTTCATGTTTAAATGCACAGTGTGTGTATATGTCCATATCTAATGCAAAATCAGGCGGTCCACTGATTCAGTTGACCTCCTTAATGCAAATCATGATAGTGCCATGCGTCCATTATGTATGCAAAAGTTCCTTAATGCTACATATTATCTCTATATGCGTGCACAATCATCATCTGAATGCAGCATCCATATGATAAAAAAATCCTCATACATCCATTTTACTAAATACATCCATATATATGCAATATGCAATATGAAGTGACTGAGCCGATCTAGTGCCTAAAGTGTGTGTATATGCATCCACTAGCAACCACTAGAAAACTCTTGCATCCATCATACATAACATGTCTCAAACACATGTTTCAACCATAGGATTATCCTAACTAAAGGTCAAAGATACTAGCGAGAGGACATACTAAAGATAAGATAAGTACAAGCTAAGCGATAAAGGAGAAATTAAAAGACATACCCTCAAAAAGAAAAGGGTACAACGAACGCATCTTCGTTTCTGTCTCCCAAGTAGCGTTGCTCTCATCATCTCCCCATAGCACTTTGACTAGTCTGACCTCTCGATTCCTCAACTTCTTGATCTTCGACCCAAGAATGCGCGTAGGAGCTCGTCGGATCATCGCATCACGCTCTATCTCCATCTCTCTAAGCAAGCTCGGCTCTACCACTTCCGAGGTCTCGTGCAAGCACTTCCTCAAATGTGACACATGGAATACGTCGTGTACACCACTAAGTCTCTCAGGCAATTCCACTCTATACGCCATCTGTCCAATCTTCTTCTTAATAGGAAATGGCCCTACAAACCTTGGTGCTAATTTCCCAAAGGACCCAAAGCAAACAACATTCCGTAATGGAGACACTTTGATAAAGACCATGTCCCCAACATCAAACTCAAGATCTGTCCTCCTTTTGTCTGCATAAGATTTCTGCCTATCTTGAGCCGTCTTCATCCTTCTTCGAATCAAGTCGATTTTTTCCGAAGTCTCTCTAATCATATCGGGCCCAAGTAAGATCTTATCCATAGATTCCCACCAACATGTAGGTGAACGACAAGGTCATCCGTAAAGAGCTTCGAAAGGTGCCATGCCAATGCTAGATTGAAAGTTGTTATTATATGCGAACTCTACCAAAGGAAGATGCTCTTCCCATGTACCCCCAAAGTCTAGGATACATAGCCTCAAAAGATCCTCAAGAATGCGATTCACCCTCTCAGTCTGGCCATCTATCTGAGGATGATACGCAGTGCTCAAACATAACTGAGTCCCTACCGCCTCTTGCAAGCTCTTCCAAAATTCGCTAGTGAAGATAGGATCACGGTCGCTTACTATGTTAGAAGGAACACCATGCAAATGAACTATCTCTCGAACGTATACAGAAGCTAACCACGAAGCAGTCCTCTTACTCTTCACGGGAATGAAATGGGCACTTTTAGTAAGTCTATCTACTATAACCCAAATCCCCGTATTACCCTTCCTTGATCTTGGTAATCCACCCACAAAATCCATCGAGACACTATCCCACTTCCATTGCGGAACCTCCAACGGGTGAAGCAACCCACCGGGTTTCTTTTGCTCCGCTTTTACTTGTTGGCACACCAAGCATCTAGCGACATACTCGGCCACATCCCTCTTCATACCGGCCCAAAAGAAAACTCGCTTCATGTCTTTGTACATCTTGTCCCCACCGGGATGAATGGTCATCTTCGAACGATGTGCATCATCAAGAATAGTCTTCCTCAAGTCCTCGTCTCGTGGTACACAAAGTCTACTATCCCTACGTAACCAACCCTTATCATCTAGGGTATACCTACGGATATGGCTTGATGACTCCCCTCTTTTGAGCTTCTCCACTAACTCAACCAACTGTGGGTCGTCTCGCTGTGCCTCACCAATCCATCCCAAAAGCGTACGTCTGACCTCCAAGGATGCTAGCAAACCGGGTACAAAGTCAACGGAAGGTCTAAAGTCAAACCTAGAGATTAATTCTAAGTTTCGCCGCTCAACAAACAATAGGCTCAAGGATAACCTTTTCCTACTTAAGGCGTGTGCCACCACGTTACCCTTGCCAGGGGTATATGCTATTTCGAAGTCGTATGACGCTAAGAATTCCATCCACCGTTGCTGTCTTAAATTCAAGTCCTTCTGAGAGAATAAGTATTTTAAAGATTTGTGGTCAGTGAACAATTCGAATTTCTCGCCAAGAAGATAATGGCGCCAAGACTTAAGCGCAAAAACAATTGCAGCCAACTCTAGGTCATGTATAGGGTAATTTTTCTTATGCACCCTTAACTGCCTTCCACCATAGGCTATTACCCTTCCCTCTTGCATTAAGACTGCGCCTAGTCCTGTCCCACAAGCATCGGTATAAACAGTAAGCGGCTTACTCCCGTCTGGCAGCACTAAGACTGGGGCTGAAGTCAAAGCTCTCTTCAAACGTTGGAACGCATCATCACAATCTACGTCCCATGTGAAAACTAGGTTCTTCTTCGTCAAACGTGTTAATGGAGCTGATATCTTTGCGAAGTCTTTGATAAACTTACTATAGTAGCTAGCCAACCCCAAGAAACTTCTCACTTCTGTAGCATTTTTAGGGACCTTCCAATCTTGGATGGACACTACCTTCGCGGGATCCACAACTATCCCTTCTTTGGAAACCACGTGCCCTAAGAATCGCACTTCCTCTCTCCAGAAGTGACACTTAGTAAATTTAGCTTTAAGATTATGTGCTCGAAGGGTCTCCAACACTTCCCTAAGATGTAGGGTATGCTCTTTTTCGTCCTTAGAAAAGATCAAGATGTCATCTACAAAGACCACCACGAATTTATTAAGGTACTCCCTAAACACCCTACTCATCAAATCAACAAAGTATGCGGGGGTGTTTGTCAAACCGAAGGGCATCACTAGCCATTCATAGAAATCGTCCGGAGTCCTAAAGGCAGTCTTGTCTATGCTATCCTCAGCCATTCTCAACTGATGGAAACCAGTGGCTAAGTCCAACTACGAAAACACTGAGGCGCCAACTAACTGATCAAAGAGATCGTCAATCCTCGGCAGTGGGTGTCTTTTCTTCTTAGTAAGCTTATTAAGTTCTCTATAGTCCACACAAAGTCTAAGGGACCCATCCGCCTTCGTGGCAAATACTACTGGGGCACCCCACTCCGATATACTTCGTCTTATGAACCCCTTCTCAAGCAACTCCTTCACTTGCTTATTGAGTTCCCTCCTTTCACGAGGAGCCATGTGGCGTACTGGCAAAGATTCTGGTTTTGCATTATCCACAAGATATATTCGAAAATCTATTTCCCGCTTCGGAGGCAAGCCCTTCACCTCCTCAAACACATCCGAGTATTCTCGAACCACTCTAACAGATCGTAGATTTTCCACCGACGCGTCAAGCGATTCTAGATAACTTAGCATAACGGAATTTATGGGATTACAAAAGATTTCGAGAGTGTTGCCAAGGCGAGTCATGAGCCTAACTACTCTCCTTTCACAATCAAGAACGACCCCATTTCTGGATAACCAATCCATCCCTAAAATTAGCCCATATCCCGTGAAGCCCAAAACATAAGCATCACATCTAAACTCAACGCTAAGTATAGAAATTTTCAAATCCAAACACATCATGGACAAATAAGCTTAGCCCCCAATTGGATTCGAAACAACTAAGGGATCCTCTATTAAACTGGTGTTTAAGTGCAGTGATTCAACTAATGATGTAGAGATAAACGAATGTGATGCGCCCGAATCGAATAAGGTACGGACAGGATGATCAAACAGAAAAACTAAGCTTTCAACAGAAATGGTTCTACCTCGTTCTTGCGGCGGTGGGACCGCGAGAGCCTGAACTTGTCCCCTTGCCTGCCCTGGTGCCATAAGAGCCTGCACCTGTCCTCCTGTGGTAGACCCTGCCCTCTGCCCCTTCTTTTGGCAGTCCTTCACTAGATGTCCCGCTTCACCACAGTGAAAACAACCAGTCTTCTTTTTCTTTCTGCAATCCTTGCTGAGATGTCCTGGTGTCCCATAGTTAAAGCATCTTTTCTTTCCTTTGCCATTATTGTCTTTACCACCCTTCTTGTTTTGCTGTTGTGGTTTCTTCTGATCCTCGTTCTTCTCGGGTGCCTTATTAGCATTAGCGCCTTTCTCCTTGTGCATGAGTGCCATGTCTACTAGCTTCTCAAAGGTGGCCCCCATAGGGATGTGGGTCATAGCCAACCCCTGCAATGGCTCATTCATGCCTTTAACGAACCTCAGAGCCTTCTTCTCCGGCGTGTTCACTAAGTCCAAGCCAAACCTTGCTAACTGATTAAATTTGTTGACATATTCTTTCACTGATGAGCTTCCTTGCTTTAATGTCAAGTACCTTTCCATATATAGATTCTCTTCTGCCCTTGAGAGAAAATTTTCCTCAAACCTACGTCTGAAATCCGCCCAAGAATCAACAGGATGCTCCCCATTAGTGACCTCCCACCAAAACGAGGCCTCTCCCTTCATTAACCAAGCAGCTAATTTGACTTTCCGCCCTTCTTCTACTTCAAAGATATCTAGCAATTCTTCCACCTCCTTAAGCCATTCTCTACCTTCCACAAACGTTTCTGACCCTTGAAAAGGTTTTCCACCCATAGCCTTAAATTCCTTGCATGTCTTTGCAAAAGTATCAGCGCGAGGAGGGGGAGGAGGAGGAGTGGGTGCAACTGGTGGTGGAGGAACATTGGCTGGACCTGCAGCGGCCCTAGCCTCTAATAACCTCCTATACTATCCTGGTATCGTTACACCCTCCGGAAGGTTAAGATCTTCAGCCATGCTGAAACGAAAAAGGAAAGGTTCAAAATGGAGAATTCGAAAGATAAAGATATATGGTTATTGGGGATTATGTTTTTCATAAAAACTTTCCTCTTTAAATTACTCATCATGATATGTTTTTGAAAACACTTCTTCCAAAAAAACTTTAGAAAAATAGTTTTTCTAAAAAATTTATCTGTTCTGGTAACCTTAAGCTCTGATACCACGTGTAACACCCCACGTCCATTAATGTCACTCACAAAGGGAATGCATTAACTTCCATGGATGTTTTAAGTGAATATAGAACAGAAAAATTACAACAAGACAGATAATAAGTAGTACTTGGAAATCTAAAACTTTATTTCATTGCAACGGAAATTAAACATGTTTGTTACATCATAAAACCATAAATCAGAGTCAAGTACAATATCCATCTTGATAAAACAAAATACATAATCCCATTACATAAATAGCCATTAAAGAAGATAACAAGCTGGACTTTACTTCAGCGGTCCAAGCTTTCCAAAAGAGATAAAGCAATCCAATCAAACTCCGCTAGAGCTGGGCCCACCCTGAGGACCTGGTGGGGGAAAAAAGATAGAAATGGAGGGGGTCAGATATAAAGTCTGGCGAGTATGATAATTCTAACAATACCATTATCAAAATAATTAGACTGAGGCACAAGCTGGAAAATAAGGAAATGTCTATGAACTATTGGGTATGGAAGAGCAGATAAAGATAACGTTAAAGGCACACCTAATACTAACGAATAATTACTACACTGCACCACACCAGTCACCCTAAAGGTTGATCCCACTTGCTTCACTTAGAAATTTTATAAATAACTTTGTGTACCCCTAGCTGACTACATAGGTGCCGCCTGCCCCTATCTCCGCTAGGTGTACCCCTCACCGAACTTAGAAATTATATAAATAGCTTTGTGTACCCCTAGCTGACTACATAGGTGCCGCCTGCCCCTATCTCCGCTAGGTGTACCCCACTACCCACTTGCGATCGGCTCCCTACTCGTAGATACCCGTGCTGGCCCCACAGTGGGGTGTATCACTCCCCTAAAGTGGCAACCCGATACAACTTGAGGATGCATGGCTTATACCTACACGATGCAACAACGTCTTACCTACCAGCCCAGGTCCACACACGCAAATGAAACCTGTTGGACTTGCGTTGCCACCATTACCCCGTTTGGCCTCTTATAGTCAAGCCCAATATGCGTGTCCCGTCCTCGACTGGGGTCGAGCCCACAAAGATACGTTTGGGTTACTGGTTGAAATGGGCCCCCACAAGCTATCCACCTAAGCTTGTCCCCACTAGTATATCCCACTTAACCCCCTTCTTAGTCATGTTCATTCACATGTGTGTTTGGTTAAGTCATACTAATCGTATTTCAAATGCCACTAAAGGCACCCACTAGATTCCTCATGCCACCCAAGGCACCTACTTAACCCCCATGTCCCACCTTACATGTTTATCTGGTTAAGTATTTCTTAATTCATTCAGGCCATAACCTCATAAAGACCTCTCACATTAGACTGGCAGCTGGATTTGCCGGGCGGGTCCGGGCAGTCTTACACCATAAAAGAGTCTAACCTCATGTCTTTACAACTGTTATGCTTTAATTTGGGCCTAGGACCTCTCACATTGGGCTGACATTTGTGACTACTGGATTTGCCGGGCGGGTCCGGGCAGTTTTACGTCACAAACGAGTCCAACCTCGTGTCCTAAGCATTGATTATTACCTATAATCTTTTACCCCAGTTTTAAATATATCCCTATTCAAATTATTAATTAATTCCAATTTTAATGATGTCCATAATTGACTCAATTATGGCCATCCACTTACGATATGCAAAATCATATCAATTGCACCCCAATTCTTAATATTAAATCCTTAATATTACCCCTACCCCACGTTATACGTTCGCTTATTCAACGCAAAATATACGTTAGTCTCGAATAGTATAACTCATAGCACAAAGATAAATTGTCACAACATATAGACAAATAAAATAGATCTAATCATAAACGGGGTGAAACTTGCATGTGTGATAGATGTCCAACACCTAAACTTGCATAGGCAAAAACTACAACTTGCATAAAGCTACACATGTCATGGATCTAAAGGTGTCAACTTGTATGGTAAAATGTCACAATTTACATAATATGATCATAATCCAAATTCATGTATAAACTTGCATATGTGGTTTATGCAACATAATGATGGTGAAAACTAGCATCTAACCCATAGAACTCACACATTTTATAACCTAATTTTAGATCTAAATAGATGTCATAGGATATGTGAGATTATACATACTAATCAATCTAAACTTGCATAGGTACATGTGATTTATCATGTGAATCATCATAGCCCAAACATATATATAATCAACATCATGATTTGATCAAGCATAAGCTAACTATAACATAAATAATAACATCATGACTTTGTAACATCGCAACTTAGCATAGAAACTTTCAACATATATAATATCATCATAGCATGATTTACAACATATAGGATATCATCATCACATAACATAGAATTTACAACATACATGATAGCATAAGGTTTACAACAACATATATGACAATTCACATCATTTTCTTATGATCCATATCACATCTTAATCTAATTAGTTTGCTAATAATCTTATTAAGATCATCATACTCACAATTAGAAAAGAAAGAGAGTCTTGATTTGCTTTAGAGTTGAGTAGAATTAGAGTTTTGATTAGCTTTCTTCCTTCTTAGTTGGCGGCGGCTACACTAAGTTCCATGACGATGGCATGACGGCAGCTATTCTATTTTTCATGTGATTTTAGAGTGAGACTACCTAGGTATATATAGAGTTTAGGATTTATTTAGACCATCAGATCAACTCAGAACTAACCTGAACCGTTAAATTTGCCAACTCAGCCCTAAAGACACATCAGCAGCTCAAGATTGGGCTCAGCCAAAACCTGGCCGACTGGACCAGGTCGACTGCGCAGTCGACCTGGTCCTGGGGGTGTCGACTGCCCGGTCGACTCCCCAGTCGATCTGGGTGCTGGGCGGGAAAGTGTTTCTTAATTCATTAAGACTGTAACCTCATAAAGACCTCTCACATTAGCCTGGAATTTGTGGCAGCTGGATTTGCTGGGCGGGTCCAGGCAGCCTTACACCACAAAAGAGCCTAACCTCGTGTCTTTACAATTGTTACGTATTTAGTTTATGCCTAAGACCTCCCACATTAGACTGGCATTTTGTGGAAGCTGGATTTGTCGGGCGGGTCCGGGCAGTCTTACACCACAAAAGAGCCTAACCTCGTGTCTTAGACGATTAATTACTCCTAATTAATCATTCCCCAATTTGAATTACTTTCCCTATTCAAATTATCAATCAATTCCAAATTTAACGATGTCCGTAATTGACTCAATTATGTCCATCCCTTTATGGTTTGTAAAATCATACCAATTTTCACCAAAATTATATTTTATGCTTTTAAGGCATTTATGCTCATCTATTTATGGTATATAAATTATACCAATTTCATTACTAATTAATTTTATTCCCTAAAATTAATTACATGCCTTTTTAGGCCATTACATGCCAATTAAATCTTTTTAATATTATCCCCTTCGTACCCCCGTCATTCGTTCGCTCAACATGACATATTCATATTAGACTAGCAATTAGTCTAATACTTAAAAAAAGGAATAAACGTCACAAATTAACATACACACAATAATAGATCTAATTTGCATCAAACTTGCAATTAAGAATTTCAACATACTTGCATAGTCTTTGTATTATCAAAGATCAAAAATCATAGACCTAAAAGGTGTTAGGTTGCATGTATGAACATAATTTTACACCCAACTAGCCTAGGTAATTATCACAAACTTTCATAAACTATGTATGTCGTCAACCTAAACATAAAGGTGTCATCTTGCATAACTATGGATCCAATAAAAGGTGTTATCCTAAGTAAACTATGGATCCACATAAAGGTGTAAACTTGCATAACTAGGCATGTCATAGATTCAACATAAAAATGTCAACTTGAATATGGATCTAAACTTTAAAGGTGTGAACTTGTATATATATATGAATCCAATTATCACTTAAACTTGCACATGAACATAATACCAATACGAACTAGCATATGTTCCACATCCATATTCGCATAAAAACTAATGGTATAAACCAAGGTGGTTGGATTATAAAAGGGATTCATTAACACAAGTTAACATCATGAACTACTAGCATATATTTTAGACCCAAACTTACATAACATCATATACAAAACTTGCATAACATCATATATAAAACTTGCATAACATCATATATGAAACTAGCGTAACATCATATATAAAACTTGCATAACATCATATGTGAAATTGGCATAGCATCATATATAAAACTTGCATAACATAATATGTGAAACTTGCATAACATCATATATAAAACTTGCATAACATCATATGTGAAACTTGCGTAACATCGCATATAAAACTTTCATAACATCATATAATATGAATCAAGTTAACATACATGATTAAACATATGAATTAGATTCACAACCACAACTTATAATCCAACGTATATCACATCATAACTGATTTAGCAATTATTTTGTTAAGGTGATCGAACTCACAACTCAAAAGCAATCTTGAGTTTTGAATTCTGATTTCTGGAGTTGAATTAGTGCTCCTTTGATGAAGATTCGCTGTTAGGGTTGAATAGTTCTGATTTGGTTGTTGTTCTTCCTCTTTAATTTGGTGGCGGCTGCTCTAGGGTTCAAGACAATAGCATGACGGCCATAGTTTTAGTTTTAATTCTGATTTAGGGTTTGAGTCTATGGGTCTTTTTATAGAATTGTGAATTAATTTAAGCCGTCGGATGATCTTAGGGTTAATCAAAATCTTTCAATCATGATAGGGTGATGAGTCAGCCCTAATGACTCAGCAAGGAGTCAGAAAGGACTCAACAACACGGGTCAGCCTGAACCAGAAAGCTGTGCAGGCTCCTGCCTCGGCCTGGGCGCACTTGGCAGGTGCGCCAGTGTTAATTTGTACTGGCGCACTTCCCAAGTGCACCAGTGCATTTTTTTCTTCTTTCGGCCACCAATCTTTGTTCGTCCATAACTCCTTCATCCGGTACTCGTTTCCCGCAAACTCGGACTCTATTTCAACCAGAATTCCGAGACGAACACAATGGCGCAGCCCAATCCCCATAATTCTCACGTCTGAGATTAATTATTCTTTAATTTAGTTAATTCGATTATTCAAAAATTCGGGGTGTTACATTCTCCCCTCCTTAAAGGATTTCGTCCCCGAAATCTCCAAGTCAAGGAGAATGCATATCCTACCATCCAAACAACCATCTACTCAACCATCAAACATGGGCATCCATTGTCCTTATAAAATTTCTAATGCTGTATGAACATATGCAAGAAGTGTGTGTAAATGTTCCTTATCTAATGCAAAAATCAGGCAGTCTACTGATTCAGTTGACCTCCTTAATGCAAACCATGATAGTGCCATGCGTCTATTATGTATGTGAAAGAACCTTATCGATACATATTATTTCTACATGTGTGCACAACCATTCACCAAAATGCAACATCCATATGATGGTACAACCATTATACATCCATTACTTAAATATGTACACACATTTATATGCAATATGCAATATGAAGTGACTGAGCCGATCTAGTGCCTAAAGTGTGTGTATATGCATCCACGAGCAACCACTAGCAAACACTTGCATCAACGTGCATCCATCATACATAACATGTCTCAAACACATGTTTCAACCATAGGACTATCCTATCCAAAGGTCAAAGATACTAGCGATAGGACATACTAAAGATAAGATAAGTACAAGGTAAGTGATTAAAAGACATACCCTCGAAAAGAAAAGGGTATAATGAATGCATCTTCTCTTCCGTCTCCCAAGTAGCGTTGCTCACATCATCTCCCCATTGCACTTTGACTAGCTTGACCTCTTGATTCCTTAACTTCCTAATCTCCGACCCAAGAATGCTCGTAGGAGCCCGTCGAATCGTCGCATCACGCTCGATCTCCACATCTCTAAGCAAGCTTGGCTCTACCACTTCCACGGTCTTGTGCAAGAACTTCCTTAAATGTGATACATGGAATACGTCGTGTACTAAGTCTCTTGGGCAACTCCACTCTATACGCCATCTGCCCAATCCTTTCCTTAATAGGAAACGGTCCTACGAACATTAGTGCTAACTTCCCAACGGACCCAAAGCGAATGACGTTTCGTAATGGAGACACTTTGACCAAGATCATGTCCCCAACATCAAACTCAAGATCTGACCTCCTCTTATCCGCATAAGATTTCTGACTATCTTGCGCCGTCTTCATCCTCCTTCGAATCAAATCGTTCTTCTCCGAAGTCTCTCTAATCATATCGGGTCCAAGCAAGATCTTGTCTGTAGACTCCCACCAACATGTAGGCGAACGACACAGCCGTCCATACAGAGCCTCGAACGGTGCCATGCCAATGCTAGATTGAAAGCTGTTATTATATGCGAACTCCACCAACGGAAGATGTTCCTCCCATGTACCTCCGAAATCTAAGACACACAACCTCAATAAGTCCTCTAGAATATGATTCACCCTCTCGGTCTGGCCGTCCGTCTGAGGACGATATGCGGTGCTCAAACATAACTAAGTCCCTACCGCCTCTTGCAAGCTCTTCCAAAATTCGGTAGTGAAGATAGGATCGCGGTTGCTCACTATGCTAGAAGGAACACTGTGCAAATGAACTATTTCTCGAATGTATACGGAGGCTAACCATGGAGCAGTCCTGTAACGACCCGTGTTTCCCGACCATTTGAATCTGAATATTTAAATTAGTTTTAAATATTAGATTTGGAATATCGATGGAATTTAATATTTAATTTGTTATCTAAACGAAGTTCGAACGTTATATATTTATATAATTATAAATCGAGCTTGAAAATGGCGTGCAGTTCGTAAATTGGAGTTTTGAACTTCAACTGAGAATACATGATCCAATATAACTCGGATTTCTGTGAAACAAGAAACGTTGGAATCGTGTTGACGATAGCTTTCATATGAAAGAGAAAAATTCAGATTTCGTGTTATAATTTGTAAGTTATGGCCAAATACAAATTTGAAATAATCGCTGTGGAAATCATTATTTAAATATCGGCCTTTAAAATGGCCATTTTGCAAATGATCTCGGATTTCGACGAAATCAGTTTCATTAGAACCGTAACGTTAAATTATTTTACGGTGTTGAATGGCAAGGCAAACTGATGTCATATGTGACCAAGATAGCCATAAATGCCTGTTCATTTTCTATAGCGTGTATTTAATTTAATAAAGAGATATTTGAGTGTAACTTGACCAAGCGATCGAATTAAGCCGCGAAACCAGTCCCGTTGAGTTCGTATCATCGATTAGAGTCAGGATAGGCATATAATTTGTTATTTTTGAAGACTGGATAATTTGGCGTTAAAAAGGGTATTGCGGTGCACGGTAAAAATAGCCTACCGGGAAAACAGTCTCAGAATGCGACGAAACTGGTGCCGTTGGGTTCGTATTGAAGAATTATTGTAAGATTTGAAAGTTTCAGGTTGATTTGATTTATCTGGTGATCGTGGAAAAATTAAACGTGTGTTTATTTCTGGTTTTATAAAGGGATTTTTTTCAAACGATATCGGAATTCGACGAAACCTGTCTCATTGAGTACGGAATATATTTCTACGTTAGGATTAGCATTTTTATCAGTAAACAAAAGGCGATTGTGGTCAGTTTTACGTGTTACTTCACGACGAAGTTTCGTTAATATTATTATATTCATAACTCCTAAGTAAAGAGAGTACCTACCTACCTTGGTCTACCCTATATGAAAACATCTTGTTATGATTTAACAATACACTGAGTGTGCACACAAAAAGAAAACGTGCCCTGCAACCTACCTAAAACTTGAAATGAAAACACACTGGAACAAAAATGTGGCTAGTTCTGTCTGCCTACCATACCTCTTCGCTTTTGAGCAATATCTAAAAGTGAGAGCATACCATTTCTCCTGTCAATAAACGAAATGTTCCCATCAAGTGAAATCGCATAGCCTTTTGTTTGAAATGAGAAAAAAAAACATTTCAGCTAATCTAACCCCTACTACCCTACGGATATGCACATTTCCACAATCATGTTGTTAGTGAAAAGAAGGAAGAACACAGCTGACAATTCAACCCAGCTATAAAGTGGATAGGCAGTCCTACTAGCTACTCCTTGCGTGCCAAGGAACTCTTCACTTATAAATACACATCAATCCTCATCCATTTTCTTCAACCCAGTTCCTCGTCGAAGCTCATCCTCATTTCTTTTCTGCGATTATTTATAGAACCCTTATTAAAGTAAACAACTAGAAGACTGAAGGTGGTGCTCATAGCAGGTTGGAGTTGCGTTGATGTGTGGTGTTGAGCAGGTGGCAGTCACAGTGGAGCCTTGTTGAGAGTTGGGGATCGACAGGGTAATTCTCCAATAACCAACAACACTGTGATGGTGTGGTGCTTCAGCAAGATGGTGTGGTGGTCTATCAATGAGTAAAATGGCAGCAGCTTGTACGTGAGATGAAGACGTGTGTTGAAGTTTGAAGCATACCGGGTTGTTGAGCTGGAACAGGAGCATGAGTATAAACGTAAAGCAAGAATAAAATGAAAGTTGGTGAAATTTTTGTGAGGAGATCAAGAGGACAGGGGGCCGAGACACAGGGGTAGCTGGGTTTAAAAATGGGAAAGATAGATGAACAGTACTTGCATGGTAAACTTTTTGTGCCTAATTTTGTTTAACAGACCCTAATCCAAGTTACATTCCTTAATTAAAAACGTTACTCAAGTTTAAGTTAAATTAAATAGTTAAGTAGAACACATGTATATATATTGGTCCACGTGAGTTCGAAACAAACAACATGGAAGAAGAAAAAGTAAAGTATATATGACTAATGACGTTTAACACTGTCTAATTTAGTTAATGATCCCTAATTTAAGTATTACAAGGTAAGACTTAATTTTGCTAAATCATTCATTTCGAAAGGGCAGTATCAACGTGGTCTTGGGAGGGGTTTAACATGTGCCCAGTGATGTCTTACCGTTCCTAAAACATGATTAACAATGCCTAATCAAATACATTTAAACTGTTCCTTATCGAAATCTAAAAACTGCGTACAATTATAAAGTGACCGATCCATATGTATCATGACCCATGACATGTAACCGATGTATACTTAAAATATTCCCAGCCTAGGTAGAACGTAAGTAAGGGGTTAAATATATATAATTATTTTATTATTAATTTACTTAAGCAGTACCGTATTAAAATTTGTAACTGGGGCATACAGTTACAGAATCGAACAAGACAAGCGACGTAGGGTCCATATCGACGAGCGCGGCAGATGAAGCGGGTTTAGTAAGAGCTGGCGGCTACAATAATCTTTAACTAAATTAAACCCAGTTTAATTTAGTTAAAATGAACTGATTCAGCGATCAACAAATCAAGGTGAGTTAAACTCACTCAGTATTTTCCCCATTTATATTTTATATAAATTGGGTTTTATTTTGTGTGCTCTGCTTGCTGATGGTTGCATGTTTGCTAGTTATACCTTTGTTTGTTGATTTAAATGTTGAAATTAAACCGTCGTTTAAATTCAGTAAAACACCAAATCGTTATTTTTAACGATTGGTTCCAATAAAGGTAACTTACCTTATTGGTCACGTTTATTTATAAATGTGTTTTAAATTGTTGAATTGTTTGAATTGCTTATGGTTGGTGTTGAATGGTTGCTATTTAGTGTTATCAGTTAAACAAAATTGAATGGTCTGATTTGAGATAACCATTTGAGTACAGGGAAGAACATGTTGGAGGGATCCAACTGGATTCCTCAAAATATTATTTGTTTTCATATTATCATATATGAACTATCTTGTTTGGATTGATGGATTTGATTGTTGATTATTGAATATTCAACATCTGTTTGTTTAAACCAATGGGCGGTATTGGTTGGGTATTTGGCCGCGTATGGCCAATAAAATCAATCGTTTTATAAATATTGATCCATCGTCAGGTGAATCGATAGAGATGAAGTTATAAAATCTATTTTATAATTGGCGTTAGATTTTGAAATATATTATTTTGAATAAAAGTTATAAAATGGGAAATAAATAAATATTTTAATTATTTAAGATTTTGATTTGTTAATAATTTATTTTATAAAATAAAATCTGATGTTAATCAGATTAACAAGTATGAGAATAAATCGAGTGGTAAGACTTTGATAATTGTTTTGTAAAGAAACAATTAATGGGATTATTTAAATTAATTATATTTTAATTAATTTAAAGTAAGGATCAATTAGAACCGGTTAATAAGATAATCGAGTTTTGAGTTAATTAAATTGACCAGTTTGATTTGGATTTGATTATCAAATTGATGTGTTTTGATTAGAATAGTTTAATGAGTATTATTTAAATTTAAATAAGGTTTTTAAAGAGATTTACCATTTACTTTGGTTAATAAAGACTTAACTACTGAAGTAGTTGCTAATCGAAATAAATTATTATTTTAATTAATAATAATTTATGAAATTACTTTTCTAAAGTAATCGAAGTGAAATGAAATCTAATGGGATGGAGTAAGGAGTTATGAACGGGTTTTATATTTAAAACCCGAACTTTTTATAATGAAGTTATAAAGGAATTTAAAGCGAATATAATAGCTTGAAATAAACATTACTTAATTATATGAATTAAGTTAGAGGAAATTTAGATCAAAAAGGGTTTGTGATAAACCAGATTTTTTAAATGAGGTTAAAAAGGGGAAAGCGTTAATTTTAACTTAACGATTACTCAAGAATGGGATTAAGTAAGAAAAGGAAATTTAAATAAGATTTCCGAATTGGGAAATGGTTGAATAGATCTGAAAGAAGATTGGTAAAAGTAAATTTGGGATAAAGAAGTGGGTCATAGTGTTGTATAACAAAATCCAGTTTATAATGGAACTTGTTTAAGATTTGAATGGAATATTGGTTTTTGATTACAACTTATATTTATCTGAGGATAAGAACGTTGTTGATCAAGGTCTGAGAGGTAATTAAAATACCCCAACTTGAATAACATCAGGATTATCTGAAGATGGTATTAGTTGGTAGTCGTAAGAGAGGTTAGTGATGATTGATTATTTCCATTAGCGAAATAATAGGGTAACGTTTGGGGTAAATTTGGAGAATATATATAACAAGAGGTCCAAAGTAAGGGAAATTAATTAAAAGGCCAAGTGATGCTGAATACTGAACCAGTGAACTCATTGGATTGTCATGATTGAAACACTGTATATTTTGATAGTTAAATCGCCGACTATCAAAGCTATCCAATACGATTTTTGGTACGGAAAGACCGGGATCGAATTTATATTTGAAAACCATTCCGACCAACAAATATGTGAAGATATCAGAAGATGATCGAGATGGAGCATTGAAGACCGTGGATTTTCATAAACGGAAGAACCACTAATATTTTCTGCCTGGCAAGCAGAGATAAGCTGCGATTCTGTCGTGGTTGGAATCTACGGGTTACAAGGACTTCTCGCTACTGATCCATGGGGTGATTCCTATATTGGATGCAGTAGGAGAGTGCCTTCGGTTCATCCTGTTCCTAGATGACTTGTATGGACGGATGTCTGACAGAGTATTTCCAAAGGGTCACGTACGTTGATTTCTCCAAACTTGCTATAGTTATTGGCGGAGAATTGCCATTCTCTTAGTTTCTAACTAGAGTATTTTTGTGGACGTCAATTAGTGATATCTAACGGATCTGACGATGTGGCATTCAAAGTGAATGGTGATCAGATGTTTCAAAAATAAACTCTGACCTCAAGCCTCATCAACCGGGAAATGACAAAAATCGGGCAGGTAGCATGGCTATGTGGGTCGCTCCCATTAGGGTGTATAATCACCTATCTAGAGAAAATCCTATTTGGTTCTTTAATCCATGTTTTGATGATGTCCCTTTTCGGGAAACAGTGGTTTGAGCCCAACCGTTGGTTATATACATTCGATACACTCAAGCGAAATGAGTGGTCAGTCATGTGTGGGCCGGGTTGCAAGAAGTTCTTGTTGAACCCAGTGTATTCGTCTCTAGAGATATGCTATCGGCAGGTAGTCCCATACCTTGTCATAGTCGGAATCCAATCTCCAATAAGTGCCCACGGTTTTGTTTGTATATTATATATGTAGAGCGTGAGATGTAAGCGTTCTACTAGATTTCTATTTACTTGTATTTAGACATTATTATAATATCAGACAAGATATTGGTTTCAAAAATGTTTTTGGGTTATCGTAAGGTAAAAACCGTCCATGTTTTTGTGTGGATTCGGTCTTACGATTATCCATTTCTTTCAAAACGATTTTAACTTTAAAATCAGGTTGAGTGAAACCCTTAATACTGTGCGAGTTTATCTCACTCTGGTTCACCAGACTGACCCGGTGTTTTGTAAATGCTCGGGTTAGCCCGGGGTGTACAGGTTCAGGTTATCGAATGTTGTGAAGTCCAGAGACGAGCTGGAGATGTTCAGACATATGATATTATATAGCTACTATTCTGCTGTGTGTTGTATATGGGAACAGGTTATTATAACTGTCCCGTTATGTGATGTACTCTGATATTGTAAGTATTTCTAAAGCTCTCAATAAAGATATATTTCTGTATTATATTTTGTTCCGTTGCGATGTGAGACTCTGTGTTGGTGTTGTTTCTTCTTATTCTTCTTCTATTCTAATATTTCTTTCTTATCTCACCCTCTAAATTCTTTCTAATAACGTCCAGTGTTTTTGGTGTTGGGAAGGTCGGCATGAGTTATAGTAAAGGTATTTATGTCGATTTCCAGGGCCGAATACCCTGGGTCGTTACAGTGGTATCAGAGCTGAAGGTTAAGTGATTACCTTGGCTCTGTGGCGTGACTCATTAGAGATGGGGTTAGCAATACCCTAGATTGAGTTGAGTGTATATATACGAGTGAACGTATTTGTAGATTTTATGAAAATTGTTTTATATTGTGGAGATTTATTGGTTGAGTTGTTTATGAGTTCTAATCGATCAGTTTGATCCACTATATCGATAGGGGTTTCTAGACACTCAAGTACGATAAACCGATGCAGTATGTTTTGAAAGAGGGTAAACGAAATAATTTTACCCAAATTATATTTTAATATAAAAGGATGATTAATATTTGAAGTATTATAGTATATTGGATGTGTTGGTTGATTATAATTGAAATGGTTATATAAATAACCAACTGGAATTCGTATAATATAAAAGCAGATTTATTGAATCTGAAATTAAAATCAGAATTGGAATTAAAATTACAAAATGTGGAAAGATGTTGTAAATGGACTTGAATTGAATATATGAGAATTTTAAAATCCTGGGAGATTTTAAATTGTTTACAAGCATCGTGAATTTTATTTTGAAATAGATTTCAAAATGGAAATGTTTAAATACGGTTTTGATAAGTGATATAGTATTGAACTCACTTCGATCGCTGGGAAATAACTCTGATGATGCTGGCCACATCATCAGTGTTCATTTCCGAGTTCTAAGTGACGGAATACTACCAAAGGTTTGTTTTGAATTGCTTTGAGAAAAAAACAAGTTGTTTTGAATCCTGAAAGGAATATTTGACTTTGGAAAGAGCTGAACTGTTTGAAAACTCCCAGGGAAATTGTTTGTACAAAAGCAAAATTAAATAGAAATTGTGAAAGCGAATACGAATTGAATTGAAACCAATTAACTGGAAATTTAATCGAGACATAATATATCAAGTCGAATTAGATTTGGAATTGGAAGACAGGAATCTGAAATGGTGTTGGACTGGTAAGTTAAGAGTTGAAATTGATAATGGATGGAGAGTGTGTTAAGAATGGGATTTGACTTGGACGCGTGAAGGATTTGGTTTTGAGGATAAAGTTGGAATTTTGTTTGGGAAAGCACTTGTATATGCTGACAGGGTAGCAGACGGAAAGGATATAATGATATGCCCGACAAAAAGGTACACGTTTATTTTATATGGGTTTGGAGATTTATGAGCCTATTTGGCAAGCCGCTTGGCTGATTTATTTTCTTTTGGATTAGAGAAGGCTTAGAAAGGCGAGTTGGAGTTGTACCGATTGAGCCGTACAAAGGAGGTGCTAGCGAAATTTTTCGAAAATTTAAGGTATTAGAAAATTTTCAATATTTTTGAAAATATATATTTACAATTTTAAATTGGTAATTTAAAATAAATTGGATTTGAAAGTTAGTGGATTTATAATGTTCTTTCTTACCTTAGCAATTTCGAGGACGAAATTATTTCAAGGGGGAAAGAATGTAACAACCCGTGTTTCCCGACCATTTGAATCTAAATATTTAAATTAGTTTTAAATATTAGATTTGGAATATCGATGGAATTTAATATTTAATTCGTTATCTAAATGAAGTTCGAACGTTATATATTTATATAATTATAAATCGAGCTTGAAAATGGCGTGCAGTTCGTAAATTGGAGTTTTGAACTTCAACTGAGAATACAGGATCCAATATAAGTCGGATTTCTGTGAAACAAGAAACGTTGGAATCGTGGTGACGATAGCTTTCATATGAAAGAGAAAAATTCAGATTTCGTGTTATAGTTTGTAAGTTATGGCCAAATACAAATTTGAAATAATTGCTATGGAAATCATTATTTAAATATCGGCCTTTAAAATGGCCATTTTGCAAGTGATCTCGAATTTCTACGAAATCAGTTTCATTAGAACCGTAACGTTAAATTATTTTACGGTGTTGAATAGCATGGCAAACTGATGTCATATGTGACCACGATAGCCATAAACGCCTGTTCATTTTCTATAGCGCGTATTTAATTTAATAAAGAGATATTTGAGTGTAAATTGAACAAACGATCGAATTAAGCCGCGAAACCAGTCCCGTTGAGTTCGTATTATCGATTAGAGTCAGGATAGGCATATAATTTGTTATTTTTGAAGACCGGATAATTTGGCGTTAAAAAGTGTATTGCGGTGCACGGTAAAAATAGCCTACCGGGAAAACAGTCTCAGAATGCAACAAAACTGGTGCCGTTGGGTTCGTATTGAAGAATTATTGTAAGATTTAAAAGTTTCAGGTTGATTTGATTTATCTGGTGATCGTGGAAAAATTAAACGCGTGTTTATTTCTGGTTTTATAAAGGGATTTTTTTCAAACGATATCGGAATTCGACGAAACCTGTGTCATTGGGTACGGAATATATTTCTAAGTTAGGATTAGCATTTTTATCAGCAAACAAAAGGCGATTTTGGTCAGTTTTACGTGTTACTTCACGACGAAGTTTCGTTAATATTATTATATTCATAACTCCAAAGTAAAGAGAGTACCTACCTACCTTGGTCTACCCTATATGAAAACATCTTGCTATGATTTAACAATACACTGAGTGTGCACACAAAAAGAAAACGTGCCCTGCAACCTACCTAAAACTCGAAATGAAAACACACTGGAACAAAAATGTGGCTAGTTCTGTCTGCCTACCATACCTCTTCGCTTCTGAGCAAAATCTAAAAGTGAGAGCATACCATTTCTCCTGTCAATCCACGAAATGTTCCCATCAAGTGAAATCGCATAGCCTTTTGTTTGAAATGAGAAAAAAAAACATTTCAGCTAACCTAACCCCTACTACCCTACGGATATGCACATTTCCACAGTCACGCTATTAGTGAAAAGAAGGAAGAACACAGCTGACAATTCAACCCAGTTATAAAGTGGATAGGCAGTCTTACTAGCTACTCCTTGCGTGCCAAGGAACTCTTCACTTATAAATACACATCAATCCTCATCCATTTTCTTCAACCCAGTTCCTCGTTGAAGCTCATCCTCATTTCTTTTTTGCGATTATTTATAGAACCCTTATTAAAGTAAACAACTAGAAGACTGAAGGTGGTGCTCATAGCAGGTTGGAGTTGCGTTGATGGGTGGTGTTGAGCGGGTGGCAGTCACAGTGGAGCCTTGTTGAGAGTTGGGGATCGACAGGGTAATTCTCCAATGACCGACAACACTCTGATGGGCGGATTCCGATAGTGCAACAATTTGTTGGATGCTCAGCAAGAAGGGAATGTTGCGACATGGTGTGGTGCTTCAGCAAGATGGTGTGGTGGTCTATCAATGAGTAAAACGGCAGCAGCTTGTACGTGAGATGAAGACGTGTGTTGAAGTTCGAAGCATACCGGGTTGTTGAGCTGGGACAGGAGCATGAGTATAAACGTAAAGCAGGAATAAAATGAAAGTTGGTGAAATTTTCGTGAGGAGATCAAGAGGAGAGGGGGCCGAGACAAAGAGGTAGCTGGGTTTAAAAATGGGAAAGATAGATGAATAGTACTTGCATGGTAAACTTTTTGTTCCTAATTTTGTTTAACAAAGCCTAATCCAAGTTACATTCCTTAATTAAAAAGGTTAGTCAAGTTTAAGTTAAATTAAATAGTTAAGTAGAACACATGTATATATATTGGTCCACGTGAGTTTGAAACAAACAGCATGGAAGAAGAAAAAGTAAAGTATATATGACTAATGACATTTAACACTGTCTAATTTAGTTGATGATCCCTAATTTAAGTATTACAAGGTAAGACTTAATTTTGCTAAATCATTCATTTCGAAAGGGCAGTATCAACATGGCCTTGGGAGGGGTTTAACATGTGCCTAGTGATGTCTTACCGTTCCTAAAACATGATTAATAATGCCTAATCAAATACATTTAAACTGTTCCTAATTGAAATCTAAAAACTACGTACAATTATAAAGTGACCGATCCATATGTATCATGACCCATGACATGTAACCGATGTATACTTAAAATATTCCCAGCCTAGGTAGAACGTAAGTAAGGGGTTAAATATATATAATTATTTTATTATTAATTTATTTAAGCAGCACCGTATTAAAATTTGTAACTGGGGCATACAGTTACAGAATCGAACAAGACAAGCGGCGTAGGGTCCATATCGACGAGCGCGACAGATGAAGCGGGTTTAGTAAGAGCTGGCGGCTACAATAATCTTTAACTAAATTAAACGCCAGTTTAATTTAGTTAAAACGAACTGATTCAGCGTTCAACAAATCAAGGTGAGTTAAACTCACTCAGTATTTTCCCCATTTATATTTTATATAAATTGGATTTTATTTTGTGTGCCCTGCTTGCTGATGGTTGCATGTTTGCTAGTTATACCTTTGTTTGTTGATTTAAATGTTGAAATTAAACGATCGTTTAAATTCAGTAAAACACCAAATCGTTATTTTTAACGATTGGTTCCAATAAAGGTAACTTACCTTATTGGTCACGTTTATTTATAAACGTGTTTTAAATTGTTGAACTGTTTGAATTGCTTATGGTTGGTGTTGAATGGTTGCTATTTAGTGTTATCAGTTAAACAAAACTGAATGGTCTGATTTGAGATAACCATTTGAATACAGGGAATAACAGGTTGGAGGGATCCAACTGGATTCCTCAAAATATTATTTGTTTTCGTATTATCATATATGAATTGTCTTGTTTGGATTGATGGATTTGATTGTTGATTATTGAATATTCAACATCTTTTTGTTTAAACCAATAGGCGGTATTGGTTGGGTATTTGGCCGCGTATGGCCAATAAAACCAATCGTTTTATAAATATTGATTCATCGTCAGGTGAATCGATAGAGATGAAGTTATAAAATCTATTTTATAACTGGGGTTAGATTTTGAAATATATTATTTTGAATAAAAGTTATAAAAGGGGAATTAAATAAATATTTTAATTATTTAAGATTTTGATTTGTTAATAATTTATTTTATAAAATAAAATCTGATGTTAATCATATTAACAAGTATGAGAATAAATCGAGTGGTAAGACTTTGATAATTGTTTTGTAAAGAAACAATCAATGGGATTATTTAAATTAATTATATTTTAATTAATTTAAAGTAAGGATCAATTAGAATCGGTTAAAAAGATAATCGAGTTTTGAGTTAATTAAATTGACCAGTTTGATTTGGATTTGATTATCAAATTGATGTGTTTTGATTAGAGTAGTTTAATGAGTATTATTTAATTTTAAATAAGGTTTTTAAAGAGATTTACCATTTACTTTGGTTAATAAAGACTTAACTACTGAAGTAGTTGCTAATCGAAATAAACTATTATTTTAATTAATAATAATTTAGGAAATTACTTTTAAAAGTAATCGAAGTGAAATGAAATCTAATGGGATGGAGTAAGGAGTTATGAACGGGTTTTATATTTAAAACCCGAACTTTTTATAACGAAGCTATAAAGGAATTTCAAGCGAATATAATAGCTTGAAATAAACATTACTTAATTATATGAATTAAGTTAGAGGAAATTTAGATCAAAAAGGGTTTGTGATAAACCAGAGTTTTTAAATGAGGTTAAAAAGGGGAAAGCGTTAATTTGAACTTAACGATTACTCAAGAATGGGATTAAGTAAGAAAAGGAAATTTAAATAAGATTTCCGAATTGGGAAATGGTTGAATAGATCTGAAAGAAGATTGGTAAAAGTAAATTTGGGATAAAGGAGTGGGTCATAGTGTTGTATAACAAAATCCAGTTTATAATGGAACTTGTTTAAGATTTGAATGGAATATTGGGTTTTAATTACAACTTATATTTATCTGAGGATAAGAACGTTGTTGATCAAGGTCTGAGAGGTAATTAAAATACCCCAACTTGAATAACATCAGGATTATCTGAAGATGGTATTAGTTGGTAGTCGTAAGAGAGGTTAATGATGATTGATTATTTCCATTAGTGAAATAATAGGGTAACGTTCGGGGTAATTTGGAGAATATATATAACAAGAGGTCCAAAGTAAAGGAAATTAATTAAAAGGCCAGGTGATGCTGAATACTAAACCAGTGAACTCATTGGATTGTCATGATTAAAACACTATATATTTTGATAGTTAAATCACCGACTATCAAAGCTGTCCAATACGCTTTTTGGTACGGAAAAACCGGGATCGAATTTATATTTGAAAACCATTCCGACCAACAAATACGTGAAGATATCAGTAGATGATCGAGATGGAGCATTGAAGACCATGGATTTTCATAAACGGAAGAACCACTAATATTTTCTGCCTGTCAAGCAGAGATAAGTTGTGATTCTATCGTGGTTGGAATCAACGGGTTACAAGGACTTCTCGCTACTGATCCATGGGGTGATTCCTATATTGGATGCAGTAGGAGAGTGCCTTCGGTTCATCCTGTTCCTGGATGACTTGTATGGACGGATGTCTGACAGAGTATTTCCAAAGGGTCACATACGTTGATTTCTCCAAACTTGCTATAGTTATTGGCGGAGAATTGTCGTTCTCTTAGTTTCTAACTAGAGTAATTTTGTGGATGTCAATTAGTGATATCTGACGGATTTGACGATGTGGCATTCAAAGTGAATGGTATCAGATGTTTCAAAAATAAACTCTGACCTCAAGCCTCATCAACCGGGAAATGACAAAAATCTGGCAGGCAGCATGGCTATGTGGGTCGCTCCCATTAGGGTGTATAATCACCTATCTACAGAAAATCCTATTTGCTTCTTTAATCTATGTTTCGATGATGTCTCTTTTCGGGAAACGGTGGTTTGAGCCCAACCGTTGGTGATATACATTCGATACACTCAAGCGAAATGAGTGGTCGGTCATATGTGGGTCGGGTTGCAAGAAGTTCTTGTTGAACCCAGTGTATTCGTCTCTAGAGATACGCTACCGGCAAGTGGTCCCATACCTTGTCATAGTCGGAATCCAATCTCCAATAAGTCCCCACGGTTTTGTTTGTATATTATATATGTAGAGCGTGAGATGTAAGCGTTCTACTAGATTTCTATTTACTTGTATTTAGACATTATTATAATATCAGACAAGATATTGGTTTCAAAAATGTTTTTGGGTTATCGTAAGGTAAAAACCGTCCATGTTTATGTGTGGATTCGGTCTTACGATTATCTTTTTCTTTCGAAAGGATTTTAACTTTAAAATCAGGTTTGAGTGAAACCCTTAATACTGTGCGAGTTTATCTCACTCTGGTTCACCAGACTGACCAGGTGTTTTGTAAATGCTTGGGTTAGCCCGGGGTGTAGAGGTTCAGGTTATCGAATGCTGTGAAGTCCAGAGACGAGCTGGAGATGTTCAGACGTATGATATTATATAGCTACTATTCCGCTGTGTGTTGTATATGGGAACAGGTTATTATAACTGTCCTGTTATGTTTTGTACTCTGATATTGTAAGTATTTCTAAAGCTCTCAATAACGATATATTTCTGTATTATACTTTGTTCCGTTGCGATGTGAGACTCTGTGTTGGTGTTGTTTCTACTTATTCTTCTTCTATTCTAATATTTCTTTCTTATCTCACCCTCTAAATTCTTTCTAATAACGTCCAGTGTTTTCGGTGTTGGGAAGGTCGGCATGAGTTATAGTAAAGGTATCTATGTCGATTTCCGGGGCCGAAAACCCTGGGTTGTTACAAGTCCTCTTACTCTTTACGGGAATGAAATGGGCGCTCTTAGTAAGTCTGTCTACCACGACCCAAATCCCCGTATTACCCTTCCTCGATCTTGGTAATCCATCAAAAAAATCCATCGAGACGATTTCCCACTTCCATTGTGGGACCTCCAATGGGTGAAGCAATCCACCGGGCTTCTTTTTCTCTGCTTCTACTTGTTGGCACACCAAGCATCTATCGACATACTCGGCCACATCCCTCTTCATACCGGCCCAAAAGTAAACTCGTCTCTTGTCCATGTACATCTTGTCCCCGCCGGGATGGATGGTCATCTTCGAACGATGTGCATCATCAAGAATGGTCTTCCTTAGGTCATCGTCTTTTGGTACACAAAGCCTACCGTCCCTACGTAACCAACCCTTATCATCTAGGGTATACCTACGGAGATGGCTCGATGACTCCCCTCCTTTGAGCTTTTCTACTAACTCAACCAACTGTGGGTCGTCTCGTTGTGCCTCGCCAATCCATCCCAAAAGCGTAGGTCTGACCTCTAAGGATGCTAGCAAACCAGGTACGAAGTCAATGGAAGGTGTAAAGTCAAACGTAGAGATGAACTCTAAACTTCGCCGCTCAACAACGGAATCAATGTCAACTTTTTCCTACTCTAGGCATCCGCCACAACGTTACCCTCGTCAGGGATGTATGTTATCTCGAAATCGTAGGATGCCAAGAACTCCATCCACCATAACATATCACCCTTCCCTAGAAACCACATGCCCAAAATTCCTCACTTCTTTCCTCCAAAAATGGTATTTTGGAGGACTTAGCTTTAAGCTGGTGCAATCGTAGGGTCCCTAAGCTTTCCCTAAGATGTAGGGCATGCTCTTCTCTGCTTCTAGAGAAACCAGGATGTTATCCCATGCAAAATCGTCACAACTATCCATCTCTCACGCAAACCATCCTAGTCGAACTTGACACCCCCAAGTGCAAGCCCCAAAGGCCTAAACCAATATCAGACAAACACCCAAGGGATACCTCCTTCGAATTCAGACGACCTACATGAGATGATACTAGTAAGACGACCAACCAATTGAGCACTTGACCGATTCTGGCTGTCCTTGCCAGTCTTGCTCCAAAACCACCGCTGATTACATAACTGGCTTTGCTTAATCTATTAAGCACATACGAAAACTTATTTCACGCCTCTGGGTAAACCCCGCACTTTATCAACGACGTCTCCATACTCACGGACCACACAAACAGATTCCCAATCATCGTTGGATGCGTCAGAAGATTCTAGGTAGCTAAGCATCACTGAACCCCTAGGGTCACAAGAAATATGAGGGTCTTTTCATAACGAATCAATAGTCTAACTACCCTCCTTTCACAATCTAGGATGGCACCCCGTCTGGCTAGCCAATCCACCCCTAGAATCAAACTATAGCCCGTGAAACCAAGGACGAAGGCGTTGCATTCAAATCCAACGCCCAAGATAGACACTCTCAAATCCCGACAAACCATTGAAGGATGAGCCGAACCACCAACATGATTTGAGACTAGGATGGGATCCTTAACTAGACTAGTATTTCGGTGCTGTGTTTCAACTAACGAAGCAGATACTAACGAGTATGAAGCGCCAGAATCAAACAAAGTTCAAACAAGATGATAAAGAAAACCAAATTTCAACCTAGACGGTCCTTCCCCCATCAGGTATACCAGCCGTGAGGGAATACAACTACCCTCCAGAAGATCCTGTACTTTTTCCTTGCCTCCTTGGACAATCCTAAGGTGTCCTATTTCTCCAAAACAATTAGACTTCTTCTTCACATTCTCCATTCGTGACCTCCTACTAAGATGAGGTTTCGTCCTTTGTTAACCAAACAGTTATTTGAACCTTCCTCCCACCATCAATCTTAAAGGTACCAACAAGCCCTTCACTTCCTTGGACTAACTTCTAGCAAAAAAAACGTCTAAGTCCCTTGAAATGGTTTTCCGCCCTTCGTACAAAAGTCCTTATTTATCTTAGAAAAAAAATAGCTATACATGGAGGGGGAAAAACTCAAAAAGAGAAAGAGGAAGAGATTCAAAACGGAGAATCGAAGGAAGGATATATGGCTCTTGGGAATTATGTTCTTAAAATAAACCTTTCTTTCAAAAATACTCTTCTACAAACATATTTCTGAAAGTATTCTTTATAAAAATTCTTTTGAAAAATAGTTTTTCGAAATATCTTATCTATTCTGGTAACCTTCAGCTCTAATACCACGTGTAACACCCTACCTCCATTAAGGTCACTCGCAAAGGGAATGCCTTAACTTCAGTGGAGCGTTTTAAGTGAATATAGAACAAAAAATCACAATAAGACGGATATAAAGCAGTACTTGAAAATTTAAAACTTTATTTATTGCAGCAGAAGGTAAATATGTTTGGTTACACCATCAAAAAACCATAAACCAAAGTCAAGTACATAATATCCATCTTGATAAAACAAAGTATGTAGTCCCACTACTACAAGTAGCCATAAAGAAAATGATAGGCTGAACTTTACTTCGGCAATCGAAATCCAAGTGCTCCCAAAGAGATCCCAATCAAGCTCCACTAGTACTAGTCCCACCCTTGGAACCTGGGGGGGGAAGGAAGAAAAGAGGTGGAAACAAAGGGGGTCAGACATAAAGTCTGGCGAGTGGATAACTCTAACAACATAATTATTAAAGCAATATGATAAGATATAAACTGGAGAATAAGGTAATGGCTGTGTGAACCACATGGGTATGGCAAGGCAATCAAGAGAAACAAAGATAACGTAAATGGTGATTTCTAATCGATATAGAATGATTACTATACTCTACCTACTGTACCATACTGTACTGTACTAACACTAACTGCACCCCTACTAGTCACTCTAGAATTTTGATCCCTCTTGGCTAAATAGAACGATGATAGCTTCGTGTACTACTAGGTGTACCCACTATCCTCCACGTTTGACTGTATATCTCTAGTTGCTATCATATGCACCTAGCGTGTACCTATCCCCACTAGATGTACCCCCTTCAATAAGTAATAATGGTGATTCTATGTACTCCTAGCTGACGTCATAGGTGCCGCCTGCTCCTATCTCCACTAGGTGTACCCCCTTAGTAATTATTAATAATAGTGGTAGCTTCGTGTACCCCTAGCTGACTACATAGGTGTCGTCTGCTCCTATCTCCACTAGGTGTACCCACTACCCTGCCCCATTCGATCGGCTCCCTAACTCGTAGATACCCGTGCTGACCCCACAGTGGGGTGTATCACTCCCCAAAGTGGCAACTCGATACAACCAACAATGCACGGCTTATACCTACACGATGCAACAACGTCTTACCTACCAGCCCGGGTCCACACACGCATATGAACCCGTTGGACTTGCGTTGCCACCGCTAACCCAGTTTGGCCTCTTACAGTCAAGTCCAGTATGTGTGTCCCGTCCTCGACTTGGGTCGAGCCCACAAAGATACGTATGGGTTACTGGTTGAAATGGGCCCCCATGACTTGACACAAGCTATCCACTAGGGGTGAGCATTATTTGGTTAAACCAAATAAACCAACCGAACCAATTTATTTTGGTTGGTTTGGTTTGGTTTTGAAATTGAATCGGTTTATAATCGGTTCGAAAAAATATTTAGTTTGGTTATCGGTTTAACCAAATTAACCGAACATTCATTTTGTTTTAAAAATTATCAATATTATAATAAATATTTTAAGTTAGATTAGTTCTTCAAGTAAATTTTAATCATCATGCATGTGTCAATATTACTTTTTGAAAGCATAAGAATCATAAATAACAATACTCTAATCATATACTTATGATTTATTTCAAACTATAGTTAATATTACAATCAAAAGGTCTAAAATATTTTTAGTTCGGTTAAATCAGATAACCAACCCAACCAACCAAACTTAATTTGGTTGGTTTGGTTTGGTTTTCATTTTTATCGGTTTTAGTTTGGTTTGACCATTTTCATCATCGGATAAACCGAACCAACCAAACGCTCACCCCTACTATCCACCTAAGCTTGGTCCCCTCTGGTATTTCCCACTTAACCCGAATTCTTATTCATGTTTCAATTACATGTTTCAATTTTGGTTAAGGGTTTCTATTAGTAATTTCACATGCCACCCAAGGCACCCACTTAACCCCTATGTCCCACTTACATGTTTTACCTTGGTTAAGTGTTACTAATCGTATTTCCTCATGCCACCCAAAGCACCCACTAGATTCCACATGCCACCCAAGGCACCCACTTAACCCCATCATGTCCCACTACATGTTTATCTGGTTAAGTGTTTCTTAATTCATTAAGACCGTAACCTCATAAAGACCTCTCACATTAGCCTGGCATTTGTGGCAGCTGGATTTGCCGGGCGGGTCCGGGAAGTCTTACACCACAAAAGAGCCTAACCTCATGTCTTTACAATTGTTACGTATTTAGTTTATGCCTAAGACCTCCCACATTAGACTGGCATTTTGTGGCAGCTGGATTTGCCGGGCGGGTCCGGGCAGTCTTACACCACAAAAGAGCCTAACCTCGTGTCTTAGACGATTAATTACTCCTAATTAATCATTCCATAATTTGAATTACTTTCCCTATTCAAATTATTAATCAATTCCAAATTTAATGATGTCCATAATTGACTCAATTATGTCCATCCCTTTATGGTATGTAAAATCATACCAATTTTCATCATAATTATATTTTATGCTTTTAAGGCATTTATGCTCATCTACTTATGGTATATAAATTATACCAATTTCATTACTAATTAATTTTATTCCTTAAAATTAATTACATGCCTTTTTAGGCCATTACATGCCAATTAAATCTTTTTAATATTATCCCCTTCGTACCCCCGTCATTCGTTCGCTCAACATGACATATTCATATTAGACTAGCCATTAGTCTAATACTTAAAAAAAGGAATAAACGTCACAAATTCACATACACACAATAATAGATCTAATTTGCATCAAACTTGCAATTAAGAATTTCAACATACTTGCATAGTCTTTGTATTATCAAGGATAAAAAATCGTAGACCTAAAAGGTGTGAGGTTGCATGTATGAACATAATTTTACACCCAACCAGCCTAGGTAATTATCACAAACTTTCATAAACTATGTATGTCGTCAACCTAAACATAAAGGTGTCATCTTGCATAACTATGGATCCAATAAAAGGTGTTATCCTAAGTAAACTATGGATCCACATAAAGGTGTAAACTTGCATAACTAGGCATGTCATAGATTCAACATAAAAATGTCAACTTGAATATGGATCTAAACTTTAAAGGTGTGAACTTGTATATATATATATATATGAATCCAATTATCACTTAAACTTGCATATGAACATAATACCTATACGAACTAGCATATGTTCCACATCCATATTCGCATAAAAACTAATGTTATAAACCTAGGTGGTTGGATTATAAAAGAGATTCATTAACACAAGTTAACATCATGAACAACTAGCATATATTTTAGATCCAAATTTACATAACATCATATACAAAACTTGCATAACATCATATATAAAACTTGCATAACATCATATATGAAACTAGCATAACATCATATATAAAACTTGCATAACATCATATGTGAAACTGGCATAACATCATATATAAAACTTGCTTAACATCATATGTGAAACTTGCATAACATCATATATAAAACTTGCATAACATCATATGTGAAACTTGCATAACATCGCATATAAAACTTTCATAACATCATATAATATGAATCAAGTTAACATACATGATTAAACCTATGAATTAGATTCACAACCACAACTTATAATCCAACGTATATCACATCATAACTGATTTAGCAATTATTTTGTTAAGGTGATCGAACTCACAACTCAAAAGCAATCTTGAGTTCTGAATTCTGATTTCTGGAGTTGAATTAGCGCTCCTTTGATGAAGATTCGCTGTTAGGGTTGAATAGTTCTGATTTGGTTGTTGTTCTTCCTCTTTAATTTGGTGGCGGCTGCTCTAGGATTCAAGACAACAGCATGACGACCATAGTTTTAGTTTTAATTCTGATTTAGGGTTTGAGTCTATGGGTCTTTTTATAGAATTCTGAATTAATTTAAGCCGTCGGATGATCTTAGGGTTAATCAAAATCATTCAATCATGATAGGGTGATGAGTCAGCCCTAATGACTCAGCAAGGAGTCAGAAAGGACTCAACAACACGGGTCAGCCTGAACCAGAAAGTTGTGCAGGCTCCTGCCTCAGCCTAGGCGCACTTGGCAGGTGCGCCAGTGTTAATTTGTACTGGCACACTTCCTAAGTGCGCCAGTGCATTTTTTTCTTTTCTTCTTTCGGACACCAATCTTCGTTCATCCATAACTCCTTCATCCGGTACTCGTTTCCCGCAAACTCGGACTCTATTTCAACCAGAATTCCGAGACGAACACAATGGCGCAACCCAATCCCCATAATTCTCAGGTCTGAGATTAATTATTCTTTAATTTAGTTAATTCGATTATTCAAAAATTCGGGGTGTTAAAAGATTGGTGTGATAATGAAAATCAGAGTGTAGTGGAAGAAGACATGAGCAATCCGCATTCACAGGATACTAGCATAGATAATGAAGTAGAAACATAAGCTGTTGATGGGTGTTGGATTAGGGATGATATCCCCTTAATACAACTAGAAGCAGAACTAGAAATAGAATTTCATATTTCGTCTCCTTAGGACAAAAAATTATCCTTTATTATTGTTTTATTTTGATCTAGTTTGTTGTCTAATTTATGATGTATTTGACACTTTTTTTTAGTTGTAAATCATTATCTTTGATTAGTGTATTTGGCATTTTTTCATAATGCAATTTACACCGTCGCATGTTTTATGATTTAATGTCTTTTTTTATTGTCATCTAAGTTTGTTTTAGTCTAAAATGTTAATTGTTGTTTTTTGTTCACTTTAACATGCATGTACCTTGTTCTAATGTATTCATTTTGTATAGAATTAATGAAGTTATAAATATCCAGCTGCACTATTATGGAGAGTTTTAGGGGAAAAGTTATGTGGGTGGAAAAATTTTCTTTGTAAATCGTGTTGATGTGGACTGCTTTTCATATAGTGTGCTTATGGAGATTGTAAAAGATTACCTATATTACACTGAAATAAGAGGAATCTATATCAGCAAAGGAATTCCTGACTTTTGGTACCAAAATGCATGTGCAGCTAGCTATCCGTGCAGGTAATAGCCACAATAAATATCAATTTCTATATCTCACAAGCTAATCCATTTGCATGTTACATGATATAAAATCATTCAAATAATGTATAGTTGAGTTTGTCAAGTATAGTTCAAAATATAAAAAATAAGGCATCCCACACTTGAAGCAAAATATATACACACATATATTTTATATATTTTACTTGGAGAAAGTTCTACCTGAGCAAGGCACAGTTTCATCGATGTCATCTTCAATAGTCCTGATTGAATCATACAAGTTGCTAGCAAATCATGCAAGTGCACATACATTCTACATTTATTCAATTATATGTATGTATATATCCAACATGTGTACATCTTGTGTGCTATGTGCCATCTAATTCTTGTTAGTATTTGAAATATTAGTCCTATTATTGTTTTTCCCACACATGATTATGTATTAAACAGTGTACCCAACTGTATGAATATAATATCATCTCATAACCCATTCGGTATGTCCTGGTAAGAAGAGCCATATCTATCAATGTGATAAAGCAGTAATGTAGATCATGTTTTCTTGTTTAAGTAATTGATTACATCCACTCGTCCCCTGCACAGCTTTTAAGAAAACATTAACAGGATAAAAACGGAAGTACACTTTGAACGCATAATTCGAGCAAAATTAGTGGGTAATGCGTTACTACAAATTCACAGCAGTTTACTATTAAAATATTTGAGAATAAATGCATAAATATATATTAAAAAAACAAGTAATTATGCATGAAATTTTACAACAAAAGAGACCAAAAAGAGTCAGATATTTGGTTCTTTCTCAAAAATTTTGGTGCTCTTTAAAATTTTCATATTTTAGTTGAATATTTCTTTCTTTTTAAAATATGAAAATTAGTTTTTACATTTTTTCTTTGATAAGTTTACTCATTTCAGATTTAGTTACTGTCACTTCATATACACTAAACATATTATTTAACAGTAAAGATCATAATAAACTTACAAAGAAAAGGAAGAAAGTAGTAAAGTTGAGTTAAGAACGTAAGCTAAATTTGGCATAGGTTGCATAATCCTTTGGATGCTGGAAGCTGAATAATTTTGTAAATGAAAACAAGAATAAATGAGTATTTCATTGTTATGCCAGGTATTAACAATTATTAAGATAGCCCAAACAACGAAACGAAGAGGTACATCATAAACAAAAACTGATAATGCCAAGTCTACAAGATCGAAATCCCAAGATAACAATAAGGTAATATGGATCATCCTTAAATCTAATTTGTGGCCAAAATCAAAAATTCATGTTGTGCAGATTACAAAGGATTAACACAAATAGCCAATATATATGTATATATATCGTAACTTAAGAACATACCTGAGAAATAATATGAAATTAGGCATCGAGAATCAGGGATCCAATAAGGAGGGTGCTTTTACAAGATTCGTCGCGGATTGAAGACGCCACGGATTATCTGATAGTTTGAATCGAAAACACGAGTAACTGGATTATTGATTTAGAAAAGGAAAAAATATTTACTGATTTAGTCAAAAGAGGGAAAGGAGGTAACGAGCGGGACTTTCTGTATGGCCCCCAAAAGGAAGCGGTAAAGTATTTCCGCTAATTCTTTACTCGGTTTTTAAATGTCGGAGTTTTATCAAACCGACGTTTGTAAATGTATGTGTTATATTGGCTGAACTTTAAAACGTCGGTTTAACAAAGGTTAGAAGTAAACAGCTATATTGGCTTCAAACAGTTGCTTCGATTCCTACGACAATGGTAGCAATTTTCTGTATATAAATTTTTTGCTACTTCCTACGAAGTAGTTGCTTCGGTTGTAGTGAAGGAACAGAACAACTGTTATTATTTGCTTCTGGTTTAAAGACAACCGAAGCAAATAAGGCGAAGCAAATGACCTGTTTTGTAGTAGTGGAAAGAGGGGTGGCTGGAAGCTGATGTTGGATGACAAGGATGTAAATGAATTTGTAGTTGGATGCAATAATGAAGAAGAAGTTGATTTTTACATTGACAACACCGCTGACAAAGACATTGAGTCGTTGAGTCAAATGCAACCACATGTAACCATGTGGCCTAGGAAAAACATAATTCAAGGTATATATGTATATGTAATACAGATCCATTCTCGTGTGTGTGTGTGTGTGTGTGTATATATATATATGTGTGTGTGTGTGTGTGTGTGTGTAAGTAACTATGAAGGCCACCATTATTATTTTTATTGTTAAAGGTTCTACTAAGAAACCGACAAAGCACAAGTATACTACCGCACATAGACTTCAACCGCAACACAAAATACTGAAAACAAGTCACCTCAAGTGGGTAAGAAGAAACTTCCGCTAGTGCAAGATATGAAAAATGGTAAAGAAGATGTCAGTGTGATGGACAAAGGAACCTGGAGGGAATTAAATGTAGAAAATGAAACAAATGATGATAATGATGATGATACCCGAAAGAATGAAGCTGATTTTGAGATACTTTTCACTTATCATTTCATTTTTGTTAATTAGGTTGAAATCTTGTATTTCAAACGACTTTTTATAAAAATTCTACATGTAAAAGATAGAAAAAGTATATAAAAATTATATACTATAGGGTACATAATTAGTCCTGCTAGTTTGGTGTTTTCTATTACTATGGTGATTTCTAGGGATGCATTTTTGTTTGAAAAATTGTATAGAATGGTAGGATATTTTCACACTGCAGAATAATCTGTGGTCATTCTGACCATGAAGGCTGCAACTTATTCAAGCAACTATTGGTTCTTTGTTCCTGCATTCTATATTGTACTAGGGTTCTAAGTGCCACAACATTCTATGCATCTTCAATCGAAAATGCAAGAAATGTTTATACGTTGACTCTATTTGGTTAACTAGCTTAAATTTATCATCGATAGTGAATAATAATGCTAATCTGCTTGCAGTTGTCACCACCACTAGTGTTGACGAAGTATGAATAAGAAGAAATCATGCATATGCAATAAAATGCTGCACTTAGTAAGTTGGGTGCCTTCATGGTTACTAGTATGAGAGAAGCTGCAGTACAAAATACGAAAGGAAAAGGTAAACATATTGAGGGATATAATGAATCCATCCCAGAAAATGATGGTGAAGATGGCAGTGATGATTCATCGAAGGTACAGAAAAATTATTTATTTACTACTTATTTTCTTTCCTTTATTAACGTAAAAAATTTCAAACTAATAATATTGAACTTTGACTAAATTGTAGAGAATCAAAGTTGCTAAGTCAAAGAAATCTTTACCTGGACTGAGAATTCATTCGCGAGCCAATTCTTCCCTTGAAATTGAGAAGGAAGCGACATCCACCACTGCAACTTTTGTACCTATCCATATTTCTCCAAAGAAAGTTGGCTCTAATAAGGAAGTGATTATACGCACTCCCACTCCAAAGAAAGCCAGTAACAGGGAAAACACTGAAAAACAATGAGGAATTATTCAAACATACGTCTCATCCACCAGTTTTAAAACCTACATGTAGCAAAATGTTCAAAAAATCAATCAATTGTGAAGCTGCTGGTTCAGTCGCTGCTTATTTAGCGATGTGGGAATGTTAAAAGTAGAATATTGCAGCTCCAACAATGGAAAATGTTACTAAATTAGATCAGGAAGGGACTGTAGAGGAAGTTGAAGCAGGTAAAATGTTTCTTTATTTGTGCACTACACTACAGTATTTAGTATCATCGAAGCTTTTAAATTTGTTTCTTTCTTGCATTTGGGTATTGCTTTAATTGGTCCACTGAGTGTGTGTGTCTATTATAAGTTTTGCATGCATATTATATGTCTTTGTAAGGCCATACGTTAATTTTCTATTCATATTTCGAACTTGTTATAAAAAGTACGTGCTCCAAAAAAACCTCGAGGGAATTCAAAAATGATTAAGGTGCATGCTAGAGGCCCCAGTGATAAAGTAGTCATTGCTTTAAATGAAGATGGTCAATCGGTTTCTGATAATATTACAGAGTTAAGCAATTTTCTTGGGACACTAGCAAAGGATAATGTGTCTCTTACTTACATCAATTGGCATGTTGTTCCTAATCAACTAAAGCGGCAAATGTTGGAATATACTCTGGCAAAATCTATCACCCTAAACCATAGTTCAAATGACTTCCTAAATGTGTGATTTTAATTAAATAGTTCATTTCTTCAATTTTGTGTTTAATTTATTGTAGGCTAGGTGTGTCATTCCGGATGAAGGACACAAGTGGGTCTTTGAATACACTTAATGAGTCTTGGAGGTAGTACAAGTCTCATATGAAAGCAAGGTATTATAAAAATATCCAAATGATGAGCAAAGGCTTTGCGAATAGGACTAATAAAATTCCATTGGAGGATTTTAGAATGCTCTTGAAATATTGGGGGATGAATTAGTTCAGGTACGGCTTAAATGTGACCACAAAGTAAACTAATTTGCATAATGCTAATTTAATAATCATGCAACAGATGGAAAAAAGAAATAAAATAAATTAATGATACTTACATAATTTAATGTAAAACAAATTGATGTGCTTAGTTAATTAGTAGATCACATTATCTTGTTTAGTGTTATTTTTTTCCAGACCCTAGTTGAGAATAATTCAGCATATCGTAATTCATTCAGTAACATGCATACCATGGGTCCCAAAACTCATGCACTAGCTAAAGAAAAGATAATATAGGAATTTTTGAACTTTGAGTTAATTTTTTTTGTGATTGAGTTGAATTGGCCACATGATAATTTTAATATGTTATAATTACTATAGTTGCTTCCTTTAGATGAGTATACAATGTTTTGGACGGTACGGTACTAGTAAATAAATTATATTTGATACCATTGTTACAATGTTCATAGGCAGCAGCTAGATTTGCATATTCTTAATATTGAATGTTAAAAATTCTGTTTTACTTTTGATAACCCAAATACTTGACAGAGAAAGGAGGCCCCGGAAAAAGCCAACCCATATGCTGCCTTGGTCTATTTGAAAAACTATAAACGAGTACCTGGGAGAACTTACAAGAAAAATACGGATGAACTAAAAGTCAAATATGTAAGTACATTAGATAATGAAATAGCAATTTTGTAGACGAAGATCCAAGCAATGATAGATAGTGAAATAGCAAGTATTCTCAATTCTATGGCAACCGAGAATAGCAAGTATATCCAAGCAATGGTAGATAATGAAATAACATGTATCTCGGTTCTTTGGTGTAACAAGTATTCTCAGTTGCCATTACATAATGAAATAGTAATTTTGTAGGTGAAGATCCAAGCAATGGTAGATGCAGGAAATATTGCTAAGGCAGATGCGATTGTCTCTGGTGGGAAGACTCATGGACGGAACTCGTTTGTGGGAAGGCGAGGTAAAATGTCTAAAAAAATCCAACTCATGCTCCTATAGACAGTTATGTGCAAGAGATGACCACAAAAATAAGGCAAGAGCTTGAGACTGATCTGGAAGCAAAGGTGAACAGTAAAGTGAAGAACAACGTGTCATGGGTGTTGAAAAAGCTAGGTGAAGCTAATCCAGAACTTAATTTAGACGTTGGAGACTTTTATGTCACCACAACAAGTGATGAAGTGACACTGGTACTCCTGTAATCGAAGAATGAATATGTTGGATGGTATGTGTTAGCACTTGTGGTATGTAGAATATTTTGAATTGCACTTTTAAATTATGTATTTGATCGTATGTGTTGGCACTTATGGTATACTTGAAGAATTGGTATGGTATGTAGAATATTTTGGACGGTTTGAACGTGACGATGAATGTGGGTTTCTTCTATGTAAAAAACTGGTATTGCAAATGTTTTAATTAAAGCATTGTATTTGTTTTCTTCTAATTTAGCATTTGCCTTCTTCTATCGTTGTAGTTGCTTTTTCTGATGTTGCATTTCAAGATAATGGTGTTGCATTACATAATACTGTGGTGTTGCATTAAATAAAATATTATTAATTCCACTATGATATGGCACATGGGTCCTACACCTGATGTGGAGTATGACGCGTGGGCAGCTGACGTGGCGTATGACGGTAGGTAGTTGACATGGAGAACTGACATGACATGTGACACGTGGGCAGCTTGCGTGGGAAGCTGATGTGGGCCTCACTATAATGACCTGTAAGCCAGACTCTAACATATGCTTAAGGAAACATTGTATGTTGTTGCATTACTTGCTAGTAGTGTTGTAATATAGTTATAATGCAATACTTTCACTTTGTGGTAGTAGATGGAGAAAAGTGTTGCCTTAGAGAGCAACAACAACTGCCGCGAATATCACGCCCCTCTGATGTTGCCTATTTGAAAATTTGGCTTAAGGCAACGATATTTTTGATCTACGACCACATTAGAAAAGAATCGGATGCACACTTATGGCGTAGTGGAACTTGCTACCATGGATGCATGTAGTTTACATACTACAGCATCATTGAAATTCATTTTTCGAGTTTTCTAGGTAAGAACTTGTTACCATGGATACATGTAGTTTATATACTAAGGTTATATAATTTTGCGTCTTGGTTTATATGATGTTTAGTGGATTTCATCTATATATGAAATGGAAGTTTGGTCTATACTATAACTAGAATAAAATTTGTTTGAATTGGTTTCTGTTTTTCTTATACTTGGTTTTGATGGCTATTTTGAACCTTTTTGAGTAATCCTTAGGCTATGCCTTTTTCAATTTTGCTATTATCATTTTGTGTTTTATAGTGCATTTTGCAATTTTTTTCCCATAAATATTTGAGTTAGATCAGTGGTTAAGGGACATTTGGCTAAACTTGCCTATTTACTAGCTTAATATAAATTACACTTCTCTTGTTGATTGTTAATGATCACTTTGTGGTTTTTATCATTTGATCATTTGTGGAATATTCAAGTTTTCCATTCTTGTGATACATTTTGCGCATAGAAGACAAAACTACTAGTGGAAGATTAGGAAACCTTGTCATAATGGCAAAACTGCTCGGGTAAGTGTCAGTTGCCTTGTTGAGGCCATTATAATCTATGCGGATCCACCTCATGTTGTTTGTGTGTTTTTATGATTTCACTATTTTTTGTGATGACTACTATTATATGTATAAGTACATCCATAGCTTCGAGCTATCGAAGTATTTATGTTTATATGGCGACTTCAAGGATCCTTGTGATTCATGTGTTTCTCTTTACTTATTTATGACACGAATTATTTATGTGTTCATCTGTGGAGCCATGCGCTCATTGTATTTTGTGGAATTTTGTGTGTGTCCATTCTTGTTGTATGAGAAACATGCGTGAATAATATTGTGATTTATGGATTTGTCCCCTTGCACTTTTCACTGTTTGAGTGTCTTTCCATTTTATATTTTTTATAGATTTCTAGAATTTGGGTGATTCGAGTTTTCATTAAAAATTATCTCGAATCTTCTTTTGAAAAGTAATAATCTATATTTTGCTTATTGATCTAGTTTCTTGTATCCAGATGTTGATTCTTGATCTTTGGGCGTCCGTGATTAGGAATCCTGCATGATTCCTAATTTTTATATGTTGTATACTCAATTGGATTTATTATTTCGATAGATAAACTTTGTGTAACGACCCAAAGATTTCGGCCCCGAAAATCGACATAAATACCTTTACCGTAACTCATGCCGACCTTCCAAACACCGAAACTAGAACGTTATTAGAAAGAATTTAGAGGGTGAGATAAGAAAGAAAGAAATATTAGAATAGTAGAAGAAGAAGAAATAACACAACACAAAGTCTCACATCGCAGCGGAACAAAATATAATACAGAAATAAATCTTTATTGAGAGCTTTAAAAATACTTACAATATCAGAGTACATCACACAACGTGACAGTTATAATAACCTGTTCCCATATACAACACATAGCAGAATAGTAGCTATATAATGTCATACGTCTGAACATCTCCAACTCGTCTTTGGACTTTACAGCATTCAATAACCTGAACCTGAACATCCCGGGCTAACCCGAGCATTTACAAAACACCGGGTCAGTCTGGTGAACCAGAGTGAGATAAACTTGCATAGTATCAAGGGGAATCATCCAACTTGATTTTTAAAGTTCAAAAATCTTTTCGAAAGGAAAGGATAATTATAAGACAAAATCCACACATAAATACGAATGGTTTTTACATTACGATAACCCAAAACATTTCTGGAATCAATATCTTTTCTGATATTATAATAATGTCTAAATACAAGTAGATATCAATCTAGCGGAACGCTTGCATCTCACGCTCCATATATATAGTATACAATCAAAACCCGCGGGCGCTTATTGGAGATTGGATTCCGACTATGACAAGGTATGGGACCACCTGCCGATAGTGTATCTCTAGTGGCAAATCCACTGGGTTTAACAAGAACGTCTTGCAACCCGGCCCACACATGACCGATCACTCATTTCGCTCGAGTGTATTGAATGTATATCACCAACGGTTGAGAGCTACCCACCGTTTCCCAAAAATGGACGGCATCGAAATAGATTAAAGAAGTAAATGAAATTTCTCTGGATAGGTGATTATACACCCTAATGGGAGCGATCCACATAGCCATGCTGCCTGCCCGATTTTTGTCATTTCCCGGTTGGTGAGGCTTGAGGTTTAGATTAGTTTTGAGCATCTGGTCATCATTCACTTTGGATGTCACATCGTCAGATCCGCCAGATATCACTAATTAATGTCCACAAAAATACTCTAATTGGAAGCTAAGAGAACGACAATTCTCCGCCACCAACTACGATGCGTTTGGGGAAATCAATGTACGAGATCCCTTTGGAAATACTCTGTCAGACATCCGTCCATACAAGTCATCCAGGAACAGGATAAACCGAAGGTACTCTCCTACTGCATCCAATATAGGAATCACCCCATAGATCAGTAGTGAGAAGTCCTTGCAACCCGTAGATTCCAACCACAACAGAATCACAGCTTATCTCTACTTGCTAGGCAGAGAATATTAGTGGTCCTTCCGTTTATGAAAATCCACGGTCTTCAATGCTCCATCGCAATCATCTTCTGATATCTTCACATATTAGTTGGTCGGAATGGTTTTCGAATATAAATTCGATCCCGGTCTTTCCGTACCAACAGTCGTATTGGACAGATTTGATAGTCGGTGATTTAACTATCAAAATATACAGTGATTCAATCATGACAATCCAATGAGTTCACTAGTTCAGTATTCAGCATCACTTGGCCTTTTAATTTAAAACAAACTGATTCACTTCTATTTAATGAGAACTTCTAACTCTTATAATATTTAAAAAAATACGATATTTGAATTCTCGTTAAATATACTAATGTTCTCAAAACCCATTTCATATTAATACTTAGTGAAATAACTTATAATCATATTAAATTTCCACTTAATTCTCCATTCAAAACATTTGTTCCATTATTCTTTATTATTTAAACTTGGAAAATCCACTTAACTTATTATTCGTAATCAATGTTAAGTAATATCTTTTATTCTATTCATGAAAAAATAACAAATATTTATTTGTATAAAATAAAAACTCAACCTTACCTTTCCTTCTTGTTAATTTCCTTTACTTCATATATTCTCCAAATTTTCACCAAAACATCGCATTATTATTTGTCTAATGGAAATAATAAATTATCAATAACCTCTTTTACGATTACCAACTAATATCATCTTCAGATAATCCCGATGTTGTTCAAGTTGGGGTATTTTAATTACCTCTCAGACCTTGATCAACAACGTTCTTTTCCTTAGATAAATATAAGCTGGAATCTAAAACCAATATTTTATTCCAGTCTCCAAACAAATTCCATTTAACTATTTCATCCAAAATACGGTTTCACAAACCTGCTTACTTTTGAACAACTCTTCCTCGGATATACATATTTATTCCTTAATTCAATAATTAAGTAGCTTCTTTATAAACGCCACTTTTTAACCTTGCCTCTATCAAATTCCTTTATAGTTCGGATTTGGTTATACAACCCTATGACCCACTTCTCTACCTAAATTCACCTTTTCCAATCTCCTTTCAAATATATCCAACCATTCCTGCTTTGGAAATCTTACTTCAATTTCCCTTTTTACTTAACCTCATTTTTATTAATGTTTATTTAAAATTAACGCTTTTACACTTTAAATCTCATCTGGTTTATTATAAACCCTTTTCCCTTAATTCCTTTACTTAATTCGAATATTAAATAAACGTTATAAAAAATTTGGGTTTTGAATATAAAACCCGTTCTTAAACTCCTTTCACCATTCAATTGGATTTCATCCCAATTCCGATTACTTTTTACATTAGTTCAATTAAAACTAATTTTCCAAATTACTATTAATCAGGATAATCATTTACTTTTAATCATTAACACTGTAAAGTAGTTATTTCCTTCATTAACTAAAATAAATAATAAATTCCTTTTTAAAACTTCATTAAAACTAAACCATATTCATTAACTATTCTACTCGATTAATTCAAAACAAACTAATTAAATAATCAATTCCAATTAGAAGGGGTCGATTTAGTACACACAAAACACGTTTATTTCATTAACCGATTTCAATTCATTTCCCCTTTTAAATTAATTACTAACATAATTAATTTAAATAATTCAATTTAATTTGTTTCTTAACAAAACAATTATCCAAATTTAACTGTTAGATTAATCTTTTATTCACTTGTTTATAAATCTGATTAACATCAGAATTTACTTTATAAAATAAATTAATAATTAGTTATAAATTTAAATAAGAAATGAAAAATATTTATTTCCTTTTAAACAAACCTTTTATTCAAAACAATATATTTCAAAATCTATATCCAAAAATAAATTTTATAACTTCAGTTCTATGATTCACCTGATGGTAAATCAATATAAACAAAACAATTTATTTTTTTAGGCCATTCACTGCTGTGTGCTTAACCAATATTACCCATTGGTTTAAAGTAAACAGATGTTGAATTTTCAATCAATAATCAACAATCAAATCAATTATCCCATCAGATCAGTTCATATATGATAATAAGAAAATAAATAATATGTTTGAGAAATCCCGTTGGATCCCTTCAACCTGTTCTTCCCAGAAATCACAACGGCTATCTCAAATAAGATCATTTAAATATTATTTAACTAAAATAAATAACGACCATTTAATATCAACCAACACACAAGCAATTTAAACAATTCAAACAATTTTAGCATGTTTATTTTATAAACGTGACCAACCAAGGTGAGTTACCTTTATTGGAACCAATCGTTAAAATAACGATTTGGTAATTTACCGAAATTAAACGCAGTTTAATTTCATTGGTTAAATCAAAAAATAATATATAACTAGCAAACAGTCAACCATCAGCAAACAGAGCACACAAAATAAAAACCCAATTTATATAAAATATAAATGGGAAAAACTGAGTGAGTTTAACTCACCTTGATTTGATTCCGTTGTTGACGGCTCATTTTTAATTAAATTAAATAGTTGTTTAATTTAATTAAAAATTCTAGTTGATTCCAGTTCTGTCCGATTCTGTTCCATAACATAGTGTTCGTCAGTGCGGTTTCATTGGCACCTTGTATGTCCGATTCTGATATCATATAATTGAACTATTAATATTTAAAGCTAATATGATTAAATAAATGATTAATAAATTAACTCATTCCTTTAATTAAATATATTAGTTGAGTTAAATTATATTAGAAAAAATTTGAATGGTAGGCCGACAGTTTAAGAAATTCAAAGGGCAATGCTTCCAGTTCGTAGCTTCAAACCATATAGACCCTACAGTAATATTATTTTTTCCAAATTAATTAAACCAAACTTTACTTAGTTAAATACTTTAATACATAATTACGTTGTAAAATAATACCGGCCGACTGTTTGTTTTGTTTCCCTCCATTCAGGAGCTACAGGTTTGGATACTTTGTCCCACAGCTTGATTTAATCTGCAACGATCAATCCCATATTTAATAAGTAAGTATTATTACTAATCACAATTACCGCTAAATTAACAATTACATTACATAAAAACCCACGGTTGATTTCCTTCTCCCCGTTCTAGCGATGTCTACTTCATCATCCGATAGCCATCTGCAATTCACGTCTTTCTTACATTAGATTAAATTTTAAGCTTAACTTTCTTTTTAATTGAACAATTAGTATTCACTGATTACTGGCCTTGGTCACTAGTAGCAGCACGGATCCTTCATTCCTACTTTCAGATAATCGAAACCCCCTTCCCAACTATCACCACGTCCTTCCCAAATCCATCACCCACCGCCACGGAGCTGATATAACCTCGATCAGGCGTTACCAAAGCCTGCCCCCCCCAACTCGATCACTGCCCTCAACCCCATGTCGAAAAGCTCCGCCCATTAACCGCAAATGGCCTCTGATTACAGCAACTTCGGACCAGGCTTCTGGCCATCTCGAGACCCCAGGCGTGATCTCCATCGTTGACTAGGTAGTCATTGACGAGCTCGAGATAGTTTGTGTTGGGATGATCTCGTTTTGATGAGTGGATTTCGTGGATTCGAAGGAAGAAAAATGATGAAATTATGGTTGTTCGTGTTTGTAGTGGAGGCGGCATCATTCCATTGACCACGCAAGGAAACAAATAGGGCTTTTGACCAACTATGCGCTTGTTTATATAATGGAGGGTTGAAATTATATTATTATAATTCAATGAAACTTCGCGCTGAAGTAACACGTAAAACTGACCACAATCGACTTCTGTTTATTGATAAAAATGATAATCCTAACATAGAAAAATATTCTGGATCAAATGGGACAGGTTTCGTCGAATTCTGATATCGTTTGAAAATATTTCCTTTATAAAACCAGTGAAAAACACGCGTTTGATTTTTTCCACGATCACTAAATAAATTCAATCAATTTGAAACTTTGAAATCCTATAATAATTAATTAATACGAACCCAACGTCACTAATTTCGTCACATTCTAAGACTGTTTCCCCGGTAGGCTATTTTTACGCGCACCGCAATGCCATTTTGGACACCAAATTAGCCGGTCTCCAAAAATAACAAACTATATACCTATCCTGACTCTAATCGACGATACAAACTCAAAAGAATTGGTTTCGCGGCTTAATTCGATCGTCTGCTTAAGTTACATTTAAATATCTTTTTATTGAATTGAATTAATTTAATTATGCACTATAGAAATTGATTTGGCGTTTACGGCTGCCGTAGTCACATACGATATCGGTTTGCCACGCAATTTGATTTTCTTACAATAATTTAGCGTTACGGTCCCAATGAAACTAATTTTGTCGAAAACGGAGTCCGTTTGCAAAATGGCTATTTTAAAGGCCAATAATTAAATAACGATTATCCATAGCGACTATTTCAAATTTTGTTTTGGCCATAACTTACTATCTATAACATGGAATCTGAATTTTTCTCTTTCATATGAAAATTATTATCAATATGGTTCCAACGTTTCTTGTTTCACAGAAATCCGACTTATATCGGATCCTGTATTCTCAGTTGAAGTTCAAGACTCCATATTACGAACTGCAGCGCCATTTCAAGCTCGATTTATAATTATATAAATATATAATTTTCAAACTTCGTTTTAAATAACGAATTAGATATTAAAATTCACTAATATTCCAAATAAAATATAAAAAATCAATTCAAATATTTAGATTCAAATGGTTGAAAAACATGGGTCGTTACAATCTTCCCCCTTAAAATAATTTCGTCCTCGAAATTGCTAAGGTAAGAAAAATGCTACGAATCCCACTAATTGCCAAATCCAATTTATTTTAATTCAAAAACCAATTCAATACCGTACATAAATATTTTTCAAAATATCAAAAAAAAATTCTAACACAATAAATTCCCGTAAAAATTCGACAGAGTCTCCCCTGCACGGAGTGACATCTGCGATATTTCAGGAACAAATAATATATATACATCGACCCACACGGTCGGAAAAACAAAAGTTAAAACCCAAAATTTATATTTTCGCGTAGGCGTACCTCTTACGATCTCTATTGAGCATACTTGCTCAACGTATATGCGATTTACTCAACCAATATCAATTTGCCTAGCCATCTGGCACCAGTACTTAACTCAATCCACATATCAGTAATAAATATATGAATTTCTAAAGTAATATTTCACTAATCAACAAGTATAACTACACCAATTCCAAAATCAAACAGATAGTATCAATTCATTACAACATACAGGGTTTAATCATTAATTCCAATTCATATGCAATTGCATTCCACTCTTATTATACTGGATTCATTTTCAACTCATTCAGTTCTATTTTAAATCGTTGGTTAATTTTATTCAACCTGCCAATCATTTAACAGCAACAACAATTTATAATCATCATAACCAAATCAACCAAATAAATCGAATTTCAATATTAATATTTTATTTTGGTTACACATATTTGAATATCGATCGACTAATCTACGATTGGATTTATTTAATTATCATTTATTCATTTAATTTCCAATTTCCAAATTTGTTTTATTTGATTTTGATATTATTCTCAATTTAATTACACTTAACCAGGTTAAGTTTCAATTCAAATTTCCAATCGAATTTGAGTTTCATTCAAATGAATCAAACACGCTAATAGCTCAATAATTTGATAAAATTATACCTTTTCTATACAAAAATATGTTTTGGGTAAAATTATTTCATTTACCCTCTTTTCAAAACAATATTGCACTCATCTACCAGTCCAATGCTTCTCAACACTTGAACCGATCAACCAACACAATACAAATCATTTGTATAATTTTTTTACAAATATGCTCTCATATATATATATATATACTCACTCTCGATCTAGGGTATTACTGACCCTATCTCTATCGAGTTATACCATAGAGCCAAGGTTATTACTAAACCAATAGCTCTGATACCACTGTAACGATCGAAAGATTTCGGCCCCGAAAATCGACATAAATACCTTTATCGTAACTCATGTCGACCTTCAAACACCGAAAACACCGGAACGTTATTAGAAAGAATTTAGAGGGTGAGATAAGAAATAAAGAAATATTAGAATAGTAGAAGAAGAAGAAACAACACAACACAGAGTCTCACATCGCAGCGGAACAAAATATAATACAGAAATAAATCTTTATTGAGAGCTTTAAAAATACTTACAATATTAGAGTACATCACACAACGGGACAGTTATAATAACCTGTTCCCATATACAACACACAGTGGAATAGTAGCTATATAATGTCATATGTCTGAACATCTCCAACTCGTCTTTGGACTTCACAGCATTCGATAACCTGAACCTGAATATCCCTGGCTAACCCGAGCATTTACAAAACACCGGGTCAGTCTGGTGAACCAGAGTGAGATAAACTCGCACAACATCAAGGGGAATCATCCAACTTGACTTTTAAAGTTCAAAAATCTTTTCGAAAGGAAAGGATAATTGTAAGACCAAATCCACACATAAAAACGGACGGTTTTTACCTTACGATAACCCAAAACATTTTTGGAATCAATATCTTTTCTGATATTATAATAATGTCTAAATACAAGTAGATATCAATCTAGCGGAACGCTTGCATATCACGCTCCATGTATATAGTATACAATCAAAACCCGCGGGCGCTTATTGGATATTGGATTCCGACTATGACAAGGTATGGGACCACCTGCCGATAGTGTATCTCTAGAGGCGAATACACTGGGTTCAACAAGAACGTCTTGCAACCCGACCCACACATAACCGACCACTCATTTCGCTTGAGTGTATCGAATGTATATCACCAACGGTTGGGAGCTACCCAGCGTTTCCCGAAAAGGGACAGCATTGAAATAGATTAAAGAAGCAAATGAAATTTCTCTAGATAGGTGATTATACACCCTAATGGAAGCGACCCACGTAGCCATACTGCCTGCATGATTTTTTTCATTTCCCGGTTGGTGAGGCTTGAGGTTTAGATTAACTTTTGAACATCTGGTCATCATTCACTTTGGATGTCACATCGTCAGATCCGCCAGAAATCACTAATTGACGTCCACAAAAATACTCTAATTGGAAGCTAAGAGAACGACAATTCTCCGCCACCAACTATGATGCGTTTGGAGAAATCAATGGACGTGATCCCATTGGAAATACTCCATCAGACATCCGTCCATACAAGTCATCCAGGAACAAGATGAACTGAAGGTACTCTCCTACTGCATCCAATACAGGAATCACCCCATGGATCAGTAGCGAGAAGTCCTTGCAACCCGTAGATTCCAACCACGATAGAATCACAGCTTATCTCTACTTGCCAGGCAGAGAATATTAGTGGTCCTTCCGTTTATGAAAATCCACCGTCTTCAATGCTCCATCTCGATCATCTTCTGATATCTTCACGTATTTGTTGGTCGGAATGATTTTCGAATATAAATCCGATCCCGGTCTTTCCGTACCAACAGTCGTACTGGACAGATTTGATAGTCGGTGATTTAACTATCAAAATATACAGTGATTCAATCATGACAATCCAATGAGTTCACTAGTTCAGTATTCAGCATCACTTGGCCTTTTAATTTAAAACAAACTGATTCACTTCTGTTTAATGAGAACCTCTAACTCTTATAATATTTAAAAAAATACGATATTTGAATTCTCATTTAATATACTAATGTTCTCAAAACCCATTTCATATTAATACTTAGTGAAATAACTTATAATCATATTAAATTTCCACTTAATTCTCCTTTCAAAACATTTGTTACATTATTCTTTATTATTTAAACTTGGAAAATCCACTTAACTTATTATTCGTAATCAATGTTAAGTAATATCTTTTATTCTATTCTTGAAACAATAACAATTATTTATTTGTACAAAATAAAAACTCAACCTTACCTTTCCTTCTTACTAATTTCCTTTACTTCATATATTCTCCAAATTTTCACCAAAACATCGCATTATTACTTGTCTAATGGAAATAATAAATTATCAATAACCTCTTGTACGATTACCAACTAATATCATCTTCAGATAATCCTAATGTTGTTCAAGTTGGGGTATTTTAATTACCTCTTAGACCTTGATCAACAACGTTCTTATCCTTAGATAAATATAAGCTGTAATCTAAAACCAATATTTCATTCCAGTCTCCAAACAAATTCCATTTAACTATTTCATCCAAAATACGGTTTCACAAACCTGCTTACTTTTGAACATCTCTTCCTTGGATATGCCCATTTATTCCTTAATTCAATAATTAAGTAGCTTCTTTATAAACATCACTTTTTAACCTTGCCTCTTTAAAATTCCTTTATAGTTCGGATTTGGTTACACAACCCTATGACCCACTTCTTTACCCAAATTCACCTTTTCCAATCTCCTTTCAAATATATCCAACCATTCCCGCTTTGGAAATCTTACTTCAATTTCCCTTTTTACTCAATCTCATTTTTAGTAATGTTTATTTAAAATTAACGCTTTTACACTTTAAATCTCATCTGGTTTATTATAAACCCTTTTCCCTTAATTCCTTTACATAATTCGAATATTAAATAAACGTTTAATTTAATCTATCGTATTTGCTTAAACCTCTCTTTATAACTTCGTTATAAAAAATTCGGGTTTTAAATATAAAACCCATTCGTAAATTCCTTTCACCATTCAATTGGATTTCATCCCAATTCCGATTACTTTTTACATTAGTTCAATTAAAACTAATTTTCCAAATTACTATTAATCAGGATAATCATTTACTTTTAATCATTAACACTGTAAAGTAGTTATTTCCTTCATTAACTAAAATAAATAATAAATTCCTTTTTAAAACTTCATTAAAACTAAACCATATTCATTAACTATTCTATTCGATTAATTCAAAACAAACTAATTAAATAATCAATTCCAATTAAAAGGGGTCGATTTAGTACACCCAAAACATGGTTATTTCATTAACCGATTTCAATTCATTTCCCCTTTTAAATTAATTACTAACACAATTAATTTAAATAATTCAATTAAATTTGTTTCTTAACAAAACAATTATCCAAATTTAACTGTTAGATTAATCTTTTATTCACTTGTTTATAAACCTGATTAACATCAGAATTTACTTTATAAAATAAATTAATAATTAGTTATAAATTTAAATAATAAGTGATAAATATTTATTTCCTTTTAAACAAACCTTTTATTCAAAACAATATATTTCAAAATCTATATCCAAAAATAAATTTTATAACTTCAGTTCTATGATTCACCTGATGGTAAATCAATATAAACAAAACAATTTATTTTTTTAGGCCATTCACTGCTGTGTACTTAACCAATATTACCCACTGGTTTAAAGTAAATAGATGTTGAATTTTCAGTCAACAATCAACAATCAAATCAATTATCCCATCAGATCAGTTCATATATGATAATAAGAAAATAAATAATATGTTTGAGAAATCCCGTTGGATCCCTCCAACCTTTTCTTCCCAGAAATCACAACGGTTATCTCAAATAAGATCATTTAAATATTATTTAACTAAAATAAATAACGACCATTTATTATCAACCAACTCACAAGCAATTTAAACAATTCAAACAATTTTAGCACGTTTATTTTATAAACGTGACCAACCAAGGTGAGTTACCTTTATTGGAACCAATCGTTAAAATAACGATTTGGTAATTTACCAAAATTAAACACTGTTTAATTTCATTGGTTAAATCAAAAAATAATATATAACTAGCGAACAGTCAACCATCAGCAAACAGAGCACACAAAATAAAAACCCAATTTATATAAAATATAAATGGGAAAAACTGAGTGAGTTTAACTCACCTTGATTTGATTCTGTTGTTGACGGCTCGCTTTTAATTAAATTAAATAGTTGTTTAATTTAATTAAAAATTCTAATTGATTCCAGTTCTGTCCGGTTCTGTTCCATAACATAGTGTTCGTCAGTGCGGTTCCATTGGCACCTTGTATGTCCGATTCTGATATCATATAATTAAACTATTAATATTTAAAGCTAATATGATTAAATAAATGATTAATAAATTAACTCATTCCTTTAATTAAATATATTAGTTGAGTTAAATTATATTAGAAAAAATTTGAATGGCAGGCCGACAGTTTAAGAAATTCAAAGGGCAATGCTTCCAGTTCGTAGTTTTAAACCATATAGACCCTACAGTAACATTTTTTTTCCGAATTAATTAAACCAAACTTTACTTAGTTAAATACTTTAATACATAATTACGTTGTAAAATAATAACCGGCCGACTGTTTGTTTTGTTTCCCTCCATTCAGGAGCTACAGGTTTGGATACTTTGTCCCACCGCTTGATTTAATCTGCAACGATCAATCCCATATTTAATTAGTAAGTATTATTAATAATCACAATTACCGCTAAATTAACAATTACATTACATAAAAACCCGCGGTTGATTTCCTTCTCCCCGTTCTGGCGATGTCAACTTCATCATCCGATAGCCATCTGCAATTCACGTCTTTCTTACATCAGATTAAATTTTAAGCTTAACTTTCTTTTTAATTGAACAATTAGTATTCACTGATTACTGGCCTTGGTCACTAGTAGCAGCACAGATCCTTCATTCCTACTTTCAGATAATTGAAACCCCCTTCCCAACTTTCACCACGTCCTTCCCAAATCCATCACCCACCGCCATGGAGCTAATCTGACCTTGATCAGGCGTTACCAAAGCCTGCGCCCCACCCAACTCGATCACCGCCCTCAACCCCATGTCGAAAAGCTCCGCTTATTAATCGCAAATGGCCTCTGATTACAGCAACTTTGGACCAGGCTTCTGGCCATCTCGAGACCCCAGGCGTGATCTCCATCGTTGGCTATGTAGTCATTGACGAGCTCGAGATAGTTTGTGTTGGGATGATCTCGTTTTGATGAGTGGATTTCGCGGATTCGAAGGAAGAAAAATGATGAAATTATGGCTGTTCGTGTTTGTAGTGGAGGCGCCATCATTGCATTGACCACGCAAGGAAACAAATAGGATTTTTGACAAATTGTGCGCTTGTTTATATAATGGTGGGTTGAAATTATATTATTATAATTCAACGAAACTTCGCGCTGAAGTAACACGTAAAACTGACCACAATCGACTTCTGTTTACTGATAAAAATGCTAATCCTAACATAGAAAAATATTCCGAATCAAATGGGACAGGTATCGTTAAATTCCGATATCGTTTGAAAATTTTTCCTTTATAAAACTAGCGAAAAACACGCGTTTGATTTTTTCCACGATCACTAAATAAATTCAATCAACTTGAAACTTTGAAATCCTACAATAATTAATTAATACGAACCCATCGGCACCAATTTCGTCGCATTCTGAGATTGTTTCCCTGGTAGGCTATTTTTACGTGCACCGCAATGCCATTTTGGACACCAAATTAGGCGGTCTCCAAAAATAATAAACTATATACCAATCCTGACTCTAATCGACGATACGAACTCAACGAAATTTTTTTCGCGGCTTAATTCGATCGTCTGCTCAAGTTACACTTAAATATCTCTTTATTGAATTGGATTAATTTAATTACGCACTATAGAAATTGATTGGGCGTTTATGGCTGTCATGGTCACGTACGACATCGGTTTGCCACGCAATTTGATTTACTTACAATAATTTAGCGTTACGGTCCCAAAGAAACTGATTTCATCGAAAACGGAGTCCGTTTGCAAAATGGCTATTTTAAAGGCCAATAATTAAATAACGATTATCCATAGCGACTATTTGAAATTTTGTTTTGGCCATAACTTACTATCTATAACACGGAATCTGAATTTTTCTCTTTCATATGAAAATTATTATCAATACGGTTCCCACGTTTCTTGTTTCACAGAAATCCGACTTATATCGGATTCTATATTCTCAATTGAAGTTCAAAACTCCATATTATGAACTGCAGCGCCATTTCGAGCTCGATTTATAATTATATAAACATATAATTTTCAAACTTCGTTTTAAATCACGAATTAGATATTAAAATCCATTAATATTCCAAATGAAATATTAAAAATCAATTTAACTATTCAGATTCAAATGGTCCAAAAACACGGGTCGTTACACTTTGTAGAAAGTTGTTTGTCCTTTTACCCTTGAGGCTAATTTCGGTGGAATTTTTAAAATCGTGATTTTATGGATGATGAACTCTCTTTTAGGTGATTATTCTTTCCATGCCTATTTTCATGTTTTGTGTTTTATTGTTTTATGGTGATTCATAGGAATGGATTGGCCTAACCATTTTGAAGTCTGTCTTTTATTCTTTGAAAGAAGCATCCATCTCCGACATCCCTTATCTGTGAGACAGATTTCTGTTTTTCTTAACAATATTTAGATTCGTTGACTACCTTATGTTTTCCAAATTTTCATAGCAATGATAATGGCGCTGAGGAAGATGTGTTTCGGTACTTCACATTATTTGTTAATTTTTTGGAATCTTTACATCCATTTTGTGACACCCCACGTCCGTTAACGTCATTCTTTATCAGAATGCATTAAGTTCTGTAAAACATTATAGGTAAATAGAAACAGAATCTCATAAGACAGATATAAAAATAGCAGCGGAAATTTAAAACTTCATTATTTAGCAGAAAACATCGTAGTATTAAAACCAGTTACAACATCGGGCTAAAATACTGAAACCAAATACATCAAACCAAAACATCTTTCTTGCATTAAATACCATCAGAGTACAAAAATGTAAAATCATAATCCCCAATATTAGCCGTAACAAAGTAGACAAGTAGTCGAAGCGATACATTAAAGCAGATCCAGATCCAAACAAAAACAGAGAGAGAGTCTTAATCTGGACTGAGCGTTCCCATCTTGAGAACCCGGGGAGAAGGAAAGAGAGTAAGGGAAGCAAAAAGGGTCATACATAAAGTATGGCGAGTCCAGTGACTTTTAGCATATAAAAAGGTAAAAGTATCAAGACACGTAAATAAACTGGATAAGAGATAACAGTAACATACAACAAGTATAAACAGGATAAGCAGAATAAACAAGGTAAACTATGCTTCTCAACTACTTTTTTCTGCACCAACACTAGTATACAGGATTTATGACAGGATTAGGTGTTCCCTATTATAACAGAAGCAGAATGATCCCAACATAGACATAATGGTAGTTTTAGGTGTACTCTAGTTTCATAACGGTTTTTACCCCCAAACAGAAATAAAGGGTGTTACCCCAAACAAAAATAACGGGTGTTACCCCAAACAAAAATAACGGGTACCCAAATAGAAACAGACTGGTCTAGATTTACCCTAATTACTACCCCCAAGTGATAGGCTCCCTAATGTTTAAATACCATGTGTTGGCCCAATAATAAGGTGTATTACTTCCTAAATTCGCAACGTATAGAAGGACAAAGACCTATTTACTGATGCTACAGCGGCTTATTTTCCCCTACAGATCGGATCCAAGCACGCTCATGTCTCTATTGGAATGCCCCCATATACACCCCTTTTCAAATGAACCTCTTACTATCAATTCAGTATGCGTGCCCTAAACCCAACCTAGTGCAGGGTTCCCGTTTAATACTAGAACGGGTTATTGACTGATATGGGCCCCACACAACAGATGACACAAGTCAAACCCCTAAAATTGTGTCCCCAATTAATTTGGAACTTAACAGGTTAAGTCTTAAAGCATAACCCCCACAAATTTAGCAGGTTACATATTAACAGGTTCAAATACCCCCCCCCCCTACACACACACAGATTTAACGGTTACAGATTAACAAATTCGTATAACCCCACAGATTTAACGGGTTAAATTTTACAGGTCAACAAGTTCATATAATCCCAACAGATTAAACAGGTTTACTTGACCCCATTAGATTTACTTAATCCCCCAGATTTAATAAATTCTATAGGTTACATACAGTTCCATTAACATGTTCCACTTAATCTTTGTATTAAGCCTACAGATTTACATGTTCATACACTCCAAAATTTTCATTCATATTCCACAGTACAAGATATTCCCCAAATTTCCCTCTTTAATTTTCATTCCCAAACATTCCCCAACTGTCCCAATTTCGTTCATACGTATGTCTCTTACAAGATGGGCCTAGGCTCAAATGTAGCCTAGACTTCTAAATAAAAAGGGGAAGAGAGGGAGAAGAACATAAATAGGCATATAATAACAACTGAATAACATAACATGAATACAGAAAAAATACATGTAATTATAGAAAATTGTTTAGATATGAATCAGTTTATTAACAGGCATAGGCTCAGATCTAGGTTTATTAACATGTCAAGGTTACTGTTAAATTTTTATATCTAAAAGTAACAAGAACTCACAGAGATTGGATTTAAAGAATAGAGGATAATATGCTGATATTGTAAAAGAGATTCCTGTATAATTTAGATAAGAACTGTCTTGATTCAATCCAAGTTTCGGCAACATCTTCCTATCTTCATCTTAAATTTTTAGAATAGAAGTTTGAGGAAGAAGTATGAAGAAGTGTAATTGATTTGGTAGGAGCGCATGCCTTTATATAGAGTTTACAAGATAATCCTTAACCGTCAAATCTCTGTTTTTAAATCCAACTGCTCAAAAAAATAATGAACTTGGTTAACAAAATAGTCCAGAAACAAAAAAGCGAACGTCGGCAGTTCATGTGTAGGTCGACCCGCCCCCACCTGGCCAACCCATGGGTCGACCCAGGCCAAGCGTAGGGCGGCCCACAATGGGTCTAGTTCCCGCGTTTATCGCCTTCGTTTCAAGCTTCATTTTATATACATATATCCTTCTTATATGTATACAAAATTCTAACCGTTATATAATCCTCATACGATGTCTGTTTTATGCAAACTCGGAGTCTATCTGAACCAGAATTCTAAGATGAACGCAATGGTACAATCCATTTTACTTAATTCCCATCATTTAATTAAGTATATCTTTAGTTTGTTAATGTTCTTTAAAATTACGGGGTGTTACATTCTCTCCTACTTAAAGGATTTCATCCCCAAAATCTCCAAGTCTAGGAGAACGTTACTTTCCTAGCATTCACCTACAACCATCTACTCATCCATCATTCATAGGCATACATTGTCTTTAAGAGGTTTCTAATGCTTGCATGAACTTTATGCAAAGTGTTGTGCGTGTACATGTCTTTACCCTAATGCAAAAATCAGGCGGTCTACTGATTCGGTTGACCTCCTTAATGCAGTATGTGTTAGTGCCATGAATCCAAAATGTATGCAATTAGTCCTAGTATATCATGTAAACCCATATGTGTGCACAATCATCTGTCCAAATGCAACATCAATATGATGATACATCCATTTCCACCCATTAAAAAGTAAAATGCACACATATCCATATGTAGTATGAGAGTGTTTGAGCCGATCTAGTGCCTAGTGTATGTATATGCATTCACGAACAACCACTAGCAAACACTTGCATCCATCAAAGATAACGTGTCTCAAACACATGTTTACATCCATTGGTTTTCTACCTAAAGGTCGAGATTCAATCGATAGGACACACTCAAATGATAGAAGCAAGTACGAATAAAAGCTAGGAAAAAGAAGTTAAGAACATACTCTTGAAAAGAAAAGGGTACGAAGCGCGAACCTTGCCTTCAGTCTCCCAAGTTGCATCTTCGCGGTCTTCTCCCCATTGCACTTTTATTAACTTAACCTCTCTGTTGCATAGTTTCTTAACGTCTGATCCAAGTACTCGGGTAGGAACTCATCTAACTGTTGCCTCTTTTTCTACCTCCACTTCCTTAAACATGCTCGACTCAACCACCTTTGTTGTATCGTGAAGGCACTTCCGCAAATGGGAAATGTGAAAAACATTATGAAAAACTGCCAACCCCTCTAGTAATCTCACCCTATAGGCCATCTTACCTATCCTCTCTACTATGGGAAATGGCCCTACAAACCTTGGTGCCAATTTCCCTACAGATCCAAAGCGAACACAATTCCTTAGAGGTGATACTTTGATGAAAACCATGTCTCCTACCTCAAACTCAATCTCAATCCTTCACTTATTTGCATAGGACTTATGCCTGTCCTGAGCTGTCTTCATACGTCGGCGAATAAGATCAATATTTTTTGAAGTATCTCTAATCATCTCAAGTCCAAGTAGAAGCCTATCCATAGACTCCCACCAATAAGTCGGTGATCTGCAAGGTTGTCTGTATAGTGCCTCAAAGTGTCCCATGCCAATACTAGTCTGATCGCTGTTGTTGTAGGCGAACTCCACCAATGACAGATGCTCCCCCCAAGTGCCTCCGAAGTCTAGGATACATAGCCGTAAAAGATCCTCAAGAACCCTATTCACCCTCTTAGTTTGCCCATCGGTCTGAGGGTGATCTGCCATACTTAAGCATAACTATGTACATAGTGCCTCTTGCAACTCTTCCAAAACTCAATAGTGAATATGGGTTCACGATCACTCACTATGCTAGAAGGTACTCCAGGTAGACGGACTATCTCATGAAGATAAACTGATGCCAGCCATGTTGTTGTTCTATTGCTTTTAACATGAATGGAACGAACGCTCTTAGTAAGCCTGTCTACAGTGACCCAGATACAGTGTTGCCTCTCCTCGATCTAGGCAAACCATTGATGAAATCCATAGAGACGCTCCCACTTCGATTTTGGGACACCCAAAGGATGAAGCAAACCACCAGGCTTCTTCTGTTCATCTTTTACTTACTGGCAAACTTAACATCGAGCTACAAACTCTGCTACATCTTTGTTCATCTCGGCCCAAAATAAAATCCTCTTCATGTCTCGGTGCATCTTATTGCCGCCCAGATGGATAGTCATCCTAGAATGATGGGCTTCCTCAAGGACTATCCTCAACAAATCTTCAACTCGGGGAACACAAAGCCTCCCATATTATCGTAGCCACCCTTTTTCATCCGTGGAATGTCTATTAAGGTGACCAGAAATCTCCCCTCTACGGAGCCTATCCAAGATGTTTGTTATCTGTGGGTTCTCTCACTGTGAAGATCCTATCCGATCCATAAGAGTAGGTCGCACCTCTAAAGATGCTAACATATCAGATGTAAGATCCGTAGATGGCTAAAAATCGAAGGTCGATGTCTACTCCAAACTCCGCCACTCCACAAATAGAGGACTCAAAGTCTTCCTCTGCCTGCTCAACGCGTCTGCCGCTACGTTACCCTTTTTAGGTGTAAAACAATCTCAAAGTCATAGGATGCTAGGAACTCTATTCATATCTGCTGTCTCAAATTGAAGTCCTTCGGCGAGAACATATACTTCATCGACTTATGGTTTGTGTATAACTTGAACTTTTCTCCAAGGTCATAATGCTGCCAGGTTTTAAGTGCGAACACTATAGCATCCAACTCCAAATCATGGGTAAGGTAGTTCTCTCATGAACTTTCAGCTGTCTACTACCATAACATACTACACTTCCCTCTTGCATCAAGACAACACCAATCCCTATACCACATGCATCAGTGTACACTATAAACACTTTGTTCCCATCAGGCAATGTCAAAACTAGGGTTGTTGTCAGATCCCTCTTCAACCGCTGAAAAGCATCCTCACAATCAATACTCCAAGAAAAGGTCAAATTCTTCTTCGTTAATCTGGTGAGTGGGGCTGATATCTTTGCGAAGTCCTTGATAAACTTCCTATAATAGCCTACCAAACCAAGAAAACTTCTCACCTCTGTTGTATTCTTTGGAACCTTCCAATCTTGAACTGAAAACTACTTTCGCGGGATCCACCGCTATCCCATCCTTGGAGACCACATGCTCTAGAAATCTTACCTCCTTTCTCCAAAAGTGACACTAGGAGAATTTCACCTTAAGATGGTGTGCTCTGAGAGTCCTCAAGACCTCTCCTAAATGTAGGGCATGCTCTTCTTCGCTCTTCGAGAAAATTAGGATGTCATCCGCAAAGACTGCCACAAACTTGTTCAGAAACTCCCTATAAAACCTACTCATCAGATCCACAAAATATGAGGGTGCATTCGTCAACCCAAAAGGCATGACTAGCCACTCAAAGAAGCCATATGGAGTTCTGAAAGCGGTCTTATCTATACTGTCCTCGGTCACCCTAAACTGTTAAAATCCCATGGCTAGATCTAATTGCAAGAAAACAGAAGTGCCAACAAGAAGGTCAAACAGATCGTCAATCCATGGGAGTGGGTGCCTATTCTTCTTGGTAAGCTTATTCAACTCTCTGTAATCTACACATAGACGAAGTGTGCCATCTGCCTTGGTTGCGAGGATGACTGGAGCACCCTATTCTGAAATATTTCGCCTAATAAACCCCTTCTCAAGTAGCTCCCCTGCTTGTTTGCTAAGTTCCCTCCTCTCCCTAGGAGCCATGTGGCACACGAGCAATGCGACTGGCTTCGCACTATCCACCAAGTATATCCGGAAATCAATCTCATGCCTTGGAGGTAAGCCCTGAACCTCTTAAGAAACATCCGGATACTCATAGACTATGGGTACATATTGCAAATCATCGATAGAAGCATCAAGTGATTCTTGGAAACTAAGCATGATAGAACCCTTTGGGTCATAGGAAATCTCAAGGCAAGTCAAAAGTCTGATGATCCTCCTCTCACAATCTAGGATGGCACCATACATGGCTAGCCAATCCGTCCCTAGAATCAGATCATAGCCCATAAAGCCCAGAACATACGCTTCGCATTCAAACTCGACGCCTAACACAAATATCCTCAAACCCAACATATCATAGACATATGAGCCGAGCTTTTAACGGGGTTTGAGATGATTACGGGATTAGAAACAATACTAGTACTAAGGTGTAGAGACTCAACCATAGAATCAGACATAAAAGAATGAGAAGCACCATAATCAAAAAGAGTCCCAACTAGATGATCAGAAAGGGAAATCAGACCTTCAACAGAAACTTGCCTACCTCTATCCAGTCAACTGGCCTCGAGAGCATGCACCTTCCCTCCAGAAGGTCCTGCCATTTTCTCATGTCCTTGCTTCTTTGGGCATTCCTTAGTATAGTGTCCAATTTCACCACAGTTGAAATAAGCATTCTTCCTTTTTCTGAAATCCTTGACCAGATGACACAAGCTCCCACAACTATGAAATTTCTTCTTGTTCTGAGCCCTGCCGTTCTTTCCACCCTTCTTTTAGGTTTCTTTCTTGGGCCACACTTTCTAGTTTTGCATCTCATCGGTCTTAACCTCTTTCTTCTCATCCTTGCCCTCTTCATGCATCAATGCCATGTCAAAAAGTCTTTCAAAAGTTGCCCCCATTGGTATATGAGGAAATGCCAATGCTTGGAGAGGTTTCCTCTCACAAACCTTAAAGCTTTTTTGTGCGGGTATTCTTCAATTCCAAACCAAACCTTGCCAACTAATTGAACTTATAGACATACTCTTTAACAGACATACTTCCTTGCTTAAGTGCTAAGAATCTCTCCATATGTATACTCTCTTCTGCCTGAGAAAGAAACTTCGTCTCGAATCTTTATCGGAAATCAACCTAAGTATCTACTGGATGCCCTGCTTGTGTCACCTCCTACCAAAATGAAACCTCGTCCTTAAGTTGCCATGCGGCCAACTGTATCTTTCTACAGTCGTCGACCTCAAAAAGTTCAAACAAGTTCTATGTCTCTTGTAGCCAATTCTGTGCTTCCACAAAGCTTTCGGTTCCACGGAATGGTTTTCCTCCCATAGCACAGAAGTCCTTGCACATCTTAGAGAAATTATCTGCTCGTGGAGGTGGAGGAACAACGACCACTGCTAGGGAGGGGAAACTCCTTGGCCTCCGGCACTTGCCGTATCTGAACGCCCTCGGGAAGATTCGGTTCCCCAGACATGCTGAAAAGAAAGGGATTCAAACAGAGAATTGGGAAGATATTTTATATGGCTTTGGGGAATACGTTTTTCAAAAATAGACTTTTCTTTAAAAATAATTTATTTTTGAAAATAATTTTCAAAACTTTTATCCGACCTTGCAACCTTCGGCTCTGATACCAAATGTGACACCCCACGTATGTTAACGTCACTCTTTATCAGAATGCATTAAGTTCCGTAAAGCATTATAGATAAACATAAACAGAATCTCACAAGACATATGTAAAAATAGGAGCAGAAATTTAAATCTTCATTATTTAGCAGAAAAAATAGTAATCTTAAAACTAGTTACAACATCAGGCTAAAATACTAAAACCAAATACATCAAACCAAAACATCTGTCTTGCGCGAAAAACCATCAGAGTACAGAAATGTAAAATCATAATCCCCAATAATAGCCATAACAAAGTAGACAAGTAATCGAAGCGATACATCAAAGAAGATCCAGATCCAAGCAGAAATAGAGAGAGAGTCTTAATCACGACTGAGCAGTCCCACTCTGAGAAGAGAGAAAGGGAAACAAAAAGGGTGAGACATAAAATATGGCGAGTCCAGTGACTTTTTGCATATAAAGAAAAGGTAAGTAAACTGGATGAGAGATAATAGTACATACAACATGTATAAACAAGATGAATAGGATAAGCAAAATAAACAGGGTAAACTATGCTTCTCAACTACTTTTCTCTAAACCAATACTAGTATACAGGATTTATGACAGGATTAGGTGTTCCCTAACATAACGGAAACAGAATGATCCCAACAGAAACAAATGGTAGTTTTAGGTATACTCTAGTTTCATAATTTTTTTACCCCAAACAGAAATAACAGGTACCTCAATAGAAATAACGAGTGTTACCCCAAACAGAAATAACAGTTGTTACCCTAAACAGAAATAACTAGTACCCTAACAGAAACAAGCATGTCTAGATGTACGCTAATTACTACCCCCAAGTGATCGACTCCCAAATGTGTAAATATCATGTGTCAGCTCCATAGTAAGGTGCATTACTTCCTAAAGTGGTAACCTGCAGAAGGACACAGACCTATTTACTAGTGCTACAATGGCTTATTTTCCCATAAATATCGGACATATGCATGACCATGACTGTTGGAACGCGCCCGTATACGCCCCTTTTCAAACGAACCTCTTACTATCAGTTCAGTATGCGTGGCCTAACCCCTACCTAGTGTGGGGTTCCCGTTTAATACCAGAATGGGTTACTGGCTGATATGGGCCCCACACAATAGATGACCTAAGTCAAACCCCTAAACATGTGTCCCCAATTAACTAGGATTTTAACAGATTAAGTCTTACAGCATAACCCCCACAGATTTAACAGGTTTCAGATTAACAGGTTCGAATAACCACCACAGATTTAACGGTTATAGATTAACAGGTTCGTATAACCCCCCATAGATTTAATGGGTTAAGTTTTACAGGTCAACAAGTTCATATAATCCCTACAGATTAAACTGATTTACTTAACCCCATATTTTAATGTGATACCCCTGAATTTTTAATTGAGTTCAAAATTTAATTTTGGGATTTTTTTGAATATATTTTGAATTTAATAAGGTTTAAAAGTAAATATTGATTTAATAATTCTTTTCATTAGTTTGAATAAATAATTTTATTTTATAAAGACTTATTTTGAGGATATTTTTAATACTTTAATAAGTATTACTATTATCTAATTTTTGATAGTTTATAAAGATTTTGGTATAAAATGATATTTATAGGATTTTGCAAGTATATTTTAATTTATATATAAAGACATAAATTTTGTAATGTTTATATATTTTATAAGATTTAATTTGAGTAAATTTCATAGATATATTTCTATAATTGAAAATATAAGAGGTAATATTCTTTTGTATGATAAGTTACACACATAAATGTAAACAATTGGTTACAAGCACATTTGTTACAAAAATGTTACCATAAAATAGATTATTTTAAATAAATAAACACACCATTTTGGCAACCATGCATTTAAGAAATTTTTATATGACACCATGTGTCTCCATAGGTGTATTGATACGTGAGATAAAAAAATTAATAAGGACATATGTCCTTGATTCAAAATACAAATCTATCCTTGAATGCACATATAAAAGACGCACGCACCCATTATTTTTCCCATTGATTCTCGCATTTTCCTTCTGACATATTCTCCCTTCCCTCTCATGTGTATCTGCCCTCTTCTACTTCAATACCATTGCTCACTTCTTTCCTTCGCATCGCTCCCCTTTCCCAGACTTCACCAAACTCACGCCACCACAGTCGCAACTCCAGTCCGCAGCTTTCTTCCCCTCCGCCACCCTAACATCCGCACCATCAAACTCCACTCCCTCATGTCAGCAAACCAATCCACACTCCACATTAGACGCAGCCACTCCTATCTCCTCCACTGCCCGCTGCCCTTAACTCCTCCGCCACTACTGACGTCTGCTTCAATGGCATTGCACCGCCGCCGACTACAGAACCTCTATCGCCACCTCTAGCAATTCCCAGTCCAATAAACAATCTCTGGCCTTCCCAAAATAAGCCACGCCTCTCTCCTCTAACCCCTGCCACCTCTGTCACCATCCAGTCCCCCATCTCCGGCGTGTCAGTCCTCCACCAGCAGTCCTCGCCACACCACGGCCACCCAGTCCGCCCACTTCCTCTCCACGTGGCCACCCATCTCTAAAAAAAATATAGCCATCGTTCTCCTTTTAAAACGTGAACAAACAACTTTGCCAACCTTCCTCTTTCTTTCAGTCCACGTCAACAACAATTCCAACTACCCAAGTTTGCCATCCAGTCCTTCTCCATTGTTCCCCTTCCATCCGCTCGTAACGCAAGCCTGCCCCTTTCTTTCAGGAATTAATTCAAGTGTTTAAGGTGTACACTAGTGGAAAAGGGGTGTGCACAACGTCTGCAAAGAGTGTACGCAGTCTACGTGATCGTTGTAGGCTCTATTCGCAGTTGAGAACGAATGTTAACGGTTAAGTTGGAAAGTATGCATGTGAGATTTCTAATTTAAATTTATTTCAAATTAGTTATTATGTATAAATAAAATTGTTTTTAGTTAAATAATTGGTTAATGATCATGAATTGTGATGAATGATTATTATTGGTTGTTTAATGGATGTTCATGCAGTTAAAAACACCATAAACACTGAGCGTAATTGACGGTAACACTCTGTGCACAGTTAATTGATTATTGTAATCATTGTGGTTGTGATAGATGAACTTGTTCTTGTCTATTTGGCTAAATTATTTGGTAAATTCGGATTGCATGAATTCGCACCGACACCATAGCTGTATGATTGTACGGTTAATCGATTTAAATTCTCCTTCCATTTAAATGAAGATTTATTTAATAAAATAAGGGTAGTAAATTTAGTTTTAAATTTGAATTTAAAACTGTTTGGGAATTGAATTGAGTAAACATTACTCGATTGAGATGAAATGGTTTTGAAAACAATTCCGATTGCTCATTGGTTATTTAAGTATTGACTTGGGATCGGGAAATGATATTCAGCACTGATCTTGTGCGTACGACTTTAACGGTTAATTGTAAATAATTAACTGAGCTTTGATGGGAAAGAATATCATTTCAATTTAAAATGAAAATTGAAATTTAAATAATTATTTTTGGAAATGATTATTTTGGAAAGAATTAAACAACTTGGAAATTATTTTCATTAAATGTCAGTTTAAGATAGTATGAAGAAATTGGAAATGGGAATGATGAATTTTATGTGAATACTTGATGTCATAAGGTTCTTGGAAGAATATTCAAACGATTTACAAATAAAATGTTATTTTTATATGATTTTATTTGAAATGAAAATTTGGAAATTAAATCGAGTTGAACTAAAATTAGGAATATAAAAATATAATTTCAAGGAAAAGAAATTTTGAATACGGTTTTATTCTAAGCTACGGGAATTTGATTTATTTTGGGAAAAGGAACAGAATGATTTTTAGTTAAACATTATATAAAGTGAATCGAACGCGTCACGTAACGATAGTTCGATAATATCGATTTCAAATTTCAAATGGTTACAACATAAACATTTTGAATCGAATTGAAGTGAAACGAAAAATGTCGGATTTCTGTTAATAATAGTTTTTGAATAAAAGAGAAATTTTCAAATTTCATTGTATGGTTTTCATGTTATGGTTAAAATAAAATTTGAAAAGGTTGTTATACATGCAATTCGACGACCGTAATGGAAAATCGAATAAAATGAGCTTACAAAAATTATTTAAAAATCCAGAAAATATGATAAATTATATTTTGTTATATTTAAGTGAGTTGAGTTTAAATATGTGAATATGGAATGATTTTGTATCTATATGGTTAAATAATCATTTCGTAGTGCTTTCCATAACACTTGTAACGTTATTATACATTTCTTTGAAAATGATCGGAATTTGAAGATTATAAACCATAAACCATTGCTTATATTATGAAAGAGGATTTATTGAATATTTTTGAAAGATTTTAAAAGAGTTAAATTGGATGGTATGGAATTCATTTAAACTATAAAGTAAGATATGGGAAGTTTGAATTAAAAAGGAAACGAGTTGGGATAGAATTGGTCGTTGGATATTCGATATGGAATCCTAAGATTGGACGAATACTATCAAAAATCGTTAACCATATTCATATCCAGATTCTAATGGTGTTTGCCCGAGTTTGTGAATCAATATCAAATATAAGTCGACTAAATTACGTTTGAACTTATAATTGAAATATCAATCATTTGATTTATCATAAATGAAGATTTCAATCCAAATTACGATTTGGTGGTTTTGGAAACTTATGGAAAGAGATATAGACGAATAAATGGATTTGGTTTTTAAAATATAAGGTTGAAAATGAATACTGAATTTCAAGGAAAGGATTAAGATGATAATGGGATCTAAGGGAATTGAATAAATCCAACCCTGAGTTATAGTAAAGTAATACGTTTTGGAATGAGATTTGAATTGAAAATTTGTATAGACCATAGCTACTGATTTTAAAGTGCGCTTATTACTTGGAAATTCCAGGATCGGATATGGGTCCGGAAACCATTCCAAGTAATAATACGACGTTATAAAGCAACTTAAGATTTGGAAACCGACGAGCGAAGCCTGGGATTTCTTGAATCAGTTGGATTGAATGCTGATGTCTCGGATTGGTCCGTACAACCAAGCGAGGTTATAAGTGGCATGATATCTGAATATTTTTGGAGATTTTTGGATGATGTTTCATTCAGACCCAGAATGGACATATATGGATTGTGTGTCCAACATTGTAATTAACTGTGTAACACTGTTTTATCAATATATATCTGTTTGGTGGTGGTGAATTACTCTCTTACTTAACACCCTTCTCTAAGACGTATGAGCTTAGAGGTTATATATTAGAATTCAGTGAAGCGTTGTTAATGGATAATGTGGCATACTTAAGATATGTAATGAGCTATGGATGATTAAAGCATGGCTTTTTTAAGCGTAGCTTTGTGTATACCGTAACCTCGGCAAGCCTTACACCCCGGAAAATGGCCAAAACAGGAAAGATGCAGCGAGGTTAAGGTTAGTCATTTCCTTTCTAGGTAAAAAGGTGTACTATGGTATGAAGCCCAAGTATTAATCTATGTGGATAACTTCTATTTTATATGTGATGTTGCGAGGCCTCGGTTTAAAGGTTGGTAACGAACGGGAAGTGATATACTCAGGCGTGCTCTAAGTTACCTAGTTAAGAGGTAATCCGAACTCGTGTTGGCAGAGAGCCCGATTTGGTTATCGGGGCGTCCCTCTAGAGGTGTACCCATCGGTTCGGTAAGGAAGTTCCTTTGCCTGGTCATTTGTTGGAAATCCAAATTCCACTACGAGCCCGTGTAATTTTAGTTATATAGCCTGCTATCGGCAGGATTACGTCATTGTAATGGGATGGGGCATTATGCTGGGTATGATTAATGCATTTATTTGTGAAATTTGTTTCACACTATGCACTAATAATAATAGAGGATTTTCATGTATCAAGCATTTTTTACTATCATAAGGAGAAACCTCGCTCATGTGTGCGTTTGCATTGTGTGTGTGCCACGAGACCATATGTTAGTTTCATTTTCAAAAGTCATTACGAATTTTGATGCATGGGTATTCACATTGCGTAAACCCGTTCCGCATTAGCGGCATGGTCCGGTAAATTTCCCAACTTTAAAATGAATCCCAAATAAGAACTGTGTTTTGAATTCTCACATTATTCCCAAAACTGACCTAGAGTTTATTGTTTCCCATACCTAAACTCTGGGTGCCCATAATTTTTCATGGGAAGCTAGTAGTTTGGTCTGCAGGTTTAGATTTTAGAGTTGGATAGAGATTAGAAGCTAGAGTTATGATTTGGATTTTCTTATTCCGCTGGAGAGTTTGTTTCCGCTGAGCATACATGGTAATCTGATATTCCTTGTAATCTTTGATGTAATCAATGAAATGAATGAAAATTTTCTGTTATATTTTGTGAAAATATGTAAGTACCCACAACAATCTGCCTTCGTGAATGGTTTAAGTTGGTTTAATTACCGGTGAGAACCAATCAAAAAGGCGGGTCGTTACAAAATTGGTATTATAGCTTTGGTTTAAACAAAGCTATGAGGTACGACATATTTGAACAAAAGATACGACTCATCAGGGTTACAATATCTCATTAAAGATAGGGTTAGGAATACCTTAGAATGAGATTCCGGAATATTGCGTTTGATAGAGCGTATTTTCCTTATAAAATCGATAAGTTGAATGGGAATTTGTGAACTTAAAATTTAAGTATTAGATTTGTTTGATATGAACGAATTTGGATAAATAAATTAAAGTATAAAATCCTTTTAAAAAGGTAATTAAGGAAATGTTGGATTTGCACTAAACCGTAAGTAAAGTTCCTTAACCATTTTGTATAAGAATTATTTCTGGTTTTGTTCGGTAGGAATAAGGATGACCTGATTAAGACCCTTAACCATTTTATATGATTTTTGGTTTGGTATGTAAATCCCTTTAAAAAAATTGGATACTTTGAAAAGGAGAAATTTGGGTACAAACACTTATTTCAAATCATTTTGGTTAAGTTAAACAAATGATGAGTTTTGGATTTAATAAAAAAATTGGATGATTTCTAAAGCTTTAAATTTTTACGTTTAGCGTTGAAAACCTCTTAGCATTAGACAATACCTCTCTCAGTTTCAGCCTAGCAGTAGCTCTGGGTCTAGCTCAGAGGATTCCATTATAGACATCTCTAGCGATGAAAATCAAGGAAGTAAGGTTTTTCAATTTCAATCTTTTTTACTTCGCCTGTCACACCACATAAAAAATTTGCAATTTGAATTGGGAGAGATGGCTGAGTGGACTAAAGCGAAAGATTGCTAATCCGTTGTACGAGTTATTTGTACCGAGGGTTCGAATCCCTCTCTCTCCGCTCCCCTCGATCGTTTTAGACTTTCAAAATCTTTTTTTTTTATTCCTCATGTCCAGGATTACGGCCCCCCAGTGAGCATAAGATCGTCGAGATATCCTCAGATTCTACCCCGACAGAGGATCAGGTTATATACCCCGATAGTGATATGGATGTTGGATCGGGACCATTATCCTGATATGCTAGGAGCAGACCTAGATCCACAACAGGATAAGTCGGTGATGATGTAAGAGTATGTACCAGGACCAGCGATTCTTGATCAGATGACAGGGATTGAGGCAGCAACTCATTTCGGGATTGAGAGTCCCCCCGATTTGGATGAGCATACATTAGAGGTTATATGGCAGCAGATCCTTGATGAGAGGGATCAGCAGTTGTTGGGAGACGCCGCACTAGCACAGGCTGCACTAGAGGACATCGGTTGGCTTATAGACCTTGCATTAGTTGACATGTTTGATGTGTTGTTACATGGGCAAGGGTAGTCAGTAGTTATAGCTGAGGACGACCCACTTCCAGAGATGGGAGATAATGGATTTGACGATGTTATGGAGGAGGTGGAGCAGCTCCTGCATGATGATGATGTTGTAGCAGACGATGATAATGTAGTAGCAGATGATGATGATATCATAGCAGGTGATGATGAGTTTGAGCAGCCTTTAGATGAGGCTAATGAGGATAGATTTATGGGCAACGAGGATGATGGATTTATAGTAGATGGGGATGGATTCATCATAGTACATGATGATGGGGAGGTTGTTGATGATGATGGTTTTTTGGCTGATAACGAGGAGGAGTTCGTTAATGAGGAACCAGAGGAGATTAGTTTGTCTGGTTCATCCAACGATGGATCAAATGCATCAGATGAGTAGTGTGGGATGAGTTTAAATCTTATATGTATTGTTTATATTATCTTAAGTGCTTAGATGTACTAGGATGTTTTGGGCTAGGACGGTTTTTGAGGGACTAGTACCTGATAGGTATACTTTTTGGTGATTGTATATTTTTGGACTACCTCAAGTACGTAGTACGTACTCAGGTAGGGATAGGTACATTTTTGTATGCTAACTTGGATTATCTGTATAACATGACTTTTTGGGTTTAATAAAATATGTGTATGTTCTATTTTTATGAGAAAATTTAAATCTATTTATTCTAAATATTTATGGAATCTGTTCCAAAACAATAATGAGTAGTCTGATTTAAAATTTGTATAAAGTTTAAAACCAACCGTTTATCCTTTTTGGTGACAAAAATTCTAAAGGGGGGTTGAATGTGATACCCCTGAATTTTTAACTGAGTTCAAAATTTTAATTTTGGGATTTTTCTGAATATATTTTGAATTTTATAAGGTTTAAAAATAAATATTGATTTAATAATTCTTTTCATTAGTTTGAATAAATAATTTTATTTTATAAAGACTTATTTTGAAGATATTTTTAATATTTTAATAAGTATTACTATTATCTAATTTTTGATAATTTATAAAGATTTTGGTATAAAATGTTGTTTATAGGATTTTCCAAGTATATTTTAATGTATATATAAAGACATAAATTTTGTAATGTTTATATATTTTATAAGATTTATTTCAGTAAATTGCATAGCTATATTTCTATTATTGAAAATACAAGTGGTAATATTCTTTTGTATGATAAGTTACACAAATGTAAACAATTGGTGACAACCACATTTGTTACAAAAATGTTACCATAAATTAGATTATTTTAAATAAACAAACACACCATTTTGGCAACCATGCATTTAAGAAGTTTTTATATGACACTATGTGTCTCCATAAGTGTATTGATGCATGAGATAAAATAATGTAATAAGGACATGTGTCCTTGGTCAAAAATACAAATCTATCCTTGAATGCACATATAAAAGACGCACACACCCATTATTTTTCCCATTCACTCTCGCATTTTCCTTCTGCCATATTCTTCCTTCACTCTCACGTGTATCTACCCTCTTCTTCTTCAATATCGTTGCTCACTTCTTTCCTTCGCACCGCTCCCCTTTCTCAGAATTCACCAAATTCACGCCATCACAGCCGCAACTCCAGTCCGTAGCTTTCTTCCCCTCCACCACCCCAACATCTGCACCATCAAACTACATTCCCTCACATTAGCAAACCAGTCCACCACCCCCACATTAGCCATAGCCACTTCCATCTCCTCCACCGCCCACTGCCCTTAACTCCTCCGCCACTTCTGACATCAGCTTCAACGGCTTTGCACCATCGCCGACTGCAGCACCTCCGTCGCCACCTCCGACAATTCCCAGTCCACTGAACAATCTTTGACCTTCCCAAAATAAGCCACGCCTCTCTCCTTTAACCCCTACTGCCTCTGTCACCATCCGGTCCCCCCATCTCCGGCGTGTGATTCCTCGGCCAGCAGTCCTCGCCACACTACAGCCATCCAGTCCCCTCACTTCCTCTCCACGTGGCCAATCCTCTCTAAAAAAAATATAGCCATCATTCCCATTTTAAAACGTGAGCAAACAACTTTGCTAACCTTCCTCTTTCTTTCAGTCCACATCAGCAACAATTCCGACTACCCAGGTTTGCCATCCATTCCTTCTCCGTTGTTCCCCTTCCGTCCGCTCGTAATGCAAGCCCGCCCCTTTGTTTCAGTAATTAATTCAGGTGTTTAAGGTGTACACTAGTGGAAAAGAAGCGTGCGCAACGTCTGCAAAGAGTGTACGTAGTCTACATGATCGTTGTAGGCTCTATTCGCAATTGAGAACAAACGTTAATGGTTAAGTCGGAAAGCAAGCAGGTGAGATTTCAAATTTAAATTTATTTTAAATTAGTTATTATGTTCAATTAAAATTGTCATTAGTTTAATAATTGGTTAATGATCATGAATTGTGATGAATGATTGTTATTGGTTGTTCAATGGATGTTCATGCAGTTAAAAACACCGCAAACATTGAGCGCAATTGACTGTAACGCTTTGCGCATAGTTAATTGATTATTTTAATCGTTGTGGTTGTGATGGATGAATTTGTGCTTGTCTATTTGGTTAAATTATTTGGTTAATTCAGATTGCAAGAATTCACACCGACACTGTAGCAGTGTGATTATACGGTTAATCAATTTAAATTCTCCTTCCATTTAAATGAAGATTTATTTATTAAAATAAGGGTTGCAAATTTAGTTTTAAATTTGAATTTAAAACTGTTTGGGGATTGAATTGAGTAAACATTACTCGCATGAGATGAAATGGTTTTGAAAACAATTCTGATTGCTCATTGGTTATTTAAATATTGAATTGGGATTGGGAAATGATATTCAACATTGATCTTGTGCGCTCGACTTTAACGGTTAGTTGTAAATAATTAACTTAGTTTTGATGAAAAAGAATATCATTTCAATTTAAAATGAAAGTTGAAATTTAAATAATGATTTTTAGAAATGATTATTTTGGAAAGAATTGAACAACTTGGAAATTATTTTCATTAAATGTCAGTTTAAGATAGTATGAAGAAATTGGAAATGGGAATGATGAGTTTTATGTGAATACTTGATGTCATAAGGTTTTGGAAGAATATTCGAACGATTTGCAAATAAAATGTTATTTTTATTTGATTTTATTTGAAATGAAAATTTGGAAATTAAAATGAGTTGACTAAAATTAGGAATATAAAAATATAATTTCAAGGAAAAGAAATTTGGAATACGGTCTTGTTCTAAGCTACGGGAATGTGTTTTATTTTGGGAAAAGGAACGGGATGATTTTTGGTTAAAACATTATATAGAGTGAATTGAATGCGTCACGTAACGACAGTTCGATAATATCGATTTCAAATTTCAAATGGTTATAACTTGAACGTTTTGAATCGAATTGACGTGAAACGAAAACCATCGGATTTCTATTAATAATAGTTTTTGAATAAAAGAGAAATTTTCAAATTTCATCATATGGTTTTCAAGTTATGGTTAAAATAAAATTTGAAAAGGTTGTTATACGTGTAGTTCGACGACCGTAATGGAACATGGAATAAAATTAGCTTATAAAAATTATTTAAAAATCCAGAAAATATGATAAAATATATTTTGTTATATTTAAGTGATTTGAGTTAAATTATGTGAATTTGGAATGATTTTGAATCTATATGGTTAAATAATCATTCTGTAGTGCTTTCCATAACGCTTGTAACGTTATTATACATTTCTTTGAAAATGATCGGAATTTGAAGAATATAAACAATAAACCGTTGCTTATATTATGGAAGAGGATTTATTGAATAGTTTTGAAAGATTTTAAAAGAGTTAAATCAGATGGTAGGGAATTTATTTAAATTATAAAGTAAGATGTGAGAAGTTTGAATTAAAAAGGAACGAGTTGGGATAGAATTGGTCGTCAGATATTCGATATGGAATCCTAAGATTGGAAGAATACTATTAAAAATCGTAAACCATATTCATATCTAGATTCTGATGGTGTTTGCCCGAGTTTGTGAATCAATATCAAATATAAGTTGATTAAATTACGTTTAAAAATATAATTGAAATATCAATCATTTGATTTATCATAAATGATGATTTCAATCCAAATTACGATTTGGTGGTTTTGGAAACTTATGGAAAGAGATAACCACGAATAAATGGATTTGGTTTTTAAAATATAAGGTTGAAAATGAATACTTAATTTCAAGGAAAGGATTAAGATGATAACGTGGTCTAAGGGAATTGAATAAATCCAACCTTGAATTATAGTAAAGTAATATGTTTGGGAAGGAGATTTGAATTGAAAATTTGTATGGACCATAGCTATTGATTTTAAAGTGTGCTTATTACTTGGAAATTCCAGGATTGGATATAGGTCTGAAAACCATTCTAAGTAATAATACAACGTTATAAAGCAACTTAAGGTTTGGAAACTGACGAGTGAAGCCTGGGAATTTCTAAATCAGTCGGATTGATTGCTAATGTCTCGAACTGGTCCGTACAACCAAGTGAGGTTATAAGTGGCATGATATCTGAATGTATTTGGAAATTTTTGGATTATGTTGCAAAAGAGATTCCTGTATAATTCAGATAAGAATTGTCTTGATTCAGTCCAATTTTCAGCAGCATATCCCTATCTTCATCTTAAATTTTTAGAATAGAAGTTTGAGGAAGAAGTATGAAGAAGTTGAATTGATTTAATAGGAGTGCATGCCTTTATATAGAGTTTAAAAGATAGTCCTTAACTGTCGAATCTCTGTTTTTAAATCCAGCCGCTCACAAAATAGTCCAGAAACAAAAAAACGAACGTCGCTAGATTATGTGTAGGTCGACCCACCCCACCTAGGTCGACCCATGAGTCGACCCGAACCAGGTGTAGGTCGGCCCACAATGGGTATGGTTCCCGCCCTTGACACCTTCATTTCAAGCTTCGTTTATTTTGAATTATATTTACATATATCCTTCTTATATGTATACAAACTTCTAACCTTTATATCTTCCTCATACGATGTCTGTTTTACGCAAACTCGAAGTTTATCTGAACCAAAATTTCGAGATAAACGCAATGGTATAATCCATTTTACTTAATTCCCATTATTCAATTAAGTATCTCTTTGGTTTATTAATGTTCTTTAAAATTATGGGTGGTTACACATTTCAGGATGACCACCTTGATGGGTGGTTAAGTTCGAAATTAATTCTTAATTTTTTTTGCGGCTCAATCAATTTACTTGTCCTCTTTAGTGACCAACAACTAAGGATAAAAAGGGAAGCTATTTCTGTGAAGAGATCTAATGGAACGTTTTATCTTTGCGATAACCACGACAAGCTTAGTAAATTCCTTACCCAAAATTGATGATCTATAGGGTAGTAGTGCTAAAATCTGAAAGTGTGCATGTGTACTTGTCAAGTATAGTATACTCACAAGGATCGTGTAATATGACAAACAATATTCAAGTACGAAGCAATAGCTAATCACAGAACTATATAATAGTAAATGCAGTGAAAATTGAAAAATCACACCAGAGATTTTTATACTGGTTCGAAGCACCGTCCTACGTCCAGTCCCAGACTTCTATCTGTATTTTCACTAACAACAACCTCACTTCACCTGGAGGAACAGGTTTACAACACCCGAGTAGCCGAACGGGAATTTCACGCCTCTATCAACACGAGGACTTCACAACTTGCCTCTTACAACACGGAGGACTTCAAACTTGCCTCTGACAACACGGAGGACTTCAAACTTGCCTCCTACAACACGGAGGACTTCAAACAAGACAGGTAGACTTGTAGTTTGACAATGTGTGTTCACAACCTTCCTATAATCTGATCCTCGAGAATATACTTTGAATGCGTAGACTTAAGGAAGTAGAACGCTTGTTGAATCAAATGATATTAAATTAATTCAAGGATTCAACAAGTATTTAAATTTGGAGAGCTTTTGTTTTGCAAAGAGTATGAAAATGCAATTCAGAAATTAGAGAGAATATAGAATGATTCAGTTGTTTGAAATGATGAAATCAAGATGTTTATATAAGAAATAAACAGTTGTAACCATTTGTGAAAAGTTACAAACAATAGTCGTGATCGTTGGTGAAGAGAAAGAGAAGCAACTCTTGAAGAAATTAAAGTGTCTATACGAAAAGTTGCTTCTGTTTAAAAACGGTCGACAAGTCAAAAATCACCGGTCGACTGATTGAAATTAATTACAAATTAAAACTTCCAGAAAATAGCCGTTATGTGCAAAAACAACATAACCGGTCGACTGGTCCTTTTTGTCCGGTCGACCGTTTTATGGCTGTGGACCAGAGGACCTTGGTCCATAGTCTTATCACTCTGCACTCTTTCCCGGTCGGAGCCTGGACCGTTTGGGCTTTTTCTATGACTTTTCAATTCCTCAAATATACATATTTCAGCAACGAATATATGATATTATTTTGTGCATTCGTGTTATACTTTGAGGATAGATTTTAACATATTTCTAACATGAGTCAATGTAAAAACCTTATCTCTATGAAATGATCTTAATTACACCTTTATATGTTGGCATCGATCAAAATCTTGTTCTCAACATTCTCCCCCTTTTTGATTGATGACAACACCTTGGATTTTCTCCCTCTGAATATAAAGCTCCCCCTGAATTTCTGCAACATTTGTTAGTTCATAATATATTAAATCTTACCTTTTGATTCCTGCATTAACAAATGTTAGCACACATATACTACTACCATGTTAAGCACATAATTTTAAATGATAGTATATGTAACATGAATGATATGAATAACCATAAGAGAAAATATTTCTCCCCCTTTGTCATCGATTAAAAAGAATAAATACCATAATAAGCACAGTAATCGAGAGTAGTAGAGAATACAAATAATTATATCACCTTTAGGAGATATTGAATCATGTGATTTTTTTTTTAATAAGCTGGGTTTTCAAACATATTTAGAGATACCATATAACCTTCTCTTTGTTGTGGTGTAACTGCAAAAAATAAGATTAAGTTCATGGTACCCACCTTTTTATAAGGTCCTAAGAGTTAGGTCTTAGGAGCCCAAACCCATACGGGTCCGGTATCCCCTTTATATATATAATTAGAATTATAATGCACAGTATTCATAAAATGTTGAATATATTTGTTCCTAATCAAATTATTATTTGTTTTAGGAACCCATATCTTGATAGTCTTGACATTTTTCTTTTGAAACTTCACAGCTGGTTTTGACTTAGAATATAATAAACTAGGATTTTTCTTAGCTTTATCTTGTTTTACATTTTTCCTTTTGAAACCAAGATGTTTCTGGGTTTCTTGTTTCTTATATCCCAAACTTTGTTTATTTGAAGCAGATTGTGAATTCTCAATGATTTTTGTCAAATTTTCTCGACCTTTGTTAAAGTTAGAAACATTTTGAGTGATGTTATCTAACTTAATTTGTAAACCATCCTTTTCTAGGTCTAGAATTTTGACTTTTTCCTTAAGCTCATGATTTTCAGTTGTAAGAGCATCGTTTTTCTCTTTTTGAGTTTCAATTTCTTGACTCAAAAGAGATAATTGAGAATCAATATTAGATGATGATTCTTGAGCTTTTTCAAGTTCCTCTTCTAATATTTTCTTCTCGTCTTTTAACATATCTCGTTCAAACTCTGCTCTACTTAAATCTGCTTTGGCTTCTTTGCATTTTCGTTTTATTTCTTTAAATTTAACTATCAATTCGGCATTAATATCATGAACTTCTTCAAATGTAGGAATTTGTACCTCATCTTCTGTTGCCATGAAACAAATATTTGCTTGTTCATTTTCTGAATCACTTTCACTCTTTGATGAAGACGAGTCTGAATCATCCCATGTGACTGAGAAAGCTCGTTTCATTGATTTATCTTTCTTGTATTTGAACTTGTCATTTTCTAACTTCTTCTTTGGTTCTAGACAATCTTTGTGCATGTGCCCCTTTTTATGGCAGTTGAAACATTCTACAGCTGATGATGATGGTCTATTTGATCCAGACTTCTTTTTATTATATCGACTAGCTTTTAGTTGTTTCAAGAATTTTTTGAAACCTTTTGCAATGAATGCTAGTTCTTCATCTTCAGAATCTGATTCATCTTCATCTTTTTCAGCATGAAATGCTACAATTTTCTTTTCTTCTTTCGGTCCCTTTCTAGCCTGCAAATTTGCTTCATAGGACATTAGATTTCCTATCAATTCATCTGGCTTCATGACTCTTCAATTGCTAATACTTTTCATTCCCATTCACTAGTCAGAGAATATAGGACTGTCGAGATGACATCAAAATCTGAATATTTTTGTCCTAAGCCAATAAGTGCATGATGAATTGTTTGAAACCGTGAATACATATTATTGATTGTCTCATTCGGCTTCATTTTGAAATTTTGAAACTGACTTTTTAGCATGGCTATTTTGGCTTGTTTAACCTTGTTAGTACCTTCATGAGTGGTTTTTTAGCGTTTTCCAAATTTGATAAGCAGTGGTGCAGATACTAATACGGTTATATTCATTTTGGTCTAATGCACAAAACAACATATTTATTGCTTTTGCATTTACGGCTGCTGTTGTTTTCTCAGCCGGTGTCCATTCTGAATACTCTGTTGTTGGATTCACTATTTCTTTTTGTATAGCATTCCAGGCATCATAGCTATTTGACTGCATGTAAAATGACATACGTGTTGCCCAATAGCTATAATTAAGACCATTGAAGAATGGAGGTCTTTATGTTGATTGACCTTCTGTGTAAGTGGTGTTTTGAGTGCTAGAACTTGGGTTATTTGCCATATTACAAGAATATATCAAATAACTGTGTTACGGTTATAAGATGACCGTGCTCAGATACCAATTGAAATTGTGCGTGTGTACTTGTCAAGTATAGTATACTCACAAGGATCGTGTAATCTGACAAACAATATTCAAGTACCACTACTACAAAAGTGGGCATATTCGACATTATTTTACTGTGGCCGTAGATCAAAAAAGCGTTGCCGTAGGTCATTTTTTCAAATAGGCAACACCATGGGGGCGTGGCATCCGCGGTCGTTGCATTAGGCCTCTAAGGCAACGCTTTTGCCCATCTATGGCCACGGAAAGAAAGTGTTGCATTATAACCCTATTGCAACAGCATATGCATGTAATGCAACAACATACAGCGTTGCCTTAAGCAGAAGCCATAGCCTAGCTTCCAGGTCATGGTAGCGGGGGCCACATGAACTTTCCACGTCAGCAGCCAACGTGTCACATGCCACGTCAGCTCTCCACATCAGCTGTACATGTGTCACATGCCATGTCAGCTAACCACGTCAGTTGCCAACGTGTCACACGTCACGTCAACAGTGGGGCCCACGTGCCATGTGGAATTAATAATATTTTATTTAATGCAACACCATTGTATTATGTAATGCAACACCATTATCTTTAAATGCAACATCAGAAAAAAAGTAAATGCAACAGCAGAAAACAACAAATGCTACATTAGAAAAAAGCAAATACAACGGTTTAATTAAATATTCTGCAATACCAGTTTTGTACATTAAATAAACTCATTCGAAACATTCATCATCACATTCAAACCATCTAAAATATTCTACATATCATTCTTCGGTTGCATCCAATACATACCATCAAAAATATTCTGCAATAACAGATGCTAGCGTGTGCAACCCATCTTGACTCGTAAGAGAATACTTACAGCTCTTTTTATGCACCTAGACGACCATCAAGAATCTCGATTCATGCTCTGGATTCTTCGCACATTTTTTTAATAAATTCTCCCTTGCGTCCAAACATGCACAGTTTCCAGTTGGCTGTTCTTTTGTTGCGCCATGCACAATGCTTGTACCAATTAGTGTGTTTTTTACTTCCTAACCTGATAAGGCAGTCAAAACAAAATTTTAGAGGGCCTAAGGGGTTGAAATCATATGCATTCATACACCGTAGTTATGATCCATAATCATGTAACAATAGATAAGCTTCTTGTTCGTCGTTTTAAAGGAGCCTCAGATGGAGTAGAGTGTGTGTGACGAGGGCATCTTAAATAACCTTTTTACTTCCTAACCTGATGAATGACGAGGGCATTCTATTGGAATAAAAACTGCTTTGCCAAGATACTGCCCAACTGTCCATTGCTCCATTCCTGATAATTATTTAGAGTGGAGCAAAAGAGACAAGCGAAGATCTGCAATACTAGAAAAGGAGCAAAAAAATATTTGTTGATGACTACAAGTAAACAGCTAAACAACTTACCATATTCCTTCTTGAGCTTCTTCTTGTGACCCTTTTAATTCTCGTCTCTTTGTAAAAGAAGTACTTTTACTTCTTGCTAATGACTACAAATAAACAGCTAACCATCTTGTACATGAAGTACTTAAGTAAACAGGGTAGGAGTCCATGACCAACCATGGTTCAGGCGGTGGCTACGGGTGCAATATGCAGTTCCATTAACAACAAATTTTACTTGCATATGTATGTTAATTATCATAATACTAATCAGCAAGCATGAGGATTCAATAGCAAAGGAACTACACACTTACACAGTGCGGTTTGCATGCACAAATAACACAAAACCAGTATGTCCAAGTTAAAAAAAAGAGATAGACCTAAGTACTGTTGACGCATAACTATGGGTACAGTTCGGGTTCCCAAAAGGCTTAAGCTAAGCATGCATTCGTTTTCCAGATTTCCCTATGTTAAGTGGAAGCAATTTAACATAAACTGTGTGATTAACTTCAAGACGAGTGCGGCGAACCCCCCTGTCTTTAATATAAAATGTGGAAGCAATTTAACATAAACTGTGGAAGCAATTTAACATAAACTGTGTGAAATACAAGATATGCAAACACAAACAAGTGCACCCATGAAATGAATGTAATCGTAAGTAAAACTTACGATTGGCGACGACAGGGCGAATGAAGGCGAGCTGCTGCGAAGGCAGAGAGGCTTCGGCTTGAAGAAGGAAGAGTATTTGCACTTTCTGGGGAGAAAGAAAGCAAATCAAAATTAGAACCAGTGAACAAAAAAAGAGGAAGCTCAATCTAAAAGGCATCCCGTTTTCTCTTACGTGCATGCTTCACAAGAAAAAAAGGTATTTCTAAATTCAATTTGGGTATAGACAGTTTGAGATTTTGATACATTATCATACTTTTTTCATCGTGTCACCTACTACCATTGACTAAAAATGACAGTTTACATTCAATGTATATTTTGGCTTTAATAAAAATTAACCAAGTGCTATGTGTCAAACATAATTAGGAAATGAAGTACTGATACATGCATACCCTCTCCATTCTGGAACCTGATCTGCCATCAGTTTCTTCCCGAAGTTAACCATTTTTGCCTTACTGTATTATGCACAAATCTACAATAGACAGAGCAAACTGAGGATCAAACATGAGCAACATAAAACCAAACATTTTGCAAACATTAAAATATTACTGAAATGTTTAAGAAAGTTCATTTATCATATCATTCAAGAATAACAAAAATATTTTAGCTATCATAGGAAGAACTAATCAACATCGGGAAAAGTTTAAATGAAGAAATGATCAATTCCAAAAAGTTTGAAATATCGATTCTGGTATAAAGTTTACAGTAAATTATACACTACTTCAATTGAATCACTTTGAACCAAAAATTGATAAACTATGACTACTAAAGCAAAATATATATCCTTCACAATAAAAATGTACCTGTGAACTCAAAAGAAGTAAATCTATCAACAATCGAGCATTTACCATCATATAACATATTGTATTTGATTGTAATAATAAGTAAAATGATAACATATTGAATTTGTCTGTAGATAGAACTTATGTATGATATTCCTAAAGGAATTAAATTTAGTGGTGCAAGCTCTGGTCACTGGGTCATTCTATGCTTGTCAAGCAACATTACAAAAAGTTGAAGTCATGCTTCATATGTTTCCAAAATAATATAATTTAACCTGCATCCTCTAGCAGTGCTGATGATGTCCTTGCTATATGAAATCAACTAGCCAAAATAAGAAGTGATTGTGTTTTTTAAGTAGGTTAAATCAAATATATCGTCTTCAATCTGATGCACTTAGCTGTATCATTTTATGGCATTTTAATCCTCCCTTGAGATTCAAGAATGGTATTGCAGTCTAAAGTTAACATAAAAATGCCATAGCTAGATAATTTTTCTCTTGATAGATATTGTCTTTGTTTAAATTTTTTAGAAAGCATGCTTATTTGTAGTTGAAATGTATCAGTCACTACTTTCAAAATCTTGCAGATAAATTACTATTACATATTATATACCTACTGGAATAACTATATATACCATTCAGTATTCAGTATATATTCTATGCTTATTTGTAGTTTAATTTTTTAGAAAGCATGCTTATTTGTAGTTGAAATGTATCAGTCACGACATGGAATAACAATATTTCAACCGTTCAGCATTCAGTATATATCATTAACCATTAAGCATTCAGTCATTCTAACAAACAAAGCCTAAGTATTTTGGCATAATGATGAATTTATGGGTGTAGAATGGTTACATGCATCAGGATGATAATACCTTCCAGAGACAAAATATAATTGACCAAGCATGTTACAGTTCGTTACTTTGACAGTTGGAAATTTGACCAACAAAAGCTTGTATAAATGGTAGGCATTAGTCTTAAATATATGAATCCATTCTTTCGATTGTTTGGGAATGACCAGATTAACATTATTCAACTCTTTTGAGTCCAGACTTGGGAATTCCTTTGTTGAATTTAAATCAGGATTTGAACTAATACCATGAAATTGAAAGCTCCCTTGCTCCGCATGCCTCCCAGCAGAACGTCGATCTGGAGGAACCGTCGAGCTTTTATCGGAATTCGTTCTATTAGTGAAATTAAATTTAGGGATTGGGGAAATTAAATTTAGGGATTGGGGATTTTGGAGAATCAAAAGACGCCATTTTTGTTTTTCCTTTCTTATTACATTATTATTTATTATTTATTTCGGAGCAAAGGTTGATTAGTCGCAGAATGAAAAAGGGTATTAGGGATCTGGATTGACGTAATGAAAACAAGTACAGTGGGAATGAAAATCTTAGTGGGACTGAAAATGTTAGCGGGAAACAGAGAAAGGGTAGCATGGGTTGATCAACATGGATCAACGGTTGTGATTTTTTGTTTATAATGGCATGAATTGATGAGCTGTACTCTTAACTAGTATAATGCAACGCTTTGAACTGGTGTTGCACGTCACAGCACAAGAATTTCAATCGCAACACTGCGTTCACATCTAATGCAACAACAAATGAATGTTGTTGCAGAAGATCAAAGAATGCATAGCTTTCGCCACACTTTTCATGCAACGCACACAAATTAGTGTCGAATATGCCCACTTTTGTAGTAGTGTACGAAGTAATAGCTAATCACAGAACTATATAATAGTAAATGCAGTAAAAATAGAAAAATCACACCAGATATTTTTATACTGGTTCGGAGCACCGTCCTATGTCCAGTCCTAGACTTCTATCTGGATTTTCACTAACAACAACCTCACTTCACCCGGAGGAACAGGTTTACAACACCCGAGCAGCCGAACGGGAATTTCACGCCTCTATCAACACGAGGACTTCACAACTTGCCTCTTACAACATGCAAGACTTCAAACTTGCCTCTGACAACACGGAGGACTTCAAACTTGCCTCTTACAACACGAAGGACTTCAAACAAGACGAGTAGACTTGTAGTTTGACAATGTGTGTTCTCAATAACACGAATTTGTCAATTCTTGTACAACCTTCCTATAATCTGATCCTCGAGTATATACTTTGAATGCGTAGACTTAAGGAAGTAGAATGCTTGTTGAATCAAATGATATTAACTTGATTCAAGGATTCAACAAGTATTTAAATTTGGAGAGCTTTTGTTTTGCAAAGAGTATGAAAATGCAATTCAGAAATTAGAGAGAATATAGAATGATTTGGTTATTTGAAATGATGAAATCAAGATGTTTATATAAGAAATAAATAGTTGTAACCATTTGTGAAAAGTTACAAACAATAGTCGTGATCGTTGGTGAAGAGAAAGAGAAGCAACTCTTGAAGAAATTGAAGTGTCTATTCGAAAAGTTGCTTCTGTTTAAAAACGGTCGACAGGTCAAAAATTACCGGTTGACTGATTGAAATTAATTACAAATTAAAACTTCCAGATAATAGCCATTATGTGCAGAAACAGCATAATCGGTCGACTGGTCCTTTTTGGGCGGTCGACCTTTTTATGGTTATGGACCGGAGGACCTCGGCCCACAGTCTATATCACTCTGCACTCTTTCCCGGTCGGAGCCTGGACCGTTTGGGCTTTTTCTGTGACTTTTCAATTCCTCAAATATACAGATTTCAGCAATGAATATATGATATTGTTTTGTGCATTCATGTTATACTTTGAGGATAGATTTTAACATATTTCTAACACGAGTCAATGTAAAAACCTTATCTCTATGAAATGATCTTCATTACACCTTTATATGTTGGCACCGATCAAAATCTTGTTCTCAACAAAATCATTTCGCTATTAGACTTAGAAATCGATTTTCACCAACATTTGATTGAAAAAGGATAGACTTCCTTTGGCTTCATTTCATGATCACTTCATCATTTAGGGTTAACAGATATTTCGGTTTATTTTGTTAACCTTAGTGAACTAAATTTTTTAGGTCATGTCCGGTTGGTTTAACCTCATCATGTTGGTGATATTTGTGTATTTGAAAACTAAGGTTTTCAAGTTTTGTGAAATTCTTTCAACTTCTAACATTTATCTTGTTCGTATAACTTAGAAGTTATACTTATGAAATATTAGAGAACGTGCTAGTATTTCAAATTTGGGGTGTGTGCCCCGGATTTTTGCTATGTGATCTTGTTTCCCCAACATGATCCCTTATCCTTGTGAAAGGGATACATATTACCATCGTATACATCCTTTTATTTATCAAGGAAATTTATGAGCTAAAATATTTTTATTTCTTAAGAGATAATTTTTCTAACTAAACCATGATATGAAGATAGAGAAACATAGTTTCCTAGGTTCTGCTTTGAGATTTTAATAAGATAATGATTTGTGAATATCTTGCATAGTTAGTATTATAACTATAAAGTTTGGGATATCTTATTTTGAAATGAAACTAAACCATGTTAACTTATTTTAAGCTAGAAAATGAGATTGAAGAATAATATAGACGCATGTACTCTATATGCTGGAGTTATATAATTTTGCATCTTAAATTTATATGATGGTTGATAGATTTCATCTTTTAATAAAATGGAATATTTGACGATTTTGGATAGTCGATATTTCCCAGTTGAAATTGAATGTTTAACTAGTTTATTTTGAAAACATACGAGAATAGGTTTATATTATAAACTTATTGAACATCAAACAAATTAATTTAATTTAATTTAATTTAAAACAAGTTTGTCACATAGCGACAGTTCCTATTTTGTGAATTGAAGTTCAAATGAATGTGTAGGTTCCAATATAGGTCGAAATTCTTTGAAACAAGAATCATTCGCATCTATTGGGTTATAATATTCTAATGGAAGAGAAAGATTCAAATTTAATCTTGTAGTTTTTTAGATATGTCAAAATCAAATTTTCATAAAAATTGGGAAGTAGGAGTTCGCAATTTAAAATTTAAAATAATTAATGAAATGGGAGTTTAGAACATTTAGAATTTAAGTAAGGAAAATTCTAATTTATTGAAAACACTTATAAGAAGAGTAAATTATTTGCTTGTATATGTTCATGTGTTTTATTTTAACATTATACGTGTATAGATTTAAGTTACATAACGAATGATAACTCAAAGTTAAAATTTATGAAATGATTCATTAATGATATTAGTATAAGAATGATACACTAAATAAGAAAACAAAGGTGAATTTCTTGATTTAATCTATTTTTATATAGATTTTGTTGATGCTTGTTTGTTACTTTTTGGGTTATTCCTTAAATAATTATGGGGACACAATTTCTTTAAGGAAGGGAGTTTGTAACATCCCGCATAATTTACGATTATTTAATTAAAGGATTTATTTAAATATCGTATTATGTGTTTGGTTTAAAACACTGAATTCATGACTTTTTGTAAAAGGAAGAATTTGGACTTGAGACAACTTCCATTGAGTTCAAAATGTTGTTTACAATACTTTAAACTATAAACATCGATATGTTTGGAGTTAGTGAAATTTGGGACTTATGGTAGGGATTTGTTTTGCAAAGGCTAGCCCACTTCCTTATATCCCACTAACCCAAACTTCTTCATTCATTCCCAACACTTAAAGAAAATAGATATGGGAAGGTGAAAGTAAAATTACTAAACCCTAGATTAGTATTAGGAATCCTATTCATGTAGGAATCAAGTGCAAATTCAAAGAGAAGCTTTGGTAAGCTCAATCTCCATCTTCTCCTACTCAACTTCTCTTCAATTCTTGTGATTTCCTAAAACCTAACTCTTCGGATTCTTGTGTATATGTGCTTAGATAAAAGATTCTAAAGTATTGTATGAAGAGAAGTTGATCTTGCTTGGTTTTAGAGCCTCTTCTTGCTTCTAATAATCAAAGGTAAGCTCCTGCGAACTCATATCTGTGTAACCAAGCGTATAGGCTTGGCCAGTGGGACCTTGGCACTTTTATGTTGATTGTGCATTTGGTTGATAGGTTTATCATGTGTGAGCTTTCCGATTTATGAGCGTTTGAATTCGTTTATATGAATTCTAGTGTAAATCTTCGTGTAGATTTAAGTTGTGAGTTCTTCAGTTGTTTTGGTGAGTCTTAAAAGCTTTAATATCACTTTGATAATGTTTTGAGCCTTCACCATTCATGCTCGCTCATTCAGAATCATCGGATATCGACTTTTCCTTCAAAACCAGAAATCAACATTTTTAAGCAGATTCAACCGACTAAATTAATCAATTCAGTAGACTAAATTAATGTTTGCATTTGGGAATAAGTAAGCATACAGGTCAGCCAACTGAATTTTCCATTTAGCTGGCTAATTGCAGAAGTTCAAGCGGTTGAAGTTCAGGAAATAAAAGTGTGTTTCTGAAAAACAGATTCAGCCAGCGGAATGATAAATTCAGACTTCTGAATCCTACTTTCCGCTGTTGACCGGTGGAGACCACGGTCAAACTTGATCGGTGGAGACCACGGTCAAACTTGATCAGTGGAGACCACATTCAACAATTTAGTTTAATCAGGCTTCTTTCCGGCCGAGTTTTGGCTCATTTGCTCTTTTGTTGTGTTTTCTCGGTTGCTTTAATTCGTAAACTTCAATATCTCATTTGTACCGAATTTGATTTTAATCGTGGTGAATGAATTTATAATTGATATATACGAGATTTAATTTACGTTGTTAAAATGTGAATTTTGGGATCGATTGTTATTACAATCGATATTTTATGAGATTTACCACTTCAAACTATAAAGGGTTATATACTATCAGTAGATACCAAATCTTTTACCAAAATGGTTTCTAATGCTACTTTCATCATACAAAGTTGTTTTACAATTTTTCTTCCAATCTACTAGTACATATATTATAAACCACTTCCTCACTCGTATGAGAAATCCAATTAAACACCTTAGTAAAACGAATGGTATGAAATGCTTGTGTTTGCTTCTATGGTTAATGCTTGAACCCGTTCGGTTGAAAACCATAGCAATGATCGTCTTGTGTTTCTAGTGGAATATACAACTTGCTCGTAAATATTCAAGTAGAGCAAGTGGTTATAGGACATGTTGCTTAACCCCTATTATTACTAGCTTGGAGTAATTTACATCATTTTTTGGAACTTCGATTCATTTAGAGTAATTGTGTATTCCACGATCTTCAGATCATCTTAAGGAACTTCGATTCATCGTGTGGAATTGTGTATTCCACGATCTTTAGATCATCTTGAGGAACTTCAGTTCATCGTGTGGAATTATGTATTCCACGATCTTCGGATCATCTTGAGGAACTTCAGTTCATCGTGTGGTGTGTATTCCACGATCTTCAGACCATCTTGAGGAACTTAAGTTCATCGTGTGGAATTGTGTATTTCATGATTTTTGAGTCATCTTGAGGAACTTTGGTTCATCGTGTGGAATTGTTTATTCCACGATCTTTGGATCATCTTGAGGAACTTAATCGTGGGGAATTTCGTATTCCAAGTGGAATTGTGTATTCCACGATCTTCGGGTATTCTTGAAGAACTTCGAATCATCGTAAGGAATTGTGTATCCCACAACCTTCAGATCATTATGATATGTGATATCATTTTATGGGATTTTGATAATATGTTATCAATTTTGTGTTGATTTGATATGTGTTATCATTTCTTACTAGAAGCTATATAATTTAGAATGTGACATTCTTTTGTAGCACCGAGATTTCTTTGAGATATGATAGGGACATTTTTTGGGTTTCACATTTATATGTGAACACCGTTGTTATTACATATATGTCATTATATGTTTATATCTCTTATTCTATTTCAGTTTATTGTGATAAGTATAGCTACACTGATCCGTTTATTGTTTATTTTCTTATAAATAATACTCGGGTCAGACCGAGGTGTTGCAGGTGCTTTCACATGACTTCTAGTGGGGACCATTTCTAAATTTGGCTAACTACATTAACACTGTTGTTTTTGGTTATATGTATATGAGAACAAGACTCCTTTGTATCACAATTTATTCTTCATGTTAGTTGACAACTTTACCTTGTAATGTCGTTGGCTAACGTTAGTATAAAGTGGGGAATCATAGCTTGGTATCAAAGCCAAGTTCGGAACAACATAAGGTATTATGATGAGGATCATTGTCCTAAGTTCTTCTTAGAATTTGTGTTGTAAATTAAAAAAGTACAAAGTCTCCGGTAGCAAACTCAAGATCCGTCATTCTTTTATCTGCATACGACTTTTGTCGATCTTGTGCCTCCTTCATCCTCCTCCGAATCAAATCAATTTTATTGGAGGTTTCTTTAATCATATATGGCTCAAGGAGTGGTCTATCCTCCGACTTCCACCAATACGAGGGAGATTTACAGGGTCGTCCATATAGAGCCTCAAAGGGTGTCATGTTGATACTAGTCTGAAAACTATTATTATATGCACACTTCATTAGGGGAAGGTGTTCCTCCCATGTCCCTTCGAAATCCAAGATACACAACCTCAGTAGATCCTCTAAAATCCGTTTTACCCTCTCAGTCTGTCCATCGGTGCGAGGGTGATAAGTTGTGCTCAATCCGAACTATGTCCCTAGAGTCTCATGCAGAATCCTCCAAAACTTACTAGTGAAAATCAAGACATTATCGCTTACAATAACCGTGGGAGCACCATGGAGTCGGACCATCTCTTGCACATAGATAGAAGCTAACCACGAAAGTCGTTTTCTTACTTTTAACCAGGATGAAATAAGCACTCTTTGTCAGTCGATCTACAATAACCCAAATACTGGTGTTGCCATTCTTTGATCTAAAAAACCCATCAATGAAATTCGTAGATGCAACATCCCATTTTTGGGTCTGGTTCGACTAGGTAATCAAATCGACTCAAACCGTTTTCAAGGGTGGATTATTAGGGGTACTTACACATTAGAGTACAAGAATATATCAGAGTACAGATATGTGATATACAGCGGAAAAATAAACATAGCGGAAAACTACAATGCTCATTGGAACAAACAAAAAGAACTTCTCATTATCATTACAACAATTTTTACATTAGAGTACAAGAATATATCAAAGTACAGATAATTGATACACATCGGAAAAATAAACATAGTGGAAAACTACAATGCTCAGCGGAAGGCTGAAATGCGATGAATTCCATCCAAGCTCCAAACATGCAATGCTCCAACAATAATTGCAAAACCTTAACTACTAGCTGCACGAATTTCCAAGAAAATCACAATGGTAAAATGTCAGGACTCCATACCACAACATTAACCTATAATAACTACATAGCGAACACCTGGGCTCCATACCACAGTGTTATTTCAGAAATCTAGAAGGAAATGGTCATCCTGTAAGGGCCGCGACCCCATAAACTAGCCGCATCTTTTCCTGTTTCGTTCATTTCCGAGATGTGAGGCATACCGAAGTCTCATTACACAAAGCTACGCTTAACCAAATCCTGCTTGATCATCCATAGCTCACACTACAACAAAAAACACTTTTCGCAATAGACAATATTTGTTGCAGTAGATCAATTGCAATAGGCTTGCGCTTATTGGTATAGCCGAAGTTGCAAAAAATCAGTCCATTTCCGCAACATTTTCCGCCTGTTGCAATAAGACGTTGCAATATACTTTTTTGCTACTGGTCTTTGTTGTTGCAACAGATCCTTTTGCAACAACAAATGCTTGTTGCAAATCTAAAATAGACATTGGAAAAGTGAGATACTACAACTATTTATAACAATTGCAATTTGATTATTTGCAACACAACATGCTCGTTGCAAAGTTCAAAAAAAACCATTTGCCTAATCATCTGCATTTAATAATGTAATAATGAAAACATATATTATCAAAAAATAAATAAACATACAAGAAACAACAGATATTTTATTTTAGTAGAAATTTAATATTACATACGACTACAGCAAAAGTTCACAAAATTTTCATACATTATTCACATGTACAATAATTTCTATTCGCTATTATAACACATTCTCTGAAAATACATTTTCTTTGATCATATTTTCCAAATATATTATTTCTACTTAAATGGCGATGTTTTTCTTCTCATTCAAGCCCTTATGCAAATGAAAATCTCATCTACCTGTCAAATAGCAATGCAATTCAAAATGAATAAGCAACGCACAAGCTAAATGTATACAACAATGAAAGTCAATATATAAAATTTGTGCTCATTTATAGTACTGACCTCTTTAAAAGGCTTTGGCTTTGATATTTCAAAACCTCCAATGGAGTATGAGTTTATTAGCTACTCACATATTTGATTTCATCACAAAGAAGAAGTCACAAAAAAATATGTTTACTGAATCATGCTATGAAACAGAATATGAGTTCATTTTAGCCTCCCCAATCCAATAGCATTCTAACATATTTATAAATATTTCTAATATGTCATAGAGTATTCTTTTTTTAATAATATCTCATGTCAACATGTACGTGAATTTTTTTTTCTCCACAAACCAAACCAAAGAACTAAGAACAAGTGACAGAAATGAAACAAGATAACAAAACACTAAACAAAAGCACAACATAGTTAACGTGTACATGCTTGCTTGCTATTATTTGTAAGATCACTTATTCTACTTGAAATGTGAAGATTTGTTTATTTTGTTTATTAATTTAAATACTAACCCTACATAGTTAACGTGTGAATCAGAATATATGGATTTTGGACTCACTAGTACAAGCATTGTTTTGAATCTATTATTTATTATTTTTTAAACTAATATTCTTCTACTCCTTTTCTTTTATTCCTCTTTATTTATGGTTATCTATCTATAGTAAGGAAAATTCAAACCAGAAGAACAATATTATTTCATTGTTGGGTGACTCGTGCATATTTAAGATTGTGGATCTAAACATACGACTTAGACTTCTACGAAGAATGGTTGCTCTTCAAACACCACATACACTGCCAATTTAAGAGCATATGAGTTTTATTCAACAAAATTTATCTCATTATTCATTAAGAAATATACAATTAGTGATTAATCAGACATATGTAGGTAGGTTTTCTCATAGATTTTCCATAATAGATACACCTTCCACTTCCCATCTAAGGTGAACACTTTACCATCCAAGGTGTTCATAATAAATCATTCCAAGGTATGATTTTAGGCAATTTTCATGAATCTAATGCTACATAATGGTAAAATAATCAATCAAAGCACTGAATTAGTGGTTAAGAAGATAGAAAAATAAATTGACAAGAGTACTAGCAATTGCCTTTGTTTGAGCATCAACAACGTCCATTATTTGTCCAAGTTCACATTGCTCAAGAGTTTCACCAACACATGCAGTTACGTTCCACAAACTGAATCCTTGCTTTGCCAGCCTACCAACGTGTCCCCAAATACACTCACAAAAAAATAGCATACAGTTTTAGTTATCATGATTTAGTGTAGTCTTCAAGGAAAGGCTATAACCCCGTAGAAAACAACAATAATAGCACATGTTACCATCTGCGAAGGCAACAAAATATCCCTTTATCATTTAGTTACATTTTCCAAACATAGATTTGATGCAAGGCAAAATCGATGCTTCTAATCTTAAATAATATATTTTTAAGCCATAAATTTAATGCAAGGCAAAAAAGATCAGAAAAGATCAATATAAAATATTAAATTAAAACTGTATTATTCATTTATACTACTGACTTAGAACTTCGAAAAGACTGAGAATGCACGGTTTAACATTTGGAAGGTTGCTTGTAAATTCAGTTAAAACTAAACTAATTGTAGGCAAATGCTGTGTATATCGGCTAAAACTATATTATTCGTATATACTACTGATTTAGTACTCTGAAAAGATCGAGAATGCATGGTTTAACATTTGGCATGTTGTTTGTAAATTCAGTTAAAACTAAACTAATTGTAGGCACATGGTGTGTATTTAGAAAAAGTATAATTCTAAATTTCTTCCAAAATTTTGATTAAAATGAAATAGACATCTTAATACAAAATCGCCATATACATTGGGTCATGCTTGTTCCATGATGTATAAACGGTATATCTACAGGATCTAAACTCTCGTAAATAATAGCTGAATGTTCCTTGTCCCTCAAATAAAAAACCCTAACTAAACCATCCGCTGAAACCGAGGCAAACACACCAACTCCTCCCCAGGCGATGTTGTGCACCTCTTTATCATGCGCAATTAGCTATGTATCGACTACTTCCTTTTCTATGTCCCAAATCGTACATGTGGTATCAATTGAAGACGTTCCGATTCTTCTTGTTTCCGCCTCATTCTAGTCATAGGAAGTTAGGGGTTCATAGAACTCTGAGCTTTTGTTGCCATTGAGGACGCACTTATGATTAGTGTCGGAATCGATGATATTACGGATCCGTCGCCTATTGTCTTTGAGGTTTTTGGGAATGAAGCTGATGGAGTAACAAACGAATATCATCTCTTACTCGCACGTGATGCGTCATGTAGAAAACCAATGGATTTCATGAAACCCTAGATTAATTTAGGGGAGATGAACAAGAAGCACCTGGAGAATGGGGTCTCGAACTCAATGAGGAAGCTTTTAATTAAATAAAAAGCAGGCACCGCACGATAAATTAGATTGGTGATCCCACCTAAAAATTCAGCTGCCGCTTTTATTTTTCGAACCGTAAATGTTGCAACTTTTGTTTAAAACTTAATACGTGTAGATGAAGTTCAACACTATATTTCGTTGTTTTTTACTATACGTAACACTGTTCCTCCAATAATTGGTTAAACACAGGCGGATCGATTCTAGTTTGTCATTTAATATTCGTTCCATCTTTGAAGTCCATTCAACGTAATAAATAAAGAGAAATTTAATGTTAAATATTTAACTATTATTATGTAATTTAGTATTTGTTATTGAAAGTTAATCATTATGTATACTACCAATTATTACTTTTAATTATTAAATATTAGCCTTAGCTATTAATTATTTGACAATCAATATTAATTATTTAATAATTATTAACATATTTAATTAAGTTTGAAATTATTAACTGTTAAATTGAGTACTAAATATGTATAGTAGTTGTTTAACATTAAATACTAACAGTAATTTTTAATAATATAATGTTAATTATATTTGCCTATTATAATAATATGTGTATATATATATATGTATGTGTGTGTGTATATATTAACTGTTATGCTTATACTTCTTATATTATAACCGAATATTATTGGGGGAAATAATTTTTAAAAGTACGTTTTTCGCAAGTGGCTTTGCCTGTTGCAAGAAAATTACAGTTATCGCAACTGGTGAAAACAGTTGCTAAATATATAATTTTTGCAACTGGTTTGAAAGGGTAGTTGCAAATAATATGTCTATTGCAACAGGAATGAAAGAGCAGTTGCTAAAAGTATGCTTTCGCAACAGGCATGAAAGCGCTGTTGCGAAAAATATGCTTTTCGCAACAAGAAAGAAAATCATGTTGTTAAATCTTATCTATTGCAACAGCTATGAAATGTCTGTTGCTAAATACCATTTACTGCAACTGACATTTGGGGCTTGTAGCAAATAGCTAGTTGCAATAGGGTTTTTTCTTGTAGTGTCATCACTTAGCATGTCACACTGTAACACCCCGCCTCCGCCAGGGTGTCTCTTGCAAGCACTCTGACTTTGGAGGGGCGTTTGAATCAGGTAAACATGCATAATGACATATCAAGGCAGAACAAGAACATATGTAAACAGAGTAAATAACATAGATAAAACAGCGGAACATTTCAAACCATTTCAAAAATAAGTCTGGTACAACATAATGTCAATTTTCCAAATACACAAGTCTAGATAAAAACAACATTACTGAAAACGAACTGAAATACATAAGTACTATCCCCAAAATAAGTGATAACCATAGCTAGCTTCATGTCAAAACTGTACATGAGCTGAAATCCCACAAGCAAGCAATCAGAAATCCAAGCTAAGCTCCAGTATTCCCTCCCTGAGAACCGGGGGGGACGGAAGAAAAGAGGCGAAAGAAAACAGGTCAGTCAAAAAGACTGAGTAAGCCCTACTACAATCAATGTAAACTGATAAAGTTAACTGGCATGAGCAACAGGGATGAACATAAGGATAACAACATACTAGCATGATGATTAACTAACAAGGTAGATAAAGGTGTCATCGCATAATCAGGATTAAGGTTTTGCACCACAGGTGTACTAGCAAACTAACATGACTTGAATAAACAAGTATTGATCCCTTGGCCCAAGCTTTGGCCCAATAACATGAAATGACCCTAATACAAGGTCCAACCAAACGGTCTAGTCGATCGGCTCCCTAAGCCTAACTCGTCACGTGTTGGTGTCAATACGGCCCAAACATAATTGTAGTCAAACTGTGCAGGGTCTCCCGTCGGGTGTATCAAGCCCTAGGGTGGCAACCCCTGGACACCGTAAACATGAGTGCACAGTCTCGATCTACTGGTACCCGTGCATGCTTTCCCCGGCTTCGGACTATGTGCACGACCATGGTCCGCCCGGAACTACACCGGCGTACCCTCTGCCGTCGCTTTTGGTCGCTTACCTCCAGCCCAGTAATCGTGCCCCCTCCCTAGCCTAGTCCCTAGGGTCATGATGATACTAACTTGGGATTACTGCTGGAGTGGACCCCCATTGCTAGGATTTTTCTAGTGGGTTAAGTACGGTTTAACCCTCTTGCTAATCATGGATTAACTTGGTTAAGTGTAACGATGAGTTCACGACTTAACCCCGATTAATCTACCGAGCCCAAATTGGTTAAGTACTAAGTGGACCATGACTTAACCCTAATCATGAGGCATTAATTAATTTAATGCGCCTTAACCTCTCACATTAGACTTTGTTGCGGTTACTAGTTAAGCCGGGCGGGTCTGGGTAGCTTTACACCACAACTTGTTCTAACCTCGGGTTCAAGGTACAACATGACCAACTTCTCACATTGGGTCCTATTGTTTGTAGCAACTAGTTAAGTCGGTCGGTTCCGGGTAGGTTTACGCTACAAACTCAACCCAACCTCGAGTTGGTCACACTTATCTTTTCTAAGTGTCATGTCCATCATGTTTCCAAAACATGTTACAAATTTTCAAGCAATTGGGTAGACCTAACTTAATAGGTAAATTCCCAATGGGTAGACCTAACTTAATAGGTAAATTCCCAAGCTTATGTTTTTTATGTCTTTTAAGTTTACCCAACCCCAAACGCAATCCCATCGCTTACATATCGCAATAGCGCATAAAGGATAGAAAGAGGGAACTTGGCATAATCATGACATAAAGGTGTTGAAGCCACAAGTTTAACATGGTGGCATATGAAATGTTCATATGTTCATACATTTGCATATTACATTTTTAGGCCTCAAAAGCATGCATAAAACCAAACTTAACATATTGGTGATACATGGTGATAAATGACATGTAGAAATGGTCATAAGTTCGCATTTAGCCTCACATGCAAGTTATCATAAGAGATATGATAACTTACATGTTGCCAAAATGCAACCTTTAGCATAAAGCTTGAAGCTTTATGTTCATAAGCCCAAGATAAGCTTGCATAACATGATAACATGAGCCAAATGATCAACCCAAACTTGCATAACATAACTTGCATATCATATGACAAACTTGCATATCAAACTTGCATAACATAACTTGCATATCTTATGACAACTTGCATATCAAACTTGCATAACATAACTTGATGAACTTGCATATCACATCATAGTAAACTTGCATAACACATCATAGTAAACTTGCATATCATGGCCAACTTGCATATCATACATTTAACTTTAGAGTTTAAGTATGAAAGTAGAATAGGGCTTACAATGCTTATGAGGACTCAAATGAGTATAGCAAATATAAGAAAGCCCTTATGCAACCAATTAAACCCAAAATGCAAGCCAAAATGATCAAAACTCTTGCTTTATGATGCAAATATAGAAACTTGACTTGAATGCAAGCTAATGATGCTCATACAAGTTTGAAAACACTTGTATGCATGGAAAATCACTTAGAAATTTATTTAGGAATTTTATGAAGAGAGTGGAGGCCATGAGAGGATTGATTTTGCCATAGTTTAGTTGTAGGATTGATTAATGATGGTTTAGGTCTAGCTTAGGGTCTTATTTATAGATTAGGCAAGTGTTTTAGGCCATAGGGTTAAACCCTAGTTGCAATCTCAGCCCTTAAAACCGAATCTGGCCCCCAAGCTCAACACAATCTCAAAATGGTGCACCAGGCTAAACAGCCCGGCTGGACCAAGTCGACAGCCAAGTCGACAGGGCTGTCGACTTGGGTCCAACCAAGTCAACTCCCAAGTCGACAGGGCTGTCGACTTGGGTGCTCTGGCGGGAATTTTCCCGCCTGGCCCAAACTGGCCCAAATTTCCAATTTCAAACTTGAATTTGAAATCTGTTTTTACTTAGAAATTTTTTGAAAACTTCGTTGGGCCTTAATCGGGTCATACGGACTCCGATTTTCGAAAACTCGGACTCTATTTCGCGTATTTTTCCGAGACGAACGCAATGGCATAGCCCGTTTCCCATGATTCAGATTTTAGAATTAAATTCTGCCTCGATTTATGTTATAACAGGTTATTAAAAATACGGGTTGTTACATTCTCCCCTCCTTAAAGGATTTCGTCCCCGAAATCTTCAAGTTAGGAAGAACGTATCCTACCATCCAACATCCATCTACTCAAAACATCATCCACGAGCAATCATTGTCCTTACAAGATTCTAAATGTTGTATGAACATATGCAAAGGTGTGTGTATATGTACTTATCTAATGCAAATATCATCAATGCAAATTATGTTAGTGAAATGAATCCATATGTATGCAATTCCTAACATAATGTATAACATCTATATGTGTGCACATAACATACATCTATATGCAACATCCATGTGATAACACAAAAAATTTCATCCATGAATAAGCATAAACACTCATGCATATGCAATATGAGGAGTGTGTGAGCCGATCTAGTGCCTAATTGTGTATAATGCATCCACGAGTAACCACTTGCAACCATCAAGCATAACATGTTTCAAACACATGTTTCATCCAAAGGGTTTCTACCTAAGGTTCTCATGACAAGATTAACACGATAAACTAGATAAACATGGATAGCAAAGAGAAAGATATGCTAACAAAGAAAAGAGATTGAGAGTGTACCCTCAAAAAGGAATGGATAAAGCCCACGCATCTTCTCCTCGGTTTCCCAAGTTGTGTCTTCTTCGGCTTCACCCCATTGAATCTTCACCAACTTGACCTCTCGATTCCTTAGCTTCTTGGTCTCTGTCCCCAAGATATGAATCGGAGCTCTCCTCAAGGTAGCCTCTTTCTCCACTTCCATATCTTTCAAAACACTTGGCTCAACAACCTCTGCTGATTCATGTAAACACTTCCGGAGATGCGAGACATGAAAAACATCGTGTACTCCGGCAAGCTTCTCGGGCAACTCCACTCTATAAGCCATCTGCCCGATCCTCTCTATAATAGGGAATGGTCCAACAAACCTCGGTGCTAACTTCCCAACGGCTCCAAATCGGACCACATTTCGCAAAGGAGAAACCTTCACGAAAACCATATCCCCAACATCAAACTCCAAATCAGCTCTTCGCTTATCAGCATAGGATTTCTGTCGGTCTTGGGCCGCTTTCATCCGTCTCCGAATCAACTCGACCTTCTCGGATGTATCTCTGATCAAATCAGGACCAAATATAAGCTTATCTGTAGTCTCCCACCAATATGTAGGCGACTTGCACGGCCTCCCATATAAAGCTTCAAATGGTGCCATCCCTATGCTTGCCTGATAACTGTTATTATATGCAAACTCAACAAGAGGAAGATGGTCTTCCCAAGTACCACCAAAATCCAGAATACAAAGCCTCAACAGATCCTCGAGTACCATATTCACCCTTTCGGTTTGACCGTCCGTCTGTGGGTGATAAGCCGTACTTAGATTCAACTTCGTGCCCATAGCTTCTTGCAAGCTATTCCAGAATTGACTTTTAAAGATTGGGTCACGGTCACTGACTATACTAGAAGGGACTCCATGTAGTCTCACAATCTCATGAAGATATACAGACGCTAGCCAAGATGCGGTCCTCTTGCTCTTCATCGGAACGAAATGAGCACTCTTCGTAAGTCTATCCACAATAACCCAAATGCCTGTATTCCCTTTCCTTGACCTTGGTAGCCCATCGATAAAATCCATGGAAATACTCTCCCACTTCCAAAGTGGAACGTCTAGAGGATGCAACAGCCCACCGGGCTTCTTCGACTCGGCCTTAACTTGCTGGCAAATGATACATCTAGAGACAAACTCTGCCACATCCTTCTTTATCCCAGGCCAAAAGAAAATGCGCTTCATATCTTTATACATCTTATCTCCGCCCGGATGTATAGTCAACTTAGAGCGGTGCGCTTCCTCAAGAACTTTTCTTACTAAATCTTCTACCATTGGAACACATAACCTTCCGTCTCTCCTCAGCCAACCCTTGTCATCAATAGAATATCGAGCGAGATGACTAGACGCCTCTCCTCGAATCAGCTTATCCATAATCTCAACTATCTGAGGGTCTTCTCTCTGCGAAGCCCCAACTTGATCAAGAAGGGTAGGTCTGAGTTCCAGAGATGCTAAAGAACCGGTCATCGACTCAATCGCCAAAGAGAAATCAAAGGTTGCCACATACTCTAAATTCTTCATCTCAACGAATAGAGGACTTAGGGTCAACCTTCTTCTACTCAATGCGTCTGCTACCACATTCCCCTTGCCAGGGGTATAAGCTATCTCAAAATCGTAGGACGCCAAGAATTCCATCCATCTTTGTTGCCTCAGATTCAGATCCTTCTGAGAAAAGAGATACTTCAATGACTTGTGATCGGTATAAAGCTCAAATCTTTCTCCCAGAAGATAATGGCGCCAAGCCTTGAGTGCATATACTATTGCTGCCAACTCTAAGTCATGAGTGGGATAATTCTTCTCATGCACTTTGAGTTGTCTACCACCAAAGCATATCACTCTTCCTTCTTGCATCAACACAGCTCCTAACCCCGTGCCACATGCATCGGTGTATACTGTAAATAACTTCCCTCCATCGGGCAAAGCTAGAACAGGTGCTGATGTGAGAGCTCTCTTGAGCTTCTAAAAAGCAAGCTCGCATTCTATGCTCCAAGCAAAAACTAAATTCTTCTTCGTTAATTTAGTGAGAGGAGCGGAAATCTTCGCGAAGTCCTTGATGAACTTCCGGTAAAAGCCTGCAAGACCTAGAAAACTTCTCACTTCGGTTGCATTCCTTGGAGTCTTCCAATCCTGAACTGCAACTACCTTAGCGGGATCCACCGCTAAGCCTTGCTTAGATACTATATGCCCAAGGAATCTAACTTCCCTTCTCCAAAAGTGACACTTGGAGAACTTGGCATTTAACTGATGCGCTCTAAGCGTATCCATCACCTCCACGAGATGCCTTGCGTGCTCTTCCTCATCCTTAGAGAAGATTAGAATATCATCTACGAAGACCACGACAAACTTGTTCAAGAACTCCCTGAACACCCTACTCATCAAGTCCACGAAATATGCGGGTGCATTAGTCAAGCCGAACGGCATGACAAGCCATTCGAATAATCCATCTGGAGTCCTGAACGCAGTCTTGTCTATACTATCTTCAGCTACCCTGAGCTGATGGAATCCAGTAGCAAGATCAAGCTGAGAGAAAACAGAAGCACCGACAAGCTGGTCAAAGAGATCATCAATCCTCGGTAACGGGTGTCTGTTCTTCTTAGTCAGCTTATTCAACTCTCGATAGTCAACACAAAGTCGGAGAGAACCATCTGCCTTGGTAGCAAATACCACAGGCGCTCCCCATTCAGATATGCTTCGTCTAATGAAGTTCTTCTCAAGCAACTCCTTCACTTGCTTACTTAGCTCCCGCCTTTCACGCGGAGCCATGTGCCGAACGGGCAAAGAAACCGGCTTTGCATTATCGACCAGATAAATGCGGAAATCAATCTCTCGCTTAGGGGGCAACCCCCTAACTTCATCAAAAACATCCGGATACTCTCGAAGCACTCTCACAGACTGAAGAGTTTCCATTGACGAGTCGAGTGATTCAAGATAGCACAACATGACGGGACCTCTCGGATCATAAGAAATCTCTAGGGTGTTTCCGAGGCGAGTCACGAGCCTCACAACCCTATGCTCACAATCAAGAATGGCTCCATATCTAGACAGCCAATCCATGCCCAATATCAATCCGTATCCCCTAAAACCAAGAACATAAGCACTGCACAAGAACTCTACACTCAGTATAGAGATCCTCAAATCCCCACATATCATAGACAAATGGCGGAACCCCCAATAGGATTTGAGACACAGACGGGATCATCTACCAAGCTAGTACTAAGGTGCAAACTATCAACAAGATCAGATGAGATAAAGCTATGAGATGCACCAGAATCAAACAAGGTACAAACTGGAAAATCAGAAATATATACAAGGCTCTCAACAGAAATACTACCTCGATCGGGAACTGGAGCGGTACTGAGAGCATGAACTTGCCCTCCTGAAGGTCCAGCACGCTGAGTCTGACCCTGGCCTTGCCCTTGCTTCCTTGGGCAATCCTTACTGAAATGTCCAGTCTCACCGCAGAAAAAGCATTCACCATTCTTCCTTCTCCTCTTCTTACAATCCTTAATAAGATGCCCAACTGAACCACAATAATGGCACTTCCCCTTGTTGTTCTTGCCCTTGTTGTTGTTCCCCTTGTTGCCTTGACTCTTGTTCTTGTTCTGATTTCCTTGACTGCTTTGACCACTTGGATTACCCTGATTTCCTTTTCCCTGGGAATCAGTCTTCTTGGCTTGAGTATCATTCATCTTGATCTCTTTCTTGACATCTCCCTGAAGTAATGCCATATCAACCAAACTCTCAAACGTGGCCCCATGGGGAATATGCGACATAGCCAATCCCTGCAACGGCTCATTCAATCCTCTAGCAAAACGAAGAGCCTTCTTCTGAGGAGTATTAACCATATCCAAGCCAAAACGAGCTAACTGATTGAACTTGTTCACATATTCTTTGACAGGTATATCTCCTTGTTTTAAAGTTATGAACCTCTCCATTTGCAGATTCTCCTCAGCAGAAGATAGAAACTTAAGCACGAACCTTGCCCTGAAATCAGCCCAAGTCTCAACAGGCCTAGTACCACTGGTGACTTCCCACCAATAAGCGGCTTCATCCTTCATAAGCCAAACCGCCAACAAGATCTTCCTCTGATCGTCTAACCCAAAGATAGCAAATAAATCCTCGGTCTCTTTCAACCAATTTTTGGCCTCTACAAAAGTCTCAGTGCCTTGAAAGTTCTTGCCACCCATTGCTTTGAAATCTTTGCAAATCTTTGCGAAGTCAGCTTGAGGATGCTGAGGGGGAGGAGGAAGAGGAACCTCAGCGACAGGAGGAGGAGGAACATTAACTACCGGAGGAGGAGGAGGAGGAACATCTACGGGGCCGGCTTCGGTCGCCCTAGCCTCCAAAAGTCTCCTATACCAAACAGGTACGTGTACTCTCTCCGGAATAGCAAAGTTATCAGCCATACTGAAAATGAAGAAAAAGACAGATTCAGAATGGAGAAAAACGAAGGAATTTTTGCTAATGGCTTTTTGGGGAATAGCCTTTAAAATAAACTAGACTTTTCTTTGGAAAATACTTTATACTTGGTTTTGAAAATAGTTTTCCAAAAGTTTTCTAAAAACCTTTTTGTTCCTTCTCGTAAACCATATGCTCTGATACCAAATGTAACACCCCGCCTCCGCCAGGGTGTCTCTTGCAAGCACTCTGACTTTGGAGGGGCGTTTGAATCAGGTAAACATGCATAATGATATATCAAGGCAGAACAAGAACATATGTAAACAGAGTAAATAACATAGATAAAACAGCGGAAGATTTCAAACCATTTCAAAAATAAGTCTGGTACAACATAATGTCAACTTTCCAAATACACATGTCTAGATAAAAACAACATTACTGAAAACGAACTGAAATACATAAGTACTATCCCCAAAATAAGTGATAACCATAGCTAGCTTCATGTCAAAACCGTACATGAGCTGAAATCCCACAAGCAAGCAATCAGAAATCCAAGCTAAGCTCCAGTATTCCCTCCCTGAGAACCTGGGGGGGGGGGGAACGGAAGATAAGAGGCGAAAGAAAACAGGCCAGTCAAAAAGACTGAGTAAGCCCTACTACAATCAATGTAAACTGATAAAGTTAACTGGCATGAGCAGCAGGGATGAACATAAGGATAACAACATACTAGCATGATGATTAACTAACAAGGTAGATAAAGGTGTCATCGCATAATCAGGATTAAGGTTTTGCACCACAGGTGTACTAGCAAACTAACATGACTTGAATAAACAAGTATTGATCCCTTGGCCCAAGCTTTGGCCCAATAACATGAAATGACCCTAATATAAGGTCCAACCAAACGGTCTAGTCGATCGGCTCCCTAAGCCTAACTCGTCACGTGTTGGTGTCAATACGGCCCAAACATAATTGTAGTCAAACTGTGCAGGGTCTCCCGTCGGGTGTATCAAGCCCTAGGGTGGCAACCCCTGGACACCATAAACATGAGTGCACAGTCTCGATCTACTGGTACCCGTGCATGCTTTCCCCGGCTTCGGACTATGTGCACGACCATGGTCCGCCCAGAACTACACCGGCGTACCCTCTGCCGTCGCTTTTGGTCGCTTACCTCTAGCCCAGTAATCGTGCCCCCTCCCTAGCCTAGTCCCTAGGGTCATGATGATACTAACTTGGGATTACTGCTGGAGTGGACCCCCATTGCTAGGATTTTTCTAGTGGGTTAAGTACGGTTTAACCCTCTTGCTAATCATGGATTAACTTGGTTAAGTGTAACGATGAGTTCACGACTTAACCCCGATTAATATACCGAGCCCAAATTGGTTAAGTACTAAGTGGACCATGACTTAACCCTAATCATGAGGCATTAATTAATTTAATGCGCCTTAACATCTCACATTAGACTTTGTTGCGGTTACTAGTTAAGCCGGGCGGGTCCGGGTAGCTTTACACCACAACTTGGTCTAACCTTGGGTTCAAGGTACAACATGACCAACTTCTCACATTGGGTCCTATTGTTTGTAGCAACTAGTTAAGTCGGTCGGTTCCGGGTAGGTTTACGCTACAAACTCAACCCAACCTCGAGTTGGTCACACTTATCTTTTCTAAGTGTCATGTCCATCATGTTTCCAAAACATGTTACAAATTTTCAAGCAATTGGGTAGACCTAACTTAATAGGTAAATTCCCAATGGGTAGACCTAACTTAATAGGTAAATTCCCAAGCTTTTGTTTTTATGTCTTTTAAGTTTACCCAACCCCAAACGCAATCCCATCGCTTACATATCGCAATAGTGCATAAAGGATAGAAAGAGGGAACTTGGCATAATCATGACATAAAGGTGTTGAAGCCACAAGTTTAACATGGTGGCATATGAAATGTTCATATGTTCATACATTTGCATATTACATTTTTAGGCCTCAAAAGCATGCATAAAACCAAACTTAACATATTGGTGATACATGGTGATAAATGACATGTAGAAATGGTCATAAGTTCGCATTTAGCCTCACATGCAAGTTATCATAAGAGATATGATAACTTACATGTTGCCAAAATGCAACCTTTAGCATAAAGCTTGAAGCTTTATGTTCATAAGCCCAAGATAAGCTTGCATAACATGATAACATGAGCCAAATGATCAACCCAAACTTGCATAACATAACTTGCATATCATATGACAAACTTGCATATCAAACTTGCATAACATAACTTGCATATCTTATGACAACTTGCATATCAAACTTACATAACATAACTTGATGAACTAGCATATCACATCATAGTAAACTTGCATAACACATCATAGTAAACTTGCATATCATGGCAAACTTGCATATCATACATTTAACTTTAGAGTTTAAGTATGAAAGTAGAATAGGGCTTACAATGCTTATGAGGACTCAAATGAGTATAGCAAATATAAGAAAGCCCTTATGCAACCAATTAAACCCAAAATGCAAGCCAAAATGATCAAAACCCTTGCTTTATGATGCAAATATCGAAACTTGACTTGAATGCAAGCTAATGATGCTCATACAAGTTTGAAAACACTTGTATGCATGGAAAATCACTTAGAAATTTATTTAGGAATTTTATGAAGAGAGTGGAGGCCATGAGAGGATTGATTTTGCCATAGTTTAGTTGTAGGATTGATTAATGATGGTTTAGGGCTAGCTTAGGGTCTTATTTATAGATTAGGCAAGTGTTTTAGGCCATAGGATTAAACCCTAGTTGCAATCTCAGCCCTTAAAACCGAATCTGGCCCCCAAGCTCAACACAATCTCAAAATGGTGCACCAGGCTAAACAACCCGGCTGGACCAAGTCGACTTGGGTCCAACCAAGTCGACTCCCAAGTCGACAGGGCTGTCGACTTGGGTGCTCTGGCGGGAATTTTCCCGCCTGGCCCAAACTGGCCCAAATTTCCAATTTCAAACTTGAATTTGAAATCTGTTTTTACTTAGAAATTTTCTGAAAACTTCGTTGGGCCTTAATCGGGTCATACGGACTCCGATTTTCGAAAACTCGGACTCTATTTCGCGTATTTTTCCGAGGCGAACACAATGGCATAGCCCGTTTCCCTTGATTCAGATTTTAGAATTAAATTCTGCCTTGATTTATGTTATAACAGGTTATTAAAAATACGGGTTGTTACACACACTGTCAATTCACAACATATAACCAGTGTCTATTGATGTATAACCCTTTGAATACATAAGTTCCAGAGGAGGGTGTTAAGCTAAGAGAATAAATTCTCCGCCACCAACTGATATAACATCAATAGAAACCAATTGGTAATATTGTAAAGTACAATGTCAGACACATATCCATTTACAAGTTCGTTCTGGGTTTGAACGAAACCAAAGGCACCTTATTGATCGTCCAATAAAGGAGAGAGACTCTTGCATATCTAGACAATCTCCAAGTACATTCGGACCTCTTTCACAACATAACCTCATAATGGGTGGACGGCTCGAGGCATCAACAAGCAGTCCTTCCAATGTGAAGAACTATGGTCTTCAACCATCATCTTTGATATCTTGAGAAATCATCATATAATTATTTAGAAATGGGTTTAAAAACCTGGTCTTTCTGAATAACTAGTGCATTTTTTTAAAACGTGTGGAAGATACACGGGGATATTACAAGTTTCATTCTATTTTGGATTATTCTTTGATTTCGGTCAAACCTTAACAGAAAGGTTATTGCTTAAATCAAAATCCCATTCCCATCCACATAATGGAATACAGAGGAAGACACCATTCCCCACTCTATCGGTCTAGGGCAATTTCTACCTATGATAGAATGTGACTGGCCCCTTACCGTAAATCAATATTTACATTTATTTTGGTAAGTTCTAATTACCTGCATTTAATCCCTTTTTCATTTTCTTCATTCAAATCTTTATCTAAAGATTTATTTAAAACTCTATCTTAGTTTCAAATCTTCAAAATCATTATTCAATGATTACTTAACTTTGGAAGCTAATCATGTCTTTAACTGGATTAAAGAATAGATGTTATTCAAGACATCGTTCATGACAAACCCAAAATCCAAATTGATATCAAATATAAGGCTTTAAATAGAAATCATACTGACTTATATTTAATATCGAATTCTGAAATTACAAATATCGTACAGGGAATAACGATATCAATTTCTTCCAAGTTCTCAAAACAATATCCATATAACTACATAATCCAATATCGAAATATCCGAATATTATTTCCATTCAAATCCAATGAACTTGAGTTTGAAAACTTTTAGTTTAATTTTAAACTATATTTCAAAATATTGATTTACTATGTTAAGTAAGTCAGGTCAAAGTCCAAAAATTCAGATCATAATTCAAAACTTCATATTTCTTGCTCAAAGCCCTTTAATTTAAAATCATTAATTATTATTTATCATATTTTTCCCCATTTTTAATAATTTTTATAAGGCCTCCTCGATCAGTTTCCAATTACGGTCACCGAACTACATCTATAACGACCTTTTCAAAAATAGTTTTGAACTTATTTTAAAATCTAAATGTTGGATTTCAAAACTCAAATATTCATTTGAAATCTATTTTCATTTTAAATCCAATATCTTTTGTTTTGGGAAAATCTGACAATCGGATATCTCGATGCGCCAATTTAAAGTTAATGGTCGAAATTCGGGAACTACCGCTGCGCAACTAGTCCTATACAAACCAAATTTCGATTTACAATTAAAAGTAAATCAAATTAGTTCCATAATAGTTTATTAATTATATAAAACATATATAATTATTTTTGGAAACTATATTTCAATTATTTCCCTTTAAAATCATCCATTATTAAATCATTTTAATATTTTTTAAATCATTCAAATAATATTATTTTTCAAAACTTAATATTTGAAACCCAAATTTTCCTAAAGGCATTATAAAAACAAATAAGATAGTTTGGAAAATAAAATCTTATTAAAACATTTTTTGGAAACCCAAACCAAACTTCACTTTTTAAAGTTACAAGTCATTTTCAGTTTAAATTTGAAAACATGCCTTTACTAATTTAAAAATTGTTCAAATCAAATTCTTATCTTAACAAAATCTATTCGTAAGTACTCAAACTATATTTCTAAATTATTTCGAATTTAAAATTCAAACTTTTAACATTTGTCAAATATTTTATTAACAAAATATTAGATTAAATTCCAAATTTGAATAATACTCAATTATTCACCATATAATCTAATTTATATGAGTTTCACACATCATTAGCATCCAGTAACAGTCATTAACGACTATTAACATCAGATCGCCACGTAGTGGCGTTATGAACATAAGTATTAAGGTTACTAACACTTACTACCGAATCAAACCATTGTTAATTAAGGTAGTAAACCTCATTAACATAGCAATTTATCACTAAAACATTTATTAACTATTTTAACCAAACTAGTTAACTAAATGTGAGTGCAGAGTTCTCACCATAGCTATCCATCCCTCCAATCTTTTATGTAGGAATCTCTAGCTTCACTACTGCTTCACTACCACTCCACAACTTCAAAATAGCAATCTTTTCAACCCAACTAACTTTAAACAATAACATATGTAACGACCCGAATTTTTCAGCTATTTGAATTCAAATATTTAAATTGGTTTTAAACATTATAATATTAATGGATATTAATATTGAAAACGACGATTAAAAATTTATATTTTTATTTACTTTAAAATGAACTCGAAATGGCGTGGCAGTTCGTAATATCGAATTCTGAACTTCAATTGGTTATACAGTATCCGTTTTAAGTCAAAATTCTGCGAAACAAGAAGCGTTATGATCAGCTTGATTATAATTTTCTAATGAAAGAAAAAATTAGGAATCTTGGTTTATATGTTGAAAGTTATGTCCAAATCAAATTCTGAAATAGTCGTTGTGAAATCGTTATAAACCGTAACGATTATTTAATTATAATTAATTATTGGTTTCCAATTTGGACAAAACCTTTGAGACGTAGTTATAATTTAATTTTTAGAATTTTACTATAATTTTTAATTCGTAAAATAAACAACTTTTTATTTGGAGTGTTTTGTACCCTATAACCGCATTTTGGGGTTTCACAATATAAGTTAATCTACCGATATTATTATATTTTTAGGGTCGTGGAGCGTTGCTCGACACAACGGTATTTTTATTTTTGTCAATAACGGCCCTTAAAAAGATAAAATGGTATATAGCACGGTACGTGTATGTAACGGTCGGCGGTACCGTATAAATTATATTATATACATGTTTGAACCCTTTCTATTTGCCTACCCATATCATTTTTCCCCAGTTGTATTCACGCCCGGCTATCACCTCAATGATCTGTTTGCTTACCCTATGTACACATACAACACTACGCATGAGCTAATGATGTGAAAACTCTTGCCAAGCTATCCTACTTCTCAGCCTATACTTCCATCCTTTTCAGCTGTATGTACCTAAAACAAATAGCCAACTGTACATGCACATGCTAAGGAACAGTGCACCTCTTCTCCAGCTCCCTCTGTGAACCTACCTATATCAAATCACCAGCTGTGGAAAGCTTTCGATTGAAAAGAAATTACATGCAGCGCAGTCCTAGACAAGCATATGAATGAAGAGACGCAGATAAATTTTGCAGACCTAATCTACATCTGGATTCCAATACTTCACCGTGTAGTCTCATTCAAAACTTAAAAGAAGGCACATGCAAACTATGATTAACACAGCTATTGAAAAGAGAAGATAGAGCGCAGTGAATAAACACAGCCACCCTATACTTGATCACGCACATGCTAGGCCTTCCAATCGAACGTAGTTGCACTGTAACATCTGAAACCACAGAGATAGTTGAGCCTTCCTACTCTGTCATTTGTATGCAACTGAAATCCTACCCATCGAAAAGCTTTAGACTTCTTCAAATTGAAGTGAAATTACACTACAATGCAAATACCCTATCACGCACAGGGCTAAGAACGTAGGAAAGATGTTGTGCTTATCTTTATCTCGTGTGTGTATATATACTGGTGCCTATCCATCTCTGAAACTCAGCATTTCGAAAGCACAATTTACATATATACAGAAAAATTTAAACAATGGAAACAATTCACACAAATCTTTTAAATCAAAAGGTATGTGCAGTGGAGATCCTAATCTACCCCTCTTCCGTCTGGTACAAATGTTTGAGGGAACCGATCCATTTTTGTTTGCTTTCATTGTTCCAGCAGCGTTGTTTTGGGTCCACTGGTATGGTGCATTAGTGTTCGAAACTTAAGTTGTGAAGTTGAGGAGTTGTCAGCATGGAGGATGCATACAAGAAATAAAGAGAAGAAGTGGGGTTGGGAAAATGAGTTGTAGGTTGCAGGTATTGGGCTCTTCAAAGGTGGCGTGGGTATTGAGTGGACTGATGGAGGGAGGTTTGCGTGGTTGGAGGGGTCTGCATGTATGGGGAAGAAAATCAAGGGCGGACGTGTTGTATATGGGTGCTGTGAGGAGCTTGGTTTCGGAAAATATAACAGTAGTGAGGGAAGAATATATTTTTGCATTGTGGAGTGGTGTAACAGGGGAGAGGACGGAACAACAGATGGAAATAGAAGAAATGTAAAAGGGGGAAGAAGGGATCGGTGGAGCCGGGTTGTGGGTAATGCATGGACGTGGGCTACATGGGTGGTATTGGGCTAAGTGGGCTTCGGTTATAAAAAAAAAGTATGGCGCACCGTGGATAGGGTGGTTGTGTAAACAAAAGCAACGAAAGGAAAGAAAGAAAATAAAGGTTGTGGTGGCCACGTTAGTTCAAGGAAAGAGGGAAGGTGGAGGCTCACTAGTGAATGGGTGCAGTAAACGTCATGAACAGAAGCATGTACCAGGTGAACGAACTTTGTGTTATAATTTAATTGAAGCCAATCTGGCATAGATGTCGCCATCATAGTATTAAATATATTTTGGTATTAATTCCTTAAACCTATAGTGAGGAATAAGCGACGAAACATGGACGATGGGTCTTTATGGATATTTTGCTATATAGGATGGTAGTTACAACAATCAACTACTAAACGTATGTATAGGTTGAGTTTTAGATTCAAATAAATATTGACCGTTACTATTTAATATTTATGTTAAATGGTCAGGTTTGCTATGTAATATATTAACATTTAAATTTCAATCAGTATATTATTAATATTTTAAAACACTTGAATAACTGAAATGTATAGTTAATCATACACTTAAGGAACAAATTAGTCCAAATTAAATCGTATGCTTATGACATTCGTAACTCGTCCTTACAGTGTCAGAATCGAACAGAAACAAGTACATTGTCAGAATCGAACAGAACAAGGAAAGTTGGAACCGTGTCGATGACCGTAACCGATGGAGCCGGAAGCAATTGGATATTTTAATTAAAACAAACTGTTCAGAAACAGACGAAACCAAAGTGAGTAAAACTCACTCAGTTACCCCATTTATAATTTTATAAATCGAGTTTATTGCTTGTGTGCTATGTTTGCTAGTTGATCTGGTTGATTTAATGATTGTTTGGTTATTCGCTATACTGTTTAAATTAAACGGTGTTTAATTTAAATGAAATGACATCGTTATTTTTAACGATGTTTTCCAAACAAGGTAACTTACCTTGTTGGTTACGTTTATGACAATATAAACGTATTTAAAATTTAACTGGATACTTGGATTATTAATCTGGTTGACCGTTGCTAGTTGAATTGATTGTTTATTCTCATATGATCATTATATGAATTGTTGAACCCATATGATTGATTTATTGAATTGGTTATTGATTGTTAAACCCAAAATTAAACATTTGTTTGGTTATTAACCAGTGAGTGGTATTGGTTGAGGAATTAATAGCAGATGGCCAAATACAAAATGTTTTATAAAAAAATTGATTTACCGTCAGGTGAATCGATAGAAATAAAGTTATGAAATTTATTTTATAACTAAATATAGATTATGAAATATATTATTTTAATGAAGTTTATAAAAGGAAAATAAACCAACCACATTTATATATCGATTGTTTTGACCATTATTTTTGTACTAAAAACCGCCGTGTGTGAAGCACGTGCTTCATCCAAATTATTGAATGACTTCTTTCTTATAGTACTAAGATGGATGCATATGAGCAAGGACTAATGTGACGATTTATGAATGATATTAATTGTTTTTAAGAAACAATTTAATGAGATTATATTGAAATAGATCATTTATATCGATCGAAGTAAATGAGATTAATAATATTATTTATTTATTCTAATGGAAAGACGAGTTAGTGTTGATTAACGGGTTTTTGAATTTCAATTCGTAACTATCTTAAGATAAGAATGATGTTGATCAAGGTCTGAGAGGTAATTAAAATACCCCAACTTGAACGACTTCAAGATTATCGAGAGGTGATATTAGTTGAAATGATAAAGATGTTAAAAGATATTTATTTTGAGAATACAAACGCAACATCAGTTGAAAGGTTTGATGATAGATAATAAGAGTCCAAATTAAAGGAAATAAAAGAATTTAAGGAAATATACATTGATATTTCCAAAGTAACGAAAATAAAATGGGCTAGAGAATATGAAATGATATATTCATAATCAAGGTAAAGGAGTTGTGAAAATATAACGATATTTTCAAAAGGTAAAGAAAAGATTTAGAATGAGTTTATTCTAAATGATAAGTGAAGATGATTGTGTTCAAATAACGAAACAAAAAGAGATTTCTGAACGATTATTTTACGAATAATAAGTTGAATCGATTTCCAAAATTTAATAATAAGTAAAGTTATAGCAAATGTTTGAAATGATAGTTAATGGAAGAATTGGATATGATTTTAAGATATTTTTCCCAAGTACGAATAAAATGATTTGAGAATATAAAAATATTAAAACTAATATATTATTTTTATGGCCAAGTGATGCTGTGTAATAAACCAATGGATCTGTTTTATTTTTATGGTTGTTTATTTTGGTAGTTAAATAACCGACTATCAAAATCTGGCCTAACGTTATTAGTATGGAAAGACCGGGATCGAATTTATATTCGAAAACCATTCCGACCAATAAATACGAATACGTTGGAGATGCGGATCAAGATAGAGCCATTGAAGACCATAGATCTTCATAAAGCGAAAGAGTTACTTACAATCTCTGGCTGATCCCCAGAGGTACACTGTGATTCTGTCGTGGCTGAAATCTATGGATTGCAAGGACTACTCGCTACCGATCTATAGGGTGATTCCTAGGATGTGGTAGGAGTGTGCCTTCGGTTTATCCTGTTCTTGGATGACTTGTATGGACGATGTGAATGGTGGCCAAATGTTCCAAAAGTCGATTATAACCTCAAGCCTCATTAACCAGGAAATATGACAAATATCGGGCAGGCGGCATGGCTATGTGGGTCGCTCCCATTAGGGTGTATAATCACCTATCTAGAGAAATTCCATTTGCTTCTTTAATCTATTGATGTTGTCCCTTTCAGGAAGCGGTGGTTTGAGTCCAACCGTAGGTGATACATACTCGATACACTCAAGCGAAATGAATGGTCGGTTCATGTGAGGGCCGGGTTGCATGACGTTCTTGTTGAACCCAATGTATTCGCCTCTAGAGATACACTATCGGCAGGTGGTCCCATACCTTGTCAAAGTCGGAATCCAATCTCTAAGAAGCGCCCGCGGTTTGGTTTTGTATACTATATATGTGGAGCGTGAGATGCAAGCGTTCCGCTAGATTGTTATTTACGTGTTTTTAGACACTATTATAATATCAGAAAAGATATTGATTTCAAAAATGTTTTGGGTTATCGTAGGGTAAAAACCGTCCGTATTTATGTGTGGATTTGGTCTTACAATTACCCTTTTATTTTGGAAAGATTTTTGAACTTTAAAATCAAGTTGGATGATCCTCCTAAATATTATGCGAGTTTTTTCCTCACTCCGGTTCACCAGATTGACCCGGTGTTTTGTAAATGCTCGGGTTAGACCAAGGTGTACAGGTTCAGGTTACCAGATGTTTTGAAGTCCAAAGACGAGCTGAAGGAGTTCAGACATATGATGTTCAACCGTTATTATTCCGCTGTTTGTTACATATATGAGGACAGACTAGTATAACTGTCCAGGTGAATGGATGTACTCTGATGTTGTAAGTATTATTTCAAGCTCTCAATAAAAGTTATTTCCATATAATGTTTTATTCCGCTGTGATGTGAGAATCTGTGATGTATTAGTTCTTCTTCTTCTTCTATTCTAATATTCTTTCTTTCTTATCTCACCCTCTAATTTCTTTCTTATAGCCTTCTGGGGTTTTCGATACTTGAGTTTTGGGCACATGATCTGTATTAGTGTCATGATTCAAGTGTTGAAATTCCTGGGACGCTACGGTTGGTATCAGAGCAATGGTTTAGGAATAACCTTGGCTCTGTGGTGTAACTTGTAACAACCCATATTTCTGATAACCTATTATATCGTAAATCGAGGCAGAATTTAATTTATAAATCTGAATCAAGGGAAACGGGCTATGCCAATGCGTTCGTCTCGGAAAAATACGCGAAATAGAGTCCGAGTTTTCGAAAATCGAAGTCCGTATGAAGAAGATATGGACGAACGAAGTTAGGCAGAAAAACCGAAAACAAGCCAGAATGCACTGGTGCACTTGTGAAGTGCGCCAGCACAAAAATACACTGGCGCACTTCGGAAGTGCGCCCGTGTCGAGCCAGAAACCTGCACAGCTTTCTGGCTTGACCCTGGCTGGCTTGGTGCACCTGTTTTGGTTCTCTGGTCTGTTCTGCTGGCCTATGACGATTTTTGATTGTTTAGATCTAAACTAGGGTTAATCCTATGGCCTAAACTAACCTAAACTTCTATAAAAGGACCCCTAAACCTAGCCTAAATCATCATTATTCATTCAAGTAACTAAACTATGGCAAAATCATTCCTCTCATGGCCTCCACTCTCTTCATAAAATTCTAAATAAATTTCTATGAGAGATTTTCCATGCATACAAGTGTTTTCAAGCTTGTATGAGCATCATTAGCTTGCATTCAAGTCAAGTTTCTATATTTGCATCATAAAGCAAGGGTTTTGATCATTTTGGCTCAAGGGATTTTCTATTAAAGCTTGCATTTTGGGTTTAATTGATTTCATAAGGGCTTTGTCATATTTTTGTGACTTCCTAAGCATTGTAAGCCCTATTCTACTTTCATACTTAAACTCTAAAGTTAAATGTATGATATGCAAGTTTGATATGTTATGATATGCAAGTTTATGATGTTATGTTATGCAAGTATGCCATGTTATGATATGCAAGTTTATGATGTTATGTTATGCAAGTATGCCATGTTATGATATGCAAGTTTATGATGTTATGTTATGCAAGTATGCCATGTTATGATATGCAAGTTTATGATGTTATGCTATGCAAGTTTGCCATGTTGTGATATGCAAGTTTATCATATTATGTTATGCAAGTTTGATATGCAAGTTTGTCATATATGCAAGTTATGTTAGGCAAGTTTGGGTTGATCATTTTGTTCATATTATCATGTTATGCAAGCTTATCTTGGGTTTATGAACATAAAGCTTCAAGCTTTATGCTAAAGGTTGCATTTTGGCAACATGTAAGTTATCATATCTCTTATGATAACTTGCATGTGAGGCTAAATGCGAACTTATGGCCATTTCTACATGTCATTTATCACCATGTATCACCAATATGCTAAGTTTGGTTTTATGCATGCTTTTGAGGCCTAAAAATGTAATATGCAAGTATATGAACACATGTACACTTCATATGCCACCATGTTGAACTTGTGGCTTCAACACCTTTATGTCATGATTATGCCAAGTTCCCTCTTTCTATCCTTTATGCGCTATTGCGATATGTAAGCGATGGGATTGCGTTTGGGGTTGAGTAAACTTAAAAGACATAAAAACATAAGCTTGGGAATTTACCTATTAAGTTAGGTCTACCCTTTGGGAATTTACCTATTAAGTTAGGTCTACCCAAATGCTTGAAAAACTTGTAACATGTTTTGGAAACATGATGGACATGACACTTAGAAAAGATAAGTGTGACCAACTCGAGATTGGGTTGAGTTTGTAGCATAAACCTACCCGGAACCGACCGGCTTAACTAGTTGCTACAAACAATAGGACCCAATGTGAGAAGTTGGTCATGTTGTACCTTGAACCCGAGGTTAGACCAGGTTGTGGTGTAAAGCTACCCAGACCCGCCCGGCTTAACTAGTAACCACAACGAGGTCTAATGTGAGAGGTTAAGGTGCATTAAATTAATTAATGTTACATGATAAGGTTAAGTAAATTTGATTTATGACACTTAACCAATTTGACATGAATGGGTAGGTTAAGTGAAACCGGGCTTGATTTCTTAATGACACTTAACCGAAAAATACGACTAGTGGTTAGGGTTAAGTTAACCTACACTTAACCAATCTGAACTCGGTAATTTAACGGGGTTAAGTTGAACTATACTTAGCCAATCCAACTCAGTAATTTGATAAGGCTGAGAACCGATTGGATACCTGGTCTGGATAAACTAACTTGATTGATAAATTAAACGAACCTGTTTTGCGGATCTGTAGGACCCACACCAAGTTAGGCAAGTTTGTAAATCTATTATCTGATCCGTTAGTCTGAAAACTGATCGTCTGAACCTGGTATGTCTGAACTCTGTTAATAAGTTAATCTGAATCTGATAGTCTGGGGACACAAGGGGGAATACTTGTGTCATCTGTTGTTTGGGACCCATATTAGTCAGTAACCCTTTCTGGTATCAAAACTTTGACCCAACTGTAGGTAGGGTCCGGGCACGCTTACTGAACTAATTATAAGTGGTTCATTCTGATAATGGCGATGGGTGTTGATGGTGCGTTCCAACCGGGTCATGTGCGTGCATGGATCCCGGTCTGCCTCTGAGGATGTAAGACGCCGTGACATCTGTAAATATGCCTGTGCCAATTGGTTGCCACTTTAGGGAGTGATACACCCTATCGTGGGGCCGACATAGGGTATTTATGTATTAGGGAGCCGATCGCTTGGGTAGGATTTAGGGTACACTTAGCTCTGTCTGATTCTGTTGGTACCGTCTGTTTTGTTGGGTGGTAACACCCGTCTATTTCTACGTGGTACCGTCTGTTAGGGTGGTAAAGGCCCACTACTAGTGTACACCTAATTGTAGTATTCCGTTTCTGTACTTTATCTGTTAGGGTGGTAAAGGCCCATTATTGTTAGCATTTCGTTTCTGTACTTTATCTGTTAGGGTGGTAAAAGCCCATTTTTCCCGAACTCTATCTATAGGCCATTCTGTTCCGTCCCGTTTCGATGTAGACATTAGGGTAACACCTAATCCTGTTATACTAGTATGGGTACTAAGAAGTTGGATCTTGACTTAGGTCAACACCTGATATTGGGCCAAGTTTAGGCCAAGGGATAAATTCTTGTTTATACATGACATGTTAGAATGCTGGTACACCTGTGGCGAAAAACTTCACCTTGATTATGTGATGACTCCTTTGAATTATCTGTTAGATATTCACCATGCTAGTATGTAATTATCCTTATGTTCATCCCTGCTTCTCATGCCAGTTAACTACATTGATTGTAGTAGGGCTTACTCAGTCTTTTTGACTGACCTGTTTTTCTTTCGCCTCTTTTCTTCTGTTCCCCCCCCCCCCCCCCCCCCAGGTTCTCAGGGTGGGAATATTGGAGCTTATCTTGGATTTCTGATCGCTTGCTTGTGGGACTTTAGCTCATGTACGGTCTTGACATGAAGCTAGCTATGGTTATCACTTATTTTGGGGATAGTACTTATGTATTTCAGTTTTTCAGAAATGTTGTTTTTATCTAGACTTGTGTATTTGGAAAGTTGACATTATGTTGTACCAGACTTGTTTTGAAATGGTTTGAAATCTTCCGCTGTTTTATTTATCTTATTTACTCTGTTTACATATATACATATGTTCTTGTTCTGCCTTGATATATCATTATGCATGTTTACCTGATTCAAACACCCCTCCAAAGTCAGAGTGCTTGCGAGAGTCACCCTGGCGGAGGTGGGGTGTTACATAACTCGATAGAGATGGGGTTAGTAACACCCTAGATCGTGGTTGAGTTTATATATATGAGAGCGTATTTGTAGATTTTATATAAAATTATTTTGAATTGTGTTGTTTGATCGGTTCAAGCTGAACTGACAAGTTGATACAACATTGTTTTGAAAAGCGGGTAAATGAAATAATTTTGCCCAAAGTATATTTTCGAATAAAAAAAGAAATAATTTTATCAAGTTATTAATATATTGATGTGTTTGATTGATTTGAATTCAAATTGGATTATAAATTTGAACAGTTAAATTAAACTAGAAGAGAATTTAAAATATGGAATTTATGGAATTAAATAAGACAGAATTAAACCGGAAATAAGTTAAGTAAAATCAGAAAGGAAAATTTGAATGATTGATTATGTTGAATTTGGTTGGTTGTTTGTTGCATAATATATTCGTCGGATTCATTAACAGTCGAATGAACTGAAACTAGAAATTAAATTTCAGTATAATAAATATGAATAGAATCAAATATGAGATGAAACTGAAATTATTTAACCCTGTATCTGTTATTGGTATTATATTGAGTTAAGGGCAGGATTGGAAGAAGAAAGAGTTGTTTGTGCTTTGCTTTGAGATAAGAGTATTGGTTGTCCGACAAATAGGTAAACCTTAATATATAGATTTGGTAATTGATTTTATACCCCTGAGTTGGGTTGCCACTTGGCTTTGTCTTCTTTCGATCGATGTGAGGCCCGGAGTGGCGAGCTGTAGTTGTTCAAATCAAACAGTACAAAGGAGGTGCTGACGATTTTTTCGTAAAGTTTTTAAACTTAGAAATCATTTTTGATAATACTTTGAATAATTATTTTTAAAATAACTGGGTTTGGTGCATTCTTCTTACTTAGCAATTTCAGGGACGAAATTCTTTTAAGGGGGAAAGAATGTAACGACCCGGATTTTTCAGCTATTTGAATTCGAATATTTAAATTGGTTCTAAATATTATAATATTAATGGATATTAATATTGAAAACGACGATTAAAATTTTATATTTTTATTTACTTTAAAACGAACTCGAAATGGCGTGGCAGTTCGTAATATCGAGTTTTGAACTTCAATTGGTTATACAGTATCCGTTTTAAGTCAAAATTCTGCGAAACAAGAAGCGTTATGATCAGCTTGATTATAATTTTCTAATGAAAGAAAAAATTAGGAATTTCGGTTTATATGTTGAAAGTTATGTCCAAATCAAATTCTGAAATAGTCGCTGTGAAATCGTTATAATCCGTAATGATTATTTAATTATAATTAATTATTGGTTTCCAAATTGGACAAAACCTTTGAGACGTAGTTATAATTTAATTTTTAGAATTTTACTATAATTTTTAATTCGTAAAATAAACACCTTTTTATTTGGAGTGTTTTGTACCTTATAACCGCATTTTGGGGTTTCACAATATAAGTTAATCTACCGATATTATTATATTTTTAGGGTCGTGAGCGTTGCTCGACACAACGGTATTTTTATTTTTGTCAATAGCGGCCCTTAAAAAGATAAAATGGTATATAGCACGGTAAGTGTATGTAACGGTCGGCGGTACCGTATAAATTATATTATATACAGGTTTGAACCCTTTCTATTTGTCTACCCATATCATTTTCCCCCAGTTGTATTCACGCCCGGCTATCACCTCAATGAACTGTTTGCCTACCCTATGTACACGTACAACACTACGCATGAGCTAATAACGTGAAAACTCATGCCAAGCTATCCTACTGCTCAGCCTATACTTCCATCCTTTTCAGCTGTATGTATCTAAAACATATAGCCAGCTGTACATGCACATGCTAAGGAATAGTGCACCTCTTCTCCAGCTCCCTCTGCGAACCTACCTGTATCAAATCACTAGCTGTGGAAAGCTTTCGATTGAAATGAAATTACATGCAGCGCAGTCCTAGACAAGCATATGAATGAAGAGACACAGATAAATTTTGCAGACCTAATCTACATCTGGAATCCTATACTTCACCGTGTAGTCTCATTCAAAACTTAAAAGAAGGCACATGCAAACTGTGATTAACACAGCTATTGAAAAGAGAAGACAGAGCGCAGTGGATAAACATAGCCACCCTATGATTGATCACGCACATGCTAGGCCTTCTAATCGAACGTAGTTGCACTGTAACATCTGAAACCACAGAGATAGTTGAGCCTTCCTACTCTGTCATTTTGTACACAACTGAAATCCAACCCCTCGAAAAGCTTTAGACTTCTTCACGTTGAAGTGAAATTACACTGCAATGCTAATACTCTATCACGCACAGGGCTAAGAACGTAGGAAAGATGTTGTGCTTATCTTTATCTCGTGTGTGTATATATACTGGTGCCTATCCATCTTTGAAACTCTGCATTTCGAAACCACCATTTACATATATACAGTAAAATTTAAACAATGGAGACAATTCACACAAATCTTTTAAATCAAATGGTATGTGCAGTGGAGATCCTAATCTATCCCTCTTCCGTCTGGTACAAAATGTTTGAGGGAACCGATCCATTTTTGTTTGCTTTCATTATTCCAACAGCATTGTTTTGGGTCCGCCGGTATGGTGCATTAGTGTTCGAAACTTAAGTTATGAAGTTGAGGAGTTGTCAGCATGGAGGATGCATACAAGAAATAAAGAGAATAAGTGGGGTTGGGAAAATGAGTTGTAGGTTGCGGGTATTGGGCTCTTCAAAGGTGGCGTGGGTATTGAGTGGACTGATGGAGGGAGGTTTGCGTAGTTTGAGGTGTCTGCATGTATGGGGAAGCAAATCAAGGGCGGACGTGTTGTATATGGGTGCTGTGAGGAGCTTGGTTTCGGAAAATATAACAGTAGTGAGGGAAGAATATATTTTTGCATTGTGGAGTGGTGTAACAGGGGAGAGGACGGAACAACAGATGGAAATAGAAGAAATGTAAAAGGGGGAAGAAGGGATCGGTGGAGCCGGGTTCCGGGTAATGCATGGACGTGGGCTACATGGGTGGTATTGGGCCAAGTGGGCTTCGGTTAGAAAAAAAAGTATGGCGCACCGTGGATAGGGTGGTTGTGTAAACAAAAGCAACGAAAGGAAAGAAAGAAAATAAAGGTTGTGGTGGCCACGTTAGTTCAAGGAAAGAGGGAAGGTGGAGGCTCACTAGTGAATGGGTGCAATAAACGTCATGAACAGAAGCATGTACCAGGTGAGTGAACTTTGTGTTATAATTTAATTGAAGCCAATCTGGCATAGATGTGGCCATCATAGTATTAAATATATTTTGGTATTAATTCCTTAAACCTATAGTGAGGAATAAGCGACTAAACATGGACGATGGGTCTTTACGGATATTTTGCTATATAGGATGGTAGTTTCAATAATCAACTAATAAACGTATGTATAGGTTGAGTTTTAGATTCAAATAAATATTGACCGTTACTATTTAATATTTATGTTAAATGGTCAGGTTTGCTATGTAATATATTAACATTTAAATTTCAATCAGTATATTATTAATATTTTAAAACACTTGAATAACTGACATGTATAGTTAATCATACACTTAAGGAACAAATTAGTCCAAATTAAATCGTATGCTTATGACATTCGTAACTCGTCCTTACAGTGTCAGAATCGAACAGAAACAAGTACATTGTCAGAATCGAACAGAACAAGGAAAGTTGGAACCGTGTCGATGACCGTAACCGATGGAGCCGGAAGCAATTGGATATTTTAATTAAAACAATCTGTTCAGAAACAGACGAAACCAAAGTGAGTAAAACTCACTCAGTTACCCCATTTATAATTTTATAAATTGGGTTTATTGCTTGTGTGTTATGTTTGCTAGTTGATCTGGTTGATTTAATGATTGTTTGGTTATTCGCTATACTGTTTAAATTAAACGGTGTTTAATTTAAATGAAATGACATCGTTATTTTTAACGATGTTTTCCAAACAAGGTAACTTACCTTGTTGGTTATTTTTATTACAATATAAACGTATTTAAAATTTAACTGGATACTTGGATTATTAATCTGGTTGACCGTTGCTAGTTGAATCGATTGTTTATTCTCATATGATCATTATATGAATTGTTGAACCCATATGATTGACTTATTGAATTGGTTATTGATTGTTAAACCCAAATTCAACATTTGTTTGGTTATTAACCAATGAGCGGTATTGGTTGAGGAATTAATAGCAGATGGCCAAATACAAAATGTTTAATAAAAAATTTGATTTACCGTCAGGTGAATCGATAAAAATAAAGTTATGAAATTTATTTTATAACTAAATATAGATTATGAAATATATTATTTTAATGAAGTTTATAAAAGGAAAATAAACCAGCCACATTTATATATCAATTGTTTTGACCATTATTTTTGTACTAAAAACCGCCGTGTGCGAAACACGTGCTTCATCCAAATTATTGAATGACTTCTTTCTAATAGTACTAAGATGGATGCATATGAGCAAGGACTAATGTGACGATTTATGAATGATATTTATTGTTTTTAAAAACAATTTAATGAGATTATATTGAAATAGATCATTTATATCGATCGAAGTAAATGAGATTAATAATAATATTTATTTATTCAAATGGAAACACGAGTTTGTGTTGATTAACGAGTTTTTGAATTTCAATTCATAACTATCTTAAGATAAGAATGATGTTGATCAAGGTCTAAGAGGTAATTAAAATACCCCAACTTAAACGGCTTCAAGATTATCGAGAGGTGATATTAGTTGAAATGATAAAGATGTTAGAAGAGATTTATTTTGAGAATACAAACGCAACATCAGTTGAAAGGTTTGATGATAGATAATGAGAGTCCAAATTAAAGGAAATAAAAGAATTTAAGGAAATATACATTGATATTTCCAAAGTAACGAAAATAAAATGGGCTAGAGAATATGAAATGATATATTCATAATCAAGGTAAAGGAGTTGTGAAAATATAACGATATCTTCAAAAGGTAAAGAAAAGATTTAGAATGAGTTTATTCTAAATGATAAGTGAAGATGATTGTGTTCAAATAACAAAACAAAAAGAGATTTCTGAACGATTGTTTTACGAATAATAAGTTGAATCGAGTTCAAAAATTTAATAATAAGTAAAGTTATAGCAAATGTTTGAAATGATAGTTAATGGAAGAATTGGATATGATTTTAAGATATTTTTCCCAAGTACGAATAAAATGATTTGAGAATATAAAAATATTAAAACTAATATATTATTTTTATGGCCAAGTGATGCTGTGTAATAAACCAACGGATCTGTTTTATTTTTATGGTTGTTTATTTTGATAGTTAAATAATCGACTATCAAAATCTGGCCTAACGTTATTGGTATGGAAAGACCGGGATCGAATTTATATTCGAAAACCATTCCGACCAATAAATACAAATACGTTGGATATGCTGATCCAGATAGAGCAATTGAAGACCATAGATCTTCATAAAGCGAAAGAGTTACTTACAATCTCTGGCTGATCCCCAGAGGTACACTCTGATACTGTCGTGGCTGAAATCTATGGATTGCAAGGACTACTCGCTACTGATCTATAGGGTGATTCCTAGGATGTGGTAGGAGGGTGCCTTTGGTTCATCCTGTTCCTGGATGACTTGTATGGACGATGTGAATGGTGGCCAAATGTTCCAAAAATCGATTATAACCTCAAGCCTCATTAACCGGGAAATATGACAAAAATCGGGCAGGGAGCATGGTTATGTGGGTCGCTCCCATTAGGGTGTATAATCACCTATCTAGAGAAATTCCATTTGCTTCTTTAATCTATCTATGTTATCCTTTTCAGGAAACGGTGGTTTGAGTCCAACCGTTGGTGATATATGCTCGATACACTCAAGCGAAATGAATGGTCGGTCATGTGAGGGTCGGGTTGCAAGACGTTCTTGTTGAACCCAATGTATTCGCCTCTAGAGATACACTATCGGCCGGTGGTCCCATACCTTGTCAAAGTCGGAATCCAATCTCCGATAAGCGCCCGCGGTTTAGTTTTGTATACTTAATATGTGGAGCATGAGATGTAAGCGTTCCGCTAGATTGTTATTTACGTGTTTTTAGACACTATTATAATATCAGAAAAGATATTGATTTCAAAAATGTTTTGGGTTATTGTAAGGTAAAAACCGCCCGTATTTATGTGTGGATTTGGTCTTACGATTATCCTTTTCTTTTGAAAAGATTTTTGAACTTTAAAATCAAGTTGGATGATCCCTCTAAATACTATGCGAGTTTTTTCCTCACTCTGGTTCACCAGACTGACCTGGTGTTTTGTAAATGCTCGGGTTAGACCGAGGTGTACAGGTTCAGGTTACCAGATGATTTGAAGTCCAAAGACGAGCTGAAGGAGTTCAGACGTATGATGTTCAACCGTTATTATTCCGCTGTGTGTTACATATATGAGGACAGACTAGTATAACTGTCCAGGTGACTGGATGTACTCTGATGTTGTAAGTATTGTTTCAAGCTCTCAATAAAAGTTATTTCCATATTATATTTTATTCCACTGCGATGTGAGAATCTGTGATGTATTGATTCTTCTTCTTATTCTTCTATTCTAATATTCTTTCTTATCTCACCCTCTAATTTCTTTCTTATAGCCTTCTGGGGTTTTTGATACTTGAGTTTTGGGCACATGATCTGTATTAGTGTCATGATTCAAGTGTTGGAATTCCCGGGACGCTACAACATATGTATGTATATATTTTATTAGCACTTATAGGTAGGGAAGGTGGAATTTTTGCAAATGAAACTTGGTATAGGGGGTAGGTGTTCACACATGGGCTGTGTGGGTAGGGGTGGGTGAGTGGGTTGTTATGGGGTAGGGTATAGGAGTGCTAGGGTTCTTAGAAAGAAGGTAGAATGCAAACATAGTAAATTGCAATAAAAAGCATTAATGTAGTTTATGGCATATGTGGCAAAGCAATTAATAAATAAACGCCATGGAAAATGCATGTAAAGAGAAAGAAGTGAATTGGCACATGTAATTAATTATGTACATATAGACATATGCAAGATTAAATTAATAAACTAATGCATGCAGTAGCGTTTAAATAGGGAGCATCGTCCAATGAAGATAATAAAAGCATGTAAGAGAAAAGGAGATTAATGTGCTAAGAAAATGCACGCAATTAATACAAAAATACATGTAAATAAATTAATAAATGCATTAAAAGTAAATTGATTGATTACGTGCAATCAAAGCAAAGCAATTAAAGGATTGCTACGATGAAATAGTTAAAGGAAGAAAGTAGGCCGTATTATATATATATATATATATATATATATATATATAAGGTAATGGTGATACATAATTTAAATAAAGTGGACACATGTGGTAGAGAAAACATTAATGCATTTAAAAAGAGAACATTAAAAATGTATGCATTATAGAAGTGAGCAATTAGTGCAACGAAAAGAAAATATGTGAATAATAAGCGCGCTAAAAATAATGCATTAAAGAGAAAGATAGTATTGCATTAAAGATAGTGCATGTGTGCGATGCAATAAGAAAAAAATGTTATAGACATTAAAATGCAGCAATGAATTAATAGCCAATATAAGGCATGTATGTATGTATATACATGCAATTCAAAAGGTAAGAGTATAAATCAGCAAGCCATAATTGGAGGAAGGTTAATGCTATTAAATGACATTCAAATCAAATATGCATGCAAGAAAAAAAAAAGCATATAAACAATGCAATTCAAATAATCATAAGTGTATGTACTTATACATATGAAAAATTGAAATTCATAATAAATGAATTAATTGCATTAAAAGGCATGCATATATGAGCATGCAATTCAAACCTTATTGAGATGTATAACACACACAATTAATTAAAGGAGGTATAACATGCAAGTAATAAACCTTTAATTAGTAAACATTAGCAAAACAATCAATGCAGTCAAAAATGTGCGCTTGCACCTAGCATGGTTCAGTGCGTGTGCATGTGATGTTTCTTTACTGATGTGTGCCGTTTGGATTTGATTTAAAATCTGATGGTTCAGACCCTTCTACTACATCTACAAATAAGACCCTATTCCACTACAACAAACAAGACTTTTTACAGCGTTTAAAAAATGCCATGAAAAGTATCAACAACGTTTTTATGTATGCTGTATATCGACATGCAGTTAAAAGTCAGAACCATACTATAGTAGTAAGTGAACGCCGTGATAAGTATTAGTAATAGCGTTCCATTTGTGCTAATAATACATTTCATGGCGTTTAGGCTGATTTGTAGAATTTTTTCTTAGCGTTTTCTGGATGCCATAAAAATATTTCTCAGCATTTTTTACTTGCTATGAAAAGAAGTTATAGCATTTATTTTTTGCCTTGATATGTGTTTACAGCGTTTATGAATTGTTATATGAGTTTTTACATCAATTTTTAAACACTGTTTATGGCGTTTTAAAACCGCTGTGAAAATTTTCAATAGCATTTTAAAAACGCCATAAAAAGTCCAAAATCAATCTCACAATGCTTATAGCAGTTTAAAATCTACATATTATATCGACACCACATTTCATAACCAACAAATAAAATTCTATAATCAAAATATACAATATTCTTACATCGATAATACACAATAGTTCCATAATAGCTCATAAAATAGTAGTGTTACATCAAACATACACACACACAAGCAGTAGCGACCAAAATACAGGAGTACATACTTTCTTACAAACCAAAATGTAGTCTTAGCAGCAAGTATAACTCCGATCCATAACTAATTGCAACAATGTTTTCCATCAATGTTGTCTATCTACCTATAAGCAAAAATCAAAGAATTTCAAAATTTTAGTATATTCAGAAGCAAAGTTAATCACCAAAAACAATAAGTAGCTCCCAAAACACATGAGAACGTGTCATTTACTCATTTATAAATACTCTCCCTAAACACATGCAATATAAATAATACACGCAAGAACTTAAATACAAACACTGTAACAAATGTAGTATATGCATTAGTGTGACGCTGCACACAGATACACCACTTTTACAGTCACAGTAACCTTATCTCCGTAAATTACCCAGTTCAATCCAAATATAAATCTGAAATGCTGATAGTAGAATAGCAATCTGCAAGGCATTTATTACTTGCATCATTATTATAGTGCCTCTCTTATTCCTGTGCCTAATGATATACTATTTGCATTCAACAGTGAGTACTTGCACCATCACATATAATTAGCAATCTGCAAGGCATTTATTATGCAATCTTGGCCACTTAACCACATAGTATGCAAGATATTTTATCATTCATAGTCCGGTACACGTAATTAGCAATGAATGCCAAAAATCTAACCAATTCATACAGTAATAGGTTAACAGCCTTAAACAATTTCACCCTACAAATTGTATCTTTATTTTGCTAATTTGAAAGGAGATGCTGCTATATATGTTCAGATTGTAGTGAAATCAGTTTCGTTATTTCACATGGATAATTCTGGCGAACCAACCTATATCTATATGCCAATACAGAACACAAAGTATTTCTTTAAAAGTGAAAATGAAAATAGTAATATATATTATGTTTTTCATGCTTCGATCATATATCATATATTATATATGAAAAATGTTTTATATATATATAAGTGAAAAATAACATGTTATATATTATACATAACATAATATAGATTGTCTATAAGAATCATGTTTTATGTTTGTTTACTTTTCGGCGACAGTTTTATTTTTTTTAATGGCTAATTATATTATTACAATAGTAAAAAATGAAATAATACAACATCAGTAGAGCTGGACTAAAACAGGTGAAAAAACACACTAAAACACATGTACCCCAAGATACAAAACCAGGCAGTTCGCATGCCCAAACAGTTAATCACAAATTAGAAACTAAAACTTCGCGGCAACACGTGAGAGGCAACCTAGTGATTACTTTTATATTTGTGATCTGGAACCATTTTGCCATTTTACTAGCTATGGGAATCTAGGTTTCAACACTACTAAATTATCTTTGTTTCACTATTAAAAGTTTTTGTGCTTATATTATCTTTGTTTTAGTACTGCTATATTACCTTTATGTCAATGTTACAGGTTTTACGCTGATATTATCTTTGTTCCAATGTTTCAGCTCTGCTATAACACTAAAAGAGTTTTACATTGAAATTTCGAAAAGCAATAATTCTATTTTTCCTTATTACTGAAATGGTGCAAACAAAATTCTATAGCCTCCATTTCAACTTTCAGAGCATTAAGTCAAAACGATTGTAAGCATGACAGCAGCGACGTCTGCTCAGTGATCTGCGACGGCACCAAGTTTCACGCATCTGGCATTATACAATCCTATATTTCCTATGATCTGGAACCATTTTGCCATCTGTAATAACCCGAAAATCTGGGCCAGTTTAAAATTTTTATTTTGGCAATTTTAGCGAATTTTGAATATTTAAAATAGATTATTTTAAATAATATCGACGAGAAATTTATTTTGAATATAATTCGAACGTATATATTTATACGCGTCGTCGTTAGAATATAAATATTTATATATAATTATAAATAGAATTGAAAATGGCGCGGTAGTTCGATAATTTGATTTCAAACTTCAATTGAATGTACCGGGTGCAAATCAAACTCGATTTTAGTGAAACCAAAAACATTAGGATCTAACTGATGATATCTTTCCAACGAATCTGACAAATCGAAATTTGATAGCGGGAATTAAAGGATATGTCCAGTTGAAAATTCTGAATAGTCGCTATGGAATTCAGGCCCTTAAAAATGGAAATTTTGCAAACGACCTCGGATTTCGACGAAACTAGTTTTGTTGGGTCCGTGATGTAAAGTTATTGCTAGGTTTCAAATTTCATAATTTTTCGAATCAATATGTGAGCGTGGCAGAGGAAAACGCGTTTGACCAGTTTCAGTTGATTTTAATCGACTGGAAAATGGCCATTTTTCCAACGGTCTCAGAATTCGACGAAACTAGTTTTGTTAGGACCGTATCGTCAATATGAAGCTAGAAAATATTTTTCTGGAATTTTTCTAGTTGGTATGTGACCCCGGTAATTTGAAATGTACGTTTAAAATTCAATATAGTAATTTAAATGTAAATTTAACGGAAACTGATTGTAACAGCCGAATCAGCTTGCGATACATATCCCATTGTGTTCGGAATGGGGGCAAAACGCTAGGGACGACGGTCGTTGGGTCTCGTTTCGAGTTCGAAGGTAAAGTCAACCCTAGGAGAAATTAATTAATATAATTTAATTTTTTATATATAAAAAAAACCTTTTATAGCCCCCCCCCCCTCTTTCATTCTCAGAAATCGAAATAAAAAAAAAAAAAAAAAGAGTTCGATCCACAAATTGCGCTCAGCCTCCTCTTCCACCGACGTCGATCCTCCGCCCGCTCCCCCCCTCCTCACGCCGTTCATCTCCTCTAGCCTTCTCCGCTCTGCCTCTTTTCTCCATTGAAATCCGCCCCCCCCCCCTCTCTCCTGAAATCCGAACGCAACCTCGTTCTCGAGGCCGTCAGCCCTAGCCACCTCCCTCTATGAACGCGCCGCCCTCTCTTCTGTCCCCTCTCTCCTCTTCAGGCGCTGGAAGTACACCGATCTCGAAGGCGGTTAGGCAGCAGGGAGTTCTCACGATGGCGCTCCGGGTGGTCAACTCCGACCGTGCTCCGCCCCCTCCAGTGGCGCGCTAATCGGAGCCCTAGAACAGGAGCTCAATTCGAGCGATACAGAAGAAAACAGTGAGCTCTCCTTATTTTATATAATATATTTTACTTTATTCTTGCAGTTAGAAAAAAAATTATATATATATGTATATATATATATATATATATATATATATATATATTAGCAATGATTTTACAAAATAGCAAATATATAAGTGGCGCTATTTTAAAATATATAGAAATGGGATTGTTTTAAAGAAAAATATTCCTATGTAAAAATATACATGCTTTGTAAAATATAAAATGAACAATGTTGTTTTAAAATAAAATTGGCGTGATTGAAGATTATAAGATTGACATTGTTTTGTTTGAAATTATAAAAATCATATTGTTTGAAATTATAGAAGTCATACAGTTTGAAAATAGAAAAATTAGGATTGTTTTAAAATAGAAATATGCTTTGTTTTCAAATAGAAATTAGCAATGTTTTAAAAATAAAAAGATAAAATTAGCATAGAGATTTTTGAACTATAAATTATACATTGTTTTTTAAAAATAGAAGTCGCAGAATAAAAATATGTTTTTTATTTATTTATTGAAATAAAGAACTAAAAATTCAATTTCTATATATTGAATAGCATAGTAAAAATTCGATTTTTTTTAAATATATGAAGTGATTATAAAAATATGATTTTTAAATTGAAAGTGAATAAATAAAAATGTGATTTTTATTTTAAAGACATCAAAATATAAAAATGTGTGATTTTTATATATGTAGTGACTACGGGCAAAAGGAGATGAAAAGGCGAGAACGACGAAGATCTCTGCAAAAGAAGTGCCGTGGAGCTAGGATAGCTATATGTGAGAATTTCTCACCTTTCAATTTCATTTTCCAGTTATATATATATATGCTAGGATGCAGACGGTGCTTAGTAGCACCCGACACAATCGTCCACAGACCATGGACTTGTTTGTTTGATTGCAAAAAAAAAATTAGTTAGATTATTTGATTGAAATTGAATTGTGGGGTGAAATAAATTGATTTGATTGATGTGTGAATGGCGTGGGCCTTCACTGGACCGGGGATAAGGCTAGGCCTTGTCCCGTTTCTAGTATCGTGCCGTTATGCCGCCGAAATTTTCTAAAATAAGTTAGAAAATAAAATATCATTTTATTTAAAGAATGAACTGAATAGAAATTCATATCTTGAAATAAAATGTTTTATCGTTAAAAATATAATTTTTAACGTGAATGTGAATAAATAAATATTCATTTACAAACCAGACGGTTTGTTTATGTACACTTATTTGAAGGACATTGATTGGGTCGATAAATTTTACACATCGCCCAACTGCACGAATAAAATATGTGTTTGATTGTTTGAAACCCCACACGGGTGTTGGGATGAAATTTGAAGTTCACTCATCCTGATTGATTAAATATGTCGATCGATTGATTGACAGGCTGTTATAAGCGTTGAATATCTATATTTGATGCTTATACAGTGTAGTGCACTTTGGTTGATGGCTGATTATTTTTCAATGCTATGATATACATGTGTTGTGTGAAAATCCATATAATTAACTTTATATGGTAATTGATTGGGCCTCATTCCAATTTAGAAAATAAAGAATATTATAAAATAAAGGTTCATGTGTTGACAATACTCATCCATTGAGATTGGTCATGTGTTGAACGAAATATTTTAATAATAAAATTTACATCTTTATCGATACAAAATAAAAGTTCATGTGTTGACAGTACTCATCCATTGAGATTGGTCATGTGTTGAACGAAATATTTTAATAATAAAATTTACATCTTTATCGATACAAAATAAAAGTTCATGTGTTGACAATACTCACCCATTGAGATTGGTCATGTGTTGAACGAAATATTTTGATAATAACAACTATTTTTGAAAAAGAAATATTTGAAATAGAATATTGGAAAATAGAAATTTATGAAGCCGTGTTGATTAGATTGACGCCATTTTGACGTGAACGATATTTATATCGATTTTATTCATTTCGAAATGAAATGAATTGAAAACGATTTCGAAATGAATTGAATTGAAAACGATTTCGAAATGAATTGAATTGAAAACGATTTCGAAATGAATTGAATTGAAAACGATTTCGAAATGAAATGAATTGAAAACGATTTCGAAATGAATTGAATTGAAAACGATTTCGAAATGAATTGAATTGAAAACGATTTCGAAATGAAATGAATTGAAAAAGATTTCGAAATGAATTGAATTGAAAACGATTTCGAAATGAATTGAATTGAAAACGATTTCGAAATGAATTGAAAACGATTTCGAAATGAATTGAATTGAAAACGATTTCGAAATGAATTGAATTGAAAACGATTTCGAAATGAATTGAATTGAAAACGATTTCGAAATGAATTGAAAACGATTTCGAAATGAATTGAATTGAAAACGATTTCGAAATGAATTGAAAACGATTTCGAAATGAATTGAATTGAAAACGGTTTCGAAATGAATTGAATTGAAAACGATTTCGAAATGAATTGAATTGAAAACGATTTCGAAATGAATTGAAAACGAATTCAAATTGAATTGAAAGCGAATTGAAATGAATTCAAATTGAATTGAAATTTGAATTGAATAGAAATGAATTTTAAAACGAATTTATAAAGAAGAATTCGATTTTGATTTGAATTGAAATGGAAGTTGAAATTTCTTTTGAAACGAATTTAAAACTATTTATATAATTCGTTTTAAATAGAAATCGACGAAATATATATTATATATATAATATAATGGCCCGAATAGAACGCGCCGCGCCGCGGCAGTTCGTGAATTTCGACCATTTATTTCAAATGGACATTACGGGAGATCCGACCGTCGGATTCTCCTAAAACCGGAACCGTTGGGTTCGTATCAAAAAGAGCTTTCTAACGAATATTAGAAATTTGAAATCTAACGGTTGGATTTGGAGTTACGTCCAAATCAAATTTGAAAAAGGTCGCTGTAAGTGCAGTTCGATGGCCATTGATGGAAATCGACTGTACGGGCCTTGATAAAATTATTAAAAATAGTGATAATTTGTGTAAAATCATAAGAAATGATTTATGAAGAATTGGGATGAAAAACTCCATATTTGAAAAGATAAAAATAGATTTTTATCGAAATGAACTAGTTTTGAACTAGAATTATAATTCTATTTATTTTTAAATAAATTGAATTTGAAATGGTTTTGATAATAACCAGAATTTCCAATGATTGCATTGGAATGGATTTGAATCGAAATTGTCTTCGGAATGTTTCGATGTTGGATTTCGTGATTATTCAAATGTTGTTAGGAAATTTGAAAGATATAGATATATATATCGTTATTTCCAATACGATCTTTGTTGGCCGCAGAATTGGATATTGAATATAAGCCGGGATATTTTCTATTCAGAGCCTTGTATTGAATATCAAATGTGATTTGGGTTTGTCGTGAATGGTGTCTTCACTAACACTGTTCTTGGACCCAGTTGAGAAAAGATTAAATCTTTTTATTTAGATTTAATGAAGTGTACCAATTAAATAACATTTAATTGGAATTGAATCGATATTGATTTTTGGGTTTATCGTGAACAGTGTTTTAAATAACACTTGTTCTTTAACCCGATAATTAATGGAATGTGATTTTGGGTTTATCGTGAACCGTGTTTTAAATGACACTGATTCTTTAACCCAGTCGAAGATTAAAACTAAGTGGAGTTTTAATGAATCTTTAATTAGATTGAAAAGATCGAAAATGGAGTATCACCAGTTTTGCTCCAGGCGATAGTTAAATCTTTAATTAGATTTGAACGTGAAATGGTAATTGAATTTACCGATAACACTGTGGTGTTAGAAATGAAGTATTACCAGTTTTACTTCATGGGATAAATAGGTTGGGATTGGGAAATTAAAACAAATGATTACTTCGGTAAGTTTCGTTAATCCCGGCTAGTTGAATCGAAATTCAAAAGAATAGAATAAAGAATAAATTCAAGGAATTTATCTTGGATAAAATTAATGGGAACCTTTCCCTATGTATGTGAAATTTAGAAACTAACTGTCGGTTAGCCAAACAGAATGGTTTTCTGGATATTGATCTGATGTTGGTTTCTGCCTTCGGGGTTAATATTTGGGAAATTATTCTCTTGATTAATTTACGGTTAGTGACTGATGAATTGGAATGAGGCGTATGTTGTGTTTGTGTAACACTTATTTAAAATATACGAGAGTTATTCGGAAAGACCGGGTTTATCCCATTCTGAATAACTGATACGACGATAAGTCGAAGATGAAGACGATGGTCGAAGACCGAAGGTCTTCACGTCGTTTGGGTAATTACTGATGATCTTGATTGGGCTGTACACCCAAGAAGATGGAAACAGTTAGTGATCGTCCAGACGTACTTGGAGATCGATGGATATGCGAGGTACTAGGTGCCTCCGGTTTCGTTCAGACCCAGAACGGACTTGTAAATGGACTGTGTGTCTGACATTGGATTTTAGTCCGTGTGATTGATCTCTATTAAATATATATCTGTTTGGCGGCGGAGAATTTATTCTCTTGCTTAACGCCCTTCTCTGAGACGTACGAGCTCAGGGGTTATATATTGATGGATATCAATCGCATGGAGTGAATTGCCTGTGTGGCATGCTAAGATGCAAATGATCAAGGCTTCTGTTGAAAAGCAAAGTCTTGTGGTTGATGATCGAAGCACGGCCTTTGTGGCGTAGCTTTGTGTAACGTTGATTCGCGAGTATCACATCCGGTATGAACTAAAAACGGGAGACGGACCTCAGGGAGGACATGCGTTTCTTTCTAGTTAGGAGTGGCGTCAGTGCTTGAACTGGCTGACGAGTTTGACTCATGTGGATGTTACTTATTATTACTTGCTGAAAAGCGAGGCGCCTCGTGATATCGGTTTCGGCCGATGCTTCTGGTCGGCTGACGGGCCAGATTTACGCCCCAAAGGGCGGAGAAACGTAGTGTTCAGGCATAATAATCCACATCGGTGGACCGGCCCTGACGATCCAAGGGGCAGTTGCGGCTATTCCGGAGACATGGGCTAGATTGTCTCGAATCGGTTGAGGATCTTGCCCCTAGCCTCGGTTTATACCATAAATGATAACCCAATTTCCAATACGACATTTGCGGTTTTAATTGTAGAACTAGTATGGCGACATGATATATGGTACCCATGCCGCCTATGATTGATACTTATGATTTGAAGTTGTTTTATACACTATGCACTTATAATAGTATCAAACGATTTGTTTCAACCGTATCAAGCATTCTTTGGCTGTTATAAGGGAAAACCCTATCCTCGGCTGCGTTGCATTGTGTGATGGGACCTGGGTCTTATAACAGCTTCATTTTTCTTTATTTAGCATTGCGCTGTTTGTTTTATGCACTGGTATTCTTGGGAGGAAACCCGTTCCGTGTTATACGGCGTGGTCCCTTGATTTACCTAACTTTAAAATAAAGAATTAATAACTGTTTTAGTTCTCACACCAGTCACATGACTGACCTGGAGTTTATTGTTTTAACCTAAACTCTGGGTGCCCCTATTTTGACACGGGCAGCTAGTAGTTTTGGTTTTGCAGATTTATATTCACAGGATCCTGGTTTACAGCTGGAACGATATCCGGAAAGCTTTGTATCCGTATATCTCTTCTAGTTGTGTATTGTATTATTTTCCGCTGCTATGTATTTAAATGTAATTTAAATCTCTGATATTTCTGTGTAATATTTATTCATTGATACTCTGTATATTCTTGTAATCTGATGCATAGTTGTGATATACAGTGAAATGTTCTTTTGTATGCGTCTGATTTGTCGTGTTCTCAAACGATAGGGCGTTTCGGACGGCCTGAATCGGTTTAGCGACTGGTTCGGACCGAGCGAAATTCCTTGCCGTCACAGTTGGTATCAGAGCTTTGGTTTACAAAGCAGAGAACAAGGCACATTAGAACCGTACGAAAGAATTCATCAGATATTGGATTAGTAATATCCAATGGGAATGACTCGTTAGAGATGGGATCAGTAGTATCCTAGAACGAGTGTGAAGAGTATATTTTTAAAATGAAAACAAATCTTGTTTTGAAATATAAATCAATTATTCGTATTTGATTATTTATTTATATTGATTTGGACGGTCCAGTATATAAAGATTTTGCATATACGCCTTCCAAACGTGTATTTGAAATTTCAATATACTGGATAGATATAGAATCACCTTCTAGTCGCCCGGAGAGAACTCTGTTGATTGATGCATCATCATCAGAATTTATGTTCGAGTGACGAAAGAGAGATTTCTATATATTTCCTATTGACTGGTGTGAGAACCAAAGCTGTATAGGATTTATTGTTGTGATTCGGCATCAAGAATCTGATTTTTGTATATGTATCAAAGTTATGAATTTCAAACTCTAATTCACTAATTGATTGATGTTTGTGTTGTTTGTTTATTTGTTTGCTAATTTTGAACCATTTAGCCTAATTGAATCAAATATTGAATTGTATTGAAAATTGGTCGCATTTGTTTGCATATGCATATATATCATTGAACAGGTCATAGCAAGGAGGCTAGAGCAGAGAATAAAATTTGTTTGCCCGACAAATAGGTACATGTTTACTACATAATTTACTGTTTTGTTTGGGTGATGATGATTTTATGAGCCTATTGGCTAGCCGCTTGGCTAGCCGCTTGGCTTTTTCTTTTTCTTTTTGAGATCTGAAGGACCGGGGAAGCTATTTGAAATTCCCCGATGCTCCCGGTGCAGGGGAGGTTATGGCGAAATTTTTGGAAAATTTAGGGTGTTAGCCAAATTTTTTGAAATTTTGAAAATTCTCAGAAACTAAAGAGTTGGAGAATGGAAGCCTGACCGAACGTAGAGTTGATTAATCAAACCACTTTCGACTTTGTTCCTTTTCGGGGACGAAAAGTTTTAAGTGGGGGAGATTGTAATAACCCGAAAATCTGGGCCAGTTTAAAATTTTTATTTTGGCAATTTTAGCGAATTTTGAATATTTAAAATAGATTATTTTAAATAATATCGACGAGAAATTTATTTTGAATATAATTCGAACGTATATATTTATACGCGTCGTCGTTAGAATATAAATATTTATATATAATTATAAATAGAATTGAAAATGGCGCGGTAGTTCGATAATTTGATTTCAAACTTCAATTGAATGTACCGGGTGCAAATCAAACTGGATTTTAGTGAAACCAAAAACATTAGGATCTAATTGATGATATCTTTCCAACGAATCTGACAAATCGAAATTTGATAGCGGGAATCAAAGGATATGTCCATTTGAAAATTCTGAATAGTCGCTATGGAATTCAGGCCCTTAAAAATGGAAATTTTGCAAACGACCTCGGATTTCGACGAAACTAGTTTTGTTGGGTCCGTGATGTAAAGTTATTACTAGGTTTCAAATTTCATAATTTTTCGAATCAATATGTGAGCGTGGCAGAGGAAAACGCGTTTGACCAGTTTCAGTTGATTTTAATCGACTGGAAAATGGCCATTTTTCCAACGGTCTCAGAATTCGACGAAACTAGTTTTGTTAGGACCGTATCGTCAATACGAAGCTAGAAAATATTTTTCTGGAATTTTTCTAGTTGGTATGTGACCCCGGTAATTTGAAATGTACGTTTAAAATTCAATATAGTAATTTAAATGTAAATTTAACGGAAACTGATTGTAACAGCCGAATCAGCTTGCGATACATATCCCATTGTGTTCGGAATGGGGGCAAAACGCTAGGGACGACGGTCGTTGGGTCTCGTTTCGAGTTCGAAGGTAAAGTCAACCCTAGGAGAAATTAATTAATATAATTTAATTTTTTATATATGAAAAAAAACCTTTTATAGCCCCCCCCCCTCTTTCATTCTCAGAAATCGAAAAAAAAAAAAAAAAAAGAGTTTGATCCACAAATTGCGCTCAGCCTCCTCTTCCACCGACGTTGATCCTCCACCCGCTCCCCCCCTCCTCACGCCGTTCATCTCCTCTAGCCTTCTCCGCTGTGCCTCTTTTCTCCATTGAAATCCGCCCCCCCCCCCCCCCCCCCCTCTCTCCTGGAATCCGAACGCGACCTCGTTCTCGAGGCCGTCAGCCCTAGCCACCTCCCTCTATGAACGCGCCACCCTCTCTTCTGTCCCCTCTCTCCTCTTCAGGCGCTGGAAGTACACCGATCTCGAAGGCGGTTAGGCAGCAGGGAGTTCTCACGATGGCGCTCCGGGTGGTCAACTCCGACCGTGCTCCGCCCCCTCCAGTGGCGCGCTAATCGGAGCCCTAGAACAGGAGCTCAATTCGAGCGATACAGAAGAAAACAGTGAGCTCTCCTTATTTTATATAATATATTTTACTTTATTCTTGCAGTTAGAGAAAAAATTATATATATATGTATATATATATATATTAGCAATGATTTTACAAAATAGCAAATATATAAGTGGCGCTATTTTAAAATATATAGAAATGGGATTGTTTTAAAGAAAAATATTCCTATGTAAAAATATACATGCTTTGTAAAATATAAAATGAACAATGTTGTTTTAAAATAAAATTGGCGTGATTGAAGATTATAAGATTGACATTGTTTTGTTTGAAATTATAAAAATCATATTGTTTGAAATTATAGAAGTCATACAGTTTGAAAATAGAAAAATTAGGATTGTTTTAAAATAGAAATATGCTTTGTTTTCAAATAGAAATTAGCAATGTTTTAAAAATAAAAAGATAAAATTAGCATAGAGATTTTTGAACTATAAATTATACATTGTTTTTTAAAAATAGAAGTCGCAGAATAAAAATATGTTTTTTTTTATTTATTGAAATAAAGAACTAAAAATTCAATTTCTATATATTGAATAGCATAGTAAAAATTCGATTTTTTTTTAAATATATGAAGTGATTATAAAAATATGATTTTTAAATTGAAAGTGAATAAATAAAAATGTGATTTTTATTTTAAAGACATCAAAATATAAAAATGTGTGATTTTTATATATGTAGTGACTACGGGCAAAAGGAGATGAAAAGGCGAGAACGACGAAGATCTCTGCAAAAGAAGGCCGTGGAGCTAGGATAGCTATATGTGAGAATTTCTCACCTTTCAATTTCATTTTCCAGTTATATATATATATATGCTAGGATGCAGACGGTGCTTAGTAGCACCCGACACAATCGTCCACAGACCATGGACTTGTTTGTTTGATTGCAAAAAAAAAAATTAGTTAGATTATTTGATTGAAATTGAATTGTGGGGTGAAATAAATTGATTTGATTGATGTGTGAATGGCGTGGGCCTTCACTGGACCGGGGATAAGGCTAGGCCTTGTCCCGTTTCTAGTATCGTGCCGTTATGCCGCCGAAATTTTCTAAAATAAGTTAGAAAATAAAATATCATTTTATTTAAAGAATGAACTGAATAGAAATTCATATCTTGAAATAAAATGTTTTATCGTTAAAAATATAATTTTTAACGTGAATGTGAATAAATAAATATTCATTTACAAACCAGACGGTTTGTTTATGTACACTTATTTGAAGGACATTGATTGGGTCGATAAATTTTACACATCGCCCAACTGCACGAATAAAATATGTGTTTGATTGTTTGAAACCCCACACGGGTGTTGGGATGAAATTTGAAGTTCACTCATCCTGATTGATTAAATATGTCGATCGATTGATTGACAGGCTGTTATAAGCGTTGAATATCTATATTTGATGCTTATACAGTGTAGTGCACTTTGGTTGATGGCTGATTATTTTTCAATGCTATGATATACATGTGTTGTGTGAAAATCCATATAATTAACTTTATATGGTAATTGATTGGGCCTCATTCCAATTTAGAAAATAAAGAATATTATAAAATAAAGGTTCATGTGTTGACAATACTCATCCATTGAGATTGGTCATGTGTTGAACGAAATATTTTAATAATAAAATTTACATCTTTATCGATACAAAATAAAAGTTCATGTGTTGACAGTACTCATCCATTGAGATTGGTCATGTGTTGAACGAAATATTTTAATAATAAAATTTACATCTTTATCGATACAAAATAAAAGTTCATGTGTTGACAATACTCACCCATTGAGATTGGTCATGTGTTGAACGAAATATTTTGATAATAACAACTATTTTTGAAAAAGAAATATTTGGAATAGAATATTGGAAAATAGAAATTTATGAAGCCGTGTTGATTAGATTGACGCCATTTTGACGTGAACGATATTTATATCGATTTTATTCATTTCGAAATGAAATGAATTGAAAACGATTTCGAAATGAATTGAATTGAAAACGATTTCGAAATGAATGGAATTGAAAACGATTTCGAAATGAATTGAATTGAAAACGATTTCGAAATGAAATGAATTGAAAACGATTTCGAAATGAATTGAATTGAAAACGATTTCGAAATGAATTGAATTGAAAACGATTTCGAAATGAATTGAATTGAAAATGATTTCGAAATGAAATGAATTGAAAACGATTTCGAAATGAATTGAATTGAAAACGATTTCGAAATGAATTGAATTGAAAACGATTTCGAAATGAATTGAAAACGATTTCGAAATGAATTGAATTGAAAACGATTTCGAAATGAATTGAAAACGATTTCGAAATGAATTGAATTGAAAACGATTTCGAAATGAATTGAATTGAAAACGATTTCGAAATGAATTGAAAACAAATTCAAATTGAATTGAAAGCGAATTGAAATGAATTCAAATTGAATTGAAATTTGAATTGAATAGAAATGAATTTTAAAACGAATTTATAAAGAAGAATTCGATTTTGATTTGAATTGAAATGGAAGTTGAAATTTCTTTTGAAACGAATTTAAAACTATTTATATAATTCGTTTTAAATAGAAATCGACGAAATATATATTATATATATTATATATATAATATAATGGCCCGAATAGAACGCGCTGCGCCGCGGCAGTTCGTGAATTTCGACCATTTATTTCAAACGGACATTACGGGAGATCCGACCGTCGGATTCTCCTAAAACCGGAATCGTTGGGTTCGTATCGAAAAGAGATTTCTAACGAATATTAGAAATTTGAAATCTAACGGTTGGATTTGGAGTTACGTCCAAATCAAATTTGAAAAAGGTCGTTGTAAGTGCAGTTCGATGGCCATTGATGGAAATCGACTGTACGGGCCTTGATAAAATTATTAAAAATAGTAATAATTTGTGTAAAATCATAAGAAATGATTTATGAAGAATTGGGATGAAAAACTCCATATTTGAAAAGATAAAAATAGATTTTTATCGAAATGAACTAGTTTTGAACTAGAATTATAATTCTATTTATTTTTAAATAAATTGAATTTGAAATGGTTTTGATAATAACCAGAATTTCCAATGATTGCATTGGAATGGATTTGAATCGAAATTGTCTTCGGAATGTTTCGATGTTGGATTTCGTGATTATTCAAATGTTGTTATGGAAATTTGAAAGATATAGATATATATATCGTTATTTCCAATACGATCTTTGTTGGCCGCAGAATTGGATATTGAATATAAGCCGGGATATTTTCTATTCAGAGCCTTGTATTGAATATCAAATGTGATTTGGGTTTGTCGTGAATGGTGTCTTCACTAACACTGTTCTTGGACCCAGTTGAGAAAAGATTAAATCTTTTTATTTAGATTTAATGAAGTGTACCAATTAAATAACATTTAATTGGAATTGAATCGATATTGATTTTTGGGTTTATCGTGAACAGTGTTTTAAATAACACTTGTTCTTTAACCCGATAATTAATGGAATGTGATTTTGGGTTTATCGTGAACCGTGTTTTAAATGACACTGATTCTTTAACCCAGTCGAAGATTAAAACTAAGTGGAGTTTTAATGAATCTTTAATTAGATTGAAAAGATCGAAAATGGAGTATCACCAGTTTTGCTCCAGGCGATAGTTAAATCTTTAATTAGATTTGAACGTGAAATGGTAATTGAATTTACCGCTAACACTGTGGTGTTAGAAATGAAGTATTACCAGTTTTACTTCATGGGATAAATAGGTTGGGATTGGGAAATTAAAATAAATGATTACTTCGGTAAGTTTCGTTAATCCCGGCTAGTTGAATCGAAATTCAAAAGAATAGAATAAAGAATAAATTCAAGGAATTTATCTTGGATAAAATTAATGGGAACCTTTCCCTATGTATGTGAAATTTAGAAACTAACTGTCGGTTAGCCAAACAGAATGGTTTTCTGGATATTGATCTGATGTTGGTTTCGGCCTTCGGGGTTAATATTTGGGAAATTATTCTCTTGATTAATTTACGGTTAGTGACTGATGAATTGGAATGAGGCGTATGTTGTGTTTGTGTAACACTTATTTAAAATATACGAGAGTTATTCGGAAAGACCGGGTTTATCCCATTCTGAATAACTGATACGACGATAAGTCGAAGATGAAGACGATGGTCGAAGACCGAAGGTCTTCACATCATTTGGGTAATTACTGATGATCTTGATTGGGCTGTACACCCAAGAAGATGGAAACAGTTAGTGATCGTCCAGACGTACTTGGAGATCGATGGATATGCGAGGTACTAGGTGCCTCCGGTTTCGTTCAGACCCAGAACGGACTTGTAAATGGACTGTGTGTCTGACATTGGATTTTAGTCCGTGTGATTGATCTCTATTAAATATATATCTGTTTGGCGGCGGAGAATTTATTCTCTTGCTTAACGCCCTTCTCTGAGACGTACGAGCTCAGGGGTTATATATTGATGGATATCAATCGCATGGAGTGAATTGCCTGTGTGGCATGCTAAGATGCAAATGATCAAGGCTTCTGTTGAAAAGCAAAGTCTTGTGGTTGATGATCGAAGCACGGCCTTTGTGGCGTAGCTTTGTGTAACGTTGATTCGCGAGTATCACATCCGGTATGAACTAAAAATGGGAGACGGACCTCAGGGAGGACATGCGTTTCTTTCTAGTTAGGAGTGGCATCAGTGCTTGAACTGGCTGACGAGTTTGACTCATGTGGATGTTACTTATTATTACTTGCTGAAAAGCGAGGCGCCTCGTGATATCGGTTTCGGCCGATGCTTCTGGTCGGCTGACGGGCCAGATTTACGCCCCAAAGGGCGGAGAAACGTAGTGTTCAGGCATAATAATCCACATCGGTGGACCGGCCCTGACGATCCAAGGGGCAGTTGCGGCTGTTCCGGAGACATGGGCTAGATTGTCTCGAATCGGTTGAGGATCTTGCCCCTAGCCTCGGTTCATACCATAAATGATAACCCAATTTCCAATACGACATTTGCGGTTTTAATTGTAGAACTAGTATGGCGACATGATATATGGTACCCATGCCGCCTATTATTGATACTTATGATTTGATGTTGTTTTATACACTATGCACTTATAATAGTATCAAACGATTTGTTTCAACCGTATCAAGCATTCTTTGGCTGTTATAAGGGAAAACCCTATCCTCGGCTGCGTTGCATTGTGTGATGGGACCTGGGTCTTATAACAGCTTCATTTTTCTTTATTTAGCATTGCGCTGTTTGTTTTATGCACTGGTATTCTTGGGAGGAAACCCGTTCCGTGTTATACGGCGTGGTCCCTTGATTTACCTAACTTTAAAATAAAGAATTAATAACTGTTTTAGTTCTCACACCAGTCACATGACTGACCTGGAGTTTATTGTTTTAACCTAAACTCTGGGTGCCCCTATTTTGACACGGGCAGCTAGTAGTTTTGGTTTTGCAGATTTATATTCACAGGATCCTGGTTTACAGCTGGAACGATATCCGGAAAGCTTTGTATCCGTATATCTCTTCTAGTTGTGTATTGTATTATTTTCCGCTGCTATGTATTTAAATGTAATTTAAATCTCTGATATTTCTATGTAATATTTATTCATTGATACTCTGTATATTCTTGTAATCTGATGCATCGTTGTGATATACAGTGAAATGTTCTTTTGTATGCGTCTGATTTGTCGTGTTCTCAAACGATAGGGCGTTTCGGACGGCCTGAATCGGTTTAGCGACTGGTTCGGACCGAGCGAAATTCCTTGCCGTCACACCATCTTAGCGAATCCTATTGAGATATTATCCCTTTTTTTTGTGTTGCCATATTACTTTTGTTTCACTATTAAATTTTTTTAAGCTGACATTAGATTTGTTTCAGTGCAGCTATATTATCTTTGTTTCAATGTTAAAAGTTTTATATTGATATTATGTTTGTTTCAATGTTTCAGTCCTACTATAATATCAAAGAGTTTTATGTAGAATTTTTTTGAAAAGCAGTAATTCTATTTTTTATTATTAAAATGGCATGAACAAAATTTCATAGCCTCCATTTCAACTTTCACAGCATCATAAACAAGTTCACCTTTGTCATTCAATAAAGCTTACAGGTTTTTACACTTCGTCATCGATATACTTGCATGAAAATGATCTCATGTTTTCTTCCTGTAGCTGCATTATTTTGCACATTTTCTGCAATTTTATTTTACATTTACATAGGCTATTTTTAAATCTTGTTTGCAGTTACTATCAGCCTTCGGCAATTTGTCATATGTTACAAGGTCAGATGGGTGATCATTTACTTCCCTACCGCATCTAGGTAGTTCTTTACATTTTTGGTGTATTTGTTTAACTTTTATAGAACCTATTTATCTTCAATAAAAATTAGTAATTTTTATAATTTAGGTTAATTCTTATTATTAAATGTACAATAGTTTGCCACAAGAAACAATTTACTGCCTTCAGCATTAAATGGAGGTTACTTGCTATTTTTACAGTTCAAACCAAGGGTCATGCATAGGTGACATGCCAAGCTAAAGTAAAACATTAATGGATATCCTTTCATATACTCAATGGGAAACCAGTTTCATGTTTATGATTCCACGGTGTTTAAGAGAATAAAGTAAATTATTTATAAATAATCTGAAAGCAAATCCTACCCATGTCCAGAAAAGAGCATTTAGATTACACTATTTTGTATTTATACCGCGTGATAGCCCAGATATGCAATGCATCCAAAAACACATTGAATTATATGATTCATTTCCTGTTCAACTTGACAGTACTGGGGTTTCATGTGTTATATGTTATATCCATCCAAATATGTATTACAAATATCCACAATAAGTATACTAACTTACCTGAAAATATGGGAATGTATTCTTCACATCCGAAACACCATTCAAGATCTCTAACTATTGGACATGATTCAGAGTGTTAAAGAACTTCAATCTTGCTCCTTGTTTCTGCAGTTTTTCCACTTTCTTCTCCTTTGCGGTTCTTTCCAGTTCTCTCATACTCCTGCATTGTGCTTCCCTATCAAATTAAAATTAAAAGCTAAGATTCATATATTGTCACCGCAATAAAGCTATGGGTAAACTTGTTACCTTTTAATGTAAAAACAATAAAACCAAAAATAAACCTTCAGATATATGATCATGTATCGACATAATGGTGTTTACACTATTCATGCATCTTGAAAGAGTCAAAAGGCTAAAAAAAACAGTTGAAAATTTGCATACCGGGGAAATGCAGCAATGAACAAAATTGTGATACATCAAAGCAGCAATAGCTAAACTATACCACTGTAAACAATCATTACTTACCCTAAAACATGCAATTAACTATGTATTTTCAGCCACAAAAGGAGACAACATAGAGATAAACATGCATTTAACTAATTAGCTACCATAAGCAATCTTTGGTGAGCTCTACCATATCTATTTTCAGTTATGCCTATATCTTCAACCCAAGTTGATATAGATTCAATTTTTTTTGCTATTCATTTATGAGGGCAAATATGAACTTATATCTAGAGTAGCAAACAAAGATGCAGGTTGTTCTTTGTCAATATCTGCTTATCATAGCAACCTTCCCAATTGCACTTTTGCCCTCAGAGTCTTCCCAACCTGTGATGAATTGAATGACAAATCAATATATATAGTTATATGCATCATAGTTGTTTTTAACTAAATGAAGAAAAATACAAATTAAATAGATGCTATAACATTTTCTCAAATCCTATATGCTAGTATATAATACGTCAGTCTGAATCATGCAATTTGCCTACCTATTTATTAAACAATGACACATTTAATACACATTAGTAAAAATTGACATATCCATACTATCTACTTGACATAAAATAGTAGTGCAGCTTTCATCTGGCAATAGATCAAGTAGAAGCAAAAAAATGAGATAGTGAAAGAGTAACATCCCCAAAATCCTCAAATAGTATTAGCAATAAAAGCAAGGCGATAGATCAAGAAACATACAGTGCATACCCGATTTAGATTAAAAATGGAAAATGTGAATTAAGAGAAGCGATACTTCTTGATGAGGTTGATAGTGTGGGAAAGATCTTCATCGGTTTCTCCTGAACAATTATGACTGCAATTAAGCATCACTTTGTTAAGATTTTTTATCTTCTTTTTAAATATTGGAAATTATTTTACAATTAAATTGTATATATTGATAAAATAACCTGGAAAGCCACGTAGTACAATGTAAATTGCAATAACTATCCCAGATAGAAGTTCATCAAGAGTATCCACCACAGCTCTGAACTCAATCACTGTATATTAAGGATTCATTGCCTTGCATAAAGGAAAAAATTGGAACCAGAAAGTGTAAGACGTTAATGAGGAAAAGTATATGATACAAAGGATAAAAACAAAACATATAGAAACCAAAAGCAACTTCATATGCAATAGCACAAAAGTCAAAGATTGTTGCTCTGTTAATTTTTGATTTGCACAACTCAACACATATTAGTACATGCACAGGACACAAATGCAAAAGACTGTAAATATAGTCCAATAGATATGAAAATCGCTCTTTACTTCATACCTGCAATCTTTATATTAATAGGTGCTGAGCTGTTCGTACCTGCGATATATATAAAAATAGCAAGGAAACAGCTCGCAGGTTTTGATTTGCATCACTTTAAAGGACTCATCAATGAGAATAATATATCTCTCCTAATATTCAACAATATAAATGCAAACATTAGAAAGGCTTTTGAAAGCTGAGAAGGCTTTTGAACCTTTTTACCGAATGGGAGATTTTTTATGCTAGAGTAGTATCATTTGCAAGAACAAAATGACTATTTATATATCATAATACAATGTAGCTTTTAGTATCAACCACCAAATCTTTTAATCCACCAATCTAACGTGGGGACAAAATAATTTTTACAGAAAATCTTTGCGGATTTTGGCCTTTTTGGTGAATGATTGGAGGCTTTCATGTGTATAATTACTGTAAATGATTGGAAGTTGCATCCTTTTTTCGCTGACTATAACACCAATCACTATTTACCCAGCTAAAGTTTTGTTAGTCCATTTACTAGAAGAAGAAAATAAAATGCTGGTTTTCTGTTTTTTTTTTTTTTTTTTTACTTTAATACAAATTGAAAACATCTTCAAAAAAACCACTCTAAGTTAGTGGTTTTCAAGCAATATTTAAGCGGTGCTTTGTTTACCCGAACATGTGAGGCTCTTTTCACAAATAGAGTTTAGTACAAGAATCTTGGCCCACAAACATCTAGCTCTATCAAGTAATATTTATTGCTTGGGGCTTCCTTTTATTTGACCATAGGCGCACTATTTCCTTGCTCAAAATCATAAGTTATTAGCAATTAAATGACACTAAGATCTTTATAATCATATTATATCACAGACAATTCAACTGAATTTATTTAATAACCAGAATACTTACTAGCAGTGGCGGAAATGGAGATTCCAGGCCCCAAAAAAAAGCCTTTGTCACTTAAACTTTTAAGCACCACAAACTTAACCGATGCCATCCAAACTCTAGTTTAATACCTGAAACTTATGACATTTATAACAATGTTTGTAGCAATCACACTAAACAAGGACAAGCAAAATATCTACATCCAACTCAACCAAGTAAAGTATTAAATCTCAAAATCTAGTGTCTCATGTACTGGAGTAACAACCCAATGCAAAACAACCAGATAATGAGCCACTAGTATCTAAATTAAGCTGAAATTACTAAAACAAGCATCGTCTCGGTTCAGAAGATTTAGAAGATCAGTGGTGGGTTTCAGCAAAAAACAACAATATAAATATTTTAGCCCCTAGTACTATAATTAGTGAAAAAATTGGAACCTAATTTAAACTCATTAAAAATTACAACAGCATTGAACTAAAATATCCATTACATGTGCAATATGTGAGATATTTTTTGTTCTACAAGAATTTCATACTATATTTTGCAAGAAGAAGCTAGATTACACAAGTAAATAATCATACTGTTATTTTGCTAAGGATACCATATGAACTTTTGATAAGCATCTGGTATGCACACACTACTGTAGTTGAATCATCGATAAAAAAAATGATTTTACTGCTAACAAAGTAAATGCACTATATGAGGCTTAAAAGTTATTCATAGTAAAACTGTTTGAATGACATTTATACCAAAACATAATAAAACAACCTATCTCTTAACACACGGAACACTGACTATAAAACAAAGTGATAATAAAACAAATGGATAATAGTTTGTTTTATTATCCATTTGTTAATAGTAAAAGGAGGTTTTGTTTTAAAAATCTAGTTAGAATAAATACAATTTACACACGGAACACTAGCTTTATTCACATAATCATGCAATTTAGCGAAGGTTGCTTTATTAAGTATCCGAGCAAGTGAAAAAACATGTTGATGTCTTTATAACCGGGTCCTATCACTCAAACAAATCAACGTGAAAGCTTTATCTACTAAAGAGTATAATTCTGATAATAACATAATCATAAGCTTAAACTTAAGAGATGATTCTACAAGTATCAAATCCAAAACAAGTTATAGTGAATAACTCCATATCACCAAGTGGACATTCCAGACATACCCACGGCTAGCTATGCTTTTACAAATGTCAGAAAATTTCTAGTACTGAAATACTAGGTCAATTTTTAGCTTCCTTTTTTAAATGTTTATACATACTTACATGTGATACCAGTACATATAATCGTCTATTTGTGTAAGACAAATTTACTACCAAATATGTATTCAAGTCACAAAAAACTTCACATTAATATTTAAGTAATAATAAAGTAAAATGGTCTGTCCAATTTAACCATGTTTACATAACACATAATATAGAGATCACCTATTTTGAGTTAAGACTAACTGAAGGTTCACCAATAGTTTAAACCTTTAGATTATGTAATTTGATCTGCAGAGTCATTGTTAGACTTGATGCTGCCTATACCATGTGCTGTGATCACCATGGCATAAAATTTCAATCGTGTTGTTTAGAAATGCTTGATTAAAATGGATATTAAGGCAAACTATCCTCTAAATAAAGCTAGTGTCCAGTAAAAATTGTTTTACTATTAACAAATGGATAATAAAACAAACGGATGGCATAATTCATAAAACAAAACATCGGTGAGTAGAGAAGACAAACCTTTCTATGCAATGAAGGCAAGGCAAGGTATCTCTTATCGCTTCAAATTTTTAATACCTTTTCTCTGAGATATAATTTGAATATCTTGTGGGTCTGCAAATTGTAATAGAACACCAAATGGTAGCATCGATTTTTCCTTCGGTGAGAAATAAAAATATGTCTGGCAAAAACATTCATGCAATTGAAACTTTATCTTACAACTAGTTTTGACAACCAGCATCATTCATAAAACACATCTTACAAAACCAAAAAGAAAAAGAAAAATATTTTTCAATAAAGTTACTTTTTGAAATTGTATAAGTGTATCAAACTGATGGAGGTAGAATCACATCCTTGATGCAACAATAGTTGCAGCGATTGGATACTTCGCATTGAGAAATGACAACTGCTGCATCTAACTGTCTTTTATTGTATTTAGGAGATGACACAGTTGATTAGTTGCGTCTCCTTTCCTCGGTGCAACAATTGGTGCAGCTAGCAAATGCACAACCGATTGCAAGTAGTAGATGTAGCAACATACGCAGGCAGTGGATGCAGGAGTGGATGTAGCTAATTGCTACATTTTGCGGATGAAACTATTATTGCATCCAAATGCTGCTCATTGTTGAATTTATCAACAATCATATACAACTATCAATGCCACTAACATTGCTGCATCTAGTTTGTGAGCGACAAGTGGAGGAATTGTTATATCTAGTAGATATTTAAATAATTTCCAGATATATGATTCAAATACAAATAAATATGGCTGCAATAATGCCCAAGTATAAAATATGATTGCTTAACCAGAACACAAATTTTAGAATTTTAAAATCAAATCTGTTTGAAATGATTAAAATATCAGTTCATATGTGTGTACAATAATGGTGGATTATAAATATGATGTATTAAAAATGATCATTTTTGAAAAATAAATCAAAATTTCACTTTTTACATGCTTACAACAGGATGTGGACATATAATCTCACCAAAACTGAATTAAGGAAAATATTCAATTCGAACCAGACTGCTTCAGACGAGGCATAATTGTTATGCGTAATAAGGTCGATACGCTCATTAGGTACATAGCATTTATCCACCCAAGACTAAAAACAATAATACATTAAGAACAGACATTTTGTATCTAATGAAAAGCAAAATATATCATGCAAATTAAACATGTACAAAACAAATCCTTGATAACATGCTAGCATATAAATCTGGACAAATAATGTCATCATGACAAAGGATAAAACATAAAAGAATCATGTTCAAATTGAATATACTTACACTGATCTACAGATATTCCATGGCCAACCGAAGAAGTGCAAAGGAAGCAGAATTGATGTATTGGATGACTGCGATGAAGATTAACCAAAAGAGTATAACTGACTACGATCGAGTTTTTGTAACTGACCGAAGATGGAGACGACAACGACAGAGATCGGGATGAGTACAACTGCGGTGACGAGCCCGTGGTGACAACTGCGATTGAACACGCGATGGCAACTTCTGTAATGGGACGACTGCAAGCGGAGGGAAATAAGATGGATTTCTGTAATGGATTTGGATTACGAAATTGATTTGGGGAAAGTTTTTTCTCGATGAAGATAATTTGGGAATTGTTTCTTAGCGGTAGGATTTGATGAAATGGAGGGAAACTAAATGATTTAGCGCCCTAATTTCTTACAGCGTGTAAGATGCTGTGCCCTATTATTTTACGTTAAAAGCTAAAAATCATTACAACAGATCATTATAAAACGCCGTAAGCTCATGCTAAGAAAATAACCTTTTCTTGTAGTGTTCTCATTCATTTCTTCACCTAAAACTATGGCGATGCCAGGAAGCTACTCCAACCTATTCTTCTTCTTCCTCTTCTTCTTCAACTAAAATAGAAGGAGATTAAAGATCTATAATTCAACATCTGCAACTACTCTTCTCTTAGATCCAATCAAAGCGAGATTCTAAATCCAATTAAAAGAGAATAATGGCATGTTAAACCAGATCCAGCATTCGGAAAGCAAATCATTGTAAGTGGAATTAAACTATGACTTTTTTTGATAATGTTATAGCTATCGTTTAGCATTCCCATATATATATATATATATATATATATATGTAAATTGTGAAATTGCAAGTTTAACTATTAATTGCGATTATAACAAGTTGAAATGTAAAAATGAATAGATCTGCGAATTAATGTCTTGAATATAGTAAATTATGGGAATGGTTAGCATGTCATGACATCAATAATTTGTTTATTTAACCAGTTGAACGTTTACAAGATTTATAGAATAACATTGAACATTTAATCGGATTACTCGGAGTATTATACAGTTTACATGAAAAACTGTCATATTTATGTATGAGGAATGGCTTGAGTAAGTGCATGACTATATTGACCAAATTATGTTTAAAGATATGAAATTTGATAATTTGGGTATGAAATGGGACATGTCTAAATAGTGATTTAGGATATAAATTAGAACGTATGTGAATATGAATTTTAGGCATAAATTGGAAACTATATGTGGGTTTGGGTTGGTGCAATATATATTTATACATACATATATATATATATATATATATATATATATATATATGCCGTAATGTATGATATGTGAATAATTAAAAGTGAATTAAAAAGAGGCACAAAAGTCTATAATTTGAATAGTGAATTAGGCACAATTCAAATAGGGAAAGGTTTAATTGATTAATTAATTAATTAATAATGGAATGTTTAGTAATTACAATTAGGAATTGTAATTGTACTTATGACACGAGGTTAGGTTACATTAGTGGTGGAAGTCTGCCCGGACCCGACCGGCATATCCAGCAGCCACTAACGTTGAATCTAATGTGGGAGGTCTGAGTACGTAAATACGAATCGGGCTATGACACGATATTAGACCCAACTGTGGAATAAGACTGCCTGGACCGGACCGGACCGGCATATCCAGCATTCACACGTTGTAGGCCTAATGTGGGAGGTCTAGCCCATTATAACCATAATTGGACATGGTAATGAATTAGAATACTTAACCCAATTAAATCTGTAGTGGTGTTACGAACCATTTGAATTGGGTAGGGGTTAAGTAAACGTGTTAAGAAATGGGAAAGGTTAAGTTAATCTTAATTAATGCCATAATGGGGAATGATAACAACCTATTATGAACATATAGAGGAAATACGAAAGTTATATAATAGGTAGACTTGTCCTAGGGACAAGGGAAGATGATAATAAGACTAAAGAATGGGACAACTTATATTATAAAATAAGTTGAATACAGACTACAAAGCGATAATGAGTAATCTGCTGATAAACATAACATGAGTTATGATTAGAAAAACCTTAGTTAAGAGAATTAAGTAAATAACGATAAAGATAACTAAGTAGTAAACCTTAGTTAAGAGAACTAAGTAATAAATCTTAGTTAAGGGAAATAAGTAATAAGCCTTAGTTAAGAAAACTGAGTAATGAAACACCCCACCTCCGTTAGGGTCACTCTCAAAGGGAATGCCCTAATTTTGGTGGAGGTTTATAAGTACAAGTCACAGATATACAAGACAGATATAAGAACACATATTTGTAAACAGCGGAAGAACAACAAACTTTTATTTCATAAAGTCAAATACGTATTACAACAACATCCTTTCCAAAAACATAGCATAACACTTTCATAATCTGTCTTGAGTACATGATTTAAAGAAGCATAAATAAAACATAGATAAACTGCAAAAGCCCCATAGTGGTTGTCCCAAGCCATAGTTCAAAAATGGAAAGTCCAAGCAATACATTTCTCGTCTTCAAGCTGGATGTTGAGGTTGGTCAAGCTGCTGTGTTCCCTCCCTGAGGACCTTGGGGGGGGGGAAACGGAAGAAAGAAGACGAAAGAAAAGTAGAGTCAGACATAAAGCCTGAGTAAGTCTAGTACTATTTTGTCTATGAATAAAGAACTGGGTATGATAAGTATAAACAAGAAGTGGGCAAACACTATAAACTTGGTTAAGTTGTCTAGGGTCGAATATACTATCGTACCCCATATTAATCTCTGAACCCATATAAACTAGTTTCCAACTGGCACCCATAGTCAGGGTGATGTGATCCATTCTATGATGATCGGCTCCTACTCGCATAGTTACATGTGTCTTACGGCCCCCGATGTCTGTAGTTACCTATGCTGGTCCCACCATGGGGTGTATCAAGTCCCATGGCAGCGGCCCGACACAACCTTAGAATGCACAGGTATGCTACTGGTGCCCAGTGCTTTATTTTTCTGTGCCGGAGTGCATGCACGCCCGCACACCGTTAGAACCTACACTGCTACACCACCGCCATCGCTTTGACCTCTTACAATCAGCCCAGTAATCGTGCCCCACCCTGCCTAGTTTTCAGGGTATCATGATACACCTTCTAGGGTTACTGCTGAAAAGGGTCCCCCGTTACTAGGTTTTCTATCTCTAGCCAACATGCTAAGTTGGTTAAGTGTTTCCTAACCTAACCCCCACCAGTCCGTTTTGTTTAGCATGTTCCATTTTGATTAAGTCTTTAGTTCACTTAATCCTATCAATCCTGACTCAGCCTTAATTGTCTTATTAAGGCCCTGACCTCTCACATTAGACAGGTATTGTTGTGGCTGCCTGTTGCCGGTTGGTTCCGGGCAGTCTTACGCCACAACTCAGTCTAACCTCGGGTCCTTGCTGGGCTCCATGTTTAACCTCCCACATTGGATAGGTATTGTTGTGACTACTGGACAGCCGGGCGGTTCCGGGCAGGTTTACATCACAACTCAATCCAACCTCGGGTTAAACACATCGTATGTTCTACATTTACATATTTTGTCATTCCTCTTTATTTCTTATATGTAAATATTTGCGGCCCATTATTAAGTTAATGGTGTAAAGGTTACACCAATCATGGGCCCAACCCATACTTGAATTTGGGCCCTTCTATTTTATATTTTCGTTCATTAATTAATTTTAACCCAACGTTATTTTCCCCCGTTTAACACGTCCGTTTATATATATTTTGGGCTTAGCCTTTTAAACCCCAAATTAGCCATGCGAAAAGGGGAGGCTTATGGCGTGATTACATACACAAAGAGGGGAAGGTGAGCGTATGAACTTGCAATATGACGATGGGAATACAAAATAGAAACTGGTGTACTTGCATAGTAGTGACATATACTTTGGTCATAAAACATAGGTGACATGAATCAAAGCATGTGAACTTGTAATTGAGATATCATTATTGACACATGAACCTATATTTTTATTTAGGCATAATGTCAAACATAAGCATGGCATAAATACTTCTAGCATAAACATGGCATAATGTCAAACATAAGCATGGCATAAATACTTCTAGCATAAACATGGCATAATGTCAAACATAAGCATGGCATAAATACTTCTAGCATAAACATGGCATAATGTCAAACATAAGCATGGCATAAATATTCCTAATCATGGTGTTTGCTTTAAACTTGCAAAAAGGGATTTTTGAGTCTAACCTAGCCATGTCTCACATATGTCATCATATAATTCTTTTAAACAAGATAGACTTAATCATAGATTTCAATTATGCCAAATATCATTCATAGCCTAGCCATATTCATAAGTTTGCAAAAGCATGACTTAATACATGGATTATGGTGTCAAAATTCCAACATAGTTTCATATGAACTATAACAATCAAACTTGTTTCAATTACTTGCAAAATGATTTATGCACAAAAATATACATCATGATGGCATAATAACAAAGCCCCAAACTCGCATGAATTTCAATCAACTACATACATGTAGCTTCAACATAGATTACATAATTTGCGCAATATTCCAAACGTATACTTGCATAGAACTACCGCATGTAGTTCTTTATAATGAATAACATAATTTTGCACAAATATGAATTACTTTATTATCCCAATTCAAGTATACAAATCAATACAGTTGTTTATTCATACCAAAGTAATACTCTACTTACAATGGTTGCGGCGAATTCTCTAATTAAGAGATATGATTCCTTTGTTGAATTGATTGGCTTTAGGTTGCTTGAATTGCTTTAGGCTTTAGAACTTTCTTCCTAATTCTCTCTCTAGTCGGCGGCTACTCTTAGTCGTTCCTCAGCAACATGGCGGCTATGTTCTTAATTTGAATGAATAGATTAGGGTTTAGTCTAGGGTTGTTTATATAGAGGTTAGGAATTGATTAGGACCATTGATGTTGCTAGGTTAGATCGTAGCCATTCATTAGATAGAGAGACCAATTAGAACCCGCCACCTAGCCCTAATGACAAAGCAGACCACAGAAATTCGACCAAACACAGACCTGGCCAGCCAGGTTGACTGGGCTCGACCAGGTCGACACCCCTGTCGACAGGGCTGTCGACAGCCCTGTCGACATGGGTAGCCCAGGTCGACAGCCCAGTCGACCTGGGTGGCCTAGGCGGGTGTTTATCCGCCCTGGCCCACTGGGCCCGATTTTTAATTATTTTATTCTGTTTGAATTTTAAATTTAATTCAAAACTTCCGAAGGCCATATCTTCTTCATACGGACTCCGTTTTTCGAAAACTCGGACTCTATTTCGCGTATTTTTCCGAGACGAACGCAATGGCGTATCCCGTTTCCCTTGGTTCTTTGATTTCAAATTAATTATACTTTAATTTGTTAATTTCACAGTTATAGAATTTTCGGGGTGTTACATTCTCCCCCACTTAAAAAGGATTTCGTCCCCGAAATCTTCAAGCTAGGAGGAATGTGTATCCTAACATCCAATCATCCATCTACTCATCCATCAAACACGAGCATCCATTGTCCTTAAAAGACTTCTAATGCTTCATGATCATATGCGAAGTGTGTGTGTACATGTACTTATCTAATGCAAAATCAGGCGGTCTACTGATTCAGTTGACCTCCTTAATGCGAATTATGTAAGTTCCATGAATCCATTATGTATGAAAATTTTCCTATTTTTGATTTTACATGAGTGCACAATCATTCATTACAAATGCAACATCCATATGACAACACATTAAAGTTCAACCATATACGAATGCAAACATATATGCATATGCAATATGAAGTGACTGAGCCGATCTAAAACCTAGATTGTGTGTGTATATGCAACCACGAGCAACCACTAGCAATCACTTGCAACCACTTGCAACCATCATACATAACATGTTTCAATTACATGTTTCCATCCAAAAAGATTCTACCTAAAAGATAAGGTCGAGGAAATATACCTAAAAAGATAGATAAAAGCGCAACTTAAGGAAAAGGAAAGATCAAGGATGTACCCTCGAACAGAAAAGGGTAGGCTGTACGGATTCTAGCTTCAGTTTCCCAAGTCGCGTCTCCCTCGGCGTCGCTCCACTGGACTTTGACGAGCTTGACTTCGCGGTTGCGTAGCCTCTTTACTTCCGTTCCTAAGATGCGGGTTGGAACTCTCCTTATGGTTGCTTCGCGCTCCACTTCGGCCTCTTCGAGGATATTTGGCTCTACCACTTCAGCAGATTCATGTAGACATTTTCGGAGATGTGAAACGTGAAAGACGTTGTGGACTCCAGCCAACTTCTCGGGTAGCTCTAATCTATAGGCCATTTTCCCAATTTTCTTAATGATAGGGAATGGTCCTACCTAAAGGTATAATCGAATGATAGAAGCAAGTAAAAACTTTGTGCCCATTAGGCAATGTCGAAACTGGAAATCTATGCCACATATATATTGATTAGGAGAAGAACTCTCTAAGCACCAGCCCCGAAGACCGAAATCAACATCAGACTGACACCCAAAGAATTACTCAACCCAACCACCATATATGATTCTAGGAAACTAAGCATGATGGACCCCTTTTAGGTCACAAGGGAGTCCCTTCCTAAGACCAACCCGAATCCTATAAAGCCCAAAAACTTTAGTAAAATCAACGAACACCGTCGAGCCCCAACATGTGTTACTAACAGATTAGTCATACTCCCTATGGGGTTTGCAATAGAAATTGGATTAGGAATAGGACCGAGAGGATATACACAAAAGATAGCATGCAAGTGAGCTTTACAGGAAGAGAGGGATCAAGGATATACTCTTAAGAAGAGATACGATGCACGAATCTAGCCTTCAATCTTCTAAGCCGCATTTCTTGAGCTTAACTCCACTATGCTTTGTCCGTCTTTAACTTCACAATTTCGTAGCTTCTTAATTCTTGTTTCCAAAATATGAGTTGGAACCTATTTCTCGTTCCTCTTCACTCTTTGAGAAGATAAGGATATCATTTACGAAGACCACTACGAATTTGTTGAGGAAATCTCTAAATACCCTACTCATCAGGTCCACGAAGTAAGCAGGTGCATTTGTCAAGCCGAAAGGCATGACAAGCCATTCAAAGAAACCGTCTGGGGTTCTGAACGCAGTTTTATCGATGCTATCTTCAGCCACCCTTAGATAATGAAAACCGGTTGCTAAATCGAGTTGGGAGAAAACAGACGCTCCTACAAGCTGGTCAAACAAATCGTCAATTCTAGGGAGAGGGTGCCTATTCTTTTTCGTTAGCTTGTTGAGCTCCCTATAGTCAACACATAGACGGAGTGAACCATCCGCCTTTGTAGCGAACACCACCGGAGCGCCCCATTCTGAAATGCTCCTCCTAATGAACCCCTTTTCTAGAAGCTCTTTAATCTGTTTACTGAGCTATTTCCTTTCTCGTGGAGCCATATGTCTAACGGGCAACGCAATGGGCTTTGCATTATCTACAAGATATATGCGGAAGTCTATTTCCCGCTTCGGAGGCAAGCCCTTCACCTCTTCGAAGACATCCGGATATTCCCGGACCACTCTAACTGATTGCAAGTTTTCAACAGAGGCATCTTGCGATTCAAGATAACTAAGCATAACCGCATACGATGGATTACAAGAAATTTCCAAAGTATTACCGAGCTGGGTTAGGAGCCTAACAACCCTTTTCTCACAATCAAGGATGGCCCCATTACGGGATAGCCAATCCATACCCAAAATCAAACCATACCCCGAAAAGCCCAAAACAAAGGCACTACATTGAAATTCAACACTTAGAATAGAAATTTTCAAATCCAAACAGATCATAGACAAATGAGCTGGGCCCCCAATTGGGTTTGAAACAATTAAGGGGTCCTCTACCATACTAGTTTTTAGGTGCAGAGATTCTACTAAAACAGACGAGATAAAGGAGTGTGATGCGCCAGAATCAAATAAAGTGCGAACGGGGTGATCGTAAAGATAAACTACACTTTCTACAGAAGTGTTTGTACCTCGCTGTTGCAAAGGTGGCGCTTCCAGCACATGGACCTGTGCCCCTGGGGTGGATCCAGCCCTCTGCCCCTGTCCTCGTTTCTTTGGGCAGTCCTTAGCCCTATGGCCTGTCTCACCGCAAGAAAAGCACCCACCATTCTCCTTGGCCTTCTTTTTCCGGCAGTCCTTTACTAAGTGCCCCACTTTGCCACAGAAATTGCACTTCCTCTTCTCTTTGTTACCTTTCCCGCCCTTCTTAAAGTCTGTCTTCTTGGGCTGCAAACCCTCTTTCTTCTTGCCCTTATCCTCTTCATTCAGCAATGCCATTTGCACCAATCTTTCATACGTGGCCCCCATGGGTATATGGGTCATGGCCAAACTGTGTAATGGCTCATTTAACCCTTTGATGAAACGGAGAGCCTTCTTGTGCGGGGTGTTGACTAGGTCAAGTCCAAACCTAGCCAGCTCATCGAACTGATTCACATACTCTCTGACAGTCTTGTCTCCTTGCTTAAGAAATAAGAATTTTTCCAACTGCAAACTTCTTTCCGCATCTGAGAGCAATTTGGTCTCAAACCTTGCCCTAAAGTCCTCCCATGTCTCCACTGGTCTTTCAGCATTAGTGACTTCCCACCAGTAGGAAGCCTCGCCCTTCAATAGCCACACTGCCAACTGTACTTTTTGTCTATCCTCTACCTCAAAGATGATGAATAGGTCCTCCGTTTCTTTCAGCCAATTCCTAGCTGCTACGAAGGACTCAGTTCCATGGAAATCCCTTCCTCCCATAGCTTTAAAATCTTTACATATCTTAGCAAAAGTGTTTCCCCGAGGAGGAGGTGGAGGAAAAGGTGCTGCTGCAGCTGGATGATTTCCTTCAGCTGGGGGAGGAGGAACGGTAGGACCTGGCTGAGTGGCCCTTGCTTCTAAGAACCGTCTAAACCAACCAGGTATTGGCACCCCTTCCGGCAAGTTAAGTTCTTGGGACATGCTGAACAAAAAGGATAGATTCAAAACGAAGGATAAGAGATAGTACCTATGGCTTTGGGGAGTGGACTTTTGCCTTTTTAAAATAAAATAATATTTTTCTTTTAAAAATGCTTCTTTAAATTTCCTTTTTGAAAATAATTTTTTTCAAAACTTTTTATCTTATCTGGTAAACCTATGCTCTGATACCAAGTGAAACACCCCACCTCCGTTAGGGTCACTCTCAAAGGGAATGCCCTAATTTTGGTGGAGGTTTATAAGTACAAGTCACAGATATACAAGACAGATATAAGAACACATATTTGTAAACAGCGGAAGAACAAAAAACTTTTATTTCATAAAGTCAAATACGTGTTACAACAACATCCTTTCCAAAAACATAGCATAACACTTTCATAATCTGTCTTGAGTACATGATTTAAAGAAGCATAAATAAAACATAGATAAACTGCAAAAGCCCCATAGTGGTTGTCCCAAGCCATAGTTCAAAAATGGAAAGTCCAAGCAATACATTTCTCTTCTTCAAGCTGGATGTTGAGGTTGGTCAAGCTGCTGTGTTCCCTCCCTGAGGACCTGGGGGGGAAACGGAAGAAAGAAGACGAAAGAAAAGTAGAGTCAGACATAAAGCCTGAGTAAGTCTAGTACTATTTTGTCTATGAATAAAGAACTGGGTATGATAAGTATAAACAAGAAGTGGGCAAACACTATAAACTTGGTTAAGTTGTTTAGGGTCGAATATACTATCGTACCCCATATTAATCTCTGAACCCATATAAACTAGTTTCCAACTGGCACCCATAGTCAGGGTGATGTGATCCATTCTATGATGATCGGCTCCTACTCGCATAGTTACATGTGTCTTACGGCCCCCGATGTCTGTAGTTACCTATGCTGGACCCACCATGGGGTGTATCAAGTCCCATGGCAGCGGCCCGACACAACCTTAGAATGCACAGGTATGCTACTGGTGCCCAGTGCTTTATTTTTCTGCGCCGGAGTGCATGCACGCCCGCACACCGTTAGAACCTACACTGCTACACCACCGCCGTCGATTTGACCTCTTACAATCAGCCCAGTAATCGTGCCCCACCCTGCCTAGTTTTCAGGGTATCATGATACACCTTCTAGGGTTACTGCTGAAAAGGGTCCCCCGTTACTAGGTTTTCTATCTCTAGCCAACATGCTAAGTTGGTTAAGTGTTTCCTAACCTAACCCCCACCAGTCCGTTTTGTTTAGCATGTTCCATTTTGATTAAGTCTTTAGTTCACTTAATCCTATCAATCCTGACTCAGCCTTAATTGTCTTATTAAGGCCCTGACCTCTCACATTAGACAGGTATTGTTGTGGCTGCCTGTTGCCGGTTGGTTCCGGGCAGTCTTACGCCACAACTCAGTCCAACCTCGGGTCCTTGCTGGGCTCCATGTTTAACCTCCCACATTGGATAGGTATTGTTGTGACTACTGGACAGCCGGGCGGTTCCGGGCAGGTTTACATCACAACTCAATCCAACCTCGGGTTAAACACATCGTATGTTCTACATTTACATATTTTGTCATTCCTCTTTATTTCTTATATGTAAATATTTGCGGCCCATTATTAAGTTAATGGTGTAAAGGTTACACCAATCATGGACCCAACCCATACTTGAATTTGGGCCCTTCTATTTTATATTTTCGTTCATTAATTAATTTTAACCCAACGTTATTTTCCCCCGTTTAACACGTCCGTTTATATATATTTTGGGCTTAGCCTTTTAAAGCCCAAATTAGCCATGCGAAAAGGGGAGGCTTATGGCGTGATTACATACACAAAGAGGGGAAGATGAGCGTATGAACTTGCAATATGACGATGGGAATACAAAATAGAAACTGGTGTACTTGCATAGTAGTGACATATACTTTGGTCATAAAACATAGGTGACATGAATCAAAGCATGTGAACTTGTAATTGAGATATCATTATTGACACATGAACCTATATTTTTATTTAGGCATAATGTCAAACATAAGCATGGCATAAATACTTCTAGCATAAACATGGCATAATGTCAAACATAAGCATGGCATAAATACTTCTAGCATAAACATGGCATAATGTCAAACATAAGCATGGCATAAATACTTCTAGCATAAACATGGCATAATGTCAAACATAAGCATGGCATAAATATTCCTAATCATGGTGTTTGCTTTAAACTTGCAAAAAGGGATTTTTGAGTTTAACCTAGCCATGTCTCACATATGTCATCATATAATTCTTTTAAACAAGATAGACTTAATCATAGATTTCAATTATGCCAAATATCATTCATAGCCTAGCCATATTCATAAGTTTGCAAAAGCATGACTTAATACATGGATTATGGTGTCAAAATTCCAACATAGTTTCATATGAACTATAACAATCAAACTTGTTTCAATTACTTGCAAAATGATTTATGCACAAAAATATACATCATGATGGCATAATAACAAAGCCCCAAACTCGCATGAATTTCAATCAACTACATACATGTAGCTTCAACATAGATTACATAATTTGCGCAATATTCCAAACGTATACTTGCATAGAACTACCGCATGTAGTTCTTTATAATGAATAACATAATTTTGCACAAATATGAATTACTTTATTATCCCAATTCAAGCATACAAATCAATACAGTTGTTTATTCATACCAAAGTAATACTCTACTTACAATGGTTGCGGCGAATTCTCTAATTAAGAGATATGATTCCTTTGTTGAATTGATTGGCTTTAGGTTGCTTGAATTGCTTTAGGCTTTAGAACTTTCTTCCTAATTCTCTCTCTAGTCGGCGGCTACTCTTAGTCGTTCCTCAGCAACATGGCGGCTATGTTCTTAATTTGAATGAATAGATTAGGGTTTAGTCTAGGGTTGTTTATATAGAGGTTAGGAATTGATTAGGACCATTGATGTTGCTAGGTTAGATCGTAGCCATTCATTAGATAGAGAGACCAATTAGAACCCGCCACCTAGCCCTAATGACAAAGCAGACCACAGAAATTCGACCAAACACAGACCTGGCCAGCCAGGTTGACTGGGCTCGACCAGGTCGACACCCCTGTCGACAGGGCTATCGACAGCCCTGTCGACATGGGTAGCCCAGGTCGACAGCCCAGTCGACCTGGGTGGCCTAGGCGGGTGTTTATCCGCCCTGGCCCACTGGGCCCGATTTTTAATTATTTTATTCTGTTTGAATTTTAAATTTAATTCAAAACTTCCGAAGGCCATATCTTCTTCATACGGACTCCGTTTTTCGAAAACTCGGACTCTATTTCGCGTATTTTTCCGAGACGAACGCAATGGCGTATCCCGTTTCCCTTGGTTCTTTGATTTCAAATTAATTATACTTTAATTTGTTAATTTCACAGTTATAGAATTTTCGGGGTGTTACAAGTAATAAGCCTTAGTTAAGAAAACTAAGCAAACAACGATGAATTGTGGCGACATCAATAGATGGAAGTATAACTGAATAAGAAGATAGATATGAGGAAAAACTTATATAAGAAATAAGTTAGGATGGATAATGGGGTACAAAGCTTATTAATGAAACTTACAAGCAATAGTCATATATGAAACATTAATAAGTGAGGGTAACTTGGTAAACTTGAATAGGAAATCAATGAGAAGGAGAATAACCAAGTTAAATGTGAAAACTCACGAGGTGGTGCAAGCGCGTAATTAATGGTTAGACATAGGGTCTAATGACATATAAAACTGAGGTGCTTGGACCAGTCCATACGTTAAAGGATGAATAACCATGAGGGGTAGATCATCGGGATGTCAAAAGACACAAAGAGGAGCGCATGGCCATCTAGATATTCTTGTAGGCTCCAATGGACTGGGTTAAGAAGCATGCGGCTTCCGGGGACGTAGGGTACTCTTGGTATTCCTCTGTGAGTGGCAGATGATGTAATGGCCGGAAAATCCGTACCGATTTGAGCTGACTAATATTCTACGCATTCAACTCAAAGTGCATGAAAATTCAGGTCATTAATAGAAAGAAGTTAGAGGATGAGAAAGATAAGATAGAACTAATAGAATAGAAGAAGACGAAGAACATCAGAATCAGAGTAAACACGAAAATCACAATGGAATGAATAAATTTTATTATAACATAACTTTGAAATACAAATCTGAATTTGTATATATACATACCATATATCAAAGTACAACTCATATATATCACAGAGGAAATAATATCTTACTAATTAATGGTGAAGCCTTCTGCTTCCAGCTCCTCCAAGTGAATCTGTAAAAGCCTGAAACACTTGACTGCCCGTACAAATTTGGGCACCCAAGAGTTTAGGGGAAACAAACAAAATAAACTCTGGGTCAGTCATGGGACTGGTGTGAGTAAATTCCAACCATACTGTTTAACTTTGGAAATCTTTGAAACAAAAGATAATAGTAAGACCAGTCCACACATAAACATGAATGGTTTTTACCTTACTATAATCCAAAATACTTTGATATCAAACCCCAGTGATATTATAATAATGTCTACTCAATTAAATAATCAAGTAGCAGAACGCTTGCATCTCACGTTCCACATATATATATAGTATAAAATCAAAAACCGCAGGGCGCTTATTGGAGAATGGATTCCAACATACAAGGTATGGGAGCACCTTCCGAACAGTGTACTCTAGAGGGGATACACCTGGGTTCAACAAGAACGTCTTGCAACCCGGCCACACATGACCGCTCACTCATTTAGCTTGAGTGTCGCGAATATATTGCCACCACGGTTATAGGCCATCCAACCATCATTCGAAAATAAAGAATCGAAAAGAAGTATAAATATGAATTTTATCTAGATCGGTGACAATACACCCTGCTTGGGGATGACCCAACGAGCCATGCTGCCTAGCCCAACTTTTGTTACTTCCTGGTTGTAAGGCTAGAGGATACGTCTATCTTTAGAACATCTGATCACCATTCACTTTGAATGCCACATCGTCAAATCCTTAATCGCATATTGATTACACAAATGCACGCTGGGTGTAGAATAATGAGATGTTACCTTGTCCCCACCAACTTGGTATATTCGTAAAAATCAAAGGCGTGACCGTTGGAAATACTCTGTCAGACACTCGTCCATACAAGTTATCTTAGGACTGGACAAACAGAAAACACCATTCTGGAACTGGACGACCCTTGCATTTAACTCCGTCTTCAATTATTTTCAGCATATCTAATTCGCAGCGCTTATGCCTATACGGAGTGGTTTCCGGATAATATATCCAACCGGTCTCTCCGTATTGACAACGATGGTCAAAACACTTCGATAGTCGGTTATTTAACCTTCGAAGTAAAAACAAACATTTATTCAAATGTATACTAGACATCACACAAACATAGGTACTTTTTATTTAACATTCGTTTTTATTATTCGAATTCCCATTTCTTACCAGATATTTCTCAAATCCCGTTTTAGCCCTTTTTACACTTCTTGGAAAACATTTCTAGATATTATAAACTCTTATTCTTTCATTGTTCTAGAAAATATACGTTATTAACGTTCGAAACATTTCCATTCTTTTCACGTTATTTATTTTCTACACTTGGATAATATATCCTAACTTCATTGGAAAAATATTTCCAATTTCATTTTAAACATTTTAATCAGTCAAGCGTTCACTTTAAAACATTATTCACATTAAAATGTGAATATCATTTCTATTATAGAAATCTGAGCATCTTTATCAAATAACTTATTATTCAAGTAATAAATACCATTATCTTGTTTACCGAAATCTCTTTCCTGATTTATATTCCCATTTCACTTTATAAACTCTGTTTCTACGTCAACTCCTTGTTAAATCAATATCAAGCTTATGACTACATATTGATTACATATGCTATTCTAATTTGTTGGTTTAATACTAAATATTAACTATCCTATCAGAATCATAGTTCCTAAAAATAATTTACTTTTAATACATTCGACATCGTCGAATCCTAGTTCCAAATCCTAATGGTTTAATTCTAATCACATTTCGAACATCGAAATGTTGTCATCGTTTTCTAACACGATTCTCCAATTTCTCTTTCTAAACTTATTCTTATATTTCCTTTGGACAAACACCATTACCTATTTCTTTTCGAATTAGTGGATTTCAGATCAAACTGTTTCATTTCCTAGGAAGTGCTGCTATATATAAAAATCACGCTTAAGTTTGGTTAACAGCGTTAATTTATCGCTATAGTAAAAACTTGCAATACGCTGTAATATTCTCTTTATAACTAATCTCAACATTACAGCCACACTTACCTTGTCAACAGCGTTATTTTATCGTTATAGTTCAAACTTGTCATACGCTGTAATATTCTCCTTTATAACTAATCTTGACATAACAGTCGCGCTTAAGCCTAATCAACAGCGTTTATTGTATTGCTATAGTTCTAAGACTTGCAAACGCTGCCATGTTCCTTTTATACTAATCATAACATCTATTTCCGTCACAAACTGATACCGTTCCTCGATAATAGTGAAACCGTTCAAGTTAGGGTATTCAATTTACCTCTCAGACCTTGATCGACAACGTTCTTACCTTAGAACAGATATAAGTCTGTATCCTAATTCCTTATTACTTATAATATCTATCAGACCGTATTTTCTTGTTTAATTTGAACTATGGTTTAATAGCCCCATATTCATACTTCGAAATCTCTGTTGTTCATGGCTATTTATATTAAATATTTACTCTTCGCTTTAACTCTATTCCATTAGTAACTTTGTTAACTGATTTTTATCTACTTCTTACCATTGGATTAATAAAATTAATCTAACACTATTCATTAACTATTTATTTTAAAATAATTATCCCAAATTATTTACTTGTCAGGTAATTACAGTTTCATACTTATTTAACTAAATAATCGTTTATATTTACTTTATAAAACGAACTATAAATACTAATTTATAATAGAACTTCTATTATAATTCAAACTTCGCTTTAATTATAAAACTATAATTTTTATAATTAACTTCGTTGATTTGCCTGACGGCCAATCACTTCTTAACAAAACGATGGTTTTACGGTCGACTGTTACCACTTTCATAATCGATATCGTTTATTTATTTATCGAAACAAATGTTGAATTTTCTTTCAACATCAATATTCACACGGGGTTTTAAATATAATTCAGGTTCAAACAGTGCATATAAAACAAACAGTACATATAAATATCGAGGAATCCGGTCGGATTCCTCCAACCGGTTTCCGCATCCACAGATGTTAGTCAAACAATTATCACTGATTCCATACTAGGGGATATTTCTAATCGACGGAATCAGTATCCAACCGGTGATGTGTACATATGCAACGATATATAATATTCAACCAATTTATTTGTAATCTACCTAGTCGACCATCACACAGCATTCAAACGACATTAAAATATTTTAAAATAGATCAGAGTCAGTGAATTTACTCACCTTTGCGCGTTAACCGTTAAATAATGATTTGCGTCAGTCGATTATACCCGGCGTTTAGTTCTGTCAAAAATTCAACGTGCTTCAAATTGCTCCAGACCAATTCCACCGTGTAGCTTGCGTCCCTATGGTTTCCACAGATCTGACCGCTAGTAAATCTTTAAGCCTGGCTCACACTACACCTTTCGAATCCCATGCATCCATACCACCTAACACAGCAGCAGCACTTCACTCTTATGCCAAGTGAACGTACGCTCTGCTTCGCCGTTTTATTCTTCTTCTCAAAATACGAGTGCTCTCCACTTCTCTAGTACTCTTGCCATGAAAAGATCCACCATGTGTCGTGACTTACCTTTTGCATAATCACCTTCATTCCTTGATTTGACTACCGTCCTACCATGTTTGCCGGGAACCGACGAAGAACACCCCGCCAACCTCCCGAACACTACTCGCTCAACAAAACCGTACCACAACACTCCACTTCTCAATTCAAACAACTTTTCATTTTTGTATAGACATCAAAACCGATACTGTTGTACACATCATTCAGTTAGGCTGCTATTAAGAACTCCAGCACATATTCTGACACACCCTCTTCCGCATATGCATGAAAGCCATTCGAGGCTTGCTGTCACCATGCATTTCGTTCCCTTTATTTCCTCTAATCACTTCCGCATTTATCATCTCTCACAACGTAACTTCCCATTCCAGTAAACAGACTCGCAAGCCATTCTCTAACCAACGTCTCAGCCCTTAATTCCCATGAACAACCCTATTTGCATTAGACCCTACATCCCACGTTGTGGCCTCTTCATCTATATACCACCTTCCATCATAACGATGCGAGCTCCATCATTATCTCACCAATTCTTCTGATTCGTAGGTCACTGTCCTATGCCCTACTCGCGGCAACTCGCCTGCCATCAACGAACTGAGCTCGACACTCCTTCCAGCGAACCATGGACTTTGATTTATACAAATTTGTAAAGAACAGGAGAATCTTGCGTTTTGAAAGTGAATGAAAGCACAGGTTTTGTGATGGAATAAAATGAAGACATCGCCTTTTATATATTTATATATATGTTGATACTTAACCCTTAAGTAATAGCTTAGTGTAGGAGTGTTATAATATATAGGGTAGGACGTGAGTTTTTCATAGAAAGGGTATGGGATAAGCTGCTAGCATGTGCTTTCCGATTTGCCTGCACGTTTTTAGTTCTAGGGTAGGTAATCTTTTGAATTAAATTTCATGTGTTGTCTTGTCTTAGCTCCTAGGAAGGAGAATGGGCATGCACGTTCTTACTTACTTCCATATGAAGTGTTAGGGGAAACTTAGGTTTGCAGGACTATATCATAGGTTATATTTTTGATGAGTCCTTTCAGCTAGAAATAAAAAGAATAACCTGCCTGATATAGGGACGTGTATGGTTTAGACTAGGAAAGTTCAGTGTACGCAGAGTAATGGAAAAATATATATTTAAAGTTTAGTGTACTCATTACGTGCTGCGACGAACAGAAGTAAGGTTACGGTCATGTCCATCGAGGTGTCACGATCCCAAAAATATAATAATATCGGTAGTTTACCTTATTCTATGAAACCCCGAAATATCGATATAGGGTGCAAAATACTCCAAATAAAAAGTTGCATATTTAATTAATTAAAAATTACAGTAAAATACTAAAAATTAGATTATCACTATGTCTCAAAAGAACCTTATTCAAATTCGCGACCGGTATCTAGTTATATCAAATATACCGTTACGGTCGATAAACGATTCTATAGCGACTTTCTGAATATTTGATTTGGACATATCTTGCAGTCTATACGACGAAATCTCCATTTTTCACTTCCGATAATAAAATATGGTTAAACAGATTCCAGCGTTTCTTGTTTCGAAGAAATCCGACTAATAACGGGTTCTGTACACTCAGTTGAAGTTCAGAACGTTAAATTAAAAACTGCAGCGTCGTAATGAGCTCGATTGTATTTAATATATATTTTTCTATGTTCAACTTCATTTTAATTAATATATAAATCCATTTATATTATGAATTAAATATTTAAACTGATTTAAAAATTCAAATACAAACCGATAAAAATGCGGGACGTTACAGTCCTTCCCCCTTAAAATAATTTCGTCCTCGAAATTGCTAAAATGGGGAAATCTCTGTTATAACAGGTAAAAATCTTTTTTGTTTACTTCATAATTTCAGTTTCAACTAAACTGATTAATTCCAATTTAAAATATTAATTTCTTCTTATTAACGAATACTTTCAGAAATTCTGAAAATTTCCTAATAGTTTAATTTTCAGAGAATTTCGCCAGTACCTCCTCTGCACAGCTCATTTGGTACTACAACAACTTGCCACTCTGGGCCTTCTCCAATCCAAAAGAAAATCAAATAGCCAAACAGCTTGCCCAAACCGACTCATAAAAATCTCATACTCGTATATAAACGTGTACCTTCTCTGTTGGGCATTCAACTCTATCTCTGCCGTCTGCTATCAAACCAGCATATATCCAAACATTCCCAACTGATCTCCAATCAATTTATTTTCCAATCATTCGCTTTTACTAAGTCAAATTTCCATTCCAACTCCAAGTTCATTTACTGATTTATTTCTCAAATAAGTTATCTTCATCTCCCAATTCAAAATTTGATTCTTATTCTCCAAGAATCAATTCATTTTAATAACTCGAACTTCCAATATTTCTCTTTTACAATCTCCATTCTGGATCGTTCCAAATTCAATCCAATTTTATTTATCTTAGTTTAAGTTCCACTTTTACCATTTTAACTCCATAAGTTAAATTTTTATTTCAGAATTCAAATTCCTGGTATTTATTTCAAATCAGTTTGAAATCATATATTATTCCAAACATTTGAATTTTTTACAACTTGTTTTCTCAAAACACTTCAAAAACAAAATCTTTTGGTAGTAATCCGTCACTTAGAACCTCGAAAATGAACACCGATGATGTCCAGATCACCATCGGAATTTATTTTCCAGACATCGAAGTGAGTTCAATACTGTATTACTTTCAAAACTTATTTTCAAACACTTTTATTTTTTAAATTACTTCAAAATATCTTTCACATCACTTGGAAAACAATTTCAAATCTCCCAGGATTTAAAAATTCCCTTATATTAATCCAAACATTAATTTCAACTCTTTTCCAAGTTTTTGGAGTTTTATTTCAATTCTGGTTTTAAATTCAGATTTAGTTCATCTGATTTTGCATATTATACTTATAATATTTCGATCGATTATTTATACAACCAACTCAATTATAAATCTTATTCGATCATAATAACGATCAACATTTTCAATATATATTAGATAATTCCAATATATATGCTTTCTTTATATCAAAATATATTATGGGTAAAATTATTTTATTTACCCTCTTTTAAAAACATACTGTGTCGAATTACTCTATTCAAGAGTTTAGAAACACCTATCGACCCAGTTTGCATTACTGTTTCGACCAGAATTCATAAACCACTCGACCGACCAGTCAACACAATATAAAACAATTTTAATATAAATTTACAAATACGCGCTCATATATATCTACACTCAAACTTAATCTAGAGTATTACTAACTCCATCTCTATTGAGTTACGCCATAGAGCCAAGGTAATCACTTAACCTTTAGCTCTGATACCAACTGTAATGGCCGGAAAATCCGTACCGATTTGAGCTGACTAATATTCTACGCATTCAACTCAAAGTGCATGAAAATTCAGGTCATTAATAGAAAGAAGTTAGAGGATGAGAAAGATAAGATAGAACTAATAGAATAGAAGAAGACGAAGAACATCAGAATCAGAGTAAACACGAAACTCACAACGGAATGAATAAATTTTATTATAACATAACTTTGAAATACAAATCTGAATTTGTATATATACATACCATATATCAGAGTACAACTCATATATATCACAGCGGAAATAATCTCTAACTAATTAATGGTGAAGCCTTCTGCTTCCAGCTCCTCCAAGTGAATCTGTAAAAGCCTGAAACACTTGACTGCCCATACAAATTTGGGCACCTAAGAGTTTAGGGAAAACAAACAAAATAAACTCTGGGTCAGTCATGGGATTGGTGTGAGTAAATTCCAACCATACTATTTAACTTTGGAAACCTTTGAAACAAAAGATAATAGTAAGACCAGTCCACACATAAACATGAATGGTTTTTACCTTACTATAATCCAAAATACTTTGATATCAAACCCCAGTGATATTATAATAATGTCTACTCAATTAAATAATCAAGTAGCAGAACGCTTGCATCTCACATTCCACATATATATAGTATAAAATCAAAAACCGCAGGGCGCTTATTGGAGAATGGATTCCAACATACAAGGTATGGGAGCACCTTCCGAACAGTGTACTCTAGAGGGGATACACCTGGGTTCAACAAGAACGTCTAACAACCCCGGCCACACATGACCGCTCACTCATTTAGCTTGAGTGTCGCGAATATATTGCCACCACGGTTATAGGCCATCCAACCGTCATTCGAAGATAAAGAATCGAAAAGAAGTATAAATATGAATTTTCTCTAGATCGGTGACAATACACCCTGCTTGGGGATGACCCAACGAGCCATGCTGCCTAGCCCAACTTTTGTTACTTCCTGGTTGTGAGGCTAGAGGATACGTCTATCTTTAGAACATCTGATCACCATTCACTTTGAATGCCACATCGTCAAATCCTTAATCACATATTGATTACACAAATGCACGCTGGGTGTAGAATAAAGAGATGTTACCTTATCCCCACCAACTTGGTATATTCGTAAAAATCAAAGGCGTGACCGTTGGAAATACTCTGTCAGACACTCGTCCATACAAGTTATCCTGGGACTGGACAAACAGAAAACACCATTCTGGAACTGGACGACCCTTGCATTTAACTCCGTCTTCAATTATTTTCAGCATATCTAATTCGCAGCGCTTTTGCCTATACGGAGTGGTTTCCGGATAATATATCCAACTGGTCTCTCCGTATTGACAACGATGGTCAAAACACTTCGATAGTCGGTTATTTAACCATCGAAGTAAAAACAAACATTCATTAAAATGTATACTAGACATCACACAAACACAGGTACTTTTTATTTAACATTCGTTTTTATTCTTCGAATTCCCATTTCTTACCAGATATTTCTCAAATCCCGTTTTAGCCCTTTTTACACTTCTTGGAAAACATTTCTTGTTATTATAAACTCTTATTCTTTCATTGTTCCAGAAAATATACGTTATTAACGTTCGAAACATTTCCATTCTTTTCACGTTATTTATTTTCTACACTTGGATAATATATCCTAACTTCATTGGAAAAATATTTCCAATTTCATTTTAAACATTTTAATCTGCCAAGTGTTCACTTTAAAACATTATTCGCTTTAAAATGTGAATATCATTTCTATTATAGAAATCTGAGAATCTTTATCAAATAACTTATTATTCAAGTAACAAATACCATTATCTTGTTTACCGAAATCTCTTTCCTGATTTATATTCCCATTTCACTTTATAAACTCTGTTTCTACGTCAACTCCTTATTAAATCAATATCAAGCTTATAACTACATATTGATTACATATGCTATTCTAATTTGTTGGTTTAATACTAAATATTAACTATCCTATCAGAATCATAATTCCTAAAAATAATTTACTTTTAATACATTCGACATCGTCGAATCCTAGTTCCAAATCCGAATGGTTTAATTCTAATCACATTTCGAACATCGAAATGTTGTCATCGTTTTCTAACACGATTCTCCAATTTCTCTTTCTAAACTTATTCTTATATTTCCTTTGGAAAAACACCATTACCTATTTCTTTTAGAATAAGTGGATTTCATATCAAACTGTTTCATTTCCTAGGAAGTGCTGCTATATATAAAAATCACGCTTAAGTTTGGTTAACAGCATTAATTTATCGCTATAGTAAAAACTTGCAATACGCTGTAATATTCTCTTATAACTAATCTCAACATTACAGCCATACTTACCTTGTCAACAGCGTTATTTTATCGTTATAGTTCAAACTTGTCATGCGCTGTAATATTCTCCTTTATAACTAATCTTGACATAACAGTCGCGCTTAAGCCTAATCAACGGCGTTTATTTTATCGCTATAGTTTTGAGACTTGCATACGCTACCATGTTCCTTTTATACTAATCTTAACATCAATTTCCGTCACAAACTGATAACGTTCCTCGATAATAGTGAAACCGTTCAAGTTGGGGTATTCTATTTACCTCTCAGACCTTGATCGACAACGTTCTTACCTTAGAACAAATATAAGTCTGTATCCTAATTCCTTATTACTTATAATATCTATCAGACTGTAGTTTTCTAATTTAATTTGAACTATGGTTTAATAGCCACATATTCATACTTCGAAATCTACGTTGTTCATGGCTATTTATATTAAACATTTACTCTTCGCTTTAACTCTATTCCATTAGTAACTTTGTTAACTGATTTTTATCTACTTCTTACCATTGGATTAATATAATTAATCTTACACTATTCATTAACTGTTTATTTTAAAATAATTATCCCAAATTATTTACTTGTCAGGTAATTACAGTTTCATACTTATTTAACTAAATAATCGTTTATATTTACTTTATAAAATGAACTATAAATACTAATTTATAATAGAACTTCTATTATAATTTAAACTTCGTTTTAATTATAAAACTATAATTTTTATAATTAACTTCGTTGATTTGCCTGACGGCCAATCACTTCTTAACAAAACGATGGTTTTACGGTCGACTGTTACCACTTTCATAATCGATATCGTTTATTTATTTATCAAAACAAATGTTGAATTTTCGTTCAACATCAATATTCACACGGGGTTTTAAATATAATTCAGGTTCAAACAGTGCATATAAAACAAACAGTACATATAAATATCGAGGAATCCGGTCGGATTCCTCCAACCGGTTTCCGCATCCACAGATGTTAGTCAAACAATTATCACTGATTCCATACTAGGGGATATTTCTAATCGACGGAATCAGTATCCAACCGGTGATGTGTACATATGCAACGATATATAATATTCAACCAATTTATTTGTAATCTACCTAGTCGACCATCACACAGCATTCAAACGACATTAAAATATTTTAAAATAGATCAGAGTCAGTGAATTTACTCACCTTTGCGCGTTAACCGTTAAATAATGATTTGCGTCAGTCGATTATACCCGGCGTTTAGTTCTGTCAAAAATTCAACGTGCTTCAAATTGCTCCAGACCAATTCCACCGTGTAGCTTGCGTCCCTACGGTTTCCACAGATCTGACCACTAGTAAATCTTTAAGCCTGGCTCACACTACACCTTTCGAATCCCATGCATCCACACCACCTAACACAGCAGCAGCACTTCACTCTTATGCCAAGTGAACGTACGCTCTGCTTCGCCGTTTTATTCTTCTTCTCAAAATATGAGTGCTCTCCACTTCTCTAGTACTCTTGCCGTGAAAAGATCCACCATGTGTCGTGACTTACCTTTTGCATAATCACCTTCATTCCTTGATTTGACCACCGTCCTACCATGTTTGCCGGGAACCGACGAAGAACACCCCGCCAACCTCCCGAACACTACTCGCTCAACAAAACCGTACCACAACACTCCACTTCTCAATTCAAGCAACTTTTCATTTTTGTATAGACATCAAAACCGATACTACTGTACACATCATTCAGTTAGGCTGCTATTAAGAACTCCAGCACATATTCTGACACACCCTCTTCCGCATATGCATGAAAGCCATTTGAGGCTTGCTGTCACCATGCATTTCGTTCCCTTTATTTCCTCTAATCACTTCCGCATTTATCATCTCTCACAACATAACTTCCCATTCCAGTAAACAGACTCGCAAGCCATTCTCTAACCAACGTCTCAGCCCTTAATTCCCATGAACAACCTTATTTGCATTAGACCCTACATCCCACGTTGTGGCCTCTTCATCTATATACCACCTTCCATCATAACGACGCGAGCTCCATCATTATCTCACCAATTCTTCTGATTCGTAGGTCACTGTCCTATGCCCTACTCGCGGCAACTCGCCTGCCATCAACGGACTGAGCTCGACACTCCTCCCAGCGAACCATGGACTTTGATTTATACAAATTTGTAAAGAACAGGAGAATCTTGCGTTTTGAAAGTGAATGAAAGCACAGGTTTTGTGATGGAATAAAACGAAGACATCGCCTTTTATATATTTATATATATGTTGATACTTAACCCTTAAGTAATAGCTTAGTGTAGGAGTGTTATAATATATAGGGTAGGACGTGAGTTTTTCATAGAAAGGGTATGGGATAAGCTGTTAGCATGTGCTTTCTGATTTGCCTGCACGTTTTTAGCTCTAGGGTAGGTACTGTTTTGAATTAAATATCATGTGTTGTCTTGTCTTAGATCCTTGGAAGGAGAATGGGCATGCACGTTCTTACTTACTTCCATATGAAGTGTTAGGGGAAACTTAGGTTTGCAGGACTCTATCATAGGTTATATTTTTGATGAGTCCTTTCAGCTAGAAATAAAAAGAATAACCTGCCTAATATAGGGACATGTATGGTTTAGACTAGGAAAGTTCAGTGTACGCAGAGTAATGGAAAAAAATATATTTAAAGTTTAGTGTACTCATTACGTGCTGCGACGAACATAAGTAAGGTTGCGGTCATGTCCAGCGAGGTGTCACAATCCCAAAAATATAATAATATTGGTAGTTTACCTTATTCTGTGAAACCACGAAATATCGATATAGGGTGCAAAATACTCCAAATAAAAAGTTGCATATTTGATTAATTAAAAATTACAGTAAAATACTAAAAATTAGATTATCACTATGTCTCAAAAGAACCTTATTCAAATTCGCGACCGGTATCTAGTTATATCAAATATACCGTTACGGTCGATAAACGATTCTATAGCGACTTTCTAAATATTTGATTTGGGCATATCTTGCCGTCTATACGACGAAATCTCCATTTTCCACTTCCGATAATAAAATATAGTTAAACAGATTCCAGCGTTTCTTGTTTCGAAGAAATCCGACTAATAACGGGTTATGTACACTCAGTTGAAGTTCAGAACGTTAAATTACGAACTGCAGCGTCGTTATGAGCTCGATAATATTTAATATATATTTTTCTACGTTCAACTTCATTTTAATTAATATATAAATCCATTTATATTATGAATTAAATATTAAACTGATTTAAAAATTCAAACACAAACCGATAAAAATGCGGGACGTTACAGATGATCCTCCCATGCTCACAGAGGTTAGGTTTGCGTGGGTGAACCAATGAGTATGCCTTGATTGCAATAATAAGGGGCAATCAAAAGACTAAGATGGACCAGCATGATTCGGTGAGTCCAGTTAGTGCCCTGTGACAGCAACTCGTCGTCTACCTACCATCTTCAGTCAGCACGTGAAGCGGAAAGGCGGAGTACTCCAAAAGACCATATGCTTTGCTATCTAGTTATGGGTGAGGTTGGCCAATAGGATTGAATGGCATAGGGGGCCGGGTTACAATTCTCATTCTTGATTTTATTGGGTGCCTTTCATTTGTTAGTTGAGAGAGGGGTCTAGTGGGACCATAGCCACTGTAAAAGCAGACCTTAACACCTGAAATCTGCAGATATCGGAAAGCTCCCGACCGAGTTCCTGTTTCTTGATTAGCCCTGCCACGGGACTCGGGCGCACATATAGAGAACATGTACAAATAGACATCAAGTACGATTGACGATACGTACGTGGGGATAGTCTAGGTACACTCATGTCGCTCTGGGTGGTGTACCATAGACTAGATGGCATTATTCGATGACATAATCTAGTAGGATCTAGAATGGCAGTCCAAACGCTTATGTAACACATTGATGATAGTTTCATGTAAACGTAGCATTGATATACATACGACATGCGACATTGGATAAGGGACTGCGTACATACGGTGGAGACCATGCGAGTAGAGTATACCTTAATTGGGGGTAGCTACATATACACTATATTAGGTTAATCTACTAGAGAGTAGATGGGTGCGATGTGTGTGTAAGCCTTGAGTGCTAATAACACAAATAACCTAATAAATAAGAAAATATAATTGAACGATATATGTAGGATTATCCAAGAAGTGTAGTTTAAATTCATTCACACAGAACTTATGTTCTGACCCCTTCCACATAATATTCGCCGGTTAGGTTCATGACAGGGACTATATAGCTTTGGATACTGGTTTAGCAGTATTATTATTAAGGTAAAGCTATGTTTCAACTACATTTTATTTTATTCCTTCCGCTGTGAGATATTTTTCGAACTCTGACATATTTTATATCTCTGTCTTTTCTGCAGGATACCGGAGCAAACCAACTCGGGTTTCGATGGATTGGGTTTTTGAAAAAAAAATCATTCTGTTGGAATTAGGGTTGTCACATCTGGTTTCAGAGCTTCAGTTTAGGATTCCTATATAGATAATGAGAGAGCGTATTTGTATTTTTAAAAATATAAATATATTATATATATAAACCTAGATCCATAAGGGAACCCACTAGGTAAAAAGAGTAGAATGTGGAAAGAAATGGGATATCTGTTTTGTACACTAAAAGAATGAACATGGAAAGTTGAGACCCTTAGGTATGTTGGGTGGAAAGTGTACAAAATGATTGGTATTAGAAAAACATGTATCCCATACAATAGTAACTAAGATTAGTGCGTTTAGTAGGGAAACCTTAAAATTTTGAAAAAGGTTCAATTATGGAAAATGGATTAGGAATATATATAGTTGGGAGAAACGATTTCGTGGATGTACCTAGGAAAGTCTAGGTAATTTGGAAACCCAATTAAGAAAATAGTTGTCCTTGTCTACTCCAGTTGTGTGATTTGAAAAAAAAATGTTTTGCATTTTTTTTAATGTTGTAACATATTTTTATGGTTTGGCGAAAGTAAGTTTTGACGAAGAAAGTAAAAGTTTTAGCATTTTTAATTTTTGGAAGAAAAATGTAATGAAAAAAAAAGAAGTCAAACCATGTTTAAAAAAAAAAAGAATAGAGTAGGTAAGGATTAATGCCTAGAAAGAACAATAAGAAGTTTGAGGCTTTAAGTAAATAGCAAGGACCATCTTGGAATAGTGGAAAATTCCCGTAGAATACATAAGCATTGTGAGACCTAGAGTTGTTGCTTGAAAAAAAAATGTAGGCTAGTAATACACAGCAAGGACTAGTAGTGACTACTAGATAGTGGAAGGGCAAGTAAGTGTTGAGAGTTGTGTTTGGACTTTTCTTTAGTGAAATAGTCTTATGGTTCTTGGCTCTTGGTAGTAGCTGTGTGGGATGTTGAAAGATAGAAAGGCTTAATGGAAAGATAAGCTAAGAAAGAGAATAGCCTAACTAAGAAGAAAACAACGAATTCAGTAAAGCAACAAACATGATGGGAAAAGAAAATGGAAATCTTAAGAGAAGATGAATAAAAATGAAAATTTTCCAAGATAAGTTGAAAAAGAAAAGAAAATTTTCTTATGAAGTCGCGCTTGGATAGGAAAATAGGAAACTTTTTATAGAATAGTTACATAAAATCCTAGTACAACTAGATTAGGTACATAAAAGAAAAGAGGAAGACAATTTTTTTTCCATTTTATACCTTTTTGTAACATAAGAAATCAAATTTAGAAAATTAGATTTTTCTAAATTTCGAAATTTAATGATGGTTGGTAGGATTTTGAATGCAACAATTGGATGAACTACGCTGTTATTCAATAAGAGTGTGGGAAAATTTGGGTGAAAAGTGTTTTGATTTTCAAAAATATTGCATTTATATAGAACTGTAAGTATATTTAGGATGTGAGCATCATGATTTGGAAATGTTTTTGAGAAATTTGCATACACATAGGTGGTACCAAATTAGGCATACATGCATTACTATGATGTATTTCACTTTGCACATGTGCACAATGTTTGCAAAAATTGGATGCACACACAATGGATGTATATTATGCGAGGGATTGTTTATTTTACCTTCATCGAATTTCAAGGATGAAATTCCTTAAGGGTGGGAGAATGTAACACCCCGCATTTTTAAGACAATTAAAAGTATGCAAATATGTATATATTATGTACATAGATATATTTAAAGGAAGACTAAAATAATAATAATAATAATATATAAGTGCATTGAAATGAATGAAAATGAATTGCATGCAATATATATATATACATATATATACACATATATATACATATATATATATATATATATATATATATATATTATAAAGAAGGTAGAATGCAAACGTAGTAAATTGCAATAAAAAACATTAATGTAGTTTACGGCATAAGTGGCAAAGCAATTAATAAAGAAACGCCATGGAAAATGCATGAAAAGAAAAAGAAGTGAATTGGCACATGTAATTAATTATGTACATATAGACATATGCAAGAATAAATTAATAAATTAATGCATGTAGTAGCGTTTAAATAGGGAGCATCGTGCAATGAAGATAATAAAAGCATGTAAGAGAAAGAGAGATTAATGTGCTAAGAAAATGCACGTAAATAATACAAAAATGCATGTAAATAAATTAATAAATGCATTAAAAGTAAATTGATTGATTACGTGCAATCAAAGCAAAGCAATTAAAGGATTGCTACAATGAAATAGTTAAAGGAAGAAAGTAGGCCGTATTAAATATATATATATATATATATATATATATATATATATATATATATATATATAAGGTAATGGTGATACATAATTTAAATAAAGTGGACACATGTGGTAGAGAAAACATTAATGCATTTAAAAAGAGAACATTAAAAATGTATGCGTTAGAGAAGTGAGCAATTAGTGCAACCAAAAGAAAATATGTGAATAATAAGCGCGCTAAAAATAATGCATTAAAGAGAAAGATAATATTGCATTAAAGATAGTGCACGTGTGCGATGCATAAAAAAATGTTATAGACATTAAAATGCAGCAATGAATTAATAGCCAATATAAGGCATGTATGTATGTATATATATATATATATATATATATATATATATATACATGCAATTCAAAAAATAAGAGTATAAATCAGCAGGCCACAATTGGAGGAAGGTTAACGCTATTAAATAACATTCAAATCAAATATGCATGCAAGAAAAAAAAAGCATATAAACATTGCAATTCAAATAATCAGAAGTGTATATACTTATACATATGAAAAATTGAAATTCATAATAAATGAATTAACTGCATTAAAAGGCATGCATATATGAGCATACAATTCAAACTTGATTGAGATGTATAACACAGACAATTAATCAAAGGAGGTATAATATGCAAGTAATGAACCTTTAATTAGTAAACATTAGCAAAACAATCAACGCAGTCAAAAATGTGCGCTTGGACCTAACATGGTTCAGTGCGTGAAACACCCCACCTTCATTAAGGTCACTCACAAATGGAATGCCTTAACTTTGGTGGAGGTTTATAAGTAAAAGCCACAGATGAACTCAAGACAGATATAAATACACATATTTTAAACAGCGGAAACCAAACAAACTTTTATTTCATCAATACTTGTATCAAACAAAGATTTCCATAATTGTCTCAAAATACTTTCAACATTACAACCTCATAACTGCCTTGATTATTAAAGAAGCATGAAAACATAAATAAAGTGACAAAAATCCCCATAGTGATATCCGAGCAAGAAAGATCCAAATCATACATCTACGTTCTTGGTGCTTGTAAAGAGCCTGACTGAGTTGAGCTGTTTCCTCCCTGTGGACCTGGGGGGGAAACGAAAGAAAAGAAGACGAAAAGAAAATAGGGTCAGACATAAAGCCTGAGTAAATCTAGTAACTCTTCAATATGTGAATAAGAAAAGGGTATGATGGATGTAAACTAAAAATAGGAAAGTGTCACAAGCTAAGGAAGTGTCGAATGCACTATCACACCCACACTATATCTCTGCACCTATTTGAATTCATTCTAACTGGCACCCCATGGTGAGGGTGAAGTGATCCCCATTCTTATTAAAGATCGGCTCCTACTCGCGTTAACATGTGTCATACGGCCCCCAAGAATTGTAGATACCTATGCTGGTCCCACCATGGGGTGTATCAAGACCCATGGTAGTGGCACCGACACAAAACTATAAGACATAGGTTATACTACTGGTGTCCCCAGTGCCCTGGTTGCCTGCTCCGGAGTGTGTGCACGCCCGCACCCTGTTAGACCTGCACTGTGCACCCACCGCCGTCGTTTGGCCGCTTACAATCAGCCCAGTAATCGTGCCCCACCCTTCCTAGTTTCAGGGTACCGTTGATACCTAACTTTGGGTTACTGCTGAAACGGGTCCCTCGTTACCAGGATTTTCTAGCCAAACATGTTAAGTGGTTAAGTGTCTGTATTTACCTAACCCTACCCATCAATTCTTGTTAACATGTTGAATTTGGTTAAGTGTTATAGTTGACTTAACCCTACCATCTGTCCTTAACCTCTTAGGAGCACCAGACCACTCACATTAGACAGGTATTGCTACGGTTACTGGTTATGCCGGTCGGTTCCGGGCAGGTTTACACTGTTGCTCAGTCTAACCTCGGGTCCTTATTGGGCTCAATGCTTAACCACCCACATTGGATAGGTATTGTTGTGACTACTGGACAGTCGGGCGGGTCCGGGCAGGTTTACATCACAACTCAATCCAACCTCGGGTTAAGCATATCGTGTTTTCTAATTTACATATTTGTCTTTATTACTGAATATATGTAAATTTGTCAACAATTAAATATTATGGCCCACATTCCAAGTTTAACATTTTTGGTATAAGAATTTATACCGTTTAAATGCCACCAATTTTGGCATGTGACAAACATGCCAACTTCATATATTTTTATGTCAAGTTTTCAAATATTCCCAACGTTACCCCGTTTAAACATTAGGCTAACAATCTTAGCCTAATCTTCGTTCGCATAGTTTTTAACATATAATATTAGGCTAAAAAAACTTAGCCTAATTTAGCGCACACAAATAGGCATAAGGGAATTCATAAACGTAAACGTGACATAAGTGTAAACTTGGCATTTTTGGCATGATCAATATGAACATCATAGGTATGAACTTGCAATTTGGCGATTCAACTAACATATAACATGGGTCATGTGAACTTGCATTCAAATCAAAGTATGACTAAGTAGGTGACATATGAAACGACATAGTTTAGGCAAATACAAACTTGTGTTTAAACATGTTAACTTGGCATAATATCAACCACAAAACTAGCAAGTTGTATATTCACAAAAATGTACAATTTTTTACATATAATCATATAGCCTATTTCAACATGAACTTGCATAGTTTATGAAACCCAAACGATGTTTGACATAGAACCAATTATATTTTGCAAATAAACACGAGCTTGCATAGTTTATTAAACATAGATCCAATTATACTTGCAAACATAGATCTAATTATACTTGCCAATAAACATAAGGATGATATCATAGGTTTTGGGTCATATAGGCATAAAAGTCTATAACATGTTTACACAAATTCTAATTTAGACTAAGGGAATATACATAGTCCATGCCATCGACATATACAAAAAGGGATAAATTTCTAGTTTTTGCCACAAGCTTGCAAGTGCCATTGTTTTTCATATACAATTGTTCAATAGGCTTGCATCAATTAATTTATGCCACAAACATCAATACACAAGTCATGATAGGACCATCACAATACACAAAGATTATAACAACACGATTCTATTTTCATTTACATCGAATCACATCACAGTTTTCATTCATATTTTGAAAGGTCACTATACTTACAACGTGTGATGAATTCTTGTTTTCTGATTTCTATTATTCTGATTTGGAGATGCTCTCCTTTGGGTAGCAAAGTTGCGTTGAATGATTTGATTAAGCTTTGATCTTCTTTTAATTTGATTCGTCTCTTAGGCTTGTTGGCTTGTCCCTAGGCTTTCTAATTGATGGCCATTCCTAGTTCCTCTCCAGCAGCATGACGGCTTTTGTATTCTATTATTTGTGTGAATTTAGGGTTAGACTTGAGTTGTATTTATAGAATTTTAAATTGTTTTGAGCCGTCGATGAAGCTAGGGTGAATCCAGACCATTCATCTCAAGAGAGGCCAATAAGAAAGAGACATGTAAGCCCTGGTGACTCAGCCAAGCATCAGAATTCGACCAGACCCTGACCAAGCCAGTCAGGGCCTGACTAGCAGGTCTTTCTGACCTGGGCGCACTTGGCATGTGCGCCAGGCCAAAATTGTACTGGCGCACTTCCCAAGTGCGCCAGTTCAACTTTGTTCTGGCACACTTCACAAGTGCGCCAGTGCATTCTGAACCATTTTCCGGTTTTTCTGCCCAACTTCGTTCGTCCATATCTTCTTCATACGATATCCGTTTTACGTAAACTTGAACTCTATCTCAAGCAGAATTTCGAGACGAACGCAATGGTGTAACCCATTTCCCTTGATTTCATCATTTATAATTAATTATACTTTAATTCGTGAAGCTTAACGTTATAGAATTCACGGGGTGTTACATTCTCCCCCACTTAAAAGGATTTCGTCCCCGAAATCTTCAAGTTAGGAAGAATGTATATCCTACCATCCAACAGTCCATCTACTCAACCAACAAACACAGGCATCCACTGTCCTTAAAAGACTTCTAATGCTTCATGATCATATGCATAGTGTGTGTACATGTCCTTATCTAATGCAGAAATCAGGCGGTCTACTGATTCAGTTGACCTCCTTAATGAGAATCATGTAAGTGTCATGAATCCATTATGTATGCAAATTTTTTCCCTACTCATAATTCTACATGAGTGCACAATTATTCATACAAATGCGACGACCATATGACAGCATATCAAGTTTACAACCATATACAAATAAGAATACATATATGTGTATGCAGTATGAAGTGATTGAGTCGATCTAAGACCTAGGTTGTGTGTGTATATGCATCCACGAGCAACCACTAGCAACCACTTGCAGCCATCAACCATAACATGTTTCAAATACATGTTTACATCCAAAGGGGTTTCTACCTAAGGATAAAGGATAATATCGAGGAGATATACATAAAAAGATAGATACAAGCACAACTTAAGAAAAAGAGAGGTCAAAGATGTACCCTCAAAAAGAAGAGGGTAGGCAGCGCGTATTCTGTCCTCAGTTTCCCAAGTCGCGTCTTTCTCGGCGTCGCTCCACTGAACTTTAACGAGTTTGACTTCGCGGTTGCGTAGCTTTTTCACTTCAGTTCCTATGATGCGGGTTGGAACTCTCCTCACAGTTGCTTCGCGTTCCACTTCGGCTTCTTCTAGAATGCTTGGCTCCACCACTTCCGCTGATTCATGTAGACATTTCCGAAGATGAGAAACGTGAAAGACGTTGTGAATTCCAGCCAATCTTTCAGGAAGATCTACTCTATAAGCCATTTTCCCAATCTTCTCGATGATAGGGAACGGTCCTACAAATCTTGGTGCTAGCTTTACTGCGGATCCAAAGCGAACGACGTTCCTTAAAGGGGATACCTTAAGGAAAACCCTGTCCCCAATCTCAAACTTAAGGTCGGTCCTTCTTTTGTCGGCGTAGGATTTCTGTCTGTCTTGGGCTGTCTTCATTCTCCTACGTATCAGGTCCACTTTCTCTGAAGTTTCTCGAATCATGTCTGACCCAAGCATAAGCTTATCTGTAGACTCCCACCAACAAGTTGGTGATTTGCATGGTCTTCCATACAAGGCTTCGAAGGGTGCCATGCCGATGGTAGCTTGGTAGCTGTTGTTGTAGGCAAATTCCACTAAAGGAAGGTGATCCTCCCACGTCCCTCCAAAGTCAAGAACGCAAAGTCTTAAAAGATCCTCTAAAACTCTATTCACCCTTTCCGTCTGGCCATCTGTTTGGGGGTGATAGGCCGTGCTCAAACATAGCTGTGTGCCTACAGCTTCTTGCAGACTCCGCCAAAACTCACTTGTGAAAATAGGGTCTCGGTCACTAACAATGCTGGAGGGTATCCCATGGAGTCGAACTATTTCCTTGAGATAAGGAGATGCTAGAGATGCGGCAGTCCTCCTACTCTTGATAGGTATAAAGTGGGCGCTTTTAGTAAGCCTATCCACTATTACCCAAATGCCAGTGTTGCCTCTTCTCGACCTAGGCAGTCCATCAATGAAGTCCATTGAAATGCTATCCCACTTCCACTGTGGGACCTCTAGAGGGTGAAGTAGTCCTCTAGGCTTCTTTTGTTCCGCCTTGACCCATTGGCAGGTCATGCACTTAGAAACGAAATCTGCCACATCTTGATTCATGCCGCTCCAAAAGAAAGTCCTTTTTATATCCTTGTACATCTTATCACCGCCAGGGTGTATAGTCATCTTGGAATGGTGCGCTTCCTCGAGAACCTTCTTTGTCAACTCCCTTGCTTGTGGGATGCATAATCTTCCATCTCGTCTCAGCCAACCCTTATCATCGATGGCATATCTACTGAGGTGACTAGAAGTCTCACCCCTAATAAGTTTATCAATCACATCAACAAGCTGAGGGTCTTCACGTTGGGCAGCCCCTATTGAGTCTAAGAGAGTAGGGCGTACTTCGAGAGATGCTAACAAACCCGGTACAAAATCCGAGGAGGGCCTAAAGTTAAAACTGGCTATATACTCCAAGTTTTGCCTTTCCACAAAGAGAGGGCTTAGGGTTAGTTTCTTTCGGCTCAACGCGTCTGCTACCACGTTGCCTTTTCCGGGAGTATAGGAAATTTCAAAATCATACGAGGCAAGAAACTCCATCCATCTTTGCTGCCTCAAGTTAAGATCCTTCTGGGAGAAGAGATATTTCAACGATTTATAGTCAGTGTATAATTCAAACTTCTCACCTAGGAGATAATGGCGCCAAGACTTAAGTGCAAAGATGATGGCGGCCAACTCAAGATCGTGGGTTGGGTAGTTCTTTTCATGAACCTTCAATTGTCTTCCTCCATAAGCTACTACCCTTCCTTCTTGCAATAGAACAGTGCCTAGTCCCGTTCCACATGCATCCGTGTATACTGTGAACATTTTGCTTCCGTCAGGCAGAGTTAGAACTGGGGCTGTTGTAAGAGCCCTTTTTAATCGTTGGAAAGCAAACTCGCGGTCCAAATCCCAAGTGAACGCCAGATTCTTCTTTGTTAGCCTTGTGAGTGGGGCTGAGATTTTCGCGAAATCCCTAATAAACTTTCGATAAAAACCGGCTAGCCGAAGAAAGCTTTGAACTTCGGTTGCATTTCTTGGTGTCTTCTAATCTTGCACAGCCACCACTTTCGCGGGGTCCACAGCCAACCCTTCTTTGGACACTATATGCCCAAGAAACCTTACTTCTTTTCTCCAGAAGTGACACTTGGAGAATTTGGCTTTTAGTTGATGTGCACGGAGAGTATCCATGATTTCTTTCAGATGTTGAGCATGTTCTTCCTCACTCTTTGAGAAGATTAAGATATCATCTACAAAGACAACCACAAATTTGTTGAGGAATTCTCTGAACACCCTACTCATTAGGTCTACGAAATAAGCGGGTGCGTTTGTCAAGCCGAAGGGCATGACAAGCCACTCGAAGAAACCGTCTGGGGTTCTGAACGCTGTCTTATCAATGTTGTCTTCAGCTACTCTTAGCTGATGGAACCCAGTTGCCAGATCAAGTTGGGAGAAGACCGTCGCACCTACAAGCTGATCAAACAAATCGTCGATTCGGGGAAGAGGGTGCCTATTTTTCTTGGTCAATTTGTTTAACTCCCTATAGTCGACGCAAAGGCGAAGCGAACCGTCCGCTTTGGTTGCGAACACCACTGGAGCACCCCATTCCGAAATGCTCCGTCTAATGAACCCCTTTTTGAGAAGTTCTTTAACCTGCTTACTGAGCTCCTTTCTCTCCCTTGGAGCCATGTGTCTGACAGGTAAAGCTACAGGCTTTGCGTTATCCACAAGATATATGTGGAAGTCTATTTCCCGCCTCGGAGGTAAGCCTTTCACTTCCTCAAAGACATCCGGATATTCCCGGACTACCCTAACTGATTGCAAATTCTTATCAGAAGCATCAAGCAACTCTAGATAACTAAGCATAACAACATTCAAGGGATTACAAGAAATTTCTAGAGTGTTACCAAGCCGAGTCATGAGTCTAACTACTCTTTTCTCACAGTCAAGAATGGCACTATTACTGGATAACTAGTCCATGCCTAAGATCAAACCATATCCCGAGAAGCCCAAAACAAAGGCATTACAACTAAACTCAACGCTGAGAATAGAGATTTTCAAATCCAAACAAACCATTGACAAGTAAGCGGAGCCCCCAATTGGATTTGAAACTACTAAGAGATCTTCTACCAAACTAGTGTCTAGATGCAGAGATTCTACTAAGGCAGATGAAATAAAAGAGTGTGATGCGCCAGAGTCAAAAAGTGTACGAACTGGATGATCATAAAGATAGACTACACTTTCTACAGAAATATTACTACCTAAAGTTCTCAAGATAGGATTGAGAAGATAAGCAGGATAAAACAAAGCATCTAGGAGAGGAAGTTAAAGAGGTACCCCCAGAAGGTCCTGCTTGCGGGCCTTGCCCTTGCTTCCTAGGGCAGTCCCTAGCCATGTGTCCAGTCTCACCGCAATGGAAGCAAGTAGCACTCATCTTTCTCTTCTTCTTTCTGCAGTCGTTCACCACATGTCCAACAATGCCACAGAAACAGCATTTCCTTTTCTCATGTGTCTTGTTATTATTGTTGTGGTCCTTTCCTCCTTGACTATTATCCGTCTTCTTATTTGACGATTCTTCCGTTTGCTGGTTCACGTAGAGGAGAAGGAGGAGTAACAACATCTGTAGCTGGGGAGTAAGGTCCCCAGACATGCTGAAACAGAAAGGAAAGATTCAAAATGAAGGATAGAGAAGGATAGATAGGTCACATAGCTTTGGGGGATTTTGTCTTTTTATAAATATAACACTTTTTTTTCTTAAAAAAAATGCTTCTTTAAACTTTTTTTTTTTTTGAAAACAATTTTCAAAAACTTTTATCTTGCCTAGTAAACCTATGCTCTGATACCAAGTGAAACACCCCACCTCCATTAAGGTCACTCACAAATGGAATGCCTTAACTTTGGTGGAGGTTTATAAGTAAAAGCCACAGATGAACTCAAGACAGATATAAATACACATATTTTAAATGGCGGAAACCAAACAAACTTTTATTTCATCAATACGTGTATCAAACAAAGATTTCCATAATTGTCTCAAAATACTTTCAACATTACAACCTCATAACTGCCTTGATTATTAAAAAAGCATGAAAACATAAATAAAGTGACAAAAATCCCCATAGTGATATCCAAAGCCATTATCCGAGCAAGAAAGATCCAAATCATACATCTACGTTCTTGGTGCTTGTAAAGAGCCTGACTGAGTTGAGCTGTTTCCTCCCTGTGGACCTGGGGGGAAACGAAAGAAAAGAAGACGAAAAGAAAATAGGGTCAGACATAAAGCCTGAGTAAATCTAGTAACTCTTCAATATGTGAATAAGAAAAGGGTATGATGGATGTAAACTAAAAATAGGAAAGTGTCACAAGCTAAGGAAGTGTCGAATGCACTATCACACCCATACTATATCTCTGCACCTATTTGAATTCATTCTAACTGGCACCCCATGGTGAGGGTGAAGTGATCCCCATTCTTATTAAAGATCGGCTCCTACTCGCGTTAACATGTGTCATACGGCCCCCAAGAATTGTAGATACCTATGCTGGTCCCACCATGGGGTGTATCAAGACCCATGGTGGCGGCCCCGACACAAAACTATAAGACATAGGTTATACTACTGGTGTCCCCAGTGCCCTGGTTGTCTGCTCCGGAGTGTGTGCACGCCCGCATCCCATTAGACCTGCACTGTGCACCCACCGCCGTCGTTTGACCGCTTACAATCAGCCCAGTAATTGTGCCCCACCCTGCCTAGTTTTAGGGTACCGTTGATACCTAACTTTGGGTTACTGCTGAAACGGGTCCCTCGTTACCAGGATTTTCTAGTCAAACATGTTAAGTGGTTAAGTGCCTGTATTTACCTAACCCCACCCATCAATTCTTGTTAACATGTTGAATTTGGTTAAGTGTTATAGTTGACTTAACCCTACCATCTGTCCTTAGCCTATTAGGAGCACCAGACCACTCAAATTAGACAGGTATTGCTACGGTTACTGGATATGCCGGTCGGTTCCGGGCAGGTTTACACCGTAGCTCAGTCTAACCTTGGGTCCTTATTGGGCTCAATGCTTAACCACCCACATTGGATAGGTATTGTTGTGACTACTGGACAGCCGGGCGGGTCCGGGCAGGTTTACATCACAAGTCAATCCAACCTCGGGTTAAGCATATCGTGTTTTCTAATTTACATATTTGTCTTTATTACTGAATATATGTAAATTTGTCAACAATTAAATATTATGGCCCACATTCCAAGTTTAACATTTTTGGTATAAGAATTTATACCGTTTAAATGCCACCAATTTTGGCATGTGACAAACATGCCAACTTCATATATTTTTATGTCAAGTTTTCAAATATTCCCAACGTTACCCCGTTTAAACATTAGGCTAACAATCTTAGCCTAATCTTCGTTCTCATAGTTTTTAACATATAATAATAGGCTAAAAAAACTTAGCCTAATTTAGCGCACATAAATAGGCATAAGGGAATTCATAAACGTAAACGTGACATAAGTGTAAACTTGGCATTTTTGGCATAATCAATATGAACATCATAGGTATGAACTTGCAATTTGGTGATTCAACTAACATATAACATGGGTCATGTGAACTTGCATTCAAATCAAAGTATGACTAAGTAGGTGACATATGAAACGACATAGTTTAGGCAAATACAAACTTGTGTTTAAACATGTTAACTTGGCATAATATCAACCACAAAACTAGCAAGTTGTATATTCACAAAAATGTACATTTTTTTACATCTAATCATATAGCCTATTTCAACATGAACTTGCATAGTTTATGAAACCCAAATGATGTTTGACATAGAACCAATTATATTTTGCAAATAAACACGAGCTTGCATAGTTTATGAAACATAGATCCAATTATACCTGCAAACAAAGATCTAATTATACTTGCCAATAAACATAAGGATGATATCATAGGTTTTGGGTCATACAGGCATAAAAGTCTATAACATGTTTACACAAATTCTAATTTAGACTAAGGGAATATACATAGTCCATGCCATCGACATATACAAAAAGGGATAAATTTCTAGTTTTTGCCACAAGCTTGCAATTGCCATTGTTTTTCATATACAATTGTTCAATAGGCTTGCATCAATTATTTTATGCCATAAACATCAATACACAAGTCATGATAGGACCATCACAATACATAAAGATTATAACAACACGATTCTATTTTCATTTACATCGAATCACATCACAGTTTTCATTCATATTTTGAAAGGTCACTATACTTACAACGTGTGATGAATTCTTGTTTTCTGATTTCTGTTATTCTGATTTGAGATGCTCTCCTTTGGGTAGCAAAGTTGCGTTGAATGATTTGATTAAGCTTTGATCTTCTTTTAATTTGATTCGTCTCTTAGGTTTGTTGGCTTGTCTCTAGGCTTTCTAATTGACGGTCATTCCTAGTTCCTCTCCAGCAGCATGACGGCTTTTGTATTCTATTATTTGTGTGAATTTAGGGTTAGACTTGAGTTGTATTTATAGAATTTTAAATTGTTTTGAGCTGTCGCTAGGGTGAATCCAGACTATCCATCTCAAGAGAGGCCAATAAGAAAGAGACATGTAAGGCCTAGTGACTCAGCCAAGCATCAGAATTCGACCAGACCCTGACCAGGCCAGCCAGGGCCTGACCAGCAGGTCTTTCTGACCTGGGCGCACTTGGCAGGTGCGCCAGGCCAAAATTGTACTGGCGCACTTCCCAAGTGCGCCAGTTCAACTTTGTTCTGGCGCACTTCACAAGTGCGCCAGTGCATTCTGACCCGTTTTCCGGTTTTTCTGCCCAACTTCGTTCGTCCATATCTTCTTCATACGATATCCGTTTTATGCAAAATTGAACTCTATCTCAAGCAGAATTTCGAGACGAACGCAATGTCGTAACCCATTTCCCTTGATTTCATCATTTATAATTAATTATACTTTAATTCGTGAAGCCTAACGTTATAGAATTCACGGGGTGTTATAATGCGTGTGCATGTGGTGTTTCTTTACTGGTGTGTGCCGTTTGGATTTGATTTAATTAAATTTGATGGCTTAGACCCTTCTACTACATCTATAAATAAGACCTTATTCTCATTCATTTCTTCACCTAAAACTATGGCGATGCCATGAAGCTACTCCAACCTATTCTTCTTCTTCTTCTTGCTCTTCCTCTTCAACTAAAATAATAGGAGAATAAAGATCTATAATTCAACATTTGCAACTACTCTTCTCTTAGATACAATCAAAGCGAGTTTCTAAATCCAATTAGAAGAGAATAATGACATGTTAAACCAGATCCAGCATTCGGAAAGAAAATCATTATGAGTGGAATTAAACTATGACTTTTTTTGATAATGTTATAGCCATCGTTTAACATTCCCATATATATATATATATATATATATATATGTGTGTGTGTGTGTGTGTGTAAATTGTGAAATTGCAAGTTTAACTATAAATTGCGATTATAACAAGCTGAAACGTAAAAATGAATAGATCTGCGAATTCATGTCTTGAATATAGTAAATTATGGGAATGGTTAGCATGTCATGACATCAGTAATTTGTTTATTTAACCAGTTGAACGTTTACATGATTTATAGAATAACATTGAACATGTAATCGGATTAGTCGGAGTATTATACAGTTTACATGAAAAACTGTCATATTTATGTACAAGGAATAACTTGAGTAAGTGTATGACTATATTGACCAAATTATGTTTAAAAATGTGAAATTTGATAATTTGGGTATGAAATGGGACATGTCTAAATAGTGATTTGGGATATAAATTAGAACGTATGTGAATATGAATTTTAGGCATAAATTGGAAAATAAATGTGGGTTTGGGTTGGTGCAATATATATTTATACATACACATATATATATATGCCGTAATTTATGATATGGGCATAATTAAAAGTGAATTAAAAAGAGGCATAAAAGTCTATAATTTGAATAGAGAATTAGGCACAATTCAAATAGGGAAAGGTTTGATTGATTAATTAATTAATTAATAATGGAATGTTTAGTAATTACAATTAGGAATTGTAATTGTACTTATGACACGTGGTTAGGTTACATTGGTGGTAGAAGTCTGCCCGGACCCGACCGGCATATCCACCAGCCACTAACGTTGAACCTAATGTGGGAGGTCTGAGTACGTAAATATAAATCAGGCTAAGACACGAGGTTAGACCCAACTGTGGAATAATGACTGCCCGGACCCGACTGGCATATCCAGCATCCACACGTTGTAGGCCTAATGTGGGAGGTCTAGCCCATTATAACCATAATTAGACATGGTAATGAATTAGAATACTTAACCCAATTAAATCTGTAGTGGTGTTACGAACCAGTTGAATTGGTTAGGGGTTAAGCAAACATGTTAAAGAAATGGGAAAGGTTAATTTAATCTTAATTAATGCCATAATGGGGAATGATAGCCCCCTATTATGAACATATAGGGGAAATATGAAATTCATATAATAGGTAGACTTGTCATAGGGACAAGGGAAGATGTTAATAAGACTAAAGAATGGGACAACTTATATTATAAAATAAGTTGAATACAAACTACAAAGTGATAACGAGTAATCTGCTGATAAACATAACATGAGTTATGATTAGAAACCTTAGTTAAGAGAACTAAGTAAATAACGATAAAGATAACTAAGTAGTAAACCTTAGTTAAGAGAACTAAGTAATAAACCTTAGTTAAAAGAAATAAGTAAAAAGCCTTAGTTAAGAAAACTAAGTAATAAGCCTTAGTTAAGAAAACTAAGCAAACAACGATGAATTGTGGCGACATCAATAGATGGAAGTATAACTGAATAAGAAGATAGATATGAGGAAAAATTTATATAAGAAATAAGTTAGGATGGATGATGGGGTACAAAGCTTATTAATGAAACTTACAAGCAATGAGTCATATATGAAACATTAATAAGCGAGGGTAACTTGGTAAACTTGAAAAGGAAATCAATGAGAAGGAGAATAACCAAATTAAATGTGAAAACTCACGAGGTGGCGCAAGAGCGTAATTAATGGTTAGACGTAGGGTCTAATGACATATAAAACTAAGGCGCTTGGACCAGTCCATACGTTAAAGGATGAATAACCGTGAGGGGTAGATCATCGGGATGTCAAAAGACCCAAAGAGGAGCACATGACCATCTAGATATTCTTGTAGGCTCCAACGGACTAGGTTAAGAAGCACGCGGCTTTCGGGAACGTAGAGTACTCTTGGTATTCCTCTGTGAGTGGCAGATGATCCGCCTGTGCTCACAGAGGTTAGGTCTGCGTAGGTGAACTAATGAGTATGCCTTGATTGCAATAATAAGGGGCAATCAAAAGACTAATATGGACCAGCGTGATTCGGCTAGTCCAATTTGTGCCCTGTGATAGCAACTCGTCGTCTACCTACCATCTTCAGTCGGTACGTGAAGCGGAAAGGTGGAGAACTCCAAAAGACCATATACTTTGCTATCTAGTTATGGGCGAGGTTGGCCAATAGGATTGAAGGGCATAGGGGGCCGGGTTTACAGTTCTCATTCTTGATTTTCTTGGGTGCCTTTCATTTTTTAGTTGAGGGAGGGGTCTAGTGGGACCATAGCCACTATAAAAGCATACCTTAGCATCTGAAATCGGCAGATATCGGAAAGCTCCCGACCGAGTTCCATGTTTCTTGATTAGCCCTGCCACGGGACTCGGGCGCACATATAGAGAACATGTGCAAATAGACATTGAGTACGATTGACGATACGTACGTGGGGAAAGTCTAGGTAAACTCATGTCACTCTGGGTGGTGTACCATAGACTAGAGGGCATTATTCGATGACTTAATCTAGCAGGATCTAGAATGGCAGTCCAAACGCTTACATAACACAGTGATGATAGTTTCATGCAAATGTAGCGTTGATATACATACGACATGCGACATTGGATAAGGGACTGCGTACATACGGTGGAGACCATGCGAGTAGAGTATACCTTAATTGAGGGTAGCTACATATACACTATATTAGGTTAATCTACTAGAGAGTAGATGGGTGCGACGTGTGTGTAAGCCTTGAGTGCTAATAACACAAATAACATAATAAATAAGAAAATATAATTGAACGGTATATGTAGGATTATCCAAGAAGTGTAGTTTAAATTCATTCACACAGAACTTATGTTCTGACCCCCTCCTCATAACATTCGCAGGTTAGGTTCATGACAGAGACTGTATAGCTTTGGATACTGGTTTAGCAGTATTATTATTAAGGTAAAGCTATGTTTCAACTACATTTATTTTATTCCTTCCGCTGTGAGATGTTTTCGAACTCCGACATGTTTTATGTCTCTGTCTTTTCTGGAGGATACCAGAGCAAACCAACTCGGGTTTCGATGGACTGGGTTTTTGGAGAAAAAAATTGGTTGTCGGAATTCGGGTTGTTACACCACATGTGAACAGAGGAGGCTGCCAAGGGGGTACGGTCGCTAGGAGGAGGTTGGTGTTAGGCGGCGGTGGTAGGGGGTAGCATGAGGATCTGAGATGAAGAGGAAGAAAATGGAAGATGAAAACAAAAAGGAGTGGAAACAAATGGATATCTATCTTTATCATATGCCTAAGTACATAGGAAGATGGTGTAATGGAAGAAATAAACATCTGTTAGGGTAAGGACATGAGTTGTCTAATGGTAGAAGGTTTAGAAAGCTTAAGGGTTAAGGCTCTTTTTATTAAATTGTTAATTAACACTTAAGGCTTATGTAAGGAAGGTATTATCTCCCTTAGATTAATTAAAACTCTATGAAGCCATTAGTACATGATAACAGGTCACTAAGATTTTTATTTACCATTTAAAATCAAATTATACGTCTTTCAAACAGCCTTTTATGAATACAAATCTCTAAACGATTTAAATTTCCGATTGAAAACTAGTGTAAATAAACTAATGATTTTTATAGATAGAATTTAACTATAAAATTATAAACGAGTTCGTTATCATCTATATTTTTTTAAACTATTTTAAGTCTGTTTTATCAATATTTTAAAATTTTCAATATTACCCAAAACTGCTTAATTTAAATCGAAATTCAATAAATGATTCCTACGCGTTTTCAACTCGTATGATCAAACTGTAAATCCAATCAATAAGAAATTTGAAATCCTACTATATTTCACTAATATGGATCCATTGAACTTGGTTCCCTCGAATTCTGAGACTGTCTCAAAAATGGTCTATTTTCAAGTTATTAAAATACTATTAAATTATCAATTTTTCAATATTTACTTTTAAATTGATTTTAAAAGTTTATTAACCTTGTTTTAATGCCAGTAAAATATAAAACCAAGTTAGAATTTATTTTCACTTATTCTCAAGTGCAATTCAATATTAAATTATTTAAAATCCTATCGAGTATCTTTAAAAATGTATATTTTAGAATAATAGAAATACGGGTCATTCCAATAAATACGCTCTTCCATTTCCAAAGTGGTACATCTAAAGGCTAGAGCAATCCACCAGGCTTCTTTTTCTTTTCCTTTACCCTTTGGCATGTCATACATCTCACCAAAAATTTATCCATGTCCTCCTTTTTACCAGCCCAGTAGAAGACTCGCATCATATCATGGTACATCTTATCACCGTCCAGATGGATGGTCATCCGAGTGTGATGTGCCTCATCCAATATCGCACTCATTAGTTCGCCCTTGCTGGCAACACAAAGTTTGTTGTCATGTCACAACCAACCTTTACAATCCATAGTATATTTGAGGAGATGTCTAGAAGTCTCTCCTCTATCAAACCTATCCAAAATATTCACTAGCTCGGGATCCTCACGCTGCCTCGAACCAATCCTCTCTAGTAAGGTAGGTTATACCTCCAAAAATGCCAAAAGTCCTGGAGTATAATCTATAGATGGTATAAAATTGAATGTAGATATGAACTCTAAGCTCTGCGACACTACGAACAAGGGACTCAATGATGCTCTGTGCCTACTCAACGCATCCGCTACTATGACACCCCACATCCTTTAATGTCGCCTATATGAGGATGCATTAAGTTTTGTGTAGTGCAACAGGTATAAATAATGACACAGAGACTAAAATTCACGAGATAGAATGTAAAACACATTGGAAGCATATTAAAACATTTATTATTAAATTAGTCATAGCATTACAGTTTAAAATACCATGGAATCATTATCATAAAATTGTCTCATGGAAATAAAAACATCAGAGTACAAGAATAAAACCACAAAAGTCATCTACCTCATAAGTCACTACAATAGTCATAAAGCAGGTACTGAAGCAATACATGAAGTAAGAAATTGTCCAAGTACAAGTTGAATCAAAAGATCAAAAGTCACTGTTGCGATCCTCCACTCTGAAACCTGGAGGGGGAAGGAAGAGAGAGAGAGGAAAACATAGTAGGTCAAACATAAGTCCAGCGAGTTTTAATGATTTTTAGCATAAGAATAGGATAAAGAAGTATTCAAACAAATAAATAAACATTAAAATACAGTAAAGTAGAAAAACATGAAACAAGTTAAGATAAAGCTTCTCATTCATATCCCATGAATTTCTGCACCAACTATCAGAATATCAGGATTAGTTTTTTACTAACTACAAGAATACCAGGAGTAGGTTTTACCTAACTTCTACCTAGTGATCGGCTCTCCAAATAGACGTGAATAATCTGAGCCAACTATGACATTCGGGGATATATGTTTTGAACCCATCAACTAAAAAGATACAACCATAAACACAGACATTACAACATCTTATCTTCCCTATTCGGAACAATGCATGCTCATGTGTAATGACACGGATTTCGCCCTGACCTAATCGATCGCTAAATCGACCAAGACCGTTCGAATCCTGCATACGCTTTGGGCATACAACACATTAGAACAAATAATAGAAGACTTTTATAAACATTGTAATAATATTACATCAGAGAACAGAATATCAGAGTCGTTACATCATAGTTCTGTCGGAATGCGTCCGTACCCACCTCAAATTTGAACCTCTTACAATCAAGCATTAGTAAAGCATGCCTTAGCCTCTGGCTAGTGCGAGATTCAGATGATAACATAAGGGTCCTGATAGATATGGGTTCCAGACAAACAAGTAAGCAAGCAGATTGACACAAGTCATACCTAGACTTGGTCCCCAAGTTAACTAGGATTTTATGGGTTATATTTTAATAGAATGGACTTCTTAGCATATTAATAAAAAGGTTTAACTTAGAAGGTTTAAGTTCATTAATAAGCTTAATATAATCTTGTTATATTTCTAGATTGTAAATAACAAAAAGTAATCTACAACCTTTACCCCAATAAGATAGATCCTGCTCGGATGTTTTACAGATACAGGTTATAAGTTACTTAATGTTGAATTATGTATATTTAATTATGATTTACATGTTTTCTAATAACATGTTTACTTAATGTATAATTAAGTATAGTTTTATCCCAATTCACAAGTTTGCATATTTTTCCATTTACCCCCAATTTACAGTCCATGATTCACTAATTCTTGATATTCCCAAAAATAATCTTTTTAACATTATCTCAGATTATTCCAATTTTTATGCAAATTAGACGGTAAAAGGCCTACGCTCTAGAGTGGCCTATGCTCAGTGCAAAAACAAAAGAAAAAATAGATCTAGGCTCAGAAATAAACAAAATGAATAAATAGGCATTATAAGACAGTAAATAAAACAATGATAGAGAAGGGGAAAAGAAGAAAATTTTACTTATTAAATAACAACTGAAAAGGGATAAATAATAGACAGTGAATAAAATGAACAATGACATGTAAAAGATAAACTTATAACACTGTAATTGTCAAACTTTCAGATCTAATCTATTTTACTGTTTTAATCCTTTTTTGTTAGATTGCTAATCAAAAAATAACATAGAACTCACATAGAATTGTTATAGATATGGAAAAAAGGCCTTTAAAAAAGAAGAATATCCTTTCAGGTCTATAATTTGACAGCATCCAGACTTTTCCTTAATTTTATTTTTATTTTAGAAAATTATGCAGTGGAAGCTAAGAAGATGAAGAACAATAGGCGCGGGGAAGAAGTGAAGAGTGGTAGTCTATTTATAGGTGCGTAAGGATAGTTTAGGGCATAGGCTATCAGGTTTTTAATCTAAACCGTAGAAGATACCTCATCGTTACATCAAATAAGAAAATCTAGAAACATGCGTGCTTGGCCAGGCACAGGCTCGTGCGTGGCTCGAAGTGGGTCGACCCACCTTCTATGTAGGTCGACACATGTGTCGACCCAGGGGTCAACCTTTTACTATTGCTTTATTATGATTTATTTAATTAAATTATATAATTTCAAACTCTGATTGATCATTGATTGATCATAACTTGTTCATTTTTGGTTTGATTTACGCAAACTAAAAGTCTATCTGAATCAGAATTTCATAACGGACGCAATGGCGAAATCCATTTTGTCCAGTTTTGAATATATTAACTTATATTTGATTTATAAATATTCTCCATATAATTATTGTGTATTAAAATTTGTGGTGTTACATTCTTCCCTCCTTAAAGGATTTCGTCCCCGAAATCTCCAAGGCTAGAAGAATGTTATTGTAACACCCCAAATTTCACTTAATATTAATGTTTAGTAATTAAAGAATAATTAATCTCAGACGTGAGAATTAAGGGAAACGGGTTTTTCGGTTGCGTTCGTCTCGGAAAAATACGCGAAATAGAGTCCGAAATTTCATGAATCGGAGTCCGTATGACTAAGATATGGCCTTTAGAAGTTTCACGAAAAATCAGAAAATGAAACAGATTTCAAAAATGCAGAATATGGGCTAGGCGGGAAAATTCCCGACCAGACCAGGTCGACCTGGGAGTCGACCTGAGAGTCGACCTATGGGTCGACCTGGGGGTCGACCTGCCCACCAGGTCGACATGGGTGTCGACCCTAGTGTCGACCTGGGGGTCGACCTCCCTGGTCAAGCCCAGGTGACCTGGGTGCACTGATTTGGGATCTGGGCTGTGTTTTGATGGCTAGTGACGAGATCTGACGGCTCTAATCTGATTTAGGGTTAATCTAATGGCCTAAAACACTTAACTAATCTATAAATACACCTTAAGACTGCCCTAATTCATACTAAAATTGGATACAACGTCGTCACGCCGTCAAAATGCAACTTAGAAGGAGCCTCCACAAATTAAAGAGGAAGATAGCTTCTCAAATCAACTTCTAATCAACTCTAGCAACTTAATCTTCTTCATAGGAGTGCTAATCAACAAGTTGTGAGTTTCTATGCCTTTAGCAAGCAATTGATAAACTAATTATGATAGGATATAATGAGGTTATGGTTATGTAAGTGGATCAATGCAAGTTATGTTATCATATGCTATGTGTTCATGATGCTAGTTATGCAAGTTTTATGCTATATGTTCATGATGCTAGTTATGCAAGTTTTATGCTATGTGTTCATGATGCTAGTTATGCAAATCACTATGATAAACATTGATCCATTATGACACCATGTTATGCAAGTTTGGTGTTTGATTATATGCAAGTTCATATATGACATGTTATGCAAGTTTGGTGTTTGATTATATGCAAGTTCATATATGACATGTTATGCAAGTTTGGTGTTTGATTATATGCAAGTTCATATATGACATGTTATGCAAGTTTGGTGTTTGATTATATGCAAGTAACATGTGCAAGTTTACACCTTTGTATGATATGCATACATATGCAAGTTTACCCCTTTGTATGTCATGCATACATATGCATGCTTACCCCTTTTTATGATATGAGTAACATATGCAAGTTCATCCCTTTTTAGACCTATGACATGTATGCAAGTTTATCCCTTTATGATAGGTCTATGACATGAACATCTATGCAAGTTACCCTCTTTATGACATATGTGATTCATGCAAGTTTGGGTTGGTTATTTATGCTAGTTGGGTTTGATGCTATGGTCATATATGCAAGTTGACACCTTTAAAATCCATGATGATGCTAATGTTAGGCTAAGTAGAACCCATTGCATTTGTGATGAATCTTCCCTTTTAAGTATGTCAAGTTAGCGTATTACGTGGGGAACGATGGGGTTAATATTCATGTTAACAAAATTGTGGTGAAATTGGTATGATGTTGCATACCATAAGTGGATGGACATAATTGAGTCAATTATGTACATCATTAAATTGGAATTAATTAGGGAAAATTAATTCAAAATATGGGGATGATTAATTAGGTGTAATTAATCGACTAAGACACGAGGTTGGACCCTTTTGTAGCATAAGACTGCCCGGACCCGACCGGCAAATCCAGCGGCTACAAATGATTGGCCCAATGTGAGAGGTCTTAGGCATAAACTAAATACGTGACAAGTGTAAAGACACGAGGTTAGACTCGGTTATGACGTAAGGCTGCCCGGACCCGACCGGCAAATCCAGCTGCCATAAAAGATAGTCTAATGTGAGAGGTCTTTGCAAAGGTTACGGTCTTAATCAATTAAGAAACACTTAACCAGATAAGCATGTAGTGGGGCATGAGGGGTTAAGTGGGTGCCTTGGGTGGCATGTGGAAATCAAGTGCCTTGGGTGGCATGTGGAAATCTAGTGGGTTGCCTTTGGTGGTAATATAAAATACGATTAGAATACTTAACCAAGTGGAAACATGTAATTAAACATGATTAAAGGGTTAAGTGGGATGCACTAGAAAAGGGACAAGCTTAGGTGGGTAGCTTGTGGGGGCCCATTTCAACCAGTAATCCAAAACGTATCTTTGTGGGATCGACCCAAGTCGAGGACGGGACATGCATACTGGGCTTGACTATAAGAGGCCAAAAACGGGTTAGCGGTGGCAACGCAAGTCCAACGGGTTTCATATGCGTGTGTGGGCCCGGGCTGGTAGGTAAGACGTTGTTGCATCGTGTAGGTATAAGCCGTGCACCGTTAGTTGTATCGGGTTGCCACTTTGGGGAGTGATACACCCCACTGTGGGGCCAGCACGGGTATCTACGTTAGGGAGCCGATCGCTTGGGGAGTAGTGGGTACACCTAGTGGAGATAGGGGCAGACGGCACCTATGTGGTCAGCTAGGGGTACACGAAACTACTAGTTAAATTTCTAAAGTCCTTGGGTGGGATCAACCTTTAAGTTAGGAATGACTGGTGTGGTGCAGTTAGAAATTATCCTTGGGTGGGTAGATGCGTCTTTACCGTTATCTTAGTTGGCTGCTGAGTGTAGTCGTTAATCCCCAGTCATTACCGTACCAAGCTTATATCATACCCTAATTACTTTAATGATTGTATTGTTAAAGTTATAGGGCTCACTCAGACTTATGTCTGACCCCGTTGTTTTTATCTTCCCCCCCCCCCCAGGTCCTCAGGTTGGGCCTAGTTCAAGTGGAATCTGATTCAGACTGCTTTATCTATCTTGGAGCTTGGACTCTTGAAGTAAAGCTCGGTTATCTTTTCTATTATGGCTATTAGTTATGTGGTGGGATTATGTACTTATGTTTTTATCAGGATGTATATTTAGTACTTGACTCTTGTTTAGTTGGTTTTGGTATTGTAACCAGACATGTTTATCTTCTGCTGCAATGAAATGATGTTTTAAATTTTTCAAGTATTATTTATATCTGTCTTGTTGTAATTTTTCTGTTCTATATTCACTTAAAATACTCCACCGATGCTATGGCATTCCCTTAGTGAGTGTCTGTAGCGGGTGTGGGGTGTTACACGTGGTATCAGAGCTAAAGGTTACCAGAACAGATAAAATTTTTAGAAAAACTATTTTTCTAAGAACATTTTTGAAGGAGTATTTTCAAAAACATGTCTTTTTAGAGAAAAGTTTTTGAAAGAAAAGCATAATCCCCAATAGCCATATCTCTATCTTTCGAATTCTCCGTTTTGAATCTTTTCTCTTTCGTTTCAGCATGGCTGAAGATCTTAACTTTCCGGAGGGTGTAGCGACACCAGTATGGTATAGGAGGTTGATGGAGGCTAGGGCCGCCACTGCGGGTCTAGCAGATGTTCCTCCACCACCAGTTGCACCCGATCTTCCTCCTCCTCCTCGCGCGGATACTTTTGCTAAGACTTGCAAGGAATTTAAGGCTATGGGGGGAAACCTTTTCAAGGGTCAGAAACTTTTGTGGAAGCTAGGGATTGGCTTAAGGAGGTGGAAGAATTGATAGATATCTTTGTGATGGAAGAAGGAAAGAAAGTCAAGTTAGCTGCTTGGTTAATGAAGGGAGAGGCCTCGTTCTGGTGGGAGGTCACTAATGGAGAACGCCTAGTTGACTCTTGGGTGGATTTCAGACAAAGGTTTGTGGAAAAGTTTCTTTCAAGGGCGGAAGAAAATCTGTATATGGAAAGGTTCTTGACTCTAAAGCAAGGAAACCTATCAGTGAAGGAATATGTCAACAAGTTTAATCAGTTGGCAAGGTTCGGCTTAGACATGGTGAATACACCGGAGAAGAAGGCTTTGAGGTTCGTTAAGGGCTTGAATGAACCGATGCATGGATTGGCTATGACTCACATCCCTATGGGGGCCACCTTTGAGAAGCTAGTAGACATGGCACTCATGCATGAGGAAGAGAAGGGTCCCAATGCTAATAAGGCACCCGAGAAGAAAGGAGATCAGAAGAGACCTCAACAGCAACAGCAAAACAAGGGTGGGAAAGGCAACGGTGGCAAGGGAAAGAAGAAGTGCTTCAATTGTGGGACACCAGGCCACCTAAGCAAAGACTGTCGGAAGAAGAAGAAGACTGGCTGCTTCCACTGTGGCGAAGCAGGGCATCTAGTGAAGGACTGCCCTAAGAAAGGGAAGAGGACGGGATCTACCTCAGGAGGACAGGTGCAAGCTCTTATGGCACCAGGTCAGGCAAGGGGGCAAGTTCAGGCTCTCGCAGTTCCACCGATTCAGGAAAGAGGTAGAACTATTTCCGTTGAAAGTCTGGTTTTTCTGTTTGATCATCATGTCCGTACTTTATTTGACTCTGGCGCATCGCATTCGTTTATCTCATCATCATTAGTTGAGTCACTGCACTTAGACACCAGTCTAGTAGATGATCCCTTGGTTGTTTCAAACCCAATTGGGGCCTCCACTTATTTGTCCATGATGTGTTTGGGTTTGAAGATTTCCATACTTAGCGTTGAGTTTAGATGTGATGCTTTTGTTTTGGGCTTCACGGGCTATGGGTTAATTTTGGGCATGGACTGGTTATCCAGTAATGGTGCCGTTCTTGATTGCGAAAGGAGAGTTGTTAGGCTCATGAACCGCCTGGGAAACACTCTCGAGATCTCTTGTAATCCCATGGATTCTGTTATGCTAAGTTATCTTGAATCGCTTGACGCTTCGGTCGAGAGTTTGCAATCTGTTAGAGTGGTCCGGGAATACTCGGATGTGTTTGAGGAGGTGAAGGGCTTACCTCCGAAGCGGGAGATTGACTTCTGAATATATCTGGTAGACAATGCTAAACCAGTATCTTTGCCAGTGCGCCACATGGCTCCTCGTGAGAGGAGGGAACTCAATAAGCAAGCAGGGGAGTTGCTTGAGAAAGGGTTCATAAGACGAAGTATATCGGAGTGGGGTGCTGCAGTGGTTTTTGCCACGAAGGCGGATGGGTCTCTTAGGCTTTGTGTAGACTATAGAGAACTCAACAAACTTACAAAGAAGAATAGACACCCATTGCCGAGGATTGATGATCTCTTTGATCAGTTGGTTGGCGCCTCAGTGTTTTCACAGTTGGACTTAGCCACGGGGTTTCATTAGTTGAGAGTGGATGAGGATAGCATAGACAAGACTGCCTTTAGGACTCTGGATGGTCTCTATGAGTGGCTGGTGATGCCCTTTGGTTTGACGAACGCCCCTGCATACTTTGTTGATTTGATGAGTAGGGTGTTCAGGGAGTACCTTAATAAGTTCGTGGTGGTCTTTATGGATGACATCTTGGTCTTTTCTAAGAGTGAAGAAGAGAATGCCCTACATCTTAGGGAAGTGTTGGAGACTCTTCGAGCGCATAGCCTTAAGGCTAAATTCTCTAAATGTCACTTCTGAAGGAAGGAAGTGCGGTTCTTAGGGCACGTGGTCTCTAAGGAAGGGATAGCTGTGGATCCCGCTAAGGTAGTGTCCATCCAAGATTGGAAGGTTCCGAAGAATGCTACCGAGGTGAAGAGTTTCTTGGGGTTGGCTGGCTACTATAGGAAGTTTATCAAGGACTTCGCGAAGATATCAGCCCCATTAACTCGCTTGACAAAGAAGAATCTAGTTTTCACATGGGACGTAGATTTTGATGATGCGTTCCAACGGTTAAAGAGAGCTTTAACCACAGCTCCAGTCTTAGTGTTGCCAGATGGGAGTAAGCCATTTGTTGTTTATACCGATGCTTGTGGGAAAGGACTAGGCGCAGTCTTAATGCAAGAGGGAAGGGTAATAGCCTATGGGGGTAGGCAGTTGAGAAAGCATGAGAAAAATTACCCTACCCATGATCTAGAGTTGGCCGCTATTGTTTTTGCACTTAAGTCTTGGCGCCATTATCTTCTTGGCGAGAGGTTCGAATTGTTCACTGACCACAAATCATTGAAGTACTTGTTTTCTCAGAAGGATATGAACTTAAGACAGCAAAGGTGGATGGAGTTCTTAGCATCCTATGATTTCGAGATAGCGTATACCCCTGGCAAGGGTAACGTGGTGGCGGACGCCTTAAGCAGAAAAAGGTTGTCCTGGAGTCCATTGTTCGTTGAACAACGAAGCTTGGAATTTATCTCGATGTTTGACTTCAGACCCTCCGTTGACTTTGTACCCGGTTTGCTAGCATCCTTAGAGGTCAGACCTACGCTTTTGGGATGGATTGGCGAGGCACAGCGGGACGACCCACAGTTGGTTGAGTTGGTAGAGAAGCTCATAAGAGGGGAGTCGTCCAGCCATTTGAGTAGGTACACCCTAGATGGTAAGGAGTGGTTGCGTAGAGACGGTAGACTTTGTGTACCGCAAGAAGAGGGTTTGAAGAAGGCTGTTCTTGAAAATGCACATCGTTCGAAGATGACCATTCATCCCGGTGGGGACAAGATGTACCAAGACATGAAGCGAGTTTTTTTTTTTGGGCCGGTATAAAGAAAAATGTGGCCGAGTATGTCGCTAGATGCTTGGTGTGCCAACAAGTGAAAGCGGAGCAAAAGAAACCCGGTGGGCTGCTTCACCCATTGGAGGTTCCGCAATGGAAGTGGGATAGCGTCTCGATGGACTTTGTCGATGGGTTACCAAGATCAAGGAAGGGTAATACGGGAATTTGGGTTGTGGTAGACAGACTTACTAAGAGCACCCATTTCATACCCGTGAAGAGCAAGAGGACTGCTCCATGGCTAGCTTCAGTTTACCTTCGAGAGATAGTTCGATTTCATGGAGTACCTTCTAGAATAGTGAGTGATCGAGATCCTATCTTCACTAGCGAGTTTTGGAAGAGTTTGCAAGGGGCAGTAGGGACTCAGTTGTGTTTGAGCACCGCATATCATCCTCAAACAGACAGTCAGACCGAGAGGGTGAATCGTGTTCTAGAAGACCTTTTGAGACTATGTATCTTAGATTTTGGAGGTACATGGGAAGAGCATCTTCCATTGGTGGAGTTCGCGTATAATAACAGCTTTCAGTCTAGTATTGGTATGGCTCCTTTCGAAGCTCTTTATGGAAGGCTTTGTCGATCACCTACATGTTGGTGGGAATCTACGGATAAGATCTTGCTTGGGCCTGATATGGTTAGAGAGACTTCGGAAAAGATTGATTTGATTCGAAGAAGGATGAAAGCAGCGCAAGATAGGCAGAAATCTTACGCGGATAAGAGGAGGACAGATCTTGAGTTTGATGTTGGGGACATGGTCTTTGTCAAAGTATCACCATTACAGAATGTTGTTCGCTTTGGGTCTGTTGGGAAGTTAGCACCAAGGTTTGTAGGACCGTTTCCTATTAAGGAAAGGATTGCACAGATGGCATATAGAGTAGAGTTGCCCGAGAGACTTAGTGGAGTACATGATGTATTCCATGTGTCACATTTGAGCAAGTGCCTACATGAGACCGCAGAGGTGGTAGAGCCGAGCTTGCTTAGAGAAGTGGAGGTAGAGCGTGATGCGACGATTCGACGAGCTCCTACTCGCATCCTTGGGTCAGAGATTAGGAGGTTGAGAAACATAGAGGTTCAACTAGTCAAAGTGCAATGGAGAGATGATGAAAGCAGCACCACTTGGGAGACAGAAGCGAAGATGCGTTCACTATACCCATTTCTTTTTGAGGGTATGTCTTTTAATTTCTCCTTTATCGTTTGTCTAGTACTTATCTTATCTTTAGTATGTCCTCTCGTTAGTACCTTTGACCTTTAGATAGGGTAAACCTATGGTTGAAACATGTGTTTGAGACATGTTATGATTGATGGATGCGTGTGGATGCAAGTGTTTGCTAGTGGTTGCTCGTGGATGCATATACACACACTTTAGACACTAGATCGGCTCAGTCACTTCATATTGCATATTGCATATAATTGTGTGTAGGTAGCTATATTAATGGATGTATAATGGTTGTGTTATCATATGGATGATGCATTTTGGTGTATGGTTGTGCACACATGTAGAAATAGTATGTGTCGATAGGGTTCTTTCGCATACATATTGAATGCATGTCACTATCATGGTTTGCATTAAGGAGGTCAACTGAATCAGTAGACCGTCTGATTTTGCATTAGATAGGGAACATATACACACACTTCTTGCATATGTTCATACAACATTAGAAACTTTAAGGACAATGGATGCCCGTGTTTGATGGTTTAGTAGATGGTTGTTTGACTAGTAGGATACGTTCTTCTTGACTTAGAGATTTCGGGGACAAAATCCTTTAAGTAGGGGAGGATGTAACACCCCGAATTTCACTTAATATTAATGTTTAGTAATTAAAGAATAATTAATCTCAGACGTGAGAATTAAGGGAAACGGGTTTCGCGGTTGCGTTCGTCTCGGAAAAATACGCGAAATAGAGTCCGAAATTTCGTGAATCGGAGTCCGTATGACCGAGATATGGCCTTTAGAAGTTTCACGAAAAATCAGAAAACGAAACAGATTTCAAAAATGCAGAATATGGGCTAGGCGGGAAAATTCCCGCCCAGACCAGGTCGACCTGGGAGTCGACCTGGGAGTCGACCTGGGGGTCGACCTAGGGGTCGACCTGCCCACCAGGTCGACATGGGTGTCGACCCTAGTGTCGACCTGGGGGTCGACCTCCCTGGTCGAGCCCAGGTGACCTGGGTGCACTGATTTGGGATCTGGGCTGTGTTTTGGTGGCTAGTGACAAGATCTGACGGCTCTAATCTGATTTAGGGTTAATCTAATGGCCTAAAACACTTAACTAATCTATAAATACACCCTAAGACTACCCTAATTCATACTAAAATTGGATACAACGTCGTCATGCCGTCAAAATGCAACTTAGAAGGAGCCTCCACAAATTAAAGAGGAAGATAGCTTCTCAAATCAACTTCTAATCAACTCTAGCAACTTAATCTTCTTCATAGGAGTGCTAATCAACAAGTTGTGAGTTTCTATACCTTTAGCAAGCAATTGCTAAACTAATTATGATAGGATATAATGAGGTTATGGTTATGTAAGTGGATCAATGCAAGTTATGTTATCATATGCTATGTGTTCATGATGCTAGTTATGCAAGTTTTATGCTATATGTTCATGATGCTAGTTATGCAAGTTTTATGCTATGTGTTCGCGATGCTAGTTATGCAAATCACTATGATAAACATTGATCCATTATGACACCATGTTATGCAAGTTTGGTGTTTGATTATATGCAAGTTCATATATGACATGTTATGCAAGTTCATATATGACATGTTATGCAAGTTTGGTGTTTGATTATATGCAAGTAACATGTGCAAGTTTACACCTTTGTATGATATGCATACATATGCAAGTTTACCCCTTTGTATGTCATGCATACATATGCATGTTTACCCCTTTTTATGATATGAGTAACATATGCAAGTTCATCCCTTTTTAGACCTATGACATGTATGCAAGTTTATCCCTTTATGATAGGTCTATGACATGAACATCTATGCAAGTTACCCTCTTTATGACATATGTGATTCATGCAAGTTTGGGTTGGTTATTTATGCTAGTTGGGTTTGATGCTATGGTCATATATGCAAGTTGACACCTTTAAAACCCATGATGATGCTAATGTTTGGCTAAGTAGAACCCATTGCATTTGTGATGAATCTTCCCTTTTAAGTATGCCATGTTAGCGTATTATGTGGGGAACGATGGGGTTAATATTCATGTTAACAAAATTGTGGTGAAATTGGTATGATGTTGCATACCATAAGTGGATGGACATAATTGAGTCAATTATGTACATCATTAAATTGGAATTAATTCGGGAAAATTAATTCAAAATATGGGGGTGATTAATTAGGTGTAATTAATCGACTAAGACACGAGGTTGGACCCTTTTGTAGCATAAGACTGCCCGGACCCGACCGGCAAATCCAGCGGCTACAAATGATTGGCCCAATGTGAGAGGTCTTAGGCATAAACTAAATATGTGACAAGTGTAAAGACACGAGGTTAGACTCGGTTATGGCGTAAGGCTGCCCGGACCCGACCGGCAAATCCAGCTGCCATAAAAGATAGTCTAATGTGAGAGGTCTTTGCAAAGGTTACGGTCTTAATCAATTAAGAAACACTTAACCAGATAAGCATGTAGTGGGGCATGAGGGGTTAAGTGGGTGCCTTGGGTGGCATGTGGAAATCAAGTGCCTTGGGTGGCATGTGGAAATCTAGTGGGTTGCCTTGGGTGGCAATAGAAAATACGATTAGAATACTTAACCAAGTGGAAACATGTAATTAAACATGATTAAAGGGTTAAGTGGGATGCACTAGAAAAGGGACAAGCTTAGGTGGGTAGCTTGTGGGGGCCCATTTCAACCAGTAACCCAAAACGTATCTGTGTGGGCTCGACCCAAGTCGAGGACGGGACACGCATACTGGGCTTGACTATAAGAGGCCAAAAACGGGTTATCGGTGGCAATGCAAGTCCAACGGGTTTCATATGCGTGTGTGGGCCCGGGCTGGTAGGTAAGACGTTGTTGCATCGTGTAGGTATAAGCCGTGCACCGTTAGTTGTATCGGGTTGCCACTTTGGGGAGTGATACACCCCACTGTGGGGCCAGCACGGGTATCTACGTTAGGGAGCCGATCGCTTGGGGAGTAGTGGGTACACCTAGAGGAGATAGGGGCAGACGGCACCTATGTGGTCAGCTAGGGGTACACGAAACTACTAGTTAAATTTCTAAAGTCCTTGGGTGGGATCAACCTTTAAGTTAGGAATGACTAGTGTGCTGCAGTTAGAAATTATCCTTGGGTGGGTAGATGCGTCTTTACCGTTATCTTAGTTGGCTGCTGAGTGTAGTCGTTAATCCCCAGTCATTACCGTACCAAGCTTATATCATACCCTAATTACTTTAATGATTGTATTGTTAAAGTTATAGGGCTCACTCAGACTTATGTCTGACCCGTTGTTTTTATCTTCCCCCCCCCCCCCCCAGGTCCTCAGGTTGGAACTAGTTCTAGTGGAGTTTGATTCAGACTGCTTTATCTATCTTGGAGCTTGGACTCTTGAAGTAAAGCTCGGTTATCTTTTCTATTATGGCTATTAGTTATGTGGTGGAATTATGTACTTATGTTTATATCAGGATGGATATTTAGTACTTGACTCTTGTTTAGCTGGTTTTGGTATTGTAACCAGACATGTTTATCTTCTGCTGCAATGAAATGATGTTTTAAATTATCAAGTATTATTTATATCTATCTTGTTGTAATTTTTCTGTTCTATATTCACTTAAAATACTCCACCGATGCTATGGCATTCCCTTAGTGAGTGTCCGTAGCGGGTGTGGGGTGTTACAGTTATGAATACTATCAACTATTATGCAAAGGCGTTGTGTGCATGTCCCTAAACTAGTGTGGAAATCAGGCGATCTACTGATTTAGTTGACCTCCTTAATGCAATTTTTGTGCCATGCATCCAATATTTATGCAAAAGAATCATAATGATACATATAAACTCTATATGTATACAACAACAATTCACAAAAATGCAACATTCAAGTGTTGATTCAGCCATTTTCATCCATATTTAAAGTAAATTAAAATGCGCACACATCAAGATGCAATCTGTAAGTGTTCTAGTTAAGTTGGTCCCTAATCTTGTGCATACAATGTGTATATGCATCCACAACATCCACTAGCAAGAACTTACGTCCACGTGAATCCATTCAACCATAACATGTTCTATCAATATGTTTTAAACCATTCCTATCATCCATAGGCTTCAACCTAAGAATCGAGATTCAAACGATAGGAAAACAGGTTCAAACTCCAAAACTTAGAAAGAAATTAAGAATGTACTCATGAAGAGAAATGAAAAAGAAGCGTGAATCTTATCTTCGGGTTCCTAAGTCACGTCATCGCTATCTTCTCCACTGTATCTTAACTAACTAGATCTCCTTATTTAGTAGCTTCTTAACTTCCGATCCTAGTACCCGAGCAGAAACTTTTCTAACTCATGCTTCCTTCCCTATCTCTATATCCTCAAGGGTACTTGGCTTTACTACCACTACGGAATCTTGTAGACACTTCCTCAAGTGTGAAACGTGGAACACATCGTGAACTCTCGCCAATCTTTCCGGTTTTCTAACTCTGTAGGCCATCTGACCTATCCTCTCTACCATAGAGAATTGCCCTACAAACCTTGGTGCTAATTTCCCTACCAAGCCAAAACGAACAACACTCTTCGAAGGCGAAACCTTATAAAGACCATATCTCCTATGTCGGAGTCTAGGTCGATCCTCCTCCATTCAGCATATAACTTCTTCCAGCCCTGAGCTGCTTCCATTCGTCTCCGAATCAAGTCTATCTTCTCTGAACTTTCTCTAACCATCTCAGGTCCAAGTTGAAGCCTATCCATAGACTCCTACCGACATGTAGGTGATCTGCAGGGTCGTCCATAAAGTTCCTCAAAGGGAGCCATGTCAGTACTCGTCTGATTGCTATTATTGTCTGCGAACTCTACCAACGGGAGATGCTCTTCCCAAGTCCCTCCGAAGTCTTGGATACACAGCGTCAACAAATCCTCGAGAACCCTATTGACCCTCTCTGTCTGTACATCCGTCTAAGGGTGATAAGTGGTGCTAAGTCGTAGTTGTGTCCCTAATGCCTCATGCAATCCCCTATAAAACTCACTTGTAAAGATGGAGTCACGGTCACTAATAATATTGGAGGGTACCCCCATGAAGTCGGACTATCTCTCTAAGATATACCAATGTTAACCAAGATATCGTCCGCTTGCTCTTAACTGGGATAAAGTGAGTGCTCTTAGTCAATCTGTCAACTATAACCGAAATACTGGTGTTGCCCCTCCTTGATCTAGGAAAATCATCTATAAAATCCGTAGAGACGCTCTCCCACTTCCACTGTGGTATGTCTAAAGGCTAAAGCAATCCACTAGGATTTCAATGTTCATCCTTCACTTGATGGCAAGTCAAACACCGGACAAAACTCGCTTATTGGTATGCGCATGCATTGTGTGATGAGATATGAGCCTTATGATAACTTCATTTTCTAAAAGTCATTGCAAAATTTTCTACACTGGTATTCATAAGGGAAAAACACATTCCGTGTTTATACGACGTGTTCTTATGAGTTACCTCACTTTTAAAATAAATATAATTGTTTTAAGTTTCTCACACCAGTCCTATGACTGACCTAGTGTTCATTGTTCCCACTTATACTCTGGGTGCCCAATATTTTTCACACGGGAAACCAAGTACCTATGGTTTGCATATTAGTTTGGAGTCGGTTAGAGAAGGTGTTGGAGTAGGACTAGAGCTGTCATTTCACTACTATAAAAGTGGGCATATTCGACACTAATTTGTGTACATTGCATGAAAAGTGTGACGAAAGCTATGATTTCTTTGATCTTCTGCAACAATGTTCATATGTTGTTGCATTATACGTGAATGCACTGTTGAGGTGGGAATTCTAGTGTTTTGACGTGCAACACCAGTTAAAAGCGTAGCATTACGTATATATAATCTAGCTCAGCGATCTGCGTTATCAACATATAAAAACCCCAACCGTTGATGCAAGATTAATCCAACGGTTCAAACCATATATGGTTCTGACGATTCTAAACATTAGCCATCATCCAATCATTGACAGCCACGTCATTGCATTCTTTTGACGAAATTTTGGCGCGATCTTCTCCCTTCACGAAATAATGTAAAAACAATCTGGTCACAAATCATTGTTCTTCTCTATCATCTAATCGTTTTCCACCTTTTTGATATTGACAAAAATTTAAACCTAAATTCACTTCAGTATCGCTCCTCTCCTCGACAACAAATTTTATTTCGAAAAGGTTGAAGCTTTGAAACGCTTTCTAGCTTTGATTGCTCAGGGCATTGACATCGGCAGTTTTTTTCCCTCAGGTTCAGTTTGTATAGCACTGTGAATTAGTTGCGCTAATTATAGATTGGATTATGAGTAATTAGTTCATTTGTTACATTTTGGAAAACTCATTCGCTTATGAGTAATTAGTTGCTTGGACATCCCAAACTTAGGAAAACCCATTCGCATGAGTGATTAGTCGGTGAAAGATTAGATTATGAGTAATTAGTTGTGATTTGACCATTTATTTGGGATTATGCTGAGGATTATTCGAAAATTATACCCAGCAATAAACCAAAAAAGGAGATGGCGCCGGAGGGTTTGCAACCAGGATTTAGGTTTCACCTAACTGAGTGGAACCTTTTTGGGCCATGAGAACCGGGCTATTGGCATGAAAAAGATATTGATTTATTAGAGAGGTCGAGCTAGTTAAGGAATGGGGACTTTACCATCGAAATTGATTTGCACTTTGCATTCATTTACATTAACATATAATTTTATGCTTGAGCTTTTGTGATACAGATACATGTGTAGCACTGCGGTGTGCTTGAGGCTACCAATTTCCCGATCCGGACGAGTCGTTCACCCATATCTAACACGCACAGGTATTTTCCATTTGATTTTGGAAACTACCAATTTCAATGTTTCGATTTTGGAAATGTATGCTCAGTTTTGCATCCATATTATGCCTTACTAGGTATCAGTTCATACCATACACATCCAAAAAATGACATACAGTTGTATGCTTGAGGTTTTGTGATACAAATACATGTGTAGCACCGTGGTGTGTTTGCAGTACAGTGTGTTTGTACCATAAAGTTCATACAAATACATGTGTAGCACTGCGGTGTGTTTGCACTGAGGTTTTGTTATACAAATACCCGTATCTAACACGCACGCACAAGTATCATAAGGCAACATCAGGCCATACAATACACATCATTTCATACTATACACGCACGCACAAGTATCATAAGGCAACATCAGTCCGTACAACACACATCAGTTCATGCCATACATGCACAAGTATCATAAGGCAACATCAGTTCATACCATACACATCCAAAAAATGACATACACATCCACATCCAAAAGTATCATAAAGTTAACTTAATACATACACATCCAAAAAATGACTTTATAGTAGCATTAGTTCATACCAGATCAGGGCTTTGTGGGGTGGTGGAACTTCCACCTGATTCGTTAGGGCTTTGCGGCTGTGGGAGAGCCAGTCCGAAGTGAGCAACCGCATGTGATGGACCTGCAGCATGTGATGGACCCGCAGCATCAGGACAAAGGGGGAGGTAGTTTGGCCAGTCAAATTCTTGATCAACTTCTATATCTACTGATAATTCCTCTGGTTCATTGGGGCTTGGTTATCAACATGTATGTCATGGGTGGCTTCAGGAAATAAGCTTGGCAATGGGGTAGCACAGCAGCTTCATGTATCATTGCGTCAAATCTTTCATCTGAATCCATTTCCCATTCCAATTCGTAATGATGCAAACATGGAACCACCTGTTCCTCTCTATTGCTCACAAAAAGAAGTTCAGGCCTTGTTCTAGGATGAGCATGGGTACAGTGTTGAACCTTAATGAGGCAAACCTTGTTATTGAATTGAGCAGCAAAAATATTGATATTGCCAACGCCTTCATAAAATTGCATTTTCAGGTAGAAAGATGTATGGTCATACTGAGACCAGTTACAGTCGTCAATTGCAAGCATACGTCCCATTGGCTTCATTATTTCTTCAACAGCAGGAACTTTACTCTTTAGGAACTCAGGAAAGCCATCAACTTTAGCCCATGATTCCACTTCTAACACTGGTTCGGGCTCAAATTCTTCATCAGACCATGCTTGCAGGTAAACAGCACCACCAGGTTTTGTAAAAACTTTCAACATTAGTGTATGATCATGCTTACTGTAAGATAGGCATGATATTAGAAAAGAGTTATTGGGTATTACCCATATAGGCCATGAATTATGATTGAGAGTCACCTCAAGAACGTCATGCACAGCTTCTAAATTCGAATGTCCCTTAAGAAAAGTGGCTGTGATGTACAGAGACGAGTCCTCCATTGATTTTTTTTTTTGAACTTTATAAGATTGGGGTTTAGGGGATATGTAGATGATGATGTTCTGAAGCTTGAAAGGATGTGCGAGAGGGACCCAATGGATGGTGTCAGGTAAATATGTGAACTAGAAATGCTTGCACAAAAGACAAAGCATACTCAATTCTGAGATGGCACGAGTGATTAATGGTGAATGGTCAACTGTTATAATTGCATGCGTAACTCACTAAGATTTATAAGTTAATTAGATGACCAAATGCACAGATGCACACAGCACATATGCACTTATCAAATAACTTGTAAATTCAAATTGCAGGATCTGAAATGATGAGGAGAGATATAGCCGGCAAGTGGAGGACCTGAAATGACATGGAGAGATATAGTTTCTGGTTCATGGCATTACTACTTTGTAGAATGCACACTTATCGTATTTGTTGGCACTTGTATTGAAGGTGGTATGTGTGTTGGCACTTTTGCTACTTTTAAATTATGTATTTGATCGTATGTGCTATATTTGAAGAATTGGTATGGTATGGTATGTGATGATGAATGTTTTGGAAGGTTTGAATGTGATGATGAATGTAACAGATGTGTTTCTTCTATATACAAAACTGATATTGCAAAATTTATAATTAAAGCGTTGTACTTGCCTTCTTTTACTATTACATTTGCTTTTTTCCTTATGTTGTATTTCAAGATAATGGCGTTGCTTTACATAAAATAGTACTAAGTCCACATGGCATATAGACGCCACAGCTGACGTGGCATGTGACACGTGTGCAGCTGATGTGGAGAGCTGACGTGTAGTATGACACATAGGCAGCTGATATGGAAAGCTGACGTGGCCGTCGCTATCGTGACCTGGTAGCCAGGATCTAACTAATTTTCAAGCAACGATGAATGTTGTTGCATTACGTGCAAATAGTGTTGCATTACGTGCAAATAGTGTTGCATTACGTCTATAATGCAACACTTTCTTTCTGTGGCAGTAGATGTGCTAAAACGTATTTGGATCATATTAGTTTTCTTCCGCTGAGCATTTGTGTTTTTCGTTGTGTATCTATTGTACTTTGATATCTCATTGTAACTCTGATGTTAAATATTTTTATAGCAATAGAAGTTCTTTTGTTTTTGCTCTAATGTGTTATAACCCCTATAAGAATCCGTCTTTGTGAACGGTTTGAGTTGGTTTAATTACCGATTTGAACTAGGCAAAAATGTGGGTCGTTACATACACGGTTATCAAAGTGGTTCCAATATTGATAGAGAACATGCCAATAAGAGACCCAGGTCTCTTTAACAATCAATCAACATTTTACACACCGGTTGGTTCTTTTACATTTCACAACGATTCATATTCGCATTTAAATCCACGATTTAAATATAACATTCCACTTGCACAGTTTGAAATTCTAATAAAAATAGTTTGAATAATAGTAAATAGATTAAAATAGTTTTAGTATGAAAAAATGATTTATATACTAAAATAGTTTGTAAAACCAAAATAGATCGAGTATTCATAAAATAAGTTTTAAAACAATTTATATTAAAATAATAAATTTTGAAAATAAATCAATTCAAATTCCTTCAGTCTAACAAATCGGGAATCGTGTCCAAATTTCAAATCGATAAACTCAATTATCGATTTCTTACGATTTCATTTTGACTAAATTTCAATTCAGCTTCGATCCATGACTTAATCATAATTCAATTAAATCTTATCCTTTAAATTGTATATTTAAAAATTCAATTTGGTTCAACAATTTAACAACCCAACATTTTAAATAACTTCAAATCACTATCCAAAAAATCATTTAATTTAACCAATCCGATGTCCATATATATGAAACGACCCAAACTTCCCCTTTCGGGAAAGCCCGGATTGAGTTGAGAAAACGAAAAATCAGAACACAAACAATAGAACATCTCACTGCTATTACAACAATTACATCAGAGTACAAGAATATTCCAGAGTATGAATAATTATTACACATTGGAAATACAGTATCAGAGATTTAAAAATTACATAGCAGCGAAAAGTAATATATAAGTATAATGCGTAGCAGAAATAACAACTGACACAACTGAAAGAGATATACGGATACAAAGCTTTCTGAATATAGCTCCAGCTATAATCCAGGATCCTGTGAAAAGAAATATCTACGAAAACCAAAACTACTAGCTGGCCCTGTGGAAAAACAATGGACACCTAGAGTTTAGGAAGAAACAGTAAACTCCAGGTCAGTCATAGGACTGGTGTAAGAACTAAAACAGTTATTAATTTGATTTTAAAGTTAGGTAAATCAAGGGACCACGCCGTATAACACGGAACAGGTTTACCCCCAAGAATACCAGTGCATAAAACAAACAGCACAATGCTAATTAAAGAAAAATGAAGCTATTATAAGACTCAGGTCCCATCACACAATGCAATTCAAGCCGGAGGATAGAGTTTTACCTTATAATAGCCAAATATGCTTGGTACGTGAAATTTATCTTTTATTATTACTATAAGTGTATAGTGTAGAAATCAATTTCGAAAGTAAATGTATCAATCCTAGACGATATAAGCGCCTCATCCCACTATGTCGCCATATATAGGTTTACAATTAAAACCGCAAAGCTCGTATTGGAAAGTGGGATTTCCATCATGATGGCTCCTGATTCGAAAGATCTATCGCGTAGTGAAATTCCCCACGGCTTACGTCCCAGGCATGAGAAAACGCCGTAATGCACATCCGCACTGTATCTAGGATATCGAGTATCTCCGCGACTTACGTCCCGTGCATGAGAAAACGCCGCTTACTTATCCATCTAGGAATCGGGGGGTGTGCCCTATCCCTCTGAGCGTGGAGCAACCACACTCAGCTCATCTCGATCGACCAAATCCATCCTCATATCGAAAGCATACTGACCTGACCATCAGTTCAACATCATACCGGGGTGTGAGGCTCGCGAAGTAACACTACACAAAGATATGCTAATTAAATCTATGCTTTGATCATCATGCACAAGGCTCTGCTTTTCAACAAAAGTCTTGATCCATGCATCTCAGCTTGTCACATTGTCAATCCATACCATTTATTTCTGCCAATAAATAACCTCTAAGCTCGTACGTCTCAAAGAAGGGTGTTAAGCAAGAGAATAAATTCTCTGCCACCAAATAGATATACATTTAGCAGAGATCAACGAATACAGCATAAAGGAATACAACGTCATACATACCATCAATTTACAAGTCTGTTCTAGGTCTGAACAAAATCGAAGGCACCTTATTCCTCGTCCCATATGTCCAATACAGGAGAGAGGCCCTCGCGTATTCGAACAATCAACAAGTATGTCCGGACGGTTACCACTGTAGCCCCTTCAAGGAAGCTACTCAAATCATGGGCATCAGTAGCAACTCATTCATTCGATGTGAAGATCGTCGGTCTTGCACCATCTTCAATCTCTATGACTGTTAGTCGTCAAATCAATTATTCAGAATGTGTTACGCCCGGACTTTCTAAATAGCTCGCGTATTTTATAATCAAGTGCTATAAAAACACATCCTAACGCCTCATTCCAATTCAGAATATTCTTTTAATAAAATATTCACATTTTTAGGGAAAGGTTCCTATTAATTTTATCAAAGATAAAATTCTTTTAAATTTTCATTTTAATCTTCCTTTTGATCTCATTTCAAAAGATTTTATTTTATGTTTCACAATCCTAAACCATATTAAGGTTTATCAACTAGTCGGTATTAACGAACCTTACCGAAGTAATCATTTATTATTTATTATCCCAATCCCAACCTATTCTTCCCATAGAGCAAAATTGTTAGTACTCCATATCTAACACCCACGGTGTTATCGGTAAATTTAATTACCATTTTACGTTCAAATCTAATTAAAGATTTAACTATCGCTTGGAGTAAAACTGGTGGTACTCCATTCTTGATCATTTCAAGAATTCGATAAATTTAATTATTCCAATCTCATTTCAATCTAATTCAAGATTCTTTAAAACTCTAGTTCTCAAAAATCGTTATTTAATGATTATTCAAATTTAAGAAATTAATTTTATCTTTAACTGGGTTAAAGAACAAATGTTATTTAAAAACATTGATCACGATAAACCCAAAATCATCGTCCATTAAAATTGAATCTACACGGAAATCATAACAGTATATAATCGATATAAATTCCCGTATCAGAATAATAATATAAATGGAATAGAGGCAATGCTTTTTAAATTCTATATATAGTAACGGTCTTCCTTTACAAAAGCTCATCTCGATTATTACCAAAACGAATTCCATTCAATTCCAAATTAATATATTAAATTGGAAAACTTTACTTTGGAAATTTTCCATTAAATCTTAATAAAAAGATTTATAAATTCCAAATCATATCTTCACTATTAATTGGGTTAAAGAACAAATGTTATTTAAAACAATGTTCACGATAAACCCAAAATCCAATTTCAATCCAATTAAATATTAATTAATTGTTAAACTTCATTAATATTAATTAAAAGATTTATTCTTTTCTCAACTGGGTTTAAGAACAGTGTTAATAAAGATACTGTCCACGACAAACCCAAAATCCAATTTCAATCCAATTAAATATTAATTAATTGGTAAATTTCCTAAATCTTAATTAAAAAATTTATTATTTTCTAAACTGGGTTTAAGAACAGTGTTATTAAAGACATCATTCACGACAAACCCAAAATCCCATTTGATATTAAATACAAGGCTCTGAATAGAAATTATATCGTCTTATGTTCAATATCAAATTCTGAAACCTACAAATATCGTATTGGGAATAACAATATATATATCTTCCAAATTCCTCAACAATATCCGTATAATCACGGAATCCAATATCGAAATATTCCGAAGATTATTACCATTCTGAATCCATTCCAATTTATTCATTGGAAAATTCTGGTTATTTTAAAACCATTTTCAAATCCAATTTATTTATTTCTAAAAATAATTGGATTATTATTCTAGTTAATAACTAGTTCATATCGATAAAAATATATTTTTATCTTTTCAAAACTGGAATTTTTCATCAAAAATATTTCCAAATCATTTATCATGATTTTACATAATTTTTTTATATTTTTAATAATTATATTATCGGCCGTACAGTCGGTTTCCAATAACGGCCACCGAACTGCATCCATAGCGACCTTTTCTGAAATTGATTTGGACATATCTCCAAATCTAACCATTAGATTTCAAATCTCTTATATTCATTGGAAATCTCTTTTCGATACGAACCTAACGGTTCCGGTTTTAGGAGAATCCAATGGTCTGATCTCCCGTTACGTCAATTTGAAGTTAGTGGCGAAATTCGCAGACGACCCTTCGCGGCGCGTTCTATTCAGGCCATTAAATATATATAATATATATATTTCGTCGATTTCCATTCAAAACGTATTTTATAAATCGTTTATAAATTCATTTTAAAACGATTTCAACTCCATTTCGAATTTTAAATCCAAATTGAATATTCTATATCTTTATTATATTAAAATGATAATATTTTCAAAATATTAGATTTTGAAATCACGTCTCCTCGATATTCATTATAAAGTGAATAAAATCGATCGATAAACCCGTTCGGGTTAAAATGGCGTTTGCTACTTAACTCGGCTTCATATTTTTATATTTTTGTGTCCATCTAAAATCGGACATCAAAATCATAATTTTATTCTTCACTAAATATTATTTTAAAATATTCGTTATTTTAAAATATTTTTTTATATTTTAAAATATTCTTTATTTTTAAAATATTCTTTATTTTAAAACATTCTTTATTTTCCAAATTGGAATGAGACCCAAACAATTACCATATAATGTTATTTATATGGATTCCATACAACACATATATATAATAACCATGATAAACAATCAACCATCATCCAGAGTGTATTACACAACTGCATAAGCATTAAAAATAAATAATTAACGTTCATCACAGCCTGTCAACCCATCAATTGACATACAACTAAATATCGGGATTAGTGTATGTCCAATATCATCCCAATACCCGTGTTGGGTTTTTAAACAACAAATACAGATTATTATTTTTTGCAGTTGGGCGATGTGTAAAATTTATCGTCCCAATCAATATCAGTCAAATGGGGTACATAAAAAAATCGTCCGATTTGTAAATGAATATTTATTTTCATTTCAGGAGAACTTTATGTCGTTCACATATATATGTTAAAAATTATATTTTTAACGATAAAATATTTTATTCAACATACGAATATTTTAAATAGTTCATTTATACAATAAAAATAATATTTTTATTATTCACACATTTTATTCAACACAAGAATATTTTATTTTCCATTTCACACCACATTCACATCACAATACAGTCCAAACAAACAATCATGGTTTCAATCAACGGTGTCGGGTGCTACTAAGCACCGTCTGCATCCTAGTATATATTTAACTGTAAACAAAATTATAGTGAGAAGTTCTCATCTTTGGTTTCCACTCCGTCATTCTTTTGCGGACGATGGTTTGGATTTGGATTTGTTTCCGCGCGTTGTATTCTTCACCGCGATTTCAACGCAATCTGTTTCACGCAGTTTACATTAAAAATCACATTTTTATATCGCTACTATATATATATAAATCATATTTTTTATTCGCTCCATATATAAAAATCATATTTTTATATTCTCTACATATATAAAAATCATATTTTTATAATCTATTCATATCTTTTATATAATCTAAAAATCATATCTTTTATATAAGCTAAAAATCATATTTTTCTATACAGTGAAAAATCACATTTTTCTATATAGTGAAAAATCAAATTTTTTTATACAATGAAAAATCATATTTTTCTATACAATGAAAAATCACATTTTTCTATACAATGAAAAATCACATTTTTATATACAATGAAAAATCATATTTTCATCAACAATGAAATCATATTTTCATTAACAATGAAATCATATTTTCATAAACAATGAAATCATATTTTCATAAACTTAAAAATCAAAAAGCTTACATCGATTGGAGGAGGGGGGAGTTGCTCACGCGGTGGCAGGGCTCGAGGTGGCACCGGAGTCTGCGATCAAGTGGCAGTGGCACGGTCTGGTGGCATGGGGGTCATGGTCCGGCTCGCGATGAGCTCGCGTCCGACTGGGGAGGCGACACAGGGAAAGGGGGTCAGAGGGTTGCGGGTGTTCGCTGGCGTGGTGGAGGGTTGGGGGAGGTGCGGTTTTCAATTTGGGCATGGCGGCGCGACTGGGTTTAGATGGGGGAGGTGGCGTTCTTTTTTTATTTACTTGGATCTGGTTTGAACGATAGAAAAGGGGGAGGGGTTTGAAAAGGAGTGGCGACTTCTGTTATAATTGGGATTAGGGTTTTAAGGAGTCCACATGTGTATATACAAATAATATTATATTAAATTTAATTCATTTATTTGTGAAAATTGAAGTTTAACAATTCGAATTCCAATTCAAACCCAACGACTATTGCCCCTAGTTAAATACCCTCATTCTGAACACAATGGGATATGTTTCGTAAGTCAATTCTATCGTTTTGATCAGTTTTCTTTAAAATTATAATATAAATCAATGTATATTTAATTTAAACGTACATTTTAAATTATCGGGCCACATACTGACTCCAAAAATTGCAGAAAAATAAATCTAGCTATGTTTGGATGATACGGTCCTAACAAAACTAATTTCGTCGAATTTGAAGACCGTTTGAAAAATGGCCAATTTCTAGTCGATCCAATTCAAATTTAAATTACCAAACACGTTTAAATTTACTGCGCTCACATATTAAATCCAAAAATTATGAAATTTGAAACCTAGCAATAATTTGGCATTCCGGATCCAACAAAAATGGTTTCGTCAAATATGGAGGTCGTTTGCAAAATGACTGTCTTTAAGGGCTATATATTATATAAAATATATATAAATTCCATAGCGACTATCCTGAATTTTAAACTGAACATAACTTTTTATTCTGTCTATGAAATTTGGATTTTTCACATTCATTCGAAAGATATTGTTAAATAGTTTCTAATATTTCTGGTTTTACGGAAATCCGATTTATTTTGAATTATGTACATTCATTTGAAATTTAAAATCGAATTTTCAAATTACTGCGCCATTTCTAATTCCTTTCATAATTAAAATAAATTTTTATGTTCGAACTTCAATTAAACTAAATTTTTAGTCGTTATTATTTAAAATAAATCATTTTAAATATTCAAAATCCATTAAAATAGCTAAAATAAAAAATTTAAATTTGTTTTGAAAATCCGGGTTGTTACAATCTCTCTCACTTAAAATATTTTCGTCCTCGAAAAGGAACGGAGCTGAAAGTTGTTTAACAAACCAACTCAACTTTCATTCTTCAACTTTTCAGTTTCTAAGAATTTTCTAATTTCTCAAAAATTTGGCTAACACCCTGAATTTTCGAATTTTTTTTGCCATAACCTCCTTTGTACGGGGAGACCTTTAAAATCGCAACTAGCTTCACAGGGCGCTCATCAATCCAAAAGAAAAGGAAAAAGCCAATTGACTAGCCAATCGGCTCATAAAATCATCAAAACCCAAGAAATAGAGTAAACATGTACCTATTTGTCGGGCATACAGTTTTATTCCTCTTCTTAGCTTCCATGCTATGACCTGTTCAATATATATACATGTACATGTATCCAATTGCGACCAATTTTCAATTCAGTTCAATATTTGATTTGATTTGGCTAAATTTATCATTCATTCTCATATTGGTTAAATTAATTATCATTCCAATATTTTAATTAGTTAAATTAATAATCACACAACACAACCAGCGATCATTTAGTTGATTATCTTTTCAAACATATAACTTTTATATATAGTTAAAAATCATATTTTTAGTGCAAATCACAACAATAAACTCTAACTAAGTTTTGGTTCTCACACCAGTCAATTGGAATAGATATCCCACTTTCAAAACTCGAACATAAACACTTATGATACCAGTAATAATCAATATCATCTCCGGGCAACTAGAGTGTGATTCTGTATCTACCCAGTATATTTGAGACTTCATATACACGCTAGTTAGGCGTATATGCAAAATCTTGATATACTCAATTGTCCAAAATCCATATAAAAATAAAATACATTACTCAAATTCGTACAATAAGATTTAATTTTCAAAACTAAATTTGTTTTCAATTTTATTTTTAAAAATAGCACTCTTTGAACTCATTCTAGGATACTACTGATCCTATCTCTAACGAGTCATTCCTATTGGGTATTACTAATCCAATCTCTGATGAATTCTTTCGTTTGGTTCAAATGTGTCTTGTTCTCGACTCTGTAAACCAAAGCTCTGATACCACGCTGAAACAACCTAAACTTCCCCTTTCGGAAAAGCTCAGATTGAGTTGAGAACACAAAAAATCCGAACATAAAAAATAAAACATTTCATTACTATTGCAACAATTACATCAGAATGCAAGAATATTCCAGAGTATGACTAATTATTACACATTGGAAATATAGTATCAGAGATTTAAAAAATACATAGCAGCGGAAAATAATACATTAAGTATAATGCGTAGCGGAAAATAACAAATGACACAACTGAAAGAGATATACGGATACAAAGCTTTCTGAATATAACTCAAATTGTAATCCAGGATCCTGTGAAAAGAAATATCTACGAAAACCAAAACTACTAGCTGCCCGTGTGGAAAATATGGGCACCCAGAGTTTAGGAAGGAACAAAAACTCCAAGTCAATCATAGGACTGGTGTGAGAACTAAAACAGTTATTAATTTGATTTTAAAGTTAGGTAAATCAAGGGACCACGCCGTATAACATGGAACGGGTTTACCCCCAAGAATACCAGTGCATAAAACAAACAGCGCAATGCTAATTAAAGAAAAATGAAACTATTATAAGACTCAGGTCCCATCACACAATGCAACGCAAGCCGAAGGATAGAGTTTTACCTTATAATAGCCAAATATGCTTGGTACGCGAAATTTGTCTTTTATTATTACTATAAATGTATAGTGTAGAAATCAATTTTGAAAGTAAATGTATCAATCCTAGACGACATGAGCGCCCCATCCCACTATGTCGCCAAATATAGGTTTACAATTAAAACCGTAAAGCTCGTATTGGAAAGTTGGATTTCCATCATAATGGCTCCTGATTCGAAAAATCTATCGCGTAGTGCAATTCCCCACGGCTTACGTCCCAGGCATGAGAAAACGCCGTAATGCACATCTGCACTATATCTAGGATATCGAGTATCTCCGCGACTTATGTCTCATACATGAGAAAACGCCACTTACTTATCCATTTGGGAATGGTGTGCCCTATCCCTCAGAGCGTGGAGCGACCACACTCAGCTCATCTCGGTCGACCAAATCCATCCTCATACGAAAGCATACTGACCTGGCCATCTGTTCAACATCATACCGGGTTGTGAGGATCGTGAAGTAACGCTACACAAAGCTATTCTTTGATCATCATCCACAAGGCTCTACTTTCCAACAAAAGCCTTGATCCATGCATGTTACATTGGCAATCCATACCATACCATTGATTTCTGCCTATATAACCTCTAAGCTCGTACATCTCAGAGAAGGGTGTTAAGCAAGAGAATAAATTCTCCGCCATTAAATAATTATATATTTAGCAGAGATCAATGAATACAACATAAAGGAATACAACGTCAGACATACCATCAATTTACAAGTCCGTCCTGGGTCTAAACGAAACCGGAGGAACCCTATTCCTCGTGCCATATGTCCAATACAGGAGAGAGGCCTCGCATGTCTGAACAATCAACAAGTACGTCCTAACGGCTACCACTGCATCCCCTTCAAGGTAGCTACTCCAATCATGGGCATCAGTAGCAACTCATCCATTCGATGTGAAGATCATCGTCTTGCACCGTCTTCAATCTCTATGACTGTTAGTCATTGTATCAATTATTCAGAATGGGTTAAACCCGGTCTTTCCGAATAACTTGCGTATTTTATAATCAAGTGCTGTGAAAACACATCCTACACCTCATTCCAATTCAGAATATTCTTTTAATAAAATATTCACATTTTTAGGGAAAGGTTCCCATTAATTTTATCAAATATAAAATTCTTTTAAATTTTCATTTTAATCTTCCTTTTGATCTCATTTCAAAAGATTTTATTTTATCTTTTCAATATCCTAAACCATATTAAGGTTTATCAACCAGTCGGGATTAACGAGCCTTACCGAAGTAATCGGTTATTATCTATTATCCTAATTCCAACCTATTCATCCCATGGAGCAAAACTAGTAGTACTCCATATCTAATACCCACGGTGTTATCGGTAAATTTAATTACCATTTCACGTTCAAATCTAATTAAAGATTTAACTATCGCTTGGAGTAAAACTGGTGGTACCCCATTCTTGATCATTTCAAGAATTCGATAAATTTAATTATTCCATTCTCATTTCAATCTAATTCAAGGTTCTTTAAAACTCTAGTTCTCAAAAATCGTTATTTAATGATTATTCAAATTTAAGAAATTAATTTTATCTAACTGGGTTAAAGAATAAATGTTATTTAAAAACATTATTCACGATAAACCCAAAATCATCTTCCATCAAAATGAAATCTACATGGAAATCATAACAGTATATAATCGATATAAATTCCCGTATCAGACTAATAATATAAATGGAATAGCGGCAATGCCTTTTAAATTCCATATATAGTAATGATCTTCCTTTACAGAAGCTCATCTCGATTATTACCAAAACGAATTCCATTCAATTCCAATTTAATATATTAAATTGGAAAACTTTACTTTGGAAATTTTCCATTAAATCTTAATAAAAAGAATTATAAATTCCAAATCATTTCTTCATTGTTAATTGGGTTAAAGAACAAATGTTATTTAAAACAATGTTCATGATAAACCCAAAATCCAATTTCAATCCAATTCCAATTAAATATTAATTAATTGGTAAACTTCATTAATCTTAATTAAAAGATTTATTCTTTTCTCAACTGGGTTTAAGAACAGTGTTAATAAAGATACTGTCCATGACAAACCCAAAATCCAATTTCAATCCAATTAAATATTAATTAATTAGTAAAATTTCCTAAATCTTAATTAAACGATTTATTATTTTCTAAAATGGGTTTAAGAATAGTGTTATTAAAGACACCGTTCACGACAAACCCAAAATCCTATTTGATATTAAATATAAGGCTCTGAATAGAAATTATATCGGCTTATATTCAACATCAAATTTTGAAACCTACAAATTTCGTATTGGGAATAATGATATATATCTTCCAAATTCCTCAACAATATCCATATAATCACGGAGTCCAATATCAAAATATTCCGAATATTATTTCCATTCTGAATCCATTCCAATTTATTCATTGGAAAATTCTGGTTATTTTAAAACCATTTTCAAATCCAATTTATTTATTTCTAAAAATAATTGGATTTTTATTCTAATTAATAACTAGTTTATTTCGATAAAAATATATTTTTATCTTTTCAAAAATCTTTCCAAATCATTTATTATGATTTTACATAATTTTTTCATATTTTTAATAATTTTATTATCGCCTGTACAGTCAGTTTCCAATAACAGCCACCCAACTGCATCCATAGCGACCTTTCCTGAAATTGATTTGGATATATCTCCAAATCTAACCATTAGATTTCAAGTCTCTTATATGCATTGGAAAGCTCTTTTCAATACGAACCCAACGGTTTCGGTTTTAGGAAAATCCGATGGTCAGATCTCTCGTTACGTCAATTTGAAGTTAATGGTCGAAATTCGCGAACGGTCGCTGCGTGACGCATTCTATTCAGGCCATTAAATATATATAATATATATTAAATATATTTCATTGATTTCCATTCAGAAAGTATTTTACAAATCGTTTATAAATTCATTTTAAAACGATTTCAACTCCATTTCCAATTTTAAATCCAAATTGAATATTCAATATCTTTATTATATTAAAATGATAATATTTTCAAAATATTAGATTTTGAAATCACTTCTTTTCGATATTCATTATAAAGCGAATAAAATTGATCGATAAACCCGTTCGGGTTAAAATGGCATTTGCTACTTAACTCGGTTTCATATTTTTGTGTCCATCTAAAATCAGACATCAAAATCATAATTTTATTCTTCACTGAATATTATTTTAAAATATTCGTTATTTTAAAATATTTTTTTATATTTTAAAATATTCTTTATTTTTAAAATATTCTTTATTTTAAAACATTCTTTATTTTCCAAATTGGAATGAGACCAATCAATTACCTTATAATGTTATTTATATGGATTCCATACAACACACATATATATATATATATAATAACCATAATAAACAATCAACCATCATCCAGAGTGCATTACACAACTGCATAAGCATTAAAAATAAATAATTAATGCTCATCACAGCCTGTCAACCCATCGATTGACATACAACTAAATATTGGGATTAGTGTATGTCCAATTTCATCCCAATACCCGTGTGGGGTTTTCAAACAACAAATACAGATTATTATTTTTTGCAGTTGGGCGATGTGTAAAATTTATCGTCCTAATCAATATCAGTTAAATCGGTGTACATAAACAAATCGTCTGATTTGTAAATGAATATTTATTTTCATTTTAGGAGAATTTTATGCCCTTCGCATATATACGTTAAAAATTATATTTTTAACGGTAAAATATTTTATTCAACATATGAATATTTTATATAGTTCATTTATACAATAAAAATGATATTTTTATTATTCACACATTTTATTCAACACATGAATATTTTATTTTCCATTTCACACCACAATCACATCACAATACAGTCCAAACAAACAATCATGGTTTCAATCAAAGGTGTCGGGTGCTACTAAGCATCGTCTGCATCCTAGTATATATTTAACTGTAAACAAAATTATAGTGAAAAGTTCTCGCCTTTGGTTTCCACTCCGTCATTCTTTTGCAGACAATGGTTTGGATTTGGATTTGTTTCCGCGCGTTGTATTCTTCACCGTGATTTCAACGCAATCTATTTCACGCAGTTTACATTAAAAATCACATTTTTATATCGCTACTATATATATATATCATATTTTTAATTCGCTGCATATATAAAAATCATATTTTTATAATCTCTACCATATATAAAAGTCATATTTTTATAATCTATTCATATCTTTTATATAATCTAAAAATCATATCTTTTATATAATCTAAAAATCATATTTTTCTATACAGTGAAAAATCACATTTTTCTATAAAGTGAAAAATCACATTTTTCTATACAATGAAAAATCATATTTTTCTATACAATGAAAAATCACATTTTTCTATACAATGAAAAATCACATTTTTATATACAATGAAAAATCATATTTTCATTAACAATGAAATCATATTTTCATAAACAATGAAATCATATTTTCATAAACTTAAAAATCAAAATCAGAAAGCTTACATCGATTGGAGGAGGGGGGAGTTGCTCGCGCGGTGGTAGGGCTCGAGGTGGCACCGGAGTCTGCGATCAAGTGGTAGCGGCGCGGTCTGGTGGCGTGGGAGTTCGTGGTCCCGTTCGCGATGGCTCGCGTCCGACTGGGGAGGTGGCACAGGGAAAGGGGGTCAAAGGGTTGCGGGTGTTCGTTGGCGTGGTGGAGGGTCGGGGGAGGTGCGGTTTTCGATTTGGGCATGGCGGCGCGATTGGGTGGAGATGGGGGAGGTGGCAATGGCGTTTTTTTTATTTACTTCGATCTGATCTGAACGATAGAAAAGGGGGAGGGGTTTGAAAAGGAGCGACGGCTTCTGTTATAATTGGGATTAGGATTTTAAGGAGTCCACATGTAAATATATAAATAATATTATATTAAATTTAATTCATTTATTTGTGAAAATTGAAGTTTAACAATTCGAATTCCAATTCAAGCCCAACGGCTATTGCCCTTAGCTAAATACCCTCATTCCGAACACAATGGGATATGTTTCATAAGCCAATTCTATAGTTTTGATCGGTTTTATTTAAAATTAAAATATAAATCAATGTAGATTTAATTTAAACATACATTTTAAATTATCGGGGCCACATACTGACTCCAAAAATTCCTGAAAAATAAATCTAGCTATGTTTTGATGATACGGTCCTAACAAAACTAATTTCGTCGAATTTGGAGACCGTTTGAAAAATGGCCATTTTCTGGTCAATCCAATTCAAATTTAAATTACCAAACACATTTAAATTTACTGCGCTCACATTAAATCCAAAAATTATGAAATTTGAAATCTAGCAATAATTTGGCATTTCGGATCCAACAAAAGTGGTTTTGTCGAAAAAGGAGGTCGTTTGCAAAATGGCTATTTTTAAGGGCTATATTATATATATATATATATATTCCATAGCGACTATTCTGAATTTTAAACTGGACATAACTTTTAATTCTCGTTATGAAATTTGGATTTTTCACATTCATTAGAAAGATATTGTAAAACAGATTCTAATATTTCTGGTTTTACTGAAATCCGATTTATTTTGAATCATGTACATTTATTTTAAATTTAAAATCGAATTTTCAAATTACCGTGCCATTTCTAACTCCTTTTATAATTAAAATAAATTTTTATGTTCTAACTTCGATTAAACTATATTTTTAGTTATTATTATTTAAAATAAATCATTTTAAATATTCAAAATCCATTAAAATAGCTAAAATAAAAAATTTATTTTTGTTCTGAAAATCGGGGTTGTTACAATATAATTTTCTATCCTATGGTCAAGTGATACTTAAATTTAATTTTAGTATTTCAGGAATATATATATATATATCATCTTAATACAAATTAGGGGTCATAGGTATTTATCATTCCAACCTATGTTCTTAATTCATTTTAAATTATTAATCCCCGATTTATTTGATGCCCGTAACATCTAGGGTATATAGTTGGGATTAGTCAGCACAAACAACAGTCATACATAAATATGTGAATAACTAGGTAAATCACACAATTAAACATCGATCTATCAACCATATCAATCCAAGGCATCCATCAAAATCAATCCATCCAAACAGTTCAAGGTCACATCAATTTACTAGTTATCTGGTCTTGGGTTTAACTAGCAATTACTAACTGAAAATTTTAAATTGACAGTTAAATCAAATTATACTATTGATGCAAATCAACATGAATATGCATTCTATACTACCAAACAGTAACAAATACAATAATATCATAACACGATAATAATCTAACTAACAATCAAATATTTTAGTTAAGCGTGAGTGAGTTTAATCACTTACCTTTGACTTTCGATCCCCAATGAAATTCCCTTATAGATCCAAAATTTGACAGTCTCCGAATTTATCCAAATCACTACGTACGCGTAGTATTCTGCAATACGATCCCAACGCAACTGATGGCATGTCAATTCGAATTCGTATGAACTAGTTATTGTATTTACAAGTTAATACACGATTAAATGATAGTTAAACTTAAATTATTAAACTAATTAAACTCCTCACCCTCTTACACGTGGCACTCCCATCTTTCTTCCCTAGTTTTAAAATCGCGCTTCCTTCTATCTTCCTGTGACCCAAAATCCCCTTTGACAAACATTGACCCGCCGTCCTCCTTTACTACAACCACCAATTGACGTCGCCGCCTTCCCCATTCAACTCAACACACGAAGCTCTACCTCATCATCACCTTCATATCACGCTTGATTCCTCCTTCTAGATGCGACCTGGAGCTAGTTCGAGCTCTATAGCTTGATATCGCATCAGTCAAAACAACGCTGGAGGCCAGAAAAATCCAACAACAGGTGCGTCCACCTCTAGGAACACCACGCCGACCCCCTGCCCAAACCAACTCCGCCTATGTCCACACTGAGATTCAACCCTAGGCTACTGCTTTAAAACTAAGCTCCGTAAAATAAGGCCACACCCAAAAGTCGAGTCATAAACGTGAAGTAATCGATCAAACAAACTCAACGAATCTAAAATCACAAGATTTCATCAACTATTAGAATTTATTTAATTGTTTGAAGAAATGAAAGGGGGAGACTTGCTTTTGATTTCTACGAGAACGATGAATTGGGTTTTATGGGAGAGAGGATCACTTATTCATAGGCAAATGACATTAGATATTTTATTTTTACATTGATTTAAATTTCCATCGAGCATTTTAAGCTTACATGACACATATCAGGCCCAATTATCATGAAATTTGATATCCTGCTATATTTCAAAACTCAATGAAACTGGTTTTGTTGAATTCCAAGACCATTTGCAAAAACACTATTTTCACGTGTTAATTAAATTGAGTTAATATTTAACTGATTTCCAAATACTTCAATTCTTCAATAATAAATTATTATTATCGTTTATATTCAATTAGAATTTTACATAAGCTACATAATCAATTTAATTTCATATTAAATTCTAGATTCACTTATTTGAGTAGTTTCAACATTCAATTTACCATTTCATGATTCTGTTATTTTAAATAACTCGTATGCATTGAATTTCTGTTATTCAACTTCTAATTTAGTCATCTTCATATTTAAATAAATTAAATATTCAAGTTTGGAAAATTCGGGTCATTACATCTACCTTACATAAAATTTTCAGATCCAAAAACATTATTTGGTTATTTAGGTAATTAAATACTTTTAATAAAAATATTTTCTCTCTTTGAAAATTCACCAATATTCATACTTGCATAGAAAATTACGAAACTTAATACTCACTTTCAAAATAACGTTCAAACATTATATCAAAATTTCAAGTCATTTGGATAATACAAGATACGCTTTCTAACTTAGACCTACATTTACATTCATTGAATATACATGTAAGCCATTGACAAGCATATGTGTCAACATTCAATAATCAAGCATGGCATAACACTCATAAACATACATAGTCAATTTGGGTTTCATCCAAAATCGAATCGTACTAGCAAACCACAAGATAATATTATTGTTTACCTTGATTAAATTAAGAAAGAATAAGATTTGATGATGAACTGATTTCCTGAGATTATATTCATTATCTTCTAGCTTTGTTTTCCTTAACCTGCCTTGTAATGATCGAGCTCTTCAGATTTTGGTTCGTAATGAAAAATGAAGTGAGGGAGATGAGAAGATAAGTGTTTAAGAGTAGGAAGCACTTTCTTTTCTATTTTACCCCCTCTAATAATCCTTCTTCTTATTAATAATACTAATTAACCTAATTAGTTTGTTAATTATGGCTCGATCCAATTACTAGTCAAATCTCATTCTTCTTATTGACTCACATTATTTTATTTTATTTATCCAATTAAATTACATAAATAATGTTTCTCAAATTTAGGGATATTACACTTCACTACTTCTACACCACTTCAGTCACAACCGACAACCTCAAATATTAATAATTCACATAAGCAAATCACGTACCTTCCTCACCTTCAACCACGATCATGAAATTCACCAACAACTAGCTTCAAATCATCATCAACCACGAGCTTTCGCTCCCAATATCTCAACTTCAACCTATACATATATTTCTTCCAACTCCACCACAACTCCCATTAACCAGTAACTGCATATACTGCTAGCGATCACCAGCATCCACCTACTGAAACAAACAACCAATTAGCCCCTACCTTCTCACTCAATTGTTAGCATCCAGCCTACTCAATCACATATTCAGTGAGCAAATATTTACCAAGTAACAAATATTTACCCTCGAAAAGAACAAAATATATCAACAACCTACGACCCCGTCAACTCACCTTCAACATATATAGATACTTGCTCCAAGTTCAACTTCTCCCTTATAAACCAATAACCCCACCTACAACTAGCTATCACTATCATTCATCCTACACAAACAGGGACATAGATATGGTTTTTATGCCCTAGGCTACAGCCTAGGTCATTAAGTTGCAGAACAATTATATGGTTACTAGTGCAGCCACTAAGGTAAATTTTTCTGTTTCGTTTAATTGGGCAAACAAATAAAAATGTGCTTATAGCTTTGATGTTGATCCAAAATATAGTAAAATAATAAGTTAATTGTGACGGCCCGCCCCGCACCAGCCTGCATCCCCTCCAAAAGTGCGCTGTACACATGCCCGACTAGCACAGGACGGTCGTCAGGAGAAAGGAAAGAAGAGAATAAACTAATCAAGAAACCTGTAGAATGTCTCACAGCGCATGGGATAAAATATAATAATAACATACTTGACATAAAACAGGTGAGACAGTGCATAAGCTGATAACTAATAATCAATGTCAACATCAGAGCAGCGGAAATCCAAATACAGCTTATTACAACTTTTCAGAATCTACTGTCTCTAAACAAAAGAAAGCCAAAGTAGAAGATACACCACCAATGCCCAAGCAGTGATCTTCAACAACACAGGGAGAATACTATATATATGTATTACGTGGAAGACTCCTGCTCGTCTCCGGATCATCTACTCGTGCATCACCAGCTAACCTGTCTCTAGTCTGCTCGTGTGAGCATCCAGAGTAATAAGAGGAGACATAAAACTCTGGGTCAGACATAAAGCCTGGTATGAGCGATAAGCATCTAAACATAACGATAACAGGTATACTAAACCATACCTGAACCTGGACCTGCAACCAAAGAGTTAGTACCACATACCGTACAATGCTATAAGGTGCCATAATAAATAGTGTAAGAATACGGGGGTGGGGTGTGCATGTCACAATGATAGCAAACAAATCATCCATAGCAACCATCCTCACATCTCTCACTCAGTGCGTAAAGCGTACGACATCTACCACTTTGGAACACTAGACAAAATGAGGTAACGACGAATCCCGACTTGTAGAAACCCTGCTATGACCAAGCTAAACATATGGAGTCATGACCAAACATCTCAATGACCCACTTCATTGGTTGTAGCCCTTGGTTCTACCTATGCCATAATGGCCCTGAATCCGTCTTCGTACCTCCTACCATAGTGGTTCAAAGCTACAGACGTCGATAACTCCTTGGCACGCGTCCCGCAGCAAAGCCCAATCATGAAGCGAACTCGTTGATTCCCATCTGGATCTTGAGCTCTAGCTTCTCATTTGGACTACCTTTGCACCTCGGGTTTTGGTCATCATCTTCATCCGGATCGGTCTCCATCATTTGGGTCGTGCATGTCCCACAGCATCAGATCGTGGCGTTGCATCAGTTCGGATCGGCTCTCATCATCCCTTACTGGATCGGATCGGAATGACCTACGCGGATCGGGTCGTAGAAACCCCATCGGATCGGATCGGATATCGCTTCAAATGCACCGGATTGGGTCGCACTACGAGCTCCGGGTCGGATCGTGAATACCCATTGGTTCGGGTCATGCCACCTTGCTGAGTTCGTGATGTGTTCCTTCAGGCGGATCGTGACACCCAAGCTGGAATGGTTCGTGAAAGGTAGGGGCGGATCGGGTCACCTGTTCATGAAGCAACACTGGTCGTTTCACGAAGTCTTGATCGGATCGGATCGGCACCATCGGATCGGGGTCTTCAGCCATCGGCGGATCGGGTCGCGCCATCGGATCAGATCGCCCTCACTCCCACCGATCCGGTCCGGTTCGGATGATTTCCTGCAGTTCTTCCAGCGAGCAATTTACGCCATTCGACGGCGTTTTTGACAAATCTAACACTTCTAATCAATCATAAAACACACCATAGAGTCATAGCAACATGTAATAGCAACCACAACAGCAAACAACCATTCAAATGAATCAAAATGGATCAAAAGTGGCCAAAACTCCTTATTTTCCCTTAAGCATGTTTAAGTAAAACTGATCATAGGGTTAACAAAACTTAATCAAATCGAACCAAATTTCAACCAGAGGCATAAAACATTATTTAAGAATTTCTAAACATTTTTCCAGAATTTATTAGTGTATAAATTCGCTAATCTTCACTAATTACCCTTAATTACCGTAATTAGTGCAAAAACTATGCAAATCACTTACCTTGGCCACAAATAAAATTCTCAGAACTGAAACTTCTTTGATTTGGGGCGAATACTGATGTCCAACAGCAGCTCTAACCTTGCTTTGGTGCTTTTTCTTCTTAATTTGATGTTGCTAAGCCTAATCTTCAATTAGAAAGTGATTTGGGGTGTTTTAGATGTAGGAGGCCATTGTTAGAGTGTCTAAGGATGAAAGTGGCGGCTGGAAAATGTCTAAAGAAATGTTTTCTAACCCTAATCAGCCCCTATATACCCCTAAACCCGAAATTCCCCTCTGGGCCTAGCTGCTAATCACCCGCTTAAGCCCAATTAAGCTGTTTTCACCATCTGAAACTTGTTTCAGCCATATCTCCCAAACGGTGAGTCTGTTTGGCTAATGTGACCACTCAACGGAAAGAGAAACCATCATCCGGAGCCAATGGAAGTGGTTTCAAGTCAAAATTCATTTCCAGTCAAAAGTTATGGCCAAAACAGTACCAACTAGGGGTAAAATGGTCATTTAAAAATCGGGAAAAGTCATGGACATGGGAAATGACCCTAATAGTCGTCTCCCAAAGTTACATGACCATACGACTTCGTATGTGACAGAAATAAATATTCTACGATCCTATGATGCGTAGAATGTGGGTCGTTACACTCTCCCCCCCCCCCCCCCTTAAGAAATTTCGTCCCCGAAATTCCTTAACTAAAACATACAAAGGATCCCGCATGCCTAACAACCACATACAACAACCAAACATGCAAAACAAGCAAACAAGCCTATCCTAGCATGCGGAAAACTAAATCGAAGTCAAAATCTTACCAGGCAAAGAGTTCTGGGTATGTCTTCCTAATGTTCTCCTCTGTCTCCCAAGTACAATCATTTTCGTCCTCGCTCCACTGAACTTTGACCAACTTCACCGCCTTCCTTCGAAGTTGCTTCATGTCGTGCTCGACAATACGGGCCGGCTTGCGGTTCCCAACCGCCTTGGGTTCTACTTTGAAGTCCTCCAACTGATCAGGTGAAATAGTCATATCTGAGTCGTGAACGAACTTCCTTAGTTGGGAAACATGAAATACATCGTGAACTCCCGCCATCTTCTCCGGTAAGTCAATTCTGTATGCCAAATTCCCGACTAGTTCAAGAACAGGGAATGGGCCAACAAATCTTGGTGCCAGCTTGCCTCTCCTGCCAAATCGTATTACGCTCTTCAACGGAGAAGTCTTGACAAACACCAAGTCGCCAACGGAGAATTTTAGGTCTCTTCTTCCCTTATCAGCATAACTCTTCTGCCTATCTTGGGCTGCCTTCATTCGTTGTTGAATGATCTTGATCTTACCTAAAGTTTCCCTCACCACATCTGGTCCAAGCATAAACTTCTCGCCAGTCTCTATCCAACATGATGGTGAGTTACACGGTCTTCCGTACAAAGCTTCAAACGGAGCCATACCGATACTGGATTGGTAGCTATTATTATATGCAAACTCTACTAGATGCAAATGGTCATCCCATGATCCACCAAAATCCAATATACATGCTCTCAAGAGATCCTCCAAAATACGATTCACCCTCTCCGTCTGACCGTCGGTCTGAGGATGATATGCGGTACTGAGATGTAACTCTGACCCTAGAGCCTCTTGTAAGCTCTTCCAAAACCCACTAGTGAACAACGGGTCTCGGTCGCTCACAATGCCTTTAGGTACTCCATGGAATCTCACTACCCACTTCATATACAATCCTGCTAACTTAGCTGCCGTTCTGGTCGATCTGACTGGTATAAATCTTGCACTTTTAGTCAATTGGTCCACAATCACCCAAATGCTATCATGTCCCGATCTAGTCCTTGGTAAACCATCGATGAAATCCATCGAGACATGCTCCCATTTCCATTCGGGAATTTCTAATGGCTGTAACAACCCACTAGGCTTCTTTTGCTCGGCTTTAACTAGCTGGCAATTCATGCACTTGGATATAAACTTCCCAACGTCTCTTTTCATCCCTTCCCAGTAGTAAGTCTGCTTCATATCCCGACATCTTGTTACCACCGGGGTGTATAGTCAGTTTTGAGTGATGACATTCTCTCAGCACTTCATCTCTCAATCCATTGACATTGGGTACAACAAGCTTTCCATTCTTTCTAAGCCATCCATCTCGATCAAGCCCATACTTGTTCACCTCCTCATCGATACCCATCTCTAACTTGGAGATGACTTCCAATAGGTTAGGATCGTCCCTTTGACTAGAGCCGATCCGCTCAATTAAAGTGGGTCTGATCGTCAAACTTGCTAACATTTCTGGATCCAATTCACACTTTGGTCTGAAATCAAACCCCGCGATATACTCCAGTTGCTTCCATTCTAGAAACATAGCCCCTAAGCTGGCGTGTCTCCTACTCAATGCATCAGCCACCGCATTGCCCTTTCCCGGTGTATATGCGATGTCAAAATCATAGGAAGCTAAGAACTCTAACCATCTCTGCTGACGGAGATTCAGATCTTTCTGAGAGAAGAGATACTTTAACGACTTATGATCCGTAAATAGCTCAAATCTTTCCCCCAAGAGATAGTGTCTCCACATCTTTAACGCGAACACGATCGCTGCCAATTCTAAATCATGGGTAGGGTATCTTCTCTCGTGCGGTTTCAATTGCCGACTTGCGTAAGCTACAACCCTACCGCCTTGCATCAATACAGCACCCAGTCCGGTACCACAGGCATCCGTGTATACCGTCATCTCTTCATCCCCTTAGGAATGACTAACACTGGTGCGCTTGTCAACTTGTCCTTTAGACTTTTAAATGCATTTTCGCACCTTTCATCCCAGACAAAAGTTTGATTCTTCTTGGTCAACTGGGTCAATGGTGCTGCTACCTTGGAGAAACCTTGGATAAACTTACGATAATATCCGGCTAATCCCAAGAAACTTCTTACATCTGTTGCGTTCTTGGGCGTAGGCCAATCCTGTACCGTAGCCACCTTCGCCGGGTCCACGACAATACCATTCTCTGATACAACATGGCCCAAGAACCTCACTTCCCTCTTCCAGAAGTGACACTTAGAAAACTTTGCTTTCAATTAGTGTTTTCTCAACACCTCCATCGCTACTCTTAAATGTTCCTTGTGTTCTTCCTCTGTCTTCGAATAGACCAAAATATCATCGACGAACACAAGGACAAACTTATTCAACTGATCTCTGAATACCCTATTCATAAGATCCACAAAATATGCTGGGGCATTAGTCAGCCCAAATGGCATAACCAACCATTCATAAAATCCAGACGGCGTTCGAAATGCCGTTTTAGCTATATTCTCAGCTTCCACTCTAAGCTGATGAAAACCTGTCGCGAGATCCAACTGAGAAAATACTCTCGCGCCACTTAACTGATCGAACAAATCATCTATCCGCGGTAGAGGATACTTGTTCTTCCTCGTCACTTTATTCAACTCGCGGTAGTCTACACACAAACGAAGGGAACCATCCGCCTTGGTAGCAAACACAACTGGTGCTCCCCATTCAGAAACACTCCTTCTTATAAATCCCTTCTTCAAAAGATCACTGACTTGCACCTCAAGCTCTCTCTGCTCTTTTGGTGCCATACGACGAAGTGGCATCACTATAGGTCTGGCATCTTTGACCAAATCAATACGAAACTCAATCTCTCGGTGTGGTGGAAGTCCGGTCACTTCTTCGAAAACGTCCGGATACTGGCCAACCACGGGCAAACCTGACAACTCACTATGCGGAATGTCAAGGGAGTTTAGAAAACTAGCCAATACCCCCTTACTGGGTAGACCACCAAACACTATCCTCCGCCCATCATCCGCTCTAGCTGTCACCAAAAAGCCCTCACAGTCTACCACCACCCCATACCTTCGGAGCCAATCTACTCCCAAAATAATGCCAAACCCAGTAAAGCCCAAAACAAAGCAATCACAAACAAACATGCATCCATGACTCGATAAGACCACATTATGACAAATCATGCAAAGGCTAGTCGAACCGCCAATCGGGTTCGTCACTACTAAAGGTCTATCGACAATCTCAGGCTCCAGTCCCAACCTATCTACCAGGTCACTAGATATGAAAGAACTGGAAGCTCCGGTATCAAACAAAACTCTAACAGGAACATCGTAAACAGAAAGCATACCTTGAATGACGACATTCTTTCCTTTCTCCGCCGCAGTTGGGGCATTCGACGAAGAAGGAATAGCATTAAGGGCATATGCTTTCACCATTTGCTTTTCTTTAGGGGGCTGTGGACACTTGTCCTTGTGATGTCCCATTTGGCCACAGTTGAAGCACTTCCTATCCGCTGGCTTGGCCCGACAATTACTAGCATAATGGCCCTTCTTACCACAGCTGAAGCACTCAACATCTTGCTTATTCTTTTTCTTCTGGCCATCCTTAGTCTGATTCTGCTTTCTCTTATTCTGGGAACCACCCTTGCCTCCACCACTTGCTTGTGGCTTTGGCTCATCTGCGGATGCAACCTCAGTCTTCGGCTTAGGGTAGAGACTTTCTGATCTTAATGCTTTCCCCACAATCGATTCAAACGTCTCATCGATATGGTTAATAAGTTTTTCCCCCAAGTACTGATCCAAACCAGTTATGAATTTCTCATTCTTTTTCTCTGCAGTATCAATAAGAGATAACCCATATTTTGACAAAGTGTCAAATTCAGCAATATACTCCGAGACAGCTCTGCAATTCTGCTTGAGCTCCAAGAACTTCTTAAACAACACTGACTTCTGAGCAGTTGGAATGAACTTCTCACTAAAGCGAGCCTTAAACTGCTCCCAAGTAATCTGATCTTCGGGAGTAGCTGCCTTTATAGCATTCCACCAATTCATTGCCCGCCCTTGCAGATGACGGGACGCTAGCTTTCTTTTCATCGCATCCTCAATACCCAAATCCTCGAAGATACGTTCGCAACTATCCAACCAATCCTGAACATCCGTAGCTGACTCCGTTTCGTGGAACGGCTTCCCACCAAGGCTGGTATAATCCTTATTCAGCTTGGCGAAGTCGACTCTCGGCGCCTGCACTATTGGACCACCACCATTTCCACCATTGGGAGCTGCCCTCTGTACATCTCTAAGCATCTCTCTCATGAGGTCAGTAAACATCGTCCTCATGTCAACAGCATTCCCATTATTGGCTCCCCTACCAGTACCTCTAGTATATCGGCTCATCGTCAATTTGAAAAAGGAAACGATTAACGACTCCATAGTGGTGCTAGTGCAGTACGACTTCATCCTTATACTAGTAATAGTATATATATATAGCTTTTAAAAATCAAAATAATCACAAATACGCTCTCTCGTATATGTATATTATCTCTCCCTGGTAGCTTCCCTAGGTTAACTACGCAACCTAGAGCTCTGATACCAAGTGTGACGGCCCGCCCCGCACCAGCCTGCATCTCCTCCAAAAGTGCGTTGTACACATGCCCGACTAGCACAGGACGGTCATCAGGAGAAAGGAAAGAAGAGAATAAACTAATCAAGAAACCTGTAGAATGTCTCACAGCGCATGGAATAAAATATAATAATAACATACTTGACATAAAACAGGTGAGATAGTGCATAAGCTGATAACTAATAATCAATGTCAACATCAGAGCAGCGGAAATCCAAATACAGCTTATCACAACTTTTCAGAATCTACTGTCTCTAAACAAAAGAAAGCCAAAGTAGAAGATACACCACCAATGCCCAAGCAGTGATCTTCAACAACACAGGGAGAATACTATATATATGTATTACGTGGAAGCCTCCTGCTCGTCTCCGGATCATCTACTCGTGCATCACCAGCTAACCTGTCTCTAGTCTGCTCGTGTGAGCACCCAGAGTAATAAGAGGAGACATAAAACTCTGGGTCAGACATAAAGCCTAGTATGAGCGATAAGCATCTAAACATAACGATAACAGGTATACTAAACCATACCTGAACCTGGACCTGCAACCAAAGAGTTAGTACCACATACCGTACAATGCTCTAAGGTGCCATAATAAATAGTGTAAGAATACGGGGGTGGGGTGTGCATGTCACAATGATAGCAAACAAATCATCCATAGCAACCATCCTCACATCTCTCACTCAGTGCGTAAAGCGTACGACATCTACCACTTTGGAACACTAGACAAAATGAGGTAACGACGAATCCCGACTTGTAGAAATCCTGCTATGACCAAGCTAAACATATGGAGTCATGACCAAACATCTCAATGACCCACTTCATTGGTTGTAGCCCTTGGTTCTACTTATGCCATAATGGCCCTGAACCCGTCTTCGTACCTCCTACCATAGTGGTCCAAAGCTACAGACGTCGATAACTCCTTGGCACGCGTCCCGCAGCAAAGCCCAATCATGAAGCGAACTCGTTGATTCCCATCTGGATCTTGAGCTCTAGCTTCTCATTTGGACTACCTTTGCACCTCGGGTTTTGGTCATCATCTTCATCCGGATCGGTCTCCATCATTTGGGTCGTGCATGTCCCACAGCATCAGATCGTGGCGCTGCATCAGTTCGGATCGGCTCTCATCATCCCTTACTAGATCGGATCGGAATGACCTACGCGGATCGGGTCATAGAAACCCCATCGGATCGGATCGGCCATCGCTTCAAATGCACCGGATCGAGTCGCCCTACGAGCTCCGGGTCGGATCGTGAATACCCATTGGTTCGGGTCGTGCCACCTTGTTGAGTTCGTGATGTGTTCCTTCAGGCGGATCGTGACACCCAAGCTGGAATGGTTCGTGAAAGGTAGGGGCGGATCGGGTCACCTCTTCATGAAGCAACACTGGTCGTTTCGCGAAGTCTTGATCGGATCGGATCGGCACCATCGGATCGGGGTCTTCAGCCATCGGCGGATCGGGTCGCGCCATCGGATCGGATCGCCTTCACTCCCACCGATCCGGTCCGGTTTGGATGATTTCCTGCAGTTCTTCCAACGAGCAGTTTACGCCATTCGACGGCGTTTTTGACAAATCTAACACTTCTAATCAATCATAAAACACACCATATAGTCATAGCAACATGTAATAGCAACCACAATAGCAAACAACCATTCAAATGAATCAAAATGGATCAAAAGTGGCCAAAACTCCTTATTTTCCCTTAAGCATGTTTAAGTAAAACTGATCATAGGGTTAACAAAACTTAATCAAATCGAACCAAATTTCAACCACATGCATAAAACATTATTTAAGAATTTCTAAACATTTTTCCAGAATTTATTAGTGTATAAATTCGCTAATCTTCACTAATTACCGTAATTAGTGCAAAAACTATGCAAATCACTCACCTTGGCCACAAATAAAATTCTCGGAACTGAAACTTCTCTGATTTGGGGCGAATACTGATGTCCAATAGCAGCTCTAACCTTGCTTTGGTGCTTTTTCTTCTTAATTTGATGTCACTAAGCCTAATCTTCAATTAGAAAGTGATTTGGGGTGTTTTAGATGTAGGAGGCCATTGTTAGAGTGTCTAAGGATGAAAGTGGCGGCTGGAAAATGTCTAAAGAAATGTTTTCTAACCCTAATCAGGCCCTATATACCCCTAAACCCGAAATCCCCTCTGGGCCTAGCTGCTAATCACCCGCTTAAGCCCAATTAAGCTGTTTTCACCATCTGAAACTTGTTTCAGTCATATCTCCCAAACGGTGAGTCCGTTTGGCTAATGTGACCACTCTACGGAAAGAGAAACCATCATCCGAAGCCAATAGAAATGGTTTCAAGTCAAAATTCATTTCCAGTCAAAAGTTATGGCCAAAACAGTACCAACTAGGGGTAAAATGGTCATTTAAAAATCGGGAAAAATCATGGACATGGGAAATGACCCTAATAGTCGTCTCCCAAAGTTACATGACCATACGACTTCATATGTGACAGAAATAAATATTCTACGATCCTATGATGCGTAGAATGCGGGTCATTACATTAATTGAAGGGATGAAAACCAAGTAAATGTTTAATTTATAGTACGATATTTATTCATTATTTTGTTTTCATTTTACCGTTCGTTATTCACTTTGAGTTCGAAATTAAACTTTTTTTCATGCACTCAATTCTATGTTTAGTTTTGGATTTTTTTAATTTTCTATTTACTTTTTAATACTATAAAAGTTACTATTTTCTAATTTTATCATTATACTCTTTTCTCCATTTTGGCGAATTTCGAATATTATAGTAGTTTGGGTGGTTCCAATTCCTTGCTCCGTCCCTGTAAACAAACACATACTCATGTGATAAATGTTTGTCTTTGTAAAAATAAAAAATAAAAAAATCCTTAAAACACATGACATAAAATTTAATAGTAAAATAATAACATTTGTGATTTAATGATGAAAATGAAATAAATCTACAGAAAGATATCACATTTTAATACGGTTAATGTCTTAGTAAGTACGATATCCAACGACAACGGTGGCTAGGCAAAATAGTCCACAAACGTAATTTGTATTTCAAAGTACGTAATGATGTGAGCCTGATAATTTTAGAAAATGTGATTTTTTTTTTTCATGTTAGCTTCATCTTGTAATTTATTACACTTTTAACCCAGTTTAAAATATAATTACAACAATAACCAAATTTTGGCTGACTCAGCATTGAGTTGGCATAAAACACTAATGTAATTTGAAATGACATCAATGTAAAATAAGAATAAAAAAAATATTTACATTTGTGTCATTTCAAATGGCGCCCGTACAAAGTTTTCTTCATTGGTGTCATTTCAAATGGCGCCAGTACAAAATTTTCTTCTTTTATTTCAAATGAAGCCAATGTAGAGAAAAAACACCGACGTCACTCCAAAGACCGCAAGTACATTTTGATCAACTTAGACTGCGTTCGGATCTTTTTTGGCTTATCGAAGCCAAAAATAAATTGGTTTGAGTACTTAACAGCTAAAAAGCGACTTATTTAAGTCGATATAAATCGGGCTTCAGCTCAAGTTGATCAAAACATGATTTTGGTTGTAATTGTACTATTTGGCTATTTGCATAATAAGTATGTACAATAGAATAAATTAATTAATTAAAAAAATAAAAAATAAAAAAATAAAGAAGAAGAAGACGTGGCGCTAATTTGAGCCAGAACAAAAGTAAGGCAAATTCTATTTGAATCCGATAATTTGCCGAATAAACCCAGCGAATTTGAAAAAACAAGAATCTTGTAGGAGCTCTATGAGGTATGATGAAAATTGGAAAAAAAAAAAAAAAAATACTGCAAAGCAAGGGCAGTTTTGTGATTGTTTTAAATCAGGAAGAAATGCGTATTACGCTTCATTCTCCCAAGCCGGCGTCATTTCTTCGGGGCCAAGTAGCAAATTGGTGGTATTACGGTGAAAAGCGACTCTGCGACTGTGTTCTTGTAGGCGAAAATCGCCACTCTCGTCTAACTGTCTTTAAATGCCTGATAAATTAATTTGCCAAATGGGTCTTCCCCAATCAATCACAAGTGTGTTTGCTGCATGCGACATCTCAAATGCCAGGGTAATTTAATCGGATTGTTTCAAATTTTGTCATACTTCAGGGTTTTTAACAAGCTTGTTTTCGTGATATTTAGTAAGCTCTTTCGATGACTAAAATCGGTCTAATGTCTTTACATGATGTGAGTCTTAACGAAGTGAATTCGGCTATTGCAAAAATAAGCGAGGTTGCTCGTCATCCATATAAAACTGTTAAGTTTTTTCAGCTCCACCGGACATTGTTCATACCCCTTTGGTAATTCAGATTTCGCTATAAAACACTGATAATTTATACTTTCTGTGAATGCCCTTAACGCGCTTGTTATGGTTAGGTATTTCCAACTGTGTTAATTATGGATTTTTGAACCAAACAGTTTTCTCTGTTTTTTCGATTAGTCAGCACATCACCAGTAATTTTACATTTATATTACTATACCATTATTGAATATCTAAGTTCAATTATATAAGAAGATGAAGATATGGCAAAAAACATAACAAATCAAATCAATACATAGTTATTTGAAAAAGAAGCAAGAAAATATGATACATGAAAATCTATGTGATGATTAAAATTAAAAGAAGTAGTTAAAAATGAGAAAGAAGCTAGAAGCGACACATATCAATGAGATATTTTATTTAAAAAAACTTAGGCGGCATGAACAAATACTAGTATGACCAAATAATGCTAGCAAGGCGATATCTATATCGAGGGAAAAAGACTAAAATGACTAAAGATAACATGGGAAGAAAATACTATAAACAATCTAAAAATTTAAATTTAAATGAAGGTATGAATAAATAAATAAACGAGAATGGAGTGTTCATCAGGCTGACCGAATCATTTGGGGTAAGTAAGAACAATGATGATGATGACTTATTGATGGTATAGTATGAGCTTTAATATATGTGTTTGCATTAATCTTATGCAACATGCTATATGCTTGCTTCATTTGTCATTGAGTTCCACCTTCCTACTGTCTGTCCAATGCTTTTACAATGAGATGAGTGATGAGCTTCATACGGTTTACTCACTTAACGATTGGCTTGTTTCTTCTTCTGGAGTAGATAATTTGGAAGCTCAGTTCACTACTAACTAGGTAGATCATAGTTTGAATTTCATATATTTCTCATGGATTTCGTTTTATTTGCATTTCAATTAGATGATTCTGTCAAGCTTGACTGATGGTAAAAGTCCATGGTTGTGAGTCAGTTTAACTCGAAGCCTGTTAATTGATTTAAGATGACTTGTCTAGGAATTGAACTCTCATCAACTTTTTGGTCTTATTACTTGAAGTCTGCAGTAGCAGTCTATTCAAAATTGGTTGCAAACTCCATCTAAATGTCTTGTTTTTTTTTAAACCTGTACTCCTTTACCAATGTTCCAAACTTGCATCTTATGCGTTCAAATAATATTTATGGCGTATAATGTCTTGCAGTTTGCAACCAAATGGAGAACAACCCTCCTTCGACATGAGGTCGAGTTGCTTGTTATTGATAGCATGGCTGCGCTAGTTACAGGCTAAATGACTTCTTCAAATTTAGGAGGCATTTTTCTTTTTACAGACTACTGCAACCATCATTTTTATAATGTTTACAGCTAACTACTATGCTATCGTTCATCATCAAATATGTGAACAAAATATAGGCATGAAGAATAATAAATTAACTCATTATTTATTCAGATTAGACTGCTAATAAATTTTTGTATGTACAAAACATTTGTAACGTACATCCATTAGTTTTTATTTTATTTTTCAGTGCTAGGCTTAACTAAGAAAAGATATCCTTTACCATCAAACTATAAATGAAAACTAGAAATAATACATGAGAATTAGAAATAATATATGAGAACTAGAAATAATATATTAGAACTAGATTGCCTTCTCATGTATTTTTAATCTGACATTGTCAATGGGAGAGGTGCTCGCTCGTTTGGTGTTGGTGCTGAGATTTTTTCCTGGATGGTGCGCATTGTTAGACACACACTAAGTCAGGAAAAAATATACGGAGTACAATCATATTTCAGGTAAAATGAAAGATTTATAGGTAGTTCTAGGCATGCTTCAAAAAAACGGCCTCTTTCGTTTCTTAGGTAAGTAATTTTCTTAATTTTTTTGGCTGTCATGTTTGATTTGATGTCAAGTTCTTTTTAAAATCATGTTCTGTAAGTTTAGTGCGATTGAAGGTCACTTGCCAAATTTTCAAAAATTCCTATAGTTGGGACTAACCGAGTACGGAGTCATATCAGCGACGAATCTTCGCTCTACTCATTTCAAGGTTTGGATTTGAATTTATTTTTGATCAATCCCATTTCATACATTATTTATCAAGGAAAAAAACTTCAAATCTGATTTATGCACAGGATATAGTAAAGATTCTATCAGAAACTCTGAAGGATCCCATCTTGCTGCTGCTTTGGGAATCCGATGGGCACATGTTGTTAATATCCGTCTGATTTTTGAGGCTCACTCAGGTTAGTATAAGGACTGTAGAATACTAGAATTTAAGTATCTGAGTGTGTGACATGTGAATGTATGAATTACTCCTTGCGAACTGAATGCTCAATTTATCAAATCCAAAGGGCATGTAGGATAGATTTCATAATTAGTTCTTGATATTTATAGGCCGCAACTAACAATTCCCATTCAGAAACACGCTGCTATTTTATTTTTTATTTTTTATTGAAGAATGTCTGTTAAAGCTTTATTTGTTGGAAATGAGATACGTTGTAGATAGCTTTGTGAAAATTACAATTTCAGGTCAAAGGTTCATAAAGGTGGCAAAATCTCCCGTTTCTCCACCAGTTGCATTTCCTTTTGTCATTAAGTCATCAGGTATTGCATTACTAAGTGATGAGGGCATTGATATCATGGGACAAAATATAAGCACTATTCGATGCCAAGATATATTTGGGCCATATATTTTTATTTTCCTGCTGTTAGATTATTTATCGATAACCCTTCTTCCAATTTTCAGGACAGAATGTTTTTGGTATTCAGCTAGCTGCAAGGTCTTCTTAGACACGACTCCTCAAGCGAGGTAAGTTATAGTAATATTAGTCTGAATGTTGGTGCAATATTTACTGCCTAAAGAGAGAGAAGACTGTCTACTGTTTTTTAGGTTGATTTGTAAATGCAAGTGCTGTTCATGCTTATAAAATTACTTTATACACATGAAGGGCAGTTGTCCAGTAGTTATTAATATTAACATAAAATTACTTTATACAGTCGCACCATGTTGTGTACTGCTCATCAGCTTATGGGAGCTGCATTTAAAACACCAATAAACCTACTGTAGTAACAACTAACAGCATGGCCAATTATTGGCATCTGCTTTTTTTTTTTTTTTTTTTTTGGAATCTTAGATGCTCAAACTGATGTACGCAAATAGACATCAGTACAAACTATCTAAACAGCATTACATAGTAACAAATATGCTAAGCACAGTCCGCTTGAGATGCGATTGTGCTGAAACTCAGCCTCAGGGTTGGATGAAAGTTGGTGGTGGGTTCAATTAAACATTAATAATGAAATACAACCCACTTTGCATATGTTTCATTGATGGTTCTTCCATTTGTTGTACTAAAGAAGTTTAAATTTACCAAAATTTAAACATACATAATTCATACGATGAATTTTCTTATGATTTTGAAAAAATAATTCATCTTGATATTTCGTATGATTTTGAAATTTTAACTCAGTATTAACAGTTAAAATGATTCTTCGAATTATAAATTTGAAAATTTATTTTTTGATATGTTAACATTTATTAAAAGAACAAAATATCATGAAAATGATCTTAAGGTGTAAGAGGGTGTATATTCAGATTTGGTATCATTATTTGGAAATAGATTTCCATTTTGCCACTTTGGCCCATTTTGTACAATTTATTAAAAAAATATGGCAGGTTATATGAAATTCTTTGAATCATGGCAGCTACTTACAAAAAAATGGTCAATATACACTTACTGAGATTCAAATTCATATATATTTTTCTTCCTTTCTTTTTTCCTATTATAGACGAGGGGAAATTTTCCTTTAAGACAAAGTTAGTGGGAAAATAAAATAAAAAATAGAACAATGTCAGGATTTGATATCCCCAGTGAGGTATTTCAGTATTTGGACAATATTTTGCCTCTATGTCAGAAAGTTTGGATGTGTATTTTCTGTTTAATAGTAATGATCGGACGCTTTCTTCGTTATTGTAGGATAAATTATACAATGATTATTTGGCTTAACGATTGAATGTAGCCGTGAATCTCTTTATTGATTGTTGTTCTTGAGTGCTAGCATTTTCAGAGTACATTAACTGTACGTGTACAAATATCGTATCCATTTATCTTCTGCGTTCTTTGCTTCAAAAGCTGTTCCATATCTCCTATGTTATACTATATATTTAAGACACTTCCATATCCGAAGAGCTGTTGTTAAACATGAGTGTGTGAAAGTTAGTGATCCATGTACCAAAACCGTGAGTTTAGGTTAGTTTGGGGAGAGTGTTGATCGTAGGAGTGTACACGGGTTTAAGAAGTAGTGTTGATCTTCGGTATACACTAGTACTATTATCATCATCACCTTGGTTTTATTTTATTTATTTGTTATTATTTAATTAATTTTTCTACTTTATCTTTAAATCTCTTGTTATTATTTTTACCTCTAAATTTACTTTGTAATTTGGTTTTGGGTTTCATCTCTAACCGACCTCAATTTGTTTGGAATTAATGGCTTAGTAGTATTTGTAGTTATGATCGCTACATATGGATGGAATGATGTCAGTATTTATTTTGGTTTCATCTCTAACCAACCCCAGTTTGTTTGGAATTAACGACTTAGTAATTGTTGTATTTATGATCGCTGCATATGGATGGAAAGATGTAAGCATTCAGTTAATATAAGCTAAAAAGAAGTTGCTTTAGAGGGTAAATTAATTCGTAGCTAGCAAATTATTTCAAAACGGAGGATTCTTTAAGGTAATGTGCAAGGTCAAAGATAATTGTCATAACCAATGAGCTGTCAAACAAGGGTTTAAGGATTCAACCATATATGATATAAAATGTTGATGTGTTTTCCACATGTTATAACATGGTTCTACACCATTCAGCAAGGTTGTTTTTTTAATAGTAAATTTATCAGCTGGAAAGCAAGGTGATTTTGGATATTGGCAGTACAATTTTGCTCAGAACAATCAAATACAAAATCATAAAATAAATAAATTTAGTATTGCTCCAACCAATCAGAAATCCATGAGTAACTATAGTAAAACCCCCAGTATTATTTAATTGTATAAAAGGATAAATTATTCGTGTGCATAGTAGTGAGCAAATCTAGGATGCGATAACTGTTTGTAGATCGAGTTTATCGCACAACATGTGGGCTATTGTTTTATGGTTAAATACTTCATATCTCCTATTATAATGCAGGCTTTTTGCTGATAGGTATGTTGGGTTATTCTCCCAAACATGTTCAATAATATTTGTATACCTTTTGAGATTTTAGCTTTGTTCATGTGACAACATTTCTAGAATTTGATTCAAATATGAAAATTAATAGCTCTGAAACTTTTGGTAACGTATCCTTTTTCAAAAAAATTAGATGTATTTAAAAAATGTTTGTGCATAAAGCAATAAGTTTGTAAAGAATGGTTGCATCATCTCTTCTTTTAGCATTTTAATTACAATTTTATCCACAGGAAAGATGGTAAGTGCTAAATTATTTCAACTGAAAAAAGGATTTTCTATATGTTGTATCTTTAAATAGAATTTTCGGGAATGATACTCACCAAGTCACCATCACAAATTGAAGTATGCTTATTCTTTGAAACTATTGTTATTTTGCGTGAGTACCCAAGCTCACACATTTCTGGTTCTGTGTGAATAATGATAACAATCATTCGTTGTTCTAGTCAATAGCATATTATATAAAACCATAAACATATGGATCCGATGTGCATCACTATTGCATGTATGCAAGATTGTTAGAACATCTGAGTTTATAGGACAGATTTTGAGCAAAAATAGTCTCCTTGTAAAATTATTACCAAATATAGACTGGTTTTTGGCGACTTTAAGAAAAAAGATATACATGGATATAAAAATTGGTTTAAACCATGGTTTGAGATTCTGTTCAGCAATTTCGGTCCGGTTAAAGCGAAGACTTGGCCGGAATTCGCCTAGAAATCCCGTGCCTATGTTGCAAGTAAATAAAAATGAAAACTGCAATTTATCTCGGCAAATACCCATGAGAAAACGGGAGGAAGCTGGAGATGCAACACAGCTGGGAAGAGAAAGGAACACGGCTTCTCTCTGAGCATCTTCGTTAACAAAAATTTCCATGATCCAGAGTTTTTGGTAAGGCGGGGCAAATTGAGGGCTGGAGCATGAAGTAGCAGAATTTGGGTCAGATTTGTACCTTGTACTAGGTTGTTGAAGTTTCTCTAGGCTGTTGAAGTTTTGCCTATTGTTAGTCTATATATAAAGCTTTGGACTATTCTTAATCATGGAAGGATAGATTGACTGCTAATTAAAATTATTTTTAGATGCTTTGCCATTTTTTTTTTAGATTAGTTAGTGTAAAATAATGGGTATAAAATGATTTTGTGGAAAATTTATATATAGTTTATTTTTATTTAATTTGTATATAAGATAAATTAACTGTGCGAAAGAATTATATTGGTCGACGTTTTAATAAAAGTAGTACCGGAATTTGCATACCAGAACCAAAGTGGAATTTTTGAAATTTTCAGAATGGAACCAAAATACGGAATCTTTTTGAAGACCAAAACAGAAATGAGAAGCAACACTTTGAACCTTGGTTTAGACAATTTTTTTTTTCCAAAATATTATCATTATATTTTGCGACCATTATCTATCTGAGAGTTGTTTCTTGCCTAGTAGTAGTAGTAGTACCAGTGATATAGCCATGTTCATAAATAGGTGGGATAGTCGGGAGTTAAAAAATAGAATACATTCCACTTCTACTCGCTTTGAAAATTGGCATGTAACTCGTTTACATCTACGAGAGCCAAACTTTTAGACCCCAGATTTCAATTGCATCTCGAGAATTTCACATATGATATCTCGTATCAAATGAGATCTCTTGTGAAATAAGCATGTATCGGCCGTACATCTCAGATTAACATCTCGGATTTTAAAATTCAACTTAAATCTATGTCGGGGTAACTTAACTTCGAAAACTCTCATTTTAATTTATTATATATTAATTTTTATCCCAGTATAAACTTTTAACATACATAATTTATATAAGACAATGGTATTGGTTTTCTTTTTAGAGTAGAAGAATAGCTGATTTATTTTTATTGATTGCATGGATTCCATTCATTTGAATATTAAAAATATGAAATATAAAAAAAATCTTTTGTGCTTGCTCGTTGAAATATTAAAAATAAAATTAGAAGGTTAGTAAAATGTCATTAGAGTGCAATTATATTTGAATCTACGTAGGAAGAAAACTAATGTAAATGAAAAAACATAATTTCGTATGACATCTTATATTGAATCATTTTTCTAATTTTGTTTGTGGGTAAAAATATGAGTGTCAAGTAAGATTAACATCAAAATTTAATATATCGTATCATTTAATTTCATTTCTCTTGAGTTTGAAAATGAGATCTCAGGTGAAATGAACGCGATTTAAAACAGTGACGATAACCAGTAATTTACTTTATCGAAAAAATAGTACGACACAGCGAAAATCATCAGAACCATAGGCTATAGTGGCCTATGTGATTTCCACTTAAATTCAAGATTTACAATTTTGTAGTCGTCATTTCCAATCAGCCGGTAATCTTCCTACGAGAAAGTGGAGTCTTGGAAGAAAATAAAATTTTGTTCCCCTGATTTGCTTGTATATCTTTAAATTAATAATCCTTTTGCCTTTTAAATTAATAGATATTAGCATCAACTACACATTTCAAGGTACCGTTTGTTTAAAGTACTGAATATTGAATGTTGATCGCTGAATGATAGTTGTTGAACACCGGTTGTTGAATGTTGAATTGCTGAATACTTGAAATGTTGTTTGTTTGCATTCTTGTTAAAAATTTGTTTTATTATTATTATTATTATTTTGACAATATCACCTTCAATGTTAATATTAAGTATTCTTCTATTCAGTTATCGTACGAATTACATGGAGCATGTTTATTCTTATATAGTTAATTGTTAACGACAATATCCACTTGTATATTTGTTCTTTATACCACTTAATGGAACAAAGAGAAAATAAACATAATAATCATATAAAAATATTATATTGTAAAAGCTTTCTTCAGGAAAAACATATTATATCATAGTTGGTTGATGTGTGTTTTGTCAAAATTATCTGCTATATTATTTTATTTTGTTTAGCTTATCCAAATAAGTTGACATTTGAGATTATTACATAGTCTTGTTCAACTTATCTACATTTTTTATTATTAATATTTTGCATTTGCATTACAATTTTACTTCATTTTCTATTCAACTCAAATAAACATCATATGGTTTTCCCCAACTTGTTGAAATTGTTTAATGGTACTTTATGTTTTATCATGCATTTGATATGCAATATATTTTTGTTTTAACTCAAAAGTTAAAGTTATGTTTTTTCATGTAACTCAATCGTCTAATTTTCATTCTCATTAATAAGATTGATTAGTTGTCATATTTTTACAACAGAGTATGGTCAAATATTTTTTATATTGGTTATGAAATCATATTTTAGTTAGTATAAGTTTCCTACTGTTTTTCAATGCTAGCAGACTACAGAAATCACATTAAAATTAAAATATAGTGAAAATAGTTCACCATATATTTTAGAAAACATTGGAACAAAAAGAAAATTGAAGCTAAGTATTGTTCGATAGTATCAAATATGATTGAAAGTAGTAAATAAGAACAATAATAACAAATGGAAAGGTTGTAAATTTTGTTTTGAAGAATGATATTTAATTGGAAAATACAACAATACACAATAAGAACTTCAAAAGGAAGTGTTACAGCTCAGCTTGTGGGAGCTGCATTTAAAAAGGAAATGAACCTACTGTCATAACAACTTGGCCAATTATAATTATTGGTATCTGCATTTCTTATTTAGACGCTCAAACTGACGTAGGCAAATAGACATCAGTACCAACTATCTAAACAGCATTACATAGTAACAAACATGCTAAGCACAGCCCGTTTGAGATGTGACTGTGTTGAAACCTGTACAGTTAAACTCATCTCGTCCGAGATCTTCCCCGGTACGAGATCAAATCTATAAAATCCCTAAGACAAAACACGACCGATATCCGAGATTTAAAACCTTGAATGAAATACAACCCACTTTGTCCGGCTGTCTTCAGTTTTCTTGTCCTTCAGTGCCAAATCCATCTCGTCCATCAGTTTTCATATTGTCTGGTTATTTTAATAACATTGTGGGATGCACATCAATTCAGTTTTATGATGTGTGGTTGGGTACATGGGACGGGATCTGCTAGCAGGCCCGAAAGAATGGTATGAATCTGTGCAGGAGGTAAGATTTTTTTCCTTTTCCTATGATCCAATGGTTCCTCCTGTTTCGGGCCTTATTTTTTACAAATTATTCGGGTCCTCTGGCATGTTTGCACATAGGACGGGGAAACTTGGGACTAGTGAATTGAGCTGCACATTGCCTATGTTCCAGTGGCGGAGCTAGAGAATCGTGTTAGACAGGGCAAAGAGGAAAAAAGGCAGGCAGGCAAACAATTTTAGCTGGGGCAGAATCTTCAAAATGACCATTTTACATTGAATTTGCAAATTTGAGCTAGGGATTGTGCCTTAGCTGGGCATAGAATAGCTCTGCCCCTGGTTCCATCGATGCTTCTTCCATTTGTTGTGCTAAAGAATTTCAAATTTACCAAAATTCAAAGGTATATAATCCATAAGATGAAATTTATCCTCAAAGAATATTTCATCTTGAATTTTCTAACAATTTAAATTTTTTAACTCAATATAATTGTTAAATTGATTCTTCAATATTTTAGATGTGTTAACATTTACCAAAAGAAAAAAATTGTCGTGGAAATGCCCTTGAATTGTCTGAGAGCAGATACTCAGATTTGGTATCATTATGTGGAAATAGATTTCCTTTTTCCCATTTTAGCTCATTTTGTACAACTTATTTAAAAAAATGGCAGGTTAGATGAAGGTCTATGAATTATAACACCAACTACATGCAAAAATGGTCAAAATATACTAAGTGAGATTCAAATTCATATATGTTTGTCTTCCATTTTTTTTCCTTGTCAGACGAGGGCAAATTTTCCTTTTAAAAAAAGGTAATTGGTGGGAAAGTAAAGTAAAAAAATAGAACAGTGTCACGATTTGAAATCCCCAACGATGTATTTCAGTATTTAGACAATATTTCACTGCGAGTTTGTTGACCTCACTTTAAGTGAGGTCACCATGACTCCCTCCTCCTATTGGAGGAAACAAGGGGACACATATGAGGCCTCCCAGAGTTCCTTCAATAGGAGGAGGGAGTTATTTTGACCTCACCGAAAATGAGGTCAACAAACTCAAGCTCACAATATTTTGCCTTTGTGTCAGAATTTTTTTATGTGTATTTTCTGTTTAATAATAATGCTAGGACACTTTCTTCTTGTTGTAAGGTACAATGATTTATTTGGCTTAACCATTGAATGTAGCCGTGAATCTCTCTATTGATTGTTATTCTTGAGTGCCAGCAGTACTTACTGTTTTCAGAGTGCATTAACTGTACGTACACAAACTTCATATCTAATTATCTTCTGCTTTCTTTCCTTCAAAAGCTGTTCCATATCTCCTCTGTTAACTATATATTTAAGACATACCTCCATTGGTCATTATCTTTTATGGTTCATCACTGTACATGGATGGAAAGATGTCACTGTTCAGTTAACAAAAGCTAAAATAAAGCCACTTTAGAGGATAAATTAATTTGTAGTTAACAAATTATTTCGAAATACGGTAGTATACAAGGTCAAAGATAATTGGCATAACAAATGAGCTGTCAAAAGAGGGTTTAAGGATGCAATCAGATGTGATATTAAATGTTGATGTGTTTTCCACGTGTTATAACATATGCTTCTACACCATTCAGGAAGGTTGTTTGTTTAAGTAGTAAAGTTATCAGCTGAAAAGCAAGGTGCTATTGAATATTAGCAGTACTGTCTTGCTAAATTTAGTACTGCTCCAACCAATCAGGAATCAGCGAGCAACTATAGCAAACCCCTTAGCAGTACTTATTTATATGTATAAAAGGATGAATTATTGCTGAGCATAGGAGTGAGCAATCTAGGATGCGATAATTGTCTGCAGATCCAGTTTATTGCACAGCATGTGGGCTTTTGTTTTATGGTTAAATACTTCATATCTCCCATTATAATAGACTTCTTGCTGGTAGGTATGTTGGTACTTGGGTTATTCTCCCAAAAATGTTCACTATATTTGTATACCTTTTGTAATATTAACTTTGTTCATATTACAACAATTCTAGAATTTGATTCAAGTATAAAAATTAATAGTTCTGAAACTTTTGGCAACATTTTTTTTTTTTTTTTTTTTTTTTTTTTTTTTTTTAAATATATGTAATTGAACAATGTCTGTATAAAGCAATAATTTTGTAAAAGATGGTTGCGTCTTCTCTTCTTTTAGCATTTCAGTTACATTTTTATCCACATGAAAGATGGTAAGCGTTAAATTATTTCAACTAAAAAAACAATTTTCTAAATGTTGAATCTTTAAATAGAAATTTCAGAATTGATACTCAGCATCACATACTGAAGTATGCTTATTCTTTGAAACTATTGTTATTTTGTGTGTGCACTCAAGCACACATATCTGTGTTTGTGTGAATGATGATAACAATTATTTGTCGTCCTACTCAACAACATATCATATACAACCATAAACATATGGATCCAATGTGCATAACTATTACATGTATGCAAGTTTGCTAGGACGTCTGAGTTTGTAGGACATATTTTGAACGAAAATAGCCAATAACAAAATGAAATTCATAACCCTAAATCTGCCATCCACATACCATTCAGAACATTTATCTTCTCTCTATTTCAAATTGAAATTCATAAGTAGATGGAAGGCTCATATTCATCATCTCGGTTACTAATAAATACATTTAAGATAGAGTTGAATGTTTTACTTGTATCATTTTCCTTTACGTTCAAATCAACTATTACCTAGTACATCATTTTTTTTCAGATTGTAAAGCATTTAACACATTATTATTGTCATCATCAACAACAACAACAAAGCCATATATCCCAAACTATTATTGTCATCATCAACGAAAATTATTTATATTAGAAAGTTTCATAGATAATTTCAACAACTTTAATTATATATTACTATAATAGATAATTAGTGCCTAATGATGATGATACACCTGAATATATTGGTGAAAAATAAGAATATCAATAGTAAAAGTATTGTAAGTTTGAAGAGCTTAAGAAAAGTGGTCATGAAATGACAAAATTCAACCTTTGTCAGTTTGACATAAAACCAATAACAAAACGAGTTAGAGATGATGGTTCGTCGACTATAGATATAGAGGATGTTCATACAAATTTAATATTTCAAATAGAATGAAAGCAAAAAAACCTTAATGTAAAGATATCAAAAGTTGTACATGTTGAAGATGCACAATATTCAATGGTAGATTTAACGCATTTGTTTGAAGATTTCTTAATCAACCACAAAACGTGGATGCAGATAGTAGTTGTCTAACCCACCCTCACACAATCACTAGTTTAATGCTAACTTATATTTACATGTTTTTTTTAAATAATTATTATTGTTATAATCTACATTGTATTCTATGTTCTCATCAATTTTTGTTTGTACTTCTACAATGCTTGAATGCTTGAAGTTGAGGAAGCATCAAATTATCATATTGATGTTGTTGATGAGTTCGTTAATAGTGCAAATATTAGCGAAGTGCAACTGGATATTATAACAAGTTGCATGTACGATTGAAAAAGGTAGCACGTGGATTGATAATACGGAAGTTAATAGCTAAGCGCCTATATGTGATGATAACCAACCCCTTCAAGAGGTAAATCACAAGGAAAATACACTGATGAAATATAATTCAACCGATGATTTATATTTGACAATAATGATGGCTTGATCGATTTTGGAGAAAGCTTTGATAGATGTGGAAGTGTTTAAGAGAGAATGTGTTGAAAAACAATTTGGAGTTGGATTAATTTTTAAAACAAAAGAAAAAACTCATTGAACAATCAAGTGAATGTGCAATTTAATGTTTTGTTTCTTTTCGAGTAGTTAAGTCTCGCGCGAAAGACTATATGGTTAGATTTGATATTAATGAAAATTGCCATCATAGAGTGAATGCAAATCTTTTTAAGAAGAAATTTTAAAATTGATGAAAAATTAAATCATGTGATGGCGACCATTCTTGTCCGAATCTTATCTTCAAATGCCATCGTCCCTGAGCAATTTATTTATAGTAAGTTACTTCTAGTAGATAAATCAAAAGCAAATTTAATTTCAAAAAATGATGTAGAGACAATGTTTGTTTCATATCAAAGTTAGTTACTCAAAAGCTTGGCAAATGTTAATAATGACTTTAGAAATGATCTGTGGAGTTCCGTAAATGACTTAAAAATAGTAAGATTTTAAAGCTGCATCAACCTTTCGACTGATCCGTTGAAAGTCGAGAGTTTAGAAAGTACAAAATTAAAACACAAGTTCATTGCTTTATCTCTATATCCTTTGCCTTTTCCATAAGTTATTTAAATCAACTCACACTAATGTCATAATAGAATGTTATGTTCTCCATAGGAGGTACTCTAGCCAATAAACCATAACATAACTTAATATAATCAGTAACGAAATCATCAAAATATATCGAAAACCTTAAACATTAAGACCTATTAGTTTTTTACATCACCTAAAATTGTCATTTCTCCAGCTCTTAAATAAAATGTATTCGTCTTTGGCCTCCACTTGTCACACAACAATTAGGAAGATAATTATCTTATCTAATGTACTTGATGATTTGAATTATTTTCAAATGCCAATAGTTCTTAAGTTATGCTCGAGTCGGAGATCTTTGTCACCCATTGGTCTAATCTTTGCTTGAATGATCAACATGAAGAAATGAGATAGTTGACTAGCATATAAAATTCAAGAAAGAACACAATTATGCTATACTATTTTAAATGTTTAGTTGATAATGTAGTAGTGTGGTTTAATGCTATAGCACTTTTATGCACATGTTGTGGATAAAGACCGCTTCTCAATTGGTTCGGATTCCAACTCTAATCATAAAATGATTCACACGCACTTGATTGCAAAACAGGGGTGTCCCAGAACGTGTTCTCTCTCTCCCCCTCTCTCCCTCTCTCTCTGTATATATATATATATATATATATATATATATATATATATATATATATATATATATATATATAATTTATTAAGAAGAAAAACCCACCGGAGTTGTAAAACCCTCATTAGTGCACCTAGCCCGGTTCGCGAGCACCACATAAGTGGTTGATCTTAGCGTATACACATGGTCAGATTTTAGCATGTCATTTCGGGTTTCGAACCCGCGCCACTGTTACCATGGTGCTAGTCCTTAACCGCTGGGCTACTACTGCTGATATACACACACGCGTCCGAAGAATAACAGGAACCGTTCACTTTGGGGGTGTAGGTTAACCTGTCCGCACCTTTGTCCCAATTGGGGATATATATATATATATATATATATATATATATATATATATATATATATATATATAGGGATGTCTATTTGAACATAAAATTAGACATAAACTTAGAGACACAAAACCTCAACCGCTGGATCTTTTTGTCTTTATGTGGAGAGGTGTAATTCATGGGGTAATCTAATGGTGAAGATTGGTTGTGTCACCAATTATGTCTAAATTTTGTGTTCCAATAGACTTTCTCATATATATATATATATATATATATATATATATATATATATATATATAAAAAAATCCTTATCTAGCATCATTTCGTAGACATGTCCACAAGTATTTTAATTAAATGTTTAACATTATCGGTTTTTGGTAAAATTATTGGAGCTGTAGTGTAAATAAACCTTTTTTGAGTTAATCATTGGATTGGGGGGAAAAAAAGATGCTACAAAGGCTGAAAAGTTAGGAAATAGCGCAATTTATGGAGAGCCGTTGGATTCAAGGAATGGAAGAAATAATAGTCATCGGATCTGTTTTATGATATTTTGACAAATTAATTTTTGGCTCTTATAGCATTTTTGAAAAAAAAATCCTTTCATATTTCATATAATCATACTTGTTTGTCATTTGTTTGGTGGAGCCAAAATCAAGAGGCTTAAACGAACCGTAGCCACATCAAGAAAAATATATATAATTTAATGAGCAACGTCAACAACAATAACAGTAAACAAAGTATATACATAACAGCATAAATAAGCTCATGCATGCGACAATACTAGAGAACAAGATTACATACTGGTTTTATTTGTATTTTGTAGGACAGAACTAATAATACAAATACATTACTGTGGTCATGCCACCAAGCTGAAAACTAAGTTTTATTATATTATTATTGCACATAAATCAACTACCAACCAATATATATATATATATATATATATATATATATATATATATATATATATATATATATATATATATATATATATTTGCAGAACTCAAAGTAGAAAGGGGAGACGGTCTATTAGTTGACTATTGTAAACATACAAGTATAAAAATCTTTCCAGTAATGGACAGAGTGTGCCCACGTACCTCGTACGCTTATTTTATTGCTGCCGACTCATAAGACCCCCCAATTGAGTAACTCTCTTTTGTTTATTCCCATATAAAATAAAATAATTCATACAACAACATGATAATACTAAATTAAAACCATGAGCTGTGCACATTATTTATGTAGCTATATTATTCTTTTCATCATTCAAGGTCATTATTTTAATTGGCATGCATCTCATACCCTGCATCGAAAACAATATGATATTGTAAGGATACCTTGTTTCTTATGAAGATCAATTGTGCAACAATTGCAGCTGTCTAATACCTACTGGTTGTGGCACATTGTTTAATTAAACGGCTGTGTTTGCAACTCAAATATCTTTAAATTTGGATGGTAGTACAATTGGGTACAATATTCCTACACATGTTTTGCTCGCAGGTTCATAAGATCCGGATGCCTTTGCATAAATTGGACTCCTGCTGCTGTATTGATTCCTGAGCAGTGGACATAAACACATGGTGAACTCCACTGTCGTTTGGCTTTTGAATTTGTTGAAGGGGCAAAGTTGTTGCTGTCGCAAGAAAAGAAAAGCAAAATTTCATGTGTACGTTATGATTTTTATGAGGCAGTTAGTTTCCTAGGTTCTTCTCTTATGTGTACCAATAGATAAGTACCGGTAGATAAGTCTATTATTGGTGTATCATATTTCTGTGGGGGCCCTTCATTTATTATTTTTGTTTCCCAGCCATTTTGAGAAAGAGAAATGTATTTACTAGCCTTTGTCCCAAGCATTTAGGAGCCATCCTTGTGCACGTATGTCCTATGTTTTATTTGTAATGGACGAGGTTTATTATTAAAATTCACTTGTTCTAAAGAAGCCTTGGTTTAAATTTGTGGAACAGCATCGATTTGCTGCACCTTTTGACTTTGCAGCACGGCACTTGCCATCATTTTATTTGTTGCTATGTGATACAAATCATGAATTCAGGTTCCTTCTTCAACTAAGCCTCCTTTTTGGAAGATATAGATGACTTTGCATTTATGCATATTGTGTTACGTGTGATGCAAATTGGGTTACGTTGACTGTAAACAATGTGTTGTCTGCGATCATTAATGGATCAATCAAACAGTTGAATGATCCGGATGCGGGGATGTGTTCAAAAAGAACGTCTGGTTGTGATGTGGGAAAACAAACTTATAAATGGGCCATTTTAAATTATTTTCTAAATTCGATCATTTATTTAGTTTTAAATGCACATAATAAAGCATATTCAATGAATATACATATTTCAAATTAATTGGTGAAACTACTGTTACCATTGTTATTAAAGCAATGTTGCCAACAATTTACCGTAGAAACTGATAAATATCATTATTATATCGCTTATAATTGGTATACCAATTTCATGTAAAAATCGTTGTTGATCGACCGATAATGATAAATCTATCATTACTTTAACAACTCTAAATGAAACAGTGAATGTGAAAAGTTGATGTTAAGATAAGGAAAAACATACTTAAAGTAAGGAGTACAGCGTGGCAAGGATTCAAAGCAAGAAGGCAAGATGGCGGCGAAGTGGCACGAGAAGAAGCAGGGTAGATGCATAATAAGAAAGAAACAAGAGTTGCAAGAGCCTCCTCTTCTCGTCAGGACAACCATCAAACATAAATTCATGTTCGACAATCATACCACGCAACATTTTAGGTTTTATTCTACATGGTATTTTTCCGTATCAAGAAGTTCCATTTTATAGTTCGGTTTAGAAAGAATTTTTGTTTTAGATATTAATTTAACAATGAATGCGTTCCGATGATTGATTATTCAGACTATACTCTCTTTTTAGATCAAATACCAAACTACTATATCTATTATCTACTATAATATATTTTCCTATGAATAATCAAATACTTAAACTAAATGGAAGCGATTAGCCAATTTCTCAATGTTGGAGTTGATCCTAAAGAGGTACGACCTATGAATTTATCTTGAATTAGAATCCCTTGCCACAACTTTTTCAAGTTTTGTAGAAGGAATAACCCTTATTTGTACATTGAATTGGTCAAAATACGCAGATTTCTTGAATTTTTGTAGACGATTAGATCCAACAGCAGGGTAATTATGGTTGAGCGTTATTGCTCATCATCATTTAAGAATTGCAATTCTTTTATTGATCGCGGGGCATATGTATAGGACCAATTGGGATATTGGCCATGACTCTAAAGACATTTTAGAGGCTCATAAAAGTTCTATTTCAATTTCTCGATTATTATATGATGATTTCTTAACTTTCCATATATAGAAAGAGTCTGGTTAGAAATGACATCTCTTATGTTAATGATATCATCTTCTTCGATTGAATGGCATCTATTATGTAAATCACACCAAAGAATATATTGAATGAACGTAACTGGGATATGGATGAAACACAATGAAATAAAGACACTTTGAGGTTCCTATGAAATGAGGCACGGAACGAAAAACGAAGAACTTCTGGATGTTACGAAGAAGCTTCAGACTCATGGGTTAAGAATGGGACTTGAAGCCTACGATGTCGAACTTTCCATTGTTCCTCAATAGCTCAATCGTAGAGTGATCGACTATTATCTAATTGGTCGCATGTTCGAATCCTATTTGATGAGATTTAGCCCATATTCAGTAACATATGTGTATTATTTGAAACACCTTACAATTTATATCACGAATCTTTTAGATAACCCATTAAGGAATTAAAAACCATAGTGTATTGAGACTAGGCCCGGTGCAGTGTAAAATTGGGCCCTAGGCGAGTATTGCACTATTTCAAAGCTGAATTTGGACCCTGAGCAAACATCAGATAAAGTAACCAAAACATGAATAAAAAGGTAAACAAGGTTAGTGTCAAATGCTAATGCCCAGATTTGAACTCATGACCAACCGATACATTCAATACATGATGCCAACTGAGCTACGATACCATGTGTTCAAAGTACAAATATATATTAGAACTTTTCGAAATTTTTTGCCCTTCATAAATTGGGCACTGGACCGTCGCCCAGCTTGCCCGGGCCCAGGGCCGCCCCTAATTGTGATGAATGATTTGATCAAAATTCTCCTTTTATAGATTTGCACTACTGAACCGTTATCCAACTCAATCTGACTAAACTGCTCTCAAATTTGACATGGTTCTTGGAAGGAATAGCATCAAGCGTAGAATCCTGGGTGTTTTCAATATCCCCAAATGAAAGGAGAATTGATCCATGGTCGGTTAGATTGATAAAATATTTCTAAAGAAACAAATTTTATTCCATATAAACCAATACTTAGAAGAACTCATATTAAGAGAAAAATGGAACATCCTCAAATGGCAACTAAGGCACAAGCATTTCCCTTTTTTTTGTCTTTCCTAACTTCTTTCTTCCTCCTTGCATCTTCCTTTCCTCCGACTTCAGATCTTCCCTATCCCCCTTGAACCCAAGCTTTTCTCCTTGTGGATTAGCTGCTTCCTGCCAGATCCAGATCTATGACCCTATCCTGAGCCAACTTTTCCATAGTTGATGTCGGTTTCCTTCTCTCACCTAGATCTCTTTTTTGGTAGTCAATCGCTAAAATCCTCTCTTTTCTCGAACTCCCAGATCTAGCTTACCTTATCTTCGATTTCGAGCCTACACTGGTTCTTTGTTTTTTGCCCAACCAGTATCATCCTTGATCTCTTTAGGTTGCCTTCTTCATCTATAGGCTTACATCGACACCAGTGTCGATCTAGTAGGTGTCAGAGCTCAACTCTATCTATCCTCCGACCATCTATGCCCCATGACAAACTAGCTTCGTTGCTAGTGACGAGCTAGTATTTCTGTGCTGCTCTAGTACGACTTTTGGGCTTTGCTTGGTTTTGGTTTTAGATGTGCTTGAGACCGTTTGCATACGCTTTTCTCTGGTTTCGGGTATTAGACAAATCCGTTATGTGTGTGTCGTCTTAGTTTGTTAGGGTCTTGGAGTGTTGGTTGTTGTTAATCTGCTTTTTGTTTCGGTCGCTGCTTCTTTTCTAGTTTGGACCTGGTATTGATAACATTGGTTGTGTAACAACCCATATTTTACACAATAAATATATAAAGAAGATAATAAAATGAACACTAAGTAATAAACTATTCAGAATTTGGTAAAACAGACTTTACCATTGCGTTCGTTACGAAATTTTGGTTTAGACAGACTCTTGGTTTTCATAAGTTAGATTAAGTATGAAGAAGTTATGAACTAAACAAGCTTGAACTAAAATAATAGATTATATAATTTAATATAACTGAACGCAGAAAACAACGATCACTGGGCGACCTAACAGCACGTGGGTCGACCCATGGGTTGACACTAGTGTCGACCCATGCTGAAGGTGGGCCGACCCACCTGCATGCAGGGTGGATTCCTGCCCTTGAACTGGCTGGTTTATATATTATATTCTTTGCCAACTCAGCTTGAGGTGTACAGTTTTATTTAATAACCGTTACTGCCATAATTAACAATGAGCTAAGCTGGCGGTAAAAGGGTATCAGATAACCGAAAACTCACCTGAAAAACTCTCAGAAAGTAGGGCCAAGAAACAAGAAGAACCAAGAGCAGGAAGAAATAATACGAAAAGCCGCATCAACCGAAATCCTCCTAGGGGAAAGGGTCATAAAAACTACAGGACGAAACCGACAGGATCTATCCGTCAGGGTCAATCCAACAAAATCCTTCTAACTGTAATGGTTCGATAGAAGATTCTATGACAAAGAATCATCTTGATCCAAAACCAAGAAAGTCAAAATCAATAAACCCGTCGGATGAAGCTCAAATGGACCTTCGATAATGATGCACTGAAGAACCGATACACCTAAAGGCAAGGGCATCGAAGGAACTAAACTAAGAAGACGCAAGGATCTTCTGGGGCCCGCTTCCGGGGCTTTTTCAGCACGAATACCGAAAGACTAAATCCACAAATAAAATAGAAGTGACACCAGAGGCCACCCTTTCAAGGATCTAGGATGCTTCATAAGAACTCCGTCAGAGAACTGATTGGGACCCAAGCAGAGATACAGGCTACCCGTACTAATCTACCTAGTACCGAAACCCATAGCGGTTTCGAACCGGTAGTTATCAACATACACCATGAGGTCAAGCCCCTCTAAGTATTCACGATAAAGCCCGAAGCCTACATCAGAAAGCTTACGTCCGAGAGCCTACATTCAGGAGTTGCTGTCAAGGATTCAAGTACCTTCCAAATACCATAACTAATACTCCAAAGACGACCGGAAGTCAAGCACCCGAAGCTAAGGATAGACCGGCCAAGACCCTCAGGGGACCAATAGCCCATTAGCGGAAGGAGCCTTAAACCACTATAAATAAAACCCCAGAGGTCCCATGTAGGGGGGATCGGAATTTTCCAAAACGCTTGTACTATCAAAAATAGCTTAGCACTGAAATTAATTGGGGGATTTCCCTATGACATTCATGTACTCACAGCAAACGTTGAATAAAAAGAGATCTTCTTATGAGAAAATTGCTCTATAAGTGTATATTGTCATTTTCTGATCATCACCGTTGTAGTTTACTGTTCATTTTTTAGATAAGCGTGGATTTCCGTCCCAATATGTCCTTGAATAGTAGAATGTACTTTGTTCTCTGAGTTCGAATCCATTCTGATTGTCCTCGACAATCCCATACCTCCCAGTTTCAATATCTAGGGTGGTAATCCGATTTAACCCAAAATATAGCCAATCCACCATTTCCTCTTTTGAATCCGTCCCTGCTGACCTATCTTCGGTGTTAACGAAAAATATCATTAACGTTTTGGCGCTAGAAGGAGGGCTTGAACCTCCGACCTTGTGGTTAACAGCCACATATCCATATGTGTTGTTCCGTCTCGGATTGGAATGAACCTTAAGGAGGTGAACATTATGGATAAAAAACCTCTACTAGTTGCCGACGGATTTCCCATGACCGGGGCAAGTATTAACGAGCCATGGTGATCGAAAGATTCAAATAGAAACCCTCCATATCCAAGGGAAAGAGAAGGATGTAGAACTATGACCCTGATCGATGGAGCATTAACCCCTTCCACATAGGACCAACTCCGATTTTTGCCCAACCCTCGACGGAGAGATATAACTCCTTTCTCCTTGCCAAAGAAGCCATCCTCACAAAGGCTAAAGGAATCATATTCGAACAAAGCGTTGAGAACACTTCCATCCTTCTGGCCGATAAAAAGTCGGAAAGAGATATACCCCTATGTCGAAAGGCGGTAAAAAGGAAGTGTAGAGATAAGGAAGGAATGACAAAATTGAATAATAAAAAGTCCAAAATGCAACAACGGAAGAAGAATTTCGAGTCAAAGTTACCAAAAGGGTTGTAAGCTCACTATATCGATTGAGGGTACCTATTTCCTGACTAGACATGAGTTAAACTTTTGGCCGTCCCTCAAGAAGAAACCCAAGAATGAAGCTAAGAGTGAAGGATCGTATTGCTACTACCATATGGGAAACGGGCACGAAACAAACCACTGCCGAGTTCTAGAGGGGATGGTCATCAAATTCTTAAACCAAGGAAAATTACAAAGTTATGTAAAGAAAGCATAGGAGGTCACGTCGCCGAGATCCTCTTGAAATAGTAAGGAAATGATTATTCTCCCAGCTACAGAGGAGAGAAACTCTACAAAAAAATGAGCAAGGAAAGGTCAAGTCACAAATGGATAAAGAGAAGAAAAACGCCCGTCCGCACTAAATTAGTCCGGGCGTGCCCCGGAGGCAGATGGTGTGTTAGTCTTTCTCCATGCCCAAATCAGAGGGGGCATGGTTAAAGCATCAAAAGCATAAGCCTCCGTTTCACACCAGAAATGGTCGTGGCGGTTCATCTAGCTTTAAGCACGCCCTGCCTCTGCTCGTAGAAGAGTACGCCATGCCTCTGATAGAACTAAGCATGTCCTACCTCTGCTCGCTAAAGAGCACGTCCTACCTCTGCTTATGTTCCGCGTTACATGCAGAAGGGAATGTAAACACCTATCATCGCCTACGATGGTCAGGATAGGGCACCCCTTGGAGGGGGTGGCGTATAAGCCTCTATCAGTGCCTACGATGGCCTATATAGAGCATTAAAAAAGTAAACCTTAGTTCTGTGCCTACGAGGTCCCCATCTAAGTTTCTAAGACCTTATCATCGCCTACGATGTTGTTTGCGAACAAATTAAACAATTGTAAACAACTGTAAAATCCGCTCGGTTTTCCTAAACAACAAGGGTTGTTGTAGAGGGTGTCGAACACTGAGACCAAATTATTTTCACTAATAAATCCAATTAAGTTATTCCAGGATTTTGATTGATTGAAAACACAGAAAATAACAACAATTAAATAAAAAGAGAGATTTATATAATTAAAGAAAGAAATTAGGGGGCGATGACATAAATTAGATTAATATTCATCAATAGCCAAACAGATTAATCAGATCTAATTCATGTTTCTGTCACAAACATGAATCAACGATAATTAGGTTTCTAGAAACAATTATGTGAATAACAACAAGTATAGCCTATGCAGGAGCTAAGCTCTTAAACAACCATAGGCTATCAGGAAAATTCACTAATTTATTTCTAAAACCCTAAATATTAGATCTAAATTTGACAAACGTTAGATCGAACTCGAATATACCCAGTGAAGGAGCATAGCTCTTAAACGACACAGAGTATGAAGGTTCAGATCCAACCCTTGGTTCAGATCTAGATCTACATACATGAAGTTCTAATCTCTTTGGCTATGTGATTCATATTGAATCTAATCCAGCGTCATCACCCCTTAATTAAAGGAGATTAGCTAGACATAGCTAAAAAAGAAGAGAAACAGAATATATATAACATAAATAAAATGCAGTAAAAAGTAAAAAGAAAGGGAGAAGAAGAGTTTTATTCCAAGAAGAGAATTACATAATAAAACTAAGTGTGTTTTTACATGAATGAGATACAATGTATTTATATTTGCATTGGCCAAGACTAAGAGGCTGATTACAAAATGCGGGACAAAAGATTTATCTTAAATAACACATAAGCCAGTGTGAATGCAACTGTAGAATGAGAGGCCTTGCAAATGAGCTAATGTGAACACATGCAAAGAAAATAGGTTGCGGGCTTCAACTCCAATTGCCTTGGGAATGAATAAGAACTCCAAGTGATCATTATGGAAAAGCATTGAATCTTGACATTAAAATATGCAGTAGAAGGTGATTGAACAACAACATTTTTTTAGGTCTTTAAGCTTTAATCCAGCTCTAAAAATCAACACTCTTCTTCCACCAATTCGTCAAACTTTTCAACAATTAAGTGCATTCATCCATTCATCATAAATAATCTGGAAACAAAACTATAAATACACAGTTTTAGTTATTTTAAAGAGAAAATAAGATAAGTATGCGGATGAAATATACACATTTACGTGTATATCAGATGGTCATGATAAAGCGCCTCTTGGAGGGAGGTCGGGTAAGTCCTTGGGCCCTGCTTGTGGATAAGCTAGCCAAGCGCGCCGGACGCACAGGCCCAGAGAGTGGCCAACAAAGCACGTACATCCTCTGTTTTGACACCAAAAGCCCAAGGAGTGGCTCAAGAAGTACGTACAACCTCCGTTTCACAAATCAAATCCAAAGGGGATACCGAAACAATAAATACCAGAGGGGGTTCCGGTCTACTACTATTAATACCCGAATCTGGGTCGATTCGATGTTTCATAAATACCGGAAGAGGTTCTGGTCTACTATTATTAATACCCGAATCTAGGTCGATTCGACGTTTCATACATACTGGAAGGGGTTCCGGTTTACTACTATTAATACCCGAATTTGGGTCGATTCGGTGGTTCATAAATACCTGAGGGGGTTCCAGTCTACTACTATCAATACCTGAATCTGGGTCGATTCAGCGGTTCATAAATACCAGAGAGGGTTCCGGTCTACAACTATCAATACCCAAATCTGGGTCGATTCGGCGTTTCACCAATACCGGAGGAGGTTCCAATCTTCTATTATTAATGCCTGAATCTGGGTCAATTCGGCTCTTCACAAATACCGGAGGGGGTGCCAGCCTTCTACATATTAATGTCCGAATCTGGATTGAAAAGACCTTCGCAAGCGTTAGAAGAAGGCTCCGGCCGTCAGTATATGATTGTCCAAAGATCTCCAAAGTAATTATCTCAAATCGAAGCAACCATTGGTATGCCCACGGGAAAGTGTAACTAGGGCTGCACAAAGTATGGGTTGGTTCGGGTTATACCAAATACTTTATCCGACCCGCATAGGTATGGGTTTAAGGTAGCTCAACCCGTACCCGACCCTATATGAGGTTGGATATGGGTTGGGTTGTAGTATGGGTTGGGTCGGGTTAAGTAAGGTTGGGTTGGGTCACTTGAATACAATAAAAAATGAGAATATGAGGGATTTTTTCTAAAAATTATATCAAAATATTCAGCATAATATATCAGATTTTAGCTAGCATAATGCATTTAAAATAACCGATTCATTACAAGACATATAATTAAAATTTCATTGTAAAACACATCATATGAAATTAATTTACTACATAGTTGAGCAAGTGTTTCATTTTAAAATACATTAAAATGCTCTTTAAAATATATTTATCAAATTCTATCTAGTTTGGATTGACATGAAATATTTTTTTGTACATTTATTATAGAATACATAAACATTATTCTAGGATTATACTATTCTAATTTTAATTGGATGCATATTAAATTAGTTTTTTTAAATAGGTTTGGGTTGGGTTAAAATGAGGTTGGGTTGAACAAAATGTCAAACCCGACCCGCATATAGTATGGGTTACAAATTGTAACCCATATCCGATCCGAACTAGGATGGGTTGGGTTTATGTGGGTTGGGTCGGGTTGGTGGGTTGGGTCGGGTTGGATATGGGTTGTGTGCAGCCCTAAGTGTAACACCCCACCTCCGTTAAGGTCACTCACAAAGGGAATGCCTTAACTTTGGTGGAGCATTTTAGTAAACAGAACAGAAACTTACAAGACAGATAAAACAGTACTTGAAAATTTTTAACTTTATTACAGCGGAAACAGAAATCAATATGGTTACACCCTTTCAAATCTCAGAATTCAAGTACAAAATATCAGTCTTGTACAAAAGCCATCAAAATGCATGGTTTAAAATCATAATCCCCATAGAACGGAAGCTATACAGAGCCAAGCCATACTTTAAGCTGAGAAATCCGGATCAAGCTATAGTATTCCCTCCTTGGATAACCTGGGGGGAAACGGAAGAAAGGAGGCGAAACAACAAGGGTCAGACAAAATGTCTGGCAAGTCCAGTGACTTTCATCATATGAACAGATAATAATAATATGACATGAACATAAAACTGGATGAGAGATAACTGTAACAGGTGTAGCAGATATAACAGAAGAACAGAATGACATAAACTATTGCTTTACACTTCTCTGCACTAATACTAGTATAACAGAATTAGGTGTAACCCTAATGTCTAAACTGAAACAGGAACGGGTACAGAATAATTTAACAGAAACAGAATGCTAATAATGGGCCTTTACTACCCGATCAGAAACAGACAGAAGCAGAAATAGATCAATCCCTACGAAAACAGAATGTAGAATTAGGTGTACACTAGTAATGGGCCTTTACCACCCGAACAGACGGTACCACGCAGAAACAGACAGGTGTTACCACCCAACAGAAACAGACGGTACCAACAGAAACAGACAGAACTAAGTGTACCCTAAAACCCTACCCCAAGCGATCGGCTCCCTAATACATAAATATCCTGTGTCGGCCCGACAGTAGAATGTATCACTCCCTAAAGTGACAACCAATTGGCACAGACCTATTTACAGATGTCACAGTGTCTTACATCCTCAGAGGCAGACCGGGATCCATGCACGCACATGACCCGGTTGGAATGCACCATCAACACCCCTCGCCATTATCAGAATGAACCACTTATAATTAGTTCAGTAAGCGTGCCCGGACCCTACCTACTGTTGGGTCAAAGTTTTGATACCAGAAAGGGTTACTGACTAATATGGGTCCCAAACAACAGATGACACAAGTAATTCCCCTCCTAACCATGTGTCCCCAGACTAGCAGATCTCAGATTAACTTGTTTACAAGTTCAGACATACAGAATTCAGATTTACTAGTTCACAGATTAAGTTAACAAGTTTTCAGACTAACAGATCAGATGTACAGATTTTTCAGATTTGTCAAACTTTGTATTGGGCCTACAGATTCATGGACGGGTTTACTACACCTATTAATCCAGTTGGTTTAACCCTATTTCCCCCAATACATTTTAGACGTCATTCTTTTCTTAGATTTGCATTAATGAATTATTAATGCCCAGACCTCTCACATTAGGTCGCTAGCTTTTGGCCGCTGGATGGGCCGGGCGGTTCCGGGCAGACTTCTGCCACAAGCCAGACCTAACCTCGTGTCTTAAGCAGGTTATGACTAACTTCTCACATTAGAACCTATTGTTTGCGGCCACTGGATGTGCCGGGCGGTTCCGGGCAGAATTACGCCGCAAACTCATTCTAACCTCGAGTTAGTCACGTTTATCTTTGCGGCCAATTAATTAATAATTTACCGTTTTATGCGCACGCCCAATATATATGCCAATTCAGATTATATCAATAACAGGATGATTATATCAACACAGCAGATAACATATTTTAGCAGATAACAGATTTTCCAGATTATATGACTTAACGGATTTAACAGATTTAGCAACTTAGCAGATTTTGGCATATAACAGGTTAGGCATTTAAACAAATAAATTTAACAGATTTAGGCACTTTCAACAGACTTAGCGGATGACAGATCTAGCAGATGAATAGGTCTAGTAAACTAGGCAGTAGAGCAGAACTAGCAGATTAAGCAATATAACAGAACTAGCAGATTAGGCGATATAATAAAACTAACAGATTAGGCAAATATAGCAGAACTAGCAAATTAGGCAATTATAACTGATTTTCATCATTCCTTAAAGTTTCACATATCTTGCCTAATTATAAATTTGGCCTAAATTTGCATGCCTAAATAGTGGTCATGATTCACACTAGGATCATATACCCTACGTTTGCATTGAATTTGCATGTCACAGATTATGGTCATAATTTACATGTCCCAATTTAGTTCCACTTGCCTAGTACAAAAGATTCCCATATAAATTATACCAACTATAGCCATCTATTTCAATGCATGTCATACATTCAAAAATCTCCTACTTAGGTGTTATTCACACTTGATAGTTATCAAATCTTAATATGGATCTTCACACCTAAGTTATAATCCGTTATAAAATATGCCCAAGGATCTAGATCTAACATATGATATGTGTTTTAGTTCAGATCTTAATATTCCAGATTTGCAAGTTATGTATTATCATATGATAATCCCAAACAGTCATATATGCACAGATCTAGATCTAGTTTATATACTCAAATCAGTACAAGATCAGTCCAATTATGCCTTAGATTTATGTTCTAAGTTCCAAGTCCAACTTATGTTCTTTCCTCAAATCAATCACATATCGGTCATGCCCAATTTATGCACATTCATTTGATTGTCCCAAACATTTTAACGTATGTTGATCTCTTATAAGATTGGCTCAGGCTCGTGGTAGCCTGGCTATAGAACAGAAAGAGGAAAGAGGTACAGAATAAAACAGATCAGATCAGAACAGAACAGATATAACCTCAGATTCAGATTTAGAGTTCATGTCACAATCAAAATTAACGTTTATATCGGAAAGTAACTGCACTTGCCTTAATTGGATTAAAGAAAGAACTCTAGTTGTTGTAGAACCGTTGCAGAAGCTCTAATCTCTAATTGAATTTAGGTTGATGTTGATTGTCTTCTAGTTTTGATTCCAGCAGAGTAGCAACGCCATTTTTATTTTTAATTTAGAACAGAGGCAGAGTAGAAGCAGAATAGAATTGTGTGCAGAGAAGGCTGGGTTTAGGGCTGTTTAAATAGGTTTAGGCAGACGAATCTAGACAGAAAACGAGACCAGATACATCAGAACGCACCCAGGCAGAAAAGCAGATTCGGAGGCAGGTCGACCCCCAGGTCGACTCTAGGGTCGACCCCCTGGGGGCAGGTCGACTCTAGGGTCGACCTCTGGGGGCAGGTCGACTCTAGGGTCGACCCCTGGGGGCAGGTCGACTCTAGGGTCGATTCCCCAGTCGACCTGGTCTGTGCTGTTTAATTTTTTTCTGAATTTTGGGAGGCCATAACTTGGTCATATGGACTCCGATTTACGAAATTTCGGACTCTATTTCGCGTATTTTTCCGAGACGAACGCAATGGCACAGCCCGTTTCCCTTGATTCTGATTTTATATTTTAATTATACTCAGATTTGTAATTCTTAAGTTCACAGAAAATACGGGGTGTTACATTCTCCCCTCCTTAAAGGATTTCGTCCCCGAAATCTTCAAGTTAAGAAGAATGTGTCCTACCATCCAATCACTCATCTACTCAGTCATCATCCACAAGCATCCATTGTCCTTAGAATATTTCTAGTGCTGTATGAACATTTGCAAAAGTGTGTGTATATGTTCGTTATCTAATGCAAAGATCAGGCGGTCTACTGATTCAGTTGACCTCCTTAATGCGAATTATGTCAGTGCCATGAGTCCAATATGTATGCAATTTTCCTATTTGATACATATCATTTCTATATGAGTGCACAACCATCCACTCATATGCAACATCCATGTGCTGATTCAACCATTTTGCATCCATAAAAATTTAAAATGCTCACACATCCATATGCAGTATGAGAGTGTTTTCGAGCCGATCTAGTGCCTAGTGTGTGTATATGCGTCCACGAGCAACCACTTGCATCCACTTGCAACCATCAAACATAACATGTCTCAAACACATGTTTACACCCATTAGGATTCCTATTTATAAGTTGAACACTCGATCGATAGGATACAGTCGAGTGATGGAAGCGAGTACAGATAAGTCAAAGACTTGGTTCCCATTAGACATTGGTTGAGAAAGTAATTCCCCTAAGTATCAACCCCGAAGACCGAAATCAACATCAGATTGACACCCAGAGGATCACCTCCTTTAGCCAATGTCAAAACTGGAAAGCAGAATTATTCAAATATTTACAGACTACTGATACAGATCAGGTTCCCTAATGATTCTTAGGAAGCTAAGCATGATAAAAATCATATCTCACAAAAACTCAGAATGTATGCGTTATACTTGACGTCTAACACAAATATCCCTCAAACCCCAATCTCAAACAGATGAACCATAACCCTTATGGGTCTGAGTCTATAGCAGAATTCAGAAATAATACTAGTATTAAAGTGCAGAGTATCGATTACAAAATCAAAATACCAGAATCAGAAAAAGTCTTAACTCCATAATCAGATAAAGAAATTAAACCTACTATAGAAATTTTCCTATTTCTATCCTAGCCACTAGCCTCGAGAGTGTTTGCCTGCCCTCCTTGCCCTCGTCTCTTCGGGCAATCCCTAGTGAAGTGTCCCATCTCTCCACAGTTGAAGCAAGTGCCTTTCCTTTTTCTGTAATCCTTGTTCAGATGAGTCGAGCTCCCACAAGTAAAGCACTTTTTCCCCTTCTTATCTTCAGTCTTTTCATCCTTCTTTTGTGTTTCCTTTTTGGGCCCCGCTTTCTTATTCTGTGGTTCTTCCTTCTTTGTCTCTTTCGTGCCCTTGTCTTCCTCGTGCAGTAGTGCCATGTCCACCAATTTCTCGTAAGTCGCTCCCATGGGTACATGGGTCATGACTAGGCTGTGCAGTGGCTCGTTCAATCCTTTAACAAAGCGGAGAGCCTTTTTATGCTGAGTGTTGACTAAATCCAATCCGAACCTAACTAGTTGGTTGAACTGGTTGACGTATTCCTTGACCGTCATACTTCCTTGCTTAAGAGATAAGAACTTTTCCAATTGTAAACTCCGTTCAGCTTGCGAGAGAAATTTTGTCTCAAACCTTGTTCTGAAATCTATCCATGTCTCAACCAGCCTCTCGGCGTTAGTGACTTCCCACCAGTAGGAAGCTTCGTCTTTGAGCAGCCATACCGCCAACTGTACCTTCTGCCTATCGTCCACCTCGAAGATAACGAATAGATCCTCAGTTTCTTTGAGCCAATTCCTCGCTTCTACGAATGATTCAGTTCCTTTGAAATCCTTCCCACCCATGGCCCTAAAATCTCTACAGATCTTTGAGAAAGCAATTGCACGAGGAGGGGGTGGAGGAGGGGGATCATTTGCTGGACCTGCAGCGGCGGTCCTAGCCTCAAGATATTGACGAAACCAACCGGGTACATGAACACCCTCTGGTATCTCAGATGCTTCAGACATGCTGAAACGAAAAAGGAAAGGTTCAATACAAAAAGGACTGTAAGAAAGATATATGGCTCTTGGGGATTATGTTTTTCAAAATAAGCTTTATTTTTAAAAATACTTCCTTTCAAAAACTTTTTGAAAATAGTTTTCAAAACTTTTTATAAAATCTGGTAACCTTCAGCTCTGATACCAAGTGTAACACCCCACCTCCGTTAAGGTCACTCACAAAGGGAATGCCTTAACTTTGGTGGAGCATTTTAGTAAACAGAACAGAAACTTACAAGACAGATAAAACAGTACTTGAAAATTTTTAACTTTATTACAGCGGAAACAGAAATCAATATGGTTACACCCTTTCAAATCTCAGAATTCAAGTACAAAATATCAGTCTTGTACAAAAGCCTTCAAAATGCATGGTTTAAAATCATAATCCCCATAGAACGGAAGCTATACAGAGCCAAGCCATACTTTAAGCACTTCAAGCAAAGAGAAATCCGGATCAAGCTAAAGTATTCCCTCCTTGGATAACCTGGGGGGGAAACGGAAGAAAGGAGGCGAAACAACAAGGGTCAGACAAAAAGTCTGGCAAGTCCAGTGACTTTCATCATATGAACATATAATAATAATATGAAATGAACATAAAACTGGATGAGAGATAACTGTAACTGGTGTAGCAGATATAACAGAAGAACAGAATGACATAAACTATTGCTTTACACTTCTCTGCACTAATACTAGTATAACAGAATTAGGTGTCACCCTAATGTCTAAACTGAAACAGGAACGGGTACAAAATAATTTAACAGAAACAAAATGCTAATAATGGGCCTTTACTACCCGATCAGAAACAGACAGAAGCAGAAATAGATTAATCCCTATGGAAACAAAATGTAGAATTAGGTGTACACTAGTAATGGGCCTTTACCACCCGAACAGACGGTACCATGCAGAAACAGACAGGTGTTTCCACCCAACAGAAACAGACGGTACCAACAGAAACAGACAGAACTAAGTGTACCCTAAAACCCTACCCCAAGCGATCGACTCCCTAATACATAAATATCTTGTGTCGGCCCGACAGTAGGGTGTACCACTCCCTAAAGTGACAACCAATTGGCACAGACCTATTTACAGATGTCACGGCGTCTTACATCCTCAGAGGCAGACCGGGATCCATGCACGCACATGACCCGGTTGGAACGCACCATCAACACCCCTCGCCATTATCAGAATGAACCACTTATAATTAGTTCAGTAAGCGTGCCCGGACCCTACCTACTGTTGGGTCAAAGTTTTGATACTAGAAAGGGTTACTGACTAATATGGGTCCCAAACAACATATGACACAAGTAATTCCCCTCCTAACCTTGTGTCCCCAGACTAACAGATCTCAGATTAACTTGTTTACAAGTTCAGACATACAGAATTCAGATTTACTAGTTCACAGATTAAGTTAACAAGTTTTCAGACTAACAGATTAGATGTACAGATTTTTCAGATTTGTCTAACTTTGTATTGGGCCTACAGATTCATGGACGGGTTTACTACACCTGTTAATCCAGTTGGTTTAACCCTATTTCCCCCAATACGTTTTAGACGTCATTCTTATCTTAGATTTGCATTAATTAATTATTAATGCCCAGACCTCTCACATTAGGTCGCTAGCTTGTGGCCGCTGGATGGGCCGGGCGGTTCCGGGCGGTTCCGTGCAGACTTCTGCAACAAGCCAGACCTAACCTCGTGTCTTAAGCAGGTTATGACTAACTTCTCACATTAGAACCTATTGTTTGCGGCCACTGGATGTGCCGGGCGGTTCCGGGCAGAATTACGCCGCAAACTCATTCTAACCTCGAGTTAGTCACGTTTATCTTTGCGGCCAATTGATTAATAATTTACCATTTTATGCGGACGCCCAATATATATGCCAATTCAGATTATATCAATAACAGGATGATTATATCAACACAGCAAATAACAGATTTTAGCAGATAACAAATTTTCCAGATTATATGACTTAACGGATTTAACAGATTTAGCAACTTAGCAGATTTTGGCATATAACAGGTTAGGCATTTAAACAAATAAATTTAATAGATTTAGGCACTTTCAACAGACTTAGCGGATGACAGATCTAGCAGATGAATAGGTCTAGTAAACTAGGCAGTAGAGCAGAACTAGCAGATTAAGCAATATAACAGAACTAGCAGATTAGGCGATATAATAAAACTAACAGATTAGGCAAATATAGCAGAACTAGCAAATTAAGCAATTATAACTGATTTTCATCATTCCTTAAAGTTTCACATATCGTGCCTAATTATAAATTTGGCCTAAATTTGCATGCCTAAATAGTGGTCATGATTCACACTAGGATCATATACCCTACGTTTGCATTGAATTTGCATGTCACAGATTATGGTCATAATTTACATGTCCCAATTTAGTTCCACTTGCCTAGTACAAAATATTACCATATAAATTATACCAACTATAGCCATCTATTTCAATGCATGTCATATATTCAAAAATATCCTACTTAGGTGTTATTCACACTTGATAGTTATCAAATCTTAATATGGATCTTCACACCTAAGTTATAATCCGTTATAAAATATGCCCAAGGATCTAGATCTAACATATGATATGTGTTTTAGTTCAGATCTTAATATTCCAGATTTGCAAGTTATGTATTATCATATGATAATCCCAAACAGTCATATATGCACAGATCTAGATCTAGTTTATATACTCAAATCAGTCACAGATCAGTCCAATTATGCCTTAGATTTATGTTCTAAGTTCCAAGTCCAACCTATGTTCTTTCCTCAAATCAATCACATATCGGTCATGCCCAATTTATGCACATTCATTTGATTGTCCCAAACATTTTAACGTATGTTGATCTCTTATAAGATTGGCTCAGGCTCGTGGTAGTCTGGCTATAGAACAGAAAGAGGAAAGAGGTACAGAATAAAACAGATCAGATCAAAACAGATATAACCTCAGATTCAGATTTAGAGTTCATGTCACAATCAAAATTAACGTTTATATCGGAAAGTAACTGCACTTGCCTTAATTGGATTAAAGAAAGAACTCTAGTTGTTGTAGAACCGTTGCAGAAGCTCTAATCTCTAATTGAATTTAGGTTGATGTTGATTGTCTTCTAGTTTTGATTCCAGCAGAGTAGCAACGCCATTTTTATTTTTAATTTAGAACAAAGGCAGAGTAGAAGCAGAATAGAATTGTGTGCAGAGAAGGCTGGGTTTGGGGCTGTTTAAATAGGTTTAGGCAGACGAATCTAGACAGAAAACGAGACCAGATACATCAGAACGCACCCAGGCGGAAAAGCAGATTCGGAGGCAGGTCGACCCCCAGGTCGACTCTAGGGTCGACCCCCTGGGGGCAGGTCGACTCTAGGGTCGACCCCCTGGGGGCAGGTCGACTCTAGGGTCGACTCCCCAGTCGACCTGGTCTGTGCTGTTTAATTTTTTTCTGAATTTTGGGAGGCCATAACTTGGTCATATGGACTCCGATTTACGAAATTTCAGACTCTATTTCACGTATTTTTCCGAGACGAACGCAATGGCACAGCCCGTTTCCCTTGATTCTGATTTTATATTTTAATTATACTCAGATTTTTAATTCTTAAGTTCATAGAAAATACGGGGTGTTACAGAAAGGGCCCACAAAGTTTGGGAATTGACGGAAAGCTCATTGTCAAGAACGAGTCCAAATAAAAAAGGTTGTATCTTCTCTTACTTAAAGTAAACCTCTTAGTTCATTCCTTATGCAAGCAATTTTTACTCATGTTTCATACCAACGGTTATTTACATGTTAAACATCATCAATACACAAGTTTTTTAACCAAAAGTCACATTCTCAATACCCTGATTATGGGTATAAATGCGTGTCACCATTACAAAATGTCTAGGTCTTCTCCATCATTGGACAAAGGAGGGTCGATGGTATGAAGAAGTGCAACGCCTAGTAGCATGTTAAGTCTTCGTACTTTCCTACTCGTTTCGCTTAAATGGTCTGAAGGTCTAATTTTTAGTTTTAAGGCTCTGCTGTAAGCCCTACACATTGCCCTGAGAGACTTGTTTTCCTTTTCCAATTCAAAAACGTTTATACACGAATTGATTTTCTTCTTGCAAATGTCTGATTTGGTCGACATACCTGACAACACGGTCGTGAGAATCCTTGATTAACTTAGTATCATAGATTCCTTTCATCTCAGCTACCACTCTTTTGCACCACTCAGAAATAATTGATTCCTTTAACCCTGGAGGAGGGTTATTCAAGTAATAAGACTTCCAAAGAGCGGGAGCCTTACGAGTTGTCGCATCGCTGGGGGCAAAGACTCCGTCATTATAGGGATATCCTCGAAACAATGTTCCCACATCTCGCACTTTGTAGTAGCATTGTTTAAATCAATTTCTAAATCGACAACACATTGTCGTAGACTCCTTAGCTCATCCTCGAACTCGATAGAGGGTTTAACCTTTATGTAGATCCTCATTCCAAGAATAGTCCTATCCCTATCTTCTAGCTGTCCTTTCAAAGTATTCATCCTCTCAGTCAAGTGTTTGATGGATAAATTTTGATATAAGATCTTCCTATCACGAGAATAAGGGAGAACCTCTCTCATCGTCAATGCTCCTCACTAGGAGGAAAGAATCTCACGTTGATCAACCTGTCCACAGACATACAGGAAAGTGATTACAATTTTATTTTATTTTCAATTTACGAGAATTATACCCTCTTCCTTATACATCTCTGCACGGGTAAACCCGGGACCAACCTACCACGACATATAGACAAAAGGACGAATTACAAAAAAATATCGCTTCTTCATATGTTTATTGTTTACATAGCGCCTCAGCATGTTTAATCCTAAAACTCTTTAACGTAGCTTCACGATCCCCTCTCAGAAAGTTAAAGGAGAGCTGAGGAAATACAGTGTATGTAACACCCCACGTCCATTAATGTCACTCACAATGGAAATGCATTAACTTCCATGGAGGTTATAAGTGAACATAGAATAGAAAAATTACAACAAGACAGATAATAAGTAGTACTTGGAAATCTAAAACCTCATTTTACTGCAGCGGAAATTGAACATGTTTGTTACATCATCAAACCATAAATCATTGTCAAGTACATTATCCATCTTGCTAAAACAAAATTACATAATCCCATTACACAAATAGCCATTAAAGAAGATAACAAGCTGGACTTTACTTCAACGGTCCAAGCTTTCCAAAGAGAGATGAAGCAATCCAATCAAACTCCACTAGAGCCGGGTCCAACCTGAGAACCTGGAGGGGAAAAAGGATAGAAATGGAGGGGGTCAGACATAAAGTCTGGCGAGTATGATAATTCTAACAATACTATTATCAAAATAACTAGACTAAGGCATAAGCTGGAAGACAAGTAAATGTCTATGAACTATTAGGAAGATAAAGATAGCGTTTAAGATAACGTTAAAGATAACGGTAAAGGCACACCTAATTACTAACGAATAATTACTACACTGCACCGCACATTACTACACTGCACCGCACCAGTCACCCTAAAGGTTGATCCCACTTGCTTCACACAAAAACAATATAAATAGCCTTACGTACCCCTAGCTGACTACATAGGTGCCGTCTGCCCCTATCTCCACTAGGTGTACCCCACTACCCACTTGCGATCGGCTCCCTACTCGTAGATACCCGTGCTGGCCCCACAGTGGGGTGTATCACTCCCCTAAAGTGGCAACCCGATACAACTTGAGAATGCACGGCTTATACCTACACGATGCAACAACGTCTTACCTACCAGCCCGGGTCCACACACGCATATGAAACCCGTTGGACTTGCGTTGCCACCGCTCCCCGTTTTGGCCTTTTATAGTCAAGCCCAGTATGCGTGTCCCGTCCTCGACTTGGGTCGAGCCCACAAAGATACGTTTGGGTTACTGGTTGAAATGGGCTCCCACAAGCTACCCACCTAAGCTTGTCAACAATAGTATATCCCACTTAACCCTCTTAGTCATGTTCATTTACATGTGTGTTTGGTTAAGTCTTACTAATCGTATTTCTCATGCCACTAAGGGCACCCACTAGATTCCTCATGCCACCCAAGGCACCTACTTAACTCCCATGTCCCACTTTACATGTTTATCTGGTTAAGTATTTCTTAATTCATTCAGGCCATAACCTCATAAAGACCTCTCACATTAGACTGGCATTTATGGCAGCTGGATTTGCCGGGCGGGTCCGGGAAGTCTTACACCATAAAAGAGTCTAACCTCGTGTCTTTACAACTGTTATGCTTTAGTTTAGGCCTTGGACCTCTCACATTGGGCTGACATTTGTGACCACTGGATTTGCCGAGCGGGTCCGGGCAGGTTTACGTCACAAACGAGTCCAATCTCGTGTCCTAAGCATTGATTATCACTTATAATCTTTTACCCCAGTTTTAATAATTCCCTACTCAAATTATTAATTAACTTAAATTTAATGATGCCCATAATTGACTCAATTATGGTCATCCACTCATGGCATGCAAAATCATATCAATTGCACCCCAACATCTTAATATTAAATCCTTAGTATTACCCCTACCCCACGTTTATACGTTCGCTTATTCAACGCAGAATATACGTTAGACTCGAATAGTCTAACTTACAGCACAAAAATAAATTATCACAACATATAGACAATTAAAATGAATCTAATCATAATAGGGGTGAAACTTGCATAAACTACACATGTTAAGGATCAAAAGGTGTCAACTTGTTAAATGTCACAATTTACATGATATGATCATAGCCCAAATCTATACATAAACTTGCATATGGGGTTTTTAGGCAACATAATGATGGTGTGAACTAGCATAGGATATCACATATGTCATAGCATAATTCTAGATGTCATAATAGATGTCATGGCATATGTTCATAATTTTTCTAATCAATCTAACTTGCATATGTGACTTGTCATATAGATCAATATAGCCCAAACATGATGATTTAATTAATATGAACTAACTAGCATAAATAGTAACATCATGGCTTTTTAACATGTATGATTTATCACAACTTAGCATAGAAACTTTCAACATACATAACATCATCATAGCATGATTTACAACATATAGGATATCATCACCACATAGCATAGGATTAATAACATACATGATAGCATAAGGTTTACAACAACATATATGACAATTCACATCATCTACTCATAATCCATTCATGACTTAACCTAATTAAAATGATAATAATCTTGTTAAGATCATCATACTCACAATTTAGAGAAGAAAATTGAGTTTTGCTTTGCTTTAGGGTTGAGAGAATTAGAATTGAATTACAATTCTTCCTTCTTAGTTGGCGACGACTCCATTGATTTCCATGGCGACGGTATGACGGTAACTATTCTATTTTTCTTATGAATTAGAGTGAGAGACTACCTAGGTATTTGTAGAGTTAGGATTTATTTTAGACCGTCAGATCAACTCAGCACTAACCCCAGCCAACCAGATTAGGTCAGAAACCCTAATGGGTCATTAGTCAATTAAAAACAGGTCAGCCAGAAACCCGAGCCGCCAGACCCAGGTCGACACCCAGGTCGACACTATAGTCGACCTGGGGGGGGGGGGGGGGTAGGTCGACATGGTAGTCGACCTAGGGGGGAGGTCAACACTGGTGTCGACCCCTTGGTCAATCTGCCTGGGCGGGAAAACTCCCGCCCAGCCCGCTTCTGCACTTTCTGTTTGAATTTTAAATTTCTTGCGAGATGTTTTGAATTTTTAGAAACTTCCGATGGCCATAACTTCTTCATACGAAGTCCAAATCACGCAAACTCGGACTCTATTTCAACCAGAATTCCGAGACGAACACAATGGCACAACCCGTTTCCCACAATTCTCACGTCTGAGATTATTTATTCTTTAATTTGTGAATTTTAATATTATCAGAATTACGGGGTGTTACATTCTCCCCTCCTTAAAGGATTTCGTCCTCGAAATCTTCAAGTCAAGAAAAATGTATATCCTAACATCCAAACAACCATCTACTCAACCATCAAACACAGGCATCCATTGTCCTTATAGACTTCTAATTCTTTCATGTTTAAATGCACAGTGTGTGTATATGTCCATATCTAATGCAAAATCAGGCGGTCCACTGATTCAGTTGACCTCCTTAATGCAAACCATGATAGTGCCATGCGTCCATTATGTATGCAAGAGATCCCTAATGCTACATATTATCTCTATATGCGTGCACTACCATTCACCAAAATGCGGTATCCATATGATAGCACAACCATTATACATCCATTTTACAAAATACAGCCATTTATATGCAATATGCAGTATGAAGTGACTGAGCCGATCTAGTGCCTAATAGTGTGTAATAACCCGTAAAATCTGGGCCAGTTTAAAATTTTTATTTTGGTAATTTTAGCGGATTTTGAACATTTAAAATGAATTATTTTAAATAATATCGACGAGAAATTTCTTTTGAATAGAATTAGAACGTATATATTATATACGTCGTCATTAGAATATAAATATTTATTTTATAATTATAAATAGAATTGAAAATGGCGCGGTAGTTCGATAATTCAATTTCAAACTTCAATTGAATGTATTGGGTGCAAAACAATCTGGATTTTAGTGAAACCAAAAACATTAGGATTTATTTGAGAATATCTTTCCAACGAATCCGAAAAATCAAAATTTCATAGCGGGAATCAAAAGATATGTCCAGTTGAAAATTCTGAATAGTCGCTATGGAATTCAGGCCCTTAAAAATAGAAATTTTGCAAACGACCTCGGATTTCGATGAAACCACTTTTGTTGGATCCGCAGTGTCAAATTATTGCTAGATTCCAAATTTCATAATTTTTCGAATCAATATATGAGCGTGGCAAAGGAAAACGCGTTTGACCAGTTTTAGTTGATTTTAATCGACTGGAAAATGGCCATTTTTCCAACGGTCTCAGAATTCGACGAAACTAGTTTTGTTAGGACCGTATCGTCAATACGAAGCTAGAAAATATTTTTCTAGAATTTTTAGAGTTTGTATGTGACCCTGGTAAATTGAAATGCGCGTTCAAATTCAATATATAGAGTTATATGTTGATTTTGACGAAAACTGATCGAGACGATCAAATCAGCCTACGATACATATCCCATTGTGTTCGGAATGGGGGTGAAACGCTATGGACGACAGGCAGTGGGCCTCGTTTCGAGGTCGAAATAAAAAGTCAACTTAAAGGAGAATTAAAAATAATTAAATAATTAAATATAATAATACCTCACCCCTCTTTCTCTCTCTCTCCTCTATTCATACTGAACAGAAAAAAAAAAGAAGAAAGAAGGGCGACGGAGGGGGGGTGAGCCGCCGCCGCCACCGCATCGCGCCCCCCCTCCCCAAGCGACGCTGCCGTCGCCGCTGCTTCACCTTCTTCCTCCTCTGCCTCGACCGCAACACCACCAGACCCCCCTATCGCGCTCCTCCTTCTTCCTCCCCCAAAACCCGATTCGAGCCCCTCCTCCTCCTCTGACCCAATCCGACCCCGCCCCCTTTCTTCCTTCTTCTTCCTTCCGCGATGCCGTGAAACCCTCGACCCCCTGCGACGCGCAGAAACCCTTTCCCCTCATTAAAAAAAACCAATGTAAGTTCCTATTCTTTTTATTATTATTATAGCAAAACTGAATTTTATGTATGATAAAAATGAATTTTATTTCTTTTTTTATTCATCAAAGGTAAGATTTTTAAAATATAAAAGATTGGATTTTTAAGATATAAAAGATTGGATTTTTAAAATATAAAAGACGTGATTTTTAAAATATAAAAGACGTGATTTTTAAAATATAAAAGACGTGATTTTTAAAATATAAACGGCGTGATTTTTAAAATATAAAAGAAGTGATGTTTAAACTATAAAAGATTAGATTTTTGAAATTGAAAAGGCGAAATCTTTATATGAAGAATAGTGGGATAAAAATAGAATTTTTATCTATATAACATCGTTGTAAAAAAATTCGATTTTTATATATTGAATAGCAAAGTAAAAATTCGATTTTTATATATTGAATAGCAAAGTAAAATTTTGATTTTTATATATTGAATAGCAAAGTAAAAATTCGATTTTTATATATTGAATAGCAAAGTAAAAATTCGATTTTTATATATTGAATAGCGAGGTGAAAATTCGATTTTTACATATGTAGAGAATACGGGCAACGAAGATAACAAAAAGGCGAGAACAACGAAGGTTTCTGCAAAAGAAGAGCCATGGAGTTAGGATAACTTTGGTGAGAATTTCTCACTCTTCAATTTCTTTTTCTAGTTATATATATACTAGGATGCAGACGGTGCTTAGTAGCACCCGACACCCGTCATCCACAGACCATGGATGGCTTGTTTGTTAAATTGTTTGGTTGTGTAGTTGGTTAGTCTATTTGGTTTGAATTGAATTGTTTGGTGAAATGGAATGGATTTGATTGATGTGTGAATGGTGTGGGCCTTCACTAGACCGGGGATAAGGCTAGGCCTTGTCCCGTTTCTAGTATCGTGCCGTTATGCCGCCGGAATTTTCTAAAATATGTTAGAAAAATAAAAATATCATTTTTATTGTGTAAATGAAATGAATAGAAATTCATGTGTTAAAATAAAATATATTATCGTTAAAAATATAATTTTTAACGTGAAAGTGAATAAATAAATATTTATAAACAAATCGGCCGATTTGTTTATATACACTGATTTGACAGATATTGATTGGGTCGATAAATTTTACACATCGCCCAACTACACAACTAAAATCTGTGTTTGATTGTTTGAAACCCCACACGGGTGTTGGGATGAAATTTGAAGTTCACTCATCCTGATTGATTAAATATGTCGATCGATTGATTGACAGGCTGTTATAAGCGTTAGATATCTATATTTGATGCTTATACAGTGTAGTGCACTTTGGTTGATGGTTGATTATTTTTCAATGCTATTATATACATGTGTTGTATGGAATCCATATAATTAACATTATATGGTGATTGATTGGGCCTCATTCCAATCGGGAAAATAATGAATATTATAAAAGAAAATTCATGTGTTGAACATAAAAATAATCATGTGTTGACAATGTTCATGTGTGGAAAATATCCGTGTGTTGAGTAACAATATTTTAAATAATAAAATTTACATCTTTATCATATTTAAAATTAGAACTACTTTACGGTGGAGTCTAATTAAAATCAAACGATAGATACCATAGTTTTATAAAATATTTTACATAACAAAAATAGTCGTGTGCTGAAAGAAATATAGATTCATGTGTTGAATAGAATTAATATTCATGTGTTGAATAGAATAAATATTCATTTGTTGAATAGAATAAAGAAGTTTTTGAAAAATATAAAGCCGTGTGGATTAGAGATGCGCTATTTTGACGTGAATGATATTTATATCGATTTTATTCATTTTACAATGAATATTGAAAAGTGATTTCAAAATCTAATATTTTGAAATGAAATTCAAATTGAATTAGATAAAAATTGAAATTGAAATTTTATTGAATCAATTTGAAATGAATTCGAATCGAATAGAAAATGAATTCGAATCGAATAGAAAACAAACTCGATTCGAATTGAATAGAAAACGAATTAGAATTTGAATTGAAACAAATTTGAATTCGAATTAAATAAAAATTGAAATGAATTCGAATTGAATTGAAATCAAATCGATTTGAAATTGAAGATGAAGTTGAAATTGTTTTTGAAACGAATTTAGAACTATTTATAAAATTCGTTTTAAAAGGAAATCGATGAAATATATAATATATATATATATTATATATATAATGGCCTGAATAGAACGCGCCGCGCCACGGCAGTTCGTGAATTTCGACCATTGACTTCGAATTGACGTTGCGGGAGATCCGACCGTCGGATTCTCCTAAAACCTGAACCGTTGGGTTCGTATCGAAAAGTGCTTTCCAATGAATATTAGAAATTTGAAATCTAACAGTTGGATTTGGAATTATGTCCAAATCAAATTTAGAAAAGGTCGCTGTAAGTGCAGTTCGATGGCCGTTGATGGACATCAACTGTACGGGCCTTGATAAAATTATTAAAAATATTGATAATTTGTGTAAAATCATAAGAAATGATTTGGGAAAAATTGGGCTGAAAAATTCCACATTTGAAAGGGTAAGAATAGATTTTTGTCGAAATGAACTAGTTTTGAACTAGAATTAAAATCAATTTATTTTTGAAATAAATAAATTGAATTTGAAAGTGATTTTAAAAATAATCAATATTCCCAATACGGGAATTGGACTGGAGTTGAATCGAAATTATCTTCGGAATATTTTGATGTTGGATTTCGTGACTATACAAATATTGTTATGGGGATTTGAAAGATATATTTTATATCGTTATTTCCAATATGATATTTGTTGGTTTCAGAATTTGATATTGAATATAAGCCGATATATTTTCTATTCATAGCCTTGTATTTAATATCAAATGTGATTTGGGTTTATCGTGAATCGTGTTTTAGATGACATTGGTTCTTTAACCCAGTTAAAGGCCGGATATTGATTTTTGAAAAGATTGAAACTAAGTGGAATTTTAATGAATCTTTAATTAGATTGAAATGTAAAATGATAATTTAAATTATCAAATTTGAAAGGTGATCGAGAATGGAGTACCACCAGTTTTGCTCCAAAGCGATAGTTAAATCTTTAATTAGATTTAAACGTGGGATGGTAATTAATTTTACCGATAACACCGTGGTGTTAGATATGGAGTATTACCAGTTTTTCTCCATGGGATATATAGGTTGGGATTGGGAAATAAAATAAATAATTACTTCGGTGTGGTTCGTTAATCCCGACTAGTTTGAAATGATTTCCAAAGGAAGATTATAGGATAAATTTAGAAGAATTTATCTTGGATAAAATTAATGGGAACCTTTCCCTAAGAATGTGATTTTGTGAATAAAAGAATATTCTGAATTGGAATGAGGCGCTCGTTGTGTTTGTGTAACATTTGTTTATTATATACGTGGGTTATTCAGAAAGGCCGGGTTATACCCATTCTGAATAACCGATTCGACGAGATGTCGAAGATGAAGACGGTGGTTGAAGACCGGAAGTCTTCACATCGTTTGGGTGATTGCTGATGATCTCGATTGGGTTGTACACCCAAGATGAGGGAAACAGTTGGTGATCGTCCAGACGTACTTGGAGATCGATGGATATGCGAGGAAAGTGCCTCCGGTTTCGTTCAGACCCAGAGAGAACTTGTAAATGGATTGTGTGTCTGACGTTGGATTTTATTCTGTGTTGATTGATCTCTATTAAATATACATCTGTTTGGCGGCGGAGAATTTATTCTCTTTCTTAACGCCCTTCTCTGAGACGTACGAGCTCAGAGGTTGTATATCGATGGACATCAGTCGCATGGAGTGAATTGCCAGTGTGGCACGCGTAAGTGGCAATTGATCAGGGCTTCTGTTGAAAAGCAAAGTCTTGTGGTTGATGATCAAAGCACGGCCTGTGTGGCGTAGCTTTGTGTATAACGTGAATTCGCGAGCCTCACACCTCGGTATGAGTCAAAAACGGGATAGTGACTGCATGGAGAGCACGACGTTTCTTTCTAGCTAGGGTGGTGTCAGTGACCTACCAGCCCTGACATTTATATACTTTTCACCTGTGTGGTTGTTGGATACGAGGCGCCTCGGATATAGGTCTGTAAGGACCGGGAAACGTGTGTTCAGGAATAATTAATCCTCAAAAGTAAGAGAGGACCGGCCCTGAAGACCCAAGGATCATAGTGGGGTCCTAGGACATTTGCTAGAGTGTCTTGAACGCGGAGAGGAGCTTGCCCCTTGCCTCGACTCATGACGGAAATCCAATTTCCAATAAGTGATAGTGCGGTATTATTTGTAGAACCTAGTATGGCGACATAGTGGTATGGGTCATTCATGCCGCCTATGATTGATATTTATGATTGAAATTGTTTTGACACTATACACTTATAATAGCATCAAATAATGTGTTTTAAACGTATCAAGCATGCTTTGGCTGTTATAAGGTAAAAAAAACCCTATCCTCCGGCTTGCGTTGCATTGTGTGATGGGACCTGGGTCTTATAACAGCTTCATTTTTCTTTATTTAGCATTGCGCTGTTTGTTTTATGCACTAGTATTCTCGGGAGGAAACCCGTTCCGTGTCATACGGCGTGGTCCCTTGAACTACTTTCTTCTAAAGTAAAGTTTTAAAATAACTGTTTTAGTTCTCACACCAGTCACATGACTTACCTGGAGTTTATTGTTTTAACCTAAACTCTGGGTGCCCCTATTTTCGACACGGGCAGCTATTAGTTTTGGTTTTGCAGATTTATATTCACAGGATCCTGATTAACAGCTGGAACGATATCCGGAAAACTCTGTATCCGTGTATCACTTTCAGTTGTGTTTTATATATTTTTCCGCTGCTATGTAATTTGTTGTAATCTCTGATATTTGTCGAATGTAATTTATTCATTTATACTCTGTATATTCTTATATCTGATGGAATTGTTGTAATAACAATGAAATGTTCTTCTGTCTGCGTTCATTTGTGTGTTGTTCTCAAAGTATCCGCTCTTTCCTTCACGGGGAAGTTATGGGTCCTTACATAGTGTGTGTATATGCGTCCACAAGCAACCACTAGCAAACACTTGTATCCACTTTGCATCCATCATACATAACATGTCTCAAACACATGTTCAACCATATGGTTATCCTAACTACAGGTCAAAGATACTAGCGAGAGGACATACTAAAGATAAGACAAGTACAAGATAAGCGATAAAGGAGAAATTAAAGGACATACCCACAAAAAGAAAAGGGTATCGCGAACGCATCTTCTCTTCCGTCTCCCAAGTAGCGTTGCTCTCATCATCTCCCCATTGCACTTTGACTAGTCTGACCTTTCGATTCCTCAACTTCTTGATCTCCGACCCAAGAATGCGCGTAGGAGCTTGTCGAATCGTCGCATCACGCTCTATCTCCACCTCTCTAAGCAAGCTCGGATCTACCACTTCCGCGGTTTTGTGCAAGCACTTCCTCAAATGTGACACCTGGAATACGTCGTGTACACCATTAAGTCTCTCGGGAAACTCCACTCTATACGCCATCCGTCCAATCTTCTCCTTAATAGGAAACGGCCCTACAAACCTTGGTGCTAACTTCCCAACGGACCCAAATCGAACAACGTTTCGTAATGGAGACACTTTGACAAAGACCATGTCCCCAACTTCAAACTCGAGATCTGTCCTCCTCTTATCCGCATAAGATTTCTTCCTATCTTGCGCTGCTTTCATCCTCCTTCAAATCAATTCGATCTTCTCTGAAGTCTCTCTAATCATATCGGGCCCAAGTAAGATCTTATCCGTAGATTCCCACCAACATGTAGGTGAACGACAAGGTCATCCATAAAGAGCTTCGAAAGGTGCCATGCCAATGCTGGACTGAAAGCTGTTATTATATGCGAACTCCACCAATGGAAGATGCTCTTCCCACGTACCCCCAAAGTCTAGGATACATAGCCTTAATAGGTCCTCTAGAATACGATTCACCCTCTCGGTCTGCCCGTCCGTCTGAGGATGATATGCGGTGCTCAAACATAACTGAGTCCCTACCGCCTCTTGTAAGCTTCTACAAAATTCGCTAGTGAAGATAGGATCACGGTCGCTCACTATGCTAGAAGGAACACCGTGCAATCGAACTATTTCTCGGACATATACTGAAGCTAACCATGGAGCAGTCCTCTTACTCTTCACGGGAATAAAATGGGAGCTCTTAGTAAGTCTATCTACTATAACCCAAATTCCCGTATTACCCTTCCTTGATCTTGGTAATCCATCCACAAAATCCATCGAGATACTTTCCTACTTCCATAATGGAACCTCCATTGGGTGAACCAACCCACCGGGTTTCTTTTGCTCCGCTTTTACTTGTTGGCACACCAAGCATCTAGCGACATACTCGGCCACGTCTTTCTTCATGCCGACCCAAAAGTAAACTCTCTTCATGTCTTTGTACATCTTGTCCCCGCCGGGATGAATGGTCATCTTCGAACGATGTGCTTCGTCAAGAATGGTCTTCCTTAGGTCATCGTCTTTTGGTACACAAAGTCTATCGTCCCTACGTAACCAACCCTTATCATCTAGGGTATACCTACAGAGATGGCTTGTTGACTCCCCTCCTTTGAGCTTTTCTACTAACTCAACCAACTGTGGGTCGTCTCATTGTGCCTCTCCAATCCATCCCAAAAGCGTAGTTCTGACCTCCAAGGATGCTAGCAAACCGGGTACAAAGTCAACGGAAGGTCTAAAATCAAACATAGAGATGAACTCTAAATTTCGCCGCTCAACAAACAAAGGACTTAAGGATAATCTTTTTCTACTTAAGGCGTCTGCCACCACGTTACCCTTGCCAGGGGTATATGCTATTTCGAAGTCGTAGGACGCTAAGAACTCCATCCACCTTTGCTGCCTTAAGTTCAAGTCCTTTTGAGAGAATAAGTATTTTAGCGATTTGTGGTCAGTGAATAATTCAAATCTCTCGCCAAGAAGATAATGACGCCAAGACTTAAGCGTGAAAACAATAGCGGCCAATTCTAGGTCATGTGTAGGGTAATTTTTCTCATGCGCTCTCAACTGCCTTCCACCATAGGCTATTACCCTGCCCTCTTGCATTAAGACTGCGCCTAGTCCTGTCCCACAAGCGTCAGTATAAACAGTAAACGGCTTACTCCCGTTTGGCAATACTAAGACCGGGGCTGAAGTCAAAGCTCTCTTCAAACGTTGGAACGCATCATCACAATCTACATCCCATGTGAAAACTAGGTTCTTCTTCATCAGGTGTGTCAATGGAGCTGATATCTTTGCGAAGTGTTTGATAAACTTCCTATAGTAGCCAGCCAACCCCAAGAAACTTCTCACTTCGGTAGCATTTTTAGGGACCTCCCAATCTTGGATGGCCACCACCTTCGCGGGATCCACAACTATCCCTTCTTTGGAAACCACGTGCCCCAAGAACCGTACTTCCTTCCTCCAGAAGTGACACTTAGAAAATTTAGCCTTAAGGCTATGCGCTCGAAGAGTCTCCAACACTTCCTTAAGATGTAGGGCATGCTCTTCTTCATCCTTAGAAAAGATCAAGATGTCATCTACAAAGACTATCACGAATTTGTTAAGGTACTCCCTAAACACCCTACTCATCAAATCAACAAAATATGTTGGGGCGTTTGTCAAACCGAAGGGCATCACTAGCCATTCATAGAAACCGTCTGGAGTCCTAAAGGCAGTCTTGTCAATGCTATCCTCAGCCACTCTCAACTGATGGAAACCAGTGGCTAAGTCCAACTGCGAAAACACTGAGGCGCCAACTAACTGATCGAAGAGATCGTCAATCCTCGGTAGTGGGTGTCTGTTCTTCTTAGTAAGCTTATTAAGTTCTCTATCGTCCACACAAAGTCTAAGGGACCCATCCGCCTTCATGGCAAATACTACTAGAGCACCCCACTCCGATATACTTCGTCTTATGAACCCCTTCTCAAGCAACTCCTTCACTTGCTTATCGAGTTCCCTCCTTTCATGAGGAGCCATGTGGCGTACTGGCAAAGATACTGGTTTCGCATTATCCACAAGATATATTCGAAAATCTATCTCCCGCTTCGGAGGTAAGCCCTTCACCTCCTCAAACACATCCGAATACTCTCGGACTACTCTAACAGATCGTAGATTTTCCTCAGACGCGTCAAGCGATTCTAGATAACTTAGCATAACAGAATTTATGGGATTACAAAAGATTTTGAGAGTGTTGCCAAGGCGAGTCACGAGCCTAACTACTCTCCTTTCACAATCAAGAACGACCCCATTTCTGGATAGCCAATCCATTCCTAAAATTAGCCCATAGCCCGTGAAGCCCAACACATAAGCATCACATCTAAACTCAACGCTAAGTATAGAAATTTTCAAATCCAAACACATCATGGACAAATGAGCTGAGCCACCAATTGGATTCGAAACAACTAAGGGATCCTCTACTAAACTGGTGATTAAGTGCAGTGATTCAACTAATGATGTAGAGATAAACGAATGCGATGCGCCCGAATCAAATAAGGTACGGACAGGATGATCAAACAGAAAAACTAAGCTTTCAACAGAAATGGTTCTACCTCATTCTTGCAGCGGTGGGACCGCGAGAGCCTGAACTTGTCCCCTTGCCTGCCCTGGTGCCATAAGAGCCTGCACCTGTCCTCCCGAGGTAGCCCCTGCCCTCTGCCCCTTCTTTGGGCAGTCCTTCACTAGATGTCCCGCGTCGCCACAATGAAAACAGCCGGTCTTCTTTTTCTTTCGGCAATCCTTGCTGAGATGGCCTGGGGTTCCACAGTTAAAGCATTTCTCCTTTCCCTTGCCATTATTATATTTACCACCCTTCTTGTTTTGCTGTTGTGGTTTCTTCTGATCCCCTTTCTTCTCGGGTGCCTTATTAGCATTAGCGCTTTTCTCCTCGTGCATGAGCGCCATTTCTACTAGCTTCTCAAAGGTGGCCCCCATTGGGATGTGGGTCATAGCCAATCCTTGCAATGGTTCATTCAAGCCATTAACGAACCTCAGCGCCTTCTTCTCCGGCGTGTTCACTAAGTCCAAGCCAAACCTTGCTAACTGATTAAATTTGTTAACATATTACACTGATGAGCTTCCTTGCTTCAATGTCAAGAACCTTTCCATATATAGATTTTCTTCCGCCCTCGAGAGAAACTTCGCCTCGAACCTACGTCTGAAATCCGCCCAAGAATCAACAGGACGCTCCCCATTAGTGACCTCCCACCAAAACAAGGCCTCTCCCTTCATTAGCCAAGCTGCTAATCTAACTCTCCTCCCTTCTTCCACTTCAAAGATTTCTAGCAATTCTTCCACCTCCTTACGCCAATCTCTAGCTTCCACAAACGGTTCTGACCCTTGAAAGGGTTTTCCACCCATAGCTTTAAATTCCTTGCACGTCTTTGCAAAAATATCTACGCGAGGAGGAGGAGGAGGAACGGGTGCAACAGGTGGTGGAGAAACATTGGCTGGGCCCGCAGCGGCCCTAGCCTCTAACAACCTCCTATACCATCCTGGTATCGCTACACCGTCAGGTAGGTTAAGATCTTCAGCCATGCTGAAACGAAAAAGGAAAGATTCAAAATGGAGAATTCGAAAGATAAAGATATATGGCTATTTGGGGATTACGTTTTTCATAAAGACTTCCTCCTTAAATTTCTCATTAAAACATGTTTTTGAAAACATTTCTTCCAAAAATAACTATTTTTCTAAAGTATTTTTATCTGTTCTGGTAACCTTAAGCTCTGATACCACGTGTAACACCCCACGTCCATTAATGTCACTCACAATGGGAATGCATTAACTTCCATGGAGGTTATAAGTGAATATATAATAGAAAAATTACAACAAGACAGATAATAAGTAGTACTTGGAAATCTAAAACCTCATTTTACTGCAGCGGAAATTAAACATGTTTGTTACATCATCAAACCATAAATCATAGTCAAGTACATTATCCATCTTGCTAAAACAAAATTACATAATCCCATTACACAAATAGCCATTAAAGAAGATAACAAGCTGGACTTTACTTCAACGGTCCAAGCTTTCCAAAGAGAGATGAAGCAATCCAATCAAACTCCACTAGAGCCGGGTCCAACCTGAGGACCTGGAGGGGAAAAAGGATAGAAATGGAGGGGGGTCAGACATAAAGTCTGGCGAGTATGATAATTCTAACAATACTATTATCAAAATAACTAGACTAAGGCATAAGCTGGAAGACAAGTAAATGTCTATGAACTATTAGGAAGATAAAGATAGCGTTTAAGATAACGTTAAAGATAACGGTAAAGGCACACCTAATTACTAACGAATAATTACTACACTGCACCGCACATTACTACACTGCACCGCACCAGTCGCCCTAAAGGTTGATCCCACTTGCTTCACACAGAAACAATATAAATTGCCTTACGTACCCCTAGCTGACTACATAGGTGTCGTCTGCTCCTATCTCCACTAGGTGTACCCCACTACCCACTTGCGATCGGCTCCCTACTCGTAGATACCCGTGCTGGCCCCATAGTGGGGTGTATCACTCCCCTAAAGTGGCAACCCGATACAACTTGAGAATGCACGGCTTATACCTACACGATGCAACAACGTCTTACCTACCAGCCCGGGTCCACACACGCATATGAAACCCGTTGGACTTGCGTTGCCACCGCTCCCCGTTTTGGCCTTTTATAGTCAAGCCCAGTATGCGTGTCCCGTCCTCGACTTGGGTCGAGCCCACAAAGATACGTTTGGGTTACTGGTTGAAATGGGCTCCCACAAGCTACCCACCTAAGCTTGTCAACAATAGTATATCCCACTTAACCCTCTTAGTCATGTTCATTTACATGTGTGTTTGGTTAAGTCTTACTAATCGTATTTCTCATGCCACTAAGGGCACCCACTAGATTCCTCATGCCACCCAAGGCACCTACTTAACCCCCATGTCCCACTTTACATGTTTATCTGGTTAAGTATTTCTTAATTCATTCAGGCCATAACCTCATAAAGACCTCTCACATTGGACTGGCATTTATGGCAGCTGGATTTGCCGGGCGGGTCCGGGCAGTCTTACACCATAAAAGAGTCTAACATCGTGTCTTTACAACTGTTATGCTTTAGTTTAGGCCTAGGACCTCTCACATTGGGCTGACATTTGTGACCACTGGATTTGTCGGGCGGGTCCGGGCAGGTTTACGTCACAAACGAGTCCAACCTCGTGTCCTAAGCATTGATTATCACTTATAATCTTTTACCCCAGTTTTAATAATTCCCTATTCAAATTATTAATTAACATAAATTTAATGATGCCCATAATTGACTCAGTTATGGTCATCCACTCATGGCATGCAAAATCATATCAATTGCACCCCAACATCTTAATATTAAATCCTTAATATTACCCATACCCCACGTTTATACGTTCGCTTATTCAACGCAGAATATACGTTAGACTCGAATAGTCTAGCTTATAGCACAAAAATAAATTATCACAACATATAGACAATTAAAATGAATCTAATCATAATAGGGGTGAAACTTGCATAAACTACACATGTTAAGGATCAAAAGGTGTCAACTTGTTAAATGTCACAATTTACATGATATGATCATAGCCTAAATCTATACATAAACTGGCATATGGGGTTTTTAGGCAACATAATGATGGTGTGAACTAGCATAGGATATCACATATGTCATAGCATAATTCTAGATGTCATGGCATATGTTCATAATTTTTCTAATCAATCTAACTTGCATATGTGACTTGTCATATAGATCAACATAGCCCAAACATGATGATTTAATTAATATGAACTAACTAGCTTAAATAGTAACATCATGGCTTTTTAACATGTATGGTTTATCACAACTTAGCATAGAAACTTTCAACATACATAACATCATCATAGCATGATTTACAACATATAGGATATCATCACCACATAGCATAGGATTAATAACATACATGATAGCATAAGGTTTACAACAACATATATGACAATTCACATCATCTACTCATAATCCATTCATGACTTAACCTAATTAAAATGATAATAATCTTGTTAAGATCATCATACTCACAATTTAGAGAAGAAAAGAGAGTTCTGCTTTGCTTTAGGGTTGAGAGAATTAGAATTGAATTAGCTTTTCTTCATTCTTAGTTGGTGACGGCTCCATTGATTTCCATGGCGACGGTATGACGGTAACTATTCTATTTTTCTTATGAATTAGGGTGAGAGACTACCTAGGTATTTATAGAGTTAGGATTTATTTTAGACCGTCAGATCAACTCAGCACTAATCCCAGCCAACCAGATTAGGTCAGAAACCCTAATGGGTCATTAGTCAATTAAAAATAGGTTAGCCAGAAACCCGAGCCGCCAGACCCAGGTCGACACTATAGTCGACCTGGGAGGGGGGGTGGGGGGGGGGGCAGGTTGACATGGTAGTCGACCTGGTGGGGAGGTCGACACTGGTGTCGACCCCCTGGTCGACCTGCCTGGGCGGGAAAATTCCCGCCCAGCCCGCTTCTGCACGTTCTATTTGAATTTTAAATTTCCTGCGAGCTGTTTTGAATTTTCAGAAACTTCTGATGGCCATAACTTCTTCATACGAAGTCCAAATCACGCAAACTCAGACTCTATTTCAACCAGAATTCCGAGACGAACACAATGGCGTAACTTGTTTCCCACAATTCTCACATCTGAGATTATTTATTCTTTAATTTGTGAATTTTAATATTATCAGAATTACAGGGTGTTACAGTGTAAACGCACTCAAGTCCCTTGAGGAGACGCTTTTCCCTGAAAGCATGAATAGGCGTCGTGCGAAACTCTTTTCTCAATCTACAAATCATGTGTAATGCCTCCTCATAATAAATTAAACTCTGTCATAATGCAAACGATCATATTAGCCCTTGTGAATAATGAAGGGGAACCCCACACAAGTGTTGCATAGGTTGCGGAATTAAGTATAGAAGTGTACCACCTGTACAACATAAAAACAGTTGAAGTTTTCGTTACCTAACTCTGCTTAAGACAGGAAAACAATTTTTCTCTTGTCTATTGTAATGGAAGGAGACTATTCGAAGTCAAACATACAGGAAAAGAGAAAAACACGTCCAGAGTAAAAATTATACCCGAGGGGAGGGAACTTCACGAACAACAGCTTCCTTCCCTCCCAGAAAACTGAAGGGTCCACCTTCTTTGAGAAATGGTGATTCAGCATTGTTGACAAAATGCTCGCCTAGGCAGTCGCCATCTTTGGGACTGTTACCCCCATTCTCCTTTTTGTTACCAACAGGGGCGGGAGCCTCCCCCTCCTCGCCTAAATCATCCGGAAGGCGGTCCATGTATAAAACGTCCTCCATTGTAGGATCACTCCTTCGCGGCACCTCGATTCCTTCCTCACCCGACTTAATCCTCTTCATAGTCCGATCCCGGATGAAGGAAGTTATGTGGGTGGTTAGGAGTTCGGAAAGATTCTGATGGTTGTCCGAAAGGAGATGAAACAAGGCATCTTCATAGCAGTTGGATTTAATCTGTGAAAGGTGTACTTGCAAGAAATTAGAAACCTCGTCCTTGGCTGCATAGATTATCTGGGTGGCACGAGAAAGCTTTTCATCCTTCTTCCGAAGCTCATCATCATGGGTAACCATGTCCTCCGTTATCTGGTGCTCTAAGGCTGACACCTTGTCAGGTGTTATGTCCCTAGCCTGCCTCTTCTTCTCCAAAGAAAACTCAGCATGTTTTAAGGAAGCCTTTAGCCTCTCACACTGATCGTTCAGGGCTACGTTTGCCTCCCAAAGACGAGTAATTTCAGTAGAGAGGAGGAAGGAATGGGCTTAGACAAATGTCATTTCTTAATAGCCTGGGAAGTTAGAGGCATTCAACATATAGTTGCGATAAGTGGAAAGCCCAGAGTAAATGGAAAATATTATACCTTAAGCTATTGAATTATCAAACACTGATAAAAATCCACTGTGTTGGAAGAAGTGGAAGGCAAAAAGATATCGGAAAATTCAGGTCCAGAAAGGACATGTTTCACAAGAACAGTAAAATCTGTTGGAGAATCAAGGAGCCTTGAAGGTTCGGCAGGCTGAGAAGCGAGAGTATGCGGCATGGCACCTCCACCCGCTTCGGATGTACTTGGAGGGGATGATAGGAGAACGCCACTCCCTAATTCTCTCTCGGAAGCACTCCCGGAAATTAAGGAGGCGTGAATCTCTTAGCTAGTGGATCGACAGGTAATTCAGCCAACCTCTTGATAGCGACAGCCGTAGATCGATTCAGGGCGTCAATAAGAATAGGGGCTTCCGAAACCGAAACACCTAGTCAAACGAAGGACCAAAGAAAGATTCAAGAACGTGGAACGTTAATGTCCAAAAGGTCCTCAAAAAAAGAAAAAGAAAAAAGTAGAGAGACTGTCGGATCAACAAAACACACCTAGAAATAAAGGAGTCGAGGGAGCGAACACTTCTGAACCTACCAATAAACGTTTAGAGCCAGGAAGACAAACAGGTGGACGCCCCCAAGACCTTCTGTCCGTCAGGGAGAAGGTTGTAAAGACACAGCTTATCCTTGGTTAATAGAGTGGACCGACCTAATGGCTTCTCGAATAGTTTCACAATAAGCTCAGATACGCGGGATTCGCTTTCGGTTTGGCATACTCCCTCAGAAGAAAAATCTGAAAGAAAGAAGTTGAAGATAAGTTACAAATGGAAAAATAACCATTTGCGGAGGGTTAAGAAGACTCACTACGATCAGCAAATTGGCCAGAAGTACCAGTAGGACATTAAATGAAGAAAAATTGGTCCTCTTAAGGTATAGTCTTGCCCGCGCCATCGTTGACAATCTTCCGCAAGGGGGCAGCGTGGAATATAGGGAAATCGATACCTCCTGAAAAACGCATCAGGTGTCGAATAAGGTTCGAAGTAGGAGAAGCATGACCCGATTCAAGGACAAATACTTCCAAACATAAGAGAAGTGTGTAAGAGCTTGGTAAAAGATGAATGGGCACAATCTCCAAATCCCTTAGAAGTTGAAACACAAAGGAAGGAAAAGGAAAGAAGCCTCCATGCCATATATGTACAGCCGAGTAGGTGAAATATCCTTCAGGAGGATGCATAATGTCATCATGACAGGTGGCAGGAATAACCTCCACATTCTCCATCCCAAAACTGGCAAGAATAGAGTTTACTTCATCTTGAGAAGTAATCAATGACTTCTTAAAGTTGAGAGACTTCCTCTTCCGAGAAAGACCACAAGAATCAACATAAGAGAGACCGAAACTCCTTTTATCAGACATCGTGCTGCTAGGTGATGTAATTTCGTAAAAATGTAAAGTTCATATCCCACTTATTAGAACATTCAAAAATGATAACGTGAAAACCTATTAGCAATGGATAGTCAGAGTAATGAATGCTGGGGTAACTCTACCTACCATTCCAGTCATCAATTGAAAGGATAGATTCTTTTATACAACTGCATGTCCCAAACCCTAGAATTAATATTTGGGGAAAAAAGGTGTATGGACGGATCACATGAATTTCCTCTCAGGTTATTAAAATTCAAACAATTTGTACTGATACATAAAACGTTAAACAAATTTGGGCAAAACAATTCAACCCCTAGATTAAAGATCAAAGCAGAGATACTTACCGGAGGTTTAAGCAATGAGTTCACATTAAATTTGAAATCCTCAGTGAACAAATAATCTGGTGCGAGAAATTGACGTTCTAGGTAAAAAGTGATGAAGAAGCAATGGTAATTATGCAACGAAACTTGCCCAAGGCCCCACCGTACAAATAGAGACCAACCAGCGCCCCCTGTCAAGGAAGATCAAAAGGCTCTGACATGACACTTCGGAAAAGACCCAGAGTTTGACTTGGAAAGCCGAAAATATCCCTTCACTAAGGGAGGGAAAATGTTACTACCATAATTAACAAAGAGGTAAGCTGGCGTGAAGGGGTATCGGATGACCGAAAGCTCACCTGAAAACCTCTTCAGATAGTAGGGCCAAGAACCAGGAAGAACCAAGAGCAAGAAGAAATAATCCGAAAAGTCGCATCAACCTAAATCCTCCTAGGGAAAGGGTTGTAAAAACTACAGGACATAACCGACATGATCTATCCGTCGAGGTCAATCCAACAAAATCCTTCTAACAGTATCAGTTCGACAAAAGATTCTATGACAAAGAATCATCCTGATCCAAAACTAAGAAAGTCAAAACAATAAACTCATCGGGTGAAGCTCAAATGGACCGTCGATAATGACCCACCGAAAAACTGATACACCTGAAGGCAAGGGCGTCGTAGGAACTAGACTAAGAAGATGCAAGGATCTTCTGGGGCTTTTGCAGTACGAATACCGAAAGGATAAATCCACAAATAAAATAGAAGTGACACCAGAAGCCACCCTTTCAACGATCCAGGATGCTTCATAAGAACTCCGTTAGAGAACTAATTGGGACCCAAGCAGAGAAACAGGCTACCCGTAATAATCTACCTAGTACCGAAACCCGTAGAGGTTTTGAACTGGTAGTTATCAACATACACCATGAGGTCAAGCCCCTCTAAGTAGTCACGACAAATCCAGAAGCCTACATCCGAAAGCTTATGACTGAGAGCCTACATTCACGAGCTGCTATCAAGGATTCAAGTACCATCCAAATATCGTAACTTATACTCCAAAGATGGCCGAAAGTCAAGCACCCGAAGCCAAGGATAGATCGACCAGCCAATACCCTCATGGGCCCAATAGCCCATCAGCGGAAGGAGCCTAAAACCATTATGAATAAGACCCCAAAGGTTCAATTTAGGGGGGATCGGAATTTTCCTAAACACTTGTACTCTCAAAAATAGCTTAGCACTGAAATTAATTGGGGGATTTCCCTATGACATCCATGTACTCACAACAAATGTTGAATGCAAAGAGATCTTCTTGTGCGAAAATTTCTCTGTAAGTGTATATTGTCATTTTCTGAACATCACCGTTGTAGTTTGCTATTCATTTTTCAGATAAGCATGGATTCCCATCCCAACATGTCCTCGAATAGTAGAATGTACTTTATTCTCTGAGTTCGAATCCATTCTGATTGTCCTCAGCAATCCCATACCTCCCAGTTTCAATATCTAGGGTGGTAGTCCGATTTCACCCAAAAATAGCCAATCCACCATTTCCTCTTTTGAATCCATCCCTACTAACCCATATCCGGTGTTGACGAAAAATATCGTTACCAATAACCTAATATCATGTGGTTTAAATTTATCCTTATTTATCTATAAATAGGCTACCAGCCTCACTATTTTCTTACACACAAACATTCTTCATCTTCTTCCCCCTCCAAGTTATTTCCGAACGAAAATTAAGAAAATGTCGAGGTGCTGCCAAAGCTTGGACTGAAGGGATAATTCTTGCTTTTCTACAACAACTATTACAAAGACTCCTTTTTTGAATCTAATTCAAACCACTGTGAGTTATAGTTATTTTTAGATCTAACATTTAAAAAGTAGTTTGACAGTAAATGATTTGGATCTGAAAATTAACCTGGTTTACAAGTTTATATGCTATAGTTCTTTTACTGTCAATTATCTATTCAGTTGTCAGTTATTACCTATTATATGTATGTTTGGATAAAAATGACTCAAACACCAATGGTGTGAAATCACACTTCACCAATTATGGTTAGAAATTAAATTGGCCACAATCGCAAAATGAACGGATAAAAAGCAAACAAGAGACACGGGATTTTCATAGTGGTTCGATTCAATGTGAATTTACATCCACTTTTCATTCATTTTTCATCATTATGGAGAGAATTACAAATTTTATCATCTCATACATCACATTAATTACATTTGACTAATTTTGTGATAATTCCCCATTTTTTGCTCTCATTTCGCTTTAGATCACTCTTAGATTCGAGATGGAACGGATTGTATTGTATAATTATACACTTTTCCTTGGTTCCATCATGAAAATAATTTCAGATCCATGCATTCAAGAGGAGCTATGGCGGTTGGAGATCACCCGGAGTAGATCGGAGTGTGAATTAATGGTGCTCGGAGAAGATGAGATTCATTCCATATAGGAGGAAGAAGGAGAGAAATTTGGCGGCCATTAACGAAGTTTTTAGAAGCTTTAGAATGGTCGAGGAATGATTTTGGAAACCATTCGGGGTAGTGGAAACGGCCCCTTGAATTGTGGAGTGAGGGGCTATTTATAGGAGAAGTTTGAAGGTGATGGCAGTCTCAAAATTACGGGGTGTAGAGTTTGGATCGGGCGTAAATTTGGATCGGGCTAAAACTTATTTATAGAAATGCCACTGGTTCAATTTACAGTTGTATACAGCTATCGGGGTCCATATTTATAGTTATGCCACCGCTTTTTGTACATGACCGATCCAAAATAAATGAATGCACCAATCCACTTTTGTTCATTGTACCAATCTAACTTATTTTATAATATACCGATCCAGTCTTAATTATAATGCGTCGATCCAGTTCAGCTTTGAATGCACCGGTCTAGTTTGTGCTGAACAGTACCGATCCATTGTTTTAGCAGCCACTATATGGACCGATCCAGTTTGTATTATTTTACTTTAAATATGGACTACGTGTCCATTTTAGGACCGATCCAAATGTGCTTTACTGGAACCGCCTCAAAACATGCCATTACATTAACTTTTAATGGCCTACCTATTCAGAATAAAAGGAACTGACCTAGTTTATTACATGCATGCCACTACCACATTTCAATGCTGATCCGTTTTAACACTTTGTACCGATCCACTTTAAAGCAATAGGACCGACCCATTTCTGCTTTTCCACGTGCCATCATGCTGTTGTGTCCATTTACCTGGTTCGTATGGGATAACTAACTCAAGTGTTTAACATGTAACTTGTTGCTCATGTTAATACATATATTAATGCATTTTGATTACCCATTCAGTAAGCAATAAACAAATGTGCCGACCCTGTACTTTAGTTTAAAGCCGATCCAAATATTGAAACTGACCGACCCAGTGCCTTGCAACTGACCGACCCAATGCTTTGCAGACAACGCCGATCCGCTGTTGTGTAAACATGACCGACCCGCATTGTTGAGGCCGATCTATTTCTTTGCAACTGACCGACCCGGTGCCTTGCAATTGACCGACTCGATGTAGTGACCGATCCGATGCGTCGCAACTAACCGATCTAGTCTGTTAATACTGCCCGACCCAGACGATTGAGGATGATCCAGTGCTTTAAGGAACAGACCGACCCACTATTTTGTTAACATGAATGATCCTCTTTGTTGAGGCCGACCCGTATTTATGACCGACCCGATGCTTTGAACTGTGTTTTAACAGGGTTAACATTTGCCCCTTGAAGCTTGTATTTTTTGCTTGCGAGAAATGCAGGCTTCGAAATAAACATTGTTGTTGATATATTCCGCATTGAGATCCAGTCATAGCTTTTCATTTGCTATAGCAAACCATGCTTTGAATTCATATGCTTCATATCACCTGTTCTTTAATCAAAACAAGCACTTGTGCAAATTTTTGACTTATACTTCACTATCGGTCGTCCATATCGCTAGCGGATTAGGAAATCATCAGAAAATGAATTATAGCGAATTTTATTTTGAATTGAATGAAGTATCTGCACAGAATTATTTCATTCAACGGTATATAACTCGTCAAATGTTATATGCACAAACACGATATCCTAATTTGAATTCGCCTTAACGCTTAAATTCAACTAATCGACTAAGCCGACTGTGGATTTCAAACATTATTGCTTTATAACTTATATGATGGTGTACGATATTTCTCATTTGAGAAATATGTATTTGAGATTTATTCTTTGCTTCTCTTTGGAGAAGTCTTTAATATTCATGCCCCGTGCTTAGGAGATCCTCTAGTCTTCTCCGTTATGGGAAGGATTTTTACTACTCAATGTTTGTTTGCTTTGCTGATCAGTTTTGATGTTGGAGATTCCGTTGGATTCCCCACGTTTTGGAGAGGTCATTTTAATCCAACGTTTGGTTTTCTCTTGTCGAATGAGTCAAAATGATGGAGCTCATCGAGCGTTGTTGATTTTTCCTACGGAGAAATTGTTTTCCCTATGGAAATGATCTTTAGTTGTCGTTTCGTTTCGCAGTGCAAATTCCAACGGTCTTTGTGGTGAGGGCTACATCGCTTCGCACTACGAACTCCCACACTTTATTTCACATATAGTGAACTCCAGCGCTTCGTTTCATGCTTACGGATTCTAGCGAACCTTTGGTGGGTTGCATCATCGTGCTTACGAACTCCCACTCTTCATTTCACGTATGGTGAACTACCGCGCTTCATTTCGTGCTTACGGATTCCAGCGAACCTTTGGGGACTTGCCTCTACTATGGGAGGACTTTATTTTGCCTGTCTATGGGAGGACTTTGTTTTGCCTGTCTATGGGAGGACTTTGTTTTGCCTCTTTATGGGAGGTCTTGATTTTGCTTCTCTATGGGAGGATTTAATTTTGATTTTTCCTCTGCTATGGAAGGACTTTGTTTTGCCTCACTATGGGAGGACTTCATTTTGCCTCTCTATGGGAGGACTTTGTTTTGCCTCTCTGTGGGAGGACTTTGTTTTGCCTCTATATGGGAGGACTTTATTTTACCCTTGCTATGGAGGGACTTGCCTATGCTATGGCAGGACAAGATTTTATTTGTCCTCTGCTATGGGGCACTTTGCTTTGCCCCTCTATGAGAGGACTTTGTTTTGCCTCTCTACGGGAGGGCTTTATTTTGCCTCTCTATGGGAGGACTTTATTTTACCCTTGCTATGGAGAGACTTACCTCTGCTATGGGAGGATAAGATTTTTATTTTGCCTCTGCCGTGGGAGGACTTTGTTTTGCCTCTCTATGGGAGGACTTTGTTTTTCCTCTCTCTATGGGAGGACTATGTTTTGCCTCTCTATGGGAGGATTTTATTTTACCCTTGTTATGAAGGGACTTGCCTCTCCTATAGGAGGACAAGATTTTTATTTTGCCTCTACTATGGGAGGACTTTGTTTTGCCTCTCTATGAGAGGACTTTGTTTTGCCTCTCTATGGGAGGACTTCATTTTTCCTCTCTATGGGAGGACTTTGTTTTGCCTCTCTATGGGAGGACTTTATTTTACCCTTGCTATAGAGGGACTTGCCTCTGCTATGGTAGGACAAGGTTTTTATTTTGCCTCTGTTATGGAAGGACTTTGTTTTGCCTCTCTATTGGAGGACTTTGTTTTGCCTTTGTTTTGCCTCTCTGTGGGAGGACTTTATTTTGCCTCTCTATGGGAGGACTTTATTTTACCCTTGCTATGGAGGGACTTGCCTCTGCTATGGGAGGATAAGATTTTTATTTTTCCTCTGCTATGGGAGGACTTTGTTTGCCTCTCTATGGGAGGACTTGATTTTGGAGTTGTTCCAGAAGGTGAACATCAGTCCTCGTGTCGGATACGCTTAACCATGGTAAGCAATCATAGTCGGACTGAGAGGTTATGACCCCTTAGAACTCGTGATTTATGGAATTGATTTTGGATATGCTTGCCGAACTCTCCACCGTTTGACTCTTGGGAACTCCTCTCGCTCACTCTTTAAGGTGGTGCTTTCCATCTTTGCATTATGCACATCGATGGTCAGAGCACTTGACGTTTGAACTAGTGTTTGTCGGAATTGCCTTATTTCGTTGGGCCTTGAGAGAGGAGACGTTCATTGGATAGCTTGTAATGAAAATCCTCTGTTAGCAAATTTTTATGTAAATTTGGCAAGTCAAAGACTTATACAGGCAGGTAATAATTCATTCGTAGAGCTATTGCTCGGTACAATGCATGTAAATCATTACAGACTTTTACAAGAAATTAGAACATAACAAGGAGTAAAATAATGCAAGAAGTAAAGTAAAGGAGATAGTTATCGCTTATTCTGAGCTGTAGATATTAGATCATCATCAACAGTCGTCAGTTGATTATCAGCCTTGGAATAGCTTGAGCAGAAGCCACGTTACTTGGACCGGATTGGTCATTTGATGCCCCCTGCCCCCGGGGTAGTTGAAGAATGATTTGCATCCTGAAAATTCTTCACATACTATTGTAGACGGTTCTTCTTAATCAGATCTTCAATCAATGATCTCAGATTCCTACACTCATTGGTGTTGTGGCCTGGCTGATTATGAAACTGACAGAACTTCCCAGATTTGGTCAGATGGTCATTCATTCTTATTAGTCGAGGCTTCGAGTAATCTTCTGCATCCTTTGTGGCAAGGTAAATAATCCCAGGAGTGTCATTCAGAGGTGTTAGATCAGACGATTCAAGAGGATGAAACTTTTTATTAGCTTTGTTGTCGTTTCCATTGTTGGCTCGCTTTTGCCCCTGAGTATTCTTCTGATTGGATTGAAAGACTGCACTCTTAGGAGCTTCAAGGAGTTGGTTTCCACCAATGATCTGAAGAGGTATTGGATTATCTTCCACTCTCATGTACTCCAATGCTTTCTTATAGAACTTGTCAAGCGTAGTCGGTTCCTTCATTTTAATCCATCTTCTGAATTAGCTTGTTTTGTCTATAGCATCGAGTAGAGCCATAAGGACTATGTGTGGTTCCGGATTCCTTACTTAATACAAGGCAATATTGAATCGACTGAGGAAGGCTTTGACAGTTCCCCTGGCTTCTTCTTCATGGCTAAGAGTGTTATAGTGTCCTTGGCTTTGGTAGCATATAAGCGGAACTTCTCCTTGAACTTTTTGGTCAGGTCGGAGAACCGATCGATAGATTTAGGTGGTAGCTTCATGAACCATAGTGATGCAGCACCTTCTAAGTAGAGAGGAAAATATGTGCATTTCATTTCATCAGTCACCTTAGCTGCACTCATATGACACTCGAATTTGAATAGAAAGTATTTCGGATCAACGAGGCCGTTGTATGGAGGCAAAGTAGAAGGATTAAATTTCTTTGGACATTCTGCTTCGAGGATTCTTTCAGTGAACGGAGTCCTATCGGGAGAGAAGTCCCATTCTCTTTCATCGTCTTTATTAGCTTGATTCCTTTTCATGACTCGTTCTATCATATCTGAGATGTATTCTTTAGTTTTATGGCGCTCTGTGAAGCTGAGCTCTTTACCAAATGTTCGTCTAGGCATATGATCCCGATTAGAGAGCTTTGGCCCTTTGCCTTCTCAACAAGAAGGTGCCCCGGTGACTGGATTTATGACCTTTCGAGCATTCATTTCAGAATGGTTCTTAGCTTTTGATCTCAGTTCTTCGATGTTAGCTTCGTCCTTGTCACTCGCCCAATCCAAATCGTCTTCCATGTTATCATTGCGGTTACGATCGGAAGCGAGCGATTTATCATTCTCTTCGAGATCAACATGAACTTTCGGAGGGGCTTGATTTGGTTGATCATTAAGCATGGCGTCAAGTTTCTCCATCATCGCTTTAGTAGAAGCATCCATTCAGTTGTTTACTTTAGCAATAGCGGTATTTAATTCATTTCTGGTCACACCGGCTCCACTTACCGAGTTTTGACCAACATCGAGATGGTTTGTAAGTGGCGTAGTCTCATTAGCGGCATTTCCGATGTCTTTACTTATGGTCTTCTTAGATTTCACCATAATTTCGAAGAAGGAGGTGTTTGGAGCTTTAATACAAGGCTTTTTAGACTTGAGAAAAGTGCGAAGGGAGGAGATGCGAACGTGGCTCCACGGTGGGCGGCAAATATTTGGATCAAAAATGACTCAAACACCAATGGTATGAAATCACACTTCACCGATTATGGTTAGAAATTAAAAGGGCCACAATCGCAAAATAAACGGATGAAAAGCAAACAAGGGACATGGGTTTTTTATAGTGGTTTGATTCAATGTGAATTTACATCCACTTTTCATTCATTTTTCATCATTATGGAGAGAATTACAAATTTTATCATCACATACATCGCATTAATTACATTCGACCACTTTTGTGATAATACTCCACTTTTTGCTCTCTTTCTGCTTTATATCACTCTTAGATTCGAGAAGGAACGGATTGGATTGTGTAATTATATATTTTCCTTGGTCCATCATGAAAATGATTTTAGATCTGTGCATTAAAGAGGAGCTATGGTGGTTGGAGATCACTCGGAGTAGATCGGAGTGTGAATTAATGGTGCTCGGAGAAGATGAGATTCATTCCATGTAGGAGGAAGAAGGAGAGAAATTTGGTGGCCATTAACGAAGTTTTTAGAAGCTTTAGAACGTCAAGGAATGATTTTGGCAGCCCTTCGGGGTAGTGGAATCGGTCCCTTGAATTGTTGAGTAAGGGGCTATTTATAGGAGAAGTTTGAAGGTAGTGGCAGTCTCGTAATTACGGGGTGCAGAGGTTGGATCGGGCGTAAATATGGATCGGGCTAAAACTTATTTGCATAAATGCCACTGGTTCACTTTACAGTTGCATACAGCTGTCGGCGTCCGTATTTACAGTTTTGCCACCGCTTTTTGTACATGACCGATCCAAAATAAATGAATGCACCGATCCACTTTTGTTCACTGTACCAATCTAACTTATTTTGTAATATACCGATCCAGTCTTAATTATAATGCGCCGATCCAGTTCAGCTTTGAATGCACCGGTCTAGTTTGTGCTGAACAGTACCGATCCGTTGTTTGCTTTAGCAGCCAATATATGGACTGACCCAGTTTGTATTATTTTACTTTAAATATGGACCACGTGTCCATTTTAGGACCGATCCAAATGTGCTTTACTGGAATCGCCTCAAAACATGCCATTACATTAACTTTTAATGGCCTACCTATTCAGAATAAAAGGAACTGACCCAGTTTATTACATGCATGCCACTGCCACATTTCAATGCCGATCCGTTTTAACACTTTGAACCGATCCACTTTAAATCAATAGGACCGACCCATTTCTGCTTTTCCACGTGCCATCATGCTGTTGTGTCCATTTACCTGGTTCGTATGGAATAACTAACTCAAGTGTTTAACATGTAACTTGTTGCTCATGTTAACACATATATTAATGCATTTTGATTACCCATTCAGTAAGCAATAAACAAATGTGCCGACCCTGTACTTTAGTTTAAAGCCGATCCAAATATTGAAACTGACCGACCCAGTGCCTTGCAACTGACCGACCCAATGCTTTGCAGACTACGCCGATCCGTTGTTGTGTAAACATGACCGACCCGCATTGTTGAGGCCGATCCATTTCTTTGCAACTGACCGACCCGGCGCCTCTCAATTGGCTGACCCGATGTAGTGACCGATCCGATGCGTCGTGTAAAAACCGAAAATCCCCACCCTTTGAATCGACCATAAACCACACAGGTTTGATCCAAAAGTTGAAAATCTTCGAATACTTTAACTTTGGGAATATAACACATCAGAACAAATACAGAAGACTTTTATAAACATCATAATAATGTTACATCAGAGTAAAGAATATCAGAGTACATCGAATATAATACAACAGCGGAAGAATAAATTTACACTAAATTTAATATAGTTCAGCGGAAATAATAACTGATACGGCGAAAGTCTATCATTGCTCTAGACACAGCTTTAAGCTTCGATCCAGAATCCTGCTCAATATATCTGCAAAATAAGCTATTCGACTGCCTATGTGGAAAAGAGGGCACCCAAATTTGCAAAGTGAAACAAACTGCGGGTCAGTCATGGGACTGGTATGAGAATTCTAACTTAAGTTACCTAATAATAGGGCTAATCTTAGGACCACGCCGCTAACATGGAACGGGTTTACTCCATTGGATTGCCAGTGCATAAATTAAATAAATATTTTATTTAAAAACAATGCAATGTTTTTTTTTAAAATTAAATCATTATAAGACTCAAGTCCCATCACACAGTGCAACACAAACATGAGGATAGAGTTTTACCTTATAATGATCAAACATGCTTGATACGTAGAAAATAATATTTTTAATATTACTATTAGTGTCTAATCAGTTTTAAAATACTCCAAAGGAAACGTATGAATCCTAGGCGGCAGAGCTATAATATACTATGCCGCCATATATAGGTTTGCAATCAAAGCCGTAATGTCGTATTGGAAATTGGATTTCCATCATGAGTCAAGGCTAGGGAACGTCCTCTCCGATTCGAGACACTCTAGCAAATGCCTCAGGATTCAGACGCTGGCGAACCCTTGGATCTTCAAGGCCAGTCCACAAATAAAGTTGGTAGATTAATTATGCCTGAACACACGCTTCCCGGTCCTACTGAACCAATAATATGGCCACTATCAACCTATAAATCCGAGGTACCTCATAATCCATCATCCACATAAGTAAAAAAATGTCGGGCCTTGTAAAAACCCTAACACCACTTCTAGCTAGAAAGAAACGTGTGCACTCCCTGCAGTCCTGATCCCGTTTTTGACTCATACCGAGGTGTGAGGTTCTCGAAGTCACGGTACACACAAAGCTACGCCTAAACAGGCTATGCTTTGATCATCAACCACAAGGCCCTGCTTTTCAACAAAAGCCTTGATCATTTGCATCTTGGCGTGCCACATTGACAATCCATGCCATGCGATCAATAACAACCAATATATACCCTCTGAGGGTGTTAAGCAAGAGAATAAATTCTCCACCACCAAATGGATATATAATGAATAGAAATCAATTTAATTTACATGGAATGAAATCCAATGTCATACAAACATCCATTTACAAGTCTGTTTTGGGTCAGAACGAAACCGGAGTCACCCTATTTCTCGTCCCGTATGTCCAATACAAAAGAGAGGTGCTAGCATATCCAGACAATCAACAAGTATGTCCGGACAAACTACCACTATTAACCCTTTACTGGGAGCTACCCAATGTCGGGCATCAGTAGTCGTCCATTCGATGTGAAGATCGTCGGTCTTCAATCACCATCTTCAATATCTTCGATTTAAATCATCGTATAATCATTTGAAATGAGATTGAACTCTGTCTTTTCAAACGATTCTCGTATATATAATTTAAAACCATTTTATATCGTTAATATCATTAATAACGATTTATCGCTATTTTTATTTATATAAAAATAGCTCAAATCAATTTAACAACGCTTCAGGTCGATATGCGGCCCTGGCGCTATTTTTACCCAAAATTGATTTACACATTTCTCGAAATATAACCGTTGGATTTTACCAAAATTTATATCGTCGGAAAGATCTTCCCAACGGTCCTAACGGTTCTAGTTTTGGGAAAATCCGACGGTCGAATCATTTGGTATAATCGTTTAAAGTTACGTTTCTGAAATGCGAACTACCACGCGCGATTCGTTTAATTTTAATTTATATTTGTGTGAATATATATATATATATATATATATATATATATATATATATATATATATATATAATTCGCTCGATCATTGATCAACTAATTTATTTCAACTATGCACTGTTCTAGCGAATCATACATTCAATAAAAATGTAAATTTTATCGATTAACTAATTTATTTCAACTCTGCATATTTTTAGCGAATCATACATTCAATAAAAATGTAATTTTTATTGATTAACTAATTTATTTCAACTATGCATATTTTTAGCGAATCCTACATTCAATAAAAATGTATTTTTTATCGGTTAACTAGTTTATTTCAACTATGCATATTTCTCATCCGTTCTACAATAAAAATGAAAATTTTTATTGTTTAACTTTTCTACTTCAACCAACGATCATTTTACATGAATCATGCTTTATAATAAAAATGTAAATTTTAACGTTTCCCCATTATTATCCAAACTATGAATACTTTACATAATTCCTTCTTTACATTAAAAATGTGAATTTTAATTTTTCAACATTTTAATCTATACGAGGAATATTTTACATAATTCCTTCTTTATATTAAAACTGTGAATTTTAGTGTCCCAACCATTTTATCTATACAATGAATATTTACATATGTTTTATCTTTACATTAAAAATGTAATTTTTAATGTTTCACTAATTTTATCATACTATGAATAATTTACATAAATCATTATTTACATTAAAAATGTGAATTTTAACGTTTCAACATTTTTATTCAAACACGAGTGTTTTTATATTAACATGAACATTTCCATTCATTACACTAAAAATAAGGTTTTTAATGTTATCATGTTCCTATATTTAACATGAACATTTTTCCGAGTTTTCTAACCTTACATTAAAAAGTGAATTTTTAATGCAAACATGATTTAATTTTTAAAAAAACATGAACATTTTTCTATTTTCTAACATTACAGTAAAAATGTCAATTTCAATGTAATCATGTTTTTATCCTAAAACATGAGCACTTTTCTATTTTTATACCATTACATTAAAAAGGTGAATTTTTAATGTAATCATGTTTTTATCCGAAAACATGAACACTTTTCTATTTTTATACCATTACATTAAAAAGGTGAATTTTTAATGTAATCATGTTTTTATTTAAAACATGAACATTTTCTTAATTTCTATTTTAATTCAACAAAATTATAAAAGTTGATATTTCATTTTAGTTGAAATATTCTCATTCAACAAAAGGACAAAAATGTATATTTCATTTTGTCGAAAACTCTAGTTCAACAAGATGACAAAACTGTATATTTTGACAAAAATATATGGATTGATTCAACTAATCTATTTTGGCAAAAACGAATATTTTGACAAAAATGTATATTTTGATTCAACTAATCTATTTCAACAAAACAATAAAGATGATGACTTTGTTTGTCGACAAATCTATTTCAACAAAACAAATAAAAGTGATATGTTTATTTGTCGACAATTCTAATTCAAAAAAACAAATAAAAGTGATACGTTTATTTGTCGACAATTCTAATTCTACAAAACAAATAAAAGTGATATGTTTATTTGTCGACAATTCTAATTCAACAAAACAAATAAAAGTGATATGTTTATTTGTTTACATTTTTCTATCCGACCTAACAAATAAAATGATAATTTTGTTTATTTACAAATTTTATTTATTTACAATTTCTATTTCTACTTAACAAATAAAATTGATAGTTTTATTTGTTTACAATTTTTATTTTACAAAAACGATATTATTGTTTTAACACAAATCTATTTGAAAAAATGTAATTTTTGTTCTAACTCAATTCTAATTTACAAAAATGTAAATTTTGTTCTAACCATTACATTTTGAAAAAAATGCCAATTTTGTTTCAACTGTTACATTTCGACAAAAGTGGCAAATTTGGTTTTAACTTTTATAATTTGACAAAAGCGACAAATTTGATTCCAACTAATGTGTTTTGACAAAAATGTATATTTTGCTTTAACTAATGTGTTTTGACAAAATGTTTATTTTGTTCAACCATTCTAATTTGATAGCAATGAATGTTTTTATTTCAACTATACTAATCGACAAAAATGAATGTTTTTATTCAACTAAGCTATATTGGCGAAAATGAATATTTTTGTTAAACTAAACTATATTGACAAAAACGAATTTTCCTGTTAAACTAAACTATATTGACAAAAATGAATATCTTTGTTAAACAAAACTATTTTGACAAAAATGAATATTTTTGTTCAACTTAAACTATATTGACAAAATCATATTTCCAATTAACAATAAAATTGAAGATTTTATTGCGAATCTATATTTTACAAAATCATATTTCCTGTTAACAATAAAATTGAATATTTTATTGTAAATCTAAATTTGACAAAACAATGTTTCAAGCTAACAATAAAAATAAATATTTTATTGTAAATCTAAATTTGACAAAATAGTGTTTCGTGTTAACAATAAAGGTGAGATTTTGATTGTTAATCTAAATTTAGCAAAACAATATTCCATGTTAACAATAAAAGTGAGATTTTTATTGTTAATCTAAATTTAGTAAAACGATATTTTATGTATCTAAATTTAGCAAAACGATATTTCATGTTAACAATAAAAATGAGATTTTTGTTGTTAATCTAAATTTAGGCAAACTATGTTTCATGCATCTAAATAAAAGATGAGACTTGTATTATAAAATCAAATCCATATTCATAGATCTGAAATAAAAATAAATTTTTTATTTTAAATCGAGATCTAACCAATAAACTGTAAATAACAGAAAGAACTTCAATTGTAGAACAAGATCAAATCAACATAAGCACCACAATCAACAATCAACATTCAACGCATTCAATCAATCAATCTAAATTTTGTATAATGCATATATTTAAATATACAATCACAATCAGTATCAATATATATATATATATATATATATATATATATATGTATCTATGTATAATTTTATTTTAAAATTTTGATCGAGAAATCTCACTTTGCTTATTGTTTGAATTTTCAAACTGCTTCTTTTCAGATCTGGTCTGCTCCATGCTGTAGATCGTGGAAAGACGATTCCAACGCTTCTGACGGTTCGTAAAACAGATCTCGTACGAAAGAGTTATAGTATTTTAAATGTTAATTACTAAATTAATTAATTAATTAAAATAAAAAATCCTTGATTACCCTCATTACAAAACAAGGTCATTCCCCCCTCTGTAATCTTCTTCATCGTGAATGCCTGGAACAAGAACCCATTCCATCATGACCTTCTACCACCCGCGCACCCTTCTAGACATCGCCGGAACCAAATCAGAGAGTGCCAAGTCGAAGCCCCTCGCTAGAGCTTCCACCGCCTGCCCTCAAGTCGAATTCGAACCCAACCCTGCGCCAGAAATTAGCTTCGAACGGCGTGCTTTTCACGTGGAAATCCGGCCACCACAAGAAACTGTACTCGATCTTGTCCGTTCAATTTATAGATCTTGAGGTGTTCTATGATTTTCCCTTTTGAAGTTCGTCGATCAGTGAGAGGATTGGAAGAGATAAGTGGTTTTGGTTTGGAGAGTGCTAGCCGTTAGTTCCTGATGGCCGCGGCTGTTGTTGGTATTAGGGAATTAGGGTTTTTTTTTATTTGGGATTTATAATATCTAGATATTATATTCAATTAATTTTGAAAAAGCCCATTAACTCTTATCAACTCCAATTCCAGCCCAACGAGAGTTGTCCCCAGGCAAATATCCCCCTTCTGGACACAATGAACTAGGTCCCGTCAGCCCGTTTGATCGCTCGGCCCACTTTTCTTTATTTTAAATTGTAAATCATTTAATTATTTAAATTGATCATACATTTTAATTTACCGGGGCCACATACTGACTCTAAAAATTCCAGAAAAATTATTCCTAGCTTTGTTTTGGCGATACGGTTCTAACAAGACTAATTTCGTCGAATTTCGAGACCGTTTGAAAAATGGCCATTTTTAAGTCGATTACATTTAACTGAAATTGACAAAACACATTTTCTTTTGCCACACTCGCATATTAATTCTAAAATTTTTGAAAATTTACCTAGAAATAATTTGACATTCTTGTTCCAACAAAAGTGGTTTCGTCTAAAACGGAGGTCGTTTGTAAAATGGCTATTTTTAAGGGCCATATATTAAATTAAAATATATATAAATTCTATAGCGACTTTTCTGAAATTTAAAGTGGACATAACTTATAATTTATTAAGTGAATTTTCTGTTTCTTACATTTGTTAGAAAGACATTGTCAAACAGATTACATATTTCTTGTTTCGCTCAATTCTGATTTAAAATAAATTCTGTACGTTAAATTGAAATTTAAAATCGAATTTTCAAACTACCGCGCTATTTCTAACTCCTTTTATAATTAAATTAAATTTATTTGTTTTAACTCCAATTAAAATAAATTTTTAGTTGTTATTATTTAAAATAAATTATTTTAAATATTCAAAATCCATTAAAATTTCTAAAATAGAAAATTTAAATTGGTTCCAAAATTCAGGGTTGTTACAATCTCCCCCACTTAAAATCTTTTCGTCCTCGAAAAGGAAGGAAGCTGAAAGTTGTTTAACTAACATATCTCAACTCTTTTTTTTATTTGTTTAAATAATTTTATTAGTTGATTTACTTTTCAAATATATGTATAACTTTTATATATTCAAAAATCATATTTTCTAAGATCGAATTATATATATATGATCACAAATACGTTAATTATAAACTTGTCGCTCTCAACTCATTCTAGGGCATTTCTAACCCCATCTCTAATGAGTTTTCTCATTCTAGAATACTGCTGATCCTATCTCTAATGAGTATTCTTATTGGATATTGCTAATCCAATCTCTGTTGAGTCTTCTGTTCAGTTCTAACGAGTTGTACCCCAAAGATTTGAGCTAACCAGAGCTCTGATACCAACTGTAAAAACCCAAAAATCCTCGCCCTTTGAATCGACCATAAACCACACAGGTCTGATCCAAAAGTTGAAAATCTTCAAATACTTTAACTTTGGAAGTACAACACATCAGAACAAATATAGAAGACTTTTATCAACATCATAATAATGTTACATCAGAATACAGAATATAAGATTACATCGAATATAATACAACAGCGTAAGAATAAATTTACACTAAATTTAATACAGTGCAGCGGAAACAATAACTGATATAGTGGAAGCCTATCAATGCTCTGGACACAGCTTTAAGCTTCGATCCAGAATCCTGCTCAATATATCTGCAAAATAAGCTACTCGACTGCGCATGTGGAAAAGAGGGCACTCGAGTTTGTAAAGTGAAACAAACTACGGGTCAGTCATGGGATTGGTATGAGAATTCTAACTTAAGTTACCTAATAATAAGGCTAATCTCAGGACCACGCCGCTAACGCGGAACTGGTTTACTCCATTGGATTGCCAGTGCATAAATTAAATAAATCTTTTATTTGAAAACAATGCAATGCTTTTTAGAAAAATGAAATCATTATAAGACTCAAGTCCCATCACACAATGCAACGCAACCGGAGGATAGAGTTTTACCTTATAATGATCAAACGTAGAAAATAATATTTTTAATATTATTATTAGTGTCTAATCAGTTTTAAAATACTACAAAGTAAATGTATCAATCCTAGATGGCATAGCTACCATATACTATGTCGCCATATATAGGTTTACAATCAAAACCGTAATGTCGTATTGGAAATTGGGTTTCCATCATGAGTCGAGGATAGGGGTCGTCATCTCCGATTCGAGACACTCTAGCAGATGCCTCAGGATTCAGACGCTGGCGAACCCTTGGATCTTCAGGGCCGGTTCAAAAATAATGTTAGTGGATTGATTATGCCTGAACACACGCTTCCCGGTCCTACTGAACCTATAATATGGTCACTATCGACCTATAAATTTGAGGTACCTCATAATCCATCATCCACATAAGTAAAAAAATGTCGGGCCTTGTAAAAACCCTAACACCACTTCTAGCTAGAAAGAAACGTTTGCACTCCCTACAGTCCTGATCCCGTTTTTGACTTATACCGGGATGTGAGGTTCACGAAGTCACGTTATACACAAAGCTATGCCTAAACTGGCTATGCTTTGATCATCACCACAAGGCCCTGCTTTCCAACAAAAGCCTTGATCATTTGCATCTTGGCGTGCCACATTGACAATCCACGCCATGCGATCAATAACTACAAATATATACTCTCTGAGGGTGTTAAGCAAGAGAATAAATTCTCCGCCACCAAACGGATATATATTAAACAGAAATCAATTTAATTTACATGAAATGAAATCTAATGTCAGACACACATCCATTTACAATTCCGTTCTGGGTCTGAATGAAACCGGAGTCACCTTATTCCTCATCCCATATGTCCAATACAGAAGAGAGGTGCTCGCATATCCGGACAATCAACAAGTACGTCCGGACAAACTACCAATATTAACCCTTTACTGGGAGATACCCAATGTCGGGCATCAGTAGTCATCCATTCGATGTGAAGATCACCGGTCTTCAATCACCGTCTTCAATATCTTCGATTTAAATCGTCGTATAATCATTTGAAATGAGATTGAACTCGGTCTTTTCAAATGATTCTCGTATATATATAATTTAAACCATTTTATATCGTTAATATCATTGATAACAATTTATCGCTATTTTTTATTTATATAAAAATAGCTCAAATCAATTTAACGACGCTTCAGGTCGCTATGCGGCCCTGGCGCTGTTTTACCCAAATTTGATTTACACATTTCTCGAAATTTAACCGTTGGATTTTAACAAAATTTATATCATCGGAAATATCTTCCCAAAGCGGTCCTAACGGTTCCAGTTTTGGGAAAATCCGACGGTCGGATCATTTGGTATAATCGTTTAAAGTTACGGTTCCGAAACGCGAAATACCACGCGTGATTCAACTAATTTATTTCCACTATGCATTGTTCTAGCGAATCATACATTCAATAAAAATGTAATTTTTATTGATTAACTAATTTATTTCAACTATGCATATTTTTAGCGAATCATACATTCAATAAAAATGTAATTTTTATCGATTAACTAATTTATTTCAACTATGCATATTTTCAGCGAATCCTGCATTCAACAAAAATGTAATTTTTATCGATTAACTAATTTATTTCAACTATGCATATTTCTCATTCTTTCTACAATAAAAATGAAAATTTTTATTGTTAAACTTTTCTACTTCAACCAATGATCATTTTACATGAATCATGCTTTACATTAAAAATGTAAATTTTAACGTTTCCTCATTATTATGCAAACTATGAATACTTTACATAATTCCTTCTTTACATTAAAAATGTGAATTTTAATGTTTCAACATTTTAATCCATACGATGAATATTTTACATAATTCCTTCTTTACATTAAAAGTGTGAATTTTAATGTCCCAACCATTTTATATATACAATGAATATTTACATATGTTTTATCTTTACATTAAAAATGCAATTTTTAATGTTTCGCTAATTTTATCATACAATGAATAAATTACATAAATAATTCTTTACATTGAAAATGTGAATTTTAATGTTTCAACGTTCTTATTCAAACATGAGTGTTTCTATATTAACATGAACATTTCCATTCATTACACTAAAAATAAGGTTTTTAATGTTTCGTGTTCCTATATTTAACATGAACATTTTTCCGAGTTTTCTAACCTTACATTGAAAAGTGAATTTTTAATGTAAACATGGTATAATTTTTAAAAAAACATGAACATTTTCTATTTTCTAACATTACATTAAAAATGTCAATTTCAATGTAATCATGTTTTTATCCTCAAACATGAGCACTTTTATATTTTTATACCATTACATTAAAAAGGTGAATTTTTAATGTAATCATGTTTTTATCCTAAAACATGAACACTTTTCTATTTTTATACCATTACATTAAAAAGGTGAATTTTTAATGTAATCATGTTTTTATTTAAAGCATGAACATTTTCTTAATTTCTATTTTAATTCAACAAAATGAAAATTTTTCTATTCGACCTAACAAATAAAAATGATAATTTTATTTGTTTTCAAATTTTATTTATTTTCAAATTTTATTTGTTTACAATTTCTGTTTCTACTTAACAAATAAAATTGATAGTTTTATTTGTTTACAATTTCTATTTTACAAAAGTGATATTATTGTTTTAACACAAATTTATTTGACAAAAATGTAAGTTTTGTTCTAACTCAACACTAATTTACAAAAATGTAAATTTTGTTCTAACCATTATATCTTGACAAAAATGCCAATTTTGTTTCAATTGTTACATTTTGACAAAAGTGGCAAATTTGGTTTCAACTTTTATAATTTGACAAAAAGCGACAAATTTGATTCCAACTAATGTGTTTTGACAAAAATGTATATTTTGCTTTAACTAATGTGTTTTGACAAAATGTTTATTTTGTTCAACCATTCTAATTTGACAGCAATGAATGTTTTTATTTCAACTATACTAATCGAGAAAAATGAATATTTTTATTCAACTAAGCTATATTGGCAAAAATGATTTTTTTTAAAAAAACTAAACTATATTGACAAAAATGAATATTTCCGTTAAACTAAACTATGTTGACAAAAATGAATATTTTTGTTAAACTAAACTATTTTGACAAAAATGAATATTTTTGTTTAACTAAACTATTTTGACAAAAATGAATATTTTTGTTTAACTTAAACTATATTGACAAAATCTTGTTTCCTATTAACAATAAAATTGAAGATTTTATTGCAAATCAATATTTGACAAAATCATATTTTCTGTTAGCAATAAAATTGAATATTTTATTGTAAATCTAAATTTGATAAAACAATGTTTCAAGCTAACAATAAAAATAAATATTTTATTGCAAATCTAAATTTTACAAAACAGTGTTTCATGTTAGCAATAAAGGTGAGATTTTTATTGTTAATCTAAATTTAGCAAAACGATATTTCATGTTAACAATAAAAGTGATATTTTTATTGTTAATCTAAATTTAGCAAAACGATATTTCATGTTAACAATAAAAGTGATATTTTTATTGTTAATCTAAATTTAGCAAAACGATATTTCATGTATCTAAATGTAGCAAAATGATATTTCATGTTAACAATAAAAATGAGATTTTTATTTTAATCTAAATTTAGGCAAACTATGTTTCATGCATCTAAATACAAGATGAGACTTGTATTATAAAATCAAATCCATATTCATAGATTTGAAATAAAAATATTTTTTTTATATTTCAAATCGAGATCTAACCAATAAACTATAAATAACAGAAAGAACTTCTATTATAGAACAAGGTCAAATCAACATAAGCACCACAATCAACAATCAATATTCAATGCATTCAATCAATCAATCTAAATTTTGTATAACGCATATATTTAAATACACAATCACAATCAGTATCAATATATACATATATATATATTTCTCTCTATATATAATTTTATTTTAAAATTTGGATCGAGAAATCTCACTTTTCTTTTTGTTTGAATTTTCAAAGTGCTCCTTTTCAGATCTGGTCTGCTCCATGCTGTAGATCGTGGAAAGACGATTCCAACGCTTCTGACGGTTCGTAAAACGGACCTCGTACGAAAGAGTTATAGTATTTTAAACGTTAATTACTAAATTAAATAATTAATTAAAATTAAAAATCCTTAATTGCCCTCATTACAAAACAAGGACGTTCCCCCCTCTGTATTCTTCTTCATTATGAATGCCTGGAACAAGAACGCATTCCATCATGACCTTCTACCACCCGTGCACCCTTCTAGACATCGCCGGAACCAAATCAGATAGTGCCACGTCGAAGCCCCTCGCAAGAGCTTCCACCGCCTGCCCCCAAGTCGAATTCGAACCCACCACTACGCCGGAAATTAGCTTCGAACGGCGTGCTTTTCACGTGGAAATCCGACCACCACAAGCAACTGTACTCGATCTTGTCCGTTCAATTTATAGATCTCGAGGAGTTATATGATTTTCCCTTTTGAAGTTCGTCGATCTAGTGAGAGGATTGGAAGAGATAAGAGGTTTTGGTTTGGAGCGTGCTGGTCATTAGTTCCTGATGGCGACGGCTGTTGTTAATATTAGGGAATTAAGGTTTGTTTTGTATTAGTGGTTTATAATATTTAAATATTAAATTCAATTAATTCTGAAAAAGCCTGTTAACTCTTATCAACTCCAATTCCAGCCCAACAAGAGTTATCCCTAGGCAAATATCCCCCTTTCGTACACAATGGACTAGGTCCCATTAGCCCTTTTTGATTGCCTCAGCCCACTTTTCTTTATTTTAAAATATAAATCATTTAGTTATTTAAATTGATCATATTTTTTAATTTACCGGAGCTACATATTGACTCTAAAAATTCCAGAAAAATTATTTCTAGCTTTGTTTTGATGATACGGTTCTAACAAGACTGATTTCGTCGAATTCCGAGACCAAATGAAAAATGGCCATTTTAAGTCGATTGGATTTAACTGAAATTGACAAAACACATTTTCTTTTGCCACGCTCACATATTAATTCTAAAAATTTTGAAAATTTAAACCTAGCAATAATTTAACATTCTGGTTCCAACAAAAGTGGTCTCATCGAAAACAGAGGTCGTCTGTAAAATGGCTATTTTTAAGGGCTATATATTAAATTAGTATATATATAAGTTCTACAGCGACTTTTCTAGAATTTAAACCGGACATAACTTATAATTTATAAAGTGAAATTTTAGTTTCTTACATTCGTTAGAAAGATATTGTCAAACATATTTAAATATTTCTTGTTTCGCTCAATTTTGATTTAAAATAAATTATGTATATTAAATTGAAATTTAAAATCGAATTTTCAAACTGCCACGCTATTTCTAACTCCTTTTATAATTAAATTAAATTTATTTGTTTTAACTTTGATTAAAATAAATTTTTAGTCGTTATTATTTAAAATAAATTATTTTAATATTCAAAATCCATTAAAATTTCTAAAATAAAAAATTTAAATTGGTTTTAAAATGCCGGGTTATTACACGTCGCAACTGACCGACCCGGTCTGTTGGCACTACCTGACCAGTATGATTGAGGCCGATCCAGTGCTTTAAAGAACAGACCGGCCCGCTATTGTGTTAACACGACTGATTCGCTTTGTTAGGCCGAACCATATTTGCGACCACCTGGTTCTTTGAACAGTGTTTTAACAGGGTTAACAATGTACATCCTCACTATACCCTTTTTTGACTTAGTTTTAGTTCAAGTCTTAAGCCTATTTATTCAGTATATTTATTTTTGAGTTGGATCTATTTTCTTCTTTTCCTTTTTATTTTGCGCTAAGCCTAGGCTATCGAGTGCCTAGGCTATTTTCGTTAGAATTGCGTAAAATTGGGTTAAATTTGGAATAACTTGTAATAACAATAAAAAGGAAAATTAGGCATATTGGAACATGGGAACCATTGACTGTATAATTCTGATAATATGCAAAACATGTTAATCTGAATAGGTTAAACTTAATTTGGTATTAAGTAGAACATGTTATGAAAAAGATACGGGAATCAGCTGTAATTAAGTAAAACATGTTACTGTAATCTATATACATATGAGCAGGTGCATGTTTGTTTTGGGGAAGGGTTGTACGTACATTTAATAGGAAATGTCATTTACAACCATGCTTATTTATAAATTTAAACCTGCTAATTTAAACATGTTAATTAATAAGCTAAGGGGTTCCACATCTACTGTTTATATCCGGTTTTGGGACTCTTAAATCCTAATTTACTTGGGGGACCAAGCCTAGGGGTGGCTTGTGTCAATTATGTTGTTGTTTGGAACCCATATCAGTCTGTGTCCTTGTTGATTTCATATCGGGGACTCGCATTAGACAGGGGTCAAGGAACGCTTTATTAATCTTTATTTTAAGAGGTTCAAAATCTTTGAGGTGGGTACAGGCGCGTTCCAGCGGAGTCATGAGCGTGCATGAGCCCGATGGAGGAAACTAAGAAGTTATAATGCCGACAAATAGGGTTGTCTTTAAAGTTGACAGGTTACGGACTGATATCCCTTATTCATGGCTGGCACAAGTTATTCGTGTCTGTAGGGAGCCGATCGTTGAGTAGTTATTAGAGTAAAACCTAATCCTATTATTCTGATAGCTGGTGCAGAAACTTGTTCTTGAGATATGAATGAGAAGGTTACTTGACCTTTACCTTGTCTCGCTTATCTTGTACTTGCAAATTTTACTATATTTTCTTATCCATTATTGTTGATCTGTCTTAATATTTATTACTTTATGCTTATGCTAAAAATCACTAGAACTTGCTAGAATTTATGTCTGACCTATTTTGTTTTTCCTTCTCTCTCTTCATTTCTCCCCCTTGGTTTCTCAGGTGGTGGACAGTAGCAGCGACCGTTACTTCTTGATTTCGCTTAGACTTGGATTACTTCTCATTCTATGTATTACTTCAGTTTCTTTTCTATGTTTATTATTACGACATATGAGGGATATCACTTTATGGCTTTGTACTCTGATGGTTTTTGAGACAGATGTATGACTTTTTGACATTTGAAAATGTAATAATATATTTTGTTTGAAATAAAAGTTTGAAAAGTATTTTTCTACTGCATTCTTCATTTTGACTTGTGAAATTAGTCTCTATATTATTACCGTGCTTAACAAAACTTAATGCATCCTCATATGGGTGACATTAAGGGACGTAGGGTGTCACGTTTGATACCAGAGCCTAAGGTCACAAGATCAGAGAAAAGTTTTTGAAAAAGTGTTTTCAAAGAAAAGTATTTTCAAGTAAAACCTATTTTTGAAAAAGATATCCCCTCAAGACATTTACAAAATTCCTTCAATCTCTATTTGAATCCTTGTTTCTTCTCTTTTCAGCACGTCTGGGGATCTTAATTTCCTCGAGGGCATTCCCATTTCAACATGGTTCCATAGATACGTAGAGGCTACGACACCTATTGAAGGCAAGGAAATGCCCATTCCCCCAGCTTCAGCCGCAATAGCTCCACCCAATCCCGTAGTCAACTTTTCTAAGCTTTGTAATGAGTTCCTTGCGATGGGAGGCAAGTCATTTTGTGGTACTGATAGTTTCATGGAGTCATGAAATTGACTTAAAGAGACGGAGGATGTGTTCGATTTGTTAGAGATAGACGGTAGAAGAAATATTCTGTTAGCCGCTTGACAACTGAAGGAGGAATCATCTTATTCGTGGGAGGTGACTCAGGCAGGAAAGGCATTAAACACTTACATGGGATGAGTTTAAGAATAGATTTGAGATGAATTTCTTGTCACAGGCTGAGGAAGGAACGAAAATGGAGAAATTCTTGAATCTAAAGCAAGAAAGTATGACAGTGAAGGAATATGTTAATAGTTTCAATAAACTAGCAAGATTTGTTTTGGATTTGTTAAACACTTCACATAAGAAGGCCTTAAGATTCGCGAAAGAATTGAATCAACCTCTACAAGGACTAGCATCGACACATATCTCGATGGGAGCAACTTCCGAGAGGCTAGTAGATATGGTTTTGATGCATAAGGGCGAGAAAGAGGGGAAGAAAGAAGTCAAAGCTGAGGAGGCCAATCCAAGACTGATAAGAAGAAATGGTGGCCCAAGAAGGGTATACCAAAGAAAGGAGGAATACCTGATAAGGCACAAATCAAGATAGAGATTAAGTGCCATAACTGTGGAAATTGGAGACACTTTGTTTGGGACTGTAGGAAGACAAAATAATGCTTGTTTTAGTTATGATCAAGTGGTACATTTTACCAAGAAATGCCCTAATAAGCAAGGTCAGAAGGCAGGATCGTCTAGAGGGCAAGTTCATGCTCTAGTGGCAGCTCGGGTTAGTGGACCGGTCATGGTAAGAAAGTCACTGTGGAAGGTTTGATTTCTCTTTTTGACTCTCATACTATGACTCTCTTTGATTCTGGTGCTTCCCATTCATTCATATCCAATTCTGTGGTAGATTATCTACACCTAGACACTAGTATAGTTTCTGATCCTATTGTAGTCTCAAACCCCATAGGAGTTAAGGCTCACTTGTCTATCATATGTAGGGGTTTGAGAATTTATGTTATGGCCGTCGAGTTTGAATGCGACACATATGTTCTTGGCTTTATGAGTTACATGATTATTCTAGGAATGGATTGGCTAGCCATGTAAGGTGTCATTCTGGATTATGAGAGGAGAGTTGTTAGGCTTTTGACGTGCAACGGGAGAATTCTCGAGATTTCTTGTGACCCACGGAGGTTAGTTATGCTCAATTTCCTTGATTCCCTTGCTGCTTCTGTTGACGATATTAGATCAGTACCCATAGTCAGAGATTTTTTGGACATATTGGACGAGGTTAGATGATTACCTCTTAGACGAGACCAAGATTTCCAGATTTACTTCGTAGAGAATGTGAAACCAGCGCTTTACCAGTTCACCACATGGCTCCTAAAGAGAGGAGGGAGCTTGCAAGCAAGTAGGTGTGATGTTCGAGAAAGGATTCATTAGATGGAGCATTTTAAGTGGGGAGATCCAGTCATCTTTGCAACCAAGGTGGACGGCTCTCTCCGTCTGTGCGTGGAATATAGCGAGTTGAATAAATCACCAAGAAGATAGGCACCCACTTCCGAGAATTGATGACTTATAGACGCTTCAGTTTTCTCACAGTTAGATCTAGCTATGGAATTTCATCAGATAAGGATGGCGGATGATAGTATAGACAAGATGGCTTTCAAAACTCTGGACGGTTTCTTTGAGTGGTTTATCATGCCTTTTGGGATGACAAATGCACCCGCATACTTCGTGGATTTAAAGAGTCGGGTGTATAGCGAGTATCTAAGTATTTTTTTTGTGGTTTTCATGGATGTCATTCTAGTTTTCTCGAGGAGCATGGAAGAATATGTCGTACACTTTTACGTACTCTTAGAACGCATCAACTTAAGGCTAAGTTTTCCAATTGACATTTCTAGAGAAATGAAGTACGGTTCCTAGGGCATGTTGTCTCCAAGGATGGAATACCGGTGGACCGCGCTAAAGTTGTCGCAGTCCAAGATTGGAAATCCCCTAAGAATGCGAGAGAGGTTAGGAGTTTCTTGGGTTTGGCGGGTTATTACAGAAAGTGTTTTTAAGGACTTTGCACAGATATCAGGCTCACCCGTTTGACAAAGAAGAACTTGGTTTTCGTATGAAGCATTAATTGCAAGGATGCATTCCAGAGGTTAAAGAGGGATTTGATATACTCCCCTGTTCCGACTCTTTCCGATGGTAACAAGGTGTTTACGGTCTATACGGATGCTTGTGGCATGGGGTTAGTTGTTGTGTTGATGCAAGAAGGTAGGGTGGTTTGCTATAGAAGTAGGCATTTAAGGGTTCACGAGAAAAACTACCCCACCCACGACTTAGAGTTGGATGCAATAGTGTTCACACTTAAGTCTTAGCGACACTATCTACTCAGATAAAGATTTGAGCTCTATACGAATCACAAATCACTCAATTATTTGGTCTAGAAAAAGGATCTCAATTTAAGGAGGCAACGATAGATGGAGTTCCTTGTGTCCTATGATTTTGAGATATCTTTTACCCCAGGCAAGGGGAATGTGGTCGCAGACTCATTGAGTGGGCAAAGCATGACCTTGAGTCCTTTATTCGTAGAGAGGCAGAGCTTAAAGTTTATCTCAAACTATAATTTTAGATAATCTATGGATTTTATGCTTGTTTTGTTGGCATCATTGGAGATACAACCTACTCTTATGGAGTGCACTAGATCCACACAAAATGGGCATTTTGGATAGACTCGGTAAAGGAGAGACCTCTAGTTACTTAGCCAGATATTCATTGGATGAGAAGGGATGGCTACGTCAAGACGGAAGGCTACGTGTTCCCAGAGTTGGAGACTTGTTGAGGAAAGTTCTTGAGAAGGCTCATCACTCTCGAATGACTATCCATTCGGTCAGTTATATGTACCGAGACATGAAGAGAGTTTTTCATCGGAGTAGCATGAAGAAGGATGTTGCAGAGTTTGTGGCCCATTGTTTGACTTGCCAACAAATAAAGGTTGAACAAAAGAAACCTAGCTGATTACTTTAGCCCTTGGATATTCCACAGTGGAAGTGGGAGACCATCTCTATGGACTTTATTAATGGACTGCCCCGATCAAGGAAGGGAAACAAAAGTTCTCGGGTTATAGTAGATAGATTGACTAAGACTGCTCACTTTATTCCAGTCAAGAGCAAGAGGACAGCAGCTTGGCTAGCATCGGCATATGTTGGAGAGATAGTCCAACTTCATGGGGTACCTTCCAGTATAGTAAGTGACTATGACCCTATCTTTACGAGTGTGTTTTGGAAGAGCTTGCAAGAGGCACTAGGTGCAAAGGTACAACTTAGCACAACTTCTCACCCACAGACCGGTCGACAAACTGAGAGGGTAAAAAGGGTTCTCGAGGATCTATTAAGACTACATATCCTAGATTTCAGAGGGACTTCGGAAGAACATTTCCTATTGGTTGAGTTTTCCTACAATAATAGTTATCAGTCGATCATTGGTATGGCATCTTTTGAGGCACTTTATGGATGACCCGGCATATTTCCGATATGTTGGTGCGAGTCTATGGGAAGACTTTTACTTGGGCCTGAGATGGTCAGAGAGACTTCTGAGAAGATAGACCTTATTCGCAAACGTATTAAGGCAACCCAAGACAGGCATAAGCCATATGCTGATTGGAGGTGGACCGATTTGGAATTTGAGGTAGGAGATATGGTATTTATCAAGGTGTCGCCTTTAAGAACGTTGTTCGCTTTGGCTCAGTAGGAAAGTTCGTGCCAAGGTTTGTAGGGCCATTCCCCATAGTTGAGAGGATATGTCAGACGGCCTACAGAGTTAGACTATCAGAGAGGCTGGCGGGAGTTCACAACGTGTTCCATGTTTCCCACTTGAGGAAATGTCTACATGATTCAGCAGAGGTAGTAGAGCCAAGTTACCTTGAGGATGTTGAAATTGAAAAGGAGGAAACAGTTAGAAAAGTTCCTACCCATATTCTTGGATCAGAAGTTAAGAAGCTACGCAAAAAGGAGATCAAGTTAGTGAAGGTGCAATGGGGAGAAGATCGAGACAATGCGACATGGGAACCCAAAGACAAGGTTCGCGCTTCTTACCCTTTTCTCTTTGAGTGTGCGTTCTTAATTCCTTTCTAAGATTTTGAATTCGAATTTTGTTTCCCTATGTTTGAAAACTTGTGTTTAGTATGTTTGATAGTTGCAAATGGATGCAAGTGTTTTCTAGTGGTTACCAGTGGACGCATATACATGCACATTAGGCACTAGATCGGCTAAAGCACTTACATATTGCATATGAATATGTGTGCATTTTAATCTTTAATGGATGAAAATGGTTGAATCATCACATAGATGTTGCATTTTGATGAATGATTGGGCACACATATAGAATTTGTATGTACTATTAGGATTAGCTTGCATGCATATTAGATACATGGCACAATCATATATTGCATAAAGTAGGTCAACTGAATCAGTAGGCCGCCTGATTTTTGCATTAGTGTAGGGACATATAAACAACACCTTTGCATATGTTCATACGAAGTATTGGAATTGTTTAAGGATAATGGATGTCAATGGTTGATGGATGAGTAGATGGGAGCAAGTTTTAATTAATAGCATTCTTTTTAACTCGGAGATTTTAGGGACGAAATCCTTTAAGGAGGGGAAAATGTAACACCCCATATTTTAATACACAATAAATATATAAAGAAGATAATAAAATGAATATTAAATAATAAAATATTCAAAATTTGGTAAAAATAGATTTTACTATTGCGTTCATTACTTTGGTTTAGATAGACTCTTGGTTTTCGTAAATCGAATTAAGTATGAAGAAGTTATGAACTAAACAAGCTTGAACTAAAATAAAATGTTATATAATTTAATATAACTGAACGTAGAAAACAATGGTCACTGGGTGTCCCAACAGCACATGGGTCGACCCATGTGTTGTTCCATGATGAAGGTGGTCGAACCACCTGCAAGCATGGTAGATTCTTGCGCCTGAACCTTAACTTGTTTATTTATTATATTCTTTGCTGACTCATCTTGAGGTGTATGGTTTGATTTAATAACCTAATATCATATGGTTTAGATTTATCCTAACATATCTGTAAATAGGCTAGCAGCCGCACCATTTTCTTACACAAACATTCTTTATCTTCTCCCTCCTCTAAGTTATTTCTGAATAAAAAATTAAGAAAATGTCGAGGTGCTACCAGAGCTTAGATTGAAGGTATAATTCTTGCTTTTCTAGAACAACTATTACAAAGACTCTTTTTCTGAATCTAATTCAAACCACTTTGAGTTCTAGATATTTATATATATGATATTTAGAAAGTAATTTGATAGCAAATGATTTGGATCTGAAAATTAATAGCGTTTACAAGTTTATATGCTCTTGTTCTTTTACTGTTAATTATCTATTCAGTTTTCAGTAAGTACCTGTTATATGTACATCCTTATTATCCCAATTTTTGTCTTAGTTTTATTTGTAGTCTTATGCCTATTTATTAAGTATATCTATTTCTGAGTTGGATCTATTTTCTCTTTTTCTTTTTTATTTTGCGCTAAGCCTGGGTCATCGAGTGCCTAGGCTATATTCATTAGAATTGCGTAAAATTGGGTTAAACTTCGAATAACTTATAACACCAATAAAAAGAAGGATTAGGCATATTGGAACATGAGAACCATTGACTGTATAATTGGGATAATATGCAAAACACATTAATCTGAATAGGTTAAACTTAATTTAGCATTAAGTAAAACATGTTACTGTAATCTATATACATATGAGCTGGAGCCTTTCCGTTTTAGGGACGGGTTGTACGTAGAATCACATTTAATAAGCAATGACATTTTCAACCATGCTTATTAATAAACTTAAACCTGCTAAGTTAAACCTGTTAATTAATAAACTAAGAGGTTCCATATTTGTTGTTCATATCTGGTTCTAGGACTCTTAAAGTCCTAGTTTACTTAGGGGACCAAATCTAGGAGGTAGCTTGTGTCAGTTCTGTTGTTGCTTGGAACCCGTATCAGTCGGCATCCTTGTAGGTATCATATCGGGGCCTTGCACTAGGTAGGGTTCAGGGCACACTTTACTGATTTGGATTGTAAGAGGTTTAAAATCTTGGAGGTGGGTAAGGGCGCATTCCGGGGAAGTCATGAGCGTGCATGGGTCCGATGAGGGAAAGTAAGACGTTGTAACACCGGAGAACATGACTGTGTCTTTAAAGTTGACGGTTTAGGAACTGATATCCCCTACTGTCGTGCCTGACACAGGTTATTCATGTTTGTAGGGAGTCGATCGCTGGGTAGTAATTAGGTTAAAACCTAATCCAGTTATTTTGATAGCTGGTGCAAAAACTTGTTCTTGGGTTATGTATGAGAAGCTTATTTGATCATTACCTTATTTTGCTTATCTCGTACTTGCATATTTTACTGCATTTTCTTATCCAGTATTGTTGATCTGTCTTGATTCTTCTTACTTTATGCTTACGCCAAAAATCACTGGAACTCGCCAAACTTTATGTCTGACCCATTTTGTTTTTCCTTCTCGCTTTTCCTTTCCTAGGTGTTGGATCAAGATTAACCCTAGAGGGGGGGTGAATACGGTTTATTGAAATTTATTGAGAATATTATTGAGAATATAAAACAAATCGCAGCACAAAATAATAATCACAGCACAGATAGCAGAGGACTAAATAAGTGCGAAAAGTAAATGACACAAAGATTTTATCCAACTTCGGCAAACCCTGCCTACTGCTGCATTCCCTAAGGTTTCTACTAGGTATTAAACAGATTCCCGCATACAGAGACATATAAACTCGTGAACCTCTCGCTAACCGCCTATACAATTTGGTACATTCGCGCAACCTGCCGATGTTCTAGTCCTACGCTCAAAACCCTGCACTGATTTATGTCCCTGAAACCAAATTTTCCCTAGACATAAACCCGTAGATAGTAAACCCTAGTTATTACAGACACTAGAAAACTGATGAATGGTTTACAAAAGAAAATAAAAACACTTTAAAGTAAAAACAATTTAAAAACCCTTTAGTCTTTAATAAAAAATAAGCTGGCCCCCTTTTTATTTTTTGCAAAGCTTTTCTTAAAAAATGTCGGCCGACTTCACCAAATTATGGTTTCCTGAAATCCCAAAATCTCGAGTTTGATTGCTGAAGAAAAATGATTCTCTGATGATTTTTGGCTGTCGTCGTTCTTGCCAATGATTTGGGATGTTGCGATCGAAACTCTCGTAAATACTTGTGAGTTCCCTAGATTAATTTTATTTGAATTGTTTTTCTAATTGTTGTCTGCTTCAATCTTTATCTTGCTTGTGATGACATTGGTGTTTTTATAGGATTATTAAACCCTATAAGCTCTGATTTCCTGTATGCCTTGATTGATTTCTTGTGTGAAAATTGTTGCCTTGATTGAATGACTGCCGTGGCTTGTTTCCTTGTTTTGAGATGATATCCATGGCTTTGAATGATGAACAGATATTATCCCTTGCTTGATTGTTGCCATGAATGGTTTGTGAAATTCTAGAATAATTTTGAAAACAAATAATTATTTTCTTGCCCAAAATTAAACTGTGATTCTTGGACAAATAATTTGGCAAGTTGAATTGATTGGTTGCCTTCTGAAAACATGTTGAGCAATTCTGGAAAGATTATTTGATTTTTAAGCCCCCTAAAAAAGATTTGAACAAATCTGGAAACATTTTTTTAACACAAATTAAAATGTTTTTGAAAAAACATTTTCTTTGAACTGAATTGCTTGATCCATGTAATGTATTTGGACTTATTTCTTGCCTTCAATGAATTCTGGAAATATACTCTTGCGCGATTGGTTTTCTAGAAAGAAAGGTTTGATTTCTAGGCCAAAAAAATGAGTTTCATTCTTGCCCAAAACAATATTTCTGGACACATTTAAAACTTTATCGAATTGTATATATTTATGGAATGCAAAATAACTTCACGCCAAATATATTCCGAATTTTTTTTTGAAAATTTTCTTCAGACATTTGAAACCCAGAATTTATTTCTTTCCAAAAACAAAGATTCTTTTGGCATTAGTTGATTGTGCATACAAAATCCTCCTTGTATACATGTTGATTGCTAAAAGAAACGTGTGAGTTAATTGATGCCCCCACTTTCCTGCTTTGTTATTGGATTTGCTTATTCGAAATTCCCTATCAACATTGATATTTTCCACTTTTCGAGTTATTGACTCACACACAAAATCTTTCACTACTGGGTCTTGACTTTGTGCATGGATGACCTATGTATAAATATGATGGTTTCATTGTGACTTGATTTTGTGGCTGAGAAATCTGAGTTGTTAATTGTACCCTTGTCTTCTATGCTCTGTCATTCTTCAAATGACAATATGCACATAGACATGTATACATGTGCATGTAGTTTCAAAATATACTACCATGTTTGATTATGTTTTGTTGCTTGTATTATGGTGGTTGGACCTGCTTGTATATATATACCCTATCGATTTTGCACCATAAAAATGTTGCTATTTCCCATATGTCCATGTCCATGTTGTAACCATGCAATACCATGCACAAAAAATAAAACAGTGCACACATTCATTTTCATTTTCATGTTCATTATGCATTGTCTTGAGTTTGATGTATATATATACCCATGCTGCTATGTTCATTTTGTGTGTACATTGGCCCTTTCATTTTCTGTTGCAATATAGACTATCTCGACATGATTCAATTGCAATATCCTGTCTTGGCACAGATGATTTAGCACCATGCATTCTTTAGCTTGCTGTGTAAACTTCATTTGTTTTCCACTTGTTCGAGCTAGTTGTCTTGTACTCGGCCATTTTGAGAAACACTTGAAATTTTAAGACCATGCTGCTTTTTTGACCCTTTCCACCAATGGCTCGACATGTAATTTTTGTGCAGATTTATATGAGCTCAACCTTGCTGTTTTGCCCATTTTTTATGCTGCATATACATGAGTTTTGCACCTGCACTTGCTTTTCAACATGTTGACTTGTCATTGTTGTGCACTCGGGTATTTTGAGCTTATTGAACCACTGTTCCTACTATGTAGATACATAAACACACACACAAATATATATATATATATATATATATTCACAGACGTGTGTGTATGTATATATATATATATATATATATGTGTGTGTGTGTGTGTGTGTGTGTGTGTGTGTGTTTGTGTTTGCATATGTACTAGATTTCTTGGTTCATGTCCATTAACGATGCTTGACTGTATTGTCCCTGCATAGAAATATATGTATGTACATACGTTGTATGTGTATACATGTATAGTGCATGTCTAGATAATATATATGTGAGCACTACAGGATTTGTCTACCTTGTGGCATTTGCAGTGTATCGTTGTGAATATCACAAGCTGTCTAGACATAGTTGGAAGTTCATATAAATCAGATCAAGTCATGAAATATGATGAGAAACACACCAAAATTCTGAGGCAAATAAAATTTTAAAATAAAAATTATATCTGCTAGAATATAAAATTATTTCTGTTCCAGATTACTCTATGTGTGTGTTTCTTTTGTGACAGGTAAGCAGAAGACTAGACTGACAGTGAAGAAGACAGAGACAGAAGACAGAAGTGAGTGATAGTGAGTAAATGAGTCTGTATAATAGTGAGCAAAGTGAAACAAAATGAATATGTGTTTGTACAACTGAGTGACTGAGTGAACTGTAGTGAGGAGCAATAAATACAAGTGAAACTGAATATGAATGTTTGTATTTCAGTGAAATGTACAAATAGTCAAGTTATAAATATGTACTGTTGAAATGTTGAAATAAAATATTATATTTTAATAAAATACTGTTTGAATATTTAAATTCTTATGCAATAGTATTCTATTTAAATATAAATATTATATTATGTGTGTGATATAGTATAACAGTACAATTACAAACACGTTTATAATAATAAATATATGTTTGTTATCATCAAACAATAATCGTAGAATTGTTAGAAACAACAATCTCCCTTTTTTTATGATGACAAACATAAAATAAGATTTTGAATATAGTATTATAGTAAATGTGTTTGACAGTGAATTATTGAACTCCCCTATTTGTATGCTCCCTCGACAAAAAAACTCCCCCTAGACATGTGTATGAGCGTGAAACAATAATTGAAACTTCAATATTAAATTATTCAAAGAATACCCACTCAACGATCAAAATCTTAACCCATTCTCCCCCTTTTGTTATCATTAAAAGGATACAGAAATTAAAATAGTGACGAAATAATTGACTAAAAATAGAAAATCAGCTTAAGAGGAAGAACGTTCATCATAAATCTCAATTAATCAAATAAAAATTATAATATTCTAAGAACTAGTAGCAAATTTCACATTGTAGAATGAATGATTTAAAATGAAATTTATATAAATGGAGGGAGTTTTAAAATATATGGTTTCCAATTATTTCCCAATAAAATTTTAAAAATGGCCCAAAACAGTGATGGATTTGGACAACGAGTATAAATTTAATTTAAGTGACGCAATCAAATAATCTCAAATCCCAATAACTATCAATTAATAAATCATAATATAACATTAAATATTAACACATTTCACAAATTAGGAAATGGATTGATAGGATGGTTTTTACCCATCAAGGAGTATCTCAAATTAAAAAAAAATATAGCAGATTATTCCCTTTTCTTTTCCCTTGAATTTAAAAGCACGCTGACCACACATAACCAGATCATGGATTTTTAAATGAGATCGGTTGCAGCTTAAATATAAGTAATCTCATAACCATGCATGACCAGAGCTTGGATTTTTAAATGAGGTTAGAGAAACACTTATGAGTATTATATTTTTATTATTTTCTAGTTCAAAAGAATAATTCGTCAATATATAAAACAAATATGGATAATAAAAATGTGGTAGGTATAAAAATGGTTGTGAAATAAATTTCCAAATTAATCATATTACGAAATATGCTCAACTGTACTGAGATTCTTGAAAATTTTCAATTCTCAGTAATTCTGAAAAATAATATAATCACATTTCCATCACAAATACTTCCATTGTTTATTAAAGATGTTTTTTTAAATAATAATATTAAACTCTCCACGTAAATATAAAATCATGATGGATGGCAGAATGATGATGGACTAAGAAGATGTGCGTGAAATAGATGCTAATTCAAAGACTTATAAAAATTGTCCAATCATCATGAAAATATAAATAAAATTTCCTTTTGATGTGAAATATACTATAGTCACAACTTATCTCAATTTCAATAATCTGATAATAATTTTAATGAGTTCTAAATACAGTTCATTTTGGTTATTTATATCAATTTCTGGATAAATAATCAATAAATGATTTTAAAATTGAAAAATCAATTACAAGAGGGAATTTATAAAGATATATACAAGACAAGAGGAATTTAAAAAATATATACAGGACGAGAATTAGATCAATAAAAAATTCAACACTTCTAAGCTGATACCAATTGTTATCTCCATCAACGAGTATTTTAATACAACACTGGTGGCTAACAAATATATCTCAGACAACAATATCCAATATAAATCCGAAGCAAGTAAATATAACAATTCATTTCCATCAATCAGAGCAACATGACACAAATAATTTTCACAAGGAAGTTTTCAAATAATTTTTAACAAGTCAAAGAGAACAAATCATGATTCAGTTCATACCATTTTATCAGAGCAGCATATGATACCAAAAACAAGCAGTCGTCTAAAACATTTGGAAAACAATTCCTTTTATCAGAGCAACACAGCAAACAATTTCAAAGTGGATTTTTCAAGAGAATTTTACAGATATTTCTGACAGTCATTGAAGATGATTCATGATCCAGGATTAAAAATAATGTTTTTTTTTGAAATCATTTGAAGGAATGTGAAAATATCAAGATTCAATGAATCAGTCACACTATATGATAAATTTCAAATCCAAGATGTGTTTGAGATTCAAGAAATCAACAATTTCAAATAATCAAATATTCAAGTCAAATGATTAAGAAATAACAGTGAGTTTCAATACAAGATCTTCAAAGAATTTCTCACAATTATTTATGACAAGCACACGAGAAATTTTCAGAATATTTACATCAAGCATAAGAGATAGTTCATGATCCAAAATTTAAAATAATTTATTTTAAATCACCTAAATAGATGTAAATTTTGAGATATAGTGAATCAATCACAAAAGATTAATAATTTCAAATCTAATAAGTGTGTGAGATTCAAAATATCAAAATTTCAAATGATTTCAAATAAACAAATGTCCAACCAAAATGATCATGAATAAAGATGAATTTCAAGATGTAACATAATGATTCAAGTTCAAGAAAATTTTAATTCAGGAATAATCAAGCCAATCCAAAAAATCAATGAAATTATCATAACTAAAACTAGAAGTGTGTTGTAATGAGTATAAATTTTCATGTCTTTCCAAATGAATTGGAAGAAACTCAAAGCAGCAAGGGTATGTGAAATTTGATTAATTTTTCAGATCTTCGAAAATTTAAAATACAAAATAACAATGTTCATGATATAACAAGAATGCTTTAGACCTGTTAGGAGTTCAAAAATAAAATAATAAACTTCAAAACAATTGCAGATATTTACAAGTTTAAATTAAAGATTTGGAAATGATTAAAACATGAAAGTTTATTCAATTGAAGAGAATTTCCATATAACCAAGAATTATGCAATTGGAAGTTAAGAAACCCAAAAAAATATGGTAGTGCCAATTGCGAAACAGAATAATCAAAAGAAAATAGACAGAAGGGTAGAAGGAGGAAAAAGCCAAGAAAAAACAAAGAACATTAACAGTGATGGGTTTAAAGATCATAGCATATTTTTTAGTAGATGTTGTGGATTCTCTAACTCAACACAAACTTGGCCAAGGAACGTTGAATGATACAATGATAAGAAACAATTTGAATTCAATCTCTTTTTCGCAAAGTAGTTCCTTAGTCATCTTCGATACCTAACAGTTTAGGGGATCGAGTGGTCTAACAAAATTTGTAAAACCACTCTGAAATGTGTTTACGACTTTAGGTATCCAAACTTGTTTGTATAACAATCCATCTGAATTTACCTTTGTACCCTTAGACCCAAATTTGTTTGAGTTTAGACAAAATTACTTTATTTCTTTTTGGGGTCCAAAAGGATTAAATGGCTTGTTACCAAACAAATTCTCATTTCGCTTATAATTTAAAAATTCTTTGAAATTATCAGAGTTCAAATTATCAAGTCGATTCTTTTCAAAGCAATTTAAAGAATTTTTTAAAATCATTTGAATTCAGCTTTTAAGCAAATTTATCAAATTTTCCAAAACCAAGACTACTTTTATTTTCAACAGAAATTTGGTTTTGTAACAACACATTCAACGATTTTTCCTGTTAGATTTTTTTTTTTTCAAATTTGATACTAATCATTGAATTTTGGATTTAAATCACTGTTTTCTTTTATTAAATCTAAATAATGATTATTAGTGATCTTTCTTTCAGCATCATGTTGTTTCAAAACCAAATTTTCATTTTCAAGTAATTTGATTTTGGCTTGGGATTCGGAAATTTCTAATTCAAAATGATTTTGCTTTTCAGACTCAAGTTTTTCAAAGGTTTCGAATTTTTCAATCTCATTTTCAAGCTCTTTCAAAAACAACTCAGTTTTCAACAAGCTTTCTTTTTCAGAAGTTTCAAGTTTGGAATTTTCAGATTTCTTAAAAATATCTAATTCCTTTTGCAGAAAATTATTTGAACTTAATAACTCAATCTCATTCTCTTTTTAGATTAGAATTTCATTCTCGAGCTTTTGAATATTTTTATTGAGATGAACGAGATCGGTTTTCAATTTCAAACAATTTTTACAATCAGAATTTTCAAATTCCTTAACGTTTTCAAGCTTTAATTCTAAATCATGGTTTCTGCTGGTCAACTCAAGATTTTTTTTTATTTCAGAGTTTTAATTTTTTGTTGGATCTTATCAACAGATTTGTTAAATCAGCACACATATAAACTAAATCTTCATATGAGAAATTTCCTATCTCATTGCATGTTGAGTCTCCATCGTTTGGTCTACTCGAATTTTCCTTTGTTTCTCCCTTCAAGCATAGATCTGAATCTAAGTTGACTTTTCTGGGTTTTGAGTTGCTTCTGTCAATTCTTCCATACTTCGCATCGAGAGTATTCTAGATTCCATATGTACTCAAACAATGAGAGATATGGTCATATTTGTCATCATCAATATAAGAATATAAAAAATGGGTAGCATGAGAATTAAATCCAATGTTATTCCTATCGACCATATAATAACCATTAATAGAAATATCCTAACATTTAATACTAACAGATTTTAAATAAGATTCCATTTCTGATTTCCAATTTAAAAAAATTGTACCATTAAAAATGGTTAGAATACGACAGGACTAACTCTCTATGGATTGAGAACTAGGGATCACCATAACTTTAGACTTAATGAATAACTTGCTCGGATACCACATGTTGGATTAAGATTAACCCTAAAGGAGGGGTGAATAGGGTTTATTGAAATTTATAGAGAATATAAAACAAATCGCAGCACAAAATATAAATCGTAGCATAGATATTAAAGGAGTAAATAAGTGTGAAAAGTAAATGACACAAAGATTTTACCCATCTTTGGCAAACCCTGCCTACTGCTGCATTTCCCAAGGTTTCTATTAGGTATTAAACAGACTCCTGCATACAAAGACCAATAAACTCGCGAACCTCTCATTAACCACCAATATAATTTGTGCATTTGCACAACCTATTGCTCTTCTAATCCTAAGCTCAAAACCCTGCACTGATTTCTGCCCCTAAAACCAGATTTTCCCTTAGCTACAAACCCATAGATAGTAAACCCTAGTTATTACGTACACTAGGAAACTGATGAACGGTTTACAAAAGAAAATAAAAACAAAAAATTTAAAAACTCATAATCCCTTAATAAAAAATATGTTGGCTCCCCTTTTATTCTTTGCAGAGCTTGTCTTAAAAAATGTCGGTCGACTGTAATAACCCAGAAATCTGGGCCAGTTTAAAATTTTTATTTTGGCAATTTTAGTGAATTTTGATTACTTAAAATGAATTATTTTAAATAATAACGACGAGAAATTTATTTTGAATAGAATTTGAATGAATATATTTATATAGATCGTCATTAGAATATAAATATTTATTTTAAATTATAAAAGGAATTGAAAATGGCGCGGTAGTTCGATAATTCGATTTCAAACTTCAAATGGATGTGCAGGATTCAAAATGAATCGGATTTTAACGAAACCAAAAATAATAGGATCTATTTGGGAATATCTTTCCAACGAATCCGAAAAATTGAAATTTCATAGCGGGAATCAAAAGATATGTCCAGTTGAAAATTCTGAATAGTCGCTATGAAATTCAGGCCCTTAAAAATGGTCATTTTGCAAACGACCTCGGATTTCGACGAAACCACTTTTGTTGGATCTGCGATGTCAAATTATTTCTAGGTTTCAAATTTCATAATTTTTCGAATCAATATGTGAGCGTGGCAAAGGAAAACGTGTTTGACCAGTTTCAGTTGATTTTAATCGACTGGAAAATGGCCATTTTTTCAAACGGTCTCAGAATTCGACGAAATTAGTTTTGTTAGAACCGTATCGTCAATACGAAGCTAGAAAATATTTTTCGGGAATTTTTCTAGTTAGTATGTGGCCCCGATAAATTGAAATGCGCGTTCAAATTCAATATATAGAGTTATATGTTGATTTTGACGAAAACTGGTCGAAACGGTCGAATCTGCTTACGATACATATTCCATTGTGTTCGGAATGGGGGTAATTAGCTATGGACAACAGGCGGTGGGTTCGATTTCGAGTTCGAATGTAAAAGTTACTTTTTGAAACAATTAAATAATAAAATATAAATATTAACTATACCTCACACCTCCTTTATCCCTCCTCCCCCTTCCTTCGTTCATTTCAGAACGGAATAAAAGAAGAAAAAAAAACTAGCCAACCGATTGCGACCCCCCCCCAGGCGGCGCTGCCGCTGCGATACCCCCCCTCTCTTGTTGAGCGACGCGATACCCCCCCTCTCCTGCTGAGCGACGCGCTACCCCCCTCTCCTGCTGAGCGACGCGACCCCCCTCTCCTACTGAGCGACGCGCTACCCCCCCCCCCCCCCCCTTCCGCCTGCGTGCGATGCGCTACCCCCCTCTCTTCCGCCTGCGCGACCCCCCCTCTGCCTCCATCTCCTCCCCTCCAATCCGCCCTGAGGAGCCTCCCCGCCACCTCAGCAACTCCGGTGCTACATCTTTACCCTCCTCGCCACGTGCTGTAAGTTCTTCCATTAATTTTATCTTCATTTATTTATAAAAAAATCAGTTTTATTTTTATTGAATAAAAAGATTTGATTTTTATAAGGGAAAGATTATATTTTCCTATATGAAAAGATTACATTTTTATAGAAGAAAAGATTAGATTTTTATATATTGAATAGCAAAGTAAAAAATTCGATTTTTATATATTGAATAGCAAAGTAAAAAATTCGATTTTTATATATTGAATAGCAAAGTAAAAATTCGATTTTTATATATTGAATAACAAAGTAAAAATTTGGTTTTTATATATTGAATAGCAAAGTAAAAATTCGATTTTTATATATTGAATAGCAAAGTAAAAATTCGATTTTTATATATGTAGAGAATACGGGCAGTGAAAATTGACAAAAGGGCGAGAACGACGAAGATTTCTACCTAAGAAGAGTCGAGGCGTTTGGTTTAGCTATCGGTGAGAACTTCTTACTTTTAATTTATTTTTCTAGTTGAAATATATACTAGGATGCAGACGGTGTTTAGTAGCACTCAACACCCGTCGTCAACAAACCATGGATGCTTGTATGCTTGTTTGATTGATTTTGATGTGTAGTTGATTGCGTGATGTGATGTGAAATGAAATAAAATATTTATATAGTTGAAATAAAATATTTTATAGTGGAAAATATTTTATCGTTAAAAATAGAATTTTTAACGTATATGAAATGAAATAAAAAAATAAACAAATCGGACGATTTGTTTATATACACACATTTGATTGATATTGATTGGGACGATAAATTTTACACATCGCCCAACTGCACAAATAAAATCTGTGTTTGATTGTTTGAAAACCCCACACGGGTATTGGGATGATATATGACATACACTAATCCCAATAGTTAGTTGTATGTCGATCGATTGATTGACAGACTGTTATGAGCGTTAAATATTTATATTTGATGCTTATACAATGTAGAATGCACTTTGGATGATGGTTGATTATTCATCGTTGTTATTGTATACATGTGTTGTAGAAAATCCATATAATTAACATTATATGGTAATTGATTGGGCCTCATTCCAGTTTTGAAATAGAATATTTGAATAGAAATATTTGGAAATAGAAATATTTGAAATAGAAATATTTGAAAAAGAAATATTCGAAATAGAATATTTGAAAATAGAAATATTTGAAAAAGAAATATTTGAAACAGAATATTTGAAAATCGAAATATGTGAAGCTGCGTTGATAGATTGACGCCATTTTGACGTGAACGATATTTATATCGATTTTATTCAAATTGAAGTGAATATTAAAGTGAATTGAAATTCGAATTTAATTGAATTGATTTGAAATTCGAAATAAACTGAAATGATTTGAAATTCGAATAGAATTGAAATAGAATTGAAATCGTTTTGAAATGAATTCGAATTAAATTGAGATAGAATTGAAATCATTTTGAAATGAATTTGAATTGAAATTGAATAGAAATGAATTTGAATTAAAATTGAATTAATTTGAAATTCAAATTGAATTGAAAACGAATTGAAATTGAGTTAAAAATCGTTTTGAAAAGGAAATCGACGAAGTATATATTATATATATTATATATATTATATAATGGCCTGAATAGAACGCGCCGCCCCGCGGCAGTTCGCGAATTTCGACCGTTGACTTCGAACGGATATTACGGGAGATCCGACCGTCGGATTCTCCTAAAACCGGAACCGTGGGTTCGTATCGAAAAGAGATTTCTAACGAATATTAGAAATTAGAAATCTAACGGTTGGATTTGGAATTATGTCCAAATCAAATTTGGAAAAGGTCGTTGTAAGTGCAGTTCGATGGCCGTTGATGGAAATCGACTGTACGGGCCTTGATAAAATTATTAAAAATACTAATAATTTGTGTAAAATCATAAGAAATGATTTGGAAAGAATTAGGATGAAAAACTCCATATTTGAAAAGATAAAAATAGATATTTATCGAAATGAACTAGTTTTGAACTAGAATTATAATTCTATTTATTTTTAAATAAATAAATTGGATTTGAAATGGTTTTGAAAATAACCAGAATTCCCAATAATTATATTGGAATGGATTTGAATCGAAATTGTCTTCGGAATATTTCGATGTTGGATTTCGTGATTATACAGATGTTGTTATGGAAATTTGAAAGATATTTATATATCGCTATTTCCAGTACGATATTTGTTGGTCGTAGAATTTGATATTGAATATAAGCCGATATATTTTCTATTCAGAGCCTTGTATTTAATATCAAATGTGATTTGGGTTTGTCGTGAATGGTGTCTTTATTAACACTGTTCTTGAACCCAATTGAGAAAAGATTAAATCTTTTTATTTAGATTTAATGAAGTGTACCAATTAAATAATATTTAATTGGAATTGAATTGATATTGATTTTTGGGTTTATCGTGGACAGTGTTTTAAATAACACTCGTTCTTTAACCCGATAATTAATGGAATGTGATTTTGGGTTTATCGTGAACCGTGTTTTTAAATGACACTGATTCTTTAACCCAGTTAACGATTAAAACTAAGTGGAGTTTTAATGGATCTTTAATTAGATTGAAAAGATCGAGAATGGAGTGTCACCAATTTTGCTCCAGGCGATAGTTAAATCTTTAATTAGATTTAAACGTGAAATGGTAATTGAATTTACCGATAATACCGTGGTGTTAGATATGAAGTATGACCAGTTTTACTTCATGGGATGAATAGGTTGGGATTGGAAAATAAAATAAATGATTACTTCGGTGTGGTTCGCTAATCCTGACTAGTTTGAATTGATATTCAAAGAAGATTAAAGAATAAATTTGAAGAATTTATCTTTGATAAAATTAATGGGAACTTTTCCCAAAGTACAGTAATATTTGAATAAAAGAATATTCTGAATTGGAATGAGGCGTATGTTGTGTTTGTGGAACATTTATTTATTATATACGCGAATTATTCAGAAAGATCGGGTTTATCCCATTCTGAATAACTAATTCGACGTGGTGTCGAAGATGAAGACGGTGGTTGTAACGACCCGCCATTTTGACTGTGCCGAATCGACAAAACACGTCAACTCGAAATGTCCAAAACAACAGATGGTTATTAGCTTCTGAGGTAAATAGAATAAATCACAGAATCACAGACACAGATACAGAGCAATATAATATCTCGCAGCGGAAATTACAAAATACAATAGTAGTTCATGAAGCTACTAAATAAAAATTTACATCAGAGTTTACAAAGATAATACAGCGGAAGTCTAATACAATGATTATCTAATACATAAATAAATGATAACTATAAGAAACGGGAACGACAATTATAGATGAAACTGGATCGACTGATCAATAGATGTAGGTGAGAAAAACCCAAAATCTTCAAACTCCAAGAGTGGATCTCGAAAGCTATGATAATCGATCTGACCCGAGCAATAATGCAAAACAAAACAACTCGGATCAGGACTAACATTCTCGTGGTAGTAAATCAATTCAAATGAAATGTTCGATGAAATGCAATCAGTAACTCAAAGGATGTTTGGGATCACCATCCTCTAAGGATCCGTCAAACTAATATTATATAGTATATTATGCTATATACAATATTGTCTATCAGTAAAGTAAAAATATCAAAATAGCGTAAGCGGGATTACCATGATTACCCTTACACTGTTTATATATTCCCAAAGTATATACAGTACCGTAATTCCTCCGTAAATTGGAGGTTGATCAGAGGGCACTCCATATAAAACAGTACAAAACAAAATCGTAGTGGGCTCGTATAAGGCATGTGACAAGGTACACAAGGAATGCCAGGGTGGATTCACCGTTTGCAGAGCCGGACTGGTGGTAACGCATAGTAGCAACTACCGCCCACCTCGATACACACTCCCATAATCAAAAGGGCCCAAATCGAATCTCAAAGTAATAGAATAATATATAAGAAGTGTGCTCGATAAGAGGTATGACCTCACTTGGTCCATGCATAGCTCCTGTTTTAGCCACATCAAGCTGACTCAAGGTAGTCAGGGTCTCGTAATTAATATGAAATACAAAAATAGAGTCGTCCGCCAAATCATCCCCTTCATTCTGGAACTCCACCGCGTACACAATTGTCAAAGTGGTTTTCGGTATTGGCAAAGAGTATGACAATAGCCGATCCCGGTCTCTTTAACAACCAAACGTTACAATTTTTTCACACCGTGGCCATTATTTTATAAATAGCCTTATAAAATAGTTTATACGAAATCTAATATTCGAATTTGAATTCAAAATTTAAATATCTAACTTCGAATATATTCAATTTTGAAAACTACTCATTTGTATCGCTTAATCACATTGATTTCGAAAATATTCACATAACGACTTTCAAATTCAAAACGACTTACATTAAAACATATCTTAAAGGTCGCAGTTATCGTTTAAATCAAAATAAAATATTTTAACTTCGAGAATATTTCAGTTTGATTTATATTCGTCAAAAATCCGAGTTCAAACAAGTCCATTGATTCAAAATTTACCTTAATAAAAATTCGCTTAAGTTAATTCAAAAAATTTCACTATTTCGGTTCAAATTCAATATATATAATCCATTTCAAAACTAACGATTTCAACAGAAACAAATCATAACGTATAAATTCAAATAACTCATATAATTTGGTTTCCTTTATAAGATTCGACTGAGTAGATTTGAGATTTCAATACTTAAGTTCAAATTTAGTTTATATGGTTCAAAACGAATCTCGTAAACCAAATTGTATTATATCTTATAATTTAAGTCATACAATTCAAAATCGTTACTTAAAAATTCGATTTAACTCATTTCTTAAATTCAAACCAAACGATTCATAAAACTAATTCCATAAAATTTATCATGTTCATTCTTTGTCAATTTTATATTCAAACAAATTCACAATTTAAGTTCATCTCTTTAGAGTTCAAATCAATTCGAATTCAAATCCATATCTTATAACAGTTCATTCGTTTAATCAATATCAATATATAAACCTGAATCTTAAACCTGAATCTTAAACCTTGAATTTAAATCGCAATTCTTACTTATCCATTTTCAGTTTATTATTAAAGTTTATAAAATATACGTAAGGAATTTTTTTTAAATATATATATGTATAAGAAAATAAATTTAACTTTTGAAATAGATATATATATAAGTTTATAAAATTCTAAAATTAATTAGAATATAGATTATAAACATATATAAGGTTAAATAATATAGAAAATAAGTTTAAGTTAATTATTTATAATAATATAAAAGTTAAAAATACTTATAAAATCAAATTATGTAGTTTAAAATAAATAAATTATAAGTAAAAACTTGAATAAGCATTAACTCTATATTTACTTATAAAAATCATTTAAAACATATAATTCAAAATGATAAAAATTTAAGTTTAAAATATAAATATATAAAATAAAAAAAATCTAAAGTTATTACTTAAAAATCAAATTTGTAAATCAAAATATTTCGAAAAAATACGACCAACGGTGTCCGTATATAGTTTTCTACCCTATGGTTAAGTGAGACGGATATTTGTCATTTCAACCCGCAATTTATAAAAATTTCCACGGGTCTACCATTTCAACCCGTGATCGCAAATTCAGTAAAAATCGTTCATGTCTATCATTTCAACCCATAACGATTTTTCCCTATTCTAATGTCCGTTCGGGTATGTATCATTTCAACCCTTAGTGATTTTTCCTAACTAGGGTTATCAACAATCACATAGCAAAAATCACAGCATATATATCATCAGTGCAACTACGTGTCATTTGAATGTATCGTGTCGCATATGAACTGTGCATACATATCAAATCAAAAATTTCTACTAGCAACCTATACATTTCATATAACAGTTCATTATTGATCTAACATCCATGAAAAATGTAAGTCAGGTGTGAGATAAACTCACCTTTCGTGGTACAGAATGGAGATAGTAGACGAACTGGCACCGAATGAACCGACAACTTACAGGCACGATTCAGAATGGATCCGACTTGATGATCGCTCAATATTTATTTTATCTCATAGGAGAATGTCAGAGAATTCCTCAACGGGTTGGTATGGTTATTGGGTTTTGGACCGGTTTTGAACTCAACGCCAAACATGACTCAACAAAATAGACACAACATCTCTTTTACACAAAATATTATATAAATATTTTAAAATTAACACAACGCTAAATACACCCATATTACATCAAAACCGTTATAATATAAAATATACATTCATAAATAAGCACACAAAATTATATACAATATTTATATGTACATATAATTTCTTCAACATAAATAAATATATAAATTTATATTTAAAAACAAATACACACGAAATACTTCAAAATCATTATATACCTATATATATTTAAATACACATGTTATTATATCATATACTATATATATTCAGAAGTAATATTTTTTTTCCAAAACAACTCAGTTTAAAACACACATAAATATACACGCAATTTTTAAACACTTACTCAACACAAACCGGGATCAAAACAGACAACACACACGCAGCAACACTCTAAACCATGCACCCACATGAATACACAAACACACACACACCAGCATACACAAACACATTTACACACTCAAGTACACTCATGCCCACATATACACAATGACCACAATACACACACATACACCATATATATACACAACTACAAACGCCTGCATGGAAACGATCAACAACAAAACAAAGAAGAAAATAAAAAGGAAACAAACTTATTCACACACAAAAGATGATCACGGTAGCCGGCTCAAATTGATGAGTTGGCCAGTTACCGGAACAGGGGTTCGGTGGCTTCAAGGCGGCACGGATGTCGGCAGGAGGAGGCAACGGGGCTTGGTAGCTGGGGGAAAAACCAAGGTGGAGTTTGGTGATGGCTAACGTTGGCGAGGCACCTGGAGGAGGCGGATCACGATGGAAAGAGAGGTGGATGCGATAGGGACGAGGGCTGTTTGGATCATGGCTCGGCTGGCGAGCTTCAGGGTGAGCAAGGCAGATCCGGGAGGGATGAGCAGGGATCGTCGGCTGGTGGTTGTCGGCGAACAGCTGGTGGTTTGGATGAATGGGAATAGCATGAGTATGAATAAGCATACACAGAATGATTCTACGCATGCATGAATATATAAGAAAAAAAATGTATGGATTGCAAGAAGAGGATAAGAGGGATTAAGTGAGAAGGATGATAAAAGTGGAAGGAGGAATTTGGAGCTGGATGGACAAGCAAAAGGGAAAAGTGGGGTGGTTTCAGGGAAGCAACAGAGCAGCTTTTTATTTATTTATTTATACAAATTCGAAAATTCGGCATGGTCAAAATGGCGGGTCGTTACAGTGGTTGAAGACCGGAGGTCTTCACGTCGTTTGGATAGTTACTGATGATCTTGATTGGGCCGTACACCCAAGAAGATGGAAGCAGTTGGTGCTCGTCCAGACGTACTTGGAGATCGATGGATATGCGAGGTACTAGGTGCCTCCGGTTTCGTTCAGACCCAGAACGAACTTGTAAATGGACTGTGTGTCTGACATTGGATTTCAGTCTGTGTGATTGATTTCTATTAAATATATATCTGCTTGGCGGCGGAGAATTTATTCTCTTGCTTAACGCCCTTCTCTGAGACGTACGAGCTCAGGGGTTATATATTGATGGATATCCATCGCATGGAATGAATTGCCTGTGTGGCATGCCTAAGTGGCAATTGATCGAGGCTTCTGTTGAAAAGCAAAGTCTTGTGGTTGATGATCAAAGCACAGCCTGTGTGGCATAGCTTTGTGTAACGTGAATTCGCGAGCCTCACACCCCGGTAGTGGACCAGTAACAGGAGAGGACCTCAGGGAGGACATGCGTTTCTTTCTAGCTAGAAGTGGCGTCAGTGGTTTTACACGCCCTGACGAGTTTGACTTATGTGGTTGTTGCTGTTGCGAGGCGCCTCGGTTTGATCGGACGATCCGGGTCCGATGGAGTCATTCGTTGGCTCATTTACGCCCCATAGGGCGGAGAAACGTATTGTTCAGGCATTTTAATCCACATCGGTGGACCGGCCCTGTCGCTCCAAGGGCCCACCTGAGTCTCGGTCCTGAGACATGGGCTAGATTGTCTCGAATCGGTAGAGGACGATCCCTGGCCTCGGTTCACAGACGGAAATCCAATTTCCAAATACGTGACATTTGCGGTTTTGATTTTAGAGCCTAGAATGGCGACATGATATATGGTACCCATGCCGTTTATGATTGATATTTATGATTTGAAGTTGTTTTATACACTATGCACTTATAATAGTATCAAAAGATTTGTTTTAAACGTACTAAGCATGTTTGGCTATTATAAGGGAAAACCCTATCCCCCGGCTTGCGTTGCATTGTGTGATAGGACATGGGTCTTATAATAGCTTCATTTTTCTTTATTTAGCATTGCGTTGTTTGTTTTGAGCACTAGTATTCTTGGGAGGAAACCCGTTCCGTGTTATACGGCGTGGTCCCTTGATTTACCAAACTTTAGAATAAAGAATAATAACTGTTTTAGTTCTCACACCAGTCCCATGACTGACCTGGAGTTTATTGTTTTAACCTAAACTCTGGGTGCCCTTATTTTGACATGGGCAGCTAGTAGTTTTGGTTTTGCAGATTTATATTCACAGGATCCTGGTTTACAGCTGGAACGATATCCGGAAAGCTTTGTATCCGTATATCTCTTCTAGTTGTGTATTGTATTATTTTCCGCTGCTATGTAATTTATTGTAATCTCTGATAATTTGTGATGTATATTATTTATTCGTACTCTGTATATTCTTGTAATCCAATGGAATTGTTGTAATTAACAATGAAATGTTCTTCCGTCTGCGTTCTGTTGTGGCTTGTTCTCGACTCAATCCGGGATTTCCCGTAAGGGGGATTTGGGGTCTTTTCACCGACTTCGCCAAATTAATGTTTCCTGAAATCCCAAAATCTCGACTTTGATTGTTGAAGAAAAATGGTTTTCTGATGATCATTGGATGTTGTCGTTCTTGTCTATGATTTAGGATATTATGATCGAAACTCTCATGAATACTTATGAGTTCCCTGAATTATTTTTCTTTCAATTGTTTTTCGAATTGTTGTCTGTTTCTATCTATATCTTACCTGTGATGATGTTGGTGTTTAAATAGGATTATTAAACCCTATAAGCTCTGATTTCCTGTATGGCTTGATTGATTTCTTGTGTGAAAATTGTGGCCTTGATTGAATGACTATCGTGACTTTTTTCCTTGTTTTGAGATGATATCCATAGCTTTGAATGATGAACACATATTATCCTTTGCTTGATTGTTGCCATGAATGGTTTGTGAAATTCTGGAATAATTTTGAAAACAAATAATTGCTTTATTTCCCAAAATTAAACTGTGATTCTTGGACAAATACTTTGGCAAGTTAAATTGATTTGTTGCCTTCTGAAAACATGTTGAGCAATTCTAAAAAGATATTATTTGATTTTCTGTCCCCCTAAAAAAGATTTGAACAAATCTGTAAACATTATTTAATACATATTAAATTGTTTTCGGAAAAACTTTTTCTTTGAATATGTTAGGAACTGAATTACATGATCAAAGTGATGTATCTGGACTTGTTTCTGGCCTTCAACGAATTTTGCAAATATACCCCTGCGTGATTGGTTTTCTGGAAAGAAAGATTTGAGTTCTTGGCAAAAAATGTTTCATTCTTGCCTAAAACAATATTTCTGGACGCATTTAAAAATTTGCCAAATTGTATACATTTCTGGAATGCCAAATTACTTCATACCAAATATATTCCAAAAAAAATTGAAGATTTTCTTGAGAATCTGAAAACCAGAATCTATTTCTTTCCATAAACAAAGATTCTTTTAGCATTAGTTGATTGTGTATACAAAATCCTCCCTCTACATATGTTGACTGCCAAAAGAAACATGTGAGTTAATTGTTGCCCCTGCTTTCCTGCTTTGTTATTGGATTTGCTCATTTGAAATTCCCTGTCAACATTGATCTTTTCCACTTTTAAAGTTATTGACTCACACACAAAATCTTTCACTGCTGGGTCTTTACTTTGTGCATGGGTGACCTATGTACAAACATGACAGTTTCACTGTGACTTGGTTTTGTGTCTGAGAATCTAAGTTGTTAATTGTACCCTTGTCTTCTATGCTATGTCATTCTTCAAATGACAATGTACGCATAGACCATGTATGCATGTGCATGAAGTTTCAAAATAAACTGACATGTTTGCTTATGTTTCTTACTTGTATTCTGGTGGTTGGACCTACTTGTGTGTGTGTATATATATATATATATATATATATATATATATATATATATATACACACGCCCTGTCGATTCTACACCAAAAAAATTGTTGCTATTTCCCATGTGTGCATGTCCATGTTGTATACATGCAGTACCATAAACAACAAATAAAATAGTGCACTCATTCATTTTCATTTGCATGTTCATTATGCATTGTATTGAGCTTGCTGTATGTATGTGTGTATATATATATATATATATATATATATATATATATATATATATCCATGTTGCTATGTTCATTTTGTGTGTACATTGGCCCTTTCATTTGCTGTTGAAATTTAGACTATCTCGACATGATTCATTTGCAATATCCTATCTTGGCACACATTCTTGAACACCATGCATTCTTTAGCTTGCCATGTAAACTTCATTTGTTGCCCACTTGTTCGAGCTAGCTGTCTTATACTCAGCCATTTTGAGAAACATTAGGAAATTTTATGACCGTGCTGCTTTCTTGACCCTTTCCACCAAATTGCTCGACACGTAATCCCTTTGCACATTTATATGAGATCGACCTTTCTGTTGTGCCCATTTTTCAAGCTGCATATACTTGAGTTTTGAATTTGCACTTGCTTTTCGGCATGTTGACTTGTCATTATTGTGCACTCAGATATTTTGAGCTTATTGAACCACTGTTCCTACTGTGTAGATATATATATATATATATATATATATATATATATATGCACAGATTTGTGTGTGTATATTTATGTGTTTATATCTGTGTATGTACTGGATTTCTTGGTTCATGTTCATTCACGATGTTTGTCCGCATTGTCCCTGCACAGAAATATATGTATATGCATACATTGTATGTGTGTACATGTATAGTGCATGTCCAGAGAGAATATATATGTATGTATGTATGTATGTATGTATGTATGTGAGCACTACAAGATTTGTCTACCATGTGGTATTTGCAGCGTATTATGTGAATATCACAAGCTGTCTAGACACAGATGGAAGTCCATATAAATCAGATCAAGTCATGAAATATGATTAGAAACACACCAAAATTCTGAGGCAAATAAATTTTTAAAATAAAAATTATATCTGCTAGAATTTTAAATTATTTTTATTCCAGATTACTCTATGTGTGTTTATTTTGTGATAGGTATGCAGAAGACTGGATTGACAGTGAAGAAGACAGAGACAGAAGACATAAGTGGGTGATAGTGAGTAAATGAGTCTGTATAAGAGTAAGCAGAGTGAAACATAATGAATATGTGTTTGGACAACTGAATGACTGAGTGAACTGTAGTGAGCAGCATTATATACAAGTGAAACTGAATATGAATGTATTGTATTTCAGTGAAATGTTCAAATAATGGAGTTATAATTTTGTATTATTGAAATGTTGAATAAAATATTATATTTTAATAAAATATTGTTTGAATATTTAAATTTTTTATGCAGTAGTAGTATTCTATTTAAATATAAATATTATATTATGTGTGTGATGTAGTACAATAGTACAATTACAAACACACTTATAATAATAAATATATGTTTGTTATCATCAAACAAAAATCATAGAATTGTTAGACGCAACACTAGGATCTTAGGGTGGTCGACAGCCGCAACGCGACCGTGACTTCTTGACTTCGCTTGGACTTGGATTACTTCAGTTTCTTTTCTATTTTTATTGTTATGGCATATGAGGGACATTACTTTATAGCTTTGTACTCTGATGGTTTATGAGATATATGTTTTACAGTCATGACTTTATGAAATTTGAAAATGTAATGTTATATTTGGTTTGAAATAAAAGTTTGAAAAGTTTTTTTTCTGCTGCATTCTTTATTTTGTCTTGTGAAATCAGACTCTATATTATTATTGTGCTTCACGGAATGCATCCTCATATGGGTGACATTAAGGGCGTGGAGTGTCACAGGTTGCCTTGGTGTTGTTCCTTTTGGCTTTTGGTTTGAACTCAGTTCATCCTCTCTGCACGATTCAATCCTCTGCAATTGTTTTCTCAGTGTTTCACTGTTTAGGCTAGAGCAACTACTTAAGGATATAATTGAGCTGTTAATAGAATCTGGAGCTAGCTGCATTGCTGTTATGGTTCAATCCTCTACACTTCATTCAATATCCACTTCAGCGACCTAGTAGCTACATCCTGAAGCTATTAATAGACTAAATTGAGGAAGTCACTTGAAAGCAACTTTTATTTCATATTAGTACTGATAGCAGCCTATGTAATGTTGTGATTGCTTAATGCAACACCTTGTATTGTATTGTATTGATTTACCTAAACTATATTCGGAATCTCATCTCACCCTGTGTGGTGATGGATAATAGATTAGGCATAGTTAAGGCATCATCTCTATAGCAAATAGGTGTTTAGACTATTTCCTGTTTTACTATGTACTCATTGCTTCCTATTTGATTTTTAAACATGTCACTAAATCTAGCAAGGCAAACGAAAATGGTTCGGTTTGAGGAGACTGTTAATGGAGACATGGATCTACTTCACGATATTTCTTCCTCCAATCTACCGCTATCACCCTTTTTCTTTCGTTTCACCTCCCTTTCTCCTTCTCTCTCATGCATGATTCTGTCTGCGTGGTTTCTCCAAACCCTAATTTTTATGCTCTGATACATCCCTTTTTTGTCATTCTCCCTTAAGCTCCTCCGCCACACTTAATATAACTCTTAGTTATTTCGAACTTGCTGCCTTCTTATAGTGCAGTGTTCCTCTCTAATTTTTGGCAACTCTATTTCTTTTTTCTCTATGGTTCTTGTGTCGATTTCTGTGCCTCCTGTAGCTATAATGTGCTAGTTGTGTTTTCCAGGCGACTATGTACACTTCATTGCCTAGTGAGTTAGTGAATCGTTTAGTCTAGTTATGCCAGCAGCTTTGGGTGGTAGTGATTTGCTGGTGCTCCAACGGTGAATATGAGAGTGAGATTCAACAGATCTTAGGGATGTGTTTGACTTGCTTCTTTTGGGTTTGTTTCATCTCCAATGTCAGTGTGTAGTGTGGTTTCCTCCTCTGATTGGTTTCGCGACTTAACTACTCTATCTAGTATGCTACCTATATTAACCAAAGTATGTAATGGTTTTTTAGTTCGATGTCTCTTACTTGGTGAGCTCTTATTTTAGATCTGTATTTTGGTATTAGTGGTTTTTGTTGGGCTTTTTAGGGGTTTATTACTGTCAGTGTTTCGTTGTATGTCGTCTTGTTGGGTATGATCTTGTAATGTCCCGTATTTTTATAGTATAATAATTAATTTATTTAATTATATAAATAGTGATTTAGAAATTTAAATGGTCATTTAATTAAATAAAATCAAAAATTTAATTAATATAAATAGTAGAATAATATGTTTAATTCTGAAATAATCAAAAATAGTGGAATTCACAATATTGTGTGAATTGGATTATATATAAGATATAATTCAGTTTAGAATATGATTATAATAACGAATATATTATTTAAACAACAGTTTGAACGTATAATTATAATATAATTATAATCAAGCTCGAAATGGCGCGGCAGTTCGTAATTTGGCGATTCGAACTTTAAACGAATATACAAAATTCGTTTTAAGTCGGATTTCTGTGAAATAAGAAACGTTCGGAGCTGGTGATGTATATATTTCTAATGGAAGAGAAAAATCAGGATTTCATCGTGTAGATTTTGAGTTATGTCCAAATCAAATTTTCGAAAATTCGCTATGGAATTCCTTTATAATTTATAACGATTTATTTTTATTTTAAATGCATTTTCAATATAAATGGAATATCGATTTAACTTGAATTTGAAATGTCGAGTTATAAATTCAGATAGGAAAATTCTTGAGCTGTATGATATTTTGTGTGAATATGTATACGATAATATTTATTTATTAATATTAAATTGTTTTTAAATATATTAATATTTAAATGGGTTCATTTAGAGCTTTAAAAATAACCAGTTTTGCAAACGAACTCCGTTTTCGATGAAACTAATTTTGTTGGATCCCGAATATTGAATTATTGTTAGATTTCAATTTTCGTGATTTTTGGAGTCAGTATGTGGTTTTAGTGTGAAAAACAGTCGATAATTCGACATTAAAAATACGCTATGTGAGCAAACGGAGTCGGAATTTGATGAAATCAGTTTTGTTGGGTCCGTAATGTCAAACTGTAGCTGCATGTCCATTTTTGTGATTTTTGGATATTGTATGTGATTATAGGAATATTTAACGATAAATACAACTAGCGTTGTATTAAAAATAAATTAAATAATGAATATAAAATTGTTTAAATCTTCCTATAAATACACTACCCTCCTCTCTAACCCTAAACATTTCGTTCCTCTGGTCAAATGATATCCGCCACTGTTTTCTTCACAGCCATGAGCAAAAACCCTCTTCAAAATTCAAAATAAATTCATAGAAAATTTTATAAAATCCAATTCATGTATATTTGAACTTGTATAAGCGTAAGTAGCAAGCTTGTATAGGTTTTGTTTGGTTCGACATCATTTTTCGTCACTGTGTTTTGTACAGCGTTGCTTATTCGGGTTTAGGGTGGGGAAATTCAACGTATATGTACATCAATTTGGATTTTTATGGGTATATTTGAGTTTAGCAGATGATTTAACACGCGATGGTGAAGTTTCGGGCATTTCGATGATGAAAGGTGTCGATCCAAAGCTGTGTTGCGTGAGGAACTTTCGGAAGCCGCGACGAGCAAGACAAGTGCGAGTTCAAATGTTTTGGTACGGGTGCGTCGAGAGTTGGATGGACAGAGCGATAGTGTTCTCGATTTGGATTATCGTGAAGTGAAGAGGGAGTTTATGGTGTTAGAAGATGCGGTAATAGCCTTTGAAAACGAAAGCAGATACTGGAGCTTTCTCATGCGAAAGAAGAGATTTAAGTGGTGCGGGTTGGATTGTAATTGGGCTGGGAAAGGAGGGTGCCGCCTAAACTAAGAAAATTCAAATGGAATTTTTGTTTAATTTTATTTTAAATACCATATTAACTTGTGAGCTGAATTTCTCATGCATAAGAATCTGAATTTGACGAAACAAGATCCGTTGGGATCGTACGGACGACGACTACACAATAAAACTGACTGAGAGTGAATCGGAGCTCGTTATAATTTATAGCAAAATAAATTATCTATCTAAATCAACCGACAGTTATCGTTATTTAACGATAACGTCCAATGTGAGTAAAACTCACTAACTCTGCACAGTTATATTTTTATAACGTATTTTTAGAACTGTTAAATGATGGTCTATTGCTGTGTGTTGATTGTTGGATGATTTGTCTATTGGTTGGTTGAGATTATAGATCTAGCGTTATATATACAAATATATATATCGTAAATCAAATATTGATTCTACTGATCAGAATACTTCATATTGAAATGAAATTGATATTAATTATATCGTTTAACATTTGTGGATGCAGGGAAACAGGTTGGAGGGATCCAGCAGGATTCCTCAATATTTATAATACTGTTTGTTTTTGTATATGGTGATATAAGATGTGATATATAATCTATGATTGATTATGATAACACTAGTCTAGTTACTTGGCATTTGAAATACCATAAGAAATACTGGAATATATAAAAAGGAATTTTCAAAGTGTATTTGGAAAAAGGAATATTTATTTAGAAAGAAAAAAGAATTATAAAAGGAATATTTATTTAGAAAATAAATAGAATTATAAAAGGAATATTTATTTAAAAAATAAATAGATTATAAAACGAATATTTATTTAGAAAATAAATAGAATTATAAAAGGGATATTTATTTAGAAATAGAATTATAAAAGGAATATTTATTTAGAAAATAAATAGAATTATAAAAGGAATATTTATTTAGAAAATAAATATAATTACAAAAGGAAATATTTATAAAATGAATAGAATTTTATAAAAAGAAATATGTGAAAAGTACATATTAAATAAAAATCTGTTTTAATAGATAAATTAAGAAGATTAATTTATAAACGATATTTATAAATTAAGTAAAATTTTATCACTGGATAAATTAAAATATAAGTCTGGATTTATGTAGAGAAGTAGAAACCGGTTTTAACACCGATATTTCAAATAGAATTCGAACTTAGTTTTTTAAAGGGAATTAAATTAGATTTTAGTTTTAGGAGTATAAAATAAGTTTTTATCGAAAATTGTATAAATAGAGTTAATCGAAATAGAGTTAATCGAATTAGAGTTAATCGACTGAAGTTAATCGATTAGAGTTAATCGAATTAGAGTTGATCGGAATAGAGTTAATCGAATTAGCGTTAATCGATTAGAGTTAATCGAAATAGAGTTAATCGAATTATAGTTAATCGATTAGAGTTAATCGAAGAGAGTTAATCGAATAGAGTTACTCCAAAGGAAGTTATTGAACATAAATTATTCGAAAGAGAGTTAATCGAATAGAGATTATTCGAAAGAGAGTTATACTTTGAAATTCAATTATAACAAATGTAGGAAAGTACTATTTACCTTCCGTTTTTAAATCAAGATTTATTTAGTCATTTATAAATTAGTTGTTTGTTTAGTTATTCAAATTAATAAATAAAAGTTATATTTAAGTTATTATATTTCAGAAGCACGGCATTATAACACTATTTTTATAATCAAGTGATTTCTGTAAAAGAAGTGGATTCGTAAATAGAATCCGAGAGTTGCGTAAGGAAATTTGTTAAAGATTTAGAAGGTGAACTTTCTTTATTTCGAAGTTAGAAACGTTGTTTAGTTAAGGTCTGAGAGGTAGTTATACCCCAACTAGATTGACTTCGTTTTTAACTAAGGAATGGTTAAGGTTCGATAGTGAAGGCTGGTTAAGTGAATTTAGTTAATGAGTTTAATGGTTTGAGTTGGCGTCGCGATGTTTTATTTAAACATCTACTTAAATCCAATGAAGGAGCTTTGGGAATGTTTTCCAAATAAGAAATCAGAAATGTTTTCTAATATAGAAAATAAGAAATTAGAGTAAATAATGGTAATGTTTTCCAATGATTAATAATGTATATTTTCTAAATTTAGAAAATAAGAATTTATGAATATATGGAAAAACGGGAATAGGGAAATGGGATAAATTAATGATAAATTAATTTAAAGGGATAAATGTTGATTGATGAATGATCGATAAGATTTCCATTTGGAAATACGACCGTTGTTTGTACATATGTTTTCCTTTGATAGTTAAATCACCGACTATCAAAGATTTTGACCATTTCCGTTGTCAATACGGAGAGACCGGGATCAGATATATTATCTGAAAACCACTTCGTATGGCACTAGCGTTGCGGAATCATATATGCCAAAGATAATGAAGTAAAGTGCAAGGGCTGTTGTATAAATCTTAGGTAGAGATTGCCTAAGATGGATGTACGGAATAGTGCCTTCGGTTTGTCCAGTCCCAGGACAACTTAAATGGACGAATGTCTGACAGAGTATATCTGGTAGATCGCGTAAGTTGATCGTTTCTGTAACGACCCGGATTTTGAGCGACTTTGGTTATCGACATAAGCTTGATGTCGATAACCAAAACGTCGAAAAATCCTGGTAATTAGTGAAAGAAATTAGAGGGTGAGGAAAAATAAGATAGAAACTTAGAATAGAAGAAGAAGAAGAACACAACATCAGAGTAACACGAATCTCACAGCGGAACGAATAACATATAATAGATAACATATCCTTGAAATAAATCATTATATGTATACAATACATTATCAAAGTACAACACTTACAACACAGCGGAAATAACTATAGCTATATGATCCTGAAGCCTCCTGCTCCAAGCTCTTCCTGTATATCTGTAAAATCCCGACTACTTGACTGCCCGTACAAATTTAGGCACCCAAGAGTTTAGGGAAAACAACAAAGTAAACTCCGGGTCAGTCATGGGACTGGTGTGAGTAAAACAGTTTAAAACAGTTCAAACAGGTAATCGATATCTCATAAGACCACGCCGCATAACGGAACGGGTTTTTCCCTTACGAGAATCCAAAATAACTTTATATCAAAAAACCTTTTGATATTATAATAATGTCTATCAACCACAGTATATATAATCATCTAGCAGAAACGCTTTCATCTCACATTCTACATATATAGTGTACAACTCAAAACCGCAAGCACGTATTGGGTAATGGATTTCCAACTACGACAAGGTATGGAATCACCTTTCGCTAATGTACCTCTAGAGAGGAATACACTGGGTTCAACAAGAACATCTTGCAACCCGGCCACACATGACCGACCACTCATTTCGCTTGAGTGTACCGAATGTATATCACCAACAGTTGGGATCAGCAACCGTTTCCCGAATGGGACAGCATCAACAATAGATTTTTAGAAGTAAATGAAACTCTAGATCAGGTGATTATACACCCTACTTCGGTGCGACCGACTTAGCCATGCTGCCTGCCCGATTTCTGTCATTTACCGGATGATGAGGCTAGAAGCTACGCTTTTCCATCACACTAGATTCACTTTGAATGTCACATAATCAAATCCATAAAATCACCGATTGACGTCCTCAACAATACATTATGTGTTAGCTAAAAGAAGTTTCCTTCTTCGCTTCCACTCTTGGTACAGTTGGAGAAATCAATATATGTGATCGTCTGGAAATATTCTGTCAGACATCCGTCCATACAAGTCACCTAGGAACAGGATGAACCGAAGGCACTATTCTGTAAACAGGATAGCCCTTGCATAACTCCGTCTTCAATTTCCTTTGGCATATATGATTCGCAACGCTTATGTCAATACAGAGTGGTTCTTTGGATAAAAATCCAACCGGTCTCTCCATATTAACAACGTTAAAATGGTCAAAACTTCGATAGTCTGTGATTTAACTATCGAATAAAAACAAGTGTGCAAGCAACGATATTATTTCCAAATGGAAATTTTATCGATCAAACATCATTCAACATTTATCTCTTTATTTCATTAATTTACTTATCTCCTGTTTCCCTATGTTCACTATTCCTTATTTTCTAAATTGGGAAAATATACGTTATTAACAATGGAAAACATTTCCATTTCTCGTTTTCTTTATTAGAAAACATTTCTGGTTTCTTATTTGGAAAACATTTCCAAAGCTTCTTCATTGGACTTAGACAGATGTTTAAACAAACCATCGCGATGCCAACTCAAACCATTTCCTTTACTGCCGAACATTAACTATTCCTTAGTTAAAAACGAAGCCAATCAAGTTGGGGTATAACTACCTCTCAGACCTTAACCGAACAACATTTCTAACTTTGAAATAGGCAAAGTTCACTTTATATTTCTTTTACTAACTTCCTTACTTAACCCTCCTTCGAATAGCTATATTCGATTGACTCTTTTCACTTAACTCTATTCGATTAACCCTTATCAATTAACTCTATTGGATTAACATATTGATTTACTCACTTCACTTAACTCCTTTCGAACAAACTATATTCGATAACTCCTTTTACTTTCTATTCGAATAACTATATTCGACTAACTCATTTGCTTTCTATTCAAATAAACTATATTCGATTAACTCCTTTGCTTTCTATTCGAATAAACTATATTCGATTAACTCCTTTGCTTTCTATTCGAATAAACTATATTCGATTAACTCCTTTGTTTTAACTCTAATCGATTAACTAACATTGATTAACTCCTTTTACTTTAACACTAATCGATTAAACTAACATCGATTAGCTCCTTTTAACTTTATTCTCTAATCGATTAACTAACATCGATTAACTCCTTTTACTTTATCTCTAATCGATTAACTAACATCGATTAGCTTCTTTTAACTTTATTCGCTAATCGATTAACTAACATCGATTAACTCCTTTTACTTTAACACTAATCGATTAACTAACATCGATTAGCTCCTTTTACTTTAACTCTAATCGATTAACTAACATCGATTAGCTTCTTTTAACTTTATTCTCTAATCGATTAACTAACATCGATTAGCTTCTTTTAACTTTATTCTCTAATCGATTAACTAACATCGATTAACTCCCTTTACTTTAACACTAATCGATTAACTAACATCGATTAGCTCCTTTTACTTTAACTCTAATCGATTAACAAACATTGATTAACTCCTTTTAACTTTATTCTCTAATCGATTAACTAACATCGATTAGCTTCTTTTAACTTTATTCTCTAATCGATTAACTAACATTGATTAACTCCTTTTACTTTTCTACGTTTTCCGTTACAACTATTTCCCTTTTTTAACGTTTACTTACCGTTACAAATTTCCCTATTTATAACTTCTATTTACCGTTACAAATATTTCATATTTATAACTTCTATTTACCGTTACAAATATTTCATATTTATAACTTCTATTTATTTTCTAAATAAATATTCCTTTTCTATTTCTATTTATTTTCTAAATAAATATCCCTTTTATAAAACCGTGTTCGTTTTATAAATAATTCCTTTTATAAAATCCTGTGATTTTATAAAATTCCTTTATTTCAATATACATTGAAATAAGTTCTTTTTACATCCCAGGGTCTTTTATGATATTTAAAATATCGAATAAAAATGATCAATATCATTTCAACACCCATAATCCATAACAGATTATACAACACATCATATATCACAATATATGAAAACAGTAAAATAAATATTGAGGAATCCAGTTGGATTCCTCCAACCTGTTTCCCTGCACTACAGATGTTAAACAATATAGATAACATCACTTTCAGTTCTATATGATATATTCTGTTAAACAGAATCAATATAGAAAATTTAACTAACTGACTAGCAGTTCAATCAAAACAATCAACACACAGTCAATCAACCAATATCTAACAGTCCTAAAAATACAACATGAAATTATAAACTGTTCAGAGTTAGTGAGATTTACTTACTTTGGCGCGTTAATCGTTAAATAACGGTTTGCGTTATTTGACTTGCGACGGACAATTTATTTCGCCATAAATTGTAATGAGCTCGGATTCACTCCCAGTTAGTTCCATTGTGTTGCTCCCATCCATACGATCCCGACGGATCCGACCGTTCGACATTCTGACACTTTTTATTTGTCGACCCAACCATGATTTTTTTTTAAAAACCTGGACCCGTGTTTAAACTTCACGTATTTCCTGTAGCGCTCTCTTTCTTTCACGAAATCATCACATCGTTCTTCGAATCTAAAGGACCCGCGGTCCCAACACATATTTTTCATTGCTTCACTTATTTCTCTCAAATCCCAAGACTAAACTTCAACTCATTATACCCGTGCCCTTTTTAATTCGCATGAACAGTATACACCTTTATTTACATTGGCCTTCACTTTTAAACATTCGGCCCACACCCAACTTTAGAAACCCGCGAGCATGAAACAGTTTCCCCTTCCACCATTCACAGTTAGCAGTAAATCACGGTCTCCCCTCTACAGTACTACCACAATCGACCCTTCCAGGGATCCGAACCCTCATCCTTACTTCGTGTGTCTACTCCCTTTTTCTTCGTTCACTCATGCTCCTCAGTAACTAATGTTAATACCTTCTCCTCTTCAAAACGCGTTACCCACTCTCTACCACACTGGTACAGTATACAGTTGACCCAAACTATTTGTAACCCCACACAATCCATGTCAGCACCGTTAAACACTCTCCCCCCATAAAATTGAAACTCTCCAGAAGTTCGAAGCAACGCAGGTACAGGCATCGCGTTCCAAAGACCCGTGACCACTGATGAAGTTAGAGGGAAAAACGAACTCGATTGTTTTTAGGGGTTTGCAATTTCATTTCTATTTTCCTTGATTCATTCTTGCTGCGTGAATTGTTTTTTTTCCGAAGAACGAGATAAAAGGAAAGAGTGACGGCGGATAAGTTTAGGAAGTGAATTAGGTTTAGAAATAAATCATGTATTTATAGATTTTTGTTGGAATTCTTGAGGATCATTTGAAAACCACGATTCCTGCTTTTAGGCCAAGAGAAAAGAGGCGGTTGAGAAGAATGGGCATGGATGCTTGTTTGATCAGAGAAAAGGGATGGACTAGGTCAATTTGTATTGATATTTTTTTTTATTCACATAGTGACGTCTCGCTATGGACAGATATAAAAACACCATCGTGACGAGCGAGGTTCCCTGACTCCAGAAATATAATAATATCGGTAGGTTGGCCTATTCTGTGAAATCTCAAAAATGCTGATTTAGGGTGCACAATACTCCAAATAAAAAGTTTCTTATTTAATTAATTAAAAATTTCCATAAAATTCTAAAAATTAAATTATCACTACTTCACAAAAGAACCTTGTCTAAATTCAAACCCGATATCTAGGTATATCAAATAAACCGTTATGGTCGATAAACGATTCTATAGCGACTATTTTAAAATTTGATTTGGACATATCTCAAAATCTATACGACGAAATCCCGATTTTTCTCTTCCACTAGAAAGATATACTCCACCAGCTCCACACGTTTCTGGTTTCACAGAAATCCGATTTAAAACGAATCATGTACATTTAGTTGAAGTTCGAATTGCCAATTTACGAACTACAGCGCCATTTCGAGCTCGTTTATAATTATATTATAAACTATACGTTCAACTGTCGACGATTGAATATATTCGTTATTCAAATTCAATTCCAAGCTGAATTAAATTTCACAGATGATCTGGTTCACACCATATCTCCATTTCAGCCAATTCTGATTATTTCAGAATTTAAATTTATTATTTTAATTAAATATTCATCTTTATTTAATTCAACGATCATTAAATTCACTAATCATCATTAATATAATTAAATAAAATTAATTATAATACCTCTGCCAATGCGGGTCATTACAGTTTCAAAGTATTTACGTTGGTGGCAGACGAATTCGTTTCTCTTAGCTTATACCTGTGGTATTTTTGGGGAAATCAATTTGTGATTTGACGGGTATGACGATGTGGCATTCAAAGTAATTAAAAGAGTGATCTGCTAAAAGATACGTTATGACCTCAAGCCTCATCAACTGGGAAATGGCAGAAATCGGGCATGCAGCATGGCTAAGTGGGCCGCACCCAATTAGGGTATATTGTCATTATCGAGAGAATATTCATATTTGTTACTTCTTCTAATTCTATATCTCTCGGGAATGGTTATGTTGGTATACAAACCGTAAGGTGATAATATATTCGGAACATTCAAGCGAAATGAATGGCCGGTCATGTGTGGCCGAGTTGCAAGATGTTCTTATTGAACTCCAGTGTATCGCTTCTAGAGTGCACTGATCGGAAGATGGTTCCATACATTGTCATAGTTGGAAATCAGTTACCCAATAAGAGCTCGCGGTTTTGATTGTATATTATATATGTAGAACGTGAGATGAAAGCGTTTTTGCTAGATTGCTATTTACTTAATTTAGACATTATTATAATATCAGAAGAGTATGGAGTTATAAAAGAATGTTTTGGGTTATCGTAAGGTAAAAACCATCTGTGTTTATGTGTGGATCAGTCTTATGATTTTCCTTTCTTTTGAAAGAACTTTAAAAGTTTAAACAAATGTTTGGAGTTTACTCACACCAGTCACATGACTGACCCAGAGTTTATTTTGTTTTGTTTTGCCTAAACTCTTAGGTGTTCAATTTTGTACGGGCAGTCAAGTAGTCAGGTTTTACAGATATACTTGGAGAGCTTGGAGCAGGAGGCTTCATGATTATATAGCTATTGTTTATTCCGCTATGATATAAGTGTTATACTCTGATAATGTTACTGTATACATATACTGATTTATTTTCAAAGATATGTTATCTATTATATGTTATTTGTTCCGCTGTGAGATTCGTGTTACTCTGATGTTGTTGTATATTCTTCTTCTTCTATTCTAATTTTCTATTTTATTTATTCTCGCCCTCTAACTTCTTTCATTAACTATCCAGTATTTCCGATGCTCGATAGTCGACATTGGGTTATATGTCGATTATTCAGGATCGCGAAAATCCAGGTCATTATAGATCTGAGTTTCATAGCAGTATTTTTGGTTTTGTTGAGTTTGAGGTTGGACTTCTCTGCTGTGAGAATGGTTGGTTTATGCCACATCTTGGTCGATGTTTTAGGAGTTTCCTACTTTCCCAGTTTCTTCTTAGCAACTGGTGAAGCTTTGCTCGCAAGCACTGAGGAAGGGTGGGTTTTCTGTTCGAACTCCTATTACAGTTTGCCTGGTAAGAGAAAGCACAAGCTTCTATTATGTCATGTCCAGTTATGCAATTCTTTTGCTAGCTAAAGTCAAATTCGGGTGCAGTGACCTTGTCGCAGCTACTGTACCCATGTCAGAATGAAATGGAATTCGGCTGCACTGTTCCTTTTGCAACTTGATGCAGCAGTCTACCGGTACTCTATACTTGTAATGGTTGAGTTAAGTTCAAATTTGTAATCCATGTAATATATTTAGTCGACCCCTTTGTGAAGAAAGATATGTAATTGTGTTTGTAGTCTAGTAATTAAGCTAGCTCCATTGTTATAAGCCAGTATAGGTTGGGAACACTTTAAATTTCGTTTGTGATGGACTTTCCACCTTAAAAACGAACAGATGATTGTCTACTAACAATCACCTATACTATACTGATTTTTATTATTATTAGTTATAATAAAAGGTGTTTGTGGTCACCTTAAAAACCAGCCGGCTATGCCAAAAACAAAACGGCTGGTTTTGCCAAAAAAAAAGTAAGTAATCATGAATTAATTCCAGCTACCAGATGATTAAAAAAAAGTAAAAGATCACTAAATGAACTAATCATATTTGACCACTTTACATCATTAATATCAGAAAGTAAAACAATCGCGAATTTTTAGTAGTAGACTAAGCTGCTAAAGTAGCTAGGTTCTGTTAAAGCAGGTAAATATGACATTGTTACAGAAGTTTATTTATCGCATATATGGTACGGGGGCTTAATGACATAGACGTCGAAGTAATCAGGGATCTAAAAGATTAAATGAAATGACATATAGACAAGTTATTCCCTTACAAACCCCAATATATTCTTTTAATTTAAGAGGGTCCATTATTCGAAGGAAAGTAGACTACTCAATAACTTCACATTTAAATTGTATTTTATCGTAAGTAATAAATTCAAAAAATTAAAAAGTGAAGAGCTGGACATTTAATTATTATTATATTTACTAACTGAAATTTGTAGTGACGTAATAGTTTTTTTTATATTTTATTATTATTCATTTCTAGAAAACACAACATAAATATTTAAGATATCCCACCCAAATTTATTCATCGCAAACTAAAATATTTCTACTTACTTATTGTTACCGCCAAACCTACTGTAAAAATGGTAAGTAAAAAAGTAAGTGGATCTGACCCATTGAATCATGAATATATTAGCTATTCTGATATTTAAATTCGATATATATATTAAATTATAGAATGTAACAACTTGCTCGGAATAGGCCTAAATCCCGATCCAAAAAAGGCTCACTGAACTTAGAATCACTCTAAACAAGTTGTTAGTTTCTATAAGAAATGAAAATAATAGAGCTAGTCTAAACCAAAATCTGATCACACAACAGAAAGGATAAAATATAAAACTCAAAATAGATGTACCATATCATAAAACATCAAAATGTAGAATACATCAAATCCCAGATATCATAATTGATAAGTCAAGATACATCATAATAACTATTGAGATACAATCAGATAATAACAATAAGCTAGAAAATGAACGACATCATCAAGTTCCATCGTTCATATCATTGTCTAACATGCACCACCATCCTACTTAACCTGTGTGTAACGACCCAGAAAATCTGAACCAATTTAAAATTTTTAAATTGGCTAAAATAATGGATTTTAAATATTTAAAATAAATATTTTAAATAATGGCGATGAAAACTGAGTTTGAATCGACAATTGAAAACGAATATAATTAATTATAATTATAAACAAGGCCTGAAATGGCGTGGCAGTTTCAAAAATAGAATTCAAACTTTGTCGGACTGTACCGGGTGCAAAACAATCCGGATTTTAGTGAAACCAAAAACATTAGGATCTAATTGATGATATCTTTCCAACGAATCCGACCAATCGAAATTTGAAAGCGGGAATCAAAAGATATGTCCAGTTGAAAATTCTGAATAGTCGCTATGGAATTCAGGCCCTTAAAAATGGACATTTTGCAAATGACCTCGGATTTCGACGAAACCACTTTTGTTGGATCCGCAGTGTCAAGTTATTATTAGGTTTCAAATTTCATAATTTTTCGAATCAATATGTGAGCGTGGCAAAGGAAAACGCGTTTGACCGGTTTTAGTTGATTTTAATCGACTGGAAATTGACCATTTTTCAAACGGTCTCAGAATTCGACGAAACTAGTTTTGTTAGGACCGTATCGTCAATACGAAGCTAGAAAATATTTTTTGGGAATTTTTCTAGTTAGTATGTGGCCCCGGTAATTTGAAATGTACGTTTAAAATTCAACATAAGGATTTAAATGTAAATTCAACGGAAACTATTCGAAACAATCGAATCAGCTTACGATACATATCCCATTGTGTTCGGAATGGGGGTAAAACGCTATGGACGACAGGCGGTGGGCCTCGTTTCGAGGTCGTATGTAAAAGTCAACTTTTTTTGAAAAATTAAATAATAAAATAATAAAAATAAATTTAATTCCCTCCCTTTATCTCCCTTTCTGCCCCCCCCCCCCCCGATTCATTAAACAGAAAACAAAAAGAAAAAAAAACTAAACCTATCGACAGCCGCCCCCCCTAAAGCGAACGCCACCGCCCCCTCCGTCCAGCCTCCCTCCTCCTCCCAGTGGCGCAACACCCGAAGACCCCTTCCCCCTAGATCGCACGTGCGCTCGATTCGCGAGCCCCCCTAGTCCGAGACGCTGAAGTCGCCGCCCCCTCGAAGCCAGCTCCGCCCAGTTCGAGACCCACCGCCGACCTGACGCAAAACCACCCCCTCCTCCTTAACAATCAATGTAAGTTGTTTTTGTTTTTATTTTATTTTTAAGCATTAAAAACTGATTTTAAAAATGATTTACAAACTGATTTTTTTAAAGCATTAAAAACTGATTTTAAAAATGATTTACAAACTGATTTTTTTTAAAGCATTAAAAACTGATTTTAAAAATGATTTACAAACTGATTTTTTTAAAAGCATTTAAAACTGATTTTTAAAAGCGTTTAAATTCTGATTTTTAGAAAAGTTTAAAACTGATTTTGAAATGATTTAATTTTGAAAAAGAAAAAGATTTGAATTTTAAATAGGAAAAGATTTAAACTTTAAATAGGAAAAGATTTAAACTTTAAAAAGAAAAAGATTTGAACTTTAAATAGAAAAAGGTTTAAACTTTTAAAAAGAAGAAGATTTGAACTGGGATAGAAAGATCATATTTTTAAAATAGAAAAGACGGAGTTTTTATTAAATAGAAGAAGTAAGATATGATTTTTGTATTTTTAAAGTAATAAAAATATAATTTTTACATCATAGGAATATTAAAGATATAATCTTTATTTTTGAAAAGGCGGAATCTATATTTTTGAAATTCGATTTTTATCTATTGAATAACATAGTAAAAATTCGATTTTTACATATGTAGAGAATACGGGCAACGAAAGCGACAAGAAAGAGAGATTGGCGAAGATTTTATGCAAAGAAGAGTCGTGGGATTGAATTAGCTATTCGGTGAGATTTCTGATTTAAAAATTATAAATGTGTGAGAATTTCTCACTCTTCAATTTCTTTTAAAATATATATATATATGTGTTGAAATAAAAGTGAATTGCTATATATATATATATATATATATATATATATACGCCCCTCGTCCACAAACCATGGACGATATTTATTGGTTGAAATTGTTGTGAAAATTGATTGATAACGAATGATTGTTTGGGATTGTTTGTGGTTGATATTGATTGATTGTGGTTGAAAAATACCCGTTTGTGGTTGAGAAATATTTGGTTGAAACCACATAGGATTAGTTTGTGGAAATGAAATAAATATATACATGCCGCCTGCGTGCGAACTAGATGCATGATCCCCATTGTCAAAAACCGCGAGGTTTTAAGGTAGAGCGAGGAGCCGTACTAGGGACGGTCCCGGTTTTAACTACCCTGCCGTTATGCTGCCGAAATTTTGAATAATATTCGTGTGTTTGAATTATTTTCATATGCTTAAACTATATTTATTCATTGAATAGAAAACATTCATGTGTTGAATTGATATTCATTCGTTGATTAGAAATTCATGTGTTGAATGGTATTCATATTTTGAAATAAATTGTTTGATAATAAAAATCACATTTTTATCTATATATAGAAACTATAGAAAACATTCATGTGTTGAATTGATATTCATTCGTTGATTAGAAATTCATGTGTTGAATGGTATTCATATTTTGAAATAAATTGTTTGATAATAAAAATCACATTTTTATCTATATATAGAAACTATAGAAAACATTCATGTGTTGAATTGATATTCATTCGTTGATTAGAAATTCATGTGTTGAATGGTATTCATATTTTGAAATAAATTGTTTGATAATAAAAATCACATTTTTATCTATATATAGAAACTATAGAAAACATTCATGTGTTGAATTGATATTCATTCGTTGATTAGAAATTCATGTGTTGAATGGTATTCATATTTTGAAATAAATTGTTTGATAATAAAAATCACATTTTTATCTATATATAGAAACTATAGAAAACATTCATGTGTTGAATTGATATTCATTCGTTGATTAGAAATTCATGTGTTGAATGGTATTCATATTTTGAAATAAATTGTTTGATAATAAAAATCACATTTTATCTATATATAGAAACTATAGAAAACATTCATGTGTTGAATTGATATTCATTCGTTGATTAGAAATTCATGTGTTGAATGGTATTCATATTTTGAAATAAATTGTTTGATAATAAAAATCACATTTTTATCTATATATAGAAACTATAGAAAACATTCATGTGTTGAATTGATATTCATTCGTTGATTAGAAATTCATGTGTTGAATGGTATTCATATTTTAAAATAAATTGTTTGATAATAAAAATCACATTTTTATCTATATATAAAAACTATAGAAAACATTCATGTGTTGAATTGATATTCATTCGTTGATTAGAAATTCATGTGTTGAATGGTATTCATATTTTGAAATAAATTGTTTGATAATAAAAATCACCTTTTATCGACTATATGAACTGTGTAAAATAATCTCGTTTTAAAAGAAATTGTTTTATGATAAAAATCCTATTTTTGTCACCTATATGAACTATATAGAAAAATAGTGTTTTGAAATGAATTGTTTTACAATAAAAATCACATTTTTATTGTATGCATAAATCGTTGAAATGTGAAGTGTTAAAAATAGCCACTTGTTCAAAATAAACATATATAAGTTGAAATATTCATTAATTAGCTAATGAAATGATTTGCACCTATGTATGTAACATTAGGATAAATGGTGTTTTTAAATCAAATAGAAATCAAATATGAAGTTGAATAGAAAATGATAAATGATATGAACTGTATATATATGTACATGCATATTCATTGAACAGGTTATAGCAAAGGGGCTAGAGAAGAGGAATAAAAATTTGTGCCCGACAAATAGGTACACATTTACTGCTTTGTTTGGGGGATGATTTTATGAGCCTGTTGGCTAGCCGCTTGGCTTTTTCTTTTTCTTTTTGAGATTAGAAGGACCGAGAAAGCTATTTGCGATTTCCCGATGCTCCCGGTGCAGGGGAGGTTATGGCGAAATTTTCCAAAAATTTAAGGCGTTAGTAAAATATTTGAAGTGAAAACGATATTGAAATCATTGAATGAACTATATTTATATAATTATAAATAAAATTAAAACGAAACGTGGCCGTGCAGTTCGCATTTTGAAACCGTGATTTCAAACAACTAGTACGGGGAATCCGACCATTGGATTTTCCCGAAACCTCAACCGTCGGGTTCGCCTTGGAAATATCTTCCCAACGGCACCAACCTTGCAAAAATCCAACGGTTGGATTGTTTGGAATGTTTAAATCAAATCTGATGAAAAACAGCGCCAGAAGCGATTAGATTTATATATATATATATATATATATATATATATATATATATATAAATATAATTATATATTTAATCGAATAACGACGCTGCAGTTCGTATTTTGAAATCGAAAATTCAAACGATTGTACCGGGAGATCCGACCGTCGGATTTTCCCGAAACTGGAACCGTTGGATTCGTTTTGAAAAGACCTTTCTAATGATGTAAATTTTGTGAAGATCCAACGGTTAGATTTTCAGATATGTGTAAATCAAATCTGAAGAAAAACAGCGCCACGACCGCTTTATGGCCCGAAGCGTCGTTTCGAATAAATGGGCTATTTTAAAATAAATAAAAATAGCGATAAATCGTTATAAAATATTGGAAACAATATGGAGTGGAAATAAACTGAATTTGCTCGATTTATGTTGTATTTGATGGTTGAATGTGTTTGGTGTGAAAATTACATTAAATAACAATATTGGTGTTGTCGAATAATTTAACCATTGAAATAAATTGATTTGAAATTCTAAATATACGTGAATTATTTGAAAAGGTCGAGTTAATTCTCATTTCAAATAATTGACCGACGATTGAAATTCGAAGATGAAGACGACGGTCGAAGACCGGAGATCTTCACCTCGTTTGGATGGTAACCGAGGTCCAGATTGGGAGGCATCCCGAAATATGGATAATGAGTGGTGATCGTCCAGACGCGCGTGGTGATCGAAGGGTTTGCGAGGTATTTAGTGCCTCCGGTTTCGTTCAGACCCAGAACGGACTTGTAAATGGACTGTGTGTCTGACATAGGATTTATCCTGTGTGGCATGCTAAGATGCAGTGATCAGGGCTTCTGTTGAAAAGCAAAGTCTTGTGGTGATGATCAAAGCACCGCCTGTGTGGCGTAGCTTTGTGTATAACGTGAATTCGCGAGCCTCACACCCCGGTATGAACCTAAAACGGGAGAAGGACCTCAGGGAGGGCCTACGTTTCCTCCTAGCTAAAAGTGGCGTCAGTGGTTTTACACGCCCTGACGAGTTTGACTTATGTGGTTGTTGCTGTTGCGAGGCGCCTCGGTTAGATCGGACGATCCGGGTCCGATGGAGTCACTTGTTGGCTCGTTTACGCCCCAAAGGGCAGTGAAACGTAGTGCTCAGGCATTTTTAATCCACTCCGTGTGGACCGGCCCTGACGATCCAAGGGTCGATGCGCTCTGACCCTGAGGCTCGGGCTAGGCAGTCTCGAATTCGGTAAGGACTATCTTTTGCCTTGGTTCATGACGGAAATCCAATTTCCAAATACGTGATCGTGCGGTTTTGATTGTATATATATATATATGGCGACATGATATATGGTACCCATGCCGTCTATGATTGATAGTTATGATTTGAAATTGTTTTCAAAACATATAAACACTAGAAATAATATCAATTGCCTTTGTTTTATTCATATCAATCATATTTTGGCCATTATAAGGTAAAACTCTATCCTCCGGTTTGCGTTGCATTGTGTGATGGGAACTGAGTCTTATAATGGCTTCATTTTTATAAAAAGCATAGCGATGTTTAAAAGAAAGATTTGTTTTAAAAGCACTGGAAATCCAATGGAGTAAACCCGTTCCACGAAAGTGGCGTGGTCCTGTGATTAGCCAAATTATATATATATATATATATATATATATATGTGTTGAGTAGATTTCTCATACCAGTCCCATGACTGACTCGTAGTTTGTTTCACTCTCAAACTCGGGTGCCCCTTTTTCCACACAGGCAGCCTTGTATTCAGGTTTAGCTGGTTCTTTCTGGATAGCTGGAGCTGAAGATGGATTCTATCATTTATTTCCTTTTATGCTGTTCAGCTCCTATTGTACATATTTTGTTTATTTCCGCTGTAGACATTTATGTATAGCTGAACTGTATTTGTACTAAGTAAGATCTTGTATACTGTGTAACTCTGATGATTACTTTTATCCAGTATATTCTATTGTTCATTATCTGGTGTATTTATTTAATTTTGTTCTGCTATTATCTGTTTCTGTGTTATATTCCAAAGATAACCCTTGTTTCCGTCTGAACGGGATTTCGGGTCGTCTCAACGTGGTATCAGAGCTTTGGTTAAGCTTAGTTCTGGAATATAACATTTGAACGAACTCGTCAGAAATAGAACCAGTAGTGTTCTAGGACGGGTAACTCTATACAGATAGGATCAGCAATATCCTAGTATGAGTAAAGCAGAATGAAATTACACCTTGATAGACACGTTTACACTTGAAGTATATGTTTCTATGTTTTAAAATTTTCTTTTCTGTGACCTGACACTTGATCTGCTAATTGCAGAAGTACTAGAAAAAAATGAGTGCCAGAAACAGAAGGAATACAGAACCCGATCTAGAGGCTCTATTCAAGAGATATCGAAATCTGGGTGGAGCACAATTCTCGGGCAATGAATCTATTATTCAAACTCAAGCTTGGATGAGTTCTGTCGAAAGAATCTTTGAGCATATCCAGCTAAGAGATGACCAGAAACGGTTAGTAGCATCTTGGGCGGTCAAAGAAGAAGCTTTAATCTGGTGGGAAACAATCATCAAAGATAATCCAGAAGGTGATATCACCTGGGACAGATTTAAAGTGATTTTCCTAGAAAGATTTACTCCTCCCGAAGCGACGGAGCGATTATGTGATGAATTTTCTTATCTAATACAAGGTGATATGACTATCCCAGAATATCATAAGAAATTCAACGAACTTGCTCACTTTGCTCCTCATCTGATTCAAGATCCAAAGAGGAAAAATCTGAGATTTATTCATGGCCTGCAAAGGAGATATCAGAATAGTGTAATGAGGAACGCGAAGCTTCCCTTTTCTGAAATGATGTACATGGCTTATCAGTACGAAGATCTCCATAAGAAAGGAATGTTACGCGACGAAGAAGAAGTTCGTTGTAGTGACAAAGAAGAGTCAGAAACTGATATTCCTGAAGCCAGTACAAGGTCTGAGGTCAGTAAAGAGCCTAAAGTAAATCGAAAAAGGGCTAGATCTGGAAAAGAACCTGTCACAACTGCCATATGCAAGAATTGCAATCAGAGGGGGCATCTGTCCAGAAAATGTAAATCTTTAAAGAAACCAATAAAGGATGGATATAGAGCCAATCGAAAGCAAAAGAAGAAAAGGTTGGGAAAAGATGGGGAGTTTCAAGAGAATAGGCATTGTAAACAGTGCCACGAGGCCGGTCATCTTGCAAAGGATTTCCCGCTCTTAAACAAGGCCGAAGCTCAGGTAAATGAAGTGGCAGAAACTTCTGGGCCCTCAGCTATTCAGGAAAGGCCAGACGTTTTGGAAGGCACGCTAACTGTCAAAGACATCCCAGTTAAAGTACTGTTTGACACCGGCGCGTCGCGAAGTTTCATAGCAAAAGATACAGCTAAGAAACTGGATTTGAATTTGAGAAAGCTCAAGGAACCAATGACTGTCCAGAATCCGGTTGGGGGTTCCATAAATCTCAGTTGGATTTGTGGAGTGCCGGTTTCCTTCTCTCGTTATCGGTTTCCTATCATCGCAGTCGTCATGAATTTTAAAGAGTTTGATCTTATCTTGGGATTAGACTGGCTGACCAAATATGAAGCTGAAGTCAAATGCGCCGACAGAGTCGTAAGGGAAAAGATTAAATCAGGTGATTATATAACCATTCCCTGTGAAGGTCCGAATGCTAATAGAAAAGACTTCTGGGCAGCTTTGAATGTTTCTCCAGCCCAAATTGAAAATGTTCCTGAAGTCACAGAGAATATTCCTGACCTCATCAAAGACATACCTGTCGTCAAGAACTATGCGGATGTGTTCGAAGAAGTTGTTCGCTTACCTCCGCAGAGAGAAATAGATTTCAAAATCACTTTAATTCCCAATGCAAGGCCGGTAGTTCACGCTATTCGAAGAATGTCCTTGAAAGAGAAGGAGGAATTGGACAATCAAACACGACAGCTGGTATGGAAAGGTCTGATCAGGCCTAGTTTCTCTGATTGGGGTGCAGCAGTGGTGTTTGTCCCAAAATCTGACGGTACTCTACGTCTATGTGTGGATTATCGTGATCTGAACAAACAGACAATAAAGAACAAATATCCATTGCCGCGAATAGATGATTTGTTGGATCGATTAAATGGAGCACAAGTGTTTTCACGAATGGACCTAGCTACGGGCTTCCATCAACTTCGAATTGCCGAAGAGTGTGTTCCAATGACAGCGTTCAGAGGCCCTGACTTATTCTACGAGTGGTTAGTAATGCCGTTCGGCTTATGTAACGCTCCAGCTTACTTCGTCGATCTGATGAACAGAGTGTTCAGAGGAGTTTTGAATAAATTTGTTCTGGTTTTTATTGATGATATTCTAACCTTCTCTAAATCAAAGGCCGAACATGAAAAGCATCTGGAACAAGTGTTAGAAATTCTCAGAAGGAATGTACTAAAAGCAAAGTTTTCCAAATGTATCTTCTGGCAAGATGAAGTAAAATTTCTAGGCCATGTCGTATCAAAAGAAGGAATCGCTGTGGATCCAAGTAATATCACAGCCGTTCAGAATTGGAAACAGCCCAGTACCCCCACTGAAGTCCGCAGTTTTCTCGGATTAGCTAGCTATTACCAAAAGTTCGTTAAAGACTTTTCAAAGATATCTGGTCACTTAACGAAGCTTACAAAGAAGCATTCTAAATTCAAGTGGACTCAAGAAAGTGAGGAGGCTTTTGAAGAGCTAAAGTTGAGATTAACAACTGCTCCAGTGCTAACCATCATCGATGGCAACCAAGATTTAAAAGTCTGGACTGATGCTTCTAGAGAAGGCCTTGGCGCAGTGTTAATGCAAAGAGGCCAAGTGATTGCTTATGCTAGCCGTCAAATGAAGCCGCACGAGAAAAACTATGTAACTCATGATCTTGAGTTATTGGCTATCATATTCTCTTTGAAAATCTGGAGACACTATCTTCTGGGCGAGAGATTTGAACTGTTTACAGATCATCAGTTATTAAAGTATCTGTTCACTCAGAAGGACCTGAATCTGAGACAGCAACGTTGGCTGGAGTTCCTTGCAGCATATGACTTTGAAATTATATATACTCCAGGAAAGGCCAATGTCGTGGCCGATGCGCTGAGCAGAAAGAATGCAATGATCGCCAGTTTTATTATCACGACTTCATTGCTAGATAAGATATCTGCTCTTCAGGAAAATGATCACTTCATTCAAAAGATCAGAGGTATAATTCAACAAGGCGAACCCTCGAGTTTTCAAGTAAACAATGATGGGATTTTAAGGCTCAAAGGTCGAATCTGTGTCCCTAACATTCCTGAGCTTCGAAAGGAAGTACTGGATGAATGCCACAAGTCAAAACTCAGTATCCATCCAGGAGTAAGCAAAATGTATAATGATATCAAACGCACTTTCTGGTGGAAGTCGATGAAAAGGGACATTTCTTTATATGTCAGTCGATGCCCTACTTGCCAGCTAGTCAAGAGCGACCAACAGAAATTGGCTGGATTATTACAACCGCTAGAAGTTCCTGGCTGGAAGTGGGAACATATTTCTATGGATTTCATCGATGTTTTGCCCAGAACCAGAAAGGGAAATGACAGTATTTGGGTGATCGTAGATCGTTTCACGAAGACCGCCCATTTCATACCTGTCAGATCAAATAGAACCGCTCAGAGTCTGGCGCAGATATACTTCAGGGAAATAGTTAGACTGCATGGAGTGCCGCTCATCATAGTCAGTGATAGAGATACAATATTCACTAGCAAATTCTAGGAAGCATTTCAAGTCGAGCTCGGAACGAAGTTAAACTTGAGCACCGCTTATCATCCTCAGACAGACGGTTAGACTAAGAGGGTGAATCGTATTTTAGAAGATCTATTGCGGGCTTGCGTTATAGATTTCGGTGGATCATGGGAAGACCATCTGCATTTGGCTGAATTCTCTTATAACAGCAGCTACCAGGTGAGTCTGACAATGTCGCCATTCGAAGCATTATATGGTAGATCATGCCGATCTCCTGCTTGTTGGGTCGAGCCAGGAAATAGACTGGTGTTGGGTCTGGATATGATTCGAGAAGCTGCCGACAAAGTCGATTTTATTAAGAAGCGATTACTCGCTGCTCAAAGCCGACAAAAGAGCTATGACGATAGAAGAAGAAGAAGAGATATATCCTTTGAAGTTGGCGACTATGTATATTTGAAAGTATCGCCGATGAGAGGAGTTATCCGGTTCGGTAAAACTAGAAAGTTAGCGCCCAAATTCATAGGTCCGTTTCCTATTCTGGAACGGATTGGAACTCTCGCTTATAGGGTCAAACTGCCTGACTGGTTGCCTGGAGTGCATGATGTATTTCATATATCTCAACTTCGAAAGCACGTTCATGATCCAGACTTGATCGTGGAAGAAGCAGCTCAACAGGACATTGAAATTACTCCAGAATTAGCTGTGAGGCGAGAGCCGCTAAAGATCATCGGCAAAGAAACCAAAGAGCTGAGAAACAAGAAGGTTCACTTAGTCAAAGTGCAATGGAGTGGAGATCCGCGAGATTGTACTTGGGAAACTGAGGAGAGCATTCAGAAAGCTTATCCTAGGTGCCGAGTAGATATCTCTGATTGACTCTGGTGCAAGGTACATTTACCATACTTTGCATTACCATTTAATTCTCTAATCTGTTGTTATTTTCTTTTCATGGATGTGCACTTTTATATTCTATACTCTGAATGATTTTTAAAGGAAAATAGGATTTGATCAGAATATTTTAGAAAGGTTAGACACAAATTGGTTGGTTGTGTTGTATGATTATGGATTTATCAAACCACTTTCGACTTTGTTCCTTTTCGGGGACGAAAATTTTTAAGTGGGGGAGATTGTAACGACCCAGAAAATCTGAACCAATTTAAAATTTTTAAATTGGCTAAAATAATGGATTTTAAATATTTTAAATAAATATTTTAAATAATGGCAATGAAAACTGAGTTTGAATCGACAATTGAAAACGAATATAATTAATTATAATTATAAACAAGGCCTGAAATGGCGTGGCAGTTTCAAAAATTGAATTCAAACTTTGTCGGACTGTACCGGGTGCAAAACAATCCGGATTTTAGTGAAACCAAAAACATTAGGATCTAATTGATGATATCTTTCCAACGAATCCGACCAATCGAAATTTGATAGCGGGAATCAAAAGATATGTCCAGTTGAAAATTCTGAATAGTCGTTATGGAATTCAGGCCCTTAAAAATGGACATTTTGCAAATGACCTCAGATTTCGACGAAACCACTTTTGTTGGATCCGCAGTGTCAAGTTATTGTTAGGTTTCAAATTTCATAATTTTTCGAATCAATACGTGAGCGTGGCAAAGGAAAACGCGTTTGACCGGTTTCAGTTGATTTTAATCGACTGGAAATTGACCATTTTTCAAACGGTCTCAGAATTCGACGAAACTAGTTTTGTTAGGACCGTATCGTCAATACGAAGCTAGAAAATATTTTTTGGGAATTTTTCTAGTTAGTATGTGGCCCCGGTAATTTGAAATGTACGTTTAAAATTCAACATAAGGATTTAAATGTAAATTCAACGGAAACTATTCGAAACAATCGAATCAACTTACGATACATATCCCATTGTGTTCGGAATAGGGGTAAAACGCTATGGACGACAGGCGGTGGGCCTCGTTTCGAGGTCGTATGTAAAAGTCAACTTTTTTTGAAAAATTAAATAATTAAATAATAAAAATAAATTTTAATTCCCTCCCTTTATCTCCCTTTCTGCCCCCCCCCCCATTCATTAAACAGAAAAGAAAAAGAAAAGAAAAAAACCTAAACCTATCGACAGCCGCCCCCCCTAAAGCGAACGCCACCGCCCCCTCCGTCCAGCCTCCCTCCTCCTCCCAGTGGCGCAACCCCCGAAGACCCCTTCCCCCCAGATCGCACGAGCGCTCGATTCGCGAGCCCCCCTAGTCCGAGACGCTGAAGCCGCCGCCCCCTCGAAGCCGCCCAGTTCGAGACCCACCGCCGACCTGACGCAAAACCACCCGCTCCTCCTTAACAATCAATGTAAGTTGTTTTTGTTTTTATTTTATTTTTAAGCATTAAAAACTGATTTTAAAAATGATTTACAAACTGATTTTTTTAAAGCATTAAAAACTGATTTTAAAAATGATTTGCAAACTTTTTTTTTAAAGCATTAAAAACTGATTTTAAAAATGATTTACAAACTGATTTTTTTAAAAGCATTTAAAACTGATTTTTAAAAGCGTTTAAATTCTGATTTTTAGAAAAGTTTAAAACTGATTTTGAAATGATTTAATTTTGAAAAAGAAAAAGATTTGAATTTTAAATAGGAAAAGATTTAAACTTTAAATAGGAAAAGATTTAAACTTTAAAAAGAAAAAGATTTGAACTTTAAATAGAAAAAGGTTTAAACATTAAAAAAGAAGAAGATTTGAACTGGGATAGAAAGATCATATTTTTAAAATAGAAAAGACGGAGTTTTTATTAAGTAGAAGAAGTAAGATATGATTTTTGTATTTTTAAAGTAATAAAAATATAATTTTTACATCATAGGAATATTAAAGATATAATCTTTATTTTTGAAAAGGCGGAATCTATATTTTTGAAATTCGATTTTTATCTATTGAATAACATAGTAAAAATTCGATTTTTACATATGTAGAGAATACGGGCAACGAAAGCGACAAGAAAGAGAGATTGGCGATGATTTTATGCAAAGAAGAGTCGTGGGATTGAATTAGCTATTCGGTGAGATTTCTGATTTAAAAATTATAAATGTGTGATAATTTCTCACTCTTCAATTTCTTTTAAAATATATATATATGTGTTGAAATAAAAGTGAGTTGCTATATAATATATATATATATATATATATCTACGCCCCTCGTCCACAAACCATGGACGATATTTATTGGTTGAAATTGTTGTGAAAATTGATTGATAACGAATGATTGTTTGGGATTGTTTGTGGTTGATATTGATTGATTGTGGTTGAAAAATACCCGTTTGTGGTTGAGAAATATTTGGTTGAAACCACATAGGATTAGTTTGTGGAAATGAAATAAATATATACATGCCGCCTGCGTGCGAACTAGATGCATGATCCCCATTGTCAAAAACCGCGAGGTTTTAAGGTAGAGCGAGGAGCCGTACTAGGGACGGTCCCGGTTTTAACTACCCTGCCGTTATGCTGCCGAAATTTTGAATAATATTCGTGTGTTTGAATTATTTTCATATGCTTAAACTATATTTATTCATTGAATAGAAAACATTCATGTGTTGAATTGATATTCATTCGTTGATTAGAAATTCATGTGTTGAATTGTATTCATATTTTGAAATAAATTGTTTGATAATAAAAATCACATTTTTATCTATATATAGAAACTATAGAAAACATTCATGTGTTGAATTGATATTCATTCGTTGATTAGAAATTCATGTGTTGAATGGTATTCATATTTTGAAATAAATTGTTTGATAACAAAAATCACATTTTTATCTATATATAGAAACTATAGAAAACATTCATGTGTTGAATTGATATTCATTCGTTGATTAGAAATTCATGTGTTGAATGGTATTCATATTTTGAAATAAATTGTTTGATAATAAAAATCACATTTTTATCTATATATAGAAACTATAGAAAACATTCATGTGTTGAATTGATATTCATTCGTTGATTAGAAATTCATGTGTTGAATGGTATTCATATTTTGAAATAAATTGTTTGATAATAAAAATCACATTTTTATCTATATATAGAAACTATAGAAAACATTCATGTGTTGAATTGATATTCATTCGTTGATTAGAAATTCATGTGTTGAATGGTATTCATATTTTGAAATAAATTGTTTGATAATAAAAATCACATTTTTATCTATATATAGAAACTATAGAAAACATTCATGTGTTGAATTGATATTCATTCGTTGATTAGAAATTCATGTGTTGAATGGTATTCATATTTTGAAATAAATTGTTTGATAATAAAAATAACATTTTTATCTATATATAGAAACTATAGAAAACATTCATGTGTTGAATTGATATTCATTCGTTGATTAGAAATTCATGTGTTGAATGGTATTCATATTTTGAAATAAATTGTTTGATAATAAAAATCACATTTTTATCTATATATAAAAACTATAGAAAACATTCATGTGTTGAATTGATATTCATTCATTGATTAGAAATTCATGTGTTGAATGGTATTCATATTTTGAAATAAATTGTTTGATAATAAAAATCACCTTTTATCGACTATATGAACTGTGTAAAATAATCTCGTTTTAAAAGAAATTGTTTTATGATAAAAATCCTATTTTTGTTACCTATATGAACTATATAGAAAAATAGTGTTTTGAAATGAATTGTTTTACAATAAAAATCACATTTTTATTGTATGCATAAATCGTTGAAATGTGAAGTGTTAAAAATAGCCACTTGTTCAAAATAAACATATATAAGTTGAAATATTCATTAATTAGCTAATGAAATGATTTTCACCTATGTATGTAACATTAGGATAAATGGTGTTTTTAAATCAAATAGAAATCAAATATGAAGTTGAATAGAAAATGATAAATGATAAGAACTGTATATATATGTACATGCATATTCATTGAACAGGTTATAGCAAAGGGGCTAGAGAAGAGGAATAAAATTTTGTGCCCGACAAATAGGTACATAATTACTGCTTTGTTTGGGTGATGATATTATGAGCCTGTTGGCTAGCCGCTTGGCTTTTTCTTTTTCTTTTTGAGATTAGAAGGACCGGGAAAGCTATTTGCGATTTCCCGATGCTCCCGGTGCAGGGGAGGTTATGGCGAAATTTTCCAAAAATTTAAGGCGTTAGTAAAATATTTGAAGTGAAAACGATATTGAAATCATTGAATGAACTATATTTATATAATTATAAATAAAATTAAAACGAAACGTGGCCGTGCAGTTCGCATTTTGAAACCGTGATTTCAAACAACTAGTACGGGGAATCCGACCATTGGATTTTCCCGAAACCTCAACCGTCGGGTTCGCCTTGGAAATATCTTCCCAACGGCACCAACCTTGCAAAAATCCAACGGTTGGATTGTTTGGAATGTTTAAATCAAATCTGATGAAAAACAGCGCCAGAAGCGATTAGATTTATATATATATATATATATATATATAATTATATATTTAATCGAATAACGACGCTGCAGTTCGTATTTTGAAATCGAAAATTCAAACGATTGTACCGGGAGATCCGACCGTCGGATTTTCCCGAAACTGGAACCGTTGGATTCGTTTTGAAAAGACCTTTCTAATGATGTAAATTTTGTGAAGATCCAACGGTTAGATTTTCATATATGTGTAAATCAAATCTGAAGAAAAACAGCGCCACGGCCGCTTTATGGCCCGAAGCGTCATTTCGAATAAATGGGCTATTTTAAAATAAATAAAAATAGCGATAAATCGTTATAAAATATTGGAAACAATATGGAGTGGAAATAAACTGAATTTGCTCGATTTATGTTGTATTTGATGGTTGAATGTGTTTGGTGTGAAAATTACATTAAATAACAATATTGGTGTTGTCGAATAATTTAACCATTGAAATAAATTGATTTGAAATTCTAAATATACGTGAATTATTTGAAAAGGCCGAGTTAATTCTCATTTCAAATAATTGACCGACGATTGAAATTCGAAGATGAAGACGACGGTCGAAGACCGGAGATCTTCACCTTGTTTGGATGGTAACCGAGGTCCTGATTGGGAGGCATCCCGAAATATGGATAATGAGTGGTGATCGTCCAGACGTGTGTGGTGATCGAAGGGTTTGCGAGGTATTTAGTGCCTCCGGTTTCGTTCAGACCCAGAACGGACTTGTAAATGGACTGTGTGTCTGACATAGGATTTATCCTGTGTGGCATGCTAAGATGCAGTGATCAGGGCTTCTGTTGAAAAGCAAAGTCTTGTGGTGATGATCAAAGCACCGCCTGTGTGGCGTAGCTTTGTGTATAACGTGAATTCGCGAGCCTCACACCCCGGTATGAACCTAAAACGGGAGAAGGACCTCAGGGAGGGCCTACGTTTCCTCCTAGCTAAAAGTGGCGTCAGTGGTTTTACACGCCCTGATGAGTTTGACTTATGTGGTTGTTGCTGTTGCGAGGCGCCTCGGTTAGATCGGACGATCCGGGTCCGATGGAGCCACTTGTTGGCTCGTTTACGCCCCAAAGGTCGGCGAAACGTAGTGCTCAGGCATTTTTAATCCACTCCATGTGGACCGGCCCTGACGATCTAAGGGTCGATGCGCTCTGACCCTGAGGCTCGGGCTAGGCAGTCTCGAATTCGGTAAGGACTATCTTTTGCCTTGGTTCATGACGAAAATCCAATTTCCAAATACGTGATCGTGCGGTTTTGATTGTATATATATATATATATATATATATATATATATATGGCGACATGATATATGGTACCCATGCCGTCTATGATTGATAGTTATGATTTGAAATTGTTTTCAAAACATATAAACACTAGCAATAATATCAATTGCCTTTGTTTTATTCGTATCAATCATATTTTGGCCATTATAAGGTAAAACTCTATCCTCCGGTTTGCATTGCATTGTGTGATGGGAACTGAGTCTTATAATGGCTTCATTTTTATAAAAAGCATAGCGATGTTTAAAAGAAAGATTTGTTTTAAAAGCACTGGCAATCCAATGGAGTAAACCCGTTCCACGAAAGTGGCGTGGTCCTGTGATTAGCCAAATTATATATATATATATGTGTTGAGTAGATTTCTCATACCAGTCCCATGACTGACTCGTAGTTTGTTTCACTCTCAAACTCGGGTGCCCCTTTTTCCACACGGGCAGCCTTGTATTCAGGTTTAGCTGGTTCTTTCTGGATAGCTGGAGCTGAAGATTGTAAAAACCCGTAACTTCCCCGTAAAGGAAAGTGTCGGATAGTTCGAGAACAAACCACAATAGAACACATATAAAAGAACATTTCACTGTATATTACAACAATGCATCAGATTACAAGAATATACAGAGTATGAATAAATATTACACAGAAATATCAGATATTTAAATTATATTTAAATACATAGCAGCGGAAAATAATACAATACACAACTAGAAGAAGATATACGGATACAAAGCTTTCCGGATATCGTTCCAGCTGTAAACCAGGATCCTGTGAATATAAATCTGCAAAACCAAAACTACTAGCTGCCCGTGTCAAAATAAGGGCACCCAGAGTTTAGGTTAAAACAATAAACTCCAGGTCAGTCATGGGACTGGTGTGAGAACTAAAAACAGTTAATCTTTATTTTTAAAGCTAGGTAAATCAAAGGACCACGCCGTATAACACGGAACGGGTTTCCTCCCAAGAATACCAGTGCATAAAACAAACAACGCAATGCTAAATAAAGAAAAATGAAGCTGTTATAAGACCCAGGTCCTATCACACAATGCAACGCAAGCCGGGGGATAGGGTTTTCCCTTATAACAGCCAAAGAATGCTTGATATGTTTAAAACAACTCGTTTGATACTATTATAAGTGCATAGTGTATAAAACAACTTCAAATCATAAGTATCAATCATAGGCGACATGAGCGTCCCATGCCACTATGTCGCCATATATAGGTTTACAAATAAAACCGCAAAGTCACGTATTTGGAAATTGGATTTCCGTCTATGAACCGAGGCAAAAGATAGTCCTCAACCGATTCGTGACTCTCTAGCCCTAGCCACAGGACCCAGACTCAGGTGAGCCCTTGGAGCGACAGGGCCGGTCCACCGATGTGGATTAAAATGCCTGAACACTACGTTTCCCCACCCTTTGGGGCGTAAATGAGCCAACTAAATGACTCCATCGGTTCGAGAACGACCGATCAATCCGAGGCGCCTCGCAACAGCAACAACCACATAAGTCAAACTCGTCAGGGCGTGTAAAACCACTGACGCCACTTCTAACTAGAAAGAAACGCAAGTCATCCCTGAGGTCCGTCTCCCGTTTTTGGTTCATACCGGGTGTGAAACTCGCGAAGTAAACGTTACACAAAGCTACGCCACAAAGGCCTTGCTTCGATCATCACCACAAGACTTTGCTTTTCAACAGAAGCCTCGATCAATTGCCACTTAGGCATGCCACACAGGCAATTCACTCCATGCGTTTGATATCCATCAATATATAACCCCTGAGATCGTACGTCTCAGAGAAGGGCGTTAAGCAAGAGAATAAATTCTCCGCCGCCAAACAGATATATATTTAATAGAGATCAATCACACGGACTAAAATCCAATGTCAGACACACAGTCCATTTACAAGTCCGTACTGGGTCTGAACGAAACCGGAGGCACCTAGTACCTCGCACATCCATCGATCTCCAAGTACGTCTGGACGATCACCAACTGTTTCCATCTTCTTGGGTGTACAGCCCAATCAAGATCATCAGTTATCACCCAAACGACATGAAGACCTCTGGTCTTCGACCACCGTCTTCATCTTCGACTTATCGTCGTATCAGTTATTCAGAATGGGATAAACCCGGTCTTTCCGAATAACTCGCGTATATTTAAATAAGTGTTACACAAACACAACATACGCCTCATTCCAATTCATCAGTCACTAACCGTAAATTAATCAAGAGAATAATTCCCCAAATATTAACCCCGAAGGCCGAAACCAACATCAGATCAATACCCAGAAAACCATTCTGCTTGGCTAACCGACAGTTAGTTCCTAAATTTCACATTCATAGGGAAAGGTTCCCATTAATTTTATCCAAGATAAATTTCTTGAATTTATCCTTTAATCTATTTTTGAATATCAATTCAAACTAGTCGGGATTAGCGAACCTTACCGAAGTAATCATTTGTTTTAATTTCCCAATCCCAACCTATTCATCCCATGAAGTAAAACTGGTTATACTTCATATCTAACACCACGGTGTTATCGGTAAATTCAATTACCATTTCACGCTCAAATCTAATTAAAGATTTAACTATCGCCTGGAGCAAAACTGGTGATACTCCATTTCGATTATTTCAATCTAATTAAAGATTCATTAAAACTCCACTTAGTTTTAATCGTTAACTGGGTTAAAGAATCAGTGTCATTTAAAACATGGTTCACGATAAACCCAAAATCACATTCATTAATTATCGGGTTAAAGAACGAGTGTTATTTAAAACACTGTTCACGATAAACCCAAAAATCAATATCAATTCAATTCCAATTAAATATTATTTAATTGGTACACTTCATTAAATCTAAATAAAAAGATTTAATCATTTCTCAACTGGGTTCAAGAACAGTGTTAGTGAAGACACCATTCACGACAAACCCAAATCACATTCGATATTCAATACAAGGCTCTGAATAGAAAATATATCGGCTTATATTCAATATCGAATTCTACGACCAACAAATGTCGTATTGGAAATAACGATATAAATATATATCTTTCAAATTTCCATAACAACATCTGTATAATCACGAATTCCAACATCGAAATATTCCGAAGACAATTTCGATTCAAATCCACTCCAATGCAATCACTGGATATTCTGGTTATTTTTAAAACCCTTTTTAAATTCAATTTATTTATTTAAAAATAAATAGAATTATAATTCTAGTTCAAAACTAGTTCAATTCGATAAAAATCTATTTTTATCTTTTCAAATATGGAGTTTTTCATCCCAATTCTTCTCAAATCATTTCTTATGATTTTACACAAATTATTACTATTTTTAATAATTTTATCAAGGCCCGTACAGTCCATTTCCATCAACGGCCATCGAACTGCACTTACAGCGACCTTTTTCGAATTTGATTTGGACGTATCTCCAAATCCAACCGTTAGATTTCAAATTTCTAACATTCATTAGAAAGCTCTTTTCGATACGAACCCAACGGTTCCGGTTTTAGGAGAATCCGACGGTCGGATCTCCCGTAATGTCCGTTTGAAATAAATGGTCGAAATTTACGAACTGCCGCGGCGCGGCGCGTTCTATTCAGGCCATTATATTATATATATAATATATATAATATATATTTCGTCGATTCCTAATTAAAACGAATTATATAAATAGTTTTAATATTCATTTCAAAAGCAATTTCAACTTCCATTTCAATTCAAATCAAAATTGAATTCTTCTTTATAAATTCGTTTTAAAATTCATTTCTATTCAATTCAAATTTCAGTTCAATTTGAATTCATTTCAATTTGCTTTCAATTCAATCTGAATTCGTTTTCAATTCATTTCGAAATCGTTTTCAATTCATTTCATTTTGAAATCGTTTTCAATTCATTTCATTTCGAAATCGTTTTCAATTCATTTCATTTCGAAATCGTTTTCAATTCATTTCATTTCGAAATCGTTTTCAATTCATTTCATTTCGAAATCGTTTTCAATTCAATTCATTTCAAAATATTCGATTTCGAAATCACTTTTCAATATTCATTTTAAAATGAATAAAATCGATATAAATATCGTTCACGTCAAAATGGCGTCAATCTAATCAATGCGGCTTCATAAATTTCTATTTTCAAATATTCTATTTCAAATATTTCCTTTTCAAAGTAGTTGTTATTATCAAAATATTTCGTTCAACACATGACCAATCTCAATGAATGAGTACTGTCAACACATGAACTTTTATTTTATAATATCGATAAAGGTGTAAATTTTATTACTAAAATATTTCGTTCAACACATGACCAATCTCAATGAATGAGTACTGTCAACACATGAACTTTTATTTTATAATATCGATAAAGGTGTAAATTTTATTACTAAAATATTTCGTTCAACACATGACCAATCTCAATGAATGAGTACTGTCAACACATGAACTTTTATTTTATAATATCGATAAAGGTGTAAATTTTATTACTAAAATATTTCGTTCAACACATGACCAATCTCGATGAATGAGTACTGTCAACACATGAACTTTTATTTTATATCGATAAAGGTGTAAATTTTATTACTAAAATATTTCGTTCAACACATGACCAATCTCAATGAATGAGTACTGTCAACACATGAACTTTTATTTTATAATATTCTTTATTTTCTAAATTGGAATGAGGCCCAATCAATCACCATATAATGTTAATTATATGGATTTTCATACAACACATGTATATAATAGCATTGAAAAATAATCAACCATCAACCAAAGTGCACTACACTGTATAAGCATCAAATATAGACATTTAACGCTTATAGCAGCTTGTCAATCAATCGATCGACATATTTAATCAGTCAGGATGAGTGAACTTCAAATTTCATCCTAACACCCGTGTGGGGTTTCAAACAATCAAACACATATTTTATTTGTGCAGTTGGGCGATGTGTAAAATTTATCGACCCAATCAACGTCATTCAAATAGGTGTACATAAACAAACCGTCTGGTTTGTAAATGAATATTTTATTTTATTCACTTTCACTACATTCATATTCACGTTAAAAATTATATTTTTAACGATAAAACATTTTATTCCAACATATGAATTTTTATTATTCATTTACACAATAAAATGATATTTTTATTTTCTAACATATTTTAGAAAATTTCGGCGGCATAACGGCACGAGGCCTAGCCTTATCCCCGGTCTAGTGAAGGCCCACGCCATTCACACATCAATCATATTCACCAAACAACCAAATTCAAATCAAGTCATCAAAACTAATCTATGCAACCAAAACAAACAAGTCCATGGTCTGTGGACAATTGTGTCGGGTGCTACTAAGCACCGTTTGCATCCTAGTATATATATATATATATATATATATATATATAACTAGAAAAATAAATTGAAAGGTGAGAAATTCTCACATATAGCTATCCTAGCTCCACGGCTCTTCATTTACAGGAAATCTTCATCGCCAACTCGCCTTTTTGTCGCTTTCGCCCGTATTCTCTACATATGTAAAAATCGAATTTTTACTTCGCTATTCAATATATAAAAATCATATTTTTACTTCGATATTTAATATATAAAAATCATATTTTTACTTCGATATTTAATATATAAAAATCATATAAAGACCTCGCCTCTTCAACTATAAAGACTTCACCCTTACAAAAATATAGATTTCATCGTTATGAAAATCACCACTTTATTTCAACGTATATAAAATAAAAATCAGATTTTTATTTCGCTACATATACAAAGATGATATTTTTATATTCTCTATCCTATAAAGATTATATTTTTAATACTTTAAAAATATAAAAATCCTATTTTTAATATTCCTATATAGTAAAGATTATATTTTTAATACTTTAAAAATATAAAAATCATATTTTTACTTCTTCTACTCAATAAAAATCCCGTCTTTCCTATTTTAAAGATATGATCTTTATTTTTGCAAGTTCAAATCTTTTTCTTTTAAAAGATTAAAACCTTTTTCTATTTTCTTTAAAAATCAGTTTTTAAAATTCTTTTCAAAAATTCTGTTTTTACATTCTAAAAAAACAGTTTTTAAATCTTAAACAAATCAGTTTTAAAATCTTCTTAAAAAAAAAACAGTTTTTAAATCCCTTAAAATCAGAATCTAAAAACATAAAATTTAGTTTTTAAAAATCATTTTAAATAAAATAGCAAAACGAAGAAAACTTACAGGGGGGGTTTCGTAGATCGTCGGAGGGCCTCGCGTCCGCTGGAGGAGGATGGTGGCGAAGGGGGGGCAGGTGCGGTGGCTCCGGGTCAGATTCGGTTGTGGTGTCTCGGGTTGGGCGGGTTTTCTTCGTGGGTTTGCGGGTTCGAAGGGGGAGGTCGGGGAAGGAGGAGGGCTCGCCTGCAAACGGCGGCGGAAGCGGCGCTCCTCGCGCTGGAGACGAGGTCGAGGGGCATCGGGGAAGGGGCTTCGCGTTTTTTTTCTTTTTTTTTCTACTGAATTCAATCGGGGGGGGGGGGCAGAAGATAAGAGAAAAAGGGGTTTTTTTTTTATTATTTTAATCAGAAAAAGTTGACTTTCACAAACGACCTCGAAACGAGGCCCACCGCCTGTCGCCCATAGCATTTTACCCCCATTCCGAACACAATGGGATATGTATCGTAGGTTGATTCGATCGTTTTGATCCGTTTCCGTTAAATTTACATTTAAATCACTATATTGAATTTTAAACGTACATTTCAAATTACCGGGGTCACATACGAACACGAAAAATTCCAGAAAAATATTTTCTAGCTTTGTATTGACGATACGGTCCTAACAAAACTAGTTTCGTCGAATTCTGAGACCGTTGGAAAAATGGCCAATTTCCAGTCGATTAAAATCAACTGAAACTGGTCAAACGCGTTTTCCTTTGCCACGCTCACATATCGATTCGAAAAATTATGAAATTTGGAATCTAGCAATAATTTAACATCACGGACCCAACAAAAGTGGTTTCGTCGAAATCCGAGGTCGTTTGCAAAATTCCCATTTTTAAGGGCCTGAATTCCATAGCGACTATTCAGAATTTTCAACTGGACATATCTTTTGATTCCCGCTACGAACTTTTGATTTTTCGGATTCGTTGGAAAGATATTCACTATTAGATTCCATTATTTTTGGTTTCACTAAAATCCGGATTGGTTTGCACCCGGTACATTCAATTGAAGTTTGAAATCGAATTATCGAACTACCGCGCCATTTTCAATTCTATTTATAATTATATATAATTATTTATATTCTAACGACGACGTATATAATATATACGTTCTATTATATTCAAAATAAATTTTCGTCTATATTATTTAAAATAATTCATTTTAAATAATCAAAATTCGCTAAAATTGCCAAAAAAAAAAAAATTAAACTGGCCCAGATTTTCGGGTTGTTACAATCTCCCCCACTTAAAACTTTTCGTCCCCGAAAAGGAACAAAGTCGAAAGTGGTTTGATCATTCAACTCAACGTTCGATCCGGCTTCCATTCTCCAACTTTTCAGTTTCTGAGAATTTTCAAAACTTCAAAAATTTGGCTAACACCCTAAATTTTCGAAAAATTTCGCCATAACCTCCCCTGCACCGGGAGCATCGGGGAATTTCAAATAGCTTCCCCGGTCCTTCAGATCTCAAAAAGAAAAAGAAAAAGCCAAGAGGCTAGCCAATAGGCTCACAAAATCATCATCACCCAAACAAAACAGTAAATTATGTATCAAACATGTACCTATTTGTCGGGCAAACAAATTTTATTCTCTGCTCTAGCCTCCTTGTTATGACCTGTTCAATGTAAGTATATGTATATGCAAGCATATGCGACTAAATTTCAATACAATTCAATATGTGATTCAATTAGGCTAAATGGCTAAAAATTAGCAAACAAATAAACAAACAACCCAAACATCAATCAATTAGTGAATTAGAGTTTCAAATTCATAATTTTGATACATATACAAAAATCAAATTTTTGATGCCAAATCACAACCATAGGCCCTATCTAATTTTGGTTCTCACACCAGTCTAATGGAAATATATAGATATCACACTTTCGAAACACGAATACCAATTCTGATGATGTTCGAACTATCATCAGAATCATCTTCGGGCGACTAGAGTGTGATTCTATATCTATCCAATATATTAAAACTTCGAATACACGCGGATCAGACGTATACGCAAAATCTTTATATACTGGACTGTCCAACTCAATATAAATAGATAATCAGATACGAATAATTGATTTAAATTTTCAAAACAAAAATTGTTTTCATTTGAAAAATATACTCTTCACACTCGTTCTAGGATACTACTGATCCCATCTCTAACGAGTCATTCTCGTTGGATATTACTAATCCAATTTCTGGTGAATTCTTTCGTATGGTTCTAATGTGTCTTGTTCTCTGCTTTGTAAACCAAAGCTCTGATACCAACTGTAAAAACCCGTAACTTCCCCGTAAAGGAAAGTGTCGGATAGTTCGAGAACAAACCACAACAGAACACATATAAAAGAACATTTCATTGTATATTACAACAATGCATCAGATTACAAGAATATACAGAGTATGAATAAATATTACACAGAAATATCAGATATTTAAATTATATTTAAATACATAGCAGCGGAAAATAATACAATACACAACTAGAAGAAGATATACGGATACAAAGCTTTCCGGATATCGTTCCAGCTGTAAACCAGGATCCTGTGAATATAAATCTGCAAAACCAAAACTACTAGCTGCCCGTGTCAAAATAAGGGCACCCAGAGTTTAGGTTAAAACAATAAACTCCAGGTCAGTCATGGGACTGGTGTGAGAACTAAAAACAGTTAATCTTTATTTTTAAAGCTAGGTAAATCAAAGGACCACGCCGTATAACACGGAACGGGTTTCCTCCCAAGAATACCAGTGCATAAAACAAACAGCGCAATGCTAAATAAAGAAAAATGAAGCTGTTATAAGACCCAGGTCCTATCACACAATGCAACGCAAGCCGGGGGATAGGGTTTTCCCTTATAACAGCCAAAGAATGCTTGATACGTTTAAAACAACTCGTTTGATACTATTATAAGTGCATAGTGTATAAAACAATTTCAAATCATAAGTATCAATCATAGGCGACATGAGCGTCCCATGCCACTATGTCGCCATATATAGGTTTACAAATAAAACCGCAAAGTCACGTATTTGGAAATTCGATTTCCGTCTATGAACCGAGGCAAAAGATAGTCCTCAACCGATTCGTGACTCTCTAGCCCGAGCCACAGGACCCAGACTCAGGTGAGCCCTTGGAGCGACAGGGCCGGTCCACCGATGTGGATTAAAATGCCTGAACACTACGTTTCCCCACCCTTTGGGGCGTAAATGAGCCAACTAAATGACTCCATCGGTTCGAGAACGACCGATCAATCCGAGGCGCCTCGCAACAGCAACAACCACATAAGTCAAACTCGTCAGGGCGTGTAAAACCACTGACGCCACTTCTAACTAGAAAGAAACGCAAGTCATCCCTGAGGTCCGTCTCCCGTTTTTGGTTCATACCGGGTGTGAAACTCGCGAAGTAAACGTTACACAAAGCTACGCCACAAAGGCCTTGCTTCGATCATCACCACAAGACTTTGCTTTTCAACAGAAGCCTCGATCAATTGCCACTTAGGCATGCCACACAGGCAATTCACTCCATGCGTTTGATATCCATCAATATATAACCCCTGAGCTCGTACGTCTCAGAGAAGGGCGTTAAGCAAGAGAATAAATTCTCCGCCGCCAAACAGATATATATTTAATAGAGATCAATCACACGGACTAAAATCCAATGTCAGACACACAGTCCATTTACAAGTCCGTTCTGGGTCTGAACGAAACCGGAGGCACCTAGTACCTCGCACATCCATCGATCTCCAAGTACGTCTGGACGATCACCAACTGTTTCCATCTTCTTGGGTGTACAGCCCAATCAAGATCATCAGTTATCACCCAAACGACGTGAAGACCTCTGGTCTTCGACCACCGTCTTCATCTTCGACTTATCGTCGTATCAGTTATTCAGAATGGGATAAACCCGGTCTTTCCGAATAACTCGCGTATATTTAAATAAGTGTTACACAAACACAACATACGCCTCATTCCAATTCATCAGTCACTAACCGTAAATTAATCAAGAGAATAATTCCCTAAATATTAACCCCGAAGGCCGAAACCAACATCAGATCAATACCCAGAAAACCATTCTGCTTGGCTAACCGACAGTTAGTTCCTAAATTTCACATTCATAGGGAAAGGTTCCCATTAATTTATTCAAGATAAATTTCTTGAATTTATCCTTTAATCTATTTTTGAATATCAATTCAAACTAGTCGGGATTAGCGAACCTTACCGTAGTAATCATTTGTTTTAATTTCCCAATCCCAACCTATTCATCCCATGAAGTAAAACTGGTTATACTTCATATCTAACACCACGGTGTTATCGGTAAATTCAATTACCATTTCACGCTCAAATCTAATTAAAGATTTAACTATCGCCTGGAGCAAAACTGGTGATACTCCATTTCGATTATTTCAATCTAATTAAAGATTCATTAAAACTCCACTTAGTTTTAATCGTTAACTGGGTTAAAGAATCAGTGTCATTTAAAACATGGTTCACGATAAACCCAAAATCACATTCATTAATTATCGGGTTAAAGAACGAGTGTTATTTAAAACACTGTTCACGATAAACCCAAAAATCAATATCAATTCAATTCCAATTAAATATTATTTAATTGGTACACTTCATTAAATCTAAATAAAAAGATTTAATCTTTTCTCAACTGGGTTCAAGAACAGTGTTAGTGAAGACACCATTCACGACAAACCCAAATCACATTCGATATTCAATACAAGGCTCTGAATAGAAAATATATCGGCTTATATTCAATATCGAATTCTACGACCAACAAATGTCGTATTGGAAATAACGATATAAATATATATCTTTCAAATTTCCATAACAACATCTGTATAATCACGAATTCCAACATCGAAATATTCCGAAGACAATTTCGATTCAAATCCACTCCAATGCAATCACTGGATATTCTGGTTATTTTTAAAACCCTTTTTAAATTCAATTTATTTATTTAAAAATAAATAGAATTATAATTCTAGTTCAAAACTAGTTCAATTCGATAAAAATCTATTTTTATCTTTTCAAATATGGAGTTTTTCATCCCAATTCTTCTCAAATCATTTCTTATGATTTTACACAAATTATTACTATTTTTAATAATTTTATCAAGGCCCGTACAGTCGATTTCCATCAACGGCCATCGAACTGCACTTACAGCGACCTTTTTCGAATTTGATTTGGACGTATCTCCAAATCCAACTGTTAGATTTCAAATTTCTAACATTCGTTAGAAAGCTCTTTTCGATACGAACCCAACGGTTCCGGTTTTAGGAGAATCCGACGGTCGGATCTCCCGTAATGTCCGTTTGAAATAAATGGTCGAAATTTACGAACTGCCGCGGCGCGGCGCGTTCTATTCAGGCCATTATATTATATATATAATATATATAATATATATTTCGTCGATTCCTATTTAAAACGAATTATATAAATAGTTTTAATATTCATTTCAAAAGCAATTTCAACTTCCATTTCAATTCAAATCAAAATTGAATTCTTCTTTATAAATTCGTTTTAAAATTCATTTCTATTCAATTCAAATTTCAGTTCAATTTGAATTCATTTCAATTTGCTTTCAATTCAATCTGAATTCGTTTTCAATTCATTTCGAAATCGTTTTCAATTCATTTCATTTTGAAATCGTTTTCAATTCATTTCATTTCGAAATCGTTTTCAATTCATTTCATTTCGAAATCGTTTTCAATTCATTTCATTTCGAAATCGTTTTCAATTCATTTCATTTCGAAATCGTTTTCAATTCAATTCATTTCAAAATATTCGATTTCGAAATCACTTTTCAATATTCATTTTAAAATGAATAAAATCGATATAAATATCGTTCACGTCAAAATGGCGTCAATCTAATCAATGCGGCTTCATAAATTTCTATTTTCAAATATTCTATTTCAAATATTTCCTTTTCAAAGTAGTTGTTATTATCAAAATATTTCGTTCAACACATGACCAATCTCAATGAATGAGTACTGTCAACACATGAACTTTTATTTTATAATATCGATAAAGGTGTAAATTTTATTACTAAAATATTTCGTTCAACACATGACCAATCTCAATGAATGAGTACTGTCAACACATGAACTTTTATTTTATAATATCGATAAAGGTGTAAATTTTATTACTAAAATATTTCGTTCAACACATGACCAATCTCAATGAATGAGTACTGTCAACACATGAACTTTTATTTTATAATATCGATAAAGGTGTAAATTTTATTACTAAAATATTTCGTTCAACACATGACCAATCTCGATGAATGAGTACTGTCAACACATGAACTTTTATTTTATATCGATAAAGGTGTAAATTTTATTACTAAAATATTTCGTTCAACACATGACCAATCTCAATGAATGAGTACTGTCAACACATGAACTTTTATTTTATAATATTCTTTATTTTCTAAATTGGAATGAGGCCCAATCAATCACCATATAATGTTAATTATATGGATTTTCATACAACACATGTATATAATAGCATTGAAAAATAATCAACCATCAACCAAAGTGCACTACACTGTATAAGCATCAAATATAGACATTTAACGCTTATAGCAGCTTGTCAATCAATCGATCGACATATTTAATCAGTCAGGATGAGTGAACTTCAAATTTCATCCTAACACCCGTGTGGGGTTTCAAACAATCAAACACATATTTTATTTGTGCAGTTGGGCGATGTGTAAAATTTATCGACCCAATCAACGTCATTCAAATAGGTGTACATAAACAAACCGTCTGGTTTGTAAATGAATATTTTATTTTATTCACTTTCACTACATTCATATTCACGTTAAAAATTATATTTTTAACGATAAAACATTTTATTCCAACATATGAATTTTTATTATTCATTTACACAATAAAATGATATTTTTATTTTCTAACATATTTTAGAAAATTTCGGCGGCATAACGGCACGATACTAGAAACGGGACGAGGCCTAGCCTTATCCCCGGTCTAGTGAAGGCCCACGCCATTCACACATCAATCATATTCACCAAACAACCAAATTCAAATCAAGTCATCAAAACTAATCTATGCAACCAAAACAAACAAGTCCATGGTCTGTGGACAATTGTGTCGGGTGCTACTAAGCACCGTCTGCATCCTAGTATATATATATATATATATATATATATATATATATATATATATATATATATATAACTAGAAAAATAAATTGAAAGGTGAGAAATTCTCACATATAGCTATCCTAGCTCCACGGCTCTTCATTTACAAGAAATCTTCATCGCCAACTCGCCTTTTTGTCGCTTTCGCCCGTATTCTCTACATATGTAAAAATCGAATTTTTACTTCGCTATTCAATATATAAAAATCATATTTTTACTTCGATATTTAATATATAAAAATCATATTTTTACTTCGATATTTAATATATAAAAATCATATAAAGACCTCGCCTCTTCAACTATAAAGACTTCACCCTTACAAAAATATAGATTTCATCGTTATGAAAATCACCACTTTATTTCAACGTATATAAAATAAAAATCAGATTTTTATTTCGCTACATATACAAAGATGATATTTTTATATTCTCTATCCTATAAAGATTATATTTTTAATACTTTAAAAATATAAAAATCCTATTTTTAATATTCCTATATAGTAAAGATTATATTTTTAATACTTTAAAAATATAAAAATCATATTTTTACTTCTTCTACTCGATAAAAATCCCGTCTTTCCTATTTTAAAGATATGATCTTTATTTTTGCAAGTTCAAATCTTTTTCTTTTAAAAGATTAAAACCTTTTTCTATTTTCTTTAAAAATCAGTTTTTAAAATTCTTTCCAAAAATTCTGTTTTTACATTCTAAAAAAAACAGTTTTTAAATCTTAAACAAATCAGTTTTAAAATCTTCTTAAAAAAAACAGTTTTTAAATCCCTTAAAATCAGAATCTAAAAACATAAAAATTAGTTTTTAAAAATCATTTTAAATAAAATAGCCAAACGAAGAAAACTTACAGGGGGGGTTTCGTAGATCGTCGGAGGGCCTCGCGTCCGCTGGAGGAGGATGGTGGCGAAGGGGGGGCAGGTGCGGTGGCTCCGGGTCAGATTCGGCTGTGGTGTCTCGGGTTGGGCGGGTTTTCTTCGTGGGTTTGCGGGTTCGAAGGGGGAGGTCGGGGAAGGAGGAGGGCTCGCCTGCAAACGGCGGCGGCAGCGGCGCTCCTCGCGCTGGAGACGAGGTCGAGGGGCATCGAGGAAGGGGCTTCGCGTTTTTTTTCTTTTTTTTTTCTACTGAATTCAATCGGGGGGGGGGGGCAGAAGATAAGAGAAAAAGGGGTTTTTTTTTATTTTATTATTTTAATCGGAAAAAGTTGACTTTCACAAACGACCTCGAAACGAGGCCCACCGCCTGTCGCCCATAGCATTTTACCCCCATTCCGAACACAATGGGATATGTATCGTAGGTTGATTCGATCGTTTTGATCCGTTTCCGTTAAATTTACATTTAAATCACTATATTGAATTTTAAACGTACATTTCAAATTACTGGGGTCACATACGAACACGAAAAATTCCAGAAAAATATTTTCTAGCTTTGTATTGACGATACGGTCCTAACAAAACTAGTTTCGTCGAATTCTGAGACCGTTGGAAAAATGGCCAATTTCCAGTCGATTAAAATCAACTGAAACTAGTCAAACGCGTTTTCCTTTGCCACGCTCACATATCGATTCGAAAAATTATGAAATTTGGAATCTAGCAATAATTTAACATCACGGACCCAACAAAAGTGGTTTCGTCGAAATCCGAGGTCGTTTGCAAAATTCCCATTTTTAAGGGCCTGAATTCCATAGCGACTATTCAGAATTTTCAACTGGACATATCTTTTGATTCCCGCTACGAACTTTTGATTTTTCGGATTCGTTGGAAAGATATTCACTATTAGATTCCATTATTTTTGGTTTCACTAAAATCCGGATTGGTTTGCACTCGGTACATTCAATTGAAGTTTGAAATCGAATTATCGAACTACCACGCCAGTTTCAATTCTATTTATAATTATATATAATTATTTATATTCTAACGACGACGTATATAATATATACGTTCTATTATATTCAAAATAAATTTTCGTCTATATTATTTAAAATAATTCATTTTAAATAATCAAAATTCGCTAAAATTGCCAAAAAAAAAAAAAAAAAAATAAACTGGCCCAGATTTTCGGGTTGTTACAAAGATGGATTCTATCATTTATTTCCTTTTATGCTGTTCAGCTCCTATTGTACATATTTTGTTTATTTCCGCTGTAGACATTTATGTATAGCTGAACTGTATTTGTACTAAGTAAGATCCTGTATACTGTGTAACTCTGATGATTACTTTTATCCAATATATTCTATTGTTCATTATCTGGTGTATTTATTTAATTTTGTTCTGCTATTATCTGTTTCTGTGTTATATTCCAAAGATAACCCTTGTTTCCGTCTGAACGGGATTTCGGGTCGTCTCACTGTGTCATTAAGAGGAAGGGAGTCAAAACAATAATTTCGATGAATAAAAATTCTTCATGATTAAAAAGCAAACATATTTCCTATACTTAACAGATTAAAACAAATTAGGTTTATGTATAAGAAAATATAAATACACATATATGAATTTCTACTTCAACGGAAACATGTGAACCCTTCTTAATCACTTAAGGCCATCATAAATTAGGACAATATGTCAAATATTCCTATTTTCTCAAAACTCCTCTCAAAATTTAAGACTGGAGAAGATAGGATTATGCACTTTAACTTGGTTGGGGTTCTCATTTATTTTAATTTACGTTTCTTTTTCAAGAGGATTTAATAAGGTTAATCTTCTATGAATCTTTTTCTAAAGAGAGATTTTGTGTTTTGTGTAAAGTAATAAGGAAACTTCATTTTTTTTCTTCGTTGAAATAAGTAGTACAAATATTGTGTCACTTATATCTTATACACCTCTTTTGCTCCGAATTTCCTTGTCACTTTGACAAAACATGTTTACTCACGAACTTAATTATTGATTCATAAGAACTTGTCTTATAATTTTTCTTATTCCAACAAGTTAAAGTGTGTCACAACCCAATCCTTATGAAAAACTTTTATATTTACTTTTCATTCAAAGTCAAACGTAGCTAATTCACTTATATTCACGCTTTCTCTTAACCACTTATATTACTTGACCCCGCTAATGCTTATACACTTCGTTCTTTTTGGAAACAAGTTTGAATCATTTTCTCAAAAATTATTTTAATGCAAATCTCAATATTACAAAGCCGTAAATTTAAGAAAGTTGTAAACTTTTCAATTTGAAACTTGAAAACTCTTCTAAAAATATTTTTCTATATAAAAAGTTAAGCTTTTTTTCAAAAGTATAATTATGGAGCGAAGTACAAAGTGGTTTCAAATTTTTGCATTCTCAAATCCATTGCGCGAAATTTCCTTTCTTAGTCCAAAATTCCTCTTTATACAAAATTTCTCTAAAACTAAGTCTAAACTAAAAAGTAACTTTTGCGCCAAATATATATATATATATATATATATATTTCTAATCCATTTTTTTCTTACTTTTTCTTTTAATTTATAAGGCTCTACTGCCCAATCCACTAATCTGAAATACCAAAGTTTCTAATATTAACACATGGAACCTTCTCCTTTTTTTCCAAAACATATTGTACACTTTTCAGTTTAGCCTCGCATGAGCCTATTATTCTCAAATTTCCATAACCATTTCCTTAGTATACAAAACTGACATCCCAACTTTCTCCATATGTTGTTTTACTCAATAAGTGGGTTCCTCTATGGATATGATATATAAATATAATATTTATATTTTAAGCATACAAATATGTTCACTCACTATAAATAAACTTAAGCTCTGATAGAAGATGTAACGACCCAAGTCTGGATTTTTCGCAAAATACTTGAAATCCAAATCTACTGAAACTCGAGTTGGTTTGTTTGGTATTCTTTACAAGGACAAAGATAAAATATAGCAAAGCTCACAATAAAATATCTCACAGCAGAACAAATAAAATATAATAGTAAGTAAATACTTACCCTAATAGTGAAACTATCCAATAAGTGTTTGTAAGCTGAATAATCTATGCCATCTGTCTAATATGTGGGTTTATTATGAGGAAGGGGTCAGAAGAAAAGTTTTGATGCATGAACAAATTATACTTTCTATAAATAACACTACATATATTGTTCTATTACTGGATTGTCTTTATTAAGATATTTTGGGTTCATTATAAATTACACTTTCAATTTCACGCATAAATCGTACCCATCTACTCCCAAGTAGGTTAACATAACAAATTATATATGTAGCCATATACCCAATATATCGAGGTATTTCCCATAGTACCCTCCTCGAGTGGTCTCCATCGTCATGCTACAAAAATATATGAGACCGCTATCGTCACGCTCGAAAAACATACTAGACCGTGCTATGAAAGCGCACTACGTCTCCATCACTACGCTAAGAAAGCGATCAATGCTATGAAAGAGAATAAAACTTTTGTCGCTGCCATAAAGGCACACAAAGCCTGAGTTCTTCCAAGGAACTCAACCGGGGGATTTTCTATATCTGTCAAAAATGACTTCGTTAGGCGTAAAACAATGGTCTCGTTAGGCCAACAATACAAATATCAAAATTTGGTTTGTCTCTTTCGGTGGCTCTTCATGGATCCACCCATCCCCTCTTGAACGAATGAAAGACTGTTCAAAAGAGTTAAGTGACCGACCCTAGCAAACAATCTAAACAAACACGTGGTCCCTTTTCCAATGACCTGGTAGTGAAGATCATTGTCCTCTTGATTTAGCTCTAGTCTTTCCCATACTTGCTCCGACTGACGATGACAGGTATCTGACAGCCTACTATCCTTTATTGGGTCATGAACAAAAAGCCTCCCACCCCAAGGAAGCCGCTGAATCATCCCAATCTGTCTTTAGGCTGCCCACAACGACAGATGCAACCAAGACATACTCACCAGATGGTAGCGTACAGACCATGCCTTTGTGGGTACAACTTCGTTAGGCCTACCACAAAGGACCATCACAGAGTATTCTCATGTCCTGTAAAAGTACCGCACTTCCTTCCAGTCCCGTCGAATAAGTTGGACATGCTTTCACCAAATCTTTGAACACCAATGATGATTTTCCCTGTTGGGATCTTCATCTACACAGACTGATCCAAATGTGTTATATTAATTAGACCCTATGTCTAATTTACTATTATGTGTTCCACTTACTTTTTTTCCAATGATTTACAATATTCATTAGTCAGTTTAATCGAATATTAATTATTTATAAATCAAATTTGCTGGTTACCATAAAGTTACCTAGTCACAAGGCCAACATAAAACCTCGCCTAATTACAGAAGCACCATAGAATATCTTTAGGCTTATTAAACTCAATCTCCAATTTCTTATTTATTTATAAAAAGCTTTGTTCCTTTCTTTTCACTTTCCAAATTATAATCTTTATGTTATTATATCTCTTGCATTTTATTTCCACTATATTGTGCTTGTTATATCACAATTATAAGTTTATAATAAGCCTTTCACATATTTTTTTAAAAACCTCTTTCAGCTATGTTATCACCTTTTTCTATCTTTACAATTTATTCTTTTTGGAGGTTAGGTCTATTCCCAATTTTATAGTTACCAAAACAGTATAAAAATCAATTTCCATAGTTTCAGGTAATTACTATAATAGGAACTCATGATTGCAAGACGCTTTTTTTGGCTTATTAAATTAATATGCAATACGGCAAACTCCCTATTTTGCACTAATCCCTACCTTTTTCATTTTCATGTTTACAATCATGTTTCCTATTTTTCTTTATTTACCAAACTATGAAAATATATTTATTTTTCTAACCAATCAACACATGTTATTCCCGGCCTTTTAATATATATATATATATGTTAGGATTCATGTTTTTAACTTGTTTTCCCCTTTCTATATAATTACTAGTAAATTAGATTAAATTCGGTTATGTCCTTTTTCAATCCTGACAATTCCTATATTCATTCCATTCTGGATCTAAAAGGTGGTTTCCAACAAATAATATGGAAATTGTCAGATTTACCATTTTACCGCCAAATTTACGGTGCATAATATTAATTATGTCAAGTTTGATTACTTTCAATATCCAAATATCCATTTCATTGCAATTTTTGGCATTATGCATTCATTTAGCCCCAAATCATCAAAATTTCCCTTTTGGTTCATAATTCCAATTAAACTATATTTTCCGGACATACGTAAACAGAAGAGATTATAATCAGTTGTATAAATTAGGCGCAAAATTCAATTATGTATATATACCAACATTTCAGGTTTATTAATATGTTACGCATGACCAGAGATTAAAGATATATATATATATATATATATATATATATATATATATTCTGATCCAAGAATGGGGAAAAGAGGAAGAAGAGAACAAGTTATAAATTCTTCAGGAATCAAAGATATAATATGCCATTAGCTAAAAATATAATTTGAATCCACTCATCTCGAAAGAAACCACTGCAAGCTCAGGCGGCTTTATTTGAATATCTCTATTTTAGATCTACAGTTTTTTGTCTTCAATTTGTAATTCATAAGGGGATTGTTAAAGGGACTCCACTTTTGGTTAAGGGGAGGATAATTTTTAAATTATTGTTTAATTGTTAAGGGGGGAACCAAAAAGATTAGCCCTCCCTTAAACATTTAATTAAAAATTCCAATATAAACCCCATAATTATCATTCATTTTTACTAAATATTGTTGTCTCTATAACTATGAACCAACTTCTTGTACTCTGAAAACATGAAAATAAAATACTGTTCTCAATCATAAGTTATGGGTTCTTATGATGCAAACCTTCATTGTATGCTTTATTGAATCATGTTATAGGATGATTAACAGTGTAAATTCAATCAGGAAGCAGCGATGCTTCAAAAAGAAGTAATTGCTTTCTTCGCTTTCGGTCTAGTCTTCGTTCTCTTCTTTGTTACTCAGAACATCAAGGATGAACGCAGGATTGAAAGGGATCCTGAAATTACACATAGGGTTTTCTATTGGCGGGCAGCAAATACGTAGAATAACTATTGACTTACATGGACATGTGGTTCCCAAGACTGTTGAGAATTTTAGAGCTTTGTGCACAGGTGAAAAAGACAAAGGGTTGATATTACTCTTAAGAATGGTAGGGGCAGTGAATCAATATATGGTGACACCTTTCCTAATGAAATTTTGCCATAAATCATTCACATGCAGTCGCCATTTCAATGGCGAACTCGGGACCTAATTCTAATGGATCCCAGTTTTTCAAAACCACAGTCAAAACATATGGTTGGATGAAGAGCATGCAGTATTCGGAAGGGTGATTAATGGAATGGATATACACAATAGAGGTAGAAGCTGGCTCCTAAAATGGAAAACCAAGAAAAAAGATTATCATAACCGATTTTGGAGAAATACCAAAATCACTATGGTATAATAATAATAATAATAATCATCAGAAAACTAAGGACTCGTGTGATTTTTGTTTAAAAGTTATCTAATCTAAATGCAATCTGTATTACTTTGGAAGATGAAGCCCTATATTCGTAGCGTTTACCCAGGCATCTGTACAGCTGATAACTCTATAATCAACTTTTTATCCTTTTTGGTATCAAGCTTTATTTTGGAACATATATGTTACTATATAATAGGAGTTCGGTGAAAAAAATGTTATGGGATGATTAACAGTATGGCATACTAGTAAGCCTCCATCAGGCCAAATGATGAATCTGAAAGCTTCAAGTTTCAATGTATTGTTTTGGGAGGCTGGTAGTAAAAATAATTTAAAATGGTAAACTAGCATTTTAGTTCTGTATTTTTTTATAAAAAGCATGAAGGTTGTTTCAATAAAAAAAAGAACGATAGCGAATAAGGAGTAGCACATGCTGTTGTGATGAGGGGTATTTTAGTCCATGTTTTTTATAAAATTAAGATAATCAAACCCTCCCTTAACATTTATTTTTCAAGTGGAGTCGCCTTAAAATTATCCTCCCCTTTACCAAAAGTGGAGTCCCTTTAACAATCCCCATTCATAAAGCCAAAATCTAAAATATCTAATTTCTGAAAAATTGGAAGAGAAAGAAGAGTGACAGGGCTTTCACTCTTATTTAAAAAAAAGAGTTTGAAGGCTTTCCCTGCCCTTTTATTTATAGAGAGTCAAAACATTGTCGGCCGTCCGTTTAAAATAATGCAAATCCGGTCGTCAACTTAAACATTGCGCATGATTTATTTTGTTTATGTTTATTTAGTATAAACATTAATGTTTAAACATTTCCTTCTAAATGAAATTCTCTCAATTATTACTAAACCAAATAGATTTTTTTTAAACAGAAAAGATATATATATATATATGTGTGTATATATATATATATATTCAATAATGGTTGATTCTTATATGTTATAGTTTCTTATCTAGTTGGACTTGCCAATTAATACCTTAATTGATTGAATACATATAAAAGTTATACAGTTTAAATTTATTCTTATAAACATAACTACATCGTTTGATGTTTGCATGCATTCCATTTTTTTTCTTTTTCTTTAACTTGGAAACAAATAATTCTATAAATTACATTTTCTTTTAGCTAATTAATTTACATTATTAGCTAATGTAAGTATGATATTTTCTTTATCAGTTGACACCATTTTTAAAACATTCACTAATTTCCAATTAGTCAATTGACGTGTTTGTTATTTTAATTGTTATCTAAGTTAATTCTTATGTGAAACTAAATCACACATTTACAAGTTACATATTTAAACTGCAATTCATTACCCAAATAACTAACATATGTGTTTCTCCTTTTTGTTAATTGACGCTTACTTAATTCATTTCTTAATTGATTGATTTTATCAATTGTAAATTAATATATGTATGTTATTATTTAATGTATTCCCTACCTACTTTCTTTTTTTGTGCATACACAATTATATTATCTTTCAACATGTAGAAAGTATTTGCCAAGTGTTATATATATATATATGTATGTATGTATATGTATTCACTTGTAATATGCTTTAATTATGCCAATAACTCTCATAAATGGCAACTAATGTCCCTTTTCTATCTTATTAAAGTTAGCTATATAATTATACGTTTTTCTATTAATTAGTCATACCATACACACTCAGTTAATTACCATTAATGGAGTACAATAAATAATAACACTTTTTAACTGTACATATATATGCAATTGAATTCTATCTTAATTGCATGCATTAAAATAAATTTCCTTTTTTAACAACAACCGTTATTCCTAATAGTTGGTTATATATGGATTCTTTCTCTATAAATTATTTATTTCTCATGAATGTCATTTTATTTAATTCCTTTCCATTGAATACATTGGCTCAACATTTGAATTTCAAATTATATTCATAACTCCTTCTTTTTAGCTCCAATTTGTAAAAAAAAAATGAGAAAAAACTGAAAATTGTTACGGACGCAATGGAGCAACTTCTATAGCTTAATTATGACAATTGCAAAATTGTTTATTTTCTTCTATTTGTAAATTTAAGTTATTTAATTGTTTAAAGACGCAGGGTGTTGCAGTATCGGACCATAGGCCATGGACCTGTATCGATCCATGTACACATCGAATTTCGATCTCAAATTTTCTGGGCATCTTCCCACCGCCTTCCAAAGCTCAACCCCATATTTTGTGCGATTTTGGCGAACTTTGATTCTATTGCACACTAGTCTTCAATCCAAGACCTAATTTCGTCGATACTAACACATAAAATCAAGTATTGCATACAAATAATGGTTTCTAAAATTCAAACAACAAACATATAAATCAAAAAGCATATTCAAACACCCAAATTCATATATAACATGAAATAATCTTTCATATGCATAGATTAAGTGTTTATCTACATGTAAATGAATCTACACTTATCATTTTAATCCATTTTTCGCCGATTTTATCATCCTTAAGGTTTTAAAATGGGAATTATCGTATTTGATCATGATCCGGCGTAATATAACATGTAAATGTGATAAAAACAACTCATCTAAGCATATAATATATCATATTATAGTGAGAGATCAAAATCACTCATAAAATCAACAAATATGTGAAGATCAATGTTATGATGAATTGGGACAACAAGAAATGAATATGTGCGGCTCCTAAATGATGAAAAATGTATATATCAATGATGATCTAATCTCTTCTAGAAGTTTGGAGGAGATTAGAAATGATTTAAAATGTATTTTGAGGTTCTGGGAGGAAGAACCAAAGGATCTTAGTTCTTTTACTACTGGATAAATGAAGAGAGAACCCTATTAATCTCTTTAGTCTCCTATTTAGTATAGGTGATTAACCATAATGGGCTTGCCTAATCAGCTCATTAGTCTACCCAACAAACCTATTAGTCTTCCTAACAGTATGTTCAGCAGTCCAGAAAACATAAAACTGTTGTATCTCCCTAAGCTCTTGTCCAAGTCATTAATGTAACCACTCTATAGAACGACCATGCATCAAATATTACCAATGACACAAGTTTGAGCATCTAATTCTGCATCAATCAAAAGATACGACTAGGACAAGATACTCAGGGTAAAATAGTTACAAAACGGTCTGACAAAATTCTTAGATGTGCAAAACATCCTAACCAGCTATATTTCAAAATATGAGGATGATACGACCTAGTGTGATTCTAATAAAATTATTTTACGATCCTTCGATAATATGGATTGTTAATAGCAAGCTCTATGTAGAACAATAAACAAAGCATAGTTTTGTATTTAATGAATCATAATTTGGAAGGCAAGTGTTATGGTCATTTCAATACATGATATAGTGAATGCGAAGAGTTAATGATGATAATAAGAATGGATAAAATGTACATGATATAAGGGGTGCATCGTGGCTAAAAATTCAAAGCAAGAAGCAAAGAAATGGCATGAGATGATGTAGAGGAAGAAATTTCCCATCCAATATCCCTATTAAGGAATATAATGTTTTGCCTACCAAATATAAATTTCTATCTTGTAGCATACTCCCTGAACAAGATACCAAATCTATGGTAAAGTCAAAGAAGATTGGAAAATGGGCTACGCCTGCCTATCGAGCAGGACGCTACCAAAACCACCCTTTCTTGTTAAGCTTGTAGAATACTAGAGAATCAAGCAAGTGTTCCTAAAACCAATTGGTAATAGGAAACACAGTCTCATAGTATATGTAGAGGAAACATGACACAAATTGCTTGATGTGGGACAAGACTAACACCACCTCTGCATGTCATGACGTGCCCAAGACACATGAGCCGAAACAAGTGTTCCAGGATCGAAACCAAGCTCTGATGCCATGTAGAATACTAAAGAACCAAATAAGTGTTTATAAAACTAATTGGTAATAGGAACGACGATCTCATAGTATATATATAGGAAACATGACACAAATCACTCGATGTGGGAAAAGACTAACATCATCCCTGCACGTGAGACGTACCCAAGCCATAACGAGCTGAAACCAAGCTCTGATACCATGTAGAATACTAGAGAACCAACCAAGTGTTCCTAAAACCAATTGATAATAGGAAACACGGTCTCATAGTATATGTACATGAAATAGGATACAAATTGCTCGATGGGACAAGACTAACAAAACTGACCAGAGTACTTTAAAAAAAAACTAAATTTTATCTTTTATATAGATGGAAATTGTAACACCCCACCTCCATACCCATATTATTCAACAGTATTACTAAGTAATGCAGTCGGGTAATACGGATAATAAGGCTGTAGGGGCACGTGTGCAAATTCTCTTGGACTAACACTGGTACGTATTAATATTTATGAAATATCACTTACACTTACGTACACAATGTTGGTACAAAACAATTACACGTGTTCCTCCAGGACAAAACAATACATAATATACATGAATAAAGATATCACAGAGTCAATCACATCGATAAAATAAAATGCATAATAATTAAAATTTTATAACATTTATCTATTACACATCAATATATACATCAATCCATACAATACACGTTAATAAATGATAAACTAAGTTACTATACTCTTCTAAAACCAATAAATACAAGTTGGTCTCAATGTCCTAGAACATGTAAAGTCTCGGTTTGACCCGAATATTATATAAATAATAAACAGATCAGTCTATGTTTAAATCGATTATAGTTAATATAAAATGTTTGGGTTCACAAACTAATGATAATAATAGAATGTAATCTCACCACAATCAATCCATAATAATCATTTATATAATTCATCAAAATATATTCCATAGAATCAATACAAGAGACCGGTCATAAATTCCAAATCTCAATCAAATTCAAGAAAGATTTCTTAATGTATTGATGACGAATAAGTCAACAAATCCAAATATCACCCAAATCACTGTTAATATAATATCCTCCCGTACATGACCAAATATCACTAACTAAAATCACAGAAAAGCCAAGTGAATTCAAAACATCCAAACATCATAGAAAACTGCACGTGCTTAACTTCTTGACTAGTACTACATTTTAATATCACCCATCCTGATGACTAGGGCCACGAACATCATAAACATCTTAATGAATACAGCTGAAACATCTTGATGCCCTTGGTCACAAAAATCCGAGTAATAACATTATGTTGATTGGAGTCACAAACATCGTGACCATTGTAATGACTATAGTCAAACTCATCGTGATGAATCCAATCAAGTACTTGGTCATAGTACTAGTTATCATCTTAAATGTGTCTCAACCTCCCGGTTAGGAACCCATAAGGCGTCAATGTATGTCCTAGACCATACGTTTGCACCTAATGGTTTACTAGCCGTTAGTTGATACCACACCAGGAAACATCATAAAACATCATTAATTATACTTCGCCTCATCCATCGGCGAGTGTAAAGATAAAAATCATCTCATCTTTCTCTCTTCTAACGAGTACTAAGTGACACTCTAACTTGTCTCATCTCACCGACAAGTAAAAATCCACCATAAACATCAAAATATCATAAATTCATAAACAACAAAACATCATGAATTCATAAACATCAATACATCATGAATTCATCATAGAATGGCTTACCTCATGTCATTTCCAAGTTTACGTAACATCCTGATTGGTTCATCATCGAGCACACTCCAATTGAGTAATTAGAACTAATAGCCTTCACCAAATTTTGGAAACATCTCAAAACATCACATCAAAAGGGTTTTGATTGTACAAGTCCAATATTAAACAAAGTAAAAAAAACATTCATTCAATAAAAAAATGGAATAGTAATTCTCAAAGAATAATTTAAGTATTAAAAAGACATAAACCTTCATTATAAATTTATATAAACTCATAGAAGCATATCGTTCAATAAAATAATACAAAATTATACTGAATATTGTTAAAAAATGGTTCAATGCTATAATGATAATAGTAACTTCTTAAATGACTTTCTCAAAGTAATTGTAAGCTACTTTTACAATTTACTTATATACTAACTAGAATTATAACTAAATGTTATTTTCTGTTACGATAAATAAATTTAATAAAACTATATAATCAACTTAATTGTTCTCATTCACATGTTTACCAAAGCTAGATTAACAATAATGCTATTCAGATTATTTTATTTAAATTAATCTATTTACGATTTAAACTACAGTTCAATATTTGAAATTTCTTTATACAGTATAATTTATAATTTATACTCTAAAATGTCATATTATTATAATTACCTACATAAATTTTTTTTTTGGACTTTCCCAATTCATATAAAATTACTCAATAGATAAATCGTCAAAACAAACAATTTATATAATTAAAATGCAAAAATAAAATTGATAATTTCCCCTCTATATACGAACATCATTCCAACCTAAAATTCATCAATCAACTTTGACTAATAAACAGTTAGATAACAACAATGTCAATCAAACCAATTCAATCATCCAAGAAATTTGATCCAATCAAATAACGATATGTAGACATATGTATTATTATGAAATAAAACATAGAAGCGAGCGAGGGGAAAAACTCACCCAAATGGCGTTGAGCACCTTAATCTTTTCTACACCAAAATTCGATGTTGCCTCCATACCCATCACGACATATGCTCCACCTGTCGGTGAGCGCCCACCCTCACCATCGGCCATTTCGTTTTGATACGATGGCCCTCTCCTCAGCAAATTGCGCATCACACAATTTCCACGCATGTCAAAGCCGCGACCACGCCTTCCTGGGTCGAGCGTCGCCTTATCCTCTTACTGGCTTCGAGCATGGATCCGCCCATCGTTGTGCATGCGCTACACCCCTTCATGCGTGCGATTCCAGGCATGATTTTTTTTTAAGTCATTGCGATTTTCCATTTTCGTGGTGGAAGAGGAATTTGGGACGTTGGCCCAAAAAACGACTTGGGAAAAGGATAAAAACAAGATTGAAGGTTCCAGAAAACAAAGTTAAGAGTAGTGGGCTTTGGGCCATATTTGTTTACTTACATTAATTCACTAATATGCTTTTGTTTAATCCATTATTTCCCTTAACAGTGTTATATTTAATTCATTCGCAAGTGAATTTCAATCTAATTTGTACTGACTCTTTTTTTAACTGTATTTCAATAAGTGAACGATTTCTTCCATTTTGATGTTCGCTTTCTTTGGTTTAATGATCAATCGTATTATTATTACAATCTAAATTTATTTATACTTTAAAATGCTTTTATACTCAATTAAATCAATTATTAAATCGTCACATATCGGATTTAAACTAGTTTTTATTTTTTTCAAAATGCACATATAATTTTAACGTAGAAAACAGGGTTGTTACAGAAATAAAGGACCATATCCCTATATATGAAGTATCCCTATTGCGTGAGATAAGTATAAAAATTTCCTATTATATTGACATATCCTCAAATAATTTCGCTCCTATAAATAACAAGCTTTCAACAATAATTGCAGGAAATTATGGAAATCCAAAATTGTAAAACGAGGACTATCAGATGAAGATCTTGGAAACCTTACTTCATTCTAGATCGTTATATTTTGTGTTCTTATATTGTATAACCGATCTACAAGAAAAATAATGAAAATGGAGATGGATGTAGGTTCACTCTGTGGAATAACTATAAATTCTTGTATACTCTACTTTATTGCATTATTCCCAATTATATGTAACTCGCTCCCTTAAGAAACTATTAAACCCATATAACTAGGTTATGTCGTAAACTCCGTATATATATATATATAATAGCTCTAAGACATGCTGACTAGAGGTGTTTACCAAATTTTTGAGCAAATACAAGTTAAAAATATAAAAAACAATAACATACTTGACCAATACATTAACATATCAATAATTTTTGGATGCATTTGTTTCGTATGTTTATTTGAAACCTGCTTTGGTTGTAAGAAATCATTAGTTTTTATTATAACACTCGAACTTTGCTTGATGAAAATCATGGTCAAATTGCTTGTACTTATAAGACTGTCATCAAGGTTAGTAAATGCAAAGAATTCTGAAAATTGTTTAATGATGAGGGCATGAGACTGAATACCGATTCAGAAAACTATTAATAGTAATCACCAATTTTTGACGATGGCATACAAGTATACAACCATGCTACTTTCATTCTAATTTTTGAATGCAACAAGCGATTAAATGACTGGTATTTTATTTCCAGTACAAGGACATATAGTCTATAGGTAAGCATTTAACTGCAATTATTATCAAATTTACATACTAGATACCAAACGTTTGCAAGAACTAAATTATGTTTCCTGAGTAGATCATAGTGGAGATCTTCACAAAGTGCCAAGGAGGTAGACAAAATTGTTTTTTTGATGCGTATTCATGATTTCAGGGATACCATTGTCACCACTATGATGGGTAACACATGCTAGTATGTCGTCTTTCCATACAAAAGTCTAGTTGAAAGATGCATCATGGTGATAATAGACATAATTCTTCTCTAGCTTATGTTTTTGCTTCAATGTACACATTTTGTATTTCTTTTGTTCCTCGGTCAAATGTTTTCACTACTCTTAGTTACAAAAATCTACGAAATAGGTGGGAAAAACTAGTTCAATAGATAGACTCATACAGTCATGCTAAATATCCAATTGTATTAATCTATTAGGGAAATTGCACCTTTTGCAGAAGCGACCAGAATCTTATTCACCTAATTACTTAAATATGATTTTAATGGAAAACAACACAGATATGAAATTACATGCTCAAAAACAAGATAGTCTACCCAACCACCCTCTTTATTGGATTACAAAAATAAATTTTGTTTACACTCAATGGATCAAAAACCAAAAGTAAACAAACTACAATTGAATCAATAACCTTATTGAGAAAGGAAAAGAATATCTTGTTTACTACAACTATTATTGGAGAAAGAGAACAATGAAGAACGACGGTAAACCCTTGGATTAATGATTTCGGTCTCAGTCCCATGTCTTTAATCCAATCCTAGATGCTAATTTTATAGAATAATAGAAGGCATATGCAAAATACCCAATTTGCTCCTAAGAATATATATCAAATATACTCAGCAAATAATCAATTAAAGCTTCAACATATATGTGGTTTAAATATCACCAAATCATAACACTCCACCATGATATGAAATCACTTCATCAAGCAAACTTCTAACAATCAACAAATAAGTCATCTAGCTCTTTCAACAACCACTCTCAATTAAAACCATTATAAAAACAGCCCATCGCCTGCAAAACATGCACCTCCCCCCTGAGCTGCACCACGCAAAACTAATGATCTAAAAGCTTTAGTAGTACCACTAGGATCTCCACCTTGTGGATTTTCCAAATCGAAACATGTCTTCCACTTGATCAAAGCTCATTCCCCGATCTCTACCAATTCTTCATGCACCATCGGCTTGAAGACCTAGGTCAAAAACATGATCCTCAATCCTAGGATCATCAGCCGCGACCACATTAACTTCTCCACCTTGTTGTGGACTTGGTTCTTTCACAATCGCTCGCTTTTCACAGTCGACCACAGATCCGACTAGTCTATAAAGGTTTCCTTCCTCCAAGACACCTCTCATCATAACACGACCACCCTTCTTCACTCCAAATGCTCCACCTCGAGTATCAAAAGAGCAATCACGGTGATTCAACCGACCAAGAGAAATGAGGTTATGCGAACAAGTAGGGGCATATCTGACTCCAAAGACTTCCCTCACTACACCATCATGCATACGAATCTGGATAGATCCAATACCACATACTAGTAGCTCTACTCCATTGTCATTCTAATCACGTCGGCCTTCTTCTTATAAGAAGAAAAACACTTCACATCCTTACAAATGTGAAAATTGGCTCCTAAATCCATCTTACTAGGATTAGCTTCACTAAACAGGACATCACAAGAAGCATCACTAATGGAACCTTTAGCAAAACCTACATGTGCATCATCACTATTATCACTATCCAGAGCCTTCTTCTTATCCCTCTTATAGGCATAACAATTTTTGCGTACATGACATTTCTTAACACAATGATGGCAAGAGATAGCACATTAACCATTATGCCCTTTCTTCTTCCATCTTGTATCTTTCCTCGAGTCTCTTGCTACCATAGCCTCACCTTGAACCGATTTCAAACCCGACTCTCTTCTCCTTAGCTCCTCATTCAAAAGGCGGCTTCGTACCGTTTCCACAGAGATAGATTCATTAGCATTAGAATTACTCAATGAAACAACTAGAGTCTCCTAATTTTCTGAAAGCAAACTCATCAACAAAAGAGCCTACAACTCATCATCAAAATCGACCTTCAAATTTGCCCATTGATTGATCGCATCTTGAAATTCATTCAAATGCTTTGCAACAGATTTCTTTTCATCCAATCGAAGTTGTACCAACTTTCGAACCAGAAAAGCCTTACTTGTAGCACTACTCAACTCATACAAAGAAATCAACTTGTCCCACAAATCCTTTATGGATTCACATCTAGAAGCATGATGAAATACCGAATCAAGGCAATTGCCTTATTATCCATCTTCTTCCACTTTCCCTCATTCACATCTGATGGCTTCTTTCCATCTCCATCAATTGAATCATGAAGATCATTAAGGTAAAACACATCCTTCACTTAGGCTTCCAAATCCCATAATTTCTTCCATTAAAAATAGTCATCTACGGAAACGCCATAATATCCGACATCAAAAAATTAATTTTTTTCAAAAAAAAAATCAAGTTTTTCCAAACAAAAACCAAAATTTTCAATCCAAACTCACTCTAAGCTTTGTAATGATCTAGCTCCGATACCAACTATTAGGGAAATTCTGCCTTTGCGGAAGCGACCGGGATCTTATTCACCCAACTACACAAAGACGATTTTAATGGAAAACAACATAGATATAAAATTACATGCTCAAGCAAAAGATATTCCACCCAACCACCATTTTATTGATTCACAAAAAACAACTTTTGTTTACACATAATGGATCAAAAACCAAAAGTAAACAAAGTACAATTGAATCAATAACCTTATTAGGAAAAGGAAAGAATATCTAGATGAGTACAACTATTGTTAGAGAAAGAGAACGGTGAAGAACGACGGTGAATCCTTGGATCAACTATTTCGGTCTCAGTCCCATGTCTTTAATACAATTATAGATACTACTTTTATAGGAGAATAGAAGGCCTAGGAAAAATATCCAATTTACCCCTGAGAATACATCTCAAATATACTCAGCAAATAACCGATCAAAGCTTCAACATATATGTGATTTAAATATCACCAAATCACAATAGGATCATATTGTGAGTAAAGATCCATAGTACCATGTTGTAATGACCTGCCTTTTTAACTACTTCAAATCGGTAATTAAACCAACTCGAACCATTCAAAACGACATATTATTGTTGCTTACATGGTTTAAATAGAATCACCACATAATCGCAACACAGAATAAACAGACAATATTTTATAGTGGAAGCATTTTATACAAAAAAATTAGTTTATACAATATTTTTACACAACACAAATACATAGTTTTTAAGTAAAATAAAATTTACGGAGTTTCGACCTAGAACGCGCGCGTCTTCACATGCCTCTAACTTCGATAGCTGAAATCTTTAAGCTGCAACACTCGGTCTGAATAGTACATGCACAATAATAATTTTTTTCCTTTATTGGTAAAAGAAATAATTCATTTAAAGATATAAAGGCAAAATAATTGAAGTTTTGTCCAAAACATCTATAAATTCATGTTTTGTCCACTAAGTTTGAACTTTTGTTGGAAATAAATTTGAGACCTCTAAAATTAAACACTCTAGACTACTATTAATCAGTAACTAAGGGTAACCATAAATCATCAACCCAATAAAAAGATAATAAAAATAGTAAATAGAAAAAAATATTTAAAGTGGTTCATTCAAAGTCAACTTGCTTCCATGGATCCTACAATTTCCATTCACTTTCACTATCATAAGAGTACGATAGTGTTACACCCCGTAATTTTGTAACACTAGGATTCATAAATCAAGGAAGAATTAAATTTTAAAATCAAAATCAAGGGAAACGGGCTGATCCATTGCGTTCGTCTTGAAATTCTGCTTGGAAACGAGTCCGAGTTTGCGAGAATCGGAGTCCGTATGAGGGAGATATGACCCTCTGAAGTTTCAGGAATTTTCAGAACAGAAAACAGCTCGAAATTCGAATTCGAAATTCGAATTCAAACCCAGAAGCAGGCTGGGCGGGAAAATTCCCGCCCAGGACCCAGGTCGACTGGGGAGTCGACTGGGTAGTCGACACCCCCTGACCAGGTCGACTGCCCAGTCGACATGGGTGTCGACCTGGGTGCAGAAACCCACTTTTGGGCCTGGGTGCATTCTGATGTACCTGGTCTCGTTTTCTGCCTAGATTCGTCCGCCTAATCCTATATAAACAGCCCCTAGTCTCCTTCTCTATTCACAATTCTTCTCTAACCTTATGCTGCAAAGATTCTTGGTGGACATGGCTTCTTCTCCTCCTCTAAATTAAATAATAAATAAAATAATATGTAAAATAAATCAAGACGAGGAAATGCTGCTCAAGACTTTCAAGAGGAGATTCAAAACAAGCTAGGATTCAAGTGAAGATTCAAACGACTTCAACGACTGTTTTTCTACGAATCTAATATAATCTCTGTAAGTCGGTCACTTTTTAGATTTGAACATTTTCTCTATTCGTGACATGAAATTAAAGGAATAAAAGAATATGCCAAATCTCTCTATTCGAATCAGTGCTTATATCTTTGGACCTAATTAAGAACTGTTATGATTCGATGACCAATAAGACTGTGACTATGAAACTATGGACCTTAAAACCATATGCCTCTTTGACTATGAACATTGCCTATGACTGTGACTCATGACTGTGAGAATTATTTCCCTTTGACTATGAACATCGCTTATGACTGTGATTCATTAACTGTGAGGATTTATTGCCTATGACTATGGATATAAGGTTATTATTATTTATGCCCATGACACTGTAGTTACAAAACCATGTTGTACCCCAAACTAGCATAATATTGGATCTAGGCTTGACTTTCTATTTCTAGTTGTCCTTGGATCTTGATCTTGGGAATTTACCTATTAAGTTAGGTCTACCCATGTTCTTGAACCTATACTATTCAACCCTTTTCATGTCGTAAGATTACTAGATCTATATGCCTATGAAATATCATCTTATGCCAGTTATTATGTTTATTCTTTCATGACATTTTGGTTCATTCCCTTTCATCCACGAATCTAGATTTATTTATAAACTAGGTTGAATCACGATTTTACGAAAGATGGGAATACGTTTTGGGAAAAACATGAAATTGACTAAACTTGGAAATTGGCATAATTTGGGAACATGCATTATAGCATGACTATTAAGATGAAAATTAGAATAACAAGTCTAGTTTTGACATGAACTGAATATTAAATCAGAATTGGGTGGCTAAATTAAGCATGATAAGTATATTCGCATAATTGTGAATAATTTACATACATTGGGCGTAAATGGTAAATGGTTAAATGGGCCACAAAGTAGGTAGTTGGTATGCAAATTAAGTTTTGGGCATAAACGGTGAACTAGAATATGAAATCTAGTTTGGCATAAACTGTAAACTAGAATATAAAATCTAGTTTTTGGCATGAACTGTAAATGAGGATGTTGGATCTAAATTGCTATAAACTGTAAGATAGGCAAATCAAGATTTGGGCCTAGAATATAAGTCCATTAGTGGGCATGGCAAATGTATATGGTATAGTCCAAATTTATTTATAAAGGGAAAATGGACTTTGAGGATAAATTGTTAACAATTTATATATATACAAAAGAAAGGTTTATTAATGACATCTCTTTTAATAATACATACACCAGAAAGTTCTAGGGTGACAGAGAGGATAGTGTCTAGGCTTGGGTTTGGAAAATACAAGTTTCCTGCTCTCCCTGGCTATCCCTAACTGATCCGACGGACGGGATGGTTACTTTCAAAACCTGATTTGAAAATTAATCAAAACCCTTTGAACTTAGAAAGCACGAATATGCGTAACCCGAAGTTAGACCGAGTTGCGATGTAAACCTGCCCGGAGCCAACCGGCACATCTAGTATTCGCAACAATATCTGTCCAATGTGAGTGGTCGCGGCTTTAATTTATTTAGTTAAAGCTAGAACAAGAATGGTAGGGTTAAGTTAACTAAGACACCTAACCAATTCAACATGATAACCAAACCGATGGGTGGGGTTAGGTTCATACTGACACTTAACACAGTTAAGCTAGAATGGGAGGGTTAAGTTCATAGGGACACTTCGTAACAAGACAAGATTTGTAGGGGTTAAGTAACTAAGAAAACACTTATCCAAATTAACATGTTAACTAGACTAGAAGGTGGGGTTAATTAAAGTTAATACACTTAGCCAAATTAACATGTTAACTAGACTAGAGGTTGGGGTTAAGTAAAATTTAATACACTTAGCCAATTTGATATGTTAGCTGGACTAGACCATAGGGTTAAGTAAACTTGAACACTTAACTATCAGTCTGATAAATGAATAGGGTTAAGTCTAAAACATGAAGGGATAATACTTAACCATTAATAAAGTGTTAGTTAAAACAGATGGGCAAGGTTAAGTTAAAAAGGAACACTTAACCAATACATGATGAATGAATAAGGTTAAGTAATAAGAAATACTTAACCAATATAACTTGGTTTGTGGTAGGGTTAAGTCAACATGGACTATTGATCACACTTAACCAGTTTTATATAGCAAACGAAAGGGTTAAGTTGACTCGAATTGACTAATGACACTTAACCAACCCAACTTGACAAGAACAAGAACTAAGTAGTAAACCTTCGTTAATATGAACTAAGTCGTAAACCTTAGTTAAGAAAACGATGATTCGACAAACTAAGTGGTAAACCTTAGTTAGAGAACTAAGTAGTAATCCTTAGTATATCACGAGTAGGAGCGAACGTCCATCTGATCTTAAAGAAGGCTCCAACGAATTGGGTTACGAAGCCTGAGGCTTCGAGGGGACGTGAGGGTACTCTTGGTATCCCTCTGTGAGGTGGCAGATGATCCTCCTGGGTTCACAGAGGTTAAGGTCTGCGTTAGAAGAACCAGGGGTATGCCTTGATTGCAATATATGGCAACCTAAAGACTAGGGTGGATCAGCGTGATTCGGCGAGACTAGTTTTTGCCCTGTGATAGCAACTCGACGTCTACCTACCATCTTTAGTCAATCATTGTACGTATGCGGAAAGGCAGAGAACTCCCAACAGACCATATACTTGCTATCTAGTTATGGGTGAGGCTGGCCAATAGGAAAGTAGGGCATAGGGTGGCAAAAGTACAGTTCTCGCGCTTGATTTTCTTGGATTGCCTTTCAATAGTTGAGGAAGGGGTCACGTGGGACCATAACCATTGGTAGAAAAATAGACCTTAGCATCTGTACCGGCAGATATCTGAAAAGCTCCGGAACGAGTTCCCAGTTTCTAGAGTAGCGCTGCCACGGGACTCGGGTCGCACATTTCAGGATATGTGCATCTAGACAACGATAAACGATTCGCGACACATACATGGGGAAAGTCTAGGAACGTATACCACTCTAGGTAGTGTGTCCTAGACTAGGGACATCGTTCGACAGGTAGCGTAATCCCTAGTGGACCTAGGTGGCATAAACCCTGAATCTGTAAAGCATTAGACAAGTTGCGTAAAGCCTAGTTGAATCTAGGAAGCACTCAATAGAAAACCCTAGATTAGATCTAGGTAATAAATAATAAATGTATGCCTGAAGGCAACCGAAATTACTGGGATTGGGATCACGTTATCATTACTAGTTGGGACACTAGTTAGGTGGTGCAGAGATATAGAAACCAGTATAACAAGGAAATAGCGAAGCGGCGAAAGTATTAGAGAATATCCAGTTTATCTTGTCTTAGCATATCTTGTGTTAGTCTTGTCTAATCTTGTTGATCCTATCATCATGGTGTTATCTTATATTCAGTTAATTCATGTCGTTTTGTTTTTCCATGTTCACATGCTAGAAGTAAATGAACTTACTCAGGCTTTATGTCTGACTCTGTTTTTCTTTCGTCTTCTTTTCTTCCGTTCCCCCCCCCCCCCAGGTAGTAAAGGAGGGAATAGTATAGCTCAGGTTAAGTTGGACTGTCACTTTTTCCCAGCTTGAAGATTTGTCGAAGTTTTGCTTGGATTCTCTTTTCAGATGCTATGGCTGGCTCTTATTACATTGGGGAATATAAAATGTTGTTTTATGCTTCTTTATTTTGTAGGACAGATGATACTCTGATATTGTAAAGAAATCGTTGTACAAACTATTTTATCAATAGAGCAAAGTTTTATTTTCCGCTGTTTTAACTTTTGTCTGTCTTGTAATTCATCTGCATCTTTTACCTTAAAATGCTCCACGGAACTTAGTGCATTCCCTTTGTGAGTGACACTAACGGATGTGGGGTGTTACACGTGGTATCAGAGCTGAAGGTTACCAGATCAGATAAAGGATTTGAAAAATTATTTTCAAAACGGTTTTAAAAGAAGCATTTTCGAGAGAAAAGATTTGTTTTAAAGGCATATTCCCCAAAGCCATACGCGCTATCTTCCCTTCCTCTGTTTGGATTCTTGTCTCCTTCTTTCTTGAGTCTCTGGGGCTCCTGGCTTTCTGGAAGGTAACCTCATCGATGGGCGAAGTCGTGCCTGGCTTCCATCCATAGCCGTAGTTGTTTCACCTACGGCCAGTTTTCTTTCAAGCTGGGTTTTCTGTACGATGGAAGCAGCTTTCGAGAGATTTGTCAACATGACTACACACGGAAGAGGATGAGGAATTCATGGATGTAGATTTAGCTCACAAAGGAGGAAGGAATTATTACACCAATGACAAGAGGAAGTATCTTTACTATGGTGTAATAGGACAAGATTTTCAGAAGGGCAAGTACCTACTTTCACCACCAAGCGTACCTAGGAGAAAGGTAGTAAAGTTTTGTTGGAAGAGTCTAGTTTTGCTGTTCGTACTCTTTCCTTTGGTTTTAGCGCTTCGCATTTGTTCATATCCACTTCCATAGTTGAGTCTCTACACCATAGTACTTGTATAGTAGAAAGATCCCACTAGAGTCTCAAATCCAATTGGTGGTCCGAACAGTTTATTTTTGGTTAGTAGGGATTTGAGAGTAGCTATCGAGTTTGCTTATATCATCTCACGTAGATCGCCTAAATTTGGAGGAGATATTCCTTGGTTGCTTGTCTGATATTGGTTTAGGCCTTTGGGGCTTGTACTTGAGGAATGTCGAGTTCGACTAGGATGGTTTGCGTGAGAGATGAATAGTTGTGGAAGGCACTCTAAAAAGCACGTAGTGACCTTTTGACCTCATAGTTATGGCGTAATGGATAAGCTAAGATGAGAGACCTCAAACCATCTTGGTATGTACACTTGGTATCATAGTTAACATCTGTTTATTTTGGAAATGGAGGTCAGAAACTTCACAATCGTGAAGTTAAATTAGTTAAGATACAGTGGAGTAAAGCTAAAGAAGGTTAGATACTAGCATCATACACTTTTCCTTAAGGGTGTACCCTTGATTTCTTTTTTTTTTGTAGGAGCTTTACGCATAATTGTTTCTCTCTTTCCAAAGTATATCCTCTAGGTCGTATCTTCGATCCTTAGGTAGAAACTCTTTTGGATGTAAACATATATTTGAAACATGTTATGGTTGATGGTTGCGAGTGGTTGCTAAGGGTTGCTCGTGAATGCATATACATACGTATTAGGCACTAGATCAGTTCGGACGCTTTCATATTGCATTTACAGATATGTATTTGTTTGTAAGTTGAACTTGATATGTTATCATATGGATGTTGCATATGGATGAATGGCTATGCACACATGTAGTATTTACATAACTAGGGATGCTTGCATACATGATTGGACGCATGGCACTGACATGATTCTCATTAAGGAGGTCGACTGAATCAGTAGACCACCTGATTTTGCACTAGACAAAGACATATACACACACTATGCATAATAACATGAAAGCATTAGAAATCTTTTAAGGACAATGAATGCCTGTGATTGAATGGTTGAGTAGATGGGTGATTGGATGGTAGGACACATTCTTCCTAACTTGAAGATTTAGGGGACGAAATCCTTTTAAGTGGGGGAGAATGTAACACCCCATAATCTTGTAACACTAGGATTCACAAATCAAGGCAGAATTAAATTTTAAAATCAAAATCAAGGGAAACGGGTTGAGCCATTGCGTTCGTCTCGAAATTCTTCTTGGAAACGAGTCCGAGTTTACGAGAATCGGAGTCCGTATGAGGGAGATATGACCCTCCGAAGTTTCAGGAATTTTCAGAACAGAAAATAGCTCGAAATTCGAATTCGAAATTCGAATTCAAACCCAGAAGCAGGCTGGGCGGGAAAATTTCCGTCCAGGACCCAAGTCGACTGGGGAGTCGACTGGGTAGTCGACCCCCCCTGACCAGGTCGACTGCCCAGTCGACATGGGTGTCGAGCTGGGTGCAGAAACCCACTTTTGGGCCTGGGTGCATTCTGATGTACCTGGTCTCGTTTTCTGCCTAGATTCGTCCGCCTAATCCTATATAAACAGCCCCTAGTCTCCTCTATTCACAATTCTTCTCTAACCTTATGCTGCAAAGATTCTTGGTGGACATGGCTTCTTCTCCTCCTATAAATTAAATAATAAATAAAATAATATGTAAAATAAATCAAGACGAGGAAATGCTGCTCAAGACTTTCAAGAGGAGATTCAAAACAAGCTAGGATTCAAGTGAAGATTCAAACGACTTCAACGACTGTTTTTCTATGAATCTAATATAATCTCTGTAAGTCGGTTACTTTTTAGATTTGAACGTTTTCTCTATTTGTGACATGAAAATAAAGGAATAAAAGAATATGCCAAATCTCTCTATTCAAATCAGTGCTTATATCTTTGGACCTAATTAAGAACTGTTATGATTCGATGACCAATAAGACTGTGACTATGAAACTATGGACCTTAAAACCATATGCCTCTTTGACTACGAACATTGCCTATGACTGTGACTCATGACTGTGAGAATTATTTCCCTTTGACCATGAACATCGCCTACGACTGTGATTCATTAACTGTGAGGATTTATTGCCTATGACTATGGATATAAGGTTATTATTATTTATGCCTATGACACTGTAGTTACAAAACCATGTTGTACCCCAAACTGGCATTATATTGGATCTAGGCTTGACTTTCTATTTCTAGTTGTCCTCGGATCTTGATCTTGGGAATTTACCTATTAAGTTAGGTCTACCCATGTTCTTGAACCTATACTATTCAACCCTTTTCATGTCGTAAGATTACCAGATCTATATGCCTGTGAATTATCATCTTATGCCAGTTATTATGTTTATTCTTTCATGGCATTTTGGTTCATTCCCTTTGATCCACGAATCTAGATTTATTTATAAACTAGGTTGAATCATGATTTTACGAACGATGGGAATACGTTTTGGGAAAAACATGAAATTGACTAAACTTGGAAATTGGCATAATTTGGGAACATGCATTATAGCATGACTATTAAGATGAAAATTAGCATAACAAGTCTAGTTTTGACATGAACTGAATATTAAATCAGAATTGGGTGGCTAAATTAAGCATGATAAGTATATTCGCATAATTGTGAATAATTTACATACATTGGGCGTAAATGGTAAATGGTTAAATGGGCCACAAAGTAGGTAGTTGGTATGCAAATTAAGTTTTGGGCATAAACGGTGAACTAGAATATGAAATCTAGTTTGGCATAAACTGTAAACTAGAATATAAAATCTAGTTTTTGGCATGAACTATAAATGAGGATGTTGGATCTAAATTGCTATAAACTATAAGATAGGCAAATCAAGATTTGGGCCTAGAATATAAGTCCATTACTGGGCATGGCAAATGTATATGGTATAGGCCAAATTTATTTATAAAGGGAAAATAGACTTTGAGGATAAATTGTTAACAATTTATATATATACAAAAGAAAGGTTTATTAATGACATCTCTTTTAATAATACATACACCAGAAAGTTCTAGGGTAACAGAGAGAATAGTGTCTAGGCTTAGGTTTGGAAAATACAAGTTTCCAGCTCTCCCTGGCTATCCCTAACTGATCCGACGGACGGGATGGTTACTTCCAAAACCTGATTTGAAAATTAATCAAAACCCTTTGAACTTAGAAAACACGAATATGCCTAACCCGAAGTTAGGCTGAGTTGCGATGTAAACCTGCCCGGAGCCAACCGGCACATCCAGTATGTAACACCCCGAAAATTCTATAACCGTGAAAGTAACAAATTAAAGTATAATTAATTTGAAATCAAAGAACTAAGGGAAACGGGATACGCCATTGCGTTCGTCTCGGAAAAATACGCGAAATAGAGTCCGAGTTTTCGAAAAACGGAGTCCGTATGAAGAAGATATGGCCTTCGGAAGTTTTGAATTAAATTTAAAATTCAAACAGAATAAAATAATAATTAAAAATCGGGCCCAATGGGCCAGGGCGGATAAACACCCGCCTAGGCCACCCAGGTCGACTGGGCTGTCGACCTGGGCTACCCATGTCGACAGGGCTGTCGACAGCCCTGTCGACAAGGGTGTCGACCTGGTCGAGCCCAGTTAATCTGGCTGGCCAGGTCTGTGTTTGGCCGATTCTCTATGGTCTGCTTTGTCATTAGGGCTAGGTGGAGGGTTCTAATTGGTCTCTCTATCTAATGAATGGCTATGATCAATCCAAGCAACATCAAGGGTCCTAATCAGTTCCTAACCTCTATATAAACAACCCTAGACTAAACCCTAATCTATTCATTCAAAATTAAGAACATAGCCGCCATGTTGCTGAGGAACGACTAAGAATAGCCGCCAACTAGAGAGGATTAGGAAGAGAATTCTAAAGCCTAAAGCAACCTAAAGCCAATCAATTCAACAAAGGAATCATATCTCTTAATTAGAGAATTCGCCGCAACCATTGTAAGTAGAGTATTACTTTGGTATGAATAAATAACTGTGTTGATTTGTATGCTTGAATTGGGATAATAAAGTAATTCATATTGGTGCAAAATTATGTTATTCATTATAAAGAACTACATGCGGTAGTTCTATGCAAGTATACGTTTGGAATATTTCGCTAATTATGTAATCTATGTTGGAGCTACATGTATGTAGTTGATTGAAATTCATGCAAGTTTGGGGCTTTGTTATTATGCCATCATGATGTATATTTTTGTGCATAAATCATTTTGCAAGTAATTAGTTTGGTTGTTATAGTTCATATGAAACTATGTTGAAATATTGGCACCATAATCTATGTATTAAGTCATGCTTTTGGACTAGAAAACCTATTTGCAAACTTTTGAATATGGCTAGGCTATGATGGATATTTTGCATAATTGAAATCCATATTGTTAACAAGCATTGTAAGATGACATATGTGGTACATAGGTAGGATTAGACTCAAAAATCCCTTTTTGCAAGTTTAAAACAAACACCATGATTAGGAATATTTATGCATAAGTATATTTATACCATCGTTATGTGATTATACTTAAATCATGATTAAGTTGAACTATGCTTTTGTGTTAGTAACAAAGTATCCCCTTTGTAAACATGTAGAAACCTTATGAACATGACATGTTTATGTTTGACATTATGCCATGTTAGAATATTTATGTCATGCTTATGTTTGACATTATGCCATGCTTATGTTAGGAATATTTAGGCCATGCTTATGTTTGATATTATGCCTAAATAAAATATAGGTTTATGTTGTAGTTAAGCCTATGCAAGTTTACATGGTTTGATTCATGTCACTTATGCTTTATGAACAAAGTATGTCATTACTATGCAAGTACACCAGTTTCTATTTTGTATTTCCAACGTCATATTGCAAGTTCATGCGCTCACATTCCCCTCTTTGTGTAATCACGCTTTAAGCCTCCCCTTTTCGCATGGCTAAATTGGGCTTTAAAAGGCTAAGCCCAATATATATAAACGGACATGTAAAACGGGGGAGAATAACGTTGGGTTAAAATTAATTAATGAATGAAAATATAAAATAGAAGGGCCCAAGTTCAAGTATGGGTTGGGCCCATGATTGGTGTAACCTTTACACCATTAACTTAATAATGGACCGCAAATATTTACATATAAGAAATAAAGAAGAATGACAAGATATGTAAATATAGAACATACGATGTGTTTAACCCGAGGTTGGATTGAGTTGTGATGTAAACCTGCCCGGAACCGCCCGGCTGTCCAGTAGTCACAACAATACCTATCCAATGTGGGAGGTTAAACATGGAGCCCAATAAGGACCCGAGGTTAGACTGGGTTGTGGCGTAAGACTGCCCGGAACCAACCGGCAACAGGCAGCCACAACAATACCTGTCTAATGTGAGAGGTCAGGGCCTTAATAAGACAATTAAGGCTGAGTCAGGATTGTTAGGATTAAGTGAACTAAAGACTTAATCAAAATGGAACATGCTAAACTAAACGGACTGGTGGGGTTAGGTTAGGAAACACTTAACCAACTTAGCATGTTGGCTAGAGATAGAAAACCTAGTAACGGGGGACCCTTTTCAGCAGTAACCCTAAAAGGTGTATCAGGATACCCTGAAACTAGGCAGGGTGGGGCACGATTACTGGGCTGATTGTAAGAGGTCAAATCGACGGCGGTGGTGTAGCAGTGTAGGTTCTAACGGAGTGCGGGCGTGCACACACTCCGGTGCAGAAAAATAAGGCACTGGACACCAGTAGCATACCTGTGCACTCAAAGGTTGTGTCGGGTTGCCACTATGGGACTTGATACACCCCATGGTGGGACCAGCATAGGTAACTACGACATCGGGGGCCGTAAGACACATGTAACTATGCGAGTAGGAGCCGATCATCATTGAATGGATCACATCACCCTGATTATGGGGTGCCAGTTGGGAACTAGTTAAATGGGTTCAGAGATTAACATGGGGTACGATAGTATATTCGACCCTAGGCAACTCAACCAAGTTATAATGCATGCCCACTTCCTGTTTATACTTATCATACCCATTTCTTTATTCATAGACAAAGTAGTACTAGACTTACTCAGGCTTTATGTCTGACTCTGCTTTCCTTTCGTCTTCTTTTCTTCCGTCCCCCCCCCCCCCACCTCCAGGTCCACAGGGAGGGAACACAGCAGCTTGACCAACCTTAGCATCCAGCTTGAAGAAGAGAAATGTATTGCTTGGACTTTCCTGTTTTGAACTATGGCTTTGGACAATCCACTATGGGGGCTTTGCAGTTTATCTATGTTTTATTTATGCTTCTTTAAAATCATGTACTCAAGACAGATTATGAAAGTGTTATGTTATGTTTTTTGGAAAGGATGTTGTTGTAACACGAATTTGACTTTTATGAAATAAAAGTTTGTTGTTCTTCCGCTGTTTACAAATATGTGTTCTTATATCTGTCTTGTATATCTGTGACTTGTACTTATAAACCTCCACCAAAATTAGGGCATTCCCTTTGAGAGTGACCCTAACGGAGGTGGGGTGTTTCACTTGGTATCAGAGCATAGGTTTACCAGATAAGATAAAAAGTTTTGAAAAATTTATTTTCAAAAAGGAAATTTAAAGAAGCATTTTTAAAAGAAAAATATTATTTTATTTTGAAAAAGCAAAGTCCACTCCCCAAAGCCATAGGTATTATCTCTTATCCTTCGTTTTGAATCTATCCTTTTTGTTTCAGCATGTCCCAAGAACTTAACTTGCCAGAAGGGGTACCAATACCTGGTTGGTTTAGACGGTTCTTAGAAGCAAGGGCCACTCAGCCAGGTCCTACCATTCCTCCTCCCCCAGCGGAAGGAAATCATCCAGCTGCAGCGGCACCTTTTCCTCCTCCTCCTCCTCGGGGAAACAATTTTGCTAAGATATGTAAAGATTTTAAAGCTATGGGAGGAAGGGATTTCCATGGAACTGAGTCCTTCGTGGCAGCTAGAAATTGGCTGAAAGAAACGGAGGACTTATTCATCATCTTTGAAATAGAGGATAGACAGAAAGTACAACTGGCGGTATGGCTATTGAAGGGCGAGGCTTCCTACTGGTGGGAAGTCACTAATGCTGAAAGACCAGTGGAGACATGGGAGGACTTTAGGGCAAGGTTTGAGACCAAGTTTCTCTCAGATGCAGAAAGAAGTTTGCAGTTGGAGAAATTCTTATTTCTTAAGCAAGGGGACAAGACAGTCAGAGAGTATGTGAATCAGTTCTATGAGCTGGCTAGGTTTGGGCTTGACCTAGTCAATACCCCGCACAAGAAGGCTCTCCGTTTCGTCAAAGGGTTGAATGAGCCATTACACAGTTTGGACATGACCCATATACCCATGGGAGCCACGTATGAAAGATTGGTGCAAATGGCATTGCTGAGTGAAGAGGATAAGGGCAAGAAGAAAGAGGGTTTGCAGCCCAAGAAGACGGACTTTAAGAAGGGCGGGAAAGGCAACAAAGAGAAGAGGAAGTGCAATTTCTGTGGCAAAGTGGGGCACTTAGTAAAGGACTGCCGGAAAAAGAAGGCCAAGGAGAATGGTGGGTGCTTTTCTTGCGGTGAGACAGGCCACAGGGCTAAGGACTGCCCAAAGAAACGAGGACAGGGGCAGAGGGCTGGATCCACCCCAGGGGCACAGGTTCATGTGCTAGAAGCGCCACCTCTGCAGCAGCGAGGTATTAATACTTCTGTAGAAAGTGTAGTTTATCTTTATGATCACCCCGTTCGTACTTTATTTGATTCTGGCGCATCACACTCCTTTATCTCGTCTGCTCTAGTAGAATCTCTGCACCTAAAAACTAGTATGGTAGAGGACCCCTTAATTGTTTCAAACCCAATTGGGGGCCCATCTCATTTGTCTATGATCTGTTTGGAATTGAAAATTTCTATCCTAAGCGTAGAATTTCAATGTAGTGCCTTTGTTTTGGGCTTTTCGGGGTATGGTTTGATTTTGGGCATGGATTGGCTATCCAGTAATGGGGCCATCCTTGATTGTGAGAAAAGGGTTGTTAGGCTCCTAACCCAGCTCGGTAATACTTTGGAAATTTCTTGTAATCCCTCGTATGCGGTTATGCTTAGTTATCTTGAATCTCTAGATGCCTCTGTTGAAAATTTGCAATCAGTTAGAGTGGTCCGGGAATATCCGGATGTCCTTGAAGAGGTGAAGGGCTTGCCTCCGAAGCGGGAAATAGACTTCCGCATATATCTTGTAGATAATGCAAAGCCCGTTGCGTTGCCCGTTAGACATATGGCTCCACGAGAAAGGAAAGAGCTCAGTAAACAGATTAAAGAGCTTCTAGAAAAGGGGTTCATTAGGAGGAGCATTTCAGAATGGGGCGCTCCAGTGGTGTTCGCTACAAAGGCGGATGGTTCACTCCGTCTATGTGTTGACTATAGGGAGCTCAACAAGCTAACGAAAAAGAATAGGCACCCTCTCCCTAGAATTGACGATTTATTTGACCAGCTTGTAGGAGCGTCTGTTTTCTCCCAACTCGATTTAGCAACCGGTTTTCATCAGCTAAGGGTGGTTGAAGATAGCATCGATAAAACGGCGTTCAGAACCCCAGACGACTTCTTTGAATTGCTTGTCATGCCTTTCGGTTTGACAAATGCACCTGCTTACTTCGTGGACCTGATGAGTAGGGTATTTAGAGATTTCCTCAACAAATTCGTAGTGGTCTTCGTAGATGATATCCTTATCTTCTCAAAGAGTGAAGAGGAACATGCTCAACACTTAAGGGCAATCATGGAAACTTTGCGAGTCCATCAACTAAAAGCCAAGTTCTCCAAATGCCACTTTTGGAGAGAAGAGGTGAGGTTCCTTGGGCACATAGTATCCAAACAAGGGTTAGCGGTGGACCCTGCTAAGGTGGTGGCGGTACAGGATTGGAAGACACCAAGGAATGCGACTGAGGTCCGAAGCTTCCTAGGACTAGCAGGTTTCTATCGAAAGTTTATAAGGGATTTTGCGAAAATCTCAGCTCCGCTCACGAAATTGACTAAGAAGAATCTAGTGTTCAATTGGGACTTGGATTGCGAGTTTGCTTTCCAACGACTAAAAAGGGCTCTCACAACAGCCCCAGTTTTGACGCTGCCAGATGGGAGCAAGATGTTCACTGTTTATACGGATGCATGTGGGACAGGGCTAGGTGCCGTCTTAATGCAAGAAGGAAGGGTAGTAGCTTATGGTGGGAGGCAGTTGAAAGTACACGAAAAGAACTACCCAACCCACGACCTTGAGTTAGCCGCCATCGTCTTTGCACTCAAGTCTTGGCGACACTATCTCCTAGGTGAGAAGTTCGAACTTTACACTGACCATAAATTGTTGAAATATCTTTTCTCGCAGAAAGATCTTAACTTGAGGCAACAAAGGTGGATGGAGTTTCTTGCCTCGTACGATTTCGAAATCTCCTATACTCCGGGCAAAGGCAACGTAGTAGCTGACGCGTTGAGCCGAAAGAAATTGACCCTAAGCCCGTTGTTTGTTGAAAGACAAAGCCTAGAGTTTATAGCCAGTTTCGACTTTAGGCCTTCCTCCGATTTCGTACCAGGCTTGCTAGCATCTCTCGAAGTACGCCCAACTTTAGTGGATTCAGTAGGGGCAGCACAACGCGAAGACCCTCAGCTCGTGGAAATGATTGATAGACTAATTAGGGGTGAGACTTCAAGTCACCTCAACAAATACTCCATTGACGATAAGGGTTTACTAAGACGAGACGGAAGACTATGCGTCCCACAGATGAAAGATTTAGTAAAGAAGGTTCTCGAGGAAGCACATCACTCCAAGATGACGATACACCCAGGCGGAGATAAAATGTACAAAGACATAAAAAGGACTTTCTTCTGGAACGGCATGAAAAAGGACGTGGCAGAATTCGTTTCTAAGTGTATGGTGTGCCAACAGGTTAATGCGGAACAGAAAAAGCCTGGCGGACTGTTACATCCTCTGGAGGTCCCGCAGTGGAAGTGGGATAGCATCTCAATGGACTTCATCGATGGGCTGCCTAGGTCTAGGAGAGGCAACACTAGCATTTGGGTAATAGTGGATAGGCTTACTAAAAGCGCCCACTTTTTACCTGTCAAAAGTAAAAGAACTGCCTCATCCCTAGCATCACTTTACCTCAAGGAAATCGTTCGACTCCATGGAATACCATCTAGCATTGTTAGTGACCGAGACCCCATCTTCACCAGTGAGTTTTGGCGGAGTCTGCAAGAAGCAGTAGGAACGCAGTTACGCTTGAGCACAGCCTATCATCCCCAAACCGACGGCCAAACAGAGAGAGTGAATAGAGTTTTGGAAGACCTTTTAAGACTATGCGTCCTTGACTTCGGAGGGACATGGGAAGACCACCTTACTTTGGTGGAATTTGCCTACAACAACAGCTATCAAGCAACCATCGGAATGGCGCCCTTCGAAGCTTTATATGGAAGACCGTGCCGATCGCCCACTTGTTGGTGGGAGTCCACGGACAAGCTCATACTTGGACCAGACATGATCCGAGAGACTTCAGAGAAAGTAGACTTAATACGAAGAAGGATGAAGACGGCCCAAGACAGACAAAAGTCCTATGCTGACAAGAGGAGGACCGACCTTGAATTTGAAGTTGGAGACAGAGTTTTTCTCAAGGTATCACCGCTAAGGAACGTTGTTCATTTTGGAACCACAGGAAAGCTAGCACCAAGGTTCGTAGGGCCATTCCCTATTATCGAGAAAATTGGGAAAATGGCCTATAGATTAGAGCTACCCGAGAGGTTGGCTGGAGTCCACAACGTTTTTCACGTTTCACATCTCCGAAAATGTCTACATGAGTCAGCCGAAGTGGTAGAGCCAAATATCCTCGAAGAGGCCGAAGTGGAACGCGAAGCAACCATAAGAAGAGTTCCAACCCGCATCTTAGGAACGGAAGTGAAGAAGCTACGCAACCGCGAAGTCAAGCTCGTCAAAGTTCAGTGGAGCGACGCCGAGGGAGACGCGACTTGGGAAACTGAAGCTAGAATACGTACTGCCTACCCTTTTCTGTTCGAGGGTACATCGTTGATCTTTCTTTTTCCTTAAGTTGCGCTTTTATCTATCTTTTTAGGTATATTTCCTCGACCGTATCCTTTAGGTAGAAACTTTTTGGATGGAAACATGTAGTTGAAACACGTTATGGATGATGGTTGCAAGTGGTTGCAAGTGATTGCTAGTGGTTGCTCGTGGTTGCATATACACACACAATCTAGGTTTTAGATCGGCTCAGTCACTTCATATTGCATATGCATATATGTTTGCATTCGTATATGGTTGAACATTAATGTGTGGTCATGTGGATGTTGCATTTGAATTGAATGATTGTGCACTCATGTAGAATCAAGAATAGGAAAATTTGCATACATAGTGGATTCATGGCACTTACATAATTCGCATTAAGGAGGTCAACTGAATCAGTAGACCGCCTGATTTTGCATTAGATAAGTACATGTACACACACACTTCGCATATGATCATGAAGCATTAGAAATCTTTTAAGGACAATGGATGCTCGTGATTGATGGATGAGTAGATGGATGATTGGATGTTAGGATATACATTTTCCTACACTTGAAGATTTCGGGGACGAAATCCTTTTAAGTAGGGGAGAATGTAACACCCCGAAAATTCTATAACCGTGAAAGTAACAAATTAAAGTATAATTAATTTGAAATCAAAGAACTAAGGGAAACGGGATATGCCGTTGCGTTCGTCTCAGAAAAATACGCGAAATAGAGTCCGAGTTTTCGAAAAACGGAGTCCGTATGAAGAAGATATGGCCTTCGGAAGTTTTGAATTAAATTTAAAATTCAAACAGAATAAAATAATAATTAAAAATCGGGCCCAATAGGCCAGGGCGGATAAACACCCGCCTAGGCCACCCAGGTCGACTGGGCTGTCGACCTGGGCTACCCATGTCGACAGGGCTGTCGACAGCCCTGTCGACAGGGGTGTCGACCTGGTCGAGCCCAGTCAACCTGGCTGGCCAGGTCTGTGTTTGGCCGATTCTCTGTGGTCTGCTTTGTCATTAGGGCTAGGTGGCGGGTTCTAATTGGTCTCTCTATCTAATGAATGGCTATGATCAATCCAAGCAACATCAAGGGTCCTAATCAGTTCCTAACCTCTATATAAACAACCCTAGACTAAACCCTAATCTATTCATTCAAAATTAAGAACATAGCCGCCATGTTGCTGAGGAACGACTAAGAATAGCCGCCAACTAGAGAGAGGATTAGGAAGAGAATTATAAAGCCTAAAGCAACCTAAAGCCAATCAATTCAACAAAGGAATCATATCTCTTAATTGGAGAATTCGCCGCAACCATTGTAAGTAGAGTATTACTTTGGTATGAATAAATAACTGTGTTGATTTGTATGCTTGAATGGGGATAATAAAGTAATTCATATTGGTGCAAAATTATGTTATTCATTATAAAGAACTACATGCGGTAGTTCTATGCAAGTATACGTTTGGAATATTTCGCTAATTATGCAATCTATGTTGAAGCTACATGTATGTAGTTGATTGAAATTCATGCAAGTTTGGGGCTTTGTTATTATGCCATCATGATGTATATTTTTGTGCATAAATCATTTTGCAAGTAATTAGTTTGGTTGTTATAGTTCATATGAAACTATGTTGAAATATTGGCACCATAATCTATGTATTAAGTCATGCTTTTGGACTAGAAAACCTATTTGCAAATTTTTGAATATGGCTAGGCTATGATGGATATTTTGCATAATTGAAATCCATATTGTTAACAAGCATTGTAAGATGACATATGTGGTACATAGGTAGGATTAGACTCAAAAATCCCTTTTTGCAAGTTTAAAACAAACACCATGATTAGGAATATTTATGCATAAGTATATTTATACCATCGTTATGTGATTATACTTAAATCATGATTAAGTTGAACTATGCTTTTGTGTTAGTAACAAAGTATCCCCTTTGTAAACATGTAGAAACCTTATGAACATGACATGTTTATGTTTGACATTATGCCATGTTAGAATATTTATGTCATGCTTATGTTTGACATTATGCCATGCTTATGTTAGGAATATTTAGGCCATGCTTATGTTTGATATTATGCCTAAATAAAATATAGGTTTATGTTGTAGTTAAGCCTATGCAAGTTTACATGGTTTGATTCATGTCACTTATGCTTTATGAACAAAGTATGTCATTACTATGCAAGTACACCAGTTTCTATTTTGTATTTCCAACGTCATATTGCAAGTTCATGCGCTCACATTCCCCTCTTTGTGTAATCATGCTTTAAGCCTCCCCTTTTCGCATGGCTAAATTGGGCTTTAAAAGGCTAAGCCCAATATATATAAACGGACGTGTAAAACGGGGGAGAATAACGTTGGGTTAAAATTAATTAATGAATGAAAATATAAAATAGAAGGGCCCAAATTCAAGTATGGGTTGGGCCCATGATTGGTGTAACCTTTACACCATTAACTTAATAATGGGCCGCAAATATTTACATATAAGAAATAAAGAAGAATGAAAAGATATGTAAATATAGAACATACGATGTGTTTAACCCGAGGTTGGATTGAGTTGTGATGTAAACCTGCCCGGAACCGCCCGGCTGTCCAGTAGTCACAACAATACCTATCCAATGTGGGAGGTTAAACATGGAGCCCAATAAGGACCCGAGGTTAGACTGAGTTGTGGCGTAAGACTGCCCGGAACCAACCGGCAACAGGCAGCCACAACAATACCTGTCTAATGTGAGAGGTCAGGGCCTTAATAAGACAATTAAGGCTGAGTCAGGATTGTTAGGATTAAGTGAACTAAAGACTTAATCAAAATGGAACATGCTAAACTAAACGGACTGGTGGGGTTAGGTTAGGAAACACTTAACCAACTTAGCATGTTGGCTAGAGATAGAAAACCTAGTAACGGGGGACCCTTTTCAGCAGTAACCCTAAAAGGTGTATCAGGATACCCTGAAACTAGGCAGGGTGGGGCACGATTACTGGGCTGATTGTAAGAGGTCAAATCGACGGCGGTGGTGTAGCAGTGTAGGTTCTAACGGAGTGCGGGCGTGCACACACTCCGGTGCAGAAAAATAAGGCACTGGACACCAGTAGCATACCTGTGCACTCAAAGGTTATGTCGGGTTGCCACTATGGGACTTGATACACCCCATGGTGGGACCAGCATAGGTAACTACGACATCGGGGGCCGTAAGACACATGTAACTATGCGAGTAGGAGCCGATCATCATTGAATGGATCACATCACCCTGATTATGGGGTGCCAGTTGGGAACTAGTTAAATGGGTTCAGAGATTAACATGGGGTACGATAGTATATTCGACCCTAGGCAACTCCACCAAGTTATAATGCATGCCCACTTCCTGTTTATACTTATCATACCCATTTCTTTATTCATAGACAAAGTAGTACTAGACTTACTCAGGCTTTATGTCTGACTCTGCTTTCCTTTCGTCTTCTTTTCTTCCGTCCCCCCCCCCCCAGGTCCACAGGGAGGGAACACAGCAGCTTGACCAACCTTAGCACCCAGCTTGAAGAAGAGAAATGTATTGCTTGGACTTTCCTGTTTTGAACTATGGCTTTGGACAATCCACTATGGGGGCTTTGCAGTTTATCTATGTTTTATTTATGCTTCTTTAAAATCATGTACTCAAGACAGATTATGAAAGTGTTATGTTATGTTTTTTGGAAAGGATGTTGTTGTAACACGAATTTGACTTTTATGAAATAAAAGTTTGTTGTTCTTCCGCTGTTTACAAATATGTGTTCTTATATCTGTCTTGTATATCTGTGACTTGTACTTATAAACCTCCACCAAAATTAGGGCATTCCCTTTGAGAGTGACCCTAACGGAGGTGGGGTGTTTCACAGTATTTGCAACAATATCTGTCTAATGTGAGTGGTCGCGGCTTTAATTTATTTAGTTAAAGCTAGAACAAGAATGGTAGGGTTAAGTTAACTAAGACTCCTAACCAATTCAACATGATAACCAAACCGATGGATGGGGTTAGGTTCATACTGACACTTAACACAGTTAAGCTAGAATGGGAGGGTTAAGTCCATAGGGACACTTCGTAACAAGACAAGATTTGTAGGGGTTAAGTAACTAAGAAAACACTTATCCAAATTAACATGTTAACTAGACTAGAAGATGGGGTTAAGTAAAGTTAATACACTTAGCCAAATTAACATGTTAACTAGACTAGAGGTTGGGGTTAAGTAAAATTTAATGCACTTAGCCAATTTGATATGTTAGCTGGACTAGACCGTAGGGTTAAGTAAACTTGAACACTTAACTATCAGATTGTGATAAATGAATAGGGTTAAGTCTAAAACATGAAGGGATAATACTTAACCATTAATAAAGTGTTAGTTAAAACAGCTGGGCAAGGTTAAGTTAAAAAGGAACACTTAACCAATACATGATGAATGAATAGGGTTAAGTAATCAGAAATACCTAACCAATATAACTTGGTTTGTGGTAGGGTTAAGTCAACATGAACTATTGATAACACTTAATCAGTTTTATATGGCAAACGAAAGGGTTAAGTTGACTCGAATTGACTAATGACACTTAACCAATCCAACTTGACAAGAACAAGAACTAAGTTGTAAACCTTAGTTAATATTAACTAAGTCGTAAGCCTTAGTTAAGAAAATGATGATTCGACAAACAAAGTGGTAAACCTTAGTTAGAGAACTAAGTAGTAATCCTTAGTATATCACGAGTAGCAGCGAACGTCCATCTGATCTTAAAGAAGGCTCCAACGAATTGGGTTACGAAGCCTGAGGCTTCGAGGGGACGTGAGGGTACTCTTGGTATCCCTCTGTGAGGTGGCAGATGATCCTCCTGGGCTCACAGAGGTTAAGGTCTGCGTTAGAAGAACGCGAGATATGCCTTGGTTGCCATATATGGCAACCTAATGACTAGGGTGGATCAGCGTGATTCGACGAGACAAGTTTTTACCCTGTGATAACAACTCGTCGTCTACCTACCATCTTTAGTCAATCCTTGTACGTATGCGGAAAGGCAGAGAACTCCCAACAGACCATATACTTGTTATCTAGTTATGGGTGAGGCTGGCCAATAGGAAAGTAGGGCATAGGGTGGCAAAAGTACAGTTCTCGCGCTTGATTTTCTTGGATTTCCTTTCATTAGTTGAGGGAGGGGTCACGTGGGACCATAACCACTGGTGGAAAAACAGACCTTAGCATCTGCACCGGCAGATATCTGAAAAGCTCCCGACCGAGTTCCGTGTTTCTATAGTAGCCCTGCCACGGGACTCGGGTCGCACATTTCAGGACATGTGCATCTAGACAGCGATAAATGATTCGCGACACATACGTGGGGAAAGTCTAGGAACGTATACCACTCTAGGTAGTGTGTCTTAGACTAGGGACATCGTTCGACAGGTAGCGTAATCCCTAGTGGACCTAGGTGGCATAAACCCTGAATCTGTAAAGCATTAGACAAGTCGCGTAAACCCTAGTTGAATCTAGGAAGCACTCAATAGAAAACCCTAGATTAGATCTAGGTAATAAATAATAAATGTATGCCTGAAGGCAACCAAAATTACCGGGATTGGGATCACGTTATCATTACTAGTTGGGACACTAGTTAGGTGGTGCAGAGATATAGAAACCAGTATAACAAGGAAATAGCTAAGCGGCGAAAGTATTAGAGCATATCTAGTTGATCTTGTCTTAGCATATCAATTGTTAATCTTGTCTAATCTTGCTGATCCTATCATCATGGTGTTATCTTGTATTCAGTTAATTTATGTCGTTTTGTTTTTCCATGTTCACATGCTAGAAGTAACTGAACTTACTCAGGCTTTATGTCTGACTCTGTTTTTCTTTCGTCTTCTTTTCTTCTGTCCTCCCCCCCTCCCCCCCCCCCCCCAAGGTAGTAAAGGAGGGAATAGTATAGCTCAGGTTAAGTTGGACTGTCACTTTTTCCCAGCTTGAAGATTTGTCGAAGTTTTGCTTGGATTCTCTTTTCAGATGCTATGGCTGGCTCTTGTTACACTGGGTAATATAAAATGTTGTTTTATGCTTCTTTATTTTTTAGGACAGATGATAATCTAATATTGTAAAGAAATCGTTGTACAAACTATTTTATCAATAAAGCAAATTTTTATTTTCCGCTGTTTTAACTTTTGTCTGTCTTGTAATTCATCTGCATCTTTTACCTTAAAATGCTCCACGGAACTTAGTGCATTCCCTTTGTGAGTGACACTAACGGATGTGGGGTGTTACAGATAGAAATATAACTTTATATATGGTTTTTGAATAAATAATAGAGAAATTTTACAAATGGTTTTTATCCAACATGCCATTGTACAAGCAAAATCTTCATCAAAATCCAGTCTATGGTTTTATTTTTTTTAGTTATACATGTTAAACTATTTTTGCTCAAACAAACACTAACACCTGAATAAGTATGGAAATATCACAAATCAAAAATCTACATCCATACTATGCAGAAATAATAAAAGAACTCTAGCATACATCAACTACGAGGTAATCATTTATTCATGTCTTAGATTGCAATATAGTACATGATTATATAAATATAGAAAAAATGAGCTGACCTTTTAGTTTGGCAGAGCTTCCGTGTAAACTTCACAATGCTAGAACCCCTTATCACGTAAGCATAAACGTGCAGAAAAAAGGCTGGTGAGTAGAAAATGAATAAGCTGCCTGTAATAAATAAATTTATCTCGTTAAGTGTCACCCAATTTATATGTGTAACAAGGTTAACAAATCTAGTCTAACTTTGCATTGTATGCATGACTATTTAACAACTACAGCAAATGTAGTGAATTCCCATAAACCAAAATACTTTATGTCCAAAAGTAGTATCTTTCCATGAAGTCTTTAAACTACCTAACATTTCCAAACTCTAATATTAAAAGAAATGGGTCCCCTAACCACTTACTCTCTCACCCAAAATGTAGCATAAGGCGAACCCCATGATCACTTAAACCTTACCCAAAATGTTACATGAGGCCGATTGATCACTCAATACTTTTCTAAGGTTCTTTCCTAAAATATTATCATTTATCAGAGAAAACTTGCCATAGAGTCCTTTAACTATTAGTTAATGCTTTCGTTGTCTGTACGTCCTAATTCCATAAAGAAAACAATGCATAATGTGAAAGATTGTAAGCATATACTTATTACCTATAGGATAGGTTGACGGTGCTCGCCATTTATGACCTTTCCATGGCGGATCCTTGTGTTACTATCTAGCTGCCATTATTAAGTAATTTTCTAATAACGTAATACTTCCCTTAGGATAAGGAGACCGTTTTGTACTCATGCGACGTCAATTATTACATTGTCCGAAGGCGGATACTTAATATCACCACTATAAGAACAGCTTCAAATAGCGATGCATTTTTGTCGTCGGGTGTTGTAACAAGCCATCGCCAAACGTAGCTAAAAGCCATCACTATATAACCCGACACTAGCAAAAAGGCATCAAGTCTAGCGATGACCTGATCACCAAACTTGCTACGGTTGGCAACGGCTAATCTAGCCCCCGGCTTTTTGTGGACCATCTTATGTTCGTCACAAGTCGTCGCCAACCCTTACAAAATATCTGCAACAAGCCATCGCCAATCATAGCTAATCTAGAAATATAAGCCATAACAAGCCATCGTAAACCGTAGCTCTAAGTGACTAGTAAGTTGTCACTAATCTGAAGGCTTTTTCTGTTTCTCAACCACTATACTTCCCTCAAGCCATACATACACATATCATTCATATACAATCAATTCCACGACCAAACATGTCATATATACTCACGTTCGTAACACAAACAAACATCAATTTCTCATTCTTCTGATAAGGGGTTTTGATAAAAGGAAATCCATATATGGAGAGAGATACAAATTCAATGACATATTCAAAGATTGTGTGACCCCTACTTTAGTATGAAAAACGTCTTTAAAAAGACAGACTTCTCGATCGTTGGAATAAACATGTTCTCGAATCTTGCCTTAAAGTCATCCCAAGTAATTTGATCCTCTAGTGTAATAATAATAATAGAGCTCCAAGAACTCAAGGCTCAACCCTAAACCTATCGAGAAGAGAGGTTCCTCTACGTGGCATCATCAACCCTAAGTTTCCAAAAATATGAGCACAAGTGTCCAACCACTCCTGGACTTTGGTAGCAGACTCAGACCCACTGAATGGCTTGCCTCCTAAAGTAAATAAATCCTTGCATAGCTCGGAAAATTCCATTCATGGTACCGGCACTAGGGCACCATCTCTAATTACTATTGCTCAAGGGGTATCTCGGGCTTTTCACGCGACCAACGCCATTATAGCATCGAACATAGCTTGGTAGCTAGGAGTTCCCATCCTCGATCCACCTTCACCAACTACTCCTAATGTAGAATTATTCCTAGCTGCGTTTCTAGTGACTCGACTCATCTTGAATCTACAACAAGAATAGTTAGTCCTAACTTGAATAATGCAGCAATGGTGCTCAAGTGCAGATTACTATATATACTACTATATATAGTATATATTCATCAATCTACAAATATGTCAGTCTTACGCTTGTACATCCTAATTCTTTAGTTAAGTCACATAGCCACAGCTCTGATACCAAATGTTACAACCTCGCATCTCACTCACATGTAAATAGGTAAAATAGTGTGCTAAAACATGCCAAATTGATATGGGCTGATCACATGAGTAATAATCAAAACAAGACCTATTGTATATGTTGCAGCGCATGGATAAAGTATAATAAAAAATATTGACATTAATTTAGCTAGAGATGGCATATCTTCAAGATCATAGAGTCATGAATATAAAATCCATTAATATATGAGTACATGTCATCCTCACTACAATCTCCTAGAGTATGCTCATAACAGTGGAAAACTAATATATACAAGTAAGTGTACGTTATAGCCCCTCCAAATTCATCTTCGCCTCAGCATCCCATAACCTGACATGCTATCAGTTGCTCATCCGCATTGTCGATGAGTACCCAAGATAATAAGAGGAAACATAAATCTTGGGGTTAGAAAACAATCTGGTGTGAGCAATAAGATCTATCAAAAGCAAAATCACACGATATGTAAATAGACGGGTTAAGTCTTATACCTGACATATCCTTGCACTCAAAGTTTCAGCACATTACAATAAGATAACATATGCTACTCAAAGATGTAATGCTGCACAAGCAATAATAGAAGAAGTGGGAAAAGTCATATGATAAAAGATTCTGTCTAGCCTCCCCGACTCTTGTTCCCTATCTCCTCCTCAAAGCTCTATAGGTGATAGTCTACCCAAAAAGTGAAGGTGTTAATGACAATGCAACCACAACAAGAATCATCCAAATCTTAACTATCACCTTCTAAAGTAGTGAATACGCTGATACCTATATGGCAACCCCATCCAAGGACTAATGGAAATCCCAATTCTAGTAGATACTCTATGTTTCGCCAACACGTGCCCTTCTAGCTCAAATTCTTCACACAGGTTTACGCGATCCTAATGGTTTTCCCCACGACACCCTTTCTTTGGGTTCCACTAGAACACTCTGAGAAATCAAAGATTCCGTGGAATATCACTAACAGAGTTATAAATAAAAAGCTTGAGTCCTCCTCGGCCATTCCATTATATTAAAGCTTTATTACACCATGGATCACTTCAATCCTTACAGCACCATTTGCCATGAGCTATGTCTGTAATCTGTTTGTCACAAGTCAATCATGTAGTGTCATTCGGCATGAACTGTCGTACTATCATGCAGCAACATTCCTCATGGACTAACCATAGTCTCCTTTCGTACTGCTCCCCATATGAGCCTTCAATCGAAGAGTTCATTACTTGATCATGTTATAATTCTCAACCCTTAGCAGCAACTGTCAAATTAAGACCATCTGTATGGTTACTAACCAACAGCTTCCTTGTAACAACCCATATTCTACGCATCTAGGATCGTAGAATATTTATTTCTTTTTATAGGTAAGTCGTATTGTCGTGTACTTTTGGGAAACGACTAGTGGGATCATTTCCCATGTTCATGATTTTTGCCAATTTTTAAATGACCGTTTTGCCCCTAGTTGTTCTTGTTTCGTCCATAACTTTTGACTGGAAAGGAATTTTGACTTGAAACTACTTCCATTAGCTCCGGATGATGGTTTCTCTTTCCGTAGAGTGGTCATAATAGCCAAGCGGACTTACCCTTTGGGAGATATGACTAAATTAAGGTTTAAAGGGTTATTTTCAGCTAATTGGGCTTAACCGGGTAATTAGCAGCTAGGCCCAAAGGGGGATTTCGGGATTAGTGGTACTTAGGGGCTGCTAGGGTTATGATTTCGGTTTTTACTTCATTTTCCAGCCGCCTAAGACATTCCTTCAAGTATAGCCATGGCATCCACCTTCTAATTTCACTCCAAATCACCTCTAATCACTTTCTAATCAAAGATTAAGCAAAACTACAACAAACCAAAGGGGATTAGCACCAAATCAGAGAGAGAGTTGCTGGAACACATAGAGATTGGATCTATATCAGAGGAGTTTCAGTTCTGAAAGTTTAATTGTGCCAAAGGTGAGTGATTTGCTTAGTTTTTCCACTAATTACGGCTAATTAGGGTAATTAGCGAAGATTAGCGAAATTATGGTTCAGAAAAATCTAGAAAAATTTCTAAAATTCTAAAACATCATTTTATGCCTCTGATATGAATTTGGGTTAAATTGGACTAATTTTGTTAATCCCGGAATTTAGGGGATTAAAGGGTGATTAGTATTAATTAGCGAAATTAAGCGTGATAAAATTCTGGAAAAATATTCAGAAATTCATAAATATTGTTTTAGACCTCTGTTAGAAAATTTGGCTTATTTGGTTAAGTTTTACTAATCCTATCATTAGTTGTTCTTAAACATGCTTAAGGGGAAAATATGGATTTTTGGGTATGTTTGATCCGTTTTAACCTATCATATTGTTGTTTTGGTGTTTGTGGTTGATTATGCATGTTGCTATGACTGTATGAAATGCTTTGTGATTGATTTCAATAGTTAGAATGGTCGAAAACGTCGTCGAATGGCGTAAACACTTGCTGGAACAGTCTCAGAAACAGTGCAGGGTTCGGATCGGATCGGACATAGGGCTCGGATCGGATATGTTGAACTGAGCAAAGAATCCGATCGGATCGGAACCCAACACTTGGGGGAAAATGGCAAAAAGGAAGGCCACGCTAGCTGAACTAGGATCGGATCGGATCGAGGAGGACGAATCGGATCGAGGAGGACGGATCGGAGTGAAGGCATGAGGATGGATCAGATAGGAGCATGTGAAGGACGAGGGCACGGATCGGAACGGAGGCACGAGCTGGAGGGGAGATGACACCCGACCCGACCCGAGGTAAAGCACCCGAACCGAACCGATGGAGGACAACCGACCCGAACCGCACTAGGAGAAGACCCGACCCGAACCGCACCAGGAGAAGACCCGACCCGAACAGATGAAGGACACCCGATCCGAACCGATGGCTTGAGAAGGAACCCGACCCGACCCAGTATTGACCAATAACCCGAGATGCAAAGGTAGTCCAATATGGGAAGTTAGAGCTTAGGATCTAGTTGGGAACCAATGAGTTCACTTCATGGTTGGGCTTTGCTGCGGGACGTGTGCAAAGGGGTTGTCGGTATTCATAACTTTGGTTCACCACTGAGAGATGGATAGTGGGCTTGTAGTGATAGTTACACGGGATTGGATTCCACCATGGCCCAAAGTATTAGGTGACCAAAGTAGTGGATATCGTATGCTTTACGCACTGAGTGAGGGATGTGAGGATGATTGTTATGCTTGATTGTTTGACATCACTATGACATGCACGCCCCCACCCCCGTTATCTTTACACCATTTGAAAGGGCACCTTAGAGTGTTGTACAGTATGTAGTGCTAACTCTTTGGTTGCAGGTCCAGGTTCAGGTATGATTGAATTATACCTGTTATTATTCTGTTTAGATGCTTATCGCTCATACCAGGCTTTATGTCTGACCCAAAGTTTTATGTCTCTTCTTATTACTCTGGGTGCTCACACGAGCAGACTAGAGACAGGTTAGGTGGATGCACGAGTAGCTGTACTGGAGACGAGCAGGATGCTTCCACGTATGATATTTATGTATTATCTCCCTGTGTTATCGATGGTCACTGCTTGGGCATTAGTAGTGTACCTTTTCCTTTCTTTTGTATAGAGACAGTATTTTTGAAGTTGTAATAAGGATGTTGGATCATAAGTTGTATTTTGGATTTCCGCTGCCATGTTAGACATGATTTAATTTTTCAGCTTATGCACTGTCTCGCCTGTTTTATGTCAAAGTTATGTGATTATTATATTTTATTCCATGCGTTGTGAGACATTCTACAGGTTCTGTGTTAGTTCTTCACCTTCTTTCTTTCCTTCCGACGACCGTTCCGTGCTAGTTAGACATGTGTACAGCGCACTTTCGGAGGAAATGTCGGCTAGTATAGGGCGGGCCGTCACATTTGGTATCAGAGCCAATACCCAGCCGGAATTGTGGCTCCTGTGTGGACCGCAGCGCCTGGGTGAGGTGTTTGTGAGCCAGCGGGGACGTTGGGCTCTGTAGGAGGGGAGAATGTAACACCCCTAAGTCCCACATCGTGGAAGCCTGTGTAAAGTGGGTACTTATATAGTAGATCCCATCTCTTACTAACGTCGAGGCCTAGTGATGGAAAACCCTACACCTGAGAGGTGGCAAAGTAGGGACAATATCGGTGTTAGTAGGGAGGTTGGCTCAGCCTGTGTGGCAACGCCATGTGTTGGCAGATCTCGAAACTTAGCCGAGGCCTTTTGAGGAACAAAACCCCACACCTATACGGTGGCTAAGTTGGGGATAATATCTTGCGTGAACGGAGGTGCGGGCTATTACATTCCTCCCCTTTGGATGTCACGCCCATACAATCAAATGTGATGGATCGGTACCGGTCCATAAGCCATAGGCTGGTACCTGTCCATGTACTTAGTCAACTTTTGGCTAATTACTTCAAACCTCCAAAATACATCTCTCCTAGGTTTATACTACTGGTCCATCATAGCTTTCTACTGGTTCATGACACAGAAAAATTCTTCAAGTCGCAAGCCAAATACATTTGACTCCAAACTTGATCGGTAGCCTTCTTTTGTCCCTAGGAGTACAAGTCAAAATTTGGAGGTGAAATATCGCTTCCCCGTAAACCCATATCGGTCCATAGGCTATGGACCAGTACCGATAAACGTACTTAGCATGTTTTAGCCGCAAATTTCTAGGTCTTCCCACCACCTGCTTGGACCTAACCCCTAATTTTCGTGTGATTCCGACGAACTTTGATATGGTTGCGCTCCATCTTCATTCCAAGTCCTAATTTCAACAATTCTAATGCACGAAGTCAAGCATAACATCCAAACAATGATTTCAACAATCCAAATAGCAGTCATATGAATCACCAATTATATTCAAACATATAAAATCATATAAAACATGAAACAATCATTTATGTGCATAGATCTAGTGTATGTCTACATGTAAATGAATCTAAACTTATCGTTTAATCCTTTTTTCACTAGTTATATAATCCATAAGATTTCAAAAAATGACATGAACATAAATGATCATGATTTTATCTAATATAACATGTAATTATAATAAAAACTCCTCATTTGAGCATATAATTAACATAACATAGTGAGAGATTTAAATCACTTACCAAGTCAACGAATCTGTAACACCTTACATTCCTTATAGTCACCCATATGAGGATTCATTAAGGAAATATGGAATATTGTTGGTATAAAGATAGAAAACATCACAGAGACTAAGATCCCACAAGACATAAAATAATAATATCTCCGCGGAAGAAAACAATTTCATTTTTAAATACGAAACCATTTGTATTTCAATTAACTAAATAGTTACAAAATTTTATGTCTTAAAATCTCAGTCAAAACAACATCAAAGTACAAAATAATACTATCCCCTAAATAGGCAACAAAGATACAACCTAACCTTGCGAAAGAAAACAAGAAGTAATTCAAAGTTTGTAGACATCCTTCACGACAAAATCAACAAATAAATCTGAACTATACACTTTCTCCCAGTAAGCCAGGGGAAAGAAAAGAGAAAGGAAGAAAGGAAACGGGTCAAACATAAAGTCTAGTGAGCTGCTATGATTACTAATACGACTGCTAAGTTAAGGAAAAATAGATAAATAGCCGTTCTAGTGTCATAAAGAGGGTAAGTGTTTGTGCATACCTTAAGGTGAACAATTATTGATATGAATTGGCATTAAGGATTGACTATTCTTATCCAAAAGACAATGGTAACAACAATGGTTATGCTAAAATAGATAGACTGTTTTGCACTTCTAAAACTTCAAATCGAAATAAATAAATAAATAGGAAGGAATTTCCTAATACTACCTGTCATCGGCTTCTTTTCCAGATGTGAATAACCTGTGCCATCTATGGACTAGAACCCATCAACTAAAAAGACATTGCCTTAATCATAGGTGCTACAGTGTCTTATCTTCCCAATTTGGAACAATGCACGCTCATGGTTCCGCCGAAACGCGCTCGTACCCACCTCGTCTTTGAACCTCTTACTATTAAGATCAGTAAAGTGTGCCCTATTCTCTACATAGTGCGAGACTCCGATGATAATGGCATGGATACTTATTGATACGGGTTCCCACACAAAATGCAGTTGACACAAGAAATCTGTAGCAGCCTAACTCGAAAATTTAGGTATGAAAAAGTATCTAGAAATTTTGAATATATTAGTTCAATCCGATTCAAATATTTAAGTATGATAAACACACACACACACACACACATATATATATATGATATATATACACACACATAACACATAGTTTACAAATGGTATGTGTACAAATTCTAGAATATGAAAAATGGCTTAAAATGATAGCGACACGTGTCATCAAATGAAAGGAACACATGTCTTATAAGTAAATAAGGTTAAGACACATACACACATTATGTGTCCATGTGTAGAAACATCTAAAGACACCTAAGTAGGCATGTGTCTTCATCCTAAAGCTTGCGTGAAGATAAGGAGAACAAGTGTTCAAAACTAAATTACCAAACTAAGCTTGAAAATTAATATATAAAGTGTGGAAAGGTTCACTTCATTTCATGCATTCACAAAACAAAAATAAAATAAGATAAAGAGGAGAAGTTTAGGAGAAGCCAAGAGGATAAATACAAGATCAAGATATAAGTCTAAGGTGAGAAAAACTATTTCAGTTCATGTATTCATTCCATATTTTGAAGAAAAGTTGTGAAATTTATGAATGAATGATTAGACTTGAACCCCTGAAAATGAAGTTTGGTATATTGGGCATAACTTTTGCAATTCTTTTTGAAATTTTGACTTCTTTATCAATCTTGAAAGCTAATTCAAAGGGCTACAACTTTCACTTGTACAACCTATAACAACCCGTATTTTAATAACATGTTAAAACGAGAATCAAAGCAGAATTTAATTTTAAATTCTGAATCAAGTAAAACGGGCTATGCCATTGCGTTCGTCTCGGAAAAATACGCGAAATAGAGTCCGAGTTTTCGAGAATCGGAGTCCGTATGACCCGTTAAAGGCCCAAAGAAGATTTCTAGGAATTTGAATTTCGGAAAACAGTTTTGGAAATCAAATCTGGGGCTAGGCGGGAAGTTTCCCCGCCTAGGCCATGTCGACAGGCCTGTCGACAGGCCTGTCAACTTGGGCCCAGACCAAGTCGACAGCCCTGTCGACTTGCCTGTCGACAGGGGGTGGTCGGGGCAAATAACCTGGCGCACCTGTTTGTCTCACCTAGTCTTGTGCTTGGGCTGGGTCTGGAAGCTTCCGAGATCTGATGGTCCTAATCTATCCTAGGGTTAATCTAAGGGCCTAAAACTACCCTAATCTCTATAAAAACACCCCTAAGCCCCCCCTAAACCCTCATAACTCACCCTCTCCACGAAGTGCTGCCCAAATGCCAAGTGATCATGGCCTCCATCCCAAATCCCTAGAGCCTATGCATTCAAATTGGGTTCAAATCAAAAGGTGCAAGCTTGTTACACCAAATCAAGGCCAAATCAACATTTCTATGCGAGTTTCATGGCGGATCTTCATCAAAGGAGCCACCTTTCTTCGTCATGATGATGCATGATCCCTTTCCTAAGCCTTGCCTATGTAAGTTCTAGCTACTTTTGGGTCAAAACGGTATTTTAATGTTGACATGGGATAAAATGAGGCTAAACATGATTATGCGAGCCTATATGAACCTTACCTTGCCTCTTGTGTTCATGTTTATGATCTTAGGCCATGTGAGTGACTTAATCATGCCTCTCATGCTATGCATAACCTAGTTTAACTTGCAAGTTTAGATCTTTATGCATGAAATGCTAGCATGAACCTTTAGGAACCATTTTACTTGTGAAACATTGGCTAAGACTAGATTTTGGGGCTTATGCATGTTTATGAACCCAAACCCTTTTATGCTATCATGCAAGTTTGTGGCCAAGTCTTTTATGAGATTATGCATGTTTATGGCAAAACCCTTTTCGTGATAATATGCATGTTTGTGGCCAAATTACCTTATGACACTATGCATGTTTATGGTCAATTTCTTTATGATGTTATGCATGTAGAAGCCAAGCCCTTTTTGGCATCATGCATGTTTTGTGACCAATATGTGGCATAGCATCCTTACTATGTTGACTCGCTTTGCTTGCGTTGGGAAAACACGATTTTTGGGTAATTAGATAAACATGAACATGTCACAAAATCTTAACTTGAATATGACATGTGTTTATACTTGAAAATATGACTTGAAAGATAACATGGAAGATGACATGTAAGTATGCATAAAAACATGAGCTTGGGAATTTACCTATTAAGTTAGGTCTACCCTTTGGGAATTTACCTATTAAGTTAGGTCTACCCAAATGCTCGAAAAACTTGTAACATGTTTTGGAAACATGATGAACTTAGATAATATGAGTGTGGCCGACTCGAGGTTGGGTTGAGTTTGCAACGTAAAACTACCCGAAACCGACCGGCCTAACTAGTAGTTGCAAACAATAGGACCCAATGTGAGAAGTTGGTCATGTCGCGCTTAAGACCCGAGGTTAGACTAGGTTGTGGTGTAAATCTACCCGGACCCGCCCGGCTTAACTAGTAACCACAACAAGGTCTAATGTGAGAGGTTGAGGGTGCATTAATTAAATTAATGCCACATAATAGGGTTAAGTTAATTTGATTAATGAGGCTTAACCAAATATGATATGGACAAATGGGTTAAGTAATTTGATTAGGCTAATGATACTTAACAAAACATGATAAGCTTGGGTAGGTTAAGTAACTTGATTTGCCTAATGACACTTGACCATTTTTATACGACTAGTGGACGGGATTAAGTCAACCAACACTTAATCAATCCAACACGATAACATGATAAGGTTAAGTAAATTTTCTTAATGACACTTAACCGTATAATACAGTTAATGGATGGGGTTAAGATTAGGCTTAACTAATCTAAACACGGTAATTCGATAGGGTTAAGTTAAACACTTAACTAATTTAACACGATGATTTGATGAGTTTAAGTGACCTATACTTAACCAATCTAACTCGTTAATTTGATGAGGTTAAGTTAACCTATACTTAACCAATCTAACGTGAAAACATGATAAGGCTAAGTCACGAATCGTTTCGAATACGCTTGACCGATTTGACTCGGTAATCAGATGGGGTCAAATTAATATATACTTAACCAATCTAAAATGATAATTAGACGAGGTTAAGCCATGGATTGCTTGATATACTTAACCAACTTGACACATGGTCTGTAGGGTTAAGTCTTGGGCTTGGATACTTAGCCAGTTTCGACATGTTTTGTAGACGGGATAAGTTGTGAACTTAAGTGACACTTAACCCATTAGATAAACCCTAATTCGGAGGATTAGGTAGATAACCATAGTTAACAAGGATTATGGAAATAAGGCTAAGTGGTAAACCTTAGTTAAGGGAAACTAAGTAATAATTCTTAGTCAAGGAAATTTGGACCATTTCTTAGATAGATCAGTAACCCGATACGTTAGAGTATGCGTGTAGGAGCAGGCTATCTGATTTGGATAAAGGCTCCAACGAACTGGGTAACGAAGCAGCGGCTTCGGGGAACGTAAGGGTATTCTTGGGATCCTTCTGTGAGCTGTCAGGTCATTATACTAGGCTCACGAGAGGTTGAGGTCTGCGGTAGAAGAACCAAGAATATGCCTTGGTTGCTATGCGAGCGACCTAAAGACTGGGGTGGATAGCAGTGAGTCGGCGAATACATACGGTGCCTGAGATAGCAAGTTCGTCGATCATCTACCATCTTAAGTCAAGCGTGTACGTACGGAAAGGCAGGGGACACCCAACAGACCATAATTTGCTATCTAATTATGGGTGAGGTAGGTCGTAGGATGTGGGCTGACCGGAGTGTAGTTCTCATGCAAGATTTTCTCTTGTGTTGCCTTTCACTAGTTGAGGGAGGGGTCTCGTGGGACCATAGCCACGTGTAGAAAAGCAGACCTTAGTATCTGCATCGGCAGATAAATCTAAAGCTCCCGACCGAGTCCTGTATTTCTTGTTTTGGCCGGTGACAGGACTCGGATGGCACGATGTGATACATGTGCATCCAGTTATAGAAAAACGATTCACGATGAATGCGTGGGAAAAATGGCACGGTTGAGGGTTAGCGTAATCCCTAGTGGCCTAGGTGGTTTAACCCAAACCGAAATACGAAAGTGTGCAATAGGTAAGCGGAATCCCTAGTGGTACTAGGTGGCGTAAGTCCTAGTAGTTCAAACGATGATTCATATGGAAGAGCCTAGCTAGAACAAGGGTGACAGTCCAAACGATTTCAAGGATAATACGACATGAGGAAGCCCGTACGAGGTACGGCAAAGGACTGAATTTATATACATGGAAAGAAACATATGATTTGAGTAACCTATATATGCGATATTAGGTTGACATGGACCATTACACGGCTTTGAGCACGGGACGTTCATGGTTAACACATGACGCGGGTAGGGATACTAGCACGAGAGGTGCAGAGCAAATGTACATGTTAGGACTAGGAAGAATATACATAATAGATACCGTGGGATGTTAGACGGGGTAGATACCTTGGGATAATGTACTCGATAGAAATCTGACGATGAGATATCTTGACTTATCATAACACCGCAGTTTATCATGATACTTTGGTTTACCTTGACATAGTAGTTCAACCGGCTATCCTGGTTTATCTATCTTGTAGTTATCCTTATGTTTACTTTCAGTTTATGCATGTCATGTTACCTTTACCTGTTTTTATACTGGAAGTAGATAGGACTTACTCAGTCTTTTTGACTGACCCTTTCGCCTCTTTTCTTCCGTTTCCCCCCCAGGTTACAGGGAGGAAACAATGCTGTTTAGTTCGGACTTCTTCTGCCTGAAGGTCACCATGGATGGCTTGGACTTCTCTTGGCTATGGCTACTTTACTGTTTTTACTTGGGGAATGATTTATGAAAAGGTTTTTATGCTTCTTTATTATTGCAAGACAGGTTTTGATGTACTCTGATGTAAAAGGCTTTAGACCTTATTTATTCATGTTATGGAAGTTGATTTTACTTCCGCTATTTATATATGTTCTGTCTTGTGATATTTCTGTGCATGTTTACCAATAATGCCCCTTTAAAGCTAGTGCATTCCTTTGTGAGTGACCCTAGCGGAGGCGTGGTGTTACATTTGGTATCAGAGCAGAAGGTTACCAGACTGGGCAAAAGTTTTTAAAGACCTTCTGAAAATTATTTGAAAAACCGTTTACAAAGAAGCATTTTACAAGAAAGTTTTCTTTTAAAAAGAAAAGGGTATTCCCCAAAGGCCATTAGCATTATCCTTGTTTCCTTGATTGAATCTCTTTTCCTTTCTTTCCTCCATCTGTAGTCACAGTGGTTTTAACTGCGACTAGTCTTTCCTATCTACGGGAGTGCTTTCCATGCGATGGAGGTGGTTCTCGAGAGACCGGTGGCCGCGTTATGAGAAAGGATAGTGAGAAAGAGGATAAAGGATGCGAGTTTAAGGATGAACAACTTGTTGGTATGGCTCAACCCAGAATAAGAGAGAAAGATGAACAATGAAACCCTTGACGAGAGGGTACCTTTGGCATGGTGAAACGGGACGGATAGCTAAGTATCATGGGACAAGGACAAGATCATTGGGAGGGCAATAGTATGCTCTCATTTCTAGGGTACCTCGGAAGGAGGGTAACGATCTTGTTAAACGTTTAGTTTTCTTCTCTATCATCCCGTCGGGACTTTGTTTTGATCACCGCATCTTTTAAGTCCGCTTCGATAGTTGAGTCTCTACACCTTAGTACTAGCATAGTAGAGAACCCCGCTTTTGTCTCAAGTCCGATTGGAAGATCGGTCCATTTATTCATAGCTTGTTTGGATTTGAGAATGTCTATATCAAGTGTTGAGCTGGGAAATAATGCTTATGTTTATAAGTTGTGGATGGGTTCTAGGGATGAAGCGGTTATCCAGTAAGGGGTGCCACTCTCGGTTTTAGAAGGAGGGTAGTTAGACTCTGGGCTTGCTTTGGTAATACTCTCGAAGGCTCGTGTAACCTTTTGGGTTCTGTCATGGCTAGTTACCTAGAATCCCAGGATGCAGTGGTTGGTAATCCGTTTGGATAGAATTCGCCGCTAAGGCGGATGGTTCGTTTCGACTATGTATGAATTATGGGGATCACCCTAGTAAGGACTCTTGGCAATTTGGATTGGCATCGGAAAACGAGATCCAGAATTCACTAGTGAATTTTGGAGAGCTGGCTTGAGTACGTAGATATGGTTGAGCCAAGTATACTAGGGAAAGGATAAGTGCAAGTGGAACGAGAGGCGACGAGGAAATGAGTTCCAACTCATGTTATGAAAACAGGAAGTAAGAAGCTGCGAAATCGTGAAGTAAAAAGGGGCGGTCAAGGCACGACGGAACTAATGCGACGCAGGAGACTGAAGACTAAATACGTGCATGATATCTCTTTTGGGAATATATCCTCGACCCCTGTTTTCTGTTGAGCTTGCGTGTAGGCTATCTTTTATGGATATCCTCTCGGTCCTGTTTCTATTACAAACCCCGTAAGGAGTTTGTTTTGTTTACCCTCTCGATCTTATTTTAGGGAATCTTAGGTAGAACCCTATGGATGTAAACATGTATTTGAAACATGTTATGGTTGATATGGTTGCAAATGATTGCAAGTGGTTGCTCGTGGATGCGCGAATACACGTTAGATACTAGACTGACGCGATCACATTTCATGTTGCATATACACGAGTATTTACACTTGTTTATGGATGAAATTGAATGTGTTACCATGTGGACGTTGCATATGGATGAATGTTTGTGCACGCATATAGTGTATATATATGACTAGGACTATTTGCATACATGTTGGATTCATGGCACTAAACATATTTTTGCATTCAAAAGATTTTTCAGGCCTAATCATTAGCATTAGCTAAGGAACATGTACACACACGTTTTGCATATATACATACAGCATTAGAAATCATCTAAGGACAATGGTTGCTTGTAGATGATGTTTTGAGTAGATGGATGATGGATGGTAGGATATGTTCTTCCTAACTTGGAGATTTCGGGGACGAAATCCTAAAAGGTGGGGAGAATGTAACAACCCGTATTTTAATAACATGTTAAAATGAGAATCAAAGCAGAATTTAATTTTAAACTCTGAATCAAGTAAAACGGGCTATGCCATTGCGTTCGTCTCGGAAAAATACGCGAAATAGAGTCCGAGTTTTCGAGAATCGGAGTCCGTATGACCCGTTAAAGGCCCAAAGAAGATTTCTGGGAATTTGAATTTCGGAAAACAGTTTTGGAAATCAAATCTGGGGCTAGGCGGGAAGTTTCCCCGCCTAGGCCATGTCGACAGGGCTGTCGACAGGCCTGTCGACTTGGGCCCAGACCAAGTCGACAGCCCTGTCGACTTGCCTGTCGACAGGGGGTGGTCGGGGCAAATAACCTGGCGCACCTGTTTGTCTCACCTAGTCTTGTGCTTGGGCTGGGTCTGGAAGCTTCCGAGATCTGATGGTCCTAATCTATCCTAGGGTTAATCTAAGGGCCTAAAACTACCCTAATCTCTATAAAAACACCCCTAAGCCCCCCCTAAACCCTCATAACTCACCCTCTCCATGAAGTGCTGCCCAAATGCCAAGTGATCATGGCCTCCATCCCAAATCCCTAGAGCCTATGCATTCAAATTGGGTTCAAATCAAAAGGTGCAAGCTTGTTACACCAAATCAAGGCCAAATCAACATTTCTATGCGAGTTTCATGGCGGATCTTCATCAAAGGAGCCACCTTTCTTCGTCATGATGATGCATGATCCCTTTCCTAAGCCTTGCCTATGTAAGTTCTAGCTACTTTTGGGTCAAAACGGTATTTTAATGTTGACATGGGATAAAATGAGGCTAAACATGATTATGCGAGCCTATATGAACCTTACCTTGCCTCTTGTGTTCATGTTTATGATCTTAGGCCATGTGAGTGACTTAATCATGCCTCTCATGCTATGCATAACCTAGTTTAACTTGCAAGTTTAGATCTTTATGCATGAAATGCTAGCATGAACCTTTAGGAACCATTTTACTTGTGAAACATTGGCTAAGACTAGATTTTGAGGCTTATGCATGTTTATGAACCCAAACCCTTTTATGCTATCATGCAAGTTTGTGGCCAAGTCTTTTATGAGATTATGCATGTTTATGGCAAAACCCTTTTCGTGATAATATGCATGTTTGTGGCCAAATTACCTTATGACACTATGCATGTTTATGGTCAATTTCTTTATGATGTTATGCATGTGGAAGCCAAGCCCTTTTTGGCATCATGCATGTTTTGAGACCAATATGTGGCATAGCATCCTTACTATGTTGACTCGCTTTGCTTGCGTTGGGAAAACACGATTTTTGGGTAGTTAGATAAACATGAACATGTCACAAAATCTTAACTTGAATATGACATGTGTTTATACTTGAAAATATGACTTGAAAGATAACATGGAAGATGACATGTAAGTATGCATAAAAACATGAGCTTGGGAATTTACCTATTAAGTTAGGTCTACCCTTTGGGAATTTACCTATTAAGTTAGGTCTACCCAAATGCTCGAAAAACTTGTAACATGTTTTGGAAACATGATGAACTTAGATAATATGAGTGTGGCCAACTCGAAGTTGGGTTGAGTTTGCAACGTAAAACTACCCGGAACCGACCGGCCTAACTAGTAGTTGCAAACAATAGGACCCAATGTGAGAAGTTGGTCATGTCGCGCTTAAGACCCGAGGTTAGACTAGGTTGTGGTGTAAATCTACCCGGACCCGCCCGGCTTAACTAGTAACCACAACAAGGTCTAATGTGAGAGGTTGAGGGTGCATTAATTAAATTAATGCCACATAATAGGGTTAAGTTAATTTGATTAATGAGGCTTAACCAAATATGATATGGACAAATGGGTTAAGTAATTTGATTAGGCTAATGATACTTAACAAAACATGATAAGCTTGGGTAGGTTAAGTAACTTGATTTGCCTAATGACACTTGACCATTTTTATACGACTAGTGGACGGGATTAAGTCAACCAACACTTAATCAATCCAACACGATAACGTTATAAGGTTAAGTAAATTTTCTTAATGACACTTAACCGTATAATACAGTTAATGGATGGGGTTAAGATTAGGCTTAACTAATCTAAACACGGTAATTCGATAGGGTTAAGTTAAACACTTAACTAATTTAACACGATGATTTGATGAGTTTAAGTGACCTATACTTAACCAATCTAACTCGTTAATTTGATGAGGTTAAGTTAACCTATACTTAACCAATCTAACGTGAAAACATGATAAGGCTAAGTCACGAATCGTTTCGAATACGCTTGACCGATTTGACTCGGTAATCAGATGGGGTCAAATTAATATATACTTAACCAATCTAAAATGATAATTAGACGAGGTTAAGCCATGGATTGCTTGATATACTTAACCAACTTGACACATGGTCTGTAGGGTTAAGTCTTGGGCTTGGATACTTAGCCAGTTTCGACATGTTTTGTAGACGGGATAAGTTGTGAACTTAAGTGACACTTAACCCATTAGATAAACCCTAATTCGGAGGATTAGGTAGATAACCATAGTTAACAAGGATTATGGAAATAAGGCTAAGTGGTAAACCTTAGTTAAGGGAAACTAAGTAATAATTCTTAGTCAAGGAAATTTGGACCATTTCTTAGATAGATCAGTAACCCGATACGTTAGAGTATGCGTGTAGGAGCAGGCTATCTGATTTGGATAAAGGCTCCAACGAACTGGGTAACGAAGCAGCGGCTTCGGGGAACGTAAGGGTATTCTTGGGATCCCTCTGTGAGCTGTCAGGTCATTATACTAGGCTCACGAGAGGTTGAGGTCTGCGGTAGAAGAACCAAGAATATGCCTTGGTTGCTATGCGAGCGACCTAAAGACTGGGGTGGATAGCAGTGAGTCGGCGAATACATACGGTGCCTGAGATAGCAAGTTCGTCGATCATCTACCATCTTAAGTCAAGCGTGTACGTACGGAAAGGCAGGGGACACCCAACAGACCATAATTTGCTATCTAATTATGGGTGAGGTAGGTCGTAGGATGTGGGCTGACCGGAGTGTAGTTCTCATGCAAGATTTTCTCTTGTGTTGCCTTTCACTAGTTGAGGGAGGGGTCTCGTGGGACCATAGCCACGTGTAGAAAAGCAGACCTTAGTATCTGCATCGGCAGATAAATCTAAAGCTCCCGACCGAGTCCTGTATTTCTTGTTTTGGCCGGTGACAGGACTCGGATGGCATGATGTGATACATGTGCATCCAGTTATAGAAAAACGATTCACGATGAATGCGTGGGAAAAAGGGCGCGGTTGAGGGTTAGCGTAATCCCTAGTGGCCTAGGTGGTTTAACCCAAACCGAAATACGAAAGCGTGCAATAGGTAAGCGGAATCCCTAGTGGTACTAGGTGGCGTAAGTCCTAGTAGTTCAAACGATGATTCATATGGAAGAGCCTAGCTAGAACAAGGGTGACAGTCCAAACGATTTCAAGGATAATACGACATGAGGAAGCCCGTACGAGGTACGGCAAAGGACTGAATTTATATACATGGAAAGAAACATATGATTTGAGTAACCTATATATGAGATATTAGGTTGACATGGACCATTACACGGCTTTGAGCATGGGACGTTCATGGTTAACACATGACGCGGGTAGGGATACTAGCACGAGAGGTGTAGAGCAAATGTACATGTTAGGACTAGGAAGAATATACATAATAGATACCGTGGAATGTTAGACGGGGTAGATACCTTGGGATAATGTACTTGATAGAAATCTGACGATGGGATATCTTGACTTATCATAACACCGCAGTTTATCATGATACTTTGGTTTACCTTGACACAGTAGTTCAACCGGCTATCCTGGTTTATCTATCTTGTAGTTATCCTTATGTTTACTTTCAGTTTATGCATGTCATGTTACCTTTACCTGTTTTTATACTGGAAGTAGATAGGACTTACTCAGTCTTTTTGACTGACCCGTTTTGTTTCGCCTCTTTTCTTCCGTTTCCCCCCAGGTTACAGGGAGGAAACAATGCTGTTTAGTTCGGACTTCTTCTACCTGAAGGTCATCATGGATGGCTTGGACTTCTCTTGGCTATGGCTACTTTACTGTTTTTACTTGGGGAATGATTTATGAAAAGGTTTTTATGCTTCTTTATTATTGCAAGACAGGTTTTGATGTACTCTGATGTAAAAGGCTTTAGACCTTATTTATTCATGTTATGGAAGTTGATTTTACTTCCGCTATTTATATATGTTCTGTCTTGTGATATTTCTGTGCATGTTTACCAATAATGCCCATCTAAAGCTAGTGCATTCCTTTGCGAGTGACCCTAGCGGAGGCGGGGTGTTACACAACCTTTTCTATTTCGACAGTTTGTATACTCGAAAATTGGATGCAGAGTGAGGTAAAAATCAGCCCGAAATGGACATGTTAAAAATGACTTGTATTGCTGAATTTTATTTATTAAATAGGTAAATAATTTTAAGGGTTTTGTTTTATGGTAATTAAGTAAACAAAGATAGATTTATAATATAAAAAATTTGGAGTCAAGATCTAAATTTATCATAGACAAACAGTGTCAAACATTTTACCTAAAAACATGCTAAAATCTAATTTTCGGAACTTTTTATAGCATTCTGAAACGCTCATTTCTCTAAACTAATTATGAAGCACAAAACCAAGCAAGAATCTTTTCATAGCGCCCAGAAACGCTATAGTAACTAATTTTAGTCAAAATCATTATAATCCACCAGAACTTTTTATGGCATTTCTGAAGCGCTGTCTTTTCTCTGAATTGATTGTAAAGTACTAAAACCACCCAGAACTTTTCGTAGCATACCTGAAAGTTGTAGATAGTTGTTTTAAGCCTAAAACTACCAAGAAAATTTTCGTAACGCTTTTAAAATGCTGCAATTTTTGTTTTATGGATGTTGAAACTTTTTGTAGCACTTTTTCAAATGCTATATTTTCTTTTTCTTTTAAATTTAAATTTTTTATGAAGTAGTTTTGACGTTCTTTTTAACATAAAGTGGAACAATTTTGAGGTACTTTGGATTTACCTTAAACCCTTAAAAAAAGCATATGAACTTGAAACGTAATTTAAGATTTTTGGTGAGATACATTTTATTAATTAGATTTCTTCGATGGGGTGCGGTATAAGACAATAGATCTTAGGTAGTGCACTATTACTCTATGTTGGTATCGAGCCGAGTAGAGTACATCTCTATTTGATAACGGGATGCCGACCGCAACAGAGAACATATCTTAACATCTAAACCAAGTCGAGGGTGTGGCTTAGATTCATAACTATATATTTGATAAATTATGTGTTTTTGATGGAATGAAGTTATCATAAATTAGTTTGATTCAATACCTTGAAGTCTTCCTTCATTTTTGTTTTAAACTTTGGATTGATGGAACCTTCGAAGAAAAGAGCCATGATGGAACTATAATACAACCCACTAAGAAATGATGTGAAAACTAAGCTTAAATAGCTATCTCACTGGGTCTGTGTTGCTCACGGAGCTGCATTTAAAACTTTTCAGGTTTAGATGGTTAGTTGGATGCTTTGAAGTGAAGACTTTTACTATATACATTATCTCTTGAGCACTCATATGTATAATTATTTAATGGCCATTTACTTGGATCTTTGTAACCATATGCTATGATGGGATGGTTGTACAATAGCTCTTCCGTTTAAAATCTTGTACAATGAATGATTTTATATTCCGACAAGCTTTTGTTAAGTTGAGATTCTGTTCTATTAGCACCATGGCTTATACGTAGCATCGCCGCTTCTGGATAAGTATACCAGAGTGAGGGTGCTACAAAGTTGGTATAAGAGCTAAGGTTTAAGGGGTGCTTTTGGAAACTTTATAGTATCACAATTCAATTTGTTGAAATAGGAAGTTTATACAATTATTAACATCCTTATGACTATTTGTAGTTATAAGTTATGGAAAGCAACAGAACTTGGTGAATAGCGGATACATGGGGTGCTGTTAAGTGCACTACCACACCAAATGAACGATTAGTTGCTACAAGTCACACAACAGAAAAGCATGTGCTTAAAAGGAAAGCAAGGACGATTCTCCTCGATGAAATACACGAAGTTTATCACAGAGCTAACGATTATGAATACGATTTAAAAATAGATCTTATCCTTTACCGTCTGCGCCAGAAGATGAAACCCTTCACAATGGCAATTAAACTGGCAGAACGTACTGACTATGGAGATGCTTTAGAATTCCTAAGGCAAGAAGGAGCATTAACACCACAAGGAGGGAATATAGGACGTAAATGACTTCCAAATAAAATAGTGGAACAATATGATGAAGAGAAGTCTGAGACAGTGGGCTCAAATGATTACTCTCAAGAAGTCACCAAACCTTCTCGAGCAGTAAAGAATGAAACGGGTCCTTCTTCATCAAAGGAAATAATAATGATAGATTAAAAATGAAATATGAAATTAAGTATTAGATAATATATCAAGTAGTACGGATGACTATCTATATTTTGGGGAGGTTGTGGATAAACACCCAATTATTTTTTAGTAAATAAGAGTTATAAGTAATATAACAAGTTTGTGTGTTCATGACTTGAGTATGTTCTTAGATATTCTTTATAACTAAAGGTGTATTTTATCAGTGACCATAGCAAGATATTTTTAATGAAGTTCATGGCAAATCAAAATAACTCGACAACTCAAAGTCAAGAGGTTTAGTCCTCCACACAAACAAATGCTATGGAATTGTTTGCATCTTTTATTAAGCAAATGGAGCAAGATTCTTCAACATCTTCAACAAACAGCCTTTTAAGCCATTTTAAAAGTTTGAAACCTGACAAATTTGTTGGAGATGCAGATCCAGTTAAGGTGGAGCAATGGATTCAACATCTAGAGGATATATTTGTAGTTCTGGAATGTAATGAAGTCAACAAAAGGAAGTTGGTTGTCTTTCAATTATCAGAGGAAGCTCGAAATTGGTGGGAGCTAGTTCGAGCTACAACTAGTCCAGACGAGATGAAACAGATGACATAGGAAGAATTTAAGGAAAAGTTCTTATTTAAGTATTTCCCAGAAAATGAGAGAGAGAGAGAAGATGGAGACAAAATTTCAAAATCTTACCCAAGAAGGTATGTCAGTAGCTCAATATCAAAATAAGTTTAAAGCACTATCCCGATTTGGAAATCACTTAATTGATACACCTGAAAAGCATGCTAGACGATTTGTGAAGGGGTTAATTCCCCTCATAAGAAGACATGTTATTGGTGATAGACATAAAAAACTTATGAGATGATAGTAGCAGAAGCTTTAAATCTAGAAGAAGACTATCTTCAGTTCCAGCAAGAAAGGAAGGTTCCAAATAAAAGGAAACCAAACAATCTTCCTGACAATCAAAAGAAACCAGATGAGAAGAAGAAGAAACCAAATGGAGGATGCAAAGGACCGATGGAACAGGAAAAGGAGCCTGATAAAGTGAAGAGTTGTTTCCGATGCAATGAGACTGGACACATTTCTCCGAATTGTACGAAGCCAATTGTGTGTTATAATAACAATGAACCTGGGCACATTAGTCGAAATTGCAAGAAGCCGAGGAAGGACAAAAAGGGACAACAAGGACGAGTGTATGCAGTTGTTTCGGAACAATCTCAAGTAGAAGGTAATGTGTTTATTTTTTACTTTCAAGCAAGAATTTTATTCGATACTGGTGCCACACATTCTCTTATATCTGAAATAATTGCTATTAAGATAGGATTACCTATTGAACAACTATCGAACCCTTTGATAATAGATAGTGTGTTATGAGGGAGAACTAAACTTGAGAGTATATGTAGAAACTATATCCTTAACTTTGAATGTAAGGATATGGTGGCCAATTTGATTATCTTCCCAGCGAAATATTTTGATATCATCCTTGGGATGGATTGGCTCTCAAAATATCAAGCCATCTTGAATTGTCACAACAAAACCATAAGTTTGGCAAATCGAGAGCATGAAACCTTTGCTTACTCATGTGATAAATTTGAAGACGCTTTTATATTTGGGCTCATATCAATATCGAGGATAAGGATCAAATGGTGGACCAAATCCCAGTAGTAAAGGAATTTAAAGAAGTTTTTCAAGAAATACCAGGGTTACCACCAAAAAGAGAAATTGATTTTTGTATCGACTTAATCCCTAGTACAACTCCTATTGCCAAAGCAGCTTATCATATGTCCCCTATGGAAAATCAAGAATTAAAGAGACAAATTAAGGAGATGGAGGATCAAGGGTTTATTAGACCTAGTAAATCTCCTTGGGGAGTTCTAGTGTTGTTTGAGAAGAAGCACGATGGAACGTTTCAATTATGCGTAGATTATCAAGAGCTTAATAAAGTAACAATTAAGAACAAATATCCACTACCTCAGATCGATGATTTATTTGATCAACTCCAAGGAGCTACCGTATTTTCAAAAATTCACTTAAGATATAGGTTTCATCAATTAAGAATAAAAGAAGAAGATATTCCAAAGACAACTTTCAAAACACGGTACGGACACTACGGGTTTTTAGTAATGCCTTTTGGCCTTACCAGCGCTCCAACAGTATTCATGGATCTAATGAATCGTGTGTTCCGTCCAAATCTTGATTATTTTGTTATTGTGTTTATTGATGATATCCTTATCATTCTAAGACAAAGGAGGAACATGAATTGTGTTTATGTCTCCAAACACTAAAAGAGCATTAGCTATATGCAAAACTAAGTAAGTGTGAATTCTAGTTGAAGGAAGTAAAATTTCTTGGACATGTTGTCTCAAAGAATGGAATAATAGTAGACCCATCAAAGGTTGAGGCAGTGTTGAAATGGAACCCTCTGACAACACCAATAGAAGTTCAAAGTTTTCTAGGATTAGCCAGTTACTACCGAAGATCCATTCAAGATTTTTTTTAAAATAGCATCTCCATTAACAAAACTAACTCATAAAGAAACTAAGTTTATTTGGGATGAAAAATGGAAGACAACATTTGAAACCTTAAAGAAAAAATTGATAGAGACACCAATTCTGTCTTTGCCAAGAAGTGGAATCCTATATAAAGTATATTTTGATGCATGCGGATAAGGATTAGGATGCGTACTAATGCAGGATGGCAAAATTATTGCTTATGGCTCTCGTCAATTAAAGCCCCATGAAGCTAATTATCCGACTCATGACTTGGAATTGGCCGCAATTGTGTTTGCCTTAAAAATTTGGAGGCACTCTCTTTATGGAGAACAATTCCATGTTTACTCTGACCATAAGAGTTAAAATATTCATTCTATCAAAAGTAATTAAACATAAGACAGAGAAGGTTGATGGAATTTTTAAAAGACTATATTTTCACATTACATTATCATCCAGGAAAGGCAAATATAGTTGCAGATGCATTAAGTCGAAAACTGTGGCATAATAACCCATTTAATGACAAGAGAATGGAGGGCTCTAGAGACTCTTGCTGAGGTTAACGCTTGCACAAGGATGATTAATGAAGCTATGGTTAACAAAATAGTACTTCTATGTAATCTTATAATTCAGCTAACTCTAGTAAGTAGAATATTGAAAGCCGAAGAAGATAAGGAATTAAAAAAGTTATTTAGGAAAATGAAGGATAAGGAACCCATGGAGTGGAACACCGATAAAGATGGTCGTTATAGATTCAAAAATCTACAATGTGTTCCAAATCAAATTGAATTGAAAAATGAAATTCTTAGAGAAGCACATCATTAAGGGCTAACGGTGCATCCAGGAAGCACAAAAATGTTTAAGGATCTTAAACGTCAAATTTGGTGGAACGGAATGAAGAAGGACGTTACTGAATTTGTGGCAAAATGTCTTACATGCCAACAAATTAAAGCAGAGCAGGAACGTCCGGCAGGACTTCTGCAACCACTTATTATTGCTGAATGGAAATGGGAGCATGTAACAATGGATTTTATCATTAGATTACCAATTACAAAACAAGGTTATGGTGCAATATGGGTAGTGGTGGGTCACTTGAAAAAGGCAGCAATTATTTCATACCATACAACATGACCTACTCAATGGAGAAATTGAGTAGACTCTATTTGAAAGAAATTGTTCGACTACTTGGTATACGAGTTACCATAGTTTCAGACAGAGATTCACGACTCATTTCAAGGTTTTGGAGAAGTCTTCAAAAAGCACTAGGTACATTACTTAACCTGAGTACAACCTTTCATCCTCAAACAGATGGACAAACTGAAAGGGTGAACCGGATCATAGAAGATATGTTAAGGTCTTGTATAATGGAATTTGAAATCACATGGGAAACTCACATACCATTAATCGATTTTGCATATAACAATAGATATCATGCAAGTATTGCTATGGCCTTATATGAAGCTTTGTATGGAAGACCTTGTCGTTCGCCAGTATATTGGGCAGAAGTTGGTGATCGTGAACTTCTTGGTCCAGACCTAGTAAAGGAAACAACTGAGAAGATTTCCATTATAAGGGAAATATTGCAAGCAGCCCAAAATAGGCAAAAGAGTTATGCAGATCATAGAAGGAAAGATTTGGAATTCGAAGTAGGAGATCGAGTACTTCTTAAGGTTTCTCCAGTACGAGTGGTAATGCAATTTGGCGCGAAGAAAGCAAAACTATCACCAAGATTTATCAAGCCATTTCATATTACCAAGAAAATTGGAAAAGTTGCACACGAACTCGATTTACCTGAGAAATTATCAGATATTCATAATGTATTTCACATAACAACGCTAGGAAAGTACATTTTTGACCCATCTCACGTAATTGATTTAAGCGACATTCAAGTTAAAAAGGGGATCAAGTACATTGAAAGAGCTGTTCGAATTCTTGACAGAAAAGTTAAGAAATTAAGAACAAAAGAAATTCCCTTGGTAAAAGTTCAATGGAACAATCATAACGAAAATAAAGCATCATGTGAAGTAGAGTCATAGATTCGTAACCCAGAATTGTTTGAAGCTTAGATTTCGAGGACGAAATCTTTTTCTAAGGGTCGTAGAATGTAACAACCTAACTCAAAAATCCGGTATGAAAAAGTTTCTGGAAAATTTGAATATATTAGTTCAATCCGATTCGAATATTTAAGTATGATAAATACATACATACATATATATATGATATATATGTATAAATACATACATAACACACAGTTTACAAATGGTATGTGTACAAATTCTAGAATATGAAAAATGGCTTAAAATGATAGCGACACGTGTCATCAAATGAAAGGAACACATGTCTTGTAAGTAAATAAAGTTAAGACACATACACACATCAGGTGTCCATGTGTAGAAACATCTAAAGACACCTAAGTAGGCATGTGTCTTCATGCTAAAGCTTGCATGAAGATAAGGAGGACAAGTGTTCAAAACTAAATTACCAAACTAGCCTTGAAAATTACTATATAAAGGGTGGAAAGGTTCACTTCATTTCATGCATTCACAAACAAAAATAAAATAAGTTAAAGAGGAGAAGTTTAAGAGAAGCCAAGAGGATAGATACAAGATCAACATACAAGTCTAAGGTGAGAAAAACTATTTAAGTTCATGTATTCATTTCATATTTTGAAGAAAAGTTATGAAATTTATGAATGAATGATTGGACATGAACCCCTGAAAATGACATTTGGTATTTTGGGCATAAAGTTTGCAATTCTTAATGAAATTTAGAATTCTCTATCAATCTGGAAAGCTAATTCAAAGGGATACAACTTTCACTTGTACCACTTTTTCTAATTCGACAGTTTGCATACCCGAAAACTGGATGCAAAGTGAGGTAAAAACCATCCTAAAATAGACATTTTAAAAATGAATTGTATTGTTGAATTTAATTTATTAAATAGATAAATAACTTTAAGGGTTTCATTATATGATAATTAAGTAAACAATGATAGCTTTATATTGTAAAAAATTTGGAGTCAAAATCTATTTTTATAATAGGATAACAGTGTCAAACATTCTACCCAAAAACTGGCTAAAATCTAATTTTTGGAACTTTTTATAGCATACCGAAACGCTCATTTCTCTGAACTAATTATGAAGCATGGAACCAAGCAAGAATCTTTTTATAGCGCCCAGAAATGTTGTAGTAACTGATTTTAGTCAAAAATCATTATTAACCACCTAGAACTTTTTATAGCATTTCTGAAGTGTTGTCTTTTCTTTGAATTGATTGTAAAGTACTAAAACCACACAGAACTTTTCGTAGCGCGCCTAAAACCCTGTAGATAGTTGTTTTAAGCCTAATACTACACTAGAAATTTTTTGAAACACTTTTAAAACGCTATAGTTTTTATTTTATGGATGCTAAAACTTTTTATAGTTATCTTTTCTTTTTCTTTTAAATTTAAATTTTTTATGAAGTAGTTTTGACGTTCTTTTTAACATAAAGTGGAATAATTTTGAGGTACTTTTGGGTTTATCTTAAACCCTTAAAAAAAGAATATGAACTTGAAAGGTAATTTAAGATTTCTGGTGAGATACATTTTATTAATTAGATTTCTTCGATGGGGTGCGGTATAAGACAATAGATCTGGGGTAGTGCACTATTACTCTATGTTGGTATCGAGCCGAGTAGGGTACATTCCTATTGGATGATGGGATGGTGACTGCAATAGAGAACATATCCTAACATCTAAACCAAGCCAAGGGTGTTGTTTAGATTCATAACTATTTATTTGATAAATTATGAGTTTTTGATGGAATGAAGTTATCATAAATTTGTTTGATTCAATACCCTGAAGTCTTCCTTGATTTTTGTTTTAAACTTTGGATTGATGAAACCTTCAAAAAAAAGTGCCCTGATGAAACTATAATATGACCCACTAAGAAATGATGTGAACAGTAAGCTTAAATAGCTATCTCACTGGGTCTGTTTTGCTCATGATGCTACACTTAATACTTTTCAAGTTTAGATGGTTAGTAGGATGCTTTGAAGTGAAGACTTTTACTATGTACATTATCTCTTAAGTACTCATATGCATAATTATTTAATGGCTATTCTCTTTGATCTTTGTAACCATATGCTACGATGTCATGATTGTATATTAGCTCTTCCGTTTAAAATCATGTACTGTAACGTCCCGCATTTTTAGCGGTTTGTATTTGAATATTTAAACCAGTTAAAATATTGAATTCGTAATGTAAGTGGATTTATATATTAATTAAAATGAAGTTGAACGTATAAAAATATATATTAATTATAAACAAGCTCACAACGATGCTGCAGTTTGTAATTTGACGTTCTCAACTTCAACTAAGTGTACAGAACCCATTTTAAATCGGATTTCTGCGAAACAAGAAACGTTGGAATCTGTTGAACCGTATCTTTCTAACAGAAGTGAAAAACTAAGATTTTGTATTATAAATGGGAAGTTATGTCCAAATTAAATATTCAGAAAATCGCTATAAAAATCGATTTTCAACCGTAACGGTTTATTTGATAAAACTAGATATTGGATTCGAATTTGGACAAGGTTCTTTTGAGAAGTAGTGATAATTTAATATTTAGAATTTTACTGTAATTTTTAATTAATTAAATACGCAACTTTTCATTTGGAGTATTTCACACCCTATATCGATATTTCGGAGTTTCACAATATAAGTTAAACTACCGATATTATTATATATTTGGAATCGTGACACCTCGCTTGACACGATAATATCTTTACTTCTGTCCATAGCAGTTCTATTAGACGTAATGGTTACCGATTTTTTCTAATTCATTTAAAACATGCACCCTGTTTGACATACGTGAAATTTGTTTTCAACAAATATAATTGTATTGTCTTAATAACTTGAGTATGCAGAAAAATTCCACTTAACTGTGGGTATCAACACCACAAAAAGAAAAAAAACGCAGAAAGTGTTTCAAAATACCACTAACTATGCATTCGAAAATTGATCAACATACACAAACCGATGTAGTCCTATTCAAAGTAAGGAAGGCCATACCATCTGCATACACCTAGGAGCATGGATATTAAATAAAATATAAATTTCGTTCAAATCTTTTGGCTTCACCGACACGCTTAGCTGAAGTCTTCGAAACAAAAAGAAGCACATGCTAAGAATTGGTACAGTACCCCCAAAAACGTGCTACCCATTTCCTAATACCTCACCCTACCCTTGAAATATTTATAACCTATATTCCTAACTACCTATTGCTTACAACTAAAGCAAACAGACCCATACCCTACCTGCGAACACCACTCTACAACCTACTGCTTAACCCTTAAGAAATCTTCTACTATAAATGAATTATCTCAGTTCGTTTACTTCACCCAGACAAGATCCAAAAATATAAATAAAGAACGAAGAGGATATTGAGAAGTGGAGGGGGGATCAAGGCAAAAATTTGGAAAATGGAATGGAGTTGATGTATGGGGTATTGGTACTGGCGCAATGTCTTAAAGAAGGAGGAAGCGGATGGGTTGAGTACCAGAAGAGGGAACGCTGAAATGCTTCAGCAGGTTTAACAGGGACGGTGGAAGGTTGCATGGTAAAAACGTTTCAAATGGAAAGGGAGCGGAGTTCTCAACAGAAGAGTGGTGAAATCAAGAAGAAAGGCGTGGAAAGGGAATGGAAAATAGTCATTTGAAGGACACTGGAACTCGTTTTTATTTGGCAAAGAAGAGCTCACGTGGAGTATCATAGTGCAAAGGAGGACTGGTAACGTAATAACTAGAAAACCGAACTCCAGAAGTATTTTTAATGGAGCCATCAAGAGTTCAAACTGTCGAAAAAATGAACTAGTATAGGAGTTGCAGCATTTTCCTGGGAAGAAGGAGAAGCACGGTCAAACTAAAGTAGGTCTGGGTTCTTATTAAATTGTGCTTGCAAAAGTTGGGCCATACAGAAGAGTTGCATGGAGGGAAAAACGTTGCCGGTATCAGGGTAGCGCGAGCTAATGTCGTGATTGTCGGTAGGAGGTTGCTTCTTAATATCATGAAGAAGCTGCTGACACATCATTCTGTAGAGGTGCGAGTGGAGCGAGACTGATGTTGATTTGATCGTGAAGAGACAAAGAAGCATGGAGTATAGGAAGAGCTGTGGAAGAATGAATAATCAGCATTGTCCTTGGAAATGTTTTCTGGAGTTAGAAGAAACGAAGGGGAAGATGGAGTTATGAACAAGTGGGTTGAGTACGCTTAAATCGGCCAAGGAAGGATGCATCGGTGACCGCACTGATCTTAGTAGTGGAAGTGGACTGATATAACGGAGGCAAAACATTTAAACGTGGAAATGGATCAGTGAACAATGGTCTAATGAGTGATCGGATCTTGTGTACTGCGTGGAAACTAGGAGAGGAGTGTGCACGTAAAAGAAGAAAGGAGGAGCAACATCGATTTGGTCTGGGAGCAACAAATGGGATCAACGGAACGCAAATCGTTATTTAACGGTTAACGCGAAAAGGTGAGTAAATTCACTCACTCTATTTTATTTTAAAATATTATAACCATATTTTAATAGTGATAAATAATGGTTGAATGTTGTGTTATGGTCGTTTAGGTAAATTACCATTAAATTGGTTGGAATATTATATATCGTTGCGTAGGTTGGGTACTGATTCCACTGATTATGATATTCCCTAGTAGAAATCAGTGTAAATTGTTTGACTAACATCTGTGGATGCGGGAAATCGGTTGGAGGAATCCAACCGGATTCCTCGATACTTATATATACTGTTTGCACTGTTTGAATTGTGTTAAATGGAAATTCAACGTTATGTTGATTTAATAAATAGACGATATTGATTAAGCGAACGGCAACAATCGACCATAAACTCATCTGTTGTTAAGAAGTTGATGGCCCGTCAGGCAAATCAACGAAGTTAATTATAAAAATTATACTTTTATAATTAAAGAGAAGTTTAAATTATAATAGAAGTTCTATTATAGACTGATATTTTATAGTTCAGTTTTTAAAGTAAATATAAACGTTTTTTTAGTTAAATAAGTATGAAGTTGTAATTATCCGACAAGTGAATAATTTGGATAATTATTTTAAAGTAAACTGTTTACTTCAGAAATGATAAAGTAAATATTATTTAATTATTTTTAATTAAATAATTGTTTCTTAAATGGATTTCATTTAAGAGGATAATAAGGATGTTACTTGAATCAAGTATAACAATTCAAATAAAAGAAATAGGTCCTTGTAAAGTAGTTATAAATAGAACCGTGAAATGAAGTTAAATGAAGAGTTAATGTTTAAATTAAATAATCATAAACAACAGAGATTTCAAAGTATGAATATGGTGTTATAAAACCATATTCCAAAATAAAACAAGGAAATACGATTTGATGTATATTATAAGTAATAAGGAGTTTAGAGTTATGGACGTATATCTATTCTAAGATAAGAACGTTGTTGATCAAGGTCTGAGAGGTAAATAAAATACCCCAACTTGAACGACTTCACTATTGTCGAGGAATGATATCAGTTTGTAACAGAAAGGGACGTCGAAATTAGTTATAAAGTGGCATATAACAGCGTATTGTAAATTTTGAACTATAGCGATAAAATAAACGCTGTTGACTAGGCTTAAGCGTGACTGTTATGTCAAGATTAGTTATAAAGGAGAATATTACAGCGTATGACAAGTTTTGAACTGTAACAATAAATTAACGCTGTTAACCAAACTTAAGCATGATTTTTATATATAGCAGCACTAACAGTTTAGTTTGAATCCACTTATTCGAAAGTAATAAGTAACGATGTTGTAAGAAAATATAAGCATAAGTTTAGAGAGAGAAATTGGAGAATCATGCTAGAAAAAGATGGCAGCATTTCGATGTTCAAAGTGTGATTAGAATTAAACCATTAGTTGGAACTATAATTCGATGATATCGAATGTATTAAAGTAAATTATTTTTAGAAATTATAACCTGATAGGATAGTAAATAATTGGTTTTAAACCAATAAATCATAATAGGATATGAAGACAATATTTAGTTATAAAGTTGATATTGATTTAATAAGAACATGACTTAGAAACAGAGTTTATCAAATGAAATGGGAATATGGCAGCGTATTGCAATAGTTATAAATGGGAATATAGCAGCGTATTGCATTAGTGATAAAAGGAAATATAACAGCGTATTGAAATAGTTATAAAGGGGAATATAGCAGCGTATTGCATTAGTTAAAAAAGGAAATATGGCAGCGTATTGAAATGGTTATAAAGGGGAATATAGCAGCATATTGCATTAGTTATAAAGGGAAATAAAAGAAGAGTTTATAGAAATATGGGAACTAGAAAGTTAGTATTAAATAAAAGGGCCAGTGTTTGTGTGATGTTTGGTTGTACATTTGAATGGATGTTTGTTTCTACTTCGATAGTTAAATAACCAACTATCGAAGTGTTTTGACCATCGTTGTCAATACAGAGAGACCGGTTGGATTTATTAGCCGAAAACCACTCTGTATAGGCATAAGCGCTGCGAATTAGATACCACTGAAGATAATTGAAAATGGAGTGAAGTGCAAGGGTCGTCCTATTCCAGAATAGGTGTTTTTGTTTGTCCAGTCCCAGGACGACTTGTATGGATGAGTGTCTGACAGAGTATACCTAACATATCACGTAGGATTGATCTCTTAAAGGTATTACGTCTGGTGGCGGAGGAATTCGTTCCTGTTAGCTTTTTATACCCGTGATATTTTTGGAAATCGATTAGTGAATTGACGGGTTTGACGATGTGGCATTCAAAGTGAATGGTGATCAGATGTTCTGAAGATAGACGTAGCCTCCAGCCTCACAACTAGGAAGTAACAAAAGTTGGGCTAGGCAGCATGGCTAGTTGGGTCATCCCCGAGCAGGGTGTATTGTCACTGATTTAGAGAAAATTCATATTCGTTCTTCTTTTTCGATTCTGTATCTTCGGATGACGGTTGGATGGCCTACAACCGTGGGTGGCAATATATTCGCGACACTCAAGCTAAATGAGTGAGCGGTTATGTGTGGTCGGGTTGCAAGACGTTCTTGTTGAACCCTGAGTGTATCCCCTCTAGAGTACACTGATCAAAAGGTGCTCCCATACCTTGTCTGTTGGAATCCAATCCCCAAATAAGCACTCTGCGGTTTTAGATTTTATATTATATATATGTGGAGCGTGAGATGCAAGCGTTCTGCTATTTGATTATTTATTTGATTATACATTATTATAATATCACTGAAGTTTGATATCAAAGTATTTTGGGTTATAGTAAAGTAAAAAAACCGTCCATGTTTATGTGTGGGCTGGTCTTACTATTATCTTTGTTTTTCGAAGGATTCTCAAAAGTTAAACAGTATGGTTTGAATTTACTCACACCAGTCGCACGACTGACCCATAGTTTATTTTGTTTGTTTTTCCGTAAACTCTTGGGTGCCCAAATTTGTACGGGCAGTCAAGTGTTTCAGGCTTTGCAGATATACTTGGAGGAGCTCAAAACTGGCGGCTTCACCGATTAGTTATTTAGAGATTATTTCTGCTGTGAGGTATATGAGTTATACTCTGATATGATATGTAAGTACAATTTCATATTTTGTATTTCAAAGTTATGTTATAATACAATTTATTCGTTCCGCTGTGAGATCCGTGTTTACTCTGATTATGTTCAGCTGTGTTCTTCTTCTTCTTCTATTCCATTAGTTCTATCTTTTCTTTCTCACCGTTTAAATTCTTTCTATTAATGATCTGAATGTTCGTGCACTTTGAGTTGAATGTGTAGTACATTAGTCAGCTCAAATTGGCATGGATTTTCCGGCCGTTACATGTACTATGAATGGTTTTATATTCCACTGTTAAGTTGTGATACTGTTCTATTAGCACCATGGCATATACGTAGCATCGCCGCTTCTGGATAAGTATATCAGAGTGGGGGTGCTACAAAGGTGGAAGAGAAATGGAGTAGTGAGGATTAGGTTAGGTTTTAGAGGTTATTTATAATAGAGTTAAGGTGTCCAAGTTCGTTGGATTCTAGTTTTAGATTTTAGGCCTTAGAATATTATGTTTTTAATCTCATCCACCGAAAACACATCAGCAAGGATCATTCCAGAACATAGCACAACAGGCTCGATATCGGCCGAGCACATTTTTGTGTCGAGTTTGCACCGGGTCGACCCACCTCTTATGTGGGTCGACATAGGGGTCGGCCAATATATGGGCTAGGTCGCATTTCACCGTTGATTTTTTTTATTATTGATTAAATTTCCTAATTCAAATGACAAACTTTAATTGATCATAGCTTATTCATTTTTTTTCGTCCGATTTACGCAAACTAAAAGTCTATTTGAATCAGAATTTCGTAACGGACGCAACTGTAAAATTAATTTTACCCAATCCTGAATATAATATGAATTAATATTTGTTTTATTACTTTTCTTTATTTAATTATTGTTTATTAAAAATTTGGGTTGTTGCATTCTCCTCTCCTTAAAGAATTTCGTCCCCGAAATCTCTAAGGCTAGGATAATGTTATGGATGTTGTCAACAATTGTCTACACCCATCTACTCAACCATTAACCACTTGCATCCATTGTCCTTAAATTTCCTAATGCTTTTTTATGAACATATGCAAAGGTATTGTGTATATGTTCCTAAGCCAATGCGGAAACCAGGCGGTCTATTGATTAAGTTGACCTCCTTAATGCAATTTATGTCTGTGTCATGCATCCAATATGTACGCAAAAGATTCCTAGTGATATATATAAAGTTCTATATGTGTGCAACAACCATCCACCAAAATGCAACATTCAAATGATGATTCAACCATTTTTTATCCATATTTTTAATAAATTAAAATGCGCACACATCCATATGCAATATGAAAGTGTCCTAGTTCAGTCGATCCCTAAACTAGTGCCTAGTGTATGCATATGCATCCATGAGCAAACACTTGCATCCACTTGCAACCATCAAACATAACATGTCTCAAACACATGTTTCAACCATTTCCTATCATCTATAAGCTCAATTCCTGAAATCTATACTTCCTAAGGATATACTAGAAGGAAGTCACTAATCAAAGGAAGAAGTAACTGATATAATATCAAAGAGGAATGTCAAAAGAACACGGGTATGAAACTTGAATCCCTCGGTGTAGTTCTTCCATCTCATTTATCCTAGTTATGTTAGGAAGAATTATCTCAAGTGAACTTAATCTGAAAGCTTACTTAACCTTACAAGAAAAGTTACACTTTTTCTCTTTTCCACCTTCCAATTTCTAGTCTTTACTTTACCTATTTTGTGTTCCTTGGTTCGCTCCACTTATATTGTCAAACCTCATAAAGATTTAAATACCACCCCATTTCTGTAAATATAATTTTCCAAAACCTTATTTGAAAAAAATCTTAATGAGGCAAATTTTTAGTTACAAAAATTTCTTTTTGAAATTGTACATATATACATGTTGTTTTTTTTACTCTCCAAAATACAGATTTCATATCAAAATACATTAGTCTTTAAAAATTCTCGTTTCTAGGATTTTATACATATGAGGTTTCAACTCCACGTGGTTCTGCAAGTTTCCATAAAATACCTCTTTGTTACACTCTTGTCTTGGAACACAATTATTTGCCTGAAAATTATGTATTTTCTTCGTTCACTAATTCTTTAACCAGATTTGTTACTTACCTCAATTATCCTGTCATATAAAGGTTTGGTCAGAACTCCTAAAATCCCCTTTTTGTCCAAATGATAAAATCCTGATAAATATCAAATCTCAATATTATATTTTAAGAAATGGTGAATTCATATTCAATCTTAGGATACAACCTTAGGCTAAATATCTTGGGCTTACAAAATATTTCCATCGATATTACATGAACCCTCAAACATCCAAAAAGCTAAAAATTATCAGCTACATATTCGATATATTTTTCCTTGTCTTAAAGCCCCAATTCCTAGTAAGGAAGCAACTAACCAACAATTTATGGTTACTGAAAATTCAAATTTCTCACATAGTAGGAAACGGTCCTTCCCTTATAACAAACTAATTGCAGTTAATTCAAGGTAACTACTCTTACAGGTTTTCCAACCAATGTTACTTTAATAGAATCAATGCTAAAGCATTAATCCGAAAAAGGTTTTCCCATCTTAGACCAACATGTCACCAACACAGACTTTACCAATCGCCCTACTACACAAATTGATAAATAGGCTTAGGTACAAGCTAGCCAAAAAGGTAAGTAAATAGTTCAAAAATTCTTTCAACTTGCTGCAAACAATCCTTGCTCCGATACTTTTTTCCCACTACTCAGAACCATGTCGAAAATCACAAGTACGGAAATCTAATCATATGGAAAAATATGGCTCTTAGTTCTTTCCAAAAGACCATCAACACGAGTCAAAGAGAAATGTACCTTTCCACACAATTCACTTTAAACCAAGGGAACTATCCATCTTTGAAGTAAAGGCAAATGATACTTCTAATCCAAAAATGCTTACATTCATTAATCATTTTAAGTGAAATTCCCTATTTGGCTTTTTTTCAAAAAAAAAAAAATTCAATACAACTGAAGTCCAACTACCTCCTTTCAAATATCAGAGATGGCTAGTTTATCTAAAGTCCAAACCCGTCCATTGACAGCATGATTCCATAGCTAAAAAAGATTTCAGTCATAACCGAAAAACTTAATTCTCACATACACCCGCAAAACTATATTCTTTATCCAAAATGCTACAAGTTTAGCATTATTACAAATGTAGATCTAAAATTCAATCTCTCTCTTTCCTAGAGATAATATCTCAATCGCTTATTATATTCGGGATATATATCATAATGAGAGCTGAATCAATGCCGCCTAAAGATGCACTAATTAAGGAAAATAGGAATATCAACATGACTGACCCTTCAGGTCCCAAGAAGTCTTAAATATTAGTCCATCCTCTCAATTTTCCTACTTCAAAACCTTGAAATATAAGCACCTCAATCGAACTCTACTACTAGTGCAGAAATTTGGGACAACTAATTATATGGTTGATCGGTCTAGACCCAAAACCAACCAAGACCCTAGAAATGCCCCAGACATCTCCTAAATCAAGATTTTTTGTTTCAATCCCGACTCACCATAGATAATTTAGTCGATTCCTATAGGGTTTAGAAACTACTACTGGGCCAAAGTGCAAAACAGTCAACTGGTACTATCATCATACCACTGAGGATTTACTATATCTGTAAAGGACAGCTTCGTTAGGCCTACAATACAGATGCTCCACATGACTTAACTCATTGTGACTATGGCCCATGCAGCCACCCCAACCAATACAACAAAGAAAAAGGGACAAATTATTCCTAATCCGAATAGGAAAACTAGAAAGAACTAAAGATAGATAATATTGTTTCTTCCACCAACCCTTGCCTTCTACCATTTCTCGGTCACTTTTGATCAACAACTTTCCTCATAATCCTTTCGACATTAATATACTCATGTTGATCTTTCACTTGCCATCCTTAACATTTTTCTTTTAGGAAGTTCTTATTCCTAGTTGATTGGTTACTGAAAATGTAAAAATCTACTTCCATAGTATAAGGCAATCTAATTTATAGAAACCGTAATTGTAGGATATTTCTTTTTGATTATCTTTAAATTGACGGGTAGTGCACAATACGGTTAAACCCCTATTTCGCACCAATCCATTCATTCTTGCAATGGAGTTTTCTACATTAATTTCAAACCAAACTATGGAAATACATCCCTTTTTCTTAACCAGTCAATCTAGGTTATTCTTAACTTCCAAACTATTCTTTTATCACTAAACTAATAAGGTTGTTCCATCCATGATTAATCATTTTTAATGCTTATCAAGCAACAAATTTCTTTCTAACATCAACATTTTCCAATTACTGGGCTAAACTGGTTTGTCCACTAATCAAATTTTCAACCTATACAGAAAAACATAGATAGGTAGCCTTATAACCCAACTAAAAAGGTAAAGATTTAGAATCCGAAAGTGTTAATGGAAGTTTGTAAATTACTATGGGGATATTTTATTTTCAAAAATAACCTTTTGTTTCAGAAAAATGTGTTTTCTTTTGAAAATACTTTATTTTAAAACAAAACTTTAGTAATCTTGGGAACCTTAGACTTTGATACCAAATGTAACACCCCACATTCCTTGAAGTCACTCATATGAGAATTTCATTAAGGAAATATGGAGTATTATAGGTATAAAGACATAAAATAACATAGAGACTAAGACTCCACAAGACATAAAATAATAAATTTAGAGCGGAAGAAGACAATTTCATTTTTAATGCAAAACCGTCTTTATTTCAATTAACCAAATAATTAAAAATGTTATGTCTCAAAATCTTAGTCAAAACAACATCAGAGTAAAAAAAAAATACTATCCTCCAAATAGTCAAAAAGATACAACCTAACCTTATGGAGAAATAAGAAGTAATCCATCTTTTGTAGAGATCCTTCACGATAAAATCAACAAAGAAACCTTAACTATACACTTTCTCCCTGTAAACCTAGGGGAAAGAAAAGAGAAAAGAAAATGAGTCAGACAAAAAGTACGGTGAGCTTCTATGATTACAGATCAGTAAATCGTGCCTTAGTCTCTACTAATGCGAGACTTCGATGATAATAACATGTTTTTAATCAAATTTCAACATGCTTCTTTTATACCCATCATTGTATAAAATTCCACCGATCACCGATTATTCCTTTATTCAAATTTCAACATGCTTCTTTTATACCCATTATTGTTTTAAATTTCATTAATCCCCGATTATTCCTTTTTATGCATTTTTCCTATTATTATTTAATTGCGCTATAATCCTTCCATTATGTAGTTTAACTCAATTTGCATAAATATAAGAACGAATGACAGGTTTAGGCTTAAAAAGGCCTAAACTCAACATCAAAAATAAAAAGGAAATGATCTAGGCTCTCGTATGGCCTAGGCTCAGATGAACGGAAATGGATCTGAAATAAAAAAAAGCTAATTATAGAACTATGATAAAATTTTATAGGAAGAACAAATATGTAGATTACTGGAACAAATTACAATAATAGATTTATTGAAATAGACAAAAGGGAAGATCAGGAATAGAAATCAGATCTAAAATATTATTTATAGAGAAAAGAATTAGGGATAGCTGGATCCATAAGTAAAGAACAAATGAACTAGATCTATGTATGACTACAGAAAAATTTATATTTGAAACACTGTAACTATTATTTTATCTATTTTAACCTCAACTTGGAAGAAATCTTATAATCATAGTAATACTCACCAAAAATTTGAGAAAATCCAATAAGCCTTGGTAGATCCTTTCTATCTATGAATATCCTCCAAAAATATGTATAGAACCAAGCCTCAATACTCTATTAAAATTTTATTTGAGAAGAGGGTTATTTGAGAGAGGCAGAGAAATGGAGTAGCGAGGATTAGGTTAGGTTTTGGAGGCTATTTATAATAGAGTTAGGGTGTTGAGATTCGTTGGATTTCAGGTTTAGATTTTAGGCATTAGGATATTAGGTTTTTAATCTCATCCACTGAAAACACATCAGCAACGAACACTCCAGAACATAGCACAATAGGCTCGATGTCGACCTGGCACTCTTTTGTGCCTGGTTTGCACTGGGTCGACCCACCTCTTATGTGGGTTGACATAGGGGTCGACCCATATACAGGCTGGGTCACCCATTTCACCATTGATTTATTTCTGATTATTAATTAAAATTTCTAATTTAAATGTCAACCTTTAACTGATCTTAACTTAATCATTTTTCATCCGATTTACATAAACTAAAAGTCTATCTGAATCAAAGTTTCGTAATGGACGCAACGCCGAAATCCATTTTACCCAATTCTGAATATAATATTAATTAATATTAGTTTTATTACTTTTCTTTATTTAATTATTGTTTACTGAAAATTCGGGTTGTTACAGAATCTATGAAAATCAATGTCGAAATGATTTATGTAGAAGATAAAAGAATATAAACAGCCTATAAATGATGCAAAATGTGTAGATCAATGAAGATTTAATCTCTCGAATGTGTTTAGAGGAGTTTTGATGTAATTTAGAATGTGTTTTGAGGTTTTAGGAGCAAGAACAGGAAAATCATAGTTCTTGTGGATGTTAGAGAAATAAAGGGGGAGGTTAACATAATCTCTTCGGTCTTTAATTATACTACATGTCATTAAACCTAATAGGCTAACCTAATCTACCCATTAGATAATAATTAAATTTTCCCTATAGTTTTGAAAATTTAAAACTGTTGCACCTCCTTAACCCCTTAACTAAGTCATTAAGATAACCACTCCACGTGATGGCCAACCTTCATATCTTTCCATTGAAACAACTTTAAGCGCCTAGATCAACACCAATAATAGGTACAGCTATAACAAGATACTTAGAGGTGAAATGGCCACAACATGATCTGGCAAAAATCATAGATGTCTAAACATCCTAACTAACCATATATCAAAATACGAGAATGATACAACCAAGCGTGGATTAAATGGAATTATTTTACGATCCTTTAACATGTAAAATAGGGGTCGTTACATCTTGATTACCTCCAAGAACTACTGACTTCCTCCACCTCTAGGTTTGGTTCTAAATCTTGCCATTTCTCTAGATCTTCAATACCCATGGCCTTTCTTTTTTGATTCTCAGTTAAAGCATCAAATGTTAACATCAAAAATTAAATTAACACCTAATAATATTGAAAACACTAGCCTTAATGGAAATCCAGATAATGTTAGATAGAAACCTCAAATAAATGGTATATACCAAGTTGATATAAGGAAAGAAACATGGTATTTTTATAATGGTTTGATTGACTCCGGCCCATGTCCACTTTAACTATATTTTTTTGTTGATTTCGCTTGTTGGATCTCTTTTAATCTCAACTTATTAGTTATTAAATCCAGATTATAAAATATGTGTTAGATGAGATGAGGAGTGAAGAAACAGTCGTGATCCAATGGAATAGTGACATCTCCTTTTAGATTTAGTCCTTTTTCAAGTTGCGTATGATACAATATTTATGGGAGAAATGTTTAGTATTGGGTCTATAACCAAGGTACAAAAAAACTTATGTGTCCAAATGAGAATTCACCATGAGTTGTAAGATGAGTTGACTCATCCATGTGACTAACTCCTAAGTCATATTTATGACTCGGGGTATGACTCATAGAGATAGGTTATTTATGAACATTCTCACTTATGTAATCTGCCTTTCTTCTAGTTGAATTGTCCTATCCAATTTTGAGTCATTTCGAGTTAGTTTGATCATCCATCTCCATGACACTTCCAATCCGTTCAAGTTCAAAGTATAAGTCACTCATATCTTGTTCCATGCTCGTCCAAATCATAAGAAATTCTATAGATATAGTAAAGAGGAGTAGAATAATCATGCAAATAAGTCGCAAGTCCATATGATAAGGCAATATGACTTAGACTAAAATCACGAAGATGACTCGGGGCTGAGTGAAGTACACTGCTCTGAACTCCTTCAAATTTTACCTAATTGTTCTTTGATTTTCTCAAAGTAACTCTATGAAGTATCATACCAATCTGATTCCATTTGAATTATGTAAGTCCAATCAAAGATGTCTTGGTCCAAAAGGGGTATACATGCAATAAACTAAGATTATAAAGGTCTTGATTTTGAACCCTTTAAACATCAAAATCATTACTTTTCTTGAATTAAGTACCCCTTTTATTCCTAAAATAATTAGCATTTCCTCCAAATATATAAAACATATATTTTATTTATAATATAAATACGCGTGCACATACTTTTGAAATAAATATGTCCACACATATTTACACGTATTTGTTTCAATTGTTTTGATTTAGAATGTTACTTGACTAACATAAATAAATTCCCTTTTATTGTGTGATTTAATTCCATTTACGATGCGCATTTATATTTAAATTCAAACATGCATTACTTCTAAAATTTATGCTCTATATATTTATATGAAGTAAATATATACATGTGTATTAGCATGCATGTTACCCTTCTAGATTTAATTGTCTGCCTTCAAATTTTAACGTTATTCCCATTTATGTCTCTATTAATGTCATTAATGATGCGCATTGCTAATTAAAGGAACGTTGCTATTTAATTTTAATTACTTTCCGTTTCTTTCTTGATTTAATTCCTTTTATCATATGTGTTTGTTTTTAGTAAAGGGCATTTTCGTCAGTTCAGGTGTACACCAAAAAGGTGTGACACCAAACCTATACCGATTATTAGTAAATATGTGTTTGTTTTTGGTAAAGGGCATTTTCGTCACTTCAGGTGTACACCAAAAAAGTGTGACACCAAACCTACTCCGATTATTAGTAAAGATGTGTGTATATTAAATAATACACACAGATACCTATCTGCCCATATTGCTACCTAGCTTGAAGTAGAAGGAAGAGTGCATTGCGCACCAAGTTATGCAGGATTGGTAAATACTCGACTAGAGGAGCAATTGAAACTATATTAAGATCCCTACTTATGTACTATTTATTGGTGTATCCCTTATCATTTTTTTTGTACCACTAGGGCAAAAAAACTCGTTTTTTAGTACTAATTTTAACTTTCCTAAAAAAGCTCGCTTATGGGTTTTATTAGTATGTTTTTCCATTTGGGCTTGGTGTAACTGAAAAAGATTTTTTAGTTGACATTAAAATAGGTAATATTATTATAACATTACAATTAATTTATTTTATTTTAAAATATGTAGTTGTACAACAATATGTATGAGAAAAAAACAAACACAACCTCTTTCTTAGAATCATTTACAACCCCTCGATAACAACCAAAGGTTTATATATAAGTATTTGGTCCACGTTATAGAGGAGGCAAAGTAAAAAAAAAAAAAAAAAAAAAAACTTTACTTAAATTCTTTGGCAACACTATGACACGAAATAAATAGGTGATTGATCCTAGCTATACAAACACAAACATTCACAAGTTAAAGTAATATTATTCCGATCGAAAATAAGATTGAATAAACTTAAATATTTAAACTATGCATATAATTAATATTATATTAAAAATTATGTATTTTTAAAATAAAATTATGATGAAAATTTTAAAATAAATAGAAATTACTTTTATTTGACCAAAACAATAACAAGTATTTTTATTAATACGTACAGCCGAAAGCAAATTATATATGTGAGAATAGATTTGCAAGAATATATTAATGAAATATTATATGTTTTGTTTATACAATATGACCATAAATTCTAACGGTCATAAATTTCCCATATGGCTAATTGTGTATTTTTCTTAGATTAGTTTATTTATATCATAACTGGAACATTCATTTTTTTTAACGTGGATCTCTAAAATATAACATTAAATTTATTAAATATTAAAGTTAAGCTAAATAATTTGTAACGTAGTTCAAGTTATGATATAATTTTAGTTTAGAAGAATATTAAAACCAAAATAAAACAAAATTAAATTCAAATATGATGCTCTCATTTTCATCAAATATACCCTAACTATGGTTGGATGCAAACGGATTATTCATGTAAACAAAATAAAATGATTTGCTGTAAGATTTAAAAATGAAGTTTGCTTTTGAAATGTTCCCATTTTAGCATGTTGCCAATGTGTTGGATTCATTATGATACTGATAATGCTTTAATTCTCCAAAATAAGGGTGTGTTTGTGTACAACAGTAACAAAGTATTTAAGCGGGATGTTTGAATGAAGTTTTTAAAGGTATTGAAACTAAAACGGAATATACTTTTGCGACTTCAAGCGAAACATTTAAGCGCAATATTTTAAAGTGTCTTTTCATTTTCTTGATTTATAGTTAATGAATTGTTTGTTTTGTTGGGTAATATGTTCTTAATAATTGCAAATGAAATAAATCAGAATAAGCTTGATATTTCAATCAATCACAACAATACAATTTTTTATTTCAAATGCTATCGAACGAAACAAACTAGAAATGCACACCGACGCTAACAATTTGTTTTTTTACTGGTGCGGAAACTAAAGAAAATAGACCATACCATCTTTGGCATATCCAAGATGGTAGTGTTTCATTTTTCACCTGCAAATGACACATGGTTGTTTCTAATTTAATTAGTATGGTTCTTATTGTCCTAGAACGTTCTACATAGCGTTGAAATGGGAATATTTTTCCTGTCGTACTCTAATTGTTGCGGAACATTTATTTGTGATTAGTACTTTGAAAAAAGTTTGACAAAAACAGAAATTAGGACCAAAAAGTCAGAAGTGATGTACATTCGCCAGTTTATACTTGATTCCTTTTTATTCATAATATGTCCTTTTTATTCAAAATAAGTGTGCCCGTGTCTATAGTTGGTTCCTTCCTTCCTTTTTTTTCCAAACGCAGCTCGAGCCTCGAGAAAATATGTTACGTAAAATTGCCATTTTGTACCCGTTTCAAATTATAGACCATTAGATCATTAAACCGTGTGTCGGTTGGGATGCCATTGACCTTCGTTGGAGGATCATCTGTAAATGTTCCAAAGCGACCTAGAGAGTTGCTAGTTTAGCCGCCATTGTTTTAACAGGCTAACGCCATATATTGGTAACGGTAAAGAAAATGATCGTTGTCCTTTAGCCGACTGAAGGCAACGGTCAATATCCTTAAGGATTTTATTTTCATTTTGTCTCATTTTGAAATTTTATTGTGCAATTAGTCTGGTTGGTTTAGAAAATAATTATGTTTATAGTTCGATTTTGATCAATTCAACGTTGAGTTGACCGTAATACACTGACATAATTTTAAATTGCGCCAACGTAATTTTTTTTTGTTTTTTGATTTTATACTAGCACCATCTGAAATGAAGCAAGATTTTTTTTCTTAATATTTGCATTGGCGTGATTTGAAATGTAGCTACTACATTTTTTTTTAAATTCTAGCGCATTCTCAAATTGCGGCAGTGTATTTTGGCCAATTCAACGCTGAGTTGACCAAAACCAAGCTATTCGAGTAATAAAATTTCAAAACAAGACCAAAATTAAAAAATCCTTTCCTAAACGTTGTTCATTCTTTCCCCCATCTCTGTTTATATTTTCGTAAATGCATTATTTTAAATATAGAAAATTCTTTTACGTTTATTGCTGTCTTCAACAAATTACCTACATAAATATTAAAGATGTCCAAAAATAAAGGAAAACCAACATTATAAGCGCTTTTGTAACTTGGATATATATAAATATTTACTATGATAATAAAGTGTAGAATTTTAAAAGTTTACAATTAAGGAAAAATGATAAATATTGTAACCGAAAATTCATGGGCATTTAATATCATGATGGATATAAAGATAATTAAAGAGTTACAATAAAAAGGGACCGATGAAATTAAAGGGACTGGTATAAATGACATTAATAATAATGCATAATGTCACAGGAAATGACCATCATGTTTATTAGGGACAAACGACAGTTATGGTAATAATAATTTAAATGAGGAATTTAGGTAGGTATTCGTTACCATAATTATACAATGCCCAAATTTTTTTTAGAACTATTAACCTTATCTTAGGACTAATTTAGGTTAGAATTCGTACTTAAGTTAAAATATGGTACTGGACTCAGAAGGTTAGTGATACAAGGTCAGTGGGTCAGTCGACAGAAGTCTGTACATTCCAACAGTCGAATGCACGAATAACTTATGTGTGATACCACTAATCGTAGGAACCCGTAACAGCTGAGTGAAAATTCATGAGAAATATTCCTAATGGCTTACTTTAAGCGTTGAGGTATGAAGAGACCATAAGGTCCACTAGCATACCAAAAGGGGAAATCTAAGGGATTCATAGTGTCGAAAGCCTTCTTCAAGATTTAGGTACTAAGTAGTTAATTCCGCATATGGGTTCTTGAGTTGTTAGGACTCATCCCTTTCCCTATGGATTTATACTAAGGAGTACAAGCGATAGCCATGGGATCCGTCCTCACTAGGTATTAAGCGAGCATAAGACACACCATTTCCAATCAAAGTGTTAAATAGCATTATGAGTATGAAACAAGGAATCCCTGTGACGGTCCACTTCTTGTTGATCTTAAGTGACTCGATTGAGGTCCGTCAGAGATAAAATATTAAATGGCACCTTGTGAGTAGCATTTGTTGTCCTAAGGGAAGTATTAAGTGATTTCTTAAATAATATCAGCTAGACAGTAACATAGGAGCTCGTTTGTGAGGCTCTTAAATACGGAGTTGTTGTCTATCTCATATAGGTATTAAGTGGTTGCGTAATATCACATGCATTATGTGTTGTTTTCGTTATGCGATTGGGATGTGCAAGTCATGAAAGCCTTGACTAGTAGGTAAAGAATTTAACAGCTAGCATTCTCAAATCAATAACGATGTGTTAGAAAACCACATGTCAAAGCCTTAAGTGATCCACCTTGCGCAAGATTTTGTGAAGGCCATAAGTAATCGAGGGATACATCTTATATGTTGTATTTTGAACGAAGTAGTGAGTGGTCAAAGAACCCGCCTCTTTTGATATTTACATGAGGTAGTTAGTGATTGGAGGACCCGTCCCTTTTTAGCAATGAAATTTTCAAATGGTATGGCGGTTTAAAGGCTCATATAAAGGTACCATCTTAGGTACAAGTAATTTGGTTTATGGGAACACGCTGTCTTAGGTATGGTAGTAAATCGTCGTGCATGCAGTGCAAGGTTAGGGTAGGTTTGCTGACCTTGATAAATATATAATTGGATGAAACCAAACAGGGTAAATTTGTTTATTGTGGACAGTTTATGCTTTTTAACCCATAATGACTTGTTGTTCTGACCTCCCTCCTCATTACAACTCTAAGGATAGCGCTAGCGGAAGAAAATCAATGGAAGCGGACATGTCTGGTATTTTAGTGACACTTAAGGTAGTAGCCATAGTCGGTACTTATTATCCTATCTTGATCCTGTTGTGAATTTGTCTATATTATACTCTGGTTATGCTCAGGCTTATTATTGCAGGTACCATATCAATACGATTCATCCTAGGATGGACTCGGATTTCGATTTTTGCCAAAGGTCAAATCTAGAAAAGTGTGGCTTGTTACACTATGCAAATTCAAATTACTCTCAAAATATCTCATTTTATCAAACTGTAACTACAAACAAGACTACGCATCCTCCAATTGACATCAATGAATAGCAGTACCTTAGACATCCCAAAATCTGGTCGAAAATCTGAATATTCAGTTTGGAGATAACATACGAAGAAAGGAAGAAGCGCCATTCGATTGTATTGAACCTACAGAAGAATTAGAAAATGTGGGCAAGAATGCTAATTCATTTTCTGCTAAAGCAAGAAGAAAGCGAACAACCGAAATCAACAGTAATAAATCTTCTTGTGCGAAATGCTGAAATCCTCCTCCATATATGCCAAATGGTAGTTGGACAAGCAAGCTGAGTTTTCATTTTGTTTTTTGAATGTTCTAAAGATAAAGCATGAACTAAAGTGAATGCTCTTTTTGGATTTCTGTATGGAATTTGTCCAATAGACGACATCAAAACAATTTTTCTAGAGAAATTGATTCTTCGAAGTAGTCTCGAAAAGAATAAATTTCCCGATTAGCGTTGGAAAAAATAAGGGGTTGGATTACTTGCAAAACAACAAAGTAGCGGCGAATGGCATGGATTTGGTAATGCATACCTTTTCTTATTTATTTTTTTCTTTATTTTTTTAGCAGTACTTCATCATTTGTAGCATAATCAAACTAATGCATTATATTTGGTTGAGCATAATAATCAATCTTTCAACGTGCAACTCTACAACGACATACTCTCAAAGGATGGCAAATGGATCTGTGTGCAACTAGAACCATCGGTATTGTGATTTCTACCTACATATATGATCCCAGTCTCGGTAGTTATGATGCACATGAAGACACCTTCTCCACCACTATTATAGGTGGTTGACCTCCAAGAAAGTACGAAGGAAAGAAAAAACCTCTATCGGTTGGACTGGACACAATGAATAAGTCAATGAGCGTTTAGCAGTCGCTGAACTCAAAACTAAATTGTACATGGAAGCAAAAGAAGTTAAGAGGCTTGAATGAGTCAAGAAAAGATAACGAAATCATGATAAAGTGCCACAGGTATTAGTTGGTGAGTTAGTGATAAGAAAATAAGAACTAGCTCGACAATAAAGAGTCGATGATATTGCTCTTTCAAGTTGAAACTTAAATGAACTCAATTTTGTATACAAAGGTTGTAAATGGAAAAGCAAAATTGACGATTACCATAAACTTCATGGGGGTAGGTCCTTAGTGTGTATCTTATTATTGGTTCTTGAATTTGTTCCATTATTGTGGACGTGTTATCATGAAAATGATTCCTCTTGTTTATACTAAAAATTCAAATAAAAATATGTTAAAATACATCAACATTTTAAAATAATCGGTAAGTAAAAGATATTAGAGAAAAATACCACAAATTTTATTTATTAATTTTACCACTGGTTTCCTATATGTTTCTAGTAGTGTTCGACTATATCTTCTCTGAGATAAAGATGAGCCTGTGGATCTAAAATATTTTTGATTCTCTGCATGTATTAGGAAAAATATTTGGGTATTTGTGATTTTTTTAGGTGAAATACCATAGCGATATTTGGATAATTTCTAAGTAGAAACTCCTATCCACCACTTTCTTCTCTAACGATCATATTATGTAAAAAAATATAAAATAATATGATATTAGATAATGCTGCAGGATCGTGCTAGTATACATCATTTCTCAACATATACATAAAACCTACCCCGAGCTACTCCAAATGCTCGTTTGACATTTTTTATCAAACTCTTTGGTTGTTTGGTGAATTTTGTTTCTTTTTCATTATTAGGTCTTATATAGGCTTGTCTACAGTTTTCCGCTTTGGATAAATTCCATATTCAAGGTAAAAACTGATAGAATATTCTATCTTTAGTGCCTATTTCGTGATTGTATGGATGTTGACACAAAAAATGGTACAATACCCAATGATTTCAACAATAATTAAACTAAAACAAAGAGATAAAATAAGGAATAAAATAATAAAAATGCTATAATAAAGAGAGATAATGATTTATAGTGGCTTGGCATTGATCGACCTACGTCCACTTAGGAAGTTTTATCATTTATTGCTGAAAATTACAAAGTACAATGCTCGGATTGATATTACTCCGAAGGAAGATAGTACAAAGAAACAAGAATGCCAAAAAAGGTTTATTTCTCGTCTATACAAGGGATATTTATAGTTCTGGTTCATGTTGTGAAGTCAAAGAGTCGTTATGGAGAAAGTCATACGCCAAGGGCCAAATAGCCATTATAAAGAAAGTCATTTCCAGTGAAGTTTGATTGCATTCTGATTCGGGGTCGTTGAGTTGTAACCTTTTGTCTGTTGGAGTTGTAGAGTTGGCTTGATTTATACTGATCCGGTTGATGGAGTTGTACCAATCCAAGCTGAGAAAGTCATACCGATCAATTGAGGAAGTCACATCGACATGGTTGTGGGAATACTTTAGAGTTATACTGAGTTGTAGTGTCGAATTCCTATTGATCCCTCCAAAGGATTTATACCGATCTGAGGTGTGAGGGCGAGCAATCATGTCATCGTAAATTACTGGTGATTCGATTGTGTGGATCCATAATTTTTAGGTGACCAGACTATGCAATCGCATGTTTTCCAAATTGAGCGGTCTGATTTCAGAGATGATCAATCAACGAAATATGAGTGATCCTATGAGTCAGTCAGACCTTTTCTAAGTAATCGGATGATGCCCGGAGGTGATCGAACCAAGTTGAGCTAACTTTTGATTCTCAAGCTATTTCTCGGTTCTAACGCTTAATCTGAGTTTATGCTGATAGTTAGGCCAAAAGATCAGGTAACTCTTGTACCCCAAATTATGTCTTATGTGAATATAAAGTGCTTTGAATCGAAACAAGATTAAATGATTACAATGATCTTCATGCCTCTTTCAGCGAACGATCGCGATCTTTCTTTTTAGTTGTATAAAACATGGACTATGTTGCTTTTGGAAAGTCATGGCACTTTGCCGAGTTCCAAGGGTATAAGTACACGATTCTAGCTTTTCTTTATGGTTTTGATCAATCTGGACTGGAAATCATCTAAATCTTTTTGGTAAACAACTGATTTCTATCAATTAAAAAAATTGAATGTTAGTCATTAGTTCCTGCTTACATCTCAGTGTAAGCACGTCATTGCTGGAATAGAGTCGTCGTATGCACTCACACACTCGTATGTGTTTTTGTGCGATACACTTACATTTTTTTAATAAATGAGAGTGCACTACATGGACATGGTCAAATGCATCAATGTCCAAGGTTTAATATATCTGGAGAAACATGCACTCCGTAATAGGATAATCTATTTTATATTGATGAGTACACGATTGATGTTCAATTCATGACTATGCCAATGATCAAAAACTTGGAAATTAATGCATATAACTGTGTATATGTGAACAAGTGTACCAAAAAGTTTCCATTTCTCATTTGTAAAGGAGCCTTTTGTAGTTTCAGTTCAAGAAAAGTCGGAGAGCCATTATGGGGAGAGTCATATAGGGCCCAAGGCCAAAATATCAATGCAACCAGATCAGTACCGATTAATCATCCTTTCAAGATGGGGACCACGACTTTGTTTGTTGTTCCCTCTGAGTCTTCTTAGTTTTGCAGTGAAGTTTGATTGTATTCGGATTTGAGGTCGTTGAGTTATAGCTTTTTATTTGTCAGAGTAGTAGAGTTGGCTTGATCGAATTCATACCGATACGGTTGATGGAGTTGTACTGATCCAAGCCGAGAAAATTATACTGATTCGATTGAGGAAGTCATACTGATACAGTTGAGAATACTTAGGAGTCATAATGAGTTGAAGTGTCAGAGTCCTACTGATCCCTCTGTGGGATCGATTCACATCGATCCTAAGTGTGAGGGTCGAGTAGTCGTGTCTTCGTGAATTTTTAGTGATCGTTCTATGTCGATCCATGATTTTTGGATGATCGGACTATGCCAATCACATGATTTCTAGAGTGGTCGGTCCAACTCCGAAGATGATTGATCAACGTAATCTAAGTGATCCTACGATCTAGTGAGTCACCAGTTTTTCTATATGATACCATGCAAATTACGAAATAACATTTTGAACTGGAGAAATTCCTGGTTCATTGATCCCATTTACCCTTTGTAAGGAAAAGATGGTAGATTTAGCTAATTTGTCAAGAACACGACTGAAGACAACGTTTGAGATATGGAACGCTCGCTTGAAACCAATGTCATATACATAGAGTTTTATGAAAAGCAACTCATTGTTGGTTGATTATGATCTACAACATAATTCCTTGCATATCACAAGTCTTTCCTTCTAGAAACACAACTTCCTTGGGTTGGATGGGTGCTTTCAGCATTTTTATGAGCCGTTAAATCCATCACTTTACTAATTATCATTGTTCATTGATTGGGTAGTGTTTAATGGTATTGTCATAATACGATGTTAATGAAGACGAGGGTGGGCAGTACCATAATCTTTTAAGGTTACTCATTTAATACTGATGGAAGAATGAAGGTAAAGAGTTTAATATATTTGGTGGTGTATTTGAATCGAATCCTTTCTCTGTATTTATAAGCCCATTTCATTTAATTATTTTGGTTTCATATAGCCATTTTGATGATAATGTTCTTTATGTGCATTGTAGCCATGTTTATGAAGGAAGTGGTGGTAATATCTTTTTTCAGTCAAATCAGACAAAAACATACAATTCCCCAATCACATCAAATACCGCAGTCACGTTGCACTGTTTTCCGCAAATGCCATCTATGTTCAGTGGCACATAATGGTATGGTGCTTGGTCTCATCAAACACAATAGCTACGTTGCACTTTTTTCATGAATATGAGCTATTTTTACGTAGACAAAAAAGTTGCAATGTCCGGTCACATTAAACATTGTGGTCACCTTGCACTCCTTCCACGAATGTTAGCTTTGTTCATAGAGACAAGAAGCTACAATTTTAGGTCCTATAGCCACAACTAAACGGTTTCCATGAATGTCGGCCTCCTACATTGAGATAATATGCTATAAGCTATAATTTATGTCTGCTTATGTTATATTTGAATGTTACTGAAGATGTCGGTTATTCATTATATTTCCCTTTTTTGGTAACACGACAATAAAACAATAGCACACTCCAGTTCACATATCAAAAGGCACAAATAAATTTGAATGATACATAATGATTTGATCAACATGCTTTACCTAGATTCTACATCAAACTATTACGAAGGTAGTAGTTATGCTATAGAATATCATTCTGTTGAACACGAGGCCTCCTAATCTTTTCTTTCAATTCTAAACTACAAAAAATAGCTCGAATAGAGATCATCTATCCACTGAACAAAATTGTCTCCATCCAGGTAAAGTGGACACCAAAAGTATTAGCGACAATATTATTTCAATGTCAAAATACTTGAACTGGTGATTTAAATCCATATAAGCATGTAAAATTTGTGGATTGTACCACCTCGACTTCAGTTGCATATAAGACATGGTATTTCGTGTTATTGTTGGGCAGGTTGTTTTGCTTGTTGATGGTCAACCTATAATTGTTACATTCATGTTTCAAGCTCTCCTTGTCAGATATCCTCATTTCGTTGCTCTTCAAATTTTGATATATCATACAACAGATGTTTTAGGTGGGGGATTAGAATTTGACTATCTAGAAAGATGATCTGTATGATCATATGATGATGGATAAGAAATGTGCATTTTAATTGTTACTGGTTTTAGTTTGAGGAGTGGTGAACCTCCTTTTATAGACATGGGTATTTATAAATAAGAGAGTCATTTATTATTGGATCAAGATAAGTAGATAATCTAATGTGTAACGCGAATCAAAAGTAGATCTAGTTGCTTGAAAAATGTTTTCATCTTCAAGCCTCTTCAATAATGTTACAGTAGAAATCACAAGATATCATAAAATCGTTGTAAGTTGTTTCGGTTTAACAATTGAACATCTCTCGTACGATCAGGATGATATTATTTAGGCTTCATTCACTAGGTTCCAAACCTTTCACGGCTTACATACACATCTTTATGCATCATCCTTTCATGTCTACAATCAACCTTAATATATGATTTCACAAGTCCAAGCAACTTAGAAGAAGACCAAGTAATGGCGGACATTGTAGTCTACAAATTTATAATAAAAGTATTGAAGAAAGGAAACGTTTTGAAAACAAATTTAAATTTTTTTATCTGCATCTCATGGAATAAGGGGATTCTTACTTAACAGGTGGAAAACATCAGAGAATTTGAATAGAAACAAACACAAGCATGTTTGTTTCTATGGTAAATGAAGTAACAGGTATGGAATACAATGACGAGTAGTAAACTTCATACCTTGATTCTGAAATATAGTAATGCAAAAAGATAATACAACGATAATACATCAACATTAAATAGAAACACTGGAAATATGGTAACACACAAATATAATACAATGATAACACACTAGTAGGAAGTAGAAACACCGATAATATAGTAACATACAATGGTGATAAAATGATAACAAACAGACAGAAAGTAGTATAATGCAATAAGTATATAATGAGAATAAAATGACAATATACTGACTAAAAATAGGAACACTGATATTCAAAGAAATCACAATCTAAATATCATCAGAATCACAATCCTCAAAACCAACTATATCATCATTCACTTTAGGTTAGGGTTGGCAATTAGAACCGAAAACCGAAAAACCAAACCGACTCAACCCAAAAAGACCCAGACCTAAACCGAACCCGACGGATCTTGGGTCGGGTCTAAGTGATGAAAAATATGATAGACCCGACAAAACCTGACCCGAATTGACCCGACCCGAAAGACCCGACCAAAAAGCATTGAAATATATGTATTTCTAGTGTTGCTACCCAATGGAACCCGAATAGACCCGACCCGAACCGAAGTCCGGGTCTGGTCTAGATTTTGGAAATGTATGGTTTAGACCCAACAAAACCCAATCCGCCTAGACTCGAGACCCAACCGATCAGGTCTGGGTCTATCGGGTCGGGTCGGGCCTAATTGCCACCCCTACTTTAGGTCTAGGATGATATTGCTTCTCATCACCAATGGTAAACTTGTTAATATCAGCAATCAAATCGGATATGCTACGTTGATGCTTGGCTTACATGATCTATCACAGTATTAATTGCATCTGATATAAATCCTCATATATGAAAGTAGCAGGATCTAGAAACTACGAAGCCTCTTCCTTGGGAATATCGACATATCTATCACCATCCGATGTTATAGGTACACCAACTTTCCAATCATAATCTACTCTCAGGATGGGTATGGAGCATGATATACCTGAGTGCTCTGTGTAAGGCCCAGCAAAATCGAGGGTACAACACCACTTTGGATGCCTGCAGATCCTAACAAATCAGCTGATGCAACATGAATGAAAGTAGTTATATGTGGTGAAGCATAAAATCATCGTCAAAACATTGCATTATCCTGAATGATGATGATGAAATAATTATTTGACCACCAGTCATATTCCTAAGTTTCCTTTAAAGTGGTACTATCATACACCTTCAAAAAAGGTGTATTGATCCAGGAGTTTATTACCAAGAATAATATCACCATCTAAGGTCATCCTTCAGGCACACTCATCGAGGAACCAATAACAACCTCCCATGAAAGAAGATGACACAGTAACGAAAAACGTCTAACTGATAGCAATTTTGGATGAATTACGCTCTTGTTGGTCATATAAGGTGAACTACCATAAGACTGCCAAATAGTACTCACCTTTTAGTGCGTAACTCAATCTGACTGTGGACCACAGCGAATATATGATGGGCCTATCCTCCTTGCAATGATCTAAGGCTCTCATGGTCTCATGCTCTAACTCGAGAAAAGAAAAGTGGTAACATGGGGTTTACCATCGGATAAGTCAAATTACGGAACTGATAATAGAAGCATTGTAGAATCTCCTAAATACAGTAATATATGTTAATTTCATCTTAACAACGTGTTGTTGATCCAAATAGCGATAAAATCATGCTATAGTAGGAGTCCTTCAATCATATTGATTGGATGATCAAATAGTAACTTCACAACGGTTACTAGATGTTCAATCACAGTGTGCTTGATGAGTTTAAAAAAATAGTTTTTCCATCATAAAAAAAGTAGAGCAATCCTTAAATTGTCTTCTTCTTTATAAGAATATATCAATTTAGAGATTTCTTATCTAATGTAACATAAGTTAATCAATCATGTAAATCAAAACGCGACTTTGCATCAGATAAAAGGCCAAAGCGCTAGTGGTGCTCATCATACGATTAAATCTTTCCTCGTCCAATTCCTGGTGCATTGAGCATAGCAAGGTCTAAACGGGTCAACCATCTCTCCAATTCTAAAATGAAATATATAGGTGGCCTTCCATGAACATATGACTAACGCACCGGTTAATTGGATATCCTAATTTAACAGGTTTTCAATGCTTATTAAATCAATTTATGATTATTAAAGGTATTAAAAGTCTTCAACAAATTAGTGGTAATTAAGTAAATACCCACTCAAATAATCACCAAGTTTTATATTTCAAAGAAATGTGTGAATAATGTTATGAGTATCAATATTTTTGAGTTAATGTGTAAAGAAGGATAATACTAAGCCAAGAGCACAGGATGCAGTTACGACGAACCTAGTTATAAATAAATCGTATTTTCAATTTGTAATCAAAAAATATAATTGAAAATGTAATATAAAGGTAGATAGCTTATAGGATCTTTGATGCAAGTGCTAACATGTTTTTCTTCATTCAGAAGTATATGAAAATTGTTCAATTCCTTGTCGTATTCCAAAATTTGATTGATATGTGGGTCCACAAATGCATCCCGTCTATACCTTGCTTTTCTTTGTCAAATCGCGTCTCGTCTAATGGAGCTGGAGCATTAATCTCTTCTTCAACATGGGTGTTTTCCTCGTCTCTCATGAGGTTTTCTTCACTGCAACTACCGCTGCCTCACAACACTCTCTCTGCTTTTGCTATTATTCCCTCTCTGTTTTCATTATTTTTTCTAGGACAGAGCAGTTGAAATGGTGAGGGAAGATTTGGGCGAGGGGAAGAGGAAGAAAAGGGTATGTCCTGGCCCTACAACAAAAACACCACATTACAACGGTGGAAAACCATTGTAATTACATTTTACAATGGTGGGATAACCGTCGTGTATTAAGCAATTGTAATAGACTAAACTCTTTTACAACTGTTCTACACTATTGCGACACCGTTGTAATATGTAAATTTTACAACTGTTTTCAACCGTTGTAATAAAATTTATTACAACAGTTATACACCGTTGATTGACAGTTGTGTTTTAAAAAAAATAGACATATTTTGCAACTAAAATGAACAATACACTAAATATAGCAATACTTCATAAGCAAATCAGATATAACAGTTATTTACAAACTAATTTATTAAATACTCAAATTTTCAATACTACAAATAATTTTTAGAACAAATTTCACGTATTATTACATATTTGACTATTACAAAGCAACTTGGTACAAGCACAAGTTATCCACAAAAAATTGCATATCCTACGGGAGTACACTAGTCGAAGACAACAAAATCTTTACGCCATTTATCTTTTTGGTGCAAGTTCACTGTAGTGATCTGAAACTTGTTGCATAAGAACACATCTACTATTAGAAAAAGAACAAAAAGTGTTTTTTTAAGCTAGCAATACCAAATCTTAATAGCAGCAAATATAACTAGCATTCTACACACAAGCTACAACATATATACATATACGTGTGTGTGTAAATATATATATATATATATATATATATATATATATATATAAATACACACATATATATACTTACATAAATATATACATAGTTACATATATATGTAAGAATCGACATCATAATAAACACAATTTTACACTAATCGACCGACTCGTTAAAACGATTAACCGACCGACTCACTGGAACTCTACTCCAATTATTAATAAAGATATACAACGGACCAAGTTTAATTTAAATTGACACTTATCTATATTGCACATTTCAAAGTTATTCATCCAAGATTTATTATTGAACTCCACCAACGTAAACCTTGTAGAAGTAGAAATATAAGAACAATGTTTGCAGGTGCTCAACATTTGAGAATTCAAAGATTACCTGTAATTGCGGAAAAATGCAAGCTTCACCGTCAACAAGCAATCCATCTGTGGCACGAAGAAGACGATCTTATGCTCTAAAAAGAATAATCAAAGCTTCTAGAAGGTCATGATTCCTAAACAATTCCACAATTAACGTCACTATTCTTTGATAAGTCCGCCACATTTTCTGACTTCTCTTATCATCTCTAGCAATCCATGGTTGTAAATCCATCTAAGCCTATCAAAGATCAAAGAAATCAATAAGAGATTGAATATATGATGTTGCACGGATTAAAACATTTATAAATAGTTAAAGATGACTTCATTACACAATGAAAACAGATTCAAGCAAATATTGTACCTAAAGAACAATAGCAGTTAACGCTTTTGTTGGTGAAGCTAAAACAACATCACAAAGTGCATCCACTACCTAAAAATTAATAAAATAGTGGTAGTCATTTTCCAATACCAAGTGGTTCTGAGATAAAAATAAATTACTATACTTGGAAAATACCTATCTCAACCTTGTTGAGCCGAAGTACTCTCCGCACTCATTTGTATTTCGGGTGATGCAATCAATTTGTCTCAATCTGAGCTGTTTTCAACCTGCTATCCTAAATAAATCCAAGTCTAGCACTTTAATTTTGATGCAACTGTTTACCAATATTGGGTTGTCAATGAATGTTTCAACAAATCATGACATGTGGAATACAGTTTATTGTTACTGTGGAAGATTTATAGCATGTCAACTGTTGAGGAAAGGATCGTGCATTTTATTTTATTTTTTAAAATTGGTAGGTTTTTTTATTAATTAGTAAATAACGTTACATAATACAGGTTCTCATACTAACCAGAGTACATGCAAGAAGCCAAACAAAAAAAGAAATAGAAATACAACTGAAAAAAAATGATAAATAAAACAAACTAGGCCTATGATGAGGCCACGATTTCCACTCTCCAAGATCTGCCTGGCAGATTAACCGCAATCTGTTTACCAATGTAATAACAGTTGAAAGACTTTAAGCAAAGCTACATATATTTGTTCCATTAGATAAGTCCTTATTACAACCAAATACATCAGCTCAAAAAAATGAGCAATGAACCAGCTTTGAATTAATATTTCCAGATGAACATAAAGCAGATCATACATAATCCATGATGTCTTCATGTCCAAAATAAATCATGCTGGTGACTACAGTGTCAAAATGTTGATTAACCCGCATCATCGATAGCTGCCAAATCCCTAAACATTGTTCCGTCATAACTGCTCCTTTCGTAAGCCGCATATAAGAACCCAATAATATTAATGCAAACAATTTCCAGTCCTATTTATCAAACCTTCAATTTGTGAAATGACCCTGCTTTTAACTTGATTTCTAGTATATTTTTTTTTAAATAATGTTGCATACAAATGGCTTTCTAATTTCAAAGTTATCAGCCAAAGCCATTCTTTTGTAATCAAAAATCCACGATCACAAAATTTTACCAATATAAAAATATTAGTTCATATGGAATATATTCAGATATGTATAGGTAGATATATATATATATATATATATATATATATATCCCTCTTGCTTTAAATCAGAGTAGAAAGAAGATAAGAGATCCATTGACCTCATTATAGATCAGTGTTAAACACAGATCTAAAACTGATACTCTTATGCCTATAAAAGTGATACTTTTGTATCATAGGGCTAAAAATGATACTCTTATGCATGGAAAATGATACTTCTGTGACTATCAATAAAATGATATTCTTGTGACTGCAAAAAAGATACTGTTCCTATAGAAATGGTACCTTCAAAAATGATACTGTTGTTCCCACAAAAATGGTACCTTCAAAAATGATACCTAAATACAAGCAGAAATGTTACTTGCAAAACGACACTTTTTCAAATTTGATACTCTGATGTATATAGAAATGATACTTGTAAAATGATGCTATCAAAGTATACTGCTATGTATACATAAAAAATACCATTAAAATGATGTTATCAAAACTGATACTCTTATGCATACATAAATGATACTTTTGTATCTAAAAATGATACTCTTGTATCTACAAAAGTGATACTCTTGTATCTAATGTGTGTTTTATTGACCTCATTAGAATATTATGAATTTTTGTAAGAAAACAGAATCATTGGTTTATGATAATCTATACAATCAGAAAGTCATATATATATATAATGTGTTATGTGCATGTTTATTATCCTGGGCCTTCGGTACATATGTATACATTGCACCCTTGGTTAGTCCTCCACTAGGCTGAACTGAACCAAGTGTGCCCATGTGCATCACCTTTGTATTTGAGTTTGAATGAAAGAATTCACCAACCATCAGGCTTAATAAACTTGCACATATACATGTTTCTTCGCAATTTGATTCCAGATTAACTACTACAAAATAAACTAGCATTTTCCATCATTTCGATATATTTTGTCAAAACTCCAATTTTCATAGGTGAACTCTAAAATAATACAGTTAAATATATCCTCAAACAAACTTTGAATCTAACCCAAAACAATTACAAAACCATAAAATCATATGACTCTTTAAACTGCCATACATTTAACACTTTATTACATAATCTTAACAATAAGATATATCTTGAAATTCATGTAGATTAAACATTCTGGAACTCCTTTGTTAACCTAAGCTAAGCTTGCTAATTTATTTTCCCCTCAAAACCATGTCTTTAATCTGTTACTTAGTATCTTCATTTCCTGGAAAACAATGGAGACTGCCTCATTATAAATGAGACACCCCATATGCCATGAGCAAAATAGGGTCAGATTGGTTTGTCTGGTATGAGCAATCATTAAATCATAGTTTAAATGATGAAACATAAATAAAAGTCATGAAAATTCTATTTAGAATTCTATTTGAACAAATGTGCATGCCTTGTGATAATATGCAGGTGCACATATCTTTTATACAAAATCAGTGAGTGTTTAAAACAGAAATCATATATGGAACACAACATCACATCAAACATTAGTCAAACAGGTTGGAACCAAAGTTATGAAGCCATTTAACCTGTATACTTATTACTGGAATCTTTCATGTCCTAATATCCAGGAAAGCTCAAGTTCCTCATTCATTCATGGGTTATCAATTTATATCCTGGTGTTCACAACCCATTTTCTAAATTAATGAGTATTTTTAAAACAGAGGTGGCACAAGAATTATATCATCACAATAACAATTCATCAATCCCGAGAAACCAATATGATTAAGCCCTGTAAATATAACACTTGCCACCAGATTTCTCATAAAATCCAGTAAAACTCAAGTTCCTGCGTATATCTTATCATTCTTTTCAATCATGGTTCAATAATTCATTCCCTGGTCTCACCTGCATTTGGGATCACGGGGACACATTGTAGTGAACTAATTAACATCACTACACAAAGATCTCGGGACCAAATTAGGCCATGTGTCAAACTTGCAACTCAAGTACAAGCCATCCGCAGTCTTCTTGACCAAACATTAGGTTATTAAGTTTTTACCCTTATATCTTATTATCCAAGCAGATGAATAAAACATAGCACTTAATCAACCATTAATCACACAATTGTCCATGTGACTAGGAAACATTTACTCAAACAGGGGTCAATCAACTATCCAGCCAATAAATTATCATATTACATTAGTGGTATAATATTTCAATCATAGATCATCACATAACTTTTCATATAATTGGCAATCAGTGTTCATAGAAAGTTAAAACACCCATTCAGCTAGTGCATAATCAAACATTTGGGTTTTTCCTCAATAATAGATAAATATTTGTTCATTGCATCTGGTACTGATGTATGGCATTTGGAATGTTTTATTTTTGAAAAATCACTATGATTTAACTGGTTCTAGGAAGGATAAACCCGGTTGAATCACAGATCTTAGCATTTGATTGAGAGCTCAGCATATAGAAAATCTACAACACTATCATTCAAACTTGAGCCTCAGCACATATACATATGTATATTGCAGCCCCTTATTTCATTTTCATAATTTATACCATATATAAATACCATTTACAACAAATCAGGAATAAACAGTTTGGGGTTGAGTTTATGTAACGAAAAGGAATTTCGCTCGATCCGAATCAGTCGCTAAACCGACCCATACCGTTCGAAACCCCTGATTGTTTTGAGAACATGACAAAATAGAACGCATACAGAAGAACATTTCATTGTTAATTACAACAATTCCATCAGAATACAAGAATATACAGAGTATGAATAAATAATATACATAACAAATTATCAGAGATTACAATAAATAACATAGCAGCGGAAAATAATACAATACACAGCTGAAGGAGATATACGGTTACAAAGCTTTCCGGATATCATTCCAGCTGTAAACCAAGTTCCTGTGAATATAAATCTGCAAAACCAAAACTACTAGCTGTCCGTGTCGAAAATAGGGGCACCCAGAGTTTAGGTTAAAACAATAAACTCCCGGTCAGTCATGGGCCTGGTGTGAGAACTAAAACAGTTATTAATCTTTATTTTAAAGTTCGGTAAATCAAGGGACCACGCCGTATAACATAGAACGGGTTTCCTCCCAAGAATACCAGTGCATAAACAAACAGCGCAATGCTAAATAAAGAAAAATGAAGCTATTATAAGACCCAGATCCCATCACACAATGCAACGCAAGCCGGAGGATAGGGTTTTTACCTTATAATAGCCAAAGAATGCTTGATACGCTAAATTTCATGTTTTTAATTCTTAATCAGACTCCAACCGTAAATTAGTAAGAGAACGTTTCCCTAAGTATTAACCCCAAAGGCCGAAACCAACATCAGACTAATACCCAGGAAACCACCCATCTTAGCTCGTTTCCAGTTAGTTTCTGATTTTATATGCAATCATAAATATCAATCATAGGCGGCATGAATGTCCCATACCACTATGTCGCCATATATAGGTATACAATCAAAACCGCAAAATGTCGTATTGGAAGTTGGGTTATCATTCATGGTATGAACCGAGCCAAAAGATAGTCCTCTACCGATTCGAGACGCTCTAGTCCGCCCCTCAGGATCAGAGCTCGAGTGACCCTTGGATCGTCAGGGCCGGTCCACACGGAGTGGATTAAAATGCCTGAACATGCTTTTCCCCGCCCTATGGGGCGTAAATGAGACAACGAATGACTCCATCGGCTTCACATAGTCACCAATATATCCGAAGTGCCTCGCAACAGCAACAACCACATAAGTCAAACTCGTCAGGGTGTGTAAAACCACTGACGCCACTTCTAACTAGAAGGAAACGCATGCCCTCCCTGATGTCCTCTCCCGTTTCTGGTTCATACCGGGTGTGAAACTCGCGAAGTAAACGTTACACAAAGCTATGCCACAAAGGCCTTGCATTGATCATCAACCACAAGACTTTGCTTTTCAACAGAAGCCTTGATCATTTGCCACTTAGGCATGCCACACAAGCAATTCACTCTATGCGTTTGATACCATCAGTATATAACCCCTGAGCTCATGCGTCTCAGAGAAGGGCGTTAAGCAAGAGAATAAATTCTCCGCCGCCAAACAGATATATATTTTATAGAAATCAATCACATAGAATAAAATCCAATGTCAGACACACAGTCCATTTACAAGTCCGTTCTGGGTCTGAACGAAACCGGAGGCACCTAGTACCCCACATATCCATCGATCTCCAAGTACGTCTGGACGATCACCAACTGATTCCCTGCTCTTGGGTGTACGGCCCAATCAAGATCATCAGTAATTATCCAAACGACGTGAAGACCTCCGGTCTATAACCATCGATTTCATCTTCGACAAATCGTTGAATCAGTTATTCAAAAAGGGATAAACCCAGTCTTTCTAAATGACTCGCGTATATAATAAACAAGTGTTACACAAACACAACATACGCCTCATTCCAATTCATCAGTCACTAACCGTAAATTAACAAGAGAGTAATTCCCCAAATATTAACCCCGAAGGCCGAAACCAACATCAGATCAATTCCCAGGAAACCGTTCTGCTTAGCTAACCTACAGTTAGTTTCTAAATTCACATTCTTAGGGAAAGGTTCCCATTAATTTTATCAAAAATAAATTCTTTTAAATTTATTCTTTAATCTTCCTTTGAGTATCACTTCAAACTAGTCGGGATTAACGAACCACACCGAAGTGAACATTTATTTTATTTCCCAATCCCAACCTATTCATCCCATGAAGTAAAACTGGTAATACTTCATATCTAACACCACGGTGATATCGGTAAATTCAATTACCATTTCACATTCAAATCTAGTTAAAGATTTAACTATCGCCTGGAGCAAAATTGGTGATACTCCATTCCCGATCTTTTCAATCTAATTAAAGATTCATTAAAACTCCACTTAGTTTTAATCTTTAACTGGGTTAAAGAATCAGTGTCATTTAAAACACGGTTCACGATAAACCCCAAAATCACATTCCATTCTATCAGCTTTTAACCGTAAAATAGCAAGTGAGCAATTCCCTAAGTATTAACCCCGAAGGCCGAAACCAACATCAGATCAATACCCAAGAAACCATTCAACTTAACTAATCTCCAGTTAGTTTCTGATTTTGTTAACTCCGTTGGGTCTAAATACAGTATTATTGAAGATACCATTCACGACAACACTAAATCACATTCCATTAATTATCGGGTTAAAGAACAAGTGTTATTTAAAACACCGTCCACGATAAACCCAAAAATCAATTCAATTCCAATTAAATACCATTTAATTGGTACACTTCATTAAATCTAAATAAAAAGATTTAATCTTTTTCTCAACTGGGTTTAAGAACAGTGTTAATGAAGACACCATTCACGACAAACCCAAATCACATTTGATATTAAATACAAGGCTCTGAATAGAAAATATACCGGCTTATATTCAATATCAAATTCTACGACCAACAAATATCGTATTAGAAATAACAATATTAATATATCTTTCAAATTCCCATAACAATATCTGTATCATCACGAAATCCAACATCGAAATATTCCGAAGACAATTTCGATTCAAATCTATTCCAATTCAATTATTGGGAATTCTGGTTATTTTAAAAATAACTAGAATTATAATTCTAGTTCAAAACTAGTTCATTTTAATAAAAATCTATTTTTATCTTTTCAAATATGGAGTTTTTCATCCCATTTCTTCACAAATCATTTCTTATGATTTTACACTAATTATTAATATTTTTAATAATTTTATCAAGGCCCGTACAGTCGATTTCCATCAACGGCCATCGAACTGCACTTACAGCGACCATTTCCAAATTTGATTTGGACATAATTCCAAATCCAACCGTTAGATTTCAAATCACTAATATTCATTAGAAAGCTCTTTTCGATACGAACCCAACAGTTCTGGTTTTAGGAGAATCCGACGGTCGGATCTCCCGTAATATCCATTCGAAGTCAATGGTCGAAATTCGCGAACTGCCGCGGCGCGTTCTATTCAGGCCATTTTATATATATAATATATATTTCGTCGATTTCCTTTTAAAACATAATTTATAAATCATTTTAAATTCGTTTTCAAAACGATTTCAACTTCATATTCAATTTCTAATCAAAATTGAATTTTTCAATATAAATTCGTTTTAAATTCATGTCAAATTGATTTCAATTCAAATCGATTTTAATTCGATTTGAATTCATTTTCTTTTCAATTCAATTCGAATTCATTTTATATCCAATTCAATTTGAATTCGTTTTATATTCAATTCAATTCGAATTCGCTTTATATTCAATTCAATTCAATCTAATTCGAATTTCAATTCTTTTCAATATAATTCGAATTTCAATTCTTTTCAATATACATTGAAAAATGAATAAAATCGATATAAATCTCGTTCGCGTCAAAATGGCGTCAATCTAATCAACCCGGCTTCATATATTTCTATTTTCAAATATTTTATTCCAAATATTTCTATTTCAAATATTTCTTTTTCGAATATTTCTATTTCAAATATTTCTATTTCAAAACTGGAATGAGGCCCAATCAATTCCCATAGATTTCCATACAACGTATGTATATATCAACAACGACAAATAATCAACCATCATCCAAAGTGCATTCTACACTGTATAAGCATCAAATATAAATATTTAACGCTTATAACAACTTGTCAATCAATCGATCGACATACAACTAATTATTGGGATTAGTGTACGTCATATCTCATCCCAATACCCGTATGGGGTTTCAAACAATCAAACACATATTTTATTTGTGCAGTTGGGCGATGTGTAAAATTTATCGTCCCAATCAATATCAGTCAGATGTGTGTATATAAACAAATCGTTCGATTTGTTTATATTAATTTATTTCAAACACACGTTAGAAAATTCTCTTTTTAACTAAAAAATATTTTTAACTATATAAATATTTTATTTCATTTCACATCACACAATCAACTACACATCAAAATCAAGCATACAAGCCGTCCATGGTCTGTGGACGACGGGTGTCGGTTGCTACTAAACGCCGTCTGCATCCTAGTATATATTTTAACTAGAAAAATTAAATTAAAGGTGAGAAGTTCTCACCGACTAGCTAATCCAAACGCCACGACTCTCCTTATGTAGAAAATCTCCGTCGTTTCTTCTTTCGTCCATTCCACTGTCCGTAGCCACTACATATATAAAAACTACATTTTTATACTGCTGTCTTCTAAAATAAAAAATCACATTTTTATTTGTTCACTTTCAATTTAAAAATCATATTTTTCCTTAACCATTCTAATGATCAAAATCGTATTCTTACTTTGCTACACATATGATAAAAATTCTATTTTGGCATCGCTACTATATAGATAAAAATTCATTTTTTACATCGCTACTATATAGATAAAAATTCTATTTTTATAACGGTGTTCATATAATAAAGATTATATTTTTATCATGCTATTCTCTATATAAAGATTTCGCCTTTTCAAATGTAAAAGATTTAATTTTTATTACATCACTATAAAAAAAATAACATTTTTAGCTAAATAAAAATCCTAGCTTTAACTTATATAAATATCAGTTCTTTCATATCTAAAAATCTCGTCTTTTACATATTAAAAATATCGTCTTTTACTTACTAAAAATCTCGCCTTTCACTTTAACTCATATAAAAAAAACTGAAAATAAAAGAAATTAAATTTGGATTTAATAATAAAACTAAATGGAAATAAATTAAAACTCACATTCATTGAGGAGATTGGGTCTTGGCCGCTGGTGGGGGGAGAACGGCGCTCGGTGGAGGTGGAGCAGGCGGCGCTGGTGGTGAGGGGAGGCTGCGGTGGTCGGATTGGGTTGGTTAGGGTTTGGGTTCGAGCGGCTAACGGGGTGGAGGGAGAGAATCGAATAGAGGAGGGAGGAGCGAACGGGGTGGGGGCGGGGGGGGGGGGGGGGGGAGGATCTCGATCCCCGTTGGCGGCTTAGGGGGGCAACGGTGATGCTCCGCCTCGAGGTGGGTAACGTTGGGGCTTTAGGCGCGTTTCCCCTTTTTTATTCTTCTAAACAAAATAGAAAAGTAAGAGAGAGAGGGAGAGATGAGGGTAATAATAAAATATATATATTTATTTTAATAATATTTCTTTCTTCCAAAAAGTAACTTCTTCATTCGATCCCTAAACGAGACCCAACGACTGTCGCCCCTAGCTAATTACCACCATTCTGAACACAATGGGATATGTATCGTAAGCCTGTTTGGCCGTTTCAAACAGTTTTTTGTCAAAATCAAAATATACCTCTATATATTGAATTTGAACGCACATTTCAATTTACTGGGGTCATATACGGACCCGAAAAATTCCAGAAAAATTATTTCTAGCTTCGTATTGACGATACGGTCCTAACAAACTAATTTCGTTAAATTTGAAGACCATTTGAAAAATGGTCATTTTCCAGTCGATTAAAATCAACTTAAACTGGTAAAACGCGTTTTCCTTTGCCACGCTCACGTATTGATTCGAAAAATTATGAAATTTGAAATCTAGCAATAACTTGACATCACGGATCCAACAAAAGTGGTTTCTTCGAAAACCGAAGTCGTTTGCAAAATTTCCATTTTTAAGGGCCTGAATTCCATAGCGACTATTCAGAATTTTCAACTGGGCATACCTTTTTATCCCCGCTATGAAATTTCAATTTTTCGGATTCGTTGGAAAGATAGTCTCAATTAGATTCAAATAATTTTGGTTTCACTAAAATCCGGTTTATTTTGCACCCGGTACATTCATTTGAATTTGAAATCGAATTATCGAACTACCACGTCATTTTCAATTTCTTTTATAATTATATATATAATTATTTATATTCTAACAACGTTGCGAATAAATATATACGTTCAAATTCTTTTCAAAATAAATTTCTCATCGTTTTGTTTAAAATAATTCATTTTAAATGTACAAAATTCACTAAAATTGCCAAAATAAAATTTTTAAATTGGCTCGCATTTCCGGGTTGTTACAATCTCCCCCACTTAAAACTTTTCGTCCCCGAAAAGAACGAAGCCAAAAGTTGTTTTACAAACCAACTCAATTTTCTTTATTTTCATTACGGCTTAAGTTCTTCAACTTTTCAGTTTCTAAGAATTCAAAAAAATTGGCTAGCACCCTAAATTTCCGAAAAATTTCGCCATAACCTCCCCTGCACCGGGTGCACCGGGAAAATCCCGAAATTGCCATACAGGCCCTCTGATCTCAAAAAGAAAAAGCCAAGCGGCTAGCCAATCGGCTCATAAAATCATCATCACCCAAACAAAATAGTAAATTATGGTAAACATGTACCTATTTGTCGGGCAAACAATTTTATTCTTCTGCTCAAGCCTCCTTGCTATGACCTGTTCAATGTAAGTACATGTATATGCATGCAAATGCGACTAATTTTCAATACAATTCACTATTTGATTCAATTTGTCTAAATGGTTCAAATTTTAAGTAATCAACCAATAATCAAACAACACAATCAACAATCAATTAGTTTATTAGCTTTTCAAATTCATAACTTTGATATATAGTCAAAAATCAGATTTTTGATGCCAAATCACAACAATAGGCCCTATCTAATTTTGGTTCTTACACCAGTCAATAGGAAATATATAGAAAGCCCACTTTCGTCACTCGAACATAAATTCTAATGATGGAGCTCCATCATCAAAATCATCTCCGGGCGATTAGAGTGTAATTCTATATCTATCCAGTATATTAAAATTTCAAATACACGTGGATCAGGCGTATACGCAAAATCTTTATATACTGAACTGTCCAAATCCAATAAAAAATATATAATCAAATACGAATAATTGGTTTAAATTTCAAAACAACATTTGTTTTCATTTTAAAATATACTCTTCACACTCGTTCTAGGATACTACTGATCCCATCTCTAATGAGTCATTCCCATTGGATATTACTAATCCAATTTCTAATGAATTCTTTCATATGGTTCTAACTTGTCTTTTTCTCTGTGCTTTGTAAACCAAAGCTCTGATACCAACTGTAACGAAAAGGAATTTCACTCGATCCGAATAAGTAGCTAAACCGACCCAGACCGTTCGAAAACCCTGATTGTTTTGAGAATACGACAAAATAGAATGCATACAGAAGAACATTTCATTGTTAATTACAACAATTCCATCAAAATACAAGAATATACAAAGTACGAATAAATAATATACACCACAAATTATTTGAGATTATAATAAATTACATAGCAGCGGAAAATAATACAATACACAACTGAAGGAGATATACGGATACAAAGCTTTTCGGATATCATTCCAGTTGTAAACCAGGTTCCTGTGAATATAAATCTGCAAAACCAAAACATCTAGCTGCCCGTGTCGAAAATAGGGGCACCAGAGTTTAGGTTAAAACAATAAACTCCCGGTCAGTCATGGGACTGGTGTGAGAACTAAAACAGTTATTAATCTTTATTTTAAAGTTCGGTAAATCAAGGGACCACGCCGTATAACACGGAACGGGTTTCCTCCCAAGAATACCGGTGCATAAACAAACAGCGCAATGCTAAATAAAGAAAAATGAAGCTATTATAAGACCCAGGTCCCATCACACAATGCAACGGAAGCCGGAGGATAGGGTTTTTACCTTATAATAGCCAAAAAATGCTTGATACGCTAAATTTCATGTTTTTAATTCTTAATCAGACTCCAACCGTAAATTAGTAAGAGAACGATTCCCTAAGTATTAACCCCGAAGGCCGAAACCAACATCAGACTAATACCCAGGAAACCACCCATCTTAGCTCGTTTCCAGTTAGTTTCTGATTTCATATACAATCATAAATATCAATCATAGGCGGCATGAATGTCCCATACCACTATGTCGCCATATATAGGTATATAATCAAAACCGCAAAATGTCGTATTGGAAGTTTGGTTATCATTTATGGTATGAACCGAGGCAAAAGATAGTCCTCTACCGATTTGAGACACTCTAGTCCACCCTTCAGGATCAGAGCTCGAGTGACCCTTGGATCGTCAGGGCCGGTCCACACGGAGTGGATTAAAATGTCTGAACATGCGTTTCCCCGCCCTATGGGGCGTAAATGAGCCAATGAATGACTCCATCGGCTTCACATAGTCACCGATATATCCGAGGCGCCTCGCAACAGCAACAACCACATAAGTCAAACTCGTCAGGGAGTGTAAAACCAATGACGCCACTTCTAACTAGAAGGAAACGCATGCCCTCCCTGATGTCCTCTCCCGTTTCTGGTTCATACCGGGTGTGAAACTCGCGAAGTAAACGTTACACAAAGCTATGCCACAAAGGCCTTGCATTGATCATCAACCACAATACTTTGCTTTTCAACAGAAGCCTTGATCATTTGCCACTTAGGCATGCCACACAGGCAATTCACTCTATGCATTTTATATCCATCAGCATATAACCCCTGAGCTCGTGCGTCTCAGAGAAGGGTGTTAAGCAAGAGAATAAATTCTCCGCCGCCAAACAAATATATATTTAATAGAAATCAATCACATAGAATAAAATCCAATGTCAGCCACATAGTCCATTTACAAGTCCGTTCTGGGTCTGAACGAAACCGGAGGCACCTAGTACCCCGCATATCCATCGATCTCGAAGTACGTTTGGACGATCACCAACTAATTCCCTCCTCTTGGGTGTACGACCCAATCAAGATCATCAGTAATTATCCAAATGACGTGAAGACCTCCGGTCTTCAACCATCGTCTTCATGTTCGACTAATCGTCGAATCAGTTATTCAGAATGGGATAAACCCGGTCTTTCTGAATAACTCGCGTATATAATAGACAGGTGTTACACAAACACAACATACGCCTCATTCCAATTCATCAGTCACTAACCGTAAATTAACAAGTGAGTAATTCCCTAAATATTAAACCCGAAGGCCGAAACTAACATCAGATCAATACCCAGGAAACCGTTATGCTTAGCTAACCTTCAGTTAGTTTCTAAATTTCACATTCTTAGGGAAAGGTTCCCATTAATTTTATCAAAGACAAATTCTTTTAAATTTATTCTTCAATCTTCCTTTGAATATCACTTCAAACTAGTCGGGATTAACGAACCACGCCGAAGTGATCATTTATTTTATTTCCCAATCCCAACCTATTCATCCCATGAAGTAAAACTGATAATACTTCATATCTAACACCACGGTGATATCGGTAAATTCAATTATCATTTCACGTTCAAATCTAATAAAAGATTTAACTATCGCCTGGAGCAAAACTGGTGATACTCCATTCTCGATCTTTTCAATCTAATTAAAGATTCATTAAAACTCCACTTCACGATAAACCCCAAAATCACATTCCATTCTATCAGCTTTTAACCGTAAAATAGCAAGTGAGCAATTCCATAAGTATTAACCCCGAAGGCCGAAACCAACATCAGATCAATACCCAATAAACCATTCAAATTAACTAATCTCCAGTTAGTTTCTAATTTTCTTAACTCCGTTGGGTCTAAGAACAGTATTATTGAAGATACCATTCACGACAACCCAAAATCACATTCCATTAATTATCGGGTTAAAGAACAAGTGTTATTTAAAACACCGTACACGATAAACCCAAAAATCAATTCAAATTCAATTCCAATTAAATACCATTTAATTGGTACACTTCATTAAATCTAAATAAAAAGATTTAATCTTTTTCTCAACTGGGTTTAAGAACAGTGTTAATGAAGACACCATTCACGACAAACCCAAATCACATTTGATATTAAATACAAGGCTCTGAATAGAAAATATACCGGCTTATATTCAATATCAAATTCTACGACCAAAAAATATCGTATTGGAAATAATGATATTAATATATCTTTCGAATTCCCATAACAATATCTGTGTCATCACGAAATCCAACATCGAAATAATCCAAAGACAATTTTGATTCAAATCTATTCCAATTCAATTATTGGGAATTCTGGTTATTTTCAAAACCATTTCAAATTCAATTTATTTATTTTAAAAATAAATAGAATTATAATTCTGGTTAAAAACTAGTTCATTTCGACAAAAAACTATTTTTATCTTTTCAAATATGGAGTTTTTCGTCCCATTTCTTCACAAATCATTTCTTATGATTTTACACTAATTATTAATATTTTTAATAATTTTATCAAGGCCCGTACAGTCGATTTCCATCAACGGCCATCGAACTGCACTTAAAGCGACCTTTTCCAAATTTGATTTGGACATAATTCCATATCCAACCGTTAGATTTCAAATCTCTAATATTCATTAGAAAGCTCTTTTCGATACGAACCCAATGGTTCCGATTTTAGGAGAATCCGACGGTCGGATCTCCCGTAATATCCATTCGAAGTCAATGGTCGAAATTCGCGAACTGACACGGCGCGGCGCATTCTATTTAGGCCATTATATATATTATATATATATTTCGTCAATTTCCTTTTAAAACGTATTTTATAAATCGTTTTAAATTCATTTTCAAAACGATTTCAACTTCGTATTCAATTTCTAATCAAAATTGAATTTTTCAATATAAATTCGTTTTAAATTCATTTCAAATTGATTTCAATTCAACTCGATTTTAATTCGATTTGAATTCATTTTCTTTTCAATTCAACTGGAATTCATTTTATATCCAATTCAAGTTGAATTCGTTTTATATTCAATTCAATTCGAATTCGCTTTATATTCAATTCAATTCAATCTAATTCAAATTTCAATTCTTTTCAATATAATTCGAATTTCAATTCTTTTCAATATACATTGAAAAATGAATAAAATCGATATAAAGCTCGTTCGCGTCAAAATGGCATCAATCTAATCAACACGACTTCATATATTTCTATTTTCAAATATTCTATTCCAAATATTTCTATTTCAAATATTTCTTTTTCGAATATTTCTGTTTCAAATATTTCTATTTCAAAACTGGAATGAGGCCCAATCAATTTCCATAGATTTCCATGCAACGCATGTATATATCAACAATGACAAATAATCAACCATCATCCAAAGTGCATTCTACACTGTATAAGCATCAAATATAAATATTTAACGCTTATAACAGCCTGTCAATCAATCGATCGACATACAACTAATTGTTGGGATTAGTGTACGTCATATCTCATCCCAATACCCGTATGGGGTTTCAAACAATCAAACACATATTTTATTTGTGCAGTTGGGTGATGTGTAAAATTTATCGTCCCAATCAATATCAGTCAGATGTGTGTATATAAACAAATCGTTCGATTTGTTTATATTAATTTATTTCAAACACACGTTAGAAAATTCTCTTTTCAACTATAAAATATTCTTAACTATATAAATATTTTATTTCATTTCACATCACATCACACAATCAACTACACATCAAAATCAAGCAAACAAGCATACAAGCCGTCCATGGTCTGTGGACGACGGGTGTCGGGTGCTACTAAACACCGTCTGCATCCTAGTATATATTTTAACTAGAAAAATTAAATTAAAGGTGAGAAGTTCTTACTGACTAGCTAATCCAAACGCCACGACTCTCCTTGTGTAGAAAATCTCCGTCGTTTCTTCTTTAGTCCATTCCACTGTCCGTAGCCACTACATATAGTAAAACCACATTTTTATACTGCTGTCTCTTAAAATAAAAAATCACATTTTTATTTGTTCACTTTCAATTTAAAAATCATATTTTTCCTTAACCATTCTAATGATCAAAATCGTATTTTTACTTTGCTACACATATGATAAAAATTCTATTTTTACACCGCTACTATATAGATAAAAATTCTAATTTTACATCGCTACTATATAGATAAAAATTCTATTTTTACATCGCTACTATATAGATAAAAATTCTATTTTTATAACGGTGTTCATATAATAAAGATTATATTTTTATCACGCTATTCTCTATATAATGGTTTCGCCTTTTCAAATATAAAAGATTTAATTTTTATTACATCACTATAAAAAAAATCACATTTTCAGCTAAATAAAAATCCTAGCTTTAACTTGTATAAAAATCAGTTCTTTCATATCTAAAAATCTCGTCTTTTACGTATTAAAAATCTCGTCTTTTACTTACTAAAAATCTCTCCTTTCACTTTAACTCATATAAAAAAAACTAAAAATAAAAGAAAATAAATTCGGATTTAATAATAAAACTAAATGGAAATAAATTAAAACTCACATTCATTGAGGAGATTGGGTCTTGGCCGCTGGTGGGGGGAGAACGGCGCTCGCTGGAGGTGGAGCAGGCGGCGCTGGTGGTGAGGGGAGGCTGCGGTGGTCGGATTGGGTTGGTTAGGGTTTGGGTTCGAGCGGCTAACGGGGTGGAGGGAGAGAATCGAATAGAGGAGGGAGGAGAAAACGGGGTGGGGGGAGGATCTCGATCCCCGGCGGCGGCTTAGGGGGGGCGACGGTGATGCTCCGCCTCGAGGTGGGTAGCGTCGGGGCTTTAGGCGCGTTTCCCCCCTTTTTTATTATTCTTCTAAACGAAATAGAAAAGTAAGAGAGAGAGAGGGAGAGATGAGGGTAATAATAAAAAATATATATTTATTTTAATAATATTTCTTTCTTCCAAAAAGTAACTTCTTCATTCGATCCCCAAACAAGACCCAACGACTGTCGCCCCTAGCTAAATACCCCCATTCTGAACACAATGGGATATGTATTGTAAGTCTGTTTGGCCGTTTCGAACAGTTTTTTGTCAAAATCAAAATATAACTCAATATATTGAATTTGAACGCACATTTCAATTTACTGGAGTCACATACGGACCCGAAAAATTCCAGAAAAATTATTTCTAGCTTCGTATTGACGATACGGTCCTAACAAAACTAATTTCGTCAAATTTTAAGACCATTTGAAAAATGGTCATTTTCCAGTCGATTAAAATCAACTAAAACTAGTCAAACGCGTTATCCTTTGCCACGCTCACATATTGATTCGAAAAATTATGAAATTTGAAATCTAGCAATAACTTGACATCACGGATCCAACAAAAGTGGTTTCATCGAAAACCGAGGTCGTTTGCAAAATTTCCATTTTTAAGGGCCTGAATTCCATAGCGACTATTCAGAATTTTCAACTGGGCATATCTTTTTATCCCCGCTATGAAAATTCAATTTTTCGGATTCGCTGGAAAGATAACTTCAATTAGATTCAAATATTTTTGATTTCACTAAAATCCGTTTTATTTTGCACCCGGTAGATTCATTTGAAGTTTGAAATTGAATTATCAAACTACCGCGCCATTTTCAATTCCTTTTATAATTATATATATTCTAACAACGATTCGAATAAATATATACGTTCGAATTCTATTCAAAATAAATTTCTCACCATTTTTATTTAAAATAATTCATTTTAAATGTTCAAAATTCACTAAAATTGCCAAAATAAAATTTTTAAATTGGATCGCATTTCCGGGTTGTTACAGTTTATATCATGAAAAGCAATAAAACCCATGTATCAAAATTAAACAACTTAGATAAAATCCATAGAAAAAGGTTTTAACAAAGAATTTTAACCTATTATTATAATCCATAAATATATGTGATTTAAAAGCATTGGCTGCCTTTTTATGTAGGACTGAATGCCATATATTTGAGTGAGACTGCTCATCTAAATCTTATTGCCTTTATCTCTTCTTTAATCCCTTTGTTCTGATCTGATATGGTCCATGCTCCCTCCTAGAAGCTACTGTCGTCACTCCATTCTTTTTAGTTTTATTGAGGAGTAAGATAGCCTATCAGCCAAATTCACAGTTGCCATTTCTACTGCCATGATTTATTTTTATGACTTCTTTGTGAGGGAGAAAAATGACTAGCTCATTTTTTGCTACCCTCTAGTTTATGTATAGCCATCATTCTAGGGTTTTAGATGATAGTTATACCCGTTTTACTCTGGCAAATACTACATTCCATTTCCCTTTTCAAATTTAAAACATAAGAATTTTGTTGCTATGGCCAGTGCATTTCTTTTCAAAGGAAAAAGATACCTTAAGGTTTTCCGTTCTTCCCCTAATCATTCTTATGGCATGTTTCAGGATAAATAAAACATTCATCATTCTCATCCTTGTTTACTTTGGATGCTCGGGGTAGAAGGTAGGGCCTGTTGCTTTTCAAAATAAAGCAACTGCTTTTTGTTTTTCAAAGAAAACATTTTCCCTCTTATTTCATGTCAAGACAAAAATGTGAACTCAGGCCCTTTTCTAAATCTTCTTATTCACATACATTGTCTTGTATAACATGCCTTAATATATTTGTGTATATATGTATACCAGGCTTTCCCTTTATTACTTGTTTATCCAGGTTATTTAACTTAGCTTTTCCCAAGGAATGCTATATATATATACACACACACACACATATCATCTTATATTTCCAGGAATTATTTCTTTTCCTTGTGCGTATCCGAGTGTACACTTGCACACATACCCTTGCACATAGCCCAAAACCCTACCAATTCCAATTTCACCCAGTAAAACATTTTGAATATAATTAAAATAATTTTACTTAAAATTTTGGGACATTTCAGATACCCCCACCTTATAGGAATTGTGTCCTCACAATTTTCTCATACTTGTGTGCAATCATTTGCTTAATCCTAGAGAACTTAAACTCTGTGCAAACACACACATTTTTCAAGCATCAAGACATCAAACTTTGCATACAAATAGGCAATTATTTTCAAAAGCAACAAAGTTTCAAATAGCTGATAGCTTGTATATTCAGGTTCATCATCAAACAATTTGAGATGATTCATTTTCACCCCCAAACATTTTGGTTCATATTATTCCAAGTCAATTATCCGACTTGTTCACTTGCAATTTAGAAAAAAACATAATCCATTTTCATAAAGAAAAATGAAAGTAGGAATTTTGGTATTAGGTAATCTTAGTTTGTCATGTGTATGGTAAAGCCTACCTCACAAGTATATTTGAAAGCGCATAACTCATCTATGGTTCCATACATAATTTACATTCATTCATCATGAAAGCACCCAAAATTTTGCAAGCAAGTTCAAACGTCAATAAAAATTTGAATAATTCATCCTAAGATTTTTGTGTTGTATCATGGAATATTTGTGAATTTGTAGCCTCTACATCACATGCTATAGCTACTGGCAAATAACCCTACAAAAAACATACCTTCCATTGCCTTTGTCCACTCACAATGGAGTTTACCACTTATTGGTCTTTTCTTTCAAAAATAGCTACTATTCCTTCTTGCATGAATTCTAGGTAATTTCCTTTTAGTATGGCCTTCCTTTCCATAAATGCAACACTTCTAAATTGCCATATATTTCTTTTTTTTTCATTGGGCACTCCGGTTGTAGGTGTACTTTTCTACAATGATAACAAGTTATCACTTTCCTACTGGTCTTAGTTGTAGCAGTTTCACCTTCTTTCTCAACTCCAGTATTTTTCCTTTCCCCCCTTTTTTCTGCCTTGTCATTTCTAAGATTCATATATCTTCCCCTTTCATATCAATTTTGTTTATATTCTAACAACCCCTCATGTAGACTATCCTGTTTATCATCCCTTAAAACTCACATGCCCATATTTAGGGTTCATTGATCCTTCTGTTAGTTGTTGTTGTCCACTGCCCACCATGTTGTTCCAAGTATGGTTGAGGTTTGGGTAATGCTACTCCTAATGCTTTCTAAAGTGAACACACATAGACATCAATATATATATTCGACCACACACATACATGTAATACTTTTGCAATTCAAGTTGATGTATATACTATACATCATAAAATAAAACAACATATCTTTTATGTTTTGCCTTGGCCACTTGTATTCTAAAAATGGATCTGCTTCTTATCTCAAAAGCAAATTTTACATTATATACATATATAACTATTCCATATTGTAAATATTTTGCAATTTTTATAGGTTCAATCGTTTATTTCAAAGACATCTTTTTATTGCCTTATCTTCCATACTCACATATTGGTGCACTCAATCAGTTTTACACACAGTATAGTCATGAAACAAATCAACTATCAATAATAATTATTATTTTTGAAACATCATTTTGGTTCTACTTTGATACTAATATCATCTGATTTGTTTACTAAGTGTATTTCAATTTGATCTTCTTTACTAAGAAATAGTTCATTCATAAGTGCCAAAGATTGCTTTTAATTCATTCCTTCCTCAGATATTAAAACCATATAGCAACTTAAAATGCTTATTCCATTATTAACAAATCCTGAATTAGAACTAATTTATACTTGTTTTCAAGTTAATCTTTTTGCTTACCCATATACGTGTGTGTGTGTGTGTATATATATATATATATGTATATATATGTATATGTAGTTCCAAAACAATTTACATCATGCATATGTATTTAATCCTTTGCTGGTCTCCTTTACTTCTATATAAATTTGGATACAAATAAATTTCTACTACTTCTTACAGAGGTATATGTTTGCTTGCTTCACCACAACTTAATTTTTACTGACTTCCAGATTTTTTTTTTCAATTATTTATTCTGGTTACAAGATGATATCTATGTTACTTAGCAAAGATTTGTTAGAATATCATTCCTACCCTTTCTTATCTTAACCAAGACTCTCAGTCACTTCATCTTGAATTTTGGATTGAAAAAAATCTTTCCCTGTATATCCATACTAACTTTTTTTTCCATGCTTCTTAATAATGGATATGTTTATTTTCTCACTCTTTACACAATCCTTTTTTTCTACAGGTTAAATTCTTAACTGCATAATTTCCTTGGGTATATATAACAAATCTTATATGTATGTGTATATGTCCTTCCTTCTATTTTGCATTTAAAATTTCTCTCTTTAGATTATACTCAGCACATAAGTGTCCTTTTATATTAAAATTAAATCAAATATTTAATTGAACTCATTTATAAGTGTCCTATTATATGACAAAGAGACTTGTATTTTATCATACATATCACCCAAGTTTTTGATTACTTAAAATTATATTCTATACACACTTATTTATTTACAAGTGCCGAAATCTTCCCATCTTGCTTTAGCTTCTAGAAAATAACTAATATACATAAAATCTAGTAAATTCTCATGTCTTGCAGTCCCATATTGGCTGTTTAAGTAATTAAACTTAAACAAAATGTTAATTCATTCCAATATAAAGACATTACTTTCTTAAAATTTGATAGCTCAGCTATTTTGTAATTTTTTTCATTCTTGAATAAGTACATCAAACATATCCAGTTCAAATTTCCATTTAATTGTACATATATGTTCAACTCTTTGGTACTTTCTTACATGAAAATTTAAGCATGTACCAATTTTTACTAATTTATTTTATAGGAAATTAATTACAAGGACAAAATTAAAGGCTTTTTTATCCATAAGGACAACCCACTTAAATTTTACTCAAAAGGACAGCACACTCCTTTTCTTGTCTCACGTGCCCTATTTCATGTAATCCGTTAAAGATTTAACCCCTACATCACGTGCGCTATTTCCTTATTTCACCCACTATTTCTCGTAGAAGAAAATTTGGATCTCGCCGCCATTGATCGCGATTCTTATTCCTTCAGATTTTCGAGTCAAATTTTTTTATTTGATCGCATGAGTCCAAAGAGATCTGAAATTCTAAATCAACGCACAATTCTCAGATGGAAAATCAATCTCTCATCAATCAGACAGGAAAATCAAAAGCATATTACGTTTACTGCTGATTTTCTCCATTCATTTTGAGTTTATCATACGATTCTTTCACTGTTTGCGATAGGATTTTAGTGTTTCTATTGGTAATTCATGGATTCTACTTGTGCTACAAGCAGGTATTATCTTTTACTTTTTTTAGATTTTTTTTTCATTACTTTTATTCTCGTTTGTTCTTTTTTTTCAAGTTGTAATTTGTTTCTGAATGCATTGCTGAATTAAATCTGTTTTAGATTAAAACTTGTTTTGCGTTCATTAGTATAAATGTTACTTTGATTGTTTGCATTGTATTCACAAAAAATTAACTATATCAGTTTTTAGGTATCATTTTAGTATTTTTTATGGTACTAGTTTCTTCCCTTTCATTTGAATGTGCAACAGTTTGTAGGTATCATTTTAATATTTTTTTTAGGTATCATTTTTAATGTATTACCTTTGTTTTATTGTTTTTTGGTATCTGTTTGCATCTTTTTACTTTGCAAACTTTTTTTTTCACATTACTTTTTTGATCCAGTGGTGACGACACTCTCCTTATTGTACTTGTCTTCAACGATACCTCTTTCAGTACTCGGTTGTCGATTAATTGCTCATTGGATGCTTTGAAAAATGAAATATGTGAGTATTGGTCTCAACTTACTCCTAAGTCCATTGAAATTAGCTTTGTGCTTGAGGATAGAATTAAAATTGTTGAGAGTGACTATGATCTTCAAAGTATCGTTTTATTTCAATTACATAAGAAGAGTGTTTTTTTCTTTTTTGATGTTAAGTTGAAGGAATTTCTGGTGGAAAATGTGATTGATGGTTCTTTTACACTTTCTACTAATGTTTTAATTCCTTCGTCTTCTGATCAATGTTTGGGTGCGAACATTGTCGTTCATAGGAAGAGTTATTTAAAAGATTTGATGAAAAGAGGATCTACATTAAAATTTACTGATTTTACCGGTTTTTGTTTCAGAAGCGCCAAGGAGTTCATAGAATTCTTAATGGCCTTTCAAATTAAATCAGGTCATGAATACCACTTTCTTAAGAACGGTGCTACTAGGATCACAGCTATTTGCTCATCGTTTTGTATTGGTTGTTTGTTTAAAGTACATGCTTCTTGCGATGTTGGCCAACTAAATAGGTTTTTCATCAGAAATCCGGTTGTCGAACATTCTTGCGAGGTTCGTCTAACAAATTTGAGTAACCCTTCTCTATCAAGCTCATTTGTTAAATCATTGATAACAGATGAAATTAGAGATCATCCTAGTAAGGAACTGAAAGACATCATTGATGATTTTCAAAGAGAGTTTAATCTGAATTTATCTTACTCTTATGTTTACAAAGGAAAGCAACTAGCTTTAATGGAACTGTACGGCAATGATGCAATGCCGTACAATGATTTATCTTGGTATTTAGGTGCACTACAGACTCACAATCCGGGTTCTTATGTCGCTATGAATGTTAAGTCTTCTACAAATCAGTTTGAGAGAGTGTTTGTTGGTTTTGGTATTTGCATTCTTGGCTTCAAACATTGTCGGCCTATGATATTTTTAGATGGTACCCATTTGAAAGGTAGGCCAGGAGTCTTAATGGGTGCTACAGCGAGGAATGGCAACCAAGGTATTATTTTAAAATAATTTTAGATGATTTACATATACATATGGTACCATTTGGATTCTATGGGATCAGTTTCTCCAGTTCATTTTCTGATTTATCAGTTTATTATTTTTTACAATATCATTGTTTAGCTATACAAATTTTAGTTATCATTTTTATTGGCATTACGGTATCATTTTCTTCTCTGTTTTTAGTATACAGTTTGTAGGTATCATTTTAGTTCCTATCTAGGTATCATTTTTTCTCAAACAGTTTTTAACCATCAGTTTTGGTTGTTTGCAGGTATCAGTTTGATTTATACAGTACTTAATTAGCTTTTTCGTATGTCTGTAATTATCAATTTTTTTAAAAAATAATGATTTCCTATTGAATTTTTATTCATAATTTTTTTCCAGGTTTCTTCCCTCTAGCTATGGCCATAGTTTCAATAGAAAATGGGGATAATTGGAGCTGGTTTCTAAATCATTTGAAGAAAAAGCTCAATGAAGATCGTAATTTGGTTTTTATGTCCGATCGACATCATGGTCTGATTTCGGATGTTCACGATGTTTTTCCCACTTCATACCATAGTTATTGCTACCTTCACATGGAATAAAATTTTCCATCTGCTGTTAAGTCCAAAAATGCACACATTTCAATTGTGGAATTGTTCCGGACATGTTCTCGAGCATCTAATGTTCATGAGTTTCAAGTTGCTCGTTCTAAGTTTTTACAAGTTGGTGGTTCTGCAATGGTTAATTTTTTTAAAGACAAACCTTTCGATGAATGGGCTGATTTTTTTCCATGATAAAAAGTATGGTGAGTACAGCTCTAACATGGCTGAATGTTTCAACAGTTGGATTTTAGAAGAACGGGCCTTACCAATTACATCTTGTTTGGATGGGATACAAATAAAAATCATGGGACAAATGGCTAAACGTCGAGAAGAATCCCGTTTATGGACTACCATTTGGTGTCCAACCATGGGAAATCGATTAAAAGACTTAGTTGAAGAAGATTTTGGTTGGGATGTATTCAAGGCTTCTGAACACCTGTTTGAAGTGAAATCACCAATTTCTCATCGTGTTAATCTAAAAGACTGGACTGTAGCTGTAACCAGTGGAAAGTGATGGGTTTTCCATGTGCTCATGCGATAAAATGTATTAATAAAATGAAATTAAAGGTGTATGATTTCATTGAGCACTATTTCACTGTGGAAGCTTACCGATCTTCATATAGTCGTACAATTAATCTTATACCTACATATGACAAACTGGATGTTGATTCAAGTAATGAAGCAATAATTAAGCCACCAAAGGATAAACGTGGTGCCGATAGACCTTCATCAAAAAGAAAAGGAGGATTTGCATATTTCCAGAACAAGCAAAACAAATGTAGAGTGTGCAATGAATATGGTCATAATAAGCGCAATTGTCAAGCTTCCAAAAAAAAAAAATGAAATTCATTACATTTGTTCTAGGTATCATTTGTATCTCCATATATACTTGTCAAGTAAACTTGAACGCGTTAGCAATATAGTGTTTGATGAACTGCAAATGTACGCAATTATCTACATTTTTAATAAAAAAATCTTCTTAGCTTATTTTGTTTAAGTTTGATTATTTCATTGATATGTTGTTGGCATTATGTTTTTTTCTGTTATTCTGATCGGTGATATTCGATCTGCGTGTTTAATATTAGTTTTTATCTCTTGCATGAATCTATTTAATTAGTTATTCTTTATGTTTGATTAACTGGTTACTTTTTCTATGTCTTTGTCGGGTTCATTTTTGTATTGTTACCAAGTGTAGAAATTTATTTGGCATCATTTTTATAATTTTTTAGGGGTCATTTTTTATTTATCTCAATTTAAAAGTTCATGGGTATCTTTTTTTCTTTACTGCAATTATCATTTTTAATTAGAATTTTTAACTTCAGATTCTAGTTATCATTTTTTCTTTATTTTAGGTATCATTTTTTAAATTCATACCACTACACAGTTTGTAGATATCATTTTTTTTAATTGTAGTTATCATTTTCTGAGTTTTGTTTATTAAACACCATTTCTGCACAAACACAAATTATTAGCCAAAAATATTATTGTCAGTTCAAGTTTTACTCATCCAATTTACTGAGTAGACTCTTTGATTTAATGATTCACTGTTTTATTCAATCCCATTTAATGTGCTGAGTATTTAACATATGAAAAGTCTATAGGTATCATTTTTTTCAAAATTCAGTTATCATTTAAATTGTACCAATATTCATTCAGATTTTGCTTATCATTTTGTATATATTGTAGGTATCATTTTCTGATTTGTTATCCACTTTACGGTTTTTAGTTATCACTTTCTGGCAGTTGTAGTTATCATTTTTTACATTAAGTTAGTTCATATCAATTCTGCACACATACAAAAGACAGAGAATGAAAAAAATTGACATAAATTCAGTCTTTTCAAATCAAATTCAGCAATGTGTCAAGTATGCAGATTTATCATCATGTATTCATGCAAGATTAGTATTTCACACAACCACCCATTCATTACTGAAATTCAAAACATTAACATCTGCATAAATTTCAATCTAAAAGAAAATACACTGTTTTCCAACCAACTACAATATACAGCACTGTTTCACTCATTTTTTCATTCATTTTTTTTTGTATTCTTTGTCAATCTAGTGATGAATCGAACCAAATTCCAGCAGCATGCATGATTGGATATGACTTCACGCACAATCAGTGCTCTTATTTTATCCATTTTCTCTTTTGAGACCTTTAGAGGAATTTCCGCTCTATTGTCTGAAATTATGTTTACGATGACGAATATCCCGCATTCCACTCTGCATAAATGAAAATTAACGATGTTTAGAAAATGTAAAGAACAAATGCTAGTTAATTTTCTTGTTCATTGAATACTGATTTATGTCGGTTACGATCAATTATCAGTAGAAACTACTATTTTTTTTTTGTATTGACCAAAAAATCAAAAATAATTAAAAAAAAGATGAAAAAATAATTAACCTGTCAGAATGCTGCTGTGCCCATGGTTCTTGAAAAATCTCTCCATCAACAATCTTCTTATCTTCAATTTTATTCTCTACCCAAAGTTGTTGCAGAATTTCTTCAAATTTCTTTCGCTGTAATGAACATTTTTTAGTAGTAATTCACTATCAATAAAGACATTACAATTTTCTTACAACTTCATATGCTTCGTTTAAATGAAGATTATTGAACTTGTTTGATCTTCTTGGTCTCAAAGAATTATAGTGAACCCATTGCATGTTTGCATATGCTAATGTCAACAGCGTCCAATGGTTGTCAAAATGTAATGGAAAGTAAATTTTTTCTGTATAACTGTTCAAAGCTGCTTCTTTTAAGTAAGGAGTGGCCAAACTTTTAATAATTGAACTCCTGCCCTCCATTATTGCTTTCTGCTCAGTGTAAATTTTAATTTAATAATTATTGAAGGCGTGAATACTACAATAACATTTTTTTAAAACTGTGATTCAACTTACTATCATAAGTGTAGACATTGTGTAATTGTTATCAACTAAATCACATTTATGGGTGCACCAGTCGATTATCTGAAAATACAATGAAAACAATAAATTACATACAGTAAATAAACATGTTACAACATCTTATAACAGATTTATGTCTTTAAATTTATCTGTTTTAGTACGGCATAATTTGAACCTATGTTTTACATTTTCTAAGTATCATTTTTATATTTAATTAGGTATCATTATCTCAATCATTATACTGATCATATAAAAAATTAAAATTTTGGTTATCATTTTATTTAAACATGGCAATCATTACCACATTTTTGTACATATGTTTACCTTCCCATCTGTGAACAAACCTCTCAGCACTTCTGTCAGCATATCCTTTGTAACAATACAACCTCCCCTTGCTGGATCATCATCTTGCCAGGCAATCAGACTGTCAATTATTTACAAGTCAAATAGTTAATAAAATTATTTTTATGTTGTACAAATACATATGAAAATATTATACTTACTTTTCTTCAGTTATTGACATTGAATAAAATTTCCTTACAATTCTACCTTCCTCATCATCAAGATGTTTTGTCACTTTTTTGCATTTTGACAACTGCAAGTCTTTCCATAAAGGTTCCTCAACATTTATTAGCTCTACTAGTTCAACAGTATGTTCCTGATCTGCGTTATCTTCATTTACCATTTTTTCCTGCATTTTTCATCATCAAATGGAATCAATGAAAGTTGTAACTCATCATTTTTACCTTCGCTTGAACCTTCATTCTCCTTCTTCTGTGTTACCCGTGCTTTCTTCGTTGCTTTTACATAATATTCAAACTCCTCTTTTCTTTTTTTATTCTTCTTCTTGCTCTCATTCTCAGTATGTACGAAGGTGGTTTTGCACTTTTTGGCTTGGAAGCTGATTTTTTAACTCTTTTTTAACTGTTTTCTGGGAATTCCCTTCTCTGGCTTTCATCTTCGCAATTTCTGCAGTCAAATTAAAACTAAAGTCTGGAGGATCAATGTCGTAAATTGACTGTACACCCTTTTTGTCTCTCCCACTATCATCAACAGAATCATTAACTATGATTGGCGTTGTTTCATTCTCTATTCCAGCTGCCATGTTTCCTTCTCCATAGGTCCTTTCATCATCATTCGTCATGCCATCGTTTATTTTATCTTGGTCCTGATTCTCATTATTCACTTCATTTTTACTTATTTGATTACTTTTCATGTTTTCATCTGTATGTGTATCACCCAGTGTATGTTCTAAATCAACTCTATCATCCGTTTTCTCATGTTGCATTTCAGCTTTCTGCTCTTTCATCTGGTCTTTAAGTTTACATAACTCCTCTTCTACTTTTCTTCTCAAATTTCTTTCTTCCATCCACTTCCTTTTAAATTCTTTGTTTTCCTTCTCCAATTCTGTGATGCGATAGTTAAGAACTCTATTTTCCATGTCCTTATCAACTTTTTCCACTACTTGGGCCCACTGACCACGCGTTCTTTTTTTGGTTTGCGCAGCTTTTCCTTTTATTGTAGCTCTTCTTGCCAAACTTTCCTTACACTCTAACAGAAGTGCCTCATGCATCTCAATTTTTCCCATTTCCATTACCTATACACCAATATACATTATATGAATCAATCTGCATAATTGCCACACTACTGAATTGGATAGGAAAAGACTGAATCTATATCAATTTTTTTTCATTCTCAGTATTTTGTATGTGTGTAGAATTGATGTGAACTAACGTAATGTAAAAAATGATAACTACAACAGCTAGAAAATGATAACTAAAAACTGTAAAGTTGGTAAGAAATCAAAAAATGATACCTACAATATATATAAAATGATAATCAAAAATTGAATAAACATTGGTAGAAATTAAATGATAACTGAATTGTTATAAAACTGATACCTATGCAATTTTCATATGTTAAATACTTAGAAGATTAAATGGGAAAGAATAACTAATGAATCATTACATCAAAGAGTGTAGTCACTAAATTGGATGATGAAAAACTGAACTAACAACAATATTTTTGGCTAATAATTTGTATTTGTGCATAAATGTTGTTTAATTAAAAAAACTCAAAAAATGATAACTACAATTTAAAAAAAATGATACCCAGAAACTGTTTAGTGATATAAATTATAAAAATGATATCTAAAATAAATAAAAAATGATAACCAGAATCTGAAGTTAAAAATTCAAAACAAAAATGATAACTACAGTGAAGAAAAAAAGATACCCATGGACTTTGAAAGTAAGATAAATAAAGAATGACCCCTAAAAAATTATAAAAATGATACCAGAAAAAATTCTACACATGGTAACAACACAAAAATGAACCCTACAAAGAAATAGAAAAGATAACCAGCTAATCAAACATACAAACCAATGTTACTTCTTCACTATTTTTACACATGGTAACAAAATAAAAATTAAACGTGTACAAAATTAACACTGAAATATTGATATTTCTACCTGTCCAGCTTTGAAAGTGTCCAAAAATTCCTTGTGAACTATTTTACTCAATTTCCTCAGATCCCACTTAGCAAATCGACGGATTTTGTTCTCAAACTTCTTCCTCTGCGCAATTAGATTTACCTTCTCACACATCACATACTGATATAAATAAAAATTAATGTTAAAACTGAATTCATTAATATTTGTTTGGGTATACAGAAAAAATATTGTATGAAAAAATTTAGCAAAGGAAGAATTGAACAGCCAGCCATATCCCGTGGATTTTTTATGTAGCATTTTACAAACTTTTTAAAACTCGAATGAATGGTTTTTGGCCATGACACTGAACTCATCTTTTTCACATCTACAATGTACGGAATAAAACCCCACCTAAACTTTTGTTGGTTATTGGGAAAGAAAAATGTAAGCAGTATTAACATAATCATAAGGAGTGGCAAGTTCTCTTCAAACTCCTTCTTTTTCTTCCCTACTTCATCTTTAATTCTTTTTTCAATTGAACTCCTAGTAATTATAGTTGCTTTCCCAAAATTTCTTGACACGAATTCCTTGCAATCTGTCGGTATCGTTCTACTAGTCATTTTTGGTGCGTCGTCTATATCAGTACCTTCTAAAGGCATGTAAAATAATAAACTTATATCTTCTGGACAAATTTCCATTTTACTTTCTCCAAACACAAAACATTCTTTCTCCACTGAGTAGCACGAATATACTACATCCAAATTTTCTGCTTTTTTCTTGCACTCTGTCAGTGAAATGTTTTTCTCATAAAACACAGAAAAGAAATCATAAAACGGTGTTCGTTTCAAAATGTCAATTTGCTTGCATGTCAATGCTTTCTTCTCTCTCAACAAATAGATCGCCTTGTAAGACTATTGCAACCCATATCTGTAAGCTGTCACACAATTAGTTTTTTCATCTACGACTAACTCTTCTTTACTCTCCATTGAAATACCTGACTTAATTTCTCGAGGCCTTGGATTCTCAAAATCATCATCCTAGTTATCATAAAAAAAAATGCAGAGAATAATAATATTTATCAGTGACACAATTGAACGTAATGCATTTTTTAAAAAAATTAATCTAATTAACACTTACATTTACAGTTTGCATTATCATTTTTACATTCTGCATTATCATTTTTCCTTGCACTAAGTTAATATCAAGTTAAATATTACTTTAAGAATCAAGGTATCATTTTTTACACATATACAGTATCATTTTTAATAAATAGCTCTACTCAAGTTAGCATTTTAATACCATTGAAGTTATCATTTATATATCATTGAAGTTAGCATTTTTTACTTACAGAATTTTCTTCAGTGTTTCCCGCATCCTTATCTTCGAATATTTTGGGTTTTCTTCCTTCTTTACCCTGTAGAAATTAATAATTATTGTTACAAAATTTAGACAAACACTACTGAAAATTCGTACTATGAATAACACATACCTTTTTTTTATCGACTTTTATTTCTTTCTTCAACTTTTCTGCAACATATTTTGGATCATTAAACTGTTTCGACCGAGTCTCCTTACTTATTACTCTACTGCTTTTTCTCACTTTTTTTCCATCATTTTTTCGATCCACAGTATCACTTCCTATTCCAAATTTCACTTGCTCTACATTTTCAGCGTTGACAGTATCATTTTTTTCCCCCAACATAACTTCTTCATCATTTTTACCCTCGATTGTATCACTCCGGTTCTTAACCATAATTCGTTCGTTACTAGTTTGTACATTTCCAGTATCATTTTTTCCATCAACTCCTCTTTGATCGACAAATTGGCAATCAACGTTATCATTTCCTCTTTCAACTGCGATTTTATCCATTACTGGATTGTCAATTTGCTTCTGACCATCAATACCTAGGGTTTCGACTCCAGCTTGGGATAATTCGGCAGCTTCAACTAGGGTTTCAAAATTCCTTTCCACTACTCTTTCCATTAACTCGCCGTCAGTATAGTCGCCAGGGTTTCGGTCTAATTTAGGAGACTCCATAGGCGGAGAATTCGACGATCGCGATTATGTAGCCATTTCTCAATTATGGCGGAGGGAAGTAAGGGTTATGACGATTAAGACAGAAAATGAAATAACTGGGTTTATTTTGGGCTGGGCTATTATTTGTCCTTTTGGAAAAAATATAATTGTGATGTCCTTATGGATAAAATATTAAATTATTTTTTCTTTTTATTTTTTCCCTTTATTTTACATACTAATACCCTACCCTTCTTACATTTATCTTGCCAAAACAGGGTACTTTGTTTACATATATATAAATCTTTTCCCATAAAATATTAACAAAACACTATAGCTAAATCATTCATATGTTTCCATGTTGCATGACTGAGTATTCATAAATGAAAATATATCTCTCTCCTCAGAATTTAAGCTGCAACAAAATTTTCTATAGTACCTGGCCGTTTTTATAATGGATTTGATCAACTTGTACTTTTACCTTTAAGAATTTTTTTTCCCTTTTAAAAAAACATTGATTAGCTATTTTTCTAGGAATTATATTTCTTTTAATTTTTCATCCAACTAACCATATATAGCACCTACCTGCATACATAAAAAGATGCATATCTTTCTTGTGATATATTCCTTCATGGATCAATCAAATTTAAGCCAGTTCTATTACCAGCAACTTTACAAATTACCCAGGGTTTAACCTATAAATTCCTTATTACAAATAAACTAATGCATTTGCAGGTTTCATATTGTGGGGAAAAAGGGATTTACATATATTGGGCATCATCACAAATGAAGTGAAATTTTTCTGTCCAATATAAAGTACCATTTTCAAACAAATAAACAAATATGCAATCCATACATTCTTGTCCAAGCAAACAATGAATTCATCAAACTTTTTTTAGTTGTTTTATCTGTGTATCTTACAACCACAACTCTGATACCAAAATGGAATGACCCTGCTTTTAACTTGAATTCTAGTATAATTTTTTTTTAAAATAATGTTGCATACATATGGTTTTCTAATTTCAAAGTTATCAGCCAGAGCCATTCTTTCCTAATCAAAAATCCAAGATCACAAAATTTAAAAATATAAAAATATTAGTTCATATAGAAGATATTATGATACATACATACATACATACATACATATATATGTGTGTGTGTGTGTGGCGATATATATATATATATATATATATATATATATATATATATATATATCCCTCTTGCTTTAAATCAGAGTAGAAAGAAAACAAGACCATTGACCGTATTGTAGATCAATGTTAAACACAAATCTAAAACTGATACTCTTATGCCTACAAAAGTGATACTTTTGTATTATAGGGTTAAAAATGATACTCTAATGCATGCAAAATGATACTTTTGTGACTTTCAATAAAATGTTATTCTTGTGACTGCAAAAATGATATTGTTGTTCCTATATAAATGATACCTTCAAAAACGATACTATTGTTCCTACATAAATGATACCTTCAAAAAATGATACCTAAATACAAGCAGAAATTAAACCTTCAAAAAATGATACCTAAACACAAGCAGAAATGTTACTTGCAAAATTGTACTTTTTCAAAAATGATACTCTGATGTATATAGAAACGATACTTGTAAAATGATGTTATCAAAAGGATAATCCTATGTATACATAAAAGATACAATTAAAATGATGTTATCAAAACTAATACTCTTATGCATACATAAATGATACTTATCTAAAATTGATACTCTTGTATCTACAAAAGTGATACTCTTGTATCTAATGTGTGTTTTATTGACCTCATTAGAATATAATGAATTTTTGTAAGAAAATAGAATCATTGGTTTATGTTAATCTATACAATCATAAAGTCATATATATATATATATATAATGTGTTATGTGCATGTTTATTATCCTGGGCCTTTGGTACATGTGTATACATTGCACCCTTGGTTAGTCCTTCACTGGGCTGAACTGAACCAAGTGTGCCCATGTGCATCACCTTTGTATTTGAGTTTAAATGAAAGAATTCACCAACCATCAGGCTTAATAAACTTGCGTGTACACACTTTTCTTTGCAATTTGATTCCAGATTAACTACTACAAAATAAGCTAGCGTTTTCCATCATTCAAATATATTTTGTCTAAACTCCAATTTTCATAGGTGAACTCAGAAATAATATAGTTCAATATATCCTCAAATAAACTTTGAATTTGACCCAAAACAATTACAGAACCATAAAATCATATGACTCTTTAAACTGCCATACATTTAACACTATATTACATAATCTTAACAATAAGATATATCTTGAAATTCATGCAGATTAAACATCCTGGAACTCCTTTCTTAAACTAATCTAAGCTTGCTAATTTATTTTCCCCTCAAAGCCATGTCTTTAATATGTTACTTAGTATCTTCATTTCCTGGAAAAGCAATGGAGACTGCCTCATTATAAATGAGACACCCCATATGCCATGAGCAAAATAGGGTCAGACTGGTTTGTCTGGTATGAGCAATCATTAAATCATAGTTTAAATAATGAAACATGAATAAAAGTCATGAAAATTCTATTTAGAATTATATTTGAACAAATGTGCATGCCTTGTGATAATATGCAGGTGCACATACCTGTTATACAAAATCAATGAGTGCTTAAAACAAAAATCATATAAGGAACACAACATCACATCAAACATTAGTCAAACAGGTTGGAACCAAAGTTTTGAAGCCATTTAACCTGTATACTTATTACTGGAATCTTTCATGTCCTAATATCCAGGAAAGCTCAAGTTCCTCATTCATTCATGGGTTATCAATTTATATCCTGGTGTGCACAACCCATTTTCTAAATTAATGAGTATTTTAATACAGAGGTGACACAAGAATTATATCACCATAATAACAATTCATCAATGTTGAGAAACCAATATGATTAAGCCATGTAAACAATACACATGCCACCGAGTTTCTCATAAAATCCAAGAAAGCTCAAGTTCCTGCATATATCTTATCATTCTTTTCATTCATGGTTTAATAATTCATTCCCTAGTCTCACCTGCATTAGGGATCACTGGGACACATTGTAGTGAACTAATTAACACCACTACACAAAGATCTCAGGACCAAATTAGGCCATATGTCAAATTTGGAACTCAAGTACAAGCCGTCCCGCAGTCTTCTTGACCAAACATTAGGTTATTAAGTGTTTACCCTTATATCTTATTATCCAAGTAGATGAATAAAACATAGCACTTAATCAACAATTAATCATACAATAGTCCATGTAACTTGCAAACATTTACTCAAACAGGGGTCAATCAACTATTCAACTAATAAATCGTCATACTACATCAGTGGTATAATATTTCAATCAAAGATCATCACATAACTTTTCATATAATTGGCAATCAGTGTTCATAGAAAGATAAAACACCCATTCAGCCAGTGCAAAATCAGATATCTGGGTTTTTCCTCAAAAATAGATAAATATTTGTTCATTGCATCTGGTACTGATGTATGGCATTTGGAATGTTTTATTTTTGAAAAATCATTATGATTTAACTGGTTCCCGAAAGGATAAACCCAGTTGATTCATAGATCTTAGCATTTGATTGAGAGCTTAGCAAATTGAAAATTTATTGCACTCTTTATCATTCAAATTTGAGCCTCAGCACATATACATATGTATATTGCAGCCCCTTATTTCATTTTCATAATTTATACCATATACCAATACAATTTACAACAAATATGGAATAAACAGTTTGGGGTTTAAAACATTTTGCTGCTAATAAATCTGTATGATCCGAGTTTATATCATGGAAAGCAATAAAACCCATGTATCAAAATTAAACAACTCAAATAAAATCCATAGAAAAAGGTTTTAACAAAGATTTTTAACCCATTATTTTAATCCATAAATACATGTGATTTAAAAGCATTGGCTGCCTTTTTATGCAGGACTTAGATGCCATATATTTGAGCGAGATGCTCACCTAACTCTTTCTGCCTTTATCTTTTCTTTAATCCCTTGGTTCTGATCTGATATGGTACATGCTCCCTCCTAGAAGCTACCGCCATCACTCCATTAATTTTAGTTTTATTAAGGAGCAAGATAGCCTATCAGCCCAAATTCCCAGTTGCTATTTCTACTGCCATGATTTATTTGTATGACTTGCTTTGTGAGGGAGAAAAATGACTAGTTCATTTTGTGCTACCCTCTTGTTTATTTATAGCCAGCATTCTAGGGCTTTAGATGATAGATATACCCATTTTACCTTGCCAAATACTACATTCCATTTCCCTTTTCAAATTTAAAACATAAGGATTTTGTTGCTATGGTCGGTGCATTTATTTTCAAAGGAAAAAGATACCTTAAGATTTTACATTCTTGCCCCTGATCATGCTTATGGCATGTTTCAGGATAAATAAACATTTATCATTCTCATACTATTTTACTTTGGATGCTCGGGGTAGAAAATGTTTAGACAAGGCCTGTTGCTTTTCAGAAATAAAGCAACTACTTTTATTTTTAAAAGAAAATTTTTTCCCTCTTATTTCATGTCAAGACAAAAATGAGGACTCAGCCCCTTTTCTAAATCTGCTTATTCACATATATTGTCTTCTATAACATGCCTTACTATATTTGTGTATATATGTATATCAGGCTTTTCCCTTTATTACTTGTTTATCCAGGTTGTTTACTTAGCTTTTCCTAAGGAATGTTATATATATGTACACATATTATCTTATATTTCTAGGAATTATTGCTCTGCCTTGTGCATATCCAAGTGTACACCTGCACACAACCCAAAACCCTACCAATTCCAATTTCCCCCTATAAAACATTTTGAATATAATTAAAATAATTTTACTTGAAATTTTGAGTCATTTCAATTTGCACATGGTTTGCTCAACAGTTTTAGAACTTGAAACATATCAGTGGATTCCTTCTTCAATATATCAGCATATAATTGAAGCAATTTTAACAAAATGAATGCTTCAACATGTACTCATATTTTAGGAGGCTTGTTTTTTATTACTCTAATAAAAAATATGGTATTCTTACGAGTCATGGAGGTGGGGGGGGGGGGGGGGGGCGCTGCAGCATCAATGGGTCGGAGGAGGATCCGATTGCTTCTTTTACCTTCTGGCTTTCTCGTCCTCTACGATGGGTTACTAGCTGAAATTCGTCATCCTCGGTCGTCGGCTGAGAGGAAAATCTTGATGAATTAGGGTCGGGGTGCTGGAAGCTGAATTGGCGGTGGAAGTTGGCTAGGAGGAGGAGGAGAGGGGGGTCGGAACAGTGGAAGAGGGGCGCTGACTGGTAGTTGGAATTTGTTAAGACACAAGTTTGCCGAGGAAGGAAGAATAAGGGATTGCTTTTGATTTAGGGAAGAATACATAATGTCGGCCCATAAAAGAAGTAAAATACACGATTCCGGATATTTGGAGCCAAAATTTCATGTTTCTGCCTAAGTTTCGTCCTAGTGCATTAACATGGCATCTAGTTTTTTTTTTTTCCTGCAAAAGATACTTTTACATGATAACCACTTTTAAATTGAACATAATAAAATTTCAACAAAATTTTAAAAAAAAAAATTTATAAGATAGAGTTGATAAGAAAAATTTATATTCAATGTAATATGGATTTCTTGTGAATTACTTTTTAATAAAATATTAAATGCTACAATTAAAGAAGAACTGTTGAAAATAATTTTATTAACTTTCAAAAAAAAAGTACTAATGATCAAAAATAATTTACTAAATAGTAGATGTTACTTCTTGATTATTACAACTTAATTATTAATGATTAGTTTGTAATTATTTATTTTTAAAAATTAATTATCATTTATTTAATGATAAATTTTTTTATTATATTAATTATTAATCTTTGAAAATGATCTATCGAATATTAATTATTTACTAAAAATAGTTAATATCATTAATTAATTTTTATTATTATACATATTTATTATTAATTATTGAATATTAATTGTTAATATTAATTATTTCATATTTCAAATTAATTATTATTTTTATCATTTAATTGTGATTCTAATTTATTACCGAGTATCATTAAGTAATTTTAATTATTAATTTAATATTACCATGGATAAATGAAAAATGTACTAACATGTGTCTATTACAACAGGTAGAAAAGAAATGTTGTAGTAAGATACTATTACAACAGGCAAAACAAAGGAGTTGTTAAAAATATGTTTAATACAACTTTTAGGAAATGACACTTGTAAAAGACCCGTATTACAAATGACATTTTGTGACAGTTGTTAAATTAAAGTTGTAATATGATGTTTTTGTTGTAGTGTGAGAAATGAAATAGTGATAGCTAGTTAACTCATAGTCGGTTACTACTTGATTGCAGAGTTGGTTAAAGTTTAATCGACTGAGTTTATGGTGTAGACTGCAATTCGCACCGTCATGTGGATTGCAACCCAACGAATGTCTCGCTTAGCAGTCTAGATCGAACCTGACGTGTTCCAACCCACCGCGCTAGGATTTTTCTCAAAGCATTCCTAACTTAAAGTTGGATTCGAAAGTGACTGACCTCCGTCATGGTTGGTGGAAGCAATCATGTTTTAGCTGACTTTCTTTTAATTGGCTAAAACCTCTTGATTTTCGGCAAGTAAAAAAGGTTTGTTAAAAGGGGGGGGGGGGGGGGGTGTTACGGGTAGGGAAGGAGTTTTAGTTGGTTTTTTTGGTGAAAAATAGAATTCACGTTGAAATTGAGAATGCTCATGCAATCATCCCGACCACCGGCCATGCCTCATCTATATATGCATGCATATATGTTTAGGTAAAACGTACAATGATTGATGAATCAAATGTCAGCTTTCGAGTACACATGCATGCGCTTGTTTGAAAGACTAAGTTTGAGCAAAACAAAAATACAACTGTGGACATATTTCCTAACTGAATCTACATTCAATGGATTACACAAACAGAGAGATCATGCAACAGATTAACCATAGCGCAGACGCTGATACTACAATAAAAACAATAAACAACTTGTAGTAAAATAATAAACAAGTAGAGGGAGACAGAGCTGGGTCATAGTTCAATTAGCATTCTGGCCGTATGTACCTGCTTTTTGTATTATTGACATATATATAATACATATATATATGTAGGGACTGAAATAATTCGTGGGGTTGCCAGCGTCGATACTCGATCGATGTGCAGCAATGGATTTATAAAATGGGACTGAAATAATTCGTGAGCTTGTCATTAATCCAGTAGATTTTTCTGCATTGACTGTGATGTTTAAACTAGAACAACTCCATACTTCAAATACTGCTGTAAATTTTATGAATTATTTAAAATATGAAACAAGTTTATGATGGCTCATTTTTGTGAATAGTCTCACATCATGGGATTATAAGAAAGATGCAAGTATTTATACTTGTCTCTAAGAAGTCATGTTGGAGCCTTGGGCTCCCAATGCATGTTTTGTTGTGAGGAGAGATACCATGCATCATGACCACCACACACGCGGGCGCGACCGACCGACTCGACCCGGTTCGGTTCGGCATTTGGCTTGGGCCTTGGCTATGTGGTGTAGACACTTATATTTCTGAGCCGACTTTTATTTATGAAGCGGTAAACTCTTGACCCAGTATTTTCAGCAGATCCTATTTTTCTTCCTCTGTCCAGTATTTTCGATTAACCCTAATATCTGTCTATATATTATCTTCAGTTGTAGACGAGATTACTACAGAAAAAAAAATACTATTTCACTCCTCCGCCATTAATTTCTTACAGAATTTTTCTTATAGAAAAAATATATTCTTACAGAGTTTTTCGAGCAGTTATTAATTTCGAAAGTGCAAAGCAAATCAGTTATTAATTTTAGAGAGGTTGTTTTATCCTAGAGGCGGCAGCGGAAGTACGAACTGGTTTTGCACCACCGACCAGATCGCCGATTCGTCTTCAAGAGAGCGACCTACTCCGCGACTCAGCCATTGTTTCCCAGCAATTTGAAGACGATTAATGAAACAATGGCTTTGTCTGCTGCCCCATTCAGTCTCGACGACCTAATCTCAAATCGCACCGCTTAAGAACAAATTCAGTCAACTTGATCAGCATCTGGATCCTCGAGCCAGCGGTATGGGTCGGAGATCTGGACTCCATGGTAGTTGTCGATGATGATTCATCACGATAAACAATTGAATAGTGAAGACTGCTCATCAGACTGCAACCGGACAGTAGCATTATTTTCCAACAAAGTTCTGCCGCAAGTGGTAGAAGAAGCTGGATAATAAAAATGAGTAATCACTTGGAGAATCAGACTTCATGAAAGTACATTCTATTAACGAGATTTATTCTCTATGCTGATTATGTGCAATAAAACAAATATGGAACCATGAATGGTAGACAATTTTTAAACAGGTTGCTTCTCATAATTGTTAGATCTAGGAACTTTCAAGTTACACCTAAGATAGTTCCAAATTTGCTTGGAATATGAGCAGTTAAGATATAGAAGTTTTATGTCTTCATGAAGGTATTGAGCACAAATTACACTTAGGATCGGTAGATACATTCCAAGTGATAATTTTATCTTTGATAGTGAACTTATTATTTGAAACCAGCAATGCGTTTAAGGACATTCTAGGAGCACATGTACAATCCCAAATCAAAGAATTTGACCGAACATGGTTCCATACTGAATTAAAATCAAAGTTTTCATTACCAATAGGCAACTAATGCTAGATATCATTGTCTTTTGTGAGATTTCCTCTGTGAGATACATAGTGTAACGACCCGCATTCTACGCATCATAGGATCGTAGAATATTTATTTCTTTCACATATGAAGTTGTATGGTCATGTAACTTTGGGAGACGACTATTGGGGTCATTTCCCATGTTCATGATTTTTCCCGATTTTTAAATGACCATTTACCCCTAGTTGGCACTGTTTTGGTCATAATTTTGACTGGAAAGGAATTTTGACCTGAAAGCATTTCCATTGGCTCCGGATGATGGTTTCTCTTTCCGTAGAGTGGTCACATTAGCCAAACGGACTCACCGATTGGGAGATATGGCTGAAACAAGTTTCAGATGGTGAAAAACAGCTTAATTGGGCTTAACCGGGTGATTAACAGCTAGGCCCAAAGGGGAATTTCGGGATTAGGAGTTTAAAAGGGCTGTTAGGGTTTAGAGAATACCTTTTTCTCATTTTTCAGCCGTCACTATTCATTCCTCTTAACCTAGCCATGGCCTCCACCCTCTAAATCTCTTCAAAACACCTCTTAATCACTTTCTAATTGAAGATTAGGCTTAGCAAACATCAAATCAAGGAGTATTAACACGAGAACCGAGGTAGAGCTGCTGTGTAAGATTGGGAACAGCGCCAAATCAGAGAATATTTCAGTTTTGGGGTTTTAGTTGTGGCCAAGGTGAGTGATAGCATCGTTTTGACACTAATTACAGTTAATTAAGGGTAATTAGTGAAGATTAGCGAATTTATACACCAATAAATTCTGGAAAAATGTTTAGAAATTCTTAAATAATATTTTATGCCTCTGTTAGAAATTTGGTTCGATTTAGTTAAGTTTTATTAATTCTATGATTAGTCTTATTTAATCATGCTTAAGGGAAAAATAGGATTTTGGGCATCTTTGATCCATTTTGACATGTAAATTCATGATTTTGGTGTTTGTGGTTGCTCTTACATGTTGCTATGACTCTATGGTATGTTTTATGATTGATTAGAATAGTTAAATTGGTCGAAAACGTCGTCGAATGGCGTAGAAAGCTCGCTGGAAAGTTGCAGAAATGTGCAGGTTCCGAACCGGTTCGGATCGGAGTTGGGGGTCGGATCGGATTAGTGAACTGACCAAGGGAATCCGAACTGGATTGGGACTTGTCACTGGAGGAGGCTAGGCGAGAAGGAAGGCCATTTACTTAGAGTTGGAGTGGACAAGCGGATCGGATCGGAAGAATAATGGAGGCCAGATCGGATCGACTCAAAAAATGGAAGCCTACGACTGAAGTAAGGCGAAGGGAGCGGATCGGATCGAAGTAGATGGGAAAACGAGGGAGCTGATCGGAGAAAACTGGAAGGAAGACAGTAACCCGACCCGACCGGAGGAGGACACCGACCCGACCCGAAGTGGAGTATCCGACCCGAACCGAGCTAGACGAGGACCACCGAACCGACCCGATCAGGAAGGTTACACCGAACCGAGCTGGACGAGGTGCACCGAACCGAACCGTACGTGGGCTATTACTACTACGCGATGACTCTTCTGAAGACCCACTCCAATTCGACCAAACCCGAGATGCAAAGGAAGTCCAAATGAGAAGCTAGAGCTCAAGATCCAGATGGGAATCAACGAGTTCGCTTCATGATTGGGCTTTGCTGCGGGACGAGTGTTAAGGGGTTATCGATGTCTATAGCTTTGGACCACTATGGTAGGAGGTACGAAGGCGGATTCAGGACCATTATGGCATTGGTAGGACCAAGGGCTATGACCAATGTGGAGGGTCATTGAAATGTTTGGTCATGACTCCAAGTGTTTGGCTTGGTCACAGCAGGGTCTCTACAAGTCGGGATTCGTCGTTACCTCAATTTGTCTAGTGTTCCAAGGTGGTAGATGTCGTATGCTTTACGCACTGAGTGAGGGATGTGAGAATGGTTGCTATGGATGGTTTGTTTGCTATTATTATGACATACACACCCCACCCCCGTATCCTTTACACTATTCATTATGGCACCTTAGAGCACTGTACGGTATGTGGTACTAACTCTTTGGTTGCAGGTCCAGGTTCAGGTATGGTTTAGTATACCTGTTATTATTCTATTTAGATGCTTATCGCTCATACCAGGCTTTATGTCTGACCCAGAGTTTTATGTCTCCTCTTATTACTCTGGGTGCTCACACGAGCAGACTAGAGACAGGTTAGCTGGTGATGCGCGGGTAGATGATCCGGAGACGAGCAGGAGGCTTCCACGTAATATATATAGTATTCTCCCTGTGTTGTTGAAGATCACTGCTTGGGCATTGGTGGTGTATCTTCTATTTTGACTTTCTTTTGTTTAGAGACAGTAGAATTTGAAAAGTTGTAATAAGCTGTATTCGGATTTCCGCTGCTTTGATGTTGATGTTGATTTTAGTTATCAGCTTATGTACTGTCTCACCTGTTTTATGTCAAGTATGTTATTATTATTATATTTTATTCCATGCGCTGTGAGACATTCTACAGGTTATGTGTTAGTTCTTCACCTTCTTTCTTTTCTTATGACGACCGTTCCGTGCCAGTTGGACATGTGTACAGCGCACACTTGGAGGAAGTGTCGGTTGGTGCGGGGCGGGACGTTACACTTGGTATTAGAGCTCTAGGTTGCGTAGTTAACCTAGGGAAGTTATCAGGGAGAGATAATATACGTATACGAGAGAGCGTATTTGTGATTATTTTAGTTTTCAAAAGCTATATATATATATATACTATTAGTAGTATAAGAATGAAGTCGTGCTGCACTAGCACCACTATGGGGTCGTTAATCGTTTCCTTTTTCAGATTGACGATGAGCTGATATGTTAGAGGTACCGGTAGAGGGGCCAATAATGGGAATGCTGCTGACATGAGGACGATGTTTACTGACCTCATGAGAGAGATGCTTAGAGATGTACAGAGGGCAGCTCCCAATGGTGGAAATGGTGGTGGTCCAATAGTGCAGGCGCCGAGGGTCGACTTCGCCAAGCTGAATAAGGATTATACTAGCCTTGGTGGGAAGCCGTTCCACGGAACGGAGTCGGCCACGGATGTTCAAGATTGGTTGGATAGTTGCGAACGTATCTTCGAGGATTTGGGTATCGAGGATACGATGAAGAGAGAGCTAGCGTCCCGTCAGCTGCAAGGGCGGGCAATGAATTGGTGGAATGCTATAAAGGCAGCTACTCCCGAAGATCAGATTACTTGGGAGCAGTTTAAGGCTCGCTTTAGCGAGAAGTTCATTCCAGCTGCTCAGAAGTCAGTGCTGTTTAAGAAATTCTTGGAGCTCAAGCAGAATGGCAGGGCTGTCTCGGAGTATATTGCTGAATTTGACACTTTGTCGAAGTATGGGTTGTCTCTTATTGATACTGCCGAGAAGAAGAATGAGAAATTCATAACTTGTTTGGATCAATACTTGGGGGAAAGGCTTATTAACCACATCGATGAGACGTTTGAGTCGATTGTGGGAAAAGCATTAAGATCAGAAAGTCTCTACCCTAAGCCGAAGACTGAGGTTGCGTCCGCAGATGAGCCAAAGCCACAAGCAAGTGGTGGAGGCAAAGGTGGTTCCCAGAATAAGAGAAAGCAGAATCAAACTAAGGATGGCCAGAAGAAAAAGAGTAAGCAAGATGTTGAGTGCTTCAGCTGTGGTAAGAAGGGCCATTATGCTAGTAATTGTCGGGCCAAGCCAGCGGATAGGAAGTGCTTCAACTGTGGCCAGATGGGACATCACAAGGACAAGTGTCTGCAACCCCCCAAAGAAAAGCAAATGGTGAAAGCATATGCCCTTAATGCTATTCCTTCTTCGTCGAATGCCCCAACAACGGCGGAGAAAGGAAAGAATGTCGTCATTCAAGGTATGCTTTCTGTTTATGATGTTCCTGTTAGGGCTTTGTTTGATACCGGAGCTTCCAGTTCTTTCATATCTAGTGACCTGGTAGATAGGTTGGGATTGGAGCCCGAGATTATCGATAGACCTTTAGTAGTGACGAACCCGATTGGTGGTTCGACTAGCCTTAGCATGATTTGTCGTAATGTGGTTCTATCGAGTCATGGATGCATGTTTGTTTGTGATTGCTTCATTTTGGGCTTTACTGGGTTTGGCATTATTTTGGGAGTAGACTGGCTCCGAAGGTACGGGGTGGTGGTAGACTGTGAGGGCTTTTTGGTGACAGCTAGAGCGGATGATGGACGGAGGATAGTGTTTGGTGGTCTACCCAGTGAGGGGGTATTGGCTAGTTTTCTAAACTCCCTCGACATTCCGCATAGTGAGTTGTCAGGTTTGCCCGTGGTTGGCCAGTATCCGGATGTTTTCGAAGAAGTGACCGGACTTCCACCACACCGAGAGATTGAGTTCCGTATTGATTTAGTAAAAGATGCCAGGCCTATAGTGATGCCACTTCGTCGTATGGCACCAAGGGAGCAGCGAGAGCTCGAGGTGCAAGTCAGCGATCTTTTGAAGAAGGGATTTATCAGAAGGAGTGTTTCCGAATGGGGAGCACCAGTTGTGTTTGCTACCAAGGCGGATGGTTCCCTTCGTTTGTGTGTAGACTACCGAGAGTGGAATAAAGTGACGAGGAAGAACAAGTATCCTCTACCGCGGATAGATGATTTGTTCGATCAGTTGGGTGGCGCGAGAGTATTTTCTCAGTTGGATCTCGCGACAGGTTTTCATCAGCTTAGAGTGGAAGCTGAGAGTATAGCTAAAACGGCATTTCGAACGCCGTCTGGATTTTATGAATGGTTGGTCATGCCATTCGGGCTGACCAATGCCCCAGCATATTTTGTGGATCTTATGAATAGGGTATTCAGAGATCAGTTGAATAAGTTTGTCCTTGTGTTCGTTGATGATATTTTGGTCTATTCGAGGACAGAGGAAGAACACAAGGAACATTTAAGAGTAGTGATGGAGGTGTTGAGAAAACACTAATTGAAAGCAAAGTTTCCTAAGTGTCACTTCTGGAAGAGGGAAGTGAGGTTCTTGGGCCATGTTGTATCAGAGAATGGTATTGCCGTGGACCCGGCGAAGGTGGCTACGGTACAAGATTGGCTTACGCCCAAGAATGCAATAGATGTAAGAAGCTTTTTGGGGTTAGCTGGGTATTATCGTAAGTTTGTCCAAGGTTTCTCCAAGTTAGCGGCACCATTGACCCAGTTGACCAAGAAGAATCAAGCTTTTGTCTGGAATGAAAGGTGCGAGAATGCATTCAAGAGTCTAAAGGATAAGTTGACAAGCGCACCAGTGTTAGTCATTCCTAAGGGGGATAAAGAGATGACGGTATACACGGATGCCTGTGGTACCGGACTGGGTGCTGTATTGATGCAAGGCGGTGGGGTTGTAGCTTATGCAAGTCGGCAATTGAAACCGCACGAGAAAAGATACCCTACCCATGACTTGGAATTGGCAGCGATCGTGTTCGCGTTAAAGATGTGGAGACACTATCTCTTGGGAGAAAGATTTGAGTTGTTTACAGATCATAAGTCGTTGAAGTATCTCTTCTCCCAAAAGGATCTGAATCTCCGGCAACAAAGGTGGTTAGAGTTCTTGGCTTCCTATGATTTTGACATCGCATATACACCAGGAAAGGGCAATGCGGTGGCTGATGCATTGAGCAGGAGACATGCCAGCCTAGGGGCTATGTTTCTAGAATGGAAGCAACTGGAGTATATCGCGGGGTTTGATTTCAGACCTAAGTGCGAACTGGATCCAGAAATGTTAGCAAGTTTGACGATCAGACCCACTTTGATTGAGCGGATCGGCTCTAGTCAGAGGGACGATCCTAACCTATTGGAAGTCATCTCCAAGTTAAAGATGGATGTCAATGAGGAGATGAACAAGTATGGGCTTGATCGAGATGGATGGCTTTGAAAGAATGGAAAGCTTGTTGTACCCAATGTCAATGGATTGAGAGATGAAGTGCTTAGAGAATGTCATCACTCAAAGTTGACTATACATCCCGGTGGTAATAAAATGTATCGAGACATGAAGCAGACCTACTACTGGGAAGGGATGAAAAGAGACATTGGGAAGTTTATATCCAAGTGCATGAATTGCCAGCTAGTCAAAGCCGAGCAAAAGAAGCCTAGTGAGTTGTTACAGCCATTAGAAATTCCCGAATGGAAATGGGAGCAAGTCTCGATGGATTTCATCGATGGTTTACCAAGGACTAGATCGGAACATGATAGCATTTGGGTGATTATGGACCAATTGACTAAAAGTGCAAGATTTATACCAGTCAAATCAACCAGAACGGCAGCTAAGTTAGTAGAATTGTATATGAAGTGGGTAGTGAGATTTCATGGAGTACCTAAAAGCATTGTGAGTGACCGAGACCCGTTGTTCACTAGTGGGTTTTGGAAGAGCTTACAAGAGGATCTAGGGTCAGAGTTACATCTCAGTACCGCATATCATCCTCAGACCGACGGTCAGACGGAGAGGGTGAACCGTATTTTGGAAGATCTCTTGAGAGCGTGTATATTGGATTTTGGTGGATCATGGGATGACCATTTGCATCTAGTAAAGTTTGCATATAATAATAGCTACCAATCCAGTATCGGTATGACTCCGTTTGAAGCTTTGTACGGAAGACCGTGCAACTCACCATCATGTTGGATAGAGACTGGCGAGAAGTTTATGCTTGGACCAGATGTGGTGAGGGAAACTTCAGATAAGATCAAGATCATTCAACAACGAATGAAGGCTGCCCAAGATAGGCAGAAGAGTTATGCTGATAAGAGGAGAAGAGACCTAAAATTCTCCGTTGGTGACTTGGTGTTTGTCAAGATTTCTCCGTTGAAGAGCGTAATACGATTTGGCAGGAGAGGCAAGTTGGCACCAAGATTTGTTGGCCCATTCCTGTTCTTGAACTAGTCGGGAATTTGGCATACATATTGACTTACCGGAGAAGATGGTGGGAGTTCACGACGTATTTCATGTTTCCCAACTAAGGAAGTTCGTTCACGACTCAGATATGACTATTTCACCTGATCAGTTAGAGGACTTCGAAGTAGAACACGATGCAGTTGGGAACCGCAAGCCGGCCCGTATTGTCGAGCACGACATGAAGCAACTTCGAAGGAAGGCGGTGAAGTTGGTCAAGGTTCAGTGGAGCGAGGACGAGAATGATTGTACTTGGGAGACAGAGGAGAACATTAGGAAGACATACCCAGAACTCTTTGCCTGGTAAGATTTTGACTTCGATTTAGTTTTCCGCATGCTAGGATAGGCTTGTTTGCTTGTTTTGCATGTTTGATTGTTGTATATGGCTGTTAGGAATGCGGGATCTTTTGTATGTTTTGGGTTAAGGAATTTCGGGGACGAAATTTCTTAAGGGGGGGGGGGGGGGGAGAGTGTAACGACCCGCATTCTACGCATCATAGGATCGTAGAATATTTATTTCTTTCACATATGAAGTTGTATGGTCATGTAACTTTGGGAGACGACTATTGGGGTCATTTCCCATGTTCATGATTTTTCCCGATTTTTAAATGACCATTTTACCCCTAGTTGGCACTGTTTTGGTCATAACTTTTGACTGGAAAGGAATTTTGACCTGAAAGCATTTCCATTGGCTCCGGATGATGGTTTCTCTTTCCGTAGAGTGGTCACATTAGCCAAACGGACTCACCGTTTGGGAGATATGGCTGAAACAAGTTTCAGATGGTGAAAAACAGCTTAATTGGACTTAACCGGGTGATTAACAGCTAGGCCCAAAGGGGAATTTCGGGATTAGGAGTTTAAAAGGGCTGTTAGGGTTTGGAGAATACCTTTTTCTCATTTTTCAGCCGTCACTATTCATTCCTCTTAACCTAGCCATGGCCTCCACCCTCTAAATCTCTTCAAAACACCTCTTAATCACTTTCTAATTGAAGATTAGGCTTAGCAAACATCAAATCAAGGAGTATTAGCACGAGAACCGAGGTAGAGCTGCTGTGTAAGATTGGGAACAGCGCCAAATCAGAGAATATTCCAGTTTTGGGGTTTTAGTTGTGGCCAAGGTGAGTGATAGCATCGTTTTGACACTAATTACAGTTAATTAAGGGTAATTAGTGAAGATTAGCGAATTTATACACCAATAAATTCTGGAAAAATGTTTAGAAATTCTTAAATAATATTTTATGCCTCTGTTAGAAATTTGGTTCGATTTAGTTAAGTTTTATTAATTCTATGATTAGTCTTATTTAATCATGCTTAAGGGAAAAATAGGATTTTGGGCATCTTTGATCCATTTTGACATGTAAATTCATGATTTTGGTGTTTGTGGTTGCTCTTACATGTTGCTATGACTCTATGGTATGTTTTATGATTGATTAGAATAGTTAAATTGGTCGAAAACGTCGTCGAATGGCGTAGAAAGCTCGCTAGAAAGTTGCAGAAATGTGCAGGTTCCGAACCGGTTCGGATCGGAGTTGGGGGTCGGATCGGATTAGTGAACTGACCAAGGGAATCCGAACTGGATTGGTACTTGTCACTAGAGGAGGCTAGGCGAGAAGGAAGGCCATTTACTTAGAGTTGGAGTGGACAAGCGGATCGGATCGGAAGAATAATGGAGGCCAGATCGGATCGACTCAAAAAATGGAAGCCTACGACTGAAGTAAGGCGAAGGGAGCGGATCGGATCGGAGTAGATGGGAAAACGAGGGAGCTGATCGGAGAAAACTGGAAGGAAGACAGTAACCCGACCTGACCGGAGGAGGACACCGACCCGACCCGAAGTGGAGTATCCGACCCGAACCGAGCTAGACGAGGACCACCGAACCGACCCGATCAGGAAGGTTACACCGAACCGAACCGAGCTGGACGAGGAGCACCGAACCGAACCGTACGTGGGCTATTACTACTACGCGATGACTCTTCTGAAGACCCACTCCAATTCGACCAAACCCGAGATGCAAAGGAAGTCCAAATGAGAAGCTAGAGCTCAAGATCCAGATGGGAATCAACGAGTTCGCTTCATGATTGGGCTTTGCTGCGGGACGAGTGTTAAGGGGTTATCGATGTCTATAGCTTTGGACCACTATGGTAGGAGGTACGAAGGCGGACTCAGGGCCATTATGGCATTGGTAGCACCAAGGGCTATGACCAATGTGGAGGGTCATTGAAATGTTTGGTCATGACTCCAAGTGTTTGGCTTGGTCACAGCAGGGTCTCTACAAGTCGGGATTCGTCGTTACCTCAATTTGTCTAGTGTTCCAAGGTGGTAGATGTCGTATGCTTTACGCACTGAGTGAGGGATGTGAGAATGGTTGCTATGGATGGTTTGTTTGCTATTATTATGACATACACACCCCACCCCCGTATCCTTTACACTATTCATTATGGCACCTTAGAGCACTGTACGGTATGTGGTACTAACTCTTTGGTTGCAGGTCCAGGTTCAGGTATGGTTTAGTATACCTGTTATTATTCTATTTAGATGCTTATCGCTCATACCAGGCTTTATGTCTGACCCAGAGTTTTATGTCTCCTCTTATTACTCTGGGTGCTCACACGAGCAGACTAGAGACAGGTCAGCTGGTGATGCGCGGGTAGATGATCCGGAGACGAGCAGGAGGCTTCCACGTAATATATATAGTATTCTCCCTGTGTTGTTGAAGATCACTGCTTGGGCATTGGTGGTGTATCTTCTATTTTGACTTTCTTTTGTTTAGAGACAGTAGAATTTGAAAAGTTGTAATAAGCTGTATTCGGATTTCCGCTGCTTTGATGTTGATGTTGATTTTAGTTATCAGCTTATGTACTGTCTCACCTGTTTTATGTCAAGTATGTTATTATTATTATATTTTATTCCATGCGCTGTGAGACATTCTACAGGTTATGTGTTAGTTCTTCACCTTCTTTCTTTTCTTATGACGACCGTTCCGTGCCAGTTGGACATGTGTACAGCGCACACTTGGAGGAAGTGTCGGTTGGTGCGGGGCGGGCTGTTACACATAGCGTAAAGAATGTTATGCAGATTTTGATTTTCTGACTTAGATCGAGATTGAGTTCTAAGTATCTATTAAGACTGATAAGTAAAAATGCAGAAATTAATTTTTTCTGTGATTTAATTATGTTAGTCTTTGAGTTTATGAATATGTTCCTATGAGAAAATATAAATTCTCAAACACAAGAACATTTAAAATAGTAAGCATCCACAACCGGTCGGTAAATAATAGAATGGAATCCGCAAGGAAACCATAAACGATAGCAATAACCAACCCAAATGAATGATTCTGGACAGTTATTCTATAATACAAATGTAGAAAACCAGGTCATATGGCACAAAAGTGTCGGAACTGGCCAGACCCTGCACCGCAAGCAAACCTGACTGAGGAGCCTCCAACGGCTATGATAACTGAGATTCACCTTGTTGGTGAATCAGAGGGTTGGTGGGTAGACATTGGTGTTTCTCGCCATGTTTGCTATGATCGTGATATATTCACAATATACACGGTTGCTGACGATCAGAAAGTGTGTTGTGAGATCCTCACACTACTTAAGCTGTAGAGACTGGTAATAATGAAAATAAAGCATATGATTGGAAATACATTGATTCTTAAAGATGTGATGCATCTGATATGTTTGAAACATTCAAAATTGAAATCAAGCAAACAGAAAAATTAAGAAACTACATAGTGATAGAGAAACAGAATACAAATCAAATTCTATTCAGGATTTTTATGTGATATATTGTACATAAGAGAACTGCACCATATTCACCTGAAATGAACGGTAAAGCTGAAAAAATAGGTCCTTTACCGAATTTGTAATTGTCATTTTATTAAATTTCGGTGCAGCAAAACATTAGTGGGGGGATATTTTATAGACTGTATGTTATGTTATGAATAGAATCCCCAAATCTAAGAATAAAATTTCGCCTTATGAAATTTTAGAGAAATATAAATCCAATATGTCATACTTTAGAACTTGGTGTTGCTTAGCATATGTTCGCATTCCAGACCCTAAAAGAATAAAATTAGCAAGGAAATCATACGAATGTGTATTTATAAGCTATGCTGTTAATAGCAAAGCATACAGAATTTATGACCTAAATACACATAATATATTTTGAATTTAATGATGACAATTTTTATGAAACGAAATTTTCTTTTAAATTAAGGAATAGTGGGGGCACATCAAGTATGCCTATTAGAACAGAACTTAATAAAAGTTCTGAAACTGAACCTAGAAAAAGTAAAAGAGCAAGAGCCGTAAAAGATTTTGGTTCATATTTTTTGTGCTTTTACTATAGAGGAGGACCCCTTAAACCCCCAAGAGGCCTTATCTTCTTTAGATGCCGTTTTTTTGGCAAGAGGCTATAAATAATGAGATGGATTCTCTGGAATTCAATAAGACTTGGCATTTGATAGATTTACCTCCTGGTTGTAAATCTATAGGCTGTACATGGGTACTTAAAAAGAAATTAAAAACCTGATAGCACTATTGATAAATATAAAGTACGACTAGTAGCTAAAGGTTTTAAACAAAAAGAAAATATATATTTCTTCGACACTTTTCACCTGTAACTAGAATTACATCCATTCGGGTATTAATCTCATTTGTCTCTATTCATACTTTATTAATACACCAAATGGATGTGAAAACCGCATTCTGAATGGTGAATTAGACGAAGAAATTTATATAGACCAGTCTGAAGGATTTGTAGTACATGATCAAGAACATAAAGTATGCAAATTAGATAAATCATTATATGGTTTAAAACAAGCACCTAAACAATGGCATGAAAAATTTGATAACTTTAATCATTTCACATGGTTTTAAAGTTAATGAAAGTGAAAAATGCATTTATTACAAATCTGAGAATGACATTTGCACTATTATATGCCTTTATGTAGATGACCTACTCATTTTTGGGTCAAACATTCATGCCATAAACTCAGTCAAATCCTTATTAAGTGCCAGTTTTGATATAAAAGATCTAGGTGAGGCGAGTGTAATCCTTGATATTAAAATTACTAGGTCTGAAAAAGGGATTTTCTTTGGATCAATCTCGTTATATTGAGAAGTCTCTAAAGAAAGACAATTACTTTGACTGTAAATATGCATGTACATCATATGTAACACCCCACCTCCGCCAGGGTGTATCTTGCAAGCACTCTGACTTTGGAGGGGCGTTTGAATCGGGTAAACATGCATAATGATATATCAAGGCAGAACAAGAACATATGTATATATGTAAACAGAGTAAATAAGATAAGTAAAACAGCAGAAGATTTCAAACATTTTCAAAACAAGTCTGATACAACATAATGTTATCTTTCCAAATACACAAGTCTAGATAAAAACAACATCACTGAAAAACTGAAATACATAAGTACTATCCCCAAAATAAGTGATAACCATAGCTAGCTTCATGTCAAGACCGTACATGAGCTAAAATCCCACAAGCAAGTGATCAGAAATCCAAGTTAAGCTCCAATATTCCCACCCTGAGAACCTGGGGGGGAAACGGAAGAAAAGAGGCGAAAGAAAAACAGGTCAGTCAAAAAGACTGAGTAAGCCCTACTACAATCAATGTAAACTGATAAAGTTAACTGGCATGATGAAAGCTGGGATGAACATAAGGATAACAACATAATAGCATGATGATTAACTAACAAGGTAGATAAAGGTGTCATCGCATAATCAGGATTAAGGTTTTGCACCATAGGTGTACTAGTAAACTAACATGACTTGAATAAACAAGTATTGATCCCTTGGCCCAAGCTTTGGCCCAATAACATGAAGTGACCCTAATACGCGGTCCAACCAAACGGTCTAGTCGATCGGCTCCCTATAAGCCTAACTCGTCACGTGTTGGTGTCAATGCGGCCCAAACATAATTGTAGTCAGACTGTGCAGGGTCTCCTGTAACACCCCGTGTATTCTATAACTGTGAAATTCATAAATTAAAGTATAATTAATTTTAAATCAAAGAATTAAGGGAAACGGGATACGCCATTGCGTTCGTCTCGGAATTCTACTTGAGATAGAGTCTGAGTTTGCGTGAAACGGATATCGTATGAAGAAGTTATGGACGAACGAAGTTGGGCGAAAAACCGGAGAAGGGTCAGAATGCACTGGCGCACTTGGGAAGTGCGCCAGAACAAAAATGAACTGGCGCACTTGTGAAGTGCGCCAGTACATTTTTGACCTGGCGCACCTGCCAAGTGCGCCCAGGTCAAAAATGACCTGCTGGCCAGGTCTGGTCTAGCCCTGGCTGGCCAGGTCTGTGCTTGGCCGATTTTCAGAAGCTTGCTTTGTCATTAGGGCTAGGTGGCAGGCTCTAATTGGTCTCTCTTTCGAATGAATGGCTACGATCAATCCAAGCAACATCAATGGTCCTAATCAGTTCATAAACCCTATAAAAATGACCTTAGACTAACCCTAATCTATTCATTCAAAAATAAAAACAAAGCCGCCATGTTGCTGAGGAACGACTAAGAGTAGCCGCCAATTGGAGAGAGGATTAGGAGGCAAATCCTAAGGCATAAAGCAACTTAATCAAATCAAATCAACAAGGAATCGCATCTCCAAATCCCTAAATTGGAGAATTCGCCATACCATTGTAAGTAGAGTATTATTTTGGTATGAACAAATAATTGTGTTGGTTTGTATACTTGATTTGTGGCGATAAAGTAATTCATATTTGTGCGTTACTATGATTCTTATCGATTTGGAATATTGTATACGTTTGGATATTCTCGAATTATGTTATTCTATTATGAAAAACTACATGCGGTAGTTTTGTGCAAGTATACGTTTGGAATATTCGCAAATTATGTAATCCATGTTGAAGCTACATGTATGTAGTTGATTAATTGAAATTCATGCAAGTTTGGGGTTTTGCTTCTATGCCATCATGACGTATATTTTTGTACATAAATCATTTTGCACGTAATTGGAACAAATTTGGGTTGTTATAGTTCATATGAAACTATGTTGAAATTTTGGCACCATGATCTATGTATTAAGCCATGCTTTTGTACTAGAAAACTTATTTGCAAACTTATGGATATGACTAGGCTATGATTGATATTTTGCATAATTGAAATCCATATTGTTAACAAGAATTATATGATGACATATGTGGTACATAGCTAGGTTAGATTCAAAATCCCATTTGCAAGTTTGCATGACTAAAGTAAAAATCATGATTTCATGTTAGAAATATTTATGCCATGGTTTTGTGAATAGATTTAAAATCATGATTTAGTTGAACTATACTTTTGTGTTAGTAACAAAAGTAAGCACCTTTGTAAACATGTAGTAGTCTTATGAACATGATTTGCTTATGTTTGACATTATGCCTAAATAAAATATGGGTTTATGTTGTAGTTAAGCCTATGTGTCAATAATGATATTCTTAACTCAACTACAAGTTTACATGGTTTGATTCATGTCACTTATGCTTTATGACCAAAGTATATGTTACCACTATGCAAGTACACCAGTTTCTATTTTGTAGTTCCAACGTCATGTTGCAAGTTCATGCGTTCACATTCCCCTTTTTGTGTATGTACTCACGCTTTAAGCCTCCCCTTTTCCTCATGGCTAAGTTGGGCTTAAAAAGGCTAAGCCCAACATATATATAATAAACGGACGTGTTAAACGGGGGAAAATAACGTTGGGTTAAATTTATTAATAAATGAAAATATAAAGTAGAAGGGCCCAAATTCAAGTATGGGTTGGGCCCATGATTGGTGTAACCTTTGCACCACTAACTTAATAATGGGCCGCAAATATTTACATATAAGAAAATAAAGAAGAAAGACGAAATATGTAAATGTAGAACATACGATGTGTTTAACCCGAGGTTGGATTGAGTTGTGATGTAAACCTGCCCGGAACCGCCCGGCTGTCCAGTAGTCACAACAATACCTATCCAATGTGGGAGGTTAAACATGGAGCCCAATAAGGACCCGAGGTTAGACTGAGTTGTGGCGTAAGACTGCCCGGAACCAACCGGCAACAGGCAGCCACAACAATACCTGTCTAATGTGAGAGGTCAAGGCTTTAATAAGACAATTAAGGCTGAGTCAGGATTGTTAGGATTAAGTGAACTAAAGACTTAATCAAAATGGAACATGATAAACTAAACGGAATGGTGGGGGTTAGGTTAGAAAACACTTAACCAACTTAGCATGTTGGCTAGAGATAGAAAACCTAGTAACGGGGGACCCTTTTCAGCAGTAACCCTAGAAGGTGTATCAGGATACCCTGAAACTAGGCAGGGTGGGGCACGATTACTGGGCTGATTGTAAGAGGTCAAATCGACGGCGGTGGTGTAGCAGTGTAGGTTCTAACGGGGTGCGGGCGTGCACACACTTCGGCGCAGAAAAATAAGGCACTGGACACCAGTAGCATACCTGTGCACTCTAGGATTGTGTCGGGCCGCCACCATGGGACTTGATACACCCCATGGTGGGACCAGCATAGGTAACTACAACATCGGGGGCCGTAAGACACATGTAACTATGCGAGTAGGAGCCGATCATCATAGAATGGATCACATCACCCTGATTATGGGGTGCCAGTTGGAAACTAGTTTATATGGGTTCAGAGATTAACATGGGGTACGATAGTATATTCGACCCTAGACAACTTAACCAAGTTATAGTGCTTTCCCACTTCTTGTTTATACTTATCATACCCAGTTCTTTATTCATAGACAAAATAGTACTAGACTTACTCAGGCTTTATGTCTAACTCTTCTTTTCTTTCGTCTTCTTTTCTTCCGTTCCCCCCCCCAGGTCCACAGGGAGGGAACACAGCAGCTTGACCAGCCTTAACATCCAGCTTGAAGAAGAGAAATGTATTGCTTGGACTTTTTCGTTTTGAACTATGGCTTTGGACAACCACTATGGGGCTTTTGCAGTTTATCTATGTTTTATTTATGCTTCTTTAAATAATGTAACCAAGACAGATTATGAAAATGTTATGTTATGTTTTTGGAAAGGATGTAAGACAATCATGGTGATGTTGTTGTAAAACGTATTTACTTTTATGAAATAAAAGTTGTTGTTTTTCCACTGTTTACAAATATGTGTTCTTATATCTGTCTTGTATATCTGTGACTTATACTTATAAACCTCCACCAAAATTAGGGCATTCCCTTCGAGAGTGACCCTGACGGAGGTGGGGTGTTTCACTTGGTATCAGAGCAAGGTTTACCAGATAAGATAAAAAGTTTTGAAAAATTATTTTTCAAAAAGAAATTTAAAGAAGCATTTTTAAAAAAGATAAAATATTATTTTGTTTTAAAAGGCAAAGTCCCCCCCCAAAGCCATAGGTACCATCTCTTATCCTTCGTTTTGAATCTATCCTTTTTGTTTCAGCATGTCCGAAGAACTTAACTTGCCAGAAGGGGTGCCAATACCTGGTTGGTTTAGACGGTTCTTAGAAGCAAGAGCCACTCAGCCAGGTCCTACCGTTCCTCCTCCCCCAGCTGCCGGAAATCATCCAGCTGCAGCGGCACCTTTTCCTCCACCTCCTCCTCGGGGAAACACTTTTGCTAAGATATGTAAAGATTTTAAAGCTATGGGAGGAAAGGATTTCCATGGAACTGAGTCCTTCGTGGCAGCTAGAAATTGGCTGAAAGAAACGGAGGACCTATTCATCATCTTTGAGGTAGAGGATAGACAAAAAGTACAATTAGCAGTGTGCCTATTGAAGGGCGAGGCTTCCTACTGGTGGGAAGTCACTAATGCTGAAAGACCAGTGGAGACATGGGAGGACTTTAGGGCAAGGTTTGAGACAAAATTTCTCTTAGATGCGGAAAGAAGTTTGCAGTTGGAAAAATTCTTATTTCTTAAGCAAGGGAACAAGACAGTCAGAGAGTATGTGAATCAGTTCGATGAGCTGGCTAGGTTTAGGCTTGACCTAGTCAACACCCCGCACAAGAAGGCTCTCCGTTTCGTCAAAGGGTTGAATGAGCCATTACACAGTTTGGCCATGACCCATATACCCATGGGAGCCACGTATGAAAGATTGGTGCAAATGGCATTGCTGAATGAAGAGGATAAGGGCAAGAAGGAGACAAAGGCAGAAAGCTCTCAAGGGAAGAAAGAGGGTTTGCAGCCTAAGAAGACAGACTTTAAGAAGGGCGGGAAAGGCAACAAAGAGAAGAGGAAGTGCAATTTCTGTGGCAAAGTGGGGCACTTAGTAAAGGACTGCCGGAAAAAGAAGGCCAAAGAGAATGGTGGGTGCTTTTCTTGCGGTGAGACAGGCCACAGGGCTAAGGACTGCCCAAAGAAACGAGGACAGGGGCAGAGGGCTGGATCCACCCCAGGGGCACAGGTTCATGTGCTAGAAGCGTCACCTCTGCAGCAGCGAGGTATAAATACTTCTGTAGAAAGTGTAGTTTATCTTTATGATCACCCCGTTCGCACTTTATTTGATTCTGGCGCATCACACTCCTTTATCTCGTCTGCTTTAGTAGAATCTCTGCACCTAAAAACTAGTATGGTAGAGGACCCCTTAATTGTTTCAAACCCAATTGGGGGCCCAGCTCATTTGTCTATGATCTGTTTGGGATTGAAAATTTCTATTCTAAGTGTAGAATTTCAATGTAGTGCCTTTGTTTTGGGCTTTTCGGGGTATGGTTTGATTTTGGGTATGGATTGGCTATCCAGTAATGGGGCCATCCTTGATTGTGAGAAAAGGGTTGTTAGGCTCCTAACCCAGCTCGGTAATACTTTGGAAATTTCTTGTAATCCCTCATATGCGGTTATGCTTAGTTATCTTGAATCGCTAGATGCCTCTGTTGAAAATTTGCAATCAGTTAGAGTGGTCCGGGAATATCCGGATGTCTTCGAAGAGGTGAAGGGCTTGCCTCCGAAGCGGGAAATAGACTTCCGCATATATCTTGTAGATAATGCAAAGCCCGTTGCGTTGCCCGTTAGACACATGGCTCCACGGGAAAGGAAAGAGCTCAGTAAACAGATTAAAGAGCTTCTAGGAAAGGGGTTCATTAGGAGGAGCATTTCAGAATGGGGCGCTCCAGTGGTGTTCGCTACAAAGGCGGATGGTCCACTCCGTTTATGTGTTGACTATAGGGATCTCAACAAGCTAACGAAAAAGAATAGGCACCCTCTCCCTAGAATTGACGATTTATTTGACCAGCTTGTAGGAGCGTCTGTTTTCTCCCAACTCGATTTAGCAACCGGTTTTCATCAGCTAAGGGTGGCTGAAGATAGCATCGATAAAACGGCATTCAGAACCCCAGACGGCTTCTTTGAATGGCTTGTCATGCCTTTCGGTTTGACAAATGCACCTGCTTACTTCGTGGACCTGATGAGTAGGGTATTTAGAGATTTCCTCAACAAATTCGTAGTGGTCTTCGTAGATGATATCCTCATCTTCTCAAAGAGTGAAGAGGAACATGCTCAACACTTAAGGGCAATCATGGAAACTTTGCGAGTCCATCAACTAAAAGCCAAATTCTCCAAATGCCACTTTTGGAGAGAAGAGGTGAGGTTCCTTGGGCACATAGTATCCAAACAAGGGTTAACAGTGGACCCTGCTAAGGTAGTGGCGGTACAGGATTGGAAGACACCAAGGAATGCAACTGAGGTCCGAAGCTTTCTAGGACTAGCAGGTTTCTATCGAAAATTCATAAGGGATTTTGCGAAAATCTCAGCTCCGCTCACGAAATTGACCAAGAAGAATCTAGTGTTCAATTGGGATTTGGATTGCGAGTTTGCTTTCCAACGACTGAAAAGGGCTCTTACAACAGCCCCAGTTTTGACGCTGCCAGATGGGAGCAAGATGTTCACTGTTTATACGGATGCATGTGGGACAGGGCTAGGCGCCGTCTTAATGCAAGAAGGAAGGGTAGTAGCTTATGGCGGGAGGCAGTTGAAGGTACACGAAAAGAACTACCCAACCCACGATCTTGAGTTAGCCGCCATCGTCTTTGCACTCAAGTCTTGGCGACACTATCTCCTAGGTGAGAAGTTCGAATTTTACACTGACCATAAATCGTTGAAGTATCTTTTCTCGCAGAAGGTTCATTTCACTTATGCATGAGTCGTAAAGAATCACCTTAGTAAGTTCATTTGGCAACAAAGTTGACATTTGTTTATTTTCAAGAGATAATTCATCTATGTGGAATACCTTCTAGTAAGTGAACAAGATCCAAGATTCACTAGTGAATTTTGTAGAGCTTGCATGGAACCATGAGGACGCAGTTAGGCTTGAGCCAAGTATACTAGAAGGAGAATAAGTGAAAGAGGAATGAGAAATAGGTTCCAACTCATATTTTGGAAACAAGAATTAAGAAGCTACGAAATTGTGAAGTTAACGACGGACAAATCATAATGGAGTTAAGCTCAAGAAATGCGACTTAGAAGATTGAAGACTAGATTCGTGCATAATATCTCTTCTTAAGAGTATATCCTTGATCCCTCTCTTCCTGTAGAGCTTACTTGCATGGTATCTTTTCTGTATATCCTCTCGGTCCCATTCTCAATCCAATTTCTGTTGCAAACCCCATAGGGAGTATGACTCATCTGTTAGTAACACATGTTGGGGCTCGAGGGTGTTCATTGGTTTGACTAAAGTTTTTGGGTTTTATAGGATACAGATTGATCTTAGGAAGGGACTCCCTTGTGACCTAAAAGGAGTCCATCATGCTTAGTTTCCTAGAATCATATATGGTGGTTGGGTTGAGTAACTCTTTGGGTGTCAGTTTGATGTTGATTTCGGTCTTCGGGGCTGATGCTTAGAGAGTTCTTCTCCTAATCAATATATATGTGGCATAGGTTTTCAGTTTTGACATTGCCTAATGGGCACAAAGTTTTTACTTGCTTCATTCGACTATACCTTTAGATAGGAACAATTGGGAAAATGCCCTATAGATTAGAGCTACCCGAAAAATTGGTCGGAGTTCACAACATCTTTCACGTTTCACATCTCCGAAAATGTCTACATGAGTCTACTGAAGTGGTAGAGCCAAATATCCTCGAAGAGGCCGAAGTGGAACGCGAAGCAACCATAAGAAAAGTTCCAACCCGCATCTTAGGAACGGAAGTGAAGAAGCTACGCAACCGCGAAGTCAAGCTCGTCAAAGTTCAGTGGAGCGACGCCGAGGGAGACGCGACTTGGGAAACTGAAGCTAGAATACGCACTGCCTACCCTTTTCTTTTCGAGGGTACATCCTTGATCTTTCTTTTTCCTTAAGTCGCGCTTTTATCTATCTTTTTAGGTATATTTCCTCGACCTTATCTTTTAGGTAGAAACCTTTTGGATGGAAACATGTAATTGAAACATGTTATGGATGATGGTTGCAAGTGGTTGCAAGTGATTGCTAGTGGTTGCTCGTGGTTGCATATACACACACAATCTAGGTTTTAGATCGGCTCAGTCACTTCATATTGCATATGCATATATGTTTGCATTCGTATATGGTTGAACTTTAATGTGTTGTCATATGGATGTTGCATTTGTATTGAATGATTGTGCACTCATGTAGAATCATGAATAGGAAAATTTGCATACATGATGGATTCATGGCACTTACATAATTCGCATTAAGGAGGTCAACTGAATCAGTAGACCGCCTGATTTTGCATTAGATAAGTACATGTACACACACACTTCGCATATGATCATGAAGCATTAGAAGTCTTTTAAGGACAGTGGATGCTCGTGTTTGATGGATGAGTAGATGGATGATTTGATGTTAGGATATACATTCCTCCTAACTTGAAGATTTCGGGGACGAAATCCTTTTAAGTGGGGGAGAATGTAACACCCCGTGTATTCTATAACTGTGAAATTCATAAATTAAAGTATAATTAATTTTAAATCAAAGAATTAAGGGAAACGGGATACGCTTTTGCGTTCGTCTCGGAATTCTACTTGAGATAGAGTCTGAGTTTGCGTGAAACGGATATCGTATGAAGAAGTTATGGACGAACGAAGTTGGGCGAAAAACCGGAGAAGGGTCAGAATGCACTGGCGCACTTGGGAAGTGCGCCAGAACAAAAATGAACTGACGCACTTGTGAAGTGCGCCAGTACATTTTTGACCTGGCGCACCTGCCAAGTGCGCCCAGGTCAAAAATGACCTGCTGGCCAGGTCTGGTCTAGCCCTGGCTGGCCAGGTCTGTGCTTGGCCGATTTTCAGAAGCTTGCTTTGTCATTAGGGCTAGGTGGCAGGCTCTAATTGGTCTCTCTTTCGAATGAATGGCTACGATCAATCCAAGCAACATCAATGGTCCTAATCAGTTCATAAACCCTATAAAAATGACCCTAGACTAACCCTAATCTATTCATTCAAAAATAAAAACAAAGCCGCCATGTTGCTGAGGAACGACTAAGAGTAGCCGCCAATTAGAGAGAGGATTAGGAGGCAAATCCTAAGGCATAAAGCAACTTAATCAAATCAAATCAACAAGGAATCGCATCTCCAAATCCCTAAATTGGAGAATTCGCCATACCATTGTAAGTAGAGTATTATTTTGGTATGAACAAATAATTGTGTTGGTTTGTATACTTGATTTGTGGCGATAAAGTAATTCATATTTGTGCGTTACTATGATTCTTATCGATTTGGAATATTGTATACGTTTGGATATTCTCGAATTATGTTATTCTATTATGAAAAACTACATGCGGTAGTTTTGTGCAAGTATACGTTTGGAATATTCGCAAATTATGTAATCCATGTTGAAGCTACATGTATGTAGTTGATTAATTGAAATTCATGCAAGTTTGGGGTTTTGCTTCTATGCCATCATGACGTATATTTTTGTACATAAATCATTTTGCACGTAATTGGAACAAATTTGGGTTGTTATAGTTCATATGAAACTATGTTGAAATTTTGGCACCATGATCTATGTATTAAGCCATGCTTTTGTACTAGAAAACTTATTTGCAAACTTATGGATATGACTAGGCTATGATTGATATTTTGCATAATTGAAATCCATATTGTTAACAAGAATTATATGATGACATATGTGGTACATAGCTAGGTTAGATTCAAAATCCCATTTGCAAGTTTGCATGACTAAAGTAAAAATCATGATTTCATGTTAGAAATATTTATGCCATGGTTTTGTGAATAGATTTAAAATCATGATTTAGTTGAACTATACTTTTGTGTTAGTAACAAAAGTAAGCACCTTTGTAAACATGTAGTAGTCTTATGAACATGATTTGCTTATGTTTGACATTATGCCTAAATAAAATATGGGTTTATGTTGTAGTTAAGCCTATGTGTCAATAATGATATTCTTAACTCAACTACAAGTTTACATGGTTTGATTCATGTCACTTATGCTTTATGACCAAAGTATATGTTACCACTATGCAAGTACACCAGTTTCTATTTTGTAGTTCCAACGTCATGTTGCAAGTTCATGCGTTCACATTCCCCTTTTTGTGTATGTACTCACGCTTTAAGCCTCCCCTTTTCCTCATGGCTAAGTTGGGCTTAAAAAGGCTAAGCCCAACATATATATAATAAACGGACGTGTTAAACGGGGGAAAATAACGTTGGGTTAAATTTATTAATAAATGAAAATATAAAGTAGAAGGGCCCAAATTCAAGTATGGGTTGGGCCCATGATTGGTGTAACCTTTGCACCACTAACTTAATAATGGGCCGCAAATATTTACATATAAGAAAATAAAGAAGAAAGACGAAATATGTAAATGTAGAACATACGATGTGTTTAACCCGAGGTTGGATTGAGTTGTGATGTAAACCTGCCCGGAACCGCCCGGCTGTCCAGTAGTCACAACAATACCTATCCAATGTGGGAGGTTAAACATGGAGCCCAATAAGGACCCGAGGTTAGACTGAGTTGTGGCGTAAGACTGCCCGGAACCAACCGGCAACAGGCAGCCACAACAATACCTGTCTAATGTGAGAGGTCAAGGCTTTAATAAGACAATTAAGGCTGAGTCAGGATTGTTAGGATTAAGTGAACTAAAGACTTAATCAAAATGGAACATGCTAAACTAAACGGACTGGTGGGGGTTAGGTTAGAAAACACTTAACCAACTTAGCATGTTGGCTAGAGATAGAAAACCTAGTAATGGGGGACCCTTTTCAGCAGTAACCCTAGAAGGTGTATCAGGATACCCTGAAACTAGGCAGGGTGGGGCACGATTACTGGGCTGATTGTAAGAGGTCAAATCGACGGCGGTGGTGTAGCAGTGTAGGTTCTAACGGGGTGCGGGCGTGCACACACTTCGGCGCAGAAAAATAAGGCACTGGACACCAGTAGCATATCTGTGCACTCTAGGATTGTGTCGGGCCGCCACCATGGGACTTGATACACCCCATGGTGGGACCAGCATAGGTAACTACAACATCGGGGGCCGTAAGACACATGTAACTATGCGAGTAGGAGCCGATCATCATAGAATGGATCACATCACCCTGATTATGGGGTGCCAGTTGGAAACTAGTTTATATGGGTTCAGAGATTAACATGGGGTACGATAGTATATTCGACCCTAGACAACTTAACCAAGTTATAGTGCTTTCCCACTTCTTGTTTATACTTATCATACCCAGTTCTTTATTCATAGACAAAATAGTACTAGACTTACTCAGGCTTTATGTCTGACTCTGCTTTTCTTTCGTCTTCTTTTCTTCCGTTCCCCCCCCCCCAGGTCCACAGGGAGGGAACACAGCAGCTTGACCAGCCTTAACATCCAGCTTGAAGAAGAGAAATGTATTGCTTGGACTTTTTCGTTTTGAACTATGGCTTTGGACAACCACTATGGGGCTTTTGCAGTTTATCTATGTTTTATTTATGCTTCTTTAAATAATGTAACCAAGACAGATTATGAAAATGTTATGTTATGTTTTTGGAAAGGATGTAAGACAATCATGGTGATGTTGTTGTAACACGTATTTACTTTTATGAAATAAAAGTTGTTGTTTTTCCGTTGTTTACAAATATGTGTTCTTATATCTGTCTTGTATATCTGTGACTTATACTTATAAACCTCCACCAAAATAAGGGCATTCCCTTTGAGAGTGACCCTGACGGAGGTGGGGTGTTTCATCTCCCGTCGAGTGTATCAAGCCCTAGGGTGTCAACCCCTGGACACCATAAACATAAGTGCACAGTCTCGATCTACTGGTACCCGTGCATGTTTTCCCCGGCTTCGGACTATGTGCACGACCAAAAGTCCGCCCGGAACTACACCGGCGTACCACTCTGCCGTCGTTTTTGGTCTCTTACCTCAAGTCCAGTAATTGTGCCCCCACCCTAGCCTAGACCCTAGGGCCATAATGATACGAACTTGGGATTACTGCTGGAGTGGACCCCCATTGCTAGGATTTTCTAGTGGGTTAAGTACGGTTTAACCCTCTTGCTAATCATGGATTAACTTGGTTAAGTGTAACGATGAGTTCACGACTTAACCCTGATTAATCTACCAAGCCCAAATTGGTTAAGTATTAAGTGGACCATGACTTAACCCTAATCACGAGGCATTAATTAATTTAATGTGCCTTAACCTCTCACATTAGACCTTGTTGTGGTTACTAGTTAAGCCGGGCGGGTCCGAGTAGCTTTACACCCCAACTTGGTCTAACCTCGGGTTCGAGGTACAACATGACCAACTTCTCACATTGGGTCCTATTGTTTGTAGCAACTAGTTAAGCCGGTCGGTTCCGGGTAGTTTTACGCTACAAACTCAACCCAACCTCGAGTTGGTCACACTTATATTTTCTAAGTGTCATGTCCATCATGTTTCCAAAACATATCACAAGTTTTCAAGAATTTGGGTAGACCTAACTTAATAGGTAAATTCCCAATGGGTAGACCTAACTTAATAGGTAAATTCCCAATCTTATGTTTTTATGTCTTTTAAGTTTACCCAACCCCAAACGCAATCCCATCGCTTACATATCGCAATAGCGCATAAAGGATAGAAAGAGGGAACTTGGTATAATCATGACATAAAGGTGTTGAAGCCACAAGTTTAACATGGTGGCATATGAAATGTACATATGTTCATATACTTGCATATTACATTTTTAGGCCTCAAAAGCATGCATAAAACCAAACTTAGCATATTGGTGATGCATGGTGATAAATGACATGTAGAAATGGCCATAAGTTCGCATTTAGCCTCACATGCAAGTTATCATAAGAGATATGATAACTTACATGTTGCCAAAATGCAACCTTTAGCATAAAGCTTGAAGCTTTATGCTCATATACTCAAGATAAGCTTGCATAACATGATAACATGAACAAAATGATCAACCCAAGCTTGCATAACATAACTTGCATATCATATGACAAACTTGCATATCAAACTTGCATAACATAACTTGCATATCATATGACAAACTTGCATATCAAACTTGCATAACATAACTTGCATATCATACTTGCATATCAAACTTGCATAACATAACTTGCATATCATACTTGCATATCAAACTTGCATAACATAACTTGCATATCATATGACAAACTTGCATATCAAACTTGCATCATTCATTTAACTTTGGAGTTTAAATATGAAAGTAGAAAAGGGCTTACAATGCTTATGAAGACACAAAAATATGACAAAGCCCTTATGCAATCAAATAGACCCAAAATGCAAGCAGTAATAGAAAAACCCTTGAGCCAAAATGATCAAAACCCTTGCTTTATGATGTAAATATGGAAACTTGACTTGAATGCAAGCTAATGACACTCATACAAGCTTGAAAACACTTGTATGCATGGAAAATATCTCTTAGAAATTTATTTAGGAATTTTATGAAGAGAGTGGAGGCCATGAGAGGAATGATTTTGTCATAGTTTAGTTACTTGAATGAATAATGTTGATTTAGGCTTAGGTTAGGGTCTTATTTATAGAGATTAGGATTAGTTCTAGCCTTAGGATTAAACCCTAGTTCCAATCTCAGCCCTCAAAACCGAATCTGGCCCCCAAACTCAACACAACTCCAAGATGGTGCACCAGGCAAAACTGCCCGGCTGAGCCAAGTCGACAGCCAAGTCGACAGGGCTGTCGACTTGGGTCCAACCAAGTCGACTCCCAAGTCGACAGGGCTGTCGAATTGGGTGCTCTGGCGGGAATTTTCCCGCCTGGCCCAATCTGACCTAATTTCCAAATTCAAACTTGAATTTGAAATCTGTTTTTACTTTGAATTTTTCTGAAAACTTCGTTGGGCCTTAATCGGGTCATACGGACTCCGATTTTCGAAAACTCGGACTCTATTTCGCGTATTTTTCCGAGACGAACGCAATGGCATAGCCCGTTTCCCTTGATTCAGATTTATAAATTAAATTCTGCCTCGATTTACGTTATAACAGGTTATTGAAAATACGGGTTGTTACATTCTCCCCTCCTTAAAGGATTTCGTCCCCGAAATCTTCAAGTTTGGAAGAACGTATCCTACCAACCAACATCCATCTACTCAAAACATCATCCACGAGCAATCATTGTCCTTACAAGATTCTAAATGTTGTATGAACATATGCAAAGGTGTGTGTATATGTACTTATCTAATGCAAATATTATCAATGCAAATTATGTTAGTGAAATGAATCCATATGTATGCAATTCCTAACATAATGTATAACATCTATATGTGTGCACATAACATACATCCATATGCAACATCCATGTGATAACACAAAAAATTTTCATCCATGAATAAGCGTAAACACTCATGCATATGAAATATGAGGAGTGTGTGAGCCGATCTAGTGCCTAACGTGTATAATGCATCCACGAGTAACCACTTGCAAACACTTGCAACCACTTGCAACCATCAAGCATAACATGTTTCAAACACATGTTTCATCCAAAGGGTTTCTACCTAAGGTTCTCAAGACAAGATTAACATGATAAACTAGATAATCAAGACAAACATGGATAGCAAAAGATATGCTACAAAGAGATCGGGAAGATAAGCAGGATATACTCCTTTTGGATTACAAGAAATCCCTTCCTAACCCTGACATGTATTACTAGCCAATAAGTCATACCCCCCGACAGAAATAGGACCGAGAATGGGACCGAGAGGATATACGTAAAAAGATAACATGCGAGTAAGTTCCACCGGAAAACAAGGATCAAGGATATACTCTTAGAAAGAGATATGATGCGCGTATCTAGCATTCAGTCTTCTAAGTCACGTTTCCTTGAGTTTAACTCCTCTGTGCTTTGACCGTCTTTTACTTCATGATTACTTGGCTTCTTAAATCTTATTTCCAAATATGAGTTGGAACCCATTTCATTGTCGCCTTTCGTCTTCCTCTTTCACTTACTCTTCTATCATTCTTGGCTTAAACATAACTATGACCTCATGATTTCATGCAAGCTCTCCAAAATTCACCAGTGAATCCTGGATCTCGTTTACTTACTATAAAGTATTCCATGCAACAGAACTTTTCTTGAAAATACCAATCCTCGTTGCCAATTGCTCTTACTAACGTGATTTTCTATAACTCATGCTTGAACGAAATGAACCATTTTCCTGTGAATGATAGGCCGTACTTAGATTCAGTTGCTTGCCCATGACTTCCCGCAGACTATCCCAAAACTGGTTAGTGAAGATTGAGTCATGGTTACTAACTATCCTTTAGGGAACCTCGTGCAACCGCTTTATTTCTTGAAAGTAAACTGTCGCTAGTTATGATGCAGTCCTTTCGCTCTTTACCGAAGTGAAATGAGCACTCTTCGTGAGTCTACCTACTATGACCCACATGCTCGTATTCTCTTTCCTTGACCTAGGCAGTCCATCCACGAAATCCTTCGTGACGCTTTACTACTTCCATTGCGGGGACCTCCAATGGATATAATAGCCCACCGGGCTTCTATGACTCGGCCTTTAACCTATTGGCACAACATGCACCTTGGGACAAACTCGGCCACCTCCTCGAGTGATGTGCATCTTCAAGAGCCTTCTTTCTCTCATCGCGTCTTAGCCATCCCTTGTCATCTATAGCGAGGTGACTTACCATCTCGCCTCGAATCAACTTGTCCATGATCTCGACTAACTGCGGGTCTTCTTTCTGTGAAGTCCCTACTTGATCCAGAAGGGTAGGTCTAAGCTCAAGGGACGCTAACTAACTAATTAAACTGAGAGAACTTCTTATTTCAGTTGCATTCCTTGGAGTCTTCCAATCCTGAACTGCAACTACCTTAGCGGGATCCACCGCTAAGCCTTGCTTAGATACTATATGCCCAAGGAATCTAACTTCCCTTCTCGAAAAGTGACACTTGGAGAACTTGGCCTTCCACTGATGCGCTCTAAGCGTATCCATCACATCCACGAGATGCCTTGCATGCTCTTCCTCATCCTTAGAGAAGATCAGAATATCATCTACGAAGACCACGACAAACTTGTTCAAGAACTCCCTGAACACCTTACTCATCAAGTCCACGAAGTAGGCGGGTGCATTAGTCAAACCGAATGGCATGACCAGCCATTCTAAGAATCCATCTGGAGTTCTGAACGCAGTTTTGCCTATACTATCCTCAGCTACTCTGAGCTGATGGAATCCAGTAGCAAGATCAAGAGAAAACAGATGTTCCTACAAGCTGATCAAACAAATCATCGATCCTTGGCAATGGTTGTCTATACTCCTTGTTTAACTCACGATAATCAACACAAAGTCGAAGAGAACCATCTGCCTTAGTAGTAAATACTACAGGCGCTCCCCATTCAGATATACTTCGTCTAATGAAGTTCTTCTCAAGCAACTCCTTGACTTGCTTTCTTAACTCTCATCTTGCGGGGCCATGTGCCTAACCGGCCACGAAACTATCTTGGCATTATCAACCAGATAAATGCGGAAATCTGTCTCTCGTTTAGGGGTAAACCCCTTCACTTCACCCAAGATATCAGGATATTCTCGGACCACCCTCACCGATTGCGAACTATCGATAGACGAGTTGAGGGATTCAAGACAACACAACATGACGGGACCCATAGGGTTACATGAAATTTTTAGGGTATTACCGAGGCGAGTCATGAGCCTCACAACCCTATGCTCAAAAATCAAGGATGGCTCCAAAACTGGACAACCCATCCATGCCCAAAAATCAACCCATACCCCATGAAACCGAGAATATAAGCATCACACGAGATCTCTACACTAAAGATAGAGATTTTCAAATCCACGTAGATAATAGACAAATGGGCGGAACCCCCAATTGGATTTGAAACACACACGGGATCATTAACTAGACTAGTACTTAGGTGCAAACTTCCAACTAAACCAGATGAAATAAACTATGCGATGCACCAGAATCAAACAAAGTACGAACAGAAATGTAAACAAGACTTTCAACAGAAATACTACCTCGATCGGGAACTGGAGCGGCATTGAGAGCATGAACTTGCCCTCCCAAGGTCCAGCACGCTGAGTCTGACCCTGGCCTTGCCCTTGCTTCTTCGGGCAATCCCTAGTGAAGTGTCCCATTTCTCCACAGTTAAAGCAAGTGCCCTTCCTTTTTCTGCAATCCTTGTTTAGATAAGTCGAGCTTCCACAAGTAAAGCACCTTTTTTCCTTCTTATCTTTAGACTTCTCCTCCTTCTTTTTCATTTCCTTTTTGGGCTCCGTTTCCTTGTTTTGAGACTCATTCCTCTTGACCCCCTTCTTGTCACTCCTATTCTCTTCATTGAGTAGGGCCATATTCACCAAACTCTCAAAAGTTGCCCCCAAGGGTATATGAGATATGGCCAAACCATGTAATGGCTCGTTTAATCCTAGAGCAAAGTATAGGGCCTTCTTCTGAGCTGTGTTAACCAAGCCTAAACCGACCCGAGCCAGTTGATTAAACTTATCTATGTATTCCCTAATAGTCATGTCCCCTTGCTTCAGTGATAGGAACCTTAGTCCAAACTTTCCCCGAAAGTCATCCCAAGTCTCAATTGGCCTAGTAGCGGTGGTGACCACCCACCAACGTGCAGCTTCTTCCTTTAGCAACCATACTGCCAATAAAACCTTCCTACGGTCATCTATATCAAAGAAGGCAAAAAGATCTTCGGTTTCTTTCAACCAATTCCTTGCCTCTACAAAAGTCTCCGTTCAAATGAAATTCTTGCAACCCATCGCCTTAAAGTCTTTGCAAATCATCGCGAGATCCTCTTGTGGATGCTGAGGGGGAGGAGGAAGAGGAACCTCAGCGACAGGAGGAGGAGGAACATTAACTACCGGAGGAGGAGGAGGAACATCTGCGGGGCCGGGTTCGGTCGCCCTAGCCTCCAAAAGTCTCCTATACCAAACAGGTACGTGTACTCCCTCCGGAATGGCAAAGTTATTGGCCATACTGAAAACGAAGAAAAAGATAGATTCAGAATGGAGAAAAACGAAGGAATTTTGCCAATGGCTTTTTGGGGAATAGCCTTTAAAATAAACTAGACTTTTCTTCGGGAAAATACTTTATACTTGATTTTGAAAATAGTTTTCCAAAAGTTTTAAAAACCTTTTTGTTCCTTCTCGTAAACCATATGCTCTGATACCAAATGTAACACCCCACCTCCGCCAGGGTGTCTCTTGCAAGCACTCTGACTTTGGAGGGGCGTTTGAATCGGGTAAACATGCATAATGATATATCAAGGCAGAACAAGAACATATGTATATATGTAAACAGAGTAAATAAGATAAGTAAAACAGCGGAAGATTTCAAACATTTTCAAAACAAGTCTGATACAACATAACGTTATCTTTCCAAATACACAAGTCTAGATAAAAACAACATCACTGAAAAACTGAAATACATAAGTACTATCCCCAAAATAAGTGATAACCATAGCTAGCTTCATGTCAAGACCGTACATGAGCTAAAATCCCACAAGCAAGTGATCAGAAATCCAAGTTAAGCTCCAATATTCCCACCCTGAGAACCAGGGGGGGGGAAACGGAAGAAAAGAGGCGAAAGAAAAACAGGTCAGTCAAAAAGACTGAATAAGCCCTACTACAATCAATGTAAACTGATAAAGTTAACTGGCATGATGAAAGCTGGGATGAACATAAGGATAACAACATACTAGCATGATGATTAACTAACAAGGTAGATAAAGGTGTCATCGCATAATCAGGATTAAGGTTTTGCACCACAGGTGTACTAGTAAACTAACATGACTTGAATAAACAAGTATTGATCCCTTGGCCCAAGCTTTGGCCCAATAACATGAAGTGACCCTAATACGCGGTCCAACCAAACGGTCTAGTCGATCGGCTCGCTATAAGCCTAACTCGTCACGTGTTGGTGTCAATGCGGCCCAAACATAATTGTAGTCAGACTGTGCAGGGTCTCCCGTCGGGTGTATCAAGCCCTAGGGTGTCAACCCCTGGACACCATAAACATAAGTGCACAGTCTCGATCTACTGGTACTCGTGCATGTTTTCCCCGGCTTCGGACTATGTGCACGACCAAAAGTCCGCCCGGAACTACACCGGCGTACCACTCTGCCGTCGTTTTTGGTCTCTTACCTCAAGTCCAGTAATTGTGCCCCCACCCTAGCCTAGACCCTAGGGCCATAATGATACGAACTTGGGATTACTGCTGGAGTGGACCCCCATTGCTAGGATTTTCTAGTGGGTTAAGTACGGTTTAACCCTCTTGCTAATCATGGATTAACTTGGTTAAGTGTAACGATGAGTTCACGACTTAACCCTGATTAATCTACCAAGCCCAAATTGGTTAAGTATTAAGTGGACCATGACTTAACCCTAATCACGAGGCATTAATTAATTTAATGTGCCTTAACCTCTCACATTAGACCTTGTTGTGGTTACTAGTTAAGCCGGGCGGGTCCGGGTAGCTTTACACCCCAACTTGGTCTAACCTCGGGTTCAAGGTAAAACATGACCAACTTCTCACATTGGGTCCTATTGTTTGTAGCAACTAGTTAAGCCGGTCGGTTCCGGGTAGTTTTACGCTACAAACTCAACCCAACCTCGAGTTGGTCACACTTATATTTTCTAAGTGTCATGTCCATCATATTTCCAAAACATATCACAAGTTTTCAAGAATTTGGGTAGACCTAACTTAATAGGTAAATTCCCAATGGGTAGACCTAACTTAATAGGTAAATTCCCAATCTTATGTTTTTATGTCTTTTAAGTTTACCCAACCCCAAACGCAATCCCATCGCTTACATATCGCAATAGCGCATAAAGGATAGAAAGAGGGAACTTGGCATAATCATGACATAAAGGTGTTGAAGCCACAAGTTTAACATGGTGGCATATGAAATGTACATATGTTCATATACTTGCATATTACATTTTTAGGCCTCAAAAGCATGCATAAAACCAAACTTAGCATATTGGTGATACATGGTGATAAATGACATGTAGAAATGGCCATAAGTTCGCATTTAGCCTCACATGCAAGTTATCATAAGAGATATGATAACTTACATGTTGCCAAAATGCAACCTTTAGCATAAAGCTTGAAGCTTTATGCTCATATACTCAAGATAAGCTTGCATAACATGATAACATGAACAAAATGATCAACCCAAACTTGCATAACATAACTTGCATATCATATGACAAACTTGCATATCAAACTTGCATAACATAACTTGCATATCATATGACAAACTTGCATATCAAACTTGCATAACATAACTTGCATATCATATGACAAACTTGCATATCAAACTTGCATAACATAACTTGCATATCATACTTGCATATCAAACTTGCATAACATAACTTGCATATCATATGACAAACTTGCATATCAAACTTGCATAACATAACTTGCATATCATATGACAAACTTGCATATCAAACTTGCATCATTCATTTAACTTTAGAGTTTAAATATGAAAGTAGAAAAGGGCTTACAATGCTTATGAAGACACAAAAATATGACAAAGCCCTTATGCAATCAAATAGACCCAAAATGCAAGCTCTAATAGAAAAACCCTTGAGCCAAAATGATCAAAACCCTTGCTTTATGATGTAAATATGGAAACTTGACTTGAATGCAAGCTAATGACACTCATACAAGCTTGAAAACACTTGTATGCATGGAAAATATCTCTTAGAAATTTATTTAGGAATTTTATGAAGAGAGTGGAGGCCATGAGAGGAATGATTTTGCCATAGTTTAGTTACTTGAATGAATAATGTTGATTTAGGCTTAGGTTAGGGTCTTATTTATAGAGATTAGGATTAGTTCTAGCCTTAGGATTAAACCCTAGTTCCAATCTCAGCCCTCAAAACCGAATCTGGCCCCCAAACTCAACACAACTCCAAGATGGTGCACCAGGAAAAACTGCCCGGCTGAGCCAAGTCGACAGCCAAGTCGACAGGGCTGTCGACTTGGGTCCAACCAAGTCGACTCCCAAGTCGACAGGGCTGTCGACTTGGGTGCTCTGGCGGGAATTTTCCCGCCTGGCCCAATCTGACCTAATTTCCAAATTCAAACTTGAATTTGAAATCTGTTTTTACTTTGAATTTTTCTGAAAACTTCGTTGGGCCTTAATCGGGTCATACGGACTCCGATTTTCGAAAACTCGGACTCTATTTCGCGTATTTTTCCGAGACGAACGCAATGGCATAGCCCGTTTCCCTTGATTCAGATTTATAAATTAAATTCTGCCTCGATTTACGTTATAACATGTTATTGAAAATACGGGTTGTTACATCATATGATCCTAGTGCAAAGATATTTAAGAACACTTGTGAAGGTTTAAGACAGTCAAAGTAAGCGAGCATCATTGGCTGCCTTCGGATGCCACTGATTGTATTTTGCCTATGTTGTGGGATTATTATGCATGTTCCCTAGTAGACCGAGTATAGAACATTGACATGCTATTGAAAGGGTCATAAGATACCTTAAACGAGCCATGAACCTTGGATTACATTATGAAAAGTTTTCAGCTGTATTTGAAGGATATTTTGATACAAACTGGAATACTTTATCTGTTGATTCAAAAGCGACCAGCGGCTAAATATCTAGCATCGCTGGAGAAGCTGTCTCTTGAAAATCCAAGAAACAGACTATTTTGACTTAGTCTACTATAAAGACTGAGATAATAGCACTAGCAACAACTAGTGAAGAAGCGGAGAACTAAAGAAATCTGCTAGTTGAGATCCCTATATGGGAAAAATAGACACTAGTGGTGTAATCGATTGTGATAGTTCTGCAGCTATTGCAAAAAGTATAGAACCGTTATAACAACGGCAGAAAACGACGTCGTAAGCAAAATACTGTAAAAGAACAACACATATATAGTGATGAAAAAAAAATTGACGACTATTGAAAGAAAAACAGAACCGATATTACAACGGTAAGAAACGACAGTTTAGAGAACATCACATATAAGGTGATGATAATTTGGCAGAACCTTTGACGAAAGGACTATTCAGAAAGAAAGTCCTTAATAATTCTAAAAGAATGAGACTATTGCTCTGTGATTGTGGAATCACGCACAATGGTAACCCGACCAAAATGACTGGATATCCCAAGAACTAGGTTCAATGGGTAAAAACAAGTTGTGTAGTGATAGTAGATGAACATGCTAAATTTTAGATAAAGAAGTATTCCTGAAGTGATTAGAGGATGAGTTAATAAAAACTCTTAATGAGATCTATACTCTATTTGGAGTGGAGTACCTACCTTCAGGAGTGCTCTTAATAGACTCACCTTTGTGAATGTGGAAATGTGGCCGTTTCCTATGAAGTTTTGGGCTAAACTTCTAGAGCATTCACTAAACTGGGATAGACGTGCATGGCCATAAACGCACGGGCTTATTTGATTGCACTATAGAAAAGATTGTGTGTGGTTTGATGTCAGGAATAGAGTTCAAGACTACGTGTCACTCTAGTAAAAATTGAATCTTATTCACTACGCAAAGGTTCAAGTCGGATGACACCTTTGTTTATGCACAGTCTTATGTTTTTAGAAACTGCTCGATAATATTTTAAAAATTCAAGTGGGGGATTGTTGGAAATTTTATGAATTATTTAAAATATGAAATAAGTTTATGATGGCTCATATTTGTGAATAGTCCCACATCATGGGATTGTAAGAAAGATGCAAGTATTTATACTTGTTTCTAAGAAGTCATGTTGGGGCCTTGGGCTCCCAATGCATGCTTTGTTGTGAGGAGGGAGACCATGCATCATGACCACCACACACGCGCGCGCGACCGTCCGACCGACTCGACTCGACCCGGGCCGGCTCGGTTCGGGATTGGCCTTGGGCCTTGGCTATGTGGTGTAGACACTTATATTTTTGGTCTAGAAAACATTTCATTTTTCGAACTATTTTTTAATACAGAAAATATTTCTGAGCCGACTTTTATTTATGAAGCGGTAAACTCTTGACCCAGTATTTTCAGCAGATCCTATTTTTCTTCCTCTGCCTAGTATTTTCGATTAACCATAATCTCCGTCTATATATTATCTTCAGTTGTAGACGAGATTACTACAAAAAAAATACTGTTTATCTCCTTCGCCTAATTTCTTATAGAATTTTTCTTACAGAAAAAAATATTCTTACAGAATTTTTCGAGCAGTTATTTATTTCGAAAGTGCAAATCTGCACTGATTTCTTGTGCAAAGCAAATCAGTTATTAATTTTAGAGAGGCTGTTTTATCCTAGAGGCGGCGGCGGAAGTACGAACTGGTTTTGCACCACCGACCAGATTGCCGAATCGTCTTCAAGAGAGCGACCTAGTCCGCGACTCAGCCATTGTTTCCCAACACGTACTCTTATCGACCAATTGATAGTACATCCACAGGATCTTGATATTATGGGTAACTCTATAATGTTTGATTTCACCTGCCTTTCGAGTAGGGTGCAAACAGGTCAAACCGGACTGGCCAGACGTATGTTCAAGTTTGTCTTATAAGACATTTAGAGAAACACAGATCAGACAAGCTTTAGGTTTAGATATTGATCATACTAGTCGAACAACGGATGAACAATGATCTAAATATTAGAAAATATCGAACATTTTCAAATGGATATTTTTCATATATTATTCTTTTTTATAATTCACATCACAAACGAAAGGATACTTCACGTGTGTAGGCTTGTTTTTTAAACTTATAACAGATTTAGCCATGTTTGTAACATAATTACAAATGTAGACCTGTTTTGGTCTGGATAGTTTCTTAGGCGCGTTTTGAAAACTCGCCTTTGTGCGAGTTTTGAAAACTCGCCTTCAATTTTGAACTCTTTAAAAACAATTTTAAGCAAGCTAAACAACTTAACAAGAACAACATATAGCATACAAACCGCGTTCATCTAATTCGGTAAAAACATATTACTACGACCCAGTACAACATAACCAAGAGGCTACAAAACAACACAAATAAGACCTAACATAACCACGACACAACAATATGACATAACTTAGACCCAACAATACAACATAACTTAGACCCAATGATATAACATAACCACGACCCAATACAACATAACTACGACCCATAGCTTCGGAATGAACCGTAGCACCCATGAAGCATTTCATTCTTAATTGCCACATTCATTCTTTCCAAGCGATTAACCTCAGCTTGCATCTCAAGTGCGTACTAGACACCATTCTTTGTTAAAAGTGGATCATACCGTGAAAAAAAATTACAACTCTGCAACCCTTGGCGAATCTTTGCATGAATGTACGCTTTGCAACCATAAAAGTGACAACCTGCATTCGTTCGACTTTTACAAACAAGGACACTACATTCGACTCCGCAATAGCAAAGGACTGAACGACCCGTTATGCTTGAGCTTGACCTATTGAGTTTCTGTCAAGCAAGAACTTTCCTCAATTGAGCATTGAGGGGTTTTTGAATCGATCCAATGTGCTGGACTGCAACGTTTGGCTGCGCTGCACTAAAGAGTTCGGACTCGACCTCTGCGGCATCTACTTGGACTCCTATTTGGATTTCGGGCACAAAGTCGACATCTTATGCCGGTTGTTTACCACGTTCGTATTCATCGTACATTTGAACCATGGCATCATCGTCGTATTTCCAGTTAGCCATTTTGACGGTGAACTATTCTATAAAAAACTAGGGAGTGATGAAGATATGAAGAGTGGTTCGTTGGTCTTTAATAAGGGAGAGAGGAAGAGAGGCTGGTGCGAAGCATGTGACGACCCATAAATCAAGGAGTGATGAATTTCTCTTGATAGAGTAGTCACCGTATATGTGATGACCCCTTTAGTTAAAGTTAAGTATGGGACCGAATTGATATGACTACTTAGCATGATAGTTATGGGGCTGAAGTGATATGACTACTCAACTGTAGAATTGATATAAAGTTAAATGCTAAGATGAATTTATATCTCCATACTGTATACATTTTGGCCTGACGTGCTGCGAGTTCCTAGGTTTTGTCAACAATAATGCTCATGTGGATGGGGATGACCCTGATTTTAACTCCTTTGTGTAGTGAAATGTTTGAATTATATGTAGTTGGGGACGATCCAATTTTTCGCTATATATAGCGACTTCTATGAAGCCGGCTAAACCCTCATTCACAGTTTTTTTCTTCCAGCCGCCTCCTCCTTCCTCTTTCACCATGTCGAAATAGGGAAAAGAAAGTGTAGGCTCCACCATTCTATGGGAAAATGACGATGAAGCGGTAGCAAATCAACGACCTTGAACAAAAAGGGTAGTTGAAGGGGGCATTGTCGGGGCACTAGGTCCGGGTGGATCCAACCCTATTTGCCGCTGTGGAGAAGTATCGGTCGTGGTTGTTTCGAAAATCGAAAAAATGCTGGTTGTCGATTTTTCGGTTGTGAAGCCTATGAGGACCACAAGGTTTTTCCTGATGAAATCGCTTGTTGTTACTTTAAGCAGTGGATTGACACTCCGATGTGCGAATGTGGAGTTCAGTATGCACTGGAAGAGCAAGCCGAAATAAGACGCTTGAACAAGAATGTTGCTGAGCCAACTAAAGTTCGATTTTTCCGACGTCCTTGGTAGGTGTATGTGGGAACACTACAACAAGATAGTCCTTTTACAATGGACAAAAACCGTTGTTATATGCTTTTCACAACGGGCAAAAGCCCGTCCTAATATGCGTCGTCGTAATAGATCCTCACTATATTACAACGGTCAGTGACTGTTGTAAAAGACCGTTGTAATAACGTGCTCAGTCACGTGCAATGACTCTATGACAATGGTTATAAACCCGTTGTAATAGGTAATAAATTACAAGCGGCTTTTGCCTGTTGTAATACATTATGTTACAACAGGCATTGCCCCTTGTAAAAAATCTGTTTTTTTTAAATCTGATCATAGTAATATAAAAATATTGCATAAATTGAAATATTGAACTCAAAATTTCTTATTTTAATATAAATATTTTATTACACTCTTGAACAATACATAATTTTATTTCTTTCTATTACACAATTACTATACAAAATATGAAAATACTCATTTATACAAATATTATTTCACTACATACACTTAGTTACACTCACTCACACCCTCTCATGCTCAATGTATTCGTCTTTGGTGATTGATCCAAAATGTGCATTAAAAGAACTAGATGAATAAGAACAAACAAGTTAAAAAATGTGCATTGAGCAAGGCAATGTACATTAAAAACTTGGAATAAAGTTTGTACAAGTGAATGTTCTGAGGAATAAAAACATGAGATACCTGATACCTCAATTAACCTTCTCCAAATTCACCTTAGTTAAATACACAAATAGCTAATAAACAAGATGCTTCACTCTATTTTAAATATTTGACTTCTTGCTCTTGATTGTGTCCAGTTTGTCCAGTCGTACCTATCAGAATAAAATAAAAAAATAAGCTGGTGGGTAGGCAGCCTTTGCCGAGTGTTTGTGGAAATTACAGTGGAGGTTTTGATGCCAAAGTGGCTATTGCAGAGAGCTGGAAAGTATGAGAGATGGTAGGTTTATGTATTTATGAGGATGAACTTGTAATGATTATCAATATTTAAACTCACACATGTTAGCCTAGAAATATCGAATTAAAAAAGGTACCAGGGCGGTTATGAAATCTTAATTTGCAATTTTGAATAATGATAAGCATACCACAGTAACATTGAAATAGAATATGCTTGTTTAAAAGTTTAAAAAGATGAGAAGCATGGTATAAGTTTGGAGTGTCAAGCCATGTAAGTTGCTTTTGGTATCTTAACACCGATTTCTTTTTACTGATGACAAGATCAAGAAGTAAAAATTGAGTGAAACCAAGTAGCTAGAAGTGCAAAAGCTCGAGTTACAAAATCCATTTAATATGCACATGAGAACTTACTTGAATGTCCGCAAGACTTCAATGTCTAGACTCTTAGCGGAAAATAATGATAATGATGATAATCGTCCCAAGCATTGAGAAGCCATACCAGTATGCTAAACAAGTTAAAACTATATAATTATAGGAATTGTATTCATCGACTAATTAAGTTTATCATTTTGCTAAGGTTTATAACATTGTTATTTATATAATAAATAGGTCATATATCGCTTTCATAGTGCTCTTGTAGTTTCCAAAAGTGCTTTTTTTTTTATTCTTCTTCGTGGATCCACAGAGCTATAAAGTTTTAGAAAATCCTAATCAAATTAAAAATTACCATTGCCTCATAAAAAAAAGTTACCATTATGGCTCCATTGCCGACGTACCAACCATCCCTACAATTTATCATCTTTGCTCAAATTACCGAGATGCACAAATTTCTAGGTGCGTACTAGAATAATTAAAACTCACTAGAGAAACACAAAAACAAATTAATTACGGACTGCAAATCACATTTTAAAATCGACAAATTTCAAAGTGCTGCATTGTCACAAAAGGCCTTTGTATAAACTGGCACAAGTTGATACGGTGATCTACATTGAGAATGTAACGACCCAGAAAATCTGAACCAATTTAAAATTTTTAATTTGGCTAAAATAATGGATTTTAAATATTTTAAATAAATAATTTAAATAATAGCAATGAAAAGTGAGTTTGAATCGACGTTTGAAAACGAATATAATTAATTCTAATTATAAACAAGGCCTGAAATGGCGCTGTAGTTTCAAAAATTGAATTCAAACTTTGTCGGATTGTACTGGGTGCAAAACAAAACAGATTTGAGTGAAACCAAAAATATTTAAATCTGTTAGTGAATACCTTTCTAACGAATCTAAAAAATCGAAGTTTCATAGCGGAAAGAAAAAGTTATGGCCAAATGAATTTTCAGAAAGTCGCTATGGAATTTATATAGCCCGTGAAATTGGCCATTTTGCATACGACCTCGGAATTCGACGAAACCACTTTTGTTGGATCCGAGATGTGAAGTTATTGCTAGGTTTCAGATTTCATAATTTTTGAAGCTAATATGTGAGCGTGGAAAAGGAAAATGTGTTTTGGTCAATTACAGTTAAATTGGATTGACCAGAAATGGGCCATTTTTCAAACGGTCTCAGAATTCGATGAAACTAGTTTTGTTGGGACCGTATCGTCAAAACATAGCTAGATTTATTTTTCGGGAATTTTTCGAATCAGTTTGTGGCCCTGGCAAATTGAAATGTATGTTCAAATCGAATATTGAATGTTATATATTTTAAATTGAAGGAAAACTGTCTGGAATAGTCGAATGGGCCTACGAAACATATTCCATTGTGTTCGGAATGGGGGTAATTAGCTAGGGGCGACAGTTGTTGGGTTTCGTTTGGAGTTCGGTATTAAAATTCCATAATTAAACGAATAAAGGAATACAATATTATTATAAATCTATAAAACCACCCCTCTTTCAGAAACCCTAACAGCCGCCACTAACGTATGGATGGCCATAAACATTCGAAACAAAATCCCTAATTATCTCCTAGATGGCTGCGAATTAGATTAGGGTGATGAAGGGAAAAACAAAGAGCTACGAGTGATCTTCTAATCAACACCCAGTTGATCGAGCCTCGTGGATTGTCAAGCTCAAATTTCGAGGGGAAAGGCTACCGCTTTGGAGCGGATTTCGAGGAAGGGGGAGGCGTCGAATGGTTGGTGGCTGCCGGCGGTTGTAGGGAAAGGTCAGGCGCACCGTTTGCCGATTGTGGATCGTTGGTTAGAGGCACAGTGGTGGAGCGGCGGGTGGTCAAAATTTTGAGAAGATGGGTTCTGGGTAGCGGCAGGTGTCGATGAAGAGGGAAGATGAAGTAAGGGCTTAATTTAAAATTAATTATTTAGATTAATTACCTCCTTAAGTGAATAACGCGGCAAATTGAATATCCTTTTGTTATGTTGACGAAATTCAGTGAAACAAGAGACAATGGACTCGTGTGGACGTCTTCTACATTCTAGAAGAGACCGCATATTTTTCTGAGCCTTCTGCTATTTTTGGTGGAGTGGAACCCAATGTGAGATTTTTAATTTATAAACGATATGGAAAACGACAATGTATAAATTATATAGTCGATGTATGAGTTATATAAGCATTGTACACCTCTTGTATAAGCGTTGTATAAGTTGTACGTTCAATGTATAAGTTGTATATGCGTTGTAAAAATTATATATGTGTTGAAATAGAAGTGAAATGCTATATATATACGCCCCTCGTCCACAAACCATGGACGATATTTATTGGTTGCGATTGGTGTGAAAATTGATTAATAGCGAATGGTTGATTGGAATTGTTTGTGGTTGATATTGATTGATTGTGGTTGAAAAATACCCGTTTGTGGTGGAGAAATATTTGGTTGAAACCACATAGGATTAGTTTATGGAAATGAAATAAATATATACATGCCGCCTGCGTGCGAACTAGATGTATGATTCCCCATTGTAAAAAACCACGAGGTTTTAAGGTAGAGCGAGGAGCCGTACTAGGGCGGTCCTGGTTTTAACTACCCTGCCGTTATGCTGCCGAAATTTTGAATAATATTCATGTGTTTGAATTATTTTCATTTGTTGAAACTATATTTATTCATTGAATAGAAAACCTTCATGTGTTGAATCGATATTCATTTGTTGAATTGAAATTCATGTGTTGAATGGTATTCATATTTTGAAATAAATTGTTTTATAATAAAAATCACATTTTAATCATCTATATGAACTATATAAAATAATCTCGTTTTGAAAGAAATTGTTTTATAATAAAAATCCTATTTTTATTAGCTATATGAACTATATAAAATAATAGAGTTTTGAAATGAATTGTTTTACAATAAAAATCACATTTTTACTATATACATGAATTGTTAAATATAGTGAAGTGTTGAAATAGAAGACAGTTAGATAAAAATATCATTTTTATCAAATATATGAAAAGAATATAGTTTTGAAATCGAAGAATCGATATATATATATATATATATATATATATATATAAATAGAATCGAATTATAACGAATAACGAAGCTGTAGTTCGTATTTTGAAACCATGATTTCAAACGATTAGTGCGGGAGATCCGACCATCGGATTTTCCCAAAACCGCAACCGTTGGGTTCGCTTTGGAAATATCTTTCCAACGGCACCAACTTTGTAAAAATCCAACGGTTGGATTGTCTGGAATGTTTAATTCAAATCTGAAGAAAAACAGCGCCAGAATCGATTATATTTATATATAAATATAAATATAATTATATTTAATCGAATAACGACGCTGCAGTTCATATTTTGAAATCGAAACTTCAAACGATTATACCGGGAGATCCGACCGTCGGATTTTCCCGAAACTGGAACCGTTGGATTCGTTTTGAAAAGATCTTTCTAATGACGTAAATTTTGTGAAGATCCAACGGTTGGATTTTCAGATATGTGTTAATCAAATCTAAAGAAAAACAGCGCCACGACCGCGTTATGGCCCGAAGCGTCGTTTTGAATAAATTGGCTATTTTAAAATAAATAAAAATAGCGATAAATCGTTATAAATATTATAAACGATATGGATGTGAAATTTAGAAATTAACTGAAGGTTGGCTAAGTCGAATGGTTTCCTGGGTGTTGATCTGATGTTGGTTTCGGCCTTCGGGGTTAATATTTGGGAAATCGTTCTCTTACTGATTGACGGTTGGTGACTAATGAATTGAAATGATGCGTGTGTATGTCAGTGTTGCACTTGTTTATTATATACGCGAGTTGCTCAAAAAGACCGGGTTTATCCCATTATGAATAACTGAATCGACGATAAGGAATCGAAGATGAAGACGGTGGTCGAAGACCAGAGATCTTCTGTAACACCCCACACCCGCTATGGTCACTCGCTAAGGGAATGCCATAGCATCGGTGGAGTATTTTAAGTGAATATAGAACAGAAAAATTACAACAAGACAGATATAAGTAATACTTGAAAATTTTAAAACATCATTTCATTGCAGCGGAAAGTAAAACATGTTTGGTTACATCACAAAACCATAATAAGAGTCAAGTACAAAATATCCATCCTGATAAATAAAAGTACATAATCCCAATACATGAACTGATAGCCATAAAAGAAAGGGTAAGCTGAGCTCTACATCTATGGTCCAAGCTCCAAAAGAGAATAAAGCAGCCTGATCAAAGCCCACTCGTACTGGGCCCACTCTGATAACCTGAGGGTTGGGAAAAAAGATAAAAACAACGGGGTCAGACATAAGTCTGAGCGAGTCCTATAACTTTAACAATACAATCATTAAAGTAACCAGAGAAGACATAAGCTTGATATACGGTGTCGTCTGGGGATGAATGGCTACACTAAGCAGCTTGGTAGACTTAGGATAAACTAAGAAACGTAAAGACGCATCTACCCTTCCAAAGGTAAATTACTAAACTGCACCACACCAGTCATTCCTAACTTAAAGGTTGATCCCACCCATGGACTTATAAAATTAACTTAATAGTTCTCGCGTACCCCTAGGTGACTAAGTAGACGCCACGGGGCCCTACAATCCACTAGGTGTACACACTACTCCCCATTCGATCGGCTCCCTAACGTAGATACCCGTGCTGGCCCCACCGTGGGGTGTACCATTCCCCAACGTGGCAACCTGATAAAACTAACGGTGCACGGCTTATGTCTACACGATGCAACAACGTCTTATTTACCAGCCCGGGTCCACACACGCATATGAAACCCGTTGGTCATGCGTTGCCACCGCTAACCCATTTTGGCCTCTTATAGTCAAGCCCAGTATGCGTGTCCCGTCCTCGACATGGGTCGAGCCCACTAAGATACGTATGGGTTACTGGTTGAAATGGGCCCCCAGCACAAGCCATCCCCCTAAGCTTGGCCCACACACTAGTGTTTCCCACTTAACCCTTTAATCATGTTTAATTACATGTTTCATCTTGGTTAAGTATTTTATCATATTTTCTATTGGCAACCACTAGCAATTTCCACATACCACCCAAGGTACCCACTTAACCCCCATGCCCCACTACATGCTTATCTGGTTAAGTGTTTCTTAATTGATTAACACCGTAACCGTGTAAAGGACCCCTCACATTGGACCGTCATTTGTAGATGCCTGGTTAAGCCGGTAAACTCCGGGCAGTCTTACACTACAAACGGGTCCAACCTCGTGTCATTTACCCTTGTTACGTATTTAATTTATGATTAAGACCCCTCACATTGGACCGTCATTTGTAGATGCCTGGTTAAGCCGGTAAACTCCGGGCAGTCTTACACTACAAACGGGTCCAACCTCGTGTCTTAATCGATTAATTACTCCTAATTAATCACCCCCATAATTTGTGTTAATTATCATGTTTATTTTAGGAATATGGGTGCACCTAACTTAATAGGCAAATTCCCAACTCGAAAGTGTGGGTACACCTAACTTAATAGGCAAATTCCCAACACATAGTATGGGTACACCTAACTTAATAGGCAAATTCCCATACTATGTTCATTTATTTTATGTTATGCATAATTATATTAATTCCACACAATCTTATTAACATATGCATTTAATTAACCCCATCGTTCCCACGTAATTTCGTTCTCATGACATAACACATATAAAAGGTGTCAACTTGCATATGTATGAACATGTTTCAAAGGTGCCATCTTGCATATTAACAAACACATAACTTGCATATGAACTTGCATAACATGTCACATAACTTGCATATAATCTTGTATAACATGTCACATAACTTGCATATAATCTTGTATAACATGTCACATAACTTGCATATAATCTTGTATAACATGTCACATAACTTGCATATAATCTTGTATAACATGTCACATACTTGCATATGAACTCATAAACTTGCATATGAAGAAACATGTAACTTGCATATTATCATACATGTAACTTGCATATTAACATATGATCACAAAGCACAAAACTTGCATAACCCACATACATTAGCAAACTAACATCATGTCATATGACTTAAAACCCATTAATCCTCAAACAAAACCATATGATCTCATCATATCTCATCTACTTAGTTTAGCAATTGATCATTAGAGTGATAGAAACTCACAACTAGCCAATTTGCACTCCAAATGAAGAAGATTAAGATGCTTAGAATGAATTAGAGGTTGATTAGAGAGTGATTAGCTTGCAACCCTCTTCATAAATTAGTGGAGGCTCCTTCTAAGATTTAATTTGGTGGCATGTAGCCCTCAATTCTATTTTTAGTATGGATTAGGGTAGGTTTAGGGTGTATTTATAGATTAGGTGAGTGTTTTAGGCCCTTAGATTAACCCTAAATTAGATTAGGACCCTTAGATTTCGGAACCTTCCAGAAACCAGCCCTAAGACCAAGCCCAAACCCCAAACTGGTGCACCCAACCACAGAACTCTCTAGAAACTGTGCAGGTTTCCTGTCCCGACATGGGCGCACTTCCCAAGTGCGCCAGTGTATTTTTGTACTGGCGCACTTCACAAGTGCGCCAGTGCATTTCTGGCCTGTTTCGGGTTTTTCTGCCTAACTTCGTTCGTCCATATCTCTTTCATACGGTACCCGTTTTACGCAAACTCGGACTCTACTTCGCGTATTTTTCCGAGACGAACGCAATGACGCAGCCCGTTTCCCCTGATTCTCACATCTGAGATTATTTATACTTTAATTACTAACCATTAGTGTTAATTGAAATTCGGGGTGTTACATTCTCCCCTACTTAAAGGATTTCGTCCTCGAAATCTCTAAGTCAAGAAGAACGTATCCTACCAACCAAACAACCATCTACCAAACCATCAACCACAAGCAACCATTATCCTTAGAAACTTCTAATGATGTATGAACATATGCAGAAAGTGTGTGTATATGTCTGTATACTAATGCAAAATCAGGCGGTCTACTGATTCAGTCGACCTCCTTAATGCAAACCATGATAGTGCCATGCATCCAATATGTATGCGAAACCCTATTGACACATATAATTTCTATATGCGTGCACAACCATACACAAAAATGCATCATCCACATGATAACACAGCCATGATACATCCATCAATCTAACTACCACATCCATTTATGCGATATGCAACATGAAGTGACTGAGCCGATCTAGTGCCTAATGTGTGTGTATATGCATCCACGAGCAACCACTAGCAAACAATTGCATCCACATGCATCCATCAACCATAACATGTTTCAAACACATGTTTCAACCATAGGTTTTACCCTATCTAAAGGTCATAGGTACTAGCGAGAGGATATACTAAAGATAAGATAAGTACTAGACAAGCGATAAAGGAGAAGTTAAAAGACATACTCTCAAAAAGAAATGGATACAAAGAACGCATCTTCGCTTCCATCTCCCAAGTAGCATTGCTTTCGTCATCTCCCCATTGCACTTTAACTAGCTGAACTTCTCTGTTCCTCAACTTCCTAGTTTCTGACCCAAGGATGCGAGTAGGAGCTCGTCGAATCGTCGCATCACGCTCTACCTCTACATCTCTAAGCAAGCTCGGCTCTACCACCTCTGCGGTCGCATGTAAGCACTTCCTCAAATGTGATACATGGAATACATCATGAACACCACTAAGTCTGTCGGGCAACTCCACCCTATATGCCATCCGTCCAATCCTTTCCTTAATAGGAAACGGCCCAACAAACCTCGGTGCTAACTTCCCAACGGACCCAAAGCGAACAACATTTCTCAACGGAGATACTTTGACAAAAACCATGTCCCCAACCTCAAACTCAAGATCCGTCCTTCTCCGATCCGCATAAGATTTCTGTCTATCTTGCGCTGCCTTCATTCTTCTTCGAATCAAATCAATCTTCTCTGAAGTCTCTCTAACCATATCTGGCCCAAGCAAGATCTTATCCGTAGATTCCCACCAACATGTAGGAGATCGACAAGGCCTTCCATAAAGAGCTTCGAAAGGTGCCATGCCAATACTAGACTGAAAGCTGTTATTGTATGCGAACTCCACCAAAGGAAGATGTTCTTCCCATGTACCTCCAAAATCCAAGATACAAAGCCTCAAGAGATCTTCTAAGATACGGTTCACCCTCTCGGTCTGACCGTCCGTCTGAGGATGATATGCAGTGCTCAAACACAACTGAGTCCCTACCGCCTCTTGCAAACTTCTCCAAAACTCACTAGTGAAGATAGGATCTCGATCACTCACAATGCTGGATGGTACGCCATGCAATCTAACAATCTCTCTAACATAGACTGAAGCAAGCCATGGAGCGGTCCTCTTACTCTTCACGGGTATAAAATGGGCACTCTTGGTAAGTCTGTCTACCACAACCCAAATTCCCGTATTGCCCTTCCTCGATCTCGGTAACCCATCGATGAAATCCATCGAGACACTATCCCACTTCCATTGCGGAACTTCCAATGGGTGTAGCAACCCACCGGGTTTCCTTTGCTCCGCTTTAACTTGTTGGCACACTAAGCATCTAGCCACATACTCGGCCACATCTTTCTTCATACCGGCCCAGAAGAAAACTCTCTTCATGTCTTGGTACATTTTGTCTCCACCGGGATGAATAGTCATCCTTGAACGATGTGCATCATCCAAAATAGCCTTCTTCAAACCCTCATCTTGTGGTACACAAAGTCTACCGTCTCTATGCAACCATCCCCTATCATCTATGGTGTATCTACCCAAATGGCTGGACGACTCCCCCCTTATAAGCTTCTCTACCAACTCAACCAACTGTGGGTCGTCTCGCTGAGCCTCGCCAATTCGTCCCAAAAGAGTGGGTCTAACCTCCAAGGATGCTAACAAACCAGGTACAAAGTCAACAGAAGGTCTGAAGTCGAACAAAGAAAGAAACTCCAAGCTTCGCCGTTCCACGAACAATGGACTCAAAGATAGCCTTTTTCTACTCAAGGCGTCCACCACCACGTTACCCTTTCTAGGGGTATACGCTATCTCAAAATCATAGGATGCTAAGAACTCCATCCACCTTTGCTGTCTTAAGTTTAAATCCTTCTGAGAGAATAAGTACTTCAATGATTTATGGTCAGTGAACAACTCGAATCTCTCACCAAGAAGATAATGGCGCCAAGACTTAAGTGCGAAAACAATCGCGGCCAACTCTAGATCATGGGTAGGGTAATTCTTCTCATGCACTCTCAATTGCCTCCCTCCATAGGCTATTACCCTTCCCTCCTGCATCAAGACTGCGCCTAATCCTGTCCCACAAGCATCGGTATAAACAACAAACGGCTTACTCCCATCTGGAAGCACTAAAACTGGAGCGGTGGTCAAAGCTCTCTTTAACCGTCGGAAAGCATCATCACAATCTACGTCCCATGAGAAAACCAGATTCTTCTTCGTCAAGCGGGTTAATGGGGCTGATATCCTCGCGAAGTCTTTGATGAACTTCCTATAATATCCTGCCAACCCCAAGAAACTTCTTACTTCGGTAGCATTTCTAGGAACTTTCCAATCCTGGATAGATACTATCTTTGCGGGATCCACAGCTATCCCTTCCTTAGAGACCACATGCCCTAAGAATCGCACTTCTCTTCTCCAAAAATGACATTTAGAGAATTTAGCTTTAAGACTATGTGCTCGAAGAGTCTCCAACACTTCTCTGAGATGTAAGGCATGCTCTTCTTCACTCTTGGAAAAGACCAAGATGTCATCCACAAAGACCACTACAAACTTATTCAGATACTCTCTGAGCACTCTACTCATCAGATGAACAAAGTATGCAGGGGCATTTGTCAACCCAAATGGCATCATAAGCCACTCATAAAAACCATCCGGAGTCCAGAAAGCAGTCTTCTCTATACTGTCCTCCGCCACTCTCAACTGATGAAACCCTGTAGCTAAGTCCATCTGCGAAAACACTGAGGCGCCAACCAACTGATCAAAGAGATCATCTATCCTCGGTAATGGGTGTCTATTCTTCTTCGTGAGCTTATTAAGTTCTCTATAATCCACTCAAAGTCTGAGGGACCCATCCGCCTTCGTGGCAAACACTACTGGAGCTCCCCACTCCGATATACTTCGCCTTATGAACCCCTTCTCAAGCAACTCCCCTACTTGCTTATGAAGTTCTCTTCTCTCACGAGGAGCCATGTGGCGCACTGGCAAAGACACTGGTTTGGCATTATCCACCAAATAAATTCGGAAATCTATCTCCCGCTTCGGAGGCAAACCCTTCACCTCTTCAAACACATCCGGATATTCCCGGACCACTCTGACAGAACGCAAACTCTCGACCGAAGCATCGAGCGATTCAAGATAACTTAGCAAAACAGATTCCATGGGATTACAAGAGATCTCGAGAGTATTACCCAAGCGGGTCATAAGCCTGACAACTCTCCTTTCACAATCAAGAACGACACCATTACTGGATAACCAGTCCATGCCCAAAATCAACCCATAGCCCGTGAAGCCCAATACAAAAGCATCACATCCAAACTCAACGCTAAGTATAGAAATCTTCAAACCCAAACATATCATAGACAGATATATGGAGCCCCCAATTGGGTTTGAAACAACCAAGGGATCATCAACTAGACTGGTGTCTAAGTGCAGTGACTCAACTAACGATGATGAGATAAAAGAATGCGATGCGCCAGAGTCAAAAAAAGTACGAACTGGATGATCAAACAGAAAAACCAGACTTTCAACGGAAATAGTTCTACCTCTCTGCTGAATCGGTGGAACTGAGAGAGCCTGAACTTGCCCCCCTGCCTGAGCTGGTGCCATAAGAGCTTGCACCTGACCTCCTGAGGTAGACCCCGTCTTCTGCCCCTTCTTTGGGCAGTCCTTCACAAGATGTCCTGCTTGACCATAATGAAAGCAACCGGTCTTCTTCTTTTTGCGACAATCCTTGCTGAGGTGGCCTGGGGTCCCACAATTGAAGCACTTCTTCTTCTTCTTCTTCTTCCCCTTGTCACCATTGCCTTTTCCACCCTTGCCTTGTTGTTGTTGTTGCGGTTTCTTCTGATCCCCCTTCTTCTCTGGTGCCTTAGAACTCTTATCATCCTCATGCATAAGTGCCATGTAGACAAGCTTCTCAAAGGTGGCCCCCATAGGAATGTGAGTCATAGCTATTCCTTGCAATGGTTCGTTCAAGCCTCTAACGAACCTCAAAGCCTTCTTCTCCGGTGTATTCACCAACTCTATGCCAAACCTTGCTAATTGATTGAATTTGTTGACATATTCTTTCACCGTGAGATTCCCTTGCTTCAAATTCAAGAACTTCTCCATAAACAGATTCTCTTCCGCCCTTGAGAGAAACTTAGCCCCAAACCTTTGCTTGAAATCTGCCCAAGAGTCAACAGGGCGTTCTCCATTAGTGACCTCCCACCAGAATGAGGCCTCTCCCTTCATTAACCAAGCCGCCAACTTGACTTTCTTTCCCTCTTCCACTTCAAAGATATCTAGCAACTCTTCCACTTCCTTAAGCCAATCTCTAGCCTCTACGAAAGTCTCTGAACCTAGAAAAGGTTTTCCTCCTATAGCCTTGAACTCCTTGCAAATCTTAGCAAAATTATCCACTCTAGGCTGAGGAGGAGGAGCGGTTGCCTCTGGTGTAGTAGCATTGGCTGGACCCGCAGCCGCGGCCCTAGCCTCTTGTAACCTCCTATACCATAGTGGTATAACTAAGCCCTCCGGGATGTTAAGATCTTCAGCCATGCTGAAACGAAAGAGGAAAGATTCAAAAAGGAGATTCCGAAAGATAAAGATATGGCTATTGGGGATTATGCTTTTCTTTTTCAAAAACTTTTCTCTTAAAAGACATGTTTTTGAAAATACTTTTTCCAAAAATAATACCTTTACTATTTTTTTAAAAAAAGTATTTTTCTCGAAAATTTATCTGTTCCGGTAACCTTCAGCTCTGGTACCACGTGTAACACCCCACACCCGCTATGGTCACTCGCTAAGGGAATGCCATAACATCGGTGGAGTATTTTAAGTGAATATAGAACAGAAAAATTACAACAAGACAGATATAAGTAATACTTGAAAATTTTAAAACATCATTTCATTGCAGCGGAAAGTAAAACATGTTTGGTTACATCACAAAACCATAATAAGAGTCAAGTACAAAATATCCATCCTGATAAATAAAAGTACATAATCCCAATACATGAACTGATAGCCATAAAAGAAAGGGTAAGCTGAGCTCTACATCTATGGTCCAAGCTCCAAAAGAGAATAAAGCAGCCTGATCAAAGCCCACTCGTACTGGGCCCACTCTGATAACCTGAGGGTTGGGAAAAAAGATAAAAACAACGGGGTCAGACATAAGTCTGAGCGAGTCCTATAACTTTAACAATACAATCATTAAAGTAACCAGAGAAGACATAAGCTTGATATACGGTGTCGTCTGGGGATGAATGGCTACACTAAGCAGCTTGGTAGACTTAGGATAAACTAAGAAACGTAAAGACGCATCTACCCTTCCAAAGGTAAATTACTAAACTGCACCACACCAGTCATTCCTAACTTAAAGGTTGATCCCACCCATGGACTTATAAAATTAACTTAATAGTTCTCGCGTACCCCTAGGTGACTAAGTAGACGCCACGGGGCCCTACAATCCACTAGGTGTACACACTACTCCCCATTCGATCGGCTCCCTAACGTAGATACCCGTGCTGGCCCCACCGTGGGGTGTACCATTCCCCAACGTGGCAACCTGATAAAACTAACGGTGCACGGCTTATGTCTACACGATGCAACAACGTCTTATTTACCAGCCCGGGTCCACACACGCATATGAAACCCGTTGGTCATGCGTTGCCACCGCTAACCCATTTTGGCCTCTTATAGTCAAGCCCAGTATGCGTGTCCCGTCCTCGACATGGGTCGAGCCCACTAAGATACGTATGGGTTACTGGTTGAAATGGGCCCCCAGCACAAGCCATCCCCCTAAGCTTGGCCCACACACTAGTGTTTCCCACTTAACCCTTTAATCATGTTTAATTACATGTTTCATCTTGGTTAAGTATTTTATCATATTTTCTATTGGCAACCACTAGCAATTTCCACATACCACCCAAGGTACCCACCTAACCCCCATGCCCCACTACATGCTTATCTGGTTAAGTGTTTCTTAATTGATTAACACCGTAACCGTGTAAAGGACCCCTCACATTGGACCGTCATTTGTAGATGCCTGGTTAAGCCGGTAAACTCCGGGCAGTCTTACACTACAAACGGGTCCAACCTCGTGTCATTTACCCTTGTTACGTATTTAATTTATGATTAAGACCCCTCACATTGGACCGTCATTTGTAGATGCCTGGTTAAGCCGGTAAACTCCGGGCAGTCTTACACTACAAACGGGTCCAACCTCGTGTCTTAATCGATTAATTACTCCTAATTAATCACCCCTATAATTTGTGTTAATTATCATGTTTATTTTAGGAATATGGGTGCACCTAACTTAATAGGCAAATTCCCAACTCCAAAGTGTGGGTACACCTAACTTAATAGGCAAATTCCCAACACATAGTATGGGTACACCTAACTTAATAGGCAAATTCCCATACTATGTTCATTTATTTTATGTTATGCATAATTATATTAATTTCACACAATCTTATTAACATATGCATTTAATTAACCCCATCGTTCCCACGTAATTTCGTTCTCATGACATAACACATATAAAAGGTGTCAACTTGCATATGTATGAACATGTTTCAAAGGTGCCATCTTGCATATTAACAAACACATAACTTGCATATGAACTTGCATAACATGTCACATAACTTGCATATAATCTTGTACAACATGTCACATAACTTGCATATAATCTTGTATAACATGTCACATAACTTGCATATAATCTTGTATAACATGTCACATAACTTGCATATAATCTTGTATAACATGTCACATAACTTGCATATAATCTTGTATAACATGTCACATACTTGCATATGAACTCATAAACTTGCATATGAAGAAACATGTAACTTGCATATTATCATACATGTAACTTGCATATTAACATATGATCACAAAGCACAAAACTTGCATAACCCACATACATTAGCAAACTAACATCATGTCATATGACTTAAAACCCATTAATCCCCAAACAAAACCATATGATCTCATCATATCTCATCTACTTAGTTTAGCAATTGATCATTAGAGTGATAGAAACTCACAACTAGCCAATTTGCACTCCAAATGAAGAAGATTAAGATGCTTAGAATGGATTAGAGGTTGATTAGAGAGTGATTAGCTTGCAACCCTCTTCATAAATTAGTGGAGGCTCCTTCTAAGATTTAATTTGGCGGCATGTAGCCCTCAATTCTATTTTTAGTATGGATTAGGGTAGGTTTAGGGTGTATTTATAGATTAGGTGAGTGTTTTAGGCCCGTAGATTAACCCTAAATTAGATTAGGACCCTTAGATTTCGGAACCTTCCAGAAACCAGCCCTAAGACCAAGCCCAAACCCCAAACTGGTGCACCCAACCACAGAACTCTCTAGAAACTGTGCAGGTTTCATGTCCCGACATGGGCGCACTTCCCAAGTGCGCCAGTGTATTTTTGTACTGGCGCACTTCACAAGTGCGCCAGTGCATTTCTGGCCTGTTTCGGGTTTTTCTGCCTAACTTCGTTCGTCCATATCTCTTTCATACGGTACCCGTTTTACGCAAACTCGGACTCTACTTCGCGTATTTTTCCGAGACGAACGCAATGACGCAGCCCGTTTCCCCTGATTCTCACATCTGAGATTATTTATACTTTAATTACTAACCATTAGTGTTAATTGAAATTCGGGGTGTTACATCTTCACTTCGTTTGGGATGGTAACCGAGGTCCTGATTGGGTGGCATCCCAAAATATGGATAATGAGTGGTGATCGTCCAGACGTACGTGGTGATCGATGGGTTTGCGAGGTATTTAGTGCCTCCGGTTTCGTTCAGACCCAGAACGGACTTGCAAATGGACAGTGTGTCTGACATTGGAGTTTATTCTGTGTGATTGATAGCTATCAGTTGCGCGATGCGAATTGCCTGTGTGGCATGCTAAGATGCAGTGATCAGGGCTTCTGTTGAAAAGCAAAGTCTTGTGGTGATGATCAAAGCACCGCCTGTGGGGCGTAGCTTTGTGTATAACGTAAATTCGTGAGCCTCACACCCCAGTATGAACCAGAAATGGGAGAGGACCTCAGGGAGGGCTTGCGTTTCCTCCTAGCTAGAAGTGGCGTTAGTGGTTTTACACGCCCTGACGAGTTTGACTTATGTGGTTGTTGCTGTTGCGAGGCGCCTCGGTTAGATCGGACGATCCGGGTCCGATGGAGTCATTTGTTGGCTCGCTTACGCCCCAAAGGGCGGCGAAACGCAATGTTCAGGAATTTTAATCCACTTCATGTGGACCGGCCCTGATGATCCAAGGGTCACTCGAGCTCTGATCCTGAGACTCGGGCTAGGCAGTCTCGAAGTCGGTAAGGACTATCTTTTGCCTTGGTTCATGACGGAAATCCAATTTCCAAATACGTGATTGTGCGATTTTGATTGTATACCTATATATGGCGACATAGTGGTATGGGGCATTAATGTCGTCTATGATTGATAGTTATGATTTGAAATTGTTTTCAAAACATATAAACACTAGCAATAATATCAAATGCCTTTGTTTTATTCGTATCAAGCATATTTTGGCCGTTGTAAGTTAAAAACTCTATCCTCCGGTTTGCGTTGCATTGTGTGATGGGAACTGATTCTTATAATGGCTTCATTTTTATAAAAAGCATTACGATGTTTAAAAGAATGATTTGTTTTAAAGCACTGGCAATCCAATGGAGTAAACCCGTTCCACGAAAGTGGCGTGGTCCTGTGATTAGCCATATTATAAATGTGTTGAGTAGATTTCTCATACCAGCCTCATGACTGACTCGTAGTTTGTTTCACTTTCAAACTTGGGTGCCCCTTTTTCTACACGGGCAGCCTTGTATTCAGGTTTAGTGTAGTGACCCGGAAAAATCTGAACCAATTTAAAATTTTAAATTGGCTAAAATAATGGATTTTAAATATTTAAAATAAATATTTTAAATAATATCAATGAAAAGTGAGTTTGAATCGACGATTGAAAACGAATATAATTAATTCTAATTATAAACAAGGTCTGAAATGGCGCTGCAGTTTCAAAAATTGAATTCAAACTTTGTCGGACTGCACCGGGTGCAAAACAAAACAGATTTGAGTGAAACCAAAAATATTTAAATCTGTTAGTGAATACCTTTCTAACGAATCTGAAAAATCGAAGTTTCATAGCGGAAAGCAAAAGTTATGGCCAAATGAATTTTCAGAAAGGTCGCTATGGAATTTATATAGCCCGTGAAATTGGCCATTTTGCATACGACCTCGGAATTCGACGAAACCGCTTTTGTTGGATCCGGGATGTGAAGTTATTGCTAGGTTTCAAATTTCGTAAATTTTGAAGCTAGTATGTGCGCGTGGCAAAGGAAAACGTGTTTTGGTCAATTATTGTTAAATTGGATCGACCAGAAATGAGCCTTTTTTCAAAGTCTCAGAATTCGACGAAACTAGTTTTGTTGGGACCGTATCGTCAAAACATAGCTAGATTTATTTTTCTAGAATTTTTCGAATCAGTTTGTGGCCCTAGCAAATTGAAATGTACGTTCAAATCAAATATTGAATGTTTTATATTTTAATTTGAAGGAAAACTGACTGAAACAGTCGAATGGGCCTACGAAACATATCCTATTGTGTTCGGAATGGGGGTAAAACGCTAGGGACGATAGTCGTTGGGTTTAGATTGGTGGTCGTGTCAGAAAACCCCTTTTAAAACCCACCGCCACTCAGATTTTTAATAAAAAAAAGGAATAACGTTTTTCTCTCTCCCCGATCGAAGGTGGAAGAGCCTTCCAACCTTCCAGCCCCGATTCCGACCGCCTCATCCCTCGTTGACCCTCGCCGCAGTTGAACTTTTTGAAGATCGAGACCTCCTCTCCACATCCATAGCCGCCTTGCCTCCTGCCATCGCCTGTGCGCAGAGATCAGACGCCACGAAGTTCGGAGCTTCGAGCCGCCGCCGCCTCCTGGGACCGTCGAACTGGACCGTACCCCCACGCGCCAGAGCGTGATTCCAAGCACTTCCGCTTGGTGAAGGCTGATCGACCTATAGCACAACGGATTTAGCGCAAGATCAAAACCTAGTTTGAACGAAATAGAAAGGTACGGCCGTTAAATTATATAAACTATTTAATAGCAGTTCTAAGTGCTACGGTTTTTTATTTCACTGTAAAAATCATATCTCTTTCGTTTCTTCATGAAATTCGATGAAACAGGAAACATCGTGACTGTGTGGACGTCTTCTACATTCTAGAAGAGACCGCATATTTTTCTGAGCCTTCTGCTATTTTTTGTGGAGTGGAACCCAATGTGAGATTTCAAATTTATAAACGATATGGAAAATGACGATGTATAAATTATATAGTCGATGTATGAGTTATATAAGCGTTGTACACCTCTTGTATAAGCATTGTATAAGTTGTATGTTCGATGTATAAGTTGTATATGCGTTGTAAAAATTATATATGTGTTGAAATAGAAGTGAATTGCTGTATATATATATATATATATATATATATATATATATATATATATATATATATATATATATATATATATATACGCCCCTCGTCCACAAACCATGGACGATATTTACTGGTTGTGATTGGTGTGAAAATTGATTGATAGCGAATGGTTGATTGGAATTGTTTGTGGTTGGTATTGATTGATTGTGGTTGAAAAATACACATTTGTGGTTGAGAAATATTTGGTTGAAACCACATAGGATTAGTTTGTGGAAATGAAATATATATACATGCCGCCTGCGTGCGAACTAGATGCATGATTCCCCATTGTAAAAAACCGCGAGGTTTTAAGGTAGAGCGAGGAGCCGTACTAGGGACAGTCCCGGTTTTAACTACCCTGCCGTTATGCTGCCGAAATTTTGAATAATATTCATGTGTTTGAATTATTTTCATTTGTTGAAACTATATTTATTCGTTGTATAGAAAACCTTCATGTGTTGAATCGATATTCATTCGTTGAATTGAAATTCATGTGTTGAATGGTGTTCGTGTTTTAAATATAAAAATCACATTTTTATCTCTATATATATATATATAAACTATAGAAAACCTTCATGTGTTGAATCGATATTCATTCGTTGAATTGAAATTCATGTGTTGAATGGTGTTCGTGTTTTAAATATAAAAATCACATTTTTATCTATATAAATATATAAGCTATAGAAAACCTTCATGTATTGAATCGATATACATTCGTTGAATTGAAATTCATGTGTTGAATGGTATTCATATTTTGAAATAAATTGTTTTATAATAAAAGTCACCTTTTTATCATCTATATGAACTATATAAAATAATCTCCTTTTGAAAGAAATTTTTTTATAATAAAAATCCTATTTTTATAACCTATATGACTATATAAAATAATAATGTTTTGAAATGAATTGTTTTACAATAAAAATCACATTTTTATTATATACATGAATTGTTAAATATAGCGAAGTGTTGAAATAGAAGACAGTTAGATAAAAATATCATTTTTATCAAATGTATGAAAAGAATATAGCTTTGAAATCGAAGAATCGATATATATATATATAAAAATAGAATCGACTCCACAACCAACTTACAATTTGCCGATGACACAATTCTCTTTACCGTTCCTTCACCCCAAAACATACACAGCCTTAAAGTTCTCCTTTACACGTTCGAACTCATCTCTGGTCTTTCTATCAATTTCAATAAAAGTTCTGTTATTATGTTGGGAAATTGTTCTTCTCTTGGTGCCCCTATTGCCAAATGTCTAAATTGCAAGGTTGGTTCTTTCCCCATTACTTATCTTGGCATACCCCTTCGCCCTACCAAACTTCATAAATCAGATTGGATTCCTCTTATTTCAAAGATTGAATCTAGACTTTCATCTTGGAAGGCAAATTCCTTGTCCTCTGTTGGTCGCCTTGTGCTCCTCAAGCATGTTCTCTCCTCAATACCAATGTACTGGATGTCGTTTCACAAATTACCCATCTGGGTTATCAACAAGATTGACTCTATTCGAAGTTCTTTCCTTTGGAATGGTGATAAGCTCAAGAGGCTAGTCAACTGGCATACAGTTTGTCTCCCTTATTCTCATGGGGGACTGAATGTCCCTCAGCTTGCCTCCTTCAACCAGGCTCTGTTGGCTAAATGGATTTGGCGTGCTCTTTCCCCTTCTCATTTCATATGGAAAGATTGGATCTTAATGCGGCTTTACAATGCAAACCCAGCTTTCATCCTTCACTTCAGCCCTGCCTCTAACCCATCTCCGTTCTGGAGGGGTGTTTTATCCACCCTCGCGAGAATTAAACCGCTTTTCCATGTTAAAGTAAATAATGGTGAAGCATGTTTGTTTTGGCAAGATATTTGGTTCGGAGAACTTCCTCTTTCCTCCTCCTTACCCAATCTTGGATCTATTTACATTCCTAACCCTCAGACAGTTGCTGAAGCCTTTAATTTGGGCCCATTGGGCTTGTTTCCCAGTTCCATATTTAGGCTGTCCAGTTTACAAGAGTTGGCTAAGATAGAAATACTCTTTAATTCTTTCCAACTCTCGCATGGGCCTGACTCTTTTTATTGGGCTTTGGGCTCTACCCGAAAATTCTCAGTCAAGTCTTGTTATGATTATTTGATCCATCCTGGTCGATGCTTCTCTTTCTCCAGAGTCTGGAGCTGTCATCTCCCCCCTCGAATCATTTTCTTTCAATGGCTCTTAATTCACAATCGCCTCAACTCAAAAGACAGACTCTGTCGATTTGGGATCGATGTCAACCCCATTTGCGTCCTTTGCAACCTGAGTAATGAATCCCTCACCCATCTTTTCTTTGAGTGCGACTTTTCTTTTGCGGTTTGGGCCGCGGTTAGCTCATTCATTCTCGGGTTCGTCCCTTCTTTCTGCTCTTTCTTCGACTACTGGCAGTACAATCCCCCTGATCCCTCGATTGACTCTCTGGTAGCGATCTTCTCCTGGTGTATCTGGTTAGAACGAAATGCATGCGTATTCGGAAGACCCAAAAAGTTATTCTGGGGAACTTGTTTTCATATTCTGCATCTCTTCGAATTATGGACAGGCTCGGCCAGGCACGCTCGTTTCAGACTCTCCCTCCCCCAGCCTCGCTCGCCTGGATCTGAAGAAAGCAGCTCGCTTTTTCCTCTGTGATCGGGTTGGAACGAAGTTTATGTATGTAGCTCTGTTTTGGTAGTGTTCTTATCACTTAGCGGTGTTGTGGTTGCATTATGTACATCTTAATAGTACTCTTTAGACTGTACTTTATATGACCATCTTGGTCTGTTCTTAGACTGCTACTGGTTGGGCCTGTCAACCAGATATTACTACTAGCTCTTTTGCATCTACGCGTAACCGGCTGTGTAGTGCCCGCTACACACCCGTTTTCCTCAAAAATAGAATCGAAATATATCGAATAACGAAGCTGCAGTTCGTATTTTGAAAACGTGATTTCAAACGATTAGTGCGGGAGATCCGACCATTGGATTTTTCCGAAACCGCAACCGTTGGGTTCGCTTTGGAAATATCTTTCCAACGGCACCAACTTTGTAAAAATCCAACGGTTGGATTGTCTGGAATGTTTAATTCAAATCTGAAGAAAAACAGCGCCAGAATCGATTATATTTATATATATATATATATTAATATAATTATATTTAATCGAATAACGACGCTGCAGTTCGTATTTTGAAATCAAAACTTCAAACGATTATACCGGGAGATCCGACCGTCGGAATTTCCCGAAACTGGAACCGTTGGATTCGTTTTGAAAAGATCTTTCTAACGATGTAAATTATGTGAAGATCCAACAGTTAGATTTTCAGATATGTGTAAATCAAATCTAAAGAAAAACAGCGTCACGGCCGCGTTATGGCCCAAAGCGTCATTTTGAATAAATTGGCTATTTTAAAATAAATAAAAATAGCGATAAATCATTATAAAATATTATAAATAATATGGATGTGAAATTTAGAAATTAACTGAAGGTTGGCTAAGTCGAATGGTTTCCTGGATGTTGATCTGATGTTGGTTTTGGCCTTCGGGGTTAATATTTGGGAAATCGTTCTCTTACTGATTGACGGTTAGTGACTAATGAATTGAAATGAGGCGTGTGTATGTCAGTGTTGCACTTGTTTATTATATACGCGAGTTGCTCAAAAAGACCGGGTTTATCCTATTCTGAATAACTGAATCGACGATAAGGAATCGAAGATGAAGACGATGGTCGAAGACCAGAGATCTTCACTTCGTTTGGTATGATAACCGAGGTCCTGATTGGGAGGCATCCCAAAATATGGATAATGAGTGGTGATCGTCCAGACGTACGTGATGATCGATGGGTTTGCGAGGTATTTAGTGCCTCCGGTTTCGTTCAGACCCAGAACGGACTTGCAAATGGACAGTGTGTCTTACATTGGAGTTTATTCTGTGTGATTGATAGCTATCAGTTGCACGATGCGAATTGCCCGTGTGGCATGCTAAGATGCAGTGATCAGGGCTTCTATTGAAAAGCAATGTCTTGTGGTGATGATCAAAGCACCGCCTGTGTGGCGTAGCTTTGTGTATAACGTAAATTCACGAGCCTCACACCCCGGTATGAACCAGAAACGGGAGAGGACCTCAGGGAGGGTCTGCGTTTCCTCCTAGCTAGAAGTGGCGTCAGTGGTTTTACACGCCCTGACGAGTTTGACTTATGTGGTTGTTGTTGTTGCGAGGCGCCTCGATTAGATCGGACGATCCGGGTTCGATGGAGTCATTTGTTGGCTCGCTTACGCCCCAAAGGGCGGCGAAACGCAGTGTTCAGGAATTCTAATCCACTTCGTGCGGACCGGCCCTGACGATCCAAGGGTCACTCGAGCTCTGATCCTGAGACTCGGGCTAGGCAGTCTCGAAGTCGGTAAGGACTATCTTTTGCCTTGGTTCATGACGGAAATCCAATTTCCAAATACGTGACTGTGCGGTTTTGATTGTATACCTATATATGGCGACATAGTGGTATGGGGCATTAATGTCATCTATGATTGATAGTTATGATTTGAAATTGTTTTCAAAACATATAAACACTAGCAATAATATCAAATGCCTTTGTTTTATTCGTATCAAGCATATTTTGGCCGTTATAAGGTAAAAAATCTATCCTCCGGTTTGTGTTGCATTGTGTGATGGGAACTGAGCCTTATAATTGCTTCATTTTTATAAAAAGCATAGCGATGTTTAAAAGAATGATTTGTTTTAAAGCACTGGCAATCCAATGGAGTAAACCCGTTCATGAAAGTGGTGTGGTCCTGTGATTAGCCATATTATAAATGTGTTGAGTAGATTTCTTATACCAGTCCCATGACTGACTCGTAGTTTGTTTCACTTTCAAACTCGGGTGCCCCTTTTTCTACATGGGCAGCCTTGTATTCAGGTTTAGTGTAATGACCCAGAAAAATCTGAACCAATTTAAAAAAATTTAATTGGCTAAAATAATGGATTTTAAATATTTAAAATAAATATTTTAAATAATAGCAATGAAAAGTGAGGTTGAATCGACGTTTGAAAACGAATATAATTAATTCTAATTATAAACGAGGCCTGAAATGGGGCTGCAGTTTCAAAAATTGAATTCAAACTTTGTCGGACTGTACCGGGTGCAAAACAAAACGGATTTGAGTGAAACTAAAAATATTTAAATCTGTTAGTGAATACCTTTCTAACGAATCTGAAAAATCGAAGTTTCATAGCGGAAAGCCAAAGTTATGGCCAAATGAATTTTCAGAAAGGTCGCTATGGAATTTATATAGCCCGTGAAATTGGCCATTTTGCATACGACCTCGGAATTCGACGAAACCACTTTTGTTGGATCCGGGATGTGAAGTTATTGCTAGGTTTCAAATTTCATAATTTTTGAAGCTAGTATGTGAGCGTGGCAAAGGAAAACGTGTTTTGGTCAATTACAGTTAAATTGGATCGACCAGAAATGGGCCTTTTTGCAAAGTCTCAGAATTCGACGAAACTAGTTTTGTTGGGACCGTATCGTCAAAACATAGCTAGATTTATTTTTCTGGAATTTTTCGAATCAGTTTGTGGCCCTGGCAAATTGAAATGTACGTTCAAATCAAATATTGAATGTTTTATATTTTAATTTGAAGGAAAATTGACTGAAACAGTCGAATGGGCCTAAGAAACATATCCCATTGAGTTCGGAATGGGGGTAAAACGCTAGGGACGACAGTCGTTGGGTTTAGATTAGTGGTCGTGTCAGAAAACCCCTTTTAAAACCCACCGGCCAATCAGATTTTTAATAAAAAAAGGAATAATGTTTTTCTCTCTCCCCGATCGAAGGCGGAAGAGCCTTCCAACCTTCCAACCCCGATTTCGACCGCCTCGTCCCTCGTTGACCCTCGCCGCAGTTGAACTTTTTGAAGATCGAGACCTCCTCTCCACATCCATAGCCGCCTTGCCTCCTGCCATCGCCTGTGCGCAGAGTTCAAACGCCACGAAGTTCGGAGCTTCGAGCTGCCGCCGCCGCCGCCTGGGACCGTCGAACTGGACCCTGCCCCCACGCGCCAGAGCGTGATTCCAAGCTCTTCCTCGTGGTGAAGGCTGATCGACCTATAGCATAACGGATTTAGCGCAAGATCAAAACCTAGTTTTGAACGAAATAGAAAGGTACGGCTGTTAAATTATATAAACTATTTAATAGCAGTTCTAAGCGCTATGGTTTTTGATTTCACTGTAAAAATCATATCTCTTTCGTTTCTTCATGAAATTCGATGAAACAGGAAACATCGTGACCGTGTGGACGTCTTCTACATTCTAGAAGAGACCGCATATTTTTCTGAGCCTTCTGCTATTTTTTGTGGAGTGGAATCCAATGTGAGATTTCTAATTTATAAACGATATGGAAAACGACGATGTATAAATTATATAGTCGATGTATGATCTATATAAGCGTTGTACACCTCTTGTATAAGCATTGTATAAGTTGTACGTTCGATGTATAAGTTGTATATGCGTTGTAAAAATTATATATGTGTTGAAATAGAAGTGAATTGCTATATATAAATATATATATACACGCCCCTCGTCCACAAACCATGGACGATATTTATTGGTTGTGATTGGTGTGAAAATTGATTGATAGCGAATGGTTGATTGGAATTGTTTGTGGTTGATATTGATTGATTGTGGTTGAAAAATACATAGGATTAGTTTGTGGAAATGAAATATATATACATGCCGCCTGTGTGCGAACTAGATGCATGATTCCACATTGTAAAAAACCGCGAGGTTTTAATGTAGAGCGAGGAGCTGTACTAGGGACAGTCCCGGTTTTAACTACCCTGCCGTTATGCTGCCGAAATTTTGAATAATATTCATGTGTTTGAATTATTTTCATTTGTTGAAACTATATTTATTCGTTGTATAGAAAACCTTCATGTGTTGAATCGATATTCATTCGTTGAATTGAAATTCATGTGTTGAATGGTGTTCGTGTTTTAAATCTAAAAATCACATTTTTATCTATATATATATATATATATATATATATAAACTATAGAAAACCTTCATGTGTTGAATCGATATTCATTCGTTGAATTGAAATTCATGTGTTGAATGGTGTTCTTGTTTTAAATATAAAAATCACATTTTTATCTATATATATAAGCTATAGAAAACCTTCATGTGTTTAATCGATATTCATTCGTTGAATTGAAATTCATGTGTTGAATGGTATTCATATTTTGAAATAAATTGTTTTATAATAAAAGTCACCTTTTTATCATCTATATGAACTATATAAAATAATCTCCTTTTGAAAGAAATTGTTTTATAATAAAAATCCTATTTTTATTACCTATATGAACTATATAAAATAATATTTTTTTGAAATGAATTGTTTTACAATAAAAATCACATTTTTATTATATACATGAATTGTTAAATATAGCGAAGTGTTGAAATAGAAGACAGTTAGATAAAAATATCATTTTTATCAAATGTATGAAAAGAATATAGCTTTGAAATCGAAGAATATATATATATATATATATAAATAGAATCGAAATATATCGAATAACGAAGCTGCAATTCGTATTTTGAAACCGTGATTTCAAATGATTAGTGCGGGAGATCCGACCATTGGATTTTCCCGAAACCGCAACCGTTGGGTTCGCTTTGGAAATATCTTTCCAATGGCACCAACTTTGTAAAAATCCAACGGTTGGATTGTTTGGAATGTTTAATTCAAATCTGAAGAAAAACAGTGCCAGAATCGATTATATTTATATATATATAAATATAATTATATTTAATCGAATAACGACGGCGCAGTTCGTATTTTGAAATCGAAACTTCAAACGATTATACCGGGAGATCCGACCGTCGGAATTTCCCGAAGCTGGAACCGTTGGATTCATTTTGAAAAGATCTTTCTAATGATGTAAATTTTGTGAAGATCCACCAGTTATATTTTCAGATATGTGTAAATCAAATCTGAAGAAAAACAGCGTCACGACCGCGTTATGGTCCAAAGCGTCGTTTTGAATAAATTGGCTATTTTAAAATAAATAAAAATAGCGATAAATCGTTATAAAATATTATAAATAATATGGATGTGAAATTTTGAAATTAACTGAAGGTTGGCTAAGTCGAATGGTTTCCTGGGTGTTGATCTGATGTTGGTTTCGGCCTTCGGGGTTAATATTTGGGAAATCGTTCTCTTACTGATTGACGGTTAGTGACTAATGAATTGAAATGATGCGTGTGTATGTTAGTGTTGCACTTGTTTATTATATACGCGAGTTGCTCAGAAAGACCGGGTTCATCCCATTCTGAATAACTAAATCGACGATAAGAAATCGAAGATGAAGACGATGGTCGTAGACCGGAGATCTTCACCTCATTTGGATGGTAACCGAGGTCCTGATTGGGAGGCATCCCGAAATATGGATAATGAGTGGTGATCATCCAGACGTACGTGGTGATCGATGGGTTTGCGAAATATATAGTGCCTCCGGTTTCGTTCAGACCCAAAAAGGACTTGCATATGGACAGTGTGTCTGACATTGGAATTTATTCTGTGTGATTGATAGCCATCAGTTGCGCGGTGTGAATTGCCTATGTGGCATGCTAAGATGCAGAGATCAGGGCTTTTGTTGAAAAGCAAAGTCTTGTGGTGATGATCAAAGCACCGCCTGTGTGGCGTAGCTTTGTGTATAACGTGAAATCGCGAGCCTCACACCCCGGTATGAACCAAAAACGGGAGAAAGGACCTCAGGGAGGGCCTGCGTTTCCTCCTAGCTAGAAGTGGCGTCAGTGGTTTTACACGCCCTGATGAGTTTGACTTATGTGGTTGTTGCTGTTGCGTGGCGCCTCGGTTTAATCGGACGATCCAGGTCCGATGGAGTCATTTGTTGGCTTGATTACGCCCCAAAGGGCGAGGAAACCTAGTGTTCAGGCATTTTAATCCACTCCGTGTGGACCGGCCCTGACGATCCAAGGGTCGATGCGTTCTGATCCTGAGACTCGGGCTAGGAAGTCTCGAATTCGGTAAGGACTATCTTTTGCTTTGGTTCATGACGGAAATCCAATTTCCAAATACGTGACTGTGCGATTTTGATTGTATACCTATATATGGCGACATAGTGGTATGGGGCATTAATGCCGTCTATGATTGATAGTTATGATTTGAAATTGTTTTTAAAACATATAAACACTAGCAATAATATCAAATGCATTTGTTTTATTCGTATCAAGCATATTTTGGCCGTTATAAGGTAAAAACTCTATCCTCCGGTTTGCGTTCCATTGTGTGATGGGAACTGAGTCTTATAATGGCTTCATTTTTATAAAAAGCATAGCGATGTTTAAAAGAATGATTTTTTTTAAAGCACTGGCAATCCAATGGAGTAAACCCGTTCCACGAAAGTGGCGTGGTCCTGTGATTAGCCATATTATAAATGTGTTGAGTAGATTTCTCATACCAGTCCCATGACTCACTCGTAGTTTGTTTCACTTTCAAACTCGGGTGCCCCTTTTTCTACACGGGCAGCCTTGTATTCAGGTTTAGCTGGTTCTTTACGGGATAGCTGGAGCTGAAGATGGATTCTGTCATTTATCTATTTTATGCTGTTCAGCTCCTATTGTACATTATGTTTGCTTTTCCGCTGTAGACATATATGTATAGTTGAACTGTATTTATACTAAGTATGATCCTGTATACTGTGTAACTCTGATGATTACGTTTATCAGTATATTCTATTGTTCATTATCTGTTGTATTTATTTATTTCTGCTCTGCTATTATCTGTTTCTGTGTTATATTCCAAGGATTACCCTTGCCGCCATCAGTACGGGGTTTGGGGACATCTCATTTAGCTGGTTCTTTCTGGATAGCTGGAGCTGAAGATGGATTCTATCGTTTATCTCTTTTTATGCTGTTCAGATCCTATTGTACATTATGTTTGTTTTTCCGTTGTAGACATATATGTATGGTTGAACTGTATTTGTACTAAGTATGATCCTGTATACTGTGTAACTCTGATGATTACGTTTATCCAGTATATTCTTTTGTGCATTATCTGGTGTATTTATTTATTTCTGTTCTGCTATTATCTGTTTCTGTGTTATATTCCAAGGATTACCCTTGTCGCCGTCAGTACGGGGTTTGGGGTCGTCTCAGAGCTATAGATAAACTTGCCAAACCTAATTTTTATAAGTTACATTGTCACCATCTACATAAAAGTAGTAAACAAAAATTGACCATGCCTTTGTGAATTAAGAAAGAGACGTAATTTGTATAAGTCAATCCAGTACCACAAACAAAAGATGCTACATCAATGAACAAATAATAAAAGAAATCTACATTTAACATACACACCTTACACAAAGTTTCCAAATACACATCAGGGGTTTCCATTTCAACAAGCATCCCAGTATCGATCGCCATCGCCACCATAAATGTTTGATTTCCAACAACAAAAACAAAAGATGTTGCATCAATGAACAAATAATAAAAGAAAGCCAAGATTAAAAAATGCAGTCATGAGGTTGTTCATTTTGTTGCCTGTAATGGAACCGTTTTCACTCTTTCTCAACGAAGTGGGAAGGCTAAAATTTGTAAAATACCAAAAAAATAATATATATATATATATATATAAATATATATTTAATTCATATATGATGATAAAGAAAATAGATCAAGACTTCAAAATTAAACAATTTGAGAGTCCAAATAGTGCGAACAGTTCTAGTTACTTCAGGGAAATATGAGATCAACATTAAGCATTGATCACATAGCATGTTAATTGTTTAACTGGGCACAATAAAATAACTCCAGAATAATTTTTAGGTACTAAATCAAGAAGAAAAGGGTTGAATATTGCAAATTAACGAATTAGCAGCTAAAATACAACAACCAATAATTTTCACTAAACAGTACGTGAATACATATAAACTTCAGGATTTCAGCAAAAATCAATTTTACAACCTAGATGCATACGGAGAAATACATATGTATAACACTCGATCGTAATAAAATAAATCGGAAATCAAACCTTGAAGGAAAGAAACTAAAGTTGGTGCAGCTTGCGAGAGATTAAAGCAGATTTCAATGAATCCAAAGGTGGAGGAGTGGTAGGTCCAAGTTGGACCGTCCAACTGAGGAGAGAGGAGGAGGGTGGATGCGATGGAGACAAGATGATGTTGCCGGAGGAGGTAGCTGCAGAGGATGCAAAGCAGCGGGGGAACCGCTGAGCTTCTGGACGAGTTCACCGAAGATCGATTTGTCTTCGTTGAACACTGGTGGCTGAGGCTAGGGTTCGGATGAGGGTTCGTGGGGTATGAGATAGGATAAGGGTTTGGTTCCATTATTGGTAGTAGAGTTCCAACAGTCCTGTGAGGTGGAGGAATGGATTGATGACCGGTGAAGCTCTGCGCTAAGTTTATAAATGCAGCGTAATTGAGATACCCAGAAGTACATCCGCATCGTCCTGTTTTAATAATATACGGGTTGCTGACCCGATGGTTTAGCAAGCCGAAAATCCCATATCAAAATATACAGCTATATTGTGAACTTGAAGATATAACAGATTTGGATTTAATAATTAAAACAAAGTCTATTAAAACTAAGCTCATTAATTTTTAATTTTTAATTTTAATAATAATATTATTAATCATAAATTATTAATATTTATTGTTAATTATAAATTATTATATATTTGATATTAATTACTCGATATTACTAAATAACTGGAAAGTAAAATTAAACCTGTTAGAATATTGATTATATATAATTATTAGCAATTAGTGATTATTTATTAACAATAACTAATTATTAAAGTCATAAATGATTAATATAATATTATTAATGATTAATTATTGAATATTAATAAGTAATATAATATTAGTAACAAGTAATGTAATATTATAGTTAAAGGCAATAATATAAGTTATTTAACATCATTGAATGAAATCCAGTATGCATACAATAATATGAAGAAGACGTTATTTTAAACTTTTTTTATAGCTATTTGGATAGACATTTTAGATATTATTACTTTTATAATGATGTTATAAATAATATAATATTTTTGTTAATAGTTATTGTTAATGATTAATTATCAAACATAATATTACTAAGTAATTAGTAATATAATATTATAATTAATAATTAGTAATATATGATTAATGATTGATTACTAAATAATAAAACATAATCAGTACAAATTAGTAATAATTTTGTGGTCATTGTAAAATAGACATCTATTACAATGGACATTTTGTGAACGTTGTAAAATTAACATTTAGTACAATGGGCCAGAAATGACCGTTGTAATCGCACTCTATTACAACTTGCAATTTTTACTTGTTGTAAAAAGAGCGTTGTAAGGATATCTATTACAACAGTCCAGAAAAGACCGTTGTAATAGTATTCTATTACAACGGGCAGTCTGTGCCCCTTGTAAAAGAGTGTTGTATAGGTATTTATTACAACGGTTCAGGACTTGACCGTTGTAATAGAATTCTATTACAACGGGCAGCTTCTTCCCGTTGTTAAATGGACATTGTAATATGATATTTTTGTTGTAGTGAAACTATCTTAATGTGTTTTATTGTACTTCAAATTTGATGTTTGGTATTCAGTTGTTATTGTAATCGTCATTTTGTAAGCTTATCAGTTATGTAATGCAAAATATTAAAATTCCTGGAAATACGAACATTCCTGATAAAAAAAACGTAAACCTTGATGCAAACTAAGTAATGTACATGTGACGACCTGTTAAACCAAGGAGTGAGGAATCTCTCCTGATACGACTAGTTAATGCAGGGTTAAAGCAGTACGTAGAGCAGATTCCCTACAATATTACGTCAGATGAAACATTGTCGTACAACATGTAAAGCAAAGTTTATCAGCGATAGTTCACATCATTCTTTGTTTTACCCTTTATTCACATGTACACTACGCACCTATATATCTCGTCGAATTACTCACAAATTATCTCACTCCAACAACTTTGCTTCCAACTACTCTGTGCTTTACCACAACTATGTCTTCTTGGCCATCATCTCTAGACTCTGATGAACAGATGCGACTTCAGGAGCTTGCCGATGAACTCCAGTTTCTAAACCAACTGAGCGGGTTGAAACACCATCTGAACAGCAGAACATCCAACCTCCACATCAAGCCCAAGTACCAAATGTATAACAACCCGAACTTCCCCGTGAAGGAAAGCACGGATTGTACTGAGAACAAGCCACATCGGGACACAAACAGAAGAACATTTCATTGCTTATTACAACAATTCATCAGAATACAGGAATATAACAGAGTATAAATAAATATTATACGTCAGAAAAATACCATAGCTTTAAAATTACATAACATAGCAGCGGAAAATAATACAAAACACAAGTGAAAGAGATAAACGGATACAGAGCATTCTGGATATCGTTCCAGCTATAAATCCGGACCCTGTGAATATAAATCTGCAAAACCAAAACTACTAGCTGCCCATGCAAAATAAGGGCACCCAGAGTTTAGGTGAAAACAATAAACTCCAGGTCAGTCATGCGACTGGTGTGAGAACTAAAACAGTTATTAATCTTTATTTTAAAGTTAGGTAAATCAAGGGACCACGCCGTATAACATGGAACGGGTTTCCTCCCAAGGATACCAGTGCATAAAACAACAGCGTAATGCTAAATAAAGAACAATGAAGATATTACAAGACCCAGGTCCCATCACACAATGCAGCACAAGCCAGAGGATAGGGTTTTACCTTATAATAGCCAAAGAATGCTTGATACGCTAAATTTCATCTTTTGTTATTACTATAAGTGTATAGTGTCAAAACAATTTCAATCATAAGTATCAATCATAGACAGTATAAGTGCCCCATACCACTATGTCGCCATACTAGGCTCTACAATCAAAACCGCAAAGTCACGTATTTGGAAGTTGGATTTCCATCTATGAACCGAGGCAAAAGATAGTCCTCACCGAATTCGAGACGCTCTAGTCCGTGTCTCAGGTTACATCCGCAACTGCACCTAGGAGCCACAGGGCCGGTCCACACGTAGCGGATTAAAATGAAACCCTGAACAATACGTTTCTCCGCCCTATGGGACATAAATGAGCCTAATGACTCCATATCCGAGGCGCCTCACATTCCAACAACCACACAAGTGACAAAAATATATAAATGTCAGGGCTGCTAGGTCACTGACACCACCTTTAACTAGAAAGAGGCGTATTTTCTCCCTGGATCCTCTACCGTTTCTGGTTCATACCGGGGTGTGAGGCTCGCGAATTAACGCCATGCACAAAGCTGTGCCACATTGGCCGTGCTTTGATCATCAACCACAAACTTTGCTTTTCAACTAAAGCCTTGATCATTTGCCACTTAGGCATGCCACACAGGCTATTCACTCCATGCGACTGATGTCCATCGATATACAACCTCTGAGCTCGTACGTCTCAGAGAAGGGTGTTAAGCAAGAGAATAAATTCTCTGCCACCCACGGCCGAATCAACCCAAGCCCCATCGGAAAACCCACCGCCTCCAGCACCCTAGGCCCCACCGCCTTCTTCCTCTCCGCCTTCTCCCTGGCCAGCAAGCCCGGTCTTCTTTGTAAAAGTTGATCGATCAAAATTCCTAAAAAAAAAGAAGCAGCCGCCATTAGGAAGAAAAAAACGCACCCTAAAAACTAATTCAGTATGTGAAAAATGAAAACGAAAGGATTCAAAGAAAAAAAAATACATATGAAGCCGCCGCCACCATGGATCGTAAAAATTATTTTTCTGGAATAAATCGGACCTGTAATACGTAAATCCTAATACGTGTTACGTATTAGATTAATAAGGCGTTAAGGAAGAAGGGCAGTTCTGGAAATAAGAGAGGCGCAATTCAAAAATAGGGATGAAATTTATACGTTTCAAAAGGGGAGGATGTGAGCCTAATTAAGTTTAGTTTTGAGGATGTCACCCTAATTTTCACTATTTTATATACACGTTAAAAATTATATTTTTAACTATAAAATATTTTATTCCATTCCACATCACAGAATAAAATTTCACAACACATCAATCAAACAAACAAGTCATCCATGGTCTGTGGACAACGGGTGTCGGGTGCTACTAAGCACCGTCTGCATCTTAGTATATATTTCAACTAGAAAACAAATTAAAAGTGAGAAGTTCTCACCTAGGGCAAAACCAAATGCCGCGACTCTTCATATGTAGAACATCTTCGCCGCGTTTCCAACGAGATCTGTTTCACGCGGTTTATGTTAAAAATCACATTTTTTAAACAACGCCCCTTATAAATAAAAATCATATTTTTATTTCAACGTTGTATAAATAAAAATTGCATTTTTATTTCAAAGTTATATGGATAAAAATCATAATTTTATCACCACTTCATATAAATAAAAATCGTAGTTTTATGCCGCTACTCTATTTATAAAAAATCATGTCTTTTCTATTTATAAAAATCAATCCTTTTCTAGTTTGAAAATCAATCCTTATTTTCTATAAAAATCTAAACTTTATATCCATAGAAATTTGATTTCACATAAATAGCAAACAAACTGATTTATATTTTTAAATCTAACTACACTAAATAAAAAAAGGAGAAAATAAAACCAAATAAAACTTACAGTCAAAAGGAAGAGGGGCGGGGCTGCTCATGGCCGGAGGAGGTGGTGTCGGGATGGAGCCGTGGTTGCTCTAGCGAGGTCCAGGCACAGCTGACGGAGGGAGGCGGCTGTTGGTGGTTGCGTCGGCTTCAGGGGTTTTGGGGGGTCGCGGGTTTGGGGATTGGAAGGGGGCTCGTCGGACGAGAAAGAGGAGGGGGAGTTCCGCCGGTGACGGAGCCACCTGGGGCGGTGGCGATGGCGCCATCGATTTGAGGAGCGCTTGGTTTTTTTATCTGTTTAATGATTTGAACGAGGGGGGGTTGACTAGGAATAGGAGAAACGAGGGTGTTATTTAATCATTTATATATTTCAAAAAGAAACTTTTTATTTTGAGCTCGAAATCGAACCCACCGACTGTCGTCCCTAGCTAATTACCCCATTCCGAACACAATGGGATATGTTTCATAAGCCGATTCGACTGTTTCGATCAGTTTTCTTCAAAATCAAAATATAAACCTATATTTTGAGTTTGAACACGCATTTCAATTTACCGGGGCCACATACGAACCCTAAAAATTCCCGAAAAACATTTTCTAACTTCGTATTGACGATACGGTCTTATCAAAACTAATTTCGTCAAATTCTGAGATCGTTTGAAAAATGACCATTTTCTGGTCGATCGAAATTGACATAAATTGTCAAAACACATTTTATTTCGCCACACTCACACATTGATTCAAAAAATTATGAATTTTGGAATCTAGCAATAATTCGACATCCCGGATCCAACAAAAGTGGTTTCATCGAAAACAGAGGTCGTTTGCAAAATTTCCATTTTTAAGGGCCTGAATTCTATAGCGACTATTCTGAATTTTCAACAGTGCATAACATTTTATTCCATCTATGAAATTTCAATTTTTCGGATTCGTTGGAAAGATTTTCTCAATTAGATTCTAATATTTTTGGTTTCGCTAAAATCTGGTGTATTTTGAATCCTGTACATTCATTTGAACTTTGAAATCGAATTTTCGAACTACCGCGCCATTTTCAATTCCTTTTATAATTTAAAATAAATAATTATCTTCTAACGACGATTCAAATAAATATATTCATTCTAATTCTATTCAAAATAAATTTCTCATCATTATTATTTAAAATAAATCATTTTAAATATTCAAAATTCATTAAAGTTGCCAAAATAAAAAAAATAAATTGGCTCGGATTTCCGGGTTATTACAATCTCCCAGACTTAAAACTTTTCGTCCCCGGAAAGGAACGAAGCTGAAAGTTGTTTTACAAATCAACTCAACTTCCATTATTTTCATTATAGCTTAAGTTCTTCAACTTCTCTGTTTCTAAGAACTTTTCAAATTTTTCAAAAATTTGGCTAATACCCTAAAGTTTCGAAAAATTTCGCCATAACCTCCCCTGCACCGGAGCATCAGGAAAATCCCTAAATTGCCATACAGGACTCTCCAATCAAAAAAGAAAAAGCCGAGCGGCTAGCCAATCGGCTCATAAAATCATCCAAAAACCCCAAGAAATACAATAAACATGTACCTATTTGTCGGGCAAACAATTTTATTCCTCTGTTCTAGCCTCCTTGCTATGACCTGTTCAATTTATACACATGTATATGCATGCATTTCCAACAATTTTCAATTCAGTCTAATATTTGATACAATTTGGCTAAATGGTTCAAATTTTAATTAATCAACCAATAATCAGACAACACAATCAGCAATCAATTAGTTGATTAGTTTTTCAAATTCATAACTTTAATACATAGTCCAAAATCACATTTTTGGTGCCAAATCACAACAATAGACCCTATCTAGTTTTGGTTCTCACACCGGTCAGAAATATATAAATATCACACCTTCGAAACTCGAACACAAATACTGATGATGTCGCGATATCACCAGAATTATCCCCGAGTGACTAGAGCGTGATTCGATATCTATCCAGTATATTAGAACTTCGAATACCCGTGGATCAGACATATATGCAAAATCTTTATATATTGGATTGTCCAAATTCAATACAAATAAATATTCAAATATGAATAATAAAGTTTAAATTTTCAAAAAAAAAAATTGTTTTAAATTTTATTTTTCAAAACAACACTCTTTACACTCATTCTAGGATACTACTGATCCTATCTCTAACGAGTCATTCTCATTGGATATTACTAATCCAATCTCTGATGAATTCTTTCGTTCGGTTCTAATGTGTCTTGTTCTCCGAGCTCTGTAAACCAAAGCTCGGATACCAAGCTATAACGACCCGAACTTCCCATTAAAGGAAAGCACGGATTGTACTGAGAACAAGCCACATCGGGACACAAACAGAAGAACATATCATTGCTTATTACAACAATTCATCATAATACAGGAATATAACAGAGTATAAATAAATATTATACATCAAAAAAATATCATAGCTTTAAAATTACATAACATAACAGCGGAAAATAATACAAAATACAACTGAAAGAGATAAACGGATACAGAGATTTCCGGATAGCGTTCCTTCTGTAATCAGGACCCTGTGAATATAAATCTGCAAAACCAAAACTACTAGTTGTTCGTGCAAAACAAGGGCACCCAGAGTTTAGGTTAGAACAATAAACTACAGGTCAGTCATGTGACTGGTGTGAGAACTAAAACAGTTATTAATCTTTACTTTAAAGTTAGGTAAATCAAGGGACCACGCTATATAACACGGAACGGGTTTCCTCCCAAGGATACCAATGCATAAAACAACAGTGCAATTTAAATAAAGAGCAATGAAGCTATTATAAGACCCAGGTCCCATCACACAATGCAACACAAGCCGTAGGTAGGGGTTTACCTTATAATAGCCAAAGAATGCTTGATAAGCTAAATTTCATCTTTAATTATTACTACAATTGTATAGTGTCAAAACAATTTTAATCATAAGTATCAATCATAGACGACATAAGTGCCCCATACCACTATGTCGCCATACTAGGCTCTACAATCAAAAACGCAAAGTCACATATTTGGAAGTTGTATTTCCATCTATGAATCGAGGCAAAAGATAGTCCTCACCGAATTCGAGACACTCCAGTCTGTGTCTCGAGTTACAGCCGCAGCTGCACCTAGGAGCCACAGGGCCGGTCCACACGTAACAGATTAAAATGAAACCCTGAACAATACGTCTCCCCGCCCTATGGGGCGTAAATGAGCCAGATGACTCCATATCCGAGGCGCCTCGCATTCCAACAAACACACAGGTGAAAAAAAAAAGTCAGGGCTGGTAGGTCACTGACACCACCTCTAACTAGAAACAGACGCATGTTCTCCTTAGATCCTCTCCCGTTTCTGGTTCATACCGGGGTGTGAGGCTCGCAAATTAACGCCATACACAAAGTTGTGCCACATAGGCCGTTCTTTGATCATCAACCACAAGACTTTGCTTTTCAACAAAAGCCTTGATCATTTGCCACTTAGGCATGCCACACAGGCTATTCACTCCATGCGACTGATGTCCATCGATGTACAACCTATGAGCTCATACGTCTCAGAGAAGGGTGTTAAGCAAGAGAATAAATTCTCCGTCACCAAACAGATGTATATTTAATAGAGATCAATCAACATAGAATAAAATCCAATGTCAGACACACAGTCCATTTACAAGTTCGTTCTGGGTCTGAACGAAACCGAAGGAACCTTATTCCTCGCATATCCATCGATCTCCAAGTACGTCTGGACGATCACCAACTGATTCCCTCCTCTTGGGTGTACAGCCCAATCAAGATCATCAATAATCATCCAAACGATGTGAAGACCTCCGGTCTTCGACCACCGTCTTCATCCTCAACACATCGTCGAATCAGTTATTCAGAATTGGATAAACCTGGTCTTTCTGAATAACTCGTGTATATAATAAACAAGTGTTACACAAACGCAGCATACGCCTCATTCTAATTCAGAATATTCTTTTGTTCAAATATCCTTATACTTTGGGAAAGGTTCCCAATAATTTTATCAAAGATAAATTCTTCAAATTTATTCTTTGATCTTCCTTTGAATATCAATTCAAACCAAATTATGGTTTATCCAAACTAGTCGGGATTAACGAACCTTACCGAAGTAATCATTTGTTTTAATTTTCCAACCCCAACCTATTCATCCCATGAAGCAAAACTGGTAATACTTCATATCTAACACCACGGGGTTATCGGTAAATTTAATTACCATTTCACATTCAAATCTAATTAAATGTTTAACTATTTCCTGGAGCAAAACTGGTGATACTCCATTCTCGATCATTTCAATCTAATTAAAGATTCATTAAAATTCCACTTGGTTTTAGTCTTCCCAAAAATCAATATTAATGATTATTTAACTTGGGAAACCATATCATGTCGTTAACTGGGTTAAAGTACCAATGTCATTTAAAACATGGTTCACGATAAACCCAAAATCACATTCCATTAGCAATGGAATCTTCATGGAAAACAAATCGATATATATAATCGATATGAACTTCCATATCCGACTAATAATATAAATGGAATATGGCAAAGCCTTTTAAATTCAAGATATATTAGTTGTCTTCCCCCATAGAAATTCACTTCGATTATTACCAAATCGAATTCCATTCCATTCCAATTTATTTTATTAAATTGTAAAACTTTACTTTGGAAAATCTCCTTAAAATCTTAACAACAGATTTATAAATTCCAAATCACATTTCACTGCAAATCGGGTTAAAGAACGAATGTCGTTAAAAACACAGTTCACAACAAACCCAATTCACATTACATTAATTATCGGGTTAAAGAACAAGTGTTATTTAAAACACCGTTCACGATAAACCCAAAAATCAATTCCAATTAAATATCATTTAATTGGCACATTTCATTAAATTTAAATAAAAAGATTTAATCTTTTTCTCAACTAGGTTTAAGAACAGTGTTAATGAAGAAACCATTCACGACAAACCCAAATCTCATTTGATATTAAATACAAGGCTCTGAATAGAAAATATATCGGCTTATATTCAATATCAAATTCTACAACCAACAAATAACGTATTGGAAATAACGATATAAATATATCTTTCAAATCTCCATAACAACATCTGTATAATCACGAAATCCAACATCAAAATATTTCAAAGACAATTTAGATTCAAATCCATTCCAATTCAATTATTGGAAATTCTGGTTCGTTTTAAAACCCTTTCAAATCCAATTTATTTATTTCAAAAATAAATGGATTATAATTCTTGTTCAAAACTAGTTCATTTCGATAAAAATCTATTTTTATCTTTTCAAATTTGGAGTTTTTCATCCCAATTCTTTTCAAATCATTTTTTATGATTTTACACTAATTATTGATATTTTCAATAATTTTATCAAGGCTCATATAGTCGATTCCCATCAACGGCCATCGAACTGCACTTACAACGGCCTTTTCCAATTTTGATTTGGGCATAATTCAAAATACAACCGTTATATTTCAAATCTCTAATATTCATTAGAAAGCTCTTTTCGATACGAACCTACCGGATCCGGCTTTAGGAGAATCCGACGGTCGGATCTCCCGTAATATACATTCGAAGTTAGTGGTCGAAATTCGCGAACTGCCGCAGCGCGGCGCGTTCTATTCAGACCATTATATATAATATATATATTATATATATTTCATCGATTTCCTTTCAAAACGTATTTTATAAATTGTTTTAAATTCGTTTTCAAAACGATTTCAACTTCATATTCAATTTCTAATCAAAATTGAATATTCCATATCATTAATCTATGATTGATAATACTTTCAAAACGTTTTATTTTGAAATCACTTTCTTTTCTATATTCATTACAAAAATGAATAAAATCGATATAAATATAGCTCACGTCAAAATGACGCCAATCTAATCGACACGACTATATATATTTCAATAACTGCGTTAGTCTATTCAACAAATGAATATTTTCTTCAATATATGAATATATACTTTATTTAACACATGAATATTTATTTTATTCAACACATGAATATATACTTTATTCAACACATGAATATATATCAATTTTTACTTATAATAAAAATGTGAACTTTATTGTATAACCATTTCGTTCAAGACATGAATTCCCTTTTATTCAACACATGGATATATATTTTATTCAACACATGAATTTATTTTATTCAACACATGAATATATATATTTTATTTTCCAAATTGGAATGAGGCCCAATCAATTACCATATAGTGTTAATTATATGGATTACCTATAACACATGTATATAATGGCAACGATAAATCATCAACCATCATCCAGAGTGCACCACACAACTGCATAAGCATTAAATATAAATAATTAACGCTTACACAGTTTGTGAACCAATCGATCGACATAAAGCTAAATATTTGGGATTAATGTACGCTAAATATCATCCCAACACTCGTGTAGGGTTTCCAATCAATAAACACAGATTTTTATTTGTGCAGTTGGGCGATGTGTAAAATTTATTGTCCCAATCAATATCCCTCAAATGGTTGTACATAAACAAATCGTTCGATTTATAAATGAATATTTATTTTATATACACGTTAAAAATTATATTTTTAACTATAAAATATTTTATTCCATTCCACATTACACAATAAAATTTCACAAAACATCAATCAAACAAACAGGTCATCCATGGTCTGTGGACAACGGGTGTCGGGTGCTACTAAGCACCGTCTGCATCATATTATATATTTCAACTAGAAAACAAATTAAAAGTGAGAAGTTCTCACCTAGAGCAAAACCAAACACCGCGACTCTTCATATGTAGAACATCTTCGCCGCATTTCCAACGAGATCTGTTTCACGCGGTTTATGTTAAAAATCACATTTTTTTAAACAACGCCCCTTATAAATAAAAATCATTTTTTATTTCAACGCTGTATAAATAAAAATCGCATTTTTATTTCAAAGTTATATGGATAAAAATCAAACTTTTATCACCACTTCATATAAATAAAAATCATATTTTTATGCCGCTACTATATTTATAAAAAATCATGTCTTTTCTTCCTATAAAAATCAATCCTTTTCTAGTTTGGAAATCAATCCTTATTATCTATAAAAATCTAAACTTTACATCCATAGAAATTTGATTTCACGTAAATAACAAACAAACTGATTTATGTTTTTAAATCTAACTACACTAAATAAAAACAAGGAGAAAAAAAAACCAAATAAAACTTACAGTCAAAAGGAAGAGAGGGGGGCTGCTCACGGCCGGAGGAGGTGGTGTCAGGGTGGAGCCGTGGCTGCTCTGGCGAGGTCTGGGCGCGGCTGACGGAGGGAGGCGGGTGTTGGTGGCTGCGTCGGCTTCAGGGGGGTTTGGGGGGTCGAGGGTTTGGGGATTGGAAGGGGGCTCGTCAGACGAGAAAGAGGATGAGGGGGGGAGTTCAGCCGGCGACGACGCCACCTGGGGCGGTGGCGATGGCGATGGCGCCATCGATTTGAGGAGCGCTTGGCTTTTTTTATCTGTTGAATGATTTAAACGAAGGGGGGTTGACTAGGAATAGGAGAAATGAGGGGGGTTATTTAATTATTCATATATTTTATTATTTTTAAATTTCAAAAACCAACTTTTTATTTTGAGCTCGAAATCGAACCCATCAACTATCATTCCTAGCTAATTACCCACATTCCGAACACAATGAGATATGTTTCATAAGCCGATTCGACTGTTTCGATTTGTTTTCGTCAAAATCAAAATATAAATCTATATATTAAATTTGAACATGCATTTCAATTTACCGGGGCCACATACGGACCCTAAAATTTCCCGAAAAATATTTTCTAACTTCCTATTGACGATACAGTCCTATCAAAACTAATTTCATCAAATTCTGAGATCGTTTGAAAAATGGTCGTTTTCTGGTCGATCGAAATTGATAGAAACTGTCAAAACATGTTTTACTTCGCCACGCTCACATATTGATTCGAAAAACTATGAATTTTGGAATCTAGCAATAATTCGACATTCTGGATCCAACAAAAGTGATTTCGTCGAAAACAGAGGTCGTTTGCAAAATTACCATTTTTAAGGGCCAAAATTCCATAACGACTATTCTGAATTTTCAACTGGGCATAACTTTTTATTCCCACTATGAAATTTCAATTTTTCGGATTCATTGGAAAGATATTCTCAATTAGATTCTAATATTTTTGGTTACGCTAAAATCCGATGTATTTTGAATCCTGTACATTCATTTGAACTTTGAAATCGAATTTTCGAACTACCGCGCCATTTTCAATTCCTTTTATAATTTAAAATAAATAATTATTTTCTAACGACGATTCAAATAAATATATTCATTCTAATTCTATCCAAAATAAATTTCTTATCGTTATTGAAACACCCCACCTCCGTTAGGGTCACTCTCAAAGGGAATGCCCTAATTTTGGTGGAGGTTTATAAGTATAAGTCACAGATATACAAGACAGATATAATAACACATATTTGTAAACAGCGGAAAAACAACAAACTTTTATTTCATAAAAGCAAATACGTGCTACAACAATATCACCATAATTGTCTTACATCTTTTCCCAAAAACATAACATAACTCCTTCATAATCTGTCTTGATTACATTATTAAAGATGCATAAATAAAACATAGATAAACTGCAAAAGCCCCCATAGTGATTGTCCAAAGCCATAGTTCAAAATGAAAAGGTCCAAGCAATACATTTCTCTTCTTCAAGCTGGATGTTAAGGCTGGTCAAGCTGCTGTGTTCCCTCCCTGTGGACCTGGGGGGGGGGGGGGAAACGGAAGGAAAGAAGACGAAAGAAAAGTAGAGTCAGACATAAAGCCTAAGTAAGTCTAGTACTATTTTGTCTATGAATAAAGAACTGGGTATGATAAGTATAAACAAGAAGTGGGAAAGCACTATAACTTGGTTAAGTTGTCTAGGGTCGAATATACTATCGTACCCCATGTTAATCTCTGAACCCATATAAACTAGTTCCCAACTGGCACCCCATAATCGGGGTGATGTGATCCCTTCTATGATGATCGGCTCCTACTCGTATAGTTCATGTGTCTTACGGCCCCCGATGCTGTAGTTACCTATGCTGGTCCCACCATGGGGTGTATCAAGTCCCATGGAGGCGGCCCGACACAATCCTAGAATGCACAGGTATGCTACTGGTGTCCAGTGCCTTATTTTTCTGTGCCGGAGTGTGTGCACGCCCGCACCCCGTTAGAACCTACACTGCTACACCACCACCGTCGATTTGACCTCTTATAATCAGCCCAGTAATCGTGCCCCACCCTGCCTAGTTTCAGGGTATCCTGATACACCTTCTAGGGTTACTGCTGAAAAGGGTCCCCCGTTACTAGGTTTTCTATCTCTAGCCAACATGCTAAGTTGGTTAAGTGTTTCCTAACCTAACCCCCACCAGTCCGTTTAGTTTAGCATGTTCCATTTTGATTAAGTCTTTAGTTCACTTAATCCTAACAATCCTGACTCAGCCTTAATTGTCTTATTAAGGCCCTGACCTCTCACATTAGACAGGTATTGTTGTGGCTGCCTGTTGCCGGTTGGTTCCGGGCAGTCTTACGCCACAACTCAGTCTAACCTCGGGTCCTTATTGGGCTCCATGTTTAACCTCCCACATTGGATAGGTATTGTTGTGACTACTGGACAGCCGGGCGGTTCCGGGCAGGTTTACATCACAACTCAATCCAACCTCGGGTTAAACACATCGTATGTTCTACATTTACATATTTTGTCTTTCTTCTTTATTTTCTTATATGTAAATATTTGCGGCCCATTATTAAGTTAATGGTGTAAAGGTTACACCAATCATGGGCCCAACCCATACTTGAATTTGGGCCCTTCTATTTTATATTTCCATTCATTAGTAATTTTAACCCAACGTTATTTTCCCCCGTTTTACACGTCCGTTTATTATATATATATGTTGGGCTTAGCCTTTTAAAGCCCAACTTAGCCATGCGAAAAGGGGAGGCTTAAAGCGTGATTACATACACAAAAAGGGGAAAGTGAGCGCATGAACTTGCAACATAACGTTGGAATTGCAGAATAGAAACTGGTGTACTTGCATAGTGGTAACATATACTTTATCATAAAGCATAGGTGACATGAATCAAAGCACGTAACTTGTAGTTGAGATAAGAATATCATTATTGACACATAGGCTTAACTACAACATAAACCTATATTTTTATTTAGGCATAATGTCAAACATAAGCAAATCATGTTCATAAGATTACTAGGTGTTTACTTTTGTTACCAACACAAAAGTATAGTTCAAACTAATCATGATTTTAAATCTATTCACATGGCATAAATATTTCTAACATGAAATCATGATTTTTACTTTAGTCTTGCAAACTTGCAAAAGGGATGTTTGAATCTAACCTAGCTATGTACCACATATGTCATCATAAAATTCTTGTTAACAAATATGGATTTCAATTATGCCAAATATCAATCATAGCCTAGTCATATTCATAAGTTTGCAAATAGGTTTTCTAGTACAAAAGCATGGCTTAATACATGATGCCAAATTTTCAACATAATTTCATATGGGTTATGATAACCCAAACTTATTCCAATTACTTCACAAAAATGATGTTTGTATAAAAATACACATTATGATGGCATAATAGCAAAACCCCAAACTTACATGAATTTCAATTAATCAACTACATACATGTAGCTTCAACATGGATTACATAATTTGCAAAATATTCCAAACGTATACTTGCATAGAACTACCGCATGTAGTTCTTTATAATGAATAACATAATTCGAGAATATCCAAACGTATACAATATTCCAAATCGATAAGAATCATAGTAACGCACAAATTATGAATTATTTATCACCACAACTAAGTACACAAACCAACACAGTTATTTGTTCATACCAAAGTAATACTCTACTTACAATGGTGAGGCGAATTCTCAAATTTAGGGATTTGAAGATGCGGTTTGATTTGATTGAGTTGCTTTATGCCTTAGAATTTGCCTCCTAATCCTCTCTCCAATTTGGTGGCTACCCCTAGTCGTTCCTCAGCAACATGGCGGCTTTGTTCTTATTTTTGAATGAATAGATTAGGGTTAGTCTAGGGTTGTTTTTATAGGGGAAATGAATTGATTAGGACCATTGATGTTGCTTGGATTGATCGTAGCCATTCATCCTAAGGAGAGACCAATTTAGAGCCTGCCACCTAGCCCTAATGACAAAGCAGACCACAGAAAATCGACCAACATAGAATAGGCCAGCCAGGTTGGACTGGGTTCGACCTGGCTCTGGACCAGGTCGACATGCCTGTCGACAGCCCTGTCGACCTGGCTAGACCAGGTCGACAGCCCAGTCGACCTGGGTGCGTCAGGCGGGTGTTTTTCCGCCCTGGCCCATTGGGCCCCATTTTTAATTTAAACTTGATTTTCTGAGTTATTTTATTCTGTTTGAATTTTAAACTTAATTCAGAAACTTCCGAAGGCCATATCTTCTTCATACGGACTCCGTTTTTCGAAAATTCGGACTCTATTGCGCGTATTTTTCCGAGACGAACGCAATGGCGTATCCCGTTTCCCTTAGTTCTTTGATTTGAAATTAATTATACTTTAATTTGTGAATTTCACAGTTATAGAATTCGCGGGGTGTTACAGTTATTATTTAAAATAAATCATTTTAAATATTCAAAATTCATTAAAATTGCCAAAATAAAAAATTTAAATTGGCTTGGATTTCCGGGTTGTTATAAAATGTTCAACACACGAATAAACAGTCGGTTGTTCTACCACGACAAGAAGTTGGTTCTTATCAAATACCACATGTTCCAATTCCTTATGAACCGGAAGGTGACTCTTATCAAATTTGTTACTACTGCGGTTATCCGGTTCAAGTTGTGGTTCGAGCAAATGGCAACAATATTGGTCGTCGCCTGCAGAAATGTCCATCATATTCTAATGGATGCAATTACATGGCATGGATAGACGAAACACTATGCCCAAGGAGAATAACATATGCAAACGAAATCGAACAAGAGATTAGACATCTCCAAAACGTTGTTGAACAGTTGCGGTTTAACTGTTTCGATCAATTTTCTTCAAAATCAAAATATGAACCTATATTTTGAGTTTGAACACGCATTTCAATTTACCGGGGCCACATACGGACCCTAAAAATTCCCGAAAAACATTTTCTAACTTTGTATTGACGATACGGTCTTATCAAAACTAATTTCGTCAAATTCTGAGATCGTTTGAAAAATGACCATTTTCTGGTCGATCGAAATTGACATAAATAGTCAAAACACATTTTACTTCGCCACACTCACACATTGATTCAAAAAATTATGAATTTTGGAATCTAGCAATAATTCGACATCCCGGATCCAACAAAAGTGGTTTCATCGAAAACAGAGGTCGTTTGCAAAATTTCCATTTTTAAGGGCCTGAATTCTATAGCGACTATTCTGAATTTTCAACTGTGCATAACATTTTATTCCATCTATGAAATTTCAATTTTTCGGATTCGTTGGAAAGATATTCTCAATTAGATTCTAATATTTTTGGTTTCGCTAAAATCTGGTGTATTTTGAATCATGTACATTCATTTGAACTTTGAAATCTAATGCTGAAACGAGGAAGGGGAAGGATCGACCAAAATGGATCAGGCAAAACGCAAGCTGAAACGTTGGTCGATCAACAAATTTTTTTTGTGTGGATTTCGGAGATTTTTTTTTTAAATATTTAAAAATATTAATTTTTAAATATTTAAAAAAAAAATTAAAAAATTTTTTTTGAAAATGTTTTCGATGGAAGTGCCCTCCCCAAATTTTTTAAAAATATTTTTGTTGCGATCTCGGAAAAGTTTGGTAATTTAAAATAAATAATTATCTTCTAACGACGATTCAAATAAATATATTCATTCTAATTCTATTCAACATAATTTCTCGTCATTATTATTTAAAATAAATCATTTTAAATATTCAAAATTCATTAAAGTTGCCAAAATAAAAAATTTAAATTGGCTCGGATTTTCGGGTTATTACAATCTCCCAGACTTAAAACTTTTCGTCCCCGGAAAGGAACGAAGCTGAAAGTTGTTTTACAAATCAACTCAACTTCCATTATTTTCATTATAGCTTAAGTTCTTCAACTTCTCTGTTTCTAAGAACTTTTCAAATTTTTCAAAAATTTGGCTAATACCCTAAAGTTTCGAAAAATTTCGCCATAACCTCCCCTGCACCGGAGCATCAGGAAAATCCCTAAATTGCCATACAGGACTCTCCAATCAAAAAAGAAAAAGCCGAGCGGCTAGCCAATCGGCTCATAAAATCATCCAAAAACCCCAAGAAATACAATAAACATGTACCTATTTGTCGGGCAAACAATTTTATTCCTCTGTTCTAGCCTCCTTGCTATGACCTGTTCAATTTATACACATGTATATGCATGCATTTCCAACAATTTTCAATTCAGTCTAATATTTGATACAATTTGGCTAAATGGTTCAAATTTTAATTAATCAACCAATAATCAGACAACACAATCAGCAATCAATTAGTTGATTAGTTTTTCAAATTCATAACTTTGATACATAGTCCAAAATCACATTTTTGGTGCCAAATCACAACAATAGACCCTATCTAGTTTTGGTTCTCACACCGGTCAGAAATATATAAATATCACACCTTCGAAACTCGAACACAAATACTGATGATGTCGCGATATCACCAGAATTATCCCCGAGTGACTAGAGCGTGATTCGATATCTATCCAGTATATTAGAACTTCGAATACCCGTGGATCAGACATATATGCAAAATCTTTATATATTGGATTGTCCAAATTCAATACAAATAAATATTCAAATATGAATAATAAAGTTTAAATTTTCAAAACAAAATTTGTTTTAAATTTTATTTTTCAAAACAACACTCTTTACACTCATTCTAGGATACTACTGATCCTATCTCTAACGAGTCATTCTCATTGGATATTACTAATCCAATCTCTGATGAATTCTTTCGTTTGGTTCTAATGTGTCTTGTTCTCCGAGCTCTGTAAACCAAAGCTCGGATACCAAGCTATAACGACCCGAACTTCCCATTAAAGGAAAGCACGGATTGTACTGAGAACAAGCCACATCGGGACACAAACAGAAGAACATATCATTGCTTATTACAACAATTCATCATAATACAGGAATATAACAGAGTATAAATAAATATTATACATCAAAAAAATATCATAGCTTTAAAATTACATAACATAACAGCGGAAAATAATACAAAATACAACTGAAAGAGATAAACGGATACAGAGATTTCCGGATAGCGTTCCTTCTGTAATCAGGACCCTGTGAATATAAATCTGCAAAACCAAAACTACTAGTTGTTCGTGCAAAACAAGGGCACCCAGAGTTTAGGTTAGAACAATAAACTCCAGGTCAGTCATGTGACTGGTGTGAGAACTAAAACAGTTATTAATCTTTACTTTAAAGTTAGGTAAAGCAAGGGACCACGCTATATAACACGGAACGGGTTTCCTCCCAAGGATACCAATGCATAAAACAACAGTGCAATTTAAATAAAGAGCAATGAAGCTATTATAAGACCCAGGTCCCATCACACAATGCAACACAAGCCGGAGGATAGGGGTTTACCTTATAATAGCCAAAGAATGCTTGATAAGCTAAATTTCATCTTTAATTATTACTACAAGTGTATAGTGTCAAAACAATTTTAATCATAAGTATCAATCATAGACGACATAAGTGCCCCATACCACTATGTCGCCATACTAGGCTCTACAATCAAAACCGCAAAGTCACATATTTGGAAGTTGTATTTCCATCTATGAACCGAGGCAAAAGATAGTCCTCACCGAATTCGAGACACTCCAGTCTGTGTCTCGGGTTACAGCCGCAGCTGCACCTAGGAGCCACAGGGCCGGTCCACACGTAACAGATTAAAATGAAACCCTGAACAATATGTCTCCCCGCCCTATGGGGCGTAAATGAGCCAGATGACTCCATATCCGAGGCGCCTCGCATTCCAACAACCACACAGGTGAAAAAAAAATGTCAGGGCTGGTAGGTCACTGACACCACCTCTAACTAGAAACAGACGCATGTTCTCCTTAGATCCTCTCCCGTTTCTGGTTCATACCGGGGTGTGAGGCTCGCAAATTAACGCCATACACAAAGTTGTGCCACATAGGCCGTGCTTTGATCATCAACCACAAGACTTTGCTTTTCAACAAAAGCCTTGATCATTTGCCACTTAGGCATGCCACACAGGCTATTCACTCCATGCGACTGATGTCCATCGATGTACAACCTCTGAGCTCATACGTCTCAGAGAAGGGTGTTAAGAAAGAGAATAAACTCTCCGCCACCAAACAGATGTATATTTAATAGAGATCAATCAACATAGAATAAAATCCAATGTCAGACACACAGTCCATTTACAAGTTCGTTCTGGGTCTGAACGAAACCGGAGGAACCTTATTCCTCGCATATCCATCGATCTCCAAGTACGTCTGGACGATCACCAACTGTGTAACGAACAGGGGATTTTCGGCCCCGAAAGTCGACATAAATACCTTTACCGTAACTCATGCCGACCTTCCAAATACCGAAAACACTGGACGTTATTAGAAAGAAATTAGAGGGTGAGATAAGAAAGAAATATTAGAATAGAAGAAGATGAAGAAACAACACAACACAGAGTCTCACATCGCAGTGGAACAAAGTATAATACAGAAATAAATCTTTACTGAGAGCTTTAAAAATACTTACAATTATCAGAGTACATCAACAACACTGGACAGTTATAATAACATGTCCTCATATAGAACACACAGCGGAATAGCAGTTATATAATATCATACGTCTGGACTCTTCCAGCTCGTCTCTTTACAGCACTCGATAACCTGAACCTGTACACCACGGGCTAACCCGAGCATTTACAAAACACCGGGCCAGTTTGGTGAACCAGAGTGAGTAAAACTCGCACAGTATTAAGGGTATCACACAACCTGATTTTAACATTGAAATCTTTCAAAGAAAAGGGTAATCGTAAGATCAAATCCGCACATAAACACGAACGGTTTTTACCTTACGATAACCCAAAACATTTTGAAACCAATATCTTGTTTGATATTATAATAATGTCTAAATACAAGTAAATAGAATCTAGTAGAACGCTTGCATCTCACGTTCTACATATATAGTATACAATCAAGACCGCGGGCACTTATTGGAAATTGGATTCCGACTATGACAAGGTATGGGACCACCTGCCGATAGTGTTTCTCTAGAGGCGAATACACTGGGTTCAACAAGAACGTTTTGTAACCCGGCCCTCACATGACCGACCACTCATTTCGCTTGAGTGTATCGAATGTATATCACCAATGGTTGGGAGCGACCCACCGTTTCCCGAAAAGGGATAGCATCGAAATAGATTTAAGAAGCAAATAGATTTTCTCTAGATAGGTGATTATACACCCGAATGGGAGCGACCTACATAGCCATGCTACCTGCCCGATTTTTGTCATTTCCCGGTTGACGAGGCTTGAGGCTAGGCTTTATCATCACACCAGATTCACATCGAATGCCACTTTGTCAAATCCGTCAAATCACTGATTGACGTCCTCAACAATACATTATGTGTTAGCTAAAAGAAGTTTCCTTCTCCGCTTCCACTCTTGGTACAGTTGAAGAAATCAATATACGTGACCGTCTGGAAATACTTTGACAGACACTCGTCCATACAAGTCATCTAGGAATAGGATGAACCGAAGGTACTCTCCTACTACATCCAATATAAGAATCACCCCATGGATCAGTAGCGAGAACTCCTTGCAACCCGTAGATTCAAATCACGACAGAATCACAGCTTATCTCTGTTTGCAAGGCAGAGAATTTTAATGGTTCTTCTGTTTATGAAAATCTACGGGCTTCAACGCTCCACCTCGATCATCTCTTGATCTCTTCACGTATTCGTTGGTCGAAATGGTTTTCGAATGCAAATTCGATCCCGGTCTTTCCGTACTAACAATCGTATTGGATAGATTTGATAGTCGGTGATTTAACTATCAAAATAGACAGTGTTCCAAACATGACAACTCAATAGGTTCACTGGTTCGGTATTCAGCATCACTTGGCCTTTAAATTGAAACAAATGTAATTTTAAAACTCTTAAATCTTTCGATATTATAAATATAGTTTTCTCGCTTCTTATTTGACATAAGACTTTATTTTTCTCAAAACTATTTCAAATACACTAGAATTCATTATATATATAAGTATATTCCCAACCTTGTTTTAACCAATTTCACGTAAACCATTGTTATTTGAAAAACAATATTCAATATCTATTCTTAGAATAAACTCATTCCAAAAACTTATCGTTTTTATTTCCTTTTCCTTTTGGAATATCGTTAAATAAGTAAATATATATATATATCCGCTAATTTTATTATTTGCGTTACTCTGGAAATTTGCACTATATATACTCAAATCCTTTTTACATTCTGTTGCTTTAAAAATCCAAATATATACATATATATATATATATATATATATATATATTCCATGTTTTCACCACACATTGCCTTATTATTTCTTTAATGGAAATAATAAATTATCACTAACCTCTTTTACGATTACCAACAAATATCATCTTCAGATAATCCTGATGTTGTTCAAGTTGGGGTATTCTAATTACCTCTCAGACCTTGACCAACAACGTTCATATCTTCTGACAGATACAAGTTGTAATCCAAAACCCAATATTTCATTTTAAATTGATTCAGATTCTATTTATCGATTTAATTCAAAATAAGGTTTAATAAACCTTATTTTCCTTTTAAAAATCTCCTTTTCTAAAATAGCATCATCATTTCTCAATTCAATTAAATAACTTCTTTATATCACACCACTTTTAACTCAACCTCTCTAACCAAACTCTTTTATAATTCGGATTTTGTTATCAAATCCTATGACCCATATCTTTAACCACATTCACATTCACATTCACCAATCTCCTTTCACATCTATTCAATGTTTTCCTACTTTGGAAATCCTATTTCAATTCCCCCACTTAATCACATTCTTAAATAACGTTAATTTAAAAATTAACGATATAACACCTCAAATCTCTTTTAATATAACTTTGGTTTATCATCAAACTCTTTCGTCTGAATTTCCTTTTTCTTAATTCAACGATTAAGTAACATTTATTTAAAGCTATAATATTTGCTTAAAAATTCCTTTTTGACTTAGATTACTTTTAAATAAATTCCCATTAAAAAGTAACTCTCTAAATTTTTATTAATTACAATAACAATTTATTACAACCATTAACTACGTAGGTAGTTAATTTCTTTATTCACTAAAATAAACAGTAAATCTCTTTTTTTTAAAAATCTTATTATAATCTAAAAATATTCATTTAAACTATTTTCTATTCAAAACATACTAATATAGAAATCAATCCAACTAAAGAGTCAATTTATTTACTCAAAACATGATTATCTTATTAATCGATGCCAATTCATTTTCTCTTTAAATTAATTAATAATATAATTAATTAATTTAAATAATTCCATTAAATTGTTTCTCAACAACAAAATTATCCAAATTTAATTGTTACGTTAACTTTCTTATTCTCACCTTTACAAATCCGATTAACATCAGTTTGACTTTATAACAAAAATCAGTTTACAATTGATTATAAACATAAATAATTATTTCCTTTTAAATAAGTTTTTATTTAAATATATTTTTCAAAATCTATCTTTATTTATAAAATAAATTTTATAACTTCAGTTCTATCGATTTACCTGACGGTAAATCGATATAAACAAAATAATTTACTTTCAGGCCATTACTGCCGATTACTCAACCAATACTGCCCATTGGTTAAAACACAACACAGGTTGACTTTCGAATTAATGATCAATAATCAAATCCATCACACCAAACAGGATAGTTCATATGATGATATGAAATAAATAATATATTTGAGGAATCTGGTTGGATCCCTCCAACCTGTCCTTCCCTGTATTCAACTGGTTATCTCCAAACAGATCTGTTAATTTCATTTGATATATAATAGTAAATAACAACAATTTCACATCAACCAATTTTCCAAACAATTTAATCAGATCAAACAATTCAAACAATCCAGATAATCAAACACGTTTATGAATAAACGTGACCAATAAGGTAAGTTACCTTTATTGGGACCAATCGTTAGAATAACGATCTGGTATTTCACTGAAATTAAACGACGGTTTAATTTCATCAATTGAATAAATAAATAGATATAGACTAGCGAACTGCCAACCATAGCAAACAGAGCACACAAAATATACTGAGTGAGTTTAACTCACTTTGGTTTACATTCATTGTCACACGTTCTAGTTAAATTAAACCCATGTTTAATCTAACCGAATCCTCAGCTGCTTTTTGCCCTGTCCAGTCCACCTCCACAATGTTACGTTCGTCGATACGATTCCAATGTTTATGGTTTGATCTGATCCTGTGCACGTATGAACACGTTACACAAATTACATTATATGATTAAATTTAACTAATATATATTATTTTATTAAAATTAACTATAACGAGGTTGTCTACATTCCTTAAATAGGAACAAACTTATAAACTAAACATTCTAACACGTTCTGGCTAATCACTTGTTTCATTTATACGAGACACGGTATATTATATGTTTAGACACGGTACCATAGGCATATAATCTGTCTAACACTTGATGCGTTGTTTCTTCAATTTTTGTTATAAAACGGGCCAAGTTATCAAACCATTTAAGATATTAAAATTTTGGCCGTTAAACTTTGGGTTAGGCAACTTAAATAGATAATTAGGCACCTTTATAATTGACTGTTCATCGTCTTTCTCTTCTGTACTTCAATCTGCACCTTCCCACGATGAATACATCCCATGCCATTACCCCTTTCACCTCCTTGCGCCTGCTTCCCTTGGAAACCACCACACCCTTCACACATGCAGACGTTGCGACACCTCCTCCGGTTGTTCTCCGATGTCAGAGCCCCCCCCCCCCCCAAACTCGACCTCTGCTCCCCCACGTTAAAACAAAATCAACCTCACATTTCCATCTCGCAGCAGTCCTTCCCAACGTCTCCCACCTGTTCACTGAACACCCGGTCATCCGTCAGCACTTGCGCCCTGCCTTCCTCGCAATTCGCAGTCCCGGATCCCCTCCAGCTTATAAACTGTGCCTTCATTCATATAGGCTCCCTACTCAGAACCCACAAACTACTTCGGATCCCTTACACTGACCCCCCCCCCCCTGTTTCCAATTCCGAACCCACTCCCTATGCTCTCCATTCCACACGCATGCCAACTCCGCCACTGCTCTTGAACAGCACCTCATGTCCGTACACCCACACTACACGTCCACAGGCTTCCCACTTCGCTCCCAGTCCATCCACGTTATGACCTGCGCTTCATTTTTTGATTTGTTATCAATGGGTTTTCTTGTTTTTGTTAAGATGAGAGAGGAGCTAGTTTATGTTTGGTCTGTTAGAAAAGAGGATGAGTAACAGGCCTTTTATAAGGGAAATTTCGTGGGAGCCAAGGTACTTAGATATAGGGTTGCAGAGGGGAGATAGGTTAGTTGTTGCTAGCATGAGTTTCCAAAACGTGATAAGCACGGTTCTGTAATTGTTTGGAGCGCACGAAATGTAAAAATTTGGGGTGTAAGAATTGATCAGTGTTGCATGGTCTTAGGGTAGACGGAAACAAAATATTTGAGGCGCAACAGGATAAAAAGAACGGTGAAAAAAGTAAGAAAACAATTACATCACTTAAATATATATATATATATATATATATATATATATATATATATATATATAATTAAATTCTAACCAAACTTCATGCTAAAGTAACACGTAAAACTATCCACAATTAATTTCTGTCTTCTGATAAAAAAGCTAATCTTGGTGTAAAAAGATATTCCGGATCCAATGGGACAAGTTTCGTCGAAATCCGAGGTCGTATGAAAAAATTTACTTTATAAAACCATAAATAAACACGCGTTTAATTTTTCCACGTTCACTAGATAACTCTAATCAACTTGAAACTTTGATATCTTAAAATAATTTTTCAATACGAACCCAACGACGCCGGTTTCGTCGCATTCTGAGACTGTTTCCCCGGTAGGCTATTTTTACGCGCGCCGCAATGCCATTCTGAACACCAAATTTGCCGATCTCTAAAAATAATAAACTATATATCTATCCTGGCTCTAATCGACGATACGAACTCAACGGGACTGGTTTCATGGCCTAATTCGATCGTCTGCTCGAGTTATAGTCAAATAACACCAAATCTGAGCCCGCTTGGAAAACGACCATTTTAAAGGTCGATATTTAAATAACGATTTTCACAGCGACTATTTCAAAATTTGATTTAGCCATAACTAACAAATTACAACACGAATTCTAGTTTTTTCTCTTTCATATGAAAATTACCATCAATACGGTTCTAACGTTTCTCGTTTCATAGAAATCCAACTTATATCGGCTCCTGTATTCTCAGTTGAAGTTCAAAACCAAATATTACGAACTGCAGCTCCATTTCGAGCTCGTTTTTATATTATAAATAAAATTAACGTTCAAACTTCATTTTAAATAACAAATTAAATATTAAAATCCATTAATAAGCCAAATATATTATTTAAAATAATAAATAAAATATTTGACGACCAAAATACGGGTCGTTACAAACTGATTCCCTCCTCTGGGGTGTACATCCCAATCAAGATCATCAATAATCATCCAAACGATGTGAAGACCTCTGGTCTTCAACCACCGCCTTCATCCTCGACACATCGTCGAATCAGTTATTCAAAATGGGATAAACCCGGTCTTTCTGAATAACTCGCGTATGTAATAAACAAGTGTTACATAAACACAGCATACGCCTTATTCCAATTTAGAATATTCTTTTGTTCAAATATCCTTATACTTTGGGAAAGGTTCCCATTAATTTTTTCATAGATAAATTCTTTAAATTTATTCTTTAATCTTCCTTTGAATATCAATTCAAACCAAAATATGGTTTATCCAAACTAGTCGGGATTAACGTACCTTACCGAAGTAATCATTTGTTTTAATTTCCCAACCCCAACCTATTCATCCCCTGAAGTAAATCCGGTAATACTTCATATCTAACACCACGGTGTTATCGGTAAATTCAATTACCATTTCACGTTCAAATCTAATTAAAGATTTAACTAACGCCTGTAGCAAAACAAGTGATACTCCATTCTCGATCATTTCAATCTAATTAAAGATTCATTAAAACTCCACTTGCTTTCATCTTCCCAAAAATCAATATTAATGATTATTTAACTTTGGAAACCATATCCTTTCTTTAACTGGGTTAAAGAACCAATGTCATTTAAAACATGGTTCACGATAAACCCAAAATCACATTCCATTAGCAATGGAATCTTCATGGAAAACAAATCGATATATATAATCGATATGAACTTCCATATCCGACTAACAATATAAATGGAATAACGACAAAGCCTTTTAAATTCCCGATATATTATTTGTCTTCCTCCACAGAAATTCACTTCGATTATTACCAAATCGAATTCCATTCTATTCCAATTTATTTTATTAAATTGGAAAACTTTACTTTGGAAAATCTCCTTTAAATCTTAACAAAAGATTTATAAATACCAAATCACATTTCACTGCAAATCGGGTTAAAGAACGAATGTCATTAAAAACACAGTTCACAACAAACCTAATTCACATTCCATTAATTATCGGGTTAAAGAACAAGTGTTATTTGAAACACCGTTCACGATAAACCCAAAAATCAATTCCAATTCAGTTCCAACTAAATATCATTTAATTGGCACATTTCAGTAAATATAAATAAAAAGATTTAATCTTTTTCTCAACTGGGTTTAAGAACAGTTTTAATGAAGACACCATTCACGACAAACCCAAATCCTATTTGATATTAAATATAAGGCTCTGAATAGAAAATATATCGACTTATATTCAATATCAAATTCTACGACCAACAAATATCGTATTGGAAATAACGATATAAATATATCTTTCAAATTTTCATAACGACATCTGTATAATCACCAAATCCAACATCGAAATATTCCAAAGACAATTTCGAATCAAATCCATTCCAATTCAATTATTGGAAATTCTGGTTACTTTTAAAACCCTTTCAAATCCAATTTATTTATTTAAAAAATAAATGGATTATAATTCTAGTTCAAAACTAGTTCATTTCGATAAAAATCTATTTTTATCTTTTCAAATTTGGAGTTTTTCATCCCAATTCTTTTCAAATCATTTTTTATGATTTTACACTAATTATTGATATTTTTAATAATTTTATCAAGGCCCGTACAGTCGATTCTCATCAACGGCCATCGAACTACACTTACAGCGACCTTTTCCAATTTTGATTTGGGCATAATTCAAAATACAACCGTTAGATTTCGAATCTCTAATATTCATTAGAAAGCTCTTTTCGATACGAACCCAACGGTCCGGTTTTAGGAGAATCCGACGGTCGAATCTCCCGTAATATCCATTCGAAGTCAATGGTCGAAATTCGTGAACTACCGCAGCGCGGCGCGTTCTATTCAGACCATTATATATATAATATATATATATATTATATATTTCATCGATTTCCTCTCAAAACGTATTTTATAAATCGTTTTAAATTCTTTTTCAAAACAATTTCAACTTCATATTCAATTTATAATCAAAATTGAATATTCCATATCATTAATCTATGAATGATAATATTTTCAAAACGTTATATTTTGAAATCACTCCCTTTTCTATATTCATTATAAAAATGAATAAAATCGATATAAATATCGCTCACGTCAAAATGGCGCCAATCTAATCAACATGGCTATATATATTTCAATAACTGCGTTATTCTATTCAACAAATGAATATTTTCTTCAACACATGAATATATACTTTATTCAACACATGAATATTTATTTTATTCAACACATGAATATATACTTTATTCAACACATGAATATATATTAATTCTTACTTACAATAAAAATGTGAACTTTATTATATAACCATTTCGTTCAACACATGAATTCCCTTTTATTCAACACATGAATATATATTTTATTCAACACATGAATTTCTTTTATTCAACACATGAATATATATATATTTTATTTTCCAAATTGGAATGAGGCCCAATCAATTACCATATAGCGTTAATTATATGGATTCCCTATAACACATGTATATAATAGCAACGATAAATCATCAACCATCATCCAGAGTGCACCATACAACTGCATAAGCATTAAATATAAATAATTAACGCTTTCACAGTCTGTCAACCAATCGACCGATATATAGCTAAATAATTGGGATTAGTGTACGCCAAATATCATCCCAACACCCGTGTGGGGTTTCCAATCAACAGACACAGATTTTTATTTGTGTTGTTGGGCGATGTGTAAAATTTATCATCCCAATCAATATCCTTCAAATGGGTGTACATAAACAAATTGTTTGATTTGTAAATGAATATTTATTTTATAGGGTGCGTTTTTTACAGGTCCCTATTAACTTTCAAAATAGAAAAAAAAAACCACTGATAAAAAGAATGTGAAATACATCCCTATTTTTGAATGTCCGCTAAAAAAATTACAGAAGTACCCATACGAACGCACTAAATCTCCAAAAAATATCTCATTCAACGAAGCAGTCAAATCGCTCCTTTAATCTTTCCCAAATCAGTAGATCGACCTGTTTTGCAAGATGGCTCCTTTAATCTCTCCCAAAGCAGTCAAATCGCTCCTTTAATCCCGATGTTCATCAGTTTTTGAAAGATCGACTTGTTTTGCACCAAACGATTCATGGAAACCCTAAAGCAGTAGATCGAATATCATAATCTGAAGCCTTCGCTCATCAGTTTTTTGCAAAAACGTCCTATTTTGCCCCTAATTTGTTGTCGTGGACATCAAGTTACATGAAATGGCGAAAAAAAGGTATGAATCTGAATGTTTTTTTTCATATTCGACTGTAGATGATATCTTCTTCTATGATACTGTAATTAAAATAAAACAAACATAAAAATTGAGTGTATGATGTTCGTAATAATTGTTGAATTATTTAGTAGATGTTTTTTAGAAATATTACATTTTTTATATTAGTTGAAAACTTTTAAGCATTTTTTTATAATAGTTGCAAACTTGTGGGCATTTGTTCAGAAATACTTTCACAGTAATGTACATGTATTCAGAATATTTGCACAATTTTGTGCAAGTATTAATAATATTTTCTCACTAGTGTGCAAGAATTCAGAAATACTTTCAAATTAGTGTGCATCTATTCATAATACTTTCACACTTGTGTGCATCTATTCAAAATAATTACACATTTATATGCATTTATTTGGAAATTTAAGAATATTTATTAGAATTCTTGTATGCAGAATTCCGAAAATTAACATACTTATATGCAGATATTCAAAAAAAATTGTATATATATATATATTGTATGCAGATTTTAAGGACAAAGAAATCGATAAAGGTGATGAAATATACAAAGGTGACGCTGTTAATGCTCAACGACCGGTGCGTGCACACAAAATTCTCAGTTGCAGACGTTATAGTTGGAATATTGATGGTCAACGTACACAGAAGTATCTGTTATTAGATGAAAACGTCCTAGTGATTAAAATTATGAAAAAATGTTGTCTTTATTTCTTGTAAAAATGTAGACTGATATTCTGTTTTTGAAGTATGCAAAGATATTTATGTAGTTTGTAGACTGAATTTTTGGGGAATTTTATGTACTTAAATAACTTCTTATGATCTTAAGTGGTATTACGAAATTTTGCATACTTGTGTACAGTTATTCGTAATAATTGCATACTTATTTGCAAATATTGTGAAATGTTCCGCAATTTTATTTTTTTTGCAACCCAAAATGTTCCGCAAATTTGAATTGCCAAAATATTCAGGATACTTTCATACATGTATGAAAGTATTATTATTAGTTGCATACATGTATGCAAATGATGTAAATGTTTGATGTGTGATTTTTTTGAATACTTACGTACATTTATGCTACATTTACTAATAATGGCGTACATAACAACAAATATTTGCAGTATTAATCAAATAGCTAATGCTGTTTTTGATGTTTAAAATACTTGCTGTGGGAAAAGAACTGAAAAAGTTTTACAGAATATGTAACAAAAATAACTACAAACATATAATTGTGAACATATAAGCTAGTAAATGTAAGCATCATATAAATTACTGCAAACATACCGATGTAAACATCACAGAAATTAACAATTTGAAGAATCCACATTAGAAAAAAAACTGCAAACTTATAGATGTAGAATTCAGCAACATAACAATAATATCTGCATATTTATACGCAAGTTTTCTAGATATATGCATACAAATACACATATATTCTATATTCTGTTTTTCTGCATGTTTGATAAAAAGTTGCATACAGATATGCATATATTAAGAATAGATGCATATTTCTATGCAACTTTTTTACATAAATGCTAAAAACAAATATTTAAATATATAGATATTTGTATGCATATATCTAGAATATATGCATACATATACTCACCTTTCCTAGATATATATCCAAACATATATACACGAGTTATAACAATATATATGCTCATATTAAGAATATATGCATATTCTTCTACACGTATTAAGAACAAAAGATCAAATAAACTGAAAAAATAATACATACGACTGTATGATAAAAAAAACCGCAAATTTTATACAAAGATTGCATTAATTTCATTATGAACGACTTATCCAACTCTACAAATCCTCCATTCAATTGTCTGCATCACCAATACACCAATATTTGCAGGACCACTGGATGAAAAAAAAAACAGGTTAAAATGCATTAATCAAACAAAAGTACAAAAAGAAATTCAGTTAATTATAACTACGTGCATTCATACACGCAAATAATAGAAATAAATGCATACGTATATGAAAATTTTAAGAATATTTGCACAAACTATATTAAATTTTTTTCCAGAAAACCTGTAATATGAAATCAATACAACTATATGCATAATGATGTCCACAACTGATCGTCAGGCACTCAAACAAATAGAAAATAAAAATATATGAAAAATAGAACGCATATAAACAAAAAATATGCATACATCACCGTCCACGGCTCACGCCGCCGCAGTTGACACCTCCTCCCTCCGATCTCGCTCCTCCACTTCTCTCTTGCCTCTCCCCTTCGAATCCAAGCCACCCACGCCCGAATCAACCCAAGCCCCATCGGAAAACCCACCGCCTCCAGCACCCTAGGCCCCACCGCCTTCTTCCTCTCCGCCTTCTCCCTGGCCAGCAAGCCCGGTCTTCTATGTAAAAGTTGATCGATCAAAATTCCTAAAAAAAAAAAGAAGCAGCCGCCATTAGGAAGAAAAAAAGCACCCTAAAAACTAATTCAGTATGTGAAAAACGAAAACGAAAGGATTCAAAGAAAAAAAATACATATGAAGCCGCCGCCACCATGGATCGTAAAAATTATTTTTCTGGAATAAATTGGACCTGTAATACGTAAATCCTAATACGTGTAACGTATTAGATTAATAAGGCGTTAAGGAAGAAGGGCAGTTCTGGAAATAAGAGAGGCGCAATTCAAAAATAGGGATGAAATTTATACGTTTCAAAAGGGGAGGATGTGAGCATAATTAAGTTTAGTTTTGAGGATGTCACCCTAATTTTCACTATTTTATATACACGTTAAAAATTATATTTTTAACTATAAAATATTTTATTCCATTCCACATCACAGAATAAAATTTCACAACACATCAATCAAACAAACAAGTCATCCATGGTCTGTGGACAACGGGTGTCGGGTGCTACTAAGCACCGTCTGCATCTTAGTATATATTTCAACTAGAAAACAAATTAAAAGTGAGAAGTTCTCACCTAGGGCAAAACCAAATGCCGCGACTCTTCATATGTAGAACATCTTCGCCGCGTTTCCAACGAGATCTGTTTCACGCGGTTTATGTTAAAAATCACATTTTTTAAACAACGCCCCTTATAAATAAAAATCATATTTTTATTTCAACGTTGTATAAATAAAAATTGCATTTTTATTTCAAAGTTATATGGATAAAAATCATAATTTTATCACCACTTCATATAAATAAAAATCGTAGTTTTATGCCGCTACTATATTTATAAAAAATCGTGTCTTTTCTATTTATAAAAATCAATCCTTTTCTAGTTTGAAAATCAATCCTTATTATCTATAAAAATCTAAACTTTATATCCATAGAAATTTGATTTCACATAAATAGCAAACAAACTGATTTATATTTTTAAATCTAACTACACTAAATAAAAAAAGGAGAAAATAAAACCAAATAAAACTTACAGTCAAAAGGAAGAGGGGCGGGGCTGCTCACGGCCGGAGGAGGTGGTGTCGGGGTGGAGCCGTGGTTGCTCTAGCGAGGTCCAGGCACGGCTGACGGAGGGAGGCGGCTGTTGGTGGTTGCGTCGGCTTCAGGGGTTTTGGGGGGTCGCGGGTTTGGGGATTGGAAGGGGGCTCGTCGGACGAGAAAGAGGAGGGGGGAGTTCCGCCGGTGACTGAGCCACCTGGGGCGGTGGCGATGGCGCCATCGATTTGAGGAGCGCTTGGTTTTTTTATCTGTTTAATGATTTGAACAAGGGGGGGGGGTTGACCAGGAATAGGAGAAATGAGGGTGTTATTTAATCATTTATATATTTCAAAAAGCAACTTTTTATTTTGAGCTCGAAATCGAACCCACCGACTGTCGTCCCTAGCTAATTACCCCCATTCCGAACACAATGGCATATGTTTCATAAGCCGATTCGACTGTTTCGATCAGTTTTCTTCAAAATCAAAATATAAACCTATATTTTGAGTTTGAACACGCATTTCAATTTACCGGGGCCACATACGGACCCTAAAAATTCCCGAAAAACATTTTCTAACTTCGTATTGACGATACAGTCTTATCAAAACTAATTTCGTCAAATTCTGAGATCGTTTGAAAAATGACCATTTTCTGGTCGATCAAAATTGACATAAATTGTCAAAACACGTTTTACTTCGCCACACTCACATATTGATTCAAAAAATTATGAATTTTGGAATCTAGCAATAATTCGACATCCCGGATCCAACAAAAGTGGTTTCATCGAAAACAGAGGTCGTTTGCAAAATTTCCATTTTTAAGGGCCTGAATTCTATAGCGACTATTCTGAATTTTCAACTGTGCATAACATTTTATTCCATCTATGAAATTTCAATTTTTCGGATTCGTTGGAAAGATATTCTCAATTAGATTCTAATATTTTTGGTTTCGCTAAAATCTGGTGTATTTTGAATCATGTACATTCATTTGAACTTTGAAATCTAATGCTGAAACGAGGAAGGGGAAGGATCGACCAAAATGGATCAGGCAAAACGCAAGCTGAAACGTTGGTCGATCAACAAATTTTTTTTGTGTGGATTTCGGAGATTTTTTTTTAAATATTTAAAAATATTAATTTTTAAATATTTAAAAAAAAAATTAAAAAATTTTTTTTGAAAATGTTTTCGATGGAAGTGCCCTCCCCAAATTTTTTAAAAATATTTTTGTTGCGATCTCGGAAAAGTTTGGTAATTTAAAATAAATAATTATCTTCTAACGACGATTCAAATAAATATATTCATTCTAATTCTATTCAACATAATTTCTCGTCATTATTATTTAAAATAAATCATTTTAAATATTCAAAATTCATTAAAGTTGCCAAAATAAAAAATTTAAATTGGCTCGGATTTTCGGGTTATTACAATCTCCCAGACTTAAAACTTTTCGTCCCCGGAAAGGAACGAAGCTGAAAGTTGTTTTACAAATCAACTCAACTTCCATTATTTTCATTATAGCTTAAGTTCTTCAACTTCTCTGTTTCTAAGAACTTTTCAAATTTTTCAAAAATTTGGCTAATACCCTAAAGTTTCGAAAAATTTCGCCATAACCTCCCCTGCACCGGAGCATCAGGAAAATCCCTAAATTGCCATACAGGACTCTCCAATCAAAAAAGAAAAAGCCGAGCGGCTAGCCAATCGGCTAGCCAATCGGCTCATAAAATCATCCAAAAACCCCAAGAAATACAATAAACATGTACCTATTTGTCGGGCAAACAATTTTATTCCTCTGTTCTAGCCTCCTTGCTATGACCTGTTCAATTTATACACATGTATATGCATGCATTTCCAACAATTTTCAATTCAGTCTAATATTTGATACAATTTGGCTAAATGGTTCAAATTTTAATTAATCAACCAATAATCAGACAACACAATCAGCAATCAATTAGTTGATTAGTTTTTCAAATTCATAACTTTGATACATAGTCCAAAATCACATTTTTGGTGCCAAATCACAACAATAGACCCTATCTAGTTTTGGTTCTCACACCGGTCAGAAATATATAAATATCACACCTTCGAAACTCGAACACAAATACTGATGATGTCGCGATATCACCAGAATTATCCCCGAGTGACTAGAGCGTGATTCGATATCTATCCAGTATATTAGAACTTCGAATACCCGTGGATCAGACATATATGCAAAATCTTTATATATTGGATTGTCCAAATTCAATACAAATAAATATTCAAATATGAATAATAAAGTTTAAATTTTCAAAACAAAATTTGTTTTAAATTTTATTTTTCAAAACAACACTCTTTACACTCATTCTAGGATACTACTGATCCTATCTCTAACGAGTCATTCTCATTGGATATTACTAATCCAATCTCTGATGAATTCTTTCGTTCGGTTCTAATGTGTCTTGTTCTCCGAGCTCTGTAAACCAAAGCTCGGATACCAAGCTATAATGACCCGAACTTCCCATTAAAGGAAAGCACGGATTGTACTGAGAACAAGCCACATCGGGACACAAACAGAAGAACATATCATTGCTTATTACAACAATTCATCATAATACAGGAATATAACAGAGTATAAATAAATATTATACATCAAAAAAATATCATAGCTTTAAAATTACATAACATAACAGCGGAAAATAATACAAAATACAACTGAAAGAGATAAACGGATACAGAGATTTCCGGATAGCGTTCCTTCTGTAATCAGGACCCTGTGAATATAAATCTGCAAAACCAAAACTACTAGTTGTTCGTGCAAAACAAGGGCACCCAGAGTTTAGGTTAGAACAATAAACTCCAGGTCAGTCATGTGACTGGTGTGAGAACTAAAACAGTTATTAATCTTTACTTTAAAGTTAGGTAAATCAAGGGACCACGCTATATAACACGGAACGGGTTTCCTCCCAAGGATACCAATGCATAAAACAACAGTGCAATTTAAATAAAGAGCAATGAAGCTATTATAAGACCCAGGTCCCATCACACAATGCAACACAAGCCGTAGGATAGGGGTTTACCTTATAATAGCCAAAGAATGCTTGATAAGCTAAATTTCATATTTAATTATTACTACAAGTGTATAGTGTCAAAACAATTTTAATCATAAGTATCAATCATAGACGACATAAGTGCCCCATACCACTATGTCGCCATACTAGGCTCTACAATCAAAACCGCAAAGTCACATATTTGGAAGTTGTATTTCCATCTATGAATCGAGGCAAAAGATAGTCCTCACCGAATTCGAGACACTCCAGTCTGTGTCTCGAGTTACAGCCGCAGCTGCACCTAGGAGCCACAGGGCCGGTCCACACGTAACAGATTAAAATGAAACCCTGAACAATACGTCTCCCCGCCCTATGGGGCGTAAATAAGCCAGATGACTCCATATCCGAGGCGCCTCGCATTCCAACAACCACACAGGTGAAAAAAAAAATGTCAGGGCTGGTAGGTCACTGACACCACCTCTAACTAGAAACAGACGCATGTTCTCCTTAGATCCTCTCCCGTTTCTGGTTCATACCGGGGTGTGAGGCTCGCAAATTAACGCCATACACAAAGTTGTGCCACATAGGCCGTGCTTTGATCATCAACCACAAGACTTTGCTTTTCAACAAAAGCCTTGATCATTTGCCACTTAGGCATGCCACACAGGCTATTCACTCCATGCGACTGATGTCCATCGATGTACAACCTCTGAGCTCATACGTCTCAGAGAAGGGTGTTAAGCAAGAGAATAAATTCTCCGTCACCAAACAGATGTATATTTAATAGAGATCAATCAACATAGAATAAAATCCAATGTCAGACACACAGTCCATTTACAAGTTCGTTCTGGGTCTGAACGAAACCGAAGGAACCTTATTCCTCGCATATCCATCGATCTCCAAGTACGTCTGGACGATCACCAACTGATTCCCTCCTCTTGGGTGTACAGCCCAATCAAGATCATCAATAATCATCCAAACGATGTGAAGACCTCCGGTCTTCGACCACCGTCTTCATCCTCAACACATCGTCGAATCAGTTATTCAGAATTGGATAAACCTGGTCTTTCTGAATAACTCGTGTATATAATAAACAAGTGTTACACAAACGCAGCATACACCTCATTCTAATTCAGAATATTCTTTTGTTCAAATATCCTTATACTTTGGGAAAGGTTCCCAATAATTTTATCAAAGATAAATTCTTCAAATTTATTCTTTGATCTTCCTTTGAATATCAATTCAAACCAAATTATGGTTTATCCAAACTAGTCGGGATTAACGAACCTTACCGAAGTAATCATTTGTTTTAATTTTCCAACCCCAACCTATTCATCCCATGAAGCAAAACTGGTAATACTTCATATCTAACACCACGGGGTTATCGGTAAATTTAATTACCATTTCACATTCAAATCTAATTAAATGTTTAACTATTTCCTGGAGCAAAACTGGTGATACTCCATTCTCGATCATTTCAATCTAATTAAAGATTCATTAAAATTCCACTTGGTTTTAGTCTTCCCAAAAATCAATATTAATGATTATTTAACTTGGGAAACCATATCATGTCGTTAACTGGGTTAAAGTACCAATGTCATTTAAAACATGGTTCACGATAAACCCAAAATCACATTCCATTAGCAATGGAATCTTCATGGAAAACAAATCGATATATATAATCGATATGAACTTCCATATCCGACTAATAATATAAATGGAATATGGCAAAGCCTTTTAAATTCAAGATATATTAGTTGTCTTCCCCCATAGAAATTCACTTCGATTATTACCAAATCGAATTCCATTCCATTCCAATTTATTTTATTAAATTGTAAAACTTTACTTTGGAAAATCTCCTTAAAATCTTAACAACAGATTTATAAATTCCAAATCACATTTCACTGCAAATCGGGTTAAAGAACGAATGTCGTTAAAAACACAGTTCACAACAAACCCAATTCACATTACATTAATTATCGGGTTAAAGAACAAGTGTTATTTAAAACACCGTTCACGATAAACCCAAAAATCAATTCCAATTAAATATCATTTAATTGGCACATTTCATTAAATTTAAATAAAAAGATTTAATCTTTTTCTCAACTAGGTTTAAGAACAGTGTTAATGAAGAAACCATTCACGACAAACCCAAATCTCATTTGATATTAAATACAAGGCTCTGAATAGAAAATATATCGGCTTATATTCAATATCAAATTCTACAACCAACAAATAACGTATTGGAAATAACGATATAAATATATCTTTCAAATCTCCATAACAACATCTGTATAATCACGAAATCCAACATCAAAATATTTCAAAGACAATTTAGATTCAAATCCATTCCAATTCAATTATTGGAAATTCTGGTTCGTTTTAAAACCCTTTCAAATCCAATTTATTTATTTCAAAAATAAATGGATTATAATTCTTGTTCAAAACTAGTTCATTTCGATAAAAATCTATTTTTATCTTTTCAAATTTGGAGTTTTTCATCCCAATTCTTTTCAAATCATTTTTTATGATTTTACACTAATTATTGATATTTTCAATAATTTTATCAAGGCTCATATAGTCGATTCCCATCAACGGCCATCGAACTGCACTTACAACGGCCTTTTCCAATTTTGATTTGGGCATAATTCAAAATACAACCGTTATATTTCAAATCTCTAATATTCATTAGAAATCTCTTTTCGATACGAACCTACCGGATCCGGCTTTAGGAGAATCCGACGGTCGGATCTCCCGTAATATACATTCGAAGTTAGTGGTCGAAATTCGCGAACTGCCGCAGCGCGGCGCGTTCTATTCAGACCATTATATATAATATATATATTATATATATTTCATCGATTTCCTTTCAAAACGTATTTTATAAATTGTTTTAAATTCGTTTTCAAAACGATTTCAACTTCATATTCAATTTCTAATCAAAATTGAATATTCCATATCATTAATCTATGATTGATAATACTTTCAAAACGTTTTATTTTGAAATCACTTTCTTTTCTATATTCATTACAAAAATGAATAAAATCGATATAAATATCGCTCACGTCAAAATGACGTCAATCTAATCGACACGACTATATATATTTCAATAACTGCGTTATTCTATTCAACAAATGAATATTTTCTTCAATATATGAATATATACTTTATTTAACACATGAATATTTATTTTATTCAACACATGAATATATACTTTATTCAACACATGAATATATATCAATTCTTACTTATAATAAAAATGTGAACTTTATTGTATAACCATTTCGTTCAAGACATGAATTCCCTTTTATTCAACACATGGATATATATTTTATTCAACACATGAATTTATTTTATTCAACACATGAATATATATATTTTATTTTCCAAATTGGAATGAGGCCCAATCAATTACCATATAGTGTTAATTATATGGATTACCTATAACACATGTATATAATGGCAACGATAAATCATCAACCATCATCCAGAGTGCACCACACAACTGCATAAGCATTAAATATAAATAATTAACGCTTACACAGTTTGTGAACCAATCGATCGACATAAAGCTAAATATTTGGGATTAATGTACGCTAAATATCATCCCAACACTCGTGTAGGGTTTCCAATCAATAAACACAGATTTTTATTTGTGCAGTTGGGCGATGTGTAAAATTTATTGTCCCAATCAATATCCCTCAAATGGTTGTACATAAACAAATCGTTCGATTTATAAATGAATATTTATTTTGTATACACGTTAAAAATTATATTTTTAACTATAAAATATTTTATTCCATTCCACATTACACAATAAAATTTCACAAAACATCAATCAAACAAACAGGTCATCCATGGTCTGTGGACAACGGGTGTCGGGTGCTACTAAGCACCGTCTGCATCATATTATATATTTCAACTAGAAAACAAATTAAAAGTGAGAAGTTCTCACCTAGAGCAAAACCAAACACCGCGACTCTTCATATGTAGAACATCTTCGCCGCATTTCCAACGAGATCTGTTTCACGCGGTTTATGTTAAAAATCACATTTTTTTAAACAACGCCCCTTATAAATAAAAATCATTTTTTATTTCAACGCTGTATAAATAAAAATCGCATTTTTATTTCAAAGTTATATGGATAAAAATCAAACTTTTATCACCACTTCATATAAATAAAAATCATATTTTTATGCCGCTACTATATTTATAAAAAATCATGTCTTTTCTTCCTATAAAAATCAATCCTTTTCTAGTTTGGAAATCAATCCTTATTATCTATAAAAATCTAAACTTTACATCCATAGAAATTTGATTTCACGTAAATAACAAACAAACTGATTTATGTTTTTAAATCTAACTACACTAAATAAAAACAAGGAGAAAAAAAAACCAAATAAAACTTACAGTCAAAAGGAAGAGAGGGGGGCTGCTCACGGCTGGAGGAGGTGGTGTCAGGGTGGAGCCGTGGCTGCTCTGGCGAGGTCTGGGCGCGGCTGACGGAGGGAGGCGGGTGTTGGTGGCTGCGTCGGCTTCAGGGGGGTTTGGAGGGTCGAGGGTTTGGGGATTGGAAGGGGGCTCGTCAGACGAGAAAGAGGATGAGGGGGGGAGTTCAGCCGGCGACGACGCCACCTGGGGCGGTGGCGATGGCGATGGCGATGGCGCCATCGATTTGAGGAGCGCTTGGTTTTTTTTATCTGTTGAATGATTTAAACGAAGGGGGGTTGACTAGGAATAGGAGAAATGAGGGGGGTTATTTAATTATTCATATATTTTATTATTTTTAAATTTCAAAAACCAACTTTTTATTTTGAGCTCGAAATCGAACCCATCAACTATCATTCCTAGCTAATTACCCACATTCCGAACACAATGAGATATGTTTCATAAGCCGATTCGACTGTTTCGATTAGTTTTCGTCAAAATCAAAATATAAATCTATATATTAAATTTGAACATGCATTTCAATTTACCGGGGACACATACGGACCCTAAAATTTCCCGAAAAATATTTTCTAACTTCCTATTGACGATACAGTCCTATCAAAACTAATTTCATCAAATTCTGAGATCGTTTGAAAAATGGTCGTTTTCTGGTCGATCGAAATTGATAGAAACTGTCAAAACATGTTTTACTTCGCCACGCTCACATATTGATTCAAAAAATTATGAATTTTGGAATCTAGCAATAATTCGACATTCTGGATCCAACAAAAGTGATTTCGTCGAAAACAGAGGTCGTTTGCAAAATTACCATTTTTAAGGGCCAAAATTCCATAACGACTATTCTGAATTTTCAACTGGGCATAACTTTTTATTCCCACTATGAAATTTCAATTTTTCGGATTCATTGGAAAGATATTCTCAATTAGATTCTAATATTTTTGGTTACGCTAAAATCCGATGTATTTTGAATCCTGTACATTCATTTGAACTTTGAAATCGAATTTTCGAACTACCGCGCCATTTTCAATTCCTTTTATAATTTAAAATAAATAATTATTTTCTAACGACGATTCAAATAAATATATTCATTCTAATTCTATCCAAAATAAATTTCTTATCGTTATTATTTAAAATAAATCATTTTAAATATTCAAAATTCATTAAAATTGCCAAAATAAAAAATTTAAATTGGCTCGGATTTCCGGGTTGTTATAAAATGTTCAACACACGAATAAACAGTCGGTTGTTCTACCACGACAAGAAGTTGGTTCTTATCAAATACCACATGTTCCAATTCCTTATGAACCGGAAGGTGACTCTTATCAAATTTGTTACTACTGCGGTTATCCGGTTCAAGTTGTGGTTCGAGCAAATGGCAACAATATTGGTCGTCGCCTGCAGAAATGTCCATCATATTCTAATGGATGCAATTACATGGCATGGATAGACGAACCGCTATGCCCAAGGAGAATAACATATGCAAACGAAATCGAACAAGAGGTTAGACATCTCCAAAACGTTGTTGAACAGTTGCGGTTTAACTGTAATGATTAGGCAACCTCGCATCCCAAGAGCATGAACATGACATGTAGTTTGGTTGCGTACTATTTTCTTAATTATCATCTACTGTATCCTAAGTTTTAGTACTTATTTCTATGTTGTAATCAACTTTTTAGTTAATATTTGTTGTTATTTGGTTTATGAAATTCGCTATATTTGAATGTATAATTCATAGTACAATTAAAAACGAGCTCGTAACGTCATGGTAGTTCGTTTTATTACGTTTCGAACTTTGAACAAACATATATGCTTCTTTATACGCCGGACTTCTTTAAAACAAGAAACGATCGAATCTACTAAATTATACTTTTATAAAAGGGAAGAAAAATGCAGATTTCCTGTTACACTGTGGAATCGTTTATAAAGCATAACGATGTTAATATAAATTACACGTCGATTTTAATGTAAAATAAATTGTCGAAATAGCACTACAACGTTTTGTTATTCGGAAATTATCTAGAAGCAAACAATGTTGGACTGTTTTACGTAAACTTTGTTTGATGAAGTATTGTTGTTTTAATTTTGGTTTACTGAAGGCGCGTTTTGGGAAAGCTTTTTCGTGCAAGTTCCCAAAACTCGCCTTCAGTAAACCCAAAACAGGTTCATTTCTGTAAATAAGTTTAAAACAAGGCTAAAAGAGTTATTGTTTTTCTAAACAGACTTAGAGGCGTGAATTTCCCTAAATGAAAATCATACGAATCAAGCACCTTACAGTTCTGGAGTGAGTCAGATGTTGGAAAATCGTGCAAAATTTATAGTCCTACTTTCGAAGTAATTCAATAAATTAATGAGTCATCATATAGTGTTAATTAAGTACCATATATTAATATTATTTATGATTACGATATGCATTTTGGTTGGATCACCGTAGACGATATGTACCCATTATTCAGTATGTGACATTAGTTGATGCTCTTATGCTATGTGAGCAATACCAACAGGTGATGCAAGCATAAAGTGATAATTTGTCGGTTTAACTGATTGCATTTTAGGTTAGAAGTGACAGTCGTGCTGATTTGATGATGTAGCAAATGACATCAATGGTGCAGTACATGTAGCATGGGACGTTCGGCGGTGCAAAATGGATCGTGATCGGCTCGGATGCATCAGAGCCAATAACGGTCCATTTTGGACCATTGCATGACACATCAGACACATCTCCCCAACATCTAGAATCTTCCTCCTTCCTTCTAATACACCGCTTACCTTCTACATTTCGTCGTCGAATTCATTCTTAATTTTTTTTCGGTCAATTCGAGCTTATTTTTAGGTAGTTTAATTTTCTTCGTCAATATATTTTAAACGTTCGCATATACAACATATAGTTTTTTCGTAATTTTTTAGTTAATTTTTTTAGTTAAATGATATACTCCTCTACATTTGGTACTGTTACATCTTTGTCCATGCCCATCACTACCTGCAACGTGGAAAGAGCGGAGGCGTTCATAGAAATCTGCCTCAATCGTATAAATTTTAAAGGCACCAGAAGATTATTAACCGCTATTCAAAGGGAATTCAATGAACGATTCGACGATGATTTGACATACGCAGACATGGATAATGAACAAATGAGATAATCTTAAGAGAGTGTAGACAATTTAGAACGAACTGCTTCAAATTTCAATGGTGAATGGAATGTTGCTCATGACTGCTTTGACTGTTCAAACAAATGGTGGAGCGGTCATGCCCACTTGTATACGAGGTTCTGGTGAAATCCACCTTTGAAAATTTAAGAGTAGGATGAGATTTTCGAGGGTAGCATAGGAAAAATGCACTTGCAGGTATGAGATTCCTGCACCACCGCGGTCCTTTTCTACACCAATACAACCATGTATCTTGATATTCCGAGTGGAGGTAGTCCCCAACCAGTGCAGTCTAGACGCAAACAAACGTCACACGATACTTCTAGCAGACGTATTATCGAACATCCTTTAGTACAAAAAGAGCGTTTCACATATGCGGTGACGCGTAGCTTTTCTCTTCCGTCTGTCGTTTATGACATTGAGAAGTGGAAGGTTATGGAGATTTTTCACACATAAGTCTTGGATATGGTGGATGTACTATCTGATGAAGACTTGCTTGGTTATATAACTTATTAAATGAAAATTTTCCGTTGTCATTAATAATATGTTGTATTTCTACGTTTTATCAGTTTATGTATTATTATTATTTAGTGAACTGTTATGTTTGGTTTACTGTATTATTCTGCTTTAATGATATTGTTCTACTTTAATTGTTTTAAATATAAATTAATTAAATTAAATAAAAAATTGGCCTTGCTGCCACGATCTACTGAGGTTCAGCCTTTAGTCCCACGGATTACTTATAATAATAATTATTATTAAATTAAATTAAAAAACAAATGGTTTATTTAAACCCACAAACACATTCTTCGCTCAACTAAATGGTCCGCTAAAACTCCCTGCTTTCACTTACTACAAATGCATCCTCAGTACTATTTATATAATTGAACTATCAATTATTCCATTATATAACTGAACCGTAAAACTTCTACGATCGACCCAAAGTTGTAAAATGTCTTGTCTGTATCCATAAGGTTTTCTTCTAGGATATTCATTGGGAAAAAAAAAATATGAAAATATGTTTATTTGAAAATATTCTATGAATTTCTATTGTTTGAGCATAGTTTGTTTGTTGTTTGGTTTGTACATGTTTATATGACCCGCTCTCCTTTGTAATAAAATTTCTTATAGGATTGGCCGTATACATGTTTATACATAATCGTTGCCAATTTCAAGACCTTGCAAACATCATCATATCCATCTTTTTCCCCCTCCCTTTTTTCTTTATATTTCAAGTTCATTTCTTAAGTTTGTATAAGAAAAACTGTAGAATTATCTGTATGATGTAATGTCAATTAAGCTCAATACCTTATCTTAGATGATCATTGGGGTGCGTCTTCTGTAGCAGTACACAGTGTGTGTATATGTAGCTTAACATGCTATGGTTTTTAAATAAAATGTCAGTTATCAACCAAACATGGACGCACTTGTCTTAACACACAATATGAGCAAAACAAAAACATAACTGTGGACGTATTTCCTAACTGATTCCACGTTCAATTGATTGCCTACACAGACATCATCATGTAACAGACCAACCATAGCCTAGATGCTAATAATACAATAAACAAGTTGTAATTAAACAATAAAAAGAAGGGGACAGGGCTAGTTCATAACTCAAAATCCAGTGCATGAACGGAGAATATTGACAAAGGGAGAATGCAATTTTTATGTTGCATGTGAAGTACTTATTTAAAATGTATATTTTAAAATAAAACTGATTTAAATTTTAACGTTTCCTTTTAAACAAGTTGTAATCAAATTAATTTCAACGTAAAATATACCTAAATTTTATATGAATAACTTGAACAATTCCTAGAAGAATAATAATTCATGGGTAATTTTGTCATGGCAAGCAATTAAGATAAATATACTTCATTTGCCTTAATGCCTGGTTCTTTTATTGCATTTCATGCATGTGGATCACATTTGTTGCTGTGTGCTCATTCATTCTTTATATTAAGCTTTGTTTTGATCTGACTGATTGCACCATTCCATGCCCCGAGCATTTAACACTGTTGCCGCGAATACTCCAAATGAGTCAGGTTATAAACAGCGCTGGACGTTATCCTACGTACAAATAATAGCATTATGTTGTTCCCTGATTGTTCCCGAACAGTAAGTAATGCCCAAATGAGTTATATTTTAGGAATAAAATATCATTTCCATCATTGTTGTTGACGTGATCCTCGTGCTTTTTTTACTTGTTTTGGAATATGGCTTGGATTTTATGATGGTGCCCCACCACCAATTATTGACACCCCTTGTGTCCTTGCATAATATTAGAAATATAGCGGGGCATAACTACGTGTCGATTTTAGCCTGACCATGTTTAGTTTCCACGAAAAGTATAAAGTATGGATGGCAACTACAAAATTCAATATTACCATGACTCCACAACGGTGTGTGTGTTTATATATATATATATATATATATATATATATATATATATATATACACACACACACACACACACACACTGTTGAGCTTGATCCGTTGGAGGTCATTGGCTATTTCTGTTTGCCGCCTTCTTATACCCCACACTTTCTCTCATCTTCACTCCCAACTTTACGTCTACCTCATAAACAAACGCAAATTCGAAAGTTTTGCTATTGTTCTACTAAAATCCGTTACACAATTCAGGGGTCGCTTGTTAAATTCGATTATGTTACTGCGTTTTGTATAATATGTGTTTATTTATTTTTGAATTTTTTTGTAACTATTTTTATTTTTGACGTTATTTTCAAGGTATACAAAGGGATTCAAGATGCTTCAAACAAGATTATAAGTGGAATTTGAATCAACAATGTCGTTTCTCAATTGTTCTAAAGCGTATGCGGCTTGTGGTAAACATAGAAAAGGAATCCATAAGACAATCATGCTCAACTTCAATACTGCTACAGAAACCATACAAAATGTAACTCTGATCGATGAAAGAAAAGTTAGAAACAAGCATGATAGTCTAAAAAAAGAATAGGTGAAATAGGAGGCTATACACAGTAAAACTTGAGCAAGTTGGGATATTGCTAGATAGACTATTTCAGATAGTGCTGAATGATGAAGAGATTGGGTTGCTTTTTAATTTGATAAAGTTATTCCATAATTTGAATTTGTTAATCAAATCAAAATTCAATTTTTTGGAATATTTTTATATACACGTACATTTTCTTCTAATTAACATATTAATGGTAATTAATGATAATTATGTTTTCATCTAATTATCATATTTATGGTAATTTTGTTTGCCTTTAATTATTGTAAATTTAGCAATTTGAATTCAAATTTAAAGTAATAAATACCTCACTTTCATTAATAATTGTTGCCCCAAAGAATCATATTCTAAAAATGACCATATATTTGCATTTATTTGTATGAAAATTTATAATATCATCAACAATCTACCAATTTAATTAAACTTTATATAATTTATTTATTTTGTTTAGCTATCTTGATACATAATGATTTTAATACAATATATAAACCGAAACTGTAAACATTTTTTTCATAAGCATGATTAACAAATTGCAGAAAGTATGAATTATATAGTCCTAATTTTAAAGTACCTTAATGCATTATTTTTTAAATGTTTTATGTTTTTTAAATCCTTATTTTTCACTTTATCCAATTTTGAAACTGTCAAAAAAATATGTTAATTTTTTGTGTACAAGTTATACATTTATTGGAAAATATGTGTAATTTAGTTAATTTAAATTGTTTTCTACTAAGAAGTGAACAAAGTTAACTTGTCCTTATGATATTCCATGTATTTAAAAAATTTAAATATTAGAGTTATAGTTATAAACCTATGGATATTGATGTTAGTTTGAAACCAAACATTTTTTTGTTTTAGTTTAATATTAGTTTGATAAATGACTTTTAACTTTGCTTTAGAGAGAAATGAATATTCTCTAACTATTATGTCCTTAATATTGAAGTGATAACTAAAATTGAATTCTCAGACCACTGCAAATTGTTGTAAATAATATACAATAAGAAAGCCATTAAAGGAGGAGAAAGAGAATACTTTTTATTCATTCATCAATCGGTACATTATTTACATTACATGAGCTCCTTATATAAAGGTTTGGGAGCTTGGAGTAAAACTTATGTGACGGCCCGCCCCGCACCGGCCTGCATTTCCTCCGAAGGTGCGTTGTACACATGCCCGACTAGCACGGGGCGGTCGTCAGAAGAAAGGAAAGAAGGGAATTAACTAACGAGAAACCTGTAGAATGTCTCACAGCGCATGGAATAAAATATAATAATAATAACATACTTGACATAAAACAGGTGAGACAGTGCATAAGCTGATAACTAAAATCAACATCAACATCGAAGCAGCGGAAATCCCAATACAGCTTATTAAAAATTTTCAAAACCTACTGTCTCTAAACAAAAGAAAGCCAAAGTAGAAGATACACCACCAATGCCCAAGCAGTGATCTTCAACAACACAGGGAGAATACTATATATATGTGTTACGTGGAAGCCTCCTGCTCGTCTCCGGATCATCTACCCGTGCATCACCAGCTAACCTGTCTCTAGTCTGCTCGTGTGAGCACCCAGAGTAATAAGAGGAGACATAAAACTCTGGGTCAGACATAAAGCCTGGTATGAGCGATAAGCATATAAACAAAATAATAACAGGTATACTAAACCATACCTGAACCTGGACCTGCAACCAAAGAGTTAGTACCACATACCGTACAATACTCTAAGGTGCCATAATAAATAGTGTAAGATTACGGAGGTGGGGTGTGCATGTCATAATGATAGCAAACAAATCAACCATAGCAACCATCCTCACATCTCTCAATCAGTGCATAAAGCATACGATATCTACCACTTTGGAAGACTAGACAAATTGAGGTAACGACGGATCCCGACTTGTAGAAACCCTGCTGTGACCAAACTAAACACATGGAGTCATGACCAAACATTTCAATGACCCACCACATTGGTCATAGCCCTTGGTTCTACCAATGCCATAATGGCCCTGAATCCGCCTTCGTGCCTCCTAACATAGTGGTCCAAAGCTATAGACATCGATAACCCCTTGGCACGCGTCCCGCAGCAAAGCCCAACTCATGAAGTGAACTCGTCGGTTCCCAACTGGATCCTGAGCTCTAACTTCCATTTGGACTACCTTTGCATCTCGGACTTCTGTCATCACCGGATCGGTTCGGATCCCCTCTTAGCCATTGGTTCGGTCCGACCTTTAGCTCCCCATCATCACATGGATGTTGCATATGGATGTATGTGATGTGAACACATATAGATGTTATACATTATGTTAGGAATTGCATACATATGGATTCATTTCACTAACATAATTTGCATTGATGATATTTGCATTAGATAAGTACATATACACACACCTTTGCATATGTTCATACAACATTTAGAATCTTGTAAGGACAATGATTGCTCATGGATGATGTTTTGAGTAGATGGATGTTGGATGGTAGGATGCGTTCTTCCTAACTTGAAGATTTCGGGGACGAAATCCTTTAAGGAGGGGAGAATGTAACAACCCGTATTTTCGATAACCTGTTATAACGTAAATCGAGGCAGAATTTAATTCTAAAATCTGAATCAAGGGAAACGGACTATGCCATTGCGTTCGTCTCGGAAAAATACGCGAAATAGAGTCCGAGTTTTCGAAAATCGGAGTCCGTATGACCCGATTAAGGCCCAACGAAGTTTTCAGAAAATTCCAAAGTAAAAACAGATTTCAAATTCAAGTTTGAATTTGGAAATTTGGGGCAATTGGGCCAGGCGGGAAAATTCCCGCCAGAGCACCCAAGTCGACAGCCCTGTCGACTTGGGAGTCGACTTGGTTGGACCCAAGTTGACAGCCCTGTCGACTTGGCTGTCGACTTGGTCCAGCCGGGCTGTTTAGCCTGGTGCACCATCTTGAGACTGTGTTGAGTTTGGGGGCCAGATTCGGTTTTGAGGGCTGAGATTGGAACTAGGGTTTAATCCTAAGGTTGAAACTAGTTCTAATCTCTATAAATAAGACCCTAACCTACCCTAAATCATCATTATTCATCCAAGTAACTAAACTATGTCAAAATCATCCCTCTCATGGCCTCCACTCTCTTCATAAAATTCCTAAATAAATTTCTAAGTGATTTTCCATGCATACAAGTGTTTTCAAACTTGTATGAGCATCATTAGCTTGCATTCAAGTCAAGTTTCTATATTTGCATCATAAAGAAAGAGTTTTGATCATTTTGGCTCAAGGGTTTTGCTTGCATTTTGGGTTTATTTGATTTCATAAGGGCTTTGGCATTGTAAGCCCTTTTCTACTTTCATATTTAAACTCTAAAGTTAATGAATGATGCAAGTTGTGATATGCAAGTTTACTATGAAGTGTTATGCAAGTTTGTCATGTTATGAAGTTATGTTATGCAAGTTTGTCATATGATATGCAAGTTAAGTTATGCAAGTTTGATATGCAAGTTTGTCATATGATATGCAAGTTAAGTTATGCAAGTTTACCATGTTATGCTATGCAAGTATGCCATGCTATGATATGCAAGTATGTTATGCAAGTTTGGGATGATCATTTTGTTCATGTTATCATGTTATGCAAGCTTATCTTGAGTATGTGAACATAAAGCTTCAAGCTTTATGCTAAAGGTTGCATTTTGGCAACATGTAAGTTATCATATCTCTTATGATAACTTGCATGTGAGGCTAAATGCGAACTTATGGTCATTGCTACATGTCATTTATCACCATGTATCACCAATTTGCTAAGTTTGGTTTTATGCATGCTTTTGAGGCCAAAATATGTAATATGCAAGTATATGAACATATGTACATTTCATATGCCACCATGTTAAACTTGTGGCTTCAACACCCTTATGTCATGATGTATGCCAAGTTCCCTCTTTCTATCCTTTATGCGCTATTGCGATATGTAAGCGATGGGATTGCGTTTGGGTTTGGGTAAACTTAAAAGACATAAAAACATAAGCTTGGGAATTTACCTATTAATTTAGGTCTATCCTTTGGGAATTTACCTATTAAGTTAGGTCTACCCAAATGCTTGAAAATTTGTAACATGTTTTGGAAACATGATGGACATGACAATTAGAAAAGATAAGTGTGACCAACTCGAGGTTGGGTTGAGTTTGTAGCGTAAACCTACCCGGAACCGACCGGCTTAACTAGTTGCTACAAACAATAGGACCCAATGTGAGAAGTTGGTCATGTTGTACCTTGAACCCGAGGTTAGACCAAGTTGTGGTGTAAAGCTACCCGGACCCGCCCGACTTAACTAGTAACCGCAACAAAGTCTAATGTGAGAGGTTAAGGCACATTAAATTAATTAATGCCTCATGATTAGGGTTAAGTCATGGTCCACTTAATACTTAACCAATTTGGGCTTGGTAGATTAATCGGGGTTAAGTCGTGAACTCATCGTTACACTTAACCAAGTTAATCCATGATTAGCAAGAGTGTTAAACCGTACTTAACCCACTAGAAAATCCTAGCAATGGGGGTCCACTCCAGCAGTAATCCCAAGTTTGTATCATCATGGCCCTAGGGTCTAGGCTAGGGTGTGGGGCACGAATTACTGAACTGGAGGTAAACGACCAATAAACGACGGCAGAGTGGTACGCCGGTGTAGTTCCGGGCGGACCATGGTCATGCACATAGTCCGAAGCCGGGGAAAGCATGCACGGGTACCAGTAGATCGAGACTGTGCACTCATGTTTATGGTGTCCAGGGGTTGCCACCCTAGGGCTTGATACACCCGACGGGAGACCCGGCACAGTCTGACTACAATTATGTTTGGGCCGTATGGACACCAACACGTGACGAGTTAGGCTTAGGGAGCCGATCGACTAGACCGTTTGGTTGGACCTTGTATTAGGGTCACTTCATGTTATTGGGCCAAAGCTTGGGCCAAGGGATCAATACTTGTTTATTCAAGTCATGTTAGTTTGCTAGTACACCTGTGGTGCAAAACCTTAATCCTGATTATGCGATGACACCTTTATCTACCTTGTTAGTTAATCATCATGCTAGTATGTTGTTATCCTTATGTTCATCCCTGCTGCTCATGCCAGTTAACTTTATCAGTTTACATTGATTGTAGTAGGGCTTACTCAGTCTTTTTGACTGACCTGTTTTCTTTCGCCTCTTTTCTTCCCTTCCCCCCCCCCCAAGGTTCTCAGGGAGGGAATACTGGAGCTTAGCTTGGATTTCTGATCGCTTGCTTGTGGGATTTCAGCTCATGTACGGTTTCGACATGAAGCTAGCTATGGTTATCACTTATTTGGGGATAGCACTTATGTATTTCAGTTTTTCAATTGATGTTGTTTTTATCTAGACTTGTTTATTTGGAAAGCTATGTTGTACCAGACTTGTTTTGAAATGGTTTAAAATCTTCCGCTGTTTTATCTATGTTATTTACTCTGTTTACATATATACATATGTTCTTGTTTTGCCTTGATATATCATTATGCATGTTTATCTGATTCAAACGCCCCTCCAAAGTCAGAGTGCTTGCAAGAGACACCCTGGCGGAGGTGGGGTGTTACATTTGGTATCAGAGCCTATGGTTTACGAGAAGGAACAAAAAGGTTTTTAGAAAACTTTTGGAAAACTATTTTCAAAACAAAGTATAAAGTATTTTCCAAAGAAAAGTCTAGTTTATTTTAAAGGCTATTCCCCACAAAGCCATTAGCAAAATTCCTTCGTTTTTCTCCATTCTGAATCTGTCTTTTTCTTCATTTTCAGTATGGCCAATAACTTTGCTCTTCCGGAGGGAGTACACGTACCTGTTTGGTATAGGAGACTTTTGGAGGCTAGGGCGACCGAAGCAGGCCCCGCGGACGTTCCTCCTCCTCCTCCAGTAGTTAATGCTCCTCCTCCTCCGGTAGTTAATGTTCCTCCTCCTCCTGTCGCTGAGGTTCCTCTTCCTCCTCCCCCTCAGCATCCTCAGGCTGACTTCGCAAAGACTTGCAAGGATTTCAAAGCAATGTGTGGCAAGAACTTTCAAGGCACCGAGACTTTTGTAGAGGCCAGAAATTGGTTGAAAGAGACCGAGGATTTATTTGCTATCTTTGGGTTAGACGATCAGAGGAAGATCTTGTTGGCGGTTTGGCTTATGAAGGATGAAGCCGCTTATTGGTGGGAAGTCACCAATGGTACTAGGCCTGTTGAGACTTGGGCCGATTTCAGGGCAAGGTTCATGCTTAAGTTTCTATCTTCTGCTGAGGAGAATCTGCAAATGGAGAGGTTCATAACTTTGAAACAAGGAGATATGTCTGTCAAAGAATATGTAAACAAGTTCAATCAGTTAGCTCGTTTTGGCTTGGATATGGTGAATACTCCTCAGAAGAAGGCTCTTCGTTTTGCTAGAGGATTGAATGAGCCGTTACAGGGATTGGCTATGTCACATATTCCCCATGGGGCCACGTTTGAGAGCTTGGTTGATATGGCATTACTTCAGGGAGATGTCAAGAAAGAGACCAAGATGAATGATACTCAAGCCAAGAAGACTGATTCCCAGGGAAAAGGAAATCAGGGTAATCCAAGTGGTCAGAGCAGTCAAGGCAATCAGAACAAGAACAAGAGTCAAGGCAACAAGGGGAACAACCACAAGGGCAAGAACAACAAGGGGAAGTGCCATTACTGCGGTTCAGTTGGGCATCTTATTAAGGATTGTAAGAAGAGGAAAAGGAAGAATGGTGAATGCTTTTTCTGCGGTGAGACTGGACATTTCAGTAAGGATTGCCCGAGGAAGCAAGGGCAAGGCCAGGGTCAAACTCAGCGTGCTGGACCTTCATGAGGGCAAGTTCATGCTCTCAATGTCGCTCCAGTTCCCGATCGAGGTAGTATTTCTGTTGAGAGCCTTGTATATATTTCTGATTTTCCAGTTCGTACCTTGTTTGATTCTGGTGCATCGCATAGCTTTATCTCATCTGATCTTGTTGATAGTTTGCACCTTAGTACTAGCTTGGTAGATGATCCCGTCTGTGTCTCAAATCCTATTGGGGGTTCCGCCCACTTGTCTATGATATGTGGGGATTTGAGGATCTCTATACTGAGTGTAGAGTTCTTGTGCAGTGCTTATGTTCTTGGTTTTAGGGGATACGGATTGATATTGGGCATGGATTGGCTGTCCAGGTATGGAGCCATTCTTGATTGTAAGCATAGGGTTGTGAGGCTCGTGACTCGCCTCGGAAACACCCTAGAGATTTCTTGTGATCCGAGAGGTCCCGTCATGTTGTGCTATCTTGAATCACTCGACTCGTCAATGGAAACTCTTCAGTCTGTGAGAGTGGTTCGAGAGTATCCGGATGTTTTTGATGAAGTTAGGGGGTTGCCCCCTAAGCGAGAGATTGATATCCGCATTTATCTGGTGGATAATGCAAAGCCGGTTTCTTTGCCCGTTCGGCACATGGCTCCGCGTGAAAGGCGGGAGCTAAGTAAGCAAGTGAAAGAGTTGCTTGAGAAGAACTTCATTAGACGAAGTATATCTGAATGGGGAGCGCCTGTGGTATTTGCTACCAAGGCAGATGGTTCTCTCCGACTTTGTGTTGACTATCGAGAGTTGAATAAGCTGACTAAGAAGAACAGACACCCGTTACCGAGGATTGATGATCTCTTTGACCAGCTTGTCGGTGCTTCTGTTTTCTCTCAGCTTGATCTTGCTACTGGATTCCATCAGCTCAGGGTAGCTGAGGATAGTATAGACAAGACTGCATTCAGAACTCCAGATGGATTCTTCGAATGGCTTGTCATGCCGTTCGGCTTGACTAATGCACCCGCATATTTCGTGGACTTGATGAGTAGGGTGTTCAGGGAGTTCTTGAACAAGTTTGTCGTGGTCTTCGTAGATGATATTCTGATCTTCTCTAAGGATAAGGAAGAGCACGCAAGGCATCTCGTGGAGGTGATGGATACGCTTAGAGCGCATCAGTTGAAGGCCAAGTTCTCCATGTGTCACTTTTGGAGAAGGTAAGTTAGATTCCTTGGGCATATAGTGTCTAAGCAAGGCTTAGCGGTGGATCCCGCTAAGGTAGTTGCAGTTCAGGATTGGAAGACTCCAAAGAATGCAACCGAAGTGAGAAGTTTTCTAGGTCTTACGGGTTTTTACCGGAAGTTCATCAAGGACTTCGCGAAGATTTCCGCTCCTCTCACTAAATTGACGAAGAAGAATTTAGTTTTTGCTTGGAGCATAGAATGCAAGCTTGCTTTTCAGAAGCTCAAGAGAGCTCTCACATCAGCACCTGTTCTAGCTTTGCCCGATGGAGGGAAGTTATTTACAGTATACATCGATGCATGTGGCACGGGGTTAGGAGCTGTTTTGATGCAAGAAGGAAGGGTGATATGCTTTGGCGGTAGACAACTCAAAGTGCATGAGAAAAATTATCCCACTCATGACTTAGAGTTGGCAGCAATAGTATATGCACTCAAGGCTTGGCGCCATTATCTTCTGGGAGAAAGATTTGAGCTTTATACCGATCACAAGTCATTGAAGTATCTCTTTTCTCAGAAGGATCTGAATCTGAGGCAACAAAGATGGATGGAATTCTTGGCGTCCTATGATTTTGAGATAGCTTATACCCCTGGCAAGGGGAATGTGGTAGCGGATGCATTGAGTAGAAAAAGGTTGACTCTGAGTCCTCTATTTGTTGAGATAAAGAATTTAGAGTATGTGGCAACCTTTGATTTCTCTTTGGCAATTGAGTCGATGACCGGTTCTTTAGCATCTCTGGAACTCAAACCTACCCTTCTTGATCAAGTTGGGGCTTCGCAGAGAGAAGACCCTCAGATAGTTGAGATTATGGATAAGCTGATTCGAGGAGAGGCGTCTAGTCATCTCGCTCGATATTCTATTGATGACAAGGGTTGGCTGAGGAGAGACGGAAGGTTATGTGTTCCAATGGTAGAAGATTTAGTAAGAAAAGTTCTTGAGGAAGCGCACCGCTCTAAGTTGACTATACATCCGGGCGGAGATAAGATGTATAAAGATATGAAGCGCATCTTCTTTTGGCCTGGGATGAAGAAGGATGTGGCAAAGTTTGTCTCTCGATGTATCATTTGCCAGCAAGTCAAGGCCGAGTCAAAGAAGCCCGGTGGGCTATTGCATCCTCTAGACGTTCCACTATGGAAGTGGGAGAGTATTTCCATGGATTTTATCGATGGGCTACCAAGGTCAAGGAAAGGGAATACAAGCATTTGGGTTATTGTGGATAGACTTACGAAGAGTGCTCATTACATTCCGGTGAAGAGCAAGAGGACCGCATCTTGGCTAGCGTCTGTATATCTTCGTGAGATTGTGAGACTACATGGAGTCCCTTCTAGTATAGTCAGTGACCGTGACCCAATCTTTACAAGTCAATTATGGAATAGCTTGAAAGAAGCCATGGGCACGAGGTTGAACCTAAGTACGGCTTATCACCCACAGACGGACGGTCAAACCGAAAGGGTGAATAGGGTACTCGAGGATCTGTTGAGGCTTTGTATTCTGGATTTTGGTGGTACTTGGGAAGACCATCATCCTCTTGTTGAGTTTGCATATAATAACAGTTATCAGGCAAGCATAGGGATGGCACCATTTGAAGCTTTATATGGGAGGCCGTGCAAGTCGCCTACATGTTGGTGGGAGACTACAGATGAGCTTATACTTGGGCCTGATATGATCAGAGATACATCCGAGAAGGTCGAGTTGATTCGGAGACGGATGAAAGCGGCTCAAGACCGACAGAAATCCTATGCTGATAAGCGAAGAACTGATTTGGAGTTTGATGTTGGGGATATGGTTTTCATGAAGGTTTCTCCTTTGCGGAATGTGGTCCGATTTGGAGCCGTTGGGAAGTTAGCACCGAGATTTGTTGGACCATTCCCTATTATAGAGAGGATCGGGCAGATGGCTTATAGAGTTGAGTTGCCCGAGAAGCTTGCCGGAGTACACGATGTTTTTCATGTCTCGCATCTCCGGAAGTGTTTACATGAATCAGCAGAGGTTGTTGAGCCAAGTGTTCTGAAAGATGTGGAAGTGGAGAAAGAGGCTACCTTGAGGAGAGCTACAATTCGTATCTTGGGGACGGAGACCAAGAAGATAAGGAATCGAGAGGTCAAGTTGGTGAAGGTTCAATGGGGTGAAGCCGAAGAAGACGCAGCTTGGGAAACCGAGGAGAAGATGCGTGGGCTTTATCCATTCCTTTTTGAGGGTACACTCTCAATCTCTTTTCTTTGTTAGCATATCTTTCTCTTTGCTATCCATGTTTATCTAGTTTATCGTGTTAATCTTGTCATGAGAACCTTAGGCAGAAACCCTTTGGATGAAACATGTGTTTGAAACATGTTATGCTTGATGTTTGCAAGTGGTTGCAAGTGTTTGCAAGTGGTTACTCGTGGATGCATTATACACGTTAGGCACTAGATCGGCTCACACACTCCTCATATTGCATATGCATGAGTGTTTATGCTTATTCATGGATGAAAATTTTTGTGTTATCACATGGATGTTGCATATGGATGTATGTGATGTGCACACATATAGATGTTATACATTATGTTAGGAATTGCATACATATGGATTCATTTCACTAACATAATTTGCATTGATGATATTTGCATTAGATAAGTACATATACACACACCTTTGCATATGTTCATACAGCATTTAGAATCTTGTAAGGACAATGATTGCTCGTGGATGATGTTTTGAGTAGATGGATGTTGGATGGTAGGATGCGTTCTTCCTAACTTGAAGATTTCGGGGACGAAATCCTTTAAGGAGGGGAGAATGTAACAACCCGTATTTTCGATAACCTGTTATAACGTAAATCGAGGCAGAATTTAATTCTAAAATCTGAATCAAGGGAAACGGGCTATGCCATTGCGTTCGTCTCGGAAAAATACGCGAAATAGAGTCCGAGTTTTCGAAAATCGGAGTCCGTATGACCCGATTAAGGCCCAACGAAGTTTTCAGAAAATTCCAAAGTAAAAACAGATTTCAAATTCAAGTTTGAATTTGGAAATTTGGGGCAATTGGGCCAGGCGGGAAAATTCCCGCCAGAGCACCCAAGTCGACAGCCCTGTCGACTTGGGAGTCGACTTGGTTGGACCCAAGTCGACAGCCCTGTCGACTTGGCTGTCGACTTGGTCCAGCCGGGCTGTTTAGCCTGGTGCACCATCTTGAGACTGTGTTGAGTTTGGGGGCCAGATTCGGTTTTGAGGGCTGAGATTGGAACTAGGGTTTAATCCTAAGGTTGAAACTAGTCCTAATCTCTATAAATAAGACCCTAACCTACCCTAAATCATCATTATTCATCCAAGTAACTAAACTATGTCAAAATCATCCCTCTCATGGCCTCCACTCTCTTCATAAAATTCCTAAATAAATTTCTAAGTGATTTTCCATGCATACAAGTGTTTTCAAACTTGTATGAGCATCATTAGCTTGCATTCAAGTCAAGTTTCTATATTTGCATCATAAAGAAAGAGTTTTGATCATTTTGGCTCAAGGGTTTTGCTTGCATTTTGGGTTTATTTGATTTCATAAGGGCTTTGGCATTGTAAGCCCTTTTCTACTTTCATATTTAAACTCTAAAGTTAATGAATGATGCAAGTTGTGATATGCAAGTTTACTATGAAGTGTTATGCAAGTTTGTCATGTTATGAAGTTATGTTATGCAAGTTTGTCATATGATATGCAAGTTAAGTTATGCAAGTTTGATATGCAAGTTTGTCATATGATATGCAAGTTAAGTTATGCAAGTTTACCATGTTATGCTATGCAAGTATGCCATGCTATGATATGCAAGTATGTTATGCAAGTTTGGGATGATCATTTTGTTCATGTTATCATGTTATGCAAGCTTATCTTGAGTATGTGAACATAAAGCTTCAAGCTTTATGCTAAAGGTTGCATTTTGGCAACATGTAAGTTATCATATCTCTTATGATAACTTGCATGTGAGGCTAAATGCGAACTTATGGCCATTGCTACATGTCATTTATCACCATGTATCACCAATATGCTAAGTTTGGTTTTATGCATGCTTTTGAGGCCAAAATATGTAATATGCAAGTATATGAACATATGTACATTTCATATGCCACCATGTTAAACTTGTGGCTTCAACACCCTTATGTCATGATGTATGCCAAGTTCCCTCTTTCTATCCTTTATGCGCTATTGCGATATGTAAGCGATGGGATTGCGTTTGGGTTTGGGTAAACTTAAAAGACAAAAAAACATAAGCTTGGGAATTTACCTATTAAGTTAGGTCTACCCTTTGGGAATTTACCTATTAAGTTAGGTCTACCCAAATGCTTGAAAATTTGTAACATGTTTTGGAAACATGATGGACATGACACTTAGAAAAGATAAGTGTGACCAACTCGAGGTTGGGTTGAGTTTGTAGCGTAAACCTACCCGGAACCGACCGGCTTAACTAGTTGCTACAAACAATAGGACCCAATGTGAGAAGTTGGTCATGTTGTACCTTGAACCCGAGGTTAGACCAAGTTGTGGTGTAAAGCTACCCGGACCCGCCCGGCTTAACTAGTAACCGCAACAAAGTCTAATGTGAGAGGTTAAGGCGCATTAAATTAATTAATGCCTCATGATTAGGGTTAAGTCATGGTCCACTTAATACTTAACCAATTTGGGCTTGGTAGATTAATCGGGGTTAAGTCGGGAACTCATCGTTACACTTAACCAAGTTAATCCATGATTAGCAAGAGGGTTAAACCGTACTTAACCCACTAGAAAATCCTAGCAATGGGGTCCACTCCAGCAGTAATCCCAAGTTTGTATCATCATGGCCCTAGGGTCTAGGCTAGGGTGTGGGGCACGAATTACTGAACTGGAGGTAAGCGACCAATAAACGACGGCAGAGTGGTACGCCGGTGTAGTTCCGGGCGGACCATGGTCGTGCACATAGTCCGAAGCCGGGGAAAGAATGCACGGGTACAAGTAGATCGAGACTGTGCACTCATGTTTATGGTGTCCAGGGGTTGCCACCCTAGGGCTTGATGCACCCGACGGGAGACCCGGCACAGTCTGACTACAATTATGTTTGGGCCGTATGGACACCAACACGTGACGAGTTAGGCTTAGGGAGCCGATCGACTAGACCGTTTGGTTGGACCTTGTATTAGGGTCACTTCATGTTATTGGGCCAAAGCTTGGGCCAAGGGATCAATACTTGTTTATTCAAGTCATGTTAGTTGGTAGTACACCTGTGGTGCAAAACCTTAATCCTGATTATGCGATGACACCTTTATCTACCTTGTTAGTTAATCATCATGCTAGTATGTTGTTATCCTTATGTTCATCCCTGCTGCTCATGCCAGTTAACTTTATCAGTTTACATTGATTGTAGTAGGGCTTACTCAGTCTTTTTGACTGACCTGTTTTCTTTCGCCTCTTTTCTTCCCTTCCCCCCCCCCCCCCAGGTTCTCAGGGAGGGAATACTGGAGCTTAGCTTGGATTTCTGATCGCTTGCTTGTGGGATTTCAGCTCATGTACGGTTTCGACATGAAGCTAGCTATGGTTATCACTTATTTGGGGATAGCACTTATGTATTTCAGTTTTTCAGTTGATGTTGTTTTTATCTTGACTTGTTTATTTGGAAAGCTATGTTGTACCAGACTTGTTTTGAAATGGTTTAAAATCTTCCGCTGTTTTATCTATGTTATTTACTCTGTTTACATATATACATATGTTCTTGTTCTGCCTTGATATATCATTATGCATGTTTATCTGATTCAAACGCCCCTCCAAAGTCAGAGTGCTTGCAAGAGACACCCTGGCGGAGGTGGGGTGTTACATTGGCCACAAACAAAATTCTCAGAACCGAAACTCCTCTGATTTGGGGCGAATACTGATGTCCAACAGCAGCTCTAACCTTGCTTTGGTGCTTTTTCTTCTTAATTTGATGTTGCTAAGCCTAATCTTCAATTAGAAAGTGATTTGGGGTGTTTTAGATGTAGGAGGCCATTGTTAGAGTGTCTAAGGATGAAAGTGGCGGCTGGAAAATGTCCAAAGAAATGTTTTCTAACCCTAATCAGCCCCTATATACCCCTAAACCCGAAATTCCCCCCCGGGCCTAGCTGCTAATCACCCGGTTAAGCCCAATTAAGCTGTTTTTCACCATCTGAAACTTGTTTCAGCCATATCTCCCAAACGGTGAGTCCGTTTGGCTAATGTGACCCCTCTACGGAATTGTAAACCATCATCCGGAGCCAATGGAAGTTGTTTCAGTTCAAAATTCCTTTTCAGTCAAAAGTTATGGCCAAAACAGTGATAACTAGGGGTAAAATGGACATTTAAAAATCGGGAAAAACCATGAACATGGGAAATGACCACAATAGTCGTCTCCCAAAGTTACATGACCATACGACTTTGTATGTGACAGAAATAAATATTCTACAATCCTATGATGCGTAGAATGCGGGTCGTTACACTCTCCCCCCCTTAAGAAATTTCGCCCCCGAAATTCCTTAACCCAAAACATACAAAGGATCCCGCATGCCTAACAACCACATACAACAATCAAACATGCAAAACAAGCAAACAAGCCTGCGGAAAACTAAACCGAAGTCAAAATCTTACCAGGCAAAGAGTTCTGGGTGTGTCTTCCTAATGTTCTCCTCTGTCTCCCAAGTACAATCATTCTCGTCCTCGCCCCACTGAACCTTGACTAGCCTCACCGCCTTCCTTCGAAGTTGCTTCATGTCGTACTCGACAATACGGGCCTGCTTGCGGTTCCCAACCGCCTCGGGTTCTACTTCGAAGTCCTCTAACTGATCAGGTGAAATAGTCATATCTGAGTCGTGAACAAACTTCCTTAGTTGGGAAACATGAAATACGTTGTGAACTCCTGCCATCTTCTCTGGTAAGTCAATTCTATATGCCAAATTCCCGACTAGTTCAAGAACAGGGAATGGGCCAACAAATCTTGGTGCCAACTTGCCTCTCCTGCCAAATCGTATTACGCTCTTCAACGGAGAAATCTTGACAAACACCAAGTCGCCAACGGAGAATTTTAAGTTTCTTCTTCTCTTATCAGCATAACTCTTCTGCCTATCTTGGGCAGCCTTCATTCGTTGTTGAATGGTCTTGATTTTATCTGAAGTTTCCCTCACCACATCTGGTCCAAGCATAAACTTCTCGCCAGTCTCTATCCAACATGATGGTGAGTTGCACGGCCTTCCGTACAAAGCTTCAAACGGAGCCATACCGATACTGGATTGGTAGCTATTATTATATGCAAACTCTACTAGATGCAAATGATCATCCCATGATCCACCAAAATCCAATATACAAGCTCTCAAGAGATCTTCCAATATACGATTCACCCTCTCCATCTGACCGGCGGTTTGAGGATGATATGCGGTACTGAGATGTAACTCTGACCCTAGAGCCTCTTGTAAGCTGTTCCAAAACCCACTAGTGAACAACGGGTCTTGGTCACTCACAATGCTTTTAGGTACTCCATGAAATCTCACTACCCATTTCATATACAATTCTGCTAATTTAGCTGCCGTTATGGTCGATTTAACTGGTATAAATCTTGCACTTTTAGTCAATCGGTCCACAATCACCCAAATGCTATCATGTCCCGATCTAGTCCTTGGTAAACCATCGATGAAATCCATCGAGACTTGCTCCCATTTCCATTCGGGAATTTCTAATGGTTGTAATAATCCACTAGGCTTCTCTTGCTCGGCTTTAACTAGCTGGCAATTCATGCACTTAGATATAAACTTCCCAACGTCTCTTTTCATTCCTTCCCAGTAGTAAGTCTGCTTCATGTCTCGATACATTTTATTACCACCGGGGTGTATAGTCAGCTTTGAGTGATGACATTCTGTAAGCACTTCATCTCTCAATCCATTGACATTGGGTACAACGAGCTTTCCATTCTTTCTAAGCCATCCATCTTGATCAAGCCTATACTTGTTCATCTCCTCATTGGTATCCACCCTTAACTTGGAGATGATTTCCAATAGGTTAGGATCGTCCCTCTGACTAGAGCCGATCCGCTCAATTAAAGTGGGTCTGATCGTCAAACTTGCTAGCATTTCTTGGTCCAATTCGCACTTTGGTCTGAAATCAAACCCCGCGATATACTCCAATTGCTTCCATTCTAAAAACATAGCCCCTAAACTGGCATGTCTTCTACTCAATGCATCAGCCACCGCATTGCCCTTGCCCGGTGTATATGCAATGTCAAAATCATAGGAAGCCAAGAATTATAACCACCTTTGTTGCCGGAGATTTAGATCCTTCTGGGAGAAGAGATACTTCAACGACTTATGATCTGTAAACAGCTCAAATCTTTCTCCCAAGAGATAGTGTCTCCACATCTTTAATGCGAACACGATTGCTGCCAATTCCAAATCATGGGTAGGGTATCTTTTCTCGTGCGGTTTCAATTGCCGACTTGCATAAGCAACTACCCTACCTCCTTACATTAATACAGCACCCAGTCCGGTACCACAGGCATCCGTGTATACCATCATCTCTTCATTCCCCTTAGGAATTACTAACACTGGCGCGCTTGTCAACTTGTCCTTTAGACTCTGGAATGCATTCTCGCACCTTCCATCCCAGACAAAAGCTTGATTCTTCTTGGTCAACTGGGTCAATGGTGCCGCTATCTTGGAGAAACCTTAGATAAACTTACGATAATATCCAGCTAATCCCAAGAAACTTCTTACATCTGTTGCATTCTTGGGCGCAGGCCAATCCTGTACCGTAGCCACATTCGCCGGGTCCACGGCAATCCCATTTTCTAATACAACATGGCCCAAGAATCTCACTTCCCTCTTCCAGAAGTGACACTTAGAAAACTTTGCTTTCAATTGGTGTTTTCTCAACACCTCCATCACTACTCTTAAGTGTTCCTTGTGTTCTTCCTCTGTCCTCGAATAGACCAAAATATCATCAACGAACACAAGGACAAACTTATTCAACTGATCTCTGGATACCCTATTCATAAGATCCACAAAATATGCTGGGGCATTGGTCAACCCGAATGGCATGACCAACCACTCATAAAATCCAGACGGCGTCCGAAATGCTGTTTTAGCTATACTCTCAGCTTCCACTCTAAGCTGATGAAAACCTGTCGCGAGATCCAACTGAGAAAATACTCTCGCGCGACTCAACTGATCAAACAAATCATCTATCCGCGGTAGAGGATACTTGTTCTTCCTCGTCACTTTATTCAACTCGCGGTAGTCTACACACAAACGAAGGGAACCATCCGCCTTGGTAGCAAACACAATTGGTGCTCCCCATTCAGAAACACTCCTTCTGATAAATCCCTTCTTCAAAAGATCGCTGACTTGCACCTCGAGCTCTCGCTGCTCCCTTGGTGCCATACGACGAAGTGGCATCACTATAGGTCTGGCATCTTTTACCAAATCAATACGGAACTCAATCTCTCGGTGTGGTGGAAGTCCGGTCACTTCTTCGAAAATATCCGGATACTGGCCAACCACGGGCAAACCTGACAACTCACTATGCGGAATGTCAAGGAAGTTTAGAAAACTAGCCAATACCCCCTCACTGGGTAGACCACCAAACACTATCCTCCGCCCATCATCCGCTCTAGCTGTCACCAAAAAGCCCTCACAGTCTACCACCACCCCGTATCTTCGGAGCCAATCTACTCCCAAAATAATGCCAAACCCAGTAAAACCCAAAACAAAGCAATCACAAACAAACATGCATCCATGACTCGATAAGACCACATTACGACAAATCATGCTAAGGCTAGTAGAACCACCAATCGGGTTCGTCACTACTAAAGGTCTATCGACAATCTCGGGCTCCAATCCCAACCTTCTACCAGGTCACTAGATATGAAAGAACTGGAAGCTCCGGTATCAAACAAAACTCTAACAGGAACATCGTAAACAGAAAGCATACCTTGAATGACGACATTCTTTCCCTTCTCCGCCGCAGTTGGGGCATTCGACGAGGAAGGAATAGCATTAAGAGCGTATGCTTTCACCATTTGCTTTTCTTTAGGGGGTTGCAGACACTTGTCCTTGTGATGTCCCATTTGGCCACAATTGAAGCACTTCCTATCCGCTGGCTTGGCCCGACAATTACTAGCATAATGGCCCTTCTTTCCATAGCTGAAGCACTCAACATCTTGCTTATTCTTCTTCTTCTGGCCATCCTTAGTCTGATTCTGCTTTCTCTTATTCTGGGAACCACCTTTGCCTTCACCACTTGTTTGTGGCTTTGGCTCACCTGCGGATGCAACCTCAGTCTTCGGCTTAGGGTAGAGACTTTCTGACCTCAATGCTTTCCCTACAATCGACTCAAACGACTCATCGATGTGGTTAATAAGTCTTTCCCCCAAGTACTGATCCAAACCAGTTATGAATTTCTCATTCTTTTTCTCGGCAGTATCAATAAGAGATAACCCGTACTTCGACAGAGTGTCAAATTCAGCAATATACTCCGATACAGCTCTGCCATCCTGCTTGAGCTCCAAGAATTTCTTAAACAGCACTGACTTCTGAGCAGCTGGAATGAACTTCTCGCTAAAGCGAGCCTTAAACTGCTCCCAAGTAATCTGATCTTCGGGAGTAGCTGCTTTTATAGCATTCCACCAATTCATTGCCCGCCCTTGCAGCTGACGGGACGCTAGCTTTCTCTTCATCGCATCCTCGATACCCAAATCCTCGAAGATACGTTCGCAACTATCCAACCAATCTTGAACATCCGTGGCCGACTCCGTTCCGTGAAACGGCTTCCCACCAAGGCTAGCATAATCCTTGTTTAGCTTGGCGAAGTCGACCCTCGGCGCCTGCACTATTGGACCACCACCATTTCCACCATTGGGAGCTGGCCTCCGTACATCTCTAAGCATCTCTCTCATGAGGTCAGTAAACATCGTCCTCATGTTAGCAGCATTCCCATTATTGGCTCCCCTACCAGCACCTCTAGTATCTCGGCTCATCGTCAATCTAGAAAAGGAAACGATTAACGACTCCATAGTGGTGCTAGTGCAGTATGACTTCATCTTTATACTACTAATGGTATATACATACATAACTTTTGAAAACCAAAGTAATCACAAATACGCACTCTCATATACGTACTATCTCTCCCTAGTGTCTTTCCCTAGGTTAACTACGCAACCTAGAGCTCTGATACCAAGTGTGACGGCCCGCCCCGCACCAGCCTGCATTTCCTCCGAAGGTGCGCTGTACACATGCCCGACTAGCACGGGACGGTTGTCAGAAGAAAGGAAAGAAGGGAATTAACTAACGAGAAACCTGTAGAATGTCTCACAGCGCATGGAATAAAATATAATAATAATAACATACTTGACATAAAATAGGTGAGACAGTGCATAAGCTGATAACTAAAATCAACATCAACATCGAAGCAGCGGAAATCCCAATACAGCTTATTAAAAAATTTCAAAACCTACTGTCTCTAAACAAAAGAAAGCCAAAGTAGAAGATACACCACCAATGCCCAAGCAGTGATCTTCAACAACTCAGGGAGAATACTATATATATGTGTTACGTGGAAGCCTCCTGCTCGTCTCCGGATCATCTACCCGTGCATCACCAGCTAACCTGTCTCTAGTCTGCTCGTGTGAGCACCCAGAGTAATAAGAGGAGACATAAAACTCTGGGTCAGACATAAAGCCTGATATGAGCGATAAGCATATAAACAAAATAATAACAGGTATACTAAACCATACCTGAACCTGGACCTGCAACCAAAGAGTTAGTACCACATACCGTACAATACTCTAAGGTGCCATAATAAATAGTGTAAGATTACGGAGGTGGGGTGTGCATGTCATAATGATAGCAAACAAATCAACCATAGCAACCATCCTCACATCTCTCAATCAGTGCGTAAAGCATACGATATCTACCACTTTGGAAGACTAGACAAATTGAGGTAACGACGGATCCTGACTTGTAAAAACCCTGCTGTGACCAAACTAAACACATGGAGTCATGACCAAACATTTCAATGACCCACCACATTGGTCATAGCCCTTGGTTCTACCAATGCCATCATGGCCCTGAATCCGCCTTCGTGCCTCCTAACATAGTGGTCCAAAGCTATAGACATCGATAACCCCTTGGCACGCGTTCCGCAGCAAAGCCCAACTCATGAAGTGAACTCGTCGGTTCCCAACTGGATCCTGAGCTCTAACTTCCATTTGGACTACCTTTGCATCTCGGACTTCTGTCATCACCGGATCGGTTCGGATCCCCTCTTAGCCATTGGTTCGGTCCGACCTTTAGCTCCCCATCATCAACGCAGTGCGGTTCGTGGCATCCATCTTGTAGCGGTTCGGATCATCCTTCCCCAAGCACCCCGGTTTGGGTCGCACTTTCTGCTCACGAATGGTTCGGATCGTGGTCACCTCACTGGGTCGGTTCGGGTTGCACTTTCTGCTCATGAATGGTTCGGATCGTGGTCACCTCACTGGGTCGTCTCGCGAAGTCTTGATCGGATCGGATCGCTCCATCGGATCGGAGTGCCCCACAAAATCGGATCGTGGTCTTCAAGCATCGACGGATCGGATCGCTCCATCGGTTCGGATCGCCCTTACTTCCTCCGATCCGGTCCGGTTCGGGCTGATTTCCTGCAGTTCTTCCAGCAAGCAGTTTACGCCATTCGACGGCGTTTTTGACAAATCTAACACTTCTAATCAATCATAAAACACACCATAGAGTCATAGCAACATATAATAGCAACCACAAACACCAAACAACAATTCAAATGAAGCAAAATGGATCAAAAGTGGCCAAAACTCCTTATTTTCCCTTAAGCATATTTAAGTAAAACTGATCATAAGGTTAACGAAACTTAATCAAATCGAACCAAATTTCTAACAGAGGCATAAAATATTATTTAAGAATTTTTAAACATTTTTACAGAATTTATTAGTGTATAAATTCGTTAATCTTCACTAATCACCCTTAATTAAGTGTAATTAGTGTCAAAACAATGCTATCACTCACCTTGGCCACAAACAAAATTCTCAGAACTGAAACTCCTCTGATTTGGGGCGAATACTGATGTCCAACAGCAGCTCTAACCTTGCTTTGGTGCTTTTTCTTCTTAATTTGATGTTGCTAAGCCTAATCTTCAATTAGAAAGTGATTTGGGGTGTTTTAGATGTAGGAGGCCATTGTTAGAGTGTCTAAGGATGAAAGTGGCGGCTAGAAAATGTCCGAAGAAATGTTTTCTAACCCTAATCAGCCCCTATATACCCCTAAACCCGAAATTCCCCCCTGGGCCTAGCTGCTAATCACCTGGTTAAGCCCAATTAAGCTGTTTTTCACCATCTGAAACTTGTTTCAGCCATATCTCCCAAACGGTGAGTCCGTTTGGCTAATGTGACCACTCTACGGAATTGTAAACCATCATCCGGAGCCAATGGAAGTGGTTTCAGATCAAAATTCCTTTCCAGTCAAAAGTTATGGCCAAAACAGTGATAACTAGGGGTAAAATGGACATTTAAAAATCGGGAAAAACCATGAACATGGGAAATGACCACAATAGTCGTCTCCCAAAGTTACATGACCATACGACTTTGTATGTGACAGAAATAAATATTCTACGATCCTATGATGCGTAGAATGCGGGTCGTTACAACTTATCCCACAATGTGGGACTAAACAGAATATGACAAAAACATATTCACTCATATATATTACAACACTCCCCCTTGAATATGCATCTTCAAAATCTTAAATGCTCTACTAACTTGAAGTTGTCCCTTTTAAAAATATATATGATGGTTACTCCCCCTTATAATTATCCGTTCAGTCGATACAACTATTGTCTGTTGTCTTCAAAACTCTATCAGGAAAACCCAATGGGAAAAACCTTAAACGAGAAAAAGAGTACAACATCTGACATTATGAATATCATATTAAAATGATATTCCTTAAAAGAGTTTGATTCTTCAGGATCAAAACAATGCCTCATTAAAAACTTTTTTATGAAAAACCCTATGGGAAAAATCATAAACAAGGAAAAGAGTGCAAATTTATTTCATCTTTAGGTAACATGTTTTATAATGTTTCCGTAAGGGTTGATACTTCAAGATCAAAATAATGCCTCATTAAAAATCTTACTAACAAAAACCCAATGGGAAAAATATTAGTGAAGGAAAAGAGTAAATTATAGCATAATTTTATATGCTCCCTCTTATTTATAACTCATTATTCAATTAGTCTATTGATGAAGTAGACGCACGCCAATTTTGTACATCATCTTCTGAAATGTTGATTTGGAAATTGCCTTTGAGAACAGATCTACCCGCTTTTCTTGAACTAAATTTGTTTCTCCTTATTCTTGTTATCCTTTCATTCATGTGTGAAGAGAAATTTAGAAGAAATTTGCTTCATCCTATCAGCCCTAATATAATTCACTTGAATCTGAGTCATGCAAACTGCCTTGTCTTCTTCATAAATAATAGTTTACTTCATCAAAAGATGTTTGATACTTCTGAATCAAAATGTGCCTCGTCAAAACCTTATTAAGAAAAACCCGATGGGAAAAATCTTAGTGAAGGAAAAAGAGTGTAATATAAAATGTCATATTTACTACGTCAAAAGTAGTATGAAACTTCTGGATCAATGTAATGCCTTGTTAAAACCTTAATAAGAAAAACCCAGTGGGAAAATCTTAAATAAGGAAAAAGAGTACATTATAACTCATTTTTGTATGTTACTTTTGGGTTGATACTTCTGGATCGTAACCCATGCCTCATTAAAACCTCACTAAGAAAACCCAGTGGGAAAAACTTAGTTAAGGAAAAAGAGTGCATTATATCATACTTCTGGATGCTCCCCATGATTTAATAATTTCCTCTGAATTCGTATTCTACTTTCAAAAACTCAAATTGCTTACAAATACTTCTTAGTGAAGTTTTTTTTATTTTAAAAACTTTATGTGCATTTCCATGCTTCAAACATGTTTTCTTATTTAAAACGCCTTCCTTATGTGATTTGTATGATACTAATATTCATTTATGAATACACTTCAAGTGCTTATAATTTCCTATTTCAATCGAACTTGCATATTGCAATACATATTTGATGCATAAGACAACTTTCATTACTAAGCATAAAGTAATCTACTCACCTTGAAGTATATCAAGATTTTCATTACAACAATACTTAGAGGAATGTTGTAATCTATCATCCAAGTTTTTGGCAGTCTTTATAATAACAAATGTTATTTATGTTCTTCAGGAACTTATATATTATAATAAGTTTTGCATATCGCAACTACCGCTTCAATGGACATTAAGAGTTTCATTACAATAAAATTCTTGAAAGTAGGAAGTGATCTACTCATCATGAATTATTTCAAGATTTTCATCACAACAATACTTAAAAGAATGTTGTAATCTATATTTCTTTCTCTTTATTACTACCAAAGTTATTTAAATTCTTCTGAAATTTGTATACTTTCATCGTTTATACCTTCAGGGTATTATAAGTGTTTTAAACACTTTAACCACTTTAATCAATTCAATTATCCCTGAAAATACAATGCTGATGGCACTTAACATGTTGTTGACACTCTATGGTGCTTCAGTCATTATATACATATATATTTCTATTTTTATCTTATGAACTACATGTTCATATCTTATGGACTACAGGTCCATATATCTTATTTAGGAGAATTTCATGATGGCCAATCATGTTTCTCTCTAATATGGGATTTTTAATCCATTTATAAATATAAGCATTTTATTATTTATTAATTTATCATCGATGATTATTTCTTTTCAGTTCTATACATAATTTATTGAGATCTCAAAACTTATCATGCTTTAGGTACCTAAACCACTTCTGGGGTTATTTTGACAATCATATCATGGGTTTCTTTCAAAGTACACTTAAGTCTTTCTTTAGGAACACTCACCTCCTTTATTTTGCATCTTTATGACTTACTCCAAAGATATTTTGAACTGATTTTTATACCACACTTTCAGCTGTGATTTACACCTTTTGATCCTTTGGGGATTCAAACGTATATTGGAGAAAGTCTATTAGAGACATAATTGTTAATTTATGAAAGTAACTTAATACTTTGCATAATTCTATATGTTAGCAAATATTTAACATCGATGATTCCTTTATCCTCCCCCTCAATGTTGACAAACATTATCACTTTAAATAATAAACGTACTTTGGATTCATTTTTGATCCATTATAGCATCATAGCTAGCAAATACATTAGATGTATTTCAATTGTAGGAGGATAATGCTCTTATTAGTTGATAAGATGCATTCATATTGTATTTCTTATTCCCTTTCAATGATCTAATGACTTGAGGGAATTTTCTATCATTTGAATATGCTCATGACTTCAGGTCTTCAATATTGATGTCAATCGACTTCATAAATTATAATATGAGTTCATAACAACTTCAGGTTATTAATTAAATATCTCATATATGTGTATATATGTGCGTCCACGTATTACATATGTAATTGATTTGCATATTCTTTCTATGTCAATCTATAGATTTTAAAACAACAATTTTTTTTATAATGTTCCAATCATTAGTTTTTGCTTATTAAACAATGTCAACATGAATCTTAAAGATCGTTTCATAATATCCAAAATATCTGATTTGGAACTGTATTGAACTTCTGGTTCAAATGAAATATATGAACAACTTCGAGTTGTTAATCCATATTGAACTTCTGGTTCAAATAATATATAAACAATTTCAAGTTTATTAAACTGTATTGAACTTCTGGTTCAACTGTATTGAACTTCTGGTTCCACTGTATTGAACTTCTGGTTCCACTGTGTTGAACTTCTGTTTCAAATAAAATATATAACAACTTTGAGTTGTTAAAATTTATTCTTCAATATAATATGTAAATATAAATATATAAGAAAGATACAACTCATTTTGAAAATTGTGAAATCTTTGGATATCAATTTTATTAATGGTATTATTTCATATAGTTTCAATAAAGCTTCAGGCTTTTAAATTATGAAGTATTTCAAGTTCATTGGTTAAGGAACTTCAAGTTCCTATGCATATGTATACACATACATATGTATATCAAGTTTATTAATTTATGATGAACTTCTGGTTTTCAATCTTGTAACATACTTTTAATTTAGAAGCTTTCACATTTTTGCTAATTGACAAGATTTCAAACTTGTATACTTTATCAAAAATGTTTATATATATACATATATATATATATATATATATATATATAATTCAAGACTTCAGGTCCAAGACTTTGAGTTATACAACTTACAGTATAAATATTTACTTTGCACAACTTCAGGTTGTGGTTCTATCCTTTCTTCCATAACATTAGTTTTTACTAGCTAAACACATCGAATAATAATACATATGTTTATTCTTATTTCAAATAAAACATACATCATTTAACTTACAATAGCCAATGCTTTTAATACATTTATAATAATATGGTAATACAATATATATTACCATAACGATACATATAATGCATTTATTATAAAAATAACGGAAATAGCCATTATGCGGTCTAAATTTAAGAATCAAATAAATAAATTTTACTTAAAACAACATAACAAAATTTGGATCTAGCTACAGTATTGATCAAAACGGAAATAAACAACTTATAGTTGTACTGCATTCCCAATAAGCATTTTTTCTAGAATACCATATACATGCATGATATCTGATCCAGAATTGAGTAGAAATGCATAATTATAGAACCGAGATTTTACATTCTTTAATATAAATGATTCAAAAAACTTGCAGATCTATATATAAAATTCACAACATAATTTTTTTACATGTTCCAAATTATACTATCCATATATAGATCTTACTTTTTATATCAAAATTACTTCTTACCATCATAAAAACTACAGGTTCTAAGTTTTCTGTTTTTTTAACAAAAATTTCTTTTGCATTCACTTCCGGTGTACAAAATTAAGATCAGTATGTAGATCTTAACTTAATATGATTTTCGAGATGCATATTTTCTTAAGTCATTAAATTTGCATCATCATTTTTGATATTTGAAAATATTTCAATGCAAATTCTTTTATAGACATATCAGAATATAATATCGCTTCTGGGATATTCCATAAACACCATTTATGGAGTTTTAATACATTTTTTTTACAAATATTTATCGCCTTTAATTGTAGAAATCTCTTCTGGAGATATTTTATTATTTTCAAATAAACATATCTCTTCTGGAGATATTTTACCATTTTCAAATATACAAATATCCTTTAAAGATATTTTGTTATCACCACTTCTGGGATGAACTTATCTCTTCCAGAGATAAATATATACAAACTATTGAAATGTCATATCATTATACAAAATTACATTAAACCTTAAATGCATTAACAAATTTAGTTGCGTTAAATAAAAATAAGATCCAAGAGAGAAAAGAAATCACTACTTCTGGTGTGTATGATATTCCTTCAGGGAACATATCTTTTACTTATGCAATTGCAATGTAACAAAAAAAATTCTAATATCTCTTCTAGGATGTTGGATTTGCTATATAAAATTAAATATCTAAAACATCTCTTCAACAGATTAATATGTATACTATATCTTCAAGATATTCAGTTAATATAAACTGTACATGAAAGATGTCGGTTAAATGAAACATGTTTACAGATTTTCTATTGAATCTAATATTATTGTCAAATATTATAATGTGTGTGTCTCTTTTAACTTCTTTTGGAAGTACAATCTTTTTATGTCACAACCTTTAAGAAAGCTTCAGGCTTTTGTTTCATCTTTCTCATTTGCATATGAACTTCAGGTTCTTCATTTGCATATGAAATTCAGGTTCCTCATTTGCATATGAACTTCATGTTCCTTACTTACATATGAGCTTAAGGTTCCTTATTTAAAAAAAAATGTATATGAACTTCAGGTCATTTACATATGAACTTCAGGTTCCTAAATGGTTTACATCATGAGTTTTCAATCTCACTTCCAGTGATAAATAAATATTGCTATTGAATTTAAATGCTATATCATTATATTTTATATCCATAATTCTGTTGGATATACATAAAAAAATCATTTTTTTTCAAGAGATATTTTGTCTTTAGTCTATCCAAAAGAATCACGTACGAAGAATAATAGTAGATCGGAAAGGATAAAACTAGATCTACCTCTACATCATCAATAATGTAAACAATACATATATAATCAAATCTCCATTTGGATTTGGAAACTCAAAATTAGATCCGCAAAGAATTGAAAGAATAGATCTACACATATTTAGGATTAGAATAGATAATTAGATCTAAAAAGTTAGATCCACTAAAATAGAATCTAGATTTACAAAAAACGAAAAAGAAAAGAGATCTAGAAGTATGGATCACATCTAAGTAGAAGATACAACAAGTTCATATATGTAGATCTATATGATTTCAAAACATAAAAAAAATAACTTACATGATAGATCCATAAATGTAGATCTAGAATATTTCAAACAATAGCTCTAATAAAGCTTCGTGCTGATAACGTGTTATAAATAATATACTATAAGAAAGCCATTAAAGGAGGAGAAAGAGGATACTTTTTATTCATTCATCAATCGGTACATTATTTACATTACATGAGCTCTTTATATAAAGGTTTTGGAGCTTGGAGTAAAACTTATCCTACAATGTGGGACTAAATAGAATATGATAAAAGAATATTCACTCATATATATTACAACACAAATTAATTATTTTAACTATGAGCAAATGTAATATTTAGGTAACCATGTCATCAAATAATCTAAATATATTTTGTATGAATATAACATTAAATTCACATTGTTAATAACTTCCTAATTAGTTTGAATTTAATCTCAAATTAGAAAATATCTTTATTTTAACTTAGTTTATATTCTTAGATTTTTAATATTTAATGTAAATTAAATTTTCATAGTGGTCGATGTTATTTTTATGTAATAAGTTATGTAGAATCTAGTTTTTTTTTCAACCTCTTGAGATCACATTTTTCAATGACTGTTTGTAACCTTTAAAGGTATTTGCGCTATAGATTCTTCTTTCTTAAATTGCTTTAAAATGTAGTAATGGAAAATGATCTTAAACTATTAAAAAACATGCTTAGGTGTATAAAAAGTTATAAATTTGTAAAAAAAAAGTTGCAAAACTTGATAAATTAGGCTTTATTTTATTTCTTATACTTTTTGTTGTTGGTAAATACCATTGTGGTGTGCTTCAGATTTAATATAACAAAATTTTTATATGCATTTTTGATAATTTAACAAATTCTTTCTTACTATAGAGAAATATTATAGTTGAAACTTCTATTGCTTCTTAATAAATTTTATTCACATTCATACTTTTATTTTCAAAAAAAGAATGTATGAATAAATTTCTCCAATAACCGAACAAGATATCGTTAACGTAATATATTTTTTGCATTTTTAAAGGCGACACTATAATTTTAGCAATTACCTTTACTTGAAATGAAACATTATAGATATATATATATATATATTGTATAAATGATAAAGAAGACTATAATTTTTTTCTTTCATGTGAAATGAAAAAATTGGGCTATGCGAACATTTAGATGTTGAAACACAAAATATTATAAGCTAATATACAAATGTTGAACTGATTCCATAAACAAAATTCAGGTCTATTTTCCAAATGGATCTCCATGGAAAACTCATCATTAATATTTGAAAACACATTATTTTGTGAAGTAAATTTTTTATTATGGGGTAATTAGATTAAAAAATACAAATTAAGTGTGATGAACTTATAACAAGACTTAATTTTAAATTAATAGTACCTTTGAATGTGGAGTTCGGTGTAAAGTGATGTCAATTTATTAAGGGAATATGTATGACATATATTTCAGACATATATCTCTATGAAACTAGTTATTTTTTTAAAAATGGGTAAACCGCCTCATTAAAAACCTGAACTAGAACTCAGCGTAAGAACTAGACATGAAAAGAAAGTGTGGTGCTCTTTATTGACAGCGCATCAATAAAATGTACAAGATAGTACAACTAGACAACAATACGTCCAATAACATGTTGCCTACCCAAAAAAGTAAAACAAGATAATACCGACAATACAACAATGATATGACATAAAAACCTACATGTGCCTACACACTAACAACTCAATCCATTAAGAAAAAGGCAATAACCACTTCAGCACTGGATACTTCCGAAAATGAACTTGAGCACCACAAAATCCCAAATTGCTCCACAATAAAAACAATCATCATCCCACATCTAAGAGATTAACACCCCACCGATCCCCAATAATAATGTCCGATTAAGTATGATAATTCAACTTTCTCAAGTTCTTCAGTAAGTATCTAACTTCAATTTCAATAAAATCCCATGTACGAAATTTATCCCACATTTGATTGCTACAAATTTTGAGATTGTTCTCGTTCCAGATGTCATAGATGGTGGTAGTAATGGCTCAGAGGGCAACGTCTTGACAAAACGAAGCATTGGAGGTATTTTTCAGCATCGTGATTTCATCTTCCAGCTTTAGCGTGCTTGTATGAGAGGGAGCAAGGCACAGTTTGAGACAACATCTAACCCACAAATATGCAGCATACATACAGTGGATGATAAGGTGATCTATGGACTCTAAATCTTCATTGCACAAAACACAGTTAGGACTAATGTCGTAACCCCAGTTTACCATAATATACTTAGTACTCAAACGATTAAGGATAACATTGTATATGCATAACGACATCTTTGAACTGTTTATATAGTGCCATATAATTTTACACCACTCTGTTCACCATTATGATTTCCGGATATAGTTGAGTAAAAAAGTGAAACCATCTTTTTATCGTTCCAGCTCCAGTAATCTAAGTACCCATTGGTCTGTATATTGGTTTCATTATTTTAGGATGAAATTTGTCTCGGTGCAAGTAAACAGTATGCGGTGAAAACCCCATCATGAATTATGTAATTAACTGTGAGATTGTCCCTACCAAAAAGACTTAATTGAACCCTGTCGAGCATTTTAACCATGATACCACTGTTTAACCAGGGTCAAACCACAACATTGTGTCATGCCCGTTGACTATACATCGTTTAATGCATTGTAGACTCTATTGTCTATGTTTAAGAATAGTTTTCCCACTACCTGAGTTATTGTTATCAGTATTCATCGCCTAAATTAATTTGCCTGAGCAATATTAGTTCAACATCCAATTTTTCCACAAACTATTACCGTTGACAAAATGGTAAAGAAGTTTAAGGGTTGTCACAATTTTAATATCTTTAAAATTACGCAAACCTATACCTTCTTTAGATTTAGGAGTCACATCTTGTCCCATGCAATCTTGTGTCTTTTCCCTACCCAAATGAAATTAGGACAAAGTTTATTAATTTTTCCAATCATAGCTTCCGACAATTGGTAAATCAACATGCAGTACATAATCATAGGGGTTATTACAATACGAATCAAATCGATTTTCCCAGCCATCGATAGAAATCTACAATCCCAGTAGTCCATCTTACCTCCAATTTTATCAAATAATTCTCCACAATCATAGAAATGGAGATAAATGTTTGACAAAGGAACACCCACATATTTAACCAGAAGTCTGCCTTCATTCATATTAAGTTCCTGACGTACCTGATTCTTATTATTTACTCCTTTGCTAAAAAAACACCTTGGATTTCATATTATTAATTTTAAGACCAACAATCTCCTTTAATTGGTTTAAAATAGAATTAATCACCTTTATGCTATTCACCTTGGCTTTAGAAAAAAATCATCAAATCATTTGCGTAAATCAAATGCACAATAAAAGGCACATGATTGTGTATAGGTTGAAACAGTCTTGCATCCGCTTCTTTGAACATAAGAATAGAAAAGGATTCCATTGCCACACAAAATAAGTATGGCGAGAGTGGGTCTCTCTACCTAAGACCTCTATTACTATGTATGAATCCTTTGGGAATGCCATGAACCAAAATTGAAAAAGTAGAAGTAGTAATGCTGGTTTTGACAATGCACACTAACTTTCTAGGATAACCCATTCTCAAAAAACGTGTGACAAATGAATTTCCAATTAACAATATCGTACGCTTTCTGCAAATCAATTTTAATTTAAACTCTACCACTGCCCTTAATATTAAATTGTCTAATTGTTCATGCACTAGAAGGATATTTTCAACAATGCATCTACCTGGAATGAAAGCTGACTAGTTATTAGATATAAAACACCTCAGGTATGTTTTAAATCTACTGCAGAGAACTTTGGAGACAATTTTCTATATAACATTACAACAAGATATGGGTCTGTAGTTCGAAATAGCACTGGGTTTATCAACTTTGGGAATCAATGTTTAAAAAGTATGTTGTATTCCCTTTGCTAGTTTACCGGTGCAAAAAATCTGTTGAATCATCTCTAGTAAGATAACTTTAAGCTCCTCCTAATGAAATTTAAAGAATTTAGCTGTAAAACCATCAAACCCCGCACTTTTATCATTTAGAATAAAAAAATATAGCATTTCGAACTTCCTCCAGATTAACATCCTTAGTCAAATGCCTTCTTTCCCTGTCATTTATAACATTAATACAGCTAATTTCAAGAAAAGTGTTAGTCATAGGAGTATCATCATTAAAAATATCTGTAAAATAATGAATATCCTCCCTTTCAATAATGTCTGCATCATGCACAAGCTCACCGCTCCTCATATACAAATTACTCTAGTTGTTTATATGTTTTCTCATAGGAATTTTTGCATGAAAATTTTTTGTGCGCGAATCCCCCTCTGTAAGCCAATTAATCTTAGCTTTCTGCTTAGTGTTACAAGCTTCTATATTACATTGATCTTTCCATTTATTGTATGCTTCTATGAGTTTGTCAAAGTTGTTGTCATCTATCTCAGCAAGTGTTTTCTTGTAATTTTCCTCTAGAAATTTTAGAGTGTCTACATGTTTTAGGATCTTATAGTTCCATCCCTCTAGGTAGAATTTAAAGATCTTCAAATTTTTTTGAATTTTGTAAATTTTAGAGCCTTAGATATTTGAGAACATCATATAATAAGCTATCTGGTAAAAAATCTCTATAACCCTCCTTATAAATCCAAGAATATTAGAATCAGAAAGGCGCATTTTTAATCACATTACGTTTTTTTTTGAAATTGACACATATGGGAATATGGCCACTAATAGGGTTGGTAACCCCAAAAGCGTTTAGATCATGGAAAGTATCAAGAAAAAGATGATTGCGTAGCACATTGTCAATCTTAGTTTCTACACCCTTCTTTCTCCAAGTGTATTTAAATCCAGCTTTAGGCATATCCATCAAACCAGCATTGGAAATGCATTCAAAAAGGCTTGCAATATGTTTGAATGGAGCCGTAGATGTAACGACGCGCATTTTACGTATCGGGATATCGTAGAATATTTATTTCTTTTTCGAATGAAGTCGTATGGTCATGTAACTTTGGGAAACGACTACTGGGGTCATTTCCCATATGCATGATTTTTACCGATTTTTAAATGACTGTTTTGCCCTTGGAAAATTTTGTTTCTCCTATAACTTTTGATTGGTAAGGAGTTTTGACCTAAAATCACTTCCATTGGATTTAAATGATGATTTACCTTTCCGTAGATTGGTCACATTAATCAAACGGACTTACTATTTGGGAGATATGGCTGAAATAAAGTTTGAAGATGGAAAAACTGCTTAAACGGGCTTAATAGGGTAATTAGCTGCTAGGCTCGTTAGGTATTTCGGGATTAGGGTTATATAAGGGCTGATAAGAGCTAAAGAAAACCACCTTTGTCATTTTTCAGCCACCACAAACTTTCTCTTCAACCCTAATAATGGTTTCCACCTTCTAAACCACCTCTAATCACTTTCTAATCAAGGATCAAGCTAATCAACATCAAATCAAGTCAAAATAGCATCAAATCAGAGTTTGAGCTGTTGTTTTGCATAGGAATTCGACCCAAATCAGTGGAAACTTTAGATCTATAAATTATTTGTGGGTAAGGTGAGTGATTAGCATGTTTCTTCACTAATTATGGCTAATTAGGCGAGATTAGTGATAATTAGCGAAATTATGACTCAGAAAAATATGAAAAAATATGCATAAATTCTTAAATATTATTTTATGGCTCTGGTAAAAATTCGGGTTAATTTGGATTAAGTTTGCTAATCGTATGGGTAAAGCATGATTAAGGGGATTAAAGGAAAATCATGGTTTTGGGCATGTTTGATCCCACATAATACATGTGATTGATGTTTTGATGTTTTTGATTGATTACACATGTTATTACTGTTGTGTGGTATGCTTTGGGATTGCATAGGAAAGTTTGAATGGTCGAAAATGCCGTCATATGGCGTAAACACTTGCTAGAAGGAAGTGTAGGAAATGGGATCGGATCGGGTCCCCGAACCCGATCGTGAAGCACCCTGACCCAACCAGGGTAGTCACCCACGAACTGATCCGACCAGAAGCTCAAGAACTGCTTGTCTCGAACCGTGAAGCACCATACAACCACGATCCGACCCGGAGCAGGAACCACTCACAAACCGGTTGCTCCATCACGACTCGAGCCGATGCAAGTGCACCACGAACCGGTGCAAGGACCCACGGACCGATCTGGATGGAGGAAGAGCACGAACTGCGAACCTTTGCTTCATACAAATCGAACCCAAGTGATAACTGGAGCACTAAGCACACCCGAACCATGATGATGACTAAAACCCGAGATGCAAAGGTAGTCAAAATGAGAAATTATGGCTCGGGATCCAAATGGGGATCAATGAGTTCTACTTCGTGATTGGGCTTTGCTGCGGGACGTGTGCAAAGCGGTTATCGATATCCATAATTCTGGTTCACTACTGAGAGAAGGATTAGTAGATATGGATCAGTGCAATGGGGTCATTGTGACACCCAAGGGCAAAGTGATCGTAGAAAAGAATTGGGTGATCGAAGTGGTGGATATCGTATGCTTTGTGCACCGAGTGAGAGATGTGAGGTTTATTGCTATGTTTGATGTTTGCTATCACCTTGACACGCACATTCCCATTTTTCACACTTTATGTTAGTGTTACCTTAGAGTACTGTACATCTTGTTGTGCTAACTCTTTGGTTGCAGGTTCAGGTATGACCCTTATACCTGTTATTTGTTCATCTTAGAGATGTATATTTGCTACAGCTTGTACCAGACTACCGTCTGACCTACAATTTTATGTTTCTTCTTATTACTCTGGGTGCTCACACGAGCAGACTAGAGACAGGTTAGGTGATTTCACGAGTAGCTGTACCGGAGACGAGCAGGAGGCTTCCACGTACTATATATATGTATTCTCCCTGTGTTGTTGTTGGTCACTGCTTTGGGCATTAGCAGTGTACCTTTCCTATTTTGCTTTAGAAACAGTATTTTCAAAGTTGTAATAATTGTATTGGATCATAAGCTGTATTTTGGATTCCCGCTACTCTGATGATAATGGTTTAGTTTTCAGCTTATGCATTGTCTCGCCTGTTTTATGTCAAGTTATGTTATTATTATATTTTATTCCATGCGATGTGAGACATTCTACAGGTTCTTTGATAATTCTTCGTAGTTGTTTCTTTTCTTCTAACGACCGTCCCGTGCTGGTCTGGCATTGGCACAACGCATTTTTGGGAAATGTTGGCTGGTGCGGGGCGGGCCATCACAGTAGTTATCCCTTTTTGTTATTAGGAGATAAAATATTGTTAAAATCACCAAGATCGAGCCATGGTTGGTCAACATTGTGAGATTCATTAATCAACTCAAGCCATTACTTCTCTCTATCAAAAGGAAGTTACTAGCATAGATAAATGTAATTCTAAGTGAAACCACCAATATTGTCTACCTTTATAGAAATATGTTTATTTGATAAAGCTTCAAAATTAGCTTTCCGTATATTAGAGTCCCAAGCTAAGAGAATTCTACCCATACTTCCAGTGCAATTATTGTCTAAAACCTCCCATTTTTTATGTAACCTACTTTTTAAAGTACAAATCATATTATTATTCAAGTTGTTCTCCAAGAGGCCAATCACGGATGGCCTATATTTATTAAGGAACTTAAATACTTCAAGTGGTTTGTTTGAAGCATTTACTCCCTTAACATTCCAAGCAACTAGGTTCATTTAATCTTACTCTGGCTCCTTGTCGACACTTTATGAGGAGCAAGTGGGACAGATTTATTATTTTTCTTTTTGTTATTTTTGTTTGTTCATCTAGGAATTTTTGATTTTTCTCTATGTTATGTGACACATCAATCTCTTTATTAGGTTGGTTTGGATTCTCCTCGGCAGTGGCAACTTGCTCTATGAGATTCTCTTTCTCTAAATCTTCCCAATCTTCGACAAGTCCATCCAGGTTCTTTGAAGGGATTCCTTCAGAAGCTTCACCATTGGTATTGCACAAAACATGAGGTTCCTTATCAAGTAGCTCAATGGATATATTAGCATTGAATCATTCAATTGTATAAATGGGTTGTCAAAACCCCTTTGTAGTTTTGCATCCACATTAATAAATTTATTGATGCATTTCTCTGCGTTTCCAGTGTGTTCAATGCTGGAATTACTTGTGCATTTGTTAAAGCATTTAAGGTAGAAGTTACTATTGTAATATTATGTGCCATTGGTGTATCAGTGGGTCCGACATTAAAATTGGTGTATGTGATTGCATTGTCTCTTGATCCATTTTGCTCATTGTTCAAATCAGTCAAAGTAGTAATATTAGTTTGATCAATGTTGTTCCAGTCATCTTCAGTTTCTTTACTAATGTGGTCATCATAAGATATGGAATTCACATTATTATTTTCGTTTGTAACTTGGGCAGTTGAGTCTCCATTAGTTTTGCAAGTCATCACGTTCTCAACAATAGCACTTGTACCACTTTCCTTATGTACCCATTTTTCTGTTACTTTTGCTTTGCACTGAGCATGGGTATGCCCGAATGCACTACACACTTTACAACACAAAGGCTTATAAAGGTAATCCACTCTTACTTTTAATTCTTCTCATGTATGTAATATTACATCCACTTCATTGGGAAAATCGAATTCCACATCTATTTCAATCAAGATCTTCGCAAAATCAACTCTAGATTCATCAACAGTGATTTTATCCATCTTTATAGGTCTGCCTATCACATTAGCAATCACATTCAGTGCCTTTCTATCCCATAATTCCAATTCAAGATTAGAAAATTTAACCCATAAAGGCATCATTTACAACAATTCTTTTCTAAATCTCATTTCCATGTTCCACATCTTGGGAATAATGATTTTATTATCAAATAGGTATGGTCCCCCTTTCAAAATTCTATCACAATCCAGATGATTAATAAAACGAATAATAAAAAACTGTTTTCTGTGGATAATAGTTGAAAATTTCCAGTCGGTTTCCACACTCGTTCAACATATTTATTAATAGATCTTGAGGCTGAAAGTTTAGTCACAACATTGTTCCTTTTCGAATTAATCACCATGGGAGCAATGTAAGAAAGATCTACGTATCCTTCGTGTTGTTTCCCTGTTCCTCCCACCACCGCCTCTATCCATGATTTCGCTATTCCACCTGCTAGATCGACCTGAACGACCTTCCAATCGAATAATTCTTCCCAATGCATGTGCGCATAACCTATCGATGGACAGATCTTGTTCGAGCATTCAGTCCACCCGAATTCTACGATCATGGTGGATGATCTGCCATGACAATAGAATTTTGAGAATCAGACGATCCTCCGTCACTCTATAGGTCAGGACGCGTAGAAGTGTTATGTGTGAAAGAAACCCTAGAAGCTCTTCCACTCTTCGCTACCATTATCCAATTGTTAGCCTCTAGACCATCCACTACATCATCTACTTTCCCTGCCTCTTTTCCTGGCCTCCGATTTGGAGGTCTTTCTGAATTGATCGAAGCTTTTGATTTGAAAGCGTCTGCCATTAATATCGTGGTCACCATTTATCGTTTTTACAAAAAAAATTAGTTATCAAATATCAATGAAACTAATTACGATTTTTACTTCTTATAATTAGAGCTTAAGATTTAACTTTCCATTTTAGAATTTCTTCGTAAGTCATATTTTTCATATATTTTGATGGGCAATGTTATTCACACTTCAAATATTGTTAAAGGGGGTTAATTTTATTTTTCTTTTTTTCAAAAATTGTTAAGGGGAGTACCAATGAGGAAAGTATCCCCTTAACAAATAAAGGTAATTTTAACTTATTACCCATTTAGCCCCTTAACAAATAAATGTAATTTTACCTTAACAAATATATTGCGAGGGTCATAGTAATTTTTTTTCGATTCACATATGCCAATTTTTAACCCTGAAGGATAAGCGTTTTCGAAGGAATATGATCGAACTTTTTTTTTTGTTGACATAAATATGCCGAATGTTATTATTACGGAGACAGTGCACCAAAATAATTATTAATTTTCGACATATCACTGTGGATTACATATATAATTGATTACGTGCTGCATTTGGTGTAGTGGTGACGAACTGCTTATTTTAAATCGGTTTCCCCTATCGAATAAGTTTTTTTAATCTAGTTTAAAAGGGCAATTCAAGAATATTGAGTAGCGTGAAATAATATGTTTGTGTAGCCCCTTAACAATTTTTCAAAGAGTGGAGTGTTTTTAAAAAATGGACTCCCCTTAGCAATAGTTGGAGTGTCAATAACAACACCCATTTTGATTCATAATAAAACATACTAACTTTAGCTACTTAATAAATTTACCAAATCATTATTTCGCTGCATAGAACTAATACTTCCATTTTATTATTTGTATAGTCTGTGCATATACAAATGTGTTTGTTATAGAATACTTTTTTCTACACTTGAATATAGACATTTTTAATTTAACACTTCTAAAATTAATAAACAAATTTTATAATTTATTATTTTGATTATGATTCTTTACCCGTTTGATCTAAATTTTATTTTTAATCCATTTCAGGTATAGTACTTTCATATTTATCCAAAAATAAAAAATTTAGCAGTGATATTAGTTATCTTATAACTTACCTTTTATCATATTTTCTCATTTATTAAATTTGCATGAATATTTTAATTAAAGAGTAGCATTGGTAATTCCAGAAAAAGAAAATTTTAATAATTCACATGTCATATTATTCGATATGTATTAAAAAAATATAACTTATTAGTGCTATTATAATATTTCCCAAATTTAACTACAACGTGTAATTTCAAGTGGTTATACAACTGTTGAATTATTGTTTAATCGAATTGAAATTGAAACTAATTTTGCATGGTGTCCAAACATTTTTTCCAGTTTTGGAAAACCATCGTCAGAATAAACCATACACATATCTAAATTTATATGCTAAATACGGATTGATGTATGTCGTACTTGAACTCTTATATTAGAAAATTAATAAATATGCATTTTTAGTAGTTTAATGATTAAAACGTTATGAATAACTAATAATTGATGTTTTTTGTTGTATAAATCCATCATGTTGTATAAGTACTAATTACCCTTTATGTGCTTCATGGTTATTCAATTAGACTTAACAAATAACAATAATAAATTATTTTAGGAAAATTTAATCGAAACATTACATTTCATAAATATATTATATATCCTTCGAATAAATAAATAAATAATATAAAAAATACACTGCTAAAAAAATATATGATGAATCCCATGTGCATACCACGGTTTCGCACTAGTATATTTGAAATTGATAAAGATTGGGTTAGAAATGTGATAAATGCCAAATTAGTATTATTTATTTGGTAAACCAAGTGAAAATGAAAATAAAGAAATTATGAATATGGAAAATTTTCAATCTAACATAATTGATTAAATGATTTTTAATTTTAAAGTTTAAAATCAATAAAATAATAAATATCCACATTATACAAATTTCTTGATTTTATGAGCTTATTCTATGACTTATGTTTAATAGAATATCCTGATAAACATATTGTAACACATAAACTATATGTAATAACTCTTTAATAGTAATTTACAAATATTAATCCAAATATTTGAAATAAAAATATCGATATAGCATTATAAAGTAGTATAATATGGATATAACATGTTCAATACAAGTTCCATATATCACTGATTTTATCTGATGTTATCATGACCTTTTAAAATATCTCATATAAATAATTGACAAATACATACTCGATGTTGATATTAACAACTTGGGTCATCTCCATGGGGGATATTTGTACATCTTCTTATGGAAGTTTATTCAACTTCTATAATCCTTACTTTCATATTACTAATATTCTAAAACCTTACTTGTGGTTATCCTAACGGGTCTTCCTTTAAGATATTTATTTGCTTATTCATATCATATCTATTTACTTCTACATTTACCTTCCTATAAATATCTTAATGGGCTCCTAAATATAATCAAATTCTTATAACTCTTCAATTAAACATTACTCATTTATTACCTATTAAATTTTTAGTTACAACCTTTTCATCTACGTTTTCTACGCATATCATTAAATATGCTTACATGGTCCACTTTCAAAAGGAAGCCGACATCAATCAAATAATTCAGTGTATTCATAAAGTTATTATTTCCACTTTATGGTTAATCAAAGGAGGAATATAAATTTAACTCTATCTATTTATCCAACTCGAGTTGCCTCTACCATCCCATTGGACTAAGATCGCAACTACCATAATAGTTGGAACACCTTTAGAGTTAGGTGCAAATTTAAGAATAATAGGTGTACATATATACACACACATAAGTTTGTTTTCAAAAATTTGTAACACCACAAAAATTAATATGAATAATATTAAGAAACAAATAAAATAAGAAGTGAACTTATATAGATGTCTGAATTGGGGTAATCATTGAATCAGTGGTGATTTTGAAGACAATATTCATCTATAACTTAAATTAATCTAAGCTAAGACGGAGAAATTATGAGATAAAATGGAAATAGGAATTTATAAGTTTAAACATAAGCTCAAGAAAAAAAAGCCTCCCAAGGCGGGCAGCAAAGGTCGACAACTAACATGGCAGGTCGACCGCAGTCTATGGAGCGCACTAGGCAGTAGCTGATCCAAAAGTCATATACTTGGCTGGATACATGACAGGTTGATCAGATTTAATATTGAAAGTTTGAACATACATATTTGATTTTTAAGACTAAGATTAATGGTCAAAATCCCATATTTTATCAGAGGATGGGTATGATTTTAAAAGCAAACTCAGGGCTAGAGTTTATATCGTGACATGGCAGCCCCAGGTTAGATTTGGTTGAGTTCAGTAGCCCAAGATCCCCTAGTAGACTTATAAGTAGGAGCCTAGGCCTAACCTTCATTTTTTTCATTCTTTTCTTCCTCTCTGCCAAAGTTTCTCTCTAAAATTTAGAGTTTGAAACAAAACAAAATAATTTATTGAGGAAGAAGACAAAAGATAAAGTATTAGAAGACCCTAGAAGAAGAGGATCGAGGGAGGCCAAGTACGTTAACGTAGGACCTCAGGTGAGTTGAAAGTTAATTTATTTTTATATTCGGAAAATTAAAGTTGTAGGCTTAAAAAGATTTTAGCTTTATAATTAAGTACAGTTAATTAATGGTTTTATTGTTAAAATTAATTTCCATTTTATAGTTAAGTATTGTTATTTTTAATTTTACAGTTAAATATAGTTAATTTTTAATTTACAAAGAAGTACTATTAATTTATAATAAACTCATATTTTTCTTATATATATTAAGTAGTTAATAATTCTATAATTTTCAGGTTTAAAAGTAGTTCTAAATCCATTTAGTTTATGTGAAATAGTAGAAAATAGAGAGAGATTTCACATAATACGAATTTAAATAGAAAATGCAGAATAAACCGAAAAGAGTGAAAATACACGTAATTCATGTAAATTTGTAAGTAAAATGTTAACTGTTACAAATGTTAAAATATAAGCAAAGGAACAAGTTTTTATACTTATAGTGAATTATATCATTTGTTATAATAAGAGAAAAAGAACAATATCATTATGATAAGTAGTTCATGATAGATAGATAAAGATTTTACAGAAAATGACTATTATGAAAATGGAAGGAAGCTTAAAAGATTAAGATCGTAGTAATATATAATACTATTGTTGGGGACGGTCCTAGCAATGAACCAAATATTCGTCGGCCTAAAAAATAAGTGAACCATAGTAATATTAACACATAAAATAATCATTGTATTTCCTAATGGTGAACTAAATCTTCATCATCGTCGAAAATAAGTAACCCATAGTTTAACCTAACATTGTTTAGGAGTTTGTCCTAATAACGAACACACACTCACGTTGGCACAAAAATAAATGGCCAATAGTTTAAGACTCAGTTGTGGGTGCTGAGCTAGGATCGCAACTAGATTATTGTTTAAAAGCCCATCCTACAGTAAACGAACACGCACAGTGATGCCAAAAGTATATAACCTTATAGGGAAAGAACATGAGGTAATGCATACTAATGATGGCATGGCGTTTAGGTATCGAAGCTAGAAATTAGGAATTGTGGGTTCTTGTGCTACTCGATAGATGTTCATCTAAACAGATGCACAAATGACTTTGAAGCTGTAAATAAAATACCACAATAGCTAGGGTGTCCCGTCCTAACAATTCATGTCTGTGTGATTCTGATTTTGTGTAAAGGGAGTCGACTATCACCTTAGCTTCATGGTAGAGAGAATCAAGCCGATCATATGGTAGAATAAGGATTCATTCCTTAAGTGTAAGTTTACTTCTATAGTAAGAAATTTGGTACAAACAGTTATCCTTAGTGATCACTTTAATAAAAGCAAGAACAGCATTTGAGATTATTATCCCTTGGATTTTCTCTTTCCAGTAGTCACTTTTCATTTACTATACTTTTGTATATAATCCATTCCTTTTCTCTCCCTTACCATAGGCATGTAGGGAAGTAGATGCTTCTTGACTGGCTTAGAGCATTGCTTGGACGCTCGACTCTAATGTGCTCTTAGTCTCATTTTATCTAGTTTTTACTACTTAATTTACTTTGATTTGAGAAAGGGATGTTTTGATACATATTATGTACTTTAATAATATAATAATCTTGAGACTTTGATGTATTGACACTTTATTCAGCTATGAATATTGAAATGATAACTTTATAAAAAGTTTTAAAATAAACTTTATTTTCACTTCAAAATGTTTTTCTTTGTGTCTTGCTATCTTTATCCCTACATGTTTTATTAAAACCTAGGCAATCCACACTCATTGACATAACTCGAACAGGAAACTACTGACAAGGACAAAACTTAGGGCTTTTTTAACCATAAGGACAGCCCATCAAAATTTTATCCTAAAGGACAATATACTGTATAATTTTTACTTAGAAGTATTTCGGCCGTGAAATCCGTCATCTTCCTCAATTCTCTCTCGCGACCGTGAATTCCATCTTCTTCCTCCATTCTCTCTCGTGGAAAAAATCAACAGCATCGTCATCCATCATTTCGTCGCTAATTATCCCATTCATCACTTCGTCGTTCATCATCCCGAGCGATTTTCTATCACGAAATCATTTTTGCTGAAATCATTTTTAATATCAATCAAATCAAAATCGAAACAACAAAAATTAGGGCACGAAATCGATTTCAAAAATCAACCTCGAATGGATTTTTATTTGTTGCTATAATCATTATACTTTAATGATGATTTCTACCGATTAGTTTTAAGGTAATTTCGAAAGGTGATTCGTGATTTTTTTCTCGTTCGGCAATTTTGATGTTTAACCTTTCAGCGCGTGGTTATCATTTTTGTATTTTTTTAGTTATCATTTTTCTTGTTTTTAACTTTACAACGTAGCAGCAGTTTTTAGTTATCATTTTTCTATTTTTTTAGTTATCATTTTTCCTGTTTTAACTTTAAAAACATAGCAGCAGTTTTTAGTTATCATTTTTCTATTTTTCTGGTTATCATTTTTAGTGGAACTGCTCTGTTATGTTAAACACTACTGCAGTTTTAAGGTATCATTTTTATATTTTTTAAGGTATCATTTTTACTCTATTTTATGTGTTATGTTAAACATCATAGCGGTTTTAAGGTATCCTTTTTATATTTTTTAAGGTATCATTTTTAGTGTAATTTCTGTGTTATGTTTATATGCATCTTTTTTTTACCTACAATATTAAAAAACTGATATCCATGAACTGTGAATATGAGAAAAACTTTAGCTTAGCCCTACCAACTTATAAAACTGATAACAGAATAAAAAATCACATGAAAAAACAATTAACATAGTTAAAATAGTGAAACTGTTACGTAAGAAAATAGGAAACTTATACCTAAAACCTGATTCAATGTTTTGAAGTAAAAGTAATGGAAAAAATGTTTACATCAAATTTTGGTGCTATTTTACTTTTATTCTTGTACTGATGCATCAGTTTTTCTACTCAAACAAATTTATTTCATTTTAAACAATTAAATTGTGATTCGAACATTTTCTGTATTACATTTTGTTGTTAAAATAGTAAAGCAGTTTTAAGGTATCATTTTTTTTAATTATCATTTTTATATTTACTAGTTGAATTTACATCGTAGCAGTTTTTAGGTATCATTTTTATATTTTTTTAGTTATCAGTTTTATATATTTCTAGTTGAATTTACATCATAGCAGCTTTTAGGTAGATTTGTGTTGTTTGCTTTGGTAATTGATTTTTTTTGATACACAACATTAATTATAATTGATGCAAAAATTGTTTACATCACAGTTTGATTGAATAAAATAGAATATGTTCGACTGAGTGACGAAGTTGATGCAAAAAAACAGTTTCAAAATTAACACAGCAATAAAAACACATGAAAACAACACATAACATAGCTAAAACAGTAAAAATGATACCTAAAATAGTAGGAAAATGATAACTAAATACTGATGCAATGCTTTTGAAGATAAAATAATGAAAAAAAATATCACAGTTTGATTGATTAAATTGAAATAAGTTCGACTTAGTTTCTTAGCTGGTACAACAATATAACTTCAAAATTAACACAACAACAAAATTTCATGAAAAAAACATATAACACACTTAAAATGTTAAAATTATAACTACAGAAATAGAAAAATGATAACTAAAAACTGCTGCTATGTTCTTAAAGTTAAAACATGAAAAATGATAACTAAAAAATAGAAAAATGATAACTAAAAACTGCTGCTATGCTTTAAAGTTAAAAAAAAAATGATAACTACAAAAATACAAAAATGATACCTACGAACTGCTATACTATTAACGATAAAAAAATATATTTCTAATCACGAAAAAATTATTTCAACAATTTCGACTTCTTCAATTGTGTTTTCCATCGTTTGAAAAATATTTTTATTCCATTCAATCGTCATTTCGAACGGATTTTTGATCTTCGATCTATTTTTTTTTAGGGTTTTTATTTCGGTTGATTTATGGTGGTGATTTTGATTCGTGAATTTTGTCTTTGAATTCGAATTTCGATTCTAATGTATTATCATATTTGTGATTTAAGCGATTTATGATTTCGTGAATTCGGTGATTTCGTGATAAACGATGAAATCGACATAGACGTGAGAGAGGGAGAAGAAGAAAGCAGCGGACGGTGGTTTCTTTGGGATGGGCTAAATGTTGTCCTTTAGGATAAAATATTAGTGGTGTCCTTATGGATAAAATATTACACTAATTTGTCCTTAAAAAATATTTCCCCTAACTCGAAAGGGATATTTCTATAGGTATGGGTTATTGCATTTGGTATCGAACCCTAAGGTTTCAAGATTTCTCGAAATGATTTTGAAAACTAAAATAATTTTCAAAGGGTTTTCAAAAAGGAATATTTTTGAAAATTATAACAGTTTTTAAATCAAAGATCCTTCAAATCCATCTTCCTTTCTTGTCTAATTCTCTCCTTCCTAAGTATGGGTTAATTTTGTGTTTGGACTTAGCCATATATTAGGTTATCCCGGATTGTGATTGGAAGGTAGTTATTTGGGTATGTCTAGTGGATGTACTTTAGAGTTTTCCTATAATTTATGTGGATTAGTTACGTTAAGATATTTTTACTCCACTGACTTATCTTTTGATGAGTTGAGTCCTATACCTATTGTTATAAGCTTTCCAAATATGTTCAAGTTAGTCATTAGGCTTTGACCGCAAAGAGAGATTTAATTTATTGTATATCAGATACTGCTAGACCCGTAGCATTACTAATAAGATGAAAGCTAAGTAAATAGATTAATGAGAGAGAGAAAGAGATCATAGTAGTCTAGTATACATCTAGCTCATGTACTGTAATCTAGCTTAGATTAGTGGATGGTCCACTTTAAATGTCATATGCGATGGATGGTTTACCTTAAAAACCGATTAGCTGACTGTCATCCACTATCACCTGTATTTTTTGTATTTTTATTATTGGTTATTATTAAAAGCTGTTTGCGGTCACCTTTAAAACTGGTCGGCTTTACCAAAAAAAAAAAATATTAAAGAGATTTTGGATAAGTAGATTGAGGAAATTATAAGGAAAGGATATATAACGAAACATATTTTGGAATGAGTGAGACCACTAATCTTTGCAATAAAAATGGATCCTTAGACTTTACAATGATCATAGAGGGCTAATAAGTTGTGTTAGAAGAACTATAACCCCTTGACTTACATCGATGGTCTCTTTGATTAATTTCCAGGAGTCAAGGTTTTACGATAACCAGATTTTGCTAGTGGCTTACACTAGTTAGGAGTAGCGGAAGATAACATAGACAATATGGTTATTTATACACCCAACAGGTTTTATGAGTGGTTAGTCATACAAAGGAACTAACGGATGTTCTGGCCTGGTTTATTAACTGGATGAACATGATGTTCCAGGATGTTTTCGAATAATTTTGTAGGAGTCTTTGTGGATGGCATTTAATCAAAGGGTAATAAGGAACAAGTTTGGTATTTAATAGAGGTTTCCAGTATCCTCTAAGCATATAAACTTTAGACCTAGTTTTCTAATAACCACTTCTGCCAATAGAAATTTTCTTAGATTAGTAGTTACTATAGAAAATCTATTAGAGATTTTTCAAAGAACCGCTTCCCTTGACCTGCCTTACCAAGAAGAGCTCAGTTTTAATTGATAAAAAGTGTGAAAATGCATTTAAATAATTGAAAAGAGTTTTGGCTAGTGCTCTTGTACCATTCCTATGGAACTATGTATTATCTATAGAGGTGCTAGTATGTAGATAAATAACCTAGAGAGGAACTATAGTGGACATGCCCTTGAGATATAACAACCATTGTTTTTCTCGTTACGACAAGGAGGCATTACTTATTATTAAAGGGTCTTTAGTTATTAGCTGATCATAAGTCGTTGGAATATTTGTCCTCTAATGGAGATTGGAACTTAAGACAACAATGACAGATTGAGTTTCATACATCTGATGATTTTAGGATTCTTTATGCTTTTGATAGGGTAAGGATGTTAATGCATTAATAGAAAGAAGGCGACGTTAAGTTGTTTATTATTTAGGACGAGAGTTCTTGGAATGGAAGAACTTGAAATACACACACACACACATACATATATACACTTTTAGAAACATAGTAGTAGGATAAAGGAAGCATTTGGATCGATTTTTAGCATAATTCGATGATAAAAGGTATAAAATAGTTGTGTTATGGGCTAACCAAATGCGCCTAGCAGTACCAGTAGCAACCCGGTATGTGAAGAAAATGTTTGACTTTATAAGATTCCAACTAGCGTAGTAAACAATCAAGATCCATTTTTCCTTAGTGAACTCTGGGAGGATCCCCAAGAACTTATTGGAACCAAGGCTGAATCTAGGTATAACTTATCACCTACAAACAAACAGTCGGACAAAGAGAGGCAAATAAAGATTTAGATGATTAACTTCGGAAGTTTGTCAAGGATTATGATGAGACATAGGGATAAACCTTACAATTAGTAGCGTTTAATGTTAAGAATTTAGTTTTCATCGAGTTTTCGTCAGTTGGGCATAATACGAGGTTGGTAGATCCTAAACCCCTATTTATAAGGTAATAACATATGGAAGGTCTTTAGAGATGATTTTGTACATAATTGTTACATCGGTTTGATAGAACCTAAGAGCTTTAGGTCCTCTAATGATCGCTAGTTTGTATTGACGAAATGGTTAAATACCCATACATTATAAACATTAGGGATATAAAAATTCTTTAAGAAAAATAGGATAAACATTTGTGTTTCAAGGAAAGAAATGTTAGATCCTCTACTTTGGATTTTAATGACAACAACTGTATGATTATAGGAAGTATATATTGTGTTATGTAATAATGCAGGATATCAAGAAGATGAAGGAGAAATTATGATTAAAGATTACAAGACATACTCAAGGACATCACAAAGGTTATATCTCAACATGATCTCTTAGGAAATGGTGTCTAATGTCAATATATTTTGTTCTAGAGTGATTAATAAAGTTCTTAGATAAATTTATAACACTAATGTTATCGCAAAATATAGGTGAGTTAGTAAGATATTTTCCATAGTCTTTTAGCTTTTGTTTCATATAGATTAATTGTGCACAAGCAAGAGCAGCAGATATATATTCTGCTTCACATGTTGAGAGTGAAACTGAATTTTGTTTCTTACTAAACCACGAAAGAAGAAAGTGATTGATAAAATGGCATGTACCACTTGTGCTTTTTCTATCTTCCTTGCAGTCTCTGAAGTCTGCATCACTATATGATACAATTTCGAAAGAGCTGCCTTTAGGATAGAAAAGCTTGTAATCTTTAGTGTTGGTTAAGTATCTCAAAATTCATTTCACAGCTCTAAAATGTGATTCTTTTGGCTGTGCTTGAAATCTCGCATAAAGGCAAACGCTCATCATAATGTCTGGACTACTAGCAGTTAGACATAAAAGTTACCCTATTAGACTATGATATAATTTTTGATTAAAATCTTTTTCGTTGTCATCTTTGTAAGTGAACGGTTATACTCATTGGTGTACATTTACTTGAAGTGTTTTCCATTTTAAAATGCTTTAGTAAATCATTACAGTATTTTCCTTGATTTATAAAAGTGCCATTCTTAAGTTGTTTAATTTGTAATCCTAAGAAAAAATTTAATTCACCTATGTGACATTTCGAATTCATTCTTCATTATATTAGAAAAAACTTCATATAGTTTTCCGTTTGTTGATCCAAATATTATATCGTCAACATAAATTTGAACAACTAGTATGTCTTGAGTTCTTTTTATGAATAATGTTGCATCTATCTTACCAATTTCGAAACAAAGTCAACTAAGTGTGATTTTAATCTTTCATACCAAGAACGAGGTGCTTGTTTTAAATCATATAAAGCTTTCTTAAGTTTGAAAACATGATCAGGAAATTGCTCATGAGTAAAAAGTGAAGGTTGTTCGACATAAGCTTGTTCTTTTATATAACCATTCAAGAAAGCATTTTAACATCCATTTGAAAAGCTTTATATTATGATGAACAAAAAATGCAAGTAGAGTATGTATTGCTTCAAGATGTGCTATTGGAGCAAATGTTTCTTCGTAATAAATTCCTTCTTCTTGATTGTAACCCTAAGCAACTAAACAGGATTTGTTACGAACTATATTACCATTTTTGTCTACTTTATTCTTATATGCCCATTTTGTTCCAATTACTGGTTGATCTGTTGGTCTGGGTACTAGTTCCCATACTTCATTTCTTTCGAATTGGTTTAGCTCTTCTTGCATTGCCAAAATCCATGATTCCTCATTTGCGGCTTCTTTATAATTTCTGGGTTCTAATGAATAGATAAATGAGATGTGACTCATTTGATTTAGTTGACGTCTTGTAGAAATTCTGGAATTTATATCACCTATTATGTTATTTATCAGATGATCTTTTAAGATTCGTGGAGGTGACCTTAGAATGGTCGATGAATCAGATATATTTGAGTCATTAGCATTTTGAATTTCAGTTTGTTCTTCATCATGAGTTTTATGTGTATTTAAAAAGTTTTCGTCGATTGAGACCTGTAAACTTTCTTCCATCATACTAGTTTGTTTATTAAAAATTCTGTATGTCTTACTTCGATAAGAATAACCTACGAAGATTCCTTCATCGGCCATAGGATCAAACTTTTCTAAATTTTTTTTGTGTTTAAAATGAAACATTTTAAACCAAAGGTTCTAAAATATGAAACCTTAGGTTTCTTTCCAAAAAGCATTTAATAACATGTATTTTTTGTCATTGGTCGTAAAATTACTCTATTCAATACGTACATGTTGTAGCTACAGTTTCAGCCCAAAATTGTTTTGGTAGACCATTACTGTTTAGTAAGGTCCTAGCACATTCTTGTAAAGTTCTGTTCTTTCTTTCTACAATACTGTTTTGTTGAGGTGTTTGTGGAATAGAGAAATTATGATTTATCCCATTTTTATTACAAAAATCATTAAACAACTCATTTTCAAATTCTCCTCCATGGTCGCTACGAATATTTTTAATTTTGAGATCTAATAAATTCATTATTCATTTAGAAATTTTTTTTAAAGGTACCAAAGGTATCACTTTTATGTTTTAGAAAGAAAGGCCATGTATATCTTGAAAAATCATCTACAATCACAAAAAGATATTTATTATGATTTAATGACCGAGTTTGAGTAGGACCAAATAAGTCTAAATGTAATCATTCTAGTGATTGTTTAGTAGAAATTATATTCTTTGATTTAAATGAGCTTTTTCTTAATTTACCAATCTGATTGGCATCACACAAATTATTTATTTTAAAATTGATCTTCAGTAATCCTCTAACTAGTTCATTTTTAGCTAGCTTATTAATATATTTAAAATTTATGTGGCAAAAACATTTATGCCATAACCATGGATCATCATGATCAACAGTAAGACATAAATCTGATTTTTGCTTTATTTTCATATTTAAAACATAGATATTTTTATTTTGAAGTCCTTCAAAAATTAAGTTTTTATGATTATCGAAATTGTTACATTTATCTTTCTCAAAGCTAATTTGAAATCCTTTATCGCATGGTTGGTTAATGCTTAAAAGATTATGTTTCTGGTTTTTAACTAATAAAACGTTAGTAATAATGGGAGAATTGGATATACTGACATTGATGACCCCTCCAATGCCAATGACGTTTCCAATTGAATTATTGCCAAATATTACTGCGCCACCATCCATATATGTTATATTTGATAGCATGTTTATGTTTCAGGTCATGTGCCTGGAGCAGCCACTATCTAGAATCCATTTCTCTTTTTATCTTGATTTAGGTACCTACAAGATAAGAAAATTTAATTGGTACACATTTCCTCCGTTAGGGTCCTAAATGTTAGTCCGAGAAGGCAGCCATACCTATATAGGTGTGGGTCCTTTATAAACATAATTTGAATTATGAACTACATTATGTAAGAAACTCTTAATATATTTCTGCCTAATGAGTTTGTTATTTGATTTAGGAATCCAAATTTTTACCACTTTGGGTAATTCAACATTTTTACCCCATTTTTAATCTTTCTTAGGCTCTTCTATATTTTTATGAGTATTCTTCTTTTTTACCTTTTTATACATAAAGCTATAGTTTTTAATATTTGATTCCTTTTTAAAGCCTAATCCATTTCTATTTTCGGATGGTTTTGAACTTTTGATCAAATATCTAAACTTCGTTTTCCTTTGTTAAATTTAGATACATTAGTATTAATCTATTCCAAACCATTTTTAAGTTTAGAAATCTAAGATAAAGATATTTCTATATTACTACTTAGAATTATGTTTTTATCTATAATATCTTTATTTTCTAGTTTAGTTTTTCCTAATTCTATAGATAAAGATTCATTTTCCAAAGATAGCTCTTTATTTTTGATTTGTGCATTTTCCAATTCATCTTTTAGAATTGTTTTCTCATCTTTTAATAAACCAATTTTAATTTCCATCCTATTTATTTTAGCAATGAATTCTTTGTTTAACTTCTTTTGTTCTCTAAATTTTTCATCTAGTTCCATGCTAATTTCTAAAATTTCATAATAAGTGAGTTCAGGACATACCTCGTCTGTATTTTCCATAAAACATACATTGGCTTGTTCTTAGTCACTGTCACCATCAGATGAAGATGAATAGAGTCATCTCATGTAACTTGAAAAGTTCTTCTTTTCTTAAATTTCTCGATCTTTTGCTTTTTCTTATCATTCTTTGGACAATCTTTGTTTATATGATCAAACTCATCACAACTGAAGCACTTAACTATAGTTTGATTTGTTGAACTTGGTTTATTACCCTTCTAGAGTTTGGCCATCTTTCGTAATTTCTTGAATTTGTTGTACCTTTTAGCTATGAATACTATCTCCTCTTCACCTAAATCTAAGCCATCGTTATTTGCTGGAAAAGCAATATTTTTCTTTTCCGTATTCTGTTCTTTTCTAACCTGCAAATTAGCTTTATAGCACAACAAATTTCCAATTAATTCTTCAACTTTGAGTTAGGAAAAATCGTTAGCCTCTTCTATAGCTGGGATTTTTCTTTCCCACTCGTTAGTTAAAGAATTCAAAACCGTGTGACTAAATCAAAATTAGTGAATTTTACTCCAAGTGCCATTAGATCGTGTTAAATTGTTTGGAATCTAGTGTACATATCACTAATGGTTTCTCCGACCTTCATTTTGAAAGATGAAAGCTGATTTTGCAAAATTGATATTTTTGTTTGCTTAATTTTTGTAGTGCCTTCGTGAGTGATTTGTAAAGTTCTCCATATATCATAATCAGTTGTGCACATCATGACACCTGAAAACTCATTCTTATCTATTACACAAAATAAAAAATTCATGACTTTTGAGCTGTTGGAAGTTGTTTCTTTTTGGACATTCGTCCACGCACTCAATTCGATGGCTAGTACTTCATATTTCTTTTGAGTGGCAGCCCATTTTTCCAAACCTTTTGCTTCCAAAAAAAAATTTCATACGTGTTGACCAGTATGCATAATTAGATCCATTAAAAAGTGGGGGTCTTCATGTTGATTGATCTTCTTGAAATATACTATTAGTGTTATAACTTCCCATATTAAATCAATGATGCAAATACAAGTTACTGTAATTTGACCTAACCTTCCTCTGATACCAATTGAAAGTCCTTGATAGGATCGTATCTGTGTCTTAACTATAGTAAGTCGTAAAATCAACTAGTATAAAAAGATGCAAATTGAAAGTCTATGATAGGTTCGGACCTCTCATCCTAAATCTAGTCCCAAAGCTCCCCTTCGACTTTCTTACTAATACAAACCGCCCTCACTTTGCCCGGAGGAATAGGCTTATAGATGATAAATTGCTTTGACAAGATTGTCTTCTTTACAACACATATTTTGACTGACTTGTACAAGTTTCTCCTATAATCTCCTTGAGTTAATATGAGAGTTTGAATATCTTGAGAGTATAGAAGACATTGAGTGCTTTATTGAAACTTAGAGAATAATAAGTATAGAGAGCTTTCAGAAAGTATAGAATAGATCTAGAAAGAATTAGTCATTTGAAACCTTGAATCAAGATATATTTATATTAAGTGAAAAAATTTCATGAAAGATTACACCCTTTGAAATAAAACTGTTTGTCTAAAAAGTTGTGTCTTTTAGAAAAAATCGTTTTGAAATGAATAAGAAGGTCGTGTCTTTTGAGAAAGAAGAAGTACCCTTTCAGAAATATAAGTCGTATGCCAAGACAGACGTCTGTCCTTATAGTCAGATGTCTGTTCATGTATTTTTGATACAATTCAAATACATGAACAAACATCTGTCCATATAGAGACAGACGTCTGTGTTGTTAGGAAATTTTTCCAGAGACCTTCAATAGACTTTTGTTCCTATAGGACAGACGTTTGTGCTGAGTCTTGGACTTCAGCTTTAGATGTTTGTGTCTATAGAAAAGATGTGATCTAGCACAGACTTAGTATATAATATATATATATATATATACATATATGTGTGTGTGCGCGCACAACTTCTCATATGATCACAAGGAGATTTTATATTTAATTCTAATACATAAAAGGTAATATAACGATAGAATTTGTTAGTGCAGATAAACAAGTTGCCGACATATTTACAAAACCTTTAAATGAGACGTCTTTATATAAATTTACGACAAGGTTTAGGCATCTACTCATATTCTGAATTATAGAATTTCATTTCTATAAAAATTGATTTCCTTAATAAGAATAAGTGTCCTATACTTACTCTTGTTTTATTCTGCACATGTGGTCTAAAAATAAAAAAACTCCCTATTTTGATGAAATATAAATAGTAAATACTCCGTTATAAATACAACTTTGCATGTTAAAACAAATTCAATATATTTATCGATACAATGTCAAACAATTTTACATCTTATCTTAATATCACAATTACTACCGATAGCTCCGCAATGACTCCGCATCCACCTACACCAATATCTAGACATGAACCCATGTACAAATGGGAGGATTATAGGACTGGTTACGCACCATATTCAAAGAAGGCTAAGAAAGCTCTTTTAACTTCACCAGATACCAGACGAAAAATTGATGAAATTCATCTCTTTCAGGAGAAACAACTACGTCTTCAGAAAGATCTCTACTTCGAACAAAAAGTTATGTCTACTCGGTTTAGTTTCCTATAACAAATCGCAATAAAATTTTGCGGGTCAAAAATTAAAATTGTTTCTGAACCTCTTCCGAAAATTGTCCACCCACTTGATCCGTCTTCATCCTATCGTACATCAGCGGATCCAGTCAATCCATGGATGTCTCCAAAAAGACGTCCTTATTCGCAAATTCATGGGAAAGGAACTACAACAAGAATGAAGGCTCAAAGAAGAAGACTCCATAATAATACATATTCGCCACATAAATTCTTTTTACTTCCTGTATTTGATAAATGCTACATTAAGATAATGCACTATTAAAAGTGTTTAACTAATTATTTTTTTAAGAAAAAATTAATTGTTTGATGAGAACTGGAAATTATATAAGACATATGTCTGTTATGAAAAAAAAAACAGACGTTTGATAATGAATCAATATATATATATATATATATATATATATATGGTTTTAGCACAGACGTCTGAAATTTTTACTAGATGTCTGTACAAACTTTCGGGCTAAAAACCATGTAATGACAGACATCTAGTATAATTAAATTCAGACATATGTCGCTCCTTCAAAACTCTATGTTTAATTCCATTTCAGCACAGACGTCTGATCATGTTCCACCAGACGTCTGTCTATGGTCTCGGGAAGTTGTATACTGACAACGTAGACATCTGGTAACCATGTCAACAAATGTCTGACTCTTTATCTGAACCTTTTTTACCCCTCCTTATATATAATCCTTTTCATTTTTTACCATTTCACTTTTACAGTTACCCAACCCAAACCCTAAATTTGAAAATCCCAATTTCCAATTTTCATAATTTCCCAAATTAATGGGTAAAAAACATACGAATTCAAAGAAATAAAAGGACGTTGAAGCAACAACATCTCAGCAGCCAGAAGAAACTCCAAATTACGCAATGGAGGAACAAACAACCAATTGGATGAACGCCAAAGGAGGACCAAAATTGTTGTAATCACTCAAGAAAAAAATCAATTCATTTAGGTCCTTTTTATCCACTAGGTCAATTATCTCATTATGATGTTAACAATATGCTCACACGAGCAAGACTTACACATTTAGTGGAGTATGAAGACAATAAAGAATGATAGACACTCTTGCCATTTACCTATTTTTTGTTAGTCTCTATTCACTGGCAATTTGGAATCCTCCTGATCCAGAAAATTGGATTTGGTCGATGGTTTATAAACAAGTAATTAATATTAATGTCGAGATGATTGGTCAGATTCTAAAGACATCTTTCGCTGGGGTGAAATTACAAGATATTCTCGATATGAGATATAAACCTAGAGACCAGATTGCTCATCAAATTTGGGAGGATAAGTTTTCACGAATGACTCCTTCATAAGTTCGTCCTAGGCTAAGACTAATCAATCTTATGTCAATTAATACATTATTTCCACGTCTTGGGAGTCTGAACAAGTCTATAGTCATGATCACAAAACTCTATATGCAATATTTGGGAATGCTCGGGTGAATTGGGCTCAATATATTTTTGATCAGATAAAGAATTCTTGGAGCCCTGTTAAACGAAGTATTCTGTATGCTACCTATCTTATGTGTATATTTCGATCACAAGAAATTACACTTTATCTTTCGACATATCCGGAAATACCAGTTCAAACTAGTGGAATATGCTTTGCTGCTCTTATGCATCTACCTATTAGACCTCCACAAATAATCACATTCGAACAATGGCAAGGACGACAAAAGCTTCCCAAAGATCCAATTCAACCTCCACAACCCCAGCTACATCATAGGCGTGAAACTCAGGCCAAAGAAAGCGAACCCGCTGAATATTATTCTGATCCAGAAATACAAGAAACACATACTGTGACAGAATCTGGAGAAAATATTCACGATAAAACCTTGCAGAATCAACAGCATCTTTCTCTTAATCAACAAGTCTTAAGAATGAAATTCACCCTACTAGAATGCTCCTTCTCAACACAAATGAATAAGTTGAGAAAACCATAGACAAGGTCGTTAATACACTTGGAAAAATAATCTACAAGGTTCGTGGATGTTATTCGTATAGGTCTTCATCGGCATCTCCAACTCCACCTCCTCCCTAACCAGTTTTCAGGAACTTATGTCGGGTTCAAGTACTCAAGTTCCATAACCTCATGCACCTGGTAAGGATCCGGTTCGTGAAGAAGAAGAATAGGAGAGTGATTGGCCACCGGATGATGCCCCGCACTATGGATAACTTGCTTTCAACGGGTTGTCTATCGAGGAAAATGTGACGTACAATGACGAATCACAATGGCCACAATACAATGACCATTCATCTGACTTGTGAGGCTATTTTACGGGTTCTTAGGTTTATCATCATCACGGTTATTGTTAGTCTATGTTATGTTTCTACTTATCTTTAATTAGACACTTTATGGTTTGTATTAATACTTTTATGTGTTTAACACTCTATGTTTGTATTGTAACTCTATATGCTTGAACCGATGCTTTGGTATTATGATTTGTTTTATCACTTGTATGATTATTTTTTATAATGACAAAGGGGGAGAAAAAGGGGATCATTAACACTAGGGGAGCACTAAAATCGTATAGTTGTCATCATTAAAAAGTGGGAGAATGTTAGATCCACTATTTTGGATTTTAATGACAACAACTATACAATTGTAGGAAGTATATATTGTGTTATGTAATAATGCAGGATATCAGGAAGAAGAAGGAGAACTCATGATTAAAGATTATAAGACATACTCAAGGACATCACAAAGGTTATATTATGTATTAGAACTAAATGTACAATCTCCTTGTGATCATATGGGAAGTTGCATAAAAGAATATAAGTATGTGCTAGGTCAGACATCTGTTCTATAGAAACAGACATCGAAAGCTAAAGTCAGGAAATTATTCCAAGACTCAGCACAAACGTTTATCCTATAGGAATAGACGTCTGTTGAAGGTCTCAGGAAAAAATTCCTGACAACACAAAAGTTTGTCTCTATATGGATAGACGTTTGTTCATGTATTTGAATTATATCAAATATACACGAATAGACATCTGACCATATGGACAGATGTCTGTCCTGGCATACGACTTATATATTTCTGAAAGGGTACTTCTTCTTTCCTAAAAGACACAACCTTCTTCTTCATTTCAAAATGATTTTTTGGTAAAAGACACAACTTTTCAGTTGAAGTTATAATCTATCATCGGGTGGCTGTTGACTGGAATACGTTGTACCCATTGAATTTTGACTTAAGTGGTATCGATTCAGAATTTTCAGAAGAAGAGATTGTTGCAACCTTGAATGAGATGCCTGGAGATAAAGCCCTTGGTCCTGATGGTTTTCCAAACTTCTTCTATGAGAAATACTGGAATCTTATCAAACATGACATTGTAAACATTTTCAAAGAATTTCATGCTGGTACTTTGAGGTTGGATGTGTTGGGTTATGCAAATGTTGTCTTGACAACCAAAAAGGAGGGGAATGTTTCTACTGTGGATTTTCGACCGATTAGTCTTTTGAATAGCAACTTCAAATTGATCACGAAAGTTCTTGCGAATCGGTTGAAGGCAAAAATGGATGAACTTATTGACAAATCGTAGACGGTTTTTATAAAAGGGCGATTTATTCTAGATGGTGCAGTTCTTGTTCAGGAGGTCATTTCATACAGCGACAGACATAATGTACCTTGCGCAATTTTAAAATGGATTTTGCGAAGGCCTTCGACATCGTTGATTGGAGATTCATAATGGATTTTCTCAAAGCAAGAGGGTTTCCTGCTAGATTGTTGAGCTGGATCTATAGTATTCTAACTTCAAGTCATTCTAATATTTGTGTCAATGGTGTGGCTGGTAATACAATTGTCTCTAAACGTGGTTTGAGACAAGGGGACCCTCTCTCTCCTCTTCTTTTTGACTTGGCAGCGGACGTTTTTTGTCGGATTTTGCAGGTTGCAAGTGCTAACAATATTATCCAGAGCTTTGGAAGAGACCATATCATTGGGTTATTAATTTCTTGAAGTATGCTGATGATACTATTATATTCAGTAATCCAGAATGCAAATACATTGCTTCTCTATAGTTTTTTGCTTTATGCCTTTGAAAGTTTATCTGGTTTAAAAATTAATTTTCATAAGAGCAGTGTTTACACTCTGGGTTGTAGCGTTGATGTGAACAGTAGTTGTGCTGAGATGCTTAATTGTAAGGCGGACTCGTTTCCACTCTATTATCTTGGGGCTTACATTCAACCAAAAGTATAGATGAAGTGGGACTGACAGCTTGTAATTGACAAAGTTGATCAGAGAATGGCGAGGTGGAAAGGGAGTTGTCTTTCTAAGGTGGGAAGGCTTGAACTCGGTGCTCTCAGCTATCCCCTTGTATTGGCTATCTTTTTATTTGTGTCCTGGATGGGTGATTGAGAAAATAGATGATTTCGTCGAAACTTCTTCTGGACAGGCACAAAGGACACTCACAAGGTTAGCTGTCTTTTCTCTTGGGAACAGGTATGCAAATCCAAAAGTCAAGGAGGCTTGGGTGTTTTAAATTTGCGTAACATGAACTCAGTCTTGTTATGAAAATGGCTATGGATTATGTTAAGTGATAAAAGAGTTTTTTTGGGAAAGAATGGATTATCAGTACCTGTTATGGAGGGGCTTTTGACTGGAATGCGAATGTTTCTCACTGCTCTTCTTCTGGCGAGGCATTATGAAAAACGTTCATTAAGATTAGTGCGAGTATTGTTGTAAAATGTGGACGTAATGCTTCCTTTTCGTTTGGTAGTTAGTTGCTTCCAATTTCACTATGCAACGAGTTTGCAGATTTGTTTGACATTGCTTGCAATTAACACTTCACAATTTACGAGATGTATAATATGGATGCTGATACATTCCCATGGAGGCTGAATTTTTGTAGACTTGTTACCGGAAATGCATTACTTCACTTGTGTTGTCTGGTTCGTTTACTTGAGGGTATATAGCTGTCTGATGATGGGGACGATGAATTTTGCTAGAGTCTTGGAGGAAATAACAAAGTGTTTCGCTTTGATCAACTTTATAAGCTGATGAACTTTGTAGGAAGGAGATTTTCTGGTTTTGAATGTATGTGGAACTTCAAAGCGGTGCCTAACAAGTCAAAATTCATATGTGGACGATCATGCATAACAGACTTAATACGGTGAGCAGATTGCGTCAAAAAGGAGTCCATGTCACTGATGGCTGTGTTTTCTGTGATTAAGATGACGAGAATTACTTGCACCTATTCATTGATTGTGACTTCACGTTCTATGTTTGGATGAAATGCCTTTTTTACCTTAACATTAGCTTAGACCAGGCTTGCTTCATCACTGATCAATTCCACTTTTGGCACAACATTTTTTGTTCACTTCCCGATACACCCATGCGACACATGTTTGCTGCTTTTAATTTTGCTTATGTTTGGATTCTTTAGCATGAGAGAAACTCTAGAAAATTTAAATGCAAATTGAAACCGCCAAATACTGTTATTCATTGCATTCTTAGGTTTGTTTCTTCATGGTCAGGTGGCAGCATCGAAGTGTAGTTTGATGATACAATCGGAGCTCGGGTCATGGATCGTGCTCGAGGCAGAAGAGTCTGATGGCGTGGGTTTAGCTTGTTAGTTCCTGTATGTATGTATATGTATCACTCTTTGGCTACTGCACTATCGTGCCTACGAGAATGTGATATGTTTTGGGATGTATATATCATTGTAAATACACGCATCCTACAAGCCACTATGTTTTAGTATTGTATGGTTAATGAAGTAAGGCGTGAATCACTCGATTCTCCACCTTTTGCATCAAATTTTTTTTTATAATCTTTCATCAAAACTCTACACTTATTTTAAATATATCTTGATTCAAGATTTCAAATTACTAATTCTTTCTAGATTTATTCTATACTTTCTGAAAGCTCTCTATACTTGTTATTCTCCAACATTTCAATCAAGCACTCAACTTCTTCTATACTCTCAAGATATTCAAACTCTCATATTAACTCAAGGAGATTATAGGAGAAACTTGTACAAGTCAGTAAAAATCCGTGTTGTAAAGAACACAATCTTGTCAAAGTAATTTATCGTCTGTAAGCCTATTCCTCTGAGTGAAGTGAGGGCATTTCGTGTTAGTAAGAAAGTCGAAGGGGAGCTTTGGAACTGGATGTAGGATGAGAGGTCCGAACCAGGATAAAATACTAGTGTGATTACTTCTTACTTTGTTTGCATCTTTATATACTAGTCGATTTTACTACTTTCTATAGTTAAGACACACATACGATCTTATCGTAGACTTCCAAGAAGTTCAAAGAAAAGGATTTTAGTGTGGAAAAATGAAGATAAACATTCTTTAGAGAGGAATTGTTAAAGTTCAATAAGGTCTAGAGGAGTAAGTGTTTTTGGATGGTAAAAGTAAATTTTAAGGCCGCTTGAGCCTAACAACATATATGGTTTTAGAATGATTTTTTTAAATAATGATAGTTCTACAAAAAAAATGGTATTATTGTAACTCCATAAAAATATTATATTTTTCAAGAAAGATCATATATAAGATATTAAAGGGTAAGTTAAGTTTTGGAAAAGAGAATTTGGAAAGTTTACTCGAATCGGGTTGGACAACATAAATGTAACAAATAAAAGGAATTATGGATAAAAAGGTTAAAAGCGTGGGTTTGAAAAGAGAATGTAGTAAAGCTAATAAGTCATGAAGACTCTACTTGGAGGGTGGAGTATACATTATAATATTTGGTCAAGTTGTAACACAAAGTGGGCTATGCCGGACTAACTAGAATGGGTTCAACAATGAGAGTACATGAACGGATGGACGAGTCGGAAGGGAACAATTTTTTAAGTGGTAAACTAGCGTTTCAGTTCCAAGGCTTGTGATACTTTTTCTCACGGTGACTAGACTGTGTAAGATGGTAAAGCTTTCTAATGAATTTGGATAGGGTGTATGAAATTTGTATGGTTCATTAACTACAATAGAAAAAGATATAAGAGATGGATAAAGAGCATGAGTCACTAGTTCGTTATTATATGGCACGACATCAACTAGTTCAACAACAGGATAATTTATCTCATAGCGAGAATATTTAGATGAAGTAACTTGGGAGACAAAGGAGAGAATCCAAGTTTTTTCTCATATCTTTTTCACAATATATGTTAGATATTCCTCATTAGGATCTTTATTTATTTAACTTAGGGGAGAGTAGATCTTATGGATTGAGCATATGGATGGCAGGGATGGATGTAAACGTGTTATTAGAATGTACTATATATTGTAGCACCCCACATTTTCAGAATTAGTAATTAATATGAATTAACTATTAAATTGAGAAAATAAACAGTTTTGGAATTTGGACATGAGGCTTATATTACCGCATTCATGGCGATTTTTTGATCACTTCACATATAAAATATGCTCAAACGGAGTTTGAAGGAATAAGTTAATGACGTTCAAAGTTCAATATTGGAGAATATTAATATGCATAAACACATGTTTGTGTATATATAAGTATGCATATGTAAGGATTCCGGAAATAAACATATGTTAAGGTATGAAAATTTAACGTACGTTACAAACATAAACAAATCAAACAATAAATGAATTTAAGAATGAGATTAACATTATACAAGTAATGTTATGAATATAAACACATCAACTAATGGAATTTTAAATATGTAATTAAAACATGAAGACCAAAACACGTCCCAGAAAGGCCTATGCGTGTCGATCTCGCTACGGTTGGGTCGACCCTAGCGGTCGACCGCCCAAAAGGAGCTGTCGACCCAAACATAATTCGAAACTGAATGAACCACACTGCTTTGAACCCTTATAAACAAATGTGCACATATAAACTTCGAACTCATTGTGCTGAATGGGTACGGAAGCCCTGTCACTTTTCTTTCTTATAACTCGCAGAAATTTAGCATTATGTAAATTAGTAATTTAATTAGATTCCTAAATGGGAATTTGAGACAAATTGGGATATGATCATGAAATTTGCATCATTGCATTCGTAATGAAATGTTGGTTAGCTTTCATGTTTGGAACTTCGCAAATGAAGTCCATATGAAAAAGTTATGCCAAAAAATGAATATATGTAACGACCCTGTGGATTTTCGACACTGAAAATCGACATAAATTCAGTTACCGTATCTAATGCCGATCTTCCAAGCACTGGAAACACAGAAACATTATTAGAAAGAATTTAGAGGGTGAGAAAAGAAAGAAAGAAATATTAGAATAGAAGAAAGAAGAAGAACATCACATCAGAATCTCACAGCGGAACAGATAAAATATAATATCAAATCTCTTTATACAAAAGAACTGTATATACATACCAATCATCATAGTACAACATATATTAATCACAGTGGAAATACTTTATATAACTAGCAGTGAAGCCTCCTGCTTCTAGCTCCTGAACTCCAAGCGAATCCTACCGGGAAATATACTCGGTCTGACCTGAGCACATTTGAAGCAAAGCAATATTTACCGGGTCAGTCTGGAATACTTTCAGTGATAAATTCACTGCACAACAACTTGTTTAACTTTGGAAAATCCTTTTGAAATAAAAGGGTAATAGTAAGACCAGCCTGCACATAAACACAGACGGTTTTTACCTTAGTATAACCCAAAACATTTTTGAAATCATACTTTAATATTACAATTGTGTCTAAATACAAATAGATAACAATCTAGCGGAACGCTAGCATCTCACGCTCCACATATGTAGTATACAATCAAAACCACGGGCGCTTACTGGAGATTGGATTTCGACCTTGACAAGGTATGGGTCCACCTGCCGATAGTGTATATCTAGAGGCGAATACACTGGGTTCAACAAGAATGTCTTGCAACCCGGCCCATACATGACCGACCACTCATTTCGCTTGAGTGTATCGAATGTATATCACCGACGGCTAGGATCAGCAACCGTCTCCCGAAAAAGGGACAGCATTGAAATAGATTCAAGAAGAAAATGGAATTTCTCTAGATAGGTGATTATACATCCTAATGGGAGCGACCCACATAGCCATGCTGCCTGCCCGATTTTTGTAATTTCCCGGTTAATGAAGCTTGAGGCTAAAATTTTCCTTTTAGAACATCTGGTCATCATTCACTTTGAATGCCACATTGTCAGATCCGCCAGATATCACTAATTTACGTCCACAAAAATACTCTAGTGGTTCGGCTAAGAGAACCGTCGTCCTCCACCACCAACTATGATATGTTTGAAAAAATTAACGTACGTGATCCTTTTGGAAATACTCTGTCAGACATCCATCCATACAAGTCATCCAGGAACAGGATGAGCCGAAGGCACCCTCTTACTGCATCCTTATATAGGAATCACCCCAAGGATCAGTAGAGAAGTCCTTGAAATCTGTAGATTTCAATCACGACAGAATCATAAACCAAATAACTCTAGTTGCAAGCCAGAGAAATTCAACAAGTAGTCCTTCCGCTTATGAAGATCCACGGTCTTCAATTTTTCCATCTTCAATTACCATCTTCACGTATATGTTGTTTCGGAATGGTTTCCGAATATAATTTCGATCGTGGTCTTTCCGTACCAACAATCGTATTGGTCAAGTTTGGTAGTCGGTGATTTAACTATCAAATAACAATCGTGTCATTAAAATGATTTCACTGATTCAATATTTGGCATTACTTGGCCTATTAAAATATATTTAACAAATTCGTTAATCAACCATCAAAAAACATTATATTTATTCTTTAATTTATTATAACAAAATCCGTTTTATATGTTTTAGAGTATGGGTATATACTCACTTTCCATTTCTATTGGGAATGTCGATATATTTTCAAAAAAAAAACTTTTTCCCATATTCCCTTAAGTTTGGCATCTCAATATATATAAATATATACATATATATTTTACTTAATGGTATTAACAAGTTACCAATTCTGATATGGCCCAAATGTCGACTTATATAATTTAAACCAAATATATTTATTTACATTGCAACTAATACTGTAGTATTCTTTATATTACAAAATCTGACATTTAGTGTCCAATATTATTTGTATAGGATAAAACCAATTTCAACACTCCCACTCGTCCCAAACTAATACCATTCCTCGATAATAGTGAAGTCGTTCAAGTTGGGGTATTCTGTTTACCTATCAGACCTTGATCGACAACATTCTCATCTCAGAATAATAATAGTTCCGTCACTTAACCACTGATATTAAAATTCTCATTTACCACTTCGATTTCAAACTTGGTTTTATAAAACCATTTCTTATATTTGAAATCCTCGTTCAAAAATCTTTTGCTTAATTCCTTTATTTAAGTAAGTATTCACTAAAAACACGACTTTTAACTTAAGACATTATTTCACTTATACTTTTGGGTTTTATATAACAATCTCACGTCAAACAATATGTTTCCTGTCTATTCGGGCATTCTTAAAATAAAACTTTTACCTTGTATTTTACAACTAAAATCCGCTTACCCCTACCTTACAATAAAACCTTTTTAACTTAGATTTAAATTCCAAAGTTCCCTTACTCATACTTCACACAAAATTCCCTTTGCGATGTTTCGCTTAATCCAATTCTTAAACATTTAAAGTCCTCATTTTGATTTAAAGACCCTTTTTAAACCTCGCTTGGATTTCTTCCTAAATACTTAAAATACCATTTACCATCCTTTCCCAACTTCTTAAATTTTATTTTAAAACCACTACTATATTTCAATATATTTTTAGTCTATTAACCATCTTCCCTAATAATTTCATTCGATTGAATTTACTTTACTTAATTTAGAAATTAAGTAAAACCTTGTTTAAACCCCTAAATCTACTTAACAATTCAATTTGCCAATCTCGTTTGAAACTTGAATTATAACTCTCTTTATAACTCTTTTCGCCCCTTTGATCAAACCATATCACTACTTAATCACCTCTCAAATAAATTCCAATTAAAAGCCATCGTTTTAATTATTATTATTTAAAATAATAATTAACTTATATTAATTCAATTTAAAATGGTTAACCTTGCTATTAACTAAAAATAGGATAATTATTATTAATTAAAATAATAATTAACTTATACATTAACCATATTAAAAATGGTTAACTTTGATATTAATTAAAAATAGATTTTTTTATCATTTTTAAAAGCTTATTAAATAAAAATCAACTCCATTAACACTAAACAATTCGATAATTTTGTTAATTTATAGTTAATCAAAGATTAACTAATAATTTAACACTAAACAATTCAATGATTTCCTCAATTTATAGTTATTCGGATATTAACTAATATTTAACACTAAACAATCTCGATAATTACTATGGAGTCTAGTTAATCGAAGATTAACTACCACTTAACACCCTTCGTTACATTTAACGAATATTCAGAAAATTTAAATCAAATTAATTCCATTATCAATTTCAATTACAACGGTCGATTTTACCAACCGTACATATCAGTTAACAATTAACTGATTTTCACTTGTCATTTCACCTTTTAAATTAATTAAATAATTTAATTAATTTAAAAACATCATTTAATTGTTTAAATTTTTTTTCATTTCACCAATCCGTATATAAATCCTTGGGTTTTGTTTAACTAGTGTAAACCATTTCAATAATTTCTCTTATAAACTCGATTTAAAATATTTTTTTATAAATTTATAATTTAATTATATATATAAAATAATTGAAGAATTTCAGTTTAGCTATAAAATAACTTATAACTTTGAAACTGCGTCGTTCACCTGACGGTAGAACAATGTTTAAAACAATATATTTTAGGCCATTCACTGCCAATTACCCAATCAATACTGTCGATTGATTTCAATTACAAACACGATGAATATATATTCAAGCATCCACATTCAAACCGGTTTTGGTGTCAGTCAGGGTGTAAATTCATATATGAATAATATGCACCACAAAAAAAAATACAGTTTATTTGAGGAATCCAGTTGGATCCTTCCAACCTGTCCTTCTCTGCATCATAGATATCACTTTGATAACAATATATGAATCAAATTTCAATAATCTATTATTTAAAACTGACGAGTATAAATAACAACAATCAATCAAACAACTAATAGCATCCATAGCAGCCAATCAACCAATTTCTACTGTTAACGGTCAATTATATTTTTTCTATGAATTTAACACATCATAGAATTCCAGAGGGAGTGAGAATTAACTTACCGGTTTAATTCTGGTTGACGATTGCCGCGTTTGTTGCATTTAATTTGAAACGAACACTCAAAATTATCTGAAAATCCAAATAGATCCAATCGAATGCCAGTCAGCACTATTGTTTAGGTCTTGTCCGTGCGATCCCAACGGATCGTTAATAAACTGACACATCAACAACGCTTCACACGTTTTCTCCTTTTTCTGCTCCTCAAACCCGTTCCTCTCCTTCGTTCTTCTTCACGAATGAAGTTCGCCCCTAACATTCGATCGCCGGCAGTTGCTCGGTCCACCGGAACACCCATCGACCCCGCCACCGTCGCCGCACCTCCGAGCAGCCATCATACCCTGAGCGCTGTGACCCCACAGTGCCTCGTTCACCTAGAACTCGACCAAACCCGTATTCTGTTTATCTCTTGAGATAACCGCTGCCACCAATCGAACTAGGCTGCCGCACCACCATTAATGCCACCGCTGGCCTTCCATCTACCACCCCTTTCAGAGACCTTCCACCCATTCGCCACCAGCCCGCTAGAAAACCCTGAAATCCCAACGCAGCTTTCAAAATTCAATCCCAAAACCCCATCTCCGTTCATCTCATCGCCACGGCTTCCACCCACCATCGGAGAACACCAGATCGGTGCCAAATCGAAGCTTGAACTTCCCTCTTCATTTTCCAACAGGTCTGGGCTTCTGAAATTGACCACATCTCCTCCAACTCAGCAAAGAACGAAACCTGTTTTTCAACTTTCCTCGCTATTTCAAGCCACCACACTCGACGAAACCTCCCCAAATTTTTGTCATAGCTAGCCATCGACACGATCTATAACTTTGCTTCAGATTCCCATGGCCGATTCATCCCAGAGTGGAAGATTTAAATTAATTTGTAAAGAGGGACTTCTCTGCAAATTTACATGATGATTTTCTGATTTGGGGGTTTAGGTTTGGGGTGATGGGTTTATATAGGAGAGGGAAAATGTTATTTTAATGTTGAGGTGACTAATGATATGACTAACGATTTTTATTCTTGCTTATCGCAATTACTGAACGTTGTTTATTGGTTGTCGTGCTCACATACAAACCCCGTTCAAGATAAAAATGGACGTCATGATACAATTTGACGTTATGGACCTAATGAAACTTGTTTCGTCGAATTCCAAGTCTGTTTTCTCGAACGATGCTCATTCATGCCCGAATGATCGATTTTTTTGCTTTTATTTTGCCACGCTCAGAGATTAAATCCAATTGACGCACAACTCGAAATCTAGCAATAATTTACTATTTTGGTCTCAAAAAAAAATTGTTTCGTCGAAAACGGAGGTCGTTTGAATAAAGTCCCTTTTAAAAGGTCCAATTTACTTTAAAATAAACCAATTTTAAATTACCTCAATATAATATAAATAAAATATTGTTATTGGCCATACATGACCAGAATTTCATACGCTACCACAATAAAATATCACAGGTTGAATTTCAAGCCAAATCAATGTTCAAAAAAATAAAAACCCTTTGTTTTATATAAATAAATCGCTATAATTTATAAAGGAATTCGATAGCGACTATTTTAATTTTTGATTTGAACATAAAACAAAATCTACGCTATGAAATCTGGATTTTTCTCCCCTATTAGAAAAATATTATCCAACAGATTCAGACGTTTCTTGTTTTGAGAAAATCCACTTGTTTTGGATCCTGTACAGCCAATTAAAGTTCAAAACGTCATATTACGAACTACCGCGCCGCTGCAGCTCGTTTTATATTTAAATTATAAATTATTTGCTCAACCGTTGTTTTATAAACGAAATCGTCACTATAATTTCAATATGAACCAATTTAAATTACCAGATCACAGTATATTTTAAATTCAACATTTTCCAAATATTCTGGAATTAAAATATTTTTATTATTTAATATAAATAAATATTCAAAAGGAAATGGTTAAGTCCAATCATTTAAATTCAAATAAATATTTTAAATAAATAAAATAATCAATTAATTCAAATAATTAGGCAGAAAAGTATGGGATGTTACAATATAGATGGATAATAATTAAATAAATAAAATTTATCAACTCTTTCCATAAAACATTCGAGCCCACTGGAGCTAGGTCGACTAAGATGATTGATCGAATGATCGACCAGGCGGTCATCGGCTGCATCAATTGCTTGCTCCATGGCAGTTATAGTTTTTATGGTGATTTTTTAAATATAAACGAATAGATTTTTATGAAATGAAATATGGTGGTTCCGTGTCATTCAACGCCTATAAATATAAGTCCGGTCCCTTTACATTTTCTCATATTTTTTGGAGGCATTAAAGATGCTCATCCATTTTCATTTCTCTAATCTCTTCCAAACTTTCTCGGTTAACATATATTTCTATTCAAACAACAAGAATTCGAGAGAATGAACGCATGTTCACAAGAAAAAATAGGTTTTTATCTATAAGGTAATTTCTTAGATTTCTATTCTTTACTTTCTTTCCCTATTCCAATTCTTTTCCAGTTATACAAAGTTTGATACATATACATGTCCTCTTTTTATACATATTATATACATCTATAAAGATTTGGGAATGAAACCTAAAAGTTGTAGTTCAAATCTGAGATATGAGGAAAGCTTTATTGGTGTGTAACAACCTGCCCAAAATGGGCCTAAATCCCGACCCAGAAAAGGCTCATCGGAGCTTAGAGTCATTATAAACGGATCATTGGTTCATATAATGATTACCTAAATAGAGCCAACTAAAAACGAAATCAGAATCTCACAGTGGAAGGGATAATATATAATAACTGAAAATATATGTACCATTGATTTTAACCATAATAATGGAAATTACCTCAAGTTCAAGCTGGAATAAAAGGTACATCAATAATAATATTATCCTATGAATTATAGTAAACTGCCGAACATGATAATAATAACTATAGATCCTCTTTCTCATGCTCCAATCTCCACAACTGCATCAATCAAGTGTTCCTACCCACTAACCTGTAAAATTATTGTGAGGAGGAGGTCATAACAATAAACTCTAGTGAATGAAAATCAAATTATTTTAAGGAACAACTATTTTCCATGTTTGGCGGTATGAATTCATCAAATTATGTCTGTGAGTTCTAACACACAATCAAACATATGTAATAATGAAAAGGACTACAGTCACTTAAGGCCTACATATTATTTATAAAGGCGGATTCTATTATCACTTAATACCCTACGAGGTGGACTCAATTTGGTCAACTAAGGCCATTAGATAAATACTTATTTATGGGTGGATTTGTTCGATCACTTAAGAGCCTATAGTAGACCCTAGTCTCTTAAGACCTCTTCCTATAATCGTCAACGCTATCAAATATTCTCTCTCTTGTAATACGAGAAATAGTAAGTAGCCACTTACTACCGGTTTAGGTAGACACTCAAAGTCATTAAGACCCTCCGGTGGACCCTCTTGTTTTTATTAAACTGGTATTACGAGTGAACTCCTAGTCATAATAATTTCCTTAGATGAGCGGTCTTTTATAAAGCTTTCTAATTTCTCGGCATTACATTATTACTGCCTATCCCTAGGATATCCCTCACACAAAACCTAGAGGAATCAGACAACTTCCGTAAAACTACCGTACTCTACGTAATATTTTAAGACCATTTAATACCTCATGACTATTTGAGAAAGGTGGACCTCTTGACCATTTAAGAAATTTTTAAGGAGGAGTCCCATGACATGGATCCTAAAACAAGGAGTGAATCTTAGGAACATACCAATTCCTAACTACTTAATATCCAAACTAGGTAGGTCGGCCACTTGATACCTTCCTCGATGCAGGCCTACTATGCATATACACACACATACACACACTACACCATAACAGCCAATTTGGCACACAACGCTGCAGGGATAAAATACGGGTTATAGCCGTATCATATTTGATAGTGCTTATATCCGTATCAAACTACATTTTGCGATCCGCACCACCCTAAGCACCCTAAATCCGACCGTCCATCAAGGATGCTCCAGATCAGTTAATTTGACATGGCCTTTGGCCAAATCTAATGCTTATCATATTATGCACCTCTCTAGGCACTCCAAACACAAATTTTGGCTGCTCCCTTTTCCTTTTATTTTACTTTAATGGTGACCGAAAACCCAAATTAGGGTTTTAGGTCGCCAAATCGTGCCTCCACCTTCCTCTATAATCTCCTCCTCTGGCAAAGATGAACAACCCTCTCCAACTTTGCACTAGTTAGATGATGACTAGGGTCCCCTGATTACGGTCTTCGGCTTTGCACTAGTTAGATGATGATTAGGGTTCCCAAATTAGGGTTTCCGAAGATGATGATTCGATTTGTGTGTCTCGAGCTTTGCCCTAGTTAGATCATTGGCATCATTCCAATGTGCTAATCAACCTTCATCAAAGTCTTAGGTATAATTATAAGTAGCCATGCTTTACCTAATTCAGCTATAAAGTGGAATTTGATTTGCCACTGTAAATGTAAATGATCTACTAGCACAAAGCAAGATTTTCCAAATTTGGGTACAAATTGTGGATTTGGTGTAACACACTTCAGAAATGGTATGAGTCATGAAAAAGATCAACTTATTCTTAATTTGTATCGTTACATTAGGGTAATTCTTTTTACTTGTTCGTATTCTCTTAATGTCACTCTAGCTTTTGATTTTTACTTGTTCATATCTCAACATACTTATAGAGGTTTCTAGTTCGATGCTTAATGAGATATTGCCATTCATGTAGTAATGATGCAAGGATATATGCATGCTTATTAGAACACTTTTACTTATTACTTATGCTTTCTATGGCTTTTTGTTGAACCTTCGGGGTGATGAGCCGAGAGTGCAATGCCATATGGGAAGGAGTCGAAGGAGGAATTGGTAAAATTAGTGGAAGGAAAGGGGCTCAAGGTTAATATCTATGGTAATGATCAATATGGTCATTTTGTTGGTGATGTCTATTTGAATAACATTTTTATTCAGGTAATTCTGTCATGGTACATCCCTTCATCTAATACGAGAAGTTGTTAGTGTTTTGAACCATACAGGTTATAACTATGCAGTTAAACCATAATTGTGCAGGGTCCGCTGGATTGGGATTTCTGTCATGGTACTAACTAGCAGGAAAAATCAGAGCATTTTTGATATAAACTTTAGGTAATATCTTGCTTTTTTCCATCCCCTCATCTCGGATACACTACATTAGATAAGGGTGATAGAATAGAAATGGCAAGGCTATAGCAATGTTATATCTACATTGCAGCCAAGTGACAAGGAGAATTATAATAAGTTTGTGGTCTAATACTTTTAGAGCGAATTAGTGAGTCATTACGTGAAAATCATGTTTGCGGAGATTTTGGAGAATGAAAAATAAACTGGTTCGAAGCAAAGGAATTGTTTTGGAGAATGAAATCATGTCAGTAGCATTACATAAACATGTTATACATATAATTGACAAATATGCACACACGAATACAAAGATACGATATGCCCTTCACTGTTATCAGTACGAACACAAAGACACGATATTTTGTGTGCAATCAGGCTTTTTTCCTGTAGATTTTGGTGCTTTGTGCTGCTGGAACTCAGGCTGGCTATCACGATTCGGTTTTACTGCCAATCATCAGGTTGGCCTTTTAAGCTTTTGTTTTAAACTGTGTACATATATAAATATTTATGTTGTTATATATAAAAATTTATGATCAGCTTCATGAGCTAGCTTATTCTCATACTGATTTTATTTACAGCAAACACATGGATTTCATTGGCATGATCAGCACGTACGCTCAATCTTCCCGGCCTCGACTGGAGTTATATCAGGTTGATCATATGTTTTTACCTTTTTTGTTAGTTCGTACTATTATGAAAATCTTTGACAGTTTCCTTTGTATATATATGTTTGTATGTTATACATTGTGTTCGTGTTATGAGAAATCTTGTAATGCTTTGAGTATATATATATATTGTGTTATTCTTGTGTATAAATTGTGGTATATATGCTGTGTTATGAAAAAAATGTGCATAGTTTCTGTTTTCATATATATATATATATATATATATATATATATATATATATATATATATATATATATGCACGTATGTGTGTGTATATATATATACACACACAGATATAATTAGATACGGTTAAAGGTCGTATCTGAATATAGTTTAGTTATGGCTATAAGCTGTATGTTATCAAAGTAAGATACGGTATATAGATGTATCTAAAAATTTAACGCACTGTCTTTTGATATGGTTTTTTGCCATGTTTAAGAGCTTTAGATATGACTAAAAACACAGCTTAATTATTGTATATGGTGTAGTGACACATGACACCTCACATTTAACCAACCATTTGTAGATGTTGGATTTGTCTGGCGGTTTCGGACAGGCTTCTAATACAAGTTGGGCTTAACCTCGTGTCTTATGTAATGATTATAATGGCCTATAACACCCAAACCTCTCACATTTATCAGTTTTACTTGTAGATGCTGGAATACCAGTCTTTTCCAAGAAGGCTTCTACTACAAGTAATGGTTAACCTCGTGTCTGCGTGTCATTAATACTTATTAAGCCATTAACTCACAAACATACAAATTTCCTATGGGGGCATTTAATTTCTACTTTCCTGTTTAATGAGTTTAATATGCTATTTAATATGCATTAATAATACGTTAATTATACTAATAAATAATAATAAATAAACGTAAATCAAGTGCATGAGAATATACATCATAATTCATTTGAAACGTCAAGCCGAACAATAAAATTAAGGTATGCAAGTTTATTTCCCTACTTTATCGCATGACATAGATATGAATATTCTCATTCAATAATAAAATAGAAACAACATAAACATAAAACTTGTAACCAAGATTTGAGTAGTTATTGTTGAGAACAAGATTTTGATCGATGCCAACATACAAAGTTGCAACGAAGATCATTTCATAGAGATAAGGTTATATATATATATACTTTGACTTGTGTTAGAAATATGTTAAAATCTATCCTCAAAGTATAACACGAATGCACAAAACAATTTATAGAGTTATACCATATCTTTGTTGCTGAAATCTGTATATTTGAGAAATTGAAAAGTCACAGAAAAAGCCCAAATGGTCCAGGCTCCAACCGAAAAAGAGCGCAGAGCGATCTAGACTATGGACCGAGGTTCTCCGGTCCACAGCCATAAACCGGTCGACTGGTCCAAAATGGGCGATCGAGCGGTCAGTGTGTTTCGGCACATAACGGCCATTTTTCTGAAAATTTTAATTTTAGTTAAATTCAACCAGTCGACCGGTGATTTTCAACCTGTCAACCGGTTTGAAACAACAAGCTTTTTCTGAAAGGTTGCTTCTATTTGTGAAGAGATTTCTGTTCAATAATCAAAGGAAATGGACATAACTTTTTATAGAAACTGTTCATGAAGAATTACTACCTTTCTAATATTATATAAACAACTTCAAACTTGTTTTACAATCACCGAATCATTCTATATTATTTCTAATTTCTGAATTGCATTTTCATACTTTTTGCAAAACAAAAACTCTCCAAATTTAAATACTTGTTGAATCCTTGAATCAATTTAATTTCATTTGATTCAACAAGCATTCTACTTCCTTAAATCTATGCATTTAAAGTATTTACTCGAGGATCAGATTATAGGAAGATTGTACTCAAACTACTGACTATTCGTGTTGAGTCAACACAAAGCAGAAGTCAAAACCATTGTATTAGTTGAAGTCCTGTGTGTGATCAGGCAAGTGTTGAAGTCCTCAGTGGGCAAGTGTTGAAGTCCCCGTGTTGTTAGAGGCATGAAATCCCGTTCGGCTGCTCGGGTGTTGTATACTTGTTCCTCCGGGTGAAGTGAGGTGATTGTTAGTGAAAATCCAGAAAAAAGTCTGGGACAGGACGTAGGACGGTGCTACGAACCAGTATAAAAATCTCTGGTGTGATTTTTCTATTTTACTGCATTTACTATTATCTATGATTTGCTATTACTTCATACTTAAGTGTTATAAACCATATTACACGATCCTTGTGTACTATGCTAGCACATACACGCATTTTCATTTGGTATTGAAGCAAGGTTATCTTATAACCATAACATAGTTATTTGATATATTTCAGTAATATGGCAAATAATGCAAGCACCAGCACTAACACTTACATGGAAGGTCAATTGACCCAAAGACCTTCATTCTTCAATGGTCTCAACTATAGCTATTGGGCAACACGTACGGCATTCTTTATGCAATCAAATAACTATGATGCCTGGAATGCTACCCTAAAAAGGAAATAGTGAATCCAACAACTGATTATTCAAAATGGACAACTGCTGAGAAAACAGCAGCAACTGTAAATGCAAAAGCAATAAATATGTTGTTTTGTGCATTAGATCAAAATGAATATAACCGTGTTAGTATCTGTACCACCGCATATCAAATTTGGCAAACTCTGAAAACCACTCATGAAGGTACTAACAAGGTTAAACATGTCAAAAAAGCCATGCTGAAAAACCAGTTTCAAAATTTCAAAATGAAGCTGAATGAGACAATCAATGATATGTATTCACAATTTCAAATTATTCATCATGCATTTATTGGTTTAGGACAAAAATATTCTGATTTTGATGTAGTTTCAACAGTCCTACATTCTCTGACTAGCGAGTGGGAAGGAAAAGTATTAGCAATTAAAGAAGCTAATGACCTTTCCGTAATGAAGCCAGATGAATCGATAGGCAATCTAATGTCCTATGAAGCTAATTTGCAGGCTAGAAAGGAACAAAAAGAAGAAAAGAAAATGTGGCATTCCATGCTGAAGATAAAGATGAATCAGATTCAGAAGATAAAGATTTTGCATTCATTGCAAAAGGTTTAAAAAAATTCTTCAAACAATGAAAAGCAAGGCGTTATAACAAAAAGAAAAGTGGATCAAATAGACCATCATCATCCGCTGTAGAATGTTTCAACTGCCACAAATAGGGCACATGCACAAGGATTGTCCAGAGCAAAAGAAAAAGTCAGAAAATGGCAAGAAGGACAAATCAAAGAAATGAGCATTCTTAGTAACATGGGATGATTCAGACTCGTCTTCATCAGAAAGTGAAAGTGATACAGAAAATGAACAAGCAAACGTTTGTTTCATGGCAATAGAAGATGAGGTACAAATTCCTACATTTGATGAAGTACTTGATATTAATGCTGAATTGATAGTTAAATTTAAAGACATGAAACGACAATACAAAGAAGCCAAAGCAGATTTGAGTAGAGCAGAATTTGAATGAGATATGTTAAAAGACGAGAAGAAAATATTAAAAGAAGAACTTGAAAAACTTCAAGAATCCTCATCTAATATTGATTCTCAATTATCTCTTATGAGTCAAGAAATTTAAACTCAAAAAGAGAAAAATGATGCTCTTACTACTGAAAATCATGCGCTTATGGCAAAAGTCAAAATTCTGGACCTAGAAAAAGCTAGTTTACAAACTAAGTTAGATGATATTACTCAAAATGTTTCTAACTTCAACAAAGGTCGAGAAAATTTGACAAAAATTATTGAAATTTCACTACTTGCTTCAAATAAATAAGGTTTGGGATATAAGAAACAAGAAATCAATCATAGAAATAGTACTAGATATGCTTTTATGTACAATAAGAATATCACTGGTAGTACTAATGTACATCCAAGACCCAATTATTATAGAAATTCGAATACTTCTATGACTAGCGGTATTTATAATAAATATAGAAGTACAAAAAGGAATATCACTAGAGATTACTTATGTATTTGGGTTTCTGTAAGTTAGAGAAACAGAGAAAAATATATCGATGATTATTTTGATTCAGTAGTTAATAATGAAAATTTTATCTTTAAAGGTTCCATTAAACCCTCTTGGGTATGGTTACCTTCCATCTAACCCATGGACCCAAACAAAGCAAGTGGGTACCAAAACTATATATGTCATATTTTTGGCAGGTACACCACAACAAAGAGGAGGTTATTCGGTATCTCTAAATATCTTTGAAAACTCAGCTCTTCAAAAAAAGTCACATGATTCAATATCTCCTAAAGGTGCTATACTTATTTGTATTCTCTACTACTCTCGATTACCGTGTTTATTATGGTACTAATTCTTTTTAATCGATGACAAAGGGGGAGAAATATTTTCTCTCATGATTCATGTTACATATACTATCATTTAAAATTATGTGCTTAACATGGTAATAGTATATGTTTACTAACATTTGTTAACGCAGGAATCAAAAGATAATATTATTTATATTATGAGCTAACAAATGTTGCTGAAATTCAGGGGGAGCTTTATATTCAGATGGAGAAAATCCAAGGTATTGTCATCAATCAAAAAGGGGGAGAATGTTGAGAACAAGATTTTGATCAATGCCAACATATAAAGTTGCAATGAAGATCATTTCATAAAATAAGGTTATATATATACACACTTTGAGTCGTGTTAGAAATATGTTAAAAATCTATCCTCAAATTGTAACACGAATGGACAAAACAATTTATAAAGTTATATAATATCTTCGTTGCTAAAATCTATATATTTGAGAAATTGAAAAGTCACAGAAAAAGCCCAATTGGTCCAGGCTCCGACTGGGAAAGAGCGCAGAGCAATCCAGACTGGGAAAGAGCGCAGCCCAAATGGTCCACAGCCATAAACCGGTCGACTGGTCCAAAATGGGCGATCAACCGGTCAATGTGTTTCTGCACATAAATGCTATTTTTCTAGAAATTTTTATTTTAATTAAATTCAACCAGTCGACTGGTGATTTTCAAACAGTCGACCGATTTGAAACAGCAAGCTTTTTCTCAAAGGTTGCTTCTATTTGTGAAGAGATTTCTATTCAATAATCAAAGGAAATGGACATAACTTTTAATAGAAACTCTTCTTGAAGAATTACTACCTTTCTACTATTATATAAACAACTTCAAACATGTTTTACAATCACCGAATCATTCTATATTCTCTCTAATTTCTGAATTGCATTTTCATACTCTTTGCAAAACGAAAGCTCTCCAAATTAAATACTTGTTGAATCCTTTAATCAATTTAATATCATTTGACTCAACAAGCATTTTACTATTTTACTTCCTTAAATCTACACATTCAAAACTCGAGGATCATATTATAGGAAGATTGTACCCAAACTATTGACTATCCGTGTTGAATCAAGAATACAAAGCAGAAGTCTAAACCATTGTATTAGTTGAAGTCCTGTGTGTGATCCGGCAAGTATTGAAGTCCTCAGTGTTGTAAAAGGCAAGTGTTGAAGTCCTCGTGTTGTTAGAAGCGTGAAATCCCGTTCGGTTGCTCGGGTGTTGTATACTTGTTCCTCCGGTTGAAGTGACGTGATTGTTAGTAAAAATCCAGATAGAAGTCTGGGACTGGACGTAGGATGGTGCTCCGAACCAGTATAAAAATTCCTGGTATGTTTTTCTATTTTATTACATTTACCGTTATCTGTGATTTGCTATTATTTCATATTTAAGTGTTATACACCATATTACACGATCCTTGTGTACTATACTAGCACGTACACACATTTTCAGTTTTCCCAATAACAAAAGACAGACAAGGAGTAATTATCCAATTACATATGTAAAACTTCCTTTTTGGTACTGCTTCACTTTTATATAATTTTTATATGCAAAAAAGTAAGACCTTAGTAATTTTGTGAATAATATGTTCAAATAATCTATTTCAAAAATAGACGCTTTAATTTATTTAACCTGCCAAACTCAAGTCTTATGCTTTAGTACATACAAATATAAATATCTTTAATTTACAATCAAGTGAATTAGACCAATGATAGAAATCGTACAATGCCCAAACATTTGTCTTCCATTACATCAATAACAGAAAATCCCAAAATACATAATTTGATTGACCATTTCCATGAACAACAAAAATAAGGAATTTGGATGATTTGTATTGTTTTTTTTCGTTCAAATCCAAATTTATACTAACAAGAAATACGAAATAGCAAACTCATATAATTTTCACTTACAGTGATAGGAAAGGGAACAAAAGTGGGAAGAAGAGTGGTTTTGGTGTAGAATCTATCAGAAATCTGGATTGTAGCCTTAGTAAAAACGTGCTTTGATCTCTCTCTCTCTCTATATATACATATATACACACACACGAATCAGATTTAGAATCTCATATATACATACAAATTAATCCCATAATCTATAGATTTAGATTAGAAAAGATAGAATACAAATTTGAAAGAGAAATATTGGAGTGACGAGATGGAGACGCGAAATAAGATAAAGTGTCGGGTTTGGGGGGAGGTGAGGGAGTCTATTTATAGTTGTTTATGTGCATATGGATTGTTGGATTAGTTTGATTTAATCAAAGCAGTCCATTTGAAGCGAAACTATGAATAAATCCCTATAAAAACAACCTCCTCCACCCAATACACTAAAGGAGGGTCGACCCCTTATATAGAAGGGCAGTCGACCCCTCTTCTATAGGGCAATCAACCCCTATCCTGGGGTCGAGCCAGGGAATTTGAATTCCGTCTAACGTTCTTTGGTATTAATTTTTCTATTTATAACACTTAATTCTTTCTTTTTGTTATTTATTCTTGTCCCCTTTTGTTTGTGTGTGTGTATATATATATTAGTATGATTTCTAATATTCAAGGAAAATTCTATTATGACAATTAATAATTATTTATATTCCTGATATATATTTAATCAATTTGAATTTCAAACCTTATGTGTGTATATTTTACGTACGTCTTGTTTTATTAATAATTTGTTCATACGAACTCCGTTTTTGATAATTAAAATAAGAGAACGAATCAGAATCTCGCCATGAATACAATAGTAACATTTTCATGGCCGAATTCTTAATTATATGGAATTCTTATTTTTAGTTTATTAATTTATTATTGTTTATATTTAATTTAATTACCTATGTCTATTTAGGGTATATTTTACGGGGTGTTACATTCTTCCCCTCTTAAAAGAGATTTCGTCCCAAAATCTTTTTGAATGGAAGATAAACACAACTCGCTATAACTAACATGTTATACACCCATGTTATTTATAAGCATCCATGAAACATCCATTTCTCGATGAGATTATGCAGTGCAAACTTGCTAAAATGTGCTCGGTTTTAGCATTTATATGTAACAAGTGATGCTGAATGTATGCAAAACACCTTAATATGCATATAATTTCTGTATAAGTGCCCAGTGCATTCGTATTGCAAACAATTCCTACCATCCAATATAGAAACTGCAATGCAACCATGGAATCCTAGAATTTCTGAGAAAGGCTAAAAATAATAATCATGCCATTCATTTTATTTTCTTCCTTATGAACTTGAACCAATCTAACCAGATGTTGCGGAGCCTTGTAATCAGTGCTCCACAATATCTGTGGTGGCACAAGACACCAAGGGTTCCATCTTTGTCCCCATTTCTTGATTAGGTCCTACCAAACTTAGCAATAGTGTTAATGTATCTTATCAAATATGAAAGTATAAAAAGTCATGAGCTCCTATCGACAAAGATATCATTCATTTCCCCAATATTGGGAAAGTTTAAAATATAAGTCGACTTTTCAACCTTTACAAGTTGCCTAATCAAGTTAGAATTTTTCCCAAAGTCTAGTCACAAGTTTGGTTCGAGTAAAATTTACTGATGGTTTCCCATCAACATTCATAGTTTCCTTGAAATACTTCAAGAGTGCTATTCCGAACATCAAAGGTACTACTAACACTAAAGAAAAATAATATTTCTATTGTCTAAGAGATCCAAAATGCAACTTTTAAACTCATCCGCAAAGATCTGATAGTCCTCAGCTTTCCCTCCGGCCTATAATTGAGGTGTGATCCAAAAATTCAATAATTCCTTTAAGTCAAAATTAATATTTCTAGTTCTAACTAACCTACGTTCTAGTCTATATTAGCAACTAGAATATTTTCCTATGCTCTAATTTGCTGGAATCTAAATTCTAATAAAAGATATTTTGTTATAGTTTTCATAAATTTTCCAAAACAATAACATTGACATATTTAGAATTACAAGGAATGAGTATTGTTTCATTTTGAATAGATACTGTATGCTACGTGTCAAGTGCCAACACGTAGCATTACACCTCTCACCTCTTACATTTTATGTATATTCCTCATAATTTCAAATATATTCTTTTTGTGTAAAACGATAAAAAGGCTAATTTATATAAATTAAGCAAATATCCTTAAGCAAATTAAAACACGGTCATATTCAGACTAAAAAGGCCAATTTCTGCAAATCGAATATTTAAGCCTATTCCCTAACCTCATGCTTTAAATTCCTATTCTCAAGGATGACATTCATAAAAGCTAAACTTCTTCTATACTCAATATTCCAAAACTTCGAGACCAATACGCTTTCTCCTTGTAGGTTGCAAATCTTATTTTATTGTTAACTTTGAAATTCCATATATGATAAATTACTTAGTTAGGTGTCCCCCATGAAATTTTCACTTACTTAATTAACTTAAAATTTAATAAGGGTTCTAAATCCAAAACGACAAAGGCACAAATAGGGTACCATTACCCAATCAAAACATGGGACCATTAGCAATCACAACCTAAAAAATCTTTTGGAAGTTTTCTCTTATAATTAAGTGGTTTAAATTGTACTGAGGTCTTAATATTTTTATTCCAATTTCTTAAGATGTCAATCCATTCCCTCAAATTTTCCATCTTTGTCTTCCTCATAAATGTGGTCCATTAATCATCAAAACCAAACCATTTCATGAGTACTTACTTCCTTGAAGTTCCTTCAAGCTTGAAAATATGTCCATTTCTTTTCTTACCAATTTCTCTTTTAAATAAGTCCCCCAAAACTAATAGTCTTTTAGTCTCATTTATTAAAAATTCATTGCGTACTAAATTTGCAATTAATATCCATGAATCCTAAATCCAAAAATCATGAATTATGTAACTTACACTATACTATTTACATATATGTGTATATATATATTGATAATCGCCAAATACAGTTATAAATGAACTAATTCCTAAATTAAACTATATGAGGAAATCTACACAAAACGTTTCCTTTTATAACTGAATTTCGTTTTATAATCGATTTTTTTTAGTATTTACACAAAAATATTGTTTAGAGTATTGGCACATCCATGTTTGTAATGACCCGAAAATCCCTACCTTTAGAATCGACCATAAGCCACGCATGTCTGATCCAAAATGGAAGAAATCCACGAACCGTTATGAGATACTATTGGGAAATTCTATCAAATCCAAACCCTAGATTTATAAATCTGATCTATTTATAATAGGATCTTGAGATTAAATAGTAATTTGAGACTAAATCTTATCAAATTGCAGCTGAATCTACGAATCTGATTTGGAGATGGAAACCGATTGAATCCTCGAGTACGTCATCTGCTGCACCTCCATAAGTATCTACGAGAACGCATTCGATTCTAACCAAATCAAGATTGGAAGAAAGGTTTGGTGCTAGCTGCCATTATTGAGTAAATTAGGTTTTCGGGTGGCCCTAAATTTTGTTCTGATCCTTATCATTAGAATTGGTTCCCATGTTTTATATAAAAGGAATGGTTTCCTTTTGAAATTAAACGTGTACCAAACTTAAGGAGAACATCTAGTATACTAATTCAACACTAAATAAAATCTTAACAGATTTGATATTTATTTATTCAATGAATGTTTTTTCCATTATTACATTCAATTCGTGTGACCCTATAGGTTATATAATGTTGGCAATGATTTTAAATTGTATTTAAAATCATTATCAGAGATTGTCATCTAGCAATACATCACTGCTACCCAAGTTATAATAAGATTATCGACTCAATACAACCTTTCGTAACCAGTGTATCAATGCATTATAATCCTTTTAACCAATATATCCAGGATTAAACTCGAGACGTGGATCGTATCATCCTGTTTATAATTTAATCAGTTTATCTTGATCGATGAGTATACTATTTAAAACAAATCAATATTTGAGCACGACCATACATTTCACAGTCTCACTCAATCAAGAGGCCCAAGGATATCACTATAAATATATACATACATGTATATATATATATATTGTAGGGTTAAATTCCATCTAGGTCATTCATAATTTTCATTTGATTCGAGATGTATCCAATAATCATTGTTATCATTATTCTTTTAAGATTAACTTTAGATGATATCAAAACAAAAATATCCTCGAATAAAATTATAATAATTTTAGGTGTGAGGACCATTACATCACTACCACTATGAGAATAACTTATGATATGGTTAATCATATTCCACATAGTTTTTCTCATGCTGGGTCAACCCAATATGCTATTCTCCAATATGTATTTATGCCTTGACATTAATATCATGTATATTAATGATCAATGAGATGTAAACATCAGTCAATTAATATACTAGTATTTATGATTTATTGTTGTCCTATATAAACAATAAAACTCGACCAGGGACACCTAACAATTATAATACTTAATATATTATATAATCTCAAGTTCAAGTCACTTACTTGAACAATATAAATCCGTATTATTATTCTAAGTACTTTTGTTATGTTTATATTTATATTACGCGGTAAATATATAACACAAAAGAATATTTTATTCCAAATAAAATAACATAAACAGTGTTATTAATCACATCAAATGGATTGCCTCTAGGGCATGAACTCTAACAATCTCCTACTTACACTAGAGTCAATCATTCATGTATCATATACACATGAAACTAGTGTGACCATTAAGCTTCTGCTGCGATAGAGTTTAATTCAGTAGGTCTGCAACACTACAACTTTTGCAACTTTGCAGATACGTTTATTTCTTGTGTGAATAATTTCACATAAGAATTATATTTCTTAAATTTTTGTTTGGATGATTAGTTAGTTTAAGGTTTTAGGCTTGAGCAATAGTCGTATTGTTATTTCAATGTAAATCATTGGATCAACAATATATTAAGTTCATTTATGAACTTCTTAATCCAAACATTTCCTTTCTTAGAATCAACATTTATTTCTTGTTTTAAACTAACATTATTCATAATAATTAATGTTTTATCAAATAACATTAGAATTATTTCGTCACTCCCACCCGTTTTCTTGTCTATACAAGATTTAATGGTATTTTATGGTTTCTTGCGACATTTCGAATTCTATTTCATTCACATCAGTTTCTTGGAGACTGGCTTCCCTTTATAAAGGATATCAATTCGATCAATTAACATTTTATTCTCAGAGAATTTATAGAAATAATATCCAGTTATTTCTTATGGGTATTGCCACAAAACAGTTATCTGATTTGGGTTCGATCTTATCAGAGGAAGGACGTTTAACAAATGCCTTGCATCCCAAATCTTCGCTTTAGACATGCTAGGACATTTCCTAGACCTTATCTTATATGGTGTCTTCAAACTAGTTTTAGTAGGATTAAATGCAATTGTTCTAATTTTAAATCACTGGAAGATCTATATGACTTATCATTAACCGTACTATATCTTATAAGGTGCGATGTCTCCTTACAGATACACCATTTCAATATGGTGTTCTTGATGGAGTGAGATGTAAAACAATTTCAAACTCATCCTGGTAGTCATTATCTAATTGGCTTAAATATTCTCTCGATTGATTCGAAGAGAAATTATTTTCTTTCAAAATTGGTTTTTAACTTCATGTTGAATTCTTTGAACTTTTCAAAGGATTCTGATTTGTCTCATAAGATACACATATCTATATCTACTGACATCATTAGTAGACATAACGAAATAATAAAACCCACCTCTAGCTAATGTATTTCTTGCTCTATATACATCATTAAGTACGAGACCCAATGCTTATCACTCATTCAGTGTGTCGAAGTGAAAGGTGATTTAGTTATTTTGCCTAATAAACAAGATTTGCATTCTTCATATAATTCAAAATCAAATTATCTCAAAATTCCATCATTATGGTGTTTTGATATACTTTCTTGTTTATATGGGATAACTAGCAATGCTAAAGGTATGTTGGATTTAAATCACTAAATTTAATCCACTCATTATTTATGTCAAGTACATTATAGTTAAGGATTTACAAAGATCATTAACTATTTGTGAAATTTCATATGATATTTATTTTAAATAAAATGAATAACAATTATTCTTTTATTACAAATGAAATCCAAACTTGTCTAAACAAGATCTATTATAACATTTATTTTAAGTGGAATTTCAGAATAACAATTATTTTATTTAATTAATTAAGCCAATATTACAACAAGAATCAAATTCCTGTGGATAATCCAACAACGTTTGCTTTATTTCCAATCGTAAGTCCATTTGTCCTTTTATCAGATTTCTACTTGTTTTGCAATTTCTGTAAATTTATATACATTTATGTGATTCATATCTAGTATCTAATACTAGAAATGTTTAAGTAGATTGGTATAACATTTATATTTTTATTTGGTTGAAGTCACACTTCAGTTTCTTTTAGATATTCGATTATTTGTAAAACAATTACGTTTAATTTGTTTGAGTACAATCCTAAAATTTCAATGTCAGTCAAGAACTCTGATTTAATTCAATTTATCCTTTTTAAGGACTAATTTTAAATTATCGAAGTTATTTATTATTTAATATCTACATTAGATAATAAATAATAACCGATTCTTTAATATTTATTTAATACAAAATTTTTGAGAATCAAAATTTATATTAACATAAATGTATAATTTAAACTAAAATACGCTCCTACTCAAATTAACAACCCTTTATGTGTGTGTATATATATATCAATATATATATATCAGTATATATATAATGGTGTTCCAAGATCTGTACCTTGCCATGCCTTGACCAAGCTTTGGCTACGCCCCAAAATACAACCTTTTAGGTAGACATCTTATGTCAATTATATCATACATATAACTCTTGGATCGCATGATGAACATTTTGTTTAGTATTATTCATTTGCTCAAAATATAGAATAATTCATGATATTATCTCTAAGCCATAATCTTATTATACAGCTTAGTTAAGTCAGACCCAATAATACAATTCAAGTTTCACTTTTACTCCGTCGCATATAACCAAAATAAAATGATGCACAATGCTTTGGCATTACCTACATCCAATGAGATTGGACATTGATGAGTGTATTATTGGAAGACCTCACCATGAGTTTATATAACAAGATTTGCTTTTAAAGTAAATTTCATAATTCATAGCGGGAAACAATATTAAAGTTATTTACATATATCAAATATACGTATTTTATATTCGTAATATTAATTGGATTTTAATAATATATATATATATATGAATCATATACGTGTATACATATATTTAAATTCAGCATCATATAGGAATCGTGCCTATATTTCTTTTAAACATTTCAAAACCACTAGTAATTTTAACTTTGTATCATGTACAATATTCAAAAAATTAAATGGATTTTTCTATTAAACAATTTTATTCTTCACGTATATGTAGCATACAGTCTGTTATAGAACCATTATAATATCATATGTTATAAAGCTTCTATCTGATAGGTATACATTGTCCAAAATAGTACATATACATAATATTTCTAACATTTTCTGGAATAGGAATAGAGATACCAACAGATTATAGAAATAATGGCACATTTATGCATCCGTATCTAATACCTTAACATGCATTTAAAACAAAAACACATCAAACTGAATGCAGTCATTGTGTATACAGTAATCAAAATAGTTCATTTCAAACTTAGTATATAATACTTGCTACAACTTGAAAGGCCGGCCATTTTATAATTAATAATACATTATGCCAGTTCCAAGCTTTCAGTTTATTGCAAATTAACAAGCATCTTATATTGAGAACCAATACATTTATTAAAGCATATATGTATATACACACACGCATTCTATTGAAATTTTCTACAATAGTAACAATACTGTAACAACCCGTATTTTCAATAACCTGTTATAACATAAATGGAGGCAGAATTAAACTGTAAAATTTGAATCAAGGGAAAAGGGCTATGCCATTGCGTTCGTCCCGGAAAAATACGCGAAATAGAGTCCGAGTTTTCGAAAATCGGAGTCCGTATGACCAAGATATGGCCTCGCGAAGTTTCACGAAAAATTCCCAAATTAAAGTATACTTAATTAAGTGAAATGGGTTGCGCAGAGAAATATATATATATATATATATAATTAAAAATTAAATAAATAAATAAATATGCAAAAATGTTCAAAACAGCGAATTGGGAGAGGGGAATAACCGAACCGGCCGATTTTTGAGGTCGACCCGAGCCCGCTGGGTCGACTAGGGGTTAATTCAGGGTGTTTGGCTGTCAACCCGTGGGCCGATTCGCTCAAATGCAGATTTTGCATTTGGATGGTTCTCATGGTTCATCTTTAATCTAAAGGCCCTAGATGGTTCCTACACTTGACTTCTTCCCCAAGACATGCTTTGATGGCTTGGATTGAATCTAGGTTTAATCCTATGGCCTAAAACACTTGCCTAATCTATAAATAAGACCCTAACCTATCCTAAATCCTCATTATTCATTCATGCAACTAAACTATGGCAAAATTTTACCTCTCATGGCCTCCACTCTCTTCATAAAATTTCTAAATGGTTTCTATGAGAGATTTTCCATGCATACAAGTGTTTTCAAGCTTGTATGAGTGTCATTAGCTTGCATTCAAGTCAAGTTTCTATCTTTGCATCATAAAGCAAGGGTTTTGATCATTTTGGCTCAAGGGTTTTTATGTTAGAGCTTGCATTTTGGGTCTATTTGATTGCATAAGGGCTTTGTCATATCTTTTGTGCCTTCATAGCAATGTAAGCCCTTTCCCTACTCTTAGATATTAACTATGAAGTTAAATGTTCATGTTGCAAGTTTGGGTTTGATCATTGAGTATGATACATGCTATCATGTCATGCAAGTTTATGAAGTCATTATCTTGATCTTGTGAGCTAAAAGCTACAACCTTTATGTTGAAATGTTGCATTAGGCAACATGAGAACCCTCATAACCTTTATGTCAACTTGCATATGAAGTCATAACCCTTATATGATGATATATGCGAGTTACTAGTCATCATTCCATATCTTTTGTCACCATGATTCGCTTATGTGCCAAGTTTGGGTTTATGCATGTTTTGAGTCTTAAGAATGTAACATGCAAGTTAATGAACACATTTGTGCCTCATTTGCCACCATGATTAACTTGTGGCTTAATATCCATTTTTGACATGCCTTTGCCAAGTCTCTTCTTTTAATCCATTACGTTGTCGCGAATGTATATGCGAGTTTAAAAGCGTTGGGTTATGTTATGGGTAATTTCTAATGACATGAAAATACAACTTGAAAACATGACTTGAAATATAACATGGAAGTTGACATGTAAGTATGCATAAAAACATAAGCTTGGGAATTTACCTATTAAGTTAGGTCTACCCAAATGCTTGAAAACTTGTAACATGTTTTGGGAAACATGATGGACATGACACTTAGATAATATAAGTGTGGCCAACTCGAGGTTGGGTTGAGTTTGCAACGTAAAACTACCCGGAACCGACCGGCCTAACTAGTAGTTGCAAACAATAGGACCCAATGTGAGAAGTTGGTCATGTTGTGCTTGAACCCGAGGTTAGAACAAGTTGTGGTGTAAAGCTACTCGGAACCGACCGGCTTAACTAGTAACCACAACAAAGTCTAATGTGAGAGGTGAAGGTGCATTAAGTAATTAATGCCACATGATAGGGTTAAGTTAATTTGATTAATGACTCTTAACCAAATATGACATGGACAAATGGGTTAAGTAATTTGATTAGGCTAATGATACTTAACAAAACATGACAAGGTTGGGTAGGTTAAGTAACTTGATTTGCCTAATGACACTTAACCATTTTTATATGACTAGTGGATGGGGTTAAGCTAACCAACACTTAATCAATCCAACGCGATAACTTGGTAAGGTTAAGTAAGTTTTCTTAATGACGCTTAACCGAAAAATACGGTTAACGAATGGGGTTAAGATTAGACTCAACTAGTCTAAACATGGAAATCGGATGGGGTTAAGTTAGCCTAGACTTAATTAATCCCACTTGGTAGTTTAATGGGGTTAAGTTAAACACTTAACTAATCTAAACATGATGAATTGATGTGGTTAAGTGACCTATACTTATCCAATCTAACTCGTTAATTTATTGTGGTTAAGTTAACCAATACTTAACCAATATAACGTGAAAACATGATAAGGCTAAGTCACGAATCGCTTGAATACACTTGACCGATTTGACTAAGTAAATTGATAGGGTCAAGTTAATATATACTTAACCAATCTAGAATGATAATTGGACGAGGTTAAGTCGTGAATTGCTTAATATACTTAACCAACTTGAGCATGGTTTATAGGGTTAAGCCTTGAACTTGGATACTTAGCCAATTTTGACAGGATTTGTAGACGGGTCAAGTCATGAATTTAAGTGACACTTAATCCATTATGTAAACCCTAGTTCTGAGGATTAGGTGGATAACCGTAGTTAACAAGGATAACGGGAACAATGCTAAGTGGTAAACCTTAGTTGAAGAATAACTAAGTAATGATTCTTAGTCAAGGAAATTTAGACCAGTTCATAGATAGATGAGTAACCTGATACGGTAGGTCATCGTTTAAGTATACGAGTAGGAGCAAGTATCTGATTTAGATAAAGGCTCCAGCGAACTGGGTAACGAAGCAGCGGCTTCGGGGAACGTGAGGATATTCTTGGTATCCCTCTATGAGCTGCCAGGTGATTATACTAGGCTCATGAGAGGTTAAGGTCTGCGTTAGAAGAACCAAGAGTATGCCTTGGTTGCTATATGAGCGACCTAAAGACGGGGATAGATAGGGGATAGTCGACGATACACGGTCGTACCCTAGATAGCATTTCGTCAGGCTACCTACCATCTTTGGTCAAGCGTGTACGTACGGAAAGGCAGAGAACACCCAAAAGACGATAATTGCTATCTAATTATGGTTGCGGTAAGGCTTGGATGTGGGTTGGCCAGTGTTGTGTTCTCATACAGGATTTATCCTGTCTTGTCTTTCACTAGTTGAGGGAGTGGTCTCGTGGGACCATAGCCACGTATAAGAAAAACAGACCTTAGCATCTGCATCGGCAGATAAATCGAAAGCTCCCGACCGAGTCCTGTATTTCTTGATTTGCCCTGTGACAGGACTCGGATGGCACGATGTGATACATGTGCATACAGTCATGGAAAAGCGATTCACGATGAATGCGTGGGAAAAAGGGCACGGTTGGCGGTTAGCGTAATCCCTAGTGGCCCTAGGTGGTTGAACCCAAACCGAGATACGAAAACGTGCAATAGGTAAGCATAATCCCTAGCAGCCCTAGGTAGCATAAGTCCTAGTTGTACAAACAATAATTCATGTTGGAAGAACCTATCTAGGTTTAGGGTAACAGCCCAAACCGATCTTAAGGATCATGGAACTATGTTAAAGTAATATAGAATCTCATGGGAAAGCCCGTATGGTCTATGGCAAGGGACTGAACATTTACATGGAATAAAACATACAAGTTGAGTAACCTATATATGCGATATATTAGGTTGACATGGACCATTACACGACTTTTGAGTGAGGGTCATTCTTGGTTAACACATGACACGGTGGGGATACTAGTACGGTAGGTGCAGAGCTAAAATACAGGATAGATATCACGGGGCGTTATACGTGACAGATATCTTGGGGATATTATACTTGATAGAAACCTGACGATGTGATACCTTGTTTTATCTTGACATCGTAATTTATCATGACACCTTAGTTTATCTGAGTTCAGTAGTTCATCCTGTTATTTTGATTTAGCTTATCTATCTTGTTATCATGCTTATGTTCATCTCAGTTTCTCATGTCAGTTAACTTTACTAGTTTTTATGCTAATAGTAGATAGGGCTTACTCAGTCTTTTTGACTGACCCGTTTTGTTTCGCCTCTTTTCTTCCGTTTCCCCCCAGGTTACAGGGAGGAAATACTGTTGTTTAGTTCGGACTTCTTCTGCTTGAAGGTCATCATGGATGGCTTGGACTTTTCTTGGCTAATGGCTACTTTACTGTTTTTACTTGGGGAATAATTTATGAAAATGTCTTTATGCTTCTTTACTATTGCAAGACAGATTTTGATGTACTCTGATGTAAAAGGCTTTAGACCTTATTTGTTCATGTTATGAAAGTTTGATTTTACTTCCGCTATTTTATATGTTCTGTCTTGTGATATTTCTGTGCATGTTTACCAATAATGCCCCTCTAAAGATAGTGCATTCCTTTGCGAGTGACCCTAGCGGAGGCGGGGTGTTACACGTGGTATCAGAGCAGAAGGTTACCAGACTGGGCAAAAGTTTTTAAAGACCTTCTGAAAACTATTTGAAAAAAAACCGTTTACAAAGAAGCATTTTTCAAGAAAATTTTCTTTTAAAAGAAAAAGGCTATTCCCCAAAGGCCATTAGCACTATCCTTGTTTCCTTAATTGAGTCTCTTTTCCTTTCTTTCCTCCTTCTGTAGTCACAGTAGTTTTAACTTCGACTAGTCTTTTCTACCTACGAAAGTGCTTTCCATACGATGGAGGTGGTTCTCGAGAGACCAGTGGCCGCGTTATAAGAAAGGATCGTGAGAAAGAAGGATAAAGGATACGAGCTTAAGGATGAGCAACTTGTTGGTATGGCTTAGTCCTCAAAGGAGGGAGAAAGATGAACAATGAAACCCATGACGAGAGAGTACCTTTGGCATGGTAAAACGGGGCGGATAGTTAAGTATTATGGGACAAGGACAAGATCATCGGGAGGGCAGTAGTATGCTCTCATTTCTAGAGTACCTCGGAAGGAGGGTAACGATCTTGTTAAAGGTTTAGCTTTTCTTCTCTATCATCCCGTTAGGACTTCGTTGTTCGTATCATTTAAGTCTTCTTCGATAGTTGAGTCTTTGCACCTTAAGTACTAGCGTAATAGAGAATCCCATTTTTGTCTCAAAGTCCTATTGGAGAATCAGTCCATTTATACATGACTTGTTTGGATTTGGGAATGTCTATGCCAAGTGTTGAGTTTGGAAATAATGCTTATGTTTATAAGCTATGGATGGATTCTAGGGATGAAGTGGTTATCCAGTAGGGGGTGCCACTCTCGGTTTTGATAGGAGGGTAGTTAGACCTTTTGACTAGCCTTGGTAATGCCCTCGAAGTATCGGGTAACCTTTTTGAGGTTCTGTCATGACTAGTTACTTAGAATCCCTTGATGCCTTTATTGGAAATTTGAAGCCCGATCGAGTGGTGTTCGCCAATAAGACGGATGGTTTACTTCATTTATGCATGGGTTATAGAGATCACCCTAGTAAGTGCGCATGATAACCTGATTGACATCTGTTTACTTTCAAGAGAAAGTTCTTCTACATGGAATGCCTTATAGTATATAAACGAGATCCAAGATTCACTAGTGAATTTTGGAAAGCTTGCATGAGATCATGAGTACGCAGTCATGTTTGCGTCAAGTATTCTAGGAAAAGGATAAGTGCAAGTGGAATGAGAGGCGACGAAGAAATGAGTCCTAGCTCATGTTATGGAAACAGGAATAAGATGCTACAAAATCGCGAAGTTAAAAGACGACTTTGATGGTCAAAGACTAGATACGCGCATGATATCTCTTTTTGGGAGTATATCCTTGATTCCTGTTTTCTGTAGAGCTTACTTGTAGGCTATCTTTTGTGGACATCCTCTCGGTCCTATTCTCCGTTACAAACCCTGTAAGGAGTTTGTCCTGTTTATCTTCTCGACCCTGTTTCAGGGAATTCTAGGTAGAACCCTATGGATGTAAACATGTATTTGAAACATGTTATGATTGATATGGTTGCAAGTGGTTGCAAGTGGTTGCTCGTGGATGCGCGAATACACATTAGATACTAGCTCGACTCGGTCACATTTCATATTGCATATGCACGAGTATTTATACTTGTTTATGGATGAAATCGAATGTATTATCATGCGGTTGTCGCATATGAATGAATGATTGTGCACGCATATAGTATCTATATGGCTAGGACTATTTGCATACATGTTGGATTCATGGCACTATACATATTTTGCATTAGAAAGATTATTCAGGCCTGATCATTAGCATTAGCTAAGGAACATGTACACACACGTTTTGCATATATTCATACATCATTAGAAATCATCTAAGGACAATGGTTGCTTTTGGATGATGTTTTGAGTAGATGGATGATGGATGGTAGGATATGTTCTTCCTAACTTGGAGATTTCGGGGACGAAATCCTAAAAGGTGGGGAGAATGTAACAACCCGTATTTTCAATAACCTGTTATAACATAAATGGAGGCAGAATTAAACTGTAAAATCTGAATCAAGGGAAACGGGCTATGCCATTGCGTTCATCTCGGAAAAATACGCGAAATAGAGTCCGAGTTTTCGAAAATCGGAGTCCGTATGACCAAGATATGGCCTCGCGAAGTTTCACGAAAAATTCCCAAATTAAAGTATACTTAATTAAGTGAAATGGGTTGCGCAGAGAAATATATATATATTGATATATATATATATAATTGAAAATTAAATAAATAAATATGCAAAAATGTTCAAAACAGCGAATTGGGAGAGGGGAATAACCGAACCGGCCGATTTTTGAGGTCGACCCGAGCCCGCTGGGTCGACTAGGGGTTAATCCAGGGTGTTTGGCTGTCAACCCGTGGGCCGATTCGCTCAAATGCAGATTTTGCATTTGGATGGTTCTCATGGTTCATCTTTAATCTAAAGGCCCTAGATGGTTCCTACACTTGACTTCTTCCCCAAGACATGCTTTGATGGCTTGGATTGAATCTAGGTTTAATCCTATGGCCTAAAACACTTGCCTAATCTATAAATAAGACCCTAACATATCCTAAATCCTCATTATTCATTCATGCAACTAAACTATGACAAAATTTTACCTCTCATGGCCTCCACTCTCTTCATAAAATTTCTAAATGGTTTCTATGAGAGATTTTCCATGCATACAAGTGTTTTCAAGCTTGTATGAGTGTCATTAGCTTGCATTTAAGTCAAGTTTCTATCTTTACGTCATAAAGCAAGGGTTTTGATCATTTTGGCTCAAGGGTTTTTATGTTAGATCTTGCATTTTGGGTCTATTTGATTGCATAAGGGCTTTGTCATATCTTTTGTGCCTTCGTAGCAATGTAAGCCCTTTCCCTACTCTTAGATATTAACTATGAAGTTAAATGTTCATGTTGCAATTTTGGGTTTGATCATTGAGTATGATACATGCTATCATGTCATGCAAGTTTATGAAGTCATTATCTTGATCTTGTGAGCTAAAAGCTACAACCTTTATGTTGAAATGTTGCATTAGGCAACATGAGAACCCTCATAACCTTTATGTCAACTTGCATATGAAGTCATAACCCTTATATGATGATATATGCGAGTTACTAGTCATCATTCCATATCTTTTGTCACCATGATTCGCTTATGTGCCAAGTTTGGGTTTATCCATGTTTTGAGGCTTAAGAATGTAACATGCAAGTTAATGAACACATTTGTGCCTCATTTGCCACCATGATTAACTTGTGGCTTAATATCCATTTTTGTCATGCCGTTGCCAAGTCTCTTCTTTTAATCCATTACGTTGTCGCGAACGTATATGCGAGTTTAAAAGCGTTGGGTTATGCTATGAGTAATTTCTAATGACATGAAAATACAACTTGAAAACATGACTTGAAATATAACATGGAAGTTGACATGTAAGTATGCATAAAAACATAAGCTTGGGAATTTACCTATTAAGTTAGGTCTACCCAACTGCTTGAAAACTTGTAACATGTTTTGGGAAACATGATGGACATGACACTTAGATAATATAAGTGTGGCCAACTCGAGGTTGGGTTGAGTTTGCAACGTAAAACTACCCGGAACCGACCGGCCTAACTAGTAGTTGCAAACAATAGGACCCAATGTGAGAAGTTGGTCATGTTGTGCTTGAACCCGAGGTTAGACCAAGTTGTGGTGTAAAGCTACCCGGAACCAACCGGCTTAACTAGTAATCACAACAAAGTCTAATGTGAGAGGTGAAGGTGCATTAAGTAATTAATGCCACATGATAGGGTTAAGTTAATTTGATTAATGACTCTTAACCAAATATGACATGGACAAATGGGTTAAGTAATTTGATTAGGCTAATGATACTTAACAAAACATGACAAGGTTGGGTAGGTTAAGTAACTTGATTTGCCTAATGACACTTAACCAATTTTATATGACTAGTGGATGGGGTTAAGTTAACCAACACTTAATCAATCCAACGCGATAACTTGGTAAGGTTAAGTAAGTTTTCTTAATGACGCTTAACCGAAAAATACGGTTAACGAATGGGGTTAAGATTAGACTCAACTAGTCTAAACATGGAAATCAGATGGGGTTAAGTTAGCCTAGACTTAATTAATCCCACTTGGTAGTTTAATGGGGTTAAGTTAAACACTTAACTAATCTAAACATGATGAATTGATGTGGTTAAGTGACCTATACTTATCCAATCTAACTCGTTAATTTATTGTGGTTAAGTTAACCAATACTTAACCAATATAACGTGAAAACATGATAAGGCTAAGTCACGAATCGCTTGAATACACTTGACCGATTTGACTAAGTAAATTGATAGGGTCAAGTTAATATATACTTAACCAATCTAGAATGATAATTGGACGAGGTTAAGTCGTGAATTGCTTAATATACTTAACCAACTTGAGCATGGTTTGTAGGGTTAAGCCTAGAACTTGGATACTTAGCCAATTTTGACAGGATTTGTAGACGGGTTAAGTCATGAACTTAAGTGACACTTAATCCATTATGTAAACCCTAGTTCTGAGGATTAGGTGGATAACCGTAGTTAACAAGGATAACGGGAACAATGCTAAGTGGTAAACCTTAGTTGAAGAATAACTAAGTAATGATTCTTAGTCAAGGAAATTTAGACCAGTTCATAGATAGATGAGTAACCTGATACGGTAGGTCATCGTTTAAGTATACGAGTAGGAGCAAGTATCTGATTTAGATAAAGGCTCCAGCGAACTGGGTAACGAAGCAGCGGCTTCGGGGAACGTGAGGATATTCTTGGTATCCCTCTATGAGCTGCCAGGTGATTATACTAGGCTCATGAGAGGTTAAGTTCTGCGTTAGAAGAACCAAGAGTATGCCTTGGTTGCTATACGAGCGACCTAAAGACGGGGATGGATAGGGGATAGTCGACGATACACGGTCGTACCCTAGATAGCATTTCGTCAGGCTACCTACCATCTTTGGTCAAGCGTGTACGTACGGAAAGGCAGAGAACACCCAAAAGACCATAATTGCTATCTAATTATGGTTGCGGTAAGGCTTGGATGTGGGTTGGCCAGTGTTGTGTTCTCATACAGGATTTATCCTGTCTTGTCTTTCACTAGTTGAGGGAGTGGTCTCGTGGGACCATAGCCACGTATAAGAAAAACAGACCTTAGCATCTGCATCGGCAGATAAATCGAAAGCTCCCGACCGAGTCCTGTATTTCTTGATTTGCCCTGTGACAGGACTCGGATGGCACGATGTGATGCATGTGCATACAGTCATGGAAAAGCAATTCACGATGAATGCGTGGGAAAAAGGGCGCGATTGGCGGTTAGCGTAATCCCTAGTGGCCCTAGGTGGTTGAACCCAAACCGAGATACGAAAACGTGCAATAGGTAAGCATAATCCCTAGCAGCCCTAGGTAGCATAAGTCCTAGTTGTACAAACAATAGTTCATGTTGGAAGACCCTAGCTAGGTTTAGGGTAACAGTCCAAACCGATCTTAAGGATCATGGAACTATGTTAAAGTAATATAGAATCTCATGGGAAAGCCCGTATGGTCTACGGCAAGGGACTGAACATTTACATGGAATAAAACATACAAGTTGAGTAACCTATATATGCGATATATTAGGTTGACATGGACCATTACACGACTTTTGAGTGAGGGTCGTTCTTGGTTAACACATGACACGGTGGGGATACTAGTACGGTAGGTGCAGAGCTAAAATACAGGATAGATATCACGGGGCGTTATACGTGACAGATATCTTGGGGATATTATACTTGATAGAAACCTGACGATGTGATACCTTGTTTTATCTTGACATCGTAATTTATCATGACACCTTAGTTTATCTGAGTTCAGTAGTTCATCCTGTTATTTTGATTTAGCTTATCTATCTTGTTATCATGCTTATGTTCATCTCAGTTTCTCATGTCAGTTAACTTTACTAGTTTTTATGCTAATAGTAGATAGGGCTTACTCAGTCTTTTTGACTGACCCGTTTTGTTTCGCCTCTTTTCTTCCGTTTCCCCCCAGGTTACAGGGAGGAAATACTGTTGTTTAGTTCGGACTTCTTCTGCTTGAAGGTCATCATGGATGGCTTGGACTTTTCTTGGCTAATGGCTACTTTACTGTTTTTACTTGGGGAATAATGTATGAAAATGTCTTTATGCTTCTTTACTATTGCAAGACAGATTTTGATGTACTCTGATGTAAAAGGCTTTAGACCTTATTTATTCATGTTATGAAAGTTTGATTTTACTTCCGCTATTTTATATGTTCTGTCTTGTGATATTTCTGTGCATGTTTACCAATAATGCCCCTCTAAAGCTAGTGCATTCCTTTGCGAGTGACCCTAGCGGAGGCGGGGTGTTACAAATACAATGTATAAGTATACACAGTTTTATAGATTAATTTTCTTTCTGAAAAACTTGCCAAATTCCCATTGTTAAGGAAGTTCGAACATCCGTGCTTAAACATGTCTTTGGTTCAGTCATACTAAGCCTGGCTACTATGTTCAATCTGCAAATATTTGCAATAAACATTTGATAGCAGATTTTTATTTGAAAATAAACAATGCAATATATATGCATCATATACATATATATACATATCAATCATAAATACACACACACACACACATATATATATATGCCACTTTTCAAATTTAAACATATATATATATATATATATATATCAAATATATATACATATATATATTAATAAGCAATACAAACAAAATTGTATGCGCAGATTTCCAATATGGTGTTTAATCATTCAAGAATAATTATTCCCTTTTCTTAATAATTAAGCGGTCTGATACATTCGAGGATTTTGGGGAAATAAACACCATCAAGCTATTGTAACGAATCAGCAGTTTGAATTATATATATACGGTTTTAAATCAGGTAATCAAACTTAGCTAAATGTTATAGGCATGATAGATATATATGTATGTATTTAGCTCAGACCCAAAACTAATTTTGTAGGAATTTTAAGCTATTCACTTAGTGTCAAACAAACATATTCATGTGTTTCAGTTATGACAACAGTGGGTACTTGTAGAATGGATTTCCCACGAAGTAAGTTAAATCTACAAACTGTTTTGAGATTAAACCAATAAACCAAAATAACATTAATGTTGTGCTAAGTTTATTTCAGCTAATTTGCTACCCTGTCTAACAGGAATGAGATGTACAGTTAATAAAAAAAAATCATTTAACAAGCACAGAAATGACTGATGATCAGATAGGCAAAATCTATCATATAAAACAAAACATAATGGTTCTATTTTAAATCAAGTTTATACCCATGAATTAATTACATAGATCTAAAGTATCAATCATTATAGGGTTTTTCGATTCCAGAATCAAAATGTTACAGAATTTTAATAGTTCTGATTACAAATTAACATTGACTTACATATGTGTGTGTGTGTATATACACACACACACACACACACATTTATGTATACATATATCATTTTAAGTTCTAAAACCAAAATGATACTGCTATTGAAAATGGAACAAAGTGAAAGCTAATAACATGCACATGATCTTTAATCATTGGGACAAGCCCAATGTATAAAACTATGATCTGTTCTGGATTTAATACATTGTTGAATCCATTATGATGATAGTGTATTCGTAACAAAACATATTTAATATATACTTTATATATACATCTACCGTTGCAAATCAAATTTGCAGTTGTATTCACAAAAGAAGCAAAATATTGAAATGTTCATAAACATATCAATCATATGTATTAATTGTATTGACAAATATTATATCAAGTTGCTTGTATTAAATATATGTATATATATGTATATACATGCTAAGTTACAGGTATTTCATTTATATCTTAGATTCTATTTATGAATATACTTTATATTCATAAAGCAGCTAGTAGAATGTAAAATGCAAATCAGTATGATTTTAAAATCAAATGAATATTTGCATTTTTTAATCAAAACAGATGATAAAACCGTCTAACTAAATTTAAAATTGTCATGGATCGAAATATGATCATTAGATAGTATACACCTCGAAATATTGAATCAATAACATTCACTTAAAATCAAACTGTTTTGATTTTCTTTTCAAATCTACGCTCTGTTGATATGTATTTATATAAATACATATATAAAACTGGTCTCAAATGCTTATAGGATTTTGAATCACATTTTAGAATGTGTATGATATGGAGATTTAAACTGTAAACAACATTTGCAACATATACATATGTATATTTATATCAATATATAAATACATGTTGTACTTTAAAATACCAGAAATTGTAAACAAACATATCACATCTATTTGAATTGAAATAGAGCTTGTAAGATCCTTTCAAATCTAAAGAAATCCGATTGTATCAGATTCTTATATGTTTATAGGTTTGTATTTTGACTATGCTATGTCTGTATATGACATAAATCAAGTCAAAATTTAAAAATTTGCACATTATTTGTCATTACAAATGTAATTAATAGATCATTCAGTAAATCTCATTTGCTATTAAAAAATATAATTCAAACTCAACAGGTATATCCAAGATACTCATTCATATTAAATCAAAATATATGTAATATATATATATATCATTATATGTATATATATATATATATATATGAAAATAGAATTATACAAATCAGATTTGTATAGCATAATCAGTTAAGTATTCAAAAGATTACGCAAACAAATTAATATTTACTACAACAATTCAGTTTCAAATACAGTGTAATATGTAGAATTGTACATAATGGCATATATATATCTGTATGTATGTATATATATACATGTATATATATATATATATATATGTATATATATATATATATTATAGATGCCAAACAGAATTGACAAAATTAAAAACAGTTTTGGGATTTCGTAATCAACAATAAAAATCAAGTTTTACAAAATATCATGTTTTAATATAATGTCACAGAGTCAAACAGATTGATCTGTATATGTATGTCTATATCAGAGCCAATCAATATAAATAAGTATGTTAGTTAAAAAATTTAGAACGCTTCACAAAAATTAAACAAAAGGATTTGAGATCCTTGATTAATCAAAACTAAATTTAGCTTAATCTTACAGGTTCCACATTTTATCAATTAGAAATATTAATATGATTTAATATTTCTAACTGAATATGAATGATTTTTATATCATATATAAAGCTTATATATATAATATATAAAATTTATAATATGTATCAAATACATGTTATAAAATAACAACGCAACATATTCATATCTGTAATAACTTTATTCTCAAATCTCGAATCTTTGATACCATCTCATCAATAATGGCCGAAATCAAACCAAAGGAACCCAGAACAATATCAAAATACTAAAATCTCAAAAACCAAGCTCGGATACCATTGTTGGGAAATTCGATCAAATCGAAACCCTAGATTTGTAAATCTGATCTATTTATAACTAGATCTTGCGATTAAATAGTAAATTGAAATTAAATCTTACTAAATTGCTGCTGAATACGTGAATCTGAATTAGAGATGGAAACTGATCGAATCTTTGAGTACGTCATCTGCTGCACCTCCATAAGTATCCACAAGAACGCATCTGATTTTGATCGAATCAAGAATGGAAGAAAGGTTTGGTGTTAGCCGCCATTATTGAGTAAATTAGGTTTACGGGTGGCCCTAAATTTTGTTCTAATCCTTATCATTAGAATTGGTTCTCACGTTTAATATAAAAGGAATGGTTTCCTTTAAAATTAAATGTGTACCCAAAATTAAGGAGACCATCCGGTATACTAATTCAACACTAAATAAAATCTCAACAGATTTGATATTTTATTTATTCAATGAATGTTTTTCAATTTATTACGTTCTATTCGTGTCACCCTATAGGTTATTATAACGTCGGCAATGATTTTAAATCGTATTTAAAATCATAATCAGAGATTGGCATCTAGCAATACATCATTGCAACCCAAGTTATAATAAGATCATGGACTCGATACAACCTTTCCATGACCAATGTATCAATGTAATATAATCCTTTTAACCAGTATATCCAAGATTAAACTCGAGACATGTATCGTACCATGCTGTTTATAATTTAATCCGTTTATCTTGGTCGATGAGTGTACTATTTAAAACAAATCAATATTTGAGCACGACCATGCATTTCACAGTCTCACTCAATCAAGAGGCCCATGGATATCGCTATATATATATATATGTATATGTATATGTATATATATGTATTGTATGGGTAAATTCTATTTAGATCATTCATAATTTTCATTCGATTCGAGATGTATCCAATAATCACCGTAATCGTTATTTGAATAACTTTAGATGACATCAAAACACAAATATCGTCAAATAAAATTATAATGATTTCAGGTCTGAGTAGTAGTACATCACTACCACTATGAGAATAACTTATAAAACTGTTAATTATATTTCATGTAGTTTTTCTCATGTTATGTCAGCCCAATACGCTATTATCCATTACGTATTTATGTCTTGACATTATTATCATGTATATTAATGATCAACAAGATGTAATCATCAGTTAATCAACATACTAGTCTCTATGTTTTATTGTCGTCTTATATAAACAATAAAACTCGACTACGGACATTTAAGTATTATAATACTTAATATATTATATATTCTCTAGTTCAAGTCACTTACTTGAATTATATAAATCCGTATTATTATTTTAAGGACCTCTGTTATGTTAATATTTATATTACGCAGTAAATATATAACACAACAGAATATTTTATTCCAAATAAAATAACATCAACAATGTTATTAATCACATCAAATGAATTGACTCTAGAGCATAAACTCTAACAGATACAACACATTAGAGCAGAACACAAAAGAACATTTTGTTGTTATTACAACAATTTTACATTAGAGTATAAGAATGTATCATAGTACATATAATTGATTCACAGCAGAAAAATATCAAAGCAATAAATTACAAAACAACAAAAACATAATTATGTTCAATGAAAAACCCTCAAACTGTTCTAGACACTGCTCTAGCTTCAATCCAAGATCCTGCTGTAAGAATGTGTGCAAAACGAAAACTACTAGCTACCCGTGTGGAAAATATGGGCCCCTAGAATTTAGGTGGGAAACAATAAACTCCAAATCAGTATTGGGATTGGTGTAAGAACCAAAAACCGTTATTTACTTTATTATAAAGTTGGGTTAATCACGGGACCATGCCGTATAACACGGAACAAGTTTTCTCCACCTAAATGCTAGTTATAAAAACTTGTAATGATTTTTTAAAAATGAATCTATTATAAGACTCAATTCCCATCACACAATTCAACGCAAATAGAAGGATAGAGTTTTATCTTATAATAGCAAAAAATGCTTGATACACAAAATTCTCTTTTATTATTACTACTGCATAGTGTAGAAATTATTTTCGCAAATAATTGTATCAATCTTAGCAGATGTAGGTACTCCGTCTACATATATAGGTTATAGATAAAATAAACATGGAGATTTGTATTGGAATTTGGGTTCAATCAATGACCAAAGCAGAGATTTTTCTTTCTTAACACCGCTAACGGGGTATCCCAGAACTCAGGCGCTCGTAAGCCCTAAAACTTGGGATCAACTTTATCCAAGTGTCCATAATCAAGAACGTATGACCTTTAATCATCACATTTATCGGGGTGATATAGGAATTGCCCAAAGGTTATCCTTTCAACTATGGACCGAAGATACACAATGGTTACATCTAGTTCCCTAAGAAAATTTAAACCTCATCAGTTTGTGGATTTTGCATCGACTTAGATCGCAGCAACACAATAGTTACGCTTGGATCCCCCAGGAAACATTTGTCACCGTATGCTTTCACAACCCTCCGAATTATGCTAGCAGTCGAGCTCAACTGATTCTATCATCTTGTTTATTATCCAGCTTCAGCCATTCATGGGTTCTGAGGCTTGTCGAATTCACGCCTGGACACAAAGCTATGTTATATCAGTCATGCTTTGATCATGATTCACAAAGCTCAGCTTTTCAACGAGAAGCTTTGATCTATCTGCCAGCAGCACTAGGCATGCCACATTGTCAATTCACACATATGATATGTTTCTATTAATAATATAATCTTTAAGCTCATACGTCTCAAAGAAGGTATTAAGATAAGAGAATAAATTCTCCACCACCATAGATATACCATCAATGGCAGCTAATCGGTTATGTTATGAAATAAAATTTCTGCCACATCCATTCACAACTCCGTTCTGGGTCTGAACGAAACCGAAGAAACCTTATTCCTCGTCCAACAAAAGAGAGAGGCCCTTGCATATCCAGTCAATCTCCATGTACGTCTGGATGAACACCACTTATATACTTGTCTTTGGTTGTACATCCCAATCGAGACATCAGAAATAATCTAAATGATGCTTAACACTAGTGTGTTAAAGTATAGCTAGCAATATGGACAAGATCCATGATAGAACGGACTTCGGAAGCTGAAACTTCTTTGTCGTCGTCACATACTTTTGACTCAACTTGCAATGCTAACTCGATGGGTATAGAGCTTGATACTTCTGAGAGAACATTACCTTCCCAGGCCATTAATTTTCCAGAAAAGCCCAAGCAAGAGGGACAAACAGAAAGATAGCATTCTCCAGTTGTACACGAAGAGGTACAGGATGTAGAAATTATCGACGGGGACGCACCGATGGCATCAAATATGTTGGTCAATGCAGTTATTCTTGAAAATCCATCGGATTCAATGCCATCACGCATGGACACAGCGACAACTAAGAAAATGGCGCTTCGGTTTCACATTCCTGTAGATCACGTTCGTGCACTAGGAGACGATGGCAGGGCTCATGCACCGCTAGAGGGTTATACTTCTTGGAACAGGAAAGTTTGCATTACTGATATGTGCCCCCGATCAGCAATTTTATTCAGGACATGCTGTATTATTTCCGCATTGCACCGTCGCAGCTGCATCCGAATACGTTTTCTTTGCTGTTAGGCTCCTATGTCCTCTACCGGGAGTACTTGCAGTTAGAACCTATCGGGGAAGATATTCCGTACTTGTTTCAATTAAAGAGAAGAGCTAATATATCACAGTCCCAGTATTTCCTGGAAGCTTCGCCCGCCACTAAGTTTATTGTTGGGACGTCTCCCAAGCCGACAACATACAAATATGAATGGTTCTTCGTGCGTTGTCCTCCTAGATTTGCGAGGAGATGGATAGAAGGAAGTAAGCATTCTTGAACTCCGTGTTTTATTTTAAAGTTTGCAGATTTGATGTTTTATACTCGACTTTGTTTTGGCATGGAAGGAAACCCTAAGGCACCGGCCGACATCAAGTATCAACAACTTCTTGACGCTTTACGAGTGATTCCGGCTAGTCGCGCTCTACTGATAAATTTACAAGTCAAGATTTCCTTCATCGTGTTGGACTTCTTTCTGATAATCGATCTATACTTAGGCCCGCTGCTGCAGGAAAGGGACAAAAAGAGAAGGCGACGAAAGACAAGGAGCTTCTGGTTGGAAGAAAAAAGTGCCCTCTGCTGGGCCTAAACCACGAAAGGCTACTAAAGCCATGAAGAAACTGGCGAGGAAGAGACTGGTGGCGAGGAGATAGTTGCTATGGATGAGGGTCCGTTGACTAGACCACAGTCCCTCATGACTCGTTCGGAGACCGCCGTTTCACTCAAGGAAGAGGGCTAGTTCAATGACCTTAATAAACTTTCTCTGGACTTGTCTTTGTGGTCGGGCACAACAAGTATGGAAGAGCTAGTCTTAGCTGCGGAGGGGTTCACTCCTTCGTGTGGACCATCATTTGGTCTATTGAGAGAAGACTTAGGACATACACTCATAAACACTGCCCCTCATAGAACTTGCTTGCATGTGCAAAGTGTCTGACATTGAACTCATTTCTTTGGCAAGTGGAATGGAAAGAGGAGGAGGCTATGGGTACGGAGGTCATCGACTTCCAAAGAACACTTTTCTTGACTGCTTTAGGAGAGGGTCTAGCTTATATGGTGACTCCCACCTACACAGGACCGCAGCGGTGAGTATTGTCATAGAGATCGATCTCGGCGATCTCCAACTCCTCCTCCTTCTACCCGAGTATCTAGAGCAGATTCTCGACCTGATGTAGTGGGCTCGAGGCACTCGTCATCGAAAGTCTCTTATCGTACAACACCCTTGTCTCCTACCCAAGTTACTAAGGGGAAGGAGTCGCCGCTTAGCCATCCGAGGCCGGTAGGAACAACTAAAATGAAGAGGGAGGATCTAGCAGTCCTTGAAATCCGACAGCTTTCTGTTATTGAAAGGAAGGCGCTACTAAAGCAGAATTTCCCTTAGCATTATTTTGACGAGCTGGTATTCCTCCCTGATCTCAGTCTGATTCCTGTTAGGGACCCTAGGGAGGTATGGATGCGTGTGAGGGCCGTATATCACCAGGCTGACGAGCTTACTAGTTATTCCTTCCATCTCTCGGAGTTTTTCAGGAAGAAAAACTTGGAGATCTTGAATTAGGGGCTGACCAACGCTGACCGTACCACCATCGACAACTTGGAGAAGGAAATAGGTAGGTCAGCTCCTTGTGTCGTTAACATTTCTTCGTTCATCTTTGTACCTTCAAATGATAATTTTCAGTATTGCTGTTATAGCGGAGATGAAGTGTACATACGAGCTGCTGAAAAAGGAGGCAATGCATGCCAGCCTGACTTTTAAGGATATTACGACGTCTCTAACCACTGAAAACATGACCCTAAAGAGGGACAAGGCCTAGTGGAGAAAGCGTACGCGAAACTGGGAAAGGGCCATGAACGATGAACCCAGCTTCAAAATGACAATGATGCTCTGAGAGTGGAGAATGAGAGGCCGAGGGCGGAGATACGGAGGTTGTTGAGTTAAGAAGGCAACTTGAGGTGATGGGGAAGGAAAAGGAGGATACCGAGGCTGGCAATAAGAATGAGTTGAGCTCAGTGGATGGGTTAAAGGCCCAGCACCTGAGGGAGGTGGAACAATTAAGAGAGGAGATTGAGGACACTGAATCTCGGGTGGAGGCATCCTTGGTGGAACATTTCTGAAACATGTATGTTAAATTTCTGAAGTTCCACGGACCCTTGTGGGTTGAGGTTTACTCTCGAGTGCTGGACCAAACATGAGAGAGACTGATGCCATATGAGACTTGTTTACGTTTGGTGAATGTGGGAACTCTAGATGAGCATCAACTGATGACCGAGCTTCTGACTAACGAGGAGCGTGAGAAGCTAGAGGAAGATAGGAGGTTGATACGGAAGGACCCAGAGAGGTAGAGGCCGACGAAGCTTGCCACCGAAAAGGGGAAGTTTTCTCCTACTGAGAGCATGGTTGTAGCGGAGATGTTTGCGAAAGGAAGCTCTTACCGACCACCAATCCTCGAATCTGCCAGCATCAGCGATCCCATTGCTTCGTTCCAGGCCTCGACCGAGTATGATCCCGAGCATCCGGTATTGGAAATGCCTGTATTTTTTATTTCCTATGATGAGCACACTCCCCACTATACCCGCACCATCCATGACCGACGATAAATTTTCTTTACCACGAATTCTTGAAGATGATGTGATTACCGAATTTGTGGACTAAAAGTTTGTGTTTCTAATGTGCTGCCCTTCCTGGAACTACTATGACACCAGGCTTTGCCCTCATGCTCCTTCAAACGAAAGGATCTGAGTTTGCAAGGATGCAGCTTGGAGAAGGAGGCGGTCAGTTGGACAATTTTTCAGATGTCAGGCTAGGGTCCAACATTTATGAGGGCCTTATAGAGGAAGGAGAGGTGGTAGATGGCCAGAATGCCCTTGCGATGGGCCCAGTGGATGCTGACGTGCCCACGATGTCGTCCATGGTGGAGGCCTAGAAAGCCCAAATGGTAGCTAAGAGTGAGGAGAAGGAAAAAAAGAGCAAGAAGGACGAAGCTGCTAGGCGGGAGGCTCAGGCGAAGGCCAGGCAAGATGCCGAGGAGAGAGCCACTTCTATAGTTGAAAAGGAAAACGCTGATGCTGAGGTGGAGAAGGCAAGGGTTGCTGAAGTGGCTCAGAAGAAAAAGATTGTCGACCAGGCTAAGAAGGAGAGAGTGGCTGCAGAGGCTAGGAGGAAGGATGCTGACCAGAGAGCCACAGACACTTTTGAGGAGCTCAAGGCTGATGATGCCGTGAAGCTCAAATCTAAGAAGCTAGCCGATCGGAAAGCGACCAAGGAGGCCAAGAAGAAACATGAGCCAGAGGCTAAGGAACTTCTGGGAAAGGGTGACTTCGTGGTAGCCCTTGCTTCCGAGAAAGCCTCTATGTCATTGTCGTACACTATCCCTACCGAGATCACAGAGATTACAAGCAGTAAGGATGAAGGCGGAAGGCGTTTCTCGATCTCTCATGAGTCGGTAATTCCTCCGAAGGACAGAAGAGGAAGGAGTGGGAGAAGATATGGGAAGAGGAGGCCTACCGCTAGAGAGCTGTCTAGTGCTGAATCTACAAAAAAGAAGCACAAGAAGAAAAAGCATGAGCAGCGTTAGTAACTGTAATAGATGTTACCATTATTTTGGGTAATGTAGGCCAATAGTATACGAGTACGACCCTCGCTTTTGGTTTTTAAAGGCATGGTGTGGTTCTCACGTACACCTTGTCATTAGAAAGGAAAGATGTTAGACACGTAGTTTGTTTAGTATATGTGTTTGTGAAATGAAATATTAATTAGTAAAAACTGCATTTCATGTTAAGTGTTCGAATGTTCTTCTCATGTTTTCCAGCGTCTTGTACTTGCACAAGCATACTTATTGTTACACTCACAAAAATGTGATAAAGGGTGAGACGACCCGATTTCCCGTTCTCACGGAAACAAGGTTATCCTTGAAATATAACACAGAAACAGATAATAGCAGAACAGAATTAAATAAATACACCAGAATGAACAACAAAATATACTGGATAAAAGTAATCATCAGAGTTACACAGTATATAGGATCTTACTTAGTACAAATACAGTTCAGCTATACATAAATGTCTACAGCGGAAATAAACAAAATATGTACAATAGGAGCTGAACAACATAAAAAGAATAAATGATAGAATCCATCTTCAGCTCCAGCTATCCAGAAAAAGAACCAGCTAAACCTGAATACAAGGCTGCCTGTGTAGAAAAAGGGGCACCCGAGTTTGAAAGTGAAACAAACTACGAGTCAGTCATGGGACTGGTATGAGAAATCCACTCAACACATATATAATTGGCTAATCACAGGACCATGCCACTTTCGTGGAACGGGTTTACTCCATTGGATTGCCAGTGCTTTAAAACAAATCTTTCTTTTAAACATCGCCATGCTTTTTATAAAAATGAAGCCGTTATAAGACTCAGTTCCCATCACACAATGCAACGCAAACCGGAGGATAGAGTTTTTACCTTATAACGGCCAAGATATGCTTGATATGAATAAAACAAAGGCATTTGATATTATTGCTAGTGTTTATATGTTTTGAAAAACAATTTCAAATTATAACTATCAATCATAGACGGCATTAATGCCCCATACCACTATGTCGCCATATATAGGTATACAATCAAAACCGCACGATGTCGTATTTGGAAATTGGATTTCCGTCATGAACCAAGGCAAAAGATAGTCCTTACCGAATTCGAGACTGCCTAGCCCGAGTCTCAGGATCAGAGCTCGAGTGACCCTTGGATCGTCAGGGCCGGTCCACCGATTGTGGATTAAAATGCCTGAACCATACGTTTCCCCGCCCTTTGGGGCGTAAACGAGCCAACGAATGACTCCATCGGACCCGGATCGTCCGATCAAACCGAGGCGCCTCGCAACAGCAACAACCACATAAGTCAAACTCATCAGGGCGTGTAAAACCACTGACGCCACTTTTAGCTAGGAGGAAACGCAGGCCCTCCCTGAGGTCCTTTCTCCCGTTTCTGGTTCATACCGGGGTGTGAGGCTCGCGAATTCACGTTATACACAAAGCTACGCCACACAGCCGGTGCTTTGATCATCACCATAAGACTTTGCTTTTCAACAGAAGCCCTGATCACTGCATCTTAGCATGCCACACAGGCAATTCACGCCATGCGATTGATGTCCATCGATATACAACCCCTGAGTTCATACGTCTCAGAGAAGGGCGTTAAGCAAAAAGAATAAATTCTCCGCCGCCAAACAGATGTATATTTAACAGAAATCAATCAACACAGAATAAACTCCAATGTCAGACACACAGTCCATTTACAAGTCCATTCTGGGTCTGAACGAAACCGGAGGCACTAAATACCACGCAAACCCTTCGATCACCACGTACGTCTGGACGATCACCACTCATTATCCATATTTCGGGATGCCTCCCAATCAGGACCTCGGTTACCATCCAAACGAGGTGAAGATCTCCGGTCTTCGACCATCGTCTTCATCTTCGACTTTCAATCGTCGATTAATTATTTGAAATGAGAATTAACTCGGCTTTTTCAAATAATTCACGTATATTTAGAATTTCAGATCAATTTATTTCAATGGTTAAATTGTTCGACAACACCAATTTCGTTCTTTAATGTAATTTTCACACCAAACACATTCAACCATCAAAAGCCACATAAATCAAGCAAATTCAGTTTATTTCCATTCTATATCGCTTATGATATTTTATAACTATTTATCGCTATTTTTATTTAATTTAAAATAGCCATTTTAATCAAAACGACGCTTCGGGCCATACAGCGGCCGTGGCGCTGTTTTTCTTCAGATTTGATTTACACATATATGAAAATCTAACCGTTGGATCTTCACAAAATTTTCATCATTAGAAAGGTCTTTTCAAAACGAATCCAACGGTTCCAGTTTCGGGAAATTCCGACGGTCGGATCTCCCGGTACAATCGTTTGAATTTTCGATTTCAAAATACGAACTGCAGCGTCGTTATTCGATTTAAATATATAATTATATTTATATATATATAAATATAATCGCTTCTGGCGCTGTTTTTCTTCAGATTTGAATTAAACATTCCAGACAATCCAACCGTTGGATTTTTACAAGGTTGGTGCCGTTGGAAAGATTATTCCAAGGCGAACCCGACTGTTGAGGTTTCGGGAAAATCCAATGGTTGGATTTCCCGCACTAGTCGTTTGAAATCACGGTTTCAAAATACGAACTGCACGGCTTCGTTTCGTTTTAATTTTATTTATATTTATATATTTATATAAATATAGTTCATTCAACAATTTCAATATCGTTTTCACTTCAAATATTTTTCTAACACCTTAAATTTTGGAAAAATTTCGCCATAACCTCCCCTGCACCGGGAGCATCGGGAAATCGCAAATAGCGTTCCCGGTCCTTCTAATCTCAAAAAGAAAAAGAAAAAGCCAAGCGGCTAGCCAACAAGCTCAAAATCATCACCCAAACAAATTAGTAAATGTGTACCTATTTGTCGGGCACAAAATTTTATTCCTCTTCTCTAGCCCCTTTGCTATAACCTGTTCAATGAATATTGCATGTACATATATATACAGTTCTTATCATTTATCAATTTCTATTCGACTTCATATTTGATTTCTATTTGGTTTAAAAACTCCATTCGTTCTAATGTTACATAAATAGGTGCAAATCATTTCATTAGCTAATTAATGAATATTTCAACTCATATATGTTTATTTTGAACAAGTGGCTATTTTTAACACTTCACATTTCAACGATTTATGCATACAATAAAAATGTGATTTTTATTGTAAAACAATTCATTTCAAAACACTATTTTTCTATATAGTTCATATAGGTGACAAAATAGGATTTTTATCATAAAACAATTTATTTCAAAATATGAATACCATTCAACACATGAATTTCTAATCAACGAATGAATATCAATTCAACACATGAATGTTTTCAATAGTTTTTATATATAGATAAAAATGTGTTTTTTATTATCGAACAATTTATTTCAAAATATGAATACCATTCAACACATGAATTTCTAAACAACGAATGAATATCAATTCAACACATGAATGTTTTCAATAGTTTTTATATATAGATAAAAATGTGATTTTTATTATCGAACAATTTATTTCAAAATATGAATACCATTCAACACATGAATTTCTAAACAACGAATGAATATCAATTCAACACATGAATGTTTTCTATTCAATGAATAAATATAGTTTAAGCAAATGAAAATAATTCAAACACACGAATATTATTCAAAATTTCGGCAGCATAACGGCAGGGTAGTTACACCGGCACCGTCCCTAGTACGGCTCCTCGCTCTACCTTAAAACCTCGCGGTTTTTGACAATGGGGTTCATGCATCTAGTTCGCACGCAGGCGGCATGTATATATTTATTTCATTTCCACAAACTAATCCTATGTGGTTTCAACCAAATATTTCACAACCACCAATGGGTATTTTTCAACCACAATCAACCAATATCAATCACAAACAATCCCAAACAATCATTCGCTATCAACCAATTATCACAACAATTTCAATCAATAAATATCGTCCATGGTTTGTGGACGAGGGGGCGTGTATATATATATATATATATATATATATATATTTATAGATAGCAATTCACTTTCATTTCACATATATATAATATTTTTAAATCAGAAATCTCACCAATAGCTATCTAACTTCACGACTCTTCCTTTATAGAAATCTTCGCCTTTTTGTCGCTTTCACCCGTATTCTCTACATATGTAAAAATCGAATTTTTACGATGCTATTCAATATATAAAAATATGATTTTTTTCCACGCTATTCAATATATAAAAATATGATTTTTCTTTCGACTTTCGATATATAAAAATATGATTTTTACTTTTGACTTTCGATATATAAAAATATGATTTTTACTTTTTAAAGTTCAAATCCTTTTTCGAAAAATCAGTTTTAACCTTTCTTTCAAAACAGTTTTAATCTTTTAAAGAAAATCAGTTTAAAATACTTTTTTAAAAATCAGTTTAAAATACTTTTTAAAAATCAGTTTAAAATACTTTTAAAAATCAGTTTAAAATACTTTATAAAATCAGTTTTAAAATACTTTTAAAAATCAGTTTAAAATACTTTTAAAAATCAGTTTAAAATACTTTTAAAAATCAGTTTAAAATACTTTTAAAAATCAGTTTAAAATACTTTATAAAATCAGTTTTAAAATACTTTATAAAATCAGTTTTTTTTAACATTAAACAAAATCAGTTTTTAACATTAAACAAAATCAGTTTTTAACATTAAACAAAATCAGTTTCTATAGAATTAAAAATAAAATAAAATAAAATAGAAATAACTTACATTTCTGCGAAGAGGGGGGGGGGGGAATCAGTGGCTGTTGGCGATCAGAGGAGGCGGAGGGGGTTGTTGGTGGCGCGTCAGCAGGCCGGAGGCGGTGGTGGGCACGGTTTAGGCGAGGTAGGGTGGCGGTCTTCTGCTCTAGGGTTTGGGGCGGCGTTCAATTAAGGGATAGAGGGAGAGAGGGGACGCGAGCGGGAGTTCGAGGGTGGAGAGCGCCTGAGGGCGGCGGATGGAGGACTCCGGCGGTGGCTCGAGGCTCTGGGCGGCGACGCGTTTCGTTTTTTTTTTTCTCTTTCTATCTGAAATCGAAAAGAAACGGGGGGGGGGGGGGGGGGGGGGCAGGGTATAGGAGGGAATTTAGATATATATATATATATATTTATTATTATTTTATTATTTAATTTTGCAAATAGGTTGACTTTTACATACGACCTCGAAACGAGGCCCACCGCCTGTCGCCCATAGCGTTTTACCCCCATTCCGAACACAATGGGATATGTATCGCAAGCTGATTCGATTGTTATAATCAGTTTCCTTTTGAATTTACATTTAAATCACTATATTGAATTTTAAACGTACATTTCAAATTACCGGGGTCACATACTGACTAGAAAAATTCCAGAAAAATATTTTCTAGCTTCGTATCGACGATACGGTCCTAACAAAACTAGTTTCGTCGAATTCTGAGACCGTTTGAAAAATGGCCAATTTCCAGTCGATTAAAATCAACTGAAACTGGTCAAATGCGTTTTCCTTTACCACGCTCACATATTGATTCGAAAAATTATGAAATTCGAAACCTAGCAATAGTTTGACATCCCGGACCCAACAAAAGTGGTTTCGTCGAATTCCGAGGTCGTTTGCAAAATGTCCATTTTTAAGGGCCTGAATTCCATAGCGACTATTCAGAATTTTCAACTGGACATATCTTTTGATTCCCGCTATCAAATTTCGATTGGTCGGGTTCGTTAGAAAGATATTCACTAACAGATTTAAATATTTTTGGTTTCACTAAAATCCGGATTGTTTCGCACCCGGTATATTCAATTGAAGCTTGAAATCGAATTATCGAACTACCGCGCCATTTTCAATTCTATATATAACTATAATTAATTATATTCGTTTTCAATTGTCGATTCAAACTTAGTTTTCATTGCCATTATTTAAAATATTTATTTTAAATATTTAAAATCCATTATTTTAGCCAATTTAAAAATTTTAAATTGGTTCAGATTTTCTGGGTCGTTACAATCTCCCCCACTTAAAACTTTTCGTCCCCGAAAAGGAACAAAGTCGAAAGTGGTTTGATAAATCTACAATCATACAACACAACAACCAATTCAATTGTTTTTAACCTTTTTAACTTTTCAAATATATACCTTTTATATATTCAAAAATTATATTTCTAAAACCAGACTATATATAAATATAATCACAAATACGTTATTTAAAAACATATTACTCTCGACTCGTTCTGAGGCACTTCTGACCCCATCTCTAACGAGTTGTTCTGATTCTGCTATACTCATACTAGGATATTGCTGATCCTATCTGTATTGAGTTGACCGTCCTAGAACACTACTGGTTCTATTTCTGACGAGTTCGTTCAAATGTTATATTCCAGAACTAAGCTTAACCAAAGCTCTGATACCACGTTGAGACGAACCGATTTCCCGTTCTCACGGAAACAAGGTTATCCTTGGAATATAACACAGAAACAGATAATAGCAGAACAGAATTAAATAAATACACCAGAATGAACAACAAAATATACTGGATAAAAGTAATCATCAGAGTTACACAGTATACAGGATCTTACTTAGTACAAATACAGTTCAGCTATACATAAATGTCTACAGTGGAAATAAACAAAATATGTACAATAGGAGCTGAACAGCATAAAAAGAATAAATGATAGAATCCATCTTCAGCTCCAGCTATCCAGAAAAAGAACCAGCTAAACCTGAATACAAGGCTGCCCGTGTAGAAAAAGGGGCACCCGAGTTTGAAAGTGAAACAAACTACGAGTCAGTCATGGGACTGGTATGAGAAATCCACTCAACACATATATAATTGGCTAATCACAGGACCACGCCCTTTCGTGGAATGGGTTTACTCCATTGGATTGCCAGTGCTTTAAAACAAATCTTTCTTTTAAACATCGCCATGCTTTTTATAAAAATGAAGCCGTTATAAGACTCAGTTCCCATCACACAATGCAACGCAAACTGGAGGATAGAGTTTTTACCTTATAACGGCCAAGATATGCTTGATATGAATAAAACAAAGGCATTTGATATTATTGCTAGTGTTTATATGTTTTGAAAAACAATTTCAAATTATAACTATCAATCATAGACGGCATTAATGCCCCATACCACTATGTCGCCATATTTAGGTATACAATCAAAACCGCACGATGTCGTATTTGGAAATTGGATTTCCGTCATGAACCAAGGCAAAAGATAGTCCTTACCGAATTCGAGACTGCCTAGCCCGAGTCTCAGGATCAGAGCTCGAGTGACCCTTGGATCGTCAGGGCCGGTCCACCGATTGTGGATTAAAATGCCTGAACCATACGTTTCCCCGCCCTTTGGGGCGTAAACGAGCCAACGAATGACTCCATCGGACCCGGATCGTCCGATCAAACCGAGGCGCCTCGCAACAACAACAACCACATAAGTCAAACTCGTCAGGGCGTGTAAAACCACTGACGCCACTTTTAGCTAGGAGGAAACGCAGGCCCTCCCTGAGGTCCTTTCTCCCGTTTCTGGTTCATACCGGGGTGTGAGGCTCGCGAATTCACGTTATACACAAAGCTACGCCACACAGGCGGTGCTTTGATCATCACCATAAGACTTTGCTTTTCAACAGAAGCCCTGATCACTGCATCTTAGCATGCCACACAGGCAATTCACGCCATGCGATTGATGTCCATTGATATACAACCCCTGAGTTCATACGTCTCAGAGAAGGGCGTTAAGCAAAAAGAATAAATTCTCCGCCGCCAAACAGATGTATATTTAACAGAAATCAATCAACACAGAATAAACTCCAATGTTAGACACACAGTCCATTTACAAGTCCGTTCTGGGTCTGAACGAAACCGGAGGCACTAAATACCTCGCAAACCCTTCGATCACCACGTACGTCTGGACGATCACCACTCATTATCCATATTTCGGGATGCCTCCCAATCAGGACCTCGGTTACCATCCAAACGAGGTGAAGATCTCCGGTCTTCGACCATCGTCTTCATCTTCGACTTTCAATCGTCGATTAATTATTTGAAATGAGAATTAACTCGGCTTTTTGAAATAATTCACGTATATTTAGAATTTCAGATCAATTTATTTCAATGGTTAAATTGTTCGACAACACCAATTTCGTTCTTTAATGTAATTTTCACACCAAACACATTCAACCATCAAAAGCCACATAAATCAAGCAAATTCAGTTTATTTCCATTCTATATCGCTTACGATATTTTATAACTATTTATCGCTATTTTTATTTAATTTAAAATAGCCATTTTATTCAAAATGACGTTTCGGGCCATACAGCGGCCGTGGCGCTGTTTTTCTTCAGATTTGATTTACACATATATGAAAATATAACCGTTTGATCTTCACAAAATTTTCATCATTAGAAAGGTCTTTTCAAAACGAATCTAATGGTTCCAGTTTCGGGAAATTCCGACGGTCGGATCTCCCGGTACAATCGTTTGAATTTTCGATTTCAAAATACGAACTGCAGCGTCGTTATTCGATTTAAATATATAATTATATTTATATATATAAAAATATAATCGCTTCTGGCGCTGTTTTTCTTCAGATTTGAATTAAACATTCCAGACAATCCAACCGTTGGATTTTTACAAGGTTGGTGCCGTTGGAAAGATTATTCCAAGGCGAACCCGACGGTTGAGGTTTCGGGAAAATCCAATGGTCGGATTTCCCGCACTAGTCGTTTGAAATCACGGTTTCAAAATACGAACTGCACGACTTCGTTTCGTTTTAATTTTATTTATATTTATATATTTATATAAATATAGTTCATTCAACAATTTCAATATCGTTTTCACTTCAAATATTTTTCTAACACCTTAAATTTTGGAAAAATTTCGCCATAACCTCCCCTGCACCGGGAGCATCGGGAAATCGCAAATAGCGTTCCCGGTCCTTCTAATCTCAAAAAGAAAAAGAAAAAGCCAAGCGGCTAGCCAACAGGCTCAAAATTATCACCCAAACAAATCAGTAAATGTGTACCTATTTGTCGGGCACAAAATTTTATTCCTCTTCTCTAGCCCCTTTGCTATAACCTGTTCAATGAATATTGCATGTACATATATATACAGTTCTTATCATTTATCAATTTCTATTCGACTTCATATTTGATTTCTATTTGGTTTAAAAACTCCATTCGTTCTAATGTTACATAAATAGGTGCAAATCATTTCATTAGCTAATTAATGAATATTTCAACTCATATATGTTTATTTTGAACAAGTGGCTATTTTTAACACTTCACATTTCAACGATTTATGCATACAATAAAAATGTGATTTTTATTGTAAAACAATTCATTTCAAAACACTATTTTTCTATATAGTTCATATAGGTGACAAAATAGGATTTTTATCATAAAACAATTTATTTCAAAATATGAATACCATTCAACACATGAATTTCTAATCAACGAATGAATATCAATTCAACACATGAATGTTTTCAATAGTTTTTATATATAGATAAAAATGTGTTTTTTATTATCGAACAATTTATTTCAAAATATGAATACCATTCAACACATGAATTTCTAAACAACGAATGAATATCAATTCAACACATGAATGTTTTCAATAGTTTTTATATATAGATAAAAATGTGATTTTTATTATCGAACAATTTATTTCAAAATATGAATACCATTCAACACATGAATTTCTAAACAACGAATGAATATCAATTCAACACATGAATGTTTTCTATTCAATGAATAAATATAGTTTAAGCAAATGAAAATAATTCAAACACACGAATATTATTCAAAATTTCGGCAGCATAACGGCAGGGTAGTTACACCGGCACCGTCCCTAGTACGGCTCCTCGCTCTACCTTAAAACCTCGCGGTTTTTGACAATGGGGTTCATGCATCTAGTTCGCACGCAGGCGGCATGTATATATTTATTTCATTTCCACAAACTAATCCTATGTGGTTTCAACCAAATATTTCACAACCACCAATGGGTATTTTTCAACCACAATCAACCAATATCAATCACAAACAATCCCAAACAATCATTCGCTATCAACCAATTATCACAACAATTTCAATCAATAAATATCGTCCATGGTTTGTGGACGAGGGGGCGTATATATATATATATATTTATAGATAGCAATTCACTTTCATTTCACATATATATAATATTTTTAAATCAGAAATCTCACCAATAGCTATCCAACTTCACGACTCTTCCTTTATAGAAATCTTCGCCTTTTTGTCACTTTCACCCGTATTCTCTACATATGTAAAAATCAAATTTTTACGATGCTATTCAATATATAAAAATATGATTTTTTTCCACGCTATTCAATATATAAAAATATGATTTTTCTTTCGACTTTCGATATATAAAAATATGATTTTTACTTTTGACTTTCGATATATAAAAATATGATTTTTACTTTTTAAAGTTCAAATCCTTTTCCGAAAAATCAGTTTTAACCTTTCTTTCAAAACAGTTTTAATCTTTTAAAGAAAATCAGTTTAAAATACTTTTTTAAAAATCAGTTTAAAATACTTTTTAAAAATCAGTTTAAAATACTTTTAAAAATCAGTTTAAAATACTTTATAAAATCAGTTTTAAAATACTTTTAAAAATCAGTTTAAAATACTTTTAAAAATCAGTTTAAAATACTTTTAAAAATCAGTTTAAAATACTTTTAAAAATCAGTTTAAAATACTTTATAAAATCAGTTTTAAAATACTTTATAAAATCAGTTTTTTTTAACATTAAACAAAATCAGTTTTTAACATTAAACAAAATCAGTTTTTAACATTAAACAAAATCAGTTTCTATAGAATTAAAAATAAAATAAAATAGAAATAACTTACATTTCTGCGAAGAGGGGGGGGGGGAATCAGTGGCTGTTGGCGATCAGAGGAGGCGGAGGGGGTTGCTGGTGGCGCGTCAACAGGCCGGAGGCGGTGGTGGGCACGGTTTAGGCGAGGTAGGGTGGCGGTCTTCTGCTCTAGGGTTTGGGGCGGCGTTCAATTAAGGGATAGAGGGAGAGAGGGGATGCGAGCGGGATTTCGAGGGTGGAGAGCGCCTGAGGGCGGCGGATGGAGGACTCCGGCGGTGGCTCGAGGCTCTGGGCGGGGACGTGTTTCGTTTTTTTTTCTCTTTCTGTCTGAAATCGAAAAGAAACGGGGGGGGGGGGGGGGCAGGGTATAGGAGGGAATTTAGATATATATATATTTTTATTATTATTTTATTATTTAATTTTGCAAATAGGTTGACTTTTACATACGACCTCGAAACGAGGCCCACCGCCTGTCGCCCATAGCGTTTTACCCCCATTCCGAACACAATGGGATATGTATCGCAAGCTGATTCGATTGTTACAATCAGTTTCCTTTTGAATTTACATTTAAATCACTATATTGAATTTTAAATGTACATTTCAAATTACCGGGGTCACATACTGACTAGAAAAATTTCAGAAAAATATTTTCTAGCTTCGTATCGACGATACGGTCCTAACAAAACTAGTTTCGTCGAATTCTGAGACCGTTTGAAAAATGGCCAATTTCCAATCGATTAAAATCAACTGAAACTGGTCAAACGCGTTTTCCTTTGCCACGCTCACATATTGATTCGAAAAATTATGAAATTCGAAACCTAGCAATAGTTTGACATCCCGAACCCAACAAAAGTGGTTTCGTCGAATTCCGAGGTCGTTTGCAAAATGTCCATTTTTAAGGGCCTGAATTCCATAGCGACTATTCAGAATTTTCAACTGGACATATCTTTTGATTCCCGCTATCAAATTTCGATTGGTCGGGTTCGTTAGAAAGATATTCACTAACAGATTTAAATATTTTTGGTTTCACTAAAATCCGGATTGTTTCGCACCCGGTATATTCAATTGAAGCTTGAAATCGAATTATCGAACTACCGCGCCATTTTCAATTCTATATATAACTATAATTAATTATATTCGTTTTCAATTGTCGATTCAAACTTAGTTTTCATCGCCATTATTTAAAATATTTATTTTAAATATTTAAAATCCATTATTTTAGCCAATTTAAAAATTTTAAATTGGTTCAGATTTTCTGGGTCGTTACAAAGGGTCTCTCTCTAAGGAAATTCCAGTTACGGGGAGATCGAGCGCTAGTTTCATTTGTTGGGTTTCCCTCAGCTCAGGAATCCCGTTAGTTGTAGAAACCAGACCAGGCGCCTTCTGCTTTGGACTACCCGGTGTAAGTTCCAAGTAGGTTGAAGGCGTGTACATTGCGATTCGTTTGATTTTTGACTCTCCCGTCGTTCATTCGGGTTTATAGCGCGGAGGTGTCATTTATTTGCCTAAGGGTGCCCGGATCCAGACCCGAAGGTCAGATCATGGCCGGTGTGCTGCCCCTAAGCCCTGGGGCTTAGGAGCAGTTATGATTAAAGCTCAATCTCGGTGTTGCACCGAGATTAGACTGATGCCCAAACCATGAGAGTAGTTGGTATCGCACTGGATTGGCTGGCGAGCTACCCTTAAGTATGCGGACTTGGAAGCAAAACAATTTATACTCGGTCTCTGTGCTGGACCGAGATTCGAGTTAGAGTTATTTATACTCGATAACATCGCGGGCCGAGGACTCGAATAGCGGTGCAGGCTCCCGTGCTTTGGGTGTCGATCGATGCCAGTGGTGGTTGTCCTCGATTATTAGTTCAAGGTTTTGGGACTGCGGCGTCGGCTCTCGTGCCTGAGGTGCCGATGCCGCGATCTAGTGTTTGTGCACGTACGTCAGCAGTGATAGTCAATCAAAAATATCATGCAATTGAGTAAACATGGAGAGGACACGGGAAATTGAACACCATTTCTAATAATAACTTTGGCAGTACAGCCTTTACAATGCCTTGGATTTCAGGAAAACAAAACATCGTTGGAAAGTATAAACAACTGTACACTAAGTTATGTGAAGTAGCGGCGGATATGTTTGATGTTCCATGCCCTTGGGAGCTCTGCTCTGTCTACGGTTGGTAGCTTAAAAGTTCCATTCCTGAGCTTACGTTGTATGGCGTACGGGACTTCCCAGTGAGGACTGAGCCCAGTCGGTGGGAGAAAGACCTGTTTCAGGACGAGGTCGCCGATATTGAAATCCTTAGGGCAGACTCTGGAGTTAAAGTATCGGGCTACTCGTTGTCGCTGGGAGGCAGGTTTGAGTTTAGCTTCATTCCTCTTTTCCTCGAGTAAATCAAGCGATTCCATAAGCAAATCTTGATTGGTTATCGGATCGTAGTAGGTAACCCGATGAGACTGAAGCTTTAGCTCAAAGGGAATAACAGCTTCAGATCCATAAGCAAGGGCGAATAGGGTTTCTCCAGTCGCAGACTTATGTGTGGTCCGATAGGCCCGTAGAGCCAGAGGGAGTTCGTCTGCCCACAGGCCCCCAACCTTTTCTAGACGCTTCTTGATGATAGATTTGATCACTCTGTTAACAGCCTCGACTTGCCCACTGGCTTGAGGTTGAGCTACCGCTGAGAATCACTTTTAGATGTTGTTCCACTGACAGAAAGTTTTGAATTCTGTGCTCCCAAATTGGGTCCCATTATCTGAGATGATGGCCTTGGGGACAACATAACGGGTGATGATGTTGCGGATGACAAAATTGATTACCTTCTTCGTGGTGATCGTAGCGAGAGTCTCAGCTTCTGCCCATTTGGTGAAGTAGTCAACTACGACGATGGCATAGCGCTCTCCCTCTAGCCATTGGGAGAGTCCCGATAATGTCTATTCCTCACATGGCGAGCAACCAAGGACTGACCATTTGCGTCAATTCGCTAGGTGGGACTCTTGGAATCTTCGAGAAGCGCTGACATTTTTTGCACTTGTGGGCATACTTTGCTGCGTCTTCATCGAGCGTGGGCCAGAAGTAGCTATGCCTGATGATGTTTCTCACAAAGGTTTGCCCTCCAGTATGATTGCCAAACACGCCTTCATGTACATCTGTTAACACATGGTTGGCATTGTCGTGGGCTACGCAACGAAGTAGTGAGACAGATAAGCCTCTTGTAACGACCCACATTCTACGTATCGGGGGATCTAGAATATTTATTTCTTTTTCGAATGAAGTCGTATGGTCGTGTAACTTTGGGAAACGACTATTGGGGTCATTCCCCACGTGCATGATTTTTACCGATTTTTAAATAACCGTTTTGCCCCTAGCGAATCTTGTTTTGCCTATAGCTTTTGATTGGTAAGGAGCTTTGACCTAAAACCACTTCCATTAGATTCGGATGATGGTTTACCTTTTCGTAGAATGGTAACATTGATCAAACGGACTTACCGTTTGGGAGAAGTGGCTGAAATAAGGTTTAAAGATGGAAAAATTGCTTAAACGGGCTTAATAGGGTAATTAGAAGCTAGGCCCATTAGGTATTTCGGGATTGGAGTTATGTAAGGGTAGATAGGGGCTAGAGAAACCCTCCTTTGTCATTTTTCAGCTGCCACAAACTTTCTCTTTAAACCTAACAATGGTTTCCATTCTTTAAACCACCTCTAATCACTTTCTAATCAAGGATTAAGCTAATCAACATCAAATCAAGTCAAAATAGCATCAAATCAGAGTTGGAGCTGTTGTGTTGCATAGGAATTCGACCCAACTCAGTGGAGACTTTAGATCTATAAATTATTTGTGGCTAAGGTGAGTGATTAACATGTTTCTTCACTAATTACGACCAATTAGGGGTGATTAGTGATAATTAGCGAAATTATGCATGATAAAAATCTGGAAAATATGTAGAAATTCTTAAATGTCATTTTATGCCTCTATTAGAAATTTGGGTTAATTTGGACATGTTTTGCAAACCGTATGGTTAAATCATGATTAAGAGGGTTACGGGGAAAACATAGGTTTTGGGTATGCTTGATCCATATTGACATGTTAAATTGTTGTTTTGGACTTTATGGTCGTTTTTACATGTTGCTATAATTGTTTAGAATGATTTTTGATTGCATAGAAAAGTTAGAATGGTCGAAAAAGCCGTCGTACGACGAATATAGTTTGCTGGAAAAGTTGCAGGAAATGGTCAGACCCCGATCGTGAGGCATCTTCACGAGCCGACCCTAGTCGTGAAGCACCCCATGACCATGACCCCCACTCATGAACCGCTCCACTTCGAGGACCGTGAGTCTCTCCAACACCACCATTAGGAGATCACGAGCCAAAAGTAGTCCATGAGCAGGTCACGAACCGAGATGGAGCATCATCATGAGCCACTCACCACGAGTGCACCCTAGGACCTAGGTTAGGACTCACGAGCCACGATAGAGAAGGTCACGAGATGGAGCAGGAAATCATGAACCGACTCAGTGGTCATGAGCCACCACGAACCAGGAGTCATCACGAGTCAGTGTCAAGAGGGGCAAGCCGCGAACCGATGCCAAGAGGGATCACGATCCGGTCTTCGAGACTGGACAGCGATCGAACTGAATGGAAATTTGGTGCTACGAATCGAACTGTGCCGATGACCAAAACCCGAGATGCAAAGGTAGTCCAAATAGGAGGTTAGAACTCAGGATCCAGATGCGAACCAACGAGTTAACTTCATGATTGGATTTTGCTGCGGGACATGTGCAAAAGGGTTACTGATATCCATAATTTTGGTTCACCACTGAGAGAAGGATTAGTAGCTATGGATCAGTGCAATGGGGTCATATTGACACTCAAGGGCAAAGTGATCATAGCAAAGAATTGGGTGATCGAAGTGATGGATATCGTATACTTTACGCATTAAATGAGAGATGTAAGGATGATTGCTATGTTTGATGTTTGCTATCACCATGTCATGCACACTCCCATATTATCTTTACACTTTATGTTGGTGTTACCTTAGAGTATTGTACATCCTGTTGTGCTAACTCTTTGGTTGCAGATCCAGGTTCAGGTATGATTTCTTATACCTATTAGTTGTTCATCTTAGAGATGTATACTTGCTACCAGTCATAACAGACTGTTGTTTGACCCAGAGTTTTATGTTTGTTCTTATTATTCTGGGTGCTCACACGAGTAGACTAGAGACAGGTTAGGTGGTTGCATGAGTAGCTGTACCAGAGACGAGCAGGAGGCTTCCACATATGATATATATATATATATATTCTCCCTGTGTTGTAGCTGGTCACTACTTTGGGCATTAGTAGTGTACCCTTTCTATTTTTCTTTACAGAGTATTTTGAAGTTGTAATAATGGTATTGGATCACAAGTTGTATTTTAGATTCTGCCACTATGATGGTTTAGTTTTCAGCTTATGCACTGTCTCGCCTGTTTTATGTCAAGTTATCTTATTATTATATTTTATTCCATGCGTTGTGAGATATACTACAGGTCCTTTAATAGTTATTCATCTTGCTTCTTTTATTTGGACGACCGTCTCGTGTTGGTCGGGCATCGGCATATCGCATTTCAGAGAAATGTCGGTTAGTCCGGGGCGGGCTGTCACATTTGGTATCAGAGCTCTAGGTTGCGTAGTTAACCTAGGGGAAGACACCATAGAGAGATAGTCTACGTATATGAGAGCGCGTATTTGTGGCATTTTCGTTTTCAAAAGCTATATATATATACTATTAATATATCTAAGGATGAAGTCACACTGCATTGGCACAACTATGGAGATGGTTAATCGTTTTCTCTTTACAAATTGAACGATGAGCTGATATACGAGGAGTACAATTTCAAGGGCCAATGATAGGAATGTCCCTGATATGAGGGCAATGTTTACTACCTTCATGCAAGAGATGCTTAGGGACGTTCATGTAGTAGTTCCTAATGCTGCAAACGGTGGTGGTGCAGTAGTGCAGGCGCCTAGGGACGATTTCGTCAAGCTGAGCAAGGATTTTACTAGTATTGGTGGGAAGTCGTTTCACTGAACATAATCGGCAACAGAGGTTCAAGAATGGCTTGATAGTTGTGAGCGCATCTTTGAGGATTTGGGAATTGAAGATGCAATGAAGAGAAAACTAACATCCCGTCAACTTCAAGGATGAGCAATGAATTGGTGGAATGCTATTAAAGCAGCTACTCCCGAGGATCAAGTTACTTAGAATCAGTTTAGGACTTGCTTCAGTGATAAATTTATCCCAATTGCTCATAAATCAGAATTTTTTAGGAAGCTTTTGGAACTTAAGCAGAGTGGTAGGGCAGTATTTGAATATATTGCTGAGTTTGATACTTTATCGAAAAATGGATTATCTCTTATTGATATAGCCGAGAAGAAGAACGAGAAGTTCACAACTGGCTTAGATGGGCACTTGGGAGAAAGACTTATAAACCATATCGATGAGACTTTCGAATCTATAATGGGAAAAGCATCGAGATCAGAGAGTCTTTACCCTAAGTCAAAGGCCGATGCTGTTATTACATCTACGGAGAAGCCAAAGCCGCAAGCAAGCGTTGGAGGCAAGAATAATTCTCAGAATAAGAGGAAGCAGAACCAGACCAAGGATGGTCAGAGAAAGAAAGACAAGAAAGATGGCGAGCGCTTTGGCTATGGCAAGAAGGGCCACCATGCCAGAGACTGTCAGGAAAGGCCTGGGGACAGGAACTGCTTCAACTATGGCCAAGAGGGACATCACAAGGATAAATGTCCGCAACCTCTAAAGAGAAGCAGATCGCGAAAGCATATGCTATCAATGATGTTCCTTCTTCATCGAATGCCCCAACTACGATGCAGAAGGGAAAATATGTCATTATTCAAGGTATGCTTTCCATTTATGAAGTTTCTGTTTGAGTTTTGTTGATAGCGGGGCATCCCATTCCTTCATATCTAGTGACCTAGTGGATAGGTTGGGATTGGAACCTGAGATTGTCGATAAACCTTTGGTTGTGACGAACCCGATTGGTGGTTCGACTAGCCTTTGCATGATTTATCGTAATTTGGTCTTATCAAGTCATGGATGTATGTTTGCTTGTGATTGCTTTGTTTTGGGCTTTAATGGGTTTGGCATTGTTTTGGAAGTCGATTGGCTCCAAAGGTATAAAGTGGTATTGGGTACCTACCTAGTGATGGTGGTGATAGTTGGAGTTAGGGAGGCTGAGAGATATAAGTAGTTGTTGAGACTTCCATTGAATGATATCTTAGTTTACTCGAGGAGTGATGTGCGGCCGTGACAGGATAAGACTGTTCGATGATATGGACTGCCCCAAGTGGGCTCGATTGGGCTATGAGATGACTCGAGTTGGACTTGAGAAGGATGCAAGAAAATGGATTGACTTGGGTAGGACTCGAGTTGAAGATGGAATTTTGGATAGCTCTTCAGATGGAGTGCTAAGGAATCGTCGATAGTTTAGAGTGTTCTAAGCGGACTCGAAGCAGGGGTAACAGGGAACGCCTGCTTACCTTGGATCCGTTGGACATGATCTAGTTATCCTTAGAGGATAAACGTACGTTGGACGTATGATAGTCCATTTGGAGGCGGGGCTTCCATTAGCCCTTGAGATTGGTTGGACCAGTAATATGGATATCGACATATTCATAGTTTTAGCAGGTGATAGATAAGACTTATTCGATGAATGCTATGGATTGTTTAGGACCTTATGTTGATGTTCTCTTTGATTCCAGAATGGTAGTAACTTCGGAGGGAATTCAGTAGGGAAATCTCGAAGTAATAAGAGGGGTTCGTTGGTCGTGGAGATGCAACGAAGGTTAGGACGATTCAAATTGGACTTGAACTCGTAAATAATGGTTGTTCGTTGATCTTGGAGATGCAACGAGTAGGAAGATGACCCATATTGGACTTGAATTGGTGGGTAATGAATACTAGAGACTAGGTCAGAGTTTATGGATAATCTCCGGCGCTGCCGACGAGTGTTATGAAGGGATTATCGTTGTCGTAAGTTCTAACGGGCTCAAAGCAAGGGTACGGTAGGGGCACAACAAGTTGGACTAGCCGAATACTGTGGACCTATTAGATGGGCATAGTTGTCTCTGGGAGGAAAATGTACATTGGACATGCAGTAGCCTGATTAGAACTGGGGTCATAATTAGCCCTTAATGTATGGTATGGTGACATAGCCAGTCATACGATTAACGATGGTTTCAAAGTAGGATTCACAATGATGGCCAAAGTCAGTTATGAGCAATTGGTTTCTTTGTTGAACCATCTCATGTGGATTGTCCAATGTCGAAGGAGACGTTTCTTTGGTGCTTGTCTGATATTGGTTTAGGCCTCTAGGGCTTGTACTTGAGGGATGTTGAATTCAGTTAGGATGGTTCACGTGAGATGTATAAACTGGACGTAATGAGTGATGTTGTTTGATTGCTTTTGATTGCTAGGATTGAATTGATCATTCTGGATTTATCTTGATGTGAGGTTGAAATGTTTTGTTATAAAGGCTGTCACTGTCGAATGTGTGGAGTTGGGCTTGGAGTTCTTCTCTAGTAATGTGATTGGTAGATTGATGTTTAATCTGCCTATTCTTGTATACTTTATTGATGACGTTAGTTAGTTGTTTTATCGCTCACTAATACTGGTTGTACCCAATGTTAATGGATTGAGAGGGTGAGTCGTGTATTAGAGGATCTATAGAGAGCTTGTATGTTGGATTTTTGAGGGTTTGGGGATGACCATTTGCATCTAGTTGAGTTCGTATATAATAATAGTTATCAGTCCAGTATTGGTATGACTCCATCTGAAGCTTTGTACGGAAGACCGTACAACTCACCATCATGTTGATTGGAAATCGGTGAGAAAATTTGTGCTTGGATCAGAAGTAGTGATCAGAAGTAGTAAGAGAAACTTCAAATAAGATCAAGGTTATTCAACAGCGAATAAAGGCTGCCCAAGATATGCAGAAGAGTTATGCTAATAAAAAACGAAGAGATTTGGAATTCTTCCATTAACGACTTAGTATTTATCAAGATCTCTCCATTGAAGAATATGATTCATTTTGGTAGGAGAGGTAAGTTAGTACCAAGGTTTGTAGGTCCATTTCCCGTTCTCGAGCGAGTCGAGGATATGGTGTACGAAGTTGGATTGCCTGTCAAGATGGCGAGAGTTCGCAACGTATTTCATGTTTCCCAGTTAAGGAAGTTTGTGCACGACACTAATGTGACTATTTCACCAGATCAGTTGATGGTATCGAGGTAGAATCCAAGGTAGTTGGGAGCCACAGGAGGATTCATATTGTCGGACACGATACGAAACAACTTCGAAGGAAGACAGTCAAACTAGTCAAGGTCCAGTGGGGTGATAATGAGCATGACTGTACTTGGGAAACAGAGGAGAACATAAGGAGGTCATATCTAGAACTCTTTGCCTGGTAAGGTTTCAATATAGATATACAATTCCCCTTGTTAGTAAACTGCATGCTAGGATAGGCTTGTTGTGTTGTTATGTATGTTTTATTGCTGCAAATGATTGATAGGCATGTAGGAACCTTTGTATGTTTTGGTTAAGGAATTTCGAGGACGAAATTTCTTAAAAGGGGGAGAATGTGATGACCCGCATTCTACGTATCGGGAGATCGTAGAATATTTATTTCTTTTTCAAATGAAGTCGTATGGTCGTGTAACTTTAGGAAACGACTATTGGTGTCATTTCCCATGTGCATGATTTTTACCAACTTTTAAATGATCGTTATGCCCCTGGCGAATCTTGTTTCGCCTATAATTTTTGATTGGTAAGGAGATTTGACCTGAAACCACATCCATTGGACTCTGATAATGGTTTACCTTTCCGTAGTGTGGTCACATTGATCAAACGGACTTACCGTTTGGGAGAAGTGGCTGAAATAAGATTTGAAGATGGAAAAACTTCTTAAATGGGCTTAATAGGGTAATTAGAAGCTAGGCCCATTAGGTATTTTAGGATTAGGGTTATATAAGGGATGATATGGGCTACAGAAACCCTCCTTTGTCATTTTTTAGCCGCTACAAACTTTCTCTTTAACCCTAACAATGGTTTTCATCCTCTAAACCACCTCCAATCACTTTCTAATCAAGGATTAAGCTAACTAACATCAAATCAAGTCAAAATAGCATCACACATGAGTTGGAGCTACTGTGTTGGATAGGAATTCGACCCAAATCAGTGGAGACTTCAGATCTATAAATTATTTGTAGCTAAGGTGAGTGATTAGCATATTTCTTCACTAATTACGGCAAATTAAGGGTGATTAGTGATAATTAGCGAAATTATAAAATCAAGTCAAAATAGCATCACATCTGAGTTGGAGCTGCTGTGTGGGATAGGAATTTGACCCAAATCAGTGGAGACTTCAGATCTATAAATTATTTGTAGCTATGGTGAGTGATTAGCATATTTCTTCACTAATTACGGCAAATTAAGAGTGACTAGTGATAATTAGCGAAATTATGCATGATAAAAACCTGGAAAAATATGTAGAAATTCTTAAATGTCATTTTATGCTTCTATTAGAAATTTGGGTTAATCTATAAATTATTTGTAGCTAAGGTGAGTGATTAGCATATTTCTTCACTAATTACGGCAAATTAAGGGTGATTAGTGATAATTAGAGAAATTATCAAATCAAGTCAAAATAGCATCACATCTGAGTTGGAGCTGCTGTGTTGGATAGGAATTCGACCCAAATCAGTGGAGACTTCAGATCTATAAATTATTTGTAGCTAAGGTGAGTGATTAGCATATTTCTTCACTAATTACGGCAAATTAAGGGTGATTAGTGATAATTAGCGAAATTATGCATGATAAAAACCTGGAAAAATAGGTAGAAATTCTTAAATGTCATCTTATGACTCTATTAGAAATTTGGGTTAATTTTGACATGTTTTGCTAATCGTATGGTTAAATCATGATTAAGAGGATTAGGGGGAAAACATGGGTTTTGGGTATGCTTGAACATATTGACATGTTAAATTGTTGTTTTAGTGCTTATGGTCGTTTTTACATGTTGCTATGACTGTTTGGAATGATTTGTGATTGCATAGAAAAGTTAGAATGGTCGAAAACGCCGTCGTATGGAAAATACAGCTTGCTGGAAAAGTTGCAGGGAATGGTCAGACCCCGATCGTGAGGCATCCTCACGAGCCGATCCCAGTCGTGAAGCACCCCATGACCACGACCCCCACTCATGAACCGCTCCACTTCGAGGACCACGAGTCGCTCTTGCACCACCATCAGGGGATCACGAGCCTAAAGGGGTCCACGAGCAGGTCACGAACCGAGATGGAGCATATTCACGAGCCACTCACCACAACTGCACCCTAGGACCTAGGTTAGGACTCACGAGCCACGATGGAGCAGGTCACGATCCGGAGCAGGAAGTCATGAACCGACCCGGTGGTCACGAGCCACCACGAACCAGGAGTCATCACGAGATGATGTTGGGAGGGGCGAGCTGCGAACCGATGCCAAGAGGGATCACGATCCGGTCTTCGATCCTGGACAATGATCAAACTGAATGGAAATTTGGAGCTATGAATTGAACTGTGATGATGACCAAAACCCGAGATGCAAAGGTAGTCCAAATAGTAAGTGAGAAATCAAGATCTTGATGAGAACCAACGAGTTAACTTCATGATTGGATTTTGCCGTGGGACGTGTGCAAAGGTTTTACCGATATCCATAATTTTGGTTCACCACTGAGAAAAGGATTAGCAGATGGTACAGTGCAATGGGGTCATTGTGACACCCAAGGACAAAGTGATTGTAGCAAAGAATTGGGTGATCGAAGTGGTGGATATCGTATGCTTTACGTACTAAGTGAGAAATGTGAGGATGATTGCTATGTTTGATGTTTTCTATCACTATGTCATGCACACTCCCATATTATCTTTAAACTTTATGTTGGTGTTACCTTAGAGTATTGTGCATCCTGTTGTGCTAACTCTTTAGTTGCAGGTCCAGGTCCAGGTATGATTTCTTATACCTGTTATTTTTTTATCTTAGAGATGTATACTTGTTACCACTCATACCAAACTGTTGTCTGACCCAGAGTTTTACGTTTCTTCTTATTATTCTGGGTGCACACACGAGTAGACTAGAGACAAGTTAGGTGGTTGCACGAGTAGCTGTACCGGAGACGAGCAAGAGGCTTCCACGTATGATATATATATATTCTCCCTATGTTGTAGCTGGTCACTACTTTGGGCATTAGTAGTATACCTTTTCTATTTTGCCTTAGAGATAGTATTTCGAAGTTGTAATAATGGTATTAGATCATAAGCTGTACTTTAGATTCCGCTGCTACGATGGTTTAGTTTTCATCTTATGCACTGTCTCGGCTATTTTATGTTTAGTTATGTTATTATTATATTTTATTCCATGCGCTGTGAGATATACTATAGGTTCTTTGATAGTTCTTCATCTTGCTTCTTTTCTTTTGACGACCGTCCCGTGTTGGTCAGTCATTGGCACAACGCATTTCAGAGAAATGTCGGCTGGTCCAGGGTGGGCCGTCACACCTCTGTGGTAGATTACTCCATTCAGAATGATGTTGCACGCTGACTGGCGAGTGAGTGCTCGTCTTTCCTTATAACATCCCGGGAGGGTCCGGTGTTTCAAGTAGTTCTTGATCGGTGTTATCCAAGATTCGGGTTCGGCCTCGTTGTTCATTACCGGGTCGGTCGGCGTCTGGCTAATGCTTGGTGAATCGAGCACTTCAACTGGAGCGAGCCTCATGAGTTGTGCATTTTCGGATCTTGGCAGCTTGGCCAACGAGTCGGCCTTCTCATTCTACTCTCGGAGGATATATGTGATGACATAATAGCCAATTGGGCGAGCAAATCCCAAACCTGGGCAAGATAAGGAGCGAGTCGTGGCCTCTTGGCTTGGTACTCTCCTTGTACCTGGCGCACGATGAGATGTGAACCGAAGAAGATTTGGATGGCCTTTAGGTCAAGTTCAACTACGATTCTAAGTCCGACTAATAAGACCTCATACTCCACGTTGTTATTGGTTGCAAGGAAGTTGAGATTTACGGCGTAGCATATCAAGAGCCCTTCTGGAATGATGAGCACGAATATGGCCCCGAACGACTTATTATTATAAGATCCGTCCACAAACAGTTTCCAATGAATATCTGGGTCTTCGATGTTTTTCGAAGAAGACTCCTCAGGGTGGTGAATTCTACTATGAAATCAGCAAGTGCTTTTCAGAGGATGGCTCGACGAGGGATGAATGTTATCTCAAATTGACTCAAATCTATGTTCCACTTTAATAGTCGTCCGGATGCCTGTGGTCATTGTAGGACCGGTCGTAATGGCTAGTCAGTGTAGACTTCTATGGGGTGAGACTGAAAGTATGAGCCCAGCTTCTATGAGGAGATAATAGGCAGTAGGCTAGTTTCTCAAGCTTCGGATAATTCTTCTTCGCCCCCTTCGATCGTTTGCTATTGTAGTAGATGGGTTGTTGGACATGGTCTTTAATGCGCATCAGTGCCGAGATGATTGCCTCCATGGATTTCCCATTGGTCCTTAAAGAGGCAGTTAGCCATTCGTTGATAAGTGGCTCCTGCATTCTTGAGTCCGAAAGGCATGACGCGGTAGCAATAAAGCCCAAAGTCGGTTAAGAAAGAGGTATGATCCCGGTCGCGAAGATACATCGGAATCTAAATGTAGCCTGATTAAGCATCCATACAAGATAAGAGCTGGTATCCGACGGTCGAGTTAACAAGACGATCGATCTTCGGAAGTGGGAAGCTGTCCATAGGACACGCCTTGTATAGGTCGAAGAAATCAATACACGTCCGCCACTTGCGGTTAGTGTTCTTGACTAGAATCGGGTTGGAGAACCATTCAGGATAGTCGGCTTTGCGGATGAAGTTGTTTTTGAGTAGCCTATCTACCTCTTCCTTGAGAGCATTGGATCTTTCGAGTCCCAAGAAGCAGCGTTTCTGTTTGATCGGAAGCAGTGTGGGATTGAGATTTAATTGGTGGCAAGGAATTGCAAGGTCAATGCCACTCCTGTTCGAGTGGGTCTAAGCGAACACGACTAGATTGACTCTTAAGAAATCCAGAAGATCTTCTTTTATTGCGAGATGGAGTTGCGATCCAATTTTCAAGACTTTTGATGAGTCATCTGGGCTGATCGGTACGTCCATCGTAGGTTCCACTGAAGCAGCCCTCTCGTGATTAGGCTCTTCATCCTCTCTCGGATCGAGATCATCGGAAAGACACTAGGGCCCGAGCCAAGGTTCAGATGCCTTTTATTGCTATGTGGAGATGGCCTTGGTGCAGAGAGACAAAGGCACGGCCTTGCCCTAGTCTTTGTTGCGTGCATTCTTCCATTCTATTACGTAAAATCTCTTGTGGTGCTTGGTCACCTTTAAATGTGTCGATCTCGCTTTCGGTTGGGAACTTCATTAGGAGAGACCATAGGGACATGCAGATGCGAAACTCCATGAGAAAGGGGCGTCCGAAGATGACAGGGAGATAATGTCGATAACCACAAAAGTAAAGACTTGGACCCAGCTTCGATCCTCGCTACCCAGTTCAATGGGTAGGTCGATCATGCCTAATGGGTGATTGGAGGATCCACTGAAGCCGTGGATTATGGCATGGCAAGGTTTCAAGCCCTTGGTTTCCTACTTCATCTGATTATAGGCAGCATTGAAGAGGATGTTGATTGAACTCCCTGAATCGATTAATATCCTTCGGACGGAAGCAGGGCTGACCAGGGCTGTGATCACGAGAGGGTCCGTGGTTAGGATTTCAATTCTCATTGATTCTCTTTCGCGGAAGGCAATATCGTCCCGCATTGTTTTCTGTTGCTTAGCGGAGATGGACTCGTCTAGAGTTGAACAAGCTTTATGTGGCGTGCTTGATAGAAGTCACGTACTCCTCTATTTTTCGGAAGTTTTGGTGCGTGGGGTAAGGTCCTTCACAGATAGTGTAGATTACAATTCCCTGTATTGGGTTGGACGGATCAGGGGTTGTCATGGTAGGTGCTGCAGGCGCGAGCGTAGGAGAGCCAGAGTTTGCTTCGGGTGGAAAAGGCACTTGAACATACTACTCATGGCCTTTTTCATGGATAAGCTTCTCGATGGCATCCTTGAGATGATGACAGTCATTGGTGCTGTGTTCGTACATATCGTGGTACCGACAGTACTTGCCGCTGTTCTTCTCGCGATCAGTGGACTCCCTTTAATGCAGCTTCTTATACTAGAGGGTGTTGCATGTTTCTAGGCATATCGTCTCCAAGTCTTCATTCAACAGAGTGTTGGTCTCGTAAGCTTAGTAGTGGCTGGACCTTTTGGGATCCGTTGGCACCTTGTTGTTGTTGTAGTCGCCTTGCCTGCCATTATCTGGCTTTGATTTTTATGGACCTACCCCCTTGTTCTTATCTAAAGGTTCCAGTTTCCCCTTTGAAGATGTTGTTGATGGTATCGGAATGAGGGATGTTGGAGGAGTTGGCCTAGGAGATTCGGTTGTGCCTTGCTTCTTCTTGACATAAGAATTGTCCGGCCTTTTCATAGAAAGCGTCTAGACTCTTGGACTGCTTTCTGTCAATCTAGGCCCTAAACTTAGACGTGGGGCAAACTCCTTTTACAAGCAGAAAAGAACGGTACAAGGCTCTGGGTCATCTACCTCGGCAAGGGTGGTATTAAACTGCAAGAGGTAACTTTTGAGTGAATCGACAAGTCCTTGGTACAGATTCGACAGAGTAAGGGCGTTCTTCGGATTTGGGGCATACATTCTGAACTTCTTAACCAATTCCGTGGTCAGTTGGTCGAAGTTGTTAACAGAATGGAGTGTCAGGCAAGAGAACCAGAGTAAAGCAGTGCCTGCCAGGAAGAACGGGAAACACTTTCATTTAACCGGGACAGTAGCTCGACTATAATCTATTTTCCACTCATAGCGATTCAGGAAGGTGCAGGGATCGGTCGTGCTGTCATAAAGCGACACTTGCAGCATGCTGAAACATCGTAGCCATTCGGCTTCGTGCATGATTCGGGTGAAAGGGTTATGCCTTAGGTTGGTTTCCTATGAGTCGTTAGTGTTCCCTCGCATTTCCCTCATGATCCTTCGGACCATGTCGGGGAGATAAGTCAGATGCGGATCGCCCAGTGGAATCTATTGGTTTCATCGAACCTTGGGTGTTTTGTTCCAGGGTCGCCTTCTATGATGCACATTCGGGTCATCCTCTTTCATTTCATCCACATCTATAATCGGGTTTTGGTATGGATGATGAGGCTGAGCAGGTTGATGCACATCTTGATCCGGAAGGGCATGGGTTGTCGGAAGAGCAAGTCCCTGATCCTAGTCGGCGACAGTCGGGTTCTGTTGAGGAGGGGTTCAGTTTCTCGGACCCGGCTCATCATTGATAATCAGTTGGGAACAGTCTCGATACTGTGCCCCCTCATTATAAGTGGCTGTAGTTCGGTCGCCATTTCCATTTCCATTGCCATTAGCGTAACCGTTGCCATTGCCGTTGGTTGGGGCGTTGAAGCGGACGACGACATTGTTGATGAGGCTAAACCTCCTTCTCTGATGTGGGCCCCTGGACTTGGAAGATGAAGTTTTAGAGATGGTACATCGCAGTCGGGCATTGTTTTAAGCGAGCTGAAGTCGAACGACGATGCATTGATTTTTTTGGAGTTGGCGCATAAGGCCGATGTTCTCTCAACGCCCGATTGAGCTCGAGGGCTGTGTTCTCATACTTATGTTTAAGCGTGGATCTGCGCCTGTGTCGCGGGAGCTTCCGGGTCCACAGGAGGAAGGGTTTCGGTCATGGTCGGAATATCCGCCAGTTGAGATTGCTGGGAAGTTCCAACTTCGGCTACAGTAGAAAAGCCAATCATTGCATTCTTTGGTCGCTTTGGCATCGTAAGCGGACTTGGCGGCAGGTTAGCGAAGAAACCTAAAGCACGTTGGAGTCGAGATGGTAATGTGCGACAAAGAAACAAATCCGAGTTTTCTCAATGAAAGCACCAAAATTTTGATGGCCAAATATGCCGTAAACACCCAAGATTCTTATTTACTTAGGAATTATAGTTTCGCATGGAAAAGTAAGCGCGGAATGCATCAAATAACAGAAGAGATTTATAGTGGTTCGGTCTCGTGAGAGGACTACGTCCACTTTGGAAGAGTCGTTTGAACATTATCAATAATAAAGAGTTACAAGGTTGAGACTATCTCATGACATCCCTTTACGTACATCTCTAAATTATATGAGGTCATAATTGTCATATGCCAAATATTAGGAAAAAGACACTTTTGACCTTCTTCTTCCTCAATGCATAGATGCAATTAAAGAGGCTCTTGGATCTCTCAAGAGATGTCAAATCACCAAAATTCCAACCCCTTTGAAGTGTGAGCCTGAGGGGTATTAATAGTAGGGTGGTTAGGTGGGAGTAGGTAGGAGTAGGTAGAAGGGACTGCACCAGAAATATCGTATCCCACAATGCCACCCACTAGAATCTCAGACCATGTAGCATGATTTCCTAGAAGCTCGTACCCCTCATTATGGTACGAAGAACACTGGAATGGGCACGTGGATTCGAGGTTAATGGAGCTTGTGGCTTTCTAGGTTATGAGGTATTGGTTTGGCGCTATTTGGAGGAGTGGCGAGGTTCCTGCCAGCATGATCACTTCTTGGCTCGTTTCCTTTACTCCTTGACGACGCTCCATGTTAACTTCATGTGATGCGTTGAGTCGAGTGTGCCTTGCGTACCTTTGGGAACCGGACCAAAAGGCTAACCTACGAAGTCCAACTCTATTTAATTATAAGTTCTATATTCATTAACACAAATAAGGAAGGTTATATTCTCTTTACCCTAAAATATTTACCTGATTACCTCCTTAATTGGACTTACTATTTAAACAACAATCAATATTCACTAATCCCCTTATGACACCCATTACTTCTCGTTTCTTTGTTTATTGACCTTTTTGACAATAGCAGTCATATTTTCATAAGGCAACTATTTGTCTTAAATTTACATTGGTTACAATTAATTTCATTTATTAGCCTAACGGCCATATTTTTACTAAGACATCAATTACAATGGAATATCCATATTTTATCAGTCTCGAATATATTTAATTAGTGTACACCAACAGGCATTTCTAATTTTATTTATTTATTCATTGCCTGTTATAAATATAAACATATATATTTTGAAAATTGGTTCTCTTTATTGCTAAAACCATTTAAAAACCTCCTTTATAAGCCTTGTCAAAACCTGTAAACCCCCTAACCAAAATGGGTGCCTTACAGGGAAAAAGAGTACTTATAAATTGGGTGAATAGAAGATAGAAACTGACATCATATATGAAATCAAATACAACAAAGAAAACTGAAGAGAAAAAATCAGCAACTGGTCCATCTGCTCAGCCCACTGGAAGGCCCAAATCAAAGAAATCCGCCACTACTCAATTCAAATGTACTTCTTTAACCTGTATCATTTAGTTCAATGCCCCACCTCTCTAGAAACTGTTCATTCCTCATGTTTCGAGCTGATTTAGATCCATTATTTTGAACCAAATCAACGATTTATCTTTCAATCTTCAGCAAAGTAGTAGATGCTTGAGCTCTTCATTTCTAAAAAATTCTCATGTTCCTTTCTCTCCAAATAAAGTAGATTGTTGTAGTAAAAGTTCCAAAAGCTAAATCTCTGGGTTGATCCTTGGCACAGAAATGAGAATAAAGATATCTGGCTTCCTCTTTTAGATCAGTAAGAAGATTAAGAGGCAAAGACAATTTTTTCTTCAAAGATGTACACACACACACACATTTATGCACCGGGACTCTCACATTAAGTTGACTACTTGTGGATGCTGGATTTGCCGGTTGGTTCCGGGCATGCTTTTACCATAAGTTTAACTTAACCACGTGCCTTAGTACATTTATATTAACGCATTAGACCCCTCACATTAAGCTGACTACCTGTGGTTGCTGGATTTGTCGGTCGGTTCCGGGAAGGCTTATACTACAAGTGAGCTTAACCTCGTGTCTAAATGCGATTATAATTCAAATTTCCTAATTGGGGTGTACAACATTTATTCTAAATAAATTTTAGGAATTGTAACCATTAACCTATCATATTCACTTTCCATATTCAACATTTGGTTAGCATTGTTATTTATTGATTTGCGGTCCTATTTATAGAAATTAATTATATTGATTGCTACAAATGATCACCACAAATATATTCATTTAATATGGAATACAATTTACATATATGATTCCATAAATGAATATCATTCAAACATTTAATACAATGTTTATTTTACAGTTTTATGCAGATTTGGACGGATAATCTGTATATATTTATTTTTATATTTTTGTGCGGCCAACATAGTTAACTTTTATTATTATTAATTTATGCTTAAATGATTTGGTTTAATTAATAACCAAACATTCCTTTTTGAATTCAATCTTGCCAAAAGGTTTCCAATCTTCCAAAAAGACCGTTAGCGGTAATTATTGTAACTTATGCCAAATTTGTGGAATAGGCACAATTCAGATTCACAAGAAATATATTTGTTTATATATATTTTTAGAATAGTTGATGCAAACTACAAACAAATATTTATTTTTATATTTATACGTACAATTGCACCACTTTTCCTTTTAGATCTTTTTGTCATACCTCTTGTGAATTCAAAATGACATCTTTTTTCTCAAAAAGAAGAAAATGACATATTTATAATAATTAAGCCAAAACCCAACAATATTGAATACAAATAGGTATAAATAAAATCACATAATTTAACAATCATATCTTTCCAAATTCACATGATTTGCCAATTTCACCTTTTTACTCAAATTCGCATATTTTGTTATTCAACACTGAACTAAAGATCTGGAATGTTACTACATCTAGTTTGTGTTTAATGGGTGTGATTTCCAGATCTACAGTGCTATGCAATGTCCAAAATACATTCTATACCAAAGTTGCAATATATTTCATGAATAACTGTTGAAATTGTTGTAAACAAGTTTAAGAAATCCTACAATTCATTTTATGCATAGCCACAATGTACTTTTCACAAGTTTTAGTAATTTTTATAATTGTAAATTTCCCACTCACCTTATAGCTTCCAAATTCTAGGTTTGAACATCTTAAGGCCTACAATCCCCAAATTCTTATAAATCTACAATTTATCTAGAAATGGGAAAATTCTAGATCTATAGAAATGTAATAAAAACGGAAGAAAGCGAAGAAATAATTTGGAGCATCACTTTGCATTCATTTCCATTAGATCTGCTTGCCCTCTCAATTTCATGTGAATTGGATTTTATTTAATATGTATGAACATATTTTTATTAGAATTTAGGTTTAGAGAGAGAGAGAGAGAGAGAAACGGCAAAGCTCCACTGCCTCTGCAGATTTATGTGGAGAAAGAATGAGGCTCTACCTCTTTATTTATAGGGGTGGAATTTGCCTCAGACCGTCAGATCTATTTTCATTGACATCTATCCATTCATATTATAAAATATAACAAGAATACACCTCAAACCCTAGCCGTCATTGAGTATTACAGGCTCGAAGCGGTTACCACCCCCATGGGGAGCGGTCGACTGCCCTTCAGCCGAAATGCCCAATTAAGGCAGGATAAAGAGGGAAAAGAATTTATTAATTATTCTCTTTATTTATTTCCGTCTGTTTTTCGTATTTTGTCCGTAACTTTTTCATACGGACCCCGTTCACGAAACTTCAAACATGAAAGTTGACCATAATTCCAAGACGAAAACAACGGTTAAGGTTTCGTAGTCAAATTCCATTATTTGCAGAAATTCCTATTTTTGAGCCTCTAATTAAATAACTATTTATTGATAAAATTCCGGGTTAGATCAACCTGGAATAGGTTTTGATCCCAGAAGATCTAGCAGGGGACAAATCAGACGTAGGGATAAAGCAACTTTTTGAAGAGTTAACGAGTTGGCCCAAGCACCTCTCAAGGCTAAGAAGGAGACACAAAGACTGACAGTGACCATTACTGAAAATGATTATGTCGTTCACAAAAGAAAAGGAAGAAATGAGGGGACAACCACTGGGAATCCCAATCCTCTGGATCTGGCTTGCTTTCATAAGAGAATTCAATCCTCATACGAAAACCTCAGCGGCAATGACGAATAAAATCGGCAAAAGATGTTTCCCCGACGAAGACCCTTTCCATACATGAAAAACCGAATGGTCGATCCATTGATGAGAACTGAGAACCAACAATAGGAAATGAGTCTCCAAATAATATCAATAAGGGGTTCCGGAAAGTCAAAAGCCTTTAGGACCTTAACAATGAAGAATTAGGACATGCAGTCATAAACTTTAGCCATGTGCAGCTTAACAACCATATTAGAACACTGACCTTACAATCAATCTTGAAAATCAGTTCCTGAGCTAAAAGGACATTATCAGCGATCAAGCATCCTTTTACGAACATGGCCTGAGAGGAAGATATAACACGCTCCATAAAAGGTGTTAGACAAGAGGTTAACACCTTAGCGATAACTTTGTTACAAAAGTTACATAAGTTAATTGGACAAAAATTCGCTCACGAGCAAGGATTTTTGTATTTGGATAAGGACCAAATTGGTGGAAGTCCATCCTTTAGGGAGAACTCTTACAAAGAAAAAAACTGAATTGCTAGATAGAAATCTGCCTGAATGGTTGGCCAAATGTTTTTGTAGAGCACGTCGTTGATAAGACCCACAAGCATTATCCTTACTAAGGGGGAGGGCACAAGCTCGGACTTCCTTTGATGGTCAGTGCTTCTAGATGGTAAGACCAACCTAAGGATAAAAGCTAAAAGGGATGAATCGGTGAAGGTCACTGACAGAGCCCCCAGATAGGACTGGAAATGAGACAAAATAGTCTCTTTGACCTCCACCGGAGTGGAGGACAAAGAGAGATCAGAGAGTTGAATCTAATGGATTGAGAGGATGGTATTCTTCTTACGAATAAAAGAATAGAAGAATTTGGATTTTGTATCTCCTTCGACGATCCACTAGATCTTAGCCTTTTGGCGAAGGAAGTCTCAACATGGAGCTCCGAAGAGAAGGCTAGTTGGGCAAGCACCCAATCCTCCATATTATAGGAGAAGGGTACTCATCAAAAGAGAATTCTACGAAGATAAGTCTCTTCGGCCACCCTAACATAGTCGATGATATTCTTTCAAATTCTACACGTTTCAATCCTTAAGGAAAGACTTGAGATGCTTCAGTTTAATGGAAAAACAATAAAAGGGGAACCAAGAACAGAAGAGATCTAGGAATCTTCCACAAACTGATGCAATGTGTGGTGAGATCTCCACATACTCTAGAAATGAAAAGAAGATGGATCGGAAAGGGAGATGGGAGAGTAGCGTAGAATCATTGGAGCATGATTCGAAAGGTATGGTGCATGTGAGAAATTGATAAAACGAAATGAAGGTTTAACCGACCTTTGGACCCGAATACTCTGTCAAGTCTGTAGAGAATCCAGTTAGGTCTTTCTTGGTTCTTGCTCTAAGTAAAAGCCGAACTAACAAAGGAAATCTCTGACAGAACAGAGTTGACGATGAAGGAGTTGAAGTCAGCAACCCCCGCCCAGTTAATAGAAGAGCCTCCCTGCTTCTCAGCCTGATAGACAACCGCATTAAAGTCGCCGCCTAAAACCAAAACACCAAAGCCCGAATTGGATAGAGATAGTATGTCAAACCAAAGGTCCAATCACTATATCCGATCGCACTTAGCGTAAACCGCAGAAAAAAGAAAGGAAGAAGAAGAACATGCCATAGAGAGAAGATGGAAAGAGTGGAAAATAGGATGAACCATGACATCTTAGGACTGCATGATATAAATCTTGTCAGAGACATTGGCTAAGTCCCCACCAAAGCCAAGTGAGAGAACTGACTTGGTGACCTCTTTTATCCCCATAAATGTCTCCTAAATCTCCACATGGCAAACCAAATGCTTCCTAACGATGCGTTTGATCCTAGCCAAAGGCGCATCGCTACCAATACCTCACACGTTCCAAAATAAGAAAATCACCATCCAGAAACGAACTGAAAACAGAGAAGCGAGAGAAAGCTTGAGAAGAAAAAAGACAGAGAAGACAATAGAGAATCTGATAAGATAAAAAGTATGTCAAATAGATCAAACAATCTTCTCGAATGCCGCTATAGAGCGTGTGTGAATGGCGTGGGGGTGCATGGGGACGATCGTCATCTACGACGCACAGTCCGGAGAGGGCAAAAAGAATAACGATCTGTCGCTTGACCGACATAGGGGAAATCAATGGTTGGACGAAAAACTGATCAGGCACACGAGGAGACGACGACTAACACCAGGAAGGATAGGAATTCTTAGTTAGGTGAGACAGTCGATCATTAATGATCGCTATCTCAACCTTACTAAGAAGGGGAATAGAGACAGAGGCAGAAGATAAGGGATTAGTAGCAGAGATGGATGGACATACTGGGACAGCTAAAACGCTAAGAGACAGGGCCTATGCAGTGCCGCTCGAAGGATGAAACACTAATTCATGTGTGCTCTTTACCGACGCCGGACTATCATCAGATTTATAGCCCCACATAATAGGTAAACACCAATAACCGATGAACGGACTGACGATCCATGGAGTTACCAACAAAGAGAGGTAATCACCCTGTAGGGCGTATAGTGGTCCCATATATGAGCCACTATACACCTACAAATAGAGGGCCAACCATCCCTCGTTGACAACACCCTGAAAAGATGCCCAATAATCCAGAAAAAACAGGAAAACCAAATCGCCAACAACACATAGTAGGCTACCCTGTGACTCAACAAGTCAAACATCCCAATGTCCATAAAAATCATAGTCGATAAATCCGAGCCAAAGATGGCATAAAAACCGATCATGTAGATTCCCAAAAGGAAAGCAATCAACTACATAATCGACAATAGGCCAAGGGAGCAACATGGCCAAACCAAACTACTTACCTGGTCACGAAGTGGCCAATACCAAAAAACAAAACCAAATTGGAATGCCATAAAATACAAATAGGGGAAACCGACCCAAAAGGATCAATATAATTTGCTATACATGGATGAAAACAATCATGCAGAATAGAAAGAGAAAAAGGGTCAGCAGAGGAGGAAACAACCATACCGACGGAGACAACAACACCAAGGAAATCAACATATACATGACCCGCCAGCCATGCATTAACCAATGAGTGCATAGTGACAGGGAGCACACACGAATGTGTGTCATGGCTCAAATCAACACACATACAATTGTATAAGTCCCAAAATAAATTAACAAAGTAAGAGAAGGGAGAGAAGGAACCTGCACAAATCAGGTTGTAAACAAACAACAGAAAAAATCCAAACTAATATAATCCATAGAATGCAACTGCTCAAGATCCATATCTGCAACCATGTTAAGGTATTGCGAGCTATAGCATGAAACAACCTAACAAATCGACCCTGCACCTCACAATAATACACCCGCAACCCTTTCAAACTGGGTCGAGAAGGTGACAACCCCGATGGAGATGGGAAATAATCCCCATTCACTCCTAAAGAGATATCACTTGCCAATACAACGAATGCATTGGAAACCTGTTTATCAGCAACAGAGACTACCGAGGGGACTGCTGCCGAAGCAGTTGGACACGAAATAGAGGTAGGTGGAGCAGACTTGCTGGCTCTGTTCGACTGTCGAGGAGCACGTCGACGAGAACCGTACCTCTTCTCACTAGTGCTCTTATTCAGCCATGCTTTGCTTCGAACAGACAATAAGGGGAGAGACAACGGGGTAAAACGGGGTGGGGTGATCAACTCCCTATTACCTACCACGCTTTAACAGAGAACCTCACAAATATCAAAACCAAAAATACCTCCACAAATCAGAGAAAACATTGGCCATTAGATAAATACTAATTTGTGGGTGGATTCCTTCAATCACATAAGCCCATATGGTGGACCTTAACCACTTAACACATCGTCTTATAATTATGACACCCCACGTCTGTTAATATCACTCACTAAGGGAATGCATTAAGTTCCGTGAAGCGTTATAGATAAACAAAAACAGAAATATTACAAGACAAATATAAAAGCAACAACGGAATTTAAATTTTTATTTCAAACATAAATTATAACGTTGTGGTTCAAAATACCATAAGTCTAAAACTACATAAAACCCATTAAAATAATATAACTTCTGTCTTGTACCATCAGAGTACATAAATACTTAAAAATCATAATTCCCCAAAAAGAGAAAAGCCATAATGGAGGTAAAAACTTGAACCATACTTTGGAAGCATCTCTGAGCAAGATGATAACCGAGTCTTGACTAAGCCTGAGTATTCCCACCCTGAGAACCTAGAGGAGGGAGGAGGGGAGGGGGAACGGAAGAAAGAAGAGGAAATAAAAAGGGTCAGACATAAAGTCTGGCGAGTCCAATTACTTTTAGCAAGTAAATAAATAAAAGTAGCATGAAAAGCATATAAAGTGGATAAGAGAGATAACTTCATAAAAGGCAGGTATGATTGAGTATACAGGATAGGGTGTATTACGCCTCTCTAATGATTTCTCTGCACTAATACTAGTATATCCAGAATGAGATGATCCACGACATATATGAAATGGTAGACTTAGGCGTACTTCTGGTGAGAGGTTTTAACCCCATGCAATCCACAGACAGCCCCAACAATGGACTCCTAAACTTACCAGAGTCTAGATATACCCTAACTACTACCCTAATCGATTGGCTCCCTACTCCGTAGATAACCTGTGCTGGCCCCACAACAGGATGTATCACTTCCTAAAGTGGCAACCCTTCATTTTCAAGATGTGCACAACCATATCTACTGATGTCGCAACGTCTTAATTCCCATAGCAAGTCGGACCTATGCACGCGCATGATTCCGTTGGTTTCCTGCACTGTTGACACCCCCCTACTTTTTGGATCTGTTACAATCAGCCCAGTAAGCGTGCCCCTACTCCGACCTAGTTCAGAGTACTCGTTTGATACCTAGATGGGTTACTGACTGAAACGGGTCCCACATACAAGATGATACAAGCTCCCCCTAGGCTTGCATCCCCACTACTAGGATTTCAACTGATTATGCCTAACAGTACAACATGTAAAACAGGTTAAATTGTCGGGCTTATATATGTATATATTACCCTACCGCCACAAGATTTGCTTAACCCTCACTGATCCAAGAAAGTTTACTTAACAAAGTTGTATAACCCCAAAGTACAAAATAGGTCAAGTTTGTGGGCCTATAAATATAAATATTACCCACCACCATAAGATTTACTTAACCCACCCACTGTCCCAACCAAGTTTACTTAACCCCTATTCAAGTTAACATGTTCATACCATCCCTATTGATTCAACTAGGTTAAGTATTCAAGTTTATTACTATGTCCATTTATGGTTATAATGGGCTAGACCTCCCATATTAGGCCTGCAACTTGTGGATGCTGGATATATCGGTCGGGTCCGGGCAGACTTCTTCCACAAGTTGGGCCTAACCTCGTGTCTTAACCCATCTCGTATTTGTGCACTTAGACCTCTCACATTAGATTCAACATTTGCGGTTGCTGGATATGCCGGTCGGGTCCTAGCAGACTTCCACCACAAATGCAATCTAACCTCATGTCATAAGTACCATTGCAGTTTCTAATTACTGTAATCCTAGGCATTTCAATTATAAATCAATTAATTATACCTATGTCTTTAAAGGTGTTCATGCCCATTTACCCAATTATATACATAATGGATTATATGTCCAAGTTCATATTCATCATTCAAGTTATGCTAATTCTAATGTTTTTCCCCGTTCCCTAACTAAAGCATTTACATATATTTGGCATCATGTCTAGGCTAGAAAGTAGCCTAGCCATAAACAATAAAAGGGAAAGATGACAATAGTGATTATTTTAACAAAAGTGACATAAACATGTAACTGGCATTGTGATAAGGTGAACATATAAAAATAGATATAGTGAGCATGTGATAATAAAACTAGATCTAACATACTAAGGATGTCATAATAGGCATGAATAAATAAGGAATCATATGTCCAATTAATGAAAGATCTAAAATTAGCCACAACATGATAAGTACCAAATGATCTAAAAAGAATTAGATCCATAAGAAGATGTGACATTATAAATTAACCACAAGCGAATTAGATCTATAAAGGTAGATCTAGCATGATAATGTTTAAGATCCACATTTGTGACATAATAAATTAACCACAAGTGAATTAGATCTATAAATGTAGACCTAGCATGATAATATTTAAGATCCACAATTGTGACATGATAAATTAACCCCAAGCGAATTAGATCTATAAAGGTAAATCTAACATGATAATACTTAAGATCCATAATTGTGACATGATAAATTAACCACAAGCGAATTCGATCTATAAAGGTAGATCTAGCATGATAATATTTAAGATCCACAATTGTGACATGATAAATTAACCACAAGCGAATTAGATCTATAAAGGTAGATCTAACATGATAATATTTAAGATCCACATCATAGTTATGTCATAGATTCAAAAGTCCCAGTAGATCTGATATGATAAAGATTTAGATCCAGGTCATAGAATATTATAGATTCACAAATTATGATAGATCCAATATGATTCAATCACAGGCATATATCCAAATCAAAGTCGTATCATGTTTACTTTCAATCATTTAAATCTAGAAGTAACTAACTCACACTCTTTCGATTTTAGAATATAGAAAAGAAATTATTAGTGTTGAATCTCAGATCTATTCTTGAAATACTTGAATCTTTAAACTTGATTTGTAGAAGAAGAAAAGATTAGATTCAGTTTAGGCACTGACAGCATTTGGCCTCCATTGTTTTTAGTATGAGAAAACAAGAGATATGAGGGCATATTTATAGCTGTCGGCCTCCAGAATTCGAATGCCACCTCAGCCCTAGGGGGAATCGGGCTATGGGTCGACACCCACTTGGGTCCAGGAGCCTAAAAACTACTATGGGCGCAGTTGGCAGATGCGCCAATGTAAAAATGCCTTGGCGCACTTGTCAAGTGCGCTAGTTATCCTTTTTTAATTCTCAAACTTCTTCCGTTCATAACTTCTTCATATGTTATCCGTTTTTTGCAAACCAGGTGTCTATCTTGACCAGAATTTCGAGACAGATGCAATAACGTAGTCCGTTTCCCTTAATTCTTAATATTAAATTAATTATTCTTTAATTTATCCTCTTTAGTGTAGTTGAAATACGGGGTGTTACAATAATCGTTAACGTTATCAAATATTCTCTCTCTCTCTCTTGTAATACGAGAAATAATAAGCAACCACTTAATATCGATTTAGGTATATTTTCATAGACATTTAAGACTCTCTGGCAGACCCTTTGTGTGACGACCACCCATAACCCCTGCAAACAAGAGGAATAATGCGCGGAAAGTTATGCCGGTCTGTTATGAATGATCACCAGAGTAGGTAAACATAATACAGAACCTATCGTATAACTCACAGTGCAAGGGTAAAACATAATAGAACATATACAACAAGTAGAAATAGTGAAGCATCATAAAACAAACTTTTAAATTTTTATAACATCTTGAAAGATCATCCATACATCATTGGAAACATCAAAGTCTGAACATGAAGCCTTACTACAATCACTCAACAAACAGCGGAAACAAAATGTTAGGTAATAGCAAAGTAATACTCCAGCCTCCTGCTCGTCATCGCACAACAACATCGTCTCACCAAGGCATGTAACCTGTTACCTGCTACTCAGTTTGCGCATGCACATCAGGAAGAACAACCCAATGTAATAAGATGGAAACATAAAACCTTAAGTCAGACAACAGTCTTATGAGCGATAAAACAACTATCAAACATCATAAATAAAATATATAAGAATAGGTAGATTAACAACCTAATCTACCAAACTTCAGGGAAAAACCCAAATCCGCCTTTCCCACATCTGACAGTGATAGCCTTTATAATCTGGCAACCAAGAGAACAACAGTTCAACCATGGCAACCAAAAGCAACCAAACAATGTAAAATCAATCAGCATTCAGTATCAATCACAACAATTAGTTATATCTCACGTAAACCATCATAATCGAGCTCAACATTTCTTAAGCACAAGACCTAGAGGCCTAAACAAATATAAGACAAGCACTCAAGAAACATTTCCTTCGACGTAAGGAAAATTACGTGAGATGGCACAAGCAAGACAACCAAACACTCATGACCTGGCTATCACTGCCCTTCCTGCTTCGAAACCATCGTTCATCATATGAAGATCACCTACCATTTGTCAAGGGCCAAAGGTAAACCCTAGTTCCAGCTAAAACTCTGTACGCCTTCACGACTTGTATGTTTATCTTTCCAATCTCGACAACTAGGCCCTTCACAACTACCCAAGGTACAAGGACCTTTACGACTACCAAAGTACCCCTGCTTTGAGTCCGCAAGAACTTACGACAATGATATTCTCTTGGCCTTCGCATCTCTAGCCATCAACCCCGATGAACATTCTCAAACTCAAGTTCCCCTCGAGCAACCATTAACCACAACTCTACACCCTTGTGTTGTCTTCACATTTGTTGCTTTACACTGATCAACGACACATCACTTCGAACATTTCCACCTGGATGTACATCGAAGTCACAAATATCATTGAACCAAACGACATCAATATAAGGTCCATCACTATTCAGATCGCCACCCCTTAGGTCGTTCCCCGACCTAAACATCCACTTAACCATGCAAGCAACTCAACCCATGACCCATTTAGACCGTCCCAACAGTCTAACGACCAGTCTAGGTCGTTCCATTCACAACATGCACCAGGTCATCCTTATCTAACAACTCATGACACTGCCTCTCCCCTTAGTCAACTTTCCAAACTCACAGCTTTAGGCCGTTATAACGACCTAACCCCACAGGCCGACCCAATGACCTGCTTCCACCAAGCTCTAACGGTCCACAATTCAAGTTGTTCACAACCCAAAATCTATGATGACCCGACCTATTCCATGCGACCTGGCCCCATTTCTTGAGAAACAACCCATGCTCCAACGCTGCTATGTTAGCGTCGGTCTAAGCAAAAATGACCTAACTCCCAGATCTGACCATTCCAAACTTGACCATATCTTCGCCAAATAACAATATCGATGAAATCAACTCAGCCAATTCAACTACAACATGTTATGAAATCTCTAACACCATGAAAATGACAATTATCATCAATAACCAAATTAAATTCACCCAAAATCATGATAAAAGGAACCAATGGATCTAACTTGCATAAACAAACAAATGAATATGAGAATTACCAATTTTATTTGCTAAATCGAATCCTATGGTATTTCATATGAAAATATGCTTACCATGAGATAAATCAAGGTGAAAACGGCTTAAAAACAATGAAATTATGATCAAACAACTCATATACTTTATTGAATCCAGATGAGAGATGCATATCACTCACCAATTCTACAAAACAACACAAAATCACCGATTGCTCAATCCGAACAGCAAACAACACTCTTCAAATTTTTGATTTGATGAAATATCTCTTCAGTAGATTTAGATCTAGCTTCCAACGATGTAGATCTAGAATTTTAATGGTGGAAAAGTGTATTTGATTGAGCAAGGAGGATTATGGGCTCAACCAAATAAGAGAATGAAGAAAGTAACCCTCTCTCCATGCCTCTAACCCCCTATTTATAGCCTCCCACCAGCCCACTACTGGGCTCTCCAAATCAGCCCATTAGGGCTCTAAAAATCTAAACAACAAACTATGAAACACTGAAATAGCGATTCCCCCCAAACCGCTGAATAAAATCCTTAATGTGACCACTCTACAGATTTGGCAACACCATTTCCTTTCCAGTGAGATCGATTCAGCACCTGATTCGATCGTAGTCAAAGTTATTCCCTGTACAAGACTGACATGGCAAAAATGGTGATAAACAAAATTGGAAAAATTATGGACATGTCTCACATCCCCATAAACAACATATCAAAATATGAGAATGACTCTATCCTCAGGGAATTAAATAAAAATATTTTACGATCCTCCGATATGTAAAATGCAGGCTGTTACACTTTGTTATTATTTATTTGGTATTATGGGTGAACTTCTAAACACTTAATACTTCTCATAGATAGGCAGTCTTTTAGAAAGCTTTCCAATTTTTCATCGTTACGTTATTACTTCCTATCCCAAGATAAGCCCTCATATATTCCTTAGAGGAACCAGACAACTTTCAGAGAACTACCCTACTCAACGTAGTCGTTTAAGACCATTTAATACCACATGACTAGGCGGACCTCATAACCATTTATGACCTTTGTAAGTGTGAGTCCCATGACTTTGGTCCTAAACCAAGGAGTGAACCTTTGGAACGGACATAATCCTAACTACTTAATACCCAAACCAGGTAGATCAGCCACTTTATACATTCTTCGAGGAATGCCTGCTACACACACACACACACACACACACACACACATATATATATATATATATAACATATGCATATATATATATATACAAGACATCTTACATTAAACGACCACTTGTAGATGCTAAACGTAACATCTTGTATTTTAAATTAAATAATGAAATAAAGTTTGTAAACTTTTAGAATTTGGTCATGGGACTATGGTCATTGTGTCCACGGCGATTTTATAATTAATTTAGATTTATGGTTAGAAGCAACGGACTCAAAACGAAGAAGATATCATTAAATAATGTTTCAGAATAAACACAAAAAAATTAAGAGAAAAAACATGTTGCTACTGACACTCAGACCCTGGAACTCGGGTTTTGATAACACACGCGTTACCACTACGCTACTAACATTTTTGAAATTACAATACTAGCTGTGTCCACTTATATCATTCCAGTGTCAACCAAGGTTTTAAATCTCGCTCATCTCGCCCAAGACGAAAAACTGAGATTTTACTCGAGATCCGAGATTTGGCAGCATTTTTAGTTATAAGTGTTTCAAATATCGCCCATTTTGATCGAGATAAAAACTCGCGATTTTCTCCAAAATCCAAGATCTAAAGCCATGGTGTCAATACAAGCATGATCCTAGGCATTAATTTATCCAGGTATGAGGTGGTGACGTTGTGTTTCTTACATGGATTAAATTTATTGGCATATTTTCAAATTTAGGCTGATGTCGTGAATTCCTATTAGATGAACGACGTGGATAGCCTACATTTAATTTAAGAATCCAATGGTTTGAGATCCCTAGCCTTACCTATAAATAGACACTTAGGCCTGTCTAATTCTTCACAACACAATCTTTTCTTTGCTTCATTCTCTAATTTTAGAAAAGGACCAACTGGTCTTTTATTTTAGAAAATGGACAACCTAAATTTTTAAGTTTTAAATGAAGAGATTTATAATGATTGTAACTCCCCACCTCTATACTCACGTTAGCCAAGGCCATCGCAAGCAACGGTGTCAACTAATCTAAAGAATAAGGCTGTTGAGGAGCGACCATCTGTATATTAACTTTGAACAAGTGTTAAATAAGTCGGATAATGTGTTCTAAATTTTAAAATCTCATGAGGAAATCCAACACATCTAAATCAAGTTCAAATCTACTACATAGTGGCTATATATAATCCGGAAAGCAATATAAAATATATAACAATAAAATCAGAGTCAGACATAGATATTCATATCACAAAGGCGGAAATAAATATGGATAATACTGCAAGAGTGGTGGTCATAATATATGTGGTCATGTAAGATCCACTATACCAAAAAATGATGGACATGTGTACAACATAAAATAATATGTACACATAAGAGTCACAATCTCAATTAAAAGAAAGATAAAACTACTAAAACAAGTGCGTCTAGCCAAAAGGAAGATTAGGCCATGCTATAGACAAGGAGAGCACCTGCAATACTCGGTCTGACCCAAGTACTATTTATAAGAATAAACAATAAATGGATCAGTCTAGCTATACTCATCATAATAAACTGAGATAAAAATAGAGATATAAATCGAAAATGACATATATGAAATAACAACAATGTTCACATGTGAACTGTGAAGACTCAATATGTCTAAAAAATACGCCAAATAAATTTCAACAATATACAAGGATATCTCAATAACAAAGGAACCAAGATTGATAAATTAATATCAACACGAGATTGACAACACATATGTCAACAAAATATGATTGATAAATTAATATCAATACGAGATTGAAAACACATATGTCAATAAAATAAGATCAAAGAAATCTATAAATTAGAAATATCGAAGATCCCAAAGAAGGGAAATAATAGGAGGGTGCCCGAAGGCTCATCAAAATCAATACGGGAGTCCGAAGACTCAACCAAGTCAACATGGGAGTCCAAAGACTCAACCAACTCAATACCGAAGGTGATACGCGATCTCAAGGCATAAGCCATAGTGTTGAGCCAAAGCTCCTACGATGGTCCGAAGACCGCGGGTCGCGACCCCGTAGGATGATCCGAAGATCATCGATAAAAATCAATGAACCGAAGTTCCTTAAGATGATCTGAAGAACATCAGGATGACCTGAAGGTCGGAATGATCCGAAGATCCAATGGAACCGAAGTTCCCACGACAAGACGAAACCGAAGTTCCCTAGGACGATCCGAAGAACATCAGGATGACCCGAAGGTCGAATTGATCAAAAATGATCACGTATAGTATAAACTACACTAAGCTAGTAAATATAAGAGTCTAGCTACATGTACCATAACCACTTTCTCTACTCGAATATTTACGAACAAGTTGTATATTACATTAGAAGTATGAAATGATCATTACCAAGGGGTTCAATTGAATGAGTCCAAGAATTAACCGTTGAAGAAAACACAAAGAGTCATAGTCCTTGTTTTTATAAGGCGTTTAATTATATTTCTCATACGAACGAGAAAAAGGTTTATGAAATCATTTACTAGTAGATAGTAAAACAATTTGGTAAATATCTTCATATAATGAAGTGCAGTTGGAAACCGTTTAGTAAAAGATTTGGTATCTACTAATAATTAAAAAAATAACCCTTTTTATATCATTTCGAAGTGACAAATCTCGTGTGTTATTGATCAAATTAACGATCGAACGAAGATTTCACGCTTTAACAACGTAAACGAATCCCCACGACTATCGATTATAAAATTCATTCCCCATGAATGAATCGAAAGTTCATGAAATCGAGATGCATAAATCTGTGAACTAGAGAAACTGCAAAGTCACACACGAAGTCGAAATGGGCCAAAACTTGGCCGACAATGAGCTCAAATGTGGGTAGACTATGGACAAAGGTCCCTCTGGTCCACAGTAGAAAATCGGTTGACCAGTCAAAATAGGGCGGTCGACCGGTTTTACATAGAAACAAAACCGGTCGACCGCCCCATTTTGGGCCTGTCGACCGGTTCTGACCTGCGTCGTTGCCAAGTCAAACCTAGGGGGATTCGTCCCCCGCGAGTGTCTGCTTTGATCGTTGAGGTTCATGATTTCTTCGGGACATCAACTAGACCTCTCCGATCCACCGTATCGAATCGAAAAGCTTGAATGCATTGATTTTGATTGTTGGTTCTAAAACGAACAAAATTCCAAACCAAAATGAATAAACGCGATATAAGCAGACTATAAAGTCTTAGAACTTGCCAGGTGCGACAATGGTACTTCACAAAACCACTTAATCGACTCATATCATATGCACTAGATCGTATGAACAATCGTTATCATAATTTTCAACTCAATGAAACATAAAAACATGAAATTGGCTAAGTTACACTAACATAACCAATTCACTAGTACATGCAAACTCATATGAACACTAAATTACACTTGTACAAGCCAATGGCTTGTGGCATAGATGTGAGTTAAAAAAGAACTCACCTTTGGCTTGATTAAATGAAGAACAAGCACACAAACGAGGAAGCTCCTCTCTTTCATCAATTGCTCCTCCGAAATCACCTCATACACGCATATACAAACATATATTTGTTAGGGTTGTGGGAAAAATCTGAAATTGAGAGGAGTATAACGAAGAGAGGGAGAGTAGAGAGCTTACCCATGTCTTGAAATCAAATTAGCACATGGATTGGGCTTAAATTTGTAAACCCATGCTTAGGAATTTTAATTTCCCTTTCCACTCTCCATTTTTATTTCTTTTGAAGGCTTGGAATGATTGAGAGGAAGAGGGGCTGATTTGGGTGTTATAAGGGTGGGCTAGGTTTAGCCATCCAAGCCCCAAACCAAAGTCCAAATTTTCGAACCTTGGAACATATCAATGCTTATAGTCAAAAAGGTTGCACACGATGATCCGGACTCAATGGAAGTGGTTTCGAGTCCAAATTCATCCATACTCAAAAATGTGATATTTTGGTCATACACCAAATGAAAATGACCAAATTCGCCTAACTCAAAAGGTATCGATGCTTATAGTCAAAAAGGTTATAAACGATGGTCCGGACTCAATAGAAGTGGTCTCGAGTCCAAATTCAACCATATACAAAAATGTGACTTTTTGGACACACATCGATTAACAATTAACAATTAACGACATTATATTTAAATAAAATATTCAAGTATATTATTGTTAAAAATGCAGGTTGTTACAATGATAAATATTTACATAATCCTATTTTGGCGGTGGGATCCTTAGCAACCATGGATTAAAGCTTAGGACAACGTTGAGTGGATTTAAATTATTCTTTTTAATAATGGTATATATTATCGTTTTGTTCCTGTTAATTTAGTTTAATTTGTAATAAGTTTTATTTTGAAGTATTGGTAGTAATTTATTTTTTGGTTAAATTTAAGTAACGTTTAATTAGACTTATTTGAAGTAGTTTAATTTCTACTGTAAATTAATTTGGCGTATTATAATTATGACTATTCACCGTAAATATGTGATTAGATTGTAAATTCGACATAGTTGTATGAATACACAAAAATTAATTAATTATAATTAATTTTAAGAAAATATAGAATATGAGAATTAAATAAATGAAAATATGATGACAGTGGGATTCAAACCCCCAACCTCTCAGGAGGTAGTGTAATGTACTAACCAACTAGGCTAAGGAGCCATTTTGTTAACTTTTTAAGAGAAGTATTACGGGTGTTACTACCAAAATTCGATACCGAATCTAGAGAGGTAAAGGGGTATCATGGAGAGGTTGATACTAAAGCAGAAATTAGGAAGGGGTTACAACTGACACCAAATCATAAAGATGTAGAAGTGGACCTGGGATCAGAAGCAAAGGACTCGGAAGAGACAAAGCCACCACAATAGAAAGGATGCTATCGGCACCAACATAAGGATCGCACTGCTTGGTGTCAATACTAAGACAAGAAGGAAAGAAGAATGTAGTCGACACCAACATGTTGAGAACAGTTGGCTTGGTGTTGATATTAAAGGGTGAAGCGGTTGATCTGGTTTCGGTACCAAAGAAAATAAAGCAAAAGCCTAAAGTTGATGCCAAGAAAGTAGGGTTAAAGCACAGAGGCGATACCGAAAGCTAACACATTGAATAGTAAAGCGAGGCCAAGAATTGGTGCCATGTATTAGTATCAGTGGAAGCAACATCACACATAAAGAACGGGGAGCACGTTACCGAAACCAAATGGTAGCATGGAGCCAACAATAAAATAGAGAAGCAAACATAGTGCTATTGACACCAACAAGCTTAGTATCAATACCATTGCCAAGAGAAACATTAAGACCACAAAGAAGGGAGTATAAAAGCAATTTCTGGATACAGGCCGACACTAAGAAACTTGTATTAAAATTAGGAGCCTTTGAAAAGGGTCGATACCAAAAAACTAATACCGAAAGATACAAAGGAAAGTCGATACTGCAGTATTGAGGCGGATCCAGGCTTCCTATTTGGTCATTACCAAAGGGGGCATAAAATGTCTGTAAATAAGACCCCAAGGATCACATTTTGGGGGACTTTCTCATTCCACAATCTTTTACTCATTTCTAAGAGACCAAACACTAATTTTGAAATCAAATTGGGGATTTCCACATCATTTGCAATACATTCATGATAAATAAAGAAGGGGAAATGGAGATCATACTAATTCTCGATTCGGTAATCATATTGTGTACAAATTGATTTAATAGGGAGTTATCACTAACTTCATACGAGAATGATTTAAGTACAAATGAATCGGAAAGAAAATCAATGAGTTTCACTTTATGATTCATATTTGTACGTTAATCTTTTTGTAATAAGCCTAACATAGCATGACGTTCAAATGGCATATCGTAGCCTTATGACATGATAATTGGCACAACCAAGGCCTCTCTAGGATGGATCGACATGAATGTATCAAATTTTGTCCTTAATAGCTATGATATAGTGTCAAATGCAACCGTCGTGGTATTTCCTGTTTCTTTTTAACATAATGCATATTATTCTATCTTGAATCTAGGGTACACATTCATAACAAGGTTCTCTACACCTTCCTTAAGATTATAAGGCCCTTGTCCCAAGGTAACTATTGATATTTAAGTCTTGTAAGTGTGATACTCACCTATGGAAGGAGGAGTAACTAATCTTTAGACTTAAGGTCTTTATATCTAGGAAATGACAAGTTAAGCCGAGTTTGGTGGGCTAAGTTATCCCTAGGTGTCCTCTAGATCGATCACCTTCTAAGTTCCATTATACATGATTTGTTATTTGTCAAATCGGGTGTTGACGACTTTTATCATTAACCTTTTGGTGCTAGAAGGAGGACTTGAACTTTGTACCTCTTTTTATTATAGATTAATTTTGTGAATTTGTTGCCTAATGGCGGGAAAGGATGAAATCGAAAAGGTTAAGCACCATAAATGAAGATACTGTTGACGAGGCCACTCTTGATGTAAACATATCTTCGTCATTCAACTTAAACACTACTGAAAAGAGAGGATCCTCTAATCTAGTGCAACCTCTAAACTTGAATTCGGAAGATGAGCATGCCATCAAGATCAAAGCTCTAGAATAAGAACTTATTGAAATGCGGAGTTTGTGGAAAAATTCCCAAACAAAAAAGTCTTCCAAGGACGCTGAACCAAGTCGAAGGGACGAAGTCCAGTCTCCAAGGAAAAATGCACCCCTCCATCAATCTGAAGGAAAGAAGAAGACCAATTTAAATTTCTCCAGGAAGAAGAGACCCGATGCTTCAGAAATAGACCACCAAGGAAACCAATGCAGCAAAGAGCAATCTAGGAGCTCGAACACTAAGGGATATAGTCCTAAGAGATCAAAGTATGATAATACAGAAGCTTGCATCAGGAATATGGCAAAGAAATCTACCAAAGATTTGCTCGGAAGTAAGGGAAAGAGAATCTTGGATAAAAAGGTTAACGAAAATGAAAGGGTGGTCCCCTTTACTGATGACACTATGAATACAGTGATACCATTGTGTGTGAAGATCCTTACAATGAAGTATCTTGGAACTATGGACCTGGATGACCATCTTATGGCTTTTGATAGCCAAATGGATCTCTACAATGCCTCAGGAGCTATCCAATGTCGATTATTCCTAGTGACACTCCAAGGGGAAGCTGCTAAATGGTATTGTCAGTATCGGGAGAATACCATTTATTCTTGGAACCAACTTTATTACGAGCTCTGTGTACAATTCTTCATTTGCAAGGATCCAGCTGTGGACTTCACTATCATCACGAACATAAAGCAAAGGCAAGGGGAGTATTTGGATGATTATCTAAAAAGGTTTAATGTTGAGGCTTTGAAAGCAAAAGACATAAATAACTGTGATAAGCTCATCGTCGTTCATTCGAGATTGATACTGAACACTCCATTCTTGAAAGAGCTTTACATCCCGAAGAAGACTTGCAGGATTTCCATCTCCAAGCAGATGAATTCATCGGTATGGATGAGCAATATTACCCAAAGAAGAAGTTTGGCTTCCGTGGGGAAGGAGAGAAGCCCGACTTTAATAGAAAATTTCAAGGTGGGAAGTTCATGTTTGATGGAAGTCAGGAGAAGCTAAAGTGGGAGGACTCCAACACTAATTCTGTGGCCTTGAGTAAGCCAATCTCAATCATATATGTTGTGTAAAAGGAGAGATTCAACAATTTCCCAATTTCTTTCAAAGATAAAAACTACCTATAACCTTATGGTGGAGGAAAGTACTGCGAGTATCACAAGATAAGTAAAAATAAGAATGATGAGTGCAAAGTGTTAGAGGGTATAATTCAGAAGCTTATTCAAGAACGTCACGTAAAGGAGATCGTCCTAGACAAACAACTAGCAACCCAGCACACTGATTGATGTCAAAAGATCTCGGCTAACTCTATAGACTCCCGGCTGACGAAGGTCCACTAAAACTGGGCCCTCTAGTAAATCGAATAAATGTGATCCATAGAGGCCACATCCTGCCAGAAATGGTCAAGCTGGCCGTAATCAATATCTATGAAAGGCCCATAAAGGGATATTTTCTATTCAGGAAGAGCCACCTTATAAGAATGCTCGATACAACATCAAAATGCATAACTTGGTGGTGTCACCGAATGAGATGCAGAAGGGTATCCATCATCCACACAATGACCCTCTGATGATAACAACATAGATTGACCTTTCAATGGTCTTTAAGATTCTTGTTGATACTGGTAGTGTGGTTAATATGATCTTCAAGCATGCCTTCGACCGAATGGGTATTTCTAAGCTAGAACCCAAAAGGTCCACTGCAGTTGGGAAAATCAAGTTGTTAGTTCAAGCTGGATTGCCTCCTCTTTACAGAATCTTTTAAACTCTTTTCATCATCATTGATCATCCTTCCTACAACAATACTTTCTTTGGTCGCCCGACTCTGGATGAAATGGACGCCTTCATCTCATCAAAATATCTCATGATGAAGTTCCTTACTGAGCAGGGTTGGGGCACAATCAAGGGAGAACAATTCAGCGCCCACGAATTATTTTTTCCACCCTTGATCGGTAAAAAAGGGTGTATCTTGCTTACTTTGATTCTTCTACAGTTTTCCAGATTTTGGATGATGGATTTCTACAGTTGACATTCGAAGTTAAACTAAGAATTAATAACACTAACAAGCATATGAACGATAGACACACCCCTTTGGCAAACAAAGGAAAAGGACTAAAGAGATAAATTCAGCCGAGAAGGATGAGATCATAACATAACTAGATTCCGGAGGAGATACAGAAAGAATTAAAACCATTTAATATTTAGAGGAAATAAGCATTGATCCAACTGACACATCTAAGACTATCAAAATGGGGAAAAGGTTGGAAGGAACAATGAAAATAGATGTGGTTCGGTTCTTGCAACATAATAAAGATATATTCGCTTGGACCCATTTAGATATGGTATGGATCAATCCATCTGTTATGAGCCACATTCTGAACATCAATCCATTTGTAACTCCTATCCGACAAAATAAAATGTAGTATAACATGGATAGAATGGAAGCCTTGAAAGAAGAAGTAAAGAAATTACATACGAATGGATTTATTCAAGAAGTCTTTTATCCCAAATGGTTAGCCAACCCATTATTAGTGAAAAAGTCCAATGGAAAATGGAGAACGTGTGTCGATTACACAAAGTTGAATAAAGCATGTGTAAAAAGATTGATATCCCCTTCCTTGGATAGGTCAGTTAGTTGATGCCACTAGTCGACACAAGTTACTATCACTTATGGATGCCTACTCAGGATATAACCAAATCCGTTTAGTCAAACTAGATGAAGAGAATACAAGCTTCATTACTGACCAGGGTACATATTATTATTAGGTAATTCCATGTGCATTGAAAAAATGTTCAATGTCATAAGGGATTATCAAATAAAGTTGAATACACAGAAATGTTTTTTTGGGGTTCAGTCTGGGAAATTCCTAGGATATGTTGTCACTGAATATGGAATTGAAGCTAGCCCCAACCAAAATAAAGCAATAAAGGATATGGATGAACCCAGACAAGCAAGGAAGTCATGTGCTTAAATGGGAAAGTAACAACCTTGAATTGGTTCATTTCTAAAGCCACTGATAATTGCGTATCTTTACTTGACATAATTAAGAAAAAGAAGAATTTTGAATGGAGTGAAGAATGCAGATGGGCTTTCCACGAATTGAAAGAATATTTGGGAAAACCCCTTATTTTAACCATCCTCGAAGGTGGGGAAGACCTTTATCTTTATATGGTTGTTTCAGAATATGCAATCAGCTTGGTTCTCATTAGGGAGAGTAATGGAGCGCAATTCCATTAACTTATTATGTTAGTAGAAAGCTAAAGGATGTAGAAACCCAATATGAGGTAATAGAAAAGTTAGCGTACTATTTGATACTTACTGCTCGGAAGCTTAGAGGTTACTTTCAAGCAAATCCCATTGAGGTTCTAACCAACTTTCCACTTAAATAAGTTTTTTGTAAATTAGAAACATCAGGCAGGTTAGTCAAGTATGAAATTGAGCTTACTCAATATAAAATTGAATTTCAACCACGAGCAACAATAAAAGGACATGCCTTAACAGACTTTGTTAATGAATGCACAAGTCTTGTTAAGGAACAATCAACAAAGGAAAACGATCTTAAGTCCAAATAGCAATTATTTGTAGATGGAACATCAAATGAGTAAGGAGCAGGGGCATGATTTGCGACAGTCACCCATGACAGGCACCGTCTACACTATGTGATGAAACTTGGGTTTGCCGCAACAAACAAGATGGCCGAGTATGAATCAACAATAACAGGATTAAACCTAGCTTTATGTTTAAAGATGCCCCGAGTCGAGATCTTTAGTGATTTGCAAATAATGGAAAATCAGATAAAGCAAGCTTATCAAACCAAGAATTCCTTGTTAGCACTATACTTAAAGAAGATATTGAAGATGCTTACTCAATTCTTATTTCCTAAAAAGTAGGTTTTCGGGATTCTATTATGGAAGACTAAAGTCAGAGATTTAGATCTTTCTCTCATATACCTAGATGAATATTCTGCATTTAAAATGGTCTCAAAAGTGAATTCTTATATTTACATTATTCAAATACTTGAATCAAGGTTGCAGATTTTCCCTTCTCATTTCCAGGAACAAGCTTATGGACTTCTGCTAACATACCTAAAATACGGAATTCAGGCCCGCTAAAAGGATTTTTTTTAAATTAACCTTCGGGTTGGTATTTCTGGTTTTCCATGATAAAACCTTCTAAGGAAGGTCATAATTTCTAATACCTAATACTGGGAGGTTTTCCTAAGCTTGTAATATGTTAGATAGCTAATCATAATATCCTTTTGTAGGTTTTATCTGTCATTGTGCTTAGGTCCGGAAGATGCCTAACATAATATGAGAAAAATGTTGTGTACATCCTACTCTAAGTAAAGTACTAACGCAAAATATTAGTTGTTGCATTTTATGCAGGGAAAACACAAGGAAAATTCCAAATGCAAATATTCGAAACCGGAAACAAAGTGCTGACTTGAAAAGTCAGGAATATCCCTTTATCGGGGGAGGGGTAAATGTTACTACCAAAATTCGATATTGAAACCATATAGGTGAAGGGGTATCATGAAGAGGTTGATACCAAAGTAGAAACCAGGAAGGGGTATAGCCAACACCAAAGCATAAAGATGTAGAAGAGGAACTGGGATCATGATTAAAAGCCTCGGAAGAGACGAAGCCGACACCAAAGCAAGGATGTTATCAGAACTAAAATAGGTATCACACTACATGGTGTCGATACCAAGACAAGAAGGAAAGAAGCATGTAGTCGACACCAACATGTTGAGAATGGTTGGCTTAGTGTCAATATTAAAGGGTGAAGCGATTGATCAGCTTTTAGTACGAAAGAAAAGAAAGGCCTAAAGTTGATACCAAGGAAGTATGGTTAAAGCACAAAGGTGATACCAAAAGCTAACACATTGAACAGTGAAATGAGGCCAAGCATTGGAGCCAAGTATCAATATCGGTGGAAGCAATATCACACAAAAAAATAGGGAGCACAATATCGAAACAAAATGGGAAAATGTAACTAACAACAAAATAGAGAAGTAAACAAAGTGTTATCAATACCAATAGGCTCGGTATCGATATCACTGCCAAGAGCAACACTAAAAGCACAAAGAAAGGAGTAAAAACAGTTTCTGGAAACAGACCGACACTAAGAAATCGGTACAGAAACAAGGAGCATTTAGAGAGGGCCGATACTAAGAAACCGATACTGAAAGTTACAAAGGAAGTTCGATACCGAAGGATTGAGGCAGATCCGAGCTTCCTACCTGATCACTACCAAAGGAAGCCTAAACTTTTTATAAATAAAACCCCAAGAGTCACATTTTGAGGGATTTTTGTCATTCCATAATCTTTTACTCATTTCTAAGGGACAATGCCCTAATTTTGAATCAAATTAGGGATTTCCACATCAATTGTAATACGTTCATGATAAATAAAGAATGGGAAATGGAGATCATATTAATTCTCGATTTGATAATCATATTTTGTCCAAATTGATTTAACAGGGATTTATCACTAACCTCATATGAGAAAGATTTAAGTACAAGTGAATCGAAAGGAAAGTCTTTGAGTAAAATATTGAGTTTCCCTTTATGATTCATATATGTGCCTTAATCTTTTCATAATAAGGCTAACATAGCACGACGCACAAATGGATTATCGTAGCCTTATGAAACGATAACTAACACAACCAAGGCCTCCCATAGGCTGGATCGATATGAAAGTATCAGCTTTTGTCATTAAGAGCTATGTTATAGCATCAAATGCAGCAGTCGTGGTATTTTAGCCTGTTTCTTCTTAACACAATGCATATTATACTATCTTGAATCTAGGGTGCACCTTCATAACAAGGTTCTCTACACCTTCCTTAAGCTCATAAGGTGCTTTTCCCAAGGTAACTGTTGATCTTCAAGTCTCATAAGCGTGATACTCACCTCTTGAAGGAGGAGTAATTAATCTTCTAACTTAAGGTCCTGATATCTAGGAAATAGAAAGTTAAGCCGAGTTTAGTGTAGGTAAGTTATGCCTAGGTGTCCTCTAGATCGATCACCCTCTTGGTTCCATTATATATGCTTTGTTAATTCTCAAATCGGGTGTTGACGGTTTTTATCGTTAACAACAAGTATAAGCCGAGAGGGTTGGTTAAGAAAAGGTGATATATTTCCGTAGTTTGGTATGTAATTAAAATAGAGAACATTATTACCAGAATAAAAGAAAAAGGACATAGGTTAGTGTGAAATATGGATTTAGTGGTATTATGCACTACTTAATAGCAATCAAATAATCAAAAGAAATATCTTGCAATTATAGATTTCTAATGACACAATTGTCATATACCATAGAAATAAACTTTTGTGCATTTTCAGTAATCAATCGATTAGGAATAAGCATAACTTCCTAAAAGATAAACATAAAAATACCGTAAGTAAAAGAGTAACATAACTAAAAGGCGTTATGTAAGGGAAAAGTTTAAGATGACAAAATGACGCGCTATAGACATAAAAAATGTAACCTATTATGCTAATAGTACGGACACATAAATGGGTCATAATAAGACAAGTTGAACGTATTGGCAAAAATAATATTGTAATAATTGTGTAGACACATAAATGAATCATGATAGGTGGTTTTGATATGTATGTAAGATTATAACATGAAGGTTATAATTAAAAGTGAAAGGAAATAAGAAAGGCTTATTATAAATAAACTTGAAAGTGTAGATTAAGTTTACTAAGCATAATCCAATGACTATGGTGCAGGTTGTGACAGAAAAATGAACTATAACCTATACTTGCATAAATATGAATATTTGGAAAATCATGATAAATAGACATGGTTCATCTACAAATATGAGTATGATAGAAATTAGCTAAAAGAACAGTTAGGCTTTAATAGGGTCATACTGACTTAAATAAACTAAGTTGCGAGCCTAAAAAGCGTTAGGTTTTAATATGAACATATTGATTTACAAAGCGTAAGTTTCGAGCCAAAGATTCTATGGTAACGAATAAAGGTTATTTACAAATAAACAGTATCCAATTAAACAGGTTAATGAATATTGTAAGTCAATGAAAAAGAAAAAAGTGAAATGCATAATGATAAATTAGACATAGGGTCTAATTAATATAGTGGTATTTATTTAGTCCAGTCCGTGGGGATGAAGAGACCAACAGGGCAAATCATCGAAGGTATCATTAGACATGGTGGGAGCACGTCCAACTTATTTGACGGGATTGGAAGAAAGCGCGGGACTTTTATGGGACATGAGAATACTCTGTGATGGTCCTCTATGGTAGGCCCTGGGTTGTACCCACAAAGGCATGGTCTGTACGTTACATCCGGTGAGTGTGACTTGGCTGCATATGTTGTTATGGGTAACCTAAAGACCGATTGAGATGATTTCTAGGATGATTCAGCAGCTTCCTCAGGGTGGGAGGCTTCGGGGTGAAGATCCAACAAAGGATAATAGATCGTCAGGTGCCTGTCATCGTGAGTCGGAGCGAGTACGGAAAAGACTATTGTATGTCCCATAATAGGCCCCATTCTTCTACCCTATCCTGGGAGGCAATGACTATTCATAGCTATTACTTTGACACCAAAGAAGAGTTCAACCCAATGCTTTATTTATGTCCTAGTTGATCCTGATTCGACATTAGAAGTATATTGATTGTTCCCTAATAACCGAACACTTTTTATGTAAAAACAAAACAAAGAGGTCAATGATGTTCACTATCAGATCATTGGATGAGGGACCACATGTTTGTTTAAATTGTTTGTTATGGACGGTCACTTAGCTCTTTTGAATTGTAACGTATCAGATTTTTAAACGTTAATTATGAATATTAAAATCTGTTTAAATATTGATTATAATCGTTAAATTGAACTGTTTAGGAATTAAATATTATTTTATCGATATTATATAAGCTTTAAAAATAGACGTTATTCCAAAAGATCTCCGTTTTCAATGAAACAAGTTTTATTGGAATGCATATAATTAGTTATTGTTAGATTTCCAGTTTGGAGCCCAATGGAGTTGTTTTCTCGGTAGACAAAATTTAAAGGGGAACTTATAATTTAAAATAACATCGTTGTACAAACAGATTCAATTTTCAATGTAATTTATTTCATTGGGACCGGAGCATCAAGATGTAGCGGTGTGCCCTGTTTCATTTCGTTTGGAACTTATATGTGACGATACGAATTTTACGGTTAGAAGTTAACAACGATTAGCGGTTAAATTTAATACTGTATTAAAATAAATATGTTATCTTAATGGTTAAGTAAAACATGTGCAAGCTACCCTATCTCTACATCTGTACATCACACAGAAGTTTTTTGAAATTGACAACTCTTGTCTCTACCAACACATCGAGAACTAGCACCACCATACTTTATTTTCATTAGCTTTATGCTTTCTTTCCTGTTAAGTTCCATCAGACCTCACTACCTATATACACAATCAAGTACAAACTGTATCCATAACATCACGTATACCATACCAAGTACTGACATTTCAACCCAGTTGTCTATGTTCTTGAATTGAAAACACATGTGCTGAAATAATTACGCAGACCTACCATATAGAGCTAACCATTCCTTTTAATCTTTCACGAGACAAAAACCATTACATACAAACCTAAATGATAGCCGATCCCTACCCTGTACGTTTGACATTACATTGATATTATCTCCATCTCGCTTTCCTATATATTCATGTCTACACCACTTTCATTTTGTGCCAGCAAATTAAACCATTGTTAAAAATGAAAACTGAACTTGAAAAGAAAACTTCAAACCAGTCCTCTTAAATAAACGCAAAAGAAAACGAAACAATCTCATCTGCCTTGTGTTTACACCATTTGAAAACTAAATAAATCATCATAAATCCGAACTAAGCCTAGATCGATGGTTCCATTTCTATACTTTCAGTTTAGCAAGGAGGATCAGGTGCTCATCTTGGTGCTATGGGATCTGACTCCGATGTGAAGGAGTGGCGGGGTTATGGTGAAGAAGGCGGACACGGCTGTGAAAGTGTTTCCCTATAGTCTGAGTGGGAGAAGAAAAGTTGCGGGAAGGGGTGTACGCAGCTCATGGTGGCGAAGGTCAAGCAGAGTTGTAGTAAGCATGGAGGAGTGAGCATGAGCTCGTGTGGGGGTTAAGAGAAGGGGTATTGGAGAGTTTGCATGGTGCGTGTTTTTGCAAAGCATGGTGAAGAGGGTGGAGCTGACGTGAATGGTGACTGTGGGTGGTTGTCTGGAACCTCACCGCTGACATGAGGCTAGGGAGGGTGACAGTGATGATGTCCAGAGCTGTTCAGAAGTTTTGAAACTATGATGATGGGGGCGTATGAGATAGTGAGCAGTGGACCATTTGGAACTTGAGGAGTCAGTCGAGGGTTGAAGGAGAAGTAGAATGGTGATGGAGTCGTGTACTTTCGTGTGAAGAAGCAAGAAGGATGGGATGAGGGAGAGGGCACGGTAATGGCTTTGTAAGAGCTTCAGATGGTGTTGGAATTAACGTGGGAGGAAGAAGGAAAAGGGGTGGACGTGGCCTTTGTAAATTGATATTGGGCTTCCTGCCTAGTTATAAAAGGAAAAAAATAGGGTGGGTTGATCAGCGTTGGAAGTGGGTTCCGAAACTTGGAAATAGGCTTTAGCCCTGGCGTGATTAAGAAAAATATATATAATATGTAAAAGTGGACATGCCCAGTGTCCATGTGGAATTTGTTTAGGTACATTTCAAAAGTAGATGGGAAGATGTGGATTGCAACAACGCTTGAAGTTAATCTTTGGTCCAACGGTTCACCAAGGTAACTAGGAGGAAATTAATTAATATAAATTAATTTTTAATAATCAAATACACACTTGTAATTAGTGTAACTTATCAATACGATGACAGAATTGCACGAAATCGGGTTCGTTGGAATCGTGGTGAAGAACACGTTGCTATGTCGATTTAGACAGGATTGGGAGCAGTTGGAATTTTCATTTAATTTTAAATGATTGTTTGAAGTTAAATGAAAAAACGCTGAAATGGATCATTGAAATTGAGGTAAGTTAACTCTTACACTTTTGTGGAATACCATGATGTGTTAAATTCATATAAGAAAAATTTATCGTTGATCGGATGATTGCATGCCTTGGTTGGTTGGTTTTTTAATTAGCATCGATAAATTATATTTATCGTATTTGATTATTTTGATTTAAGTATTGTAATATTTTGATCTGTAATGCAGGGACGAATAGGATGGATGGATCCGACCCGATTCCGCAAATACATCGTATGCTGTTTATATTATTTAAATATGGAATTGTTTACCCACAAATAATGATAACGATTGAATATTGAACATTGAATTGAAATTCAACGTCGATGTGACGTTTTAAACCAGTGGGCGGTATTGGTTGAGTAGTTGATAGCGGATGGCCAAAAAAACCCTTGTTTTATAAATATTGAATTACCGTTAGTTGAGTCGACAGAAATGAAGTTATAAATTTATTTTATAACTGAAGATAGTTTTTTAAATCTATTTTGAAATAAAGTTTGTTAAATGGAAATAAATATTTAATATTTAAATTAAGAAACGATTAGAATGGGATTGTATGAGAATTGATTACTAAATAATAATCAAGGTAAATGGAATTAATTTATATTAATCATATTATTAATTAAATAAAAAATTGGAATGATCAATTGGGATGGGTTAACTAGTTAGTTATGATAAGTTGAATAAGTCAACCACATAAATGGGATTTCATTATTGAATCCGTTATAAATGGAATGATAAATGACAAAGTAAATCATTTTTAAAATATTGAAATTTGATTATTATTTATTTAATAATAATCAAAGTGATGGTCTTGGATCACAATTGGAATTTGATAAAATCTTAAAAGCCGGTAATTTGTTAAATGGGTTATAAGCAAATTATATTAATAAAAATGTATAAGTGAGTTTAAATTGATTTTTTCTTTGAAATTAAATGCAAGTTGGACGAAGATATTTAAGACCAAGTTATTCGAATGATTTCGACTATTGAGACGAGAGTTAGTAAAGTTATGAACTTTGAAATAATTTATGAAATAAATGAAATGTTGAAAGTATAGGATATGAATTGGAAATAGAACCAAATTGAAGTGAAGTGGGTTGGGCGAATTAAGACAAGGAGTCGATTTAAAATCACCTATTTTAAGAAAGAAATGGAGTTTAATTAAGATATAAGTAAATTATGTTGAAGTAAGTTTTAAAGAAGTTTTTATATTGTATTTGACTCATATTTGAATCATGGAATATTTTAATGGTTTTACAAGATATATAAAATACGAGAAGGAGTTGGATATAGTTTAAAGAAATTAGAACCCATTGTACGTTGGTTGAGTTGAGTAAGTTTCGAGGTGTCAATCTGATGTTGGTTTCGGCCTTCGGGGTTGATACTTAGAGAATTATTCACTTACTAATGTATAATAAGGAACTAATAGAGTAGAAATGAAGCAATAACTGAATAATCTTATATTATATAAGAAAATGGAAACGTTTTCTTTCTAATATTGAAGATAAAGAGTTGAAATTAACCACTCATTAATTTTTAAAAAGGCCAAGTGATGCTGGATACTAAGCCATTAAATTTATTTTGTTCTTTGAATGAATATTTGTTTATTTGATGGTTAAATAGACGACTATGAAATCTGGCCAAATATCGACTGTTGTTATGGAGAGGCCGGGATCGAATTTATATTCGAAAACCAGTCCAACCAGCAAATACGTAATCGTGGAAGAGGTCAGACGAGGATCGAGATGGAGCATTGAAGACCATAGATCTTCGTAAAGCGGGATTATTGCTTATAATCTCTAGTTAGCTCCCAGAGATAAACTTTGATTCTATCGTGGTTGGAGTCTATGGGTTGCAAGGACTACTCGCTATTAATCCATAGGGTGATTCCTAGGATATGGTAGGAGGGTACCTTCAGTTGTCCAGTCCCAGGACAACATGTATGGAAGGATCCAACGATATGGCATTCAAAGTGAATGGTGGCCAGATGTTCAAAAAGGAAATTATAACCTCAAGCCTCACCACCGGGAAATGACGGGCATGCAGCTTGGCTATGTGTGTCACACCTATTAGGGTGTATTGTCACCATCTAGAGAATATTCATATTTGTTACTTCTTTTCATTTCTGTATCTCCCGGGAACTACGGTGGTCACGACAAAGGACGTAGGTGACAATATATTCGATACACTCAAGAGAAATTAGTGATCGGTCATGTGTGGTCGGATTGCAAGACGTTCTTGTTGAACCCAGTTTATTCCTCTCTAGAGATACACTATTGGCAGGTGGATCCATACCTTGTCATAGCCGTAATCCAATCTCCAATAGGTGCTATGGTTTTGATTATAGACTATATATGTGGAGCGTGAGATGCGAGCGTTCCACTAGATTCTATTTATTTGTATTTAGACACTATTATAATATCAGATAAGATATGATTTCAAAATGTTTAGGGTTATAGTAAGGTAAAAACCATTCGTATTTATGTGTGCACTGGTCTTACTATTATCCTTTCTTTCGAAAATGATTTCTAAAGTTAAGCAAGTTATTTTTTGTGAATTTACCACTGAAAGTATTCCAGACTAATCCGGGTGAATTTTGCTTTGCTTCAAATGTGCTCGGGTCAGACCAAGTGTATTTATAGGTTAGGTTCCGCTTGGAGTTCAGGAGCTGAAAGCAGGAGGCTTCACCGTTAGTTATTTAGAGTTTATTTCCGCTGTGTCTGACATATGATGTACTCTGATGATTGGTATGTATATACAATTTCTTTTATATAAAGAGATTTGATATAATATATTTTATTCGTTCCGCTGTGAGCTTCTGATGTGTTCTTCTTCTTATCCTTCTATTCTAATAATTCTTTCTTTTTTATCTCACCCTCTAATTTCTTTCTCATAACGTTCCGGTGTTTTCAATGCTTGAATGTTCAACAAGACATTTTGTAATGATTTTTGGGGTCAAAAATTTCATGGCCTTTACAGTGGTATCAGAGCTATTAGTTTAGTATTAACCTTGGCTCTGTGGTGTAACTCAATAGAGATGCTAGATTGAGTTTGAGTATATATACGAGAGTGTGTATTTGTAATTTGAATATAAAATTATTTTTATAAGCGGGTAAATGAAATAATTTTTCCCGAATTATATTTTCGTATAAAAAGGAAATAATTTTTCTATAGTATGGTAATATTGGATATTTGGTTGTTTTACTTGATTTATTGGAATTCGAATTGAATTACGAAATAAAATTGAACCAATTAGTTAATTGAACCTGGAAAAGAAATTTAATTAGATTAAATAATTGAATTTAACCAGACAAATTTAATTTAATTTGAATGATTAAGTTAACTATATATTGTGATTAATTGGACGTAAGTCTGGCTGAATAGAATGCATTAACAGTTAATAAGAAATTTAATGAATTGTAAGCAAGGGAATCAATCCCAGTATAATGGAGTAGGAATAACATCGGTTATGAAATGAAAACGAATGGACTAATTCTATAATTATTACTTGTTTTAAAAATTGAGCTAAGCGCAGATTCTAGAAGCCCATGGGAGTTAATCTGGTTTTAGATGTTGAAGTACAGGTTAAAAGATGAAGAGCTATTGGTTGATTTGTTTTGAAATTTGATTTGATTTGCCTGACAAACAGGTGAACCTTAATATATTATTGGTTAATGATTGAGTTTATACCCCTGAGTTGGGTAGCCATTTGGTTTTCATTTAGAGAAGTTGAGGCCCAGAGCGGCAGGTGTAGTTGTACCTATCGAACCATGCAGAGGAGGTGCTGGCGAAATTTCAATTTTTTTAAGAGTTTGAATTTGTTTTAATGATAATTCAAAATATATTTATTTTAAAACAATTGGTTCGGGTCATTCTTCTAACCTTGAAATTTCGAGGACGAAATTCTTTCAAGGGGGAAGAATGTAACGTCCCAGATTTTTAAACGTTAATTACGAATATTAAAATCTATTTAAATATTGATTATTATCATTAAATTGAACTTTTTGGGAATTAAATATTATTTTATCGATATTATATAAACTTTAAAAATAGTCGTTATTCCAAACGATCTCCGTTTTCGACGAAGCAAGTTTTATTGGAATGCGTATAATTAATTATTGTTAGATTTCCAGTTTGGAGTCCAACTGTAACACCCCACCTCCATTAAGGTCACTCACAAAGGGAATGCCTTAACTTTGGTGGAGCATTTTAGTAAACAGAACAGAAACTTACAAGATAGATAAAACAGTACTTGAAAAATTTTAACTTTATTACAGCGGAAACAGAAATTAATATGGTTACATCCTTTCAATTTCAGAATTCAAGTACAAAATATCAGTCTTGTACTAAAGCCTTCCAAAATACATAGTTTAAAATCATAATCCCCATGGAACGGAAGCTATACAGAGCCAAGCCATACTTTAAGCACTTCAAGCAAAGAGAAATCTGGATCAAGCTAAAGTATTTCCCTCCTTGGATAACCTGGGGGGGGGGGGAAACGGAAGAAAGGAGGCGAAACAACAAGGGTCAGACAAAAAGTCTGGCAAGTCCAGTGACTTTCAGCATATGAACAGATAATAATAATATGATATGAACATAAAACTGGATGTGAGATAACTATAACAGGTGTAGCAGATATAACAGAAAAACAGAATGATATAAACTATTGTTTTACACTTCTCTGCACTAATACTAGTATAGCAGAATTAGGTGTCACCCTAATGTCTAAATTGAAGCAGGAACGGGTACAGAATACTTTAACAGAAACAGAATGCTAATAATGGGCCTTTACTACCCGATCAGAAACAGACAGAAGAAGAAACAGATTTATCCCTATGGAGACAGAATGTGGAATTAGGTGTACACTAGTAATGGGCCTTTACCACCCGAACAGACGGTACCACACAGAAACAGACAGGTGTTACCACCCAACAGAAACAGACGGTACCAACAGAAACAAATAGAACTAAGCGTACCCTAAAACCCTACCCCAAGCGATCGGCTCCCTAATACATAAATATCCTGTGTCGGCCCCACAGTAGGGTGTATCACTCCCTAAAGTGACAACCAATTGGCACAGACCTATTTACAGATGTCACGGCGTCTTACATCCTCAGAGGCAGACCGGGGTCCATGCACGCACATGACCCGGTTGGAACGCACCATCAACACCCCTCGCCATTATCAGAGTGAACCACTTATAATTAGTTCAGTAAGCGTGCCCGGACCCTACCTACTGTTGGGTCAAAGTTTGATACCAGAAAGGGTTACTGACTAATATGGGTCCCAAACAACAGATGACACAAGTAATTCCCCTCCTAACCTAGTGTCCCCAGACTAACAGATTTCAGATTACCTTGTTTACAAGTTCAGACATACAGAGTTCAGATTTACTAATTCACAAATTAAGTTAACGAGTTTTCAGACTAACGGGTCAGATGTACAGATTTTTCAGATTTGTCTAACTTTGTATTGGGCCTACAGATTCATGGACGGGTTTTACTACATCTATTAATCCCTTTGGTTTAACCCTATTTTCCCCAATACATTTTAGACGTCATTCTTATCTTAGATTTGCATTAATTAATTATTAATGCACAGACCTCTCACATTAGGTCGGTAGCTTGTGGCCGCTGGATATGCCGGGCGGTTCCGGGCAGACTTCTGCCACAAGCCAGACCTAACCTCGTGTCATACGCATGTTATGACTAACTTCTCACATTAGAACCTATTGTTTGCGGCCACTAGATGTGCCGGGCGGTTCCGGGCAGATTTACGCCGCAAACTCATTCTAACCTCGAGTTAGCCATGTTTATCTTTGCGGCCAATTAATTAACAATTTACCGTTTATGCGCACGCCCAATATATATGCCAATTCAGATTATATCAATAACAGGATGATTATATCAACATAGCAGATAATAGATTTTATATGACTTAACGGATTTAACAGAATTAGCAACTTAGCAGGTTTTGGCATATAACAGGTTAGGCATTTCAACTGACAAATTTAACAGATTAGGCATTTCAATCTAATTAGCAGTCTAGGCAATATAACAAAACTAGCAGTTTAGGCAACTTGGCAAATTAGCAGATTTAGCAAATTTAATATTTCTAAAGGTTCTATTTACATGCCTTGCCTCACCATAAATTAGGCCTAAGTTCATATGCCTAAATAATGTCATGATTCACAATATGATCATATACTTCCATGTTTGCATACATTTACATAGCGCAGAATATGGACATAATTTACCCTATAACATATGTTCCAATTTTTGTTAAACTAGCATTTTACAGCAGATTCACATATAAATTATACCAAATATAATCATTAATTCCAATGCATGCCATATATCCAAAAATCCCTATTTAGGTGTAATCACAATAATAGATATCCTAATTAATGCAAATCTTTTACACCTAAGCTTCCATATCTTCTTCTTTTTAAGTCATGAATCATTATGCAACCTATACCCAACAATCTAAATCTTTAAATCATATCTTCTAAAAATCAAATCTTGACTTTTATATGCATTTTGTTCAAAGTCTCAAATCATATGTAATCTTACAGTGGTTCCTCTTCTTCTTTTATCATAGAATATGCATAGGTCTAAAACTAGTTTATAACATGTGCTTATTTTTTCTAATTAATTACAGACCTAAATTACAACATAACTATGCATACAACATGCATAAATTACATGTTCATAGTCAAATTTATGCATCCAATCCCAAGTCACATGTCCAATATATTTTATGCCTCAGACCTAAAGGCATACATTCAATTTAGTCTTGTCAAATTTCGCATCATTCATTAATTGTCCCAAATTTCGCGTTCATACGTTAATCTCTTTATGAGATTGGGCACAGGCTCGTGGTAGCCTGGCTATAGAAACAGAAAAGAAGAAAGGAATACAGAACAGTCACAGAAAATAGATCCAACAGAAGAGAATATATATACAACCTCAAACTCAGTTTTAAATGCATATCAAAATTATAATTAACGTTTATAGCGGAGAATAACTGTACTTGCCTTGATTGGATCAAAGAAAGAACTTTAACTTGTTGTAGAATCTTTGCAGAAACTTTAATCTCTAGTTTGAATTGAGTTGCTTAGGCTGATGTTGATTATCTTCTAGTTTTAATTCCAGCAGAGCAGAGACGCCATTTTTATTTTTAATTAGAAGAAGAGAGCAATGGAGGCTAGAGAATTGTGTAAGAATCCTAGGTAGAGTCTAGGGTCTTTTTATAGAGTTTATGAACTGATTAGGACCATCGATGTTGCTTAGACTGATCGTAGCCATTCATTCGCAAGAGGGACCAATTAGAGCCTGCCACCTAGCCCTAATGACAAAGCAGACCACAGAAAATCGACCAACATAGAATAGGCCAGCCAGGGTGGACTGGGTTCGACCTGGGTCTGGACCAGGTCGACAGCCCTGTCGACAGCCCTGTCGACCTGGCTAGACCAGGTCGACAGCCCAGTCGACCTGGGTGCCTTAGGCGGGAATTTTCCCGCCCTGGCCAATTGGGCCCGATTTTTTAATTGTGAATATTAGGCTCACGTCCCTATTTTGAAACTTAATTAGGCTCACATCCGGTCATAAACTTAATATAAATTAGGTCCCTGTTTTCAAAACTTATAAAATAATAATATAAAAAAAATAAAAAAAATCGTAAATTAGTAATAAAATAATTTATGCATTATACAAAAAATTCAGTTCAAAAAACAACAAAAATAATGTCAGAAAGAAGAAAACAGCAAAAAAACAGAAAAAACTGCAGTTAAATGCATAATATTATGCACCTTTTTGATTTTATTGCAAGCATATATGCAATTATTGCAGTTCTTCCAGCGGATAGATTTAACATAATTTTTCAGTTCATTTTTATTTGCATCCAAATGTGCAAATTTCTCAAAAAAATGCACACATGTGTGCAACATTTTTATAGGATAAAAAGTAGGGACCTAATTTATAAAAAAAAACAAAGTTCTGAAAAATTTTAAACCCGCCCCCTATTTTATTTTTTCCGCCTTTTTGTATTTTTTTAAAAAAAATGTGCGTATGTTCATAAAAAAAAAATCTAAAATATGGAAATAATGTCAGGAATCTACGGAAATCGAAAAAAAATAGTTGCATACATTTATGCAATTATTACTGATAATTGCATATATGTATGCAACTTTTCTATAAGCTGTTTTCAGATTAAAATCTGAAAATAAACCTGCACAAATGTATGCAAGTATTTGAAATTTTTACGCACATGTATGCATTTATTTGCATGAATAAAAATCAACGAAGATGTATGTAGTGAAAAATATGCACGGATGTATGCAGGAAAGTGATATATGTGCATACTATTATGCATTTAACTGGAAATTTCGTTTTTTTTTATTTTTGACGCCTTCGTTGATGGTTTTTTGTTCTGAATTTTTTAGTGTTTACATGTTTTATTTAAATACGAATTTACGTGATTTTTTTATATTTTTTTTATATTTTTTTGATGACTTTTCAGAAAATAGGGGCCTAATTTACAATAAGTTTATGACCGGGTTTTTTTTATATTTTGAAACTTAATAGGGACCTCTAAAAAACGCACCCTTTTTAATTTTAAACTTGTTTTCTGAGCTGTTCGAATTTTAAACTTAATTCAGAAACTTCCGGAGGCTATATCTTCTTCATACGGGCTCCGTTTTTCGAAAACTCAGACTCTATTTCGCGTATTTTTCCGAGACGAACACAATGGCGTATCCAGTTTCCCTTAGTTCTTTGATTTCAAATTAATTATACTTTAATTTGTTAATTCCACAGTTATAGAATACACGGGGTGTTACACCAACAGAGTTGTTTTCTCGATAGACAAAATTTAAAGATGAACCGATAATTTAAAATAACGTCGTTGTACAAACTGAGTCATTTTTCAATGGAATTTATTTCATTGGGACCGGAGCGTCAAGATGTAGCGGTGTGTCCTGTTTCATTTCGTTTGGAATTTACGTGTAACAATACGAATTTTACGGTTAGCGATTAAATCTAATACTTTATTAAAATAAATATATTAATCTTAACGCTTAAGTAAAATGTGTGCAAGCTACCCTATCTCTACATCTGGACATCACACAGAAGTTATTTGAGATTGACAACTCTTGTTTGTACCAGCACATCGAGAGTTGGCACCACCATACTTTATTTTCATTAGCTTTATGCTTTCTTTCCTGTTAAGTTCCATCAGACCTCACTACCTGTAAACACAATCATGTACAAATTATAGCCATAACATCACTTATACTATACCAAGTAGTGACATTTCAACACAACTGTCTATGTTCTTGAATTGAAAACACATGTGCTGAAATAATTACGCAGATCTAACCTACAGAGCTAACCATTCCTTTTAATCTTCCACGAGACAAAAACCATTGCATGCAAACCTAAATGATAGCTGATCCCTACCGTGTACATTTTACATTACATTGATATTTTCTCCATCTCGCTTTCCTATATATTCACGTCCTCACCACTTTCATTTCATGCCAACGAACTAAACCATTGTTAAAAATGAAAACTGAACTTTAAAAGCAAACTTCAAACCAGATCTCTTAAATAAATGCAAAAGAAAACGAAACAATCTCATCCACCTTGTGCTTACACCATTCAAAAACTAAATAAATCATCATAAATCCAAACAAATCTGAGATCGATGGTTCCATTTCCATACTTTCATTTTAGCGAGGAGGATCAGGTGCTCATCTTGGTGCTATGGGATCTGACTCTGATGCGAAGGAGTGGCGGGGTTATGGTGAAGAAGGCAGACATGGTTGTGAACGCAGTTCCCTATAGTGTGAGTGGGAGAAGAAGAGTTGCAGGAAGGGGTGGACGCAGCTCATGGTGACAAAGGTCAGGCGAAGTTGTAGTTAGCATGGAGGAGTGGGCTCTAGCTTGTAAGGGGTTCAGAGAAGGGGTACTGGAGAGTTTGCACGGTGCATGTTTTTGCAAAGCATGGTGAAGAGGGCGGAGCTGACCTGAATGGTGACTGTGGTTGGTTGTCTGGAGCCTCACTGCTGACATGAGGCTCGGGAGGGTGACATAGATGATGTCCAGAGTTGTTCAGAAGTTTTGAAACTATGGTGATGGGGCGTATGAGATAGTGAGCAGTGGACCAGTTGGAACTTGGGGAGTCGGTCGAGGGTTGAACAAGAAGTAGAACGGTGATGGAGTCATGTACTTTCGTGTGAAGAAGCAAGAAAGATGGGATGAGGGAGAAGGCACGGCAATGGCTTTATAAAAGCTTCAAATGCTTTTGGAATTAACGTAGGAGCAAGAAGGAAAAGGGGTGGGCGTGGCCAGTGCAAATTGATATTATGCTTGGGGCTAGTTATTAAAGGAAAAAAGGGTGGGCTGATCAACATTGGAAGTGGGTTTCGAAACTTGGAAATAGGCTTTAGCCCTGACATGATCAAGAAAAATATATATAATATGTAAAAGTGGATGTGGCCAGTGTCCATATGAAATTGTTTGGGTACATTTCGAAAGTAGATGGGAAGATGAGGATTGCAGCAACGCGTGAAGTTAATCTTTGGTCCAATGATTTACCAAGGTAATTAGGAGGAAATTAATTGATATAAATTTAGTTTTAATAATCAAACACACTTGTAATTATTGTAACTTATCCATACGATGACAGAATTGCACGGAATCGGGTTCGTTGGAATCGTGGTGAAGAACACTACGTTGCTGTGTCGTTTCAGATAGGATTGGGAGTAGTTGGAATTTTCATTTAATTTTAAAAGCTTGTTTAAAATTAAATGAAACAACGCTGAAATGGATCATCGAAATTAAGGTGAGCTAACTCTTATACTTTTGTGGAATACCATGATGTGTTAAATTCATATAAGAATAATTTACCATTTATTGGACGATTGCATGCCTTGGTTGGTTGGTTGTTTAATTATTGTCGATAAATTATATTTATTGTATTAGATTACTTTGATTTAAGTATTGTAATATTATGATCTGTAATACAGGGACAAACAGGTTGGAGGGCTCCGACCGGATTCCTCAAATACATCATATGTTGTTTATATTGTATAAATATGGAACTGTTTACCCCCTGATAATGATATTAATTGATTATTGAACGTTGAATTGAAATTCAACGTCGATGTGATGTTTTAAACCAATAGGCGGTATTGGTTAAGTAGTTGACAGCGGATGGCCTAAAAAACCCTTGTTTTATAAATATTGAATTCCCGTTAGGTGAATCGACAGAAATGAAGTTATAAATTTATTTTATAACTGAAGATAGATTTTTAAATCTATTTTGCAAGTACGCGATTTGCGTTGGAAGTAACGAAATGGAATTGTGGCGATAATAACTTATGTTTGTATGTTATTTTGATTTGGCAATGCTATGGTGTACGATTTGATTCATAAAAGTATATGGTTTATGTTGACAACCACATGTTGTGGAATTTTAATTGGGATTCATGCAAGCATATGATTCATATTGAAAACTACATGTTTGTGGTAGTTATTTACAACACCCATTTGATAATTGCAAGTATATGATTCATGTTGAAAATAACAACTATATGTTGTAATAGTTTATTTGAAATTCATGCAAGTATATGATTTATTGTTATGCCAACATGATGTATAATTCTATGGTCATCTTTAGTGTAATTTGATCCACTTAAGTATTATGATTCATATGAAGGTTATTTTGGAATTGGCATCATAGTTCAAATATAAAAATCATGATTTTGTGATAGTGACAAAAGCAAGCGTTTTTGTAAGCTTGTATTAATTTTATGAACATGACTAAACTATGTTTGTTATTATGCCTAGTTGAAAACATGTTTTTAGGCTTATGTTGTTATCATAATCGTATGATAATATATTTGACACATATGTTACATTAGAATTACACTAGAATTACATCCCATTTACAAGTTACATAGATAAAAAGCATGATTATATGAATAGTAGGATTCATGTTCAATTATGATTATGCCATAATTATATGATTAGAATGGTTCATGTTTAAGTATCACTTATGCCATGACTACACGAATAGAATGATTCATGTTTTGTTTATACCATGATTATGTGGATAGAATGATTCATGTTTAAGTATTGCTTATATTATATGTTGTTACAATTGCAAGTTCACATGTGCCTACCTTATGTTAATTGAATCGTTATGTTGCAAGTTCATGCGTTCACACTCCCCTTTTTATGTTACCTTATAAACACCATGTTATAAGCCTCCCCTTTTCATATGGCTAAATTGGGTTTAAGTCTTAAACCCAACACACCTTACATTTGAACGAACGTGTAAAACGGGGGTAATGACGTTTGGGCTAAAATATAGAACATATGTGTTGGCATGTTTGACGCATGCCAACAACCTCGAAAAACAATTAAGTGGAATAAATAAATCTTAATCAATATAGATGAATTTGAATAATGGGCCGCAAATATTTACATATAAAAAGAAAAGAGACAAAATATGTAAATGTAGAGAATACGATGTGTTTAACTCGAGGTTGGATTGAGTTGTGATGTAAACCTGCCCGGAACCGCCCGGCTGTCCAGTAGTCACAACAATACCTATCCAATGTGGGTGGTTAAACACGGAGCGCAATAAGGACTCGAGGTTAGACTGAGTTGTGGCGTAAGACTGCCCGGACCCAACTGGCAACAGGCAGCCACAACAATACCTCTCTAATGTGAGAGGTCGAGGCTTTAATAAGACAATTAAGGTTGAGTCAGGATTGATAGGATTAAGTAAATTATCTTAATACTTAATCAAAATGGGACATGCTAAACTAAACAGACTGATTGGGGGTTAGGTTTATAAAACACTTAACCAACTTAGCATGTTGGCTAGAAATAGAAAACCTAGTAGCAGGGGACCCTTTTCAGCAGTAACCCTACAAGGCGTATCATGATACCCTGAACTAGGCAGGGTGGGGCACGATTACTGGGCTGACTGTAAGAGGTCAAATCGACGGCGGTGGTGCAGCAGTGTAGGTTCTAACGGGGTGCGGGCGTGCACACACTCCAGCACGGAAAAATAAGGCACTGGGCACCAGTAGCATACCTGTGCATTCTAGGATTGTGTCGGGCCGCCACCATGGGACTTGATACACCCCATGGTGGGACAAGCATAGGTAACTACAACAACGGGGGCCGTAAGACACATGTAACTATGCGAGTAGGAGCCGATCATCATAAAATGGAACACTTCACCCTGATTATGGGGTGCCTGTTGGGAACTAGTTTATATGGGTACAGAGATTAATATGGGGTGCGATAGTATATTCGACCCTAGACAACTTAACTTGGTTTATGTTGCTTTCCCATTTCTAGTTTATACTTATCATATCCAGTTCTTTATTCATAGACTGAATAGTCCTAGACTTACTCAGGCTTTTATGTCTGACTCTACTTTTCTTTCGTCTTCTTTTCTTCCGTTTCCCCCCAGGTCCACGGGGAGGGAATACCGCAGCTTGAACAGCCTTCATATCCAGCTTGAAGAGAAAGAATGTATTGCTTGGATCTTTTCGTTTTGGACTATGGCTTTGGACAGCAATTATGGGACTTTTGCAGTTTATTTATGTTTTCTTTATGCTTTTTTAAATAATGTAATCAATACAGTTTGAAGATGTTATGTTTTTGGAAAGTATTGTAAGACAATTATGGTATGGTTAGTGTAACACGTATTTTAATGAAATAAAAGTTGTTGTTTTCCGCTGTTCAAAAATATGTGTTATTATATCTGTCTTGTATATCTGTGATTTATACTTATAAACCTCCACCAAAATTAGGGCATTCCCTTTGAGAGTGACCCTAACGGAGGTAGGTTGTTTCACTTGGTATCAGAGCATAGGTTTACCAGATAAGATAAAAAGTTTTGAAAATTTATTTTCAAAAAGGAAATTTAAAGAAGCATTTTTAAGATAAAATATTATTTTATTTTAAAAGGCAAAGTCCCCCCAAAGCCATAGGAACTATCTCTTATCCTTCGTTTTGAATCTATCCTTTTTGTTTCAGCATGTCCGAAGAACTTAACTTGCCAGAGGGTGTACCAATACCTGGTTGGTTTAGACGGTTCTTAGAAGCAAGGGCCACTCAGCCAGGTCCTATCGTTCCTCCTCCCCCAGCTGCAGGAAATCATCCAGCTGCAGCATCACCTCTTCCTCCACCTCCTCCACGGGGAAACACCTTTGCTAAGATATGTAAAGATTTTAAAGCTATGGGAGGAAAGGATTTTCATGGAACTGAGTCCTTCGTGGCAGCTAGAAATTGGCTGAAAGAAACCGAGGACTTATTCATCATCTTTAAGGTAGAGGATAGACAGAAAGTACAACTGGCAGTATGGCTACTTAAAGGCGAGGCTTCCTACTGGTGGGAAGTCACTAATGCAGAAAGACCAGTGGAAACATGGGAGGACTTTAGTGCAAGGTTTGAGGCTAAATATCTCTCAGACGCAGAAAGGAGTTTGCAGTTGGAAAAAATCTTATTTCTTAAGCAAGGGAACAAGACAGTCAAAGAGTATGTTAATCAGTTTGATGAGCTGGCTAGGTTTGGACTGGACCTAGTCAACACCCCGCACAAGAAGGCTCTCCGTTTTGCCAAAGGGTTGAATGAGCCATTACACAGTTTGGCCATGACCCATATACCCATGGGAGCTACGTATGAAAGGTTGGTACAGATGGCGTTGCTGAACGAAGTGGATAAGGGCAAGAAGGAGACAAAGGCAGAAAACTCTCAAGGGAAGAAAGAAGGTTTGCAGCCTAAGAAGACAGACTTTAAGAAGGGCGGGAAAGGCAACAAAGAGAAGAGGAAGTGTAATTTCTGTGGCAAAGTGGGACACTTAGTGAAAGATTGCCGGAAAAGGAAGGCCAAGATGAATGGTGGGTGCTTTTCTTGCGGTGAGACAAGCCACATGGCTAAGGACTGCCCAAAGAAACGAGGACAGGAGCAGAGGGCTGGAGCCACCTCAGGGGCACAAGTTCTTGTGCTAGAGGCGCCACCTCTGCAACAGCGAAGTATAAATACTTCTGTAGAAAGTGTAGTTTACCTTTATGATCACCCCGTTCGCACTTTATTTGATTCTGGCGCATCATACTCCTTTATCTCGTCTGCTTTAGTAGAATCTCTGCACCTAAAAACTAGTATGGTAGAGGACCCCTTAATTGTTTCAAACCCAATTGGGGGCCCAGCTCATTTGTCTATGATATGTTTGGGATTGAAAATTTCTATTCTAAGCGTAGAATTTAAATGTAGTGCCTTTGTTTTGGGATTTTCGGGATATGGTTTGATTTTGGGCATGGATTGGCTATCCAGTAATGGGGCCATCCTCGATTGTGAGAAAAGGGTTGTTAGGCTCCTAACCCAGCTCGGTAATACTTTGGAAATTTCTTTTAATCCCTCGTATGCGGTTATGCTTAGTTATCTTGAATCGCTAGATGCCTCCGTTGAAAATTTGCAATCGGTTAGAGTGGTCCTGGAATATCCGGATGTCCTCGAAGAGGTGAAGGGCTTGCCTCCGAAGCGGGAGATAGACTTCCGCATATACCTTGTTGATAATGCAAAGCTCGTTGCGTTGCCCGTTAGACACATGGCTCCACGGGAAAGGAAAGAGCTCAGTAAACAGATTAAAGAGCTTCTAGAAAAGGGGTTCATTAAGAGGAGTATTTCAGAATGGGGCGCTCCAGTGGTGTTCGCTACAAAGGCAGATGGTTCACTCCGTCTATGTGTTGACTATAGGGAGCTCAACAAGCTAACGAAAAAGAATAGGCACCCTCTCCCCAGAATTGACGATCTGTTTGATCAGCTTGTAGGAGCGTCTGTTTTCTCCCAACTCGATTTAGCGACCGGTTTTCATCAGCTAAGGGTGGCTGAAGATAGTATCGATAAAACGGCATTCAGAACCCCAGACGGCTTCTGTGAATGGCTTGTCATGCCTTTCAGCTTGACAAATGCACCTGCTTATTTCGTGGACCTGATGAGTAGGATATTCAGAGATTTCTTCAATAAGTTCGTAGTAGTCTTCGTAGACGATATCCTTATTTTCTCAAAGAATGAAGAGGAACATGCTCAGCACTTGAGGGCAATCATGGAAACTCTGCGAGTCCATCAGCTAAAAGCCAAATTCTCCAAATGCCACTTTTGGAGAGAAGAAGTGAGGTTCCTTGGGCACATAGTATCCAAACAAGGGTTAGCAGTGGACCCTGCTAAGGTAGTGGCGGTACAGGATTGGAAGACACCAAGGAATGCAACTGAGGTCCGAAGTTTTCTAGGACTAGCAGGTTTCTATCGAAAGTTCATAAGGGATTTTACGAAAATCTCAGCTCCGCTCACAAAGTTGACCAAGAAGAATCTAGTGTTCAATTGGGACTTGGATTGCGAGTTTGCTTTCCAGCGACTGAAAAGGGCTCTTACAACAGCCCCAGTTTTGACGTTGCCAGATGGAAGCAAGATGTTCACCGTTTATACAGATGCATGTGGGACAGGGTTAGGCGCCGTCTTAATGCAAGAAGGAAGGGTAGTAGCTTATGGCGGGAGACAATTGAAAGTGCACGAAAAGAACTACCCGACCCACGATCTTGAGTTAGCTTCCATCGTCTTTGCACTCAAGTCTTGGCGACACTATCTCCTAGGTGAGAAGTTTGAACTTTACACTGACCATAAATCGTTGAAATACCTTTTCTCGTAGAAGGACCTTAACTTGAGGCAACAGAGATGGATGGAGTTTCTTGCCTCGTATGATTTCGAGATCTCCTATACTCCGGGCAAAGGCAACGTAGTGGCAGACGCGTTGAGCCGAACGAAACTGACCTTAAGCCCGCTGTTTGTTGAAAGACAAAGCCTAGAGTTTATAGCCAGCTTCGACTTTAGGCCTTCCTCCGATTTTGTACCAGGCTTGCTAGCATCTCTCGAAGTACGCCCGACTTTATTGGACTCGATAGGGACAACACAACGCGAGGACCCTCAGCTTGTGGAAACGATTGATAGGCTAATTAGGGGTGAGACTTCAAGTCACCTCAACAGATACTCCATCGACGATAAGGGTTGGCTAAGGCAAGACGGAAGACTATGCGTCCCACAGACAAGGGATTTAGTAAAGAAGGTTCTCGAGGAAGCACATCACTCCAAGATGACGATACACCCAGGCGGCGATAAAATGTACAAGGACATAAAAAGAACTTTCTTTTGGAACGGCATTAAGAAGGACGTAGCAGAATTCGTCTCTAAGTGTATGGTGTGCCAACAGGTTAAGGCGGAACAGAAAAAGCTTGGCGGTCTGCTACATCCTCTAGAGGTCCCACAGTGGAAGTGGGATAACATCTCAATGGACTTCATCGATGGTTGCCTAGGTCTAGGAGAGGCAACACTAGCATTTGGATAATAGTGGATAGGCTTACTAAAAGCGCCCACTTTTTACCTGTCAAAAGTAAAAGAACTGCCTCATCCCTAACATCTCTTTACCTCAAGGAAATCATTCGACTCCATGGAATACCATCCAGCATTGTTAGTGACCGAGACCCTATCTTCACAAGTGAGTTTTGGCGGAGTCTGCAAGAAGCGGTAGGCACACAATTATGCTTGAGCACAACCTATCATCCCCAAACCGACGGCCAAACAGAAAGAGTGAACAGAGTTTTGGAGGACCTTCTAAGACTATGCGTCCTTGACTTCGGAGGGACATGGGAAGACCATCTTCCTTTGGTGGAATTTGCCTACAACAACATCTATCAAGCAACCATCGGAATGGCGCCCTTCGAAGCTTTATATGGAAGACCGTGTCGATCTCCCACTTGTTGGTGGGAGTCTACTGATAAGCTCATACTTGGACCATATATGATCCGAGAGACTTCAGAAAAAGTAGACTTAATACGAAGAAGGATGAAGGCGGCCCAAGACAGACAAAAGTCCTACGCCGACAAGAGGAGGACCAACCTTGAATTTGAGGTTGGGGACAGAGTTTTTCTTAAGGTATCTCCGCTAAGGAACGTTGTTCGTTTTGGAACCGCAGGAAAGCTAGCACCAATGTTCGTAGGGCCTTCCCTATCATTGAGAAAATTGGGAAAATGGCCTATAGATTGGGGCTACCCGAAAAATTGGTCGGAGTTCACAACGTCTTTCACGTTTCACATCTCCGAAAATGTCTACATGAGTCTGCTGAAGTGGTAGAGCCAAATATCCTAGAAGAAGCCGAAGTGGAACGCGAAGCAACCATAAGGAAAGTTCCAACCCGCATATTAGGAACGGAAGTGAAGAAGCTACGCAACCGCGAAGTCAAGCTCGTCAAAGCTCAGTGGAGCGACGCCGAGGGAGACGCAACTTGGGAAACTGAAGCTAGAATACGCGCTGCCTACCCTTTTCTTTTCGAGGGTACATCTTTGATCTTTCCTTTTTCCTTAAGTTGCGCTTTTATCTATCTTTTTAGGTATATCTCCTCGACCCTATACTTTAGGTAGAAACCCTTTGGATGAAAAATGTAATTGAAACATGTTATGGATGATGATTGCAAGTGGTTGCAAGTGATTGCTAGTGGTTGCTCGTGGTTGCATATACACACACAATCTAGGTTTTAGATCGGCTCAATCACTTCATATTGCATATGCATATATGTTTGCATTCGTATATGGTTGAGCTTTAATATGTTGTCATATGGATGTTGCATTTGTATGAATGATTGTGCACTCATGTAGAATCATGAATAGGAGGATTTGCATACATAATGGATTCATAGCACTTACATAATTCGCATTAAGGAGGTCAACTGAATCAGTAGACCGCCTGATTTTGCATTGGATAAGTACATGTACACACACACTTCGCATATTATCATGAAGCATTAGAAGTCTTTTAAGGACAATGGATGCTCGTGTTTGATGGATGAGTAGATGTATGTTTGGATGTTAGGATGTACATTCTTCCTGAACTTGAAGATTTCGGGACGAAATCCTTTTAAGTGGGGGAGAATGTAACACCCCGTGTATTTTATAACAGTGAAATTCACAAATTAAAGTATAATAAATTTCAAATCAAAGTATTAAGGGAAACGGGATATGTCATTGCGTTCATCTTGGAAAAATACGCGAAATAGAGTCCGAGTTTTCGAAAAACGGAGCCCGAGTTTCAGAAAATTCAAATTTTGAAAACAGATTTGAATTTCAGCCCAATCAGAATAGGCGGGAAAATTCCCGCCCAAACCCACTAGGTCGACCTGGGGGTCGACCCTAGGGTCGACCTGCCAGGCCAGGTCGACCTGGGAGTCGACCTAGGTGTCGACCTGCCCCAGGCAGGTCGACTCTAGAGTCGACCTGGTGGTCGACTGGGGAGTCGACCTGGCCCCTGAGCCAGGTCGAACCCAGCCCACCCTGGCTGGCTTAGTCTGTGTTTGGTCGATTTTTTGAGCCTTGCCTTGTCACTAGGGCCAGGTGTCAGCTCCTGGTTGGTCTATCCTTTGAACGAACGGCTATTATTAAACCAAGCTTCATCGACGGTCTAAATCAACTCACAAACTCTATAAAAAGGACCTAAGACTAACCCTAATTCACACAAACTAAAATGGAGATGAGGCCGTCATGCTGCTGAGGAGAGACTAGGAATAGCCGTCAGAAATTGAGAGACGATTAGGAGATAATTTGAAAGCTTAAAGCAACGTTAATCAAATCAAAGCAACGCCTACAACAAAGGATAGCATCTCCAAATTTAGAATTCAGATTCCTGAATTGAAGACTCGTCATACGTTGTAAGTAGAGTGCTATTCAGATGTGAATTAAATAATTGTGTTGATTTGTGTAAAGTAAGAAATGGAATTGTGGCGATAATAATCTATATTTGTATGTTGCTTTGATGCTAAACGATTTGGGAATATTATGGTATACGATTGGATATTTGCAAGTACGCGATTTGCGTTGGAAGTTAACAACGAAATGGAATTGTGGCTATAATAACTTATGTTTGTATGTTATTTTGATTTGGCAATGCTATTGTGTACGATTTGATTCATACAAGTATATGGTTTATGTTGACAACCACATGTTGTGGAATTTTAATTGGGATTCATGCAAGCATATGATTCATATTGAAAACTACATGTTTGTGGTAGTTATTTACAACACCCATTTGATAATTGCAAGTATATGATTCATGTTGAAAATAACAACTATATGTTGTAATAGTTTATTTGAAATTCATGCAAGTATATGATTTATTGTTATGCCAACATGATGTATAATTCTATGGTCATCTTTAGTGTAATTTGATCCACTTAAGTATTATGTTTCATACGAAGGTTATGTTGGAATTGGCATCATAGTTCAAATATAAAAATCATGATTTTGTGATAGTGACAAAAGCAAGTGTTTTTGTAAGCTTGTATTAATTTTATGAACATTACTAAACTATGTTTGTTATTATGCCTAGTTGAAAACATGTTTTTAGGCTTATGTTGTTATCATAATCATATGATAATATATTTGACACATAAGTTACATTAGAATTACACTAGAATTACATCCCATTTACAAGTGACATAGATAAAAAGCATGATTATATGAATAGTAGGATTCATGTTCAATTATGATTATGCCATAATTATATGATTAGAATGGTTCATGTTTAAGTATCACTTATGCCATGACTACACGAATAGAATGATTCATGTTTTGTTTATACCATGATTATGTGGATAGAATGATTCATGTTTAAGTATTGCTAATATTATATGTTGTTACAATTGCAAGTTCACATGTGCCTACCTTATGTTAATTGAATCGTTATGTTGCAAGTTCATGCGTTCACACTCCCCTTTTTATGTTACCTTATAAACACCATGTTATAAGCCTCCCCTTTTCATATGGCTAAATTGGGTTTAAGTATTAAACCCAACACACCTTACATTTGAACGAACGTGTAAAACGGGGGTAATGACGTTTGGGCTAAAATATAGAACATATGTGTTGGCATGTTTGACGCATGCCAACAACCTCGAAAAACAATTAAGTGGCATAAATAAATCTTAATCAATATAGATGAATTTGAATAATGGGTCGCAAATATTTACATATAAAAAGAAAAGAGACAAAATATGTAAATGTAGAGAATACGATGTGTTTAACCCGGGGTTGTATTGAGTTGTGATGTAAACCTGCCCGGAACCGCCCGGCTGTCCAGTAGTCACAACAAAACCTATCCAATGTGGGTGGTTAAACAAGGAGCCCAATAAGGACCAGAGGTTAGACTGAGTTGTGGCGTAAGACTGCCCGGACCCAACCGGCAACCGGCAGCCACAACAATACCTGTCTAATGTGAGAGGTCGAGGCTTTAATAAGACAATTAAGGCTGAGTCATGATTGATAGGATTAAGTAAATTATCTTAATACTTAATCAAAATGGGACATGCTAAACTAAACAGACTGATTGGGGGTTAGGTTTATAAAACACTTAACCAACTTAGCATGTTGGCTAGAAATAGAAAACCTAGTAGCGGGGGACCCTTTTCAGCAGTAACCCTACAAGGCGTATCATGATACCCTGAACTAGGCAGGGTGGGGCACGATTAATGGGCTGACTGTAAGAGGTCAAATCGACGGCGGTGGTGCAGCAGTGTAGGTTCTAACGGGGTGCGGGCGTGCACACACTCCGGCACAGAAAAATAAGGCACTGGGCACCAGTAGCATACTTGTGCATTCTAGGATTGTGTCGGGCCGCCACCATGGGACTGGATACACCCCATGGTGGGACCAGCATAGGTAACTACAACAACGGGGGCCATAAGACACATGTAACTATGCGAGTAGGAGCCGATCATCATAAAATGGATCACTTCACCCTGATTATGGGGTGCCTGTTGGGAACTAGTTTTATGGGTACAGAGATTAATATGGGGTGCGATAGTATATTCGACCCTAGACAACTTAACTTGGTTTATGGTGCTTTCCCATTTCTAATTTATACTTATCATATCCAGTTCTTTATTCATAGACTGAATAGTCCTAGACTTACTCAGGCTTTTATGTCTGACTCTACTTTTCTTTCGTCTTCTTTTCTTCCGTTTCCCCCCAGGTCCACAGGGAGGGAATACCGCAGCTTGACCAGCCTTCATATCCAGCTGGAAGAGAAAGAATGTATTGCTTGGATCTTTTCGTTTTGGACTATGGCTTTGGACAGCAATAATGGGACTTTTGCAGTTTATTTATGTTTTCTTTATGCTTCTTTAAATAATGTAATCAAGACAGTTTGAAGATGTTATGTTTTTGGAAAGTATTGTAAGGCAATTATGGTATGGTTGGTGTAACACGTATTTTAATGAAATAAAAGTTGTTGTTTTCCGCTGTTCAAAAATATGTGTTATTATATCTGTCTTGTATATCTGTGATTTATACTTAAAACCTCCACCAAAATTAGGGCATTCCCTTTGAGAGTGACCCTAACGGAGGTGGGGTGTTTCATGGGATTTCATTATTGAATCAGTTATAAATGGAATGATAAATGATAAAGTAAATCATTTTTAAAATATTGAAATTTGATTACTATGTATTTAATAATAATCAAAGTGATGGTCTTGGATTACAAATGGAATTTGATAAAGTCTTAAAAGCCGGTTATTTGTTAAATGGGTTATAAGCAAATTATATTAACAAAAAATGCATAAGTGAGTTTAAATTGATTTTTTCTTTGAAATTAGATGCAAGTTGGACGAAGATATTTAAAACCAAGTTATTCGAATGATTTCGATTACTGAGATGAGAGTTAGTAATGTTATGAACTTTGAAATAATTTATGAAATAAATGAAATGTTGAAAGTATAGGATATGAACTGGAAATAGAACCAAAGTGAATTGAAGTTGGTTGGGCGAATTAAGACAAGGAGTCAATTTAAAATCGCCTATTTTAAACAAGAAATGGAGTTTAATTAAAATATAACCAAATTATGTCGAAGTAAGTTTTAATGAAGTTTTTATATTGTATTCGATTCATATTTGAATCATGGATTATTTTAATGGTTTTACAAGATATATAAAATACGAGAAGGAGTTGGATCTAGTTTAAAGAAATTAGAACCCGTTGTACGTTAGTTGAGTTGAGTAACTTTTTAGGTGTCAATTTGATGTTGGTTTCGGCCTTCGGGGTTGATACTTAGAGAATTATTCACTTACTAATGTACAATAGGGAACTAATAGAGTAGAAAGGAAGTGATAATTGAATAATCTTATATTATATAAGAAAATGGAAACCTTTTCTTTCTAATATTGAAGATAAAGGGTTGAAATTAACCACTCGTTAATTATCAAAAAGGCCAAGTGATGCTGGATACTGAGCCATTAAATTTATTTTGTTCTATGAATGAATATTTGTATATTTGATGGTTAAATAACCGACTATCAAATCTGGCCAAATATCGATTGTTGGTATGGAAAACCGGGATCAAATTTATATTCGAAAAGCATTCCGACCAGCAAATACGTAATTGTGGAAGAGATTAGACGATGATCGAGACGGAGCATTGAAGATCATAGATCTCCGTAAAGCGGGAGTATTGCTTATAATCTCCGGTTAGCTCCCAGAGGTGAACTATGATTCTGTCGTGGCTGGAATCTATGGGTTGCAAGGACTACTCGCTATTAATCCATAGGGTGATTCCTAGGATGTGGTAGGAGGGTGCCTTCACTGTCCAGTCCCAGGACAACATGTATGGAAGGATCCAACGATATGGCATTCAAAGTGAATGGTGGCCAGATGTTCAAAAAGTAAATTTTAACCTCAAGCCCTACCACCGGGAAATGACAAAAATCGGGCAAGAAGCATGGCTATGTGGGTCGTACCCATTAAGGTGTATTGTCACCATCTAAAGAATATTCATATTTGTCACTTCTTTTCATTTCTATATCTCCTGGGAACTTCGGTGGTCATGACAAAATCCATAGGTGACAATATATTCGATACCCTTAGGAGAAATTAGTGGTCGGTCATGTGTGGTCGGGTTGTAAGACGTTCTTGTTGAACCCAGTGTATTCCTCTCTAGAGATACACTATCGGTAGGTGGATCCATACCTTGTCATAGTCGGAATCCAATCTCCAATAGGACCTGTAGTTTTGATTGTATACAATATATGTGGAGCATGAGATGCAAGCGTTCCTCTACATTCTATTTATTTGTATTTAGACACTATTATAATATCAGATAAAATATGATTTCAAAATGTTTTGGGTTATAGTAAGGTAAAAACCGTCTGTGTTTATATGTGGACTAGTCTTACTATTATCCTTTCTTTCAAAAAGGATTTCTAAAGTTAAGCAAGTCGTTTGTTGTGAATTTACCACTGAAAGTATTCCAGACTGATCCAGGTGAATTTTGCTTTCCTTCAAATGTGCTCAGGTCAGACCGAATGTATTTACAAGCTAGGTTCCACTTGGAGTTTAGGAGCTGAAAGCAGGAGGCTTCACCGTTAGTTATTTAGAGTTTATTTCCACTGTGTTTGACATATGATGCACTTTGTTGATTGGTATGTATATACAGTTTCTTCTGTATAAAGAGATTTGATATAATATATTTTATTCGTTCCGCCATGAGATTCTGATGTGTTCTTCTTCTTATCCTTCTATTCTAATATTACTTTATTTCTTATCTCACCCTCTAATTTCTTTCTCATAACGTTCTAGTGTTTTCGATGCTTGAATGTTAGACAAGATATTTTTGTGTCGATTTTCGGGGTCATTAAATTTCCTGGCCGTTACATGAATGGTCTTCCATTAATTGAGGGGAGGATGGGTGAGGCCTGGAAGAGCCATCGAAAGAGGTAGACCAATATTTGATATTTGTATTGTGGGCCTAATGTGGCCATTATTTTGAGCTTAACGAAGAAATTCTTGACAGATATAGAAAATCCCCTGATGGAGATCTGTGGGAGAGCTCAAGTTTTGGACGCCTTTATGGCATAGCGGTAGTAGATTATGTGCTTTCGTAGGACATCTTAGTACGCTTTCGTAGTGTGGCAATGAAGGTCTCATATGTTTTTGTAGCACGACACAGAGGCCACTCGAGGAGCGTACTATGGGGAGTACCTTAATATATTAGGCATATAACTATATATATATATATGATTTGTTAAGTTAATCCACTGGTGGTAGATAGGTATGATTTAGGCATGAAATCGGAAGTGTAATGTGTAATAAAACCAAGTTACCTTAATAAATGTAAACCGGTGATAGTACGGTATATAGTGTTATTTATAGAAAGTACAATTTGTCTATTCACCAGAACTTTTGTTCTGATGCCCTCTTCATAAAAAACCCGCAAGTTAGATAGGTGGTTTAGATTCTTCAGCTTAGTGACACTTGCTAGTTAGTGTCATTAATATGGTAAATGTATTTACTTTTATATTTTATTCATTCCGTTGTGAGATATTTTATATTGAACTCTGATATATTTGTCTTTGTCTTTCTGTAGGATATTAGACAAACCAAATCAGGTTTCAGTGCACTTGGATTTTAAGCATTTTTCGAAAACTTTGGATCTACTAAAATTTGGGTTGTTACATTTGGTATCAGAGCTTAGGTCTTGGAATCCTATAAAGACACCGAGTGAACATATTTGTATTTTAAATATAAATATTATATATGTACACATATACCCATAGAGAAACCCACAAATTAAGCGAAACAACACATGGAGAAAGTTGGGATGTCAGTTTTGTACACTATGGAAATGGTTATGGAAATTTGGGAGTATTAGACCAATGAGTGACTAGAGAGAAAACTGCACAATATGTTTTGAAAAAGAGAGAGAAGATTCCATGTGTTAATTTCTTAAATTTTGATATTTCATATTAGTAGATTGAGTAGTAGGGCCTTGTAAGTTGAGAAAGGATAAGAAGAAGAAAAATGGATTAGGAATTTATATATTTTTACACATTTGGCACAAAAGCAGCACTAGTCTCATTTTTCAGTTTAGACATAGTTTTGGATAAATATGAGCAAATGGGAAATTTTAGACAAAAAAATGTAATTGCGCGCAGAGGATTTGGGAATGCAGAAGTTAGGAACCACTTTGTACTACGCCCTATAGTTACAACTTTTAGAAAGAAATTAAAAAAAGGATATTAATGTAGGAAAAGTTTCTAGAAAAGATTTCAAGTTTAAAAGTTTATGTAGCGACCCGAACTTCCCCGGTCTCCGAAGAGACGAGAAAGAACGAATTACTGTGAGAACAAGACAAAACAGAACGCAGACGGAAGAACATTTCATTGCTATTACAACAATTCCATCAGATATAAGAATATACAGAGTATGAATGAATAAATTACATTCGATAAATTTCCGAGATTACAATAAATTACATAGCAGCGGAAAATAATACAAAGCACAACTGAAGGTGATATACGGATACAGAGCTTTTCGGATATCATTCCAGCTGTAAACCAGGATCCTGTGAGTATAAATCTGCAAAACCAAAACTACTAGCTGCCCGTGCGGAAAATAGGGGCACCCAGAGTTTAGGTTAAAACAATAAACTCCAGGTCAGTCATGTGACTGGTGTAAGAACTAAAACAGTTATTTAAATCTTTACTTTAAAAGAGAGTAATTCAAGGGACCACGCCATATAACACGGAACGGGTTTCCTCCCAAGAACACCAGTGCATAGAATAAACAGCGCAATGCTTTTTCGAAAAATGAAGCTATTATAAGACCCAGGTCCCATCACACAATGCAACGCAAGCCGGAGGATAGGGTTTTACCTTATAACAGCCAAACATGCTTGGTACGTTTAAAACAAATCATTTGATACTATAATAAGTGTATAGTGTCAAAACATTTCAATCGTAAGTATAAATCATAGACGGCGTGAGTGCCCCATCCCACTATGTCGCCATACTAGGCTCTACAAATAAAGCCGAAATACACGTATTGGAAATTGGATTTCCATCATGAGTCGAGGCAAGGGGCAAGATCCTCTCTGCGCTCGAGACACTCTAGCAAATGCCTCAGGGCTACGCACTCTGGGCAACCCTGGATTCGGCTGGGCCGGTCCTCACTTACGTTAGAGGATTAGTTATTCCTGAACACACGTTTCCCGGTCCTTACAGACCTATAATTGAGGCGCCTCATTCCAACAACCACAAAGGTGAAAAGTATATAAATGTCAGGGCTGGTAAGTCACTGACACCACCATAGCTAGAAAGAAACGTCGTGCTCTCCCAGCGATCCGTATCCCGTTTTTGACTCATACCGAGGTGTGAGGCTCGCGAATTCACGTTATACACAAAGCTGCCACGTAGGCCGTGCTTTGATCATCAACCACAAGACTTTGATTTTCAACAAAAGCCTTGATCATTGCATCTTAGCGTGCCACACAGGCAATTCATGCCATGCGACTGATGTCCATCGATATACAACCTCTGAGCTTGTACGTCTTAGAGAAGGGCGTTAAGCAAAAGAATAAATTCTCCGCCGCCAAACAGATGTATATTTAATAGAAATCAATCAACACAGAATAAAATCCAATGTCAGACACACAATCCATTTACAAGTCCGTTCTGGGTCTGAACGAAACCGGAGGCACTTTCCTCGCATATCCATCCATCTCCAGGTACGTCTGGACGACCACCAACTATTTCCATCCTCTTGGGTGTACAGCCCAATCAGGATCGTCACTAATTACCCAAACGATGTGAAGACTTCCGGTCTTCAACCACCTTTTCATCTTCGACATATCGTCGAATCGGTTATTCAGAATGGGTATAAACCCGGCCTTTCCGAACAACCCGCGTATATTAAAAATAAATGTTACACAAACACAACGAACGCCTCATTCCAATTCAGAATATTCTTAGGGAAAGTTTCCCATTAATTTTATCCAAGATAAATTCTTTAAAATTTATCCTTTAATCTTCCTTTGGATGTCGTTTCAAACCAAATTATGGTTTTCTGAACTAGTCGAGATTAGCGCACCGTACCGAAGTAATTATTTATTTTATTTCCCAATCCCAACCTATTCATCCCATGAAGCAAAACGGGTAATACTCGATTTCTAATACTATGGTGTTATCGGTAAAATTGACTACCATTTCACGTTCAAACCCGATTAAAGATTTAACTATCGCTTTGGAGCAAAGCTGGTGATACTCCATTCTCGCTCAATTCCCAAATTTGATAATTTAGATTATCAATTCACATTTCAATCTAATTGCAGATTCATTAGAACTCCTTTTACTGGGTTAAAGAACTAGGTGTTATTTAAAACACAGTTCACGACAAACCCAAATCACATTCTATTTATTATCGGGTTAAAGAACTAGTGTTGTTTAAAACACTGTTCGCGATAAACTGACAAATCAATTCTAGTTCAATTCAAATCAAATATATTAGGAATTCCAATTATTTAAAACCCCTTTTTAAATCTAATTTGTTTATTTAAAAATAAAAAAAAATCGGGTTTTAAATTGAGTTCAAACTAGTTCATTTCGATAAAAATCTATTTTTATCTTTTCAAATATGGAGTTTTTCATCCCAATTTTTCCCAAATCATTTCTTCTGATTTTACACAAATTATTGATATTTTTAATAATTTTATCAAGGCCCGTACAGTCGATTTCCATCAACGGCCATCGAACTGCACTTACAGCGACCTTTTCCAAATTTGATTTGGACGTATCTCCAAATCCAACCGTTAGATTTCAAATTTCTAATATTCGTTAGAAAGCTCTTTTCGATACGAACACAACGGTTCCGGTTTTAGGAGAATCCGACGGTCGGATCTCCCGTAATGTCCGTTTTAAATAAATGGTCGAAATTCACGAACTGCCGCGGCGCGGCGCATTCTATTCAGGCCATTATATATATAATATATATATATATATTATGTGTACTTCGTTGATTTCTAATTAAAAATGAATTTTATAAATAGTTTTGAATTCATTTGAAAAACATTTCAACTCCCATTCCCAATTCAAATCAAAATTGAATTTTTCCTTATAAATTCGTTTAAAAATTCATTTCAATTCAATTCAAATTTCAATTCAATTTGAATTCATTTCAATTCGTTTTCAATTCAATTCGATTCAATCCAAATTGGTTTTCTATTCGATTCAATTCAAATTGGTTTTCTATTCGATTCAATTCAAATTGGTTTTCTATTCGATTCAATTCAAATTGATTTTCTATTCTATTCAAATCAAATTTCATTTCAAAATATTCGATTTCGGAATCACTTTTCAATATTCATTTTAAAATGAATAAAATCGATATAAATATCGTTCACGTCTAAATGGCATCAATCTAATCAACACGGCTTCATATTTTTCTATTTTCAAATATTCTATTTCTAATATTTCTTATTTCAAATATTCTATTTCAAATATTTCGTTTTCAAATATTTCTATTTCAAATATTTCTATTTCAAATATTTCGTTCAACACATGACTAATCGCAACGGATGAGTACGGTCAACACATGAACCTTTATTTTGTATTGATAAAGATGTAAATTTTATTATAAAATTATTTCGTTCAACACATGACTAATCTCAACGGATGAGTACAGTCAACACATGAACCTTTATTTTATAATATTAAAGATGTAAATTTTGTTATAAAAATATTTCGTTCAACACATGACTAATCTCAACGGATGAGTACGGTCAACACATGAACCTTTATATTATATTATTCTTTATTTTCCAAATTGGAATGAGGTCCAATCAATCACCATATAAAATTAATTTTATGGATTTTCATACAACACATGTATATAATAGCATTGAAAAATAATCAACCATCAACCAAAGTGCACTACACTGTATAAGCATCAAATATAGATATCTAACGCTTATAACAGCCTGTCAATCAATCGATCGACATATTTAATCAATCAGGATGAGTGAACTTTAAATTTCATCCCAACACCCGTATGGGGTTTCAAACAATCAAACACAGATTTTATTTGTGCAGTTGGGCAATGTGTAAAATTTATCGTCCCAATCAATGTCCTTCAAATAGGTGTACATAAACAAACCGTCCGGTTTGTAAATGAATATTTATTTATTCACATTCACGTTAAAAATTATATTTTTAACGATAAAATATTTTATTTTAGCACATGAATTTTTATTCAGTTCATTTACAAAATAAAAAAAATAAAAATGATATTTTTATTTTTCTAACTTATTTTAGAAAATTTCGGCGGCATAACGGCATGATACTAGAAACGGGACAAGGCCTAGCCTTATCCCCAGTCTAGTGAAGGCCCACGCCATTCACATATCAATCAAATTTACCAAACAACCAAATTCAAATCAAATCATCTAACTAATTTATGCAACCAAACAAACAAGTCCATGGTCTGTGGACGATTGTGTCGGGTGCTACTAAGCACCGTCTGCATCCTAGTATATATATATATAACTAGAAAATGAAATTGAAAAGTGAGAAGTTCTCACCAATATCTATCCAAACATCTTGACCCTTCTTTGATAGAAATCTTCATCGTTATCGCATTTTTGTCGTCTTCGTTGCTGTAGCCACTACATATGTAAAACTCGAATTTTTACTTCGCTATTCAATATATAAAAATCGAATTTTTACCTTGTTATTCAATATATAAAAATCGAATTTTTACTACGATGTCATATAGATAAAAAATTCCATTTCAAAAATGTATATTTCGCCTTTATAAAAATAAAGATTTGCCTTTCTATAATATAAAAATTATATTTTTCTCGAAGTAAAAATCATATTTTTACTTCACTACTCATCTCAAAATATCGTCTTTTCATATCTAAAAATATCGTCTTTTCATATTTAAAAATATCGTCTTTTCATATCTAAAAATATCGTCTTTTCATATTTAAAAATATCGTCTTTTCATATCTAAAAATATCATCTTTTCATATTTAAAAATATCATCTTTTCATATTTAAAAATATCATCTTTTCATATTTAAAAATATCGTCTTTTCATATTTAAAAATATCGTCTTTTCATATTTAAAAATATCATTTATTTTTAAAACTGAATAAGAAATGAAAAATGTGTTTAACCTTAATCAAGAAATTAGGCCGCACCTTAATCATCTTCTTCGGGTCCTGGGTTTTCTGTTCCAGGTGAAAAGCTTCACCGTTGACCTCAAAACTCACTCACGCACGCTTCACGAGGGGGCTGCTGTCGTCTTTTCATATTTAAAAATATCGTCTTTTCATATTTAAAAATATCATTTATTTTTAAAACTGAACAAGAAATGAAAAATGTGTTTAACCTTAATCAAGAAATTAGGCCGCACCTTAATCATCTTCTCCGGGTCCGGGGTTTTCTGTTCCAGGTGAAAAGCTTCACCGTTGACCTCAAAACTCACTCACGCACGCTTCACGAGGGGGGGCTGTTGCGGTTGAGGAGGCATCGGTTCATGGAGGCGCGGGCCGGCTAGGGTTTGGGCGCGACTATTGGGGGTTCGAGGTGGTAGGGGTTCGCTATTTAAGGAGGGAGAGAAGAGAGCGAGGGGAGGAGAGAAGGGGGTGGCGGCGCAGAGGTCGATAAAGGGTGCTGGAGCATCGGATTGGGGGTGGGTCTTCGCGTTTGGAAGGAGCAGGGAAGGAGGAGCGAGACGCGAGGGCGAGGGGGTAGCTGGAGATGGCGGCGCACCTCCTGAGGGGGGCGCGATGGCGTCGGCGGTGGGTTCCCCCCTCTCTGATTTGATTTTGTTTTCGTTCGAATGAATTTAATCAGGGGGGGGGGGGGCAGAGAGAAATAAGGGGAGGAAGATATTTTTTTATTATTATTTAATTTTTTTAATTCAAAAAGTTGACTTTTACATACGACCTCTAAACGAGGCCCATCGCCTGTCGCCCATAGCGTTTTACCCCTATTCCGAACACAATGGGATAGGTATCGTAAGCTGATTCGATCATTTCGACCAGTTTCCGTTAAATTTACATTAAAATCATTATATTAAATTTTAAACGTACATTTCAATTTACCGGGGTCACATACGAACTGTAAAAATTCCTGAAAAATATTTTCTGGCTTCGTATAAACGATACGGTCATAACAAAACTAGTTTCGTCGAATTCTGAGACCGTTAGAAAAATGGCCATTTTCCAGTCGATTAAAATCAATTGAAACTGGTCAAACGCGTTTTCCTTCGCCACGCTCACGTATTGATTCGAAAAATTATGAAATTTGGAATCTAGCAATAATTTGACACCGCAGATCCAATAAAAGTGGTTTCGTCGAAATCCGAGGTTGTTTGCAAAATTCCTATTTTTAAGGGCCTGAATTCCATAGCGACTATTCAGAATTTTCAACTGGACATATCTTTTGATTCCCGCTATGAAATTTTGATTTTTCGGATTCGTTGGAAAGATATCATCAATTAGATCCTACTGTTTTTGGTTTCACTAAAATCCGGATTGTTTTGCACCTGGTACGTTCAATTGAAGTTTGAAATCGAATTATCGAACTACCATGCCATTTTCAATTCTATTTATAATTATATATAAATATTTATATCCTAACGACGACGTATATAATATATACGTTTGAATTATATTCAAAATAAATTTATCGTCGATATTATTTAAAATAATTCATTCTAAATATCCAAAATTTGCTAAAATTGCCAAAATAAAAATTTTAAACTGGCTCGCATTTTCCGGGTTATTACAGTTTAAAATTTTAGAAATTTATTGGTTTGTAACATTAAACGTTTCACGAAAATAATTGTAACGACCTGTATTTTACTTACTGACCAATTGCAAAATAATTATATTTTATTTCTGTGGGGTCGCATCATTCTCGGATTTTAATATGTTGTTCATGGGGATGTGAGACACGTCCGTGATTTTCACTGAATTCAAGTATGACAATTTTGCCTTTGAGTTTATTGTTTGTGCTATAAATTTTGATAAGGATCGAATAAGGCGCTGAGATCGGTCTCAATGGATCAGAATGGTAGTTTGCGATGAGTGGTCACATGAAGAGTTTGGTTCAGGTTTTTGGGAAGAATCACTGTTTTCAGTTTCAGCTGCTATTTAGGTAGACTAGTTAGCAGCTAATGGGATGATTAGCCGAGCCCATTAGACTAATGACTTGTAGAAATAAATAGGGGGATTTGGTTGTCAACGGATGCTTTCGGATACGGATAGTGTTATATCCGTATCCGAAATTATTTTTGAATATCGGATATCTGTATCCGCTTAATTTTCGGATATCGAATATCCATACCCGCTTAATTTTCGGATACGGACATATATCATATATTTATTCGCTCCGCTAGTAATTAATAAATTTTAGAATATAAATAAAAATGTTTGGATCAACATAAAATAATTTTTATACCAACGTTTATAAAACACTAGAAAATAAAGAAATGTGATGATGAAACATTGTTTTATACTAATATCCATAAGTATATCCAAAAATGTTCCTAAATTGAACACTAAAACTACCATTTTTCTCTAAAAATGAACAAAAATTTATATCATAATAACATCCAACAGTTACAAAATAACTATTAAATCTATTCTTCTATTTTGAATTATATATATTACATCAATTACTCGGACGGATATTTTTTGAATACGAATACCACTATAACCATATCCGTATCTGGAAAGCTTTTCGGATATCGAATATCTGTTTCGACTTTTCAGAAAACATATATTTTTCATATTTTCGAATACAGATTCAGACAGATATCAGATGTTTTGGTTATTCATTAATAGCTCTAGGTTTGGGGAGAGAATTAGGGTTACTCTCTTTATTCATACTTCAGGTTGGGCGTCTGTGAATCTCTGGTTCAACTTAAAACCTAATACTCCATTCTTTTCATTCATATTCATTGTAGATTGCATCCAGAAGATAGATCATCATCAAGGGAGGATATATCACATCATATTGCATCAAATTTGAAGGTTATCAGTGATGTCCAAATCTGATCTCATCGGATTTACATTGAATTAGGGGTTCGGTGAGTGATGTATATCTCTCACAGGGAAACTACGGATTGTATGGGTAAATTAGGATCATATTCATATATTACATGCTAAATCCATCGTAAAATATGTTGATCTAAGATTTAGACATCTTAGGGAAACTTAATTTGATCATGTTAACTATATAATTGTTTGATTAATCATTCCTATTCATATGTTCAGATCCAAATCGTGCTAGATCACATATTTATGATATGTTTATGTCATAATTGTGACATGTTCATGTTTTTATGACAGTATTGTTTGAATTGATGTTTGTTTTGATTGAATTGATTGTGTTGTTTGAGTTGTTTGTTGGAATTGGTTGTCGTAGATCTCAGGATTGAAGAATATAGAAAATCAGAGGTTTAGATGATCAGATTCAGATGAAACTTGGCGGAGAAGCTCTGGATGACGATTTGAGGCAACATAGAAAATTTGATCCAAAATTAGCTAATTATATGGACCGGAACCCATCCATCTTGGACCAGATCGATCGATCAGGATGGGTCAAATGGCAGTAAATTTGTGGGGTGCATCGCGATGATAAGCTGAGGTTTCTTGCAAATTTTCAAGTCATTCGGAGTTGTTTTAGGATAGGTCGAAGGTTGATAACTAGAGACATGGATGGATGGATAGAAGTTTCTATAGGTAGGGAGAAATGGCCAGAAAGAAGACCGATAGGATGTTCTTGAGGCAAGGATGGACCGGTGCAAAAACTTAGCATAGTGTATGGACCGGTACCGATCAATCATAGACTAGTACTGATCCATAAGAATGTCGAGATAGGGGTCGAAAATCTGTGGACTTGATGGCGGTGGCTTCTATGGGTTGCTGGTGATGTTTGGCAGGTAATGGACTTCGTATGGATGATGTGCAACTCAACGATGGTTAATGCTTCGATTGTGAACTCAAGTTGGAAAGGTTGGAGCTTGATTGATGCGATCTATGTTATATTAAGCGCTAGGCAAGGCGAGCCGATGAAAGTCTCGCTTCACTTAATGGTGCATAAGCATTTCCTAAGCGCTAGATACATGCACAACCCAGCTACACCTAAAGGCTATTAAGCGTTGCTTAAGAGCAACGCATAAGCAGTACTTAATTATTTTGCAAATAAGTCATTGCTCAATACTACTACACAAATGCTTAATTTTAAGCAAGACACTAATAAGCTCTAATTGCCTAATGCCTTCCGCTGTTCATAAAATTAAGTGATGTAGTTGTCAAAGTCGCTTAAACGCGCTTTTCATAACATAGGATGAGATATACGATCTAGTAAGTTGGTGGATTGACTCAGGTGGGAGTTGATCAAGGATGATAATGGAATCGGTTTGATAAGTCACTCGAACTAAAGATATATCTCCTAGAAGAATGGATCGAAAGATTTGAAGCGTAAAGGATTCATTGGTAATCGAAGTGTTCTATCAGACTTAAAGCTGGGGTATTTTAGGGATGCCCATTAGGATCAGAATGGATAGATTGTGTACCTTAGGCAGCCCTAATGGGCTTAGTTGTCTTCGTCGAATAAGGAAAACATACGATTCATGATGGCGTATGGTAGTTTGGCTACAACCGGGGTTTTCCCTTAGCTCTTTTGATCATTAAAAGCAAGTTCGATTATAGATGGATTCAAGGCTGTAGACGGCGATAGCTAGGATATTGGATGCTATGAATGTTATGATTGATTGTATGATTTCTTCTCTATTTTCTCTGGGTAAGCTATCACCGTAGGATATCGAAGAAAAGTGGGATTGGGATTTTTCCTTTTCTATTCTGTAATAGCATGTGATGGATGGATTTTACGTGGTAACTTGTTGGTTGTTGGGCATATCGGATGGTTGATCCGCCTTTACTCATATTATCCTATGTAACTGTTGTTAGTTTTTCTATCTCTCACTAAAACTGTTTTCTGACTCAAGGTTTTATGTTTCCCTCTTATTACCTTGGGTTGTTCATTAATGCTGTTGATGAGTAGACTGAGTAGCAAGTAGCAGGTTTGGTGTCATCACTACTACGAAAGTTGGCATATGTGTGGCCTTAGATCGAAAAAGTGTTGCATTTTCCCCTTTTTTCAGATAGGAAACACTGGAAGGGTGTGGCATCCACAGCCGTTGCCTTAGCCCTCTAAGGCAATGCTTTAGCACATCTACTGCCACGGAAAGAAAGTGTTGCATTATAGACGTAATGCAACACTATTTGCACATAATGTAACAATATTCAGCGTTGCCTGAAAATTAGTTAGATCCTGGCTAACAGGTCTCGATAGCGGCGATCACGTCAACTTTCCATGTCAGTTTCCAACGTGTCACACGACACGTCATCTCTCCACATCAGCTACACACGTGCCACATGCCACGTCAGCTGTGGCGTCTACGTGTCGTGTGGACTTACTACTATTTTATGTAATGCAACACCACTGTATTATGGAATGCAACACCATTATCTTGAAATACAACATCGGGAAAAAGAAATTGCAACAGTAAAAGAAGGGAAATACGACGCTTTAATTATAAATTTTGCAATATCGGTTTTGTACATAGAAGAAACACATCCGTTACATCATCATAACATTCAAAACTTCCAAAACATTCATCATCACATACCAAACCATACCAGTTCTTCAAATATAACACATACGATCAAATACATAATTTAAAAGTAGCACAAGTGCCAACACATACCACCTTCACTACAAGTGCCAACAAATACGATTAGTGTGCATTCTACAAAGTAGCTATGCTATAAACCAGAAACTGTATCTCTCCAAGTCATTTCAGGTCCTCCACTTGCCAGCTGTATCTCTCCTCGTTATTTCAGATCCTGCAATTTGAATTTACAAGTTATTTGATAAATGCATATGTGCTTTGTGCATCTGTGTATTTGGCCATCCAATTCTTATGAATCTTACGCATACAATTATAACAGTTGACCATTCACCATTGGTCACTTGTTCCACCTCAGAACTGAGTATGCTTCGCCTTCTGTACAAGCATTTCCAGTTCACATATTTACCTGACACCATCCATTGGGTCCTCGCACATCCTTTTAAGCTTCAGAACAACATCATCTCCGTATCCCCTAAATCCCAATCTTCGAAAGTTCGAAAAAAAAATCAATGGAAGACTCGTCTCTATACGCCACTATTCTTAAGAGACATTGGAATTTTGAAGCTGTGCGTAACGTTCTTAAGGTGACTCTCAATCATAATTCATGGCCTATATGGGTAATACCCAATAACTCTTTTCTAGTATCACGCCCATCTTACAGCAAGCGTGATCATGCGCTAATGTTGAAATTTTTTACAAAACCTGGTGGTGTTATTTACCTGCAAGCATGGTAGACATAATGCAACACTATTTGCACATAATGCAACAATATTCAGCGTTGCCTGAAAATTAGTTATATCCTGGCTACCAAGTCACGATAGCGGCGACCACGTCAGCTTTCCATGTTAGCTGCCTATGTGTCACACGACACGTTAGCTCTCTACATCAGTTGCACACCTGCCACATGCCACGTCAGCTGTGGCGTCTACATGCCATGTGGACTTACTACTATTTTATGTAATGCGATACCATTGTATTATGGAATGCAACACCATTATCTTAAAATACAACATCGGGAAAAAAGCAAATGCAACAGTAAAATAAGGAAAATACAACGCTTTAATTATAAATTTTGCAATATTGGTTTTGTACATAGAAGAAACACATCTGTTACATCATCATCACATTCAGACCTTCCAAAACATTCATCATCACATACCATACCAATTCTTCAAATATAACACATACGATCTAATACATAATTTAAAAGTAGCACAAGTGCCAACACATACCACCTTCACTACAAGTGCCAACAAATACGATCAGTGTGCGTTCTACAAAGTAGCAAAGCCATAAACTAGAAATTGTATCTCTCTATGTCATTTCAGGTCCTCCACTTGCCAGCTGTCTCTCTCTGCTCGTCATTTCAGATCCTGCAATTTAAATTTACAAGTTATTTGATAAATGCATATGTGTTGTGTGCATCTGTGCATTTGGCCATCTAGTTGAGTTAAGAATCTTACGCATACAATTACAACAGTTGACCATTCACCATTGGTCACTTGTGCCACCTTAGAATTGAGTATGCTTCGTCTTCTATGCAAGCATTTCCAGTTCACATATTTACCTGACACCATCCGTTGGGTCCCTCGCACATCCTTTTAAGCTTCAGAACATCATCATCTCCATATCCCCTAAACCCCAATATTCGAAAGTTCAAAAAAAAAATCAATGGAAGACCCATATCTATATATCACTGCCACTATTCTTAAGAGACATTGGAACTTTGAAGCTGTGCGTAACGTTCTTAAGGTGACTCTCAATCATAATTCATGGCCTATACGGGTAATACCCAATAACTCTTTTCTAGTATCATGCCCATCTTATAGTAAGCATGATCATGTGCTAATGTTGAAAGTTTTTACAAAACCCGGTGGTGTTATTTACCTGCAAGCATGGCCTGATGAAGAATTTGAGCCTGAACCGGTGTTAAAAGTGGAATAATGGGCTAAAGTTGATGGCTTTCCCGAGTTCCTAAAGAGTAATGTTCTTACTATTGAAGAAATAATGAAGCCAATGGGACGTGTGCTTGCAATTGATGACTGTAACTGGTCTCAGTATGACCATACATCTTTCTACCTGAAAATGCAATTTTATGAAGGGATTGGCAATATCAATACTTTTGCTGCTTAATTCAATAACAAGGTTTACCTCATTACGGTTCAGCACTGTACCCATGCTCATCCTGTATTAAGGCCTGAACTTCTTTTTTGTGAGCAATAAGGAGGAACATATGGTTCCTTGTTTGCATCATTACGAATGGGAATGGGAAATGGATTCAGATGAAAGATTTGACGCAATGATACAATAAGTTGCTATGCTACCCCCCTTACGAAGCTTATTCCCTGAAGCCACCCATGACATACAAGTTGATAACCAAGCCCCAATGAATCAGAGGAATGATCAGTGCATAGATATAGAAGTTGATCAGGAATTTGACTGGATAAACTACCTCACCCCTTGTCCTAATGTTGCGGGTCCATCACATGCTGCGGGTCCATCACATGTGGCTGCTCACTTCGGACTGGCTCTCCCATAGCCGCAAAGCCCTAACGAATCAGTTGGAAGTTTCACAACCCTGCAAAGCCCTGATCTGGTATGAAATGATGTTATTATAATGTCATTTTTTGGATGTGTATGTATTAAGTTAACTTTATGATACTTTTGGATGTGGATGTGTATGTCATTTTTTGGATGTGTATGGTATGAACTGATGCTGCCTTATGATACTTGTGCGTGTATGCTATGAACTGATGTTTATTGTATGGACTGATGTTGCCTTATGATACTTGTGCGTGCGTGTATGTCATAATATGGATGCAATATTGAGCATATGTTTCCAAAATCGAAACATTGAAATTGTTAGTTTCCAAAATCAAATGGATATACCTGTGTATGTAGTAGATTAGATACGGGTGAACGACTCGTCCGGATTGGGAAATTGGTAGTTTCCAAAGCCTCTACACAAACACACCGTAGTGCAAACACACCGCAGTGCTACACATGTATTTGTATCACAAAACCTCAAGCATACAATTGTATATCATTTTTTGGATGTGTATGGTATGAACATATGCTGATTTATGATACTTTTTTTGTATGACTACTTTATGATACATAGTAAGGCATAACATGGATGCAAAATTGAGAATACATTAATAAAATCAAAACATTGAAATTGGTAGTTTCCAAAATCAAATGGAAAATACATGTGCGTGTTAGATACGGGTGAACGACTCGTCCAGATTGGGAAATTCGTAGCCTCAAGCACACTGCAGTGCAAACACATCGCAGTGCTACACATGTATCTATATCACAAAACCTCATGCATACAATTATATGTTAATGTAAATGAATGCAAAGTGAAAATCAATTTCGATGGTAAAGTCCTCGTTCCTTAACTAGCTCGACCTTTATAATAACCAATGTTTTTTCATGTCATTAGCCCGGTTCTCATGGCCCAAAAAGGTACCACTCAGTTGGGTGAAACCTAAATCTTGGTGGCAAACCCACCGGTGCCATCTCCTTTATTTGGTTTATTGCTGGGTATAATTTTTGAATAAACCTCAGCGTAATCCCAAATCCCAAATCAATGGTCAAAGCGCAACTAATTATTCATAATCTAATCTTTCACCGACTAATCACTCATAAGCGAATGGGTTTTCCTAAGTTTGGGATGTCAAAGCAACTAATTACTCATAAGCGAATGGGTTTACCAAAATGTAACAAATGAACTAATTACTCATAATCCAATCTATAATAAACGCAACTAATTCACAGTGTTATACAAACTGAATCTGAGGGGAAAAAACTGGCGATGTCAATGCCCTGAGCAATCAAAGCTAGAAAGCGTTTAAAAGCTTCATCCTTTTCGGAATAAAATTTGCTGTCAAGGGTAGGTGTGATACTGACGTGAATTTAGGTTTAAATTTTTGTCAATAGTAAAAGGGGGGAAAACGATTAGATGATAGAGAAGAAGAACGATTTGTGACCAGATTGTTTTTACATTATTTCCTTAAGGGAGAAGATTGCGCCAAAATTTCGTCAAAAGAATGAAATGATGTGGCTATCAATGATTAGATGATGGCTAATATTTAGAATCATCAGAAACATAGATGGTTTGATCCATTGGATTAATCTTGCATCTACGGTTAGGGTTTTTATATGTTGATAACGCGGATCACTGAGTTAGATTGTATATATGCAATGCTACGCTTTTAACTGATGTTGCATGTCAAAACACTAGAATTCCCCCCGCAATAGTGCATTCATGTATAATGCAACAACATATGAATAATGCACACAAATTAGTGTTGAATATGCCCACTTTTGTTGTAGTGCGCTGATGCTGTGTGGTGACGAGCAGGAGGGTGGCATACTATTACTACCTACTATTTTGATACTTCTTTTCTATTTCCATTGTATTTGATGGTTATTGATACCCTGAGGAATTTTGTGAGGTATGTTGTATTCATAGATTCATATACTGAGATGTATTGTACTTGAGATTCTATGGTTTTATAAAGATTTGGTTTTCTGTTCAATTATGCTTCACTACTATATCTTGTTGTATATTTCATTATTATATATTATCCATGCGCTGTGAATTATGTGACAGGTTTTTCTTCGATTTATTCTTCCTTGATGATCATCCTATATCTGCTTGGCACGTCATACAATGCACCTTTTCCTTAGTTCGGTGCATGAGGTATAGGTTGGTCGTTGTTAGGGACCACATAATGGATCGTTCACAAAGAAAACACTAGAGGGGGAGAATAGTGTTTGTAGAAATTTAAACAAAACTATAAACTAGAGAGAACAATGGGATAAATCAAACACCACAAACACAGACACAAATTCAAACACAGAGGCAAAATAAACAAAAACAAAAATGCAGAAAAGGAAAGAACACACTGGATTTTATACTGGTTCGGATTACTCCTACGTCCAGTCCCACACAACACTGGGTCGTGCAGAGTTTTATTACTCTTTCAATAGTCAATTACACCCTGCTTGATTTCAAGGCTCACAAGGAGACACTGATTCCTACTTTCTTGATTTCACGGCTCACAAGAACATACCGACTCCTATTTTCTTGATTTCATGGCTCACAAGGATACATCGACACCTCTTTGACTCACAACAAGGTTTATTCAATCCAACCAATTACAAAATAGCCCTATAACTCTTCAATAACACTTGATTTAGAGAGTAGGGAGTAGAGAGTGTAGAGAGAAGGAGTTTTATCAAAACAGAATTCGACAGATTATAAGTGTAAAAACCATAAAAATGATTAGGAATAATGGTAGGATGAAAGGAGGATGGAGAAGAAGAGATGTTAAAAATTTTGATTTTAATCTCTTTTTATAAAGTATGAAGGGTTGCAACGGTTCTGAAGTGTTTCAAATAGTGAAAAGACACTTCCCTTCAAAATTAGAAAAATACCTGTTATATGTCGACGTACATATTTTGCTATGTCGACATAGTCATGTAAAGTTTTCACTTTCAAAGTATTTTTCAAGTATTTTGAATAAATTTAATTCTAAAAATTCTCAAGTAAAATTCTATGTTGTAAATCAATATTATATGATAGAAAAACATATGAAAACATATTTTTAAACTATATAAATATATTTGTAAAATTATAAGGTTTTAAACTATAAAATATAAATAAAATATATATAAAAACTTAAGTTTGAAAAACAAAGAAGAATAATAATAATAACAAATATAAAATCAAAATAGAAAGGATTGAGAATAAAATAGAAAAACAAAATAGAGAGGATTGAGAAAAGAATTGAAAAATCAGAATTTGAATTTGAACCTGGAGTGCTATTTAGAGTCTTACAAAATCTAGATTCTATAAATATATTATTTTTGAACTCTTGAACTCTTTAAATCTTGATTACTCACGAGTCTTAAACCTACTCTGGATCCTGAATCTCTAAAAGCTCTTAACCTGTACAGCCTTCAGTATTAATTCCCGTATATAAATCCTGCATATGTGTGTATATATATTCTAGATAAAGATGTTGGTATATATTTTATAATCAATGATAATTGAAATAAGGTTGTTGTCATCAAAACTCCATTCTCCAACAGTCTTCCCATTTGGTATTATAGCTTTGGTTAATTGATTTTACCCAAAGTTTGCGAGCGTAAAAGCGTATGGAAGACGTACTTTTAATTTCTAATGGACGATTGCTATATTATTATATATAGTATAGTAGGTTAGTAAGAAATTGAACACTAATGCAGCTTTCTCTAATGTGAATTGATCATTCTCGATTTCAGAAAGAGAAGTGTCGACGTACTTTGAGACATGCGTCTAGAGATGAGCCTGCAACTAGAGGTGTAGGTGAGGGTAGCCAGTCGAGAGCTGCAACTGCTATGCCCGATTATCTTACTATGTTTGAGGCCATGATGGCATCGATCATGAGGAGGATGCCCACTCCAGCAGCAGCAGCACGTGGTGTTCCTGTGCAGACACCTAGGGAAGTTGATTTTGCTAAGTTGTGAAAGGACTATGCTTCTCTGGATGACAAGCCATTCATTGGTACAGAACCTACTGTTGAGATTCAGAATTGGTTAGATACTTATGTTCGAATTTTCGAAGACTTAGGAATTGATGATGCACTAAGAGGAAACTTGCATCGAGGCAGATGTAAGGACGATCGATGGATTGGTAGAGCTCTATTACTTTGAAGAGTTAAGAGGACCAAATCACATAGGATCAGTTTACCAAGCTTGAGGAGGAGTTCATTTCCACAACACAAAAGTTGACACACTTCAAAAAACTTATTGAGCTTAAGAAAGGAGGTAAACCAGTATTTGAGTATGTGGCAGAATTCGAAGCATTACTAAAGTACGCTCGTTTGTATATTGAGACTCCTTATCAAAAGAACGAGTACTTTATCTTAGGTCTGGACGAGAGGCTTGGAAAACAATTGATCAACCATATTGATGATCCCTATGTGAAATTGGTTGAGAAAGCTTTAAGGATAGAGAGTTTTTTTTGAAGAAGGTGGAGGCTTTTATTGAGGATAAGGAGGAGTCGAAACCACAACAAGGTAGTGGTAATAAGAAAAAGTGGAATGGTAAAGTAAACAACAACAACAACAACAAGGGAAGAATGTTTATAAGGAACAGAAAGGAGAGATTACTTGTTATAACTGCCAACAAAAGAGTCATATTTCCAAGGGTTGTAAGAACTCCAAGTTGGAAAGGAAGTGCTTTAACTGTGATAAGCCTAGGCATATGAAGAAGAATTATTCGGAACCACCAAAGGATAAGCAGGTTGTGAGAGCGTATGCTTTGGTGGTTATACCATCTTCCTCGAGGTGTCCTACAACCGAGGAGAAGGGGAAGAGTGTCGTTGTGTAGGGTACGCTTTCCACCAAAGATGTTTCAGTTTGAGTTTTTTTTGATGTTGGAGCATCACATTCTTTTATTTGTAACGAGCTTGTTTCCAAGTTAGTTTTGAACCTGAAATTGTTGATAGGCAATTAGTTGTGACTAATCCAGTAAGGCGTTCGTCTAGTCTTTGTATGATTTGTCATGGTCTAGTTTTATCAAGTCATGATTGGTCTATTCTGTGTGATTGTTTTGTTTTGAATTTTGCTGGGTTTGGTATTCTTTGGGTATGGATTGGCTCAAGCGGTATGCGACTATTGTGGATTGTGAGAGGCTCGAGGTGACAATTGGGAATGTGGAAGGGCAGACAATTATGATATGTTGTCTACCAGAGGATAGAGTTCTGATTAGCTTTTTATATTCTCTTGTGATTCCACGGGATGCGTTGTCATTTGTGCCAATCGTGCGAGAGTTTTATGATGTATTCGATGAGGTTAGAGGACTGGCTCCACAGAGAGATATTAGGTTCCAGATTGATTTAGTGGATCGATCCAGACCTACTGTTATGCCTCTTGGGCTGGCACCTAAGGAACAGAGAGAATTAGATGTGCAAGTGAACGATCTTTTGAGTGTGGGATTCATTCGAAGGAGCGTATCCGAATGGGGTGCACCAGTTATATTTACAACCAAGGCTGATGGATCATTGCGATTATGTGTGGATTATCATGAGATGAATAAGGTGACTAAAAAGTACAAGTGTTTGTTACCAAGAATCGATGACTTATTTTGTCAGATTCATGAGGCCAAGGTGTTTTCCCAAATGGATTTGGCAACGAGATTTCACCAATTGGGAGTGGTTAGGGATAGAGCACCGAAGACTACTTTTAGGATACCATCCGGATTTTATGAGTGGCTAGTGATGCTATTTGGATTAACTAACACGCCAGCATATTTTGTGGATCTTATGAATCGTGTCTTCAGAGATCAGTTGAACAAATTTATACTTGCATTGGTAGATGATATATTGGTTTATTCCTGGACTGAGGAGGAGCACAAGATGCACTTGAGAATTGTTTTAGAAATCTTATGAAATCATCAGCTAAGAGCTAAGTTTTCAAAGCGTTACTTCTGGAAGGTAGAGGTGAGATTCTTGTGTCATGTCGTATCAGGACAAAAAATAGCGGTGGATCCCGTTAAAGTGACAACGATATAGTATTGGAATCGATTAAAGAATGCGACAAATGTTAGGAGTTTCCTTGGTTTGGCTGCATATTATCGACGATTTATTAAGGATTTCTCTAATATAGTTGCAACATTGACTGGATTGACAAAGAAGAATCAAGTCTTCGCGTGGAATGCGAAGTGTGAGCAAGCTTTTGGAATTTTGAAAGAAAGATTGACAAGTGCTCCTATGTTGACTATTCGAAGTGGGAATAAAGAAATGGTGGTATATACCGAAGCATGTGGCATTGGACTTGGAGAGATGCTAATGCAAAAGGAAAGAATTATGGCCTATGTGAGTCGATAATTGAAATCGTACGAACGGAATTTCCCGACTCATGATTTGGAGTTAGTGGCAATTATGTATTCTCTCGAAAAGATAACATAGTGGCCGATGCGTTAAGTCGAAGACATGCAAGTTTGGGAGCTATGTTCTCGAAATAGAAGCACCTCAAATATTTGGTCGGATTTGATTTTAGACCTCATTGTGAGTTAGAACCCAAGATGTTAGCAAGCTTATCAACCATAATGACTCTCATCGAAAGGATTGGCAAAGGCCAGAAGCAAGATAAGAAGCTTTTGGAAACCATTCGGAGATTAGACATGAGGGTCAACCTCGAAGAAATTAAGGATTTCGAAGTCAGTTGAGATGGTTGGCTTTGTAGGAATGGACTACTAACTATTCCTGACATAGATGGATTGATAGATGAAGTTCTGAGAGAATGTTATCACTCCAGATTAACTATTCATCCTGGTGCTAATAAGATGTATAAAGATATGAAGTGTGTATACTATTGGGAAGGTAAGGAAAGGGTATCAAGAATTTACCTCGAAGTGCATGAACTGTCAGCTAGCTAAAGCCGAGCAGAAAAAGCCGAACATGATGTTTCATCCATTGGAAGTTCCTACGTGGAAATGGAAACAAGTATCGATGGATTAACTAGGACAGGAGCAGGAAATGATAGTATATGGGGTCATCGTGGATCGCTTGAATAAAAGCGCAAGGTTTATTCCTATTAGATCGACTAGGACAACATCAAAATTGGTTGACCTATATCTTAAGTGGATAGTTCGATTCCATGGGATTCCAAAAAATATTGTTAGTGATCGATATCCATTGGATTCTAGAGGAGTTTGCAAGAGGCATTATGAACCAAGCTATGTTTCAGTACGGCTTATCATCCACAGACATTTGGTCAAACCGAAAGAATTAATCGAAAATTGGAAGATCTTCTTAGAGCTTTTTTATTGGATTTTGGAAGACCGTTGGGAGAAAATCTGCATTTAGTCAAGTTTGCTTATAATAACAGCTCCCAGTCGAGCATTCGAATGACACTGTATAAGGCATTGTATGGCAAGTCGTGTAATTCTCCATCTTTGTGGTTAGAAACTAGCGACAAGTTAGTAATTGGCCTTGATGTGATAAGAGAAACAATACATAATATTGAGATCATTCAGTAATGAACAAAATGCAGCCCAAAATCATCAGAAACCGATAAGCGACGAAAGGATTCGAAATTCTCAGTTGGAGATTTGTTATTTGTTAAGATTTCACCTATACGAAATGTTTTTCATTTTAGAACGAAAGGAAAGTTAGCACCAATGTTTGTTGGGCCATTTCCGATTATCGAGCATATTGCAAAACTCGCTTGTAGATTGGATTTACCTGAGAAGATGGCGAGTGTGCATACTGTTTTTTATGTATCGTTTCTACGGAAGTTTGCGCATGACTCAAATGTTGTGGTATCTTCTGATCAGTTTGAAGATATAGAGGTTGATCCCGAAGTTTCTTGGCCTTGTAAGCCACTTCGTGTCATAGGGAGTGATACAAAACCACTTAGGAGGAAGGTTGTTAAGATAGCCAACATGATGATTTCATGTAGGAAATAGAAGAGAGTACGAGATAGACCCATCCAAAACCCTTTAAGTGATATGTCCCATATATCATATCTTACTAGAGTCATTGTGTCTTGTGCAATTAGAAGTTCCACATGCTAGGATAAGATTTTGGATGCATGGATTGTTGAATGCTAGATTGCATGGTAGATTGACTACTCGTCGATGGTAGGCATGCACAATAATTTTTTTAGCTCGTGTTTGCTTGGAATTTTGGAAGCAAAAAAGGGGGAGAATGTAACAATCTGCATTTCACGTATCGACCGATCGTAAAATAATTATATATTCCCGGGTGGTTGGATCATTCTTAGATTTTTAACATATTGTTCATAGGGATGTGAGACATGTCCATTATTTTCATCAAATTCAACTATGACCATTTTGGCCTTGACTTTACTGTTTGGGATATAACTTTTGACAGGGATCAAATCAAGTACTAAGGTCGGTCTCTTTGGATCAAAATGATGGCTTACGATTCCGTAGGGTGGTCATATGAAGAGTTTGGTTCACCGGTTTGGCAGGAATCATTATTTTAAGTTTAAGGCGCTGTTTAGGCAGACAGGATAGCAACTAATGGTCTGATTAGACAAGCCCATTAGACTAATGACCTGCAAATTTAAATAGGGGTTTGGGGAGATAACTAGGGTTACTCGCTTCATTCTAACTTTAGGTTGGGCGTCTGTGAATCTCTGATTCAACCTAAAACCCTAATCCTCTATTCTGTTCATTTATATTCACCATAGATTGCAACTAGAAGATAGATCATCATCAAGGGAGGATAGATCACTCATACAACATCAAATTCGAAGATTATCAACGTTGTCTAGATCTGATCTCGTCAGATTTATATTGAATTGGGGGTTAGGTGATTGATAAATATCTTTCACACGGAAACTATGGATTTCACAGGTAAATTAGGATCATATTCATACATTACATGATAAATTCACCCAAGATCTGATCATATATGTTAATATAAGATTTAGATGTCTTAGGGAAACCTAATTTGATCATGTTAACTGGATAATTATTAGATTAATCATGTCTATTCATATGTTTAGATCTAAATCATGCAAGATTTCATATTTATGATATGTTTATGCCATAATTGCATTATGTTCATGTTTTAGCAAATAGTGTTGTATGAACTGATGTTTGTTTTGATTGCATTGTTAGGGTTGTTTTTTTGAATTGGTTGCCGTAGAACTTAGGATTGAACATAGAAAATCAGAGGTTCAGATGAAACATGGTGGAGAAGCTCTAGATTACAAGTCGAGGCAACACAGAAAATTTGTGCCAAAATTTGATAAATATATGGACTGGTACTGATCTTTCATGGACGCGTACCGATTCATCAGGAAGGCTCGGATGGCAGTGAAACTTTGTGAGGTGCATTGTGATGTTAAGTCAAGGCTTCTTGCAAATTTTCAATTCATTCAGAGTTGTTTTGGGATGGGTCGAAGGTTGATAACTCGAGATATGGATGGACCAGCAGAAGTTTCTATAGGCAGGTCGAAGTGGTTAGAAAACAAACTGGAAGGATATTCTTGAGATAAAGATCGACCAAAGCCAAAAACTTAGCAAACTTATGCTAAGTGTATGGACCGATACCGATCCGTAAGAATGTCGAGATGGGGTTTGAAACTTTGTGGACTTAATGGTTATGGCTTCTATGGGTTGCTGGTGAAGTTTGGTAAGTATTGAACTTCATATGGATGATGTGTAACTCAACGATGGTTATTGCTACGATTGTGAACTCAAGTTGGAGTTATCGGAGCTGGGTTGATGCGATATACGATCTAGTAAGATGATGGATTGACTTAGGTGGGAATTGATCAAGGATGATAATGAAATTGGTTTGAGAAGTCGCTCGAACTAAAGTTGTATCACCAAGAAGAAAGGCTCGACAACTTTGAAGCACCAAGGAATCGTCGGTAATCGAAGTGTTCTAGTAGACTCAAAGCAGGAGTATTGTGGGGACGCCAATTAGAATCAGAATGGATAGATCGTTTACCTACGTAGTCATGAAGGGCCTAGTTTTCTTCGTCGATCAAGGCAAACATATAGTCATGATGGCGTATGGTAGTTTGTCTAGAAAAAGAGGTTATCCATTAGCCCCTTTGACCATTGAAAGCAAGTTCGACTATCGATTGATTCAAGGTTGTAGACGGTTATAACTAGGATACTCGATGATATGGTTGATTGTATGATTTCTTCTATATTTTCTCTTGGTAGGCTATCACCGTAGGATGTTGAAGAGAAGCAGGATTGATGGCTTTCCTTTCCTACTCTGTAATGGCATGTAATGGATGGATTTCACATATTAACTTGTTGTTTGTTGGGAAGATCAGATGGTTGATCCGCCTATACTCATATTATCCTATGTAACTGTTGTCAGTTATTCTATTTCTCACTGTGATTGTTATCAAACTCAAGGCTTTATGTTTCCCTCTTATTACCTTAGGTTGTTTGTCAATGTTGTTGATGAGAAGACTGAGTAGCAGGTGGCAGGTTTGGTGCCGTTGATGTTGTGCGGTGATAAGCAGGAGGCTGACGTACTATTACTACCTACTATTTAGATATTTCTTTTCTATTTCCATTGTATGTTGATGGTTATTGATACTTTAAGGGATGTAGTGAGGCATATTGTATTCAGTGTTTCATGTACTGAGATGTATTGTAATTGAGATTCTATGGTTTTACAAAAATTTGATTTTTTGCTCAGTTATGCTTCACTATTATATCTTGTTGTATATTTTATTATTATATATTATCCATGCGCTATGTGTTATGCGACGGGTTTTACTTCGAGTTATTCTTCCTTGTTGATTGTCCCATATCGACCTGGCATGTCATACAACACACATTTTTCTTAGTTCGGTGCATGAGGTATGAGGCGGTCATCCCAATAATTTTGAGAAAATTGTGCAAACTTGTTTCCAAAAATAATTATGTGCATGATCAAGTTGTGGGCTTAAGAGATACAAGTGGTTAAGTGAAAGCGCGAATGCAAATAATTTAGCAACTGTGGTGCGTAAGTGACCATGAGTAAAAGAAAATATATAGTTTTTCATAAAGGATGGATTGTGACACACTTTAGCTTGTTGAAACAAAAAGAATTATAAGACTAATTTTTATGAATAAATAAGTTTGTAAGTAAACATATTTTGTTGAAGTAGCAAGAAAATGTGCAGTGAAAGAGGTGTACAGAATATTGTCGGAGCACCATATTTTGTACTTACCTATGTCAACAAAGAAAAGAAAAAAATTTGAAGCTTCTTCTTTACTTTAAACAGAACAGAACACAAAAGCCCTGTTTACAGAAGATTCATAGAGACTTAATCTTATTAATTACTCTTGAAAAGAAATATATATTAAATAAATAAGAGCTCTAACTAAGTTAAAGTGCATAATCCTATCTTCCCTAGTTTTAAATTTGAGAAGATGTTTCAAGTGTTTACTGTTTAATAGAAATAAGTTAAAGGAAATTTTAAAACTTGCATGGTTTATGGGAAGATGATAAAGAATAATTGAATAGGGAAGAGCAAGTCTGGGATTTTTATAAGTGGAACCATAACATGTTTTGTAATTAATGGAAAACCCTTTTCAGCATTTCTTGAGTAAATTGGAAGGTTTGGCATGTTATCTCAATTTATGGTGGAATGAGGACTAGCGATATGCGGCATGAGTTTGTATAGGGTATTTGTAGAAAAAAAAGAGCGCTATAGTTTTATAAATTCAGTGTGCAGGACCTTTTTATGTCCGGCGGACGTGGTCCTATCCTCATATTCCTTGTGGGTAGTCATATTTAGACGTTATATTGATTACGTAATAATGGTTGCAGTAGCGCTTATTTTCTTTTAGTATAGATTTGCACTCTTATGAAGTGTTCTATTTTATTGTAGAATAATATAATAGTTTGGTTGACATTTTCTTTTTATGTGTTTGTAATGATCTTTTGATAAGAACAAAAATATAGGATATTACAAATAAATTGAAAATGTAAGCCAAAGATAAACGAATAAAAGAAAATTGAACAAAATTTACAGAAAGCATGAAGATGACAACTGCAATAAATAAGAACAAAAAAAGAGAATAAATTCTTTCAAAGTAAGTTTAGAAACTGAAAATGAAAATTTTCTTATCTAAACTATGCTTGGAATAGAAAATAGGAATTTTTGTAGGGTTAGCGATAAAGATATCCAAATATGGGGAGTAAGGTGCATAAAAGAGGAATGGAAATTGTAGAATTTTCCTTTTTCTAACATAAGAAATCGAATTCAAAAAAATTATATTTTTCTGAGATTCGCAAATTTAAAGTTGGTTGGTAGGGTTCAGATGCAAAAATTGGATGAACTACATTTTACTTTGTAAGAGTGTGAGAAAATTTAGATGAAAATGCACTTTTGCTATTAATAATATTGCATTCATGCAGAAACTGTTTGTTTATTTAGGATGTATGAATAATGTTTCCAAATGATTTTTCTAGAAAAGTTGCATTTATATAGGAGGTACCACTTAAGCATTCATTGCATTCATGTATTTTTATGTTGTGCTATACTTTTTATAAGTACACAAATGGTTGCAAAATTGGATGTACACGTGATGGTTGTAAATTATGTGAGGAATTACTTAATTTTACCCTTACCAAGTTTTGGGGACGAAATTTCCTAAAGGGTAGGAGAATGTAACACCCTGCGTTTTAAATTAAATAATTTTTTTGTAAATTTTCATAATTAAGTCATGGGACTAACACCATTGCATCCGTTGTGATTTTCAGATCAATTTCGACCTATAGTTTGCAAAAAACAAACTCAAAACGAAGAAGGTATCATTAGATTAACTTCAAAATGAACAACAAAAAAAGAAATAAGAGGAAAATAAACATGATGCTACTAGCACTCGAACCCTAGACCACGGGTTTTGAAAACACACGCCTTACCAGTAAACTACTAACACTTTTGAAATAACTATACTATGTGTGTCAACATGTACCATTCCTATGTCAACATACCCATGAACCTGGACATTAATTTGTCCAAGTACGAAGTGGTGACGCTGTATTGCTTACGTGGCTTAATTTTATTGGCCTATTTTCAAATTTTGGTTTATGTGGTGGATCCCTGTTGCTTGAGTAATGTGGCCAACCTAGATTTAATTTAGGAATCCAACGGTTTGAGATCCCTAGCCTAAATAGACCCTTAGGCCTAGATAATTCTTCATCATACAATCTTTTCCCCAGTTTGGCTCATTCCCTTATTTTAGAGAAGGTCCGGCTAGTCTTTTATTTTAAAGACAAGCCAACCTAAACTTTTAAATTTTAAGGGAAGAGATTTATAATAATAAATATTTATATAATCCTATTTTGGAGGCGGGATTCTTAGCAACCGCGAATTAAAGGTTAAGATGGCTATTGAGTGCATTTAAATTATTCTTTCGTAGTAATGGTATATATTATCGTTCTATTCATGTTAATTTAGTTTAATTTATAATTAACTTAAGTTGTAGTTATTGATAGTAAATTATTTTTCGGTTAAACCTACGTATATTTTAATTAGGTTTATTTCCAATAGTTTAATTTCTAATTTAAATTATTTTGACATATTGTAATTAGGATTATTTACTGTAAATATGTAATTAGATTGTAAATTTGATAACGTTATATGTATACACAGAAATTAATTATTTAGAATTAATTTTGGGGAAATATAGGATATGAGAATTAAATAACGGAAAATATGAGAACAACGGGATTCAAACCCCAACCTCTAAGGAGGTAGTGTTATGTATTAACTAACTACGCTAAGGAGCCTTTTTGGTAACTTTTTGAGAGAAATATTACAAGTATAAGCCTAATTATGTACCAATTTACAGTAAATACATCAAATCTGGGAAAATAAATTGAGAATGAGAATTAATAGTTGCAAGACTAAAAGAAAAAGGTCACAAACTGGTGCAAAATAAGGATTTAGCCGTATTGCGGACTATTCAGTAACATGCAAATACTTAAGAGAAATGTGTTGCAATTGTGGATTTCTAATGACACAATTGTCTTATACTATGGAAATAGTTTTTTGTACATTTTCAGCAACCAATCAATAAGGAATAAGTATAACTTCCTAAAAGATAAACTTATAAAGATGGTAAGTAAAAGAGTAACATAACTAAAAGGAGTTATGTAAAAGAAAAGAGTAAGAAGTCAAGATGATGCGCAATTGACCAAAAAAAGTAACATGTTACGATAATTGTACAAACACACATAAATGGGTCATAATAAGACATATCAAACATATTGGCAAAAATAATATTGTGATAATTGTGTAGACACATAAATGAATCATAATAGGCGGTTTTGATATGTGTGTAAGTAAGATTATAATATGAAGGTTATTATTAAAAGTGAAACGAATAAGAAAGGCTTATTATAAATAAACTTAAAACTCTAGATTTAGTTTAGTGAGAATAATCCTATGATTATGGTGCAGGTTATGACAGAAAAATGAGCAACAACCTATATTTGCATAAATATGAATACAAATCATAATAAATAGACATGGTTCATTTGCTAATATGAATATGATAGAAATTGGCTAAAAGAGCAGCTAGGCTTTAATATGGGCATATTGACTTGAATGGACTAAGTTATGTGCCTAAAAGGCGTTAGACTTTAATATGAACATATTGATTTACAAAGCATAAATTTCAGACCTAGGATTCTATTATAACTAGTAAAGGTTATTTACAAATAAATAATATTCGATTCAATAAATTAATGAATATTGTAAACAAAAAAGAAAAAAGTGAAATGCGTAATGATAAATTAGACATAGGGTCCAATTAATATTTCAGTATGCGTTTAGTCTAGTCCGCGGCGGTGAAGTTCCCAATAGGGCAAATCATATAAGGCATCAAGAGACATGGTGGGAGCACGTAAAACTTATTCGACAGGACTGGAAGGAAGTGCAGGACTTCTACGGGACATGACGATACTCCGTGATGGCCCTTTCTAGTAGGCCATGGGTTGTACCCGCGGAAGCATAGAGTATGTGGTACCATCAGGTGAGTATGCCTTGGCTGCATCTATCACCGTGGGCAGCCTAAAGATTGATTGGGTGATTTCTAGGTTGATTCGGCGGCTACCTCAGGGTGAGAGGCTTCGTGATTAGGACCCAACAAAGACAGTAGGTCGTTGGACACCTGTCATCGTCAGTCGGAGCGAGTACCGGAAAGTCTAGAGCAAAATCTGGAGGCTAATGATCTTCACTATCGGGTCATTAGATGAGGGACTACATGTTTGTTTATATTGTTTGTTAGGGACGATCACTTAGCTCTTTTGAATGGTTGTTCATTAGTTAGGGGGAGGTTGGGTGGGGATTAGAAGATCCACCGAAAGAGACAAACTAATCTTTGATATTTGAATTGTGGGCCTAATGAGACCATTATTTTGGGCTTGACGAAGCCATTCTTGACAAATATAGAAAATCCCCCGACGGTTTTCTGTGGGAGAACTCAATTTTTGGGCGCCTTTATGGCGCAGTGGTAGTAGCTTGCTTTCGTTGCACAACTTAGTATGCTTTTGTAACATGACAATGGAAGTCACGTACGTTTTTCCAGTACATCGATGGTGACCACTCGAGGAGGGTACTATGTGGAGTACCTTGATATATTGAGCATATTGCTACATATATATGATTAATTAGGTTAATCTACTTGGTGTAGATAGGTACGATTTATGCATGAAATCGCAAAGTGTAATGTGTAATAAACCTAAATTACCTTAATAAAGGTAAACCAATTATAGAACTGTATACGTAGAGTTATTTGTATAAAGTTTAATTTGTCCATTCACCAGAGCTTTTGTTCTGATCCCCTCCTCATTACAAATCCATAGTTAAACAGGTGGTTGAGATTCCGAGCTTAGCAATACTTGCTAGTTAACATCATTATTGTGGTAAGTACGTATTTACTATTTAATTTTATTCGTTCTGCTGCGAGATATTTTATCGTGATCTCTGATATATTTTTATTTGTCTTTCTGTTGGGTACCAGACAAACTAACTCGGATTTCAGTAGAATAGGATTTTTAGCATTTCGCAAAACAAAGGTCTGCGGAAATTTGGGTTGTTACACTGAATTTGTTGGGCGATTCCGGGCAGGCTTCTACTATAAGTTGGGATTAATCTCGTGTCTTTGTTTAATCATTATAATGGCCCATGACGCCTAGACTTTTCATATTAACTAGTTTTACTTGTAGATGTTGGATATCTTGGTCGAGGCAGGCTTGTACAAGTTATGGTTAATCTCGTGTCTGTGTGACATTAATACTAACTAAGCCATTAGCTCACACACATACAAATTTCCTATGGAGACTTTTAATTTATACTTTACTATTTAACGAGTTTAATACGAACTTATTTTGAATAAATAATACATTAATTACACTAATAAATAATAGTAAATGAACTTAAATCAAGCGCACGAGATATAACATCCTAATTCGTTTGAAATGTCAATCCTAATAGCATAATTACAGTATACAAGTTTATTTCTCTACTTTATCACATGGCATAAATATGCATACTCTTATTCAATGATAAAAGGGAAGTAACAACATAAACATAAAACTTGTAACCAAGATTTGAATAGTTATCTCAATAACAAAAGATAGTCAAGGTAATAATCTAATCACATATGTAAAACTTTCTTTTTGGTACTGCTTCACTTTTTTATATTTGTATATACAAAACTTAAGATATTATTAATTTTTCGAATAATGTGTTCAAATGATTTATTAAAAAAAATAAACGCTTAAATCTATTAAACCTACCAAAACTTAAATTTTATGCTATAGTGCATACAAATATAAATATCTTTAATTTACAAACAAGTGAATCAGACCAATTAACAGAAATTATACAAAAACCAAACATTTATCTGTCGTTACATCAATAACAACAGATTTTAAAATACATAAGTTGATTGACTATTTCTGTTTGATGATTTGATTATTTTTTTTGTTTTCATTCAAATCCAAATTCCTTTGGGAATAATAATCCAAAATTATACTAGCAGGACATACGAAATAGCAAGCTCATATTATTTCCACTCACGGAGAGAGGAGGTAAGGGGTTTTATTTATAGTTGCTTGTATGTATATGGACCTTAGATTAGTTTGATTTAATCTAGACAATCTATTTGAAGCAAAAAAATAAATAAATACCTAAAAACAACGTTCTCTACCTAATATACTCGAGGGCGATCGACCCCCCTCCTGGGGTCGAGCCAGGTAATTTGAATTCCCTGTAACGTTGTCTTGTATTAATTATTTTATTTAAAACACTTAATTGTTTTTATTTCTTGTTTACTCTTATCTCCTTTGCGTTTGTATATATACATCAACGCATATTCCAAACCTTCAAGGAATATTCTATCATGTCAATTAATATTTATTTATATTTGTGATTTACATTTAATCAATCTAAATTTTAAACCATGTAACACCCCACCTCCGTTAAGGTCACTCGCAAAGGGAATGCCTTAACTTTGATGGAGCATTTTAGTAGACAGAACAGAATACTACAAGAAAGATAAGTAGTACTTGAAAAATTATAACTTTATTACATCAGAAGCAGAAATAAGTTTGGTTACATTTTTGTAAATCACAATACCGAAACTCAAGTACACAATTATCAGCCTTATACAAAATCCTTCGGAATGTAAAGTTCCAAAGCCATAATCCCCAACATAAACTGCCATGATAAGATAGACTCAAAGCCAAGCAATACTCCAAGCACTTCAAGCAGAGAGAATCAGAATCAAGCTCCTATGTTTCCAACATGAGAACCTGGGGTGGGGGGAACGGAAGAAAAGAGGCGAAACAAACTAGATCAGACATAAGTCTGGTGAGTCCAGCGACTTTCAGCATATTAACAGATAATGATATCATGACATGTAAATAAAATTGGATGAGAGATAACTGTAACAGAAATAGCAGGTTAGCAAAAGGAAATGAATGATGTAGGCTAAGCTTTTCACTTCTCTGCATTAATACTAGTATAACAGGATTAGGTGTTACCCTAATATCTAAACTGAAACAGAAACGGAAACAGAATAATCTCTACAGAAACAGAATGCTAGTTATGGGCCTTTACCACCCGAACAGGGGCAGACGGTATAGAAACAGAATGCTAATAATGGGCTTTTACCACCCCAACAGACAGAAGTTACAGAAGCAAAATACTAATAATGGGCCTTTACCACCCAACTAATGGGTATGCTAATAATGGGCTTTTACCACCCCAACAGACAGAAGTTACAGAAGCAAAATACTAATAATGGGCCTTTACCACCCAACTAATGGGCCTTTACCACCCCAACAGACAGAAGGTACGGAAACAGAATCAGAGACGGAAACAGAATAATCCCTATGGAAACAGAATGTTAGAATTAGGTGTACACTAGTAATGGGCCTTTACCACCTGAACAGACGGTACCATGCAGAAACAGATAGGTGATACCACCCAGCAGAAACAGACGGTACCCACAGAAACAGACAGAGCTAGGTGTACCCTAATGTCTAAACTGAAATAGAAACGGAAACAGAATAATCTCTATAGAAACAGAATGCTAGTAACGGGCCTTTACCACCCGAACAGAGGCAGATGGAATGGAAACAGAATGCTAATAATGGGCTTTTACCACCCCAACAGACAGAAGGTACAGAAGCAGGATGCTAATAATGGGCCTTTACAACCCAACTAATGGGCCTTTACCACCCCAACAGACAGAAGGTACGGAAATAGAATCGGAGACGGAATCAGAGACAGAAACAGAATAATCCCTACGGAAACAGAATGTTAGAATTAGGTGTACACTAGTAATGGGCCTTTACCAACCGAACAGACGGTACCATGTAGAAACAGAAAGGTGTTACCACCCAACAGAAACAGACAGTACCCACAGAAACAGACAGAACTAAGTGTACCCTAAGTCCTACTCCCAAGCGATCAGCTCCCTAATACATAAATACCCTGTGTCGGCCCCACAGTAGGGTGTATCACTCCCTAAAGTGGCAACCTATTGGCCCAGACCTATTTACAGATGTCACAGTGTCTTACATCCTCAGAGTAGACCGGATCCATGCACGCACATGACCCGGTTGGAACTCTCCATCAACACCCCTCGCCATTATCATAATGAACCACTTATAATTAGTTCAGTAAGCGTGCGCGGACCTCTACATAGTGTGGGGTCAAAGTTTTGATACCAGAAAAGGGTTACTGACTAATATGGGCCCCAAACAACAGATGACACAAGTATTTCCCCTCCTAACCTTATGCCCCCAGACTAGCAGATTTCAGATTAACTTGTTTACAAGTTTCAGAAAGAGTTCAGATTACTAGTTCACAGATCAGACAATCAAGTTAACAAGTTTTCAGATTAACAGATCAGATGTACGGATTTAACAGACTTACAGATTGTCTAACTTTGTATTGGACCTACAGATTCACGAAACGGGTTTATTAAATTCATCGGTCCAGTTGGTTTAACCCTATCCACCCAACACGTTTTTAGACACCACATTTCTCTTAAATTTGCATTAATTAAATATTAATGCATAGACCTCTCACATTAGGTCGGTAGCTTGTAGCCGCTGGATGTGTCGGGCGGTTCCGGGCAGATTTCGGCCACAAGCCATACCTAACCTCGTGTCTAAGCATATTTTAGTTATGCCTACGACCTCTCACATTAGACTGATAGTTTGCGGTTGCTGGTTAAGATGGTTGGTTCCGGGAAGCCTTCTACCGCAAACAGAGTCTAACCTCGTGTCCTAGCCAATTTATTCCAATACAAATTATACAGATATCAGACTAATTATGTCCATTTAACAGATTAAACTTCTTTACAGGTTACAGCAGATTAATCAAATTTCCATATTTTACTCAATCTTAGATCGAGCCTACGGACCCAAATTACAATTATTAGGCAATTCAACAGATAACAGATCTAGCAGATTAATTGATTCAACAGATTAGCAGATTTGGCAATTCAACAGATAATAGATCTAGCAGATTAGGCGATTCAACAGATTAGCAGATTAGGAAATTCAATAGTTTTAGCAGATAACCGATTTAGCAGATTAGGCAATTCAACGGATTTAGCAGATAACAGATTTAGCAGATTATATATTTTTAAAATTCTATTTACATATCTTGCCTAATCATAAATCAAGCCTAAACTTACATGCCTAAATCATGGTCATAATTCATAATATAACATATGCCCAAATTTTTAGTTAAACTTTGCACAGTACATAATATTCTCTAAAAGCCCCCAAATCATGATATACCATATGAATTATGCTAAATTATAGCCTTTAATGCTAAATATCCAAAAATCCACTTTTAGGCGTATTCACATTGATAGTTATCCTATTATAATATAGGTCTCTATGCCTGAGTTACATATTCCTTTTTCAAGTCATGAATCCAAAAATCTAGATCTTTAAATTATATCCTCTCAAAATCAGATCTTAACTTTTATATGCATTATGTCCCCAAGTTTCAAGTCATATGTTATCATACAATGATTTCTCTTCTTCCAATTTGATCTAATTTACAACATATGTCCATTTCTCAAATCAGTCAAAGATCAGTCATGTCCACTTATGCATTATCCATTATTTTCCCAAAATTTAGCACTCGTGCATTAATCTCTTATGAGATTTGGCGCAGGCTCATGGTAGCCTGGCTATAGACAAAAAGGAAGAAAAGAGGGAATAGATACAGAACAATCACAATAATATTAACAAGTAAGATCCACAGAAAAGTATGCATAACCTCAGATCCAGATTCACAAAAATGTCAAGATAGTTATTAAATTTCATATCTGAAAATAACTGTACTCACAAAAAGGGAATGATTCTTGATTTCTGGGATCTGTATTCAAACATTGAATAACTCTCCATTGGCGTAGACTATCGATTAGATTAGAAAATAGTTGTCCTCTTTTAATTCTATTCAGATTGGAAGAAGATGCACTAGTTCTAGTTTTGATTCTAGCTGAGTAGCGACGCCATTTTTATTTTTAATTAGAATAGAGGCAGAGTATAGGCAGAATGAAACTGTGTGGAGAGAAAGCTAGGTTTGGGGGTGTTTAAATAGCATAGGGGTCACGAATCTGGTCAGAACGGGCGTCTAAATATAGAAAAATGCATCTGTCCACGGATTTGGAAATGAGGGGAGGTCGACCCTAGTGTTGACATATTTACACAGGTCGACCCCCAGGTCGACCCTAGTGTCGACCTGGATCCTGGGCGGGAATTTTCCCGCACAGCCCGGGTGTCTGTTTTGAATTTCGAAATCTAAATTTTGAATTTCGGGCTGGTTTTTATTGAAACTTCCGAAGGCCATATCTTCTTCATACGGAGGCCGATTTACGTAAACTTGGACTCTATTCCAAGCAGAATTTGGAGACAAATGCAGTGGCGTAACCCGTTTCCCTTAATTATTCTATTATAATTTAATTATTTTCTGATTTGTCATTCTTATGTTCACATAAAATACGGGGTGTTACGTTCTCCCCTCCTTAAAGGATTTCGTCCCCGAAATCTTCAAGTTAAGAAGAATGTGTCCTACCATCCAATCACCCATCAACTCAACCATCATCCACAAGCATCCATTGTCCTTAGAAATCTTCTAATGTTGTATGAACATATGCAAAAGTGTGTGTATATGTTCCTTATCTAATGCAAAGATCAGGCAGTCCACTGATTCAGTTGACCTCCTTAATGCGAATTATGTTAGTGCCATGAGTCCAACATGTACGCAATTTTCCTATTTGATACATATCATTTCTATATGAGTGCACAACCATTCATTCATATGCAACATCCATGTGCTAAGTCAACCATTTTGCATCCATTAAATTTTTAAAAATGCACACACATCCATATGCAGTATGAGAGTGTTTTTGAGCCGATCTAGTACCTAGTGTGTGTATATGCATCTACGAGAACAACTTGCATCCACTTGCAACCATCAAACATAACATGTCTCAAACACATGTTTACACCCATTAGTTTCTACCTAAAGGTCGAAGATTCGATCGATGGGATAAAGTCGAGTGATAGAAGCAAGTACAATTAAAACAAACGCTTGGTTCCCATTAGACATCGGTTTAAGAGAATAATCCCCTAAGTATCAACCCCGAAGACCGCAATCAACGTCAGATTGACACTCAAAAACTACTCCCATTAAACAAATGTCCAACTGGAAATCTACTTCACGCTTCGAGTAAAAATCCTTAACCTTATCAGAAATATTCAGATACTTACAGACTACTAGTACAGATCAGATTATCAAATGATTCTTAGGAAACTAAGCATGATAAAAACCCAGAATGTATGCGTCATAGTCAACTTAACGCCCAATATAGATAACTTCAAACCCCAACTTATCACAAACAGATGGGTCGTAACCCTCATGGGGCTTGAGACTATAGCGGGATCAGAAACAAGACTAGTAGAGACTCAACTATAAAGTCAAAATGCCATAATGATCAGATAAGGAAATTAAACTTTCTAAGGATTTTTTTTTCCCACCTCTATCATGTCTTCCAACTACGAGAGTATCTACCCTCTAGAAGATTCTACCCTTTTCCCTTGCCTTCTGGAGCAATCCTAGATCAGATGTCCTGTCTCACCACACTGAAAACAACCAGTCTTCTTACATGTTAACAAGTCTTTCTCCAAAGTTGCCCTCATCGCACGGAAAACCTTACGAAGCTCGGAAGAGGATTAGCCGTAAGTGAAATTACTGCGGCTACAGATGGAAGTTAGGCACTTCTTTGCCCCTCGACAGATGTCGTAGTCTCATCATGCCTACGGAACCATGTCGCGATGAGGTTACCTCCCAGAAAGCTAGGAGCCCCGAAGACTCAGAAAAGTAGGAAACAAGGACTAAACAGGAAATCAAAAGATAGATATATGGCTCTTGGGGATTATGTTTTTCAGAATAATCTACTTTTGAAAATACGTCCTTTTTAAAACCTTTTTGAAAATAGTTTTCAAAAAAATTTCATCGAATCTGGTAACCTTCAGCTCTGATACCAAGTGTAACACCCCACCTCCGTTAAGGTCACTCGCAAAGGGAATGCCTTAACTTTGATGGAGCATTTTAGTAGACAAAACAGAATATTACAAGAAAGATAAGTAGTACATGAAAAATTATAACTTTATTACAGCAGAAGCAAAAATAAGTTTGGTTACATTTTTCTAAATCACAATACCGAAACTCAAGTACACAATTATCAGTCTTATACAAAATCCTTCAGAATGTAAAGTTTCAAAGCCATAATCCCCAACATAAACTGCCATGACAAGATAGAGTCAAAGCCAAGCAATACTCCAATCACTTCAAGCAGAGAGAATCAGAATCAAGCTCCTATGTTTCCAACCTGAGAACCTGGGGGAAACAGAAGAAAAGAGGCGAAACAAACTAGGTTAGACATAAGTCTGGTGAGTCTAGTGACTTTCAACATATAAACAGATAACAATATCATGACATGTAAATAAAACTGGATAAGAGATAATCATAACAGAAATAGCAGGTTAACAGAAGGAACGGAATGATATAGGCTAAGCTAAGCACTTCGCTTCTCTGCACTAATACTAGTATAACAGGATTAGGTGTTACCCTAATATCTAAACTGAAACAGAAACAGAATAATCTCTACAGAAACAGAATGCTAGTAATGGGCCTTTACCACCCTAACAGAGGCAGATGGTACAGAAACAGAATGCTAATAATGGGCTTATATCACCCCAACAGACAGAAGGTACAGAAGCAGAATGCTAATAATGGGCCTTTACTACCCAACTAATGGGCCATTACCACCCCAACAGACAGAAGGTACGAAAACAGAATTGGAGACAGAATTAGAGACAAAAACAGAATAATCCCTATGGAAACAAAATGTTAGAATTAGGTGTACACTAGTAATGGGCCTTAACCACCCAAACAGACGGTACCACGCAGAAACAGACAGGTGTTACCACCCAACAAAAACAGACGGTACCCACAGAAACAAACAAAACTAGGTGTACCCTAATGTCTAAACTGAAACAGAATCGGAAACAGAGTAATCTCTATAGAAACAGAATGCTAGTAATGGGCCTTTACCACCCGAACAGAGGCAGACGGTAAAGAAACAGAATGCTAATAATGGGCTTTTACCACCCCAACAGTCAGAAGGTATAGAAGCAGAATGCTAATAATGGGCCTTTACCACCCCAACAGACAGAAGGTACGGAAACAGAATCAGAGACGGAAACAGAATAATCCATACGAAAACAGAATGTTAGAATTAGGTGTACACTAGTAATTAGGGCCGTCAATTTCGTACACGACCTGAAAAATGACTAGTAACCTGCATGAATAAGACCATACCCGACCCATTTCTAAACGGGTCAATTTCGGGTTAACCCGCTCTAACCCGTTTAATGAACGGGTGGGTTACGGGTTGACCCGTGAACCCGTTTCTGACCCATCATAACCCGTTTAATATAAAACATACCAAGCCCAAGCAGTATAAAATCATTTTTATGAAATTCATATGCCCAACAGAGAGGTATTTTTAAGTGTAAAACCATGTATGTGCTTTTTTAAGCTTTGTGTTTTTAAGCAATGTATTATTCTATTTCAGTATGCTTTTATTTTACAAAATGTAGGTGATAAAAAGATTTCTGCAAAATTAAACAGGTCAATACGAGTCGACCCGACCCAACCCATTTATAAATGGGTTGGGTTCGGGTTGGCATAATATGACACGTTTATTAAACGGGTTGACCCGACCCATTTAAAAATTGACCTGAACCCAACTTGACCCGACCCGAACCCCACTCGACCCGACCCATTGACAGCCCTACTAGTAATGGGCCTTTACCACCCGAACGTACGGTACCACGCAGAAATAGACAGGTGTTACTACCCAACAGAAACAGACGGAACCCACAGAAACTGTGATGGCCCTCCCCGCACCAGTCGGCATTTCCTCCGAAAGTACGCTGTACATATGCCCGATTGGCCCGGAACGGTCGCCAAAGAAAGGAAAGAAGAGAATGAACTAATCAAGAACCTGTAGAATGTCTCACAGCACAAGGAATAAAATATAATAATAATGTACTTGACATATAACCGGTGAGACAGTGCATAAGCTGAAACTAAACATCATAGCATCGGAAAATCCAAATACAGCTTATGTTCTACATCATCATTATTACAACTTTAAAACTGTCTCTAAAGCAAAAGAAAGGAAGGGTGCACTACAAATAACCAAAGTAGTGACCAACAGCGACACAGGGAGAATATCTATATATATCATAAGTGGAAGCCTCTTGCTCATCTCCGGTACAGCTACTCGTGCTTCACCAGTTAACCTGTCACTAGTCTACTCGTGAGAGCACCCAGAGTAATAAGAAGAGACATAAAACTCTGGGTCATACAAAAGTCTGATATGAGCGATAAGCAGCAAAACAGAACAATAACAGGTATACTAAACCATACCTGAACCTGGACCTGCAACCAAAGAGTTAGCACTACATACTGTACAATACTCTAAGGTGCCACTAACACATGGTATAAAGAATACAGGGATGGGGGTGTGCATGTCATAGTGATGGCAAACAAATCAAGCATGGCAACCATCCTCACGTCTCTCACTCAGTGCGTAAAGCATACGATGTCCACTACTCTCAACCACTAGACCCATCAAAGTAGTGATGGAGTTCGACCTGTACGACTACTGCTACTACCAAGCTTAACCTACGGAGTCATGACTAAATCTTTACAAATGACCCCGCTTCATTGGTCTATAGCCCATTAGTCGTACCTAGACCACTGTGGTCTTGAATCCGTTCATGTACCCCTTACACATAGTGATCCAAAGTCATAGACATCGACAACCCCTTAGCACATGTCCCGCAGCAAAGCCCAACTCATGAAGTTAACTCGTTGGTTCCCAACTGGATCCTGAGTTTTACTTCCCATTAGGAGTTCCTTTGAATCTCGGGTTTTGGTCGAATTGGAGTTGGTCTTCAGAAGAGTCATCGCGTAATCGCAGCTCCAATCTGGTTCGGTTCTACTTACTCGGTTCGGTTCGGTAGTCCCCCTTTCATTCAGTCGGTTCGGCTCGGTGCTCATGGGTCCCGATCCGGTTCGGTGCTTCACTCCAACTCTAACTCCAAGGTTGGTCCTCCGATATGATCCCGCTCCCTAGCTCTAGTCGGATCCAATCTCCAAGCCCTTGCTTCCGATCTAATCCCCTACTCAGCTCTGATCTGATTCCCTACCCAACTCTAACTCTTTACAAATAGCCCTCCTTCTTGCCAAAGCTCAGCTAGTGCTGTAACAACCCGTATTTTCAATAACCTGTAATAATGTAAATTGAGGCAGAATTTAATTCTAAAATCTGAATCAAGGGAAACGGGCTATGCCATTGCGTTCGTCTCGGAAAAATACGCGAAATAGAGTCCGAGTTTTCGAAAAACGGAGTCCGTATGACCCAGTTAAGGCCCATGGAAGTTTTCAGAAATTTCCATAATTAAAACAGATTTAAATCTAAATTAAAAACTAGGATTTGGGCCAGCTGGGCCAAGGCGGGAAAAATCCCGCCAGGACCCGCATGTCGACAGGCCTGTCGACAGGGTCCTGGGCATGTCGACTGCCCTGTCGACAGCCCTGTCGACAGGGGGTGCCCAGGCAGTCTAGCCTGGTGCACCATTTCTGATTTGGGCTTGATTGGGTGGCTTGGTTCTAGAGAGTTCCGAGATCTGACGGGCAAAAACTGTCCTAGGGTTAATCCTATGGTCTAAATCACCCTAATCTTCTATAAATAAGCTCCTAATCCTACCCTAAAACCTCATTAATCATTCTAGCAACAAAACTATGCCAAAATCCATCCTCTCATGGCCTCCACCTAAAACCCTAGCCTCCAATCTCTTCATTAATAATTCCTAAGTAATTTTCCATGCATACAAGCATATTTAGGCTTGTATGATCCTCCTTAGCTTGCATTAAAGGCTTGTTTTTCAATTGGCATCATAAAGGAGGAGTCTTGATCAAGTTTGCTTGCATTTGGGGGCTTTAATTAGTTGCATAAGGGGTTCTCTACATTTGCTATAGTTATTTGAGTCCGCATAAGCATTGTAAGCCCTCTTACCCTCACTTTACAAACTCTAAAGTTATCATGTGGTGATTATTGAAATTTGTACATGTTTTATGGATTATGCATGTTTATGCAAGATTGCTAAGCCTTGATTTGCAAGTTAAATGAGTTATGCATGTTTATGCAAGTTTGCTAAGCCTTGATTTACAAGTTAAATGAGTTATGCATGTTTATGCAAGTTTGCTAAGCCTTGATTTACAAGTTAAATGAGTTATGCATGTTTATGCAAGTTTGCTAAGTCATGATTTGTATGATTATTGAGATTTGTACATGTTTTATGGATTATGCATGTTTATGCAAGATTGCTAAGCCTTGATTTGCAAGTTAAATGAGTTATGCATGTTTATGCATGTTTGCTAAGCCATGATTTACAAGTTAAATGAGTTATGCATGTTTATGCATGTTTGCTAAGTCATGATTTACAAGATAATTGAGTTATGCATGTTTATGCATGTTTGTTAAGTCATGATTTACAAGTTAATTGGGTCATGCATGTTTATGCAAGTTTACTAAGCCATGATTTGCAAGTTCATTTAGTTATGCATACTTATGCAAGTTTAAAAGGACAAGTTGTGCATGTTTTGACAAGTTGTGCATGTTTTGACAAGTTGTGCATGTTTGACAAGTTATGCATACTTATGCAAGTTTAAAAAGACAAGTTGGGCATGTTTGACAAGTTATGCATACTTATGCAAGTTTAAGATGACAAGTTATGCATGATTGTTGTGCAAGTTTATCATATATGTTGTGCCAAGTTCCCTCTCCCTATCCTTTATGCGTTACTACGAATATGTAAGCGATAGAATGACGATGGGGGTTTTGGGGTAAACTTAAAAGACATAAAAATATAAGATTGGGAATTTACCTATTAAGTTAGGTCTACCCCTTGGGAATTTACCTATTAAGTTAGGTCTACCCAAGTAATTGTTTGACTTGTGATTATGTTTTGAAATAAAGTGGACATGACACTTAGAAAACATAAGTGTGGCCAACTCGAGGTTGGGTTGAGTTTGTAGCGTAATTCTACCCGGAACCGACCGGCTTAACTAGTGGCTACAAACAATAGGACCCAATGTGAGAAGTTGGTCATGGGGTGCCAAGACCCGAGGTTAGACCAAGTTGTGGTGTAAAGCTACCCGGACCCGCCCGGCCTAACTAGTAACCACAACAAGGTCTAATGTGAGAGGTTGAGGTGCATTAAATTAATTAATGCCTCATGATTAGGGTTAAGTCAGGGTCCACTAATACTTAACCAATTTGGGGATTCGAGGGATTAGAATGTGGTTAAGTCGTGAACCATTGGTTACACTTAACTAGTTTAATCCATTTGGGAGCTCAAGGGATTAGAATGGGGTTAAGCCACACTTAACCAGTTTAATCCAGGATTAGTGAAGGGTTAAATCACACTTAACCCTCTTGGGAAACCCTAGCAACGTGGTCTGTTCTAACAGTAATCCCAGTTTGGTATCATACACAACCCTAGAAGCTAGGCTAGGGCGGGGCACGATTACTGGCAGATGTAAGCGACCAAAGGGCGATGGCCGAGTGGTACAGCGGTGCGGGTTCGGCGGGCTACGGACGTGCACGTAGTCCGATATTGGACAAACTCGAGGCACGGGTACCAGTAGATTAGAGCTGTGCATTATTGCTTAAGTGTCTGGGGTTGACATCTGAGGGCTTGATACACCCAAAAGGGGGACCCAGCACAGTCTAACTACATCCATACGTGGGCCATATGGACACCAACACTTGACGTGTTAGGTTTATAGGGAGCCGATCGACTAGACCGTGGGCTGGACCTTTTATTAAGGTCACTTCATGTTATTGGGCCAAAGTTTGGGCTAAGGGATCAATACCTGTTATGTTGGTTTGCTAGTACACCGTGGTGCAAAAAACTCAACCTTGTTTTATGCGATGATTCCTCTATATATCTTGTAGGTAATTTACCATGCCAGTATGTTGTTATCTATGATCATCTCAGTTTCCATCATGATGTTAACTTTATTAGTTTATAGACTGATCGTAGCAGGGCTTACTCAGTCTTTTTGACTGACCCGTTTTGTTTCGCCTCTTTTCTTCCGTTTCCCCCCCCCAGGTTCTCAGGGAGGGAATACAGGAGCCTAGCTTGGATTTTAGCCGCTTCCTTGGATAGCTCAATTATGCTTTGGACTTGAGCCGCTATGGTTTATCACTCTTCTTTGGGGATAGTACTTATGTATTTTCAGTTTATCAGATGATGTATTTATCTAGACTTGTAATTTTGGGAAATTGACATTTTGATGTACCAGACTTGTGTTTTGAAATGGATTAAAAATCTTCCGCTGTTTTATTTACTTACTCTGTTTATTTACATATATATATATGTCATGTCCTGCCTTGCTATATCATTATGCATGTTTACCAATAACGCCCCTCCAAAGCTAGTGCATTCCTTTGCGAGTGATCCTGGCGGAGGTGGGGTGTTACATTTGGTATCAGAGCATATGGTTTACGAGAAGGGATAAAAAGGTTTTAAAACTTTTGAAAAACTATTTTCAAAACCAAGTATTAAGTATTTTCCAAAGAAAAGTCTAGTTGTTTTTAAAGGCTATTCCCCAAAAGCCATTAGCACTATCCTTTGACTCCTCGTTTGAACTCTTTTCTTTTCGTTTCCAGCATGCCTGATAATCTCGTCTTGCCCAAAGGAGTAACGATACCCGATTGGTTTCGTCGGTACTTGGAAGTCACGGCACCGGTCCCGGATGTCCCTAATGTTGTTCCCCCAGTCGAGGCCGCTGTTCCTCCTCCTCCTCCCGTAGTTGATGTTCCTCTTCCTCCTTCCCCTCAGCATCCTCAAATTGACTTCGCCGAGATTTGCCGAGATTTTAAGGCGATGGGTTGCAAGAATTTCTTTGGAGCCGAGACTTTTGTAGAGGCAAGGAATTGGTTGAAAGAGACCGAAGATCTTTTAGCCACCTTTGATATAGGTGACCGCAGGAAGGTTTTATTGGCAGTATGGTTGCTAAAGGAAGAAGCTGCACGTTGGTGGGTAGTCACTACTGCTACTAGACCAATTGAGACTTGGGATGACTTTAGAGGAAGGTTTGGACTGAGATTCTTATCACTGAAGCAAGGGGACATGGCTATTAGGGAATACATAGATAAGTTTAATCAACTGGCTCAGGACGATTTAGATTTGGCTAATACAGCTCAGAAGAAGGCCCTACACTTTGCTCTAGGATTAAACGAGCCATTACGTGATTTGGCCCTGTCTCATATACCCTTGGGGGCGACTTTCGAGAGTTTAGTAAATTTGGCCCTACTTCAAGAAGAAGGTAACAAGGACAAGAAAGAGGTCAAGACGAATGAGTCTCAAGGCAAGAGAGTAGATTCCGGGAAACGGGGCAAGAATAACCACAACCGCAAGGACAAGCCAAGAGGGAATAGGAAATGCAACTTCTGTGGTGAAGTTGGACATGTAGCCAGGGAATGTAGGAAGAAGAAGAGAAAGCGGGGCAAATGCTTTGATTGTGGTGAGTTTGGACATTTCAGCAAGGATTGCCCGAGGAAACAAGGGCAAGGTCAGACTCAGTGTGCAGGACTATCTGGAGGGCGAATTCATCCCCTCAACCCCGTCCTTCCAGCTCATGATAGAGGTAGTGTTCCTGTTGAAAATCTTGTTTACATTTTCTGATTTTCCCTGTTCGAACTTTGTTTGATTCTGGCACATCGCATAGTTTTATTTCATCTAATCTAGTTGAAAGTTTTGCACCTAAGTACTAGTGTAGTTGATGATCCCGTATGTGTTTCAAATCCAATTGGGGGTTCAGCCCGTTTGTCTGTGGTCTGAGTGGATTTGAAAATTTCTGTCTTGAGTACAGAATTCTCGTGGGATGTTTATATCCTCGGTTTCAGGGGATATGGGTTGGCTTTGGGCATGGAATGGTTGTCCTATTTTGGAGCCATTCTGGGTTTTTGTATATAGGGTTGTGAGGCTCATGACTCGCCTCAGCCGTACCCTTAGAAATTACTAGCAACCCTAGGGGTCCCGTCAGGTTATGTTATCTTGAATCCCTCAACTCGTCTATCGATAGTTTGCAATCTGTGAGGGTGGTCCGAGAATATCTTGATATCTTGGGAAAAGTAAAGGGGTTACCCCTAGACGTGGGATAGATTTCCGCATTATCTGGTTGGTAATACCAGGCCAGTTTCGTGGCCGGTTAGGCACATGACCTCACGAGATGAGAGTTAAGAAAGTAAGTCAAGGAGTTGCTTGAGAAGAACTTCCTGAGACGAAGCATTTTCGAGTAGGGTGCTCCAGTAGTATTCGTTACTGATGTGGACGGTTTGCTTCACTTGTGTGTTGATCTTCGTGAGAAGAATAGATAACCGTTACCAAGGATCAATGATTTGTTTGATCAGCTTGTAGGAGCATCTGTTTTCTTTTAATCTAGCTACCGGATTCCATCAGCTTAGGATGGCTGAGGATGGAATTGACAAGACTGCGTTTAGGACTCTAGATGGATTTTTAGAATGGCTAGTCAGGCTATTTGGCTTGACTAATGCACCCACATATTACGTGAACTTGATGGGTAGGGTGTTTAGGGAGTCCTTGAACAAGTTTGTCATGGTCGTCATAGACAATATTTTGATCTCCTCAAAAGAACGAGGAAGAACATGCTATACATCTCAAGGAGGAGATGGATACGCTCAGAGCCACCAGTGGAAGGTCAAGTCCTCCAAACGTCACTTTGGAGGAAAGAAGTTGGATTTCTTGGGCACATAGTTCCCAAGTAAGGCTTAGCGGTGGATTCCGCTAAAGTGGTTGCGGATTAAGACCGGAAACCTCTGAGGAGGGCAAATGAAGTAAGAAGCTTTCTCCGTTTGGCTAGTTAGCTAGCATTCCCGGAGCTTAGACTAACTCTTCTGGATCAAGAAGGGGTTTCGCAGGAAGAAGATCCGCAGTTGGTCAAGAACATGGACCAGTCGGTTCGAGGCGAGATGTTAAGTCACCTCACTAGATATATTATAGATGACAAAGGATGACTAAGGCGCGACAAGAGATTATGTGTTCCTCGAGTGAAAGACTTGGTAAAGAAGGTTCTTGAAGATGCGCATCACTCGAGGAGGTGGCCGAGTTGGTTTCGGAATACATGTGGTGCCACCAGGTTGAGGCCAAGTCATAGAAGCCCAGTGGGCCATTACCTCCATTGGAAGTTTTGCAAGGGGAGTGTGAAAACATCTCGATAGATTAAGTGGATAAATTACCTAGATCAAAGAAAGGGAATACGGGTAGGTGGGTCATAATAGGTAGACTCACGAAAAGTGCTCATTTTAGAGCGAGAGAACTGCATCATGGTTGACAGCGGTTTACCCTCAAGAAGTTGGCCAGTTTTGAAATAACCTACAGAAAGCCATAGGTAGGCAACTGAATCTAGGTACGGCCTATAGGCGGATGGTTCATGTCGATTAAGCCTGAGTTATAGAAAATCACGTTTATAAGGGCAATTGGCAACGTGGAGTGGTATTTCCAAGAAAAGTTCTGCTGCATGGAATACCTTATGGTAAGAAGACGAAATCCAGGATTCACTAGTGAATTTTGGAGAGCTTGCATGAAATCATGAGGTTATAGTATGTTTAAGCCAAGTATACAGAAAGAAGAATAAGTGGGGAAGAAAGACGAGAGGCGATAATGAAATGAGTTCCAACTCGAATTTGGGAAATAAGAGTTAGGAAGCCAAGGAATCATGAAGTGAAAGATAGTCAAAACACAGTGGAGCTAAACTCAAGGAAACGTGACTAAAAGGAGTGAAGACTAGATACGCGCATCATATCTCTTTTTAAGAGTGCACCCTTGATCCTTGTTTTCTGGTGGAACTTGCTTGCAAGTTATCTTTTGTATATATCCTCTCGGTCTCATTCTCGATCTTATTTCTGTTGTAAGCTCCATAAGGGGGTTAAGACTCATCGGTTAGTACTATATGTCAAAGCTTGAGTGGATTTCTTGTAAATCCAAAAAGGAGTTTATCTAGTTATCTAGTTTATCGTGTCTATCTTGTCATGAGAACCTTAGGTAGAAACCCTTTGGATGAAACATGTATTTGAAACATGTTATGCTTGATGGTTGCAAGTGGTTGCAAGTGTTTGCAAGTGGTTGCTCGTGGATGCATTATACACGATTAGGCACTAGATCGGCTCACACACTCCTCATATTGCATGTGCATGAGTGTTTATGCTTATTCTTGGATGAAATTCGTATGCTATCACATGAATGTTGCATATGGACGTATGATTGAGCACGCATGTAGATATTATACATTATGTTAGGAATTTGCATACATATGGATTCATTTCACTGACATACATATGCATTAAGAAGGTTTACTGTATCAGTAACCGCCTGATTTTTGCATTAGGTAAGTACATATACACACACTTTTGCATATGTTCATCCAGCATTTAGAATCTTGTAAGGACGATGATTGCTCGTGGATGATGCTTTGAGTAGATGGATGATTGGATGGTAGGGTACGTTCTTCCTAACTTGAAGATTTCGGGGACGAAATCCTTTAAGGAGGGGAGAATGTAACAACCCGTATTTTCAATAACCTGTAATAATGTAAATTGAGGCAGAATTTAATTCTAAAATCTGAATCAAGGGAAACGGGCTATGCCATTGCGTTCGTCTCGGAAAAATACGCGAAATAGAGTCCGAGTTTTCGAAAAACGGAGTCCGTATGACCCAGTTAAGGCCCATGGAAGTTTTCAGAAATTTCCATAATTAAAACAGATTTAAATCTAAATTAAAAACTAGGATTTGGGCCAGCTGGGCCAAGGCGGGAAAAATCCCGCCAGGACCCGCATGTCGACAGGCCTGTCGACAGGGTCCTGGGCATGTCGACTGCCCTGTCGACAGCCCTGTCGACAGGGGGTGCCCAGGCAGTCTAGCCTGGTGCACCATTTCTGATTTGGGCTTGATTGGGTGGCTTGGTTCTAGAGAGTTCCGAGATCTGACGGGCAAAAACTGTCCTAGGGTTAATCCTATGGTCTAAATCACCCTAATCTTCTATAAATAAGCTCCTAATCCTACCCTAAAACCTCATTAATCATTCTAGCAACAAAACTATGCCAAAATCCATCCTCTCATGGCCTCCACCTAAAACCCTAGCCTCCAATCTCTTCATTAATAATTCCTAAGTAATTTTCCATGCATACAAGCATATTTAGGCTTGTATGATCCTCCTTAGCTTGCATTAAAGGCTTGTTTTTCAATTGGCATCATAAAGGAGGAGTCTTGATCAAGTTTGCTTGCATTTGGGGGCTTTAATTAGTTGCATAAGGGGTTCTCTACATTTGCTATAGTTATTTGAGTCCGCATAAGCATTGTAAGCCCTCTTACCCTCACTTTACAAACTCTAAAGTTATCATGTGGTGATTATTGAAATTTGTACATGTTTTATGGATTATGCATGTTTATGCAAGATTGCTAAGCCTTGATTTGCAAGTTAAATGAGTTATGCATGTTTATGCAAGTTTGCTAAGCCTTGATTTACAAGTTAAATGAGTTATGCATGTTTATGCAAGTTTGCTAAGCCTTGATTTACAAGTTAAATGAGTTATGCATGTTTATGCAAGTTTGCTAAGTCATGATTTGTATGATTATTGAGATTTGTACATGTTTTATGGATTATGCATGTTTATGCAAGATTGCTAAGCCTTGATTTGCAAGTTAAATGAGTTATGCATGTTTATGCATGTTTGCTAAGCCATGATTTACAAGTTAAATGAGTTATGCATGTTTATGCATGTTTGCTAAGTCATGATTTACAAGATAATTGAGTTATGCATGTTTATGCATGTTTGTTAAGTCATGATTTACAAGTTAATTGGGTCATGCATGTTTATGCAAGTTTACTAAGCCATGATTTGCAAGTTCATTTAGTTATGCATACTTATGCAAGTTTAAAAGGACAAGTTGTGCATGTTTTGACAAGTTGTGCATGTTTTGACAAGTTGTGCATGTTTGACAAGTTATGCATACTTATGCAAGTTTAAAAAGACAAGTTGGGCATGTTTGACAAGTTATGCATACTTATGCAAGTTTAAGATGACAAGTTATGCATGATTGTTGTGCAAGTTTATCATATATGTTGTGCCAAGTTCCCTCTCCCTATCCTTTATGCGTTACTACGAATATGTAAGCGATAGAATGACGATGGGGGTTTTGGGGTAAACTTAAAAGACATAAAAATATAAGATTGGGAATTTACCTATTAAGTTAGGTCTACCCCTTGGGAATTTACCTATTAAGTTAGGTCTACCCAAGTAATTGTTTGACTTGTGATTATGTTTTGAAATAAAGTGGACATGACACTTAGAAAACATAAGTGTGGCCAACTCGAGGTTGGGTTGAGTTTGTAGCGTAATTCTACCCGGAACCGACCGGCTTAACTAGTGGCTACAAACAATAGGACCCAATGTGAGAAGTTGGTCATGGGGTGCCAAGACCCGAGGTTAGACCAAGTTGTGGTGTAAAGCTACCCGGACCCGCCCGGCCTAACTAGTAACCACAACAAGGTCTAATGTGAGAGGTTGAGGTGCATTAAATTAATTAATGCCTCATGATTAGGGTTAAGTCAGGGTCCACTAATACTTAACCAATTTGGGGATTCGAGGGATTAGAATGTGGTTAAGTCGTGAACCATTGGTTACACTTAACTAGTTTAATCCATTTGGGAGCTCAAGGGATTAGAATGGGGTTAAGCCACACTTAACCAGTTTAATCCAGGATTAGTGAAGGGTTAAATCACACTTAACCCTCTTGGGAAACCCTAGCAACGTGGTCTGTTCTAACAGTAATCCCAGTTTGGTATCATACACAACCCTAGAAGCTAGGCTAGGGCGGGGCACGATTACTGGCAGATGTAAGCGACCAAAGGGCGATGGCCGAGTGGTACAGCGGTGCGGGTTCGGCGGGCTACGGACGTGCACGTAGTCCGATATTGGACAAACTCGAGGCACGGGTACCAGTAGATTAGAGCTGTGCATTATTGCTTAAGTGTCTGGGGTTGACATCTGAGGGCTTGATACACCCAAAAGGGGGACCCAGCACAGTCTAACTACATCCATACGTGGGCCATATGGACACCAACACTTGACGTGTTAGGTTTATAGGGAGCCGATCGACTAGACCGTGGGCTGGACCTTTTATTAAGGTCACTTCATGTTATTGGGCCAAAGTTTGGGCTAAGGGATCAATACCTGTTATGTTGGTTTGCTAGTACACCGTGGTGCAAAAAACTCAACCTTGTTTTATGCGATGATTCCTCTATATATCTTGTAGGTAATTTACCATGCCAGTATGTTGTTATCTATGATCATCTCAGTTTCCATCATGATGTTAACTTTATTAGTTTATAGACTGATCGTAGCAGGGCTTACTCAGTCTTTTTGACTGACCCGTTTTGTTTCGCCTCTTTTCTTCCGTTTCCCCCCCCCAGGTTCTCAGGGAGGGAATACAGGAGCCTAGCTTGGATTTTAGCCGCTTCCTTGGATAGCTCAAGTATGCTTTGGACTTGAGCCGCTATGGTTTATCACTCTTCTTTGGGGATAGTACTTATGTATTTTCAGTTTATCAGATGATGTATTTATCTAGACTTGTAATTTTGGGAAATTGACATTTTGATGTACCAGACTTGTGTTTTGAAATGGATTAAAAATCTTCCGCTGTTTTATTTACTTACTCTGTTTATTTACATATATATATATATGTCATGTCCTGCCTTGCTATATCATTATGCATGTTTACCAATAACGCCCCTCCAAAGCTAGTGCATTCCTTTGCGAGTGATCCTGGCGGAGGTGGGGTGTTACAAGTGCCAAGTTCCGATCCGGTTCATATTCCTCTTGCCCGGTCCACCGATCCTATCCGAGCCCTATAATCCGATCTGATCCAGTCCGAAACTCTGCACATTTCCTGCAACTTTTCCAGCGACTGTTTTACGCAATACGACGGCGTTTTCGACCAATCTAACAGTTCTAATAAATCACAAAGCACACCATACAGTATAGGAACATGTATAATCAACCACAAACATCAAAACAACAATATGATGTATTAAAATGGATCAAACATAGCTAAAAATCCATATTTTCCCTTAATCATGTTTAGGCATAGCTAACGATATGATTAGCAAAACTTAACCAAATTATCCAAACTTTCGGATAGAGGCCTAAAACATCATTTCGAATTTTATAAATATTTTTCCAGATTTTTAACATGTATAAATTCGCTAATTATCACTAATTACCCTTAATTAACCATAATTAGCGAGAAACTATGCAAATCACTCACCTTGGCCACAAATTAACCTTAGATTTGAAATAAATCTCTGTTTGGCGCTGTTCCCAAAGCTATACAACAGTTCTACCTCGATTCTTGTGCTAATCCTTTTTGATTTGATGTAGATTTGGCTTAATTAGCGATTAGCAGGTGATTTGGGGTGTTTTAGATGTTGGAGGCCATTACTAGGGTTCCTAGAATGAAAGTGGTGGATGTTAAAGTGAGAAAAAGGGTGTTCTCTAAACCCTAACAACCCTTAAATACCTCAAATCCCGAAATTCCTCTTTGGACCTAGCTGTTAATCACCCGGTTAAGCCCAATTAAGCTGTTTTTCACCTCCTGAAACTTGTTTCAGCCATATCTCCCAAATGGTGAGTCCGTTTGCTAATGTGACCACTCTACGAAAAGGTAAACCATCATTCAGATCTAATGGGAGTGGTTTCAGGTCAAAACTCCTTTCTAATCAAAAGTTGTGGCCGAAACTAGATCAGCTATGGGTAAAACGGTCATTTAAAAATCGGCAAAAATCATGAACATGGGAAATGACCCCAATAGTCGTCTCCTAAAGTTACATGACCATACGACTTCATATGTGAAAGAAATAAATGTTCTGCGATCCTTCGGTGCGTAAAATGCGGGTCGTTACACTCTCCCCCCTTAAGAAATTTCATCCCTGAATTCCTTAACCCAAAACATACAAAGGATCTCGCATGCCTACCAGCCACATTCAACAATGAAACATGCAAAACAAACAAAACAAGCCTATCCTAGCATGCAGAAAGACTAAATCGAAACTGAAATCTTACCAGGCGAAGAGTTCTGGATACTTCTTCCTAATGCTCTCCTCTGTCTCCCAAGTACAGTCATTCTCATTCTCGCCCCACTGAACTTTGACTAGATTCACCGCTTTCCTTCGAAGTTGCTTCGTATCGTTCCCAACAATACGCATAGGCTTGCGGTTCCCAACCACCTCGGGTTCAACTTCGATATCATCCAACTGATCAGGTGAAATAGTCACATCTGGGTCATGTACGAACTTCCTTAACTGGGAAACATGAAACACATTGCGAACTCCTGCCATCCTGTCTGGTAATTCAACTTTATATGCCAAATTCCCAATTTGCTCAAGAACTGGGAATGGACCAACAAATCTTGGTGCTAACTTGCCTCTCTTGTCAAATCGTATCACACTCTTCAATGGAGAAATCTTGACAAACACCAAGTCGCCAATGGAGAACTTTAATTCTCTTCTCCTCTTACCGGCATAACTCTTCTGCCTATCCTAGGCAGCCTTCATTCGCTGTTGGATAACCTTAATCTTAGCTGAAGTTTCTCTTATCACATCTGGTCCAAGCACAAACTTCTCACCAGTTTCTAACCAACATGACGGTGAGTTGCACAGTCTTCCATACTAAGCTTCAAATGGAGCCATACCAATACTGGATTGATAACTATTATTATATGCAAACTCTTCTAGATGCAAATGGTAATCCCATGATCCACCAAAGTCTAATATGCAAGCTCTCAAGAGATCTTCTAATACTCGGTTCACCCTCTCTGTCTGTCTGTTGGTTTGAGGATGATATGCGGTACTGAGATGTAATTCTGATCCTAACGCCTCTTGTAAGCTCTTCCAAAATCCACTAGTGAACAACGGATCTCGGTCACTCACAATGCCTTTGGGTATTCCATGAAATCTCACTACCCACTTTACATATAGTTCAGCTAACTTAGCTATCATCCTATTTGACTTGACGGGTATAAACCTTGCACTCTTAGTCAATTGGTCCACAATCACCCAAATGCTATTATGGCCTGATCTAGTCCTTGGTAATCCATCAATGAAATCCATCGAGACTTGTTCCCATTTCCATTCTGGAATTTCTAATGGTTGTAACAAACCACTAGGCTTCTTTTGCTCAGCTTTAACTAGCTGGAAATTCATGCATTTAGATATAAACTTCCCAATGTCTCTTTTCATCCCTTCCCAGTAGAAGGTCTGCTTCATGTCACGATACATCTTGTTACCACCGGGGTGTATAGTCAGTTTTGAGTGATGACATTCTCTAAGCACTTCATCTCTCAATCCATTGACATTGGGTACAATTAGTCTTCCATTCTTCCTAAGCCATCCATTTCGATCAAGCCCATACTTGCTCATCTCTTCGTCGATTCTCATCTCTAACTTTGAGATGATTTCCAATAGGTTAGGATTGTTCCTTTGACTGGAACCAATCCGCTCCATCAAAGTGGGTCTGATCGTCAAATTTGCTAACATTTCTGGATCCAATTCGCACTTTGGTCTGAAATCATACCCAGGGATGTACTCCAGTTGCTTCCATTCTAAAAACATAGCCCCTAAACTGGCATGTCTTCTACTCAATGCATCAGCTACCGCATTGCCGTTTCCTGGTGTGTATGCGATATTGAAATCATAGGAAGCTAAGAATTCTAACCTTCTTTGTTGTCGGAGATTTAGATCCTTCTAAGAGAAGAGATACTTTAATGATTTATGATCAGTAAACAACTCGAATCTTTGTCCCAAAAGATAATGTCTCCACATCTTCAATGCGAATACGATCACTGCTAATTCCAAATCATGGATAGGGTATCTCTCTCGTGCGGTTTCAATTGCCGACTTGCATTAGCTACAACCCTACCTCCTTGCATCAATACAGCACCTAATCCGGTACCACATGCATCTTTGTATACCGTCATCTCTTCATTCCCCTTAGGAATGACTAACACTGGTGCACATGTCAACTTTTCCTTTAGACTCTTGAATGCATTCTCGCACTTTTCGTCCGAGACGAAAGCTTGATTCTTCTTGGTCAACTGACTCAACGGTGCTGCTATCTTGGAGAAGTCTTGGATAAACTTACGATAATATTCTGCTAACCCCAAGAAACTTCTTATGTCTGTTGCATTCTTAGGCGTAGACCAATCTTTTACCATAGCCACCTTCGCAGGATCCACGGCGATACCATTTTCTAAAACAACATGGCCCAAGAATCTCACTTCCCTTCTGCAGAAGTGACACTTAGAAAACTTCGCTTTCAATTGTTGTTTTCTCATCACCTCCATCACTATCCTCAAGTGCTCCTTGTGTTCTTCCTATGCCCTCGAATAAACAAGTATGTCGTCCACGAACACAAGAAAAAATTTATTTAACTGATCCCTGAATACCATATTCATAAGATCCACAAAATATGCTGGTGCATTGGTCAACCCGAATGGCATGACCAACCACTCATAAAAGCCAGACGGCGTCTGAAATGCCATTTTAGCTACACTCTCAGCTTCCACTCTAAGATGATGAAAACCTGTCACGAGATCCAACTGGGAGAACACTCTTACACCACTCAACTGATCAAACAAATCATGTATCCATGGTAGAGGATACTTATTCTTCCTCGTCACCTTATTCAACTCGCGGTAGTATACACACAATCGAAGGGAACCATCAGCCTTGGTAGCAAACACAACTGGTGCTCCCCACTTAGAAACACTTCTTATGATAAATTCCTTCTTCAAAAGATCGCTTATTTGCACCCCGAGCCCTCGCTGCTCCCTTGGCGCCATACGACGAAGTGGCATCACTGTAGGTCTGGCATCTTTCACTAAATCAATACAGAACTCAATCTCTCGATGTGGTGGAAACCCGGTCACTTCCTCGAAGACGTCCGGATACTAGCCAAACACGGGCAAACCTGACAACTCATCATGCGGGATGTCGAGGGAATTTAGAAAACTAGCTGTTACCCTATCACTAGGTAGACCACCATTCACTACCCTCCGACCATCATTCGCTCTAGATTTCACCAAAAAGCCCTCACAGTCTACCACCACCCCATATCTTTTGAGCCAATCGACTCCTAAAATAATGCCAAACCCAGTAAAGCCCAAAACAAAGCAATCACAAACAAACATGCATCCATGACTCGATAAGACCACATTACGACAAATCGTACTAAGGCTAGTCGAACCACCAATCGGGTTCGTCACTACTAAAGGTCTAACGACAATCTCGGGCTCCAATCCCAACCTATCTACCAGGTCACTAGATATGAAAGAACTGGAAGCTCCGGTATCAAACAAAACTCTAACAGTAACATCATAAACAGAAAGCATACCTTGAATAATGACATTCTTTCCCTTCTCCGCCGCAGTTGGGGCATTCGACGAAGAATGAACAACATTAAGGGCATATGCTTTCACCATATGCTTTTCTTTAGCGGGTTGCGGACACTTGTCCTTTTGATGTCCCACTTGGCCACAGTTGAAGCCCTTCCTATCCGCTGGCTTGGCCCAACAATTACTAGCATAATGGCGCTTCTTACCACAGCTGAAGCACTCAACATCTTTCTTATTCTTTTTCTTCCGGCCATTCTTGGTCTGATTCTGCTTTCTCTTATTCTGAGAACCGTTCTTGCCTCCACCGCCTGCCTGCGGCTTTGGCTCCTCTACAGATGCAACCTCAATCTTCGACTTAGGGTAAAGAATCTCTGACCTCAATGCTTTCCCCACAATCGATTCAAATGTCCCATCGATGTGGTTAAGAAGCCTTTTGCCCCAAGTACTGATCCAAACCAATTATAAACTTCTCATTCTTCTTCTAGGGAGTGTCAACGAGGGATAATCCATACTTCGATAAAGTATCGAATTCTGCAATGTACTCCGAGACTGTCCTACCATTCTGCTGGAGTTCCAAGAATTTCTTAAATAGCACTGACTTCTGAGCAGCTGGAATGAACTTATCGCTAAAGCGAACCTTAAACTGATCCCAAGTAATCTGATCCTAGGGAGTAGCTGCCTTTATAGCATTCCACCAATTCATTCCCCGTCCTTGCAGCTGACGGGATGCTAGCTTTCTTTTCATCGCATCCTCGATACACAAGTCTTCGAAGATACGCTCGCAGCTATCCAACCAATCCTGAACATCCGTAGCTGAATCTGTTCCATGGAACGGCTTTCCACCAAGACTAGTGTAATCTTTGCATAGCTTGGCAAAATCAGCTCTAGGCGCCTGCACCACTGCACCACCACCATTAGCAGTATTAGGGATTTCCCTCTGAACGTCCCAAAGCATCTCTCTCATTAAGTCGGTGAACATAGACCTCATGTCAGGAGCATTCCCATTGTTGGCTCCTCTACCAGCACCCCTCGTATATCGCCTCATCATTCAATCTGTAAAGAGAAACGATTAACCATCCTCTTTGTGGTGTCAGTGCAGTGTGACTTCATCCTTTGCTATACTAATAGTATATATATAACTTTTGAAAACCAAAATAATCACAAATATGTGCTCTCATATACGTATTATCTCTCCCTGGTGTCTTTCCCTAGGTTAACTATGCAATCTAGAGCTCTGATACCAAGTGTGACGACCCGCCCCGCACCAGTTGGCATTTCCTCTGAAAGTGCGCTGTATGCATGCCCGACTGGCCCGGAAAGAACGCCAAAGAAAGGAAAGAATAGAATGAACTAATCAAGAACCTGTAGAATGTCTCACAGTGCATGGATTAAAATATAATAATAACATACTTGACATATAACAGGTGAGACAGTGCAAAAGCTGAAACTAAACATCATAGCAGCGGAAAATCCAAATACAGCTTATGATCCACATCATCATTAATACAATCTCTAAAGAAAAACAAAGGAAGGGTGCACTACTAATGCCCAAAGTAGTGACCAGCAGCGACACGGGGAGAATATCTATATATATGATACGTGAAAGCCTCCTGCTCGTCTCCGGTACAGCTACTTGTGCTTCATCAGTTAACCTGTCTCTAGTCTACTCGTGAGAGCACCCAGAGTAATAAGAAGAGACATAAAACTCTGGGACAGACAAAAGTTTGGTATAAGCGATAAGCAGCAAAACAGAACAATAACAGGTATACTAATCCATACTTGAACCTGGACCTGCAACCAAAGAGTTAGCACTACATACTGTACAATACTCTAAGGTGCCACTAACACATGGTTTAAAGAATACGGGGGTGGGTGTGTGCATGTCATAGTGATGGCAAACAAATCAAGCATGGAAACCATCCTCACGTCTCTCACTCAGTGCGTAAAGCATACGATGTCCACCACTCTCAACCACTAGACCCATCGAAGTAGTGACGGAGTTCGACCTGTACGACTACCGCTACCACCAAGCTTACCCTACGGAATCATGACTAAATCTTTACAAATGACCCCGCTTCATTGGTCTATAGCCCATCAGTCGTGCCTAGACCACTGTGGTCCTAAATCTATTCACGTACCCCCTACACATAGTGATCCAAAGTCATAGACATCGACAACCCATTAGCACACGTCCCGCAGCAAATCCCAACTCATGAAGTTAATTCGTTGGTTCCCAACTGGATCTTGAGTTCACTTCCCATTTGGACTTCCCTTGCATCTCAAGTTTTGGTCGAATTGGACTTGGTCTTCAGAAGAGTCATCGCATAATCTCAGCTCCAATCCGGTTCGGTTCGGTTTACTCGGTTCGGTTCGGGAGTCCCCCTTTCATTCAGTCGGTTTGGTTCGGTGCTCATGGATCCCAATCGGGTTCGGTGCTTAACTCCAACTCCAACTCCAAGCTTGGTCCTCCAATCCGATCCTGCTCCCTAGCTTTAGTCCGATCCAATCTCCATGCCCTTGCTTCTGATCTGGTCCCCTACTCGGCTCCTCAGTCGGTTCGGTTCGGTGCTCATGGGTCCCGATCCTGTTCGGTGCTTCACTCCCACTCCAACTCCAACTCCAAGCTTGGTCCTCCGATCTGATCCCGCTCCCTAGCTCTAGTTCGATCAAATCTCCACGCCTTTGCTTCTGATCTGATCCCCTACTCATCTCTGATCTAATTCCCAACCCAACTCCAACTTTTTGCAAATGGCCATCCTTCTTGCCAAAGCTTAGCTAGTGCCAAGTTCCGATTCGGTTCGTATTCCTCTTGCCCAGTCCACCGATCCGATCCGATCCCTATAATCCGATCTGATCCGGTCCGAAACTCTGCACATTTCCTGCAACTTTTCCAACGACTGTTTTACGCCATACGACGGCGTTTTCAACTAATCTAACAGTTCTAATCAATCACAAAGCATACCATACAGTCATAGGAACATGTATAATCAACCACAAACATCAAAACAACAATATGATGTATTAAAATGGATCAAACATAGCCAAAAATCCATATTTTCCCTTAATCATGTTTAGGCATAACTAATGATATGATTAGCAAAACTTAACCAAATTATCCAAACTTTTTGACAGAGGCCTAAAATATCATTTCGAATTTTATAAATATTTTTCCAGATTTTTAACATGTATAAATTCCCTAATTATCACTAATTACCCTTAATTAACCATAATTTATGAGGAACTATGCAAATCACTCACCTTGGCCACAAATTAACTTTAGATCTGAAATAAATCTCTGCTTGGCGCTGTTCCCAAAGCTATACAGCAATTCTACCTCGATTCTTGTGCTAATCCTCTTTGATTTGATGTAGATTTGGCTTAATTAGTGATTAGAAGGTGATTTGGGGTGTTTTAGATGTTGGAGGCCATTACTAGGGTTCCTAGAATGAAAGTGGCGGCTACTAAATTGAGAAAAATGGTGTTCTCTAAACCTTACAGCCCTTAGATACCCCCAAAGCCCGAAATTCCCCTTTGGGCCTAGCTGTTAATCACCCGGTTAAGCCCAATTATGCTGTTTTTCACCTCCTGAAACTTGTTTCAGCCATCTATCCCAAACGGTGAGTCCGTTTGGCTAATGTGACCACTCTACGGAAAGGTAATCCATCATCCGGATCTAATGGAAGTGGTTTCAGGTTAAAACTCCTTTCTAATCAAAAGTTATTGCCAAAACAAGATCAGCTAGGGGTAAAACGGTCATTTAAAAATCGGCCAAAATCATGAACATGGGAAATGACCCCAATAATCATCTCCCAAAGTTACATGACCATACGACTTCTTATGTGAATGAAATAAATGTTCTACGATCCTTTGGTGCGTAGAATGCGGGTCGTTAAAGAAACAGACAGAACTAAGTGTACCCTAAGTCCTACACCCAAGCGATCGGCTCTCTAATACATAAATACCTTGTTTCGACCCCATATTAGGGTGTATCACTCCCTAAAGTGGCAACCTATTGGCACAGACCTATTTACATATGTCACGGTGTCTTACATCCTCAGAGCAGACCGGATCCATGCACACACATGATCCGGTTGGAACGCGCCATTAACACCCCTCGCCATTATCAGAATGAACTGCTTATAATTAGTTCAGTAAGCGTGCCCGGACCTCTACATAGTGTGGGGTCAAAGTTTTGATACCAGAAAAGGGTTACTGACTAATATGGGTCCCAAACAACAGATGACACAAGTATTTCCCCTCCTAACCTTGTGTCCCCGGACTAGCAGATTTCAGATTAACATTTTTACAGGTTTCAGACAGTGTTCAGATTACTAGTTCGCAGATCAGACAATCAAGTTAACAAGTTTTCAGATTAACAGATCAGATGTATAGATTTAACAGACTTACAGATTGTCAAACTTTGTATTGGGACTACAGATTCACGAAATGGGTTTATTAGATTCATCGGTCCAGTTGGTTTAACCCTATCCACCCAACACGTTTTTAGACACCACATTTCTCTTAAACTTTGCATTAATTAAATATTAATGCATAGACTTCTCACATTAGGTCGGTAGCTTGTGGCCGCTGGATGTGCCAGGCGGTTCTGGGCAGACTTCTGCCACAAGCCAGACCTAACCTAGTGTCTAAGCATATTTTAGTTATGCCTACGACCTCTCACACTAGACTGATAGTTTGCGGTTGTTGGTTAAGCCGGTTGGTTCCGGGCAGGCTTCTACCACAAACAGAGTCTAACCTCGTGTCCTAGCCAATTTATTCCGATACAGATTATACAGATATTAAACTAATTATGTCCATTTAACAGATTAAACTTCTTCACTGGTTACAGCAGATTAATCAAATTTCCATGTTTTACTCAATTTTAGATCGAGCCTACGAATTTTCATATTCATACCCAAATTACAATTATTAGGCAATTCAACAGATAACAGATCTAGCAGATTAGGCGATTCAACAGATTAGCAGATTAGGCAATTCAACAGATAACAGATCTAGCAGATTAGGCGATTCAACAGATAAGCAGATTTGGCAATTCAACAGATTTAGCAGATAACAGATTTAGCAGATTAGGCAATTCAACAAATTTAGCAGATAACAGATTTAGCAGATTATATATTTCTAAAATTCTATTTATATATCTTGCCTAATCATAAATTAAGCCTAAACTTACATGCCTAAATTGTGGTCATAATTCATAATACAACATATGCCCAAATTTTTAGTTAAACTTTGCACAGTATAGAATATTCTTTAAAAGCCCCCAAATCATGATATACCATATGAATTATGCCTAATTATAGCCTTTAATGCCAAATATCAAAAAATCCCACTTTTTGGCGTATTCACATTGATAGTTATCCTATTATAATATAGGTCTCTATGCCTAAGTCACATATTCCTTTTTCAATTCATGAATCCAAAAATCTAGATCTTTAAATTATATACTCTCAAAATCAGATCTTAACTTTTATATGCATTATGTCCCTAAGTTTCAAGTCATATGATATCATACAATGATTCCTCTTCTTCCAAATTACAGAGTACACACAGATCTAGATCTAATTTACAACATATGTCCATTTCTCAAATCAGTCAAAGATCAGTCATGTCCAATTATGCATTATCCATTATTTGTCACAAAATTTAGCGTTCGTGCGTTAATCTCTTATGAGATTTGGCGTAGGCTCGTGGTAGCCAGGCTATATACAAAAAGGAAGAAAAGAGGGAATAGATACAGAACAATCACAATAATATTAACAAGATAGATCCACAGAAAAGTATGCATAACCTCAGATCCAGATTCACAAAAATGTCAAGATAATTATTAAATTTCATATCTGAAAATAACTGTACTCACAAAAAGGGAATGATTCTTGATTTCTGGGATCTGTATTCTGACACTGAATAGCACTCCTTTGGCGTAGACTATCGATTAGATTAGAAAATAGTTGTCCTCTTTTAATTCTATTTAGATTGGAAGAAGATGCACTAGTTCTAGTTTTGATTCTAGCTGAGTAGCGACGCCGTTTTTATTTTTAATTAGAATAGATGTAGAGTATAGGCAGAATGAAATTGTGTGGAGAGAAAGCTAGGTTTGGGGTTGTTTAAATAGCATAGGGGTCACGAATCTGGTCAGAACGGGCGTCTAAATACAAAAAATTCATCTATCCACGGATCTGGAAATAGGGGGGAGGTCGACCCTAGCGTCGACCCTAGTGTCGACCTGTTTACACAGGTCGACTCTAGTGTTGATCTGGGTCCTGGGCGGGAATTTTCCCGCCCAGCCCGGGTGTTGTTTTTGAATTTCGAAATCTGAATTTTGAATTTTGGGCTAGTTTTTATTGAAACTTCCGAAGGCCATATCTTCTTCATACGGAGTCCGATTTACGCAAACTTGGACTCTATTCCAAGCAGAATTTCGAGAAAAACACAATGGCGTAACCCGTTTCCCTTAATTATTCTGTTACAGTTTAATTATTCTCTGATTTGTCATTCTTATGTTCATAGAAAATATGGGGTGTTATAAACCATGTGTGTATATATTTTACGTACAGCTTGTTTTGTTAATAACTACTTAATACAAATTCCATTCTCGATGAACAAAATATGAAAACAGTTCAGATCGCGCCATCAAATACAATAGTAACATTTTCATGGCCTTATTCTTAATTATCTAAAATACTTATTTTTAGCTTATTAACTTATTATTGTTTATATTCAGTTTAATTATTTATGCCTATTTAGGGTATATTTTATGGGGTGCTACATGTTTTACACCCATGTTATTTATAGGCGTCCATAAAACATCCATTACTTGATTTTCTTATGCAGTGCAGACTTGCTAAAGTGAGCTTACTCCTAGCGTGTATGTGTAATACGTGATGCTATTTGTATGCAAAACACCTCTATATGTATATAATTTTTGTATGAGTTCTTGATGCATTCGTATTGCAAAAAATTCCTACCATCCAATCTAGCAACCACAATGCAACCATCGAATCCTAAAATATCCAAGAAAGACTGCAAAATTTTAAATTTTCATACCTTTCATTGAATTTTCTTCCTTATGCATTCGAACCAATTTAACTAGTGTTGCGAATCCCTGTAATCCTATGCTTCACAATACCTGTGGTGGAACAAGATACCAAGGGTTCCATCTTTGTCTACATTTTTTGATTAGGCTTTACAAAACTTTGCCACAATGTGAAGTTATATTATGGAATATAAAAGTAAAAAAAGGTCAGGGTCCTATCAATAAAATACCATTCATTTCATTAATATTGGGAAAGACCAAAATATAATGTCGACTTTCTTATCTTCACAAGTCTCCTGATAAAATTATGCTTTATCCTAAAGTCTAATCATAAATTTGGTTCGAGCAAAATTTATAGATGGTTTCCACCAACACTCACAACCTTCTTGAAATACTTCTAGAGTGTTACCTCGACCATCAAAAGTACTACTAACCCTAAAGATAAATGTTATTTCTACTGTCTAAGAGATCCAAGATGCAACTTTTTCTCTCATCCCCAAAGCTCTTGCTGTCTTCAGTTTTCCCTCTAGTCTTCATTTGAGGTGTGACCTAAAAGTTCAATAATTCCATAAAACAAAATTTCTAATTCTGACTAACCTACATTATAGTCTATACTAATAATAACTAACTATTTTTCGACGCTCTAATTTTGTAGGAATCTAAATTCCAGTAAAAGATTTGCAACAATTTTCATAAATTTGCCCAAATAATAATACTAACATATAAAAGTATAAGGAATGGGTATTGTTTTATTTTGAATAGATAGTGTAAACTACGTGTCAACATATAACATTACAACTCCCACCTCTTAAATTTATGTATATTCCTTATAATTTCAAATATAGTCTTTTTGTGAAAAACGATAGGCTAATGTAACAACCCGCTCATTGCACGATAACAGAATTAAATACATTATTTAAATATATCATCGTATCCGATATGTGTCCAAAAAAACACATTTTGCATATGATTGAATTTGGATTCGGTACCACTTCCATTGGTTCTGGATCATTGTTTATGACCTTTTTGACTATAAGCGTAGATACATTCGGAGTTAGGTAAAATTTAGTCGTTTTTTCATTTGAGTATATGACCAAAAATATCACTTTTCGCATACGGATGAATTTGGACTTGAAACCACCTCCATTCAGTTCAATACGTCGTTTAGGAGTTCGAAAAGTATAAACTTCGATATATTCCGAGCTTTGGAATTTTGGCACCTTGGTTAGGACTTGGTTAGCCAACTAACCCACTTCCTTTAAGTGCCAATCATCCCGCTCCCATTCATTCATTCCAACACTTAGAAAAAAAATAGAAAAATGGAGAGTTGAATGGGAAATTAAAACTCCCTAAGCCTTAGCTTAATCTTGTAGCTCCAATTCTTGAGGAAATCAAGTATAGAGGCGGGGTGTTACAGTTGGTATCAGAGCCACTTTACGGAATAGTGTAAGATAGTATAACGATGGTATTGTCTTAAGTCTCTCTCGGGAATCGTGCTTTAGGGTTTTAGTTAGAGTCTTAAGACCCGTCATAGCTTATCTTCCTATACGATTCCATTTTGATTGAATTCGCATCGTTTGAATTCATGCTAGACTGACTTGTTCCTCCTTCTTTTTCCTTAAAAAAGCGAAATAGTTGGTCGTAACCATGCATGTAACAACCCGTATTTTTGTAACATGTTAAGACTATAAATCAAGGCAGAATTAAATTTTAAAATAAGAATCAGGGAAAACGGGTTGCGCCATTGCGTTCGTCTCGAAATTCTGTTTGAGATAGAGTCCGAGTTTGCGTAAATCGGAATCCGTATGAAGGAGTTATGACCTACGGAAGTTTCAGAATTCGATTTAAAATTCAAACAACCCGAAAACAAGTTCAAAATTCAAAACTGGGCTGGGCGGAATTTTCCCGCCCAGGACCCAGGTTGACCAGGGGGTCGAACTGGGTACCCAGGTCAACCATGTAGTCGACCTTGGGGTTGACCTACAGGTCGACATGACCTGCTTGGTCTGGTCCTGGCTCGGTTTCTGGGGCTTGGCTGTGTCACTAGGGATGATTTGTCACTTTCTGATTGGCTTCTCTTGAGACAGATGGCCTTGATTAACTCTAGCTTCATCGACAACTCTAATTAGTTTGAAATTCAATATAAACAATCCCCTAGCCCCATTCTCTTTACACTATTCTTCTTCCATTATGCTACCTGTGATATAATATAAATAAATAAATAAAATAATGGCGTCGCTACTCTGCTGGAATCAAATCTAGAACTAGTGCATTTTCTTCCAAATCCGAATTAGATAAAAAGAGAACTACTGCGAATCTTCTTCTATAATCCAATCAAGGCAAGTGCAGTTATTTTCCGATATGAAATTTAATCATGATCTTGACATAATTATAATTCTGAATCTGAGACTAGGCCCTTCTTCTATTTATCAGATTTGTTCCTCTGTTTTATTATTCTGTTTGTTCTGTATTTCTTCCTCCTTTCTTTCTTTTTGTTTGATAGCCAGGCTACCACGAGCCTAAGCCAGATCTCATAAGAGATGGACGCATAAACGCTAAATTTGGGAAGAATATTGAATGAGGCATATTTGGGCAAAATCAATTTGTAACTGATTTGAGGATACAACGCATGTTGTAATTCTGGACATAAATTTGGGGCATATTGCATAAGACGATCTATGACTTGGAAGGAGAGGATTATTGTGACTTAGAACATAAAGAACACAGGTTGAACTTAGAACGTAAATCTGAGACATATAATTGGGCATGTTGTATTTAAAACATAAGGTGTATTTAACATATGTCTTGATTTTTGAGGCATAAAGAATATTGGACATATTACTTGGGATTCGTGGCATAAAGTTTAACTGTGAACATGTAACTGATTTGGATGCATAGTACAAGTTGTAATTCAAGATCTAGATCTGGACATACTATATATATTATAGTCTGAAATTTGGAAAAAAGAGAATTAATTTGCATTTAACTTAGGTGTAAAGATCCATATTAAGATCGGATAATTATTAAGTGTGAATACACCTATGTAAGGTGGGGTTTTTGGATATGTGACATGCATTGTAATTAATGGCTATATTTGGCATAATTTATATGTAAGGTTTTTGGAGAATATTCTGAACTATGCAAGTTTAACTAAAAATTGGGACATATGTTATATGGTGGATTATGACCATAATTTGGGCATATAAGTTTAGGCGTAACTTATGAATTAGGCAAGATATGTGAATAGGACTTTAAGGAATGTTTAAACCGGCTAAAATTGTTATCTGCTTATTATGTTAAATTTGCCTAATCTGCTAAACCTATTACTTGTTTAATCTGTTGAATTGCCTAAACTGTTACATATGTTGAATTGCCTAATCTGCTAATTTTTCCTAATCTGCTAAATCTATTGAGTTGCCTAATCTGCTAAATCTGTTGAACTGCCTGAGCTGCTAAATCTGTTAAATCTGCTGAAAAGCTGAATGATTGTAACTTGTGTATGAAAATCCGTAGGCTCGACCTAAGATTGAGTAAAACATGTTAATTCGATTAATCTGCTGCAACTTGAAAAAGAAGTCAAATCTGTTAAATTGACATTAATAGTCTGATATTTGTATAATTTGTAATGGAATAAACTAGTTATAATAAAAATGTTGAGGCGCGAGGTTAGACTCATGTTTGCGGTAGAAGCCTGCCCGGACCCAACCGGCTTAACCAGCAACCGCAAACTGCTAGTCTAATGTGAGAGGTCGTAGGCACAACTAAAATATGCTTAGACACGAGGTTAGGTCTGGCTTGTGGCAGAAGTCTGCCCGGAACCGCCCGGCTTATCCAGCGGCCAAAGCTACCGACCTAATGTGAGAGGTCTGCGCATTAATATTTAATTAATGCAAATCTGAGATAAATATGATGTCTAAAACGTGTTGGGTGGATAGGGCTAAACCCACTGGACTGATGAATTAATAAACCTGTTTCATGAATCTGTAGGCCCAATACAAAGTTAGACAATCTGTAAGTCTGTTAAAACTATACACCTGATCCGTTAGTCTGAAAAACCATTGACTGGTTTTTTGATCTGTGAACTAGTTGATCTAAACTCTGTAGGTCCGAAAACTTGTAAACAAGTTAATCTGAAATCCATTAGTCTGGGGACACAAGGTTAGGAGGGAAAATACTTGTGTCATCTGTTGTTTGGGACCCATATTAGTCAGTAATCGTTTATGGTATCAAAACTATGACCCAACAGTAGGTAGGGTCCGGGCACGCTTACTGAACCAATTATAAGCGGTTCATTTTGATAATGGCGAGGGGTGATAATGGTGCGTTCCAACCGGGTCATGTGCGTGCATGGATCCCGGTCTGCCTCTGAGGATGTAAGGCGTCGTGACATCTGTAAATAAGTCTGTGTCATTCAAAGGTTGCCACTTTAGGTTGTGATACACCTTTCTGTGGGGCTTGCACTTATGTATTAGGGAGCCGATCACTTGGGGTAGATTTAGGGTACGCTTAGTTCTTTCTATTTCCGTTGAGGTACCGTCTGTTTGTTGGGTAGTAACACCTGTCTGTTTCTGCGTGGTACCGTCTGTTGGGGTGGTAAAGGCCCATTTACTAGTTTACACCTAATTCTAACATTCTGTTTATGTAGGGATTATTTTGTTTCCATCTCTGATTCCGTTCTTGTACCTTCTGTCTGTTGGGGGTGGTAAAGGCCTATTTCTTGCATTCTGTTTCTGTATAGATTATTATGTTCCGTTTCTATTTCAGTTTAGACATTAGGTTAACACCTAATCCTGTTATACTTGTATTAGTGCAGAAAAGTAAGATGTAAGTAAGAAGCATAACTTGGGCTATATCATTCTGTTTCTTCTGTTTAGCTTAAGTATACCTGTTACTCCTTTTGCTGTTGTCTCTTATCCAGCTTTATTTTCATGTCATGATATTATTATCTGTTCATATGTTGAAAGTCGGTGGACTTACCAGACTTTATGTCTGACCTTGCTTGTTTTTGCCCCTTTTCTTTCGTTCCCCCCCCCCTCAGGTTTTTAGGGTGGAAATATAGGAGCTTGATTCTGATTTTCTCTGCTTGAAGTATCACTTGGCTTTGGCTCTATCTTTCCATGGCAGTTTATGTTAGGGATTATGACTTTAAAAACTATGCATTCTGAAGGCTTTTGTACAAGACCGATATTTTGTACTTGAATTCTGATATTGTGATTTGAAAAGATGTAAGTAAACTTATTTCGATTTCTGTTGTAATAAAGTTATAAAATTTTCAATTACTGTTTTATCTGTCTTGTAAATTTCTATTCTGTCTACTAAAACGCTCCATCAAAGTTAAGGCATTCCCTTTGTGAGTGATTTAATGGAGGTGGGGTGTTACAATGTAAGTGCCTGTTCACCCAGTGTACCTCCTACTGGAGGGGTGTTTGAGTATCTAGTGACCTATTTTTGGTCCTTTAGAATAGTTATCGACTCGTTCTCTTTCGGGTTGATTTCTATAGTCCATCTAGGTCCCGTGTGCTCTAGTGGCGCTTTTGTTTCATTCTTTGACTCGAGTTGCTAATCGATGTCTGTTTGTCCTATTGTGTATCACACTTATCTTGATGATCATTTATGATTCTTGTAGTTGATTGATCATTGGATATCTTGCCCGTGCGTCGTTACGCCCGACTTAAGCACCTTTGATCCTGATATTTCTTGATTTCTAGTCAAGATTGTTTCATATGACGTTACGTACCAAACATGGTCTATTGATCACTTGTCATTCGGTATCTCCATACCATGTCTTTGTGACTAAACCTACTCCCTTGTTGTCAGCTATCTAGTTCTAGTTCGGTGTGAGATCACCAAGCCTTCTGGCTAAAACAACTCATTTGTTACCTCGTTGTGCCGATGTGAGTCACTAAGCATTTGTGTTAAATTAACTCAACAAATGCACAACGATACATTTGTGTTACCTCGTTGCGTTCCAAACTCAAGATCAAGAATGAGGGAAAGCATCCCGCTTCTTATGATCCCTCTTCTTATGTCAGGGTACGTGCCATTAATTCCTTAATGTCATTTACCTTGTTCAGAGATTATTTTATTTGTGTTCTGTTGATATGCGTCGATTATGTTCTTTATTATCAAAGGATATCATTTGTGTTTTATTCATAAGTTGATGAAGGAGTTTTATTTCCTTTATGCCATCTCGAATGATTTATTGAATTTTTATATTTTCATGAGTTCTGCGTGAACATTAGAAATTGTGAGGATTTTCTTGTGTTAACTTGTCCATCGGGTGTAGGGCTGTCAATGGGTCGTGTCGGTCGGGTTCGGGTCGGGTCAAATCGGGTTCGAGTTGATTTATAAACGGGTCGGGTCAACCCGTTTATTAAACGGGTCATTTTTCCCAACCCTAACCCGACCCATTTATAAACGGGTTGACCCGACCCGACCCGTGTAACCCGTTTAACTAAACGGGTCGGGTCGGGTCGGCACATTTGACCTGCTACTATTATTTAATAATACAAACATTCAAAGAAACAAAGCCAAACATCATCAGTATATATCATAACACGACTGACGTAAACCTACTAATTACCATATAAAATCACCAAACAGCACAACATATAAGTTTGAAGTTCGCTCTTCTTTGCCCTTTTTTAATTTCGTCTGTACCTGATTTCGTTCTTAAAATTTGGATATTGCATACTGTACTAAACGAGGGAATATGATGCGTAACGTAAATTGTATGCGTCCTTTTATAGTTCCTTATTAAATTGCAGAATTTAAGTGACATAAAAGATCAGTTTATAGTTTGTGCTATTAAAAACAATATGCATTTAAGTGACTAAAAAGATCAGTTTAGTCTTGAATAGAAAAGTTTGCTCTCTTCTGTTTAGCATCAGTGTATTAAAAACAATATGCTTCATTTCTCGGATGATGCTAGAGAACTAAAGTTTTATGTTTTATGTAAATGTAATTTCAACGTTTTATGCTTTGTGAATGCATGATTCTGGTATATTTTATGTAAATGTAATTTCAATGGTTACGTGTTAGTTGCTACTTGCTACAAGTACATAAATTAATTTAACATTTCCCTTTTTTTAATATGTTAAATGGGTTTAGCGGGTCAATTTCGGGTTAGCGGGTCAACCCTAAACCCACCCATTTATAAACGGGTCAAATTCGGGTTGACCCGGAAATGACCCGCTAACTAAACGGGTCGGGTTGACCTGCTAATTTTCGTGCGGGTTTCGGGTCGGGTCACGGGTCATGTAGGAAATTGACAGCCCTAATCTGGTGCATTAAGGATCTCGAACGAGACATGAGACGCTATGTTGTAGTTCGGAATTCCTAAACACCATTATGTGACAATCCGAAATTCGAAATGATTCCTATAATTAAAATTCACTCCTAATGAGTTAATCAAAATAATAAATGCAATTTTTCGTAATCGTTTGATATTTTTCTAGATTATTTATCTCTAGATTTCCTTGGAGCAATTCCAAGAATTTGAGTGGTTCAAGATTTTTAATTAGAAATTATCTTGAATCTTATCTTTGAGTAAAGTGAATAACTCCAGGAACAACCCAAAAAGTTATTTACTTATATCTCTTGTTTCCGGATTTCAGATCTTTGATTTTCAAGAATTCTTAGTATTGAGAATCTCGCCTAATTCTTAATCCTTTTTTCGATTTGCTAAAGAGAATTTAGTATTCTTGTGATTCCATGGGTCTTCTTATTTTCTTTAGTGAACAATCACTCGAGAGAATGGGAGTTCCCGTTGGGGAGGGAAGATTTGGGTTTTGCGATCCGTGGCAAACTAAATAATTCTTTTCTTCGAATCTATGATCTAGTTGATCATCCGGAAGTGCTATAGTCAATTCACTTATGGACGTAGCCTTGCATTGTTCTTAGAAATGAATATCGAAAGGATGATCTCTTTTGATATTTCCTCCTTTGTTTGTTTGAATCATTTGGATTGACAATTGTCTCCACACGTTTGTTAACCCTTGCTAAATAAATTTTTGGGGATTACGACCTCTTTGGTTTAATCTCATCTTGTTGTTGAAATTGTCTATTGTTTCTTTGATTGATTGCTAATGTTTATGCGATTTGAGATTTTTGGCGGAAAATTATCTTAAATCCTATTATTCCGAAGGGTAAGTTGTGCACTACTTATCCATCGCCTTCTCGATGTTTCCGATTTTCTAAAATTGATACCTGAGTTTCTAAATATTGGGAATTTCGTATATTTCCTAACTATTCGTCTTTATGGTTACTAAATGAGATTTAGTACCTGGTTAGAAATCGATTTCCCCGAATAGTTCATTTGTATTCCATTACCAATATTTGATTATCTATTTGTGGTTCATTGGTATTCCATTACCAATATTTGTTTATCGGTTTCTAGCTCGTTGGTATTCCGGTACCAACCTTGAATCATTGATATTAAAATTGATTATTCCATCGAGAATTGCTCTCCTTAGCTAAATTCATAGGAATCTCTGTGTTGTGCTTTTGTTGGTGTCAGCCACCTTGTCGCAAGACTAAAATGCTCAGGTTCGGTGTTCACTACATTGTCGTGATTGAGTTTTGGGAATGGAATAGTCAATCCTCGTAATTTCCCATTTCGTATCCTAAGAGAAATATCTATTATTGATATCTTACGTCTATAGGACCCAGTCCTGTGGCTCCTTGAAATTCCAAATTAGATTCGCTTGGTTTTTGTGTGTTCTTTTGATTCTCATTCCCTTGAGAATCTTACGAAGGAAGGCGAATCTTTTTGAATTCATAGCGCTTATGAATTTTTCTGGAATTATTTTACCCGTTTGGGATGACTACCTTCATGGATAATGAAGTTCGAGATTGAACTCTAGTTTTTATGATCTTGTGAAACGAAATTGGGATCTCACCTAGCCGTTGGTTTGACTGTTTCATTGCACATCGGTTCTTGTGTTACCACTCCATGGTATTATTTTTGGTTGTTACTTATTACTTCAATCTTAAGGAATTGCGGGGAAGCAATTCTTTTAAGGGGGAAAGTCTGTAACAACCTGCTCATTGCACGATAACAGATTTAAATACTTTATTTAAATATGTCATCGTATCCGATGTATGTCCAAAAAGTCATATTTTGCATACGGTTGAATTTGGATTCAGTACCACTTCCATTGGGTCCGGATAATTGTTTGTGACCTTTTTAACTATAAGCGTCGATACATTCGGAGTTAGGTAAAATTTGGTCGTTTTCTCATTTGAGTGCATGACCAAAAATATCACTTTTCGCATACGGATGAATTTGGACTTAAAACCACTTTCATTCAGCTCAAAACATCGTTTAGGAGTTCGAAAAGTATAAATTTCGATATATTCCGAGCTTTGGAATTTTGGCACCTTGGTTAGGGCTTGGTTAGCCAACTAGCCCAATTCCTTTAAGTGCCAATCATCCCTCTCCCATTCATTCATTCCAACACTTAGAAGAAAATAGAAAAATGGAGAGTGGAATGGGAAATTAAAACCGCCTAAGCCCTAGCATGATCTTGTAGCTCCAATTATTGAGGAAATCAAGTATAGAGGCGGGGCGTTACAGTTTATACCAACTCTAATGACATTTTAGAAAATAGAATCTTAATTGAATATCTAAGACTGAATTAGGCGACAATTAAGTCTCCTAAAATGTCTAATGACATTTATTTCTTATAAAATGTTCGATTGTAACAATAAATGCTCCATTTTAAAATTTATAATGGTTTGTAAATATTTATTAAATACTCATAAATCCTTAAATTAAGAGTAAACTAATTTATCCTACTATAACGATTATCTTTTATTTGCATGTTGAATGTAATCCTCAATACACCTCAAAAATGATAAATGTTTTGAGATAAATGCTCATTTTTATTTCGAACCAAGACCCTAATAATTTAGTGTTAAACTAAGTAGCAATTAATTCTTTTAAAAACATTCATTTCTATATTTTCAAATTAGGTTGTTACTTTCAAAAATATGTTTTAAAACACTAGTCTAAGACTACATTCACTTTAGCAATAAGGTTTAAAGCTTTTACACATATACTCCTATCAAATTTCGCATTAGTGTACGTTTGAATTTTGAAATTCCTTAATTATTCATGAATATTTTAAAAAAACATAACTATTCATTACACTTTTATTTTCTTAGTGGGAGCGATTTACATTAATAATCATAAATAAACTATGAATTATTAAAGTAAACTATTATAGTAGTCATTTACCGTTTATGACACTTCTAGTACTATTATCTTCTAATATACTCATTATTATTTGAAAATTTTACTATCAAAATTCTACCCAAATTCTAGCAAATAAATTTACTATCCATTATCTTTCAAATGAGTATATATATTTCGTTTATCCCACCAAACCACTGTATGTCTTCTTTTCTTTCTCCTTTTATTTCTACTATAATGTCAAAATTATTGTCACAATTTATACAAGATTTTAAAGAAAAGAATCTTTGCAACCTAACACATGAAATATGGGTAAAAAAAGTGTTAGAACCTTTTAGTTCATATATTTTTTTTCTTAAAACTCATGAACGTAAACCGTTTAATTTACCATTAATTATCTATTCATTTTAAAGAATTCATCTAGTATTTCATAAAAAAATTGTATTTCTTATTTGTTTACCATAGATAATGGTAAAATTTTCAAGGCCTTTTAGAAATATCTTTATTTGTGAAAGTCTTATTTTTTAACTCTTCCCTAAATAGGAAAAGATCCATAACTTAAAATTTCTACAAAGATATTTCACATTTTCTATAAAATTGCATTTTTACCAATAATTTGGAGATATTATCAAAAATCCGTTTTTATAGATTTCTTTACATTTTTGATATTTTTGTTTGAACTTTCTTATTATGCCTCTTATCATTCTTACACGCTATTTTACGAAAGTATATCTCCTTTATTAAATCCTTTCTTCTGTGTTCTTTTTTTTCCATTTCTCGACATTCCTAATAGTTGACTATACAAATGTCCTTTATGTCCATCTTATCCGTTAGATAAGGCTTACTCTTACATTTAGTTCCTTATTTAAAATTGAATATTCATACCTTCACATAAATGGTCTTTATTGTCTCATTAATATTTTCCGTTTCTAATATATTTTAACTTGTTGACTGCTTAGTGTTCTTTTTTAAAATTTGAATCTACATATTTATTAATATGAAAGTTTATTCAATTTAGCAAAAGATGTTCTTACATTTTTCCTGAGGCCTTAACATATCCTTATTAGTGGTTATCCTAATAGACACCTATTTCAAATCCTTCCTAATAAAATTTCCTTATCTTTCCCATGAATGATAAATAAGCCACTAAATTGATCTCCAATTATTATCAATAAAATAGGGAGTTTCAATCCTTTCCATATTTCTAACTTTGTGGCTTGAACAATCTTTATGTACTTATAGGCTTCTAAATAAGTAAGGAAGCTACTAAATTACTACATGATTTCTAGGGTGTTTCTAGAAATTAAGGTCAACTCTTTCCTAGAAGGACCAACAAATAATATTTTGTAGAGATTCGCGTACCATACATACATACATATATATATATATATATATATATATTTGTATATACTTATATATAGTAAAATTTCTGAAAATTCATTTTCAAAATAAGATGTACGCCTCTCATATGTATCATTGACCAATTTTTTGGAAAAAGCTGTCGTGGTTCATTGGATTGAAGCCCAACGTCAAGAATTTTCAGCATCGGTCGGTTGACCGATAGAACGACCTGTACTTCAAATATCTAGAAAAGATTTGGCCCAAGTTAATCTCCTTCAAGCAACGGCATCTCATAGCCCCAAAGTAATCGCTATCCTAAAGTGACTGAGTCAAAGCGCTTCCTTAAAGTTCAGATCGACCAAAAATTTCTGGGTCTACATGGAAATATCCAGCTGAGTCATTCAATACACGGCCCGATTCTCAAGGCATTAAAGGCGGTCAACCACTTTCGGACAAAGCTCTACTTTTGATACACCTCATCTCGAGTGCCACGTAAGCCACCATTTTCGAGGATACTATTAATCAATAGTAGAGCAGGTCCAACCACTGCAACTACTTCCAGTGATCAAGCTCTACGTGTCCGAGTCTGCGAAAGAGGTAAGCCACGTGGCGGCCCGCTCAGCCCATTTCTTCACCTACAAATACATCCATGCTGAAAATATAAAGGGACATCATTTTCACCACTTCAACTTTTGGTTGAACTTCTCCTCCAAAATAAAAATTTCTCCACAACAAAGTCCAAAAAATAGCCAATTCTTTCTCTTTCTTCAAACAGAAAAATCATTGTACTTGTAATAAAATGAAAGTTAATACATATAAAGTGGACGTAGGCACCATCTCTTGCCGAACCACTATATAAAGTCTTGCTTGTTCCCTATTTTCTTAACTTTATTGTATTTTGTGATTGTTATTTGTGTGCTCTTTACACGATTGGGGGCTGATTGTCACTAGTGACCAACTTTTGACATCATCACTTTGGCGTGCCAGGTGGGGGTATGCATCGACATACTGTACGACATTCAGCAAGTTCCGACCCATGGAGAACAAGCGGATGAAAGATGCAAAATCTTCCTGCCTCATGAATGCTGACGAAGCGAGACAAACGCTGTAGAGGTAAGTCAAGAAGCCTTCTCTCATTTGGACATGTCCTGATATATTACCTGGGACGACATGGACAAGATTATTGCCGAGTTCAGAGGCCAGATGACATCTTAGGGTAAGCTCCTCGAACGACAACAACAGTTGATAGATCACCTTCTCGCTTGGATGGAAAAGGGATTTAACGCTTCAACATCAATTCCTCCACTGGGCGTGGCTGGGGTTATAACCGATCCTCGGTCTGCACATGCAAGCCGCAGACTAGATCAGACCTTTGCTTCCTCCTAGTTCGGCTCCACCTCCCAACCAATCTCAGTCAGGAGTATCGCTTCCAACGACCAGCACAGCCGCAGCTGCAGATTCACAGGAGGTCCGCGATCATGATCTAGGTCGTTCGACCGTATTACCTCTACTCCATGTACCGGCTTAACCCCCCGGACCAATCGAGCAACCGCTGGGCCCATTGGGGTCAATGCCATTCCCATTACAACCCAGCATCTTACAACATACTCGTCTTATGCCACCTCTCCTTCAACCAAGAGCTGGTGGAGCCTTCCCTTCGAACCAGGGAAACCACTCTACCATACCGGTTCTTACCATGGTGGAGGAAAACACTACCATATATCCTTCTGACATCGCTTGGGGCGGGGGTACCAAGGAGCCCCGAACATCACATGTTATGCTGGATTAGCCCGGACCATTCATCGCGGGCATGGATCGAACCAATTCTCATCAGGTTCAAGGGGCGCCAGCCTTCCCAGAACCAACAACTACGATGGACCCTCGCCCTCAACTTTATTCAACTTTCAGAAGTCGATCCCAATCAACGGACACCCTTCCGAGCATGCTTTCGTTGGGCTCTGGTGCTGGAGCTCTCCTGAATGTAGAGCTGGATTCATGGCAGCGACCCCTTGGAGATGGATGCCAGCTTGCAAGCATCATCCGATGCTTCACCCAGGGCGCATCTTCTCAACGGGATATAGATAACATCCACTGCAGTCCCTTCACCAGGGAAATTAGGAACCCCCACAATCCTCTGGACTTCAAGTTTCCAGCCATTGAACCCTACGATGGTCAGACTGACCCGACCATCCATCGCATGCAATACATGCCCCATATGGAAGTACTCTCTATATCGACCAATGTTATGGCCAAATGATTCCAACTCTTTCTTATAGATATAGTCAGCATGTTGTTTTAGCAGCTAACAACGGAGTCGATCAGCAGTTGGAACACGCTGGTCACCCGCTTCATCGAGCAACTCAGAGTTCACATCTCCCAACCAAAAAGTGTCATGTTCCTGACCTCCATCAAGCAACGACCAGGAGAGCCACTTCAATCTTTCCTCGAAAGTTTCAACACCGCCATAACATCATCCGATCGCCCCGAGCCATCGATGGTGCTTATGGCCGCCATCGCAGGTGTCTAGAACTGATCAGAATTCTCAATCTCTTTGACCAGATATCGCCTCAAGGACATCGAAGATTTTTATGCAAAGGCCGAGTGATTCCTCCAAAAAGAAGATGCCAGCATTGATATAGAGAGCCTCGAGGTTCTTGCAACCAAACAAGGAGGTCCATCCAATGCCAATAGCCATAATAAAGGAAAAGGAAATACCTCAGAAAAGAATGAACGCAGTGTACGACCTCAAAGAGAGAACAAGTACGATCAGTATACTGAGCTCAATTCTTCCCTGCTCAACATCTACCTTGATGTACGACGATCCCTACCTTTCCCAAACCTCCTCGAAGAGAGTCGACCCAGAAAGAGCTTGATTCTTGAAAGCACTGCATGTTTCACAACATAGTCGGTCACAGCGCCAATGAATGCAGGCACTTACGCGATCTCATCGAGGATAGAGTCAGGCGAGAGGAGCTTCTCGAGTACATCAAGAAAAACAGACCGGCCATACTGCCACAATCTACTGCCCAAGCTCCTCAGGCCGGTCCTCGAGTTCCCAGAAACGGAAAGGGTCCTGAGCTTAGCACTCGCGACATCATCATCAATTAATAAGATTCATGTTTCTTATTTTCAATGTATTTTTACTTCATTCAATAAAATGGATATGTTGATGTACACATGAATGGGCTTAGGATTTAGCTCTTAGGCATGCTCTGGAATCAATAATTTTCCTCTTAGAATTTATTTCCATTTCCTTGTAATAGTTCTTTAGCAAAAATAAACCTTCTTTTGCAAACATGAATTATGTTTGAACGATTTAAGTCGAGCATAACGGACACTCTCCAAACTGAATATGGTCAGTGCTAAGCCATCGTTCGTAACGCACGATCCAAGCCTACCACCATAACTAAACATACTCCTTGAGCCGAGTATGGTAGAACTATCCTAAGCCGAGTATGGACCATACTCACCCCTTCTCTAAACTAAATGCACTCTCCACTTGTGGAACTTCTCAAATGATCTTACATAAGTCGAGCATAATTAACACTTGCCATAAGCCGAGTATGGAAAATACTCGCCATCCCCATAAGTCGAGTTTGGAAAATACTCGCCATCCCTGTAAGCCGAGTACGAAAAATACTCGCCATCTCTGTAAGCCGAGTATGGATAATACTCGCCATCTCTGTAGGCCGAGTATGGATAATACTCGCCAACTTTGTAAGCCGAGTATGGATAATACTCGCCACCCTTCAAAGCCAAGTGTAATTGTTGCTTGCCCATATATCCAAGCCGAGTATGGTTAATACTCAACCAATCAAGACCCAAGCCTTCTCCAGGCCAAGAATGTCCCACACTATCTACAGGTGTTGGATCTCATGATCGAAGTTGACAAATACTCTCTCGCCCTTAATACGGTCCTCGATGGTTGTCGGTTTTCTGACCTTTGTACGATCTACCTCGATCGTCGGTTTTCCTGGTCTTAATACAACCACCAGGGTCATCAGACTTCTGGCCTTAATACGGTTTGACGCAACCATCTCTATTCACGCATTGAACTTCGATACAAGGTTTAGAACACATCTTCTTTACCAAGAAAGATGTATTCTGAGGGGCAAAGTTTTGGCCAACTTTTTGGCAAAAGCTATCGCGGTTCAACGGATCGAAACCCAGTGTTAAGAATCTTACTTTTCATCATCGGTCGATCGACCGATAGAACGACCTATACTTCAAAAAGTCCAGAAAAGATTTTGCCCGAGTTAACCTCCTTCGAGCAGCGGCATCTCATGCCCCGAAGTAATCACTTTCCTGGACCGACCGAGTCAAAATGCTTTCTTAAAGTTCTTATCAACTAGAAATTTATGAATCTACATGGAAATATCTAACTGATTCATTCAATACTCGGCCCAATTCTCAAGGCATTAAAGGTGGTCAACCACTTCCGGACAAAGCTCTACTTTTGATAAACTCATCTCGAGTGCCACGTAAGCCACCATTTTCGAGGATACTATTATTCAACAGTAGACCGGGTCCCACTGCCCACAACTACTTCCAATAATCAAGCTCTACGTGTCCGAGCTCTGCGAAAGAGGCAAGCCACGTGGTGGCCCGCTCAGCCCACTTCTTCACATATAAATACATCCATGCAGAAAATGGAAAGGGACCTCTTTTTCGCCACTTCAACATTTGGTTGAACTTCTCCTTTATAATAAAAACTTCTCCATAGCCATGTCCAAAAAATAGCTAATTCTTCCTCTTTCTTCAAACAGAAAGAGCCTTGTACTTGTAATCAAAAGAAAGTCAATACATATAAAGTGGACATAGGCACCATCTCTTGCCGAACCACTATAAAAATTCTTACATATTCCTTATTTTCTTTACTTTATTGCATTTTGTGATTGTTATTCATGTGCTCTTCACACGATTGGGGGTTGACTTTCACTAGTGACTAACTTTTGATGTCAACACGTATAATTGGGTAACCTAGGCTTTGATACCAAATGTAACAACCCGTCTGCAATAAGCCTAAATCGCGACCCAGAAAAGGATCATCGGAACTTAGAGTCATTTTTAATATATTGTCAGTTCCTATAAGGATTACCTAAACATAGCCAAATAAAACAATGAAATAAAAATCTCTTTAAGGAATGGATAAAATATGATAACTAAAAATAGGTGTACCTATTTGCTTTTACAGATCTAAGCTCTCAAACGAAAACAACCTTAGATCCAATTAACCCATCCTTCCCTCATCTTTATGAACCCTTTCTTCCTGAAATCGCTTAGAAAACCTTTCCTTCTCAGGTGCCTTTCCACTTAGGCAACTACTAGAAGCTTCTAGTTATTCGAATGGGGGAAACTGTGTGAGAACGGCGAATGTCTCTAGCGTGGAGGCTAAACGGTTGTCAGTTACTCCTTAATGTCGATTTGATTCGCGTTTCAACAACCTGTCTGTGATGATTCATATTGACATTTGGGTATTCAATATAACTAGTTTAGTGCATCTTGTTGGCTGTACTGGTTTTTCAATTTGTATTTCTGGATGAAATCGTGTTTGAGGAGGTTTTTGGTTCATTATATGGTTATTGGATCTGGGGTTATACGTGAACTATTCGACCTATTCGAGTATGTTGATTACAAGTAAAGTATGTTTGGTCTCTGCATGTTTCGGTCTGCATCAACGAGCATCGGCAGAAACGAGATGCCTAACACTGAACTTGGTGTTGTTCGTTTGGTGTGCTTTGCCTACTTGTTCACTTACTGGATTACATGTTGCTTGTCTTTCAACTTTTATGTTGAGCGGTTTACAACTCGCGACTATGGGTGATTTTGTCAAGGTGTTAGTGCTATAGTTCAACGTAGTGCCATCAGTTCTATGGTGATTCGGGTGAAGACTTGCTCTCTCAATTTTGCTGTTGAAGTGTGGCCTTTTTGATCGTTTCATTCCAATCCCTTGGCAAGTCAGTTTTGGCAGCTATGCAATTTTTCTTTGGAAATACGTGCATGAATTTGCTTCATAACTTTGTTGTGGAGCTCAAGTAATTTGGACTTGTCACTGTTTGGTACTATTTTCTGAAGCTTAGCACACTTCATCCTTACCTCAACAATCAAGTCATGGAAGACTTTGGATACCTTGCCTTTATTGTAACAATCTTCTGTATTGTTTCTTATGTATTCAACATGTAATTCACCCCTATTAGAGTATGTAATGTTTACCTAACCTCCCTGCATGGAGTTAATGTAGATGCATTCGTAGACTAGTGGTGTAGCTAGCTTCAGTGCTCTAAGTCTGCTATGTTAGTGGAAGGAACACTATAAACTCCGTAGGTGGTGGACGATCCACCTAAAAAATCGACTTTAGCTGACTGTCAACAACGGTCACCTGTACTTATTTTGTATTTTTATTATTGGTTACAATAAAAAGGTGTTTGTGGTCACCTTAAAAGCCGGTTGGCTTTGCCAATAAAAAAAAGATGTACCATTGATTTAAATCATGTTAATGGCAATTACCCCAAATTCTAACTATTATAAAAGGTACATTAATAATAATATTATCCTATGAATTACCATAAACTGTCCAACATGATAATAATAGCTATAGATCCTCCTTCGTTAGACTCCAATCTCCATGACGGCATTAACCAAGCATTCCAACCTATTAACATATTCAATTATTATGAGGAGGGAGGTCAAAACAATAAGTTCCGATGAATGAAAATCACATAAGTTTAAGGAATAACTATTCCTCGTACTTGGCAGTATGAATTCATCAAATTATGTATGCGGAATCTAACACACGATCAAACGTATGTAATAATGAGGCGGCCTCTCATACAATCACTGTAACAACCCGGAATGTTGGCAATAAAAATTAATTATTATAATTTCAAAAACAGGAATTTTTGCAGATGATGGAATTTTTCCATGAAACTTTAATCGATGCATTTGTCTCGGAATTCTGGTCAACTTTCATGTTTGGAGTTTCGCGAACAGAGTCCGTATGAAAAAGTTACAGACAAAATACGAAAATGGATGAAAAATAAATAAATCAGAATAATTTGATTATCATATACCTTATTTATAAGCCTTACTGACCCAGGCGGTTGACCCTAGCAGTCGACCTACTTGGCGTCAGAACGTCCAGCGATGACTAGGTTTTATAAGGTTAGGTTATTATATATTTTTAACAAATGGACGAATGTTAATTAAAAAAGATCTATCAGTACAAGGCCAATTCCACTCCTATAAATAAAGGGGTAAGGCCTCATTCTTTTCCACACAAATCTGTGGACAACATCAAAGCTCTGCCATTTTCCTCCTTCTCCAAACCTATTTTCTTAAATAGAAAATATATTCTTATTCAACCAATCAAATCCAAATCAAATGAGACTGAGAGGAATATCAGATCCAATAGAAAAGAATGCAAATTAACGCTCCAAATTAGATTCTCTCCTCTCTTCCTATTTTCTTACATCTCTATAGATCTGAAATTATCCCCTTTTCAGATAATTTGTAGATTTATAATAATTAGGGAGTTATTGGCATAAAAGGTTCAAACATTGGACTTGGATGCTTTAAGGTGAGTAGAAAATTTACGAATACAGTTATAAATTATAATAGCCTATTTTATTTCGTTTGAATTAGATCTAAACTTTTATGCCTATTTCTACCATATCCGTTCATTAAATTGTTTTAATTAGATTGACACCCATCATATTTGATTGTAAACATTATGAAAATTGTTGTATTGTAAATTGTGGTTGTGTATAATATTAATTGTAAGATTCATAAATTTGTTTATGTGATAGCCCGTAACTTCACCATGAAGGAAAGCCCGGATTACTTCGAGAATAAGCCACAACAGAACACAAAACAGAAGAACATTTCATTGCTTATTACAACAATTCTATCAGAATACAAGAATATACAGAGTATGAATAAATATTACACAGAAAAATATCAGAGATTTAAATTACATTTAAGTACATCACAGCGGAAATAATACAAAACACAACTAGAAGAGATATACGGATACAGAGCTTTCCGGATATCGTTTCAGCTGTAAATCAGGATCCTGTGAATATAAATCTGCAAAACCAAAACTACTAGCTGCCCGTGTGGAAAATAGGGGAACCCAGAGTTTAGGTTAAAACAATAAATTCCAGGTCAGTCATGTGACTGGTGTGAGAACTAAAACAGTTATTAATCTTTGTTTTTAAAGTTAGGTAAATCAAGGGACCACGCCGTATAACACGGAACGGGTTTCCTTCCAAGAATACCAGTGCATAAAACAAACAGCGTAATGCTAAATAAAGAACAATGAAGCTATTATAAGACCTAGGTCCCATCACACAATGCAACGCAAGCCAGAGGATAGGGTTTTCCCTTATAACAGCCAAATATGCTTGGTTCGTGAAATTTCATCTTATATTATTACTATAAGTGAAGAAAACAACTTCAAATATAAATATATCAATCATAGACGGTGCCATATATCATGTCGCCAATACTAGGCTCTACAATCAAAACCACAAAATGTCATATTTGGAAATTGGATTTCCATCATGGTGGTTCCTGATTCGAAAGATCGATCGCGTAGTGCCATCTACAACGGCTTACGTCTCAGCGAGAGAAAACACCGTATTGCACATCCGCACTTTTGGGAAATCGAGTATCACTGCGGCTTACGTCTCAGCGAGAGAAAACACCACTTACCCTATCCCTCTGAGCACTAAGCTCAATCTCGGTCGACTGAATCCACGACACCACTAAGGTGCCCATCCACTAAAAAGCATACTGATCAAACCATCAGTTTTCCACCATACCGGGGTGTGAGGCTCGCGAATCAACGCTATACACAAAGTCGTGCTATATTAAAGCTGCGCTTTGATCATCATCCGCCAAACTTTGCTTTTCAACAAAAGTCTGGATCACTGCATCTCAGCATGCCACACTATCAATCCATATCGTACCACTGATTTCTGCCAATATATAACCTCTGAGCTCGTATGTCTCAGAGAAGGGCGTTAAGCAAGAGAATAAATTCTCCAACGCCAAACAGATATATATTTAGCAGAGATTAACAAATACAATATAAAGGAATACAATGTCAGACACACCATCCATTTACAAGTCCGTCCTAGGTCTGAACGAAATCGGAGGCACTTTCCTCGCATATCCGTCGACCTCCAAGCCCTTCCGGACGGCTACTACTTTAGCCCCCTTCAAGGTAGATACTCCCATCATGAGCATCAGTAGCACCCATCCATTCGATGTGAAGATTGTCGGTCTTGCACCGTTTTCAATCTCTTCGACTCGTCGTCGAATCAGTTATTCAGAATGGGTTATACCCGGACTTTCTGAATAACTCGCGTATCTTAATCAACAACTGCTATAAAACACAATATACGCCTCATTCCAATTCAGAATATCCTTTTATTCAGATATTCACACTCTTAGGGAAAGGTTCTCATTAATTTTATCAAAGATAAATTCTTTTAAGTTTATTCTTTAATCTTCCTTTGAATATCATTTCAAACCATATTATGCTTTTCCAAACTAGTTGGGATTAGCGAACCACACCGAAATAATTATTTATTTTATTTCCCAATCCCAACCTATTTATCCCATGGAGCAAAACTGGTGATACTCCATATCTAACACCACGGGGTTATCGGTAAAGTTAATTACCATTTCACGTTCAAATCTAATTAAAGATTTTAACTATCGCTTTGGAGCAAAACAGGTAATACTCCATTCTCGCTAACTTTCTAAATTTGGTTATTTAAATTATCAATTCACATTTCAATCTAATTACCGATTCATTAAAACTCCTTTTACTGGGTTGAAGAACTAATGTCATTTAAAACACAGTTCACGATAAACCCAAATCACATTCTATTTATTATTGGGTTAAAGAACAAGTGTTATTTAAAACACCGTTCACAGTAAAACCACAAATCAACTCCAATTAAATATATTAGAAATTCTGGTTATTTAAAACCCATTTCAAATTTAATTTATTTATTTCAAAATAAATTGATTTTAATTCTAGTTCAAAACTAGTTCATTTCGATAAAAATCTATTTTTATCTTTTCAAATATGGAGTTTTTCATCCCAATCCTTTTCAAATCATTTATTTTGATTTTACACAAATTATAGATATTTTGAATAATTTTATCAAGGCCCGTGCAGTCCGTTTTCAATAACTGCCACCGAACTGCACTTACAGCGTCCTTTTCCAAATTTGATTTGAACATAATTCCAAATCCAACCGTTAGATTTCAAATTTCTAATATTCATTGGAACGCTCTTTTCGATACGAACCTAACAGTTCTGGTTTGAGGAGAATCCGACGGTCGAATCTCCCGTAATATCCGTTCGAAGTTAATGGTCGAAATTCGCGAACTGCTGCGGCGCAGCGCGTTCTATTCAGGCCATTATATTATATATAATATATATAATATATATTTCGTCGATTTCTATTTAAAACGAATTTTATAAATCGTTTAAATTCGTTTTCAAAACGATTTCAACTTCATTTCAAATTCAAATCAAAATTGAATTTTTCCAATATAAATTCGTTTTAAATTCATTTCAAATTGATTTCAATTCAAATTCAATTCTATTCAATTTCAATTCGAATTCATTCCTATTCAATTCAAATTCAAATTCATTTCCTATTCTATTCAATTCGAGTTCATTTTATATTCCATTCAATTCGAATTCATTTTCTATTTCAATTTAATTTCAAATTCATTTTCTATTCAATTCAATTCAAATTCATTTTATATTCTATTCAATTCAAATTCATTTTATATTCCATTCAATTCGAATTCATTTTCTATTTCAATTCAATTTCAAATTCATTTTCTATTCTATTCAATTCAAATTCGTTTTATATTCTATTCAAATCGAATTCATTTTCTATTTCTATTTCAATTCAATTTCAAATTCATTTTCTATTCTATTCAATTTAAATTCATTTTATATTCTATTCAATTCAAATTCATTTTATATTCTATTCAATTTGAATTCATTTTATATTCTATTCAATTCGAATTCATTTTATATTCTATTCAATTTTCATTTTCTATTCAATTTTCATTTTCTATTTAAATTCAATTTCAAATTCATTTTCTATTCTATTCAATTCAAATTTATTTTATATTCTATTTAATTTTCATTTTCTTTTCAATATTCATTATAAAACGAATAAAATCGATATAAATATCGTTTGCATCAAAATAGCGCATCTCTAATCAACACGGCTTTATATTTTTCAATAACTTCGTTATTCTATGCAACAAATGAATATTTATTCTATTCAACAAATGAATCTATATTTCTTTCACCACATGACTAATCTCAACAAATGAGTACTGTCAACATGTGACTATTTTTATTATTTAATATATTTTATAAAATTTTGATTTCTATCATTAAATTTTTAATCAAACTCCAACCGTAAATTAGCAAGAGAACGATTCCCTAAATATTAACCCCGAAGGCCGAAACCAACATCAGATCAATATCCAGGAGACCACTCATCTTATCTGTTTTGCAGTTAGTTTCTAATTTCATATTTGATACAGATGTAAATTTTATTGTTAAAATATTTCGTTCAACACATGAATTTCTTTACTATTCAACAAATGAATTTCCTTTACAATTCAACAAATGAATTTCTTTTACAATTCAACAAATTGGAATGAGGCCCAATCAATTACCACATAGCGTTAACTATATGGATTCCATACAACACATGTATATAATAACAACGATAAATAATCAACCATCATCCAGAGTGCATTCTACACTGTATAAGCATCAAATATAAATATTCAATGCTTATAACAGCCGGTCAATCAATCGATCGACATACAGCTAATTATTGGGATTAGTGTATGTCCAATTTCATCCCAACACCGGTGTGGGGTTTCAAACAATCAAACACAGATTTTATTTGTGCAGTTGGGCGATGTGTAAAATTTATCGTCCCAATCAATATCAGTCAAATCAGTGTATATAAACAAATTGTCCAATTTGTTTATAAATATTTATTTTATATACACGTTAAAAATTATATTTTTAACTATAAATTATTTTCCACTATAAAATATTTTATTTCGTTCCACGTCACACAATCAAATTTCACAACATAGCAACCAAACAAACAAGTCATCCATGGTCTGTGGACGACGGGTGTCGGGTGCTGCTAAGCACCGTCTGCATCCTAGTATATATTTTAAACTAGAAATTTAAAATAAAAGTGAGGAGTTCTCACAGAGGGTTCCACTCCGCTAGTTTTATTTCTGAATTGTCTGGATTCTGTTTTGCTGCCGGTCAATTCCATCGCACTCTTTTTCACGCTGTTCATATATAAAAATCACATTTTTACTATGATGTTTATATAAAAAAAATCGCATTTTTAATACACCGCTATATATATATATATAAAAATATATTTTTATAGAAACAAAGATCGTATTTTTATTCTGTCAAAGATCGTATTTTTATTTTCAAAACAAAGTATTTTATATTTACAAATCAAAGTATTTTATGTTTACAAATCAAAGTGTTTTATATTCACAACTCAAAGTATTTTATATTCACAACTTCGCTAATTTTATTTTTCCAACCAATGATGTTTTTATTTCAAAACAGTGATGTTTATATTTTTCAAACAATGATGTTCATATATATTTCAAAACAATGATGTTCATATATATTTCAAAACAGTGAATATACATATAAAATCTGATTTTAAACCATGTATATGTTAAATAAAAGAATCAGTAAAATTAAATAAAGAAATAAACCTTTTTGTTAATCTCATTCTTCACAGACCGTCGCTGAACCCTGATTCGAACCTAGGGTTTGATTTTTCGTCGCCCTCGTCGGTCTTGACGTCGATCTGAAGCGTTCCCCTCGTTGCCGGTTCCACCTCCTTCCCACGCCTAGAAAACTGTGCTGCTTGCGCCCCCTTCTTCCCCGAAATCCGCTCCAAAGCGATGGTCTTCCTAGCCTAAAATTGAGCCCCATATTTAACGAAATTCGATCCTCTTTATATGGATTTAAAGATCTCTGAAGGCTCTTGAGTTTTCGTTCATTGAGTTTGGATTTAACGAGATGGATTGGAAAAATTTTGAGGGAGAAAGATTGAAGAGGTTCCGCCGTATGAACTGGAGGCGCGATATACATTTTTGACCGCGGGTTGACTTTGGTGGGAATTAGTTAGGGTTTGACGAATAGGATTTGAGTATTTATATATATTATTTTATTAATATTACTTTCTTGAATTGATTCCACTTCGTCTAACCCCAAATCAAACACAACGACTATCGCCCCTAGCCAAACACCCCCATTCCGGACACGATGGAATATGTTTCGTAACCAAATTCAGCTGTTACGATCGGTTTTTATCAAAATTAAAATATAAATCTTTATATATTCAATTTAAACGCATATTTCAATTTACCGAGGCCACATACAGACTCTAAAAATTCCCGAAAAATATTTTCTAGTTTTGTATTGACGATACGGTCCTAACAAAACTAATTTCGTTAAATTCTGAGACCGTTTGAAAAATGGTCATTTTCCAGTCGATTAAAACCAACTGAAACTAGTCAAACGCGTTTTTCCTTTACCACGCTCACATACTGAATTCAAAAATTACGAAAATTGGAATCTAGCAATAACTAGACATCACGGATCCAACAAAAGTGGTTTCGTCGAAATCCGAGGTCGTTTGCAAAATGACTATTTTCAAAGGCCTTTATATATATTAAAATATATATAAATTCCACAGCGACTTTTCTGAATTTTCAACTGGACATATCTTTTGATTCCCGATATGAAATTTCAATTTTTCGGATTCGTTGGAAAGATATTATCAATTAGATTCTAATATTTTGGTTTCGCTAAAATCCGCTTTATTTTGCACTCGGTACATTCAATTGAAGTTTGAAATCGAATTATCGAACTACCACGCCATTTTCAATTTCTTTTATAATTGAAATAAAATATTTATATTCTAACGACGATCTATATAAATATGTACGTTCGAATTATATTCAAAATAAATTTCTTGTCAATATTATTTAAAATAATTCATTTTAAATATTCAAAATTCGCTAAAATTGCCAAAATAAAAATTTTAAATTGGCTCAGATTTCCGGGTTGTTACAATCTCCCCCACTTAAAACTTTTCTTCCCCGAAAAGGAACGAAGTCGAAAGTCGTTTAACAAATCAACTCAACTTTCATTATTTTCGTTACGGCTTAAGTTCTTCAACTCTTCAGTTTCTAAGAACTTTTCAAAATTTTCAAAAATTTGGCTAACACCCTAAATTTTCGAAAAATTTCGCCATAACCTCCCCTGCACCGGGGACTTCGGGATATTTCATATAGCCTCCCAAGGCCTTCTTCAATCCAAAAGAAAAAGCCAACGGCTAGCCAATCGGCTCATAAAATCATCATCACCCAAACAAAACAGTAAATTATGGTAAACGTGTACCTATTTGTCGGGCAAACAATTTTATTCTTCTGCTCTAGCCTCCTTGCTATGACCTGTTCAATGTAAGTACATGTATATGCAAGCAAATGTGATAAATTTCCAATACAGTTCGATGTTTGGTGCTAAATTCAACTTGGTTCAACATTTTTCTTACCTTAGTTATATTATACAATACCAATACATTTTAAAACAAAAGCATAATTACGTTCATACAAGCATCATACATACATACATATATCCAAAACGCTAGTTCATTACATTAAAACCCATCTTTCTAGGAAGTCGTGCCTTCTTCTTGCATGATTTCCAAAGTTGATAGCTCCTTTCCCTTAGATTTCTTATCACCCTTCTTTAACGGGAAATCTCGGGCTAGATGCCCTACTTCTTTGCATCGAAAGCACTTCTTTTCCTTTCCTAGATTTGTGGGTTTCTTCTTTACCTTCAGACACTTATGTACGAAATGCCCCATCTCTTTGCATTTGAAACAAACTATGTCCATTCTCATCATTTTCTCCCTGCTTTTCTTTCTCTCAAGGCACCGAATGGCATAATGTCCTTCTTTTCTGCATATACGGCAATAAATACCCATGTACGTTCCTAAGTTCAACTCATGTTCTTTTTCTGCTTTCTAGTGAGCTCTCCTCGCTTGTTTAGGGGTCATCCAGAATTCAGTATGAGATAAGCCATAGTCGTCCATATCCTATATAATATTTTTAGGATTTTTGTCAAGAGAGTTTGCACTATGTTTCACTTAACAATCATCTTGATTATACTTTATTTATCATTCCAGTATTTTTATTAGTTGAATCAATAATCAAACATCGCAGCCATCAATCAATTTGTTGATTAGATTTTCAAATATATATGATTTTTATATACTGAAAAATCAGATTTCAGTGTCAAGTCACCAATAGTAAATTTTAGTTAAGTTTTGTTCTCACACCAGTCGATTGGAAATATATAGAAATCTCACTTTCGAAACTCGAAAACAAGTACCGGCGATGGGGCCCCATCACCAGAATTATCCCCGGGCAACTAGAGTATGATTCTATATCTATCCAGTATATTAAAACCTCGAATACACGCTTGCAAGGCGTATTTTCAAAATCTTTATATATTGGATTGTCCAGATCAATTTAAAATAAATAGTCAAACACGATCGATACGATTTAAATTTCAAAACAAAAATGGTTTTCATTTTAAAAATATACTCTTCACACTCGTTCTAGGATACTACTGATCCCATCTCTAACGAGTCATTCCCATTGGATATTACTAATCCAATTTCTGATGAATTCTTTCGTTTGGTTCTAATGTGTCATGTTCTCTAGCTCTGTAAACCAAAGCTCTGATACCAACTATGATAGCCCGTAACTTCCCCGTGAAGGAAAGCCCGGATTGCTTCGAGAACAAGCCACAACAGAATGCAAAATAGAAGAACATTTCATTGCTTACTACAACAATTCCATCAGAATACAAGAATATACAGAGTATGAATAAATATTACACAAAAAAATATCAGAGATTTAAATTACATTTAAGTACATCGCAGCGGAAATAATACAAAACACAAATAGAAGAGATATACGGATACAGAGCTTTCCGGATATCGTTCCAGCTGTAAATCAGTATCCTGTGAATATAAATCTACAAAACCAAAACTACTAGCTGCCCGTGTGGAAAATAGGGGCACCCAGAGTTTAGGTTAAAACAATAAACTCCAGGTCAGTCATGTGACTGGTGTGAGAACTAAAACAGTTATTAATCTTTGTTTTTAAAGTTAGGTAAATCAAGGGACCACGCCGTATAACACGGAACGAGTTTTCTCCCAAGAATACCAGTGCATAAAACAAACAACGCAATGCTAAATAAAGAACAATGAAGCTATTATAAGACCCAGGTCGCATCACACAATGCAACGCAAGCCAGAGGATAGGGTTTTCCCTTATAATAGCCAAATATGCTTGATATGTGAAATTTCATCTTATATTATTACTATAAGTGAAGAAAACAACTTCAAATATAAATATATCAATCATAGACGGCATAGGTACCATATATCATGTCGCCAATACTAGGCTCTACCATCAAAACCGCAAAATGTCATATTTGGAAATTGGATTTCCATCATGGTGCCTCCTGATTTGAAAGATCGATCGCATAGTGCCATCTACAACGGCTTACGTCTCAGTGAGAGAAAACACCGTAATGCACATCCGCACTTTTGGGAAATCGAGTATCACTGCAGCTTACGTCCCGGCGAGAGAAAACACCGCTTACCCTATCACTTTGAGCACTAAGCACAATCTCGATCGACCGAATCCACGACACCACTAAGGTGCCCATCCACTAAAAAGCATACTGATCAAACCATCAGTTTACCACCATACCGGGGTGTGTGGCTCGCGAATTAACGCTATACACAAAGTCGTGCTATATTAAAGCTGCGCTTTGATCATAATCCACCAAACTTTGCTTTTCAACAAAAGTCTGGATCACTGCATCTCAGCATGCCACACTATCAATCCATATCGTACCACTGATTTCTGCCAATATATAACCTCTGAGCTCGTTTGTCTCAGAGAAGGGCGTTAAGCAAGAGAATAAATTCTCCGCCGCCAAACAGATATATATTTAGCAGAGATCAACGAATACAATATAAAGGAATACAATGTCAGACACACCATCCATTTACAAGTCCGTTCTAGGTATGAACAAAACCGGAGGCACTTTCCTCGCATATCCGTCGACCTCCAATGTGACGATGCCAAAACCCCGTGACACGGTGTTAAGGATAATCATTGGAATATAACACATTAATCATCATTAGCAGATCACAGATAATAGCATAAACAGAAAATAGAATAATTTACACACATATGACAGAGTAATCATATAGATATCATCACATCAGAGAATCACAGTACAGGATACAACTTAGTGCATAATGATACATAGTCAGTCACCATCGCCTGAGGCGGAATCATACATTAAGAGTACTCAAAATAAATATCAGTCTACATCGCCAATGGAGGAATCATAATACAGATACAATAATGGCGGAGAAAATCCAAGTCAGCACAGTGTAGTCAAGCCTCGCCATGAGCCAAAAGGTGCGTCAGAAACCTATAACTAGGCTGCCCGTGTGAAAATGAGGGCACCCGAGTTTGCAAGGTGAAACAAACTGCGAGTCAATCATGGGGCCAATATGAGAAATCTACTTAACTTATTAACAACAATAATAAGGCAAATCAAAGGACCACGCCACTTTCGCGGAACGGGTTTACTCCAATGAGTGCTAGTGCATGAGATAAAGTAAACGATTAAATCAACGCAATGCTTTTTATAAAATGAAGCCATTATAAGACTCAGGTCCCATCACACAATGCAACGCAAGCCGGAGGATAGAGTTTTACATTATAATGGCCAAAAATGCTTCATACGTATAAAACAAAAGTGTTTGATATTATTACTAGTGCATATATGTTTCAAAAGCAAATTCAATCATAAATATCAATCCTAGACGGCATGGGTACCGTATATCATGTCGCCATACTAGTAATACATTCACATTCGCATATTTCATATTGGAAATTGGATTCCTTCATGAGTCGAGGCAAGGAGCAAGCTCCTCTCCGATTCGAGACAATCTAGCAAATGTCCCAGGACCCCACTATGATCCTTGGATCTTCAGGGCCGGTCCTCTCTTACTTTTGAGGATTGGCAATTCCTGAACACACGTTTCTCGGCCCTTACAGATCTATATCGAGGCGCCTCGCATTCCAACAACCACACAGGTGAAAAGTATATATAATGTCAGGGCTGGTAGGTCACTGACACCATTTTAGCTAGAAAGAAACGTCGTGCTCTCCCTGTAGTAACTCTCCCGTTTTTGACTCATACTGAGGTGTGAGGCTCGCGAATTCACGTCATACACAAAGCTACATCAAACAGACCATGCTTTGATCTTCAACCACAAGACTTTGCTTTGCAACAGAAGCCTTGATCATATGCCACTTAGGCGTGCCACACAGGCAATCCACTTCGTGCGACTGATTTCTATCAATACATAACCTCTGAGCTCGTACGTCTCAGAGAAGGACGTTAAGCAAGAGAATAAATTCTCCGCCGCCAAACAGATATATATTTAACAGAGATCAATCAGCACAGAACAAAATCCAATGTCAGACACACAGTCCATATACAAGTCCATTCTGGGTCTGAACGAAACCGGAGGCACCAATTCCTCGCATATCCGTACAATCAACAGTATGTTTGGACGACTACTACTTCAGTTCCTTCATGGTAGCTACTCCAATCACGAGCATCAGTAGCGCTCATCCATCCAATGTGAAGATCGTCGGTCTTCAACCGTCTTCGACTCTTCGACTTCTCAATATCGATCGATTATTTGAAATGAGATGAACTCGGCCTTTTTAAATAATCCACGTATATTTAGATTTTCAAATCAATTTATCACATTGTTGGACTATTCAACATTCACATTCCAGTTCTTTAGTTATAATTTTCATGTCAAATACATTCAACCATCACATATCAAGCAAACACAACGAAATTGGTTTATTTCCACTCTATATTGTCTATAGTATTTTATAACGATATATAGCCATTTTTATTTATTTAAAACGGCCATATTTAATTAAACGACAATTCAGACCATGTCGATGCACTGGCGCTGCTTTCCATAAATTTTGTTTTACACATATCTGAAAATCTAACCGTTGGATCTTCACAAATTTTATATCATCAGGAAGGTCATTTCAAAACGAATCCAACGGTTTCAGTTTTAGGAAAATACGAGGGTCGGATCTTCCACACTAGTCATTTGAAGTTACGATCTCAATTTACGAACTGCAGCGTCGTTATTCGATTTAATTTAATTATATATATATATAATCGTTTCTGGCGCTGTTTTTCTTCAGATTTGAATTAAACATTCCAGACAATCCAACCGTCGGATCTTCACAAAGTTGGTGCCGTTGGAAAGATATTTCCAAGGCGAACCCAACGGTTGCGATTTCGGGAAAATCCAAGGGTCGGATTTCCCGCACTAGTCGTTTGAAATCACGGTTTCAAAACACGAACTGCACGGCCACGTTTCGTTTTAATTTTATTTATATTTATATATTTATATAAATATAGTTCACTCAAAATTACTATATCGTTTTCACTTCAATTATTTCACTAATGCCTTTAAATTTTGGAAAATTTCGCCATAACCTCCTTTGTACGGGAGGGGCTGGGAAAATTCCCAAATAGCCACACGGGCGTCTCATGTCAAAAAGAAAAAGAAAAAGCCAAGCAGCTAGCCAACAGGCTCATAAAATCATCACCCAAACAAAACAGTAAATGTGTACCTATTTGTCGAGCACAAAATTTTATTCCTCTTCTCTAGCCCCTTTGCTATAACCTGTTCAATAAATACGCATGTACATATATACAGTTTTTATCACTTATCATTTTCCATTCAACTTCATATTTGATTTACATTGATTTAAAAACACCATTCATTCTAATGTTGCATGCATAGGCTAAAATCATATCATTAGCTAATTAATGTATATTTCAACTCATGCACATTTATTTGAACAAGTGGCTATTTTTAACACTTCACATTTCGAAGATGATAATTTTGGCGAACTAAAATAGATTTCAACACATGACTATTTTATTTAGTTCCTATGCATGTGAAAAATAATATTACTTCACCAATATTTATTTCAATGTCCGCATATTTCTAGCATATCACATATATGATAAATATGATATTTTTATCATTTAAAATATTTATTCGACAAATGGATAATTTCAACACTTCATAGTTTCAATAAAAATGTAATTTTTATTGTTCGATCTTTTTATTCAACACAAGAACTTTTCCACTACACACACTTCTCAACACACGAGCATTTCCACACATGGATATCTTATTTATGTTGTTCATATTATAAAGATGGAATTTTTATTGTTGAAACTATTTATATAAGGCGACTATTTTTCATACTTCATATATATTATAAAAATGTGATTTTTATTGTTTAAACACTTCATTCATTTACAAATGAATTTAATTTTCTCACAACACTTTTCAACACATAAACATTTCCACACATGGATATAGTTTCAACATATGACTTTAATTTCAACGCATGAAAATAATTTCAACATATGAAAATAATTCTAACACACAAAGATTATTCAAAATTTCGGCAGCATAACGGCAGGGTAGTTAAAACCGGCACTGTGCCTAGTACGGCTCCTCGCTCTACCTTAAAACCTCGCGGTTTTTGACAATGGGGATTCATGCATCTAATTCGCACGCAGGCGGCATGTTTATTTTTATTTCCACAAATATTTCCAATTCATTTCAATCACCAATGGGTATTTTTCAACCACAACCAAACAATATCAACCACAAACAATTATTCAACCATTCGTATTTTTCATCCAATAATTCACACCAATTCACAACAATAAATATCATCCATGGTTTGTGGACGAGGGGAGTATATATATATAATTGCTATATTTCACTTGCATTTCAACACATATGTCAATTATTCTATGCATGTATAATTCATACTTCGCTTATATAGCTTACATCACGCATGTACATGAGGTATACAACACGTGTGTAATTTATATTTCGCTAATATAATTTATACACGACATTTTCCATTCAAATTTATTTAATTTAGATTTCTCACATTGGTTTGCGGAGTGCTAAAAATCGTAGATGACTCAGAAAAATCCGCGGCTTCTTCTATTTGGTAGAGAGCTTCCTTGCGGTCCCGATGTTTCCTGTTTCATCGAATTTCATCAACACACCAAAAAGATATGATTTTTCAAAGTGCAAACATAAAAAAGAACTCACCTTTCACGAAGGTTCAAAACTAGGTTTGCGGTTTTCGCGAGAACCGAGGCACGAGGGGATGATCGACGAGTTGGACGTGGAAGAGGGAGGAAAGGGCTACAGGCGCGCGATGGTTTGATGGCGTTCGGTGGGGCCTAGAGCTCGCGGCGGCGGTTTAAAGGTCGGAACTTTGGTGGGAGATATCTCGACGTAGGAGCAACGATAGCGGGAGCTCCTTATATGGATTTGAAGAGGGGAAGGAGAACTACAAAAAGTTGAACTGGGGGAGGGGCTGATTCGGGCTGTGGCCATCGGAAATCGCCAGGGAAGGGGGGAAAGCTTTTCCGTCTTCGATGTCGGGGGTCGGGGGGTTTTCTGATTTATTTATTTATTTATTTATGAATGGAGAAATATGATTGGTCGATGGTTTTATTAAATTTTTAAATAGTGTTTTCTCAAACGAACTCCTTTTCAAACCCAACGACCGTCGTCCCTAGCTAAATACTCCTATCCCGGACACAATGAGATATGTTTCGTTGGCCAATTTGACTGTTACAGTCAGTTATTTTTCAAATTAAAGTATAAAACATTTAATTTTTAACTTTGAATGTACATTTCAATTTGCCAGGGCCGCAAACTGATTCGAAAAATTCTAGAAAAATAAATCTAGCTATGTTTTGACACTACGGTCCCAACAAAAATAGTTTCGTCGAATTCTAAGATCGTTTGAAAATTTTCCATTTTCTGGCCGTTCCATTTTAACAGAAATTGACCAAACACATTTTCTTTTGCCACGCTCACATATTAGCTCCAAAAATTATGAAATTTGAAACCTAGCAATAGTTTGACATCCCGGACCCAACAAAAGTGGTTTCGTCAAATTCCTAGGTCGTATGCAAAATATCAATTTTCCAGGGCTATATATTCTATATAGCGACCATTCTAAAAATTCATACGGCCATAACTTTTGATTCCCGTTATGAAACTTCGATTTTTCAGATTCTTTAGAAAGGTATTGACTAACAGATTTAAATATTTTTGGTTTTGCTAAAATCCGTTATATTTACCACCCTTCACAGTCAGTCAAAGTTTGAATTCAAATTTTCAAACTGACTCACTATTTCTAATTCACTATTTTATTGAAATATTCTATTTCAATTGTTCAAATTCCTTTGAAATCACCAATTTAAAAATTTTAAATTGGCTCGTATTTTCCGGGTTATTACATCCAAGCATGTCCGGACGGCTACTACTTTAGCCCCCTTCAAGGTAGCTACTCCCATTGTGAGCACCAGTAGCACCCATCCATTCGATGTGAAGATCGTCGGTCTTGCACCGTCTTATATCTCTTCGACTCGTCGTCAAATCAGTTATTCAAAATGGGTTATACCCGGACTTTCTGAATAACTCGCGTATCTTAATCAACAAGTGCTATAAAACACAATATACGCCTCATTCCAATTCAGAATATTCTTTTATTCAGATATTCACACTCCTAGGGAAAGGTTCCCATTAATTTTATCAAAGATAAATTCTTTTAAAATTATTTTTTAATCTTCCTTTGGATAACATTTCAAACCATTTTATGGTTTTCCAAACTAGTCGGGATTAGCGAACCACACTGAAGTAATTATTTAATTTATTTCCCAATCCCAACCTATTTATCCCATTGAGCAAAACTGGTGATACTCCATATCTAACACCACAGGGTTATCGGTAAAGTTAATTACCATTTCACGTTCAAATCTAATTAAAGATTTTAACTATCGCTTTGGAGCAAAACTGGTAATACTCCATTCTCTCTAACTTTCCAAATTTGGTAATTTAAATTATCAATTCACATTTCAATCTAATTACCGATTCATTAAAACTCCTTTTACTGGGTTGAAGAACTAATGTCATTTAAAACACAGTTCACGATAAACCCAAATCACATTCTATTTATTATCGGGTTAAAGAACAAGTGTTATTTAAAACACCGTTCACGGTAAACCCACAAATCAATTCCAATTAAATATATTAGAAATTATGGTTATTTAAAACCCATTCAAATTTAATTTATTTATTTTAAAAATAAATTGATTTTAATTCTAGTTCAAAACTAGTTCATTTCGATAAAAATCTATTTTTATCTTTTCAAATATGGAGTTTTTCATCCCAATTCTTTTCAAATCATTTATTTTTATTTTACACAAATTATAGATATTTTTAATAATTTTATCAAGGCCCGTACAGTCGGTTTTCAATAACTACCACCGAACGGCACTTACAGCGACCTTTTCCAAATTTGATTTGGACATAATTCCAAATCCAACCGTTAGATTTAAAATTTCTAATATTCATTGGAAATCTCTTTTCGATACGAACCTAACGGTTCCGATTTGATGGGAATCCGACGGTCGGATCTCCCGTAATGTCCGTTCGAAGTTAATGGTCGAAATTCGCGAACTACAGCTGCGCGGCGCGTTCTATTCAGACCATTATATTATATATATAATATATATATAATATAGATTTCATCGATTTCTATTTAAAACGAATTTTATAAATCGTTTAAATTCGTTTTCAAAATGATTTCAACTTCATTTCAAATTCAAATCAAAATTGAATTTTTCCAATATAAATTCGTTTTAAATTCATTTCAAATTGATTTCAATTCAAATTCAATTCTATTCAATTTCAATTCGAATTCATTCCTATTCAATTCAATTTCAAATTCATTTTCTATTCTATTCAATTCGAATTCATTTTATATTCCATTCAATTCGAATTCATTTTCTATTTCAATTCAATTTCAAATTCATTTTCTATTCTATTCAATTCAAATTCATTTTATATTCCATTCAATTCGAATTCATTTTCTATTTCAATTCAATTTCAAATTCATTTTCTATTCTATTCAATTCAAATTCATTTTATATTCTATTCAATTCGAATTCATTTTCTATTTCAATTCAATTTCAAATTCATTCTCTATTCTATTCAATTTAAATTCATTTTATATTCTATTCAATTCAAATTCATTTTATATTCTATTCAATTTGAATTCATTTTATATTCTATTCAATTCGAATTCATTTTATATTCTATTCAATTTTCATTTTCTATTCAATTTTCATTTTCTATTTCAATTCATTTTCTATTTTATTCAATTCAAATTCATTTTATATTCTTCAATTTTCATTTTCTTTTCAATATTCATTATAAAACGAATATAATCGATATAAATATCGTTCGCGTCAAAATAGCGCATCTCTAATCAACACGGCTTTATATTTTTCAATAACTTCATTATTCTATTCAACAAAGGAATATTTATTCTATTCAACACATGAATCTATATTTCTTTCACCACATGACTAATCTCAACAAATGAGTACTGTCAACACGTGACTATTTTTATTATTTAATATATTTTATAAAATTTTGATTTCTATCGTTAAATTTTTAATCAAACTCCAACCGTAAATTAGCAAGAGAACGATTCCCTAAATATTAACCTCGAAGGCCGAAACCAACATCAGATCAATATCCAGGAGACCACTCAATCTTATCTATTTTCCAGTTAGTTTCTAATTTCATATTTGATACAGATGTAAATTTCATTGTTAAAATATTTCTTTCAACACATGAATTTCTTTACTATTCAACAAATGAATTTCCTTTACAATTCAACAAATGAATTTCTTTTACAATTCAACAAACTGGAATGAGGCCCAATCAATTACCATATAGCGTTAACTATATGGATTCCATACAACACATGTATATAATAACAACGATAAATTATCAACCATCATCCATAGTGCATTCTACACTGTATAAGCATCAAATATAAATATTCAATGCTTATAACAGCCTGTCAATCAATCAATCGACATACAACTAATTATTGGGATTAGTGTATGTCCAATTTCATCCCAAGACCCGTGTGGGGTTTCAAACAATCAAACACAGATTTTATTTGTGCAGTTGGGCGATGTGTAAAATTTATCGTCCCAATCAATATCAGTCAAATCAGTGTATATAAAAAAATCATCCGATTTGTTTATAAATATTTATTTTATATACACGTTAAAAATTATATTTTTAACTATAAAATGTTTTCCACTATAAAATATTTTATTTCGTTCCACATCACACAATCAAATTTCACAACATAGCAACCAAACAAACAAGTCATCCATGGTCTATGGACGACGGGTATCGGGTGCGGCTAAGCACCGTCTGCATCCTAGTATATATTTTAAACTAGAAATTTAAAATAAAAGTGAGGAGTTCTCACAGAGGGTTCCACTCCGCCATTTTTATTTCTGAATTATCTGGATTCGGTTTTGCTGCCGGTCAATTCCATCGCACTCTTTTTCACGTTGTTCATATATAAAAAATCACATTTTTAATATGATGTTTATATAAAAAAAATCGCATTTTTAATACACCGCTGTATATATTTAAAAATCATATTTTTATAGAAACAAAGATCGTATTTTTATTCTGTCAAAGATCGTATTTTTATTTTCAAAACAAAGTATTTTATATTTACAAATCAAAGTATTTTATATTTACAGATCAAAGTATTTTATATTCACAACTCAAAGTATTTTATATTCACAACTTCGCTAATTTTATTTTTCCAACCAATGATGTTTTTATATTTCAAAACAGTGATGTTTATATTTTTCAAATAATGATGTTCATATATATTTCAAAACAATGATGTTCATATATATTTCAAAACATTGAATATACATATAAAATCTGATTTTAAACCAGGTATATGTTAAATAAAAGAATCAGTAAAATTAAATAAGGAAATAAACCTTTCCGTTAATCTCATTCTTCACAGACCGTCGCTGAACCCTGATTCTAACCGAGGGTTCGATTTTCCGTCGCCCTCGTCGGTCTTGACGCCGATCTGAAGCGCTCCCCTCGTCGTCGGTTCCACCTCCTTCCCATGCCTGGAAAACTGTGCCGCTCGCGCCCCCTTCTTCCTCAAAATCCGCTCCAAAGCGGCAGTCTTCCTAGCCTGAAATTGAGCCCCACAGTTAACGAAATTCGATCCTCTTTATATGGATTTAAAGATCTCTGGAGGCTCTTGAGTTTTCGTTCATTGAGTTTGGATTTAACGAGATGGATTGGAAAAAATTTGAGGGAGAAAGATTGAAGAGGTTCCGCCGTATGAACTGGAGGCGCGATATACATTTTTGACCGCGGGTTGACTTCAGTGGGAATTAGTTAGGGTTTGACCAATAGGATTTGAGTATTTATATATATATTATTTTATTAATATTACTTTCTTGAATTGATTCCACTTCGTCTAACCCCAAATAAAACCCAACGACTGTCGCCCCTAGCCAAACTCCCTCATTCCGGTCACAATGGAATATATTTCGTAACCCAATTCGGCTGTTACGATCAGTTTTTATCAAAATTAAAATATAAATCTTTATATATTCAATTTAAATGCATATTTCAATTTATCGAGGCCACATACAGACTCTAAAAATTCCCGAAAAATATTTTCTAGCTTCGTATTGACGATACGGTCCTAACAAAACTAATTTCGTCAAATTCTGAGACCGTTTGAAAAATGGTCATTTTCCAGTCGATTAAAATCAACTGAAACTGGTCAAATTCGTTTTTCCTTTGCCGCGCTCACATATTGAATTTAAAAATTACGAAAATTGGAATCTAGTAATAACTAGACATCACAGATCCAACAAAAGTAGTTTCATCGAAATCCGAGGTTGTTTGCAAAATGACTATTTTCAAAGGCCTTTATATATAATAAAATATATATAAATTCCATAGCGACTTTTCTGAATTTTCAACTGGACATATCTTTTGATTTCCGCTATGAAATTTCAATTTTTCGGATTTTTTGGAAAGATATTATCAATTAGATTCTAATATTTTTGGTTTTGCTAAAATCCAGTTTATTTTGCACCCGGTACATTCAATTGAAGTTTGAAATCGAATTATCGAACTACCGCGCCATTTTCAATTTCTTTTATAATTAAAATAAAATATTTATATTCTAATGACGATCTATATAAATATATACGTTCGAATTATATTCAAAATAAATTTCTCGTCGATATTATTTAAAATAATTCGTTTTAAATATTCAAAATTCGCTAAAATTGCCAAAATAAAAATTTTAGATTGGCTCAGATTTTCGGGTTGTTACACAAATATTCCTATAGTTATGTTGTAAGATATATTGCAGTTGTTGAAAAGCACTGTAGATATGGAAATCAATCCCATATAAACACCAATTAAGTGTAGTTACATTCCAGATCTCTTGTTCAGTATTGAATAATAAATTATGTGAATTTGGATTAAAAAATATAATTGGTAAATTATGTGATTATAATTTTAAAGGAATTATACCTATTCGCCTTCGATGTTGTTAGGTTTTGTCTTAATTGTTGTAAACATGTCGCTTTCCTCTTTTTTAAATAAAAAGGCATTATTTTGAAATCACAAGAGATATGATAAGAAGATTCAAAAAGGGAAAAGTGGTGGAAATGTACATATAAATATAAATATACATATTTGTGTATAATTTGCATCAACTATTCCAAATTATATATTTACATATATTTCTTGTGATTTGGAAATATGTCATTCCACTAATTGGCATAATTTACAATAACCATAGGTAATGGTCTTTTTGTAAGATTGAAACTTTTTGGCAAGATTGAATGTAAAAAGGAATGTTTGGTTATTGACTTAACCAAATCGTTAAAATTATAAAAAAAATAACTAGGCTGACTGCACGAAAACATAAAACATAAATATATACATATTATCCGTCCAAATCAGCGTAAAACGGTAAATTATACATTTTATTGAATTTTTGAATGATGTTCAGTTATGGAATTATACATGTAAATGTAATCCACATTCAATTAATATATTTGGGGTGACCACTTGTAGCAATCAGTATAATTAATTGCAATTAATAAGACCGCAAATGAATAAATAACAGTTGTAACCGATGTTGATTTGGTAAAGTAAATATAATAGGATCATGGTTACAATTCCTAAATTAATTAGGATAAATATTATAAACCCCAATTAGGAATTGTAAATTATAACCGCATTTAGACACGAGGTTAAGCTCAACTTGTGGTAGAAGCCTGCCCGGAACCGACTAGCAAATCCAGCATCCACAGGTAGTCAGCTTAATGTGAGAGGTCTAATATGTAAATATAAATGTACTAAGGCACGAGGTTAAGTTCAACTTATGGTAGAAGTCTGCACGGAATTGACTGGCAAATCCAGCATCCACAAGTAGTCAACTTAATGTGAGAGGCCTGGTGCATATATATATATACATACGTATACATATATACATACATACATACATATATATGTATATATAACAAGCCAACAAATAAATAAACAAGCAAATAAATAAACATAAATAGTAATTTCCGTTGGGGTTCAAAAAATAGATATTTCGGGACTGATAAAATAAGGATGTCCAGAGTTAAGGGTTTCCTTAGGAAAATATGACCGTTATGGTCCTAAATGGAAATACACTTATGGATAAGAAAAAGGGGGTTAATGGGTATTGATTTTTTTTAAATACTAAGTCCAATAAGGGAAGGAAATTAAATATATCCTAGGGTAAGGAGACATAACTTTCCTATTTATACTAGTTAATAAAGAACTTATAATTAAAAATAGAGTTGGACTTAGTAGGTAATGATGTAAAAACATTATTAACCATAGGAACACGTGATGATAATTAATCGTGTACGTATAGTATTTCCGTGAAGAGAGACCAAACGGAAATGACTTAATAACGTTGTAATGACCCGCATTGGCAGAGGTATTATAATTAATTTATTTAATTATATAAATAGTGATGTAGTGAATTTAATGGTCGTGGAATTAAATAATGGTGAATATTTAATTAAAGTAATAAATTAAATAATATATTTAATTCTGAAATAATCAGAATCGGCTGAAATGGCGATATGGTGTGAAATGGATCATCTGTGATATTTAATTCAGCTTAGAATTTAATTTGAATAACGAATATATTATATAAACGACAGTTTGAATGTAGGTTTATAATATAGTTAAAATCGAGCTCGAAATGGCGCTGCAGTTCGTAAATTGGCGATTTGAACTTCAACTGAATGTACATGATTCGTTTTAAGCCGGATTTCTGTGAAACAAGAAATGTGTGGAGCTGGTGGAGTATGTCTTTCTAGTGGAAGAGAAAAATCGGGATTTCGTCATGTAGATTTTGATTCACGTCCAAATCAAATTTCAGAAAAGTCGATGTGGAATTCCTTTATAATTTATAAAGGAATTATTTATATTTTTAAAAAGGAATTTCAATATAAATCGAATATCGGGTTGACCCAGAAGTGAATATTGAGTTAGAAATTCATATAGGAATATTCTAGAGCTGTATGGTATTCCACTGTGGATATATACGATAATATAAATTTATTTATATTTAATTTAATTATTTAAAATATATTTAAATATTTAAATGGGTCATCCAAAGCTTTAAAAATAGCCGGTTTTGCAAACGAAGTCGGAATTCGACGAAACTAGTTTTGTTGGATCCGCAACATCGAATTATTGTTAGATGTCAAGTTTTGTGATTTTTAGAGTCACTGTGTGGCCGTACGGATTTTTAGAGTGAAAAACAGTCAGTATTTTGACGGTTAAAAATACGCTGTGTGAGCATATGAAGTGGGAATTCGACGAAACCAGTTTCGTTGGGACCGTAATGTCGAACTCTAGCTACATGTCCACTTTGTTTATTTTTGGGTGTCATGAGTGATCACAGGGATTTTTAAGGACTAGTATGAAATTATAGTATAAAATAAAATAATTGTTTGTGGACCTTAACAAGCCACATACTTCTCGTTAGAGCCACACAAACTTAGTCCCTCCCCATAAAACTGATCTCTCAAGGCCGCCACTTATTCTCGTTTACCAGGAGAACGATGAACATAAGAAAATCAAAGAAATAGAAATCAAATCCCTTAAATCATGTTATACACATATTTGAGTTCCCAGCAAGAAGGGCTTTAACCTCGTACCAATCTTCGTGGGTTCGACCTTGTCTCCGTTCGCTGAAGTGAAGCTGCTGAGAATTATGGTTCGAATTTTGTGGAGAAGGGAGCGTTAGTTCGAGAATTGAAGTTCAGTTTGGGATTCGTTGTGGAAAATGGAGTTGAGTTTGAATTTTTGGGATGATTCAAAGAAGAAAAAGGTCGCTGAAAGTTTCTGGAATCCGCGTCAGGGTTGTTCGAACGCGATTTCAGGGAGGGGTGCGAACTTGATTTGTGTGGTATACGTTGGTAGAGATTTTGATGCTAGGATAAAGGGTGATTTTTGTTTTGACTAATGTTGAAGAATGAAGGAGGAATGCTGAAGAGAGGATCGACATTTGGTACCTTGAAATATCTGGAGCTCGCATTGAGGAAGAAGGGACGCCAGGCGGGTATGGGCCTTTATGTGGTTAGTGGGCCAGATTTTGGGGTAAAGGCCAATTTAAATTAGTTTAGTTTTAATTTAAATTTATCTTAACTTGTAAAATCCATAACTTGGACATACGATATCAGATTGACGAACCGTAAGTTGCGTTGGGATCGTATGGACGGGCACTACAACATGGAACTGACTAGGAGTGGATTGGAGCTCATTTGAATTTATGATGAAATAAATTGTTTGATTCAAATCAAACAACAGTTTGTTGTTCTTTAACGATGAACTGCCAAAGTGAGTAAATCTTACTAACTATGAACAGTTTATAATTTCATGTTGTATTTTTAGAACTGTTAGATATTGGCTGATTGACTGTGTGTTGACTGTTTGATTGAACTGCTAGTCAGTTAGTTAAATTTCTATATTTGATTCTGTTTAACAAAATATATCATATGGAACTGGAAGTGATGTTGATTTTATATTGTATAACATCTGTGGATGCAGGGAGACAGGTTGGAGGAATTCGCCTGGATTCCTCAACATTTATTTACTGTTTTCATATATTGTGATATATGATGTGATGTATATTTGTTATGGATTATGTGTGTTAGAATGATGTTGATCATTGTTATTCGATATTTTAAATATCATAAAAGACCCTGGGATGTAAAAAGAATTATTTCAATGTATATTGAAATAAAAGGGTTTTTTATAAAGTCAATAGATTTTATAAAAAGGAAATATTTCAAAAGTAAATAAAAGGGGAAATGTTTATAAAACGAATAGAGTTTTATAAAAGGGAAATCATTTGTAAAGTGAAGAACCGTTACTAAAAGTAAATCTTTATAAATGAATAGTTTAATCGAGTTAAAAGGAGTTAATCGATGTTAGTTTAATTGAAAGGAGTTAATCGATGTTAGTTTAATCGATTAGAGTTAAAGCAAATGAATTAATCAAATATAGTTTATTCGATAATAAAGTAAAAGGAGTTAATCGAATATAGTTTATTCAAATAGAATAAAGGAGTTAATCGAATATAGTTTATTTGATAATAAAGTAAAAGGAGTTAATCGAATATAGTTTATTCAAATAGAATAAAGGAGTTAATCGAATATAGTTTATTCAAATAAAATAAAGGGGTTAATCGAATATAGTTTATTCAAATAGAATAAAGGAGTTAATCGAATATAGTTTATTCAAATAGAGTAAAAGGAGTTAATCGAATATATAGTTTATTCAAATAGAATTAAAAGAGTTATCGAATATAGTTTATTCGATAGGAGTTAAGTGAATAGAGTAGAGTTAAATCAAAAGAGTTAAGTGAATAGAATAAAGGAGTTAATCGAATATAGTTTATTCAAATAGTAAAAGGAGTTAATCGAATATAGTTTATTCAAATGGAGTAAAAGGAGTTAATCGAATATAGTTTATTCAAATAGAATAAAGGAGTTAATCAGATATAGTTTATTCGAATAGAGTAAAAGGAGTTAATCGAATATATAGTTTATTCAAATAGAATTAAAAGAGTTATCGAATATAGTTTATTCGATAGGAGTTAAGTGAATAGAGTTAGAGCTAAATCAAAAGAGTTAAGTGAATAGAATAAATTGAATAGAGTTATCGAATATACCTTATCGAAGGAAAGAATTATCGAATAGAAAAGATTTGAAAGAGAGTTACGTAAGGAAGTTTGTAAAAGAATTAGAAGGGGGAACTTTGTCTATTTCAAGGTTAGAAACGTTGTTCAGTCAAGGTCTGAGAGATAGTATTACCCCAACTTGATTGACTTCATTTTTAACTAAGGAATGGTTAAGGTTCGATAGTAAAGGATGGTTAAGTGAATTTAGTAATTAAAGGAAATGGTTTGAGTTGGCATCGCGATGGTTTGTTTAAACATCTGTCTAAGTCCAATGAAGAAGCTTTGGAAATGTTTTCCAAAGAAGAAACCAGAAATGTTTTCTAATAAAGAAAACAAGAAATGGAAATGTTTTCCATTGTTAATAACGTATATTTTCCCAATTTAGAAAATAAGAAATATTGAACATAGGGAAACAGGAGATAAGTAAATTAATGAAATAAAGAGATAAATGTTGAATGATGTTTAATCGATATAAATTTCTATTTGGAAATAATATCGTTGTTTGCACACCTATTTTTCTTCGATAGTTAAATCACAGACTGCCGAAGTTTTGACCATTTTAACGTTGTTAATATGGAGAGACCGGTTGGATTATTATCCAAAGAACCACTCTGTATTGGCATAAGTGTTGCGAATCATATATGCCAAAGTAAATTGAAGACGGAGTTATGCAAGGGCTATCCTGTTTACAAAATAGTGCCTTCGGTTCATCCTGTTCCTGGATGACTTGTATGGACGGATGTCTGACAGAGTATTTCCAGACGATCACGTATATTGATTTCTCCAACCGTACCAAGAGTGGAAGCGGAGAAGGAGAATTCTTTTAGCTAACACATAATGTATGCTTGAGGACGTCAATCGGTGATTTGATGGATTTGACGATGTGGCATTCAAAATGAATCTGGTGTGATGATAAAGCGTAGCTTATATCCTCACATCCGGTAAATGACAGAAATCAGGCAGGCAGCATGGCTAAGTCGGTCGCACTGAAGTAGGGTGTATAATCACCTGATCTAGAGTTTCATTTATTTCTAAAATCTATTGTTGATGCTGCCCCATTCGGGAAACGGTTGCTGATCGCAATCGTTGGTGATATACATTCGATACACTCAAGCGAAATGAGTGGTCGGTCATGTGTGGCCGGGTTGCAAGATGTTCTTGTTGAACCCAATGTATTCCTCTCTAGAGGTACACAAGCGAAAGGTGGTTCCATACCTTTTCATAGTTGGAAATCCATTACCCAATACGTGCTTGCGGTTTTGATTGTATACTATATAAGTAGAACGTGAGATGAAAGCGTTTCTACTAGATGATTATTGTAGATGTGGTTGATAGACATTTTTATAATATAAAAAGGTTTTTGATATAAAGATAATTTTGATTCTCATAAGGGAAAAACCTGTTCCGTTATACGGCGTGGTCTTATGAGATATCGTTTACTTGTTCAAACTGTTTTAAACTGTTTTACTCATACCAGTCCCATGACTGACCCGGAGTTTATTTTGTTGTTTTCCCTAAACTCTTTGGTGCCCAATTTTGTATGGCCAGTCAAGTAGTCGGGATTTACGGATACTGGAAGAGCTTGGAGCAGGAGGCTTCAGGATTATATAGTTATAGTTTTTTCGCTGTGTTGTAAGTGCTGTACTTTGATAATGATATGTATATTCAAGTACATATTTGTATTTCAAAGTTATGTTATGAAATATATTTATTCGTTCCGCTGTGAGATTCGTGTTACTCTGATATTGTGTTCTTCTTCTTCTTCTTCTTCTTCTTCTTTTCTATAAGTTTCTATCTTATCTTTCCTCACCCTCTAATTTCTTTCATTAATTACCGGGATTTTTCGATGATTGGTTATCGACATCGAGTTTATGTCGATAACCAAAGTCGCTCAAAATCCGGGTCATTACAGTTGGTATCAGAGCTTAAGTTAAGTGAATTACCTTGGCTCTGTGGCGTGACTCGGTAGAGATAGGGTTAGTAATACCCTAGATTGAGTTGAGTGTATATATACGAGTGAACGTATTTGTTATATGATATAAAAATAATTTTATATTGTGGAGATTTATTGGTAGAGTTGTTTATTAGTTCTGGTCGATTAGTTTGATCCACTGTATCGGTAGGGATTTTGTAAACACTCGAATACGATGAACCGTCATGATATGGTTTGAAAGGAAGGTAAACGAAATAATTTACCCAAATTATATTTTGATATAAAGGATTTATACTGGAATGATTATAATATACTGGATATATTGGTTGTTATTATAATCGAGTAAGATTATAAATTAAATAGTTATGTAAATAATCAATCAGAATTCATATAAGTGAAATATGTGAAATCAAATGAGTTAAATTTGAAATTTAAACCAGAAATTGAACTAAAATTCTAGAGAATTGGATAATTGTTTGTAAATGGATTTGGATTAAAAATAAGGAAAATTTAAGATCCTGGGAGATTTTAAATTGTTTTACAAGTAGTGTGAATTATATTTTGAAATGAATTTCAAAGTGGAAATGTTTAGAAATGGTTTTATAGTATTGAACTCACTTCGATCGCTGGCAAAGAGATTCTGATGATGACAGTTGCATCATCAGTATTCATTTTCGAGTTGTAAGTTACGAATTACTACCAGAGATACTGTTTTGAATTTGTTTTGAGAAAGACAAGTTGTGTTGAATTTCAAATGGGATTTATAATAGTAGAATATGAAATTCAGCGGAATTGAAATAGAAATTGAATATAGAAATTCAAAGGGGGTTTGAATATATGAAATTCAATGGAAGTGATATAGAATTTGAATATAGAAATTCAAATGGAGTTTGAATATAGAAATTCAAATGGAATTATAATATAGAATTTGAATATATGGAATGTGAATATAGAAATTCAAATGGGAATTATAATATAAAATTTTGAATAGAAATTGAATAGAATTAACTAAGTCGAAGAGGAATTAGTTAATCGAGTTTTGAATTTGAAGTTGAACTTTGAAAGGTGGATTGGATTTGTAAATGGATATTCGAAATCGAATATAGAACTTAAATTTGAATTTTGGATTCAAATTAGTTAATAAGCAAGTTAAAATATATTTGAACATCTCATGTTCAAATATAAAAGTGGAATAGACTAAAGAGTTAATTAACAAATTTATTAACAAATTGAGTTAAAATGATCGGGTATAGTTAATATAGATTGGGCAGGTATAAATATACGGGAGACAGGTTTGGAATATAGTATAGAAGTGAAATAAATAGAATGGTCAACGAAAAGGTATGTATTTAATTCATATATGAGATTTTATGCGCCGTATCGGCAAGCCGCTTGGCTTTTTCTTTTTCTTCTAGATTGGTGAGGGCCATGGGAGGCTATTTGAAATATCCCGATGCTCTCGGTACAAAGGAGGTTATGGCAAATTTTTCTGGGAATTTAAGGAGTTAGAATGTTTTTAAAATAATTTGATAATTAGAAATCAACGTATCGATATATATATATATATATATATATATATATATATATATATAGAAGTCGATAAGGAAACGAACTTAGAAATAGAATAGTATAATCAAAAGAGAAATCTAGGGATAAAATCTCGTAAGAATAGAAAGAGAAAGTGTATATGTGTTTAAAAGTGAATAAGTAGTTGTACGGTATTGGTTATTCGAGTAAGTAGTCATATCTGTTCTGACGTTATAAATGTTATTCAGTCAAAGTCTGAGAGGTAGTTATAACCCAACTTGATTGATTTCATTATTAACAAATAAATAGTAAGATTTCAGGCGCGAAGATCAATGTTGAATAAGAGTTAGTTGAATATAGTATTTGGGTTGTCGTAACGATGTTTTACACAACATCCGTTTTAACCCAAATAAGTGTAAGCTTGGAAATATAATAAAGAATATTTCCTAAGTATAGAAATAAACGAGATCGGAAAACAGATAAGTAATTGGAATATTTTCCAATTATAAATAGCATATATTTTCTAAAGTTTATAAAATAAAGGAAGGCGATATTCGGAGGTGTTTTCCAAACAACATAAAAGGCCGATATGGTTATTGAAAATAATTGGTTAACAAATATTGATAAAGAAATAGAGAAATGATTAAACTAATGAACTATTAATTAAGGGCTCAGTGACATGTTCAAAAGGAAAATTTGATTTTTGAAAAGAGTAAACTGTTCAAAAACTCCCAGGGAAAGACAGTTTGAATTAAAAACAAATTTAACAGAAATTTGTGAAAGAAAATTTGAATTAAATTAAAGCCGGTAAAGTGGTAACTGAGATTGAATTAGAATGATATCAAATACAAATTGGATTGTGAGATTCAAATTTGAAGTGTAATATGATAATCAAGTTAAGAGTTGGGAATCGAGAAGAAACTCAAGTTAAAATGATATTTGGCTCGGGTATAAGCGAATGGTGGTGTTGTGGATAAAAGCAGATTGGAATTTGATTGGGATAACATTGGTATATGCTGAATTGATAGCATATGGAAGTGATAGAGTTGATATGTCGACAAAAGGTACAAGTTTATATTTCTATTGGATATAAGATTTAGGAGCCGAATTGGCAAGCCGCTTAGCTGTTTGATTTTCTTTTGGGTTGGAAATGGCCCAGAGAGGCGAGTGGTGGTTTGACGTATTGACCAGTACAAAGGAGGTGCTGGCGAAATTTTTCGAAGAGTTAAGGCGTTAGAAAATTTTCAGAATTTTTGAAAATTTTCAGGATTTTTGAAAATTTTCGTTAGTAAGAATTAATTAATAATTTAATTGAAATTAAATTGGTTCAGTTGAAACTGAAGTTCAGAAGTGAACAAATATGTTCTAACCAGTCGATAGGGTCGTTCTCTACCTTTTAGCAATTTCGAGGACAAAATTATTTTAAGTGGGAAAGATTGTAATGACCCGCATTGGCAAAGGTATTATAATTAATTTATTGAATTATATAAATAGTGATATAGTGAATTTAATGGTCATGGAATTAAATAATGGTGAATATTTAATTAAAGTAATAAATTAAATAATATATTTAATTCTGAAATAATCAGAATTGGCTGAAATGGCGATATGGTGTGAAATGGATCATCTGTGATATTTAATTCAGCTTGGAATTTAATTTGAATAACGAATATATTATATAAATGACAGTTTGAACATAGGGTTATAATATAGTTAAAATCGAGCTCGAAATGGCGCTGCAGTTCGTAAATTGGCGATTTGAACTTCAACTGAATGTACAGGATTCGTTTTAAGCCGGATTTCTGTGAAACAAGAAACGTGTGGAGCTGGTGGAGTATGTCTTTCTAGTGGAAGAGAAAAATCGGGATTTTGTCGTGTAGATTTTGATTCACGTCCAAATCAAATTTCAGAAAAGTCGCTGTGGAATTCCTTTATAATTTATAAAGGAATTATTTATATTTTTAAAAAGGAATTTCAATATAAATCGAATATCGGGTTGACCCAGAAGTGAATATCGAGTTAGAAATTCATATAGGAATATTCTAGAGCTGTATGGTATTCCACTGTGGATATATACGATAATATAAATTTATTTATATTTAATTTAATTATTTAAAATATATTTATATATTTAAATGGGTCATCCAGAGCTTTAAAAATAGCCGGTTTTGCAAACGAAGTCAGAATTCGACGAAACTAGTTTTGTTGGATCCGCAACATCGAATTATTGTTAGATGTCAAGTTTCGTGATTTTTAGAGTCACTGTGTGGCCGTACGGATTTTTAGAGTGAAAAACAGTCAGTATTTTGACGGTTAAAAATACGCTGTGTGAGCATACGAAGTCGGAATTCGACGAAACCAGTTTCGTTGGGACCGTAATGTCGAACTCTAGCTACATGTCCACTTTGTTGATTTTTGGGTATCATGAGTGATCACAGGGATTTTTAAGGACTAGTATGACATTATAGTATAAAATAAAATAATTTTTTGTGGACCTTAACAAGCCACATACTCCTCGTTAGAGCCACACAAACTTAGTCCCTCCCTATAAAACTGATCTCTCAAGGCCGCCACTTATTCTCGTTTACCGGGAGAACGATGAACAAAAGAAAATCAAATAAATAGAAATCAAATCCCTTAAATCATGTTATACACATATTTGAGTTCCCAGCAAGAAGGGCTTTAACCTCGTACCAATCTTCGTGGGTTCGACCTTGTCTCCGTTCGCTGTAGTGAAGCTGCCGAGAATTAGGGTTCGAATTTTGTGGAGAAGGGAGCGTTAGTTCGGGAATCGAAGTTCAGTTTGGGACTCGTTGTGGAAAATGGAGTTGAGTTTGAATTTTTGGGATGATTCAAAGAAGAAAAAGGTCGCTGAAAGTTTCTGGAATCCTTGTCAGGGCTGTTCAAACGCGATTTCAGGGAGGGCTGCGAACTTGATTTGTGTGGTATACGTTGGTAAAGATTCTGATGCTAGGATAGAGGTTGATTTTTGTTTTGACTAATGTTGAAGAATGGAGGAATGCTGGAGAGAGGATCGACATTTGGTACCTTGAAATATCTGGAGCTCGCATTGAGGTAGAAGGGACGCTAGGCGGGTATGGGCCTTTATGTGGTTAGTGGGCCAGATTTTGGGGTAAAGGCCAATTTAAATTAGTTTAGTTTTAAATTAAATTTATCTTAACTTGTAAAATCCATAACTTGGACATACGATATCAGATTGATGAACCGTAAGTAGCGTTGGGATCGTATGGACGGGCACTACAACATGGAACTGACTAGGAGTGGATTGGAGCTCGTTTGAATTTACGATGAAATAAATTGTTTGATTCAAATCAAACAACAGTTTGTCGTTCTTTAACGATGAACTGCCAAAGTGAGTAAATCTTACTAACTCTGAACAGTTTATAATTTCATGTTGTGTTTTTAGAACTGTTAGATATTGGCTGATTGACTGTGTGTTGACTATTTGATTGAACTGCTAGTCAGTTAGTTAAATTTCTATATTTGATTCTGTTTAACAAAATATAACATATGGAACTGGAAGTGATGTTTATTTTATATTATATAACATATGTGGATGCAGGGAGACAGGTTGGAGGAATCCGCCTGGATTCCTCAACATTTATTAACTGTTTTCATATATTGTGATATATGATGTGATGTATATTTGTTATGGATTATGTGTGTTAGAATGATGTTGATCATTGTTATTCGATATTTTAAATATCATAAAAGACCCTGGGATGTAAAAAGAATTATTTCAATGTATACTGAAATAAAAGGGTTTTTTATAAAGTCAATAGATTTTATAAAAAGGAAATATTTCGAAAGTAAATAAAAGGGGAAATGTTTATAAAACGAATAGAGTTTTATAGAAGGGAAATCATTTGTAAAGTGAAGAACCGTTACTAAAAGTAAATATTTATAAATGAATAGTTTAATCGAGTTAAAAGGAGTTAATCGATGTTAGTTTAATTGAAAGGAGTTAATCGATGTTAGTTTAATCGATTAGAGTTAAAGCAAATGAGTTAATCGAATATAGTTTATTCGATAATAAAGTAAAAGGAGTTAATCGAATATAGTTTATTCAAATAGAATAAAGGAGTTAATCGAATATAGTTTATTCGATAATAAAGTAAAAGGAGTTAATCGAATATAGTTTATTCAAATAGAATAAAGGAGTTAATCGAATATAGTTTATTCAAATAGAATAAAGGGGTTAATCGAATATAGTTTATTCAAATAGAATAAAGGAGTTAATCGAATATAGTTTATTCAAATAGAGTAAAAGGAGTTAATCGAATATAAAGTTTATTCAAATAGAATTAAAAGAGTTATCGAATATAGTTTATTCGATAGGAGTTAAGTGAATAGAGTTAGAGTTAAATCAAAAGAGTTAAGTGAATAGAATAAAGGAGTTAATCGAATATAGTTTATTCAAATAGTAAAAGGAGTTAATCGAATATAGTTTATTCAAATAGAGTAAAAGGAGTTAATCGAATATAGTTTATTCAAATAGAATAAAGGAGTTAATCGGATATAGTTTATTTGAATAGAGTAAAAGGAGTTAATCGAATATATAGTTTAGTCAAATAGAATTAAAAGAGTTATCGAATACAGTTTATTCGATTGGAGTTAAGTGAATAGAGTTAGAGCTAAATCAAAAGAGTTAAGTGAATAGAATAAATTGAATAGAGTTATCGAGTATACCTTATCGAAGGAAAGAATTATCGAATAGAAAAGATTTGAAAGAGAGTTACGTAAGGAAGTTTGTAAAAGAATTAGAAGGGGGAACTTTGTCTATTTCAAGGTTAGAAACGTTGTTCAGTCAAGGTCTGAGAGATAGTATTACCCCAACTTGATTGACTTCATTTTTAACTAAGGAATGGTTAAGGTTCGATAGTAAAGGATGGTTAAGTGAATTTAGTAATTAAAGGAAATGGTTTGAGTTGGCATCGCGATGCTTTGTTTAAACATCTGTCTAAGTCCAATGAAGAAGCTTTGGAAATGTTTGCCAAAGAAGAAACCAGAAATGTTTTCTAATAAAGAAAACAAGAAATGGAAATGTTTTCCATTGTTAATAACGTATATTTTCCCAATTTAGAAAATAAGAAATATTGAACATAGGGAAACAGGAGATAAGTAAACTAATGAAATAAAGAGATAAATGTTGAATGATGTTTGATCGATATAAATTTCCATTTGGAAATAATATCGTTGTTTGCATACCTGTTTTTCTTCGATAGTTAAATCATAGACTATCGAAGATTTGACCATTTTAACGTTGTTAATATGGAGAGACCGGTTGGATTATTATCCAAAGAACCACTCTGTATTGGCATAAGCGTTGCGAATCATATATGCCAAAGGAAATTGAAGACAGAGTTATGCAAGGGCTATCCTGTTTACAGAATAGTGCCTTCGGTTCATCCTGTTCCTGGATGACTTGTATGGACGGATGTCTGACAGAGTATTTCCAGACGATCACGTATATTGATTTCTCCAACCGTACCAAGAGTGGAAGCGGAGAAGGAAATTTCTTTTAGCTAACACATAATGTATGGTTGAGGACGTCAATCGGTGATTTGATGGATTTGACGATGTGGCATTCAAAGTGAATCTGGTGTGATGATAAAGCGTAGCTTATAGCCTCACATCTGGTAAATGACAGAAATCGGGCAGGCAGCATGGCTAAGTCGGTCACACCGAAGTAGGGTGTATAATCACCTGATCTAGAGTTTCATTTATTTCTAAAATCTATTGTTGATGTCGCCCTATTCGGGAAACGGTTGCTGATCCCAACCGCTGGTGATATACATTCGATACACTCAAGCGAAATGAGTAGTCGGTCATGTGTGGTCGGGTTGCAAGATGTTCTTATTGAACCCAGTGTATTCCTCTCTAGAGGTACACAAGCGAAAGGTGGTTCCATACCTTGTCATAGTTGGAAATCCATTACCCAATACGTGCTTGTGGTTTTGATTGTATACTATATATGTAGAACGTGAGATGAAAGCGTTTCTACTAGATGATTATTATAGTTGTGGTTGATAGACATTATTAAAATATCAAAAGGTTTTTGATATAAAGATAATTTGGATTCTCATAAGGGAAAAACCCGTTCTGTTATACGACGTGGTCTTATGAGATATCGTTTACATGTTCAAACTATTTTAAACTGTTTTACTCATACCAGTCCCATGATTGACCCGGAGTTTATTTTGTTGTTTTCCCTAAACTCTTGGGTGCCCAATTTTGTACGGGCAGTCAAGTAGTCGGGATTTACAGATACTGGAAGAGCTTGGAGCAGGAGGCTTCAGGATTATATAGCTATAGTTTTTCCGCTGTGTTGTAAGTGCTGTACTTTGATAATGATATGTATATTCAAGTACAGATTTGTATTTCAAAGTTATGTTATGAAATAAATTTATTCGTTCTGTTGTGAGATTCGTGTTACTCTGATATTGTGTTCTTCTTCTGTTCTATAAGTTTCTATCTTATCTTTCCTCACCCTCTAATTTCTTTCATTAATTACCAGGATTTTTCGATGATTGGTTATCGACATCGAGTTTATGTCGATAACCAAAGTCGCTCAAAATCTGGGTTATTACAAACGTATCCCACTTTATCCTAAACAGGGAAAAGTATTAAAGGCTAATGGGGTACGAACCTAATAACCTTCGCGTATAGTCCGCTTCCTGGGTCTTAAGCGGCTGGGGTTAAAGAGTCCACCTAGGAATAGGTCTTTCAGTTTAGGGATCTTAAATGGTAGGTGTGTATGGGCATACCGAAACCTAGAAACTAAAATGTCATATATGGCTACCTATCCTACGGGAAGTAATAAGCAACTAAGGGGGTTATCTAATAAGGTCAACTGGATGGTATATGTAACACCCTGTATTTTCGGTGAACGTCAAAGTAACAAATTAAAGTATACTTAATTTTTTAGAGAAGAAATAGGAAAAACGGGTTGCGCCATTGCGTTCATCTCGGAATTCTGCTTGAGATAGAGTCCGAGTTTGCGTAAATCGGACTTTGTATGAAGAAGATATCTTTAAATTAAATATTGCAGCAAAACATGAAAAAGAAGAATGAGAAAAGAATAATGTTTAGCATTTTTCTAAGGCTTGTAAGCAAAAGATTTAGTAGCTCATTTGGTTAAAACATGTGACTTGCATACAAGAGGTACAGAGTTCGATCCCCGCCAGCGCCATATTTTTGTTTTAGGGGAATGGCTAAAAAGTGGATTAGTGTGAACGCAATTCAAAAAGTGGTTTAGTGTGAAAATGGTTAATTGGGAAGATAGATAAAAAGAATATATATATATATATATATAAATATATATATATATGACGTGTACGCATCATGTGGCGCACGTGGCACATTTTTTGTTGGTTAAGGATTGTCTTTTTTACATGGCCTTCTCTGATTGTCTTTGTGACAAATTCTGATATGTTAGGGCTTATGTGTCATGCTATGATTGGCTGAGTGACACATTGCTTTAGTTGGATGGCTCTGATTGCTCCCAAAATGATCTAACGGCTCGCATAAGATTTAACTTCTATACAAGCAACCATAATCCTCAAACCCTAAATCACACAAATTCATTCCAAAGAGCCACCATGCCGTCCATGATCGTTCTAGTTTAGCCACCATTCCTTCTTCAACTTGACAGCAAATTAAAGCTAAGAATCAAAACTTACTTAGAAAAATTGATAGTCTTCTTCAAGGGATTGCTTTTCAAATTCAGAAAATAGATCCCAAAAAAAAACAAGACTTTCTTGTAACACCCCACGTCCATTAATGTCACTTACAAAGGGAATGCATTAACTTCCATGGAGGTTATAAGTGAATATAGAACAGAAAAATTACAACAACACAGATAATAAGTAGTACTTGGGAATCTAAAACTTCATTTTATTGCAGCGGAAATTAAACATGTTCGTTACATCATAAAACCATAAATCAGAGTCAAGTACAATATCCATCTTCATAAAAACAAAATACATAATCCCATTACACAAATACCCATTAAAGAAGATAACAAGCTGGACTTTACTTCAACGGTCCAAGCTTTCCAAGAGAGATAAAGCAATCCAATCAAACTCCACTAGAGCTGGGCCCAACCTGAGGACATGGAGGGGGAAAAAGGTTAGAAAAGGAGGGGGTCAGACATAAAGTCTGGCGAGTATGATAATTCTAACAATACTATTATCAAAATAACTAGACTAAGGCATAAGCTGGAAGTCAAGTAAATGTCTATGAACCATTAGGTATGGAAGAGCAGATAAAAATAACGTTTAAGATAACGTTAAAGATAATGTTAAAGGCACACCCAATTACTAACGAACAATTGCTACACTGCACCGCACCAGTCTTCCTAAAGGTTGATCCCACTTGCTTCACACAGAAACTATATAAATAGCCTTGCGTACCCCTAGCTGACTACATAGGTGCCATCTTCCCCTATCTCCACTAGGTGTACCCCACTACCCACTTGCGATCGGCTCCCTACTCGTAGATACCCGTGCTGGCCCCACAGTGGGGTGTATCACTCCCCTAAAGTGGCAACCCGATACAACTTGAGAATGCACGGCTAATACCTACACGATGCAACAACGTCTTACCTACCAGCCTGGGTCCACACACGCATATGAAACCCGTTTTACTTGCGTTGCCATCGCTCCTCGTTTTGGCCTCTTATAGTTAAACCCAATATGCGTGTCCCGTCCTCGACTTGGGTCGAGCCCACAAAGATACGTTTGGGATACCGGTTGAAATGGGCCCCCATAAGCTACCCACCTAAGCTTGTCCACTAGTACATCCCAGTTAACCCTCTAAGTCATGTTCATTTACATGTGTGTTTGGTTAAGTCTTACTAACCGTATTTCACATGCCACTAAGGGCACCCACTAGATTCCTCATGCCACCCAAGGCACCTACTTAACCCCCATGTCCCACCTTACATGTTTATCTGGTTAAGTATTTCTTAATTCATTCAGGCCATAACCTCATAAAGACCTCTCACATTAGACTGGAATTTATGGCAGCTGGATTTGCCGGGCGGGTCCGGGCAGTCTTACACCATAAAAGAGTCTAACCTCGTGTCTTTACAACTATTATGCTTTAGTTTAGGCCTAGGACCTCTCACATTGGGCTGACATTTGTGACCACTGGATTTGCCGGGTGGGTCCGGGCAGGTTTACGTCACAAACGGGTCCAACCTCCTGTCCTAAGCATTGATTATCACTTATAATCTTTTACCCCAGTTTTAATAATTCCCTATCCAAATTATTAATTAAGTCCACTTTTATTGATTTCCATAATTGACTCAATTATGGTCATCCACTCATGGCATGCAAAATCATAACAATTGCACCCCAACTTCTTATTATTAAATCCTTAATATTACCCCTACCCCACGTTTATACGTTCGCTTATTCAACGCAGAATATACGTTAGACTCGAATAGTCTAACTCATAGCACAAAAATAAATTATCACAACATATAGACAATTAAAATGAATATAATCATAATAGGGGTGAAATTTGCATAAACTACGCATGTTAAGGATCTAAAGGTGTCAACTTGTTAAATGTCACAATCTACATGATATGATCATAAACCAAATTTATGTATAAACTGGCATATGGGGTTTTAGGCAACATAATGATGGTGTGAACTAGCATAGAATTTCACATATGTCATAGCATAATCCTAGATGTCATAACAGATGTCATGGCATATGTTCATAACTTTTACTAATCAACCTAAACTTGCATATGTGACTTGTCATATAGATCAACATAGCCCAAATAATATCAATACTATGATTTGATTAACATGAACTAATTAGCATAGATAGTAACATCATGGCTTTTTAACATGTATGATTCATCACAACTTAGCATGGAAACTCTCAACATACATAACATCATCATAGCATGATTTACAACGTATAGGATATCATCACCACATAGCATAGGATTTATAACATACATGATGGTATAAGGTTTACAACAACAAATATGACAATTCACATCATCTACGCATAATCCATTCATAACTTAACCTAATTAATTTAATAATAATCTTGTGAAGATCATCATACTCACAATTAGAGAAGAAAAGAGAGTCTTGATTTGCTTTAGAGTTGAGTAGAATTAGAATTTGATTAGCTTTTCTTCCTTCTTAGTTGGCGGCGGCTCCACTGAGTTTCATGGCGGTGGTATGACGGTAGCTATTCTATTTTTCATATGAATTAGGGTGAGAGACTACCTAGGTATTTATAGAGTTTAGGATTTATTTAGACCGTCAGATCAACTCAGAACTAAACTGAACCGTTTAATTTGCCAACTCAGCCCTAAAGACACATCAGCAGCTCAAGATTGGGCTCAGTCAAAACCCTAGCCGACTGACCAGGTCGACACCCAGGTCGACACTATAGTCGACCTTGGGGGGGGGGGGGGGTAGGTCGACACTAGTGTCGACTCCCCAGTTGACCTGCCTGGGCGGGAACTTTTCCCGCCCAGCCCGCTTCTGCACTTTCAGTTTGAATTTTAAATTTTCTGCGAGCTGTTTTGAATTTTCTGAAACTTTCGATGGCCATAGCTTCTTCATACGAAGTCCAATTCACGCAAACTCGGACTCTATTTCAACCAGAATTCCAAGACGAACACAATGGCGCAACCCGTTTCCCACAATTCTCACGTCTGAGATTAGTTATTCTTTAATTTGTGAATATTAATATTAATAGAATTACGGGGTGTTACATTCTCCCCTCCTTAAAGGATTTTGTCCCCGAAATCTTCAAGTTAAGAAGAATGTGTATCCTAACATCCAATCGTCCATCTACTCAACCATCAAACACAGGCATCCATTGTCCTTATAGACTTCTAATGCTTTCATTTTTAAATGCACAGTGTGTGTATATGTCCATATCTAATGCAAAATCAGGCGGTCCACTGATTCAGTTAACCTCCTTAATGCAAATCATGATAGTGCCATGCGTCCATTTTGTATGCAAAAGTTCCCTAATGCTACATATTATCTCTACATGCGTGCACAATCATCATCTGAATGCAGCATCCATATGATAATACAATCATCATACATCCATTTTACTAAATACATCCATATATATGCAATATGCAGTATGAAGTGACTGAGCCGATCTAGTGCCTAATAGTGTGTGTATATGCGTCCACGAGCAACCACTAGCAAACACTTGCATCCACTTTGCCTCCACCATACATAACATGTCTCAAACACATGTTTCAACCATAGGATTATCCTAACTAAAGGTCAAGGATACTAGCGAGAGGATACTCTAAAGGTAAGCTAAGTACAAGATAAGCGATAAAGGAGAAATTAAAGGAATACCCTCGAAAATGAAAGGGTATCGTGAACGCATCTTCTCTCCTGTCTCCCAAGTAGCATTGCTCTCATCATCTCCCCATTGTACATTGACTAGTCTAACCTCTCGATTTCTCAGCTTCTTAATTTCTGACCCAAGAATGCGCGTAGGAGCTCGTCGAATCGTCGCATCACGCTCGATCTCCACCTCTCTAAGCAAGCTCGGCTCTACCACTTCCGCGGTCTCGTGCAAGCACTTCCTCAAATGTGACACATGGAATACGTCGTGTACACCACTAAGTCTCTCAGGCAACTCCACTCTATACGCTATCTGTCCAATCTTCTCCTTAATAGGAAACGGTCCTACGAACCTTGGTGCTAACTTCCCAACGGACCCAAAGCGAACAACGTTCCGTAGTGGAGACACTTTGATAAAGACCATGTCCCCAACTTCAAACTCAAGGTCTGTCCTCATCTTATCCACATAAGATTTCTGCCTATCTTGCGCTGCTTTCATCCTCCTTCGAATCAAGTTAATCTTCTCTGACGTCTCCCTAATCATATCGGGCCCAAGTAAGATCTTATCCGTAGATTCCCACCAACATGTAGGTGAACAACAAGGTCGTCCATAAAGAGCTTCGAAAGGTGCCATGCCAATGCTGGACTGAAAGCTGTTATTATATGCGAACTCCACCAATGGAAGATGCTATTCCCATGTACCCCCAAAGTCTAGGATACATAGCCTCAATAGGTCCTCTAGAATGCGATTCACCCTCTCGGTTTGGCAGTCCGTCTGAGGATGATAAGCGGTGCTCAAACATAACCGAGTCCCTACCGCCTCTCGCAAGCTTCTCCAAAATTCGCTAGTGAAAATAGGATCGCGGTCGCTCACTATGCTAGAAGGAACAACGTGCAAACGAACTATTTCTCGGACGTATACAGAAGCTAACCATGGAGCAGTCCTCTTACTCTTCACGGGAATGAAATGGGCACTCTTAGTAAGTCTATCTACTATAACCCAAATCCCCGTATTACCCTTCCTTGATCTTGGTAATCCATCCACAAAATCCATCGAGACACTCTCCCACTTCCATAATGGAACCTCCAATGGGTGAAGCAATCCACCGGGTTTCCTTTGCTCCGCTTTTACTGTTGGCATACCAAGCAGCTAGCGACATACTCAGCCACGTCCCTCTTCATACCGTCCCAAAAGAAAACTCGCTTCATGTCCATGTACATCTTGTCCCCGCCGGGATGAATGGTCATCTTCGAACGATGTGCATCATCAAGAGTGGTCTTCCTTAGGTCATCGTCTTTTGGTACACAAAGTCTACCGTCCCTACGTAACGAACCGTTATCATCTAGGGTATACCTACGGAGATGGCTTAATGACTCCCCTCCTTTGAGCTTTTCTACTAACTCAACCAACTGTGGGTCGTCCTGCTGTGCCTCGCCAATCCGTCCCAAAAGCGTAGGTCTGACCTCCAAGGATGCTAGCAAACCGGGTACAAAGTCAACGGAAGGTCTAAAGTCAAACATCGAAATGAATTCTAAGCTTCGCCGCTCAACAAACAAAGGACTTAAGGATAATCATTTTCTACTTAAGGCATCTGCCACCACGTTACCCTTGCCAGGGGTATATGCTATTTCGAAGTCGTAGGATGCTAAGAACTCCATCCACCTTTGCTGCCTTAAGTTCAAGTCCTTTTGAGAGAATAAGTATTTTAGCGATTTGTGGTCAGTGAATAATTCGAATCTCTCTCCAAGAAGATAATGACGCCAAGACTTAAGCGTGAAAACAATAGCGGCCAACTCTAGGTCATGTGTAGGGTAATTTTTCTCATGCGCTCTCAACTGCCTTCCACCATAGGCTATTACCCTACCCTCTTGCATTAAGACTGCGCCTAGTCCTGTCCCACAATCGTCAGTATAAATGGTAAATGGCTTACTCCCGTCTGGCAGCACTAAGACTGGGGCTGAGGTCAAAGCTCTCTTCAACCGTTGGAATACATCATCACAATCTTCGTCCCATGTGAAGACTAGGTTCTTCTTCGTCAAGCGTGTCAATGGAGCTGATATCTTTGCGAAGTCTTTGATAAACTTCCTATAGTAGCCAGCCAACCCCAAGAAACTTCCCACTTCGGTAGCATTTTTAGGGACCTTCCAATTTTGGATGGCAACCACCTTCGCGGGATCCACGGCTGTCCCTTCTTTGGAAACCACGTGCCCTAAGAATCGTACTTCCTTCCTCCAGAAGTGACACTTAGAAAATTTAGCTTTAAGGTTATGCGCTCGTAGGGTCTCCAACACTTCCCTAAGATGTAGGGCATGCTCTTCTTCATCCTTAAAGAAAAGATCAAGATGTCGTCTATAAAGACTACCACGAATTTGTTAAGGTACTCCCTAAACACCCTACTCATCAAATCAACAAAGTATGCGGGGGCGTTTGTCAAACCGAAGGGCATCACTAGCCATTCATAGAAACCGTCCGGAGTCCTAAAGGTAGTCTTGTCAATGCTATCCTCAGCCACTCTCAACTGATGGAAACCAGTGGCTAAGTCCAACTGCGAAAACACTGAGGCGCTAACTAACCGATCGAAGAGATCGTCAATCCTCGGCAGTGGGTGTTTGTTTTTCTTAGTAAGCTTATTAAGTTCTCTATAGTCCACACAAAGTCTAAGGGACCCATCCGCCTTCGTGGCAAATACTACTGGAGCACCCCACTCCGATATACTACGTCTTATGAACCCCTTCTCAAGCAACTCCTTCACTTGCTTATCGAGTTCCCTCCTTTCACGTGGAGACATGTGGCGTACTGGCAAAGATACTAGTTTCGCATTATCCACAAGATATATTCGAAAATCTGCCTCCCGCTTCGGAGGTAAGCCCTTCACCTCCTCAAACACATCCGAGTATTCTCGGACCACTCTAACAGATTGTAGATTTTCCTCAGATGCATCAAGCGATTCTAAACAACTTAGCATAACGGAATTTATGGGATTACAAAAGATTTCGAGAGTGTTGTCAAGGCGAGTCACGAGCCTAACTACTCTCCTTTCACAATCAAGAACGGCCCCATTTCTGGACAACCAATCCATTCCTAAAATTAACCCATAGCCCGTGAAGCCCAACACATAAGCATCACATCCAAACTCAACGCTAAGTATAGAAATTTTCAAATCCAAACACATCATGGACAAATAAGCTAAGCCCCCAATTGGATATGAAACAACTAAGGGATCCTCTACTAAACTGGTGTTTAAGTGTAGTGATTCAACTAATGATGTAGAGATAAACGAATGCGATGCGCCCGAATCGAACAAGGTACGGACAGGATGATCAAACAGAAAAACTAAGCTTTCAACAGAAATGGTTCTATATCGTTCTTGCAGCGGTGGGACCGCGAGAGCCTGAACTTGTCCCCTTGCCTGCCCTGGTGCCATAAGAGCCTGCACCTGTCCTCCCGAGGAAGACCCTGCCCTCTGCCCCTTCTTTGGGCAGTCCTTCACTAGATGTCCCGCTTCTCCATAGTGAAAACAGCCGGTCTTCTTTTTCTTTCGGCAATCCTTGCTGAGATGGCCTGGTGTCCCATAGTTAAAGCATTTCTTCTTTCCCTTGCCATTATTGTCTTTACCACCCTTCTTGTTTTGCTGTTGTAGTTTCTTCTGATCCCCTTTCTTCTCGGGTGCCTTATCAGCTTTAGCGCCTTTCTCCTCGTGCATGAGTGCCATGTCTACAAGCTTCTCAAAGGTGGCCCCCATAGGGATGTGGGTCATAGCCAACCCTTGCAACGGTTCATTCAACCCATTAACAAACCACAGAGCCTTCTTCTCCGGCATGTTCACTAAGTCCAAGCCAAACCTTGCTATTTGATTAAATTTGTTGACATATTCTTTTACTGATGAGCTTCCTTGCTTCAATGTCAAGAACCTTTCCATATATAGATTCTCTTCTGCCCTTGAGAGAAACTTCGCCTCAAACCTACGCATGAAATCTGCCCAAGAATCAACAGGATGCTCCCCATTAGTGACCTCCCACCAAAACGAGGCCTCTCCCTTCATCAACCAAGCTGCTAATTTGACTTTCCTCCCTTCTTCTACTTTGAAGATTTCTAGCAATTCTTCCACCTCACTAAGCCAATCTCTAGCTTCCACAAACGTTTCTGACCCATGAAAGGGTTTTCCACCCATAGCCTTAAATTCCTTGCACGTCTTCGTAAAAGAATCTACGCGAGGAGGAGGAGGAGGAACGGGTGCAACTGGTGGTGGAGGAACATTAGCTGGACCTGCAGCGGCCCTAGCCTCTAATAACCTCCTATACCATCCTGGTATTGTTACACCGTCAGGAAGGTTAAGATCTTCAGCCATGCTAAAACGAAAAAGGAAAGATTCAAAATAGAGAATTCGAAAGATAAAGATATGGCTATTGGGGATTATGTTTTTCACAAAAACTTTCCTCTTTAAATTACTCATTAAGACGTGTTTTTGAAAGCACTTCTTCCAAAAATACTTTAGAAAAATAGTTTTTCTAAAAAAATTATCTGTTCTAGTAACCTTAAGCTCTGATACCACGTGTAACACCCCACGTCCATTAATGTCCCTCATAAAGGGAATGCATTAACTTCCATGGAGGTTATAAGTGAATATAGAACAGAAAAATTACAACAAGACAGATAATAAGTAGTACTTGGGAATCTAAAACTTCATTTTATTGCAGTGGAAATTAAAGATGTTTGTTACATCATAAAACCATAAATCAGAGTCAAGTACAATATCCATCTTCATAAAAACAAAATACATAATCCCATTACACAAATAGCCATTAAAGAAGATAACAAGCTGGAATTTACTTCAACGGTCCATGCTTTCCAAGAGAGATAAAGCAATCCAATCAAACTCCACTAGAGCTGGGCCCAACCTGAGGACCTGGAGGGGTAAAAAGGATAGAAATGGAGGGGGTCAGACATAAAGTCTGGCGAGTATGATAATTCTTACAATACTATTTTCAAAATAACTAAACTAAGGCATAAGCTGGAAGACAAGTAAATGTCTATGAACTATTAGGTATGGAAGAGAAGATAAAGATAACATTTAAGATAACGTTAAAGATAACGTTAAAGGCACACCTAATTACTAACGAACAATTGCTACACTGCACCGCACCAGTCACCCTAAAGGTTGATCCCACTTGCTTCACACAGAAACTATATAAATAGCCTTGCGTACCCCTAGCTGACTACATAGGTGCCGTCTGCCCCTATCTCCACTAGGTGTACCCCACTACCCACTTGCGATCGGCTCCCTACTCGTAGATACCCGTGTTGGCCCCACAGTGGGGTGTATCACTCCCCTAAAGTGGCAACCCGATACAACTTGATAATTCACGGCTTATACCTACACGATGCAACAACGTCTTACCTACCAGCCCGGGTCCACACATGCATATGAAACCCGTTGGACTTGCGTTGCCACCGCTCCCCGTTTTGGCCTCTTATAGTCAAACCCAGTATGCGTGTCCCGTCCTCGACTTGGGTCGAGCCCACAAAGATACGTTTGGGATACCGGTTGAAATGGGCCCCGACAAGCTACCCACCTAAGCTTGTCCACTAGTACATCCCACTTGACCCTCTTAGTCATGTTCATTTACATGTGTGTTTGGTTAAGTCTTACTAATCGTATTTCACATGCCACTAAGGGCACCCACTAAATTCCTCATGCCACCCAAGGCACCTACTTAACCCCCATGTCCCACCTTACATGTTTATCTGGTTAAGTATTTCTTAATTCATTCAGGCCATAACCTCATAAAGACCTCTTACATTAGACTGGCATTTATGGCAGCTGGATTTGCCGGGCGGGTCCGGGCAGTCTTACACCATAAAAGAGTCTAACCTCGTGTCTTTACAACTGTTATGCTTTAGTTTAGGCCTAGGACCTCTCACATTGGGTTGACATTTGTGACCACTGGATTTGTCGGGCAGGTCCGGGCAGGTTTACGTCACAAACGAGTCCAACCTCGTGCCCTAAGCATTGATTATCACTTATAATCTTTTACCCCAGTTTTAATAATTCCCTATCCAAATTATTAATTAAGTCCACTTTTATTGATGTCCATAATTGACTCAATTATGGTCATCCACTCATGGCATGCAAAATCATATCAATTGCACCCCAACTTCTTGTTATTAAATCCTTAATATTACCCCTACCCCACGTTTATAGGTTCTCTTATTCAACGCAGAATATACGTTAGACTCGAATAGTCTAACTCATAGCACAAAAATAAATTATCACAACATATAGACAATTAAAATGAATCTAATCATAATAGGGGTGAAACTTGCATAAACTACACATGTTAAGGATTTAAAGGTGTCAACTTGTTAAATGCCACAATCTACATGATATGATCGTAACCCAAATTTATGTATAAACTTGCATATGGGGTTTTAGGCAACATAATGATGGTGTGAACTAGCATAGAATTTCACATATGTCATAGCATAATCCTATATGTCATAATAGATGTCATGGCATATGTTCATAACTTTTACTAATCAACCTAAACTTGCATATGTGACTTGTCATATAGATCAACATAGCCCAAATAATATCAATATTATGATTTGATTAACATGAAATAATTAACATAGATAGTAACATCATGGCTTTTTAACATGTATGATTCATCACAACTTAGCATGGAAACTCTTAACATACATAACATCATCATAGCATGATTTACAACATATAGGATATCATCACCACATAGCATAGGATTTATAACATACATGATGGTATAAGGTTTACGACAACATATATGACAATTCACATCATCTACTCATAATCCATTCATAACTTAACCTAATTAATTTAATAATAATCTTGTTAAGATCATCATACTTACAATTAGAGAAGAAAAGAGAGTCTTGATTTGCTTTAGAGTTGAGTAGAATTAGAATTTGATTAGCTTTTCTTCCTTCTTAGTTGGCGGTGGCTCCACTGAGTTTCATGGCGGCGGTATGACGGTAGCTATTCTATTTTTCATATGAATTAGGGTGAGAGACTACCTAGGTATATATAGAGTTTAGGATTTATTTAGACCGTCAGATCAACTCAGAACTAAACTGAACCGTTTAATTTGCCAACTCAGCCCTAAAGACACATCAGCAGCTCAAGATTGGGCTCAGTTAAAACCCTAGCCGACTGACCAGGTCGACACTATAGTCGACTTGCGGGGGAGGTCTACACTAGTGTCGACTCCCCAGTCGACCTACCTGGGCGGGAATTTTTCCTGCCCAGCCCGCTTCTGCACTTTCAGTTTGAATTTTAAATTTCTTGCGAGCTGTTTTGAATTTTCTGAAACTTCCGGTGGCCATAACTTCTTCATACGAAGTCCAATTCACGCAAACTCGGACTCTATTTCAACCAGAATTCCGAGACGAACACAATGGGACAACCCGTTTCCCACAATTCTCACGTCTGAGATTAGTTATTCTTTAATTTGTGAATATTAATATTAACATAATTATGGGGTGTTACATTTCTTTTCTTTGTAAGTCCTATTATTATTTAGATGTGAACGATTAAAAGTTGTGATTTGTAATAAAATGAAAACTAGAGTAATTCCTAGTTGTAAGATAATGACGATGCTGATTTATGCCTATTCTTGTAACGATTCTATCGTATATGTTTGTGAGATTAATGTGGTTATATGTTGATGTTAAACCAATCGTATATTATGTAAATATGGTGACTTTTTCATGTTATGTAACATGCAAGTTGTTTAGATCTACGTTTAGATCTATGTTTATCGGATCATGCAAGTTGTTTAGATCTACATTTAGATCTATGTTTATTGAATCATGCAAGTTATTTAGATCTATGTTTATTAAATCATGCAAGTTGTTTAGATCTATGTTTATTGAATCACGCAAGTTGTTTAGATCTACATTTAGATCTATGTTTATTGAATCATGCAAGTTGTTTAGATCTACATTTAGATCTATGTTTATTAAATCATGCAAGTTATTAGGCTAAGACATGTATTATGTTTAGATCTAAATTTAGATATATGCTTATTGAATCATGCAAGTTGTTAGGCTAAGACATGTATTATGTTTAGATTCACATTTAGATCTATGAAAAGTGGATCCAAAATTAAAGCTCATATTTACATGCCTTGTTAAACTTTTGTTAAACCATACGCTTAAGATTCATGTTTGTTGGATCCAAGATAAAAGTTCATATTTACATGCCTTGTTAAACCTGTGTAATTCCATATGTTTAAGATTCGTGATTATTGGATCCAAATTAAAGTTTACATTCACATGTCTGGTTGAACTTGTGCAATTCTATACGATTAAGGTTTATGTTCATTAGACCCAAAATAAAAGTTTACATTTACAGGCCTAGTTGGATTTGGGTAATCTCATATGCTTAAAGACTCAGGTTAGTTGGATCCAAAAATGCAAGTTCATTATATTATGCCACGTTTACATGACACACGTTTAGTTAGTTCCTTATTATTTTATGTTGTGTGAATGGTACATGCTCCCTTCTTTCGCCTTTTGTATATAAGTTAGGCTAAGCTACGAGCCTAACATTCTATGTGAATTGTGCGAACGTGCGATGGGGGTAACGTTGGGAATACCTTAAATTCATATTAATGGCATAATTTGGATCATAAATATATAAATGATTAGTGGCATAAAATTGGCATAATCTATATACCAAAAATTATGAATATGATTTAGAGAGGAATTTGGCATGACTTGAATGGCAATAATTTACATATAAACACAAAAGGTAAATATGTAAATTTAAAAAAGACGAATATGTCTAACCTGAGGTTAGATTGAGTTACGGTGTAAGACTGTTCGAAACCGCCCAGCACATCCAGCAACCGTAACAATATATATCTAATGTGAGAGGTTAGTGCATCAAGCCCAAGAGAACCCGATGTTAGACTGAGTTGCAGTGCAAAACTGCCCGAACCCGACCGACACATCCAGTAACCGCAACAATACTTGTCTAATGTGAGTGGTTGGTGCTTTAATGAATGAATTAAAGCTAAGATAGGAATGGTAAGGTTAAGTTAAAACGAGAGGGCAACACTTAACCAATATGACTTGATTTGTGGTAAGGTTAAGTTAAAACAAGAGGGCAACACTTAACCAATATAACAAGATGAATGTCCAGGGTTAAGTTAATGAGAAACACTTAACCAATATAACAAGATGAATGACTAGGGTTAAGTTAATAGGAAACTCTTAACCAATATATAACATGACGTGTGGTAGGGTTAAGTAACACAAGAGGGCAACACTTAACCAATATGACTTGATTTGTGGTAAGGTTAAGTTAAATCAAGAGGGCAACACTTAACCAAGATAACTTGATTTGTGGTAGGGTTAAGTTGACACAAGAAGGCGACACTTAACCAAAGTAACATGACAAGTAGGTGGGGTAAGTAACTTGAATTGATTAATGGAACTTAACCAATACAACATGATGAACATGTGGGGTTAAGTTAACAAGAAACACTTGACCAATACAACTTGATGGACGAACGGGGTTAAGTTAATAGGAAAACTTAACCAATCCAACATGATAAGTGAGGAGGGTTAAGTTAATAAGAAACACTTAACCAACACGACACGATGAATGGGTGGGTTAAGTTAACATGAATGGACAACACTTAACCAATATGGCATAATGTGTGGGAGGGTTAAGTACATAGCAAGTTGGGTGGGTAATATTAGTAAATATAGGCCCACAAAAATTAACCATTAAATAAACATGCTTGAATCAGTAGGAGGGTTAAGTACATATTGGGTTGGTGGGTAATATTAGTAAATATAGGCCCACAAACTTAACCATTAAATAAACATGCCTGAATCAGTAGGAGGGTTAAGTACATATCGGGTCGGTGGGTAGTATTAGTAAATATAGGCCCACAAAACTTAACAGTAGGAAACCCTAGTAACGGGGACCCATTTCAGCAGTAACCCACACAGATGTATCATGGTACCCTGAACTAGGCAGGGTGGGACACAATTACTGGGCTGATTATAAGCGGTCAAAACAGCGATAATGGGTACGTCAGTGTAGGTTCCGACGGTTTGTGGGCGTGCACATACTCTGGAGTAGGAAAAAGCAGGCACTGGGTACCAGTAGTTATACACTATGCATCTTGAATCATGTCGGGTTGCTATCATAAGGATTGATTCACCTTATGGTGGGACCAACACAGGGTATCTACACGCAAGAGAGGGCCGATTGACACAGACACAAGAAAAGTTAATACAGTAGGGAGCCGATCGATAGGGTAGTAAGGGTACATCTAACATGTTCATGGAAATTAGGCAGATTGAGGTGGAATCCTCACAATAGATGTACACCTAAAGGCTACCACAATTGCGGGGATTGGGATCACATTATCATATGATCATTTTATATAGATTACTAGTTGGGACACTAGTTAGATGGTGCAGAGAAGTAAAATGGGTGCGATAACATATTCAGCCTTATTATCTTATTTCTAGGGTGTTGTCCTAGATTTAGTTTATTCACATCATAACCCTTTTCTTGTTTACATGCTAAATAGTCGCTGGACTTACCAGACTCATGTCTGACCCATTTTATTTCGTCTTCTTTTCTTCCGTCCCCCGCCCCCTTAGGTCCGCAGGGAGGGAATACTTCAGCTTAGATAGGATCATTTCCAACTTGAAGAAAGTAGATGTATTGCTTGGAATCCTTTTCCTTCGGCTGTGGCTTTGGATACTCTCTTATTGGGGATTTATGTTGCCTTACTATTGTTTTAATGCTTCTTTATGTTTTTAATTCAAGACAGGGATTTTGTTGTAATAATTTGGAAGTTGGTTTGAGACAGTTGTTGTAGTGTTTTAACTAAACCACGTATTTATGAAATAAAATTAGTTTGTCCGCTGTTTATATGTCTGTCTTTTAATTTATCTGCATCTTTTACCTAAAATACTCCACCGAAGTTAAGGCATTCCCTTTGTGAGTGACCTTAACGGAGGTGGGGTGTTTCAGTATAGCGAACGATAAAATACCATCTCTTGCCTTATGCGGGGCAAGGGTATATGCGTGAATGACGGAAGCCTTGACTAGTAGGGTCCGTAGTTAGTGCCCTCTAGTTTATGTTAATGTTAAATAAGCTTCAAGGAATAATAAGTGACCAATAGGTATGCCTACGATCTTAAGCAATCAGAAAGAATTCACCTAATCTATCAATGATAGTGAGGCATTTGATGATTAAGGAAGAGTGAATGAATGTATATATATGTGTGTGTGTGTGTGTGAACTCCGTAACTAGGAATCTAACCTCGATTAAATAACCAGCCATACTCTAGTTTAAAGGCTTCACTAATATATAAGTAAACGTCCTATCTCGGTATCATACTTTGGGAATACTACTTTGAGAAGAGTAGTAAAATCGTGCGTAAACATTTACAAGGTTAGGCTAGAATTGCTAACCTTGGTAGGCATACATCTTGGGTTGAACCAAATGTGATACATCTGTGTATTATAGTCTGTGATGTACTTTTCCTATTCACCAGAATATTGTTGTTCTGACCCCCTTCTCAATATAACCACCCAAGTTTTCTAGAGAAGGTTGGGTTCTCATAGGTGTTTAAGTTTGGCTTTCGATTCTCGTTCTCTCTCATGCTCGGTATTGTCGAAGTGACTTACTTTGAAAAAGGTGGTTACTTGAGTTAATACTAGTTTATCCTTTTCTATTTCCACTGTGAGTTATCTTATCATACTCTGATTACGCTCATGCTCAATTATTTGCAGGTACCAGAATTACACGCTCCATGCTTAGATGTGTTTGCATTTTGATTTTTGTCGAAATTCGGATGCAAGAAGTGTAGGATGTTACAGTCAACTTGAGGCCTACATATTATTTATAAGGGAAGATTCTATTATCACTTATTACCTTATGATGTGGACTTTATTTGGTAACTTAAGGACAATAGATAAATACTCATTTATGGGTGGATTCCTTCAATCACATAAGACCCTATGGCGGACGCTAGCTACTTAAGATCTCGTCTTATAATCGTTAATGCTATAAATATTCTTTCTCCCAAAATACGAGAAATAGTAAGCAACAACCTAATACTGTTTTATGCAGACCTTCATAGTCATTTTAGACCTTCCAGCGAACCTTTTGTTACTATTTAACTGGTATTATGGGTGAGCTCCAAAATACTTCATATTTCCCGTAGATAGACAATCTTTTAGAAAGCTTTCCAATTTCTTGTCATTATGTTATTACTACCAATCCCTAGGTAAGCCCTGACACAACACTTAGAGGAGGCAGACAACTTTCGGAGAACTACCCTACTTAGTGTAATTGCTTAAGACCGTTTAATACCTCATGACTATTTGAGAAAGGAAGACCTCGTAACCATTTAAAATCTTTGCAAGGGCGAGTCCTATGACTTGGGTCCTAAACCAACGAGTGAACCTTAGGAGTGGACCTTGTCCTAACTACTTAATACCTAAACTGGATAGGTCAGCCACTTAATACCTTCCACGAGACAGGCCTACTACACACAAACGCACACATATATACATACATACATATATATATATACATATGCACATACACACATAGACCACCACACAAACACAAAAGACATCTTATATTAAACTGACCACTTTTAGATGTTAGAATTGCCAAACAGTTTTGGACAAGCTTCTACTATAAGTTCGGCTTAACCTAGTGACTTTTTGTAATAATTATAATGGCCCATAGCACCCAGACCTCTCACATTAACCAGTCTTACATGTAGATGCTGGATATATTGGTCGGTTTTGGGCAGGATTCTACTACAAGTAATAGTTAACCTCGTGTTTATGTCTCATTAATACTAATTATGTCATTAACTCACATACATACAAATTTCCTATAGGGACATCTAATTTCTACTTTACAATTTAACGAGTTGCTATTTAATATGAATTTAATATGTATTAATAATACATTAATTACGCTAACAAATAATAGTAAATAAACGTAAATCAAGTGCACGAGAATAAACGTCCTAATTCGTTTGAAATGTCAAGCCTAACAACACAATTATGGTATACAAGTTTATTTCCCTACTTCATCACATGGCATAGATATGCATATTCTCATTCAGTAATAAAAGGGAAATAATAGCATAAACATAAAACTTATAACCAGAATTTGAATAGTTATCTCAATAACAAAAGACAGACAAGGCACAATAATCCAGTTACATATGGGAAATTTTCTTTTTGGTACTGCTTCACTTTTATATATTTTTATATACAAAACTTAAGACTTTAGTAATTTTGGGAAAATACGCTCAAATAATCTATTACAAAAATAGACGTTTAAACCTATTAAATATATCAAAACTAAAGTCTAATGCTTTAGTACATACAAATATCAATATCTTTAATTTACAAACAAGTAAATTAAACCAATTACAAAAATTGTACAACACCCAAACATCCGTCTTTCGTTACATCAATAACAATAAATCCCAAAATATACAATTTGATTGATCATTTTCGTAAACTAAAAAAATAAGGAAATTGGAAGATTGGTATTATTTTGTTGCTTCGGACAAACAAGAATCTGTTGCTTTCGTTCAAATCCAAATTCCAGGATTTCGGACAAACAATAACAATAAATCCCAAGATTTGTATTATTGTTGTTTTCGTTCAAATCCAAATTCCTGCAGTAGACGCAACAGACCAAGAATCCGTTGCTTCGGACAAACAACTGAAGCAAATAATATTTTTTTACTTTGGTTGTTTACCCCCTGTTGCTTCAGTTCAATAACTGAAGCAAATGCAGAAGACGCAATAGGTTTACACCTATTGCTTCCTTCCTAAGAAGCAAATGGCCAATATTTTACTTCAGTTGCTCCAAACAACCGAAGCAAAAAAGTGGCTGAAGCAAGAAAAAAAATATTGCTTCAGCTTTTAATTAAAACCTGAAACGACATCAAATTTCATTTAAAGTCAGAATAGAAAAGCACGGCAATATCACTAAACTTGACTGCAATATCAATATAAAACACTAAAATAAAACTAAATATCAATACTATATCTACATGTAATATTGAATTCTAACTAAATGTCAATGTTACACAATGGAATAAAACTAAATATTATAACAAAGTGAAATAAAACTAACTGCAATATAAAATTCAACCAATACACCACACACATCGCACTGTTATTTGCTGAAAATAGAAAAATAAATTCAGGATATAAGCATGTGAAAGTCAAGAGCATCGTATGTTCCACAAATGCCAAACAATTATGAGCTTGATGCAATGAATATAAATGTAAGTTGAATACGAATGCAATTAAAAACAAATTTGACTAATTTTTTAGAAGGAAATCATGCTGCAACTATATTTATTTCTAAGATAACATATTTGAGATACTTAAGAATTTAAGAACAATCAGAATGTACTTGATTACTCTGTACAAATAAGGAGCACTCTCATATACATCGACAACTCGCTTACTCAAGCTTGGTACATCTTCCAAAACCAAATGCGCCTGCAGCATAAAACAAATAAAAAAGAATGAATTACTATTTTATCACATGTTTACTCTTGTAAAGGCCTGGACTATCATTTCTCCTATAGTATAAACTCTAAAAATCAAAATTATGGTTCAGAGAAGCATAACCTTTCTCAGTGTTTTCAGCTTGAAGGCTACTAAATGCAGTCTTGACCAAAAATAGAACTAATTACTCTTACATTTCACCTAAGCCCCCTGAAATTCCTCAATACTCAATAGTACAAACTGAGTCCACACTAGTTAATCCGAATATAATACAGATATAATCTGGCAAGGCAAACATGCATAAGTCGCTACCAATTCCAAATTCCTACTGTAAAGTCACACTCATAGATCAGAAAGAAAACAGTTATCATACATCCAGTAAAGGGAGAAAAAAACAATAACTATGCATTATTTGTGCATGAGATATGTATGAAGAAGTAGAAAGAGGTCACCTCTTCTTTTCGTTATCCTTTTTCTCTCTATCAAGGATTAAAGGAGCTGCTGGTATGCTGAACCACCACTCTATGAATATATTGTAAACAATTCAAGAAAGGTCAGAAGGAAAAGATACTTCATAGGAATGTAGCTTGTCGCCAATGCCATAAAAAGTAGTGCTAGTATAACACTGTTCGTTGCCTGCAGACATGAACCAAACGTTAGTTTGGAACCACTTTAGAATTTTCGCAGCAAAATTTCCAAAAAAAAAAAAAATTCAAAATAAAACAACCTGTGAAACTTTTTCAAAGCTATGTCGTCATATTCGTCTAATAATGCAGTTTTTAAATAGTTCCGGATTAGAATAAATAAACATGTTCTATGCACATGCAGTCTAAAGAAAATAAATAGAAAAACATAACTCTCGGGTCAATTGAAATTCAAATAAAAGAAGAAAAAACCACAAAAGCATTTTACTGCTCAATTTTTATTTTTATATTATTTTATATTAGATATTAGTTCTTCAAAATGTAATTTAAAAACTGATCTTTAAAGCCAGACATCAGTTGAATGCAGTCTCCGATAGAGGTATATATATTAATATTGATGCTTAGTGAAGTTTAAGTAGCAGCGTCGATATAATTAGATGCAATGGATGGATTAACATTAACAAACCACGGTAATATTAATACATATACATCTATCAGACATATACCTCTAATAACTAACAAGAAAAATGACAAAAAATTGCAATAGAAGCAATGAAGGTGGGTAAAACAATCTGGATCACATATATCATTTAGTTAATTTTCTTTCAAACTGACACTTTAGTTAAAATTGTATACAATTCAGATTTTTATATAGCTGCATATGCATAAACGAGACAACTGTACACAATATGATTTAAAATATTGCCTAAAAACAATTACAGAAATTTTTTCCTAAACAAAACTGAAAAGTAAAAGGGTAAACCAGTTTAAACACTTAATTCAAATAGTATCAAAGATAGCATTTCGTATGAACACGTACATATAAAATGATAAAACCTGGACCTACTCGAAAAAGGAGTTCAAGACGAACATCTTTCGGACCCTCGACCAAAGTTGGCTTTAGGTATTTCAACCGTAAGAGTTTCTATCGTAAGCCAATATCCATTTTTGCTATCGACAAGAAAACCGTAAGAATTTCTGGTCGAAAAAGCTCTTAACGGGAAGCGTTCGAACGTACACCATAGGTCATCGCAGGCTCACGTGATAGCCTGTTGTGTGCTACGCCATTAAGCAAGATGTATAATAAGAACCTGGCAGAGCCTCAAATTCAAAATAGGAATAGTTTTTACAGATCTAACAAGTATACTTATGAGATAAAACGCAAAAGGAAGCAAGAATATACCTTCTACTCCAGAGATGATCAGACTAGATTCATCTAACTCCATGTTTTCTGCGTCGAGTGAAGTTGACGAGAACCACGAAATAGGCAAATAAGAAAAATCCGATCGAATTAAACATGTGAGATGGGAGAAAATTGTTGTGCTTATGTATCAAGGATAAAGAATTATAAGTGAGAGAATTTGAGGAGTTATGCCACCATTTTTTTTGCTGCTATGGTTCCGCGAGATAAAGAAAAAGAGGCGGTGGCTATAAGTCTGCAGTCGCAACGTGATAAGGGTTTTAATCTGTATTTCGGGTCGGGCATCATCTACTTGCTACCTTATGCAAATAGGGCCACGATAGTCAAAAAGAAGGGTCATGATGATAAAAAATATGAACGCAGTAAAAAAATATATGGGAAACTTTAATGTTAACATATTTTATGATAGTACTTATTGTTTTCCAAGATTAATTTGATTGTAAAAGAGATTTTTTTTTTTTTTGGAAAATATACATTTCCATTTCAACTGAATCTTGAAAAACATTTTATTTTTTTCAAATAATAACTGATCTAACTATAAGCATTTGAATTTTTAATTTATTAGCGTGCTTGCTTTGTAAAAAACACAAATAATGAGAAATAGTAATTAATAAGTATTAAATAATATTTCTTAATTATCTACTAAAGCAATCCGCATTAATAATTTAATTTAATTAATAAATATTAAGTATAATTTACTAATTAGTAGCAATAAAGTATAATAATTGCCTTGCTAAAAAAAGTAATAAAGTAAAATAAGTCATTAAATATATACAAAAAATTGTTAATTATTTATAAAAATGGGTAGATATAAAATATTTATTGGTTGTATTATTTAATAATTAGTAATCATTATTGATTATTGAGAATAATTTGTAGTTATAAATTATTTATTGGTTGTATTATTTAATAATTAGTAATCATTATTGATTATTGAGAATAATTTGTAGTTATAAATTATTTATTGATAATAATTATTATAATAGATTATGAATAATATTGACATGCGTGAGGTTGCTTATTTAATAATTAGTAATCATTATTGACTATTGAGAATAATTTGTAGTTATAAATTATTTATTGATAATAATTATTATAATAGATTATGAATAATATTGACATGTGTGAGGTTGCTTACTATATTAAATTACGAATAATGACTTATGTAGGTGATTATTAATATGTGCAGTTAGCTTTAGTTGATTAAAATAATTTGATAATAACTATTAATATGTAATTATTAGTCAATAATTATTTAATGTTGTTTGTGATTATTGACATGTCATTACTAACAAATAATTATATAAAATTAACTATTAAATACTAAATATCATTTCTTATGTATTAAATTATAACATTGATTGCTAAATATATTAATTAGTCTTAATGATATATAATTATTAATAATTAATTATTTAATAGTAATTATAAAATAATAATTATCGAAAATTAATTATTGATTATTTATAATAATCTGTAATTATAAATTATTTATTAACAATCATTCGTCATAATAAAGCATAAGTAATTACATATGTAAGTTTGTCTATGATTATTGATATTTGCCTCTGCTTTGGTAAAATAATTCGTTGTTGCTTTGGTGCAGTTGCTTCTGTTCTTTTGGAACTGATGCAAATATATTATTTGCTTCGGTGTTGTTGCTTCTGTTCTTATGGAACTGATGCAAATACATTATTTGCTTCAGTGCATTTGCTTCAGTTTCTGAGCAACCGATGCAAATAACATAATTTGCTTTGTTGCATTTGCTTCGGTTTTGTGTACAACAGAAGCAAATTATACTATTTGCTCCTGTTATTGGCAAAATCGAAGCAACTAATACAATTTGTGTAACATCTCACGTTCATTAATGTCACTCACAAAGGGAATACATTAACTTCAGTGAAACGTTATGGTAAAAGATGCAGATAAATTACAAGACAGACAGATAAAGCAGATGAAAAGAATAAAAACTTTACTTCATTGACAAAATACCAGCTTGGTAAAACAGCCTTTACAATGATTGTTTTCTAACACCAAAACACCAGTACCCAGTACAACAAAGTATCTGTCTTGTTTAATAAAATAAAGAAACATAAAACGACAATGATATTCCCTAATAAAGCATGAGCCAGCCATAGCACTGGAAAAGAGATTCCAAAGGAATACGTCAACTATCTTCGAGCTTGGATAGAGAAACGGTCCAAACTAAGCTGAGCTATTCCTTCCCTGACTACCTGGGGGGAACGGAAGAAAAGAGGCGAAACAAAACTAGGTCATACATAAGTCTGGTAAGTCCAGTGATTTTCAGTATGTAAACAGGTAATAGTAACATGATATGAATAAACTGAATATAAGACAATGCCGTGATAACAGGGATAACAAGATAACCTAAGATTAGCATAAGATATGATAAGGCGAGATAAACCGAATGCGCTTCTACTCTTTCTCTGCTTCGCTACTACCCCGTTATTCTGATTTTTATATCTCTGCACCAACTAACGTGAGACGACCCCAAACCCCGTACTGACGGCGGCCAGGGTAATCCGTGGAATATAACACAGAAACAGGTAATAGCATAATAGAATTAAATAAATACACCAGATAATGAACAACAGAATATACTGGATAAAAGTAATCATCAGAGTTACACAGTATACAGGATCATACTTAGTAAAAATACAGTTCAGCTATACATAAATGTCTACAGCGGAAAAACAAACATAATATGTACAATAGGAGCTGAACAGCATAAAAAGAGATAAATGATAGAATCCATCTTCAACTCCAGCTATCCAGAGAAAGCCAGCTAAACCTGAATACAAGGCTGCCCGTGTAGGAAAAGGGGCACCCGAGTTTGAAAGTGAAACAAACTACGAGTCAGTCATGGGACTGGTATGAGAAATCTACTCAACACATATATAATTTGGCTAATCACAGGACCACGCCACTTTCGTGGAATGGGTTTACCCCATTGGACTGCCAGTGCTTTAAAATAAATCTTTCTTTTAAACGTCGCAATGCTTTTTATAAAAATGAAGCCATTATAAGACTCAGTTCCCATCACACAATGCAACGCAAACCGGAGGATAGAGTTTTACCTTATAATGACCAAAATATGATTGATACGAATAAAACAAAAGCAATTGATATTATGACTAGTGTTTATTTGTTTCTAAAACAATTTCAAATCATAACTATCAATCATAGACGGCATTAATGCCCCATACCACTATGTCGCCATATATACGTATACAATCAAAACCGCACAGTCACGTATTTGGAAATTGGATTTCCGTCATGAACCAAGGCAAAAGATAGTCCCTACCGAATTCGAGACAATCTAGCCCATGTCTCAGGCAAGCGCGCAGGAAAGCCTTGGAGCGATAGGGCCGGTCCACCGATGTGGATTATTATACCTAAACAATACGTTTCCCCGCCCTTTGGGGCGTAAGCGAGCCAAAGAATGACTCCACCGGACCCGGATCGTCCGATCAAACCGAGGCGCCTCGCAACAGCAACAACCACATAGGTGAAAAGTATATAAATGTCAGGGCTGGTAGGTCACTAACACCACCCTAGCTAGAAAGAAACGCATGCCCTCCCTGAGGTCCTTCTCCCGTTTCTGGTTCATATCGGGGTGTGAGGCTCGCGATTCTACGTTATGCACAAAGCTACGCCACACAGGCGATGCTTTGATCATCACCACAAGACTTTGTTTTTCAACAGAAGCCCTGATCATTTGCCACTTAGGTATGCCACACTAGCAATTCATGCCATGCGACTGATGTCCATCGATATACAACCTCTAAGCTCGTGCGTCATAGAGAAGGGCGTTAAGCAAAAGAATAAATTCTCCACCGCCAAACAGATGTATATTTAATAGAGATCAATCAATCACAGCATAAAATTCAATGTCAGACACACAGTCCATTTACAAGTCCGTTCTGGGTCTGAACGAAACCGAAGGCACTAAATACCTCGCAAACCCATCGATCACCACGTACGTCTGGACGATCACCACTCATTATCCATATTTCAGGATGCCTCCCAATCAGGACCTCGGTTACCATCCAAACGAGGTGAAGATCTCCAGTCTTCGACCACCGTCTTCATCTTCGACTTTCAATCGTCGGTCAATTATTTGAAATGAGAATTAACTCGGCCTTTTCAAATAATTCACGTATATTTAGAATTTCAAATCAATTTATTTCAATGGTTAAATCATTCGACAACACCAATTTTGTTCTTTAATGTAATTTTCACACCAAACACATTCAACCATCAAATACAACATAAATCGAGCAAATTCAGTTTATTTCCATTCCATATTGTTTATGATATTTTATAACGATTTATCGCTATTTTTATTTATTTAAAAATAGCCAATTTATTCAAAGCGACGCTTCGGGCCATAGCGCGGCTGTGGCGCTGTTTTTCTTCAGATTTGATTTACACATATCTGAAAATCTAACCGTTGAATCTTCACAAAATTTACATCATTAGAAAGGTCTTTTCAAAACGAATCCAACGGTTCCAGTTTCGGGAAAATCCGACGGTCGGATCTCCCGGTACAATCGTTTGAAGTTTCGATTTCAAAATGCGAACTGCAGCGTCGTTATTCGATTAAATATAATTATATTTATATATATAAAAAAATATAATCGATTCTGGCGTTGTTTTTCTTCAGATTTGAATTAAACATTCCAGGCAATCCAACCGTTGGATTTTTACAAAGTTGGTGCCGTTGGAAAGATTTTTCCAAGGCGAACCCAACGGTTGCGATTTCAGGAAAATCCGATGGTCGGATCTCCTGGTATAGTCGTTTGAAATCACGGTTTCAAATCACGAACTGCACAGCTACGTTTCGTTTTAATTTTATTTATATTTATATAAATATAGTTCATTCAACAATTTCAATATCGTTTTTACTTCAAATATTTCACTAACGCCTTTAAATTTTGGAAAATTTTGCCATAACCTCCTTTGTACGGGAGGGGCTGGGAAAATTCCCAAATAGCCACACGGGCGTCTCATGTCGAAAAGAAAAAGAAAAAGCCAAGCGGCTAGCCAACAGGCTCATAAAATCATCACCCAACCAAAACAGTAAATGTGTACCTATTTGTCGGGCACAAAATTTTATTCCTCTTCTCTAGCCCCTTTGCTATAACCTGTTCAATAAATATGCATGTACATATATACAGTTCTTATCACTTATCATTTTCCATTCAACTTCATATTTTATTTCATTTGGTTTAAAAACACCATTCATTCTAATGTTGCAGGCATAGGCAAAAATCATATCATTAGCTAATTAATGAATATTTCAACTCATGCATATTTGTTTGAACGAGTTGCTATTTTTAACACTTCACATTTCAACAATTCATGTATATAATAAAAATGTGATTTTATTGTAAAACAATTCATTTCAAAACACTATTATTTTATATAGTTTATAGAGGTGATAAAAATAGGATTTTTATTATTAAACAATTTCTTTTAAAACGAGATTATTTTACATAGTCCATATAGATGATAAAAAAGGTGATTTTTATTATAAAACGATTTATTTAAAAATATGAATACCATTCAACACATGAATTTCTAATCAACGAGTGAATATCGATTCAACACAAGAAGGTTTTCTATAGTTTCTATATATAGATAAAAATGTGATTTTTATATCTAAAACGCGAATACCATTCAACATATGAATTTCTAATCAACGAATGAATATCGATTCAACACATGAAGGTTTTCTATTCAATGAATAAATATAGTTTCAACAAATGAAAATAATTCAAACACATGAATATTATTCAAAATTTCGGCAGCATAACGGCAGGGTAGTTAAAACCGGGACCGTCCCTAGTACGGCTCCTCGCTCTAACTTAAAACCTCGCGGTTTTTGACAATGGGGATCATGCATCTAGTTCGCACGCAGGCGGCATGTATATATTTATTTCATTTCCACAAACTAATCCTATGTGGTTTCAACCAAATATTTCTCAACCACAAACGGGTATTTTTCAACCACAAACAATCCCAAACAACCATTCGCTATCAATCAATTTTCACACCAATCATAATCAATAAATATCGTCCATGGTTTGTGGACGAGGGGCGTATATGTGTGTGTGTGTGTGTGTATATATATATATATAGCCATTCACTTCTATTCAACACAATGGGATATGTTTCGTAGGCCCATTCGACTGTTTCAGTCAGTTTCCATTCAATTTAAAATATATAACATTCAATATTTGATTTGAACGTACATTTCAATTTGCCAGGGCCACAAATTAATTCGAAAAATTCCAGAAAAATAAATCTAGCTATGTTTTAACGATACGGTCCCAACAAAACTAGTTTCGTCGAATTCTGAGACCATTTGCAAAAAGGCCCATTTTTGGTCGATCCATTTTAACTGTAATTGACCAAAACACATTTTCCTTTGCCACGCTCACACATTAGCTTCAAAAATTATGAAATTTGAAACCAAGCAATAACTTCACATCGCGGACCCAACAAAAGTGGTTTCGTCGAATTCCGAGGTCGTATGCAAAATGGCCAATTTCACGGGCTATTTAAATTCCATAGCGACCTTTCTAAAAATTCATTCGGCCATAAATTTTGCTTTCCGCTATGAAAATACGATTTTTCGGATTCGTTAGAAAGGTATTCACTAACAGATTTAAATATTTTTGGTTTCGCTAAAATCCGTTTTGTTTTGCACCCGGTATAGTCCGACAAAGTTTGAATTCAATTTTTGAAACTGCAGCGCCATTTCAGGCCTTGTTTATAATTATAATTAATTATATTCGTTTTCAATTGTCGATTCAAACTCACTTTCCATTGCCATTATTTAAAATATTTATTTTAAATATTTAAAATCCATTATTTTAGCCAATTTAAAAATTTTAAATTGGTTTAGATTTTCTGGGTCGTTACATAACGAGTATCCTAACTAGTGTCTTTTATAGAGTGATTCGTATTCGCTACTAGTTTCCCAACAAGTATCTTGTGTTATATAATAAGGTGATCCCAACCCTGCAATTGTGGTAGCCTTCAAGTGTACATCTAGTATGAGAATCTTACCTCAATCGGCCTAATTGCCATGAAGATGTTAGATGTATCCTTACTACCTTAACCGATCGGCTCCCTACTTGTATTAATTTTCCTTGTGTCTGTGTCAATCGGCCCTCTCTTGCATGTAGATACCCTGTGCTGGTCCCACCATAAGGTGTATCAATCCCTATGATAGCAACCCGACATGATTCAAGATGCACAGTGAATACTACTAATGCCCAGTGCTTACTTTTTCCACTCCGGAGTACGTGCACGCCCATACTCCGCCCAAACCTACGCTGCTGCACCACCTGTCGCTATTTTGACTGCTTATAATCAGCCCAGTAATTGTGCCCCATCCTGCCTAGTTCAGCATACCATGATAAATCTATGTGGGTTACTGTTGAAATGGGTCCCCGTTACTAGGGTTTCCTACTGGTTAAATTTGTGGGCCTATATATACAAATATTACCCATTTACACGAGATATACTTAACCCTCCCACTGATTCAAACATGTTTATTTAACGGTTAAGTTTGTGGGCCTATATATATACTAATATTACCCACCTACCCAAGGTTTACTTAACCCTCCTACTTATCAAGTCAATATGTATTATTGGTTAAACTTGCCTTAACCCTATCCACTTTGTTCATGTAATATTGGTTAAGTGCTGTCCATTCATGTTAACTTAACCCACCCACACATCATGTTGTATTAGTTAAGTGTTTCCTATTAACTTAACCTTGTTCATTCATTATGTTATATTGGTTAAGTGTTTCCCATTAACTTAACCCAACTCGTTCATTATGTTATATTGGTTAAGGATTTCTTATTTACTTAACCCTACTCGTTCATCATGTTATATTGGTTAAGTGTTTCTTATTAACTTAACCCCACTCATTCATCTTGTTATATTGGTTAAGTGTTTCTTATTAACTTAACCCCACTCATTCATCATGTTATATTGGTTAAGAAACTTCGTCATGTTATATTGGTTAAGTGTTTCTTATTAACTTAACCCTACTCATTCATCATGTTGTATTGGTTAAGTGTCGCCTATTAACTTAACCCTATTCATTCGTCATGTTGTATTAGTTTAGTGTCGCCTATTTGTAATGACCCGCATTTTCAGCGATATGATAATTAATTAATTTAATTATTTAAAAGGTGATTAAAAGGATTTAATGGTCGCTGAATTAAATAATGGTGAATATTTAATTAAAATAATAATTAAATAATATATTTAATTCTGAAATAATCAGAATTGGCTGAAATGGCGATATGGTGTGAACTGGATCATCTGTGATATTTAATTCAGTTTAGAATTGAATTAGAATAACGAATATATTATTTGAATGTATAATTATATTATAATTAAAATCGAGCTTGAAATGGCATGGAAGTTTACGATTTGGCGATTTGAACTTTAACTGGGAATACAGAAGCCGTTTTCAGTCGTATTTCTGTAAAACAAGAAACGTGTAGAGCTGGTGGAATATATCTGTCTAGTGGACGAGAAAAATCGGGATTTCGTCATGTAGATTTTGATTTACGTCCAAATCAAATTTCAGAAAAGTCACTGTGGAATTCCATTATAATTTATAAAGGAATTATTTATATTTTTAAAAAGGAATTTCATTTTTAATCGAATATCGATTTAATCGAGATTTGAAATATCAAGTTATAAATCCCAGTAGAGCTGTATGGTATTCCACTGTGAGTATATACGATAATATAAATTTATTTGTTTTTAATTTAATTATATTTAAATATATTTATATATTTAAACGAGTCATTCAGAGCATTAAAAATAACCAGTTTTGCAAACGACCTCAGAATTCAACGAAACTAATTTTGTTGGATTCGCAATATTAAATTATTGCTGGAGTTAAGTTTTTGTGATTTTTAGAGTTAGTATGTCGCCGTACCGATTTTCAATGTGAGAAACAGTCGATATTTTGATGGTTAAAAATACGCTGTATGAGCAAACGTAGTCGAAATTCGACGAAACTAGTTTCGTTGGGACCATAATGTCAAACTCTAGCTGTATGTCAATTTTCATGATTTTTGGGTATCGTGTGTGGTCACACGAATTTTCAGAAAGGAAGAACGAATAGAAAATAATAAAAAGAAAATATATAAAACTCATTTGAGGTAAAAATAAAGGCCACATCCTCATTCTTTCCACCACACAAATACACAACCTTCTTATATAATCAAATTTGAAGCCGCCAGTGATCCTCTCTTCAAACGTGAATAATATCCTCTTCTAAAAAAAATCAAAACAATTGCTAATAAAGTCTATAAATCACAAATTCCGATTCTTTGAGATCGTGAAACCCTGAGCTTCGATCTGGTATGCTTTTTGTCAAGCTCGGTGACTGTTTTGGGTTGGCAAATCCTCGGTTCGGGTTCTAGGCGAAATAAAGGAGTGATGCTGGATTTCGAGTTAGTTTTGGGATGATTGAACCGAATGGGAACTTGCATGTATTTTTGGTGGATTTTCGCGATGATTAAGTTCGGTGGAAATGGCTGGGATCGACGGAAATGTGTTGAACGACGGAAGGAGTTGAGGTCACCGAAGTGAGGATGGTTGGTACTAGAAGATGGAGATTTTGATGGAGAGTGGGATGGTATTGTTGTTGGGAATTTTAGTGGTGTAAGGGAGGAGATAATGGCGATGGAAGTGGCAGAAATGGCTACTGAAGGAAGGGAGGGCGCAGCGTGTAATTGATACGGGGAAGAAGGGTGTTTTGTTTGGGCCTGGGTATGTATGAAGGTAATGGGCTTAAGTTAAACAAGCGAGGCCCATATAGATATAAATGTTTTAGTTTAAATTAAAGTTAAAATGTGTATTAACTTCTTAACGCTATATCTTGATCATACGATATCAAATTGATGAACCGTAAGTTGCGTTGAGATCGTATGGACGGACTCTACCAAATGGAGCTGACTGGGATTGGATTCGAGCTCGTTTGGATTTATGGAGAAATAAATTGTTTGATTCAAATCAAACAAACAGTTTATCGTTCTTTAACGATAAACTGCCAATGTGAGTAAATCTCACTAACTCTGAACAGTTTATAATTTCATGTTTTTTTGGAACTGTTAAATATTGGCAGATTGACTGTGTATTGACCGTTTGTTTGAACTGCTAGTCAGTTAGTTGAATTTCTATATTGATTATGTTTATCAGAATATATCATATGGAACTGAAAGTGATGTTGATTTTATTGTGTAACATCTGTGGATGCAGGGAAACAGATTGGAGGAATCCGACTAGATTCCTCAACAACTATTTTATTATTTTCATATATTGTGACATATGATGTGGTTTATAATCTATTGTTGATTATATGTGTATGAATGATATTTGACATCTTGACTTGATATGTTAAACATCATAACACACCAGAATATGAAAAATGGGAATTTTCAAATGGTATTTGAAAATAAAATATTTATAAAATCAAAAGGGTTTTGTAAATGAAATATTTATAAAATCAGAAGGGTTTTGTAAATGAAATATTTATAAATGAAATATTTATAAATAGAAATCTTTATAGGTGAAATTATATATAAAGGGGAAATATTTATAAATGAAATATTTATAAAGAAAAGGGAATATTTATAAAATCATAAGATTTTATAAATGAGATATTTATTGGTTAAATAAATAGGAGATGTTAAACGAGATACTTATTTGTTAAGTAAATAAGTTATAAAAGAGATATTGACTTAGGAAACAAAATAAGTTATTAAAAGGATTACTTATTTGTTAAATAAATAGAATAAGAAAAGGAGATATTTATTTGTTTGATAAATAAGATATGATATAAGGAATATTTATTTATAAAATAAGTAAGATATTAATAAAGGAAATACTTAGGATAAATTAATAAGGTTAATAAAGGGAATACTTGAAAATAGAACCCTGAAAGGAAATATTTGCAAACCATTTGCAAATAGAATTTGAAAAGGAAATATTTGTAAACCATTTACAAATAGGATTAAAAAGGAAATATTGGTAAAGGCATTTAGAAATAAATAGATTATAAAGGAAATATTTATCTTTGGGTAAATATATATAAGTCAGAACTTATATGTGGAGAAAACAAATAAATGGAGTAGATTAATTTATAAATGATATTTATCATTTGGATAAATAGAACATATAAGTCAGGACTTATATAAAGAAGTAAAAATCGATTTCAACATCGATGTTTGAAACTGAATAAGGACAAAGAGTTAATCAGTTAGGGTTAACCAGTTAGAGTAAAACCATTAGGGTTAACCAGTCTGGTTAAACCGTAGTGTAACACCCTGAATTTTCCGTAACTGTAAGATGAACAAATTAAAGTATAACTAATTTCAAATCAAAGAATTAAGGAAAACGGGATACGCCATTTCGTTCGTCTCAGAATTCTGCTTGAGATAGAGTCCGAGTTTGCGTAAAACGGACTCCGTATGAGGGAGATATGACCTCCGGAAATTTCAGAATTCAGTTTAAAATTCAAACTGGCGGAAACAGTTCAGAAAAACAAATTCAAACTCAAAATCGGACCAAGATTGGGCTGGGCGGGAATTTTCCCGCCCAAGACCCAGGTCCATTGGGTAGCCGACCTGGGGTACCCAGGTCGACTGGGTAGTCGACCTGGCCCCTGAGCCAGGTCGAACCCATCCCCTCCAGGCTAGCCTGGTCTGTGCTTGGCCGAATTTTTGGGCTTGGTCTTATCACTGGGGCTTATGTGTCAACTCTTGATTGGTTTCTCTTTAAAACGAGCGGCTTATATTAATCTTGGCTCCATCGACGGCTCTAATCAATTCACAAACTCTATAAAAAGGACCTAAGACTCCACCTAATTCAAACAAATAAAATGAGTATGGAGCTGTCATGCTGTTGAAGAAAGACTAGGAGTAGCCGTCAAATCGAGAGACGATTAGGAGTTGATTCAAAAGCTTAAAGCCACGACAATTAAATCAAAACAACGCCTACAACAAAGAATAGCATCACCAAATTCAGAATTCAGAGTCCTGAATACAAGATTCGTCATATGTTGTAAGTAGAGTGCTATTCCGATGTGAATGAATAATTGAGACTTGATCTGTGTAGAATAAGAAATAGGATTGTACTTTAATTATAATAATGTTAATTCATAATTGTATGTTGCTATGATTTGCTATGAATAGATTTGGGATGTGGTAGTGTAATTAACATGATATTGGATCTATTGAATAGTTGCGATACAAGTATATAACTCATGTTGGAAATTTGATACGTTGTGGTTAATGAGAAGTTATTTATATTTCGTTGCAACCAAGTTAAGACTTGTGCAAGTATATGATTCACTATTATGCCAACATGATTTTAGATCCTTCTATGTATATTTTTATGATCATTTTTAGTGTAGTTGGATCCATTTGGGTATTATGATTCATATGAATTTATGTTGGAATAGGCATCATGATTCAAGTGAAAACCATACTTTTGTATTAGTGACAAAAGTAAGCATCTTTGTGAACTTGTGTTGACTTTATGAACATGACTAGTTTATGTTTAACTTTATGCCCAAACAAAATATGTTTTAGGCTTAGGTTGTTGTTAAAAAAAACATATGATAATATATGTGGCACATAATTAAGTTAGATTCATACTTTAAATAAAATTTTACATGATTAGATTAAAACCATGATTCATGTTTAGATATGTTTTATGTCAAGATTATATGCTATTACAATGCAAGTTCACAAATGTCTAATTTATGTTAATTAGATCGCTATGTTGCAAGTTCATGCATTTACACACCCCTTTTTGATGTTACTTAGAATATATATACATCATGTTCTAAGCCTCCCCTTTTTATGTGGCTAAGTTGGGCTAAAATGTTGAAGCCCAACATATGTTATATTATTACGTACAAACGGGGGAATACGTTGGGGTTAATTAAAGTATATGTGTTGGCATGTTTGGCACATGCCAACGATTCATGACATTTTAAATGGTATAAATTATTATACCCAAGAATATTGAATTTGAATAATGGGCTGCAAATATTTACATAAAAAAGAAAAAGAGACAAAATATGTAAACATAGAAAATACGACATGCTTAACCCGAGGTTGGATTGCGTTGTGACATAAACCTGCCCGGACCCGCCCGGCTGTCCAGTAGTCACAACAATACCTATCTAATGTGGGTGGTTAAGCATTGAGCCCAATAAAGACCCGAGGTTAGACTGAGTTGTGACTTAAGACTGCCCGGACCCAACAGGCAACAGGAAGTCACGACAATACCTGTCTAATGTGAGTGGTTGGAGCTTTAATAAGACAATTAAGGCTAAGTCAGGATTGACAGGATTAAGTAAATTGAATTAATACTTAATCAAATACAACATGCTAAACTATACAGACTGATTGGGGGTTAGGTTTATACAGAACACTTAACCAACTTAGCATGTTGGCTACAAATAGAAAACCTAGTAGCGGGGGACCCTTTTCAGCAGTAACCCTACAAGGTGTATCGAGATACCCTGAACAAGGCAGGGTGGGGCACGATTACTGGGCTGACTGTAAGAGGTCAAATCGACGGAGGTGGTGCAGCAGTGTAGGTTCTAACGGGCTGCAGGCGTGCGCACACTCTGACGCAGAAAAATTAGGCACTGGGCACCAGTAGTATACCTATGCATTCTAGAACTGTGTCGGGCACCACCATGGGACTTGATACACCCCATGGTGGGACCTGCATAGGTAGTTACAACATCGGGGGCCGTAAGACACATGTAACTACGCGAGTAGGAGCCGATCATTAAAAAGGATCACTTCACCCTGATTGTGGGGCACCAGTTGGGAACTAGTTTATAGGGGGTGTAGAGATTAATATGGGGTACGATAGTGTATTCGACTCTAGACAACTTATCTTAGTTTATGGTGCTTTCCCATTTCTAGTTTGTACTTATCATGCTCTTTTTCTTATTCATAGACTGAATAGTCCTAGATTTACTCAGGCTTTATGTCTGACTCTACTTTTCTTTCGTCCCCCCCCCCCCCCAGGTCCACAGGGAGGGAATACCGCAGCTTGACCAGTTTTACATCCAGCTTGAAGAGAGAGAATGTATTGCTTGGATCTCTTTCGTTTTGGACTATGGCTTTGGATAGCAATTATGGGGACTTATGCAGTTTACTTATGTTTTTGTGCTTCTTTAAGTTATGAAATCAAGACAGTATTATGGTTGTAATAATTAGAAGAGTGTTTTGAGACAATTATGGAAATGTTTGTGTAAACACGTATTTCATGAAATAAAAGTCTGTTGTTTTCCGCTATTTATACATATGTGTTTATATCTGTCTTGTGTTTTTATCTTTGACTTTTACCTATAAATCTCCACCAAAATTAAGGCATTCCCTTTGTGAGTGACCTTAACGGAGGTGGGGTGTTTCACTTGGTATCAGAGCCTAGGTTAACCAGATCAGATAAAAAGTTTTGAAAATTTATTTTCAAAAGAAAATTTAAAGAAGCATTTTTAAGGATAAAATGTTATTTTATTTTTAAAAAGGCATAGTCCCCCAAAGCCATAGGTACTATCTTTTATCTTTCATTTTGAATCTGTCCTTTTTGTTTCAGCATGTCCGCAGAACTTAACTTGCCAGAGTGTGTACCAATACCTGGTTGGTTCAGACGATTCTTAGAAGCAAGGGCCAATCAGCCAGGTCCCGCTATTCCTCCTCCCCCAGCTGCAGAAAATCCTCCTTCTCCCCCAACTGCAGAAAATCCTCCTTCTCCCCCAGCTGCAGCAGCATCTCCTCCTCACCTCCTCCGCGTGGTAATGCTTTTGCTAAGACATGTAAAGATTTAAAAACTATGGGAGGGAAGGACTTTCATGGAACTAAGTCCTTCGTGGCAGCCAGGAACTGGCTGAAGGAAACCGAGGACTTATTCGTCATCTTTAAGGTAGAAGATAGGCAGAAGGTACAATTGGCAGTATGGCTACTTAAAGGCGAGGCTTCCTACTGGTGGGAAGTTACCAATGCAGAAAGACCAGTGGAAACATGGGAGGACTTTAGGGCAATGTTTGAGGCTAAATTTCTCTCAGAAGCTGAAAGGAGCCTTTAATTGGAAATATTCTTATTTCTTAAGCAAGGGAATATGATAGTCAAAGAGTACGTTAATCAGTTCGATCAGCTGGCTAGGTTCGGACTGGACCTAGTCAAAACTCTGCACAAGAAGGCTCTCCGCTTTGTCAAAGGATTGAATGAGCCATTACACAGCTTGGCCATAACCCATATACCTATGGGAGCTACGTATGAAAGGTCGGTTCAGATGGCATTGCTGAACGAAGAGGATAAGGGCAAGAAGGAGACAAAGGCAGAAGGGTCTCAAGGGAAGAAAGAAGGTTTATAGCCTAAGAAGACAGACTTTAAGAAGGGCGGGAAAGACAACAAGTCCCAAGAGAAGAGGAAGTGTAATTTCTGTGGCAAAGTGGGGCATTTAGTGAAAGACTGCCGGTAGAAGAAGGCCAAGTTGAATGGTGGGTGCTTTTCTTGTGGAGAGACAGGCCACATGGCTAAGGATTGCCCAAAGAAGCGAGGGCAGGGGCAGAAGGCTGGATCCACCTCAGGGGCACAGGTTCATACTCTAGAAGCACCGCCTCTACAACAGCGAGGTATAAATACTTCTGTAGAAAGTGTAGTTTGTCTTTATGATCACCCAATTCGCACTTTATTTGATTCTGGCGCATCACACTCCTTTATTTCATCTGCTTTAGTAGAATCTCTGCACCTAGAAACTAGTATGGTAGAGGACCCCTTAATTGTTTCAAATCCAATCGGGGGCCCAGCTCATTTGTCTATGATCTGTGTGGGATTGAAAATTTCTATTCTAAGCGTAGAATTTAGATGTAGTGCCTTTGTTTTGGGCTTCTCGGGATATGGTTTGATTTTGGGCATGGATTGGCTATCCAGTAATGGTGCCATCCTTGATTGTGAGAAAAGGGTGGTTAGGCTTCTGACCCAACTCGGTAACACTCTGGAAATTACTTGTAATCCCTCGTATGCGGTTATGCTTAGTTATCTTGAATTGCTAGATGCTTCTGCTGAGAGTTTGCAATCGGTTAGAGTGGTCCGTGAATATCCGGATGTCTTCGAAGAGGTGAAGGGCTTACCTCCGAAGCGGGAGATAGACTTCTGCATATATCTTATAGATAATGCAAAGCCCGTTGCGTTGCCCGTTAGACACATGGCTCCGCGGGAAAGGAAAGAGCTCAGTAAACAGGTTAAAGAGCTTCTAGAGAAGGGGTTCATTAGAAGGAGCATTTCAGAATGGGGCGCTCCAATGGTGTTCTCTACAAAGGCGGATGGTTCACTCCGTCTATGTGTTGACTATAGGGAGCTCAACAAGCTAACGAAAAAGAATAGGCACCCTCTCCCCAGAATTGATGATCTGTTTGATCAGCTTGTAGGAGCGTCAGTTTTCTCCCAACTCGATTTGGCAACCAGATTTCATCAGCTAAGGGTGGCTGAAGATAGCATCGATAAGACAGCATTCAGAACCCCAGACTTCTTCTTTGAATGGCTTGTCATGCCTTTCGGCTTGACAAACGCACCCGCTTACTTCGTGGACCTGATGAGTAGGGTGTTCAGATAATTATTAAACAAGTTCGTGGTAGTCTTCGTAGACAATATCTTGATCTTCTCAAAGATTGAGGAAGAACATGCTCAGCACCTAAGGGAAATCATGGAAACTCTGCGAGTCCATCAGCTAAAAGCCAAATTCTCCAAGTGCCACTTTTGGAGAGAGGAAGTAAGGTTTCTTGGGCATGTAGTATCCAAAGAAGGGTTAGCTGTGGACCCTGCTAAGGTAGTAGCGGTACAGGATTGGAAGACACCAAGGAATGCAACAGAAGTCCGAAGCTTTCTCGGGCTAGCAGGCTTCTATCGGAAATTCATCAAAGACTTCGCAAAAATATCAGCTCCGCTCACTAGATTAACAAAGAAGAACCTAGCGTTTGATTGGGATTTGGATTGCGAGTTTGCTTTCCAACGACTAAAAAGGGCTCTTACAACAGCCCCAGTTCTGACGTTGCCAGATGGAAGCAAAATGTTTACGGTATACACGGATGCTTGCGGCACAGGACTAGGGGCTGTCTTAATGCAAGAAGGAAGGGTAGTAGCTTATGGCGGGAGACAGTTGAAAGTGCACGAAAAGAACTACCCAATCCATGATCTCGAGTTGGCTGCCATCGTCTTTGCGCTTAAGTCTTGGCGCCACTATCACCTAGGTGAGAAATTCGAACTGCATACTGACCATAAATCTTTGAAGTATCTCTTCTCGTAGAAGGACCTTAACTTGAGGCAACAAAGGTGGATGGAGTTTCTTGCCTCGTACGATTTCGAGATCTCCTACACTTCGGGCAAAAGCAACGTAGTCGCAGATGCTTTGAGCAGAAAGAAGCTAACATTAAGCCCGCTATTTGTTGAAAGGCAAAGCCTGGAGTTTATAACCAGCTTTGACTTTAGGCCCTCCTCTGATTTTGTACCCGGTTTGTTAGCATCTCTTGAAGTGTGTCCTACTCTTTTGGACTCAATAGGGACAGCACAACGCGAAGACCCTCAGCTTGTGGAGACGATTGATAGGCTAATTAGGGGTGAGACTTCAAGTCACCTCAACAGATACTCCATCGACGATAAGGGTTGGCTAAGGCGAGACGGAAGACTATGCGTCCCACGGACAAGAGATTTGGTAAAGACAGTTCTCGAGGAAGCACATCACTCCAAGATGACGATACATCCAGGCGGAGATAAAATGTATAAGGACATAAAGAGAACTTTCTTTTGGGGTGGGATGAAGAAGGACGTGGCAGATTTCGTTTCTAAGTGTATGATTTGCCAACAGGTTAAGGCGGAACAGAAGAAACCTGGCGGTCTGCTCCATCCTCTAGAGGTTCCACAGTGGAAGTGGGATAGCATTTCAATGGACTTTATTGATGGGATGCCTAGGTCTAGAAGAGGCAACAGTAGCATTTGGGTAATAGTGGATAGGCTTACTAAAAGTGCACTTTTTACCTGTCAAGAGTAGAAGGACTGCCTCATCTCTAGCATCTCTTTATCTCAAGGAAATTGTTCGACTCCATGGAATACCATCCAGCATTGTTAGCGACCGAGACCTTATCTTCACAAGTGAGTTTTGGTGGAGTCTGCAAGAAGCGGTAGGCACACAGTTATGCTTGAGTACAACCTATCACCCCCAAACCGACGGCCAGACAGAAAGAGTGAATAGAGTTTTGGAGGACCTTTTAAGACTGTGCGTCCTTGACTTCGGAGGGAAGTGGGAAGACCATCTTCCTTTGGTGGAATTTGCCTACTACAACAGCTACCAAACCACCATCGGGATGGCACCCTTCGAAGCCTCATACGGAAGGCCGTGTCGATCACCCACTTGTTGGTGGGAGTCTACTGACAAGCTCATACTTGGACCAGATATGATCAGAGAGACTTCAGAAAAAGTAGACTTAATACGAAGGAGGATGAAGACAGCCCAAGATAGACAAAAATCCTACGTGGACAAGAGATGGACTGACCTTGAGTTTGAGGTTGGGGACAGAGTTTTCCTTAAGGTATCTCCTCTAAGGAATGTCGTTCGTTTTGGAACCACAGGGAAGCTAGCACCAAGGTTCGTAGGGATGTTTCCTATTATCGAGAAAATTAGAAAAATGGCCTATAGATTAGAGCTACCTGAAAAACTAGCTGGAGTTCACAACGTTTTTCATGTTTCGCACCTCCGAAAATGCCTATATGAATCTGCTGAAGTGGTAGAGCCAAACGTCCTTGAAGAAGCTGAAGTGGAACGCGAAGCAACCGTGAGGAAAGTTCCAACCCGTATCTTAGGAACGGAAATGAAAAAGCTACGCAACCGCAAAGTCAAGCTCGTCAAAGTTTAGTGGAGCGACGCCGAGGAAGACGCGACTTGGGAAACTGAGAACAAAATACGCGCAGCCTACCCTTTTCTTTTTAAGGGTACATCTTTGATCTTTCTTTTTCCTTAAGTTGTGCTTTTATCTATCTTTTAGGGTATATCTCCTCGACCTTATCTTTTAGGTAGAAACCCTTTGGATGAAAACATGTAATTGAAACATGTTATGGATGATGGTTGCAAGTGGTTGCAAGTGATTGCTAGTGGTTGCTCGTGGTTGCATATACACATACAATCTAGGTTTTAGATCGGCTCAGTCACTTCATATTGCATATGCATATATGTATTTACATTCTTATATGGTTAAAGTTTAAGGTGTTGTCATATGGATGTTGCATTTATATGAATGATTGTGCACTCTTGTAGAATCATGAATAGGAAGGTTTGCATACATAATGGATTCATGACACTTATATAATTTGCATTAAGGAGGTCGACTGAATCAGTAGACCGACTGATTTTGCATTAGATAAGTACATGTACACACACTTTGCATATGATCATAAAGCATTAGAAGTCTTTTAAGGACAATGGACGCTCGTGTTTGATGGATGAGTAGATGGACGTTTGGATGTTAGAATATACATTCTCCTAGACTTGAAGATTTCGGGGACGAAATCCTTTAAGGAGGGGAGAATGCAACACCCCGAATTTTCCGGTAACTGTAAGATGAACAAATTAAAGTATAATTAATTTCAAATCAAAGAATTAAGGGAAATGGGATACGCCATTTCGTTCGTCTCAGAATTTTGCTTGAGATAGAGTCCGATTTTGCGTAAAACGGACTCCGTATGAGGGAGATATGACCTTCGGAAGTTTCAGAATTCAGTTTAAAATTCAAACAGGCAGAAACAGTTCAGAAAACGAATTCAAACTCAAAATCGGACCCAGATTGGGCTGGGCGGGAATTTTCCCGCCCAAGATCCAGGTCAACTGGGTATTCGACCTAGGGTACCCAGGTCGACTAGGTAGTCGACCTGGGTGTCGACTGGGTAGTCGACCTAGCCCCTGAGCCAGGTCGAACCCAGCCCCTCCTGGCTGGCCTGGTCTGTGCTTGGCCGAATTTCTGGGCTTGGTCTTGTCACTGGGGCTTATGTGTCAACTCTTGATTGGTTTCTCTTTAAAACGAGCGGCTTATATTAATCTTGGCTCCATCGACGGCTTTAATCAATTCAAAATTTCTATAAAAAGGACCTAAGACTCCACCTAATTCACACAAATAAAATGAGTATGGAGCTGTCATGCTGTTGAAGAAAGACTAGGAGTAGCCATCAAATCGAGAGAGGATTAGGAGTTGATTCAAAAGCTTAAAGCCACGACAAATAAATGAAAACAACGCCTACAACAAATGATAACATCCCTAAATTCAGAATTCAGAGTCCTGAATACAAGATTCGTCATACGTTGTAAGTAGAGTGCTATTCCGATGTGAATGAATAATTTAGACTTGATCTGTGTAGAATAAGAAATGGGATTGTAATTTAATTATAATATTGTTAATTCATAATTGTATGTTGCTATGATTTGCTATGAATGGATTTGGGATGTGGTAGTGTAATTAACATGATATTGGATCTATTGAATAGTTGCGATACAAGTATATAACTCATGTTGGAAATTTGATACGTTGTGGTTAATGAGAAGTTATATATATTTCGTTGCAACATAGTTAAGACTTGTGCAAGTATATGATTCACTATTATGCCAATATGATTTTAGATCCTTATATGTATATTTTTATGATCATTTTTAGTGTAGTTGGATCCAATTGGGTATTATGATTCATATGAATTTATGTTGGAATAGGCATCATGATTCAAGTGAAAACCATACTTTTGTATTAGTGACAAAAGTAAGCATCTTTGTGAACTTGTGTTGACTTTATGAACATGACTAGTTTATGTTTAACTTTATGCCCAAACAAAATATGTTTTAGGCTTAGGTTGTTGTTAAAAAAACATATGATAATATATGTGGCACATAATTAAGTTAGATTCATACTTTAAATAAAAGTTTACATGATTAGATTAAAACCATGATTCATGTTTAGGTATGTTTTATGTCAAGATTATATGCTATTACAATGCAAGTTCACAAGTGTCTAATTTATGTTAATTAGATCGCTATGTTGCAAGTTCATGCGTTTACACACCCCTTTTTGATGTTACTTAGAATATATATACATCATGTTCTAAGCCTCCCCTTTTTATGTGGCTAAGTTGGGCTAAAATGTTGAAGCCCAACATATGTTATATTATTACGTACAAACGAGGGAATACGTTGGGGTTAATCAAAGTATATGTGTTGGCATGTTTGGCACATGCCAACGATTCATGACATTTTAAATGGTATAAATTATTATACCCAAGAATAATTAATTTGAATAATGGGCCGCAAATATTTACATATAAAAGAAAAAGAGACAAAATATGTAAACTTAGAAAATACGACATGCTTAACCCGAGGTTGGATTGCGTTGTGACATAAACCTGCCCGGACCCGCCCGACTGTCCAGTAGTCACAACAATACCTATCCAATGTGGGTGGTTAAGCATTGAGCCCAATAAAGACCCGAGGTTAGACTGAGTTGTGACGTAAGACTGCCTGGACCCAACCGGCAACAGGAAATCACAACAATACCTGTCTAATGTGAGTGGTTGGAGCTTTAATAAGACAATTAAGGCTAAGTCGGGATTGATAGGATTAAGTAAATTGAATTAATACTTAATCAAATACAACATGCTAAACTATACAGACTGATTGGGGGTTAGGTTTATACAGAACACATAACCAACTTAGCATGTTGGCTAGAAATATAAAACCTATTAGCGGGGGACCCTTTTCAGCAGTAACCCTACAAGGTGTATCAGGATACCCTGAACAAGGCAGGGTGGGGCACGATTGCTGGGCTGACTGTAAGAGGTCAAATCGACGGCGGTGGTGCAGCAGTGTAGGTTCTAACGGGGTGCGGGTGTGCACACACTCCGGCGCAGAAAAATTAGGCACTGGGCACAAGTAGTATACCTGTGCATTCTAGAACTGTGTCGGGGCACCACCATGGGACTTGATACACCCCATGGTGGGACCAGCATAGGTAGCTACAACATCGGGGGCCGTAAGACACATGTAACTATGCGAGTAGGAGCCGATCATTAAAAAGGATCACTTCACCCTGATTGTGGGGCGCCAGTTGGGAACTAGTTTATAGGGGGTGCAGAGATTAATATGGGGTACGATAGTTTATTCGACTCTAGACAACTTAACTTAGTTTATGGTGCTTTCCCATTTCCAGTTTGTACTTATCATGCTCTTTTTCTTATTCATAGACTGAATAGTCCTAGACTTACTCAGGCTTTATGTCTGACTCTACTTCTCTTTTGTCTTCTTTTCTTTCGTTCCCCCCTCCCCAGGTCCACAGGGAGGGAATACCGCAGCTTGACCAGTTTCACATCCAGCTTGAAGAGAGAGAATGTATTGCTTGGATCTCTTTCGTTTTGGACTATGGCTTTGGATAGCAATTATGGGGACTTATGTAGTTTACTTATGTTTTTATGCTTCTTTAAGTTATGAAATCAAGACAGTATTACGGTTGTAATATTTAGAAGAGTGTTTTGAGACAATTATGGAAATGTTTGTGTAAACACGTATTTTATGAAATAAAAGTCTGTTGTTTTCCGCTTCTTATACATATGTGTTTATATCTGTCTTGCGTTTTTATCTTTGACTTTTACCTATAAACCTCCACCAAAATTAAGGCATTCCCTTTGTGAGTGACCTTAACGGAGGTGGGGTGTTTCACGTAGAGTTAAACCAGTTAGAGTTAATCAGTTAGAGTTAAACCAGTTAGAGTTAATCAGTTAGAGTTAATTGATAGAGTTAAATCGAACTAGAGTTATTGAACAGTGTTAAATCGAACTAGAGTTATTCAAATGGAGTTAATCGAATTTAGTTTATTCTAATAAAGTTGAAGTGAGTTAATCGAATTCAGTTATTCAAAGAAGTGAATCGAAACAGAGACATTCTAAGTGAGATAATCGAATAGTAGGTTCAATGTGAGATAATCGAATCAGAGATATTCGAAGTGAGATAATCGAATCAGAAATATTCGAAGTGAGTTGATCGAATCTAGTTATTCGACAGGAGTTAAATCGAGTAAGATTTATTCGAAGAAAGAGATTTTCGAATATAAGTATTCATACTTCGGATGTAGGAGATTATAACACCATTGTTATAATCACGTAAACTTGTAAAAGAAGGGGGTACGTAAATAGAATCTGAGGGTTCGTAAGGAAGTGTTAAAGGGTTAAAAGATGAACTTACCCTATTTCGAGATTTGAAATGTTGTTCAGTTAAGGTCTGAGAGGTAGTTATACCCCAACTTGATTGACTTCGTTTTTAATTTAGAAATGGTTAAGGTTCGAGAGTGAAAGTGGTTAAGTGATTTTTGTAAATAAGTATAGTGGTTTGAGTTGTTGTCGCGATGTTGATTAGATTTGGAAATGTTTTCCAAATAGAATCAGACACGTAATCAAATATTGAAATTTGAAATATGAATTAGAAAAGGAAGTGTTCATGTATAAGGAGTTAAGAAATGGAGTTAAACTAAATTAGAATTTGACTAGAGACTTGTTAAGTTGAATGGTTTCCTAAGTGTCTATCTGATGTTGGTTTCGACCTTCGGGATTGGTACTTCGGGAATTGTTCTTATACTAGTTTACAATCAGAGACTGATAGTTGTAGAAGAATAGTGAAACGTAAGTAAGTTATGGAAATGTTTTCCAGCGTTAACGTATATTTTCTAAACGTAGAAAATAAGGAACATATGAATATATATACATATATATATATATATGATTGATGACTGATTTGATAGAATTTCTGTCTGGAAATAATATCGTTGTTTGCACACGTATTTTTCTTTGATAGTTAACTCAACAACTATCGAAGTTTTTGACCATTTTAACGTTGTTAATATGAAGAGTGGGGTGGTATTGTCATTGGGAATTTTAGTGGTGTAAGGGAGGAGATAATGGCGATGGAAGTGGCGAGATGGCTACTGATGGAAGGGAGGGCGCAGCGTGTAATTGATACGGGGAAGAAGGGTGTTTTGTTTGGGCCTGGGTACGTATGAAGGTAAATGGCTTAAGTTAAACAAGTGAGGCCCATTTAGATATAAATGTTTTAGTTTAAATTAAAGTTAAAATGTGTATTAACTTCTTAACGCTATATCTTGATCATACGATATCAGATTGATGAACCATAAGTTGCGTTAAAATCGTATGGACGGATAATACCAAATGGAGTTGACTGGGAGTGGATTCGAGCTTGTTTGAATTTATGGAGAAATAAATTGTTTGATTCAAATCAAACAAACAGTTTATCGTTCTTTAATGATGAACTGGAAATGTGAGTAAATCTAACTAACTCTGAACTGTTTATAATTTCATGTTGTATTTTTAGAACTGTTAAATATTGGTTGATTGACTGTGTGTTGACCATTTGATTGAACTGCTAGTCAGTAAGTTGAATTTCTATATTGATTCTGTTTATCAGAATATATCATATGGAACTGAAAGTGATGTTGATTTTATTGTGTAACATCTGTGGATGCAGGGAAACAGATTGGAGGAATCCGTCTGGATTCCTCAACAGCTATTTTATTATTTTCATATATTGTGATATATGACGTGGTTTATAATCTGTTGTTGATTATATGTGTAAGAACGATATTTGACATCATGACTTGATATGTTAAACACCATAACACACCGGAATGTGAAAAAGGGGAATTTTCAAATGGTATTTGAAAATAAAATATTTATGAAATCAAAAGGGTTTTGTAAATGAAATATTTATAAAATCAAAAGGGTTTTGTAAATGAAATATTTATAAATAGAAATCTTTATAGGTGAAATCATATAGAAAGGGGAAATCTTTATAAATGAAATATTTATAAAGAAAGGGGAATATTTATAAAATCATAAGATTTTATAAATGAGATATTTATTGGTTAAATAAATAGGAGATGTTAAACGAGATACTTATTTTTTAAGAAAATAAGTTATAAAAGAGATATTGACTTAGGAAACAAAATAAGTTATTAAAAGGATTATTTATTTGTTAAATAAACAGAATAAGAAAAGGAGATATTTATTTGTTAAATAAATAAGATAAGATATAAGGAATATTTATTTAGAAAATAAATAAGATATTAATAAAGGAAATACCTAGGATAAATTAATATGGTTAATAAAGGGAATACTTGGAAATAGAACCCTAAAAGGAAATATTTGCAAACCATTTGCAAATAGAATTTGAAAAGGAAATATTTGTAAACCATTTACAAATAGGATTAAAAAGGAAATATTGGTAAAGGCATTTAGAAGTAAATAGATTATAAATGAAATATTTATCTTTGGATAAATAGTTATATATATATATATATAAGTCAGGACTTATATATGGAGAAAACAGATAAATGGAGTAGATTAATTTATAAATGATATTTATAAATTAAGTTAAATATTTATCATTTGGATAAATAGAATATATAAGTCAGCACTTATATAAAGAAGTAAAAATCGATTTCAACATCGATGTTTGAAACTGAATAAGGACAAAGAGTTAATCAGTTAAGGTTAACCAGTTAGAGTAAAACCATTAGGGTTAACCGGTTAGGTTAAACCGTAGAGTTAAACCAGTTAGAGTTAATCAGTTAGAGTTAATTAGTTAGAGTTAATTGATAGAGTTAAATAGAACTAGAGTTATTGAATAGAGTTAAATCGAACTAGAGTTATTCAAATGGTGTTAATCGAATTTAGTTTATTCGAATAAAGTTGAAGTGAGTTAATCGAATTTAGTTATTCGAAGAAGTGAATCGAATCAGAGATATTCGAAGTGAGATAATCGAATAGTAGATATTCGAAGTGAGATAATCGAATCAGAGATATTCGAAGTGAGATAATCGAATCAGAAATATTCGAAGTGAGTTGATCGAATCTAGTTATTCGATAGGAGTTAAATCGAATAAGATTTATTCGAAGAAAGAGATTTTCGAATATAAGTATTCGAAAGTAAGCAAATCGAAGTTATTCGAATAAGAGTTAATCCAGTAAGAGTTATTAGGTTGAAGTTATTCAAATAAGAGTTATAGATTAGAGTTAACCGAATAGGAGTAAATAAATTAGTTGTCGTTATATTATTCGAGTTTGGAAATAAAAGTCATATTAAAGATAATATATTTGGATGTAGGTGATTATAACACCATTGTTATAATCACGTAAACTTGTAAAAGAAGGGGGTTCGTAAATAGAATCCGAGGGTTCGTAAGGAAGTCTTAAAGGGTTAAAAGATGAACATACCCTATTTCGAGATTTGAAATGTTGTTCAGTTAAGGTCTGAGAGGTAGTTATACCCCAACTTGATTGACTTCGTTTTTAATTTAGAAATGGTTAAGGTTCGAGAGTGAAATTGGTTAAGTGATTTTAGTAAATAAGTATAGTGGTTTGAGTTGTCGTCGCGATGTTGATTTAAACATCTGTTAAAATCCAAGTAAAGAAGATTTGGAAATGTTTTCCAAATAGAATCAGAAACGTAATCAAATATTGAAATTTGAAATATGAATTAGAAAAGGAAGTGTTCATGAATAAGGAGTTAAGAAATGGAGTTGAACTAAATCAGAATTTGACTGGAGACTCGTTAAGTTAAATGGTTTCCTAAGTGTCTATCTGATGTTGGTTTTGACCTTCGGGATTGCTACTTAGGGAATTCTTCTTATACTAGTTTACAATCAGAGACTGATAGTTGTAGAAGAATAGTGATACATAAATAAGTTATGGAAATGTTTTCCAGTGTTAACGTATATTTTCTAAACATAGAAAATAAGGAACATATGAATTTATATACATATAGATATATATATTATTGATGATTGATTTGATAGAATTTCCATCTGGAAATAATATCGTTGTTTGCATACGTATTTATCTTTGATAGTTAACTCACCGACTACCGAAGTTTTTGACCATTTTAACGTTGTTAATATGGAGAGACTGGTTGGATTATTATCCAAAGAACCACTCTATATTGGCATAAGCATTGCGAATCATATATGCCAAAGATAATTGAAGACGGAGTAAGGTGCAAGGGCTATTGTATAAGTCTTAGATAACAGTGCCTAAGATGGATGTACCGAATAGTGCCTTCGGTTCATCCTGTTCCTGGATGACGTGTATGGATGAATGTCTGACAGAGTATGTCCAGAAAGGTCACGTACATTGATTTCTTCAACTGTACCAAGAGTGGAAGCGAAGAAGGAAACTTCTTTAGCTAACACGTAATGTACTATTGTAGACGTCAATTAGTGATTTTCTATGGATCTGAAAATGTGGCATTCGAAGTTAATCTGATGTGAGGATAAAGCGTAGCTTCTAGCCTCACATCCAGTAAATGACAGAAATCGGGCAGGCAGCATGGCCATGTAGGTCGCACCTGTGTATAATCACCTGATCTAGAGTTTTATTTACTTCTAAAAATCTATTGTTGAGGCTATCCCATTCGGGAAATGGTTACTGATCCCAACCGTTGGTGATATACATTCGATACACTCATGTGAAATGAGTGGTCGGTCATGTGTGGCCGGGTTGCAAGATGTTCTTGTTGAACCCAGTGTATTCCTTTCTAGAGGTACACTAGCGAAAGGTGGTTCCATACCTTGTCATAGTTGGAAATCCATTACCCAATACATGCTTGCGGTTTTGATTGTATACTATATATGTAGAATGTGAGATGAAAGCGTTTCTGCTAGATGATTATTATATTATGGTTGATAGACATTATTATAATATCAAAAGGTTTTTGATATAAAGATATTTTGGATTTTCATAAGGGAAAAACCCGTTCCATTATATGGCATGGTCTTATGAGATATCATTTACTTGTTCAAACTGTTTTAAACTGTTTTACTCACACCAGTCCCATGAGTGACCTAGAGTTTATTTTGTTTTGTTTTCCCTAAACCCTTGGGTGCCCAATTTTGTACGGGCAGTCAAGTAGTCAGGAATTTACAAATACTTGAAGAGCTGGAGCAGGAGGCTTCAGGATTATATAGCTATTATTATTCCGTTGTGTTGTAAGTGTTGTACTTTGATACTGATGTGTATACATATACAGATTTATATTTCAAGGATTTGTTATCTATTATATGTTATTCGTTCCGCTGTGAGGTTCGTGTTACTCTGATGTTGTGTTCTTCTTCTTCTATTCTAAGTTTCTATCTTATCTATCCTCGCCCTCTAATTTCTTTCATTAACCATCCGGTATTTTCGATCCTTGGATGTTTGATATGTGTTGTATATCAAATAACCAAGATCGACTTTTTTCCGGGTCGTTATAGTTGGTATCAGAGGAAAGGTTAAGTATTACCTTGGCTCTGTGGCGTGACTCTGTAGAGATGGGGTTAGTAATACCCTAGATTGATTTTGAGTGTATATATACAAGTGAACGTATTTGTATATGATATAAAAATAATTTTATATTGTGAAGATTTATTGGTTGAGTAGTTTATAAGTTCCGGTCGATCAGTTTGATCCACTATATCGATTGGAGTTTACAAACACTCAAATACGATGGGTCGGCATGATATGTTTTAAAAAGAGGGTAAATGAATATAATTTTACCCAAAGTATATTTTGATATATATTGGATATATTGGTTGATATTATCATCGAATAAAATTATAAAAATGTGAAATGGTTATGTAAATAACCAATCAGAATTCAGATAAGTATAATGAATTGAATTAAATCTGAAATTTAAATCAGAATTGAAATTGAAACCCTGGAAATTTGGAACAGAGTTTGTAAATAGACTTGGATTAAATATATGTAAATTTTAAGATCCTAGGAGAATTTAAATTGTATTCCAAGAAATTGTGAATGATATTTTGAACTGATTTCAAAATAAAAGTGTTTAAGAATGATTTTGAAAATGATATATTATTGAACTCACTTCAATATCTGGGAAATAACCCCGATGATGAGCTAGACATCATCGGTGTTCGTTTTCGAGTTGCTGAGTGATGGATTACTACCAAATGAATTTGTTTTTGAATTGTTTTGAGAAAAACAAAGCTGTTTAGAACTCCTAGAATTTTGTTTGTTTAATTTAAGACAAATTAAATAGGAATTTGTAAAAGAAAATTGGAATTAAAGTAAAGCAGTTAAGTGGTAATAGAAATTGATTTGAAATAATATTGTGTTGGTGAGTTAAGGATTCGGGATCAAGAATGAAACTTGAGTTTGAAATGAAAATTTGGCTTGGTAAAAAGCGAATGGTTGTGTTGGAGATAAAAGTGATTTCAGAATTTGATTGGGATAATTTTCGTATATGCTGAGCTGATAGCATATGGAAGTGATAGAGTTGATATGCCCGACAAAAAGGTACAAGTTTATATTTCATATGGTACGAGATTTTGATTAGCCGAATTACAAGCCGCTTGGCTATTTGATTTTCTTTTGGGTTGGAGATGGCCCAGAGAGGCGAATTGGAGTTTGACCTACTGACCAGTACAAAGGAGGTGCTGACGAAATTTTTCGAAAAGTTAAGGCGTTAGAAAATTTTCAGGATTTTTGAAAATTTTCATTGATAAGAATTAATTAATAATTTAATTAAAATAAATTGGTTTCGTGAAACTAGAGTTAATAAATGAACAAATAAGTTCTAACTAGTCAATAGGGTTTGTTTTCTACCTTAGCAATTTCGAGGACGAAATTATTTTAAGTGGGGAAGAATGTAATGACCCGCATTTTCAACGATATAATAATTTATTTATTTAATTATTTAAAAGGTGATTAAAAGGATTTAATAGTCGTTGAATTAAATAATGGTGAATATTTAATTAAAATAATAATTAAATAATATATTTAACTCTGAAATAATCAGAATTGGCTGAAATGGCGATATGTTGTGAACTGGATTATCTGTGATATTTAATTCAGTTTAGAATTGAATTAGAATAACGAATATATTATTTGAACGACAGTTTGAATGTATAATTATATTATAATCGAAATCGAGCTTGAAATGGCGTGGCAATTTGCGATTTGGCGATTTGAACTTCAACTGGGAATACAGAAGCCGTTTTAAGTCGGATTTCTGTGAAACAAGAAACGTGTGGAGCTGGTGGAATATATCTTTCTAGTGGAAGAGAAAAATCGGGATTTTGTCATGTAGATTTTGATTTACGTCCAAATCAAATTTTAGAAAAGTCGTTGTGGAATTCCTTTATAATTTATAAAGGAATTATTAATATTTTTAAAAAGGAATTTCATTTTTAATCGAATATCGATTTAATTGGGATTTGAAATATCAAGTTATAAATCCCAGTAGATCTGTATGGTATTCCATTATGAGTATATACGATAATACAAATTTATTTGTATTTAATTTAATTATATTAAAATATATTTATATATTTAAATGGGTCATTTAGAGCTTTAAAAATAACCAGTTTTGCAAACGACCTTAGAATTCGACGAAACTAATTTTGTTGGATCTGCAATATTAAATTATTGCTAGAGTTAAGTTTTCGTGATTTTTAAAGTCATTATGCGGCCGTACCGATTTTTAATGTGAGAAACAGTCGATATTTTGATGGTTAAAAATACGCTGTGTGAGCATCCGGAGTCGGAATTCGATGAAACCAGTTTAGTAGGGACCATAATGTCAAACTCTAGCTGCATGTCAATTTTCATGATTTTTGGGTATCGTGTTTGGTCACACGAATTTTTAGAAAGGAAGAACGAATATAAAATAATAAAAAGAAAATATCTAAAACTCATTTGAGGTAAAAACAAAGGCCACATCCACATCCTTTCCATCACACAAATACACGACCTTCCAATATAATCAAATTTGAAGCCGCCAGTGATCCTCTATTCAAACGTGAATAATATCCTCTTCTAAAAAAATCAAAACAATTGCTAATAAAGTCTATAAATCACAAACTCCGATTCTTTGAGATCGTGAAGACCTGAGCTTCGATCTGATATGCTTTTTGTAATGCTCGGTGACTGTTTTGGGTTGGCAAGTCCTCCAGCGTAAATCTTGGGTTCGGGTTTTGGGCGAAATAAAGGAGTGATGCTGGATTTCAAGTTCAGTTTTGGGATGAGTGAATCGAATGGGAACTTGCATGTATTTTTGGTGGATTTTCGTGATGATTAAGTTCTGTGGAAAGGGCTGGGATCAACGGAAATGTGTTGAACGGCGGAAGGAGTTGACGCCGAAGTGAGGATGGTTGGTACTAGAAGTTGGAGATTTTGATGGAGAGTGGGGTCGTATTTTCATTAGGAATTTTAGTGGTGTAACGGAGGAGATAATGGCGATGGAAGTGGCGAAATGGCTACTGAAGGAAGGGAGGGCGCAGCGTGTTATTGATACGGGGAAGAAGGGTGTTTTGTTTGGTCCTGGGTACATATGAAGGTAAATGACTTAAGTTAAACAAGTGAGGCCCATTTAGATATAAATGTTTTAGTTTAAATTAAAGTTAAAATGTGTATTAACTTCTTAACGCTATATCTTGATCATACGATATCAGATTGATGAACCATAAGTTGCGTTGAGATCGTATGGACGGATACTACCAAATGGAGTTGACTGGGAGTGGATTCGAGCTTGTTTGAATTTATGGCGAAATAAATTGTTTGATTCAAATCAAACAAACAGTTTATCGTTCTTTAATGATGAACTGGCAATGTGAGTAAATCTCACTAACTCTGAACTGTTTATAATTTCATGTTGTATTTTTAGAACTGTTAAATATTGGCTGATTGACTGTGTGTTGACCATTTGATTGAACTGCTAGTCATTTAGTTGAATTTATATATTGATTCTGTTTATCAGAATATATCATATGGAACTGAAAGTGATGTTGATTTTATTGTGTAACATCTGTGGATGCAGGGAAACAGATTGGAGGAATCCGTCTGGATTCCTCAACAGCTATTTTATTATTTTCATATATTGTGATATATGACGTGGTTTATAATCTGTTGTTGATTATATGTGTATGAACGATATTTGACATCATGACTTGATATGTTAAACACCATAACACACCGGAATGTGAAAAAGGGGAATTTTCAAATGGTATTTGAAAATAAAATATTTATAAAATCAAAAGGGTTTTGTAAATGAAATATTTATAAAATCAAAAGGGTTTTGTAAATGAAATATTTATAAATAGAAATCTTTATAGGTGAAATCATATAGAAAGGGGAAATCTTTATAAATGAAATATTTATAAAGAAAAGGGAATATTTATAAAATCATAAGATTTTATAAATGAGATATTTATTGGTTAAATAAATAGGAGATGTTAAACGAGATACTTATTTTTTAAGAAAATAAGTTATAAAAGAGATATTGACTTAGGAAACAAAATAAGTTATTAAAAGGATTATTTATTTGTTAAATAAACAGAATAAGAAAAGGAGATATTTATTTGTTAAATAAATAAGATAAGATATAAGGAATATTTATTTAGAAAATAAATAAGATATTAATAAAGGAAATACCTAGGATAAATTAATAAGGTTAATAAAGGGAATACTTGGAAATAGAACCCTAAAAGGAAATATTTGCAAACCATTTGCAAATAGAATTTGAAAAGGAAATATTTGTAAACCATTTACAAATAGGATTAAAAAGGAAATATTGGTAAAGGCATTTAGAAGTAAACAGATTATAAAGGAAATATTTATCTTTGGATAAATAGTTATATATATATATAAGTCAGGACTTATATATGGAGAAAACAGATAAATGGAGTAGATTAATTTATAAATGATATTTATAAATTAAGTTAAATATTTATCATTTGGATAAATAGAATATATAAGTCAGCACTTATATAAAGAAGTAAAAATCGATTTCAACATCGATGTTTGAAACTGAATAAGGACAAAGAGTTAATCAGTTAAGGTTAACCAGTTAGAGTAAAACCATTAGGGTTAACCAGTTAGGTTAAACCGTAGAGTTAAACCAGTTAGAGTTAATCAGTTAGAGTTAATTAGTTAGAGTTAATTGATAGAGTTAAATAGAACTAGAGTTATTGAATAGAGTTAAATCGAATTAGAGTTATTCAAATGGTGTTAATCGAATTTAGTTTATTCGAATAAAGTTGAAGTGAGTTAATCGAATTTAGTTATTCGAAGAAGTGAATCGAATCAGAGATATTCGAAGTGAGATAATCGAATAGTAGATATTCGAAGTGAGATAATCGAATCAGAGATATTCGAAGTGAGATAATCGAATCAGAAATATTCGAAGTGAGTTGATCGAATCTAGTTATTCGATAGGAGTTAAATCGAATAAGATTTATTCGAAGAAAGAGATTTTCGAATATAAGTATTCGAAAGTAAGCAAATCGAAGTTATTCGAATAAGAGTTAATCCAGTAAGAGTTATTAGGTGGAAGTTATTCAAATAAGAGTTATAGATTAGAGTTAACCGAATAGGAGTAAATAAATTAGTTGTCGTTATATTATTCGAGTTAGGAAATAAAAGTCATATTAAAGATAATATATTTGGATGCAGGAGATTATAACACCATTGTTATAATCACGTAAACTTGTAAAAGAAGGGGGTTCGTAAATAGAATCCGAGGTTTCGTAAGGAAGTCTTAAAGGGTTTAAAGATGAACTTACCCTATTTCGAGATTTGAAATGTTGTTCAGTTAAGGTCTGAGAGGTAGTTATACCCCAACTTGATTGACTTCGTTTTTAATTTAGAAACGGTTAAGGTTCGAGAGTGAAATTGGTTAAGTGATTTTAGTAAATAAGTATAGTGGTTTGAGTTGTCGTCGCGATGTTGATTTAAACATCTGTTAAAATCCAAGTAAAGAAGATTTGGAAATGTTTTCCAAATAGAATCAGAAACGTAATCAAATATTGAAATTTGAAATATGAATTAGAAAAGGAAGTGTTCATGAATAAGGAGTTAAGAAATGGAGTTGAACTAAATCATAATTTGACTGGAGACTCGTTAAGTTAAATGGTTTCCTAAGTGTCTATCTGATGTTGGTTTTGACCTTCGGGATTGCTACTTAGGGAATTGTTCTTATACTAGTTTACAATCAGAGACTGATAGTTGTAGAAGAATAGTGATACATAAATAAGTTATGGAAATGTTTTCCAGTGTTAACGTATATTTTCTAAACATAGAAAATAAGGAACATATGAATATATATACATATAGATATATATATTATTGATGATTGATTTGATAGAATTTTCATCTGGAAATAATATCGTTGTTTGCATACGTATTTTTCTTTGATAGTTAACTCACCGACTATCGAAGTTTTTGACCATTTTTACGTTGTTAATATGGAGAGACTAGTTGGATTATTATCCAAAGAACCACTCTATATTGGCATAAGCGCTGCGAATCATATATGCCAAAGATAATTGAAGACGGAGTAAGGTGCAAGGGCTATTGTATAAGTCTTAGATAACAGTGCCTAAGATGGATGTACTGAATAGTGCCTTCGGTTCATCCTGTTCCTAGATGACGTGTATGAATGAATGTCTGACTGAGTATTTCCAGAAAGGTCACGTACATTGATTTCTTCAACCGTACCAAGAGTGGAAGCGGAGAAGGAAACTTCTTTAGCTAACACGTAATGTACTGTTGTAGACATCAATTAGTGATTTTCTATGGATCTGACAATGTGGCATTCGAAGTGAATCTGATGTGATGATAAAACGTAGCTTCTAGCCTCACATCCGGTAAATGACAGAAATCGGGCAGGCAGCATGACCATGTAGGTCGCACCAATTAGTGTGTATAATCACATGATTAAGAGTTTCATTTACTTCTAAAAATCTATTGTTGACGTTGTCCCATTCGGGAAACGGTTGTTGATCCCAACCGTTGGTGATATACATTCGATATACTCAAGAAAAATGAGTGGTCGGTCATGTGTGGCCGGGTTGCAAGATGTTCTTGTTGAACCCAGTGTATCCCTTTCTAGAGGTACACTAGCGAAAGGTTGTTCCATAACTTGTCATAGTTGGAAATCCATTACCCAATACGTGCTTGCGGTTTTGATTGTATACTATATACGTAGAACGTGAGATGAAAGCGTTTCTGCTAGATGATTATTATATTGTGGTTGATAGACATTATTATAATATCAAAAGGTTTTTGATATAAAGATATTTTGGATTCTCATAAAGGAAAAACCCGTTCCATTATATGGCGTGGTCTTATGAGATATCGTTTACTTGTTCAAACTGTTTTAAACTGTTTTACTCACACCGGTCCCATGACTGACCCGGAGTTTATTTTGTTTTGTTTTCCCTGAACTCTTGGGTGCCCAATTTTGTACGGGCAGTCAAGTAGTCAGGAATTTACAGATACTTGAAGAGCTGGAGCAGGAGGCTTCAGGATTATATAGCTATTATTACTCCGCTGTGTTGTAAGTGTTGTACTTTGATAATGATGTGTATACATATACAGATTCATATTTCAAGGATATGTTATCTATTATATGTTATTCGTTCCGCTGTGAGGTTCGTGTTACTCTGATGTTGTGTTCTTCTTCTTCTTCTATTCTAAGTTTCTATCTTATCTATCCTCACCCTCTAATTTCTTTCATTAACCATCCGGTATTTTCGATCCTTGGATGTTCGATATGTGTTGTATATCGGATAACCAAGATCGACTTTTTTCCGGGTCGTTACACTATTCATATGTTTCTTAACCTTACCATTCTTAGCATGTCCTATTTATGAGCGTTAATTCATTCATTAATGTCTTAACCTCTCACATTAGAACTGTTGTTTGCGGTAGCTGGATGTGCCGGGCGGTTCTGGGCAGACTTCTACTGCAAACTCATTCTAACCTCGGGTTTTGGGCTAAATGCTCTAATCTCTCAGTCTAACCTCGGGTTGTTGCGATTATTGGATGTGTTAGGCGGTTACGGGCAGTTTTACACCGCAACTCAGTCTAACCTCGGGTTAGGCATGTTCATCTTTTAGTTAATTTACATATTTACGATTTATGTTCGTATGTAAATTATCCACAAGTGTTGTCAATTCAATTCATGCCCCCTTTTACCCTCTAAATTATGTCCATAATTCTAGGTATACAAATTCTACCATTTCATGCTACTATTCATTTACATGATTATGAGTCAATCTATGCCAATAGCATGTAGCTTAATATTTTTCCCCAACGCCTCCCCTGTTATTCGTTCGCATAATTCACATAGAATGTTAGGCTTGCAAATTAGCCTAACTTATAAACAAAAAGGAAAAAGAAAGGGACATGTAACATTCCAACAGGCATAAAAAATATAGATCAACATGCGTAGTATAAATTTAGGATAGAACAATATAAACTTAATTAAGCATATGAACGTGATCTTACATTTAAATTAGATCCAATTAACATGCGAACTAGTATAGATCTAATTGTATAAGCATGAACTTATATAGATCTTAAACATGGGTACTGGCTTGGATCTAAACATATAACATGCATGAACATAACTTAGCATGCAACTTACATAAATAAAAGAACCACAAATTTAATATAATATGATAGGTTCAATTGTATCAGTTCCAATAGTCTCATAGGCATGATAGGTTTTACTATGTCAGTCACAACAGTCCAATAGGCATGATAGGTTTTACTATGTCAGTCGCAACTGTCCAATAGGCATGATAGGCTTTTCTACGTCAGTCACAACAATCCAATAAGCATGATAGGCTTTTCTATGTCAGTCACAACAGTCCAATAGGCATGATGGGCTTTTCTATGTCAGTCACAACAGTACAATAGGCATAAGCAATTCTGAATTGACAAAAGGATAGGCACGAATAAAAGTAGGCATAGTTGTAGATCCAATTATTACAGTCATGATTTCTTATTAGGTCTTCACATCTAAACAATAACTATACTTACAGAAAAAGGACGGATCTTGATATCATTGGGATCTGATTTCTGAATTTGAAAAGATATCCTTTGATGTAGACGTTTGATTTGATGTTATTCTTAGTCGATCACTAGTTTGGATTTTATTTAGAAGATGGAACAGGCTAGGCTAGCTTGAAGACGAACAACATGATGGCACCGTAGTCTTAGGGTTATAAGGTTAAGGTCTAGGTTTGGCTTCGTATATATAGATTTCTAGGATTAATTCTAGCTTTTAGATTAGTCTAGGGGAAATCAGAGCCATCAAATCAAAGAGATGTGTCATCCAGCCAACCGTAGCATGACACATATGCCCAAATAACTTAGAAATTAGTCATTGGCCAATCAGAGAAGGCCACATCAGCACAGGGTTGTCAAAATTCGTCACAGCCCAGATCTGGCTGATGGGGTCGACCCCTACAGGGGGGTCGACACCTATGTCAACCCCAGTGTCGACCCTAAAGAGCCTGAGTCGACATAGGTGTCGACCCAGCGGGTCTCTCTCGGGTCGACACCCAAAACGTGGTCGGTTCCGCGTTTCCTCCTCTTGCCTTCTCCATTTTGAATATTTTAATTCTGGTTTAAAATAAAATCTTCTAACCTCCATAACATCTTCATACTGTATTCGTTTTACCCAAAATCGGGCTCTATCTCAAGTAGAATTCCGAGACGAATGCAATGGCACACACCGTTTCCCTTAAGTCTTCTTTTAAAGATTAATTATTCTTTTAAATATTAATTATTCTTTAATTATCTCTTATGTCCCATTTTAAAATTACGGGGTGTTACATTCTCCCCTCCTTAAAGGATTTCGTCCCCAAAATCTCCAAGTCAAGAAGAATGTTTATCCTACCATCCAACATCCATCTACTCAACCGTTCAATCACATGCACCTATCATCCTTAAAAGGTCTCTAATGCTTTTCATGAACATATGCATAGTTTGCGTATATGTCCTTACCCAAATGCAAAATCAGGCATTCTACTGATTCAGTTGACCTCCTTAATGCTAATTATGTCAATGCCATGAGTCCATCATGTATGCAATTATTCCTAATCGTACTTTATTACTTCTACATGAGTGCGCAATCATTCATACAAATGCAACATCCATATGATAATACATCAAGTTTCAATCCATATATATAAAAATTCACTCATGCATGTGCAATATGGAAGTGACGGAGCCGATCTAGTGCCTAATGTGTGTATATGCATCCATGAGCAAACACTTACATCCACTTGCATCCAACAAACATAACATGTCTCAAACACATGTTTACATCCATTGGCTTCTACCTAAGGATCGAGGATAGGATCGAGAGGATATACTTAAAAGATAAAGACTAGCATGAAAATAAACTTCACAGAAAAAGAGAGATCAAGGATATACCCTCAAAAAAGGTATGATGCGCGTATCTAGTCTTCAGTCTTCTAAGTCACATCTTCTTGAGATTCACTCCATAGTGCTTTTACTGTCTTAACTTCATGATTGCGTAGCTTCTTAATTTCTATTTCCAGAATATAAGTTGGAACTCATTTCATTGTCGCCTCTCGTTCCACCTCTTCTTCTTCTAGTATACTCAGCACTACAACTCATGCTGTGTCATGCTAACATTTCCTCAAAAGGTCTTCCAAAATCCTATTCACCCTTTCTGTCAGAGGATGATAAGCGGTGCTCAAACATAACTGTGTACTCATGGCTTCTTGCAAGCTTATTTATTAAGGTGACTAGAGGTCTCTTCTCTACTTAATTTATCCATTGCGTCAGCTATCTGAGAGTCTTTTTTTGTGAAGTCCTTATTTAATTCAAAAGTGTAGGTCTGTAAGGACCCGTAAATTCCCGCTCTTTGGATCGACCATAAACCACACAAGTCTGACCCAAAGGTCGGAAATCCACGAATACTTTAACTTTGGGAATACAACAACATCAAAACAATAACAGCAGACTTTTATAACATCATAATAAATGTTACATCAGAGTACAGAATATATATCAGAGTACATTAAATAAATTTACAACGGAAGATAATTTTACATTACTTCAATACAGTGCAGCGGAAATAAAATAACTAAGACAGCGGAAGACTTTTCTATGCTCTGGACACAGCTTTGAGCTTCAATCCAGGATCCTGCTAAATAGATAAATATCTGCAAAAAGCTACTCGACTGCCCGTGTGGAAAAGAGGGCACCTGAGTTTGCAAAAGTGGAAACAAACAACGGGTCAGTCGTGGGACTGGTGTGAGAATTCTTAACTAATATAACTAATAGTAATAAGGCAAATCCAAGGATCACGCCGCTAAAGCGGAACGGGTTTTATTCCAATGGATTGAACGACGTCTCATGTCAACAGGCGACTTTGGCGCTGTTTTCACCCAAATTTATTTTACACGTTTCTCTAAATCTAACCGTTGGATTTTAATATACCTCATATCATTAGAAAGATCTTCCCAAGGCGAACCTACCGGTTTCAGTTTTGGGAAAATCCGTCGGTCGGATCATACGGTATAATCAATTAAAAGTACGATTCTAAAATGTGAACTACCATGCTCGATTCAAGTACTTTTAATTTATATATATAAATAATTTATATAAATATAATTCCTCGTCCATTTCATTTTACTATATTTTGCTAACAACAAATCTTCTTATTTATATCCAATATTGATATATATATCATCACACGCAACAATGTTTTCTTTTATTTTTCAATTTCCATAAATATACTATACACAAAATGTATGTTTTGTGTATCATTCCAATTACAACCAAAAATAAGTATTTTTGTGTTTCATTTCCATTACAACAACCATGCATATTTTGGTGTCCACTTCATTTCTATACAAATGTATATATTTTTGTTTGCTTAATTTCAATATAACAAAAATAATAACTTTGCTATTCTTTTAAATGCCAAACAAAAATAATAAATCCTATCTCTTTCAATGCAAAACCAAAATGACTTGACTTTTTATAATGGCAATGTAAATTCTATTCTTAGGTGACATCATAAAAATGTAATTTTAATTTACAATGTAATATCATATTTTAATGACATAATAAAAATGTAATTCTAATTTACAGTGCAAATTCTCACTTATAGTTACATATGAAAATGTAAAATTTTGTTCGCTTGCCAAATTTCATACCAAAGTTACAAATAAAAATATAATTTTTATTTTCAATGCCAATTGCATATCATAGTTTCAAAATAAAAAAAGTAATTTTTATTTGCATAGCAAATACTATATCTTTAGTTCAAATAAAAATGTAATTTTTATTTGCAATGCAAGTTCTCATTCTAAGTTACATAACAAAAATGAAGTCTTTATCATCAATGCACATTCCTACTTTTGTTTACATATAAAACACAAATTCTATTTAAAATGCGAGTTCATATTTTTGTTCTACATAATAAAAATGTAAATTTTATCGCTACCATTTTCCATTGACAAAAATATGATCTTAACCATGCTTTTCATTTCATATGCAGTATATAACAAACAAATATGTTTTCTTCATATGCAATCCATGACATTACTAAATAAATATATCTTCTTTATATGCAGCATAACAATGAACTTTTTATTAACAAAAGAAACGCAGCAAAAATGCAGTTTTGAAATGTATTCATTTTATCGTAACTCAAATGACGATAAGAATGAAATGTTAACATCGCTATTTTTATCGCACCAGAAATATCGATAAAAATGTGATATTAACATTTCTCTTTTACCGCATCAAAATATTAATAAAAATATATACATTCCAATTTATACTTTTATTTACATCTGACATGTAAATAAAAATATGACTCTTCAAAACTTGCTTTTACTTGCATCTAAAAGGTAAGTAAAAATGCTACTGCTAAATTCATATTTTTCTCCAAAAATGTAAGTAAACAATGCAACTCTTTAATTCATCAATTTTGACACTAAGAAGATGTCTACTTTTATCTAAACTATCATGACACAAAAAGGATTTTTTTTTTATTGAAAAGAAATAACAATAAAAATGATTCTTTTTAATGTTAAAAAGAATCAGCGACAAAAATGTTCCTTTTTACCATTAAGAAGAAATTGCGACAAAATGTTTCTTTTTATCGACAAAAGAAATATTGACAAAAAGGGTTTCTTTTTATCGACAAAAAGAAATAGCGAATATATAAAAAATGTCTTTATCCTTCTATTTGCTTTTTGTTAACATAAAAAAAAATCGTATGTTAAATCTTCCCAAACATTTCTTCCTAACATAAAAAAAAAAAAATTATGTTAAATCTCTCTTACCAATTTCTTTTAACATAAATAAAATAATTTATGCTATATCCTTCTTTTTCATTCTATTTGTTTATTTACATTAAATGTAAATTAATATTTTGTTTACATAAAATGTAAATTAATAGTTTACTTACATAAAAAGTAAATTAATAGTTTATTTACATAAAATGTAAATTTTCCTTTTCAATTATTTTCTTTACATAAAATGTAAATTTCTTTCTTTTTTATTCTATTTACATAGAAAATGTAAATTCTGTCTTACATACTTAATTAACAAAATCTGTTAATTTTGTCTTGTCGTCAATTCTAACTCACGAACAAATAACCATGATATTTTATATGTTACAAATTCAATATATTCTAAAAAAAATAAAAATTAATACACTAATCATTTCTTTGGATCTTAATTTCATATAAGAATGGTATTATGCATATTCACAATTTTCCATTTCTTTTAATGATATATAGAAAGTAAATTTTATATATTATACTCTTCTGTGAACTCAAATGAGATATAAGAAGTAATTTATATTTTCCTAACTTATAAAATGTTTCGTGCCATAAATAAGAATGTGATTTTATCTACACTTCTTTATATTAACAAAATATGAACATTTTGTCACTGCTTCTTTTATATTGACAAGAATGTGATTTTGTCATTCCTATATTTTTACATTAAAAGTAATTTCTCTTTTCTAATGTCATAACAAAAAAAAATGGATTTCATATGCTAATAGATTTTCCATTACAAGTCACATATAAAAAGTAAATTTTTATATGTTAACAAATCCATTTCATTACTAATGACATATAAAAGTGAATTTTATATATATATATATTAACACATTTACCATTTCTAATGACATAATAAAAGGTGAATTTTATTTATTAACAAATCCTCCCTCTCATACAAAAATCAATTTATATGTCGACAAATCTTCCCTTGCTAATGACATACATAAATGTGAATATCTATATATTAACAAATCTTTCATTTCTAATCTATGAATCAAAAGGGGAATCACATACAATCATTCACTAACGATAACAAGCAAATCTGAATTACAAACATCACAGAACAATCACATGGAAATAATTATCTATGCAGCCACAACATGAACTTCATATAATATGCATATAGATTTTATAATGAATTTAAATAAATAAATAAATAAATTTATTTTAAAATAGAATTCTCACCCAAAGCTTTCCAATTCGCCAAAATCTAACCGAGCTCTAAATCAATTCCCGTCAGTCCATCACGTAGATCGCAGAAATACGATTCCAACGCACCTGAAACCGTTCAATTTCGTTTTGATTTGAGGAAGTTATACCATTTTAATCATTAATCACTTTAATTAAATAATTAATTACAAATTACCCATCTAATACCTTTCTTCCTCATACTGTAACAAGGCCGCTTCTTTATGTTATTATTGAACCCATTTCGTTCGAATTTAGGTCTGCCTTTATCTCGAAATTGGTGCAACTAGCAGTCGATCGGAGGGTGTCAAATCGAAGAGGGGTGGGAGGGGATCATGCGCCTAGGTTGGGGTGGAGTGCGGTGGGGCCTAGGGGGGTGCGGCGTGCTGAATAGGCGGTGGGTTTGGGTGCGTGTGTCTCGGTCTGTGTGCCACCAGGGTAGATCTAACCGTATAGAAATGTAGAGGGAGGCGAGCACTTCGATTTGGTATATGGGTGGTGGTCTAATTCGGAGTAGATTGGAAGAAATTAGCGAATCAAATTGGTGTGTTTTCAGCCATGAACAGTAGGCCGGCGGCTGGACATAATTCAAGGGTTTAGGGATTAGTTTAGGTATATATTTATAATATTATATTAATTTAATTAGCCCGTTAAGGCCCGATTAGCTCCGAACTCAGAATTAGGCCCAACGACTGTCAAACTTAAGGTTTTGATGCCTTCTGAATGCGATGGGACAGGTCTCGTGGCCCAATTTCGAATTCTGTTGGGTGTTTTATTAAAATTACAATATTAAATTAATATTTTAACTTCCACCGTACTTTTAAATATGCCGGGGCCACAAATTAACTTCAAAAATTCCCGAAAAATATATTTAGCTAAGTTTTGACGCTACGGACCTAGAAAAATTAATTTTATTCAATTCTGAACTCTTATGAATTTTTAATGAAGTCAAAAATTGTTCGTTTACACTGAAAAATCAATTATAATTATATATTAATTCTAAAAATTACCGAAAAATCATTTTTAGCTTTATTTTATCGATACGAACCCAGCAAAATTATTTTCGTCGAATTCTGAGACTGTTTGAAAAATGGCTATTTTTAAGGCCAATATATTTAATATTAAAAATACATTTTTAAACAAATAATTTCTGAAACTCGAAATATATTAGTGTTTACTGTTTTTCAATGCAGAAACGTCATTCTGAACTCAATGGAAGTGGTTTCGAGTCCAAATTCCTTCGTATGTGAAAAGTAGCATTTTTGACCTTTATATATTTCATAGCGACCTTTCTAAATTTTAAACTGGGCATAACTTTTGATTACCGCTATGAAATTTCGATTTTTCGGATTCGTTAGAAAGATATTTTTAAATAGATTCTAATATTTTTGGTTTCACTAAAATCCGTTAAATTTTGCGTCCCGTACGGTCAGTCAAAGTTCAAGTTTGACTTTTCAAACTACAACGCTATTTCTACTCCTTTTATAATTAAAATTAAATTATTCATTCTAACTTCGATTTGAATCAAATTTGTGATCATTATTATTTAAAATAGATTATTTTAAATGTCAAAACTCATTAAAATTACTAAATTTAAAATTTTAAAATTGGCCCCAAAATTCAGGGTTGTTACAGTCTCCCCCACTTAAAATCTTTTCGTCCTCGAAAAGGAACGAAGCTAAAAGTTGATTAATTAACTAACTAATTTATATATTTTTTTTTCTCCATTGGTTTAAATAATTTCATTAGTTGATTAACTTTCAAAAATATAATCTTTTATCCATTCAAAATCATATTTTCTAAAATAGATTATAATTAATCACAAATACGTATATTATAGTCTTGTTACTCTCAACTCATTCTAGGGCATTACTAACCCCATCTCTAATGAGTTTTCTCATTCTAGGATACTGCTGATCCTATCTCTAATGAGTATTATTATTGGATATTACTAATCCAATCTCTGATGAGTCTTTTGTTCAGTTCTAATGAGTTGTATCCCAAATATTTGAGCTAACCAAAGCTCTGATACCAACTGTAAAGACCCGTAAATTCCCGCTCTTTGGATCGACCATAAACCACACAAGTCTGACCCAAAGGTCGGAAATCCACGAATACTTTAACTTTGGGAATACAGCAACATCAGAACAATAACAGCATACTTTTATAACATCATAATAAATGTTACATCAGAGTACAGAATATATATCAGAGTACATTAAATAAATTTACAGCGGAAGATAATTTTACATTACTTTAATACAAGGCAGCGGAAATAAAATAACTAAGACAGCGGAAGACTTTTCTATGCTCTGGACACAGCTTTGAGCTTCAATCCAGGATCCTGCTAAAGAGATAAATATCTGCAAAAAGCTACTCGACTGCCCATGTGGAAAAGAGGGCACCCGAGTTTGCAAAAGTGGAAACAAACAACGGGTCAGTCGTGGGACTGGTGTGAGAATTCTTAACTAATATAACTAATAGTAATAAGGCAAATCCAAGGATCACGCCGCTAAAGCGGAACGGGTTTTATTCCAATGGATTGCCGTGCATAATTTAAGTAAATCGTCAAAAAACAACGCAATGCTTTGTAGAAAAATGAAACCATCATAAGACCCAAGTCCCATCACACAATGCAACGCAAACCGGAGGATAGGGTTTTACCTTATAATGGTCAAACATGCTTGATACGATAAAAACAATATTATTATTGGTGTGTATATGTTTTAAAACATTTCAAAGTAAATGTATCAATCCTAGGAAGCATAGGTACCATATGCTATGCCTCCATACTAGTAATACAATCAAAACCGCAAGGGTCGTATTTGGAATTTGGATTTCCATCTGAGTCAAGGCTAAGGAGGAGCTCCTTACCGATTCGAGACACTCTAGCTGATGCCTCAGGATTACCCGCAGTTAACCCTTGGAAATGGCAGGGCCGGTCCTCAAATACAGCTTAGAGGATTGGCAATTCCTAAGCACACGTTCCCCGGTCCTATAGGACCTATCCGAGGCGCCTCATTCCATCATCCACATAAGTAAAATGTCAGGGCTGGTAGGTCACTGACACCACTCTAGCTAGAAAGAAACGTGCTGCTCTCCCTGCGTTCCCTTCTCCCGTTTTAGACTCCGCCGGTGTGTGAGGCTCGTGAAGTCACGCTATACACAAAGCTATGCCTAAACAGACTATGCTTTGATCATCCCACAAGGCCTGCTTTTCAACAAAGCCTTGATCATATGCATTTTAGCATGCCACATCGTCAATCCATACCATACCATTGATTTCTACCAACATATAACCTCTGAGCTCATACGTCTCAGAGAAGGGTGTAAAACACCAAACAGATATATGTTTAGCAGAGATCAACGAATACAGTATAAAGGAATACAATGTCAGACATACAATCCATTTACGCGCTTATGCTCTGGGTTTGAGCGAAAGCCAAACCCGTGCAATCAACACTACGTCCGGACGGCTACTACTGTCGCCCCTTCAAGGTAGCTACTCCAATCATGGGTCTCAATAGCAACACACCCATTTGATGTGAAGATCGTCGGTCTTCAATCACCGTCTTCAACTCTTCGAACGTCGTATCATTATTTGGAATGAGAGTAAACTCGGACTTTCCAAATAATTCTCGCATATATAAATTTGAAAGCAATTTCATATCGTTAAAATTAATTTATAACGATCAATCTTTATTTAAATTCTATTTAACGACGTCTCATGTCAACAGGCGACTTTGGCGCTGTTTTCACCCAAATTTATTTTACACGTTTCTCTAAATCTAACCGTTGGATTTTAATACACCTCATATCATTAGAAAGATCTTCCCAAGGCGAACCTACCGGTTTCAGTTTTGGGAAAATCCGTCGGTCGGATCATACGGTATAATCAATTAAAAGTACGATTCTAAAATGTGAACTACCATGCTCGATTCAAGTACTTTTAATTTATATATATAAATAATTTATATAAATATAATTTCTCGTCCATTTCATTTTACTATATTTTGCTAACAACAAATCTTCTTATTTATATCTAATATTGATATATATATCATCACGCGCAACAATGTTTTCTTTTATTTTTCAATTTCCATAAATATACTATACACAAAATGTATGTTTTGTGTATCATTCCAATTACAACCAAAAATAAGTATTTTTGTGTTTCATTTCCATTACAACAACCATGCATATTTTGGTGTCCACTTCATTTCTATACAAATGAATATATTTTTGTTTGCTTAATTTCAATATAACAAAAATAATAACTTTGCTATTCTTTTAAATGCCAAACAAAAATAATAATTCTTATCTCTTTCAATGCAAAACCAAAATGATCTTGACTTTTTATAATGGCAATGTAAATTCTATTCTTAGGTGACATCATAAAAATGTAATTTTAATTTACAATGTAATATCATATTTTAATGACATAATAAAAATGTAATTCTAATTTACAGTGCAAATTCTCACTTATAGTTACATATGAAAATGTAAAATTTTGTTCGCTTGCCAAATTTCATACCATAGTTACAAATAAAAATATAATTTTTTTTTTCAATGCCAATTGCATATCATAGTTTCAAAATAAAAATAAGTAATTTTTATTTGCATAGCAAATACTATATCTTTAGTTCAAATAAAAATGTAATTTTTATTTGCAATGCAAGTTCTCATTCTAAGTTACATAACAAAAATGTAGTCTTTATCATCAATGCACATTCCTACTTTTGTTTACATATAAAACACAAATTCTATTTAAAATGCAGTTCATATTTTTGTTCTACATAATAAAAATGTAAATTTTATCGCTACCATTTTCCATTGACAAAAATATGATCTTAACCATGCTTTTCATTTCATATGCAGTATATAACAAATAAATATGTTTTCTTCATATGCAATCCATGACATTACTAAATAAATATATCTTCTTTATATGCAACATAACAATGAACTTTTTATTAACAAAAGAAATGCAGCAAAAATGCAGTTTTGAAATGTATTCATTTTATCGTAACTCAAATGACGATAAGAATGAAATGTTAACATCGCTATTTTTATCGCACCAGAAATATCGATAAAAATGTGATATTAACATTTCTCTTTTACCGCATCAAAATATTGATAAAAATATATACATTCCAATTTATACTTTTATTTACATCTGACATGTAAATAAAAATATAACTCTTCAAAACATACTTTTACTTGCATCTAAAAGGTAAGTAAAAATGATACTGCTAAATTCATATTTTTCTCCAAAAATGTAAGTAAACAATGCAACTCTTTAATTCATCAATTTTGACACTAAGAAGATGCCTACTTTTATCTAAACTATCATGACACAAAAATGATTTTTTTTTTTTTATTATTGAAAAGAAATAACAATAAAAATGATTCTTTTTAATGTTAAAAAGAATCAGCGACAAAATTGTTCCTTTTTACCATTAAGAAGAAATAGCGACAAAATGTTTCTTTTTATCGACAAAAGAAATATTGACAAAAAGGGTTTCTTTTTATCGACAAAAAGAAATAGCGAATATATAAAAAATGTCTTTATCCTTCTATTTGCTTTTTGTTAACATAAAAAAAAAATCCTATGTTAAATCTTCCCAAACATTTCTTCCTAACATAAAAAAAAAAATTATGTTAAATCTCTCTTACCAATTTCTTTTAACATAAATAAAATAATTTATGCTATATCCTTCTTTTTCATTCTATTTGTTTATTTACATAAAATGTAAATTAATATTTTATTTACATAAAATGTAAATTAATAGTTTACTTACATAAAAAGTAAATTAATAGTTTATTTACATAAAATGTAAATTTTCCTTTTCAATTATTTTCTTTACATAAAATGTAAATTTCTTTCTTTTTTATTCTATTTACATAGAAAATGTAAATTCTGTCTTACATACTTAATTAACAAAATCTGTTAATTTTGTCTTGTCGTCAATTCTAACTCACGAACAAATAACCATGATATTTTATATGTTACAAATTCAATATATTCTAAAAAAAAAAAAAAACTAATCATTTCTTTGGATCTTAATTTCATATAAGAATGGTATTATGCATATTCACATTTTTCCATTTCTTCTAATGATATATAGAAAATAAATTTTATATATTAACCTCTTCTGTGAACTCAAATGAGATATAAGAAGTAATTTATATTTTCCTAACTTATAAAATGTTTCATGCCATAAATAAGAATGTGATTTTATCGACACTTCTTTATATTAACAAAATATGAACATTTTGTCACTGCTTCTTTTATATTGACAAGAATTTGATTTTGTCATTCCTATATTTTTACATTAAAAGTAATTTCTCTTTTCTAATGACATAACAAAAAAAAAATGGATTTCATATGCTAATAGATTTTCCATTACAAGTCACATATAAAAAGTAAATTTTTATATGTTAACAAATCCATTTCATTACTAATGACATATAAAAGTGAATTTTATATATATATTAACACATTTACCATTTCTAATGACATAATAAAAGGTGAATTTTATTTATTAACAAATCCTCCCTCTCATACAAAAATCAATTTATATGTCGACAAATCTTCCCTTGCTAATGACATACATAAATGTGAATATCTATATATTAACAAATCTTTCATTTCTAATCTATGAATCAAAAGGGGAATCACATACAATCATTCACTAACGATAACAAGCAAATCTGAATTACAAACATCACAGAACAATCACATGGAAATAATTATCTATGCAGCCACAACATGAACTTCATATAATATGCATATAGATTTTATAATGAATTTAAATAAATAAATAAATAAATTTATTTTAAAATAGAATTCTCACCCAAAGCTTTCCAATTCGCCAAAATTTAACCGAGCTCTAAATCAATTCCCGTCAGTCCATCACGTAGATCGCAGAAATACGATTCCAACGCACCTGAAACCGTTCAATTTCGTTTTGATTTGAGGAAGTTATACCATTTTATTCATTAATCACTTTAATTAAATAATTAATTACAAATTACCCATCTAATACCTTTCTTCCTCATACTGTAACAAGGCCGCTTCTTTATGTTATTATTGAACCCATTTCGTTCGAATTTAGGTCTGCCTTTATCTCGAAATTGGTGCAACTAGCAGTCGAACGGAGGGTGTCAAATCGAAGAGGGGAGGGAGGGGATCATGCGCCTAGGTTGGGGTGGAGTGCGGTGGGGCCTAGGGGGGTGCGGCGTGCTGAATAGGCGGTGGGTTTGGGTGCGTGTGTCTCGGTCTGTGTGCCACCAGGGTAGATCTAACCGTATAGAAATGTAGAGGGAGGCGAGCACTTCGATTTGGTATATGGGTGGTGGTCTAATTCGGAGTAGATTGGAAGAAATTAGCAAATCAAATTGGTGTGTTTTCAGCCATGAACAGTAGGCCGGCGGCTGGACATAATTCAAGGGTTTAGGGATTAGTTTAGGTATATATTTATAATATTATATTAATTTAATTAGCCCGTTAAGGCCCGATTAGCTCCGAACTCAGAATTAGGCCCAACGACTGTCAAACTTAAGGTTTTGATGCCTTCTGAATGCGATGGGACAGGTCTCGTGGCCCAATTTCGAATTCTATTGGGTGTTTTATTAAAATTACAATATTAAATTAATATTTTAACTTCCACCGTACATTTAAATATGCCGGGGCCACAAATTAACTTCAAAAATTCCCGAAAAATATATTTAGCTATGTTTTGACGCTGCGGACCTAGAAAAATTAATTTTATTCAATTCTGAGCTCATATGAATTTTTAAAGTCAAAAATTGTCCGTTTACACTGAAAAATCAATTATAATTATATATTAATTCTAAAAATTACCGAAAAATCATTTTTAGCTTTATTTTGACGATACGAACCCAGCAAAATTATTTTCGTCGAATTCTGAGACTGTTTGAAAAATGGCTATTTTTAAGGCCAATATATTTAATATTAAAAATACATTTTTAAACAAATAATTTCTGAAACTCGAAATATATAAGTGTTTACTGTTTTTCAATGCAGAAACGTCATTCTGAACTCAATGGAAGTGGTTTCGAGTCCAAATTCCTTCGTATGTGAAAAGTAGCATTTTTGACCTTTATATATTTCATAGCGACCTTTCTAAATTTTAAACTGGGCATAACTTTTGATTACCGCTATGAAATTTCGATTTTTCGGATTCGTTAGAAAGATATTTTTAAATAGATTCTAATATTTTTGGTTTCACTAAAATCCGTTAAATTTTTCGTCCCGTACTGTCAGTCGAAGTTCAAGTTTGACTTTTCAAACTACAACGCTATTTCTACTCCTTTTATAATTAAAATTAAATTATTCATTCTATCTTCGATTTGAATCAAATTTGTGATCATTATTATTTAAAATAGATTATTATAAATATCAAAACTCATTAAAATTACTAAATTTAAAATTTTAAAATTGGCCCCAAAATTCAGGGTTGTTACAAGGTCTTACTCCTAGCGATGCCAACTACTAACTTAACCGAAGGTTTTAAAATCAAAGTTTGATATGTTTTCTGAACTTTTCCTTTTCACATAAAGAGGACTTGAAGTCAACCTTTTTCTTCTTAAGGCATCAGCTACGATCTTACCCTTCCTTCTTATATCAAAATGGCGCCTAGTTCCATGCCGCATGCATCCGTGTATACCGTAAGCCTTTTACTACCGTAAGGTAAAAGTCAAAACTGGGGTCGTTGTAAGAGCCCTCTTCGATTGTGGAAAGCGATATCACAACCAATATCCCGAGCAAAGGTTAGATTCTTCTTCATCAATATTGTAAGTGGGGCTAATATCTTCGCAAAGTTCTTAATTAACTTCCTATATTAGCCCGCTAGTCCAAGAAAGCTTCTTACTTCTGTTGCATTCCTTGGGACCTTCCAGTCTTGCACCGCAACTACTTTTGCGGGATCTACTGCTATCCCTTCTTTGGACGGCACATGTCCTAGAAACCTTACTTCTTCTCTCCAAAAACGGCATTTTTGGAGAACTTCGCCTTAAGTTGATGCTCTTGGAGGGTATCCGAGACTTCCCTTAGATGCAAAGCATGTTCTTCCTCATTCCAAAATATCGTCTATGCACAAGGAAGTGAACCATCCGCCTTTGTAACGAAAACGACTAGAGCACCCCATTCAGAAATACTTCGCCTTATGAACCCTTTTTCAAGTAACTCTTTTAATTGTTTACTGAGCCTTTTCTTTCCCTTGGATTCATGTGTCGTACAGGTAATGCAACTGGCTTTGCATTGTCAACTAGATATATGCGGAAGTCTATCTCGCGTTTTAGGGGACAAACCCCTAACCTAATCAAAAACATCTTCGTACTCATGGACTACTCTAACGGATCGCAAATCGTCGATAGATGCATCAGGTGATTCTAGGCAGCTAAGATAAACTGATCCCTTAGGATCGCACAAAATCTCGAGGGTATTCCTAGGGCAAGTCGAAAGTCTAATTACCCTCCTTTCACAGTTACTAGCTAACCAATCCATGCCTAGAATCAACCCATAGCCCATGAAACCAAAAACATAAGCATTACATATAAACTCAATACTTAATATAGCTATTTTCAAATCCTTACAAACCAAAGATAAATGAGCCGAACCACCAATTGGATTTGAGACAATAATAGGATCCTTTATTATACAAGCTCAAGGGTGCAGAGACTCAACTATGGAAGTAGATATAAACGAATGTGAAGAGCTAAAATCAAAAAGAGTACTAACAGGATGATAAAAAAGAAAAACTAGAATTTTTCAACAGAAACTCTACTACCTCTCTCTCAGGTATGCTGGCGGTGAGAGCATGCACTTGCCCCCTTGAAAATCCTGTCCTTTATTCTTGCCGTTATCCTTAATTATATGACCCGTTATACCAAAACAACGACACTTCCTCTTGTCTTAGATTTTTCTATTCTTTCCTCCTTTGTGGAACAAGTCATATCCATGAGTTTCTCATCCTTGGGTTGTGTTCCTTAGCCAAACTCCCTCATTCTCATCTTTGCCATCTTTGTGTAACTTGTTGACAAGTCTCTTGAAAGCTGCCTCCATCGCACGGAAAACCCTACAAAGCTAGAAAGAAAATTAGCCGCAGGTGAAACTACTGCGGCTATATATGGAAGTTGGGCATTTCTTCGCCCTTTCATAGGTGTCGTAGTCTCATCAAGCCTATGGAACCATGCCGCGATGAGGTTACCTCCCAAAAAGCCAGGAGCCCCGGAGACTCAGTAAAGAAGGAAAACAAGGATTCAAACAGAGGATCAAAAGAAAATGCATATGGATTTGGGGAATATGCCTTTAAAACAAAACTTTTCTTTAGAAAATGCTTCTTTTAAAACCCTTTTGAAAATAATTTTTCAAATCTTTTATCTGATCCAGTAACCTTCAGCTTTGATACCAAGTGTAACACCTCATGTTCAATGATGTCACTCACAAAGGGAATGCATTAACTTCAGTGAAGCGTTATAGGTAAAAGATGCAGATAAATTACAAGACAGACAAATAAAGCAGCGGAAAAGAATAAAAATTTACTTCATTGATAAAATACCAGCTTGGTAAAACAACCTGTACAAAGATTGTTTTCTAACACCAGTACCAAGTACGGCAAAGTATCTGTCTTGTTTAATAAAATGAAGAAGCATAAAATGACAATGATATTCCCCAATAAAGCATGAGCCAGCCATAGTAGTGGAAAAGAGAGTCCAAAGGAGTATGCCGAATATCTTTGAGCTTGGAAAGATAAACGGTCCGAACTAAGCTGAGCTATTCCCTCCCTGGCTACCTGGGGGGAACGGAAGAAAAGAGGCGAAACAAAACTAGGTCAGATATAAGTCTGGTAAGTCCAGTGATTTTCAGTATGTAAACAGGTAATAGCAGCATGACATGAATAAGCTGAATATAAGACAATTCCGTGATAACAGGGATAACAAGTTAACCTAAGATTAGCATAAAATATGATAAGGCAAGATAAACCGAATGCGCTTCTACCCTTTCTCTGCTTCGCTACTACCCCGTTATTCTGATTTTTATATCTCTGCACCAACTAACTAGTATCATAACTAGTGTCTTTTATAGAGTGATTCGTATTCTCTACTAGTGTCTCAACTAGTATCCTGTGTTATATAATAAGGTGATCCCAACCCCGCAACTATGGTAGCCTTCAGGTGTACATCTAATATGAGAATCTTACCTCAATCAGCCTAATTGCCATGAAGATGTTAGATTTATCCTTACTAACTTAACCGATTAGCTCCCTACTTGTATTAGTTTTCCTTGTGTCTGTGTCAATCGGCCCTCTCTTGCATGTAGATACCCTGTGCTGGTCCCACCATAAGGTGTATCAATCCCTATGATAGCAACCCGACATGATTCAAGATGCACAGTGTATACTACCGATACCCAGTGCCGGCTTTTTCCACTTCGGAGTACGTGTCGCACATACTCCGCCGAAACCTACACTGCTGCACCACTTGCCACTGTTTTGACCGCTTATAATCAGCCTAGTAATCGTGCCCCACCCTGCCTAGTTCAGGGTACCATGATACATCTATGTGGGTTACTGCTGAAATGAGTCCCCGTTACTAGGGTTTCCTACTGGTTAAGTTTGTGGGCCTATATATACAAATATTACCCACCTACCCGAGATGTACTTAACCCTCCCACTGATGCAAACATGTTTATTTAACTGTTAAATTTGTCGGCCTATATATATACTAATATTAGCCACCTACCCAAGGTTTACTTAACCCTCCTACTTATCAATTCAATATGTATTATTGGTTAAGCTTGTCTTAACCCTATCCACTTTGTTCATGTAATATTGGTTAAGTGTTGTCCATTCATGTTAACTTAACCCACCCACACATCATGTTGTATTAGTTAAGTGTTTCTTATTAACTTAACCTTGTTCATTCATCATGTTATATTGGTTAAGTGTTTCCCATTAACTTAACCCCACTCGTTCATCATGTTATATTGGTTAAGGGTTTCTTATTAACTTAACCCTACTTGTTCATCATGTCATATTGGTTAAGTGTTTCTTATTAACTTAACCCCACTCATTCATCATGTTATATTGGTTAAGTGTTTCTTATTAACTTAACCCCACTCATTCATCATGTTATATTGGTTAAGTGTTTCTTATTAACTTAACCCTACTCATTCATCATGTTGTATTGGTTAAGTGTCGCCTGTTAACTTAACCCTATTCATTCGTCATGTTGTATTGGTTAAGTGTCGCCTATTCATATGTTACTTAACCTTACCATTCTTAGCATGTCATGTTTATTAGCATTAATTCATTCATTAATGCCTTAACCTCTCACATTAGAACTGTTATTTGCGGTTGCTGGATGTGTCGGGCGGTTCCGAGCGGACTTTTACCGCAAACTCATTCTAACCTCGAGTTTTGGGCTAAATGCGCTAACCTCTCACATTAGATCTGCGTTGTTGCAGTTACTAGATGTGCCGGGCGGTTCCGGGCAGTTTTACGCCGCAACTCAATCTAACCTCGGGTTAAGCATGTTCATCTTTTAATTAATTTACATATTTACAATTTATGTTCATATGTAAATTATCTACAAGTGTTGTCAATTCAAGTCATGCCCCCTTTTACCCTCTAAATTATGTCCATAATTCTAGGTATACAAATTCTACCATTTCATGCTACTAATCATTTACATGATTATTAGTCAATTTATGCCAATAGCATGTAGTTTAATATTTTTCCCCAACGTCTCCCCCTTTATTTGTTCGCATAATTCACATAGAACATTAGGCTCGCAAATTAGCCTAACTTATAAACAAAAGGGAAAAGAAAGGGACATGTAACATTCCAATAAACAATATAGATCAACATGCATAGTATATATTTATGATAGAACGATATAATTAAGCACATGAATGTGATCCTACATTTAAATTAGATCCAATTAACATGCGAACTAGCATAGATCTAATTGTATAAGCATGAACTTATATAGATCTTAAACATGGGTACTAGCATAGATCTAAACATATAACATGCATGAACATAACTTAGCATGAAACTTATATAAATAAAAGAACCACAAATTTAATACAATATGATAGGTTCAATTATATCAGTCCCAATAGTCTTATAGGCATGATAGGTTTTACTATGTCAGTCACAACAGTCCAATAGGTATGATAGGTGTTACTATGTCCCTCACAAAAGTCCAATAGACATGATAGGCTTTTCTATGTCAATCACAATAGTCCAATAGGAATGACAGGCTTTTTTAAGTCAGTCACAACCGTCCAATAGGCATAAGCAATTAAGAATTGACGAAAGGATAGGCACGAATAGAAGTAGGCATAGTTCAAGATCCAGTTATTACAGTCTTGATTTCTTATTAGGAGTTCACATCTAAACAATAACTGTACTTACAGAAAAAAGGAAGGATCTTGATTTCTGGGATCTAATTTCTGAATTTGAAAAGCTATCCTTTGATGTAGACGTTTGATTTGATGCTCTTCTTAGTCGACTACTAGTTTGGATTTTATTTAGAAGATGGAAGAGGCTAGGCTAGCTTTAAGACGAATAGCATGACGGCACCGTAGTCGTAGGGTTATGAGGTTAAGGTCTAGGTTTGGCTATGTATATATAGATGTCTAGGATTAATTCTAGCCTTTAGATTAGTCTAGGGGAAATCAAAGCCATCAAATCAAAGAGATGTGTCATCCAGCCAACCGTAGCATGACATATATGCCTTGATACCTCAGAAACCATTCATTGGCCAATCAAAGAAGGCCATATCAACACAGGGTTGTCAATATTCATCACTGCCCAAATCTGGTTGATGGGGTTGACCCCTACAGGGGGGTCGACACCTATGTCGACCCGGTGTCGACCCCAAAGAGCCTTAGTCGACATAGGTGTCGACCCAACGGGTCGTAGTTCGACACCCAAAACGTGGTCGGTTCCGCGTTTCCTCCTCCCGCCTTCGCTGTTTTGAATATTTTATTTTAATTCTAGTTTAAACTGAAATCTTCTAACCTCCTTAACTTCTTCATACTGTATCCGTTTTACGCAAAATCACGCTCTATCTCAAGTAAATTCCGGGACAAATGCAATGGTGCAAACCGTTTCCCTTAGTTCTTCTTTTAAAGATTAATTATTCGTTAATTATCTCTTAAGTCCCATTTTAAAATTATGGAGTGTTACAATTTGCTTTGCTGCATTTGCTTCTGGTTGTTAGCAGAATAGAAGCAAATGATACTATTTGCTTCCATTATAAGAACAACCGAAGCAAATGAGGCAAAGCAAAAGACCTGTTTTGTAGTAGTGTCTTTCTAAGTTATAACGTAAAAATATAACCGCTTTTATCCTTTTCGTAGAGAATTGTCCTTAAAACTAGTTTTTCAGAAGTGTTGTCCTTAAAACTTATTACCCTGAACAAATAATCCTTTTAAGTGAAAATCCATTTTTTTTAAATATGGGCAAACATTTCTACAATTATTCATATAGAGTGCATCACAGGTATTGAAGAAGGAAAAAATAGGTGCAATAATGTTTGCGCTTATTCTAAGTAGTTACAGACATATATGCAACTGTAGTATATTGAAAATATGTGTGAGTATGTGATAAATTGCAGCTATGGCTTCAATTTTTGCAAATAATGAGTTCTTTTTCTACAACATTACTGGAAATTAAATTATTTTCATTTTATGGAAGTTTAATCATTTTTTTGATGATTTTTCTACAATACTTTGATGTTTGAATAAATGCAGGTTTTGAGTTTGAAAATTTGAAGCAGAACAACAAAAATTGCATCAAAGACTGTAATATTTTGATATAATTGCTGCAATTTCTACATTTTTTTCAAAAATTTGCAAGAATTCGTTGTAATATGATTTTTTTTGGATCATTTTTTTGTAGTTTTCTTGCATGAATATGAAGATGATTATGTGTTGAACTAAATTTCGAAGTTAAGAAAATTTTTATCTTGTTTTTTGATATTTTCTAAAAATAGACCAAATTTATAAAGTTTTGAGGGAGGAAGCTTTTAGTATTTTGAAATTTAAATTGGACCTAAGACAAAACCTTCCTTATGGGAAATTAATATAATAAGTTTAGAGAAGATTTAAGAGTTATAAGTAACAAGAAATTAATGGAAATAAACAAGACTTGTATAGATAACACTGATTGTAATTTCTATTGCCTTAGGAAAAGTGATTGGTTTGGTTATTGATGACATATGGTAGTTATGTTAATAGATTTTAAAATGGGGATTTGGGTAGAATTGCCATAATTAATACTAAGTCCAATAAATCATCTAAAGTTATATCAATCTTATGTTATAATCAGTTTAATCCAAGGAATAATTTCTCTAATAAATATAAAAATTGGAATTAGTTGGTTGATGATGTGAGGTAAGTTGAGATGTTCGACAAAAGTCTGCACTTTCCAGCAATCGAATATATGTATGGGTGATGTGAGATATCATTGATCGTAGGAACCCACGACAATTATTTTACATTGGTGTGGAATGTTTCTTGAAGTTTACTTCAAGCGTTGAGGTCTTAAATGACTATAAGGCCTGCCTCCCTTTCGAAAGAAGAAACCTAAAGGAGCATTTAGTGTCATGGCCTGCTTTGGAATTTAGGTCTTAAGTTGTTTTAGGATCCACCACTTGGGGGTATTAAGTGATTGGATTCACCCTTTTCTTAATATTTCTCTTAAGGAGTAAGATTAGAGTCATCGAGTTCAGTCTCATTAGCACTAAGTAATGAAATAACTCGCCTTTTTCCAAAAAGAAATAAAAAAATGGGTAATTGGGTATGATCTCAGTAATCTCTGGAAGGGTCTGCTTCTTTTAGGTAGTAAGTGACTAGATTAGAATCCATCTTAGGATATGGTATTAAATGATCACCATGGAGGTACCAATGGTCTGCCTATAGGAAGTATTAAGTGTCTCAGTAATTAATCAATAAGGTCATTTAGATAATAGTATAAGGGTCCATCGGGGGATCTTCTTAAATGGCGAGAAGTCATCTACCCATTCTGAGGTCATAAGTGACTGCTTACTATCTTTCGCCTTATGTGAGGTTGGGATATGCAGATGACGGAAGCCCTAAATTACTGGTTAAGCGACTTAGCAGCTTGCTTCCTTTAATTTATAATTGTGTGTTAGTAAACCATGTATCAAGGTTTTATATCATAAATTGATCATCCTTAGGCTTTAAGTAATCATTGAGTGAGTTCATAATTGTCTATGGATCCCACCTCTTTTGTGTTGGAGAATGGAATTTTGATGACAAGAACCTTATTTCATTTATTTATATTATTGATTATAAAATATATATGCTAACATCTTTTGTCTAGAATATATGTATGTATATGCAGAATATATATGTGTGTGTGTGTGTGCAGAATATAAATATTAAAGGAAATCAAGACTCATGAGAATCAAGAATATTAAGATTCCAAAAGCTCAAGGTTATCAAATAATAGTCTAGTTTATATGTAATACTCCAGTTAGCGCTTTCAAATTCTGTTTTCAAGTTCTGTTTTCGAATTCCTTTTCAAATTGATTTCAACTGTATTTCAAACTCCTATTCTTAAATGATTTCAAATTATTAAGATTTTACTTATGATTTCATATATATATATATATATATATGCTTATAATATGTATGTTTTATATTGTATAATTTTATAAATATGTTTATATTATGTATCACTATGTTTTTATGCTTTAGAAACTTCATTTAAAACATTAGTTTTGATTCAAGAATTTCTAGAATATATATTAATTTAAATACTTGAAAAATATTTTTAAAAAATAAAAATATACTACATATGTCGAAATACATATATGCACATGTTGACATATAACTACCAGGTTTTCAATTTTCAAAGGAAGTGTCTTTTCATATTTGAAACATTTCAGAAAAATTGCAACCTTACAAACACTATAAATAGGGGTTAAATTCGAATTTTTCTTCACTTCTTCTTCTCCATCTCCGTCCTATCTCTAACCACCATTACTATTTTTTAATTTCTTGATTTCTACTCTTATACTCTGCAGATTTCTACTCAAATTATATCAAGTTTCTTTTAGTCTCTATCAAATATTATCTATTTGGAAGTGCTATTCAAGAGTTCTAGGGCTGTCGTAATCGCTTGAGAATTGTTTGGGAAAGGGTGTGTTCCTTGTAACCTTGTAATCAAGGAAAGGAAGAGGTATAACCCTCACAATCATGAAATCAAGGGTGGAGGAATTGGTGTTAACCTTGTAGCCATGAAATCAAGGGTGTTGTATGATTAATACTAGTATTAATAAAACTCTATGCAGTCCTGTGTTACGTGGGACATGATGTAGGAGTAATTGGAACAAGTTAAAAATTCGGTATGTTCTTCCATTTTCTGCATTTTATATTTACTTATATCTATGTCCGCTGATTGTTTCTGTGTTTGTGATCATTTCTAGTCTGATAATCATTGTACGATTCATATAGTAATTCAATATTGTTTATATTTTCCAAAATCATTTTAAAACACTATTCACTCCCCCCCCCCTTAGTGTTAGTGTTTCCTTAAGATCCTTAATCCTAATCCCTAACAATTGGTTTTAGAGCCTAGGTTTTCAAAATTTCATCATCTGAATTTTGGAAATAATAAATGGAAAATTTTGAAATGATTTATAACACTAGTTTAAATTCATTCATTGCATCAATATTAGATGAGTCTGCATTCAATTTTATTGAAAAATCAAGTTATCATGATATGATTTCTTGAAAAGTTTAATGTTATTATTTAAAATTACAATTAGTTATGTAACGACCCAGCGGTGAAAATCGACATAACACCTTTACCATATCTCATGTCGATCCTCCAAGCACTGAAAAACACTGGATTGTCATGAGAAAGAAATTAGAGGGTGAGAAAAGAAAGAAAGAAATATTAGAATAGAAGAAAGAAGAAGAACACAACAGAATCTCACAGCGGAACGAATAAAATATAATATCAAATCTCTTTATACAAAAGAACTGTATGTACATACCAATCATCAGAGTACACATATATCAGTCACAGCGGAAAAATATCTGTATATAACTAGCGACGAAGCCCCCTGCTTCTGGCTCCTGAAACTCCAAGCGAAACCTAACCTGGAATATACTCGGTCTGACCCGAGCACATTTGATTTAAAACAAAATACACCAGGTCAGTCTGGAATACTTTCAGTGATAAATTCACAGAACACTCACTTGTTTAACTTTTCAAAATCCTTCATGAAATCAAAGGATAATAGTAAGACCAGCCCACACATAAACACAGACGGTTTTTACCTTACTATAACCCAAAACATTTTTGAAATCAATATCTTTCTCTGATATTATCATAATGTCTAAATACAAGTAAATAACAATCTAGAGGAACGCTTGCATCTCACGCTCCCCATATAAAGTACACAAACGAAAACCACGGGCGCTTATTGGATATTGGATTCCAACCTGACAAGGTATGGGACCACCTTCTGCACGTGTATCTCTAGAGGAGAATACACTGGGTTCAACAAGAACGTCTTGCAACCCGGCCCTCACATGACCGACCACTCATTTCGCTTGAGTGTATCGAATGTATATCACCGACGGTTGGGATCAGCAACCGCCACCCGAATAGGGTCAGCATCGATAGATTTAAGAAGCAAAAGGAATTTCTCTAGATAGGTGATCATACATCCTAATGGGAGCGACCCACATAGCCATGCTGCCTACCCGATTTTTGTCACTTCCCGGTTGATGAGGCTTGAGGCTAGAATCTTTTTAAAACATCTGGTCATCATTCACTTTGAATGCCACATCGTCAGATCTGCCAGATCACACTTGATTGACATCCACAAAAATACTCTAGTTTATTTGGCTAGAGAATAACCATTTCTCCACCATCAACTATCGTACGTTTGGAGAAATCAACTCATGTAATTCCTTTGGAAATACTCTATCAGACATCCGTCCATACAAGTCATCTAGGAATAGGATGAACCGAAGGTACTCTCCTACTGCATCTCATATAAGAACCACCCCATGAATCAGTAGCGAGAAGTCCTTGCAACCCGTGGATTTCAACCACGACAGAATCACAAATAAAAATAACTCTGGCTGCAGGCCAGAGAAATTCAACAAGTAGTCCTTCCGCTTATGAAGATCCACGGTCTTCACTTGCTCCGTCTTCAATCGACGTCTTCACGTTTTTGATGGTCAGAATGGTTTTCGAATATAATTCGATCCCGGACTTTCCGAACCAACAATCGTATTGGTCTGGTTTGATAGTCGGTGTTTTAACTATCAAATAACAATAGTGTGAACACAATGAGTTTTCTGATTCAGTACTTGGCACAACTCGACCTCTTTTAAAATATATTTAACCAAATTCCCTTTTGACTAACTTTAACTGATTTACTTTGATTGATTAACTCTAACTTGACTAAATTGACTTATTTAACTCGACAAACTTGACTTGATTACTCATATTAACTAATACTTGACTTAACTCCATTTGCTCGACTCTAGATCACAGCGATCACAATGGTTACGCCTGATTCCCTCAGGAAACATCCGACCGCCGTAGGCTATCTGCAGCCCTGCGAATTACGCTAGCAGTCGTACGCAATGAAAACTTTTTCCTGAATAACTATGGTTTGACTAACTCTAACTATATTCGATCAATTCTAGTTGAATAATAAATGTTTAATATAATTGAAATCACTATTCTTACTTCTTTTGAAACTGATATTGCAATATTATTAAATTTACAAATCTTGCATCAGAGTTTGATATTTCTTGTATCAGATAAACCAATTCATCACCTTCACTCACATCAAACTAATACCGTTCCTCGATAATAGTAAAGCCAACCAAGTTGGGGTATTTTAGTTACCTCTCAGACCTTGATCGACCCGTTCTTACCTCAGAATAATATTAGTTCATCACTTAACCATCGATATTCAAATCACGTTTACCATCTTGTTTCAAATCTGGTTTTATAACCCTTTCCTTGTATTTGAAAATTTTGTTCGATACTCTCTTTACTTAATTCCTTGAATTAAGTAATTCTTCGATAAACGCCACTTTTAAACTTGGAACATTATTTCACTAATACCCTTGGGTTTAAATGAAAAACCCACATTCCAAAATCAATTCCCGTTTACAAATCTTGTTTTGAAAACTTGAGTTATAAATCCCTTTTTATAAAACTCTTATCGTTCTTTCGACCATTTATTGTCTTCTAATCACTTCTACTTGAATTCCAATTACAAACCATCACTTTAACTACTATTAACTAAACAATACTAATTAACTTTACTATTAACTATATTAAGATAGTTAACTTGTTTACTTACCAAAAATAGTATAATTATCATTTGAAAAGGGTTAACAAATAAAGATCACTTTATTTACTCTAAACAATTCAATTATTTCCTTAATTTATATTTATCCGAGGATTAACTAATATTTTACATTAATCGTTAAACTTTAACGAATATTCAGAATAATTAAATCGATTTTTCCTTCGATTGTCCAATTTACCCAAATGGTCAGTTTTATCGACTGTACACATCAGTTAGCAGTTAACTAATTTCATTTGTCATTTCCCCTTCTTATATTACTTAAATAACTAAGCAAATTTGGAAACATCATTTAATTGTTCGAAAAATAATTAATTCCCTATACCAAACCCGTAGGTAAATACCTTGGATTTTCCTGCTTTATAACTTGTTTCCATCACACGGTTTGGCTATGCAGACCATTTAAATAATTCTTTTATAAACTTGATTAAATTACTTATTTATAAACTCCTAATTTAATTATCTATACAAAATCACTGAAAAACTTCAATTCAGTTTTAAAATAATTTATAACTTTAAAACTGCGTTAATTTCCCGAACAGTCAACTGACGTTAGAAACAACACATTCTTAGACATTCACTGTCAATTACCAAATCAACACGGTCAGTTGATTTTAGCACATCACGGGTGAATATTTATTCAACCATACAACCAAGTTTTGGTGTCAGTCAGGGTGAAAAACTCATATATAAGCACAACAAACAAATGTACAGTTTATTTGAGGAATCCGGTCGGATCCCTCCAACCTGTACTTCTCTGCATCACAGATGTCAGTTGATAAAAATATACGAATAAATAAATAAACAACTGCAACCAATCAGACAGTAACAACCAATTGCATCCATCGCATCCAATCAACCAATTTAAACTGTTAACTATAAAATATATTTTACTGTGAATGTACCACATCACAGGATTCCAGAAGGTGTGAGAATTAACTCACCAGAGTTTATTCTGATCGACGGTTGACGCGTTTGTTGCTTTTAATTTGGGACGACCATTCAAAATTAGCTGAATTTTCAGTAGTGTCGGATTGACTCCTAGTCAGTGCCATCGGATAGGTCTCGTCCCTACGATCCCAACGGATCAAGTTTCGTTAAATTTCGTTATCGTATGACCAAGATACGTTCGATTGAAGTTTAAACACATATACGATAATTAATAAATTAATTAATTAAAAATTTAAACTTAATTACCTTAAAAATCGTCTGCCATGTCATCACCCCCTGCGTTTTCATGCCTCGGCATCACACGTTTTTCTCCTTTCCTCACGTTTGAAACCCGATCATCCTTTCTCTACAAAACAACACGGATGCTCACCCATCAACGGAGCCCACACCGCCACCTGTAGGCCGTCAGAGACCGATCTGACACCACCTCCGGATCCGCCACTCCGCCCAGCCCCTACGCCACCAACGTCGCCCCTCATAAGGCTCCGCCATCTCTAGAGAACGTCAAGAAGTGATTTCCGTTCAGATGAACTTTGCCGCTACTGCAGGTGATGATAGCCGATCGGACCTCCACCATTACCTAAGCATTCCCTACGCCGTCCTCCTCCTTCAGAGACCCGACGCCATCACCACCTCCAGTCGCCTGAAAATGGCCAAATCCCTTCACCACTTTTAAAACCGAACCCAAAAACATCACCCACGTTCATCTCCTCGATTCCCTCACCTCCGACCACCGTAAGCCTCGAGACCACAGCCAAATCGAAGGTCTATCTCTCCTCTTCAAAACCCCTAAGGTTTTGGCCTCCCAAACCAGCCCAGTCTCTCCAATTTTGGCCATAAACGAAAACGATTTTCGTCGGTTCTTCACGATTTCCGACCACCACAAGCGTCGATACCTCCCCAACTTTTTACAGTAGCTCGGCATCGAGCCGATCTACAACTTTGCCTTTGGTTGCCCTAGCAAATTCTTCTCGGATCATGAGATATAAATGATTTTGTAAAACTGGACTTTTCTGCAAATTTACATGAAAGGAGGTGGATGCTTGGCTAAAAATTTGATGGAGGGGGTTTATATAGGTGTGGGAAAATATATTTTAAGTTGATTTGACGAGTGACGCTGACTAACGATTTTCATTTCATACCTATCGCATTTTCGAACAGCGTTTATTCGCTGCTGCGCTCACATATGAACCCCGTTCGAGACGTGACTGGACGACATAGTATATTTTGACGATACAGTCCTAACGAAACTTGTTTCGTCGAATTCCGAGTCCGTTTGCTCAAATAGCGTTCGTACACGTCCAAATTGATCGTTTTATTTTGCATTCTATTTTGCCACGCTCACAGAATAACCTTGATCGACGCACCGTCTGAAAAACTAGCAATAATTTACCGTTACGGTCCCAACAAAATTTGTTTCGTCGAAAACAGAGGTCGTTTGAAAAATGTCCCTTTTATAACTGGCCGATTTGAATTAAAATAAATCAATTTTAAAGTACTTCAATATAATAATATTAAAATATTGCAGTTGGCCATACACGACCAGAATTTGATGTATTACCAAAGAAAAATATCCCGGGTTGAATCCGAAGCCAAATTGATACTCAAAATATTTAAAAACCGTTATTTTATATAATTGCAGCGCTATATATACAAAGGAAATTCTAGCGTTGTTTCTCTGAGAATTTGATTTGGACATAAAACAAAATCTACACGATGAAAACTGGATTTTTCTCTGCCGTTGGAAAGATATCGTCAAGCCAGTCCCGACGTTTCTTGTTTCGAGGAAATCCGACATATTTTGAACCCGGTACAACCAATTGAAGTTCAAAACGCCAAAACGCGAACTGCCGCGCCGCTGCAGCTCGTTATTTAATTGAATTATAAACTATATATATTAATCGTCGTTTCGAGTCGAAATCGTCGCTATTTTTCAATATGACCACTATCTGACCATTTTAAATTGCCCGGTCAAATTATATTGCCAATTCCACATTTTCCAATTATTCTGGAAATTAAAATATTAATTTATTATTTATTTAAATAATATATTCCAAATAAAATCGTTAAATTCGATTATTTAAATTCGAACCAATATTTTAAATAAATAAAATATTTAAAATAACCCAAATAAATAGGCAGAAAATACGGGTCGTTACAAGTTATTTCGAAAAGTCACTTAATTCTTGGAAAAGTTGTGTTTTTTTGCAGGGAAAAAAGTTATATCCGATGACCGCTGGCCAAACGACACTAAGATGATCGTTCATCAATAAAGAAGAAAATGATGGATATGTAATCGATAATCTAAAATAAAATGAGTACCTGATCAATACAAAACTTTTTATTTTCTTCTACAACTTGATTCAATATTATTCGCCTCTTCATCCTCATTATAATGCCACTGGTTCCATGAGAATCCGTTAAGAAATGGCCTAGTTATGATCCAATGAAATTTTGATGCACAAAGAGAAAAAGAAACCAAAACTGTCGTTTCTCATATTTCTCCCAAATATTTGTATTACTTCATCCCAACTCCTTTTCTATATTGTATTCCTTGTTCTTGTGGTCGTTTTGATTGGTAGATCATCAAATTCCGATCAAAATTGAGTGAGATATGGCAGTTTGAAGTAGGCTATTCGAAACAGAAAATTATATACAGGATTTACTATTTTCTTCTCACTGATACAGCCTGTTGCATCATAATACCATTCAAATTCTTCACCAAACTATTATTCAATCATAGTCCTTGCCTTCCTCTTCGACTTGCCACTGGTTTCGTTCAATTCCGTTAAGAAATGAAGAAGTTATGCCCTCTAGAAGATTGATTATAAGTGGAAAAACGAGAAGAAGAATAAGAAGAAGAAAAGAGAAACTTTTGGGAAGAGACATGACTTTGGGCCTATATATATTGTAGTTGAAGTGTCCATTCATTCAAATTCAAATTTTTGTCGCCAAGTTGGCTGAACTACTAAATCATCAATATCTTTCTCATACGGTGTTTAAATTCAGCAAATGAATATACTATGCTGATCAAAAGAACAAGCACGTCGCAATAAAGCAGATCTCATCGTCAAATTCTGAAAGATGTGAATGTGTGGTTCATGATAATGGAAGAACAACAAAAAGAAGGATTGCAAAAAGAGGTACGCTTCACAATTGTTTCATAATTATCATTGAAATTAGGAATATATAGTTAGGTATATTATTATTTTAATAATTTTATATATTTCGGTACATAGGTCGCTACACCATCGTATACATATAAATATATCAATTTAATTAAAATCTCTTCTTATTTTAAATTTCACTACTCTTTAAATTGGTTTTGAAAAATTGAAAGGACATCTTTTTTAAATGAAAATATTAGTTCAAACTCTAGTTATCAATTTTGATTATCTACTTATCTTCATTTTGTTACAAAAATATATATTAGAAGTGTATATATAGTACATAAATATGTTAATATGATTGAAATAATTTAAAATTTTCAAACATTTTATATTTTTATAAAATATAAATTTATATATCTTTTATATGTAGTTTAAACATACATAGTTTAACTTATATATTTTTCACATATAATTTCATTGCTTTTTACAACAATATATAACTTATATATTTTTAAACGTACATAGTTTAACAAATCAGATTGCAAACAATAGAACATTTCATTGCTTATTACAACAATTTGCATTGGAGTACAAGAATATACAGAGTATGAATAAATAATTTACAGCAGAAAATATCAGAGATTTTAAAACACATTACATAGCAGTGGAAAAATAATACATAACAATACATAACACAACTAAAGGGAATATACAGATTCAGAGCATTCCAAATATAGCTTCAGCTATAATCCAGGATCCTGTGAATATAATATCTGCAAAACCAAAAGTCTTAGCTGTCTGTATGGAAAATAGGGGCACCCTGAGTTTAGGCTAAAACAATAAACTCCAGGTTGGTCATGTGACTGGTGTGAGAACTAAAACAGTTATTTTAAACTTTACTTTAAAATAGAGTAAATCAAGGGATCACGCTGTATAACACGGAACGGGTTTCCTCCCAATAATACCTGTGCATAAAACAAACAACGCAATGCTAAATAAAGAAAAATGAATCTATTATAAGACCCAAGTCCCCTCACACAATGCAACGCAAGCCGGAGGATAGGATTTTCCCTTATAATATCCAAACATGTTTGGTACGTTCAAAACAAATCATTTGATACTATTATAAGTGTATAGTGTCAAAAACAACTTAAAATATAAGTGTATCAATCATAGACAGCATAGTATCTCATGCTACTATGTTTCCATATAGGTTTACAACTAAAACTGAAATGTCACTTATTGGAAATTGGATTCCGTCATGAGTCAGGCAAGGGATGTACTCCTCGCCGGTTTCGAGACACTCTAGCCAATGCCTTAGGATCTCCCGCAGAAGACCCTTGGATCCTCTAAGGTCGGTCCTCTCTTACGTTTGAGGATTGGCAATTCCTGAACACACGTTTCCCGGTCCTATAGGACCTATGTCCGTCGGCTCCGTAGTAACCGATATATCCAAGGCGCCTCGCTATCCATCATCCACATATGTAAAAATATAATAAATGTCTGGGCGCCATACCATGACACCACCCATAGCTTGAAAGAAACGTCATGTCCTCTTTGGGTCCGTTATCCCGTTTTTGACTCATATCGAGGTGTGAGGCATGCGAATTAACGCCATACACAAAGCCATGTCCTTCAAGGTCGTGCTTTGATCATCAACCACAAGACTCTGCTTTTCAACAGAAGCCTTGATCATTTGCATCTCAGCATGCCACATAGGCAATTCATGCCATGCGACTGATGTATATCGATATATAACCTCTGAGCTCATATGTCTTAGAGAAGGGTGTTAAGTAAGAGAATAAATTCTCCACCATCAAACAGATATATATTTAATAGAGATCAATCAACACATAATAAAATCCAATGTCAGACACACATCCATTTACTAGTTCGTTCTAGGTCTGAACGAAACCGGAGGCACCTTATTCCTCGTCCCGTGTCCAATACAGAAGAGAGGTCCTCGCATATCCGGTCGATCTCCAAGTACGTCTGGACGATCACCACTTATTATCTTGTCTTGGGTGTACACTGCCCAATCAAGACATCAGTAATCATCCAAACGATGTTAAGACCTTCGGTCTTCAACCACCGTCTTCATCGTCGATTTATCGCCGAATCAGCTATTCAGAATGGGTATAAACCCGGCCTTTCCGAATAACTCGCATATATAGTAAACAAGTGCTATAAAACACAACATACGCCTCATTCCAATCCAGAATATTCTTTTATTCAAATATTCTTATACTTCGAGGAAGATTCCCATTAATTTTATCAAAGATAAATTCTTTAAATTTATTCCTTAGTCTTCCTTTGGATATCAATTCTAAACCAAATTAAGGTTTATCCAAACTAGTTGGGATTAGCGCACCTTACCGAAGTAATCATTTGTTCAATTTCCCAACCTATTTATCCCATGGAGCAAAACTGGTAATACTCAATATCTAACACCATGGTGTTATCGGTAATTTTAATTACCATTTCACGTTCAAATCTAATTAAAGATTCAACTATCGCTTAGAGTAAAACTGGTGCTACTCCATTCTCGATCATTTCCAGAATTTGATAATTTAAATTATCACCTTCTCTTTTCAATCTAATTAAAGATTCATTAAAACTCCACTTAGTTTTAATCTTCCCAAAAATCAATATTAGTGATTATTTAACTTTGGAAACACAAACATGCTGCATCGACAATCTACACCGTACTATCGATTTCTGCCGATATATAACCTCTAAGCTCGTACGTATTAGAGAAGGGTGTTAAGCAAGAGAATAAATTCTCCGCCACCAAACAGATATATATTTAGCAGAGATCAACCATAAAGTTCGAAATACAATGTTAGACATGTAATTCTGTCTTTAACTGGATTAAAGAACTACTGCCATTTAAAACACAGTTCACAATAAACCCAAATCACATTCCTTTCATTATGGAATCTTCACGGAAAACAGATCAATATATATAATCGATATCAATTTCTGTATCCGACTAATAATAATAATGGAATAATGGCAAAACCGTTTAAATTCCATATATAGTAACAATCTTCCTCCACCGAAGCTTACTTCGATTATTACCAAATTGAATTCCATTCTATTCCAATTTAATATATTAAACTAGAAAACTTTACTTTGGAAAATCCCATTAGTCTTAATTAAAAGATTTATAAATTCCAAATCTCATTTCACTGTTAATTGGGTTAAAGAAAAAATGTCGTTAAAAACCCAATTCACGATAAACCCAATTCAAAATAAACCCAATTCACATTCCATTTTATTCCAATTAAATGTTAATTAACTGGAAACACTAATATTCTTAATTAAAAGATTTATTCTTTTCACACGGGGTTTAAGAATTGTGTTATTTAAGACACCATTCACGAGAAACCCAAAATCCAATTCGATATCAAATACAAGGCTCTGAATAGAAATTATGTCGGCTTATATTCAATATCAAATTCTGAAACCAACAAATATCGTGTTGGAAATAACGATCTAACTATATCTTCCAAATTTCCATAACAATATCTGTATAATCACGAAATCCAACATCGAAATATTCTGAAGATGATTTCCATTCAAATCACTCCAATTCATATATTAGAAATTCTGGTTATATTAAAACCTTTCACAGACCCAAGTTATTTTATTTAAAAATTATTGGATTTCAAATCTAGTTAATAACTAGTTCATTTCGATAAAAAAATATTTTTGTCTTTACAAACGTGGAATTTTTCATCCTTATTCTTTCCAAATCATTTATTATGATTTTACACAATTTATCAATATTTTTAATAATTTTATTAAGGCCCCTTCAGTAGATTTTCACAAACGGTCATCGAACTGCACTTACGGCGACCGTTTCCAAATTTGATTTGGACATAATTCCAAATCCAACCAATAGATTTCAAATATCTTATATTCATTGAAAATTAATTTTCGGTACGAACCCAACGGTTCCGGTTTTAGAAGAATCCGACGGTCGGATCTCCCGTAATGTTAATTCGAAGTCAATGGTGAAATTCGCGAACGGTCGCGGCACGCTCTATTCAGGCCATTAAATATATATAATATATATATTTCGTCGATTTCTATTTTAAAACGTATTTTTATAAATCGTTTTAAATTCATTAAAAAAACGATTTCATGTTCATATTCAATTTAAATCAAAATTGAATATTCCATACCATTAATATATAAATGATAATTTTTTCCCAAAACATTAGATTTTGAAATCACTTCCTTTTCGATATTCATTATAAAAATGAATAAATCAATATACATATCGTTCACGTCAAAATGGCGCATATCTAATCAACATAACTTCATATATTTCAATATTTTCGTGTCCATCCCAAATCAGACATCGAAATCATATTTTGATCCATTACTGAATATTATTTTAAAATAATAGTTATTTTAAAATATTAGTTATTTAAAATATTCATTATTCATCAATTTAAAATATTCGTTAATTTAAAATATTCCTTCTTTCCGAACTGAACCAGACACAGTCAATTACCAAATAATTTTATTTATATGGATTTCATACACACATGTACACAACAATATTCAAACACAGTCAACCATCATCCAGAGTGCATTACACAACTGCATAAGCATTAAATATAAATAATTAACACTTACAACAGTCTGTCAACCAATCGATTGACATACAACTAAAAAAATTGGGATTAGTGTATGTCAAATATCATCCCAATACCCGTGTGGGGTTTCAATCAACACACACCGATTTTATTTGTGCAGTTGGGTGATGTGTAAAATATATCGTCCCAATCAATATTAGTTAAATGAGTGTACATAAACAAATCGTCCGATATGTAAATGAGTATTTATTTTCATTCATATGCATGTTAAAAATTATATCTTTAACGATAAAATATTTATTTCAACACAGGAATATTTTATACAGTTCATTTATACAATAAAAATGATATTTTTATTTTTCTAACATTTTTAGAAAATTTTGGCAGCATAATGGCGCGATACTAGAACCGAAATAAGGTACATCCTTATCACTCGCCTAATATTGGCTCGCGCCATACACATACCAATTCCAATCAATTCCATTCACATTCCAAACCAAATTCACACAAATAAATCAGTCCAAACAAACAACCAAACATCCATGGTTTCAGTCAAATGTGTCGAGTGCTACTAAGCACTGTCTGCATCCTAGTATATATATTTAACTAGAAAATAAAATTAGAGTGAGAAGTTCTCACCTTTGGGATCCACTCCTCTGGCTTTACTTCTGAATTTCTGAATAGTTTGGATTTTTCTGAAATTTCAACGCAATCCTTTTTCACGCTATTTATAGTAAAAATCACATTTTTAATATGACGTTTATACATTAAAAATCATATTTTTAATCCATGATATTTATATTAAAAAACTCATTTTTATTTCAATGTCATATATATATATATATATATATATATATAAATCACCTTTGTATAACGATGTTTACATTATAAAGATCAGATTTTGAAAACGATGCTCATATTATAAAAATCACATTTTTATACCGCTACTTCATACACAAAAATCATATTTTTATACCGCTACTTCATATATAAAAGTCATATATTTATACTGCTACTTCATATATAAAAGTCATATTTTTATACCGCTACTTCATATATAAAAATCATATTTTCATACTGGTACTTCATATATAAAAATCATATTTTTATACCAATTTCATTTATATAAAAATCATATCTTTATCTTGTTATTATATATATACATATATATATATATATAAATCAAATTTTATTATACTATAATATATATATATATACATATATATAAATCTCATTTTTATATCACTAATACATATATAAAAATCCAATTTTTATATCGCTAATACATATATAAAAATCAAATTTTTATTTAAATGTCAAAAAAATCAAATCTTTATTAACTCTACATACATATAAAAATCAAATCTTTATATAACGCTTTTAATTTATATAAATAAAACTGAATTAAATAAAAACAATGTTATTTAAAAACTAAAAAGAAAAAGGTACTCACTGTTTTCGATTTTTATTGAGGAGGCGGGGGCCCAAGCGGCTTGAGGTGGTGCGGCAGAGGTGGGTTGGCGGTGGGACTAGGGTAGTGGCGACGGCGGTTTTTTGGTGAAAGAGGTCCAGGGCGCGAGTTTTTAGAAGAAGGGAGGAAGGAGGAGAGGAGGAGGATGGCGGAGGCGGCCTGAGGGGAGGGAGTCGATGGCGGCGCGAGGAGAAGGGTGGGCGCGTTGATCGACGATGATGGGGGGCTGAGGACGAGCATCGGCTGAAATGAAGAGCGGGTTTTTTATCTCGATTTTGAACTAAAGGAGAGAGAGAAAAGAATGGGTGGTTTAACATCTTTTATAATTATTTAATTCCATAAAGTTACTTTTTCATTCTAACTCCAAATCGAACCCACTGACTGTCGTCCCTTGCTAATTATCCCCATTCCGAACACAATGAGATATGTCCCACAAGCCAATTCGACTGTTTTGATTAGTTTTCATCAAAATTAAAATATAAATTAATATTATAGACAATATTGATTTTATCATACATTTTAATTTACATGGGTCACATACTAACTCCAAAAATTCCAGAAAAATAAATCTAGCTATGTTTTGGCGATACGGTCCTAACAAAACTAATTTCATCGAATTTGGAGACCGTTTAAAAAACGGTCATTTTCCAGTCGATTAAATTCAAACTAAATTGACCAAACACGTTTAATTTTACCACGCTTACATATTAATTCCAAAAATAATGAAAATTGGAATATAGAAATAATTTGACATTCCGGATCCAACAAAATTGGTCTCATTGAAAACGGAGGTCATTTGCAAAATGGCTATTTTTAAGGGCTATATATTATATTAAATTCCAGAGCGACTATTCTGAATTTTCAACTGGACATAACTTTTTATTCCCGTTATGAAATCTGGATTTTTCACATTTGTTAGAAAGATATCTTCAAACAGATTAAAATATTTCTTGTTTTACTGAAATCCGTTTTATTTTGAATCTTGTACATTCATTTGAAATTTGAAATTTGAAATTGAATTTTCAAACTACCGCGCCATTTCAGGCTCGTTATATAATTGAAATAAATTTATTCATTCTAACTTCGTTTAAAATAAATTTTTAGTCATTATTATTTAAAATAAATCATTTTAAATATTCAAAATTCTTTAAAGTAGCTAAAATAAATTTTTTAAATTGGTTTCGATTTTCCGGGTTGTTACAATAAATATTATTTGTAACTTAGTACTAATTTTGATTTATTATTAAGATCTATAAAACTTGTATTTTTAACTTAATATTTTGATATAATATATATATATGATTTTTATGTCTTAAATATATAGTTTAAATATAAGAAGTTATAGTTCTATAGTTTACTTTATATTACCAGATTTCCTTAAAAAAATATTATAACTATAAATTTATTTTAAAGTTTTAATACACAAATGGTTCTTTAGAAAATTAATATGTTTTGATTTCTAAAGTTTGAATTTAAAATTGATTTGTATCAAAAAAGATTAATGTATATCATCTTTATTTGATTAAAATAATTTATAATATATATGTATATGCATAACAGTTAGACAGTTCTTTGAATATATTTTACCGAAATAGATATCATCATCAAATCATTCTGCATATTATCATTACACATCTTATTTCATATCATACATCGTTATTATAAACAACAATTGCATTTCAAATTAAAATCGTTCACATCATAAGTTGCATTTCATTTAATATATCATTTCATATTGTTTTGCATATAACATACATTTCATACTACATTATAACCAACATACTACATACACTACATTACATATTAACTGTTAGCTCCTTATAACAAGTATATTGTATAGGGAATTATTGTCTTATAAATATATAGGTTTATTAACTAAACACATAGCATATTTACTTTGACTTGATTGGCTTATTTGGCTTGATTGATTTGTTTGACTTGTTTGGTTTGATTGATTTGTTTGACTTAGTTAGATTTGATATGTGTGTGTGTGTGTGTGTTGATAGGCTTGAAATATACTTATACACATGTAGGTAGTAAATAATATAACTATCCTTTCCACATTTTATTACACATAGTTTTTCTAGTATTAGATTAAGGGGAGCTTTATAGTTTCAAAGATTAGTTGAAGCTTCAAGAAGTATTTATTGATATATATTATTTGATTGATTTGGTTTAGATTGATTATTTGAATTGTTTGTTTGGACTGATTATTTGAATTCTTGTTTGGATTGATTATTTGAATTTCTTGTTTGGATGATTGTAAATATTGATTGGATTGTCTAGTTTATTATCCTTCTATTTAGTTTATTAGACTCGAATAGTCATAATTTTAAGGGGAGTTATAATATTTTAAGGTTAGAACCATAGATTTAGAGGGAAATATAAGGTTATTCAATTCATAGAATATAATTTAGTTTAGTCTAGTTTAGTATAGTCTATTATAAGTATAATATAGTATATTTTGTTTTTGATACTGACAATGGGGGAGAAATTATAAAATAGGATATAGCTCAGATGTGTATAGTTTAAGGGGGGGGTCAGAAGAGATTTATGGTGAAAGGGGAAGTAATTGAGGAATCAAATCAACAGGTAATATCAGGTATAAACATTTTGCAAACCAAGGTTGTCATCATCAAAAAGGGGGAGATTGTTGGAGAATGGAATTTTGATGACAATAACCTTGTTTCAATTATTTACATGATTGATTATAAAATATATACTTACATCTTTTGTATAGAATGTACGTATGTATATGCAGGATATATATAAATATATGTGTGTGTAGGATATAAATATTGAAGGAAATCAAGACTCAAGAGAATAAAGAATATCAAGATTTCAAGATCTCAAGAACACCAAATAATAGAGTCTAGTTTATATGTTAAACTCCGGTTAGCACTTCCAAATTATGTATTCAAATTCCTTTTCAAATTGATTTCACCTTTTATTTCAAACTCCTATTCTAAAATTATTTCAAATTACTAAGATTTTACTTATGATTTCAAATATATATATGTTTATAGTTTATAATATATATGTTTTATATTGTATAATTTTATAAATATGTTTATATTATGTATCACTATGTTTTTATACTTTAGAATCTTCATTTGAAACATTAGTTTTAATTCAAGAATTTCCAGAATATATACTAATTTAAACACTTGAAAAATGTTTTTAAAAATAAAAATATACTAAATATGTGGACATATATATATGGATATGTCGACATATAACTATCAGATTTTCAATTTTTAAAGGAAGTGTCTTTTCATATTTGAAACATTTCAGAAACATCGCAGCTTTCAAGCACTATAAACAGGGGTTAAATTTTATTTTATTTATCGCTTCTTCTTCTCCATCTTATCTCTAACCACCATTATTATTCTTTAATTTCTTGGTTTCTACACTTACACTCTGCCGGTTTCTACTCAAATTATATCAAACTTCTTCTCTTCTCAATCTCTATCAACTACTATCTGTTTGGAAGTGCTATTCAAGAGTTCTAAGGCTGTGAATCATTTGGGAATTGTTTGGGAAAGGATGTGTTCCTTATAACCCTGAACCAAGGAAAGGGAGCAGTGTGAACCTTGTAGCCTAAAATCAGGGGTGAAGGAATCAGTGTTAACCTTGTAGTCATGAAATCAAGAGTGTAGTAAGATCGATGCGAGTATTAATAAAACTCTGCACAATCTAGCATTGCGTAGGACTGGATGTAGTAGTAATCCGAACCAATATAAAATCTGGTGTGTTCTTTCCTTTTCTGCATGTTATATTTACTTATATCTGTGTCTGTGATTGTTTATGTGTTTGTGACCATTTCAGGTGAGATAGTTATTGTATGATTCATATAGTAGTTCAAGATTGTTTAAATTTTCCATAATCTCTTTAGAACACTATTCACCCCCCTTTAGTGTTAGTTTTGCCCTAAGATCCTTAACAAGCAATCCCTAACATTTTGTTTTGGTGAGGTATTAAGTGGTCAAACGGTCCTCCTCGTTATGGTGGTTCAAAGCCTTCTTATGTGTATAAGGGTTCTATCTCAAGATTTAATAATCTATTTATGGGAAGTCTTACCTTGGGAGTGGTGGTTAATCATTGTGCGTGACCGTGCAAGGTTATGTTATAATCACCAACCTTATTAGACATATAATTCAGGTAAAATCAAATAGAATATATTTGTATATTATGGATAGTATATATATTTTCAAATCATTTGGACTTGTTGTTCTGATCCCCTTCTAATAACAACTCTCAAGTTTACCTTAAGGGAGACTGGTCTTTGGAAGCGTTTGTATTTGAAATTCCATTCTTGCTCTTCCTTGCTCGATATTGATGTGGTGATTCACTATTAAGATATTTTTCATGATCGACACTTATTATCCTATCATATTTCCGCCTTGAGTTTAGTTCCATTGTAATTATGTTCATGCTCATTGTTTGTAGGTTCCAGATTTACACAGTGCTAGAAAAGCTTTAATTTTTGATTTCATTGAAATTTAGGCTTAGAAAAGTTCGGGGTGTTATGATAAGAGAAATTAATAATTAGGATTAAGTGAGAGATCGTATTCGAGCTTACTTCCTATTCTCTTTTATTTTTTGCGCTTAACAACATAGTCATGGTCCTACCTTTTAGCAGTGGACCAAACGATTATGAGTTAGAGATATTCTAAGGCTCGAGTTTCTTGCCAATCCAGAATTTACCCCATAGTGCATTTGGTAATTGTTTGGAAGATCATGAGGACGACATATGGTGGAATCCCATGGATTTAAGATTAATGACTAGATGAAAAGCTAGATACATCTGAGATAGTCACAATTTAGTTGTTGTTTGGAGAGCTTCGGTCGAAGACCTTTTCTTGGTTTTAAGAAAATGGGAAACTCATGTTAATATGTCATATTATTGTACAGGCACGTTAATGAGGTATGTTCACTCAATACCTTACTATGGCAAGCCACTTGAATTAATTAATTTGAGTTCTTAGTCTTATAGTCAAAAAAAATTATTTTAAACTTGTTTTGAAAAGAAACGGTTTCAAAGATTTTGAATTAATTTTTAGGAAAATATACTTTCCAAAAAATGGAATTTGGTCCAGAAAGAAATAATAATAATATAAATATATATAGCATGAGACCATTAACTTGCAAACAAAATTTAATTTTAAAAAGAATTTTTTGAATATTTCTCTCTAGTTGACTGAGTAAAACTTTTTTGTTTAGTTAGGGGTATTTTCTACCTAAATCTTTGCTCGACAGATCAACTAGATAAGGGGGTAATTTTATATTAATTTAATATGGAATACTAGTTGAAATATTTCGAGTATTCTTGAGATGTTATGTGGTCATAGCCATTTGTTGAGACTATTGTGGATCTCTGTTGGATGGTTCGAAACTAGCGATGGACCATGTCACTATTGTAGTAAGGATAAGAATTTTTCAGGTTGCATTTGATGTTAAAGGACGACGCGAGGTGATTAATATTTCGATCCTACCTCAAATGGGTCAAGGTTCAACCTATGTTCATAGACCATCTAACAGTTGATCATCTTGCGGTAAAACTAGAATGATCAACTAGTCAATGAGTATTGTACCACTTGAACCTAGGACATAACAATTAAAGTTGCAAAGTGATTGACTGTACACGTGCTCTGATGATTTCCGATGTTGATCTCGTGCTCTGATGTTCTTCTATTTGCAATCTCACTCGATTCAGATCCAAGTAAATATCGGTATGATTTTTCACTTTAAATTTCTCTTTTAATTGCGTTGAAACTTGGATGATAATAGCCGATGATGATGTGGGTGTATTTATAGGATTAAAAGTCCTAAAATTTCTCTGATTTTGTAGTTGATTTGGTTTTGATATATTCGTGAATTTTAGGGCTTTTGAAATCTTCAGTTTCTTATTTGATTAACTTGAAAAACGTCGACCTTTTTGTAATATTTGTGGGTGACTTGTGGACTTTGAAATGGTCTTTATCTTTGAATCATATTTTCTGGAGCTTCGATTAGACGCTTTTGAACTGAAATATCTTTGAAGAGAAAAACTGTTTGCCTTGCAATTTTTTGGTACTTTTGCTTGATAACTTTTTGAACTGATAAGAGCAGATACTTCCCTTTGATTTTCCAAACTCTTGAACTGGTGCTTTACTCTTGTGTTTTTAGTATGAATCATGAACTAGAAAAAATAGACTGGCCTGATGAACTGCTGTACTATACTAATTGTACTTCTAACCATCTGTGTATTTGTGTACTTGCTTGGACTTGCATGTCTTATTTTGTCGTGCACCTGTTGTTGTCTGAAATACTTGTATACATTCTTTGCTATGTATCAAACTTTACCATTCATGGTTATGATCCTGTACTTGAACTTTGAACCATTGCACTATGTACTTGTGTACTTTGTCATTGTTTTGTTTGGCCATACACACTGATCATATAAGTATGTGTGTGCGTATACTGTCATGTTCATACATCTGCATTATATGCTTGACCCTTGAAATATTCACTTGAATTTGTTGGGCATCATCACACAGAACTGATCTGTTTTGACCTGTTCATATTTGTGTATTTGCACAACATCTTTGTATGCTTGTTTACTGCTTTGAGCATTTCACCTTTAAATACTTGTTTGAGATAATGCTTTGTTGAGATATACACCATTGTTTTTGCCTCACTGATATGATGTTACCATTCTCATGTTCACATAGGTATATTTTGTCTCTGCACCTGAAATCTAAAGCTGACCATTCTTCTATAGTAAACACTGAACCATGTTTGTGTATCTAAACTTCTTGTATCCATGTTATAAACTGAACTACTTTGTGCATATACAAATGTCATGTAGAGAAATGCAAATTCATTTGCTATATCTCTTGATGCACCTTGACTTTTATATGAATTTGGCTTTAGCTTTATTTGACTACACTGCTCTTGTTTCTACTTGCTTTGTCACTAGAAAATTTATAAACATGAAAGTTGAGTGTAGTCTTGTAAATGCACTTGAACACTTTGTAATCATGTTGGCCTGTCAAGTTACACATGAAATTTGAACTGTAAACTGCAGACTACTGCACCACCTTGATTATATATGCACCATTTTAAGCATATATGCTTAGCTACTTTCATTTTGTTTTTGGCTGCTTTGTCATTTTGACACTTTGTTCAACCAGTTTAGACTTGAGTTGATTTGTATCTGATCACCCAATTTTTTGCTGTTTTGGCTTTGAACCATGCTTTGACTTCTTGTACATTTGCTGCTGTCTCAACTGATTTTTCCAGTCCTTGTTGATGCCTTGTGCTAGACCATTTGCTTTTGCACCATGTATATGTTGAGCTGTCTTTTCACTTTGGCTTGATTGTGAACTACGCACTGAGTTGAGATGGTCCACGTGGCTACTCCTCAGTTGCTCGCTGATTGGCGAGGCAGTGCACACGTGTATATTTATACACGTGTGTATATGCAGCCATCAAAATGATCTTCTTGTCTTTGTATATCAGACTGAATCAGAAAAATGATGAAAAACACACTGTAATTCTGAGGCAAATAAAATTTAAGAATAAAATTTTATTTGCTTATATTTAATTTTAATTTTGTTGTAGTCTACTGTGTGTGTTTTTCTATTTGTAACAGGTATGAAGATCGGACTGACTGAAAGCTGTGAAGACAAAAGATTGAAGATGAAAACAAGAACAGTGTTAGTGTGTGTCTGTATTTGAAATGTCAACTGAGTGATAGTGTCAGTGTATAAAAGTGATTGTATAAGTGATGAATGAACTATAGTGAGGAGCTGTGAGAGAATTATATTAATTGTATGTAATAAACATATTTGGTTGAAATAATGTTCAATTCAATCTGTCTATTTTTATTTGAATTCCTTCAATATTACAATTTCATGTATGATGTGTCATGTTAGAAATATTCAAACTTATTTAAGCGAATTGTAAATAGTGGAGTTATAAATAGTTGTACTATTTGAATGTTTGAAATATAATATTTAATTTAAATAAAATACTATATGAATATATGAAAGTTTGTATGGTCGTATTCTATTTAAATATAAATATTATATTCCTGTCTTTGATGTATAAATAGAACAGTACAGTAAAAAAACACATTTAAAATAATATTTATTTGGTTGTTATCATCAAACAAAATCATATAATTGTGTATATAACTATGTCATATACAACAAAAAGAGGTGGCTGCATTGAGCGGTAGCTACGATTGAACGGGACAAACCATAATTTCAATAAATCTGTGACTGCGTACCCTATAGAGTGTGCACTAGTGCCTTATACGAGTGGATCTCAGAAGAACATGCAGAACGATAATGAATAGGGCCGCAATATATACATAATGAGGCGGTTCATTGTGAATATCTGCAATGTAGGCATAAAGGGGAATTCCTTTGTGGATGGAGTTTACATGTGTTCTTACTACATGATGGAATATCCTTATTGTAGGCAATTTCAAGCAGTCCATTATATGGTGTCAATGCTTTTATAACGAGAGGTGGAATCCTAGTAAGGAGCAAACGAAAGGTGCTAAGGGTAGCACCTAGGACTAAGGTGGTCCAAGGACATATAACTATATGTGTGCGTGTGTGTATTGTTTATTTGGTTAAATCTAACAGGGAGTGTATGAGTATGATTTATGCACAGATATGAGAGTCTTCCTTAATAAGCATAAGATAACAAAGATGCTAATGGAAGGATACATGTAGTATTATGCTTAAAAGTATACAATTTACCTGTCATCAAAACATTAGTTCTGGCCCCCTCCTCAAAACAACCCGCAAATTAAATAGAAGGATAACTTAGAGACATGTGTTCTAGTTGGTGCGTATTTATTTACTATCATATTTTAAATTTCTTCCACTATGAGTTATTTACTTAAGCTCTAATATATCTATATTTTCCTGTTTGCAGGACCAAACACACAACTCTTACTCCAATAGACTTGGATTTTAGCTTTTTGCAAAAAACCTAGACTGTTGGGGTATAGGTTGTTACATGTATGATGGATGAAAGTAGTTGCAAGTGTTTTCTATTAGATGCAAATAGATGCTTATACACACACTAGGCACTATTTTTAGGATGACAGACCAACTAAGTGAACCAAAAACAAATGTGAATGAATGTGTGCTTGCATTTAATTATTTATCTTATGGTTGCTATATGAATGGTCGAATAGCATATAATGTTGCATATAGATGACTGTTGTAGCATATATGTAAAATAATCAATCAACATTAGGATTTTGGCATACATTTGGACAAATGACACTAGCATATTTGCATAAATAAAAGGTCAACTAAATAGGTAGACCATCTAATCTTTTACACTAGTTAGGGACGTATACACTATATAATTGGATAATAACATAATTTATATTAGAAATCTTAAGAAAATGGATTATATTTGAGTATATGGCTATAGATTTTAGATGTAGTTGTTAATTACATTTTCTATCCTTGGAGGCTTCGGGGACAAAAGAAAAGAGTAAATATTAAATTGGCTCATACGGGTCAACCCGCCATGGGGGTAGGTCAACCAATAGGTTGACTCTTAAAGAGGTCGAGCAGATTTGCAAAGAGCCCTAGATGCAAAATCATTCAGGTACGAGCCGATTATTTTGAAATTCAACTTTCAAGAAATCTGAGGTTGGTTGGTGAGTCATATGGTTGGATCAGGGCTTGTGACGTGGCTGTTTAGATAATCCTATGGTCTAGGGTCTCCAAACTCACATATAAATAAGATCATATGCCTAAACATTTCCTCACACTCAAATCTTCTCCCTTTAGGTTCCCTCTTGACTATGGAGTGACCTAAATCTAAATATTTTCTAGGAGAAGATTTTGAAAAATAAAAATAGTAGACGACATAGGAGCGGAGATTTGGAAGGGCTACATGCTTCCACTACGGACGACAGACGAGGATCACTTATTATTTTAGATTTTTAAATAATTAAAATAATAGTGTAGTTAATAGTAATAGTTTACAGTTTTCTTCGGTTCTCTGGTTATTTTCTATGAAGTATGTTTTTATTCTTTTTCTTTCAATTATTGTTATTTTCTAGTTTATTTCAATTATCTATCTTTCTTTTGTACATCTTAATATATCTATAAATGTTATTTTTAAAAGGTAAATTTAATCCTTTCACTAACATGAAAGATAATGAAAAGAGTCCGATGTTCACAAAATATAGATTAAATCGGAAAATGATAAATTCACAAAATTAAGCTATAAAAGATTAAAAAAACAGAATTAAGTTCAAAACATAAAAGAAAAAAATAAGTTAATTAGCCCACATGGGTTGCCCCGCCATGCGGATAGGTCGACCCTAAAGGAGGTCGAGTCAACCCGCAAAGAGGCCTGGATGCAAAAGCATCCGAGTACGAGCCGGTTATTCTAAAAATTATTTTTCAAAAAATCTAAGTGCTGGTTCTTGAATCGGTTGGTCAAATCCGGGCCTATGACATGGTTATCTTAGATTTAGTCAAGCTAATCCTGTGGTCTGGGTCTCCTAACTCATCTACAAAAAAGACCCTAAGCATAACCAATTCGTTAAACTCAAATCTCTCCCTTTGGGTTCTCTCTTGACTGATGAGTGAACTCAACCTAAATTTTTCTAGGAGAAGATTTAAAAAATAAAAATAAACTGCAGGCTTCTGCTAAGGAAGACAGTCAAGTGGTAGTTATTATTTTAGTTTTTTAATTAATACAAATAATTAGGTTGCTAAGAATTGTAGTTTACATTTTTCTAGTTATTTCGTATAAAGTATATTTTCAATCTTTTTCTCTACGATAATTCTTATTTTCCAATTTATTTTAGTTAACTACCTTTCTTTAGTATATGCGAATATTTCTATGGATGTTATTTCAAAAAGTAAATTTATTTTTTTACTATTGTAAAAAATAATGAAAAGAGTGTTATTTTCACAAATTATGGCTTAAGTAGGAGAATGGTAAACTATATAAAAACATGGTAAACACATGTAAATTTGGAATAAAAAGATAATGGTTAAAATTATAGAAAAACACTGTGAAACCTATAGATCTATAATAAAAAGGAATTGGACTGAAAAAAAGCAAGTTTGGAAGCATGCAAATAAATTATGACACCTATTTTAACTTAAAAAGGAATAGAAAGAATAAATCCTAGTACGATTTTAGAACTTGTCTCCGTGAAAGTAGGATATTATAGGAAAGACCCGGATCTTAGGGACTTAGCAATTAAATAAGACTCAGTTAATAGGAGTGAGTATGAGGGAACATGCAAATAGAATTTTGTTTGTTAGGACCCATACTAGTAGCATATCATTCAGACCGGAAGACCAATAATCTCAAATATTGGGGCAGGGATCGGTCACGCCATGCTGATTGGCATAAATAAGTGGGAAAATAGGGAATCACATCTTAGTGTTTACCGGTGATGACCGAATGCACAAGATTGGATTAGGGTAAATAATTTGCTACTGCATCCATGCATTAGATAATATCCATCTGATGGATCCGCGGACGAGTGATGATAAGGTTTGGTTTTGGTTCACTGTCCGAGCTGGTTTTCAACCAGTGTGAGGGGAATGATACCTTACTAGCTTAATGGGAGCTAGGAAAAGTTAATCAATTTAGTAAAAATGGTAATTAATCCTTAAAATACTTGTATGTTAGGAATCATTATGCAAACAACCAACTTGAGCAATCTAGCTACCTTATCACCTTAAGTTATGCACGAACACATTACCCTTGTAAAACTAGAACTATTATTAAGTCTGTTATCGTTTAACTACTTGAAATTATAGTAATGACCTCCATTCACCAGATTGTATATCTGACCCACTGTCCACTACGCTATAGATGGCCTATCGCAACAAAAATCCAAGGTGTTAGTAGCTACAATGTAACTATAGGTATGTTGTTTTTTGTCTATTGCAACACACGCTTCAAAGTGTTACCATAGAAAATCAAAGGTGTTGCAATAGCCACGTGAATAAATTTATCAATCCGGGTGATTACAATCCAATGGTCCACGTTAGCAATCCGCATGACGTGAAATAATCTTTAATGTGGGAAGCAAAAACAAAAAACAAAGCGGCAAAAAACTTAGCCAAATTTTCAATTAGGGTTTCAATCAAAAACTTAACAAAACACGCTGCTGCTCAATCTGTCAAAGACTCTCACTCGCAATTTCAATTAGGGCTAAAAGTTCAAGTTTACAAGCTTAATTGGGATTCGATTACGGCAAGTTCGAGTTCAAGTTCAATTAGGGCTTTGGTGTTCCAATTAGGTCATCAATTGGGGTTCGTTTGGGTCTCAAATTTCAGTTAGGGCTTCGATTAAATCTGCTGCTTATGGTATCACTCAATGTATATTTCAAGTATTTCCTAATTTGATTGTTGTACGTGTTGCCTAATTTATAGATTTACTTGTGTATTCAGGCGTAATCATATTCCTGATTTTATTATTATGTTTATTTTTATAACAAACTTATGTTGAGCACTACTTATATGATATTATTCTGTTTTTTTGCCTTATAGTCATTGCTAAATAATATTTGTGTATGTTATTTGTGTGTAAATTAGTGATGAACGAGGAAAAAATATGGGTAGAACTTCATAAGTTCAGATGGCTGCATGTTATTTGTATGTAAATTTGGGCCTCGATTACCAAAGAATACATGCATGTCCAAATGACTGCATGCTTTATTGGGTAAAAAATGAAAAGGAAAATAACTGCAAAACTTGTGGTGTTTCAAGGAAAACAACTACATGCTATTTAAGTAAGAAAATGTTGTTTCTACCTTGATTATATGTTGTAACTGATGTATCACATTTGAGACTTTTTTTGTATTTTTTTATTATTTCTGCCTATATTACATGTTAGTGAAGTGGCTGTTTTATTTTATAATGCGGTTGGTTTTTTTTGTAATTATTTCAATCGAATGCTAATTTCTCCACTTTGTGTAGGATGGAGGCAAATCTTAGGTTCTACCACTAGAAATTTTTTGGGAAGAATGGATATGTTGGTGGAGAAGAGGCTATTGTCAAGGATGTTGATCTGAATAGGTTTTCGTACACAGTACTGATGGAGTTTTTCAAGGAAGAGCTAGAGCACCGAAATTGGAGGAATATATGCATGAAAAGGTCCAACGAGTGGGTGGAAATTGGTGGCCGATGATGTAGAGCTATTGTTTATGATGCAAATAAAAAATAATGGTGATTACATTGATTTCTATGTCGACACTGTCGTTGAGGATAATACAGAGCCAATTAAACAAATGTAGCCACAGGTCATCGTACGCTCGAGGAAGAATCTGTTTCCAGGTATAAACATGTCTTCTGATTTGTAATATTTTGATGAATTTGGTCATTTTGCTGAATATGTTTTTCATTTAGGACTTGTTTGATTTTTGGTGCACTAAGTAGAATAATAAAGAACTTGTATATTGCAGCTGCGAAATCACAGAAACGACAGTTTGTCACTGCTCACCATCTACAACAGGTAGCAAAAAAGAAGATGCAGACCGATCAAGTCTTTACGCCTAGAAAGTCAACATGGATAAACAATTCCCAAATGATCAGCGAAGCTGCTGTGAGTCCACCTATCAACAACAAGCAGATTGATCAAGTCTTTACTCCTAAAAAGTCGGCATGGCTAAATAATCCAGTTACGAACAATCCAGAAGTGATCAGCAAAACCGCTGCGAGTCCACGTATGAAGAAGAAAATGGGGGTCAGCAAGAAGTCAACTAGAGTCAGTAGTTCGATGAAGTTACCAGAGAAGGAAAATCCAACTGAAGTCAGCAATGCAACTTTGAATACCAACTCAGCAGGTATCAAGAGTAAATTGGATTTCAATAATTCTCCACATGATGAAGAGGAAAATACAGATGAAAATAAGTTTCTGGTAAGAAGACTACAATATGATCTTCTAATATATGACCTACATATTTTGCTAATATTTATAATAATGTCTTGTTTAATTACTTTCAGAATGATGATCTATCACCTCCACCACCTCCATCGCTTACAGAGTACGAAAGGGAGAGAGACAAAAATGTCTCAGAGAAGAATAGTGTTTTTGAAAAACTTTGGGATGCCAAAATTAGTTTCTGGAATGAGAAATGAATTTGGAAAAAATAAAGCAAAATCAAAGATGCTTGATGAGGAAAGCGAAGATTATGTTCCAGAATTTGAAGATGATCTTCAAAAAATCAGGCAAAGGTGCGTCATAGCTGAAGATTTAATTTTATGTTGGTAATCATAGACTAGCTTCATTTTTTTTTATTGTTTGTATGTATATTTTAGAGAACCAAAAATGATAGGGTTACATAGCCTCAGTCTGGACCAACAGCTCATTCACGAGCCAATGTTGAATCTGCAGCTGATAATAATGCAACTCCAAAGGCAGGGGAAGTACCAATTTGTACGCAATCTGATGGTCCATGTAGCGTTGAGTTACCACACAATGAAGGGATAGGAACAATGGCGACTTATTTGGGTATGCGAGAACGCCAAAAGATTAACAGTAGTGGAAGTGGAAGTGCAAGGAATAAGGCTGTTGTCGGCAATGTCTTGACAAATATTGAAAACGAAGATGATCAAGTAGTAGAAGATGAACGTAGTATTTGATTTAGTTCTGACTTTAATAGTTTAAGTTCTCACTTATGTTTTGCCTAGCCTTCTCATTAATATTGTATGTACTTTGTAACGGTAGTCGGAGCTTCCAGAAGGCTCATTGGAAAAACAAAGATGGATAAAGTTCATTCAAGGCCATATGACAAAAGAGTTGTAATCCAAATGAATGATTGGGCCAACCTATTTCAGATGATGACCAAGTAATGACTGAACTGAGCTATTTTTTAGGAACACTGAAGAGGAGTGTTCCACTTACTTACAAGTCTTGGTTTAATGTTCCTGCAAGTTTGAAAAACAGACTGTGGAGCTATGTAAAGGTAATTTGCAAACTTAGCTGAATTTTAGTTAAATACATGAAACTTGTCACAAAAGTAGCATGACTGTTCTTTTTAATGTTTGATTTGTATTTAAGCAATGGTATATTATTCCGAATGAATGTGAATATTGGGCTTTGAGGTCAATTCGTGACGCCTGGAGGGGGTACAAGGGTCGTATTAAAAAGGCATACTATACGACTTATGAAACTGATGAAGAGAGGCTTGAAAATAGGCTGGACGAAATTCCACTTCAGGATTTCAAAGTACTCTTGCAGTTTTGGGGAGATGAAAAAGTTCAGGTATAATTTTAAGTTTTATCACAGATTTTTTTTCCCATTTTATTCATTTAAATCAGTTAGATAAACATATTTATTTCATGTTGTTTCAAAGTCCAAGGCCCTTACAAATTCTGCAAATCGAAAATCGTATACTGATACACACACTGCTAGCCCAGAACCTTTTTCCAAAATTCGACATAAAATGGTATGTAATTTGCTTATTTTTATGGTTGGCTAGTTTAACAATATAGGTCATATAGAGGTATGCTTGTTTAACTCGAATACAGTATCCTTATTTAGCTTGTGAATAAACTACATATCCCTGCTTAACTTGTTTAGCAATAATAGTGATATATGTTCTGGAACAATTGGTTTGATATCCTTTTACTATCTAATGTTTTTTGTATCAGTCCAATGAATCTGATGGAGAACATTATGTTAAAACTCGCAAGCGGAAAGAAGGAAAGGTGTACAAGACTGATGCTTTAATAATGAACTAAAAATTGAAAGGAATTTTATTTTCTCTTCAATCAGGTGTCAAAAACAATGATTCATTTTGCACATGATCATCATTATTATGTAACAACCCGTATTTTGATAACGTGTTATAACCATAAATCTAGGCAGAATTAAATTTTAAAATAAGAACCAAGGGAAACGGGTTACGCCATTGCGTTCGCCTCGGAATTCTGCATGAAATAAAGTCCGATTTTTCGAAAATCGGAGTCCGTATTAACAAGTTATGGCTCCGCAAAGTTTCAGAAATTTTCAGAGTTCAAAACAGTTCGAATTCGAGTTCAAATTCGAATTTCAAAACCCAGACAGACTGGGCGGGAAATTTCCCGCCCAGCACCCCAAGTCGACTGGGGGGTCGACTGGGCAGTCGACACCCCCAGGACCAGGTCAACTGCGCAGTCGACTTGGGTGTCGACCTGGTCCCCGAACCTGGTTTGGGCCTGGTTGCTCCTGCTTGACCCTGTTGGCTTGTTTGAGGGCCTATGACGATTTTTGGCGGTTCAGATCAATTCTAGAGTTTATCCTATGGCCTAAACTAGTTGTTGCAACTATAAAAACACCCTAAGACCTAGGCTAATCCACAACAAATCTTTCTAACACCATTATGCTGCTAAGTCTCCTCTTGAACCATGGCCGCCGCCTCCAACTTGAAGCTTAAACATTCAAACTAGATCCAAATCGAAGGCCAACGTTTCTACAACAATTCAAGGGAATAGATCAACATCTCAACAATGATCCTACGACAATTTTTGTTCTTAGTTCTCAAAAACCACGATCTGTAAGCCCCAGTTACTCTTAGATCTAAACTCTAAACTTAATATGGACATGTGTAAATTGAAGTTGAACATAAACATGATAACTACTTGAGACCTACTCTTGTATATCTTTGATCTATGACTATTCCTTTTTGATCTATTATTTTAGATCTACTCTTGTTCACCCTAGATCTATTCACCTTGAACCTGGTACCGTTCATATTGAACCTTGATTTGTGGAATACTGATAAGAACTTGATTTAGGGGCCTGTTCATGTCATAACCTAAACCCTATCATTATTTTAACATGCCTGTGATGTTGAAACTTTTACTAGTCACAAGTTTAGGATTATCATCTTAGGTCATTTATTGCTATGTTTATCACCCTATTTCATATGCCAGTGATGTTATGATCATATCTCAAGTTACACCATGCTTGCCTTGAAATCACCTTTGCCACTTTATACCCATCCTTGTTATGTTATTCCCTAGTTACATCTATTGCCTTGATTCAAATTCACGAGCGTTGGGATGCGATTTGGGTAGTTTAGGAAAACCTGAATTTAGTATGAACTTGAAAACATGAATATCGTTATAACTTGAGCTTGGATAGGAACATGAACTTGACATGAAATTATACTTGAAAATATGAATTTGGGACATGACACTTAGATAACTTGAACGTGGCCAACTCGAGGTTGGGTTGAGTTTGCAGTATAAATCTGCCGGGAACCGCCCGGCGAATCCAGTAACTGCAAATAATAGGACCCAATGTGAGTAGTTGGTCATATCGCACTCGAAACCCGAGGTTAGACTAGGTTATGGTGTAAAACTGCCCAGACCCGCCCGACACATCCAGTAACCATAACCAAGTCTAATGTGAGAGGTTAGCGGTGCATTAAGTAAATTAATGCCACTGGATAGGGTTAAGTCATGGACCACTTGAATATACTTAACCAATTTGACACGTTGATTTGATAGGGTTAAGTCATGAACCGCTTGAACGAACTTAACCAACCTAACACATGATTCGTAGGACTAAGTCTTGAACTAGAACGACACACTTAGTCAATTTGACATGACACGTAGATGGGGTTAAGTCTCGATTTTAAATGACAACTTAACCTGCTGAACGAAACCCTAGTTACGCGGTCCTTTTCAGTAGTAACCCACTATATGTATCACGGTACCCTGGGACTAGGCAGGGTGGGGCACGATTGCTGGGCTGGTTGTAAGCGACCAGAACGACGGCTGAGTTGGTGCGCCATTGTAGGTTCAGGCGGACTAGGGTCGTGCACTTAGTCCAGAGTTTAAAAAGTAGGCATTGGGCATCAGTAGGATTATCTGTGCATTCTTGATTCGTGTCGGTGGTTGGCACCCTAGGGCTTGATACACCCTATGGTGGACCTAACACAGGTGACTACATTCGTGATAGGGTCGTATGACACAGACACACGACGAGCTAGACTTGTAGGGAGCCGATCGATTAGATCATACCGTTGGACCCCGAATTGGGTCACTTCACGATATTGGGCCAAGGGATTATTTCTTGATTTATAGTTGACACGGGATTAGTATACCAGTATAGCTGGTATGGCGAACCTTGAATACACAATGTTAGACTTGAGTTATCTTGTTAGCTTAGTTATCATGTCAGACTTATCATCATTCCTATGTTAAGTTCAAGTTTATTCATGTCTTGTTAACTTTACTTGTTTCTATGCTGATAGTCACTAGGGCTTACCAGTCTTTTTGACTGACCCGTTTTCTTTCGCCGCTTTGTCTTTCGTTCCCCCCCCCCCCCCCAGGTTCTCTGGGAGGAAACTCTAGCTCTTAGCTTGGACTTTGCTTGCTTTCTGACAGCTCATGTACGGTTTGGTCTTGAGTTATGCTATGGCTACACTCATGCACTTTTTGGGGAATAATATTTTACTTATGTTGTTTTAAGTACTTTGCTTCTTTAGAACTTGATGTAATGAAATAATGACTTGGCATTTTGATGTAAGAGGTTTTGACTCTATTTTTCAGTAATGAGATTTGGTTTTAAAGTTTATATCCGCTGGTTTATATACTCTATTTTATCTATGTTCTATCTTGTGTTATCTCTATGCCTGTTTACTAGATAATACCCCACCAAAACTAGGGCATTCCCTTTGTGAGTGACCCTAGTGGAGATGGGGTGTTACATTTGGTATCAGAGCAGAAGGTTACCAGACTGGGCAAAAGTTTTAAAAACCTTCTGAAACTATTTTCAAAACCGTTTATAAAGAAGCATTTTTCAAGAAAAGTTTTATTTTTAAGACAAGGCTATTCCCCAAAAGCCATTAGCACTTTACTTTGTTTCCTCGTTTGAATCTTTTTCCTTTTCGCTTTTCAGCATGTCTAATCTTAACCTTCCTGAGGGAGTACCCATACCTGGCTGGTTCCGAAGATACTTGGAAGCTAGGGCCAACGGCGCGGGCCCGGCAGATATCCCTCCTCCTCCCCCGGTGGCCACGGTTCCTCCTCCTCCTCCTCCGGGTACCGCCTTCGCTAAAATATGCAAGGACTTTATAGGAATGGGCGGCAAGAACTTCGTTGGAACTGAAACCTTCGTTGAGGCGCGAAACTGGCTAAAAAAGACTGAAGACTTGTTTGTTATTTTCGATATGGAGGATCATAGGAAAGTCCAGTTGGCAGCATGGTTGTTGAAAGAGGAAGCTGCATTTTGGTGGGAAGTCACCAACGCTACCAGGCCAATTGAGACTTGGGCAGACTTTAGAGAGAGGTTTGGGCTTAAGTTTTTATAATCCGCAGAAGCGAGCCTTCAGTTGGAGAGGTTCCTGGCACTCAAGCAAGGGGACATGTCAGTTAGGGAATACGTGAATAACTTTAATCAGCTTGCTCGGTTTGGTTTGGACTTAGTCAACATGGCTGAGAAGAAGGCTCTACGCTTTGCTCGAGGATTGAGCGAGCCACTCCACACTATGGCCATGACTAATGTACCCATGGGGGCGATCTTTGAAAGCTTGGTGAATATGGACCTACTTCATGAAGAAGACGAGAATGGCAAGAAGAAGGTCAAGGCGAATGAGTCTCAAGACAAGAAGGTAGACTTCGAGAAAGGAGGAAAGAACAGCAACAACAAGAATGATAAGTCACGTGAGAAAAGAAAATGCAACTTCTGTGGTATTGACGGGCATATAGTCCAGGACTGTAGGAAGAAGAAGATGAAGATAGGAGCATGTTTTCAATGCGGTGAAATTCGACACATCAACAAGAACTGCCCTAAGAAGCAAGGGCAAGCCTCGCAAGAAGGACCTTCTAGGGGTACATCTTTAACTTCTTTTCCCTAGATACTCTGGTTATCTTGTATATCCTTTCGATCCTGTCTTGAGAACCTTAGGTAGAATCCTTTGAATGTAAACATGTATTTGAAACATGTTATGCTTGATGTTTGCGAATGGTTGCAAGTGGTTGCAAGTGATTGCTCGTGGTTGCATAACACACATTAGGCACTAGATCGGCTCAGACACATTTTCATATTGCGTATGCATGAGTGTTTATACTTATTTATGGATGAAATTGAATGTGTTATCATATGAATGTTGCATATGGATGAATGTTTGTGCACGCATATAGTGCTTACGTGATTAGGATTTGTTTGCATACATGTTGGATTCATGACACTAAACATATTTTGCATTAGAAAGATCAATCAGGCCTGATCATTTGCGTTATATAAGGAACATATACACACACTTTCTGCATATGTTCATACAACATTAGAAATCTCTTAAGGACAATGTTTGCTTGTGGATGATGTTTTGAGTAGATGGATGATGGATGGTAGGATACGTTCTTCCTAACTTAGAGATTTCGGGAGAATCCTTTAAGGAGGGGAGAATGTAACAACTCGTATTTTGATAACGTGTTATAACCATAAATCTAGGCAGAATTAAATTTTAAAATAAGAACCAAGGGAAACGGGTTGCGCCATTGCATTCGTCTCGGAATTCTGCATGAAATCGAGTTTGAGTTTTCGAAAATCGGAGTCGTATGACCAAGTTATGGCTTCCCAAAGTTTCAGAAATTTTCAGAGTTCAAAACAGTTCGAATTCGAGTTCAAATTCGAATTTCAAAACCCTGACAGACTGGGCGGGAAATTTCCTGCCCAGCACCCCAGGTCGATTGGGGAGTCGACTAGGCAGTCGACACCCCAGGACCAGGTCGACTGCGCAGTCGACTTGGGTGTCGACCTGGTCCCCGAACCTGGTTTGTGCCTGGTTGCTCCTGCTTGACCCTGTTGGCTTGTTTGAGGGCCTGTGACGATTTTTGGCAGTTCAGATCGATTCTAGGGTTTATCCTACGGCCTAAACTAGTTGTTGCAACTATAAAAACACCCTAAGACCTAGGCTAATCCATAATAAATATTTCTAGCACCATTATGCTGCTAAGTCTCCTCTTGAACCATGGCTGCCGCCTCCAACTTGAAGCTTAAACATTCAAACTAGATCCAAATCAAAGGCCAAAGTTTCTACAACAATTCAAGGGAATAGATCAACATCTCAACAACGATTCTACGACAATTTCTGTTCTTAGTTCTCAAAAACCACGATCTGTAAGCCCCAGTTACTCTTAGATCTAAACTCTAAACTTAATATGGACATGTGTAAATTGAAGTTGAACATAAACATGAGAACTACTTGAGACCTACTCTTATATATCTTTTATCTATGACTATTCCTTTTTGATCTATTATTTTAGATCTACTCTTGTTCACCCTAGATCTATTCACCTTGAACCTAATACCGTTCATATTGAACCTTGATTTATGGAATACTGATAAGAACTTGATTTAGGGTCCTGTTCATGTCATAACCAAAACCCTATTATTATTTTAACATGCCTGTGATGTTGTGATGTTGAAACTTTTGCTAGTCACAAGTTTAGGATTATCATCTTATGTCATTTATTGCTATGTTTATCACCCTATTTCATATGCCAGTGATGTTATGATCATATCTCAAGTTACACCATGCTTGCCTTGAAATCACCTTTGCCACTTTATACCCATCCTTGTTATGTTATTCCCTAGTTACATCTATTGCCTTGATTCAAATTCACGAGCGTTGGGGATGCGATTTGGGTAGTTTAGGAAAACCTGAATTTAGTATGAACTTGAAAACATGAATATCGTTATAACTTGAGCTTGGATAGGAACATGAACTTGACATGAAATTATACTTGAAAATATGAATTTGGGACATGACACTTAGATAACTTGAACGTGGCCAACTCGAGGTTGGGTTGAGTTCGCAGTATAAATCTGCCCGGAACCGCTCGGCGAATCCAGTAACTGCAAACAATAGGACCCAATGTAAGTAGTTTGTCATATCGCACTCGAAACCTGAGGTTAGACTAGGTTATGGTGTAAAACTGCCCGGACCCGCCCGGCACATCCAGTAACCATAACCAAGTCTAATGTGAGAGGTTAGGGGTGCATTAAGTAAATTAATGCCACTGGATAGGGTTAAGTCATGGACCACTTGAATATACTTAACCAATTTGACACGTTGATTTGATAGGGTTAAGTCATGAACCGCTTGAACACACTTAACCAACCTGACACATGATTCGTAGGACTAAGTCTTGAACTAGAACGACACACTTAGTCAATTTGACATGGCACGTAGATGGGGTTAAGTATCGATTTTAAATGACAACTTGACCTGCTAAACAAAACCCTATTTACGCGGTCCTTTTCAGTAGTAACCCACTAGATGTATCACGATACTTTGGGACTAGGCAGGGTGGGGCACGATTGCTGGGCTGATTGTAAGCGACCAGAACGACGGCTGAATTGGTGCGCCATTGTAGGTTCAGGCAGACTAGGGTCGTGCACTTAGTTCGGAGTTGAAAAAGCAGGCATTGGGCATCAATAGGATTATCTGTGCATTCTTGATTCGTGCCGGTGGTTGGCACCCTAGGGCTTGATACACCCTATGGTGGACCTAGCACAGGTAACTACATTCGTGATAGGGCCGTATGACACAGACACACGACGAGCTAGACTTGCAGGGAGCCGATCGATTAGATCATACCGTTGGACCCCGAATTGGGTCACTTCACGATATTGGGCCAAGGGATTATTTATTGATTTATAGTTGACACGGGATTAGTATAACAGTATAGTTGGTATGGCGAACCTTGAATACGCAATGTTAGACTTGAGTTATCTTGTTAGCTTATTTATCATGTCAGACTTATCATCATTCCTATGTTTAATTCCAGTTTATTCATGTCTTGTTAACTTTGCTAGTTTCTATGCTGATAGTCACTAGGGCTTACCAGTCTTTTTGACTGACCCGTTTTCTTTCGCCTCTTTGTCTTTCGTTCCCCCCTAGGTTCTCAGGGAGGAAACTGTAGCTCTTAGCTTGGACTTTGCTTGCTTTTTGACAGCTCATGTACGGTTTGGTCTTGAGCTATGCTATGGCTACATTCATGCACTTTTTGGGGAATAATATTTTACTTATGTTGTTTTAAGTACTTTGCTTCTTTAAAACTTGATGTAATGAAATAATGACTTGGCATTTTGATGTAAGAGGTTTTGACTCTATTTTTCAGTAATGAGATTTGATTTTAAAGTTTATATCCGCTGCTTTATATACTCTATTTTATCTATGTTCTGTCTTGTGTTATCTCTGTGCCTGTTTACTAGATAATACCCCTCCAAAACTAAGGCATTCCCTTTGTGAGTGACCCTAGCGGAGGTAGGGTGTTACATTTGGTATCAAAGCAGAAGGTTACCAGACTGGGCAAAAGTTTTAAAAACCTTCTGAAACTATTTTCAAAACCGTTTATAAAGAAGCATTTTTCAAGAAAAGTTTTATTTTTAAGAAAAGGCTATTCCCCAAAAGCCATTAGCACTTTCCTTTGTTTCCTCGTCTGGATCTTTTACCTTTTTGCTTTTCAGCATGTCTAATCTTAACCTTCCTGAGGGAGTACCCATACCTGGCTGGTTCCGAAGATACTTGGAAGCTAGGGCCAACGGCGCGGGCCCGGCAGATATCCCTCCTCCTCCTCCCCCGGTGGCCACGGTTCCTCCTCCTCCTCCTCCGGGTACTGCCTTCGCTAAAATATGCAAGGACTTTATAGGAATGGGCGGCAAGAACTTCGTTGGAACTGAAACATTCGTTGAGGCGCGAAACTGGCTAAAAGAGACTGAAGACTTGTTTGTTATTTTCGATATGGAGGATCATAGGAAAGTTCAGTTGGCAGCATGGTTGTTGAAAGAGGAAGCTGCATTTTGGTGGGAAGTCACCAACGCTACCAGGCCAATTGAGACTTGGGCAGACTTTAGAGAGAGGTTTGGGCTTAAGTTATTATCATCCGCAGAAGCGAGCCTTCAGATGGAGAGGTTCCTGGCACTCAAGCAAGGGGACATGTCAGTTAGGGAATACGTGAATAAGTTTAATCAGCTTTCTCGGTTTGGTTTGGACTTAGTCAACACGGCTGAGAAGAAGGCTCTACGCTTTGCTCGAGGATTGAGCGAGCCACTCCACACTATGGCCATGACTCATGTACCCATGGGGGCGACCTTTAAAAGCTTGGTGAATATGGACCTACTTCATAAAGAAGACGAGAATGGCAAGAAGAAGGTCAAGGCGAATGAGTCTCAAGACAAGAAGGTAGACTCCGAGAAAGGAGGAAAGAACAGCAACAACAAGAATGACAAGTAACGTGAGAAAAGAAAATGCAACTTCTGTGGTATTGACGGGAATATAGTCCAGGACTGTAGGAAGAAGAAGATGAAGATAGGAGCATGTTTTCAATGCAGTGAAATTGGACACATCAACAAGAACTGCCCTAAGAAGCAAGGGCAAGCCTCGCAAGAAGGACCTTCTAGGGGTACATCTTTAACTTCTTTTCCCTAGATACTCTGTTTATCTTGTATATCCTTTCGATCCTGTCTTGAGAACCTTAGGTAGAATCCTTTGAATGTAAACATGTATTTGAAACATGTTATGCTTGATGTTTGCGAATGGTTGCAAGTGGTTGCAAGTGATTGCTCGTGGTTGCATAACACACATTAGGCACTAGATCGGCTCAGACACATTTTCATATTGCGTATGCATGAGTGTTTATACTTATTTATGGATGAAATTGAATGTGTTATCATATGAATGTTGCATATGGATGAATGTTTGTGCACACATATAGTGCTTACGTGATTAGGATTTGTTTGCATACATGTTGGATTCATGACACTAAACATATTTTGCATTAGAAAGATCAATCAGGCCTGATCATTTGCGTTATATAAGGAACATATACACACGCTTTCTGCATATGTTCATACAACATTAGAAATCTCTTAAGGACAATGTTTGCTTGTGGATGATGTTTTGAGTAGATGGATGATGGATGGTAGGATACGTTCTTCCTAACTTAGAGATTTCGGGAGAATCCTTTAAGGAGGGGAGAATGTAACAACTCGTATTTTGATAACGTGTTATAACCATAAATCTAGGTAGAATTAAATTTTAAAATAAGAACCAAGGGAAACGGGTTGCGCCATTGCGTTCGTCTCGGAATTCTGCATGAAATCGAGTTTGAGTTTTCGAAAATCGGAGTCGTATGACCAAGTTATGGCTTCCCAAAGTTTCAGAAATTTTCAGAGTTCAAAACAGTTCGAATTCGAGTTCAAATTCGAAATTCAAAACCCAGACAGACTGGGCGGGAAATTTCCTGCCCAGCACTCCAGGTCGATTGGGGAGTCGACTAGGCAGTCGACACCCCAGGACCAGGTCGACTGCGCAGTCGACTTGGGTGTCGACCTGGTCCCCGAACCTGGTTTGTGCCTGGTTGCTCCTGCTTGACCCTGTTGGCTTGTTTGAGGGCCTGTGACGATTTTTATCGGTTCAGATCGATTCTAGGGTTTATCCTATGGCCTAAACTAGTTGTTGCAACTATAAAAACACCCTAAGACCTAGGCTAATCCATAATAAATCTTTCTAGCACCATTATGCTGCTAAGTCTCCTCTTGAACCATGGCCGCCGCCTCCAACTTGAAGCTTAAACATTCAAACTAGATCCAAATCGAAGGCCAAAGTTTCTACAACAATTCAAGGGAATAGATCAACATCTCAACAACGATTCTACGACAATTTCTGTTCTTAGTTCTCAAAAACCACGATCTGTAAGCCCCAGTTACTCTTAGATCTAAACTCTAAACTTAATATGGACATGTGTAAATTGAAGTTGAACATAAACATGAGAACTACTTGAGACCTACTCTTGTATATCTTTGATCTATGACTATTCCTTTTTGATCTATTATTTTAGATCTACTCTTGTTCACCCTAGATCTATTCACCTTGAACCTAATACCGTTCATATTGAACCTTGATTTGTGGAATACTGATAAGAACTTGATTTAGGGGCCTGTTCATGTCATAACCTAAACCCTATTATTATTTTAACATGCCTGTGATGTTGTGATGTTGAAACTTTTGCTAGTCACAAGTTTAGGATTACCATCTTATGTCATTTATTGCTATGTTTATCACCCTATTTCATATGCCAGTGATGTTATGATCATATCTCAAGTTACACCATACTTGCCTTGAAATCACCTTTGCCACTTTATACCCATCCTTGTTATGTTATTCCCTAGTTACATCTATTGCCTTGATTCGAATTCACGAGCGTTGGGGATGCGATTTGGGTAGTTTAGGAAAACCTGAATTTAGTATGAACTTGAAAACATGAATATCGTTATAACTTGAGCTTGGATAGGAACATGAACTTGACATGAAATTATACTTGAAAATATGAATTTGGGACATGACACTTAGATAACTTGAACGTGGTCAACTCGAGGTTGGGTTGAGTTTGCAGTATAAATCTGCCCGGAACCGCCCGACGAATCCAGTAACTGCAAACAATAGGACCCAATGTGAGTAGTTGGTCATATCGCACTCGAAACCCGAGGTTAGACTAGGTTATGGTGTAAAACTGCCTGGACCCGCCCGACACGTCTAGTAACCATAACCAAGTCTAATGTGAGAGGTTAGGGGTGCATTAAGTAAATTAATGTCACTGGATAAGGTTAAGTCATGGACCACTTGAATATACTTAACCAATTTGACACGTTGATTTGATAGGGTTAAGTCATGAACCGCTTGAACACACTTAACCAACCTGATACATGATTCGTAGGACTAAGTCTTGAACTAGAACGACACACTTAGTCAATTTGACATGACACGTAGATGGGGTTAAGTCTCGATTTTAAATGACAACTTAACCTGCTGAACGAAACCCTAGTTACGCGGTCCTTTTCAGTAGTAACCCACTAGATGTATCGCGGTACCCTGGGACTAGGCAGGGTGGGGCACGATTGCTGGGCTGATTGTAAGCGACCAGAACGACGTCTGAATTGGTGCGCCATTGTAGGTTCAGGCGGACTAGGGTCGTGCACTTAGTCCGGAGTTGAAAAAGCAGGCATTGGGCATCAGTAGGATTATCTGTGCATTCTTGATTCGTGTCGGTGGTTGGCACCCTAGGGCTTGATACACCCTATGGTGGACCTAGCACAGGTGACTACATTCGTGATAGGGCCGTATGACACAGAAACATGACGAGCTAGACTTGTAGGGAGCCGATCGATTAGATCATACCGTTGGACCCCGAATTTGGTCACTTCACGATATTGGGCCAAGGGATTATTTCTTGATTTATAGTTGACACGGGATTAGTATACCAGTATAGTTAGTTTGGCGAACCTTGAATACGCAATGTTAGACTTGAGTTATCTTGTTAGCTTAGTTATCATGTCAGACTTATCATCATTCCTATGTTTAATTCCAGTTTATTCATGTCTTGTTAACTTTACTAGTTTCTATGCTGATAGTCACTAGGGCTTACCAGTATTTTTGACTGACCCGTTTTCTTTCGCCTCTTTGTCTTTCGTCCCCCCCCCCCCCCCCCCCGGGTTCTCTGGGAGGAAACTCTAGCTCTTAGCTTGGACTTTGCTTGCTTTCTGACAACTCATGTACGGTTTGGTCTTGAGCTATCCTATGGCTGCACTCATGCACTTTTTGGGGAATAATATTTTACTTATGTTGTTTTAAGTACTTTGCTTCTTTAGAACGTGATGTAATGAAATAATGACTTGGCATTTTGATGTAAGAGGTTTTGACTCTATTTTTCAGTAATGAGATTTGGTTTTAAAATTTATATCCGCTGCTTTATATACTCTATTTTATCTATGTTCTGTCTTGTGTTATCTCTGTGCCTGTTTACTAGATAATACCCCTCCAAAACTAGGGCATTCCCTTTGTGAGTGACCCTAGCGGAGGTGGGGTGTTACAATTATTATAGAATTAGATCCTGTTTTGTTGAAACCGATAGCATGATCGATCATAGCAATGGTTGTGATCTTTTACTTTGGGTTTCAGTATGTATATGCCGCAATTCTTGTTTAAGAAACTTATTTAAAAATTGTTAATTTTATTTAATATCACATTTTAAAACTGCTTTATTTTGCAGGAGAAGATTGAAAAAGCAATTTGTGAAGGAAGCATTGATGGAGTTTTTCATGAACTTGTTTCTGATGGAAAGTCGCACGGTCCATCATGGCTTATAGGACGGCACGCTGCTTCAACAGCAGGCACATACATACAGGAGCTGGCAACGAAGATAAGGGAGGATATAGCCAACAAAGCGAAGCAAAGGTGAACAAGATGGTCCAAAGTGAATTTGATGCAAAGGTAGACGAAAAAGTTCAGGAGAACTTGACAAGGATGCTGAAGAAATTGGGTGAAGTAAACCCGCACATGCACATTGATATTGGGGATTTTTGTGCGACAGTTCGCAGTGAAGGCACTGAAACTGAAAGCAGTGAAAGCAGTGCAGGCTCGCGCTCTTTGTCATGATATTGGGGATCTTTGTGCGCAACTGCAGTGAACATGAATTGGTATTTAGTACGTGCTAGCTGTGTTTGTAAGTATGCTCTGTGAACATAATTTTTCTGGCTACGTTTGTAAGTATGTTTGTAAGTACTAATATTTGTGTCGCTTGTGAATCTTAGATAATCAGTAGTCTAATTCATCAGTGTGATGTTAAATTCTGTAATGTCGCAGTATGTGATTTAACGTTGTCATAGCTCTTATATAATGTTGCTGTATGTAATGTGAATTGTTGCCATTGTTATGATATGGTGTTGCCATTGGATGGTCAAAGTGTTGCATAGATTAATGCATGTGGGTCTCACAACATGATTCTGTGAACCCGGGTTATAGATTTTAGTGGACGCCACATTTTTGTAAATTTAGTACCTGTGGCAACACCTGTGATGATGTTGCCTTAGGGTCGCAAATGTGTTTCCTTTGACTCTAAGGCAACGCGGCAACCCTAAAAAAGTGTTGCCACATATCATTTTTTGCCTATACCAACACTTTTTGGCACCTACTGCACCATTTCTCTGGGGTTGCTGTAGGCCATCTATGGCATAGTGTGTCCTTTCTTTCTTTTCTCCTCCACTCCACTAGGATCACATCATAGATATTGATGGATTCAGATAACTTAGGGGATTCATTTCGTAGGTCTGTTATTTCAATTTGTTGGTGTTCTTTCTTCTATCTTATGTCTTTTTATTTGTGTTGGTTTGATTTGGCGCTTGATAGGGGAAATGTTTTTTTTTTTGTACCTATACTATAATTTAGTATATATGGCTGAGATTATGTGAGACATTTAGCTTATTTGTTGTTATGACTTACTCTAAATAAAACTTTGATTTTTGGATAAGAAATTGTTTTATTTTAATGTTTTCGCTATATTTATTTTCATATCTTGTGGATCTTAACCTATGTGATTGTTTCATTATATTTAGACTCTTCACATATCTTAGCATGACCACTTTAGAGGTGTGTCAATAGGTATGGGGTGTCGCACCGATCATTCATAGGTATTGATACCCATAAAAGTAGGGGAAGTTTACCCCCTCCCCCACATAGTTGGAACTAACCTCGCATCAAAGTAGTACTTATCATGGATAATATATCACATTAGTCTGAACATTTGTAGGTTTCGATAGCTATAATATCTAAGATAATTTATCCTATAGAATTGAGACTAACCTAGCATTTGTTATGTTAAACCTTCGCCTTTGCGGAAGCGACTAGGATCTTGTTCATCCAATTACTTAAAGAAGATTTCTATGGAAACAAACGCAAATATGAAATCACACGCGCAAACACAAAATATTACACCCAACCACCCTCTTTATTGATTCTCAAAACGAATTTTGTTTACACACACTGGTTCAATAACCAACAATAAACAAACTACAAGAATCAATAACCTTATTGAGAAAGTGAAAGAATATCTAGATGACTACGACTCTTGTTGGAGAAGGATACAATGAAGAACGACGGCTAACCCTTGGAATAATTAATTCAGTCTCAATCCCATCCTTTTAATCCAACCCTAGATGCTGCTTTTATAGGAGAATAGAAGCCCTAGGAAAATACCCAATTTGCCCCTTCATTACTTGCAGAATAAGTCACAGAAAAGACCAAGTCAAAAACGTAGGAAACCCCGCTCAGACGTCTGACCCAGATTGGTCAGACGTCTGTACCTGCTCTCAGGTTACCAAAACCCTGACAACAGACGTCTGACCAAATGCTGTCAGACGTCTGTGCTGAAATGCAGCACAAAACCGCTTCCCCTTGCCTTCTTTCTGCCGCTGCTCCATCTCCTCTATTGCCAAGCACATCCACACCTCGTCTTCATCAACATATGTGATTTCATGTCACAAATCACAACACTCCACCTTGATATGAAATCGCATCACATCAAACTAACTTCCAACACACAAGTCATCTAGCTCTTTCAACGACACCTACTCTCAATTAAACCATTACAAACACAAACCACCACCTGCCAAAGATGCATCTTCCCCTCAAGATGCACCAAGCAACACTAATGGTCTAAAAGTGCTTATAATACCACACGGATCTCCACCTTGTGGTTTTTCTGCATCGACACCTGTCTATCACTTGACCTGAGCTCCTTCCTTGATCACCCTGGATCCCTCGAGCATCATCAACATGAAGACCCCTGTCTAACACATCAGCAGTGACCAAATTAACCTCTCCACCTTGCTGTGGACTAGGTTCTTCAACCGTCACTCGCCTTCCACTATCGACCACAGAACCAACCAATCTATACAGGTTTCCTGCCTCTAAGACACCTCTCATCACAACACGATCGCCCTTCCTCACTCTCAAAACTACACCTCGAGTATCATAAATGCAACCACAACGGTCTAACTGACCAAGAGAAATGAGGTTATGCGAACTAGCGGGCACATGCCTAACTCCAGAGACTTCCCTTACCACGCCATCATGCATACGAAACCGGATAGATCCAATACCACAAACTGGTAGCTCTACTCCATTGGTTGTTATAATCACGTCGACATCCTTCTCATAAGAAGAAAAACACTTCACATCCTTACAAATGTGAAAATTGGATCCTGAATCCATCTTCCAAGGATTAACTTTGCTAAATAGGACATCACTAGAAGTATCGCTAATGGAACTTGCAGCAATATCTGCCTGTGCCTCATTACTTCCGTCACCATCCGCAGCCTTCTTCTTATCCCTCTGATAAGCATAACAATTCTTGTGTATGTGACCTTCCTTACCACAATAATAACAAGCACCTTTACCATTAGCCCCTTTCTTCTTTCTTCTTGTATCTTTCCCCGAGTCCTTTGCTACCATGGCTTCACCTTGAACTGATTTAAAACCCGACCCTTTTCTCCTTAGTTCCTCATTCAAAAGGCTGCTTCGTACCGTTTCCAAAGAGATGGCTCCACCAGCATTGGAGTTACTCAATGAAACAACCAAAGTCTCCCAACTTTCTGAAAGCGAATTCATCAGCAAAAGAGCCTGCAACTCATCATCAAAATTAACCTTCAAATTTGCCAATTGATTGATCACATCTTGAAATTCATTTAGGTGCCCTGCAACAGACTTCTCCTCATCCAATCTCAGTTGAACAAGCTTTCGAACCAGAAAAGCCTTACTTGTAGCACTCCTCGACTCATACAAAGATACCAACTTGTCCCACAAATCCTTCGCGGATTCACAATTAGCCACATGATGGAATACCGAATCACCAAGGTATTGCCGAATCAAGGCAATAGCCTTCTTATCCATCTTCTTCCACGTTCCCTCATTCACATCTGAGCGATTCTCCGCATTTCCAACAATCGGATCATGAAGATGATTGAGGCAAAATACATCCTCCATCTTAGGCTTCCAAATCCCCTAATTTCTTCCATCAAAAACAGTCATCTTCGGAAACGCCATCATATCCGTCATAAAAATAATAATTGATTTTTCCAATCCAAAATCACTCTAAGCTTTGCGATGATCTTGCTCTGATACCAACTATTGTGGAAACTTCGCCTTTGCGGAAGCGACCAGGATCTTATTCATCCAATTACTTAAAGATGATTTCTATGGAAACAAACACAGATATGAAATCACACGCGCAAACACAAAATATTCCACTCAACCACTCTCTTTATTGATTCTCAAAAAAAAATTGTTTACATACACTGGTTCAATAACCAACAATAAACAAACTACAAGAATCAATAACCTTATTGAGAAAGCAAAAGAATATCTAGATGACTATGACTCTTGTTGGAGAAGGAGTACAATGAAGAACGACGGCTAACCCTTGAAATGATTAATTCGGTCTCAATCCCATCCTTTTAATCCAACCCTAGATGCTGCTTTTATAGGAGAATAGAAGCCCTAGGCAAACACCCAATTTGCCCCTTCATTACTTGCAGAATAAGTCACAGAAAAGATCAAGTCAAAAACGCAGGAAACCCCACTCAAACGTCTGACCCAGATTGGTCAGACGTCTGTCCCTGCTCTCGGGTTACCAAAACCCTGACAATAGACGTCTGACCAAATGCTGTCAGACGTCTGTGCTGAAACGCAGCACAAAACCGCTTCTCCTTGCCTTCTTTCTGTCGTTGCTCCATCTCCTCTATTGCCAAGCACAACCATGCCTCGTCTTCATCAACATATATGATTTCATGTCACAAATCACAACAACATTATCGTGACTTAACCATATTATCATCCCACTAAATACACACACATACACATACGCTCTCTACTTAGCCCATCGAATGAAAATAAAACCTTGTAAGGAAACTCCCTTAATATGTTATAGATAGGATATCCCCTCTTGTTAAACAATTAATCAGTCGCCTTTCTAATTGCGAGATTCAATTTGAATTCCTAATATGATATGTAATTTATATTGTCATAATAGTATGTTAACTGTGGTAATATATATAAACATGCTCCTATTTTAAAAATTCTAGCATGTGTAATTTATGCCCTTACTTGACGTCAAATGTCAATTCGTACAATCCAAAAATAATACAAGTCTTCTTTTTCTTCCAACGAAGCCCATAACATGAGTAAATATTAGAGATTTCAATATTGCCTCAAAAAATACAGAACTATATACAACAATCTTAACAAAAATTACATTAATTTGTGGAATTTATTTAAAATTTTAGATCTTACGTCCCTATTTTAGTTTCTACTCAGTGCATTCTTATTTTGATGCAATATTTAAACTTTTATACATAATAAAAGGTACAAATTATGAATATGAATAACTCCATACTCTATACTTAATTACCTAATAACGGAACGCTAAGAGGAAGAGGAGTCGAAAAATATTAAATTATAAAATTGTAAAACTGCTATTTTAATTTAATTGAAACTGAGATTTATAACCAAGAACTGACATTATGCATATAGGAATTTTGTGTGATTCAATAATATTTGTATTTTCTATTCAAAAATTCCTAAGGCATATCCAAATCCTCAAATACAATAAACAAATACTAGAATAAGAATACAAAGGTCGCCTCTTATAAGTCATCCTTAGCTTTTTTGAATGGTATTCTATTGCACCAAAACACATAAATTACCCTTCCTTATCTTATACACACACACATACACACACACACGCGCGCGCGCGTGCAGTTAAAGCGCTCAGTGGATCTAATGCGGTGGAGGTGCAAAAAGATATAGAGAGGAAATAACAGGATATAGCAGATGATTCTAAAAGAGCATATAAAACTTGTATTTACTGCTTAATATATATATATATATATATATGTATGTATGTATGTATGTATATAATAAATAAATAGAAAATCAACATTTAATTTAATTATAATTAGTACATTATTAATTCTAAATAAAAACATATGCAAATATATGTATGTACATGTAAACTTTCATTTAGCTTGATTAAATTTAATAGTATATTTTGGTGTTTGCTATTCTGAAAAATATATGTTGAAAAATTCTATTAAAAAGCAAGATTTATAATGTATAAAAGTCAATTTTATATTCGGTTCGTATATAGAAGATATAGCGGAACAAAGCTGAAATAATGGGATATATTTGGAATAACATAATATAGCGGGGCTTTAAGCAGAAAGGCTATTTCATAGGTTTTTGGAAATAGTATAGCGGTAGAAATCCGCTACACGATATAGCAAGTATATAGTAGGGTATATCGGGAAAATTAACTGCATATATACACACACACATGTGCGTGTGTGCGTTGTTGGGTTTAGAAGAGTAGCAGAAGAAACGAATTTAGAAGATGGACGAGATTGACATCCTTACATGAATTATGAATCGAACCAAAGGAAGAAGTAGTGAAATCTTGTTGTCATTCTCAAATAATTTATGGGAATAAAAGTGGAGGTGTAGAGTCATATTTATAGGTGTTGAAATACACTCGAGTCATATGGTGAAGTTAGATAAGAAACGGACAAATCCAGACCTTTAGAAATAAAAACTTAACTCTAGCCGCCAAGAATAGGACAGTTGATCATTCCTTATCACTGGTCAATAGCAACTGCTAAGATCGGTGGGTCGACTCCTTGGCTAGATTTTGGAAAGAAAAAAAAATGGCCTTGTCATTTAATTACTTCTTATTCCATTCTAACATTAATTTCTTAACTTTAACGGTCTTCTTAGCCCCAAGCTAATCTTGATTACTCTCTAAAATTAAAATTAAAATTTAATTATTTACTCGAATTTAAATTTAAATTATTCCAAATTTGAAAATTTCAAACGTTCATAACTTTAACGTGTAAGCTCCATTTTCAACATATTATATATGAAAGTTGTTCTAAATTTCGCTTCGAACGCAATAATATTACTTTCGGGGTCAAATTCTTATTTTTATAAAAAAAAATATTTTTAGCTGTGCCTTATTTAATTTGTTTCTCTAAATTTATCTTTATGGTTAATTTTACGAGGATTACAACACGTCTATGGAGATTAGAGAGAATTTCATCATGGCATTTTGGTCCAACCATTCACTTGTATACAAGTTTAACTTGTTTGCTGCTAAGTGCATAACAAGCTTTGGAATTTTATACTACCATTAGGCTACATATGAAGTTCAAGACTTTTCATATTTTTGTTATTACACGTCTTGAATTCAGATCGTCGTTATCAAACCTGTTTTTCTTATTGTGCATCACATCGATATTATCAAATTGTCCGTTGTTTTCCCTTTAACAAGTTAGTCATATAACTCCCAACGAAATGGCATGTTTAAAGGTTAAAATTTCTCTTTTACAATTTTTCTAATAATAAAACCTTATAGATTAAATTAACACATTACTGAGCATCAATGGTTCGAATTTGATCTTGATCTAAAGTCATTTGGCCTTCAAATGAGAGGCTTTTGGTCTAATTATCGATAAATTGCTATAAATCTAAAACCAAAGTTCGATATCATGCAATCATTTGTTTTTTTCATAATCTTCTGAAAATAAGTCAAATATACTTAGATCAGCATAATATCCAATAATTTTTTTGAAGATTATTCCATTTTATATCATTTTATCATGCTAAATATAATTAAAAATTCATCAATAATTATTCAAAGTCTAAAAGATATATTTTAGTTTGTAAATATATCACACAAAGCCAACTATATCGAAGTTGATTAACGGACCGACTAAAAGTCATATAAATTGATAGCTCCCAAGGTTATCATCCATGATGACTTAATTTTCCATACTTTTATTATTCAAGAAATCATCCATGATAGCTGACAAATATCTACCCATGAATCCATGATGAGTAACATAGTCATTAATGATAGCGCTTTGCTTTTATAAGTCAACCCACAAAGGCTTCTACTACTACTAGTCGATGGCTTTTGGGAATCAACCCACTATAGCTCCTCCTTGTTGACCTGGGATGGCTAATATAGTTGGGGCTTAACTATACATACGCACATGTATGCGTATGTGTATATATATGAATATGTATATGTATGTATGTCATATGCTAGAAACAAAAGATATTTATTTCAAACAAGATGTTGATTAGATAATCAAATTACTTGATGACCCTAGTATAGTAATATTTCCCTTATATTATGTCCTAACTTCTATAACATAACCTTACATTCTTTACCCGACTAAGTTTAAAAAATTTAAAAGCCGGAAGCTCACTCAGACACCCCGTTCACTCACCCTTAAAACCAAGAACACACCCTCAGTTCCCATCGTTTGAATGCACACCCCATGCATAAGTAAAACTCAGATCTACAACTTTCTTTAATGTTAAATTTGAACTTTATTAAATGTAAATAAATTCTTCACTGAAATTGTCCAAAAAGGGATTGCGAAGAGTCCAAGTAGAATTGAAGGTTTTACCGTACGCCCAATTCATTCTTACGTTGAAAGGTTTACATCACAAGAAATCCAAACAAAATTGGCCTTCATTTTTTATAAAAGAAGATAATTTTAGGGTACTTTAATCAAAATAATTTTTTTTAGTGGAAAGACATGATGCAATTGCCTATAGTATGAAAATTTTGTCATGTTTTAATCAAATATATATTGTAATACACCATCAAAATTTTGAAAGGAAAATAGCATGAATCTACCAAAAATTCAGCATAAAAAGATTATGGTAGCATCGATACGGTAATACATTGGAAATTTTTGAAATTTATCTACAAACATGACATATGTCTACTATCTAGATTTTACCTATCACTAAAACTAGATAAATAAATACGCGATTGTGTTTTAGTTTTTTCCATAGGCTACTATTCAATGACAATTTTAAAACCGTGGATAAGATTATTCACCTTGTACAAAAGTGTACTCCATGTCTATTCTAACAAAATAAACGAGAAAAATGTAATTAATTAATTTTAATTAATCAAAGTGGTATATGACTATAGGGAAATGTTTATATGTAACACCCCGCCTCCGCAAGGGTCACTCGCAAAGGAATGCACTAGCTTTAGAGGGGCATTATTGGTAAACATGCACAGAAGTATCACAAGACAGAACATATAAAATAGCGGAAGTAAAATCAAACTTTCATAACATGAATAAATAAGGTCTAAAGCCTTTTACATCAGAGTACATCAAAACCTGTCTTGCAATAGTAAAGAAGCATAAAGACATTTTTCCAAAATTATTCCCTAAGTAAAACAGTAAAGTAGCCATAGCCAAGAAAAGTCCAAGCCATCCATGATGACCTTCAAGCAGAAGAAGTCCGAATTAAACAACAGTATTTCCTCCCTGTAACCTAGGGGGGAAACGGAAGACAAGAAGCGAAACAAAACGGGTCAGTCAAAAAGACTGAGTAAGCCCTATCTACTATCAGCATAAAAACTAGTAAAGTTAACTGACATGAGAAACTGAGATGAACATAAGCATGATGACACGATAGATAAGCTAAATCAAAATAACAGGATGAACTACTGAACTCAGATAAACTAAGGTGTCATGATAAATTACGATGTCAAGATAAAACAAGGTATCCCATCGTCAGGTTCTTATCAAGTATAATATCCCCAAGATATCTATCACGTATAACGTCCCATGGTATCTATCCTGTATTTTAGCTCTGCACCTACCATACTAGTATCCCCACCGTATCACGTGTTAACCATGAATGACCCTTACTCAAAAGTCGTGTAATGGTTCATGTCAACCTAATATATCGCATTTATAGGTTACTCAACTCGTATGTTTCTTTCCATGTAAATGTTCAGTTCCTTGCCGTAGACCGTACGGGCTTTCCCATGAGGTTCTATACTACTCCAATGTAATTCCATGATCCTTAAGCTCGTTTGGACTGTTACCCTAGACCAAGCTAGGCTTTCCCAACATGAATCATCGTTTGTGCAACTAGGACTTATGCCACCTAGGACCGCTAGTGATTATGCTTACCTATTGCACGTTTTCGTATTTCGGTTTAGGTTCAACCACCCAGGGCCACTAGGAATTACGCTAACCGTCAACCGCGCCCTTTTTCCCACGCATTCATCGTGAATCGTTTTTCCATGACTGTATGCACATGTATCACATCGTGCCATCCGAGTCCTGTCACAGGGCAGATCAAGAAATACAGGACTCGGTCGAGAGCTTTCGATTTATCTGCCGATGCAGATGCTAAGGTCTGTTTTTTTCTATACGTGGCTATGGTCCCACGAGACCACTCCCTCAACTAGTGAAAGACAAGACAGGATAAATCCTGTATGAGAACACACTACTGGCCAACCCACAATCCTAGCCTTACCGCAACCATAATTAGATAGCAATTATGGTCTTTTGGGTGTTCTCTGCCTTTCCGTACGTACACGCTTGACCAAAGATGGTAGGTAGCCTGACGAAATGCTATCTAGGGCACGACCGTGTATCGTCGACTATCCCCTATGCATCCCCGTCTTTAGGTTGCTCGTATAGCAACCAAGGCATACTCTTGGTTCTTCTAACGCAGAACTTAACCTCTCATGAGCCTAGTATGATCACCTGGCAGCTCACAGAGGGATACCAAGAATATCCTTACGTTCCTCGAAGCCGCTGCTTCGTTACCCAGTTCGCTGGAGCCTTTATCTAAATCAGATAACTTGCTCCTACTCGTGTGCTTAAACGATGACCTACCGTATAAGGTTACTCATCTATCTATGAACTGGTCTAAATTTTCTTGACTAAGAATTATTACTTAGTTATTCTTCAACTAAGGTTTACCACTTAGCCTCATTCCCGTTATCCCTGTTAATTACGGTTTATCCACCTAATTCTCTGAACTAGGGTTTATATAATGGATTAAGTGTCACTTAAGTTCATGACTTAATCCGTCTACAAATCATGTCAAAATTGGCTAAGTATCCAAGTCCAAGACTTAACCCTACAAACCATGCTCAAGTTGGTTAAGTATGTATTAACTTGACCCTATCAAATTACTGAGTCAAATTGGTCAAGTGTATTCCAACGATTCGTGACTTAGCCTTATCATGTTATCACGTTAGATTGGTTAAGTATTGGTTAACTTAACCTTTTCAAATAACCGGGTTGGAGTGTTTAAGTATAGGTTACTTAATCACTTCAAAATTACCGAGTTAGATTGGTTAAGTGTTGGTTAACTTAACCACTTCAAAATCACCGAATTGGATGGGTTAAGTCTAGGTTAACTTAACCACATCCCCTAACTGTATTATATGGTTAAGTGTAATTAGGAAAGCTTAATTAACCGTATCAAATTCACGTGTTGGTTTGGTTAAGTGTTAGTTAACTTAACCCCATCCACTAGTCGTATAAAAATGGTTAAGTGTCATTAGGCAAATCAAGTTACTTAACCTACCCAACCTTGTCATGTTTTGTTAAGTATCGTTAGCCTAATCAAATTACTTAACCCATGTGTCCATGTCATATTTGGTTAAGAGTCATTAATCAAATTAACTTAACCCTATCATGTGGCATTAATTACTTAATGCACCTCAACCTCTCACATTAGACTTTGTTGTGGTTACTAGTTAAGCCGGTCGGTTCCGGGTAGCTTTACACCACAACTTGGTCTAACCTCGGGTTTAAGCACAACATGACCAACTTCTCACATTGGGTCCTATTGTTTGCAACTACTAGTTAGGCCGGTCGGTTTCCGGGTAGTTTTACGTTGCAAACTCAACCCAACCTCGAGTTGGTCACTTTCATGTTTAGTCTAGTGTCATGTTCATATTCAAGTTTTTAAGAATATGGGTAGACCTAACTCAATAGGTAAATTCCCAATTCCATAGTATGGGTAGACCTAGCTTAATAGGTAAATTCCCAATTTCATATTTTCAAACATACTCACATGTCAACTTCCATGTTATATTTCAAGTCATGTTTTCAAGTTGTATTTTCATGTCATTAGAAATAACTCATAACATAACCCAACGCTTTTAAACTCGCATATACGTTCGCAACAACGTAATGGATTAAAAGAAGAGACTTGGCAAAGACATGACAAAAATGGATATTAAGCCACAAGTTAATCATGGTGGCAAATGAGGCACAAATGTGTTCATTAACTTGCATGTTACATTCTTAAGCCTCAAAACATGCATAATCCCAAACTTGGCACATAAGCGAATCATGGTGACAAAAGACATGGAATGATGACTAGTAACTCGCATATATCATCATATATGGGTTATGACTTCATATGCAAGTTGACATAAAGGTTATGAAGGTTCTCATGTTGCATAATGCAACTTTTCAACATAAAGGTTGTAGCTTTTAGCCCACAAGATCAAGATAATGACTTCATAAACTTGCATGACATGATATCATGTATCATACTTAATGATCAAACCCAAACTTGCAACATGAACATTTAACTTCATAGTTAATATCTAAGAGTAGGGAAAGGGCTTACATTGCTATGAAGGCACAAATCGAAATGCAAAACAAAGATTGAGACGAAGCTCTTATGCAATCAAATAAACCCAATATGAAAGCTCCAAATCAATAAAAACCCTTGCTTTGAAATAGAAATGTTGCAACTTGACTTGAATGCAAGCTAACAACATCCATTCATGCTTGAAAACACTTGAATGAACATGAATCTCTCATAGTAATTTACTTAGGAATTTTAGAATGAGAGTGGAGGCCATGAGAGTAATAATTTTGCCATAGTTTAGTTGCATGAATGAATAATGAGGATTTAGGGGTAGGTTAGGGGCTTATTTATAGAGATTAGGAGTGATTAGGACCTTAGGATTAACCCTAGGATCAACCTGAACCATCAGATTTCGAACCAGGCCCAAAAACCTAGCCAAAACAGAAAACAGGTGCACCAGGCAAAACTGCCCGGCCACCATAAGTCGACCCCCAAGTCGACAGGGCTGTCGACTTGGGTCAAGCCATGTCGACTCCCAAGTCGACAGGGCTGTCGACTTGGGGTACCTGGCGGGAATTTTTCCCGCCTAGCCTTCCAGCCCTAATTTTCGAAATTAGAACTCGTTTTTGAATTTGAATTTTCTGAAAACTTCGTCGGACCATAACTTGGTCATACGGACTCCGATTCTCGAAAACTCAGAGTCTATTTCGCGTATTTTTCCGAGACGAACGCAATGGCATAGCCCGTTTTAATTGATTCAGAATTTAAAATTAAATTCTGCCTTGATTTTCGTTTTAACATGTTATCGAAATACAGGTTGTTACATTCTTCCCACCTTTTAGGATTTCGTCCCCGAAATCTCCAAGTTAGGAAGAACATATCCTACCATCCATCATTCATATACTCAAAACATCATCCACAAGCAACCATTGTCCTTAGATGATTTCTAATGTTGTATGAATATATGCAAAACGTGTGTGTACGTGCTCCTTAGCTAATGCTAACGATCAGGCCTGAATAATCTTTCTAATGCAAAATATGTATAGTGCCATGAATCCAACATGTATGCAAATAGTCCTAGTCATATAGATACTATATGCGTGCACAATCATTCATTCATATGCAACAACCGCATGATAATACATTCGATTTCATCCATAAACAAGTGTAAATACTCGTGCACATGCAATATGAAATGTGACCGAGTCGAGCTAGTATCTAATGTGTATTCGCGCATCCACGAGCAACCATATCAACCATAACATGTTCAAAATACATGTTTATATCCATAGGGTTCTACCTAGGATTCCCTGAAACAGGGTCGAGAAGATAAACAAGACAAACTCCTTACGGGGTTTGTAACAGAAAATAGGACCGAGAGGATGTCCACAAAAGATAGCCTACAAGTAAGCTCTACGGAAAACAGGGATCAAGGATATACTCCCAAAAAGAGATATCATGCGCGTATCTAGTCTTTGACCATCAAAGTCGTATTTCCTTGAGCTTTATTCCATTGTGCCTTGACCGTCTTTTAACTTCGCGATTTCGTAGCTTCTTATTTCCTGTTTCCATAACATGAGCTGGAACTCATTTCTTCGTCGCCTCTCGTTCCACTTGCACTTATCCTTTTTCTAGAATACTTGGCGCAAACATGACTGCGTACTCATGATCTCATGCAAGCTTTCCAAAATTCACTAGTGAATCTTGGATCTCATTTATATACTTTAAGGTATTCCATGTAGAAGAACTTTCTCTTGAAAGTAAACAGATGTCAACCAGGTTATCAAGCGCACTTACTAGGGTGATCTCTATAACCCATGCATAAATGAAGTAAACCATCCGTCTTATCGGCGAACACCACTCGATCGGGCTTCAAATTTCCAATAAAGGCATCAAGGGATTCTAAGTAACTAGTCATGACAGAACCTCAAAAAGGTTACACGATACTTCGAGGGTATTACCAAGGCTAGTCAAAAGATCTAACTACCCTCCTATCAAAACCGAGAGTGGCACCCCCTACTGGATAACCACTTCATCCCTAGAATCCATCCATAGCTTATAAACATAAGCATTATTTCCAAACTCAACACTTGGCATAGACATTCTCAAATCCAAACAAGTCATGCATAAATGGACTGATTCTCCAATAGGACTTTGAGACAAAAATGGGATTCTCTATTACGCTAGTACTTAAGGTGCAGAGACTCAACTATCGAAGCAGACTTAAATGATACGAAAAACGAAGTCCTAACGGGATGATAGAGAAGAAAAGCTAAACCTTTAACAAGATCGTTACCCTCCTTCCGAGGTACCCTAGAAATGAGAGCATACTATTGCCCTCTCGATGATCTTGTCCTTGTCCCATAATACTTAACTATCCGCCCCGTTTTACCATGCCAAAGGTACTCTCTCGTCATGGGTTTCATTGTTCATCTTTCTCCCTCCTTTGAGGACTAAGCCATACCAACAAGTTGCTCATCCTTAAGCTCGTATCCTTTATCCTCTTTCTCACTATCCTTTCTTATAACGCAGTCACTGGTCTCTCGAGAATCACCTCCATCGTATGGAAAGCACTTTTGTAGATAGAAAAGACTAGTCGCAGTTAAAACCACTGTGACTACAGATGGAGGAAAGAAAGGAAAAGAGATTCAATTAAGGAAACAAGGATAGTGCTAATGGCCTTTGGGGAATAGCCTTTTTCTTTTAAAAGAAAATTTTCTTGAAAAATGCTTCTTCGTAAACGATTTTCAAATAGTTTTCAGAAGGTCTTTAAAAACTTTTTGCCCAGTCTGGTAACCTTCTGCTCTGATACCACGTGTAACACCCCGCCTCCGCTAGGGTCACTCGCAAAGGAATGCACTAGCTTTAGAGGGGCATTATTGGTAAACATGCACAGAAGTATCAGAAGACAGAACATATAAAATAGCGGAAGTAAAATCAAACTTTCATAACATGAATAAACAAGGTCTAAAGCCTTTTACATCAGAGTACATCAAAACCTGTCTTGCAATAGTAAAGAAGCATAAAGACATTTTTCCAAAATTATTCCCTAAGTAAAACAGTAAAGTAGCCATAGCCAAGAAAAGTCCAAGCCATCCATGATGACCTTCTAGCAGAAGAAGTCCGAATTAAACAACACTATTTCCTCCCTGTAACCTGGGGGGGAAACGGAAGACAAGAAGCGAAACAAAACGGGTCAGTCAAAAAGACTGAGTAAGCCCTATCTACTATCAGCATAAAAACTAGTAAAGTTAACTGACATGAGAAACTGAGATGAACATAAGCATGATGACACGATAGATAAGCTAAATCAAAATAACAGGATGAACTACTGAACTCAGATAAACTAAGGTGTCATGATAAATTACGATGTTAAGATAAAACAAGGTATCCCATCGTCAGGTTCTTATCAAGTATAATATCCCCAAGATATCTATCACGTATAATGTCCCATGGTATCTATCCTGTATTTTAGCTCTGCACCTACCATACTAGTATCCCCACCGTATCACGTGTTAAACATGAATGACCGTTACTCAAAAGTCGTGTAATGGTTCATGTCAACCTAATATATCGCATTTATAGGTTACTCAACTCGTATGTTTCTTTCCATGTAAATGTTCAGTTCCTTGCCGTAGACCGTACGGGCTTTCCCACGAGGTTCTATACTACTCCAATGTAATTCCATGATCCTTAAGCTCGTTTGGACTGTTACCCTAGACCAAGCTAGGCTTTCCCAACATGAATCATCGTTTGTGCAACTAGGACTTATGCCACCTAGGACCGCTAGTGATTATGCTTACCTATTGCACGTTTTCGTATTTCGGTTTAGGTTCAACCACCCAGGGCCACTAGGAATTACGCTAACCGTCAACCGCGCCATTTTTCCCATGCATTCATCGTGAATCGTTTTTCCATGACTGTATGCACATGTATCACATCGTGCCATCCGAGTCCTGTCACAGGGCAGATCAAGAAATACAGGACTCGGTCGGGAGCTTTCGATTTATCTGCCGATGCAGATGCTAAGGTCTGTTTTTTTCTATACGTGGCTATGGTCCCACGAGACCACTCCCTCAACTAGTGAAAGACAAGACATGATAAATCCTGTATGAGAACACACTACTGGCCAACCCACAATCCTAGCCTTACCGCAACCATAATTAGATAGCAATTATGGTCTTTTGGGTGTTCTCTGCCTTTCCGTACGTACACGCTTGACCAAAGATGGTAGGTAGCCTGACGAAATGCTATCTAGGACACGACCGTGTATCGTCGACTATCCCCTATGCATCCCCATCTTTAGGTTGCTCGTATAGCAACCAAGGCATACTCTTGGTTCTTCTAACGCAGAACTTAACCTCTCATGAGCCTAGTATGATCACCTGGCAGCTCACAGAGGGATACCAAGAATATCCTCACGTTCCCCGAAGCCGCTGCTTCGTTACCCAGTGGGATTAATTAAGTCTAGGCTAACTTAACCCCATCCGATTTCCATGTTTAGACTAGTTGAGTCTAATCTTAACCCCATTCGTTAACCGTATTTTTCGGTTAAGCGTCATTAAGAAAACTTACTTAACCTTACCAAGTTATCGCGTTGGATTGATTAAGTGTTGGTTAGCTTAACCCCATCCACTAGTCATATAAAAATGGTTAAGTGTCATTAGGCAAATCAAGTTACTTAACCTACCCAACCTTGTCATGTTTTGTTAAGTATCGTTAGCCTAATCAAATTACTTAACCCATGTGTCCATGTCATATTTGGTTAAGAGTCATTAATCAAATTAACTTAACCCTATCATGTGGTATTAATTACTTAATGCACCTCAACCTCTCACATTAGACTTTGTTGTGGTTACTAGTTAAGCCGGTCGGTTCCGGGTAGCTTTACACCACAACTTGGTCTAACCTCGGGTTCAAGCACAACATGACCAACTTCTCACATTGGGTCCTATTGTTTGCAACTACTAGTTAGGCCGGTCGGTTCCGGGTAGTTTTACGTTGCAAACTCAACCCAACCTCGAGTTGGTCACTTTCATGTTTAGTCTAGTGTCATGTTCATATTCAAGTTTTTAAGAATATGGGTAGACCTAACTCAAAAGGTAAATTCCCAATTCCATAGTATGGGTAGACCTAACTTAATAGGTAAATTCCCAATTTCATATTTTCAAACATACTCACACGTCAACTTCCATGTTATATTTCAAGTCATGTTTTCAAGTTGTATTTTCATGTCATTAGAAATAACTCATAACATAACCCAACGCTTTTAAACTCGCATATACGTTCGCAACAACGTAATGGATTAAAAGAAGAGACTTGGCAAAGACATGACAAAAATGGATATTAAGCCACAAGTTAATCATGGTGGCAAATGAGGCACAAATATGTTCATTAACTTGCATGTTACATTCTTAAGCCTCAAAACATGCATAAACCCAAACTTGGCACATAAGCGAATCATGGTGACAAAAGACATGGAATGATGACTAGTAACTCGCATATATCATCATATAAGGGTTTTGACTTCATATGCAAGTTGACATAAAGGTTATGAGGGTTCTCATGTTGCATAATGCAACATTTCAACATAAAGGTTGTAGCTTTTAGCCCACAAGATCAAGATAATGACTTCATAAACTTGCATGACATGATAGCATGTATCATACTTAATGATCAAACCCAAACTTGCAACATGAACATTTAACTTCATAGTTAATATCTAAGAGTAGGGAAAGGACTTACATTGCTATGAAGGCACAAATCGAAATGCAAAACAAAGATTGAGACGAAGCTCTTATGCAATCAAATAAACCCAATATGAAAGCTCCAAATCAATAAAAACCCTTACTTTGAAATAGAAATGTTGCAACTTGACTAGAATTGTAACAACCCGTATGTTCAATAACCTGTAATAACATAAATCGAGGCAGAATTTAATTCTAAAATGGGAATCAAGGGAAACGGGCTATGCCATTGCGTTCGTCTCGGAAAAATACGCGAAATAGAGTCCGAGTTTTCGAAAATCGGAGTCCGTATGACCAAGATATGGCCTCGCGAAGTTTCACGAAAATTCCCAAATTAAAGTATACTTAATTAAGTGAAATGGGTTGTGTAGATATATATATATATATATATTGATATATATATATATATAATTGAAAATTTAATAAATAAATATGCAAAAATGCTCAAAACAGCGAATTGGGAGAGGGGAATAACCGAACCGGCCGATTTTTGAAGTCGACCCGAGCTCGCTGGGTCGACTAGGGGTTAATCCAGGGTGTTTGGCTGTCAACCCGTGGGCCGATTCGCTCAAGTGCAGATTTTGCATTTGAATGGTTCTCATGGTCCATCTTTAATCTAAAGGCCCTAGATGGTTCCTACACTTGACTTCTTCCCCAAGACATGCTTTGATGGCTTGGATTGAATCTAGGGTTAATCCTATGGCCTAAAACACTTGCCTAATCTATAAATAAGACCCTAACCTACCCTAATTCATTCATAATTAAACCTAGTGACTAAACTATGGCAAAATGCTAGCTCTCATGGCCTCCACTAATTTTATGAAGAGGGTTGCATACTAATCACTCTCTAATCAACTTCTAATCCCTTCTTAGCATCTTAATCTTCTTCATTTGGTGTTCAAAGTTGCTAGTTGTGAGTTTCTATCACTTTGATGATCTTTTGGTAAACTAATTAGATGAGATGTGATGAGATTTATGGTTTTGTATGTGGGTTAATGAGCTTTGAATCATATGATATGATGTTAGCATTAATCTTATGTTTATGCATGTTGAGTATGTAAGCTTATGCAAGTTTAATATGATGTATGTTATGTTTGCATGATGCTAAATATGCAAGTTGTGGGCTATGTAATCATATGCATGTTATGCAAGTTCATGGTAATATGCTATGCAAGTTACATGTATGTAAATATGCAAGTTACATGTTTGTTAATATGCAAGTTACATGTATGTAAATATGCAAGTTACATGTTTGTTAATATGCAAGTTACATGTTTGTTAATATGCAAGTTACATGTATGTAAATATGCAAGTTACATGTTTCTTTATATGCAAGTTACATGTTTGTTAATATGCGAGTTACATGTATGTAAATATGCAAGTTACATGTTTATTAATATGCAAGTTCATGATGACACATTATGCAAGTCTATAAGCTAATATGCAAGTTTGTTATGCAAAATGAATATGTAAGTTATGTGACATATTATATGCAAGTTATGTGACATGTTATGCAAGTTCATATGCAAGTTATGTATTTGTTAATATGCAAGATGGCACCTTTGAAACATGTTCATTCATATGCAAGTTGACACCTTTTATATGTGTTATATCATGAACGAAATTACGTGGGAACGATGGGGTAATTAAATGCATAAGTTAATAAGATTGTGTGAAATTAATATAATTATGCATAACACAAAATAAATAAACATAGTATGGGAATTTGCCTATTTGGTTAGGTGTACCCATACTATGTGTTGGGAATTTACCTATTGAGTTAGGTCTACCCCATGGGAATTTACCTATTAAGTTAGGTCTACCCATGTTAAGAAAACTTGATTAATTAGGGATAATTAATATAAAATTATGAGGGTGATTAATTAGGTGTAATTAATTGACTAAGACACGAGGTTGGACTCAGTTGTAGCGTAAAACTGCCCGGACCCAACCGGCTTAACCAGTTGCTACAAATGTTAGCCCAATGTGAGAGGTCTTAGGCACAAACTAAATACGTAATTAATGTAAAGACACGAGGTTAGACTCTGTTATGACATAAGGCTGCCCGGACCCAACCGGCTTAACCAGCGGTCATAAAAGACAGTCTAATGTGAGAGGTCTTTACAAAGGTTACGTTCTTAATTAATTAATTAAGAAACACTTAACCATATTAGCATGTAGAGGGACATGAGGGGTTAAGTGGGTGCCTCGGGTGGCATGAGAAAATCTAGTGGTTGCCTTGGGTGGCAATAGAAAATACGATTAGAATACTTAACCAAAATGGAACATGTAATTAAAACATGATTAAAGGGTTAAGTGGGATATACTAGAAAAAGGGACAAGCTTAGGTGGGTAGCTTGTGGAGGCCCATTTCAACCAGTAACCCATACGTATCTTTGTGGGCTCGACCCATGTCGAGGACGGGACACGCATACTGGGCTTGACTGTAAGAGGCAAACGGGTTAGCGGTGGCAACGCAAGTCCAACGGGCTTCATATGCGTGAGTGGGCCCGGGCTGGTAGGTAAGCCGTTGTTGCATCGAGTAGATATAAGCCGTGCACCTTTAGTTCCATCAGGTTGCCACATTGGGGAATGATACATCCCACGGTGGGGCCAGCACGGGTATCTACGTTAGGGAGCCGATCGAATGGGAAGTAGTGTGTACACCTAGTGGATTGTAGGGCCCCGTGGCGCCTACTTGGTCACCTAGGGGTGCGCAGGTACTAATTAGTAAATTTTATAAGTCCTTGGGTGGGATCAACCTTTAAGTTAGGAACGACTGGTGTGGTGCAGTTTAGTAATTTACCTTAGGGAGGGTAGATGCGTCTTTATCCTTTATCTTCGTTTAGTTGACTGCTTAGGGTAGCCATTCATCCCTATATGTTACCGTATATCAGTTTATGTCTTCTCTGGTTACTTTAACGATTGTATTGTTAAAGTTATAGGACTCGCTCAGACTTATGTCTGACCCTGTTGTTTTTATCTTTTTCCCAACCCTCAGGTCCTACGGTGGATCCTAGCAGTAGTGGAGCTTGATCGGATTGCTGTTCCAGTCTTTAGGAGCTTGGATAGATGTAAAGCTCCAGTTATCCAGTTATCTTTTCTTTTGTTTGGCTATTGTATGAGAGTGGGATTATGTACTTCTTTATTTTGATGGATATTGTACTTGACCTTTATTGTGGTTTTATGATGTAACCAGACATGTTTTACTTCCGCTGTTATGAGATGATGTTTTAAAATTTCAAGTACTATTTATATCTGTCTTGTTGTAATTTTTCTGTTCTATATTCACTAAAATACTCCACCGATGCTATGGCATTCCCTTAGTGAGTGATCATAGCGGGAGTGGGGTGTTACACGTGGTATCGGAGCTTAAGGTTACCAGAACAGATAAAATTTTTGAGAAAAACTACTTTCTAAGAGTATTTTCGAAGAAAGGATTTTTAAAAGCATGTCTTCTAAGAGAAAAAGTTTTTGAAAAAGAAAAGCATAATCCCCAATAGCCATATCTTTATCTTTCGGAATCTCCTTTTTGAATCTTTCCTCTTTCGTTTCAGCATGGCTGAAGATCTTAACATCCCGGAGGGTTTAGTTATACCACTATGGTATAGGAGGTTGCAAGAGGCTAGGGCCGCGGCTGCGGGTCCGGCCAATGCTACTACACCAGAGACAACCGCTCCTCCTCCTCAGCCTAGAGTGGATAATTTTGCTAAGGTTTGCAAGGAGTTCAAGGCTATAGGAGGAAAACCTTTTCTTGGTTCAGAGACTTTCGTAGAGGCTAGAGATTGGCTTAAGGAAGTGGAAGAGTTGCTAGATATCTTTGAAGTGGAAGAGGGAAAGAAAGTCAAGTTGGCGGCTTGGTTAATGAAGGGAGAGGCCTCATTCGGGTGGGAGGTCACTAATGGAGAACGCCCTGTTGACTCTTGGGCAGATTTTAAGCAAAGGTTTGGGGCTAAGTTTCTCTCAAGGGCGGAAGAGAATCTGTTTATGGAGAAGTTCTTGAATTTGAAGCAAGGGAATCTCACGGTGAAAGAATATGTCAACAAATTCAATCAATTAGCAAGGTTTGGCATAGAGTTGGTGAATACACCGGAGAAGAAGGCTTTGAGGTTCGTTAGAGGCTTGAACGAACCATTGCAAGGAATAGCTATGACTCACATTCCTATGGGGGCCACTTTTGAGAAGCTTGTCTACATGGCACTTATGCATGAGGATGATAAGAATTCTAAGGCACCAGAGAAAAAGGGGGATCAGAAGAAACCGCAACAGCAACAACAAGGCAAGGGCGGAAAAGGCAATGGTGACAAAAAGAAGACGAAGAAGAAGTGCTTCAATTGTGGAACACCAGGACACCTTAGTAAGGATTGTCGCAAAAAGAAGAAAACCGGTTGCTTTCATTGTGGTGAAGCAGGGCATCTTGTGAAAAACTGCCCAAAGAAGGGGCAGAAGACGGGGTCTACCTCAGGAGGCCAGGTGCAAGCTCTTATAGCACCACCTCAGTCAGGGGGGCAAGTTCAGGTTCTCTCAGTTCCACCGATTCAGCAGAGAGGTAGAACTATTTCCGTTGAAAGTCTGGTTTTTCTGTTTGATCATCCAGTTCGTACTTTGTTTGACTCTGGCGCATCGCATTCTTTTATCTCATCATCGTTAGTTGAGTCACTGCACTTAGACACCAGTCTAGTTGATGATCCCTTGGTTGTCTCAAACCCAATTGGGGGCTCCATATATCTGTCTATGATATGTTTGGGTTTGAAGATTTCTATACTTAGCGTTGAGTTTAGATGTGATGCTTTTGTATTGGGCTTCACGGGCTATGGGTTGATCTTGGGCATGGACTGGTTATCCAGTAATGGTGCCGTTCTTGATTGCGAAAGGAGAGTTGTCAGGCTCATGACCCGCTTGGGTAACACTCTCGAGATCTCTTGCAATCCCATGGAATCTGTTTTGCTAAGTTATCTTGAATCGCTCGATGCTTCGGTCGAGAGTTTGTGTTCTGTCAGAGTAGTCCGGGAATATCCGGATGTGTTTGAAGAAGTAAAGGGTTTGCCTCCGAAGCGGGAGATAGATTTCCGAATTTATTTGGTGGATAATGCCAAACCAGTGTCTTTGCCAGTACGCCACATGGCTCCTCGTGAGAGAAGAGAACTTCATAAGCAAGTAGGGGAGTTGCTTGAGAAGGGGTTCATAAGGCGAAGTATATCGGAGTGGGGAGCTCCAGTAGTGTTTGCCACGAAGGCGGATGGGTCCCTCAGACTTTGTGTGGATTATAGAGAACTTAATAAGCTCACGAAGAAGAATAGACACCCATTACCGAGGATAGATGATCTCTTTGATCAGTTGGTTGGCGCGTCAGTATTTTCGCAGATGGACTTAGCTACAGGGTTTCATCAGTTAAGAGTGGCGGAGGACAGTATAGAGAAGACTGCTTTCCGGACTCCGGATGGTTTTTATGAGTGGCTAGTGATGCCATTTGGGTTGACAAACGCCCCTGCATACTTTGTTGATCTCATGAGTAGAGTGTTCAGAGAGTATCTGAATAAGTTTGTAGTAGTTTTTGTGGATGACATCTTGGTCTTTTCCAAGAATGAAGAAGAGCATGCCTTACATCTCAAGGAAGTGTTGGAGACTCTTCGAGCGCATAGTCTTAAAGCTAAATTCTCTAAATGCCATTTTTGGAGAAGAGAAGTGCGATTCTTAGGGCATGTGGTCTCTAAGGAAGGGATAGCTGTGGATCCCGCAAAGATAGTATCTATCCAGGATTGGAAAGTTCCTAGAAATGCTACCGAGGTAAGAAGTTTCTTGGGGTTGGCAGGATATTATAGGAAGTTCATCAAAGACTTCGCGAAGATATCAGCCCCATTAACCCGCTTGACGAAAAAGAATCTGGTTTTCTCGTGGGATGTAGATTGTGATGATGCTTTCCGACGGTTAAAGAGAGCTTTGACCACCGCTCCAGTTTTAGTGCTCCCGGATGGGAGTAAGCCGTTTGTTGTTTATACCGATGCTTGTGGAACAGGATTAGGCGCAGTCTTGATGCAGGAGGGAAGGGTAATAGCCTATGGAGGGAGACAATTGAGAGTGCATGAGAAGAATTACCCTACCCATGATCTAGAGTTGGCCGCGATTGTTTTCGCACTTAAGTCTTGGCGCCATTATCTTCTTGGTGAGAGATTCGAGTTGTTCACCGACCATAAATCATTGAAGTACTTATTCTCTCAGAAGGATTTAAACTTAAGACAGCAAAGGTGGATGGAGTTCTTAGCATCCTATGATTTCGAGATAGCGTATACCCCTGGTAAGGGTAACGTGGTGGCAGACGCCTTAAGTAGAAAAAGGCTATCTTTGAGTCCATTGTTCGTGGAACGACGAAGCTTGGAGTTTCTTTCTTTGTTTGACTTCAGACCTTCTGTTGATTTTGTACCTGGTTTGTTGGCATCCTTGGAGGTTAGACCTACTCTTTTGAGACGGATTGGCGAGGCTCAGCGAGACGACCCACAGTTGGTTGTGTTGGTAGAGAAGCTTATAAGAGGGGAGTCGTCCAGCCATTTGGGTAGATACACCATAGATGATAAGGGATGGTTGCATAGAGACGGTAGACTTTGTGTACCGCAAGATGAGGGTTTGAAGAAGGCTATTTTGGATGATGCACATCGTTCAAGAATGACTATTCATCCCGGTGGAGACAAAATGTACCAAGACATGAAGAGAGTTTTCTTCTGGGCCGGTATGAAGAAAGATGTGGCCGAGTATGTGGCTAGATGCTTAGTGTGCCAACAAGTTAAAGTGGAGCAAAGGAAACCCGGTGGGTTGCTACACCCATTGGAAGTTCCACAGTGGAAGTGGGATAGTGTCTCGATGGATTTCATCGACGGGTTACCGAGATCGAGGAAGGGCAATACGGGAATTTGGGTTGTGGTAGACAGACTTACCAAGAGTGCCCATTTTATACCCGTAAAGAGTAAGAGGACCGCTCCATGGCTTGCTTCAGTCTATGTTAGAGAGATTGTTAGATTGCATGGCGTACCATCCAGCATTGTGAGTGATCGAGATCCTATTTTCACTAGTGAGTTTTGGAGAAGTTTGCAAGAGGCGGTAGGGACTCAGTTGTGTTTGAGCACCGCATATCATCCTCAGACGGACGGTCAGACTGAGAGGGTGAACCGTATCTTAGAAGATCTTTTGAGGCTTTGTATCTTGGATTTTGGAGGTACATGGGAAGAACATCTTCCTTTGGTGGAGTTCGCATATAATAACAGCTTTCAGTCCAGTATTGGTATGGCTCCTTTCGAAGCTCTTTATGGAAGGCCTTGTCGATCTCCTACATGTTGGTGGGAATCTACGGATAAGATCTTGCTTGGGCCGGATATGGTTAGAGAGACTTCAGAGAAGATTGATTTAATTCGAAAAAGGATGAAAGCAGCGCAAGATAGACAGAAATCTTATGCGGATCGGAGAAGGACGGATCTTGAGTTTGAGGTTGGGGACATGGTTTTTGTCAAAGTATCTCCATTGAGAAATGTTGTTCGCTTTGGGTCCGTAGGGAAGTTAGCACCGAGATTTGTGGGGCCGTTTCCTATTAAGGAAAGGATTGGACGGATGGCATATAGGGTGGAGTTGCCCGACAGACTTAGTGGTGTTCATGATGTATTCCATGTATCACATTTGAGGAAGTGCTTACATGAGACCGCGGAGGTGGTAGAGCCGAGCTTGCTTAGAGATGTAGAGGTAGAGCGTGATGCGACGATTCGACGAGCTCCTACTCGCATCCTTGGGTCAGAAACTAGGAAGTTGAGGAACAGAGAAGTTCAGCTAGTTAAAGTGCAATGGGGAGATGACGAAAGCAATGCTACTTGGGAGACGGAAGCAAAGATGCGTTCTTTGTATCCATTTCTTTTTGAGAGTATGTCTTTTAACTTCTCCTTTATTGCTTGTCTAGTACTTATCTTATCTTTAGTATATCCTCTCGCTAATACCTATGACCTTTAGATAGGGTAAAACCTATGGTTGAAACATGTGTTTGAAACATGTTATGGTTGATGGATGCATATGGATGCAATTGTTTGCTAGTGGTTGCTCGTGGATGCATATACACACACATTAGGCACTAGATCGGCTCAGTCACTTCATGTTGCATGTTGCATAAATGGATGTGGTAGTTAGATTGATGGATGTATCATGGCTGTGTTATCATATGGATGATGCATTTTTGTGTATGGTTGTGCACGCATGTAGAAATTTGTATGTGTCAATAGGGTTTCGCATACATATTGGATGCATGGCACTATCATGGTTTGCATTAAGGAGGTTTACTGTATCAGTAACCGCCTGATTTTTGCATTAGGTAAGTACATATACACACACTTTTGCATATATCCATCCAGCATTTAGAATCTTGTAAGGACAATGATTGCTCGTGGATGATGCTTTGAGTAGATGGATGATTGGATGGTAGGATACGTTCTTCCTAACTTGAAGATTTCGGGGACGAAATCCTTTAAGGAGGGGAGAATGTAACAACCCGTATGTTCAATAACCTGTAATAACATAAATCGAGGCAGAATTTAATTCTAAAATGGGAATCAAGGGAAACGGGCTATGCCATTGCGTTCGTCTCGGAAAAATACGCGAAATAGAGTCCGAGTTTTCGAAAATCGGAGTCCGTATGACCAAGATATGGCCTCGCGAAGTTTCACGAAAATTCCCAAATTAAAGTATACTTAATTAAGTGAAATGGGTTGTGTAGATATATATATATATATTGATATATATATATATATATAATTGAAAATTTAATAAATAAATATGCAAAAATGCTCAAAACAGCGAATTGGGAGAGGGGAATAACCGAACCGGCCGATTTTTGAAGTCGACCCGAGCCCGCTGGGTCGACTAGGGGTTAATCCAGGGTGTTTGGCTGTCAACCCGTGGGCCGATTCGCTCAAGTGCAGATTTTGCATTTGAATGGTTCTCATGGTCCATCTTTAATCTAAAGGCCCTAGATGGTTCCTACACTTGACTTCTTCCCCAAGACATGCTTTGATGGCTTGGATTGAATCTAGGGTTAATCCTATGGCCTAAAACACTTGCCTAATCTATAAATAAGACCCTAACCTACCCTAATTCATTCATAATTAAACCTAGTGACTAAACTATGGCAAAATGCTAGCTCTCATGGCCTCCACTAATTTTATGAAGAGGGTTGCATACTAATCACTCTCTAATCAACTTCTAATCCCTTCTTAGCATCTTAATCTTCTTCATTTGGTGTTCAAAGTTGCTAGTTGTGAGTTTCTATCACTTTGATGATCTTTTGGTAAACTAATTAGATGAGATGTGATGAGATTTATGGTTTTGTATGTGGGTTAATGAGCTTTGAATCATATGATATGATGTTAGCATTAATCTTATGTTTATGCATGTTGAGTATGTAAGCTTATGCAAGTTTAATATGATGTATGTTATGTTTGCATGATGCTAAATATGCAAGTTGTGGGCTATGTAATCATATGCATGTTATGCAAGTTCATGGTAATATGCTATGCAAGTTACATGTATGTAAATATGCAAGTTACATGTTTGTTAATATGCAAGTTACATGTATGTAAATATGCAAGTTACATGTTTGTTAATATGCAAGTTACATGTTTGTTAATATGCAAGTTACATGTATGTAAATATGCAAGTTACATGTTTCTTTATATGCAAGTTACATGTTTGTTAATATGCGAGTTACATGTATGTAAATATGCAAGTTACATGTTTATTAATATGCAAGTTCATGATGACACATTATGCAAGTCTATAAGCTAATATGCAAGTTTGTTATGCAAAATGAATATGTAAGTTATGTGACATATTATATGCAAGTTATGTGACATGTTATGCAAGTTCATATGCAAGTTATGTGTTTGTTAATATGCAAGATGGCACCTTTGAAACATGTTCATTCATATGCAAGTTGACACCTTTTATATGTGTTATATCATGAACGAAATTACGTGGGAACGATGGGGTAATTAAATGCATAAGTTAATAAGATTGTGTGAAATTAATATAATTATGCATAACACAAAATAAATAAACATAGTATGGGAATTTGCCTATTTGGTTAGGTGTACCCATACTATGTGTTGGGAATTTACCTATTGAGTTAGGTCTACCCCATGGGAATTTACCTATTAAGTTAGGTCTACCCATGTTAAGAAAACTTGATTAATTAGGGATAATTAATATAAAATTATGAGGGTGATTAATTAGGTGTAATTAATTGACTAAGACACGAGGTTGGACTCAGTTGTAGCGTAAAACTGCCCGGACCCAACCGGCTTAACCAGTTGCTACAAATGTTAGCCCAATGTGAGAGGTCTTAGGCACAAACTAAATACGTAATTAATGTAAAGACACGAGGTTAGACTCTGTTATGACATAAGGCTGCCCGGACCCAACCGGCTTAACCAGCGGTCATAAAAGACAGTCTAATGTGAGAGGTCTTTACAAAGGTTACGTTCTTAATTAATTAATTAAGAAACACTTAACCATATTAGCATGTAGAGGGACATGAGGGGTTAAGTGGGTGCCTCGGGTGGCATGAGAAAATCTAGTGGTTGCCTTGGGTGGCAATAGAAAATACGATTAGAATACTTAACCAAAATGGAACATGTAATTAAAACATGATTAAAGGGTTAAGTGGGATATACTAGAAAAAGGGACAAGCTTAGGTGGGTAGCTTGTGGAGGCCCATTTCAACCAGTAACCCATACGTATCTTTGTGGGCTCGACCCATGTCGAGGACGGGACACGCATACTGGGCTTGACTGTAAGAGGCAAACGGGTTAGCGGTGGCAACGCAAGTCCAACGGGCTTCATATGCGTGAGTGGGCCCGGGCTGGTAGGTAAGCCGTTGTTGCATCGAGTAGATATAAGCCGTGCACCTTTAGTTCCATCAGGTTGCCACATTGGGGAATGATACATCCCACGGTGGGGCCAGCACGGGTATCTACGTTAGGGAGCCGATCGAATGGGAAGTAGTGTGTACACCTAGTGGATTGTAGGGCCCCGTGGCGCCTACTTGGTCACCTAGGGGTGCGCAGGTACTAATTAGTAAATTTTATAAGTCCTTGGGTGGGATCAACCTTTAAGTTAGGAACGACTGGTGTGGTGCAGTTTAGTAATTTACCTTAGGGAGGGTAGATGCGTCTTTATCCTTTATCTTCGTTTAGTTGACTGCTTAGGGTAGCCATTCATCCCTATATGTTACCGTATATCAGTTTATGTCTTCTCTGGTTACTTTAACGATTGTATTGTTAAAGTTATAGGACTCGCTCAGACTTATGTCTGACCCTGTTGTTTTTATCTTTTTCCCAACCCTCAGGTCCTACGGTGGATCCTAGCAGTAGTGGAGCTTGATCGGATTGCTGTTCCAGTCTTTAGGAGCTTGGATAGATGTAAAGCTCCAGTTATCCAGTTATCTTTTCTTTTGTTTGGCTATTGTATGAGAGTGGGATTATGTACTTCTTTATTTTGATGGATATTGTACTTGACCTTTATTGTGGTTTTATGATGTAACCAGACATGTTTTACTTCCGCTGTTATGAGATGATGTTTTAAAATTTCAAGTACTATTTATATCTGTCTTGTTGTAATTTTTCTGTTCTATATTCACTAAAATACTCCACCGATGCTATGGCATTCCCTTAGTGAGTGATCATAGCGGGAGTGGGGTGTTACAAGAATGCAAGCTAACAACATCCATTCATGCTTGAAAACACTTGAATGAACATGAATCTCTCATAGGAATTTACTTAGGAATTTTAGAATGAGAGTGGAGGCCATGAGAGTAATAATTTTGCCATAGTTTAGTTGCATGAATGAATAATGAGGATTTATGGGTAGGTTAGGGGCTTATTTATAGAGATTAGGAGTGATTAGGACCTTAGGATTAACCCTAGGATCAACCTGAACCATCAAATTTCGAACCAGGCCCAAAAACCTAGCCAAAACAAAAAACAGGTGCACCAGGCAAAACTGCCCGGCCACCTTAAGTCGACCCCCAAGTCGACAGGGCTGTCGACTTGGGTCAAGCCATGTCGACTCCCAAGTCGACAGGGCTGTCGACTTCGGGTACCTGGCGGGAATTTTTCCCGCCTAGCCTTCCAGCCCTAATTTTCGAAATTAGAACTCGTTTTTGAATTTGAATTTTCTGAAAACTTCGTCGGACCATAACTTGGTCATACGGACTCCGATTCTCGAAAACTCAGACTCTATTTCGCGTATTTTTCCGAGACGAACGCAATGGCATAACCCATTTTACTTGATTCAGAATTTAAAATTAAATTCTGTCTTGATTCTCGTTTTAACATGTTATCGAAATACGGGTTGTTACATTATATGTATAGACATAAGGCTAATCCTACTCCAATCCAACAAAATGCTAACTAGCCACGATTTTATAAAAAAATAAGGGTGAAAATACCTTATTTTTGTTATTTTTTTTTCTAGTTTTCTGCATATCACTTAGTTGCTCAACGTGATACCATAGAGTACTACGTAGTTGTCCTACGTGGTTCTTGAAGCCACTACGGAAGGTAATTACATGTTATTCTAAGAAATTACGTAAGGTATGTACGTGGTACTCTGAAAATCGCGTAGTTACATTACGTAAAAGAGTATTTTTATTTTTTATTTTTTTTTATTTAAATTCAGTGGGGAACTACTCAGCAAAAGCGAGGCTTTCATCGGTTTTTTCAACCTCCATGAGGATACCAACCAAATTATTGAGTTGAGTAGAATTTGTTAGACAAAAGTATGTGCATGTGTCTAGCAGTAGACCCCGAGCACTGCTTTGTACACAGTTTTCGATGAAGAATTTTTTTTACCCTAAAGGCTATAGGTATTATTGTTGGCAAAGTTGTACAAAATGGGTTTAAAATAAATAAATCGGTAAATAAGTAAAAATAAAAACACAACTTCAGGAAAATGGTAGCATTTTCCAACGTTGTAAGGAACTCAAGGTTCGCGCAAACTGATTGAACCAATCGGCTGTGAGCAACCGGTAGAAACGGCGATAGCCGGTGATGAAAAGCAAGTATATAAGTACATACTATTTTTAGAAAGAAATCAGATTCGGCCTTCTTCCTCTTCCTTTCTTTTCTTTTCATAGCATCAGAGCAAAGCTCATTAAACTCCAGCAAATCTTCTCCAAAATATTTGCAAGCTTATCCAAAATATCAAAACAATTAAATGATGTGACTATATAGATGCCCAAATATTCGAAGCCCAATGTTCCGTAAAAACGACTCAGCACTCTCTTGCTATTACCTCTTCTTGCTCTGGCTGTTCTTCATAATCAAGAAATAGTCTATTTATTTCAATCTAACTTAATTAACTTTTGCTGATTTTCTTTCAATAATGTTGGATTTAAACATTGCATCATCCGAGTCATCGTCTTCCCAAATTGAGATCCAACCCAACAGTGTGGCGAACGAGGATTCCTCGAACTCAAGCTCAGTTTGTGAGGAGGATGAAATGGGGTTTCGATTCTTGAAGGAACGTGAAGGAGAGGAGGAGCGATTCGTGACGAAGGAGTTTTTTCCGATGGAGAAAGTTGTAGCCAACGATGAGGTTGCGGTGAAGGAGACGAGTTATGTTGATCTAACGGTGGATAACCAACCACGTCAGTCACCGACTGTGAAAAAGAGCAGGAGAGGGCCACGGTCAAAGAGTTCCCAGTATAGAGGGGTCACTTTTTACAGGAGAACTGGCAGATGGGAGTCTCATATTTGGTATTTAAAAAACAATCTCTTTTCCTTCAATATAATGTGCTCTTCGCAACATAGAAAAATTCTGGGGTACTTATGTGAATTTGTGTAATTATATACGAGCGTACATATTTCGGACAACTTAGAAAAATAATCCATGAGTTTGTAATTGGGAAAAATCAGATAAGTTATGATGTTTTGGTATACAGATAAGAAAGGAAAACAATAGTTAGACTGTTGTATAGTTTGATAACTGTTACTACATTTAGTTGGAGTGGTTTCTTGGATCTGTTGCTGAATGAATATTTTGTGTCAATTTACTTAGGGATTGCGGTAAGCAGGTTTATTTGGGAGGGTTTGATACAGCTCATGCAGCTGCAAGGTTAGATTTCATGTTCAATATTTACGTTGTGGAGCATGAATTAGTGGTTTTCTGATTCGTTTCTTACTTCTTCTTCTTCTTCATTTTTTTTTTTTTTTTTTTTTTTTTTTTTTTTTTTTTTTTTAAATTTATTTACAGGGCTTACGATCGTGCTGCAATTAAATTTAGGGGAGTTGATGCTGACATTAACTTTACAATAAGCGACTACGATGAGGATCTGCAGCAGGTTTTTACTTTTACTGCATTCATTTTATATACTGTTAGAGTTTAATTTTGTTATAACAAATGAATGACCACTATAGTGTACAAATTTGTGGATTCGAATCACAACACTCAATCAATAGTGTCATATACAGTCTTTGTGTTACACGAATCTGCTGGATGTTAATTTTGTTGCTTTCTTAAGAAAAATGATTTCTTACTTCTTTTTTGGGATATCAGATGAGGGACTTATGCAAAGAGGAATTTGTTCACATACTCCGAAGACAAAGTACTGGATTTTCAAGAGGAAGCTCAAAATACCGAGGAGTAACTCTTCATAAGTGTGGCCGATGGGAAGCACGCATGGGCCAATTTCTTGGCAAGAAGTAAGTTGCTAATACCTTAATTTTGTACTGTACTGGGTGTGTTTTTTTTTTTTTTTTTTTTTTTTTTCCTTTTCTTATTTGATGAAATTGCCCAAAATGCATGAAATAAGTCATGTTTGTCAAGAGTGAGATATAAAAAACAAATCTTTTTAGACTCCGAACTTTTACCGACGTGAAGCTGATGCCTCAATGCAGGTACATTTACCTTGGGTTATTCGACAGCGAAATAGAAGCTGCAAGGTCCTATAAAAAAAAATTAAGATTTAAGTAGATTTTTCAATAGATAGTTTTTAGATTCGAATGCAAATCAATTGCTATAAATTAGTCATCCAATTTCTCATCAGGGCTTATGACAAAGCAGCTATCAAATTTAATGGAAAAGAAGCTGTCACTAATTTTGAGCCATGCTCATATGAAAGGGAGGGCACTGGTGAAGGTATTCAATTGTTAGTTTATATTTTTCACTATATCGGTATGTGGTATATGCGCATGTTAGTAATTTTTATCAAATGTTTTGATAGCTATTGGCCATGAGCTTGATCTGAATTTGAGAATTTCACAACCAAATGTCAGTAGCCCAAAGAAGAACGATAATCAAAAGGGTCTTCAGTTCAATTTTGGCACCTTAGATGCTTTCGACTCCAGGAGATCTGGGGTAATAATTTTTCCCTTCTGCATAACTGGCATGACTTATATTTTTACAGCGTTTATTATTTTTCTCCGAATAGCGATTCAATTTTTCGAATTGCTTGCACAAAATTCTACACTCGGAACCACAAAAGATGGGTTTTAATCTGATTGGAGTTTTATGTGGTAATCAAGGTTTTCAAAATGTGATTTAAACCACAAATCATAAAGTTCAAACTTTAAAACGAAACGTGATTCAAATCATAAACTGTGGATTCAAAAGGTCCATATTTTAAAGTTTGTATATACATTAACATTGATTTGATGTTTGAACTTATTGGGCTATTATTTCATTTTTATTTTATTTTGAAAATATTATAACTGGAATTATGAATCCAGAGAAATATATTAAATGTCTAAAAATATTAATTCGAGTTGAATGTTTTTGTAATTGCAGTTTTAGCCAAGTTTGAAACGAAATATAAATTGAGCTGTAAAGGGATGATCCATTTAAATGGGGATTCAAACTGTAAAATTTAAGATTCTTAATAGCAATGACGAGTAAAGTGAAGCAATGCCAAATTAAAACTCGAAAGAAAATTGAGGAATAATGCATTAATGATTGAAATCTAATTTAATACTATTAACGTGTATTAAAGCTCTATTAAAGAGTTCTTTAGGTCGAAATTTATTTTTTCCAAAAATATAACGACTTCCATGCAAGCCAATGATTTTTGTCGAATAACCAAAAAAAATCTTTGTCTATATCGTATGTACTTGTTAAGTTTATTTGTCAATACCATTTTTCAGATTGGTCACTCCTCGTCAATTCGGATTGGTCATCCACACAGCTCATCTATGACAACTGATCGTCATCAATCATGGACCTACCCTTCTTTCTATCAGGCAAATGAGGTATATATTTCAAACATATTACGTTTTCTTCTAATTTTATTGGTCCAAGCGACATTTTTGGATTTGAGTGGTTGATATGCTGCAATGATATGAGCATTATCAAATTTACATAGCATTTTCCCAAAAATCTATATTTTATGTGATTTCAGTATCTTATATACTAGGATTTTTTTTTTCTTTTTTCTTTTTTATTATTTTTGAGAGAGAATGGAAAATGTAATATAACATAAGGGAGGATATAGCCATTCTTCAACGGCTCACAAAAACAGTTTCGATAGAAATGACTACTCAAACTGTGCACACATACAACCAATTATCTTATATATTAGGATCACCAGTAGTTCACTTAAATTTTCTTCTCATGGTTTTCGTCTTGATGCCATCTTTATTATAAGATGTTATCAACATAAGCTTGATTCTTGAATGTTCCTTAATTGAGTAATAAAGCCAACATACTGATGTTTATATGATTTTTCGTTAGGTAGCATGTCAAAAGTTCTTTATTTCTGTAACATTCAATCAATCAGAGAAGGACTTAAAAACCTTACCAGTAACTCAAACTCAACACCACACTAAGTAAATAGTAGATATCATATAGACTATATATTGTAGATACACAGTTGGCTGACTGAACAACTATATATGCCTTGATATCATGCTAAACATTACAGTTTGATGTACTTAATTATTAGCAGCCTGCACAGTTCAAAATGGCAGAGGCAACAATCAGTTTACTATATTAGTAACACTAGGGCCACCCACTAAAATATATTGGACTTGGCAGGTCTGCATATTGCAAAATCTCTATTCTTTGCACAGGAATCTCATGATAAAATACAAAAGTATCACCATAGTATAATTCAATCGATGGTTGCTTAATGCTTTTATGCATTATTGTCTGCTGTTCTGCTCCAGAACGCACATGGGTAAGTTGTTGTAGAATCATGATTGACAACATTGAAATGTAAATGTAATGCACAGCCTATGTTATCTACACATAAACTTCTCAACTATTGTGCTTTAAAATTATGTATATAGGAAAGTGCGGCAGAGAAGAGACCTATTATCGGTTCAAGTGTTGCTCAGAATTGGACATGGCAAATGCCCGGGTCGAGCACGGGATCAATGCTTTTCTCTTCTGCAGCATCATCAGGATTCTCCACTACCACCACCACCAACCCTTCTACCCCTGTAGCTCCTAATATTGCTCATCACCTTCAGTTTCCTCACTCCAGTTACTATTCTCAGAAATGAAGCTTGAACCGGAGCACAAAATCATTCATACTTTTCAACATGGATGTGGTGTGTAAACCAACTACATATATATTGTTTGCTTTCGTTATGTATATACACACCTCTACCAAAAGTTGGGAGACAGTGCTAAAGAAATAAAGCAGGGTGATACATGCTTTTCTTTTTTTCGTTCTTCCCTTGATAGCCTGGCTATATGTATGTCCACTACATGTATTCTTATGTTTTTGCATTATGAGATGCATGTGCAGGTGTATTCTTTACAGTCAAAAACTTAGAAATTGGCCTATGTTAATGGAGATTCCTGAACAAGGTTGTGCAATCTTTTGTGGTCACTATTTTAATGTTGTCCCCTTTCGATAACACTTGTTATTTTTTGATGGGCATGATAATGAGAGATGGTTAGCAGTCTATGGTACAAATTGTGTGAAAAATGTCAGTCTATTGTACAAAATGTGTGAAAAATGTCTGTTAACTGCGTGTTATTTGAATGAAAAAAAGTCAGTCTGTGGCATTTTCGTGAATTTTTGTTTGTTTGTTATACTTCACTCTCATGTAGTAATTCCAATTGGAAGAAACAATAATATAGTTGTGTTATAGAGATAATGTAAAGTCAGAAAAAAGTGGATGAAGGGGCAGATGCTTGCTTTGTTTTTGGCAGAACCAACCTGTTTGTAAAGTGATCACAAACACTTTTTATTATAACAAATAATAAAAATATTATTACACAAAACATACTGAGTTGGACCGTCCACCAAGATGCTTGCTTTGTTAAATATACTAAGAAATATGCATACATCAGTGTATGAAAGAAAGCTAAAGAATATGGTTGAATGATAAAAGATGATATAAATACACAGACAAGGAATACAAATGATCAATGTTGAACTATATGTCTATATGTGAATGTGGTCTCAAATACACATTCGTGGATCATCATACATTTTTGTATGACTCTAATTGTTCACATGTTTTTGTGGTCCGGAATTCCAAATGGATGAGATAAATTTGTTAATATCTCCATCATCAAATTTGATACCGATGCTACATATGACCCTGGTGTAAATGGAAAGTACCCTATGAATTGATGTTACATTTATAAAGTTTCATATTCATAGTCCGGACTCTTGTTAAATTTTCGAAGTACATACTGTTCCTATCATGTAAAGGGGAAGATAGAGGCATCATTGTTATCCACAAAAATCAAATCAATCATGTGTACTTGAAATTATCACCCTCGTTTTCACATTGATAATTATTGCTTTAAACTATTTACTTTGTTCTATATCATTGTTGTTTTCACATAAGTGAACTGTATAATAATCAAATCATAGGTGGTCTTAACATAAAGTCTACTATCCCAATTGTTTACTTAAGTATAGGTTTATTTTAATGAGAATATATAAAGAGACGAAGCTTGCTTGTTGTATGTTTTCCTCGTAACCAAAAGTCAGTAATATAAAAAGAAAACAAGATGCAAATTTAAACTATTTTATACTGCAAAGCAGTTCTTGGTCTCTTCAATCCACACCTTTACTTCGACTTTATTTGCATTATATATGTAGTGGAACTTATGATATGACCCTGTTGTTTTTGTTAAAGCAACATGCAGGTACAATAACGAACAAGTAAACTATTCGTTTATTTCATAATTTACTATAATTGTGTATAAAATATATACTATTTGGCTATTTCGTCATTGCTTATGTATTGGTTGCTATAAAAGAAACCTTAGCTATTTATTAATCTATACTTTATTCTCATCCCTGGATCATATCTATTAGTTAATTATCAAGTATGAATAATTTGTTGCCTATTATATAAGTTATTATTGAATATTATGTATCCTCTTTGGTTGTTGTGGAGTATAATGTTTTGTCCTATTATTTAGAATTGTTGCATCTTTTTATGTGGAGGTGATAAGAAGCGAATTAAGTGGAATATATAAGTGGTGTGATGTGATTGCAAACTTAAGCAAATGCCATGGAGCGCTAGGAAGTAAATATTCAATCCATGCATATCTAGAAAATTTACATTCCATAGTTTATAAAAACTAAGTTTTAAATACCTTTCAATTTTTTTTGCCAACATAGTATGATATAATGGAAAGACGTGTTTCTGCTTGATAAGAGATGTTTCTAATTAAAAAAACTAATAAAAAAATCAATTTCTTTTTATAGTACATTGTTATTTTCAAAAAATAAGAAAATTTTGTGCAATATTTAGATATTTTAGTGATTGTAAGGTTCATTTATGCTTATATATATATATATATATATATATATATATATATATATATATATATATATATATATATATATATATATAATTAATAACAACATGCAATATATGTTTTAATGGTATTTGTTGATTTGAAATATAAATAAAAGAATTCTAAAGAAAAAAAATGTATAAATTAATTTTCAAAAGCTCTGTAAACAAATAATTGAGAAAGATGAACGTGCAACTTCCCATTTTCTCTCAACGTGTACAGGGTCTATCAGTTGACTTCAAGTCTACATTATTTGACTATTATATGCAAGCATTTCAGTTAGACCAAACTGCTTTTCCGCTGTTGGACCAGCTTTTGTGGGCTTTTTCATCATGTCTCTGCCTTAGAAAATACCAAGACTAATTTGAAGCCATTATTTGATTTTGCCTGCAGGCAATGCATCTCTGCGAGCTATCTCTCCCATGCTGCCACCCTACTATTTAACTTGACAAGATTCTGTGCTGAAAATAGATGCCCGGAAATAGAGACGCCACTGACCGCATTTATATATAGGCAGGTTCAATGACATCTCAATTAGTGCAGCACCACTTTGACCTCCCTCTTTTTCACCGTACAATCACTTTCTCTCTCTCCTTATCCACTACATTCTTTAATATAAACAAGAGGTGGAAATCAATAAGCAAATGGGATGCTCCTTTTTTTGGGTGCAACCGAACGCTTGCCATATATATATATATATATATATATATATATATATATATATATATATATATATATATATATATATATATATAGTGGTGCTAAGGGCACCCCAATACCTTCTTCCTAATACCACAATTAAAAAAATAAAACTCATTCAATTTTGCATGCTTCCTATACCACATTACTTCTCCATTCTAATCTCTCACTCAACCAATATTTATCGAACTAATCACGTAGTCGGTCCTAATCTAAAAACCCTAATCAATAACAAATCCTTGTCTACTTCATATTCCTCGCGGAAAAATTCAAATTTTTACCGTTTGAAGCCCTAAAGTTACTTGGTTGAGTTGACTGAGGTTGAGATAATGATGTACATACAGCTTTCTTCTTTCTCAGCATTGCTGCGATGTCGAACAATTTATCATTGATCAGTCGATCAATGAAATTGGGTTTCAGAATGGAATGAAAGAGGAACGAACGAGAGACAAAAGGGTAATAAGGTAACAGTGGCGTAGTAACCCCTATTTTTTACATGAGGTATTAAAAAAAGTGTAATAATAATTCTTGTGGTATTTTTTAGTAGCGGTAATAGGAAGAGTAAATTGATAGACTGTAACGGCGCGATTTTCGACCCCTCGAAAACCGTGTCATTTTTGAAAGAAATTAGAGGATGAGATAGAAAAGATAGAACTAATAGAATAGAAGAATAAGAAGTTATCAGAAATCTCACAGCGGAATTTAAAAATACAAAATACATTACATCATAGGGTCTGATACATCATAGTACATCATCATATTACATCATCATAGTACATTAACATAATTATACATCATGATATGGGAATACAAATCTAAACTGGATACATAGGTGTAGATAAAACTTCTAGACTGGTCCTGCAACTTGAACTTCATAAGGTTCCATTTGCCTACCTGAATTACTTGCCTACTCATAATAAATATTATGAGTACCCAAGAGTTTAGGGAAAACACAGAAAATAAACTCCGGGTCAGTCAGGGGACTGGTGTGAGTAAATACAGTTAAAAAAAGATGTAAACAGGGAAATAAGGAATAAGGTGTTCCGTTATTAATAGATTCAATTACTTTAGAAATCTTAAGCCCAACTCCATAACTAACATATGGAAAATGACCCTTGTATTTTGATATCAAAACGTTCGATATTTACGATAGTATTTATCAAATAAATAATCATCTAGTGAATCGCTTGCATCTCACGTTCACGTACATAGAATAAAATCTAAAACCCGAGCGCTTATTGGAATTTGGTTTCTAACTGACAGGGTATGGGAGCACCCACCGATCCGTGTACTCTAGAGAGGATACACTGGGGTTCAACAAGAACATCATGCAACCCGGCCACACATGACCGTCCACTCATTTAGCTTGAGTGTAACGAATATATTACCACCTCCACGGTTGGGAATGACCCACCGATTACCGAAGTTACAGCAGTGAATATAGATTTAAGAAACAAAAGGAAATACTCTAGATAGTGATAATATACCCTGCTTGGGTATGACCCAACTAGCCATGCTGCCTAGCCCAACTATTGTCTTTCCGGGTTGTGAGGTTTGAAGTCACGTTTACCGTTGACGGATTATTCTCCAACGTCTTTGAATATCACACCGTCCTATCGGACAGATCACTCATTTGTTTCCACAAATATATTCTGGGTACAAGGCTAAAGAAATGAATCTCTCCTCCACCAACATAATACACTTATGTAAAGTCGATGTGTAAAATCTGATCGATATACGTTGTCAGATATCCGACTGTTCGGATCTGTTCTGGGATTGAACAGACCGTAGATACTATTTTGGAATGGTGCTTGCATTCTTCATCTTTATCGATTTCCGGTATACGTCGTATAATTCGAGTCGAAGTGGAATGTAAATTCTGGACTCTTCGAAACGATGTACGAAATATCTTTTATAGTCGATAATTTATTATCAGCTTGCTGTCTTTAATTCAGTTGCACATCCTGTATTTATAATTATATATACGGTATAAAATTCTCGGGTTCATATCTGGATATCTTAAGTGTCACTTTCAATTGTATAGTTAAAGTGTGTATGTCATACACAAGATGTTATACAGTTTTTATCAATATTTGAAAGTGTATAGAAAAAAACCCGTGCTACGCACACGGTGTTTTATCTCGCTTGTCATCGACTGTTAGACGATGTTCTATACTCCGATTTGCTTTGTCAAATATTTATTTTCCTTTATTTAAACTTAAATAAATTGTTTTATAATTTATTTAAATTAAATTATCTTTTAAAACTCAAGTTCTAACTCGACGAACTTCTTCGAACAACTTCGATTCTGGGACCTCACTGTTGTCTTGACTGTTCCACTGGTTCACGCCATATTAAATAAAAACTCTATTTTTATTTAAATTAATTAATTACTGATCAATTATATTTATTTATTTAATTTCATTAAATTCGATTAAATAAAATTCTTGCCTTTGAAACTCTATTCTCTCTTGTATTTACCAAGTCAATTTCGGCATCTCAAAAATCAAGTGATCCCCACGGTTGACCACCGATGTTCACTTGTCAAACCCACGCGCCAAACATCTCGTGCCAAGCCACTTCGATCAGCTCCGAAACCATGGTGATCCACTGATGGATCACTCAAATCCATCGTGCCAAGCCACCCCCTTCCTTCTCCATTTTCTTGCTCTCGATCTACTGTGCAAACGTGCACAGCTGTGCACGTGCACGGCCTCCCCCGCCACCGTACGACTACCGAACCACCACCCACAAACTCCGCTTCGTCCACTGATCACGACTGACCCATCACCACCGCCCATCGTCGCCTCCTCCTCGATTTCGCCACTCCACCAAAACTTCCAGTACACAGCTCGAAAAGTGTACCACCTAAACCGAGCTCGACTCATCGCCTCCGACCACCTGAACGCCTTGCACCGCCAAGACCCAACGCCGCTCCACGCCAAACTTCGGCCAACTCGATCGCCTGTGGGTCCCCCACGTCGCCGCCAAACGTTCGAACCCATTCAGCCATTAAAATCCTAAATCGAGCTCGACAGCTCGATTCACCCAATGGAAAAATCATTTGACATTTTTCTCGAGTTCCCCGATGTGTGCAGCTCCTCCATGCTCCACGGCCCGACCCTCATCGTCGTCGATCGCCGGAATTTGGTCAAAGTGCCATTTTCGGTTATCTCAATCATTCTCCCTTATCTCAACAATAAAAATCGTGAAATTACTTTTAAAAATCATTATTTCCTATCACGATTGCATTCGAATCACTGCATTTCATTTCTACGACATTTGGATTTTCAGATTTTAATTGTTGATTACAGAGAACCTGCTACTTTCTGTTTCTTGTTCTCAAACACATATTTCTTGATGTTGTTCATACTATAAGGTTATATATATATTCATATATAAGTATAACATATGTATATGTTTGTATACTTGTGATTTGTGATCTACCAGGTATTTTCATTTTGCAGAGTTTTGTTTTGACAGTAAACAAAACTGCAGAAATTCTTTGATCAAGATCAAAGTGATACCCATTTCTATTTCATCTATACTTGCAAATATATAGTTAAATGATGATATGAACTTGGTATATTAACACTATACTGGTGATAAAACATTGTGAACTTGCATTGATGATCATACATGAAAGCACACACAAACAGTTTACAGTAAACTTGCAATCTATCTTGACTTAAGTGAGGTTTTACTCACTTGTAAATAAGCTCCTGAATTCTTGTTTGAGATGGATAAAATTTCAGCACTTTCTTGTATTCTTTGTAAAGAGAAAATGCATGGAATTGGACGTGTATTTATAGGCAAAGATCTCTAAAGTTTCTACAGCCAACTTTCCTACCTACCCCCCTTTCTCTCTCCTATATTTGTGGTGCAAAATTGTTACAGCAAACATGTAAGTACCCTTCACAAGAGATGATTCCTACCAACCCTTATTTCCCTCTTCAAAGTACATGAGACTATGTTTGCATTTAATGCAAAGCTTACTTTCATTTAATGCCAAGCTCAACCCTTCAAATCAATCTACAAGAGAATGGGTTTCCTCTCTTTGATATTTGTTTTGCATTCTTACCAATGCGCAGATATTATGTATGAGGTGATTTGGTGATGTTTAAGTCCAAATCTACTACTAAATGATGGATTTTGCACTTTCTTTTGTTTTGGTTTAAACTCTCTTGTTTGTTGCTAATTGAAATGGTGTATACATGCATATTTGGCCGTAACATATATATGTATGAATATATATATATATATATATATATAAGTGTTAATCTCCTTAAACTTGTTTGCCTTTATTTTCTTTTGATTTAAATCTCTATATTAAAATAGATATCAGAGGCTTGAAAAATCCCGCCATTACAGACTACCCCACTTAAAAGAATTTCGCCCCAAAATTACACAAGAAAGGTAGAAAGTTTCCAAAAGAAAATATTTCATAAACTGGTTGCTTTAGTACACATACACATACGACTAGTTCTATACTAACACTAGTCTCGATACATACAATAATACTAGACTTGACTACTCAAGTTCTAAACTGCCCCAAAATATACATACGTAACTATCCTCCTCTAGTCCCTGTCCTACTACTCGTCGTCAAAGATATCTATTATCCCTACGACCTCCTCGTCATCAGATATATTAAGGACCTCAACTACGTCTTCTGCATCAGTCTCCTCCTCATCATCCTCTATATAAATCAGACCCACTGGTGGTATTAAATATAGCCTCACCACGGGGTATCCATACTCACCGAATACTTGTAATCCTCCTCCTGCTATGCGAAACTCGACGAGAACTTGTTCCAATCTATTCCATATCGCTGTCCTTTGGGCTACTTGCTCTTCTTGCTGGTTTCCCGTAGCAATGACTGGGGTTCCCGGAACAACTTGGTCTTCTTCTTCCTCATATTCTTCTTCATATTCTTCCTCATATTCTTCTTCATATTCTTCTTCATATTCTTCCTCTTCTTCGCCACCCTCATCTCCTTCACCATAACCGTCAACACTTCCTTCATCTCCTATCACTTCATCCTCATCAGTAAAGTCTTGGTGTCCTCCATCTTGTTCTATTGGTTCGTTCCTGCCAAGCACTGATCCTTCTGATGATATGTGTGTACCTTCGTCGTCGATGGGTGATCTCTCTCGGTTGTTGTCGGAATCTCCTACTCTTTGTCTCTTTGCTCGTAGCATAAGAAACTGGAGTGGTGTCACCCTCTTTCTTGCCGTGGTCTTCCACACTGGAGCCATCTAACACGTAAGCAAGAATATAGAACTCATCAGTGATGTAAACATACAAGAGAGTTCATAAGTCCAAATAAACTGAATCCATAAAACACACATGCAAATGCTCACAGAAATGTAGAAATCGAAATTTCCTTACATTTTACCCATACCATAGTAAATCATACCTAACTCGTAGGAAAATCTGGGTATAATTTCTTTATCTGCTTCTCGGTCTCCCACGTACAGTCTTTCGGGTTTTCGCTCCACTGGATCTTTAGTAGTCCCACCACTTTGTTGCGAAGTTGCTTTCCCTCTCGGTCAATAATACTGAATGGATGTCTAATCACTGTCAAGTCTGGCTCAATCTCTATCTCTTGCTGAACAGAGGGTTCCAGAATTAATGATGGATTGTGCATACATTTTCTCAAGTGTGATACGTGAAATACGTTGTGAATTCCCGCCATATATTCTGGTAATTCAACTTTATGTAACACCCCGAATTTCAATTAACACTAATGGTTAGTAATTAAAGTATAATTAATCTCAGATATGAGAATCAGGGGAAACGGGCTACGTCATTTCGTTCGTCTCGGAAAAATACGGAGAATAGAGTCCGAAATTTTGTAAATCGGAGTCCGTATGACCCAGTTAAGGCCCAAAGAATTTTTCAGAAAATTCAAAGTTAAAAACAGATTTAAAATTCAGTTTTAAAACAGGATTGGAGCCAAAAGCGGAGGTGGCGGGAAAGTTCCCGCCTAGCCCCGTGTCGACAGGCATGTCGACAGGGGTGTCGACAGGCATGTCGATAGGGGTGTCGACAGCCCTGTCGACAGGGGTGTCGACACAGGGTGTCGGCCCTGTTGATCTGGGTGCACCAGATCTGGTTTTTGGTTGAGTCTTGGGCTGTGTTCTAGAGATTTCCGAAATCTAAGGGTCCTAATCTAATCTAGGGTTAATCTAAGGGCCTAAAACACTCACCTAATCTATAAATACACCCTAAACCTACCATAATCCATACTAAAAATAGAATTGAGGGCTACATGCCGCCAAATTAAATCTTAGAAGGAGCCTCCACTAATTTATGAAGAGGGTTGCAAGCTAATCACTCTCTAATCAACCTCTAATCCATTCTAAGCATCTTAATCTTCTTCATTTGGAGTGCAAATTTGCTAGTTGTGAGTTTCTATCACTCTAATGATCAATTGCTAAACTAAGTAGATGAGATATGATGAGATCATATGGTTTTGTTTGGGGATTAATGGGTTTTAAGTCATATGACATGATGTTAGTTTGCTAATGTATGTGGGTTATGCAAGTTTTGTGCTTTGTGATCATATGTCAATATGCAAGTTACATGTATGTTAATATGCAAGTTACATGTATGTTAATATGCAAGTTACATGTATGTTAATATGCAAGTTACATGTATGATAACTATGCAAGTTGTATGTATCTTCATATGCAAGTTTATGAGTTCATATGCAAGTATGTTATGCAAGTTCATATGCAAGTTTATGAGTTCATATGCAAGTATGTTATGCAAGTTCATATGCAAGTTTATGAGTTTATATGCAAGTATGTTATGCAAGTTCATATGCAAGTTTATGAGTTCATATGCAAGTATGTTATGCAAGTTCATATGCAAGTTTATGAGTTTATATGCAAGTATGTTATGCAAGTTCATATGCAAGTTATGTGACATATTATATGCAAGTCATGTATTTGTTAATATGTAAGTTTATGTGACATGTTATACAAGATTATATGCAAGTTATGTGACATGTTGTGCAAGTTCATATGCAAGTTATGTGTTTGTTAATATGCAAGATGGCACCTTTGAAACATGTTCATACATATGCAAGTTGACACCTTTTATATATGTTATGTCATGAGAACGAAATCACATGGGAACGATGGGGTTAATTAAATGCATATGTTAATAAGATTGTGTGAAATTAATATAATTATGCATAACATAAAATAAATGAACATAGTATGGGAATTTGCCTATTTAGTTAGGTGTACCCATACTATGTGTTGGGAATTTGCCTATTAAGTTAGGTGTACCCACACTACGGAGTTGGGAATTTACCTATTGAGTTAGGTTTACCCATATTCTGGAAAACATGATTAATTAATTAGGGATAATTAGGAGGGTGATTAATTAGGAGTAATTAATCGATTAAGACACGAGGTTGGACCCGTTTGTAGTGTAAGACTGCCCGGAGTTTACCGGCTTAACCAGGCATCTACAAATGACGGTCCAATGTGAGGGGTCTTAATCATAAATTAAATACGTAACAAGGGTAAATGACACGAGGTTGGACCCGTTTGTAGTGTAAGACTGCTCGGAACCTACCGGCTTAACCAGGCATCTACAAATAACGGTCCAATGTGAGGGGTCCTTTACACGGTTACAGTGTTAATCAATTAAGAAACACTTAACCAGATAATCATGTAGTGGGGCATGGGGGGTTAAGTGGGTACCTTGGGTGGTATATGGAAATTGCTAGTGGTTGCCAATAGAAAATATGACTAAATACTTAACCAAGATGAAACATGTAATTAAAGGGTTAAGTGGGAAACACTAGTGTGTGGGCCAAGCTTAGGGGGATGGCTTGTGCTGGGGGCCCATTTCAACCAATATCCCAAACGTATCTTAGTGGGCTCGACTCTAGTCGAGTGACGGGACACGCATATTGGGCTTGACTATAAGAGGCCAAAATGGGTTAGCGGTGGCAACGCATGACCAACGGGTTTCATATGCGTGTGTGGACCCGGGCTGGTAAATAAGACGTTGTTGCGTCGTGTAGATATAAGCCGTGCACCGTTAATTTTATCAGGTTGCCACGTTGGGGAATGGTATACCCCACGGTGGGGCCAACACGGGTATCTACGTTAGGAAGCCGATCGAATGGGGAGTAGTGTGTACACCTAGTGGATTGTAGGGCCCCGTGGCGTCTACTTAGTCTCCTAGGGGTACGCGAGAACTATTAAGTTAATTTTATAAGTCCATAGGTGGGATCAACCTTTAAGTTAGGAATGACTGGTGTGGTGCAGTTTAGTAATTTACCTTTGGAAGGGAAGATGCGTCTTTATCGTTTATCTTAGTTTAGTTGACTGCTCAGTGTAGTCATTCATCCCCATTAGTTACCGTATATCAGTTTATGTCTTCTCTGGTTACTTTAACGATTGTATTGTTAAAGTTATAGGACTCGCTCAGACTTATGTCTGACCCCGTTGTTTTTATCTTTTTCCCAACCCTCAGGTCCTACGGTGGATCCTAGCACTAGTGGAGCTTGATCGGATTGCTGTTCCAGTCTTTAGGAGCTTGGATAGATGTAAAGCTCCAGTTACCCAGTTATCTTTTCTTTTGTCATGGCTATTGTATGAGAGTGGGATTATGTACTTCTTTATTTTGACGGATATTGTACTTGACTTTTATTGTGGTTTTATGATGTAACCAGACATGTTTTACTTCCGCAGTTATGAGATGATGTTTTGAATTTCAAGTACTATTTATATCTGTCTTGTTGTAATTTTTCTGTTCTATATTCACTAAAATACTCCACCGATGCTATGGCATTCCCTTAGTGAGTGATCATAGCGGGAGTGGGGTGTTACACGTGGTATCAGAGCTTAAGGTTACCGGAACAGATAAATTTTTGAGAAAAATACATTTTTTTAGAAAATAGTAAAGGTATTATTTTTGGAAAAAGTATTTTCAAAAATATGTCTTTTAAGAGAAAAGTTTTTGAAAAAGAAAAGCATAATCCCCAATAGCCATATCTTTATCTTTCGGAATCTCCTTTTTGAATCTTTCCTCTTTCGTTTCAGCATGGCTGAAGATCTTAACATCCCGGAGGGCTTAGTTATACCACTATGGTATAGGAGGTTACAAGAGGCTAGGGCCGCGGCTGCGGGTCCAGCCAATGCTACTACCCCAGAGGCAACCGCTCCTCCTCCTCAGCCTAGAGTGGATAATTTTGCTAAGATTTGCAAGGAGTTCAAAGCTATAGGAGGAAAACCTTTTCTAGGTTCAGAGACTTTCGTAGAGGCTAGAGATTGGCTTAAGGAAGTGGAAGAGTTGCTAGATATCTTTGAAGTGGAAGAGGGAAAGAAAGTCAAGTTGGCGGCTTGGTTAATGAAGGGAGAGGCCTCATTCTGGTGGGAGGTCACTAATGGAGAACGCCCTGTTGGCTCTTGGGCTGATTTTAAGCAAAGGTTTGGGGCTAAGTTTCTCTCAAGGGCGGAAGAGAATCTGTTTATGGAAAAGTTCTTGAATTTGAAGCAAGGGAATCTCACGGTGAAAGAATATGTCAACAAATTCAATCAATTAGCAAGGTTTGGCATAGAGTTGGTGAATACACCGGAGAAGAAGGCTTTGAGGTTCGTTAGAGGCTTGAACGAACCATTGCAAGGAATAGCTATGACTCACATTCCTATGGGGGCTACCTTTGAGAAGCTTGTCTACATGGCACTTATGCATGAGGATGATAAGAGTTCTAAGGCACCAGAGAAGAAGGGGGATCAGAAGAAACCACAACAACAACAACAAGGCAAGGGTGGAAAAGGCAATGGTGACAAGAAGAAGAAGAAGTGCTTCAATTGTGGGACCCCAGGCCACTTCAGCAAGGACTGTCGCAAAAAGAAGAAGACCGGTTGCTTTCATTGTGGTGAAGCATGACATCTTGTGAAGGACTGCCCAAAGAAGGGGCAGAAGACGAGGCCTACCTCAGGAGGTCAGGTGCAAGCTCTTATGGCACCACCTCAGGCAGGGGGGCAAGTTCAGGCTCTCTCAGTTCCACCGATTCAGCAGAGAGGTAGAACTATTTCCGTTGAAAGTCTGGTTTTTCTGTTTGATCATCCAGTTCGTACTTTGTTTGACTCTGGCGCATCGCATTCTTTTATCTCATCATCGTTAGTTGAGTCACTGCACTTAGACACCAGTCTAGTTGATGATCCCTTGGTTGTTTCAAACCCAATTGGGGGCTCCATATATCTGTCTATGATATGTTTGGGTTTGAAGATTTCTATACTTAGCATTGAGTTTAGATGTGATGCTTTTGTATTGGGCTTCACGGGCTATGGGTTGATTTTGGGCATGGACTGGTTATCCAGTAATGGTGCCGTTCTTGATTGTGAAAGGAGAGTTGTCAGGCTTATGACCCGCTTGTGTAATACTCTCGAGATCTCTTGTAATCCCATGGAATCTGTTATGCTAAGTTATCTTGAATCGCTCGATGCTTCGGTCGAGAGTTTGCGTTCTGTCAGAGTGGTCCGGGAATATCCGGATGTGTTTGAAGAGGTGAAGGGTTTGCCTCCGAAGCGGGAGATAGATTTCCGAATTTATTTGGTGGATAATGCCAAACCAGTGTCTTTGCCAGTGCGCCACATGGCTCCTCGTGAGAGAAAAGAACTTCATAAGCAAGTAGGGGAGTTGCTTGAGAAGGGGTTCATAAGGCGAAGTATATCGCAGTGGGGAGCTCCAGTAGTGTTTGCCACGAAGGCGGATGGGTCCCTCAGACTTTGTGTGGATTATAGAGAACTTAATAAGCTCACGAAGAAGAATAGACACCTATCACCGAGGATAGATGATCTCTTTGATCAGTTGGTTGGCGCCTCAGTGTTTTCGCAGATGGACTTAGCTACAGGGTTTCATCAGTTGAGAGTGGCGGAGGACAGTATAGAGAAGACTGCTTTCCGGACTCCGGATGGTTTTTATGAGTGGCTTGTGATGCCATGTGGGTTGACAAACGCCCCTGCATACTTTGTTGATCTGATGAGTAGAGTGTTCAGAGAGTATCTGAATAAGTTTGTAGTAGTCTTTGTGGATGACATCTTGGTCTTTTCCAAGAGTGAAGAAGAGCATGCCTTACATCTCAGAGAAGTGTTGGAGACTCTTCGAGCACATAGTCTTAAAGCTAAATTCTCTAAATGTCATTTTTGGAGAAGAGAAGTGCGATTCTTAGGGCATGTGGTCTCTAAGGAAGGGATAGCTGTGGATCCCGCAAAGATAGTATCTATCCAGGATTGGAAAGTTCCTAGAAATGCTACCGAAGTAAGAAGTTTCTTGGGGTTGGCAGGATATTATAGGAAGTTCATCAAAGACTTCGCGAAGATATCAGCCCCATTAACCCGCTTGACGAAGAAGAATCTGGTTTTCTCATGGGACGTAGATTGTGATGATGCTTTCCGACGGTTAAAGAGAGCTTTGACCACCGCTCCAGTTTTAGTGCTTCCAGATGGGAGTAAGCCATTTGTTGTTTATACCGATGCTTGTGGGACAGGATTAGGCGCAGTCTTGATGCAGGAGGGAAGGGTAATAGCCTATGGAGGGAGGCAATTGAGAGTGCATGAGAAGAATTACCCTACCCATGATCTAGAGTTGGCCGCGATTGTTTTCGCACTTAAGTCTTGGCGCCATTATCTTCTTGGTGAGAGATTCGAGTTGTTCACTGACCATAAATCATTGAAGTACTTGTTCTCTCAGAAGGAATTAAACTTAAGACAGCAAAGGTGGATGGAGTTCTTAGCATCCTATGATTTCGAGATAGCGTATACCCCTGGCAAGGGTAACGTAGTGGCGGACGCCTTGAGTAGAAAAAGGCTATCTTTGAGTCCATTGTTCGTGGAACGGCGAAGCTTGGAGTTTTTTTCTTTGTTCGACTTCAGACCTTCTGTTGACTTTGTACCTGGTTTGTTGGCATCCTTGGAGGTTAGACCTACTCTTTTGGGACGGATTGGCGAGGTTCAGCGAGACGACCCACAGTTGGTTGAGTTGGTAGAGAAGCTTATAAGGGGGGAGTCGTCCAGCCATTTGGGTAGATACACCCTAGATGATAGGGGATGGTTGCATAGAGACGGTAGACTTTGTGTACCGCAAGATGAGGGTTTGAAGAAGGCTATTTTGGATGATGCACATCGTTCAAGAATGACTATTCATCCCGGTGGAGACAAAATGTACCAAGATATGAAGAGAGTTTTCTTCTGGGCCGGTATGAAGAAAGATGTGGCCGAGTATGTGGCTAGATGCTTAGTGTGCCAACAAGTTAAAGCAGAGCAAAGGAAACCCGGTGGGTTGCTACACCCATTGGAAGTTCCGCAATGGAAGTGGGATAGTGTCTCGATGGATTTCATCGATGGGTTACCGAGATCGAGGAAGGGCAATACGGGAATTTGGGTTGTGGTAGACAGACTTACCAAGAGTGCCCATTTTATACTCGTGAAGAGTAAGAGGACCGCTCCATGGCTTGCTTCAGTCTATGTTAGAGAGATTGTTAGATTGCATGGCGTACCATCCAGCATTGTGAGTGATCGAGATCCTATCTTCACTAGTGAGTTTTGGAGAAGTTTGCAAGAGGCGGTAGGGACTCAGTTGTGTTTAAGCACCGCATATCATCCTCAGACGGATGGTCAGACCGAGAGGGTGAACTGTATCTTAGAAGATCTCTTGAGGCTTTGTATCTTGGATTTTGGAGGTACATGGGAAGAACATCTTCCTTTGGTGGAGTTCGCATACAATAACAGCTTTCAGTCCAGTAATTGGTATGGCACCTTTTGAAGCTCTTTATGGAAGGCCTTGTCGATCTCCTACATGTTGGTGGGAATCTACGGATAAGATCTTGCTTGGGCCAGATATGGTTAGAGAGACTTCAGAGAAGATTGATTTGATTCGAAGAAGGATGAAGGCAGCGCAAGATAGACAGAAATCTTATGCGGATCGGAGAAGGACGGATCTTGAGTTTGAGGTTGGGGACATGGTTTTTGTCAAAGTATCTCCGTTGAGAAATGTTGTTCGCTTTGGGTCCGTTGGGAAGTTAGCACCGAGGTTTGTTGGGCCGTTTCCTATTAAGGAAAGGATTGGACGGATGGCATATAGGGTGGAGTTGCCCGACAGACTTAGTGGTGTTCATGATGTATTCCATGTATCACATCTGAGGAAGTGCTTAGATGAGACCGCAGAGGTGGTAGAGCCGAGTTGCTTAGAGATGTAGAGGTAGAGCGTGATGCGACGATTCGACGAGCTCCTACTCGCATCCTTGGGTCAGAAACTAGGAAGTTGAGGAACAGAGAAGTTCAGCTAGTTAAAGTGCAATGGGGAGATGACGAAAGCAATGCAACTTGGGAGACGGAAGCGAAGATGCGTTCTTTGTATCCATTTCTTTTTGAGAGTATGTCTTTTAACTTCTCCTTTATCGCTTGTCTAGTACTTATCTTATCTTTAGTATGTCCTCTCGTTAGTACTGTTTGACCTTTAGATAGGGTAAACCTATGGTTGAAACATGTGTTTGAGACATGTTATGGTTGATGGATGCAAGTGGATGCAAGTGTTTGCTAGTGGTTGCTCGTGGATGCATATACACACACATTAGGCACTAGATCGGCTCAGTCACTTCATGTTGCATATCGCATAAATGGATGTGGTAGTTAGATTGATGGATGTATCATGGCTGTGTTATCATGTGGATGATGCATTTTTGTGTATGGTTGTGCACGCATATAGAAATTGTATGTGTCAATAGGGTTTCGCATACATATTGGATGCATGGCACTATCATGGTTTGCATTAAGGTGGTCGACTGAATCAGTAGACCGCCTGATTTTGCATTAGTATACGGACATATACACACACTTTCTGCATATGTTCATACATCATTAGAAGTTTCTAAGGATAATGGTTGCTTGTGGTTGATGGTTTAGTAGATGGTTGTTTGGTTGGTAGGATACGTTCTTCTTGACTTAGAGATTTCAAGGACGAAATCCTTTAAGTAGGGGAGAATGTAACACCCCGAATTTCAATTAACACTAATGGTTAGTAATTAAAGTATAATTAATCTCAGATATGAGAATCAGGGGAAACGGGCTGCGTCATTTCGTTCATCTCGGAAAAATACGCAGAATAGAGTCCGAAATTTTGTAAATCGGAGTCCGTATGACCCAGTTAAGGCCCAAAGAAGTTTTCAGAAAATTCAAAGTTAAAAACAGATTTAAAATTCAGTTTTAAAACAGGACTGGAGCCAAAAGCGGAGGTGGCGGGAAAGTTCCCGCCTAGCCCCGTGTCGACAGGCATGTCGACAGGGGTGTCGACACAGGGTGTCGGCCCTGTTGATCTGGGTGCACCAGATCTGGTTTTTGGTTGAGTCTTGGGCTGTGTTCTAGAGATTTCCGAAATCTAAGGGTCCTAATCTAATCTAGGGTTAATCTAAGGGCCTAAAACACTCACCTAATCTATAAATACACCCTAAACCTACCCTAATCCATACTAAAAATAGAATTGAGGGCTACATGCCGCCAAATTAAATCTTAGAAGGAGCCTCCACTAATTTATGAAGAGGGTTGCAAGCTAATCACTCTCTAATCAACCTCTAATCCATTCTAAGCATCTTAATCTTCTTCATTTGGAGTGCAAATTTGCTAGTTGTGAGTTTCTATCACTCTAATGATCAATTGCTAAACTAAGTAGATGAGATATGATGAGATCATATGGTTTTGTTTGGGGATTAATGGGTTTTAAGTCATATGACATGATGTTAGTTTGCTAATGTATGTGGGTTATGCAAGTTTTGTGCTTTGTGATCATATGTCAATATGCAAGTTACATGTATGTTAATATGCAAGTTACATGTATGTTAATATGCAAGTTACATGTATGTTAATATGCAAGTTACATGTATGATAACTATGCAAGTTGTATGTTTCTTCATATGCAAGTTTATGGGTTCATATGCAAGTATGTTATGCAAGTTCATATGCAAGTTTATGAGTTCATATGCAAGTATGTTATGCAAGTTCATATGCAAGTTTATGAGTTTATATGCAAGTATGTTATGCAAGTTCATATGCAAGTTTATGAGTTCATATGCAAGTATGTTATGCAAGTTCATATGCAAGTTTATGAGTTTATATGCAAGTATGTTATGCAAGTTCATATGCAAGTTATGTGACATATTATATGCAAGTCATGTATTTGTTAATATGTAAGTTTATGTGACATGTTATACAAGATTATATGCAAGTTATGTGACATGTTGTGCAAGTTCATATGCAAGTTATGTGTTTGTTAATATGCAAGATGGCACCTTTGAAACATGTTCATACATATGCATGTTGACACCTTTTATATATGTTATGTCATGAGAACGAAATCACATGGGAACGATGGGGTTAATTAAATGCATATGTTAATAAGATTGTGTGAAATTAATATAATTATGCATAACATAAAATAAATGAACATAGTATGGGAATTTGCCTATTTAGTTAGGTGTACCCATACTATGTGTTGGGAATTTGCCTATTAAGTTAGGTGTACCCACACTACGGAGTTGGGAATTTACCTATTGAGTTAGGTCTACCCATATTCTGGAAAACATGATTAATTAATTAGGGATAATTAGGAGGGTGATTAATTAGGAGTAATTAATCGATTAAGACACGAGGTTGGACCCGTTTGTAGTGTAAGACTGCCCGGAGTTTACCGGCTTAACCAGGCATCTACAAATGACGGTCCAATGTGAGGGGTCTTAATCATAAATTAAATACGTAACAAGGGTAAATGACACGAGGTTGGACCCGTTTGTAGTGTAAGACTGCTCGGAACCTACCGGCTTAACCAGGCATCTACAAATAACGGTCCAATGTGAGGGGTCCTTTACACGGTTACAGTGTTAATCAATTAAGAAACACTTAACCAGATAATCATGTAGTGGGGCATGGGGGGTTAAGTGGGTACCTTGGGTGGTATATGGAAATTGCTAGTGGTTGCCAATAGAAAATATGACTAAATACTTAACCAAGATGAAACATGTAATTAAAGGGTTAAGTGGGAAACACTAGTGTGTGGGCCAAGCTTAGGGGGATGGCTTGTGCTGGGGGCCCATTTCAACCAATATCCCAAACGTATCTTAGTGGGCTTGACTCTAGTCGAGTGACGGGACACGCATATTGGGCTTGACTATAAGAGGCCAAAATGGGTTAGCGGTGGCAACGCATGACCAACGGGTTTCATATGCGTGTGTGGACCCGGGCCGGTAAATAAGACGTTGTTGCATCGTGTAGATATAAGCCGTGCACCGTTAATTTTATCAGGTTGCCACGTTGGGGAATGGTATACCCCACGGTGGGGCCAACACGGGTATCTACGTTAGGAAGCCGATCGAATGGGGAGTAGTGTGTACACCTAGTGGATTGTAGGGCCCCGTGGCGTCTACTTAGTCTCCTAGGGGTACGCGAGAACTATTAAGTTAATTTTATATGTCCATAGGTGGGATCAACCTTTAAGTTAGGAATGACTGGTGTGGTGCAGTTTAGTAATTTACCTTTGGAAGGGAAGATGCGTCTTTATCGTTTATCTTAGTTTAGTTGACTGCTCAGTGTAGCCATTCATCCCCATTAGTTACCGTATATCAGTTTATGTCTTCTCTGGTTACTTTAACGATTGTATTGTTAAAGTTATAGGACTCGCTCAGACTTATGTCTGACCCCGTTGTTTTTATCTTTTTCCCAACCCTCAGGTCCTACGGTGGATCCTAACACTAGTGGAGCTTGATCGGATTGCTGTTCCAGTCTTTAGGAGCTTGGATAGATGTAAAGCTCCAGTTACCCAGTTATCTTTTCTTTTGTCATGGCTATTGTATGAGAGTGGGATTATGTACTTCTTTATTTTGACGGATATTGTACTTGACTTTTATTGTGGTTTTATGATGTAACCAGACATGTTTTACTTCCGCAGTTATGAGATGATGTTTTGAATTTCAAGTACTATTTATATCTGTCTTGTTGTAATTTTTCTGTTCTATATTCACTAAAATACTCCACCGATGCTATGGCATTCCCTTAGTGAGTGATCATAGCGGGAGTGGGGTGTTACACGTGGTATCAGAGCTTAAGGTTACCGGAACAGATAAATTTTTGAGAAAAATACATTTTTTTAGAAAATAGTAAAGGTATTATTTTTGGAAAAAGTATTTTCAAAAATATGTCTTTTAAGAGAAAAGTTTTTGAAAAAGAAAAGCATAATCCCCAATAGCCATATCTTTATCTTTCGGAATCTCCTTTTTGAATCTTTCCTCTTTCGTTTCAGCATGGCTGAAGATCTTAACATCCCGGAGGGCTTAGTTATACCACTATGGTATAGGAGGTTACAAGAGGCTAGGGCCGCGGCTGCGGGTCCAGCCAATGCTACTACCCCAGAGGCAACCGCTCCTCCTCCTCAGCCTAGAGTGGATAATTTTGCTAAGATTTGCAAGGAGTTCAAAGCTATAGGAGGAAAACCTTTTCTAGGTTCAGAGACTTTCGTAGAGGCTAGAGATTGGCTTAAGGAAGTGGAAGAGTTGCTAGATATCTTTGAAGTGGAAGAGGGAAAGAAAGTCAAGTTGGCGGCTTGGTTAATGAAGGGAGAGGCCTCATTCTGGTGGGAGGTCACTAATGGAGAACGCCCTGTTGACTCTTGGGCTGATTTTAAGCAAAGGTTTGGGGCTAAGTTTCTCTCAAGGGCGGAAGAGAATCTGTTTATGGAAAAGTTCTTGAATTTGAAGCAAGGGAATCTCACGGTGAAAGAATATGTCAACAAATTCAATCAATTAGCAAGGTTTGGCATAGAGTTGGTGAATACACCGGAGAAGAAGGCTTTGAGGTTCGTTAGAGGCTTGAACGAACCATTGCAAGGAATAGCTATGACTCACATTCCTATGGGGGCTACCTTTGAGAAGCTTGTCTACATGGCACTTATGCATGAGGATGATAAGAGTTCTAAGGCACCAGAGAAGAAGGGGGATCAGAAGAAACCACAACAACAACAACAAGGCAAGGGTGGAAAAGGCAATGGTGACAAGAAGAAGAAGAAGTGCTTCAATTGTGGGACCCCAGGCCACTTCAGCAAGGACTGTCGCAAAAAGAAGAAGACCGGTTGCTTTCATTGTGGTGAAGCAGGACATCTTGTGAAGGACTGCCCAAAGAAGGGGCAGAAGACGAGGCCTACCTCAGGAGGTCAGGTGCAAGCTCTTATGGCACCACCTCAGGCAGGGGGGCAAGTTCAGGCTCTCTCAGTTCCACCGATTCAGCAGAGAGGTAGAACTATTTCCGTTGAAAGTCTGGTTTTTCTGTTTGATCATCCAGTTCGTACTTTGTTTGACTCTGGCGCATCGCATTCTTTTATCTCATCATCGTTAGTTGAGTCACTGCACTTAGACACCAGTCTAGTTGATGATCCCTTGGTTGTTTCAAACCCAATTGGGGGCTCCATATATCTGTCTATGATATGTTTTGGTTTGAAGATTTCTATACTTAGCATTGAGTTTAGATGTGATGCTTTTGTATTGGGCTTCACGGGCTATGGGTTGATTTTGGGCATGGACTGGTTATCCAGTAATGGTGCCGTTCTTGATTGTGAAAGGAGAGTTGTCAGGCTTATGACCCGCTTGGGTAATACTCTCGAGATCTCTTGTAATCCCATGGAATCTGTTATGCTAAGTTATCTTGAATCGCTCGATGCTTCGGTCGAGAGTTTGCGTTCTGTCAGAGTGGTCCGGGAATATCCGGATGTGTTTGAAGAGGTGAAGGGTTTGCCTCCGAAGCGGGAGATAGATTTCCGAATTTATTTGGTGGATAATGCCAAACCAGTGTCTTTGCCAGTGCGCCACATGGCTCCTCGTGAGAGAAAAGAACTTCATAAGCAAGTAGGGGAGTTGCTTGAGAAGGGGTTCATAAGGCGAAGTATATCGCAGTGGGGAGCTCCAGTAGTGTTTGCCACGAAGGCGGATGGGTCCCTCAGACTTTGTGTGGATTATAGAGAACTTAATAAGCTCACGAAGAAGAATAGACACCCATCACCGAGGATAGATGATCTCTTTGATCAGTTGGTTGGCGCCTCAGTGTTTTCGCAGATGGACTTAGCTACAGGGTTTCATCAGTTGAGAGTGGCGGAGGACAGTATAGAGAAGACTGCTTTCCGGACTCCGGATGGTTTTTATGAGTGGCTTGTGATGCCATGTGGGTTGACAAACGCCCCTGTATACTTTGTTGATCTGATGAGTAGAGTGTTCAGAGAGTATCTGAATAAGTTTGTAGTAGTCTTTGTGGATGACATCTTGGTCTTTTCCAAGAGTGAAGAAGAGCATGCCTTACATCTCAGAGAAGTGTTGGAGACTCTTCGAGCACATAGTCTTAAAGCTAAATTCTCTAAATGTCATTTTTGGAGAAGAGAAGTGCGATTCTTAGGGCATGTGGTCTCTAAGGAAGGGATAGCTGTGGATCCCGCAAAGATAGTATCTATCCAGGATTGGAAAGTTCCTAGAAATGCTACCGAAGTAAGAAGTTTCTTGGGGTTGGCAGGATATTATAGGAAGTTCATCAAAGACTTCGCGAAGATATCAGCCCCATTAACCCGCTTGACGAAGAAGAATCTGGTTTTCTCATGGGACGTAGATTGTGATGATGCTTTCCGACGGTTAAAGAGAGCTTTGACCACCGCTCCAGTTTTAGTGCTTCCAGATGGGAGTAAGCCATTTGTTGTTTATACCGATGCTTGTGGGACAGGATTAGGCGCAGTCTTGATGCAGGAGGGAAGGGTAATAGCCTATGGAGGGAGGCAATTGAGAGTGCATGAGAAGAATTACCCTACCCATGATCTAGAGTTGGCCGCGATTGTTTTCGCACTTAAGTCTTGGCGCCATTATCTTCTTGGTGAGAGATTCGAGTTGTTCACTGACCATAAATCATTGAAGTACTTGTTCTCTCAGAAGGATTTAAACTTAAGACAGCAAAGGTGGATGGAGTTCTTAGCATCCTATGATTTCGAGATAGCGTATACCCCTGGCAAGGGTAACGTAGTGGCGGACGCCTTGAGTAGAAAAAGGCTATCTTTGAGTCCATTGTTCGTGGAACGGCGAAGCTTGGAGTTTTTTTCTTTGTTCGACTTCAGACCTTCTGTTGACTTTGTACCTGGTTTGTTGGCATCCTTGGAGGTTAGACCTACTCTTTTGGGACGGATTGGCGAGGCTCAGCGAGACGACCCACAGTTGGTTGAGTTGGTAGAGAAGCTTATAAGGGGGGAGTCGTCCAGCCATTTGGGTAGATACACCCTAGATGATAGGGGATGGTTGCATAGAGACGGTAGACTTTGTGTACCGCAAGATGAGGGTTTGAAGAAGGCTATTTTGGATGATGCACATCGTTCAAGAATGACTATTCATCCCGGTGGAGACAAAATGTACCAAGATATGAAGAGAGTTTTCTTCTGGGCCGGTATGAAGAAAGATGTGGCCGAGTATGTGGCTAGATGCTTAGTGTGCCAACAAGTTAAAGCAGAGCAAAGGAAACCCGGTGGGTTGCTACACCCATTGGAAGTTCCGCAATGGAAGTGGGATAGTGTCTCGATGGATTTCATCGATGGGTTACCGAGATCGAGGAAGGGCAATACGGGAATTTGGGTTGTGGTAGACAGACTTACCAAGAGTGCCCATTTTATACTCGTGAAGAGTAAGAGGACCGCTCCATGGCTTGCTTCAGTCTATGTTAGAGAGATTGTTAGATTGCATGGCGTACCATCCAGCATTGTGAGTGATCGAGATCCTATCTTCACTAGTGAGTTTTGGAGAAGTTTGCAAGAGGCGGTAGGGACTCAGTTGTGTTTAAGCACCGCATATCATCCTCAGACGGACGGTCAGACCGAGAGGGTGAACCGTATCTTAGAAGATCTCTTGAGGCTTTGTATCTTGGATTTTGGAGGTACATGGGAAGAACATCTTCCTTTGGTGGAGTTCGCATACAATAACAGCTTTCAGTCCAGTAATTGGTATGGCACCTTTTGAAGCTCTTTATGGAAGGCCTTGTCGATCTCCTACATGTTGGTGGGAATCTACGGATAAGATCTTGCTTGGGCCAGATATGGTTAGAGAGACTTCAGAGAAGATTGATTTGATTCGAAGAAGGATGAAGGCAGCGCAAGATAGACAGAAATCTTATGCGGATCGGAGAAGGACGGATCTTGAGTTTGAGGTTGGGGACATGGTTTTTGTCAAAGTATCTCCGTTGAGAAATGTTGTTCGCTTTGGGTCCGTTGGGAAGTTAGCACCGAGGTTTGTTGGGCCGTTTCCTATTAAGGAAAGGATTGGACGGATGGCATATAGGGTGGAGTTGCCCGACAGACTTAGTGGTGTTCATGATGTATTCCATGTATCACATCTGAGGAAGTGCTTAGATGAGACCGCAGAGGTGGTAGAGCCGAGTTGCTTAGAGATGTAGAGGTAGAGCGTGATGCGACGATTCGACGAGCTCCTACTCGCATCCTTGGGTCAGAAACTAGGAAGTTGAGGAATAGAGAAGTTCAGCTAGTTAAAGTGCAATGGGGAGATGACGAAAGCAATGCTACTTGGGAGACGGAAGCGAAGATGCGTTCTTTGTATCCATTTCTTTTTGAGAGTATGTCTTTTAACTTCTCCTTTATCGCTTGTCTAGTACTTATCTTATCTTTAGTATGTCCTCTCGTTAGTACTGTTTGACCTTTAGATAGGGTAAACCTATGGTTGAAACATGTGTTTGAGACATGGTATGGTTGATGGATGCAAGTGGATGCAAGTGTTTGCTAGTGGTTGCTCGTGGATGCATATACACACACATTAGGCACTAGATCGGCTCAGTCACTTCATGTTGCATATCGCATAAATGGATGTGGTAGTTAGATTGATGGATGTATCATGGCTGTGTTATCATGTGGATGATGCATTTTTGTGTATGGTTGTGCACGCATATAGAAATTGTATGTGTCAATAGGGTTTCGCATACATATTGGATGCATGGCACTATCATGGTTTGCATTAAGGAGGTCGACTGAATCAGTAGACCGCCTGATTTTGCATTAGTATACGGACATATACACACACTTTCTGCATATGTTCATACATCATTAGAAGTTTCTAAGGATAATGGTTGCTTGTGGTTGATGGTTTAGTAGATGGTTGTTTGGTTGGTAGGATACGTTCTTCTTGACTTAGAGATTTCGAGGACGAAATCCTTTAAGTAGGGGAGAATGTAACACCCCGAATTTCAATTAACACTAATGGTTAGTAATTAAAGTATAATTAATCTCATATATGAGAATCAGGGGAAACGGGCTGCGTCATTTCGTTCATCTCGGAAAAATACGCAGAATAGAGTCCGAAATTTTGTAAATCGGAGTCCGTATGACCCAGTTAAGGCCCAAAGAAGTTTTCAGAAAATTCAAAGTTAAAAACAGATTTAAAATTCAGTTTTAAAACAGGACTGGAGCCAAAAGCGGAGGTGGCGGGAAAGTTCCCGCCTAGCCCCGTGTCGACAGGCATGTCGACAGGGGTGTCGACACAGGGTGTCGGCCCTGTTGATCTGGGTGCACCAGATCTGGTTTTTGGTTGAGTCTTGGGCTGTGTTCTAGAGATTTCCGAAATCTAAGGGTCCTAATCTAATCTAGGGTTAATCTAAGGGCCTAAAACACTCACCTAATCTATAAATACACCCTAAACCTACCCTAATCCATACTAAAAATAGAATTGAGGGCTACATGCCGCCAAATTAAATCTTAGAAGGAGCCTCCACTAATTTATGAAGAGGGTTGCAAGCTAATCACTCTCTAATCAACCTCTAATCCATTCTAAGCATCTTAATCTTCTTCATTTGGAGTGCAAATTTGCTAGTTGTGAGTTTCTATCACTCTAATGATCAATTGCTAAACTAAGTAGATGAGATATGATGAGATCATATGGTTTTGTTTGGGGATTAATGGGTTTTAAGTCATATGACATGATGTTAGTTTGCTAATGTATGTGGGTTATGCAAGTTTTGTGCTTTGTGATCATATGTCAATATGCAAGTTACATGTATGTTAATATGCAAGTTACATGTATGTTAATATGCAAGTTACATGTATGTTAATATGCAAGTTACATGTATGATAACTATGCAAGTTGTATGTTTCTTCATATGCAAGTTTATGAGTTCGTATGCAAGTATGTTATGCAAGTTCATATGCAAGTTTATGAGTTCATATGCAAGTATGTTATGCAAGTTCATATGCAAGTTTATGAGTTTATATGCAAGTATGTTATGCAAGTTCATATGCAAGTTTATGAGTTCATATGCAAGTATGTTATGCAAGTTCATATGCAAGTTTATGAGTTTATATGCAAGTATGTTATGCAAGTTCATATGCAAGTTATGTGACATATTATATGCAAGTCATGTATTTGTTAATATGTAAGTTTATGTGACATGTTATACAAGATTATATGCAAGTTATGTGACATGTTGTGCAAGTTCATATGCAAGTTATGTGTTTGTTAATATGCAAGATGACACCTTTGAAACATGTTCATACATATGCAAGTTGACACCTTTTATATATGTTATGTCATGAGAACGAAATCACGTGGGAACGATGGGGTTAATTAAATGCATATGTTAATAAGATTGTGTGAAATTAATATAATTATGCATAACATAAAATAAATGAACATAGTATGGGAATTTGCCTATTTAGTTAGGTGTACCCATACTATGTGTTGGGAATTTGCCTATTAAGTTAGGTGTACCCACACTACGGAGTTGGGAATTTACCTATTGAGTTAGGTCTACCCATATTCTGGAAAACATGATTAATTAATTAGGGATAATTAGGAGGGTGATTAATTAGGAGTAATTAATCGATTAAGACACGAGGTTGGACCCGTTTGTAGTGTAAGACTGCCCGGAGTTTACCGGCTTAACCAGGCATCTACAAATGACGGTCCAATGTGAGGGGTCTTAATCATAAATTAAATACGTAACAAGGGTAAATGACACGAGGTTGGACCCGTTTGTAGTGTAAGACTGCCCGGAACCTACCGGCTTAACCAGGCATCTACAAATAACGGTCCAATGTGAGGGGTCCTTTACACGGTTACGGTGTTAATCAATTAAGAAACACTTAACCAGATAATCATGTAGTGGGGCATGGGGGTTAAGTGGGTACCTTGGGTGGTATGTGGAAATTGCTAGTGGTTGCCAATAGAAAATATGACTAAATACTTAACCAAGATGAAACATGTAATTAAAGGGTTAAGTGGGAAACACTAGTGTGTGGGCCAAGCTTAGGGGGATGGCTTGTGCTGGGGGCCCATTTCAACCAATATCCCAAACGTATCTTAGTGGGCTCGACTCTAGTCGAGTGACGGGACACGCATATTGGGCTTGACTATAAGAGGCCAAAATGGGTTAGCGGTGGCAACGCATGACCAACGGGTTTCATATGCGTGTGTGGACCCGGGCTGGTAAATAAGACGTTGTTGCATCGTGTAGATATAAGCCGTGCACCGTTAATTTTATCAGGTTGCCACGTTGGGGAATGGTACACCCCACGGTGGGGCCAGCACGGGTATCTACGTTAGGGAGCCGATCGAATGGGGAGTAGTGTGTACACCTAGTGGATTGTAGGGCCCCGTGGCGTCTACTTAGTCTCCTAGGGGTACGCGAGAACTATTAAGTTAATTTTATAAGTCCATGGGTGGGATCAACCTTTAAGTTAGGAATGACTGGTGTGGTGCAGTTTAGTAATTTACCTTTGGAAGGGAAGATGCGTCTTTATCATTTATCTTAGTTTAGTTGACTGCTCAGTGTAGCCATTCATCCCCATTAGTTACCTATATCAGTTTATGTCTTCTCTGGTTACTTTAACGATTGTATTGTTAAAGTTATAGGACTCGCTCAGACTTATGTCTGACCCCGTTGTTTTTATCTTTTTCCCAACCCTCAGGTCCTACGGTGGATCCTAGCACTAGTGGAGCTTGATCGGATTGCTGTTCCAGTCTTTAGGAGCTTGGATAGATGTAAAGCTCCAGTTACCCAGTTATCTTTTCTTTTGTCATGGCTATTGTATGAGAGTGGGATTATGTACTTCTTTATTTTGATGGATATTGTACTTGACTTTTATTGTGGTTTTATGATGTAACCAGACATGTTTTACTTCCGCAGTTATGAGATGATGTTTTGAATTTCAAGTACTATTTATATCTGTCTTGTTGTAATTTTTCTGTTCTATATTCACTAAAATACTCCACCGATGCTATGGCATTCCCTTAGTGAGTGATCATAGCGGGAGTGGGGTGTTACACTTTATATGCTTGAAAACCAATTCTTTCTAAGACGCGGAAAGGTCCAACATACCTTGGTGCTAACTTTCCATATTTTCCAAATCTTACTACTCCCTTCATTGGTGAGATCTTCACAAAAACTAGATCTTCTATTTCGAATACTAAATCTCTTCGCCTTTGATCGGCATAACTTTTCTGGCGATCCTGGGCTTCTTTCATTCTCAGTTTCACTAATTCCACTTTCGCTGTCGCTTCTAGTATCATATCCGGACCAAGTACCAATTTGTTTCCGGACTCTACCCAACATGCTGGCGCTTTACAAGGTCTTCCATATAATTCTTCATATGGTGCCATCTGTATACTCGCCTGGTAACTATTATTATATGAAAATTCTACTAGGTGTAAATGATCTTCCCACGACCCTCCAAAATCTAAAATACACGCTCTTAGAAGATCCTCCAATATACGATTAACTCTTTCCGTCTGACCGTCCGTTTGAGGATGGTAAGCTGTACTGAAATTTAATCTTGTTCCCAACGTTCTCTGCAAAGCTTCCCAAAATCTACTTGTGAAAATGGTATCTCTGTCGCTTACATTGCTCGTTGGAATACCGTGCAGTCGTACTATCTCTTTCATGAATACTTCGGCTAATGTTATGGCAGTGCGCGTTGGTTTCACTGGAATAAAGTGCGCACTCTTAGTTAACCGATCTACGATTACCCAAATCCCTTCGTAGCCTCTCCTTGTTCTTGGCAAACCATCGATGAAGTCCATCGATATCATTTCCCACTTCCAGTTGGGAATCTCTAATGGCCGTAATAGTCCAGCTGTCTTTTGATGGTCTCCCTTGACTTGCTGACAACATAGACATTCATTTACGAAAGTAATGATATCTTTATTCATTCCTGACCACCAGAATACTCGTCTCATATCGTGATTCATTTTATGAATTCCTGGATGGATGCTCAACTTTGATGCATGGCATTCTTTTAAAACCTCCTGTCTTATCCCATCCACGTTAGGTACGCATAATCTGCCGTTTATTCTCAATACTCCTTGATTGTCCAACTCGAAGTCAGTCTCTTTTCCGTTTGTGACTCCTCGAATAATCTTTTCCAGTTTGGGATCCCTTTTCTGATTACTCATTATCCTTTCTTGGAGAGTCGGTGTGACTTCCAAAAGTGATAATATCGCATTTCTACTCAAGGCATCTGCCTGTGACGACCCGATTTCCCGTTCTCACGGAAACAAGGTTATCTTTGGAATATAACACAGAAACATATAATAGCGGAACAGAATTAAATAACTACACCCGAATGAACAACAAAATATACTGGATAAAAGTAATCATCAGAGTTACACGGTATACAGGATCTTACTTAGTACAAATAAAGTTCAGCTATACATAAATGTCTACAGCGGAAATAAACAAAATATGTACAATAGGAGCTGAACAGCATAAAAAGAAGTAAATGATAGAATCCATCTTCAGCTCCAGCTATCCAGAAAGAAGAACCAGCTAACCTGAATACAAGGCTGCCCGTGTAGAAAAAGGGGCACCCGAGTTTGAGAGTGAAACAAACTACGAGTCAGTCATGGGACTGGTATGAGAAATCCACTCAACACACATATATAATTGGCTAATCACAGGACCACGCCACTTTCGTGGAACGGGTTTACTCCATTGGATTGCCAGTGCTTTAAAACAAATCTTTCTTTTAAACATCGCTATGCTTTTTATAAAAATGAAGCCATTATAAGACTCAGTTCCCATCACACAATGCAACGCAAACCGGAGGATAGAGTTTTACCTTATAATGGCCAAAATATGATTGATACGAATAAAACAAAGGCATTTGATATTATTGCTAGTGTTTATATGTTTTGAAACAATTTCAAATCATAACTATCAATCATAGACGGCATGGGTACCATATATCATGTCGCCATATATATATACAATCAAAACCGCACGATGTCGTATTTGGAAATTGGATTTCCGTCATGAACCAAGGCAAAAGATAGTCCTCACCGAATTCGAGACTGCCTAGCCCGAGTCTCAGGATCAGAACGCATCGATCCTTGGAGCGACAGGACCGGTCCACACGGAGTGGATTAAAAATGCCTGAGCACTACGTTTCGCCGCCCTTTGGGGCGTAAGCGAGCCAACAAGTGACTCCATCGGACCCGGATCGTCCGATCTAACCGAGGCGCCTCGCAACAGCAACAACCACATAAGTCAAACTCGTCAGGGCGTGTAAAACCACTGACGCCACTTTTAGCTAGGAGGAAACGTAGGCCCTCCCTGAGGTCCGTTCTCCCGTTTTAGGTTCATACCGGGGTTTGAGGCTCGCGAATTCACGTTATACACAAAGCTACGCCACACAGGCGGTGCTTTGATCATCACCACAAGACTTTGCTTTTCAACAGAAGCCCTGATCACTGCATCTTAGCATGCCACACAGAATAAATCCTATGTCAGACACACAGTCCATTTACAAGTCCGTTCTGGGTCTGAACGAAACCGAAGGCACTAAATACCTCGCAAACCCTTCGATCAACACGTACGTCTGAACGATCACCACTCATTATCCATATTTCGGGATGCCTCCCAATCAGGACCTCGGTTACCATCCAAACGAGGTGAAGATCTCCGGTCTTCGACCATCGTCTTCATCTTCGAATTTCAATCGTCGGTCGATTATTCGAAATGAGAATTAACTCGGCCTTTTCAAATAATTCACGTATATTTAGAATTTCAATTCAATTTATTTCAATGGTTAAATTATTCTATAACACCAATTTTGTCCTTTAATGTAATTTTCACACCAAACACATTCAACCATCAAACATCACATAAATCAAGCAAATTCAGTTTATTTCCATTCCATATCGCTTATGATATTTTATAACTATTTATTGCTATTTTTATTTATTTTAAAATAGCCATTTTATTCAAAACGACGCTTCGGGCCATAAGGCGGCCGTGGCGCTTTTTTTCTTCAGATTTGATTTACACATATCTGAAAATCTAACCGTTGGATCTTCACAAAATTTACATCATTAGAAAGGTCTTTTCAAAACGAATCCAACGGTTCCAGTTTCGGGAAAATCCGACGGTCGGATCTCCCGGTACACTCGTTTGAAATTTCGATTTCAAAATACGAACTGCAGCATCGTTATTCGATTAAATATAAATATATTTATATATATAAATAAATATAATCGTTTATGGCGCTGTTTTTCTTCAAATTTGATTTACACATATCTGAAAATCTAACCGTTGGATCTTCACAAAATTTACATCATTAGAAAGGTATTTTCAAAACGAATCCAACGGTTCCAGTTTCGAGAAAATCCGACGGTCGGATCTCCCGGTACACTCGTTTGAAATTTCGATTTCAAAATACGAACTGCAGCGTCGTTATTCGATTAAATATAATTATATTTATATATATAAATAAATATAATCGTTTCTGGCGCTGTTTTTCTTCAGATTTGAATTAAACATTCCAGACAATCCAACCATTGGATTTTTACAAGGTTGGTGTCGTTGGAAAGATTATTCCAAGGCGAACCCGACGGTTGAGGTTTCGGGAAAATCCAATGGTCGGATTTCCCGCACTAGTCGTTTGAAATCACGGTTTCAAAATACGAACTGCACGGCTTCGTTTCGTTTTAATTTTATTTATATATATATATTTATATAAATATAGTTCATTCAATGATTTCAATATCGTTTTCACTTCAAATATTTTTCTAACACCTTAAATTTTGGAAAAATTTCGCCATAACCTCCCCTGCACCGGGAGCATCGGGAAATCGCAAATAGCGTTCCCGGTCCTTCTAATCTCAAAAAGAAAAAGAAAAAGCCAAGCGGCTAGCCAACAGGCTCAAAATCATCACCCAAACAAATCAGTAAATGTGTACCTATTTGTCGGGCACAAAATTTTATTCCTCTTCTCTAGCCCCTTTGCTATAACCTGTTCAATGAATATTGCATGTATATATATATAGTTCTTATCATTTATCAATTTCTATTCGACTTCATATTCGATTTCTATTTGGTTTAAAAACTCCATTCATTCTAATGTTACATAAATAGGTGCAAATCATTTCATTAGCTAATTAATGAATATTTCAACTCATATATGTTTATTTTGAATAAGTGGCTATTTTTAACACTTCACATTTCAACGATTTATGCATACAATAAAAAATGTGATTTTTATTGTAAAACGATTCATTTCAAAACACTATTTTTCTATATAGTTCATATAGTCGATAAAAGGTGATTTTTATTATCAAACAATTTATTTCAAAATATGAATACCATTCAACACATGAATTTCTAAACAACGAATGAATATCAATTCAACACATGAATGTTTTCAATAGTTTTTATATATAGATAAAAATGTGATTTTTATTATCGAACAATTTATTTCAAAATATGAATACCATTCAACACATGAATTTCTAAACAACGAATGAATATCAATTCAACACATGAATGTTTTCAATAGTTTTTATATATAGATAAAAATGTGGTTTTTATTATCGAACAATTTATTTCAAAATATGAATACCATTCAACACATGAATTTCTAAACAACGAATGAATATCAATTCAACACATGAATGTTTTCTATACAATGAATAAATATAGTTTAAGCATATGAAAATAATTCAAACATACAAATATTATTCAAAATTTCGGCAGCATAACGGCAGGGTAGTTACACCGGCACCGTCCCTAGTACGGCTCCTCGCTCTACCTTAAAACCTCGCGGTTTTTGACAATGGGAATCATGCATCTAGTTCGCACGCAGGCGGCATGTATATATTTATTTCATTTCCACAAACTAATCCTAAGTGGTTTCAACCAAATATTTCACAACCACAAACGGGTATTTTTCAACCACAATCAACCAATATCCATCACAAACATTCCCAAACAATCATTCAATTTTCACAACAATTTCAACCAATAAATGTCGTCCATGGTTTGTGGACGAGGGGGCGTATATATATATATATTTATATATAGCAATTTATATATAGCTATTCACTTTCATTTCACACATATATAATATATTTTAAATCAGAAATCTCACCAATAGCTATCCAACTGCACGATACTTCCTTTATAGAAATCTTCGCCTTTTTGTCGCTTTCGCCCGTATTCTCTACTCATGTAAAAATCGAATTTTTACTATGCTATTCAATATATAAAAATCGAATTTTGACTTCGCTATTCAATATATAAAAATATGATTTTTACTTCGACTTTCAACATATAAAAATATGATTTTTACTTCGACTTTCAACATATAAAAATATGATTTTTTACTTCGACTTTCAACATATAAAAATCTGATTTTTACTTCGACTTTCACTAAATAAAAATATGATTTTTACTTCGACTTTCAACATATAAAAATATGATTTTTACTTCGACTTTCAACATATAAAAATATGATTTTTACTTCGACTTTCACTAAATAAAAATATGATTTTTACTTCGACTTTCAACATATAAAAATATGATTTTTACTTCGACTTTCAACATATAAAAATATGATTTTTACTTCGACTTTCAACATATAAAAATATGATTTTTACTTCGACTTTCGATATATAAAAATATGATTTTTACTTCGACTTTCACTAAATAAAAATATGATTTTTACTTCGACTTTCACTAAACAAAAATATGATTTTTACTTCGACTTTCACTAAATAAAAATATGATTTTTACTTCGACTTTCACTAAATAAAAATATGATTTTTACTTCGACTTTCACTAAATAAAAATATGATTTTTACTTCGACTTTCACTAAATAAAAATATGATTTTTACTTCGACTTTCACTAAATAAAAATATGATTTTTACTTCGACTTTCACTAAATAAAAATATGATTTTTACTTCGACTTTCTATAAATAAAAATATGAAAATTCTATTTTTACTTTCTTTAAAAAAAACCAGTTTTAACTTTTAAAAATTTCAGTTTTTATCTTTTTTAAAAAATTCAGTTTTAATTTTTAAAACAAACAGTTTTATACTTTTAATAATACAAATCAGTTTTATTTCTTTTATAAAATTCAGTTTTAATATTCTTTATAAAAATTCAGTTCATATAAAATAAAAATAAAATAAATAAAAACAAACTTACAGAGGAGGGGGGGGGTTTCTGCAGCTCGTCGGCGGCAAGCTTCGAGGGGCGGCGCTAGGGCTTCGAACGGGCGGCGATGGCTTCGGGAGTCGAACTGGGTGGCGATGGCTTCGGGCGTCGAACTGGGTGGCGATGGCTTCGGGCGTCGAACTGGGAGGCGATGCTTCGAGCGTCGAACTGGGCGGAGCGGTGGGAGGTTGGTCGAGCGTCGAACTGGGCGGAGCGGTGGGAGGTTGGTGGAGCGTCGATTTGGTTTAGGGTTTCCTTCTCTTTTTTTTTTCTGTTAAATTAAGTCGGGGGGGCCAGGAAGATGAAGGAGAGAGGGAATTAGAAATATATATATATATATATATTTTTTAATTTAATTATTGCATAAAGTTGACTTTTACCCACGACCTCGAAACGAGGCCCACCGCCTGTCGTCTATAGCGTTTTACCCCCATTCCGAACACAATGGGATATGTATCGCAAGCCGATTTGATTGTTACAATCAGTTTCCTTTTGAATTTTCATTTAAATCATTATATTGAATTTTAAATGGACATTTCAAATTACCGGGGTCACATACTAACTAGAAAAATTCCAGAAAAATATTTTCTAGCTTCGTTTTGACGATACGGTCCTAACAAAACTAGTTTCGTCGAATTCTGAGACCGTTGGAAAAATGGCCAATTTCCAGTCGATTAAAATCAACAGAAACTGGTCAAACGCGTTTTCCTTTGCCACGCTCACATATTGATTCGAAAATTTATGAAATTTGAAACCTAGCAATAACTTGACACTGCGGATCCAACAAAAGTGGTTTCGTCGAAATCCGAGGTCATTTGCAAAATATCCATTTTTAAGGGCCTGAATTCCATAGCGACTATTCAGAATTTTCAACTGGACATATCTTTTGATTCCCGCTATCAAATTTCGATTGGTCGGATTCGTTAGAAAGATGTTCACTAACAGATTTAAATATTTTTGGTTTCACTAAAATCCGGATTGTTTTTCACCCGGTATATTCAATTGAAGTTTGAAATCGAATTATCGAACTACCGCGCCATTTTCAATTCTATATATAATTATAATTAATTATATTCGTTTTCAAATGTCGATTCAAACTCAGTTTTCATCGCCATTATTTAAAATATTTATTTTAAATATTTAAAATCCATTATTTTAGCCAATTTAAAAATTTTAAATTGGTTCAGATTTTCTGGGTCGTTACACTGCCACTACGTTCGCTTTTCCCGATGTATAAATGATATCTAGGTCATATGATGCAAGAAATTCCAACCACCGCTGTTGTCTTAGATTTAAATCTTTTTGAGTGAACAGATACTTCAATGGTTTATGATCGGTGAAAAGTTCGAATCTCTCACCTAGCAGATAATGTCTCCACATTCTCAATGCGAAAACAACTGCCAATAACTCTAGGTCGTGAGTTGCATAATTCTTCTTGTGAATCTTTAACTGCTTACTTGCATATGCAATCACTTGTCCCTTCTGCATTAACACCGCTCCTACTCCCTTTCCACAAGCATCGGTGTAAACCGCAAATCCGCTCGTTCCATCGGGAACAGCTAATACTGGTGCTTCCGTTAATCTTTTCTTTAGTTCTTGAAACGATTCTTCACACTTTGGGTCCCAAATAAACTTTTGGCCCTTCTTTGTTAACTTGGTCAGATGTGACGATATTTTGGAGTTGTCTCGGATAAATCTTCGATAGTATCCCGCCAGTCCTAGGAAACTACGAATATCTGTTGGTGTTTGAGGTTGTTTCCATAGTTGTACTGCATCTACTTTAACTGGGTCTACTGATATCCCATCTCCGTTTACTATGTGCCCCAAAAATCTCACTTCCGATTTCCAAAAGTGACATTTTGAAAACTTTGCCTTCAACACGTGTTTCCTTAGAGTTTCTAGCACTACTCTAAGATGACCACGGTGCTCTTCTTCGGTTTTTGAAAAGATTAAGATATCGTCAATGAAAACGAGAACGAATTTATTAAGAATTTTCCTAAAGACTCTGTTCATCAGATCTACGAAGAAAGCTGGTGCGTTGGTTAATCCGAACGGCATAACCAACCATTCATAAAAGAAATCTGGGCCTCTGAATGCTGTTAAAGGAATACAATCTTCAGAGATTCTCAATCGGTGAAATCCTGTTGCTAAATCCATCTGGGAGAATACCGTTGCTCCGTGCAATTGGTCGAAAAGGTCATCAATTCTAGGTAATGGATATCTATTTCGGATGGTTACTTTATTCAACTCTCTATAGTCTACACACAGTCGCAAAGATCCATCCGACTTCACTACAAAAACTACCGCAGAGCCCCAACTAGAAAAACTTGGTCGGATTAAGCCTTTACTCAGCAAATCCCGAGTTTGTGTCTCTAATTCCTGAACTTCCTTGGGAGCCATCCGTCTCTTTGGTTGAATCATTTGTCTAGCTCCTGGGACTAAATCAATTCGGAATTCGATCTCTCGATGCGGAGGTAAACTTCCGACTTCCTCGAATACGTCCTTGAATTCTCTTACTATTTCCAAAGTGTCGAGACTTTCTTGAGGTGCTTCTAAAGCGTATACAAAACTACAGGTGTGAATTCCTAGTTTCCCACAAGTTATTCTAGCTTTTCGCTCTAAGCTAGTTATAAGGGTTATGATTTCTTTATCACATTTTATCTTGGCTTGGAACTTGCTTAACCAGTCTAATCCAAGTATAAAATTGAAACTTTTGAAGTCTAGAACATAGAAGTCAAATCGAAAAGAGTGTGAGAGATATAAGAGAGTTATATCCTCACAACACATTTTAAGCTCAGTTTTCCCCCATATGGGGTTTGATACGCAAATGGGGTTTAGTGATATAATTGGTTTAAGGTCAAACTGATCTATGGTTTCGGCTGAAATAAAACTGTGTGAAGCGCCGGTATCAAATAAAACACGAAGGTAAATTCCATTAAACTGTAAAGTACCTTCCAGCACTCCCTTCCCATTCACATTCTGAGAAGTAGACGGTTCATCTTTGATTGTAAAAACCCTAGGCTGTGGTGCCCTCTTCATCAATGGACAGTCTTTCACCATGTGTCCTGGTTGATGACAGTTGAAACACAGATTCTTCACTACCATCTCGTTCCTCTGATTCTGGTTCTGATTCTGTTGCTGAGGTTTCTGTTGCTGTCTCGGGTATTGCTGGGGTTTCTGTTGCTGTTGTGGGTATTGCTGGGGTTTCTGTTGCTGTTGTGGGTATTGCTGGGGTTTCTGGTTCCCCTTTTGTTTACAGAATCGTGCAATGTGTCCCTTTTTCTTGCAGTTGTGACACACCACATTCTTAAATTTACCTTCCACAGTCTGTTGTCCTGTCTTAGCTTGGCCCTGATTATCATTCCAATCCAGGTTGACCTTTCTTTTCATGACATTCACCCCACTCGTCTCCCCAGTCTGGATCCTCGCTCCTGGTTTCTTTGTATCTAGTGCTTCATATCTGAGTGCTAGGTCTACTAGTTCCACAAATGGATCCTTCAAATGTCCCATCATCCTTCCTTGCAGATTATCTCTAAGACCAGCAACAAACATCTCGTTCTTTTTCAAAAGAGTATTTATCAGCTCCGGTCCAAAGATTGAAAGTGTGTTGAACTGGTTTTCGTACTCAGCGACAGACATGCTTTCCTGCTTTAAGTCAATGAAGTCTCGGTACATCCTTGTCCTTCCAGTAGCAGGTAGATACTGACCTTTAAAAGCTTCTTTGAACATGGGCCAAGTAAAGTTTTCCTCAGGAGTGTTAGCAGTCTGGGCATCCCACCATATTGCTGCGGCTCCTTCCAGATTCCATGAAGCTAAGAGACGCTTATGCTCGTCATCCAACCTCGGTCCTTTAAAAATCTTCTCACATGATCTAATCCATGCTTGGACTCCGACCAGTGATTCAGTACCTCTGAAAATCTTTCCTCCCAGAGTTGTGTAATTCTTACAGACCATAGCAAAGTTAGGCTGAGTTGGTGCTCGGAATACTTCAGTAGTATCCACTTGGGTCTGGTTAACAGTGTGTCCATTTGTCGTAGTTGCTCCGCTTGCTCCTCGGCCTCTTCCTCCACGAGAACTCATTTTCAACTCCCTGAGTACACGGATTGAAAATAAATGACTCCTCGGAAAAATATGTCAAGGGATTACCTAAGTAACTACGATCTACCTATACTAAAATGTAGTTTTTAGTAGAAATACGCTCACTCTCTATTCCAAAGCCTAAATGTTTCCGAAGAACATAGGCTCTGATACCAACTGTAACGGCGCGATTTTCAACCCCTCGAAAACCGTGTCATTTTTGAAAGAAATTAGAGGATGAGATAGAAAAGATAGAACTAATAGAATAGAAGAATAAGAAGTTATCAGAAATCTCACAGCGGAATTTAAAAATACAAAATACATTACATCATAGGGTCTGATACATCATAGTACATCATCATATTACATCATCATAGTACATTAACATAATTATACATCATGATATGGGAATACAAATCTAAACTGGATACATAGGTGTAGATAAAACTTCTAGACTGGTCCTGCAACTTGAACTTCGTAAGGTTCCATTTGCCTACCTGAATTACTTGCCTACTCATAATTAATATTATGAGTACCCAAGAGTTTAGGGAAAACACAGAAAATAAACTCCGGGTCAGTCAGGGGACTGGTGTGAGTAAATACAGTTAAAAAAAGATGTAAACAGGGAAATAAGGAATAAGGTGTTCCGTTATTAATAGATTCAATTACTTTAGAAATCTTAAGCCCAACTCCATAACTAACATATGGAAAATGACCCTTGTATTTTGATATCAAAACGTTCGATATTTACGATAGTATTTATCAAATAAATAATCATCTAGTGAATCGCTTGCATCTCATGTTCACGTACATAGAATAAAATCTAAAACCCGAGCGATTATTGGAATTTGGTTTCTAACTGACAGGGTATGGGAGCACCCACCGATCCGTGTACTCTAGAGAGGATACACTGGGGTTCAACAAGAACATCCTGCAACCCGGCCACACATGACCGTCCACTCATTTAGCTTGAGTGTAACGAATATATTACCACCTCCACGGTTGGGAATGACCCACCGATTACCGAAGTTACAGCAGTGAATATAGATTTAAGAAACAAAAGGAAATACTCTAGATAGTGATAATATACCCTGCTTGGGTATGACCCAACTAGCCATGCTGCTTAGCCCAACTATTGTCTTTCCGGGTTGTGAGGTTTGAAGTCACGTTTACCGTTGACGGATTATTCTCCAACGTCTTTGAATATCACACCGTCCTATCGGACAGATCACTCATTTGTTTCCACAAATATATTCTGGGTATAAGGCTAAAGAAACGAATCTCTCCGCCACCAACATAATACACTTATGTAAAGTTGATGTGTAAAATCTGATCGATATACGTTGTCAGATATTCGACTATTCGGATCTGTTCTGGGATTGAACAGACCGTAGATACTATTTTGGAATGGTGCTTGCATTCTTCATCTTTATCGATTTCCGGTATACGACGTATAATTCGAGTCGAAGTTGAATGTAAATTCCGGACTCTTCGAAACGATGTACGAAATATCTTTTATAGTCGATAATTTATTATCAGCTTACTGTCTTTAATTCAGTTGCACATCCTGTATTTATAATTATATATACGGTATAAAATTCTCGGGTTCATATCTGGATATCTTAAGTATCACTTTCAATTGTATAGTTAAAGTGTGTGTGTCATACACAAGATGTTATACAGTTTTTATCAATATTTGAAAGTGTATAGAAAAAAACCCGTGCTACGCACACGGTGTTTTATCTCGCTTGTCATCGACTGTTAGACGATGTTCTATACTCCGATTTGATTTGTCAAATATTTATTTTCCTTTATTTAAACTTAAATAAATTGTTTTATAATTTATTTAAATTAAATTATCTTTTAAAACTCAAGTTCTAACTCGACGAACTTCTTCGAACAACTTCGATTCTGTGACCTCACTGTCGTCTTGACTGTTCCACTGGTTCACGCCATATTAAATAAAAACTCTATTTTTATTTAAATTAATTAATTACTGATCAATTATATTTATTTATTTAATTTCATTAAATTCGATTAAATAAAATTCTTGCCTTTGAAACTCTATTCTCGCTTGTATTTACCAAGTCAATTTCGGCATCTCAAAAATCAAGTGATCCCCACGGTTGACCACCGATGTTCACTTGCCAAACCCACGCGCCAAACATCTTGTGCCAAGCCACTTCGATCAGCTCCGAAACCATGGTGATCCACTGATGGATCACTCAAATCCATCGTGCCAAGCCACCCCCTTCCTTTTCAATTTTCTTGCTCTCGATCTACTGTGCAAACGTGCACGGCCTCCCCCGCCACCGTACGACTACCGAACCACCACCCACAAACTCCGCTTCGTCCACTGATCACGACTGACCCATCACCACCGCCCATCGTCGCCTCCTCCTCGATTTCGCCACTCCACCAAAACTTCCAGTACATAGCTCGAAAAGTGTACCACCTAAACCGAGCTCGACTCATCGCCTCCAACCACCTGAACGCCTCGCACCGCCGCCGTTAGCTCCGCCAAGACCCAACGCCGCTCCACGCCAAACTTCGGCCAACTCGATCGCCTGTGGGTCCCCCACGTCGCCGCCAAACGTTCGAACCCATTCAGCCATTAAAATCCTAAATCGAGCTCAACAGCTCGATTCACCCAATGGAAAAATCATTTGACATTTTTCTCGAGTTCCCCGATGTGTGCAGCTCCTTCACGCTCCACGGCCCGACCCTCATCGTCGTCGATCGCCGGAATTTGGTCAAAGTGCCATTTTCGGTTATCTCAATCATTCTCCCTTATCTCAACAATAAAAATCATGAAATTACTTTTAAAAATCATTATTTCCTATCACGATTGCATTCGAATCACTGTATTTCATTTCTACGACATTTGGATTTTCGGATTTTAATTGTTGATTACAGAGAACCTGCTACTTTCTGTTTCTTGTTCTCAAACACATATATCTTGATGTTGTTCATACTATAAGGTTATATATATATATTCGTATATAAGTATAACATATGTATATGTTTGTATACTTGTGATTTGTGATCTACCAGGTATTTTCATTTTGCAGAGTTTTGTTTTGACAGTAAACAAAACTGCAGAAATTCTTTGATCAAGATCAAAGTGATACCCATTTCTATTTAATCTATACTTGCAAATATATAGTTAAATGATGATATGAACTTGGTATATTAACACTATACTGGTGATAAAACATTGTGAGCTTGCATTGATGATCATACATGAAAGCGCACACAAACAGTTTACATTAAACTTGCAATCTATCTTGACTTAAGTGAGGTTTTACTCACTTGTAAATAAGCTCCTGAATTCTTGTTTGAGATGGATAAATTTTCAGCACTTTCTTGTATTCTTTGTAAAGAGAAAATGCATGGAATTGGACGTGTATTTATAGGCAAAGTTCTCTAAAGTTTCTACAGCCAACTTTCCTACCTACCCCCCTTTCTCTCTCCTATATTTGTGGTGCAAAATTGTTACAGCAAACATGTAAGTACCCTTCACAAGAGATGATTCCTACCAACCATTATTTCCCTCTTCAAAGTACATGAGACTATGTTTGCATTTAATGCAAAGCTTACTTTCATTTAATGCCAAGCTCAACCCTTCAAATCAATCTACAAGAGAATGGGTTTTCTCTCTTCGATAATTGTTTTGCATTCTTACCAATGCGCAGATATTATGTATGAGGTGATTAGGTGATGTTTAAGTCCAAATCTACTACTAAATGATGGATTTTGTACTTTCTTTTGTTTTGGTTTAAACTCTCTTGTTTGTTGCTAATTGAAATGGTGTATACATGCATATATACATGCATATTTGGCCGTAACATATATATGTATGAATATATATATATATATATATATATATATATAAGTGTTAATCTCCTTAAACTTGTTTGCCTTTATTTGCTTTTGATTTAAATCTCTTTATTAAAATAGATATCAGAGGTTTGAAAAATCCCGCCATTACATAGACCCTGTACATGGTTGAGAGAAAATGGGAAGTTGCTTTAACTGCGCGCGCGCGCACACACACACACACATACAATGACACCTTGAAATGGAGCACCCTTTTGGCTTTTCAGTTTTCCAACTCTCGTTTATGTTAATTAATGTTAGTAGAATGTGAGAGAAATGAAATGTGTGGTGGAAAAGTGGTATGCTAAAGGGGTGCTTCATTTTTTGGATGTAATTGAACATGTCTTTCTCTCTCTCTCTCTACGTATATGTATATGTATATATATATATATATATATATATATCTGTGTGTGTGTGTGTGTATATATATATGGGAAGTCTAAATGGACACAAAATGTTGACACAAAATATGAGCCATTAGATCTCCCTCTGAATTCCACCTCACACATAAAGACAAACAAATCTTATGGTCCAAATTTTGTGTACATAAATTTGTGTCTCTATAGCCGCGCGCACACACACACACACAGGGGTAGGATCAACAACACCCCAAAAGCCCCTCAACAACAACCAAGTATTTTGCGCTCTCTCCTTCCACTCATTCTTTCTCGTTCCACTATTATATTTAAGCATAAATATGTGGCTATGGTTCGAGTGCGAATGGGGGGCTGAAATTCAGGGGGCTCCTTGATCCTAATATATATATATATATATATATAATTTTCATATATATATATATTCATTTCTAACGGTTTTCCATTTTTAATGGCAGATTCCGCTCCTGAAAAGATTCCTCAATTTCCTCGATTGAATGCATTGTTCGCTAAATCAAATCCTTCTTCTTCTTCTACATCGGCAGCAAATACTTCTTCTAATCAATCTAACTCAGATCCAAACAATATTCCAAAATCAGGTACTGTTCCATTGAATAGTTAGAGTTTAGAATATGTTAAACCTCCTATAGAATATGTCTTTATTCCACAGAATATCTACAATAAATCGAAAAATGCTTGGGAGTATACAATCGCATTGACACCGATTTACTTTAGATTGTACATTATTAAACTGAAAGAATACATTAAGAAAGTTTGGAAGCCAACAGAAGCTTTTAATGTTCATATTTTTTCTCAGTATAATTTTGTGGTTCAATTTGAAAGTCAGAATGATTTTGCTCGAATACTTGAAGGATCTACATATTCGTATTTTGGTAGGCTTCTTTTAGTTGAAGCATGGCATCCAGGCTTTGAATTTAGCAAAAAACAAAGTGACATAGTGCAGATCTGGGTGAGATTGTTCAGTCTTCCCATGGAGCTTTGGACTAAAGAGGCAATACAAATGGTAACCAGTTTTCTGGATAAGCCTAATATTAATGATGAAAACACAACTGAAAAAAGATTTACGAAATATGCAAGAGTCCAAATTTCATTGATACTGAGACTGATTTGAAAAATGTAATACCAATTTTATTACATAATAGCCAGCAAATAGAAATTACAGTGGAATATGAATATGTGCCATTGAAATGTGTTAAGTGCAAAGTATTTGGGCATGATGAAAGTGACCATGAAATTAATTATGAACCTCATTGGACTGAATCTGGTATTGGAAATGCTTCAAATGACATAAATCGTGATGCCTCAGACACTGAAGTTCCAAAAGAATCAGTTCAGGTTCCAGAAGCTCAAGAGGATGATCATTCCTTTTTAGATTCCAAACTTCCAACTGATCTTATGCCAGAAGATCTTCAAAATATTGCAGAGGTTTTTTCTGAAGGAGATTTCAGAAATACCCTAGTAAGGGGAAGCAAATTGATACTTCAGAGTTTATAGAGAGAAATCAAAACTATATGAAAAGTGCTGAAACGAATGCTGCTATATCCACTGCTGCTTCTCCTAAAAGAATTTTAAGGAGCTCCTCGACTATTATATGACAATTTTAACATGGAATGTCAGAGGGATGAACGCTCTTTCTCGTATGAAAGAGGTGTTATCGCTCCTGATTCAAGATAAACCACAATTGTTGGTTTAATGGATAATAATTTGTCTAAATCAAATTTGCTTTTTTTTAATTCTATGCTTCTGAGCTCTTGGAAATTTCTTACTGATAATTCAGATAATTCAAATGGTCGAATCATGTTAGTCTGGGATTCTAATGTATGGGATTTGGATGTTCTAACTACTTTTGTTCAACATATCACTATATCTACTATAAATAAGGGTGGTTTGGTAATAGCTTTCTCTCTGATCTATGCTAGTAATAATTTTGTTGATAGACAGAACTTATGGCAATGGTTAATTAATGATGCATGTCAAGTGAATAATTCTTGGATCCTAATGGGTGACTTTAACAATGCATTATTTTCAAGTGACAAAAAGGGAGGTTTTCCAGTACCCTACCAATATTTGAGAGAATTCTAGAAATATACAATTCAAACTGGTTTGACTAAAATAAAACCTTTAGGCTTTCTGTTTACTTGGCGCAGGAAAGGAATTGCCACTCACATAGATAAAGTATTGTTGAAAAACTGTCGCTTACAGTAGTTTCTGAACATGAAAGCACTATATCTGTCTCAGCATTCAAGTGATCACAACCCTGTCTTATTGGATATGATATCTACTCAACCTACAAAAGGATTTCCATTTTGGTATAAAAATGAATGGCTGAATTTTCCAGGTTATTTGAATTTTGTTTAAAAGGGATTAAGTTGCTCACCTTGGGGTTTGCAGAGCTACCAATTTTACCGAAATTACAAAGTTGCAAAGCTGAATTGAAACATTGGAATAAAAACAAGGGATAAGAATGATGCAAACCTGAATAAAGCTGAGCAAATTTGTTCAGAATAGGAGCATGTAGCAGATCAGAACCCTGAAGACTTGTTGTTGTACAATAAGTGCCTACAATCCAAGAAAGAATATCAAAAATTGCAGAAGATCCATTTTGAAGGTTTTAAACAGCAGGCCAAAGTATCATGGTTAAAACAAGGAGATACTAACTCTAAATTCTTCTACTCTCGAATGTCAAATCATAGATATTTCAATCATATTTGTGCTCTTATAGATCAGAGTGGAAATCTCCTTTTTACAGCAGAGGACATTGAATCAAAGGCAATTAAATACTATTCTGAAATGTTTAATGGTTCAATTGGTCGTCTGTTTCCTAGTTTTCAACCCATAGCCACAATTAATGAACAAAGACATAACTTCTTGTTGCAGGAAGTATCATTAACAAAAGTTCGAGAAGCACTATTTTCAATTCAAGATGATACCAGTCCAAGGACAGATGGAATTAATTCCAAATTTATGAAAAGGCATTGGGAAGAAATAAAACATGAGCTTTTAGTAGCCATTTTAGATATATTTCATTCAGGAAAACTGCCTAAATAAATTAACCATACATTTATAACACTGATACCTAAGACTGATAGACGGACTGAAATTGCTTACTATAGGCTAATATAATGTTGTAGTGTATATTATAAGATTTTTTCTAAAGTCTTATGCAACAGAATGAAGTTATTTCTCCCCTGTCTTATATCAGTGAATCAGAGTGCTTTTATGAAAGAGATATATATTGGAGACAATATCCTCTTGGCTCATGAATTACTAAGAGAGTATAAGAAGAAAGGTATGTCTAAATTTTGTGTTAAGGTGGACTTGCAAAAAGCATATGATCGAGTAAACGTGGAATTAATTTGCCACATTATGTCTCTTATGAAGTTTCCTAATCATTTTATAAACCTCATCTATGAATGCATCTCTACAGCTACTTACTCTATCTTAAATCAAGGTATACCTAAGGGGTTTATTACATCAACAAAAGGAATAAGACAGGGCGATCCTCTCCCGCTATATCTTTTTCCCATTGCAATGCAATATTTTACATTCTTAATGGATGAAGCAGTTTTCACAAATTCATTTCAGCCTAATAGTAATGTGTAACTAGTTATCTCTCACCTACTTTGTGCAGATGATTTAATGATCTTTGGTAAATCAACAATTCAAAATGCATGTCCTTTAAAGCAGATTTTTCAAAAACTGGGAAACTATGCAGGTCCACAAGTGAATGCGTCAGAAAACAAAATATTCTTCAGTAATTTAGTGACAAATGCACAAGATGTTTTAAACATTTTAGGGTTTGATAGGGGTATATTACCTATAAAATATTTAGGTGTGCCAATTTCATTAAATTACCTCCATTACTCAGAATACAATGCATTAATTCAGAGAGTTCAGAACAAAATTCAAGGTTGACAAATAAATTGCTCTCTTTTGCTGGATGAGTTGAATTAATCAATGGTGTGCTTACTCCAATCATACTATACTAGTTATTTATATATCAAATTACTGAATTTACATTAGATAAGCTTCAATTTATATGTGTAGATTTTTTTTGGGGTGGCACATCTCATAAACTGTGTAAACCAAAGCAAGAAGGAGGCATTGGTTTTAAAATTTTATCAGATCTAAAGAAAGCAGCATGTATAAAAATGTTTTGGAAGTTTCTCTCTGAATCTTCTTTATGGAGCAGATGGATGAATAACAAATATTGCAAAGACAAGCATGTGTGGACTATGGCAGTGGATAATAACTCTTCATCTACATGGAAGTCTATATAAAGATTGAGAAACCATTCAAAAAAGATTTTTAACAAAGTGATAGCCAAAGGGGATGAAACTTTCTTATGGCATGAACCATGGATAAACTTTCATTGTTTAGTGGATCTATTGGGGGTATGATAGGATTTATATGTTTGGAAACATTGATCAGAAGCTAAATTCTATCATAAGTGATGGTGTTCTTAATCCGTTGATTCATCCTGCTACCAGGGAATTGATCAATGAGATAAGTTCAATATCTACTCATCCAAACAAGGCTTATGATTCATATGAATGGGGAAACGGAGGTACATTTTCGTTTCATAAAGCATGGGAATTTGCTTGAACACAAGATGAAACAGACACTGTTTTCCCAGTAATATGGCATAGTAAAAACAATAAAAAGATAGCATTCATTACATACCTGGCTATGATGGGTAGATTGAATACCAAAGATAGCATTCTTTGGTATGGCAATGTATCAAGTATCTTATGTCCTTTATGTGATCTTCGTCCTGAATCAATTCATCACATATTCTTCCAATGCAACTACTCAACTTACATCTGGTTAGCCTTGAAGGAAAAGTTACTTCTTCCTCTGTCCATTGAATCTCAGTTAAGTGACGAAGCCAAGCTAATTCATTGTACTTTCAAAAATAATGACCAAATCCGGGATTTAACATGTGGAGTATTTACTTCTGCAGTTTATTTTATATAGAAGGGGAGGAATGTGAGGATTTTTTAAAATAGAAGCACTTCTGTTATTACGAAATTGTTACAGATTGAAAGGGAGATTGCTCTATTAGTTTTTAATAATGGAATTAAGTCAATTCAAACTTCAAGAAACATTCAAATTATTGACCGTTGGGGAATCAATTTAGTGAATAAAGGATAGAAGGAGGCAACCGAATTTCTTTTGAATTTTATCAGCCAAAGTATATGGGCCTTTGTTTTGGACCAAAGGAGATTTTTTAAATACTTTCTTTGTTATGTTTTCTTTGTTATGCTTTGTATGTTTTTGATGAAAGTTGTATACCGAATTTATATGTACTCTTTTCCCCTGTAAGGCACTCATTTAGGATAAGGTGGTTACAGGGTTTTGACGAGGCATGTGAAGGAGGTTTTATATTGATATTAGCAATAAAGAGTACGATTTTCAAAAAAATGTATGTGTATATATGTATGTATATATACATACATATATATATATATATATATATATATATATGTGTGTGTGTGTGTGTGTATATTTGAGGAAGGTTATATGCCACCCCATTTTGTTGGCACCCCTTTAATTTTGTACCTCTATAATAGCAACTCATTTATTATTTATTAAGTTAGCCAGGGGGGAAGTTAGTGGAAGAAGAAAGAGAGATGATTGCGTGGTGAAAATCAGGGGCTAAAGGGGTGCTGAACTATTTGGGGTTCTCTTGATCGCTTCTCTCTCTCTCTCTCTCTATATATATATATATATATATATAAATATATATATATATACACACACACACACATATATATAGTTCCAAAGCACCCCTGTTTTGTGGTATCCTTACCCATTCGTGAGCTACAACAATCTAAATTCAACAAAAAATGTAGATGTTTAATCCACATATATATTATCATCTATCCAAAATTTTAGTTCGTTCTGACATTTGTAGAATAATATATTTGATATTTAAAATTAACGGTTTGAATAAATGTTTGAACGGTATTTGGAGATAAAGTTAGAATCAAACTTGGAGGTATAAAATCTTAATCTTATGATCATTTTGTCATTATATAAAGAGGTGGAATTCAAGGAGTGATCTATTTATCTCACCAATTATATTAAAATTTTGTGTCTATATAAACATTTTTTTGAATTTGTTCTGGGGGAAAACCAATCGGAGCCGTAAAACGCCCCCTAGTGCACATAGCCCGGTCCGCGGATACAACATAAGTGGCTTATCATAGCGTATGCACATTGTAAATCCTTTTAGCATGCCATTCCATATTTCGAACTCGCACGTTGTTACCTCGACACATGTCCTTATGCACTGGGCTAATGCTGCGGACCTATATAAACTTTCTTATATATATATATATATATATATATATATATATATATATATATATATAGAAAAGTCTATTTAGACACCAAATTTTGACATAAATGGTGACACAATCGATTTGCACCGTTGGATCACCCCGTGAATTCTACCTCTCCACATAAAGATAAAAAGATCCAATGATTGAGGCTTCGTGCCCTAGGACAAATCCATGTGAAGAAGTGGCACTAAAAAAAAAGAGTGGAGTAAGGAAAAGTGACGCATACTTAAAATGCAACATAGGAGAGCCCAATACCCTTTCCATTCTGCCATATTCATTTTTAGACACACAGAAATAACATACAAACACGTTTATTTTTGAATAACTCATATAATAATTTAAGTCGAATGAATGTAGGATTTTGTGGATTATATGTGTAGTTCCGTTGATTTGAAGATAAATTGGATTTAACTAAGAAATCAAATCAACATTATTTTGTTGAATAATTGTGTAAATAAAACAAAAATAAAGTTCTAAGGGCTTTATTATTTTGTTAGTTGTGGCCAAAATAAAAGTTTGAAAAATTATTTTGTTAAAGCACAATAATTTTGTAGCTCGTTGTTAAAAAAGAATTTTTTGTTGTTAAAAAGGTATTTTAAAATAAACGGGGTTGTAATTAGAGAATAAGTAAATTGTAAAATATTGTTGAAAGTTAATATTTTTAAGTGTAAAAATATTTTAATATGATTTATATGTTGAATTAAACAAGAAAGTGAATTTGGGTGTAATTGTGGTATTGAAAATGTAAATTGTAAACAAATGCAAATGTAAAATTTTAATTATGTCATATTTTAGAAATAATGTGTAAATGGTTACAAAAGATTTTAAATAGGTTGTAATTTGTTTTGTGTAAGTTAAGACATAAGAAATTGTGTGTTGCTGTAATGGCCGGAAAATCCGTACCAATTTGAGCTGACTAATATCCATACACATTCAACTCAATTGCACGAAATTCAGATCATTAATAGAAAGAAATTAGAGGATAAGATAGAAAAGATAGAACTAATAGAATAGAAGAAGAACACAGCTGAACATAATCAGAGTATACACGAATCTCACAGCGAAACGAATAAATTGTATTATAACATAACTTTGAAATACAAAATCTGAATTTGTACTTACATATCATATCAGAGTATAACTCATATACATCACAGCGGAAATAATCTCTACATAACTAATGGTGAAGCCTTCTGCTTTGAGCTCATCCAAGTGTATCTGTAAAAGCCTGAAACACTTGACTGCCCGTACAAATTTGGGCACCCAAGAGTTTAGGAAAAACAAACAAAATAAACTTTGGGTCAGTCATGGGACTGGTGTGAGTAAATTCCAATCATACTGTTTAACTTTTGAAAATCCTTTTGAAGCAAAAGAATAATAATAAGACCAGCCCACACATAAACATGGACGGCTTTTACCTTACTATAACCCAATAATATTTTGATATCAAAATCCAATGATATTATAATAATGTCTACTTAATTAAATAACCAAGTAGCAGGACGCTTTCATCTCACGCTCCACGTATATAGAGTGTAAAATCATAAACCGCAGGGCGCTTAATGGATAATGGATTCCAACAGACAAGGTATGGGAGCACCTTTTGATCAGTGTACTCTAGAGGGTATACACTGGGGTTCAACAAGAACGTCTTGCAACCCGGCCATACATGATCGCTCACTCATTTAGCTTGAGTGTCGTGAATATATTGCCACCCACGGTTGTTGGCCATCCAACTGTCATCCGAAGATACAGAATCGAACATGAAGAACAAATATGAATTTTCTCTAGATTGGTGACAATACATCCTGCTTGGGGATGACCCAACTGGCCATGATGCCTAGCCCAACTTTTGTTACTTCCTGGTTGTGAGGCTAGAGGCTACGTTTATCTTTAGAACATCTGATCACCATTCACTTTGAATGCCACATCGTCAAATCCGTAATCACATATTGGTTACACAAATGCACACTGGGTGTAGAATAAGGAGAAGTTACCTTCTCCCCACCAACTTGGTATATTCGTAAAAATCAACGGCGTGACTGTCGGAAATACTCTGTCAGACACTCGTCCAGACAAGTTGTCCTGGGACTGGACAAACAAAAACACTATTCTAGAACTGGACGACCCTTGCATTTAACTCTGTCTTCAATTATCTTCAGCATATCTAATTCGCAACGCTTATGCCTATACAGAGTGGTTTCCGGATAATATATCCAACCGGTCTCTCCATATCGACAACAATGGTCAAAACACTTCGATAGTCGGTTATTTAACTATCGAAGTAAAACAAACATCCATTCTAATGTATAACTAAACATCATACAATCACGGGCATTTTTTATTTAACATTCGTTTTATTATTCAAATTCCAATATCTTACTAGATATTTCTCAAATCCCATTTAGCCTTTTTACAATTCTTGGAAAACATTTCCAGTTATTATAAACTCTTATTCTTTCATGTTCCAGAAAACATACGTTATTAACGTTCGAAACATTTCCATTCCTTTCACGTTCTTTATTTTCCTACACTTGGATAATATACTCTAATTACATTGGAAAAATATTTCCAATTTCATTTTAAACATTTTATTCTGCCAAACGTTCACTTTAAAACATTATTCACTTTAAAATGTGAATATTATTTCTATTATAAAAATCTGAACACCTTTATCAAATAACACATTATTCAAGTGGTAAATACCATTGCCTTGTTTTTCGAAATCTCTTTTATATTTCCATTTCACTTTATAACTCTTTTTCTAAGTCAACTTCTTGTTAAATCAAGTTTATAACTAAACACTGATTACATATCCTATTATAATTTATTGGTTTAAGCTAAGAATTAACGATCCTATCAAATTATAATTCCTAAAAATGATTTACTTTTAATACATTCGACATCATCAAATTTAGTTCTAATTCCTGATAATGTTATTTAGGTTCAGATCGTGTATATATAAATAATAAAAAAACAATACATACAAATATTGAGGAATCCGGTTTGATTCCTCTAACCGGTTTCCTGTATCCACAGATGTTAGCCACAATAAATATCATCAATTTCATATCATTATGAAATATTAGTGTTCAATCGTCAGTTTAGATATATAACGGTTTATATTATTTCAACCAATTTAATTGTAATTTACCTAAACGGCAATCACACAGCATTCAACCAATATTAAAATATAATTAAAATATTTAAAATAGATCAGAGTGAGTGAATTTATTCACCTTGCGCGTTAACCGTTAAATAACGATTTGCATCAGTAAATCTGATCAGGCGTTTAATTCCGCTTCAGCCCATTCGTGTTTTGATTGTTCCCGGTCCTCACCTTCCCATTCTTCGAAATGTTTTCCTACTACTTCTTTGTTCAAAAAGAAAATGCACACTTCCTATACAACTCAACTTCATATGTGCGTCGGTTTCGATGTTCGAACCCAATTTAAATCGCATTGTTCATCTCTGCGCCTGTACACCTCATTCACCGATGCCACTTCCACTTGAATGCGACGCCACCTCACCGGTGCCTGTTCTTCCTGGTTCTCGACTTTACTCCTCTTCGTTGTCCCCTGCTCATGACCCACACAGCCACTTCCATCCCTTGAATACAAATACATAGATCGTTCCCTCATGTTCGAGTTACTCCTCACCCATTCTTCCTTACGTTTTGCTTCCCCGAACTGTCTAAACTCTGAGGCTCCTTCGAACCTGAAACAGTGCACGTATACACACCCCACTGGGATGCACTCCGACCCATCTGAATGCACTGCCATTGTTCGCCGGACTACCACCTGGACTGCATGCCATCGTCACATCAACGTTGTTCACCCAATTGCCGACCAACGCTGACAGCCACCCGTCCATTCTCTCAGATCCGACGTTCGGCCCTCTTCCTCCTTGCTAAGGCCTTCACGTCCACTTGCCTCCTGAACTCCATTGCCGAACACTTTGAGCCTTGACTGCTCCTCCCTACACACGTATCCATGCACAAACTCAACTATATGCGCACACACTACTCCCCCACAGTCCAGTTTGCATGCAAAGCCAGAACCACGTCCATGTTTCCAGAGTATATCAGCCCTCCTTCCCTTAATACAAAACTGCGACTTCCCATCTCCTTATGCCCCTACTGTTTCTCATGCACAACACAATCTTGTGCGATATTACTTGACATCGTACCCTACAAAATCCCTTGCCTGACTCATCTTGCCACCCTCCAGTGAACAGTGCCGAGTTTCGAACAAAAACTCCACAAAGTAAATCCGCACAATGATCCCGTCCCTTCCATCTTCCGTGGCTTACACTGATGATAAAAGAAAAATAATCCCGAGCACTGTCGGTTTTGGCACCCTGACAAAACAGGCGGTTGACAGCCTCAAAGGCCAGAACCGACAAAGTATTAGACGGCGGCACTGCTAATGTTGTTTAGATGAGTACTGAGTTTTGATTTGTTAATGGATTTAGAAGTTGCGATTTTAAAAGTCGGATGAATAAAATGTTGCGTTTCCTTTTCTTGGAAGTGGACGAGAGATGCTGGTATTTATAATATTACAATTCTTCGTTGTTAAGGAGTAGGTGCTGTAGTATTATAGATAGGTGATGGTATGTTTGCTTCAGAAGAACGCAACATGTACTGAGTTTATATTTATTCATATATAGGTTAGGGTTATATTTTTATTATTGTTTACCTACTGTTTTGAATTTGAAGGTATGGATTAGCTGGGGCACTTGGACTGGGGTGCGATTTTCATTTTAATAACTTCTTTAGAGTAGGTACTATTGATTCCTTAGTGTGTAAGTTATAGGGTTTTAGAGTAGTTTGCATTTCCAACAACTAGGTTGTGCGTGAGTATGGATTTTACCATTTCTTAATTGGTAAGGAACATATAAATATAAGAATAATGTCCTATCTAATAGGTGTATAGTCGATCCTATTTAATATCGGTTTCTTAAGGCCAAAGGTTGTTGTATATTTATATTTAATACGGTTTGAGTTATGTTGTTTAGCGTATCCGTTATATAACAATTTGTTCGTGTACGAGCCGTAACGGACAGATATAAGAGTACAATCGTGTCTGGTGAGGTGTCACGATCCCAGAAATATAATAATATCGGTAGGTTAACTCATACTTTGAAATCCCAAAATATTGATATAGGGTGCGAAATACTCCAAATAAAAAGTTGCGTATTTAATTAATTAAAAATCACAGTAAAATTCTAAAAATTTAATTATCACTACCTCTCAAAAGAACCTTGTCCAAATTCAAAACCGATATCTAGTTATATCAAATAAACCGTTACGGTCGATATACGATTTCATAGCGACTTTCTGAATATTTGATTTGGATATAATTCACAATCTATTACGTGAAATCTTGATTTTTCACTTCCATTAGAAAATTGTAGATAAACAGATTCCAATGTTTCTTGTTTCGCAGAAATCCGATTTAAAACGAATCCTGTACACTCAGTTGAAGTTCAGAACGTTAAATTACGAACTGCAGCGATATTACGGCTCGATTATATTCAATATATATTTTTATACGTTCAACTTCGTTTTAATTAATATATAAATCCATTTATATCACGAATTCAATATTTAAACTGATTTAAATATTCAAATTCAAACCGATAAAAATGTGGGACATTACATTCCTTCACCCTTAAAATAATTTCGTCCTCGAAATTGCTAAGATGGAGAAAATGCTACAATCTCTGTTGTAAACAGGTTAAAAATCTTTTTGGTTTACTTCATAATTTCAGTTTCAACTGAACTGATTAATTCCAATTAAATATTAATTCCTTATTTCAAATATTTTCAAAATTCAGAAAATTTCCTAACAGCTCAAATTTCCGGAGAATTTTGCCAGCATCTCCTCTGCACGGCTTATTCGTAACTACAACAACTTGCCACTCTGGGCCTTCACCAATCCAAAAGAAGATCAAACAGGCAAACGGCTTTCCCAAACCGATCTCATACTCGTGCATAAACTTGTACCTTCTCTGTTGGGCATTCAACTCTATCTCTGCCATCTGCTATCACTTTAACATATATCCAAGCATCCTTGGTTGATCTCCCATCAATTCATTCTCAAACCAATCTTTCGCCTTTACTAAGCCAAATTTCTATTTCAACTCCAATTCCATTTACTGATTTATTTCTCAAATCAGTTATCTTCATCTCCCATTTAAAAATTCGATTCTTATTTTCCAAGAATCAATTCATTTTGATAACTCGAATCTCCAATATTTCTCTTTTACAATTTCCATTCTGGATCATTCCAAATTCAGCCCAATTTCGTTTATCTTAGTTTAAGTTTCACTTTTACCATTTTAACTCCATAAGTTAAATCTTTATTTGAGAATTCAAATTCCTGGGATTTATTCCAAATCAATTTGAAATAATATATATATTCATAACATAGTGATTCAAAACATTTGAATTTTTGAACAACTTATTTCAAAATAAAATCTTTCGGTAGCAATCCGTCACTTAGAATTTGAAAATGATCACTGATGATGCTGCAGTCATCGTCATAATTATTTTCCAGTTATCAAAGTGATTTCATTACTATATTACTTTTCAAAACTTATTTTCACCACTTTTATTTGAATTTACTTCAAAATATCTTACACAAGTGCTTGGAAAATTATTTCAAATCTCCCAGGATTTTAAAATTCCCATATATTTTATCCAAACATTATTTCCAATTCTTTTCCAAATTTCTAGAGTTTTATTTCAATTCTGGTTTTAAATTCAGATTCAGTTCATCTGATTTTGCATATTATACTTACCTAATATTTCGATTGGTTATTTATATAACCAACTCAATTATAAATTTTATTTGATCATAATAACGATTAACGCTATAATAATCTCAAGATTTATACTTCTTTTTATATCAAAATATATTTTGGGTAAGATTATTTCATTTACCCTTTTTTTCCTTTAAAACATACTGTGTCGAATTACTCTGTTCAAGAGTTTAGAAACACCTATCGACACAGTTTGCATTACTGTTTCGACCAGAATTTATAAACTACTTGACTGACCAGTCAACACAATATAAAACAGTTTTTATATAAATTTACAAATACGCACTCATTTATATATACTCAAACTGTAACACCCCACACCCGCTAAGGTCACTCACTGAGGGAATGCCTTAACTTCGGTGGAGCATTTTGAGTGAATATAGAACAGAAAAATTACAACAAGACAGATATAAATAATACTTGAAAAATCTAAAACATCATTTCATTGCAGCAGAAGGTAAACATGTTTAGTTAAAACACCATAAAAAGAGTCAAGTACCAATTATCCATCCTGATAAAACATAAGTACATAATCCCACTACATAAACTAATAGCCATAATAGAAAAGATAACCTGGGCTTTACATCACGGTCCAAGCTCCAAAAGATAGATAAAGAAATCTGATCAAATCCCACTAGTGTTAGGCCCAACCTGAGGACCTGAGGGGGAAAAAGATAAAAACAACGGGGTCAGACATAAGCCTGAGTGAGCCCTATAACTTTAACAACACAATCATTAAAGTAATTAGGGTATGATATAAACTTGGTACGGTGATGACTGGGGATAAATGACTACATTAAGTAGCCAACTAGACATAGGATGAACTAAGATAACGGTAAAGACGCATCTACCCACCCAAGGGTAATTACTAACTGCACCACACCAGTCATTCCTACTTAAAGGTTGATCCCTCCCAAGGACTTAGAAAATTTACCCAGTAGTTTCGTGTACCCCTAGCTGACTACATAGGTGCCGTCTGCCCCTATCTCCACTAGGTGTACCCACTACTCCCAAGCGATCGGCTCCCTACCGTAGATACCCGTGCTGGCCCCACAGTGGGGTGTATCACTCCCCAAAGTGGCAACCTGATACAACAAATGGTGCACGGCTTATACCTACACGATGCAACAATGTCTTACCTACCATCCCAGGTCCACACACGCATATGAAACCCGTTGGACTTGCGTTGCCACCGCTAACCCGTTTTGTCCTCTTATAGTCAAGCCCAGTACGCGTGTCCCGTCCTCGACATGGGTCGAGCCCAATAAGATACATATGGGTTACTGGTTGAAATGAGCCCCCACAAGCTACCCACCTAAGCTTGTCACTTTATCTAGTGCATCCCACTTAACCCTTTAATCATGTTTAATTACATGTTTCCACTAGGTTAAGTATTCTAATCGTATTTTCTATTGCCACCCAAGGCAACCCACTAGATTTCCACATGCCACCCAAGGCACTTACTTGATTTCCACATGCCACCCAAGGCACTTACTTGATTTCCACATGCTACCCAAGGCACCTACTTAACCCCTCATGCCCCTCTACATGCTTATCTGGTTAAGTGTTTCTTAATTGATTAAGAACGTAACCGTTGTAAAGACCTCTCACATTAGACTATCTTTTATGGCAGCTGGATTTGCCGGTCGGGTCCGGGCAGCCTTACGCCATAACCGAGTCTAACCTCGTGTCTTTACACTTGTCACGTATTAAGTTTGTGCCTAAGACCTCTCACATCGGGCCAATCATTTGTAGCCGCTGGATTTGCCGGTCGGTTCCGGGTAGTCTTATGCTACAAAAGGGTCCAACCTCGTGTCTTAGTCGATTAATTACACCTAATTAATCACCCCCATAATTTGTATTAATTATCCCTAATTAATTACAAATTTAACGATGTACATAATTGACTCAATTATGTCCATCCACTTTATGGTATGCTTATTCATACCAACTTCACACCATTTCATTAACATGAATAATAACCCCATCGTTCCCCATGTAATTCTCTAACATGACATACTTAAAAGGGAAGATTCATCACACATACAATGGGTTCAACTTGCATAACATTAGCATCAACATGGGTTTTAAAGGTGTCAACATGCATATAGCATCAAACCCAACTAGCATAAATAACCAACCCAAACTTGCATGAATCACATATGTCATAAAGAGGGGAACTTGCATAAGCTACTTATGTCATTCAAAGGGGTAAACTTGCATATGTATGTATGACATACAAAGGGGTTAACTTGCATATGTATGCATCTCATACAAAGGTGTAAACTTGCACATGTTACTTGCATATAATCAAACACCAAACTTGCATAACATATCATATATGAACTTGCACATAATCATACACCAAACTTGCATAACATATCATATATGAACTTGCATATAATCAAACACCAAACTTGCATAACATATCATATATGAACTTGCATATAATCATACACCAAACTTGCATAACATATCATATATGAACTTGCATATAATCATACACCAAACTTGCATAGCATATCATATATGAACTTGCATATAATCATACACCAAACTTGCATAATCATGGTGTCATATTGGATCAATGTTTATCATAGCGATTTGCATAACTAGCATCATGAACACATAGCCTAAAACTTGCATAACTTGCATAACATCATGATCACCTAGCATATGACTTGCATAACTTGCATAACATCATGATCACATAGCATATGACTTGCATAACTTGCATAACATTATGATCACATAGCATATGACTTGCATAACATCATGAACACATAGCATATAACTTGCATAACTTGCATAACATCATTAACACATAGCATATAACTTGCATAACTTGCATAACATCATGAACACATAGCATATGATAACATAACTTGCATTGATCCACATTCATAGCCACAACCTCATTATATCCTATCATAATCATTTCAACAATTGGTCATTAAGGCTATAGAAACTCACAACTTGTTGATTAGCACTCCTAAGAAGATGATTAACTTGCTAGAGTTGATTAGAAGTTGATTTGAGAAGCTATCTTCCTCTTTAATTTGATGGAGGCTCCTTCAAGTTGCATTTTGACGGCATGACGACGTTGTATCTATTTTTAGTATGAATTAGGGTAGTCTTAGGGTATATTTATAGATTAATTAGGTGTTTTAGGCCATTAGATTAACCCTAAATCTGATTAGAGCCGTCAGATTTCGTCACTAGCCACCAGGACCCAGCCCACAAGCCAAAATGGTGCACCCAGGTCACACAGACCGACAGGGGGGGTCGACCCCTGGGTCGACCCCTAGGGGGGGTCGACACCCATGTCGACCCCTGGGTCGACTCCCTCAGCCTGGCGGGAATTTTCCCGCCTTTTCTGAAACTTGAAATTTTTATATTTAAATCTGTTTTAAATTTTCTGAAAACTTCTACGGGCCTTAACTGGGTCATACGGACTCCGATTTTCGAAAACTCGGACTCTATTTCGCGTATTTTTCCGAGACGAACGCAATGGCATAGCCCGTTTCCCCTGATTCATATTTTAAAATTTAATTCTACCCTGTTTTATATTATAGCAAGTTATTCAACATACGGGGTGTTACATTCTCCCCTACTTAAAGGATTTCGTCCCCGAAATCTCTAAGTCAAGAAGAACGTATCCTACCAACCAAACAACCATCTACTCAAACCATCAAACACTGGCATCCATTGTCCTTAAAGTTTCTAATGCTGTATGAACATATGCAAAAAGTGTGTGTATATGTTCCCTGTCTAATGCAAAATCAGGCGGTCTACTGGTTCAGTTAACCTCCTTAATGCAAACCATGATAGTGCCATGCATCCAATATGTATGCGAAAGAACCCTATCGACACATACTATCTCTACATGTGTGCACAATCATACACCAAAATGCATCATCCATATGATAGCACAACCATTAATATAGCTACCTACACACAGTTATATGCAATATGCAATATGAAGTGATTGAGCCGATCTAGTGTCTAAAGTGTGTGTATATGCATCCACGAGCAACCACTAGCAACCACTTGCATCCACACGCATCCATCAATCATAACATGTCTCAAACACATGTTTCAACCATAGGTTTACCCTATCTAAAGGTCAGAGGTACTAATGAGAGGACATACTAAAGATAAGATAAGTACTAGACAAACGATAAAGGAGAAGTTAAAAGACATACCCTAAAAAAGGAATGGGTACAGTGAACGCATCTTCGCTTCTGTCTCCCAAGTAGCATTGCTCTCATCCTCTCCCCATTGCACTTTGACTAGTCGAACCTCTCTGTTTCTCAACTTCCTAATCTCTGGCCCAAGGATGCGGGTAGGAGCTCGTCGAATCGTCGCATCACGCTCTACCTCCACTTCTCTAAGCAAGCTCGGCTCTACCACCTCTGCGGTCTCATGTAGGCACTTCCTCAAATGTGACACATGGAATACGTCATGTACCCCACTAAGTCTCTCGGGTAAATCCACTCTATATGCCATCCGTCCAATCCTTTCCTTAATAGGAAACGGTCCTACAAATCTTGGTGCTAACTTCCCAACGGACCCAAAGCGAACAACATTCCGTAATGGAGATACTTTAACAAAGACCATGTCCCCAACATCGAACTCAAGATCCGTCCTCCTCTTGTCCGCGTAAGATTTCTGCCTATCTTGCGCTGCTTTCATCCTTCTTCGAATCAAATCAATCTTTTCCGAAGTCTCTCTAACCATATCAGGCCCAAGCAAGATCTTATCCGTAGATTCCCTCCAACATGTAGGTGATCGACAAGGCCTTCCATAAAGAGCTTCAAAAGGAGCCATACCAATACTGGACTGAAAGCTGTTATTATACGCGAACTCAACCAATGGAAGATGCTCTTCCCATGTACCTCCAAAATCTAAGATACAAAGCCTCAAAAGGTCTTCCAAAACACGATTCACCCTCTCGGTCTGGCCGTCCGTCTGAGGATGATATGCGGTGCTCAAACACAACCGAGTCCCTACCGCCTCTTGCAAACTCTTCCAAAACTCGCTAGTGAAGATGGGATCTCGATCGCTCACTATGCTAGAGGGTACACCATGCAACCGAACTATCTCTCGAAGGTAAACTGAAGCAAGCCATGGAGCAGTCCTCTTGCTCTTCACGGGTATGAAATGGGCGCTCTTAGTAAGTCTATCTACCACAACCCAAATCCCCATATTACTCTTCCTCGATCTCGGTAACCCATCAATAAAATCCATCGAGACGCTATCCCACTTCCATTGCGGAACTTCCAATGGGTGAAGCACCCCACCAGGTTTCTTTTGCTCCGCTTTCACTTGTTGGCACACCAAGCATCTAGCGACATACTCGGCCACATCTTTCTTCATACCGGCCCAAAAGAAAACTCTCTTCATGTCTTGGTACATCTTGTCCCCACCGGGATGAATGGTCATCTTCGAATGATGCGCATTATTAAGAATAGCCTTCCTCAAACCCTCGTCTTGCGGTACACAAAGTCTACCGTCTCTACGCAAGCACCCCTATCGTCTATGGTATACCTACTCAAATGGCTAGACGACTCCCCCCTTATGAGCCTCTCTACCAACTTAACCAATTGTGGGTCGTCCCGCTGTGCCTCGCCAATCCGTCCCAAAAGAGTAGGCCTGACCTCTAAAGATGCTAGCAAACCGGGTACAAAGTCAACGGAAGGTCTGAAATCAAACATCCAGATAAATTCCAAGCTTCGTCGTTCCACGAACAATGGATTCAAGGACAACCTTTTTCTGCTCAAGGCGTCCGCTACCACGTTACCCTTGCCAGGGGTATACGTTATCTCGAAATCATAGGATGCTAAGAACTCCATCCACCTTTGCTGTCTCAAGTTCAAATCCTTCTGAGAAAACAAGTACTTCAATGATTTGTGGTCAGTAAAAAATTTGAATCTCTCGCCAAGAAGATAACGGCGCCAAGTCTTAAGCGCAAAAACAATAGCGACCAACTCTAAATCATGAGTAGGGTAATTTTTCTCATGCTTTCTCAACTGCCTTCCCCCATAGGCTATTACCCTTCCCTCTTGCATTAAGACTGCGCCCAGTTCTGTCCCACAAGCATCGGTATAAACAACAAATGGCTTACTCCCATCTGGCAACACTAAGACTGGAGCTGTGGTTAAAGCTCTCTTTAACCGTCGGAACGCATCATCACAATCTACGTCCCATGCAAAGACCAGATTCTTCTTCGTCAAGCGAGTTAATGGGGCTGATATCTTCGCGAAGTCCTTGATAAACTTCCTATAGTAGCCAGCCAACCCCAAGAAACTCCTCACCTCGGTAGCATTCTTCGGAACCTTCCAATCTTGGATGGATACTACCTTCGCGGGATCCACAGCTATCCCTTCCTTAGAGACCACGTGCCCTAAGAACCGCACTTCCTTCCTCCAGAAGTGACAATTAGAGAATTTAGCCTTAAGGCTATGCGCTCGAAGAGTCTCCAACACTTCCCTAAGATGTAGGGCATGCTCTTCTTCACTCTTAGAAAAGACTAAGATGTCATCCACAAAGACCACCACGAACTTATTAAGGTACTCCCTGAACACCCTACTCATCAAATCAACAAAGTATGCAGGGGCGTTCGTCAAACCAAATGGCATCACCAGCCACTCATAGAAACCATCCGGAGTCCTAAAGGCAGTCTTGTCTATGCTATCCTCAGCCACCCTCAATTGATGAAACCCCGTGGCCAAGTCCAACTGCGAGAACACTGAGGCGCCAACCAACTGATCAAAGAGATCATCAATCCTCGGCAATGGGTGTCTATTCTTCTTTGTGAGCTTGTTGAGTTCTCTATAGTCTACACAAAGTCTGAGAGACCCATCCGCCTTCGTGGCAAAAACTACTGGAGCACCCCACTCCGATATACTTCGTCTTATGAACCCCTTCTCAAGCAACTCCCCTACTTGCTTATGGAGTTCCCTCCTCTCACGAGGAGCCATGTGGCGCAATGGTAAAGATACTGGTTTAGCATTGTCCACCAGATATATTCGGAAGTCTATCTCCCGCCTCGGAGGTAAGCCATTCACCTCCTCAAACACATCCGAGTATTCCCGGACCACTCTAACAGATCGCAAACTCTCGACCGAAGCGTCAAGCGACTCAAGATAACTTAGCATAACAGAATCCATGGGATTACAAGAGATCTCGAGAGTGTTACCCAATCGGGTCATGAGCCTAACAACTCTCCTTTCACAATCAAGAACGGCACCATTACTGGATAACCAGTCCATGCCCAAAATCAACCCATAGCCCGTGAAGCCCAAAACAAAAGCATCACATCTAAACTCAACGCTAAGTATAGAAATCTTCAAACCCAAACATATCATGGACAAATAAGTGGAGACCCCAATTGGGTTTGAAACAACCAAGGGATCATCTACTAGACTGGTGTCTAAGTGCAGTGACTCAACTAACGATGATGAGAAAAACGAATGCGATGCGCCAGAGTCAAACAAAGTACGGACATGATGATCAAACAGAAAAACCAGACTTTCAACAGAAATAGTTCTACCTCTTTCCTGAATCGGTGGAACCGCGAGAGCCTGAACTTGCCCCCTTGCCTGACCCGGTGCCACAAGAGCTTGCACCTGTCCTCCTGAGGTAGATCCAGTCCTTTGCCCCTTCTTAGGGCAATCCTTCACTAGGTGCCCTGCTTCGCCACAGTGGAAGCATCCCGTCTTCTTCTTCTTCTTCTGACAATCTTTGCTTAGGTGGTCTGGTGTCCCATAATGGAAGCACTTCTTCTTTCCCTTGCCACCGTTGCCTTTCCCACCCTTGTTTTGCTGTTGCTGTTGAGGTCTCTTCTGATCTCCTTTCTTCTCGGGTGCCTTATTAGCATTGGGACCCTTCTCTTTCTCATGCATGAGTGCCATGTCTACTGGCTTCTCAAAGGTGGCCCCCATAGGAATGTGAGTCATAGCCAATCCATGCATCGGTTCATTCAAGCCTTTAACGAACCTCAAAGCCTTCTTCTCCGGTGTATTCACCATGTCTATGCCAAACCTTGCCATTTGATTAAATTTGTTGACATATTCCTTCACTGATAGATTTCCTTGCTTTAGGGTCAAGAACATTTCCATATACAAGTTTTCTTCCGCCCTTGAGAGAAACTTTGCCACAAACCTTTGCCTGAAATCCGCCCAAGAGTCAACAGGGCGCTCTCCATTAGTGACCTCCCACCAGAACGAGGCCTCTCCCTTCATTAACCAAGCAACTAACTTGACTTTCTTTCCTTCTTCCATCTCAAAGATATGTATCAACTCTTCCACCTCCTTAAGCCAATCTCTAGCTTCCACAAAAGTTTCTGATCCTTGAAAAGGTTTCCCTCCCATAGCCTTAAATTCCTTGCAAGTCTTAGCAAAAGTATCCGCGCGAGGTGGAGGAGGAGGAGGAGGAAGATCGGGTGCTACTATTGGTGGAGGAACATTTGCTGGACCCGCAGTGGCGGCCCTAGCCTCCATCAATCTCCTATACCATACTGGTATCGCTACACCCTCCGGAAAATTAAGATCTTCAGCCATGCTGAAACGAAAAAGGAAAGATTCAAAACGGAGAATTCGAAAGATAAAGATATGGCTATTGGGGATTATGCTTTTCTTTCAAAAACTTTTCTCTTAAAAGACATGTTTTTGAAAATACTTCTTCCAAAAATGCTTTTAGAAAAATAGTTTTCTAAAAATTTTATCTGTTTCGGTAACCTTCAGCTCTGATACCACGTGTAACACCCGCTAAGGTCACTCACTGAGGGAATGCCTTAACTTCGGTGGAGCATTTTGAGTGGATATAGAACAGAAAAATTACAACAAGACAGATATAAATAATACTTGAAAAATCTAAAACATCATTTCATTGCAGCAGAAGATAAACATGTTTAGTTACAACACCATAAAAAGAGTCAAGTACCAAATATCCATCCTTATAAAACATAAGTACATAATCCCACTACATAAACTAATAGCCATAATAGAAAAGATAAGCTGGGTTTTACATCACGGTCCAAGCTCCAAAAGATAGATAAAGAAATCTGATCAAAGCCCACTAGTGCTAGGCCCAACCTGAGGACCTGAGGGGGAAAAAGATAAAAACAACGGGTCAGACATAAGTCTGAGAGAGCCCTATAACTTTAACAACACAATCATTAAAGTAATTAGGGTATGATATAAACTTGGTACGGTGATGACTGGGGATAAATGACTACACTAAGTAGCCAACTAGACATAGGATGAACTAAGATAACGGTAAAGACGCATCTACCCACCCAAGGGTAATTACTAACTGCACCACACCAGTCATTCCTACTTAAAGGTTGATCCCTCCCAAGGATTTAGAAAATTTACCCAGTAGTTTCGTGTACCCCTAGCTGACTACATAGGTGCCGTCTGCCCCTATCTCCACTAGGTGTACCCACTACTCCCAAGCGATCGGCTCCCTACCATAGATACCCGTGCTGGCCCCACAGTGGGGTGTATCACTCCCCAAAGTGGCAACCCGATACAACCAATGGTGCACGACTTATACCTACACGATGCAACAATGTCTTACCTACCAGCCCGGGTCCACACAAGCATATGAAACCCGTTGGACTTGCGTTACCACCGCTAACCTGTTTTAGCCTCTTATAGTCAAGCCCAGTATGCGTGTCCCGTCCTCGACATGGGTCGAGCCCAATAAGATACATATGGGTTACTGGTTGAAATGGGCCCCCACAAGCTACCCACCTAAGCTTGTCACTTTATCTAGTGCATCCCACTTAACCCTTTAATCATGTTTAATTACATGTTTCCACTTGGTTAAGTATTCTAATCGTATTTTCTATTGCCACCCAAGGCAACCCACTAGATTTCCACATGCCACCCAAGGCACTTACTTGATTTCCACATGCCACCCAAGGCACTTACTTGATTTCCACATGCCACCCAAGGCACCCACTTAACCCCTCATGCCCCTCTACATGCTTATCTGGTTAAGTGTTTCTTAATTGATTAAGAACGTAACCGTTGTAAAGACCTCTCACATTAGACTATCTTTTATGGCAGCTGGATTTGCCGGTCGGGTCCGGGCAGCCTTACGCCATAACCGAGTCTAACCTCGTGTCTTTACACTTGTCATGTATTAAGTTTGTGCCTAAGACCTCTCACATCAGGCCAATCATTTGAAGCCGCTGGATTTGCCGGTCGGTTCCGGGCAGTCTTATGCTACAAAAGGGTCCAACCTCGTGTCTTAGTCGATTAATTACACCTAATTAATCACCCCCATAATTTGTATTAATTATCCCTAATTAATTACAAATTTAACGATGTACATAATTGACTCAATTATGTCCATCCACTTTATGGTATGCTTATTCATACCAACTTCACACCATTTCATTAACATGAATATTAACCCCATCGTTCCCCATGTAATTCTCTAACATGACATACTTAAAAGGGAAGATTCATCACACATACAATGGGTTCAACTTGCATAACATTAGCATCAACATGGGTTTTAAAGGTGTCAACATGCATATAGCATCAAACCCAACTAGCATAAATAACCAACCCAAACTTGCATGAATCACATATGTCATAAAGAGGGTAACTTGCATAAGCTACTTATGTCATTCAAAGGGGTAAACTTGCATATGTATGTATGACATACAAAGGGGTTAACTTGCATATGTATGCATCTCATACAAAGGTGTAAACTTGCACATGTTACTTGCATATAATCAAACACCAAACTTGCATAACATATCATATATGAACTTGCACATAATCATACACCAAACTTGCATAACATATCATATATGAACTTGCATATAATCATACACCAAACTTGCATAACATATCATATATGAACTTGCATATAATCATACACCAAACTTGCATAACATATCATATATGAACTTGCATATAATCATACACCAAACTTGCATAACATATCATATATGAACTTGCATATAATTATACACCAAACTTGCATAATCATGGTGTCATAATGGATCAATGTTTATCATAGCGATTTGCATAACTAGCATCATGAACACATAGCCTAAAACTTGCATAACTTGCATAACATCATGATCACCTAGCATATGACTTGCATAACTTGCATAACATCATGATCACATAGCATATGACTTGCATAACTTGCATAACATTATGATCACATAGCATATGACTTGCATAACTTGCATAACATCATGAACACATAGCATATAACTTGCATAACTTGCATAACATCATTAACACATAGCATATAACTTGCATAACTTGCATAACATCATGAACACATAACATATGATAACATAACTTGCATTGATCCACATTCATAGCTACAACCTCATTATATCCTATCATAATCATTTCAACAATTGGTCATTAAGGCTATAGAAACTCACAACTTGTTGATTAGCACTCCTAAGATGAAGATTAACTTGCTAGAGTTGATTAGAAGTTGATTTGAGAAGCTATCTTCCTCTTTAATTTGATGGAGGCTCCTTCAAGTTGCATTTTGACGGCATGACGACGTTGTATCTATTTTTAGTATGAATTAGGGTAGTCTTAGGGTGTATTTATAGATTAATTAGGTGTTTTAGGCCATTAGATTAACCCTAAATCAGATTAGAGACGTCAGATTTCGTCACTAGCCACCAGGACCCAGCCCACAATCCAAAATGGTGCACCCAGGTCACACAGACCGACAGGGGGGGTCGACCCCTGGGTCGACCCCTAGGGGGGATCGACACCCATGTCGACCCCTGGGTCGACTCCCTCAGCCTGGTGGGAATTTTCCCGCCTTTTCTGAAACTTGAAATTTTTATATTTAAATCTGTTTTAAATTTTCTGAAAACTTCTACGGGCCTTAACTGGGTCATACGGACTCCGATTTTCGAAAACTCAGACTCTATTTCGCGTATTTTTCCGAGACGAACGCAATGGCATAGCCCGTTTCCCCTGATTCATATTTTAAAATTTAATTCTACCCTGTTTTATATTATAGCAAGTTATTCAACATACGGGGTGTTACATTCTCCCCTACTTAAAGGATTTCGTCCCCGAAATCTCTAAGTCAAGAAGAACGTATCCTACCAACCAAACAACCATCTACTCAAACCATCAAACACTGGCATCCATTGTCCTTAAAGTTTCTAATGCTGTATGAACATATGCAAAAAGTGTGTGTATATGTTCCCTGTCTAATGCAAAATCAGGCGGTCTACTGGTTCAGTTAACCTCCTTAATGCAAACCATGATAGTGCCATGCATCCAATATGTATGCGAAAGAACCCTATCGACACATACTATCTCTACATGTGTGCACAATCATACACCAAAATGCATCATCCATATGATAGCACAACCATTAATATAGCTACCTACACACAGTTATATGCAATATGCAATATGAAGTGATTGAGCCGATCTAGTGTCTAAAGTGTGTGTATATGCATCCACGAGCAACCACTAGCAACCACTTGCATCCACACGCATCCATCAATCATAACATGTCTCAAACACATGTTTCAACCATAGGTTTACCCTGTCTAAAGGTCAGAGGTACTAATGAGAGGACATACTAAAGATAAGATAAGTACTAGACAAACGATAAAGGAGAAGTTAAAAGACATACCCTAAAAAAGGAATGGGTACAGTGAACGCATCTTCGCTTCTGTCTCCCAAGTAGCATTGCTCTCATCCTCTCCCCATTGCACTTTGACTAGTCGAACCTCTCTGTTTCTCAACTTCCTAATCTCTGGCCCAAGGATGCGGGTAGGAGCTCGTCGAATCGTCGCATCACGCTCTACCTCCACTTCTCTAAGCAAGCTCGGCTCTACCACCTCTGCGGTCTCATGTAGGCACTTCCTCAAATGTGACACATGGAATACGTCATGTACCCCACTAAGTCTCTCGGGTAAATCCACTCTATATGCCATCCGTCCAATCCTTTCCTTAATAGGAAACGGTCCTACAAATCTTGGTGCTAACTTCCCAACGGACCCAAAGCGAACAACATTCCGTAATGGAGATACTTTAACAAAGACCATGTCCCCAACATCGAACTCAAGATCCGTCCTCCTCTTATCCGCGTAAGATTTCTGCCTATCTTGCGCTGCTTTCATCCTTCTTCGAATCAAATCAATCTTTTCCGAAGTCTCTCTAACCATATCAGGCCCAAGCAAGATCTTATCCGTAGATTCCCTCCAACATGTAGGTGATCGACAAGGCCTTCCATAAAGAGCTTCAAAAGGAGCCATACCAATACTGGACTGAAAGCTGTTATTATACGCGAACTCAACCAATGGAAGATGCTCTTCCCATGTACCTCCAAAATCTAAGATACAAAGCCTCAAAAGGTCTTCCAAAACACGATTCACCCTCTCGGTCTGGCCGTCCGTCTGAGGATGATATGCGGTGCTCAAACACAACCGAGTCCCTACCGCCTCTTGCAAACTCTTCCAAAACTCGCTAGTGAAGATGGGATCTCGATCGCTCACTATGCTAGAGGGTACACCATGCAACCGAACTATCTCTCGAAGGTAAACTGAAGCAAGCCATGGAGCAGTCCTCTTGCTCTTCACGGGTATGAAATGGGCGCTCTTAGTAAGTCTATCTACCACAACCCAAATCCCCATATTACTCTTCCTCGATCTCGGTAACCCATCAATAAAATCCATCGAGACGCTATCCCACTTCTATTGCGGAACTTCAATGGGTGAAGCAACCCACCAGGTTTCTTTTGCTCCGCATTCACTTGTTGGCACACCAAGCATCTAGCGACATACTCGGCCACATCTTTCTTCATACCGGCCCAAAAGAAAACTCTCTTCATGTCTTGGTACATCTTGTCCCCACCGGGATGAATGGTCATCTTCGAACGATGCGCATCATCAAGAATAGCCTTCCTCAAACCCTCGTCTTGCGGTACACAAAGTCTACCGTCTCTACGCAAGCACCCCTATCGTCTATGGTATACCTACTCAAATGGCTAGACGACTCCCCCCTTATGAGCCTCTCTACCAACTCAACCAATTGTGGGTCATCCCGCTGTGCCTCGCCAATCCGTCCCAAAAGAGTAGGCCTGACCTCTAAAGATGCTAGCAAACCGGGTACAAAGTCAACGGAAGGTCTGAAATCAAACATCGAGATAAATTCCAAGCTTCGTCGTTCCACGAACAATGGACTCAAGGACAACCTTTTTCTGCTCAAGGCGTCCGCTACCACGTTACCCTTGCCAGGGTTATACGTTATCTCGAAATCATAGGATGCTAAGAACTCCATCCACCTTTGCTGTCTCAAGTTCAAATCCTTCTGAGAAAACAAGTACTTCAATGATTTATGGTCAGTAAAAAATTCGAATCTCTCGCCAAGAAGATAATGGCGCCAAGTCTTAAGCGCAAAAACAATAGCGGCCAACTCTAAATCATGAGTAGGGTAATTTTTCTCATGCTTTCTCAACTGCCTTCCCCCATAGGCTATTACCCTTCCCTCTTGCATTAAGACTGCGCCCAGTCCTGTCCCACAAGCATCAGTATAAACAACAAATGGCTTACTCCCATCTGGCAACACTAAGACTGGAGCTGTGGTTAAAGCTCTCTTTAACTGTCGGAACGCATCATCAAAATCTACGTCCCATGCGAAGACCAGATTCTTCTTCGTCAAGCGAGTTAATGGGGCTGATATCTTCGCGAAGTCCTTGATAAACTTCCTATAGTAGCCAGCCAACCCCAAGAAACTCCTCACCTCGGTAGCATTCTTCGGAACCTTCCAATCTTGGATGGATACTACCTTCGCGGGATCCACAGCTATCCCTTCCTTAGAGACCACGTGCCCTAAGAACCGCACTTCCTTCCTCCAGAAGTGACATTTAGAGAATTTAGCCTTAAGGCTATGCGCTCGAAGAGTCTCCAACACTTCCCTAAGATGTAGGGCATGCTCTTCTTCACTCTTAGAAAAGACTAAGATGTCATCCACAAAGACCACCACGAACTTATTAAGGTACTCCCTGAACACCCTACTCATCAAATCAACAAAGTATGCAGGGGCGTTCGTCAAACCAAATGGCATCACCAGCCACTCATAGAAACCATCCGGAGTCCTAAAGGCAGTCTTGTCTATGCTATCCTCAGCCACCCTCAATTGATGAAACCCCGTGGCCAAGTCCAACTGCGAGAACACTGAGGCGCCAACCAACTGATCAAAGAGATCATCAATCCTCGGCAATGGGTGTCTATTCTTCTTTGTGAGCTTGTTGAGTTCTCTATAGTCTACACAAAGTCTGAGAGACCCATCCGCCTTCGTGGCAAAAACTACTGGAGCACCCCACTCCGATATACTTCGTCTTATGAACCCCTTCTCAAGCAACTCCCCTACTTGCTTATGGAGTTCCCTCCTCTCACGAGGAGCCATGTGGAGCAATGGTAAAGATACTGGTTTAGCATTGTCCACCAGATATATTCGGAAGTCTATCTCCCGCCTCGGAGGTAAGCCCTTCACCTCCTCAAACACATCCGAGTATTCCCGGACCACTCTAACAGATCGCAAACTCTCGACCGAAGCGTCAAGCGACTCAAGATAACTTAGCATAACAGAATCCATGGGATTACAAGAGATCTCGAGAGTGTTACCCAATCGGGTCATGAGCCTAACAACTCTCCTTTCACAATCAAGAACGGCACCATTACTGGATAACCAGTCCATGCCCAAAATCAACCCATAGCCCGTGAAGCCCAAAACAAAAGCATCACATCTAAACTCAACGCTAAGTATAGAAATCTTCAAACCCAAACATATCATGGACAAATAAGTGGAGCCCCCAATTGGGTTTGAAACAACCAAGGGATCATCTACTAGACTGGTGTCTAAGTGCAGTGACTCAACTAACGATGATGAGAAAAACGAATGCGATGCGCCAGAGTCAAACAAAGTACGGACAGGATGATCAAACAAAAAAACCAGACTTTCAACAGAAATAGTTCTACCTCTTTCCTGAATCGGTGGAACCGCGAGAGCCTGAACTTGCCCCCTTGCCAGACCCGGCGCCACAAGAGCTTGCACCTGTCCTCCTGAGGTAGATCCAGTCCTTTGCCCCTTCTTAGGGCAATCCTTCACTAGGTGCCCTGCTTCGCCACAGTGGAAGCATCCCGTCTTCTTCTTCTTCTTCTGACAATCTTTGCTTAGGTGGCCTGGTGTCCCATAATCGAAGCACTTCTTCTTTCCCTTGCCACCGTTGCCTTTCCCACCCTTGTTTTGCTGTTGCTGTTGAGGTCTCTTCTGATCTCCTTTCTTCTCGGGTGCCTTATTAGCATTGGGACCCTTCTCTTCCTCATGCATGAGTGCCATGTCTACTAGCTTCTCAAAGGTGGCCCCCATAGGAATGTGAGTCATAGCCAATCCATGCATCGGTTCATTCAAGCCTTTAACGAACCTCAAAGCCTTCTTCTCCGGTGTATTCACCATGTCTATGCCAAACCTTGCCATTTGATTAAATTTGTTGACATATTCCTTCACTGATAGATTTCCTTGCTTTAGAGTCAAGAACATTTCCATATACAAGTTTTCTTCCGCCCTTGAGAGAAACTTTGCCACAAACCTTTGCCTGAAATCCGCCCAAGAGTCAACAGGGCGCTCTCCATTAGTGACCTCCCACCAGAACGAGGCCTCTCCCTTCATTAACCAAGCAGCTAACTTGACTTTCTTTCCTTCTTCCATCTCAAAGATATGTATCAACTCTTCCACCTCCTTAAGCCAATCTCTAGCTTCCACAAAAGTTTCTGATCCTTGAAAAGGTTTCCCTCCCATAGCCTTAAATTCCTTGCAAGTCTTAGCAAAAGTATCCGCGCGAGGTGGAGGAGGAGGAGGAAGATCGGGTGCTACTGTTGGTGGAGGAACATTTGCTGGATCCGCAGTGGCGGCCCTAGCCTCCATCAATCTCCTATACCATACTGGTATCGCTACAGCCTCCGGAAAATTAAGATCTTCAGCCATGCTGAAACGAAAAAGGAAAGATTCAAAACGGAGAATTCGAAAGATAAAGATATGGCTATTGGGGATTATGCTTTTCTTTCAAAAACTTTTCTCTTAAAAGACATGTTTTTGAAAATACTTCTTCCAAAAATGTTTTTAGAAAAATAGTTTTCTAAAATTTTTATCTGTTCCGGTAACCTTCAGCTCTGATACCACGTGTAACACCCGCTAAGGTCACTCACTGAGGGAATGCCTTAACTTCGGTGGAGCATTTTGAGTGGATATAGAACAGAAAAATTACAATAAGACAGATATAAATAATACTTGAAAAAACTAAAACATCATTTCATTGCAGCAGAAGATAAACTTGTTTAGTTACAACACCATAAAAAGAGTCAAGTACCAAATATCCATCCTGATAAAACATAAGTACATAATCCCACTACATAAACTAATAGCCATAATAGAAAAGATAAGCTGGGCTTTACATCACGGTCCAAGCTCCAAAAGATAGATAAAGAAATCTGATCATAGCCCACTAGTGCTAGGCCCAACCTGAGGACCTGAGGGGGAAAAAGATAAAAACAACGGGTCAGACATAAGTCTGAGAGAGCCCTATAACTTTAACAACACAATCATTAAAGTGATTAGGGTATGATATAAACTTGGTACGGTGATGACTGGGGATAAATGACTACACTAAGTAGCCAACTAGACATAGGATGAACTAAGATAACGGTAAAGACGCATCTACCCACCCAAGGGTAATTACTAACTGCACCACACCAGTCATTCCTACTTAAAGGTTGATCCCTCCCAAGGATTTAGAAAATTTACCCAGTAGTTTCGTGTACCCCTAGCTGACTACATAGGTGCCGTCTGCCCCTATCTCCACTAGGTGTACCGACTACTCCCAAGCGATCGGCTCCCTACCGTAGATACCCGTGCTGGCCCCACAGTGGGGTGTATCACTCCCCAAAGTGGCAACCCGATACAACCAATGGTGCACGACTTATACCTACACGATGCAACAATGTCTTACCTACCAGCCCGGGTCCACACAAGCATATGAAACCCGTTGGACTTGCGTTACCACCGCTAACCTGTTTTGGCCTCTTATAGTCAAGCCCAGTATGCGTGTCCCGTCCTCGACATGGGTCGAGCCCAATAAGATACATATGGGTTACTGGTTGAAATGGGCCCCCACAAGCTACCCACCTAAGCTTGTCACTTTATCTAGTGCATTCCACTTAACCCTTTAATCATGTTTAATTACATGTTTCCACTTGGTTAAGTATTCTAATCGTATTTTCTATTGCCACCCAAGGCAACCCACTAGATTTCCACATGCCACCCAAGGCACTTACTTGATTTCCACATGCCACCCAAGGCACTTACTTGATTTCCACATGCCACCCAAGGCACCCAGTTAACCCCTCATGCCCCTCTACATGCTTATCTGGTTAAGTGTTTCTTAATTGATTAAGAACGTAACCGTTGTAAAGACCTCTCACATTAGACTATCTTTTATGGCAGCTGGATTTGCCGGTCGGGTCCGGGCAGCCTTACGCCATAACCGAGTCTAACCTCGTGTCTTTACACTTGTCACGTATTAAGTTTGTGCCTAAGACCTCTCACATTGGGCCAATCATTTGTAGCCGCTGGATTTGCCGGTCGGTTCCGGGCAGTCTTATGCTACAAAAGGGTCCAACCTCGTGTCTTAGTCGATTAATTACACCTAATTAATCACCCCCATAATTTGTATTAATTATCCCTAATTAATTACAAATTTAACGATGTACATAATTGACTCAATTATGTCCATCCACTTTATGGTATGCTTATTCATACCAACTTCACACCATTTCATTAACATGAATACTAACCCCATCGTTCCCCACGTAATTCGCTAACATGACATACTTAAAAGGGAAGATTCATCACACATACAATGGGTTCAACTTGCATAACATTAGCATCAACATGGGTTTTAAAGGTGTCAACATGCATATAGCATCAAACCCAACTAGCATAAATAACCAACCCAAACTTGCATGAATAACATATGTCATAAAGAGGGTAACTTGCATAAGCTACTTATGTCATTCAAAGGGGTAAACTTGCATATGTATGTATGACATACAAAGGGGTTAACTTGCATATGTATGCATCTCATACAAAGGTGTAAACTTGCACATGTTACTTGCATATAATCAAACACCAAACTTGCATAACATATCATATATGAACTTGCATATAATCATACACCAAACTTGCATAACATATCATATATGAACTTGCATATAATCATACACCAAACTTGCATAACATATCATATATGAACTTGCATATAATCATACACCAAACTTGCATAACATATCATATATGAACTTGCATATAATCATACACCAAACTTGCATAATCATGGTGTCATAATGGATCAATGTTTATCATAGCGATTTGCATAACTAGCATCATGAACACATAGCCTAAAACTTGCATAACTTGCATAACATCATGATCACCTAGCATATGACTTGCATAACTTGCATAACATCATGATCACATAGCATATGACTTGCATAACTTGCATAACATTATGATCACATAGCATATGACTTGCATAACATCATGAACACATAGCATATAACTTGCATAACTTGCATAACATCATTAACACATAGCATATAACTTGCATAACTTGCATAACATCATGAACACATAGCATATGATAACATAACTTGCATTGATCCACATTCATAGCCACAACCTCATTATATCCTATCATAATCATTTCAACAATTGGTCATTAAGGCTATAGAAACTCACAACTTGTTGATTAGCACTCCTAAGAAGAAGATTAACTTGCTAGAGTTGATTAGAAGTTGATTTGAGAAGCTATCTTCCTCTTTAATTTGATGGAGGCTCCTTCAAGTTGCATTTTGACGGCATGACGACGTTGTATCTATTTTTAGTATGAATTAGGGTAGTCTTAGGGTATATTTATAGATTAATTAGGTGTTTTAGGACATTAGATTAACCCTAAATCAGATTAGAGCCGTCAGATTTCGTCACTAGCCACCAGGACCCAGCCCACAAGCCAAAATGGTGCACCCAGGTCACACAGACCGACAGGGGGGGTCGACCCCTGGGTCGACCCCTAGGGGGGGTCGACACCCATGTCGACCCCTGGGTCGCCTGCCTCAGCATGGCGGGAATTTTCCCGCCTTTTCCGAAACTTGAAATTTTTATATTTAAATCTGTTTTGAATTTTCTGAAAACTTCTACGGGCCTTAACTGGGTCATACGGACTCCGATTTTCGAAAACTCGGACTCTATTTCGCGTATTTTTCCGAGACGAACGCAATGGCATAGCCCGTTTCCCCTGATTCAGATTTTAAAATTTAATTCTACCCTGTTTTATATTATAGCAAGTTATTCAACATACGGGGTGTTACATTCTCCCCTACTTAAAGGATTTCGTCCCCGAAATCTCTATGTCAATAAGAACGTATCCTACCAACCAAACAACCATCTACTCAAACCATCAAACACTGACATCCATTTTCCTTAAAGTTTCTAATGCTGTATGAACATATGCAAAAAGTGTGTGTATATGTTCCCTGTCTAATGCAAAATCAGGCGGTCTACTTGTTCAGTTAACCTCCTTAATGCAAACCATGATAGTGCCATGCATCCAATATGTATGCGAAAGAACCCTATCGACACATACTATCTCTACATGTGTGCACAATCATACACCAAAATGCATCATCCATATGATAGCACAACCATTAATATAGCTACCTACACACAGTTATATGCAATATGCAATATGAAGTGATTGAGCCGATCTAGTGTCTAAAGTGTGTGTATATGCATCCACGAGCAACCACTAGCAACCACTTGCATCCACACGCATCCATCAATCATAACATGTCTCAAACACATGTTTCAACCATAGGTTTACCCTATCTAAAGGTCAGAGGTACTAATGAGAGGACATACTAAAGATAAGATAAGTACTAGACAAACGATAAAGGAGAAGTTAAAAGACATACCCTAAAAAAGGAATGGGTACAGTGAACGCATCTTCGCTTCTGTCTCCCAAGTAGAATTGCTCTCATCCTCTCCCCATTGCACTTTGACTAGTCGAACCTCTCTGTTTCTCAACTTCCTAATCTCTGACCCAAGGATGCGGGTAGGAGCTCGTCGAATCGTCGCATCACGCTCTACCTCCACTTCTCTAAGCAAGCTCGGCTCTACCACCTCTGCGGTCTCATGTAGGCACTTCCTCAAATGTGACACATGGAATACGTCATGTACCCCACTAAGTCTCTCGGGTAAATCCACTCTATATGCCATCCGTCCAATCCTTTCCTTAATAGGAAACGGTCCTACAAATCTTGGTGCTAACTTCCCAACGGACCCAAAGCGAACAACATTCCGTAATGGAGATACTTTAACAAAGACCATGTCCCCAACATCGAACTCAAGATCCGTCCTCCTCTTGTCCGCGTAAGATTTCTGCCTATCTTGCGCTGCTTTCATCCTTCTTCGAATCAAATCAATCTTTTCCGAAGTCTCTCTAACCATATCAGGCCCAAGCAAGATCTTATCCGTAGATTCCCACCAACATGTAGGTGATCGACAAGGCCTTCCATAAAGAGCTTCAAAAGGAGCCATACCAATACTGGACTGAAAGCTGTTATTATACGCGAACTCAACCAATGGAAGATGCTCTTCCCATGTACCTCCAAAATCTAAGATACAAAGCCTCAAAAGGTCTTCCAAAACACGATTCACCCTCTCGGTCTGGCCGTCCGTCTGAGGATGATATGCGGTGCTCAAACACAACCGAGTCCCTACCGCCTCTTGCAAACTCTTCCAAAACTCGCTAGTGAAGATGGGATCTCGATCGCTCACTATGCTAGAGGGTACACCATGCAACCGAACTATCTCTCGAAGGTAAACAGAAGCTAGCCATGGAGCAGTCCTCTTGCTCTTCACGGGTATGAAATGGGCGCTCTTAGTAAGTCTGTCTACCACAACCCAAATCCCCATATTACTCTTCCTCGATCTCGGTAACCCATCAATAAAATCCATCGAGACGCTATCCCACTTCCATTGCGGAACTTCCAATGGGTGAAGCAACCCACCAGGTTTCTTTTGCTCCGCTTTCACTTGTTGGCACACCAAGCATCTAGCGACATACTCGGCCACATCTTTCTTCATACCGGCCCAAAAGAAAACTCTCTTCATGTCTTGGTACATCTTGTCCCCACCGAGATGAATGGTCATCTTCGAACGATGCGCATCATCAAGAATAGCCTTCCTCAAACCCTCGTCTTGCGGTACACAAAGTCTACCGTCTCTACGCAAGCACCCCCTATCGTCTATGGTATACCTACTCAAATGGCTGGACGACTCCCCCCTTATGAGCCTCTCTACCAACTCAACCAATTGTGGGTCGTCCCGCTGTGCCTCGCCAATCCGTCCCAAAAGAGTAGGCCTGACCTCTAAAGATGCTAGCAAACCGGGTACAAAGTCAACGGAAGGTCTGAAATCAAACATCGAGATAAATTCCAAGCTTCGTCGTTCCACGAACAATGGACTCAAGGACAACCTTTTTCTGCTCAAGGCGTCCGCCACCACGTTACCCTTGCCAGGGGTATACGTTATCTCGAAATCATAGGATGCTAAGAACTCCATCCACCTTTGCTGTCTCAAGTTCAAATCCTTCTGAGAAAACAAGTACTTCAATGATTTGTGGTCAGTGAAAAATTCGAATCTCTCGCCAAGAAGATAATGGTGCCAAGTCTTAAGCTCAAAAACAATAGCGACCAACTCTAAATCATGAGTAGGGTAATTTTTCTCATGCTTTCTCAACTGCCTTCCCCCATAGGCTATTACCCTTCCCTCTTGCATTAAGACTGCGCCCAGTCCTGTCCCACAAGCATCGGTATAAACAACAAATGGCTTACTCCCATCTGGCAACACTAAGACTGGAGCTGTGGTTAAAGCTCTCTTTAACCGTCGGAACGCATCATCACAATCTACGTCCCATGCGAAGACCAGATTCTTCTTCGTCAAGCGAGTTAATGGGGCTGATATCTTCGCGAAGTCCTTGATAAACTTCCTATAGTAGCCAGCCAACCCCAAGAAACTCCTCACCTCGGTAGCATTCTTCGGAACCTTCCAATCTTGGATGGATACTACCTTCGCGGGATCCACAACTATCCCTTCCTTAGAGACCACGTGCCCTAAGAACCGCACTTCCTTCCTCCAGAAGTGACATTTAGAGAATTTAGCCTTAAGGCTATGCGCTCGAAGAGTCTCCAACACTTCCCTAAGATGTAGGGCATGCTCTTCTTCACTCTTAGAAAAGACTAAGATGTCATCCACAAAGACCACCACGAACTTATTAAGGTACTCCCTGAACACCCTACTCATCAAATCAACAAAGTATGCAGGGGCGTTCGTTAAACCAAATGGCATCACCAGCCACTCATAGAAACCATCCGGAGTCCTAAAGGCAGTCTTGTCTATGCTATCCTCAGCCACCCTCAATTGATGAAACCCCGTGGCCAAGTCCAACTGCGAGAACACTGAGGCGCCAACCAACTGATCAAAGAGATCATCAATCCTCGGCAATGGGTGTCTATTCTTCTTTGTGAGCTTGTTGAGTTCTCTATAGTCTACACAAAGTCTGAGAGACCCATCCGCCTTCGTGGCAAAAACTACTGGAGCACCCCACTCTGATATACTTCGTCTTATGAACCCCTTCTCAAGCAACTCCCCTACTTGCTTATGGAGTTCCCTCCTCTCACGAGGAGCCATGAGGAACACTGGTAAAGATACTGGTTTAGCATTGTCCACCAGAAATATTCGGAAGTCTATCTCCCACCTCGGAGGTAAGCCCTTCACCTCCTTAAACACATCCGAGTATTCCCGGACCACTATAACAGATCGCAAACTATCGACCGAAGCATCAAGTGACTCAAGATAACTTAGCATAACAGAATCCATGGGATTACAAGAGATCTCGAGAGTGTTACCCAATCGGGTCATGAGCCTAACAACTCTCCTTTCACAATCAAGAACGGCACCATTACTGGATAACCAGTCCATGCCCAAAATCAACCCATAGCCCGTGAAGCCCAAAACAAAAGCATCACATCTAAACTCAACGCTAAGTATAGAAATCTTCAAACCCAAACATATCATGGACAAATAAGTGGAGCCCCCAATTGGGTTTGAAACAACCAAGGGATCATCTACTAGACTGGTGTCTAAGTGCAGTGACTCAACTAACGATGATGAGATAAACGAATGCGATGCGCCAGAGTCAAACAAAGTACGGACAGGATGATCAAACAGAAAAACCAGACTTTCAACAGAAATAGTTCTACCTCTTTCCTGAATCAGTGGAACCGCGAGAGCCTGAACTTGCCCCCTTGCCTGACCCGGTGCCACAAGAGCTTGCACCTGTCCTCTTGAGGTAGATCCCGTCCTTTGCCCCTTCTTAGGGCAATCCTTCACTAGATGCCCTGCTTCGCCACAGTGGAAGCAGCCCGTTTTCTTCTTCTTCTTCTGACAATCTTTGCTTAGGTGGCCTGGTGTCCCACAATTGAAGAACTTCTTCTTTCCCTTGCCACCGTTGCCTTTCCCACCCTTGTTTTGCTGTTGCTGTTGAGGTCTCTTCTGATCTCCTTTCTTCTCGGGTGCCTTATTAGCATTGGGACCCTTCTCTTCCTCATGCATGAGTGCCATGTCTACTAGCTTCTCAAAGGTGGCCCCCATAGGAATGTGAATCATAGCCAATCCATGCATCGGTTCATTCAAGCCTTTAACGAACCTCAAAGCCTTCTTCTCCGGTGTATTCACCATGTCTATGCCAAACCTTGCCAATTGATTAAACTTGTTGGCATATTCCTTCACTGATAGATTTCCTTGCTTTAGAGTCAAGACCTTTTCATATACAAGTTTTCTTCCGCCCTTGAGAGAAACTTTGCCACAAACCTTTGCCTGAAATCCGCCCAAGAGTCAACAGGGCGCTCTCCATTAGTGACCTCCCACCAGAACGAGGCCTCTCCCTTCATTAACCAAGCAGCTAACTTGACTTTCTTTCCTTCTTCCATCTCAAAGATATGTATCAACTCTTCCACCTCCTTAAGCCAATCTCTAGCTTCCACAAAAGTTTCTGATCCTTGAAAAGGTTTCCCTCCCATAGCCTTAAATTCCTTGCAAGTCTTAGCAAAAGTATCCGCGCGAGGTGGAGGAGGAGGAGGAGGAAGATCGGGTGCTACTGTTGGTGGAGGAATATTTGCTGGACCCGCAGTGGCGGCCCTAGCCTCCATCAATCTCCTATACCATACTGGTATCGCTACACCCTCCGGAAAATTAAGATCTTCAGCCATGCTGAAACGAAAAAGGAAAGATTCAAAACGGAGAATTCGAAAGATAAAGATATGGCTATTGGGGATTATGCTTTTCTTTCAAAAACTTTTCTCTTAAAAGACATGTTTTTGAAAATACTTCTTCCAAAAATGTTTTTAGAAAAATAGTTTTCTAAAAATTTTATCTGTTCCGGTAACCTTCAGCTCTGATACCACGTGTAACACCCGCTAAGGTCACTCAATGAGGGAATGCCTTAACTTCGGTGGAGCATTTTGAGTGGATATAGAACAGAAAAATTACAACAAGACAGATATAAATAATACTTGAAAAATCTAAAACATCATTTCATTGCAGCAGAAGGTAAACATGTTTAGTTACAACACCATAAAAAGAGTCAAGTACCAAATATCCATTCTGATAAAACATAAGTACATAATCCCACTACATAAACTAATAACCATAATAGAAAAGATAAGCTAGGCTTTACATCACGGTCCAAGCTCCAAAAGATAGATAAAGAAATCTGATCAAAGCCCACTAGTGCTAGGCCCAACCTGAGGACCTGAGGGGGAAAAAGATAAAAACAACGGGGTCAGACATAAGTCTGAGTGAGCCCTATAACTTTAACAACACAATCATTAAAGTAATTAGGGTATGATATAAACTTGGTACGGTGATGACTGGGGATAAATGACTACACTAAGTAGCCAACTAGACATAGGATGAACTAAGATAACGGTAAAGACGCATCTACCCACCCAAGGGTAATTACTAACTGCACCACACCAGTCATTCCTACTTAAAGGTTGATCCCTCCCAAGGACTTAGAAAATTTACCCAGTAGTTTCGTGTACCCCTAGCTGACTACATAGGTGCCGTCTGCCCCTATCTCCACTAGGTGTACCCACTACTCCCAAGCGATCGACTCCCTACCGTAGATACCCGTGCTGGCCCCACAGTGGGGTGTATCACTCCCCAAAGTGGCAACCCGATACAACCAATGGTGCACGACTTATACCTACATGATGCAACAATGTCTTACCTACCAACCCGGGTCCACACACGCATATGAAACCCGTTGGACTTGCGTTGCCACCGCTAACCTGTTTTGGCCTCTTATAGTCAAGCCCAGTACGCGTGTCCCGTCCTCGACATGGGTCGAGCCCAATAAGATACATATGGGTTACTGGTTGAAATGGGCCCGCACAAGCTACCCACCTAAGCTTGTCACTTTATCTAGTGCATCCCACTTAACCCTTTAATCATGTTTAATTACATGTTTCCACTTGGTTAAGTATTCTAATCGTATTTTCTATTGCCACCCAAGGCAACCCACTAGATTTCCACATGCCACCCAAGGCACTTACTTGATTTCCACATGCCACCCAAGGCACTTACTTGATTTCCACATGCCACCCAAGGCACCCACTTAACCCCTCATGCCCCTCTACATGCTTATCTGGTTAAGTGTTTCTTAATTGATTAAGAACGTAACCGTTGTAAAGACCTCTCACATTGGACAATCTTTTATGGCAGCTGGATTTGCCGGTCGGGTCCAGGCAGCCTTACGCCATAACCGAGTCTAACCTCGTGTCTTTACACTTGTCACGTATTAAGTTTGTGCCTAAGACCTCTCACATTGGGCCAATCATTTGTAGCCGCTGGATTTGCCGGTCGGTTCCGGGCAGTCTTATGCTACAAAAGGGTCCAACCTCGTGTCTTAGTCGATTAATTACACCTAATTAATCACCCCCATAATTTGTATTAATTATCCCTAATTAATTACAAATTTAACGATGTACATAATTGACTCAATTATGTCCATCCACTTTATGGTATGCTTATTCATACCAACTTCACACCATTTCATTAACATGAATATTAACCCCATCGTTCCCCACGTAATTCGCTAACATGACATACTTAAAAGGGAAGATTTATCACACATACAATGGGTTCAACTTGCATAACAATAGCATCAACATGGGTTTTAAAGGTGTCAACATGCATATAGCATCAAACCCAACTAGCATAAATAACCAACCCAAACTTGCATGAATCACATATGTCATAAAGAGGGTAACTTGCATAAGCTACTTATGTCATTCAAAGGGGGTAAACTTGCATATGTATGTATGACATACAAAGGGGTTAACTTGCATATGTATGCATCTCATACAAAGGTGTAAACTTGCACATGTTACTTGCATATAATCAAACACCAAACTTGCATAACATATCATATATGAACTTGCATATAATCATACACCAAACTTGCATAACATATCATATATGAACTTGCATATAATCATACACCAAACTTGTATAACATATCATATATGAACTTGCATATAATCATACACCAAACTTGCATAACGTATCATATATGAACTTGCATATAATCATACACCAAACTTGCATAACATATCATATATGAACTTGCATATAATCATACACCAAACTTGCATAATCATGGTGTCATAATGGATCAATGTTTATCATAGCGATTTGCATAACTAGCATCATGAACACATAGCCTAAAACTTGCATAACTTGCATAACATCATGATCACCTAGCATATGACTTGCATAACTTGCATAACATCATAATCACATAGCATATGACTTGCATAATTTGCATAACATTATGATCACATAGCATATGACTTGCATAACTTGCATAACATCATGAACACATAGCATATAACTTGCATAACTTGCATAACATCATTAACACATAGCATATAACTTGCATAACTTGCATAACATCATGAACACATAGCATATGATAACATAACTTGCATTGATCCACATTCATAGCCATAACCTCATTATATCCTATCATAATCATTTCAACAATTGGTCATTAAGGCTATAGAAACTCACAACTTGTTGATTAGCACTCCTAAGAAGAAGATTAACTTGCTAGAGTTGATTAGAAGTTGATTTGAGAAGCTATCTTCCTCTTTAATTTGATGGAGGCTCCTTCAAGTTGCATTTTGACGGCATGACGACGTTGTATCTATTTTTAGTATGAATTAGGGTAGTCTTAGGGTGTATTTATAGATTAGTTAGGTGTTTTAGGACATTAGATTAACCCTAAATCAGATTAGAGCCGTCAGATTTCGTCACTAGCCACCAGGACCCAGCCCACAAGCCAAAATGGTGCACCCAGGTCACACAGACCGACAGGGGGGGTCGACCCCTGGGTCGACCCCTAGGGGGGGTCGACACCCATGTCGACCCCTGGGTCGACTCCCTCAGCCTGGCGGGAATTTTCCCGCCTTTTCTAAAACTTGAAATTTTTATATTTAAATCTGTTTTGAATTTTCTGAAAACTTCTACGGGCCTTAACTGGGTCATACGGACTCCGATTTTCGAAAACTCGGACTCTATTTCGCGTATTTTTCTGAGACGAACGCAACGGCATAGCCCGTTTCCCCTGATTCATATTTTAAAATTTAATTCTGCCCTGTTTTATATTATAGCAAGTTATTCAACATACGGGGTGTTACACAAACTCAATCTAGAGTATAACTAACTCCATCTCTATTGAGTTACGCCACAGAGCCACGGTAATCACTTAACCTCGCTATGATACCAACTGTAATGGCCCGAAAAATCCATACCAATTTGAGATGACTAATATCCATACACATTCAACTCAATTGCACGAAAATTCAGATCATTAATAGAAAGAAATTAGAGGATGAGATAGAAAAGATAGAACTAATAGAATAGAAGAAGAAGAACACAGCTGAACATAATCAGAGTAAACACGAATCTCACAGCGGAACAAATAAATTGTATTATAACATAACTTTGAAATACAAAATCTGAATTTGTACTTACATATCATATCAGAGTATAACTCATATACATCACAACGGAAATAATCTCAACATAACTAATGGTGAAGCCTTATGCTTTGAGCTCCTTCAAGTGTATCTTTAAAAGCCTGAAACACTTGACTGCCCGTACAAATTTGGGCACCCAAGAGTTTAGGAAAAACAAACAAAATAAACTCTGGGTCAGTCATGGGACTGGTGTGAGTAAATTCCAATCATACTGTTTAACTTTTGAAAATCCTTTTGAAACAAAAGAATAATAGTAAGACCAGCCCACACATAAACATGGACGACTTTTACCTTACTATAACCCAATAATATTTTGATATCAAAATCCAGTGATATTATAATAATGTCTACTTAATTAAATAACCAAGTAGCAGAACGCTTGCATCTCACGCTCCACGTATATATAGTATGAAATCATAAACCGCAGGGCGCTTAATGGAGAATGGATTCCAACAGACAAGGTATGGGAGCACCTTCTGATCAGTGTACTCTAGAGGGTATACACTGGGGTTCAACAAGAACGTCTTGCATCCCGACCACACATGACCGCTCACTCATTTAGCTTGAGTGTCGCGAATATATTGCCACCTACGGTTGTTGGCCATCCAACCGTCATCCGAGGATACAGAATCGAAAATGAGGAACAAATATGAATTTTCTCTAGATCAGTGACAATACACCCTGCTTGGGGATGACCCAACTAGCCATGCTGCCTAGCCCAACTTTTGTTACTTCCTGGTTGTGAGGCTAGAGGCTACGTTATCTTTAGAACATCTGATCACCATTCACTTTGAATGCCACATCGTCAAATCCGTAATCACATATTGATTACACAAATGCACACTGGGTGTAGAATAAAGAGAAGTTACCTACTCCCCACCAACTTGGTATATTCATAAAAATCAACGGCGTGACAGTTGGAAATACTCTGTCAGACACTCGTCCATACAAGTTGTCCTGGGACTGGACAAACAAAAACACCATTCTAGAACTGGACGACACTTGCATTTAACTCTGTCTTCAATTATCTTCAGCATATCTAATTCGCAGCGCTTATGCCTATACGAAGTGGTTTTCGGATAATATATCCAACCGGTTTCTCCATATCGACAACGATGGTCAAAACACTTCGATAGTCGGTTATTTAACTATCGAAGTAAAACAAACATCCATTCTAATGTATAACTAAACATCATACAATCACGGGCACTTTTTATTTAACATTCGTTTTATTATTCATATTCCAATATCTTACTAGATATTTCTCAAATCCCATTTAGCCTTTTTACAATTCTTGGAAAACATTTCCAGTTATTATAAACTCTTATTCTTCCATGTTCCAGAAAACATACGTTATTAACATTCGAAACATTTCCATTCCTTTCACGTTCTTTATTTTCCTACACTAGGATAATATACTCTAATTATATTGGAAAAATATTTCCAATTTCATTTTAAACATTTTAATCTGCCAAATGTTCACTTTAAAACATTATTCACTTTAAAATGTGAATATTATTTCTATTATAAATATCTGAACACCTTTATCAAATAACACATTATTCAAGTGGTAAATACCATTGACTTGTTTTCCGAAATCTCTTTTATATTTCCATTTCACTTTATAACTCTGTTTCTAAGACAACTTCTTGTTAAATCAAGTTTATAACTAAACACTGATTACATATCCTATTATAATTTATTGGTTTAAGCTAAGAATTAACGATCTTATCAGATTATAATTCCTAAAAATGATTTACTTTTAATATATTCGACATCATCGAGTTTTAGTTCTAATTCCTAATAATGTTATTTAGGTTCAGATTGTGTATATATAAATAATATAAACAAACAATACATACAAATATTGAGGAATCCGGTTTGATTCCTCTAACCGGTTTCCTATATCCATAGATGTTAGCCACAATAAATATCATCAATTTCATATCATTATGAAATATCAGTGTTCAATCGTCAGTTTAGATATATAACGGTTTATATTATTTCAACCAATTTAATTGTAATCTACCTAAACGGCAATCACACAACATTCAACCAATATTAAAATATAAGTAAAATATTTTAAAATAGATCAGAGTGAGTGAATTTATTCACCTTTCATGTTAACCGTTAAATAACGGTTTGCGTCAGTAAATCTGATCAGGCGTTTAATTCCGCTTCAGCCCATTCGTGTTTTGATTGTTCCCGATCCTCACCTTCCCATTCTTCGAAATGTTTTCCTACTACTTCTTTGTTCAAAAAGAAAATGCACACTTCCTGTACAACTCAACTTCATATGTGCGTCGGTTTCCATGTTCGAACCCAATTTAAATTGCATTGTTCATCTCTGCGCCTGTACACCTCATTCACCGATGCCACTTCCACTTGAATGCGACGCCACCTCACCAGTGCCTGTTCTTCCTGGTTCTCGACTTTACTCCTCTTCGTTGTCCCCCGCTCATGACCCACACAGCCACTTCCATCCCTTGAATACAAATACACAGATCGTTCCCTCCTGTTCGAGTTACTCCTCACCCATTCTTCCTTACGTTTTGCTTCCCCGAACTATCTAAACTCTGAGGCTCCTTCGAACCTCAAATAGTGCACGTATACACAACCCACTGGGCTGCACTCCGACCCATCTAAATGCGCTGCCATTGTTCGCCGGACTACCACCTGGACTGCATGCCATCGTCACCTCAACGTCGTTCACCCAACTACCGACCAACACTGAAAGCCACCCGTCCATTCTCTCAGATCCGACGTTTGGCCCTCTTCCTCCTTGCTAAGGCCTTCACGTCCACTTGCCTCCTGAACTCCATTGCCGAGCACTTCGAGCCTTGACTGCTCCTCCCTACACACGTATCCATGCACATACTCAACTATATGCGCATGCACTACTCCCCCACAGTCCACTTTGCATGCAAAGCCAGAACCACGTCCATGTTTCCAGAGTATATCAGCCCTCCTTCCCTTAATACAAAACTGCGGCTTCCCATCTCCTTATGCCCCTACTGTTTCTGACGCACAGCACAATCTTGTGCGATATTACTTGACACCGTACCCTACAAAATCCCTTGCCTGACTCATCTTGCTCCCCTTTAGTGAACAGTGCCGAGTCTCAAACAAAAACTCCACAAAGTAAATCTGCACAATGATCCCGTCCCTTCTAGCTTCCGTGGCTTACGCTGATGATAAAAGAAAAATAATCCCGAGCACTGTCGGTTTTGGCACCCTGACAAACCAGGCGGTCGACAGCCTCAAAGGCCAGAACCGACAAAGTATTAGACGGCGACACTGCTAATGTTGTTTAGATGTGTACTGAGTTTTGATTTGTTAATGGATTTAGAAGTTGCGATTTCAAAAGTCGGATGAATAAAATGTTTCCTTTTCTTGGAAGTGGACGAGAGATGCTGTTATTTATAATATTACAATATTTCGTTGTTAAGGAGTAGGTACTGTAGTATTATAGGTAGGTGATGGTATGTTTGCTTCAGAAGAACACAACAGGTACTGAGTTTATATTTATTCATATATAGGTTAGGGTTATATTTTTATTATTGTTTACCTACTGTTTCGAATTTGAAGGTATGGGTTAGCTGGGGTACTTGGACTAGGGTGCGATTTTCATTTTAATAACTTCTTTTGAGTAGGTACTATTCATTCCTTAGTGTGTAAGTTATAGGGTTTTAGGGTAGTTTGCATTTCCAACAACTAGGTTGTGCGTGAGTATGGCTTTTACCATTTATTAATTGGTAAGGAACATATAGATATAAGAATAATGTCCTATCTAATCAGTGTATGGTCGATCCTATTTAATATCGGTTTCTTAAGGCCAAATGTTGTTGTATATTTATATTTAATACGGTTTGAGTTATGATGTTTAGCATATCCGTTATATAACAATTTGTTCGTGTACGAGCTGTAATAGACAGATATAAGAGTACATTCGTGTCTGGCAAGGTGTCACGATCCCAGAAATATAATAATATCGGTAGGCTAACTCATACTTTGAAATCCCAAAATATTGATATAGGGTGCGAAATACTCCAAATAAAAAGTTGCGTATTTAATTAATTAAAAATCACAGTAAAATTCTAAAAATTTAATTATCACTACGTCTCAAAGGAACCTTGTCCAAATTCGAAACCGATATCTAGTTATATCAAATAAACCGTTACGGTCGATATACGATTTCATAGCGACTTTCTGAATATTTGATTTGGATATAATTCACAATCTATAAAGTGAAATCTTGATTTTTCACTTCCATTAGAAAAATGTAGATCAACAGATTCCAATGTTTCTTGTTTCGCAGAAATCCGATTTAAAACGAATCCTGTACACTCAGTTGAAGATCAGAACGTTAAATTACGAACTACAGCGATATTACGGGCTCGATTATACTTAATATATATTTTTATACGTTCAACTTCGTTTTAATTAATATATAAATCCATTTATATTATGAATTCAATATTTAAACTGATTCAAATATTCAAATTCAAACAAATAAAAATGTGGGACATTACAGTTGCTTAGTGTAAGATTTGTTAAAAAGAATATAAAACTTGTGCTAATTACAAACTAATGACATAATTAGGCAAAAATAACCATACTTTGCCTAAATCATCAACATATGGTGTATTGGATAAGAATTTGGTTTAACCCCAGAACCACTTTCCAATTTTGAGCTAGGTAGGAGAGAAATTACTTCATTTGCTCTCCTCTTATCTTTTCTCTTCTCTATAAACGTACTCAGCTGGAAGAAAACTACGCTCTTCTAACTATTTACAAATCAAAGCCATTTCTGAAATTAAAAATCAAAGGAAGATTGTAAATCTAGTTCCAACAGATATCAAACTTCAATCTAAAAATTCATTCATCTAGTTTTTGAATTTGGGAAGAGAATCTTACCATAAGTTCTAGTTCTCTTTGCACGTTTGTTCTCTATAATCTAAATGGTACCTGAAGCTTATCAATGGTCAAAAGAGTCAACTTTGCTCATAAAAATCATTATTATTCAATGTATTCATCAAAAGGTGCATTTTCACTCACTCTTCTAATTTAAACTTGTATGCATGTTTCTAATTATGGTTTCCGTATTGCGGATTTCATCTCCTATAAACAGATTCCATGCTCTTAAGTTTACAATAACTGTGCTGTTTTGTGTCCATCTTTGTGAGTTGTAGATCTCTCATCTTAGATAGGAATCATGTCAAATTTGTTCTAAATTATTGTCTGCATGTTGCTCAACGTGCATCCTTGAATTGCATGGATGAGGTCGACACGCAGCTAGTGAGTTCCTCTAACAACCCGCATTTTTGGGATGATACAAGTCGACAATAAATTGCACATGCCCAACTCAAACCATTCAAAAAAGATGGATTATTATTGGGGTTCAATAGAAGAAAAGAAATAAGATGAGAAGAACTAAACAATATATAGAATCTCATAGTGGAACGATACTATATACTAATAACATATACAATTCATAAAAGTGTTAAATAATATTCACTTGATTTTAGTTTGCAATATCATAGTTTTATACTTAACATAACATACCAATAGTGTAGTGGAAATAAATAGTATAAATTGTCTTCAACTTTGTCTATGTCTTCGAGAATAAAGGTCTTCAAAAATGCTGAAAACTCGGTCTGATCCGAGCGTAAAGTAAAAAAACTTGAGTTAGGACTAACATTCTTATGCAAGTAAATCAACTTAAGTGAAATGTTCAAGGATAATATACAACTAATTTAACCATTGAAATATCAAGTTTAAGTAAATACCGCATTACATGTCATAAACTAGCTCAGTTCATATGCTAATTTTCGTTATCATTTTCCAAATCAATTCAATATGCAAATTTAAATTCAAATAAAAACACAAATCCAAATTCAATTTCAATTATTGGATTCAAGTTCAAGTTCAAGTTCAAATTTCAAATTTTATGATGGTTCATTTTCAAAACTTAAATTAATTTTTTTAATTTCCTTAATTGATCTTAATGAAATCTTATTTTCAAATAGTTTGGAATTTTTTTTACTGCTCGAATTAGATGTAGAAAATTATCTAAATTAATTATGTGAACATAATTATGGAAAATCTTAAATACGTAGTCTGATAATTATGGAATATAAACAGTTAAATTTAGAATAAATTGATCTTATTAAAATAGTAAAATAAAAGTATAAATAATTATGTTTAGGATAAAATAAAATGAATTTTTAGTTATGAAATATAAATAGCTGAATTTAACATGAAAGTAACTTAAGTGAAGTGGTTACAAAATATAAATAGTAGTATGAAAATAAATAGTAAAAGAGAAATAAGTTTAAATGAAATTGTTGATATATACAAAAAAGGGTCAAGCTTCGGTAAAGCTTCGTTAATGGCGGCAAGGTATCAGCTTCTTTCTTGCTCTTTCTCCTTCCCAGTTTCTTCGATTCCCTTCTCTACTTTCTCAGCTCCCTTCAACTCTCTTTTCATCTTCAAATGACTTCAAATTTCTTCGCATCCCTTGTTTTCTCCTACGTGACAGCTTTACTGAACTCCTGTTTCGAAGTTATACTTAGCCCATTTCTTCTCTTCGCCACTTTTTATCTAGTCCTCTCTGCTACGAATATTGAAACCCTTTCATACTCTAATCAACTTTTCCGATCTGATGCGTTGTGGCCCTTCTGGGACTATCAGACCTTCTATGATAACTTATGTAGGTAGATCTCATGATACAAAGTTGTACAATAACCTAAAATGTGCAACACAAGGATTCTTAGCGAGTTAGATCTACATTGCTAGTGGTTCTTATGTCTCGTGTCTGTATGGACTAAGGCAGGACGTTTCGGGATGGTTTGGAATTGCGGGTCTTCCGTGCAAACGTCAGCAGAGGTTCTGGTTAGTCCAGGCGTGGTTTCGACTTGTTAGATCTGGAGTTTTGGTATCATTGTGAAGCTTCCATGGATGCAACAACTTCTCGCTCCTTGGATCGGTTTCACATCTCGCCTCACTATATTTCCAGTATGCTAATATTCCTTGTTTATCAAGTGTGTGTACACTATCTATGCTTGGTGAGCTAAAGTGGAATTTTTAGCAAACTAGTTGTAGTTGAGGTAGTGATAGGCTAGTGCATTGTAATAACCCAGAAAATCTGGGCCAATTTAAAATTTTTATTTTGGCAATTTTGGTGAATTTTGAATATTTAAAATGAATTATTTTAAATAATAACGACGAGAAATTTATTTTGAATAGAATTAGAACTAGAACGTATATATTTATATAGATCATCGTTAGAATATAAATATTTATTTATATATATAAAAGGAATTGAAAATGGCGCGGTAGTTCGAAAATTCGATTTCAAAATTCAAATGAATGTATCGAGTGCAAAATAAACCGGATTTTAGTGAAACCAAAAATATTAGAATCTATTTGTGAATATCTTTCCAATGAATCCGAAAAATTGAAATTTCATAGCGGGGATAAAAAGTTATGCCCAGTTGAAAATTCAGAATAGTCGCTATGGAATTCTGGCCTTTAAAAATAGCCATTTTGCAAACGACCTCGGTTTTCGACGAAACCACTTTTGTTGGATCCGCGATGTCAAATTATTGCTAGGTTTCAAATTTCATAATTTTTCGAATCAATATGTGGGCGTGGCAAAGGAAAATGCGTTTGACCAGTTTTAGTTGATTTTAATCGATTAGAAAATGGCCATTTTTCAAACGGTCTCAGAATTTGATGAAATTTGTTTTGTTAGGACCATATCGTCAATACAAAGCTAGAAAATATTTTTTGGGAAATTTTCTAGTTAGTATGTGGCACCAGTAAATCGAAATGTGCGTTCAAATTCAATATATAGAGTTATATTTTGATTTTGACGAAAACTGATCGAAACGATTGAATCAGCTTATGATACATATCCCATTGTGTTCGGAATGGGGGTAATTAGCTAAGGATGACAGTCGATGGACTTGATTTAGTTCAAACGAAAAGTCAACTTTTATTGGAAATAAATAATAATTAAATTAAATTTTATATATAACCCCTACCTCTTTCCTTCTCTTTCCTTCCTCCCTTTTCTAATCGACAGAAGAATGAAAAAAAAGAGAGAAACCCACCGCGACCCTGTCCCCCACCCACCTCCGACTCGCTCCATCCTCTCCCCCTATAGATCCACCTCCGGCGCCGCCTCTAGGGAGGACCACCGCACCTCCGTTCCAACCTCGAACCCCCTTCTCTCTCTCTTCTGCTTCAAATCGCCCCCTCTAAACCCTAAAACAGCCGCGCCCAAATCCGCTCCACCCCGCCACCGCTCCTCCATCACACCACCCCACTGAAGGCCGATTCCCCCTTGCCACCTCCCCTCCACCGACGAAGACCAGACAAACCCCACACCCGATTTCAAACTGTAAGTTTTCTTCGTTATTTAATTAAATTAATGTTTATTTAAATCAGTTTTATAAAAATTTGCATTTATAAAAAAAATCAGTTTTTATGCAGAAATTTAGAGAAAAGTTTGGATTTTTAATACATGAAAGTTGAGATTTTTAACAATATAAAGTTATGATTTTTAGTCGTATAAAAATATAATTTTTAGCGATGTAAAAATATAATTTTTGTTATAGGAATAACAAGTTAAAAATATGATTTTTATATAAAGTAGAGATTAAAAATATGATTTTTATATAAAGTAGAGATTAAAAATATGATTTTTATATAAAGTGGAAATAATAAAGATGAGATTTTTATATAGTAGAAATAATAAAGACGAGATTTTTATATAGTAGAAATAATGAAGATGAGATTTTTATATAGTAGAAATAATAAAGATGAGATATTTATATAATAGAAATAATAAAGATGTGATCTTTATAGAAGTGGCAATAGAAAAATATAATTTTTATATTATAGAAAGAATAAAAATACGGTTTTTATATTATATAGAAAATAAAAATTCGATCTTTATATATGAAGTAGAAATATAAAAATATAATTTTTATATAGAATGAAGCGTCGGAGAAAAAATATATGTATAAAGTAGAAATAAAAATAGGATTTTTATCTATTTGAAAGAAGTGATAAAAATATAATTTTTATTATGAACATCGTGAAAAGGACTGCATTGGAATTTCAAACAGACCCAGGCGGTTCAGCAGTTCAGAAGAAATGCACGACGGAGTGGAACCCTCTATGAGAACTTCTCACTTTTAATTTAATTTTCTAGTTAAAATATATACTAGGATGCGGACGGTGTTTAGTAGCACACGACACCCGTCGTCCACAGATTGTGGACAGCTTGTATGCTTGTTTGTTTGATTTTGGTGTGTAGTTGATTGTGTGATGTGAAATAAAATATTTATATAGTTAAAAATATTTTATATTGAAAATAGAATTTGTTACGTGTATTTAAAATGAAATAAATTAATATAAACAAATCGAACGATTTGTTTATACACACACATTTGACCGATATTGATTGGGATGATAAATTTTACACATCGTCCAACTGCACAAATAAAATCTGTGTTTAATTGTTTGAAACCCCACACGGGTATTGGGATGATATATGACATATACTAATCCCAATAATTAGTTGTATGTCGATCGATTAATTGACAGACTGTTATGAGCATTAAATATTTATATTTGATGCTTATACAGTGTGGAATGCACTCTGGATGATGGTTGATTATTTATCGTTGTTATTTTATACATATGTTGTAGAAAATCCATATAATTAACATTATATGGTAATTGATTGGGCCTCATTCCAGTTTTGAATAGAAATATTTGAAAAAGAAATATTTGAAAGAGAATATTTGAAAAAGAAATATTTGAAAGAGAATATTTGAAAATAGAAATATATGAAGCCGTGTTGATTAGATTGACGCCATTTTGACGTGAACGATATTTATATCGATTTTATTCATTTTTCAATGAATAATTGAATAGATTTGAAATTCGAATTAAATTGAAATGAACTGAAATTCGAATTAAATTGAAATTCGAATTAAATTGAAATTGAAATCGATTTGAAATGAAATTAAAACGAATTTATATTGAAAATTTCAATTTTGATTTGAATTTCAAAAGGAAGTTGAAATCGTTTTGAAAACGAATTTAAACGAGTTATAAAATAAGTTTTGAAAGGAAATCGACGATATATATATAATATATATATTATATATATAGAATGGCCTGAATAGAACGCGCCGCGCCGCGGTAGTTCGTGAATTTCGACCATTGACTTCGAGTGGACATTGCGGGAGATCCAACCGTTGGATCCTCCTAAAACCGGAACCGTTGGGTTCGTATCGAAAAGGGCTTTCTAATGAATATAAGAAATTAGAAATCTAACGGTTAGATTTGGAATTATGTCCAAATCAAATTTGGAAAAGGTCGCTGTAAGTGCAGTTCGATGGCCGTTGATGGAAATCGACTGTAAGGGCCTTGATAAAATTACTAAAAATAGTAATAATTTGTGTAAAATCATAAGAAATGATTTGGGAAAAACTGGGATGAAAAACTCCATATTTGAAAAGATAAAAATAGATTTTTATCGAAATGAACTAGTTTTGAACTAGAATTAAAATCAATTTATTTTTGAATTAAATAAATTGAATTTGAAATGGTTTTGAAAATAACCCGAATTTCCAATAATTGAATTGGAATGGATTGGAATCGAAATTATCTTTGGAATATTTCGATGTTGGATTTCGTGATTATACAGATATTGTTATGGAAATTTGAAAGATATATTTATATCGTTATTTCCAATACGATATTTGTTGGTCATAGAATTTGATATTGAACATAAACCGATATATTTTCTATTCAGAGCCTTGTATTTAATATCAAATGGGATTTGGGTTTGTCGTGAATGGTGTCTTCATTAACACTGTTCTTAAGCCCAGTTGAGAAAAAGATTAAATCTTTTTGTTTAGATTTACTGAAGTGTACCAATTAAATAATATTTAATTGGAATTGAATTGGTATTGATTTTGGGGTTTATCGTGAACCGTGTTTTAAATGACATCAGTTCTTTAACCGAGTTGAAGATTAAAACTAAGTGGAGTTTTAATGAATCTTTAATTAGATTGAAAAGATCGAGAATGGAGTATCCCCAGTTTTGCTCCAGGCGATAGTTAAATCTTTAATTTGATTTGAACGTGAAATGGTAAATGAATTTACCGATAACACCGTGGTGTTAGATATGAAGTATGACCAGTTTTACTTCATGGGATAAATAGGTTGGGATTGGGAAATAAAATAAATAATTACTTCGGTGTGGTTCGCTAATCCCGACTAGTTTGAAGTGATATTCAAAGGAAGATTAAAGAATAAATTTAAAGAATTTATCTTTGATAAAATTAATGGGAACCTTTCCCTAAGAATGTGAAATTTAGAAACTAATTGTAGGTTGGTTAAGATGAACGGTCTCCTGGATATTGATCTGATGTTGGTTTCGGCCTTCGGGGTTAATGTTTGGGGAATTATTCTCTTGCTAATCTATGGTTAGTGACTGATGAATTGGAATGAGGCGTATGTTGTGTTTGTGTAACACTTGTTTATTATATACGCGAGTTATTCAGAAAGACCGGGTTTATCCCATTCTAAATAACTGATTCGACGATGAGTCGAAGATGAAGACGGTGGTTGAAGACCGGAGGTCTTCACCTCGTTTGGGTGGTTACTGATGATCTTGATTGGGCCGTACACCCAAGAGGAGGGAATCAGTTAGTGGTCGTCCAAACGTACTTGGAGATCGATGGATATGCGAGGCACTAGGTGCCTCCGGTTTCATTCAGACCTAGAACGGACTTGTAGATGGACTGTGTGTCTGACATTGGATTTCATTCTGTGTGACTGATATCGGTTGCATAGAGTGGTCTACCTGTGTGGCATGCTAAGATGTAAATGATCAAGGCTTCTGTTGAAAATTAGAGTCTTGTGGTTGATGATCAAAGCATGGCCTGTGTGGCATAGCTTTGTGTAGCATTGATTCGCGAGCCTCACACCCCGGTTGTGAACCAGAAACGGGAGAGGACTTCAGGGAGGACATGTGTTTCTTTCTAGCTAGAAGTGGCGTCAGTGGTTTTACACGCCCTGACGAGTTTGAGTTATGTGGTTGTTGCTGTTGCGAGGCGCCTCGGATTTATCGGTGACTATGTGAAGCTGATGGAGTCATTCGTTGGCTCATTTGCGCCCTATAGGGCGGGGAAATACGTAGTGTTCAGGCATTTTAATCCACATCGGTGGACCGGCCCTAACGATCCAAGGCTTGACTGAGTACTTGCCTGAGACATGGTAGGCTAGATTGTCTCGAATCGGTAGAGGACGATCCCTGGCCTCGGTTCACATACGGAAATCCAATTTTCAATACGTGATAATTCAGTTTTGATTGTAGAGCCTAGTATGGCGACATGATATATGGTACCCATGCCGCCTATGATCGATATTTATGCTTGAAATTGATTTCTTCACTTATAGTAATAATAAAAGTTGAAATTTAGTGTATCAAGCATTCATTGGCTATTATAAGGGAAAACCCTATCCTCCGGTTTGTGTTGCATTATGTGATGGGACCTGGGTCTTATAATAGCTTCATTATTCTTTATTTAGCATTGCGCTGTTGTTTTATGCATTGGTGTTCTTGGGAGGAAACCCGTTCCGTGTTATACGGCGTGGTCCCTTGATTTACCTAACTGTAAGATAAAGATTAATAATTGTTTTAGTTCTCACACTAGTCCCATGACTGACCTGGAGTTTATTGTTTTAACTTAAACTTTGGGTGCCCTTATTTTGACATGGGCAGCTAGTAGTTTTGGTTTTGCAGATTTATATTCACAGGATCCTGGTTTACAGCTGGAACGATATCCGGAAAGCTCTGTATTCGTATATCTCTTTCAGTTGTGTATTGTATTATTTTCCGCTGCGATGTATTTAAATGTAATTTAAATCTCTGATATTTTCTATGTAATATTTATTCTTACTCTGTATATTCTTGTATTCTGATGGAATTGATGTAATAAACAATGAAATGTTCTTCTGTCTGCGTTCTTTTGTGGCTTGTTCTCAACTCAAACCGGGATTTCCCATAAGGGGGATTTCGTGTCGTTTCAGCTGGTATCAGAGCTTTGGTTTACAAAGCTCGGAGAACAAGACACATTAGAACCATACGAAAGAATTCATCAGATATTGGATTAGTAATATCCAATGGGAATGACTCGTTAGAGATGGGATCAGTAGTATCCTAGAACGAGTGTGAAGAGTATATTTTTAAAATGAAAACAACTTTTGTTTTGAAAATTTAAATTAATTATTCGTATTTGATTATTTATTTTAGATTGATTTGGACAATCCAGTATATAAAGGTTTTGTGTATACATCCGATCCACGTGTATTTGGAGTTTTAATATACTGGATAGATATAGAACCACACTCTAGTCGCCCAAAGATGGTTCTGATGATCGCTATAGCGATCACATCATCAGTATTCATGTTCGAGTTTCGGAAGTGGGATTTCTATATATTTCCTATTGACTGTTGTGAGAACCAAAATTAGATAAGGCTTATTGTTGTGATTTGGCATCAAAAATTTGATTTTTAGACTATGTATCAAAGTTATGAATTTGAAAATCTAATCAACTAATTGATTGCTGATTGTGTTGTTTGATTCATAAATTTGAACCATATAGCCAATTTGAACCAAATAGTAAATTGTATTGAAAATTTATCGCATTTGCTTGCACATACATGTACTTACATTGAACAGGTCATTGCAAGGAGGCTAGAGCAGAGAATAAAATTGTTTGCCCGACAAATAGGTACATGTTTACCATAATTTACTGTTTTGTTTGGGTGATGATGATTTTATGAGCCAATTGGCTTTTTCTTTTTCTTTCTGATTGAAGAAGGCCATGGGAGACTATATGAAATATCCCGAAGTCCCCGGTGCAGGGGAGGTTATGGCGAATTTTTTTGAAAATTTAGGGTGTTAGCCAAATTTTTGAATTTTTTTAAAAAATTGGAAAAGTTCTTAGAAACTGAAAAGTTGAAGAACTTAAGCCGTAATGGAAAGAACGAAAGTTGAGTTGATTTGTAAAACAACTTTCGTCTTCGTTCCTTTTCGGGGACGAAAAGTTTTAAGTGGGGGAGATTGTAATAACCCGGAAAATCTGGGCCAATTTAAAAATTTTTATTTTGGCAATTTCGGTGAATTTTGAATATTTAAAATGAATTATTTTAAATAATAATGACGAGAAATTTATTTTGAATAGAATTAGAACATATATTTTATATAGATCATCGTTAGAATATAAATATTTATTTATATATATAAAAGGAATTGAAAATGGTGCGGTAGTTCGAAAATTCGATTTCAAAATTCAAATGAAAGTGTCGAGTGCAAAATAAACCGGATTTTAGTGAAACCAAAAATATTAGAATCTATTTGTGAATTTCTTTCCAACGAATCCAAAAAATTGAAATTTCATAGCGGAGATAAAAAGTTATGCCCAGTTGAAAATTCAGAATAGTCGCTATGGAATTCTGGCCTTTAAAAATAGCCATTTTTCAAACGACCTCGGTTTTCGACGAAACCAATTTTGTTGGATCCGCGATGTAAAATAATTGCTAGGTTTCAAATTTCATAATTTTTTGAATCAATCTGTGGGCGTGGCAAAGGAAAACGCGTTTGACCAGTTTTAGTTGATTTTAATCGACTGGAAAATGACCATTTTTCAAACGGTCTCAGAATTTGACGAAATTTGTTTTGTTATGACCGTATCGTCAATACGAAGCTAGAAAATAATTTTTGGGAATTTTTTCTAGTTAGTATGTGGCCCCAGTAAATCGAAATGTGCGTTCAAATTCAATATATAGAGTTATATTTTGATTTTGATGAAAACTGATTGAAACGATTGAATCAGCTTACGATACATATCCCATTGTGTTCGGAATGGGGGTAACTAGCTATGGACGACAGTCGGTGGACTTGATTTAGTTCAAACGTAAAGTCAACTTTTATTGGAAATAAATAATAATTAAATTAAATTTTGTATATAACCCCTACCCCTTTCCTTCTCTCTCCCTCCTCCCTTTTCTAATCGACAGAAGAATGAAAAAAGAAGAAGAGAGAAACCAACCGCGACCCTGTCCTCCTCCCACCTCCGACGTGCTCCATCCCCTCCCCCTACAGATCCGCCTCCGGCGCCGCCTACAGGGAGGACCACCGCACCTCCGTTCTACCATCAAACCCCCCATGTTCTCTCTCTCTTCTGCTTCAAATCGCCCCCTCTAAACCCTAAAACAGCCGCGCCCAAATCCGCTCCATCCTGCCACCGCTCCTCCATCACACCACCCCACTGAAGGCCGACGCCCCCTTGCCACCTCCCCTCCGCCGACGAAGACCAGACAAACCCCCACACCCGATTTTAAACTGTAAGTTTTCTTTGTTATTTAAGTAAATTAATGTTTATTTAAATCATTTTTATAATAATTAGCATTTATAAAAAAAATCAGTTTTTATGTAGAAAGTTAGATAAAAGTTTGGATTTTTAATACATGAAAGTTGAGATTTTTAACAATATAAAGTTATGATTTTTAGTCGTATAAAAATATAATTTTTAGCGATGTAAAAATATAATTTTTGTTATAGGAATAAAAGTTAAAAATATGATTTTTATTTAAAGTAGAGATTAAAAATATGATTTTTATATAAAGTAGAGATTAAAAATATGATTTTTATATAATGTAGAGATTAAAAATATGATTTTTATATAAAGTAGAAATAATAAAGATGAGATTTTTATATAGTCGAAATAATAAAGATGAGATTTTTATATAGTAGAAATAATAAAGATGAGATTTTTATATAGTAGAAATAATAAAGATGTGATCTTTATAGAAGTAGCAATAGAAAAATATAATTTATATATTATAGAAAGAATAAAAATACGGTTTTTATATTATATAGAAAATAAAAATTCGATCTTTATATATGAAGTAGAAATATAAAAATATAATTTTTATATAGAATGAAGCGTCGGAGAAAAAAAAATGTATAGAGTAGAAATAAAAATAGGATTTTTATCTATTTGAATGAAGTGATAAAAATATAATTTTTATTATGAACAGCGTGAAAAGGACCGCATTGGAATTTCAAACAGACCCAGGCGGTTCAGCAGTTCAGAAGCAAAGCACGGCGTAGAGGAACCCTCTATGAGAACTTCTCACTTTTAATTTAATTTTCTAGTTAAAATATATACTAGGATGCAGACGGTGTTTAGTAGCACCCACACCCGTCGTCCACAGACCATGGATGGCTTGTATGCTTGTTTTTTTTTATTTTGGTGTGTAGTTGACTGTGTGATGTGAAATAAATTATTTATATAGTTAAAAATATTTTATAGTTGAAAATAGAATTTTTACGCGTATTTAGAATGAAATAAATTAATATAAACAAATCAAATGATTTGTTTATATACACACATTTGACTGATATTGATTGGGATCATAAATTTTACACATCGCCCAACTGCACAAATAAAATCTGTGTTTAATTGTTTGAAACCCCACACGGGTATTGGGATGATATATGACTTACACTAATCCCAATAATTAGTTGTATGTCGATCGATTGATTGACAGACCGTTATGAGCGATAAATATTTATATTTGATGCTTATACAGTGTGGAATGCACTCTGGATGATGGTTGATTATTTATCGTTGTTATTTTATACATGTGTGGTAGAAAATCCATATAATTAACATTATATGGTAATTGATTGGGCCTCATTCCAGTTTTGAATAGAAATATTTGAAGAAGAAATATTTGAAAGAGAATATTTGAAAAAGAAATACTTGAAAGAGAATATTTGAAAATAGAAATATATGAAGCCGTGTTGATTAGATTGACGCCATTTTGACGTGAACGATATTTATATCGATTTTATTCATTTTTCAATGAATAATTGAATAGATTTGAAATTCGAATTAAATTGAAATGAATTGAAATTCGAATTAAATTGAAATTGAATTGAAATCGATTTGAAATGAAATTAAAACGAATTTATATTGAAAAATTCAATCTTGATTTGAAATTGAAAAGGAAGTTGAAATTGTTTTGAAAACGAATTTAAACGATTTACAAAATACGTTTTGAAAGGAAATCGATGAAATATATATAATATATATATATAGAATGGCCTGAATAGAACGCGCCTCGCCTCGGTAGTTCGTGAATTTCGACCATTGACTTCGAGTGGACATTGCGGGAGATCCGACCGTCAGATTCTCCTAAAACCAGAACCGTTGGGTTCGTATCGAAAAGGGCTTTCTAATGAATATTAGAAATTAGAAACCAGAAATCTAACGGTTGGATTTGGAATTATGTCCAAATCAAATTTGGAAAAGGTCGTTGTAAGTGCAGTTCGATGGCCGTTGATGGAAATCGACTGTACGGGCCTTGATAAAATTACTAAAAATAGTAATAATTTGTGTAAAATCATAAGAAATGTTTTGGGAAAAACTAGGATGAAAAACTCCATATTTGAAAAGATAAAAATAGATTTTTATCGAAATGAACTAGTTTTGAACTAGAATTAAAATCAATTTATTTTTGAATTAAATAAATTGAAATTTAAATGGTTTTGAAAATAACCCGAATTTCCAATAATTGAATTGGAATGGATTGGAATCGAAATTATCTTTGGAATATTTCGATGTTGGATTTCGTGATTATACATATATTGTTATGGAAATTTGAAAGATATATTTATATTATTATTTCCAATACGATATTTGTTAGTCGTAGAATTTTATATTGAACATAAGCCGATATATTTTCTATTCAGAGCCTTGTATTTAATATCAAATGGGATTTGGGTTTGTCGTGAATGGTGTCTTCATTAACACTGTTCTTAATCTCAGTTGAGAAAAGATTAAATCTTTTTGTTTAGATTTAATGAAGTGTACCAATTAAATAATATTTAATTGGAATTGAATTGGCATTGATTTTGGGGTTTATCGTGAACCGTGTTTTAAATGACATCGGTTCTTTAACCCAGTTAAAGATTAAAACTAAGTGGAGTTTTAATGAATCTTTAATTAGATTGAAAAGATCGAGAATGGCGTATCACCAGTTTTGCTCCAAGCGATAGTAAAATCTTTAATTAGATTTGAACGTGAAATGGTAAATGAATTTACCGATAACACCGTGGTGTTAGATATGAAGTATGACCAGTTTTACTTCATGGGATAAATAGGTTGGGATTGGGAAATAAAATAAATAATTTCATCGGTGTGGTTCGCTAATCCTGACTAGTTTGAAGTGATATTCAAAGGAAGATTAAAAAATAAATTTAAAGAATTTATCTTTGATAAAATTAATGGGAACCTTTCCCTAAGAATGTGAAATTTAGAAACTAACTATAGGTTGGCTAAGATGAATAGTCTCCTCGATATTGATCTGATGTTGGTTTCGACCTTCGGGGTTAATGTTTGGGGAATTATTCTCTTGCTAATCTACGGTTAGTGACTGATGAACTGGAATGAGGCATATGTTGTGTTTGTGTAACACTTGTTTATTATATACGCGAGTTATTCAGAAAGACTGGGTTTATCCCATTCTGAATAACTGATTTGACGATGAGTCGAAGATGAAGACGGTGGTTGAAGACCGGAGGTCTTCACGTCGTTTGGGTGGTTACTGATGATCTTGATTGGGCCGTACACCCAAGAGGACGGAATCAGTTAGTGGTCGTCCAGACGTACTTGGAGATCGATGGATATGCGAGGCACTAGGTGCCTCCGGTTTCGTTCAGATCCAGAACGGACTTGTAGATGGATTGTGTGTCTGACAGTGGATTTCATTCTGTGTGAATGATATCGGTTGAATAGAGTGGTCTGCCTGTGTGGCATGCTAAGATGCAAATGATCAAGGCTTCTGTTGAAAACCATAGTCTTGTGGTTGATGATCAAAGAACGGCCTGTGTGGCATAGCTTTGTGTAGCGTTGATTCGCGAGCCTCACACCCCGGTTGTGAACCAGAAACGGGAGAGGACTTCAGGGAGGACATGCGTTTCTTTCTAGCTAGAAGTGGCGTCAGTGGTTTTACACGCCCTGACGAGTTTGACTTATGTGGTTGTTGCTGTTGCGAGGCGCCTCAGATTTATCGGTGACTATGTGAAGCCGATGGAGTCATTCGTTAGCTCATTTGCGCCCCCATAGGGCGGGGAAACGTAGTGTTCAGGCATTTTAATCCACGTCGGTGCACCGGCCCTGACGATCCAAGGCTTGACTGAGTACTTGCCTGAGACATGGTAGGCTAGATTGTCTCGAATCGGTAGAGGACGATCTCTGGCCTCGGTTCACAGATGGAAATCCAATTTTCAATACGTGATATTTCGGTTTTGATTGTAGAGCCTAGTATGGCGACATGATATATGGTACCCATGCCGCCTATGATCGATATTTATGCTTGAAATTGATTTCTTCACTTATACTAATAATAAAAGATGAAATTTAGCGTATCAAGCATTATTTGGCTATTATAAGGGAAAACCCTATCTTCCGGTTTGTGTTGCATTGTGTGATGGGACCTGGGACTTATAATAGCTTCATTGTTCTTTATTTAGCATTGCGCTGTTGTTTTATGCACTGGTGTTCTTAGGAGGAAATCCGTTCCGTGTTATACGGCGTGGTCCCTTGATTTACCTAACTGTAAGATAAAGATTAATAACTGTTTTAGTTCTCACACCAGTCCAATGACTGACCTAGAGTTTATTGTTTTAACCTAAACTCTGGGTGCCCTTATTTTGACATGGGCAACTAGTAGTTTTGGTTTTGCAAATTTATATTCATAGGATCCTGGTTTACAGCTGAAACGATATCCGAAAAGCTCTATATCCGTACATCTCTTTCAGTTGTGTATTATATTATTTTCCGCTGCGATGTATTTAAATGTAATTTAAATCTCTGATATTTTCTGTGTTATATTTATTCTTACTCTGTATATTCTTATATTCTGATGGAATTGTTGTAATAAGCAATGAAATGTTCTTCTGTCTGCGTTCTTTTGTGGCTTGTTCTCAACTCAATCCGAGATTTCCCGTAAGGGGTATTTCGGGTCGTTTCATGCGAGGTCTTTGATATTCAATGTTCAAGCGGGTATCATCTTGTTGGTATCTATTGTTGGTTGTGTAGTGTCATATGGTTTTGGTGTTTTGTAGTGTGTGCATTTGGTCTAATCTCTTGGGTGAAAGAAGTACGATGAGTAAGAGCTCTCAGGTCACTGTGCTGAGGAATTTTGATAGGTCTATTATGGTTGGTTTTATATGATGATGTGCTGGTCATTGTTTCTCCGTCTAAGGCAACCATGGTGAAGTGTAAGCTCTCAACTTTGCCATCATGATGGTTTTCCCTTTACCTTCCTTATACTACCTTCACTGTAGGCCTATTATGGTGATTGTCTCTGTTTTGCAGGCTACTCTCCCTGCTTGTGACATTCTCCTGGATGTGATGTGGCTAGAACTTCCTGACCTTGTTGTGCTTTGTATCAATGAAGCTGTCTTGGACGCACTTGCTATTGGAATTGTTCCTAGAGTATGCTGGTGTTTTGTATACACTGGACTTCTGTCTGTTGTATTTTTACAATTTTGACAGTGTTTCTAATATCCTCCCTGTATGGAGATGAAATTTGTAGTCTAGAAGAAGTGTCTAGCTCCTGTGCTATAACCTAGATATAATGATAGTGGTGGACGATCCATCTTAAAAACTGAATCTATAGTAGGTTGTCGCTCTGTCAACCTCCTGTTATTCTTGTAATTATTATTTTCCATAATAATAAGTGTTTGCAGTCACTTTAAAAATCGATCAGCTCTACCAAAAAATAGTTAATATAAAATAATACTAAATTATAACATTTATATAATTCAATCCAATCCAAATATCCAATATTTCCATAATTTGATTTAACATTAATTCAGGTTTCAAATTTAAATTTCAGATCAACTTAAAACTTAAACAATTCAAATGTAAAACATACAATCAAATTCCAATTCTAAACTATTTTCATAAACCCATTTCAGTTTATTGGTTTAAATTAATTATTCACATTAATTAATTTAAATTAATAATTTAACTTAAATTATTGAGTTTTATCAGTTTCAAAACATATCCCAATCAAATTTCATAATGGTTTCATATACAATATATGTTGTCTGGAACTTGCAATGTGATAACTGGATGGTGTCAAATGAATGGACAATCTAAATAGCAACATATAAACATACATGACATAAGGATTAACAATCATAAATAATTACATGAATCAGTCACTTATTATTTCTTTTAATTTACAACTATTATTCCTGTCAATTTACAACTATTATTCCATGTAAATTAACACTATCATTTCATACAACTAGAAACTAACATTTCATGTAAACAACAACAACTAACGTTACATGTAATTTATTACCAGTAAATCATGTGAATGACAACCAATCGTACATGTAATAATTTATTTAACGTCATATAATAAACAACTAACAATCAACTTTTAAACCATAATTTATCATCCTAATATTTCATTTGATAATCAACGAACTTGCAATTAAATACTAGTCGTGACCGAGAATCTCACATTTCGTGGTAAAGAGAAGACGAACGCTACAAGTGAATGAATGCGAACACATAACAACGAAAAACGTTCAACAACAAACAATTTTTCTATATATGTTTTTTAGAGAAGAGGAGAACAGAGGGCAATAGGATTTTGGATAGGAAAGATAAGTTTTGATTTTCATAAAATTTACCAAAACAGTACGAAAAAATGATCATTTTTAAATAGATTTTCAGATATGTTATTCACCGAGTTAGAAAAGTAATCTAAATAAAAGTTCTTGCAAATCATATTCTCTACAATAAAAAAAAAGAACTAGATTTCAATTATTCTTTAGGGAGATATGGATGAAATAATAAAAGACATTCTCCGATCTAAAAACCTGGACCTGAAAATGGGTTTGAATGATTTGCGTTTTTGGATAAAAAACTCAAAATTAGGAAAAGTTATCAAAACAAAAAATATGGCCAACTCGATTTCACTAGATCTAAAGAAAAAAGTTCAATTTGTGAACTTTATAGAAAGTTATGATCACAGGAATCGAAGGCAAAAATTGTTGAGGAATGCAGATTAAGGATCTTAAGGCAATCAAAACAATAAAGGGGGGATGAATAGTGTTTTATGAATTTTATAGATTTCTTTAAATCTTTTTAAGTTTTATCAGAATTTTATGCAAATCACAAATATGAATAATAACAGAATCAAACACTGCTGCAAATAATAATAAAAAAGCAGTAAAAGGAAAGAACACACTGGGATTTTATACTGTTTCAGAGTTACACTACATCTAGTCTCATACAACGTTGGGTTGATGTGGATTTCTTTTCAAATAATATCCAAATTACAATCCTTGATTTCTGGGATACAAGGTTACATCCCAACTATTTCTAGAGTATAGTGAGACTCAGTTGATTTCAAGACCACAACGTACACCCAATTGATTTCCAAGACATAATCACATCCAGTCGATTTATACTGGACATGACCATACCTTTTCAGTATCAATTTTGGAAGATAGACTCGATAGGACTTGGATCTTGCAATCTTTGATTACAGAAAGCCTATGACTCTTGAGTATCACTTGAATCTTTGAGAGAGTTTGACATAGAGTTGAAGTAGAAAAAGATTGATATAATTCTCTTTGAAGATTGGCAGAGTAAAACTATATAATTTGAGAAATTAAGAGTATTAATGGAGAGAGAGAAGAAAGGAAAACGAAGATAATTAAAAGTTAGCTAAAAAATCGAATTTAGATGCCTTTTTATGGTCTCCCAACAGTAAAATCCTTTCAGAATAGTTTTAAGTTCAAAAGACATAACTTTTCAAATTTAAATTTGAAAACAACGACCATTGTGTCGACATACTAAAATGTATATGTCGACATACCATATTAATTTTCAAAAAATAAAGTTTTGAATTAAATCAAATAATGATTAAATAAATTATGGTGATTCTTTGAGTTAATTTCTTTGTATTTCTTTATATTAAAATAGCGTTTTTCAAGTACAAATATATATTAAAAATGTATATTTAGATGATTTAAAAATGATTTAAAACTATATATAAAATGATACTAAAGCATACGTGTAAAACTATATATATAAGAAATACTTTAGAACATAATATAAATATAAGTAAGGAAATTTAAAACTTAAGTAACTGTAATAAAACGAAGTATATAAATAAGAAATATTTAATTCAGAAATTAAAAAGTAAAATATATTTAAAATAAAAGTTAAAATAAATTTGAGAACAAAGAAATATATATTTAAAAAAGAAGTAATTTTGAAATCATTAAGAAAGGAATAAAACATAGTAAGAAAAGATTGAAATAAGGATTCAGTGCTAACCAGAGTTTTAACAAAAAAATTGGATTCAACTACTTTTATAACTTGAAGTCTTGAACTCTTATTACTCATAAGTCTTGTATCTTGAACTCTTCTTCTTTGAAATCTTGATTCTCTAAACTATACAGTCTTCAATAATCAATACCTGCATATATTTCTTGTATGTGTGTATATATATTCTAGATAATAGTGTTTGAATATATTCTATAACAATACCAGTTAAAACAAGGTTATTGTCATCAAAACCATCATTACAACCATCTCAATCCCTAACAATCTCCCTCTTTTTGATGATGACAACCTTGGTTTATAAATATTCTTACCTGGTGTCTTGATTCTCCAATTACTCCCCCTCACTTCATTAACTCCTTCTGAAACTACTAACTCCCCTTAATCTAAGTCCTATTTTATAATTCCCCTCTTTGTCATCAACAAAAAATATATATTCCTAACTAGACTATAATACTCCTCAAAGACATAGTTCTAATAACTAAAACTAGTGTGGTTCTAATGTCTTATATTAATCAAAACTAGGACAACATCTAATATTCTAAGCAATGAGTATAAACTAAATTAAAGTACAATTTTGCCAATATATACAATCAATTAATTTAGAAAAACCCAATCCAAACAATGGTTTTATATCTAGTTATTTAAAAATTATTAACTCTAATCCAGGTTTAAAAACAATCCAATCAAAACACACCAATTTTTAATACAAATGCATACATTTCTTGGAACTATAACCCATCCATCACCACCGAAGATTGGATCCACTTTCATAGAATCCCATTCTTCATTGTCTTTGGTGAGAGTTTCTAATGTGATATTCTTTTCTTTGTCTTTGGAAAGAGAGGAAATCATCCATCGATGTGCATAAAAATTCTTATCTTGTTTCTCTATTATCTGCATTTGACTTAACTCTAAGGGCGGTAGTTACAAAGAATAGTAGAGAGAATATTCTTGAATGAATTAAGTGTTTCTTCAAGATTTTCGTTCAAATTATGAATTTAGGAAGCCATGGATTTGATAATATTAAATAATAATGAAAGCAAATAAAGGAGGAATGAAGAAATGAGTTTTTCAGGAAGATATATCTATATATAGGCTATGGAATTCGTTTAAAATGAATGGACATTAGTTAGTTAAGGAAGTTTTTAAATTTAAACTAATTAAAAAAGGTTATTGTTTTATGTCGACATATATAAATGAGTATGTCAACATACCTTTTGCATTTTGTATTTTTGAGGAATTTTGTTACTTATGTTTTGTTTTGACTTATATATACTTGTTTTTATTACTTTAATGATTATTCCCGAGGTGTTTAAGAAAGAATTAATAGAAATATAAAACTTCACTGATATAAATGATAATAAAACATTAGATTAATACATTGCATGAAATGGAAACGTGGAAATTAAAATAGAAACTAATACAGTAAGACAATAAAGCTAGAATCTGGCGGAAGCGGATGAGAATGAAAACAAGCTAAGTTTTCTACTAACTTTCCTAAAGAACTTGGTCATTTAGTGGACATATTTTCCATTTTCTTACTAAATGACTATAACGAACCAGAAATTTTGGCATTAAAATTTTAAGGTTAATTTATGTTAATGTTGAAAGTTCATGTTTGTACATGAAATTCATTTATAATTTTGAAATTTAGTTTATTCAACTTGGTTTGGAATTGATTTCTATAAGTGTGAATGTTAAATTTATTGTAACATCCAGTAATTTTAAAATAAAATTAACAAATTTAAGAATAATTAATTTTTAGAAGAAGAATTAAATAAAATGGGTTGTGCATTTGCGTTCGTCTCGGAATTTTGCTTGGGATAGAATCGGAGTTTGTGTAAATCGGACACCGTTGAAAAAGTTATGAGGCTCGGAAGATTTAAAATATAAGTAGAATTAAAATAAATAATTAAATTAAATAATTCGAAATTCAAAACCCAGAAAAAGAAAGAGCGGGAAAAACCCCGCCATGGGTGTCGACCCCCATGGGGGGTGTCAACACCCATGGGGGGGTGTCGACACCCCTAGGGGGATGTCGACCCCTTTTCAGATCCGGACGGAAATTTTTGGACAGCTTCCAGATGATGTGTTTTTCTGTTTTGTATGGTTCTGACGGCTCCTAATCTAATCTAAAGGTCCTAGTTCACCATATACACCTATAAATAAGCACCTAAACCTAACCCTAATTTCATTAAACTAATTCATGGAGCCTCCATGCTACTCTAATCTTAATTAACCTAGCATTTCTTCTCCAACCAAAATCAAAGTAGAGATTTAGAGATAGTTCTTCTTCAACAATCAAATTAGGAGATTATTCAAGATTAGAATTGCTACAACAACAATTAATTCTCTCTTTTAAGAATCCTGTCACAGTGAGTCTATGTTACTTTCACATGTAACTAAATTAAAAGTGATTGTGATAATATTGTAAATTGGATTTTATGAATACGCCTGTAAGATGAATCATATCAGGTTTTGTTAATTCTTATCTTTTAGATTCATACCCAAATTTCTGTTATCATATGCCTATTGGATCTACTTTATTGTTCTATGCCAGTTCATATTCCATATGCCTATTGGATCTATTTTATTGTTCTATGCCAGTTCATATTCCATATGCCTATTAGATCTATTTTATTATTCTATGCCATTTCATATTTCATATGCCTATTTTTATGCCTGTTTTGATGTCATGGTTCTCTTCCCTTCTTCTCTTCTTTTCCTTTTTATTTTTGAGGTTAGGCTAACTTCGAGCCTAATTATATTACGTTGAATCATACATACGAATGACGTGGGAACATTGTGGGAAAAGATTGGGAAAATATTGAATAATATGTAATTGGGCATAAATTGATTTGTAATCATGTAATTGGTTTGGGGCATAAATTGGTACAATTTGTATACATGGAATTATAGGCATAACTTGGATTAGAATTATAAAAGTAACTTGAATTGGAAGTTATGGGCAATTGGAATATATGTTATAATTCAGAACATGAAATTGGGTTTGAAGAAAAGAAGAGATAATGAAACGCCTAAGACACGTGGTTAGACTTGGTTTGCGGTAGAAGTCTGCCCGGAACCGCCCGGCATATCTAGCAACCGCAAACGGTAGTCTAATACGAGAGGTCAAAGGCAGTAATTAGATGCGTAATAATGCAAAGACACGAAGTTAGATTCAGTTTACGGTATAAGCCTACCCGGAATTGCCCGGCATATCCAACAACCGCAAAACGCCAATCTAATGTGAGAGGCCTTGCAAGATTATGGTTATAATGAATTAATGAACATTTAACCAAGATAAGACATGTAGTAAGACATGGGAATAATAAAAGGGTAAAGTAGGTGGCATGGGTAGCATGTGAAACACAATTAAAAACACTTAACCAAGATAAGACATGTGGGAAGACATGGGAACGGTAAAAGGGTTAAGTGGGTGACATAGGAAGCATGTATTGCATGGGTAGCATGTATAACATAAATAATAAGCACTTAAGCAAGATAAGACATGTGGGAAGGCATGGTAATAATAAAAGGGGTTAAGTGGGTGACATGGGAAGCATGTATTGCATGTATAACATAATAAAAGCACTTAACCAAAATGAGACATGTGATAAGACATGAGGATAAAAAGGGGTTAAGTGGGAATTCCTAGTTGGGACCAAGCTTAAGAAGGAAGCTTGTGTCAAGTGTGTGGACCCTTTTCAACCAGTAACCCATTTCAGTATCTGTATAAGCTCGAACTAGGTCGAGGACAGGGACACACTTACTAGGGTTGATTGTAAGAGGTCAATAAAGAGTTAGCGATGGCAGTGGAAGTCCAACGGAGTCATGTGCGTGCGTGGGTCCGGGCTGGTAGGTAAGATGTTGTTGCATCGTGTAGGTATAAGCTGTGCATTTCAATAGTATCGAGGTTGCCACCTTAGGAAGTGATACACCCTATTGTGGGACCAGCACAAGTATCTACGAGGTTAGGGAGCCGATCGAATGGGGAGGGTAGTGGGTACAAGTAGTGGTGGTAGGAGCAAGTGGGGCACCTACGAGAGCAGCTAAGAGTACACGAAGCTACCATTATTATGAATAGTAGTGAGGGCACATCTAGTGGTGATAGGTGCAAATTGGTTACCTATGATAGCAGCTAGAGGTACATAATCGAACATGGAGGATAATGGATACATCTAGTTGTGATAGGTGCACGTTGGTTACCTATTAGAGCAGCTAGAAGTACACGAAACTATCATCGTTCTATTTAGCCAAGAGGGATCATCTTTTAGTATGAAACTAGTATTGGTGCGGTGTAGAGAATATCTTATAGTGGTTAGAAGCGCAGTCAATGTTACATCCTGTTCATCTTGTTACCTTGTCGTATCTTCTTATGTTACAGCCATATCCTACATCCAGTTTATGTTCTTATCATGTTGCTTTACTAATTATATTGTTAAAGTCACTAGACTCGCCAGACTTTATGTCTGACCCTTTTTGTTTTGCCTCTTTTCTTTCCTTCCCCCCCCCCCCCGGTTCTCAGGTTAGGCACGTTGAAGCTTGATTCAGACTTTCCTGCTTGAAGTGCTGAAAGCAATGTTTAGCTTTGTTTCTCTTTCATATGGCATTTTGGATAGGGGATTATGGTTTTAAAAATTATGTACTCTGATGGATTTTGTACAAGACTGATATTATGTACTTGGTTTTCATGCAATGGGTTTGAAGATGTATCCAAACTTATTTCTGTTTCTGCTGCAATAAAGTTATAAACTTTTCAAGTACTATTTTATGTATTTGTCTTGTAATATTCTGTTCTGTTTACTTATAACGCTCCATGAAACTTAATGCATTCCCTTTGTGAGTGACATTAACAGTCGTGGGGTGTTACACGTGGTATCAGAGCTGAAGGTTACCGGACCAGATAAAAGATTTTGAAAGCTAGTTTCAAAACGGTTTTAAAAGAAGTATTTTCAAAAGAAAAGTTTGTTTTGAAAGACATATTCCCCAAAGTCATATGCACTATCTCTTGATTTTTATATTGGAATCCTTGTTTCCTTCTTTTTTAAGTCTTCGAGACTCCTGGCTTTCGAGGAGGTAACCTCATCGCAGCATGGTCCCGTAGGTATGATGAGACTACGACACTTGTTGAAGGGCAAAGAAGTGCCTAACTTCCATCTATAGCCGCAGTAGTTTCACCTACGGCTAATTTACTTTCTGACCTTGTAGGGTTTTCCGCACGATGGAGGCAGTTTTAGAGAGACTTGTTAACATGTTTCACAAGGATGAGAATGAGAATGAGGGGGTTTAGGCTAAGGAGCGCAGCCGAAGGATGAGAAACTCATGGATATAGCCTTGAAGCACAAAGAAGATAAAGGAGAAAAGAAGGAGGTCAGGGTTGAAGGATCACAGAATAAGGAAGTGGAACCTAAGGAGGGTGGAAAGAACTATAGACCCCAAGAAAAGAGGAAGTGTCATTACTGAGGAATGGTGGGTCATATATAGCCAAAAACCATAGGAAGAAGAATAAGAAGACTGGTTGCTATCATTGCGGAGAGACATGACATCTAATCAGGGATTGTCCAAAGAGGTAAGGTCAAGGACAAAGTACAGGATCTTCCAAAGGGCAGATGCGTGCTCTCACGGCTGGCATACCTGTTAGCAGTAGAAAAGTTTCTATTGAAAGTTTTATTTTCCTTTTTGATTATCTTGTTAGAACCTTGTTTGATTCTGGCGCTTCACATTTGTTTATATCAGCTTCTTTAGTTGAAACTATGTACCTAAATACTAGTCATGGATCCCGTTGTAGTCTCAAATCTTATTGGTGGCTCAGCTCATTTATGTATGATTTTTTGGGATTTGAGAATGTCTATCTTGGGCGTTGGGTTTGAATGCAACGCCTACGTATTTGGTTTCATGGGCTATGGTCTGATTCTAGGGATGAATTAGCTAGCTAGGTATGGTGCCATCCCAGACTGTGAAAGGAGGGTAGTTAGACTATTGACTCGTCATGGAAATACCCTCGATATTTAATGTGACCCTAGGGGTTCGGTGATGCTTAGCTACCTAGAATCACTTGACACATCCATCGATGATTTGCAATCTGTTCGAGTGGTCCGTGAGTATGATGACGTCTTTGATGAGGTTCAGGGTTTACCTGAGGTGCAAGATAGACTTCCGTATATACTTAATAGATAATGCAAAGCCAGTTGCATTGCCAGTGCGCCACATGGCTCTGAGAGAGAGAGGAAGGAACTCAGTAAACAAGTAGGGGAGCTGCTTGAGAAAGGGTTCATAAGAAGAAGTATTTTGGAATGGGGTGCTCCGGTTGTTTTCTCTACGAAGGATGATGGTTCGCTTAGATTGTGCGTGGACTATAGGGAGATAAATAAGCTCACGAAGAAGGATAGGCACCCATTTCCAAGAATAGGTGATTTGTTCGATCAGTTGGTTGGTGCTTCGGTTTTCTCGTAGTTGGACTTAGTTACAGGTTTTCATCAGTTGAGGGTAGCTGAGGATATTATAGATAAGACTGCATTTAGAACTCCAGAAGGTTTCTTTAAGTGGCTCGTCATGCCTTTTGGTTTAACGAATGCATCCGCCTATTTTGTAAGACTTGATGAGTAGGGTGTTTAGGGAGTTTATAAACAAGTTTGTGGTAGTCTTTGTGGATGATATCTTGATATTCTCTAGAAGTGAGGAAGAACATGCCCTACATCTTAGGGAAGTCTTAGAGACCCTTCCAGCACATCAACTGAAAGTTCTCCAAATGTCATTTTTGGAAGAAGGAAGTGAGGTTCTAAGGAAGGGATAGTGGTAGAGCCCGCAAAGGTGGTAGCAATCCAAGATTGGAAGATTCCTAGGAATACAACGAAATTTTTCTTGGTTAGGCGGACTATTATAGGAAGTTCATTAAGGACTTTGCAAAGATATCAAGTCCTTTGGTTGTTGTGGAGTATAATGTTTTTTCCTGTTATTTAGAATTGTTGCATCTTTTTATGTGGAGGTGATAAGAAGCGAATTATGTGGAATATATAAGTGGTGTAGTGTGGTGTGATTGCAAACTTAAGCAAATGCCATGGAGTGGTAGGAAGTAAATATTCAATCCATGCATATCTAGAAAATTTACATTCCATAGTTTATAAAAACTAAGTTTTAAATACCTTTCAATTTTTTTTAATTAGAAATATCTCTTACCAAGCATAAACATGTCTTTCCATTATAACATACTATGTTGGCGTCAACTTATTTTTATAGTACATTGTTATTTTCAAAAAATAAAAAATTTTGTGCAATATTTAGATATTTTGCAGGTTGTAAGGTTCATTTATGCTTTTTTTTCATAGTTAATAACAACATGCAATATATGTTTTAGTGGTATTTCTTGATTTTAAATATAAATAAAAGAATTCTAAAGGAAAAAAATGTAAATTAATTTTCAAAAGCTCTACAAACAAATAATTGAGAAAGATCAACATGAAACTTCCCATTTTCTCTCAACCATGTACAGGGTCTATTAGTTGACTTCAAGTCTACATTATTTGACTATTATAGGCAAGCATTTCAATTAGACCAAATTGCTTTTCCGCTGTTGGAACAGTTTTTGTGGGCTTTTTCATCATGTCTCAGCCTTAGAAAATACCAAGCCTATTTTGAAGCCATTATTTGATTTTTCCTGCAGGCAATGCATCTCTGCGAGATACCTCTCCTATGCTACCACCTTGCTATTTAATTTGACAAGATTCTGCACTGAAAATAGATGCCCGAAAAGAGAGACGCCACTGGCCGCTTTTCATATACATACATACATATACATATATATATATATGTATATACATGTATATACATGTATATATGTGTATATATATATTTATATACGTATGCATGTTTGTATGTATGTATAACTCAGATCCAAACAATCTTCAAAGATCAGGTACTGTACCATTGAATAATAAGAGTTTAGAATATGTTAACCTCCTATAGAATATGTCTTTATTCCACAGAATATCTACAATAAATCGGAAAATGCTTGGGAGTATACAATCGCATTGATACCGAGATTGTCCATTATTAAACTAAGAATACATTAAGAAAGTTGGGAAGCCAACATAAGATTTTAATGTTCATATTTCTTCGCAGTATAATTTTGTGGTTTAATTTGAAAGTCAGATTGATTTTTCTCGAATACTTGAAGGATCTACATATTCGTATTTTGGTCGGCTTCTTTTGGTTGAAGCATGGCATCCAGGCTTTGACAAAAAACAAAGTGACATAGTGCATATCTTGGTGAGATTGTTCAATCCACCCATAGAGCTTTAGACTAAAGAGGAAATACAAATGTTAACCAGTTTTCTAGCTAAGCCTAATATTATTGATGAAAACACAGTTGAAAAAAGTTTTACCAAATATGCGAGAGTCTAAATTTCGATTGATACTGAAACCGATTTGAGAAATGTAATACCAATTTTATTACATAATGGTCAGAAAATAGAAATTACAGTGGAATATGAATATGTTCCATTGAAATGGGTTAAGTGCAAAGTATTTGGAGATGATGAAAGTGTTCATTAAATAAATTTTGAACCTCGCTGGACTAAATCTGATATTGGAAATGCTTCAGATGACATAAATCCTGATGCCTCAGACACTGAAGTTCTAAAAGAATCAGTTCAGGTTTCAGAAGCTCAAGAGGATGATCTTTCCTTTCTAGATTCCAAACTTCGATCATTATCATATGCCAAATGATCTTCAAAATATTGCAGAGGTTTTATCTAAAGGAGATTTTCAGAAAGACCCTGGTAAGGGAAAGCAAATTGATACTTCAGAGTTTACAGAGAGAAATCAGAATTATATGAAAAGTGCTGAAATGAATGCTGCTCCTCCTAAACGAACTTTAAGGAGCTCCTCGACTATTAAATGACAATCTTAACCTGGAATGTCAAGGGGATAAACTCTCTTTCTCGTATGAAAGAGGTGTTATCGCTCCTGATTCAAGCTAAACCAACAACTGTTGGTTTAGTGGAAAATAAATTGTCTAAATCAAATTTGCTTTTGTTTAATTCTATGCTTCCGAACTTATGGAAATTTCTTACTAATAATTCAGATAATTCAAATGGTCGAATCCTGTTAGTCTGGGATTCTAATGTATGGGATTTGGATGTTCTAGCTACTTTTATTCAACATATCACTGTATCTACTATAAATAAGGGTGGTTTGCTAATGGCTTTCTCTCTGATCTATGCTAGTAATAGTTTTGTTGATAGACAGAACTTATGGCAACGGTTAATTAATGATGCATGTCAAGTGAATAATTCCTGGATCCTAACAGGTGAGTTTAACAATGCATTATTTCCAAGTGACAAAAGGGAGGTTTACCAGTACCCAACCAATATTTGAGAGAATTCCAGAAATTTATAATTCAAACTGGTTTGACTGAAATAAAACCTCTAGGCTTTCTATTTACTTGGCACAGGAAAGGAATTTCCACTCATATAGATAAATTATTGGTGAACAACTGTTGCTTATAGCTGTTTCTGAACATGAAAGCTCTATCTCTATCTCAACATTTAAGTGATCACAACCCTATCTTATTGGATCTGATATCAAGTCAACCTACAAATGGATTTACATTTAGGTATAAAAATTAATGGCTGAATTTTCCAAGTTATTTGAATGTTGTTTAAAAGGGATTAAGTTGCTCAACTTGGGATTTTCAGAGCTACCAATTTTTACAAAAATTACAAAGTTGCATAGCTGAATTGAAGAACTGGAATAAAATAAGAGATAAGAATGACGCAAACCTAATTAAAGTTGAGCAAATTTGTTAAGAATTGGAGCATGCAGCAAATCAGAACCCTGAAGACTTTTTGTTGTCTGATAATTACCTATAATCAAAGAAAGAATATCAAAAATTGCAGAAGATTCATTTTGAGGGTTTTAAACAGCAGGCCAAAGTATCATGGTTGCAACAAGGAGATACTAACTCTAAATTTTTCTACTCTCGAATGTCAAATCGTAGATATTTCAATCATATTCAAGCTCTTATAGATCAGAGTAGAAATCTCCTTTTTAAGGCAGAGGAAATTGAATCAGAGGTAGTTAAATACTAATATGAAATGTTTAATGGTTCAACTAGTCGTCTCTTTCCTAATTTTCAACCCATAGCCACAATTAATGAACAAGGACATAATTTCTTGTTGCAGGAAGTATCATTATCAGAAGTTCAAGAAGCACTATTTTCAATTCAAGATGATACCTGTCCAGGGCCAAATGAAATTAATTCCAAATTTATGAAAAGGCATTGGGTAGAAATAAAACATGATCTTTTAGCAACCATTTAAGATACATTTTATTCAGAAAAAATGCCTAAATTGATTAACCATACATTTATAACACTGATACCTAAGAATGACAGACCCACTGAAATTGCTCAGTATAGGCCAATATCATGTTGTAATGTATATTATAAGATTGTTTTTGAAGTCTTATGCAACAGGATAAAGAAGTTTCTCCCCTGTCTTATATCAGAGAATCAAAGTGCTTTTATAAAAGAGAGATATATTGGAGATAATATCTTCTTGGCTCATGAATTACTAAGAGAGTTAAAGAAGAAAGGTATGCCTAAATTTTGTGGTAAGGTGGACTTGCAAAAAGCATATGATCTAGTAAATAGGGAATTAATTTGTCACATTATGTCTTTTATAAAGTTTCCTAATCATTTTATAAACCTCGTCTATGAATGCATGTCTACAACTACTTACTCTATCTTAATTCAAGGTATACCTAAGGGGTTTATTACATCAACAAGGGGAATAAGACAGGGTGATCCTCTCTCGCCATATCTTTTTCCCGTTGCAATGCAGTATTTTACATTTTTAATGGATGAAGTAGTTTTCATAAAGTCATTTCATCCTAGTAGTAATGTGCAACTAGTTATCTCTCACTTACTTTATGCAAATGGTTTAATGAACTTTGGTAAATCAACAATTTAAAATGCATGTTCTCTAAAGTAGATTTTTCAAAAATTGGGAAACTATGCAGGTCTGGAAGTGAATGCGTCAAAAAGAAAAAATCTTCAGTAATTCAGTGACAAATGCACAAGAGATTTTAAACATTTTGGGGTTTGATATGGGTACATTACCTATAAAATATTTAGGTGTGTCAATTTCATCAAATTACCTCCATTACTGAGAATAAAATGTATTAATTTAGAGGGTTCAGAACAAAATTCAAGGCTAGGAAAATAAATTGCTCTCTTTTGCTGGAAGATCTGTTCTTAGTCCAATTATACTATATTGGTTATTTATATATCAAATTCCTGAATTTATATTGGATAAGCTTCAATTTATGTATGCAGATTTTTTTTTAGGGTGGCACAGCTCATAAAGTTGCTTGGAATAAACTGTGTAAACCTAAACAAGAAGGAGGCAATGGCTTGAAAATTTTATCAAATCTAAAGAAAGGAACATGTATAGACATGTTTTGAAAGTTTCTATCTGAATCTTCTTTATGGAACAGATGGATAAATAACAAATATTGCAAAGACAAGCATGTGTGGACTATGACAGTGGATAATAACTCTTCACGTACAAGGAAGTTTATATTAAGATTGAGAAACCATTCAAAGCATATTTTTAACAAAGCAATAGCCGAAGGGGATGAAATTTTCTTATGGCATGAACCGTGGATAACTGTTAGTGTTTAGTGGATCTATTGGGGGTATAATAAGATGTATATGTTTGGAAAAACTGATCAAAGGATTAATTCTATCATAAGTGATGGTGTTTTTAATCCATTGATTTCCTACTACTAGGGAATTGATAAATGAGATAGGATCAATATTGTCACAACTGCCCCCCGATCTCTCGTAAAGCAACACCACGCACTAACCATTGTGCTAAAAGATCTTTTAGGTAGCTTTTCGAGAGGGGTGTTATAGACTACCCCCTTAAAGAGCCCAACGTCCTCGTTGGCTCATATCACTCACCACCCCGGCATCGTGCATGTAACCCGCATCAGTACCACACTGACTAACAACCGCAGCATTACACACACAATTCTGGCCGGGTATAGGCTTTGATACCAAATGTGACAACCGCGGGTATTGAACCCCCGACCTTCCATAAAGCAACACCACGCACTAACCACTGTACTGAAATATGTTTTTGTTAGATTTTCGAAAGGGCTGTGACAAATATCTACTCATCCAAACAAGGCTTACGATTCATATGAACCGGGAAATGGGGTACATTTTCTTTTCATAAAGCATGGGAATTTGCTCGAACACATGATGAAATAAACACTGTTTTTCCAGTAATATGGCATAGTAAAAATAGTAAAAAGGATAGCATTTATTACATACCTGGCTATGATAGGTAGATTGAATACCAAAGACAGGATTCTTTGGTATGGCAATGTATCAAGTATCTTTTGTCTTTTATGCGATCTTCATCCTAAATCAATTCATCATATATTCTTCCAATCCGACTACTCAGCTTACATCTGGTTGGCCTTGAAGTAAAAGTTACTTCTTCCTCTATCCATTGGATCCAAATTAAGTGACAAAGCCAAGCTAATTCATTCTAGTTTCAAAAATAATGACCATATCCGGGATTTAGCATGTGGAATATTTACTTTTGCAGTTTGTTTTATCAAGAAGGAGCGGAATATGAGGATTTTTCAAAATAGAAGCACTTCTGTTACATCGAAATTGTTACAAATCGAAAGGGAGATTTCTCTATTAGTTTTTAATAATGGAAGTTAGTCTCGAACTCCAAGGAATGTTCAAATTCTTGACCGTTGGGGAATCAATTTAGTGGATACTGGATAGAAGAAGACAGCTGAATTTCTTTTGAATTTCATCAACCAAGGTATACGGGCCTTTGTTTTGGGCCGACAGATATTTTTAGATACTTTCTTTGTTATGTTTTCTTTGTTATGCTTTGCATGTTTTTGATGAAAGTTGTATACTGAATTTATGTGTACTCTTTTCCCCTGTAAGGACCCATTTAGGTTAGGGGGATTACAGTGTTTTGACGAGATATATAAAGGAGGTTTTATATTGGTATTAGCAATAAAGAGTACCATTTTTCAAAAAAATAATTATGTATATATATATATATATTTGTATATGTGTGTGTATTTGTGTGTGAGGAAGGTTATATGCGACCCCATTTTGTTGGCACCTGAAACACCCCACCTCCGTTAGGGTCACTCTCAAAGGGAATGCCCTAATTTTGGTGGAGGTTTATAAGTACAAGTCACAGATATACAAGACAGATATAAGAACACATATTTGTAAACAGCGGAAGAACAACAAACTTTTATTTCATAAAGTCAAATACGTGTTACAACAACATCCTTTCCAAAAACATAGTATAACAATTTCATAATCTGTCTTGAGTACATGATTTAAAGAAGCATAAGTAAAACATGGATAAACTGCAAAAGTCCCCATAGTGAATTGTCCAAAGCCATAGTTCAAAATTGGAAAGTCCAAGCAATACTTCTCTCTTCTTCAAGCTGGATGTTGAGGTTGGTCAAGCTGCTGTGTTCCCTCCCTGAGGACCTGGGGGGGGGGGGGGGGGGTGGAACGGAAGAAAGAAGACGAAAGAAAAGTAGAGTCAGACATAAAGCCTGAGTAAGTCTAGTACTATTTTGTCTATGAATAAAGAACTGGGTATGATCAGTAAAACAAGAAGTGGGCAAGCACAATAAACTTGGTTAAGTTGTCTAGGGTCGAATATACTATCGTACCCCATGTTAATCTCTGAACCCATATAAACTAGTTTCCAATTTGCACCCCATAATCAGGGTGATGTGATCCATTCTATGATGATCGGCTCCTACTCGCAAAGTTACATGTGTCTTACGGCCCCCGATGTTGTAGTTACCTATGCTGGTCCCACCATGGGGTGTATCAAGTCCCATAGTGGCAACCCGACACAACCTTAGAGTGCACAGGTATGCTACTGGTGTCCAGTGCCTTATTTTTCTGCACCGGAGTGTGTGCACGCCCGCACTCCGTTAGAACCTACACTGCTACACCACCGCCGTCGCTTTGACCTCTTACAATCAGCCCAGTAATCGTGCCCCACCCTGCCTAGTTTCAGGGTATCCTGATACACCTTTTAGGGTTACTGCTGAAAAGGGTCCCCCGTTACTAGGTTTTCTATCTCTAGCCAACATGCTAAGTTGGTTAAGTGTTTCTAACCTAACCCCCACCAGTCCGTTTAGTTTAGCATGTTCCATTTTGATTAAGTCTTTAGTTCACTTAATCCTAACAATCCTGACTCAGCCTTAATTGTCTTATTAAGGCCCTGACCTCTCACATTAGACAGGTATTGTTGTGGCTGCCTGTTGCCGGTTGGTTCCGGGCAGTCTTACGCCACAACTCAGTCTAACCTCGGGTCCTTGCTGGGCTCCATGTTTAACCTCTCACATTGGATAGGTATTGTTGTGACTACTGGACAGCCGGGCGGTTCCGGGCAGGTTTACATCACAACTCAATCCAACCTCGGGTTAAACACATCGTATTTTCTACATTTACATATCTTGTCATTCTTCTTTATTTATATGTAAATATTTGCGGCCCATTATTAAGTTAATGGTGTAAAGGTTACACCAATCACGGGCCCAACCCATACTTGAATTTGGGCCCTTCTATTTTATATTTTCATTCATTAATTAATTTTAACCCAACGTTATTTTCCCCCGTTTTACACGTCCGTTCATATATATTGGGCTTAGCCTTTTAAAGCCCAATTTAGCCGTGCGAAAAGGGGAGGCTTATAGCGTATACACAAAGAGGGGAAGGTGAGCGCATGAACTTGCAATACGACGTTGGAAATACAAAATAGAAATTGGTGTACTTGCATAGTGGTAACATAGGTGACATGAATCAAAGCATGTGAACTTGCATAGGTTTAACTACAACATGAACCTATATTCTTATTTAGGCATAAGGTCAAACATAAGCATGTCATAAATATTCCTAGCATAAGCATAGCATAATGTCAAACATAAGCATGGCATAAATACTTCTAGCATAAACATGGCATAATGTCAAACATAATCGTGGCATAAGTAAAGTTAAATTTGTTCATGGCATAAACATAAACAAGTCATGTTCATAAGGTTTCTACATGTTTACAAAGGGGATACTTTGTTACTAACACAAAAACATAGTTCAACATAATCATGATTTAAGCCTAATCACATAACGATAGTATAAACATACTTATGCATAAATATTCCTAAACATGGTGTTTGCTTTAAACTTGCAAAAAAAAAGATATCTTTGAGTCTAACCTAGCCATGTCTCACATATGTCATCATATAATTCTTGTAAACAAGATAGACTTAATCATAGATTTCAATTATGCCAAATATCATTCATAGCCTAGCCATATTCATAAGTTTTGCAAAAGCATGACTTAATACATGGATTATGGTGTCAAAATTCCAACATAGTTTCATATGAACTATAACAACCAAACTTGTTTCAATTACTTGCAAAATGATTTATGCATAAAATATACATCATGATGGCATAATAACAAAGCCCAAACTTGCATAAATTTCACTCAACTATATACATGTAGCTTCAACATAGACTACATAATTTGCGCAATATTCCAAACGTATATTTGCATAGATCTACCGCATGTAGTTCTTTATAATGAATAATATAATTCAAGAATATCCAAACGTATATAAATTGATAAGAAAGCACAAATATGAGTTACTTCCATTGCCATAATTCAAGCATACACATCAACACAGTTGTTTATTATACCAAAGTAATACTCTACTTACAATGGTTGCGGCGAATTCTCTAATTAAGAGATATGATTCCTTTGTTGAATTGATTGGCTTTAGGTTGCTTGAATTGCTTTAGGCTTTAGAACTTTCTTCCTAACTCTCTCTCTAATCGGCGGCTATTCTTTGTCGTTCCTCAGCAACATGGCGGCTATAATCTTATTTTGAATGAATAGATTAGGGTTTAGTCTAGGGTTGTTTATATAGAGGTTAGGAATTGATTAGGACCATTGATGTTGATAGGTTTGATCATAGCCATTCGTTAGGAAGAGAGACCAATAAAAACTTGCCACCTAGCCCTAGTGACAAGGCAGACCACAGAAATTCGACCACACACCGACCTGGCCAGCCAGGTTGACTGGGCTCGACCAGGTCGATACCCCTGTCGACAGGGCTGTCGACAGCCCTGTCGACATGGGTAGCCCAGGTCGACAGCCCAGTCGACCTGGGTGGCCCAGGCGGGTGTTCTTCCACCCTGGCCCAATGGGCCCGATTTTAAATTATTATTTTATTCTGTTTGAATTTTAAATTTAATTCAAAACTTCCGAAGGCCATATCTTCTTCATACGGACTCCGTTTTTCGAAAACTCGGACTCTATTTCGCGTATTTTCCCGAGACGAACGCGATGGCGTATCCCGTTTCCCTTAGTTCTTTGATTTGAATTTGATTATACTTTAATTCATGAATTTCACAGTTATAAAATTCTCGGGGTGTTACATTCTCCCCCACTTTAAAAGGATTTCGTCCCCGAAATCTTCAAGTTAGGAGGAATGTATATCCTAACATCCAATCATCCATCTACTCATCCATCAAACACGAGCATCCATTGTCCTTAAAAGACTTCTAATGCTTCATGATCATATGCGAAGTGTGTGTACATGTACTTATCTAATGCAAAATCAGGCGGTCTACTGATTCAGTTGACCTCCTTAATGCGAATTATGTAAGTGCCATGAATCCACTATGTATGCAAATTTTCCTATTCATGATTCTACATGAGTGCACAATCATTCAATACAAATGCAACATCCATATGTCAACACATTAAAGTTCAACCACATACGAATACAAACATATATGCATATGCAATATGAAGTGACTGAGCCGATCTAAAACCTAGATTGTGTGTGTATATGCAACCACGAGCAACCACTAGCAATCACTTGCGACCACTTGCAACCATCATCCATAACATGTTTCAACTACATGTTTCCATCCAAAAAGATTCTATCTAAAAGATACGGTCGAGGAAATATACCTAAAAAAAAAGATAGATAAAAGCGCAACTTAAGGAAAAGGAAAGATCAAGGATGTACCCTCGAACAGAAAAGGGTAGGCTGTACGGATTCTAGCTTCAGTTTCCCAAGTCGCGTCTTCCTCGGCGTCGCTCCACTGAACTTTGACGAGCTTGACTTCACGGTTGCATAGCTTCTTCACTTCCGTTCCTAAGATGCGGGTTGGAACTTTTCTTATGGTTGCTTCGCGCTCCACTTCGGCCTCTTCGAGGATATTTGGCTCTACCACTTCAGCTGACTCATGAAGACATTTTCGGAGATGTGAAACGTGAAATACGTTGTGGACTCCAGCCAACTTCTCGGGTAGCTCTAATCTATAGGCCATTTTCCCAATCTTCTCGATGATAGGGAATGGACCTACGAACCTTGGTGCTAGCTTTCCTGTGGTTCCAAAACAGACAACGTTTCTTAGTGGTGATACCTTGAGAAAAACTCTGTCTCCAACCTCAAATTCAAGGTCGGTCCTTCTCTTGTCGGCGTAGGACTTTTGTCTGTCTTGGGCCGTCTTCATCCTTCTTCGTATTAAGTTTACTTTCTCTGAGGTCTCTCGGATCATATCTGGTCCAAGTATGAGCTTATCAGTAGACTCCCACCAACAAGTGGGCGATCGGCACGGTCTTCCATATAAAGCTTCGAAGGGCGCCATTCCGATGGTTGCTTGATAGCTGTTGTTGTAGGCAAATTCCACCAAAGGAAGGTGGTCTTCCCATGTCCCTCCGAAGTCAAGGACGCATAGCCTTAAAAGGTCTTCTAAAACTCTGTTCACTCTCTCTGTTTGGCCGTCGGTTTGGGGATGATAGGCTGTGCTCAAGCATAACTGCGTTCCTACTGCTTCTTGCAGACTCCGCCAAAACTCGCTGGTGAAGATGGGGTCTCGGTCACTAACAATGCTAGATGGTATCCCATGGAGTCGAACGATTTAATTGAGGTAAAGTGATGCTAGGGATGAGGCAGTTCTTTTACTTTTGACAGGTAAAAAGTGGGCGCTTTTAGTAAGCCTATCCACTATTACCCAAATGCTAGTGTTGCCTCTCCTAGACCTAGGCAGCCCATCGATGAAGTCCATTGAGATGCTATCCCACTTCCACTGCGGGACCTCCAGAGGATGTAGTAGTCCGCCAGGCTTTTTCTGTTCCGCCTTAACCTGTTGGCACACCATGCACTTAGAAACGAATTCTGCCACGTCCTTTTTCATGCCGTTCCAGAAGAAAGTCCTTTTTATGTCTTTGTACATTTTATCTCCGCCTGGGTGTATCGTCATCTTGGAGTGATGCGCTTCCTCGAGAACCTTCTTTACTAAATCTTTTATCTGTGGGACGCATAGTCTTCCGTCTCGCCTCAGCAACCCCTTATCGTCGATGGAGTATCGGTTGAGGTGACTTGAAGTCTCACCCCTAATTAGCCTATCAATTATTTCCACAAGCTGAGGGTCTTCGCGCTATGCTGTCCCTACTGAATCCACTAAAGTTGGGCGCACTTCGAGAGATGCTAGCAAGCCTGGTACGAAATCGGAGGAAGGCCTAAAGTCGAAGCTGGCTATAAACTCTAGGCTTTGTCTTTCAACAAACAACGGGCTTAGGGTCAATTTCTTTCGGCTCAACGCGTCTGCCACTACGTTGCCTTTGCCCGGAGTGTAGGAGATTTCGAAATCGTACGAGGCAAGAAACTCCATCCATCTTTGTTGCCTCAAGTTAAGATCCTTCTGCGAGAAAAGATATTTCAACGATTTATGGTCAGTGTAAAGTTCGAACTTCTCACCTAGGAGATAGTGTCGCCAAGACTTGAGTGCAAAGACGATGGCGGCTAACTCTAGATCGTGGGTTGGGTAGTTCTTTTCGTGCACCTTCAACTGCCTCCCGCCATAAGGTACTACCCTTCCTTCTTGCATTAAGACGGCGCCTAGCCCTGTCCCACATGCATCCGTATAAACAGTGAACATCTTGCTCCCATCTGGCAGCGTCAAAACTGGGGCTGTTGTAAGAGCCCTTTTCAGTCTTTGGAAAGCAAACTCGCAATCCAAATCCCAATTGAACACTAGATTCTTCTTGGTCAATTTCGTGAGCGGAGCTGAGATTTTCGCAAAATCCCTTATAAATTTTCGATAGAAACCTGCTAGTCCTAGAAAGCTTCGAACCTCAGTTGCATTCCTTGGTGTCTTCCAATCCTGTATCGCCACTACCTTCGTAGGGTCCACCGCTAACCCTTGTTTGGATACTATGTGCCCCAGGAACCTCACCTCTTCTCTCCAAAAGTGGCATTTGGAGAATTTGGCTTTTAGTTGATGGACTCGCAAAGTTTCCATGATTGCCCTTAAGTGTTGAGCATGTTCCTCTTCACTCTTTGAGAAGATAAGGATATCATCTACGAAGACCACTACGAATTTGTTGAGGAAATCTCTAAATACCCTACTCATCAGGTCCACGAAGTAAGCAGGTGCATTTGTCAAGCCGAAAGGCATGACAAGCCATTCAAAGAAGCCGTCTGGGGTTCTAAACGCCGTTTTATCGATGCTATCTTCAGCCACCCTTAGCTGATGAAAACCGGTTGCTAAATCGAGTTGGGAGAAAACAGACGCTCCTACAAGCTGGTCAAATAAATCGTCAATTCTAGGGAGAGGGTGCCTATTCTTTTTCGTTAGCTTGTTGAGCTCCCTATAGTCAACACCTAGACGGAGTGAACCATCCGCCTTTGTAGCGAACACCACCGGAGCGCCCCATTCTTAAATGCTCCTCCTAATGAACCCCTTTTCTAGAAGCTCTTTAATCTGTTTACTGAGCTCTTTCCTTTCTCGTGGAGCCATATGTCTAACGGGCAACGCAACGGGCTTTGCATTATCTACAAGATATATGCGGAAGTCTATTTCCCGCTTCGGAGGCAAGCCCTTCACCTCTTCGAAGACATCCGGATATTCCCGGGGCACTCTAACTGATTGCAAGTTTTCAACAGAGGCATTTAGCGATTCAAGATAACTAAGCATAACCGCATACGAGGGATTACAAGAAATTTCCAAAGTATTACCGAGCTGGGTTAGGAGCCTAACAACCCTTTTCTCACAATCAAGGATGGCCCCATTACTGGATAGCCAATCCATACCCAAAATCAAACCATACCCCGAAAAGCCCAAAACAAAGGCACTACATAGAAATTCTACACTTAGGATAGAAATTTTTAATCCCACACAGATCATAGACAGATGAGCTGGGCCCCCAATTGGGTTTGAAACAATTAAGGGGTCCTCTACCATACTGGTTTTTAGGTGCAGAGATTCTACTAAAGCAGACGAGATAAAGGAGTGTGATGCGCCAGAATCAAATAAAGTGCGAACGGGGTGATCATAAAGATAAACTACACTTTCTACAGAAGTATTTATACCTCGCTGTTGCAATGGTGGCGCTTCTAGCACATGAACCTGTGCCCCTGGGGTGGATCCAGCGCCCTGCCCCTGTCCTCGTTTCTTTGGGCAGTCCTTAGCCCTGTGGCCAGTCTGACCGCATGAAAAGCACCCACCATTCTCCTTGGCCTTCTTTTTCCGGCAGTCCTTTACTAAGTGCCCCACTTTGCCACAGAAATTGCACTTCCTCTTCTCTTTGTTGCCTTTCCCGCCTTTCTTAAAGTCTGTCTTCTTGGGCTGCAAACCCTCTTTCTTCTTGCCCTTATCCTCTTCATTCAGCAATGCCATTTGCACCAATCTTTCATACGTGGCTCCCATGGGTATATGGGTCATGGCCAAACTGTGTAATGGCTCATTCAACCCTTTGACGAAACGGAGAGCCTTCTTGTGCGGGGTGTTGACTAGGTCAAGCCCAAACCTAGCCAGCTCATCGAACTGATTCACATATTCTCTGACTGTCTTGTCCCCTTGCTTAAGAAATAAGAATTTTTCTAACTGCAAACTTCTTTCCGCATCTGAGAGAAATTTGGTCTCAAACCTTGCCCTAAAGTCCTCCCATGTCTCCACTGGTCTTTCAGCATTAGTGACTTCCCACCAGTAGGAAGCCTCGCCCTTCAATAGCCATACTGCCAATTGTACTTTTTGTCTATCTTCTACCTCAAAGATGATGAATAGGTCTTCAGTTTCTTTCAGCCAATTCCTAGCTGCTACGAAGGACTCAGTTCCATGGAAATCCCTTCCTCCCATAGCTTTAAAATCTTTACATATCTTAGCAAAAGTGTTTCCCCGAGGAGGACGTGGAGGAAAAGGTGCCGCTGCAGCTGGATGATTCCCTTCAGCTGGGGGAGGAGGAATGGTAGGACCTGGCGGAGTGGCCCTTGCTTCTAAGAACCGTCTAAACCAACCAGGTATTGGCACCCCTTCAGGCAAGTTAAGATCTTGGGACATGCTGAAACAAAAAAAAGGATAGATTCAAAACGAAGGATAAGAGATAGTTCCTATGGCTTTGGGGAGTGGACTTTGCCTTTTAAAAATAAAATAATATTTTTCTTTTAAAAATGCTTCTTTAAATTTCCTTTTTGAAAATAAATTTTTCAAAACTTTTTATCTTATCTGGTAAACCTGGCTCTGATACCAAGTGAAACACCCCACCTCCGTTAGGGTCACTCTCAAAGGGAATGCCCTAATTTTGGTGGAGGTTTATAAGTACAAGTCATAGATATACAAGACAGATATAAGAACACATATTTGTAAACAGCGGAAGAACAACAAACTTTTATTTCATAAAGTCAAATACGTGTTACAACAACATCCTTTCCAAAAACATAGCATAACAATTTCATAATCTGTCTTGAGTACATGATTTAAAGAAGCATAAGTAAAACATGGATAAACTGCAAAAGTCCCCATAGTGAATTGTCCAAAGCCATAGTTCAAAACTGGAAAGTCCAAGCAATACTTCTCTCTTCTTCAAGCTGGATGTTGAGGTTGGTCAAGCTGCTGTGTTCCCACCCTGAGGACCTGGGGGGGGGGGGGAACGGAAGAAAGAAGACGAAAGAAAAGTAGAGTCAGACATAAAGCCTGAGTAAGTCTAGTACTATTTTGTCTATGAATAAAGAACTGGGTATGATCAGTAAAACAAGAAGTGGGCAAGCACAATAAACTTGGTTAAGTTGTCTAGGGTCGAATATACTATCTTACCCCATGTTAATCTCTGAACCCATATAAACTAGTTTCCAATTTGCACCCCATAATCAGGGTGATGTGATCCATTCTATGATGATCGGCTCCTACTCGCAAAGTTACATGTGTCTTACGGCCCCCGATGTTGTAGTTACCTATGCTGGTCCCACCATGGGGTGTATCAAGTCCCATAGTGGCAACCCGACACAACCTTAGAGTGCACAGGTATGCTACTGGTGTCCAGTGCCTTATTTTTCTGCACCGGAGTGTGTGCACGCCCGCACTCCGTTAGAACCTACACTGCTACACCACCGCCGTCGCTTTGACCTCTTACAATCAGCCCAGTAATCGTGCCCCACCCTGCCTAGTTTCAGGGTATCCTGATACACCTTTTAGGGTTACTGCTGAAAAGGGTCCCCCGTTACTAGGTTTTCTATCTCTAGTCAACATGCTAAGTTGGTTAAGTGTTTCTAACCTAACCCCCACCAGTCCGTTTAGTTTAGCATGTTCCATTTTAATTAAGTCTTTAGTTCACTTAATCCTAACAATCCTGACTCAGCCTTAATTGTCTTATTAAGGCCCTGACCTCTCACATTAGACAGGTATTGTTGTGGCTGCCTATTGCCGGTTGGTTCCGGGCAGTCTTACGCCACAACTCAGTCTAACCTCGGGTCCTTGCTGGGCTCCATGTTTAACCTCTCACATTGGATAGGTATTGTTGTGACTACTGGACAGCCGGGCGGTTCCGGGCAGGTTTACATCACAACTCAATCCAACCTCGGGTTAAACACATCGTATTTTCTACATTTACATATCTTGTCATTCTTCTTTATTTATATGTAAATATTTGCGGCCCATTATTAAGTTAATGGTGTAAAGGTTACACCAATCACGGGCCCAACCCATACTTGAATTTGGGCCCTTCTATTTTATATTTTCATTCATTAATTAATTTTAACCCAACGTTATTTTCCCCCGTTTTACACGTCCGTTCATATATATTGGGCTTAGCCTTTTAAAGCCCAATTTAGCCATGCGAAAAGGGGAGGCTTATAGCGTATACACAAAGAGGGGAAGGTGAGCGCATGAACTTGCAATACGACGTTGGAAATACAAAATAGAAATTGGTGTACTTGCATAGTGGTAACATAGGTGACATGAATCAAAGCATGTGAACTTGCATAGGTTTAACTACAACATGAACCTATATTCTTATTTAGGCATAAGGTCAAACATAAGCATGTCATAAATATTCCTAGCATAAGCATAGCATAATGTCAAACATAAGCATGGCATAAATACTTCTAGCATAAACATGGCATAATGTCAAACATAATCGTGGCATAAGTAAAGTTAAATTTGTTCATGGCATAAACATAAACAAGTCATGTTCATAAGGTTTCTACATGTTTACAAAGGGGATACTTTGTTACTAACACAAAAACATAGTTCAACATAATCATGATTTAAGCCTAATCACATAACGATAGTATAAACATACTTATGCATAAATATTCCTAAACATGGTGTTTGCTTTAAACTTGCAAAAAAAAAAGATATCTTTGAGTCTAACCTAGCCATGTCTCACATATGTCATCATATAATTCTTGTAAACAAGATAGACTTAATCATAGATTTCAATTATGCCAAATATCATTCATAGCCTAGCCATATTCATAAGTTTTGCAAAAGCATGACTTAATACATGGATTATGGTGTCAAAATTCCAACATAGTTTCATATGAACTATAACAACCAAACTTGTTTCAATTACTTGCAAAATGATTTATGCATAAAATATACATCATGATGGCATAATAACAAAGCCCAAACTTGCATAAATTTCACTCAACTATATACATGTAGCTTCAACATAGACTACATAATTTGCGCAATATTCCAAACGTATATTTGCATAGAACTACCGCATGTAGTTCTTTATAATGAATAATATAATTCAAGAATATCCAAACGTATATAAATTGATAAGAAAGCACAAATATGAGTTACTTCCATTGCCACAATTCAAGCATACACATCAACACAGTTGTTTATTATACCAAAGTAATACTCTACTTACAATGGTTGCGGCGAATTCTCTAATTAAGAGATATGATTCCTTTGTTGAATTGATTGGCTTTAGGTTGCTTGAATTACTTTAGGCTTTAGAACTTTCTTCCTAACTCTCTCTCTAATCGGCGGCTATTCTTTGTCGTTCCTCAGCAACATGGCGGCTATAATCTTATTTTGAATGAATAGATTAGGGTTTAGTCTAGGGTTGTTTATATAGAGGTTAGGAATTGATTAGGACCATTGATGTTGCTAGGTTTGATCATAGCCATTCGTTAGGAAGAGAGACCAATAAAAACTTGCCACCTAGCCCTAGTGACAAGGCAGACCACAGAAATTCGACCACACACCGACCTGGCCAGCCAGGTTGACTGGGCTCGACCAGGTCGATACCCCTGTCGACAGGGCTGTCGACAGCCCTGTCGACATGGGTAGCCCAGGTCGACAGCCCAGTCGACCTGGGTGGCCCAGGCGGGTGTTCTTCCACCCTGGCCCAATGGGCCCGATTTTAAATTATTATTTTATTCTGTTTGAATTTTAAATTTAATTCAAAACTTCCGAAGGCCATATCTTCTTCATACGGACTCCGTTTTTCGAAAACTCGGACTCTATTTCGCGTATTTTCCCGAGACGAACGCGATGGCGTATCCCATTTCCCTTAGTTCTTTGATTTGAATTTGATTATACTTTAATTCATGAATTTCACAGTTATAGAATTCTCGGGGTGTTACAGCACCCCTTTTGCACCTCTATAATAACCACTCGTTTATTATTTATTAAGTTAGTTGGGGGGAGGGAGAAAGAGTTAGTGGAAGAAGAAAGAAAGATGATTGTGTGGTGGAAACCAAGGGGTTAAAGGGGTGCTAGACTATTTGGGGTTCTCTTGATCGCTTCTCTCTCTCTCTCTCTATCTCTCTCTCTCTCTCTCTCTATATATATATATATTTAAAGTTCCGAAGCACCCCTGTTTTGTGGTATCCCTACCCATTCGTGAGCTACAACAATCTAAATTCAACAAAAAATTGTGGATGTTTAGTCCACATATATATTATCATCTATCCAAAATTTGAGTTCGTTCTGACATTCATAGAATAATATATTTGGTATTTAAATTTAACGGTTTGAATAAGTGTTTGAACGATATTTGGACACCAAATTAGACGCAAACTGAAAGATAAAATCTTAAACGTAAGATCTTTTTGTCATTATATGATGAGGTGGAATTCAGGGAGCGATCTAATTGTGTCACTGATTATATTAAAATTTTGTGTTTTTTTTTGAATTTGTTCAGAGGGGAAACCGACCAGAACCGTAAAACCCTCCTAGTGCACCTAGCCCAATCCGTGGATACAACATAAGTGGCTTATCGTAGCGTATGCACATGGTAAACCATTTTAGCATGCCATTCCGGGGTTCGAACTTGCATCGTTGTTACCTTGACACAAGTCCTTATCCGTTGGGCTAATGCAGCGGACCTATATAAACTTTCTTATATATACATACACACACACGTACAGGAAAGTCTATCTAGACACAAAATTTTGACACAAATGGTGACACAATCGATTTGCACCATTGGATCACCCCATAAATTCCACCTCTCCATGTAAAGACAAAAGGATCCAACGATTGAGGCTTTGTGTCCTGGCCCAAATCCATGTGAAGAAGTGGCATTAAAAAAAAAGTGGAGTGAGGAAAAGTGATACATACTTAAAATGCAACATAGGAGATCCCAATACCCTTCCCATTGTACCATATTCATTTTCAAACACATGGAAATAACATACAAACACATTTATTTTTGAATAACTCATATAAAAATTTAAGTTGAATAAACGTAGGATTCTATGGATTATATGAGTAGTTTCGTTGAACTAAAGATAAATTGGATTTAATTAAGAAATCAAATGAGCATTGATTTGTTGAATAAATGTGTAGATGAAAAAAAAGTTATAAGAGCTTTATTATTTTGTTATTTGTGACAAAAAAAAGTTTGAAAGATTTATTTTGTTAAAGCACAATAATTTTATAGCTTGTTGTTAAAATATTTTGTTGTTGTTAAAAAGGTATTTTAAAGTAATCAAGGTTGTAATTGGAGAATAAATAAAACAGGAAAATACCGTGAAGGATAAAATGAACAAAGAATTGTTCCATAAGGACAAGGGGGCAAAATTTTATCCATAAGGACAAGTGTTAGTGTAAAGGGATGAATTATAGTGGGCCCCTGAATTCTTCCCTTTACACTAAATTTTGTCCTTGAGGATAAAATTTTGCCCCCTTATCCTTATGGAATAATTTTTTGTTCCTTTTGTCCTTGAGGGTAAAAACCCCTAAATAAAATGTAAAATATTGTTGAAAGTTAGTATTTTAAGTGTAAAAATATTTTTAATAAGATTTGTATGTTGAATTAAACAAGAAAGTGAATTTGGGTGTAATTGTTGTATAGAAAATGTAAATTTTAAACAAATGCAAATGTTAAATTTTAAGTAAGTCATATTTTAGAAATTATATGTAAATGGCTACAAAAGATTTTAAACAGGTTGTAATATGTTTTGTGTAAAGTTAGGACATAAGAAATTGTGTGTTGCTTAGTGTAAGATGTGTTAAAACGAATATAAAACTTGTGCTAATTACAAACTAATGACATAATTAGGCAAAACATAACCATACTTAGCCTAAATCATTAACATATGGTTTATTGAATAAGAATTGGGTTTAACCCCAAACCCACTTACCAATTCTGAGTTAGGTAGGAGAGAAATTACTTCATTTCCTCTCCTCTTATCTTCTCTCTTCTGTATAAAAGTTCTCAGCTGAAAGAAAACTATCCTCCTCGTCCTAGCCATTTCTGAAATTAAAAATCAAAAGAAGCTCGTAAATCTAGTTCCAACAGGTGTCAAACTTTAATCCAAAATTCCATTCATCTAGTTTTTGAATTTGGGAAGAGAATCTTACGATAAATTCTATTTGTAACAACCCAGAAAAAGCGAGCCAGTTTAAAATTTTTATTTTGGCAATTTTAACGAATTTTCTATATTTAAAATAGGTTATTTTAAATAATATCAACGAGAAATTTATTTTGAATAGAATCGAACGTATATATTTATATATGTCGTCGTTAGAATATAAATAATCATATATAATTATAAATAGAATTGAAAATGGCGCGGTAGTTCGATAATTTGATTTCAAACTTCAATTGAACGTACCGGGTGCAAAATAAACCAGATTTTAATGAAACAAAAAATAATAGGATCTAATTGAGGATATCTTTCCAACGAACCCGAAAAATCAGAATTTCATAGCGGGAATCAAAAGATATGTCCAGTTGAAAATTCTGAATAGTCGCTATGGAATTCAGGCCCTTAAAAATGGAAATTTTGCAAACGACCTCGGATTTCGACGAAACCACTTTTGTTGGGTCCGTGATGTCAAGTTATTGCTAGATTTCAAATTTCATAATTTTTCGAATCAATATGTGTGCGTGGCGAAGGAAAACACGTTTGACCAGTTTCAGTTGATTTTAATCGACTGGAAAATGGCCATTTTTCCAACGGTCTCAGAATTCGACGAAACGAGTTTTGTTAGGACCGTATCGTCAATACGAAGCTAGAAAATATTTTTCTGTAATTTTTAGGGACTGTATGTGGCCTCGTTAATTTGAAATGTATGTTTAAATTGAATATACAAAGAATTATACTTTGATTTAAATGAAAACTGATTGTAACAGCCGAATCAGCTTACGATAGATATCCCATTGTGTTCGAAATGGGGGTAATTAGCTATGGACGACAGGCGGTGGGTCCCATTTTGAGGTCAAAATAAAAAGTACCTTTTTGAAATTAAAATAATTAAATAAAATGAAATAAACCCCCCTTACCTTTATCTTCCCTTCCCCGTTGACTCAGTCATAACGAAATAAAAAAAAACCCAAAAGGGGGAAATCGCGCCAGGCGATCGTCGCCCCCCTTTTGAGTGCGCCGCCGCGCCTCCTGGTGGCGCGCCCCACCGCCAACCGCCGCCCTCCTCCGCTTCCTCCTCCTCTTCTTCTTCCTTGACCGCGAGACCCACTCCAGCACCCCACAGACCACCACGCAGCCTCCCACCTCGAGCCCGAAGCCCCCCAAGCCCCTAGCGCCTCGCGCGAGCAAACTCCCCCTCGCAGACCCTCGAACCACCGAAGACCGTGCCCCCTGCTAAAGCTGCCACCGACAACCAGCTAGACCCGCGTCTCCGACCACACCAAGACCCCGACGCACAGCCCCTTCTCTACCCTCCTCCATCCGAGAATTGTAAGTATTTATTTACATTGATTTTTAATTTTCAGTTTCTATATAATTTTATGAACATAAAGGTATAAATTTTATGAATGTAAAGTGCTGATTTTTATCATATAAAAGGTTTGATTTTTTATCGTATGAAAGAAGTGATTTTTATGAAGTATTAATGAAGAGAAAGATGCGATTTTTATATTGGTAAAGCGAAGAGAAAATTTAGATTTTTAGTTATATTTGAAAAGGCGAAATCTTTATATTTGAAAAGGCGAAATCTTTATATTTGAAAAGGCGAAATCGTTATATTTGAAAAGGCGAAATCTTTATATTTGAAAAGGTGAAATCTTTATATTTGAAAAGGTGAAATCTTTATGTAGAGAATAGCGTGATAAAAATATAATTTTTATCTATATAGTAGCGATATAAAAATAGAATTTTTATAAATATAGAGTGATAATAAAAATATGATCTTTATATGCATAGCTACAATATAAGAATGGGATTTTTATATATGTAGTGGCTACGGGCAACGAAAGTGACAAAAGGCGAGAACGACGAAGATTTCTACATATGAAGAGTCATGGTTTTGGGTTAGCTTTTGGTGAGAACTTCTCACTCTAAATTTCTTTTTCTAGTTATATATATATATATATATATATATATATATATATATAAACTAGGATGCAGACGGTGCTTAGCAGCACCCGACACCCGTCATCCACATACCATGGATGGCTTGTTTGTTTGATTGATGAGTTGTGAAAATTGTTTGTGATGTTGATGTGAAATCGATAATAAAATGTAGATGGTTGAAATAAATTAGTTATCGTTAAAAATATAATTTTTAACGTGAATGTGAATAAATAAATATTTATAAACAAATCGGCCGATTTGTTTATATACACCGATTTGACTAATATTGATTGGGTCGATAAATTTTACACATCACCCAACTGCACAAATAAAAATCTGTGTTTGTTGATTTGAAACCCCACACGGGTATTGGGATGATATTTGGCATACACTAATCCCAATTATTTCATTGTATGTCGATCGATTGGTCGACAGGCTGTGTAAGCGTTAATTATTTATATTTGATGCTTATGCACTTGTGTGGTGCACCTTGGATGATGGTTGATTGTTTATCGTTGATATTATATACATGTGTTGTATGGAATCCATATAATTAACATTATATGGTGATTGATTGGGCCTCATTCCAATCGGGAAAATAATGAATATTATAAAAGAAAATTCATGTGTTGAATATAAAAATAGTCATGTGTTGACAATGTTCATGTGTTGAAACTATTTATGTGTTGAGTAAAATATTTTAATAATAAAATTTACATCTTTATCATATTTAAAATTAGAAACTACTTAACGGTGGAGTCTGATTGAAAATCAAACGATATATACCAAAATTTTATAAAATATTTTACATAACAAAAATAGTTGTGTGTTGACAGTACTCATGTGTTGAGATTGGTCGTGTGTTTAAAGAAATATATATTCATGTGTTGAATAGAATAAATATTCATTTTTTGAATAGAATAACGAATTTATTGAAATTTATAATGCCGTGTTGATTAGAGTTGCGCCATTTTGACATGAACGATATTTATATCGATTATATTCTTTTTTATCATGAATATTGAAAAGGTAGTGATTTCAAAATATAACGCTTTGAAAATATTACCATTTATATAGTAATGATATGAAATATTCAATTTTGATTTGAAATTGAATATAAAGTTGAAATGGGTTTGAAAACAAATTTAAAACGATTTATAAAATACGTTTTAAAAGGAAATCGACAATATATATATAATATATATAATGGCCTGAATAGAACGCGCCGCGCCGCGGCAGTTCGTGAATTTCGTCCATTGACTTCGAATTGACGTTGCGGGAGATCCGACCGCCGGATTCTCCTAAAACCGGAACCGTTGGGTTCGTATCGAAAAGAACTTTCTAATGAATATTTGAAATTAGAAATCTAACGGTTGGATTTGGAATTATGTCCAAATCAAATTTGGAAAAGGTTGCTGTAAGTGCCGTTCGATGGCCGTTGATGGAAATCGACGGTACGGGCCTTGATAAAATTATTAAAAATATCAATAATTTGTGTAAAATCATAATATGTGAATTGGAAAGAACTGGGATGAAAAATTCCACATTTGAAAGGATAAAAATATATTTTTGTCGAAATAAACTAGTTTTGAACTAGAAATAAAATCAATTTATTTTTGAAATAAATAAATTGAATTTGAAAGTGATTTTAAAAATAATCAATATTCCCAATACGTGAATTGTACTGGAGTTGAATCGAAATTATCTTCGGAATATTTCGATGTTGGATTTCGTGACTATACAGATATTGTTACGGGAATTTGAAAGATATATTTTATATCGTTATTTCCAATACGATATTTGTTGGTTTCAAGATTTGATATTGAATATAAGCCGGTATATTTTCTATTCAGAGCCTTGTATTTAATATCAAATGTGATTTGGGTTTGTCGTGAATGGTGTCTTCATTAACACTGTTCTTAAGCCCAATAGGGAAAAATATTAAATATTTCTATTTAGATTTAATGAAGTGTATCAATCAAATAATATTCAATTGAATTTGAATTGGTTTTTGGGTTTATCGTAAGCGGTGTTTTGAACAACACCTATTCTTTAACCCGATTAACAATAGAGTTTGATTTTGGGTTTACCGTGAATCGTGTTTTAGATGACATTGGTTCTTTAACCCAGTTAAAGGCAGGATATTGATTTTTGAAAAGATTAAAACTAAGTGGAGTTTAATGAATCTTTAATTAGATTGAAATATGAATTGATAATTTAAATTATCAAATCTGAAAGGTGATCGAGAATGGAGTACCACCAGTTTTGCTCCAAAGCGATAGTTAAATCTTTAATTAGATTTGAACGTGAGGTGGTAATTAATTTTACCGATAACACCGTGGTGTTAGATGTGTAGTATTACCAGTTTTCTCCATGGGAAATATAGGTTGGGATTGGGAAATAAAATAAATAATTACTTCGGTGTGGCTCGCTAATCCCGACTAGTTTGAAATGATATCCAAAGGAAGATTAAAGAATAAATTTAGAAGAATTTATCTTGGATAAAATTAATGGGAACCTTTCCCTAAGAATGTGATTTTGTGAATAAAAGAATATTCTGAATTGGAATGAGACGTTCGTTGTGTTTGTGTAACATTTGTTTATTATATACGTGGGTTATTCAGAAAGGCCTGGTTATACCCATTCTGAATAACCGATTCGGCGATAAGTCGAAGATGAAGACGGTGGTCGAAGACCGGAAGTCTTCACATCGTTTGGGTGATTACTGATGATCTTCATTGGGCTGTACACCCTAGATGAGGGAATCAGTTGGTGATCGTCCAGACGTACTTGGAGATGGATGGATATGCGAGGAAAGTGCCTCCGGTTTCGTTCAGACCCAGAACGAACTTGTAAATGGATTGTGTGTCTGACACTGGATTTTATTCTGTGTTGATTGATCTCTGTTAAATATACATCTGTTTGGCGGCGGAGTATTTATTCTCTTGCTTAACTCCCTTCTCTGAGACGTACGAGCTCAGAGGTTGTATATCGATGCACATCAGTCGCATGGAGTGAATTGCCAGTGTGGCACGCGTAAGTGGCAATTGATCAAGGCTTCTGTTGAAAAGAAAAGTCTTGTGGTTGATGATCAAAGCTTGGTCTGTGTGACGTAGCTTTATGTATAACGTGGATTCGTGAGCCTCACACCTCGGTATGAGTCAAAAACGGGATAAGGACCCAAGGAGTGCACGGCATTTCTTTCTAGCTAAGGTGGTGTCAGTGACCTACCAACCCTGACATTTATATACTTTTCACCTGTGTGGTTGTTGGAATGCGAGGCGCCTCGGATATAGGTCTGTAAGGACCGGGAAACGTGTGTTCAGGAATTGCCAATCCTCAAAAGTAAGAGAGGACCGGCCTTGCAGGATTCAGGGATTGCTGTGTGCGGTCCCGAGGCATTTGCTAAAGTGTCTCGAACGGAGAGGAGCTTGCCCCTTGCCTCGACTCATGACGGAAATCCAATTTCCAATACGTGATATTGCGGTTTTAATTGTAGAACTAGTATGGCGACATGATAGATGGTACCCATGCCGCCTAGGATTGATATTTGTGATTGAAATTGTTTTGACACTATACACTTATAATAGTATCAAATGATTTGTTTTAAACGTACCAAGCATGTTTGGCTATTATAAGGGAAACCCTATCCTCCGGCTTGCGTTGCATTGTGTGATGGGACCTAGGTCTTATAATAGCTTCATCTTTCCAAAAAGCATTGCGCTGTTTTGTTATATGCACTAGTATTCTTGGGAGGAAACCCGTTCCGTGTTATACGGCGTGGTCCCTTGAATTACTCTCTTTTAAAGTAAAGTTTTAAATAACTGTTTTAGTTCTCACACCAGTCACATGACTGACCTGGAGTTTATGGTTTTAACCTAAACTCTGGGTGCCCCTATTTTCGACACGGGCAGCTAGTAGTTTTGGTTTTGCAGATTTATATTCACAGGATCCTGATTTACAGCTGGAACGATGCTCGGAAAGCTCTGTATCCGTGCATTATTACTAGTTGTGCTTTTGTATTATTTTCCGCTGCTATGTAATTTATTGTAATCTCTGATATTATTCGAATGTATTTTATTCATTTATACTCTTTATATTCTTGTATCTGATGGAATTGTTGAAATAGCAGTGAAATGTTCTTCCGTTTGCGTTCTGATTGGTCTTGTCCTCAACGCAATCCGTGCTTTCCTTCACGGGGAAGTTCGGGTCATGTCAGTTTGGTACCAGAGCTTTGGTTTACAGAGCTCGAGAACAAGACACATTAGAACCATACGAAAGAATTCATCAGATATTGGATTAGAAATATCCAATTAGAATGACTCGTTAGAGATAGGATCAGTAGTATCCTAGAACGAGTGTGAAGAGTATATTTTTCAAATGAAATCAATTTTGTTTTGAAATTTAAACCATTTTATACGTATTTGAATATTTATTTATTTTGAATTTGGACAATGCAGTATATAAAGGTTTTGCATATACGCGTCATGAATGTATATTCGAAGTATTAATATGCTGGATAGATATAGATTCACATTCTAGACACCCGGGGATAATTCTGATGATGTGGCCACATTATCAGTATTTATATTCGTGTTTCGAAGGTGTGATAATTATATATTTTCATTTGACTGGTGTGAGAACCAAAACTAATATAGATAGATTTATTGTTGTGAATTTGCATCAAAAACATGATTTTCTGTATATATATCAAAAATTATGAATTTGAAACATTAATCCACTAATTGATTGATGGTTGTGTTGTTTGTTTATTTGTTTGATAATTTTAAACCATTTAGCCTAATTGAATCACATATTGAAGTGTACTGAAAATTGGTCGCATTTGCATGCATATACAAGTACTTATAGTGAACAGGTCATAGCAACGAGCTAGAGCAGAAGAATAAAATTTGTTTGCCCGACAAATAGGTACATGTTTACCATAATTTACTGTTTTGTTTGGGTGATGATGATTTTATGAGCCGATTGGCTTTTTATTTTTCTTTTTGAGATCAGAAGGCCTATATGGCAATTTCGGGATTTTCCCGGTGCTCCCGGTGCAGGGGAGGTAATGGCGAAATTTTTCGAGAATTTAGGGTGTTAGCCAAATTTTTGAAAAATTTGAAAAGTTCTTAGAAACTGAAAAGTTGAAGAACTTAAGCTGTAAAGAAAATAATGGAGGTTGAGTTGAATTGTTAAACAACTTTTGGCTTTGTTCCTTTTTGGGGACGAAAAGTTTTAAGTGGGGGAGATTGTAACAACCCGCAAAAAGCGAGCCAGTTTAAAATTTTTATGTTGGCAATTTTAGCGAATTTTCTATATTTAAAATAGGTTATTTTAAATAATATCAACGAGAAATTTATTTTGAATTGAATCGAACGTATATATTTATATACGTTGTCGTTAGAATATAAATAATTATATATAATTATAAATAGAATTGAAAATGGCGCGGTAGTTCGATAATTTGATTTCAAACTTCAATTGAACGTACCGGGTGCAAAATAAACCGGATTTTAACGAAACCAAAAATAATAGGATCTAATTGAGGATATCTTTCCAATGAACCCGAAAAATCAGAATTTCATAGCGGGAATCAAAAGATATGTCCAGTTGAAAATTCTGAATAGTCGCTATGGAATTCAGACCCTTAAAAATGGAAATTTTGCAAACGACCTCGGATTTCGACGAAACCACTTTTGTTGGGTCCGAGATTTCTAGTTATTGCTAGATTTCAAATTTCATAATTTTTCGAATCAATATGTGAGCGTGGCGAAGGAAAACGCGTTTGACCAGTTTCAGTTGATTTTAATCGACTGGAAAATGGCCATTTTTCCAACGGTCTCAGAATTCGACGAAACTAGTTTTGTTAGGACCGTATCGTCAATACGAAGCTAGAAAATATTTTTCTGTAATTTTTAGGGACTGTATGTGGCCTCGGTAATTTGAAATGTATGTTTAAATTGAATATACAAAGAATTATACTTTGATTTAAATGAAAACTGATTGTAACAGCCGAATCAGCTTACGATACATATCCCATTGTGTTCGGAATGGGGGTAATTAGCTATGGACGACAAGCCGTGGGTCCCATTTTGAGGTCGAAATAAAAAGTACCTTTTTGAAATTAAAATAATAAAATAAAATAAACCCCCCTTACCTTTATCTTCCCTTCCCCGTTGACTCAGTCATAACTAAATAAAAAAAAACCCAAAAGGGGGAAATCGCGCCAGGCGATCGTCGCCCCCCCTTCTGAGTGTGCCGCCGCTCCTCCTGGTGGCGCGCCCCACCGCCAACCGTCGCCCTCCTCCGCTTCCTCCTCCTCTTCTTCTTCCTTGACCGCGAGACCCACTCCAGCACCCCACAGACCACCGCGCAACCTCCCAACTCGAGCCCGAAGCCCCCCAAGCACCCAGCGCCTCGCGCGAGCAAACTCCACCTCGCAGACCCGCGAACCACCGAAGACCGTGCCCCTACTAAAGCTGCCACCAACCACCAGCTAGCCCCGCGTCTCCGACCACACCAAGACCCCGACGCACAGCCCCTTCTCTACCCTCCTCCATCCGAGAATTGTAAGTATTTATTTACATTGATTTTTAATTTTCAGTTTCTATATAATTTTATGAACATAAAGGTATAAATTTTATGAATGTAAAGTGCCGATTTTTATCATATAAAAGGTTTGATTTTTTATCGTATGAAAGAAGTGATTTTTATGAAGTATTCATGAAGAGAAAGATGCGATTTTTATATTGGTAAAGCGAAGAGAAAATTTAGATTTTTAGTTATATTTGAAAAGGCGAAATCTTTGTATTTGAAAAGGCGAAATCTTTATATTTGAAAAGGCGAAATCTTTATATTTGAAAAGGCAAAATCTTTATATTTGAAAAGGCGAAATCTTTATATTTGAAAAGGCGAAATATTTATATTTGAAAATGCGAAATCTTTATGTAGAGAATAGCGTGATAAAAATATAATTTTTATCTATATAGTAGCGATATAAAAATAGAATTTTTATCCATATAGAGTGATAATAAAAATACGATCTTTATATGCATAACTACAATATAAGAATGGGATTTTCATATATGTAGTGGCTACGGGCAACGAAAATGACAAAAGGCGAGAACGACGAAGATTTCTACATATGAAGAGTCGTGGTATTGGATTAGCTTTCGGTGAGAACTTCTCACTCTAAATTTCTTTTTCTAGTTATATATATATATATATATATATATATATATACTAGGATGCAGACGGTGCTTAGCAGCACCCGACACCCGTCATCCACAGACCATGGATGGCTTGTTTGTTTGATCGATGAGTTGTGAAAATTGTTTGTGGTGTTGATGTGAAATCGATAATAAAATGTAGATGGTTGAAATAAATTAATTATCGTTAAAAATATAATTTTTAACGTGAATGTGAATAAATAAATATTTATAAACAAATCGGCCGATTTGTTTATATACACTGATTTGACTAATATTGATTGGGTCGATAAATTTTACACATCGCCCAACTGCACAAATAAAAATCTGTGTTTGTTGATTTGAAACCCCACACGGCTATTGGGATGATATTTGGCATACACTAATCCCAATTATTTCATTGTATGTCGATCGATTGGTCGATAGGCTGTGTAAGCGTTAATTATTTATATTTGATGCTTATGCAGTTGTGTGGTGCACTTTGGACGATGGTTGATTGTTTATCGTTGCTATTATATACATGTGTTGTATGGAATCCATATAATTAACATTATATGGTGATTGATTGGGCCTCATTCCAATCGGGAAAATAATGAATATTATAAAAGAAAATTCATGTGTTGAATATAAAAATAGTCATGTGTTGACAATGTTCATGTGTTGAAACTACTTATGTGTTGAGTAAAATATTTTAATAATAAAATTTACATCTTTATCATATTTAAAATTAGAAACTACTTCACGGTGGAGTCTGATTGAAAATCAAATGATAGATACCAAAATTTTATAAAATATTTTACATAACAAAAATAGTTGTGTGTTGACAGTACTCATGTGTTGAGATTGGTTGTGTGTTGAAAGAAATATAGATTCATGTGTTGAATAGAATAAATATTCATTAGTTGAATAGAATAACGAATTTATTGAAATATATAAAGCCGTGTTGATTAGAGTTGCGCCATTTTGACATGAACGATATTTATATCGATTATATTCGTTTTTATAATGAATATTGAAAAGGTAGTGATTTCAAAATATAACGTTTTGAAAATATTATCATTTATATAGTAATGATATGAAATATTCAATTTTGATTTGAAATTGAATATAAAGTTGAAATGGGTTTGAAAACGAATTTAGAATGATTTATAAAATACGTTTTAAAAGGAAATCGACGAAATATATATATATATATATATATATATATATATATATATATATATATAATGGCCTGAACAGAATGCGCCGCGCCGCGGCAGTTCGTGAATTTCGACCATTGACTTCGAATTGACGTTGCGGGAGATCCGACCGCCGGATTCTCCTAAAACCGGATCTGTTGGGTTCGTATCGAAAAGTGCTTTCTAACGAATATTTGAAATTAGAAATCTAACGGTTGGATTTGGAATTATGTCCAAATCAAATTTGGAAAAGGTCGCTGTAAGTGCAGTTCGATGGCCGTTGATGGAAATCGACTGTACGGGCCTTGATAAAATTAGTAAAAATATCAATAATTTGTGTAAAATCATAATATGTGAATTGGAAAGAACTGGGATGAAAAATTCCACATTTGAAAGGATAAAAATATATTTTTGTCGAAATAAACTAGTTTTGATCTAGAATTAAAATCAATTTATTTTTGAAATAAATAAATTGAATTTGAAAGTGATTTTAAAAATAATCAATATTCCCAATACGTGAATTGGACTGGAGTTGAATCGAAATTATCTTCGGAATATTTCGATGTTGGATTTCGTGACTATACAGATATTGTTATGGGAATTTGAAAGATATATTTTATATCGTTATTTCCAATACGATATTTGTTGGTTTCAAGATTTGATATTGAATATAAGGCTGTATATTTTCTATTCAGAGCCTTGTATTTAATATCAAATGTGATTTGGGTTTGTCGCGAATGGTGTCTTCATTAACACTGTTCTTAAGCCCAATAGGGAAAAAGATTAAATCTTTCTATTTAGATTTAATGAAGTGTATCAATCAAATAATATTCAATTGAATTTGAATTGGTTTTTGGGTTTATCGTGAGCGGTGTTTTAAACAACACCTGTTCTTTAACCCGATTAACAATAGAGTGTGATTTTGGGTTTATCGTGAATCGTGTTTTAGATGACATTGGTTCTTTAACCCAGTTAAAGGAAGGATATTGATTTTTGAAAAGATTAAAACTAAGTGGAGTTTTAATGAATCTTTAATTAGATTGAAATGTGAATTGATAATTTAAATTATCAAATCTGAAAGGTGATCGAGAATGGAGTACCACCAGTTTTGCTCCAAAGCGATAGTGAAATCTTTAATTAGATTTGAACGTGAGGTGGTAATTAATTTTACCGATAACACCGTGGTGTTAGATATGGAGTATTACCAGTTTTCTCCATGGGATATATATGTTGGGATTGGGAAATAAAATAAATAATTACTTCGGTGTGGCTCGCTAATCCCGACTAGTTTGAAATGATATCCAAAGGAAGATTAAAGAATAAATTTAGAAGAATTTATCTTGGATAAAATTAATGGGAACCTTTCCCTAAGAATGTGATTTTGTGAATAAAAGAATATTCTGAATTGGAATGAGGCGTTCGTTGGTTTGTGTAACATTTGTTTATTATATACGTGGTTTATTCAGAAAGGCCGGGTTATACCCATTCTGAATAACCGATTCGGCGATAAGTCGAAGATGAAGACGGTGGTCGAAGACCGGAAGTCTTCACATCGTTTGGGTGATTACTGATGACCTTGATTAGGCTGTACACCCTAGATGAGGGAATCAGTTGGTGATCGTCCAGACGTACTTGGAGATGGATGGATATGCGAGGAAAGTGCCTCCGGTTTCGTTCAGACCCAGAACGAACTTGTAAATGGATTGTGTGTCTGATATTGGATTTTATTCTGTGTTGATTGATCTATGTTAAATATACATCTGTTTGGCGGCGGAGAATTTATTCTCTTGCTTAACGCCCTTCTCTGAGACGTACGAGCTCAGAGGTTGTATATCGATGGACATCAGTCGCATGGAGTGAATTGCCAGTGTGGCACGCGTAAGTGGCAATTGATCAAGGCTTCTGTTGAAAAGCAAAGTCTTGTGGTTGATGATCAAAGCATGGTCTGTGTGACGTAGCTTTGTGTATAACGTGGATTCGCGAGCCTCACACCTCGGTATGAGTCAAAAACGGGATAAGGACCCAAGGAGTGCACGACATTTCTTTCTAGCTAAGGCGGTGTCAGTGACCTACCAGCCCTGACATTTATATACTTTTCACCTGTGTGGTTATTGGAATGCGAGGCGCCTCAGATATAGGTCCGTAAGGACCGGGAAACGTGTGTTCAGGAATTGCCAATCCTCAAAAGTAAGAGAGGACCGGCCTTGCAGGATCCAGGGCTTGCTGTGTGCGGTCCCGAGGCATTTGCTAAAGTGTCTCGAACGGAGAGGAGCTTGCCCCTTGCCTCGTGTGACAACAAAGAATTTCGCTCGATCCGAATCAGTCGCTAAACTGATCTAGACCGTTCTAAACACCTGATTGTTTTGAGAACACGACAAAATAGAACGCAGACGGAAGAACATTTCATTGTATATTACAACAATTCATCAGAATACAAGAACATACAGAGTATAAACAAATAAATATTACACATTCGATAAATATCAGAGATTACAATACATTACATAGCAGCGGAAAATAATATAATACACAACTAGAAGTAATACGCGGATACAAAGCTTTCCGAGTATCGTTCCAGCTGTAAACCAGGATCCTGTGAATATAAATCTGCAAAACCAAAACTACTAGCTGCCCGTGTCAAAATAAGGGCACCCAGAGTTTAGGTTAAAACAATAAACTCCAGGTCAGTCATGGGACTGGTGTGAGAACTAAAACAGTTATTAATCTTTATTTTAAAGTTAGGTAAATCAAGGGACTACGCCGCTAACGCGGAACGGGTTTCCTCCCAAGAATACCAGTGAAAATAACAAAACAGCGCAATGCTTTTTGAAAAAATGAAGCTATTATAAGACCCAGGTCCTATCACACAATGCAACGCAAGCCGGGGGATAGGGTTTTCCCTTATAATAGCCAAACATGCTTAGTACGTTTAAAACAAATCATTTGATACTATTATAAGAGCATAGTGTATCAAACAACTTCAAATCATAAGTATCTATCATAGACGGCATAAGCGCCCCATCCCACTATGTCGCCATATATAGGATTACAACTAAAATCGAACCGTCACGTATTAGAAGTTGGATTTCCGTCATGAACCAAGGCAAAAGATAGTCCTTACCGAATTCGAGACTGCCTAGCCTGAGTCTCAGGATCAGAACGCATCGACACTTGGATCGTCAGGGCCGGTCCACCGATGTGGATTAAAATGCCTGAACACTACGTTTCCTCACCCTTTGGGGCGTAAGCGAGCCAACGAATGACTCCATCAGACCCGGATCGTCCGATCTAACCGAGGCGCCTCGCAACAGCAACAACCACATAAGTCAAACTCGTCAGGGCGTGTAAAACCACTGACGCCACTTCTAGATAGGAGGAAACGCAGGCCCTCCCTGAGGTCCTTTCTCCCGTTTCTGGTTCATACCGGGGTGTGAGGCTCGCGATTTCACGTTATACACAAAGCTATGCCACGTAGGCGGTGCTTTGATCATCACCACAAGACTTTTCTTTTCAACAGAAGCCCTGATCACTGCATCTTAGCATGCCACACAGGCAATTCACACCGTGCAACTGATGGCTATCAATCACACAGAATAAATTCCAGTGTCAGACACACTTTCCATTTGCAAGTTCGTTCTGGGTCTGAACGAAACCGGAGGCACTAAATACCTCGCAAACCCATCGATCACCACATACGTCTGGACGATCACCACTCATTATCCATATTTCGGGATGCCTCCCAATCAGGACCTCGGTTACCATCCAAACGAGGTGAAGATCTCCGGTCTTCGACCATCATCTTCATCTTCGATTTCTTATCGTCGATTCAGTTATTCAGAATGGGATAAACCCGGTCTTTCTGAGCAACTCGCGTATATAATAAACAAGTGTTACACAAACAAAACATACGCCTCATTCCAAATCATTAGTCACTAACCGTAAATTAACAAGAGAATAATTCCCCAAATATTAACCCCGAAGGCCGAAACCAACATCAGATCAATATCCAGAAAACCATTCTGCTTAGCTAACCGACAGTTAGTTTCTAAATTTCACATTCATAGGGAATGGGTCCCATTAATTTTATCAAAGATAAATTCCTTGAATTTATTCTTTAATCTTCTTTTGAATTTCGATTCAACTAGTCGGGATTAACGAACCTTACCGAAGTAATCATTTGTTTTAATTTCCCAATCCCAACCTATTCATCCCATGAAGTAAAACTGGTAATACTTCATATCTAACACCACGGTGTTATCGGTAAATTCAATTACCATTTCACATTCAAATCTAATTAAAGATTTAACTATCGCCTGGAGCAAAACTGGTGATACTCCATTCTCGATCTTTTCCATCTAATTAAAGATTCATTAAAACTCCACTTAGTTTTAATCTTTAACTGGGTTAAAGAATCAGTGTCATTTAAAAACACGGTTCACGATAAACCCAAAATCACATTCCATTTCAATCAGACCCTAACCAACATCAGATCAATACCTCAGAAACCATTCAACTTAACTAATCTCCAGTTAGTTTCTGATTTTCTTAACTCCTTTTGGTCTAAGAACAGTATTATTGAAGATACCGTTCATGACAACCCAAAATCACATTCTATTAATTATTGGGTTAAAGAACGAGTGTTATTTAAAACACCATTCACGATAAACCCAAGAATCAATTCGAATTCAATTCCAATTAAATATTATTTAATTGGTATACTTCATTAAATCTAAATAAAAGATTTAATCTTTTTCTCAATTGGGTTCAAGAACAGGGTTAATGAAGACACCATTCACGACAAACCCAAATCACATTTGATATTAAATACAAGGCTCTGAATAGAAAATATATCGACTTATATTCAATATCAAATTCTACGACCAACAAATATCGTATTGGAAATAACGATATAAATATATCTTTCAAATTCCCATAACAATATCTGTATCATCACGAAACCCAACAACGAAATATTCCGAAGACAATTTCGATTCAAATCCATTCCAATATAATTATTGGAAATTCTGGTTATTTTCAAAACCATTTCAAATCCAATTTATTTATTTAGAAATAAATAGAATTCTAGTTCAAAACTAGTTCATTTCGATAAAAATCTATTTTTATCTTTTCAAATATGGAGTTTTTCATCTTAATCTTCACAAATCATTTCTTATGATTTTACACAAATTATTACTATTTTTAATAATTTTATCAAGGCCCGTACAGTCGATTTCCATCAATGGTCATCGAACTGCACTTACAGCGACCTTTTCCAAATTTGATTTGGACATAATTCCAAATCCAACCATTAGATTTCTAATTTCTAATATTCGTTAGAAAGCTCTTTTCGATACGAACCCAACAGTTCCAGTTTTAGGAGAATCCGATGGTCGGATCTCCCGTAATATCCGTTCGAAGTCAATGGTCGAAATTCGCGAACTGCCGCGACGCGGCGCGTTCTATTCAGGCCATTATATTATATATATAATATATACTTCGTCGATTTCCTTTTAAAACGTATTTTATAAATCGTTTTAAATTCGTTTTCAAAATGATTTCAACTTCATTTCAAATTCAAATCAAAGTTGAATTTTTCCTTATAAATTCGATTTAAATTCATTTCAAATTGATTTCAATTCAAATTGATTTCTAATTCAATTTCAGTTCGTTTTCAATTCAATTCAATTTCAATTCGAATTCATTTCTATTCAGTTTCAGTTCGAATTTCAATTCTTTTCAAAATGTCAGATTTTGAAATCAGTTTCGATATTCATACAAAAATGAACAAAATCGATATAAATATCGTTCACGTCAAAATGGCGTCAATCTAATCAACACGGCTTCATATATTTCTATTTTCAAATATTCTATTTCAAATATTTCTTTTTCAAATATTTCTATTTCAAAACTGGAATGAGGCCCAATCAATTACCATATAATGTTAATTATATGGATTTTCTACAACATAGGTATACAATAACAACGATGAATAATCAACCATCATCCAAAGTGCATTCTACACTGTATAAGCATCAAATATAAATATTTAACGCTCATAACAGTCTGTCAATCAATCGATCGACATACAACTAACTTTTGGGATTAGTGTATGTCATATATCACCCCAATACCCGTGTGGGGTTTCTATCAATCAAACATAGATTTTATTTGTGCAGTTGGGCAATGTGTAAAATTTATCGTCCCAATCAATATTAGTCAAATGTGTGTATATAAACAAATCGTCCGATCTGTTTATTTTTATTTCATTTCATATATACGTTAAAATTCTATTTTTAACTATAAAATATTTTTAACTATATAAATATTTTATTTCATTTCACATCACTTCACACAATCAACTACACAGCAAAATCAAATATACAAGCATACAAGCCGTCCATGGTCTGTGGACGACGGGTGTCGGGTGCTACTAAACATTGTCTGCATCCTAGTATATATTTTAACTAGAAATAAAGAGTTAAGGTGAGAAGTTCTCACCAAAGCTATCCCAACTCCACGACACTTCAAATGTAGAAGTCTTCGCCGTTCTCGCCTTTTGTCACTTTCTTTGCCCGTATTCTCTACATATGTAAAAATCGAATTTTTACTTCGCTATTCAATATATAAAAATCGAATTTTTACTTCGCTATTCAATATATAAAAATCGAATTTTTACTTTGCTATTCAATATGTAAAAATCGAATTTTTACTTTGCTATTCAATATATAAAAATCGAATTTTTACTTTGCTATTCAATATATAAAAATCGAATTTTTACTTCGCTATTTAATATATAAAAATCGAATTTTTACTTCTCTATTCAATATATAAAAATCGAATTTTTACTTCGCTATTCAATATATAAAAATCGAATTTTTACTTCGCTATTCAATATATAAAAATCGAATTTTTACTTCGCTATTCAATATATAAAAATTGAATTTTTACTTTGCTATTCAATATATAAAAATCGAATTTTTACTTCGCTTTTCAATATATAAAAATCGAATTTTTTATCTCGCTATTCAATATATAAAAATCGAATTTTTACTTCGCTATTCAATATATAAAAATCGAATTTTTACTTCGCTATTCAATATATAAAAATCGAATTTTTACTTCGCTATTCAATATATAAAAATCGAATTTTTTACTTCGCTATTCAATATATAAAAATTGGTTTTTTTATCTTCACCTCATATATATAAAAATCAAATTTTTATCATTATACCTATATAAAAATTATATTTTTAACTTTTCTATATTATAAAAATTATATAGATTTTTTTTAACCTTCTACTAGTATAAAAAATTATATTTTTAATCTTGCTATTATGAAAAAATTATATTTTTAATGAAATAAAAATCACTACTTGATGTTCATAAAAATGATAACTTTATGTAGCTAAAAATCAAATATTTTTCACTTCCTATTCATGTGTATTAAAACTGAAAATTGTATGTTAAATAAACTGAAAAATCATATGTTAAAAAGAAGAAATAAATACGAAAAAAAAAACTTACTTCATCAATTGGAAGGGGAGGGGGTTTGTGCTCGCGCTGGACGCTCAAGGGGGCGTGGAGGAGTTCGTCAGGTGGTGGAAGAGGTGGGTGCAGACGGTGGTGGATTGCAGGGGGGAGGAACGGGGGATGCGGCTGTGCTTGACGTCGAGGGAGGGGGGTTTTCGGTCTTCGACGCAGAGGGGGAGAAGAGGGCGGAGAAGGAGGCCGGGTAGGGTGAGGCGCTGTCGATCGAAGGGGAGGGGGAGCAGCCATCGCAGGCGACGGGTCAACAGGGGGGCGGGGTAGCGGGTCGTTTTTTTTTAGTTAGGTTTTTTCTGATTTGAGAGAATAAGGGAAAGAGGGGGGGGTATAGACTTATATATTTTATTTTTATTTTATTTTATTCCAATAAAAAGTTGACTTTTAATTCGAACTCAAAATTGAGCCCACCGACTGTCGTCCATAGCTAATTACCCCCATTCCGAACACAATGGGATATGTATCGTCGGCTGATTCGATCGTTTCGATTAGTTTTCGTCAAAATCAAAATATAACTCTATATATTGAATTTGAACGCGCATTTCAATTTATCGGGGCCACATACTAACTCGAAAAATTTCAAAAAAATATTTTCTCGTTTCGTATTGACGACACGGTCCTAACAAAACTAATTTCGTCGAATTCTGAGACCGTTGGAAAAATGGCCATTTTCTAGTCGATTAAATTCAACTGAAATGGTCAAAACGCGTTTTCCTTTGCCACGCTCACATATTGATTCGAAAAATTATGAAATTTGGAATCTAGCAATAATTTGACGTCACGGATCCAACAAAAGTGGTTTCGTCAAAATCCGAGGTCATTTGCAAAATTTCCATTTTTAAGGGCCTGAATTCCATAGCGACTATTCAGAATTTTCAACTGGATATATCTTTTGATTCCCGCTATGAAATTTCAATTTTTCGGATTCGTTGGAAAGATATTCACAAATAGATTCAAATATTTTTGATTTTACCAAAATCCGGTTTATTTTGCACCCGGTACATTCAATTGAAGTTTGAAATCGAATTATCGAACTACCGCGCCATTTTCAATTCATTTTATAATTTAAAATAAATATTTATATTCTAACGACGATCTATATAATATATACGTTTGAATTATATTCAAAATAAACTTCTCGTCGTTATTATTTAAAATAATTCATTTTAAATAATCAAAATCCACTAAAATTGGCAAAATAAAAATTTTAAATTGGCTCGCATTTCCGAGTTATTACACCTCGACTCATAACGAAAATCCAATTTCCAATACGTGATATTGCGGTTTTAATTGTAGAACTAGTATGACGACATGATAGATGGTACCCATGCCGCCTAGGATTGATATTTATGATTGAAATTGTTTTGACACTATACACTTATAATAGTATCAAATGATTTTTTTTAAACGTACCAAGCATGTTTGGCTATTATAAGGGAAAACCCTATCCTCCGGCTTGCGTTGCATTGTGTGATGGGACCTGGGTCTTATAATAGCTTCATCTTTCCATAAAGCATTGCGCTGTTTTGTTATATGCACTAGTATTCTTGGGAGGAAACCCGTTCCGTGTTATACGGCGTGGTCCCTTGAATTACTCTCTTTTAAAGTAAAGTTTTAAATAATTGTTTTAGTTCTCACACCAGTCACATGACTAACCTGGAGTTTTTTGTTTTAACCTAAACTCTGGGTGCCCCTATTTTCGACACGGGCAGCTAGTGGTTTTGGTTTTGCAGATTTATATTCACAGGATCCTGATTTACAACTGGAACGATGCTCGGAAAGCACTGTACCCGTGCATTATTTCTAGTTGTGCTTTTGTATTATTTTCCGCTGCTATGTAATTTATTGTAATCTCTGATATTATTCGAATGTATTTTATTCATTTATACTCTGTATATTCTTGTATCTGATGGAATTGTTGAAATAACAATGAAATGTTCTTCCGTTTGCGTTCTGATTGGTCTTGTCCTCAACGCAATTCGTGCTTTCCTTCACGGGGAAGTTCGGGTCGTGTCACTATTTCTCCTTGCACGTTTGTTCTCTATAATCTAATTGGTCCCTGAAGCTTGTCAATGGTCAAAAGAGTCATCTTTGCTCATAAAAATCATTCTTATTCAATATATTCGTCAAAAGGTGCATTTTCACTCACTCTTCTAATTTAAACTTGTATTCATGTTTCTGATTGTGGTTTTCGTATTGCGGATTTCAACCCCTTTAAGCAGATTTCATGCTCTTAAGTTTACAATAACTATGTTGTTTTGTGTCCAACTTTGTGAGTCGTGGATCTCTCTTCTTATACAGGAATCAAGTCAAATTTGTTCTAAATTATTTGTAACAACCCGGAAATTCAGAACCAATTTAAAAAATTATTTTAAGAAATTTTAAATAGAAAATGCGTCAGAATTTGAAAAATAAAATAAAATTTAAGATTACATTTTTCATGTAAGATAGAATGATTAAAAAGTTTCATAGGTTAACAGTAATGTGTTTACATAAAGAAATCTAACATTTTCAATGTAAATAAAAGATTTCATAGAATCTCACATTTTCAATGTAAATAAAAGATTACATAGAATCTCACATTTTCAATGTGAATAAAAAGATTACAAAAGAAAAGAATAGGAAAGAATTACATTTTTATGTAATATAAAAAGACTACTTTTTTTTATTCAATGTAAGAAGATTACATTTTTACTTAATATAAAAAGATTATATTTTTGTGCAATATAAAAATATTATATTTATATGCAATATGAAATGGATTATATTTTTATGCAACATGTGCTTAATATAAAGGAGCTAAAAATATAAAGTTCACATTTTTAAGGTAAATGAGAACATAGAAAAATGTACATGTTTTAAATGTAAAAACATGTTTGCCTTAAAAACCTCATTTTTAATGTCATGAAATGAAATCAGAGAAAATGAATCAAACATTCATTTTTTCTTTTATTCACTTTCTTTTGAAATTTGAATGAATAATAAGTGTGGTCCCATCATGCTTAGTCAGCTGATTAATTACTTTGTAAACTACTATATGTGAACAGATTACAGTTTTTATATACAATATAAAAAGGATTACATTTTTCTTTGTATTATAAAAATTTTCAAGTATGGTAAATGTGTGTGTACATTTAAAATTACAATTTAATGTATGCATGAACCATATAAAACATTCAAGGATGGTAAATGTGTGTGCACATTAAAATGTACATTTAATGTATATATGAATCTAACAAAAAGATTTATTGTTGGAAAATATGCTGACATTAAAAATATACATTTTTATATATGAGGATTCATATAAAAGGATTCTAGTATAATAAAATGTCGACACATAAAAAAATTACATTCTCATAAAAAGACAATTTTAATATGTTAAAGTAAAATAAAAAGAATAACATGTTAAACATGTTTTGTTATTTAAAAAGACCATTTTAATATGTTAGGTTAGATAAATGAGAAATAAATGGGATATAGCTAAATTTAGAAAATAATTAAATAAAATTATACTAGGTTCATTAGTCAGCAATTCATTTCCTTTGTAACATATAATATGCAAAATGTGGATTAATGGGCCTTAAAGGGTTAAAAGGGATTAAACATATTATTAAATTATTATAAATAACCCTACAATAGAAAACCCTAAACCTAGAAACTACACAGCCGCCACTTCTATAACCAATGGCTGTTGTCTTTCGATCTTCCCTTCTCCTTCCTCTTAAATTATTCAATGATTTTTCAAAATTATAAATACAAAAATTGAAGTACTCTTCAAGGCCTTTCATATCAATGGTGAAGATTATCTATGGCGATGGTGGTGGCAAGCCCTAGAGGCGACGACGGGTTCGTATTAATTCAGAAAGAGGAGCGATGAATAGAGGAAGGAAGCGACCTAAATTGTTAATTAGGAAAAGTGATTAAAGGTTAATGATTTTAAATTAAATTATTTATGTAATTAATGTTTACAAGATCGTAACTTGTTCGTTTGAAATCGAAATTCAGAAATTTTAGTTGCATTGGAATCAGAAAAGCGAGATCTACGCAATGGAGTAAACTTGGACAAAAAAGGAATCAGTCAGAATTTTTGATAAAATTAAACGACGGTTTAATTTTATTAAAACCATCGTTATTAGCCGATCAAGGTGAGATCTTTATTTTTAAAATAAAATTAATTATTGTTTGTGATGTAAAATTTATATTTATGCTATATAAAATTTATATTTGTGTGGTATAGACTTTGAATTGATTGCTTTGATTGTGATGAATGGCTTGATTTTGAATGGTGTATGTTAAGGATATGATTTGGTTTGATTGGAACATTCCCATGTTAGGAAAAATAATCATATAAATAGAAAAAAAACATTATTCTATTTGCCTTGTTAATGTATAATTTGTAGTCACATTAAAATACCATGTTTATGTTACATGTTAAAAGAGTAGAAATTGCAATTCAAATAAAAACATTATTCTATTTGCCTTGTTAATGTATAATTTGTAGTCACATTAAAATACCATGTTTATGTTACATGTTAAAAGAGTAGAAATTGCAATTTGAATAAAAATATTATTCTATTTGCCTTGTTAATGTATAATTTGTAGTCACCTTAAAATACCATGTTTATGTTACATGTTAAAAAGAGTAGATTATTGTCAAAATTAAAACAACATTTTTGTTATAAATGTGATGCATTAGTATTAAAGTAACATTTTTGTTATAAATGATATGTATTAGAGAAAAGCAACATTTTTGTTATAAATGTTATGCTATGAATATGTCATTCATCTTATAAATATAAGAATGTCATTTTTGATTAGAAAATATTATGTAAATTAAAAATATAATTTTGTTAGAATCATATCATGCTAACATTAATTGAAATGATAATATGTTAACCTCAGATTTCATATTTTTATTGGGTATTAAGAATGATCACCTTTTGGAATGAAAATATGTTGACATGGAAATATGTCATTTATTGCCATTCATATTTAGTGAATGAAAATATGTCATTTATTAACATTTATATTTTGTAAATGAAAATATGCCATTTATTAACATTTACATTTAGTAAATGAAAATATGTCATTTACTGCATTCATATGTAGTAAATGAAAATATGCAATTTATTAGCATTATATTTTGTAAATGAAAATATGCCATTTATTAACATTATATTTTGTAATTGAAAATATGCCATTTATTAACATTTATATTTAGTGAATGAAAATATGTCATTTAGTGCATTCATATGTAGTAAATGAAAATATGCTATTTATTAACATTTATATTTTGTAAATGAAAATATGTCATTTATTAGCATTCACGTTTTATAAATAAATATGCCATTTGGTTAGAATATGTTTTGTTCATTAAAAATATCATTTTGTTAGAAAGGTGTATGTTAATTAACAAATATCATTTATTCAGAATCCTATTATGTTGATTAAAGTTATCATTTATTTAGAATCATGCTATGCTAAACAAAATATGTCATGTAGTTATATTCATATTTTGTAAACAAAATATGCCATTTAGATATATTCATATTTTGTTAATAAAACATTTCATTAAGTTAGAATATAAAATTTCCTTCCTAGTTAGAATATAAAATGTCATTTTTAGTTAGAATATAAAATGTCATTTTTAGTTAGAATGAAAACGTCAAGACATCAGTAATCATCCAAACGATGTGAAGACCTCCGGTCTTCAACTACCGTCTTTATTCTAACACTACAGCGAGTGGCCGAGCCCTTGAAAATTGCACGAAAATGCTAGGATAACCTGTTATTACAAGGCATGGTCGAGCCATTAACCGACATATGAAAATGACAGGTTATCCTAGCACTACAGTGAGTGGCCGTGCCCTTGAAAGTTGCATGAAAATGCTAGGACAACCTGTCATTACATGGTATGGCTGAGCCATTAACCGACATATGTAAATGACAGGTCATCCTAGCACTACAACGAGTCGCCGTGCCCTTGAAAATTGCATGAAAATGCTAGGACAACCTGTCATTACATGGCATGGTCGAGCCATTAACCGACATATGTAGATGACAGGTTATCCGAGCACTACAACGAGTGGCCATGCCCTTGAAAATTTTACGGAAATGCTAGAGTAATCTGTCATTACATGGCATGGCTGAGCCGTTAACCGACATATGTAAATGACAAGTTATCTAACACTACAGCAAGTGGTCGAGCCTTTGAAAATTGCATGAAATTGCAAGGATAACATGTCATTACATGGCATGGCCGAGCCGTTAACCGACATATGAAAATGTCAGGTTATCCTAGCACTACAGCGAGTGGCCGAGCCCTTGAAAATTACACGAAAATGCTAGGACAACCAGGCATTACTTGGCATAGCCAAGCCGTTAACCGACATATGTAAATGACAGGTTATCCTAGCACTATAGCGAGTGGCTGAGCCCTTAAAAATTTTACGAAAATGCTAGAGTAACCTATCATTACATGGCATGACCGAGCCATTAACCGACATATGTAAATGACAGGTTATCCTAGCACTACAGCAGTGGCTGGGCCCTTGAAAATTGCATGAAAATGCTAGGATAACCTGTCATTACATGGCATGGCCGAGCCATTAACTGACATATGAAAATGACAGGTTATCCTAACACTACAGTAAGTGGCCGAGCCCTTGAAAATTTTACGAAAATGCTGGGATAACCTGTCATTACACGGCATGGCCGAGCCATTAATTGACATATGAAAATGACAGGTTATCCTAGCACTATAGTGAGTGGCCGAGCCCTTGAAAATTTTACGAAAATGCTTGAGTAACCTGTCATTACATGGCATGGCCAAGCCATTTACCGACATATGTAAATGACAGGTTATCGTAGCACTACAACGAGTGGCAGAGCCCTTGAAAATTGCACGAAAATGCTAGGATAACCTGTCATTACATGGCATGGCCGAGCCGTTAACCGACATATGTAAATGACAGGTTAACCTAGCATTATAATGCATGAAAATACTAGATTAATCTAACATTGAATTGCACAAAATGATTTCTTTAATATTGTATTATAATACAGTTCTATATTTTAATACAATTTTATATTGTTTTGTTATCTCTTTCTTGCAGGAAATGTCAGAGTCTTCTCCTGAGAATAAAGAAAGCAAAAAGTGAAAAATTGTTGCGAGCCAGAAAAAGAAAAAGCAAACTGTCCAATACCGATGTAGTCTAGTACCATTGGTTAAAATTCTTGAAAAAATTAAAAAAAGGTTTTTCAATTAATCAATTAATTTTTTTAAAACAAACTCCTTTTTATGAATTTATAAATGCTTTTTTTTTCAAGTAACATTGGACCAAAGCAAAATAGAAAATCTTCTAAAATTTTAGATGATTTAATCAGTTGTTATTCAATTAAGGAGGAATCTTTTTCTACTGGGAGGAAAAAATTAAAATTATCAACGAAAGATATTTCATTATTTTTTGGTTTTCCTGTGAATGGGGAAAATATTTTTCGCTTACCTAAAGTATCTTTATCATTCACCCCTGAAAATTGACAAAGGTTTGTTTCAAGAAATTTTATTAACATAGATCATATAACCAAAGATCTTGTTATTAAAAGAATAGAAATTGAAATTGAAAAAGAAATTCCAGATGAGGAAAATGATTTGCCAAGATTTATTCTTATTCTTCTCTTTATAACATTTCTTTTCCCTGACAATCAAAGAATGCTTAACTGGGGTTATCTTCAATACACCGTTGATCCCAAAAAAATGAATCAAATTTCTTGGCCATTAAGTATTCATTATCATTTAACTAAATCATTAAAGTTTTTCAATGATAAACCAAGAAATATGTCTGGCTGTTCCATTCTTCCCCTGGTAAGAAAAAATCAATGATATTTTTTCATCATAATATCAAATTTTAATATAGTATGATAAGATGTATGATAATTTATTCTAACTAATATTTTGTTCTTTTTTTTCAATATTTTCTATGTGAACATGTTCATATACTTAAGCCAAGAAAAGAGTGGATAAGCGGCTCTCCAAGATTTGCAAAATGGTCGCTAAACTTAATGAAAAACATTGTGTCAAAGGAGATCCTAGCCAATATGGAAGATAACAAGGTATGATAATATATTATGCTGTTAAAATTTTAATAATGCAATTGCTTTTGTAATTTTCTGTTTAATACTGGAAACACAGTAATTAACCGTGATTAATGTAAATTATTTTATCTGTACAGCACACTGTAACTGAAATGCTAATTCTCCTAGCATTATGATTTTTTTTTTGTGATTACAAAAATATATTTCAAAAATGCTTAGCTTCTAAAAGCATTTTGATTTTTAGTCGAGTAGTTGACATGCTATTACAAAAATGCTAATCTCTCTTATCATTTTTATTTTTAAATTTAAGCAATTTGCTGTTAATAAAATGCTAAACTATCCTACCATTATAATAATTTTTTAAATAAACAGAACACTGTAAGTAAAATGCTAATTCTCCTATCATTATGAATTTTTCTTTTGTTTTTTTATTACAAAAATTTGTTCAAAAAATGCTTAGCTTCTAAAAATATTTTAATTTTTGGTCGAGCAGTCGACATGCTATTATAAAAATGCTAACCTCTCCTATCATTTTTATTTTTAATTTAAGCAATTTACTGTTAATAAAATGCTAAACTATCCTACCATTATAATAATTTTTTAAATAAACAGAACATTGTAAGTGAAATGCTAATTCTCCTATCATTATGAATTTTTCTTTTGTTTTTTTTATTACAAAAAGTTGTTCCAAAAATACTTAGCTTCTAAAAGCATTTTGATTTTTAGCTGAGTAGTCATGCTATTACAAAAATGCTAACCTCTCTTATCATATTTATTTTTTAATTTAAGCAATTTGCTATTAATAAAATGCTAAACTATCATACCATTAAAATATTTTTTTACATAAACAGAACACTGTAAGTGAAATGCTAATTCTCCTAGCATTATGAATTTTTCTTTTTTCTTTTTTTTTTTTTGATTACAAAAAGTTGTTCCAAAAATACTTAGCTTCTAAAAGCATTTTGATTTTTAGTCGACATGCTACTACAAAAATGCTAACCTCTCCTATCATTTTTATTTTTTAATTTAATCAATTTTCCGTTAATAAAATGCTAAACTATCCTACCATTATAATAATTTTTTAAATAAACAGAACACTGTAAGTGAAATGCTAATTCTCCTATCATTATGAATTTTTCTTTTGTTTTTTTTATTACAAAAAGTTATTCCAAAAATACTTAGCTTCTAAAAGCATTTTTATTTTTAGTCGAGTAGTCGACATGCTATTACAAAAATGCTAACCACTCCTATCATTTTTATTTTTTAATTTAAGCAATTTGCTGTTAATAAAATGCTAAACTATCCTACCATTATAATAAATTTTTAAATAAACAGAACACTGTAAGTGAAATGCTAATTCTCCTAGCATTATGAATTTTTCTTTTGTTTTTTTTATTACAAAAAGTTGTTCCAAAAATACTTAGCTTCTAAAAGCATTTTGGTTTTTAGTCGACATGCTATTACAAAAATGCTAACCTCTCCTATCATTTTGATTTTTTTAAAGCAATTTGCTATTAATAAAATGTTAAACTATCCTACCATTATAATAAATTTTAAGTAACCAGAACACTATAAGTGAAATGCTAATTCTTCTAGCATTATGAATTTTTTTGTGTGATTAATATGGTGATTGGAAAACACTAAATTCTGATAGCATTTCAACAATGCACATGGTTTTGTAACAATCCCTTTATCACTCAAAACTTAGAAGTCATAATTCAGTAAATAATTTTATATTTATTTATGTGCACATATTAATATGCTAGAACATCGTAGCACTTCAAAATATTAGAAATAATGAATTTATGACTGGAAAACTTCTTATGTTCGCCGATTACAGATTTCACTTGGAATTAAGAAAATAACATCCAAAGAGAAGATGTTACTTGATGAATCGAAGAACAAAGAAAATTTTCAAATAAAAGAGATTACAAGTGAAGGTCAAGATGAAAGGTTAGGAATTGATGAAAAAGACAGAAAAATCGAAATGCAAAATTTTCAAATTAGACAATAAATTGAAGGATATGAAAACAAAGTTGGAGGAAGAAAAAGAACTAAGGAAAAAAAGCGAAGAAGAATTAGTTCAGAAAGAAAAAGAAATCCACATGCTAAAATTCGTGCTCCAAGAATCTGATAAGGAACAGAAAAATCTAATTATTCAGAAATTTATAGAGCAACTTACCCCTCCTTCTTTCGACCTTCTAAGCACACCAGATAATGAGACTCATGAAGAGTTCAAAAAAGTGGAAAACAAAGAAGAGAAGGATGTGAGAAGAAGAAGCCAGCGGCTTAAAAATGTAACACCAAGTTCAATGGATGAAAGATTAAAAGGGAAAAAGAGGAAGCCAAAAGTTGATTCTCAATTTCAGTATCAAGTAGTACACCGCAAAAAAACCAAATACGATGAAAAAGACACTCGATGGTGGAGGAAAAAAATGATGAAATAGAAAATGAGAATGAAGAAGAAAGTGAAGAGAATAAAAGAGAAGATAAAACACATGATGAAGAGAATGAAGATGAAGATGAAGGAGAGGACAATAAAAAAAGATGTAACTAATGGTGAAGTAAATATTGAAAATACAAGCAATGAAGATGAGGATGAATATGAAGATGAAGATGAGGATGAAGATGGAAGTGACGAAAGTGATACAAAAGTCGAAGAAACTGAAAAAGAAAAAGAAGTGGTCGAAGAGGAGAAAGAAGAATCCAGTACAGATGACGAAGTTCAAGATGTAGAACCTATGGATGTTGAGAAATATTCTCCAATAAAGAAAGTATATTGCCAAAGAAATATTTTAAAGAGTCCGATATTACAACTCCTAGATTCTCACAAACAAAACATAATCAGGGCATTCTTTGCATGCGCAGACAAAACAAAGTAAGTTTTTTGTACTCGTTAAAATCTGAATTTATTTAAATGAATCTGTGATATTTTAATATTTTTAAATTAAAATATAAATATAGCATGATAGCATGGCAAAATGATGATACTGAAAGAGGAGGGATAACAATTGTATTGTCCATGCTAGAAGAACTACTATTTGAAGAATTTATAGATGGTCCGGTAAATGTAAATTGTAATTGTTTTTTTTTTTTAATTATTAAGCAATATTATGTTCCTAAGATGCTAACTTGTAGCATTGTGATTGTTATTTTTTAAAATTGTAGTCTTCACTAGCATTTTGGAATTTTTTTTTATAAACCATTATGTTTGTTCCAAAAAGACGTTTTTCCGCTACCATTATGATCACTTTTTAAATAAACAGTACAATGTTCATGGAATGCTAATTCTCCTAGCATCATGATTTTTTTAATAACATGGTGATTGAAAAATACTCAATTCTGCTAGCATTATAATAAAATTTATGATAATACAAAATGTTGTTCAAAAAATGCTAGCTTCTACCAACATTTTGATTTTTAATTGGGTAGTCAACATGCTATTACAAAAATGATAAACTCTCCTATCATTTAGACTTTTATATTTAAGCAATTTGCTGTTAATAAAATGCTAAAGTATCATAGCATTATGATGTTTTTTAAATCAAACAACATACTGGTAATAAAATGCTATCTCCCCTAGCATTATTTATATACAATACAACATCCTGGTAACAAACTTATATAGAAGAAAATTCCATGTTAAAATAATATACTAAGCTAACATTATTTTTATAATGCACGTTACTGACTGGTTTACTACAAATGCAAATACATACGAACACAACTACATATTCAGTACAATCATGACGGTAAACAAAACTTTTACTTTAAAATTGTAAATATCAGGAACAAATTTATATTTTTCATGTTTATTGTAACGGCTGGAAATTTCCGACTCCTCGGGAGTCGGAAATTCCGCGACGTTAGTGAAAGAATTTAAAAGGTGAGAAAGAAAAGATAGAACTAATAGAATAGAAGAAGAAGAACATCAGAATCATCAGAGTAACACAAATCTCACAGGGGAATGAATAACATATAATATATAACATAACTTTGAAGTAAACAGTTATATATATACAATAGCACTTATCAGAGTACAACACTTACAACACAGCGGAAATAACTATAGCGATAAAATCTTGCAGCCTCCTGCTCCAAGCTCTCCAAGTATATCTGTAAATCCCGACTACTTGACTGCCCGTACAAATTTAGGCACCCAAGAGTTTAGGGAAAACAACAAAGTAAACTCCGGGTCAGTCATGGGACTGGTATGAGTAAAATAGTTTAAAACAGGTATAGGATATCTCATAAGACCACGCCGTGAATACGGAACGGGTTTTTCCCTTATGAGTATCTGAACAACTTTGACAAGCAATATCATTGTGATATTATAATAATGTCTAAGTACAAATAGGTATCAACCTAGCAGAAACGCTTGCATCTCACGTTCTACATACATAGTATAAAATCATAAAACCGCAGGGCTCTTATCGGAGATTGGATTCCAACAGACAAGGTATGGGAGCACCTTCTGAATAGTGTACTCTAGAGGTGATACACTCAGGGTTCAACAAGAACGTCTTGCAACCCGGCCACACACGACCGCTCACTCATTTAACTTGAGTGTCGCGAATATATTGCCACCACGGTTGTAGGCCATCAAACCGTCATCCGAAGATACAGAATCAAAAAGAAGTATAAATATGGATATTCCCTAGACCGGTGACAATACACCCTGCTTGGGAATGACCCAACTAGCCATGCTGCCTAGCCCAACTTTTGTTACTTCCTGGTGTGAGGCTAGAAGCTACGTCTATCTTCAGAACATCTGATCACCATTCACTTTGAATGCCACATCGTCATACCCGCCAAATCACAAATTGACTTATACAAAAATAACACGGGTATATAGCTAAGAGAAACGAATTCCTCCGCCACCAAACGTGAATACGTTTGAACAGATCAACTTACGCGATCCATTGGATATACTCTGTCAGACCTTCTTCCATATACGTTGCCCTGGGACTGGACAAACCGAAGGCACTATTCAGTATATCCATCTTGGTCACTGTTATCAAAGACTTATACAACACCCCTTGCACTTTACTCCGTCTTCAATTTATCTTTGGCAGATATTGCTCGCAACGCTTATGCCAATACAGAGTGGTTCTTTGGATAATAATCCAACCGGTCTCTCCATATTAACAACGTTAAAATTGTAAAAACTTTGATAGTCTGTGATTCAACTATCAAATGAAAACATGTCGGTGTACAAACAACGATCTTATTTCCAAATGGGAATTCGATCGATCAATCATCATATGTTCATATTTCCTTATTTCATATATTTAGAAAATATATGTTATTAATCATTGGAAAACATTTCCATAGCTTATTTTCACATCACTATTATTTCGCAACTATCAGTCCCTAACTGTAACTAGTATGAGGACAATTCTCTAAGTATCAATTCGGAAGGTCGAACCCAACATCAGATCGTCACTTAGAAGACCGTTCAACTTACCCTCTCCAGTTAGTTTCTGAATTTGCTTAACTCTATTTCTTAAATTCTTATCATGAAAACATTTCATTTTCTATGTTTAGAAAACATATCTGACTATATTTGGAAAACGTTTCCAAAACTCATTTACGGATTTCCAATGAACGTTGTATAAAACATCGTTTCGCTTAATCCATTTATCGCTTATTCTTAACTTTATTCCTAATCACCCTTTTAGATCGAACCACAACTATTCCTTTGTCAATTCTGAAGTCAATCAAGTTGGGGTATAATTACCTCTCAGACCTTAATTGAACAACGTCCTTTACTGTGAAATAGATGAAGCTCATCACTCACTTTTTCCAATCATCTGTTTACGCAAATTTTCGGATTCAGGTTACGAATCTACTTCTTATATGAAAACGTTTGATTATAACTATAACGTTATAATTCCTACTTCTGCAATATCTAACCTAAATTATAACTTTATCTCCTAACTCGAATAATTTAACAGACATATAATTTCTAAATCAATAACTAAATCTTGATTTAAACCCTGGAAAGTAAATAGTACTTTCCCGAATTTGATATAATCGAATTCGACGCATAACTCTCTTTCGAGTAATCTCTATTTGATTAACTCTTCTTCGAATAACCTATATTCGATTATCTCTCTTCGAATAACTCATATTCGAAATCTCTCTCTTTCGAATAAACAATATTCGATCTCTTTCTTTCGAATATGCTATATTCGAAAATCTCCTTTCGATTTACTAATCGATAACTCCTTTCGATCAAACTAAAATCGATAACTCCTTTAACTCTATTCGAATAACTAATATTCGACTAACTCCTTTGGATCGGCTCATTTGATTAACTCCTTCGAATAACTAATTCGAATAACTTACCTTCGAATAACCAATATTCGATTTACTCTAACTCGATTAACTTAATTCTAATCGATTTACTCCATTTCGATTCAACTTAATTCAAATCGATTAACTTAACTCAAATTGATTAACTCCTTTCGAATAACTAAATTCGATTTAACTCTAATTGAATAACTAATATTCAATTAACTCTTACGTGTTTAACTCTATTTGAATAAGTAATTCGAATCACTCTAATGTGTTTAACTCTATTCAAATATCAAATTCGAATAACTCATTTCGAGTAACTAAATTCGATTAACTCTTTTAACTTTACTCGAATAACTATATTCGATTAACACCTTCTTTCGAATAACTATATTCGATTAACTGTTCGACTAACTCCTTTGGATTAACTAACTTCGAATAACTCCTTTGGATTAGCTAACTTTGAATAACTCCTTTGGATTAACTAACTTCGAATAACCCCTTTTGATTAACTAACTTCGAATAACTCCTTTGGATTAACTAACTTCGAATAACTCCTTTGGATTAACTAACTTCGAATAACCAATATTCGATACTACTCTTCGAATAAATAATATTCGGTTACTCTTCTCAAATGAATAACATTTGATTTCTCCACTCGAATAAACTATATTCGATTACTCTTCCCTCGAATACACTATATTTGATAACTCTACTTCGAATAAGTGATATTCGACAACTCTACTCAATTAACTCCACTTGGATAACTCTAACTGGTCAACTCTAACTGGTCAACTTTAACTGGTCAACTCTAACTGTTTATCTTTAACTGGTAAACTTTAACTGGTTAACTCAAATGGTTTAACCTAACTTGATTTACTTGTCTTGATTAACTGAACTAATCCACTTAGTTTAACTTAGTTAATTCACTTTGATTAACTCTAACCGATTTACTTAGTTTAACTCAGCTAATTCACTTTGATTAACCCAACTAATTTACTTCGATTTACCAATTAGTTTAACTTGACTAATTCACTTAGTTTGACGCAACTAATTCACTTTGATTTACAAATTAGTTTAACTTAACTAAGTCACTTAGTTTGACGCAACTAATTCACTTTGATTTACCAATTAGTTTAACTTAACTAATTCACTTCGATTAACCGCTTAGTTTATCTTAACTAATTTACCTTGGTTAACCTAACAAATTACTTTGTGTAACTCTATTCGAATAAGTAATTCGAATCACTCTAATGTGTTTAACTCTATTCAAATATCTAATTCGAATAACTCATTTCGAATAACTAAATTCGATTAACTCCTTTTATTAACGTTTATTCATTTCAAAGGGTTTCCTTTTTACAATGTTTATCCATTGATAAAGATTTACTTTTTACAACGTTTATCCATTTATAAAGATTTACTTTTAGTAACGGTTCTTCACTTTATAAATGTCCTTTTAATAACGTTTCTACTTCTCTATATAAGTCCAGACTTATATATATTCCATTTATCAACGATAAATAATTTATTTAATTTATAAAACATTATTTATAAATTAATCTACTTCAATTTATCTGTTTAAAACAGATTTCCTATTTAATATATCATTTAAATCTATATCGTGTTATACTGTGTGCGAAGCACGTGTTTAAATCTATCCTTGTATAATTCTATTTATTTTCCGAACAAGTGTTCCTTTATTTATTCCCTAAATAAATATTCCTTTATTCCATTTATTTATAATCTAAATAAATGTTCCTTTATTTATTTCCTAAATAAATAAATGTTTTCATTTTATAAAATCCTATCGATTTTATAAATAAGATTTATTTTCAATATGAACATTGAAAATTCCCTTTTTACATTCTAGTATCAGCTACGGTGTTTAACGTGTCGTATAACAATGATCGGTATCATTCAAACATATGAAATCAATAACCGATTTCATAACACATCATATATCACAATATATGAAAAACGGTAAAATAAATGTTGAGGAATCCAGTCGGATTCCTCCAACCTGTTTCCCTGCATCACAGATGTTAGACAATATAGATAACATCACTTTCAGTTCCATATGATATATTCTGTTAAACAGAATCAATATAGAAATTTAACTAACTGACTAGCAGTTCAATCAACACACAGTCAAACAGACAATTTTAACAGTTCTAAGAATACGTTGTAAAAATAGAACTGTTCAGAGTTGGTGAGTTTTACTCACCGTTGCGCGTTAACCGAAAAATATCGGTTTGCGTTCGTTGTTTGAGACGGGCAATTTATTTCGCCATAAATTGTAACGAGCTCCGATGGACTTCCAGTCAGCTTCATTGTGAAGCTCTCGTCCATACGATCCCGACGGATCTTGTTTCGCTGAGTTTCGATAACGTATGAATAAGTTGTGGTATCTACAAGCTTTTAAATAAAAATAGGTTTAAACTATTTTGTTTTATCGGGCCTAACCACTTCTTCTACCCGGCCCACTACCACAAAACCCCACCCGAAATCCTTTCTTCCCAAAATAAAAAGCACCGTCCTGCTCTTACTCCACGCCATTAACGAAACCACAATCCCATTTTCTCCCTTCACTTTCAACTTAGAAATCAAAACCAATGTTATCATCCACTTCCTCTTCGAATTCTCTTTCTTCCCAACCCCAATTTGCACCATTCGAACTCATCTCCGACATCGTGACATCACCCCGTCGACACACTATAACAGCAGTCCACCGAACACCATTCCCAAACTTTGCCACTCTCGTTCACCTCCGTTCCTCAATGAAACCATACAAGAAAACCATCATTCAATCCTCCTTTACAAACTGAACATCACCGTACCCAAAAACTGAAACTCGCACCTCACTGGCACACTCCGACGTCAACTGTTCTTCCCAGGAATCGACATTCCCAACCACCGAAGACCCCCAGAATCGCACAAACGAAACCGCACTCCACCACGAGACCCAAAACTCCACGACGGTTTCATCAGGTTTGAACTCGCAGCCTCCTTCAAAAATCCGACTTCGAGCACCGTATTTCGCTGCTACAGGGAACCCAAACCCTACGACTACTTCTACAACAAACCCAGCGAAAGGGAAAGGGTTCGGTCCCTCAGGAAAACATGCTAAATCAAAGAGCAAAGCTTGATGAATTCAAAGATCTTTGGTTTGAGAATTTAGGAATTTAATTTGGTTTTATTCGATTTTTAAAAGGATCGAAATCTTTATTGCTTGAAGAAGCCGGCGGCCACGTTTTTCACAGCAGAGGATGAAAATGTGATTAGGTCTTCAGGCTAGTAGTTATGGTGTTATATATACTATTCCCTTTTTGATTTGCTTGGTCTCCGCCTATCCACATTGCAGAGAAACAACATGCGCGGCTGTGACGAAAACGGAGGACGTGGTCTCTCTTTAGCCACTCCATATTATCATTTAAATAACTAACCTTATGTGAAAGCTTATACAAAAAAATAACCCCATACGAGCTGTTACGGACAAAACTAAAGATACCGTTGAAATCAACAGTGTGCTCCGATCCCAAAAATATAATAATACCGGTAGATGGGCTCATATTTTGAAACTTCAAAATGTTGATTACAGGGTGCGAAACACTCCAAATAAAAAGTTGCTTGTTTAATTAATTAAAAATTACAGTAAAATTCTAAAAATCATATTATCACTATGTCCCAAAAGAACCTTGTCTAAATTCAAACCCGATATTCAATTATTTTGAAAACCCTTTTATAACGTAAATAAAGCGTCGCAAATTATAAAGGAATTCCACAGTGACTTTTTCTGAAATTTGATTTGGACGTACATCAAAATCTACACGATGAAATCTCGATTTTTCTCTTCCACTAGAAAGATATACTCCACCAGCTCCACGCGTTTCTTGTTTCACTGAAATCCGGCTTAAAACGAATCATGTACATTCAGTTGAAGTTCGAATCGCCAAATTGCGAACTGCCGTGACGTTTTCAGGTTCGTTTTAATTATAATTATAAATTATAAGTTCGAACGTTGTACTTTAAGTTATCGATATCGCCAAATCGATATATAAATAATTAAATAAATTAATTATTTGACAGCTAACAAAACGCGCCATTACATTTATTTGCAGCATGCCATACAAACAGATGTTGAAAATGTTGTTAAAACATTGGGTAACCCAATGGTCCAAAAAATTGTCAAAGACAAAGTTGCAGAAACCTTATTTTTTCCCTTGCATTACATCAACTATTGGACTTTACTAACTTTGGACTATGTTAAAATGGAATGGAACCACTATGATTCATTGAGGCCCAGAAGATCAACCTCTATATCAAATAAACATTATAAGGAAGCGATGAAGATGGTAAGATTGTTATTATCATATATAAACATATATTTGGATGTATATTGGAAAAAAGCTATGTATTTTTAACGACCCGGAAATTTCGACAGATAAAATAAGGAATTAAATGAAGATTTAATTATGGATAATAAATTGATACTTGGGTTGGAAATTCAAAATGCAATATATGATTTTGTATATGGATTGAATTCAGAATGGTTGACTGAGGATCAAATATTTATTTTTGAATGTTTGAACTAAATTTGGTAAAAAATTGAATTGAATTTGAAATTTGATTGAAGAATTTAAAAGGTTGGATTAAAAATAAACATTAAATAACGTTTGCTAAAATATATAGAAAAACAGTTCGGATATGTGTGTTTGTGTATATTAAAAAAAACTGAAACTTAACGTCTCAAAGTATAGGGCCAAACAGAGTTATTGTGACAGTAGATAAAATTTAAAACATGAACCGACAAATAAATTGAATTTAAAATAACATCGGGCAAACGGAACCGGAAATTGACCAAACAAAATTTATTGGATTTAGAACAGCGAAACGTAGCAGAGCGTCCAAATTCATTACGATTGGAATTTAATTATGATATTACAAAAATTTAAATGTAGCAATAAATTGCTATAGAATTTGATTTGTATAAGATACAAACAAGTAAATCTCTTTCCCGTATGTTGCCTCCTCAGATATTACCTTCCTCGGTTAAAATACGCAAGTTGTTTTTCTTGCCTTGGCTCCCACAGTTCGTTCCTTATAAATTGAAACCCTCTGTTCCCAAATCCCTCACTGGCAATCGTTCCCTCCTTTTCATATTTCTATGGCAGAATCCTAATTTCTTTTTCCCAAATAAAAATCGTTTCTTTTCTATTTTAATGGATTCAGCGAGAAAGCCTTTTCCCTAAATCGAACCATAGCCCTCCAAATCGAAATCTGCTCTTCCCACCTCCACTTGACTGAGCGCCAGCACCTTTTCAGTGTCTACTCTGACCAATTGCAGCATCACAAATCTCACTTGGAGCTGCTGCATCGAAACGCAAGACTTTGGACGTTGGAGCTCCACCTTCAGTCGAAATCATTTGCGTTGACCACCTCGTCGCCGTCGCCTCGAGACTCACGCTGAAACCGTCACCTACTCTCAATTCATTCACCGATTCAAGGTGAGATATTCACTCATGGTTAAATCTTATTTCATGTAAATTGACTTGGGTTTTGAACTAAAGCTTGATGGTTGATTTTGGCATGTGTTTATTGTTGGGTTTTGAACGATTACCATGACCTGCTCTCGTGAAATTCTCTGGTAAATTCAAGGAACAAATTTGTGATATCATGCTAAATATATTTGAAAACGATCCAATTTGTTTAGCCATTTAAGTTTTTTCCGAAAATAAAACACGAAGAGAGAGAGAGAGAGAGAGAGAGAAATAAATAAATAATATCTTCAACCTGATAATATTTTGTAACTATTGTAATCGGCTCGCTGCTTTGTCTTACTTATGTACCTGCCGATCGTCCCCTGTAGCGATTTTAATTGTATAGCCATAATGGCTGTTTTGTGTCAATGCCCTTTTGTTTATTTCACTTGAGAATTTGATAAAAGACTATAAATGGTGTTTGGTAGTTTTGTTTGATTTAAGTGTATACAACTTGGCCTTGCCATGCCCAGATTTGAGCCCTGTCATCCGTGAGTTTACAGTTAAACCACTTGGAACCAACATACAACTGGTAGTATCGTTTATGGCTTGCATTCAGCTGCATATTCCCATTTGTATGTGTATATACATATATATACACATGCAACATAGATTTTTGTCAATAGAACACTTGTAAGTTTCAACCTGATGTCCTATGTATATGTGTATCAGTTAGGTGATTATACCTGCAGCCGGTTGCATCAGCATTCGTAAGTGTGAAAATTGCTTTGCTGAAATATGGATACATATTCGCTCTGCACACATATTACTGCCTGGATACGTTGTGTGAATACTGGTATTTGGCACTTTAGTAACTTCATTAATAATCTACACACCTATTAAAATTGTAGATGTTTATGACACCTTTGCTGAAAGAAAACAAATATTTGGGCATCTTATAACTATGAACTTGTGGTAGAACTGTCCTACTTAGCATAATATACATATCAACTATACATGCATGCAGTTATGAAACGTCGAACAACCCTAAATATACATAGTTGGTGTATACTTTCAATGCCATTCTGTTAACTTGAAATGGTTGCTTCACTTTGATGTCCTACATACAAATACGGTTGCGATGTAATCCTAATTCTTAGTTATGCTATCAGTTTATTTTATTTTATTTTTGTTTCACCGGATTTAGTCAGTTAGATCCTAGTTGTTATGCAGGTAGTAGTGGCATGAAAATCGTAGTTGTGCTGATAATATGTAAAGTAGTGTACGGAAATTTCAAGGATAACATTGTATGTTTCTCTTTAGAAAAAAATTCTTCTTGCTGAATATATTGTCTGATATCCACTCTCCTCCAATTTTACTAATTCAGTTCTGTTAAAGTTTCTACAAATATTTCCTCTTGACAGGTAAGAAAAATATATACTAAATCTAGAATAAATAGGCAAAGGATCACTGAGTCTTGCTGAGTTTAATTTGGATTCAAAACGTAATGCAAATATGGTATAGCTCAGCATGTCTACAAGGTCATTATAAATTATATAATGTTGATATGGAAGTTGGTTGAATTTTAGTAATGGTTTCCTTTCCTATATTATTTTACACAGCAGAAGTTTAAAACATATCCTTTTTATATGAATGCTTGTATTCGATGTGAGTCCCAGTCTTTTGCCTTTCGGAATCTTGCTGTTTTTTTTATATGTGTAGGTTTATATAAAATCTTCTATTTTAAACACTTTATGCTGTAACCCAAAATGTGCATTTGTGCTGCACTTGAAATTGTTCCATATTCATATTTGTTATACTTACCTGGTTACGAAAGTTTGCACATTTTGGTTCACATTTCCTTCCTTTGCTTGCAGGGGTTGTTCACTACTGATCACGTTGTATATCATAGTAGTTTTAGTCTTGGCATTCTTGCCATGTAATGCACGCTACACTATATAAATATATGGACCTGTATTAAGTTTTGCTCCTTGTTGCAAGCACTGATCCTTTCTTGTTAGCCATGTTGTATATCCTGTCTCGTACCCCGTTGTGCAATTCTTGTTATTCGAATCATGAGTTAGTATATATATGTGGTGGCCGATGTACACTTATGTATATATACCACTTTATGTGTATATATATGTCATCGGCATACATACATATATATATATAAATCGGATTTACTTGAAGTTTAGTGATGTGTTAGAATTGACTACTGTATTTCAGTTTCTATTGAAGTTAATTTACTTGAACTATGATTTAATCCTGACTCGAGTATTTTATGTTTTGCATGGAATGCTCAGGTCAGACCCGAGCAGTACAAATTTAAAGATCACGGCTTAGGACTCGAAAACTTGAGAAGCTGGGATTCCAAAGTTAGCGCTCTCTGAAGTTTTAGACAATAAATCTTTATTTTATTTTCAACCTATATTTCATTTCGCTGTATAGAAAAATGTTGTATTCAAAAATCTGATTTATAAATAGAAGTTATTTCACTGTCCAGTACCATGTTATATTTTTTTACTGTGTTGATTTTGTGTTTTAAACTCTATAAGCTAAATAACGAACCGTCGGTTTGAACGCTTTAAGTTGGTTTAATTACCAATTTAAAGTGGTCAAATTGGCGGGACGTTACGAGTGGTATCAGAGATTTGGTTTATTCAAAGCATAGCTCATCTAGTTTAAATGAATAGGATCGACACTAAAAGAAAAAGATTTTGAAAATAATTTTGGAGAGGAATTTTTTTTTGGATTTTTTTATATATTTTGAAGATTAGCATTTTGAACCAATACAATGGAAAATTTATTTTGAAAATAAAAAAATTGGAATCCCCAGTCTTCGAATCCAGAGTTGCGAGAGTCATTCTTCGATAAGGTACCCTTAGGTTTGAATCCCGAATACGTCATCGAATGATATCCAAAGAAGACAAATATAAAAGAATAAATGAATCGATTTCTCAAATCCTATACTTTAGTTATCAAAATCGACTAAGATTTCATTGGAAATGAGAATTTAAGTCGGAAGAATGAAAAAGAGGAAATTTGGAATCGTTTAAACAAATGAGATAATGGATTTTATTCGGGATAGAAACAAATGAAAATAAAATCGGAAAAGAGATATGATTGGAATATGACTATGTTAAAATTGATCAATTTATCCAGAACATGACAAGATAAATTAGAATTGGGTTCAACCCAATGATGTATGATCGAATATATGATTTCGATTGTAATATAAACTTGTTAACTAATTAATAAGAAGTATATGGTAAAATTGTAAATAAGATAAAGTGAGATGTGAATCAAGATGTTAAAGAGATTTGGAACTGTATTTGAATGAAATCAAAACTAATTTGATATGATGGATCCAGATACGAATCAAAGGAATGATATTCACCATTAAAATTAAATCATGTTTGAATGGAAGGAGGTTGCAAATAAAATTGAGAATAAAGGAAATGGAGTTACCTAGGACGATGAGATTATTCCGAAGTTTAGAATACAAATCAAATGGAATTTTTCCAAAGTTCGGAATATATAAGCGAATAAGGGATGTTCGAAAGAAAGTTATTCATGGAAGTCAACCGTGTTGAATGTCAGGATGTAACGACCCGTGTTTTTGCCCGTCAAATAGTTAATTTAATTTATTTAATTTAAATATTATATTTGGAATATCGATGGAATTTAATATTTAATTCGTTATTAAAACGAAGTTGAACGTTATAATTTATATATAATATAAATTCGAGCTTGAAAATGGCGTGCAGTTCGTAAATTGGAGTTTTGAACTTCAACTGAGAATACAAGATTCGATATAAGTCGGATTTCTGTGAAACAAGACACGTTGGAGCCGTATTGGCAATAGCTTTCATATGAAAGAGAAAAATCCAGATTTCGTGTTATAGTTTGATAGTTATGGCCAAGTCAAATTTTGAAATAGTCGCTATGGAAAAACGTTATTTAATTATAGGCCTTTAAAATGGCCGTTTTGCAAACGGACTCAGATTTCAACGAAATTAGTTTCATTAGAACCGTATCGCTAAATTATTGTACGGTGGTGAATGGCGTGGAAAACCGATGTCGTAGGTGACCACGGTAGCCATAAACGCCCGTTCAATTTCTATAGCGCGTATTTAAATAAATAAAAGGATATTTGAGTGTAACTTGAGCAGACGATCGAATTAAGCCACGAAACCAGTTCCGTTGAGTTCGTATCGTCGATTAGAGTCAGAATAAGTATATAGTTTGTTATTTTTAGAGATCGAGAAATTTGACGTTAAAAAGGGTAGGGCGGTTCAGGGTAAAAATAGCCTACCGGGGGAACAGTCTCAGAATGCGACGAAATTAGTGTCGTTGGGTTCGTATCGAAAAGTTATTGTCAATGTTCGCAGTTTCAAGTGGATTTGATTTATCTGGTGACCGTGAAAAAAATTAAATGCGTGTTCATTTCCGGTTTCATAAAGGAAATTTTTCCATACGATCTCGGTTTTCGACGAAACTTGTCCCATTGGATTCAGAATACCTTTTTACACCAGGATTAGCTTTCTTATCAGTAACAGAAATTATATGTGGTGGTTTTTAACAAAATTTCTCACTATGAAGTTTCATGGTATTAAAATAGAAATAAAATATACCCAACTCTATACTGTACATTCTTATTCTTTCCGCCCATCCTAAGTAATTATTGGTTTCTTGCATCCCAAACCTTCGTTCTACTGTGTATTCCTTGGCTTCCAAACAACTGATTTTTCTTGGACGCCAATCCATTAACACCGTGTTCCCCACGTTTCGTTTCTGTACAAATACCCCTCATACTGTTATAACCCTAGACCTTTATCGTTCCTGGTCAAACAATATTAGAGCCGCCACAAACCATTTCAACAGCTGAAAACTTCACCAATCACTCTTCTGATTCCTCCAAATTCTTACATCTACACAAACCGTTAAATACCAAATGAAGTCCAATACCCTAATTCGATTGGTTCACAATCAACCCAGTCATTTACGCCGCCACTAAATAATGAACGAACCAATTACATCTATTTTCTCAACCGATCTTTCACAAATCCATTCATCGTTTTGCCAAAACTCCAACCACTAAAACGTTAACCCCATGAGTACTGTGATATGTCCGGTGGTGATCGAGTTTAAGGGACAGTGGTGGCCGGATCGGCGGTTCGAAGGGGTGGAATCCGAAGGGTTTTTGCTGGCCGTAGGATGAGCTGGAATGTACGGGGCTCTGGCCGAAGGGGGAGGTCGTTGAGGCGGTCAGGTGGGAACCCTCAGATCGGAATCCGGTTGAGGCTAGGAGGCGGTGGGTGAAGGTTCAATGGTAGTGGGGTTCGGTTATCTGCTGTGTAAAGGAATGAAGTGTTCCTGGAGTGAATTGATAAAAGACAAGGCGGCTTGGTTATTTGCAGATCAAAGCAAAATTTATTCAACTTAATGAGAAAAGTTCGAAGTAGGAGTTCAAGAAGTCATGGCCTGTTTTGTTTCCTAAGCCAGTGCACTAAGATAATCTAAAAGGTAGGGGTCCAAAATCAAACCTGGACTATAAAAGGACTTGGATCGGCCTGGTAGTATAAAAAGTAATAATTTAGTTCAAACTATATTTGGTTTAATTAAATCAGTAACTAAGGTTGGTATTTTTGTTCTCAGGAGTGTTTGGTGGCTTAGGACAGAACGAAGCATGGAAGGGATTATCGGCCATCTTATTTAACTGATGTAATTAATTAGAGTTAACCTTAATTAAGTAATTTAATTAACTAATTAAATAGTGACCTAGTATAATATATTGTCTATAACTTATGTATAGGAAATCAGGTCTGAACAGGACAAACGAGGAGATGGAAGCCTTCAGCCATAACAGTGAATTTAAAAGTAATTACTTAAAATAATTGATAACTCACGAATTATATTATTTAGAATTTAACTGCATACTTATATGCTGTGTAACTCTGACATCTACAAACAGAGTGGAACGAAACAAGTGCGTTACGATTGTGGTGACGGACACAATATTCTGGAATTGACTGGAACGGGAATGAAGTCAATGAGGATTTACAGTTAAATTAAATGACTGTTTAATTTAACTGTAACTGAACCACTTCAACGTATCGAATCATGGTGAGTTAAACTCACTCAGTTACCCTTTTTATATTTTATATAAATTGGGTTGTTTTTATTTTGTGTGCTCTGCTTGCCAATGATTGATTGTTCTGCTAGTGATATATTTATCTGTTGATTTCACCGATGAAATTAAACCGTGTTTAATTTCCATGAAATACCAAATCGTTATGTTAACGATTGGATCCAACGGAGGTAACTCACCCTGTTGGTCACGTTTATTTATAAACATGTTTAATTGTTTGAATTGTTCTGTTATTTCGTTGATGTTAAATGGTTGTTATTTATCATCAGTTAACTGTGATTGATTTAGTTGTTGTTTATTGACTGGATATTCAACATCTGTTTGGTTAAACCAATGAGCGGTGTTGGTTAAGTGTCCGGCAGAATATGGCCTATAAAATCGATTGAGTTATAAATATTTTTCACCGTCAGGTGAATTAATAGAGTTGAGGTTATAAAATTTATTTTATAACCAGAGCTAGATTTTGAATTATATCATTTTGAATAAAAGTTATTAAAAAGGAATTAAATAAATATTTTATTTATTAAGACTTTGATTCGTTATTACTTTATTTTATAAAGTAAATGCCGATGTTAATCAGATTTGCAAGTATGAGAATAAGAGATGAATCGAATGGTTAAACTTTGATAATTGTTTTGAAAAGAAAACAATTAATGGAAATAATTTAAATTAATTATATTTTTAATTAATTTAAAGTGAAGGTTAATTGGAAATAAGCGAATCTGGGTAAAGAACTGAGTTATAGGGTTGTATAACCAAACCCAATAGTTAAATGGAATTTGTTGAGACTAGAATGAAATATTGATTTTGATTACAATTCGTATTTATCTGAGGATGAGAACGGTGTTGATCAAGGTTTGAGAGGTAATTAAAATACCCCAACTTGAACGACATCGGGATTATCTGAAGATAGTATTAGTTGGTAATCGTAAGAGACGTTAGTGGATATGTTTTGAAAATCTAAACAGCGATTTTAGCACTGTTGTTATAATACATGTTTTGTAAATCTAATATAGCGATTGTAGCGCTTTTGCTATAGTAGATGAGTTGTAAACCTAAACAGCGATTATAGCGCTGTTGCTTTGTAAATCTAAATAGTAGTTATAACGCTATTATTATAACATATGTGTTATAAATTCCTTTGTTAAAACTAATGGATTTCCGAATTTAAAAGATGATTTGAAAGAAGATTTAAGTGGGTAATTGAATATAATTATTCGAGATAGAATTAGCCAAACATAGTTATTCGGCTAAGTTGCCATTTCGTACGACTGCTAGCGTAATTCGCAGGGCTGCAGATAGTCTATGGCGGTCGGATGTTTCCTGAGGGAATCAGGCGTAACCATTGTGATCGCTGCGATCTAGAGTCGAGCGAATGGAGTGAAGTCGAATATTAGTTAATCGATCATAGTTAAATCAAATTAGAGTTATTCAATTATCGTATTTTCAAAGATTGGAATTAGAAGTTTTTAAAAGTAAATCAGTTTGTTAAAGGCCATGTGATGCTGAATGCTGAATCAGTGAACTCATTGGAGTGTCATGATTGAAACACTGTTTATTTTGATAGTTAAATCACCGACTATCAAACATGACCAATACGATTGTTGGTACGGAAAGACCGGGATCGAATTTATATTCGAAAACCATTCCGACCAACAAATACGTGAAGATCTCAGAAGATGATCGAGATGGTGCTGTGAAGACCGTGGGTTTCCATGAACGGAAGGACCACTAATATTCTCTGCCTGGCAAGCAGAGGAAAGCTGTGATTCTGTCGTGGTTGGAATCTATGGGTTGCAAGGACTTCTCGCTATTGATCCATGGGGTGATTCCTATATTGGATGCAGTAGGAGAGTGCCTTCGGTTCATCCTGTTCCTGGATGACGTATATGGACGGATGTCTGACAAAGTATTTCCAAAGGGTCACGTACGTTGATTTCTTCAAACGTACGATAGTTGTTGGCGGAGGATCGCCGTTCTCTTAGCTTACTGCTAGAGTATTTTTGTGGACGTCAATTAGTGATATCTGACGGATTTGACGATGTGGCATTCAAAGTGAATGGTGACCAGATGACAAGAGTTAATTCCGGCCTCAAGCCTCATCAACCAGGAAATGACAGAAATCGGGCAGGCAGCATGGCTATGTGGGTCGCTCCCATTAGGGTGTATGATCACCTATCTAGAGGAAATCCTATTTGTTTCTAAATCTATGTTTCGATGCTGTCCCTTGTCGGGAGACGGTTGCTGATCCCAACCGTCGGTGATATACATTCGATACACTCAAGCGAAATGAGTGGTCGGTCATGTGAGGGCCGGGTTGCAAGACGTTCTTGTTGAACCCAGTGTATTCGTCTCTAGAGATACACTATCGGAAGGTGGACCCATACCTTGTCAAGTTGGAATCCAATTCTCAATAAGCGCCTGCGAGTTTTGATTGTATACTATATATGTGGAGCGTGAGATGCAAGTGTTCCACTAGATTGTTATTTACTTGTACTTAGACATTATTATAATATCAGAAAAGATATTGGTTTCAAAACTGTTTTGGGTTATCGTAAGGGAAAAACCGTCCGTGTTTATGTGTGGATTTGGTCTTACGATTATCCTTTTTCTTTTGAAAGATTTTTGAACTCTAAAATCATGATTGGATGATTCACCCTTATTACTGTGCGAGTTTATCTCACTCTGGTTCACCAGACTGACCCGGTGTTTTGTAAATGCTCGGGTTAGGCCGGGTTTTACAGGTTCAGGTTATCGACTACTGTGAAGAGACGAGCTGGAAGAGTCCAGACGTATGATATTACTAGTATTCCGCTGTGTGTTATATGAGGACAGATTAGTATCACTGTCCAGATGTGTACTCTGATATTGTAAGTATTTCAAAAGCTTTCAATAAAGGTTATTTCTATATTATAGTTTGTTCCGCTGCGATGTGAGACTCTGTGTTGTGTTGTGTTCTTCTTCTTCTTCTATTCTAATATTTCTTTCTTTCTTATCTCACCCTCTAACTTCTTTCTACTAATGATCTGGAATGTTCGATGTCTGAATGGTCAACATGGTAGTTTGATGTTGATTTTCGGAGTCGAAAATCGCGGTTCGTTACAGTGGTATCAGAGCTATTGGTTAAGTAAGTACCTTGGCTCTGTGGCGTGACTCAGTAGAGATGGGGTTAGCAATACCCTAGATTGAGTTTGAGTGTATATATATACGAGTGAACGTATTTGTAGATTTGATATAAAATTTGTTTTATATTGTGGAGATTTATCGGTTGAGTTGTTTATGAGTTCTGATCGATCAGTTTGATCCACTGTATCGATAGGGGTTTATAAACACTCGAATACGATGGGTCGTCGCGATATGTTTTAAAAGAGGGTAAATGAAATAAATTGCCCAAATTATATTTTGATATAAAGAAAATATATATATATTTGAATATTATAGTATATTGGATATGTGGGTTGATTATAATTGAAATGGTTATATATAACCAATCAGAATTCATATAAGTGAAATATATGAAAATCAGAGGAGTTAAATCTGAATTTAAATCAGAATTGAAATTAAAACTTTGGAAATTTGGACAAGTGGTTGAAAATGGAATTGGACTTAATATATGAGAATTTTAAAATCCTGGGAGGTTTTTAAATTGTTTACAAGCCTTGAAAAGGATATTTTGAACTGATTTCAAAATGGAAGTGTTTAGAACTGGTTTTGAAAGTGACATAGTATTGAACTCACTTCAATAGCTAGAAAATAGATTCCGATGATGTGCGCGCCATTATCGGTGTTCATTTTCGAGTGGTAAGTGACGGATTACTACCAAAGATTTTGTTTTGAATTGCTTTGAGAAAAACAAGTTGTTTTGGATCCTGAAAGGAATATTTGACTTTGGAAAGAGCTGAACTGTTTGAAACTCCCAGGGAAATTGTTTGAACAAAAACAAATTAAATAGAAATTGTGAAAGCGAATATGAATTGAATTGAAACCAATTAACTATAAATTTAATCGGGATATAATATATCAAGTGGAATCAGATTTTGAACTAGGAGGCGGGAATCTGAAATGGTGTTGGACTGGTAAGTTAAGAGTTGAAATGGATAATGGATGGAAATTGAGTTAAGAATGAGATTTGGCTTGGTTGCGTGAAGGATTTGGGCTTGAGGATAAAAGTGGAATTTCGTTTGGGAATGCATTTGTATATGCTGAAAGGGCAGCAGATGGAGAGGATATAATGATATGCCCAACAAAAAGGTACACGTTTATTATTATATGGGTTTGGTGATTTATGAGCCTATTTGGCAAGCCGCTTGGCTGTTTCATTTTCTTTTGGATTGGAGAAGGCCCAGAGAGGCGAGTTGTGGTTGTACCGAGTGAGCCGTACAGAGGAGGTGCTGGCGAAATTTTTCAAAAATTTAAAGTGCTAGAAAACTTTCGATATTTTTGAAAATATTTATTTACAGTATTGAATTGGTTTCTAATTTAAAAACAAAATTAGATTTGAAGTTCATGAATTTATAACGTTCTTTCTTACCTTAGCAATTTCGAGGACGAAATTATTTTAAGGGGGGAAGAATGTAACGACCCGTGTTTTTGCCCGTCAAATAGTTAATTTAATTTATTTAATTTAAATATTATATTTGGAATATCGATGGAATTTAATATTTAATTCGTTATTAAAACGAAGTTGAACGTTATAATTTATATATAATATAAATTCGAGCTTGAAAATGGCGTGCAGTTCGTAAATTGGAGTTTTGAACTTCAACTGAGAATACAAGATTCGATATAAGTCGGATTTCTGTGAAACAAGACACGTTGGAGCCGTATTGGCAATAGCTTTCATATGAAAGAGAAAAATCCAGATTTCGTGTTATAATTTGATAGTTATGGCCAAGTCAAATTTTGAAATAGTCGCTATGGAAAAACGTTATTTAATTATAGGCCTTTAAAATGGCCGTTTTGCAAACGGACTCAGATTTCAACGAAATTAGTTTCATTAGAACCGTATCGCTAAATTATTGTACGGTGGTGAATGGCGTGGAAAACCGATGTCGTAGGTGACCACGGTAGCCATAAACGCCCGTTCAATTTCTATAGCGCGTATTTAAATAAATAAAAGGATATTTGAGTGTAACTTGAGCAGACGATCGAATTAAGCCACGAAACCAGTTCCGTTGAGTTCGTATCGTCGATTAGAGTCAGAATAAGTATATAGTTTGTTATTTTTAGAGATCGAGAAATTTGACGTTAAAAAGGGTAGGGCGGTTCAGGGTAAAAATAGCCTACCGGGGGAACAGTCTCAGAATGCGACGAAATTAGTGTCGTTGGGTTCGTATCGAAAAGTTATTGTCAATGTTCGCAGTTTCAAGTGGATTTGATTTATCTGGTGACCATGAAAAAAATTAAATGCGTGTTCATTTCCGGTTTCATAAAGGAAATTTTTCCATACGATCTCGGTTTTCGACGAAACTTGTCCCATTGGATTCAGAATACCTTTTTACACCAGGATTAGCTTTCTTATCAGTAACAGAAATTATATGTGGTGGTTTTTAACAAAATTTCTCACTATGAAGTTTCATGGTATTAAAATAGAAATAAAATATACCCAACTCTATACTGTACATTCTTATTCTTTCCGCCCATCCTAAGTAATTATTGGTTTCTTGCATCCCAAACCTTCGTTCTACTGTGTATTCCTTGGCTTCCAAACAACTGATTTTTCTTGGATGCCAATCCATTAACACCGTGTTCCCCACGTTTCGTTTCTGTACAAATACCCCTCATACTGTTATAACCCTAGACCTTTATCGTTCTTGGTCAAACAATATTAGAGCCGCCACAAACCATTTCAACAGCTGAAAACTTCACCAATCACTCTTCTGATTCCTCCAAATTCTTACATCTACACAAACCGTTAAATACCAAATGAAGTCCAATACCCTAATTCGATTGGTTCACAATCAACCCAGTCATTTGCGCCGCCACTAAATAATGAACGAACCAATTACATCTATTTTCTCAACCGATCTTTCACAAATCCATTCATCGTTTTGCCAAAACTCCAACCACTAAAACGTTAACCCCATGAGTACTGTGATATGTCCGGTGGTGATCGAGTTTAAGGGACAGTGGTGGCCGGATCGGCGGTTCGAAGGGGTGGAATCCGAAGGGTTTTTGCTGGCCGTAGGATGAGCTGGAATGTACGGGGCTCTGGCCGAAGGGGGAGGTCGTTGAGGCGGTCAGGTGGGAACCCTCAGATCGGAATCCGGTTGAGGCTAGGAGGCGGTGGGTGAAGGTTCAATGGTAGTGGGGTTCGGTTATCTGCTGTGTAAAGGAATGAAGTGTTCCTGGAGTGAATTGATAAAAGACAAGGCGGCTTGGTTATTTGCAGATCAAAGCAAAATTTATTCAACTTAATGAGAAAAGTTCGAAGTAGGAGTTCAAGAAGTCATGGCCTGTTTTGTTTCCTAAGCCAGTGCACTAAGATAATCTAAAAGGTAGGGGTCCAAAATCAAACCTGGACTATAAAAGGACTTGGATCGGCCTGGTAGTATAAAAAGTAATAATTTAGTTCAAACTATATTTGGTTTAATTAAATCAGTAACTAAGGTTGGTATTTTTGTTCTCAGGAGTGTTTGGTGGCTTAGGACAGAACGAAGCATGGAAGGGATTATCGGCCATCTTATTTAACTGATGTAATTAATTAGAGTCAACCTTAATTAAGTAATTTAATTAACTAATTAAATAGTGACCTAGTATAATATATTGTCTATAACTTATGTATAGGAAATCAGGTCTGAACAGGACAAACGAGGAGATGGAAGCCTTCAGCCATAACAGTGAATTTAAAAGTAATTACTTAAAATAATTGATAACTCACGAATTATATTATTTAGAATTTAACTGCATACTTATATGCTGTGTAACTCTGACATCTACAAACAGAGTGGAACGAAACAAGTGCGTTACGATTGTGGTGACGGACACAATATTCTGGAATTGACTGGAACGGGAATGAAGTCAATGAGGATTTACAGTTAAATTAAATGACTGTTTAATTTAACTGTAACTGAACCACTTCAACGTATCGAATCATGGTGAGTTAAACTCACTCAGTTACCCTTTTTATATTTTATATAAATTGGGTTGTTTTTATTTTGTGTGCTCTGCTTGCCAATGATTGATTGTTCTGCTAGTGATATATTTATCTGTTGATTTCACCGATGAAATTAAACCGTGTTTAATTTCCATGAAATACCAAATCGTTATGTTAACGATTGGATCCAACGGAGGTAACTCACCCTGTTGGTCACGTTTATTTATAAACATGTTTAATTGTTTGAATTGTTCTGTTATTTCGTTGATGTTAAATGGTTGTTATTTATCATCAGTTAACTGTGATTGATTTAGTTGTTGTTTATTGACTGGATATTCAACATCTATTTGGTTAAACCAATGAGCGGTGTTGGTTAAGTGTCCGGCAGAATATGGCCTATAAAATCGATTTTATTATAAATATTTTTCACCGTCAGGTGAATTAATAGAGTTGAGGTTATAAAATTTATTTTATAACCAGAGTTAGATTTTGAATTATATCATTTTGAATAAAAGTTATTAAAAAGGAATTAAATAAATATTTTATTTATTAAGACTTTGATTCGTTATTACTTTATTTTATAAAGTAAATGCCGATGTTAATCAGATTTGCAAGTATGAGAATAAGAGATGAATCGAATGGTTAAACTTTGATAATTGTTTTGAAAAGAAAACAATTAATGGAAATAATTTAAATTAATTATATTTTTAATTAATTTAAAGTGAAGGTTAATTGGAAATAAGCGAATCTGGGTAAAGAACTGAGTTATAGGGTTGTATAACCAAACCCAATAGTTAAATGGAATTTGTTGAGACTAGAATGAAATATTGATTTTGATTACAATTCGTATTTATCTGAGGATGAGAACGGTGTTGATCAAGGTTTGAGAGGTAATTAAAATACCCCAACTTGAACGACATCGGGATTATCTGAAGATAGTATTAGTTGGTAATCGTAAGAGACGTTAGTGGATATGTTTTGAAAATCTAAACAGCGATTTTAGCACTGTTGTTATAATACATGTTTTGTAAATCTAATATAGCGATTGTAGCGCTTTTGCTATAGTAAATGAGTTGTAAACCTAAACAGCGATTATAGCGCTGTTGCTTTGTAAATCTAAATAGTAGTTATAACGCTATTATTATAACATATGTGTTATAAATTCCTTTGTTAAAACTAATGGATTTCCGAATTTAAAAGATGATTTGAAAGAAGATTTAAGTGGGTAATTGAATATAATTATTCGAGATAGAATTAGCCAAACATAGTTATTCGGCTAAGTTGCCATTTCGTACGACTGCTAGCGTAATTCGCAGGGCTGCAGATAGTCTATGGCGGTCGGATGTTTCCTGAGGGAATCAGGCGTAACCATTGTGATCGCTGCGATCTAGAGTCGAGCGAATGGAGTGAAGTCGAATATTAGTTAATCGATCATAGTTAAATCAAATTAGAGTTATTCAATTATCGTATTTTCAAAGATTGGAATTAGAAGTTTTTAAAAGTAAATCAGTTTGTTAAAGGCCATGTGATGCTGAATGCTGAATCAGTGAACTCATTGGAGTGTCATGATTGAAACACTGTTTATTTTGATAGTTAAATCACCGACTATCAAACATGACCAATACGATTGTTGGTACGGAAAGACCGGGATCGAATTTATATTCGAAAACCATTCCGACCAACAAATACGTGAAGATCTCAGAAGATGATCGAGATGGTGCTGTGAAGACCGTGGGTTTCCATGAACGGAAGGACCACTAATATTCTCTGCCTGGCAAGCAGAGGAAAGCTGTGATTCTGTCGTGGTTGGAATCTACGGGTTGCAAGGACTTCTCGCTATTGATCCATGGGGTGATTCCTATATTGGATGCAGTAGGAGAGTGCCTTCGGTTCATCCTGTTCCTGGATGACGTATATGGACGGATGTCTGACAAAGTATTTCCAAAGGGTCACGTACGTTGATTTCTTCAAACGTACGATAGTTGTTGGCGGAGAATCGCCGTTCTCTTAGCTTACTGCTAGAGTATTTTTGTGGACGTCAATTAGTGATATCTGACGGATTTGACGATGTGGCATTCAAAGTGAATGGTGACCAGATGACAAGAGTTAATTCCGGCCTCAAGCCTCATCAACCAGGAAATGACAGAAATCGGGCAGGCAGCATGGCTATGTGGGTCGCTCCCATTAGGGTGTATGATCACCTATCTAGAGGAAATCCTATTTGTTTCTAAATCTATGTTTCGATGCTGTCCCTTGTCGGGAGACGGTTGCTGATCCCAACCGTCGGTGATATACATTCGATACACTCAAGCGAAATGAGTGGTCGGTCATGTGAGGGCCGGGTTGCAAGACGTTCTTGTTGAACCCAGTGTATTCGTCTCTAGAGATACACTATCGGAAGGTGGACCCATACCTTGTCAAGTTGGAATCCAATTCCCAATAAGCGCCTGCGAGTTTTGATTGTATACTATATATGTGGAGCGTGAGATGCAAGCGTTCCAATAGATTGTTATTTACTTGTACTTAGACATTATTATAATATCAGAAAAGATATTGGTTTCAAAACTGTTTTGGGTTATCGTAAGGGAAAAACCGTCCGTGTTTATGTGTGGATTTGGTCTTACGATTATCCTTTTTCTTTTGAAAGATTTTTGAACTCTAAAATCATGATTGGATGATTCACCCTTATTACTGTGCGAGTTTATCTCACTCTGGTTCACCAGACTGACCCGGTGTTTTGTAAATGCTCGGGTTAGGCCGGGTTTTACAGGTTCAGGTTATCGACTACTGTGAAGAGACGAGCTGGAAGAGTCCAGACGTATGATATTACTAGTATTCCGCTGTGTGTTATATGAGGACAGATTAGTATCACTGTCCAGATGTGTACTCTGATATTGTAAGTATTTCAAAAGCTTTCAATAAAGGTTATTTCTATATTATAGTTTGTTCCGCTGCGATGTGAGACTCTGTGTTGTGTTGTGTTCTTCTTCTTCTTCTATTCTAATATTTCTTTCTTTCTTATCTCACCCTCTAACTTCTTTCTACTAATGATCTGGAATGTTCGATGTCTGAATGGTCAACATGGTAGTTTGATGTTGATTTTCGGAGTCGAAAATCCCGGTTCGTTACACAGGAAGTACTATTTACATTCCATTTTTAATAAAAATATAATATATTATTAAAATATTATATATGTATTTAGGGTAATAAATAAAGTATATTTTGAAGATTAATATTTCTAAGGCATGAATTATTGTAATGATCAGTGATTTTCGTAAAAGAAGGGAATTTTTAATTCGGAAGTTGCAAGAATGGATGTTTTGCTATGAACTTGATTTATTTCGAAGTTAATAATGTTTTTCAGTTAAGGTATGAGAGGTAAATTTACCCCAACTTGATTGACTTCATTATTGACCAAGAAATGATTGAGGTTCAATAGCAAGAACCGAAGAATAAGGAGCCGCACGACGAGAACGAAGGTCGGCAGAACGTAAGAGATGGATTCGTAATATGAATTCGAGAATTGCATAAGCAATGATTGATAAGAAATTAAGAATTGGAATTAAGGAATTTAGAAACTGACTGGCGATTAGTTAAGTTGAATAATTTCACGAGTGTTGATCTGATGTTGGTTTCGGCCTTCGGGATTGATACTTAGGAAGTTCGCTTGCTAATTTACGGTCGAAGGATTTGGATATGGAGTGATAATGCATGAAGGGGAAATTTGTGATAAGAAAAATTCTGAAATTTTTAAGGACATAAAGATTTAGGTTTTAAGTTGAAATGAATTAATCATCTATATACATATATAATAATTTAAAAAAAACTAAAAATAAGAGGATTTAAATAGTAACTGAATTTGAATTCGAGTTTATTAATACAAGGATGTATGAAATCTAATAGTTAGTAGATTTAAATGAAAAAGTTAAATCGACAAGGTTGGAATTATGTAATGAACTTAATAATTGGAATTTTGTAGAGAATTTGCTTTGTAACAAATAAATTCAAAAATATGAGTCTGGAAAAAGTATATCAGATATATGAATTGGTTTAAAGATATCAAAATTGAGATTTTGAAATTAGAATGGAATTTGAGGATACTCAAGTTTTCGAAACTCATATGAAAAGTTATATATGAGTATATAGCGAGTTCAGAAGCTATTGATTTGGATAAGTAATGGTTTGAGATAACATCTTATATAAATTTATATAAGAATGAGATGTTTGAAAATATGATTTGAAAATAAAATCTTATGTAAGTTGACGTAAGTATGATTTATGAGCAGTAGGAAATGAAGTACTATATGTACACAGTATTATATGTTTTCAAAGCGAAATAAGGAAAGTACCTTCTTTCTCCTTTGAATCTCGAGCTTAGTGAAATGTGCTGCTGGTGGTAGTAGGTTGTTCGGACATAAAACTCATGAGTTGCCATTGAGCACGACTGCTAGCGTAATTCGCAGGGCTGCAGATAGCCTACGGCGGTCGGATGTTTCTTGGGGGAACCAAGCGTAATCATTGTGACTGCTGCAATCTACAGTCGAATCATAAGGGCGAAATCCACAGAGCTGTGAAGGCTTACGGGTATGGATGTTTCCTGGGGGACCCTGGCGTAACCATTGTGTACCTGCGGTCCACACGGTAAATTGTCTACCGGTGAAAGAGATGTAACCATTAGAGTTACTGAAGGTAGTATGATGAGCCGTGCGAGTATTTGAGATATCTTAGTGATAGTGAGCCACCTGTTTAATGCAGTAGTTTGTCTTCGTGACTTGATTGGTCCTGGTGACTTGATTCATTTCCATCATTTGATAATTTGTTTTCGTGATCTTGAGATAGAGCAACCAACGCTCAATGACCTTAGATTGTCTTTTGATTCTTAAAATGTCTTCTGTTGATCTGTTCATGACAAAATTCGCAGGGAAGAGATTTCCTATGGATACAGATGTTTTTTGGGGGATCCAGACGAAACCATTGTGTATTTGCGATTCATGAACAATCAACATATCAATATCACATTGACACTTTCCGTATCTGTTTCTTTAAAAATAATTTTTAAAATATTTTCACTGGGGTTGAAGCAAGGATATTTAGTACTTGGAGATTTTAGTCATGCGTCTGGCCAGCGTATGACTAACATCTATGAGGACGACAATAGCCTTGTCAGACTTCGAGTTATAAAATATTTTTAAATAAATGATTTGAAATTAAAAACATACTTAACAAAATAAGTTAAGAAAGAGATTTTCGAAGTAATAACACCAATATTTTCTGCATAGAAATTATAAAAAGGATTTCGGATTTTGTAAAATTTCAAGTTGACAATTTGTAACTTGAAAAGACGATGATATTTACACTCTTCAATGAGTGTGGGAAAAGATTTTATGGATTGGATGTAAGGAGATTGGATGTAAGGAGATTGGATGTAAGGATTTCAGACCCATTACAGTTGCGATGATGGATAAGTAACATTGACAAATGATGTTTATAATGAAAATTGTAATAATGTGAGATGAATAAATCCAAGTTATGTAGAAATTGAAATTTAAAAAGAGTGATTTTGAAAGAAATAATATGATTTTGAATCTTTTAGAAGATTAAAACGAATAAGAAATGAGAAAAAAATAGCTCAAAATAGTTTAAGATAGAAATTGATCTATGGTAATGGAATATAGTTTGAAAGGCATGAAAAGAAAAAAAAAAAAAAAAAGAGAAAAAATCGGTTTGGAAGATAAGGGCAAGTCGTATTTGATCAAAATTAAATATAAGAAAGGAAATTTGATTTTCCAAGCTAATTGAATTTGATTTGTATACAAAGAGGATTGATGACTTAAATTTCAATATTTAAATCAATTATGGGAAAATTTCCCACAATTATGAAAAAATTGAAATATACAATGGTATAACTCTAACGAACACTTCTTTTCGGGGACAAAAAGTTTTAAGGGGGGGGGGGGGAGATTGTAATGACCCGGAAATTTCGACAGATAAAATAAGGAATTAAATGAATATTTAATTATGGATAATAAATTGATACTTGGGATGGAAATTCAAAATGGAATATATGATTTTGTATATGGATTGAATTCAGAATGGTTGATTGAGGATCAAATATTTATTTTTGAATGTTTGAACTAAATTTGGTGAAAAATTGAATTGAATTTGAAATTTGATTGAAGAATATAAAATGTTGGATTAAAAATAAACGTTAAATAACGTTTGTCAAAATATATAGAAAATCAATTCGGATATGTGTGTATTTGTGCATATAAAAAAAACTGGAATTTAACAACTTAAAATATAGGGCCAAACAGAGTTATTTTGACAGTAGATAAAATTTAAAACATGAACCGACAGATAAAATTGAATTTAAAATAACATCGGGAAAACGGAACCGGAAATAGACCAAACAAAATTTATTGGATTTAGAACAGCGAAACGTAGCAGAGCGTCCAATTTTGTTACGATTGGAATTTAATTATGATAATACAAAAAATTTAATGTAGCAATAAATTGCTGTAGGATTTGATTTGTATAAGGTACAAACAAGTAAATCTCTTTCCCGTATGTTGCCTCCCCAGATATTACCTTCCTCGGTTAAAATACGCAAGCTGTTTTTCTTGCCTTGGCTCTCACGGTTCGTTCCTTATAAATTGAAACCCTCTTTTCCCAAATCCCTCACCGACAATAGTTCCCTCCTTTTCATATTTCTATGGCAGAAGCCCAATTTCTTTTTCCCAAATAAAAATCGTTTCTTTTCTATTTTTATGGCTTCAGCTAGAAAGCCTTTTCCCCAAATCGAACCATAGCCCTCCAAATCAAAATCCACTCCTCCCACCTCCGCTTGCCTGAGCGCCAACACCTTGTCATTGTCTACTCCGACCAATTGCAGCGTCGAAAAGCTCACCTGGAGCTGTTGCATCGAAACACAATACTTTGGACGTTGGGGCTCCACCTTCAGTCGAAATCATCTGTGTTGACCACCTCATCGCCGTCGCCTCGAGACTCACGCTGAAACTGTCACCTACTCTCAATTCTTCACCGATTCAAGGTGAGATATTCGCTCATGATTAAATCTTATTTCATGTAAATTGACTTGGGGTTTGAACTAGAGCTTGATGGTTGATTTTGGCATATGTTTATTGTTGGGTTTTGAACGATTACCATGACCTGCTCTCGTGAAATTCTCTGGTAAATTCAAGGAATAAATTTGTGATATCATGTTAAAAATATTTGAAAATGATCCAATTTGTTTAGCCATTTAAGTTTTTTCCAAAAATAAAACACGAAGAGAGAGAGAGAGAAATAAATAAATAATATCTTCAACCTGATAATATTTTGTAACTGTTGTAATCGGCTTGCTGCTTTGTCTTACTTATGTACCTACCGATCGTCCCTTGTAGCGATTTTAATTGTATAGCCAAAATGGCTGTTTTGTGTCGATGCCCTTTTGTTTATTTCACTTGAGAATTTGATAAAAGACTATAAATGGTGTTTGGTAGTTTTGTTTGATTTAAGTGTATACAACTTGGCCTTGCCGTGCCCAGATTTAAGCCCTCTCATCCGTGAGTTTACAGTTAAACCATTTGGAACCAACATACAACTGGTAGGATCGTTTATGGCTTGCATTCAGCTGCCTATTCCCATTTGTATGTGTACATACATATATATACACATGCAACATAGATTCTTGTCATTAGAACACTTGTAAGGTTCAACCTGTTGTCCTATGTATATGTGTTTCAGTTAGGTGATCATACCTGCAGCCGGTTGCATCACCATTCGTAAGCGTGAAAATTGCTTTGCTAAAATATGGATACATGTTCACTCTGCACACATATTACTGCCTGGATATGTTGTGTGAATACTGGTATTTGGCACTTTAGTAACTTCATTAATAATCTAGACACCTATTAAAATTGTTGATGTTTATGACACCTTTGCTGAAAGAAAACAAATATTTGGGCATCTTATAACTATGAACTTGTGGTAGAACTGTCCTACTTAGCACAATATACATATCAACTATACATGCATGCAGTTATGAAAAGTAGGACAACCCTAAATATACATAGTTGGTGTATACTTTCAATGCCATTCTATTAACTTGAAATGGTTGCTTCACTTTGATAAACTACATACAAATACGGTTGCGATGTAATCCTGATTCTTAGTTATGCTATTAGTTTATTTTATTTTAATTTTGTTTCACTGGATTTAGACAGTTAGATCCTAGTTGTTATGCATGTAGTATTGGCATGAAAATTGTAGTTGTGCTAATAATATGTAAAGTAGTGTACGAAAATTTTAAGGATAACATTGTATGTTTCTCTTTAGAAAAAAATTCTTCTTGCTGAATATATTGTCTGATATCCACTCTCCTCCAATTTTACTAATTCAGTTCTGTTAAAGTTTCTACAAATACTTCCTCTTGACAGCTAAGAAAAATATATACTAAATCTAGAATAAATAGGCAAAGGATCACTGAGTCTTACTGAGTTTAATTCAGATTCAAAACGTAATGCAAACATGGAATAGCTCAGCATGTCTACAAGGTCATTATAAATTATATAATGTTGATATGGAAGTTGGTTGAATTATAGTAGTGGTTTCCTCTCCTATATTATTTTACACAACAGCAGTTTAAAACATATCCTTTTTATACGAATGCTTGTATTCGATGTGAGTCCCAGTCTTATGCCCTTCGGAATCTTGCTATTTTTTAATAAATGCAGGTTTATATAAAATCTTCTATTTTAAACACTTTATGCTATAACCCAAAATGTGCATTTGTGCTGCACTTGAAATTGTGCCATATTCATATTTGTTATACCTACCTGGTTTTGAAATTTGGCACATTTTGGTTCACATTTCCTTCCTTTGCTTGCAGGGGTTGTTCACTACTGATCACGTTGTATATCACAGTTGTTTTAGTCTTGGCATTCTTGCCATGTAATGCATGCTACACTATATAAATATATGGACCTGTATTAAGTTTTGCTGCTTGTTGCAAGCACCGATCCTTTCTTGTTAGCCATGTGGTATATCCTGTCTCATACCCCGTTGTGCATCTCTTGTTATTCGAATCATGAGTTAGTTTATATATGTGGTGGTCGATGTACACATATGTATATATACCCCTGTATGTGTATATATATGTCATCGGCATACGTATATATATAAATCGGAATTACTCGAAGTTTAATGATGTGTTAGAATTGACTACTGTATTTTAGTTTCTATTGAAGTTAATTTGCTTGAACTATGATTTAATCCTGACTCGAGTATTTTATGTTTTGCATGGAATGCTCGGGTCAGACCCTAGTAGTACAAATTTAAAGATCACGGCTTAGGACTCGAAAATTGGAGAAGCTAGCATTCCGAAGTTAGCGCACTCTGAAGTTTTAGACAGTAAATCTTTATTTTATGTTCGACCTATATTTCATTTCGATATATAGAAAAATGTTGTATTCAAAAATCTAATTTATAAATAGAAGTTATTTCACTATCCAGTACCATGTTATATTTTTTTCTGTGTTGATTCTGTGTTTTAAACTCTATAAGCTAAATAACGAACCGTCGGTTTGAACTTTTAAGTTGGTTTAATTACCAATTTGAAGTGGTCAAATTGGCGGGACGTTACAGTATTTTTTTCTGATACAGAGAAAAAAGATTGAAATGATCATCTATGAGAAATTGGCTGAAAACAACATTATAAACAAAAATATCGGAACAAAGCTGATGAAACAGCCACAATGCCCACAACAAGATTTCGGCTCGTAAGTAAACATTAACAGTTTTTTAATAGTTACTAAATGCTCAAACCATTATATGTTTGTACCAATATTGCCTTTTACCATAATACAGTGCAAACACCTTCATATTGTCCTTTACATGTGCAACTTAAACTATTAATATAAATGCTAAAATGTCATATCATTTTTGTTTTATTCTTATTATTTAAATATCCATACAACACCTTGCATTTTTCGTATATTTGTACCACTACTGCCTGACTTTTACAATAATATAGTGAAAACACCTTCATATTATCCTTTACATGCATTTCTGGGTTTGGTCGTGTGGGAGAATAGTGTTTTTGAGGTTACTATGATACAACTCTATTAGCTCATATTCTGCGACTGATAAACTAAATAAAATCATCAGTTCATTCTATTATGCAATAGTTTACTTGTGGGGAAAGTTGATGTACCATGCAATAATGTTTCATTCCATAAAATCCTAGGAAAATAAAATATAAACCGGAGAAATTGAAGGATATTCGACGATTATGTGTTCCTTCCTGGAAATTGGATAATATTAGAACACAATACATGGTTTTTGCCAAATAATCCGTTGGCAAAAAGCTAAATGATCATAGCATTGCATTTCTTATACCAATCCTTATTTATTTATTATTTTGCAGTTCCGACTATGCATTATTTGTGATGAAACTCATCGAAAAATTGGACAGAGACAAAAATCTACCAGAGGAATATAAAAAGGAAGATATCAATCTTCTCCGTGCTAACACGGTGTTCAACATACTGAAAGACCCACCACGAAGTTGGGATATTATGAGTTACTTTGCAAACTCGTCCCCAGAAGAAATTGAAAACGCAGTGAAGAAGAAAGAACATGAACGACGGAAACACTGAATTGTTGATGTAGCACCTGTTTTAATTCAATTTGAATTTGTTGTTTAGACATTTAGTTGCTAATTGTAATTGAGTTTTAGTAATTTGAATTGATGTTAAAGTAGTGGCTGAACCTGGATTAAAAAATTGTGGTACAGACAGAATTGTACCTGTACAAATTTCAACCTACACGTAGTTAATTGCTCTGTTTTAATTTCATACATTGTAGTTGAAGCTAAATTGATTGTGACTTGCTGTTTTAATGAAAATTCAGGTTGCAGCCTGTTGTTCAGATTGGCTTATGTCTGATGTTTCTATGCAATAAGAATTTTGGGAGAATTGATGTTTTATGGCAACTGTATATTGGCTTTTTGAGATCTTTGTGATCGTTTGGTGATTATTGTTTGGTGTATGTGTTGATTTATGCTTATGTCTTTGAGATCTTTGTGATCATTTGACTTTTTGAGATCTTTGTTATCATTTGACTTTTTGAGATCTTTGTGATGGTTTGGTGGTTACTGTTATGTGTATGTGATGGTTTGGTAGTTACTGTTATGTGTTACTGTTCGATTAACCATTATGTGTATGGGTTGCGTTATGCCTGATGTTATGTGACGAATGTATAAATTAAAGTGCTATAAACAAATAGCACTACTATAAATAATTGTTTAGGCATACCAATCTAAAATAAAAATGAATTATTTAATCAACATAACCATAAATGAATCTACTGTATCCTAAATTAAAAACGCTATAAAAAATAACATTTTTATAACTAATTGTTTATGTATATTAATCTAAAATAAAAATAAATTATTCAAACAAAATAACCATAAATGAATCTATAACCAAAATACTTCATTCAACCGACCAAACCCAGAAACGCAAACCAAATTCAGACTCCAAGTTAAATCGGGTACATATGGATATAAAAGAAGACAATATTCAAAACATAATCAGATACCCATGCAAATAAATATACACCAAACAATGTAAATGTTTGTAAAGGACAACCAAATTCAAACCTAACCGAGTACATATGAGACTCGAATGACAGCAGGACTCAACCCCTAAGCAAGCACCTTTAATAACCAATTTATACCAAGAACATATTAGTTAACCAAACAATATAAATGATTGTAAAGGACGGCTGGACTGATCCCTAAGACAAAACCTCTGTAAACCAATTTATACCGAAAACATAATGGTTAATCAAACAATATAAACGATTGTAAAGGACATTCAGATTTAAACCAAAGCAAGTACTTACGAAACTCAAAGGACGGCTAGATTCAAGCTTGGTCATGTACTTTTCAAAACTCAAAGGACGACTAAACTCAAAGGCCTAATCGGGTCGTTCAACAACGATTATGCACCCAGTAAGAATTGTTTAACCAAGCAGGTACCAATGACATGTAAAACACATCCGACACAAGGATTAATCGGGTACCTATGACACGTAAAAGACTTCGGGATGCAACGCTTAATCGGGAATCCCAGCAATTATTCTGCACCCAGTAGGGATTGTTTAACCGAGCGGGTACCCATGATACGTAAAAGACATTTAGACACAAGGCCTAATCGGGTACCTATGACATGTAAAAAGCTTTCGGACGCAATGCCTAATCGGGTCATTCAGCAACGATTCTGCACCCACTATGGATTGTTTAACTGAGCGAGTACAATGACATATAAAACACATCCACACCCAAGGCCTAATCAGGTACCTATAACACGTAAAAGACTTCTAGATGCAAGGCTTAATCGTGACTCCAACAATGATTCTGCACTCAGTAGGGATTGTTTAACCGAGCGGGTACCCATGATACGTAAAAGACATTTAGATACAAGGCCTAATCGAATACCTATGACACATAAAAAGCTTCCGAACGCAAGGCCTAATCGGGTCGTTCAGCAACGATTCTGCACCCAGTAAAGATTGTTTGACCGAGCAAGTACAATGACACGTAAAACACATCCGGACACAAGGCCTAATCAGGTACCTATGACACGTAAAAGTCTTCTGGATGCAAGACTTAATCGTTTACTCCAACAATGATTCTGCATCCAGTAGGTATTGTTTAACCGGGTGGGCACCCATGATACGTAAAAGACATTCAGACACAAGGCCTAATCGGGTACCTATAACATGCAAAATGATTCCGAACATAAGTCCTAATCGGGTCGTTCAGCAACGGTTCTGCACCCAATATGGATTGTTTAACCGAGCAGGTACAATGACACGTAAAACACATCCGCACACAAGGCCTAATTGGGTACCTATGACACGTAAAAGACTTATGGATGCAAGGCTTAATCAGGTACTCCAGCAATGATTCTGCACCCAGTAGGGATTATTTAACCGAGCGGGTAGCCATGACACGTAAAAGACATTTAGACACAAGGCCTAATTGGGTACCTATGACATGTAAAAAGCTTCCGGACACAAGGCCTAATCGGGTCATTCAGCAACGATTCTGCATCCAGTAAAAATTGTTTAACCGAGCGGGTACAATGACACGTAAAATACATCCGCACACAAGGCCTAATTGGGTGCCTATGACACGTAAAAGACTTTTGGATGCAAGGCTTAATCGGGTACTCCAGCAATGATTCTGCACCTAGTAGGGATTATTTAACCGAGCGGGTACCCATGATACGTAAAAGACATTCAGACACAAGGCCTAATCGGGTACATAATTGTATGCATTAGCTTCAATTACCATACTATAATTGTTTTAAAAATTAACTATATTTCAAAAATTAATTAGCAGAAAATGCTATATTGAAATAGCATACGGCATTACCCAAATTAACACATAAAGTAGCATCACATAGTTTATTATTGCACAACTACTAATCAAATAGGTCAATCAGTTTAACATCATACAAAACAAAACACTAAATCAATATAGCATTAGTCTGTTGAATTAATGTAGAAAATAGCTGGTAAAAACACGCCACAAACAACAAACATAACTATGCATGATTTACAAATAAAATTTATAAAACAAAATAAATGAAAGTAAACACACAAAAATGGCATTAGTATTTATAAATGACAAAGAAAATAGCAGATAATAAAATACCAACAGTCACAAACACAACAGTGCATATTTTAAACAAAATATGCAAAAAAAAGTAAAGCAACCACATAAGTTTCACAAATACAAGTTAAATTTATATTAATAAAGTTATCCAACCACTTTTATTTTATATAGCTAATAATCTAATCAGCCAATTACTTTTACAATATACACAACAAAATGCTAAATTAATATAGCAATATACTGTTTAATTGATGTAAATAATAACAGGTGATAAAATGCCAGCAACCACAGACACAACACTTCATAATTTAAACAAAAAAAACACAAAATATAATAAATGAAAGCAGAAATATTAAATTTAGAAATACAAGTTAGATTTATATTAATAACAACTCCGCATGTAACATGTCCCAATAACCAATAAAAAATAACAACATACTAAGTAAGTATATAGTAACATATCCAATGGAAAAAAAACTGAAAAATAAAATTCAAATTTAAATCTTCTTTGAAGCTTGGCAATTCCTCTTGTTATGTCCAACTTGATCACACTTGCTGCATTTATTCCGCTTATTCTGAGAATAAGAAAAGCCACCATGTCTTTTACTAGAAGGTCTTCCAACACCTCGAATTTCTTTAGGCGGTCTAATTACAATTTCATCTTCAGTAACAATTGGCTTACCGACAGTTGGAATTGGATTAATAGCATGTGCATAACTAGCTCTAAAAGCATAAGCTATAAAATAATATTCCACAAATTCATATACCGATATCCTTGATTTATTCATACACTTAACAGCACGTGCACATGGAAAACCTGTAACTTTCCACTGGTTACAGCTACACAATCTTGTTTCAAGATCAACATGATGTGAAATAGGAGATCTAACTTCAAAAATATTTTCATCAGACCTATATGCATTCCATCCAAACCCATCTTCAACTAACTTTGACAATCGTTGCTCCATGACTGGACATAAAACAGTAGTCCACTTATGGCATTCTTCCCTCCGCTTTGCCATTTGTTCCATTACTTTCACTCGAATTCCATCTAGACAAGATGTAATCGGCATAAACCTTTCATGCACAATCCAAGAGTTAAAGCTCTCAGCCACATTTGAAGAATATTCTCCATACCTTCTACCTTGAAAAAACAAATCTGCCCAATGTTCTAAAGGTTTATCTTTAAGGAAGTGTATTGCGACAGCACCTCCAATTTCTTTAAATTTTAATATATAACGTTAAAATCAAATAGATTGGAAGATCGAGTTATAAGTTTAAACAAATCAACAATTGATGTATCACCCTTGCAAGGTTTAACCACTAAACCAATATTTTGCTCCATATGAAATGTGTAATAACTATGAAAAGAAGATGGTAACACTTTCGGAACACCTAAGAGCAAACCCTATTGACGATCAGACATAAAAACTAATTCACGATCTTCATGAAGCATCTCTTTTAGATTCTCTAAAAACCAGGTCCAATTTCATTCATTTTCATGTGAGATGACTCCCATTGCTAGTGGAAAGAAACCTGAAAAAATGCATTACAAATTTAAAATGCTAACATAAAAAAAACTGATATACCATAACTATTTACAAAATATAAATCAATTCGATATCTTACAAATACCATGCTATATGTAATTAAAAAATGCTAAAGTAAACTATCATAATATATGTCATGACTAAATCACTAAAACAAATAAAAAAGAAAAGCAGCAATATGATGCAGAAAAAAAAAGGTAAAGTAAAAAAGCGTAATGTATCTTAGGATGAGAACTGAGAAACAAAGTCATATGATACACAGGAATCTTATAGTACACAAGGATTTAAAAATGCTAATGTAACCTAGCGTAATGAATTTCGTGACCAAATTAATGAAGCAAATAGAAAAAAATGAAACAATATGATAAATAAAAAAATTGCTAAAGGAAAAAGAGTATCATGTACTTTAGTATTGCAACAGTTAAATAAATAGGAAAAAAAGCGGTCTTATAATATTTCTATGTCAATCTCTCTCTCTCTCAAAAAAAAAAAAAAAGAACAACACAGACGCACAGAATAACAGAGAAAGCAAAAGGGAAACAAAATAAGCAATATAATACAAAGAAGAAAAATGCTAAAAAAAAAAAACTTAATGTGCTTCAAATTCACAGCAGTGTTTTTTTTTAAATACACTCTTATAAGAAACAAAGATTAAAATGCTAATGTAAAATGTCATAATATATTTCATGAATGCATAGAAAATAAAAGCAATAATATACAATACAATGAAAAAAATACCTGCATTATGTATTCCATAGTATTAAACAAACAAAAAAGGCAGCAGTAAAATAAGAAAATAGAACATGCAGTATTTCAATATCTGTCTGTCAAATAGAATTTGTAAAACTATGAACAAAAAATGCTAGCTAGATTAGCATTATCAAATATAACGCAAATGAAATGCAATATTCAGTGTTATAAATATATGCAATATGTTATCCGTATAATGGCTAGTAGCCCTAGCCCAGAAATGTACAGCATGTACGACAACCTTACACCAAAGAAAGGCAGCCTCTAATCTGGATTATAGCATGCATGCCAACTTGCATTAATTAATTACAAACCCAAACCTATTACAGTGAAAAAACCTAATGTTATATTGTTATATAGCATGATAAGCCTATTGTCAATTCTAGAGCAACCAAGGGAAACCAGAGATATATCATCAACTGAAGGAAACAAGTAGATTTTTTTTTGTAAACAAATACTTGTCAGCAACAATATTTTTCAATGATGTAATGGTACTTGAAAATTTGAACTATAAAACAAGATTCAATTCTGACAAAAACTTAAACATTAGGCTAGGGCTGATCAAATCTAATTCAACAAATCATCAAAACTGAATCCACTAGCATGAAATTCACCAACATTCCCATAAAATACATGAACTTCACCAAAAATCGCATACTAAAGAATTCAAAAACAAAATACTAAACAACTTAAAAAAATAAAAGACAAAGACCAAAACTCAAACCTTGGTTTCCATTTTTTGCAGTGGCTGCTAATAAAACTCCTGGCCTACCGTTTAAAAATGCTGCATCTAGAAATATAAGAGGACGGCAATGTCGAAAACCAACTAAGCAAGCATTAAATCCAATGCAAACTCTTTGAAATTGCTGACTCGACGGATCAACATCCTAAGCAACATAATTTCCTGGATTAGTTTTCTTTAAAGTCTCCAAATACCAATTTAATTAATTATGTGGCATAGCATTATCTCCATAAATTTCCTTCAAAGCCGATTGTTTTCCGGAGTATTCAAAATAATAAGAAAGATCAAAATTAAACTCTCTTCTAAATTCAGCGATAATATCTTTCGGCTTCTTCATCGGGACATCTCTAATTTGATCAAAAATCAAAGATTTAATAAATCTACTAGAAATTTGGACTTTCTTAACATCCCTTAATCCAGCACCACACGTATGTGCAAAGTTATAAGTTCTAATAAAGCAACGAAGAAGCTGTCTAGGATCCGAAGAAGCATTTAAATTGAATTTACATCCTTCCTTATTCTAAGAGCATATGATAGATATTCTTTCAGGATAGTTTTTAACAAAAATCAATTCATGTCCTTCTTTTATTTGATAAGCCATTAGAAACTCCCTAAAATCTTCAGCACCACTAAAACAATAACCAATAAAATCCATAAGATTCAATTGACACCCTTTCTTCATGATATCTTTCAAATAAGAACGTAATTCACCACAAGACTTAATGTTATAAGAACTAGAACAAACTAAAATACTCTGCTGATTAGAATTGACTGAAAAATTACTGTCAACATTGAGCTCCAGAGCATGATGGCACAACTTAACAGTGAAAACAAAAAAAGGACTCTTCTTATAAATTTGAAAGCACAATATTGTATGCAAATCCGAATCAGTATCAACTGTGATAATCTTACTTTCCAAATTATATGATTTTTCAATAGAACGAGGAGTAAGATGTGTTCAATATTCACATATGCTATTCTTAACAGCAATTAAAGCACAACTCATGTCCAGTCAAATAGAGTAGCTACACTCATCAAGTAAAAATAAAACCAAAATGCTATTCCCAAGATTGCTCCTGCCAAAAATTATATAGATTCAGATATAAATAACAAATGATATTATAAGATGTCAAAAAACCATGTACAGTCAAAATAAATATTAAACAGCAAGAAAAGGCTAAGTGCACATAGCATTAAAATCTAAAAAAAAAATCAGAACATCGTATCCAAATACATACCCTTCTTCTTCTCTACTGATTGAAACTAAATCAGACATGACGCAAATAACCTGTAAATTCATAAGAAAATAAGATCAACAAAACATAACAAAAAAAGTAAATAATAGATTGAATCGATCGAAAATAAAAACCTAAATTAGGGTAAAATTACCTATTGAGATCGATTTAATAAAAGAATCGAAATAATCCAATTAATGATGTAAAATGCACGTAATCAATGAATGATTCGAGTTTCCATTTGAATTAAAAGAAAAACGAAAGAGGGAAGGAAAACAATTAAAAACAGAGCATTATTTACTTAGACCTAAAAATAAGCTGAAGTTTGGCCTTTACGTGAAATTATATGAGCCGCGTTTTTTGGGCCAAAAAAATTTAAAACTTTGTCCTCTAGCCCATTTTCCACTATATAAAAATGTATATTTTTAATGTCAGCGTATTTTCCAATAATAAATCTTTTTGCAAGATTCATACATACATTAAATGTACATTTTAATGTACACACACATTTACCATCCTTGAATGTTTTATATGGTTCATGCATACATTAAATTGTAATTTTAAATGTACACATACATTTACCATACTTGAAACTTTTTATATTACAAAGAAAAATGTAATCCATTTTATATTGTATATAAAAAATGTAATCTTTTCACATATAGTAGTTTACAAAGTAATTAATCAGCTGACTAAGCATGATGGGACAACACTTATTATTCATTCAAATTTCAAATGAAAGGGAATAAAAGGAAAAATGAATGTTTGATTCATTTTCTCTGATTTCATTTCATGACATTAAAAATGAGGTTTTTAAGGAAAACATGTTTTTACATTTAAAACATGTACATTTTTTTATGTTCTCATTTACCTTAAAAATTGTAAACTTTATATTTTTAGCTCCTTTATATTAAACACATGTTGCATAAAAATATAATCCATTTCATTGCATATAAATATAATCTTTTTATATTGCACAAAAATGTAATCTTTTTATATTAAGTAAAAATGTAATCTTCTTACATTGAATAAAAAAAAGTTGTCTTTTTATATTACATAAAAATGTAATTCTTTCCTATTCTTTTCTTTTGTAATCTTTTTATTTACATTGAAAATGTGAGATTCTATGTAATCTTTTATTTACATTGAAAATGTGAGATTCTATGTAATCTTTTATTTACATTGAAAACGTGAGATTTCTTTATGTAAACACATTACTGTTAAACTATGAAACTTTTTAATCATTCTATATTACATGAAAAACATAATCTTATTTTTTTTTCAAATTCTAACGCATTTTCAATTTAAAAATTTTTAAAATAAAATTTTAAATTGGTTCTTAATTTCCGGTTTGTTACATTATTGTTCGCATGTTGCTCAACGTGCATCCCTGATTCATGTCCAAAATAGATTCGTAACAATGTCAAATTGATGCTCGAAAATGAGTACGAAGCAGGAAATATTTCTATACAAAAATCGCATGGAAAAGGTCGACGCACGACTAGCACTATAAGAAAACAGTGATTTTATAGCAGACGAATCTGTCGTTGAACATGTATTAGCGACAGATAGCATTAATTGGTAAATTTCACGTCGGTTTTTTAGTGACCATTTTGCGATGGAAGTTAACGTCAATTCTCCGATACTTTATTGTCATTTGTCAATATATTTAAATTTAATTTTAAAAAATTTACCGATATTTTACCGATGGATATATATTTCTTTAATATAATTTAATTTTTTTTCCATCAGAGATCCCTTGCTAAACATCAAGGGATTATAAATGAATAATTTCAACTTTTGCTTCACCTTAGATATTCGTCGGTAATTCGTCACAAGTGCTACCATTTTAGCAAGGTTACTGGTGATGGTAGTTTTTATTTCTATCGGCAATCACACGCAGATTTGTAAAACCCACTCGTATTCCCTTTCTATTCCGTCGGTAAATGTTACTACAATAAAATACTAATTTACAACTGACGGACGCCAATGTTAATTAAGATACTTAGTTAATATAAACTCAAAAATAACATCATTCATAATCAAATAACGACATAGAATATCAATTGACATACAAACACGATACATAATTAAGTTGCTAAATTGAATACATAATCAATACTTTCATAAAAATTATGGAATAATAAAAGACAATGTATATTTTATAGTCAAATCATACAAATACCGAATACGAAAACAAGAATAGCAAACAGAAGCACCAAAATTGATTCGCCAAAGAACGCAAACCACCAATGGAGATGGTTCCCAACATGGATTTACATGGATACAAGTAATATCAAATTACAAACATGTATGCCTCAAGTTGACAACTAGACACTACAAGAAAACTCTTAGATATGTGCACCTTTCATTTACATAATATATGTACAGTTAATGAGAATTAGTTAAAGGCATACTACGAAGATTTCATTGCTTATACAAATAATTTTGAGCATTAGTCGAGGCAGTTTATAGCTTCAAAATTTTAAAGTACTTAGAATCCTTGGTTTGTCTATTCAATATAACAAAACCAGTATACCTAAATATTAGTTTTCTTATTTTAAATTTTGAAATATAGAAAGATAAATCTTAACATACTCTTAAGTAAGACATATATAATGCATGCATCAACAAAATGGAGAAAAGAAGATTCATTATACTAATGTCCTTAGTTGTCTTTAGGAAGCTTCTATATATTTCTATATCTTTAGGACATATGAACGTGGAAACGAGTTTATTATAGTGATGTCAAGTTATGCCCTTATCAGATGATGATCCCATAATACTTCGAATTTCACTGTTAACAACAAAATTTTTTAATTTCATTTTCTGTAATTATCATAACAATTAGTGATCCATAAATGGTTGATTTAGTATTTGATATTCATTTATTCAGTCTGTCAGTAAACATTGGTTTCACTAAAAATATCAGTATTCACTATTCATAACAATTTCCAAACTTTGGAAGTAGGATTCACATGCATTCCTTTGATTTGCTCCTTTAGAATATAAAGATTCTGATATAAGGATCGTATAAAAAGAAATATTAACTGTCTGGAATATAAAGATTCTAATATCAGGAAGACGTACCATGCCAGGACATTGAGTGTAGTAACCCGTAACTTCCCCGTGAAGGAAGAACGGATTGCTTTGAGAACACGACAAAATAGAAAGCAAACAGGAGAACATTTCATTGTTTATTACAACAATTCCATCAGATACAAGAGAATACAGAGTATAAATGAATATTACACATCCGATAAATATCAGAGATTACAATAATTTACATAGCAGCGGAAAAACAATACAAAACACAACTGAAAGTAATACACAAATACAGAGCTTTCCGAGCATTGTTCCAGCTGTAAATCAGGATCCTATGAATAAAAATCGGCAAAACCAAAACTACTACCTGCCTGTGTCGAAAATAAGGGCACCTAGAGTTTAGGTCAAAACAATAAACTCCAGGTCAGTCATGTGACTGGTGTGAGAACTAAAACAGTTATTAATATTGGTTTTTTAAAATTCGGTAAATCAAGGGACCACACCGTATAACACGGAACGGGTTTCCTCCCAAGAATACTAGTGCATAAAACAAACAGCGCAATGCTAAGTAAAGAAAAATGAAGTTGCTATAAGACCCAGGTCCCATCACACAATGCAAGGCAAGCCGGAGGATAGGGTTTTACATTATAACAGCCAAAGAATGCTTGATATGCGAAATTTTATCTTTTGATTCTTAATCAGACTCCAACTGTAAATTAGTAAGAGAACGATTCCCTAAGTATTAACCCCGCAGGCCGAAACCAACATCAGACCAATACCCAGGAAACCACCCATCTTAGCTCGTTTCCAGTTAGTTTCAGATTTTACATACAATCATAAATATCAATCATAGGCGGCATAGCTACCATCTACTATGTCGCCATACTAGGCTCTACAAATAAAACTGAAATATCTCGTATTGGAAATTGGATTTCCGTCATGAGTCAAGGCAAGGGGCAAGCTCCTCTCCGCTTCGAGACACTCTAGCAAATGACTCAGGACTACACACTCTGGGTAAACCCTCAATCTTCAGGGCCAGTCCTCTCTTACGTTTGAGGATTGACAATTCTTGAACACACGTTTCCCCATCCAAACAGACCTATATCCGAGGCGCCTCGCATTCCAATAACCACATAGGTAAAAATAATATAAATGTCAGCCAGTTTAAGCACTAACACTACCTTTAGCTAGAAAGAAACGTCGTGTTCTCCCTGCAGTCACTATCCCGTTTTTGACTCATACCGAGGTGTGAGGCTCGCGAATCCGCGCCATACACAAAGCTATGCTACGTAGGCCGTGCATTGATCATCAATCACAAGACTTTGCTTTTCTACCAAAGCCTTGATCATTTGCCACTTAGGTATGCCACATAGGCAATTCACTCCATGCTACTGATGTCCATCGATATACAACCTCTGAGCTCGTACGTCTCAGAGAAGGGCGTTAAGAAAGAGAATAAATTCTCTGTCGAAAAACAGATGTATATTTAATAGAGATCAATCAATACAGAATAAAATCCAGTGTTAGACACACAGTCCATTTACAAGTTCGTTCTGGGTCTGAACGAAACCGGAGGCACTTTCCTCGCATATCCATCGATCTCCAAGTACGTCTGGACGATCACCAACTGATTCCATCATCTTGGGTGTACAGCCCAATCAAGATCATTAGTAATCACCCAAACGATGTGAAGACTTACGGTCTTCAACCACGGTCTTCATCTTCGACATATCGTCGAATCAGTTATCCAGAATGGGTATAAACCCGGCCTTTCTGAATAACCCGCGTATATAATAAACAAATGTTACACAAATACAACATACGCCTCATTCCAATTCATCAGTCACTAACCGTAAATTAGCAAGAGAACAATTCCCCAAATATTAACCCCGAAGGCCGAAACCAACATCAGATCATTACCCAGGAAACCATTCAACTTAACTGATCCCCAGTTAGTTCCTAAATTTCACATTCTTAGGGAAAGGTTCCCATTAATTTTATCAAAGATAAATTCTTTTAAATTTATTCTTTAATCTCCCTTTGGATGTCAATTCAAACCATGTCAGGGTTTTCCAAACTAGTCGGGATTAGCGAACCACACCGAAGTAATTATTTATTTTATATCCCAATCCCAACCTATTCATCCCATGAAGCAAAACTGGTAATACTCCATCTCTAACACCACGGTGTTATCGGTAAAATTAATTACCATTTCACGTTCAAATCTAATTAAAGATTTAACTATCGCTTTGGAGCAAAACTGGTGATACTCCATTCTTATAAGAACCCGTAACTTCCCCAGTAAGGAAAGCCCGGATACTTTGAGAACAACACACAAAAAAGCTCAGACGAAAGAACATTTCATTGTTATTACAACAATTCCATCAGATACAAGAATATACAGAGTATAAATGAATAAATTACATTCGATAAATATCAGAGATTACAATAAATTACATAGCAGCGGAAAAATATACAAAACACAACTGAAAGTGATACACGGATACAGAGCTTTCCGAGCATCGTTCCAGCTGTAAATCAGGACCCTGTGGATATAAATCTGCAAAACCAAAACTACTAGCTGCCCATGTCGAAAATAAGGGCACCCAGAGTTTAGGTTAAAACAATAAACTCCAGGTCAGTCATGTGACTGGTGTGAGAACTAAAATAGTTATTTAAAACTTTACTTTAAAGATAGTAATTCAAGGGACCACGCCGTATAACACGGAACGGGTTTCCTCCCAAGAATACTAGTGCATATAACAAAACAACGCAATGCTTTTTGGAAAAATAAAGCTATTATAAGACCCAGGTCCCATCACACAATGCAACGCAAGCCGGAGGATAGGGTTTTCCCTTATAATAGCCAAACATGCTTGGTACGTTTAAAACAAATCACTTGATACTATAATAAGTGTATAGTGTCAAAACAATTCAAATCATAAATATCAATCATTGGCGGCATGGGTACCATCTATCATGTCGCCGTACTAGTTCTACAATTAAAACTGCAATATCACATATTGGAAATTGGATTTCCGTCATGAGCCAAGGTAAGGGGCAAGCTCCTCTCCGATTCAAGACACTCTAGCAAGTGTCCCAGGACCCCACTCTGATCCTTGGATCTTCAGGGCCGGTCCTCTCTTACTTTTGAGGATTAATTATTCCTGAACACACGTTTCCTGGTCCTTACAGACCTATATCCGAGGCGCCTCGTATCCAACAACCACACAGGTGAAAAGTATATAAATTTCAGGGCTAGTAGGTCACTGACGCCACCCTAGCTAGAAAGAAACGTCGTGCTCTCCCTGCAGTCACTATCCCGTTTTTGACTCATACCGAGGTGTGAGGCTCGCGAATTCATGCTATACACAAAGCTTTGCCACACAGGCCGTGCTTTGATCATCAACCACAAGACTTTGCTTTTCAACAGAAGCCTTGATCAATTGCCACTTACGCGTGCCACACTGGCAATTCACTCCATGTGACTGATGTCCATCGATATACAACCTCTGAGGTCGTACGTCTCAGAGAAGGGCGTTAAGCAAGAGAATAAATTCTCCGCCGCCAAACAGATGTATATTTAATAGAGATCAATCAACACAGAATAAAATCCAATGTTAGACACACAATCCATGTAACAACCCGTATTCTACGCATCATAGGATCGTAGAATATTTATTTCTTTTACATACGAAGTCTTATGGTCATGTAACTTTGGGAGACGACTATTGGGGTCATTTCCCATGTTCATGATTTTTGTCGATTTTTAAGTGACCATTTTACCCCTAGTTGGCACTGTTTTGGCCATAACTTTTGACTGGAAAGGAATTTTGACCTGAAACCACTTCCATTGGCTCAGGATGATGGTTTACAATTCTGTAGAGTGGTAACATTACCCAAACGGACTCACCGTTTGGGAGATATGGCTGAAACAAGTTTCAGATGGTGAAAAACAGCTTAATTGGGCTTAACCGGGTGATCAACAGCTGGCCCAATGGGGGATTTCGGGATTAGGGTAAGGAGGAGACTGAAATCAATTAGAGAACGATCTTATCCTCATTTCTCAGCCGTCACATTCATTCTTGAACCCTGACAATGGCTGCCAATGTCTAGAAACATCCCCAAATCACTTTCTAATCAAGTTTTGGCTTAATCTACATCAAATTAAGGAGAGAAAACACGAAAGCAAGGTTGGAGCTGCTGTTAGACGTTAGAATTCACCCAAATCAGCGAGATTTCCGTTCTGAGAATTTTATTTGTGGCCAAGGTGAGTGATTTGCATAGTTTTTGCACTAATTACGGTAATTAAGGGTAATTAGTGAAGATTAGCGAATTTATACACTAATAAATTCTGGAAAAATATCTATAAATTCGAGAATAATATTTTATGCCTCTGGTAGAAATTTGGTTTAATTTGGTTAAGTTTTGTTAACCATATGATTAGTTTTGCTTAAACATGCTTAAGGGAAATATGGGGTTTTGGGTATATTTGATCCATTTTGACATGTAAATTCATTGTTTTGGTGTTTGTGGTTATTTTGCCATGTTGCTACGACTGTTTGAAACGATTTGTGATTGATTAGAATAGTTAAATTGGTCGAAAACGTCGTCAAATGGCGTAAAACACTTGCTGGAAAAGTTGCAGGAAAAGTGCAGGTTCTGGACCGGATCGGATCGGATATGGAGGCTCGGATCGGATGAGTTGAACTGGGCAAATGATCTGATCGGATATGGAGGCTCGGATCAGATGAGTTGAACTAGGCAAGGGATCTGATCGGATCGGAACTTGACACTTGAGACAACTGGCAAAAAGGAAGGCCACGCTAATTGAACTGGGATCGAACCGGATAAAGGAGGAGAGATCAGATCGACTTAAGGACGAAGGGCTCAGACTGAATTAAGGCGAAGGGATCGGATCGGAGCAAATGAAGGACGAGGGAGCGGATCAGAGCGGAAGTACGAACTGGATGGGAGATGGCACCCAACCCGACCCGAAGTGGAACACCCGACCCGACCCGACGCAACGCTGTGGACCCAAACCGAACCGCTACAGAGGAAGACCCGAACCGCTACAGGAGAAGACTACGAACCAACTCAAAGTAGAGGACCCGACCCGAACAGATGACTAGAAGGGGAAACCCGACCCGACCCAGTGTTGACCAATAACCCGAGATGTAAAGGTAGTCCAATATGGGAAGTTAGAGCGCATGATCCAGTTAGGAACCGATGAGTTCACTTCATGATTGGGCTTTGCTGCGGGACGTGTGCCAAGGTGTCGTCGATGTCTATGACTTTGGATCACTATGTATGGGAGGTACGTGAATGGATTCCGGGCCACAGTGGCCTAGGTACAACTAAAGGGCTATAAACCAATGAAGTGGGGTCATTTGTAAAGATTTGGTCATGACTCCATGTGGTAAGCTTGGTAGTAGCAGTAGTTGTACAAGTTGAACTCCGTCACTACTTCGATGGGTCTAGTGATTGACAGTGGTGGACATCGTATGCTTTACGCACTGAGTGAGAGATGTGAGGATGGTTGCTATGGTTGATTTTTTTGGCATCATTATGACTTACACACCCACCCCCGTATTCTTTGCACTATTTATTATGGCACCTTGGAGTATTGTACGGTATGTGGTACTAACTCTTTGGTTGCAGGTCCAAGTTCAGGTATGGTTTAGTATACCTGTTATTATTCTGTTTAGATGCTTATCGCTCATACCAGGCTTTATGTCTGACCCAGAGTTTTATGTCTCCTCTTATTACTGTGGGTGCTCACACGAGCAGACTAGAGACAGGTTAGCTGGTGATGCACGGGTAGATGATCCGGAGACGAGCAGGAGGCTTCCACGTATGATATATATATAGTATTCTCCCTGTGTTGTTGAAGATCACTGCTTGGGCATTGTAGTGCATCTTCTACTTCAGTTTTCTTTTGTTTTAGAGACAGTAAATTTGGAAAGTTGTAATAAGCTGTATTTGGATTTCCGCTGCTCTGATGTTGATGTTGGTTTTAGTTATCAGCTTATGCACTGTCTCACCTGTTTTATATCAAATATGTTATTATTATATTTTATTCCATGCGCTGTGAGATATTCTATAGGTTCTTTGGTAGTTAATTCCCTTCTTTCCTTTCTTCTGACGACCGTTCCGGGCTAGTCGGGCATGTGTACAGCGCACTTTCGGAGGAAATGCAGGCTGGTGCGGGGCGGGCCGTCACACTTGGTATCAGAGCTCTAGGTTGCGTAGTTAACCTAGGGAAGTTATCAGGGAGAGATAATATACGTATACGAGAGAGCGTATTTGTGATTACTTTGGTTTTTAAAAGCTATATATGTATATACTATTAGTAGTATAACGGTTAAGTCATACTGCACTAGCACCACTATGGGGTCGTTAATCGTTTCCTTTTACAGATTGACGATGAGCCGATATAATAGAGGTGCTGGTAGGGGAGCCAATAATGGGAATGCTGCTGACATGAGGATGATATTTACTGACCTCATGAGAGAGATGCTTAGAGATGTGCAGAGGGCAGCTCCCAATGGTGGAAATGGTGGTGGTCCAATAGTGCAGGCGCCGAGGGTCGACTTCGCCAAGCTGAATAAGGATTATACTGGCCTCGGTGGGAAGCCATTCCACGGAATGGAGTCAGCTACGGATGTTCAGGATTGGTTGGATAGTTGCGAACGTATCTTCGAGGATTTGGGTATCGAGGATGCGATGTAGAGAAAGCTAGCGTCCCGTCAGCTGCAAGGGCGGGCAATGAATTGGTGGAATGCTATAAAGGCAGCTACTCCCGAAGATCAGATTACTTGGGAGCAGTTTAAGGTCCGCTTTAGCGAGAAGTTCATTCCAGCTGCTCAGAAGTCAGTGTTGTTTAAGAAATTCTTGGAGCTCAAGCAGAATGGCAGAGCTGTCTCGGAGTATATTGCTGAATTCGACACTTTGTCGAAGTATGGGTTATCTCTTATTGATACTGCCGAGAAGAAAAATGAGAAATTCATAGCTGGTTTGGATCAGTACTTAGGGAAAAGGCTTATCAACCACATCGATGAGACATTTGAATCGATTGTGGGGAAAGCATTGAGGTCAGAAAGTCTCTACCCTAAGTCGAAGACTGAGGTTGTATCTGCTGAGGAGCCAAAGCCATAAGCAAGTGGTGGAGGCAAAGGTGGTTCCCAGAATAAGAGAAAGTAGAATCAGACTAAGGATGGCCAGAAGAAAAAGAATAAGCAAGATGTTGAGTGCTTCAGCTGTGGTAAGAAATGCCATTATGCTAGCAATTGTCGGGCCAAGCCAGCGGATAGGAAGTGCTTCAACTGTGGCCAAATGGGACATCACAAGGACAAGTGTCTGCAACCCCCCAAAGAAAAGAAAATGGTGAAAGCATATGCCCTTAATGCTATTCCTTCTTCGTCGAATGCCCCAACTGCGGCGGAGAAAGGAAAGAATGTTGTCATTCAAGGTATGCTTTCTGTTTATGATGTTCCTGTTAGAGTTTTGTTTGATACCGGAGCTTCCAGTTCTTTCATATCTAGTGACGTGGTAGATAGATTGGGATTGGAGCCCGAGATTGTCGATAGACCTTTAGTACTGACGAACCCGATTGGTGGTTCGACTAGCCTTAGCATGATTTGTCATAGTGTGGTCTTATCGAGTCATGGATGCATGTTTGTTTGTGATTGCTTTGTTTTTGGCTTTACTGGGTTTGGCATTATTTTGGGAGTAGATTGGCTCCGAAGATACGGGGTGGTGGTAGACTGTGAGGGCTTTTTGGTGACAGCTAGAGCGGATGATGGGAGGAGGATAGTGTTTGGTGGTCTACCTAGTGAGGGGGTATTGGCTAGTTTTCTAAACTCCCTCGACATTCCGCACAGTGAGTTGTCAGGTTTTCCCTTGGTTGGCCAGTATCCGGATGTTTTCGAAGAAGTGACCGGGCTTCCACCACACCGAGAGATTGAGTTCCTTATTGATTTAGTAAAAGATGCCAGACCTATAGTGATGCCACTTCGTCGTATGGCACCAAGGGAGCAGTGAGAGCTCGAGGTGCAAGTCAGCGATCTTTTGAAGAAGGGATTTATCAGAAGGAGTGTTTCTGAATGGGGAGCACCAGCTGTGTTTGCTACCAAGGCGGATGGTTCCCTTCGTTTGTGTGTAGACTACCGCGAGTTGAATAAAGTGACGAGGAAGAACAAGTATCCTCTACCGCGGATAGATGATTTGTTTGATCAGTTGAGTGGCGTGAGAGTATTTTCTCAGTTGGATCTCGCGACAGGTTTTCATCAGCTTAGAGTGGAAGCTGAGAGTATAGCTAAAACGGCATTTCGGACGCCGTCTGGATTTTATGAGTGGTTGGTCATGCCATTCGGGCTGACCAATGCCCCAACATATTTTGTGGATCTTATGAATAGGGTATTCAGAGATCAGTTGAATAAGTTTGTCCTTGTGTTCGTTGATGATATTTTGGTCTATTCGAGGACAGAGGAAGAACACAAGGAACATTTAAGAATAGTGATGGAGGTGTTGAGAAAACACCAACTGAAAGCAAAGTTTTCTAAATGTCACTTCTGGAGGAGGGAAGTGAGGTTCTTGGGTCATGTTGTTTCCGAGAATGGTATTGCCGTGGACCCTGCGAAGGTGGCTACGGTACAGGATTGGCCTACGCCCAAGAATGCAAAAGATGTAAGAAGTTTCTTGGGGTTAGCTGGATATTATCGTAAGTTTATCCAAGGTTTCTCCAAGATAGCAGCACCATTGACCCAGTTGACCAAGAAGAATCAAGCTTTCGTCTGGGATGAAAGGTGCGAGAATGCATTCAAGAGTCTAAAGGACAAGTTGACATGCGCACCAGTGTTAGTCATTCCTAAGGGGAATGAAGAGGTGACGGTATACACGGATGCTTGTGGTACCGGACTAGGTGCTGTATTGATGCAAGGCGGTAAGGTTGTAGCTTATGCAAGTCGGCAATTGAAACCGCATGAGAAGAAGTATCCTACCCATGATTTGGAACTAGCAGCGATTGTGTTCGCATTAAAGATGTGGAGACACTATCTCTTGGGAGAAAGATTTGAGCTATTTACAGATCATAAGTCGTTGAAGTATCTCTTCTCTCAGAAAGATCTGAATCTCCGTCAGCAGAGATGGTTAGAGTTCTTGGCTTCCTATGATTTTGACATCGCATATACACCGGGAAAGGGCAATGCGGTGGCCGATGCCTTGAGTAGGAGACATGCCAGTTTAGGGGCTATGTTTCTTGAATGGAACCAGCTGGAGTACATCGCTGGGTATGATTTTAGACTAAAGTGCGAATTAGATCCAGAAATGTTAGCGAGTTTGACGATCAGACCCACTTTGATTGAGCGGATCGGCTCTAGTCAGAGGGACGATCCTAACCTGTTGGAAATCATCTCAAAGTTAGAGATGGGTATAGATGAGGAGATGAACAAGTATGGGCTTGATCGAGAGGGATGGCTTAGAAAGAATGGAAAGCTTGTTGTACCCAATGTCAATGGATTGAGGGATGAAGTGCTTAGAGAGTGTCATCACTCAAAACTGACTATACACCCCGGTGGTAATAAGATGTATCGAGACATGAAGCAGACTTACTACTGGGATGGGATGAAAAGAGACGTTGGGAAATTTATATCCAAATGCATGAATTTCCAACTAGTTAAAGCCGAGCAAAAGAAGCCTAGTGGGTTGTTGCAACCATTAGAAATTCCCGAATGGAAATGGGAGCAAGTCTCGATGGATTTCATCGATGGTTTACCAAGGACTAGATCGGGACATGATAACATTTGGGTAATCGTGGATCGATTGACTAAGAGTGCAAGATTCATACCAGTCAAATTGACCAGAACGGCAGCTAAATTAGCAGAATTGTATATGAAATGGATAGTGAGATTTCATGGAGTACCTAAAAGCATTGTGAGTGACGGAGACCTGTTGTTCACTAGTGGGTTTTGGAAGAGCTTACAAGAGGCTCTAGGGTCAGAGTTACATCTCAGTACCGCATATCATCCTCAAACCGACGGTCAGACGGAGAGGGTTAATCGTATTTTGGAAGATCTCTTGAGGGCATGTATGTTGGATTTTGGTGGATCATGGGATGACCATTTGCATCTAGTAGAGTTTGCATATAATAATAGCTACCAATCCAGTATCGGTATGGCTCCATATGAAGCTTTGTACGGAAGACCGTGCAACTCACCATCATGTTAGATAGAGACTGGCGAGAAGTTTATGCTTGGACCAGATGTGGTGAGGGAAACTTCAGATAAGATTAAGATCATTCAACAACGAATGAAGGCTGCCCAAGATAAGAGTTATGCTGATAAAAGGAGAAGAGACTTAAAATTCTCCGTTGGTGACTTGGTGTTTGTCAAGATTTCTCCGTTGAAGAGCGTGATACGATTTGGCAGGAGAGGCAAGTTGGCACCAAGATTTGTTGGCCCATTCCCTGTTCTTGAACTAGTCGGGAATTTGGCATATAGAGTTGACTTACCAGAGAAGATGGCGGGAGTTCACAACGTATTTCATGTTTCCCAACTAAGGAAGTTCGTTCACGACCCAGATATGACTATCTCACCTGATCAGTTAGAGGACTTCGAAGCAGAACCCGAGGCGGTTGGGAACCGCAAGCCGATCCGTATTGTCGAGCACGATATGAAGCAACTTCGAAGGAAGGTGGTGAAGCTAGTCAAGGTTCAGTGGGGCGAGAACGAGAATGACTGTACTTGGGAGACAGAGGAGAACATTAGAAAGACAAATCCAGAACTCTTCGCCTGGTAAGATTTTAACTTCGATTTAGTTTTCCGCATGCTAGGATAGGCTTATTTGCTTGTTTGGCAGGTTTGATTGTTGTATGTGGATGTTAGGCATGCAGGATCCTTTGTATGTTTAGGGTTAAGGAATTTCGGGGACGAAATTTCTTAAGTGGGGGAGAGTGTAACGACCCGTATTCTACGCATCATAGGATCGTAGAATATTTATTTCTTTTACATACGAAGTCGTATGGTCATGTAACTTTGGGAGACGACTATTGGGGTCATTTCCCATGTTCATGATTTTTGTCGATTTTTAAGTGACCATTTTACCCCTAGTTGGCACTGCTTTGGCCATAACTTTTGACTAGAAAGGAATTTTGACCAGAAACCACTTCCATTGGCTCCGGATGATGGTTTACAATTCTGTGGAGTGGTCACATTAGCCAAACGGACTCACCGTTTGGGAGATATGGCTGAAACAAGTTTCAGATGGTGAAAAACAGCTTAATTGGGCTTAACCGGGTGATCAACAGCTGGCCCAATGGGGGATTTCGGGATTAGGGTAAGGAGGAGGCTGAAATCAGTTAGAGAACGATCTTATCCTCATTTCTCAGCCGCCACTTTCATTCTTGAACCCTAACAATGGCTGCCAATGTCTAGAAACATCCCCAAATGACTTTCTAATCAAGTTTTGGCTTAATCTACATCAAATTCAGGAGAGAAAACACGAAAGCAAGGTTAGAGCTGCTGTTAGACGTTAGAATTCACCCAAATCAGCGAGATTTCAGTTCTGAGAATTTTATTTGTGGCCAAGGTGAGTGATTTGCGTAGTTTTTGCACTAATTACGGTAATTAAGGGTAATTAGTGAAGATTAGCGAATTTATACACTAATAAATTCTGGAAAAATATCTATAAATTCGAAAATAATATTTTATGCCTCTGGTAGAAATTTGGTTTAATTTGGTTAATTTTTGTTAACCCTATGATTAGTTTTGCTTAAACATGCTTAAGGGAAATATGGGGTTTTGGGTATATTTGATCCATTTTGACATGTAAATTCATTGTTTTGGTGTTGGTGGTTATTTTGCCATGTTGCTATGACTGTTTGAAACGATTTGTGATTGATTAGAATAGTTAAATTGGTCGAAAACGTCCTCGAATGGCGTAAAACACTTGCTGGAAAAGTTGCAGGAAAAGTGCAGATCTGGACCGGATCGGATCGGATATGGAGGCTCGGATCGGATGAGTTGAACTGGGCAAGGGATCTGATCGGATCGGAACTTGACACTTGAGACAACTGGAAAAAAGGAAGGCCACGCTAATTGAACTGGGATCGGATCGGATAAAGGAGGAGAGATCGGATCGACTTAAGGACAAAGGGCTCAGACTGAAGTAAGGCGAAGGGATCAGATCGGAGCAAATAAAGGACGAGGGAGCGGATCGGAGCGGAAGTACGAACTGGATGGGAGATGGCACCCGACCCGACCCGAAGTAGAACACCCGACCCGACCCGACGCAACGCCGTGGACCCGAACTGAACCGCTACAGGGGAAGACCCGAACCGCTACAGGAGAAGACTACGAACCAACTCAAAGTAGAGGACCCGACCCGAACAGATGGCTAGAAGGGGAAACCCGACCCGACCCAGTGTTGACCAATAACCCGAGATGCAAAGGTAGTCCAATATGGGAAGTTAGAGCTCAGGATCCAGTTAGGAACCGATGAGTTCACTTCATGATTGGGCTTTGATGCGGGACGTGTGCCAAGGGGCCGTCGATGTCTATGACTTTGGATCACTATGTATGGGAGGTACATGAACGGATTCTGGGCCACAGTGGCCTAGGTACGATTAAAGGGCTATAGACCAATGAAGTGGGGTTATTTGTAAAGATTTGGTCATGACTCCATGTGGTAAGCTTGGTAGCAGCAGTAGTTGTACAAGTTGAACTCCGTCACTACTTCGATGGGTCTAGTGATTGACAGTGGTGGACATCGTATGCTTTACGCACTGAGTGAGAGATGTGAGGATGGTTGCTATGGTTGATTTGTTTGCCATCATTATGACATACACACCCCACCCCCGTATTCTTTACACTATTTATTATGGCACTTTGGAGTATTGTACGGTATGTGGTACTAACTCTTTGGTTGCAGGTCCAGGTTCAGGTATGGTTTAGTATACCTGTTATTGTTCTGTTTAGATGCTTATCACTCATACCAGGCTTTATGTCTGACCCAGAGTTTTATGTCTCCTCTTATTACTCTGGGTGCTCACACGAGCAGACTAGAGACAGGTTAGCTGGTGATGCATGGGTAGATGATCCGGAGACGAGCAGGAGGCTTCCACGTATGATATATATATAGTATTCTCCCTGTGTTGTTGAAGATCACTGCTTGGGCATTAGTAGTGCATCTTCTACTTCAGTTTTCTTTTGTTTTAGAGACAGTAAATTTGGAAAGTTGTAATAAGCTGTATTTGGATTTCCGCTGCTCTGATGTTGATGTTGGTTTTAGTTATCAGATTATGCACCGTCTCACCTGTTTTATGTCAAATATGTTATTATTATATTTTATTCCATGCGCTGTGAGACATTCTACAGGTTCCTTGGTAGTTAATTCCCTTCTTTCCTTTCTTCTGACGACCGTTCCGGGCTAGTCGGGCATGTGTACAGCGCACTTTCGGAGGAAATGCAGGCTGGTGCGGGGCGGGCTGTCACAATCCATTTACAAGTTCGTTTTGGGTCTGAACGAAACCGGAGGCACTTTCCTCGCATATCCATCCATCTCCAAGTACGTCTGGACGATCACCAACTGTTTCCCTCATCTTGGGTGTACAGCCCAATCGAGATCATCAGTAATCACCCAAACGATGTGAAGACTTCCGGTCTTCAACCACCGTCTTCATCTTCGACATCTCGTCGAATCGGCTATTCAGAATGGGTATAACCCCGGCCTTTTTGAACAACCCACGTATATGATAAACAAATGTTACACAAACACAACAAACGCCTCATTTCAATTCAGAATATTATTTTATTCACAAAATCACATTATAAGGGAAAGGTTCCCATTAATTTTATCCAAGTTAAATTCTTCTAAATTTATTCTTTATTCTTCCTTCGGATATCATTTCAAACTAGTCGGGATTAGCGAACCACACCGAAGTAATTATTTATTTTATTTCCCAATCCCAACCTATTCATCCCTTGGAGTAAAACTGGCAATACTCCACATCTAACACCACAGTATTATCGGTTAAATTAATTACCAATTCACGTTCAAATCTAATTAAAGATTTAACTATCGCTTTGGAGCAAAACTGGTGGTACTCCATTCTCGATCACCTTTCAGATTTGATAATTTGAATTATCAATTCCCATTTCAATATGATTAAAGATTCATTAAAACTCCACTTCGTTTTAATCTTTTCAAAAATCAATATCCTGTCTTTAACTGGGTTAAAGAACCAATGTCATATAAAACACAATTCACGATAAACCCAAATCACATTTGATATTAAATACAAGGCTCTGAATAGAAAATATACCGGCTTATATTCAATATCAAATCCTGAAACCAACAAATATCGTATTGGAAATAATGATATAAAATATATCTTTCAAATTCCCATAACAATATCTGTACAGTCACGAAATCCAACATCAAAATATTCCGAAGATAATTTCGATTCAACTCCAGTCCAATTCACGTATTGGGAATACTGATTACTTTTAAAATCACTTTCAAATTCAACTTATTTATTTCAAAAATAAATTGATTTTAATTCTAGTTCAAAACTAGTTCATTTCGATAAAAATCTATTTTTATCTTTTCAAATGTGGAATTCTTCAGCCCAATTTTTCCCCAAATCATTTCTTATGGTTTTACACAAATTATGGATATTTTTAATAATTTTATCAAGGCCCGTACATTCGATTTCGACCATCGAACTGCACTTACAACGACCTTTTCTAAATTTGATTTGGACATAATTCCAAATCCAACCGTTAGATTTCAAATTTCTAATATACATTGGAAAGCTCTTTTCGATACGAACCCAACGGTTCCGGTTTTAGGAGAATCCGACGGTCAGATCTCCCGCAACGTTAATTCGAAGTCAATGGTCGAAATTAACGAACTGCCGCGGCGCGGCGCGTTCTATTCGGGCCATTATATATATAATATATGTATATTATATATATTTCGTTGATTTCCTTTTTAAAACGTATTTTATAAATCGTTTTAAATTCGTTTTCAAAACCATTTCAACTCTATATTCAATTTCAAATCAAAATTGAATAGTTCCTATCATTACTATATAAATGATAATATTTTCAAAACGTTATATATTGAAATCACTTCCTTTCCAATATTCATTATGAAAACGAATATAATCGATATAAATATCGTTCACGTCAAAATAGCGCAACTCTAATCAACACGGCTTTATATATTTCAATAAATTCGTTATTCTATTCAACAAATGAATAGATATTCTATTCAACACATGAATCTATATTTCTTTCGACACAGGACTAATCTCTACACATGAGTACTGTCAACACATCACTATTTTTGTTATGTAAAATATTTTTATAAAATTATGGTATCTATCGTTTGATTTTAATTAGACTCCACCGTGAAGTAGATTCTAATTGTAAATATGGTAAAGATGTAATTTTTATTATTTAAAATATTTATTCAACACATGAACATCGTCAACACATGACTATTTTTATATTCAACACATGAATTCCCTGTAATAATATTCGTTATTTTTCCGATTGGAGTGAGGCCCAATCAATCACCATATAATGTTAATTATATGGATTCCACACAACACATGTATTTAATAGCAATGACAAACAATCAACCATCATCCAGGGTGCACCACACAACTGCATAAGCATCAAATATAAATAATCGACGCTTACACAGTCTGTCGAACCATCGATCGATATACAATTAAATAATTGGGATTAGTGTACGCCAATTATCATCCCAACACCCGTGTGGGGTTTCAAATCAACAAACACATATTTTTATTCGTGCAGTTGGGCTATGTGTAAAATTTATCATCCCAATCAATATCAGTCAAATCAGTGTATATAAACAAATCGGCCAATTTGTTTATATATATTTATTTATTCTCATTCACGTTAAAAATTATATTTTCAACGATAATATATTTATTTCAACCATCTTCAATTTATTATCGATTTCACATCAACAATACAAACAAATTTCACAACACAACACATCAATCAAACAAACAAGCCATCCATGGTCCGTGGATGACGGGTGTCGGGTGCTGCTAAGCACCGTCTGCATCCTAGTATATATATGTAACTAGAAAAAGAAATTTAGAGTGAGAAGTTCTCACCAATAGCTATCCCAACTCCACGACACTTCATTTATAGAAATCTTCGTCGTTCTCTCCTTTCGTCACTTTCGTTGCCCGTATTCACTACATATATAAAAACACATTTTTATATTATTGCCATGTATATAAAATCATATTTTTATAGTTGCTCCATATGGATAAAAATTCTATTTTTACATCGCTCCTATATAGATAAAAATTCTATTTTTACATCGCTTCTATATAGATAAAAATTCTATTTTTACATCGTTACTATATAGATAAAAATTCTATTTTTACACCGTTACTATATAGATAAAAATTCTATTTTTACACCGCTACTATATAGACAAAAATTCTATTTTTACACCGTTACTATATAGATAAAAATTCTATTTTTACATCGTTACTATATAGATAAAAATTCTATTTTTACATCGTTACTATATAGATAAAAATTCTATTTTTACATTGTTACTATATAGATAAAAATTCTATTTTTACATCGTTACTATATAGATAAAAATTCTATTTTTATAACGGTGTTCATATAACAAGGACTATATTTTTATCGCGCTATACTCTATATAAAGATTTCGCCTTTTCAAATATAAAGATTTCGCCTTGTCACATATAAAGATTTCGTCTTTTCACATATAAAGATTTCGCCTTTTCACATATAAAGATTTTACCTTTTCAATTTCATCACTATAAAAATCACATTTTTATTTTGCTACATATATAAAGATGATATTTTCACTATCTTACCTATATAAAAATCAAATTTTTATTAATATACAAAGTTAATTAAACTAATTACATAAAGCAAAATAAATAAAAAGAGTAAAACTCACTTTTTTTATCGAAGGAGGAGGGTGGGGGGGCGGGGGGGAGGGGGGTTCACCGTCGGTCTCTGACTGGAGAAGGAGAAGAAGAGGCGGAGGAGGGGCATGTGGCGACGGAAGGGGTTCGAACGGTGGCCAGGGGCTAGGGTTTTGGGTGGTGGCGGCTACAGGGCAGGGAGTCTCGCACGAGGGAGGAGGAGGAGGAAGAGGAAGAAGAGGGGGAGGGAGAAAGGGGGCGCGGTGGACGGCGCGCCACCTGGGGGCGGCGGCGCTCGATCCCGTCGCTCCTCTATGCGTTCTTTTTTTCTTTTCTGTTCGGTTTTGAAAAAGGGAGGGGGGCCAGAGGGATTTAAGGAGAAGAGAGAGGGAAGGGGATTTTTTTATTTTATTTAATTTACAAAAAGTTGACCTTTTCATTTGGCCTCTAAATGAGGCCCACCGCCTGTCGTCTATAGCTAATTACCCTCATTTCGAACACAATGGGATATGTATCGTAGGCTAATTCGATCGTTTCGATCAGTTTTCGTCAAAATCAACATATACCTCTATATATTGAATTTGAACGCGCATTTCAATTTACTGGGGTCACATACTAACTCGAAAAATTCCAAAAAAATATTTTCTAGCTTCGTATTGACGATACGGTCCTAACAAAACTAATTTCGTCGAATTCTGAGACCGTTGGAAAAATGACCATTTTCCAGTCGATTAAAATCAACTGAAACTGGTCAAACGCGTCTTCCTTTGCCAAGTTCACATATTGAATCAAAAAATTATGAAATTTGAAATTTAGCAATAACTTGACAACACGGATCCAACAAAAGTGGTTTCATCGAAATCCGAGGACGTTTGCAAAATTCCCATTTTTAAGGGCCTGAATTCCATAGTGACTATTCAGAATTTTCAACTGGACATATCTTTTGATCCCCCGCTATGAAATTTCGATTTTGATTCGTTCGAAAGATATTCTCAAATAGATCCTATTATTTTTGGTTTCGCTAAAATCCGGTTTATTTTGCAACCGGTACATTCATTTGAAGTTTGAAATCGAATTATCGAACTACCGCGCCATTTTCAATTCTATTTATAATTAAATATAATTATTTATATTCTAACGACGACGTATATAATATATATACGTTCGAATTCTATTCAAATTAAATTTCTCGTCGATATTATTTAAAATAATTCATTTTAAATATTCAAAATTCGCTAAAATTGCCAAAATAAAAATTTTAAACTGGCCCGCATTTCCGGGTTGTTACAATCTCCCCCACTTAAAACTTTTCGTCCCCGAAAAGGAACAAAGTCGAAAGTGGTTTGATTAATCAACTCTACATTCGATCTGGCTTCCATTCTCCAACTTTTCAGTTTTTGAGAATTTTCAAAATTTTCAGAAATTTGGCTAACTCCCGGAATTTTCGAAAAATTTCGCCATAACCTCTTTTGTACGGGGAGAGGTTTGGAAATTTATTGGGCCGTATTAGGTACCCAATAAATCCTAATAAGCATACACATATTTATAGTGATATATTCTGGTGTTTACAGGGGAGCGTGTATTGATAATAACTCCAGAGAATAAATTCTCGTCACCCTGTCAGCCTGAGGGAGTGTGTATTTTAAATGCTCCAGAGGATAAATCCTCGTCACCTCGTCCTGTGTGGGAAATAAATAGTCCATGTGTCGTATCTAATGACTAGAGAGACGTGATTATTGTCAACTCTAGACCCGTGTGGTTTTTTTTATTAATTTGGCAATTTTATCGTTACAATTTAAATAGTCCATATCAGTCATTAGTTCAACCTGTAAAATATAGTCATCGCCATACAAGCCTCTCGCTCGTTTGGTAAATCTTCCACCTCGTCACACAAGCTCCAAATGCTTATGTGGTATATGATGAAGTATGCCTATCTTCTAGAAGTATGCCATATAATGTAGTTCAAAATTAATTGTTGCTATCCTATGGGGATTTTATTATTTACACACAGAATAACCAGCACTCCGGATCCAATGGCACTCACAGGAGTTGATATAATAATAAAAGTGCGCATCCAACTCATTAAGGTTTACCTATTTGTTGGGCACACAAATAAAATCTTTACTCAACAGCGATCCAATTTCCTGTTCAAACATATATAATGCACAAGTATATATTTCTAACTATTTTCTAATCAGTTCAATGTGTGATTTAATTGAATAAACTTGTTTTGGTTTTTATTGATGATATTCTAATCTTCTCTAAATCAAAGGCCGAAAAGGAACATAACAATGGAAGCCGAAAAGGAACGAAGCCGAAAGTTGTTTAACAAATCAACTCAACTTCCATTATTTGGACTACGGCTTAAGTTCTTCATCTTTTCAGTTTCTAAGAACTTTTCAAATTTTTCAAAAATTTGGCTAACACCCTAAATTTTCGAAAAATTTCTCCATAACCTCCCCTACACCGGGAGCAACGGGAAAATCCCGAAATTGCCATATAGGCCTTCTGATCTCAAAAAGAAAAAGAAAAAGCCAAGCGGTTAGCCAATCGGCTCATAAAATCATCATCACCCAAACAAAACAGTAAATATGTACCTATTTGTCGGGCAAAAAATTTTTATTCTTCGGCTCTAGCCTCCTTGCTATGACCTGTTCAATGTAAGTACATGTATATGCAAGCAAATGCGACCAATTTTCTATACCATACAATATGTGATACAATTAGGCTAAATGGCTAAAAATTAGCAGACAAATAAACAAACAACACCAACATCAATCAATTAGTGAACTAGAGTTTCAAATTCATAATTTTGATACATATATACTGAAAATCATGTTTTTGATGCCAATTCACAACAATGTATTCTAGCTATATTTTGGTTCTCACACCAGTCTAATGGAAATATATAGAAATCACACCTTCAAAACACGAACATAAATATTGATGATGCCATGGTCATTATCAACATCATCTCCGGGCGACTAGAGTGTGATTCTGTATCTATCCAATATATTAAAACTTCGAATATACGTTCATGACGCGTATACGCGAAATCTTTATATACTCGATTGTCCAAATTCAAAATAAATAAATAATCAAATACGTATAAAGCGATTTAAATTTCAAAATAAAATTGTTTTCGTTTGAAAAATATACTCTTCACACTCGTTCTAGGATACCACTGATCCTATCTCTAACGAGTCATTCTTATTGGATATTACTAATCCAATATCTGATGAATTCTTTCGTTCGGTTCTAATGTGTATTGTTCTCGAGCTCTGTAAACCAAAGCTCTGATACCAACTATAAGAACCCGTAACTTCCCCGGTAAGGAAAGCCCGGATACTTTGAGAACAACACACAAAAAAGCTCAAACGAAAGAACATTTCATTGTTATTACAACAATTCCATCAGATACAAGAATATACAGAGTATAAATGAATAAATTACATTCGATAAATATCAGAGATTACAATAAATTACATAGCAGCGGAAAAATATACAAAACACAACTGAAAGTGATACACGGATACAGAGCTTTCCGAGCATCGTTCCAGCTGTAAATCAGGACCCTATGGATATAAATCTGCAAAACCAAAACTACTAGCTGCCCATGTCAAAAATAAGGGCACCCAGAGTTTAGGTTAAAACAATAAACTCCAGGTCAGTCATGTGACTGGTGTGAGAACTAAAACAGTTATTTAAAACTTTACATTAAAGATAGTAATTCAAGGGACCACGCCGTATAACATGGAACGGGTTTCCTCCCAAGAATACTAGTGCATATAACAAAACAACGCAATGCTTTTTGGAAAAATGAAGCTATTATAACACCCAGGTCCCATCACACAATGCAACGCAAGCCGAAGGATAGAGTTTTCCCTTATAATAGCCAAACATGCTTGGTACGTTTAAAACAAATCACTTGATACTATAATAAGTGTATAGTGTCAAAACAATTAATCATAAATATCAATCATAGGCGGCATGGGTACCATCTATCATGTCGCCGTACTAGTTCTACAATTAAAACCAAAATATCACGTATTGGAAATTGGATTTCCGTCATGAGCCGAGGCAAGGGGCAAGCTCCTCTCCGATTCGAGACACTCTAGCAAATGTCCCAGGACCCCACTCTGATCCTTGGATCTTCAGGGCCGGTCCTCTCTTACTTTTGAGGATTAGTTATTCCTGAACACACGTTTCCCGGTCCTTACAGACCTATATCTGAGGCGCCTCGTATCCAACAACCACATAGGTGAAAAGTATATAAATGTCAGGGCTAGTAGGTCACTGACACCACCCTAGCTAGAAAGAAACGTCGTGCTCTCCCTGCAGTCACTATCCCGTTTTTGACTCATACCGAGGTGTGAGGCTCGCGAATTCACGCTATACACAAAGCTACGCCACACAGGTCGTGCTTTGATCATCAACCACAAGACTTTGCTTTTCAACAGAAGCCTTGATCAATTGCCACTTACGCGTGCCACACTGGCAATTCACTCCATGCGACTGATGTCCATCGATATACAACCTCTGAGCTCGTACGTCTCAGAGAAGGGCGTTAAGCAAGAGAATAAATTCTCCGCCGCCAAACAGATGTATATTTAATAGAGATCAATCAACACGGAATAAAATCCAATGTCAGACACACAATCCATTTACAAGTTCGTTCTGGGTCTGAACGAAACCGGAGGAACTTTCCTCGCATATCCATCCATCTCCAAGTACGTCTGGACGATCACCTACTGTTTCCCTCATCTTGGGTGTACAGCCCAATCGAGATCATCAGTAATCACCCAAACGATGTGAAGACTTCCGGTCTTCAACCACCGTCTTCATCTTTGACATCTCGTCGAATCGGTTATACAGAATGGGTATAACCCCGGCCTTTTTGAACAACCCACGTATATGATAAACAAATGTTACACAAACACAACAAACGCCTCATTCCAATTCAGAATATTCTTTTATTCACAAAATCACATTCTTAGGGAAAGGTTCCCATTAATTTTATCCAAGATAAATTCTTCTAAATTTATTCTTTATTCTTCCTTCGGATATCATTTCAAACTAGTCGGGATTAGCGAACCACACCGAAGTAATTATTTAATTTATTTCCCAATCCCAACCTATTCATCCCTTGGAGTAAAACTGGTAATACTCCATATCTAACACCACAGTATTATCGGTTAAATTAATTACCAATTCACGTTCAAATCTAATTAAAGATTTAACTATCGCTTTGGAGCAAAACTGGTGGTACTCCATTCTCGATCACCTTTCAGACTTGATAATTTAAATTATCAATTCCCATTTCAATATGATTAAAGATTCATTAAAACTCCACTTCATTTTAATCTTTTCAAAAATCAATATCCTGTCTTTAACTGGGTTAATGTAACGACCCAGGGATTTCGGCCTCGAAAATCGACATAAATACCTTTACCGTAACTCATGCCGATTCTCCAAGCACCGAAAACACTGGATAGTTAATGAAAGAAATTATAGGGTGAGATAAGAAAGAAAGAAATATTAGAATAGAAGAAGAAGAAGAAACACCACACAGAGTCTCACATCGCAGCGGAACAAAATATAATACAGAAATAATATTTATTGAAAGCTTTAAAATACTTATAGTATCAGAGTACATCATACCATGGGACAATTATAATAGCCTGTTCCCATATACAACACACAGCGGAATAGTAGTAATATCATACGTCTGGACTCTTCCAGCTCGTCTCTTCATAGCAGTCGAAAACCTGAACCTGTACAACCCGGTCTAACCCGAGCATTTACAAAACACCGGGTCAGTCTGGTGAACCAGAGTGAGATAAACTCGTACAGTAATAAGGGTGAACCATCCAATCATGATTTTAAAGTTCAAAATCTTTTCAAAAGAAAAGGATAATCGTAAGACCAAATCCACACATAAATACGGACGGTTTTTACCTTACGATAACCCAAAACAGTTTGAAACCAATATCTTGTCTGATATTATAATAATGTCTAAACACAAGTAAATAGAAATCTAGTGGAACACTTGCATCTCACGCTCCACATATATAGTATACGATTAAAACCCGCAGGCGCTTATTGGAGATTGGATTCCGACCTTGACAAGGTATGGGACCACCTGCCGATAGTGTATCTCTAGAGACGAATACACTGGGTTCAACAAGAACATCTTGCAACCCGGCCCTCACATGACCGACCACCCATTTCGCTTGAGTGTATCGAATGTATATCACCGACGGTTGGGATCAGCAACCGTCTCCCGACAAGGGACAACATCGAAATAGATAAAGAATGAAATGAATCTCTAGATAGGTGATTATACACCCTAATGGCAGCGACCCACATAGCCATGCTGCCTGCCCGATTTTTGTCATTTCCCGGTTGATGAGGCTTGAGGCCAGAATTAACTCTTGACATCTGGTCGCCATTTACTCTGAATGCCACATCGTCAGATCCGTCAGATATCACTAATTGATATCCACAAAAGTACTCTAGCTGGAAGCTAAGAGAACGGCAATTTCCCGGCCAACAACCATAGCACGTTTGAAGAAATCAACGTACGTGACCCTTTGGAAATACTCTGTCAGACATCCGTCCATACAAGTCATCCAGGAACAGGATAAACCGAAGGTACTCTCCCACCGCATCCATATAGGAATCACCCCATGGATCAGAAGCGAGAAGTCCTTGCAACCCGTAGATTCCAACCACGACAGAATCACAGCTTTTCTCTGCTTGCTAGGCAGAGAATATTAGTGGTTCTTCCGTTTATGAAAATCCACGGACTTCAATGCTCCATCTCGATCATCTTCTGATATCTCCACGTATTTGTTGGTTGGAATGGTTTTCGAATATAAATTCGATCCCGGTCTTTCCATACCAACAATCGTATTGGACAGGTTTGATAGTCGGTGTTTTAACTATCAAAATATACAGTGTTTCAATCATGACACTCCAATGAGTTCACTGGTTCAGTATTCAGCATCACTTGGCCTTTTAACACTTGATTTACTTCGTTAAATCAAAACTTCTAACTCTGTTAATATTTAAAAATACGATATTTGAATAACTCTAATTCGATTTAACTCTAATCGATTAACTTCAATTGATTAACTCATAGTGGTTAACTCTAACTGATTAACTCGACTTCTTTAACCCTATCGATTTACTACTATTTTACTTAACTCCATTCGCTTGACTCTAGATCGCGGCGATCACAATGGTTACGCCTGATTCCCTCAGGAAACATCCGACCGCCGTAGGCTATCTGCAGCCCTGCGAATTACGCTAGCAGTCGTACGAAATGGCAACTCAGCCGAATAATTATGTTTGGCTAATTCTATCTTGAATAACTATATTCAATTTCCCACTTAATTCTTCTTTCAAATCATCTTTTAAATTTGGAAATCCATTAGTTTTAACAAAGAAATTTATAGCACATATGTTATAGCGTTATAATTACTATTTAGATTTACAAGACAACAGCGCTATAATCGCTGTTTAGGTTCACAACCCATTTACTATAGCAAAAGCTCTACAATCGCTATATTAGATTTACAAAACATATATTATAAAAACAATGCTAAAATCGCTGTTTAGATTTTCAAAACATATCCACTAGTGTCTCTTACGATTACCAACTAATAATATCTTCAGATAATCCCGATGTTGTTCAAGTTGGGGTATTTTAATTACCTCTCAGACCTTGATCAACACCGTTCTCATCCTTAGATAAATATGAGTTGTAACCCAATCACCAAAATTCCATTTCGATCTCAAACCAATTCTCATCATAACTTGGATTTTTGTTATACAACCCCACGACCCATTCCTTTGTCCAAATCCCCTTTTACCAATCAACTTCCCAATCTATTCGACCATTTTCCACATTGGAAATCTTACTTAAGAATCTTCCCCTTTTTCTTAACCACATTCTTAAGTAACGTTAATTTTGAATTAACGATGTAGCACTTCAGACTTCCTTTATCTAATTCTGATGTAATATAACCCTTTCGTCTTCTCTTCCTTTTTCTTAATTCAAGTTTATATTAAGAAATCGAACTTACTCAAAAAAACTCTTTATAACTTCGTTATTAAATATCGGGAAGGTATCAGTCGTTATAAACTCCTTTCATCATTTACTTTGATTCCACTTCACCATCGATCACTTTATACATTTATTCAATGAAAACAAATTTCCTAATTTACTATACATCACGATAACACCTTTCTTTAATCATTAACTATTGTAAAATAGTTAATTCCTTTAATAACTAAAATAAACAGTTAATCCCTTTAAAAACCTTATTTAAACAATATTTATTTAACCATTTAATCTAAACACATTAATCTGATAATCAAATCCAGTTTACGACAGTCGATTTAATTAACTCAAACCCTGATTATTTTATTAATCGAATTCAATTAGTCCACACTTTAAATTAATTAAATAAAATTAATTTAAATAATTTCCATTAATTGTTTCCTTACAAAAATAATTTCCAAAGTTTAACCATTCAGTTTATCTCTTATTCCACTACTTGTAAATCTGACTAACATCGGCATTTACTTTGCAAAATAATTTAAAAACCAATCAAAATCTTAAATAAATAAAATATTTATTTATTTTTCTTAAATAACTTTTATTCGAAATAATATAATTCAAAATCTAATCTTGGTTTATTTATTTATTTTTCTTAAATAACTTTTCTTAAATAAATTTTATTCGAAATAATATAATTCAAAATCTAAAATATTTGTTTCTATTCAATTCATATTTGTTTCACAATTTCTGTTTAAATTTGTTTTTGTACAAACAATTTTCTCTGGGGGTTTTCAAACAGTTCAGCTCAAATATTCCTTTTTAGGATTCAAAACAACTTGTTTTTCTCAAAGCAATTCAAAACAAGATTTTTGGTAGTAATCCGTCAGTTAGAACTCGGAAATGAACACTGATGATGTGGCCAGCATCCTCAGAGTTATTCCCCAGCTATCAAAGTGAGTTCAATACTATATAACTTTTCAAAATCATATTTAAACACTTCCTTTTGAAATTATTTCAAAATATCATCTCAATGCTTGTAAAACAATTTAAAATCTCCCAGGATTTCAAAATTCTCATATATACAATCCAAGTTCATTTGCAATCACCTTTCCCACTTTTGGGAATTTTAATTCCAATTCTGATTTTTATTTCAGATCTAATTAATCTTCTTCTATATTATACGAATTCCAATTGGTTATTTATATGACCATTTCAATTATAATCAACCAACACATCCAATATGCAATAATAATTCCAAGATATAAATATATATTTTTATATTGAAATATACTTTTGGGTAAATTATTTCATTTACCCTCTTCCAAAACATACTGCGTCGGTTTATCGTACTTGAGTGTTTAGAAACCCATATCGACACAGTGGATCAAACTGATCGACCAGAACTCATAAACAACTCAACCAATAAATCTCCACAATATAAAATTATTTTTATAAAATCTACAAATACGTTCACTCGTATATATACACTCAACTCAATCTAGGGTATTACTAACCCCATCTCTACTGAGTCACGCCACAGAGCCAAGGTAATCACTTAACCTTCAGCTCTGATACCACTGTAACGACCCTGGGATTTCGGCCTCGAAAATCGACATAAATACCTTTACCGTAACTCATGCCGATCCTCCAAGCACCGAAAACACTGGATAGTTAATGAAAGAAATTAGAGGGTGAGATAATGTGAAAACCCGTAACTTCCCCGTAAAGGAAAGCGTCGGATAGTTCGAGAACAAGCCACAACAGAACGCATATAAAAGAACATTTCATTGTGTAATACAACAATGCATCAGATTACAAGAATATACAGAGTATAAATGAATGAATATTACACAGAAATATCAGAGATTTAAATTACATTTAAATACATAGCAGCGGAAAATAATACAATACACAACTAGAATGAGATATACGGATACAAAGCTTTCCGGATATCGTTCCAGCTGTAAACCAGGATCCTGTGAATATAAATCTGCAAAACCAAAACTACTAGCTGCCCGTGTCAAAATAAGGGCACCCAGAGTTTAGGTTAAAACAATAAACTCCAGGTCAGTCATGTGACTGGTGTGAGAACTAAAACAGTTATTAATCTTTATTTTAAATCATTAGGTAAATCAAGGGACCACGCCGTATAACACGGAACGGGTTTCCTCCCAAGAATACCAGTGCATAAAACAAACAGCGCCATGCTAAATAAAGAAAAATGAAGCTGTTATAAGACCCAGGTCCTATCACACAATGCAACGCAAGCCGGGGGATAGGGTTTTCCCTTATAACAGCCAAAGAATGCTTGATACGTTTAAAACAAATCATTTGATACTGTTATAAGTGCATAGTGTATAAAACAACTTCAAATCATAAGTATCAATCATAGGCGGCATGGGTACCATATATCATGTCGCCATACTAGTTCTATAATTAAAACCGCACATGTCACGTATTTGGAAATTGGATTTCCGTCTATGAACCAAGGCAAAAGATAGTCCTCAACGAATTCGAGACAATCTAGCCCATGTCTCAGGATCAAAACGCATCAACCCTTTAGATCGTCAGGGCCGGTCCACCGATGTGGATTATTATGCCTGAACAATACGTCTCTCCGCCCTATGGGGCGTAAACGAGCCAACTAAATGACTCCATCGGTTCGAGAACGACCGATCAATCCGAGGCGCCTCGCAACAGCAACAACCACGTAAGTCAAACTCGTCAGGGCGTGTAAAACCACTGACGCCACTTCTAGCTAGAAAGAAACGCATGTCCTTCCTGAGGTCCTCTCCCGTTTTTGGTTCATACCGGGTGTGAAACTCGCGAATCAACGTTACACAAAGCTACGCCACAAAGGCCGTGCTTTGATCATCACCACAAGACTTTGCTTTTCAACAGAAGCCTCGATCAATTGCCGCTTAGGCATGCCACACAGGCAATTCACTCCATGCGTTTGATATCCATCAATACATAACCCCTGAGCTCGTACGTCTCAGAGAAGGGCGTTAAGCAAGAGAATAAATTCTCCGCCGCCAAACAGATATATATTTAATAGAAATCAATCACACAGACTAAAATCCAATGTCAGACACACAGTCCATTTACAAGTTCGTTCTGGGTCTGAACGAAACCGGAGGCACCTAGTACCCCGCATATCCATCGATCTCCAAGTACGTCTGGACGATCACTAACTGTTTCCATCTTCTTGGGTGTACAGCCCAATCAAGATCATCAGTAATTACCCAAACGACGTGAAGACTTCTGGTCTTCGACCACCGTCTTCATCTTCGACTTATCGTCGTATCAGTTATTCAGAATGGGATAAACCCGGTCTTTCCGAATAACTCGCGTATATTTTAAATAAGTGTTACACAAACACAACTTACGCCTCATTCCAATTCATCAGTCACTAACCGTAAATTAATCAAGAGAATAATTCCCCAAATATTAACCCCGAAGGCCGAAACCAACATGAGATCAATATTCAGAAAACCATTCTACTTGGCTAACCGACAGTTAGTTTCTAAATTTCACATTCATAGGGAAACGTTCCCATTAATTTTATCCAAGATAAATTCCTTGAATTTATTCTTTAATCTTCTTTTGAATTTCGATTCAAACTAGTCGGGATTAACGAAACTTACCGAAGTAATCATTTGTTTTAATTTCCCAATCCCAACCTATTCATCCCATGAAGTAAAACTGGTAATACTTCATTTCTAACACCACAATGTTATCGGTAAATTCAATTACCATTTCACGTTCAAATCTAATTAAAGATTTAACTATCGCCTGGAGCAAAACTGGTGATACTCCATTTTCGATCTTTTCAATCTAATTAAAGATTCATTAAAACTCCACTTAGTTTTAATCTTCGACTGGGTTAAAGAATCAGTGTCATTTAAAACACGGTTCACGATAAACCCAAAGTCACATTCATTAATTATCGGGCTAAAGAACGAGTGTTATTTAAAACACTGTTCATGATAAACCCAAAAATCAATATCAATTCAATTCCAATTAAATATTATTTAATTGGTAAACTCCATTAAATCTAAATAAAAAGATTTAATCTTTTCTCAACTGGGTTCAAGAACAGTGTTAGTGAAGACACCATTCACAACAAACCCCAAATCACATTTGATATTCAATACAAGGCTCTGAATAGAAAATATACCGGCTTATATTCAATATCAAATTCCACGACTAACAGATGTCGTATTGGAAATAACGATATAAATATATCTTTCAAATTTCCATAACAACACCTGTATAATCACGAATTCCAACATCGAAATATTCCGAAGACAATTTCGATTCAAATCCACTCCAATGCAATCATTGGAAATTCTGGTTATTTTTAAAACCCTTTTCAAATTCAATTTATTTATTTAAAAATAAATAGAATTATATTTCTAGTTCAAAACTAGTTCATTTCGATAAAAATCTATTTTTATCTTTTCAAATATGGAGTTTTTCATCCCAATTCTTTCTAAATCATTTCTTATGATTTTACACAAATTATTACTATTTTTAATAATTTAATCAAGGCCCGTACAGTCGATTTCCATCAATGGCCATCGAACTGCACTTATAGCGACCTTTTTCAAATTTGATTTGGACATAATTCCAAATCCAACCGTTAGATTTCTAATTTCTAATATCCGTTAGAAAGCTCTTTTCGATACGAATCCAACGGTTCCTGTTTTAGGAGAATCCGACGGTCGGATCTCCCGTAATGCCCGTTTGAAATAAATGGTCGAAATTCACGAACTGCCGCGGCGCGACGCGTTCTATTCAGGCCATTATATTATATATATAATATATATAATATATATATATCGTCGATTTCTATTTAAAACGAATTATATAAATAGTTTTGAATTCGTTTCAAAAACATTTTCAACTTCCATTTCAATTCAAATCAAAATTAAATTCTTCTTTATAAATTCGTTTTAAAATCCATTTCTATTCAATTCAAATTTCAATTCAATTTGAATTCATTTCACTTCGCTTTCAATTCAATTTGAATTCGTTTTCAATTCAATTCATTTCGAAATCGTTTTCAATTCAATTCATTTCGAAATCGTTTTCAATTCAATTCATTTCGAAATCGTTTTCAATTCAATTCATTTCGAAATCGTTTTCAATTCAATTCATTTCGAAATCATTTTCAATTCAATTCATTTCGAAATCGTTTTCAATTCAATTCATTTCGAAATCGTTTTCAATTCAATTCATTTCGAAATCGTTTTCAATTCAATTCATTTCGAAATCGTTTTCAATTCAATTCATTTCGAAATCGTTTTAAAATCGATATAAATATCGTTCACGTCAAAATGGCGTCAATCTAATCAACACGGCTTCATATATTGATATTTTCAAATATTCCATTTTGAATATTTCTATTTCAAATATTTCTATTTCTAAACTGGAATGAGGCCCAATCAATTACCATATAAAATTAATTATATGGATTTTCATACAACACATGTATATATAGCATTGAAAAATGATCAACCATCAACCAAAGTGCACTACACTGTATAAGCATCAAATAAAGATATCTAACGCTTATAACAGCATGTCAATCAATCGATCGACATATTTAATCAATCAGGATGAGTGAACTTCAAATTTCATCCCAACACCCGTGTGGGGTTTCAAACAATCAAACGCATATTTTATTTGTGCAGTTGGGCGATGTGTAAAATTTATCGTCCCAATCAATGTCATTCAAATAGGTGTACATAAACAAACCGTCCGGTTTGCAAATGAATATTTATTTTACTCACTTCACGTTAAAAATTATATTTTTAACGATAAAAACATTTTATTCCAACATATGAATTTCTATTCAGTTCATTTATTCAATAAAATGATCTTTTTATTTTTCTAACATATTTTAGAAAATTTCGGCGGCATAACGGCACGATACTAGAAACGGGACGAGGCCTAGCCTTATCCCTGGTCTAGTGAAGGCCCACGCCATTCACATATCAATCAAATTCACCAAACAATCAAATCCAAATCAAATCATCAAACTAATTTATGCAACCAAACAAACAAGTCCATGGTCTGTGGACGGGTGTCGGGTGCTTCTAATAAGCACCGTCTGCATCCTAGTATATATATATATATATATATATATATATATATATAACTAGAAAATGAAATTGAAAGGTGAGAAATTCTCACTTATAGCTATCCTAGCTCCACTGCACTTCATTGATAGAAATCTTCATTGCTATCGCATCTTCGTCATCTTCGTTGTCCGCTTTCACTACCTATGTAAAAATCGAATTTTTACTTCGCTATTCCATATGTAAAAATCATATTTTTATTTCAAAGTTCAATATATAAAAATTCTATTTTTATTTCGAAGTACAATATATAAAAATCCTATTTTTATTTCGAAGTACAATATATAAAAATCCTATTTTTATTTCGAAGTACAATATATAAAAATCCTATTTTTATTTCGAAGTACAATATATAAAAATCCTATTTTTATTTCGAAGTACAATATATAAAAATCCTATTTTTATTTCAAATCTCTTGACATAAAAATCATATTTTTATCACGATATTTAGATATATATATATAAATATATTTTACACAGTATGTTTATATTTTTAAAACACAGTATGTTTATATTTTTAAAACACGGTATGTTTATATTTTTAAAACACGGTATGTTTATATTTTTAAAACACAGTATGTTTATATTTTTAAAACACAGTATGTTTATATTTTTAAAACACAGTATGTTTATATGTTTAAAACACAGTATGTTTATATTTTTAAAACACAGTATGTTTATATTTTTAAAACACAGTATGTTTATATTTTTAAAACACAGTATGTTTATATTTTTAAAACACAGTATGTTTATATTTTTAAAACACAGTATGTTTATATTTTTAAAACACAGTATGTTTATATTTTTAAAACACAGTATGTTTATATTTTTAAAACACAGTAAAGAGGCTCACTGTGTTCATCTTCCTTCAGGAAAACACTCTTCAGGGAAAACATGTATTCGAACCCATTTGTCGACAAAGAGAAACCGGTCACTGCTCTTGTTTTCCTCGTTGGTCTTCATCAAGAAAACGACGAAATAGCTTAGCCCCTGGGGCATCATCGCGCCACCGCCAGGCAGAGCTGGACCCTGATCGACAAACGCCAAGAGATGCGCTGGAGTGCCTCCTTCCCCTGCTAGCCACCGCGTCGGACTCGAAGTCTCTTCCCTCACCAGAAAGCCGATCAAACTCCAAGCTTGGAGCCCAAAATCCGAGTCGATTTCAGCACCAGAGAGGATCACATTCACATGATATCGAAGATGGATCTACCATTTTTGTTTAGGAAGTTTTGAAATTAGTTTGAGGATTTAGAAAAATCGGGGCATGTATTTTCGAGCATCCTGGACCTTCGATTAGCAAATGATAGCGGCTGTTTTGGGAACGAGGGTTTTAGTTAGGGTTATGGGGAAAATTTGTTAATATATATTATATTAAATAATATTTTATTCAATCCTTATGAAATTTTACATTCGAACTCTAAACGAATCCCAGCGACTGTCGTCTATAGCTAATTACCCCCATTTCGAACATAATGGGATATGTATCGTAAGCTGATTCGACTGTTACAATCAGTTTCCGTTAAATTTACATTTAAATTACTATATTGAATTTTAAACGTACATTTCAAATTACCGGGATCGCATACGAACTTTAAAAATTCTAGAAAAATATTTTCTAGCTTCGTATTGACGATATGGTCCTAACAAAACTAGTTTCGTCGAATTCTGAGATCGTTTGAAAAATGGCCAATTTCCAGTCGATTAAATTCAACTGAAACTGGTCAAACGCGTTTCCCTATGCCACGCTCACATATTGATTCGAAAAATTATGAAATTTGGAATCTAGCAATAACTTAACATCACGGACCCAACAAAACTGGTTTCGTCGAAATCCGAGGTCATTTGCAAAATGTCCATTTTTAAGGGCCTGAATTCCATAGCGACTATTCAGAATTTTCAACTGGACATATCTTTTGATCCCCGCTATGAAAATTTGATTATTCGGATTCGTTTGAAAGATACTATAAATTAGATCCTATTATTTTTGGTTTCACTAAAATCCGGATTGTTTTGCACCCGGTACATTCAATTGAAGTTTGAAATCGAATTATTGAACTACCGCGCCATTTTCAATTCTATTTATAATTATATATAAATATTTATATTCTAACGATGACGTATATAATATATTCGTTCTAATTATATTCTAAACAAATTTCTCGTCGATATTATTTAAAATAATCTATTTTAAATATTCTAAATTCGCTAAAATTGCCAAAATAAAAATTTTAAACTGGCCCAGATTTTCGGGTTGTTACAATCTCCCCCACTTAAAACTTTTCGTCCCCGAAAAGGAACGAAGTCGAAAGTGGTTTGATTAATCAACACTACGCTCGATCTGGCTTCCATTCTCCAACTTTTTAGTTTCTGAGAATTTTCAAATTTTCAAAAATTTGGCTAACACCCTAAATTTTTGAAAAATTTCGCCATAACCTCCCCTGCACCGGGAGCATCGGGGAATTTCAAATAGCTTCCCCGGTCCTTCAGATCTCAAAAAGAAAAAGAAAAAGCCAAGCGGCTAGCCAATAGGCTCATAAAATCATCATCACCCAAACAAAACAGTAAATTATGTATGTACCTATTTGTCGGGCAAACAAATTTTATTCTCTGGCTCTAGCCTCCTTGCTATGACCTGTTCAAAAGATATACATGTATATGCAAGCAGATGCAACCAATTTTCAATATAGTTCAATATGTGATTCAATTAGGCTAATTGGCTAAAAATTAGCAAACAAATAAACAAACAACACAAACATCAATCAATTAGTGAATTAGAGTTTCAAATTCATAATTTTGATACATATGCAAAAATCACATTTTTGATGCCAAATCACAACAATAAGCCCTATCTAATTTTGGTTCTCACACCAGTCAATAGGAAATATATAGATGTTACACGTTCTTCACTCGAATATAAATTCTGATGATGATATATCAATCATCAGAATCACCCCCGGGCGACTAGAGTGTAATTCTATATCTATCCAGTATATTAAAACTTTGAATATAAGTTTGCAAGGCGTATATGCAAATTCTTTATATACTGGACTGTCCAAAATCAATATTAAATAAATAATCAAATACGAATAGTTGATTTAAATTTTCAAAACAAAATTGTTTTCACTTTGAAAATATACTCTTCACACTCGTTCTAGGATACTACTGATCCCATCTCTAACGAGTCATTCCATTGGATATTACTAATCCTATATCTGATGAATTCTTTCGTACGGTTCCAATGTGTCTTGTTCTCTAGCTTTGTAAACCAAAGCTCTGATACCAACTGTGAAAACCCGTAACTTCCCCGTAAAGGAAAGCGTCGGATAGTTCGAGAACAAGCCACAACAGAACGCATATAAAAGAACATTTCATTGTGTATTACAACAATGCATCAGATTACAAGAATATACAGAGTATAAATGAATGAATATTACACAGAAATATCAGAGATTTAAATTACATTTAAATACATAGCAGCGGAAAATAATACAATACACAACTAGAATGAGATATACGGATACAAAGCTTTCCGGATATCGTTCCAGCTGTAAACCAGGATCCTGTGAATATAAATCTGCAAAACCAAAACTACTAGCTGCCCGTGTCAAAATAAGGGCACCCAGAGTTTAGGTTAAAACAATAAACTCCAGGTCAGTCATGTGACTGGTGTGAGAACTAAAACAGTTATTAATCTTTATTTTAAATCATTAGGTAAATCAAGGGACCACGCCGTATAACACGGAACGGGTTTCCTCCCAAGAATACCAGTGCATAAAACAAACAGCGCCGTGCTAAATAAAGAAAAATGAAGCTGTTATAAGACCCAGGTCCTATCACACAATGCAACGCAAGCCGGGGGATAGGGTTTTCCCTTATAACAGCCAAAGAATGCTTGATACGTTTAAAACAAATCATTTGATACTATTATAAGTGCATAGTGTATAAAACAACTTCAAATCATAAGTATCAATCATAGGCGGCATGGGTACCATATATCATGTCACCATACTAGTTCTACAATTAAAACCGCACATGTCACGTATTTGGAAATTGGATTTCTGAGACGACCCGATTTCCCGTTCTCACGGAAACTAGGTTATCTTTGGAATATAACACAGAAACATATAATAGCAGAACAGAATTAAATAAATACACCAGATATGAACAACAAAATATACTGGATAAAAGTAATCATCAGAGTTACACAGTATACAGGATCTTACTTAGTACAAATACAGTTCAGCTATACATAAATGTCTACAGCGGAAATAAACAAAATATGTACAATAGGAGCTGAACAGCATAAAAGGAAATAAATGATAGAATCTATCTTCAGCTCCAGCTATCCAGAAAGAACCAGCTAAACCTGAATACAAGGCTGCCCGTGTAGAAAAAGGGGCACCCGAGTTTGAGAGTGAAACAAACTACGAGTCAGTCATGGGACTGGTATGAGAAATCTACTCAACACATATATAATATGGCCAATCACAGGACCACGCCACTTTCGTGGAACGGGTTTACTCCATTGGATTGCCAGTGCTTTAAAACAAATCTTTCTTTTAAACATCGCTATGCTTTTTATAAAAATGAAACAGTTATAAGACTCAGTTCCCATCACACAATGCAACGCAAACCGGAGGATAGAGTTTTTACCTTATAACGGCCAAGATATGCTTGATACGAATAAAACAAAGGCATTTGATATTATTGCTAGTGTTTATATGTTTTGAAAACAATTTCAAATCATAACTATCAATCATAGACGGCTTTAATGCCCCCATACCACTATGTCGCCATATATAGGTATACAATCAAAACCGCACAGTCGCGTATTTGGAAATTGGAATTCCGTCATGAACCAAGGCAAAAGATAGTCCTTACCGAATTCGAGACTGCCTAACCCGAGTCTCAGGCAAGCCTTTGAGCGACAGGGCCGGTCCACCGATGTGGATTATTATACCTGAGCACTACGTTTCGCCGCCCTTTGGGGCGTAAGCGAGCCAACGAATGACTCCATCGGACCCGGATCGTCCGATCTAACCGAGGCGCCTCGCAACAGCAACAACCACATAAGTCAAACTCGTCAGGGCGTGTAAAACCACTGACGCCACTTTTAGCTAGGAGGAAACGTAGGCCCTCCCTGAGGTCCTTTCTCCCGTTTTAGGTTCCTACCGGGGTGTGAGGCTCGCGAATTTACGTTATACACAAAGCTACGCCACACAGGCGGTGCTTTGATCATCACCACAAGACTTTGCTTTTCAACAGAAGCCCTGATCACTGCATCTTAGCATGCCACATAGGCAATTCACACCGTGCAACTGATGGCTATCAATCACACAGAACAAATTCCAATGTCGGACACACAGTCCATTTACAAGTCCGTTCTGGGTCTGAACGAAACCGGAGGCACTAAATACCTCGCAAACCCATCGATCACCACGTACGTCTGAACGATCACCACTCATTATCCATATTTCGGGATGCCTCCCAATCAGGACCTCGGTTACCATCCAAACGAGGTGAAGATCTCCGGTCTTCGACCATCGTCTTCATCTTCGAATTTCAATCGTCGGTCGATTATTCGAAATGAGAATTAACTCGGCCTTTCCAAATAATTCACGTATATTTAGAATTTCAAATCGATTTATTTCAATGGTTAAATTATTCGACAACACCAATTGTGTTCTTTAATGTAATTTTCACACCAAACATATTCAACAATCAAAAGCCACATAAATCAAGCAAATTCAGTTTATTTCTATTCCCTATCGCTTATGATATTTTATAACGATTTATCGCTATTTTTATTTATTTTAAAATAGCTAATATATTCAAAACGACGCTTCGGGCCATAACGCGGCTGTGGCGCTGTTTTTCTTCAGATTTGATTTACACATATCTGAAAATCTAACCGTTGGATCTTCACAAAATTTAAATCATTAGAAAGGTCTTTTCAAAACGAATCCAACGGTTCCAGTTTCGGGAAAATCCGACGGTCAGATCTCCTGGTACAATCGTTTGAAGTTTCGATTTCAAAATACGAACTGCAGCGTCGTTACTCGATTAAATATAATTATATTTATATATATAAATAAATATAATCGTTTCTGGCGCTGTTTTTCTTCAAAATTGAATTAAACATTCCAGACAATCCAACCGTTGGATTTTTACAAGGTTGGTGCCGTTGGAAAGATTATTCCAAGGCGAACCCGACGGTTGAGGTTTCGGGAAAATCCAATGGTCGGATTTCCCGCACTAGTCGTTTGAAATCACGGTTTCAAAACACGAACTGCACGGCTTCGTTTCGTTTTAATTTTATTTATATTTATATATTTATATAAATATAGTTCATTCAATGATTTCCATATCGTTTTCACTTCAAATATTTTTCTAACACCTTAAATTTTGGAAAAATTTCGCCATAACCTCCCTTGCACCGGGAGCATCGGGAAATTGCAAATAGCGTTCCCGGTCCTTCTAATCTCAAAAAGAAAAAGAAAAAGCCAAGCGGCTAGCCAACAGGCTCAAAATCATCACCCAAACAAATCAGTAAATGTGTACCTATTTGTCGGGCACAAAATTTTATTCCTCTTCTCTAGCCCCTTTGCTATAACCTGTTCAATGAATATTACATCTACATATATACAGTTCTTATCATTTATCAATTTCTATTCGACTTCATATTTGATTTCTATTTGGTTTAAAAACTCCATTCATTCTAATGTTACATAAATAGGTGCAAATCATTTCATTAGCTAATTAATGAATATTTCAACTCATATATGTTTATTTTGAACAAGTGGCTATTCTTAACACTTCACATTTCAACGATTTATGCATACAATAAAAATGTGATTTTTATTGTAAAACAATTCATTTCAAACACTATTTTTCTATATAGTTCAAGTTGGTGATAAAATAGGATTTTTATCATCAAACAATTTATTTCAAAATATGAATACCATTCAACACATGAATTTCTAATCAACGAATGAATATCAATTCAACACATGAATGTTTCTATAGTTTTTATATATAGATAAAAATGTGATTTTTATTATCGAACAATTTATTTCAAAATATGAATACCATTCAACACATGAATTTCTAAACAACGAATGAATATCAATTCAACACATAAATGTTTCTATAGTTTTTATATATAGATAAAAATGTGATTTTTATTATCGAACAATTTATTTCAAAATATGAATACCATTCAACACATGAATTTCTAAACAACGAATGAATATCAATTCAACACATGAATGTTTCTATAGTTTTTATATATAGATAAAAATGTGATTTTTATTATCGAACAATTTATTTCAAAATATGAATACCATTCAACACATGAATTTCTATTCAACGAATGAATATCAATTCAACACATGAATGTTTTCTATACAATGAATAAATATAATTTAAGCATATGAAAATAATTCAAACACACAAATATTATTCAAAATTTCGGCAGCATAACGGCAGGGTAGTTAAACCGGCACCGTCCCTAGTACGGCTCCTCGCTCTACCTTAAAACCTCGCAGTTTTTGACAATGGGGTTCATGCATCTAGTTCGCACGCAGGCGGCATGTATATATTTATTTCATTTCCACAAACTAATCCTATGTGGTTTCAACCCAATATTTCTCAACCACAAATGGGTATTTTTCAACCACAATCAACCAATATCAATCACAAACAATCCCAAACAATCATTCGCTATCAATCAATTTTCACAACAATTTCAACCAATAAATATCGTCCATGGTTTGTGGACGAGGGGCGTATATATATATATATAGATAGATATTTATATATAGCAATTCACTTTCATTTCACACATATATAATATTTTTAAATCAGAAATCTCACCAATAGCTATCCAACTTCACGACTCTTCCCTTATAGAAATCCTCGCCTTTTGTCGCTTTCGCCCGTATTCTCTACATATGTAAAAATCGAATTTTTACTATGTTATTCAATATATAAAAATCGAATTTTGACTTCGCTATTCAATATATAAAAATCTGATTTTTCTTTCTGAAGAAATCAGTTTTTCTTTTTATAAAAAGTCAGTTTTTATTTTCTTCAAAAATCAGTTTTCTTTGCTTTTAAAAATCAGTTTTTCTTTTTATAAAAAATCAGTTTTTAATCCCTTTTCAAAATCAGTTTTTAATTGCTTTAAAAATCAGTTTTTCTTTTTATAAAAAATCAGTTTTTAATCCCTTTTCAAAATCAGTTTTTCTTTTTATAAAAAATCAGTTTAAAATACTTTTAAAAATCAGTTTAAAATACTTTTAAAAATCAGTTTAAAATACTTTTTAAAAATCAGTTTTTATGAATTTAAAAATAAAAATAAAAATACTTACAGATAGGGGGGGGGGGTTTCTGCAGATCGTCGGAGGGCTTCTGGCTTCGAGGCGGCGCTAGGGCTTCGAACGGCTTCGGGGGGGGGGGGGTTCGCGATGCTTTTGGGCTCGGTCTTCGTCGCGCTCGTGCGACCTGGGGAGGAGGGGTCTTCGGGGATTTCGCCCTGGGAGGAGGGAAGCAGGACGGAGGAGGGCGACGGCGTCGTTCGCTTCAGGGGGCGGCGGCGCGATAGGCTTAGGGTTTTTTTTTTCTGTTTAACTGGATTGTGAATCGGGGGGGGGGGGGCAAGAAGAAGGAGGGAAATAATATATATATATATATTTTATTTAATTATTTAATTTTGCCAAAAGGGTTGACTTTTACATACGACCTCGAAACGAGGCCCACCGCCTGTCGTCCATAGCGTTTAACCCCCATTCCGAACACAATGGGATATGTATCGCAAGCTGATTTGATCGTTACAATCAGTTTCCTTTTGAATTTACATTTAAATCACTATATCGAATTTTAAACGTACATTTCAAATTACCGGGGCCACATACTGACTAGAAAAATTCCAGAAAAATATTTTCTAGCTTCGTATTGACGATACGGTCCTAACAAAACTAGTTTCCTCGAATTCTGAGACCGTTTGAAAAATGGCCAATTTCCATTCGATTAAAATCAACAGAAACTGGTCAAACGCGTTTTCCTTTGCCACGCTCACATATTTATTCGAAAAATTATGAAATTTGAAACCTAGCAATAACTTGACACTGCGGATCTAACAAAAGTGGTTTCATCGAAATCCGAGGTCGTTTGCAAAATGTCCATTTTTAAGGGCCTGAATTCTATAGCGACTATTCAGAATTTTCAACTGGACATATCTTTTGATTCCCGCTATCAAATTTCGATTGGTCAGATTCGTTAGAAAGATATCATCAATTAGATTCCATTATTTTTGGTTTCACTAAGATCCGAATTGTTTTGCACCCGGTATATTCAATTGAAGTTTGAAATCGAATTATCGAACTACCGCGCCATTTTCAATTCTATATATAATTATAATTAATTATATTGGTTTTCAAATGTCGATTTCAACTCAGTTTTCATTGCCGTTATTTAAAATATTTATTTTAAATATTTAAAATCCATTATTTTAGCCAATTTAAAATTTTTAAATTGGTTCAGATTTTCTGGGTCGTTACAATCTCCCCCACTTAAAACTTTTCGTCCCCGAAAAGGAACAAAGTCGAAAGTGGTTTGATAAATCTACAATCATACAATCCAACAACCAATTTGTTTCTAACCTTTTTAACTTTTCAAATATATATCTTTTATATATTCAAAAATTATATTTCTAAAACCAGACTATATATAAATATAATCACAAATACGTTATTTAAAAACATATTACTCTCGACTCGTTCTGAGGCACTTCTGACCCCATCTCTAACGAGTTGTTCTGATTCTGCTACTCATACTAGGATATTACTGATCCTATCTGTATGGAGTTACCCATCCTAGAACACTACTGGTTCTATTTCTGACGAGTTCGTTCAAATGATATATTCCAGAACTAAGCTAACCAAAGCTCTGATACCACGTATGAGACGACCCGATTTCCCGTTCTCACGGAAACAAGGTTATCTTTGGAATATAACACAGAAACATATAATAGCAGAACAGAATTAAATAAATACACCAGATATGAACAACAAAATATACTGGATAAAAGTAATCATCAGAGTTACACAGTATACAGGATCTTACTTAGTACAAATACAGTTCAGCTATACATAAATGTCTACAGCGGAAATAAACAAAATATGTACAATAGGAGCTGAACAGCATAAAAGGAAATAAATGATAGAATCTATCTTCAGCTCCAGCTATCCAGAAAGAACCAGCTAAACCTGAATACAAGGCTGCCCGTGTAGAAAAAGGGGCACCCGAGTTTGAGAGTGAAACAAACTACGAGTCAGTCATGGGACTGGTATGAGAAATCTACTCAACACATATATAATATGGCCAATCACAGGACCACGCCACATTCGTGGAACGGGTTTACTCCATTGGATTGCCAGTGCTTTAAAACAAATCTTTCTTTTAAACATCGCTATGCTTTTTATAAAAATGAAACCGTTATAAGACTCAGTTCCCATCACACAATGCAACGCAAACCGGAGGATAGAGTTTTTACCTTATAACGGCCAAGATATGCTTGATACGAATAAAACAAAGGCATTTGATATTATTGCTAGTGTTTATATGTTTTGAAAACAATTTCAAATCATAACTATCAATCATAGACGGCATTAATGCCCCATACCACTATGTCGCCATATATAGGTATACAATCAAAACTGCACAGTCACGTATTTGGAAATTGGAATTCCGTCATGAACTAAGGCAAAAGATAGTCCTTACCGAATTCGAGACTGCCTAGCCCGAGTCTCAGGCAAGCGCGCAGGCAAGCCTTGGAGCGACAGGGCCGGTCCACCGATGTGGATTATTATACCTGAGCACTACGTTTCGCCGCCCTTTGGGGCGTAAGCGAGCCAAAGAATGACTCCATCGGACCCGGATCGTCCGATCTAACCGAGGCGCCTCGCAACAGCAACAACCACATAAGTCAAACTCGTCAGGGCGTGTAAAACCACTGACGCCACTTTTAGCTAGGAGGAAACGTAGGCCCTCCCTGAGGTCCTTTCTCCCGTTTTAGGTTCCTACCGGGGTGTGAGGCTCGCGAATTTACGTTATACACAAAGCTACGCCACACAGGCGGTGCTTTGATCATCACCACAAGACTTTGCTTTTCGACAAAAGCCCTGATCACTGCATCTTAGCATGCCACATAGGCAATTCACACCGTGCAACTGATGGCTATCAATCACACAGAACAAATTCCAATGTCGGACACACAGTCCATTTACAAGTCCGTTCTGGGTCTGAACGAAACCGGAGGCACTAAATACCTCGCAAACCCATCGATCACCACGTACGTCTGAACGATCACCACTCATTATCCATATTTCGGGATGCCTCCCAATCAGGACCTCGGTTACCATCCAAACGAGGTGAAGATCTCCGGTCTTCGACCATCGTCTTCATCTTCGAATTTCAATCGTCGGTCGATTATTCGAAATGAGAATTAACTCGGCCTTTCCAAATAATTCACGTATATTTAGAATTTCAAATCGATTTATTTCAATGGTTAAATTATTCGACAACACCAATTGTGTTCTTTAATGTAATTTTCACACCAAACATATTCAACCATCAAAAGCCACATAAATCAAGCAAATTCAGTTTATTTCTATTCCCTATCGCTTATGATATTTTATAACGATTTATCGCTATTTTTATTTATTTTAAAATAGCTAATATATTCAAAACGACGCTTCGGGCCATAACGCGGCCGTGGCGCTGTTTTTCTTCAGATTTGATTTACACATATCTGAAAATCTAACCGTTGGATCTTCACAAAATTTACATCATTAGAAAGGTCTTTTCAAAACGAATCCAACAGTTTCAGTTTCGGGAAAATCCGACGGTCGGATCTCCCGGTACAATCGTTTGAAGTTTCGATTTCAAAATACGAACTGCAGCGTCGTTATTCGATTAAATATAATTATATTTATATATATAAATAAATATAATCGTTTCTGGCGCTGTTTTTCTTCAGAATTGAATTAAACATTCCAGACAATCCAACCGTTGGATTTTTACAAGGTTGGTGGCATTGGAAAGATTATTCCAAGGCGAACCCGACGGTTGAGGTTTCGGGAAAATCCAATGGTCGGATTTCCCGCACTAGTCGTTTGAAATCACGGTTTCAAAACACGAACTGCACGGCTTCGTTTCGTTTTAATTTTATTTATATTTATATATTTATATAAATATAGTTCATTCAATGATTTCCATATCGTTTTCACTTCAAATATTTTTCTAACACCTTAAATTTTGGAAAAAATTCGCCATAACCTCCCCTGCACCGGGAGCATCGGGAAATTGCAAATAGCGTTCCCGGTCCTTCTAATCTCAAAAAGAAAAAGAAAAAGCCAAGCGGCTAGCCAACAGGCTCAAAATCATCACCTAAACAAATCAGTAAATGTGTACCTATTTGTCGGGCACAAAATTTTATTCCTCTTCTCTAGCCCCTTTGCTATAACCTGTTCAATGAATATTGCATGCACATATATACAGTTCTTATCATTTATCAATTTCTATTCGACTTCATATTTGATTTCTATTTGGTTTAAAAACTCCATTCATTCTAATGTTACATAAATAGGTGCAAATCATTTCATTAGCTAATTAATGAATATTTCAACTCATATATGTTTATTTTGAACAAGTGGCTATTCTTAACACTTCACATTTCAACGATTTATGCATACAATAAAAATGTGATTTTTATTGTAAAACAATTCATTTCAAACACTATTTTTCTATATAGTTCAAGTTGGTGATAAAATAGGATTTTTATCATCAAACAATTTATTTCAAAATATGAATACCATTCAACACATGAATTTCTAATCAACGAATGAATATCAATTCAACACATGAATGTTTCTATAGTTTTTATATATAGATAAAAATGTGATTTTTATTATCGAACAATTTATTTCAAAATATGAATACCATTCAACACATGAATTTCTAAACAACGAATGAATATCAATTCAACACATGAATGTTTCTATAGTTTTTATATATAGATAAAAATGTGATTTTTATTATCGAACAATTTATTTCAAAATATGAATACCATTCAACACATGAATTTCTAAACAACGAATGAATATCAATTCAACACATGAATGTTTCTATAGTTTTTATATATAGATAAAAATGTGATTTTTATTATCGAACAATTTATTTCAAAATATGAATACCATTCAACACATGAATTTCTATTCAACGAATGAATATCAATTCAACACATGAATGTTTTCTATACAATGAATAAATATAATTTAAGCATATGAAAATAATTCAAACACACAAATATTATTCAAAATTTCGGCAGCATAACGGCAGGGTAGTTAAACCGGCACCGTCCCTAGTACGGCTCCTCGCTCTACCTTAAAACCTCGCGGTTTTTGACAATGGGGTTCATGCATCTAGTTCGCACGCAGGCGGCATGTATATATTTATTTCATTTCCACAAACTAATCCTATGTGGTTTCAACCCAATATTTCTCAACCACAAATGGGTATTTTTCAACCACAATCAACCAATATCAATCACAAACAATCCCAAACAATCATTCGCTATCAATCAATTTTCACAACAATTTCAACCAATAAATATCGTCCATGGTTTGTGGACGAGGGGCGTATATATATATATATATATATATATATAGATATATATATAGATATTTATATATAGCAATTCACTTTCATTTCACACATATATAATATTTTTAAATCAGAAATCTCACCAATAGCTATCCAACTTCACGACTCTTCCCTTATAGAAATCCTCGCCTTTTGTCGCTTTCGCCCGTATTCTCTACATATGTAAAAATCGAATTTTTACTATGTTATTCAATATATAAAAATCGAATTTTGACTTCGCTATTCAATATATAAAAATCTGATTTTTCTTTCTGAAGAAATCAGTTTTTCTTTTTATAAAAAGTCAGTTTTTATTTTCTTCAAAAAACAGTTTTCTTTTCTTTTAAAAATCAGTTTTTCTTTTTATAAAAAATCAGTTTTTAATCCCTTTTCAAAATCAGTTTTTAATTGCTTTAAAAATCAGTTTTTCTTTTTATAAAAAATCAGTTTTTAATCCCTTTTCAAAATCAGTTTTTAATTGCTTTAAAAATCAGTTTTTCTTTTTATAAAAAATCAGTTTAAAATACTTTTAAAAATCAGTTTAAAATACTTTTAAAAATCAGTTTAAAATACTTTTAAAAATCAGTTTAAAATACTTTTTAAAAATCAGTTTTTATGAGTTTAAAAATAAAAATAAAAATACTTACAGATGGGGGGGTTTCTGCAGATCGTCGGAGGGCTTCTGGCTTCGAGGCGGCGCTAGGGCTTCGAACGGCTTCGGGGGGGGGGGGTCGCGATGCTTCTGGGCTCGGTCTTCGTCGCGCTCGTGCGACCTGGGGAGGAGGGGTCTTCGGGGATTTCGCCCTGGGAGGAGGGAAGCAGGACGGAGGAGGGCGACGGCGTCGTTCGCTTCAGGGGGGCGGCGGCGCGATAGGCTTAGGGTTTTTTTTTTTTTTAACTGGATTGTGAATCGGGGGGGGGGGGGGGGGCAAGAAGAAGGAGGGAAATAATATATATATATATATATATATATTTTAATTATTTAATTTTGCCAAAAGGGTTGACTTTTACATACGACCTCGAAACGAGGCCCACCGCCTGTCGTCCATAGCGTTTAACCCCCATTCCGAACACAATGGGATATGTATCGCAAGCTGATTTGATCGTTACAATCAGTTTCCTTTTGAATTTACATTTAAACCACTATATCGAATTTTAAACGTACATTTCAAATTACCGGGGCCACATACTGACTAGAAAAATTCGAGAAAAATATTTTCTAGCTTCGTATTGACGATACGGTCCTAACAAAACTAGTTTCCTCGAATTCTGAGACCATTTGAAAAATGGCCAATTTCCATTCGATTAAAATCAACAGAAACTGGTCAAACGCGTTTTCCTTTGCCACGCTCACATATTTATTCGAAAAATTATGAAATTTGAAACCTAGCAATAACTTGACACTGCGGATCTAACAAAAGTGGTTTCATCAAAATCCGAGGTCGTTTGCAAAATGTCCATTTTTAAGGGCCTGAATTCTATAGCGACTATTCAGAATTTTCAACTGGACATATCTTTTGATTCCCGCTATCAAATTTCGATTGGTCAGATTCGTTAGAAAGATATCATCAATTAGATTCCATTATTTTTGGTTTCACTAAGATCCGGATTGTTTTGCACCCGGTATATTCAATTGAAGTTTGAAATCGAATTATCGAACTACCGCGCCATTTTCAATTCTATATATAATTATAATTAATTATATTGGTTTTCAAATGTCGATTTCAACTCAGTTTTCATCGCCATTATTTAAAATATTTATTTTAAATATTTAAAATCCATTATTTTAGCCAATTTAAAATTTTTAAATTGGTTCAGATTTTCTGGGTCGTTACAATTTCCGTCTATGAACCGAGGCAAAAGATAGTCCTCAACGAATTCGAGACAATCTAGCCCATGTCTCAGGATCAGAACGCATCAACCCTTTAGATCGTCAGGGCCGGTCCACCGATGTGGATTATTATGCCTGAACAATACGTCTCTCCGCCCTATGGGGCGTAAACGAGCCAACTAAATGACTCCATCGGTTCGAGAACGACCAATCAATCCGAGGCGCCTCGCAATAGCAACAACCACATAAGTCAAACTCGTCAGGGCGTGTAAAACCACTGTCGCCACTTCTAGCTAGAAATAAACGCATGTCGTCCCTGAGGTCCTCTCCCGTTTTTGGTTCATACCGGGTGTGAAACTCGCGAATCAATGTTACACAAAGCTACGCCACAAAGGCCGTGCTTTGATCATCACCACAAGACTTTGCTTTTCAACAGAAGCCTCGATCAATTGCCGCTTAGGCATGCCACACAGGCAATTCACTCCATGCGTTTGATATCCATCAATACTTAACCCCTGAGCTCGTACGTCTCAGAGAAGGGCGTTAAGCAAGAGAATAAATTCTCCGCCGCCAAACAGATATATATTTAATAGAAATCAATCACACAGACTAAAATCCAATGTCAAACACACAGTCCATTTACAAGTTCGTTCTGGGTCTGAACGAAACCGGAGGCACCTAGTACCCCGCATATCCATCGATCTCCAAGTACGTCTGGACGATCACTAACTGTTTCCATCTTCTTGATTGTACAGCCCAATCAAGATCATCAGTAATTACCCAAACGACGTGAAGACTTCTGGTCTTCGACCACCGTCTTCATCTTCGACTTATCGTCGTATCAGTTATTCAGAATGGGATAAACCCGGTCTTTCCGAATAACTCACGTATATTTTAAATAAGTGTTACACAAACACAACTTACGCCTCATTCCAATTCATCAGTCACTAACCGTAAATTAATCAAGAGAATAATTCCCCAAATATTAACCCCGAAGGCCGAAACCAACATGAGATCAATATTCAGAAAACCATTCTACTTAGCTAACCGACAGTTAGTTTCTAAATTTCACATTCATAGGGAAACGTTCCCATTAATTTTATCCAAGATAAATTCCTTGAATTTATTCTTTAATCTTATTTTGAATTTCGATTCAAACTAGTCGGGATTAACGAAACTTACCGAAGTAATCATTTGTTTTAATTTCCCAATCCCAACCTATTCATCCCATGAAGTAAAACTGGTAATACTTCATTTCTAACACCACAGTGTTATCGGTAAATTCAATTACCATTTCACGTTCAAATCTAATTAAAGATTTAACTATCGCCTGGAGCAAAACTGGTGATACTCCATTTTCGATCTTTTCAATCCAATTAAAGATTCATTAAAACTCCACTTAGTTTTAATCTTCGACTGGGTTAAAGAATCAGTGTCATTTAAAACACGGTTCACGATAAACCCAAAGTCACATTCATTAATTATCGGGTTAAAGAACGAGTGTTATTTAAAACACTGTTCACGATAAACCCAAAAATCAATATCAATTCAATTCCAATTAAATATTATTTAATTGGTAAACTCCATTAAATCTAAATAAAAAGATTTAATCTTTTCTCAACTGGGTTCAAGAAAAGTGTTAGTGAAGACACCATTCACGACAAACCCCAAATCACATTTGATATTCAATACAAGGCTCTGAATAGAAAATATACCGGCTTATATTCAATATCAAATTCCACGACTAACAGATGTCGTATTGGAAATAACGATATAAATATATCTTTCAAATTTCCATAACAACACCTGTATAATCACGAATTCCAACATCGAAATATTCCGAAGACAATTTCGATTCAAATCCACTCCAATGCAATCATTGGAAATTCTGGTTATTTTTAAAACCCTTTTCAAATTCAATTTATTTATTTAAAAATAAATAGAATTATATTTCTAGTTCAAAACTAGTTCATTTCGATAAAAATCTATTTTTATCTTTTCAAATATGGAGTTTTTCATCCCAATTCTTTCTAAATCATTTCTTATGATTTTACACAAATTATTACTATTTTTAATTATTTTATCAAGGCCCGTACAGTCGATTTCCATCAATGGCCATCGAACTGCACTTATAGCGACCTTTTTCAAATTTGATTTGGACATAATTCCAAATCCAACCGTTAGATTTATAATTTCTAATATCCGTTAGAAAGCTTTTTTTGATACGAACCCAACGGTTCCGGTTTTAGGAGAATCCGACGGTCGGATCTCCCGTAATGCCCGTTTGAAATAAATGGTCGAAATTCACGAACTGCCGCGGCGCGGCGCGTTCTATTCAGGCCATTATATTATATATATAATATATATAATATATATATCGTCGATTTCTATTTAAAACGAATTATATAAATAGTTTTGTATTCGTTTCAAAAACATTTTCAACTTCCATTTCAATTCAAATCAAAATTGAATTCTTCTTTATAAATTCGTTTTAAAATCCATTTCTATTCAATTCAAATTTCAATTCAATTTGAATTCATTTCACTTCGCTTTCAATTCAATTTGAATTCGTTTTCAATTCAATTCATTTCGAAATCGTTTTCAATTCAATTCATTTCGAAATCGTTTTCAATTCAATTCATTTCGAAATCGTTTTCAATTCAATTCATTTCGAAATCGTTTTCAATTCAATTCATTTCGAAATCGTTTTCAATTCAATTCATTTCGAAATCGTTTTCAATTCAATTCATTTCGAAATCGTTTTCAATTCAATTCATTTCGAAATCGTTTTCAATTCAATTCATTTCGAAATCGTTTTCAATTCAATTCATTTCGAAATCGTTTTCAATTCAATTCATTTCGAAATCGTTTTCAATTCAATTCATTTCGAAATCGTTTTCAATTCAATTCATTTTGAAATCGTTTTCAATTCAATTCATTTCGAAATCGTTTTAAAATCGATATAAATATCGTTCACGTCAAAATGGCGTCAATCTAATCAACACGGCTTCATATATTGATATTTTCAAATATTCCATTTCGAATATTTCTATTTCAAATATTTCTATTTCTAAACTGGAATGAGGCCCAATCAATTACCATATAAAATTAATTATATGGATTTTCATACAACACATGTATATATAGCATTGAAAAATGATCAACCATCAACCAAAGTGCACTACACTGTATAAGCATCAAATAAAGATATCTAACGCTTATAACAGCATGTCAATCAATCGATCGACATATTTAATCAATCAGGATGAGTGAACTTCAAATTTCATCCCAACACCCGTGTGGGGTTTCAAACAATCAAACGCATATTTTATTTGTGCAGTTGGGCGATGTGTAAAATTTATCGTCCCAATCAATGTCATTCAAATAGGTGTACATAAACAAACCGTTCGGTTTGCAAATGAATATTTATTTTACTCACTTCACGTTAAAAATTATATTTTTAACGATAAAAACATTTTATTCCAACATATGAATTTCTATTCAGTTCATTTATTCAATAAAATGATCTTTTTATTTTTCTAACATATTTTAGAAAATTTCGGCGGCATAACGGCACGATACTAGAAACGGGACGAGGCCTAGCCTTATCCCCGGTCTAGTGAAGGCCCACGCCATTCGCATATCAATCAAATTCACCAAACAATCAAATCCAAATCAAATCATCAAACTAATTTATGCAACCAAACAAACAAGTCCATGGTCTGTGGACGGGTGTCGGGTGCTTCTAATAAGCACCGTCTGCATCCTAGTATATATATATATTACTAGAAAATGAAATTGAAAGGTGAGAAATTCTCACTTATAGCTATCCTAGCTCCACTGCACTTCATTGATAGAAATCTTCATTGCTATCGCATCTTCGTCATCTTCGTTGTCCGCTTTCACTACCTATGTAAAAATCGAATTTTTACTTCGCTATTCCATATGTAAAAATCATATTTTTATTTCAAAGTTCAATATATAAAAATTCTATTTTTATTTCGAAGTACAATATATAAAAATCCTATTTTTATTTCGAAGTACAATATATAAAAATCCTATTTTTATTTCGAAGTACAATATATAAAAATCCTATTTTTATTTCGAAGTACAATATATAAAAATCCTATTTTTATTTCGAAGTACAATATATAAAAATCCTAATTTTATTTCGAAGTACAATATATAAAAATCCTATTTTTATTTCGAAGTACAATATATAAAAATCCTATTTTTATTTCGAAGTACAATATATAAAAATCCTATTTTTATTTCAAATCTCTTCATATAAAAATCATATTTTTATCACGATATTTAGATATATATATATTAATATATTTTACACAGTATGTTTATATTTTTAAAACACAGTATGTTTATATTTTTAAAACACAGTATGTTTATATTTTTAAAACACAGTATGTTTATATTTTTAAAACACAGTATGTTTATATTTTTAAAACACAGTATGTTTATATTTTTAAAACACAGTATGTTTATATTTTTAAAACACAGTATGTTTATATTTTTAAAACACAGTATGTTTATATTTTTAAAACACAGTAAAGAGGCTCACTGTGTTCATCTTCCTTCAGGAAAACACTCTTCAGGGAAAACATGTATTCGAACCCATTTGTCGACAAAGAGAAACCGGTCACTGCTCTTATTTTCCTCGTTGGTCTTCATCAAGAAAACGACGAAATAGCTTAGCCCCTGGGGCATCATCGCGCCACCGCCAGGCAGAGCTGGACCCTGATCGACGAACGCCAAGAGATGCGCTGGAGTGCCTCCTTCCCCTGCTGGCCACCGCGTCGGACTCGAAGTCTCTTCCCTCACCAGAAAGCCGATCAAACTCCAAGCTTGGAGCCCAAAATCCGAGTCGATTTCAGCACCAGAGAGGATCACATTCACATGAAATCGAAGATGGATCTACCATTTTTGTTTAGGAAGTTTTGAAATTAGTTTGAGGATTTAGAAAAATCGGGGCATGTATTTTCGAGCATCCTGGACCTTCGATTAGCAAATGACAGCGGCTGTTTTGGGAACGAGGGTTTTAGTTAGGGTTATGGGGAAAATTTGTTAATATATATTATATTAAATAATATTTTATTCAATCCTTATGAAATTTTACATTCGAACTCTAAACGAATCCCAGCGACTGTCGTCTATAGCTAATTACCCTCATTTCGAACATAATGGGATATGTATCGTAAGCTGATTCGACTGTTACAATCAGTTTCCGTTAAATTTACATTTAAATTACTATATTGAATTTTAAACGTACATTTCAAATTACCGGGATCGCATACGAACTTTAAAAATTCTAGAAAAATATTTTCTAGCTTCGTATTGACGATATGGTCCTAACAAAACTAGTTTCGTCGAATTCTGAGATCGTTTGAAAAATGGCCAATTTCCAGTCGATTAAATTCAACTGAAACTGGTCAAACGCGTTTCCCTATGCCACGCTCACATATTGATTCGAAAAATTATGAAATTTGGAATCTAGCAATAACTTAACATCACGGACCAAACAAAACTGGTTTCGTCGAAATCCGAGGTCATTAGCAAAATGTCCATTTTTAAGGGCCTGAATTCCATAGCGACTATTCAGAATTTTCAACTGGACATATCTTTTGATCCCCTCTATGAAAATTTGATTATTCGGATTCGTTGGAAAGATACTATCAATTAGATCCTATTGTTTTTGGTTTCACTAAAATCCGGATTGTTTTGCACCCGGTACATTCAATTGAAGTTTGAAATCGAATTATTGAACTACCGCGCCATTTTCAATTCTATTTATAATTATATATAAATATTTATATTCTAACGACGACGTATATAATATATTCGTTCTAATTATATTCTAAACAAATTTCTCGTCGATATTATTCAAAATAATCTATTTTAAATATTCTAAATTCGCTAAAATTGCCAAAATAAAAATTTTAAACTGGCCCAGATTTTCGGGTTGTTACAGATAAGAAAGAAAGAAATATTAGAATAGAAGAAGAAGAAGAAATACCACACAGAGTCTCACATCGCAGCGGAACAAAATATAATACAGAAATAATCTTTATTGAAAGCTTTAAAATACTTACAGTATCAGAGTACATCATACCATGGGACAGTTATAATAGCCTGTTCCCATATACAACACACAGCGGAATAGTAGTAATATCATACGTCTGGACTCTTCCAGCTCGTCTCTTCATAGCAGTCGAAAACCTGAACCTGTACAACCCGGTCTAACCCGAGCATTTACAAAACACCGGGTCAGTCTGGTGAACCAGAGTGAGATAAACTCGTACAGTAATAAGGGTGAACCATCCAATCATGATTTTAAAGTTCAAAATCTTTTCAAAAGAAAAGGATAATCGTAAGACCAAATCCACACATAAATACAGACGGTTTTTACCTTACGATAACCCAAACAGTTTGAAACCAATATCTTGTCTGATATTATAATAATGTCTAAACACAAGTAAATAGAAATCTAGTGGAACGCTTGCATCTCACGCTCCACATATATAGTATACAATTAAAACCCGCAGGAGCTTATTGGAGATTGGATTCCGACCTTGGCAAGGTATGGGACCACCTGCCGATAGTGTATCTCTAGAGACGAATACACTGGGTTCAACAAGAACATCTTGCAACCCGGCCCTCACATGACCGACCACCCATTTCGCTTGAGTGTATCGAATGTATATCACCGACGGTTGGGATCAGCAACCGTCTCCCGACAAGGGACAACATCGAAATAGATAAAGAATGAAATGAATCTCTAGATAGGTGATTATACACCCTAATGGCAGGGACCCACATAGCCATGCTGCCTGCCCGATTTTTGTCATTTCCCGGTTGATGAGGCTTGAGGCCAGAATTAACTCTTGACATCTGGTTGCCATTTACTCTGAATGCCACATCGTCAGATCCGTCAGATATCACTAATTGATATCCACAAAAGTACTCTAGCTGGAAGCTAAGAGAACGGCAATTTCCCCGCCAACAACCATAGCACGTTTGAAGAAATCAACGTACGTGACCCTTTGGAAATACTCTGTCAGACATCCGTCCATACAAGTCATCCAGGAACAGGATAAACCGAAGGTACTCTCCCACCGCATCCATATAGGAATCACCCCATGGATCAGAAGCGAGAAGTCCTTGCAACCCGTAGATTCCAACCACGACAGAATCACAGCTTTTCTCTGCTTGCTAGGCAGAGAATATTAGTGGTTCTTCCGTTTATGAAAATCCACGGACTTCAATGCTCCATCTCGATCATCTTCTGATATCTCCACGTATTTGTTGGTTGGAATGGTTTTCGAATATAAATTCGATCCCGGTCTTTCCATACCAACAATCGTATTGGACAGGTTTGATAGTCGGTGTTTTAACTATCAAAATATACAGTGTTTCAATCATGACACTCCAATGAGTTCACTGGTTCAGTATTCAGCATCACTTGGCCTTTTAACACTTGATTTACTTCGTTAAATCAAAACTTCTAACTCTGTTAATATTTAAAAATACGATATTTGAATAACTCTAATTCGATTTAACTCTAATCGATTAACTTCAATTGATTAACTCAAAGTGGTTAACTCTAACTGATTAACTCGACTTCTTTAACCCTATCGATTTACTACTATTTTACTTAACTCCATTCGCTTGACTCTAGATCGCGGCGATCACAATGGTTACGCCTGATTCCCTCAGGAAACATCCGACCGCCGTAGGCTATCTGCAGCCCTGCGAATTACGCTAGCAGTCGTACGAAATGGCAACTCAGCCGAATAATTATGTATGGCTAATTCTGTCTTGAATAACTATATTCAATTTCCCACTTAATTCTTCTTTCAAATCATCTTTTAAATTCAGAAATCCATTAGTTTTAACAAAGAAATTTATAGCACATATGTTATAGCGTTATAATTACTATTTAGATTTACAAAACAACAGCGCTATAATCGCTGTTTAGGTTCACAACCCATTTACTATAGCAAAAGCTCTACAATCGCTATATTAGATTTACAAAACATATATTATAAAAATAGCGCTTAAATCGCTGTTTAGATTTTCAAAACATATCCACTAGTGTCTCTTACGATTACCAACCAATAATATCTTCAGAGAATCCCGATGTTGTTCAAGTTGGGGTATTTTAATTACCTCTCAGACCTTGATCAACACTGTTCTTATCCTTAGATAAATATGAGTTGTAACCCAATCACCAAAATTCCATTTCGATCTCAAACCAATTCTCATCATAACTTGGATTTTTGTTATACAACCCCACGACCCATTCCTTTGTCCAAATCCCCTTTTACCAATCAACTTCCCAATCTATTCGACCATTTTCCACATTGGAAATCTTACTTAAGAATCTTCCCCTTTTTCTTAACCACATTCTTAAGTAACATTAATTTTGAATTAACGATGTAGCACTTCAGACTTCCTTTATCTAATTCTGATGTAATATAACCCTTTCGTCTTCTCTTCCTTTTTCTTAATTCAAGTTTATATTAAGAAATCGAACTTACTCAAAAAAACTCTTTATAACTTCGTTATTAAATATCGGGTTTAAAGGTATCAGTCGTTATAAACTCCTTTCATCATTTACTTTGATTCCACTTCACCATCGATCACTTTATACATTTATTCAATGAAAACAAATTTCCTAATTTACTATACATCACGATAACACCTTTCTTTAATCATTAACTATTGTAAAATAGTTAATTCCTTTAATAACTAAAATAAATAGTTAATCCCTTTAAAAACCTTATTTAAACAATATTTATTTAACCATTTAATCTAAACACATTAATCTGATAATCAAATCCAGTTTACGACAGTCGATTTAATTAACTCAAACCCTGATTATTTTATTAACCGAATTCAATTAATCCACACTTTAAATTAATTAAATAAAATTAATTTAAATAATTTCCATTAATTGTTTCCTTACAAAAATAATTTCCAAAGTTTAACCATTCAGTTTATCTCTTATTCCACTACTTGTAAATCTGACTAACATCGGCATTACTTTGCAAAATAATTTAAAAACCAATCAAAATCTTAAATAAATAAAATATTTATTTATTTTTCTTAAATAACTTTTATTCGAAATAATATAATTAAAAATCTTATCTTGGTTAAAAAATTTAATTTTCATAACCTCAATTCTATCGATTTATTTGACGGTGAACCACCATTTGTAAACAATTGATTTAATAGGCCATACTTTGCCAAATACCCAATCAATCCCACTTATTAGTCTAAACCAACCAGATGTGGAACATGCAGTCAAATCAAATTAATCACATTCAACTGATAATAAATAACAACCATTTAGCACCAATCAAATAACCGAACAATTCAAACAACTAAGCACGCTTATAAATAAATGTAACCAACAGGGTGAGTTACCTCCGTTGGGTCCAATCGTTAAAATAACGATTTGGTATTTCACTGAAATTAAACACAGTTTAATTTCATCGGTTAAATCAACAGTTAAATAGATAGCTAGCAAAACAGTCAACCATTGGCAAGCAGAGCACACAAAATAAAAATACCCAATTTATATAAAATATAAAAAGGGTAACTGAGTGAGTTTAACTCACCTTGAGTTGCGTTGTTATAATAACAACTGATTTGATTAAATTAAACTCGCGTTTAATTTAACTGACATCCCTAGCTGCATTCTACTACGTCCATTTCTGTTCCAGGAGGTAGATCTCATTCATTCAATCCCGGCACCGCTCGTCGCGTTCCATTCTGTCGGTGTATGCACAGATTATCAATAATATACGTTCACGATTTTAATTAAAAATAATAAATTTTCTTAATCAGAAATTTATTCGGTTATTTACTTTTTAAAAATAAACGGCCAACTATTCCTTCTAGAATTGTTGATTCGAAACTCCACTTCCAAACATTTCGCAAAAAAATTTCCCGGCATGCTGCTATGTCCTTGTTCCAAAACCTATAGCAAATTTGATTATAATTAATTTCCTTAATGATAACTTATAATGTTAGTCACGTTTTCTTTTCATTATTAATGGTAAACGCTAATACCTCAAGTCCCTTACACTGCCTTGAAACAACCGGAAATTGTTGTTCTTCCAAAAAGCATCAGACCGATCCCCTTTGTCCTCGTTAATGCCCTTACATCATCTCGTTTTCACCAGACAACCCCGTACTCCGATCACTTCAGCTCCGTCCATCTTCTTTACTTATTTCCTGATACTCACTTTCCAGCTCAAACGAATATTCACGCCCTCTTCATCAACCATCCATATTGTCTTCACACTGGCCTCCTTCGAAGCCGATGACCGACGATCTAAGATGTCCACCGAGTATATTGTTTTTCTTTTCTTTCGCAAAAATGAACCCACACTGAGCCTACTTCAACTTCTGGAACCAAACGCCCATTCTCCTTTACTGTTAAAACCACCGAATCCCCCCACATATTCCTCTTCCCGTGCAATTCCCTCTTCCTTATGTTTTTTTTTGTTTGTTTGTGAAACTACTGTGCTTACGGTTTCACACCTCGGACAAAAGACTTCACAACCTTCATAATTTGCACTATCATCCTCTCCAGGCGGAACCCACCACGCTGCGCTGCCCCTTTCATTTCTATAGTCGTGGCGGTTGCTGACATAAAGAAGCTTGTGTTATAACGTGCAGTAGAGAGGGCCTTGGAGTTCGTTTTCTGCTTGCTGGAAGGATGATGAGGAGTTTGAATTTAGCCGAGCTCATACGTTGGTTCTGTGGAAAGAAAAATGGATAAAAGAAATGAAGTGTTTTAATCTCAGAAAGAATTTCTGTGTATTTATAGTGAGAGGATACGTGGTAGCCACGGGTTGTTTTATATTTATATATTTACTTTTAGGTTTACAGACACCATTAGGGTAGCTGTATTAGCTGAAAAATAATTGATGTGTATTGATGGAGAAAACACAAGCTAAGAAGTAGGCGTGTTTCCGTTTCTGCTCAATAGCCATGTGTGTGAGTCTTCAATGAATTTTCATTTCATTATGTTTTGATTGAGTTTACGTTGATGAGGGTAGGAGGCACAGACTATGTGATAGGGTAGCAGATCCTTTTTCCTTCCAATTCAGTAAAAAGAAAAGGAGGACATCCATATGCATGTGCGGAAGGACAAAGTTTCATTTGCATATACATGGCAGGTTCATGTGTTGGTTTTGCAGTGTTAGTCTAGGCGTAGCTGTAATGTACGTTTGCACATGCAAACGGTGGTTCACTGTATGTAAATGGGCATATCACTAATGTTAGTTTATTATTACGAAACTTCGCCATAAAGTAGTTGATAAAAACCCTCACAATCAATTTCTGTTTACTGATAAAAAAGTTAACCTTAATGTAAAAAGATATTCTGGACCCAATGGAACAAGTTTCGTCGAAATCTGATTTCGTTTGAAAAAAATTCCCTTATAAAACCAGAAATAAACACGCTTTTTAATTTACCACGACCACCAGCTAAATCGAATCAACTTGAAACCTTGATATCTTGCAATAACTTTTCGATACGAACCCAACGGCACTAGTTTCGTCGCATTCTGAGACTGTTTGCCCGATAGGCTGTTTTTACCCCGAACCGCCCTACCCTTTTTAACGCCAAATTTCTCGATCTCTAAAAATAACAAACTATATACCTATCCTGACTCTAATCGACGATACGAACTCAACGGAACTGGTTCCGTGGCCTAATTCGATCGTCTGCTCAAGTTACGCCCAAATACTCCTTATATTTATTTGAATGTGCGCTATAGAATTTGAACGGGCGTTTACGGTTGCTGTGGTCACATACGACATCTGTTTGCCACGCCGTTTAACTTTCTAACAATAATTTAGTGATACGGTCCTAATGAAACTAATTTCATCGAAAACAGAGTCTGTTTGCAAAACGGCTATTTTAACGGCCGATAACGATTTCCACAGCGTTTTTTCCAAAATTTGATTTAGCCATAACTCGCAACCAATAACACGGAATCTGGATTTTTCTCCTTCATATGAAAGCTATCGTCAACACGCTCCCAACGTTTCTTGTTTCACAGAAAGCCGACTTATATCGGACTCTGTATGTCCAGTTGAAGTTCAAACTCGAATTTTCAAACTGCAGCGCTATATTTCAAGCTCTATTTATAATTATATAAATATATAACGTCGAACTTTGTTTAAATAGCGAATTAGATATTAATTCCATTAATATTCCCAATATAATATTTAAAATAAATAAATTAAATTAAATATTCGACGGGCAAAAACACTGGTCGTTACAGTTAAAGAACCAATGTCATACAAAACACAATTCACGATAAACCCAAATCACATTTGATATTAAATACAAGGCTCTGAATAGAAAATATACCGGCTTATATTCAATATCAAATCCTGAAACCAACAAATATCGTATTGAAAATAACGATATAAAATATATCTTTCAAATTCCCATAACAATATCTGTATAGTCACGAAATCCAACATCGAAATATTCCGAAGATAATTTCGATTCAACTCCAGTCCAATTCACGTACTGGGAATACTGATTACTTTTAAAATCACTTTCAAATTCAATTTATTTATTTCAAAAATAAATTGATTTTAATTCTAGTTCAAAACTAGTTCATTTCGATAAAAATCTATTTTTATCTTTTCAAATGTGGAATTCTTCAGCCCAATTTTTCCCCAAATCATTTCTTATGATTTTACACAAATTATAGATATTTTTAATAATTTTATCAAGGCCCGTACAGTTGATTTCCATCAACGGCCATCGAACTGCACTTACAGCGACCTTTTCTAAATTTGATTTGGACATAATTCCAAATCCAACCGTTAGATTCAAATTTCTAATATTCATTGGAAAGCTCTTTTCGATACGAACCCAACGGTTCCGGTTTTAGGAGAATCCGACGGTCGGATCTCCCGCAACGTCAATTCGAAGTCAATGGTCGAAATTCACGAACTGCCGCGGCGCGTTCTATTCGGGCCATTATATATATATATATATATATATATATATATATATATATATATATATATTTTATATTTTGTCGATTTCCTTTTTAAAACGTATTTTATAAATCGTTTTAAATTCGTTTTCAAAACCATTTCAACTCTATATTCAATTTCAAATCAAAATTGAATATTTCCTATCATTACTATATAAATGATAATATTTTCAAAACGTTATATATTGAAATCACTTCCTTTCCAATATTCATTATGAAAACGAATATAACCGATATAAATATCGTTCACGTCAAAATAGCGCAACTCTAATCAACACGGCTTTATATATTTCAATAAATTCGTTATTCTATTCAACAAATGAATAGATATTCTATTCAACACATGAATCTATATTTCTTTCGACACAGGACTATTCTCAACACATGAGTACTGTCAACACATCACTATTTTTGTTATGTAAAATATTTTATAAAATTACGTTATCTATCGTTTGATTTTAATTAGACTCCACCGTGAAGTAGATTCTAATTGTAAATATGATAAAGGTGTAATTTTTATTATTTAAAATATTTATTCAACACATGAACATCGTCAACACATGACTATTTTTATATTCAACACATGAATTCCCTTTTATAATCTTCATTATTTTCCTGATTGGAATAAGGCCCAATCAATCACCATATAATGTTAATTATATGGATTCTACACAACACATGTATATAATAGCAATGACAAACAATCAACCATCATCCAGGGTGCACCACACAACTGCATAAGCATCAAATATAAATAATCGACGCTTACACAGTCTGTCGACCCATCGATCGATATACAATTAAATAATTGGGATTAGTGTACGCCAAATATCATCCCAACACCCATGTGGGGTTTCAAATCAACAAACACATATTTTGATTCGTGCAGTTGGGCGATGTGTAAAATTTATCATCCCAATCAATATCAGTCAAATCAGTGTATATAAACAAATCGCCAATTTGTTTATAAATATTTATTTATTCTCATTCACGTTAAAAATTATATTTTCAACGATAATATATTTATTTCAACCATCTTCAATTTATTATCGATTTCACATCAACAATACAAACAAATTTCACAACACATCAATCAAACAAACAAGCCATCCATGGTCTGTGGATGACGGGTGTCGGGTGCTGCTAAGCACCGTCTACATCCTAGTATATATATATATAACTAGAAAAAGAAATTTAGAGTGAGAAGTTCTCACCAATAGCTATCCCAACTCCACGACACTTCATTTATAGAAATCTTCGTCGTTCTCGCCTTTCGTCACTTTCGTTGCCCGTATTCACTACATATATAAAAATCACATTTTTATATTATTGCCATGTATATAAAAATCATATTTTTATAATTGCTCCATATGGATAAAAATTCTATTTTTACATCGCTTCTATATAGATAAAAATTCTATTTTTACATCGTTACTATATAGATAAAAATTCTATTTTTACATCGTTACCATATAGATAAAAATTCTATTTTTACATCGTTACTATATAGATAAAAATTCTATTTTTACATCGTTACTATATAGATAAAAATTCTATTTTTACACCGCTACTTTATAGATAAAAATTCTATTTTTACATCGTTGCTATATGGATAAAAATTCTATTTTTACATCATTACTATATAGATAAAAATTCTAATTTTACATCGTTACTATATAGATAAAAATTCTATTTTTACATCGTTACTATATAGATAAAAATTCTATTTTTACATTGTTACTATATAGATAAAAAGTCTATTTTTACATCGTTACTATATAGATAAAAATTCTATTTTTATATCGTTACTATATAGATAAAAATTCTATTTTTACATCGTTACTATATAGATAAAAATTCTATTTTTACATCGTTACTATATAGATAAAAATTCTATTTTTATAACGGTGTTCATATAACAAGGATTATATTTTTGTCGCGCTATACTTTATATAAAGATTTCGCCTTTTCAAATATAAAGATTTCGCCTTTTCACATATAAAGATTTCGTCTTTCCACATATAAAGATTTCGCCTTTTCACATATAAAGATTTTACCTTTTCAATTTCATCACTATAAAAATCACATTTTTATTTTTCTACATATATAAAGATGATATTTTCACTATCTTACCTATATAAAAATCAGATTTTTATTAATATACAAAGTTAATTAAACTAATTACATAAAGCTAAATAAATAAAAAGAGTAAAACTCACTTTTTTTATCGAAGGAGGAGGGTGGGGGGGGGGGGGTTTCACCGTCGGTCTCTGACTGGAGAAGGAGAAGAAGAGGCGGAGGAGGGGCATGTGGCGGCGGAAGGGGTTCGAACGGTGGCCAGGGGCTAGGGTTTTGGGTGGTGGCGGCTACAGGGCAGGGGGTCTCGCACGAGGGAGGAGGAGGAGGAAGAGGAAGAAGAGGGGGAGGGAGAAAGGGGGCGCGGTGGACGGCGCGCCACCTGGGGGCGGCGGCGCTCGATCCCGTCGCTCCTCTCTGCGTTCTTTTTTTTTCTTTTCTGTTCGATTTTGAAAAAGGGAGGGGGCCAGAGGGATTTAAGGAGAAGAGAGAGGGAAGGTGATTTTTCATATTGAATTTGAACACAATGGGATATGTATCTAATTACCCACATTACGAACACAATGGGATATGTATCGTAGGCTGATTCGATCGTTTCGATCAGTTTTCGTCAAAATCAACATATAACTCTATATATTGAATTTGAACGCGCATTTCAATTTACTGGGGTCACATACTAACTCGAAAAATTCCAAAAAAATATTTTCTAGCTTCGTATTGACGATACGGTCCTAACAAAACGAATTTCGTCGAATTCTGAGACCGTTGGAAAAATGACCATTTTCCAGTCGATTAAAATCAATTAAAACTGGTCAAACGCGTCTTCCTTTGCCACGTTCGCATATTGAATCGAAAAATTATGAAATTTGAAATCTAGCAATAACTTTACATCACGGATCCAACAAAAGTGGTTTCATCGAAATCCGAGGACGTTTGCAAAATTCCCATTTTTAAGGGCCTGAATTCCATAGCGACCATTCGGAATTTTCAACTGGACATATCTTTTGATCCCCGCTATGAAATTTCGATTTTTCGGATTCGTTGGAAAGATATTCTCAAATAGATCCTATTATTTTTGGTCTCGCTAAAATCCGGTTTATTTTGTAACCGGTGGATTCATTTGAAGTTTGAAATAGAATTATCGAACTACCGCGCCATTTTCAATTCTATTTATAATTATATAAAATTATTTATATTCTAACGACGACGTATATAATATATACGTTCGAATTCTATTCAAATTAAATTTCTCGTCGATATTATTTAAAATAATTCATTTTAAATATTCAAAATTCGCTAAAATTGCCAAAATAAAAATTTTAAACTGGCCCGCATTTCCGGGTTGTTACACTTTCCAAATTTGATTATTTAAATTATCAATTCACATTTAAATCTAATTACAGATTCATTAAAACTCCTTTTACTGGGTTAAAGAACTAATGTCATTCAAAACACAGTTCACGATAAACCCAAATCACATTCTATTTATTATCGGGTTAAAGAACAAGTGTTATTTAAAACACCATTCACGATAAACCCAAATCCCATTCTATTTATTATCGGGTTAAAGAACAAGTGTTATTTAAAACACCGTTCACGATAAACCTAAATCCCTTTTGATATTAAATATAAGGCTCTGAATAGAAAATATATCGGCTTATATTCAATATTAAATTTTGAAACCCACAAATATTGTTTTGGAAATAACGATATAAAATATATCTTCCAAATTTCCTCCAAAATATCTGTATAATCGCGGAATCTAATATCGAAATATTCCAAAGACAATTTCGATTCAAATCCATTCCAATTCATATATTGGAAATTATGGTTATTTAAATCCAATTTATTTATTTAAAAATAATTGGATTTTAAATTCTAGCTCAAAACTAGTTCATTTCGATAAAAATCTATTTTTATCTTTTCAAATATGGAGTTTTTCATCCCAATTCTTTCCAAATCATATATTATGATTTTACACAAATTATTAATATTTTTAACAATTTTATCAAGGCCCGTACAGTCGATTTCCATCAACGGCCATCGAACTACACTTACAACGACCTTTTCTGAAATTGGTTTGGACGTATCTCCAAATCCAACCGTCATATTTCAAATCTCTTATATTTTAGAAAGCTCTTTTTGATACGAACCCAATGGTTCCGGTTTTAGGAGAATCCGACGGCCGGATCTCCCGTAATGTCCGTTCGAAGTCAATGGTCGAAATTCACGAACTACCGCGGTGCGGCGCGTTCAATTCTGGCCATTATATATATATATATATATATATAATATATATATATATATATATATATTATAAATATTTCGTCGATTTCCTTTTGAAACGAATTTTATAAATTGTTTCAATTTTTTTTCAAAAACAATTTCAACCTTCGTTTCAAATTCAAATCAAAATTGAATTTTCCATTATAAATTCTTTTTACATTCATTTCTATTTGATTTCAATTCAAATCGATTTCAATTCAATTTCAGTTCGTTTTCAATTCGATTTGAACTCTATTCAATTCGAATTCATTTTATATTCTATTCAATTCGAATTCATTTTATATTCTATTCAATTCGAATTCATTTTATATTCTATTCAATTTGAATTCATTTTATATTCTATTTTATTCTAATTCTCTTTTCAATATTCATTATAAAAACGAATATAATCGATATAAATATCGTTTGCGTCAAAATAGCGCATCTCTAATCAATACGGCTTTAAATTTTTCAACAACTTCGTTATTCTATTCAACACATGATTCTACATTTCTTTCAACACGTGACTAATCTCAACAAATGAGTACTGTCAATACGTGACTATTTTCGTTATTTAATATATTTTATAAAATTATGATTTCTATCGTTTAATTTTTAATCAAACTCTAACCGTATATTAGTAAGAGAGAAATTCCCTAAATATTTTCTAGCTTCGTATTGATGATACGATACTAACAAAACTAATTTCATCAAATTTCGAGACCGTTTGAAAAATGGTCATTTTCCAGTCGATTAAAATCAACTAAAACTGGTCAAACACGTTTTCCTTTGCCACGCTCACATATTGATTCGAAAAATTATGAATTTTGAAACCTAGCAATAACTAGACATCACAGATAAAACAAAAGTGGTTTTGTCGAAAACCGAGGTCGTTTGCAAAATTTCCATTTTTAAGGGACAGAATTCTACAGCGACTATTCTGAAATTTCAACTGGACATATCTTTTGATTCCCGCTATGAAATTTCAATTTTTCGGATTCGTTGGAATGATATTCTCCATTAGATTCAAATATTTTTGGTTTCACTAAAATCCGGTTTATTTTGCACCCGGTACATTCATTTGAAATTTGAAATCGAAATTTCAAACTACCGCGCCATTTTCAATTCCTTTTATATTTAAAATAAAAATTTATATTCTAACGATAACCTATATAAATATATACGTTCAAATTCTATTCAAAATAAAATTCTCGTCGTTATTATTTAAAATAATTCATTTTAAATAATCAAAATTCGCTAAAATAAAAATTTTTAACTGGCTCAGATTTTCCGGGTTATTACAATCTCCCCCACTTAAAACTTTTCGTCCCCGAAAAGGAACGAAGCTGAAAGTTGTTTAACAAATCAACTCAACTTTCATTATTTTCATTATGGCTTAAGTTCTTTAACTTTTCAGTTTCTAAGAACTTTTCAAATTTTTCAAAAATTTGGCTAACACCCTAAATTTCCTAAATATTTCGCCATAACCTCCCCTGCACCGGGGACTTCGGGATATTTCATATAGCCTTCATGGCCTTCTTCAATCCAAAAGAAAAAGCCAAGCGGCTAGCCAATCGGCTCTCAAAATCATCCAAAACCCAACAATTACAATAAACATGTACATATTTGTCGGGCAAACAATTTTATTCCTCTGCTCTAACCTCTTTGCAATGACCTGTTCCATGTAAGTACATGTATATGCATGCAATTTTAATCATTTTTCAATACAGTTCAATATTTTATTCAATTGGGCATAATGGTTCAAAATTTCAAACAAATAATCAAACAAAACAACCATCAATCAATTAGTTGATTAACGTTACAAATTCATAATTTTGATACATATACAGAAAATCATGTTTTTGATGCCAAATCACAACAATAAACCTATCTAGCTTTGGTTCTCACACCAGTCTAATGGAAATATATAAATATCACACCTTCGAAACTCGAACATAAATACTGATGATGTCATGACAATTATCAGTACCATCTCCGGGCGACTAGAATGTGATTCTATATCTATCCAGTATATTAAAACTTCAAATATACGTTCATGATGCGTATATGCAAAACCTTTATATACTCGATTGTCCAATTTCAATACAAATAAAATATTCAAATACGTATAAAACGATTTAAATTTTCAAAACAATATTCGTTTTATTTAAAACATACTCTTCACACTCGTTCTAGGATACTACTGATCCTATCTCTAACGAGTCATTCTCATTGGATATTACTAATCCAATATCTGATGAATTCTTTCGTTCGGTTCTAATGTGTCTTGTTCTCGAGCTCTATGAACTAAGGCTCTGATACCAAATGAAGTAACCCGTAACTTCTCCGTGAAGGAAGCACGGATTGCTTTGAGAACACGACAAAATAGAATGCAAACAAGAGAACATTTCATTGTTTATTACAACAATTCCATCAGATACAAGAGAATACAGAGTATAAATGAATATTACACATCCGATAAATATCAGAGATTACAATAATTTACATAGCAGCGGAAAAACAATACAAACCACAACTGAAAGTAATACACAGATACAGAGCTTTCCGAGCATTGTTCCAACTGTAAATCTGGATCCTGTGAATAAAAATCTGCAAAACCAAAACTACTAGCTGCCCGTGTCGAAAATAAGGGCACCCAGAGTTTAGGTTAAAACAATAAACTCCAGGTCAGTCATGTGATTGGTGTGAGAACTAAAACAGTTATTAATATTGGTTTTCTAAAATTCGGTAAATCAAGGGACCACGCCGTATAACACGGAACGGGTTTCCTCCCAAGAATACCAGTGCATAAAACAAACAGTGCAATGCTAAGTAAAGAAAAATGAAGCTGCTATAAGACCCAGCTCCCATCACACAATGCAACGCAAGCCGGAGGATAGGGTTTTACCTTATAACAGCCAAAGATTGCTTGATACACGAAATTTTATCTTTTGATTCTTAAACAGACTCCAACCGTAGATTAGTAAGAGAACGATTCCCTAATATTAACCCAGAAGGCTGAAACCAACATCAGACCAATACCCAGGAAACCACCCATCTTAGCTCGTTTCCAGTTAGTTTCTGATTTTATATACAATCATAAATATCAATCATAGGCGGCATTGCTACCATCTACTTTGTCACCATACTAGGCTCTACAAATAAAACCGAAATATCTCGTATTGGAAATTAGATTTCCATCATGAGTCGAGGCAAGAGGCAAGCTCCTCTCCGCTTCGAGACACTCTAGCAAATGCCTCAGGACTACACACTCTGGGAAACCCCTGGATCTTCAGGGCAGGTCCTCTCTTACGTTTGAGGATTGGCAATTCCTGAACACACGTTTCCCGGTCCTAACAGACCTATATCCGAGGCGCCTCGCATTCCAACAACCATACAGGCAAAAATAATATAAATGCCAGCCAGTTTAAGCACTGACACTACCTTTAGATAGAAAGAAACGTCGTGTTCTCCCTGTAGTCACTATCCCTTTTTGACTCATACAGAGGTGTGAGGCTCGCGAATCCACGCTATACACAAAGCTATGCCACGTAGGTCGTGCTTTGATCATCAACCACAAGACTTTGCTTTTCAACCGAAGCCTTGATCATTTGCCACTTAGGCATGCCACACAGGCAATTCACTCCATGCGACTGATGTCCATTGATATACAACCTCTGAGCTCGTACGTCTCAGAGAAGGGCGTTAAGCAAGAGAATAAATTCTCCGCCGCCAAACATATGTATATTTAATAGAGATCAATCAACACAGAATAAAATCCAATGTCAGACACACAGTCCATTTACAAGTTCGTTCTGGGTCTGAACGAAACCGGAGGCATTTTCCTCGCATATCGATCGATCTCCAAATACGTCTGGACGATCACCAACTGATTCCCTCATCATGGGAGTACAGCCCAATCAAGATCATCAGCAATCACCCAAACGATGTGAAGACTTCCGGTCTTTAACCACGGTCCTCATCTTCGACATATCGTCGAATCGGTTATTCAGAATGGGTATAAACGCGGCTTTTCTGAATAACCCGCGTATATAATAAACAAATGTTACACAAACACAACATAAGCCTCATTCCAATTCATCAGTCATTTACCGTAAATTAGCAAGAGATCAATTCGCCAAATATTAACCCCGAAGGCTGCAACATCAGATCAATACCCAGGAAACCATTGAACTTAACTGATCCTCAGTTAGTTCCTAAATTTCACATTCTTAGGGAAAGGTTCCCATTGATTTTATCAAAGATAAATTCTTTTAAATTTATTCTTTAATCCCACTTTGGATGTCAATTCAAACCATGTCATGGTTTTCCAATCTAGTCGGGATTAGCGAACCACACCGAAGTAATTATTTATTTTATTTCCTAATCCCAACCTATTCATCCCATGAAGCAAAACTGGTAATACTCCATCTCTAACACCACGGTGTTATCGGTAAAATTAATTATCATTTCACGTTCAAATCTAATTAAAGATTTAACTATCGCTCTGGAGCAAAACTAGTGATACTCCATTCTCGCTCACTTTTCAAATTTGATCATTAAAGTTATCAATTCACATTTCAATCTAATTACAGATTCGTTAAAACTCCTTTTACTGGGTTAAAGAACTAATGTCATTCAAAACACAGTTCACGATAAACCCAAATCACATTCTATTTATTATCGGGTTAAAGAACAAGTGTTATTTAAAACACCGTTCACGATAAACCCAAATCCCATTCTATTTATTATGGGGTTAAAGAACAAGTGTTATTTAAAACACCATTCACAATAAACCCAAATCCCATTTGATATTAAATACAAGGCTCTTAAAAGAAAATATATTGGCTTATATTCAATATCAAATTCTGAAACCCACAAATATAGCTTTGGAAATAACGATATAAAATATATCTTCCAAATTTCCTCCAAAATATATGTATAATCGCAGAATCTAATATCGAAATATTCCAAAGACAATTTCGACTCAAATCCATTCCAATTCATATATTGGAAATTCTGGTTATTTAAAACCCATTTTCAAATCCAATTTATTTATTTAAAAATAATTGGATTTTAAATTCTAGCTCAAAACTAGTTTATTTCGATAAAAATCTATTTTTATCTTTTCAAATATGGAGTTTTTCATCCCAATTCTTTCCAAATCATATATTATGATTTTACACAAATTATTAATGTTTTTAATAATTTTATCAAGGCCCGTGCAGTCGATTTCCATCAACGGCCATCGAACTGCACTTACAACGACCTTTTCTGAAATTGATTTAGACGTATACCCAAATCCAACCATCAGATTTCAAATCTCTTATATTCGTTAGTAAGCTCTTTTCGATACGAACCGAACGGTTCCAGTTTTAGGAGAATCCGACGGTCGGATCTCCCGTAATGTCCGTTCAAAGTTAATGGTCGAAATTCACGAATTACCGCGGTGCAGCGCGTTCTATTCAGGCCGTTATATACAATATATATATATATATATATATATTATATATTTTGTCGATTTCCTTTTAAAACGAATTTTTTAAATCGTTTCAATTTTTTTTCAAAAACAATTTCAACCTTCATTTCAAATTCAAATCAAAATTGAATTTTCCATTATAAATTCTTTTTTACATTCATTGCTATTTGATTTCAATTCAAATCGATTTTAATTCAATTTCAGTTCGTTTTCAATTCGATTTGAATTCATTTTAATTCGAATTCATAAAATATTCAGTTCAATTCAAATTCATTTTATATTCTATTCAATTCGAATTCATTTTATATTCTATTCAATTCGAATTCATTTTATATTCTATTCAATTCGAATTCATTTTATATTCTATTCAATTCGAATTCATTTTATATTCTATTCAATTCTAATTCTCTTTTCAATATTCATTACAAAAACGAATATATTCGATATAAATATCGTTCGCGTCAAAATAGCGCATCTCTAATCAACACAGCTTTATATTTTTCAATAACTTCGTTATTCTATTCAACAAATGAATATTTATTCTATTCAACACATGAATCTATATTTCTATCAACACGTGACTGATCTCAACAAATGAGTACTGTCAACACGTGACAATTTTCGTTATTTAATATATTTTATAAAATTATGATTTCTATCGTTTAATTTTTAATCAAACTCTAACCGTAAATTAGTAAGAGAGAAATTCCCTAAATATTTTCTAGCTTCGTATTGATGATACGGTCCTAACAAAACTAATTTCGTCAAATTCCGAGACCATTTGAAAAATGGTCATTTTCCAGTCGACTAAAATCAACTAAAATTGGTTAAACGCGTTTTCCTTTGCCACGCTCACATATTGATTCGAAAAATTACAAATTTTGAAATCTAGCAATAACTAGACATCACGGATCCAACAAAAGTGGTTTCGTCGAAAACCGAGGTCGTTTGCAAAATTTCCATTTTTAAGGGACAGAATTCTACAGCGACTGTTCTGAAATTTCAACTGGACATATCTTTTGATTCCCGCTATGAAATTTCAATTTTTCGAATTCGTTAGAAAGATATTCTCCATTTGATTCAATTATTTTTGGTTTCACTAAAATCCGGTTTATTTTGCACTCGGTACATTCATTTGAAATTTGAAATCAAAATTTCAAACTACCGCGCCATTTTCAATTCCTTTTATATTTAAAATAAAAATTTATGTTCTAATGGCGACCTATATAAACATATACGTTCAAATTCTATTCAAAATAAATTTCTCGTCGTTATTATTTAAAATAATTCATTTTAAATAATCAAAATTCGCAAAAATTTCCAAAATAAAAATTTTAAACTGGCTCAGATTTTCCGGGTAAATACATTGAGATTCTTTTGATGTCTAGTATGCTGCAAAATTACTCTTTGACTAATCCATATCGCTTACTTGTCACTGTAAAACAACTACAAGCGATCAACATGGGGACAACATACAATGACGAATGCCTGAAAAATACAAGCATGTATGAAAGTTGCATATGGTCATGCAAATTCTTTCAACGTTTCACACTGCAAGCCAATCGCATGCTTGCTATTTGACATAGCAAGCCAGTCTTATGCTTGCTGTTTGAAACAACAAGCCTGGCTTGTTGTTTTGACACAGCAGGCAAGGCTGGCTTGCGTTGTTTTACACAGTAAGCCTGGCTTGCAAATGCTAAAATAGTTAAAGTATAAAATAAATTTTACCTGAGTGTTAAAAAAAAGGCATAAACAAAAATAATGTAAAAGATTCATTACATAAATAATGTAGAATAATTTTATACTGAGGATGACATACTGAAATAAAGATTCTACAGAAGTAATACTGCTCATATAGCTCTTAATGAAGCAACTTAAAGGCATTATTTAAGTTTATGAATTAACTCAGTGGACGATCGAACTTCTGTTTTTGAATTTTTGGGCTGTTCTGTTTGTAGTTAATTTGGAATAATCATACCACGGACTACACTGTTAGGATTTCCTCGCTTGTTCTTAAGGAGGAATGATGGTTTGGATATAATAGTCCCACATCATGGAATATATTGAAGGAATTGTGCACAAATATGAGCTGGTAGGCACTTAACATTAGGTATTCCTTTTGTTATATGGGAGTTGTATGCCAGCTCATATGCGTGCAAGAAAGGGGGCTTTGTTCCGACCGTCGTTACATAACAGTGGTATCAGAGCCAGGTTCGGACTCAGCAATGCAGGCAATGCAGTGCTCTCAAAAGATACCCATAGGATGCGAGTCAAGGGGTAGATTGTTAGGATTGCCTCACATGTTCTTAAGGAGGAATGATGGTTTGGATACAACAATCCCACATCACGGAATATATTGAAGGAATTGTGTACAAATATGAGCTGGTTGGCATGTAACATCAGGGATTCCTTTCGTTATATGGGAATTTTGTGCCAGTTCATAAGCGTGCAATAAAGGGGGGCTTTGTTCCGACCGTCATTACATAACAAAAACATTACACATATAAGAAACACTGAATAATGAAGTTTAAAGCTGTAAATATGTATTCCTTTTTCAATACAATGAATCATAAGTAAATGCAAAACTAAATGTTATTGGAGCGGACTAACGTAGCATAAAGAAAGTAAGGCAATGAAATTACTCGTAGAAGCTTTTCATATGCAGATCAAATTGATGCAAACTATAAAACTATCCACTTCACAACTTATCCTATTAAAAGGAAAAAAAGTCAACTACAAGATATTTTAAAGATTAAAGGCTCACTTCTAAATGTTTGATACCAGAAAAATCAAAACATTAATTGAACTTAAAAGTTAAAATATATAGGTATACCATAGCTGGAACGATAATTATATGGTTATTTATTTGTTACTGAATGAGCGACACCAACACGCATAAACTAAATTACAGAAAAATATTCATCATGGTACTTACAGGTTACAACGCAAGGGAAAATACAAAATTAATATATAATACATATCATTTGAGAAAAATATTGATAAAAATGGAACATGATGAAGGATAACTCATTTCAATCTCCATCTTAATCTGTCTCAATCTCTACCATTTTGTTTATGACAAGTTGTAATGACCCGCGTTGGTAGAGGTATTATAATTAATTAATTTAATTATTGAAATGGTGGTTTAGAGGAATTAATGGTCGTTGAATTAAATTATGGTGAATATTTAACTAAAATAATATATTAAATTCTGAAATAATCAGAATTGGCTGAAATGGCGATATGGTGTGAACTGGATCATCTGTGATATTTAATTCAGTTTAGAATTGAATTAGAATAACGAATATATTATTTGAACGACAGTTTGAACGTATAATTATATTATAATTAAAGTTGAGCTTGAAATGGCGCTGCAGTTCGCTATTTGGCGATTTGAACTTCAACTGAATGTGCAGGATTCGTTTTAAGCTGGATTTCTGTGAAACAAGAAACGTGTGGGGCTGGTGGAGTATATCTTTCAAGTGGAAGAGAAAAATCGAGATTTCGTCGTGTAGATTTTGATGAATGTCCAAATCAAATTTTTGAAAAGTCGCTATGGAATTCCTTTATAATTTATAAAGGAATTATTTATATTTTAAAAAGAAATTTCAATATAAATCGAATATCGGGTTGACCTAGATTTGAAATATCGAGTTATAAATCCCAGTGGAGCTGTATGATATTCTGTTGAGAATATATACGATAATATAAATTTATTTATATATAATTTATTTATATTTAAATATATTTATATATTTAAATGGGTCATCCAGAGCATTAAAAATAGCCAGTTTTGCAAACGACCTCAGAATTCGACGAAACCAATTTTGTTGGATCCGCAACATCAAATTATTGCTAGATTCCAAGCTCCGTGATTTTTAGAGTCACTGTTTGGCCGTACGGATTTTTAGAGTGAAAAACAGTTAGTATTTTGACTAAAAATACCCTGTGTGAGCAAACGGAGTCGGAATTCGACGAAACCAGTTTCGTTGGGACCGTAATGTCGAACTCTAGTCGTATGTCCAGTTTCGTGATTTTTAGGTATCGTATGTAACCTCAGAAATTTTTGAATGAGATAAATTAATAAAATAAAGTACTTAGCTTAAAATCTAAGCCAATATGTTTTGCTATAAATACCCACTCTCACCCTCCCCTAAAACCTAATTCATTTTCCAACGTCAAAGAAAATGGGCCGCCACTCTTATCTCTTCAGCAAAATAAAACGTGAAAAATGGATCTTCTAAAATCCATATAAACTCCAACAAAATCGTATAAATCAAAATATATATATTTCGATTTCTGAAAATGTCCTCTTCGATTACATACTGGTTTCACATGGTTCGAACCAAGTTCAGTTCCACTGTGTTTTTCATTCAGCAGCTAGGGTTCGAAGTTCTAATCGATTTGGGTTTTAATTCGAATAACGGAAAAAGGAGTGATTTTGGTGACGTTGTGGAGGTTCGGTTGTGGGAATCTGGAAGGATTCAGTTACCATTTGGGTCGATGTCCGTACAGAGATGGCACGCCAGAACTGTTGAAGTCGATGAGAATGACGATGTCGAGTTGGAGTCCAGTGAGAGAAGTAGACAGGGAGATCGAAGAAATGAACTTCGGTGACCTCGTTTTGGTGGATGGATGTGTAAAGCGAAGAACTGGAGGAAGCCGGTTATAGGAGTTGTTCAAGAAGGCATCGAGCATTTTGAAATTGATTAGGGATGATGAGGTTTTGGTCAAAGTATATTATGGCGATTTATGTTATTAAGGTAATGAAGTGTAAGTGAAGAAAACTCGATGGAAGCATTTCGAAAATGGTGTTGGAAATTTGCGCTTTCCTGTATACTGGATTGTGGAAGAAATTGATTTGGCGAGTATGGGCTTATAAGGGTTGTTGGGCTGATAAAAAAGGTTAAGGCCTATTAAAATAAAATCCATGTTTTATTTTAAATGTATATTAACTTTGTAACATCATAACTTGCTCATACGGTGTCAGAATTGGACGAAACAAGATCCGTTGGGATCGTATGGACGGGAGAAACACAATGAGACTGACCGGGAGTGAATATGAGCTCGTTACAATTTATTTCAAAATAAATTGTCCGTCTGAATCAAATCGCGCGATGGTTATCGTTATTAACGATGATCGTCCAATGTGAGTAAATCTCACTAACTTTGAACACGTTAAAATTTCATATTGTATTTTTAGAACTGTTAAATATTGGCTGATTGACTGTGTGTTGACTGTTTGATTGAACTGCTAGTCAGTTAGTTGAATTTCTATATTGATTCTGTTTAACAGAATATATCATATGGAACTGAAAGTGATGTTGATTTTATTGTGTAACATCTGTGGATGCAGGGAGACAGGTTGGAGGAATCCGACTGGATTCCTCAACAGTTATTTTATTGTTTTCATATATTGTGATATATGACGTGATATAAAATCTGTTCTCGATTATATGTGTTTGAACGATACTGATCATCGTGATTTGATACGTTGAATACCATAACATACCGAAATGTTGATAAGGGAATATTTTCAAAGTGATATTTGAAATAAAACATTTATAAATGGAATATATATAAATAAGAAATATTTATAAATTGGAATATTTATAAATAGGAGATATTTAGAAAAAGGTAAAACGTTATAAAAAGGGAATTGTTATAAGAAGGAAAACATTTTAAAGTGGAGAACCGTTACTAAAAGTAAATCTTTAAAATGAATAAATGTTGTTAAAAAGGAAATCTTTATAAAGTGAATAAAGTTGTTAAATCGAATATGGTATTCGAAAGTAGTTAAATCGAGTATGGTATTCGAAAGGAGTTAAATCGAATAGAGTAAAAGGAGTTAATCGAAAATAGTTTATTCGAATAGAAAGTAAAAGGAGTTAATCGAATATAGTTTATTCTAATAGAATAAAGGAGTTAATCGAATATATAGTTTATTCAAATAGAATAAAGGAGTTAATCGAATATAGTTTATTCGAATAGAGTAAAAGGAGTTAATCAAATATATAGTTTATTCAAATAGAATTAAAAGAGTTATCGAATATAGTTTATTCGATAGGATTTAAGTAAATAGAGTTAGAGTTAAATCAAAAGAGTTAAGTGAATAGAATAAATTGAATAGAGTTATCGAATATACCTTATCGAAGGAAAGAATTATCGAATAGAAAAGATTTGAAAGAGAGTTACGTAAGGAAGTTTGTTAAAGAATTAGAAGGGTGAACTTTGTCTATTTCAAGGTTAGAAACATTTTTTAGTTAAGGTCTGAGAGGTAGTATTACCCCAACTTGATTGACTTCATTTTTAACTATGGAATGGTTAAGGTTCAATAGTAAAGGATGGTTAAGTGAATTTAGTAATCAAAGGAAATGGTTTGAGTTGGCATCGCGATGGTTTGTTTAAACATTTGTCTAAGTCCAATGAAGAAGCTTTGGAAATGTTTTCCAAATAAGAAACCAGAAATGTTTTCTAATAAAGAAAACAAGAAATGGAAATGTTTTCCATTGTTAATAACGTATATTTTCCAAATTTAGAAAATAAGAAACCAGAAATGTTTTCTAATAAAGAAAAGAAGAAATGGAAATGTTTTCCATTGTTAATAACATATATTTTCCAAATTTAGAAAATAAGAAATATTGGATATAGGGAAACAGGAGATAAGTAAATTAATGAAATAAAGAGATAAATGTTGAATGATGTTTGATCGATATAAATTTCCATTTGGAAATAATATCGTTGTTTGCACACCTGTTTTTCTTCGATAGTTAAATCACAGACTATCGAAGTTTTGACCATTTTAACGTTGTTAATATGGAGAGACTGGTTGGATTATTATCCAAAGAACCACTCCTTATTGGAATAAGCGTTGCGAATCATATATGCCAAAGGAAATTGAAGACAGAGTTATGCAAGGGCTATCCTGTTTACAGAATAGTGCCTTCGTTTCATCCTGTTCCTGGATGACTTGTATGGACGGATGTCTGATAGAGTATTTCTAGACGATCACGTATATTGATTTCTCCAACCGTACCAAGAGTGGAAGCGGAGAAGGAAACTTCTTTTAGCTAACACATAATGTATGGTTATGGACGTCAATCGGTGATTTGATGGATTTGACGATGTGGCATTCAAAGTGAATCCGGTGTGATGATAAAGCGTAGCTCCTAGCCTCACATCCGGTAAATGACAGAAATCGGGCAGGCAGCATGGCTAAGTTGGTCGCTCCGAAGTAGGGTGTATAATCACCTGATCTAGAGTTTCATTTACTTCTAAAAATCTATTGTTGATGCTGTCCCATTCGGGAAACGGTTGCTGATCCCAACCGTTGGTGATATACATTCGATACACTCAAGGGGAATTAGTGGTCGGTCATGTGTGGTCGGGGTGCAAGATGTTCTTGTTGAACCCATTGTATTCCTTTCTAGAGGTAGACTAGCAAAAGGTGGTTCCATACCTTGTCATAGTTGGAAATCCATTACCCAATACGTGCTTGCGGTTTTGATTGTATATTATATATGTAGAACGTGAGATGAAAGCGTTCTGCTAGATGATTATTATTATATTGTGGTTGATAGACATTATTATAATATCAAAAGGTTTTTGATATAAAGATAATTTGGATTCTCATAAGGGAAAAACCCGTTCCGTTATACGGCGTGGTCTTATGAGAAATCGATTACCTACTTGAACCATTTTAAACTGTTTTACTCATACCAGTCCCATGACTGACCCGGAGTTTATTTGTTTGTTTCCCAAAACTCTTGGGTGCCTAATTTTGTACAGGCAATCAAGTAGTCAGGATTTACAGATATACTGGAAGAGCTTGAGCAGGAGGCTTCAGGATCATATAGCTATAGTTTATTTCCGCTGTGTTGTAAGTGTTGTACTTTGAAAATGATGTATATTCGAGTACAAAGTTATATTTCAAGGTTAAGTTATATATTATATGTTATTCATTCCGTTGTGAGATTCGTGTTACTCTGATGTTGTGTTGTTCTTCTTCTTCTATTCTAAGTTTCTATCTTATCTTTCCTCACCCTCTGTTTTCTTTCTATTAATTTCCTGATTTTCAGTTTACTTTGGGGTTAGGCTTGTGTTTTTGGTCAGCTCAAATTAGATCGGAATTTTGGGGCATTACAATTGGTATCAGAGCATAAGGTTAAGTGAATTACCTTGGCTCTGTGGCGTGACTCAGTACAGATGGGGTTAGCAGTACCCTAGATTGAGTTGAGTGTATATGTACGAGTGAGCGTATTTGTTATTGATATAAAAATTTGTTTTATATTATGGAGATTCATTGGTTGAGTTGTTTATGAGTTCTGGTCGATCAGTTTGATCCACTGTATCGGTAGGGATTTTCTAAACACTCGAATACGATGAACCGTCATGGTATGTTTTGAAAAGAGGGTAAATTAAAATAAGTTTACCCAAGGTATATCTTGATAAAGAGAAGATATATATATCAAAATTATAATATATTGGATATATTGGTTGTTATTATAATCGAGTAAGATTATAAATTAAATGGTTATGTAAATAACCGATCAGAATTCATATAAGTGAAATACGTGAAATCAGATGAGTTAATCTAAAATTTAAACCAGAAATTGAGTTAAAACTCTGGAAAATTGGATAAGCGTTTGTAAATGGATTTGTATTAAAAATAAGGAAAATTTAAGATCTTGGGAGATTTTAAAATTGTTTTACAAGCAGTGTGAATTATATTTTGAAATGAATTTCAAAGTGAAAATGTTTAGAAATGGTTTTATAGTATTGAACTCACTTCGATCGCTGGAAAATAGATTCTGATGATGACAGTTGCATCATCAGTGTTCATTTTCGAGTTGTAAGTGACGAATTACTACCAGAGATATTGTTTTGAATTTGTTTTGGGAAAGACAAGTGTGTTGAATTTCAAAATGGGATTTTATAATATAGAATTGAATATAGAATTTGAATAAAGAGAATTCAAATAGATTTAAATATAGAATTTGAATAAAGAGAATTCAAATAGATTTAAATATAGAATTTAAATAAAGAGAATTCAAATAGAATTGAATATAGAAATTCAAAGGGAGTTTGAATATATGAAATTCAATGGAATTGAAATAGAATTGAATATAGAAATTCAAAGGGAGTTTGAATATATGAAATTCAATGGAATTGAAATAGAATCGAATATAGAAATTCAAAGGGAGTTTGAATATATGAAATTCAATGGAATTGAAATAGAAATTGAATATAGAAATTCAAAGGGAGTTTGAATATATGAAATTCAATGGAATTGAAATAGAAATTGAATATAGAAATTCAAAGGGAGTTTGAATATATGAAATTCAATGGAATAGAAATAGAATTGAATATAGAAATTCAAAGGGAGTTTGAATATATAGTATTTGAAATATAGGATTTGAATATATAGAATTTGAACATAGAAATCCAAATGGAATTAAAATATAGAATTTGAATAGAATTTGATATATAGAATTTGAATAATAGAATTTGACATATAGATTTGAATAATAGAAGTGATGCAAAATTTGAATAGAAATTGAATAGAATTAACTATGTCGAAGAGGAATCAGTTAATCGAGTTTTGAATTTGAAGTTGAACTTTGAAAGGTGAATTGGATTTGTAAATGGGTATTCGAATCGAATATAGAACTTAAATTTGAAATTTGGATTCAAATTAGTTAATAAGCAAGTTAAAATATATTTGAACATATCAGGTTCAAATATAAAAGTGAAATAGACTAAAAAGTTAATTAACAAATTAATTAACGAATTGAGTTAAAACGATCAGGTATAGTTAAAATAGATTGGGCAGGTATAAATATACATGAGATAGGTATGGATAAGGTATGAAGGTATATAAATAGCATGCTCGACGAAAAGGTATGTATTTAATTCATATAAGAGATTTTATGCGCCGTATCGGCTAGCCGCTTGGCTTTTTCTTTTTCTTTTGGATTGTTGAGGGCCATGGGAGGCTATTTGAAATATCCCGATGCTCCTAGTACAAAGGAGGTTATGGTGAATTTTTCCGGGAATTTAAGGAGTTAGAATATTTTTAAGATAATTTGATAGTTAGAAATTAACGTATCGATATATATATATATATATATATATATATATATATAGAAGTCGATAAGGAAACGGACTTAGAAATAGAATAGTAAAATAAAAAAGGAAGACTAAGAATAAAATCTAGTAAGAATAGAAAGAGGAAGCGTATACGTGTTTAAAAGTGAATAAGTAGTTGTATGGTATTGATTATTCGAGTAAGTAGTCATATCTATTTTGACGTTATAAATGTTATCCAGTCAAGGTCTGAGATTTAGTTATACCCCAGCTTGATTGATTTCATTATTAACAAATAAATAGTGAGATTTCAGGCTCGAAGATCAATGTTGAATAAGAATTAGTTGAATATAGAATTTGGGTTGTCGTAACGATGTTTTACATAACATCCGTTTTAACCCAAATAAGTGTAAGCTTGGAAATATAATAAAGAATATTTCCTAAGTATAGAAATAAACGAGATCGGAAAAGAGATAAGTAATTGGAATATTTTCTAACTATAAATAGCATATATTTTCTAAAGTTTAGAAAATAAAGGAAGGCGATATTCGGAAATGTTTTCCAAATAACATAAAAGGCCAATATGGTTATTGAAAATATTTGGTTAACAAATATTGATAAAGAAATAGAGAAGTGATTTAACTAATGGAATATTAATTAAGGGCTTAGTGACATGTTCAAAAGGAAAATTTGATTTTTGAAAAGAGTAAACTGTTTTAAAACTCTAAGGGAAAGACTATTTGAAATAAAAACAAATTTAACAGAAATTTGTGAAAGCAAAATTGAATTAAAGTAAAGCCAGTAAAGTGGTAACTGAGATTGAATTAGAATGATATCAAGACAAATTGGATTGTGAGATTCAAATTTGATGTGTAATGGGATAATCAAGTTAAGAGTTGGGAATCGAGAAGAAATTCGAGTTAAAATGATATTTGGTTCAGATATAAACGAATGGTTGTGTTGTGGATAAAAGCGTATTGGAATTTGATTGGAATAACACTGGTATATGCTGAGTTGATAGCATATGAAAGTGATAGAGTTGATATGCCTGACAAAAAGGTACAAGTTTATATTTCATATGGTATGAGATTTTGATGGGCCGAATTGGCTGTTTTATTTTCTTTTGGGTTGGAAAGGGCCTAGAGAGGCGAGGTGGAGTTTGAATTATTGAAAAGGAGGTGCTGGCGAAATTTTCTGAAGAGTTAATATGTTAGAAAATTTTCAGGATTTTTGAAAATTTTCGTTGATAAGAAGTAATTAATAATTTAATTGAAATTAAATTGGTTCAGTTGAAACTGAAGTTAAGAAGTGAACAAATATGTTCTAACCAGTCAATAGGGTCGTTCCCTGCCTTAGCAATTTCGAGGATGAAATTATTTTAAGTGGGGAAGATTGTAATGACCTGCGTTGGCAGAGGTATTATAATTAATTTATTTAATTATTGAAATGGTGGTTTAGAGGAATTAATGGTCGTTGAATTAAATAATGGTGAATATTTAATTAAAATAATAAATTAAATAATATATTAAATTCTGAAATAATTAGAATTGGTTGAAATGGCGATATGGTGTGAACTGGATCATGTGTGATATTTATTTCAGTTTAGAATTGAATTAGAATAACGAATATATTATTTGAACGAAAGTTTGAATGTATAATTATATTATAATTAAAGTCGAGCTTGAAATGGCGCTGCAGTTCGCTATTTGGCGATTTGAACTTCAACTGAATGTACAGGATTCATTTTAAGCCGGATTTCTGTGAAACAAGAAACGTGTGGGGCTGGTGGAGTATATCTTTCTAGTGGAAGAGAAAAATCGGGATTTCGTCATGTATATTTCGATGAATGTCCAAATCAAATTTTAGAAAAGTCGCTATGGAATTCCTTTATAATTTATAAAGGAATTATTTATATTTTAAAAAGGAATTTCAATATAAATCGAATATCGGGTTGACCCAGATTTGAAATATCGAGTTATAAATCCCAGTGGAGCTGTATGATATTCTGTTGAGAATATATACGATAATATAAATTTATTTATATTTAATTTAATTATATTTAAATATATTTATATATTTAAATGGGTCATCCAAAGCTTTAAAAATAGCCAGTTTTGCAAACGACCTCAGAATTCGACGAAACCAATTTTGTTGGATCCGCAACATCAAATTATTGCTAGATTCCATGTTCCGTGATTTTTGGAGTCACTGTGTGGCCGTACGGATTTTTAGAGTGAAAAACAGTTAGTATTTTGATGATTAAAAATACGCTGTGTGAGCAAACGGAGTCGGAATTCGACGAAACCAGTTTCGTTGGGACCGTAATGTCGAACTCTAGTCGTATGTCCAGTTTCGTGATTTTTGGGTATCGTATGTGACCTCAGAAATTTTTGAATGAGATAAATTAATAAAATAAAGTACTTAGCTTAAAATCTAAGCCAATATGTTTTGCTATAAATACCCACTCTCACCCTCCCCTAAAACCTAATTCATTTTCCACCGTCAAAGAAAATGGGCCGCCCCTCTTATCTCTTCAGCAAAATAAAACGTGAGAAATAGATCTTCTAAAATCCATATAAACTCCAATAAAATCGTATAAATCAAAATATATATATATATTTCGATTTCTGAAAGTGTCCTCCTCGATTACATACGGGTTTCATGTGGTTCGAACCAAGTTCAGTTCCGCTGTGTTTTTCATTCAGCAGCTAGGGTTCGAAGTTCTAATCGATTTAGGTTTTAATTCGAATAACGGATAAAGGAGTGATTTTGGTGATGTTGTGGAGGTTCGGTTGTAGGAATCTGGAAGGATTCAGTTACCATTTGGGTCGATGTCCGTATAGAGATGGCACGCAAGAACTGTTGAAGTTGATGAGAATGACGGTGTCGAGTTGGAGTCCAGTGAGAGAAGTAGACAGGGAGATCAAAGAAATGAACTTCGGTGACCACGTTTTGGTGGATGGATGTGTAAAGCGAAGAACTGGAGGAAGCCGATTATAGGAGTTGTTCAGGAAGGCATCGAGCGTTTTGAAATTGGTTAGGGATGATGAGGTTTTGGTCAAAGTATATTATGGCGATTTTTGTTTTTGAGGTAATGAAGTGTAAGAGAAGAAAACTCGATGGAAGCATTTCGAAAATGGTGTTGGAAACTTGCGGTTTCCTGTATAATGGATTGTGGAAGAAAGTGATTTGGCGAGTATGGGCTTACAAGGGTTGTTGGGCCGATAAAAAAGGTTAAGGCCTATTAAAATAAAATTGTGACGATCCCAAAACCCCGTGACACGGTGTTAAGGATAATCATTGGAATATAACACATTAATCATCAGTAGCAGAACACAGATAATAGCATAAACGAGAAATAGAATAATTTACACACATATGACAGCAGAATCATATAGATATCACCACATCAGAGAGCACAGTGCAGGGTACAACTTAGTGCATAACAATACATAATCAGTCATCTTCGCCAGAGGCGGAATCATACATAAAGAGTACACAAACTAAACATCAGTCTACATCGCCATTGGAGGAATCATAATACATATACAATAATGGCGGAAAAAGTCATAGTCAGCACGGTGTAGTCAAGCCTCGCCATGAGCCAAAAGTGCACCAGATACCTGTAACTAGGCTGCCCGTGTGAAAATGAGGGCACCCGTGTTTGCAAGGTGAAACAAACTACGAGTCAGTCATGGGACTGGTATGAGAAATCTACTTAACTTATTAACAACAATAATAAGGCAAATCAAAGGACCACGCCACTTTCGCGGAACGGGTTTACTCCAATGAGTGCTAGTGCATGAAATAAAGTAAATGATTAAATAATCGCAATGCTTTTTGTAAAATGAAGCCATTATAAGACTCAGGTCCCATCACACAATGCAACGCAAGCCGGAGGATAGAGTTTTACCTTATAATGGCCAAAAATGCTTCATACGTATAAAACAAAAGTGCTTGATATTATTACTAGTGCATATATGTTTTCAAAAGCAAATTCAATCATAAATATCAATCCTAGGCGGCATAGCTACCATCTACTATGTCGACATACTAGTAATACAATCACATCCGCATATTTCGTATTGGAAATTGGATTCCATCATGAGTCGAGGCAAGGGGAAAGCTCCTCTCTGTTCGAGACACTCTAGCAAATGTCCCAGGATCGCACACAACGGTCCTTGGAAACTGCTGGGCCGGTCCTCTCTTACTTTTGAGGATTAGTTATTCCTGAACACACGTTTCCCGGTCCTTACAGACCTATAATCGAAGCGCCTCGCATTCCAACAACCACACAAGTGAAAAGTAGATATAAATGTCAGGGCTGGTAGGCCACTGACACCACCATAGCTAGAAAGAAACGTCGTGCTCTCCCAGCGGTCTGTCTCCCATTTTTGACTCATACCGGGGTGTGAGGCTCGCGAATCCACGTTATACAAAAAGCTATGTCACATAGACCATGCTTTGATCATCAACCACAAGACTTTGCTTTGCAACATAAGCCTTGATCATATGCCACTTAGGCGTGCCACACAGGCAATCCACTCCATGCGACTGATTTCTATCGATATATAACCTCTGAGCTCGTACATCTCAGAGAAGGGCGTTAAGCAAGAGAATAAATTCTCCGCCGCCAAACAGATATATATTTAACAGAGATCAATCAGCACAGATCAAAATCCAATGTCAGACACACAGTCCATTTGCAAGTTCGTTCTGGGTTTGAACGAAACCGGAGGCACCAATTCCTCGCATATCCGCACGATCAACAATACATCCGGACGGCTACAACTTCAGCTCCTTCAAGGTAGCTACTCCAATCACGAGCATCATTAGTGAAACACCCCACCTCCGTTAGGGTCACTCTCAAAGGGAATGCCATAATTTTGGTGGAGGTTTATAAGTATAAGTCACAGATATACAAGACAGATATAAGAACACATATTTGTAAACAGCGGAAGAACAACAAACTTTATTTCATAAAAGCAAATACGTGTTACAACAACATCACCATAATTGTCTTACATCTTTTCCAAAAACATAACATAACACTTTCATAATCTGTCTTGATTACATTATTTAAAGAAGCATAAATAAAACATAGATAAACTGCAAAAGTCCCCATAGTGGATTGTCCAAAGCCATAGTTCAAAACAGGAAAGTCCAAGCAATACATTTCTCTTCTTCAAGCTGGATGTTAAGGTTGGTCAAGCTGCTGTGTTCCCTCCCTGTGGACCTGGGGGGGGGGGGGAGGGGGGAACGGAAGAAAAGAAGACGAAAGAAAAGTAGAGTCAGACATAAAGCCTGAGTAAGTCTAGTACTATTTTGTCTATGAATAAAGAACTGGGTGTGATAAGTATAAACAAGAAGTGGGCAAGCACTATAAACTTGGTTAAGTTGTCTAGGGTCGAATATACTATCGTACCCCATGTTAATCTCTGAACCCGTATAAACTAGTTTCCAACTGGCACCCCATAATCAGGGTGATGTGATCCATTCTATGATGATCGGCTCCTACTCGCATAGTTACATGTGTCTTACGGCCCCCGATGTTGTAGTTACCTATGGTGGTCCCACCGTGGGGTGTATCAAGTCCCATGGCAGCGGCCCGACACAACCATAGAATGCACAGGTATGCTACTGGTGCCCAGTGCCTTATTTTTCTGCGCCGGAGTGTGTGCACGCCCGCACCCCGTTAGAACCTACACTGCTACACCACCGCCGTCGCTTTGACCTCTTACAATCAGCCCAGTAATCGTGCCCCACCCTGCCTAGTTTCAAGGTATCCTGATACACCTTCTAGGGTTACTGCTGAAAAGGGTCCCCCGTTACTAGGTTTTCTATCTCTAGCCAATATGCTAAGTTGGTTAAGTGTTTTCTAACCTAACCCCCACCAGTCCGTTTAGTTTAGCATGTTCCATTTTGATTAAGTCTTTAGTTCACTTAATCCTTACAATCCTGACTCAGCCTTAATTGTCTTATTAAGGCCCTGACCTCTCACATTAGACAGGTGTTGTTGTGGCCGCCTGTTGCCGGTTGGTTCCGGGCAGTCTTACGCCACAACTCAGTCTAACCTCGGGTCCTTATTGGGCTCCATGTTTAACCTCCCACATTGGATAGGTATTGTTGTGACTACTGGACAGCCGGGCGGTTCCGGGCAGGTTTACATCACAACTCAATCCAACCTCGGGTTAAACACATCGTATGTTCTACATTTACATATTTTGTCTTTCTTCTTTATTTTCTTATATGTAAATATTTGCGGCCCATTATTAAGTTAATGGTGTAAAGGTTACACCAATCATGGGCCCAACCCATACTTGAATTTGGGCCCTTCTATTTTATATTTTCATTCATTAGTAATTTTTACCCAACGTTCTTTTCCCCCGTTTAACACGTCCGTTTATCATATATATGTTGGGCTTAGCCTTTTAAAGCCTAACTTAGCCATGCGAAAAGGGGAGGCTTAAAGCGTGATTACATACACAAAAAGGGGAAGGTGAGCGCATGAACTTGCAATATGACGTTGGAAATATAAAATAGAAACTGGTGTACTTGCATAGTGGTAACATATACTTTGGTCATAAAGCATAGGTGACATGAATCAAAGCATGTGAACTTGTAGTTGAGATAAGAATCTAAATTGGGTATCATTATTGACACATGAACCTATATTTTTATTTAGGCATAATGTCAAACATAAGCATGGCATAAGTATCTCTAACATAAGCATGGCATAATGTCAAACATAAGCATGGCATAATATCAAACATAAGCATGGCATAAGTATAGTTAAATTTGTTCACATAACCATGGCATAAATATTTCTAACATGAAATCATGATTCTTACTTTAGTCATGTAAACTTAAAAAAGAGGATTTTTGAGCCTAACCTAGCTATGTACCACATATGTCATCATAAAATTCTTGTAAACAAGATAGACTTAATCATGGATTTCAATTATGCCAAATATCATTCATAGCCTAGCCATATTCATAAGTTTGCAAATAGGTTTTCTAGTACAAAAGCATGGCTTAATACATGATGCCCAATTTTCAATATAATTTCATATGGATTATGATAACCCAAACTTATTCCAATTACTTCACAAAATGATGTTTGTATAAAAATACACATTATGATGGCATAATAGCAAAGCCCCAAAACTTGCATGATTTTCAATTAACTACATACATGTAGCTTCAACATGGATTACATAATTTGCGAAATATTCCCAACGTATACTTGCATAGAACTACCGCATGTAGTTCTTTATAATTGAATAACATAATTCAAGAATATCCAAACGTATATAATATTTCAATTTGATAAGAACGCACAAATATGAATTACTTTATTGCCACAATTCAAGCATACAAACCAACACAATTATTTGTTCATACCAAAGTAATACTCTACTTACAATCGTTGCGGCGAATTCTCTAATTTAGGAATAAGAAGATGCGGTTTGATTTGATTTGCTTGAATTGCTTTAGGCTTTAGAATTTTCCTCCTAATCTTCTCTCCAATTTGGTGGCTACTCCTAGACGCTCCTCAGCAACATGGCGGCTTTGTTCTTATTTATGAATGAATAGATTAGGGTTTAGTCTAGGGTCCTTTTTATAGGGTTTATGAATTGATTAGAGCCATTGATGTTGCCTGGATTGATCATAGCCATTCAACCTAGGGAGAGACCAATTAGAGCTTGCCACCTAGCCCTAATGACAAAGCAGACCACAGAAAATCGACCAACATAGAATAGGCCAGCCGGGTTAGACTGGGTTCGACCTGGCTCTGGACCAGGTCGACACCCCTGTCGACAGCCCTGTCGACAGGCTTGTCGACCTGGTTAGACCAGGTCGACAGCCCAGTCGACCTGGGTGCGTCAGGCGGGACTTTTTCCGCCCTGGCCCATTGGGCCCCATTTTTGTTTTCTGAGCATATTTTATTCTGTTTGAATTTTTAAACTTAATTTAAAAACTTCCGAAGGCCATATCTTCTTCATACGTACTCCGTTTTTCGAAAACTCGGGCTCTATTTCGCGTATTTTTCCGAGACGAACGCAATGGCGTATCCCGTTTCCCTTAGTTATTTGATTTGAAATTGATTATACTTTAGTTTGTGAATTTCACAGTTATAGAATTCGCGGGGTGTTACATTCTCCCCCACTTAAAAGGATTTCGTCCCCGAAATCTTCAAGTTAGGAGGAATGTATATCCTAACATCCAATCATCCATCTACTCATCCATCAAACATGAGCATCCATTGTCCTTAAAAGACTTCTAATGCTTCATGATCATATGCGAAGTGTGTGTGTACATGAACTTATCTAATGCAAAATCAGGCGGTCTACTGATTCAGTTGACCTCCTTAATGCGAATTATGTAAGTGCCATGAATCCATTATGTATGCAAATTTTTTCCTATTCTTGATTCTACATGAGTGCACAATCAATTAATACAAATGCAACATCCACATGACAACACATAAGAATTCAACCATATACGAATGCAAACATATATGCATATGCAATATGAAGTGATTGAGCCGATCTAAAACCTAGATTGTGTGTGTATATGCAACCACGAGCAACCACTAGCAATCACTTGCAACCACTTGCAACCATCATCCATAACATGTTTCAACTACATGTTTCCATCCAAAGGATTTCTACCTAAAAGATAAGGTCGAGGAAATATATCTAAAAGATAGATAAAAGCGCAACTTAAGGAAAATGAAAGATCAAGGATGTACCCTCGAACAGAAAAGGGTAGGCAGTGCGTATTCTAGCTTCAGTTTCCCAAGTCGCGTCTCCCTCGGCGTCGCTCCACTGAACTTTGACGAGCATGACTTCGCGGTTGCGTAGCTTCTTCACTTCCGTTCCTAAGATGCGGGTTGGAACTTTTCTTATGGTTGCTTCGCGTTCCACTTCGGCCTCTTCGAGGATATTTGGCTTTACCACTTCAGCTGACTCATGTAGACATTTTCGGAGATGTGAAATGTAAAGGCCCGCAAATCCGTGCTATCTGAGTTGACCAAATACACCACACGTCCAACCCAAATAACACAGAAATACGACTCATTATTAGAAAGAAGATAGAGGATGAGAAATAGAAAGAAAGAAATATTAGAATAGAAGAAAACGAAGATCACAACTCACAGCGGAACGAATAAAATATATTATATAACATAAGCTTTGAAATACAAATCTGTTTTGTACATACATACATACCATCATCAGAGTACACATAACATTTGATCCAGCGGAAGTAACTCTAAATAACTAACGTTGAAGCCTCCTGCTCCAAGCTCTTCCAAGTGTATCTGTAAAAGCCTGAAACACTTGACTGCCCGTACAAATTTGGGCACCCAAGAGTTTAGGGAAACAAAACAAAATAACTCTGGGTCAGTCATGGGACTGGTGTGAGTAAACTCCAACCACTTGCTTAACTTTTAAAATCCTTTCGAAAGAAAAGATAATAGTAAGACCAGCCCACACATAAACATGGACGGTTTTTACCTTACTATAACCCAAAACACTTTGATACGAAAGTCCAGTGATATTATAATAGTGTCTACATCAATTAAATAACCAAATAGCAGAACGCTTGCATCTCACGCTCCACATATATAATATAACTCAAAAACCCGCATGGCGCTTATTGGAGATTGGATTCCCAACATGACAAGGTATGGAACCACCTTCCGCTAGTGTATCTCTAGAGGCGAATACACCTGGGTTCAACAAGAACGTCTTGCAACCCGGCCCACACATGACCGACCACTCATTTCGCTTGAGTGTATCGAATGTATATCACCAACGGTTGGACTCAAACCACCGTTTCCCGAATGGGCAGAATCGATAGATTTAAGAACAAAAGGAATTTCTCTAGATAGGTGATTATACACCCTAATGGGTGCGACCCACATAGCCATGCTGCCTGCCCGATTTTTGTCATTTCCTGGTTGTTGAGGCCTGAGGCTACGCATACTTACCATTCATTGATAACACAATCACTTTGAATGCCACATTGTCAGATCCGTTAATCATTAGTTGAGTTTGCACAAATATTCTGGATATTATGCTAAGGGATAAATCCGTTGCAACCATATATATTCATACAGACCAACCCATTTGATCATTGGAAATACTCTGTCAGACATTCGTCCATTTACGTTCGTTCTGGGATTGAACGAAACCGAAGGCACTATTTCTATTAATAGAAAAGCCCTTGCACTTCACTCCGTCTTCAATATATTCAGCATACTTGGTTCGCAACGCTTATGCCAATACGGAGTGGTTCTTCGGATAATAATCCAACCGGTCTCTCCATATTGACAACGATGGTCAAAAACTTCGATAGTCTGTGATTTAACTATCGAATAAAAACAAGTGTTCAATCAACATATCAAACAAACCACTGGGCCCTTTAATTAATATTTCATTAATTAAATCACTTTTCCATTTTCTCAATCAATATTTGTTAGCCAAATATTTTCAATAATCATTCTTGGCTCTTATGCCATTTGGAAAACGTTTCCAAATATTAACTTCTTTTATTTCTATATATTAGAAAATATCTCTATTTGCAATTGAAACAATTTCAATCACTTATCTCTATCCCTTTTTGTTTGCAATATTCGATTTTTACATTCACTTTACTATCGAATTCAATACGTCGATACAATGATTTCAAATTATCAAAATATCTTAAAAATATTCTAACTCCTTAAATTTCCGGAAAAATTCGCCATAACCTCCCCTGTATTGGGAGCATCGGGAAATTTCAAATAGCATCCCGGTATCTTCCAATCTCAAAAAGAAAAAGAAAAGCCAAGCGGCTTGCCGATACGGCGCATAAAACCCATATATGAATTTAAACATGTACCTTTTTGTCGAGCACTACATTTATAACTTCATATACTTCATCCCAAACCTGCTTAACACATATTCACCTGTTTGCAATTCAATTCAATTCCATCTAATCGCTTGAATTCAGTTTCGCCCATTTATTCTTTAAATTGGCCCTTTTGCCTATTTCACTTTTTGTTGAACATAACATGCTCGAATTTGATTCCACTTGCTTATACAAATCAAATTCCTTTTTTTCCATTTCTAGTTTCATATTTGGTTTGAATATGAAATCACAAGTTAATCTACTTATTCACAGTTTGCTCGATTCAATTATTTTAACTAATTCATTTGTCAGTTGGCAAATTAACTCTTTTTCCTATATCACTTTGATATTTGAATATAACCTATCCAAATATATTTCAACTTGATTATACTAATTTAATTTCATTTTCAATTCACGTTCTATATTCGATTTCAAATATATATTTAAAAATTCCCTTCACCTTTCAACGTTCATCGTCAAAATTCGATTAACTAACTTCTCTTTGTCTTAGTCAACTCTATTCAATAATCAAAATATGATTATTGATTTTAAAAACCATTTCTTTCACTTCACTTAAGTTCGCATATATTTTATAACTCAAATCTGAGATTTCCTAAATAGAAATTCGGATTTTTATTGGTTTAAAATCCTTTTATAAAAAATTGAATAAACCGTTATGGTTTTTAAATAGTTCTGGCGCTGTTTTTCTGAAAATTTTATTTTGACATAACTCAAAATCTATACGACGAAATTCAGATTTTTCTCCTTCATTAGAAAACTATTATCAAACTGGTCCTGACGTTTCTTGTTTCGAAGAATTTCGACTTCAATTGCGTTCTGTATACTCGATTGAAGTTCGAATTGCCAATTCACGAACTGCAACGCTGCGGCGAGTTCGTTTTAATTATATTTATAAATATAAACGTTAAACTTCGTTTAAAATGAATTCAACTTCATTTAACTCTGCTTGATTTAAATTCAAATCTCACTTTTATTTGAATTCTAAATTCAAATTCCAATCCCTTTTCTATTTGATATTCAAATTCAATATTTGAATTTCTATTTGAATTCCCTTATTCAAACTCTATATTTAAATTCCATTTGAACTTTCTATATTCCAATTTCTATATTTGAATTCTATTGGAATTCAAATATTCAAACTCCTTTTGAATTCTATATTTGAAATTCCATAGTTTAAAACTCATTTGAATTTCATATTCAAACCCCATAGATCAAATCCTATTTAAATTCAATTTGAATCTCTTATATTCAAATTTCATTTTCCATTTCCGACCCCATTTGAATTTCTAATATTCAAATTCATTTTCAACACCATTTGAATTTCTAATATTCAAATTCATTTTCAACACCATTTGAATTTCTGATATTCAAATTCATTTTCAACACCATTTGAATTTCTAATATTCAAATTCATTTTCAACACCATTTGAATTTCTGATATTCAAATTCATTTTCAACACCATTTGAATTTCTGATATTCAAATTCATTTGAATTCCCTTGAATTCAAATTCCATTTCAAAACTATTTGGATTTCCTATTTTGAAATCCTATTTCAATCCTACTTTGAAATCCTACTTTCAAAGTTTATTTCAAATTCTATTTTGAATTCTCATATTCAAATTTCTACTTGCATTTCTATATTCAATTCCATGTTCAAATTCAACATTCGAATTTCTATTTCAAATCTCAATTCAAATTTCATTTTTAAATTCTTCCTTGAAATACTATATTTCAAATTCTATTCAATTCTTCTTTGAAATTCTATATTTCAAATTCTATTTTGAAATTCTACATTCAAATCTCTATTTGAATTTCTTTATTCGAATTCCTTTGAATTCAAATCTTATTCTTCATTCTAATCTCGTCTATTCAAATTCTATTTGAACTTCTTATTTGAATTTCTAATATTCCATCCCCTTTTAAAATTCAAATATTTAAACTCCCTTTTAAAAATTCAAATGTTATACTCAAATTTCATTTGAGTTATATATTTAAAAATTCCATTTCACATCCTATTTTGAAATTCCATTTCAAATTCCAATTTCACACTTGTATTTCTATTTATCAAATGATAATTCTTTTCACTTCATTTTACAACTTCGTTATAAAAGAACTATTTCTAAACTTCGTTTAAAAAGAAACTACTTGTTATATTTTTCAAAAAAACAAGTTTATATCTTTATTTCCATTTAAAATTCAAATTCTATTTAAAAATAGAATTTTTCCTTTTTAAATCTCAAATATCCTTCCACGATATTTTTAAATATCATTACTTAAGCCCAGTGATAAAACACACAAAGCAACCAAATATTTATTTTTCTAACACATCATATATAACAATATATATGCAAACAAATAAACAAACAGATAATATATTTTTGAGGAATCCAGTTGGATTCCTCCAACCTGTTTTCCTGCATCCACAGATGTTAGCACATAAATAATACCCATTCTGCTTCGTGGCAGAATATCGCGGTATAGAAGGTCATCCACTAATCATAGCGTGGGGCGTATAGGGTAATCATCCGCTATGAAACTGCGGGCATCCGCTAATGAGACTGCGGGAATCCAACCAACCAATCAACCCAATATATATATATATATAATAGCCTAAATAACTAATATATATATAACAACCAGAAAACATTCACGCAAGCAACAGACAATTATTTTTAATGAAATAAAAATAATTTCAAGTAAAGGTGAGTGAGATTTACTCACCGAGATTTTAAATTGCCGAACAACCAATAAATTTCCATTTCTTCTCGGCTATGTATTTCCTCGAATAAATTCACACCTGCGATGATTTTATCCAAATTTACCGATTAAACATTTATTTATTTAAATTAATTATTTAAATAAATAAATAACTTTCCTTTCTATTTCCTCTTCCTTTAATGGTTACTAAATTTCTTCTATCTTGACCAAGATAATATATGATTCATAAAATGATTTACTCAATAATTTCCTTACGGCTTTTATATTTCAAACTTAGCGGCAAATGCCAATTTCCATACTCAACCAAACTATTCTATCCTTTTATATATTTACCAACTAGTTTTCCCACATAAACAATTTTCTCTATAAAATAAATGACAAACCTTATAAGCTAATCCTTATATAAAATGAATGACCAATTTTTTCTTTCTTCTTTTTTTTTCTCTTTTTAAAATAATTTCTAAATTAAAAATCCTAATTATATTATTTACTAATTAAACTAAAATAAGTTACCTTAAATCCATCATCACAAATCCCTGTATCTCATCTAAGAGCGAACCTTAGCAACATCGCACCCATCATCAGTTGTCGGAACTCCCATCTCATCGTGGTTTCCCAGCATTGATTCCCCCCCCCCCAATCGAAAATCGCGAGCACCTCCTAGCACACCAAACTCTATGCTCTAGCTCGACAAGTACCAGTTCAAGCTTCCCAGTGAGCACCGCACCAGAACCCTTCCTCCCAAGCACCCCCATCATCGATCGCTCTTCTTCTCAGCATCAGTACAAAAACTGTCATCGCCTGGCACCATAACTTCATCGCACTCATCTGCAGTACCCAGATAAAAGCCAATCGCTTCCTTCCTGAACGCAACCCTCACTGAAATCGCCCCTCGAACTCGCGAGTGTGTCGGTTTTTGATCGCGATGGGTATTGGGCCGCGATGATTTAAGTGTGGGGTTCGACCATTTTTCTGATTTCACATTTTGAAGCATTGATTTTTTTTTTTTCGGAAGTAACGAAAATAAACAGAAGAAAAGGGGAGGAGCGTGCGTGAAAAATGAAGAGGATGCTTTGCGATGGACTAGGTTTTATAGGGGAAAAACGAAGGAACAGGAGGTACCGGCCATTAATAAGATGTTTCTTTGCTATCAAAGAAAACAGACAACATTTCCTGCTCGAGAAACACGATAGGCCTGCATATAGGAGAAGAGGACGGCTTTGTAGAAATAGGGTGGCTGATGAACGTTGATGTGAAATTTTTTTTTATTTGAAATTTACTTTAAATTAATTAATTAAAATATCTAACAGTCCCTATCTTGCAGTCCCGAATCGCTATTCTAACTTAACGACTGATGTTCTCGGATTATAACGTTATTTTGAACTCCACGGGACTGATATTGAAATTTACATTCGAATGTAACTATAAACGGCCATATTAAATTGATAATTCAATATAAAATATCATTTATATTATCAACTAAATATTTAAAACAATATTAAATATTTAAAATAAATTATTCAAAAATCTGGGTCGTTACATTCTTTCCCCCTTAAAATAATTTCGTCCTCGAAATTGCTAAGGTAGGAAACATGGTACAAACTCATTACTTTTAAAAATCTCACTTACGTTGAAACTCAACTCCTCATATTTCTATGACTTTATTTTCAACCAAAGCTTTTGGTTTCCATTCATATGCATTCTAATTCATATTCCTTTCAATTTTATTTCAAATTGATTCAAGTCAATTTATTAACCTCGAACCATTCAACTTGCTTCAGTTAAATTTTAATTCCAGAATCCAAATCTCAGGGTTTTCATTTCAAATCCTTTTGAAATCACTTAAATATATATATACATATATTTATTTCCATCTCAAATTCAAAACACTTGAATTCTTCCCAAAATAACTTGTTTTCCTTCAAACAATTTTCCAACAAAACTTTTTCTAAGGTAGCAATTTATCACTTAGAAACTCGGAAATGAACACTGATGATGTTGCAATCATCATCAGAATAATTTCCCAGCGACTGAAGTGAGTTCAGTGCTTTATCATTTCAAAATCCATCTAAAATGATTTTCTTTCAAATCCTTTTAAAACAAATCTATATTATTTTAATATACTTTGAAAAATATTTTTCAACTTCCCAGGATTTTGAATTCTTAACTCTGGTTTGAATTTAATTCTAATTCATCTCATTTGTATATTTAATTCCTATACAAATTCCATTTTGGTTATAAATAACCATTCTAACTTTATAATCTTATCTGATTATAATGTTAACATTCAACACATCCATATAATAATTCTAGAAAATTATTCTTTCTATATCAAAATAGATATTTTGGGTAAAATTATTTCATTCACCCACTTTAAAACAATATTGTGTTCAATTTCTCTGTTCAAGTGTTTAGAAATTCCTATCGACTTTGTGGCGTCCCACGATTCGACCAGAATTCATAAACTACTCAACAGACAAGCCAACACAATATAAAACAATTTTATATCAATTTACAAATACGCTCTCTCGTATCCATACACTCAACTCATTCTAGAGTACTACTGACTCTATCTCTAATGAGCACATGCCACACTAGCCTAGGTATTCGCTCAACCTAAGCTCTGATACCAACTGTAAAGGCCCGCAAATCCGTGCTATCTGAGTTGACCAAATACACCACACGTCCAACCCAAATAACACAGAAATACGACTCATTATTAGAAAGAAGATAGAGGATGAGAAATAGAAAGAAAGAAATATTAGAATAGAAGAAAACGAAGATCACAACTCACAGCGGAACGAATAAAATATATTATATAACATAAGCTTTGAAATACAAATCTGTTTTGTACATACATACATACCATCATCAGAGTACACATAACATTTGATCCAGCGGAAGTAACTCTAAATAACTAACGTTGAAGCCTCCTGCTCCAAGCTCTTCCAAGTGTATCTGTAAAAGCCTGAAACACTTGACTGCCCGTACAAATTTGGGCACCCAAGAGTTTAGGGAAACAAAACAAAATAACTCTGGGTCAGTCATGGGACTGGTGTGAGTAAACTCCAACCACTTGCTTAACTTTTAAAATCCTTTCGAAAGAAAAGATAATAGTAAGACCAGCCCACACATAAACATGGACGGTTTTTACCTTACTATAACCCAAAACACTTTGATACGAAAGTCCAGTGATATTATAATAGTGTCTACATCAATTAAATAACCAAATAGCAGAACGCTTGCATCTCACGCTCCACATATATAATATAACTCAAAAACCCGCATGGCGCTTATTGGAGATTGGATTCCCAACATGACAAGGTATGGAACCACCTTCCGCTAGTGTATCTCTAGAGGCGAATACACCTGGGTTCAACAAGAACGTCTTGCAACCCGGCCCACACATGACCGACCACTCATTTCGCTTGAGTGTATCGAATGTATATCACCAACGGTTGGACTCAAACCACCGTTTCCCGAATGGGCAGAATCGATAGATTTAAGAACAAAAGGAATTTCTCTAGATAGGTGATTATACACCCTAATGGGTGCGACCCACATAGCCATGCTGCCTTCCCGATTTTTGTCATTTCCTGGTTGTTGAGGCCTGAGGCTACGCATACTTACCATTCATTGATAACACAATCACTTTGAATGCCACATTGTCAGATCTGTTAATCATTAGTTGAGTTTGCACAAATATTCTGGATATTATGCTAAGGGATAAATCCGTTGCAACCATATATATTCATACAGACCAACCCATTTGATCATTGGAAATACTCTGTCAGACATTCGTCCATTTACGTTCGTTCTGGGATTGAACGAAACCGAAGGCACTATTTCTATTAATAGAAAAGCCCTTGCACTTCACTCCGTCTTCAATATATTCAGCATACTTGGTTCGCAACGCTTATGCCAATACGGAGTGGTTCTTCGGATAATAATCCAACCGGTCTCTCCATATTGACAACGATGGTCAAAAACTTCGATAGTCTGTGATTTAACTATCGAATAAAAACAAGTGTTCAATCAACATATCAAACAAACCACTGGGCCCTTTAATTAATATTTCATTAATTAAATCACTTTTCCATTTTCTCAATCAATATTTGTTAGCCAAATATTTTCAATAATCATTCTTGGCTCTTATGCCATTTGGAAAACGTTTCCAAATATTAACTTCTTTTATTTCTATATATTAGAAAATATCTCTATTTGCAATTGAAACAATTTCAATCACTTATCTCTATCCCTTTTTGTTTGCAATATTCGATTTTTACATTCACTTTACTATCGAATTCAATACGTCGATACAATGATTTCAAATTATCAAAATATCTTAAAAATATTCTAACTCCTTAAATTTCCGGAAAAATTCGCCATAACCTCCCCTGTATTGGGAGCATCGGGAAATTTCAAATAGCATCCCGGTATCTTCCAATCTCAAAAAGAAAAAGAAAAGCCAAGCGGCTTGCCGATACGGCGCATAAAACCCATATATGAATTTAAACATGTACCTTTTTGTCGAGCACTACATTTATAACTTCATATACTTCATCCCAAACCTGCTTAACACATATTCACCTGTTTGCAATTCAATTCAATTCCATCTAATCGCTTGAATTCAGTTTCGCCCATTTATTCTTTAAATTGGCCCTTTTGCCTATTTCACTTTTTGTTGAACATAACATGCTCGAATTTGATTCCACTTGCTTATACAAATCAAATTCCTTTTTTTCCATTTCTAGTTTCATATTTGGTTTGAATATGAAATCACAAGTTAATCTACTTATTCACAGTCTGCTCGATTCAATTGTTTTAACTAATTCATTTGTCAGTTGGCAAATTAACTCTTTTTCCTATATCACTTTGATATTTGAATATAACCTATCCAAATATATTTCAACTTGATTATACTAATTTAATTTCATTTTCAATTCACGTTCTATATTCGATTTCAAATATATATTTAAAAATTCCCTTCACCTTTCAACGTTCATCGTCAAAATTCGATTAACTAACTTCTCTTTGTCTTAGTCAACTCTATTCAATAATCAAAATATGATTATTGATTTTAAAAACCATTTCTTTCACTTCACTTAAGTTCGCATATATTTTATAACTCAAATCTGAGATTTCCTAAATAGAAATTCGGATTTTTATTGGTTTAAAATCCTTTTATAAAATTGAATAAACCGTTATGGTTTTTAAATAGTTCTGGCGCTGTTTTTCTGAAAATTTTATTTTGACATAACTCAAAATCTATACGACGAAATTCAGATTTTTCTCCTTCATTAGAAAACTATTATCAAACTGGTCCTGACGTTTCTTGTTTCGAAGAATTTCGACTTCAATTGCGTTCTGTATACTCGATTGAAGTTCGAATTGCCAATTCACGAACTGCAACGCTGCGGCGAGTTCGTTTTAATTATATTTATAAATATAAACGTTAAACTTCGTTTAAAATGAATTCAACTTCATTTAACTCTGCTTGATTTAAATTCAAATCTCACTTTTATTTGAATTCTAAATTCAAATTCCAATCCCTTTTCTATTTGATATTCAAATTCAATATTTGAATTTCTATTTGAATTCCCTTATTCAAACTCTATATTTAAATTCCATTTGAACTTTCTATATTCCAATTTCTATATTTGAATTCTATTGGAATTCAAATATTCAAACTCCTTTTGAATTCTATATTTGAAATTCCATAGTTTAAAACTCATTTGAATTTCATATTCAAACCCCATAGATCAAATCCTATTTAAATTCAATTTGAATCTCTTATATTCAAATTTCATTTTCCATTTCCGACCCCATTTGAATTTCTAATATTCAAATTCATTTTCAACACCATTTGAATTTCTAATATTCAAATTCATTTTCAACACCATTTGAATTTCTGATATTCAAATTCATTTTCAACACCATTTGAATTTCTAATATTCAAATTCATTTTCAACACCATTTGAATTTCTGATATTCAAATTCATTTTCAACACCATTTGAATTTCTGATATTCAAATTCATTTGAATTCCCTTGAATTCAAATTCCATTTCAAAACTATTTGGATTTCCTATTTTGAAATCCTATTTCAATCCTACTTTGAAATCCTACTTTCAAAGTTTATTTCAAATTCTATTTTGAAATCTCATATTCAAATTTCTACTTGCATTTCTATATTCAATTCCATGTTCAAATTCAACATTCGAATTTCTATTTCAAATCTCAATTCAAATTTCATTTTTAAATTCTTCCTTGAAATACTATATTTCAAATTCTATTCAATTCTTCTTTGAAATTCTATATTTCAAATTCTATTTTGAAATTCTACATTCAAATCTCTATTTGAATTTCTTTATTCGAATTCCTTTGAATTCAAATCTTATTCTTCATTCTAATCTCGTCTATTCAAATTCTATTTGAACTTCTTATTTGAATTTCTAATATTCCATCCCCTTTTAAAATTCAAATATTTAAACTCCCTTTTAAAAATTCAAATGTTATACTCAAATTTCATTTGAGTTATATATTTAAAAATTCCATTTCACATCCTATTTTGAAATTCCATTTCAAATTCCAATTTCACACTTGTATTTCTATTTATCAAATGATAATTCTTTTCACTTCATTTTACAACTTCGTTATAAAAGAACTATTTCTAAACTTCGTTTAAAAAGAAACTACTTGTTATATTTTTCAAAAAAACAAGTTTATATCTTTATTTCCATTTAAAATTCAAATTCTATTTAAAAATAGAAATTTTCCTTTTTAAATCTCAAATATCCTTCCACGATATTTTTAAATATCATTACTTAAGCCCAGTGATAAAACACACAAAGCAACCAAATATTTATTTTTCTAACACATCATATATAACAATATATATGCAAACAAATAAACAAACAGATAATATATTTTTGAGGAATCCAGTTGGATTCCTCCAACCTGTTTTCCTGCATCCACAGATGTTAGCACATAAATAATACCCATTCTGCTTCGTGGCAGAATATCGCGGTATAGAAGGTCATCCACTAATCATAGCGTGGGGCGTATAGGGTAATCATCCGCTATGAAACTGCGGTCATCCGCTAATGAGACTGCGGGAATCCAACCAACCAATCAACCCAATATATATATATAATAGCCTAAATAACTAATATATATAAAACAACCAGAAAACATTCACGCAAGCAACAGACAATTATTTTTAATGAAATAAAAATAATTTCAAGTAAAGGTGAGTGAGATTTACTCACCGAGATTTTAAATTGCCGAACAACCAATAAATTTCCATTTCTTATCGGCTATGTATTTCCTCGAATAAATTCACACCTGCGATGATTTTATCCAAATTTACCGATTAAACATTTATTTATTTAAATTAATTATTTAAATAAATAAATAACTTTCCTTTCTATTTCCTCTTCCTTTAATGGTTACTAAATTTCTTCTATCTTGACCAATATAATATATGATTCATAAAATGATTTACTCAATAATTTCCTTACGGCTTTTATATTTCAAACTTAGTGGCAAATGCCAATTTCCATACTCAACCAAACTATTCTATCCTTTTATATATTTACCAACTAGTTTTCCCACATAAACAATTTTCTCTATAAAATAAATGACAAACCTTATAAGCTAATCCTTATATAAAATGAATGACCAATTTTTTCTTTCTTCTTTTTTTTTCTCTTTTTAAAATAATTTCTAAATTAAAAATCCTAATTATATTATTTACTAATTAAACTAAAATAAGTTACCTTAAATCCATCATCACAAATCCCTGTATCTCATCTAAGAGCGAACCTTAGCAACATCGCACCCATCATCAGTTGTCGGAACTCCCATCTCATCGTGGTTTCCCAGCATTGATTCCCCCCCCCCCCAATCGAAAATCGCGAGCACCTCCTAGCACACCAAACTCTGTGCCCTAGCTCGACAAGTACCAGTTCAAGCTTCCCAGTGAGCACCGCACCAGAACCCTTCCTCCCAAGCACCCCCATCATCGATCGCTCTTCTTCTCAGCATCAGTACAAAAACTGTCATCGCCTGGCACCATAACTTCATCGCACTCATCTGCAGTACCCAGATAAAAGCCAATCGCTTCCTTCCTGAACGCAACCCTCACTGAAATCGCCCCTCGAACTCGCGAGTGTGTCGGTTTTTGATCGCGATGGGTATTGGGCCGCGATGATTTAAGTGTGGGGTTCGACCATTTTTCTGATTTCACATTTTGAAGCATTGATTTTTTTTTTTCGGAAGTAACGAAAATAAACAGAAGAAAAGGGGAGGAGCGTGCGTGAAAAATGAAGAGGATGCTTTGCGATGGACTAGGTTTTATAGGGGAAAAACGAAGGAACAGGAGGTACCAACCATTAATAAGATGTTTCTTTGCTATCAAAGAAAACAGACAACATTTCCTGCTCGAGAAACACGATAGGCCTGCATATAGGAGAAGAGGACGGCTTTGTAGAAATAGGGTGGCTGATGAACGTTGATGTGAAATTTTTTTTTATTTGAAATTTACTTTAAATTAATTAATTAAAATATCTAACAGTCCCTATCTTGCAGTCCCGAATCGCTATTCTAACTTAACGACTGATGTTCTCGGATTATAACGTTATTTTGAACTCCACGGGACTGATATTGAAATTTACATTCGAATGTAACTATAAACGGCCATATTAAATTGATAATTCAATATAAAATATCATTTATATTATCAACTAAATATTTAAAACAATATTAAATATTTAAAATAAATTATTCAAAAATCTGGGTCGTTACTTGAAACGTGAAAAACGTTGTGGACTCCTTCCAATTTCTCGGGTAGCTCTAATCTATAGGATATTTTCCCAATTGTTCCTATCTAAAGGTATAGTCGAAGTAAAAACTTTGTGCCTATTAGGCAATGTCAAAACTGAAAACCTATGCCACATATATATTGATTAGGAAAAGAACTCTCTAAGCATCAGCCCCGAAGACCGAAATCAACATCAGACTGACACCCAAAGAGTTACTCAACCCAACCACCATATATGATTCTAGGCAACTAAGCATGATGGACTCCTTTTAGGTCACAAGGGAGTCCCTTCCTAAGACCAATCTGTATCCTATAAAACCCAAAAACTTTAGTCAAACCAATGAACACCCTCCAGCCCCAACATGTGTTACTAACGGATGAGTCATACTCCCTATGTGGTTTGCAACAGAAATTGGATTGAGAATGGGACCGAGAGGATATATAGAAAAGATACTATGCAAGTAAGCTCTACAGGAAGAGAGGGATCAAGGATATACTCTTAAGAAGAGATATTATGCACGAATCTAGTCTTCAATCTTCTAAGTCGCATTTCTTGAGCTTAACTCCATTATGCTTTGTCCGTCTTTAACTTCACAATTTCGTAGCTTCTTAATTCTTGTTTCCAAAATATGAGTTGGGACCTATTTCTCGCTCCTCTTTCACTTATTCTCCTTCTAGTATACTTGGCTCAAGCCTAACTGCGTACTCATGGTTCCATGCAAGCTCTCCAAAATTCACTAGTGAATCTTGGATCTTGTTCACTTACTAGAAGGTATCCCACATAGATGAATTATCTCTTGAAAATAAACAATTGTCAACTTCGTGAGCGGAGCTGAGATTTTCGCAAAATCCCTTATGAATTTTCGATAGAAACCTGCTAGTCCTAGAAAGCTTCGGACCTCAGTTGCATTCCTTGGTGTCTTCCAATCCTGTACCGCCACTACCTTAGCAGGGTCCACCGCTAACCCTTGTTTGGATACTATGTGCCCAAGGAACCTCACCTCTTCTCTCCAAAAGTGGCATTTGGAGAATTTGGCTTTTATTTGATGGACTCGCAAAGTTTCCATGATTGCCCTTAAGTGTTGAGCATGTTCCTCTTCACTCTTTGAGAAGATAAGGATATCATCTACGAAGACCACTACAAATTTGTTGAGGAAATCTCTAAATACCCTACTCATTAGGTCCACGAAGTAAGCAGGTGCATTTGTCAAGCCGAAAGGCATGACAAGCCATTCAAAGAAGCCGTCTGGGGTTCTGAACGCCGTTTTATCGATGCTATCTTAAGCCACCCTTAGCTGATGAAAACCGGTTGCTAAATCGAGTTGGGAGAAAACAGACGCTCCTACAAGCTGGTCAAACAAATCGTCAATTCTAGGAAGAGGGTGCCTATTCTTTTTCGTTAGCTTGTTGAGCTCCCTATAGTCAACACATAGACGGAGTGAACCATCCGCCTTCGTAGCGAACACCACCGGAGCGCCCCATTCTGAAATGCTCCTCCTAATGAACCCCTTCTCTAGAAGCTCTTTAATCTGTTTACTGAGCTCTTTCCTTTCTCGTGGAGCCATGTGTCTAACGGGCAACGCAACGGGCTTTGCATTATCTACAAGATATATGCGGAAATCTATTTCCCGCTTCGGAGGCAAGCCCTTCACCTCTTCAAAGACATCCGGATATTCCCGGACCACTCTATCTGATTGCAAATTTTCAACAGAGGCATCTAGCGATTCAAGATAACTAAGCATAACCGCATATGAGGGATTAAAAGAAATTTCCAAAGTATTACCGAGCTGGGTTAGGAGCCTAACAACCCTTTTCTCACAATCAAGGATGGCCCCATTACTGGATAGCCAATCCATACCCAAAATCAAACCATAACCCGAAAAGCCCAAAACAAAGGCACTACATTGAAATTCTACACTTAGAATAGAAATTTTCAATCCCACACAGATCATAGACAAATGAGCTGGGCCCCCAATTGGGTTTGAAACAATTAAGGGGTCCTCTACCATACTAGTTTTTAGGTGCAGAGATTCTACTAAAGCAGACGAGATAAAGGAGTGTGATGCGCCAGAATCAAACAAAGTACGAACGGGGTGATCATAAAGATAAACTACACTTTCTACAGAAGTATTTATACCTCGCTGTTGCAGAGGTGGCGCTTCCAGCACATGAACCTGTGCCCCTGGGGTGGATCCAGCCCTCTGCCCCTGTCCTCGTTTCTTTGGGCAGTCCTTAGCCCTGTGGCCCGTCTCACCGCAAGAAAAGCACCCACCATTCTCCTTGGCCTTCTTTTTCCGGCAGTCCTTTACTAAGTGCCCCACTTTGCCACAGAAATTGCACTTCCTCTTCTCTTTGTTGCCTTTCCCACCCTTCTTAAAGTCTGTCTTTTTGGGCTGCAAACCCTCTTTCTTCCCTTGAGAGCTTTCTGCCTTCGTCTCCTTCTTGCTCTTATCCTCTTCATTCAGCAATGCCATTTGCACCATTCTTTCATACGTGGCTCCCATGGGTATATGGGTCATGGCCAAACTGTGTAATGGCTCATTCAACCCTTTGACGAAACGGAGAGCCTTCTTGTGCGGGGTGTTGACAAGGTCAAGCCCAAACCTAGCCAGCTCATCGAACTGATTCACATATTCTCTGACTGTCTTGTCCCCTGGCTTAAGAAATAAGAATTTTTCCAACTGCAAACTTCTTTCCGCATCTGAGAGAAATTTGGTCTCAAACCTTGCCCTAAAGTCCTCCCATGTCTCCACTGGTCTTTCAGCATTAGTGACTTCCCACCAGTAGGAAGCCTCACCCTTCAATAGCCATACTGCCAATTGTACCTTTTGTCTATCCTCTACCTCAAAGATGATGAATAGGTCTTCCGTTTCTTTCAGCCAATTCCTAGCTGCTACGAAGGACTCAGTTCCATGGAAATCCCTTCCTCCCATAGCTTTAAAGTCTTTACATATCTTAGCAAACGTGTTTCCCCGTGGAAGAGGTGGAGGAAAAGGTGCCGCTGCGGCTGAATGATTTCCTTCATCTGGGGGAGGAGGAATGGTAGGACCTGGCTGAGTGGCCCTTGCTTCTAAGAACCGTCTAAACCAACCAGGTATTGGCACCCCTTCCGGCAAGTTAAGTTCTTGGGACATGCTGAAACAAAAAGGATAGATTCAAAACGAAGGATAAGAGATAGTTCCTATGGCTTTGGGGGGGTGGACTTTGCCTTTTTTTTAAAATAAAATAATATTTTTCTTTTAAAAATGCTTCTTTAAATTTCCTTTTTGAAAATAATTTTTCAAAACTTTTTATCTTATCTGGTAAACCTATGCTCTGATACCAAGTGAAACACCCCACCTTCGTTAGGGTCACTCTCAAAGGGAATGCCCTAATTTTGGTGGAGGTTTATAAGTATAAGTCACAGATATACAAGACAGATATAAGAACACATATTTGTAAACAGCGGAAGAACAACAAACTTTATTTCATAAAAGCAAATACGTGTTACAACAACATCACCATAATTGTCTTACATCTTTTCCAAAAACATAACATAACACTTTCATAATCTGTCTTGATTACATTATTTAAAGAAGCATAAATAAAACATAGATAAACTGCAAAAGTCCCCATAGTGGATTGTCCAAAGCCATAGTTCAAAACAGGAAAGTCCAAGCAATACATTTCTCTTCTTCAAGCTGGATGTTAAGGTTGGTCAAGCTTCTGTGTTCCCTCCCTGTGGACCTGGGGGGGGGGGGAAACGGAAGAAAAGAAGACGAAAGAAAAGTAGAGTCAGACATAAAGCCTGAGTAAGTCTAGTACTATTTTGTCTATGAATAAAGAACTGGGTGTGATAAGTATAAACAAGAAGTGGGCAAGCACTATAAACTTGGTTAAGTTGTCTAGGGTCGAATATACTATCGTACCCCATGTTAATCTCTGAACCCGTATAAACTAGTTTCCAACTGGCACCCCATAATCAGGGTGATGTGATCCATTCTATGATGATCGGCTCCTACTCGCATAGTTACATGTGTCTTACGGCCCCCGATGTTGTAGTTACCTATGCTGGTCCCACCGTGGGGTGTATCAAGTCCCATGGCAGCGGCCCGACACAACCTTAGAATGCACAGGTATGCTACTGGTGCCCAGTGCCTTATTTTTCTACGCCGGAGTGTGTGCACGCCCGCACCCCGTTAGAACCTACACTGCTACACCACCGCCGTCGCTTTGACCTCTTACAATCAGCCCAGTAATCGTGCCCCACCCTGCCTAGTTTCAGGGTATCCTGATACACCTTCTAGGGTTACTACTGAAAAGGGTCCCCCGTTACTAGGTTTTCTATCTCTAGCCAACATGCTAAGTTGGTTAAGTGTTTTCTAACCTAACCCCCACCAGTCCGTTTAGTTTAGCATGTTCCATTTTGATTAAGTCTTTAGTTCACTTAATCCTTACAATCCTGACTCAGCCTTAATTGTCTTATTAAGGCCCTGGCCTCTCACATTAGACAGGTATTGTTGTGGCCGCCTGTTGCCGGTTGGTTCCGGGCAGTCTTACGCCACAACTCAGTCTAACCTCGGGTCCTTATTGGGCTCCATGTTTAACCTCCCACATTGGATAGGTATTGTTGTGACTACTGGACAGCCGGGCGGTTCCGGGCTGGTTTACATCATAACTCAATCCAACCTCGGGTTAAACACATCGTATGTTCTACATTTACATATTTTGTCTTTCTTCTTTATTTTCTTATATGTAAATATTTGCGGCCCATTATTAAGTTAATGGTGTAAAGGTTACACCAATCATGGGCCCAACCCATACTTGAATTTGGGCCCTTCTATTTTATATTTTCATTCATTAGTAATTTTTACCCAACGTTCTTTTCCCCCGTTTAACACGTCCGTTTATCATATATATGTTGGGCTTAGCCTTTTAAAGCCCAACTTAGCCATGCGAAAAGGGGAGGCTTAAAGCGTGATTACATACACAAAAAGGGGAAGGTGAGCGCATGAACTTGCAATATGACGTTGGAAATATAAAATAGAAACTGGTGTACTTGCATAGTGGTAACATATACTTTGGTCATAAAGCATAGGTGACATGAATCAAAGCATGTGAACTTGTAGTTGAGATAAGAATCTAAATTGGGTATCATTATTGACACATGAACCTATATTTTTATTTAGGCATAATGTCAAACATAAGCATGGCATAAGTATCTCTAACATAAGCATGGCATAATGTCAAACATAAGCATGGCATAATATCAAACATAAGCATGGCATAAGTATAGTTAAATTTGTTCACATAACCATGGCATAAATATTTCTAACATGAAATCATGATTCTTACTTTAGTCATGTAAACTTAAAAAAGAGGATTTTTGAGCCTAACCTAGCTATGTACCACATATGTCATCATAAAATTCTTGTAAACAAGATAGACTTAATCATGGATTTCAATTATGCCAAATATCATTCATAGCCTAGCCATATTCATAAGTTTGCAAATAGGTTTTCTAGTACAAAAGCATGGCTTAATACATGATGCCCAATTTTCAATATAATTTCATATGGATTATGATAACCCAAACTTATTCCAATTACTTCACAAAATGATGTTTGTATAAAAATACACATTATGATGGCATAATAGCAAAGCCCCAAAACTTGCATGATTTTCAATTAACTACATACATGTAGCTTCAACATGGATTACATAATTTGCGAAATATTCCCAACGTATACTTGCATAGAACTACCGCATGTAGTTTTTTATAATTGAATAACATAATTCAAGAATATCCAAACGTATATAATATTTCAATTTGATAAGAACGCACAAATATGAATTACTTTATTGCCACAATTCAAGCATACAAACCAACACAATTATTTGTTCATACCAAAGTAATACTCTACTTACAATCGTTGCGGCGAATTCTCTAATTTAGGAATAAGAAGATGCAGTTTGATTTGATTTGCTTGAATTGCTTTAGGCTTTAGAATTTTCCTCCTAATCTTCTCTCCAATTTGGTGGCTACTCCTAGACGCTCCTCAGCAACATGGCGGCTTTGTTCTTATTTATGAATGAATAGATTAGGGTTTAGTCTAGGGTCCTTTTTATAGGGTTTATGAATTGATTAGAGCCATTGATGTTGCCTGGATTGATCATAGCCATTCATCCTAGGGAGAGACCAATTAGAGCTTGCCACCTAGCCCTAATGACAAAGCAGACCACAGAAAATCGACCAACATAGAATAGGCCAGCCGGGTTAGACTGGGTTCGACCTGGCTCTGGACCAGGTCGACACCCCTGTCGACAGCCTTGTCGACAGGCCTGTCGACCTGGTTAGACCAGGTCGACAGCCCAGTCGACCTGGGTGCGTCAGGCGGGACTTTTTCCGCCCTGGCCCATTGGGCCCCATTTTTGTTTTCTGAGCTTATTTTATTCTGTTTGAATTTTTAAACTTAATTTAAAAACTTCCGAAGGCCATATCTTCTTCATACGGACTCCGTTTTTCGAAAACTCGGGCTCTATTTCGCGTATTTTTCCGAGACGAACGCAATGGCGTATCCCGTTTCCCTTAGTTCTTTGATTTGAAATTGATTATACTTTAGTTTGTGAATTTCACAGTTATAGAATTCGCGGGGTGTTACAATTAGCACCCATCCATCCAATGTGAAGATCATTGGTCTTCAACCGTCTTCGACTCTTCGACTTCTCAACATCGATCGATTATTTGAAATGAGAATGAACTCGGCCTTTTCAAATAACCCACGTATATTTAGATTTTCAAATCAATTTTTCACATGGTTAAACTATTCAACATTCACATTTCAGTTCCTTAGTATAATTTTCATGTTAAACACATTCAACCATCACATATCAAGCAAACACAACAAAATTGGTTTATTTCCACTCTACATCGTCTATAGTATTTTATAACCATATATCGCCATTTTTATTTATTTAAAATGGCCACATTTAATTAAACGACGTTTCAGGTCGTGCCCAGGCACTGGCGTTGTTTTTCACTAAATTCATTTTACACATATCTGAAAATCTAACCGTTGGATCTTCACAAATTTTATATCATTAGAAAGATCATTTCAAAACGAATCCAACAGTTTCAGTTTTGGGAAAATCCGATGGTCGGATCTTCCACACTAGTCGTTTGAAGTTACGATTTCAAATTACAAACTGCAGCGTCGTTATTCGATTTAACTTAATTGTATTTATATATATATATATATATAATCGTTTCTGGCGCTGTTTTTCTTCAGATTTGAATTTAACATTCCAGACAATCCAACCGTCGGATCTCTACACAGTTGGTGCCGTTGGAAAGATATTTCCAAGGCGAACCCAACGGTTGCGGTTTCGGGAAAATCCAATGGTCGGATTTCCCGCACTTGTCGTTTGAAATCACGGTTTCAAAACACGAACTGCACGGCCACGATTCGTTTTAATTTTATTTATATTTATATATTTATATAAATATAGTTCATTCGAAAATTCCTATATCGTTTTCACTTCAAATATTTCACTAACGCCTTTAAATTTTGGAAAATTTCGCCATAACCTCCTTTGTATGGGAGGGGCTGGGAAAATTCCCAAATAGCCACACGGGCGTCTCATCTCAAAAAGAAAAAGAAAAAGCCAAGCGGCTAGCCAACAGGCTCATAAAATCATCACCCAAACAAAACAGTAAACGTGTACCTATTTGTCGGGCACAAAATTTTATTCCTCTTCTCTAGCCTCTTTGCTATAACCTGTTCAATAAATATGCATGTGCATATATGCAATTTTTATCACTTATCATTTTCCATTCAACTTCATATTTAATTCAATTTGGTTTAAAAACACCATTCATTCTAATGTTGCATACATAGGCAAAAATCATATCATTAGCTAATTAATGAATATTTCAACTCATGCATATTTATTTGAACAAGTGGTTATTTTTAACACTTCACATTTCCAAAATGATAATTTTGGCGAACTAAAATATATTTCAACACATGACTATTTTATTTAGTTCCTATGCATGTTAAAAATAATTTTTTTTTTCACAAATATTTATTTCAATGCTCGCATATCTTTAGCGTATCACATATATGATAAAAATGGTATTTTAATCATCTAAAATATTTATTCAACACATGAATGTTTTTAACACTTCATAATTTCAATAAAAATGATATTTTTATTGTTCGATCTTTTTATTCAACACATGAACTTTTCCAACACACACACTTCTCAACACATGAGCATCTCCACACATGGATATTTTATATATTTTGTTCATATAAGAAAGATGAAACTTTTATTGTTGAAACTATTTATGTATAAAGCGAATATTTTACATACTTCATATATATTATAAAAATGTGATTTTTATTGTTCAAACACTTTATTCATTCACACATGAATTTAATTTCCACACATCACTTCTCACACATGAGCATTTCCACACATGGATATGGTTTCAACACATGACTTTAGTTTCATCGCATGAAAATAATTTCAACATATGAAAATAATTCTAGCACATGAATATTATTCAAAATTTCGGCAGCATAACGACAAGGTAGTTAAAACTGGCACCGTCCCGAGTACGACTCCTCGCTCTACCTTAAAACCTCGCGGTTTTTGGCAATGGGGATTCATGCATCTAATTCGCACACAGGCGGCATGTTTTATTTTCATTTCCACAATTATTTCCAATTTATTTCAATCACCAATGCGTATTTTTCAACCACAACCAATCAATATCAACCACAAACAATTATCCAACCATTCACATTTTTCATCCAATATTTCACACCAATTCACAACAATAAATATCGTCCATGGTTTGTGGACGAGGGGAGTATATATATATATTATTTCTGTATTTCACTTGCATTTCAACACACATATCATTTATAATATGCATGTATAATTCAAACTTCGCTCATATAGCTTACACAACGCATGTACATGAGGTATACAACACGTGTATAATTTATATTTCGCTTGTATAATTTATACATGACATTTTCCATTCAAATTTCATTTAATTTAGATTTCTCACATTGGTTTTCGGAGTGCTAAAAATCGTAGGTGGCTCAGAAAAATCCGCGGTCTCTTCTATGTCGTAGAGAGCCTCCTTGCGGTCCCGATGTTTCCTGTTTCATCGAATTTCGTCAACACACCATAAAGATATGATTTTTCAAAGTTTAAATGTGATAAAGGACTCACCTTTCACGATGGTTCAAAACTAGATTTCAGTTTTCGCGAAAACTGAGGCACGATACGATGATCAGAGGGTACAGCATGGAAGAGGGAGGAGAGGGGAGTCGATCGGTGGTGGTTGGGGGCAGTTCGGTGGTCTGATCTGGTCAGGGCGGCGATGGGAAGCTTCGGACTTTGGAGGGGTCGTGCTCGACGATGCGGAGGAGGGAGGAGGTGAAAGTGGGTCGGATTTGTAGATGGAAGGCGGCGGCGGCGATGGAAGGTGGTGGCAGCGTCGGTAGGGGGCTGCGGCGGTCGGAATCTGGTCGAGAAGATTGGAGCTCGCGTCGCCGTCGATGTCGAGAGAGAATGAGGGTTCTGCGCGTTTTTTTTTTATTTTTAATTTATGAATGGAATTTTCTGATTCGCCGATATATATATATTATTTAGAAAATTAGGGTTTTCACTTACGAACCCCAATTCAAACCCAACGACTGTCGCCCTAGCTAAATACCCCCATCCCGGACACAATGGGATATGTTTCGTAGGCCAATTCGACTGTACAGAAAGTTATTTTTCAAATTAAAATATAAAACATTTTATATTCAATTTGAACGTACATTTCAATTTGCCAGGGCCACAAACTGATTCGAAAAATTCCAGAAAAATAAATCTAGCTATGTTTTGACGCTACGGTCCCAACAAAACTAGTTTCGTCGAATTCTGAGATTGTTTGAAAAATGGCCCTTTTCTAGTCGATCCAATTTAACAAAAATTGACCAAACACATTTTCTTTTGCCACGCTCACATACTAGCTTCAAAAATTATGAAATTTGAAACCTAGCAATAGTTTGACATCCCGGACCCAACAAAAGTGGTTTCGTCGAATTCCGAGGTCGTTTGCAAAATGTCTATTTTCAAGGGTTATATATTCTATATAGCGACCTTTCTGAAAATTCATTTGGCCATAACTTTTGATTCCCGCTATGAAACTTCGATTTTTCAGATTCGTTAGAAAGATATTCACTAACAGATTTAAATATTTTTGGTTTCACCAAAATCCGTTATATTTTGCACCCAATGCAGTCAGTCAAAGTTTGGAGTCAAATTTTCAAACTGACACACTATTTCTAATTCATTATTTTATTGAAATATTCTACTTCAATTGTTCAAATTCCTTTGAAATAACCAATTTAAGTTTTTTTAAATTGGCTCGTATTTTCCGGGTTGTTACAATCTCCCCCACTTAAAACTTTTCGTCCCCAAAAAAGAAACAACAGTAAAGTAGGAAACAAAATGTGAATGCAAAGTATTGTAAAGGTACCTTGCACCGGAGTTAGTCAGAGATGTCCACTTTGCATTTGGGGTAAGCTTGCTTAATGCTCTCCTCAGTCTCCCAAGTACAGTCTCTAGGATCACTACTCCACTGCACTTTAATTAAATGAACCTTTTTGCTTCTTAGCTCTCTAGTTTCTTTGCCAACAATCTTTAATGGATCCCTTCTGACTGCTAATTCTGGATTTATTTCCAAGTCTTGTTGCGTTGTTTCTTCTACAACAAGATCCGGATCATGCACAAGTCAACTAAGTTGAGATACATGAAACAAATCATGCACTCCAGGCAACCAATCTGGTAATTGAACCCTATAAGCAAGAGTTCCAATTCGTTCAAGTATAGGAAAGGGACCAATAAATCTCGGTTCCAACTTCCTAGTTTTGCCAAATCTGATTACTCCTCTCATCGGAGAAACTTTCAGATAAACATGGTCACCTATAACAAATGTCAAATCTCTTCTTCTAGAATCTGCGTAACTTTTATGTCGGCTTTGCGCGGTTTTCAATCGCTTTTTGATGAAGTCGACTTTATCAGACGCTTCTCTAATCATATCGGGTCCTAACACAAGTCTGTTGCTAGGTTCTACCCAACATGCTGGAGATCTGCACGGTCTGCCATATAATGCTTCAAATGGCGACATTCCCAAACTTTCTTGATAGCTATTGTTATATGAGAATTCTGCCAAATGCAAATGATCTTCCCATGACCCGCCAAAATCAATTATACAAGCTCGTAGTAAATCTTCTAGAATTCTATTCACCCGCTCAGTTTGGCCATCTGTCTGAGGGTGATAAGCGGTGCTCATATTCAGTTTTGTTCCCAATTCTGTCTGGAATGCCTCCCAGAATTTGCTAGCAAATATTGGGTCTCTATCACCGACTATGCTGATGGGAATTTCATGCAGCTTAACAATTTCTTTGAAATATATTTGTGCTAGACTTTGAGCGGTTCTATTGGATCTGACAGGTATGAAATGAGCAGTCTTCGTGAAGCGATCTACGATTACCCAAATGCTATCATTAACTTTCTTGGTTCGCGGCAAACCATCTATGAAATCCATGTAAATCTGTTCCCATTTCCAACCTGGGACTTCCAATGGTTGCAACAATCCAGCTAGCTTCTATTGGTCGCTCTTGACTAATTGACAAGTAGGGCATCTGCTAACATATAAAGAAATGTCCCTCTTCATTGCTCTCCACCAGAAAGTGCATTTGATATCGTTGTACATTTTACTCACACCGGGATGAATGCAAAGTTTTGATTTATGGCATTCATCTAGCACCTCTCTTCGAAGGCCTGGAATATTTGGGATGCAAATCCTATCATTTAACCTGAGAACCCCCTTATCGTCAATACGGAAACTTGTGGTTTCACCTTCCTTGACCCTCTGACTGATTCTCTGAACAAATTCATCGTCTTTTTGAAGGACTGAAATCTTATCAATCAATCCAGGCATAATTATAAGATTAGCAACGATTGCGGTTTTTCTACTAAGCGCATCCGCTACAACGTTAGCCTTCCCCGGTGTATACAGGATATCTAGATCATATGCTGCAAGAAATTCTAGCCAACGCTGTTGTCTCGAATTCAGATCTTTCTGGGTGTATAAATACTTCAATGATTGATGATCTGTGTACAGTACAAATTTCTCACCCAATAAATAATGCCTCCTGATTTTCAAAGCAAAAACGATAGCTAGCAACTCAAGATCATGAGTTACATAATTTTTCTCATGTGGTTTCAGTTGGCGGCTTGCATAAGCGACTACTTGGCCTCTTTGCATTAACACTGCACCAAGACCTCTAATAGAAGCATATGTCCAAACCGTCAAATCCTGATTGCCATCGATAATGGTTAACACTGGAGCAGTTGTCAGTTTCGATTTCAATTCCTGGAAAGCTTCTTCACAGTCGGAAGTCCACTTAAATTTCTCATGCTTCTTCGTGAGCTTCGTTAACGGACCGGATATCTTCGAAATATCCTTAACGATCTTTCAATAATAACTAGCCAACCCCATAAAACTTCTAACCTCTGAGGGTGTAGTGGGTTGTTTCCAGTCTTGAATCGCTGTTATTTTGCTCGGATCTACAGAAATCCCTTTCTTTGACACGACGTGGCCAAGGAACTTCACTTCTTCTTGCCAAAAGACACATTTTGAGAATTTGGCTTTGAAGACGTTCTTTCTTAGAATCTCCAATACTTGTTCTAAGTGTTTTTCATGCTCGGGTTTTGATTTGGAGTAGATTAAAATATCATCGATGAATACGAGGACAAATTTATTCAGAACTCCCCTGAACACTCTATTCATTAGATCGACAAAGTATGTTGGAGCATTGCACAAGCCGAACGACATTACTAACCATTCATAAAATATGTCTGGACCTTTGAAAGCTGTCAAAGGAACACACTCCTCTGCAATTCTCAATTGATGAAAACCCGTAGCTAGGTCCATTCGGGAAAATACTCTCGCCCCATTTAATTGGTCTAGCAGATCATCGATGCGGGGTAAAGGGTATTTGTATTTGAGTGTCTGTTTGTTGAGGTCTCGGTAATCAACACGCAATCGAAGAGTACTGTCTGACTTTGGGACAAACACTACAGCTGCACCCCAATTAGAAAAGCTAGGTCTGATTAGACCCTTCCATAGCAGTTGACGAGTTTGATCGCCTAATTCTTCCTTTTCCTTTGGATTCATTCTTCTAATTGGATGTACTACTAGTCTGGCATTGGGAATTAGATCGATTCTAAATTCTATTTCTCTTTGCGTAGGTAAGTTTTCGACTTCTTCAAACACATCCGCATAGTTTATAACAACAGGAATCTTTTCTAAGGAAGTGGTGACAACTTCTAATGCAGACCAAAATTCCTTTCTATCGGGATTCGAACCATGGGATGGTACAGTAATATATCCAAGATTCGTTCGAATTTTTACTATCCTTTCTGCACGCTTCACTTTAGCTTCGTATTTTGTTAACCAATCAAGCCCGAGAATAATATCGAATTCGGGAAAGTCCATAACGACTAGATTGAAAGGAAACTGGTATCGGAAGAAAGAAGCAGGCACTTTACAACACGAACTGAGAGTAATAGAACCCCCTATCGGATTATGTACTTCAACCGATTCTTTCAGCTTCGTTTTTTTTAACTTTAATTTGTGAACTGTGTTACTAGAAATAAAACTACGTGATGCACCCGTGTCAAATAATATAGAAACAAGAATGTTTTTAATTGTAAGGGTACCTCCCAAAACATCGGGTTTACCTGCTCCATCGGAAGCAGCCGGCGGGTTCGTCCCGTCATACACGTGAGCTACTGCAGCCTTTTTAAGCAAAGGACAGTCTTTGACAAGATGATCCGTCTTGCGACAAATAAAGCAGGAGCAAGGGTTCTGAGAGCCTTGGCTTGAACCTTGAGAATTTGTCTTCTGCCTCTTCGGGGCTGTGCAAACGTTGGAGTAGTGCCCCACCTTGCCACAATTATAGCAGCTTCCTTTTGGCGGCCTGCCAGTCTATGGTTTCGAGGATGCTGCTTGGCTTGACTCAGCTTGATTTGCAGCGGGCTTGCGTTTATTTCCGTCTTGGCTTTTAGCACGATCCTGTTCCAGGTGCCTTTGATTCAGGTCTTCGTAGTTGCACACCATTTCCGCCAATTCATTAAACCCCAACTTGATGTGGGCCACGGCCCTATCATGGTACTGTCGCTTCAGCCCGAGGATGAACCTCTTATTCTTGGACTTTGCAGTGGCGACGAGCTCTGGAGCATAGCGGGACAATTGTGTAAACTTATTCAGATAATCTTGCACCAAGAGATCCCCCTACTGGAGGTTTTCGAAGTCGTCGTGCATGCGCTCCAGGGCTTGCTCTGGGACATATTTCTCTTTGAATAGTTCTTTGAATCCGTCCCAGGTTCTACCAGCATCTCTATTTCCGGCGGTGAGAGCTTCCCACCATAGTTCGGCTTCTTCTTGTAGGAGCCAAGCGCCCATAAAAGCTTTATCTTGATCACTGAGCCTGAGGCCTTCTAGTATCTTCTCGCATGTTTTCAGCCATGCAAGAGCCTCTATTATAGTGCCAGTTCCAGAGAAGGTTTTGCCTCCTAAGTTCTTGTACCTCTTAGCCACGCGGTCCAGCTTGAATTGTTGAGCGGCCGGGGGTTGTATCAAGGGTCCTTCTTCAACTGGGACTTCTCCTCATCCTCTGCCACGGCCAGCACGGCCTCCTCTAGCAGCGGCTGCTCGGGTAGCCATTTTTCAAGTTCTGTACAAGCAAGAAAAGAGTCAGCCTACAGAAATGATAATTTTATTGCATGGTTAAGCAGAAAACTTAAGGAAAGATAACGATGGACTAATCAAATTGTTTTTGCTATTCTGCTTGGTTCATTCTAGGACATTACTAGTCCTATCTCTAATGAGCTACTCGCCTTAGAATACTACTGATTCTATTTTGACGAAGTGTTTAATGTGTTAGACTCCAAAACTAAGGTTAACCAAAGATCTGATACCAGCTGTGACGATCCCAAAACCCCGTGACATGGTGTTAAGGATAATCATTGGAATATAACACATTAATCATCATTAGCAGATCACAGATAATTGCATAAACGAGAAACAGAATAATTTACACACACATATGACAGCGGAATCATATAGATATCACCACATCAGAGAGCACAGTGCAGGATACAACTTAGTGCATAATAATACATAACCAGTCATCTTCGCCATAGGCGGAATCATACATAAAGAGTACACAAACTAAACATCAGTCTACATCGCCAGTGGCGGAATCATAATACATATACAATAATGGCGGAAAAAGTCATAGTCAGCACGGTGTAGTCAAGCCTCGCCATGAGCCAAAAGTGCACCAGATACCTGTAACTAGGCTGCCCGTGTGAAAATAAGGGCACCCGAGTTTGCAAGGTGAAACAAACTACGAGTCAGTCATGGGACTGGTATGAGAAATCTACTTAACTTATTAACAACAATAATAAGGCAAATCAAAGGACCACGCCACTTTCGCGGAATGGGTTTACTCCAATGAGTGCTAGTGCATGAAATAAAGTAAATGATTAAATCATCGCAATGCTTTTTGTAAAATGAAGCCATTATAAGACTCAGGTCCCATCACACAATGCAACGCAAGCTGGAGGATAGAGTTTTACCTTATAATGGCCAAAAATGCTTCATACGTATAAAACAAAAGTGTTTGATATTATTACTAGTGCATATATGTTTTCAAAAGAAAATTCAATCATAAATATCAATCCTATGCGGCATAGCTACCATCTACTATGTCGCCATACTAGTAATACAATCACATCCGCATATTTCGTATTGGAAATTGGATTCCATCATGAGTCGAGGCAAGGGGCAAGCTCCTCTCCGTTCGAGACACTCTAGCAAATGTCCCAGGATCGCACACAACGGTCCTTGGAATCGGTTGGGCCGGTCCTCTCTTACTTTTGAGGATTAGTTATTCTTGAACACACGTTTCCCGGTCCTTACAGACCTATAATCGAGGCGCCTCGCATTCCAACAACCACACAGGTGAAAAGTAGATATAAATGTCAGGGCTGGTAGGTCACTGACACCACCATAGCTAGAAAGAAACGTCGTTCTCTCCCAGCGGTCCGTCTCCCGTTTTTGACTCATACTAGGGTGTGAGGCTTGCGAATCCACGTTATACACAAAGCTACGTCACACAGACCATGCTTTGATCATCAACCACAAGACTTTGCTTTGCAACAGAAGCCTTGATCATATGCCACTTAGGCGTGCCACACAGGCAATCCACTCCATGCGACTGATTTCTATCGATATATAACCTCTGAGCTCGTACATCTCAGAGTAGGGCGTTAAGCAAGAGAATAAATTCTCCGCCGCCAAACAGATATATATTTAACAGAGATCAATCAGCACAGAACAAAATCCAATGTCAGACACACAGTCCGTTTGCAAGTGTGTTCTGGGTTTGAACGAAACCAGAGGCACCAATTCCTCGCATATCCGCACGATCAACAATACGTCCGGATGGCTACTACTTCAACTCCTTCAAGGTAGCTACTCCAATCACGAGCATCAGTAGCGGCCATCCATCCAATGTGAAGATCATCGCTCTTCAACCGTTTTCGACTCTTCGACATCTCAATGTCGATCGATTATTTGAAATGAGAATGAACTCGGCCTTTTCAAATAACCCACGTATATTTAGATTTTCAAATCAATTTTTCACATGGTTAAACTATTCAACATTCACATTTTAGTTCCTTAGTATAATTTTCATGTTAAACACATTCAACCATCACATATCAAGCAAACACAACAAAATTGGTTTATTTCCACTATATATCGTCTATAGTATTTTATAACGATATATCACCATTTTTATTTATTTAAAATGGCCATATTTAATTAAAAGACGTTTCAGGTCGTGCCGAGGCACTGGCGCTGTTTTTCACTAAATTCGTTTTACACATATATAAAAATCTAACCGTTGGATCTTCACAAATTTTATATCAATAGAAAGATCATTTCAAAACGAATCCAACGGTTTCAGTTTTGGGAAAATCTGATGGTCGGATCTTCCACACTAGTCGTTTGAAGTTACGATTTCAAATTACGAACTACAGCGTCGTTATTCGATTTAATTTAATTATATATATATATAATCGTTTCTGGCGCTGTTTTTCTTCAGATTTGAATTAAACATTCCAGACAATCCAACCGTCGGATCTCTAAACAGTTGGTGCCGTTGGAAAGATATTTCCAAGGCGAACCCAACGGTTGCGGTTTCGGGAAAATCCGATGGTCGGATTTCCCGCACTAGTCGTTTGAAATCACGGTTTCAAAACACGAACTGCACGGCCACGATTCGTTTTAATTTTATTTATATTTATATATTTATATAAATATAGTTCATTCGAAAATTCCTATATCGTTTTCACTTCAAATATTTCACTAACGCCTTTAAATTTTGGAAAATTTCGCCATAACCTCCTTTGTACGGGAGGGGCTGGGAAAATTCCCAAATAGCCACATGGGCGACTCATCTCAAAAAGAAAAAGAAAAAGCCAAGCAGCTAGCCAACAGGCTCATAAAATCATCACCCAAACCAAAACAGTAAACGTGTACCTATTTGTCGGGCACAAAATTTTATTCCTCTTCTCTAGCCTCTTTGCTATAACCTGTTCAATAAATATGCATGTACATATATGCAATTTTTATCACTTATCATTTTCCATTCAACTTCATATTTAATTCAATTTGGTTTAAAAACACCATTCATTCTAATGTTGCATACATAGGCAAAAATCATATCACTAGCTAATTAATGAATATTTCAACTCATGCATATTTATTTGAACAAGTGGTTATTTTTAACACTTCACATTTCAAAAATGATAATTTTGGCGAACTAAAATATATTTCAACACATGACTATTTTATTTAGTTCCTATGCATGTTAAAAATAATTTTTTTTTTCACAAATATTTATTTCAATGCTCGCATATCTTTAGCATATCACATATTCGATAAAAATGGTATTTTCATCATCTAAAATATTTATTCAACACATGAATGTTTTTAACACTTCATAATTTCAATAAAAATGATATTTTTATTGTTCGATCTTTTTATTCAACACATGAACTTTTCCAGCACACACACTTCTCAACACATGAGCATCTCCACACATGGATATTTTATATATTTTGTTCATATAAGAAAGATGAAATTTTTATTGTTGAAACTAATTATGTATAAGGCGAATATTTTACATACTTCACATATATTATAAAAATGTGATTTTTATTGTTCAAATACTTTATTCATTCACACATGAATTTAATTTTCACACATCACTTCTCACACATGAGCATTTCCACACATGGATATGGTTTCAACACATGACTTTAGTTTCATCGCATGAAAATAATTTCAACATTTGAAAATAATTCTAACACATGAATATTATTCAAAATTTCGGTAGCATAACGACAGGGTAGTTAAAACCGGCACCGTCCCGAGTACGGCTCCTCGCTCTACCTTAAAACCTCGCGGTTTTTGACAATGGGGATTCATGCATCTAATTCGCACGCATGCGGCATGTTTTATTTTCATTTCCACAATTATTTCCAATTTATTTCAATCACCAATGGGTATTTTTCTATCACAACCAATCAATATCAACCACAAACAATTATCCAATCATTCACATTTTTCATCCAATATTTCACACCAATTCACAACAATAAATATCGTCCATGGTTTGTGGATGAGGGGAGTATATATATATATATATTATTTCTATATTTCACTTGCATTCCAACACACATATCATTTATACTATGCATGTATAATTCATACTTCGCTCATATAGCTTACACAACGCATGTACATGAGGTATACAACAAGTGTATAATTTATATTTCGCTTGTATAATTTATACATGACATTTTCCATTCAAATTTCATTTAATTTAGATTTCTCACATTGGTTTTCGGAGTGCTAAAAATCGTAGATGGCTCAAAAAAATCCGCGGTCTCTTCTATGTGGTAGAGAGCCTCCTTGCGGTCCCGATGTTTCCTGTTTCATCGAATTTCGTCAACACACCATAAGATATGATTTTTCAAAGTTTAAATGTGATAAAGGACTCACCTTTCATGATGGTTCAAAACTAGGTTTTCAGTTTTCGCGAAAACCGAGGCACGATACGATGATCAGAGGGTACAGCGTGGAAGAGGAAGGAGAGGGGAGTCGATCGGTCGTGGTTGGGGGCAGTTCGGTGATCGGATCTGGTCAGGGCAGCGATGGGAAGCATCGGACTTTGGAGGGGTCGTGCTCGACGATGCTAAGGAGGGAGTAGGTGAAAGTGGATCAGATTTGTAGAGGGGAGGCGGCGGCGTCGATGGCAGGTGGTGGCGGCGTCGGTAGGGGGCTGCGGCGTTCAGAATCTGGTCGGGAAGGTTGGAGCTCGCGTCGCCGTCGATGTCGAGAGAGAACGAGGGTTCTGCGCATTTTTTTTAATTTTTAATTTATGAATGGAATTTTCTGATTTGCCGATATATATATTATTCAGAAAATTAGGGTTTTCACTTACGAACCCCAATTCAAATCCAACGACTATCGCCCCTAGCTAAATACCCCCATCCCGGACACAATGGGATATGTTTCGTAGGCCAATTCGACTGTTACAGTCAGTTATTTTTTAAATTAAATTATAAAACATTTTATATTCAATTTGAACGTACATTTCAATTTGCCAGGGCCACAAACTGATTCGAAAAATTCCAAAAAAATAAATCTAGCTATGTTTTGATGCTACGGTCCCAACAAAACTAGTTTCGTCGAACTCTGAGATCGTTTGAAAAATGGCCCTTTTCTGGTCGATCGAATTTAACAGAAATTGACCAAACACATTTTCTTTTTCCACGCTCACATACTAGCTTCCAAAATTATGAAATTTGAAACCTATCAATAGTTTGACATCCCGGACTCAACAAAAGTGGTTTCGTCGAATTCCGAGGTCGTTTGCAAAATGTCTATTTTCAAGGGCTATATATTCTATATAGCGACCTTTTTGAAAATTCATTTGGCCATAACTTTTGATTCCCGCTATGAAACTTCGATTTTTCAGATTCGTTAGAAAGATATTCACTAACAGATTTAAATATTTTTTGTTTCACCAAAATACGTTATATTTCGCACCCGGTCCAGTCAGTCAAAGTTTGTAGTCAAATTTTCAAACTGACACACTATTTCTAATTCATTATTTTATTGAAATATTCTACTTCAATTGTTCAAATTCCTTTGAAATTACCAATTTAAAATTTTTTTAAATTGGCTCGTATTTTCCGGGTTGTTACAAAAATCCATGTTTTATTTTAAATGTATATTAACTTCGTAACATCATAACTTGCTCATACGGTGTCAGAATTGGACGAAACAAGATCCGTTGGGATCGTATGGACGGGAGCAACACAATGAGATTGGCTGGGAGTGAATATGAGCTCGTTACAATTTATTTCACAATAAATTGTCTGTCTGAATCAAATCGAGCGATGGTTGTCGTTATTAATGATGATCGTCCAATGTGAGTAAATCTCACTAGCTTTGAACAGTTTAAAATTTCATGTTGTATTTTTAGAACTGTTAAATATTGGCCGATTGACTGTGTGTTGACTGTTTGATTGAACTGCTAGTCAGTTAGTTGAATTTCTATATTGATTCTGTTTAACAGAATATATCATATGGAACTGAAAGTGATGTTGATTTTATTGTGTAACATCTGTGGATGCAGGGAGACAGGTTGGAGGAATCCGACTGGATTCCTCAACAGTTATTTTATTGTTTTCATATATTGTGATATGTGACGTGATATAAAATCTGTTCTCGATTATATGTGTTTGGACGATACTGATCATCGTGATTTGATATGTTGAATACCATAACATACCGAAATGTTGATAAGGGAATATTTTCAAAGTGATATTTGAAATAAAATATTTATAAATGGAATATTTATAAATAAGAAATATTTATAAATTGGAATATTTATAAATAGGAGATATTTAGAAAAAGGGAAAACGTTATAAAAAGGAAACTGTTATAAGAAGGAAATCATTTTAAAGTGGAGAATCGTTACTAAAAGTAAATCTTTAAAATGAATAAATGTTGTTAAAAAGGCAATCTTTATAAAGCAAATAAAGTAGTTAAATCGAATATGGTATTCGAAAGTAGTTAAATCGAATATGGTATTCGAAAGGAGTTAAATCGAATAGAGTAAAAGGAGTTAATCGAAAATAGTTTATTCGAAAAGAAAGTAAAAGGATTTAATCGAATATAGTTTATTCGAATAGAAAGTAAAAGGAGTTAATCGAATATAGTTTATTCAAATAAAATAAAGGAGTTAATCGAATATATAGTTTATTCAAATAGAATAAAGGAGTTAATCGAATATAGTTTATTCGAATAGAGTAAAAGGAGTTAATCGAATATATAGTTTATTTAAATAGAATTAAAAGAGTTATCGAATATAGTTTATTCGATAGGAGTTAAGTGAATAGAGTTAGAGTTAAATCAAGAGAGTTAAGTGAATAGAATAAATTGAATAGAGTTATGGAATATACCTTATCGAAGGAAAGAATTATCGAATAGAAAAGATTTGAAAGAGAGTTACATAAGGAAGTTTGTTAAAGAATTAGAAGGGTGAACTTTGTCTATTTCAAGGTTAGAAACGTTGTTCAGTTAAGGTCTGAGAGGTTGTATTACCCCAACTTGATTGACTTCATTTTTAACTAAGGAATGGTTAAGGTTCGATAGTAAAGGATGGTTAAGTGAATTTAGTAATTAAAGGAAATGGTTTGAGTTGGCATCGCGATGGTTTGTTTAAACATCTGTCTATGTCCAATGAAGAAGCTTTGGAAATGTTTTCCAAATAAGAAACCAGAAATGTTTTCTAATAAAGAAAATAAGAAATGGAAATGTTTTCCTTTGTTAATAACGTATAAATTCCAAATTTAGAAAATAAGAAACCAGAAATGTTTTCTAGATGACTTGTATTGACGGATGGCTGACAGAGTATTTCCAGATGATCACGTATATTGATTTCTCCAACCTTACCAAGAGTGGAAGCGGAGAAGGAAACTTCTTTTAGCTAACACATAATGTATGGTTGAGAATGTTAGTCGGTGATTTGATGGATTTGATGATGTGGCATTCAAAGTGAATCTGGTGTGATGATAAAGCGTAGCTCCTAACCTCACATCCGGTAAATGACAGAAATCGGGCAGGCAGCATGGCTAAGTCGATCGCTCCGAAGTAGGGTGTATAATCACCTGATTTAGAGTTTCATTTACTTCTAAAAATCTATTGTTGATGCTGTCCCATTCGGGAAACGGTTGCTGGTCCCAACCGTTGGTGATATACATTCGATACACTCAAGCGAAATGAGTGGTCGGTCATGTGTGGCCGGGTTGCAAGATGGTCTTGTTGAACCCAGTGTATTCCTTTCTAGAGGTACACTAGCGAAAGGTGGTTCCATACCTTGTCATAGTTGGAAATCCATTACCCCATACGTGCTTGCAGTTTTGATTGTATATTATATATGTAGAACGTGAGATGAAAGCGTTCTGCTAGATGATTATTATTATATTGTGGTTGATAGACATTATTATAATATCAAAAGGTTTTTGATATAAAGATAATTTGGATTCTCATAAGGGAAAAACCCGTTCCGTTATACGGCGTGGTCTTATGAGATATCGATTACCTGCTTGAACTGTTTTAAAGTGTTTTACTCATACCAGTCCCATGACTGACCCAAGGTTTATTTTTTTGTTTCCTTAAACTCTTGGGTGCCTAATTTTGTACGGGCAGTCAAGTCGTCGGGATTTACAGATATACTGGAAGAGCTGGAGCAGGAGGCTTCAGGATCATATAGCTATAGTTTATTTCTATTGTGTTGTAAGTGCTGTACTTTGAAAATGATGTATATTCGAGTACAACGTTATATTTCAAGGTTATGTTATATATTATATATTATTCGTTCCGCTGTGAGATTCGTGTTACTTTGATGTTGTGATCTTCTTCTTCTTCTTCTATTCTAAGTTTTTATCTTATCTTTCCTCGTCTGTTTTCTTTCTATTAATTTCCTGATTTTCAGTTTAATTTGGGGTTGGGCTTGTATTTTTGGTCAGCTCAAATTGGACCGGAATTTTGGGTCATTACACAAGTCCACATAATGATGTAATTTTGCCACTTAAAATTTGAGAGGGGGACACGATTCAGACTAGTAAAATTGCAATTGAAAGAGTATGTGGAGGAGAATAAGGATCAATGATGAAGTTTCTTAGGAAATAACTATTTTTTGTGAGATACTAGATAGATTTGATTGTGAGCGAAGTGATAGTTATTTAAATTAAAACCAAAAAACAAAAAATTCGAAAGAGTAACTAGAGGTATCCTGGAAAAGTGAAACCTACCATATGTAAACTAATAAATCTATCCTGCACCTTATTCTTTTTTTTTGAAGTTACCCTTTGGCCATTAGTTCCCATTTCAAAAATATTTCTCAACAAGTTATAAATCCAGACAACTAGTAAAAATTCGTGAAGGTAAATATTCTACGAATTCCTCCAATGAGCCGCTAACAATTTATATGAACCCATGTAAACTATTGAATAAAGAGTAAAAGGCAGCGTATAATGACATAAAGTTCAAAAGAGACAACTATAAGCAAATGAGAAGAAGGAAGCAATTTGGGTATAATATTAATTTAAGGCACAATTAACGACAATTGAGAGGGTAAAACTACAAGTGTTCACCAGTTACTTGGGAAGATGAAAATTGTCAAATCCTAATTATGACTCTAATGATCTTAAATTTACCCAAATTACTTCTTGTTTTTTTGAGAAAGAATAAGAAGAAGAACGAAAACACCAAATATATAAGTTGTAATATTTACCTCAGTAAGAAGTAACGCCGCAACTCAATCTTTTATGAATATCGTCTTTTTAATACTTATTCTGCACATAGTCCCCCTTTCCTATTTAGTTTCATGCACATATACAATTAGTTACCACATAAAATTTTTACGTATAGGCTTACTGCAAATTCTAAATAGTTAAACTAAAAAACAGAAGAAAAAAAATACCTTTTCTTCGAGCTAATCTCAGATTCTCACGCCATAACTTCCAGTTATAATCTCCCGACAAATAAATATCGCATCCCAGATTGATCGAAGAGGGAAATCATTAAGAACATCCAAAATGTTTTCAAAACCCCTAATATACGGCTTCGATCACCTAGGGGGAGGGTGAATTTTTTCGAGGTGAACTAAAACTGATTAAGGAGCTGAAATTCAAATTAGGGTTTTTGCTCTTTGGGGTAGAGGAAGAAAGGGGAAGTGTATTGTATTTTTCATCCACGCATACTGCAATCCATTAAGTTTGATGAAGAGCTCGCATCTACCATATGTATTTTAAAGTCAAACGGTTCAAAATAGCTATGCATGTCATGTTATTTCAATCCTTGCATTGTATGACACAGATCAGTAGCTTAACTTAATTTCAGGTTTATAATAAATTAATATTAAAGTATTATACAATTTAAAATAAATTATTAAATGAAAATTTTCAATATTTTAAAGTTTAGAAATTTATTTATTTCATGTCAAACAGTAATTGATTTTATAAACTTTATGATTTATTTCAAATTTATTCAAGATGATTTCAAATTTTTTAAAATTTTTCAAAATATAAAATATAATTATCAACTATAATTATAAAATATAAGTATCAACTATAATTATCATCTATAATTATTAAATACAATTATTTAAAATTAATTATTTAATACTAGATATCATTTTGTAAGTATTAAATATTATTATTAATTATTAAATAATTATTATAATAAACTGATATTTTCATCTCTTGCAAATATGTTGAAATTTTGCTGCAAAATAGCTTCGATAAATATTCGTCGGTATTCTGCCTGGATTTGCAGCGGAAAATAACCACAAAAAAATTCTATCGGTAATTTGATGCAATTTTCTATTACTTAGTGAGGGATGATAGAAGACGACGGTAATATATAAAAGAAAAAAAGTTGAAAAATAAAAAACTATGCCTTGCAGATCACATGGAAATCCATCGAAAATTAGGAATGGAAATTTCCGCTTCTAAATATATGACGATAAATCAGTGTTTTCTTGTAGTGTAGTGAGTTCTTCTAACAACCCACATTTTTTGGATGATACAAGTTGAAAATAAGTTGCACAATCCCAGCTTAAACCATTCGAAAATGATGGATTATTATTGGGATTTATACAAAAAAAAAATAAAATAAAATGAGAAGAACTAAACAATACATAGAATCTCATAGCGGAACGATAATATATAATAATAACATATACAGTCCATAAAACTATTAAATAATATTCACTTGATTTCAGTTTGCAATATCAGAGTTTTGTATTTAACATAACATACCAATAGTGTAGTGGAAATAAATAGCATAAATGGTTTTCAACTTCATCTTCGTCTTCAAGAATAAGGGTCTTCAAAAATGCTGAAAACTCGGTCTGACCCGAGCGTAAAGTAAAAAAAAAAACACCGAGTCCGGACTAACATTCTTGTGCAAGTAAATCAACTTAAGTGAAATGTTAAAGAATAATATACAAATAATTTAGGGTTAGTTTGTCTCAGGTCCCTTATAGGTATGGAAATTAGGCTCAGGTCCGCTCTTAAACTTATTATAAATTACGTCCTTATTTTTCGAAAATTCAACAAAAAAATCACAAAAATCACAAAAATTCATATTAAAATAAAACACGTACACATCCAATAATTCAGGTGTTAAAACAATCAAAAATCACACCAAAAACTAAAAAATCAATGAAACAGCAGCAAAATTCATAAAACAATGCACATATTTGCAAATATGTGCATACATGTATGCATGTATTGCAATTTAGCATCAAACTGCAGTATAAATGCATGCACGTATGCGGAAATTGGGAAATAAATGCATCTTTTGATGGATTAAATCAAAATCTGCATATATTCACATATTGTTAAGCCGTCATAGTTTTTACGTTTATGCATACAATATGTAGTTAGGTAGAAAACTTGCATACATATATGCACATATTACTAATTCTATTCATATTTTAACATTTCTACATACATGTATGCAGTTTTTCAGAATAAATGCATATATATATGCAGTTATTTAGAGGCATGCATTTTATTTCTGATTTACTTGCATACATGTATGCAGTTATTTAGAATAAATGCATACAGTATGCAAGTATTGGTCCAGATTTTCAATGCAAAGCACTTTCAGAATATATGCATATATATATATATATATATACATTTTTTTGGGGACTCTTTCTTGGAATATTTCTAATCTTTCGAATTTTTTTTATTGGCCAACGCATAAAATGTTTTGAAAAACATGCAAGTCAAAAAGTAAGGACCCACTTTGAATATTAAACTTACTGGGGATGTCATTCCTATTTTAAACCGTAATAGGGACCTTAGCCTAATTTCCATAATAATTTAACCATTGAAATATCAAGTTTAAGTAAATATCGTATTTCATGTCATAAACAAGCTCAGTTCAAACGCTAATTTTCGTTATCATTTTCCAAATCAATTCAATAGGCAAATTTAACTTCAAATAAAAATACAAATTCAACTTCAATTATTGGATTCAAGTTCAAGTTCAAATTTTCAAATTTTAAGATAGTTCATTTTCAAAACTCAAATTTTTTTTTTTTTTTTAATTTCCCATAATTGATCTTAATGAAATCTTATTTTCAAACAGTTTGGAACTTTTTTTACTACTCGAATTGGATATAAAACTTTATTTAAATTAATTACGTGAACATAATTGTGGAAAATCATAAATATGTAGTCTGATAGTTATGAAATATAAATAGTTAAATTTAATATAAATTGATCTTATTAGAATAGTAAAAAAACATAGAAATAATTCTGTTAGGATAAAATAAAACAATTTTGTAGGTATGAAATATAAATAGTTAAATTTAATATGAAAGTGACTTAAGTGAATTAGTTACAAAATATAAATAGTAGTATGAAAATAAATAGTAAAAGAGAAATTAGTTTAAATGAAATGGTTAATATATTCAAAAAGGGTCCAGGTTCGATAAAGCTTCGTTAATGGCGACAAGGGATCAGCTTCTTTTTTGCTATTTCTCCTTCCTAATTTCATCGATTCTCTCCTCTAGATCTCTTCAACTCTCTTTTCATCTTCATACGACTTCAAATTTCTTCGCCTCCCCTTGTTTTCTCCTGCGTGATAGCTTTACTGAACCCATGTTTCGAAGTTATATCTTAGCCCTTTCTCCTCTTCGCCACTTTTTTATTGGGTCCTCTCCGCTACAAATACTGAAACCCTTTCATACTCCAATCAACCCTTCTGATCTGATGCGTGGTGGCCCTTCTGGGACTAATAGGCCTTCTGTGGTAGCTTGTGTAAGTAGATCTTGAGATACGAAGCTGTATGATAACCTAAAAAGTGCAACACAAGGATTCTTCGCGAGTTAGATCTACATTGCTTGTGGTTCTTATGTCTCGTGTCTATATGGACTGAGCCAGGAGGTTTAGGGATGGTTTAGAATTGCTGGTTTTCGGTGCAGACGTCAACAGAGGTTCTGGTTATTCCAGGCGTGGTTTCGACTTGCTCAGATCTGCAGTTTTGGTATCATTGTGAAGCTTCCATTGATGCAGCAACTCCTCGCTCCTTGGATTGGTTTCATGTCTCGCCCCACTATATTTTCAATATGCTAATATTCCTTATTTATCAAGTGTGTGTACACTGTCTTTGTTTGGCGAGCTGAAGTGGTATTTTCAGCAAACCAGTTATAGTTGAGGTAGTGATAGGCCAGTGCGAGGTATTTGATATACAATGTTCAAGTGGATATAGTTTTGTTGGTATGTATTGTTGGCTGTGTAGTGTCCTATGGTTTCAGTTTTTTGTAATGTGAGCATTTGGGCTAATCTATCGGGTGAAAGGAGTATGATGAGTAAAAGCTCTCAGGTCACCGTGTTGGGCGACTCTGATAAGTCTATTTTGGTTGGCTTTGTATGTTGATGTGCTGGTCATTGTTTCTCCGTCTCTGTCAACCATGGTGAAGCGTAAGCTCTTAACTTTGCCATCATGATGGTTTTTCCTTTGCCTTCCTTATAATACCTCCACTGCATGCCAACTATGGTGATAGTCTCGGTTTTGCTAGGCTACTCTCCCTGCTTAGGACATTCTCACGGATGTGATGTGGTATGAACTTCCTGACCTTATTGTGCTTTCTACCATTGAAGCTGTCTTGGAAACGCTTGCTGTTGGAATAGTTCCTGAGGTATGTTGGTGTTTTTTGTACACTGCACTTCTATCTGTTGTATTTTTTTACAATTTTGATAGTGTATGTAATATCCTCCCTGTGTGGAGATGATATTCGTAGTCTTGAAGAAGTGCCTAGCTCTTGTGCTGTTACCTAGATATGATGACGGTGGACGGTACACCTTAAAAAATGAATATATAGTAGGTTATCGCTCTATCAACCTCCTGTTATTCTTGTAATTATTATTTGCTATAATAATAAGTGTTTGCGGTCACTTTAAAAGTCGGTCGGCTCTACCAAAAAATAGTTAATACAAAATAATACTAAATTAAAACATTTATATAATCCAATCCAATCCAAATATCCAATATTTCCATAATTTGATTTATCATTAATTCAGATTTCAAATTTAAATTTCAGATCAACTTAAAACTTAAACAATTCAAATGTAAAACATACAGTCAATTTCCAATTCTAAACCGTTTTCATAAAACTATTTCAGTTTATTGGTTTAAAGTAATTATTCACATTAGTTAATTTAAAGTAATAATTTATTTTAAATTTATAATTTAATTTAAATTATTGAATTTTATCAGTTTCAAAACATATCCCAATCAAATTTCATATTGGTTTCATATACAATTTATGTTGTCGAGAGCTTGCAATGTGATAACCGGATGGTGTCAAATGAATGGACAATCTAAATAGCAACATATAAACAGACATGACATAAGGATTAACAATCATAAATAATTACATGAATCAGTAACTTACTATTTCTATCAGTTTACAACTATTATTCCATGTAAATTAACACTGTCATTTCAAACAACTAGAAACTAACATTTCATGTAAACAACAACTAATGTTTCATGTAATTTATTACCAGTAAATCATGTGAATGACCACCAATCGTACATGTAATAATTTATTTAACACCATGTAATAAACAACTAACAATCAACTTTTTAACCATAATTTATCATCGCAATATTTCATTTGATAATCAATTAACTTGTAACTAATATTAGTCGTGACTGAGATTCTCACATTTCATGGTAAAGAGAAGACGAACGCTACAAGCGAATGAATGTGAACACATAACAACGACAAACATTCAACAATAAACAAGTTTTTTTTATATATTTTTTTAGAGAAGAGGAGATAAGAGGGCAATAGGATTTTGGATAGGAACGATAAGTTTTGATTTTCATAAAATCTACCAAACTAGTACCAAAAAGTGATCGTTTTGAAATAGATTTTTAGATATGCTATTCACCTATTTATAAAAGTAATCTAAATAAAAGTTCTTGCAAATTATTCTCTCTACAATTAAAAAGAAAAACTAGATTTCAATTATTTTTTAGGGAGATATGGATGGAACACTAAAGGACATTCTCCGATCTAAAAACCTGGACCTGAAAATGGGTTTGAATGATTTGCATTTTTGAAACAGAAACTCGAAATTAGGAAAAAATATCAAAATAAAAAATATAGCCAACTCGATTTCACTAAATCTAAAGAAAAAAGTTCAATTTGAGAACTTTATATAAAGTTATGATTGCAGGAATCAAAGGCATAAATTGTTGAGGAATGCGGATTAAGGATCTTAAGGCAATCTAAACAATAGAGGGGGGATGAATAGTGTTTTATGAATTTTATAGATTTCTTTAATTCATTTTAAGTTTTATCAGAATTTTATGCAAATCACAAATATAAGTAATAAAAGAATCGAACACTGATGCAAATACTAAAAAAAAGCAGTAAAAGGAAAAAACACACCGGGATTTTATACTGATTCGGAGTTACCCTACATTTAGTCTCACACAATGCTGGATTGATATGGGTTTCTTTTCAAATAATATCCAAATTACAATCCTTGATTTCCGGGATATAAGGGGACACCCCAACTATTTCTGGAGTACAGTGAGACTCAATTGATTCCAGGACCACAACTTAGGCACAATTGATTTCGAAGACATAATCACACCCAATTGATTTATATTGGAAATGCCCAAACCTTTTCAGTATCAATTTTGGAAGATAGACTCAATAGGACTTGGATCTTGCAATCTTTGATAACAGAATGTCTATAACTCTTGAGTATCACTTGAATCTTTGAGTGAGTTTGACATATAATGGAAGTAGAAAAAGATTGATATAATTCTGTTTGAAGATCGGCAGAGTATAATTATATAATTTGAGAAATTTAGATTATTAAAGGAGACAGAGAAGAAAGGAAAAAGAAGATAATTAAAAGTTAGTTAAAAAATCGAATTTAGAAGCCTTCATATGGTCTCCCATAAGTAAAATCATTTCAGAATAGTATTAAGTTCAAAAGACATAACTTTTCAAAATTTAAATTTGAAAACAATGACCACTATGCCGACATACTAAAATGTATATGTCGACATACCATATTAATTTTCAAAAAAATAAAGTTTTGAGTTAAATCAAATAATGATTAAATAAATTATGATGATTCTTTGAGTTATTTTATTTTATATTTCTTTATATTAAAATAGAGTTTTCCACGTACAAATATATATTAAAAACGTATATTTAGATGATTTAAAAATGATTAAAAACTATATATAAAATGATACTAAAGCACATATATAAATATGTATATATACATAACAAATACTTTAGAACTTAATATAAATATAAATAAAGAAATATAAAACTTAAGAAACTATAATAAAACTAAGTATAAGTATATAAATAAGAAATATTTAATTCAGAAATTAAAAAGTAAAATATATTTATAATAGAAGTTAAAATAAATTTAAGAACAAAGAAATATAGATTTAAAAAAGGAAGTAATTTTGAAATCATTAAGATAGGAATAAAATGTAGTAAGAAAAGAATGAAATAAGGATTCGGTGCTAACCAGAGTTTTAACAAAAAAATTGGATACAGCTACTTTTATAACTTGAAGTCTTGAACTCTTGTTATTCATGAGTCTTGTTTCTTGAACTTTTCTTCTTTGAAATTTTGATTTTCTAGACTGTACAGTCTTCAATAATCAATACCTGCATATATTTTCTGTATATATATATATATATATTAGATAATAATGTTTGACATATTCTATAACAATAATAGTTAAAACAAGGTTATTGTCATCAAAACCATCATTACAACCATCTCAATCCCTAACAATCTCCCTCTTTTTGATGATGACAACCTTGGTTTATAAACATTCATAACTAATGTCTTGATTCTTTAGTTACTCTCCCTAACTCCATTAACTCCTTTTGAAACTACTAACTCCCCTTCAATCTAAGTCCTATTTTATAATTCCCCCTTTTATCATCAACAAAAACTATATATTCCTAAATGGACTATAATACTCCTCCTAAGACATAGTTCTAATAACTAAAACTAATATGGTTCTAATATCTTATATTAATCAAAATTAGGACAACATCTAATATTCTAAGTAATGAGTAAAAAAATAAATTAATGTACAATTATGCCAATGTATACAATCAATTAATTCAGAAAAATCCAATCCAAAAAATGGTTTTAAATCTAGGTATTTACAAATTATTAGTTTTAATCCAAGTTTAAAAACAATCCAATCAAAACACACCAATTTTTAATACAAATTCATACATTTCTTGGAACTTCTACCCATCCATCACCACAGAAGACTGGATCAGGTTCCATAGAATCTCATTCTTCATTGTCATTGGTGAGAGTTGCTCCTGTGATATTGTTTTCTTTGTCTTTGGAAAGAGAGGAAACCGTCCATCAAAGTGCATCAAAATTCTTATCTTGTTTCTTTATTATCTATATTTGACTTAACCCTAAGGGACACTAGTTGCGAAGGATAATGGAGAGAATATTGTTGAATAAATTGAGTGTTTCTTCAAGTTTTTCACTCAAATTATGAATTGAGGAAGCCATGGATCTGATAATATTAAAGAATAATGAAAGAAAATAAAGGAAGAATGAAGAAATGAATTTTTCAGGAAGAAATGGATATATATATATATATAGGCCATGGAATTCGTTTAAAATGAATCACTACAAGAAATCCTTTTTTTTTGTTACAATTAATAGCTGCATTTAAAGCAATATGCAACCATTCATTGTTTTAAAATAGAAAACTAAACCACGAAACACAGTGAGTTGTTCCCACTGATTAAATCAACTTTTTTTAAAAGTTTTCTACAGCCGCTCAAATTGGACACTTCACTTTTTTCTCTCCTCTCAAAAAGTATGATGGGAGAAAAACTTATCTTCTTCCAATCCCTTAGAACCATTGTTCCTCGAAACCCCACTTCTTCCTCGTCCAAAATCCCCAAAATAATTTCTTTAATTCCTCAGAGTCCTCTCCTGAAATCCTCTTTCTTCCACGTCCAAAATCCCTAAAATTAGGCGGTTAATCATGATTTTGATTTGGAGAGTTCAGGTGTTCAGACTACATCAAATGAAGAAAAAATTACAGCGGATACTTAATTTCTCGGTGTAGGAAAAAAATAGGTTCATTATGGCTTTAATAAACCTTGCTGAAGGACTGTATGGACAAAAGTGGCCAACTGATGGTTGATGAGAGCTTAAAGTTAAGGGTGGAAGAATGTTTTTGTAGTTGATGATATTATTGATGTTCCTGTAAGTTTATCTTTTTGTTTCATTTTCCCAAGTTTCTTATTATTTTGCCTTCATGAGAACATTGTTCCATATATGCTAAAAAAGTAAAGAGCATTTTTCTCTAAATTATTTTTGATGAAAGATTTAATTTTGCAATTGTTGTACAATTGTATAATGAATTGGTCTGCATCATATTGAAACAAATTTGTAAACCTAATCTGAATTGATGGCGTTATAAGGTTTAAGCAATAGTCTTTGATGTCAAGCAGTCATTTTCTATTTTTCTTTCTAATACACCATGTTATATGTTTATTTCATTTGTACCAATTTTTATTTTTCAAAATAGTAATTTTAGTAAGTTTTTCTGGTATTCATAAGCTAAAATCCTCTATTGATCCAACACTAATGCCTGACACTTGAATTCACAAATCATAAAGGCAGACTGCCTTTTGTAAAGAAAACGATGCCTTAAATTGTTGGATAACAAGAGTATAGTAAACTAAGAAAAAAATAAAGTGAAAAAAAAACAAGTTGTTCAATATCGAATGGTTTAGTTTTCTATTTTAAAACAACGAATGGTTGCATATCACTTTAAATGCAACTATTAATTGTAACCGAAGACAGGATTTCTTGTAGTGTTAGTCAATTAAGGCAGTTCTTAAATTTAAACTAATTTAAAAAGGTTACTGTTATATGTCGACAAATATAAATGGGTATGTCGACATACCTACTGCAATTTGTATTTTTGAGAAATTTTGTTACTTATGTTTTGTTTTGATTTTTATATACTTGTTTTTATTACTTTAATGATTATTTCCAGGGTGTTTAAGAAAGAATTAATAGAAACATAAATTTTCACTGATATTAATGATAATGGTACATTAGATTAATACATAGAATGAAATGGAAATGCGAAAATTGAAATAGAAACTAATATGGTAAGATAATAAAGCTAGAATTTGGCGGAGGCGGATGAGGATGAAGACAAGCCAAGTTTTCTAGCAACTTTCCCAAAGAACTTAGTCAATTTAGTCGTCATCTTTTCCATTTTCTTACTAAATGACCTCTTTCATGCCTTTTGACTTTTGGCTAGAATCTTTTGCATATCAAGGGAGATTTTCGTGGAAGGGTTTTTTATGTTAGCGGGATACTCTAAACTTTCTAAGGAAGTATTTTCATCTTCTTCCTCTTCTTCGATTTCCATTTGTTCAACTTCTTCTTCTTGATCCATTCTTGCTTGTTTTTCTGCAAGTGTTTCGTATGGTTGAAACACATCTGGAATCTTTATAAGAGATACGTTTGCAGAGTTGAAACTTTTCTAGATACGAACTCCTCGCCTTTGAAATCCACTCCGAAATATTTGACAATACGGGTAAGAAAAACTCCATTACATAATGTACTTTAATTTGATGACAAATATTTTGAAATAAATTCATTCAAAATCACTTGAACCCAATTTATGTCATAATTTCTGAAAATAGCAAAAAGAGTCACAAACTTTCATTGTTGGATTGTTGAAATTTCAGGAACGTGGTGTGATGGTATGTTGAAGAAGTAAGTTAATAATCCTTGAATTAGAATGAAAATAACAATTTTTGAAATCCAAATTTTCATCAATCTCAAAAATATAATAAAAGGTCTCTTGATCACTTTGGTCGATCTTAAAATCCGAGGGATACATTCCTGTAATTTAACAACCCAAAATAGTACCCAAAACATCACAATTCAAAAAAAAATTGTTTTCCTTTTTTATATTACTCCATGTTTCACTTTCATTTCCTTGATAAAAACACGAATCAAATTTGCATAATGCATTTTGACAAGATTCGAACAACAAGCTTCATCATTATCCCAAGAGTCAACTAAACTAAAGATTCCATTTTAATGAAAAAGTGTTTGAGCACCAAAAGAAGAGAAATCACTTAAAATAGCCAATTTTCCCGTATCGATTTTACCAAAAACTGCATAGCTTATGTGATCTTTGATAACATCCGGTTATTATAAAGAAAGCCATTGGTGGTCTTGGTTAGCCTCATGGCGCTCGAAGTGCTTGAGGAAGTCATTAGAGAGTTGAAGAGTATAGGATAACGAAGATAAGTTTAAATTTTGAATCAATGGTGGAAAGAGATGATAGGAATAGATAGTTAATTAAAGAATCAAAGGACATGTTCTCTGGTCAGGAGACACCTTTTAAGAATATTAGGTTTAGTGAAATTATGGAGGGAAACTCAAAAATTTGAAATTCTAATTTCTAATTTTTGTATATATGTCGACGTATATAAATGGGTATGTCGACATACCTTCTGAAATTTTCAAAAGACATTTGATTTTGACTTTTTGATTTATTTATATCTTATATTCTCTTTTGATTATTTCCTGGGATATCATTTATTCTAATAATACTTTATATTATTATCTTACTAAAACAATTGTTATTTTAAATTTTAAAATTAGAATTCCAAATTTTGAATTTAAAGTACAAAATTTGGATTTAAAATTCAAATTTTGAATTTTGAATTTAATATTTAAATTTTAAAACAAAGCGGTCAAGTCAGAGACCACCCAAACAATTTAACCAAAAAAATTTATAAAAGCATACCACTTTTAGATTCTTTTTTCAATTTCTTCTAATTCGTGAATTTCTATGTAATAACCCGCAAATTCTGAACCAGTTAAAATTTTTATTTTGGCAATTTTAGGGAATTTTGAATATTTAAAATAGATTATTTTAAATATAGTCAACGAGAAATTTATTTTGAATATAATTCGAACGTTTATATTATACGCGTCGTCGTTAGAATATAAATAATTATAAATAATTATAAATAGAATTGAAAATGGCGCGGTAGTTCGATAATTCAATTTCAAACTTCAATTGAATGTACCGGGTGCAAAACAATCCGGATTTTAGTGAAACCAAAAACAATAGGATCTAATTGATAATATCTTTCCAACGAATCCGAAAAATCAAAATTTCATAGCGGGAATCAAAAGGTATGTCCAATTGAAAATTCTGAATAGTCGCTATGGAATTCAGGCCCTTAAAAATGGATATTTTGCAAACGACCTCGGATTTCGACGAAACCACTTTTGTTGGGTCCGTGACGTAAAGTTATTGCTAGGTTCCAAATTTCATAATTTTTCGAATCGATATGTGAGCGTGGCAAAGGAAAACGCGTTTGACCAATTTCAGTTGATTTTAATCGACTGGAAAATGGCCATTTTTCAAACGGTCTCAGAATTCGACGAAACAAGTTTTGTTAGGACCGTATCGCCAATACGAAGCTAGAAAATATTTTTCGGGAATTTTTCGAGTTAGTATGTGACCCCGGTAATTTGAAATGTACGTTTAAAATTCAATATAATGATTTAAATGTAAATTCAATGGAAACTGTTCGAAATGATCGAATCAACCTGCGATACATATCCCATTGTGTTCGGAATAGGGGTGATACGTTAGGGACGACAATCGGTGGGTCCCGTTTCGAGTTCGAAATAAAAGTAACTTTTCGATGGATTAAAATAAATTAAATATTTATAATATATACACCTCACCCCTCATCCCCACTTCTCTCTCCTTCCACCCTCTCGTTGACCAATTCAGTTAAAAAAAAAAGAAAAAAAAAAGCGCGCTCGAGCTCACCGACGATGGCCACCGCTCCAGCCTCTCGTCCACCGCGCCACCTCGCTGGAGCTCCCTCATCTCGCCATCGCTCTCCTCCACCACCACGCTCCCCAAATCGATCGATGAAGCCCCGCCGCCATACCCTAAATTGTTCGCCGCCCTCACCACCATTTCACCCTTCCCACCACCATCGATCAACTGAAACCCCCATCCCGACCCGAACCCCAAACCCCCTGAGCCCCTGAAATCCGTCGCAGCACCTCCGAGCGCCACTGCCGAAGGTCCAGACGCCGCCGTGGGCCACCGCGCCGCAGTGAAGACTCCCTTCCCCTCAATTTGCACTGTAAGTTGCTTCTTATTTTACTTATTTATTTTAATTTTGTTTCATGCCATTAATATTAAAAAGGTTTTTAAATCAGTTTTATATGAAAAAGGAATTAAAAATATGATTTTTATATTTTTAAAGTATTAAAAATATAATCTTTACTATATAGAAGATGTAAAAATATGATTTTTGGTTAGGTAGAGAGTTAAAAATATAATTTTTACATGATAGGAATATTAAAAATATCATCTTTATATGTGTAGAAAAATAAAAATGAGATTTTTATAAAGATGAAATCTATAAATTTGAAAAGGCGAAGTCTATGTTTTTGAAAAGGCGAAATCTTTATTTTAGAAAAGGCGAAATCTTTATATGGAAAATAGCGTCATAAAAATATAATTTTTATCTATATAACATAGAATTAAAAATTTGATTTTTATATATTGAATAACGGAATAAAAACTTCGATTTTTAAATATATGAAGTGATTATAAAAATATGAATTTTAAATTGAAAGTGAACAAATAAAAATGTGATTTTTATTTTAAAGACATCAAAATATAAAAATGTGTGATTTTTATATATGTAGTGGCTACGAGCAAACGAAGATGACAAAGATGCGATAGCGATGAAGATTTCTATCAAAGAAGAGTCAAGATGATTGGATAGCTATATGTGAGAACTTCTCACTCAAATCTCTTTTCTAGTTATATATATATATATACTAGGATGCAGACGGTGCTTAGTAGCACCCGACACCCATCATCCACAGACCATGGATGGCTTGTTTGTTTAATTGTTTGGTTGTGTAATTAGTTAGATGATTTGATTTGAAATTGAATGGTTTGGTGAAATGGAATTGATTTGATTGATGGGTGAATGGCGTGGGCCTTCACTAGACCGGGGATAAGGCTAGGCCTCGTCCCGTTTCTAGTATCGTGCCGTTATGCCGCCGAAATTTTCTAAAATAAGTTAGAAAAATAGAAATATCATTTTATTTAAAGAATGAACTGAATAGAAATTCATATGTTAAAATAAAATGTTTTATCGTTAAAATATATAATTTTTAACGTAAATATGAATATAGTGAATGTGAATAAATAAATATTCATTTACAAACCGGACGGTTTGTTGATGTACAACTATTTGAAGGACATTGATTGGGTCGATAAATTTTACACATCGCCCAACTGCACAAATAAAATCTGTGTTCGATTGTTTGAAACCCCACACGGGTGTTGGGATGAAATTTAAAGTTCACTCATCCTGATTGATTAAATATGTCGATCGATTGATTGACAGGCTATTATAAGCGTTAGATATCTATATTTGATGCTTATACAGTGTAGTGCACTTTGGTTGATGGTTGATTATTCTTCAATGCTATTATATACGTGCGATGTATGAAAATCCATATAATTAACATTATATGTTGATTGATTGGGCCTCATTCCAATTTAGAAGATAAAGAACAATATAATATAAAGGTTCATGTGTTGACTGTACTCATCCGTTGAGATTAGTCATGTGTTGTACGAAATATTTTTATAATAAAATTTACATCTTTATCAATATAATATAAAGGTTCATGTGTTGACTGTACTCATCCGTTGAGATTAGTCATGTGTTGAACGAAATAATTTAACAAAAATAGTCACACGTGGACGGTACTCATTCATTGAGATTAGTCGTGTGTTGACAATTAGAATATTTGAAAATAGAAATATATGAAGCCGTGTTGATTAGATTGACGCCATTTAGACGTGAACGATATTTATATCGATTTTACTCATTTTAAAATGATATTGAAAAGTGATTTCGAAATCGAATATTTTGAAATGAATTTTGAACCAATTTGAATTGAATCGAATAGAAAGCCAATTTGAATTGAATCGAATAGAAAACCAATTTGAATTGAATCGAATAGAAAACCAACTTGAATTGAATCGAATAGAAAACCAACTTGAATTGAATCGAATAGAAAACCAATTTGAATTGAATCGAATAGAAAACCAATTTGAATTGAATCGAATAGAAAACGACTTTGAAATTGGATTGAATTGAAAACGAATTCAAATTGAATTGAAAGCGAATTGAAATGAATTCAAAATGGAATTGAAATTTGAATTGAATAGAAATGAATTTTAAAACGAATTTATAAGAAGAAAATTAATTTTGCTTTGAATTGAAATGGAAGTTGAAATTGTTTTTGAAACAAATTCAAAACTATTTATATAATCTATTTTAAATAGAAATCGACGAAATATATATTATATATAGTATATATATAATATAATGGCCTGAATAGAACGCGCCGCGCCGCGGCAGTTCATAAATTTCGACCATTTATTTCAAACGGACATTACGGGAGATCCGACCGTCGGATTCTCCTAAAACCGGAACCGTTGGGTTCGTACCGAAAGGAGCTTTCTAACGAATATTAGAAATTTGAAATCTAACGGTTGGATTTGGAGTTACGTCCAAATCAAATTTGAAAAAGGTCGCTGTAAGTGCAGTTCGATGGCCATTGTTGGAAATCGATTGTACGGGCCTTAATAAAATTATTAAAAATAGTAATAATTTGTGTAAAATCATAATAAATGATTTGGGAAAATTTGGGATGGAAAAATCCATATTTGAAAAGATAAAAATAGACTTTATCAAAATGAACTAGTTTTGAACTAAATTTAAAACCCAATTGTTTTTAAATAAATAAATTAGATTTAAAAAGGGGTTTTAAATAATCGGAATTTCTAATATATTTGATTGGATTTGAAACGGGTTTATCGTGAATGGTGTTTTAAATAACACTCGTTCTTTAACCCGATAACAAATAGAATGTGATTTGGGTTTGTCGTGAACTGTGTTTTAAATAACACCTAGTTCTTTAACCCAGTAAAAGGAGTTTTAATGAATCTGTAATTAGATTGAAATGTGAATCTATAATCTAAATTATCAAATTTAGAAATGAGCGAGAATGGAGTATCGCCAGTTTTGCTCCAAAGCGATAGTTAAATCTTTCATTAGATTTGAACATGAAATGGTATTTAATTTTACTGATAACACCAAAGTATTAGATATGGAGTATTACCAGTTTTGCTTCATGGGATGAATAGGTCGGGATTGGGAAATAAAAATAAATAACTACTTCGGTGTGGTTCGCTAATCTCGACTAGTTTAGAAAAAAAAAACCATAATTTGGTTTTAAATGACATCCAAAGGAAGATTACAGGATAAATTTTAAAGAATTTATCTTGGATAAAATTAATGGGAACCTTTCCCTAAGAATGTGGAATTTAGAAACTAGCTGTAGGTCGGCTAAGAAGAATGGTTTCCTGGGTATTGACCTGATGTTGGTTTCGGCCTTCGGGGTTAATGTTTGGGAAATTGTTCTCTTGCTAATTTGCGGTTAGTGACTAATGAATTGGAATGAGGCGTATGTTGTGTTTGTGTAACATTTGTTTTTAATATACGCGGGTTGTTCGGAAAGTCCGGGTTTACACCCATTCTGAATAACCGATTCGACGATACGTCGAAAATGAAGACGGTGGTAGAAGACCGGAAGTCTTCACATCGTTTGGATTATTACTGACGATCCTGATTGGGCTGTACACCCAAGAGGATGGAAATAGTTGGTGGTCGTCCAGACGTACTTGGAGATGGATGGATATGCGAGGAAAGTGCCTCCGGTTCCGTTCAGACCCAGAACGGACTTGTAAATGGATTGTGTGTCTGACATTGGATTTTATTCTGTGTTGATTGATTTCTATTAAATATACATCTGTTTGGCGGCGGAGAATTTATTCTTTTGCTTAACGCCCTTCTCTGAGACGTACGAACTCAGAGGTTGTATATCGATGGACATCAGTCGCATGGCATGAATTGCCTGTGTGGCACGCTAAGATGCAATGATCAAGGCTTCTGTTGAAAAGCAAAGTCTTGTGGTTGATGATCAAAGCACAGCCTACGTGGCAGCTTTGTGTATAACGTGTATTCGCGAGCCTCACACCTCGGTATGAGTCAAAAACGGGATACGGACTGCAGGGAGAGCACGACGTTTCTTTCTAGCTTTGGTGGTGTCAGTGACTTACCAGCCCTGACATTTATATACTTTTCACCTATGTGGTTGTTGGAATGCGAGGCGCCTCGATTATATGTCTGTAAGGACCGGGAAACGTGTGTTCAGGATTTTCCAATCCTCTAACATAAGTGAGGACCGGCCCTGAAGATCCAAGGGTTGCCCAGAGTGCGTTACCCTGAGGCATTTGCTAGAGTGTCTCGAACGCGGAGAGGAGCTTGCCCCTTGCCTCGACTCATGACGGAATCCAATTTCCAATACGTGTATTTTGGCTTTATTTGTAGAGCCTAGTATGGCGACATAGTAGCATGGGATACTATGCCGTCTATGATTTTTATTTATGATTGAAAATGTTTTGACACTATACACTTATTATAGTATCAAATGATTTGTTTTAAACGTACCAAGCATGTTTGGCTGTTATAAGGTAAAACCCTATCCTCCGGCTTGCGTTGCATTGTGTGATGGGACCTGGGTCTTATAATAGCTTCATTTTTCGAAAAAGCATTGCGTTGTTTATTCTATGCACTAGTATTCTTGGGAGGAAACCCGTTCCGTGTTATACGGCGTGGTCCCTTGAATTACTCTCTTTTAAAAGTAAAGTTTTAAATAACTGTTTTAGTTCTCACACCAGTCACATGACTGACCTGGAGTTTATTGTTTTAACCTAAACTCTGGGTGCCCTCATTTTCCGCACGGGCAGCTAGTAGTTTTGGTTTTGCGGATTTATATTCACAGGATCCTGGTTTACAGCTGGAATGATATCCGGAAAGCTCTGTATCCGCATATCACCTTCAGTTGTGCTTTGTATTATGTTCCGCTGCTATGTAATTTATTGTAATCTGATGCGTTGCTGTAATATACAATGAAATGTTCTTCTGTTTGTGTTCTGATTTGTCGTGTTCTCAACGATCAGGGGTTTCGAACGGTCTAGATCGGTTTAACGACTGATTCGGATTGAGCGAAATTTCAGGCCGTCACATTTGGCATCAGAGCTTTGGTTTACAGTGCTCGAGAACAAGACACATTAGAACCATACGAAAGAATTCATCAGATATTGGGTTGGTAATATCCAATTAGAATGACTCGTTAGAGATAGGATCAGTAGTATCCTAGAACGAGTGTGAAGAGTATATTTTTCAAATGAAAACAAATTTTGTTTTGAAAATTTAAATCGTTTTAAACGTATTTGAATATTTATTTATTTTGAATATGGGCAATCCAATATATAAAGATTTCGCGTATACGCGTCATGAACGTATATTCGAAGTTTTAATATACTGGATAGATATAGAATCATACTCTAGTGGCCCGAAGATGATTCTGATGGTTGAGTACTCATCGTCAGAATTTATATTCGAGTGACGAAGGTGTGATTTATATATATTTCCATTAGACTGGTGTGAGAACCAAAACTTATATAGTTAGAACACATTGTTGTGAATTGGCATCAAAAACATGATTTTTGTATATATATCAAAATTATGAATTTGAAACTCTAATTCACTAATTGATTGATGTTTGTGTTGTTTGTTCATTTGTTTGATAATTTTGAACCATTTAGCCTAATTGAATCAAATATTGAACTGTATTGAAAATTGGTCGCATTTGCTTGCATATACATATACTTACATTGAACAGGTCATAGCAAGGAGGCTAGAGCCGAAGAATAAAATTTGTTTGCCCGACAATAGGTACGTGTTTACTACATAATTTACTGTTTTGTTTGGGTGATGATGATTTTATGAGCCTATTGGTTAGCCGCTTGGCTTTTTCTTTTTCTTTTTGAGATTAGAAGGACCGGGGAAGCTATTTGAAATTCCCCGATGCTCCCGGTGCAGGGGAGGTTATGGCGAAATTTTTCGAAAATTTAGGGTGTTAGCCAAATTTTTGAAAATTTGAGAATTCTCAGAAACTGAAAGGTTGGAGAATGGAAGTCAGATCGAGCGTAGAGTTAATTAATCAAACCACTTTAGACTTTGTTCCTTTTCGGGGACGAAAAGTTTTAAGTGGGGGAGATTGTAATAACCCGCAAATTCTGAACCAGTTAAAATTTTTATTTTGGTAATTTTAGGGAATTTTGAATATTTAAAATAGATTATTTTAAATATAGTCAACGAGAAATTTATTTTGAATATAATTCGAACGTTTATATTATACGCGTCGTCGTTAGAATATAAATAATTATAAATAATTATAAATAGAATTGAAAATGGCGCGGTAGTTCGATAATTCAATTTCAAACTTCAATTGAATGTACCGGGTGCAAAACAATCCGGATTTTAGTGAAACCAAAAACAATAGGATCTAATTGATAATATCTTTCCAACGAATCCGAAAAATCAAAATTTCATAGCGGGAATCAAAAGGTATGTCCAGTTGAAAATTCTGAATAGTCGCTATGGAATTCAGGCCCTTAAAAATGGATATTTTGCAAACGACCTCGGATTTCGACGAAACCACTTTTGTTGGGTCTGTGACGTAAAGTTATTGCTAGGTTCCAAATTTCATTATTTTTCGAATCGATATGTGAGCGTGGAAAAGGAAAACGCGTTTGACCAATTTTAGTTGATTTTAATCGACTGGAAAATGGCCATTTTTCAAACGGTCTCAGAATTTGACGAAACAAGTTTTGTTAGGACCGTATCGCCAATACGAAGCTAGAAAATATTTTTCGGAAATTTTTCGAGTTAGTATGTGACCCCGGTAATTTGAAATGTACGTTTAAAATTCAATATAATGATTTAAATGTAAATTCAATGGAAACTGTTCGAAACGATCGAATCAGCCTGCGATACATATCCCATTGTGTTCGGAATAGGGGTGATACGTTAGGGACGACAGTCGGTGGGTCCCGTTTCGAGTTCGAAATAAAAGTTACTTTTCGATGGATTAAAATAAATTAAATATTTATAATATATACACCTCACCCCTCATCCCCACTTCTCTCTCCTTCCACCTTCTCGTTGACCGATTCAGTTAAAAGAAAAAAGAAAAAAAAAAGCGCGCTCGAGCTCACCGACGATGGCCACCGCTCCAGCCTCTCGTCCACCGCGCCACCTCGCTGGAGCTCCCTCATCTCGCCATCGCTCTCTTCCACCACCACGCTCCCCAAATCGATCGATGAAGCCCCGCCGCCATACCCTAAATCGTTCGCCGCCCTCACCACCATTTCACCCTTCCCACCACCATCGATCAACTGAAACCCCCATCCCGACCCGAACCCCAAACCCCCTGAGCCCCTGAAATCCGTCGCAGCACCTCCGAGCGCCACTGCCGAAGGTCCAGACGCCGCCGTGGGCCACCGCGCCGCAGTGAAGACCCCCTTCCCCTCGATTTGCACTGTAAGTTGCTTCTTATTTTACTTATTTATTTTAATTTTGTTTCATATCATTAATATTAAAAAGGTTTTTAAATCAGTTTTATATGAAAAAGGAATTAAAAATATGATTTTTATATTTTTAAAGTATTAAAAATATAATCTTTACTATATAGAAGATGTAAAAATATGATTTTTGGTTAGGTAGAGAGTTAAAAATATAATTTTTACATGATAGGAATATTAAAAATATCATCTTTATATGTGTAGAAAAATAAAAATGAGATTTTTATAAAGATGAAATCTTTAAATTTGAAAAGGCGAAGTCTATGTTTTTGAAAAGGCGAAATCTTTATTTTAGAAAAGGCGAAATCTTTATATGGAAAATAGCGTGATAAAAATATAATTTTTATCTATATAACATAGAAGTAAAAAATTCGATTTTTATATATTGAATAACGGAATAAAAACTTCGATTTTTAAATATATGAAGTGATTATAAAAATATGAATTTTAAATTGAAAGTGAACAAATAAAAATGTGATTTTTATTTTAAAGACATCAAAATAAAAAAACGTGTGATTTTTATATATGTAGTGGCTACGAGCAAACGAAGATGACAAAGATGCGATAGCGATGAAGATTTCTATCAAAGAAGAGTCAAGATGATTGGATAGCTATATGTGAGAACTTCTCACTCAAATCTCTTTTCTAGTTATATATATATACTAGGATGCAGACGGTGCTTAGTAGCACCCGACACCCGTCATCCACAGACCATGGATGGCTTGTTTGTTTAATTGTTTGGTTGTGTAATTAGTTAGATGATTTGATTTGAAATTGAATGGTTTGGTGAAATGGAATTGATTTGATTGATGGGTGAATGGCGTGGGCCTTCACTAGACCGGGGATAAGGCTAGGCCTCGTCCCGTTTCTAGTATCGTGCCGTTATGCCGCCGAAATTTTCTAAAATAAGTTAGAAAAATAGAAATATCATTTTATTTAAAGAATGAACTGAATAAAATTCATATGTTAAAATAAAATGTTTTATCGTTAAAATATATAATTTTTAACGTAAATATGAATGTAGTGAATGTGAATAAATTAATATTCATTTACAAACCGGACGGTTTGTTGATGTACACCTATTTGAAGGACATTGATTGGGTCGATAAATTTTACACATCGTCCAGCTGCACAAATAAAATCTGTGTTCGATTGTTTGAAACCCCACACGGGTGTTGGGATGAAATTTAAAGTTCACTCATCCTGATAGATTAAATATGTCGATCGATTGATTGACAGGCTATTATAAGCGTTAGATATCTGTATTTGATGCTTATACAGTGTAGTGCACTTTGGTTGATGGTTGATTATTCTTCAATGCTATTATATACGTGCGATGTATGAAAATCCATATAATTAACATTATATGGTGATTGATTGGGCCTCATTCCAATTTAGAAGATAAAGAACAATATAATATAAAGGTTCATGTGTTGACTGTACTCATCCGTTGAGATTAGTCATGTGTTGAACGAAATATTTTTATAATAAAATTTACATCTTTATCAATATAATATAAAGGTTCATGTGTTGACTGTACTCATCCGTTGAGATTAGTCATGTGTTGAACGAAATAATTTAACAAAAATAGTCACACGTGGACGGTACTCATTCATTGAGATTAGTCGTGTGTTGACAATTAGAATATTTGAAAATAGAAATATATGAAGCCATGTTGATTAGATTGACGCCATTTAGACGTGAACGATATTTATATCGATTTTACTCATTTTAAAATGATATTGAAAAGTGATTTCGAAATCGAATATTTTGAAATGAATTTTGAACCAATTTGAATTGAATCGAATAGAAAACCAATTTGAATTGAATCGAATAGAAAACCAATTTGAATTGAATCGAATAGAAAACCAACTTGAATTGAATCGAATAGAAAACCAACTTGAATTGAATCGAATAGAAAACCAATTTGAATTGAATCGAATAGAAAACCAATTTGAATTGAATCGAATAGAAAACGACTTTGAAATTGGATTGAATTGAAAACGAATTCAAATTGAATTGAAAGCGAATTGAAATGAATTCAAAATGGAATTGAAATTTGAATTGAATAGAAATGAATTTTAAAACGAATTTATAAGAAGAAAATTAATTTTGCTTTGAATTGAAATGGAAGTTGAAATTGTTTTTGAAACAAATTCAAAACTATTTATATAATCTATTTTAAATAGAAATCGACGAAATATATATTATATATATAATATAATGGCCTGAATAGAACGCGCCGCGCCGCGGCAGTTCATAAATTTCGACCATTTATTTCAAACGGACATTACGGGAGATTCGACCGTCGGATTCTCCTAAAACCGGAACCGTTGGGTTCGTATCGAAAGGAGCTTTCTAACGAATATTAGAAATTTGAAATCTAACGGTTGGATTTGGAGTTACGTCCAAATCAAATTTGAAAAAGGTCGCTGTAAGTGCAGTTCGATGGCCATTGTTGGAAATCGATTGTACGGGCCTTAATAAAATTATTAAAAATAGTAATAATTTGTGTAAAATCATAAGAAATGATTTGGGAAAATTTGGGATGGAAAAATCCATATTTGAAAAGATAAAAATAGACTTTATCAAAATGAACTAGTTTTGAACTAAATTTAAAACCCAATTGTTTTTAAATAAATAAATTAGATTTAAAAAGGGGTTTTAAATAATCGGAATTTCTAATATATTTGATTGGATTTGAAACGGGTTTATCGTGAATGGTGTTTTAAATAACACTCGTTCTTTAACCCGATAACAAATAGAATGTGATTTGGGTTTGTCGTGAACTGTGTTTTAAATAACACCTAGTTCTTTAACCCAGTAAAAGGAGTTTTAATGAATCTGTAATTAGATTGAAATGTGAATCTATAATCTAAATTATCAAATTTAGAAATGAGCGAGAATGGAGTATCGCCAGTTTTGCTCCAAAGCGATAGTTAAATCTTTAATTAGATTTGAACATGAAATGGTATTTAATTTTACCGATAACACCAAAGTATTAGATATGGAGTATTACCAGTTTTGCTTCATGGGATGAATATGTCGGGATTGGGAAATAAAAATAAATAACTACTTCGGTGTGGTTGGCTAATCTCGACTAGTTTAGAAAAAAAACCATAATTTGGTTTTAAATGACATCCAAAGGAAGATTACAGGATAAATTTTAAAGAATTTATCTTGGATAAAATTAATGGGAACCTTTCCCTAAGAATGTGGAATTTAGAAACTAGCTGTAGGTTGGCTAAGAAGAATGGTTTCCTGGGTATTGACCTGATGTTGGTTTCGGCCTTCGGGGTTAATGTTTGGGAAATTGTTCTCTTGCTAATTTGCGGTTAGTGACTAATGAATTGGAATGAGGCGTATGTTGTGTTTGTGTAACATTTGTTTTTAATATACGCGGGTTGTTCGGAAAGTCCGGGTTTACACCCATTCTGAATAACTGATTCGACGATACGTCGAAAATGAAGACGGTGGTAGAAGACCGGAAGTCTTCACATCGTTTGGATTATTACTGACGATCCTGATTGGGCTGTACACCCAAGAGGATGGAAATAGTTGGTGGTCGTCCAGACGTACTTGGAGATGGATGGATATGCGAGGAAAGTGCCTCCGGTTCCGTTCAGACCCAGAACGGACTTGTAAATGGATTGTGTGTCTGACATTGGATTTTATTCTGTGTTGATTGATTTCTTTTAAATATACATCTGTTTGGTGGCGGAGAATTTATTCTTTTGCTTAACGCCCTTCTCTGAGACGTACGAACTCAGAGGTTGTATATCGATGGACATCAGTCGCATGGCATGAATTGCCTGTGTGGCACGCTAAGATGCAATGATCAAGGCTTCTGTTGAAAAGCAAAGTCTTCTGGTTGATGATCAAAGCACAGCATACGTGGCAGCTTTGTGTATAACGTGTATTCGCGAGCCTCACACCTCGGTATGAGTCAAAAACGGGATACGGACTGCAGGGAGAGCACGACGTTTCTTTCTAGCTTTGGTGGTGTCAGTGACTTACCAGCCCTGACATTTATATACTTTTCACCTATGTGGTTGTTGGATTGTGAGGCGCCTCGATTATAGGTCTGTAAGGACTGGGAAACGTGTGTTCAGGAATTTCCAATCCTCTAACGTAAGTGAGGACCGGCCCTGAAGATCCAAGGGTTGCCCAGAGTGCGTAACCCTGAGGCATTTGCTAGAGTGTCTTGAACGCGGAGAGGAGCTTGCCCCTTGCCTCGACTCATGACGGAATCTAATTTCCAATACGTGTATTTCGGCTTTATTTGTAGAGCCTAGTATGGCGACATAATAGCATGGGATACTATGCTGTCTATGATTTTTATTTATGATTGAAAATGTTTTGACACTATACACTTATTATAGTATCAAATGATTTGTTTTAAACGTACCAAGCATGTTTGGCTGTTATAAGGTAAAACCCTATCCTCCGGCTTGCGTTGCATTGTGTGATGGGACCTGGGTCTTATAATAGCTTCATTTTTCGAAAAAGCATTGCGTTGTTTATTCTATGCACTAGTATTCTTGGGAGGAAACCCGTTCCGTGTTATACGGCGTGGTCCCTTGAATTACTCTCTTTTAAAAGTAAAGTTTTAAATAACTGTTTTAGTTCTCACACCAGTCACATGATTGACCTGGAGTTTATTGTTTTAACCTAAACTCTGGGTGCCCTCATTTTCCGCACGGGCAGCTAGTAGTTTTGGTTTTGCAGATTTATATTCACAGGATCCTGGTTTACAGCTGGAATGATATCCGGAAAGCTCTGTATCCGCATATCACCTTCAGTTGTGCTTTGTATTATGTTCCGCTGCTATGTAATTTATTGTAATCTGATGCGTTGTTGTAATATACAATGAAATGTTCTTCTGTTTGTGTTCTGATTTGTCGTGTTCTCAACGATCAGGGGTTTCGAACGGTCTAGATCGGTTTAACGACTGATTCGGATCGAGCGAAATTTCAGGCCGTCACATTCTATGAAGCACAAATTCGAACTATTCATTTCTTGCACTTCGTTACTGAAAGATGAATCATACTCATCTAGAATTGCTACATAAGCTCTTTTTCTCTTCTTTGATGAATTATCCTTTGAAAGTTGATTTTGTTTCTCCGGATGTGGACATAATCCTTTCAGATGGACCGGTTCATTGCAGTCAAAACATCTGACATTATTCAAAACTTCATTATTTTTCGTAGAATTTGAAACGAGCCAAACTTGCCCTTACGGGAAAGCCCGGATTGTGTTGAGAACACGACAAATCAAAACACAAACAGAAGAACATTTCATTGCTTATTACAACAATTACATCCTAGTACAAGTATATAACAGAGTACAAATAAATAATATACATTTGATAAATATCAGAGATTCAAATTACAAAGCAATGGAAAAATAATACATATCACAACTGAAAGAAATACACGGATACAGAGCATTCCGAATATCGCTTCAATTGTAAACCAGGATCCTGTGAAAATAAATCTGCAAAACCGAAACTACTAGCCACCTGTGTGGAAAATAAGGGCACCCAGAGTTTAGGTTAAAACAATAAACTACAGGTCAGTCATGTGACTGGTGTGAGAACTAAAAAAGTTATTAATTTGATTTCAAAGTTAGGTAAATCAAGGGACCATGCCGTACAGCACGGAATGGGTTTACCCCCAAGAATACTAGTGCATAAAACAAACAACACAATGCTAAATAAAGAACAATAAAGCTAATATAAGACTCATGTCCCATCACACAATGCAACGCAAGACGGAGGATAGAGTTTTACCTTATAATAGCCAAATATGCTTGGTACGCGAAATCTATCTTTTATTATTACTATAAGTGAAGAAATCAACTTCAAATATAAATGTATCAATTATAGACGGCATAGTGCCCCATCCCACAATATCTCCATACTAGGCTCTACAATTAAAACCGAAATGTCATGTATTGGAAATTGGATTCCATCTATGAACCAAGGCAAGGGATCACCCTTACCTAATTCGAGACACTCGAGCCCGTGCCTCAGGATCAGAACGCATCGACCCTTGGAGCGTCAGGGCCGGTCCACACTAAGTGGATTAATAATCCCTGAACAATACGTTTCCTCGCCCTATGGGGCGTAAGTCTGGTCAGTATGTCGACCATGTCATCCATCGGCCCCGTAGTGACTGATATACTCGAGGCGCCTCTCTATCCATCAAATAATATGCAACATCCACATGAGTAAAATGTTTGAGCTCCATGCCATGACACCAATCCTAGCTAGAAAGAAACGCATGTCCTCCCTGAGGTCCTCTCCCGTTTCTTGTTCACACTGGGGTGTGAGGCTCGCGAATTAACGCTATACATAAAGCTATGCTATTTGAACCCTTGCTTTGATCGTCAACTACAAGACTCTGCTTTTCAACAAAAGCCTTGATCATTTGCATTTCAGCATGCCACACAGGCAATTCACGCCATGCGACTGATGTCTATCGATATATAATATTTGGGCTCGTATGTCTCAGAGAAGGGTGTTAAGTAAGAGAATAAATTCTCCACCACGAAACAGATATATATTTAATAGAGATCAATCAACACAGAATAAAATCCAATGTTAGACACACATCCATTTACAAGTTCGTTCTGGTTTTGAACAAAACCGGAGGCATTTTATTCCTCGTTCCATATGTCCAATACGGAAGAGAGGCCTTCGCATATCCGTCGATCTCCAAGTACGTCTGCACGATCACCACTTATTACCTTGTCCTGGGTGTACAGCCCAATCAAGACATCAGTAATAATCCAAACGATATGAAGACCTCCGGTCTTCAACCACCATCTTCATCGTTGACTTATCATCATATTAATTATTCAGAATGGGATAAACCCGGTCTTTTTGAATAACTCGCGTATCTTATAAATAAGTGTTATAAAAACACAACATACGCCTCATTCTAATCCATAATATTCTTTTATTCAAATATTCTTTTCATAATTTAAACCAAATTAAGGTTTTCCAAACTAGTCGGATTAACGAACCTTACCGAAGTAATCATTTATTATGTTTTTCAATCCCAACCTATTCATCCCATGGAGCAAAACTGGTTATACTCCTTATCTAACACCACAGTGTTATTGGTAAAATTAATTACCATTTCATGTCCAAATTTAATTAAAGATTTATCTATCGCTTAGAGCAAAAATGGTGATACTCCATTCTCGATCGTTTCCCAAATTTGATAATTTCAATCTAATTAAAGATCCATTAAAACTCCAATTTAGTTTTAATCTCAAAAATCATTACTTAATGATTATTCAAAGTTAAGAAATTAATCTTATCTTTAACTGGGTTAAAGAACTAATGTCATCTAAAACACAGTTCACGATAAACCCACAATCACATTCCATTAATTATGGAATCTTCACGGAGAACAGATCAATATATAATCGATATCAATTTCCGTATTCGACTAATAATATAAATGGTATAACGACCAAGCCTTTTAAATTCCATATATATTAACAGTCTTCCTCCATAGAAGCTCACTTCGATTATTACCAAATCGAATTCCATTCAGTTCCGATTTATTTTATTAAATCGGAAAACTTTACTTTGGGAAATTCCATTAAATCTCAATAGAAAGATTTTTATTCCAAATCACATTTCACTGTTAATCAGGTTAAAGAACGAATGTCGTTAAAAACATAGTTCACGATAAACCCACAATCAACTTTCATTTCAATTCCAATTAAATGTTAATTAATTGGTAAACTTCACTAGATCTTAATTGAAAGATTTATTCATTTCTCAACTGGGTTTAAGAATAGTGCTAATGAAGACACTATTCACGACAACCCAAAATCCAATTTAATATTAAATAAAAGCTCTGAATAGAAATTATATCGGCTTTTATTCAATATCGAATTCTGAAACTAATGGATATCGTATTGGGAATAGCGATATCTGTATCTTCCAAATTCCCATTATAATATCCATATAACCATGGAATCCAATATCGAAATATTCCGGAGATTATTTCCAATCTAATGCATTCCAATTTATGCATTGGAAAATTCTAGTTATATTAAAACCCTTTTACAAATACAATTTATTTACTTAAAAAATATTGGATCTCAAATCTAGTTAATAACTAGTTCATTTTGGTAAAAATATATTTTTACCTTTTTCAAATATGGAGTTTTTCATCACAATTATTTCCAATTCATTTACTATGATTTTACACGAATTTTTAATATTTTTATGATTTTATTAAGGCCTTTTCAGTCGATTTCCAAAAGCGGTCATCGAACTGCACTTACAATGACCTTTTCCAAATTTGATTTGGACGTAACTCCAAATCCAACCATCAGATTTCAAATCTTTTATATTCGTTGGAAAGCTCTTTTCAATACGAACCCAATAGTTCCAGTTTTAGGAGAATCCGATGGTCGGATCACCTGTGATGTCAATTCGAAGTCAATGGTTGAAATTCGCGAACGGTCGCGGTGCGTTCTATTCAGGCCTTTAAATATATATAATATATATATTGTATATATTTCATCGATTTCCCTTTAAAACGTATTTTATAAATCATTTTGAATTCGTATTAAAAACGATTCCAACTTCATTTTCAATTTTAAATCAAAATTGAATATTCTATATCATTATAATATATAAATGATAATATTTTCAAAATATTAGATTTTTGAAATCACTTCCTTTTCGCTATTCATTATGAAAATGAATAAAATCAAGATAAATACTGTAACGACCCAGAAAATCTGAACCAATTTAAAATTTTTGAATTGGCTAAAATAATGGATTTTAAATATTTAAAATAAATATTTTAGATAATGGCGATGAAAACTAAGTTTGAATCGACAATTGAAAACAAATATAATTAATTATAATTATATATAGAATTGAAATTGGCGCGGTAGTTCGATAATTCGATTTCAAACTTCAATTGAAAATACCGGGTGCAAAACAATCCGGATTTTAGTGAAACCAAAAATATTTAAATCTGTTAGTGAATATCTTTCTAACGAATCCGACCAATCGAAATTTGGTAGCGGGAATCAAAAGATATGTCCAGTTGAAAATTCTGAATAGTCGCTATGGAATTCAGGCCCTTAAAAATGGACATTTTGCAAATGATCTCGGATTTGGACGAAACCACTTTTGTTAGATCCGCAGTGTCAAGTTATTGCTAGGTTTCAAATTTCATAATTTTTCGAATCAATATGTGAGCGTGGCAAAGGAAAACGCGTTTGACCAGTTTTCGTTGATTTTAATCGACTGGAAATTGGCCATTTTTCAAACGGCCTCAGAATTCGACGAAACTAGTTTTGTTAGGACCGTATCGTCAATACGAAGCTAGAAAATATTTTTCCGGAATTTTTCTAGTTAGTATGTGACCCCGGTAATTTGAAATGTGCGTTTAAAATTCAATATAATGATTTAAATGAAAATTCAAAAGGAAACTGATTGTAACGATCAAATCAGCTTGCGATACATATCCCATTGTGTTCGGAATGGGGGTAAAACGCTATGGGCGACAGGCGGTGGGCCTCGTTTAGAGGTCGTACGTAAAAGTCAACTCTTTGCTAAATTAAATAATTAAATAATAATATAAAAAAAAAAAATCTCCCTCCCTTTTCCTTCGTACTGCCCCCCCCCCCGTTCATTCGATTACAACCAGAAGAAAGAAAAAAAAAGAAAAAAAAACCCTAAGAAGGCGATCGACGCCCCGAAGCCATCGCCACCTCGTTCGAACTCCGAGCGCCGCCCACCGCCTCTCTCCGTTCGAACCCCCGAAGTCGCCCACCGCCTTTTCTCCGTCGAAGCTCGAAGCCGCCACCTCGTTCGAAGCCCTAGCGCCGCCCCTCGAAGCCAGAAGCCCTCCGACGATCTGCAGAACCCCCCCCCCCTCTGTAAGTATTTTGCTATTTTATTTTAATAATTTAAAAACTGTGTTTTTTTATTAAATTTATATAAACTGAAATTTTTAGATTTATATAAACTGATTTTTTTTAGATTTATATAAACTGATTTTTTTTAAATTTATAAAAACTGAATTTTTATAAAGTATTAAAACTGAAATTTTTATAAAGTATTAAAACTGAAATTTTTATAAAGTATTAAAACTGAAATTTTAAAAAAAAGAAAATAAAAACTGTGTTTTTTTTTAAATAAATTAAAATTGTTTTTTTATATAAAATTAAAACTGTTTTTTTATATAAAGATAAAACTGTTTTTATATAAAGATAAAACTGTTTTTATATAAAGATTAAACTGTTTTTTTATGAAGATTAAACTGTTTTTTTTATGAGGATTAAAACTGATTTTTTTTATGAGGTGAAAACTGATTTGTTTATAAAGATTAAACTGTTTTTTTTATCAGAATCAAAACTGATTTTTTTAGGATTTAAAACCGTTTTTTTAAAGAATAAAAACCTGATTTTTTTAAAAGGTTTAAAACTTCAAAGAGAAAAGGGTTTGAGCTTTAGAATGAACTTTAAAAAGATTTGAACTTTAAAAAGAAAAATCAGATTTTTATATATTGAAAGTCGAAGTAAAAATCAAATTTTTATTTATTGAATAGCGAAGTCAAAATTCGATTTTTATATATTGAATAACATCGTAAAAATTCGATTTTTATATATTGAATAACATCGTAAAAATTCGATTTTTACATGTGTAGAGAATACGGGCGAAAGCGACAAAAGGCGAAGATTTTATACAAGGAAGTGTCGTGAAGTTGGATAGCTATTGGTGAGATTTCTGATTTAAAAATATTATATATGTGAGAAAATGCAAGTGAATTACTATATATAAATATATATATATATATATATATATATATATATATATATATATATACGCCCCTCGTCCACAAACCATGGACGATATTTATTGGTTGAAATTGTTGTGAAAATTGATTGATAGCGAATGATTGTTTGGGATTGTTTGTGATTGATATTGGTTGATTGCGGTTGAAAAATACCCATTTGTGGTTGTGAAATATTTGGTTGAAACCACATAGGATTAGTTTGTGGAAATGAAATAAATATATACATACCGCCTGCGTGCGAACTAGATGCATGATCCCCATTGTCAAAAACCGCGAGGTTTTAAGGTAGAGCGAGGAGCCGTACTAGGGATGGTGCCGGTGTAACTACCCTGCCGTTATGCTGCCGAAATTTTGAATAATATTTGTGTGTTTGAATTATTTTCATATGCTTAAACTATATTTATTCATTGTATAGAAACATTCATGTGTTGAATTGATATTCATTCGTTGTTTAGAAATATATGTGTTGAATGGTATTCATATTTTGAAATAAATTGTTCGATAATAAAAATCACATTTTTATCTATATATAGAAACTATAGAAAACATTCATGTGTTGAATTGATATTCATTCGTTGTTTAGAAATTCATGTGTTGAATGGTATTCATATTTTGAAATAAATTGTTTGATAATAAAAATCACATTTTTATCTATATATAGAAACTATAGAAAACATTCATGTGTTGAATTGATATTCATTCGTTGTTTAGAAATTCATGTGTTGAATGGTATTCATATTTTGAAATAAATTGTTCGATAATAAAAATCACATTTTTATCTATATATAAAAACTATTGAAAACATTCATGTGTTGAATTGATATTCATTCGTTGTTTAGAAATTCATGTGTTGAATGGTATTCATATTTTGAAATAAATTGTTTTATGATAAAAATATTATTTTATCACCTACATGAACTATATAGAAAAATAGTGTTTTGAAATGAATTGTTTTACAATAAAAAATCACATTTTTATTGTATGTAGAAATCGTTGAAATGTGAATTGTTAAAAATAGCCACTTGTTCAAAATAAACATATATGAGTTGAAATATTCATTAATTAGCTAATGAAATGATTTGCACCTATTTATGTAACATTAGAATGAATGGTGTTTTTAAACCAAATTGAAATCAAATATGAAGTCGAATAGAAAATGATAAATGATAAGAACTGTATATATATGTACATGCATATTCATTGAACAGGTTATAGCAAAGGGGCTAGAGAAGAGGAATAAAATTTTGTGCCCGACAAATAGGTACACATTTACTGATTTGTTTGGGTGATGATTTTGAGCCTGTTGGCTAGCCGCTTGGCTTTTTCTTTTTCTTTTTGAGATTAGAAGGACCGGGAACGCTATTTGCGATTTCCCGATGCTCCCGGTGCAGTGGAGGTTATGGCGAAATTTTTCCAAAATTTAAGGTGTTAGAAAAATATTTGAAGTGAAAACGATATTGAAATTGTTGAATGAACTATATTTATATAAATATATAAATATAAATAAAATTAAAACGAAACGAGGCCGTGCAGTTCGTATTTTGAAACCGTGATTTCAAACGAATAGTGCGGGAAATCCGACCATTGGATTTTCCCGAAACCTCAACCGTCGGGTTCGCCTTGGAATAATCTTTCCAACGGCACCAACCTTGTAAAAATCCAACGGTTGGATTGTCTGGAATGTTTAATTCAAATCTGAAGAAAAACAGCACCAGAAACGATTATATTTATTTATATATATAAATATAATTATATTTAATCGAATAACGACGCTGCAGTTCGTATTTTGAAATCGAAATTTCAAACGATTGTACCGGGAGATCCGACCGTCGGATTTTCCCGAAACTGGAACCGTTGGGTTCGTTTTGAAAAGACCTTTCTAATGATGTAAATTTTGTGAAGATCCAACGGTTAGATTTTCAGATATGTGTAAATCAAATCTGAAGAAAAACAGCGCCACGGCCGCCTTATGGCCCGAAGCGTCGTTTTGAATAAAATGGCTATTTTAAAATAAATAAAAATAGCGATAAATAGTTATAAAATATCATAAGCAATATAGAATGGAAATAAACTGAATTTGCTTGATTAATGTGATGTTTGATGGTTGAATGTGTTTGGTGTGAAAATTACATTAAAGGACAAAATTGGTGTTGTCGAATAATTTAACCATTGAAATAAATTGAATTGAAATTCTAAATATACGTGAATTATTTGAGAAGGCCGAGTTAATTCTCATTTCAAATAATTGATCGACGATTGAAAGTCGAAGATGAAGACGATGGTCGAAGACCGGAGATCTTCACCTCGTTTGGATGGTAACCGAGGTCCTGATTGGGAGGCATCCCGAAATATGGATAATGAGTGGTGATCGTTCAGACGTACGTGTTGATCGAAGGGTTTGCGAGGTATTTAGTACCTCCGGTTTCGTTCAGACCCAGAACGGACTTGTAAATGGACTGTGTGTCCGACATTGGAATTTGTTCTGTGTGATTGATAGCCATCAGTTGCACGGTATGAATTGCCGGTGTGGCATGCTAAGATGCAGTGATCACGGCTTCTGTTGAAAAGCAAAGTCTTGAGGTGATGATCAAAGCATCGCCTGTGTGGCGTAGCTTTGTGTATAACGTGAATTCGCGAGCCTCACACCCCGGTATGGACCTAAAACGGGAGAATGACATCAGGGAGGGCATGCGTTTCTTTCTAGCTAGGGTGGTGTCAGTGACCTACCAGCCCTGACATTTATATACTTTTCACCTATGTGGTTGTTGCTGTTGCGAGGCGCCTCGGTTTGATCGGACGATCCGGGTCCGATGGAGTCATTCGTTGGCTCGTTGACGCCCCAAAGGGCGGGGAAACGTATTGTTCAGGCATAATAATCCACATCGGTGGACCGGCCCTGACGATCCATGGCTTGCCTGCGCGCTTGCCTGAGACACGGGCTAGAGCGTCTCGAATTCGGTAAGGACTATCATTTGCCTTGGTTCATGACGGAAATCCAGTTTCCAAATATGACATCGTGCGGTTTTGATTGTATACCTATATATGGCGACATAGTGGTATGGGGCATTAATGCCGTCTATGATTGATAGTTATGATTTGAAATTGTTTTCAAAACATATAAACACTAGCAATAATATCAAATGCCTTTGTTTTATTCGTATCAATCATATTTTGGCTGTTATAAGGTAAAAACTCTATCCTCCGGTTTGCGTTGCATTGTGTGATGGGAACTGAGTCTTATAACGGCTTCATTTTTATAAAAAGCATAGCGATGTTTTAAAAGAAAGATTTGTGGTAAAGCACTGGCAATCCAATGGAGTAAACCCGTTCCACGAAAGTGGCGTGGTCCTGTGATTAGCCAATTATATATGTGTTGAGTGGATTTCTCATACCAGTCCCATGACTGACTCGTAGTTTGTTTCACTTTCAAACTCGGGTGCCCCTTTTTCTACACGGGCAACCTTGTATTCAGGTTTAGCTGGTTCTTTCTGGATAGATGGAGCTGAAGATGGATTCTATCATTTATTTCTTTTTATGCTATTCAGCTCTTATTGTACATATTTTGTTTATTTCCGCTGTAGACATTTATGTATAGCTGAACTGTATTTGTACTAAGTAAGATCCTGTATACTGTGTAACTCTGATGATTACTTTTATCCAGTATATTTTGTTGTTCATTCTGGTGTATTTATTTAATTCTGTTCTGCTATTATATGTTTCTGTGTTATATTCCAAAGATAACCTTGTTTCCGTGAGAACGGGAAATCGGGTCGTCTCAAATACCGTTCGCGTTAAAATGACGCATATCTAATTAACATGGCTTCACATATTTCAATATTTTCGTGTCCATCCAAAATCGGACATCAAAATCATATTTTGATCTTTTACTGAATATTATTTTAATATATTCATTATTTTATTTTATCTAACACATGAATATTTTATTCAACACATGAATATTTTTATTCCTTTTTCTGAATATTATTTTTAAATATTCAGTATTTTAAAATATTTGTTATTCCCGAATTGGAATCAGACACAGTCAATTACCATATAGTGTTATTTATATGGATTTCATACAACACATGTATATAATAACAATGATACATAATCAACCATCATCCAAAGTGCATTCTACACTGTATAAGAATTAAATATAAATAGTTAACGTTTACAATAGTTTATTAACCAATCGATTGGCATACAACTAAACAATTGGGATTAGTGTACGTCAAATATCATCCTAATACCCGTGTGGGGTTCCAATCAACACACATAGATTTTATTTGTGCAGTTGGGTGATGTGTAACCCAATCAATATCAGTCAAATGAGTGTACATAAATAAATCCTCTAATTTGTAAATGAATATTTATTTACAGTTCAGGAGAATTTTACGCCTTTCATATATACGTTACAAATTATATTTTTAACGATAAAATATTTTATTCAACACATGAATTTTTTTATATAATTAATATATAAGTTAAAAATAATAACCATTATATTTCTAACATATTTTAGAAAATTTTGGCGGCATAACGACGCGAACTAGAACCGAAATAAGGTCTAGCCTTATCCCTCGCTTAATACTGGCTCGCGCCATACACATACCAATTCCAATCAATTCAATTAACATCCCAAACAAAATTCAACCAATTTATAAATAGGGTTGCCAGGCCCCATTAAATAACAATCAATCAAATAAAACAAACAACCAAACATCCATGGTTTCAATCAAAGGTGTCGGGTGCTACTAAGCACCGTCTGCATCCTAGTATATATTTAACTGCAGAAAAAATAGAGTGAGAAGTTCTCATGTTTGGGATCCACTCCGTCAGTCTTTATTGGACATTTGGATTTGGATTTGTTCCAGCGTGTTGTGTCCTTCACCGCATTTCCAACAAGATCTGTTTCATGCGATTTATATTAAAAATCATATTTTTAACTACGCTATATATATTTTAAAAATCATATTTTTATTTCACTACTATATATATAAAAATTATATTTTTATAACGTTATTCAAATAATAGAAATCATATTTTTCCATTAATAAAATTCATTTCTTTCCACAAATAAAAATCATACCTTTCCATATATAAAAATCATATCTTTCCATATATAAAAACTATATCTTTCCATATATAAAATCATAACATTCTATATATAAAATTCATAACTTTGCATTATTAAAAATTGTATTTTTAACTAACTAAAAATCATGTTATTAAATAACTAAAAATCGTATTTTTACCTAACTAAAAATCATATTTTTAAATCACTAAAAATCGTATTTTTAAATCACTAAAAATCACATTTTTATATAAGAATTAAAATCGGAAAATTTACAAGATTTTCTAGGGTTTTAGTTAGAGCTTGCGAGGTGCAGGGGGCGGCTGACGGTCAGAGGGTGGCGCAGTGGCTGGCGACGGGCTGTGGTGGGTCCTAGCGACGGGTTTGGGTGGAGGAGAGGCTTGGGTTCTTTTAGAAGAGAAAAGGAAGGAGGAGAACAGCGGGGGCGGAGGAGGAGGGATCTGGGAGGGGGCAGCTTCAGCGGTGGCGGTGGCTGCTGGGGAGAGGGGCGACTCGGGTTTAAGGCTCCGCCGGTTTTCCTTTTTTTATTTAATCTCGATTTGAAAATGAACGGGGGTGGGGGTAGCGTATAAGAGCCGTTGACTTTAATAATTAATTGTTTAATTTATTTCCAAAAGTTGTTTTTTCTTTCGAACTCCCAATCGAACCCACCGACTGTCATCTCTAGCTAGTTATCCCCATCCCGAACGAAATGGAATATGTTTCGTAAGCCAGTTCGATCGTTTCGATCAGTTTTTGTTTAAATTAAAATATAATTCACTATATATTTAATTTGAATGTATATTTTAATTTACCTGGGTCACATACTAACTCCAAAAATTTCAGGAAAATTATTTCTTGTTATGTTTTGATTATACGGTCCTAACAAAACTAAATTCATTAAATTTTGAGACCATTTGAAAAATGGTCATTTTCTTGTCGATCTAATTCAACTAAAATAAAAAAAATAGGCTTAAATTCACTATGTTCACATATCAATTCCAAAAATTATGAAAATTGGAATCTAGCAATAATTTGACATTCCGAATTCAACAAAAGTGGTTTCGTCGAAAAAGGAGGTCGTTTGCAAAATGGCTATTTTTAAGGGCCATATATTATATTAAAAAATATATGAAAATTCCATAGCGACTATTCTGAATTTTAAACTAGACATAGCTTTTAGTTCTCGTTATGAAATCTGGAATTTTCACATTCGTTAGAAAGATATAATTAAAAAGATTCAAATATTTTTGGTTTTACTAAAATCCATTTTATTCTGAATCCTTTACATTAATTTGAAATTTAAAACCGAAATTTCAAAGTACCGCTCCATTTCAAGATCGTTTTATAATTAAAATAAATTTATACATTCTAACTTCAATTTAAATAAATTTTTAGTTATTATTATTTAAAATAATTCATTTTAAATTCTTAAAATCCATTAAAATTGCTTAAATAAAAATTTTAAATTGGTTCTAAATATCCGGGTTGTTACAGAATTTCTTTGCTCATTCCTCTTGAAATTATTCCTTTCTCTATGTCTTAGGAATTTTCTATGATTCCTGGTCATTAATGTTATTTCTTCATCACCATCGCTGTTTGAGTCGGAATCTTTGGTTATTGCATTAAATGTTATTGATTTCTTTTTTGATGACTTATTTTCTTTCCTTCCTTGCATTTGGACTTTAAACGACATTAGATTTCCGATTAGTTCTTCAATTTTCATTATATTGATATCATTGGCCTTTTCAATTGAAACAGTCTTTTGATCCCAATCCGAATTTAATGAATTCAGGATTTTCTAACTTGATTTTCCTCATAATATATTTTTCCCAAAGCCATTAGTGAATGCATGATTTCCTGGAACTTGTAGTGCATATCAAAGATAGACTCATTGTGATTCATTTTAAATAATTCAAACGGATTAGTTAACATAGATATTTTAGTTTATTTAACTTTGCTTGTTCCTTCATGAGTCACTTGCAAAGTTTTCCAGATTTCATATGTAGATTTACAAATAGATACCCTATTGAATTCATTTCTATCTAGTGAACAGAATAAAATATTCATGGGTTTTGAATAATTTTGTGCATTGGCTTTCTAATCATTAGTCCATTATGCAAAATTAACGACAGGTTCAACATATTCAGTTTGTGTGATATTCCAATGTCTAATCCTATAGACTATAAATAAATTTTCATTCTACAAGCCCAATATGCATAATCACAACCATTAAATAGTGGTGGTCTAATTGTGGACCGACCCTCTATAAATGAACTTTTGGTATTGACAATACCAATGTTGGTTGCCATTTAAACTTTTCAAAAATTCAGATTATGATAACTTTGAAAACTAATGCTCTGATACCAATTGTTGAGGAATGTGGATTAAGAAACTTAGGGAAAACTAAACATTAAAGGGGAGATGGATAGTGTTTTATGGATTTCTTGAAATCTTTTAAGTTTTATCAGAATTTTACGCAAATCAAAGATATAAATAATCATATAACCAAACATAGATGCAAATAATAATAATATAAAGCAGTAAAAAGAAAGAACACACTGGGATTTCATTCTGGTTCGAAGTTATCGTACGTCCAGTCCCATACAACGCTGGGTTGATGTGGATTTCTTTTCAAATAATATCTAAATTGTTAACCCTGTTAGTAAAACGCAGCTCAAGGATCAATCATCGTGAGTCTGATCGGTTGAGCACCCTGGGTCGAACACCGCGGCTCGAGCATCCTGCGTCGAACACCGTAGCTCGAGCGCCATCCACATGAATGGTCGAGCAATGTTCACTTCAGTACCATGCTTGGTCAAGTAGTCCTTCTACCATCTTCAGGATTAGCCTGTTATTGCCTGGTTGCACGTACAATCAAGTGGGTCAGTATGTCATATAATAGAGCTTGGTCGCTCATGTTTCGGATCAACTAGGTTGCACACTCATGTCAGGGTTGAACGCTCCTACATGGCAGGGGTCGTTCGAGCATAACAATATATCGTTATAAGGTGTGCACCATCTTTTTGGATCAGCCATGATTTTATATATGTGCATGATGATATTATTATATGAACTTCGCATGATAAAGTCACTTGAACTACATGCAAATGTGACATGGCAGTACAATATGAAAAAGATGTACAAAACATGCCTTTGAATCAAGTCACGACAACGTGCTAAAAGGCTCGTTCATTGAGAAAGCCACATCACCCTAGTCGAGCAGCACTTAAAGAGAGTGGTCGAGCGGGCACGTTATGCCAAGGGTCCGACGGTTGAGGCCGTGTACCATCCATATATGTATATTTCACACGTACAAGTAACATGAACAGTGCATTAACCCAAGACATAACGTCACCATTTATACCATGTGGGGTCAACCAGAAGTTCACCTCTACAGGTCGGTCGAGCAACCTCCATGTTAAAGGGTCAAGCGGCATCCATGAACAAAGGGTCGAGCACCATGATGATACAGGGTTGAGCATGCATTATATAACGTGAAACAATAGTGCAAAGGCAATGGCAATAGCGTAAATTATGTACCTATTTTTGAACAGTACATTGATAGAATGGCAAAGCATGTAATTACTGGTCCCATTTTTGCAAAAGACAAAGGTAGCAACTGTAATATTAAAGGCGAATCACGTGTTTATTATATGAGGTCGGCCACCCAGTGAAATAAATGGCTTGCTCATGCATTCAACATGCAGGCTCGCTCGTGCATTCAACATGCAAGGTCGCTTGTGCATGAGGTTCCCGATCTGCTCGTGCATTTTATAACAACCTGGCTCCAGCTGTAAAGTATATCTCACCAGCTGTCCAGTGGTAGTTTCGTAAATATACCGACGAACGACCCTTACCCGGTAAGTGTACAAAATTGCCACCTGGTCCAAACTTCTCCTATAAATTCCCCATTTCACTACCATACAAGGGACCGATCTAAGCCACCCTGAAGGGCTGTCATTTAAGTTTTTCACCATTCTTAAGCTTCCCAAGCTCCATTAATGGCTTCCTAAGCTCACTCCTTCTTCCTCCAACATCAAGTGGACCTCATCTTCTCCAAACACCATTAACTCTCACTCAAGTTCAATCCAAGTGATCTCCAACCGCCATTACTCCTCTTTAAAACTCGGATCTAACACTAATTTCATGATGGAATCAAGAAAGATCATATAATCACGAGATCTAATCCATTCCTTCCCAAATTCAAGTGAGATCTAAAGCAAAAAGAGAATAGAAAGTGGAAAATCATTGTAAATAGAGAGAACTGATATAAGTGAGATGTATAAGATTATGAGTTTCTAAATTTCTCCATGATAATGAAAATCCTTGCTAAATTGGATGTAGATCTATTTTAGATCAAACCACTATAAAAATCCTTGTGTTCTTACTTACTTTTTGCAATTGTGGTCTCATTTTCTATTGATTACCATTTGGTGAAGTATGACTTATGTACCTTTGGTGTTTTGATCATTTTTCGTTCAAATATAATTTACAATCCTTGAATTTCGGGCTATAAGGGCGCAACTTAACTGTTTCAAAAGTACAATGAGACTCAGTTGATTTTTGGGCCATAACCTACACCTAATATATTTTCGGAACACAATTACACCTAGTCGATTTATACGGGACACAACCACACATTTTTAGTATCAATTTTGGAAGATAGACTCGAAAGGACTTGATCCTGCGATCTTTGATTATAGAAAGCCTATAACTCTTAAGTAGCACTTGAATTTTTGAGAGAGTTTGACAAGGAATTAGAAAGATATTGATATAATTCTCCTTGAAAATTGGTGGAGTATAAGTATATAATTTGAGAAATTAAGAGTACTAATGGAGAGAGAAGAATGTATGAAGAAGATGATTAAAAGATAGTTAAAAAATCAAATTTAGAAGCCTATTTATAGTCTTCCAACAGTCAAATCCTTTCAAAATAGTTTGAAATCAAAAGATAACTTTTCAAAATTTGAATTTGAAAACAACAGCTATTATGTCGACATACGAAAATGTATTTGTCGACATACCTTAGTAATTTTCAAAAAAATAAACTTTTGAACTAAATCAAATAACGATTAAATAAATTATGGTGATTCTTTGAGTTAAAATAAACTATATTTCTTTATATAAAAATAGAGTTTTTCAAGTACAAATATATATTAAAACATTAAATTAAGATGATTTAAAAATGATTAAAAACCGTATATAAAATGATATTAAAGCATACATATAGAACTATATATATATAAGAAATACTTTTAAACTTAATATTAATATAAAAAAGTAATTTTAAGACTTAAGTAACTATAATAAAACAAAGTATATAAATAAGAAATACTTAATCTAGAAATTAGAAGGTAAATTATATTTCAAAGCAGAAGTTAAAATAAATTTAAGAACAAAGAAATATAGATTTTAAATAAATAAGTAATTTTGAAATTATTAAGATAGGAATTAAAAATAGTAAGAAAAGAATGAAATAAGGATTCTATGCTAACCCAAGTTCTAACAAAATCTAGACTCAATTACTTTTGTTTCTTGAACTCTTGTTACGCACGGGTCTTGTATCTTGAACTCTTCTTCTTTGAAATATTCTAAACTGTAAATTCTTCAATAATTAATACCTACATATATTTCCTATATATGCACGAGCGCGTGCACACACACACATATCCAAGATAATAGTGTTAGTACATATTTTATTACAATAATAGTTTAAAAAAAGGTTTTTTCTATTTAAACAATCATTACAACCATCTCGATCTCTAGCAATAATCAGTAAAAACATATAAAATAAATTATGGATTTTTATAATGCTAGGGTTTTTTAGTTTTAAAGTTTAGGTTTGGGGCTAGGAGGTTTTGGCTGATGCTAGAATATGTGGCACGTCTAGTGGTGGCTGCTAAAGGTGGGAAGAGGAGACGAGAATGGGAGGACAGGTTTTAAGAGAAAAGGAAAAGGAAGGAAATAGTGAATTATTTTGAGAGAAAGAAATAAAAGAAGAAGAGTAAAGGTATACTAGTGTGTATTTTTTTTGAAGAGAACATGAATTTCGGGAAAGACTAAGTAGTCATGTATATGGAAAGGAAAAAGGAGGAAATGGCTGTGTAGTTTATTTATTTTTATTGATATGTATAAAAGAAGAGAGGGGGAGAAAGAAGGCAGTGAAAGTGATTTATTTCCCTAACATGTCTCTTCACATATAGTAAGTTACGAAGGAAATAAATTTGCTAACCAGGCACCAGGTGTTCGTTAAATCAACATGTATTTCTTATTCAAAATTCAGAAGTAAATCATATAGGAAAAGAGAATAACAGAAAGAAATAAATGCATGATTTATTACCTGACGCTGACTTTAGTAACTAGTGTGACTTTTCAAATTTCAAATCACATAAAATTATAATTTTAGAATTTACGGAACCTATTTAATTTGATAAAAAAGAATAAGGCACGGAAAATGGCTAGGAATACGCATAGACAATTTTGGCAATTTTGCAGATTTTTGTTGTCTTTTTCTTTTCTTTTCTTCAGAATATAAACAACAGGGTCTGGAAGAGAAGACATGTATACACACACACACACACACATATATACACGTGGAAATGGTTTGTTTTTGGAGAAAAATAATGAGGGGAAAGAAAAGAGGAATGAAGAAATAAAGGGATGGAAACTCTAGGAATTAAAATATGTAAATGAAATAAGGTGTGAAAATATAGAATGAAGGAAAAGAAATTTGTAGAATTGAAACAACCCACCTCCGTTAAGGTCACTCACTAAGGGAATGCCTTAACTTCGGTGGAGCACTTTTAGTACAAGATGCAGAAAAATTACAAGACAGACAAATAAAGTAGCGAAAAATAAATAACCTTTATTGATTAAAACAGCTTGTACAAAGATAGTTTTACAACACCAATACTTATAACTAGAAAGCATCTGTCTTGTTTAATATATAAAAAGCACAAACTGACAATGATATTCCCCAATAAAGCATGAGCCAGCCATAGCAGTAGAAAATGGAGTTCAAAGCAATGCGCCAAAGAATCTTCAAGGTCGGAAAGAGTAACGGCCCCAGAATGAGCTGAGCTTTTCCCTCCCTGACTACCTTAGGGGGGGGGGATGGAAGAAAAGAGGCAAAAGCAAACTAGGTCAGACATAAAGTCTGGTAAGTCTAGTGATTCTTAGTATTTAAACGAGAAAAAGGGTCATGACACGAACAAACTAAATATAAGACTAAACCATAGTAACAAGATAACATGGGATAAGCATGGGATATGGCAAGATAAACTTAATGCACCGATAAACTGAATGCACTGATAAACTGAATGCACTTCTACTCCTTCTCGGCTTCGCAACTACCCTGTTATACTGATTTCTATATCTCTGCACTACCTACTAGTGTCCAAACTAGTAATCTATGACCATATGATAGCGTGATCTGAATCCCCATATTTGAGGTTGCCTTCAGGTGTACATCTATTATGGGGATTCCATTTATTACCTAGATCTAATCTAGGGTTTACTATCGAGCGCTTCTAGTTTCAACCGGGGTTTACGCTACCCAGGGCCACTGGGGTTTATGCCACTTATTGAACACTTCTCGGATTTAGGGTTTACGCGACCTAGGTCCAACTAGGGATTATGCTACCTACTTTGTATTAATTTTCCATGTGTCTGTGTTAGTCGACCCTCTCTTGCATGTAGATACTCTGTGCTGGCCCCACCATAAGGTGTATCAAGCCTTATGATAGCGACTCGACATGACTCAAGATGCACAATGTATAACTACTGGTACCCAGTGCCTGCTTTTTCCACTCCGGAGTACGTGCACGTCCATAAACCATCGGAAACTACACTGACGTACCGCCTTCCGCTATTTTGACCGCTTATAATCAGCCTAGTAATCGCGCCCCACCCTGCCTAGCTCAGGGTACCGTGATACATCTATGTGGGTTACTGCTGAAATAGGTCCCCGTTACTAGGGTTTCCTACTGGTTAAGTTGTGGGCCTATATATATATATACTATATTACCCACCTACACGTGATGTACTTAACACTCCCACCGATTCAAGTATGTCTATTTAATGGTTAAGTTTGTGGGCCTATATGTACTAATATTACCTACCGATCCCGATACGTACTTAACTCTTCCACTGGTTCAAGCATGTTTATTTAATGGTTAAGTTTGTGGGCCTATATTACTAATATTACCCACCAACCCGATATGTACTTAACCCTCCCACTAATTCAAGTTGATATATATTCTTGGTTAAGTGTTATCCATTCATTCAAGTTAACTTAACCTGCCCACTCATCATGTTATATATATATATATATTGGTTAAGTGTTCCCCTTGTGTTACTGAACCCCTATCACATATCATGTTATATATATACTGGTTAAGTGTTCCTCTTGTGTTACTTAACCCTATCACACATCATGTTATATATATATATATATATATATATATATATTGGTTAAGTGTGTCCTATTAGCTTAACCTCACCCACTTGTCCAATTAACATGTTATGTGTTCTAAATTTACTTAACCTCACCATCTAGTCTAGTTAGCATGTTAAACGCTTACTTAACCTTACCTACTTGTCTAGTTAACATGTTATTATGGTTAAGTGTTCCCTTAGTTACTTAACCCCCCCACAAATCTTGCCTTGTTAACATGTTAAGTTGGTTAAGTGTCCAAATTAACTTGACCCCTATCAATCTTGTCTACTTAACATGTTGAATTGACTAAGTGTTTTCTCGATTACTTAACCCCACCATTCTTGTCTTTGTTAACATGTTATTACGGTTAAGTGTTTCCCTGATTACTTAACCTCACCATTTCTAGCTTGATTTATTCTTGAGCCTTAATTAATTAATTAATTAAAGCACCAACCACTCACATTAGACAGATATTGTTGTGGTTACTGGATGTGCGGTCGGTTCCAGGTAGATTTACACCACAACTCGTTCTAACCTCGGGTCTTTCTGGGCTTGATGCACTAACCACCCACATTAGACATGTATTGTTGTGGTCACTGGATGTGCCGGTCGGTTCCGGGCAGTTTTACACCACAACTCAGTCTAACCTCGGGTTAGGCATATTTGTCTTTTACTAAATTTACATATCTACTATTTATGTAAATTTTACGTAAATCAATTTAGCCTAGATCATATTCAATTGTCATGCAAATTAGCATACGTATATTCTATGCCCAAAACTTGATTTACCAATCAATTAACCCAACTTGTAGTTTATACAAATTTAGATTTAATATTCCCCTTTTACAATTCATTCCCAATCTAGATTAATATTCCAATTTACGGTTCATGTCAAAACTAGATTTAATATTCTAATTTTGCGTTTATGTCCAAAACTTGGTTTACAGTCCAATTACACACTTTACGGCCAATTAAATTTATCAATTTATGCCTAAGTCTAATATGCATGTAAATCATTCACTATTATAGCAAATTTAGATTATGCCAACATATTTTTTATGCCAAATTAACTTAATTAAGCTACGCCCAAATTCCAGCGACGTAATCGTACGTATAACATGATTTCACAAGTTTCTAAGTACTCATGAAATGATACTAATAGTATCAAAGCAAGGAATAGGGGATAAGCACGAGAATTGACATAAAAGAATAACCATGCAAGAATGAACCAAATACAAAAATAATGGTTCCAATGGGTTTGATGTACATAACAGTGAATAGGAATAAACTAGACAAGTTACACCCCAAAAAAATGAGATCCAACGTAATTAAGGGAATAGGCATAGGTGATTTGGTCCAACATAATGCCAGTTCGAAGTACAACCTAATAGGTTAATGGGAATATGCATAAGTCACTGACTACAATAGTTATAGGCAATTAACCACAATAGTCATGGGCGACTAATCACAATAGTTTCTTAATCAATGTCATAGGCAATAGTCTCATAGTCATGAAACATATGCAATAGTCTCAAAATTATGAATCATAGTCATAGTCATAGGCAACAGTCTTATAGTCATAGTCATATGTAATAGTCTCTTTGTCATGAATCATAGTCATAGGCGATAGTTTTATCGGCAACAGTTTCATAGTCATAGTCTTAGGCAAAAGTCCCATAATCATAGTCATTGGCAATTAGCCACAATAAGTTCTAGACCACAATCGAGAATCAGATCCAAAGGCATAGATAACGTTAGATTTGACATCAGCATGAATCAAAGATAATTAACTTGCAAATAGGCACAGTTCTATATTTTAATTTATTACATTCACGAGTCCAATTACACGTTCAAATCTAAAGAATAACCGAACTTACAGTGATCAGTTTAGAAAAGGATAATAAGATAGCGTTGTGGTGATTTGCTATGATTCGCGTGACATTGCTCAAAGCCATTTAATTAGCCATTGATTCCCTTCTTGAAGCTTTAACTTGATTTGGATCCCCAATTTGAAGAAGAACTGTAACTTGTTTTAGTGGAGAATAAAATTTATTTTAATGGTAGAGGCTTGAAAAGAGAGAAACAGCATGTAGATGCCTCAAAGAATTTGTGTGGAGAAACCTTAGGTCTAGGCATTCTTTTATAGGTGTAGAGATTGTTTTAGAGCCATTAGATCGCCTAGAAGCCATCCGGTCCGTCCAGAATAGGTCAAAATTGTTGCAGTCCAGATCTGGAAAAACAGGGAAGGTCGACCCCCTGGTCGATCTATAGGGGGGAGGTCGACCCCCTTATCGACCTATGTACACAGGTCAACTCCCAGGTCGACCTCCTGGTCGACCTCGGTCCTGGGCGGGAAATTTCCCGCCCAGCCCGGGTGTGTGTTTTGAATTCGAATTTTGGATCCGTTTTTATTTATTTAAATTCTTGAAACTTCTAAAGGCCATAACTTCTTCAAACAGAGTCCGATTTACGCAAACTTGGACTCTATCTCAAGCAGAATTTCGAGACGAACGCAATGGCGTAACCTATTTCCCTTAATTCTTCTTCTAAAAATTATTTATACTTTAATTTGTGAAACTTAATGTTACCGAATTACGTGGTGTTACATTCGCCCCCCTTAAAGGATTTCATCCCCGAAATCTTCAAGTTAGGAAGAATGTGTCCTACCATTCAGTCATCCATCTACTCAACCATTCAATCACAGGCATTCATTATCTGTAAAAAGATTTCTAGTGCTTTCATGTTCATATGCATAATGTGTGTATATGTCCTTATCTAATGCAAAATCAGGTGGTCTACTGATTCAGTTGACCTCCTTAATGCGAATTATGTCAGTGCCATGCATCCAATATGTATGCAATCCCAACGATACATATCATTTCTATATGAGTGCACAAACATTCACTCAAATGCAACACATCAAGTTCAATCCATAAACAAATACATATATGCAAATGCAATATGAAAGCGACTGGGCCGATCTAGTGCCTAATGTGTGTATATGCATCCACGAGCAACCACTAGCAACCACTTGCAATCATCAATCATAACATGTTTCAAATACATGTTTATATCCATTGGTTTCTACCTAAGGATCACGAAGATAGAACCTAGAGGATATACTTAAAAAGATGGAAACAAGAATGCCTAAAATTCCTAGCAAAAGAGATCAAGGATATACCCTCAAGAAAGAGGGTATGATGCGCGTATCTAGTCTTCCGTCTTCTAAGTCGCATCTTCTTGAGCTTCACTCCACTGTACCTTATCAAATTTAACTTCATGGTTGCGAAGCTTCTTGACCTCCATTTCCAAAACCCACTAGTAAAGATAGGCCCTCGATCACTTACCATGCTAATGGGTATCCAATGTAGTCGAACTATCTTTCCAAGATAAACAGATATTAACCATGATATCAAGTGTATATTCTAAGATGATTAGAGGTCTCACCTCTACTTAGCTTATCCATCATGCTGCAAGTCTGAGGATCTAAAGCTAATGGTTACTATGTGCTTATTACGTCTCTTAAGGTCAGTCTTTATTCTACTTAGGGCGTTTGCCACAACCATTTATTTCTCACGCAAACCATCCTAGTCGAACTCGACATCCCTCAAGTACAAGCCCCAAAGGCCTAAATCAATATCAGACAAGCACCCAAGGAATACCTTCTTCGAATTTGGACGATCTATGTGAGATGATACCAACAAAACAACCAAACAATTGAGCATTTTACCAACTCTGGCTATCCTCGCCAATCTTGCTCCAGAATTATCGTTGATCGCATAACTAACTTTGCAGTGTCATCTAGATACATGCAGAAGTCTGTCTCGAATTTTAGGGGGAAAACCCCTACCCTAATCAAAACATCTTGTGTACTCATGGACGACCCCAATGGATCGAAAATCGTTGATAGATAAGTAAAGTGATTCTAGGTAGCTAAGAAAAACTGATCCTGTAATGACCCGCATTGGCAGAGGTATTATAATTAATTTATTTAATTATATAACTAGTGATTTAGGGAATTAAATCATCGTTAATTAACTTATAGTGAATATTTAATTAAATTAAATAATAGAATAATATATTTAATTCAGAAATAATCAAAATATTGGAAATCACAATATTCTGTGAACTGGGTCGTCCCTAGGATTTAGTTCAGCTTAGAGTTGAATTATATTGACGAATATATTCAATCGACGTCAGTTTGAAACGTAGAATTATAATATAATTAAAATCGAGCTTGAAATGGCGCTGCAGTTCGTAAATTGGCGATTCGAACTTCAACTGAATATACAGGATTCGTTTTAAGCCGGATTTCTGTGAAACAAGAAACGTGTGGAGCTGGTGGAGTATATCTTTCTAGTGGAAGAGAAAAATTGTAACACCCCACGTCCATTAATGTCACTCACAAAGGGAATGCATTAACTTCCATGGAGGTTTTAAGTGAATATAGAACAGAAAAATTACAAGACAGATAATAAGTAGTACTTGGAAATCTAAAACTTTATTTCATTGCAGCGGAAATTAAACATGTTTGTTACATCAGAAAACCATAAATCAGAGTCAAGTACAATATCCATCTTGATAAAACAAAATACATAATCCCATTACATAAATAGCCATTAAAGAAGATAACAAGCTGGACTTTACTTCAGTGGTCCAAGCTTTCCAAAAGAGAGATAAAGCAATCCAATCAAACTCTGCTAGAGCTGGGCCCACCCTGAGGACCTGGAGAAGGGGGGGAAGGATAGAAATAGAGGGGGTTATACATAAAATCTGGCGAGTATGATAATTCTAACAATACTATTATCAAAATAACTAGACTAAGGCATAAGCTGGAAAACAAGGAAATGTCTATGAACCATTGGGTATGGAAGAGCGGCTAAAGATAACGTTAAAGGCACACCTAATACGAATTACACTGCACCAGTCACCCTAAAGGTCGATCCCACTTGCTTCACTTAGAAATTATATAAATAGCCTTGCGTACCCCTAGGTGACTACATAGGTGCCGCCTGCCCCTATCTCCACTAGGTGTACCCCACTACCCACTTTCGATTGGCTCCCTACTCGTAGATACCCGTGCTGGCCCCACAGTGGGGTGTATCACTCCCCTAAATTGGCAACCCGATACAACTTGAGAATGCACGACTTATACCTACACGATGCAACAACGTCTTACCTACCAGCCCGGGTCCACACACGCATATGAAACCCGTTGGACTTGCGTTGTCACCGCTACCCCGTTTGGCCTCTTATAGTCAAGCCCAGTATGCGTGTCCCATCCTCGACTTGGGTCGAGCCCACAAAGATATGTTTGGGATACTGGTTGAAATGGGCCCCCACAAGCTACCCACCTAAGCTTGTCCACTAGTACATCCCACTTAACCCTCTTAGTCATGTTCATTTACATGTGTGTTTGGTTAAGTCTTACTAATCGTATTTCAAATGCCACTAAAGGCACTCACTAGACTCCTCATGCCACCCAAGGCACCTACTTAACCCCCATGTCCCACCTTACATGTTTATCTGATTAAGTATTTCTTAATTCATTCAGGCCATAACCTCATAAAGACCTCTCACATTAGACTGGCATTTATGGCAGCTGGATTTGCCGGGCGGGTCCGGGCAGTCTTACACCATAAAAGAGTCTAACCTCATGTCTTTACAACTATTATGCTTTAGTTTGGGCCTTGGACCTCTCACATTGGGCTGACATTTGTGACTACTGGATTTGTCGGTCGGGTCCGGGCAGGTTTACGTCACAAACGAGTCCAACCTCGTGTCCTAAGCATTGATTATCACTTATAATCTTTTACCCCAGTTTTAAATATATCCCTATTCAAATCATTAATTACTTCCAATTTTAATGATGTCCATAATTGACTCAATTATGGCCATTCACTTATGGTATGCAAAATCATATCAATTGCACCCCAATTTCTTAATATTAAATCCTTAATATTACCCCTACCCCACGTTATACGTTCGTTTATTCAACGCAGAATATACGTTAGACTCGAATAGTCTAACTCATAGCACAAAGATAAATTATCACAACATATAGACAAATAAAATAGACCTAATCATAATAGGGGTGAAACTTGCACGAAACTACACATGTCTTGGATCTAAAGGTGTTAACTTGTTTAGTAAAATGTCACAATTCACATAATATGATCATAATCCAAATTCATGTATGGACTTCCATATGTGGTTTAGGCGACATAATGATGGTGTGAACTAGCATCTAACACATAGAATTCACATATGTCATAGCATAATTCTCGATGTCATAATTCTAGGTCTAAATAGATGTCATGGCATATGTTCATAATCTTTACTAATCAATCTAAATTGCATACATGATTTGTCATATAGATCAACATAGCCCAAATATTATGATTTGATTAACATGAACTAATTAGCATAGATAATAACATCATGACTTTATAACATGTATGATTTATCACAACTTAGCATAGAAAATTACAGCCTATACAATATCATCATAGCATGATTTACAACATATAGGATATCATCATCACATAACATAGGGTTTACAACATACATGATAGCATAAGGTTTACAACAACATATATGACAATTCACATCATTTTCTTATGATCCATATCACAACTTAATCTAATTAGTTTGCAATAATCTTGTTAAGATCATCATACTCACAATTAGAAGAGAAAGAGAGTCTTGATTTTCTTTAGAGTTGAGTAGAATTAGGGTTTTGATTAGCTTTCTTCCTTCTTAGTTGGCGGCGGCTACACTGAGTTCCATGGCGATGGCATGACGGCGGCTATTCTATTTTTCATGTGAATTAGAGTGAGAGACTACCTAGGTATATATAGAGTTTAGGTTTTATTTAGGCCATCAGAACAACTCAGAACTAACCTGAACCGTTTAATTTTCCAACTCAGCCCTAAAGACAAATCAGCAGCTCAAGATTGGGCTCAATCAAACCCAAGCCGACTGGACCAGGTCGACACCCAGGTCGACTCCCCAGTCGACCTGGGGGGGTGTCGACTCCCCAGTCGACCTGGGGTGCTGGGCAGGAAATTTCCCGCCTAGCTTGTTCGACTTCGAATTTTGAATTTTAATTTTTCTGAAATCTGTTTTGAATTTTCTGAAACTTCCGATGGCCATATCTCCTTCATACGGAGTCCAAATCATGCAAACTCGGACTCTATTTCAACCAGAATTCCGAGACGAACACAATGGCGCAACCCATTTCCAACAATTCTCACGTCCGAGATTAGTTATTCTTTAATTTGTGAATATTAATATTAACAGAATTACGGGGTGTTACATTCTCCCCTCCTTAAAGTATTTCGACCCCGAAATCTTCAAGTCAAGAAGAATGTATATCCTAACATCCAATCGTCCATCTACTCAACCATCAAACACAGGCATCCATTGTCCTTATAGACTTCTAATGCTTTCATGTTTAAATGCACAGTGTGTGTACATGTCCATATCTAATGCAAAATCAGGCGGTCCACTGATTCAGTTGACCTCCTTAATGCAAATCATGATAGTGCCATGCGTCCATTATGTATGAAAAAGTTCCTTAATGCTACATATTATCTCTATATGCGTGCACAATCATCATTGGAATGAAGCATCCATATGATAAAACAATCATCATAGATCCATTTTACTAAATACATCCATATATATGCAATATGCAGTATGAAGTGACTGAGACGATCTAGTGCCTAATAGTGTGTGTATATGCGTCCACGAGCAACCACTAGCAAACACTTGCATCCACTTTGCATCCATCATACATAACATGTCTTAAACACATGTTTCAACCATAGGATTATCCTAACTAAAGGTCAAAGATACTAGCAAGAGGACATACTAAAGATAAGATAAGTTCAAGCTAAGCGATAAAGGAGAAATTAGAAGACATACCCTAAAAAAAAGGGTACAACGAACGCATCTTTGCTTCTGTCTCCCAAGTAGCGTTGCTCTCATCATCACCCCATTGCATTTTGACTAGTCTGACCTCTTGATTCTCAACTTCTTGATCTCCGATCCAAGAATGCATGTAGGAGCTCGTCGAATCGTCGCATCACGCTCTATCTCCACCTCTCTAAGCAAGCTCGGCTCTACCACTTCCGCGGTCTCGTGCTAGCACTTCCTCAAATGTGACACATGGAATACGTCATGTACACCACTAAGTCTCTCAGGCAACTCCACTCTATACGCCATCCGTCCAATCTTCTCCTTAATAGGAAACGGCCCTACGAACCTTGGTGCTAATTTCCCAACGGACCCAAAGCGAACAACATTCCGTAATGGCGACACTTTGATAAAGACCATGCCCCCAACGTCAAACTCAAGATCTGTCCTCCTTTTGTCTGCATAAGATTTCTGTCTATCTTGCGCCGTCTTCATCCTCCTTCGAATCAAGTCGATCTTTTCCGAACTCTCTCTAATCATATCGGGCCCAAGTAAGATCTTATCCGTAGATTCCCACAAACATGTAGGTGAACGACAAGGTCGTCCATAAAGAGCTTCGAAAGGTGCCATGCCAATGCTGGACTGAAAGCTATTATTATATGCGAACTCCATCAATGGAAGATGCTCTTCCCATGTACCCCCAAAGTCTAGGATACATAGCCTCAAAAGATCCTCTAGAATGCGATTCACCCTCTCGGTCTGGCCGTCCGTCTGAGGATGATATGCGGTGCTCAAACATAACTGAGTCCCTACCGCCTCTTGCAATCTCTTCCAAAATTCGCTAGTGAAGATAGGATCGCGGTCGCTTACTATGCTAGAAGGAACACCATGCAAACGAACTATCTCTTGAACGTATACAGAAGCTAACCATGGAGCAGTCCTCTTACTCTTCACGGGAATGAAATGGGCGCTCTTAGTAAGTCTGTCTACTATAACCCAAATCCCTGTATTACCCTTCCTTGATCTTGGTAATCCATCCACAAAATCCATCGAGACACTTTCCCATTTCCATAGTGGAACCTCCAATGGGTGAAGCAACCCACCGGGTTTCTTTTGCTCCGCTTTTACTTGTTGGCACACCAAGCATCTAGCGACATGCTCGGCCACATCCCTCTTCATACCGGCCCAATAGAAAACTCGCTTCATGTCTTTGTACATCTTGTCCCCGCCGGGATGAATGGTCATCTTCGAATGATGTGCTTCGTCAAGAATAGCCTTCCTCAAACCTTCGTCTCGAGGTACACAAAGTCTACTATCCCTACGTAACCAACCCTTATCATCTAGGGTATACCTACGGAGATGGCTTGATGACTCCCCTCTTTTGAGCTTTTCTGCTAACTCAACCAACTGTGGGTCATCTCGATGTGCCTCACCAATTCATCCCAAAAGCGTAGGTATGACCTCCAAGGATGCTAGCAAACCGGGTACAAAGTCAACGGAAGGTCTAAAGTCAAACGTACAAATGAATTCTAAGTTTCGCCGCTCAACAAACAACGGACTCAAGGACAGCCTTTTCCTACTTAAGGCATCTGCCACCACGTTACCCTTGCCAGGGATATATGCTATCTCGAAGTCGTAGGATGCTAAGAACTCCATCCACCTTTGCTGCCTTAAGTTCAATTCCTTCTGAGAGAATAAGTATTTTAAAGATTTGTGGTCAGTGAATAATTCGAATTTCTCACTAAGACCTAAGCGCGAAAAAAATAGCGGCCAACTCTAGGTCATGCGTAGGGTAATTTCTTTCATGCACTCTCAACTGCCTTCCACCATAGGCTATTACCCTTCCCTCTTGCATTAGGACTGCGCCTAGTCCTGTCCCATAAGCGTCAGTATAAACGGTAAATGGCTTACTCCCATCTGGCAGCACTAAGACTGGAGCTGAGGTCAAAGCTCTCTTCAAACGTTGGAACGCATCATCACAATCTACGTCCCATGCGAAGACTAGGTTCTTCTTCGTCAGGCATGTCAATGGAGCTGATATCCTAGCGAAGTCTTTGATAAACTTCCTATAGTAGCCAGCCAACCCCAAGAAACTCCTTACTTCGGTGCCATTTTTAGGAACCTTCCAATCTTGGATGGCCACCACCTTCGCGGGATCCACAGCTATCCCTTCTTTGGAAACCACGTGCCCTAAGAATCGCACTTCCTCTCTCCAGAAGTGACACTTAGTAAATTTAGATTTAATGTTATGCGCTCGTAGAGTCTTCAACACTTCCCTAAGGTGTAGGAAAAGCTCTTCTTCATTCTTAGAAAAGATCAAGATGTCGTCTACAAAGACCACCACGAATTTATTAAGGTACTCCCTAAACACCCTACTCATTAAATCAACAAAGTATGCGGGGGCGTTTGTCAAACCGAAGGGCATCACTAGCCATTCATAGAAACCGTCCGGAGTCCTAAAGGCAGTCTTGTCTATGCTATCCTCAGCCACTCTCAACTGATGGAAACCAGTGGCTAAGTCCAACTGCGAAAACAATGAGGCGCCAACTAACTGATCGAAGAGATCGTCAATCCTCGGCATTGGGTGTCTGTTCTTCTTCATAAGCTTATTAAGTTCTCTATAGTCCACACAAAGTCTAAGGGACCCATCCGCCTTCGTGGCAAGTACTACTGGAGCACCCCACTCCGATATACTATGTCTTATGAACCCCTTCTCAAGCAACTCCTTCACTTGCTTATCGAGTTCCCTCCTTTCACGAGGAGCCGTGTGGCGTACTAGCAAAGATACGGGTTTGCATTATCCACAAGATATATTCGAAAATCTATCTCCCGCTTCGGAGGCAAGCCCTTCACCTCCTCAAACACATCCGAGTATTCTCGGACCACTCTAACAGATCGTAGATTTTCCACCGACGCGTCAAGCGACTCTAGATAACTTAGCATAACGGAATTTATGGGATTACAAAAGATTTCGAGAGTGTTGCCAAGGCGAGTCACGAGCCTAACTACTCTCCTTTCACAATCAAGAACGACCCCATTTCTGGATAACCAATCCATTCCTAAAATTGGCCCATAGCCCGTGAAGCCCAAAACATAAGCATCACATCTAAACTCAACGCTAAGTATAGAAATTTTCAAATCCAAACACCTCATGGACAAATAAGCTGAGCCCCTAATTGGATTCGAAACAACTAAGGGATCATCTACTAAACTGGTGTTTAAGTGTAGTGATTCAACTAATGATGTAGAGATAAACAAATGCGATGCGCCCGAATCGAATAACGTACGGACAGGATGATCAAACAGAAAAACTAAGCTTTCAACAGAAATGGTTCTACCTCGTTCTCGCAGCGGTGGGACCGCGAGAGCCTGAACTTGTCCCCTTGCCTGCCCTAGTGCCATAAGAGCCTGCACCCGTCCTCCAGAGGTAGACCCTGCCCTCTGCCCCTTCTTTGGGCAGTCCTTCACTAGATGTCCCGCTTCACCACAGTGAAAACAGCCAGTCTTCTTTTTCTTTCTGCAATCCTTGCTGAGATGGCCTGGTGTCCCACGGTTAAAGCATCTTTTCTTCCCTTTTCCATTATTGTCTTTACCACCCTTCTTGTTTTGCTGTTGTGGTTTCTTCTGATCCCCTTTCTTCTCGGGTGCCTTATTAGCATTAGCGCCTTTCTCCTCGTGCATGAGTGCCATGTCTACTAGCTTGTCAAATGTGGCCCCCATAGGGATGTGGGTCATAGCCAACCCTTGCAACGGCTCATTCAAGCCATTAACGAACCTCAGAGACTTCTTCTCCGGCGTGTTCACTAAGTCCAAGCCAAACCTTGCTAACGGATTAAATTTGTTGACATATTCTTTCACTGATGAGCTTCCTTGATTCAATGTCAAGAACCTTTCCATATATAGATTCTCTTCTGCCCTTGAGAGAAACTTTGCCTCAAACCTACGCCTGAAATCCGCCCAAGAATCAACAGGATGCTCACCATTAGTGACCTCCTACCAAAACGAGGCCTCTCCATTCATTAACCAAGCTGCTAATTTGACTTTCCTCCCTTCTTCTACTTCAAATATTTCTAGCAATTCTTCCACCTCCTTAAGCCAATCTCTAGCTTCCACAAACGTTTCTGACCGTTGAAAAGGTTTTCCACCCATAGCCTTAAATTCCTTGCATGTCTTTGCAAAAGTATCGGCGCGAGGAGGAGGAGGAGCGGGTGCAACTGGTGGTGGAGGAACATTGGGTGGACCTGCAGCGGCCCTAGCCTCTAATAACCTCCTATACCATCCTGGTATGGTTACACCATCCGGAAGGTTAAGATCTTCAGCCATGCTGAAACGATAAAGGAAAGATTCAAAATGGAGAATTCGAAAGATAAGGATATATGGCTATTGGGGATTATGCTTTTCATAAAAACTTTCCTCTTTAAATTACTCATCAAGACATGTTTTTGAAAACACTTCTTCCAAAAATACTTTAGAAAAATAGTTTTTCTAAAATTTTTATCTGTTCTGGTAACCTTAAGCTCTGATACTACGTGTAACACCCCACATCCATTAATGTCACTCACAAAGGGAATGCATTAACTTCCATGGAAGTTTTAAGTGAATATAGAACAGAAAAATTACAACAAGACGGATAATAAGTAGTACTTGGAAATCTAAAACTTTATTTCATTGCAGCGGAAATTAAACATGTTTGTTACATCAGAAAACCATAAATCAGAGTCAAGTACAATATCAATCTTGATAAAACAAAATACATAATCCCATTACATAAATAGCCATTAAAGAAGATAACAAGCTGGACTTTACTTCAGCGGTCCAAGCTTTCCAAAAGAGAGATAAAGCAATCCAATCAAACTCCACTAGAGCTGGGCCCACCCTGAGGACCTGGAGGGGGGAAAAGGATAGAATAGAAGGGGTCAGACATAAAGTCTGGCGAGTATGATAATTCTAACAATACTATTATCAAAATAACTAGACTAAGGCATAAGCTGGAAAACAAGGAAATGTATATGAACCATTGGGTATGGAAGAGCAGATAAAGATAACGTTAAAGGCACACCTAATACGAACTACACTGCGCCGCACCAGTCACCCTAAAGGTCGATCCCACTTGCTACACTTAGAAATTATATAAATAGCCTTGCGTAGCCCTAGCTGACTACATAGGTGCCGCCTGCCCCTGTCTCCACTAGGTGTACCCCACTACCCACTTTCGATCGGCTCCCTACTCGTAGATACCCGTGCTGGCCCCACAGTGGGGTGTATCACTCCCCTAAAGTGGCAACCCGATACAACTTGAGAATGCACGGCTTATACCTACACGATGCAACAACATCTTACCTACCAGCCCGGGTCCACACACGCATATGAAACCCGTTGGACTTGCGTTGCCACCGCTACCCCGTTTGGCCTCTTATAGTCAAGCCCAATATGCGTGTCCCATCCTCGACTTGGGTCGAGCCCAGAAAGATACATTTGGGATACTGGTTGAAATGGGCCCCCACAAGCTACCCACCTAAGCTTGTCCACTAGTACATCCGACTTAACACTCTTAGCCATGTTCATTTACATGTGTGTTTGGTTAAGTCTTACGAATCGTATTTCAAATGCCAGTAAAGGCACTCACTAGACTCCTCATGCCACCCAAGGCACCTACTTAACCCCCATGCCCCACCTTACATGTTTATCTGGTTAATTATTTCTTAATTCATTCAGGCCATAACCGCATAAAGACCTCTCACATTAGACTGGCATTTATGGCATCTGGATTTGCCGGGCGGGTCCGGGCAGTCTTACACCATAAAAGAGTCTAACCTCGTGTCTTTACAACTATTATGCTTTAGTTTGGGCCTTGGACCTCTCACATTGGGCTGACATTTGTGACTACTAGATTTGCCGGTCAGGTCCGAGCAGGTTTATGTCACAAACGAGTCCAACCTCGTGTCCTAAGCATTGATTATCACTTATAATCTTTTACCCCAGTTTTAAATATATCCCTATTCAAATCATTAATTACTTCCAATTTTAATGATGTCCATAATTGACTCAATTATGGCCGTCCACTTATGGTATGCAAAATCATATCAATTGCACCCCAATTTCTTAATACTAAATACTTAATATTACCCCTACCCCATGTTGTATGTTCGTTTATTCAATGCAGAATATACGTTAGACTCGAATAGTCTAACTCATAGCACAAAGAAAAATTATCACAACATATAGACAAATAAAATAGACCTAATCATAATAGGGGTGAAACTTGCATGAAACTACACATGTCATGGATCTAAAGGTGTCAACTTGTTTAGTAAAATGTCACAATTCACATAATATGATCATAATCCAAATTCATGTATGGAATTGCATATGTGGTTTAGGCGACATAATGATGGTGTGAAATAGCATCTAACACATAGAATTCACATATGTCATAGCATAATTCTAGATGTCATAATTCTAGGTCTAAATAGATGTCATGGCATATGTTCATAATCTTTACTAATCAATCTAAACTTGCATACATGATTTGTCATATAGATCAACATAGCCCAAACATTATGATTTGATTAACATGAACCAATAAGCATAGATAATAACATCATGACTTTATAACATGTATGATTTATCACAACTTAGCATAGAAAATTACAACCTATACAATATCATCATAGCATGATTTACAACATATAGGATATCATCATCACATAACATAGGGTTTACAACATACATGATAGCAAAAGGTTTACAACAACATATATGACAATTCACATCATTTTCTTATGATCCATATCACAACTTAATCTAATTAGTTTGCAATAATCTTGTTAAGATCATCATACTCACAATTAGAAGAGAAAGAGATTCTTGATTTGCTTTAGAGTTGAGTAGAATTAGGGTATTGATTAGCTTTCTTCCTTCTTAGTTGGCGGCGGCTACACTGAGTTCCATGGCGATGGCATGACAGCGGCTATTCTATTTTTCATGTGAATTAGAGTGAGAGACTACCTAGGTATATATAGAGTTTAGTTTTTATTTAGGCTGTCATATCAACTCAGAACTAACCTGAACCATTTAATTTGCCAACTCAGCCCTAAAGACACATCAGCAGCTCAAGATTGGGCTCAGTCAAACCCTAGCCGACTGGACCAGGTCGACACCCAGGTCGACTGCCCAGTCGACTCCCCAGTCGACCTGGGGGGGGGGGTGTCGACAGCCCAGTCGACTCCCCAGTCGACCTGGGGTGCTGGGCGGGAAATTTCCCGCCTAGCCTGTTTGACTTCGAATTTTGAATTTTAATTTTTCTGAAATCTGTTTTGAATTTTCTGAAACATCCGATGGCCATATCTCCTTCATACGGAGTCCAAATCACGCAAACTGGGACTCTATTTCAACCAGAATTCCAAGACGAACACAATGGCGCAACCTATTTCCCACAATTCTCACGTCTGAGATTAGTTATTCTTTAATTTGTGAATATTAATATTAACAGAATTACGGGGTGTTACAAAAATCGGATTTCGTCGTGTAGATTTTGATTTACGTCCAAATCAAATTTTAGAAAAGTCGCTATGGAATTCCTTTATAATTTATAAAGGAATTATTTATATTCTAAAAAGGATTTAAATATAATCGAATATCGATATAACTCTGATCATGAAATATCGAGTTAGAAATTCATATAGGAATATTCTGAAGCTGTATGGTATTCCACTGAGAATATATACGATAATATTTATGTATAAATATTTAATTTAATTATATTTAAATATATTTATATATTTAAAAGGGTTATTTAGGGCTTTAAAAATAGCCACTTTTGCAAACGAAGTCGGTATTCGACGAAACTAATTTTTGTTGGATCCGCAATGTCAAATAGTTGTTAGATTTCCAGTTTCGTGATTTTTAGAGTCACTGTGTGGTCGTTCGGATTTTTAGAGTGAGAAACAGTCAGTATTTCGATGGTTAAAAATACGCTGTGTGAGCATCCGAAGTCGGAATTCGACGAAACCAGATTCGTTGGGACCGTAATGTCGAACTCTAGCTACATGCCAATTTTCATGATTTTTAGATATTGTGTGTGATCACACGGATTTTTTAGAAGGTTAAAACAAATATAAAGCAATAAAAGAAAATATCTAAACCCAATTAACGGTCAAAATAGAGGCCACGTACACATCATTTTCATCCACACATAAAACCGTCCCCCTATAAAGGAATTCTCCAAGCCGCCACACAGAAAAAAGAAAACATGAAAACTCGAGTTCCTCAAAATCAAAAGAATTCAAATCAAATCTTATAAATCCAACTATAGGTATATTCGATATGCTGTGGAGTTTCTCTCCATTTTGATATCAGTTTCAAGTGGTGCGATGTGGGTTTGGTTCGCACTAATTTTTCCAGCAAAGGTAGGGTTCGGGTTTGATCCAAAACAAGGAAGAAGTGATTCATTTCAATGTTGCTTTTGGATTGGTGAGGGGTTTTGGCACCTTGTTCTTAAATTCGAGGGAGTTCTACATATGTTTATGTCGTGCGATGATTTTGCAGCAGCTCGGAGACATAAATTCGCACCTGGAGGCTCGAGTTCGAAGGGTAGTGTTTTGGTATGATTAGATAGAGATTTTGACGAGAAATATATTGGTGAAATTTGTTTGTGGATTAAAGAGAAGATGAAGTTGAGATTGGGAATCAAGGAAGTTGGGTTTTTACTGGAAATGGGAATAAGAGGAGCGACGGGTTTCAAGTCAACGGGGAAGAAAGGAGTGTAGCGGGTTGGTTCTCGTTTGGGCCTGAATGGATTGGGTATGGCCCAATATTAAATAGATTAAAGTTTTTATTTAAATTAAAGTGTATTTATTTGTATAAGTCATAACTTGACCATACGATATCGAAATCAAACAAATCAGGATCCGATATGATCGTATGGACGGACACTACCCAATGGAACTGACTGGGAGTGGATTGGAGCTCGTTTGAATTTATGGCGAAATAAACTGTTTGATTCAGATCAAACAACAGTTTATCGTTCTTTAACGATGAACTACCAATGTGAGTAAATCTCACTAACTCTGAACAGTTTATAATTTCATGTTGTATTTTTAGAACTGTTAAATATTGGCTGATTGACTGTGTGTTGACTGTTTGATTGAACTGCTAGTTAGTTAGTTGAATTTCTATATTGATTCTGTTTAACAGAACATATCACATAGTGATGTTGATTTTATTGTGCAACATCTGTGGATGCAGGGAAACAGGTTGGAGGAATCCGACTGGATTCCTCAACAGTTATTTTATTGTTCTTCATATATTGATATATGATGTGATATATAATCTGTTGTTGATTATGTGTGTTTGGACGATAATTATCGTTGTTATATGGTGTGTTAAATACCATAAGAAATACCAGAATGGGGAAAAGGGATTTTCAAAGTATATTTTGAAAATAATTTATTTATATAAAATCAATGGATTTTATATTGTTAAAGGAAAAGGATTTGAATAAAAGAAATATATTTGTAAATCAAATATAAAGAAATTATATTTGTCAAACAAATATAAAGGGATTTATTTATAAATCAAATATAAAGAAATTATATTTGTTAAACAAATATAAAGGGATTTATTTATAAATCAAATATAAAGGGATTATATTTGTTAAACAAATATAAAGGAAAATATTCGTAAAACAAATATAAAGGAAAATATTTGTCAAACAAACAGAAAGGATAAATTTATGAATAACAGTTTATAAATTAAATAAACATTTATCATTCGATAAATGGAATATATAAGTCTGAATTTATATAGATAAGAGATATTGGTTTTAACACAGATAGTTTAAATAGAATGGGTACACAACACTTGTGTAAGTGAAGTAACGTTATTAAAGAGAACATTTATAAAGTGAAGAACCGTTACCAAAAGTAAATCTTTATAAATGAATAAACGTTATCAAATAGGAGTTATTCGAATAAGAGTAATCAATTAGAGTTAGAAGTGATCGATTAGAGTTAGAATAAATCAATCCGAGTTAGAATTAACCACTCAGAGTTAATCGGTTAGAATTAACCAGTTAGAGTTAATTAGTTGGAATTAACCAGTTAGAGTTAAACAGTTAGAATTTACCAGTTAGGGTTGACCAGTTAGAGATTACCATTAGAGTTATTCGAAATGAGTTATCAAATCTTGTTATTTGAAAGTAGTTATCGAATATAGTTTCTTCGAATAGAGTTAGAGGAGTTAATCGAATATAGTTTATTCGAATAGAGTTAGAGGAGTTATCGAATATAGTTTATTCGACAGGAGTTAAGTGAATAAAGTAAATCAAATAGAATAAATCGAATAGAGTTAAGTGAAAAGAGTCAATCGAATATAGTTATTTGGAAGAAAAGTTAAGTAAGGAAGTTAGTTAAAGAAATTTAAGGTGAACTTTGCCTATTTCAAGGTTAGAAATGTTGTTCAGTTAAGGTTTGAGAGGTAGTTCTACCCCAACTTGATTGGCTTCGTTTTTAACTAAGGAATGGTTATGGTTCGGCAGTAAAGGATGGTAAAGTGAATTTAGTAATTAAAGGAAATGGTTGAGTTGGCATAGCGATGTTTTATCTAAACATCTGCTTAATCCAAACGCAGGAGTTTTGGAAATGTTTTCCAAACAAGAATCAAAAATGTTTTCTAATATAGAAAACAAGAAATGGAAACGTTTTCCAGTGTTAATAACGTATATTTTCTAAACAGGGAAAATAAGGAATATATATATATATATATATGTTTGATTATTGATTGATATAATTTCCATCTGGACATAATATCGTTGTTTGCACACGTATTTTCCTTCGATAGTTAAATCACAGACGATCAATGTTTTGACCATTATAACGTTGTTAATATGGAGAGACCGGTTGGATTATTATCCAAAGAACCACTTTGTATTGGCATAAGCGTTGCGAATCATATATGCCAAAGATAATTGAAGATGGAGTAAAGTGCAAGGGCTATCGTATAAGTCTTAGATAACAGTGTCTAAGATGGATGTATTGAATAGTGCCTTCGGTTCATCCTGTTCCTGGATGACTTGTATGGACGGATGTCTGACAGAGTATTTCCAGACGATCACGTATATTGATTTCTCCAACCGTACCAAGAGTGGAAGCGGAGAAGGAAACTTCTTTTAGCTAACACATAATGTATGGTTAAGGACGTCAATCGGTGATTTGATGGATTTGACGATGTGGCATTGAAAGTGGATCTGGTGTGATGATAAAGCGTAGCTCCTAGCCTCACATCCGGTAAATGACAGAAATCGGGCAGGCAACATGGCTAAGTTGGTCGCACCGAAGTAGGGTGTATAATCACCAGATATAGAGTTTCATTTATTTCTAAAAATCTATTGTTGATGTTGTCCCATTCGGGAACGGTTGCTGATCCCAACCGTTGGTGATATACATTCGATACACTCAAGCGAAATGAGTGGTCGGTCATGTGTGGCCGGGTTGCAAGATGTTCTTGTTAAACCTGTGTATTCCTCTCTAGAGGTACACTAGCGAAAGGTGGTTCCATACCTTGTCATAGTTGGAAATCCATTACCCAATACGTGCTTGCGGTTTTGATTGTATACTGTATACGTAGAACGTGAGATGAAAGCGTTTCTGCTAGATGATTATTATATTGTGGTTGACAGACATTATTATAATATCAGAAGGTTTTTGATATAAAGATAATTTGGATTCTCATAAGGGAAAAATCCGTTCCTTTATACGTCGTGGTCTTATGAGATAACGTTTACTTGTTCAAACTATTTTAAACTGTTTTACTCATACCAGTCCCTTGATTGACCCGGAGTTTATTTTGTTTTGTTTTCCCTAAACTCTTGGGTGCCTAAATTTGTACAGGCAGTCAAGTAGTCGGGATTTACAGATATACTGGAAGAGCTTGGAGAAGGAGGCTTCAGGATTATATAGCTATAGTTATTTCCGCTGTGTTGTAAGTGCTGTACTTTGATAATGATGTATATTCAAGTACAGATGTATATTTCAAGTTATGTTATATATATTATATGTTATTCCTTCCGCTGTGAGGTTCGTGTTACTCTGATGTGTGTTCTTCTTCTTCTTCTATTCTAAGTTTCTATCTTATCTTTCCTCACCCTCTAATTTCTTTCATTAATGACCGGCATTTTTCGATGTTTGGTTAGTCGTCATCGTGTTTATGTCGATAACCAAAGTCGACAAAATCCCGGGTCATTACAGTTGGTATCAGAGCATAAGGTTAAGTGAATTACCTTGGCTCTGTGGCGTGACTCGGTAGAGATAGGGTTAGTAATACCCAAGATTGAGTTGAGTGTATATATACGAGTGAGCGTATTTGCTATTGATATAAAAATTGTTTTATATTGTGGAGATTCGTTGATTGAGTTGTTTATGATTTCTGGTCGATCAGTTTGATCCACTGTATCGGTAGGAGGTTATAAACACTCGAATACGATGGGTCGACACGATATGTTTTGAAAAGAGGGTAAATTAAAATAAGTTTACCCAAGGTATACCTTGATATAGAGAAGATATATATATCAAAATTATAATATAGTGGATATATTGGTTGTTATTATAATCGAGTAAGATCATAAATTAAATGGTTATGTAAATAACCAATCAGAATTCATATAAGTGAAATACGTGGAATCAGATGAGTTAAATCTGAAATTTAAGCCAGAATTTGAGTTAAAACTCTGGAGAATTGGATAAGTGTTTGTAAATGGATTTGGATTAAAAGTAAGGAAAATTTAAGATCTTGGGAGATTTTAAATTGTTTTACAAGCAGTGTGAATTATATTTTGAAATGAATTTCAAAGTGGAAATGTTTACAAATGGTTTTATAGTATTGAACTCACTTCGATCGCTGGAAAATAGATTCTGATGATGACAGCTGCATCATCAGTATTCATTTTTGAGTTGTAAGTGACGAATTACTACCAAAGATATTGTTTTGAATTTGTTTTGGGAAAGACAAGTTGTGTTGAATTTCACAATGGGATTTATAGTAAAGAATGAATAAAGAAAGTTTGAAATAGAAATTGAATATAGAAATTCAAAGGGAGTTTGAATATATGAAATTTAATAAAAAGTGAAATGGAATTTGAATATAGAATTCAAAAGGAATTCAAATATAGGATTTGAATATAGAAAGTGTTGAATATATGAAATTTAATAAAAAGTGAAATGGAATTTGAATATAGAATTCAAAAGGAATTCAAATATAGGATTTGAATATAGAAAGTGAAATGGAATTTGAATATAGAATTCAAAAGGAATTCAAATATGGGATTTGAATATAGAAAGTGATATAGAATTTGAATATATAAAATATAAAGGAATTCAAATATAGGATTTGAATATCGAAAGTGAAATGGAATTTGAATATAGAATTCAAATGGAATTTAAACTATAGAATTTGAGTAGAATTTGAGTAGAATTTGATATGTAGAATTTGAATAATAGAAGTGATATAAAATTTGAATAGAAATTGAATAGAATTAACCGAGTCGAAGAGGAATTAGTTAATCGAGTTTTGAATTTGAAGTTGAATTTGAAAGATGAATTGGATTTGTGAATGGATATTCGAAATCGAATATAGAACTTAAATTTGAAATTTGGATTCAAATTAGTCAATAAGCAAGTTAAAATATATTTGAACATGTCATGTTCAAATATAAAAGTAAAATAGACTAAAGAGTTAATTAACGAATTGAGTTAAAACGATCAGGTATAGTTAAAATAGATTGGGCAGGTATAAATATACATGAGATAGGTATGGATAAGGTATGAAGGTATATAAATAGAATGCTCGACGAAAAGGTATGTATTTAATTCATATATGAGATTTTATGCGCCGTATCGGCTAGCCGCTCGGCTTTTTCTTTTTCTTTTGGATTGGTGAGGGCCATGGAAGGCTATTTGAAATATCCCGATGCTACTGGTACAAAGGAGGTTATGGCGAATTTTTCCAAGAATTTAAGGAGTTAGAATATTTTTAAGATAATTTGATAGTTAGAAATCAACGTATCGATATATATATATAAGTCGATAAGGAAACGAACTTAGAAATAGAATAGTAAAATAAAAAAGGAAGACTAAGAATAAAAAAATCTAGTAAGAATAGAAAGGGGAAGCATATACGTGTTTAAAAGCGAATAAGTAGTTGTATGGTATTGATTATTCGAATAAGTAGTCATATCTGTTTTGACGTTATAAATGTTATTCAGTCAAGGTCTGAGAGGTAGTTATACCCCAACTTGATTGATTTCATTATTAACAAATAAATAGTAAGATTCCAAGCTTGAAGATCAAGGTTGAATAAGAGTTAGTTGAATATAGTATTTGGTTTGTCGTAACGATGTTTTACACAACATCCGTTTTAACCCAAATAAGTGTAAGCTTGGAAATATAATAAAGAATATTTCCTAAGTATAGAAATAAACGAGATCGGAAAAGAGATAAGTAATTGGAATATTTTCCAATTATAAATAGCATATATTTTCTAATGTTTAGAAAATAAAGGAAGGTGATATTCGGAAATGTTTTCCAAATAACATAAAAGGCCAATATGGTTATTGAAAATATTTGGTTAACAAATATTGATAAAGAAATAGAGAAGTGATTTAACTAATGGAATATTAATTAAGGGCTCAGTGACATGTTCAAAAGGAAAATTCGATTTTTGAAAAGAGTAAACTGTTTAAAAATTTCCAGGGAAAGACTGTTTGATTTAAAAACAAATTTAACAGAAATCTGTGAAAGCAAATTTGAATTAAAGTAAAGCGAATAAAGTGGTAACTGAGGTTGAATTAGAATGATATCAAGACAAATTGGATTGTAAGATTCAAATTTGAAGTGTAATGGGATAATCAAGTTAAGAGTTGGGAATCGAGAAGAAACTCGAGTTAAAATGATATTTGGCTCGGATATAAGCGAATGGTGGTGTTGTGGACAAAACCAGATTGGAATTTGATTGGGATAACATTGGTATATGCTGAATTGATAGCAGGTGAAAGTGATAGAGTTGATATGCCCAACAAAAAGGTACAAGTTTATATTCGATATAAGCATGAGATTTATGAGCCGAATTGGTAAGCCGCTTCGCTGTTTGATTTTATTTTGGGATGGAGATGGCCTAGAGAGGCGAGTGTTGGTTTGACGTATTGACCAGTACAAAGGAGGTGCTGGCGAAATTTTTCAAAAAAATTAAGGTGTTACAAAATTTTCAGGATTATTGAAAATTTCCGTTGATAAGAAGAAATAAATAATTTAATTGAATTTAAATTGGTCTAGTTGAAAACTGGAGTTAAGAAGTGAACAAATAAGTTCTAACCAGTTGATAGGGTCTTCCACTACCTTTTAGCAATTTCGAGGACGAAATTATTTTAAGTGGGAAAGATTGTAATGACCCGCATTGGCAGAGGTGTTATAATTAATTTATTTAATTATATAAATAGTGATTTAGGGAATTAAATCGTCGTTAATTAAATTATAGTGAATATTTAATTAAATTAAATAATAGAATAATATATTTAATTCCGAAATAATCAAAATATTGGAAATCACAATATTCTGTGAACTGGGTCGTCCCTAGGATTTAGTTCAGCTTAGAGTTGAATTATATTGACGAATATATTCAATCGACGTCAGTTTGAAAAGTAGAATTATAATATAATTAAAATCGAGCTTGAAATGGCGCTGCAGTTCGTAAATTGGCGATTCGAACTTCAACTGAATATACAGGATTCGTTTTAAGCCGGATTTCTATGAAACAAGAAACGTGTGGAGCTGGTGGAGTATATCTTTCTAGTGGAAGAGAAAAATCGGGATTTCGTCGTGTAGATTTTGACTTACGTCCAAATCAAATTTTAGAAAAGTCACTGTGGAATTCCTTTATAATTTATAAAGGAATTATTTATATTATAAAAAGGATTTAAAAATAATCGAATATCGATATAACTCTGATGATGAAATATCGAGTTAGAAATTCATATAGGAATACTCTGAAGCTGTATGGTAATCCATTGAGAATATATACGATAATATTTATGCATAAATATTTAATTTAATTATATTTAAATATATTTATATATTTAAAAGGGTTATTTAGGGCTTTAAAGATAGCCACTTTTGCAAACGAAGTCGGAATTCGACGAAACTAATTTTTGTTTGATCCGCAATGTCAAATAGTTGTTAGATTTCAAGTTTCGTGATTTTTAGAGTCACTGTGTGGTCGTACGGATTTTTAGAGTGAGAAATAGTCCGTATTTCGACGGTTAAAAATACGCTGTGTGAGCATACGAAGTCAGAATTATAGAAACCAGTTTCGTTGGGACCGTAATGTCGAACTCTAGCTACATGCCAATTTTCATGATTTTTAGATATTGTGTGTGATCACAAGGATTTTTAGAAGGTTAAAACAAATATAAAACAATAAAAGAAAATATCCAAACTCAATTAAAGGTCAAAATAGAGGCCACGTACACATCATTTTCATCCACATATAAACCTGTCCCCTATAAAGGAATTCTCCAAGCCGCCACACAGAACAAAGGAAACGTGAAAACTCGAGTTCCTCAAAATAAAAAGAAATCAAATCAAATCCTATAAATCCAACTATAGGTATATTCGATCTGCTGTGGAGTTTCTCTCCGTTTTGATATCAGTTTTAAGGGGTACGATGTGGGTTTGGTTTGCACTAATTTTTCCAGCAAAGGTAGGGTTCGGGTTTGATCCAAAACAAGGAAGAAGTGATTCATTTCAATGTTGCTTTTGGATTGGTGAGGGGTTTTGACACCTTGTTTTGGAATTTGAGGGAGTTCGACATATGTTTATGTCGTGCGATGATTTTGCAGCAGCTCGGAGACATGAAGTCGCACCTGGAAGCTCGAGTTCGAAGGGTAGTGTTTTGGTATGATTAGATAGAGATTTTGATGAGAAATATATTGGTGAAATTTGTTTGTGAATTAAAGAGAAGATGAAGTTGAGATTGGGAATCAAGGAAGTTGGGTTTTTAATGGAAATGGGAATAAGAGGAGCGACGGGTTTCAAGTCAATGGGGAAGAAAGGAGTGTAGCGGGTTGGTTCTCGTTTGGGCCTGGATGGATCGGGTATGGCCCAATACTACATAGATTAAAGTTTTTATTTAAATTAAAGTGTATTTATTTGTATAAGTCATAACTTGACCATACGGTATCGAAATCAAACAAACCAGGATCCGATAGGATCGTATGGATGGACACTACCCAATGGAACTGACTGGGAGTAGATTGGAGCTCGTTTGAATTTATGGCGAAATAAACTGTTTGATTTATATCAAACAACAATTTATCTTTCTTTAACGATGAACTGCCAATGTGAGTAAATCTCACTAATTCTGAACAGTTTATAATTTCATGTTGTATTTTTAGAACTGTTAAATATTGGCTGATTGACTGTGTGTTGACTGTTTGATTGAACTGCTAGTCAGTTAGTTGAATTTCTATATTGATTCTGTTTAACAGAACATATCATATAGTGATGTTGATTTTATTGTGTAACATCTGTGGATGCAGGGAACTAGGTTGGAGGAATTCGACTGGATTCCTCAACAGTTATTTTATTGTTCTTCATATATTGATATATGATGTGATATATAATCTGTTGTTGATTATGTATGTTTGGACGATATTTATCGTTGTTATATGGTGTGTTAAATACCATAAGAAATACCAGAATGGGGAAAAGTGATTTTCAAAGTATATTTTGAAAATAATTTATTTATATAAAATCAATGGATTTTATATTGTTAAAGGAAAAGGATTTGAATAAAAGAAATATATTTGTAAATCAAATATAAAGAAATTATATTTTTTAAACAAATATAAAGGGATTTATTTATAAATCAAATATAAAGAAATTATATTTGTTAAACAAATATAAAGGGATTTATTTATAAATCAAATATAAAGGGATTATATTTGTTAAACAAATATAAAGGAAAATATTCGTAAAACAAATATAAAGGAAAATATTTGTCAAACAAATAGAAAGGATAAATTTATAAATAACAGTTTATAAATTAAATAAATATTTATCATTCGATAAATGGAATTTATAAGTCTGAACGTATATAGATAAGAGATATTGGTTTTAACACCGATAGTCTAAATAGAATGGGTACACAACACTAGTGTAAGTGAAGTAACGTTATTAAAGAGAACATTTATAAAGTGAAGAACCGTTACCAAAAGTAAATCTTTATAAATGAATAAACGTTATCAAATAGGAGTTATTCGAATAAGAGTAATCAATTAGAGTTGGAAGTGATCGATTAGAATTAGAATAAATCAATCTGAGTTAGAATTAACCAGTCAGAGTTAATCAGTTAGAATTAACCAGTTAGAGTTAATCAGTAGGAATTAACCAGTTAGAGTTAATCAGTTAGAATTTACCAGTTAGGGTTGACCAGTTAGAGATTACCAGTTTGAGTTAACTAATTAGAGTTATTCGAAAGTAGTTATCAAATCTTGTTATTCGAAAGTAGTTATCGAATATAGTTTATTCGAATAGAGTTAGAGGAGTTAATCAAATATAGTTTATTCGAATAGAGTTAGAGGAGTTATCGAATATAGTTTATTCGACAGGAGTTAAGTGAATAGAGTAAATCAAATAGAATAAATCGAGTAGAGTTAAGTGAAAAGAGTAAATCGAATATAGTTATTCGAAAGAAAAGTTAAGTAAGGAAGTTAGTTAAAGAAAGTTAAAGTGAACTTTGCCTATTTCAAGGTTAGAAATGTTGTTCAGTTAAGGTCTGAGAGGTAGTTCTACCCCAACTTGATTGGCTTCGTTTTTAACTAAGGAATGGTTATGGTTCGGCAGTAAAGGATGGTAAAGTGAATTTAGTAATTAAAGGAAATGGTTGAGTTGGCATAGCGATGTTCTATCTAAACATCTGCTTAATCCAAACGTAGGAGTTTTGGAAATGTTTTCCAAACAATAATCAAAAAAAATTTCTAATATAGAAAACAAGAAATGGAAAAGTTTTCCAGTGTTAATAACGTATATTTTCTAAACAGGGAAAATAAGGAATATAAATATATATATATATATATATATGTTTGATGATTGATTGATATAATTTCCATCTGGAAATAATATCGTTGTTTGCACACGTATTTTCCTTCGATAGTTAAATCACAGACTATCGAAGTTTTGACCATTTTAACGTTGTTAATATGGAGAGACCGGTTGGATTATTATCAAAAGAACCACTCTGTATTGGCATAAGCGTTGCGAATCATATATGCCAAAGATAATTGAAGACGGAGTAAAGTGCAAGGGCTATTGTATAAGTCTTAGATAACAGTGTCTAAGATTGATGTATTGAATAGTGCCTTCGATTCATCCTGTTCCTGGATGACTTGTATGGACGGATGTCTGACAGAGTATTTCCAGACGATCACGTATATTGATTTCTCCAACCGTACCAAGAGTGGAAGCGGAGAAGGAAAACTTCTTTTAGCTGACACGTAATGTATGGTTGTAGACGTCAAATCGGTGATTTGATGGATGTGACGATGTGACATTCGAAGTGAATCTGGTGTGATGATAAAGCGTAACCTCAAGCCTCATCAACCGGTAAATGACAGAAATCGGGCAGGCAGCATGGCTAAGTCGGTCGCACCGAAGTAGGGTGTATAATCACCTGATCTAGAGTTTCATTTATTTCTAAAAGTCTACTATTGATGTTGTCCCATTCGGGAACGGTTGCTGATCCCAACCGTTGGTGATATACATTCGATACACTCAAGCGAAATGATTGGTCGGTCATGTGTGGCCGGGTTGCAAGATGTTCTTGCTGAACCCAGTGTATTCCTCTCTAGAGGTACACTAGCGAAAGGTGGTTCCATACCTTGTCATAGTTGGAAATCAATTACCCAATACGTGCTTGCGGTTTTGATTGTATACTATATACGTAGAACGTGAGATGAAAGCGTTTCTGCTAGATGATTATTATATTGTGGTTAATAGACATTATTATAATATCAAAAGGTTTTTGATATAAAGATAATTTGGATTCTCATAAGGGAAAAGTCCGTTCCGTTATACGACGTGGTCTTATGAGATATCGTTTACTTGTTCAAACTGTTTTACTCATACCAGTCCCATGACTGACCCGGAGTTTATTTTGTTTTGTTTTCCCTAAACTCTTGGGTGCCTAAATTTGTATGGGCAGTTAAGTAGTCGGGATTTACGGATATACTGGAAGAGCTTGGAGCAGGAGGCTTCAGGATTATATAGCTATAGTTATTTTCGCTATGTTGTAAGTGTTGTACTTTGATAATGATGTATATTCAAGTACAGATGTATATTTCAAGTTATGTTATATATATTATATGTTATTCGTTCCGCTGTGAGGTTCGTGTTACTCTGATGTGTATTCTTCTTCTTCTATTCTAAATTTTTATCTTATCTTTCCTTACCCTCTAATTTCTTTCATTAATGACCGGTATTTTTCGATGTTTGGTTAGTCGTCATCGTGTTTATGTTGATAATCAAAGTCGACAAAATCCCGGGTCATTACAGATCCCTTAGGATCGTACGAAATCGCAAGTGTACTCTCGAGGCAGTCGAAAGTCTAACTACCCATGTTTCATAATTACTAGCTAACTAATCAATGCCTAGAATCAACCCATAGCCCAAAAACGTAAGCATAAATATGGCTGTTCTCAAATCCTCACAAGTCAAAGATAAATGGACCGAACCAACAATTGGATTCTAGACTATAATGGGATCCTCTACTACACAATATCTAGGGTGCAGAGACTCAACTACCGAACAGATATATATGGATGTGAAGCGCTAAAATCGGAAGGAGTACTAATAGGATAATCAAAAAGGAAAAACTCTTTCAACTGAAATCTTACTGCCTCTCTCTCAGGTATGCTGGCGGTGAGAGCATGCACTCGCCTTCCGAAAAATCATGTCCCTTGTTCTTGCCTTTGCCCTTAATTATATGGCCCGTTATACCAAAATAAAGATACTTCCTCTTATTTTAGGTTTTACTTTTTTTTTCCTCCCCTCCTTTGTGAGCCAAGTCCATATCCATGGGTTCTTCATCCTTGTGTTGTGCTCCGTAGCCAGACCTCCTCATTCTCAACTTTGCCATCCTTATGTAACTTGTTGACATGTCTCTTGAAAGCTGCTTAGCCAGACCTCCTCATTCTCAACTTTGTCATCCTTATGTAACTTGTTGACATGTCTCTTGAAAGCTGCTTCCATCGCACGGAGAATCCTACAAAACTCGAAAGAAAATTAGCCGCAGGTGAAACTGATACGACTACAGATGGAAGTTGGGCACTTGTTTGCCCTTTGACAAGTGTCGTAGTCTTGTCGAGCCTACGAAACCATGCCGCGATGAGGTTACCTCCTAGAAAGCCAGGAGCCCGAAGACTTAGGAAAGAAGGAAACAAGGATTCAAATAGAGGATCAAAAGATAGTGCATATGGCTTTAGGGAATATGCCTTTAAAACAAAACTTTTCTTTTGAAAATGCTTCTTTTAAAACCATTTTGAAATAATTTTTCAAATCTTTTTATCTGATCCGGTAACCTTTAGCTCTGATACCAAGTGAAACACCCTACCTCTGTTAAGGTCACTCACCAAGGGAATTCCTTAACTTCGGTGGAGTATTTTTAGTACAAGATGCAGAAAAATTACAAGACAGACAAACAAAGCAGCGAAAAATAAATAACCTTTATTGATTAAAACAGCTTGTACAAAGACAGTTTTACAACACCAATACTTATTACCAGAAAGCATCTGTCTTGTTTAATATATAAGAAGCACAAACTGACAATGATATTTCCCAATAAAACATGAGCCAGCCATAGCAGTAGAAAATGGAGTTCAATGCGCCAAAGAATCTTCAAGCTCGTAAAGAGTAACGGCCCTAGAATGGGCTAAGCTTTTCCCTCCCTGACTATCAGGGGGGAAACAGAAGAAAAAAGGCGAAAGCAAACTAGGTCAGACATAAAGTCTGGTAAGTCCATTGACTCTTAGTATTTAAACGAGAAATTGGGTCATGACATGAATAAACTAAATATAAGACTAAACCATAGTAACAAGATAACATGGGGTAAGCATGGGATATGGCAAGATAAACTGAATGCACCGATAAACTGAATGTACAGATAAACTGAATGCACTGATAAACCGAATGCACCGATAAACTGAATGCACTTCTACTCCTTCTCTGCTTCGCAACTACCATGTTATACTGATTTCTATATCTCTGCACTACCTACAAGTGTCCAATCCAGTAATCTATGATCATATGATAACGTGATCCCAATCCCCGTATTTGCGGTTGCCTTCAGGTGTACATCTATTATGGGGATTCCATTTATTAGCTAGATCGAATCTAGGGTTTACTATCGAGCGCTTCCTAGATTTAACCAGGGTGTACGCTACCCAAGGCCACTGGGGTTTATGCCACCTATTGAACGCTTCTTGGATTCAGGGCTTACGCGACCTAGGTCCAACTAGGGATTATGCTACCTACTTTGTATTAATTTTCCATGTGTCTGTGTCAGTCGGGCCTCTCTTGCATGTATATACTCTGTGCTGGCCCCACCATAAGGTGTATCAAGCCTTATGATAGCGAACCGAGACGATTCAAGATGCACAGTGTATAACTACTGGTACCCAGTGCCTGCTTTTTCCACTCCGGAGTACGTGCACGCCCGTAAACCATCGGAACCAACACCGACGCACCCCCTTCCGCTATTTTGAGCGCTTATAATCAGCCCAGTAATCGTGCCCCACCCTTCCTAGCTCAGGGTACCGTGATACATCTATGTGGGTTACTGTTGAAATGGGTCCCCGTTACTAGAGTTTCCTACTGGTTAAGTTTGTGGGCCTATATATATACACTATATTACCCACCTACACGTGATGTACTTAACACTCCCACCGATTCAAGCATGTCTATTTAATTGTTAAGTTTGTGGGCCTGTATGTACTAATATTACCCACCGATCCCGATACGTACTTAACCCTTCCACTGGTTCAAGCATGTTTACTTAATAGTTAAGTTTGTGGGCAAATATTACTAATATTACCCACCAACCCGATATGTCCTTAAGCCTCCTACTGATTCAAGTTGATATATATTCTTAGTTAAGTGTTATCCATTCATTCAAGTTAACTTAACATGCCCACTCATCATGTTATATATATATAGGTTAAGTTTTCCCTTGTGTTACTTAACCCCTATCACATATCTTGTTATATATATATATATATATTGGTTAAGTGTTCCTCTTGTGTTACTTAACCCTATCACACATCATGTTATATATATATATATATATATATATATATATATATATATATATATATTGGTTAAGTGTGTCCTATTAACTTAACCTCACGCACTTGTCTAATTAGCATGTTATGACAGTTAAGTGTTCTAATTTTACTTAACCTCACCCACTTGCCTAGTTAACATGTTATGACGGTTAAGTGTTCTAAATTTACTTAACCTCACAATCTAGTCTAGTTAGCATGTTAAACGCTTACTTAACCTTACCCACGTGTCTAGTTAACATGTTATTATGGTTAAGTGTTACCTTAGTTACTTAACCCTCCACAAATCTTGCCTTATTAACATGTTAAGTGGGTTAAGTGTCCAAATTAACTTAACCCCTATCAATCTTGTCAAGTTAACATGTTGAATTGGCTAAGTGTTTTCTCGATTACTTAACCCCACCCTTCTTGTCTTTGTTAACATGTTATTACAGTTTAGTGTTTCCCTAGTTACTTAACCTCACCATTTCTAGCTTGATTTATTCATGAGCCTCAATTAATTAATTAATTAAAGCACCAACCACTCACATTAGACATATATTGTTGTGGTTACTGGATGTGCCAGTCAGTTCCAGGCAGATTTACACCACAACTCAGTCTAACCTCAGGTTTTTCTGGGCTTGATGAATAACCACCCACATTAGACAGGTATTGTTGTGGTCACTGGATGTGCCGGTCGGTTCCGGGCAGTTTTAAACCACAACTCTGTCTAACCTTAGGTTAGGCATATTCGTCTTTTACTAAATTTACATATCTACTATTTATGTAAATTTTCTGTAAATCAATTTAGCCTAGATCATATTCAACTGTCACGCAAATTAACATACTTATATTCTATGCCTGAAACTTGATTTACCAATCAATTAACCCAACTTGCAGTTTATACCAATTTAGATTTAATATTCCCCTTTTACAATTAATGCCCAATCTAGATTAATATTCCAATTTACGGTTCATGTCAAAACTAGATTTAATATTCTAGCTTACCGTTTATGTCCAAAACTTGGTTTACATGCCAATTACACACTTTGCGGCCAATTAAATTTATCAATTTATGCCTAAGTCTAATATGCATGTAAATCATTCACTATTACAGCAAATTTAGACTATGCCAACATATTTTTATGCCAAATTAACTTAATTAAGCCACGCCCAAATTCCTGCGTCGTAATCGTACGTATAACATGATTTCAAGTTTCTAAGTACTCATGAAATGATACTAATAGTATCAAAGCAAGGAATAGAGGATAAGCACGAGAATTGACATAAAAGAATTGCCATGCAAGAATGAACCAAATACAAAAATAATGGTTCCAATGGGTTTGATATACATAACAGTGAATAGGAATAAACTAGACAAGTTAAACCCCAAAAAAACGAGATCCAACATAATTAAGGGAATAGGCATAGGTGATTTGGTCCAACATAATGCCAGTTTGAAGTACAACCTAATAGGTTAATGGGAATAGGCATAAGTCACTGACTACAATAGTTATAGGCAATTAACCACAATAGTCATGGGCGACTAATCACAATAGTTTCTTAATCAATGTCATAGGCAATAGTCTCATAGTCATGAATCATATGCAATAGTCTTAAAATTATGAATCATAGTCATAGTCATAGGCAACAGTCTTATAGTCATAGTCATATGTAATAGTCTCTTTGTCATGAATCATAGTCATAGGCGATAGTTTCATTGGCAACAGTTTCATAATCATAGTCTTAGGCAAAAGTCCCATAATCATTGTCATTGGCAATTGGCCATAATAAGTTCTAGGCCACAATCGAGAATCAGATCCAAAGGCATAGATAACGTTAGATTTGACATAAGCATGAATCAAAGATAATTAACTTGCAAATAGGCACAGTTCTATATTTTAATTTATTACATTCACGAATCCAATTACACGTTCAAATCTAAAGAATAACCGAACTTACAGTGATCAGTTTAGAAAAGGATAATAAGATAGCGTTGTGGTGATTTGCTATGATTCGCGTGACGTTGCTTGAAGCCGGTGAATTAGCCTTTGATTCCCTTCTTGAAGCTTTAACTTGATTTGAATCTCCAATTTGAAGAAAAACTATAACTTGTTTTAGGGGAGAATAAGATTTATTTTAATGATAGTGGCTAGAATAGAGAGAAACAGCATGTAGATGCCTCAAAAAATTTGTGTGGAGAAACCTTAGGTCTAGGCATTCTTTTATAGGTGTAGAGAGTGTTTTAGAGCCATTAAATCACCCCAGAAGCCATCTAATCCATTCAGAATAGGTCAAAATCGTTGCAGTCCAGATCTGGAAAAACAGGGCAGGTTGACCCCCAGGTCGACGCCCTGGTCGACCTATAGGGGGGAGGTCGACCCCCTGGTCGACCTTTGTACACAGGTCGACCCCCGGGTCGACCTGGGTACTGGGCGGGAAATTTCCCGCCTAACCCGGGTGTGTATTTTGAATTCGAATTTTGAATTTGTTTTTATATATTTAAATTCTTGAAACTTCTGAAGGCCATAACTTCTTCATACGGAGTCCGATTTACGCAAACTCGGACTCTATCTCAAGCAGAATTTCGAGACGAACGCAAGTCGTAACCCATTTCCCTTAATTCTTCTTCTAAAAATTATTTATACTTTAATTTGTGAAACTTAATGGTACCGAATCACGGGGTGTTACAAGAATGGAGGGAAATAAATTAATAGAATGAAGGAGAGAAATGGTGCAGTATTAAAGAAAAATCGAATGGGGGCATTGAAAATGGATGTGTAACAACCCATATATTTCATGATTATATATTTGATTATTTTATTTAAATATAACATTGTTAATCGTGTGTATGTCCGAAAGGTCATTTTTTGCATACAGATGAATTTGGACTCAAAACCACTTCCATTGAGTTCAAAATGTCATTTACAACTTTTAAAACTGTAATTGTCGATATGTTTAGAGTTGGTGAAAAATGGAAATTTGGGTGGGGTTTAGGTTAGTAAACCTAGCCCACTTCTTTTAACCCCCTAACCTCCCTTATCTCCTTTATTCATTTCCAAACACTTAGAGAAAATAAGAATGGCGAAGGGGAAATTAAAATTCCAAAACTACGGTTGGCTTCTAGAGATACAAATCAAGGGAAAAATCAAAGAGGAAACTTGAGTAAGCTTCTCCATCTTCTCCTACTTGCTTTCTCTTCAATTTTTGAGATTCCCTGCAGCCTAAGTTCTAGGAAATTTATTCATTTATGGTTATATTGAATATTAGCAAGCCATATTGAAAGAGAGAGCGTTCTAGCTTGGTTTTACACCTCATCCTTGCTATAAGCTCAAAGGTGAGTCCTTGCGAACTCATATCAAGCCTGTAGGCTTTGCTAGTGTGCTCTTAGCCTATATACGTTGTGTATGAACTGTGCGATTTGGATCGATTGTGTGTGAACTTTCCTATTTATGTGTTTTGATATCATTTCGATGAATTATAGACTAATTCTTTTTTTAGAGTTTAGTTGTGAGTTCTTGAGTTATTTTGGCGAGTCTTAGAAGCTTTATTGTCGTTTTGATAATGTTTTAAGTTTCACCATTCATGTGTGCTTATCCAGAATCATCGGATATCGACATTTCCAACAAAACTCTAAAACAACACCTTATATCAGATTTAACCAACTGAATTGGGCAATTCAGTCGACTGAATTATTGTTTGCTCTCAGGAGTGATTTTATGTGCAGGTCAGTTATCTGAATTTTCCATTAAGCACGTTGAATCAAATTTCAGTCGTCTGAATGGTTAATTCAACCAACTGATGTTCATGAAACAGAAAGCAGTTTTTGGAAAAGAGATTTAGCCATCTGAGTCATGTTTCCTGTTGTTGACTAGTGGAGACCACAATCAACAGTCTAGTATGATCCAGGCTTATTCTCAGTCGAGTTTTGGGTTGTTTTCACTTTTCCTATACTTTTCAGTTCCTCTAATCCACGTATTTCAACAATTCAGTTAGATGGATTTTCAATTCATTCGCGATAAATGAATTTATAATCATTATTTTATGGGTTTGATTTATCTTATCAAAATATAAATTTTGAGATTGATTGTTATTACAATTGATATTTTACAATATTTGCCACTTTAAACTATAAAGGGTTTTATATTATTGGTCGATACCAAAATCTTTATTAAAATGGTTCTTAATGCTATTTTTCATACAAGTCAATTTATAAATCAACTTCTAATCTACTATTATATATTTGTATAAACCTTTTCTTTATTCGTATGAGAAATCCAATTAAATACCTTAGTAAAAACAAGGACTACGAACCCTTGTGTTTGCTTTTACGGTTAATTCTTGGACACTTCCGATTGAAAACCATGGCAAAGATCATTTCTTATTTCTAGTGGAATATACAACTTATTTGTAAATATTTGAGTAAAGCAAGTAGGTGTGGGACATGTAGCTTGAATCTTATATCTATTAGCTTAGAGTAATTTACACTTTCCTTGATCAATCGTGATCATTTTAGCAACTTCGGTTCTTGAAGATCTTTAGATCATTTTAGGAACTTAAGTTCTGTAGGATCTTCAGATCATTTTAGGAACTACGGTTTTAGAAGATCTTCGAATCATTTTAGGAACTTCGGTTTTAGAGGATCTTCGGATCATATGAGGAACTTCAGTTTATATAATGACCCACATTCTACGCATCGAAGGATCATAGAATATTTATTTCTTTTTCATAGGAGGTCGTATAGTCGTGTAAATTTGGGGAATGACTAATGGGGTCATTTCCCATATTCACGATTTTTGCCAATTTTTAAATGACCATTTAGCACCTAGTTGACCTTTTTTCAGCCATAACTTTTGATTGGTAAGGAGTTTTGACCTGAAACCACTTCTGGTCGATTCAAATGATGGTTTACCTTTCCATGGAGTGGTCACGTTAGCCAAACGGACTCACTATTTGGGAGATATGGCTGAAACAAGGTTTAGAAGATGAAAAAACAGCTTAACCGGGCCTAATTAGGGTGATTAGCAAAAGGGCCCATAATCCATTTTGGGATTGGGGTTATGGGGAGGCTGAGAACAGTTAGGAAATAATTTTTATTTCATTCTTCAACTGCCTAAAACATTTCCCTAACCCTAGCAATGGTCTCCAACACCCAAATCACGTTCTAATCACCATTTAATCAAGTATTAGCCTAATCTACGTCTAATCAAGGCAAATTAGCATCAAATTGGGAATAGACCTACTGTATTGCATAGAGATTTAATCCAAATCAGAGATAGTTTTAGATCTAAGTTTTAGCTGTGGCTAAGGTGAGTGATTTGCATTGTTTTTCACTAATTACGACTAATTAGGGGTGATTAGTGTTAATTAGCCAAATTATGACTTAGAAAAATCTGAAAAAATTTGTAAAATTCTAAAATATTATTTTAGGGCTATGATAAAAATTTGGGTTAATTTGGAGTAAGTTTGCTAATACTGTCATTAGTTATAGTTAAACATGACTAAGGGGAAAAAATAGGTTTTTGGGCATGTTTGATCCATATTGACATGTTAAATTGCTGTTTTGATGTTTTTTGTTGATTCTCTATGATTCTATGACTGTATGGTATGCTTTGTGATTGATTAGAAAAGTTAGAATGGTCGAAAATACCGTCGTATGGCGAAAAACAGTCGCTAGAAAAGTTGTTGGAAATGTGTAGGGTTTCATATCGGATCGGATATGGGGCTCGAATCGGATAGGAGAACTGGGCATGAGGATTTGATTTGGATCGGAACCTAGCATAAGAGGAAAAGCATAGCAACAAGGAAGGCCACATGAACTAAGAAGGGATCAAATCGGGAAGCTGCGAACCAGATCGGAGACGGAGGAGGGAACCAGATCGAAACCCAGATATGGGGTACCTTACGAACCGGATCGAGGCAGGAGCACCATCTGAACCAAACCAGAGGGCTATGGCAACCGAACTGAAACAAGCAAGGGTTACTGAACCGAACCACAGGGCTATGACTACCAAACCGGACCGAACCGAGCAAGGGTGACTGAACTGAACCAATGAGGACTGGAGCACTACGCATATTCTAACCAAACCAAGGCGTGACTATGACCACCGAACTGATCCAATGATGACTAAACCCCGAGATGCAAAGGTAGTCCAAATAGGAAGTAGAGCTCAGGATCCAGTTGGGAACCAATAAGTCAACTTCATGAATTGGGCTTTGCTGCGAGATGTCTGCTAAGGAGTTATCGACGTCCATGACTTTGATTCACCGCCAAGACGGATGTTAGGCTATGGATCCTTGCAATGGGGTAGTTATTACTCCATGGAGCAGAGTGATCGTAGCATGGCTATGAGCCAGTGCAGTGGAGTCGTAATGACTTCATGGGGGCAGAGTGGGCATTGCAAGGACTAGTGGCTAGGGATCAGTGCAGTGGAGTTGCCATGACTCCATGGGGCAGAGTGATCATAGCAAGGATTTGGGTGATAGCATTGGATATCGTATGCTTTACGCACTGAGTGAGAGATGTGAGGATGGTTTCTATGCTTGATTTTTTTTGACATCACTATGACATGCACACCCCTCCCCCTATCTTTACACCACATGTTAGTGTCATCTTAGAGTATTGTACAACTTGTTGTGCTAACTCTTTGGTTGCAAGTCCAGGTTCAGGTATGGCTTAGTATACCTGTTATTGTTCTGTTTTGCTACTTATCGCTCACACCAGACTTTTGTCTGACCCAGAGTTTTATGTCTCTTCTTATTACTCTGGGTGCTCCTAAATGAGCAGACTAGAGAGAGGTTAGCTGGTTATGCACGAGTAACTGTTCGGAGATGAGAAGGAGGCTTACACATATTGTTCCCATATACTCTCCTTGTGTTGTTGCTGGTCACTGCTTTGGGTATTAGTAGTGTACCTTCTTTATTTTGCTTTGGAGACAGTTTTAAAAGTTGTAATAATGATGATGTGGAACGTAAGCTGTATTTTGGATTTTCCGCTGCTGTGATGGTTTAGTTTTCAGCTTATGCATTGTCTCACCTGTTTTATGTCAAAGTTATGTTATTATTATATTTTGTTCCATGCCCTGTGAGATATACTATAGGTTCCTTGCTAGCTCTTTTCCTTACTTTTCTTTTCTTTAGCGACCTTCCCGTGCTAGTTGGACATCTGTACAGCGCATTTTCATTGGAAATATTGGCTAATGCGGGCCGGGCCGTCACACATGGTATAGAGCTCTAGGTTGCGTAGTTAACCTAGGGAAAGACACTAGGGAGAGATAGTATGTATATGAGAGTGCGTATTTGTATTTTGGTTTTCAAAAGCTATATATATACTATTAGTATATCTAAGGATGGAGTTGTACTGCACTAGCACCACTGAAGAGATGGTTAATCGTTTTCTCCTTACAGATTGAACGATGAGCCGACATACGAGGGGAACTGGTAGAGGAGTTAATAATGGGAATGCTCCTGATATGAGGATGATGTTCACTGACTTCATGAGAGAGATGCTTAGAAATGTGCAAGGAGCAGTTCCCAATGGCACTAATGGTGGTGGTGCAGCGGTGCAGGTGCTTAGGGCCGATTTCGCCAAGCTTTGCAAGAATTACACTAGTCTTGGTGGGAAGCCATTCCACGGAATGGAATCAGCTATAGAAGTTCAGGATTGGCTCGATAGCTATGAGTGTATTCTCGAGGACTTAGGGATCGATGATGCGATGAAGCGGAAGCTAGCATCCCGTTAGCTGCAAGGACGGGCTATGAATTGGTGGAATGCTATTAAGGGAGCTACCTCTGAGAATCAAGTTACTTGGGATCAGTTCAAGGCCCAATTCAGCGATAAGTTTATCCCAGCTACTCATAAATTAGAATTGTTTAGGAAGTTCTTGGATCTTAAGCAGAATGGTAGGGCAATCTCGGAATATATTGCTGAGTTCGATACTTTATCGAAGTATGGATTGTCCCCGATTGACACTCCCGAGAAGAAGAATGAGAAGTTCATAACAGGCTTAGATCAGTACTTGGGGGAAAGGCTTATAAACCACATTGATGAGACTTTTGAATCGATTGTTGGGAAAGCATTAAGGTCAGAGAGACTTTATCCTAAACCAAAGACTGAAGTTGCTATTGCATCTGCAGAGGGGCCAAAGCCGCAAGCAAGCGGTGGAGGCAAGAATAATTCTCATAACAAAAGGAAACAGAAACAGACTAAGGATGGACAGAAGAAGAGCAAGAAAGATGTTGAGTGCTTTAGCTATGGCAAGAAGGGCCATTATGCTAAAGAATGTCGAGCAAATCCAGCGGACAGGAAGTGCTTCAACTGCGGTCAAGTGGGACATCACAAGGATAAATGTCCGCAACCCCTTAAAGAGAAGCAGATAGTGAAAGCATATGCTATTAATGTTGTTCTTTCTTCGTCGAATGCCCTAACTGCGGCGGAGAAAGGAAAGAATGTCGTTATTCAAGGTACGCCTTCTATTTATGACGTTCCTGTTCAAGTATTGTTTGATATCGGAGCTTCCCGCTCCTTCATATCTAGTTACCTGGTAGATAGGTTGGGATTGGAACCCGAGATAGTCGATAGACCTTTAGCGGTGATGAACCTGATTGGTGGTTCGACTAGCCTTAGTATGATTTGTCGTAATGTGGTCTCATCGAGTCATGAATGCATGTTTGTTTGTGATTGCTTTGTTTTGGGCTTTACTGGGTTTGGCATTATTTTGGGAGTCGATTGGCTCCAAAGGTATGGGGTAGTGGTAGACTATGAGGGCTTCTTGGTGATAGTTAGAGCGGATGATGAACGGAGGGTAGTGTTTGGTGGTCTACCTAGTGATGGGGTAATGGCTAATTTTCTAAATTCCATCGACATCCCGCATGATGAGTTGTCAGATGTGCCCATGACAGGCCAGTATCTGGATGTCTTCGAGGAAGTGACCGGACTTCCACCACACCGAGAGACTGAGTTTCGTATTGTTTTAGTGAAAAATGCCAGACCTATAGTGATGCCACTTCGTCGTATGGCACCAAGGGAGCAGCGAGAGCTCGGGGTGCAAGTGAGTGACCTTTTGAAAAAGGGATTTATCAGAAGAAGTGTTTCTAAGTGGGGAGCACCAATTGTGTTTGCTATCAAGGCAGATGGTTCCCTTCGATTGTGTGTGGACTACCACGAGTTGAATCAGGTGACAAGAAAGAATAAGTATCCTCTACTACGGATAGAGGATTTGTTTGATCAGTTGAGTGGCGCGAGAGTGTTTTCCCAGTTGGATCTCGCGACAGATTTTCATCAGCTCAGGGTGGAAGCTGAAAGTATAGCTAAAACAGCATTTCGGACGCCGTCTGGATTCTATGAGCGGTTGGTCATGCCATTTGGGTTGACCAATGCACCAGCATATTTTGTAGATTTTATGAGTAGGGTATTCAGGGATCAATTGAATAAGTTTGTTCTTGTGTTCGTGGAAGATATCTTGATTTATTCGAGGAAAAAGGAAGAACACAATGAATATTTGAGGATAGTGATGGAGGTGTTGAGAAAACACCAATTGAAAGCAAATTTTTCTAAGTGTCACTTCTGGTGGGGCGAAGTGAGATTCTTGGGCCATGTTGTTTCAGAGAATGGTATTGCCGTGGACCCTGCGAAGGTGGCTACGGTGCAAGATTGGTCTACGCCCAAAAATGCAACAGACATAGGAGGTTTCTTGGGATTAGCTGGATATTATCGTAAGTTTATCCAAGACTTCTCCAAGATAGCAGCACCGTTGACTTAGTTGACCAAGAAGAATCAAGCTTTTTTTTTGGGACAAAAGGTGCGAGAATGCGTTTAAGAGTCTAAAGAAAAAGTTAACGTGCGCATAAATGTTAGTCAATTCTAAGGAGAACGAAGAGATGACGGTATACATGGATGCCTGTGGTACCGGATTAGGTGTTGTATGGATGCAAGGAGGTTGGATAGTAGCTTACGCTAGTCGGTAACTGAAACCGCATGAGAAAAGATATCCTACCCATGATTTGGAATTGGCAATGATCTTGTTCGCGTTGAAGATGTGGAGACATTATCTCTTGGGAGAAAGATTCGAGTTGTTCACTAATCATAAATCGTTAAAGTATCTCTTCTCTCAGAAGGATTTAAATCTCCGACATCAGAGGTGGTTAGAATTCTTGGCTTCCTATGATTTTGATATCGCATATACACCAGGAAAGGGCAATGCGGTAGCTAATGCATTGAGTAGAAGACATGCCAGTTTAGGGGCTATGTTTTCGAGTGGAAGCAAGTAGCGTATATTGCAGGGTATGATTTCAGACCTAAGTGCGAATTAGATTCAGCAATGTTAGCAAGTTTGACGATCAGACCCACTTTGATTGAGCGGATTGGTTCTAGTCAGGGGGCCGATCCTAACCTATTGGAAATCATCTCCAAGTTAGAGATGGTTATCGATGAGGATATGGATAAATATGGGCTTGATCGACATGGATGGCTTAGAAAGAATGAAAGGCCGGTTGTACCCAATGTCAGTGGATTGAGAGATGATGTGCTTAGAGAATGTCATCACTCAAAACTGAATATACACCCCGATGGTAACAAAATGTATTGAGACATGAAGCAGACCTACTACTGGGAAGGGATGAAAAGAGACATTGGGAAGTTTATATACAAATGCATGAATTTCCAGCTAGTTAAAGCCGAGCAAAAGAAACCTAGTGGTTTGTTGCAACCATTAGAAATTCCAGAATGAAATGGGAACAAGTCTCAATGGATTTCATTGATGGGTTACCAAGGACTAGATCGGGCCATGATAGCATTTGGGTCATTGTGGACCGATTGACCAAGAGTGCAAGGTTTATACCCGTCAAGTCGAATAGAACAGCAGCTTAGTTAACAGAACTGTATATGAAGTGGGTAGTGAGATTCCATGGAGTACCCAAAGGCATTGTAAGTGACCGAGATCCGTTGTTCACTAGTGGATTTTGGAAGAGCTTACAAGAGGCGTTAGGATCAGAATTACATCTCAGTACCGCGTATCATCCTCAAACCGATGGTCAGACAGAGAGGGTGAATCGAGTATTAGAAGATCTCTTGAGAGCTTGCATATTAGATTTTGGTGGATCATGGGATGACAATTTGCATCTAGTGGAGTTCGCATATAATAATAGTTATCAGTCCAGTATTGGTATGGCTCCATATGAAGCTTTGTACAGAAGACCATGCAACTCACCATCATGTTGGTTAGAAACTGGTGAGAAATTTGTGCTTGGGCCAGATGTGATAAGAGAAACATCAGACAAGATCAAGATTGCTCAACAGCGAATGAAGGCTGCCCAAGATAGGATGAAGAGTTATGCTGATAAGAGGAAAAGAGATTTAAAATTCTCCATTGGCGACTTGGTATTTGCCAAGATTTCTCCGTTAAAGAGCGTGATTCGATTTGGTAGGAGAGGCTAGTTAACACCAAGATTTATTGGTCCATTCCCAGTTCTCGAACAAGTTGGGAATTTAGCATATAAAGTTGAAATGCCGGACAAGATGGCGAGAGTTCATAACGTATTTCATGTTTCCCAGTTAAGGAAATTCGTACATGACCCCGATGTGGCTATTTCACCTGATCAGTTGGATGATATCGAAGTAGAACCCAAGGCGTTTGGGAACCACAAGTCGATTCATATTATCGAGCACGATATGAAGAAACTTCGAAAGAATGCGGTGAATCTAGTCAAGGTTCAGTAGGGCAAAGATGAGAATGACTGTATTTAGGAGACAAAGTAGAGCATTAAGGAGACGTATCCAGAACTCTTTGCCTGGTAAGGTTTTCATTTCGATTTAGTCTTTCCGCATTCTAGGATAGGTTAGTTTTGGTTGTTTTGTGTGTTTGATTGTTTGTGAATGATTGATAGGCATGCAGAACACCCTTGTATGTTTTTAGTTAAGGAAATTCGGGGGCGAAATTTCTTAAGGGGGGAGAGTGTCACAACCCACATTCTACGCATCGAAGGATCGTAGAATATTTATTTCTTTTTCATAGGAGGTCGTATAGTTGTGTAACTTTGGGCAACGACTATTGGAGTCATTTCCTTTATTCCCGATTTTTGCCGATTTTTAAATGACCGTTTTGCCCCTAGTTGATCTTGTTTCGGCCATAACTTTTGATTGGTAAGAAGTTTTGACATGAAGACACTTCTATTAGATTCGGATGGTGGTTTAGCTTTCCGGGGAGTGGTCACATTAGCCAAATGGACTCATCGTTTGGGAGATATGGCTGAAACAAGGTTTAGAAGGTGAAAAACAGCTTAACCGGACCTAATTAGGGTGATTAGCAAGAGGGCCCATAACTCATTTCGGGATTAGGGTTATAGGGAGGCTGAGAACAGTTAGGAAACGATTTTTTTTCATTCTTAAGCCGCCTAAAACATTTCCCTAACCCTAGTAGTGGCCTCCAACACCCAAATGACCTTCTAATCACCATTTAATCAAGTTTTTGCCTAATCTACATCTAATCAAGGAAAATTAGCATCAAATTGGGAATAGAGCTGCTGTGTTGCATAGAGATTCAACCCAAATCAGAGATACTTTCAGATCTAAATTTTAGTTGTGGCTAAGTTGAGTGATTTGCATTTTTTTTCACTAATTACGGCTAATTAGGGGTGATTAGTGTTAGTTAGCGAAATTATGACTTAGAAAAATCTGGAAAAATTTGTAAAATTCTAAAATATTATTTTAGGGCTCTGATAAAAATTTGGGTTAATTTGGAGTAAGTTTACTAATACTATCATTAGTTATAGTTAAACATGATTAAGGGGAAAACATAGGTTTTTTGGTATGTTTGAACCATATTAACATGTTAAATTGTTGTTTTGATGTTTATTGTTGATTCTCTATGTTTCTATGACTGTATGGTATGCTTTGTGATTGATTAGAAAAGTTAGAATGGTCGAAAACGCCGTCGTAAGGTGAAAAACAGTCGCTGGAAAAGTTGCAGGAAATGTGCAGGGTTTCGGATCAGATCAGATATGGGGCTCGGATCGGATAGGAGAACCGGGCAAGGGGATTCGATTTGGATCGGAACCTAGCACAAGAGGAAAATCATAGCAACAAGGAAGGCCACATGAACTAAGACTGGATCAGATCGGGAGGCTGCGGATCGGATTAGAGATGGAGGAGGGAACCAGGTCGAAACCTGAAGATGGGGTACCTTACGAATCGGACCGAGGCAGGAGCACCATCTGAACCAAACCAGAGGGCTATGACAACCGAACTGAACCAAGCAAGGGTGACTGAGCCGAACCAGAGGGCTATGACTACCAAACCGAACCGAGCAAGGGTGACAGAACTGAACCAATGAGGACTGGAGCACTACGCATATTCAAACCAAACCAAGGCGTGACTATGACCACCAAACCGATCCGATGATGACCAAACCCCGAGATGCAAAGGTAGTCCGAATGGGAAGTAGAACTCAGGATCCAATTGGGAATTAACGAGTCAACTTCATGAATTGGGCTTTGCTGTGGGATGTGTGCTAAGGAGTTATCGACGTCCATGACTTTGATTCACCGCCAAGATGGATGTTAGGCTACGGATCAGTGCAATGGGGTAGTCATTACTCCATGGGGAAGAGTGATCGTAGCATGGCTATGAGCCAGTGCAGTGGAGTCATCATGACTTCATGGGGCAGAGTGGACATAGCAAGGACTAGTGGCTATGGATCAGTGCAGTGGAGTTGCCATGACTCCATGAGGTAGATTGATCATAGCAAGGATTTGGGTGATCAAAGCGGTAGATATCGTATGCTTTACGCACTGAGTGAGAGATGTGAGGATGGTTGCTATGCTTGATTTTTTTTGACATCACTATGACATGCACACCCCTCCCCCGTATTCTTACACCACATGTTAGTGTCAACTTAGAGTATTGTACAACTTGCTGTGCTAACTATTTGGTTGCAGGTCCAGGTTCAGGAATGGCTTAGTATACCTATTATTGTTCTGTTTTGCTGCTTATCACTCACACCAGACTTTTGTATGACCCAGAGTTTTATGTCTCTTCTTATTACTTTGGGTGCTCCTAAACGAGCAGATTAGAGACATGTTAGCTGGTTATGCACGAGTAGCTGTCCGGAGACGAGCAGGAGGCTTACACATATTATTCCCATACATTCTCTCTATGTTGTTGTTGGTCACTACTTTGGGCATTAGTAGTGTACCTTCCTTATTTTGCTTTGGAGACAGTTTTCAAAGTTGTAATAATGATGATGTGGAACATAAGATGTATTTTGGATTTTCCGCTGTTATGATGGTTTAGTTTTCAGCTTATGCACTGTCTCACCTGTTTTATGTCAAAGTTATGTTATTATTATATTTTGTTCCATGTGCTGTGAGATATACTATAGGTTCCTTGCTAGCTCTTTTCCTTACTTTTCATTTTTTTGGTGACCGTCCCGTGCTAGTTGGACATCTGTACAGCACACTTTCATTGGAAATGTTGGCTTGTGCGGGGCAGGCCATCACAGTTTATTTGATTGTATCAACGGTCTTTGGATCATCCTAAGGAACTTCAGTTCATTTTATTATATCGATGATATTCGGATCATCCTAAAGAACTTCGGTTTATTTGATTATATCGATGATCTTCGGATAATCCTGAGGTACTTTGGTTCATTTTGCATTGATGGGATATGCAATATCATATCTTAGAAGAGCTTTATGATTTAGGATGAGTTATCCTTATAGAACACTGAGATTTCTTTGATATATCATATGGACGTTTCGATCATTTACATTCTACACGTGAACATAATCGTTATTACCTATATATCATTTACTGTTTATGTCTTTATTTCTATCTCAATTTATTATGATGAGTACATCTAAACTGATCCGTTTATTGTTTATTTTCTTATAAATAATACTCGGGTCAGACTGAGGTATTACAGGTGCTTCTTCAAGACTTCTAGCTGGAACTACTTTTTGACGTTTTGTTACTACATTATCATTGCAGTAACTTTGGATTATATGCATATGAGACTTTTGTGTATACATATTCTTTTGTCTAGAACATGTACATATTCTTTTGCTGTATAGTTGATCGATAATGACCACTATCTTTGTATTTACACTTATGTTTAATATTGATATCAATTTTGACCTTAGTGATGTGAGTATCTATGTCTGACTCTGATTATATTGTTATGTATTTTATATTGATTTTGAATTATATATAGCCACTGTGTAGTAGATTTGAACTTGAGTTAGATGTGTTGGATTTCCTCATGAGATTTATAAAAAATTAAGACCACATTATTCGATATGTTTAACACTCATTCAAAGCTATTATATAGATGACCTCTCCTCAACAACCTTATTATTTGGGTTAGTTTACATCATTGCTTGCGATGACCGTGGCTAATGCGAGTATAGAGGTAGGGCATTACACTTGGTATCAGAGCCAAGTTCGGAACAATATAAGATACTATGGCGAGGATCATTGTCCTTAGTCTCTCTTAGGAAACCATGTTTTAGGATTTACATTGAGTTTTAGGACCCAGCATATCCTATCTTATATTGTGATTCCTTGTTTATTGAATTCGAATTCTTTGATAATGACATTTTTCTTTCTTCCTTTCCTATAGAAGATAAATGTCTAGGCGTACCCGCACGAACACTGGTCCATTTAGTGTCGTTCCCGCGGGAGGAGTGGTTATGACAACCCAATAACTTCTTGATTTGGTGACAACTGCCCAAGCCACAGGAATCCCTTTCATGCCTATACATCCCAAATCTGGGTTTGCTCATTTGTGTAAAAATTTCTCTAAACTTAGTGTATTTTCATGCGGAAGGCATTATCGAGGTCCAAGCTTGGATTAAATCATATGGCCGTATCTTTTCCCGCATGAATCTTGTGGACTTGCATCAAGTCCAGGTGGCTTCTGGTATGCTCCAGGATCGAGAGCTTGATCGATATGATCATATGACTTATGAAATTTAAGAAGTGCATTTATCTTGGAAGCAATTTCAAGAAAGGTTTGAAGCGAAGTTCATGCCTGAGGGTGAGAAAGTAATGTTAACTCGACGTTTTATAAACCTTATTCAAGGAAAATCTTTTGTGGAAAACTACGCCACATCTTTCAACTTTCTCTCTCCAAATATAGGCCTGAGTATATTAATACTACAAAGAAGAAAACTAAGAAATTTGTGAATGGGCTCAATAAAGATCTCAAGAAGCCTTTACTTCTTAAGTTAGCCAAGCCTTTTGATGTGCTCGTGGATATCGCGCTCCGTCTTGAGGAAGCTGACAAATTGAGCAATGGTGATAATGGGGTTTCTAAGAAGAAAAGGAAGCAAGTGACTTTGACGGCAATAACTTCTACCCCTAGTCATGGTGCATGTTTTAATTGTGGTGCTAAAGACACCTTTGTCAATGGTTATTCGAAACCCCTCTTTTGTTGCTGTTGTGTAACACCCCGTATTTTCTATGAACGTATAAGTAACAAATCAGAGAATAATTAATCATCAAAATAAGAATCAAGGGAAACGATTGCGCCATTGTGTTCATCTCGAAATTCTTCTTGAAAACGAGTCCGAGTTTTCGAAAAACGGAGTCCGTATGACCAATTTATGACCCTCCGAAGTTTCAGGAATTTAAATAAAATAAAACAGCTTGAAAATAAAGCCAGAAATTCGAAATTCAAACCCAGAGAAGGTTGGCGGGAAAATTCCCGCCGATATACCCAGGTCGACTGGGGAGTCGACCCCCTCCCCCCCCCCAACCAGGTCGACTGGGGTGTCGACCTCCCCATGACCAGGTCGACTGGGGAGTCGACCTACTCCCGAAACCCAGTTTTTGAACCTGGTTCATTCTGATGTATCTCGTTTTCTGTCTAGATTCGTCCGCCTAATCCTATATAAACAGCCCCCTATCCTCATTTTTTCTACACAATTTCATTATGTCTATACTCTACCTCTGTTCTAATTAAAAATAAAAATGGCGTCGCTACTCTGTTGGAATCAAAACTTGGACTGATGCATCTTCTTCCAACCTGAATAGAATTAAAAGCTAAATCAAATCTCAAATCCAAGTTTAGAACTACAACAACAATTAAAGAGGAATAATTCAGCATTTCTGCATCAACAACAGTTTATTATCCTTTCTTAAAACAACGAAAGGCAAGTACAGTTATTTTCCACTATAAACTGTAACTATAATTGTGACATGATTGTAAATCTGAATTTGAGGTTGTGTACGTTCTGTTCTGATATATTTTATTCTGTATCTCTTTCTTCTTTCTGTTCTATAGCCAGGCTACGACGAGCCTGTGCCGAATCTCATAAGAGATTAACGCATGAACGCTAAATTTTGGGACAAATAGTGAACAATGCATAATTGGACATGAAACTGTTGCCTATGAGACTATTGCCTATGACTATGATTCATGCCTATGAGACTATTGGCTATGACTATGACTCATGACTATGTGACTATTGCCTATGACTATGATTCATGCCTATGAGACTATTGCCTATGACTATGATTCACGCCTATGAGACTATTGCCTATGACTATGATTCATGACTATGAGACTATTGCCTATGACATTAAATAAGAAACTATTGTGATTAGTCGCCCATGACTATTGTGGTTAGTTGCCTATAACTATTGTAGTTAGTTTCTTATACCTATTCCCTTAATGATGTTAGATCTCATATTTAGTGTGTAACTTTGCTAGTTTATTCCCATTCACTGTTATGTACATTGAGCCTATTGGGCCATTATTATTATTTGGTTCATTTTTGCACGCCTATTCTTTTATATCAATTCTTGTGCTTATCCCCTATTACTTTTGTTAGGGCCATTTCATGAGTATTTAGAGAACTTGTGGAAACATGTTATACGGGGATTGGGCGTAGCTTAATTAAGTAAATCTGGCCTAGCAAATATGTTGGCATAATCTGAGTTGGCTATAATAGAGAATGATTTACATGTGTATTAGTCTTGGACATAAATGGTGAATTAGAATATTAAATCTAGTTTTGACATGAACTGTAAATGTGAATATTAAGGCTAAAATTTGGGGCATATATTGTATTATGAATTATGACCTTGATTTAGGCATGTAAGTTTAGTCTAAATTTATGATTAGGTAAGATATGTAAATAGAGTTTTAGATGTATATAATCTGCTAAATCTGTTATCTGTTAAATTGCCTAATCCGTTATCTGCTAAAACTGTTGAATCGCCTAAACTGCTAAATCTGTTATCTGCTAAATCGCTTAAACTGCTAGATCTGCTACCTGTTGAATTATCTGATCTGTTGAAAACTAGATAATGGTAATCTGGGTATGAAATCCGTAGGCTCGACCTAAGATTTAGTAAACCATGGAATTTTGATTAATCTGTTGTATCCTATGAAGAAGTTTAATCTGTTAAATAAACAGAATTAGTTTGATATCTAAAAAATCTGCATTGGAATGAATTGGCTATGACACGAGGTTAGACTCTGTTTGCGGTAGAAGCCTGCCCGGAACCAACCGGCTTAACCAGCGACCGCAAACTGTCAGTCTAATGTGAGAGGTCGTAGGCATAACTAAAATATGCTTAGACACGAGGTTAGGTCTGGCTTATGGCAGAAGTCTGCCCGGAACCGCCCGGCATATCCAGCGGCCACAATCTACCGACCTAATGTGAGAGGTCTGTGCATTAATATTTAATTAATGCAAATCTGGGATAAATATGATGTCTAAAACGTGTTGGGTGGATAGGGTTAAACCAATTGGACTAATGAATTTAACAAACCCGTTTCGTGAATCTGTAGGCCCAATTACTAAGTTAGACAAATCTGTAATCTGTTAAATCCGTATATCTGATCCGTTAGTCTGAAAACTTGTCTGATCTGTGAACTAGTTGATCTGAACTCTGTATGTCTGAACTTGTAACAAGTTAATCTGAAATCTGTTAGTCTGGGGACATAAGGTTAGGAGGGAAATTACTTGTGTCATCTGTTGTTTGGGACCCATATTAGTCAGTAATCCTTTCTGGTATCAAAACTTTGACCCAACAGTAGGTAGGGTCCGGGCACGCTTACTGAACTAATTATAAGCGGTTCATTCTGATAATGGCGAGGGGTGTTGATGGTGTGTTCCAACCGGGTCATGTGCGTGCATGGATCCCGGTCTGCCTCTGAGGATTTAAGACGCCGTGACATCTGTAAATAGGTCTGTGCCAATTGGTTGTCACTTTAGGGAGTGATACACCCTACTGTGGGGCCGACACAGGGTATTTATGTATTAGGGAGCCGATCGCTTGGGGTAGGGTTTTAGGGTACACTTAGTTCTGTCTGTTTCTGTTGGTACCGTCTGTTTCTGTTGGGTGGTAACACCTGTCTGTTTCTGCGTGCTACTGTCTGTTCGGGTGGTAAAGGCCCATTTACTAGTGTACACCTAATTCTACATTCTTTTTCCATAGGGATTAATCTGTTTCTGTTTCTGTACCTTCTATTCGGGTGGTAAAGGCCCATTATTAGCATTCTGTTTCTGTTTGTTTCTGTTCGGGTGGTAAAGGCCCATTATTAGCATTCTATTTCTGTCTGTTTCTATTCGGGTGGTAAAGGCCCATTATTAGCATTCTGTTTCTGTCTGTTTAGCATTCTCTTCTGTGGAAATTATTCTGTTTTAGTTTAGACATTAGGGTGACACCTAATCCTGGTATACTTGTATTAGTGCAGAGAAATGAAAAGTAATATTATTCTGTTTCTTCTGTTTAACCTAAGTACATCTGCTGCTCCTGTTTCTGTTATCTCTTATCTAGCTTATTTTCATGTCATAATTATTATTATCTGTTCATATGCTGAAAGTCACTGGACTTGCCAGACTTTATGTCTGACCTTGCTTGTTTTCGCCCCTTTTTCTTCCGTTCCTCCCAGGTTTTCCAAGGAGGGAACACTTTAACTTGATCCGGATTTCTTCTGCTTGAAGTACTTAGAGTGCTTAAAGTATGGCTTGACTCCTCATGGCAGCTTCTGTGGGGATTATGATTTTAAAGTTTTGTACTCTCATGATTTTCTGAACAAGACTGATATTTATTTACTTGATTTTTTGGTAAAGATGTAAACAAACCGATTTCTGTTTTCCGCTGTAATAAAGTTATAATTTCTCAAGTATTGTTTATCTGTCTTGAGATTTTATGTTCTGTTTACTAAAATGCTCCACCAAAGTTAAGGCATTCCCATTGTGAGTGTCCTTAACGGAGGTGGGGTGTTACATTCTATCATATTTCAACATGCCTTGAACTCCAAAATGAGAGAAACAATTGATCCTTCTCGACCAAGGTACATTTCCTTCTATCAATAGTGCTATTATCATTTTTCGTAATCATCCTTTTTGGGATTTCTTTGTTCTGGGTCAAGAGGGCTTATGGACAATTTTTCCTTAGATGTTACAAGTTAAGAATCTACGTACTTACCTTGATTTTTCGTTACTCGTTCATTTTTATATCGAGATATCTTTAGGTAATGATTGAGTATTCTCATTTTCATATGAGTATTACTCGTTACAAACAAGTAATGAATATTTTTTGATTGAATAAGGAGTTTAATTAAATGTCTTAGTAAAAATGGGTGGGTCAGCACACTTACATTTAATTCGTCGGTTAATTTCTGGACAAAGTTAGTTGAGACTCGATTTCATTTTTGGATGAAATCTCAGAATCATGTATGATAATTTTGTTGCTTCTCATCTATTGCATAACTTTATATACATCGATGAGTGATCACATGTGTTGTATATCTTTATATGCATTAATGTTCATCATTTTCATTTGAGTTCGTGTGTTGTCTATCTTTACGTACATCGAAGGGAACCTTATGTATTATATCTCTTTATATACATCGATAAGGAGTTGTCTCATGTGTTGTATATCATTACATACATCAATGATAGATCATATGTATTGTATATCTTTATATACATCGATGTTGATCATTTTCGCTTGAGTTCATGTGTTGTATATCTTTATATAAATCGATGTTGATCATTTTCATTTGAGCTCGTGTGTTATATAATTTATGTACATCGACGGGAACCTTATGTGTTGTATATCTTTATATGCAGTGATAAGGAGTTGTCTCATATGTTGTATATCTTTATATATATATATATATATATATATATATATGAGATCGCATGTGTTGCATATCATTATATACATCGATGTTGACATTTTCGTTTGACCTCATGCGTTGTATATCTTTATGTACATCGACATGAACCTTATTTGTCGTATATCTTTATATACATCGATAAGGAGTTGTCTCATGTGTTTTATATCTTTATATACATCGATGAGAGATCACATGTTTTGTTTATCTTTATGTACATTGATGTCGATCATTTTCGTTTGAGCTCGTGTGTTGATATCTTTATGTACATTGACACGAACCTTATGTGTTGTATATCTTTATATACATCGATAAGGAGTTGCCTCATGTGTTGTATATCTTTATATACATCGATGTTGATCATTTTCATTTGATCTCATGTGATGTATATATTTATATACATCGATGACAGATCACATGTGCCGTATGTCTTTACATACGTTGATGTAGTGGTATTCGGTTCAGAGATGTAACTTTAGGTGAATCAGTGTTCCCTTGAGTTGTATGTTTGCATACGGTTCAATGACGTAATTCCAGGGAGGTCCATGATCCTTATGAGAACCGTTTGTGAATCACATATGATTTATGGATTTCTACGCTTACACTTAACATGGTTAAGTGTCTTTCCATTTTATGTTCTTCTATATTTTTTTGGGTGATTTCTAGAATTTGGGTAATTTGAGTTTTCTAATTATATCGAATCTTCCTTTGAAAGGTATTAAGCTATATTTTGCTTGTTGGTCTTAGTCTCTTAGTTCTTGATTTTGATTCTTGATCTCTGAGCTTTCATGATGTGGGAATCTTGTGAGATCCCTAATTTTTGTCTCTCATGTACTAAATTGTGTTCGAAATTGATTTTCATTTCCGTGACTCAATCTATTTACTTGTCCTCCATAGTGACCGACCACTAAAGATAATGTGAAGTTATTTTTGCGGAGTGATCTGATGGGATGCTCTAGCTTTGCAACCATGACAAACTTAATAAATCCTTGCCTCGGATCTATTCAATAGATTAGTAGTGCTAAAGTCATCTCACTATTAGACTTAGCAATCATTTATCACCAACTTTTGATTGAAATAGATAAAATTACTTTAGCTTCATTTCGTTCTCTTTTTCTCATTTGGGGTTAACAATTATTTGTTTATTTTGTTAACCTTAATGAACCAAATCTTCGAGTTCATATCCCATTTGGTTTGACCTTATCTTTGTTGGTGATATGCTTGCATATTTGAAAACAAAGGGTTTCAAGTTTTGTGAGATCCTTCCAACTTCTACCATTTATCATATTTGCATGACCCAAAAATTGTTAATTGAAAATTTGAGGACGTGCTACTATTTCCAGTTTGGGTGTGTAACACGTATTTTTGTTTTGTGGTCTTGATTCCCCAGCGGGATCTCTTATCCTTGTGAATGGGATATATATGAACATCAAATAAATCCTTTTGTTTTAAAGAAAATTTCATGAGCTAGAATCTTTTTGAGAAATTTTTAGTGGATAATTTTTCTAGCTAAAATGTGATAGGGAATGTTCGATGATTTTGGATAGTCGATATTTCCAAGTTTGAATTTGAATGTTTAATTATTTTATATTGGAAACGTAAACTTCAATTGAGTATATGTGACCCAATATAAGTTGGAATTCTTTAAAATAAGAATTATTCGGATCTATTGGATTATGGTTTTCTAATAAAAGAAAAAGATTGTAATTTCATCTTGTAAATTTTGAGATATTTCTAAACTAAATCTTTAGAAAAATCGCGGTGCATTAGTTTGCAGTTTAAAATTTAAATAATTATTGAAATTAAGATTTAGAATATTTAAAATTTATGTAAAGAAAAATTTGTTGAAAAAACTTATGAGAATAATAACTTGATTGTTCGTATACGTTCCTGACTTTTTATTTGAACATTATGCTTGTATAGACTTAAGTTTTATAGTGATTTATAACTCAAAGTTAAAATTTTATAAGATTATTTGTAAGTGAAGTTTAGTACAAGAATGACATACTAAATATGAAAATAAAAGTGAATTTCTTAAGTTAATATAGTTTCACATAGATTGTTGTTGGTGCTTGGTTGTAACTTTTTGAGTTTTTCCTTAAGAATTGCGGGAACGCAATTTCTTTAAGAAGGGAAGTCTATAACAACCCTCATATTTCACAATAATACATTTAAATATTTTATTTAAATATAACATCATTAATCATGTGTATGTCCAAAAATAATTTTTGCATATGGATGAATTTTAACTCGAAACCACTTCCATTGAGTTCAAAACGCTTACGACTTTTAAAACTGTAAACATCGATATGTTTAGATTTAGTGAAAAATGGGACTTCGGGTGGGGTTTTGGTTTACTAAACCTAGCCCACTTCTTTTAACCTCTTAACCTCCCTTATCCCATTCATTCATTTCCAAATGCTTAGAGAAAATAAGAATGGGAAATTAGTCTTCCAAAGCTAGCGTTGGCTTCTAGAGATCAAATCAGGGAGAAAATCAAAGAGGCAACCTAAATAAGATTCTCCATCTCCTTGTCCATCTTGTTCTACTTGCTTTATCTTCAATGTCTAAGATTTCTTATGAGCTAACTTCTAGTAAATTTATGCACTCGTGTTTAGATTGAAGATTAGCAAGCTATATTGGAAGGAAGAGAGATCTAGCTTGGTTTTGCACCTCCTTGCTATTTAAGCTCAAAGGTGAGTTCTTGGGAACTCGCATCTATAACTCAAGTCTGTAAGCTTAGGTAGTGTGCTCTTGCCACATATATGTTGTGTATGAATTGTGTGATTTGGATTGTTTGTGTGTGAACTTTCCTATTTATGTGTTTTGATTTCATTTCAATGAATTTTAGAGTAATTTTGTGTGTAGAGTTGAGTCGTGAGTTCTTGAGTTGTTTCGGTGAGTCTTAGAAGCTTCATTGTCATTTGGATAATTTTCTAAGTCTTCATCATTCATGTGTGCTTATCCAGAATTGTTGGATATCGACTTTGCCACCAAAACTATAAAAAAACACCTTATAAAAGATTCAACCAACTGAATTGGGTAATTCAGTCGACTGAATTATTGTTTTCTCTCGGGAGTGATTTTATGTGTAGGTCAGTCATCTTAATTTTCCATTAAGCACGCTAAATCAAAGTTCAATCGACTGAATGGTTAATTCAGCCAACTGGAGTTCATGAAACAGATAGCAGTTTTTGGAAAACAGATTTAGCCATCTGAATGATGTTTCATGTTGTTGACTAGTGGATATCACAGTCAACAGTCTAGTATGATCCAGCCTTATTCCCAGCTGAGTTTCGGGTTGTTTTCACTTTTCCTATGACTTTTCAGTTGCTCTAATCCAAGTATTTAAATAACTCAGTTAGATGGATTTTCGATTCGTTCGCGATAAACGAATTTATAATCATTATTTTATGGATTTGATTTATGTTATCAAAACATAAATTTTGAGATCAATTGTTATTACAATTGATATTTTACGATATTTTCCACTTTAAACTATAAAGTGTTTTATATTATTGGTAGATACCACAATCTTTATTAAAATGGTTCTTAATGCTATTTTGCATACCAAGTCAATTTATAAATCGTCTTCTAATCTAGTAGTATATATTTGTATAAACCTTTTCTTTATTCGTATGAGAAATCCAATTAAATACCTTAGTAAAAACAAGGACTACGAACCCTTATGCTTGCTTTCACGGTTAATTCTTAGATTCGTTCTATTGAAAACCATGGCAAAGATCGTTCCATATTTTTAGTGGAATATACAATTTATTTGTAAATATTCGAGTAGAGCAAGTAGGTATGGGATATGTAGCTTGAATCCTATATTTACTAGCTTAGAGTAATTTAAACTTTCCTTGATCAATCATGATCATTTTAGGAACTTCGGTTCTTGAAGATCTTCAGATCATTTTAGGAACTTGGGTTCTGGATGATTTTAGGTTCTGGAGGATCTTCGGATCATTTTAGGAACTACAGTTTTAGAAGATCTTCGAATCATTTTAGGAACTTTGGTTTTAGAGGATCATCGGTTCATATGAGGAACTTTGGTTTATTTGATTGTATCAATGATCTTCGGATCATCCTAAGGAACTTCAGTTCATTTTATTATATCGATGATCTTCGGATCATCCTGAAGAACTTTAGTTCATTTGATTACATCGATGATCTTCGGAACATCCTGAGGAACTTCGGTTCATTTTGCATTGATGGGATATGCAATATCATATCTTAGAAGAGCTTTATGATTTAGGACGAGATATCCTTATAGAACACTAAGATTTCTTTGATATATCATATGGACATTTTGATCCTTTACATTCTACATGTGAACATAATCGTTATTACGTATATATAATTTACTGTTTATGCCTTTGTTTCTATCTCAATTTATTATGATGAGTACATCTAAACTAATCCGTTTATTGTTTATTTTCTTATAAATAATACTCGGATCAGACCGAGGTATTACAGGTGCTTCTTCAAGACTTCTAGCAGGAACCACTTCTTGACTTTTGGTTACTACATTATCATTGTAGTAATTTTGGATTATATGTATATGAGACTTTTATGTATACATATTCTTTTGGCTAGAACATGTATATATTCTTTTGTTGTATAGTTGATTGACAATGACCACTATTTTTGTATTTATACTTATGTTTTATATTGATATTTATTTCGACCTTAGTAATGTGAATATCTGTGTCTGACTCTGATTATATTGTTATGTTTATTATATTGATTTCGAATTATATATTGCCACTTTGTAGTAGATTTGAACTTGAATTAGATGTGTTGGATTTCCTCATGAGATTTTTGAAAAAAGTAAGACCCCATTATTCGATGTGTTTAATATCGTTCAAAGCTATTATACAGATGTCCTCTCCTCAACAACCTTATTCTTCGGGTTAGTGTACATTATTGCTTGCGACCTTGGCTAAGGCGAGTATAGAGGTGGGGCGTTACAGGATGCAACTATTCACATTTCAAAATTAATTACTAATGAAGGTATGAACATGTAATCCACATTTTGAATTCCTAAACATTACATTTTGAATAGTCTGGGAATGTATTAAGAGGATAGCCATCTATATATATATATATATATATATATATATATATATATATATATATATTATACACAAGTATGTATATGTAACGACCCATACTTATGGACGATTTATTTTAAATATTTAATATAGTTTAAATATTGAGTTGATAATATAAATGTATTTTTATATTAAGTTATCGATTTAAAAATCGATTTCGATTTAATATCGAATATACTAATTTATCGTGAGATCGAAGTTAAAAACTGAATCAAAACAATTCAGATGACTGGTATAAATTCTATTTGAATATATACAATGATAATAATAATTTATTATCCAAGGAATTAATTGTTTTGAATTTAATTTATATCGATTTAAATTAATATCTCCTCCAAACGACCTAATTAGACTTTGAAATCTATTCCAGTGTGTTCGGAATAGCGGTATAATCCTACAAACCTAATTAGACTTTGAAAGCTATGCCTCGATAGGAGTTCGAAACCCCGAATATATTATTTTAAAATTTAAACGGATAAGATTAATTTCAAATCAAATCAAATTAAATCAAATCAAATCGTATTAAATGTTTGGTACTTATGACTATAACCTATAATGTACAGCGAAGACCTAAATACCTTGCTGCTTAAGTATCCTCCATCTATAAAAACGCGATACCCTTTCTTTCTTTCTTTCTTTTTCCTTTTACACTTCGTTCTTCAGCAAATGGAGTCGCAAGATTTAGTCAAGATAAAATTCCGCTTTTCTCTAAAAGAATAAATAAAAAAGGGTCTGTTTCTCTTATAAATCAAATAGAAGAACTCCCAATTTCCATTTCATTTTAGAACCGCAAGTGCCCATGTAACTTCTTTTTCCCTATCCTCATTAAAACTGAAATACCACTGGAAAAAAATAGAATTGAAAAGGGTCACGCATGAATCGTTCAAACGAAAGGGGATATCGAGAACGAATTCGAATTCGAATTAGTAACTGGGGTAAAGTAGTAAGTGATGGAGGTTGGAGGATTTGTCAAGGCGATGGTCGAATTTCTGGGTCAAAGACGCGTGCCATGGCACTGCTCGGAGGAAATTTGGTTGACCACAATAAAACGCGATGACTGCTACAAACCAAAGCCTCGATTTGGGATCGAAAGAGTATAAAGGGAAGATCATCGATGGAGTTGCTGGTGGTCTCGAGCTGACAAAGGGTGATGTTATGGAAGAATGAGGTTGATAAGGGCTATAGATGTTTTGCGGTTTGGGTTAAATTGTCGAACTGGGTGAAGAACTAGAGTTCGACATTTTTATTGAGTGCGATATGTATTTGGGAAAGGTACAGTATTAAGGGAAGGGAGGAAAACTGGTAACGAGGTGATGGAAATAGTTCACTGTTTGGGAAACTCAGTATTATCTTTAATGGATTTGGAGGATGATGGATATCATTCATTGATGGGAAAGGAGAATGGTGACTGGAGTGGGTGATATAAGGTGGATAGCTGAGGTTTGCAATTTTGGTTTGATGTCGCGGACAACAGTAAGGTATTAAGCTTAAATAATATATATTTTTAATTAGAATTAGTTAACAACAATATAGTTTCTTTAGAACTTATAAACATGATATATAATTCATACCAGAATTATACGAAATGAAGTTAGTGGAATTCAAAGCTGTGAGGGATGGATAAATACAGTGTATGTTCAAAAAAGGTACCGCTGTATTAAATTCAAAGAAGAAGAAGAATTTAACAATGATTAAGGTAAACTAAATTATTTATTTAATTTATTTCTTCAAGTAATGACTATTTAGAATGTGTATTCCAAATTTATAATGCATATATGTCATGTAAAATAGGATTCATTGGGACCATGTCTGAAATAACTATGCAATGGAATTGAATTTTGAATTTTTGGAGTCGACTAAGATCAGCAATGGAATTTTAATTTAAATTGAATATAATTCGATTTAAATGAAAATCGTTTCGGATCTGCAATTAAAATCAGGTAAGTAAATCTCACTCATATTTTTATTTAGAATTATTTTATTCGTTAAAATAGTTGTTCGTTGGTTGTTTGCTTGCATTTACATTTTTTTGTGTGGCTATATTATAAATATATATTAGTTATTTAGGTTGGTGTTTGTGGCTATTATATATATTGGCGATTGGATAGTTCCCGCAGTACCATTAGCGGATGCCTGCAGTATCATTAGCGGATGACCCAATGCGCCCCACGTTATGATAGTGGACGACCTTCTATACCACGATATCCTGCCTCGAAGCGGGATGGGTATTATTTATGTTGGCTAATGTCTGTGGATGCAGGGAAACAAGTTGGAGGGATCCAAGTGGATTCCTCAAATTTATTATTGTTTGTTTTCACATATATACTATCACATATGACATGTTGATTGGTAATTATGTGGTTTGATTGTTTAAATATCACTGGGCGTAAATGTTGATTATAAAAATATCGTGAAAGGATATTTTGAGATTTAAAATGGGAATCTATTTTTCTAAAACTAGAATTTCGAATTTCGAATGGGCTATAAAGATAGTAACATGTTTTGAATAAATAAAACAAGTATTGTATTTATAAACGATGTTTATAAATTAAATAATATAGGAAATTGAAGTGGTGAATTTATAAACGATGTTTATAAATAATACAGGAAATTGAGAAAAATTTATAAACGGTATTTATAAATAAAATGAAATGATTTTCATTTGATAATCAGGGAATTGAAATGAATTTATGAATGGTGTGTAAAAATGAAGTGGAAAAATTATCATTTGATAATTTAAATTCAAATGTGAATTTAAAAATAGAAATGGGGAATCGTTTTAAACAATTAAACGATGAAATTTATTCTGATGTTCAGAATATAAACTAAACTAAAATAAATCTGTGAGGATTTATGATTTGAATTCGATTAGTTCGATTTTATTTAAATAAAATATGTTTAGAAAAATATTAGGATTATATTAAATTGAAGTTAAATTTAATATTAAAATAGAGTTTCTGTTATGTATAGATAAGTTGAAATAAATAGAATATTCCAAATAAGATTTTGGTTTTTAAATAAACTTCGAAATGGAACTGGTTGGATATATATAACAAGTAAGTTTATAAATATGGTGAATTAATTACCAAGAGATAATTTATCGTTTTAAATTCAAGTAGGAATTTAAAAATAGAATTTGAAATCATTTTTGAAAAGGAAAAGATGGTTTTTATCTAGGAATTTAGAATATAAAGGGAATTGGGTTTCAAATAGATATTTGAAAGGAAAGGTTGTTTTAATTTTTAAAACAAGAAAATTAATTTATAAACGATGTTCATAAAAATAGGGAAATGAACTCTCATTGGATTATTTAAAAGTTTATATTTCAAGTATGAATTGAAAAGTGAATTGGAAAATGGTTTGAAATAGAACGTTAAGTTTTATTCCGGAATTCGGAATATAAACGGAATCGAGTTAAATCAAAGTGAGTTAAATTTGGAATTTGATTATATTGAATTTCATAAATAATTTATTTATAAAGGAATTAGAATTTAATATAGAAGATCGGATTATAAATAAATTTATAACTGAGATTCAAAATAATTGTCGATCTGGGATAATTTGAATTATTAAGTTGAATTGTGTAACAACCCTGAAATTCTGAGCCAATTTAAAATTTTTATTTTGGCAATTTTGATGAATTTTGAATATTCAAAATAGATTATTTTAAATATTAACGACGAGAAATTTATTTTGAATAGAATAGAACGTATATATATATATATATATATATATCATCGTTAGAATATGAATAATTATAAACAGAATTGAAAATGGCACGGTAGTTCGATAATTCGATTTCAAAGTTCAAATGAACATACCAGTTGCAAAATAAACCGGATTTTAACGAAACCAAAAATATTTGAATCTAATTGAGAATATCTTGCCAACGAATCCGAAAAATCGAAATTTCATATCGGGAATCAATAGTTATGTCCAGTTGAAAATTCAGAATAGTCGCTACGGAATTCTAGCCCTTAAAAATGGAAATTTTGCAAACGACCTTGGTTTTCGACGAAACCAATTTTGTTGGATCCATGATGTCTAATTATTGCTAGGTTTCAAAATTCGTAATTTTTTGAATCAATATGTGAGCGTGGCAAAGGAAAACGTGTTTTGACAGTTTTAGTTGATTTTAATCGACTAGAAAATGGCCATTTTTCAAACGGTCTCAGAATTTGACGAAATTTGTTTTGTTAGGACCGTATCGTCAATACGAAGCTAGAAAATATTTTTCGGGAGTTTCTCTAGTTAGTATGTGACCCCAGTAAATTGAATTGCACGTTCAAATTTAATATATAGATTTATATTTTGATTTTAATGAAAACTGATCGAAACGATCGAACCAGCCTACGATGCATATCCCATTGTGTTCGGAGTGGGGGTAATTAGCTGTGGACGACAAGCGGTGGGTCTCGTTTTGAGGTCAAAATAAAAAGTACCTTTTTGAAATTAAATTAATAAAATATATATATAAAAACAAATATAAGCTCTCCCCTCAGTACTCTCCCTCCAGTCATTATAAAGGAAAAAAAAGGAAAAAAAGAAAAGGGCAGAGCCCTCGTCGACGTCAGCCCCCCCCCCCCCCACTCCAACTTTCGCCTAACGCCGCTGCCCTCCCTAGCCCCTCCTCCTCCTCCTCCTTTTCTATTGAGACCCGTAACCCCCTTCTACCCCTGCCCATTTTCAGCGAACGTCGCGCTTCCAAGGGGCTCCCATTCCACTGCCGCTGATCCGAAGGATCACCCCACCACCTTCCCTCGCCGGCAGCACCCCAGTGCCGCACCTCAACACCCCGCCTCCGACGAACAACAATCTTCCTCCCTCCACCCCCGATTAAAAACGTAAGTCTTTCTAGTTTGTATCTTCATTTAATGTTATTTTTTAAATATAGAAAACCCATGATATTTATTTATAAAAGCAATGATATTTATTTCTAAATCAGTGTTAGTTGTTTATAGAAAATCAGTTTTAGAGTATTTAAATTAGTTTGAAATTTATAGAAAAACATACAAGTAAAGAACTGAATTTTAATTACGTAACATAGATTAAAAATGAGATTTTTGATTTATGTAAGGTGGTAAAAATATGATTTTTATATTAGTAGAAGATTAAAAATATGATTTTTATATTAGTAGAAGATTAAAAATATGATTTTTATATTATAGAAGTATTAAAAATTCGATCTTTATTATGTAGAAGGAGCAAAGATGTGATTTTTATATGAGTAGCGATATAAAAGTATAAATTTTATCTATATAGTAGCGGTGTAAAAATATAATTTTTATCTATATAGTAGCGGTGTAAAAATATAATTTTTACCTATATGAATAGCGATATAAAAATATAATTTTATCTATATAGTAGCAGCATAAAAATATGTTTTTTATCCATATAGAGCGATTATAAAAATGTGATTTTTATATACATAGCTATAATATAAAAATGTGATTTTTATATATGTAGTGGCTACAGATAACGAAAGTGACAAAAGGTGAGCACGACGAAGATTTCTACATAAGAAGAGTCGCGGTGTATTGGTTTAGCTAGTCGGTGAGAACTTCTCACTTTAAATCTTGTTTTCTAGTTAAAAATATATACTAGGATGCAGAAGGTGCTTAGCAGCACCTGACACCCATCGTCCACAGACCATGGACGACTTGTATGCTTGTTTGATGTGTTGTGAAGTTTGTTTGTGATGTTGGCGTGAAATAGATAATAAAACCTTCATGTGTTGAAATAAATTAATTATCGTTAAATATAATTTTTATCGTGAATGTGAATAAATAAATATTCATTTACAAACGGATGGTTTGTTTATGAACACCTATTTGAAGGACATTGATTGGGACGATAAATTTTATACGTCGCCCAACTACACAAATAATATTCAGTGTTTGTGGATTGAAATCCCACACGGGTGTTGGGACGATATTTGGCGTACACTAATCCCAATTATTTAGTTGTATGTCGATCGATTGGTCGACAGACTGTGTAAGCGTTAATTATTTATATTTAATGCTTATGTAGTTGTGTTGTGCACCTTGGATGATGGTTGATTATTTATCGTTGCTATTATATACATGTGTTGTATGGAATCCATATAATTAACATTATATGGTAATTGATTGGGCCTCATTCCAATTGGGAAAATAAAGAATATTATAGAATAAAGATTCATGTGTGATAGTACTCATGTGTTGAGATTAGTCATGTGTTGAAAGGAATATAGATTCATGTGTTGAACGAAATATTTTAACAATAAAATTTACATCTTTATCATGTATAAAATTAGAAACTAACTGGAAAATAAATAAGATGAGTGGTTTCCTGGGTATTGATCTGATGTTGGTTTCAGCCTTCGGGGTTAATGCTTAGGGAATCGTTCTCTTACTAATTTACAGTTGGAGTCTAATTAAAAATTTAACAATAGAAATCGTAATTTTATAAAATATATTAAATAACAAAAATAGTCACGTGTTGACAGTACTCATGTGTTGAGATTAGTCACGTGTTGAAAGAAATATAGATTCGTGTGTTGAATAGAATAAATATTCATTTGTTGAATAGAATAACGAGGTTATTGAAAAATATAAAGCCGTGTTGATTAGAGATGTGTTATTTTGACGCGAACGATATTTATACCGATTATATTCTTTTTTATAATGAATATTGAAAAGTGATTTAAAAATTGAATATAAAATGAATTCAAATTGAAATGAATTCAAATCGAATTGTAATCGAATAAAAATTGAATTAAGTAGAAATGCAATTGGAAATCAAAGTGAAATCGATTTGGAATGAATTCAAATCGAATTGAAAATGAACTGAAATTGAATTGAAATCAAATAGAAATGAATGTAAAAATAATTTATAATGGAAAATTCAATTTTGATTTGAATTTGAAATGAAGGTTGAAATTGTTTTTGAAACAAATTTGAAACTATTTATAAAATTTGTTTTAAAAGGAAATCGACGAAATATATATAATATACATATTATATATATAATGGCCTGAATAGAACGCGCCGCGCGGCTGTAGTTCATGAATTTCGACCGTTGACTTCAAACGGACATTACGGGAGATCCGACCGTCGGATTCTCCTAAAACTGGAACCGTTGGTTTCGTATCGAAAAGAGCTTTTTAAAGAATACATGAGATTTGAAATCTGACGGTTGGATTTGGAGATACGTCCAAATCAATTTCAGAAAAGGTCGCTGTAAGTGCAGTTCGATGGCCGTTATTGGAAACCGACTGTACGGGCCTTGATAAAATTATCAAAATTATCAATAATTTGTGTAAAATCATAAGAAATGATTTGTTAAGAATTGGGATGTAAAACTCCAGATTTGAAAAGATAAAAATAGATTTTTATCGAAATGAACTAGTTTTGAACTAGAATTAAAATCCAATTATTTTTAAATAAATAAATTGGATTTGAAATGGGTTTTAAATAACCAGAATTTCCAATATATGTATTGGAATGGATTTGAATCGAAATTTTCTTTGGAATATTTCGATATTAGATTCCGCGATTATACAGATATTTTGGAGGAAATTTGGAAGATATATTTTATATTGTTATTTCCAAAGCGATATTTGTGGGTTTCAGAATTTGATATTGAATGTATGCCGATATATTTTCTATTCAGAGCCTTGTATTTAATATCAAATGGGATTTGGCTTTGTCGTGAATGGTGTCTTCATCAACACTGTTCTTAAACCCCGTTGAGAAAAGATTTGTAACGACCCGCATTCTATGCATCATAAGGTCGTAGAATATTTATTTCTTTCTCATATGAAGTCGTATGGTCATGTAACTTTGGGAGACGACTATTGGGGTCATTTCCCATGTTCATGATTTTTGTCGATTTTTAAATGACCATTTTACCCCTAGTTGGTACTGTTTTGGCCCTAACTTTTGACTGGAAAGGAATTTTGACCTAAAACCACTTCCATTGCCTCCGGATGGTGGTTTACAATTCCGTAGAGTGGTCACATTAGCCAAACGGACTCACCATTTGGGAGATATGGCTGAAACAATTTTCAGATAGTGAAAAACAGCTTAATTGGGCTTAACCGGGTGATTAACAGCTAGGCCCAATGGGGGAATTCGGGATTAGGGTCATGAGGAGGCTGAAATCAGTTAGAGAACGATCTTATCCTCATTTTCCAGCCGCCACTCCCATTCTTGAACCCTAACAATGGCCGCCAACATCTAGAAACATCCCCAAATCACTTTCTAATCAAGTTTTGGCTTATTCTACATCAAATTAAGGAGAGAAAACTCGAAAGAAAGGTTAGGGCTACTGTTAGACATCAGTATTCACCCAAATCAGCGAGGTTTCAGTTCTGAGAATTTTATTTGTGGCCAAGGTGAGTTACATTTAATTAAGGGTAATTAGTGAAGATTAGCGAATTTATACATTAATAAATTCTGGAAAAATATCTACAAATTCGAAAATAATATTTTATGCCTCTGGTAGAAATTTGGTTTAATTTGGTTAAGTTTTGTTAACCCTAGGACTAGTTTTGCTTAAATATGCTTAAGGGGAAAATATGGGGTTTTGGGTATATTTGATCCATTTTGACATGTAAATTCATTGTTTTGGTGTTTGTGGTTAGTTTGCTATGTTTCTATGACTGTTTGGAATGATTTGTGGTTGATTAGTATAGTTAGATTGGTCGAAAACGTCTTCGAATGGCGTAAACAAGTTGCTGGAAAAAAACTGCAGAAAGTTGTGCAGGGTTTCGGATCGGATCGGGTATGGGCCCGAATAGGATAGGAGAGCTGGGCAAGGAATCCGACCCGAACTGAAGTCTGGACCAAGGGAAGTTTGGCAGGAAGTAAGGCCATTGCTTAGAGTTGGAGTTGGACAGAGGGTCGGATCGGAGCTAGGGAGCGGATCGGATCGGAGCAGGCAAGCGATGGGATCGGATCGGGCAAATGGAGAAGGACAGTATCGGATCGGGGAACCTAGAGGGGAGCAACCACCGAACCGAACAGAGGATGGGCACTATACTTCCGAACCGAACCGAGAAGGGATGGAGCACTGATCCAGGCATGGAATAGGACCACCGAACCGAGTTAGACAAGGAGCACCGAACTGAACCGTACGTGGGCTATTACTACTACGCGACGACTCTTTTGAAGACCAACTCCAATTCGATCAAAACCCGAGATGCAAAGGGAGTCCAAGTGAGGAGCTTTGACTCAGGATCCAGTTGGGAACCAATGATTGGGCTTCATGATTGGGCTTTGCTGCGGGACGTGTGCCAAGGGGCTATCAATGTCTATGACTTTGGATCACTATGTATGGGAGGTACGTGAACGGATTCAGGGCCGCAGTGGCCTAGGTACGACTAAAGGGCTATAGACCAATGAAGTGGGGTCATTTGTAAAGATTTGGTCATGACTCCATGTGGTAAGCTTGGTAGTAGCAGTAGTTGTACAAGTCGAACTCCGTCACTACTTCGATGGGTCTAGTGATTGACAGTAGTGGACATCGTACGCTTTACGCACTGAGTGAAAGATGTGAGGATGGTTGCTATGGTTGACTTGTTTGCCATCATTATGACATGCACAACCCACCCCCGTATTCTTTACACTATTTATTTTGGCACCTTAGAGTATTGTACGGTACGTGGTACTAACTCTTTGGTTGCAGGTCCAGGTTCAGGTATGGTTTAGTATACCTGTTATTGTTCTGTTTAGATGCTTATCGCTCATACCAGGCTTTATGTCTGACCCAGAGTTTTATGTCTCCTCTTATTACTCTGGGTGCTCACACGAGCAGACTAGAGACAGGTTAGCTGGTGATGCACGGGTAGATGATCCGGAGAGGAGCAGGAGGCTTCCACGTATGATATATATAGTATTCTCCCTGTGTTGTTGAAGATCACTGCTTGGGCATTAGTTGTGCATCTTCTACTTTAGCTTTCTTTTGTTTTAGAGACAGTAAATTTTGGAAGTTGTAATAAGCTGTACATGGATTTCCGCTGCTCTGATGTTGATGTTGGTTTTAATTATCAGCTTAAGCACTGTCTCACCTGTTTTATGTCAAGTATATTATTATTATATTTTGCTTCATGCGCTGTGAGACATTCTACAGGTTCTTAATTAGTTCGTTCTCTTCTTTCCTTTCTTCTGACGATCCGTCCCGTGCTAACTGGGCATGTGTACAGCGCACTTACGGAGAAATGCCGGTTGGTGCGGGCGGGCCGTCACAAGATTAAATCTTTTTTATTTAGATTTAATGAAGCATACCAATTAATTAATATATTTAATTGGAATTGAATTAGAATTGATTTGTGGGTTTATCGTGAACGGCGTTTTAAATAACACTTGTTCTTTAACCCGATAATAAATAGAATGTGATTTGGGTTTATCGTGAACTGTGTTTTAAATGACATTAGTTCTTTAACCCAGTAAAAGGAGGTTTAATGAATCTGTAATGAGATTGAAATGTGAATTTATAATTTAAATTATCAAATTTGGAAAGTGAGCGAGAATGGAGTATCACCAGTTTTGCTCCAAAGCGATAGTTAAATCTTTAATTAGATTTGAACGTGAACTGGTAATTAATTTTACCGATAACACTGTGGTGTTAGATATGAAGTATTACCAGTTTTGCTTCATGGGATGAATAGGTTAGGATTGGGAAATAAAATAAATAATTACTTCGGTGTGGTTCGCTAATCCCGACTAGTTTGGAAAACCTTAACATGGTTAGAAATGACATCCAAAGGAAGATTAAAGAATAAATTTTAAAGAATTTATCTTTGATAAAATTAATGGGAACCTTTCTCTAAGAATATGAAATTTAGAAACTAGCTGTAGGTTAGCTAAGAAGAATGGTTTCCTGGGTATTGATCTGATGTTGGTTTTGGCCTTCAAGGTTAATATTTGGGGAATTGCTCTCTTACTAATTTACGGTTAGTGACTGATGGATTGGAATGAGGCGTATGTTGTGTTTTTTGGCACTTGTTTATTATATACGCGAGTTATTCGGAAAGGCCGAGTCTATACCCATTCTGAATAACTGTTTCGACGATAAGTCGAAGATGAAGACGGTGGTCGAAGACCGGAGGTCTTCACATCATTTTGGATAATTACTGATGATCTTGATTGGGCTTGAAACGACCCGCAAATCCGTGCTATCTGAATTGACTAAACACACCACACGTCCAACCCAAATAACACAGAAATACGACTCATTATTAGAAAGAAGTTGGAGGGTGAGAATAGATAAGATAGAAAACTTAGAATAGGAGAAAAAACGAAGATCACAAACTCACAGCGGAACGAATAAAATATATTATATAACATAAGCTTTGAGATACAAATCTATTATGTACATATATACATACCATCATCAGAGTACACATAACATTTGATTCAGCGGAAGTAACTCCAAATAACTAACGTTGAAGCCTCCTGCTTCAAGCTCCTCCAAGTGTATCTGTAAAAGCCTGAAACACTTGACTGCCCGTACAAATTTAGGCACCCAAGAGTTTAGGAAAAACAAAACAAACAAACTCTGGGTCAGTCATGGGACTGGTATGAGTAAACTCCAACCACTTGTTTAACTTTAAAAATCCTTTCAAAGGAAAAAGTAATAGTAAGACCAGCCCACACATAAACACGGACGGTTTTCACCTTACTATAACCCAAAACACTTTGATACGAAAATCCAGTGATATTATAATAATGTCTACATCAAGTAAATAACCACATAGTAGAACGCTTGCATCTCACGCTCCACATATATATTATAAAATCAAAAACCGCATGGCGCTTATTGGAGATTGGATTTCCAACATGACAAGGTATGGGACCACCTTCCGATGATGTATCTCTAGAGGCGAATACACCTGGGTTCAACAAGAACATCTTGCAACCCGGCCCACACACGACCGACCACTCATTTCGCTTGAGTGTATCGAATGTATACCACCAACGGTTGGACTCAAACCACCGTTTCCCGAATGGGCAGAATCGATAGATTTAGAACAAAAGGAATTTCTCTAGATAGGTGATTATACACCCTAATGGGTGCGACCCACATAGCCATGCTGCCTGCCCGATTTTTGTCTTTTCCCGGTTGTTGAGGCCTGAGGCTACGATTACTTACCATTCCTTGATAACACAATCACTTTGAATGCCACATTGTCAGATCCGTTAATCACTAGTTAAGTTTGCACAAATATTCTGGATATTATGCTAAGGGATAAATCCGTTGCAACCATATATATTCATACAGACCAACCCATTTGATCATTGGAAATACTCTGTCAGACATCCGTCCATTTACGTTCGTTCTGGGATTGAACGAAACCGAAGGCACTATTTCTATAAATAGAAAAGCCCTTGCACTTTACTCCGTCTTCAATATATTCAGCATACTTGGTTCGCAACGCAAATGCCGATACGGAGTGGTTCTTCGGATAATAATCCAACCGGTCTCTCCATATTGACAACGATGGTCAAAAACTTCGATAGTCTGTGATTTAACTATCGAATAAAAACAAGTGTTCATCCAACATATCAAACAAATCACTGGGCTCTTTAATTAATATTTCATTAATTAAATCTCTTCTATATTCTCTTATCAATATTTGTTAACCAAATATTTCAATAATCATATTGGCCCTTTTCGCTATTTTTGATTTCGTTTCCTTGTCGAATTCTATATATCGATATATAGATTTCTAATTGTCAAATTTCTTAAAAATATTCTAACTCCTTAAATTCCCGGAAAAATTCGCCATAACCTCCCCTGTATCGGGAGCATCGGGAAATTTCAAATAACATCCCGGTATCTTCTAATCTCAAAAAGAAAAAGAAGAAGCCGATACGGCGCATAAATCTCATATATGAATTAGACATGTACCTTTTTGTCGAGCACTACATTTATAACTTCATATACTTCATCCCAAACCTGCTTAACACATATTCACCTGTTTGCAATTCAATTCAATATCATCTAATCGCTTGAATTCAGTTCCGCCCATTTTATTCTTTAATTAGTCATTTTGCCCCTCTCACTTCTTTGTTGAACATAACATGTTCAAACAAAATATTTAACTTGTTCATAACCAAATTGAATTTCGATTTCAATTCCAGTTTCCTTTTTGATTTCGAATATAAGTTCTCAAATCGAATTCACTTATTTGCAGCTCAATATTCATTCGAAATCTCATTAACTAATTTCTATTCGAATTAGTTAACTCTATTCAATAAATCAAAAATCTGATTTCTATTTCAAAAATCATATTCATTTATACAACTTGAATTCGCATATATTTTACAACTCAACTCTGAAATTTTCTAAATAGGAACTTCGGATTTTCCCGCTTAAAATCTTTTTATAATATTAAATAAACCATTATGGTTTTAAAACAATTCTGGCGCTGCTTTTCTGAAAATTTGATTTTGACATAACTCAAAATCTATACGACGAATTCCAGATTTTTCTCCTTCATCAGAAAACTATTATCAAATCGGTCCGGACGTTTCTGGTTTTGAAGAATTCCGACCCCAATTGAGTTCTGTATACTCGATTGAAGTTCGAATCGCCAATTTACGAACTGCAGCGCTGCGGCGAGTTCGTTTTAATTATATTTATATATATAAAACTTTAAGCTTCTTAAAATGAATTCAATTCCATTTAATATATATATATTCATATATATTTCAAATTCCATTTGAATCTTTACATTTCAAATTCCATAGTTTTAAATCCTGTATTCAAATCCCATTTGAAACCCTTTATTCGAATTCCATTTCAAATTCCTTATTCGAATTCCATTTCAAATTCTTTATTCGACTTCCACCTTAATTCAACTCTTTTTTTGAATTTCCATATTTGAAATCCATACTTGAATTTAGATATTCAAACTCCATTTTTAATCCCCTTTGAAATCCTTTGAATTAAATTCCACTTTAAATTCTATAATCAAATCCCTTTTGAATGGTTATACTTGAAAATCATATTTGAATCTAAATATTTAAACTCCCCTTTAAATTTCGATTTGAAATCTTATATTTAAATCCTCTTGGAATTTCTTTATTCGAACCCATTTGAATTCCTTTGAATTCAAATTCCATTTCAAACCCTTTGGATTTACTATTCTACTTTGAAATCCTATTTTCAAAGTTTATTTCAAATTCTATTTCGAAATTCTATATTCAAATCCCTATTTGAATTTCTTTATTCAAATTCTATGTTCAAATTTGAATTTCTATTTCAAATCTCTATTTAAATTTCACATTTGAATTTCTTCCTTGAAATACCATATTTCAATTCTTTTTAATTCTTCTTTGAAATTCTATATTTCAAATTTTATTTTGAAATTCTACATTCAAATTTCTATTTGAATTTCTTTATTTGAATTCCTTTTGAATTCAAATTTTATTTTAATCTCCCGAATTCCAATTCTATTTTTCCATTCTAATTTCGTCCATTCAAATTCTATTTGAATTTCTAATATTCAATCTCCTTTTAAAATTCAAATATTTAAACTCCTTTGAATTCTACTATTCAAATGTTATAATCAAATTTCATTTGATTTATATATTTAAAAATTTCATTTCAAATCCTAATTTGAAATTCCTTTTCAAATCCCAATTTCACACTTGTATTTCTATTTCTGAATTATCGAATGATAATTCTTTTCACTTCATTTATAACTTCGTTATAAAAGAACTATTTTTAAATTTCGTTATAAAAGAACTATTTATAAACTTCGCTTATAAAGAAACTACTTGTTTTATTTTTCAAAACAAGTTTATATTTTTATTCCCATTCAAAATTCAAATTCTATTTAAAAATAGAATTTCCCTTTTTAAATTTCCAATATTCTTTTTACGATATTTTTAAATATCATTACTTAAGCCCAGTGGTAAAACACACAAAGCAACCAATTGTTTATTTTTCTAACACATCATATATAACAATATATATGCAAACAAATAAACAAACAGATAATATATTTTTGAGGAATCCTGTTGGATTCCTCCAACCTGTTTTCCTGCATCCACAGATGTTAGCACATAAATAATACCAATTCTGCTTCATGGCAGAATATCGCGGTATAGAAGGTCATCCACTAATCATAGCGTGGGGCGTATAGGGTAATCATCCGCTATGAAACTGCGGGCATCCGCTAATGAGACTGCGGGAATCCAACCAATCAACAACCCAATATATATATATATAGCCTAAATAACTAATATATATAAAGCAAGCAGAAAAATCCAAACGAGCAACAACAATTATTTTTAACGAAATAAAAATAATTATAAATAAAAGGTGAGTGAGATTTACTCACCGGAATTTATTTGCACTTGTACTAATTTCAATTTCCTTTGCCGATCTCCAAGGCTTCGTACTCTACACGAACACTTTATTTGATTTTATCCTTGCCTAGGGAAACCTTTAATTTAATTGAACCCCTCTTCAATCATTTCACCGAACATCTTAGCTTCACTTTCGGAAACTGCTCCTCACAGCCGTAATCCCCCCCTTCGAACTTCTCTGACTTGCACGCCTCACTATGGCGTTGACCGCGAGGACCTCGTAATCTCCAATTTGATCGCGAATCCCTCCTCGACTTTGCAGCTTCCATGTAGCGACTTCGAGCGTCACGTTCTGACCCAAAAAGACTACCGTAACCTCATCGCTCCATTTACCCACCACAACCGCATCAACATCTCCTCTGACAATCCCACGATAGCCTCGACAACCCCATTTCCTGCAATCGCAAGTGCCCTCAGCGCTTACTCGAGTTCCAGACTTCGTCGCAGTCTTTGATTTCGACTTCTGGAACTCGCGATTCAACTCTCTTCTTCTTTTTTTTTTTTTTATATATATAGGAGGAATCGCCCTTCGTGATTTTCAGAGAAAAAGAACAGAAGGGGAAAATGAAAAGGATCCCACGATGGACCTGGGCTTTATAGGAGAGAAAGGGAAACAGCATCGTACTGCCATTAATTTGATGTCTCCTGGATATCGAAGAGAAGAGACCATATTTTTAGCTCAAGAAAAACTATGTCTGCGAAATGAAAGTTTAGGATGGTACTAGTATGAATTTAGGTCGGCCAATATATAGTTTAGGGTGGTTGTAGTACTGTTAATTTATTTTGATTTGAAATTAAATATTACACCAAAATATCTTGTGGTCCACCACACTAAATTCTAAACCGCTACTTAACACAACGACCGATGTTACCAGATTTTTACGTTATTCTAAACTTAACTGAGCATATTCTGAAACTGTAATTCGTTTACTTACACAGACTATCAATATCAAATAAACGATTAAAGTCATTGAAAATAACTCGTCTATATTCAACTAGAATTATATTGATCGACTGAATCATTTCGAATCAGTTTTTAACTGCAAATTATTATCGTTTCGTATTACGATACCCAATATATTTGATATAAATTCGCATATCGATTATTCATTCGATAAATTCAATATAAAATTCATTTATATTATGAATTCAATATTTAAAACCATACTAAATATTTAAAATAAACTGTTCAAAAAATCTGGGTCGTTACATTCTTCCCCCCTTAAAATAATTTCGTCCTCGAAATTGCTAAGGTAGGAAAAATACTATAAACTCACTAACTTTTCAAAACTCCTTTATGTTGAACTCACCTCTTCATATTTCTATGACTTTAATTTCAACCAAAACTTTTGGTTTCCATTCATATGCATCCTAATCCATATTCATTTCAATTTATTTCAATAAATCTATTTAAATTGATTCTAATCAATTCATTCACTTCGACCCATTTAACTTGTTTAAGTTAAATTTTAAAATTCCAGAATTCAAATCCCTAGGTTTTCTTTTCAAATCCTTTTGAAATCACTTAAACATGTACATATATTTATTTCCATCCCAAATTCAAAACATTTGAATTTTCCATCTACTTGTTTTCTTTCAAAACAAATTTCCATCAAAAACTTTCTAAGGTAGCAACTTATCACTTAGAAATTCGGAAATGAACACTGATGATGTTGCAATCATCATCAGAATTATTTCCCAGCCATTGAAGTGAGTTCAGTGCTTTATTATTTCAAAAGTCCATGATTTTCTTTCAAATCCTTTAAAACAAATCTACATTATTTTAATATACTTTGAAAAATATTTTTCAACTTCCCAGGATTTCGAATTCTTAATTCTGGTTTGAATTTAATTCTAATTCATCTCATTGGTATATTAAATTTCTATACAAATTCTATTTGGTTATAAATAACCATTCTAAATTTATAATCTAATTTGATTATAAAGTCAACATCCAACACATCCATATAATAATAATTCTAGAAAATTATTCTTTCTATATCAAAAATAGAAATTTTGGGTAAAATTATTTCATTTACCCATTTAAAAACAATATCATGTCGTATTTTCTGTTCAAGTGTTTAGAAATCCCTATCGACTTCGTGGCGTCCCACGATTCGACCAGAATTCATAAACCACTCAACAGACTAGCCAACACAATATAAAACAATTTTTATATCAAATAACAAATACGCTCTCTCGTATCTATACACTCAACTCATTCTAGGGCACTGCTGACCCTATCTCTAATGAGCACATTTCCACCAAAGCCTAGGTATTCGCTCAACCTAAGCTCTGATACCAACTGAAACGACCCGCAAATCCGTGCTATCTGAATTGACTAAACACACCACACGTCCAACCCAAATAACACAGAAATACGACTCATTATTAGAAAGAAGTTGGAGGGTGAGAATAGATAAGATAGAAAACTTAGAATAGGAGAAAAAACGAAGATCACAAACTCACAGCGGAACGAATAAAATATATTATATAACATAAGCTTTGAGATACAAATCTATTATGTACATATATACATACCATCATCAGAGTACACATAACATTTGATTCAGCGGAAGTAACTCCAAATAACTAACGTTGAAGCCTCCTGCTTCAAGCTCCTCCAAGTGTATCTGTAAAAGCCTGAAACACTTGACTGCCCGTACAAATTTAGGCACCCAAGAGTTTAGGAAAAACAAAACAAACAAACTCTGGGTCAGTCATGGGACTGGTATGAGTAAACTCCAACCACTTGTTTAACTTTAAAAATCCTTTCAAAGGAAAAAGTAATAGTAAGACCAGCCCACACATAAACACGGACGGTTTTTACCTTACTATAACCCAAAACACTTTGATACGAAAATCCAGTGATATTATAATAATGTCTACATCAAGTAAATAACCACATAGTAGAACGCTTGCATCTCACGCTCCACATATATATTATAAAATCAAAAACCGCATGGCGCTTATTGGAGATTGGATTTCCAACATGACAAGGTATGGGACCACCTTCCGATGATGTATCTCTAGAGGCGAATACACCTGGGTTCAACAAGAACATCTTGCAACCCGGCCCACACACGACCGACCACTCATTTCGCTTGAGTGTATCGAATGTATACCACCAACGGTTGGACTCAAACCACCGTTTCCCGAATGGGCAGAATCGATAGATTTAGAACAAAAGGAATTTCTCTAGATAGGTGATTATACACCCTAATGGGTGCGACCCACATAGCCATGCTGCCTGCCCGATTTTTGTCTTTTCCCGGTTGTTGAGGCCTGAGGCTACGATTACTTACCATTCCTTGATAACACAATCACTTTGAATGCCACATTGTCAGATCCGTTAATCACTAGTTAAGTTTGCACAAATATTCTGGATATTATGCTAAGGGATAAATCCGTTGCAACCATATATATTCATACAGACCAACCCATTTGATCATTGGAAATACTCTGTCAGACATCCGTCCATTTACGTTCATTCTGGGATTGAACGAAACCGAAGGCACTATTTCTATAAATAGAAAAGCCCTTGCACTTTACTCCGTCTTCAATATATTCAGCATACTTGGTTCGCAACGCAAATGCCGATACGGAGTGGTTCTTCGGATAATAATCCAACCGGTCTCTCCATATTGACAACGATGGTCAAAAACTTCGATAGTCTGTGATTTAACTATCGAATAAAAACAAGTGTTCATCCAACATATCAAACAAATCACTGGGCTCTTTAATTAATATTTCATTAATTAAATCTCTTCTATATTCTCTTATCAATATTTGTTAACCAAATATTTCAATAATCATATTGGCCCTTTTCGCTATTTTTGATTTCGTTTCCTTGTCGAATTCTATATATCGATATATAGATTTCTAATTGTCAAATTTCTTAAAAATATTCTAACTCCTTAAATTCCCGGAAAAATTCGCCATAACCTCCCCTGTATCGGGAGCATCGGGAAATTTCAAATAACATCCCGGTATCTTCTAATCTCAAAAAGAAAAAGAAGAAGCCAAGCGGCTAGCCGATACGGCGCATAAATCTCATATATGAATTAAACATGTACCTTTTTGTCGAGCACTACATTTATAACTTCATATACTTCATCCCAAACCTGCTTAACACATATTCACCTGTTTGCAATTCAATTCAATATCATCTAATCGCTTGAATTCAGTTCCGCCCATTTTATTCTTTAATTAGTCATTTTGCCCCTCTCACTTCTTTGTTGAACATAACATGTTCAAACAAAATATTTAACTTGTTCATAACCAAATTGAATTTCGATTTCAATTCCAGTTTCCTTTTTGATTTCGAATATAAGTTCTCAAATCGAATTCACTTATTTGCAGCTCAATATTCATTCGAAATCTCATTAACTAATTTCTATTCGAATTAGTTAACTCTATTCAATAAATCAAAAATCTGATTTCTATTTCAAAAATCATATTCATTTATACAACTTGAATTCGCATATATTTTACAACTCAACTCTGAAATTTTCTAAATAGGAACTTCGGATTTTCCCGCTTAAAATCTTTTTATAATATTAAATAAACCATTATGGTTTTAAAACAATTCTGGCGCTGCTTTTCTGAAAATTTGATTTTGACATAACTCAAAATCTATACGACGAATTCCAGATTTTTCTCCTTCATCAGAAAACTATTATCAAATCGGTCCGGACGTTTCTGGTTTTGAAGAATTCCGACCCCAATTGAGTTCTGTATACTCGATTGAAGTTCGAATCGCCAATTTACGAACTGCAGCGCTGCGGCGAGTTCGTTTTAATTATATTTATATATATAAAACTTTAAGCTTCTTAAAATGAATTCAATTCCATTTAATATATATATATTCATATATATTTCAAATTCCATTTGAATCTTTACATTTCAAATTCCATAGTTTTAAATCCTGTATTCAAATCCCATTTGAAACCCTTTATTCGAATTCCATTTCAAATTCCTTATTCGAATTCCATTTCAAATTCTTTATTCGACTTCCACCTTAATTCAACTCTTTTTTTGAATTTCCATATTTGAAATCCATACTTGAATTTAGATATTCAAACTCCATTTTTAATTCCCTTTGAAATCCTTTGAATTAAATTCCACTTTAAATTCTATAATCAAATCCCTTTTGAATGGTTATACTTGAAAATCATATTTGAATCTAAATATTTAAACTCCCCTTTAAATTTCGATTTGAAATCTTATATTTAAATCCTCTTGGAATTTCTTTATTCGAACCCATTTGAATTCCTTTGAATTCAAATTCCATTTCAAACCCTTTGGATTTACTATTCTACTTTGAAATCCTATTTTCAAAGTTTATTTCAAATTCTATTTCGAAATTCTATATTCAAATCCCTATTTGAATTTCTTTATTCAAATTCTATGTTCAAATTTGAATTTCTATTTCAAATCTCTATTTAAATTTCACATTTGAATTTCTTCCTTGAAATACCATATTTCAATTCTTTTTAATTCTTCTTTGAAATTCTATATTTCAAATTTTATTTTGAAATTCTACATTCAAATTTCTATTTGAATTTCTTTATTTGAATTCCTTTTGAATTCAAATTTTATTTTAATCTCCCGAATTCCAATTCTATTTTTCCATTCTAATTTCGTCCATTCAAATTCTATTTGAATTTCTAATATTCAATCTCCTTTTAAAATTCAAATATTTAAACTCCTTTGAATTCTACTATTCAAATGTTATAATCAAATTTCATTTGATTTATATATTTAAAAATTTCATTTCAAATCCTAATTTGAAATTCCTTTTCAAATCCCAATTTCACACTTGTATTTCTATTTCTGAATTATCGAATGATAATTCTTTTCACTTCATTTATAACTTCGTTATAAAAGAACTATTTTTAAATTTCGTTATAAAAGAACTATTTATAAACTTCGCTTATAAAGAAACTACTTGTTTTATTTTTCAAAACAAGTTTATATTTTTATTCCCATTCAAAATTCAAATTCTATTTAAAAATAGAATTTCCCTTTTTAAATTTCCAATATTCTTTTTACGATATTTTTAAATATCATTACTTAAGCCCAGTGGTAAAACACACAAAGCAACCAATTGTTTATTTTTCTAACACATCATATATAACAATATATATGCAAACAAATAAACAAACAGATAATATATTTTTGAGGAATCCTGTTGGATTCCTCCAACCTGTTTTCCTGCATCCACAGATGTTAGCACATAAATAATACCAATTCTGCTTCATGGCAGAATATCGCGGTATAGAAGGTCATCCACTAATCATAGCGTGGGGCGTATAGGGTAATCATCCGCTATGAAACTGCGGGCATCCGCTAATGAGACTGCGGGAATCCAACCAATCAACAACCCAATATATATATATATAGCCTAAATAACTAATATATATAAAGCAAGCAGAAAAATCCAAACGAGCAACAACAATTATTTTTAACGAAATAAAAATAATTATAAATAAAAGGTGAGTGAGATTTACTCACCGGAATTTATTTGCACTTGTACTAATTTCAATTTCCTTTGCCGATCTCCAAGGCTTCGTACTCTACACGAACACTTTATTTGATTTTATCCTTGCCTAGGGAAACCTTTAATTTAATTGAACCCCTCTTCAATCATTTCACCGAACATCTTAGCTTCACTTTCGGAAACTGCTCCTCACAGCCGTAATCCCCCCCTTCGAACTTCTCTGACTTGCACGCCTCACTATGGCGTTGACCGCGAGGACCTCGTAATCTCCAATTTGATCGCGAATCCCTCCTCGACTTTGCAGCTTCCATGTAGCGACTTCGAGCGTCACGTTCTGACCCAAAAAGACTACCGTAACCTCATCGCTCCATTTACCCACCACAACCGCATCAACATCTCCTCTGACAATCCCACGATAGCCTCGACAACCCCATTTCCTGCAATCGCAAGTGCCCTCAGCGCTTACTCGAGTTCCAGACTTCGTCGCAGTCTTTGATTTCGACTTCTGGAACTCGCGATTCAACTCTCTTCTTCTTTTTTTTTTTTTTTATATATAGGAGGAATCGCCCTTCGTGATTTTCAGAGAAAAAGAACAGAAGGGGAAAATGAAAAGGATCCCACGATGGACCTGGGCTTTATAGGAGAGAAAGGGAAACAGCATCGTACTGCCATTAATTTGATGTCTCCTGGATATCGAAGAGAAGAGACCATATTTTTAGCTCAAGAAAAACTATGTCTGCGAAATGAAAGTTTAGGATGGTACTAGTATGAATTTAGGTCGGCCAATATATAGTTTAGGGTGGTTGTAGTACTGTTAATTTATTTTGATTTGAAATTAAATATTACACCAAAATATCTTGTGGTCCACCACACTAAATTCTAAACCGCTACTTAACACAACGACCGATGTTACCAGATTTTTACGTTATTCTAAACTTAACTGAGCATATTCTGAAACTGTAATTCGTTTACTTACACAGACTATCAATATCAAATAAACGATTAAAGTCATTGAAAATAACTCGTCTATATTCAACTAGAATTATATTGATCGACTGAATCATTTCGAATCAGTTTTTAACTGCAAATTATTATCGTTTCGTATTACGATACCCAATATATTTGATATAAATTCGCATATCGATTATTCATTCGATAAATTCAATATAAAATTCATTTATATTATGAATTCAATATTTAAAACCATACTAAATATTTAAAATAAACTGTTCAAAAAATCTGGGTCGTTACAGGGCTGTACACCCAAGAAGATGGAAATAGTTAGTGATCGTCCAGACGTATTTGGAGATCAATGGATATGCAAGGTATAAAGTGCCTCTGGTTTCGTTCAGACCCAGAATGAACATGTAAATGGATTGTGTGTCTGACATTGGATTTTATTCTGTGTTGATTGATTTCTGTTAATTATATATATCTGTTTGGTGGCAGAAAATTTATTCTCTTGCTTAACGCCCTTCTCTGAGACGTACGAGCTCAGAGGTTATATATCAATACATATCAGTCACATGGCATGAATTGCTTGTGTGGCGCGCTGAGATGCAATGATCAAGGCTTCTGTTGAAAAGCGGAGTCTTGTGGTTGATGATCAAAGCACGGCCTACGTGGCATAGCTTTGTGTATAGCGTGAATTCACAAGCCTCACACCTCGGTATGAGTTAAAAAGGGGATACGGACCGTTGGGAGAACACAACGTTTCTTTCTAGTTATGGGTGGTGTCAGCGTTTTACTAGCCCTGACATCGTTGATTATTATACCTATGTGGATGTTGGATTCGAGAAGCCTTGATTATAGGTCTATAAGGACCGGGAAACATGTGTTCAGGAACTGCCAATCCTCAAACGTAAGAGAGGACCGGCCCAGCCAATTCCAAGGGTTGTCCAGAGAGAGTAGCCCTGAGACATTTGCTAGAGTGTCTCGAAGCGGAGAGGAGCTTGCCCCTTTCTTCGACTCATGACGGAAATCCAATTTCCAATAAGAGATATTTCGGTTTTATTTGTAGAGCCTAGTATGGCGACATGATAGATGGTACCCATGCCGCCAATGATTGATATTTATGATTTGAATTGTTTTGACACTATACACTTATAGTAGTATCAAATGATTTGTTTTAAAGGTACCAAGCATGTTTGGCTATTATAAGGGAAAACCCTATCCTCCGGCTTGCGTTGCATTGTGTGATGGGACTTGGGTCTTATAATAGCTTCATTTTTCGAAAAAGCATTGTGTTGTTTATTCTGTGCACTGGTATTCTTGGGAGGAAACCCGTTCCGTGTTATACGGCGTGGTCCCTTAAATTACTCTCTTTTAAAGTAAAGTTTAAATAACTGTTTTAGTTCTCACACCAGTCACATGACTGACCTGGTGTTTATTGTTTTAACCTAAGCTCTGGGTGCCCCCTATTTTCGACACGGGCAGCTAGTAGTTTTGGTTTTGCAGATTTATATTCACAGGATCCTGATTTACAGCTGGAACGATGCACGGAAAGCTCTGTATCCGTGTATTACTTTCAATTGTGTTTTGTATTGTTTTTCCGCTGTTATGTAATTTAAATATCTGATATTTTCTATGTAATATTTATTCGTACTCTGTATATTCTTGTAATCTGATGGAATTGTCGTAATAAACAATGAAATGTTCTTCTGTTTGCGTCCCGATGTGTGTTGTTCTCAACGCCATCCGTGCTTTCCTTACCGGGGAAGTTCGGGTCGTGTCAAATTGGGAAAATTGATTTAATATATATTAAAATATATTAGAATGAAGTTAGAATTTATATATAAACAAAGTTCAAAATATTTATATATTAAATATAATTAAACGAACTCGCCGCAGCGCGGTAGTTCGTAATTCGGCGTTTTGAAGTTCAATTGAGTATACAGGACTCAATTTAAGTCGGAATTCTTTGAAACAAGAATCATCAGGACCGGGACGTTTTAGAAATAAAAATATTTTTAAAGTAAATTTATTTTTTGAAATAAAAATTAAACAGAAAAGGAATTTCAAATGGTTAGAATAAATAACATATTAAGGATGGAAACAGGTGTTCTGATTTATAAACAATGTTTATGAATAAACTAAGATATAATTATCAGTGGATAATAGAGATTGCAAATTCAAAAGTAAATTTGAGAAATGGGAAATTTGGAGTTGTTTTGAAAGGGAATGATGAAATCCATGTCGATATTCGAAATGTAAAAAGGATTAAATAAGATCCTTAAAGATTTGTAATTAGAATTCAACTAAGCCAGATGTTTTAAAATAATTTATTTGAAAAGATTATATACTGAATAAATCAGGATTTTACAAGAAAATTTGTATTCGGTTGGATACCGATATTTGATTATCGAATATAAGTTATTCGAAGAAAAGAGTTAATCGAATATAAGCTATCCGAAAGGAAGAGTTATCGAATATAGTTTATTCGAAAGAGAAATTATCGAATATAGTTATTCGAAGAGAGATAATCGAATATAGTTATTCGGAAGGGGAGTTATCGAATAGAGATTATTCGAGAGAGAATTGTAGGTTGAAATTCGATTATATCGAATTAGGGAAAGTACCAATTACTTTCCGTTTTAAACTAAGATTTATTTATTCATTAATAAATTAGTTATTTGTTTATTTATCCAAATTAATAAGGAAGAGTTATATTTAAGTTATTTTATTCCGAAAATATGGGATTATAACACCATCGTTATAATCAAATGATTTTGGTAAAAGAAGTGGATTCGTAAATAGAATCTGAGTTACATAAGGAAGTTGGTTAAAAGATTTAAAAGGGTGAACTTTGTCTATTTTGAGGTTAGAAATGTTGTTCAGTTATGGTCTGAGAGGTAATTATATCCCAACTTGATTGACTTTGTTTTTAACTAAGGGATGGGTAAGGTTCGATAGTGAAGGTTGGTTAAATGAATTTAGTTAATGAGTGTAATGGTTTGAATTGGCTTAGTGATGTTTTATTTAAACATCTGTTAAATCTAATGAAGGAGTTTTGGAAATGTTTTCCAAATAAAAGAATCAAAAATGTTTTCTAATATAGAAAACAAGAAATGGAAGTAAATATGGAGATGTTTTCAAATGATTAATAAAGTATATTTTCCAAATTTAGAAAATAGGAATTTACAAATATATAGAAATGGGAAACGAATAAATTATTGATAAATTAAATTAAACGAGATAAATGTTGATTGATGATTGATCGATCGAATTTCTATCTGGAAATAAGATCGTTGGTTGTACACCTATTTTTCTTTGATAGTTAAATCACCGACTATCGAAGTTTTTGACCATTTTTCCGTCGTCAATACGGAGAGACCGGGATCAGAATCATTATTTGAAAACCACTCCGTATGGATGTTAGCGTTGCGATCAAATATGATGAAAATAATTGAAGAAGGAGTTATGCAAGGGCCAACCTGTTTACAGAATAGTGCCTTCGGTTTGTCTAGTCCCAGGACAACGTGAATGGACGAGTGTTTGACAAAGTATATCTACAGATCGCGTAAGTTGATCTCTTCAAACGTAGTTACATTTGGTGGCGGAGGAATTCGTTTCTCTTAGATTTATACCCATGGTATTTTTTGGGAAATCAATTTGTGATTTGGCGGGTATGACGATGTGGCATTCAAAGTAAATGGTGGTCAGGTGTTCCAAAAGATGCGTTATGACCTCGAGCCTCATCAACCGGGAAATGACAGAAATCGGGCAGGCAGCGTGGCTAGGTGTGTCGCTCCCATTAGGGTGTATATCACCTATCTAGAGAAAATCCATTTCATTCTTTTATCAATTCTCGATGCTATCCCTTTTCGGGAAATAGTGGATAGCTCCCAACCGTTGGTGGTATACATTCGATACACTCAAGCGAAATGAGTGGTCGATCATATGTGGGCCAGGTTGCAAGACGTTCTTGTTGAACCCAGTGTATTCTCCTCTAGGGATACACTATCGGCAGGTGGTCCCATACCTTGTCATTGTCGGAATCCAATCTCCAATAAGCGCCCGCGGTTTTGTTTGTATACTATATATGTGGAACGTGAGATGCAAGTGTTCTGCTAGACTATTAATTACATGTGATTAGACACTATTATAATATCAGAAAAGTATTGATTTTGAAAGTGTTTTGGGTTACCATAAGGTAAAAACCGTCCTTGTTTATGTGTGGATCGGTCTTACGATTATCATTTCTTTTAAAAAAGAATTTTTCAATGTTAAACCAAAGGATTTTAGTTTACTCACACCAGTCCCATGATTGACCCAGAGCTTATTTTGTTTTGTTTTCCCTAAACTCTTGGGTGCCCAAATTTGTACGGGCAGTCAAGTAGTTCAGGTCTTTACAGATATACTTGGAGGAGCTTTGAAGCAGGAGGCTTCAGGATTATATAGCTATTGTTATTTCTGCTGTGTGTAAGTGTTGTACTCTGATAATGTTATTCTATATATACACAATGTTTTATTGCAAAGTTATGTTATATATTATCCATCCCGCTGTGAGATTTGTATTACTCTGATTTTGTTCTATGGTGATCTTCTTCTTCTTCTATTCTAATTTTCTATCCTATTTATTCTCACCCTCTAACTTATTTCTATTAATGATCAGGTATTTCCGATGCCTGAATAGTTAACATGGTAGTTTTGTGTTGATTTTCGGAGTCGAAAATCCCAGTTCATACAGTGGTATCAGAGCTGAAGGTTAAGTGACTACCTTGGCTCTATGGCATGACGCAATAGAGATGGGGTTAGTAATACCCTAGATTGAGTTTGAGTTTATATATATATATACGAGTGAACGTATTTGTAGATTTTATAAAAAAATATTTTATATTGTGGAGATTTATTGGTTGGGTAGTTTGTGAATTCAGGTCGATCAATTCGATCCACTATATCGATAGGGATTACCAAACACTTGAATACGATAAACCGACACAGTATGTTTTGAAAGGGGGTAAATGAAATAATTTTACCCAAATTATATTTTGATATAAACGAATGATTAATATTGGAAATATTGTAGTATGTTGGATGTGTTGGTTGTTATTATAATCAAATGAGATTATAAAAAGTAAAATGGTTAAATATAACCAATTAGAATTCATATAAGTGTAATATATGGAATCAGATGAATTAAATCTGAATTTAAAATCAGAATTGGAATTAACATTTCTAAAAGTTGAAAGAGTGTTTATAAGTGGATTTGGATTAAGTAGATGAGAATTTTAAAATTTTGAGAGATTTTAAATTGTTTTTCAAACATTATAAAGATATTTTGAAATAATTTCAACATGGTAATGATTAAGAAATGTTTTGAAAAGTGATATAGTATTGAACTCACTTCGATAGCTTGGAAATAACTCTGATGATGCTGGCCACATCATCAGTGTTCATTTTCGAGTTGTAAGTGACGGACTACTACCAAAGATTTTGTGTTGAATTGTTTTGAGAAAACAAGTTGTTTTGAATCCTGAAAAGGAATATTTGATTTTTGAAAGAGCTAAACTGTTTAAAAACTCCTAGGAGGGATTGTTTGAACAAAAACAAATTTAAACAAAAATTTGTGAAAACAAGCTGGAATTGAATTGAAACCAATTAACTAGAAATTGAATTGGAATATAATATATCACGTAAAATCAGATTTTGAATTATGAGATAATAATCTGAAATGGTGTTGGATTGGTGAGTTAGGAGTCTGGAATCGAGAATAGAACTCGAGTTTGAATGGAATTTGACTTTGGATAAGCGAATAATTGTGTTAAGATTTGATTGATTGAAATTGATTGGAAATCGATTGGCATAAATGGATATATGATCGGCAGGTATTGAGTTGAAGCAAGTGCAAGGATTTAATGATATGCCCGACAAAAGGTACATGTTTAAATTTCCATATGAGGTTTTATGCGCCGAATCGGCAAGCCGCTTGGCTTTTTGATTTTCTTTTTGAAAGGAAAGGGCCTAGAGAGGCGAGTTGGGGTTTGAACTATTGAACGGTACAAAGGAGGTGCTGGCGAAATTTTCTGGAAATTTAGAGTGTTAGAAAATTTTCGAGATTTTTTAAAATTTTCGTTAATCGAAATGAATTAGTATTTTAATGGAAATAAATTAATTCAGTTGAAACTGAAATTAAAGAAGTAAAGAATAATTTTAAACCAGTTAATATGGTTGTTTTCTACCTTAGCAATTTCGAGGACGAAATTATTTTAAGGGGGGAAGAATGTAACAACCCATATTTTCAGTGATATATAATTAATTTATTTAGTTATTTAAATAGTGATTTAGAGAATATATTGGGTGTTTAATTAAATAATATTAAATATTTGATTAATATAAATAGTAGAATAATATATTTAATTTCAAAAAAGTCGGAAATAGTGAATTGATAATATAATGTGAACTGGACAATTTAAAATATTTAATTCAGCTTAGAATTTAATTAGAAAAACAAATATATTATTTGAACGACAGTTGAACATATTAATTATAATATAATTATAAACGAGCTCGAAATGGCGCTGTAGTTCGTTATTTGGCGATTTGAACTTCAACTAAATATAAAGGGTCCGTTTTAAATCGGATTTCTATGAAATAAGAAACGTTCGGGGGTGGTGAAGTATATTTTTCTAATGAAAGAGAAAAATCAGGATTTTGTCGTGTAGATTTTGATTTATGTCCAAATCAAATTTTAGAAAATTCGCTATGGAATTCCTTTGAAATTATAAATATATATTTATATTATAAAAGGGTTTTTAATAAAAATCGAATATCGATATAATTGGGAATTTAGGAAATATCAAGTTATAAATACAATTGGAGCTGTATAATATTCTGTTGGGAATATATACGATAATATTTATTTATAATTATTTAATTTAATTATTTTTAAATATATTTATATATTTAAATGGGTTATTTAGAGCTTTAAAAATAGCCAGTTTTGCAAACGACCTCCGTTTTTCGATGAAATTAATTATGTTGGATCCGTAATATCAAATTTTTGTTAGATTCCAACTTTCGTGATTTTTAGAGTCAGTGTGTGGCCGTACGTATTTTTAATGTGAAAAGCAGTCAATATTTTAACAGTTAAAAATACGCTGTGTGAGCAAACATAGTCGGAATTCGATGAAACCATTTTCGTTGGGTCTGTAATGTCAAACTCTAGGTGTGTCTATTTCTGTGATTTTTGGGTATCGTGTGCGATTATAGGAATTTTTATTTAATATTACAATTAGTAGTTGATTAAAATTAATTATAATAATCGAATATAAAATCATTTCTTCTTTCCTATATATACCCTTTAGCTTTGCCAACCCCTTGAACTTTTTCCTATGGTCAATACTTCCATCCACCGTCGGTTTTCTTCTTCTTCAATGGAATGTTTTGATCTTTGAAAATTCATTTAAACTTGAATAAAATTCTATAAATTATAAAAGTGGTATAATTGGATTCTTATAATCAAACTCTTCAATCCTATATACATTACATTAAGATCGATCATTCTTTTTAGGCTCGTGGTGTTCTTAAAAGGAGCTAGGCTTGACTGTCGAAGCCTATAGGGAGGGAGTTGGGAGCCGCCACTGATGGCGTTGTGATTCTGGAGACTAGCCGCACGGTTCAACGAAGTCTGGGGGTTTTCTATTCGAATTCAGTTCGTATTTTGTACAGTGGTCACGAGAGGATGATGCAATTCGCATCGACAGAGAGGGTTTCGACTGTCATGTTTTGAGTATGGGGAGAAGGGAAATTCGAAGAGAAGGATTTTTGGTGTGGTCTCGTTGAAATCGATGAAGAGGAGGAGGAGATCGGATAGTCAGAAGTTGCGACTATGCTGAATGGTGTTTACAGGAGCAGGCTTCGTTGTTTTCCATCAGGAAAAAATTAGCTTAACCGAAACACATGGATTAGAATGCTAACAACGTGATTAAGGGGTATAAATTGGGTGTTAATGATTTGCGTTGGGAAATAGCAACAAGAAGCTCGTTGGACTTAATGCTGTAGAGAGTGAAGAACTGTACAAGAGTGCGGGTGAATTGGATTAGTCTAAGAAACATAGTAAGGCCCAATATTTTTAATTAATGTGTCTAATTTTAATTCAAATAACATGTTAAATTATAATCTCCATAACTTTCTCATACAATATCAGAATTTCATAAAGTCAGATCTGTTGGGATCGTATGGACAGACACTACACAATGGAACCGACTAGGAGTGGATTGGAGCTCGTTACAATTTATAGCGAAATAAATTTTCTGATCTGAATCGACAATGGTTATCGACAGTTAACGATAAAGTGCCAATGCGAGTAAATCTCACTAAATCTGCTCAATGTATATTTTATGCCGTATTTTTTTTGAATTGATAAATGATGATTGTTTGTTGTGTATTGGCTGTTTGGTTGAATTGCTATTTAATTGGTTGAAAATATGGATAACGATAAATATAAATCGTTAATCGAATATTAATTCTGTTTATCAGAATATTTCATATTCGTGTTATTATGTTGATTAACATCTGTGGTTACAGGGGAACAGGTCGGAGGGATCCAACTGGGTTCCTCAACATGTATTTTACTGTTTTTCATATATTGTGATATATGATGTGATTTATAATATGTTGTTGATTATGTGTGGTTGATCATTGTTATTTGGTACTTTTAAATACCAAAGGAAATACTGGAATGTGAAAAGGGAAATTTCAAACTATAATTTAAAATAAAATATTTATATAAAATCAAATGGTTTTATATAAAAAGGAAATTTTCAAAGTGTATATTGAAATAAAAATATTCGTATAAAATCAAAGTATTTTATAAAAAGAGAATGTAAGAAGGAAGTATGGGATTTTAGAATTTTATAAAATCAAATGGAATTATTAAAAAGAGATATTTGAAAATTAAATAAAAGGCTTCTTTATGAGGTTAGCAACAGTTATATGGAAGTTTGAAAGACCAACGGGTTAAAATACTAAATGAAAGTAATAAGAAGTAAATAAAGAACTTTATGGAGTAGATATAAAATTTAGGAAAAACAAACAAAATTGAAAGGAAATATTTCGGAAAAAAATTGGATTATAAAAGAAATTATTTGGGGAAATAAATAGAATTATAAAAGAGAATTGAGAAGATATAAAAGAACAAGGAGTAGATGGTTTCAAAGTAGATTTTAAATCGAAATCTGTTTTAATTGATAAATTGAGAAAATAAATTTATAAACGATGTTTATAAAATAAAACGAATATTTATCTTTTGATAAATGGAATATATAAGTCTGAACTTCTATCGAGAAGTAGAGATGGGTTTTTAACACCGATTGTTTAAATAGAATGTGAACTCAACATTTATAAAGGGAATTTTAAATGAGATTTAAGTGTTAGAAATAAAAAGAAGATTTCGTATAAATAAATCTATAAATAGAAGTTGGAATTGGGATATTGTTTTAAAATACAAAATCAAACCAAAGGGATGGTATAAAAGGGATATTATTCACATTCAACATGAAAAATGGAATTAAGTAAAGATTTTAGAAATAAAAACATTTGTAAAGGAAATTGGGTTTTTGAGATTTTATAAACATTGTGATTTATAAACAATGTTTATAAATAAACTAAGATATAGTCATCAATGGATAGTTGAGATTGCAAATTCAATATTGAATTTGGGAAATGGGAAATTTGGAGTTGTTTTGAAAGGGAATGATGAAGTCAATATTCGAAATGTAAAAAGGATTAAATAAGATCCGTAAAGATTTGTAATTAGAATTCAACTAAGCCAGATGTTTTAAAATAATTTATTTGAAAAGATTACATATTGAATAAATCATGATTTTACAAGAAAATCTGTATTCGGTTGGAAACCAATATTTGATTATCAAATATAAGTTATTCGAAGAAGAGAGTTAATCAAATATAAGCTATCCGAATGGACGAGTTATCGAATATAGTTTATTCGAAAGAGAAATTATCAAATATAGTTATTCGAAGAGCGATAATCGAATATAGTTATTCGGAAGGGGAGTTATAGAATAGGGATTATTCGAGAGAGAATTGTAAGTTGAAATTCGATTATATCAAATTAGGGAAAGTACCAATTACTTTCCATTTTAAACCAATATTTATTTATTCATTAATAAATTAGCTATTTGTTTATTTATCCAAATTAATAAGGAAGAGTTATATTTAAGTTATTTTATTTCGAAAATATGGGATTATAACACCATCTTTATAATCAAATGATTTTGGTAAAAGAAGTGGATTCGTAAATAGAATCCGAGTTACATAAGGAAGTTGGTTAAAAGATTTAAAAGGGTGAACTTTGTCTATTTCGAGGTTAGAAATGTTATTTAGTTAAGGTCTGAGAGGTAATTATACCCCAACTTGATTGACTTCGTTTTTACTAAGGGATGGGTAAGGTTCGATAGTGAAGGTTGAATAAATGAATTTAGTTAATGAGTGTAATGGTTTGAATTATCTTAGTGATGTTTTATTTAAACATCTATTAAATCTAATAAAGGAGTGTTGGAAATATTTTCCAAATAAAAGAATCAGAAATGCTTTCTAATATAGAAAACAAGAAATGGAAGTAAATAGGAGATGTTTTCAAGTGATTAATAAAGTATATTTTCCAAATTTAGAAAATAGGAATTTACAAATATGTAGAAATGGGAAATGAATAAATTAATGATAAATTAAATTAAAAGAGATAAATGTTGATTGATGATTGATCGATCGAATTTCTATCTGGAAATAAGATCGTTGGTTGTACACCCATTTTTCTTTGATAGTTAAATCACTGATTATCAAAGTTTTTGACCATTTTTCCATCGTCAATACAGAGAGACCGGGATCGGATTCATTATCTGAAAACCACTCTGTATAGACGTAAGCGTTGCAATCAAATATGATGAAAATAATTGAAGACATAGTTATGCAAGGGTTATCCTATTTACAGAATAGTGCCTTTGGTTTGTCCAGTCCCATGACAACGTGAATGGACAAGTGTCTGACAAAGTATATCTAACAGATCGCGTAAGTTATCCTATTTAATTCTGCAATTTCTATTTCTATGACTGCTCTGTGACTGAAACTTCTGAATTAATTTGGTGCGGACTGACATTTCCATTACTGAAATCTTCATTCTCATTGTTTTCAACAATAAAAATAGACGTTGCAAAATAATAGTGGTGTTTTGTGAAGTTGACTGTCTCGTATAATTGGATCGCGGATATATATTAGTTCAATTTATTGAACTTTTAGCAAAAGAGGTTGCATACTACCCATAAAACATTGGTCGTATCCCTTAGTTTTATACTATACGTGAACGGCCATAAGTCCCTCTTCCCCCTTCCAATTGAGTCAGTTAATTAATTGAGCACAACTCATTATTTTATATTATTTTGAAGTGAGGATAATCTATGTCTTACCCTGACTTCATTCAAATGTCTAATTCAAAAAAATCCTTGAGAGAAATGTGGGATAATAGTCGGAGTAGACGTCCTCTTGAAGAGTATGAATATGAAATACAACTCATGAAACAAGATTTTCCAAAATTTGGTGAAGCCAATGTCAACAATTTTCAATATTTTCAAAATGACCAACAATTTCAAAACCACGGATATGATCGAAATTGCGATTTCAATTTAAATTTCAATAACTTCGATTATGGGCCACAGCCACATCAAAACGATCTTGAATCGCAACGTACCTTTGATCAACATCAATATGGGGTTGGAAACCAATTCGAAAATAATTTTGAAAATGATTTTCAAATCGATCAAAATTTTCAAAGCTACAACCCATATCAACATCGTGAAAATGACCAAAATTGCAATTTTCACTCGAATTTTAACAGTTTTGGTTATGAACAAAATTTCTATGATCAAAATGATTTCCAATATCATTGTCAGTTTTCTGAAAATTCAAACAACTACCACATTGGAAATGATAGTGATTGTGAAATTGATGTGGATTATAATTTTGAAAATCAAGAAATCCAAAACGAGAGCTCTCAAATCAACGATCGTCTTAACATTCTTAGAGAGAGGGAAGAAAGACTAAATAAAAAGGCCGATGAACTTCTTTGTTTATTGACGTCTTACAAAGAACAACGAGAGCAACAGAATCAAATTCAAACAAGCCTGGAATTAGAAAATAATCCAATTTCTACTGACATTGAAAATCTTCAAATAACAACTTTGGAAATTGAGAATAATCATCTTGATGAAGTTTTTCAAAATTTAACAAACGAATTGGATTTCAACTCTTTTCAGGAAGAAGATTTAAGCTTAAATTTTGATCTTCCTCTTTCAGGCTGTGAGAAACTTGAAAATTTTGAAATTAAACCAAATGAAAATGTTGAATTTTTCAAAAACTCAGAAGTGGAAATGGATTTTAATGAACATGAATTTTTTGGATTGCACGAAGATGAAAGCCATAATTTGGTCAAACCGGTCAACGCCATTAGATACGAAACAACATTTGAAAATAATTTCACCACTCACGATAATTCTTCGATCCCAACCTCAAATCAAAATCTTGACGCTCTTCCAATGGCAACCAAGGGCAAGTCGTCTGAGCCTTCCAAATCCCCACCTTCTTTTAATGTTGGCAATCCCAACATCTCTCTTTCTGATGTCGGAAACCCCGACACTATTTCTTCTTTTACTGTTGGCAATCCCAACAAACCATCTTCTTTACCTTTACTTCTTCCACTTCCTGTGTCGACACCTTCTCCTTCGAATAACCAAGACTCCAAAACAGAACAAGTAGACAGGATAGAAACCAAGTGTGAGAATTTTGATTTTGAGTATTCAAATGAACTTGAAATTGTCAGTGTCGATGATATGTTGTCCAGTAATGAAATTGAGAAACGTGGTCACATAGTCTTGAACAACACTCAGAATTTAAATTTCATGATTGCAACTGAGTTCATATACGATCACAAATTTTTGAAAAATTACACTGACAAATTTGTTGAATACATGAACTATTTTTGGAATGTTAGTTTTGTTGAAAAACTTCATGTTAGGACGACCCTAGACATTTATCTCCTGGACTATAAATCTAGGTTTAAAGATGATATGGTTTTCAAAAACTCTTGCCTGTTAGAAAACATACCTAGACATAGTGGGAATTGGACTCATAGGGCTAGAACCAAGTGTGGGGGGAAAAGTTGGTGGAATTCTTTGCATCGCGTGCACCGCAAACACATATATCATTGTACATATGATCCATCCCTACATATAGCTAAACTACATTTCATTCTTCAAATTATTTTGCATTTGATACACCTTTGGGTACTATCTTTCAAATATAGAAAAAAATTACAGTGTGGACACTGTTTAGTTCAAGTGTGGGGGGGAGTCTGCATTTCATCCATTTTCATTTTTCTTTGTTTTTATTTCTTTTTATTTTCAGCCATTTAAGTAGGACCATCATACATTTTAGATTGTAGTAACATACCATAATTTTTTTTATATACCAATTTTTTTTTCAATACGACTCATTTTCAATTGATACAGCAAAATAAGTTTACAATTTTTAGCCAGTTGATAGTATTTTTCTCTCTCAACTTAGATCGAATAGGAAATATAATGAAAAGTTTAATTTTGAGGGATAATAGTGTAACCGGTACATAGGGAGATTCTTAGGTGATGGCCATGAAATCTATTCTATATTGTAGACTTTGCTTAAATAAGTAGAGGAATTAAAATACTTATATTGGCTTTTCAAATCTTTAAAACTGAGTTGTGTTAAGTTGAATTCGCGTAAGTCTCTTTTGTGCTTATACTTTCGATAATAATAATAGTATTCCAAGGGTATCCAACATTGCTTGTATATCGAGCGTTGGTGTGCAAACCCGCCAAGCTCTATCCGGCACGTTGTTGACAAAGTCAAAGTTGGAATATCTTGGTCTCATTTTATGAGATTGGACACCTAAGGATTACCGACACGTTGTTGACAAAGTCAAAGTCGGCCTGCACAATCCGCTAAGCTCTTTACCCACTCTCCGTTAGTCCGCGAGGCAGTGCATGGGTGGTAAACCTTGGTCTTTTTAGTTAGGTGTATGTACTTAATCATAAATCTTAAAATTTTATAGAATAAAGAATAAGCGATGATACCCAAACACTTCTTGACCTTATTGATTTGACTAGCCATACATGAGAAAATTAGAATACCACTTTGCAAACTGTGCCAAGCAAACTAAGAATTTATTTCATGGCTGCACTATGTTATCGACCGAACTAACTGGCCAAACTGGAATTTAACATTTGAAAACTTGATTTATATTGAAAATTTGTGACAAGTCGAGGTATCTAAAATAAAATCAACTGGTTAGAAATTATTAACTTAATTTGTTGTACCACTTTCCTGAAATAAGTCGTGTTGTCATTTTTCGTTTTTATTTTTGCATATGTCCATTGCATTCATGTAGTTTCATTAGAATCATAGCATACTGCATGTGGATTTTGTGGGTAGTATCCGCTAAAAACCCTCACGAGACACCGCTCGTCCTACTAGGGACACCTAGAGGTTTAACGGCTTGTTGCATGCACTCAATGCAATCGTGTTTCCTACGAATGTGCGACATATCTAGTTAGTTTTTCATTTTCTTTTTACTCGAGGACGAGTAAAAGATAAGTGTGGGGGTATTTGATTGACATAGAAATGTGTTTATTTTATGCTCTTATTTCTAATCTTTTGTATATAAATAAATATTACTTGGGTATTGTTTTGTTATTTTTACAGATATTCCAACCCAGCCCGCATGCAACCAGAAATGTAGAGAAATAGAGTTCAATTTGCTGTGTATTTGCATTTTGAAGAATTGTAGATAAAGATATCACATCTAGTTGCTGTTGGACAAGAAAAGGATTGATAACAAGGCTTTGCACATCACAAATCAATGAAGAAATGTCAAGGAAGCAAGAGGAAAAAGAGAAAAGGTCCAAAATTGCTTTAATTATCAAAGGCCCATTTATATTTTTCATTGTAAACTAATTAGTGATGTAATGACCAGGCCCATTTATCATTAGGGTTAGGGTTAGGGTTTGGCTATCTACCCTATATATACCCCTGTAATAACCTTGTAGCCACCATCTCATCTCTTATTCCATTGTTCTAATAAAAGTTCTTCTTTCTCTTTTATTTTCTGCATTTTTTTTGTTTTCTTAGCAACTAGTGTTGTCTATACGATTAGATTCGGTAGAACACTATTTGTATTTTGCACTTATTTGCATTAGTGATTTACCGTCTGATTAGATTCAGCGGAAATCCTAATTTTAATTCTTGTTTGTTAATTCAATTTCTGCAATTTCAATTTCTGCTTTTATTATTTTCTTAGGTCAAATTGGATTTGATTAGATTCAAATCTAATTCATAGTTTTATTTCTTTTCCATTGAAATTGTGATCTGATCGTCGGTTCAGTTAGATCTGTTCTGAATCAAATCAAAGTTTTAATTTTGTTTCGTTTTATTTTCAAAATCAACCTCCAAAGTTCGTCTAACACGCCCAAGAGATTAGATAAATAATTTGATTTAATTCACCTCCTTGTGTTCGACCTGTATGCTACACACCTGTATGCTTGCAGAATTTATTACAAATGTCGCGCTTTTCTAATTCATAGACTAGCGACGATCAAGTTTTTGGCGCCGTTGCCGGGGAGGTAACAATTAAATTTTATTGTTTATTTAATTTCTGATTCGTGTTAGTTTTTTTTTTTTTTTTTTTTTTTTTTGGTGTTTTCTTCTATATATAAAAAAATCTTAATTGAGTAGATTGGGTGTTGTTCAATGATGCCGTAATCTGTCAAATAAGAGAAAAAAAAACTTGCCATTTTCATTGTTGATTTTTCCATCACACAAATTTCTTTCAATCTATTTCTGCTGTCTTCCAATTTACAAGCAACTGAAGAAAAAAAATATAAAAAAAATCCCTCTTCCTATTTATATACACACCTTGCTTTCTTCTCGGTCATTTCACAGATATCTTTCTTTTCTTGCTATACAAGTCTCCGAAAAAAAAAGAATCTTTTTACATTTTTTTTTATTCCTTCCTTTACACCAACTTCTTTTTAAAAAAAAATAACAAAAGAAAAAAACAACAAAATAATTAAGGAGATCCCATTCAAACCCGCAGACCAGATCCGGGTTTTAACCCACGTCCATCTCCCTCTCAGCCGCCAGTCTTACCCAGAACGCAACCATCATCCGCAGTACACAGTCCCCACTACTACCCTTCCTTCCCTTCAACATCAGTTCAGTCATCGCAAAGTCATCATCCTCTGCCTCAATTTCCTTCCATAAACCAGTTCGTCTACCTCCTGTTCACAACACATAACCACCATCAGTTCGAAATCTTCATCACCTCCGAGCACCACATAGTCAACGTTTACAAGCAATCCACCCTCATCTGCCAGAACTTCATCACTTTCATCAACATCCACTTCGAAAAATACGCATAAATTTCTGAAACCAAACGCAAAAAAAAGAAAGAGAAAACTACCAAACCTCCCTCATCTACACATCTTCTGCCATAATCAAATACCCACAACTTTCTGTCAACATCAACACCTCCACATACAAACTTCAGCACCCTCACGTCATCTTCAACAAGCCCCCTCTGTCCTTCATTACAATTCCTCTTCACAAACACAATTCCCAATCCATCATCCCAAAAGATACTTCACTGTTCATCAAGTTGTCCCACATCAAACCGCATACAGAGACTCACCAAACCCGTCCGCATCAACCCTATTTGTTTCTGCACAAACCAGTCGCCATTACTTCTGGCACAACAAAAACCCAACCCTCTTCCCAAGCCCAAAACCGCAAATCCCCCAATTCAGACAATCCGATTCACAATTCCACCAAAGCCCGTAACCGAACCCGACTACATCGAAATCCCATATCCGAGCTCGAATTGAATACGCAGCCAACATCCGATTCAATTACCCGAAAAGCGAAAGGGAAACCCGAAATATTTTGTGTGGAGCATGCGATTAGTTTTTGAGAAAATGGGAAAGCTTGTTGTTTGAGAACAAAATGGAGAGTGCGTGATTTTCCTTTTTTTTGGGGGGATTGATTGCATTTTGAGAATATAAAAGGGTTGGTTGAGAAATTTAAGGGCAAGGACCAGAGGAGATTGAATAAAAGGGGGGGTGCGATGCTTGTAGTTTTTGATTGGGTCCATTACCATTTGTAGAATTAGAGGATTTTGCTAGAATTATTTGCTTCCATTTTTTTTTATTGAGCTAACATGACTGTGCGGTTTATATTTTAAAAGGTGGGTTGCCCTTTTTGTTACGGTAGGGCGACTTGACATCAAGATTAGTTTTCAAATTTTTTTTTCTCTCTTTGGTTTAGTTATTTAGTTGTCTAGTTAGCGTTTTTTTTCTTTTTATTTGTTTTTATTCTTTTCGTTTATTTCTTTTCCTTTTTCTCAAAAAAAAAAAGGAGAATTTTTCAAAAACAGGTACAACTGAAATTTTAAAAAAGGTCTTAAATTTTTTTTTTTCGGGCTCCTAGCCCGAACCCGTGCCGCAGCGCAGTCAAGCAATTAATATAAGGGGACAACAACAGGAAGCAGCGGACGATTCAGATGGGTTGGAGTGGTTGCACACCAAGTGGGGTGTGAACGCGCTAGCGCTTCCCAAATTCACTGGAGGACTGCCGATCAAGGTGATAAATTTTTAAAACTCTACAGGTGCTCTGCGGCAAAGGAAAAAAAAAAATATAGGAAATTGTTGTAAAAATCTTTTGCAGGGGCGGCAGCTTGAATGTAAAAAAAAAAATTAATTCTGCAATTTCTATTTCTATGACTGCTCTGTGACTGAAACTTCTGAATTAATTTGGTGCGGACTGACATTTCCATCACTGAAATCTTCATTCTCATTGTTTTCAACAATAAAAATAGACGTTGCAAAATAATAGTGGTGTTTTGTGAAGTTGACTGTCTCGTATAATTGGATCGCGGATATATATTAGTTCAATTTATTGAACTTTTAGCAAAAGAGGTTGCATACTACCCATAAAACATTGGTCGTATCCCTTAGTTTTATACTATACGTGAACGGCCATAAGACCCTCTTCCCCCTTCCAATTGAGTCAGTTAATTAATTGAGCACAACTCATTATTTTATATTATTTTGAAGTGAGGATAATCTATGTCTTACCCTGACTTCATTCAAATGTCTAATTCAAAAAAATCCTTGAGAGAAATGTGGGATAATAGTCGGAGTAGACGTCCTCTTGAAGAGTATGAATATGAAATACAACTCATGAAACAAGATTTTCCAAAATTTGGTGAAGCCAATGTCAACAATTTTCAATATTTTCAAAATGACCAACAATTTCAAAACCACGGATATGATCGAAATTGCGATTTCAATTTAAATTTCAATAACTTCGATTATGGGCCACAGCCACATCAAAACGATCTTGAATCGCAACGTACCTTTGATCAACATCAATATGGGGTTGGAAACCAATTCGAAAATAATTTTGAAAATGATTTTCAAATCGATCAAAATTTTCAAAGCTACAACCCATATCAACATCGTGAAAATGACCAAAATTGCAATTTTCACTCGAATTTTAACAGTTTTGGTTATGAACAAAATTTCTATGATCAAAATGATTTCCAATATCATTGTCAGTTTTCTGAAAATTCAAACAACTACCACATTGGAAATGATAGTGATTGTGAAATTGATGTGGATTATAATTTTGAAAATCAAGAAATCCAAAACGAGAGCTCTCAAATCAACGATCGTCTTAACATTCTTAGAGAGAGGGAAGAAAGACTAAATAAAAAGGCCGATGAACTTCTTTGTTTATTGACGTCTTACAAAGAACAACGAGAGCAACAGAATCAAATTCAAACAAGCCTGGAATTAGAAAATAATCCAATTTCTACTGACATTGAAAATCTTCAAATAACAACTTTGGAAATTGAGAATAATCATCTTGATGAAGTTTTTCAAAATTTAACAAACGAATTGGATTTCAACTCTTTTCAGGAAGAAGATTTAAGCTTAAATTTTGATCTTCCTCTTTCAGGCTGTGAGAAACTTGAAATTTTTGAAATTAAACCAAATGAAAATGTTGAATTTTTCAAAAACTCAGAAGTGGAAATGGATTTTAATGAACATGAATTTTTTGGATTGCACGAAGATGAAAGCCATAATTTGGTCAAACCGGTCAACGCCATTAGATACGAAACAACATTTGAAAATAATTTCACCACTCACGATAATTCTTCGATCCCAACCTCAAATCAAAATCTTGACGCTCTTCCAATGGCAACCAAGGGCAAGTCGTCTGAGCCTTCCAAATCCCCACCTTCTTTTAATGTTGGCAATCCCAACATCTCTCTTTCTGATGTCGGAAACCCCGACACTATTTCTTCTTTTACTGTTGGCAATCCCAACAAACCATCTTCTTTACCTTTACTTCTTCCACTTCCTGTGTCGACACCTTCTCCTTCGAATAACCAAGACTCCAAAACAGAACAAGTAGACAGGATAGAAACCAAGTGTGAGAATTTTGATTTTGAGTATTCAAATGAACTTGAAATTGTCAGTGTCGATGATATGTTGTCCAGTAATGAAATTGAGAAACGTGGTCACATAGTCTTGAACAACACTCAGAATTTAAATTTCATGATTGCAACTGAGTTCATATACGATCACAAATTTTTGAAAAATTACACTGACAAATTTGTTGAATACATGAACTATTTTTGGAATGTTAGTTTTGTTGAAAAACTTCATGTTAGGACGACCCTAGACATTTATCTCCTGGACTATAAATCTAGGTTTAAAGATGATATGGTTTTCAAAAACTCTTGCCTGTTAGAAAACATACCTAGACATAGTGGGAATTGGACTCATAGGGCTAGAACCAAGTGTGGGGGGAAAAGTTGGTGGAATTCTTTGCATCGCGTGCACCGCAAACACATATATCATTGTACATATGATCCATCCCTACATATAGCTAAACTACATTTCATTCTTCAAATTATTTTGCATTTGATACACCTTTGGGTACTATCTTTCAAATATAGAAAAAAATTACAGTGTGGACACTGTTTAGTTCAAGTGTGGGGGGGAGTCTGCATTTCATCCATTTTCATTTTTCTTTGTTTTTATTTCTTTTTATTTTCAGCCATTTAAGTAGGACCATCATACATTTTAGATTGTAGTAACATACCATAATTTTTTTTATATACCAATTTTTTTTTCAATACGACTCATTTTCAATTGATACAGCAAAATAAGTTTACAATTTTTAGCCAGTTGATAGTATTTTTCTCTCTCAACTTAGATCGAATAGGAAATATAATGAAAAGTTTAATTTTGAGGGATAATAGTGTAACCGGTACATAGGGAGATTCTTAGGTGATGGCCATGAAATCTATTCTATATTGTAGACTTTGCTTAAATAAGTAGAGGAATTAAAATACTTATATTGGCTTTTCAAATCTTTAAAACTGAGTTGTGTTAAGTTGAATTCGCGTAAGTCTCTTTTGTGCTTATACTTTCGATAATAATAATAATAGTATTCCAAGGGTATCCAACATTGCTTGTATATCGAGCGTTGGTGTGCAAACCCGCCAAGCTCTATCCGGCACGTTGTTGACAAAGTCAAAGTTGGAATATCTTGGTCTCATTTTATGAGATTGGACACCTAAGGATTACCGACACGTTGTTGACAAAGTCAAAGTCGGCCTGCACAATCCGCTAAGCTCTTTACCCACTCTCCGTTAGTCCGCGAGGCAGTGCATGGGTGGTAAACCTTGGTCTTTTTAGTTAGGTGTATGTACTTAATCATAAATCTTAAAATTTTATAGAATAAAGAATAAGCGATGATACCCAAACACTTCTTGACCTTATTGATTTGACTAGCCATACATGAGAAAATTAGAATACCACTTTGCAAACTGTGCCAAGCAAACTAAGAATTTATTTCATGGCTGCACTATGTTATCGACCGAACTAACTGGCCAAACTGGAATTTAACATTTGAAAACTTGATTTATATTGAAAATTTGTGACAAGTCGAGGTATCTAAAATAAAATCAACTGGTTAGAAATTATTAACTTAATTTGTTGTACCACTTTCCTGAAATAAGTCGTGTTGTCATTTTTCGTTTTTATTTTTGCATATGTCCATTGCATTCATGTAGTTTCATTAGAATCATAGCATACTGCATGTGGATTTTGTGGGTAGTATCCGCTAAAAACCCTCACGAGACACCGCTCGTCCTACTAGGGACACCTAGAGGTTTAACGGCTTGTTGCATGCACTCAATGCAATCGTGTTTCCTACGAATGTGCGACATATCTAGTTAGTTTTTCATTTTCTTTTTACTCGAGGACGAGTAAAAGATAAGTGTGGGGGTATTTGATTGACATAGAAATGTGTTTATTTTATGCTCTTATTTCTAATCTTTTGTATATAAATAAATATTACTTGGGTATTGTTTTGTTATTTTTACAGATATTCCAACCCAGCCCGCATGCAACCAGAAATGTAGAGAAATAGAGTTCAATTTGCTGTGTATTTGCATTTTGAAGAATTGTAGATAAAGATATCACATCTAGTTGCTGTTGGACAAGAAAAGGATTGATAACAAGGCTTTGCACATCACAAATCAATGAAGAAATGTCAAGGAAGCAAGAGGAAAAAGAGAAAAGGTCCAAAATTGCTTTAATTATCAAAGGCCCATTTATATTTTTCATTGTAAACTAATTAGTGATGTAATGACCAGGCCCATTTATCATTAGGGTTAGGGTTAGGGTTTGGCTATCTACCCTATATATACCCCTGTAATAACCTTGTAGCCACCATCTCATCTCTTATTCCATTGTTCTAATAAAAGTTCTTCTTTCTCTTTTATTTTCTGCATTTTTTTTGTTTTCTTAGCAACTAGTGTTGTCTATACGATTAGATTCGGTAGAACACTATTTGTATTTTGCACTTATTTGCATTAGTGATTTACCGTCTGATTAGATTCAGCGGAAATCCTAATTTTAATTCTTGTTTGTTAATTCAATTTCTGCAATTTCAATTTCTGCTTTTATTATTTTCTTAGGTCAAATTGGATTTGATTAGATTCAAATCTAATTCATAGTTTTATTTCTTTTCCATTGAAATTGTGATCTGATCGTCGGTTCAGTTAGATCTGTTCTGAATCAAATCAAAGTTTTAATTTTGTTTCGTTTTATTTTCAAAATCAACCTCCAAAGTTCGTCTAACACGCCCAAGAGATTAGATAAATAATTTGATTTAATTCACCTCCTTGTGTTCGACCTGTATGCTACACACCTGTATGCTTGCAGAATTTATTACAAATGTCGCGCTTTTCTAATTCATAGACTAGCGACGATCAAGTTTACAAGTCCGTTTTGGGTCTGAACGAAACCGTAGACACCTTATTCCTCGTCCCGTATGTCCAATACGGAAGAGAGGTGCTCGCTAATCCGGATAATCAACAAGTACGTCTGGACAACTACCACTGTAACCCTTTCCTGGGAGCAAATCAGTCCAGGGCATCAGTAGTCATCCATTCGATGTGAAGATCGCCGGTCTTCAGTTACCGTCTTAAAATCTTCGACTTCCAATCGTCGTATAATTATTTGAAATGAGAGTTAACTCGGACATTTCAAATAATTCTCGAATATATATACATATATAATTTAAATCATTCTTTTCATTCCGTATCGTTAATAATATTTTATAATAATTTATCGTTATTTTTATTTATTTAAAAATAGCGATTTTTAATTAAATGACGCTTCAGGTCATTTCATGGCCCTGGCGCTGTTTTTACCAAATTTGATTTACATATTTCTCAAAATCAAACCATTGGATCTTAGCAAATTTTATATCTATGACGATCCCAAAACCCCGTGACATGGTGTTAAGGATAACCATTGGAATATAACACATTAATCATCATTAGCAGATCACAGATAATAGCATAAACGAGAAATAGAATAATTTACACACATATGACAGCGGAATCATATAGATATCACCACATCAGAGAGCACAGTGCAGGATAAAACTTAGTGCATAATAATACATAATCAGTCATCATTGCCAGAGGCGGAATCATACATAAAGAGTACACAAACTAAACATCAGTCTACATCGCCAGGGTGGAAACATAATACATATACCATAATGACAGAAAAAGTCATAGTCAGCACGGTGTAGTCAAGCCTCGCCATGAGCCAAAAGTGCACCAGATACCTGTAACCAGGCTGCCCGTGTGAAAATGAGGGCACCCGAGTTTGCAAGGTGAAATAAACTATGAGTCAGTCATGGGACTGGTATGAGAAATTTACTTAACTTATTAACAACAATAATATGGCAAATCAAAGGACCATGCCACTTTCGCGGAACGGGTTTACTCCAATGAGTGCTAGTGCATGAAATAAAGTAAATGATTAGATCATCGCAATGCTTTTTATAAAAATGAAGCCATTATAAGACTCAGGTCCCATCACACAATGCAACGCAAGCAAGAGGATATAGTTTTACCTTATAATGGCCAAAAATGCTTCATACGTATAAAACGAAAGTGTTTGATATTATTACTAGTGCATATATGTTTCAAAAGCGATTTCAATCATAAATATCAATCATAGGCGGCATAAATGACCCATACCACTATGTCGCCATACTAGTAATACAATCACATCCGGAATTTCGTATCGGAAATTGGATTCCATCATGAGTCGAGGTAAGGGGAAAGCTCCTCTCTGTTCGAGACACTCTAGCAAATGTCCCAGGATCGCACACAGCGGTCCTCGGAATCGGCTGGGCCGGTCCTCTCTTACTTTTGAGGATTAGTTATTCCTGAACACACGTTTCCCGGTCCTTACAGACCTATAATCGAGGCGCCTCGCATACCAATAACCACACAGGAGAAAAGTAGATATAAATGTCAGGGCTGGTAGGTCACTGACACCACCATAGCTAGAAAGAAACGTCGTGCTCTCCCAGCGGTCCGTCTACCGTTTTTGACTCATACCGGGGTGTGTGGCTCGCAAATTCACGTTATACACAAGCTACGTCACACAGACCATGCTTTGATCATCAACCACAAGACTTTTCTTTGCAACAGAAGCCTTGATCACATGCCACTTAGGCGTGCCACACAGGCAATCCACTCCATGCGACTAATTTCTATCAATACATAACCTCTGAGCTCGTACGTCTCATAGAAGGGCGTTAAGCAAGAGAATTAATTCTCCGCCGCTAAACAGATATATATTTAACAGAGATCAATCAGCACAGAAAAAATCCAATGTCAGACACATAGTCCATTTACATGTTCGTTTTGGGTTTGAACAAAACCGGAGGCACCAATTCCTCGCATATCCGCACGATCAACAATACATCTGGACGGCTACTACTTCAGCTCCTTCAAGGTAGCTACTCCAATCACGAGCATCAGTAGCGCCCATCCATTCAATGTGAAGATCATCGGTCTTCAACCGTCTTTGACTCTTCGACTTCTCAACGTTGATCGATTATTTGAAATGAGAATGAACTCGGCCTTTTCAAATAACCCACGTATATTTAGATTTTCAAATCAATTTTTCACATGGTTAAACTATTCAACATTCACATTTCAGTTCCTTAGTATAATTTTCATGTTAAACACATTAAACCATCACATATCAAGAAAATACAACAAAATTTGTTTATTTCCACTCTATATCGTCTATAGTATTTTATAACGATATATCGCCATTTTTATTTATTTAAAACGGCCATGTCTAATTAAACGACGTTTCAGGCCTTGCCGAGGCACTGGCGCTGTTTTTCACTAAATTTGTTTTACACATATCTGAAAATCAAACCGTTGGATCTTCACAAATTTTATATCATTAGAAAGATCATTTCAAAACGAATCCAATAGTTTCAATTTTGGGAAAATCCGACGGTCGGGTCTTCCACACTAGTTGTTTGAAGTTACGATTTCAAATTATGAACTGCAGCGTCATTATTCAATTTAATTTAATTATATATATATATATATATATAATCGTTTCTGGCGCTGTTTTTCTTCAGATTTGAATTAAACATTCCATACAATCCAACCATTGGATCTTTACAAAGTTGGTGCCGTTGGAAAGATATTTCCAAGGCGATCCCAACGGTTGCGGTTTCGGGAAAATCCAATGGTCGGATTTCCCGCACTAGTCGTTTGAAATCACGGTTTCAAAACACGAACTGTACGGCCATGATTCGTTTTAATTTTATTTGTATTTATATATTTATATAAATATAGTTCATTCAAAAATTCCTATATCGTTTTCACTTCAAATATTTCACTAACGCCTTTAAATTTTGGAAAATTTCGCCATAACCTCCTTTGTACGGGAGGGGTTGGGAAAATTCCCAAATAGCCACACGGGCGTCTCATCTCAAAAAGAAAACGAGAAAGCCAAGCGGCTAGCTAACAGGCTCATAAAATCATCACCCAAACAAAACAGTAAATGTGTACCTATTTGTCGGGCACAAAATTTTATTCCTCTTCTCTGGCCTCTTTGCTATAACCTGTTCAATAAATATGCATGTACATATATGCAATTCTTATCACTTATCATTTTCCATTCAACTTCATGTTTGATTCAATTTGGTTTATAAACACCATTCATTCTAATGTTGCATGCATAGGCAAAAATCATATCATTAGCTAATTAATGAATATTTCAACTCATGCATATTTATTTGAACAAGTGGTTATTTTTAACACTTCACATTTCAATAAAAATGATATTTTTGGCGAACTAAAATATATTTCAACACATGACTATTTTATTTAGTTCCTATGCTTGTTAAAAATAATATGTCTTTCACAAATATTTATTTCAACGCTCGCATATCTTTAGCATATCACATATATGATAAAAATGGTATTTTTATCATCTAAAATATTTATTCAACACATGAACGTTTTTAACACTTCATAATTTCAATAAAAATGTAATTTTTATTGTTCGATCTTTTTATTCAACACATGAAATTTTCCAACACACACACTTCTCAACACATGAGCATCTCCACACATAGATATTTAATATAGTTTGTTCATATAAGAAAGATGAAATTTTTATTGTTGAAACTATTTATATATAAGGCGAATATTTTACATACTTCATATATATTATAAAAATGTGATTTTTATTGTTTATACACTTTATTCGTTCACACTTGAATTTAATTTTCACACATCACTTCTCAACACATGAGCATTTCCACACATGGATATAGTTTCAACACATGAATTTAATTTCATCGCATGAAAATAATTTCAACATATGAAAATAATTCTAACACATGAATATTATTCAAAATTTCGGCAGCATAACGGCAGGGTAGTTAAAACCGGCACCGTCCCGAGTACGGCTCCTCGCTTTACCTTAAAACCTCGCGGTTTTTGACAATGGGGATTCATGCATCTAATTCGCACGCAGGCGGCATGTTTTATTTTCATTTCCACAATTATTTCCAATTTATTTCAATCACCAATGGGTATTTTTCAACCACAACCAATCAATATCAACCACAAACAATTATTCAACCATTCGCATTTTTCATCCAATATTTCACACAATAAATATCATCCATGGTTTGTGGACGAGGGGAGTATATATATATATATATATATATATATATATATATATATATATATATATATTATTTCTATATTTCACTTGCATTTCAACACACATATCATTTATACTATGCATGTATAATTCATACTTCGCTCATATAGCTTACACAACGCATGTACATGAGGTATACAACACGTGTATAATTTATACTTCGCTTGTATATTTTATACATGACATTTTCCATTCAATTTCATTTAATTTAGATTTCTCACATTGGTTTTCGGAGTGCTAAAAATCGTAGATGGCTCAGAAAAATCCGCGGTCTCTTTTACGTGGTAGAGAGCCTCCTTGCGGTCCCGATGTTTCATCGAATTTCGTCAACACACCACAAAGATATGATTTTTCAAAGTTCAGATACAATAAAGGTCTCACCTTTCAAAGTGGTTCGAACTAGGGTTCGGATTTTTCAGAAAACCCGTGAGTCAATGCTCCGATCAGAGGGTGGGACGTGAAAGAGGGGAGCGAGGCGGTCCTGTCGATGGTCGTAGGAGCTGGTGCGATCGCCTCTGGCGATCGTGGCGTCGACGTGAAATCGGCGACTTCCTGGGCGTCGTTCTCGACGCTGGCGAAGGGAGAAAGGGCGGGGGTTGGTCGGATTTGAAGAGGGAGGTGGGCGCCGTCGTGTTAGGTTGGTGGCGTTGGCTGGCGTCGCCTGTGGCGGCGGGATTTTCGTCGGGAAGGAGCGAACGGTTTTCAGCCGTTAAACGAGAGAGGGGGCTAGGGTTTTGAGTTTTTTTTTATTTTTTAAATTATGAAAGGAAATTTCCTATTGGCCGATGCTTTATAGAAATTTTTAAAAAGTGTTACTCCATACAGACACCAATTCAAGCCCAACGACTGTCGCCCCTAACTAAATACCCCCATCCAGGACACAATGGGATATGTTTCGTAGGCCAATTCGACTATTACAGTCAGTTATTTTTCAAATTAAAGTATAAAACATTTTATATTCAATTTGAACGTATATTTCAATTTGCCAGGGTCACAAACTGATTCGAAAAATTCCAGAAAAATAAGTCTAGCTATGTTTTGACGCTACGGTCCCAACAAAACTAGTTTCGTCGAATTCTGAGATCGTTTGAAAAATGGCCCTTTTCTGGTCGATCCTATTTAACAGAAATTGACCAAACACATTTTCTTTTGCCATGCTCACAAACTAGCTTCAAAAATTATGAAATTTGAAACCTAACAATAGTTTGACATCCCGGACCCAACAAAAGTGGTTTCGTCGAAATCCGAGGTCGTTTGCAAAATGTCTATTATCAAGGGCTATATATTCTATATAGCGACCTTTCTGAAAATTCATTTGGCCATAACTTTTGATTCCCGCTATGAAACTTCGATTTTTCAGATTCGTTAGAAAGATATTCACTAACAGATTTAAATATTTTTGGTTTCACTAAAATCTGTTATATTTTGCACCCGGTGCAACCAGTCAAAGTTTGAATTCAAATTTTCAAACGACACACTATTTCTAATTCACTACTTTATTGAAATATTCTATATCAATTGTTCAAATTCCTTTGAAATAACCAATTTAAATTTTTTAAATTGGCCCGTATTTTCCAGGTTGTTACAATCTCCCCCACTTAAAACTTTTCGTCCCCGAAAAGGAAACAACAGTAAAGTAAGAAACAAATTGTAAATGCAAAGTATTGTAAAGGTACCTTGCACCGGAGTTAGTCAGAGATGTCCACTCTGCATTTGGGGTAAGCTTGCTTAATGCTCTCCTCAGTCTCCCAAGTACATTCTCTAGGATCACTACTCCACTGCACTATAACTAAATGAACCTTTTTGCTTCTTAGCTCTCTAGTTTCTTTGCCAACAATCTTTAATGTCTCTCTTCTGACTGCTAATTATGGAGTTATTTCCAAGTCCTGTTGCGCTGCTTCTTCTACAATAAGATACGGATCATGCACATGTCTTCTAAGTTGAGTCACGTGAAATACATCATGCACTCCAGGCAACCAATCTGGTAATTGAACCCTATAAGCAAGAGTTCCAATTCGTTCAAGTATAGGAAAGGGACCAATAAATCTCGGTGCTAACTTCCCAGTTTTGCCAAATCTGATTACTCCTCTCATCGGAGAAAATTTCAAATAAACATGGTCACCAACAGAAAATGTCAAATCTCTTCTTCTAGAATCTGCGTAACTTTTCTGTCGGCTTTGTGCAGTTCTCAATCGCTTTTTGATGAAGTCGACTTTATCAGACGCTTCTCTAATCATATCGGGTCCTAACACAAGTCAGTTGCCAGGTTCTACCCAACATGCTGGAGATCTGCACGGTCTGCCATATAATGCTTCAAATGGCGACATTCCCAAACTTGCTTGGTAGCTATTGTTATATGAGAATTCTCCCAAATGTAAGTGATCTTCCCATAACCCACCAAAATCAATTATACAAGCCCACAGTAAATCTTCCAGAATTCTATTCACACGCTCAGTTTGGCCATCTGTTTGAGGGTGATAAGCGGTGCTCATATTCAGTTTTGTTCCCAATTCTGTCTGGAATGCCTCCCAGAATTTGCTAGCAAATATTGGGTCTCTATCACTGACTATGCTAATGGGAATTCCATACAGCTTAACGATTTCTTTGAAATATATTTGTGCTAGACTTTGAGCGGTTCTATTGGATCTGACAGGTATGAAATGGGCAGTCTTCGTGAAGCGATCTACGATTACCCAAATGTTGTCATTACCTTTCCTGGTACGCGGAAAACCATCTATGAAATCCATGGAAATCTGTTCCCATTTCCAACCTGGGACTTCCAATGGTTGCAACAATCCAGCTAGCTTCTGTTGGTCGCTCTTGACTAATTGACAAGTAGGGCATCTGCTAACATACAAAGAAATATCCCTCTTCATTGCTCTCCACCAGAAAGTGTGTTTGATATCGTTGTACATTTTACTTACGCCAGGATGAATGCAAAGTTTGGATTTATGGCATTCATCAAGTACCTCTCTTTTGAGCTCTGGAATGTTGGGAACACATATTCTCCCTTTCAGTCTCAGAACTTCTTCTTTATCTATCTGAAAACTTGAGGGCTCGCCCTTCTGGATTCCCCCTCTAATCCTTTGAATGAAGTGATCATTCTTCTGGAGATCAGATATCTTATCAATCAAGCCAGGTGTAATTATAAGATTGGCAATGATTGCGGTTTTTCTACTGAGCGCATCCGCTACGACGTTAGCCTTTCCCGGCGTATACAGGATATCTAGATCATACGCTGCAAGAAATTCTAGCCAACGCTGCTTTCTCAAATTCAGATCTTTTTGGGTGTATAAATATTTTAATGATTGATGATCTGTGTACAGTACAAATTTCTTGCCCAATAAATAATGCCTCTAGATTTTCAAAGCAAAGACGATAGCTAGCAACTCAAGATCATGAGTTACATAATTCTTCTCATGCGGTTTCAGTTAGCGGCTTGCATAAGCGACTACTTGGCCTCTTTGCATTAACACTGCACCAAGACCTCTAATAGAAGCATCTGTCCAAACCGTCAAATCCTTATTGCCATCAATAATGGTTAACACTGGAGCAGTTGTCACTTTCGATTTCAATTCCTGGAAATCTTCCTCACAGTCGGAAGTCCACTTAAATTTCTCATGCTTCTTCGTGAGCTTCGTTAACGGACCGGATATCTTCGAAAAATCCTTAACGAACTTTCGATAATAACTAGCCAACCCCATAAAACTTCTAACCTCTATGGGTGTAGTGGGTTGTTTCCAGTCTTGAATTGTGGTTATTTTGCTCGGATCGACAGAAATCCCTTTCTTTGACACGACATGGCCAAGGAACTTCACTTCTTCTTGCCAGAAGACACATTTTGAGAATTTGGCTTTGAAGACGTTCTTTCTTAGAATCTCCAATACTTGTTCTATGTGTTTTTCATGCTCGGGTTTTGATTTGGAGTAGATTAAAATATCATCGATAAATACGAGGACAAATTTATTCAGAACTCCCCTGAACACTCTATTCATTAGATCGACAAAGTATGCTAGGGCATTGCACAGGCCGAACGACATTACTAACCATTCATAAAATATGTTTGGACCTCTGAAATCTGTCAAAGGAACACACTCCTCTGCAATTCTCAATTGATGAAAACCTGTAGCTAGGTCCATTTTGGAAAATACTCTCGCCCCATTTAACTGGTCTAGCAGATCATCGATGCGGGGTAATGGGTATTTGTTTTTGAGCGTCTGTTTGTTGAGGTCTCGGTAATTAACACACAATCGAAGAGTACCGTCTGACATTGGGACAAACACAACAGCTGCACCCCAATTAGAAAACTAGGTCTGATTAGACCCTTCCATAGCAGTTGGCAAGTTTGATCGCCTAATTCTTCTTTTTCCTTAGGAGTCATTCTTCTAATTGGATGTACCACTGGTCTGGCATCGGGAATTAGATCGACTCTGAATTCTATTTCTCTTTGCGGAGGTAAGTTTCTGACTTCTTCAAACACATCTGCATAGTTTCTATCAACAGGAATCTTTTCTAAGGAAGTGGGGATAACTTCTAACGCCGACCAAAATTCGTTTCTATCTGGATTCGAACCATGGCATGGTACAGTAATATATCCAAGCTTCGTTCGAATTTTTACTATCCTTTCTGCACACTTCACTTCAGCTTCGTATTTCGTTAACCAGTCAAGCCCGAGAATCATATCGAATTCGGGAAAATCCATAACGACTAGATTAAAAGGAAACTGGTATCGGAAGAAAGAAGCAGATACTTTACAACACGAACTGAGAATAATAGAACCCCCTATCGGATTATGTACTTCAACCGATTCTTTCAGCTTCCTTTGTTTTAACTTTAATTTGTGAACTGTGTTATTAGCAATAAAACTACGTGATGCACCCGTGTCAAATAATACAGAAACAGGAATATTTTTAATTGTAAGGGTACCTCCCAAAACATCGGGTTTACTTGCTCCATCGGAAGCAGCCGGCGGGTTCGTCCCGTCATACACGTGAGCTACTGCGGCCTTCTTAAGCAAAGGACAGTCTTTGCCAAGATGATCCGTCTTGCGGCAATTAAAGTAGGAGCGAGGGTTCTGAGAGCCTTGGCTTGAACCTTGAGAATTTGTCTTCTGCCTCTTCGGGGCTGTGCAAACATTGGAGTAGTGCCCCACCTTGCCACATTTATAGCAGCTTCCTTTCGGTGGCCTTCCAGTCTGTGGTTTCGAGGATGCCACTTGGCTTGACTCCGCTTGATTCACAGCGGGCTTGCGTTTATTTCCCGTTTGGATTTTAGCACGATCCTATTCCAAGTGCCTTTGATCTGGGTCTTCGTAGTTGCACGCCATTTCCACCAATTCATTAAACCCCAGCTTGATGTGGGCCATTGCTCTATCATGGTACTGTCGCTTCAGCCCGAGGATGAACCTCTTATTCTTGGACTTTGCAGTGGCGACGAGCTATGGAGCATAGCGGGATAATTGTGTAAACTTATTCAGATAATCTTGCACCGAGATATCCCCCTGCTGGAGGTTTGCGAAGTCGTCGTGCATGCGCTCAAGGGCTTGCTCTGGGACATACTTCTCTTTGAATAGTTCTTTGAATCCATCCCAGGTTCTACCAGCATTTGTATTCCCGGCGGTGAGAGCTTCCCACCATAGTTCAGCTTCTTCTTGTAGGAGCCAAACGCCCATAAAAGCTTTATCTTGATCACCGAGCCTTAGGCCTTCTAGTATCTTCTCGCATATTTTCAGCCATGCAAGGGCCTCTATTACTGTGTCAGTTCCAGAGAAGGTTTTGCCTCCTAGGTTCTTGTACCTCTTAGCCATGCGGTCCAGCTCGAATTGTTGAGCAGCCGGGGGTTGTATCAAGGGTCCTTCTTCAACTAGGACTTCTCCTCATCCTCTGCCACGGCTAGTACGACCTCCTTTAGCAGCGGCTGCTCGGGTAGCCATTGTTCAAGTTCGGTATAAGCAAGAAAAGAGTCAGCCTATAGAAATGATAATTTTAATGCATGGTTAAGCAGAAAACTTAAGGAAAGATAACGATGGACTGATCAAATTGTTTTTGCTATTCTGCTTGGCTCATTCTAGGACTTTACTAGTCCTATCTCTAATGAGCTACTCGCCTTAGAATACTACTGATTCTATTTTGACGAAGTGTTTAATGTGTTAGATTCCAGAACTAAGGTTAACCAAAGCTCTAATACCAGCTGTGACGATCCCAAAACCCCGTGACACGGTGTTAAGGGTAATCATTGGAATATAACACATTAATCATCATTAGCAGATCACAGATAATAGCATAAACGAGAAATAGAATAATTTACACACATATGACAGCGGAATCATATAAATATCACCACATCAGAGAGCACAGTGCAGGATACAACTTAGTGCATAATAATACATAATCAGTCATCATTGCCAGAGGCAGAATCATACATAAAGAGTACACAAACTACACATCAATCTACATCGCCAGTGGCGGAATCATAATACATATACAATAATGGCGGAAAAAGTCATAGTCAGCACGGTGTAGTCAAGCCACGCCATGAGCCAAAAGTGCACTAGATACCTGTAACTAGGCTGCCCGTGTGAAAATGAGGGCACCCGAGTTTGCAAGGTGAAACAAACTACGAGTCAGTCATGGGACTAGTATGAGAAATCTACTTAACTTATTAACAACAATAATAAGGCAAATCAAAGGATGACGCCACTTTCGCGGAACGGGTTTACTCCAATGAGTGCTAGTGCATGAAATAAAGTAAATGATCAAATCATCGCAATGCTTTTTATAAAAATGAAGCCATTATAAGACTCAGGTCCCATCACACAATGCAACGCAAGCCAGAGGATAGAGTTTTACCTTATAATGGCCAAAAATGCTTCATACGTATAAAATGAAAGTGTTTGATATTATTACTAGTGCATATATGTTTCAAAAGCGATTTCAATCATAAATATCAATCATAGGCGGCATTAATAAGTCATACCACAATGTCGCCATACTAGTAATACAATCACATCCGAATTTCGTATCGGAAATTGGATTCCATCATGAGTCGAGGCAAGGGGCAAGCTCCTCTCCGTTCGAGAAACTCTAACAAATGTCCCAGGATCGCACACAGCGGTCCCTGGAATCGGCTGGGCCGGTCCTCTCTTACTTTTGAGGATTAGTTATTCCTAAACACACGTTTCCCGGTCCTTACAGACCTATAATCGAGGCGCCTCGCATTCCAACAACCACACAGGTGAAAAGTAGATATAAATGTCAGGGCTGGTAGGTCACTGACACCACCATAGCTAGAAAGAAACGTCGTGCTATCCCAACGGTCCATCTCCCGTTTTTGACTCATACCGGGGTGTGAGGCTCGCGAATTCACGTTATACACAAAGCTACATCACACAGACCATGCTTTGATCATTAACCACAAGACTTTGCTTTGCAACAGAAGCCTTGATCTCATGCCACTTAGGCGTGCCACAAAGGCAATCCACTCCACGCGACTGATTTCCATCAATGCATAACCTCTGAGCTCGTACGTCTCAGAGAAGGGCGTTGAGCAAGAGAATAAATTCTCCACCGCCAAATAGATATATATTTCACAGAGATCAATCAGCACAGAACAAAATCCAATGTCAGACACACAGTCCATTTACAAGTTCGTTCTGGGTTTGAACAAAACCGAAGGCACCAATTCCTCGCATATCCGCACGATCAACAATACGTCCGGACGGCTACTACATCAGCTCCTTCAAGGTAGCTACTCCAATCACGAGCATCAGTAGCGCCCATCCATCCAATGTGAAGATCATCGGTCTTCAACAGTCTTCGACTCTTCGACTTCTCAACGTCGATCGATTATTTGAAATGAGAATGAACTCGGCCTTTTCAAATAACCCACGTATATTTAGATTTTCAAATCAATTTTTCATATGGTAAAACTATTCAACATTCACATTTCAGGTCCTTAGTATAATTTTCATGTTAAACACATTCAACCATCACATATCAAGCAAATACAACAAAATTGGTTTATTTCCACTCTATATAGTCTATAGTATTTTATAACGATATATCGCCATTTTTATTTATTTAAAACGACCACATTTAATTAAACGACGTTTCGGGCCTTGCCGAGGCACTGGCGCTGTTTTTCACTAAATTTGTTTTACACATATTTGAAAATCTAACCATTGGATCTTCACAAATTTTATATCATTAGAAAGATCATTTCAAAACGAATCAAATTGTTTCAGCTTTGGGAAAATCCGACGGTCGGATCTTCCACACTAGTCGTTTGAAGTTACAATTTCAAATTACGAACTGCAGCGTCGTTATTCGATTTAATTTAATTATATATATATATAAATATAATCGTTTCTGGCGCTGTTTTTCTTCAGATTTGAATTAAACATTCCAGACAATCCAACCGTCGGATCTTTACAAAGTTGGTGTCGTTGGAAAGATATTTCCAAGGCGAACCCAACGGTTGCGGTTTCGAGAAAATCCAATGGTCGGATTTCCCACACTAGTCGTTTGAAATCACGGTTTCAAAACACGAGCTGCACGGCCATGATTCGTTTTAATATTATTTATATTTATTTATTTATATAAATATAGTTCATTCAAAAATTCCTATATCGTTTTCACTTCAAATATTTCACTAACGCCTTTAAATTTTGGAAAATTTCTTCATAACCTCCTTTGTACGGGAGGGGCTGGGAAAATTCCCAAATAGCCACACGGGCGTCTCATCTCAAAAAGAAAAAGAAAAAGCCAAGCGGCTAGCCAACAGGCTCATAAAATCATCACCCAAACAAAACAGTAAATGTGTACCTATTTATCGGGCACAAAATTTTATTCCTCTTCTCTAGCCTCTTTGCTATAACCTGTTCAATAAATATGCATGTACATATATGCAATTCTTATCACTTATCATTTTCCATTCAACTTCACGTTTGATTCAATTTGGTTTATAAACACCATTCATTCTAATGTTGCATGCATAGGCAAAAATCATATCATTAGCTAATTAATGAATATTTCAACTCATGCATATTTATTTGAACAAGTGGTTATTTTTAACACTTCACATTTCAATAAAAATGATATTTTTGGCGAACTAAAATATATTTCAACACATGACTATTTTATTTAGTTCCTATGCTTGTTAAAAATAATATGTCTTTCACAAATATTTATTTCAACGCTCGCATATCTTTAGCATATCACATATATGATAAAAATGGTATTTTTATCATCTAAAATATTTATTCAACACATGAACGTTTTTAACACTTCATAATTTCAATAAAAATGTAATTTTTATTGTTCGATCTTTTTATTCAACACATGAAATTTTCCAACACACACACTTCTCAACACATGAGCATCTCCACACATAGATATTTAATATAGTTTGTTCATATAAGAAAGATGAAATTTTTATTGTTGAAACTATTTATATATAAGGCGAATATTTTACATACTTCATATATATTATAAAAATGTGATTTTTATTGTTTATACACTTTATTCGTTCACACTTGAATTTAATTTTCACACATCACTTCTCAACACATGAGCATTTCCACACATGGATATAGTTTCAACACATGACTTTAATTTCATCGCATGAAAATAATTTCAACATATGAAAATAATTCTAACACATGAATATTATTCAAAATTTCGGCAGCATAACGGCAGGGTAGTTAAAACCGGCACCGTCCCGAGTACAGCTCCTCGCTCTACCTTAAAACCTCGCGGTTTTTGACAATGAGGATTCATGCATCTAATTCGCACGCAGGCGGCATGTTTTATTTTCATTTCCACAATTATTTCCAATTTATTTCAATCACCAATGGGTATTTTTCAACCACAACCAATCAGTATCAACCACAAACAATTATTCAACCATTCGCATTTTTCATCCAATATTTCACACAATAAATATCGTCCATGGTTTGTGGACGAGGGGAGTATATATATATATATATATATATATATATATATATATATATATATATATATATATATATATATTATTTCTATATTTCACTTGCATTTCAACACACATATCATTTATACTATGCATGTATAATTCATACTTCGCTCATATAGCTTACACAACGCATGTACATGAGGTATACAACACGTGTATAATTTATAATTCGCTTGTATATTTTATACATGACATTTTCCATTCAATTTCATTTAATTTAGATTTCTCACATTGGTTTTCGAAGTGCTAAAAATCGTAGATGGCTCAGAAAAATCTGCGGTCTCTTCTATATGGTAGAGAACCTCCTTGCGGTCCCGATGTTTCCTGTTTCATCGAATTTCGTCAACACACCATAAAGATATGATTTTTCAAAGTTCAGATAAAATAAAGGTCTCACCTTTCAAAGTGGTTCGTACTAGGGTTCGGATTTTTCAGAAAATCCGTGAATCGATGCTCCGATCAGAGGTTGGGACGTGAAAGAGGGGAGCAAGGCGATCCTGTCGGTGGTCGGAAGAGCAGGTGCGATCGCCTCTGGTGATCGTGGCGTCGACGTGAAGTCGGCGACTTCCTGGGCGTCGTTCTTGACGCTGGCGAAGGGAGAAAGGGCGGGGGTTGGTCGGATTTGAAGAGGGAGGTGGGCGCCGTCGTGTCAGGGTGGTGGCGTTGGCTGGCGTCGCCTGTGGCGGCGGGATTTTCGTCGGGAAGAAGCGAACGGATTTCTGCCGTTAAACGAGAGAGGCGGCTAGGGTTTTGAGTTTTTTTTTAAATTATGAAAGGAAATTTCCTATTGGTCGATGCTTAATAGAAATTTTTAAATAGTGTTACTCCATACGGACACCAATTCAAGCCCAACGACTGTCGCCCCTAACTAAATACCCCCATCCCGGACACAATGGATATGTTTCGTAGGCCAATTCGACTGTTACAGTCCGTTATTTCTCAAATTAAAGTATAAAACATTTTATATTCAATTTGAACGTATATTTCAATTTGCCAGGGTCACAAACTGATTCGAAAAATTCCAAAAAAATTAAATCTAACTATGTTTTGACGCTACGGTCCCAACAAAACTAGTTTCGTCGAATTCTGAGATCGTTTGAAAAATGGCCCTTTTCTGGTCGATCCTATTTAACAGAAATTGACCAAACACGTTTTCTTTTGCCACGCTCACAAACTAGCTTCAAAAATTATGAAATTTGAAACCTAGCAATAGTTTGACATCCCGGACCCAACAAAAGTGGTTTCGTCGAATTCCGAGGTCGTTTGCAAAATGTCTATTTTCAAGGGCTATATATTCTATATAGCGACCTTTCTAAAAATTCATTTGGCCATAACTTTTGATTCCCGCTATGAAACTTCGATTTTTCAGATTCGTTAGAAAGATATTCACTAACAGATTTAAATATTTTTGGTTTCACTAAAATCCGTTATATTTTGCACCCAGTGCAGCCAGTCAAAGTTTGAATTCAAATTTTCAAACTGACACACTATTTCTAATTCACTACTTTATTGAAATATTCTATTTTCAATTGTTCAAATTCCATTGAAATAACCAATTTAAAATTTTAAATTGGCTCGTATTTTTCGGGTTGTTACAATATCGTTGGAAAGATCTTTCCAAAACGAACCAAACGGTTCTAGTTTTGGGAAAATCCGATGGTTGAATCTTTCGTTATAATCGTTTGAATTTACGATTTCAAAACGCGAACTGCAACAGCGTGTTTCTTTTTATTTTAATTTATATTTATATATAAATATAAATCATTCGACGATTTCAACACTGTTTTCAATTCAACATTGATTTATTTTATATATGAAATCATATATTACATTAAAAATGAAAATTTTAATGTTGATACAATTTCTTCCAACATTGAATCTTTTATATAATTCCTATGTACTACAAAAAAAATGTAATATGTTTTATACTTCATTTATTACATTAAAAATGAAATATTTATTCTTTTATTTGATTACACTAAAAATGTAATTTTATTCTTTTCTTGGATTACATAAAAAATGTAATCTTTATTCTATATTTTATTACATTGAAGAATGTAACTTTTTATTTCAATATATGATTACATTGAAAAATGTAACTTTTTATTTCAATATATGATTACATTGAAAATGTTACTTTTTATTTCAATCTATTATTTCATTGAAAAAGTGTAAATTTCTTATATAGACACATTTTATATAGCAATGGTCATTTTTAATGTTTCCATTTACAATAAATTGTAAATTTTCAAAGAAAAGTCATTTTATATAACAATGGACATTTTAATGTTTCATTTACATTAAAATGTAAATTTCAACATCAACATATTTTATTTCCAACATGTTTATTTTTAATGTTGTATTTTCATTAAAAATGTATAATTCAATATCAATGCCTTTCTATATAACAAATGTCTATTTTTGATCTTGCATTACACTAAAAATGTATATTTTAATATAAATGCATTTTTATTTAACAAATGACTATTTTCAATTTTGGATTAAATTAAAAATACATATTTTAAAATAAAGATATTTTGATATAACAATGGTCATTTTCAATGTTTTGTTTGCATTAAAATGTAAATTTCAATGGCAATACATTCTATTTTCAAAATGTTTATTTTTAGATGTTGCATTTACATTTAAAGTGTATATGTTAATGCCAATACATTTTTATTTGTAAATGTTTATTTTTAAGTTTTGTAACATCCCGGAATTTTAGCTGTTTTATAATGAATAGTTTTAATATTTATTTTGAACTATAAATGAATTTTTGTATTGAATTTATCGATTTAAAAATCGATATACGAATTAATATCGAATTATTGAATGTTGAGTTAAAATTAAATCGAAATGATTCATTCAATTGATATAAATTTTGTATCAAATTAGAGTGATAATAATTATTTATTTTAATGAATTAAATTGTTTTGAAATCAATTTATATCAACTGAATTTATTATTAATCGTCAATTTAAATTAGTTATCTTCTTTATATAATCGAATTTAATTTTAGAGCCCGCTCGTGTCGTTACGGTTAAATGGCGGTTCGAGATTTTGAGTTACGGGACCGCGATATATTTTAATTAAAATCCAATGAAACGAAATAAATAAATAAGTATATTTTTCCATCAGTTAAGCAATACACTCAGAATTCACGAAGCCGACCTATAAACTGAATCACGTAGACATCCCTTTCGTCAAGCTGAAAATATTGTCTGTTTCTTTCTAAATCAAAGAAACATCTTTTTAATGTCCCTGTACGTTTGTCTCCCTCTCAATCTATATAAATCGCACCGACCCAAATTCATTTCCTTCACTCAGAAAGCAAACAAATTCGATCCGTTCCTTTCTTTTTTTTCATTTCTTCTTCTGAATCGAAAACCGCCTTTGATTTTAATAAAAAAATCGCAATTAGAAGTCACGATGGCATCTGGAGCTCGGCGCCAATTCGAAGAGTTCCTAAAGCACTCGCAATTGATTTGGGTCGCGATGTAGCATAAGGAAATCCAGACTTCGTGAAGCTCGTATTGAACCAGACTTCACTTGCTTATCACTTGTTTTAAGTGCGATACAATTTAGGGATCGTACGAACCCATCTTAGGGTCGCGAGCAGAGGTTTGTTGGGGCGATCAACGATGGCGTTGGGTTATTGACAGAAGGGCGCAATAAATTAGGGTTCTAAAGTGAAGTTGTGGTGTTCTAGTTTGATTTTGTGTGTACTGGTTCGAGACCGACAATGGTAGAGGGTCTGAATGGTAGTAGGTCGCGATGGGCTTAGTTGATTCGAGTTGAAAATTTTGGTGATAAGATTGTAAGGATTTTGATGTAGGGTTCAGTGGTGGAATCGATAGTGGATGGCATTGACTGAATGAAGATAAAATAGAGGAATAAAATCACTGTTATGGTGAAGAGTCGGTTCCTGTTGTTTGAGCTAGCCTAAGAGAATGAGGAGGGTGATGGAATTGTGGTAGGTTTAGTGTTTCAAGACCTTTCAGGTAATCCTGTACCATTACTCCATCTAAGAAAAAAAATTAAAAAACAATTTATGACTACTATCCTATATGGGTTTTCTTTTCTAAATCCTTTCAGATAATTATGCTACTTTCATATCTGAGTTTTGTTAAATCTGGACTATTTGCACTATCTCGGTATAGTAAGTTCTCAGCTATCTTCCCTAACTATATTTCCTTGAAAACACCTCTTTATGATTGATTCACCTTTGAAGTCATATTCTAATACAAGGAAGTCTTACTCTTTACTTTACTGTAAACACTATCATACCATGATATATGCTTTTTTAACAATATTGATTTAAGCCCTTTAGAATTATCTATATTTTCAAATATTCTGGGCTATCTACCTTTTTAAGACTCTGGGATATCCTTCCTTTTAAAACCTATTTAATCAATTGAACTTAAAGTATTTAGCCTCCATCCATATTACTTTTAAAAAAAACAATTTGGGTGTAAGTTAGAAATCATGACGTTAGTGGTTTAAAAAGTCCTACCTTTAACTCCATACCCTTGGACTTAAACATTTCGTACACACCCGTTTCAAAAGCATTGGATTCATTCTAAAGAGTGGTTGTGGGGATTATTTGCAGAATTGTTGTTCGCTGGAGATGATTGGGAGGGGTCGAGATGACTGGAATGAGGAAAGGCAGTGTAGTGTCTTGGTCGAAGGTGACGAGGTATACACTTTATTTAATTTAAAACACATAGATTAATTTATTTATTTGTTAGGTTAATTTAAATAAATTAATGTTAATCAATAAATAAATAATCGTAGGTACAAATAGGTTCATTGGAGATGATTCGTAGATGCAAATATGGAAATAAACAGGGTATTCGAAAAATAAATCAAGGTGAGTAAATCTCACTTAAAAATTTATTTTTATCATTAAAAATAAATCGTTGACTACTTGGTTGCATTTATGAATTGTTTACCAGTTTTGATTATTGCATATATTAGTTATATTAGGTTTGGTGATTCTGGCTATTATATATATTGGATATTTCCGGCAGTACCATTAGCAGATGCCCGCAGTATCATTAGCGGATGACCCTACGCCCGACGTATATAAGTGGATCCCCTTTTATACCGCGATATTCTGCCTTGAAGCAGGATTGGTATTATTTATGTGACTAACATTTGTGGATGCAGGGAAAACAGGTTGGAGGAATCCAACTGGATTTCTCAAATTTATTTATTTTTGTTTACATATTCATATATGTATTGTGTTGAATTGGATTGATTATTTGAATGTTTGAATTATTGAATATCACTGGCCCAAAACTATTGATATTTAGAAATATCATAAAACATGATTTTTAGATTTAAAAGGGAAAATTTACATTTTCTGAAATAGAAATTGAATTTCGAACGGTTTGGAATTTTTTTACTTGTTTTCAGTAATAAAAACAAGTAACTGTATTTATAAACGACATTTATAATTGAAAAGAGAATTATCATTTGATAATTCGAAAAACGAGAATGAAAGCGTGATTTTAAAAAGGAAAATTAATTTTCCGAAATAGAAATGGAATTTCAAATGAAATTTGAAATAAAATCTTGTTTTAATATTTAAAACAAGAAGTGTAATTTATAAAAGATATTTATAAATTAAAGACAAAAATTATTATTGGATAATTTATAAATTTAAATTCAAGTATGAACTTAAAAAGGGAGAATTTATTTTCTGAAGTGGAAATTGGATTTCAAAGGTAATTTGAAATCGAAACTTGTTTCAATATCTAAAACAGGAAATGAAATTTATAAACGATATTTATAAATAAAGGATAGTAACTATTATTGGGTAATTTGAATTTTTAATGAATTTAAAAAGTGATTTTGGAATCAGTTCAAGAAGAAAACGATAAAATTTGTTCTGTTGTTCGGAATATAATCTAAATTGAAATAAATCCATCAGATTTATTTTTAGAATTCGAATATGTCGAATTTACAAATGCAAATTGTTTCAGAAAGAAAATTATGATTTTATGTAGTTGAAATCATATTTTAGAACTATAATCCAAGAAGCTGATACTTCAATATTTAAGTATGAAAATATATTTGATGTTTATATATATATATATATAAGTTATAATAATAAAATTTAATATGAAATAGATTCTATGTTTATATATATTTATATATATATATATAAGAGATGGAAATAAATTAAATAAGAATTGAGTTCAAGTGGATTTTTGAATGGAAGTTGTTATATATATATAATGAGGAAATTAGTTTATGAATAATGTTATAAAATTGATGATATATTTTCCATCAGATTATTTGGAAATAGATTTATCCAAAGTAAGTATGGCATGTAAAACCCTATATTTATGGGAATAAAAGGTGAGATTTGAATTAAGTCTTTTAATACAAACTCTTATCTATCTCAAGGTAAGAACGTTGTCGGTCAAGGTTTGAGAGGTAAATAAAATACCCCAACTTGAACGACTTCACTATTATCAAGAGGTGGTATTAGTTTGTAATGATAAGGGGTGTGAATTAATTGATTTTTCCCATAAAAGAAATTTATGCTTGGAATTCGATTATATTGAGTTTTATAAATAATTTATTTGCATAGGAAATGGAAATTTAGTGTAGCAATTGAGTTGTAAATATAAATTATAACTGAATTGGGAACTGAAGAAAAATAATCGGTGATTCTGGAAAATTGGAGGTTTAAGTTAGATTTGGAGAATGAGAATGGAAAGCGAAGTTAACATTTATAATTAAATTATAATTAAAACGAACTCGTCGCGGCGCTGTAGTTCGCTATTTGACGTTTCGAACTTCAACTGAGTATACGGAACTCAATATAACTCGTAATCCGATGAAACAAGAAACGTCCGAACCTATTCAATGATAGTTTTCAAATGAAAGAGAAAAATCTAGATTTCGTTTTGTAGATTTTGAGTTATGTCAAAATCAAAATTTCAGAAAAGCGGCGCCATAATTGTTTAAAACCATAACGGTTTATTAAATAAAATAAAGGAATTTTTAATGAATAAAAATCCTAATTTCAATTAGAAAAAAATACGAATTTAAGTTATAAAATAGATAGGAACTCACTAGAGTAACTGGAGTGATTTGGAGCAAAAATCAGATTTTTATTATAAAATGAATTTAACAAAAGAAATTGCTAATTAAAGTTTGGGCCAAACTTTAAGGTGTTAAGTGGATTAGACTTGTTAATAATAGAAGTGGGAATTCGAATATGAAACCGGGGGTTGAATTTGAGAGCGCGCAAGGGATTTGAGGTTGATTTGTATATAAGCGAATACAAATATTTTTGAACGTAATATATTCAAATTAAAAGTAAACTAAGCAAATAAGCTAATTAATTAGCGAATGGGAAGTGATTAAAGTAAAACAGTGTTGAACGGATTGAAATGAAATGGAAATGCAGGTGTATATATATTAGAAAGGTATGGGATAAAGTGAATAAAGATTATGAAGATTTCTAATTTAAGTGCTCGACAAAAAGGTACATGTTTCAATTTCCATATGAGGTTTTATGCACCAAATCGGCAAGCCGCTTGGCTTTTTGATTTTCTTTTTGAATGGAAAGGGCGTAGAGAGGCGAGTTGGGGTTTGAACTATTGACCGGTACAGGGGAGGTGCTGGCAAAATTTTCCGGAAATTTAAGGAGTTAGAATATTTTTAAGAAATTTTGATAATAGAAATCGATATAACGATATATATAGAATTCACTAAGAAATGAATTTAATATAAAATATTAGAAAGGGCCAGTGATTGTGAAATTGTTTGATGGATGTTTGTATTTCCCTTTGATAGTTAAATCACCGACTATCAAAGATTTTTGACCATCATTGTCAATACAGAGAGACCAGTTGGATTTATTATCCGAAAACCACTCCGTATAGGCATAGGCGTTGCGAATTAGATTATGATGAAAATAATCGAAGACGGAGTGAAATTCAAGGGCTGTTTTGTTTGTTCAGGCCCAGGATAACTTGTATGAACGAATGTCTGACAAGAGTATTCCTAACGGTCACATAAGACGATCTTTTCAAGGTATTACGTCTGGTGGCGGAGAAATTCGTTTCTCTTAGCTTTTATACCCGTAATATTTTTAGGAAGATCAACTAGTGATTTGACGGGTTTGACGATGTGGCATTCAAAGTGTATAGTGGTCAGATGTTTTAAAAGATAGACGTAGCCTCAAGCGTCACAACTGGAAAATGAAAAACATTGGGCAGGCAGCATGGCTATGTGGGTCGCTCCCATTAGGGTGTATAATCACCTATCTAGAGAAATCTCTTTTACTTCTTTGATATATTTTGATGCTCTCCCTTCTCGGGAAACGATGGTTTGAGCCCAACCGTTGGTGATATACACTCGATACACTCAAGCGAAATGAGTGGTCGGTCATGCGTGGGCCGTGTCGGAAGACGTTCTTGTTGAACCCAGTGTATTCCCCTCTAGAGATACACTATCGGCAGGTGGTCCCATACCTTGTCAAAGTGGGAATCCAATCTCCAATAAGAGCCCTGCGGGTTTTTTTTTACTATGTATGTAGAGCGTGAGATGCAAGCGTTCTACTATTTGGTTATTTATTTGATTAGACATTATTATAATATTACTGGATTTTGATATCAAAAATGGTTTGGTTATACTAAGGTAAAAACCGTCCGTGTTTATGTGTAGGCTGGTCTAACTATTACCTTTTCTTTCATAGGATTTTTTCAAAGTTAAACAAATTGGTTGGAGTTTACTCACACCAGTCCCATGATTGACCCAAATTTTATTTTGTTTTGTTTTTTCTAAACTCTTGGGTGCCCAAATTTGTATGAGCAGTCAAGTGTTTCGGGCTTTTACAGATACACTTGGAGGAGCTTGAAGCAGGAGGCTTCACCGATGGTTATTTAGAGTTATTTCCACTGTATAAATGTTGTATGCACTCTGATAATGGTATGTATGTATAGTACATCATTTTGTATTCAAAAGAGTTTGTAATATGATATTATATTTTATTCGTTCCGCTGTGAGATTCTGTGTTCTTCTTCTTCTATTCTAATTTTCTTTCTTTCTATTTCTCACCCTCTAACTTCTTTCTATTAATGACTTGTAGTTCTGTTATTTGGTTAGACATGTGTTGTATTAGTCAACTTCGATAGTACGGATTTGCGGGCCGTCACAAGTTTGACATACATTAAAAATATAAATGGAAATTTCCACTTCTTTACAATCATTAATGGCGTCCTCCCTTCCTTCTTCTCCTCCGCTTCTTTCTAAATATCCTTCTAGATATAGGTCCTTTCTCTTTCCTCGTTCTGTTCCTGCTTCATCTTCTTCTCCTCGTCATCCTTCTTTCGCTCCTTCTTCCATTAACCCTTTGCTTAAGGATGCTTGGTCTTCTAATCCTCGTTCCGTTCGCTTTGATATTCCTCGTTCATCCTCTGTGCCTCATCTTTTCGTCCTCCATCTTATCGTGCTCCTTCTTCCCATAACCATATTTCTTCTCGTGTTGATTTTCCCTAATCGGATAAAGGTCCTGTGTCAGCTCGTCCTCGTCCTCCTCCATCTCGCTCTTCCTTGCGGTCCTCATCTAATCGTTTTTTAGTTCTTTATGATCATCAAACTGTAACTCCATAGATGTCCTATGCTCAAGTGGCGGCATCGCCTCTATCATCGCCACCCAACCCTCCGCCCAAAAAGAAATTTAAACCTCCTTTGCCGGAGTTTGTCTTGGTTTTTCAAAATGTGGCTCAATTGAAAAAAGAGAACAGATGTTTGAAATGTGCATGTAAGGGTCACGTGGAAAATGCATGCAGAGACCCAAAAATTTGTTTTAAATGCGATTCGTTTGTTCACTCAGTGCAACGTTGCCCAAGGAAAAACTATTATGTTGGAAGCTCCTCGTTTTCTGTTAATACAACCAACAGTAATAAAAGTAATTATCACGCGCGCTGGGTCCCAAAACAAATCAATTACTCTGCAAATGATGATTGTCACCCATTGCTTCGCAATGCCAGCCGTCAAGAGAATTACCACGGAAAATCCAATATCAATACATCATCTGAGCATAATTCACTTCACTCTCCAACTCAATCTCCTTGGTGTTCATCTTCAAAAAAGAGTTTCTTCAGAAAAATGGACTCTACGAAATGTATTGTTGCCAAAACTCTAACTGGAAAATGGAGTATAAAAACTTTGCATCATTCCCTAGAAGTCAACTTTGAATATGACATGTGGTCGATGTCGATCATCTCAAACAACTCCTTCTTGATACACTGTCCTACTTATGGCAAAAGGGATCATGCATTACTCCTTAAAATCCTAACTAAGCCAAAAGCTGCAATTAGTTTAGAAGCATGGGAAGAAGAGGTGTTTGAACCAGAACCTATGTTGGAGCATGAATCATGGGCTAAGGTGGAAGGATTCCCAGAATTTTTAAAGTATAACAATGAGGCTATTAAGTCAATCCTTAAACCTATGGGTAGAGTCATAGCAGTTGATGATTGTGACTAGTATCACTTCGATCATAGAGATTTCTTGGTAAAGCTACAATTTTTTGAAGGAATAGGCTCAAGGAATGTATTTGCAGCCCGATTCAACAACAAAGTGCATATTATTAAAGTTCAGCGATGTAAGCATGAACACCCAGGCACAAGACCAGAACTTACCTTTATTGGTAATGACGAGGAGCAATTGGTTCCATGTATCTATAATTATCAAAATTCAAGTATGGAGAATCGAGTAGATGTCATGATAGAAGAGGAAGTGATGTTACCTCCATTTCCCTCTGTTTATAGGGAGATAAACAAGAACCCTAACTTTCCAGAATTCGATTATCAAGAGATGGATTATAATGAACATGACGAAGTGAATCAAGATTTTCATGATGATCAGAATCAGAATTTGCGGGATGGCCAGAATCCACCTTCTAACCAGATCATCCCTTATAGTAATGATTTTCCTACGCTACCCATTCAATCTATCCCTTTGGACATCAGCTCTATTCCGCCGCCGCAATATCCTCCTCATCAACCATGGACTGACCATAATGATTGGCCTCAATATCTCTCTCCCATTTTTGTTCGTCATAGTGGGAGATGCAATAATCCTGAAGTAACAGGTAGTTTCCTTACTCCTGTTGTTTTTTACTCTTCTAATAAACGTCTGAACAAAAAGATATCTAGCTGCATGGGAGTGAATTTACGTGACACACATTATAAAGCCATGCAGGCATTAGAACAAGAGCGTATTAATAGACATCAATGAAAGTTGTCACGTTGAATGTACGGGGATTAGGGGACCATTCAAAATGTCATGCTATTAATCTAGTTTTGTCCCCACTTAAATTAGATATTCTTTTCCTTCAAGAAACCAAACTCTTTGAACCTTCTAACTATCACTTTAGTTTAATTGGTGGCTCCTTTTTGAGGAGGTGGACTTATGTTAATGCTATTGAAACCAGAGGTGGCCTTATCACTGCATGGAATGATTCTGTATGGTCATTACACCAAAATTTTCCCTCTCAATCTGCTTTACATGTTGCTCTCAGACACATTGCCTCTAATACTATCTACTTCTTTTCCAACATTTATGGTCCTCAGGACTCAAAGAATTGCTCTTTGGGAGCATTGTAATCAGATGGCTAACAGTTTTCTGGGTCCTTGGGTGATTGGGGGGACTTCAACACTGTTAGATACTTTAATGAGAGAAAATCTTGTTTCTTATCATCAGACTCTGATGCTTTCAACACTTTTATTTTCAATTGTTGCCTTTTTGACCTTCCTATATGTAATCGATCTTTTACTTGGTCAAGTCACAGAATGTATCCTTCTCTTGCTAAACTTGACAGATTTCTGTTTAATGCTGTTTGGGAAGAAATTCATCCCTTATCCTTTATTTCTGGTCTTGCTTCAATCGTCTCTGACCATTGCCCTATTGTTCTTGATTCGAGTTCCCTCCCTAATTCCAAACATTCATTTAGATTTGAGAGATTATGGTTACTGGAACCAACTTTTAAGGAGTTTATTCAAAAGGCTTGGGATTATCCTATTCAGTCTCAATTAGCTATCCATAAAGTTGTCCTTAAATTGAGACCTTTGAGAAAACTGATAAAACCATGGGCTAAAACAGTTTGGGGTTTAGTTTGTACCCGCATTTCTAATATTCAAGATGCTATTCTAGATCTAAATATCCTAGAAGAATCTCGTCCTCTCAATAAGGAGGAATCTGACTCTTTGAAAAATCCTGAGTCTGAATTGGATAAATTGTTTAAACAAGAAGAAATTGGTTGGAAACAGAGATCTAAGGCTAAATGGATAAAAAAAGGAGATAGAAATTCAGCTTACTTTCATAGAATTGCAAATGGAAGAAGACGTGCTTCCTGCATTCTGGAAATATCTCATGAAAATCAAATCTATTCGAATCCTGATGATATCCTTCTCCTTTTTTCAAACTATTATCGGTCCATCCTGGGTCGATCGTCCTCAGAGACCCCTCCTATTAATTGGTATTCTCTTTACCCTTCTCCTGCATCTATTTCTATCGACCAACCTTTCTCTGAAAATGAAGTTTGGGCTGCTTTAAGTGACATAAACGATGACAAAGCCCCTGGGCCAGATGGATTTGGGCCTTCATTCTTTAAATCTTTTTGGGCCATTGTGAAAAATGATATCATGGACATGTGCAACGATTTTTATGAAAACCCTAGTCTCCTATCTCGTCTCGATTATGCTAATATTGTGCTTCTTCCTAAATTCTCCGGTGCTAACTCTCTTTCTGATTTCCGTCCCATCAGTTTGCTCAACACCACTTTTAAGATGATCACCAAAAATCTTGCGAATTGCCTTCAATCCGTCATCTCTGATCTTGTTGGAGCTGAGCCATCAGCTTTCATTCTTGGACGCAACATTTTCGATTGTATTGCAGCTACTCAGGAGGTAATCTCTTATTGTTACAATTCTAAAATACCTGGTGTCCTCCTCAAGTTAGATTTTTCAAAGGCATTTGACTCTGTTAATTGGGAATTTATTTTGAAAATGTTCAAACACAGAGGATTCTCACAGCGTTGGTGTAATTGGATTAATTGTATTCTTAGGACAAGTCATTCATCGATTTCGATCAACGGCAATATTGGGAGTTTATTCAAATCCAACAGGGGTTTGAGGCAGGGAGATTCCTTATCTCCTCTGATATTTGTGTTAATTGCAGACGTGTTCAATCAAATGATCAAAAGAGTAATAGCTAACAATATCTTTGATGGGATTCATCTTCCAAATTCCTCTTTAGCTACTTCCAATCTCCAATTTGCAGATGACACAATTATCTTTTCCTCTCCTGATTTGAATCACATTCATTGTCTTAAAGTTATGCTTTATATCTTTGAGCTCATTTCTGGTTTATCTATTAATTTTTCCAAAAGTTCAATCATAATGTTAGGAAATGCTGATCATCTTGGCCCTTCAATTTCATCCATTTTAAATTGCTCGATTCACAAGTTTCCCATTCAGTATTAGGGAATTCCCCTAAGACCCACTAAACTTCATAAATCTGATTGGTTGCCTCTCATTCATAAAATTGAGCAAAAATTATCTTCCTGAAAAGCTAATACCTTATCCTCTGCTGGTCGTTTAGTGTTGGTTAAAGCTGTTTTATCTGCTTTACTAACATATTGGATGACTATTCACAAATTCCCTAAATGGGTAATTTCAAAAATTAATTCAATTAGGACTTCTTTTCTATGGAATGGCAATAACGTTAAGAAACTGGTCAACTGGCAAACTGTTTGCTTAAATACCAATCAGGGGGGTTTGGGCATTATTAACCTTTCTAACTTCAATATGGCTCTTTTATCAAAATGGTTATGGCATTCAGTTACTCCTGGTTTTTTCTTATGGAAAGATTGGGTCCTTTCTTTCTACTATTCCAATAATACTCATTTAGTCTTGCATTCTCTTCCTTCCGTTAAGCCTTCTCCCTTCTGGTCTGGGGTTTTATCTTGTATTCCTCGCATTAAAAATCTGTTTCATGTCAATCTGGGAAATGGAGAATCTTGTTTACTCTGGTATTATATATGGCATGGACATATTCCCCCTTTTCAAGCTTTTTCCTCCCTTTTTCCTTTCATTTCCAATGAATTTTCCTCTGTAGCTAATCTGTTGCGTATTGGTCACTCATCTCTATTCCCTTCTACCTTTTTTAATGCAGGATTTCTAGATAATTTTCTTCTTGTTGCAAACCTGATCACTCACACACAACCTTCCATCTCTCCTGATTGCTATTTTTGGGCTTTATCTCCAAAAAGAGGTTTTTCTGTTGCTTCAGTGTATATTTATTTGAATTTTACTGGAAGGTTATTCTCTTTTTCCAAAATCTGGAAAATTCCTCTTTCACCAAAGGTTCTTTTCTTCAATTGGTGTTTGATTCATGGTAAAATCAATACAAGAGCTAAATTGTATAGACTTAACTTGATTGAAGATTCTTGTTGTGCTCTTTGCTCTAACCATATGGAGACTATTGATCATCTTTTCTTTGATTGTGAGTACTCTTTCCCTATATTTGTTGCCACTGATTCCTATCTGCTTGGTTTTGTGCCTTGAATTTATTCAGTGTTTGATCATTGGGAGTTTAATGATGCAAATGCTGCACTAGATTCCTTTTTTAACTATATTTCGTTGGTGTATTTGGAAAGAAAGGAATGAAGTGATATTTAATAAACCTCTGAAGAGATTTAAGGGATTATGTAATCTCATAATATTCTGCTTTAACTCATGGTCAGGTCTGGCTTCTTCCTCTGCCAGCAAACAAGAGTCCAGAGGAGTAGTGGGTTCTAACCATGGCGATTCAAGTCCGGATTTGCAGTAATTTGTATATGGTCGTCTGTGATAGCATGTTATTCTTATATGTCTTCTTTTGGCTTATGTTTAATCTGCATATTTCTCTATCTGTCTTTTGGGGTGGTCTAGCTACTGTTGTAATGTTTGTTTTGGCTTGAACTATTGTATAATTATCACTCTCATGTAATCGGTAAATGGGCCACCAGTTGGGCTTGTCAACTAGGCTATATATATTTTAATAATATGTTTAATCGGCTGTGTAGTTTCGGGCTACACATCTGTCCTACTCAAAAAAAATCCATATCAAGACTGTAACAACCCGCATTCTACGCATCATAGGATCGTAGAATATTTATTTCATTCACACACGAAGTCGTATGGTCATGTAACTTTGGGAGACGACTATTGGGGTCATTTCCCCTGTTCACGATTTTTCCCGATTTTTAAATCACCGTTTTGCCCCTAGCTGATCTTGTTTTGGCCGTAACTTTTGATTGGAAAGGAGTTTTGACCTGAAACCACTTCCATTGGCTTCAAATGATGGTTTACCTTTCCGTAAAGTGATCACATGTGAAAAATGGACTTACCGTTTGGGGGATATGGCTGAAATAAGGTTTGGAAGGTGAAAAACTGCTTAACCGGGCCAAATAGGGTGATTAGTGAATGAGCCCATAACCCATTTCGGGATTAGGGTTATGGGGAGACTGAAATGAGTTAGGTTTTCATTCTATTTCAGTTTTATAGCCGCCACTTACCTCTTAGAAACCCTAACAATGGCCTCCAACCTCTAAAACACCTCCAAATCACTTTCTAATCAAGGATTAGGCTTAGCAACATCAAATCAAGGCGGATTAGCACAAGAATCGAGGTAGAGATGCTGTGTTGAATTGGTATTTGCGCCCAAACAGTAGAGTTTCAGTTCTAAAGGTTTTATTTGTGGCCAAGGTGAGTGATTTGCATAGTTTGCACTAATTACAGTTAATTAAGGGTAATTAGTGAAGATTAACGAAATTAGACATGATAAAATTCTGGAAAATAATTATAAAATTCGAAAATAATGTTTTAGACCTCTGTTAGAAATTTGGGTTGATTTGGTTAAGTTTTGTTAATCTTATCATTAGTGTTGCTTAAACATGCTTAAGGGAAAATATGGGATTTTTGCTATGTTTGATCCATTTTACATGCTATAGTTGTTGTTTTGGTGTTTGTGTATGATTATACATGTTGCTATGACTGTATGGTATGCTTTGTGATTGGTTAGAAAAGTCGAATGGCGTAGAAACAGTCGCTGGAAACAAGTGCAGGAAATCAGCTGAACCGGATCGGATCGCCCCCCTTGTACCACGATCCGCCCCACCTTCTCCGACCCGATCGTGAGACTCCTTCACGATCCGCCATGCCCCACCAATCACGAACCAGAGGACTTCGAAGTACCACGAGACAGACTTGGATGCAGACACCACGATCCGAAGCAGGGCCACGATCTGGACGAGATGTCACGAGCCAAATGGAGGACCACGACCTAGAGTTGGCGCATCATCACGACCTGGAGTGGGACTCGCGACCGACCCAAACCAGAGTGGTGCGGCCCGACCCGATGGAGGGTGAAGCACGATCCGAACCAAGGGGCTGACGACTACGACCTAAAGTGAAGTGAAAGAGAAGAAGACCGATCCAGAGAAGAAGACTGAAACCCGAGATGCAAAGGTAGTCCAAATGGGAAGTTTGTACTCATGACCCAGTTGGGAACCAATGAGTTAACTTCATGAGTTGGGCTTTGCTGCGGGACGTGTGATAAGGGGTTGTCGATGTCTGTAACTTCGGATCACTATGTGTAAGGGGTACGTAAAAGGATTCAGGGCCACAGTGGCCTCGGTACGACTAGTGGGCTATAGACCAATGAAGTGGGATCATTGAAAAGGTTTGGTCATGATTCCATGGGATAAGCTTGGTGGTGGCAGTAGTTGTACAAGTCGAACTCCATCACTACTTCGATGGGTCTAGTGATCGAAGCGGTAGATGTCATATGCTTTACGCACTGAGTGAGAGATGTGAGGATGGTTGCTATGTTTGATTTGTTTGTCATCATTATGACATGCACACCTCCATCCCCATATTCTTTACACCATCTGTTTAGTGGCACCTTAGAGTATGGTACGGTATGTAGTGCTAACTCTTTGGTTGCAGGTCCAGGTTCAGGTATGGTTTAGTATACCTGTTATTGTTCTATTTAGCTGCTTATCGCTCATACCAGACTTTTTGTCTGACCTAAAGTTTTATGTCTCTTCTTATTACTCTGGGTGCTCTCATGAGCAGACTAGAGACAGGTTAAGTGGTGATGCACGAGTAGCTGTGCCGGAGACGAGCAGGAGGCTTCCATGTATGATATATAGATATTCTCCCTATGTCGATGTTGGTCACTACTTTGGGCATTAGTAGTGCACCATTTCTTTCTTTTGTTTAGAGACAGCAATTTGGAAAGTTGTAATAAGATGTATTGGGGTTTCCGCTACTTTGATGATGATGTTGATGTTGGTTTTAGTTTTCAGCTTATGCACTGTCTCGCCTGTTTTATGTCAAATATGTTGTTATTATACTTTATCCTATGCGCTGTGAGACATTGTACAGATTTTTGATTAGTTCATTCTCTTCTTTCTTTTCTTTGGCGACTGTTCCGTGCTAGTCGGGCATGTGTACAGCGCAATTTCGGAGGAAATGCCGGCTGGTGCGGGGCGGGCCATCACAAAGACATTACTTTTATTACATTAAAATAATGTAATCTTTTTATGTTTCATTTACATTAGAAATGATGTTTTCAATGTAAACATTTTACATAACAATGTTTTATTTTAATGTGTCATTTACATTAAAAAGAAGATTTCCAATGTAATATATTTCTATGTCAAAATGTTGATTTTAATGCTTTATATACATAAAAATGTAAATCTAATGTAAATACTTTCATATTACAATGTTTTATTTTTAATGTTGTATATACATTATAAATGTAAAATCCAATATCAGAACATTTTTATTTCTAAAATGTTTATTTTAATGTTGCATTTACATTAAAAATGTAAAGTGCAATGTAAATACATTTTATATTACAACGTTTTATTTCTAATATTTTATTTACATCAAAAATGCAAATTTCAAATGCAAATACATTTTTATTCAACAAATGACTAAATTTGATTTACAACAAAACATGAATTTTATGTTGACATGTAACGATCATTTTCATATTCATATATATATTTATATATTAAAAATATATTTTTCATATTATTCTAAAAATTAATATATAATAACATGAATATTTATAACACAAGAATATTTTAGAAAATTTTGGCAGCATAACGACATGGTAATTAAAACCGGCACCGTCCCGATGTACGGTTCCTCGCACTACCTTAGGCCTCGCGGCATTTACAAGGGGTTTAATTTCCTAATACATTTTTCTTGGCAGTCTAATGCCACAATATTAACCAATTTCATTTCAACCACCATCAAACACAAAAATCAACCAATTCAACGTCACAATACAATCAAGTCGTCCATAGTCTGTGGACGATGGGTGTCGGGAGTTTCTAAACTCCGTCTGCATCCTAATATAATTTTATTTAATTAATTTGGATTCAGAAATCTCACTTCACTATTTTAATTCTTCTAAATTTGTCGAATGCTCCAAAAATTCTGCGGCCTCTTCTGTAATGTAGATCTTGTCGTTGCGATTCCAACGGATTCAGTTTTGTCGAATTCTGGTTAAATACGAGCAAGATATGATCATTTAAAGATTTAGTTATATTTAAATTAATTAATTAATTAATACCTTTATTCCCCAAACTCGTTTTCAGGCTGATGTTTCACAGTTTTGTTCGATCCTAGGATTGGGTTTCGCTTCCGTTGGAACCGCTAGGTGCCGATCCAGATCCACCACGACGAAGGGCTCCAGGTGGCGCGCTAACACCACAGAGGCGGCGCAATTCGGTGGCCCTAGGGAATCACGGTGGCGGCGAGAAGTTGATAACTTTTGCGGCTTCAAACTCGACGAATACTCCATGTTAGGGTGCAAATCGGTATGGATTTGTAGATCTGAAGATTCTCTACAAAATCTTCTACTGTGTCGATCGATTTTTTTGAGTGAATTTGAAGTTATTTGAAGAGAAAAGATTGAACAATACACGCCATTGAAATTCGAACTACAGCGGCTCAGAAATAACGATGAGGCTATACTGTATACACGTATATATACTGTATTTCTATTTTATTTTAAATTTATTTAATTCCAGTATAATTTCTATGTCGCTCCTAATTCCAAATTAAACCCAACGAGTGTCGCCCCTAGCTAAATACCCTCATTCCGGACACAATGGGATACGTCCTGTAAACCAATTCAATCATTTTGATAGGTTTTTCTATAAATATAAATATAAAACATTTAATTATTTAATTTCGATCATACATTTCAATTTACCGGGGCCACATACTAACTCTAAAAATTCCCGAAAAATAAATCTAGCTATGTTTTGATGGCACGGTCCTAACAAAATTAATTTCATCGAATTTGGAGACGTTTGAAAAATGGCCATTTTCTGATCGATCGAAATTTACTGAAATTGTCCAAAACACATTTTCATTTTCCACGCTCACATATTAATTCCAAAAATTATGAAAATTGGAATACTGCAATAATTTGATATTTCGGATCCAAGCAGGGTGGTTTCGTCGAAAATGGAGGTCGTTTGCAAAGTGGCTATTTATACTGGGTATATATTATATTAAATTCCATAGCGACTATTCTAAATATTCAACTCACCATAACTTTTGATTCCCGCAATGAAATTTCAATTTTTTGGATTCGTCGAAAAGATATTATTAAACAGATTTAAATATATTTGGTTTCACTAAAATCCGATTTATTTTGCATCCTGTACATTCGGTCAAAGTTCGAATTCAAATTTTCAAACTACTGCGCTATTTCTAACTCTTTTTAAAATTAGAATAAATATTCGTTCTAACTTCGATTTAAACAAATTTTTAATCAGTATTATTTAAAATAAATTATTTTAACTATTCAAAATTCAATAAAGTAGCCAAAATAAGAATTTTAAATTGGTTTTGATTTTCCGGGTTGATACAATCTCCCCCACTTAAAAGCTTTTCGTCTCCGAAAAGGAAAATACAGTAAAGTAGGAAACAAAATGGAAAGTGTAAAATATTGTAAATGTACCTTGCACTAGAGCTAGTCAGATATATCCACTCTACACTAGGGATAAGCCTGGTTGATGCTATCCTCGGTCTCCTATGTACAGACGATCTCTAGGATCTCAACTGCACTTTAACTAAATGGATTCTTTTGTTCCTCAGAACTCGGGTTTCTTTGCCAATGATCTTTACAGGCTCCCTTCTTACTGCTAAGCTCGGGGTAATCTCCAAATCTTGTTGTGTAGCTTCCTTCACAATCAAGTCTGGATCATGTACATGCTCCGAAGTTAAGACACATGGAATACATCATGTACCCTTGGCAACCAGCCAGGCAACTGAACCCTGTAAGCGAGAGTTCCAATTCTTTCTAGAATAGGGAATGGACCAATGAGTCTAGGAGCCAACTTCCCAGTCTTCCCAAAATGAATCACTCCTCTTAATGGAGAAACTCTCAAGTATACATAATCGCCAACAACAAATTCTAAATCCCTTCTTGTTGAATCTGCATAACTTTACAGTCGGCTTTGAGCTGCTAGTAATCGCTTCTTAATGAAATCAACTTTGTCTGAAGCTTCACAAATCATGTCGGGACGCAATACTAGTCTATTGCTTGGTTCAACCCAACATGCGGGAGATCTACAAGGCCTGCTATATAATGCTTCGAATGGAAACATTTGCAATCTTGCTTGGTAACTGTTATTATAGGAGAATTCAACCAAGTGCAAGTGATCTTCCCATGATCCGCCAAAGTCAAGAATGCATTCCCGCAACAAGTTTTCCAGTATACGGTTCACCCTCTCAGTCTGGCCATCTATTTGAGGATGATAAGCGGTGCTCAGATTTAATGTTGTGCCCGACTCCTCTTGGAATGCTTCCCAGAATTTACTAGCAAATATCGGATCACAGTCACTAACAATGTTACTGGGAACTCCATGTAGTCGGACAATTTCTTTGAAATAAATTTTCTCCAAACTTTGTGCTGTTCTAGTTGATCTTATAGGAATAAAATGGGCAGACTTCGTGAATCGATCAACGATCACCCAAATACTATCATTGCCTTTTCTAGTTCGGGGCAAGCCACCAATAAAATCCATGGAGATTTTATCCTACTTCCAACTTGGAACTTCTAGTGGTTGTAATAATCCGGCAGGTTTCTACTGATCACTCTTGACTTGTTGGCAAATAGAGCACTTGCTGACATAGATGCAGATGTCTCTTTTCATAGATTTCCACAGAATGTGCGCTTGAGATCATGATACATTTTACTCACCCCTGGATGAATACAAAGTTTGAATTTGTGACATTCATCCATTACCTCTCTTATGAACTCAGGAATATTCGGGACACAAATTCGGCCATTTAACCTCAGAATCCCTTTGTTATCAATTTGGAAACTCGAGGGTTCGCCTTCGCGAATTCTCTTACTAATTCTCTGGATAAATTCATCATCTTTCTGAAGATCAGAGATTTTATCAATCGGTGAAGGTGTAATGATAAGGTTGGCGATGATGAGATTGGCAACGACTGCATTCTTCCTGCTAAGCGCATCGGCTACAACATTGGCTTTTGTTGGAGTATACAAGATGTCCAGGTCATAGGCTGTAAGAAATTCTAACCAACGATGCTGCCTCAAATTCAAATCCCTTTGGGTGAACAGATACTTCAAGGATTTATGATCTGTATATAATTCAAACTTCTCACCCAAAAGATAGTGCCTCCATATTTTTTAAAGCAAACACGATGGCCAACAACTCAAGATCATGCGTAGGATATCTCTTCTCATGTGGCTTCAATTGACGGCTAGCATAGGCAACTACTTTGTCTTTTTGCATTAACACCGCACCAATACCTTCAATAGAAGCATCTATCCAAACTTTCAAATCTTGATTGCCATCAATAATAGTCAACACTGGAGCAGTGGTCAACCTCAATTTCATCTCTTGGAAAGATGCCTCACATTTAGGTGTCCAATTAAACTTTGTATGCTTGTTTGTAAGCTTCGTCAATGGACAAGATAGTTTCAAAAAATCCTTAATGAATTTCCAATAACAACCAGCCAACCCTAGGAAAATACTGACTTCCGTAGGAGTGCTAGGCTGCTTCAAATCTTGAATAACTGTGTTTTTATTGGGATCCACTGAAATTCCTTCGTTTGATTCTATGTGACCAAGGAACTTCACCTCTTCTTGCTAGAATACACATTTAGAAAACTTGGCTTTTAATACATTCTTTCTCAGAATTTCCAAAACTTGTTCCAAATGTTTCTCATGCTCAGCAGTCAACTTGGAGAAGATTAAAATATCGTCAATGAAAACCAGTACAAATTTATTTAAGACATCACGAAATACTTTGTTCATTAAATCGGCAAAGTAAGCTGGAGCATTACATAAACCAAACGGCATTACTATCCATTCGTAAAATATGTCTGGACCTCTGAAAGCTGCCAAAGGAACAAATTCTTCGGCAATTCGCAGTTGATGGAAACCTATAGCTAGGTCCATTTTAGAAAATACTTTCGCTCCATTTAACCAATCCAACAAATCATCTATACAGGGCAATAAGTATTCTTGAGCATCTGCTTCCTTAAATCTCGGTAATCTACACACAGTCTTAGAGTACCATCTGACTTTGGAACAAACACTATTGTTGCACCCCTATAACAACCCGAATTTTAATAACATGTTAAAACCATAAATCAAGACATAATTAATTTTTAAAATAAGAATCAAGGGAAAGAGTTGCGCCATTGCGTTCGTCTTGAAATTCTGCTTGGAAACAAGTCTGAGTTTTCGAAAATCGGAGTCCGTATGAGGGAGATACGACCCTTTGAAGTTTCAAAAATTTTCAGAATCGAAAATAGCTCGAAAATTCGAATTCAAAACCCAAAACAGGTTGGGCGGGAAATTTCCCACCCAGGACCAGGTCGACCTGGGGGTCGACCTTAGTGTTGACCTCCCAGGGACCAGGTCGACCATAGTGTCGACCTGGGGGTCGATCTACCTCCCGAACCCCATTTTTGAACCTGATGCATTCTAATGTATCTGAACTCGTTTTCTGTCCAAATTCGTCTGCCTAACCCTATATAAATAACCTCCTAGCCTCATTCTCTTACACCATTCTTCTCTAACCATATGTTGCACAAACTCTTGATGAACATGGCTTCTTCTTCTTCCTCTAAATTAAATTGAATTAAAACGCGAAGATTATTTCTTGAAGACTACGGCTAGGAATTTCATATTGGGGATTTGCTTCTACAATCAAAACAAGATTCAACAATTCAACGACTAGTTTCTAGACTTGACTTCTTCATCTCAATTTCTTAGACCATGATCTGTATGTTCCAGTTACTTATAGATAAAAACTATAAACTTAATATGGGTATGTTATAAATTGGAATTGATTTATGTATGATTCATATCTATTCTTGTTTTCTTCTTCGATCTTGACTATTGGGAATATTGCCTATGACGTTGAAACTATTGTTAATGGCATAAGACTATGACTATGACTGTGAACATAAGACTATGCCTATGACTGTGAACATAAGACTATGCCTATGACTGTGAACATAAGACTATGCCTATGACTGTGAACATAAGACTATTGCCTATAACAATGACAAGGACAATTGTGGCTAATCACCTATGATTCATGACCATGGGGTTATTGCCTAGGATTGTGACTATGAAATTGGATCTAAGCTTGAATTTCTATTCAGACCTGTTTTCTTTATTTATCCTTGGATCTTGATTTTGGGGATTTTTCTATTTAAGCTAGATCTATCCATGTTCTTGAACCTAGATTATTATTCAAACCTTTTCATGTTCATAATGTTATCCGATCTATATGCCTGCAATGTTGTACTCAATTTATTCAGTTATGTTATGCCTTGGACATAAATTGATAATAGAACAATGTTTATTATGTTATATGTGAAATTGAATGATATTCTATTATCATGTGGAATTGGGAATTAATGAATAAGTCTATTCATATGTATATTAGAGTATAACCTGTTACGACAAGTTGTGTAGTTTATCATGTTATGCAAGTTTTAGGTTGTAAAATAATATCACATATGTGACCACATGTTAGATCTACATGTTTATGTGTATATGTTAAACCTATGTCATATTTCAAGATCACACTTATTCATATGCTCGTGATTGATTTGCAAGTTCACATATATGTAAGTTGATTTAGTCTATGTTGCAAATTCACATATATGTATGTTGATTTAGTCTACATTACAAGATCACACCTATGACATTCATGTTGATTATTTTGCAAGTACACACCTATGGTGTTCTTATTGACTATGCCAAAAATGCCGAGTTTACACCTATGTCATGTTTATGTTAATGAATTTCTTTTTGAAAATTTTGTGTACGTTAAATTAAGCGAAGTTTTTAGCCTAATATTATACGTCAAAAATCATGCGGACGAAAATTAGGCTAAGATTGTTAGCCTAATATTTAGACGGGGTAACATTGGGAAAAATTGGTAATTATAGGAAACTTGGCATGAAACTTGCCTTGAAAACTTGACACGAACTTGACATGAAATTTGACATGGACTTGACACTAGAATGAACTTGAAAATGGCCAACTAGAGGTTGGGTTGAGTTTGCAGTGTAATTCTGCCCGAAACCGCCCATCAAATCCTGTTACTGTAAACAATAGGATCCAATGTGGGTAGTTGGTCATATCGCACTTGAAAACCCGAGGTCAGACTGAGTTGTGGTGTAATTCTGCCCGTAACCGCCCGGCATATCAAGTGACCACAACAACAAGTCTGATGTGAGAGGTTGGGGTGCATTAATGAATTAGTGCCACATGATAGGGTTAAGTCATGGACATGAAAGACAACACTTAACCAACTTGACACATGATTCGTAGGGTTAAGTCACGAACTTGAATGACAACACTTAACCAACTTGACATGCTAGACTGATAAGGGTCAAGTCACGAATTTAAATGACAACACTTAACCTATTGGACGAAAACCCTAGTTACGCTGTACATTTCAGCAGTAACCCACTAGATGTATCATGGTACCCTAGAACTAGGCAGGGTGGGGCATGATTACTGGGCTGATTGTAAGCGACCAGAACGACGGCTTTGTTGGTACGCCAGTGTAGGTTCAGGCGGGCTATGGTCGTGCACGTGGTCCGGAGTTGAAAAAGCAGGCATTGGGCATCAGTTGGTTTATCTGTGCATGCTTGATTCGTGTCAGTGGTTGGAAACCTAGGGCTTGATACACCCTATGGTGGACCTAGCACAGTTAACTACAATCGTGATAGGGCCGTATTACACAGACACATGACGAGCTAGAACTTGTAGCGAGCCGATCGATTAGTGGATCGTTCCGTTGGACCTAGTAGTGGGTCATTTCATGATATTGGGCCAAGGGATCATATTATTTCTTGATTAATATAAGACATGGGTTTGGATTCTAGTACAGTTGATGCAGCGAACCTTGAATATGTGATGCTATACTTGATTACACTTGAATTATCATGCTATCTTGTCTATCTTGCCCATCTTGTCATCATCCTTATGTTTACTTTCATTTTATACATGTCATGTTACCTTTACCTGTTTTTATGCTGAAAGTCACTTGGACTTACCGATCTTTATGACTGACCCGTTTTCTTTTGCCTCTTTCTCTTTCGTTTCCCCCTAGGTTCTCAGGGAGGAAACTCTAGCACTTAGCTTGGATTTTGCTTGCTTTCGGTTCAGCTCATGTATGTTTTGATCTTGAGTTATGCTATGGCTGCATTTCTGCTATCTTTGGGGAATTAAGCTACTTTTGTTGTTTTAAGATTATGCTTCTTTATTTATGCAAGACAGAATTTGTTGTATTGGAAAATAATGACCTTGGCTATTTGAGGTAAAAGGTTTTGACTCTTTTTGAAAGTAATGAAATTTAGCTCCTGAATCTTCCGCTGTTTTATTTATGTTCTGTCTTGTAATATTTCTGTGTTTGTTTACCTCGATAGCGCTCCTCCAAAACTAGTGCATTCCCTTTGTGAGTGACCCTAACGAAGTGGGGTGTTACATTTGGTATCAGAGCAGAAGGTTACCAGATTGGGAAAAAGTTTTTTTAAACCTTCTGAAATTATTTTCAAAACCATTTACAAAGAAGCACTTTTCAAGAAAAGTCTTGTTTTATTTAAAGGTTATTCCCCAAAATCCATTAGCACTATCCCTTGTTTCCTCATTTGAATCTCTTCTTTTCCATTTCAGCATGTCTGGGAATCTTCACTTTCCAGAGGGCGTGCTAATACCTGGGTGGTTCAGGAGGTACTTAGTGGCTAGGGCCAACGATGCAGGCCCAGCAGATATTCCTCCTCCAACTGCACTGATTCCTCCTTCTCCGCCCCCTCCTCGTGCAATTGCTTTCTCAAAGATCTGTAAAGATTTTAGGGCCATGGTGGAAAGGATTTCAAGGGAACTGAATCATTCGTAGAAGCGAGGAACTGGCTCAAAGAAACTGAGGATCCGTTCGTTATCTTCGAGGTGGATGATAGACAAAAAGTACAGTTGGCGGTATGGTTGCTCAAAGACGAAGCTTCCTATTGGTGGGAAGTCACTAATGCCGAGAGGCCGGTTGAAACATGGATGGATTTCAGAATAAGATTTGAGACGAAATTCCTCCCGCAAGCTGAACGAAGTTTACAGCTGGAAAAATTCTTATCTCTTAAGCATGGAAGTATGACGGTCAAGGAGTACGTCAATCAATTCAATCAGCTGGCCCGATTTGGACTAGACTTAGTGAATACCCCTCATAAGAAGGCTCTCCATTTTGTCAAAGGATTGAATGAGCCACTTCACAGCTTGGCTATGACCCACGTACCTATGGGGGCTACTTACGAAAAGCTAGTAGATATGGTGCTCTTAAATGAAGAAGACAAGAATAGCCAGAAGGAGGTCAAGGCGAATGAGTCTCCAAACAAGAAGGTAGACTCCAAGAAAGGAGGCAAGAACAACAACAACAATAATGATAATAAGACACGTGAGAAAAGAAAATGCCACTTCTGTGGTATTGAGGGGCATATAGTCTAGGATTGTAGAAAGAAGAAGATGAAGATGGGAGCATGCTTTCAGTGTGGTGATACTGGACATATCAGCAAGAGATGCCCTAAGAAGCAAGGGCAAGGGCAAGGCCCGTAGGCAGGACCTTCTGGGGGTACATATTTAACTTCTTCTCCTAGATGCTTTGTATTATCCTGCTTATCATCTCAATCCTATCTTGAGAACCTTAGGTAGAACACTTTTGGATGTAAACATGTGATTGAAACATGTTATGGTTGATGTTTGCAATTGGTCGCAAGTGGTTGCTCATGGTTGCATAACACACATTAGGCACTAGATCGGCTCAGACACATTTTCATATTGCATATGCATGAGTGTTTATACTTGTTTGTGGATGAAATTGAATGTGTTATCATGTGGATGTCGCATATGGATGGATGTTTATGCACACATATAGTGTTTATGTGACTAGGACTATTTGTATACATGTGGGATTCATGGCACTAAACACATTTTTGCATTAAGAAGATCAATCAGGCCTGATCATTTGCATTAGATAAGTAACATATACACACACTTTCTGCATATGTTCATATAGCATTAGAAATCTTTTAAGGACAATGGTTGCTTGTGGATGATGGTTGAGTAGATGGTTGATTGGATGGTAGGAGGCATTCTTCCTAACTTGAAGATTTCGAGGACGAAATCCTTTAAGGAGGGGAGAATGTAACAACCCGTATTTTAATAACATGTTAAAACCATAAATCAAGGCAGAATTAATTTTTAAAATAAGAATCAAGGGAAACAGGTTGCTCCATTGCGTTCATCTCGAAATTCTGCTTGGAAACGAGTCCGATTTTTCGAAAATCGGAGTACGTATGAGGGAGATATGACCCTCCGAAGTTTCAGAAATTTTCATAATTGAAAATAGCTCGAAAATTTGAATTCAAATTCGAATTCAAAACCCAGAACAGGCTGGGCGGGAAATTTCCCGCCCAGGACCAGGTCGACTTGGGGGTCGACCATAGTGCCGACCTCCCAGGCCAACTATGACTTCTTCTTCTTCCGAACCCAGTTTTTGAACCTAATGCATTCTGATGTATCTGACCTCGTTTTCTGTCCAGATTCTTCTGCCTAACCCTATATAAACAGCCTCCTAGCCTCATTCTCTTTACACCATTCTTCTCTAACCTTATGCTGCACAAACTCTTGATGAACATGACTTCTTCTTCTTCCACTAAATTAAATTAAATTAAAACGCGAAGATTATTTCTTGAAGACTATGTCCAGGAATTTCATATTGGGGATTTGCTTCTACAATCAAAACAAGATTCAATGATTCAACAATTCAACGACTAGTTTCTAGACTTGACTTCTGCATCTCAATTTCTTAGACCACGATCTGTAAGTTCCAGTTACTTTTAGATAAAAACTATAAACTTAATATGGGCATGTTATAAATTGGAATTGATTTATGTATGATTCATATCTATTCTTGTATTCTTCTTCGATCTTGACTATTGGGAATATTGCCTATGACGTTGAAACTATTGTTAATGGCATAAGACTATGCCTATGACTGTGAACATAAGACTATGCCTATGACTGTGAACATAAGACTATGCCTATGCCTATGACTGTGAACATAAGACTATGCCTATACCTATGACTGTGAACATAAGACTATTGCCTATAACTATGACAAGGACAATTGTGGCTAATCACCTATGATTCATGACCATGAGGTTATTGCCTAAGATTGTGACTATGAAATTGGATCTAAGCTTGACTTTCTATTCAGACCTATTTTCTTTATTTATCGCTGGATCTTGATTTTGGGGATTTTTCTATTTAAATTAGATCTATCCATGTTCTTGAACCTAGATTATTATCCAAACCTTTTCATGTTCATAATGTTATCCGATCTATATGCCTGCGATGTTTTACTCAATTTATTCAGTTTTGTTATGCCTTGGAAATAAATTGATAATAAAACAATGTTTATTATGTTATATTTGAAATTGAATGATATTCTATTATCATGTGGAATTGGGAATTAAGGAATAAGTCTATTCATATGTATATTGGAGTATAACCTGTTATGACAAGTTGTGTAGTTTATCATGTTATGCAAGTTTTAGGTTGTAAAATCATATCACATATGTGACCACATGTTAGATCTACATGTTTATGTGTATATGTTAAACCTATGTCATATTTCAAGATCACACTTATTCATATGCTCATGATTGATTTGCAAGTTCACATATATGTAAGTTGATTTAGTCTATGTTACAAATTCACATATATGTATGTTGATTTAGTCTACGTTGCAAGATCACACCTATGACATTCATGTTGATTATTTTGCAAGTACACACCTATGATGTTCTTATTGACTATGCCAAAATGCCGACTTTACACCTATATAATGTTTATGTTAATGAATTTCTTTATGCAAATTTTGTGTATGTTAAATTAGGCTAAGTTTTTAGCCTAATATTATATGTCAAAAATCATGCAAACGAAAATTAGGCTAAGATTGTTAGCCTAATATTTAGAAGGGGTAATGTTCGGAAAAATTGGTAATTATAGGAAACTTGGCATGAAACTTGACTTGAAAACTTGGCACAAACTTGACATGAAATTTGAACATGGACATGACACTAGAATGAACTTCAAAATGGCCAACTCGAGGTTGGGTTGAGTTTGTAGTGTAATTCTGCCCGGAACCGCCCGATGAATCCAGTTACTGCAAACAATAGGATCCAATGTGGGTAGTTGGTCATGTCGCACTTGAAAATCCGAGGTCAGACTGAGTTGTGGTGTAATTCTGCCCGGAACCGCCCGACATATCCAGTGACCACAACAACAGGTCTGATGTGCGAGGTTGGGCTGCATTAATGAATTAATGCCACATTATAAGGTTAAGTCATGAACATGAAAGACAACACTTAACCAACTTGACACATGATTCGTAGGGTTAAGTCACGAACTTGAATGACAACACTTAACCAACTTGACATGCTAGACTGATAAGGGTTAAGTCACGAATTTAAATGACAACACTTAACCTATTGGACGGAAACCCTAGTTATGCGGTCCATTCAGCAGTAACCCACTAGATGTATCATGGTACCCTCGAACTAGGCAGGGCGGGGCACGATTACTGGGCTGATTGTAAGCATCCAGAACGATGGCTGTGTTGGTACGCCAGTGTAGGTTCAGGCGGGCTATGGTCGTGCACGTGGTCCGGAGTTGAAAAAGAAGGCATTGGGCATCAGTAGGTTTATCTGTGCATGCTTGATTCGTGTCGGTGGTTGGCACCCTAGGGCTTGATACACCCTATGGTGGACCTAGCATAGGTGACTACATTCGTGATAGGGCCGTATGACACAGACACATGATGAGCTAGAACTTGTAGGGAGCCGATCGATTAGTGGATCGTTCCGTTGGACCTAGTAATGGGTCATTTCATGATATTGGGCCAAGGAATCATACTATTTCATGATTAATATAAGACATGGGTTTGGATTCTAGTACAGTTGATGCAGCGAACCTTGAATATGTGATGCTATACTTGATTATACTTGAATTATCATGCTATCTTAGTCTATCTTGCCCATGTTGTCATCATCCTTATGTTTACTTTCAGTTTATATATGTCATGTTACCTTTACCTGTTTTTATGCTGAAAGTCACTTGAACTTACCAGTCTTTATGACTGATCCGTTTTCTTTCGCCTCTTTTTCTTTCGTTTCCCCCCAGGTTCTCAAGGAGGAAACTCTAGAACTTAGCTTGGATTTCGCTTGCTTTCGGTTCAGCTCAGGTATGGTTTGATCTTGAGCTATGTTATGGCTGCATTTCTGCTACCTTTAGGGAATTAAGATACTTTTGTTGTTTTAAGATTATGCTTCTTTATTTATGCAAGGCAGAATTTGTTCTAATGGAAAATAATGACCTTGGCTATTTGATGTAAAAGGTTTTGACTCTTTTTGAAAGTAATGAAATTTAGCTCTTGTATCTTCCGCTGTTTTATTTATGTTCTATTTTGTAATATTTCTATGTTTGTTTACCTCGATAACGCTCCTCCAAAACTAGTGCATTTCCTTTGTGAGTGACCTTAGCGGAGGTGGGGTGTTACAACCCCAATCTGAAAAGCTAGGCCTGATCATACCTTTCCACAAAAACTGTTTAGTTCGATTGCCCAACTCTTCTTTCTCTTCCCATGTCATTCTTCGAATAGGATGCACTACTGGCCTTGCATTTGGAACTAGATCAATCCTGAAGTCAATTTCTCTTCGCGGAGGTAAGCTATCAACTTCTTTGAACACATCCGCATAATTTTTAATAACGGGAATATCTTCAATGGCTGTAGGAGAAACCTCAAGAGCAGCCCAAAATTCCTTTCTGTCTGAATCTGAGCCTACAAAGGGTATAACAATATTGGCAAGCTTAGTTTTAACTTTAACCACTCTTTCTGCACATCTAACCTCGACTTTATGTTTAGTTAGTCAATCCAACCTAAGAATAATATCAAATTCAGAAAAATCCATGACGCTCAAGGTATAAGGAAATTGATAATGGGAAAAAGAGACGGGCTCTTTAAAATACACTCTAAGAATAAGAGATCCTCCTATCGGATTATGAACTCTAACCGATTCCTTTAGGATCCTTAGTTTTAACTTCAACTTCTTAACAGTATGGCTTGAGATAAAGAATTGTGACGCTTCCGTATCAAACAATACTTTAATTGGTATATTGTTGACAGTGAGAGTGCCTTCTGAAACATTTGCCCTTTGCTGACTAGCCGAGGGTGCTGGAGTTTTTGCTACTTCATTTGCATGAGCAATTACAGACTCCTTTAACGGCAGGCTGTCCTTGCAACATGACCTATCTTGTGGCACTTATGGCACTTCCTTTTACTATGAGATCTCTTTTGTTTCTTTAGAGATCTGCAATTTATCGCCAAATGTCCTTGCCTATTGCAGTTAGAGTATGTGGCACTCGTTAACGGTACTTTCCCCGATCTAGCCCATTTCTTATTGATTTTCGGCTTCTTACTGACCTCAGAATTTTTACTTGCCTCAGGGATATCGGTTTCAAACTTCCTTTTGCCGCTAGAGCTGCCTTCTTCTTCATCTTCCCAACCATGTTGCTTATCATTATACTCATAGCGGTAAGCCATTTGTATCATTTCAGAGAATGGGAGATTCACATGAGCAAGTACTTTACCATCATATTTCTTTTGTAGTCCTTTGATAAATCTCAGATTCTTCCTTACCGGATCTTGAATTAGTTCTGGGGCAAAGCGGGAAAGTTCATTGAATTTATTATGATATTCTTGGATGGTCATATCTCCTTGTTTCTGATTGTAAAACTCATCATATAGTCGCTTAGTTGCTTCTGGAGGAATAAATCTTTCTTTGAAAATTTCTTTAAATCTATCCCAGGTAATATTACCTTCTGGATTTTCCTCAGTAATAGTTTCCCACCAGATTAGAGCTTTGTCTTTGAGTGCCCAAGATGTCAGTAATCTTTTCAGGTCATCCCTTAGTTTTAAGCCTCCAAAGATCCTCTCAGCAGAACGCATCCATGCCTGTGTTTCAATCGCGGATTCTTTGCCCGAGAAATGTACTCCACCGGATTTCGATATTTCATCACTAGAGCTTCTAGGTAGGGCTCTGGTTGTGGGAGCACGATTGGCTCTTTAGATTGTCGATCCATAGAATTACTTCTTCTGTTTCTGCCACTCATTTTCTTCTATGTCAGCAAATAGCAGACAAAGAGTCAGGCTAACAAAATAGATATTGTAAAACATAGAGATATATTTAAATGTAAATGAATCTATGGGGGTGAATTTTATTCTGCTATACTCATTCTAAAACAATACTAGTCCTATCTATAATGAGTTATTCGTTTTAGAATGATGCTAATTCCACTTCTGTCCGGTTTATTTATATGTTGTATTCCGAGCTAAGTTTAACCAAAGCTCTGATACCAACTTTGATGACTCCAAACTCCCGTAGTACGAAAGCCAGGATAATCTTTGGAATATAACATTTAAATAATAACAACAAGATAGAAATATAGAATTACAACAGAAAATATACATAAAATTACACTGGGAATAATATGTCATCAGAGTTACACAGCATAATAGGATCATACTTAATACATAATACAGTTTTCAACTTAATATAAAATGTCTGCAGCAGAATCAAACATAATATACTAAATGAAGTCTGAACAGCAAAATAGAAAAAATAAGATCCATCTTCAGCTCCATCGATATCCAGAATGAATTTGCTAAACCTGAATACAAGGCTACCCGTGTAGATAGAGGGCATCCGAGTTTGCAAAGTGAAACAAACTACGAGTCAGTCATGGGACTAGTATGAGAAATCTAATTTAACCTATTTAATAATAAGGCTAATCACAGGACCATGCCGCTAAGGCGGAACGGGTTCACTCCATTGGATTGCTAGTGCATAAATAAAGAAAATCGTTAAACAACGTAATGGTTTGTAGAAAAATGAAACCATTATAAGACTCAAGTCCCATCACACACTGCAACGCAAACCGGAGGATAGAGTTTTACCTTATGATGGTCAAAAATGCTGGATATAATAAAACGGATTTATATTATTATTATTAGTGTATATATGTTTCAAAAACATTTCAATCATAATGCATCAATCATAGATGGCATAGCTACCATTTACTATGTCGCCAAATATAGCTTTATAATCAAAACCATATGGGTCGTATTGGAAGTTGGACTTCCATCATGAACTAAGGCAAGGGATTGTCCTTACCGAATTCGAGACACTCTAGCCCGTGCCTCAGGACAATTACTCAGTCAAGCCCTTAGAAGCCACAGGGCTGGTCCACACATATGTTAGTGGATTGTATAAAATTCCTGAACAATACGTCTCCCCGCCTTATGGGGTGTAAATTGAGCCACTAGGGACTCAAATACTGAGGCGCCTCGCAATCCATTATCCACATAAATAAAAATGTCTAGGCTTGTAAAACCCTAACACCACTTCTAGCTAGAAAGAAATGCATGTTCTCCCTGGATCCTTCTCCTGTTTCTGGTTCATACCGGGGTGCGAGGCTCACGAATTATCGCTACACTAACCTATGCTACAATAAAGCTGTGCTTTGATCATCAACCAAAAGGCTCTGCTTTTCAACAATAAGCCTTGATCATTTGCATCTTGGCATGCCACACTGACAATTCACGCCATGCGACTGATAACTATTAATATATAACCTCTGAGCTAGTGCATCTCAGAGAAGGGTGTTAAGCAAGAGAATAAATTCTCCACCACCAAACAGATATATATTAAATAGAAATCAATCAGCATAGAATAAAATCAAATGTCAGACATACATCCATTTACAAGTCCGTTATAGGCCTGAACGAAACCAGAGACACATTATTCCTCGTCCCGTATGTCCAATACGGAAGTGAGGTGCTCGCTAATCCGGACAATCAACAAAAACGTCCGGAAAACTACCACTGTAACCCTTTCCTGGGAGAAAATCAGTCCAGGGCATCAGTAGTCATCCATTCGATGTGAAGATCGCCGGTCTTCAATCGCCGTCTTCAAATCTTTGATTTCCAATCGTCGTATAATTATTTGAAATGAGAGTTAACTCATACTTTTCAAATAATTCTCGAATATATATAATTTAAATCATTCTTTTCATTTCGTATCATTAACAATATTTTATAACGATTTATCGCTATTTTTATTTATTTAAAAATAGCGATTTTTAATTAAATGACGCTTCAGGCCATTACATGGCCCTGGCGCTGTTTTTACGAAAATATGATTTACACATTTCTCAAAATCTAACCGTTGGATCTTAGAGAATTTTATATCGTTGGAAAAATCTTTCCAAAACGAACCCAACGGTTCCAGTTTTGGGAAAATCCGACGGTCGGATCTTTCGGTATAATCGTTTGAAGTTACGATTTTGAAATGCGAACTACAGCAGCGCGATTCATTTTATTTTAATATATATATATATATATATATATATATATATATCGTTCGACGATTTCAACTCCATTTTCAATTCAACATTGATTTCTTTTATATACGAAATCATATATTACATTAAAAATGAAATTTTTAGTGTTGATACAATTTCTTCCAACATTGAATCGTTTATATGATTCCTATATATTACATAATAAATGTAATATGTTTTATACTTCATTTATTACATTAAAAATGAAACATTTATCCTTTTCTTTGATAACACTAAAAATGTAATCTTTATTCTTTTCTTCGATTACATAAAAAATGTAATCTTTATTCTATATATTATTACACTGAAAAATGTAACTTTTTATTTCAATATATGATTACATTGAAAAATGTAACTTTTTATTTCAATATATGATTAAATTGAAAAATGTAACTTTTTATTTCAATCTATTATTACATTGAAAAAGTGTAAATTTCTTATATGGACACATTTTATGTAGCAATGGTCATTTTTAATGTTTCCATTTACAATAAAACGTAAATTTTCAAAGAAAAGACATTTTATATAACAATGGACATTTTAATGTTTCATTTACATTAAAAATGTAAATTTCAACATCAGTATATTTTATTTCCACCATGTTTATTTTTAATGTTGTATTTTCATTAAAAATGTATAATTCAATATCAATGCCTTTCTATATAACGAATGTCTATTTTTAATCTTGCATTACACTAAAAATGTATATTTTAATATAAATGCATTTTTATTTAACAAATGACTATTTTTAATGTTGGGTTACATTAAAAATACATATTTTAAAATAAAGACATTTTAATATAACAATGGTCATTTTCAATGTTTTGTTTGCATTAAAATGCAAATTTCAATGGAAATACATTCTATTTTCAAAATGTTTATTTTCAAATGTTGCATTTACATTTAAAGTGTATATGTTAATGCCAATACATTTTTATTTGTCAATGTTTATTTTTAAGGTTGACATATATTAAAAATATAAATTCCATATCAAGACATTTCTTTTATTACATTAAAATAATGTAATCTTTTTATGTTTCATTTACATTAGAAATGATGTTTTCAATGTAAACATTTTACATAACAATGTTTTATTTTAATGTTTCATTTACATTAAAAAGAAGATTTCCAATGTAATACATTTCTATATAAAAATGTTGATTTTAATGTTTCATATACATAAAAATGTAAATCTAATGTAAATACATTTCATATTACAATGTTTTATTTTTAATGTTGTATATACATTAAAAATGTAAAATCCAATATCAAAACATTCTTATTTCCAAAATGTTTATTTTAATGTTGCATTTACATTAAAAATGTAAAGTGCATTGTAAATACATTTTATATTACAATGTTTTATTTTTAATATTTTATTTACATCAAAAATGTAAATTTCAAATGCAAATACATTTTTATTTAACAAATGACTAAATTTGATTTACAACAAAACAAGAATTTTATGTTGACATGTAACGATCATTTTCAGGTTCATATATATATATATATATTAAAAGTATAATTTTCATATTATTCAAACAATTAATATATAATAACATGAATATTTATAACGTAAGAATATTTTAGAAAATTTCGGCGGCATAACGGTAGGGTAATTAAAACCGGCACCGTCTCGATGTACGGCTCCTCGCACTCCCTTAGGCCTCGCGGCGTTTACCAGGGGTTTAATTTCCTAATACATTTTTCTAGGTAGTCTAATGCCATAATATCAACCAATTTCATTTCAGCCACCATCAAACACAAAAATCAACCAATTCCACATCACAATACAATCAAGTCGTCTATGGTCTGTGGACGACGAGTGTCGGGAGCTTCTAAACTCCGTCTGCATCCTAATATAATTTTATTTAATTAATTCAGATTTAGAAATCTCACTTCGCTGTTTTAATTCTTTTAAATTTTTCGAGTGCTCCAAAAATTCTGTGGCTTCTTCTGAAATGTAGATCTCGTCATTGCGATTCCAACGGATTCAGTTTTGTCGAATTCTGATTAAATATGAACAAGAATGATCATTTAAAGATTTAGTTATATTTTAATTAATTAATTAATTAATTAATACCTTTCTTCCCCAAACTCGTTTTCAGGCCGATGCTTTTTTTGTTCGATCCTAGGGCTGGGTTTCGCATCCAATTGGAATCGTTAGGCGCCGATCTAGATCCACCACGACGGAAAGCTCCAGGTGGCACGACAACGCCAGAGATGCGACGCAGTTCGGTGGCCCCAGGCGATCACGGCGGCGGCGAAAAGTTGATGACTTTGGCGGCTTCAAACTCGATGAATACTCCATGTTAGGGTGCAAATCGGGTATGGATTTGTAGATCTAAAGATTCTCTACAAAATCTTCTACTGTGTCGATCGATTTTATTGAGTGAATTTGAAGTTATTTGAAGAGAAAAGATTGAACAATACATGCCATTAAAATTCGAAGTACGGCGGCTCAGAAATAACAATGAGGCTATACGGTATACGCGTATATATACTGTATTTCTATTTTATTTTAATGTTATTCAATTCCAATATAATTTCTATACCGCTCCTAATTCCAAATCAAACCCAACGAGTATCGCCTTTGGCTAAATACCCTCATTCCGGACACAATGGGATATGTCCCGTAAACAATTCAATCGTTTTGATAGGTTTTTGTCTAAATTTAAATACAAAACATTTAATTATTTAATTTTGATCGTACATTTCAATTTACCAAGCCCACATACTGACTCTAAAAATTCCCGAAAAATAAATATAGTTATGTTTTGATGATACGGTCCTAAAAAATTAATTTCGTCGAATTTGGAGACCGTTTGAAAAATGGCCATTTTCTAGTCGATCGAAATTGACTGAAATTGTCCAAAACACATTTTCATTTACCACACTCATATATTAATTCCAAAAATTACGAAAATTGGAATCCTGAAATAATTTGACATCCCAGATCCAGTTAGGGTGGTTTCATCGAAAATAGAGGTCATTTGCAAAATGGCTATTTATACGGGCTTTATATTATATTAAATTCCATAGCGACTATTCTAAATATTCAATTAACCATAACTTTTGATTCCCGCTGTGAAATTTTAATTTTTCGGATTCATTGGAAAGATATTATTAAACAGATTTAAATGTTTTTGGTTTCACTAAAATCTGATTTATTTTGCATCCTGTACATTCAGTCAAAGTTCGAATTCAAATTTTCAAACTACCACGCTATTTCTAACTCCTTTTAAAATTAGAATAAATATATTCGTTCTAACTTCGGTTTAAATAAATTTTTAATCATTAGTATTTAAAATAAATTATTTTACCTATTCAAAATTCAATAAAATAGCCGAAATAAGAATTTTAAATTGGTTATGATTTTCCGGGTTGTTACAAATTGTTTTGGATTCTCATAAGGGAAAAACACGTTCCGTGTTACACGGCGTGGTCTTATGAGATATCATTTATTTTCTCAAACTGTTTTAAATTGTTTACTCATACTAATCCCATGACTGACCTAGAGTTTATTTTTTATGTATTCCCTAAATTCTTGGGTAACCAAATTTTTATGGGCAGTCAAGTAGTTCAGGATTTTTCAGAATTATCTAAAGGAGCTTGGAGCAGGAGGTGTAATGACCCGCATGCTACGCATCAGAGGATCATAGGATATTTATTTCATTTTCATACGAAGTCGTATAACCTTGGGGAATGACTATTGGAGTCATTTCCCACGTTCATGATTTTTGCTGATTTTTGTATGCCCGTTTTGCCTCTAGCTGATCTTGTTTCGGCCTTAACATTTGATTTGTAAGGAATTTTGACCTGAAACTACTTCCATCGTATCCAAATGATGGTTTACCTTTCCGTAGAGTAGTCACATTAGCCAAACGGACTTACCATTTGGGAGATATGACTGAAACAAGGTTTAGAAGGTGAAAAACAGCCTAACCGGGCCTAATTAGGGTGATTAGCAAGAGGCCTCATAACTCATTTCGGGATTAGGGTTATGGAGGGCTGAGATGAGTTAGTAAATCAGTTTTTATTTCATTTTATAGCCGCCACTTACAACCTTTGAACCCTAGCAATGGCCTGCACTTGCTAAAACCCCCCAAATCACCTTCTAGTCGCTAATTAAGCCAAATCTACATCAAATCAAAGCGAATTAGCACAAAAATAGAGGTAGAGCTGCTGGAGTGTTTTGGAATCCGAACCATTTTGTTCGAAAGTTTCAGATTTATAGTTTGGTTGTGGCTAAGGTGAGTGATTAGAATTGTTTTTACACTAATTGCGGTTAATTAGGGGTAACTAGTGTTAATTAGCGAATTTATACATTATTAAATTCTGGAAAAATGTTTAGAAATTCTTAAATATTATCTTATGCCTCTGTTAGAAAGTTGGGTTAATTCGGATAAGTTTTGTAAAACCTATCATTAGTTGTGCTTAAACATGATTAAGGGAGAAAACAAGGGTTTTGGGTATGTTTGATCCATATTGACATGATTATTGTAGTTTTGGTGTTTATGGTTGATTATACATGTTGCTATAACTATATGGTATGCTTTGTGATTGATTAGAACAGTTAGAATGGTCGAAAGCGCCATCGTATAGCGTAAAACAATCGCTGGAAAAGTGCAGAAATTATGCAGGAACCGGATCAGATTGCCCCCACACCCCGATCGTGAGGAATGATCATGAACCCCACACCCCGATCGTGAGGAATGATCAAGCACCGCACACCCCGATCGTGAGGAATGATCACGAACCCATAACCCGACCGTGAGGAATGACCATGAACCCCACACCCCGACCGTGAGGAATGATCACGAACCGCACATCCCGACCATGAGGAATGATCACGAACCCCACACCCCGACCGTGAGGAATGATCACGAACTCCACACCCCGACCATGAGGAATGATCACGAACCGCACACCCCGACTATGAGGAATGATCACGAACCGCACACCCCGACCGTGAGGAAGATTGTGAACCCTCACACCCCGACCGTCAGGAATATGGAGAACCCTAGGATGGCGAGCCACGAACTGCGATCTGAAGCTTGGAGCCATGATCATGAGTCACGAACCGAACCACCAGGTTGAAGGCCACGAACCAGGAGAAAGGCCACGAACCGAGCTCACCATCATGATCAGGGTATAGGTCACGAGTGGACCCCATGACCAGAAGGTGGTCCACGAGCAGGACCCACGAACCATGCGAGTCACTAACCATGCATATCTGAACTGAAGTATGGACATGAATGGAAGCTTGGAGCCACGAACCGAGCCAAATAGTGTAACAACCCGAAAATCTGGGCCAGTTTAAAATTTTTATTTTGGCCATTTTTTAGCGAATTTTGATTATTTAAAATGAATTATTTTAAATAATATCGATGAGAAAAATTATTTTGAATGGAATTAGAACGTATATATTATATACGTCGTCGTTAGAATATAAATATTTATTATATAATTATAAAAGGAATTGAAAATGGCGCGGTAGTTCGATAATTCGATTTCAAACTTCAATTGAATGTACCGGGTGCAAAACAATCCGGATTTTAGTGAAACCAAAAACATTAGAATTTATTGTGAATATCTTTCTAACGAATCCAACAAATCCAGATTTCATAGCGGGAATCAAAAGATATGTCCAGTTGAAAATTCTGAATAGTCGCTATGGAATTCAGGCCCTTAAAAATGGAAATTTTGCAAACAACCTCGGATTTCGACGAAACCAGTTTTGTTGGGTCCGTGATGTTAACTAATTGCTAGGTTTCAAATTTCATAATTTTTCGAATCAATATGTGAGCGTGGCCAAGGAAAACGCGTTTGACCAGTTTCAGTTGATTTTAATCGACTGGAAATTGGCCATTTTTCCAACGGCCTCAGAATTCGATGAAACTAGTTTTGTTAGGACCGTATCGTCAATACGAAGCTAGAAAATATTTTTCGAGAATTTTTAGAGTTAGTATGTAACCCCAGTAATTTGAAATGTACGTTTAAAATTCAATATAATAATTTAAATGTAGATTCAACGGAAACTGATTGTAACAGCCGAATCAACCTACGATACATATCCCATTGTGTTCGGAATGGGGGTAAAACGCTATGGGCGACAGGCGGTGGGCCTCGTTTCGAGGTCGTGTGTAAAAGTCAACTTTAGGACGAATAAAATAATAATAAAAAAGAAAAAGAAATCCCTTCTCCTACATCCTCTCTGCCCCCCCCCCCCCCCCCCGTTCGAATTTCATTATACAGATTATAAAAAAGAAAAAAAGAGAATACCTAAATCGCTCAGCCGCCCATACTCCCATCGCCTGACGATCGCCGCCGCGCCTATGACGAAGCACACCCCTCCTTCCCCCTCTGCATCCCCTATCTCCTCCTCTGTCATTGAAGACCGCGGCCTAGCCAACCTCGACATCCCCAAAACCAAACCCCCTTCGCCTGAAACCCCCGCTTCCGCCCCAACGCCGCTCCCTCCGGCGAACTCCCCCACAACCGCGAGACCCCTAAACCACCTCCCATCGAAGAAGACCGCCTCCAGTTCATAGCCACGTCGGAATTTTCTCCGTTTGCCGCGAGCCCAGCAAAACCCCCATCTTCCACCAGCGAGTCCAACCACTCCTTCGCCCAATTGCTCCAGTAAGTTATTTCGAATTTTGATTTTATTATGTAAATAAAACTAATTTTATTGATGGATAAAAACTGTTTTTTTTTTTAAGGATAAAACTGTTTTTTTATAAGGATAAAAACTGTTATTTTTATAAGGATAAAAACTGATTTTATATAAGGATAAAAAGTGATTTTTAACTAGATAAAAGACGAGATTTTTATTTATAGAAGGAAGTGAAAATAAAGGTAAGATTTTTATAAAGTAGGGATTATAAAAATATAATTTTTATAATATATGAAAGTTAAAAATATGATTTTTATATTTTTAAAGTATTAAAAATATGATTTTTATGTTTTTAAAGTATTAAAAATATAATCTTTATTATGTAGAAGATGTAAACATATGATTTTTGTTTATGTAGAGAAGTAAAAATATAATTTTTGCATGATAGGAATATTAAAAATAGCATCTTTATATGTGTAGCAAAATAAAAATGTGATTTTTATAGTGATGAAATTGAAAAGGTAAAATCTTTATATGAAGAATAGCGTGATAAAAATATAGTCTTTACTATATGAACATCGATGTGAAAATATAATTTTTATAATATATGAAAGTTAAAAATATGATTTTTATATATTGAATAGCATAGTAAAAATTCGATTTTTACATATGTAGTGGCTACGGGCAAGATGACGAAGATGCGATAGCGAAGAAGATTTCTATCAATGAAGTGCCGTGGAGCTAGGATAGCTATTTGTGAGAATTTCTCACCTTTCAATTTAAATTTTCTAGTTATATATATATACTAGGATGCAGACGGTGCTTAGTAGCACCCGACACAGTCGTCCACAGACCATGGACTTGTTTGTTTGGTTGCATAGATTAGTTAGATGATTTGATTTGAAATTGAATTGTTTGGTGAAATTGAATTGTTTGGTGAAATGAATGGATTGATTGATGTGTGAATGGCGTGGGCCTTCACTAGACCGGGGATAAGGCTAGGCCTCGTCCCGTTTCTAGTATCGTGCCGTTATGCCGCCGAAATTTTCTAAAATATGTTAGAAAAATAAAAATATCATTTTATTGAATAAATGAACTGAATAGAAATTCATATGTTGAAAAAAAATGTTTTTATCGTTAAAAATATAATTTTTAACGTGAAGTGAATAAAATAAAATATTCATTTACAAACCGAACGGTTTGTTTATGTACACCTATTTGAAGGACATTGATTGGGTCGATAAATTTTACACATCGCCCAACTGCACATCTAAAATCTGTGTTTGATTGTTTGAAACCCCACACGGGTGTTAGGATGAAATTTGAAGTTCACTCATCCTGATTGATTAAATATGTCGATCGATCGATTGACAGGCTGTTATAAGCGTTAGATATCTATATTTGATGCTTATACAGTGTAGTGCACTTTGGTTGATGGTTGATTATTTTTCAATGCTATTATATGTGTGTAATGTATGAAAATCCATATAATTAACATTATATGGTAATTGATTGGGACTCATTCCAATTTGAAAAATAAAGAATATTATAAAATAAAAGTTCATGTGTTGACAGTACTCATCCATTGAGATTGGTCATGTGTTGAACGAAATATTTTAGTAATAAAATTTACATCTTTATCGATATAAAATAAAAGTTCATGTGTTGACAGTACTCATCCATTGAGATTGGTCATGTGTTGAACGAAATATTTTAGTAATAAAATTTACATCTTTATCGATATAAAATAAAAGTTCATGTGTTGACAGTACTCATCCATTGAGATTGGTCATGTGTTGAACGAAATATTTTAGTAATAAAATTTACATCTTTATCGATATAAAATAAAAGTTCATGTGTTGACAGTACTCATCCATTGAGATTGGTCATGTGTTGAACGAAATATTTTAGTAATAAAATTTATATCTTTATCGATATAAAATAAAAGTTCATGTGTTGACAGTACTCATCCATTGAGATTGGTCATGTGTTGAACGAAATATTTTAGTAATAAAATTTACATCTTTATCGATATAAAATAAAAGTTCATGTGTTGACAGTACTCGTCCATTGAGATTGGCCATGTGTTGAACGAAATATTTTAGTAATAAAATTTACATCTTTATCGATATAAAATAAAGGTTCATGTATTGACAGTACTCATCCATTGAGATTGGTCATGTGTTGAATGAAATATTTTGATAATAACAACTATTTTGAAATAGAATATTTGAAAATAGAATATTTGAAAATAGAAATTTATGAAGCCGTGTTGATTAGATTGACGCCATTTTGACGTAAACGATATTTATATCGATTTTATTCATTTCGAACTGAAATGAATTGAAAACGATTTCGAAATGAATTGAATTGAAAACGATTTCGAAATGAATTGAATTGAAAACGATTTCGAAATGAATTGAATTGAAAACGATTTCGAAATGAATTGAATTGAAAACGATTTCGAAATGAATTGAATTGAAAACGATTTCGAAATGAATTGAATTGAAAACGATTTCGAAATGAATTGAATTGAAAAACGAATCCAAATTGAAATGAATTCAAATTGAATTGAAATTTGAATTGAATAGAAATGAATTTTAAAATGAATTTATAAAGAAGAATTCAATTTTGATTTGAATTGAAAAGAAAGTTGAAATTGCTTTTGAAATGATTTTAAAACTATTTATATAATTCGTTTTAAATAGTAATCGACGAAGTATATATTATATATATTATATATATAATATAATGGCCTGAATAGAACGCGCCGCGCCGCGGCAGTTCATAAATTTCGACCATTTATTTCAAACGAACATCACGGGAGATCTGACCGTCGGATTCTCCTAAAACCGGAACCGTTAGGTTCGTATCGAAAAGAGCTTTCTAATGAATATTAGAAATTTGAAATCTAACGGTTGGATTTGGAGATACGTCCAAATCAAATTTGAAAAAGGTCGCTGTAAGTGCAGTTCGATGGCCATTGATGGAAATCGACTGTACGGGCCTTGATAAAATTATTAAAAATAGTAATAATTTGTGTAAAATCATAAGAAATGATTTAGAAAGGATTGGGATGAAAAACTCCATATTTGAAAAGATAAAAACAGATTTTTATCGAAATGAACTAGTTTTGAACTAGAATTATAATTCTATTTATTTTTAAGTAAATAAATTGAATTTGAAAAGGGTTTTAAAAATAACCAGAATTTCCAATGATTGCATTGGAGTGGATTTGAATCGAAATTGTCTTCGGAATATTTCGATGTTAGAATTCGTGATTATACAGGTGTTGTTATGGAAATTTGAAAGATATATATATCGTTATTTCCAATATGACATTTGTTAATCGTAGAATTTGATATTGAGTATAAGCCGATATATTTTCTATTCAGAGCCTTATATTGGATATCAAATGTGATTTGGGTTTGTCGTGAATGGTGTCTTCACTAACACTGTTCTTGAACCCAGTTGAGAAAAGATTAAATCTTTTTATTTAGATTTAATGAAGTGTACCGATTAAATAATATTTAATTGGAATTGAATTGATATTGATTTTTGGGTTTATCGTGAACAGTGTTTTAAACAACACTCGTTCTTTAACCCAATAATTAATGAATGTGATTTTGGGTTTATCGTGAACTGTGTTTTTAAATGACACTGATTTTTTAACCCAGTTAAAGATTAAAACTAAGTGGAGTTTTAATGAATCTTTAATTAGATTGAAAAGATCGAAAATGGAGTACCACCAGTTTTGCTCCAGGCGATAGTTAAATCTTTAATTAGATTTGAACGTGAAATGGTAATTGAATTTACCGATAACACCGTGGTGTTAGATATGAAGTATTACCAGTTTTACTTCATGGGATAAATAGGTTGGGATTGGGAAATTAAAACAAATGATTACTTCGGTAAGTTTCGTTAATCCCGACTATTTTGAATCGAAATTCAAAGGAAGATTAGAGAATAAATGCAGGAATTTATCTTGGATAAAACTAATGGGAACCTTTCCCTATGAATGTGAAATCAGAAACTAACTGTCGGTTAGCTAAGCAGAATGGTTTTCTGGATATTTATCTGATGTTGGTTTCGGCCTTCGGGGTCAATATTTGGGGAATTATTCTCTTGATTAATTTGCGGTTAGTGACTGATGAATTGGAATGAGGCGTATGTTGTGTTTGTGTAACACTTATTTAAAATATACGTGAGTTATTCGGAAAGACCGGGTTTATCCCATTCTGAATAACTGATATGACGATAAGTCGAAGATGAAGACGGTGGTCGAAGACCGGAGGTCTTCACATCGTTTGGGTAATTACTGATGATCTTGATTGGGCTGTACACCCAAGAAGATGGAAATAGTTGGTGATCGTCCAGACGTACTTGGAGGTCGATGGATATGCGAGGTACTAGGTGCCTCCGGTTTCGTTCAGCCCCAGAACGGACTTGTAAATGGACTGTGTGTCTGACATTGGATTTTAGTCCGTGTGATTGATCTCTATTAAATATATATCTGTTTGGCGGCGGAGAATTTATTCTCTTGCTTAACACCCTTCTCTGAGACGTACGAGCTCAGGGGTTGTATATTGATGGATATCAATCGTAGGGAGTGAATTGCCTGTGTGGCATGCCTAAGTGGCAATTGATCGAGGCTTCTGTTGAAAAGCAAAGTCTTGTGGTGATGATCAAAGCACGGCCTTTGTGGCGTAGCTTTGTGTAACGTTTACTTCGCGAGTTTCACACCCGGTATGAACCAAAAACGGGAGATGGACCTCAGGGAGGACTTGCGTTTCTTTCTAGCTAAAAGTGGCGTCAGTGGTTTTACACGCCCTGACGAGTTTGACTTATGTGGTTGTTGCTGTTGCGAGGCGCCTCGGATTAATCGGTTGTTCTCGAACCGATGGAGTAATTTGATGGCTCATTTGCGCCCCAAAGGGCGGGGAAACGTAATGTTCAGGCATTTTAATCCACATCGGTGGACCGGCCCTGACGATCCAAGGGTCACTCGAGCTCTGATCCTAAGACATGGTAGGCTAGATTGTCTCGAATCTGTGAGGATCTTGCCCCTAGCCTCGGTTCATACCATAAATGATAACCCAACTTCCAATACGACGTCTTGCGGTTTTTGATTGTAAACTTATATATGGCGACATAGTGTTATGGGGCATTCATGCCGCCTATGATTGATACTTATGATTTGAAGTTGTTTTATACACTATGCACTTATAATAGTATCAAATAATCTGTTTTAAACGTATCAAGCATTCTTTGGCTGTTATAAGGGAAAACCCTATCCTCGGCTGCGTTACATTGTGTGATGGGACCTGGGCCTTATAACAGCTTCATTTTTCTTTATTTAGCATTGCGCTGTTTGTTTTATGCACTGGTATTCTTGGGAGGAAACCCGTTCCGTGTTATACGGCGTGGTCCCTTGATTTACCTAAATTTAAAATAAAGATTAATAACTGTTTTAGTTCTCACACCAGTCACATGACTGACCTGGAGTTTATTGTTTTAACCTAAACTCTGGGTGCCCTTATTTTGACACGGGCAGCTAGTAGTTTCGGTTTTGCAGATTTATATTCACAGGATCCTGGTTTACAGCTGGAACGATATCCGGAAAGCTTTGTATCCGTATATCTCTTCTAGTTATGTATTGTATTATTTTCCGCTGCTATGTATCTAAATGTAATTTAAAATCTGATATTTCTGTGTAATATTCATTTGTACTCTGTATATTCTTGTATTCGGATGCATTGTTGTAATATACAATGAAATGTTCTTCTATATGCGTTCTGTTTTGTGGCTTGTTCTCGAACTATCCGCCTCTTTCCTTTATGGGGAAGTTACGGGTTTTCACAAATAGAGATTGAATGGGAATGATGACTAAAACCCGAGATGAAAGGTAGTTCAAGTGAGAAGTTATAGCTCAGGATCCAGATGGGAACCAACGAGTTAACTTCATGATTGGGCTTTGCTGCGGGACGTGTGCGAAGGGGTTATTTATACCTATAATTTTGGTTCACCACTAAGAGACGGATTAAGGGCTTGTAGTGATAGTTATACGGGGTTGGACTCCGTCATGGCCCAAAGGATTAGGTGAACAGAGTAATGGGCATCGTATGCTTTACGCACTGAGTGAGAGATGTGAGGATGGTTGTTATGCTTGATTTGTTTGCTATCTCTATGACATGCACACCTCTTCCCCATATCCTTTCACCATATGCTAGTGTTACCTTAGAGCATTGCACATCTTGTTGTGCAGACTCTTTGGTTGCAGGTCCAGGTTCAGGTATGATTGGACTATACCTTTTATTGTTATGTTTTGTTGCTTATCGCTCATACCAGACTTTTGTCTGACCCAGAGTTTTATGTCTCTTCTTATTACTCTGGGTAATCCTAAATGAGCAGACTAGAGAGGTTAGGAGGTAATGCGCGAGTAGCTGTTCGGAGACGAGCAGGAAGCTTCCACGTATGATATACATATATACTCCCTGTGTTGTAGCTGGTCACTGCTTGGGCCTTAGTAGTGTACATCTTCTTTCTTTTGCTTCAGAGACAGTAATTTGAAGTTGTAATAATGATGTTGGATCATAAGCTATATTATGGATTCCGCTGCTATGATGATTTAGTTTTCAGCTTATGCACTGTCTCGCTTGTTTTATGTCAAACTTATGTTGTTATTATATTTTATTCCATGCCATGTGAGATATACTACAGGTTCCTTGTTAGTTCACATTCCCTTCTTTCCTTTCTTTGACGACCGTCCCATGCTGGTTAGATCTTGGGACATCGCACTTTCATTGAAAATGTCGGCTGGTGTGGGGGCGGGCCGTCACATTTGGTATCAGGGCTCTAGGTTGCGTAGTTAACCTAGGGAAAGACAACAGGGAGAGATAGTATATGTATATGAGAGCGCGTATTTGTGATATTTTGATTTTCAAAAGATATATATATATACTATTAGTATATATAAGGATGAAGTCGCACTGCACTGGCACCATTATAGAGATGGTTAATTGTTTTATCTTTACAGATTTGACGATGAGCTGATATAATAGGAGTACGGGTTCAGGGGCTAATAATAGGAATGTCCTTGATATGAGGACGATGTTTACTACCTACATGTGAGAGATGCTTAGGGATGCTCAGGAAGCAGTTCCTAATGCAGCAAACAGTGGTGGTGCAGTAGTGCAGGCACCTAGGGCCGATTTCGCCAAGCTTAATAAGGATTATACTAGTCTTGGCGTGTAAAGGCCCATAAATCCATACCAATTTGAGCTGACTAATATCCTACACATTCAACTCAAAGTGCACGAAGATACAGATCTTTAATAGAAAGAAATAAGAGGTTGAGAAAGATAAGATCGAACCAATAGAATAGAAGAAGAAGAACATCAGAATCTAAATAGTATCAGAGTAAACACGAATCTCACAGCGGAACGAATAAAATATATTAGATAACACTTTGAAATACAAATCTGAATTTGTATGTACATACCATATCAGAATATAACTCATATACATCACAGCGGAAATAATCTCTAATACCTAGCGGTGAAGCTTCCTGCTTTGAGCTCTTCCAAGTGAATCTGCTAAACCTGAACACTTGACTGCCCATACAAATTTGGGCACCCAAGAGTTTAGGGAAAACAAACAAAATAAACTCTGGGTCAGTCATGGGACTGAAACTCCAACCATATTGTTTAACTTTAAAAATCCTTTTGAATAAAATGATAATAGAAAGACCAGCCCACACATAAACATGGACGGTTTTTACCTTACTATAATCCAAAATACTTTGATATCAAACTCCAGTGATATTATAATAATGTCTAATCAAATAAATAACCAAATAGCGGAATGCTTGCATCTCACGCCCCACATACATAGTATAAAATCAAAAACTGCATGGCGCTTATTGGAGATTGGATTCAAACTATGACAAGGTATGGGACCACCTCTCGATCAACGTACTCTAGAGGGGATACACTGAGGTTCAACAAGAACATCTTGCAACCCAGCCCACACATGACCAACCACTCATTTCTCTTGAGTGTATCGAATATATTGCCCCCTATGGTTGGGTCCATATAACTGTTATCCGAAAATATAGAAACGAAAGAAGAACAAATACGAATTTTCTCTAGATGGTGACAATACACCCTAATGGGAATGACCCACATAGCTATGTTGCCTGCCCGATTTTTGTCATTTCATGGTTGTGAGGCTAGAGGCTACGTCTATCTTCTCAGGACATTTGGCCACCATTCACTTTGAATGTTACATCGTCAAACCCATCAATTCACTAATCGATTTCCAAAAATATCACGGGTATAAAAAGCTAAGAGGAACGAATTCCTCCACCACCAGATGTAATACCTTTAAGAGATTAATCGTACGTGATTTGTTAGGTATACTATGTTAGACATTCGTCCATACAAGTTGTCCTGGGACTGGACAAACAGAAAGCACCATTCTATAATAGGACGAGCCTTGCATATCACTCCGTTTTCAATTGTCTCCAGCGTAATCTAATTCGCAACGCTTATACCTATACGGAGTGGTTTCAGATAATATATCCTACCGGTCTCTCCGTATGACAACGATGGTCAAAACACATCGTAAAAACAAACATTCATTCAAATATACAACTAAACATCACACAACCACAGGCACTTTTTATTTGACATTCGTTTTTATTATTCAAATTTCCATATCCTACCAATATTTCTCAAATCCCATTTTACCCTTTTCACACTTACATTCCCAGTTATTATAGCTTCTTATTTTTTCTTTGGACAAACGTCGTTACTTATTACTTTAGAATAAGTGGATTTCAAAGCTAACTGTTTTCATTCCCTAGAGAGTAGTGCTATATATAAAAATCATGCTTAAGCTTGGTCAACAACGTTAATTTATTGTTATAGTTCAAAAACTTGTCATACGCTGTAATATTCCCTTTTATAACTAATATCGACATAATAGTCATGCTTAAGCCTAATCAACAACGTTATTCTATCGTTATAGTTCAAATATTTCCAATACGCTGCTATATCCCACTTCATAACTAATATTGACATCTCTTTCCATTACAAACTAATACCATTCCTCGATAATAGTGAAGTCGTTCAAGTTGGGGTATTTTATTTACCTCTCAGACCTTGATCGACAACGTTCTTATCTTAGAATAGATATATGCCCGTAACTCTTACCCCTTATTGTTTCTAATCTTGATCAAACCATATTTCTTATTTCATTTTACAATATAGTTTTATAATGCCATATCCTTACTTTGAAATCTCCGTTGTGTATGGCAATTTATATTAACTCTCATTTGATTAACTAATATTCGACTAACTCTAATTTGTTTAAATCTAATTCGAATAACTAATATTCGATTAACTCTAATTTGATTAACTCTAATTCGAATAACTAATATTCGATTAACTCTAATTTGATTAACTCTAATTCGAATAACTCTAATTTGATTAACTCTAATTCGAATAACTAATATTCGATTTACTCTAATTTGATAAACTCTAATTCGAATAACTAATATTCTATTAACTCTAGTTCAAATTTCCATTTGAATTCCTATTTCAAAACTCAATTCTTATAAATGTTTTTAATTTATAAAATATTCATTTAATCCATGATTCACATTGAATGAAAATATTCCTTTTATTAAGTTTGATTTCGTATTTTAAAATAATATCCCATTTCCAAATTCTATTTATACTTCTATATAAAGAATTATTCATACGAAATCTCCTTTTTATTTCTATCACTTAAATCTGCTTTATAATTCCCTTTATAAATGCTGAGTTCACATTTTGTTTAAAATATCGGTGTCAAAACCGATTTCTACTTCTCTATATAAGTTCAGACTTATATATTATATTTATCAAATGATAAATGTTTTATTTTATTTATAAAAACATTGTTTATAAATTAACCTTCTCAATTTATCTGTTAAAACAAATTCTTTTTAAAATCTACTTTAAAAAAATCTTTTCCATTTATCTGTTAAAACAGATTCTCATTTAATATTTATTTTCCGTATATTTCCCTTTTATAAAATTCTATTCATTTTATAAAATACTTCCCTTTTATAATATCCTATTTATTTCATATAAATATCTCATTTATTATATCCTATTTCTTTCACATAAATATTTTATCTATAATATCCTATTTATTTCATATAAATATTTCCTTTTCCAATTCTATTTGTTTTCCAAATATTCCTATTTCAATTCTATTTGTTTCCAAATAATTCTTTTTATAAAATTCATTTATTTTATAAAATTCTTAAATTCAGTATTCACCTTAAAGTTACCTTTTTATTAAATCATTTGATTTTATATAAATATATTTCATTTCCAATATACACTTTGAAAATTCCCTTTATACATTCCACTATTTCTTATGGTATTTGAAATACCAAACAACAGGGCCAGTGTCATCACAATCAATCACAGATTATATATATCCCATCATATATCACAATATATGAATAAAACAGTATAATAAATATTTGATTAACAATATATATTTATCGTTATCCATAATTTCAACCAATAAATCAACAATTCAACCAAACAATCATCACATAGAAATCAATCATCATTTATCAACACTAGATTTTATTTATAAAAATATAAACTGAGGAGAGTTAGTGAGATTTACTCACCTTGGCGCATTAACCGTTAGATAATGATTTGCGTCAGTCGATAGATTTGATCAGATGTTAAATTTTGCCATAAATTCCGTCGAGCTCCATATCATTCCGATCTAGTTTTATTTTGTAGCTTGTGTTCGCATGATCCCAACGTGACGAATGGTTGGTACAACAAATTAAAACGGTCCATTACCCAAAATGAATGCGCTCCATCCAAATCATTTTCGCACCCATCTTCTACGGCTTCTTCCGCAAATGAAAACAAATAGCGTCTTGGGCTTTTAAAGCCAAAGGATCAGCACAATGGTAACGTCCACCGAAACTCTTTGTTGTCTAGTTAGCCAAACATCTGCTCCCCTTTATATATATTTTTGGACCTGCTCTTTTCAAAAGTCCGCCACCTTCTCTCATTTAAACCCACGGCCATTGTTTATTTCGAAGGCTTTCCTTCTTCACCATCTCCTCACGTCAGAAGATATACTTTCCCACTCTTGAAGATTTGGCGTAACTCCTTCCATCCAATACATACAACCACATCATCCTTCTACCACACGCCCTATATATACTTCATTATTGTAAGCCATAATCCTTCACAACATTTGCAAAGTAATTTCTAATGTCCAACTCCAAGTGAAAACCCCTCAGTTCCCACTATTCCATAAACGCCAGTTCATCATTTGTTCCCAAACATTCTTCACGCAAGAGCTACACCATCCACTCATCAAATCCCCTTCTAGTGTTACACTACCACTTCCCAACAAAAAATCCTCCTCCAGTATAATAGACGTGTGCCTCTTCCTACACACATCACCTTCACTCAGCATTAAACTCACGTTCCCATCATTATTCATAACAAGAAAACGCAAGCTGGCTCCCACTATTATATTATATTATATATATATTTGTATTTCTCGAAAACAGTGGAGTTAAGGAATTTATTTTGTTTTTGATTCAGAAACCGCTGGGTTCTTGCGGAAATGGGTTTGTGGAAGTATGATAAAAACGCAGACATTGATGTGTATTTATAGTGTATAGATTCTTAGTGATTAAGAAATAGATAGTAGGTATAAAGTAGGACTTACTCCAGTCTTCTCACGTTGAAAAAGGTGGTTGTACGAAACTTAGGAGTTAAGGAATTCGAATATTATATATATATATATCGAAGATCCTTCATAAGCAAGTATTAGGGTAGTGAGGTTTCTTCTTTTGAACTTTCATTTCAACTGTTAATGGGACGGAAATCAGAAGAGGATATTAGCCTCCGTACTTTTTCATTTAATTTGATTGGAAACTTCAGGATTTTTTTATTATAGATCTTATTTTGTTTTGGCAGGACATGTAGGTGAGTAGGTACAAAGATTTAACACGGACAATGACAATTCATAGCCTTCCCATCCCGTAACAGTAAAGTATACTTAACACGAAAGAAACAAATTTATAAAATGTTATTTATTAAGGATACCTAATTGAATAAAATTCCGTTCGTTTATGGACTGCTATGGATAGAATTAATAATACGATCGTGACGAGTGATGTTCCATGATCCTAGAAATATAATAATATCGATAGGTTAACTCATTGTGAAACCCCAAAATACCGATATAGGGTGCAAAATACTCCAAACAAAAAGTTGTGTATTTAATTAATTAAAAATTACAGTAAAATTCTAAAAATTAAATTATCACTACGTCTCAATAGAACCTTGTCCGAATTCGAATCCGATATCTAGTTATTTCAAATAAACCGTTATAACCATAAACGAATATGTTGCTGATTTTCTGAATATTTAATTTGGACACAACTTCCCATTTATAATACGAAATCTTGTTTTTTCACTTCCATTAGGAAAATACAGTTCAACAGATTCCAACGTTTCTTGCTTCGAAGAAATCCGACTAATAACGGATCTTGTACACTCCATTGAAGTTTAAAACGTTAAATTACGAACTGTTGCGATATTACGGGCTCGATTATATTTAATATATATTTTTATACGTTCAACTTCATTTTAATCAATATATAAATCCACTTATATTACGAATTCAATATTTAAACTCATTTAAATATTCAAATACGAACCGATAAAAATGCGGGACGTTACATGGCGGGAAGCCGTTCCACGGAATGGAGTCGGTTACGGATGTTCAAGATTGGTTGCATAGTTGTGAGCGCATCTTGGAGGACTTAGGAATCAATGATGGCATGAAGAGAAAGCTAGCATCCCGTCAGCTGCAAGGACGGGCAATGAATTGGTGGAACGCTATTAAGGCAGCTACTCCTGAGGATCAAGTTACTTGGAATCAGTTTAAGACCCGCTTCAGTGATAAGTTTATCCCAACTGCTCAGAAATCAGAGTTGTTCAGGAAATTTTTGGAGCTTAAGCAGAATGGTAGGGCAGTCTCGGAATATATTGCTGAGTTCGATACTTTATCGAAGTATGGATTATCTCTTATCGACACTGCCGAGAATAAGAACGAGAAGTTCATAACTGGCTTAGATGAGTTCCTAGGGGAAAGGATGATAAACCACATCGACGAGACGTTCCAGTCTATAGTGGGGAAAGCATTGAGATCGGAAAGTCTTTACCCAAAGTCAAAGGCCGATGTTGCTTTTGCATTTGTAGAGGAACCAAAGCCGCAAGCAAGCGGTGGAGGTAAGTAGGAGTCTCAGAATAAGAGAAAACAAGATCAGACGAAGGGTGGTCAGAAAAAGAAGGACAAGAAAGATTAAGAGTGCTTTAGTTGTGGCAAGAAGGGCCACTATGCTAGAGATTGTTAGGAAAAGCCCGGGGAAAGGGAGTGCTTCAATTGCGGCCAAGTGGGACATCATAAGGATAATTGCACGCAACCCCCTAAAGAAAAGCAGATTGTGAAAGCATATGCTATCAATGTTGTTCCTTCTTCGTCGAATGCCCCAACTGTGGTGGAGAAGGGAAAGGGCGTCATTATTCGAGGTATGCTTTATATTTATGATGTTTCTGTTCTAGTTTTGTTGACAGTGAGGCATCCCATTCCTTCATATCTAGTAACCTGGTAGATAAGTTAGGATTGGAACCTGAGATAGCCGATATACCTTTAGTTGTGACAAACCCGATAGGTGGTTCAACTAGTCTTTGCATGATTTGTTGTAATGTGGTCTTACCGATTTATGGATGTATGTTTGCTTGTGATTGCTTAGTTGTTCTGCTAGTATCATCTCATGTAGATTATCTGAATTCAGAGGAGATGTTCCTTGAGTGCTTGTCTGATATTGGTTTAGGCCTTTGGGGCTTGTGCTTAGGGAATGCCGAATTCGACTAGGATGGTTTGCGTGAGATATAAGTAGTTGTTGTGATTTCCATTGAATGACATCTCGGCTTACTCGAGGAGTGATGTGCAGCCGTGACATGATAAGACTGCTCAATGGTATTGGTTGATGCGAGTTAGACTCGATAGGGTTATGAGATGACTCAAGCGGGACTCAAGAAAGATGCAGAGTAATGGATTGTTTAGGACCCTATGTTGATGTTATTTTTGAGGGAATAGGATGTGTTCGTCGATCATGGAAGATGCAACGAAGGTTAGGACGACTCAAGTTGGACTTGAACTAGTAAAAAAAAAGGTGTTTGTTGATCTTGGAGGTGCAACGAATAGGGAGAGGACTCATGCTGGATTAGAGTTTGTCGGTAATGGATACTCAAGACCGGGTCTGAGTTTATGGGTAATAGATTGACTCGAGTTAGACTCGAGAAGGCTGCAAGGAAATGGATTTTCTCAAGTTGGACTCGAGAGGGCAACAAGATAATAGATAGACTTGGGTGGGACTCGAGTATTTTAGGCGGACTAGAAGCAGGGGTATCTAGGGACGCCCGTTACCTTGGATCCGTTGGACGTGATCTAGTTATCCTTGGAGGATAAACATACGTTGGACATATGGTAGTCCGAATGGAGGCGGGGCTTCCATTAGCCTTGGGATTGGTTGGACCAGTCAAGTAGGTATCGACGTGTGTTTGGCTTTAGAAGGTGATAGATAGGACATGTTTGATGGATGTTATGGTTGCTATGTTTGATCCTGTTTTATTCCCTTGAGTAGACTATCACCTATAGGATTCTGGTAATAGAGAACGAAGAGATGACGGTATACACAGATGCATGTGGTACCAGACTAGGTGCTGTACTGATGCATTGAGTAGGAGACATGCCAGTTTAGGTGCTATGTTTCTTAAATAAAAATAACTGGAGTATATCGTGGGATATGATTTCAGACATAAGTATGGATTGGATCCAGAATTGTTAACAAGTTTGACGATCAAACCGACTTTGATTGAGGGGATTGGTTCTTGTCAGAGGGACGATCCTAATCTATTGGAAATCATCTCCAAGGTAAAGATGGGCATCGATAGTGAGAAGATGAACAAGTATGGACTTGATCGAGGAAGATGGCTTTGAAAGAATGATAGACTAGTTGTACCCAATGTCAATGGATTGAGAGATGAAATTCTTTGAGAACGTCATCACTCAAAAATGACTATGCACCCCTGGTGGTAACAAAATGTATCGAGACATGAACCATACCTATTACTGGAAAGGGATAAAGAGAGACGTTGGGAAGTTCATCTCTAAGAGTATGAATTGCTAGTTAGTTAAAGCTGCGCAAAGGAACCCTAGTGGTTTGTTACAACCGTTGAAAATTCCCGAATGAATTGGGAATAAGTCTCGATGGATTTCATAGATGGTTTACCGAGGATTAGATCGGGCCATGATAGTATTTGGGTGATTGTGGATCGATTAACCAAGAGTGTAAGGTTTATACCTGTCAAATCGAATAGAACGGCAGCTAATTTAGTAAAACTGTATATGAGGTGTGTAGTGAGATTTCATGTAGTACCCAAAGGCATTGTGCGTGACCGAGATCCATTATTTACTAGTGGGTTTTGGAAGAGTTTACAAGAGGCTTTAGGATCAAAATTACATCTCAGTACCGCGTATCATCCTCGAACCGATGGTCAAACAGAGAGGGTGAATCGATTATAAGAAGTTCTCTTGAGAGCTTGTATATTGGATTATGGTGTATCATGGGATGACCATTTGCACCTAGTTGAGTTTGCATATAATAATAGTTGTCAGTCTAGTATTTAATTGGCTCCATTTGAAGCTTTGTATGGAAGTCCGTGCAACTCACCATCATGTTGGTTATAAAACAGTGGCAAATTTGTACTTAGACTAGAAGTAATAAGAAAAACTTCAGATAAGAACAAGGTTGTCCAATAGCGAATGAAGGCTGCCCAAGATAGGAAGAAAGGTTAGGCTGATAGAAGACGAAGAGATTTGGAATTCTCGTTAAAGACTTGGTATTCGCCAAGATCTCTCATTTGGAGAGTGTGATTCGATTCGGTAGGAGATGCAAGTTGGTACTGTAACGACTAGGATTTCGCCCGACCCCAATCGATCGCAAGATCGATCAAGACCATTCAAATTTCGCGTACGTTAACTTTGGGCATACAATACATTAGAACAACAACACAGACTTTTATAACATCAATAATAAATGTTACATCAGAGTACAAAATATATCAGAGTACATCGGAATAAAATTACAGCGGAAGATAAATTACAATAGATTAATACATAGCAGCGGAACTAAGCTCAGCGGAAGGCCATCAATATTCTAGACATAGCTTCAGGCTTCAATCCAGGATCCTGCTTAAAATATATCTGCAAAAAGCTACTCGACTACCCATGTGGAAAGAGGGCACCCGAGTTTGCAAAGTGAAACAAACTACAGGTCAGTCGTGGGACTGGTGTGAGAATTATATACTTAACTTATCTAATAAGTAGGCTAATCACAGGACCACGCCGCTAACGCGGAACGGGTTTACTGCATTGGATTGCCAGTGCATAAATAAAGTAAATCGTTAAATAACGCAATGCTTTTTAGGAAAATGAAACCATTATAAGACCCAGGTCCCATCACACAATGCAATGCACACCAGAGGATAGGGTTTTACCTTATAATGGTCAGAAGATGCTTGATACGTAAAAACGGTATTATTATGTGTGTGTATATATATATATATATTTAAAACAGTTCAAATATAATATCAATCCTAGACGGCATAGATACCATCTACTATGTCGCCATACTAGTTATACAATCAAAACCGCAAGGGCGTATTGGAAAATTGGGTTCCATCATGAGTCAAGGCTAGGGAGGAGCTCCTGACCGATTCGAGACACTCTAGCAATGCCTCAGGATTTGGACGCTGGCGAACCCTTGGATAATGCAGGGCCGGTCCACAAATACTTTAGTGGATTAGTTATGCCTGAACACACACTCCCCGATCCTATTGGACCTACAAATCTGCCGAGGGCGACTGATAAGAATAAACCGAGGCCTCGCAAAAAATTCCTTCAACCACATAAGCAAATGTCGGGCCGTGTTAAAGCCCAGCACCACTTCTAGCTAGAAAGAAACATGTGCACTCCTTGCGTTCCCTTCTCCCGTTTTAAACTCAACCGGTGTGTGAGGCTCGCGAAGTCACGATATACACAAAGCTATGCCTAAATAGACTGTGCTTTGATCATCAACCACAAGGCCTGCTTTTCAACAAAACCTTGATCATTTGCATCTTAGCTTGTCACATTGTCAGACCCTACCATATTATTAATCATCTACCAATATATATATAACCTCTAAGCTCATACGTCTTAGAGAAGGGTGATAAGTAAAGAATAAATTCTCCACCACCAAACAGAAATATATAATCAGCAGCATTCAACAAATACAGTAGAAAGGAATACAATGTCAAACACACAATCCATTTACAAGTCTGCTCTGGGTCTGAGCGAAACAATGTATCCGCCGATCTCCAAATGCGTTTGGACGATCATTACTAAATACCTTGCCTTGGAAGGCCAATCCCAATTCAAGATACCAGTCATCATCATCCCAATGATGTGAAAACCTTCGGTCTTCAATCACTGTCTTCATCTTCAACTCTTGATCGTCGTGATGATTATTCAGAATGGGTTAAACCCGGTCTTTCTGAATAACTCACGTATTTTGTGATTAAAAAGTAAATATTGGAAAATCACACATTACGCCACATTCCAACTCAGAGTATTCTTTTAACAAGATATTCAATTTAAAAGATTCTCATTAATTTTATCAAAGATAAACTCTGAAAATAACATCTTAAATCTTCCTTAAAGATTTATAAAAACTCCAGTTTTGATTTGATATCAAAAATCATTACTACAAGGTCATTTATTTCAAATCTATAAAATAGATTTATAAATTCCAAATAATAATTTCAATGTAAATTGGATTAAAGGACAAATGTTGTTTAAAACACCATCCACGATAAATCCACTTCACATTTCAATTTATTTCATAACACAAAATATATAATTGCAAATCCTAATAATCTTTTAAAAACATATTTTAAAATAATCATAAAAATATTCTTTATATAAAAGATTCTAAATGAGAAGTATTCTTTATTTTACAAATTCTTTCATTTACAAATATTCTTTGTATTAACATATAGTTGATTAAAAATATATTATGAAAATATATGCAATTTATATAAAAAGGATTTCTAATGTAAAAATATTCTTATTTAAAAGAACACTTGGATCGAAATGCGACTCAATCATTTACCATATAATTTGGATTATATGGATTTCACACACATCATATATATGACAATAACAGTACAATCATCAAGTCATCCATTTCATCCAAAGTGTAATTTCCACTGTGTAAGCGTTAAAATTAAATAATAACGCTCATCGCAGCCTGTCGATCTAACGATCAACATACAACTGAATATTGGGATTAGTGTATGTAAAATTTCATCCCAACACCCGTGTGGCGTTTCGACCATCAAACAAATAATAAACTAATTTGTGTACTTGGGCGATGTGTGAAAATAATCGTCCCAATCACATAAACAAGTCGGGTAACTTGTGAATGGAAGTGTAATACACAATATATATAGCCATGACAAACAAATAACTGGTTTCAACAAATGTAAATTGACAAAGTAAATAATTGGTCTTAACTAGTGTGAATTGACAAAAGTGAATATTTGTTTTAACTAGTATAAATTGACTAAAATGAATAGTTGTTTTTAACTAATGTAAATTAACAAAAATGAATAATTGGTTTTAACTAATATAAATTTACGATAGTGATTAATTTGTATTTCAATTCTAATATAATATTACAGTGCTATATTTTGTTTCATTCCTTTAATTTAGACAAAATAAGTGTTTTTGCCTATTTTTCTTTAATGATAAAAATGTGAATGTTTAGTTATCCATTCTTTTCAAAAGCTTAAATAAACATTTTCAATTCATTCTTTTTGAAGTGACAAAAAGAACTCATTTTATTACATATAAGACATTTGACAAATTTGCACTTTTCATTTCATATAGAATTGCACTAAGAATGCATTTCTAAAAACTATTCTTTCTATCAATATTTTAGTCATATCAAAATTATAGGTCAAAAATGTAACATTCATTTTGATGTTTGGTTTGCATGTAGGATTGCAAACAAAAAAATGAAGCTTCTATTTAATGTTTTATTTGCAAGAAGGAAAGCAATTAACAAATGTCACTTTTTATTTAAAAGTATATTTGAGTGAATGTAAAAAAAGGAACTCATTCCCAATGTGTATTTACATTAGTGAATGTAAATAAAGAAACAAATTTTATTTAAATGTGTATTTGCATTAGTGATTCCCACTAAAAGAACAATTTTTCCTTTCAAAAATATATTTGCCTTAATAAGTGCAAATAAAAGAACTAATTTCATTTTCAATGTATTTTTACATTGGTGAATGTAAATAAAAGAATAAATTTTGGTTTCAACATATATTTGTATTGGTGAATGCAAATAAAAGGGTTAATTTTATTTTCAATGTATGTTTGCATTAGTGAATGCAAATAAAAGATTGAACTCAAAATTTCAATTCTAAAATAACATAAAAAGGGTATTCCATTGTTTTACACTTTTCTATGTGTTCTAATAACAATTAGAAGAATCCTTTTATTTTTTTATGCTTTTCTATATATTCTAATAACATATAAAATAATATTTTGTATGTAAATATTTTTCTATGTATTCTAATGTCAAATAAAAGTGAATTTTATTTGTATAATCAATACTAATTTTAAATGACAAATAAATGGTAGATTTTATTCGTCTAATAAATTCTGAGTTTCAAATGACAAATGAAAAGTGAATTTTATTTGTGCAACAAATTCTAAGTATATATTTGTGTTGTAGCATGTATATAAAAAGATGGACTTTATTTCTATGTCATATTTGTATTGAAAAATACAAATAAAAAGATGAACTTAATTTCTATGTTATATTTTATTGGAAAATACAAATAAAAAGATGAACTTTATTTCTATGTTATATTTGTATTGAAAAATACAAATAAAAAGATGAACTTAATTTCTATGTTATATTTGTATTGAAAAATACAAATAAAAAGATGAACTTTATTTCTATGTTACTTCTGAAAATAATTTATTATTTACATATAAAATGTAAACAAAATTGTTACTTTCATTTCAGTAATCAAGTTTTGACAAAAATGATATTTCCAATTCAATACTCAAGTTTTGATAAAAGCGATAATTTCAATTCAATAATAAAGTTTTGGCCAAAAATGTGATCTCCTATTTCAATACTTATGCTTTAACCAAAATGTTATTTTTATTTCAATACTTAAGTTTTAATCAAAATGTTATTTTTATTTCAATTTTAATTATATTGAAAATATAATCATTTTACTTCAATTTTAATTACATTGAAAAATGTAATCATTTTATTTCAATTTTTAATTACATTGAAAAATGTAATCTTTTTGCTTTATTTCTAATTACATTGAAAAATGTAATCTTTTTAATTTTCAACTAAATGACGGTAAAAGGAAAAAAATGTCCTTTTTAAATCTAGCAAATTTAACAGGGCAAATTGTTCTTTTTATTTCAAACAAATCTCACGGTGAAATAATATTCATTTTATTCTAACTAATGACAGTTTTGATTCGACTACCCAAATATGATAATTTTAATTATCTAATTATAACCAACATGAATACATACAATTCCAAACAGAGGTTCATCGCATTCACCAAACAATCAACATTTCAACAGATACATACAACAGCAACAAGAATTATACATAGATTAAATATATAAATTTCACGATGTAATGAATAAATAATTAATTTACTTAAAATAGAAATCTCACATTGATATGGCTGAAAATTCGACTGTCTTGGATTTAGCTCTGGTCTGCGCCATCGCGAAGATCTCGGAAAGACGAGTCCAACGCAACTTACGGTTCGTCAATCGACCCTCGTATGAAAGAGATATTGATTTTTAAAGATTGCATAAATAAAATATTAAATAAATAAAATAATAAAATATTAAGACCTTCGTCTTCCTCACGCTGTCTCGGCCGAACCCATCTCAACCTCCAATCCTCCTCTGCGCGCGCCAACCCGAGGGTCTAGGACCCGATCAGACTCCGCCACACCAACCTCCTACGCGCGACCACCCTACGCCCCGACCTCCGTCACGCTCCGTGGGCCCCATCGCCTGAAATTCGAACCCGAACGCGGCCATTTCCTCGCCAGAATTCGCGAAATCCGTGCACCAAAACCCGATCATAACCGTATAGATTCGAAGCTCTCTGAAATCCCTTCGATTTGGTATATAATTTGTAGATTTTCATTGAACGGATTGGAAGGAATTAATGTTAGAAGTTGGGATCTTTCTTGCCATTGTTAAAAGGGTAGGCGGCGGCTAAGAATTAGGGTTAGGGTTAAATTTTATTTTTTTATTATTAAATCATTGAAAAACGTGTTATAAAGGCGGATTTCTGGACTGTTTCAGAATTGGGCTTGCTTAATGTCGATGTTAATGTTTTGAGGCCTTCTGAACGCAATGGGACAGGTCTCGGGGTCCTATTCCGAAATACGTAGAAATTTCATTTAAAATCCCATTAAAAATTAATTAATTAAATATTGACCGTACATTTAAATATGCCGGGGACACATATGATCTCTACAAATTACGAAAAAAATATTTTTAGCTTTCTTATGACGATACGGTTCTAACAAGATTAATTTCGTCGAATTCTGAGACTGTTTGAAAAATGGCTATTTTCAAGTCATTTAATTTTAACTGAAATAGTCAAAACACATTTTCTTTTGCCACGCTCACATATTAATTCGAAAAATTCTGAAAATTCAAACCTAGCTATAATTCGACATTCCAGTTCCAACAAAAGTGGTTTCGTCGAAAACAGAGGTCGTTTGAAAAATGACTATTTTCAAGGCCAATATATTTAATATTAAAAATACATATTTAAACAAATAATTCCCAAAACTCAAAATATATAAGTGTTTATACCTTTTAAATGCAGAAACATCATTCCAGACTCAATGGAAGTGGTTTCGAGTCGAAATTCCTTCATATGTGAAAAGTAGCCTTTCGGGCCATATATATTATATATATAAATTCTACAGCGACCTTTCTAAATATTGAATTGGCCATAACTTTTGATTCCCACTATGAAATTTCAATTGTTCAGATTCGTTAGAAAGATATGATTAAACAGATTTAAATATTTCTGGTTTCACTCAATTCTGATTTATTTTGAATCCTGTACATTCAGTTAAAGTTCAAAATCAAATTTTAAAACTACCGCGCCATTTCTAACTCCTTTTATATTTAAATTAAATTTATTTGTTTTAACTTCGATTAAAATAAATTCTAGCCATTATTATTTATATAAATTATATTATATCCTCAAAATTCATTAAAATTTTCTAAAATAAATTTTTTTAATTGGTTCAGAATTTGCGGGTTGTTACAATCTCCCCCACTTAAAATCATTTCGTCCTCGAAAAGGAAATGAAGCTAAAGTTGTTTATTTAACTAATTTAATTATCATTCTTTAATTGTTTAATCATTTTATTAGTTGAACTCATATTCACACAACACAATCATCAATCAATTAGTTGATTAAATTTTCAAAAATATATAACTTTTATATATTCAAAATCATATTTTCTAAAATCGAATTATATATAATAACAAGTATGTTAATTATAAATTTTCCACTCTGACTCATTCTAGGGCATTGCTAACCCCATCTCTAATGAGTATTCTCATTCTAGGATACTGCTGATCCAATCTCTAATGAGTATTCTTATTGGATATTACTAATCCAACCTCTGATGAGTCTTCTGTTTAATTCTAATGAATTGTACCCCAAAGATTTGAGCTAACCTGTGCTCTGATACCAGCTGTAACAACCCAAATTTCGCCCGACCCCAATCGATCGCAAGATCGATCAAGACCGTTCAAATTCCGCGTACTTTAACTTTGGGCATACAATACATCAGAACAACAAAACAGACTTTTATAACATCAATAATAAATGTTACATCAGAGTACAAAATATATCAGAGTACATTGGAATAAAATTACAGCGGAAGATAAATTACAATAGATTAATACATAGCAGCGGAACTAATCTCAGCGGAAGGCCATCAATATTCTGGACACAGCTTCAGGCTTCAATCCAGGATCCTGCTTAAAATATATCTGCAAAAAGCTACTCGATTGCCCGTGTGGAAAGAGGGCATCCGAGTTTGCAAAGTGAAACAAACTACAGGTCAGTCGTTGTAACAACCCGGAAATGCGAGCCAGTTTAAAATTTATATTTTGGCAATTTTAATGTATTTTGAATATTTAAAATAGATTATTTTAAATAATCTCGACAAGGAATTTATTTTGAATATAATTCAAACCAATATATTTATATAGATCGTCGTTAGAATATAAAATTTTATTTTAATTATAAAAGGAATTGAAAATGGCGCGGTAGTTCGATAATTCGATTTCAAACTTCAAATGAATGTACCGGGTGCAAAATAAACCGGATTTTAGCGAAACCAAAAATAATAGAATCTATTTGAGAATATCTTTCCCACGAATCCGAAAAATCAAAATTTCATAGCGGGGATCAAAAGATATGTCCAGTTGAAAATTCTGAATAGTCGCTATGGAATTCAGGCCCTTAAAATGGAAATTTTACAAACGACATCGGATTTCGACGAAACCACTTTTGTTGGATCTGTGACGTCAAGTTATTGCTAGATTCCAAATTTCATAATTTTTTGAATCAATATGTGAGCGTGGCAAAGGAAAACGCGTTTGACCAGTTTAAGTTGATTTTAATCGACTGGAAAATGGCCATTTTTCAAACGGTCTCAGAATTTGACGAAACTAGTTTTGTTAGGAACGTATCGTTAATACGAAGCTAGAAAATATTTTTTGGGAATTTTTCGAGTTAGTATGTGACCCCAGTAAATTGAAATGCATGTTCAAATTCAATATATAGACTTATATGTTGATTTTGATGGAAATTGATTGAAACAGCCGAATTGGCCTACGATACATATCCCATTGTGCTCGGAATGGGGGTAATACGCTAGGGACGACAGTCGGTGGCTTCGATTTGGGGTTCAAATGGAAAATATAACTTTTAAAAATTAAAAAATAAATAAATAACATCTTGGTCAACTCCTTTTCTCTCTCCTTACCCCCTCCTCACGTTCCCTCCTTCAGATCGTAACAGAACAAATTAAAAAAATATCGCTGCTTAGGAAATCGCGACCCCCCCTTCGTAGGTCGTCGCGCCGCCCTTGCCAGGCGCCGCCGTCCCCCTCCAACTAGGCCGCGACCTCCCCTCCGCCTTTGGCCCCCTCCGCGACGTCAGCCCCCCCTCCACTGTTGAAACCCGAAAACCCCCAATCCGAACCCAATTCAGACCACGCCGGCCACCTCGACGCCACACACCCCCACCCGACCGCACTCCATCACCAGCATCCACCGTACGCCTTTCCTCTTCCCCCCATCCGAAAGCCAAAGTAAGTTTTTACTATTTTTCCATATTTTATTTTATTTAGTCATATGACTGACCTGGAGTTTATTGTTTTAACCTAAACTCTGGGTGCCCTTATTTTCGACACGTGCAGCTAGTAGTTTTGGTTTTTGCAGATTTGTATTCACAGGATTCTGATTTACAGCTGGAACGATGCTCGGAAAGCTCTGTATCCGTGTATTACTTTCAGTTGTGCTTTGTATTATTTTCCGCTGCTATGTAATTTATTGTAATCTCTGATATTTGTCGAATGTATAATATTAATCTATACTCTGTATATTCTTGTATTCTGATGGAATTGTTGTAATAGCAATGAAATGTTCTTCTGTTTGCATTCCAATTTGTCCTGTTCTCAAAACGATCAGGGGTTTCGAACGGTCTTGGTCGGTTTAACGATCGATTCGGATCGAGCGAAATTCCTTGCCGTTACAGTTGGTATCAGAGCTTTGGTTTACAGAGCTTGAGAACAAGACACACTAGAACCGAATGAAAGAATTCATCAGATATTGGATTAGTAATATCCAATTAGAATGACTCGTTAGAGATAGGATCAGTAGTATCCTAGAACGAGTGTGAAGAGTATATTTTTTCAAATGAAAACAATTTTGTTTTGAAAATTTAAATCGTTTTATACGTACTTGAATATTTATTTATTTTGAATTTGGACAATCCAATATATAAATATTTTGCATATACGCGTCATGAACGTATATTCGAAGTTTTAATATACTGGATAGATATAGAATCACAATCTAGTCGCCCGGACATGATTCTGATGATGGCGCGCCATCACCAGTATTTATTTTCGTGTTTCGAAGGTGTGATATCTATATATTTCCATTAGACTGGTGTGAGAACCAAAATATAGATAGGTTTATTTGTTGTGATTTGGCATCAAAACATGATTTTCTGTATATGTATCAAAATTGTGAATTTGGTATTCTAATTCACTAAAAGATTGATGGTTGTGTTGTTTGTTTATTTGTTTGATAATTTTGAACCATTTAGCCTAATTGTACCAAATAGTGAATTGTATTGAAAATTGGTCGCATTTGCTTGCATATACACGTACTTACATTGAACATGTCATAGCAAGGAGGCTAGAGTAGAAGAATAAAATTTGTTTGCCCGACAAATAGGTACATATTTACTATAATTTACTGTTTTGTTTGGGTGATGATGATTTTATGAGCCGATTGGCTAGCCGCTTGGCTTTTTCTTTTTCTTTTTGAGATCAGAGGGCCTGTATGGCAATTTCGTGATTTTCCCGGTGCTCCCGGTGCAGGGGAGGTTATGGCGAAATTTTTCAAAAATTTAGGGTGTTAGCCAAATTTTTGAATTTTTTTGAAAAGTTCTTAGAAACTGAAAAGTTGAAGAACTTAAGCCGTAATCAAAATAATGGAAGTTGAGTTGATTAGTAAAACAACTTCCGGCTTCGTTCCTTTTCGAGGACGAAAAGTTTTAAGTGGGGGAGATTGTAACAACCCGGAAATGCGAGCCAGTTTAAAATTTATATGTTGGAAATTTTAATGTATTTTGAATATTTAAAATAGGTTATTTTAAATAATCTCGGCAAGGAATTTATTTTGAATATAATTCAAACCAATATATTTATATAGATCGTCGTTAGAATATAAAATTTTATTTTAATTATAAAAGGAATTGAAAATGGCGCGGTAGTTCGATAATTCGATTTCAAACTTCAAATGAATGTACCGGGTGCAAAATAAACCGGATTTTAGCGAAACCAAAAATAATAGAATCTATTTGAGAATATCTTTCCCACGAATCCGAAAAATCAAAATTTCATAGCGGGGTTCAAAAGATATGTCCAGTTGAAAATTCTGAATAGTCGCTATGGAATTCAGGCCCTTAAAAATGGAAATTTTACAAACGACCTCGGATTTCGACGAAACCACTTTTGTTGGATCTGTGACCTCAAGTTATTGCTTGATTCGAAATTTCATAATTTTTCGAATCAATATGTGAGCGGGGCAAAGGAAAACGCGTTTGACCAGTTTAAGTTGATTTTAATCGACTGGAAAATGGCCATTTTTCAAACGGTCTCAGAATTTGACGAAACTAGTTTTGTTAGGACCGTATCGTCAATACGAAGCTAGAAAATATTTTTCGGGAATTTTTCGAGTTAGTATGTGACCCCAGTAAATTGAAATGCACGTTTAAATTCAGTATATAAAGTTATATGTTGATTTTGACGGAAATTGATCGAAACAGCCGAACTGGCTTACGATACATATCCCATTGTGCTCGGAATGAGGGTAATACGCTAGGGGCGACAGTCGGTGGGTTCGATTTGGGGTTCAAATGGAAAATATCACTTTTAAAGATTAAATAAATAAATAACATCTTGGTCAACTCCTTTTCTCTCTCCTTACCCCCTCCTCACGTTCCCTCCTTCAAATCGAAACAGAACAAATAAAAAAAATATCGCTGCTCAGGAAATCGCGACCCCCCCTCTGTAGGTCGTCGCGCCGCCCTGGCCAGGCGCCGGCGACCCACTCCCACTAGGCCGCGACCACCCCTCCGCCCTTGGCCCCCTCCGCGACGTCAGCCCCCCCTCCACTGTTGAAACTCGAAAACCCCTTAATTCGAACCCAATTCAGACCACGCCGGCCACCTCAACGCCACACACCCCCACCCGACCGCACTCCATCACCAACATCCGTCGTACGCCTCTCCTCTTCCCCCCATTCGAAAGCCAAAGTAAGTTTTTACTATTTTTCCATATTTTATTTTATTTAGTCATATGACTGACCTGGAGTTTATTGTTTTAACCTAAACTCTGGGTGCCCTTCTTTTCGACACGGGCAGCAAGTAGTTTTGGTTTTTGCAGATTTATATTCACAGGATTCTGATTTACAGCTGGAACGATGCTCGGAAAGCTCTGTATCCGCGTATTACTTTCAGTTGTGCTTTGTATTATTTTCCGCTGCAATGTAATTTATTGTAATCTCTGATATTTGTCGAATGTATAATATTAATCTATACTCTGTATATTCTTGTATTCTGATGGAATTGTTGTAATAGCAATGAAATGTTCTTCTGTTTGCATTCCAATTTGTCCTGTTCTCAAAACGATCAGGGGTTTCGAACGGTCTTGGTCGGTTTAACGATCGATTCGGATCGAGCGAAATTCCTTGCCGTTACAGCCGTGGGACTGGTGTGAGAATTCTATACTTAACTTATCTAATAAGTAGGCTAATCATAGGACCACGCCGCTAACGCGGAACGGGTTTACTCCATTGTATTGCCAGTGCATAAATAAAGTAAATCGTCAAATAACGCAATGCTTTTTAGGAAAATGAATCTATTATAAGACCCAGGTCCCATCACACAATGCAACGCACACCAGAGGATAGGGTTTTACCTTATAATGGTCAAAAGATGCTTGATACGTAAAACGATATTATTATGTGTATATATATTTAAAACAGTTCAAATATAATATCAATCCTAGATGGCATAGATACCATCTACTATGTCGCCATACTAGTTATACAATCAAAACTGCAAGGGCGTATTGGAAAATTGGGTTCCATCATGAGTCAAGGCTAGGGAGGAGCTCCTGACCGATTCGAGACACTCTAGCAATGCCTCAGGATTCAGACGCTGGCGAAACCTTGGATACAGCAGGGCCGGTCCACAAATACTTTAGTGGATTAGTTATGCCTGAACACACGCTCCCCGATCCTATTGGACCTACAAATCAGCCGAGGGCGACCGATAAGAATAAACAGAGGGATCGCAAAAATTCCATCAACCGCATAAGCAAATGTCGGACTGTGTTAAAGCCCAGCACCACTTCTAGCTAGAAAGAAACGTGTGCACTCCCTGCGTTCCCTTCTCCCATTTTAAACTCAACCGGTGCGTGAGGCTCGCGAAGTCACGATATACACAAAGCTATGCCTAAATAGACTGTGCTTTGATCATCAACCACAAAGCCTGCTTTTCAACAAAACCTTGATCATTTTCATCTTAGCATGTCACATTGTCAGACCCTACCATATTATTGATCATCTACCAATATATATATAACCTCTAAGCTCATACGTCTTAGAGAAGGGTGATAAGTAAAGAATAAATTCTCCACCACCAAACAGAAATATATAATCAGTAGCGTTCAACAAATACAGTAGAAAGGAATACAATGTTAGACACACAATCCATTTACAAGTCCGCTCCGGTTCTGAGCGAAACAATGTATCCGTCGATCTCCAAATGCGTTTGGAGGATCATTACTAAATACCTTGACTTGGAAGGCTAATCCCAATTCAAGATACCGGTCATCATCATCCCAACGATGTGAAAACCTTCGGTCTTCAATCACCGTCTTCATCTTCGACTCTTGATCGTCGTGATGATTATTCAGAATGGGTTAAACTCGGTCTTTCTAAATAACTCGCGTATTTTTTGATTAAAAAGTAAATATTGGAAAATCACACATTACGCCACATTCCAACTCAGAGTATTCTTTTAACAAGATATTCAATTTAAAAGATTCTCATTAATTTTATCAAAGATATACTCTGAAAATAAAATCTTAAGTCTTCCTTATAGATTTATTAAAACTCCAGTTTTGATTTGATTTCAAAAATCATTATTACAAGGTCATTTATTTCAAATCTATAAAATAGATTTATAAATTCCAAATAATAATTTCAATGTAAATTGGATTAAAGGACAAATGTCGTTTAAAACACCGTCCACGATAAATCCACTTCACATTTCAATTTATTTCATATCACAAAATATATAATTGCAAATCCTAACAATCTTTTAAAAACATATTTTAAAATAATCATAAAAATATTCTTTATATAAAAGATTCTAAATGAGAAGTATTCTTTATTTTACAAATTCTTTCGTTTACAAATATTCTTTGTATTAACATATAGTTGATTAAAAACATATTATGAAAATATATGCAATTTATATAAAAAGGATTTCTAATGTAAAAATATTCTTATTTAAAAGAACACCTGGATCGAAATGCGACTCAATCATTCACCATATAATTTGGATTATATAGATTTCACGCACATCATATATATGACAATAACAGTATAATCATCAAGTCATCCATTACATCCAAAGTGTAATTTCCATTGTGTAAGCGTTAAAATTAAATAATAACGCTCATCTCAGCCTGTCGATCTAACGATCAGCATACAACTGAATATTGGGATTAGTTTATGTAAAATTTCATCCCAACACCCGTGTGGGGTTTTACCATCAAACAAATAATAAACTAATTTGTGCACTTGGGCGATGTGTGAAAATAATCGTCCCAATCACATAAACAGGTCGGGTAACTTGTGAATGGAAGTGTAATACACAATATATATAGCTATGACAAACGAATAATTGGTTTCAACAAATGTAAATTGACATAAGTAAATAATTGGTCTTAACTAGTGTGAATTGACAAAAGTGAATATTTGTTTTAACTAGTATAAATTGACTAAAATGAATAGTTGTTTTTAACTAATGTAAATTAACAAAAATGAATAATTGGTTTTAACTAATATAAATTTACGATAGTGATTAATTTGTATTTCAATTCTAATATAATATTACAGTGCTATATTTTGATTCATTCCTTTAATTTAGACAAAATAAGTGTTTTTGTCTACTTTACTTTAATGATAAAAATGTGAATGTTTAGTTATCCATTCTTTTCAAAAGCTTAAATAAACATTTTCAATTCATTCTTTTTGAAGTGACAAAAAGAACTCATTTTATTACATATAAGACATTTGACAAATTTGCTCTTTTCATTTCATATAGAATTGCAATAAGAATGCATTTCTAAAAATTATTCTTTCTATCAATATTTTATTCATATCAAAATTATAAGTCAAAAATGTAACTTTCATATTGATGTTTGGTTTGCATGTAAGATTGCAAAAAAAAAAAATGAAGCTTCTATTTAATGTTTTATTTTCAACAAGGAAAGCAATTTACAAATGTCACTTTTTATTTAAAAGTATATTTGAGTGAATGTAAAAAAAGGAATTCATTCCCAATGTGTATTTACATTAGTGAATGTAAATAAAGAAACAAATTTTATTTAAATGTGTATTTGCATTAGTGATTCCCACTAAAAGAACAATTTTTCCTTACAAAAATATATTTGCCTTAATAAGTGCAAATAAAAGAACTAATTTCATTTTCAATGTATTTTTACATTGGTGAATGTAAATAATAGAATAAATTTTGGTTTCAACATATATTTGTATTGGTGAATGCAAATAAAAGGGTAAATTTTATTTTCAATGTATGTTTGCATTAGTGAATGCAAATAAAAGATTGAACTCAAAATTTCAATTCTAGAATAACATAAAAAGGGTATTCCGTTGTTTCACACTTTTCTATGTGTTCTAATAACAAAAGAATCCTTTTATTTGTTTATAATTTTCTATACATTCTAATAACATATAAAAGAATATTTTGTATGTAAATATTTTTCTATGTATTCTAATGTCAAATAAAAGTGAATTTTATTTGTATAGTAAATACTAATTTTAAATGACAAATAAAAGGTAGATTTTATTCGTCTAATAAATTCTGAGTTTCAAATGACAAATAAAAAGTGAATTTTATTTGTGCAACAAATTCTAAGTATATATTTGTGTTGTAGCATGTATATAAAAAGATGGACTTTATTTCTATGTCATATTTGTATTGAAAAATACAAATAAAACGATGAACTTAATTTCTATGTTATATTTGTATTGGAAAATACAAATAAAAAGATGAACTTTATTTCTATGTTATATTTGTATTGAAAAATACAAATAAAAAGAAGAACTTAATTTCTATGTTATATTTGTATTGAAAAATACAAATAAAAAGATGAACTTTATTTCTATGTTACTTCTGAAAATAATTTCTTATTTACATATAAAATGTAAACAAAATTGTTACTTTCATTTCAGTAATCAAGTTTTGACAAAAATGATATTTCCAATTCAATACTCAAGTTTTGATAAAAGTGATAATTTCAATTCAATAATAATGTTTTGGCCAAAAATGTGATCTCCTATTTCAATACTTATGCTTTAACCAAAATGTTATTTTTATTTCAATACTTAAGTTTTAATCAAAATGTTATTTTTATTTCAATTTTATTTATATTGAAAATATAATCATTTTACTTCAATTTTAATTACATTGAAAAATGTAATCATTTTATTTCAATTTTTAATTACATTGAAAAATGTAATCTTTTTTTATTTATTTCTAATTACATTGAAAAATGTAATCTTTTTAATTTTCAACTAAATGACGGTAAAAAGAAAAAAAATGCCCTTTTTAAATCTAGCAGATTTAACAGGGCAAATTGTTCTTTTTATTCCAAACAAATCTCACGGTGAAATAATATTCATTTTATTCTAACTAATGACAGTTATGATTCGACTACCCAAATATGATAATTTTAATTATCTAATTATAACCAACATGAATACATACAATTCCAAACAGAGGTTCATCGCATTCACCAAACAATCAACATTTCAACAGATACATACAACACCAACAAGAATTATACATAGATTAAATATATAAATTTCACGATGTAATGAATAAATAATTAATTTACTTAAAATAGAATCTCACATTGATATGGCTGAAAATTCGACTGTCTCGGATTCAGCTCTGGTCTGCCCCATCACGAAGATCTCGGAAAGACGAGTCCAACGCAACTTACGGTTCGTCAATCGGCCCTCGTATGAAAGAGATATTGATTTTTAAAGATTGCATAAATTATATATTAAATAAATAAAATAATAAAATATTAAGACCTTCTTCTTCATCACGCTGTCTCGGCCGAACCCATCTCAACCTCCAATCCTACCTTGCGCGCGCCAATCCGAGGGTCTAGGACCCGATCAGACTCCGCCACACCAACCTCCTACGCGCGACCACCCTACGCCCCGACCTCCGTCACGCTCCGTGGGCCCCATCGCCTGAAAATCGAACCCGAACGCAGCCATTTCCTCGCCAGAATTCGCGAAATCCGTGCACCAAAACCCGATCATAACCGTATAGATTCGAAGCTCTCTGAATTCCCTTCGATTTGGTATATAATTTGTAGATTTTCATTGAACGGATTGGAAGGAATTAACATTAGAAGTTGGGATGTCTCTGGCCATTGTTAAAAGGGTAGGCGGCGGCTAAGAATTAGGGTTAGGGTTAAAATTTTTTTTATTAAATCATTGAAAAACGTGTTATAAAGGCGGATTTCTGGACTGTCTCAGAATTGGGCTTGCTTACTGTCGATCTTAACGTTTTGAGGCCTTCTGAACGCAATGGGACAGGTCTCGGGGTCCAATTCCGAAATCTGTAGAAATTTTATATAAAATCCCATTAAAAATTAATTAATTAAATATTGACCGTACATTTAAATATGTCGGGGCCACATATGACCTCTAAAAATTCCGAAAAAAATATTTTTTGCTTTCTTATGATGATACGGTTCTAACAAGACTAATTTCATCGAATTCTGAGACTGTTTGAAAAATGGCTATTTTCAAGTCGTTTAATTATAACTTAAATAGTCAAAACACATTTTCTTTTGCCACACTCACATATTAATTTGAAAAATTCTGAAAATTGAAACCTAGCTATAATTTGACATTCCGGTTCCAACAAAAGTGGTTTCGTCGAAAACAGAGGTCTTTTGAAAAATGACTATTTTCAAGGCCAATATATTTAATATTGAAAATACATTTTTAAACAAATAATTCCCGAAACTCAAAATATATAAGTGTTTATACTTTTTAAATGCAGAAACATCATTCCAGACTCAATGGAAGTGGTTTCGTGTCAAAATTCCTTCATATGTGAAAAGTAGCCTTTCGGGCCATATATATTATATATATAAATTCTACAGCAACCTTTCTAAATATTGAATTGGCCATAAATTTTGTTTCCCGCTAGGAAATTTCAATTCTAATTTATTTTGAATCCTGATTTATTTTGAATCCTGTACATTTAGTTAAAGTTCAAAATCAAATTTTAAAACTACCGCGCCTTTTCTAACACCTTTTATATTTATATTAAATTTATTCGTTTTAACTTCGATTAAAATAAATTCTAGCCATTATTATTTATATAAATTATATTATATCCTCAAAATTCATTAAAATTTTCTAAAATAAATTTTTTAAATTGGTTCAGAATTTGCGGGTTGTTACAGGTACCAAGGTTTGTTGGTTCATTTCCCGTTCTCAAGCGAGTTGGGAATTTAGCATGTAGAGTCGAATTACCAGACAAGATGGCAGGAATTCACAACGTATTTCATGTTTCCCAGTTAAGGAAGTTTGTGCACGACCATAATGTGACTATTTCACCAAATCAGTTGGACTATATCGAGGTAGAACTCGAGGTGGTTAGGAACCACAAGATGATTTGTATTGTCGGACACGATACGAAACAACTTCGAAGGAAGACGGTGAAACTACTCAAAGTCCAGTGGGGGTGGGAATGAGAAAGACTGCACTTTGAAAACAGAGGAGTGCATAAGAAAGTCATATTTAGAACACTTTGCCTGGTAAGTTTTTAATAGTGATAGTTCCTTCCCTCGTTAGTAAACCGCTTGCTAGGATAGGCATGTGTTTATTATGTATGTTTGATTGATTGCAAATAATTGATAGGCATGCGGGAACCTTTGATGTTTTGGTTATGGAATTTCGAGGGCGAAATTTCTTAAGGGGGGAGAATGTAATGACCCGCATGCTACGCATCGGAGGATCATAGAATATTTATTTCATTTTCATACGAAGTCATATGGCTGTGTAACTTTAGGGAACGACTATTGGGGTCATTCCCCCGTGTTCATGATTTTTGCCGATTTTTATATAACCGTTTTACCCCTAACTGATCTTGTTTTGGCCCTAACTTTTGATTGGTAAGGAGTTTTGACCTGAAACCACTTCCATTGGATCTGAGTGATGGTTTACCTTTTCGTAGAGTGGTCAAATTAGCCAAACGGACTTACCGTTTGGGAGTATGGCTGAAACAAGGTTTAGAAGGTGAAAAACAGCTTAACCGGGCCTAATTAGGTTGATTAGCAAGAGGGCCCATAACCCATTTCGGGATTAGGGTTATGGGAGGACTGAGATGAGTTAGTAAATCAGTTTTTATTTCATTTTCTAGACGCCACTTACAACCTTTGAACCCTAGCAATGGCCTCCACTTGCTAAAACACCCCAAATCACCTTCTAATCGCTAGTTAAGCCAAATCTACATTAAATCAAAGTGGATTAGCACAAAAATCGAGGTAGAGCTGCTGGAGTGTACTGGAATCCGAACCATTTTGTCCAAAATTTTCAGATCTATAGTTTGGTTATGGCTAAGGTGAGTGATTAGCATTGTTTTTACACTAATTACGGTTAATTAGGGGTAACTGGTATTAATTAGCCAATTTATACATTATTAAATTCTAGAAAAATGTTTTGAAATTCTTAAATATTATTTAGTGCCTCTGTTAGAAATTTGGGTTAATTCGGATAACTTTTGCTAATCCTATCATTAGTTGTGCTTAAACATGATTAAGGGAAAAAACATGGGTTTTTGGTATGTTTGATCCATATTGACATGATTATTTGTAGTTTTGGTGTTTATGGTTGATTATACATGTTACTGTAACTGTATGGTACGCTTTGTGATTGATTAAAACAGTTAGTATGGTCGAAAACGCCGTCGTATGGTGTAAAACAATCGCTGGAAAAGTTGCAGAAAATTATGCAGGAACCGGATCGGATCTCCCCCACACCCTGATCGTGAGGAATGATCACGAACCCCTACACCTCGATCGTGAGGAATGATCACGAACCGCACATCCCGACCATGAGGAATGATCACGAACCGCACACCCCGACCATGAGGAATGATCACGAACCACACACCCCGATCGTGAGGAATGATCACGGACCACACACCCCAACCATGAGGAATGATCACGAACCGCACACCCCGACCGTGAGGAATGATCACGAACCCCATACCCCGATCATGAGGAAGGGTGTGAACCCTCACACCCCGACCGTGAGGAATAGGGCGAACCCTAGGATGGCGAGTCGTGAACCGCAATCTGAAGCTTGGAGCTATGATCATGAGTCATGAACCGAACCACCAGGATGAAGGCCACGAAACGGGAGAAAGGCCACGAACCGAGCTCACCATCACGACCAGGGTATGGGTCACGAGTGGACCTCACGACCAGAAGGTGGTCCACGAGCAGGACCCAAGAACCATGCGAGTCACTAACCATGCATATCTGAACTGAAGTATGGACATTAATGGAAGCTTGGAGCTATGAACCGAACCAAATGGAGATCGAACGGGAATGATGACCAAAACTCAAGATGCATAGGTAGTCCAAGTGAGAAGTTATAGCTCAAGATCCAGATGGGAACCAACAAGTTAACTTCATGATTGGGCTTTGCTGCTGGATATGTGCGAAGGGGTTTTCGATACCTATAATTTTGGTTCACCACTATGAGACGGATTAGGAGCTTGTAGTGATAGTTATACGGGGTTGGACTCCGTTATGGCCCAAAGGATTAGGTGAACAAAGTAATGGGTATCGTATGCTTTACGCAGTGAGTGAGGGATGTGAGGATGGTTGCTATGCTTGATTTGTTTTCTATCTCTATGGCATGCACACCCCCTCCCCCGTATCCTTTCACCATATGCTAGTGTTACCTTAGAGCATTGTACATCTTGTTGTGCTGACTCTATGGTTGCAGGTCCAGGTTCAGGTATGATTGGGTTATACCTGTTATTGTTCTGTTTTTTTGCTTATCGCTCATACCAGACTTTTGTCTGACCCATATTTTTATGTCTCTTCTTATTACTCTGGGTGCTCCTAAACGAGTAGACTAGAGACATGTTAGGAGGTAATGCGCGAGTAGCTGTTCAGAGACGAGCAGGAGACTTTCACATATGATATACATATATACTCCCTGTGTTGTAGCTGGTCACTGCTTATGCATTAGTAGTGTACCTCTTCTTTCTTTTGCTTTAGAGACAGTAATTTGAAGTTGTAATAATGATGCTGGATCATAAGCTATATTATGGATTCTGCTGCTATGATGATTTAGTTTTCAGCTTATGCACTGTCTCGCCTTTTTTATATCAAAGTTATGTTGTTATTATATTTTATTCTATGCGCTGTGAGATATACTATAGGTTCCTTGTTAGTTCACATTCCCTTCTTTCCTTTCTTTGACGACCGTCCCGTGCTGGTTGGATCTTGGCCCAACGCAATTTCATTGAAAATGTCGGCTGGTGCGGGGCGGGTCATCGCAGAAGGCTTTAGTGTTATTTAGTTATTGTTTTCCGTTGTGTTGTAAGTGCTGTACTCTGATGATGTTATGTATATATAGAAAAAAATTATACTCCAAAAGTAAATATATATATATATATATTATATTTTGTTCTGCTGCGATGTGAGATTTTGTATTGTTATTTTTGTTCTTCTACCTTTTTTATAAAAAAATGACTCATATTTCTGTGATATTTGGGTTGGACGTGTAGTCTATTTAGTCAACTCAGATAGTATGGATTTACGGGCCATTACAGTTGGTATCAGAGCTTAGGTTGAGCAAATACCTAGGCTTTGGTGGGATTGTGCTCATTAGAGATAGGGTCAGCAGTACCGTAAAATGAGTTGAGTGTATATATACGAGAGCGTGTATTTGATATAAAATTGTTTTATATTATGTTGGTTTGTTTGTTGAGTGGTTTATTGATGCTGATCGAATTTTGGGACGCCATGAAGTCGATAGGAATTTCTAAACACTTGAACAGAGAAATTCGGCACAGTATTTTTTAAAGTGGGTAAATGAAATAATTTTACCCAAATTTTTTTTTTTGACATAGAAGTAATAATTTTCTGAAATTATTATAATACATGGGTGTGTTGATTTTTTATTTCATAATCAAATGAGATTATAAAATTTAAATGGTTATCTATAACCAAATATAACTTGTATATGAATGAAATATACAAATGAGATGAACTGGAATTGGATTTAAATCAGAGTTTGAAATTTAAATCCCAAGTATTTGAAAAAAAAAATCGAAGGAAATTAAATAATATAGCTTTGTTTTGGAAGGATTCTTGAATAAAAATCATTTTTGAATGGATTTTGAAAGTGATAATGCACTGAACTCATTTCAGTGGCTGGAAAATAATTTTGATGATGACTGCAGCATCATTAGTGTTCATTTCGAGTTTCTAAGTGATAGATTGCAACCTTAGAAAAGTTTTGATTGAAATTTGTTTTGAAATAAAGCAATTTGGATTGAAAATTCAAATGTATTGAATTTGAGATGGAAATAAATATATGTATGTATTTATATGATTTCTAGAGGATTTGAAATTAAAACCCGGGTATTTGAATGTAGAATTCAAATTTAACGTAAGCAAGTTAACGGAACTGAAGTAAAAGTAAATTGATTAGAATCAATTTGAATAAATTGGTGTTGGGCCAGTATGAATGGAATATGAATTAGATATGAATATATTATTGTAAATCATTCAGATTAAATGAATATAAGTACATATGGTGTGCTATATGAATGACAACCAAAAGTTTTGGTTGGAACTAAAATTCTAGAAATTTAAAGAGTCGAGATTTAACATAAGTGAGTTTTTGAAAAATTAATGGGTTGAAGCATTTTTCCTACCTTAGTAATTTCGGGGACGAAATTCTTTTAAAGGGGAAAGAATGTAATGACCCATACTTATGAACGATTTATTTTAAATATTTAATATAATTTAAATATTGAGTTGATAATATAAATGAATTTTTATATTAAGTTTCTGATTTAAAAATCGATTTTGATTTAATATTGAATATATTAATTTATCGTAATACGGAATATAAATGAGATCGAAGTTAAAAACTGAATCAAAACAATTTAGATGACCGGTATAAATTCTATTTGAATATATACAATGATAATAATAATAAATTATTATCAAGGAATTAATTGTTTTGAATTTAATTTATAACGATTTAAATTAATATCATATCTCCTCCAAACGACCAAATTAGACTTTGAAATCTATTCCAGTGTGTTCGGAATAGCAGTATAATCCTAGAAACGTCGGTCGCTATGCCTCAATAGGAGTTCGGAACCCCGAATATATTATTTTAAATTTAAACGGATAAGATTAATTTCAAATCAAATCAAATAATATTAAATGTTTGGTACTTAAGCCTATAACCTATAATGTATAGAGCAGACCTAAATACTTTACTGCTTAAGTATCCTCCTTTTATAAAATCACGATACCCTTTCTTTTTCCTTTTACACTTCATTCTTTTGCAAATGGTGTCGCAAGATTTAGGCAAGATAAAATGTCGCTTTCCTCTAAAAGAATAAATAAAAAGGGTCTGTTTCTCTTATAAATCAAATAGAAGAAAAACTCCCAATTGCCATTTCATTTTAGAACCGTAAGTCTCCCTGTAACTTCTTTTTCCCTATCCTCATTAAATCGAAATACCACTGGAAAAAAAAGAGAATCGAAAAAGGCCACGCATAAATCATTCAAACGAAAGGGGATATCGAGAACGAATTCGAATTCGAATTAGTAACAGGAGCAAAGTAGTAAGCGATGGAGGTTGGAGGATTTGTCGAGGCAATGGTCGAATTTCTGGGTCAAAGACACGTGCCGTGGCACCGCTCGAAGGAAATTTGGTTGACCACAATAAAACACGATGACTGCTACAAACCAAAGCCTCGATTTGGTATCGAAAGAGTATAAAGGGAAGATCATCGATGGAGTTGTTGGTGGTCTCGAACTGACAAAGGACGATGTTATGGAAGAATAAGGTTGATAAGGGTTGTAGGTGTTTTGCTGTTTGGGTTAAATTGTCGAACTGAGTGAAGAACTAGAGTTTGACATTTTTATTGAGTGCGATATGTATTTGGGAATGGTACGGTTTTAAGGGAAGGGAGGAAAACTGGTAACGAGGTGATGGAAATAGTTCACTGTTTGGGAAACTCAGTATTATCTTTAATGGATTTGGAGGATGATGGAAATCGTTCACTGATGGGAAAGGAGAATGGTGACTGGAGTGGGTGATCAAAGGTGGATAGCTGAGGTTTGCAATTTTGGTTTGATGCCGCGAACAACAATATGGTATTAAGCTTAAATAATATATTTTTTAATTAGAATTAGTTAACAACAATATAGTTCCTTCAAAACTTATAAACATGATATATAATTCATACTAGAATTACACGAAATGAAGTTAGTGGGATTCAAAGCTGTGAGGGATGGATAAATACAGTGTATGTTTCAAAAAGGTATCGTTGTATTAAATTCAAAGAAGAAGAAGAATTTAACAATGATTAAGGTAAACTAAATTATTCATTTAATTTATTTCTACAAGTAATGACTATTTAAAATGTGTATTCCAAATTTATAACGCATATATATGTCATGTAAAATAGGATTCATTGGCACCATGCCTGAAATAACTATGCAATGGAATTGAATTTGGAATTTTTGGAGTCGACTAAGATCAGCAATGGAATTTTAATTTAAATTGAATATAATTCGATTTAAATGGAAATCATATCGGATCTGCAATTAAAATCAGGTAAGTAAATCTCACTCATACTTTTATTTAGAATTATTTTATTCGTTCAAATTGTTGTTCGTTGGTTGTTTGCTTGCATTTACCTTTTTTGTGTGGCTATATTACAAGCATATATTAGTTATTTAGATTGGTGTTTGCGGTTATTATATATATTGGTGATTGGATAGTTCCCGCAGCGGATATCATTAGCGGATGACCCTATGCGCCCCCACACTATGATAGTGGATGATCTTCTATACCGCGATATCCTACCTCGAAGCAGGATAGGTATTATTTATGTTGGCTAACGTCTGTGGATGCAGGGAAACATGTTGGAGGGATCCAAGTGGATTCCTCAAAATTTATTATTATTTGTTTTCACATATATATTATCATATATTATGTGTTGATTGGTAATTGGGCGGTTTGATTGTTTAAATACCACTGGGCCTAAATGTTGATTATAAAAATATCGTGAAAGGATATTTTGTGATTTAAAATGGGAATCTATTTTTCTAAAAATAGAATTTCGAATTTCGAATGGGTTATAAAGATAGTAACTTGTTTTGAATAAATATAACAAGTATTGTATTTATAAACGATGTTTATAAATTAAATAATACAGGAAATTGAAGTGGTGAATTTATAAACGATGTTTATAAATAATATAGGAAATCGAGGAAAATTTATGAATGGTATTTATGAATAAAATGGAATGATTTTCATTGGATAATCAGGGAATTGAAATGAATTTAAAAACGGTGTTTATAAATGAAGTGGAAAAATTATTATTTGATAATTTGAAAATTTAAATTCAAATGTGAATTTAAAAATAGAAATGGGGAATCGTTTTAAAGAACAAAACAATGAAATTTATTCTGATGTTCTGTATATAAACTGAACTAAAATAAATCTGTAAGATTTATGATTTGAATTCGATTAGTTCAATTTTATTTAAATAAAATATGTTTAGAAAAATATTAGGATTATATTAATTAGAAGTTAAATTTAATATTAAAATCAATTCTATGTTATGTATAGATAAGTTAAAATAAATAGAATATTCCAAATAAGATTTCGGATTTTAAATAAACTTCGAAATGGAACTTGTTGGATATATACAAAAAGTAAGTTTATAAACGATGTTTGTAAATACAATGAATTAATTATCAAGAGATAATTTATCATTTTAAATTCAAGTAGGAATTTGAAAATAGAATTTGAAATCATTTCGAAAAGGAATAGATGGTTTTTATCTAGGAATTTAGAGTATAAAAGAATTCGGTTTCAAATAGATATTTGAAAGGAAAGCTTGTTTTAATTTTTAAAACAAGAAATTTAATTTATAAACGATGTTTATAAAAATAGGGAAATGAATTGTCATTGGATAATTTAGAAGTTTATATTTCAAGTATGAATTGAAAAGTGAACTGGAAAATGGTTTGAAATAGAACAATAAGTTTTATTCCGGAATTCGGCGGAATTCGGAATATAAACGGAATCGATTTAAATCCAAGTGAACTAAATTTGGAATTCGATTATATTGAATTTTATAAATAATTTATTTATAAAGGAATTAGAATTTAATATAGAAGATTGGATTATAAATAAATTTATAACTATGATATGAAATAATTGGCGATCTGGGATAATTAGAATTATTAAGTTGAATTGGAAAAGTTTAGTATATATTAAAATATATTAGGATGAAGTTAGAATTTATATATAAATGAAGTTTAAAACGTTTATATATTAAATATAATTAAAACGAACTCACCACAGCGCGGAAGTTCGTAATTTGGCGTTTTGAACTTCAATTGAGTATACAAGAATCAATTTTTGTCGGAATTCTTTGAAACAAGAATCATCAGGACCATTTGGATAATAATTTTCTAATGAAAGAGAAAAATCTGGATTTCGTCTTATAGATTTTGAGTTATGTCAAAATCAAATATTCTAAAAAGCAGCGCCATAATCGTTTAAAAACCATAACGGTTTATTTAAATAAATATAAGGATTTTAAGTAAATAAAAATCCAAATTTCCATTAGAAAAATACAGACTTAAGTTGTAAAATAAATGCGAAATCAAGTTGTGTAAATGTTGAATCAAAAATCAGATTTTAATTATTGAATTGGATTCACTAATTTAAAGAAGAATTAGTTAATCGAGTTTTTGATAAGAAATTGGGTGTTGGATAAGTGAACGTGATTTGTAAATTTATATTTGAAATCGAATATGAAACTTGAATTAAAAATGGAATTTGATTTGTTATAAGCAAGTTAAATTTTATTTGAACGTGATATGTTCAAATAAAAAGTGAAATATGCAAAACAGCTAATTAACGAATAAATTAGCAAATTGAGTTAAAAACAATTGGATTGAGTTGGAACAAATTGGGAATGGACGTATATGGGTTAGACCGATGTGGAATGAAGTGTATGAAGATTATAATTCATGCGCCCAACAAAAAGGCACACATTTAAATTCCATATGAGTTTTTATGCATCGAATCGGCAAGCCACTTCGGTTTTTGATTTTCTTTTTGAATGTAAAGGGCTTAGAGAGGCGAGTTGAGGTTTGAACTATCGACCAGTACAAAGGAGGTGCCGGCAAAAATTTTTTGGAAATTTAAGGAGTTAGAATATTTTTAAGAAAAAAAACTAATAGTTAGAAATCGATGTATCGATATGTGTAGAATTTGATAAAGAAACGAAATTAAAAATAGAATATTGTGAACAAAAAGGAAATCTGTAAATTAGGTTTGTTAAAGATAGAAAGAGAACCATATACACGTTTTTAAAATGAATAATTGGTTTTTATGGTGTTGTTTATTCGAGGCAAGTGGTCTTGTCTTTTTTTTGAAGTTAAGGATGTTTTCAGTCAAGGTCTGAGAGGTAGTTATACCCCAACTTGACTGATTTCATTATTAGCTGATAAATAACAAGATTGGGTCTCGAAGAGAGATGTCTAAAGAAGTTTAGTTTAATGAAATATTTTGGGTTGTTGTAACAGTGTTTTATACAACATTTGTTTTAACCCAAGGAAGTGGAATTTTGGAAATTTATTAAATAAATATTTCCTGAGCGTAGAAATGAATGGGTGTGAAAGAGATAAGTAATTGGAATGTTTTCCAATTATAAATAGAAGATATTTTCTACGTATAGAAAATAAAAAAGGTTATATATGGAAATGTTTTCCAAATAGTGTAAAAGGCTAAGATGATTGTTGAAAATATTTGGTTAACAAATATTGATAAGGAAATGGAGTAGTGATTTAATTAATGAAATATTAATTAAGTGCCCAGTGATTGTTTGATGCTATGAATGGATGTTTATTTTTCTTCGATAGTTAAATAACCGACTACCAAAGTGTTTTCCAATATCGTTATCAATATGGAGAGACCGGTTGGATTATTATCCGAGAACCACTCCGTACAGGCAGTAGCATTGCGAATCATATTATATGAAGATAATCGAAGACGGAGTAAAGTGAAAGGGCTTTTCCTATTAATCCTAGGTAGAAATTGCCTAAGATGGATTAATGGAAATGGTGCTTTCGGTTTCGTTCAATCCTAGAACGAACATATATGGATGAATATCTGACAGAGTATTTCCAATGATCGCATACGTTGGTCTGTATAAATATATGTATGGTGGCGGAGAATTTATTCTCTTAGCATAATATCTAGATTTATATTTGTGCAAATCAATTAGTGGTTAACGGAACTGACAATGTGGCATTTAAAGTGATTGTCTATCAATGAATGATAAGTAATCGTAGCCTCAGGCCTCAACAACCGGGAAATGACAAAAATCGGGCAGGCAGCATGGCTAAGTGGGTATCTCCCAATTAGGGTGTATTATCACCTATCTAGAGAAATTCATTTCATTCTTTATTCTATTCGATCCTGTCCCATTTGGGAAAACGGTTGCTGATCCCAACAGTTGGTGATATACATTCGAAACACTTAAGCGAAATGAGTTGTCGGTCATGTGTGGCCTGGTTACAAGATGTTCTTGTTGAACCGGTGTATTCTCCTCTAGAGATACACTATCAGAAGGTGGTTCCATACCTTGTCATAGTTGGAAATTCATTACCCAATAAGTGCCCGCGGTTTTGATTGTACATTATGTATGTGGGGCGTGAGATGAAAGCGTTCCACTAGATTTTTGTTTATTTAATTTAGACACTATTATAATATAAAAAGAGTTTTGATATAAAGATTATCGTTTTCTTCTAAATGGATTCGAAAGTTAAATCAATTGTTTTGGATTCTCATAAGGGAAAAACCCGTTCCGTGTTATACGGCGTGGTCTTATGAGATACCGTTTAATTTCTCAAACTGTTTTAAATTGTTTACTCATACCAATCCCATGACCGACCTGGAGTTTATTTTTTATGTTTTCCATAAACTCTTGGGTGCCCAAATTTGTATGGGCAGTTAAGTAGTTCAGGATTTATCAGATTTATCTAAAGGAGCTTGGAGCAGGAGGCTTTAGTGTTATTTAGTTATTTTTTTCCGATGTGTTGTAAGTGTTGTACTCTGATGATGTTATGTATATATTGAAAAAAATTGTACTCCAAAATTTGATATATATATATATATATTGTATTTTGTTCCGCTGCGACGGGATTTTGTATTGTTATTTTTATTCTTTTACCTTTTTCTGAAAAAAAAATTTGATTCGTATTTCTTTGATATTTGGGTTGGACATGTGGTGTATTTAGTCAACTCAGATAGTATGGATTTACGGGCCATTACAGTATATGTGTTGTCATAATTTCTTTCATATAGAATATGCACATTATTTTCAATAATCTTTTCCTAAAAATTAATTAATTTTATTGATGAATTTTAGTATGTGCATTAAACAAGCTCCTGAATAAGTTATGCCAAGCTACAATATCTATACTTATGTATATTATGCATAACTGAATAATATACTAGAATTTTGATACGGAAATTTGCGTGAAGTGCTTACTAGTCAGGTCCAATTATTTTAAAGGACACGACTTTTAAAGAATAAGTTTCAAGGACAAAAAAATGTCGCGACCGTTATTTTGGAATTCTGAAACTCTAGTCGATCATCATAAAAATGGTGATTTTCAAAAGCTTTTCATGTTTCAAATGAATATATTGAACGATTCCATTTTATTTTTACAGCGACAATCGATTGGACGAATCAATTAAACGAATCGATTGAATGATTTTATTGAACGAATCAATTGAACAATTTGATTTTCAAATGCTTTTCATTTTATGTCATGTGTTGATGAAGTGATGGAGGACTGTTGTGTTTTGATGATGGATGGTTGGTTTCAGAGTGCATAGAACTGCAAAACAGAGAGAAGATGGGAAGCAAATGGAAATCAATTTTAAAACAATAGTAACAATACTGCAAGTGCAATGTAAAATATAATTTTGTGTGGTGTGAATGCAGGTGCATTTCCGATTTTGTTACTAATAGTTATAATGTTCACGTAGTTGGTTTCATGTACTTCTTTTTGTATTTTCAGATAAAGATAAACACTTTTATCATTTTCAGAGAAGAAAGAACAACCTGCAGTAATGATACAACGGAATATTGGTTGGTTTATGTGATTTAACTATGAAACTGTCTTCTCATGTATATTTTTTTGATACAATGGAATACTAGCTTTAGGTGTCTGTCATGTATATATTTTTATATTTGTAAGATAAAGATAAATACTTTTATCTTTTTTAGAAAAGGAAGAACAACTTGCAATAGTGATCTAAATCATTTTGGCATACTTGAACTTTTTTTGTATACTGTGTACTATAGTAAAATTAAAATTGCGAACAATGCAAAAGTCGTAGCTATAGTTTTTAACACAAAAAGATAAATAAAAAGGAAGAACACCCAACGGCGTAATTTCCCACTGTTCTTTCCAGCTCCTTTGTACACAAATTTGCACAGCTTATTTATGGTTTTAACTCTGCAACAAAGAACAATTAACAAAAACCTAAGGTCACCAGAACAAACAAACAAAAAGCACGACTCTGCAAGTTCATAGCCATTCTATTTACAAGCGCAACAATAAACAATACGACTGTGACTATCATGGTAGACCAGTCTCCATGTCACTGCATCCACTAAATAACGCTTGTCGATCCTCGAATTCCTACAAAGGAAATTTGAATATGTATCACCAAGGATGAAATTGGAAAGAATGAAAAATAATTGATAAAATGATAACATATTTTTGATTTAGTTAGCCTACCATGAATTTGGAGTTATATGCTCTACTGTTGTAATTTATTATGTAACCAAATTTTGGCATATCTTTTGATATTCATAAACAACTAAAAGCATTTCGTTACAGATTATTATGAACTAAGTTGTTTGTACAAAAACATAAATGCTTTTATCTTTTTTATGCAAGCTTTAAATCAAGTTCATATGGTATGTAGTTAATTGTAAATAATGAGTAAAACATCAAACTTGTTTAACATGTATCCTTTTTTTTTCAAACATAAGTAGAGCTAAACATGTATTTATCTTTTTTAAATCCGAAGTTCAGTTTTGAAAAGATAGATGCAATTATCTTTTTTAAATCTGAAATAAATTAAGATATTCTACTAAACATTTAAAAATTGTTAATTACAAAAATGCAATTTTGTAATCAAAAGTTCAGTTTTATCATTAACATTGCATATTTGCAACTAACAATTAACACATGACATATATATTCATTTACCTTTTTTAAATCTGAAGTTCAGTTTTGAAATGATAAATGGATTTATCTTTTTTAAATCTGAAATAAAATAAGATATTTTACTAAACATTTAGAATTTGTTAATTACAAAAATGCAATTTGGTAAACAAAATTTCAGTTTTATCATTAACATTGCATATTTGCAACTAATAGTTAACACATGACATAAATATTCATTTATGTTTTTTAAATTTGAAGTTCAATTTTGAAAAGATAGATGCAACTATCTTTTTTAAATCAGAAATAAATTAAGATATTCTACTACATTTAAAAATTGTTAATTACAAAAATGCAATTTTGTACCCAAAAGGTCAGTTTTATCATTAACATTGCATATTTGCAACTAACAATTAATGTAACAACCCGGACAATCTGAACCAGTTTGAAAATTTTAATTTGGCTATTTTAGTGAATTTAAAATAATTAAAATAATAATGACGAAAAGTAAGTTTGGATCGATGTTTGAAAACGAATATAACTAATTTTAATTATAAACAAGGCCAGAAATGGCGCGGTAGTTTCAAAATTTGAATTCAAACTTTGACTGACTGTACCGGGTGATAAACAAAACAGATTTGTGTGAAACAAAAAATATTTAAATCTGTTAGTGAATATCTTTCTAATGAATCTGAAAATTCGAAGTTTCATAGCGGGAAGCAAAAGTTAAGGCTAAATGAATTTTCAGAAAGGTAGCTATAGAGTTTATATAGCCCGTGAAAATGGCCATTTTGCAAACGACCTCAGAATTCGACGAAACCACTTTTGTTGGATCCGGGATGTCAAATTATTGCTAGGTTTCAAATTTCATAATTTTTGAAGCTAGTCTGTGAGCGTGGCAAAGGAAAACGTGTTTGGTAGATTTCAACTAAATTGGATCGACTAGAAAAGGGACATTTTTCAAATGGTCTCAGAATTCGACGAAACTAGTTTGTTGGGACCGTATCTGTAAAAACCCGTAACTTCCCCGTAAAGGAAAGCGGCGGATAGTTCGAGAACAAGCCACAACAGAACGCATATAAAAGAACATTTCATTGTATATTACAACAATGCATCAGATTACAAGAATATACAGAGTATAAATGAATATTACACAGAAATATCAGAGATTTAAATTACATTTAAATACATCGCAGCGGAAAATAATACAATACACAACTAGAAGAGATATACGGATACAAAGCTTTCCGGATATCGTTCCAGCTGTAAACCAGGATCCTGTGAATATAAATCTGCAAAACCAAAACTACTAGCTGCCCGTGTCGAAAATATGGGCACCCAGAGTTTAGGTTAAAACAATAAACTCCAGGTCAGTCATGTGACTGGTGTGAGAACTAAAACAGTTATTAATCTTTATTTTAAAGTTAGGTAAATCAAGGGACCACGCCGTATAACACGGAACGGGTTTCCTCCCAAGAATACCAGTGCATAAAACAAACAGCGCAATGCTAAATTAAAAAAAATGAAGCTATTATAAGACCCAGTTCCCATCACACAATGCAACGCAAGCCGGAGGATAGGGTTTTTACCTTATAATAGCCAATGATGCTTGATACGTTTAAAACAAATCATTTGATACTATCATAAGTGCATAGTGTATAAAACAACTTCAAATCATAAGTATCAATCATAGGCGGTATGAATGCCCCATCCCACTATGTCGCCATACTAGGCTCTACAAATAAAACCGCAGAATCACGTATTTGGAAATTGGGTTTCCATCTATGAACCGAGGAAAAAGATAGTCCTCAACCGATTCGAGACAATCTAGCCTACCATGTCTCAGGAACAGCCGCAACTGCCCCCTGGATCGTCAGGGCCGGTCCACCGATGTGGATTATTATGCCTGAACAATACGTCTCCCCGCCCTTTGGGGCGCAAACGAGCCAACGAATGACTCCATCGGACCCGGATCGTCCGATCAAACCGAGGCGCCTCGCAACAGCAACAACCACATAAGTCAAACTCGTCAGGGCGTGTAAAACCACTGACGCCACTTTTAGCTAGAAAGAAACGCAAGTCCTCCCTGATGTCCTCTCCCGTTTTTGGTTCATACCGGGTGTGAAACTCGCGAAGCAAACGTTACACAAAGCTACGCCACAAAGGCCTTGCTTTGATCATCACCACAAGACTTTGCTTTTCAACAGAAGCCTCGATCAATTGCCACTTAGGCATGCCACACAGGCAATTCACTCCATGCGTTTGATATCCATCAATATATAACCCCTGAGCTCGTACGTCTCAGAGAAGGGAGTTAAGCAAGAGAATAATTTCTCCGCCGCCAAACAGATATATATTTAATAGGGATCAATCACACGGACTAAAATCCAATGTCAGACACACAGTCCATTTACAAGTCCGTTATGGGGCTGAACGAAACCGGAGGCACCTAGTACCCCGCATATCCATCGATCTCCAAGTACGTCTGGACGATCACCAACTGTTTCCATCTTCTTGGGTGTACAGCCCAATCAAGATCATCAGTAATCACCCAAACGACGTGAAGACTTCTGGTCTTCGACCATCGTCTTCATCTTCGACACCACGTCGAATCAGTTATTCAGAATGGGATAAACCCGGTCTTTCTGAATAACTCACGTATATATTATAAAAGTGTTACACAAACACAACCCACGCCTCATTCCAATTCAGAATATTCTTTTATTCAAATATTCCTATACTTTGGGAAAAGTTCCCATTAATTTTATCCAAGATAAATTCTTTAAATTTATTCTTTAATCTCCTTTGAATATCAATTCAAACTAGTCGGGATTAGCGAACCACACCGAAGTAATCATTTATTTTATTTCCCAATCCCAACCTATTCATCCCATGAAGTAAAACTGGTAATACTTCATATCTAACACCATAGTGTTATCGGTAAATTCAATTACCATTTCACGTTCAAATCTAATTAAAGATTTAACCATCGCCTGGAGCAAAACTGGTGATACTCCATTTTCGATCATTTCAATCTAATTAAAGATTCATTAAAACTCCACTTAGTTTTAATCTTTAACTGGGTTAAAGAATCAGTGTCATTTAAAACACGGTTCACGATAAACCCAAAATCACATTCCATTAATTATCGGGTTAAAGAACAAGTGTTATTTAAAACACTGTTCACGATAAATCCAAAACACATTTGATATTCAATACAAGGCTCTGAATAGAAAGTATATCGGCTTATATTCAATATCAAATTCTACGACTAACAAATGTCGTATTGGAAATAACGATATAAATATATATCTTTCAAATTTCCATAACAACATCTGTATAATCACGAATTCCGACATCGAAATATTCCGAAGACAATTTCGATTCAAATCCACTCCAATGCAATCATTGGAAATTTTGGTTATTTTCAAAACCCTTTTCAAATTCAATTTATTTATTTAAAAATAAATAGAATTATAATTCTAGTTCAAAACTAGTTCATTTCGATAAAAATCTATTTTTATCCTTTCAAATATGGAGTTTTTCATCCCAATCCTTTCTAAATCATTTCTTATGATTTTACACAAATTATTACTATTTTTAATAATTTTATCAAGGCCCTTACAGTCGATTTCCATCAATGGCCATCGAACTGCACTTACAGCGACCTTTTTCAAATTTGATTTGGACGTAACTCCAAATCCAACCGTTAGATTTCAAATTTCTAATATTCGTTAGAAAGCTCTTTTCGATACGAACCCAACGGTTCCGGTTTTAGGAGAATCCGACGGTCGGATCTCCCGAAATGTCCGTTTGAAATGAATGGTCGAAATTCACGAACTGCCGCGGCGCTGCGCGTTCTATTCAGGCCATTGTATTATATATATAATATATATAATATATTTCGTCAATTTCTATTTAAAACGAATTATATAAATAGTTTTAATATTCGTTTCAAAAGCAATCTCAACTTCCATTTCAATTCAAATCAAAATTGAATTCTTCTTTATAAATTCGTTTTAAAATTCATTTCTATTCAATTCAAATTTCAATTCAATTTGAATTCATTTCAATTCGCTTTCAATTCAATTTGAATTCGTTTTCAATTCATTTCGAAATCGTTTTCAATTCAATTCATTTCGAAATCGTTTTCAATTCAATTCATTTCGAAATCGTTTTCAATTCAATTCATTTCGAAATCGTTTTCAATTCAATTCATTTCGAAATCGTTTTCAATTCAATTCATTTCGAAATCGTTTTCAATTCAATTCATTTCGAAATCGTTTTCAATTCAATTCATTTCGAAATCGTTTTCAATTCAATTCATTTCGAAATCGTTTTCAATTCAATTCATTTCGAAATCGTTTTCAATTCAATTCATTTCGAAATCGTTTTCAATTCAATTCATTTCGAAATCGAATAAAATCGATATAAATATCGTTCACGTCAAAATGGCGTCAATCTAATCAACACGGCTTCATATATTGATATTTTCAAATATTCCACTTCGAATATTTCTTTTTCAAATATTCTATTTCAAATATTTCTATTTCCAAATATTTCTATTCAAATATTTTTATTTCAAAACTGGAATGAGGCCCAATCAATTACCATATAATGTTAATTATATGGATTTTCAAACATTACACCCATATAATAGCATCGCAAAATAATCAGCCATCAACCAAAGTGCACTACACTGTATAAGCATCAAATATAGATATCTAACGCTTATAACAGCCTGTCAATCCATCGATCGACATATTTAATCAATCAGGATGAGTAAACTTCAAATTTCATCCCAACACCCGTGTGGGGTTTCAAACAAACAAATACAGATTTTATTTGTGCAGTTGAGCGATGTGTAAAATTTATCGACCCAATCAATGTCCTTCAAATAGGTGTACATAAACAAACCGTCTGGTTTGTAAATGAATATTCATTTATTCACATTCACGTTAAAAATTTTATTTTTAACGATAAAACATTTTATTTTAACTTATGAATTTCTATTCAGTTCATTCTATAGATAAAATGATATTTTTATTTTTCTAAATTATTTTAGAAAATTTCGGCGGCATAACGACACGATACTAGAAACGGGACGAGGCCTAGCCTTATCCCCGGTCTAGTGAAGGCCCACGCCATTCACACATCAATCAAACCAATTTTATTTCACCAAGCACTTCAAATTTCAATCAAATAATCTAACTAATTTTTGCAACCAAACAAACAAGTCCATGGTCTGTGGACGATTGTGTCGGGTGCTACTAAGCACCGTCTGCATCCTAGTATATATATATAACTAGAAAATAAAATTGAAAGGTGAGAAATTCTCACCGAAAGCTATCCAAGCTCCACGGCACTTCATTTGCAGAAGTCTTCGTCGTTTCGCCTTTTTGTCACCTTCGTTGTCCGCTTTCACTACATATGTAAAAATCGAATTTTTACTTCAAAGTTCAATATATAAAAATCGAATTTTTACTTCGAAGTTCAATATATAAAAATCGAATTTTTACTTCGAAGTTCAATATATAAAAATCATATTTTTATTTCGAAGTTCAATATATAAAAATCATATTTTTATTTCGAAGTTCAATATATAAAAATCATATTTTTATTTCGAAGTTCAATATATAAAAATCATATTTTTATTTCTATGCAATATATAAAAATCACATCCTAATTCGCTTCTTTTACAATTTAAAAATTGCTCCTTTTTCAAGTTAAAAATCGCTAATGTTATAGTGAAAAAAAAATCAGATTTTTAAATCACCTAAACAAATGAAAATAAAGTAGAAACTCACCGTCGAGCGAAGAAGAAGGAAAAGGGGGGGGCCTGCGCTGTGCTGGCCGACTAGAGGGGGTGCTGGACTGCGGTTTGAATCAGCAGTGGAGGAGCTCACGGTGGCGTCAACGATGGTTGCTGGGTTCGTCGGTGGCGGTCTTCGAGGGGAGCGTGGTGGTTTCGGTGACTGGGGGCTAGGGTTCGCGGGTCTGTGGGCTTGGGGAGGCTGGAGGGGCTGTCGAAGGGGAGAGGGGTGCGATCGGAGGTGGGGTGGCCGAAGGGGGTTCTCGCCGTAGTGGTGGTGGGCGGCGCCGCCTGGGGGGGGGGGGGGGCGCGTCAGCGAGTCTCGGGAGCGGCGGTTTCTTTTTTTTTTTCTGAATCAGTTTTGGGTAAGAGAGACAACGTGAGGGGGCCTTAAGGGAAGAAAGGTTGACTTTTTTTTTATTATTTTATTTATTTTTAAATTTTGAACCTTATAAAGTACCCTTTCCATTCGAACTCGAAATCGAATCCGCCGACTGTCGTCCCTAGCGTATTACCCCCATTCTGAACACAATGGGATATGTATCGCAAACTGATTCGACTGTTTCGATCAGCTTCTGTTTAATTTACATTTAAATCACTATATTGAATTTTAAACGTACATTTCAAATTACCGGGGTCACATACGAACTTTAAAAATTCCTGAAAAATATTTTCTAGCTTCGTATTGACGATACGGTCCTAACAAAACTAGTTTCGTCGAATTCTGAGACCGTTGGAAAAATGACCAATTTCCAGTCGATTAAAATCAACTGAAACTGGTCAAACGCGTTTTCCTTTGCCACGCTCACATATTGATTCGAAAAATTATGAAATTTGAAACCTAGCAATAACTTCACATCCCGGACCCAACAAAACTAGTTTCGTCGAAATCCGAGGTCGTTTGCAAAATGTCCATTTTTAAGGGCCTGAATTCCATAGCGACTATTTAGAATTTTCAACTGGACATATCTTTTGATTCCCGCTATGAAATCTTGATTTTTCGGATTCGTTGTAAAGATAATATCAATTAGATCCTAATGTTTTTAGTTTCGCTAAAATCCGGATTGTTTTACACCCGGTACATTCAATTGAAGTTTGAAATCGAATTATCGAATTACCGCGCCATTTTCAATTCCTTTTATAATTATATATAATTATTTACATTCTAACGACGACGTATATAATATATACGATCGAATTATATTCAAAATAAATTTTCCGGTCGATTTTATTTAAAATAATTCATTCTAAATAATCAAATTCGTTAAAATTGCCAAAATAAAAATTTTAAACTGGCCCAGATTTTCGGGTTATTACAATCTCCCCCACTTAAAACTTTTCGTCCCCGAAAAGGAACAAAGTCGAAAGTGGTTTGATTAATTAACCCTACGCTCGATCTGGCTTCCTTTCTTTAACTCTTTAGTTTCTGAGAATTTTCAAAAATTTCAAAAATTTGGCTAACACCCTAAATTTTCGAAAAATTTCGCCATAACCTCCCCTGCAGTGGGAGCATCGGGGAATTTCAAATAGCTTCCCCGGTCTTTCAGATCTCAAAAAGAAAAAGAAAAAGCCAAGCGGCTAGCCAATAGGCTCATAAAATCATCATCACCCAAACAAAACAGTAAATTATGTAATAAACATGTACCTATTTGTCGGGCAAACAAATTTTATTCTCTGCTCTAGCCTCCTTGTTATGACCTGTTCAATGATATATATGTATATGCAAGCAAATGCAACCAATTTTCAATATAATTCAATATTTAATGCTATTAGGCATAATGGTTCAAAATTATCAAACAAATAAACAAACAACACAAACATCAATCAATTAGTGAATTATCATTTCAAATTCATAATTTTGATATCTATAAAGAAAATCACGTTTTGATGCCAAATCACAACAATGTATTCTAGCTATATTAGTTTTGGTTCTCACACCAGTCTAATGGAAATATATAGAAAATCACACCTTCGAAACTCGAACATAAATGTTGATGATGCGATCGCTATCATCAATATCATCTTCGGGCGACTAGAGTGTGATGCTATATCTATCCAATATATTAAAACTTTGAATATACGTTTGCAAGGCGTATATGCAAATTCTTTATATACCGAATTGTCCAAAATCAATATAAACAAATAATCAAATACGAATAGTTGATTTAGATTTTCAAAACAAAATTTGTTTTCATTTGAAAAATATACTCTTCACACTCGTTCTAGGATACTACTGATCCTATCTCTAACGAGTCATTCTAATTGGATATTTCTAACCCAATATCTGATGAATTCTTTCATATGGTTCTAATGTGCCTTGTTCTCTGCTTTGTAAACCAAAGCTCTGATACCAACTGTAAAAACCCGTAACTTCCCCGTAAAGGAAAGCGGCGGATAGTTCGAGAACAAGCCACAACAGAACGCATATAAAAGAACATTTCATTGTATATTACAATAATGCATCAGATTACAAGAATATACAGAGTATAAATGAATATTACACAGAAATATCAGAGATTTAAATTACATTTAAATACATCGCAGCGGAAAATAATACAATGTGAAGACCCGCAACTTCCCTGTAAAGGAAAGCGTCGGATAGTTCGAGAACAAGACAAAACAGAACGCATACAGAAGAACATTTCATTGCATATTACAACAATGCATCAGATTACAAGAATATACAGAGTATAAACAAATATTACACAGAAATATCAGAGATTTAAATTACATTTAAATACATCGCAGCGGAAAATAATACAATACACAATTAGAAGTAGATATACGGATACAAAGCTTTCTGGATATCGTTCCAGCTGTAAACCAGGATCCTGTGAATATAAATCTGCAAAACCGAAACTACTAGCTGCCCGTGTCAAAATAAGGGCACCCAGAGTTTAGGTTAAAACAATAAACTCCAGGTCAGTCATGTGACTGGTGTGAGAACTAAAACAGTTATTAATCTTTATTTTAAACCATTCGGTAAATCAAGGGACCACGCCGTATAACACGGAACGGGTTTCCTCCCAAGAATACCAGTGCATAAAACAAACAGCGCAATGCTAAATAAAGAAAAATGAAGCTGTTATAAGACCCGGGTCCTATCACACAATGCAACGCAAGCCGGGGGATAGGGTTTTCCCTTATAACAGCCAAAGAATGCTTGATACGTTTTAAAACAAATCATTTGATACTATTATAAGTGCATAGTGTATAGAACAACTTCAAATCATAAGTATCAATCATAGGCGGCATGAGCGTCCCATGCCACTATGTCGCCATATATAGGTTTACAAATAAAACCGCAAAGTCACGTATTTGGAAATTGGATTTCCGTCTATGAACCGAGGCAAAAGATAGTCCTCAACCGATTCGAGACGCTCTAGCCCGCCCCTCAGGAACAGCCGCAACTGCCCCTTGGATCCTCAGGGCCGGTCCACACGGAGTGGATTATTATGCCTGAACACTACGTCTCCCCACCCTATGGGGTGTAAGTCTGGTCCGTCAGCCGACCAGAATGCATCGGCCGAAACCGATATAACCGAGGCGCCTCGCAACAGCAACAACCACATAAGTCAAACTCGTCAGGGCGTGTAAAACCACTGACGCCACTTCTAACTAGAAAGAAACGCAAGTCCTCCCTGAGGTCCGTCTCCCGTTTTTGGTTCATACCTGGTGTGAAACACGCGAGGTAAACGTTACACAAAGCTACGCCACAAAGGCCGTGCTTTGATCATCACCACAAGACTTTGCTTTTCAACAGAAGCCTTGATCATTTGCATCTTAGCATGCCACACAGGAAAACCATCCTATGCAACCGATATCAGTCACACAGAATGAAATCCGATGTCAGACACACAGTCCATTTACAAGTCCGTTCTGGGTCTGAACGAAACCGGAGGCACCTAGTACCCCGCATATCCATCGATCTCCAAGTACGTCTGGACGATCACTAACTGTTTCCATCTTCTTGGGTGTACAGCCCAATCAAGATCATCAGTTATCACCCAAACGACATGAAGACCTCCGGTCTTCGACCATCGTCTTCATCTTCGACTTATCGTCGTATCAGTTATTCAGAATGGGATAAACCCGGTCTTTCCGAATAACTCGCGTATATTCTAAGTAAGTGTTACACAAACACAACATACGCCTCATTCCAATTCATTAGTCACTAACCGTAAATTAATCAAGAGAATAATTCCCCAAATATTAACCCCGAAGGCCGAAACCAACATCAGATCAATATCCAGAAAACCATTCTGCTTGGCTAACCGACAGTTAGTTTCTAAATTTCACATTCAAATCTAATTAAAGATTTAACTATCGCCTGGAGCAAAACTGGTGATACTCCATTCTCGATCCTTTCAATCTAATTAAAGATTCATTAAAACTCCACTTAGTTTTAATCATTATCTGGGTTAAAGAATCAGTGTCATTTAAAACACGATTCACGATAAACCCAAAATCACATTCCATTAATTATCGGGTTAAAGAACAAGTGTTATTTAAAACACTGTTCACAATAAACCCAAAAATCAATACCAATTCAATTCCAATTAAATATCATTTAATTGGTACACTTCATTAAATCTAAATAAAAAGATTTAATCTTTTCTCAACTGGGTTCAAGAACAGTGTTAGTGAAGACACCATTCACGACAAACCCAAATCACATTCCATTAATTATCGGGTTAAAGAACAAGTGTTATTTAAAACACTGTTCACGATAAACCCAAAAATCAATACCAATTCAATTCCAATTAAATATCATTTAATTGGTACACTTCATTAAATCTAAATAAAAAGATTTAATCTTTTCTCAACTGGGTTCAAGAACAGTGTTAGTGAAGACACCATTCACGACAAACCCAAATCACATTCGATATTCAATACAAGGCTCTGAATAGAAAATATATCGGCTTATATTCAATATCGAATTCTACGACTAACAAATGTCGTATTGGAAATAACGATACAAATATATATCTTTCAAATTTCCATAACAACACCTGTAATATCACGAATTCCAACATCGAAATATTCCGAAGACAATTTCGATTCAAATCCACTCTAATGCAATCATTGGAGATTTTGGTTATTTTCAAAACCAATTCAAATTCAATTTATTTATTTAAAAATAAATAGAATTATAATTCTAGTTCAAAACTAGTTCATTTCGATAAAAATCTATTTTTATCTTTTCAAATAGGGAGTTTTTCATCCCAAACTTTCACAAATCATTTCTTATGATTTTACACAAATTATTACTATTTTTAATAATTTTATCAAGGCCCGTACAGTCGATTTTCAACAACGGCCATCGAACTGCACTTACAGCGACCTTTTTCGAATTTGATTTGGACGTATCTCCAAATCCAACCGTTAGATTTCAAATTTCTAACATTCATTAGAAAGCTCTTTTCGATACGAACCCAACGGTTCCGGTTTTAGGAGAATCCGACGGTCGGATCTCCCGTAATGTCCGTTTGAAATAAATGGTCGAAATTCGCGAACTGCCGCGGCGCGGCGCGTTCTATTCAGGCCATTATATTATATATATAATATATATAATATATATTTCGTCGATTTCTATTTAAAACGAATTATATTAATAGTTTTAAATTCGTTTCAAATTCTATTTCAACTTCTATTTCAATTCAAAGCCAAAATTGAATTCTTCTTCATAAATTCGTTTTAAAATTCATTTCTATTCAATTCGAATTTCAATTCAATTTGAATTCATTTCAATTCGCTTTCAATTCCATTTGAATTCGTTTTCAATTCAATTCATTTCGAAATCGTTTTCAATTCAATTCATTTCGAAATCGTTTTCAATTCATTTTGAATTCGTTTTCAATTCAATTCATTTCGAAATCGTTTTCAATTCATTTTGAATTCGTTTTCAATTCATTTTGAATTCGTTTTCAATTCAATTCATTTCGAAATCGTTTTCAATTCAATTCATTTCGAAATCGTTTTCAATTCATTTTGAATTCGTTTTAAATTCAATTCATTTCGAAATCGTTTTCAATTCATTTTGAATTCGTTTTCAATTCAATTCATTTCGAAATCGTTTTTAAAATCGATATAAATATCGTTCACGTCAAAATGGCGTCAATCTAATCAACACGGCTTCATATATTCCTTTATTTTCAAATATTCTATTTCAAATATTTCTTTTTCAAATATTTCTTTTTCAAAACTGGAATGAGGCCCAATCAATTACCATATAAAATTAATTATATGGATTTTCATACAACACATGTATATAATAGCATTGAAAATAATCAACCATCAACCAAAGTGCACTACACTGTATAAGCATCAAATATAGATATTCAACGCTTATAACAGCCTGTCAATCAGTCGATCGACATATTTAATCAATCAGGATGAGTGAACTTCAAATTTCATCCTAACACCCGTGTGGGGTTTCAAACAATCTAACACATATTTTATTTGTGCAGTTAGGCGATGTGTAAAATTTATCGACCCAATCAACGTCATTCAAATAGGTGTACATAAACAAACCGTCTGGTTTGTAAATGAATATTTATTTATTCACATTCTCGTTAAAAATTATATTTTTAACGATAACACATTTTATTTTAACATATGAATTTCTATTCAGTTCATTCTTTAAATAAAATGCTATTTTTATTTTTCTAACTTATTTTAGAAAATTTCGGCGGCATAACGGCACGATACTAGAAACGGGACAAGGCATAGCCTTATCCCCGGTCTAGTGAAGGCCCACGCCATTCACTCATCAATCAAATCAATTTCATTTTGCAAACCACAAAATTTGGAGTAAGGGTCTAACCTAGCCTTACTCCTTCGCCTTATAACGGCGCACGTTTAATCCTAATCAATTTATCGATTCGACTTTTCACACCACAAACCACATTCAAACCAATATCGCAATCAATCACCAAACAGTCAAACAAACAAGTCCATGGTCTGTGGACGATTGTGTCGGGTGCTACTAAACACCGTCTGCATCCTAGTATATATATAACTAGAAAAATAAATTGAAAGGTGAGAAGTTATCACATATAGCTATCCTAGCTCCACGGCTCTTCATTTGCAGAAGTCTTCGTCGTTTCGCCTTTTTGTCACCTTCGTTGCTGCTTTCACTACATACGTAAAAATCACATTTTTACTTCGCTATTCAATATATAAAAATCGAATTTTTATTTCGCTATTCAATATATAAAAATCGAATTTTTAGTTCGCTATTCAATATATAAAAATCGAATTTTTAGTTCGCTATTCAATATATAAAAATCGAATTTTTAGTTCGCTATTCAATATATAAAAATCGAATTTTTATTTCAAAGTTCAATATATAAAAATTTGATTTTGACTTCGCTTTCAATATATAAAAATATGATTTTGACTTCGCTTTCAATATATAAAAATATGATTTTGACTTCGCTTTCAATATATAAAAATCGAATTTTTATTTCAAAGTTAAAACCTTTTTCTTATTTCAAGTTAAAACCTTTTTCTTATATTAAATTTAAAACCTTTTTCTTATTTCAAGTTAAAACCTTTTTCTTATATTAAAGTTAAAACCTTTTTCTTATTTTAAACCTTAAGATAAAATCAGTTTTATATACTTTAAAAATTCAGTTTTTCTATACTTTTTTTTTTTTTTTTTAAATCTCAGTTTTTTTTTTCTTTTAAAAATCAGTTTTATACTTCTAAAAATTTCAGTTTTTTTCTTTTCTCTTTTAAAAATCAGTTTTATACTTTTAAAAATCTCAGTTTTAACTTTTTAAAACAAAACAGTTTTAAACCTTTTTTTTTATTATTATTTTAAATTTCCGAATTAAAATAAAATAGATAAATAAAATAAAAACTTACAGTCGGATTAGGGTCGGAGGGTGGAGGCGCAGAGGGGTCTGGTGGAGGCAGGATGTTAGCGCCGCTGGTCTCGGCGTCGGAGGTGGCATGGAAGCGTCGGGCTAGGGTTTGCTGAAGGGGATCGGGTTTGGGGCTACCGTTGCTCGAGTGGAGAGAGGCGATGGGAGGAGAGAGAATGGAGGAGGGTGGTGCGGCTTCGTCGGCGGCTCGAGCGTCAGGGGGGGGGGCGGCGGTGCTTTAGGATTAGGTTTCTTTTTTTTTTTTTTTTGCTTCTGGTAAATGATCGGGGGGGCCAACGAGGAAGAAAAGGGGAGGGAATATATTTTTTTTATTATTTTATTTTATTATTTAATTATTAAATTTGTAAAAATGTTGACTTTTACATACGACCTCGAAACGAGGTCCACCGCCTGCCGTCCATAGCGTATTACCCCCATTCCGAACACAATGGGATATGTATCGCAAGCTGATTCGACTGTTTGAATCAGTTTCCGTTAAATTTACATTTAAATCATTATATTGAATTTTAAACGTACATTTCAAATTACCGGGGCTACATACGAACATGAAAAATTCCAGAAAAATATTTTCTAGCTTCGTATTGTCGATACGGTCCTAACAAAACTAGTTTCGCCGAATTCTGAGACCGTTTGAAAAATGGCCAATTTCCAGTCGATTAAAATCAACTGAAACTGGTCAAACGCGTTTTCCTTTGCTACGCTCACATATTGATTCGAAAAATTATGAAATTTGGAATCTAGCAATAACTTAACATCACGGACCCAACAAAACTGGTTTCGTCGAAATCCGAGGTCGTTTGCAAAATTGCTATTTTTAAGGGCCTTATATATATAAAAATATATATAAATTCCACAGCGACTATTTCTAAATTTCAACTGGACATATCTCATCATTTATAAAGTGAAATCTCAGTTTCTCAACTTCGTTGGAAAGATATTCACTATTAGATTCCATTATTTTTGGTTTCACTAAAATCCGGATTGTTTTGCACCCGGTACATTCAATTGAAGTTTGAAATCGAATTATCGAACTACCGCGCCATTTTCAATTCCTTTTATAATTATATATAATTATTTTTATTCTAACGACGACGCGTATAATATATACGTTCGAATTATATTCAAACTAAATTCCTCGTCGATATTATTTAAAATAATCTATTTTAAATAATCAAAATTCGCTAAAATCGCCAAAATAAAAATTTTAAACTGGCCCAGATTTTGCGGGTTATTACATACAATACACAACTAGAAGAGATATATGGATACAAAGCTTTCCGGATATCGTTCCAGCTGTAAACCAGGATCCTGTGAATATAAATCTGCAAAACCAAAACTACTAGCTGCCCGTGTCGAAAATAGGGGCACCCAGAGTTTAGGTTAAAATAATAAACTCCAGGTCAGTCATGTGACTGGTGTGAGAACTAAAACAGTTATTAATCTTTATTTTAAAGTTAGGTAAATCAAGGGACCACGCCGTATAACACGGAACGGGTTTCCTCCCAAGAATACCAGTGCATAAAACAAACAGCGCAATGCTAAATAAAGAAAAATGAAGCTATTATAAGACCCAGTTCCCATCACACAATGCAACGCAAGCCGGAGGATAGGGTTTTTACCTTATAAAAGCCAAGGATGCTTGATACGTTTAAAACAAATCATTTGATACTATCATAAGTGCATAGTGTATAAAACAACTTCAAATCATAAGTATCAATCATAGGCGGCATGAATGCCCCATCCCACTATGTCGCCATACTAGGCTCTACAAATAAAACCGCAGAATCACGTATTTGGAAATTGGGTTTCCATCTATGAACCGAGGCAAAAGATAGTCCTCAACCGATTCGAGACAATCTAGCCTACCATGTCTCAGGAACAGCCGCAACTGCCCCCTGGATCGTCAGGGCCGGTCCACCGATGTGGATTATTATGCCTGAACAATACGTCTCCCCGCCCTTTGGGGCGCAAACGAGCCAACGAATGACTCCATCGGACCCGGATCGTCCGATCAAACCGAGGCGCCTCGCAACAGCAACAACCACATAAGTCAAACTCGTCAGGGCGTGTAAAACCACTGACGCCACTTTTAGCTAGAAAGAAACGCAAGTCCTCCCTGATGTCCTCTCCCGTTTTTGGTTCATACCGGGTGTGAAACTCGCGAAGCAAACGTTACACAAAGCTACGCCACAAAGGCCTTGCTTTGATCATCACCACAAGACTTTGCTTTTCAACAGAAGCCTCGATCAATTGCCACTTAGGCATGCCACACAGGCAATTCACTCCATGCGTTTAATATCCATCAATATATAACCCCTGAGCTCGTACCTCTCAGAGAAGGGCGTTAAGCAAGAGAATAATTTCTCCGCCGCCAAACAGATATATATTTAATAGGGATCAATCACACGGACTAAAATCCAATGTCAGACACACAGTCCATTTACAAGTCCGTTCTGGGGCTGAACGAAACCGGAGGCACCTAGTACCCCGCATATCCATCGATCTCCAAGTACGTCTGGACGATCACCAACTATTTCCATCTTCTTGGGTGTACAGCCCAATCAAGATCATCAGTAATCACCCAAACGACGTGAAGACTTCTGGTCTTCGACCACCGTCTTCATCTTCGACACCACGTCGAATCAGTTATTCAGAATGGGATAAACCCGGTCTTTCTGAATAACTCGCGTATATATTATAAAAGTGTTACACAAACACAACCCACGCCTCATTCCAATTCAGAATATTCTTTTATTCAAATATTCCTATACTTTGGGAAAAGTTCCCATTAATTTTATCCAAGATAAATTCTTTAAATTTATTCTTTAATCTCCTTTGAATATCAATTCAAACTAGTCGGGATTAGCGAACCACACCGAAGTAATCATTTATTTTATTTCCCAATCCCAACCTATTCATCCCATGAAGTAAAACTGGTAATACTTCATATCTAACACCACAGTGTTATCGGTAAATTCAATTACCATTTCACGTTCAAATCTAATTAAAGATTTAACCATCGCCTGGAGCAAAACTGGTGATACTCCATTTTCGATCATTTCAATCTAATTAAAGATTCATTAAAACTCCACTTAGTTTTAATCTTTAACTGGGTTAAAGAATCAGTGTCATTTAAAACACGGTTCACGATAAACCCAAAATCACATTCCATTAATTATCGGGTTAAAGAACAAGTGTTATTTAAAACACTGTTCACGATAAACCCAAAACACATTTGATATTCAATACAAGGCTCTGAATAGAAAATATATCGGCTTATATTCAATATCAAATTCTACGACTAACAAATGTCGTATTGGAAATAACGATATAAATATATATCTTTCAAATTTCCATAACAACATCTGTATAATCACGAATTCCGACATCGAAATATTCCGAAGACAATTTCGATTCAAATCCACTCCAATGCAATCATTGGAAATTTTGGTTATTTTCAAAACCCTTTTCAAATTCAATTTATTTATTTAAAAATAAATAGAATTATAATTCTAGTTCAAAACTAGTTCATTTCGATAAAAATCTATTTTTATCCTTTCAAATATGGAGTTTTTCATCCCAATCCTTTCTAAATCATTTCTTATGATTTTACACAAATTATTACTATTTTTAATAATTTTATCAAGGCCCTTACAGTCGATTTCCATCAATGGCCATCGAACTGCACTTACAGCGACCTTTTTCAAATTTGATTTGGACGTAACTCCAAATCCAACCGTTAGATTTCAAATTTCTAATATTCGTTAGAAAGCTCTTTTCGATACGAACCCAACGGTTCCGGTTTTAGGAGAATCCGACGGTCGGATCTCCCGTAATGTCCGTTTGAAATGAATGGTCGAAATTCACGAACTACCGCGGCGCTGCGCGTTCTATTCAGGCCATTATATTATATATATAATATATATAATATATTTCGTCGATTTCTATTTAAAACGAATTATATAAATAGTTTTAATATTCGTTTCAAAAGCAATCTCAACTTCCATTTCAATTCAAATCAAAATTGAATTCTTCTTTATAAATTCGTTTTAAAATTCATTTCTTTTCAATTCAAATTTCAATTCAATTTGAATTCATTTCAATTCGCTTTCAATTCAATTTGAATTCGTTTTCAATTCATTTCGAAATCGTTTTCAATTCAATTCATTTCGAAATCGTTTTCAATTCAATTCATTTCGAAATCGTTTTCAATTCAATTCATTTCGAAATCGTTTTCAATTCAATTCATTTCGAAATCGTTTTCAATTCAATTCATTTCGAAATCGTTTTCAATTCAATTCATTTCGAAATCGTTTTCAATTCAATTCATTTCGAAATCGTTTTCAATTCAATTCATTTCGAAATCGTTTTCAATTCAATTCATTTCGAAATCGTTTTCAATTCAATTCATTTCGAAATCGAATAAAATCGATATAAATATCGTTCACGTCAAAATGGCGTCAATCTAATCAACACGGCTTCATATATTGATATTTTCAAATATTCCACTTCGAATATTTCTTTTTCAAATATTCTATTTCAAATATTTCTATTTCCAAATATTTCTATTCAAATATTTTTATTTCAAAACTGGAATGAGGCCCAATCAATTACCATATAATGTTAATTATATGGATTTTCAAACATTACACCCATATAATAGCATCGCAAAATAATCAACCATCAACCAAAGTGCACTACACTGTATAGGCATCAAATATAGATATCTAACGCTTATAACAGCCTGTCAATCCATCGATCGACATATTTAATCAATCAGGATGAGTGAACTTCAAATTTCATCCCAACACCCGTGTGGGGTTTCAAACAAACAAACACAGATTTTATTTGTGCAGTTGGGCGATGTGTAAAATTTATCGACCCAATCAATGTCCTTCAAATAGGTGTACATAAACAAACCGTCTGGTTTGTAAATGAATATTCATTTATTCACATTCACGTTAAAAATTTTATTTTTAACGATAAAACATTTTATTTTAACTTATGAATTTCTATTCAGTTCATTCTATAGATAAAATGATATTTTTATTTTTCTAAATTATTTTAGAAAATTTCGGCGGCATAACGGCACGATACTAGAAACGGGACGAGGCCTAGCCTTATCCCCGGTCTAGTGAAGGCCCACGCCATTCACACATCAATCAAACCAATTTTATTTCACCAAGGACTTCAAATTTCAATCAAATAATCTAACTAATTTTTGCAACCAAACAAACAAGTCCATGGTCTGTGGACGATTGTGTCGGGTGCTACTAAGCACCGTCTGCATCCTAGTATATATATATAACTAGAAAATAAAATTGAAAGGTGAGAAATTCTCACCGAAAGCTATCCAAGCTCCACGGCACTTCATTTGCAGAAGTCTTCGTCGTTTCGCCTTTTTGTCACCTTCGTTGTCCGCTTTCACTACATATGTAAAAATCGAATTTTTACTTCAAAGTTCAATATATAAAAATCGAATTTTTACTTCGAAGTTCAATATATAAAAATCGAATTTTTACTTCGAAGTTCAATATATAAAAATCATATTTTTATTTCGAAGTTCAATATATAAAAATCATATTTTTATTTCGAAGTTCAATATATAAAAATCATATTTTTATTTCTATGCAATATATAAAAATCACATCCTAATTCACTTCTTTTACAATTTAAAAATTGCTCCTTTTTCAAGTTAAAAATCTCTAATGTTATCGTGAAAAAAAATCAGATTTTTAAATCACCTAAACAAATGAAAATAAAGTAGAAACTCACCGTCGAGCGAAGAAGAAGGAAAAGGGGGGGGTCCTGCGCTGTGCTGGCCGACTAGAGGGGGTGCTGGACTGCGGTTTGAATCAGCAGTGGAGGAGCTCACGGTGGCGTCAACGATGGTTGCTGGGTTCGTCGGTGGCGGTCTTCGAGGGGAGCGTGGTTGTTTCGGTGACTGGGGGCTAGGGTTCGCGGGTCTGTGGGCTTGGGGAGGCTGGAGGGGCTGTCGAAGGGGAGAGGGGTGCGATCGGAGGTGGGGTGGCCGAAGGGGGTTCTCGCCGTAGTGGTGGTGGGCGGCGCCGCCTGGGGGGGCGCGTCGGCGAGTCTCGGGAGCGGCGGTTTCTTTTTTTTTTTTCTGAATCAGTTTTGGGTAAGAGAGACAACGTGGGGGGGCCTTAAGGGAAGAAAGGTTGACTTTTTTTTTTATTATTTTATTTATTTTTAAATTTTGAACCTTATAAAGTACCCTTTCCATTCGAACTCGAAATCGAATCCGCCGACTGTCGTCCCTAGCATATTACCCCCATTCTGAACACAATGGGATATGTATCGCAAACTGATTCGACTGTTTCGATCAGTTTCTGTTTAATTTACATTTAAATCACTATATTGAATTTTAAACGTACATTTCAAATTACCGGGGTCACATACGAACTTTAAAAATTCCTGAAAAATATTTTCTAGCTTCGTATTGACGATACGGTCCTAACAAAACTAGTTTCGTCGAATTCTGAGACCGTTGGAAAAATGACCAATTTCCAGTCGATTAAAATCAACTGAAACTGGTCAAACGCGTTTTCCTTTGCCACGCTCACATATTGATTCGAAAAATTATGAAATTTGAAACCTAGCAATAACTTCACATCCCGGACCCAACAAAACTGGTTTCGTCAAAATCCGAGGTCGTTTGCAAAATGTCCATTTTTAAGGGCCTGAATTCCATAGCGACTATTTAGAATTTTCAACTGGACATATCTTTTGATTCCCGCTATGAAATCTTGATTTTTCGGATTCGTTGGAAAGATAATATCAATTAGATCCTAATGTTTTTGGTTTCGCTAAAATCCGGATTGTTTTACACCCGGTACATTCAATTGAAGTTTGAAATCGAATTATCGAACTACCGCGCCATTTTCAATTCCTTTTATAATTATATATAATTATTTATATTCTAACGACGACGTATATAATATATACGATCGAATTATATTCAAAATAAATTTTCCGGTCGATTTTATTTAAAATAATTCATTCTAAATAATCAAATTCGTTAAAATTGCCAAAATAAAAATTTTAAACTGGCCCAGATTTTCGGGTTATTACAATCTCCCCCACTTAAAACTTTTCGTCCCCGAAAAGGAACAAAGTCGAAAGTGGTTTGATTAATTAACCCTACTCTCGATCTGGCTTCCTTTCTTTAACTCTTTAGTTTCTGAGAATTTTCAAAAATTTCAAAAATTTGGCTAACACCCTAAATTTTCGAAAAATTTCGCCATAACCTCCCCTGCAATGGGAGCATCGGGGAATTTCAAATAGCTTCCCCGGTCCTTCAGATCTCAAAAAGAAAAAGAAAAAGCCAAGCGGCTAGCCAATAGGCTAATAAAATCATCATCACCCAAACAAAACAGTAAATTATGTAATAAACATGTACCTATTTGTCGGGCAAACAAATTTTATTCTCTGCTCTAGCCTCCTTGTTATGACCTGTTCAATGATATATATGTATATGCAAGCAAATGCAACCAATTTTCAATATAATTCAATATTTAATGCTATTAGGCATAATGGTTCAAAATTATCAAACAAATAAACAAACAACACAAACATCAATCAATTAGTGAATTATCATTTCAAATTCATAATTTTGATATCTATAAAGAAAATCACGTTTTGATGCCAAATCACAACAATGTATTCTAGCTATATTAGTTTTGGTTCTCACACCAGTCTAATGGAAATATATAGAAAATCACACCTTCGAAACTCGAACATAAATGTTGATGATGCGATCGCTATCATCAATATCATCTTCGGGCGACTAGAGTGTGATGCTATATCTATCCAATATATTAAAACTTTGAATATACGTTTGCAAGGCGTATATGCAAATTCTTTATATACCGAATTGTCCAAAATCAATATAAACAAATAATCAAATACGAATAGTTGATTTAGATTTTCAAAACAAAATTTGTTTTCATTTGAAAAATATACTCTTCACACTCGTTCTAGGATACTACTGATCCTATCTCTAACGAGTCATTCTAATTGGATATTTCTAACCCAATATCTGATGAATTCTTTCATATGGTTCTAATGTGCCTTGTTCTCTGCTTTGTAAACCAAAGCTCTGATACCAACTGTAAAAACCCGTAACTTCCCCGTAAAGGAAAGCGGCGGATAGTTCGAGAACAAGCCACAACAGAACGCATATAAAAGAACATTTCATTATATATTACAACAATGCATCAGATTACAAGAATATACAGAGTATAAATGAATATTACACAGAAATATCAGAGATTTAAATTACATTTAAATACATCGCAGCGGAAAATAATACAATACACAACTAGAAGAGATATATGGATACAAAGCTTTCCGGATATCGTTCCAGCTGTAAACCAGGATCCTGTGAATATAAATCTGCAAAACCAAAACTACTAGCTGCCCGTGTCGAAAATAGGGGCACCCAGAGTTTAGGTTAAAATAATAAACTCCAGGTCAGTCATGTGACTGGATTGAGAACTAAAACAGTTATTAATCTTTATTTTAAAGTTAGGTAAATCAAGGGACCACGCCGTATAACACGGAACGGGTTTCCTCCCAAGAATACCAGTGCATAAAACAAACAGCGCAATGCTAAATAAAGAAAAATGAAGCTATTATAAGACCCAGTTCCCATCACACAATGCAACGCAAGCCGGAGGATAGGGTTTTTACCTTATAATAGCCAAGGATGCTTGATACGTTTAAAACAAATCATTTGATACTATCATAAGTGCATAATGTATAAAACAACTTCAAATCATAAGTATCAATCATAGGCGGCATGAATGCCTCATCCCACTATGTCGCCATACTAGGCTCTACAAATAAAACCGCAGAATCACGTATTTGGAAATTGGGTTTCCATCTATGAACCGAGGCAAAAGATAGTCCTCAACCGATTCGAGACAATCTAGCCTACCATGTCTCAGGAACAGCCGCAACTGCCCCTTGGATCGTCAGGGCCGGTCCACCGATGTGGATTATTATGCCTGAACAATACGTCTCCCCGCCCTTTGGGGCGCAAACGAGCCAACGAATGACTCCATCGGACCTGGATCGTCCGATCAAACCGAGGCGCCTCGCAACAGCAACAACCACATAAGTCAAACTCGTCAGGGCGTGTAAAACCACTGACGCCACTTTTAGCTAGAAAGAAACGCAAGTCCTCCCTGATGTCCTCTCCCGTTTTTGGTTCATACCGGGTGTGAAACTCGCGAAGCAAACGTTACACAAAGCTACGCCACAAGGCCTTGCTTTGATCATCACCACAAGACTTTGCTTTTCAATAGAAGCCTCGATCAATTGCCACTTAGGCATGCCACACAGGCAATTCACTCCATGCGTTTGATATCCATCAATATATAACCCCTGAGCTCGTACGTCTCAGAGAAGGGCGTTAAGCAAGAGAATAATTTCTCCGCCGCCAAACAGATATATATTTAATAGGGATCAATCACACGGACTAAAATCCAATGTCAGACACACAGTCCATTTACAAGTCCGTTCTGGGGCTGAACGAAACCGGAGGCACCTAGTACCCCGCATATCCATCGATCTCCAAGTACGTCTGGACGATCACCAACTGTTTCCATCTTCTTGGGTGTATAGCCCAATCAAGATCATCAGTAATCACCCAAACGACGTGAAGACTTCTGGTCTTCGACCACCGTCTTCATCTTCGACACCACGTCGAATCAGTTATTCAGAATGGGATAAACTCGGTCTTTCTGAATAACTCGCGTATATATTATAAAAGTGTTACACAAACACAACCCACGCCTCATTCCAATTCATAATATTCTTTTATTCAAATATTCCTATACTTTGGGAAAAGTTCCCATTAATTTTATCCAAGATAAATTCTTTAAATTTATTCTTTAATCTCCTTTGAATATCAATTCAAACTAGTCGGGATTAGCGAACCACACCGAAGTAATCATTTATTTTATTTCCCAATCCCAACCTATTCATCCCATGAAGTAAAACTGGTAATACTTCATATCTAACACCACAGTGTTATCGGTAAATTCAATTACCATTTCACGTTCAAATCTAATTAAAGATTTAACCATCGCCTGGAGCAAAACTGGTGATACTCCATTTTCGATCATTTCAATCTAATTAAAGATTCATTAAAACTCCACTTAGTTTTAATCTTTAACTGGGTTAAAGAATCAGTGTCATTTAAAACACGGTTCACGATAAACCCAAAATCACATTCCATTAATTATCGGGTTAAAGAACAAGTGTTATTTAAAACACTGTTCACGATAAACCCAAAACACATTTGATATTCAATACAAGGCTCTGAATAGAAAATATATCGGCTTATATTCAATATCAAATTCTACGACTAACAAATGTCGTATTGGAAATAACGATATAAATATATATCTTTCAAATTTCCATAACAACATCTGTATAATCACGAATTCCGACATCGAAATATTCCGAAGACAATTTCGATTCAAATCCACTCCAATGCAATCATTGGAAATTTTGGTTATTTTCAAAACCCTTTTCAAATTCAATTTATTTATTTAAAAATAAATAGAATTATAATTCTAGTTCAAAACTAGTTCATTTCGATAAAAATCTATTTTTATCCTTTCAAATATGGAGTTTTTCATCCCAATCCTTTCTAAATCATTTCTTATGATTTTACACAAATTATTACTATTTTTAATAATTTTATCAAGGCCCTTACAGTCGATTTCCATCAATGGCCATCGAACTGCACTTACAGCGACCTTTTTCAAATTTGATTTGGACGTAACTCCAAATCCAACCGTTAGATTTCAAATTTCTAATATTTGTTAGAAAGCTCTTTTCGATACAAACCCAACGGTTCCGGTTTTAGGAGAATCCGACGGTCGGATCTCCCGTAATGTTCGTTTGAAATGAATGGTCAAAATTCACGAACTGCCGCGGCGCTGCGCGTTCTATTCAGGCCATTATATTATATATATAATATATATAATATATTTCGTCGATTTCTATTTAAAACGAATTATATAAATAGTTTTAATATTCGTTTCAAAAGCAATCTCAACTTCCATTTCAATTCAAAGCAAAATTGAATTCTTCTTTATAAATTCGTTTTAAAATTCATTTCTATTCAATTCAAATTTCAATTAAATTTGAATTCATTTCAATTCGCTTTCAATTCAATTTGAATTCGTTTTCAATTCATTTCGAAATCGTTTTCAATTCAATTCATTTCGAAATCGTTTTCAATTCAATTCATTTCGAAATTGTTTTCAATTCAATTCATTTCGAAATCGTTTTCAATTCAATTCATTTCGAAATCGTTTTCAATTCAATTCATTTCGAAATCGTTTTCAATTCAATTCATTTCGAAATCGTTTTAAATTCAATTCATTTCGAAATCGTTTTCAATTCAATTCATTTCGAAATCGTTTTCAATTCATTTCGAAATCGTTTTCAATTCAATTCATTTCGAAATCGTTTTCAATTCAATTCATTTCGAAATCGTTTTCAATTCAATTCATTTCGAAATCGTTTTCAATTCAATTCATTTCGAAATCGTTTTCAATTCAATTCATTTCGAAATCGTTTTCAATTCAATTCATTTCGAAATCGAATAAAATCGATATAAATATCGTTCACGTCAAAATGGCGTCAATCTAATCAACACGGCTTCATATATTGATATTTTCAAATATTCCACTTCGAATATTTCTTTTTCAAATATTCTATTTCAAATATTTCTATTTCCAAATATTTCTATTCAAATATTTTTATTTCAAAACTGGAATGAGGCCCAATCAATTACCATATAATGTTAATTATATGGATTTTCAAACATTACACCCATATAATAGCATCGCAAAATAATCAACCATCAACCAAAGTGCACTACACTGTATAGGCATCAAATATAGATATCTAACGCTTATAACAGCCTGTCAATCCATCGATCGACATATTTAATCAATCAGGATGAGTGAACTTCAAATTTCATCCCAACACCCGTGTGGGGTTTCAAACAAACAAACACAGATTTTATTTATGCAGTTGGGCGATGTGTAAAATTTATCGACCCAATCAATGTCCTTCAAATAGGTGTACATAAACAAACCGTCTGGTTTGTAAATGAATATTCATTTATTCACATTCACGTTAAAAATTTTATTTTTAACGATAAAACATTTTATTTTAACTTATGAATTTCTATTCAATTCATTCTATAGATAAAATGATATTTTTATTTTTCTAAATTATTTTAGAAAATTTCGGCGGCATAACGGCACGATACTAGAAACGGGACGAGGCCTAGCCTTATCCCCGGTCTAGTGAAGGCCCACGCCATTCACACATCAATCAAACCAATTTTATTTCACCAAGCACTTCAAATTTCAATCAAATAATCTAACTAATTTTTGCAACCAAACAAACAAGTCCATGGTCTGTGGACGATTGTGTCGGGTGCTACTATGCACCGTCTGCATCCTAGTATATATATATAACTAGAAAATAAAATTGAAAGGTGAGAAATTCTCACCGAAAGCTATCCAAGCTCCACGGCACTTCATTTGCAGAAGTCTTCGTCGTTTCGCCTTTTTGTCACCTTCGTTGTCCGCTTTCACTACATATGTAAAAATCGAATTTTTACTTCAAAGTTCAATATATAAAAATCGAATTTTTACTTCGAAGTTCAATATATAAAAATCGAATTTTTACTTCGAAGTTCAATATATAAAAATCATATTTTTATTTCGAAGTTCAATATATAAAAATCATATTTTTATTTCTATGCAATATATAAAAATCACATCCTAATTCGCTTCTTTTACAATTTAAAAATTGCTCCTTTTTCAAGTTAAAAATCGCTAATGTTATCGTGAAAAAAAAAATCATATTTTTAAATCACCTAAACAAATGAAAATAAAGTAGAAACTCACCGTCGAGCGAAGAAGAAGGAAAAGGGGGGTCCTGCGCTGTGCTGGCCGACTAGAGGGGGTGCTGGACTGCGGTTTGAATCAGCAGTGGAGGAGCTCACGGTGGCGTCAACGATGGTTGCTGGGTTCGTCGGTGGCGGTCTTCGAGGGGAGCGTGGTGGTTTCGGTGACTGGGGGCTAGGGTTCGCGGGTCTGTGGGCTTGGGGAGGCTGGAGGGGTTGTCGAAGGGGAGAGGGGTGTGATCGGAGGTGGGGTGGCCGAAGGGGGTTCTCGCCGTAGTGGTGGTGGGCGGCGCCGCCTGGGGGGGGGGGGGCGTCGGCGAGTCTCGGGAGCGGCGGTTTTTTTTTTTTTTTTTTTCTGAATCAGTTTTGGGTAAGAGAGACAACGTGGGGGGGGCCTTAAGGGAAGAAAGGTTGACTTTTTTTTATTATTATTTTATTTATTTTTAAATTTTGAACCTTATAAAGTACCCTTTCCATTCGAACTCGAAATCGAATCCGCCGACTGTCGTCCCTAGCGTATTACCCCCATTCTGAACACAATGGGATATGCATCGCAAACTGATTCGACTGTTTCGATCAGCTTCTGTTTAATTTACATTTAAATCACTATATTGAATTTTAAACGTACATTTCAAATTACCGGGGTCACATACGAATTTTAAAAATTCCTGAAAAATATTTTCTAGCTTCGTATTGACGATACGGTCCTAACAAAACTAGTTTCGTCGAATTCTGAGACCGTTGGAAAAATGACCAATTTCCAGTCGATTAAAATCAACTGAAACTGGTCAAACGCGTTTTCCTTTCCCACGCTCACATATTGATTCGAAAAATTATGAAATTTGAAACCTAGCAATAACTTCACATCCCGGACCCAACAAAACTGGTTTCGTCGAAATCCGAGGTCGTTTGCAAAATGTCCATTTTAAGGGCCTGAATTCCATGGCGACTATTTAGAATTTTCAACTGGACATATCTTTTGATTCCCGCTATGAAATCTTGATTTTTCGGATTCGTTGGAAAGATAATATCAATTTGATCCTAATGTTTTTGGGTTCGCTAAAATCCGGATTGTTTTACACCCGGTACATTCAATTGAAGTTTGAAATCGAATTATCGAACTACCGCGCCATTTTCAATTCCTTTTATAATTATATATAATTATTTATATTCTAACGACGACGTATATAATATATACGATCGAATTATATTCAAAATAAATTTTCCGGTCGATTTTATTTAAAATAATTCATTCTAAATAATCAAATTCGTTAAAATTGCCAAAATAAAAATTTTAAACTGGCCCAGATTTTCGGGTTATTACAGTATCGTTAAAACATAGCTAGATTTATTTTTTGGAAATTTTTAGAATCAATATGTGGCCCCTGCAAATTGAAATGTACGTTCAAATTAAAAATTGAATGTTTTATATTTTAATTTGAAGGAAAACTGACTGAAACTGTCAAATAGGCCTTCGAAACATATCCCATTGTGTTCGGAATGGGGGTATTTAGCTAGGGGCGACAGTCGTTTGGTTTGGATTGGGGTTCGTGTTTGACAAGGGGTATTTTCGGATTTTTAAAATTTATAAATATAAAAAAAATCTCATTGGTCGGTCAACGTTCTCTCTCCCCGCTTTCTCTTTCTCCCTCCCCCGATCGACGACGGAAACCGCTCCTTCCTTCCCTCCTCCTTTTCTTCCTCGACACGCAATGATAACCAACGCTCCAGTTGAACTTTTTGAAGTTCCCACTCTCCTCTCCAAATCCATACCAATTGCTGAATTTTTCATTTAGTATATCGTTCGTTTGAAGCCTCGAAAGTGGAGTCGTTTCAAGCCAGATTGGGCCTTCACCGCCGCGCCGAGTTGAGCGACACTACCCTCGAAATGCGTGCCATTCCAAGCTCTTGGACGCTATAAAACCTGATCGGCCTGAACTGCTACGGTTTAGGCAAAATCTGGTGACCTAGTTTTGAACGAATTTTGAAGGTAACGGCTGATTTTAAATTAATCTATATTATAGCACTTTAAAGCGCTGCTGTAACGACCCGGAATTTGGAGCCAATTTAAAATTTTATTTTAAGGAAATTTTGATTAAAAAAAAGCGTCAGAATTTAAAATTTTAATTATTAAACTATTAAAGAAAAAAGAAAAAAAAGTGTATACAATAAAATTCCTTTTTATTTGTATATGTGAAACATAGAAATTGTGTCCATGATAAATTCTTAATGTGAATTTAAATTCTTAATGTAAGCATCTAATTTTGCCACAATAAATTCTTGGTGGGGTAATTTAATCCTTAAAACCCAGTGTAATATGGTAAAGACTATCATACTGATCCTAACATCATTTTTTTCATAAATAAACAAATTGATTGGAAAGGATAATTAATTAAATCTTATATATAGTCACTTTGCCCTCTCCCTTTAATGTAGATTTTAAAAACATCTCCCTTTCTTAAATCCATTTAATCCATGATACTATAAAAATATCTGAAAATGGTAAGTTGCCTATGTTGCTCTATAAAATCAAAATTAATGGCGCTGAAATGGAATGAATTGGCTTTTGTTAGAAACGTCTTTGCAAGTAAAAATTATTGCACCTAAAAACAGAAAGAAATAATTATAGGATGAATTCATGTCAATTAGAACAATCTTTTTTAGATTATAAATATGGAAGGAAAAGAAAAAAATATTAGCCATAAAATATTAATACTAATCAATCACTCCTGTAACGAACTGGGATTTTCGACCCAGAAAATCAACATAATACCCATGTTAATTATTCAGGCATCGAACATTCCAGATCATTAATAGAAAGAAGTTAGAGGGTGAGAATAGATAAGATAGAAAATTAGAATAGAAGAAGAAGAAGAAGAAGAAGAAGAAGATCACCACAGAACAGAATCAGAGTGATACGAATCTCATAGCGGAACGAATAAAATATATTATACAACATAACTTTGAAATAAAAACAGTATATATATGCAACAACATTATCAGAGTACAACACTTAAACATAGCGGAAATAACAATAGCTAGATAATCCTGAAGCCTCCTGCTTCAAGCTCCTCCGAATGTATCTGTAAAGACCTGAACTACTTGACTGCCCGTCCAAATTTGGGCACCCAAGAGTTTAGGGAAAAACAAAACAAAATAAACTCTGGGTCAGTCATGGGACTGGTGTGAGTAAACTCAAATCATTGGTTTAAATTTTCAAAATCCTTTTCCGAAAGAAAAGATAATCGTAAGACCGATCCACACATAAACACGGATGGTTTTTACCTTACGATAACCCAAAACAGTTTTGGAAATCAATACTTATCTGATATTATAATAATGTCTAATCACAAGTAATTAGAATCTAGCAGAACGTTTGCATCTCACGTTCCACATATATAGTATGCAAACAAAAACCGCAGGCGCTTATTGGAATTTGGATTCTGACCTTGACAAGGTATGGGACCACCTGCCGATAGTGTATCTCTAGAGGCAAATACACTGGTTTCAACAAGAACATCTTGCAACCCGGCCCTCACATGACCGACCACTCATTTCGCTTGAGTGTATCGAATGTATATCACCAACGGTTGGGAGCTACCCACCGTCTTCCCGAAAAGGGACAGCATCGAAATAGACAATAGAATGAAATGGATTTCTCTAGATAGGTGATATACACCCTAATGGGAGCGACCCACTTAGCCATGCTGCCTGCCCGATTTCTGTCATTTCCCGGTTGATGAGGCTTGAGGTCATTACGTATCTTTTGAAGCACTTGACCACCATTCACTTTGAATGCCACATCGTCATACCCGTCAGATCACAAATTGATTCCCCAAAAATACCACGGGTATAAAGCTAAGAGAAACGAATTCCTCCGCCACCAAACGTAAGTACGTTTGAAAAGATCAACTTACGCGATCCGTTAGATGTACTCTGTCAAACATTCGTCCATTTACGTTTGTCCTGGGACTGAACAAACCGAAGGCACTATTCTGTAAACATGATAGCCCTTGCATAACTCCGTCTTCAATATTTGATCGCAACGCTATCGTCCATACAGAGTGGTTTTCAGATAAGGAATCTGATCCCGGTCTCTCCGTATTGACGATGGAAAAATGGTCAAAAACTTCGATTGTCGGTGATTTAACTATCAAAGAAAAACAGGTGTGCAACCAATGATATTATTTCCGGATGGAAACTCTATCGATCAATCAACATTCCACATTTTTTGCTTTCAATAAATTTATCTTTAATTTATCCATCTCCCCATTTCTATCTATTTGTAAATTCTTATTTTCTAAATTTTGAAAATATACTTTATAGATCATCAGGGAAACATTACCGTATTTACTTCCTTTTCTTATTTCCTATATTGGAAAACATTTCTGATCCTTATTTGGAAAACATTTCCAAATCTCCTTTACTGGATTTAAACAGATATTTAAATTAAACATCGTCATGCCAACTCTTAACCATTACGGTCATTAGCTCAATTCACTTAACCACTTTCACTATCGAACCTTATTCACTTCTTAGTTAAAACTGAAGTCAATCAAGTTAGGGTATAATTACCTCTCAGACCTTAAGTGAGCGACATTTCTAACCTCGAAATAAACAAAGTTCAAACTTCAAATCTTTTGACAAACTTCGAATAACTTATATTCGATTACCATTCTCGAATCAACCATATTCGATAACTTTACTTTGAATAAGCAATATTCAATAATTCTACTTTGAATAAAGGATATTCGATTAATTCCCTTTTTCTAACTCGATTCAATTTACTAATACCCAACTAACTCGAACTTGATTTGTTCCATTCGAATAACCCTAATTCGATTTAACTCCAATCGACTTACTCTAATTGATTAACTCTAACTGGTTAACTCTGACTGACTAACTTTAACTGCTTAACTCTACTCGACTTACTCTAACTGATTACGCTGATCGACTAACTCTAGCTTAACTAACTCGACTTATTTAACTCAATTTGATGAACTCGGCTTAATTAACTACGATTTGATTTAACACCATTCGCTTGACTCTAGATTGCAGCGATCACAATGGTTACGCCTGATTCCCTCAGGAAACATCCGACCGCCGTAGGCTATCTGTAGCCCTGCAAATTTCGCTAACAGTCATACGAAATGGCAACACATCCTAAATAACTATGGTTGAACATCTTTATCTCAAATAACTATATTCAATTAACTCTAATTGAATACCAATATTCAATTAATTTCTAATTTGGTTAACTCTATCTATCGATTCTTACGTCTCTATATAAATCCCGACTTATATATTCTATTTATCAAATGATAAATATTTCATTTAATTTAAAAAATATTATTTATAAATTATTCTTTCCAATGTATCAGTCAGAATGGATCCTATTTTAAAACTTTGCTTTAAATTCATAACCCGTTATACCCGTGTGCGAAGCACGGGTCTAAATCCTTCAAATGTAAAATTCTCCTTTTCTACAATACTAGTCACTTTTCTAGTATTCCTTTTAAAATCAATTTATTTACAAATATTTCCTCTTTTTATTCTGTCTATTTTCAAATAAATATCCCTTTCAATTCTATTTGTAAATAGTTTACAAATATTTCTTTTCAATACCATTTGTAAATAATTTTACAAATACTCCTTTTCAAAACCATTTGTAAATAATTTTACAAATATTCCTTTTCAATTCTATCTATTTGATTTACAAATAAATATCCCTTTTTAACCTATTTATTTCCTAAATGAATAGTTTTCTTTTTATAAAATCTTTTGATTTTATAAATATTTCTTTTTCAATATAACATTGAAAATTTCCTTTTTAACATTCCAGTATTCCTTATGGTATTTAACGTACCATATAACAATGATCGGTATCATTCAACCATACAAAATCAACAATAGGTTTCATATCACATCGTATAACACAATATATGAATACAGTAAAATAATTGTTGAGGAACCCAGTTGGGTCCCTCCGACCTGTTGCCCTGCATCCACAGATGTCAGTCAACACAAATATAAAATATTTTGATAAACAGAGGCAATATTTCGATACGATTTATATATATCGTTATCGATAATTCCAGCCAACTGACTAGCAGTTCAACCAAACAACCAACACACAACAAAGCAACCAATAATTTCAATTCTAATAATACTTTATAGAAATATGAATTGATCAGAGTTAGTGAGAGTTACTCACATTGGACGGTGATCGTTAAATAATGATATATCGGTCATTGATTTGATTCAGGCGTTTAATTCCACCATAAATCCAAACGAGCTTGAATTCACTCCCGGTCAGTTCCATGTTGGAGCTCTCATCCATACGATCCCAACGGATCTTGTTTTGTTGAATTACGTCAAAATACGACAAAGATATGGATTTTAGAACTAGCATACTTAATTAAATTTAAATAAACTAAATGAATTTCAATTTGGGCCTTAACCTCTCAACTTGCGGCCCATCAGAGAACCCACCTGCTTCCTTCTTCCTCCTACAAAATGCAGTGACCTGCTCTTGACACTCCCATGCCATTTCCAGTTTTCTTGCAACCCTTTCTACCTCCACACATCACCGAAACCAAAAAGGAAAGTACCAATGTTCATCTCTTCAACTGCTCTACTCCTCCATCCAAGTTTTGATCCGACCGCACTCCTCCCTCAAAATGCGACAACCTGTTCTTCTCACGTTGATACCCAAATTCGATCGACATTTCCTTAATCGAAAACTCCTAAAAAAATCCAAAACCCAAGCTCTTCACTACCACAAACTCGAATCTAAACTCAGATCGAGCCATCTCTTCCTAAATCACGGAAAAACCCCAACCCTAGTTCTCCGACGCAACAAATCAACGAACGGAACCGTGATCGAATTCTGTGAAAACTATATACAAGTGAAGAGGAACCTCATAGGCAACTAATAAAGTTTTTTTGAGAAATTTAAAGATTTTTCTTGGATTGTTTGGATTTTCTAAGAGAGGAATTTTGTTGTGAGAAGTAAAGAGGACGGCGAAACTTAGTTTGACCATAGGAATGAGGTTGAATTAGGGTTAAGAGATGGTAGAGTATTTATAGGGTAGTATAATAATTTTTTTATTCGATTATTTTATTTCTTTATAAGCAATCGCTGCTTGTATACGCTATCTAAAAATCACTGTGAGCACATAGAATACCCAAAAATCATGAAAACGGACATGCAGCAACAGTTCGACATTGCGGACCCAACGAGACTGGTTTCGTCGAATTCCGACTCCGTTTGCTCACACAGCATATTTTTTAAGTCTGAAAATTGACTGTTTTTCACATTAAAATCCCGTACGGCCACATATTGACTTCAAAAATTACGGAAATTGAAATCTAACAATAATTTGACATTACGAATCCAACAAAATTGGTTTCGTCGAAAACTGAGCTCGTTTGCAAAAATGGCTATTTTTAAAGCTCAAAATAGACCATTTATATATATATATAAATATTTAAAAACATTTAAATTTAATATTTAAAAATAAATATTATCGCATATATTCGCAGTGGAATACCATACAGCTCCACTGGGATTTATAACTCGATATTTCAAAATTTCCAGTTATATCGATATCCGATTGACATTGAAAATCCTTTTATAATATAAATAAATTGTTATAAATAATAAAGGAATTCCACAGCGACTTTTCTAAAATTTGATTTGGACATAAATCAAAATCTACACGATGAAATCCTGATATTTCTCTTCCATCAGAAAGATATACTCCACCAGCTCCGCACGTTTCTTATTTCAGGGAAATCCGAGTTAAAACGGGCCCTGTACATCCAGTTGAAGTTCGAATCGCCAAATAGCGAACTGCCACGCTATTTTTAGCTCGATTATAATTAAATTAAAATTTATACGTTTCACTGTCGATTAGAGAATAAATTCGCCAATATAGTTCAACTCTAAGCTGGAATATATATTTCAAATAACCCAAATTCACAACACAGCGAAACTTCACTATTTTTTATTATTCCAGATTTAAATATATTATTCTACTATTTATTTTAATTAAATAAATCCATATAATTAAATTCCTCGACTAATTAATTCTCTAAATCACCTTAAATAATTAAATAAATTAATTAAATTACCCGGAAAAATGCGGGTCGTTACATTCTTGCCCCCCTTAAAATAATTTCGTCCTCGAAATTGCTAAGGTAGGAAACAAGCCCTATTAACTAGGTTAAAAATTATTCGTTTACTTCTTAAACTTCAGTTTTAACTGAATTAATTTATTCAAATTAAATTATTAATTAATTTCGATTAACGAAAATTTTCTAAAATTCTGAAAATTTTCTAACACCCGAAATTTTCGAAAAATTTCGCCAGCATCTCCTTTGTATCGGTCAATAGTTCAAACCCCAACTCGCCTCTCTAGGCCTTCACCAACCTAAAAGAAAACAAAACAGCCAAGCGGCTTGCCGATTCAGCGCATAAAACCTCATATGGAAATTTAAACATGTACCTTTTGTCGGACATACCCTTATATCCTTACACTTTACTGCCAATTCAGCATATACCAAAGTCATCCCAATCAATCTCCAATCATCTGTTCTCAAATCCAATCATCCAATTTCAAACCAAATCTCATTCTCGATCTCAAATTCCATTACCAATCTCAACTCTTAGTTACCCGTCTAATATACATAAACAAATTCATATCTCTCAAATCCAACTTTATTCGATATCATTCTATTTCAATTAAATTTCCCCTTACTGGTTTTAATTCAATTCCAGTTTGCTTTCGCCAAATTTCTTTAAATTTGTTTTTAATTCATACTATCTTCCTGGGTATTTTAAACAGATTAGTTTTTCAAAAATAAATTATTCCCTTTCGAGATTCAAAATAACTTTCTTTTTCCCAAAATAATTCGGAAACAAAATCTTTGGTAGTAATCCGTCACTTACAACTCGAAAATGAACACTGATGATGTGGCCAGCATCATCAGAGTTATTTCCCAGCTACTGAAGTGAGTTCAATCCTATATCACTTATCAAAACCAAATTTAAACACTTTCATTTTGAAATCTTTTTCAAAATATCATTCACGATACTTGTAAACAAATTAAAATCTCCCAGGATCTTAAAATTTCCTTATACTTAATTCAAATCCACTTACAAACATTTTTCTCATTTTCCAGAATTTTAATTCCAATTCTGATTTAATTCAGATTTAATTAATCTGCTTTCATATTATACGAACTCAAATTGGTTATTTATATAACCATTTTCATTATAATCAACCAACACATCCAACATACTATAATACTTCAAATATAAATATCTTCCTTTATATCCAAATACAATTTGGGTAAAATTATTTCATTTACCCTCCTTCAAAACATACTGTGTCAGTTTATCGTATTCGAGTGTTTGGTAGCCCCTATCGATACAGTGGATCAAACTGATCGACCAGAATTCACAAACAACTCAACCAATAAATCTTCACAATATAAAACAATTTTTATAAAATCTACAAATACGTTCACTCGTATATATACACTCAACTCAATCTAGGGTATTGCTAACCCTATCTCTACTGAGCCACGCCACAGAGCCAAGGTAATCACTTAACCTTCAGCTCTGATACCACTGTAACGAACTGGGATTTTCGACCCAGAAAATCAACATAAAACCCATGTTAATTATTCAGGCATCGAACATTCCAGATCATTAATAGAAAGAAGTTAGAGGGTGAGAATAGATAAGATAGAAAATTAGAGTAGAAGAAGAAGATCACCACAGAACAGAATCAGAGTGATACGAATCTCACAGCGGAACGAATAAAATATATTATACAACATAACTTTGAAATAAAAACAGTATATATATGCAACAACATTATCAGAGTACAACACTTAAACATAGCGGAAATAACAATAGCTAGATAATCCTGAAGCCTCCTGCTTCAAGCTCCTCCGAATGTATCTGTAAAGACCTGAACTACTTGACTGCCCGTCCAAATTTGGGCACCCAAGAGTTTAGGGAAAAACAAAACAAAATAAACTCTGGGTTAGTCATGGGACTGGTGTGAGTAAACTCAAATCATTGGTTTAACTTTTCAAAATCCTTTTCCGAAAGAAAAGATAATCGTAAGACCGATCCACACATAAACACGGATGGTTTTTACCTTACGATAACCAAAAACAGTTTTGGAAATCAATACTTCTCTGATATTATAATAATGTCTAATCACAAGTAATTAGAATCTAGCAGAACGCTTGCATCTCACGTTCCACATATATAGTATACAAACAAAAACCGCAGGCACTTATTGGAATTTGGATTCCGACCTTGACAAGGTATGGGACCACCTGCCGATAGTGTATCTCTAGAGGCAAATACACTGGGTTCAACAAGAACATCTTGCAACCCGACCCTCACATGACCGACCACTCATTTCGCTTGAGTGTATCGAATGTATATCACCAACGGTTGGGAGCTACCCACCGTCTTCCCGAAAAGGGACAGCATCGAAATAGACAATAGAATGAAATGGATTTCTCTAGATAGGTGATATACACCCTAATGGGAGCGACCCACTTAGCCATGCTGCCTGCCTGATTTCTGTCATTTCCCGGTTGATGAGGCTTGAGGTCATTTTGTATCTTTTGAAGCACTTGACCACCATTCACTTTGAATGCCACATCGTCATACCCGTCAGATCACAAATTGATTCCCCAAAAATACCACGGGTATAAAGCTAAGAGAAACGAATTCCTCCGCCCCCAAATGTAAGTACGTGTGAAAAGATCAACTTACGCGATCCGTTAGATATACTCTGTCAGACATTCGTCCATTTACGTTTGTCCTGGGACTGAACAAACCGAAGGCACTATTCTGTAAACAGGATAGCCCTTGCATAACTCCGTCTTCAATATTTGATCGCAACGCTAACGTCCATACAGAGTGGTTTTCAGATAAGGAATCTGATCCCGGTCTCTCCGTATTGACGACGGAAAAATGGTCAAAAATTTCGATAGTCGGTGATTTAACTATCAAAGAAAAACAGGTGTGCAACCAACGATATTATTTCCGGATGGAAACTCTATCGATCAATCAACATTCCACATTTTTCTCTTTCTATAAAATTATCTTTAATTTATCCATCTCCCTATTTCTATCTATTTGTAAATTCTTATTTTCTAAATTTTGAAAATATACTTTATAGATCATTAGGGAATCATTATCGTAATTACTTCCTTTTCTTATTTCCTATATTGGAAAACATTTCTGATCCTTATTTGGAAAACATTTCCAAATATCCTTTACTGGATTTAAACAGATGTTTAAATTAAACATCGTCATGCCAACTCTTAACCATTACGGTCATTAGCTCAATTCACTTAACCACTTTCACTATCGAACCTTATTCACTTCTTAGTTAAAACGGAAGTCAATCAAGTTGGGGTATAATTACCTCTCAGACCTTAACTGAGCGACATTTCTAACCTCGAAATAAACAAAGTTCAAACTTCAAATCTTTTGACAAACTTCGAATAACTTATATTCGATTACCATTCTCGAATCAACCATATTCGATAACTTTACTTTGAATAAGCAATATTCAATAATTCTACTTTGAATAAAGGATATTCGATTAATTCCCTTTTTTCTAACTCGATTCAATATACTAATACTGTAATAACCCGGAAAATCTGAGCCAGTTTAAAAATTTTATTTTGGCAATTTTGGCGAATTTTGAATATTTAAAATGAATTATTTTAAATAATAGCGATGAAAAATTTATTTTGAATATATTTAGAACATATATATTATGTACGTCGTCGTTAGAATATAAATATTTATATATAATTATAAATAGAATTGAAAATGGCGCGGTAGTTCGATAATTCGATTTCAAACTTCAATTGAATGTACCGGGTGCAAAACAATCCGGATTTTAGTGAAACCAAAAATATTAGAATCTAATTGATAATATCTTTCCAACGAATCCGAAAAATCGAAATTTCATAGCGGGAATCAAAAGTTATGCCCAGTTGAAAATTCAGAATAGTCGCTATGTAAATTATACATGGCCCAAAAAGTCATATTTTGCATACGGATGAATTTGCACTCGAAACCACTTCCATTGAGTTCAAAATTCCGATTAGAACTCCGAAAAGTATAAGCTTCGATATATTCCGATATCCGGAATAGTGGCTATGGGCTGGAGTTGTTCGGTTAACAAAACATAGCCCTTAAAAAGTGAAATTTTGCATACGAGCTCAGAATTCGACGAGATAAATTTTTATGGATTCATAATGACAAATCATTGTTGAGTTCTAAATGGCGCGTCGAACGGAGTTAGTATGTGGCCGTGCGAGCTAAAACAGTTCAGGGTAAAGCGTGTAGTCATTTTACAAAGGAACATTATTGATACGACCTCGGAATTCAATTCTACTTTTTTTTCTAGATTCGTATCACCTAATAATGGTTAAATCCAAGAGGGCTTGATTTTTTGAGTTAGCATGTGAGTGTGCGAGAAGAAAAGGTGCGCCAAAATCACATTGTTAGAGCTTATCTGAGCATTTTTGTGATTTTTAACGGACGGTCAAACGAACTCGGAATTCGACGAAACTTGTTTCGTTGGACTTGTCTTCACGTCTACTATCTCATGTCCGAAATCCGCGGCCATCGGAGATCGCTAGCGTTCAGGCGATACGCGAGAAACTAGCATATAATCACTTTTCCTCCTTTTCTATTTCATAAATTCACTTTTCCTCCTTCCTCCACAAAAACTCAAAAATGGCCTCCTCCTCCAAGAGGGCTGCCGCCGCCTCCTCCTCCTCCTCCCTGCTGGCCGCCGCTCCTCTTCCACGTCCCCTCCTCCTCCTCCTCTTCCTCCTCCTCTCTCTCTCCTCCTCTTTCTCTCTTCCAATTTGCAAAGCCCTAAGCCACCACCACCACCACGGGCCCCACCAGCACCGCCGCCGCCCCCTAGCCGCCTCCCCACGCCACCTCAGGCCCGCCACCGCCCGCTGGCCACCCAGCTCCGGCCGTGGGCCCCGCTACACCCAAAAACCCATTTTCACCAAAATTACCCGTTTTGCAAATAAGTCCCTGACCGTATTTCGCGAATAACTCCCAAACGGTGCGTTTTTGGTCAAAGTCTCTCAAGACCAAAGTTGTAGAGCACGAAATTCTCTTCGATTTGGCTATATGGAATTCATGTTTTGGAGTTCGGAGCTGCCCGGAAAACGCGTTTAAAGTATGCTGTTCGGAAGCGGCAAAATTCGTGTACTTTCGCGAATTCTGGCGAATTGGAGCATTTTCGGCAAAAAGTTCCTTAGGCGAAAGTTGTTCAGAATGGCGTGCTTGTGCTAGAAATAAAGATGGATTGAAGATTTGAGTTTGTATGCGAAGTCTGGAGCTCGAACAACAATTCAGCAGTTCAGAAAAGGCGTTAGAAAAAAGTGAGTTTTCTCCGTTTTAAAGCTTCTACAGTTTTGACATATGAAATAAATAAAAATATGATCTTTATATTATAGAGAGGATAAAAATCCGATTTTTAGCTTATAGAAGATATAAAGATGAGATTTTTATATAATGTAGATAATAAAAATGTGAATTTTATGCATGTAGCGGCTACGGGCAACGAAAGTGACAAAAGGCGAGAACGACAAGATTTTCTACATAAGAAGATTCGAGATGATTGGATTAGCTAGTCGGTGAGAACTTCTCACTCAAATTTCATTTTCTAGTTGTATATATATATATATATACTAGGATGCAGACGGTGCTTAGTAGCACCCGACACCCGTCATCTACAGACCATGGATGGCTTGTTTGTTAAATTGTTTGGTTGAGTAGTTGGTTAGTTGTTTGGTTTGAATTGAATTGTTTGGTGAGATGGAATTGATTTGGTTGATGCGTGAATGGCGTGGGCCTTCACTAGACTGGGGATAAGGCTAGGCCTCGTCCCGTTTCTAGTATCGTGCCGTTATGCCGCCGAAATTTTCTAAAATAAGTTAGAAAAATAAAAATATCATTTTTATTGTGTAAATGAACTGAATAGAAATTCATGTGTTGAAATAGAATATTTTATCGTTAAAAATATAATTTTTAACGTGGAAGTGAATAAAATAAAATATTCATTTACAAACCGGACGGTTTGTTTATGTACACCTATTTGAAGGACATTGATTGGGACGATAATTTTTACACATCGCCCAGCTGCACAAATAAAATCTGTGTTTGATTGTTTGAAACCCCACACTGGTGTTGGGATGAAATTTGGAAGTTCACTCATCCTGATTGCTTAAATATGTCGATCGATTGATTGACAGGCTGTTATAAGCGTAAGATTTCTATATTTGATGCTTATACAGTGTAGTGCACTTTGGTCGATGGTTGATTATTTTTCAATGCTATTATATACATGTGTTGTATGGAATCCATATAATTAACGTTATATGGTGATTGATTGGGCCTCATTCCAATCGGGAAAATAAGGAATATTATAAAAGAAAATTCATGTGTTGAATATAAAAATAGTCATGTGTTGACGATGTTCATGTGTTGAGTGAAATATTTTATACAATGAAATTTACATCTTTATCATATTTAAAATTAGAACTACTTCCCAGTAGAAGTCTAATAAAAATCAAACTATAGATACCATAGTTTTATAAAATATTTTACATAACAAAAATAGTGATGTGTTGACAGTACTCATGTGTTGAGATTAGTCAGGTGTTGGAAGAAATATAGATTCATGTGTTGAATGGAATAAATATTCATTTGTTGAATAGAATAACGGATTTATTGAAATATATAAAGCCGTGTTGATTAAAGTTGCGCTATTTTGATGTGAACGATATTTATATCGATTATATTCGTTTTTATAATGAATATAGAAAAGAAGTGATTTCAAAATATAACGTTTTGAAAATATTATCATTTATATAGTAATGATATAAAATATTCAGTTTTGATTATAAATTGAAATAGTGTTGAAATGGTTTTGAAACGAAGTTAAAACGATTTATAAAATACGTTTTAAAAGGAAATTGACGAAATATATATATATATATATATATATATATATATTATATATATATAATGGCCTGAATAGAATGCGCCGCTCCGCGGCAGTTCGTGAATTTCGACCATTGACTTCGAATTGACGTTGCGGGAGATCCGACCGTCGGATTCTCCTAAAACCGGAACCGTTGGGTTCGTATCGAAAAGAGCTTTCCAATGAATATTAGAAATTTGAAATCTAACGGTTGGATTTGGAATTATGTCCAAATCAATTTCAGAAAAGGTCGTTGTAAGTGCAGTTCGATAGCCGTTGATGGAAATCGACTGTACGGGCCTTGATAAAATTATTAAAAATATTAATAATTTGTGTAAAATCATAATATGTGAATTGGAAAGAACTGGGATGAAGAATTCCACATTTGAAATGATAAAAATAGATTTTTGTCGAAATGAACTAGTTTTGAACTAGAATTAAAAATCAATTTATTTGTGAAATAAATAAATTGAATTTGAAAGTGATTTTAAAAATAATCAATATTTCCAATACGTGGATTGGACTGGAGTTGAATCGAAATTATCTTCGGGATATTTCGATGTTGGATTTCGTGACTATACAGATATTGTTATGGGAATTTGAAAGATATATTTTATATCGTTATTGCCAATACGATATATGTTGGTTTCAGAATTTGATATTGAATATAAGCCGATATATTTTCTATTCAGAGCCTTGTATTTAATATCAAATGTGATTTGGGTTTGTCGTGAATCGTGTTTTAGAAGACATTGGTTCTTTAACCCAGTTAAAGACATAATATTGATTTTTGAGAAGATTAAAACTAAATGGAGTTTTAATGAATCTTTAATTAGATTAAAAAGTGAATTGATAATTTAAATTATCAAATCTGAAAAGTGATCGAGAGTGGAGTATCACCAGTTTTGCTCCAAAGCGATAGTTAAATCTTTAATTAGATTTGAACGTGAAATGGTAATTAATTTTACCGATAACACCGTGGTGTTAGATATGGAGTATCACTAGTTTTGCTCCATAGGATATATAGGTTGGGATTGGGAAATAAAACAAATAATTACTTCGGTGTGGTTCGCTAATCCCGACTAGTTTGAAATGATATCCAAAGGAAGATTATAGGATAAATTTAGAAGAATTTATCTTGGATAAAATTAATGGGAACATTTCCCTAAGAATGTGATTTTGTGAATAAAAGAATATTATGAATTGGAATGAGGCGTTCGTTGTGTTTGTGTAACATTTGTTTATCATATACGTGGGTTATTCAGGAAGGCCGGGTTATACCCATTCTGAATAACCGATTCGACGAGATGTCGAAGATGAAGACGGTGGTTGAAGACCGGAAGTCTTCACATCGTTTGGGTGATTACTGATGATCTTGATTGGGCTGTACACCCAGGATGAGGGAATCAGTTGGTGATCGTCCAGACGTACCTGGAGATGGATGGATATGCGAGGAAAGTGCCTCCGGTTTCGTTCAGACCCAGAACGAACTTGTAAATGGATTGTGTGTCTGACACTGGATTTTATTCTGTGTTGATTGATCTCTATTAAATATACATCTGTTTGGCGGCAGAGAATTTATTCTCTTGCTTAACTCCCTTCTCTGAGACGTACGAGCTCAGAGGTTGTATATCGATGGACATCAGTCGCATGGAGTGAATTGCCAGTGTGGCATGCGTAAGTGGCAATTGATCAAGGCTTCTGTTGAAAAGCAAAGTCTTGTGGTTGATGATCAAAGCACGGCCTGTGTGGCGTAGCTTTGTGTATAACGTGAATTCGCGAGCCTCACACCTCGGTATGAGTCAAAAAAGGGAGATGGACCGCTGGGAGAGCACGACGTTTCTTTCTAGCTAGGGTAGTGTCAGTGACCTACCAGCCCTGACATTTATATACTTTTCACCTGTGTGGTTGTTGGATACGAGGCGCCTCGGATATAGGTCTGTAAGGACCGGGAAACGTGTGTTCAGGAATAACTAATCCTCAAAAGTAAGAGAGGACCGGCCCAGCCGATTCCAAGGATCATAGTGGGGTCCTGAGGCATTTGCTAGAGTGTCTCGAATCGGAGAGGAGCTTGCCCCTTGCCTCGGCTCATGACGGAATCCAATTTCCAATATGTGTGTTGCGGTTTTATTTGTAGAACCTAGTATGGCGACATAGTGGTATGGGTCATTCATGCCGCCTATGATTGATATTTATGATTGAAATTGTTTTGACACTATACACCTATAATAGTATCAAATAATGTGTTTTAAACGTATCAAGCATGATTTGGCTGTTATAAGGTAAAAACCCTATCCTCCGGTGTGTGTTGCATTGTGTGATGGGACCTGGGTCTTATAACAGCTTCATTTTTCTTTATTTAGCATTGCGCTGTTTGTTTTATGCACTGGTATTCTTGGGAGGAAACCCGTTCCGTGTTATACGGCGTGGTCCCTTGATTTACCTAACTTTAAAACCAATATTAATAACTGTTTTAGTTTTCACACCAGTCACATGACTGACCTGGAGTTTATTGTTTTAACCTAAACTCTGGGTGCCCCTATTTTCCGCACGGGCAGCTAGTAGTTTTGGTTTTGCAGATTTATATTCACAGGGTCCTGATTAACAGCTGGAACGATGCTCAGAAAGCTCTGTATCCGTGTATCACTTCTAGTTGTGTTTTGTATATTTTTCCGTTGCTATGTAATTTATTGTAATCTCTGATATTTGTTGAATGTAATTTATTCATTTATACTCTGTATATTCTTGTATCTGATGGAATTGTTGTAATAACAATGAAATGTTCTTCCGTCTGCGTCCTTTTGTGTGTTGTTCTCAAAGTATTCGTGCTTTCCTTCACGGGGAAGTTACGGGTCCTTACAGTTGGTATCAGAGCTTTGGTTTACAGAGCTCGAGAACAAGACACATTAGAACCATATGAAAGAATTCATCAGATATTGGATTAGTAATATCCAATTAGAATGACTTGTTAGAGATAGGATTAGTAGTATCCTAGAACGAGTGTGAAGAGTATATTTTTCAAATGAAAACAATTTTGTTTTGAAAATTTAAATCATTTTAAACGTATTTGAATAATTTATATATTTTGAATATGGACAATCGAGTATATATAGATTTCGCGTATACGCGTCATGAACGTATAGTCGAAGTTTTAATATACTGGATAGATATAGAATCACATTCTAGACACTCGGGGGTAATTCTGATGATGTGGCCACATCATCAGTATTTATGTTCGTGTTTCGAAGGTGTGATATCTATATATTTCCATCAGACTGGTGTGAGAACCAAAACTTATATAGATAGATTCATTTGTTGTGAATTGGCATCAAAACATGATTTTTGTATATATATCAAAAATTATGAATTTGAGACTCTAATCCACTAATTGATTGATGTTTGTGTTGTTTGTTTATTTGTTTGCTAATTTTGAACCATTTAGCCTAATTGTATCAAATATTGAATTATATTGAAAATTGGTCACATTTGCTTGCATATACAAGTACTTACATTGAACAGGTCATAGCAAGGAGGCTAGAGCCGAAGAATAAAATTTGTTTGCCCGACAAATAGGTACATGTTTACTACATAATTTACTGTTTTGTTTGGGTGATGATGATTTTATGAGCCTATTGGCTAGCCGCTTGGCTTTTTCTTTTTCTTTTTGAGATCAGAAGGCCTATATGGCAATTTCGGGATTTTCCCGTGCTCCCCGTACAAAGGAGATTATGGCGAAATTTTTCGAAAATTTAGGGTGTTAGCCAAATTTTTGAAAATTTGAGAATTCTCAGAAATTGAAAAGTTGGAGAACGGAAGCCAGATCGAACGTAGAGTTGATTAATCAAACCACTTTCGACTTTGTTCCTTTTCGGGGACGAAAAGTTTTAAGTGGGGGAGATTTTAATAACCCGGAAAATATGAGCCAGTTTAAAATTTTTATTTTGGCAATTTTGGCGAATTTTGAATATTTAAAATGAATTATTTTAAATAATAGCGATGAAAAATTTATTTTGAATATATTTAGAACATATATATTATGTACGTCGTCGTTAGAATATAAATATTTATATATAATTATAAATAGAATTGAAAATGGTGCGGTAGTTCGATAATTCGATTTCAAACTTCAATTGAATGTACCTGGTGCAAAACAATCCGGATTTTAGTGAAACCAAAAATATTAGAATCTAATTGATAATATCTTTCCAACGAATCCGAAAAATCGAAATTTCATAGCGGGAATCAAAAGTTATGCCCAGTTGAAAATTCAGAATAGTCGCTATGTAAATTATACATGGCCCAAAAAGTCATATTTTGCATACGGATGAATTTGCACTCGAAACCACTTCCATTGAGTTCAAAATGCCGTTTAGAACTCCGAAAAGTATAAGCTTCGATATATTCCGATATCCGGAATAGTGGCTATGGGCTGGAGTTGTTCGGTTAACAAAACATAGCCCTTAAAAAGTGAAATTTTGCATACGAGCTCAGAATTCGATGAGATAAATTTTTATGGATTCATAATGACAAATCATTGTTGAGTTCCAAATGGCGCGTCGAACGGAGTTAGTATGTGTCCGTGCGAGCTAAAACAGTTCAGGGTAAAGCGTGCAGTCATTTTACAAAGAAACATTATTGATACGACCTCGGAATTCAATTCTACTTTTTTTTCTAGATTCGTATCACCTAATAATGGTTAAATCCAAGAGGGCTTGATTTTTTGAGTTAGCATGTGAGCGTGCGAGAAGAAAAGGTGCGTCAAAATCACATTTTTAGAGCTTATCTGAGCATTTTTGTGATTTTTAACGGACGGTCAAACGAACTCGGAATTCGACGAAACTTGTTTCGTTGTACTTGTCTTCACGTCTACTATCTCATGTCCGAAATCCGCGGCCATCGGAGATCGCTAGCGTTCAGGCGATACGCGAGAAACTAGCATATAATCACTTTTCCTCCTTTTCTATTTCATAAATTCATTTTTCCTCCTTCCTCCACAAAAACCCAAAAATGGCCTCCTCCTCCAAGAGGGCTGCCGCCGCCTCCTCCTCCTCCTCCTCCCTGCTGGCCACCGCTCCTCTTCCACCTCCCCTCCTCCTCCTCCTCCTCCTCCTCCTCTCTCTCTCCTCCTCTTTCTCTCTTCCAATTTGCAAAGCCCTAAGCCACCACCACCACCATGGGCCCCACCAGCACCGCCGCCGCCCCCTAGCCGCCTCCCCACGCCACCTCAGGCCCGCCACCGCCCGCTGGCCACCCAGCTCCGGCCGTGGGCCCCGCTACACCCAAAAACCCATTTTCACCAAAATAACCCGTTTTGCAAATAAGTCCCTGACCGTATTTCGCGAATAACTCCCAAACGGTGCGTTTTTGGTCAAACTCTCTCAAGACCAAAGTTGTAGAGCACGAAATTCTCTTCGATTTGGCTATATGGAAGTCATGTTTTGGAGTTCGGAGCTGCCCGGAAAACGCGTTTAAAGTCTGCTGTCCGGAAGCGGCAAAATTCGTGTACTTTCGCGAATTCTGGCGAATTGGAGCATTTTCGGCAAAAAGTTCCTTAGGCGAAAGTTGTTCAGAATGGCGTGCTTGTGCTAGAAAAAAAGATGGATTGAAGATTTGAGTTTGTATGCGAAGTCTGGAGCTCGAACAACAATTCAGCAGTTCAGAAAAGGCGTTAGAAAAAAAGTGAGTTTTCTCCGTTTTAAAGCTTCTACAGTTTTGACATATGAAATAAATAAAAATATGATCTTTATATTATAGAGAGGATAAAAATCCGATTTTTAGCTTATAGAAGATATAAAGATGAGATTTTTATATAATGTAGATAATAAAAATGTGATTTTTATACATGTAGCGGCTACGGGCAACGAAAGTGACAAAAGGCGAGAACGACAAGATTTTCTACATAAGAAGAGTCGAGATGATTGGATTAGCTAGTCGGTGAGAACTTCTCACTCAAATTTCATTTTCTAGTTATATTTATATATATACTAGGATGCAGACGGTGCTTAGTAGCACCCGACACCCGTCATCCACAGACCATGGATGGCTTGTTTGTTAAATTGTTTGGTTGAGTAGTTGGTTAGTTGTTTGGTTTGAATTGAATTGTTTGGTGAGATGGAATTGATTTGGTTGATGCGTGAATGGCGTGGGCCTTCACTAGACTGGGGATAAGGCCAGGCCTCGTCCCGTTTCTAGTATCGTGCCGTTATGCCGCCGAAATTTTCTAAAATAAGTTAGAAAAATAAAAATATCATTTTTATTGTGTAAATGAACTGAATAGAAATTCATGTGTTGAAATAGAATATTTTATCGTTAAAAATATAATTTTTAACGTGGAAGTGAATAAAATAAAATATTCAATTACAAACCGGACGGTTTGTTTATGTACACCTATTTGAAGGACATTGATTGGGACGATAATTTTTACACATCGCCCAGCTGCACAAATAAAATCTGTGTTTGATTGTTTGAAACCCCACACTGGTGTTGGGATGAAATTTGGAAGTTCACTCATCCTGATTGCTTAAATATGTCGATCGATTGATTGACAGGCTGTTATAAGCGTAAGATTTCTATATTTGATGCTTATACAGTGTAGTGCACTTTGGTCGATGGTTGATTATTTTTCAATGCTATTATATACATGTGTTGTATGGAATCCATATAATTAACGTTATATGGTGATTGATTGGGCCTCATTCCAATTGGGAAAATAAGGAATATTATAAAAGAAAATTCATGTGTTGAATATAAAAATAGTCATGTGTTGACGATGTTCATGTGTTGAGTGAAATATTTTATACAATGAAATTTACATCTTTATCATATTTAAAATTAGAACTACTTCCCAGTAGAAGTCTAATTAAAAATCAAACTATAGATACCATAGTTTTATAAAATATTTTACATAACAAAAATAGTGATGTGTTGACAGTACTCATGTGTTGAGATTAGTCAGGTGTTGGAAGAAATATAGATTCATGTGTTGAATGGAATAAATATTCATTTGTTGAATAGAATAACGGATTTATTGAAATATATAAAGCCGTGTTGATTAAAGTTGCGCTATTTTGACGTGAACGATATTTATATCGATTATATTCGTTTTTATAATGAATATAGAAAAGAAGTGATTTCAAAATATAACGTTTTGAAAATATTATCATTTATATAGTAATGATATAAAATATTCAGTTTTGATTATATATTGAAATAGTGTTGAAATGGTTTTGAAACGAAGTTAAAACGATTTATAAAATACGTTTTAAAAGGAAATTGACGAAATATATATAATATATATATATATATTATATATATAATGGCCTGAATAGAACGCGCCGCTCCGCGGCAGTTCGTGAATTTCGACCATTGACTTCGAATTGACGTTGCGGGAGATCCGACCGTCGGATTCTCCTAAAACCGGAACCGTTGGGTTCGTATCGAAAAGAGCTTTCCAATGAATATTAGAAATTTGAAATCTAACGGTTGGATTTGGAATTATGTCCAAATCAATTTCAGAAAAGGTCGTTGTAAGTGCAGTTCGATAGCCGTTGATGGAAATCGACTGTACGGGCCTTGATAAAATTATTAAAAATATTAATAATTTGTGTAAAATCATAATATGTGAATTGGAAAGAACTGGGATAAAGAATTCCACATTTGAAATGATAAAAATAGATTTTTGTCGAAATGAACTAGTTTTGAACTAGAATTAAAAATCAATTTATTTGTGAAATAAATAAATTGAATTTGAAAGTGATTTTAAAAATAATCAATATTTCCAATACGTGGATTGGACTGGAGTTGAATCGAAATTATCTTCGGGATATTTCGATGTTGGATTTCGTGACTATACAGATATTGTTATGGGAATTTGAAAGATATATTTTATATCGTTATTGCCAATACGATATATGTTGGTTTCAGAATTTGATATTGAATATAAGCCGATATATTTTCTATTCAGAGCCTTGTATTTAATATCAAATGTGATTTGGGTTTGTCGTGAATCGTGTTTTAGAAGACATTGGTTCTTTAACCCAGTTAAAGACATAATATTGATTTTTGAGAAGATTAAAACTAAATGGAGTTTTAATGAATCTTTAATTAGATTAAAAAGTGAATTGATAATTTAAATTATCAAATCTGAAAAGTGATCGAGAGTGGAGTATCACCAGTTTTGCTCCAAAGCGATAGTTAAATCTTTAATTAGATTTGAACGTGAAATGGTAATTAATTTTACCGATAACACCGTGGTGTTAGATATGGAGTATCACTAGTTTTGCTCCATAGGATATATAGGTTGGGATTGGGAAATAAAACAAATAATTACTTCGGTGTGGTTCGCTAATCCCGACTAGTTTGAAATGATATCCAAAGGAAGATTATAGGATAAATTTAGAAGAATTTATCTTGGATAAAATTAATGGGAACATTTCCCTAAGAATGTGATTTTGTGAATAAAAGAATATTCTGAATTGGAATGAGGCGTTCGTTGTGTTTGTGTAACATTTGTTTATCATATACGTGGGTTATTCAGGAAGGCCGGGTTATACCCATTCTGAATAACCGATTCGACGAGATGTCGAAGATGAAGACGGTGGTTGAAGACCGGAAGTCTTCACATCGTTTGGGTGATTACCGATGATCTTGATTGGGCTGTACACCCAGGATGAGGGAATCAGTTGGTGATCGTCCAGACGTACCTGGAGATGGATGGATATGCGAGGAAAGTGCCTCCGGTTTCGTTCAGACCCAGAACGAACTTGTAAATGGATTGTGTGTCTGACACTGGATTTTATTCTGTGTTGATTGATCTCTATTAAATATACATCTGTTTGGCGGCGGAGAATTTATTCTTTTGCTTAACGCCCTTCTCTGAGACGTACGAGCTCAGAGGTTGTATATCGATGGACATCAGTCGCATGGAGTGAATTGCCAGTGTGGCATGCGTAAGTGGCAATTGATCAAGGCTTCTGTTGAAAAGCAAATTCTTGTGGTTGATGATCATAGCACGGCCTGTGTGGCGTAGCTTTGTGTATAACGTGAATTCGCGAGCCTCACACCTCGGTATGAGTCAAAAACGGGAGATGGACCGCTGGGAGAGCACGACGTTTCTTTCTAGCTAGGGTAGTGTCAGTGACCTACCATCCCTGACATTTATATACTTTTCACCTGTGTGGTTGTTGGATACGAGGCGCCTCGGATATAGGTCTGTAAGGACCGGGAAACGTGTGTTCAGGAATAACTAATCCTCAAAAGTAAGAGAGGACCGGCCCAGCCGATTCCAAGGATCATAGTGGGGTCCTGAGGCATTTGCTAGAGTGTCTCGAATCGGAGAGGAGCTTGCCCCTTGCCTCGGCTCATGACGGAATCCAATTTCCAATACGTGTGTTGCGGTTTTATTTGTAGAACCTAGTATGGCGACATAGTGGTATGGGTCATTCATGCCGCCTATGATTGATATTTATGATTGAAATTGTTTTGACACTATACACCTATAATAGTATCAAATAATGTGTTTTAAACGTATCAAGCATGATTTGGCTGTTATAAGGTAAAAACCCTATCCTCCGGCGTGTGTTGCATTGTGTGATGGGACCTGGGTCTTATAACAGCTTCATTTTTCTTTATTTAGCATTGCGCTGTTTGTTTTATGCACTGGTATTCTTGGGAGGAAACCCGTTCCGTGTTATACGGCGTGGTCCCTTGATTTACCTAACTTTTAAACCAATATTAATAACTGTTTTAGTTCTCACACCAGTCACATGACTGACCTGGAGTTTATTGTTTTAACCTAAACTCTGGGTGCCCCTATTTTCCGCACGGGCAGCTAGTAGTTTTGGTTTTGCAGATTTATATTCACAGGGTCCTGATTAACAGCTGGAACGATGCTCGGAAAGCTCTGTATCCGTGTATCACTTCTAGTTGTGTTTTGTATATTTTTCCGTTGCTATGTAATTTATTGTAATCTCTGATATTTGTTGAATGTAATTTATTCATTTATACTCTGTATATTCTTGTATCTGATGGAATTGTTGTAATAACAATGAAATGTTCTTCCGTCTGCGTCCTTTTGTGTGTTGTTCTCAAAGTATTCGTGCTTTCCTTCACGGGGAAGTTACGGGTCCTTACAAATACCCAACTAACTCGAACTTGATTCATTCCATTCGAATAACCCTAATTCGATTTAACTCCAATCGACTTACTCTAATTGATTAACTCTAACTGGTTAACTCTAACTGGTTAACTCTGACTGACTAACTTTAACTACTTAACTCTACTCGACTAACTCTAACTGATTACGCTGATCGATTAACTCTAGCTTAACTAACTCGACTTATTTAACTCAATTTGATGAACTCGGCTTAATTAACTACGATTTGATTTAACACCATTCACTTGACTCTAGATTGCAGCGATCACAATGGTTACGCCTGATTCCCTCAAGAAACATCCGACCGCCGTAGGCTATCTGCAGCCCTGCAAATTTCGCTAGCAGTCATACGAAATGGCAACACATCCTAAATAACTATGGTTGACCATCTTTATCTCAAATAACTATATTCAATTAACTCTAATTGAATACCAATATTCAATTAATTTCTAATTTGGTTAACTCTATCTAATTAACTCTACTTTTATTTAGTTTCAATTATCGATGTTGAAATCGATTCTTACGTCTCTATATAAATCCCGACTTATATATTCTATTTATCAAATGATAAATATTTCATTTAATTTATAAAATATTATTTATAAATTATTCTTCCCAATGTATCGGTCAGAATGGATCCTATTTTAAAACTTTGCTTTAAATTCATAACCCGTTATACCCGTGTGCGAAGCACAGGTCTAAATCCTTCAAATGTAAAATTCTCCTTTTCTACAATACTAGTCACTTTTCCAGTATTCCTTTTAAAATCAATTTATTTACAAATATTTCCTCTTTTTATTCTGTCTATTTTCAAATAAATATCCCTTTCAATTCTATTTGTAAATAGTTTACAAATATTTCTTTTCAATACCATTTGTAAATAATTTTACAAACACTCCTTTTCAAAACCATTTGTAAATAATTTTACAAATATTCCTTTTCAATTCTATCTATTGGATTTACAAATAAATATCCCTTTTTAACCTATTTATTTCCTAAATGAATAGTTTTCTTTTTATAAAATCTTTTGATTTTATAAATATTTCTTTTTCAATATAACATTGAAAATTTCCTTTTTAACATTCCAGTATTCCTTATGGTATTTAACGTACCATATAACAATGATCGGTATCATTCAACCATACAAAATCAACAATAGGTTTCATATCACATCGTATAACACAATATATGAATATAGTAAAATAATTGTTGAGGAACCCAGTTGGGTCCCTCCGACCTGTTTCCCTGCATCCACAGATGTCAGTCAACACAAATATAAAATATTTTGATAAACAGAGTCAATATTTCGATACGATTTATATATATCGTTATCGATAATTTCAGCCAACTGACTAGCAGTTCAACCAAACAACCACACACAACAAAGCAACCAATAATTTCAATTCTAATAATACTTTATAGAAATATGAATTGATCAGAGTTAGTGAGAGTTACTCACATTGGACGGTGATCGTTAAATAACGATATATCGGTCATTGATTTGATTCAGGCGTTTAATTCCACCATAAATCCAAACGAGCTTGAATTCACTCCCGGTCAGTTCCACGGTGGAGCTCTCATCCATACGATCCCAACGGATCTTGTTTTGTTGAATTCCGTCAACATACGACAAAGATATGGATTTTAGAACTAGCGTACTTAATTAAATTTAAATAAACTAAATCAATTTCAATTTGGGCCTTAACCTCTCAACTTGCGACCCGTCAGAGAACCCACCCGCTTCCTTCTTCCTCCTACAAAATGCCGTGACCTGCTCTTGACACTCCCACGCCATTTCCAGTTTTCTTGCAACCCTTTCTACCTCCACACATCACCGAAACCAAAAAGGAAAGTACCAATGTTCATCTCTTCAACTGCTCTACTCCTCCATCCAAATTTTGATCCGACCGCACTCCTCCCTCAAAATGCGACAACCTGTTCTTCTCACATTGATACCCAAATTTGATCGACATTTCCTTAATCGAAAACTCCTCAAAAAATCCAAAACCCAAGCTCTTCACTACCACAAAATCGAATCTAAACTCAGATCGAGCCATCTCTTCCTAAATCACGGAAAACCCCCAACCCTAGTTCTTCGACGCAACAAATCAACGAACGGAACCGTGATCGAATTCTGTGAAAACTATATACAAGTGAAGAGGAACCTCATAGGCAACTAATAAAGTTTGTTTGAGAAATTTAAAGATTTTTCTTGGATTGTTTGGATTTTCTAAGAAAGGAATTTTACTGTGAGAAGTAAAGAGGACGGCGGAACTTAGTTTGACCATAGGAATGAGGCTGAATTAGGGTTAAGAGATGGTAGAGTATTTATAGGGTAGTATAATAATTTTTTTATTCGATTATTTTATTTCTTTATAAGCAATTGCTGCTTGTATACGCTGTCTAAAAATCACTGTGAGCACATAGAATACCCAAAAATCATGAAAACGGACATGCAGCAACAGTTCGACATTGCGGACCCAACGAGACTAGTTTCGTCGAATTCCGACTCCATTTGCTCACACAACATATTTTTAAAGTCTGAAAACTGACTGTTTTTCACATTAAAATCTCGTACGGCCACATATTGACTTCAAAAATTACGGAAATTGAAATCTAACAATAATTTGACATTACGAATCCAAAAAAATTGGTTTCGTCGAAAACTGAGCTCGTTTGCAAAAGTGGCTATTTTTAAAGCTCAAAATAGACCATTTATATATATATATATATATATAAATATTTTTAAAACATTTAAATTTAATATTTAAAAATAAATATTATCGCATATATTCGTAGTGGAATACCATACAGCTCCACTAGGATTTATAACTCGATATTTCAAAATTTCCAGTTATATCGATATTCGATTGACATTGAAAATCCTTTTATAATATAAATAAATCATTATAAATAATAAAGGAATTCCACAGCGACTTTTCTAAAATTTGATTTGGACATAAATCAAAATCTACATGACGAAATCCCGATATTTCTCTTCCATCGGAAAGATATACTCTACCAGCTCCGCACGTTTCTTGTTTCAGGGAAATCCGAGTTAAAACGAGCCCTGTACATCCAGTTGAAGTTCGAATCGCCAAATAGCGAACTGCCATGCTATTTTTAGCTCGATTATAATTAAATTAAAATTTATACGTTTCACTGTCGATTAGAGAATACATTCGCCAATATAGTTCAACTCTAAGCTGGAATATATATTTCAAATAACCCAAATTCACAACACTGCGAAACTTCACTATTTTTTATTATTCCAGATTTAAATATATTATTCTACTATTTATTTTAATTAAATAAATCCATATAATTAAATTCCTCGACTAATTAATTCTCTAAATCACCTTAAATAATTAAATAAATTAATTAAATTACCAGGAAAAATGCAGGTCGTTACAACTCCACTATTAAAAGTACATGAAGAGTTATGAGTTTGTCGCCATGTCAAAAGTATTCCTAATATAACAAACTAATCACATATTATGCAACACCTTTTTTCATCCGTGCCTGCTTTACTATTCTAAAAGAAGTATATTTTCTTCACTAACTTATTCATTATATTTTGACACATTCTTAATTCTCTATCGATCACACTTGGCAAAACATCCTTTTATGCCAACGCTGCAAGAACTTGATATAATGCTACAAAGTCAAGCACACGTTGTAATTAGTATTTGGTATGCTTATATTAATTTATAAATGGAAATTGTGTAATATAATATATTTATACGCTACTTTATTCCATTAGTCTTTCATTTTCAAGCACGTTTTTTATTTATTTATTAAACGCAATACATTCATTCCTTTGTTAACAATTTAATGCATGCGGTCCATGTCCTAAATGAAGGCAAGCCACGGTTTATATTTTTCAATTTATGTGAAAACTTTTACCCTTTTAAATCTGGAAACACACGTCACATATTTATTTATTTATTTATATAAAAGGGTTAAGTTAATTAAATGAATAATTAAAGACGCATGAAATGGTTCAAATTCATTTAGAAACAAAACTATGCCACTTATTTCTCCTTTCTTCTCTTTGTTATTTATGTTTGAAATTTGAATGAAAAATAATTAAATAGAATAAAACATAAAGGGTTAAAAAGAGAATTAAATAAATTTATAAATACCCTAAAATTAACCCATAACCCTAATTTCAGAAAACAAACATAGTCGCCGCCCCTTCTCTTTTCAATGGCTGAAATGCTCTCTCATTCTTCCTCATTTTTCTTTCAATCTAGTCGATGGTTTCCAAAATTTCTAAAGGGAAAGGTGTAGAGCTAGGGGTGCTCGTCACAACCAACGGTTGAGATCAATTCTTATGCACTAATTTATGGGAAATCGAGCTTCAAAGTGGCAGCGTTCGCATCAATTTTCGTGGAGACGGGGAGCAATTGGGTTCACGGTCACATGCAATTCACGTAGAAGAGGAAGAAGAAGTTAGCGGCCTTGTTTTATGCTAATCAATGTATTAAGGTTTGAATAAAAAAATTAATTTAATTTAATTGTGTAAGGTTATAAAATGAATAGCTTATTCATATATCCTCAGAACTGAGTGTCGTTCGAAACGTTAGAATCGTGGGATCCAACTCTACAACCCAGAACAGACCAGATCTGAAACTGAGATTGTTGGGAATCCAGAAAAATAGCAAAGTGAGATTTCTATTTTATGATTCAAATTAATTATTTACTAAAATGTGAAATTTATATTTATTTCATAAAGTTCACGTGATGTTGTATATCTTTATTTGAAATGTTGGTTGTGTTGTGGTGTGGCTTGAATTGAAATTTTGGTATGTTCGATTTTGGTTATAATAATGAAAATGAATTGTGATTGTGGTGGAAATATATTTTAGTGTTATGAATAAATTTGTTTATGTTTTAAATAGTAAAACATGAATACATTGGAAACCACATTTAAATGTGAAGTATGTTAATAAAATAGTTCGTGTTAGAAAACTTGTTTTACATTAAAAATTATATTTTAATGTATTGAATATACATAAACATTTGTTCGTGTTTAGAAAATAAGTTTTACGTTAAAATTATATTTTAATGTATTGAATGTACATAAATATTTGTTCGCATTTAGAAAACAAGTTTCACGTTAAATTATATTTTAATGTTAAGAATGTACATAAGAATTTGTTCATATTAGGAAAACACGTTTCACATTAAATTCACATTTTAATGTTATGAAGGTAAACAAATTTTGTCATAGGAAACATCATTACAAAAACTTTATTTTCAGTGTAATGAATAGATTTACAAAATTGTACATGTTATGAGATGAAACATGTTTTTACACTAAAATTTATTTTTAATAAGATGATCATTTCTAAATAAAAATGTGCACACATTAACTTTACATTTTTAATGTTAATAAGACATTAAAAAGAATCATTGTCATGTTAAATTATTTTCACATTGGAATTCATATTTCAACGTAAAAGGATCATTATAAAACATGTATTTTTATGGTCATTTGTTATCGTAAAATGGATTAAAACAAAAAGAATGTCTTTTTATCGTCACTTGTTTTACAATATAAAGAATTAAATAAAGAGACTAGGTTTCATCATGTCATTTAACAAAAAGGGTAGAATAATATAAATTCTCCATGTTTTAATCTTATAAAACATGTTTACATTAAAAAGTATATTTTAATGTAATGAATGGCGTAATATAAATTGTCCATGTTTTAAACTTATGAAACATGTTTACATTAAAACGTATATTTTAATATAATGAATGGTTTAACAAAATTTGTTCATTTTTTAAAATGTAAAACATGGTAACATTAAAAACTCTAGTTTAATGCAATATATGAAAAGAACATTTTTTTTGTCATAAACGTTAGTATTAGAATAAAAGAACACTTTTGTCAAAATGCTTAGTTAGAATTAAAACATCGCTTTCATTAAAAGTGTTTATCTAGAAATAAACTAGTCATTTGTTTAAGGTTAGAATTTACATGTCATTTAAATAAAAACATGTTATGTAAAAACATGTTTTCATTTAAAACTCATATTTTAACTGTCATGAACAGAATATAGAAAAAGTCATGTTTTAAATAAAAACATGTTTACATTTAAAATTTCACATTTTAAATGTAATGTTAGAGTACATAGAAAAGTCACATTTTTATTTTAAAATGTTTCATTTGATTAAAAATGCCTTTTAAGTTATAAAATTTGTATTAATATGTCATTTTGATAAGAATAATTAATTAGAATAAAAATATCATTTATGTTAGCATTCAAAGAACGACATTTATGTTAGAATTAAAAGAACATTTATGTTAGAAATAAACATTTATGTTGGAATTCAAAAATATGCTACGCTGCCATTAACAAGTTTCCTGACTTGTTTATGTTGATTGGGACGATAATTTTTACACATCGCCCAAGTGCACAAATAATTTATTTAATTATTTGTTATATGTTATGTGTTGGTTGAAAACCCCACACGGGTCTTGGGATGATATTCACACATCTCCCTTGTGATTAATTTTAAGCGTTATTTATTTGACGCTTATACAGTATTAATATTCACTTTGGATGTTTGGATGTTATTAATGATTTTTATCATTAGTGTAGAATACATTGCGGTGTTTGAAATCCATATAATTAAATTATATGGTAATTGTTGGGTCCCATTCCAATTTTGAATTAAAAGAATATTTTAATATAATATTCAGTTAAAAGAAATCAAATAATTGTTTTGATCTTTTAAAGTTCAAAATATTTTATTATATGGGTTAAAAAGTCACAATGGAAAGGGTTGAGTTAAAAATACGAAACGGGTCATGACACGAGGTTAAGCCCAACTTATGGGATAAGTCTGCCCGGAACCAAACGGCATATCCAGTATCAATAAGTCACAGGCTTAATGTGGGAGGTCTGGCCCAGTATAAAATACAAATGAATAAGAAATTGAATTGGCCCATTTAATCTGTTTTAAATAAAAACGTCGTTTTAAACCAAACGTGTTTACCGATTTAATGTATTCATTTTAAAATGAATATTAAAAAGAAGTGATTTGTAAACTTAATATTTTAGAAATATTAATATTTTTAATATGATAAGAAAATGAAACATTCAAATTAGACTTTAAATTGAAATAAAGTTAAAACTGTTTTAAGGCGAATTTATGAATATTTTATAAAGTACGTTTTAAATAGAAATCGACGATATAATATATATTAAATATATATATATATATATATATATTTATTTATTTAATGACCTGAATAGAACGTGCCGCGCAGCGACCGTTCGCGAATTTCGACCATTAACTTTAAATGGACGTAACGGGAGATCCGACCGTCGGATTCTCCTAAAACCGGAACCGTTGGGTTCGTATCGAAAAGAGCTTTTCAATGAATATAAGAGTTTTAAAATCTAATGGTTGGATTTGGAATTATGTCCAAATCAAATTTAGAAAAGGTCGCTATGGATGCAGTTCGGTGGCCGTTATTGGAAACCGACTGTACGAGCGAAAATAAAATTATTAAAAATATAGAAATATTATGAAAATCATAATAAATGATTTAAAAGGAATTTAGATGAAAATTTCCAATAGTGAAGAGATAAAAATATATTTTATCGATATGAACTAGTAATTAACTAGAACAAATCTAATAATTAAGATTTAATAAAGTTTTCCAATAAGTTAATATTTAATTGGAATTAAATAGAATAAATTGGATTTTTGGGTTGTCGTGAATGGTGTCTTAAATAACACTGTGGATTTTTGGGTTGTCATGAATGGTGTCTTAAATAACACTGTTCTTAACCCCAGTTGAGAAAAGAATAAATCTTTTAATTAAGATTTTTAGAGTTTCAATCATATTTGATAATTGGAATAAAATGAAATGTAATGTAAAAACCCGTAACTTCCCCGTAAAGGAAAGCGTCGGATAGTTCGAGAACAAGCCACGAACAGAACACATACAGAAGAACATTTCATTGTATATTACAACAATGCATCAGATTACAAGAATATACAGAGTATAAATGAATATTACACAGAAATATCAGAGATTTAAATTACATTTAAATACATAGCAGCGGAAAATAATACAATGCACAACTGAAGGAGATATACGGATACAAAGCTTTCCGGATATCGTTCCAGCTGTAAACCAGGATCCTGTGAATATAAATCTGCAAAACCAAAACTACTAGCTGCCCGTGTCGAAAATAGGGGCACCCAGAGTTTAGGTTAAAACAATAAACTCCAGGTCAGTTATGTGACTGGTGTGAGAACTAAAACAGTTATTTAAAACTTTACTTTAAAAGAGAGTAATTCAAGGGACCACGCCGTATAACACGGAACGGGTTTCCTCCCAAGAATACTAGTGCATAGAATAAACAACGCAATGCTTTTTCGAAAAATGAAGCTGTTATAAGACCCAGGTCCCATCACACAATGCAACGCAAGCCGGAGGATAGGGTTTTACCTTATAACAGCCAAACATGCTTGATACGTTTAAAACAAATCATTTGATACTATAATATGTGTATAGTGTCAAAACAATTCCAATCATAAATATCAATCATAGACGGCATGGGTACCGTATATCATGTCGCCATACTAGTTCTACAATTAAAACCACAATACATGTATTGGAAATTGGATTTCCATCATGGTGGCTCCTGATTCGAAAGATCGATCGCGGAATGCAATTCACCACGGCTTACGTCCCCACAAGAGAAAACACCGTCTGCATCCGCACATTTGGGACCAGAGTACCACCGCGGCTTACGTCCCAGCGAGAGAAAACACCGCTTACTCTATATATCCCTGAGCACTAGGCTCATCTCGGTCGACCGAATCCACGACACCACTAAGGTGCCCATCCACGAAAAAGCATACTGATCAAACCATCAGTTTGCCACCATACCGGGGTGTGAGGCTCGCGGATCAACGCTATACACAAAGCCATGCTATATCAGCTGCGCTTTGATCATCAACCACCAAACTTTGCTTTTCAACAAAAGTCTGGATCACTGCATCTCAGCATGCCACACTATCAATCCATATCGTACCACTGATTTCTGCCAATATATAACCTCTGAGCTCATATATCTCAGAGAAGGGCGTTAAGCAAGAGAATAAATTCTCCGCTGCCAAACAGATATATATTTAGCAGAGATCAACAAATACAATATAAAGGAATACAATGTCAGACACACCATCCATTTACAAGTCCGTTCTGGGTCCGAACGAAACCGGAGGCACTTTCCTCGCATATCCATCCATCTCCAAGTACGTCTGGACGACCACCAACTATTTCCATCCTCTTGGGTGTACAGCCCAATCAGGATCGTCAGTAATTATCCAAACGATGTGAAGACTTCCGGTCTTTAACCACCGTCTTCATCTTCGACATATCGTCGAATCGGTTATTCAGAATGGGTATAAACCCGGCCTTCTTGAACAACCCGCGTATATTAAAAATAAATGTTACACAAACACAACATACGCCTCATTCCAATTCATTAGTCACTAACCGTAAATTAGCAAGAGAACAATTCCCCAAACATTAACCCCGAAGGCCGAAACCAACATCAGATCAATACCCAGGAAACCATTCTTCTTAGCCAACCTACAGCTAGTTTCTAAACTCCACATTCTTAGGGAAAGGTTCCCATTAATTTTATCCAAGATAAATTCTTTAAAATTTATCCTGTAATTTTCCTTTGGATGTCGTTTAAAACCAAATTATGGTTTTTCCAACTAGTCGAGATTAGCGAACCACAACGAAGTAATTATTTATTTTATTTCCCAATCCCAACCTATTCATCCCATGAAGCAAAACTGGTAATACTCCATATCTAACACCACAGCGTTATCGGTAAAATTAATTACCATTTCACGTTCAAATCTAATTAAAGATTTAACTATCGCTTTGGAGCAAAACTGGCGATACTCCATTCTCGCTCACTTCTAAATTTGATAATTTAAATTATCAATTCACATTTTAATCAATTTGCAGATTCATTAAAACTCCTTTTACTGGGTTAAAGAACTAGGTGTTATTTAAAACACAGTTCTCGACAAACCCAAATCACATTCTATTTGTTATCGGGTTAAAGAACTAGTGTTATTTAAAACACAGTTCACGATAAACCCATGAATCAATTTTGGTTTAATTTAATTCAAATATATTAGGGATTCCGATTATTTAAAACCCCTTTTTAAATCTAATTTATTTATTTAAAAACAAATCGGGTTTTAAATTTAGTTCAAACTAGTTCATTTCGATAAAAATCTATTTTTATCTTTTCAAATATGGAGTTTTTCATCCCAAATTTTCCCAAATCATTTCTAATGATTTTACACAAATTATTGATATTTTTAATAATTTTATCAAGGCCCGTACAGTCGATTTCCATCAATGGCCATCGAACTGCACTTACAGCGACCTTTTTCAAATTTGATTTGGACGTATCTCCAAATCCAACCGTTAGATTTCAAATTTCTAAAATTCGTTAGAAAGCTCTTTTCGATATGAACCCAACGGTTCCGGTTTTAGGAGAATCCGACGGTCGGATCTCCCGTAATGCCCGTTTGAAATAAATGGTCGAAATTCACGAACTGCCGCGGCGCGGCGCGTTCTATTCAGGCCATTATATTATATATATAATATATATAATATATATTTCGTCGATTTCTATTTGAAACGAATTTTATAAGTCATTTCAAATTTGTTTTAAAGAAAATTTCAACCTTTAATTCAAATTCAAATTAAAATTGAATTTTCCCTTATAAATTCTTGCTACATTCACTTCTATTTGATTTCAATTCAAATCGATTTCAATTCTATTTCAATTCATTTTCAATTGAATTCAATTCAATTCAAATCCGTTTTCTGTTTAATTCAATTCGAATTCGTTTTCTATTCAATCCAATTCAAATCGGTTTTCTAATCGATTCAAATCAAATTCGTTTTATATTCCATACATTTCGAAATCGGTTTCAATTCATTTCATTTCGAAATCGTTTTCAATTTGTAACGACCCGGGGGTTTTCGATTCCGAAAATCGACACAAAACCCAGCGTCGACTGTTCAGACATCGAAAATACCAGATCATTAATAGAAAGAAGTTAGAGGATGAGATAGAAAAGATAGAACTAATAGAATAGGAGAAGAAGAAGAAGAACACAGCTGAACATAATCAGAGTAAACACGAATCTCACAGCGAAACGAATAAAATGTATTATATAACATAACTTTGAAATACAAAACTGTATTGTATATACATACCATTATCAGAGTACAATACATCATATCACAGCGGAAATAGTCTCTAAATACTAACGGTGAAGCCTTCTGCTTTTAGCTCCTTCAAGCGTATCTGTAAAAGCCTGAAACACTTGACTGCCCGTACAAATTTGGGCACCCAAGAGTTTAGGGAAAACAAACAAAATAAACTCTGGGTCAGTCATGGGACTGGTGTGAGTAAATTCCAACCATATGGCTTAACTTTGAAAATCCCTTTGAAACCAAAAAGATAATAGTAAGACCAGCCCATACATAAACACGGACGGTTTTTACCTTACTATAACCCAAAACACTTTGATATCAAAATCCAGTGATATTATAATAATGTCTAATCAAATAAATAACCAAATAGTAGAACGCTTGCATCTCACGCTCTACATATATAGTATAAAAATCAAAAACCGCAGGGCGCTTATTGGAGATTGGATTCCAACTATGACAAGGTATGGGACCACCTTCCGATGATGTATCTCTAGAGGCGAATACACCTGGGTTCAACAAGAACGTCTTGCAACCCGGCCCACACATGACCGACCACTCATTTCGCTTGAGTGTATCGAATGTATATCACCAACGGTTGGGCTCAAACCACCGTTCCCGAATGGGCAGAATCGATAGATTTAGAAACAAAAGGAATTTCTCTAGATAGGTGATTATACACCCTAATGGGAGCGACCCACATAGACATGCTGCCTGCCCGATTTTTGTCATTTCCCGGTTGTGAAGCTTGAGGCTACGTCTACCTTTTAGAACATCTGGCAACCACACACTTTGAATGCCACATCGTCAAACCCGTCAAATCACTAGTTGATCTTCCCAAAAATATTACGGGTATAAAAGCTAAGAGAAACGAATTTCTCCGCCACCAGACGTAATACCTTGAAAAGATCGTCTTCTGTGACCCTTAGGAATACTCTGTCAGACATTCGTCCATACAAGTTGTCCTGGGACTGAACAACCATAACAGTTCTTGAATTTCACTCCGTCTTCGATTATCTTCAACATAATCTAATTCGCAACGCCTATGCCTATACGGAGTGGTTCTCGGATATTAAATCCAACCGGTCTCTCCGTATCGACAACGATGGTCAAAACACTTCGATAGTCGGTTGTTAAACTATCGAAGTAAAAACAACATCCATTCAATGTACAACCAATATCACACAAATCACAGGCACTTTTTATTTAACATTCGTTCTTATATTTCTTTGGACAAACGTCATTACTTATTACTTTTGAATAAGTGAATTTCAAAACAAGCTGTTTTCCTTCCCTAGGAAGTGCTACTGTATATAAATATCACGCTTAAGTTTGGTTAACAGCGTTTCATTTATTGTTACAGTTCAAGCTAGCTATACGCTGCTATATCCCTTTATAACTAATCTTGACATAACAGTCACGCTTAAGCTTAGTCAACAACGTTACTTTACTGCTATAGTTCTGAGACTTGCAATATGCTACTATATTCCACTTTATAATTAATCTCAACACCTCTTTCCGTTACAAATTCTTGACATCTCTTGTAATTACAAAAATCTTGATATCTCTTTTCGTTACAAAAATCTTTGATAGTCGGTGTTTTGAAAATAAACATCCATCAAACCATTTCACAATCTCGGCACTTTCTAATATTTCATTATTCATATTTTTCTAGATATTTCCAAAACTGTTTAACCTCATACTTCTTGGAAAAACCCATTTCCAAATATTATAGCACTTGTTCACCCACATTCTAGAAGATATACATTTATTTAATATCTGGAACATTTCCATCTTCCTTACCTTTCTTATTTTCTGTACTTTTAGAAAATACACATTATTAATGTTGGAAAAACATTTCAAAACTCCATTTCTAAACTTCTCGTTAACCAGATCAATTTAGTTTAACACAAATAGAAATATCTACTTACAAAATGTTTACTTTCTGACCACTATTCACTTTTATTAAAATATCATTTCGCAATAGGAATCTAGACTCGTTTTACTACCCTTATTTCAAATACGATCATACTCCAAACATAGAATTATACTTTATTTCATAAGCATCTTTAAACTCGACTACTTGTTTTTGATATACTTATAACAAGTCATCGCCTCCTTGTTTAATCAAGATTCAATTTCTGTTATTTAGAAATAATAAATAATCGATTCTTCCTATTTAAACTTGAATCAATTTATATCTAACTCACGGTAGTAAAAATACCAGTTTATAATAGAACTTCTATTATAGTTTATAATTTCGCTTCAATTATAAAGATATAATTTTTATAATTGAACTTCGTTGATTTGCTTGACGGTCAACCAATTTCTTAACAAAACGATGTGTTTATGGTTGACTGTTGCCACTTTCTAAATCAATATCGTTTATTTACTAAATCAACATAACGTTGAACTTCCATTCAACACAGTTCAAACAGTGCATAAACAGTACATATAAATATTGAAGAATCCGGTTGAATTCCTCCTACCGGTTTCCGCATCCACAAATGTTAGTCAAACAATTATCACTGATTCCATACTGATGGAATCAATATCCAACCGGTGATGGGTACATATGCAACGATATATAATATTTCAACCAATTTAACCATAATCTTCCTAAACAACCATCACACAGCATTCAACCATTATTTAAAATATAAATAAAATATTTTAAATAAAACAAAGTTAGTGAATTTACTCACCTTTGCGCGTTAACCGTTAAATAACGATTTGCGTCGGCTGATTAAACAGACGGTTTATTTTTCCGAATTTGTAATGAGCTCCAAACCGCTTTAACCCAATTTCCGATCCCCATGAAGCTGCTCGTTGCACGTGCTGCATGAAAACCAACCGCCAGTGTCACCCTTTCTAACGCCAGTACTTCATGCTTTAACAAACTGTACACCACTCTGTTGAACCAACGTTTTTCTCCTGCCATACACACCGTTATATGACTTTGCTAAAGCCTGCACACCTCACAAGGCATTACCACTCCCTCCTGTTAAACAAGGCACGCCAGCTCCCATAATGCACCACGCAAAGAAAGCTTGGCCAAAACTTGAAGACCCTATTTCCTTATTATAATCATATGCACGCTTCAAAGTAACATCCCAACAGCCGCTCCTTTTCCATTTCATGCACCCAGGGTCATCCTCCCTCCCACTTGCGTTAATACATCAAATCCACGGCCAACTGTTCCCGTACTTCGCACCATTAGATCACGCTCACCATCCTTACCAAACTCGCTCCAGTACTCTGCGTTTCCCATGCAGGACCTGATGGCCACAAACACTGACGGCACAGCCCCTAGCATCATACGCATGCTTCAAAGCCATCACTTCTTCCAAGTTCTAAAACCATATCCACTCCAGTATTCACGCTACTCTTCTCACAAACCCCCCCTCATATCGAACTTGCGTTTGTATCCACAAATGCCATTGGAAGCTTATTTCTGCGTTTAAGCTACTGCTCCGCCATTCACTCTGTTTAATACCGTTCCTCCCATCCTATATGTGGTTACACCCTTCATCGTTGTTTAATTAAACAGCCCGCTCATGTTATATGCGGTTATACGTTTCATCGTGAAGGTGATCTTTCCGCCATACTCTCCTTGTTTCGATCTCTTCCTTTCCGGATCCACATCCCTTCTATTTATTTTATTTTCCCCTTTTTTTTCGTAATCTTGTATTGCCATTAGAAGCTTGCTGATCGAGGAATGGAAAAAACAAGGAGAAGTTGCGTGTATTTATAACAAAACAAGCTTGGCACCCACGTAGTATATTTCTTGGCTTGCACGGGATAGGATATAGACGTAGGAAGGTAGGCAAATGCCTTGATGTGCACGGCTCATATTTTCTTGAGTTTGAAGTATTGAGAACGTGGGTGATCAGATCTGCTGTTTGAGTTTGATAATACACGGCAGAGCCGTAGAAGTCTTGTTGGTGTGATAGAGCCATGTGTGTGCAGTACCATATCGGTTAGGGTAGATATTGTTGAATCCCTTAGGCATGTGATTTTTCTTTCCTTTGTCTTCACGGTTTGGAACATGGTTGGCTGCTGTACATTTGTAGGTGGTAGCACAGGTTATAGAATAGGTAGCTGCCACTTAAGTCTGTTTGACAAGAAATGAGCGTGTCCATTCTTTTCTTCCGGTCTGCATCCTGATGTATGTTGGCTTAGATACTAGGCTAGGGTATTTTCCTATTTAGCTTGGAAGTTATGTAGCTTTAATAGGTGGGGTGGTTGGCTGATACATGCAGGGTACGGGTTTACTTTGTTTAGCGTGAGGGTGTTAAATGCTTTGCTTCAACGTAAGGAATTTTGGCAACTAGAAATATGCTTCAAGAAAAAGAAACAAAAAGGTACTATATTCTTTAAAAGAAAGAAGGACATGGCGGAAGAAACATAAGTGAGGTAGGATGCTGACAATATATTGAGACAGTGCATTGAATGTGTATTGTATTGGTTAAATTCTTTTGGATGTTCCATTTTGTAAAATTCTGTTCATTTCATAAGGCCATCGACAGAAATAAAAATACTGTCGTGACGAGCAGTGTGCCATGATTCCAAGAATATAATAATATCGGTACGTTAACTTATTCTGTGAAACCCCGAAATGCTGATTCAGGGTGCAAAATACTCCGAATAAAAAGTTGCGTATTTAATTCATTAAAAATTACAGTAAAATTCTAAAAATTAAATTATCACTGCGCCCCAAAAGAACCTTGTCTAAATTCGAAACCGATAAGAAGTTATTTCAAATAAACCGTTATGGTCGATATACGATTTCATAGCGACTTTCTGAATATTTGATTTTGACATATCTTGCAAACTATACAACGAAATCTCAATATTTCACTTCTGTCAGAAAGATACAGTTTAACAGATTCCAATATTTCTTGTTTTGCAGAAATCCGATTTAAACTGGGTCCTGTACACTCAGTTGAAGTTCAGAACGTTAAATTACGAACTGCAGCGTCGTTATGAGCTCGATTATATTTAATATATATTTTTATACGTTCAACTTCGTTTTAATTAATATTCAAATCTACTTATATTATGAATTCAATATTTAAACTGTTTTAAATATTCAAATTCAAACCGATAAAAATGCGGGACGTTACACAATTCATTTCATTTCGAAATCGTTTTCAATTCATTTCATTTCGAAATCGTTTTCAATTCATTTCATTTCGAAATCGTTTTCAATTCATTTCATTTCGAAATCGTTTTCAATTCATTTCATTTCGAAATCGTTTTCAATTCATTTCATTTCGAAATCGTTTTCAATTCATTTCATTTCGAAATCGTTTTCAATTCATTTATTCTATTCAACAAATGAATATTTATTTTTGTCAACACACGACTAATCTCAACGAATGAGTACTGTCCACGTGTGACTATTTTTGTTAAATTATTTCGTTCAACACATGACTAATCTCAACGGATGAGTACAGTCAACACATGAACCTTTATTTTTGTATTGATAAAGATGTAAATTTTATTATTAAAATATTTCGTTCAACACATGACTAATCTCAACGGATGAGTACAGTCAACACATGAACCTTTATTTTATAATATTCTTTGTTCTCTAAATTGGAATGAGGCCCAATCAATCACCATATAAAATTAATTATATGGATTTTCATACAACAAATGTATATAATTGCAACGAAAAATAATCAATCATCATCCAAAGTGCACTACACTGTATAGGCATCAAATATAGGTATCTAATGCTTATAACAGCCTGTCGATCCATCGATCGACATATTCAATCAATCAGGATGAGTGAACTTCAAATTTCATCCCAACACCCGTGTGGGGTTTCAAACAATCAAACACAGATTTTATTTGTGCAGTTGGGCGATGTGTAAAATTTATCGTCCCAATCAATGTCAGTCAAATCGGTGTATATAAATAAACCGTCCGGTTTGTAAATGAATATTTATTTATTCATATTCACGTTAAAAATTATATTTTTAACGCTAAAACATTTTTATTTTAACATATGAATTTTTATTCGGTTCATTCTTTAAATAAAATGGTATTTTTATTTTCTAACTTATTTTAGAAAATTTCGGCGGCATAACGGCACGATACTAGAAACGGGACGAGGCCTAGCCTTATCCCTGGTCTAGTGAAGGCCCACGCCATTCACACATCAATGAAATCAATTTCATTTCACCAAACAATTCAGTTCAAACCAAATAATCTAACCAACTACACAACCAAACAATTTAACAAACAAGCCATCTATGGTCTGTGGATGACGGGTGTCGGGTGCTACTAAACACCGTCTGCATCCTAGTATATATATATATATAACTAGAAAAAGAAATTTAAAGTGAGAGGTTCTCACTCTTTCGCTAAACTGAATGACGCAATTCTTCATGGGTAGGAAATCTTCACTTTGCTTTTTGAGACGACCCGAATTCCCGTTTTCACGGAAACAAGGTTATCTTTGGAATATAACACAGAAACATATAATAGCAGAACATAATTAAATAAATACACCAGAATGAACAACAAAATATACTGGATAAAAGTAATCATCAGAGTTACACAGTATACAATTTCTTACTTAGTACAAATACAGTTCAGCTATACATAAATGTCTACAGCGGAAATAAACAAAATATGTACAATAGGAGCTGAACAGCATAAAAAGAAATAGATGATAGAATCCATCTTCAGCTCCAGCTATCCAGAAAGAACCAGCTAAACCTGAATACAAGGCTGCTTGTGTAGAAAAAGGGGCACCCGAGTTTGAGAGTGAAACAAACTACGAGTCAGTCATGGGACTGGTATGAGAAATCTACTCAACACATATATAATTGGCTAATCACAGGACCACGCCACTTTCGTGGAACGGGTTTACTCCATTGGATTGCCAGTGCTTTAAAACAAATCTTTCTTTTAAACATCGCTATGCTTTTTATAAAAATGAAGCCATTATAAGACTCAGTTCCCATCACACAATGCAACGCAAACCGGAGGATAGAGTTTTACCTTATAATGGCCAAAATATGATTGATACGAATAAAACAAAGGCATTTGATATTATTGCTAGTGTTTATATGCTTTGAAAACAATTTCAAATCATAACTATCAATCATAGACGGCATGGGTACCATATATCATGTCGCCATATATATATACAATCAAAACCGCACGATCACGTATTTGGAAATTGGATTTCCGTCATGAACCAAGGCAAAAGATAGTCCTTACCGGATTCGAGACGCTCTAGCCCGTGTCCCAGGACCCAGACACAGGTGGGCCCTTGGATCGTCAGGGCTGGTCCACCGATGTGGATTAAAATTCCTGAACACTGCGTTTCCCCGCCCTTTGGGGCGTCAACGAGCCAACGAATGACTCCATCGGACCCGGATCGTTCGATCAAACCGAGGCGCCTCGCAACAGCAACAACCACATAGGTGAAAAGTATATAAATGTCAGGGCTGGTAGGTCACTGACACCACCCTAGCTAGAAGGAAACGCATGCCCTCCCTGATGTCCTCTCCCGTTTTAGGTTCATACCGAGGTGTGAGGCTCGCGAATTCACGTTATACACAAAGCTATGCCACACAGGCGGGGCTTTGATCATCACCACAAGACTTTTCTTTTCAACAGAAGCCCTGATCACTGCATCTTAGCATGCCACACAGGCAATTCACGCCATGCGATTGATGTCCATCGATATACAACCTCTGAGCTCGTACGTCTCAGAGAAGGGCGTTAAGCAAAAGAATAAATTCTCCGCCGCCAAACAGATGTATATTTAACAGAGATCAATCAACACAGACTAAAATCCAATGTCGGACACACAGTCCATTTACGAGTCCGTTCTGGGTCTGAACGAAACCGGAGGCACTAAATACCTCGCAAACCCATCGATCACCACGTACGTCTGGACGATCACCACTCATTATCCATATTTCGGGATGCCTCCCAATCAGGACCTCGGTTACCATCCAAACGAGGTGAAGATCTCCGGTCTTCAACCACCGTCTTCATCTTCGACTTTCAATCGTCGATCAATTATTTGAAATGAGAATTAACTCGGCCTTTTCAAATAATTCACGTATATTTAGAATTTCAAACCGATTTATTTCAATGGTTAAATTATTCGACAACACCAATATTGTTCTTTAATGTATTTTCACACCAAACACATTCAACCATCAAAAGCCACATAAATCAAGCAAATTCAGTTTATTTCCATTCCATATCGCTTATGATATTTTATAACGATTTATCGCTATTTTTATTTATTTTAAAATAGCCATTTTATTCAAAACGACGCTTCGGGCCATAACGCGGCCGTGGCGCTGTTTTTCTTCAGATTTGATTTACACATATCTGAAAATCTAACCGTTGGATCTTCACAAAATTTACATCATTAGAAAGGTCTTTTCAAAACGAAACCAACGGTTCCAGTATCGGGAAAATCCGACGGTCGGATCTCCCGGTACAATCATTTGAAATTTCGATTTCAAAATACGAACTGCAGCGTCGTTATTCGATTAAATATAATTCTATTTATATTTATATATAAATAAAATCGATTCTGGCGCTGTTTTTCTTCAAATTTGAATAAAACATTCCAGACAATCCAACCGTTGGATTTTTACAAAGTTGGTGCCATTGGAAAGATCATTCCAAGGAGAACCCGACGGTTGAGGTTTCGGGAAAATCCAATGGTCGGATTTCCCGTACTAGTCGTTTGAAATCACGATTTCAAAATACGAACTGCACGGCCTCGTTTCGTTTAAATTTATTTATATTTATATAAATATAGTTCATTCAACAATTTCAATATCGTTTTCACTTCAAAAAAATTTCTAACACCTTAAATTTTGGAAAAATTTCGCCATAACCTCCCCTGCACCGGGAGCATCGGGAAATCGCAAATAGCGTCCCGGTCCTTCTAATCTCAAAAAGAAAAAGAAAAAGCCAAGCGGCTAGCCAACAGGCTCAAAATCATCACCCAAACAAATCAGTAAATGTGTACCTATTTGTCGGGCACAAAATTTTATTCCTCTTCTCTAGCCCATTTGCTATAACCTGTTCAATGAATATGCATGTACATATATATACAGTTCATATCATTTTTCATTTTCTATTCAACTTCATATTTGATTTCTATTTGGTTTAAAAACACCATTCATTCTAATGTTACATAAATAGGTGTAAATCAATTCATTAGCTAATTAATGAATATTTCAACTCATATATGTTTATTTTGAACAAGTGGCTATTTTTAACACTTCACATTTCAACGATTTCGGCATACAATAAAAATGTGATTTTTATTGTAAAACAATTCCTTTCAAAATACTATTTTTCTATATAGTTCATATAGTCGATAAAAGGTGATTTTTATTATCAAACAATTTATTTCAAAATATGAATACCATTCAACACATGAATTTCTAAACAACGAATGAATATCAATTCAACACATGAATGTTTTCTATAGTTTTAGCATATGAAAATAATTCAAACACAAGAATATTATTCAAAATTTCGGCAGCATAACGACAGGGTAGTTACACCGGCACCGTCCCTAGTACGGCTCCTCGCTCTACCTTAAAACCTCGCGGTTTTTGACAATGGGGATCATGCATTTAGTTCGCACGCAGGCGGCATGTATATATTTATTTCATTTCCACAAACTAATCCTAAGTGGTTTCAACCAAATATTTCACAACCACAAATGGGTATTTTTCAACCGCAATCAACCAATATCAATCACAAACAATCCCAAACAATCATTCAATCTTCACAACAATTTCAACCAATATATATCGTCCATGGTTTGTGGACGAGGGGCGTGTATATATATATATATATATATATATATATATATATATAGATATTTATATATAGCTATTCACTTTTATCTCACACATATAAAATATTTCTAAATCAGAAATCTCACCAATAGCTATCCAACTTCACGACACTTCCTTTATTGAAATCCTCGCCTTTTGTCGCTTTCGCTCGTATTCTCTACACATGTAAAAATCGATTTTTTACTATGCTACTCAATATATAAAAATATGATTTTTTTTTTACTTCGACTTTCAATATATAAAAATATGATTTTTCTTTCGACTTTCAATATATAAAAATATGATTTTTCTTTCGACTTTCAATATATAAAAATATGATTTTTCTTTCGACTTTCAATATTTAAAAATATGATTTTTACTTCGGCTTTCAATATTTAAAAATATGATTTTTCCTTTTAAATTTCTAATCTCCTTTTAGTTTATAAATCATTTTAAAATCAGTTTTTAAATCATTATAAAAATTCAGTTTTTAAGAATTGTAAAATCAGTTTTTAAAACTTTATAAAAATTCCAGTTTTTAAGAATTGTAAAATCAGTTTTTAAAACTTTATAAAAATTCCAGTTTCAAAATGCTTTTTTTTTCCAGTTTCAAAATGCTTTTTTTTCCAGTTTCAAAATGCTTTTTTTTTTTCAGTTTCAAAATGCTTTTTAAAAATTTCAGTTTCAAAATCTATTTAAAAATTACAGTTTCAAAATGCCTTTTAAAAATTACAGTTTCAAAATCTATTTAAAAATTACAGTTTCAAAATACCATAAAAATCAGTTAAACAAACAAGAAAAAAACTTACAGGGCGGGGGGGGGGGGGGGGAGGGGGGTTTCGCAGATCGATGGAGGTGGCTTCTGGCTTCGAGGCGGCGGCTTCGATTCGAACGGTGGTGGCAGGCGTCGATGTCTTCAGAGCGAACGGTCGGATTGAAGGAGGCGGAGCGGTGGATCGGCGGCGTCGATGTCTTCGTCGGCGTCGAGACGGGGGGGGGGGGGCGGGTCTTCGTCGGCGTCGAGACGAGGGGGGGCCAGGTCGATTGATTTAGGTTTTTCTTTTTCTTTTTTTTTATTTTGTTTTCTGATAACTGAATCGGGGGGCCAATGAAGATAAAGGGGGGGGGGGAGAAAATTATTTTTTTTATTTTATTTTATTTAATTATTTATATTTTGCAAAAAGGTTGACTTTTACATACGACCTCGCAACGAGGCCCACCGCCCGTCGTCCATAGCGTTTTACCCCTATTCCGAACACAATGGGATATGTATCGCAAGCCGATTTGATTGTTACAATCAGTTTCCGTTGAATTTTCATTTAAATCAATATATTGAATTTTAAACGTACATTTCAAATTACCGGGGCCACATACTAACTAGAAAAATTCCCGAAAAATATTTTCTAGCTTTGTATTGACGATACGGTCCTAACAAAACTAGTTTCGTCGAATTCTGAGACCGCTTGAAAAATGGCCAATTTCCAGTCGATTAAAATCAACTGAAACTGGTCAAACGCGTTTTCCTTTGCCACGCTCACATATTGATTCGAAAAATTATGAAATTTGAAACCTAGCAATAATTTGACACTGCGGATCCAACAAAAGTGGTTTCGTCGAAATCCGAGGTCATTTGCAAAATGTCCATTTTTAAGGGCCTGAATTCCATAGCGACTATTCAGAATTTTCAACTGGACATATCTTTTGATTCCCGCTATCAAATTTCGATTGGTCGGATTCGTTAGAAAGATATTACCAATTAGATTCCATTATTTTTGGTTTCACTAAAATCCGGATTGTTTTGCACTCGGTATATTCAATCGAAGTTTGAAATCGAATTATCGAACTACCGCGCCATTTTCAATTCTATATATAATTATAATTAATTATATTCGTTTTCAAATGTCGATTCAAACTCAGTTTTCATCGCCATTAGCTAAAATATTTATTTTAAATAATTAAAATCCATTATTTTAGCCAATTTAAAAATTTTAAATTGGTTCAGATTTTCTGGGTCGTTACACTTTTCTTTCGTCTATTTCGTTGCCCGTATCCACTACCTATATAAAAATCACATTTTTACTTTGCTATTCAATATATAAAAATCGAATTTTTACTATGTTATTCAATATATAAAAATCGAATTTTTACCTCGCTGCTATACAGACAAAAATTATATTTTTACATTACTACTATATAGATAAAGATTTCGCCTTTTCAAATATAAAGATTTCGCCTTTTCAAATATAAAGATTTCGCCTTTTCAAATTTAAAAATCTAATTTTTTTTCTAATTTAAAAATCAGTTTTTATATTCTCTATATTTATAAAGTTCATATTTTTACACCAAGGATATACAATCAAAAACCATATTTTTAAACTAATTTTATTTTCCTTCTTAATGCTATATATATCTTGAATTTCGAATTAAATACAGCATAATTAACTAACGAGATAATTAATAAAGAGAAATTGATTACCTTTTCCACAGTCAAACTCGACAAACCGTATTCGAACTGAGCTTCAAACTAGTGCTTGGATTCTTGCGCCAAAATCATGAAGCTAGGTGACGATCAGACATCACCACGTCGAAAAGCACGGAAAACCGCACCTGGGGGACCCCTCGTTGATGAACTCGAACGCACGGTAGCGGAGCAGTAGGCGTTCGAACGGGCGGACTTCAGAGGCCCGATTCCCGAGGTACACGCGATGTCTATGGGTGAGACCGGTTAGATTCGAAGCTGGAGGAGTTCTCTTCAAATTTCTCCAAAGAAGCAGTAGATTTAATTGCGTGGTGGGAGAGTAATCAAGGATAGAAGGTTGGGATGTTTTCCGCTGTCGCACGAGAGGGTTACGGGGCTTTGGGGATAATGACGATGAAGTCTGATTGGTTAAATATTTTTATAATATATTTTTAATTAAATTAAATCCAAAACTAGTGTTTTCTTAACCTATTTCTAAATCAAACCCAACAGGTGTCGCTTCTAGCTAATTACCCCCACCCCGGACGCAATGGGATATGTCCGGTTAGCCTATTCGACTTTTACGCTCAGTTTTTATTAAAATTAATATATAAATCTATATATTGAATTTGAACGCGCATTTCAATTTACCAGGGTCACATACTGACTCTAAAAATTCTCGAAAAATATTTTCTAACTTCGTATTGACGATACGGTCCTAATAAAACTGACTTCGCCAAATTCTAAGACCGTTTGAAAAATGGCCATTTTCAGGTCGTTCGAAATTGACTGAAACGGTCAAAACACGTTTTACTTTGCCACGCTCACATATTGATTCGAAAAATTATGAAATTTGGAATCTAGCAATAATTTGACATCACGGATCCAACAAAATTGGTTCCGTCGAAATCCGAGGTCATTTGCAAAATGTCCATTTTTAAGGGCCTGAATTCCATAGCGACTATTCAGAATTTTCAACTGGACATATCTTTTGATTCCCGCTATGAAATTTCGATTTGTCGGATTCGTTGGAAAGATATTATCAATTAGATCCTAATGTTTTTGGTTTCACTAAAATCCGGATTGTTTTGCACCCGGTACATTCAATTGAAGTTTGAAATCAAATTATCGAACTACCGCGCCATTTTCAATTCCTTTTATAATTATATATAATTATTTATATTCTAACGACGGCGTATATAATATATACGTTCGAATTATATTCAAAATAAATTTCTCGTTGATTTTATTTAAAATAATTCATTTTAAATAATTAAAATCCGCCAAAATTGCCAAAATAAAAAATTTAAACTGGCCCAGATTTTCGGGTTGTTACAATCTCCCCCACTTAAAACTTTTCGTCCCCGAAAAGGAACAAAGTCGAAAGTTGTTTAACAATTCAACTCAACTTCCATTGTTTTGATTACGGCTTAAGTTCTTCAACTTTTCAGTTTCTAAGAACTTTTCAAAAATTTCAAAAATTTGGCTAACACCCTAAATTTTCGAAAAATTTCGCCATAACCTCCTCTGCAATGGGAGCATCGGGAAATCTCAAATAGCTTCCCCGGTCCTTCAGATCTCAAAAAGAAAAAGCCTAGCGGCTAGCCAATAGGCTCATAAAATCATCATCACCCAAACAAAACAGTAAATTATGTAGTAAACATGTACCTATTTGTCGGGCAAACAAATTTTATTCTCTGCTCTAGCCTCTTTGCTATGACCTGTTCAATGTAAGTACATGTATATGCAAGAAATTTCAATCAAATTCCAAAACATTCTAATATGCGGTGCCAAATTTGCCTTAGTTCAACATTCTTCTTACACTAGCTATATTATACAATATCGATACATTTTTAAAACAAAAGCATACTTAAGTTCATACAAGTATCATACACATCCATACATATATCCAAAATGCTAGTTCATTACATTAAAACCCAACTTTCTAGGAAGTCGTGCCTCCTCCTTGCATAATTTCCAAAGTAGATATCTCCTTTCCTTTGGATTTCTTATCACCCTTCTTTAACGGGCAATTTCGGGCTAGATGCCCTATATCTTTGCATCCGAAGCACTTCTTTTCTTTTCCTAATTTTCTGGATTTTTTCTTAACGTTTGGACACTTATCCACAAAATGTCCCGTTTCTTTGCACTTAAAACAAACTATGTCCATTCTTATCTCCTTCTCCTTGATTTTCTTTATCTCAGGGCACCGAACCGCATAATGCCCTTCTTCTCTGCATATACGACAATAAACACCCATGTATGTTGCTAAGTTCAACTTCCTTTCTTTTTCTGCTTTCTGCTCGGCCCTCCTTGCTTGTTTCGGAGTCATACTGAAGTCAGCATTAGATAAGCCATAGAGAACCATCTCCTACATTATATTTGAGGATTTTATCAAGAGAGTTTGCATTACCTTTTGTTAACAAATATCTTGATTTATGCTTTATATATCATTCCAGTATTTCTATTAGTTGAATTAATAATCATCACAGCTAACAATCAATGTGTTGGTTAACTTTCAAAGGTAAATATTTCTTTATATATATATACTAAAAATCATGTCTTTGATGCCAAATCACAACAATAAACCTATCTAGTTTGGTTCTCACACCAGTCGGTTGGAAATATATAAATATCTCACTTTCGAAACTCGAACATTAACATTGATGATGAGATCTCAATCATCAGTATCATCTCCGGGCGACTAGAGTGTGATTCTATATCTATTCAATATATTAAAAACTTCGAATACACGTTTGCAAGGCGTATATGCAAAATCTTTATATATTGGATTGTCCAAATTCAATATAAAACAAATATTCAAATACGTATAAAATGGTTTAAATTTTCAAAACAAAATTGTTTTCATTTGAAAAATATACTCTTCACACTCGTTCTAGGATACTACTGATCCTATCTCTAACGAGTCATTCTAATTGGATATTACTAATCCAATATCTGATGAATTCTTTCGTAAGGTCCTAATGTGTCTTGTTCTCGAGCTCTGTAAACCAAAGCTCTGATACCAACTGTAAAATAGCCGACGAAATCTGGTAGGCTTTGCAACCATCCCTTCATCCCCCAAGCAGCAGGTAAAACCCACCGTGGCTTTCACAAGGTCCCCCAGTTACTTGTTTTACGGCGACCCTCTCGAGTCTCCCGGCCACTGCCTAACCAACCCCCACCACAAGGGACATGTGGGGGTAAGAGTCTCCCGTTCGCCACCAAACTGCGAAGCGAGAACCCCCCATCACGACTGCAACAAGAACTGGTGTTATTTAAAACACAGTTCACGATAAACCCATGAATCAATTCTGGTTTAATTTAATTCAAATATATTAGGGATTCCGATTATTTAAAACCCCTTTTTAAATCTAATTTATTTATTTAAAAACAAATCGGGTTTTAAATTTAGTTCAAACTAGTTCATTTCGATAAAAATCTATTTTTATCTTTTCAAATATGGAGTTTTTCATCCCAAATTTTCCCAAATCATTTCTAATGATTTTACACAAAATATTGATATTTTTAATAATTTTATCAAGGCTCGTACAGTCGATTTCCATCAATGGCCATCGAACTGCACTTACAGCGACCTTTTTCAAATTTGATTTGGACGTATCTCCAAATCCAACCGTTAGATTTCAAATTTCTAATATTCGTTAGAAAGCTCTTTTCGATACGAACCCAACGGTTCCGGTTTTAGGAGAATCCGACGGTCGGATCTCCCGTAATGCCCATTTGAAATAAATGGTCGAAATTCACGAACTGCCGCGGCGCGGCGCGTTCTATTCAGGCCATTATATTATATATATAATATATATAATATATATTTCGTCGATTTCTATTTGAAACGAATTTTATAAGTCATTTCAAATTTGTTTTAAAGAAAATTTCAACCTTTAATTCAAATTCAAATTAAAATTGAATTTTCCCTTATAAATTCTTGCTACATTCACTTCTATTTGATTTCAATTCAAATCGATTTCAATTCTATTTCAATTCGTTTTCAATTGAATTCAATTCAATTCAAATCCGTTTTCTGTTTAATTCAATTCGAATTCGTTTTCTATTCAATCCAATTCAAATCGGTTTTCTAATCGATTCAAATCAAATTCGTTTTATATTCCATTCATTTCGAAATCAGTTTCAATTCATTTCATTTCGAAATCGTTTTCAATTCATTTCATTTCGAAATCGTTTTCAATTCATTTCATTTCGAAATCGTTTTCAATTCATTTCATTTCGAAATCGTTTTCAATTCATTTCATTTCGAAATCGTTTTCAATTCATTTCATTTCGAAATCGTTTTCAATTCATTTCATTTCGAAATCGTTTTTAATTCATTTCATTTCGAAATCGTTTTCAATTCATTTCATTTCGAAATCGTTTTCAATTCATTTCATTTCGAAATCATTTTCAATTCATTTCATTTCGAAATCGTTTTCAATTCATTTATTCTATTCAACAAATGAATATTTATTTTTGTCAACACACGACTAATCTCAACGAATGAGTACTGTCCACGTGTGACTATTTTTGTTAAATTATTTCGTTCAACACATGACTAATCTCAACGGATGAGTACAGTCAACACATGAACCTTTATTTTTGTATTGATAAAGATGTAAATTTTATTATTAAAATATTTCGTTCAACACATGACTAATCTCAACGGATGAGTACAGTCAACACATGAACCTTTATTTTATAATATTCTTTGTTCTCTAAATTGGAATGAGGCCCAACCAATCACCATATAAAATTAATTATATGGATTTTCATATAACAAATGTATATAATTGCAACGATAAATAATCAATCATCATCCAAAGTGCACTACACTATATAGGCATAAAATATAGGTATCTAATGCTTATAACAGCCTGTCGATCCATCGATCGACATATTCAATCAATCAGGATGAGTGAACTTCAAATTTCATCCCAACACCCGTGTGGGATTTCAAACAATCAAACACAGATTTTATTTGTGCAGTTGGGCGATGTGTAAAATTTATCGTCCCAATCAATGTCAGTCAAATCGGTGTACATAAATAAACCGTCCGGTTTGTAAATGAATATTTATTTATTCACATTCACTATATTCATATTCACGTTAAAAATTATATTTTTAACGCTAAAACATTTTTATTTTAACATATGAATTTTTATTCGGTTCATTCTTTAAATAAAATGGTATTTTTATTTTCTAACTTATTTTAGAAAATTTCGGCGGCATAACGTCACGATACTAGAAACGGGACGAGGCCTAGCCTTATCCCCGGTCTAGTGAAGGCCCACGCCATTCACACATCAATCAAATCAATTTCATTTCACCAAACAATTCAGTTCAAACCAAATAATCTAACCAACTACACAACCAAACAATTTAACAAACAAGCCATCCATGGTCTGTGGATGACGGGTGTCGGGTGCTACTAAACACCGTCTGCATCCTAGTATATATATATATATATATAACTAGAAAAAGAAATTTAAAGTGAGAGGTTCTAACTCTTTCGCTAAACTGAATGACGCAATTCTTCATGGGTAGGAAATCTTCACTTTGCTTTTCTTTCGTCTATTTCGTTGCCCGTATCCACTACCTATATAAAAATCACATTTTTACTTTGCTATTCAATATATAAAAATCGAATTTTTACTATGTTATTCAATATATAAAAATCGAATTTTTACCTCGCTACTATATAGACAAAAATTATATTTTTACATTACTACTATATAGATAAAGATTTCGCCTTTTCAAATATAAAGATTTCGCCTTTTCAAATATAAAGATTTCGCCTTTTCAAATATAAAGATTTCGCCTCTTCAAATTTAAAAATCTAATTTTTTTCTAATTTAAAAATCAGTTTTTATATTCTCTATATTTATAAAGTTCATATTTTTACACCAAGGATATACAATCAAAAACCATATTTTTAAACTAATTTTATTTTCCTTCTTAATGCTATATATATCTTGAATTTCGAATTAAATACAACATAATTAACTAACGAGATAATTAATAAAGAGAAATTGATTACCTTTTCCACAGTCAAACTCGACAAACCGTATTCGAACTGAGCTTCAAACTAGTGCTTGGATTCTTGCGCCAAAATCATGAAGCTAGGTGACGATCAGACATCACCACGTCGAAAAGCACGGAAAACCGCACTTGGGGGACCCCTTGCTGATGAACTCGAACGCACGGTAGCGGAGCAGTAGGCGTTCGAACGGGCGAACTTCAGAGGCCCGATTCCCGAGGTACACGCGATGTCTATGGGTGAGACCGGTTTAGATTCGAAGCTGGAGGAGTTCTTTTCAAATTTCTCCAAAGAAGCAGTAGATTTAATTGCGTGGTGGGAGAGTAATCAAGGATAGAAGGTTGGGATGTTTTCCGCTGTCGCACGTGAGGGTTACGGGGCTTTGGGGATAATGATGACGAAGTCTGATTGGTTAAATATTTTTATAATATATTTTTAATTTAATTAAATCCAAAACTAGTGTTTTCTTAACCTATTTCTAAATCAAACCCAACAGGTGTCGCTTCTAGCTAATTACCCCCACCCCGGACGCAATGGGATATGTCCGGTTAGCCTATTCGACTTTTACGCTCAGTTTTTATTAAAATTAATATATAAATCTATATATTGAATTTGAACGCGCATTTCAATTTACCAGGGTCACATACTGACTCTAAAAATTCTCGAAAAATATTTTCTAACTTCGTATTGACGATACGGTCCTAATAAAACTGACTTCGCCAAATTCTAAGACCGTTTGAAAAATGGCCATTTTCAGGTCGTTCGAAATTGACTGAAACGGTCAAAACACGTTTTACTTTGCCACGCTCACATATTGATTCGAAAAATTATGAAATTTGGAATCTAGCAATAATTTGACATCACGGATCCAACAAAATTGGTTCCGTCGAAATCCGAGGTCATTTGCAAAATGTCCATTTTTAAGGGCCTGAATTCCATAGCGACTATTCAGAATTTTCAACTGGACATATCTTTTGATTCCCGCTATGAAATTTCGATTTGTCGTATTCGTTGGAAAGATATTATCAATTAGATCCTAATGTTTTTGGTTTCACTAAAATCCGGATTGTTTTGCACCCGGTACATTCAATTGAAGTTTGAAATCAAATTATCGAACTACCGCGCCATTTTCAATTCCTTTTATAATTATATATAATTATTTATATTCTAACAACGGCGTATATAATATATACGTTCGAATTATATTCAAAATAAATTTCTCGTTGATTTTATTTAAAATAATTCATTTTAAATAATTAAAATCCGCCAAAATTGCCAAAATAAAATTTTTAAACTGGCCCAGATTTTCGGGTTGTTACATGTAAATTGGATTTATCGTGAACAGTGTTTTAAACGACACTTGTTCTTTAACCCAGTTTGCAGTGAAATATAATTTGGGATTTATGAATCTTTTATTTAGATTTAAAATGGAATATTTTCCAAGAGTAAAGTTTTCCAATTTAATATATTAAATTGGGATTGAATGGAATTTGATTTAATAATATTCGAGATGAGCTTCTATAAAAGAAGGCCATTAATATATATGGAATTTAAAAGGCTTTGCCGTTATTCCATTTATATTAATAGCCCGATAAAGAAATTCATATCGATTATACATTGGTCTGATTTCTATGAAAATCCCCTATTTAATGGGAGATGAATTTGAGTTTATCGTGAACTATGTTTTAAATGACATTAGTTCTTTAACCCAGTTAAAGATAAGATTAATTTCTTAAATTTAAGTAATCATTGAATAATGATTTTTGATGTTTAAAACCAAATTGGGGTTTTAATAAATCTTAAAAGAAAAGATTTAAGAATAATGTAAAGAATTTATCTTTGATAAGATAATGTGAATATTTTATTTAAAAGAATATTCTGAATTGGAATGAGGCGTTGGATGTGTTTTTAATAATACTTGATTTTAATTATAAAAATACGAGAGTTATTCGGAAAGACCGGGTTTAACCCATTCCGAATAATTACTACAACGATGAAGAGTCAAAGATGAAGACGGTGTTTGAAGACCGACGATCTTCACATCGAATGGATGTGTTGCTACAGAGACCCTTGATGGGAGTAGCTACCTTGAAGGGGCTTCAGTGGTGGCCGCCCGGACTATTGTTGATTGTTCGGATTTGGTTTTTGCTCAGACCCAGAGCATAAGCTAGTAAATGGATGCGTGTCTGACATTGGATTTTGTTCCATGTGAATTAAAGCAATTTCTGTTAATGTATGTCTGTTTGGTGGTGGAGGATTTAATCTCTACTTAACACCCTGGTATATATTAATAGTGACTGATCGCATGGCGTGAATCGTCAATGTGGCATGCAAAGATGTAAATGATAAAGGCTTTTGTTGAAAAGCAGGGCCTTGTGGGATGATCAAAGCATAGCCTATTACGACATAGCTTTGTGTATATCGTGACTTCGCGAGCCTCACACCCCGGTATGAGTCAAAAACGGGATATGGACTGCAGGGAGTGCACACATTTCTTTCTAGCTAGTGGTAGTGTCAGTGCTTTGACACGGCCTGGCATTTTACTTATGTGGATGATGGATTTTGAGGTGCCTCGGATTTTTATAGGCCGATAGTGGTCATATTATAGGTTCAAAGGAACCGGGAAGCGTGTGTTCAGGCATAATTAATCCACTACCCTTAGGTAGGTACCGACCCTAAAGATCCAAGGGTTCACTGCTGGGGATCCTGTGGCATTTGCTTGAGTGTCTCAAATCGGAGAGGAGCTTGCCCCTAGCCTCGACTCATGATGGAAATCCAATTTCCAATACGACCTTGCGGTTTTGATTTTAGAACTAGTATGGCGACATAGTAGGATGGGGTACTATGCCGTCTATGATTAATACATTATGATTGAAATTGTTTTTGAAATATATATACCCATAGATATACACACTAATATTAAATCTGTTTTATCGTATCTAGCATTTTTTGATCATTATAAGGTAAAACCCTATCCTCTAGTTTGCGTTGCATTATGTGATGGGACTTGGGTCTTATAATGGTTTCATTTTTCTAAAAAGCATTGCGTTGTTTAACGATTTACTTTAATTTATGCACTGGCAATCCAATGGAGTAAACCCGTTCCGCGTTAGCGGCGTGGTCTTATGATTAGCCTTATTATTAGATAAGTTTAGTTAAGATTTCTCATACCAGTCCCATGACTGACCTGTAGTTTGTTTCACTGGCAGACTCGGGTGCCCATATTTTCCACATGGGCAGTCGTGTAGCTTTTTGCAGATATATTTACAGGATCCTGGTTTACAGCTGAAGCGGTATTCGGAAAGCTCTATATCCGTGTATTCCTTTCGGTTGTACATTTGTATTATTTTCCGCTGCTATTTAAATGTAATTTAAAACCCTGATATTAATGTATTTCTTTTGTGTAACATATATTCATACTCTGTTATATTCTTGTACTCTGATGTAATTGTTGTAATCAGCAATAAAATGTTCTTCAGTTTGTGTACTGATGTGTATTGTTCTCAAAGCAATACAGGCTTTCCTTTACTGGGAAGTTTGGGTCGTTTCAGTTGGTATCAGAGCTTTGGTTTACAGAGCTTGAGAACAAAACACATTAGAACCGAATGAAATAATTCATCAGAGATTGGATTAGAAATATCTAATGAGAATAACTCGTTAGAGATAGGATCAGTAGTATCCTAGAACGAGTGTGAAGAGTATTATTTTCTTTAAAATAAAAAACAAATTTAGTTTTGAAATTTTATCTAAAAATACGTATTTGAGTATATTATATTTTAATGTGGACAATCGAGTATATAAAGATTTCGAATATATGAGTAATTAACGGATATTCGAAGTTTTAATATACTGAATAGATATAGAATCACACTCTAGACGCTCGGGGATAATTTTGGTGATGTCCGGAAATCATCAGTATTTATGTTCGAGTCTCAAAAGTGGGATTCCTATATATTTCCATTGACTGGTATGAGAATCAACACTTAGTTAGGACACATTGCTGTGATTTGCACTAAGAATTTGATTTTTGACTATATATAAAAGTTATGTATATTTGAAAGGTCACCTAATTGATTGCTGGTTGTGATGTTTGATTATTAGTTTAACTAATAAAAGTATAGAAATGATAATTAATTTAACTAACAAAATTATTGAAACCAATAAATAAAAATTTAATTAAGTTGGTTAAATAAATAACTTTTAGCTTCGTTCCTTTTCGAGGATGAAAAGATTTTAAGTGGGGGCGATTGTAATGACCAGGAATTTGGAGCCAATTTAAAATTTTATTTTAAGGAAATTTTGTTAAAAAAAAATGCGTCAGAATTTAAAGTTTTCACTATTAAACTATTAAAGTAAAAAGAAAAAAAAGTGTATACAATAAAATTCCTTTTTATTTGTATATGTGAAACATAGAAATTGTGTCCATGATAAATTCTTAATGTGAATTTAAATTCTCAATGTAAGCATCTAATTTTGCCACAATAAATTCTTGGTGGGGTAATTTAATCCTTAAAACCCAGTGTAATATGGTAAAGACTATCATACTAATCCTAACATCATTTTTTTTCATAAATAAACAAATTGATTGGAAAGGATAATTAATTAAATCTTATATATAGTCACTTTGCCCTCTCCCTTTAATGTAGATTTTAAAAACATCTCCCTTTCTTAAATCCATTTAATCCATGATACTATAAAAATATCTGAAAATGGTAAGTTGGCTATGTTGCACTATAAAATCAAAATTAATGGCGCTGAAATGGCATGAATTGACTTTTGTTAGAAACATCTTTCCAAGTAAAAATTCTTGCACCTAAAAACAGAAAGAAATAATTATAGGATGAACTCATGTCAATTAGAATAATCTTTTTCTAGATTATCAATATGAAAGGAAAAGAAAAAATATTAGCCATAAAACATTAATACTAATCAATCACTCCACTATTAAAAGTACATGTAGAGTTATGAGTTTGTCGCCATGTCAAAAGTTTTCCTAATATAACAAACTAATCACATATTACGCAACACCTTTTTCCATCCGTGCCTTCTTTACTATTCTAAAAGAAGTATATTTTCTTCACTAACTTATTCATTATATTTAGACACATTCTTAATTCTCTATCAATCACACTTGGCAAAACATCCTTTTATGCCAACGCTGCAAGAACTTGATATAATGCTACAAAGTCAAGCACACGTTGTAATTAGTATTTGGTATGCTTATATTAATTTATAAATGGAAATTATGTAATATAATATATTTATACGCTACTTTATTCCATTAGTCTTTCATTATCAAGCATGTTTTTTTTTTATTTATTAAACGCAATACATTCATTCCTTTGTTAACAATTTAATGCATGCGGTCCATGTCCTAAATGAAGGCAAGCCACGGTTTATATTTTTCAATTTATGTGAAAACTTTTAACCTTTTAAATCTGGAAACACACGTCACATATTTATGTATATATATAAAAGGGTTAAGTTAATTAAATGAATAATTAAAGACGCATGAAATGGTTCAAATTCATTTAGAAACAAAAATATGCCACTTATTTCTCCTTTCTTCTCTTTGTTATTTACGTTTGAAATTTGAATGAAAAATAATTAAATAGAATAAAACATAAAGGGTTAAAAAGAGAATTAAATATATTTATAAATACCCTAAAATTAATCCATAACCCTAATTTCAGAAAACAAACATAGCCGCCGCCCCTTCTCTTTTCAATCTTTGAAATGCTCTCTCATTCTTCCTCATTTTTCTTTCAATCTAGGTGATGGTTTCCAAAATTTCTAAAGGGAAAGGTTTAGAGCTAGGGGAGCTCGTCACAACCAACGGTTGAGATCAATTCTTATGCGCTAATTTATGGGAAATCGAGCCTCAAAGTGGCAGCGTTCGCATCAATTTTTGTGGAGACGGTGAGCAATTGGGTTCACGGTGACATGCAATTCACGTAGAAGAGGAATAAGAAGTTAGCGACCTTGTTTTGTGCTAATCAATGTATTAAGGTTTAAATAAAAAAATTAATTTAATTTAATTGTGTAAGGTTATAAAATGAATAACTTATTCATATATCCTCAGAACTGAGTGTCTTTCGAAATGTTAGAATTGTGGGATCCAACTCTACAACCCAGAACAGACCAGATCTGAAACTGAGATTGTTGGGAATCCAGAAAAATAGCAAAGTGAGATTTCTATTTTATGATTCAAATTAATTATTTACTGAAATGTGAAATTTATATTTATTTCATAAAGTTCACGTGATGTTGTATATCTTTATTTGAAATGTTGGTTGTGTTGTGGTGTGGCTTGAATTGAAATTTTGGTATGTTCGATTTTGGTTATAATAATGAAAATGAATTGTGATTGTGGTGGAAATATATTTTAGTGTTATGAATAAATTTGTTTATGTTTTAAATAGTAAAACATGAATACATTGGAAACCACATTTAAATGTGAAGTATGTTAATAAAATAGTTCGTGTTAGAAAACTTGTTTTACATTAAAAATTATATTTTAATGTATTGAATATACATAAACATTTGTTCGTGTTTAGAAAATAAGTTTTACATTAAAATTATATTTTAATGTATTGAATGTACATAAATATTTGTTCGCATTTAGAAAACAAGTTTCACGTTAAATTATATTTTAATGTTAAGAATGTACATAAGAATTTGTTCATATTAGGAAAACACGTTTCACATTAAATTCACATTTTAATGTTATGAAGGTAAACAAATTTTGTCATAGGAAACATCATTACAAAAACTTTATTTTCAGTGTGATGAATAGATTTACAAAATTGTACATGTTATGAGATGAAACATGTTTTTACACTAAACTTTATTTTTAATAAGATGATCATTTCTAAACAAAAATGTGCACACATTAACTTTACATTTTTAATGTTAATAAGACATTAAAAAGAATCATTGTCATGTTAAATTATTTTCACATTGGAATTCATATTTCAACGTAAAAGGATCATTATAAAACATGTATTTTTATTGTCATTTGTTACCATAAAATGGATTAAAACAAAATGAATGTCTTTTTATCGTAACTTGTTTTACAATATAAATAATGAAATAAAGAGACTAGGTTTCATTATGTCATTTAACAAAAAGGGTATAATAATATAAATTCTCCATGTTTTAAACTTATAAAACACGTTTACATTAAAAAGTATATTTTAATGTTATGAATGGCTTAATATAAATTGTCCATGTTTTAAACTTATGAAACATGTTTACATTAAAACGTATATTTTAATATAATGAATGGTTTAACAAAATTTGTTCATGTTTTAAAATGTAAAACATGGTAACATTAAAAACTCTAGTTTAATGCAATATATGAAAAGAACATTTTTTTTGTCATAAACGTTAGTATTAGAATAAAAGAACACTTTTGTCAAAATGCTTAGCTAGAATTAAAACATCACTTTCGTTAAAAGTGTTTATCTACAAATAAACTAGTCATTTGTTTAAGGTTAGAATTGACATGTCATTTAAATAAAAACATGTTATGTAAAAACATGTTTTCATTTAAAACTCATATTTCAAATGTCATGAACAGAATATAGAAAAAGTCATGTTTTAAATAAAAACATGTTTACATTTAAAATTTCACATTTTAAATGTAATGTTAGAGTACATAGAAAAGTCACATTTTTATTTTAAAATGTTGCATTTGATTAAAAATGCCTTTTAAGTTATAAAATGTTGTATTAATATGTCATTTTGTTAAGAATAGTTAATTAGAATAAAAATATCATTTATGTTAGCATTCAAAGAACGACATTTATGTTAGAATTAAAAGAACATTTATGTTAGAAATAAACATTTATGTTGGAATTCAAAAATATGCTACACTGCCATTAACAAGTTTCCTGACTTGTTTATGTTGATTGGGACGATAATTTTTACACATTGTCCAAGTGCACAAATAATTTATTTAATTCTTTGTTATATGTTATGTGTTGGTTGAAAACCCCACACAGGTCTTGGGATTTAGATGAAAATTTCCAAGTGTACGAGCGAAAATAAAATTATTAAAAATATAGAAATATTATGAAAAATCATAATAAATGATTTAAAAGGAATTTAGATGAAAATTTCCAATAGTGAAGAGATAAAAATATATTTTATCGATATGAACTAGTTATTAACTAGAACAAATCTTATAATTAAGATTTAATAAAGTTTTCCAATAAGTTAATATTTACTTGGAATTAAATAGAATAAATTGGATTTTTGGGTTGTCGTGAATGGTGTCTTAAATAACATTGTGGATTTTTGGGTTGTCATGAATGGTGTCTTAAATAACAATGTTCTTAACCCCAGTTGAGAAAAGAATAAATCTTTAATTAAGATTTTTAGAGTTTCAATCATATTTGATAATTGGAATAAAATGAAATGTAAATTGGATTTATCGTGAACAATGTTTTAAACGACACTTGTTCTTTAACCCAGTTTGCAGTGAAATATAATTTGGGATTTATGAATCTTTTATTTAGATTTAAAATGGAATATTTTCAAAGAGTAAAGTTTTCCAATTTAATATATTAAATTGGGATTGAATGGAATTTGATTTAATAATATTCGAGATGAGCTTCTATAAAAGAAGGCCGTTAATATATATGGAATTTAAAAGGCTTTGCCGTTATTCCATTTATATTAATAGCCCGATAAAGAAATTCATATCGATTATACATTGGTCTGATTTCTATGAAAATCCCCTATTTAATGGGAGATGAATTTGAGTTTATCGTGAACTATGTTTTAAATGACATTAGTTCTTTAACCCAGTTAAAGATAAGATTAATTTCTTAAATTTAAATAATCATTGAATAATGATTTTTGATGTTTAAAACCAAATTGGGGTTTTAATAAATCTTTAAAGAAAAGATTTAAGAATAATGTAAAGAATTTATCTTTGATAAGATAATGTGAATATTTTATTTAAAAGAATATTCTGAATTGGAATGAGGCGTTGGATGTGTTTTTAATAATACCTGATTTTAATTATAAAAATACGAGAGTTATTCAGAAAGACCGGGTTTAACCCATTCCGAATAATTACTACAACGATGAAGAGTCAAAGATGAAGACGGTGTTTGAAGACCGACGATCTTCACATCGAATGGATGTGTTGCTACAGAGACCCTTGATGGGAGTAGCTACCTTGAAGGGGCTTCAGTGGTGGCCGTCCGGACTATTGTTGATTGTTCGGATTTGGTTTTCACTCAGACCCAGAGCATAAGCTAGTAAATGGATGCGTGTCTGACATTGGATTTTGTTCCATGTGAATTAAATCAATTTCTATTAATGTATGTCTGTTTGGTGGTGGAGGATTTATTCTCTACTTAACACCCTGGTATATATTAATAGTGATTGATCGCATGGCGTGAATTGTCAATGTGGAACGCCAAGATGTAACCGATCAAGGCTTTTGTTGAAAAGCAGGGCCTTGTGGGATGATCAAAGCATAGGCTATTACGGCATAGCTTTGTGTATATCGTGACTTCGCGAGCCTCACACCCTGGTATGAGTCAAAAATGGGATATAGACTACAGGGAGTGCACACGTTTCTTTCTAGCTAGTGGTAGTGTCAGTGCTTTGACACGTCCTGGCATTTTACTTATGTGGATGATGGATTTTGAGGCGCCTCGAATTTTTATAGGCCGATAGTGGTCATATTATAGGTTCAAAGGAACTGGGAAGGATGTGTTCAAGCATAATTAATCCACTACCCTTAGGTAGGAACCGACCCTGAAGATCTAAGGGTTCACTGCGGGGGATCCTGAGGCATTTGCTAGAGTGTCTCGAATCGGAGAGGAGCTTGCCCCTAGCCTCGACTCATGATGGAAATCCAATTTCCAATACGACCTTGCGGTTTTGATTTTAGAACTAGTATGGCGACATTGTAAGATGGGGTATTATGCCGTCTATGATTAATAATTATGATTGAAATTGTTTTTGAAATATATATACCCATAGATATACACACTAATATTAAATCCGTTTCATCGTATCTAGCATTTTTTGATCATTATAAGGTAAAACCCTATCCTCCGGTTTGCGTTGCATTGTGTGATGGGACTTGGGTCTTATAATGGTTTCATTTTTCTAAAAAGCATTGCGTTGTTTAACGATTTACTTTAATTTATGCACTGGCAATCCAATGGAGTAAACCCGTTCCGCGTTAGCGGCGTGGTCCGGTGATTAGCCTTATTATTAGATAAGTTTAGTTAAGATTTCTCATACCAGTCCCATGACTGACCTGTAGTTTGTTTCACTAGCAAACTCGGGTGCCCATATTTTCCACACGGGCAGTCGAGTAGCTTTTTGCAGATATATTTACAAGATCCTGGTTTACTGTAACGACCCAGAAAATCTGAACCAATTTAAAAATTTTAAATTGGCTAAAATAATGGATTTTAAATACTTAAAATAAATATTTTAAATTATAGCAATGAATAGTGAGTTTGAATCGACGTTTGAAAACGAATATGATTAATTCTAATTATAAACAAGGCCTGAAATGGCGCTGCAGTTTCAAAATTTGAATTCAAACTTTGTCGGACTGTACCGGGTGCAAAGCAAAACGGATTTGAGTGAAACCAAAAATATTTAAATCTGTTAGTGAATACCTTTCTAACGAAACTGAAAAATCGATTTTGCATAGCGGAAAGCAAAAGTTATGGCCAAATGAATTTTCAGAAAGGTCGCTATGGAATTTATATAGCCCGTGAAATTGGCCATTTTGCAAACGACCTCGGAATTCGACGAAACCCCTTTTGTTGGATCCGGGATGTGAAGTTATTGCTAGGTTTCAAATTTCATAATTTTTGAACCTAGTATGTGAGCGTGGCAAAGGAAAACGTGTTTTGATCAATTACAGTTAAATTGGATCGACCAGAAATGGGCCTTTTTGCAAACGATCTCAGAATTCGACGAAACTAGTTTTGTTGGGACCGTATCGTCAAAAAATAGCCAGATTTATTTTTCTGGAATTTTTCGAATCAGTTTGTGGCCCTGGCAAATTGAAATGTACGTTCAAATTGAATATTGAATGTTTTATATTTTAATTTGAATGGAAACTGATTGAAACAGTCGAATGGGCCTACGAAACATATACCATTGTGTTCGGAATGGGGGTAAAACGCTAGGGACGACAGTCGTTGGGTTTAGATTGGTGGTCACGTCAGAAAACCCCTTTAAAACCCACCGGCCAATCATATTTTTTTTTTTAAAAAATCTTCGTTTCTCTCTCCCCGATCGGAGGCGGAAACCTATTCGCCAGTTCCCGAGCATTTTCCGGCAGCCACACACCTCGTTGACCCCTGATCCTTTGGAACTTTTTGAAGATCTCCCTTCCACCTTCAAATCCATACCACCCTCGACCCCCACCATCGCGTATCCATCGAGATCCACCTCCTTCAACTTCCGCCGTTTCGAGCTCCGCCACGCCAGGTGGGCCCCACCGAACTGCACCCCACCACCACGCGCGCGAAGGTCTCTCATAGCTCTTCGATGCTGTATCCTCCGATCGAGCTGCAACTTCGCGGATTGGAAGAAATCGGGCGACCTAGTTTTGAACGAAATAGTGAGGTATACGGTTTATATTATTTAAACTGATTTCAACAGTTTTAAACCATTGCAAACTTTGAAAAATCATATCTTTTTCGTTTCTTGACGAAATTCAGTGAAACAAGAGACGGTGGACTCGTGTGGATGTCTTCTACATTCTAGAAGAGACCGCATATTTTTCTGAGCCTTTTGCTATTTTTGGTGGAGTGGAACCTAATGCGAGATTTCTAATTTATAAACGATATGGAAAACGACGATGTATAAATTATATAGTCGATGTATGAGTTATATAAGCGTTGTACACCTCTTGTATAAGCGTTGTATAAGTTGTACGTTCGATGTATAAGTTATATATGCGTTGTAAAAACTATATATGTGTTGAAATAGAAGTGAATTGCTATATATAAATATATAAATATGTATATATACGCCCCTCGTCCACAAACCATGGATGATATTTATTGGTTGTGATTGGTGTGAAAATTGATTGAAATTGTTTGTGGTTGATATTGATTGATTGTGGTTGAAAAATACCCATTTGTGGTTGAGAAACATTTGGTTGAAACCACATAGGATTAGTTTGTGGAAATGAAATAAATATATACGTGCCGCCTGCGTGCGAACTAGATGCATGATCCCCATTGTCAAAAACCGCGAGGTTTTAAGGTAGAGCGAGGAGCCGTACTAGTGACAGTCCCGGTTTTAACTACCCTGCCGTTATGCTGCCGAAATTTTGAATAATATTCATGTGTTTGAATTATTTTCATTTGCTGAAACTATATTTATTCGTTGAATAGAAAACCTTCATGTGTTGAATCGATATTCATTCGTTGATTAGAAATTCATGTGTTGAATGGTATTCGTGTTTTAAATATAAAAATCACATTTTTATCTATATATATAAACTATAGAAAACCTTCATGTGTTGAATCGATATTCATTCGTTGATTAGAAATTCATATGTTGAATAGTATTCGTGTTTTAAATATAAAAATCACCTTTTTATCTATATATAGAAACTATAGAAAACCTTCATGTGTTGAATCGATATTCATTCGTTGAATTGAAATTCATGTGTTGAATGGTATTCGTGTTTTAAATATAAAAATCACCTTTTTATCTATATATAGAAACTATAGAAAACCTTCATGTGTTGAATCGATATTCATTCGTTGAATTGAAATTCATGTGTTGAATGGTATTCATATTTTGAAATAAATTGTTTTATAATAAAAGTCCTATTTTTATCATCTATATGAAATATATAAAATAGTCGTGTTTTGAAATAAATTGTTTTATAATAAAAATCCTATTTTTATCACCTATATGAAATATATAAAAAAAATCGTGTTTTGAAATAAATTGTTTTACATTAAAAATCACATTTTTATTATATACATGAATTGGTAAAAATTGTGAAGTGTTGAAATAGAAGCCAGTTAGATAAAAATATCATTTTTATCAAATGTATGAAAAGAATATAGCTTTGAAATCGAAGAATCAATATATATATATAAATAGAATTAAAATCTATCGAATATCGACGCTGCAGTTCGTATTTTGAAACCGTGATTTCAAACGATTATATCGGGAGATCCGACCATCGGATTTTCCTGAAATCGCAACTGTTGGGTTCGCTTTGGAAAAATCTTTCCAATTGCACCAACTTTGTAAAAATCCAACGGTTGGATTGTCTGGAATGTTTAATTCAAATTTGAAGAAAAACAGCACCAGAATCGATTATATTTATATATTTATATAAATAGAATTATATTTAATCGAATAACGACGCTGCAGTTCGTATTTTGAAATCGAAACTTCAAACGATTATACCGGGAGATCCGACCGTCGAATTTTTCCGAAACTGGAACCGTTGGATTCGTTTTGAAAAGATCTTTCTAATGATGTAAATTTTGTGAAGATCCAACGTTTAGATTTTCAGATATGTGTAAATCAAATCTGAAGAAAAACAGCGCCACGGCCGCGTTATGGCCCGAAGCGTCGTTTTGAATAAATTGGCTATTTTAAAATAAATAAAAATAGCGATAAATCATTGTAAAATATTATAAACGATATGGGCATGATTTAGAAATTAACTGAAGGTTGGCTAAGTCGAATGGTTTCCTTGGTGTTGATCTGATGTTGGTTTCGGCCTTCGGGTTTATTTTTTGCGAAATCGTTCTCTTACTGACTGACGGTTAGTGACTAATGAATTGAAATGATGCGTGTATATGTTAGTGTTGCACTTGTTTATTATATACGCGAGTTGCTCAGAAAGACCGGGTTTATCCCATTCTGAATAACTGAATCGACGATAAGAAATCGAAGATGAAGACGATGGTCGAAGACCGGAGATCTTCACCTCGTTTGGATGGTAACCGAGGTCCTGATTGGGAGGCATCTAGAAATATGGATAATTATTGGTGATCGTCCCGACGTACGTGGTGATCGATGGGTTTGCGAGGTATATAGTGCCTCCGGTTTCGTTCAGACCCAGAACGGACTTGAAAATGGACTGTGTGTCTGACATTGGAGTTTATTCTGTGTGATTGATAGCTATCAGTTGCACGGTGTGAATTGCCCGTGTGGCATGCTAAGATGTAGTGATCAGGGCTTCTGTTAATAAGCAAAGTCTTGTGGTGATGATCAAAGCACCGTCTGTGTGGCGTAGCTTTGTGTATAACATGAAATCGTGAGCCTCACACCCCGGTATGAACCAGAAACAGGAGCAGGACCTCAGGGAGGGCATGCGTTTCCTTCTAGTTATGAGTGGCGTCAGTGGTTTTACACGCCCTGACGAGTTTGACTTATGTGGTTGTTGCTATTGCGAGGCACCTCGGTTAGATCGGACGATCCGGGTCCGATGGAGTCATTCGTTGGCTCGTTTACGCCCCAAAGGGCGAGGAAACGTATTGTTCAGGCATAATAATCCACTTCGGTGGACCGGCCCTGATGATCCAAGGCTTGCCTGCGCGCTTGCCTGAGACACGGACTAGAGCGTCTCGAATTCGGTAAGGACTATCTTTTGCCTTAGTTCAGGACGGAAATCCAATTTCCAAATACGTGACTGTGCGGTTTTGATTGTATATATATATATATATATGGCGACATGATATATGGTACCCATGCCGCCTATGATTGATAGTTATGATTCAAATTGTCTTTGAAACATATATACGCTAGTAATAATTCAAATGTTTTTGCTTTATTCATATCAATCATATTTTGGCCATTATAAGGTAAAACTCTGTCCTCCGGTTTGCATTACATCGTGTGATGGGAACTAAATCTTATAATGGCTTCATTTTTATAAAAAGCATTGCGATGTTTAAAAGGAAGATTTGTTTTTAAAGCACTGGCAATCCAATGGAGTAAACCCGTTCCACGAAAGTGGCGTGGTCCTGTGATTAGCCATATTATAAATGTGTTGAGTAGATTTCTCATACCAGTCCCATGACTGACTCGTAGTTTGTTTCACTTTCAAACTCGGGTGCCCCTTTTTCTACACGGGCAGCCTTGTATTCAGGTGTAGCTGGTTCTTTCTGGATAACTGGAGCTGAAGATGGATTCTATCATTTATCTCTTTTTATGCTGTTCAGCTCCTATTGTACATTATGTTTGTTTTCCGCTGTAGACATATATGTATAGTTGAACTGTATTCGTACTAAGTATGATCCTGTATACTGTGTAACTCTGATGATTACTTTTATCCAGTATATTCTATTGTTTATTATCTGGTGTATTTATTTATTTCTGTTCTGCTGCTATCTGTTTCTGTGTTATATTCCAAGGATTACCCTTGCCGCTGTCCGTACGGGGTTTGGGGTCGTCTCATTTACAGCTGAAGCGGTATTCGGACAACTCTATATCTGTGTATTCCTTTCGGTTGTATATTTGTATTATTTTCCGCTGCTATTTAAATGTAATTTATAACCCTGATATTAATGTATTTCTTTTGTGTAACATATATTCATACTCTGTTATATTCTTGTACTCTGATGTAATTGTTGTAATCAGCAATAAAATGTTCTTCAGTTTGTGTTCTGATGTGTATTGTTCTCAAAGCAATCCAGGCTTTCCTTTACTGGGAAGTTTGGGTCGTTTCAGCTGCGGTTTTTGATTTCACTGTAAAAATCATATTTTTTCGTTTCTTGACGAAATTCAGTGAAACAAGAGACAGTGGACTCGTTCGAACGTCTTCTACATTCTAGAAGAGACCGGATATTTTTTTGAGCCTTCTGCTATTTTTGGTGGAGTGGAACCCAATGTGAGATTTCTAAATTATAAACAATATGGAAAACGATGATGTATAAATTATATATTCGATGTATGAGTTATATAAGAGTTGTACACCTCATGTATAAGCATTGTATAAGTTGTACGTTCGATGTATAAGTTATATATGCGTTGTAAAAATTATATATGTGTTGAATAGAAGTGAAATATACTTATATATATATATATGCCCCTCGTCCACAAACCATGGACGATATTTATTGGTTGTGATTGGTGTGAAAATTAGTTGATAGCAAATGGTTGATTAGAATTGTTTGTGGTTGAAATTGATTGATTGTGGTTGAATAATACCCGTTTGTGGTTGAGAATTATTTGGTTGAAACCACATAGGATTAGTTTGCGGAAAAGAAAAAAATATACATGCCGCCTGCGTGCGAACTAGATGCATGAAATCCCCATTGTCAAAAGCTGCGAGGCTTTAAGGTAGAGCGAGGAGCCGTACTAGGGACGTCCCCGGTTTTAACTACCCTGCCGTTATGCTGCTGAAATTTTGAATAATATTCATGTGTTAGAATTATTTTCATGTGTTGAAACTATATTCGTGTATTGAATAGAAATTCATGTGTTGAATAGAAATTCATATGTTGAATAGAAATTCATGTGTTGAACGACATTCACGTTTTGAAATAAATTGTTTTATAATAAAAATCATATTTTTCTCATCTATATGAACTATATAAAATAATCGTGTTTTGAAATAAATTGTTTTATAATAAAAATCATATTTTTATCATCTATATGAACTATATAAAATAATCGTGTTTTGAAATAAATTGTTTTATAATAAAAATCATATTTTTCTCATTTATATGAACTATATAAAATAATCGTGTTTTGAAATAAATTGTTTTATAATAAAAATCATATTTTTATCATCTATATGAACTGTATAAAATAGTCGTGTTTTGAAAGAAATTGTTTTACTATAAAATTCACATTTTTATTATATACATGAATTGTTAAAAATAGTGAAGTGTCGAAATAAATGTCTGATGGATAAAAATATCATTTTTATCAAATGTATGAAAAGAAAACGGTTTTGAAATCGAAGAATAGCTTATATTTATATATATATATAAATATAATAAAAAAGGAATCGGATAACGAAGCTGCAGTTCGTGTTTTGAAACCGTGATATCAAACGATTAGTGCGGGAGATCCGACCATCGGGTTTTCCTGAAACCGAAACTGTTGGCTTCGCCTTGGAAATATCTTTCCAACGACACCCACTTTGTGAAGATCCAATAGTTGGATTGTCTGGAATGTTTGATTCAAATCTGAAGAAAAACAACGCCAAAATCGATTATATATATATATATATATAAATTTAATTGAATAACGACGCTGCAGTTCGTATTTTGAAATCGAAACTTCAAACGAGTGTACCGGGAGATCCAATAGTCGGATTTTCCCAAAACTTGAACCGTTAGATTCGTTTTGAAAAGATCTTTCTAATGATATGAAATTTGTGAAGATCCAATGGTTATATTTTCAGATATGTGTAAATCAAATCTGGAGAAAAACAGCGCCACGGCCGCGATATGGCCCGAAGCGTCGTTTGAATGAATTGGCTATAAATAAATAAATAAAAATAACGATAAATCGTTATAAAATATTATAAACGATATGGAATGGAAATAAACCGAATTTACCCGGTTTGTTGAATATTTAATGGTTGAATGTGAAATTTATAAACTAACTAGAGGTTAGCTAAGTCGGATGGTTTCCTGGGTTTTGATCTGATGTTGGTTTCGGCCTTCGGGGTTAATATTTGGGAAATCTTTCTCTTACTAATTTACGGTTAGTGAATAATGAATTGGAATGAAGCGTATGTTGTATTTGTGTAGCACTTGTTAATTATATACGCGAGTTGCTCAGAAAGACCGGGTTTATCCCATTCTGAATAGCTAAATCGACGATAAGAGGTCGAAGATGAAGACGGTGGTTGAAGACCGGAGATCTTCACCTCGGTTGGATGATAACTGATGTCCTAATTGGGAGGCATCCCGAAATACGGATAATGAGTGGTGATCGTCCAGATGTACGTGGAGATCGATGGGAATGCGAGGTATATAGTGCCTCCGGTTTCGTTCAGACCCAGAACGGACTTGTAAATGGACTGTTTGTCTGACATTGGAATTCATTCTGTGTGATTGATAGCCATCAGTTACATGGTGTGAATTGCCTGTGTGGCATGCTAAGATGCAGTGATCAAGGCTTCTGTTGAAAAGCAAAGTCTTGTGGTTGATGATCAAAGCACGGCCTGTGTGGCATAACTTTGTGTATAACGTGAATTCGCGAGCCTCACACCCCGGTATGAACCAGAAACGGAAGATGACATCAGCGAGGGCATGTGTTTCCTTCTAGGTAGAGGTGGTGTCAGTGCTTAGAACTGGCTGACATATATATTATTTTCACCTGTGTGGTTGTTGCTGTTGCGAGGCGCCTCGGATATATCGGTGACTATGTGAAGCCGATGGAGTCATTCGTTGGCTCATTGACGCCCCAAAGGGCAGGGAAACGCAGTGTTCAGGCATTTTAATTGTAACACCCCACCTCCGCCAGGGTCACTCTTCCAAGTGCACTAGCTTTGGAGGGGCGTTAAACGAGGTAAACATGCATGCAGATATCACAAGACAGAACATATAAGAAAAAGAAGAGAAAATAAAGCAGCGGATAAAATTTCTATTTCAAAACCATAGCCAAGTTACATTAAAGTACTTAGTCATCATTTTCCAACAAAACAAAGTCTAGAAAACATAAACTGAAAACTGGAAATAACATAAAGTAAACTATCCCCAAAGTAGATGTGGTAAGCCATAGCGAGCTCAAGTCCAAACCGTACATGAGCTATCCAGAAAAGCAGCTAAAGATCCTAGCTAGGTGCTAGTATTCCCACCCTGAGAACCTGGGGGGGGGGGGGGGGGGAGGGGGAAACGGAAGAAAAGAGGCGAAAGAAAACGGCTATTAGTATAAAAACTAATAAAGTTAACTGGACATGCACAACAGAGATGAAACATAGGATGATAACTGGCATGGTGAAAAGTTAACAAGACAGATCAAATGTGGCATCGCATATACAAGGTTAAGTTGCATGTAACGACCCAGAAAATCTGAACCAATTTAAAAATTTTAAATTGGCTAAAATAATGGATTTTAAATATTTAAAATAAATATTTTAGATAATGGCGATGAAAACTAAGTTTGAATCGACAATTGAAAACCAATATAATTAATTATAATTATATATAGAATTGAAAATGGCGCGGTAGTTCGATAATTCGATTTCAAACTTCAATTGAATATACCGGATGCAAAACAAGCCGGATTTTAGTGAAACCAAAAACATTAGAATCTAATTGGTAATATCTTTCTAACGAATCTGACCAATCGAAATTTGATAGCGGGAATCAAAAGATATGTCCAGTTGAAAATTCTGAATAGTCGCTATGGAATTCAGGCCCTTAAAAATGGACATTTTGCAAATGACCTCGGATTTCGACGAAACCACTTTTGTTGGATCCGCAGGGTCAAGTTATTGTTAGGTTTCAAATTTCATAATTTTTCGAATCAATATGTGAGCGTGGCAAAGGAAAACGCGTTTGGCCAGTTTTAGTTAATTTTAATCGACTGGAAATTGGCCATTTTTCAAACGGTCTCAGAATTCGACGAAACTAGTTTTGTTAGGACCGTATCGTCAATACGAAGCTAGAAAATATTTTCCGAGAATTTTTCTAGTCAGTATGTGACCCCGGTAATTTGAAATGTACGTTTAAAATTCAATATAGTGATTTAAATGTAAATTCAACGGAAACTGATTGTAACGATCAAATCAGGTTGCGATACATATCCCATTGTGTTCGGAATGGGGGTAAAACGCTATGGGCGACAGGCGGTGGGCCTCGTTTCGAGGTCGTATGAAAAAGTCAACCTTTTTGCAAAAATAGAAATAATTAAATAAAAAAAATAAAATAATATAATTTCCCTCCCCTTATCCTTGGTACTGCCCCCCCCCCGTTCCTTTCGATTACAACCAGAAAGAAAAAAAAAAAAAACCCTAGCCCCGACGTTGACCATCGCGACGCCGATTCACCACCGCCGCCCATCATCGCTCCCCACCTTCGATGCTCCCCGACGTCCCCGCTCCCTCCTCCTTCTTCAATCCGACCCCCGCCTGAAGCATCGCGCCGCCGCTGCCAGAAGACCGCCGTGCCCTCCGCTTCACCTGCTCCGCCTCCTGCCGCCGACGCCTTTCCCCCCCTCCTTCGCAGGTTAATGGTAAGTTATTATATTTTACCTTTTTTTTTATTATTTATTTTTAATCTGAAAATTTTGATTTTAAAAAGAAATTTAAAAACTGATTTTTCAAAAGGATTAAAACTGATTTGAAAAGATTTTAAAACTGATTTGAAAAGATTTTAAAACTGATTTGAAAAGAATTTTAAACTGATTTTTAAAAAAAGAATTTTAACCTGATTTTTAAAAGGAAATAAAAACCTGATTTTTAAAGAATTAAAAACCTGATTTTTAAAAGGAAATAAAAGACTGATTTTTAAAAAGGAAATAAAAACTGAATTTTAAAAGGAAATAAAAACTGAATTTTAAAAGGAAATAGAAACTGATATTTAAAAGGAAATAAAAACTGATTTTCAAAAGCATATAAAAACTGATTTTTTTTGAAAAAGGTTTGAACTTTAAATTGAAAAAGGTTTGAACTTTAAATAGAAAAGGTTTAAACTTTAAAAAGAAAAAGGTTTTAACTTCAAAGAGAAAAAGGTTTGAGCTTTAGAATGGAAAAAGATTTGAACTTTAAAAAGTAAAAATCATATTTATATATATTGAAAGTCGAAGTAAAAATCATATTTTTATATATTGAAAGTCGAAGTAAAAATCATATTTTTATATATTGAATAGCGTAGTAAAAATTCGATTTTTATATATTGAATAGCGTAGTAAAAATTCGATTTTTACATATGTAGAGAATACGGGCGAAAGCGACAGAAAGGCGAAGGTTTCTATAAGTGAAGTGTCGTGAAGTTGGATAGCTATTGGTGAGATTTCTGATTTAAAAATATTATATATGTGTGAAGTAAAAGTGAATTGCTATATATAAATATATATATATATATATATACGCCCCTCGTCCACAAACCATGGACGATATTTATTGATTGAAATTGTTGTGATAATTGATTGATAGCGAATGATTGTTTGGGATTGTTTGTGATTGATATTGGTTGATTGTGGTTGAAAAATACCCATTTGTGGTTAAGAAATATTTGGTTGAAACCACATAGGATTAGTTTGTGGAAATGAAATAAATATATACATGCCGCCTGCGTGCAAACTAGATGCATGATCCCCATTGTCAAAAGCCGCGAGGTTTTAAGGTAGAGCGAGGAGCCGTACTAGGGACGGTCCCGGTTTAACTACCCTGTCGTTATGCTGCCGAAATTTTGAATAATATTCGTGTGTTTGAATTATTTTCATATGCTTAAACTATAGAAAACATTCATGTGTTGAATTGATATTCATTCGTTGATTAGAAATTCATGTGTTGAATGGTATTCATATTTTGAAATAAATTGTTTGATAATAAAAATCACCTTTTATCGACTATATGAACTGTGTAAAATAATCTCGTTTTAAAAGAAATTGTTTTAGGATAAAAATCTTATTTTTATCACCTATAGGAACTATATAGAAAAATAGTGTTTTGAAATGAATTGTTTTTACAATAAAAATCACATTTTTATTGTATGCATAAATCGTTGAAGTGTGAAGTGTTAAAAATAGCCACTTGTTCAAAATAAACATATATGAGTTGAAATATTCATTAATTAGCTAATGAAATGATTTGCACCTATTTATGTAACATTAGAATGAATGGTGTTTTTAAACCAAATTGAAATCAAATATGAAGTCGAATAGAAAAGGATAAATGTTATGAACTGTGTATATGTGTACATACATATTCATTGAACAGGTTATAGCAAAGGGGCTAGAGAAGAGGAATAAAATTTTGTGCCCGACAAATAGGTACACATTTACTGCTTTCTTTGGGTGATGATTTTATGAGCCTGTTGGCTAGCCGCTTGGCTTTTTCTTTTTCTTTTTGAGATTAGAAGGACCGGGAACGCTATTTGCGATTTCCCGATGCTCCCGGTGCAGGGGAGGTTATGGAGAAATTTTCCAAAATTTTAAGGTGTTAGAAAAATATTTGAAGTGAAAACGATATGGAAATCATTGAATGAACTATATTTATATAACTATATAAATATAAATAAAATTAAAACGAAACGAAGCCGTGCAGTTCGTATTTCGAAACCGTGATTTCAAACGACTAGTGCGGGGAATCCGACCATTGGATTTTCCCGAAACCTCAACCGTCGGGTTCGCCTTGGAAATATCTTTCCAACGGCACCAACCTTGTAAAAATCCAACGGTTGGATTGTCTGGAATGTTTAATTCAAATCTGAAGAAAAACAGCGCCAAAAGCGATTATATTTATATATATATATATATAAATATAATTATATATTTAATCGAATAACGACGCTGCAGTTCGTATTTTGAAATCGAAATTTCAAACGATTGTACCGGGAGATCCGACCGTCGGATTTTCCCGAAACTGGAACCGTTGGGTTCGTTTTGAAAAGACCTTTCTAATGATGTAAATTTTGTGAAGATCCAACGGTTAGATTTTCAGATATGTGTAAAACAAATCTGAAGAAAAACAGCGCCACGGCCGCTGTATGGCCCGAAGCGTCGTTTTGAATAAAATGGCTATTTTAAAATAAATAAAAATAGCGATAAATAGTTGTAAAATATCATAAGCGATATGGAATAGAAATAAACTGAATTTGTTCGATTTTTGTGGCTTTTGATGGTTGAATGCGTTTGGTGTGAAAATTACATTAAAAGAACACAATTGGTGTTGTCGAATAATTTAACCATTGAAATAAATTGATTTGAAATTCTAAATATACGTGAATTATTTGAGAAGGCCGAGTTAATTCTCATTTCAAATAATTGACCGACGATTGAAAGTCGAAGATGAAGACGATGGTCGAAGACCGGAGAACTTCACCTCGTTTGGATGGTAACCGAGGTCCTGATTGGGAGGCATCCCGAAATATGGATAATGAGTGGTGATCGTCCAGACGTACGTGGTGATCAAAGGGTTTGCGAGGTATTTAGTGCCTCCGGTTTCGTTCAGACCCTGAACGGACTTGTAAATGGACTGTGTGTCTGACATTGGAGTTTATTCTGTGTTGATTGATTTCTGTTAAATATACATCTGTTTGGCGGCGGAGAATTTATTCTTTTGCTTAACGCCCTTCTCTGAGACGCACGATCTCAGAGGTTGTATATCGATGGACATCAGTCGCATGGCATGAATTGCCTGTGTGGCATGCTAAGATGCAGTGATCAGGACTTCTGTTGAAAAGCAAAGTCTTGTGGTGATGATCAAAGCACCGCCTGTGTGGCATGGCTTTGTGTATAACGTGAATTCGCGAGCCTCACATCCCGGTATGAACCTAAAACGGGAGAAGGACCTCAGGGAGGGCATGCGTTTCTTTCTAGCTAGGGTGGTGTCAGTGACCTACCAGCCCTGACATTTATATACTTTTCACCTATGTGGTTGTTGCTGTTGCGAGGCGCCTCGGTTTGATCGGACGATCCGGGTCCGATGGAGTCATTCGTTGGCTCGTTTACGCCCCAAAGGGCGGGGAAACGTATTGTTCAGGCATTTTAATCCACATCGATGGACCGACCATGTCGCTCCAAGGGCCCACCTGAGTCTGGGTCCTGAGGCTCGGGCTATACAGTCTCGAATTCGGTAAGGACTATCTTTTGCCTTGGTTCATGACGGAAATCCAATTTCCAAATACGTGACTGTGCGGTTTTGATTGTATACCTATATATATAGCGACATAGTGGTATGGGGCATTAATGCCGTCTATGATTGATAGTTATGATTTGAAATTGTTTTCAAAACATATAAACACTAGCAATAATATCAAATGCCTTTGTTTTATTCGTATCAATCATATTTTGGCCGTTATAAGGTAAAACTCTATCCTCCGGTTTGCGTTGCATTGTGTGATGGGAACTGAGTCTTATAACGGCTTCATTTTTATAAAAAGCATAGCGATGTTTAAAAGAAAGATTTGTTTTAGAGCACTGGCAATCCAATGGAGTAAACCCGTTCCACGAAAGTGGCGTGGTCCTGTGATTAGCCAATTATATATATGTGTTGAATGGATTTCTCATACCAGTCCCATGACTGACTCGTAGTTTGTTTCACTTTCAAACTCTGGTGCCCCTTTTTCTACACGGGCAGCCTTGTATTCAGGTTTAGCTGTTTCTTTTTCTGGATAGCTGGAGCTGAAGATGGATTCTATCATTTATTCTTTTTATGCTGTTCAGCTCCTATTGTACATATTTTGTTTATTTCCGCTGTAGACATTTATGTATAGCTGAACTGTATTTGTACTAAGTAAGATCCTGTATACTGTGTAACTCTGATGATTACTTTATCCAGTATATTTTGTTGTTCATTATCTGGTGTATTTATTTAATTCTGTTCTGCTATTATCTGTTTCTGTGTTATATTCCAAAGATAGCCCTGTTTCCGTCTGAACGGGAATTCGGGTCGTCTCATTGCACCAGGTGTACTAGTATTCTAATCCATGTCAAGTATAAACAAGAAATGATCCCTTGGCCCAAAGTTGGCCCAACATCATGAAGTGACCTAAATCAAGGTCCAACTACTCGGTCTAGTCGATCGGCTCCCTATAAGCCTAACTCGTCGTGTATCGGTGTCATACGGCTTAATCATGGAATGTAGTTAACTGTGCAAGGTCCATCCCAGGGTGTATCCAGCCCTAAGCTGTAAACCACAGACACAATTCAAGCACGCACAGTCTAAACCTACCGGTGCCCATGTTCAACTCCGGACTTAATGTGCACGACCATGGTCCGCCTGAACAATCGGTGTACCATTCAGCCGTCTCTTTTGGTCTCTTACAATCAGTCCAGTAATCGTGCCCCACCCTAGCCTAGTCCAGGGTGTCCAGATACTCCCAAGTGGGTTACGGCTGAAAAGGACCTCGTAACTAGGATTTCAAGCGGGTTAAGTGTGGCTAACCCTATCCTAACCATGTATTGAGTCGGTCAAGTGTATCCAAGCAGTTCATGACTTAACCTTATAAATACATCGTGTTTAATTGGTTAAGTATTCAAGTAGTTCATGACTTAACCCTACCAACCCATCGTGTTTAATTGGTTAAGTATTCAAGCGGTCCATGACTTAACCCTATCATGTGGCATTGATTAACTTAATGCACCCCAACCTCTCACATTAGACTTTGGTGTGGTTACTTGTTAAGCCGGGCGGGTCCGGGTAGCTTTACACCAAAACCTAGTCTAACCTCGGGTTTTAAGTGCGATGTGACCAACTACTCACTGTAACAACCCGAAAATCTGGGCCAGTTTAAAATTTTTATTTTGGCCATTTTAGCGAATTTTGATTATTTAAAATGAATTATTTTAAATAATATCGACGATAAATTTATTCTGAATATAAATCAAACGTATATATTATACGCGTCGTCGTTAGAATATAAATAATTATATATAATTATAAATAGAATTGAAAATGGCGCGGTAGTTCGATAATTCGATTTCAAACTTCAATTGAATGTACCGGGTGCAAAACAATCCGGATTTTAGTGAAACAAAAAATAATGGAATCTAATAGTGAATATCTTTCCAACGAATCCGAAAAATCAAGATTTCATATCGGGAAGCAAAAGATATGTCCAGTTGAAAATTCTGAATAGTCGCTATGGAATTCAGGCCCTTAAAAATGGACATTTTGCAAACGACCTCGGATTTCGACGAAACCAGTTTTGTTGGGTCCGCAGTGTCAAGTTATTGCTAGGTTTCAAATTTCGTAATTTTTCGAATCAATATGTGAGCGTGGCAAAGGAAAACGCGTTTGACCAGTTTCAGTTGATTTTAATCGACTGGAAATTGGCCATTTTTCTAACGGTCTCAGAATTCGACGAAACTAGTTTTGTTAGGACCGTATCGTCAATACGAAGCTAGAAAATATTTTTCTGGGATTTTTCGTGTTCGTATGTGCCCCCGGTAATTTGAAATATACGTTTAAAATTCAATAAAGTGATTTAAATGTAAATTCAATGGAAACTGATTGTAACTATCGAATCAGCTTGCGATACATATCCTATTGTGTTCGGAATGGGGGTAGAACGCTGTGGACGACAGGCGGTGGGCCTCGTTTCGAGATCGTATGTGAAAGTTAACTTTTTTTGCAAAATAAAATAATAAAAAAAAAAAAAAAAATATTTAATTTCCCTTCTTAACCTGGCCCCCCCCTTTTTCAATCATTTTCATTTCCAGGTATAAAAAAAAAAAAAAAAAAAAAAAAGAATTTCGAACGAAGGGCGGAGCCTCGTCGCCGGCCCTCGACGATCCAGTCACCCTCACCCCCTCGTCGAACTCCAGCACCGCCGCCTCCCCCTGATGTTGTCGCGACCCCCTTCTTCCTCCATTCGAACGCCTAGAACCCGAACCCCCTCGCGTCCCGCTCCTTTTCCCCTCCCCGATGGACCGCCGCCACTTCCTCCAGTGGATGCTCCGACTCCGACGCAGCTCAGCAAGCTCCTCCACCTCGGCCATCTCTCCCCCTTCTTGAAAACGTGAGTTTTCTTGATCTGATTTACTTAATTTTTATTTAGTTTAAAACCAGATTTTTATTTAGTTTAAAACCAGATTTTTATTTAGTTTAAAACCAGATTTTTATTTAGTTTAAAACCAGATTTTTATTTAGTTTAAAACCAGATTTTTATTTAGTTTAAAACCAGATTTTTATTTAGTTTAAAACCAGATTTTTATTTAGTTTAAAACCAGATTTTTATTTAGTTTAAAACCAGATTTTTATTTAGTTTAAAACCAGATTTTTATTTAGTTTAAAACCAGATTTTTATTTAGTTTAAAACCAGATTTTTATTTAGTTTAAAACCAGATTTTTATTTAGTTTAAAACCAGATTTTTATTTAGTTTAAAACCAGTTTTTTTTAATGATTAAAAAAAAAAAGGGGGGGGGGGAAGAGATTTTTAAAATGATTAAAAACAGACTTTTAAAAATGTTAAAGACGAGATTTTTTAAAAATGATTAAAAACTGATTTTTTTTACATTGTTAAAAAGAAAAGAAACTGAAATTGTCATCGATTCAAAAATACAAGCAATCTTGATTTGAAAATGAAAAGACATCACTTTTGAAAATATAATGGAGAATATAAAAATTCGACTTTTATATATTGAATAGCGATATAAAAATTCGGTTTTTATATATGGAACTTCGAACTGAAAATTCGATTTTTATATATTGAATAGCGAAATAAAAATTCGATTTTTATATATTGAACTTTGAAATAAAAATTCGATTTTTATATATTGAACTTTGAAATAAAAATTCGATTTTTATATATTGAACTTCGAAATAAAAATTCGATTTTTATATATTGAACTTTGAAATAAAAATTCGATTTTTATATATTGAACTTCGAACTAAAAATTCGATTTTTATATATTGAACTTTGAACTAAAAATTCGATTTTTATATATTGAACTTTGAACTGAAAATTCGATTTTTATATATTGAACTTTGAAATAAAAATTCGATTTTTATATATTGAACTTCGAAATAAAAATTCGATTTTTATATATTGAACTTTGAAATAAAAATTCGATTTTTATATATTGAACTTCGAACTAAAAATTCGATTTTTATATATTGAACTTTGAACTGAAAATTCGATTTTTATATATTGAACTTTGAAATAAAAATTCGATTTTTATATATTGAATAGCGAAGTAAAAATTCGATTTTTACATATGTAGTGGCTACAGGCGACGAAGCTGAAGAAGATGCGAAAACAATGAAGATTTCTATCAATGAAGTGCTGTGGAGCTAGGATAGCTATATGTGAGAATTCCTCACCTTTCAATTTATTTTTCTAGTTATATATATACTAGGATGCAGACGGTGCTTAGTAGCACCCGACACCCGTCCACAGACCATGGACTTGTTTGTTTGACTGTTTGGTGATTGATGGTGATATTGGTTTGAATGTGGTTTGTGGTGTGAAAAATCGAATCGATAAATTGGTTAGGATTAGACGTGCGCCGTTATAAGGCGAAGGAGTAAGGCTAGGTTAGACCCTTACTCCAAAGTTTGTGGTTTGCATAACGAATTGATTTGATTGATGTGTGAATGGCGTGGGCCTTCACTAGACCGGGGATAAGGCTAGGCCTTGTCCCGTTTCTAGTATCGTGCCGTTATGCCGCCGAAATTTTCTAAAATAAGTTAGAAAAATAAAAATAGCATTTTATTTAACGAATGAACTGAATATAAATTCATATGTTAAAATAAAATGTGTTATCGTTAAAAATATAATTTTTAACGTGAATGTGAATAAATAAATATTCATTTACAAACCAGACGGTTTGTTTATGTACACCTATTTGAATGACGTTGATTGGGTCGATAAATTTTACACATCGCCTAACTGCACAAATAAAATATGTGTTTGATTGTTTGAAACCCCACACGGGTGTTAGGATGAAATTTGAAGTTCACTCATCCTGATTTATTAAATATGTCGATCGATTGATTGACAAGCTGCTATAAGCGTTAAATGTCTATATTTGATGCTTATACAGTGTAGTGCACTTTGGTTGATGGTTGATTATTCATCGTTGTTGATATATACATGTGTTGTAGAAAATCCATATAATTAACATTATATGGTAATTGATTGGGCCTCATTCCAGTTTCGAAAAAAAAAAGAAATATTTGAAATAGAAATATTTGAAATAGAAATATTTGAAATAGAAATATTTGAAATAGAAATATTTGAAATAGAATATTTGAAAATAGAAATATGTGAAGCCGTGAGGATTAGATTGACGCCATTTTGACGTGAACGATATTTATATCGATTTTATTCATTTTAAAATGAATATTGAAACGTGATTTCGAAATCGAATATTTTGAAATGAATTGAATTGAAAACGATTTCGAAATGAATTGAATTGAAAACGATTTCGAAATGAATTGAATTGAAAACGATTTCGAAATGAATTGAATTGAAAACGATTTCGAAATGAATTGAATTGAAAACGATTTCGAAATGAATTGAATTGAAAACGATTTCGAAATGAATTGAATTGAAAACGATTTCGAAATGAATTGAATTGAAAACGATTTCGAAATGAATTGAATTGAAAACGATTTCGAAATGAATTGAATTGAAAACGATTTCGAAATGAATTGAATTGAAAACGAATTCGAATTGAATTGAAAGCGAATTGAAATGAATTCAAATTGAATTGAAATTTGAATTGAATAGAAATGAATTTTGAAACGAATTTATAAAGAAGAATTCAATTTTGATTTGAATTGAAAAGGAAGTTGAAATTGCTTTTGAAACGAATTTAAAACCATTTATATAATTCGTTTTAAATAGTAATCGACGAAATATATATTATATATATAATATAATGGCCTGAATAGAACGCGCCGCGCTGCGGCAGTTCGCGAATTTCGACCATTTGTTTCAAACGGACATTACGGGAGATCCGACCGTCGGATTCTCCTAAAACCGGAACCGTTGGGTTCGTATCGAAAAGAGCTTTCTAATGAATGTTAGAAATTTGAAATCTAACGGTTGGATTTGGAGATACGTCCAAATCAAATTCGAAAAAGGTCGCTGTAAGTGCAGTTCGATGGCCGTTAATGGAAATCGACCGTACGGGCCTTGATAAAATTATTAAAAATAGTAATAATTTGTGTAAAATCATAAGAAATGATTTGTGAAAGTTTGGGATGAAAAACTCCATGTTTGAAAAGATAAAAATAGATTTTTATCGAAATGAACTAGTTTTGAACTAGAATTATAATTCTATTTATTTTTAAATAAATAAATTGAATTTGAAATGGTTTTGAAAATAACCAAAATTTCCAATGATTGCATTGGAGTGGATTTGAATCGAAATTGTCTTCGGAATATTTCGATGTTGGAATTCGTGATATTACAGGTGTTGTTATGGAAATTTGAAAGATATATATGTATATCGTTATTTCCAATACGACATTTGTTAATCGTAGAATTTGATATTGAATATAGGCCGATATAGTTTCTATTCAGAGCCTTGTATTGAATATCGAATGTGATTTGGGTTTGTCGTGAATGGTGTCTTCACTAACACTGTTCTTGAACCCAGTTGAGAAAAGATTAAATCTTTTTATTTAGATTTAATGAAGTGTACCAATTAAATGATATTTAATTGGAATTGAATTGGTATTGATTTTTGGGTTTATCGTGAACAGTGTTTTAAATAACACTTGTTCTTTAACCCGATAATTAATCGAATGTGATTTGGGTTTGTCGTGAATGGTGTCTTCACTAACACTGTTCTTGAACCCAGTTGAGAAAAGATTAAATCTTTTTATTTAGATTTAATGAAGTGTACCAATTAAATGATATTTAATTGGAATTGAATTGATATTGATTTTTGGGTTTATCGTGAACAGTGTTTTAAATAACACTTGTTCTTTAACCCGATAATTAATCGAATGTGATTTGGGTTTGTCGTGAATGGTGTCTTCACTAACACTGTTCTTGAACCCAGTTGAGAAAAGATTAAATCTTTTTATTTAGATTTAATGAAGTGTACCAATTAAATGATATTTAATTGGAATTGAATTGGTATTGATTTTTGGGTTTATCGTGAATAGTGTTTTAAATAACACTTGTTCTTTAACCCGATAATTAATGGAATGTGATTTTGGGTTTATCGTGAATCGTGTTTTTAAATGACACTGATTCTTTAACCCAGATAATGATTAAAACTAAGTGGAGTTTTAATGAATCTTTAATTAGATTGAAAGGATCGAGAATGGAGTATCACCAGTTTTGCTCCAGGCGATAGTTAAATCTTTAATTAGATTTGAACGTGAAATTTAGAAACTAACTGTCGGTTAGCCAAGCAGAATGGTTTTCTGGATATTGATCTGATGTTGGTTTCGGCCTTCGGGGTTAATATTTGGGGAATTATTCTCTTGATTAATTTACGGTTAGTGACTAATGAACTGGAATGAGGCGTATGTTGTGTTTGTGTAACACTTACTTAAAATATACGCGAGTTATTCGGAAAGACCGGGTTTATCCCATTCTGAATAACTGATACGACGATAAGTCGAAGATGAAGACGATGGTCGAAGACCGGAAGTCTTCACGTCGTTTGGGTGATAACTGATGATCTTGATTGGGCTGTACACCCAAGAAGATGGAAACAGTTAGTGATCGTCCAGACGTACTTGGAGATCGATGGATATGCGGGGTACTAGGTGCCTCCGGTTTCGTTCAGACCCAGAACGGACTTGTAAATGGACTGTGTGTCTGACATCGGATTTCATTCTGTGTGACTGATATCGGTTGCATAGGATGGTTTGCCTGTGTGGCATGCTAAGATGCAAATGATCAAGGCTTCTGTTGAAAAGCAAAGTCTTGTGGTGATGATCAAAGCACGGCCTTTGTGGCGTAGCTTTGTGTAACGTTTACCTCGCGTGTTTCACACCAGGTATGAACCAAAAACGGGAGACGGACCTCAGGGAGGACTTGCGTTTCTTTCTAGCTAGAAGTGGCGTCAGTGGTTTTACACGCCCTGACGAGTTTGACTTATGTGGTTGTTGCTGTTGCGAGGCGCCTCGGTTATATCGGTTTCGGCCGAATGCATTCTGGTCGGCTGACGGACCAGACTTACACCCCATAGGGTGGGGAGACGTATTGTTCAGGCATAATAATCCACTCCGTGTGGACCGGCCCTGACGATCCAAGGCTTGCCTGCGCGCTTGCCTGAGACATGGGCTAGATTGTCTCGAATCGGTTGAGGACTATCTTTTGCCTCGGTTCATAGATGGAAACCCAATTTCCAAATACGAGACTTTGCGGTTTTGATTGTATATCCTATATATGGCGACATAGTGGGATGGGGCGCTCATGCCGCCTATGATTGATACTTATGATTTGAAGTGTTTTATATACTATGCACTTATAATAGTATCAAATGATTTGTTTTAAACGTATCAAGCATTCTTTGGCTGTTATAAGGGAAAACCCTATCCTCGACTGCGTTGCATTGTGTGATGGGACCTGGGTCTTATAACAGCTTCATTTTTCTTTATTTAGCATTGCGCTGTTGGTTTTATGCACTGGTATTCTTGGGAGGAAACCCGTTCCGTGTTATACGGCGTGGTCCCTTGATTTACCTAATGATTTGAAATAAAGATTAATAACTGTTTTAGTTCTCACACCAGTCACATGACTGACCTGGAGTTTATTGTTTTAACCTAAACTCTGGGTGCCCCTATTTTCGACACGGGCAGCTAGTAGTTTTGGTTTTGCAGATTTATATTCACAGGATCCTGGTTTACAGCTGGAACGATATCCGGAAAGCTTTGTATCCGTATATCTCATTCTAGTTGTGTATTGTATTATTTTCCGCTGCTATGTATTTAAATGTAATTTAAATCTCTGATATTTCTGTGTAATATTCATTTATACTCTGTATATTCTTGTAATCTGATGCATTGTTGTAATATACAATGAAATGTTCTTCTGTATGCGTTCTGTTTTGTCGTGTTCTCAAACGATAGGGCGTTTCGAACGGTCTGGGTCGGTTTAGCGACTGGTTCGGACCGAGCGAAGTTCCTTGCCGTCACAGTTGGTATCAGAGCTTTGGTTTACAAAGCTAGAGAACAAGACACATTAGAACCATATCAAAGAATTCATCAGATATTGGATTAGTAATATCCAATTAGAATGACTCGTTAGAGATAGGATCAGTAGTATCCTAGAACGAGTGTGAAGAGTATATTTTTCAAATGAAAACAAATTTTGTTTTGAAAATTTAAATTAATTATTCGTATTTGATTATTTATTTATATTGATTTGGACAATCCGATATATAAAGATTTTGCATATGCGTCTTGCAAACGTGTATTCGAAGTTTCAATATACTGGATGGTTATAGGATCATACTCTAGTTGCCCGGGGGTAATTCTGGTGATGGGGCACTGTCGCCAGTATTTATTTTCGAGTAACGAAAGTGAGATTCCTATATTTCCTATTGACTGGTGTGAGAACCAAAATTAGATAGGGCCTATTGTTGTGATTTGGCATCAAAAATCTGATTTTTGACTATGTATCAAAATTATGAATTTCAAATGATAATTCACTAATTGATTGATGTTTGTGTTGTTTGTTCATTTGTTTGCTAATTTTGAACCATTTAGCCTAACTGAATCAAATATTGAATTATATTGAAAATTGGTTGCATTTGCTTGTATATACATATACTTATATTGAACAGGTCATAGCAAGGAGGCTAAAGCAGAGAATAAAATTTGTTTGCCCGACAAATAGGTACATGTTTACTACATAATTTCCTGTTTTGTTTGGGTGATGATGATTTTGTGAGCCTATTGGCTAGCCGCTTGGCTTTTTCTTTTTCTTTTTGAGATCTGAAGGACCGGGGAAGCTATTTGAAATTCCCCGATGCTCCCGGTGCAGGGGAGGTTATGGCGAAATTTTTCAAAAATTTAGGGTGTTAGCCAAATTTTTGAAATTTTAGAAATTCTCAGAAACTGAAAAGTTGGAGAATGGAAGCCAGGTCGAGCGTAGAGTTGATTAATCAAACCACTTTCGACTTTGTTCCTTTTCGGGGACGAAAAGTTTTAAGTGGGGGAGATTGTAACAACCCGAAAATCTGGGCCAGTTTAAAATTTTTATTTTGGCCATTTTAGCGAATTTTGATTATTTAAAATGAATTATTTTAAATAATATCGACGATAAATTTATTCTGAATATAAATCAAACGTATATATTATACGCGTCGTCGTTAGAATATAAATAATTATATATAATTATAAATAGAATTGAAAATGGCGCGGTAGTTCGATAATTCGATTTCAAACTTCAATTGAATGTACCGGGTGCAAAACAATCCGGATTTTAGTGAAACAAAAAATAATGGAATCTAATAGTGAATATCTTTCCAACGAATCCGAAAAATCAAGATTTCATATCGGGAAGCAAAAGATATGTCCAGTTGAAAATTCTGAATAGTCGCTATGGAATTCAGGCCCTTAAAAATGGACATTTTGCAAACGACCTCGGATTTCGACGAAACCAGTTTTGTTGGGTCCGCAGTGTCAAGTTATTGCTAGGTTTCAAATTTCGTAATTTTTCGAATCAATATGTGAGCGTGGCAAAGGAAAACGCGTTTGACCAGTTTCAGTTGATTTTAATCGACTGGAAATTGGCCATTTTTCTAACGGTCTCAGAATTCGACGAAACTAGTTTTGTTAGGACCGTATCGTCAATACGAAGCTAGAAAATATTTTTCTGGGATTTTTCGTGTTCGTATGTGCCCCCGGTAATTTGAAATATACGTTTAAAATTCAATAAAGTGATTTAAATGTAAATTCAATGGAAACTGATTGTAACTATCGAATCAGCTTGCGATACATATCCTATTGTGTTCGGAATGGGGGTAGAACGCTGTGGACGACAGGCGGTGGGCCTCGTTTCGAGATCGTATGTGAAAGTTAACTTTTTTTGCAAAATAAAATAATAAAAAAAAAAAAAAAAATATTTAATTTCCCTTCTTAACCTGGCCCCCCCCTTTTTCAATCATTTTCATTTCCAGGTATAAAAAAAAAAAAAAAAAAAAAAAAGAATTTCGAACGAAGGGCGGAGCCTCGTCGCCGGCCCTCGACGATCCAGTCACCCTCACCCCCTCGTCGAACTCCAGCACCGCCGCCTCCCCCTGATGTTGTCGCGACCCCCTTCTTCCTCCATTCGAACGCCTAGAACCCGAACCCCCTCGCGTCCCGCTCCTTTTCCCCTCCCCGATGGACCGCCGCCACTTCCTCCAGTGGATGCTCCGACTCCGACGCAGCTCAGCAAGCTCCTCCACCTCGGCCATCTCTCCCCCTTCTTGAAAACGTGAGTTTTCTTGATCTGATTTACTTAATTTTTATTTAGTTTAAAACCAGATTTTTATTTAGTTTAAAACCAGATTTTTATTTAGTTTAAAACCAGATTTTTATTTAGTTTAAAACCAGATTTTTATTTAGTTTAAAACCAGATTTTTATTTAGTTTAAAACCAGATTTTTATTTAGTTTAAAACCAGATTTTTATTTAGTTTAAAACCAGATTTTTATTTAGTTTAAAACCAGATTTTTATTTAGTTTAAAACCAGATTTTTATTTAGTTTAAAACCAGATTTTTATTTAGTTTAAAACCAGATTTTTATTTAGTTTAAAACCAGATTTTTATTTAGTTTAAAACCAGATTTTTATTTAGTTTAAAACCAGTTTTTTTTAATGATTAAAAAAAAAAAGGGGGGGGGGGAAGAGATTTTTAAAATGATTAAAAACAGACTTTTAAAAATGTTAAAGACGAGATTTTTTAAAAATGATTAAAAACTGATTTTTTTTACATTGTTAAAAAGAAAAGAAACTGAAATTGTCATCGATTCAAAAATACAAGCAATCTTGATTTGAAAATGAAAAGACATCACTTTTGAAAATATAATGGAGAATATAAAAATTCGACTTTTATATATTGAATAGCGATATAAAAATTCGGTTTTTATATATGGAACTTCGAACTGAAAATTCGATTTTTATATATTGAATAGCGAAATAAAAATTCGATTTTTATATATTGAACTTTGAAATAAAAATTCGATTTTTATATATTGAACTTTGAAATAAAAATTCGATTTTTATATATTGAACTTCGAAATAAAAATTCGATTTTTATATATTGAACTTTGAAATAAAAATTCGATTTTTATATATTGAACTTCGAACTAAAAATTCGATTTTTATATATTGAACTTTGAACTAAAAATTCGATTTTTATATATTGAACTTTGAACTGAAAATTCGATTTTTATATATTGAACTTTGAAATAAAAATTCGATTTTTATATATTGAACTTCGAAATAAAAATTCGATTTTTATATATTGAACTTTGAAATAAAAATTCGATTTTTATATATTGAACTTCGAACTAAAAATTCGATTTTTATATATTGAACTTTGAACTGAAAATTCGATTTTTATATATTGAACTTTGAAATAAAAATTCGATTTTTATATATTGAATAGCGAAGTAAAAATTCGATTTTTACATATGTAGTGGCTACAGGCGACGAAGCTGAAGAAGATGCGAAAACAATGAAGATTTCTATCAATGAAGTGCTGTGGAGCTAGGATAGCTATATGTGAGAATTCCTCACCTTTCAATTTATTTTTCTAGTTATATATATACTAGGATGCAGACGGTGCTTAGTAGCACCCGACACCCGTCCACAGACCATGGACTTGTTTGTTTGACTGTTTGGTGATTGATGGTGATATTGGTTTGAATGTGGTTTGTGGTGTGAAAAATCGAATCGATAAATTGGTTAGGATTAGACGTGCGCCGTTATAAGGCGAAGGAGTAAGGCTAGGTTAGACCCTTACTCCAAAGTTTGTGGTTTGCATAACGAATTGATTTGATTGATGTGTGAATGGCGTGGGCCTTCACTAGACCGGGGATAAGGCTAGGCCTTGTCCCGTTTCTAGTATCGTGCCGTTATGCCGCCGAAATTTTCTAAAATAAGTTAGAAAAATAAAAATAGCATTTTATTTAACGAATGAACTGAATATAAATTCATATGTTAAAATAAAATGTGTTATCGTTAAAAATATAATTTTTAACGTGAATGTGAATAAATAAATATTCATTTACAAACCAGACGGTTTGTTTATGTACACCTATTTGAATGACGTTGATTGGGTCGATAAATTTTACACATCGCCTAACTGCACAAATAAAATATGTGTTTGATTGTTTGAAACCCCACACGGGTGTTAGGATGAAATTTGAAGTTCACTCATCCTGATTTATTAAATATGTCGATCGATTGATTGACAAGCTGCTATAAGCGTTAAATGTCTATATTTGATGCTTATACAGTGTAGTGCACTTTGGTTGATGGTTGATTATTCATCGTTGTTGATATATACATGTGTTGTAGAAAATCCATATAATTAACATTATATGGTAATTGATTGGGCCTCATTCCAGTTTCGAAAAAAAAAAGAAATATTTGAAATAGAAATATTTGAAATAGAAATATTTGAAATAGAAATATTTGAAATAGAAATATTTGAAATAGAATATTTGAAAATAGAAATATGTGAAGCCGTGAGGATTAGATTGACGCCATTTTGACGTGAACGATATTTATATCGATTTTATTCATTTTAAAATGAATATTGAAACGTGATTTCGAAATCGAATATTTTGAAATGAATTGAATTGAAAACGATTTCGAAATGAATTGAATTGAAAACGATTTCGAAATGAATTGAATTGAAAACGATTTCGAAATGAATTGAATTGAAAACGATTTCGAAATGAATTGAATTGAAAACGATTTCGAAATGAATTGAATTGAAAACGATTTCGAAATGAATTGAATTGAAAACGATTTCGAAATGAATTGAATTGAAAACGATTTCGAAATGAATTGAATTGAAAACGATTTCGAAATGAATTGAATTGAAAACGATTTCGAAATGAATTGAATTGAAAACGAATTCGAATTGAATTGAAAGCGAATTGAAATGAATTCAAATTGAATTGAAATTTGAATTGAATAGAAATGAATTTTGAAACGAATTTATAAAGAAGAATTCAATTTTGATTTGAATTGAAAAGGAAGTTGAAATTGCTTTTGAAACGAATTTAAAACCATTTATATAATTCGTTTTAAATAGTAATCGACGAAATATATATTATATATATAATATAATGGCCTGAATAGAACGCGCCGCGCTGCGGCAGTTCGCGAATTTCGACCATTTGTTTCAAACGGACATTACGGGAGATCCGACCGTCGGATTCTCCTAAAACCGGAACCGTTGGGTTCGTATCGAAAAGAGCTTTCTAATGAATGTTAGAAATTTGAAATCTAACGGTTGGATTTGGAGATACGTCCAAATCAAATTCGAAAAAGGTCGCTGTAAGTGCAGTTCGATGGCCGTTAATGGAAATCGACCGTACGGGCCTTGATAAAATTATTAAAAATAGTAATAATTTGTGTAAAATCATAAGAAATGATTTGTGAAAGTTTGGGATGAAAAACTCCATGTTTGAAAAGATAAAAATAGATTTTTATCGAAATGAACTAGTTTTGAACTAGAATTATAATTCTATTTATTTTTAAATAAATAAATTGAATTTGAAATGGTTTTGAAAATAACCAAAATTTCCAATGATTGCATTGGAGTGGATTTGAATCGAAATTGTCTTCGGAATATTTCGATGTTGGAATTCGTGATATTACAGGTGTTGTTATGGAAATTTGAAAGATATATATGTATATCGTTATTTCCAATACGACATTTGTTAATCGTAGAATTTGATATTGAATATAGGCCGATATAGTTTCTATTCAGAGCCTTGTATTGAATATCGAATGTGATTTGGGTTTGTCGTGAATGGTGTCTTCACTAACACTGTTCTTGAACCCAGTTGAGAAAAGATTAAATCTTTTTATTTAGATTTAATGAAGTGTACCAATTAAATGATATTTAATTGGAATTGAATTGGTATTGATTTTTGGGTTTATCGTGAACAGTGTTTTAAATAACACTTGTTCTTTAACCCGATAATTAATCGAATGTGATTTGGGTTTGTCGTGAATGGTGTCTTCACTAACACTGTTCTTGAACCCAGTTGAGAAAAGATTAAATCTTTTTATTTAGATTTAATGAAGTGTACCAATTAAATGATATTTAATTGGAATTGAATTGATATTGATTTTTGGGTTTATCGTGAACAGTGTTTTAAATAACACTTGTTCTTTAACCCGATAATTAATCGAATGTGATTTGGGTTTGTCGTGAATGGTGTCTTCACTAACACTGTTCTTGAACCCAGTTGAGAAAAGATTAAATCTTTTTATTTAGATTTAATGAAGTGTACCAATTAAATGATATTTAATTGGAATTGAATTGGTATTGATTTTTGGGTTTATCGTGAATAGTGTTTTAAATAACACTTGTTCTTTAACCCGATAATTAATGGAATGTGATTTTGGGTTTATCGTGAATCGTGTTTTTAAATGACACTGATTCTTTAACCCAGATAATGATTAAAACTAAGTGGAGTTTTAATGAATCTTTAATTAGATTGAAAGGATCGAGAATGGAGTATCACCAGTTTTGCTCCAGGCGATAGTTAAATCTTTAATTAGATTTGAACGTGAAATTTAGAAACTAACTGTCGGTTAGCCAAGCAGAATGGTTTTCTGGATATTGATCTGATGTTGGTTTCGGCCTTCGGGGTTAATATTTGGGGAATTATTCTCTTGATTAATTTACGGTTAGTGACTAATGAACTGGAATGAGGCGTATGTTGTGTTTGTGTAACACTTACTTAAAATATACGCGAGTTATTCGGAAAGACCGGGTTTATCCCATTCTGAATAACTGATACGACGATAAGTCGAAGATGAAGACGATGGTCGAAGACCGGAAGTCTTCACGTCGTTTGGGTGATAACTGATGATCTTGATTGGGCTGTACACCCAAGAAGATGGAAACAGTTAGTGATCGTCCAGACGTACTTGGAGATCGATGGATATGCGGGGTACTAGGTGCCTCCGGTTTCGTTCAGACCCAGAACGGACTTGTAAATGGACTGTGTGTCTGACATCGGATTTCATTCTGTGTGACTGATATCGGTTGCATAGGATGGTTTGCCTGTGTGGCATGCTAAGATGCAAATGATCAAGGCTTCTGTTGAAAAGCAAAGTCTTGTGGTGATGATCAAAGCACGGCCTTTGTGGCGTAGCTTTGTGTAACGTTTACCTCGCGTGTTTCACACCAGGTATGAACCAAAAACGGGAGACGGACCTCAGGGAGGACTTGCGTTTCTTTCTAGCTAGAAGTGGCGTCAGTGGTTTTACACGCCCTGACGAGTTTGACTTATGTGGTTGTTGCTGTTGCGAGGCGCCTCGGTTATATCGGTTTCGGCCGAATGCATTCTGGTCGGCTGACGGACCAGACTTACACCCCATAGGGTGGGGAGACGTATTGTTCAGGCATAATAATCCACTCCGTGTGGACCGGCCCTGACGATCCAAGGCTTGCCTGCGCGCTTGCCTGAGACATGGGCTAGATTGTCTCGAATCGGTTGAGGACTATCTTTTGCCTCGGTTCATAGATGGAAACCCAATTTCCAAATACGAGACTTTGCGGTTTTGATTGTATATCCTATATATGGCGACATAGTGGGATGGGGCGCTCATGCCGCCTATGATTGATACTTATGATTTGAAGTGTTTTATATACTATGCACTTATAATAGTATCAAATGATTTGTTTTAAACGTATCAAGCATTCTTTGGCTGTTATAAGGGAAAACCCTATCCTCGACTGCGTTGCATTGTGTGATGGGACCTGGGTCTTATAACAGCTTCATTTTTCTTTATTTAGCATTGCGCTGTTGGTTTTATGCACTGGTATTCTTGGGAGGAAACCCGTTCCGTGTTATACGGCGTGGTCCCTTGATTTACCTAATGATTTGAAATAAAGATTAATAACTGTTTTAGTTCTCACACCAGTCACATGACTGACCTGGAGTTTATTGTTTTAACCTAAACTCTGGGTGCCCCTATTTTCGACACGGGCAGCTAGTAGTTTTGGTTTTGCAGATTTATATTCACAGGATCCTGGTTTACAGCTGGAACGATATCCGGAAAGCTTTGTATCCGTATATCTCATTCTAGTTGTGTATTGTATTATTTTCCGCTGCTATGTATTTAAATGTAATTTAAATCTCTGATATTTCTGTGTAATATTCATTTATACTCTGTATATTCTTGTAATCTGATGCATTGTTGTAATATACAATGAAATGTTCTTCTGTATGCGTTCTGTTTTGTCGTGTTCTCAAACGATAGGGCGTTTCGAACGGTCTGGGTCGGTTTAGCGACTGGTTCGGACCGAGCGAAGTTCCTTGCCGTCACACTCACATTGGGTCCTATTGTTTGTAGCCACTAGTTAAGCCGGTCGGTTCCGGGTAGATTTATGCTAGAAACTCAACCCAACCTCGAGTTGGCCACTTCCATGTTTTCTACATGTCATGTCCACGTTCATGTTTTCAAGCATAAACACATGTCAAACTTTCATGTCATACTTTCAAGTCATGTTTTCATGTTATTTAAGTTTGCCCAACTACCCATAACGTATTCCCATCGCACGTAAATTCGCATCAACGCAAATAGATCAAAGAGGGAACATAACAATATGACAAGGTGGGCATAAAATGGCAAAGTCTATCACAAGTTAAACATGGTGATATTTGAGGCCAAAAGGGGTTCAACATACTAGCATATGGCCTCAACATGTATGATAGCATAAAAGGTGACTTGGCCTCAAACATATCAAATCGCATAAGGGTGATTTGGCCACAAGCATGCATAATAGCATAAGGGTGATTTGGCCACAAGCATGCATAATAGCATAAGGGTGATTTGGCCACAAGCATGCATAATATCATAAGGGTGATTTGGCCACAAGCATGCATAATAGCATAAGGGTGATTTGGCCACAAGCATGCATAATATCATAAGGGTGATTTGGCCACAAGCATATTAAGGAACATGAGGGGTTAAGGTTTGGCCACAAGTTAAACATGGTGGAATATGAGGAAAATATGTTCATAAACTTGCATATTACATTATAAGCCTCAAAACATGCATGATATCAAACTTTAGCAAAATAGGTGAAACATGGTCATAAATGACATAGGATGTTAGCTAGTGATTCGCATATAACATCATATGTAAGATAACATAAGGGTTATGAGAGTTTCTATGTTGCTTTATGCAACATTTCAAATCAAAGCTCATAGCTTTCTATGCACAAAGTCAAGGTGATAGCTTTACAAACATGCATAGAATAAATCTATGCATAACATGATAGAGTCAAAGCTCATAGCTTTCTATGCACAAAGTCAAGGTGATAGCTTTACAAACATGCATAGAATAAATCTATGCATAACATGATACAATCAAAGCACAAATCATACTTAGGCCCAAACTCAACTTGCAACATGTCATATTTAACTTCATAGTTAGAATCTAAGAGTAGAATAGGGCTTACAATGCTATGAAGACTTATTAAATAAAATAAGATTGAGACGAAGCCACTAGCAACTCTAAAAAAACCAAATGAATACAAGCTCCAAGTTGTCTTGAGAAACAAGAAGCTCCTTTGACTTGTATGAAGAAAGATCCTTGTTTTGATGAAGAAAGGTGGCTCTTTTACTAGCTTAGGACACTCAAACTTTCATGAAGAGGATGGAGGCCATGATATGAAGATGGAGGCCATGATCAAGAAGAATTTTGGCATAGTTTAGTTGTAGGAATGATTAATGAGGGTTTAGGCTAGGTCTTAGGGTCTTTTTATAGAAGATTAGGTTAGTTTAGGCCATAGGATTAACCCTAGTTCAGATCTGAGCAATTAAAATCCGTCACCAGCCCTAAAGCATGTCTTGAGGAACAAGTCAGGTGCACCCAGGCCAAACTGGCCGACCACCCAAGTCGATAGGGGTGTCGACTGGGCAGTCGACACCACCTGGGGTGTGTCAACTCCTAAGTCGACTCCCCAGTCGTCTTGGGGGTGGCGGGAATTTTTCCCGCCTGTTCTGCTTGGCTGAATTTGAATTCTGAATTCAAATTTGAACTGTTTTTGAACTTGAAATTTTCTGAAAACTTCGACGGGCCATAACTTGGTCATACGGACTCCGATTTTCCAAAACTCGGACTCTATTTCGCGTATTTTTCCGAGACGAACGCAATGGCACAGCCCGTTTCCCTTGATTCAGATTTTATCATTTAATTCTGCCTTGGTTTATGTTATAACATGTTATTTAAAAATATGGGTTGTTACATTCTCCCCTCCTTAAAGGATTTCGTTCCCGAAATCTTAAAGTTAGGAAGAACATATCCTACCATCCATCATCCATCTACTCAAAACATCATCCACGTGCAGTCATTATCCTTAAAAGATTCTAAATGTTGTATGAACATATACAAAGGTGTGTGTATATGTACTTATCTAATGCGAAAATCAGGCGGTTACTGATTCAGTAAACCTCCTTAATGCAAAGTATGTTAGTGAAATGAGTCCATATGTATGCAAATTCCTAACATAATTCATAATCTCTACATGAGTGCACATAACATTCATCCATATGCAACATCCACGTGATAGCATAACAAGTTTCAGCCATGAATAAGTATAAGCACTCATGCATATGCAATATGAAAGTGTGTGAGCCGATCTTAGTGCCTAATGTGTATCATGCATCCACGAGTATCCACTTGCAAACACTTGCAACCACTTGCAAACATCAAGCATAACATGTTTCAAATACATGTTTCATCCAAAGGTTTCTACCTAAGGTTCTCATGAGAAGGTTAATGAGATAACAAGATAAACATGGATAGTGAAAGAAAGATATGCTAACTAAGAAAAGAGATTGAGAATGTACCCTCAAAAAGGAATGGATAAAGCCCACGCATCTTCTCCTCGGTTTCCCAGGTTGCATCCTCTTCGGCCTCACTCCACTGAACCTTCACCAATTTGACTTCTCGATTTCTTAGCTTCTTGATCTCCGTTCCCAAGATACGAATCGGAGCTCGCCTCAAGGTTGCCTCTTTCTCTACCTCCATGTCTTCAAGAATACTAGGTTCAACCACCTCAGCGGACTCATGTAGGCACTTTCGGAGATGCGAGACATGAAAGACATTATGCACTCCGGCCAGCTTCTCGGGCAATTCCACCTTATAATCCATCTTCCCAATTCTCTCTATGATAGGGAAGGGTCCGTACGAACCGTGGTGTCAGCTTCCCAACTGCTCCAAAACGAACCACATTACGCAAAGGAGAAACCTTCACGAAAACCATATCTCCAACTTCGAATTCCAAATCTATCCTTCGCTTGTCAGCATAGGATTTCTGCCTGTCTTGGGCCGTTTCCATCCGTCTTCTCACCAATTCAACTATCTCGGAGGTGTCCCGTATCATATCGGGCCCAAGGATAAGTCTATCTGTTGTCTCCCACCAACAAGATGGTGACCTACACGGCCTCCCATACAATGCTTCAAATGGTGCCATCCCTATGCTAGCTTGATAGCTATTATTATAAGCAAACTCTACAAGAGGAAGGTGGTCTTCCCAAGTACCACCAAAGTCAAGCACACAAAGCCTCAAAAGATCTTCTAGCACTCTATTCACCCTTTCGGTTTGGCCATCCGTCCGGGGGTGATAGGCTGTACTTAGATTCAATCGCGTACCCATCGCTTCTTGCAAACTATTCTAGAACTGGATGGTGAAGATTGGGTCACGACCGCTAACTATGCTAGAAGGAACTCCATGAAATCGCACTATCTCTCGAAGATAAACATATGCTAGACCTGATGCGGTCCTCTTGTTCTTTACTGGACTAAAATGGGTGCTCTTCGTAAGTCTATCAATTATGACCCATATCCCATAAATCCCAAATAGTTTGGTCAACTTAATGGATAACCTCACCCCAACTATATATCACAAATAGGCGAGTCATACTCCTTATGGGGTTTACAACAGAACTAAGATTGAGAATAGGACCGAGAGGATATGCTTAAAAGATAGCATGCGAGTAAGCTCTACAGAATAATAGGGATCAAGGATATACTCTTAGAAAGAGATATAATGCACGTATCTAGTCTTCAATCTTCTAAGCCGCACTTTCTTGAGCTTAATCCTATCGTGCCTTGACCGTCTTTTAACTTCACAATTTCGTAGCTCTTAATTCTTATTTCCAAAATATGAGTTAGAACTCATTTCACCGTTGCCTCTCGTTCCACTTATTCTTTTCCTAAAATACTTGGTTTAAACATAACTGCGTGCTCATGGTTTCATGCAAGCTTTCCAAAATTCGTTAGTGAATCCTGGATCTCGTTTACATACCATACGGTATTCCATGCGGAAAAACTATCTCTTGAAAACAAATGTCAATCCACGTTGCCAAATGTACTAACTAGGGTGATTTCTATAACCCATGCTTAAGTGGAATGGACTATCCGCCTTAGTGGCGAACACTACTCGATTGGATTACAAATTCCCAATAAAGGTGCCAAGGGATCCTGGATAACTAATCATGACGGAACCCTAAAGGTCACACGAGATTTCGAGGGTATTACCGAGGCGAGTCATGAGCCTCGCAACCCTATGTTCGAAGTCAAGAATGGCTCCATAACTGGACAACCAATCCATGCCCAAAATCAACCTGTATCCCATAAACCCGAGAACATAAGAATTACACATGAATTCTACGCTCAAGATAGAGATTTTCAAATCCATACAAATCGCAGATAGATGGGCGAAACCCTCAATTGGATTTGAAACTTCTAACGGGATCCTCAACTAAACTAGTACTTAGGTGCAAACTTTCAACAAGATCAGAAATAAAACTATGTGATGTGCCAGAATCAAAAAAGGTACGAACAGGGAAATCAGAAATGTAAACATGACTTTCTATAGAAACACTACCTCGATCAAAAGCTGGAAGAGTAAGGAGAGCCTGCAACTCCCCTATAGAGGGTCCTGCTCGCTGAGCTTGCCTTTTTCCCTTGTCCTTGCTTTTTCGGGCAATCCTTACTATAGTGTCCAGACTCTCCACAATGAAAGCATTCTCCCAACTTCCTTTTCTTCTTCCTACAGTCTTTGGCTATGTGCCCAGTGATCCCACAGAAGTTGCACTTCCTCCTTTCTCTTGACTTGTTGTCCTTGCTGTTATTGTTCTTGCCTCCTTTTCCGGAATCTACCTTGTCACCTTGAGACTCATTTGCCTTGACCTCCTTCTTGCCAGTCTTATCTTCCTCTTGAAGCAGGGCCATATTTACCAAACTCTCGAAGGTCGTCCCCATGGGTACATGAGACATGGCCAAACCGCGCATTGGCTCATTCAATCCTAGAGCAAAGCGTAGGGCCTTCTTCTGAGCTGTGTTAACCAAGTCTAGACTGAATTGAGCAAGTTGATTAAACTTATCGACGTATTCCCTAACGGTCATGTCCCCTTGCTTTAGTGATAGGAACCTCTCCATCTGAAGGTTCTCTTCTGTCGACGATAGAAACCTCAGTCCAAAACTTCTCCTAAAGTCATCCCAAGTCTGAATTGGCCTAGTAGTGGTGGTGACTACCCACCAATATGCAGCTTCCCCTTTCAACAGCCATACCACTAATAGAACTTTCCTACGGTCTTCTATATCAAAGATAGCAAAGAGGTCTTCATTTTCCTTTATCCAGTTTCTTGCCTCAACAAAAGTCTCCGTCCCAATAAAATTCTTGCCACCCATCGCCTTAAAGTCCTTGCAAATCTTCGCGAAATCCGCTTGTGGATGCGGAGGAAGAGGAGGAATGTCCGCGGGGCCGGCTTCATTCGCCCTTGCCTCCATGTACCTTCTAAACCAAATAGGTACTGGTACGCCCTCCAGAATGGCAAAATTTTCGGCCATACTGAAACGAAGAAAAAGATAGATTGAGAACGAGGAAACAAAGGATAGTGCTAATGGTTTTTGGTGAATAGCCTTTTAAAATAAACTAGACTTTTCTTGGAAAATACTTAATTGGTTTTGAAAATAGTTTTCCAAAAGGTAAGTTTCAGAAACCTTTTGTTCAACCTTGTAAATCTTATGCTCTGATACCAAATGTAACACCCCACCTCCGCCAGGGTCACTCTTGCAAGTGCACTAGCTTTGGAGGGGCGTTAAACGAGGTAAACATGCGTGCAGATATCACAAGACAGAAGATATAAGAAAAAGTAGAGTAAATAAAGCAGCGGATAAAATTTCTATTTCAAAACCATAGTCAAGTTACATTAAAGTACTTAGTCATCATTTTCCAACAAAACAAAGTCTAGAAAACATAAACTGAAAACTGGAAATAACATAAAGTAAACGATCCCCAAAGTAGATGTGGTAAGCCATAGCGAGCTCAAGTCCAAACCGTACATGAGCTATCCAGAAAAGCAGCTAAAGATCTGAGCTAGGTGCTAGTATTCCCACCCTGAGAACCTGGGGGGGGGGGGGGAACGGAAGAAAAGAGGCGAAAGAAAACGGGTCAGTCAAAAAGACTGGTAAGTCCTACCTACTATTAGTATAAAAACTAATAAAGTTAACTGGACATGCACAACAGAGATGAAACATAGGATGATAACTTGCATGGTGAAAAGTTAACAAGACAGATCAAATGTGGCATCGCATATACAAGGTTAAGTTGCACCAGGTGTACTAGTATTCTAATCCATGTCAAGTATAAACAAGAAATGATCCCTTGGCCCAAAGTTGGCCCAACATCATGAAGTGACCTAAATCAAGGTCCAACTACTCGGTCTAGTCGATCGACTCCCTATAAGCCTAACTCGTCGTGTATCGGTGTCGTACAGCTTAATCATGGAATGTAGTAAACTGTGCAAGGTCCATCCCAGGGTGTATCCAGCCCTAAGGTGTAAACCACAGACACAATTCAAGCACGCACAGTCTAAACCTACTGGTGCCCATGTTCAACTCCGGACTTAATGTGCACGACCATGGTCCGCCTGAATAATCGGTGCACCATTCAGCAGTCTCTTTTGGTCTCTTACAATCAGTCCAGTAATCGTGCCCCACCCTAGCCTAGTCCAGGGTATCCAGATACTCCCAAGTGGGTTACGGATGAAAAGGACCACGTAACTAGGATTTCAAGCGGGTTAAGTGTGGTTAACCCTATCCTAACCATGTATTGAGTCGGTCAAGTGTATCCAAGCAGTTCATGACTTAACCCTATCAATACATCGTGTTTAATTGGTTAAGTATTCAAGTAGTTCATGACTTAACCCTACCAACCGATCGTGTTTAATTGGTTAAGTATTCAAGCGGTCCATGACTTAACCCTATCATGTGGCATTGATTAACTTAATGCACCCCAACCTCTCACATTAGACTTTGTTGTGGTTACTAGTTAAGCCGGGCGGGTCCGGGTAGCTTTACACCACAACCTAGTCTAACCTCGGGTTTTAAGTGTGATGTGAACAACTACTCACATTGGGTCCTATTATTTGTAGCCACTAGTAAAGCCGGTCGGTTCCGGGTAGATTTATGCTACAAACTCAACCCAACCTCGTGTTGGCCACTTCCATGTTTTCTACATGTCATGTCCACGTTTATGTTTTCAAGCATAAACACATGTCAAACTTTCATGTCATATTTTCAAGTCATGTTTTCATGTTATTTAAGTTTTCCCAACTACCCATAACGTATTCCCATCGCACGTAAATTCGCATCAACGCAAATAGATCAAAGAGGGAACATAACAATATGACAAGGTGGGCATAAGATGGCAAAGTCTATCACAAGTTAAACATGGTGATATTTGAGGCCAAAAGGGGTTCAACATACTAGCATATGGCCTCAACATGTATGATAGCATAAAAGGTGACTTGGCCTCAAACATATCAAATCGCATAAGGGTGATTTTCCCACAAGCATGCATAATAGCATAGGGGTGATTTGGCCACAAGCATGCATAATAGCATAAGGGTGATTTGGCCACAAGCATGCATAATAGCATAAGGGTGATTTGGCCACAAGCATGCATAATATCGTAAGGGTGATTTGGCCACAAGCATGCATAATAGCATAAGGGTGATTTGGCCACAAGCATGCATAATATCATAAGGGTGATTTGGCCACAAGCATATTAAGGAACATGAGGGGTTAAGGTTTGGCCACAAGTTAAACATGGTGGCATATGAGGCAAATGTGTTCATAAACTTGCATATTAGATTATAAGCCTCCAAACATGCATGATATCAAACTTTAGCAAAATAGGTGAAACATGGTCATAAATGACATAGGATGTTAGCTAGTGATTCGCATATAACATCATATGCAAGATAACATAAGGGTTATGAGAGTTTCTATGTTGCTTTATGCAACATTTCAAATCAAAGCTCATAGCTTTCTATGCACAAAGTCAAGGTGATAGCTTTACAAACATGCATAGAATAAATCTATGCATAACATGATAGAGTCAAAGCTCATAGCTTTCTATGCACAAAGTCAAGGTGATAGCTTTACAAACATGCATAGAATAAATCTATGCATAACATGATAGAATCAAAGCACAAATCATACTTAGGCCCAAACTCAACTTGCAACATGTCATATTTAACTTCATAGTTAGAATCTAAGAGTAGAATAGGGCTTACAATGCTATGAAGACTTATAAAATAAAATAAGATTGAGACGAAGCCACTAGCAACTCTAAAAAACCCCAAATGAATACAAGCTCCAAGTTGTCTTGAGAAACAAGAAGCTCCTTTGATTTGTATGAAGAAAGATCCTTGTTTTGACGAAGAAAGGTGGCTCTTTTACTAGCTTAGGACACTCAAACTTTCAAGAAGAGGATGGAGGCCATGATATGAAGATGGAGGCCATGATCAAGAAGCATTTTGGCATAGTTTAGTTGTAGGAATGATTAATGAGGGTTTAGGCTAGGTCTTAGGGTCTTTTTATAGAAGATTAGGTTAGTTTAGGCCATAGGATTAACCCTAGTTCAGATCTGAGCCATTAAAATCCGTCACCAGCCCTAAAGCATGTCTTGAGGAACAAGTCAGGTGCACCCAGGCCAAACTGGCCGACCACCCAAGTCGACAGGGGTGTCGACTGGGCAGTCGACACCACCTGGGGTGTGTCGACTCCCAAGTCGACTTGGGGGTGGCGGGAATTTTTCCCGCCTGTTCTGCTTGGCTGAATTTGAATTATGAATTCAAATTTGAACTGTTTTTGAACTTGAAATTTTCTAAAAACTACGACGGGCCATAACTTGGTCATACGGACTCCGATTTTCGAAAACTCGGACTCTATTTCGCTTATTTTTCTGAGACGAACGCAATGGCACAGCCCGTTTCCCATTATTCAGATATTATCATTTAATTCTGCCTTGGTTTATGTTATAACATGTTATTTAAAAATATGGGTTGTTACATTAATCCACATCTATAATGACCCGGAAATTTAGCGATCTTGGTTATCCGATATACAACACATATCGAACATCCAAGGATCGAAAATAACGGGTCATTACAGTTGGTATCAGAGCTTAAGTTAAGTGAATTACCTTGGCTCTGTTGAACCTGTGATTTTTTTGTTTGATGATAACAAACATTTTTTAATGTGTTTGAAACTGTACCGTTTACTGCTCTTCACATCATATTGGAACAAAAATATTTTTGTCTAATAATGCTTCTACACAGAAATTGAAAATTTACATAAGCATTTATTATTCAAAAATCATATTTTTATTTCATAATCAAAACAGTACAATATTTCTGAACTCTCAGCTATACAAATTTTCACTCATTATTTCAGTCTACTTTGTGCATTTCCTTTTTTTTTGTGACAGGTTTCAGGATGATGCAGCAGGAGCATATATGGCAACAATAACAAATCAGTTCAGGTTCAAGCAGCATTCAAAGAGAAATGGTTAAAGCAGTGTGCACAAGATTGCACAAGGTTTCAGAGCTACATATGGAAAGCATTCAAACTGCATGGATTTCATATGCAATACAGGAAATTCAGACATGCACAAGGCAGCAAACATGCAACATGACATTGTAGGATGGAAATATATGGCAAATTGTTCAGCATTAAAAAAAAATCCTGTTTCTATTTACATGAAACTAAAGCATGTGCAAATGAAGCAGATTTGATTTACTAGACTGGAAATGAACACAATTAACATGCAACAATTTTTTGGACATAATCAAGTGGTGATGGCATTTAATACAGTGGAAAAATTCGACATCAAAGAATAAAATGAGGGCCTAAAATCATGCAGTTTATTTTCTGAAGATTTTTTTGTGAATAATGGTTGACAAGATAATCAGTTTCCACTTATCTTGTTTCCTGGTTTGAATTGTTGAAATTGGAAATATTTCTACACGACTTTGTGGGCAATACATCATTCAAAGGAAATCAAATATAGGAGGAACTCCTTAATCAGTTTTTCAAATTTCAAAAATGAGTTATTTTTTAAAACAATCAATCAACAATACAATTTTAGGCAAGTGTTTAATACATTCTTGGGTAATTGTTTTTTTATGCAAATCAATCAATCCCAAGCTCATTTTTGGCAAGGAAATTTTTCTTTGGAAATCAATACACACAGTAAAATGGGCAAGAGGTAAATCAAAATCTTCCAGAAATGATTCAATTTATTCAAGGGGACAAATCAATATTTTTTTAGGATTCAATCAAGCAATACACGCAGGCAACAAACAAAAGCAGTGAATAAATTAGTTCATTCATATATGGAAAGATCATGTAGTAACCCGTAACTTCCCCGCGAAGGAAAGAGCGGATACTTTGAGAATAGGACAAAATAGAACGCAAATAGAAGAACATTTCATTGTTATTACAACAATTCTTTCAGATACAAGAATATACAAAGTATAAATGAATAAATTACATTCGAATAATATCATAGATTTGAATTACATTTAAATACATCGCAACGGAAAATAATACAAAAGCACAACTAGAAGTAATGCACGGATACAGAGCTTTCTGAGCATCGTTCCAGCTGTAAATCAGGATCCTATGAATATAAATCTGCAAAACCAAATCTACTAGCTGCCAGTGAAAAATAGGGGCACCTAGAGTTTAGGTTAAAACAATATACTCCAGGTCAGTCATGGGACTGGTGTGAGAACTAAAACAGTTATTAATCTTTATTTTTAAAGTTAGGTAAATCAAGGGACCACGCTGTATAACACGGAACGGGTTTCCTCCCAAGAATACCAGTGCATAAAACAAACAGCGCAATGCTAAATAAAGAAAAATGAAGCTGTTATAAGACCCAGGTCCCATCACACAATGCAACGCAAGCCGGAGGATAGGGTTTTTACCTTATAACAGCCAAAGCATGCTTGATACGTTTAAAACACATTATTTGATACTATTATAGGTGTATAGTGTCAAAACAATTTCAATCATAAATATAAATCATAGACGGCATAAGCGCCCCATCCCACTATGTCTCCATACTAGGCTCTACAAATAAAACCGAAACACACGTATTGGAAATTGGATTCCATCATTAGTCGAGGCAAGGTACAAGCTCCTCTCCGATTCGAGACACTCTAGCAAATGTCTTAGGACCCCACTATGATCCTTGGATCTTCAGGGCCGGTCCTCTCTTACTTTTGAGGATTGGCAATTCCTGAACACACGTTTCCCGGTCCTTAAAGACCTATATCCGAGGCGCCTCTTATCCAACAACCACACAGGTGCAAAGTATATAAATGTCAGGGCTGGTAGGTCACTGACACCACCTTAGCTAGAAAGAAACGTCGTGCTCTCCCTGCAGTCACTATCCCGTTTTTGACTCATACCGAGGTGTGACGCTCGCGAATTCACGTTATACACAAAGCTGCGCCACACAGGCCGTGCTTTGATCATCAACCACAAGACTTTGCTTTTCAACAAAAGCCTTGATCAATTGCCACTTACGCGTGCCACAGTGGCAATTCACTCCATGCGACTGATGTCCATCGATATACAACCTCTGAGCTCGTACGTCTCAGAGAAGGGCGTTAAGCAAGAGAATAAATTCTCCGCCACCAAACAGATGTATATTTAATAGAGATCAATCAACACAGAATAAAATACAATGTCAGACATACAATCCATTTACAAGTTCGCTCTGGGTCTGAACGAAACTGGAGGCACTTTCCTCGCATATCCATCCATCTCCAAGTACGTCTGGACGATCACCAATTGTTTCCCTCATCTTGGGTGTACAGCCCAATCGAGATCATCAGTAATCACCCAAATGATGTGAAGACTTCCGGTCTTCAACCACCGTCTTCATCTTCGACATCTCGTCGAATCGGTTATTCGGAATGGGTATAAACCCGGCCTTTCTGAATAATCCACGTATATGATAAGCAAATGTTACACAAACACAACAAACGCCTCATTCCAATTCAGAATATCCTTTTATTCACGAAATCACATTCTTAAGGAAATGTTCCCATTAATTTTATCCAAGATAAATTCTTCTAAATTTATTCTTTAATCTTCCTTGGGATATCATTTCAAACTAGTCGAGATTAGCGAACCACACCAAAGTAATTATTTGTTTTATTTCCCAATCCCAACCTATTCATCCCCTGGAGCAAAACTGGTAATACTCCATACCTAACACCACAGTGTTATCGGTAAAATTAATTACCATTTCACATTTAAATCTAATTAAAGATTTAACTATCGCTTTGGAGCAAAACTGCTGGTACTCCATTCTCGATCACCTTTAAGATTTGATAATTTAAATTATCAATTCACATTTCAATCTAATTAAAGATTCATTAAAACTCCACTTAGTTTTAATCTTTTCAAAAATCAATATCCTGTCTTCAATTGGGTTAAAGAACCAATGTCATTTAAAACACGATTCACGATGAACCCAAATCACATTTGATATTAAATACAAGGCTCTGAATAGAAAATATACCGGCTTATATTCAATATCAAATTCTGAACCCAACAAATATCATATTGGAAATAACGATATAAAATATATCTTTCAAATTCCCATAACAATATCTGTATAGTCACGAAATCCAACATCGAAATATTCCGAAGATAATTTCGATTCAACCCCAGTCTAATTCACGTATTGGGAATATTGATTATTTTTAAAATCACTTTCAAATTCAATTTGTTTATTTCAAAAATAAATTAATTTTAATTCTAGTTCAATACTAATTCATTTCGACAAAAGTATATTTTTATCCTTTCAAGTGTGGATTTTTTCATCCCAGTTCTTTCCAATTCACATATTACGATTTTACACAAATTATTTATATTTTTAATAATTTTATCAAGGCCCGTACAGTCGATTTCCATCAACGGCCATCGAACTGCACTTACAGCGACCTTTTTCAAATTTGATTTGGACATAATTCCAAATCCAACCATTGGATTTCAAATTTCTAATATTCATTGGAAAGCTCTTTTCGATACGAACCCAACGGTTCTGGCTTTAGGAGAATCCGACGGTCAGATCTCCCGCAACGTCAATTCGAAGTCAATGGTCGAAATTCACGAACTGCCGCGGCGTGGCGCGTTCTATCCAGGCCATTATATATATAATATATATATTATATATATTTCGTCGATTTCCTTTTTAAAACGTATTTTATAAATCGTTTTAAATTCATTTTCAAAACCATTTCAACTCTATATTCAATTTCAAATCAAAATTGAATATTTCACGTCATTACTATATAAATGATAATATTTTCAAAACGTTATATTTTGAAATCACTTCTTTTTCTATATATATTGTAAAAACGAATATAATCGATATAAATATCGTTCACGTCAAAATAGCGCAACTCTAATCAACATGGCTTTATATATTTCAATAAATTCGTTATTCTATTCAACAAATGAATATATATTCTATTCAACACATGAATCTATATTTCTTTCAACACACGACTAATCTCAACACATGAGTATTGTCAACACACGACTATTTTTGTTATGTAAAATATTTTATAAAACTATGGTATCTATCGTTTGATTTTTAATTAGACTCCACCGTGAAGTAGTTCTAATTTTAAATATGATAAAGATGTAAATTTTATTGTTTAAAATATTTCACTCAACACATGAATAGTTTCAACACATAAATATCATCAACACATGACCATTTTTATATTCAATACATGAATTTTCTTTTATAATATTCATTATTTTCCCGATTCGAATGAGGCCCAATCAATCACCATATAACGTTAATTATATGGATTCCATACAACACACGTATATAATAGCAACGATAAACAATCAACCATCATCCAAAGTGCACCACACAACTGCATAAGCATCAAATATAAATAATCAACGCTTACACAATCTGTCGACCAATCGATCGACATACAATTAAGTAATTGGGATTAGTGTACGCCAAATATCATCCCAACACCCGTGTGGGGTTTCAAATCAACAAACACAGATTTTTATTTGTGCAGTTGGGCAATGTGTAAAGTTTATCATCCCAATCAATATCAGTCAAATCAGTGTATATAAACAAATCGGCCGATTTGTTTATAAATATTTATTTATTTACTTTCACGTTAAAAATTATATTTTTAACGATAATTAATCTATTTCAACCATCTACATCTTATTATCGATTTCACATCAACAACACAAACAAATTTCACAACACATCAAACAAGCATACAAGCCGTCCATGGTCTGTGGACGACGAGTGTCGGGTGCTGCTAAGCACCGTCTGCATCCTAGTATATATATATAACTAGAAAAAGAAATTTAGAGTGAGAAGCTCTCACCAATAGCTAATCCAATACCACGACTCTTCCTATGTAGAAATCTTCGTCGTTCTCTTCCACTACATATATAAAAATCACATTTTTATATTGTTGCTATGTATATAAAAATCATATTTTTATAATCACTCTATATAGATAAAAATTCTATTTTTACATCGCTACTATATAGATAAAAATTCTATTTTTACATCGCTACTATATAGATAAAAATTCTATTTTTACATCGCTACTATATAGATAAAAATTCTATTTTTACATCGTTAATATATAGATAAAAATTCTATTTTTACATCGTTACTATATAGATAAAAATTCTATTTTTACACCGCTACTATGTAGATAAAAATTCTATTTTTACACCTCTACTATATAGATAAAAATTCTATTTTACATCGTTACTATATAGATAAAAATTCTATTTTTACATCGTTACTATATAGATAAAAATTCTATTTTTATCACACTATTCTCTACATAAAGATTTCGCCTTTTCAAATATAAAGATTTCGCCTTTTCAAATATAAAGATTTCGCCTTTTCAAATATAAAGATTTCGGCTTTTTAAATATAAGGATTTCGCCTTTTTAAATATAAAGATTTCGCCTTTTCAAAAATAAATATTTCGCCTTTTCAAAAATAAATATTTCGCCTTTTTAAATATAAAGATTTCGCCTTTTTAAATATAAAGATTTTGCCTTTTTAAATATAAAGATTTCGCCTTTTCAAAAATAAATATTTCGCCTTTTTAAATATAAAGATTTCGCCTTTTTAAATATAAAGATTTCGCCTTTTTAAATATAAAGATTTCGCCTTTTCAAAAATAAATATTTCGCCTTTTCAAAAATAAATATTTCGCCTTTTCAAAAATAAATATTTCACCTTTTTAAATATAAAGATTTCGCCTTTTTAAATATAAAGATTTCGCCTTTTCAAAAATAAATATTTCGCCTTTTTAAATATAAAGATTATATTTTTATTTCTCTACTTCTATAACAATCGTATCTTTTCAAATAGAAAAAAAACATATCTTTTCATATGCAAAAATCCTAGAATTTCTATTCCAAGAATCTAAACAAAAATAAACAAGGAAAAAAAGTAGCAAGAAAATCTCACCCGAATTAGGTTTCAGATCGCCGAGGGTCACTACCGACGGCGCGGTGGACTGGCACATCATTTTGGGAAGGGGGGTTTCGATCGGGATTTGGGGTTTGGAAGTGGTCGGCGCTACCTGAGAGGGGGGGCGCATTGATGTGGCTATATACACCATACGTCCAACCCAAATATCACGAAAATATGAAACATTTTTTTAGAAGAAAGAGGTAGAAGAAGAAACAGAAATAACAACACAGAATCTCACATCACAGCGGAACAAAATATAATATATCATATCTTTGAAATACAAAATTTCAACTGCATAACATACACTTATCAGGGTACAACACTTACAACACAGCGGAACAAAACTCTATATAACTAACGCTGAAGCCTCCTGCTCCAAGCTCCTTTAGATAGATCTGTAAAATCCTGAACTACTTGACTGCCCGTACAAATTTAGGCACCCAAGAGTTTAGGTAGAACAAAACAAATAAACTCCGGGTCAGTCATGGGACTGGTATGAGTAAACAGTTTAAAACAGTTTCAGAAAATTAAATGATATCTCATAAGACCACGCCGTATAACACGGAACGGGTTTTTCCCTTATGAAAATCCAAACACTTGACTTATCTTTATATCAAAACTCTTTTGATATTATAATAATGTCTAAATCAAGTAGATAACAATCTAGTGGAACGTTTGCATCTCACGTTCCACATATATAATGTACAATCATAAACCGCAAGCACGTATTGGGTAATGGATTTCCAACTATGACAAGGTATGGAACCACCTTCCGCTGGTATATCTCTAGAGGAGAATGCACCGAGTTCAACAAGAACATCTTGCAACTCAGCCACACATGACCGACCACTCATTTGGCTTGAGTGTATCGAATGTATATCACCAACGGTTGGGATCAGCAACCGTTTCCCGAATGGGACAGCATCGACAATAGATTTTTGGAAGTAAATGAAACTTTAGATCAGGTGATTATACACCCTAATAGGTGCAACCTACATAGCCATGCTGCCTGCCGGATTTCTGTCATTTACCGGATGATGAGGCCAGAGGCTACGCTTTATCATCACACCAGATTCACTTCGAATGCCACATCGTCAAATCCATCAAATCACCGATTGACATCCTCAACAGTACATTACGTGTTAGCTAAAAGAAGTTTCTTTCTCCGCTTCCACTCTTGGTACGGTTTGAAGAAATCAATGTACGTGACCTTTCTGGAAATACTCTGTCAGACATTCATCCATACAAGTCACCCAGGAACAGGATGAACTGAAGGCACTATTTCTATTAATAGAAAATGTCCTTGCACTCTACTCCGTCTTCGATTATCTTCATATAATCTGATTCGCAACGCTACTGCCAATACGGAGTGATTCTTCGGATAATAATCCAACCGGTCTCTCCATATTGACAACAATGGTCAAAACTCCGATAGTCTGTGATTTAACTATCGAATAAAAACAAGTATTTCGATAGTCGATGATTTAACTATCGAAGAAAACAAGTGTTCATCCAAACATCCAACAATCACTGAGCCTTTAATTAATATTTCATTAATTAAATCTCTTCTCTATTTCTTTATCAATATTTGTTAACCAAATATTTTCAATAACCATATTGGCCTTCTTTATTTTCTAAACTTAGAAAATATCTTCTATTTATAATTGGAAAATATTCCAATTTCTTATCTCTTTTCCGATCTCGTTTATTTCTATACTTAGGAAATATTCTTTATTCTATTTCCAAGCTTACATTTTATTTGGGTTAAAACAGATGTTGTGTAAAACATTGTTACGACAACCCAAATACTATATTCAACTAACTCTTATCCAACATTGATCTTCGAGCCTGGAATCTTACTATTTATTTGTTAATAATGAAACCAATCAAGTTGGGGTATAACTACCTCTCAGACCTTGACTGAATAACATTTATAACGTCAAAACAGATATGATTACTTACTCGAATAATCAATACCACACAACTACTTCTTCACTTTTAAACACATATCACTTTCTTTTTCTATTCTTACTAGATTTTATTCTTATACTACCTTTTTGATTATACTATTCTATTTCTAAGTTCGTTTCCTTATCGACTTCTATATAAATCGATACGTTGATTTCTAACTATCAAATTATCCTAAAAATATTCTAACTCCTTAAATTTCCGGAAAAATTCGCCATAACCTCCTTTGTACCGGGAGCATCGGGAAAATCCCCAAACTGCCACACAGGCCTCTCTAATCAAAAAGAAAAAGAAAAGCCAAGCGGCTAGCCGATACGGCGCATAAAATCTCATATATGAATTAAATACGTACCTTTTTGTCGGGCATTCTATTTATATACCTTCTAACACTTTATTCCAAACCTGTCTCCTGTATATTTATACCTGTCCAATCTATTTTAACTATACCAATCGTTTTAACTAAATTTGTTAAAAAAAATTGTTACTTAACTCTTCAGTCTATTTCACCTTCATATTTGAACATGACATGTTCAAATATATTTTAACTTGCATATTAACAAATTCTAATTATACTCATACTCTCGTTTCCTTATCGACTTCTCTATTCAAATTCCAATTCAATTCTATTTGAATTCTCTTTATTTAAACTTCATTTGAATTCTATTAGAATCCCTATATTTAAACTCCATTTGAAATTCTATTATCAAACCCTATAGTTAACTTTATTTGAATTCTATTTTCAAATTCTATAGTTTAAAGTCCATTTGAATTCTATATTCAAATTCTATTTGAATTCTCTGCAATATTTATAAACAACGTTTGTAACTTCACTTAAAATCCCCCCCATTATATATTTATAAACAAAGTTTATAAATTCAATTCAAATCCCACCTTTTCATTTATAAACAGAGTTTATAAATTCAATTCATATCCCACCTTTTCATTTATAAACAGAGTTTATAAATTCAATTCAAATCGCACCTTTTCATTTATAAACAGAGTTTATAAATTCAGTACTTGTTTTATATATTCAAACAAGTTAATATTTTCCCTAGTTCATTAAAAATTCAAATTCTATTTATAAAAAAATAGAATTCCCTTTTTAATATCTCAAATAACTTTTCAGGGTATTTTATAAATCAATATTCCAAACCCCAGTGATATTTTTAAACAATCAAATCAACCAATTTCCAATCATTTGATTTTTAACACATCATATATGAATATATATGAAATCAAACAAACAACAAACAGATAATATATTTTTGAGGAATCCTGTTGGATTCCTCCAACCTGTTTTCCTTCATCCACAGACGTTAGTCAACATAATAATACCCATCCTGCTTCGAGGCAGGATATCGCGGTATAGAAGGTCATCCACTAATTATAGCGTGGGGCATATAGGGTATTCATCCGCTATGGTACCGCGGGCATCTGCTAATGGTATTGCGGGAACAATCCAATCATCAACCCAATATATATAATAGTTAAGCCTAAATAACTATATATATATTTAAATCAACCAAACAACATTCAAACAAGCTGTAACAACCCGAAAATATGGGCCAGTTTGAAATTTTTATTTTGGCAATTTTAGCGAATTTTGATTATTTAAAATGAAATATTTTAAATAATATCGACGAAATTTTATTTTGAATATAATTAGAACGTATATATTATATACGTCGTCGTTAGAATATAAATAATTATATATAATTATAAATAGAATTGAAAATGGCGCGGTAGTTCGATAATTCGATTTCAAACTTCAATTGAATGTACCGGGTGCAAAACAATCCGGATTTTAGTGAAACCAAAAATCATAGAATCTATTTGATAATATCTTTCCAACGAATCCGAAGAATCAGGATTTCATAGCGGGAATCAAAAGATATGTCCAGTTGAAAATTCTGAATAGTCGCTATGGAATTCAGGCCCTTAAAATAGACATTTTGCAAACGACCTCGGATTTCGACGAAACCACTTTTGTTGGATCCGTGATGTCAAATTATTGCTAGGTTTCAAATTTCATAATTTTCTGAACCAATATGTGAGCGTGGCAAAGGAAAACGCGTTTGACCAGTTTCAGTTGATTTTAATCGACTGGAAAATGGCCATTTTTCTAACGGTCTCAGAATTCGACGAAACTAGTTTTGTTAGGACCGTATTGTCAATACGAAGCTAGAAAATATTTTTCTGGAATTTTTAGAGTTCGTATGCGACCCCGGTAATTTGAAATGTACGTTTAAAATTCAATATAATGATTTAAATGTAAATTCAATGGAAACTAATCAAAGCGATCGAATCAGCTTACGATACATATTCCATTGCGTTCAGAATAAGGGTAAATAGCTAGGGGCGACAGTCGTTGGGCTTGATTAGGAGTTCGTACGATTATGGATTTTAAAACGGAATAAAATAATATAAAAATATATATTATAAAGGGGCCCAAGTCAACCAAACCCTATCCCATTTAATTCTATAGCCGCCATTTCAAAATCGAGGGCTCTCCTCGTTCGTTTCCAAAATCCCCAAATCGCCTCTCTCTCTCGCGTGAATCGAACCCCCGAGATCAAGCGAAAATGGAAGACCTCCCTACAAGCTTCCAATCAATGCTTGTCTGAACCGGAATCGTCGAGAACTCAGCTCGAGATTTGAGCTCGAACAGAATGGGTTTGAACCCGTTTTTCTGGCCAAGGGAGCCGCCGGAATTGCTGAGACCACCGCCGACAGGAGGGCGGCGCCGCACTGCTTCAAGTGGCGCACCCTGATGAAGTTCCGACCCCCCCTTTTTGGTGAAATGCTGCAGCGATTTTTTTTCCTCTCCGATGGTTTACAGGAGCAGAACTGTGAGTTTTTTTTTGTTTATATTATTTATTTTAGTGTAACTAATTTAAGTTAAAAGCATGGTATAAAATCAGTCTTGTTTTAAAATAGAAAATATTATTGTTTTAAAATATAAATGGCATGGATTTCTTTTTTTTGAATAAAAATAAACAACTGTGATTTGAAAATATAAACTAGGGTATGATTTTTGAAAATATATCTTTCATCATTATGAAAATATAGAATTTTCTTTGAATTGAAAATATAAATTTTCTTGAATCGAAAATATCAATTTCTTTGAGTTGAAGAATCAGATTTCTTTGATTCGAAAAATAATGTTTTCGTGGATTTGAAATGTATGATTTCATCATAAAATAAAAATAGGATTTTATCGTATTAAAGGAATTTTTTTTTTTAGTAAAATATGATTTGTAGCTAGTATAAGCTATTAAAATATTTTTGGAAAGCTAAAAATATAATTTTTAGCTTATGTATACTAAGTATAAAACAGTTGAACTATGAAAATATGTTTAGAAAGCTAAAAATATAATTTTATCCTATGTGTGTTATTCTAAAAATAGTCAAGTCACGAAAATATTTTTAGTTCGCTAAAAATACGGGTTTTATCGTATATACGTTATTTATAAAATAATCATTACTGTATATGCCGTGCAATAACAACGTGATTTTTATATTGAAAGAAGACGAAGTAAAGATGAGATTTTTATTATCACGAAGTAGCGTTGAAGAAAAATAATAATATTTCTAGCAAGTTTTAGAAATAAAAATAAAGTTGTTCTAGACATAGAAAATAGAATTATTTTTGAAAGTAGAAATTAGCGTTATTTTTGAAAATAGAAGATAGAATCGAATTAAAAATTCGATTTTTATATAATGAACAGCATAGTAAAAATTCGATTTTTATATATTGAATAACGAAGTAAAAATTCGATTTTTACATAGGTAGTGAAAGCGGGCAACGAAGATGAAAAAGGATGCGATGGTGTAACAACCCGAAAATCTGGGTCAGTTTAAAATTTTTATTTTGGCAATTTTTGCGAATTTTGATTATTTAAAATAGATTATTTTAAATAATATCGACGAGAAAGTTTAGTTTGAATATAAATCGATCGCATATATTATATACGTCGTCGTTAGAATATAAATAATTATATATAATTATAAATAGAATTGAAAATGGCGCGGTAGTTCGATAATTCGATTTCAAACTTCAATTGAATGTACCGGGTGCAAAACAATCCGGATTTTAGTGAAACCAAAAATAATGGAATCTAATAGTGAATATCTTTCTAACGAATCCGAAAAATCAAGATTTCATATCCGGAATCAAAAGATATGTCCAGTTGAAAATTCTGAATAGTCGCTATGGAATTCAGGCCCTTAAAAATGGACATTTTGCAAACGACCTCGGATTTCAACGAAACCACTTTTGTTGGGTCCGTGATGTTGAATTATTGCTAGATTCCAAATTTCATAATTTTTCGAATCAATATGTGAGCGTGGCATAGGAAAACGCGTTTAACCAGTTTCAGTTGATTTTAATCGACTGGAAATTGGCCATTTTTCAAACGGTCTCGGAATTCGACGAAACTAGTTTTGTTAGGACCGTATCGTCAATACGAAGCTAGAAAATATTTTTCGGGAATTTTTCTAGTTAGTATGTGACCCCGGTAATTTGAAATGTACGTTTAAAATTCAATATAGTGATTTAAATGTAAATTTAACGGAAACTGATCGAAACAATCAAACCAGCTTACGACACATATCCCATTGTGTTCGAAATGGGGGTAATTAGCTAGAGACGACGGTCGTTGGGTCTCGTTTCGAGTCCGGGAGAAAAGTCAACTCTTATGGGAAAATAAATAATATTAAATTATTAATATATATAATTATATAACACCTCAGCCCCCTTTTCTTATTTCCTAACCTAAATTAAAAATTCAAAACCCGCTCAGCACTCTCGATTGCGCCGCCGCCGCTCACCACATCCTCCGCCGCTCACCACATCCTCCGCCGGCGCCAGACCTCGCCACCCCCTCTCCTCCGCCCCTCCGTTCTTCTCTCTCTCTCCTCCTTCAAGAACAGACTGCCGCTCCAGTCGTAAAGGGAACCCCCCGCCTCACTGAAAATTGCGCCACCGTCGGAGCTTCGAGCTCGACCTCGAGCCTAGCGCCGGAAAGCCCCAAATCGAGTCCAAGACCCAACCGACGCCCTCTTCTTCCCTTCTCCATTTCGAAATTTACGGTGAGCAATTTTATTTTATTTTCATTTTTATTTTCGAATTTGAAAACTGTTTTTTATTTTACTTAAACTGTTTTTTTATGTTACTTGAAACCTGTTTTATTTATTTATTTTGAAAACTGTTTTTTTTGTTTGATTTTTAAAACTGAATTTTTAATGATTTTAAAAACTGATTTTGTTTTATAGTAAAAACTGTTTTTTTAAGTAGTTAAAACTGATTTTGTTTTATAGTAAAAACTGTTTTTTTTTAAGTAGTTAAAACTGATTTTGTTTTATAGTAAAAACTGTTTTTTTTAAGTAGTTAAAACTGATTTTGATTTATAGTAAAAACTGTTTTTTTTTTGTTTAGTAGTAAAAACTGATTTTTGTTTAGTTTATAACTGAGAAAGATTGGATTTTTGAACACATGAAAAGATTAGATTTTTATGTTATAAAAATATATGATTTGATAATAAAAACTTATAGAAAAATTTGATTTCTAGTTCATAGAAAAAGACTTGATTTCTAATGTAAATAAAAATAGAATTTTTATATATTGAACTTCGATAGAAAAATAGAATTTTTATATATTGAATTTAAATAGAAAAATATGATTTTTAAATATTGAATAGCGAAGTAAAAATTCGATTTTTATGTATGTAGTGGCTACGGGCAACGAAGATGACGAAGATGCGATAGCGATGAAGACTTCTGCAAATGATGTGCCGTGGAGCTAGGATAGCTATCGGTGAGAACTTCTCACTCAAAATTCTTTTTCTAGTTATATATATACTAGGATGCAGACGGTGCTTAGTAGCACCCGACACCCGTCATCCACAGACCATGGATGGCTTGTTTGTTAAATTGTTTGGTTGTGTAGTTAGTTATATGATTTGATTTGAATGTGGTTTGTGGTGTGAAAAATCGAATCGATAAATTGGTTAGGATTAGACGTGCGCCGTTATAAGGCGAAGGAGTAAGGCTAGGTTAGACCCTTACTCCAAATTTTGTGGTATGCATAACGAATTGTTATGATTGATGTGTGAATGGCGTGGGCCTTCACTAGACCGGGGATAAGGCTAGGCCTCGTCCCGTTTCTAGTATCGTGCCGTTATGCCGCCGAAATTTTCTAAAATATGTTAGAAAATAAAAATATCATTTTATTTGTGTAAATGAATAATAGAAATTCATATGTTGAAATAAAATGTTTTATCGTTAAAAATATAATTTTTAACGTGAATATGAATATAGTGAAAGTGAATAAAATAAATATTCATTTACAAACCAGACGGTTTGTTTATGTACACTTATTTGAAGGACATTGATTGGGTCGATAAATTTTACACATCGCCCAACAGCACAAATAAAATATGTGTTTGATTGTTTGAAACCCCACACGGGTGTTGGGATGAAATTTGAAGTTCACTCATCCCAATTGATTGAATATGTCGATCGGTTGATTGACAGGCTGTTTTAAGCGTTGGATATCTAAATTTGATGCTTATACAGTGTAGTGCACTTTGGTTGATGGTTGATTATTTTTCCATGCTATTATATACATGTGTTGTATGAAAATCCATATAATTAACTTTATATGGTAATTGATTGGGCCTCATTCCAGTTTTAAAATAGAAATATTTGAAATAGAAATATTCGAAATGGAATATTTGGGAATATCAATATATGAAGCCGTGTTGATTAGATTGACGCCATTTTGACGTGAACGATATTTATATCGATTATAAAACGATTTCGAAATGAAATGAATTGAAAACGATTTCGAAATGAATTGAATTGAAAACGATTTCGAAATGAAATGAATTGAAAACGATTTCGAAATGAAATGAATTGGAAACGATTTCGAAATGAATTGAATTGAAAACGATTTCGAAATGAATTGAATTGAAAACGATTTCGAAATGAATTGAATTGAAAACGATTTCGAAATGAATTGAATTGAAAACGATTTCGAAATGAAATGAATTGAAAACGATTTCGAAATGAATTGAATTGAAAACGATTTCGAAATGAATTGAATTGAAAACGATTTCGAAATGAATTGAATTGAAAACGATTTCGAAATGAATTGAATTGAAAACGATTTCGATATGAATTGAATTGAAAACGATTTCGAATATGAATTGAATTGAAAACGATTTCGAAATGAATTGAAAACGATTTCGAAATGAAATGAATTGAAAACGATTTCGGAATGAAATGAATTGAAAACGATTTCGAAATGAATTGAATTGAAAACGAATTGAAATGAATTCAAATTGAATTGAAATTTGAATTGAATAGAAATGAATTTTGAAACGAATTTATAAAGAAGAATTCAATTTTAATTTGAATTGAAAAGGAAGTGAAATTGCTTTTGAAACGAATTTAAAACTATTTATATAATTCGTTTTAAATAGAAATCGACGAAGTATATATTATATATATTATATATATAATATAATGGCCTGAATAGAACGCGCCGCGCCGCGGCAGTTCGTGAATTTCGACCATTTATTTCAAACGGACATTGCGGGAGATCCGACCGTCGGATTCTCCTAAAACCGGAACCGTTGGGTTCGTATCGAAAAGAGCTTTCTAATGAATGTTAGAAATTTGAAATCTAACGGTTGGATTTGGAGATACGTCCAAATCAAATTCGAAAAAGGTCGCTGTAAGTGCAGTTCGATGGCCGTTGATGGAAATCGACTGTACGGGCCTTGATAAAATTATTAAAAATAGTAATAATTTATGTAAAATCATAAAAGATGATTTGTGAAAGTTTGGGATGAAAAACTCCATATTTGAAAAGATAAAAATAGATTTTTATCGAAATAAACTAGTTTTGAACTAGAATTATAATTCTATTTATTTTTAAATAAATAAATTGAATTTGAAATGGTTTTGAAAATAACCAAAATTTCCAATGATTGCATTGGAGTGGATTTGAATCGAAATTGTCTTCGGAATATTTCGATGTTGGAATTCGTGATATTACAGGTGTTGTTATGGAAATTTGAAAGATATATATTTGTATCGTTATTTCCAATACGACATTTGTTAGTCGTAGAATTCGATATTGAATATAAGCCGATATATTTTCTATTCAGAGCCTTGTATTGAATATCGAATGTGATTTGGGTTTGTCGTGAATGGTGTCTTCACTAACACTGTTTTTGAACCCAGTTGAGAAAAGATTAAATCTTTTTATTTAGATTTAATGAAGTGTACCAATTAAATGATATTTAATTGGAATTGAATTGGTATTGATTTTTGGGTTTATCGTGAACAGTGTTTTAAATAACACTTGTTCTTTAACCCGATAATTAATGAATGTGATTTGGGTTTGTCGTGAATGGTGTCTTCACTAACACTGTTCTTGAACCCAGTTGAGAAAAGATTAAATCTTTTTATTTAGATTTAATGAAGTGTACCAATTAAATGATATTTAATTGGAATTGAATTGATATTGATTTTTGGGTTTATCGTGAACAGTGTTTTAAATAACACTTGTTCTTTAACCCGATAATTAATGAATGTGATTTGGGTTTGTCGTGAATGGTGTCTTCACTAACACTGTTCTTGAACCCAGCTGAGAAAAGATTAAATCTTTTGATTTAGATTTAATGAAGTGTACCAATTAAATGATATTTAATTGGAATTGAATGGATATTGATTTTTGGGTTTATCGTGAACAGTGTTTTGAATAACACTTGTTCTTTAACCCGATAATTAATGGGATGTGACTTTGGGTTTATCGTGAACCGTGTTTTAAATGACACTGATTCTTTAACCCAGTCACAGATTAAAACTAAGTGGAGTTTTAATGAATCTTTAATTAGATTTGAATGTGAAATTTAGAAACTAACTGGCGGTTAGCCAAGCAGAATGGTTTTCTGGATATTGATCTGATGTTGGTTTCGGCCTTCGGGGTTAATATTTGGGGAATTATTCTCTTGATTAATTTACGGTTAGTGACTAATGAATTGGAATGAGGCGTATGTTGTGTTTGTGTAACACTTATTTAAAATATACGCGAGTTATTCGGAAAGGCCGGGTTTATCCCATTCTGAATAACTGATACGACGATAAGTCGAAGATGAAGACGATGGTCGAAGACCGGAGGTCTTCACGTCGTTTGGGTGATAACTGATGATCTTGATTGGGCTGTACACCCAAGAAGATGGAAACAGTTAGTGATCGTCCAGACGTACTTGGAGATCGATGGATATGCGGGGTACTAGGTGCCTCCGGTTTCGTTCAGGCCCAGAACGGACTTGTAAATGGACTGTGTGTCTGACATTGGATTTCATTCTGTGTGACTGATATCGGTTGCACCGAGTGGTTTGCCTGTGTGGCATGCTAAGATGCAAATGATCAAGGCTTCTGTTGAAAAGCAAAGTCTTGTGGTGCTGATCAAAGCAAGGCCTTTGTGGCATAGCTTTGTGTAACGTTTACTTCGCGAGTTTCGCACCCGGTATGAACCAAAAACGGGAGAGGACATCAGGGAGGACTTGCGTTTCTTTCTAGCTAGAAGTGGCGTCAGTGGTTTTACACGCCCTGACGAGTTTGACTTATGTGGTTGTTGCGGTTGCGAGGCGCCTCGGTTATATCGGTTTCGGCCGAATGCATTCTGGTCGGCTGACGGACCAGACTTACACCCCATAGGGTGGAGAGACGTATTGTTCAGGCATAATAATCCACTCCGTGTGGACCGGCCCTGACGATCCAAGGCCCACCTGAGTCTGGGACCTGAGACATGGGCTAGATTGTCTCGAATCGGTTGAGGACTATCTTTTGCCTCGGTTCATAGATGGAAATCCAATTTCCAAATACGTGACATTTGCGGTTTTAATTGTAATCCTATATATGGCGACATAGTGGGATGGGGCGCTTATGCCGCCTATGATTGATACTTATGATTTGAAGTTGTTTTATACACTATGCACTTATAATAGTATCAAATGATTTATTTTAAACGTATCAAGCATTCTTTGGCTGTTATAAGGGAAAACCCTATCCCCCGGCTTGCGTTGCATTGTGTGATAGGACCTGGGTCTTATAACAGCTTCATTTTTCTTTATTTAGCATTGCGCTGTTTGTTTTATGCACTGGTATTCTTGGGAGGAAACCCGTTCCGTGTTATACGGCGTGGTCCCTTGATTTACCTAACTTTGAAATAAAGATTAACTGTTTTAGTTCTCACACCAGTCACATGACTGACCTGGAGTTTATTGTTTTAACCTAAACTCTGGGTGCCCCTATTTTGACACGGGCAGCTAGTAGTTTTGGTTTTGCAGATTTATATTCACAGGATCCTGGTTTACAGCTGGAACGATATCCGGAAAGCTTTGTATCCGTATATCTACTTCTAGTTGTGTATTGTATTATTTTCCGCTGCGATGTATTTAAATGTAATTTAAATCTCTGATATTTCTGTGTAATATTCATTTATACTCTGTATATTCTTGTAATCTGGTGCACTGTTGTTATATATAGTGAAATGTTCTTCTGTATGCGTTCTGTTTTGTCGTGTTCTCAAACGATAGGGCGTTTCGAACGGTCTGGGTCGGTTTAGCGACCGGTTCGGACCGAGCGAAATTCCTTGCCGTCACAGATGGCGACGAAGACTTCTCTAAAAGAAGTGCCGTGGAGCTAGGATAGCTATATGTTAGAACTTCTCACCTTTCAATTTAATTTTTCTAGTTATATATATATATATACTAGGATGCAGACGGTGCTTAGTAGCACCCGACACAATCGTCCACAGACCATGGACTTGTTTGTTTGATTGCATAAAGTAATTAGATTATTTGATTGAATTGAATTGTTTGGGAAAATTGAATGGTTTGATTGATGTGTGAATGGCGTGGGTCTTCACTAGACCGGGGATAAGGCTAGGCCTCGTCCCGTTTCTAGTATCGTGCCGTTATGCCGCCGAGATTTTCTAAAACATGTTAGAAAGATAAAAATAACATTTTATTTAAAGAATGAACTGAATAGAAATTCATATGTTAAAATAAAATGTTTTATCGTTAAAAATATAATTTTTAACGTGAAGTGAATAAAATAAAATATTCATTTACAAACCGGACGGTTTGTGTATGTACACCTATTTGAATGACATTGATTGGGACGATAAATTTTACACATCGCCCAACTGCACAAATAAAATCTGTGTTTGATTGTTTGAAACCCCACACGGGTGTTGGGATGAAATTTGAAGTTCACTCATCCTGATTGATTGAATATGTCGATCGATTGATTGACAGGCTGTTATAAGCGTTAGATATCTATATTTGATGCTTATACAGTGTAGTGCACTTTGGTTGATGGTTGATTATTTTTCGATGCTATTATATGTGTAATGCATGAAAATCCATATAATTAACTTTATATGGTAATTGATTGGGCCTCATTCCAATTTGAAAAATAAAGAATATTATAAAATAAAAGTTCATGTGTTGACAGTACTCATCCATTGAGATTGATCATGTGTTGAACGAAATATTTTAGTAATAAAATTTACATTTTTATCAATATAAAATAAAGGTTCATGTGTTGACAGTACTCATCCATTGAGATTGGTCATGTGTTGAACGAAATATTTTAGTAATAAAATTTACATCTTTATCGATATAAAATAAAAGTTCATGTGTTGACAGTACTCATCCATTGAGATTGGTCATGTGTTGAACGAAATATTTTGATAATAACAACTATTTTGAAAAAGAAATATTTGAAATAGAAATATGTGAAGCCGTGATGATTAGATTGACGCCATTTTGACGTGAACGATATTTATATCGAATTGAAAACGATTTCAAAATGAATTGAATTGAAAACGATTTCGAAATGAATTGAATTGAAAACGATTTCGAAATGAATTGAATTGAAAACGATTTCGAAATGAATTGAATTGAAAACGATTTCGAAATGAATTGAATTGAAAACGAATTCAAATTGAATTGAAAACGAATTCAAATTGAATTGAAAGCGAATTGAAATGAATTCAAATTGAATTGAAATTTGAATTGAATAGAAATGAATTTTAAAACGAATTTATAAAGAAGAATTCAATTTTGATTTGAATTGAAAAGGAAGTTGAAATTGCTTTTGAAACGAATTTAAAACTATTTATATAATTTGTTTTAAATAGAAATCGACGAAATATATATTATATATATTATATATATAATATAATGGCCTGAATAGAACGCGCCGCGCCGCGGCAGTTCGTAAATTTCGACCATTTATTTCAAACGGACGTTACGGGAGATCCGACCGTCGGATTCTCCTAAAACCGGAACCGTTGGGTTCGTATCGAAAAGAGCTTTCTAACGAATGTGATAAATTAGAAATCTAACGGTTGGATTTGGAATTATGTCCAAATCAAATTTGAAAAAGGTCGCTATACGTGCAGTTCGATGGCCATTGGTGGAAATCGACTGTATGGGCCTTGATAAAATTATTAAAAATAGTAATAATTTGTGCAAAATCATAAGAAATGATTTAGAAAGTATTGGGATGAAAAACTCCATATTTGAAAAGATAAAAATAGATTTTTATCGAAATGAACTAGTTTTGAACTGGAATTATAATTCTATTTATTTTTAAATAAATAAATTGAATTTGAAAAGGGTTTTAAAAATAACCATAATTTCCAATGATTGCATTGGAGTGGGTTTGAATCGAAATTATCTTCGGAATATTTCGATGTTGGAATTCGTGATTATGCAGATGTGGTAATGGAAATTTGAAAGATATATACCTATATCGTTATTTCCAATACGACATTTGTTAATCGTAGAATTTGATATTGAATATAAGCCGGGATATTCTCTATTCAGAGCCTTGTATTGAATATCAAATGTGATTTGGGTTTGTCGTGAATGGTGTCTTCACAAACACTGTTCTTGAACCTAATTGAGAAAAGATTAAATATTTTTATTTAGATTTAATGAAGTGTACCAATTAAACAATATTTAATTGGAATTGAATTGATATTGATTTTTGGGTTTATCGTGGACAGTGTTTTAAACAACACTCGTTCTTTAACCCAATAATTAATGGAATGTGATTTTGGGTTTATCGTGAACCGTGTTTTAAATGACACTGATTCTTTAACCCAGTCGAAGATTAAAACTAAGTGGAGTTTTAATGAATCTTTAATTAGATTGAAATGATCGAAAATGGAGTATCACCAGTTTTGCTCCAGGCGATAGTTAAATCTTTAATTAGATTTGAACGTGAAATGGTAATTGAATTTACCGATAACACTGTGGTGTTAGATATGAAGTATTACCAGTTTTTACTTCATGGGATGAATAGGTTGGCATTGGGAAATTAAAACAAATGATTACTTCGGTAAGGTTCGTTAATCCCGACTAGTTTGAATCGAAATTCAAAGGAAGATTAGAGAATAAATTCAAGAAATTATCTTGGATAAAATTAATGGGAACCTTTCCCTATGAATGTGAAATTTAGAAACTAACTGTCGGTTAGCCAAGCAGAATGGTTTTCTGGATATTGATCTGATGTTGGTTTCGGCCTTCGGGGTTAATATTTGGGGAATTATTCTCTTGATTAATTTACGGTTAGTGACTAATGAATTGGAATGAGGCGTATGTTGTGTTTGCGTAACACTTATTTAAAATATACGCGAGTTATTCGGAAAGGCCGGGTTTATCCCATTCTGAATAACTGATATGACGATAAGTCGAAGATGAAGACGGTGGTCGAAGACCGGAAGTCTTCACGTCGTTTGGGTAATTACTGATGATCTTGATTGGGCTGTACACCCAAGAAGATGGAAACAGTTGGTGATCGTCCAGACGTACTTGGAGATCGATGGATATGCGGGGTACTAGGTGCCTCCGGTTTCGTTCAGCCCCAGAACGGACTTGTAAATGGACTGTGTGTCTGACATTGGATTTTAGTCCATGTGATTGATCTCTATTAAATATATATCTTTTTGGCGGCGGAGAATTTATTCTCTTGCTTAACGCCCTTCTCTGAGACGTACGAGCTCAGGGGTTATATATTGATGGATATTAAACGCATGGAGTGAATTGCCTGTGTGGCATGCCTAAGTGGCAATTGATCGAGGCTTCTGTTGAAAAGCAAAGTCTTGTGGTGATGATCAAAGCAAGGCCTTTGTGGCGTAGCTTTGTGTAACGTTTGATTCGCGAGTTTCACACCCGGTATGAACCAAAAACGGGAGACGGACCTCAGGGAGGACTTGCGTTTCTTTCTAGCTAGAAGTGGCGTCAGTGGTTTTACACGCCTTGACGAGTTTGACTTATGTTGTTGTTGCTGTTGCGAGGCGCCTCGGTTTGATCGGACGATCCGGGTCCGATGGAGTCATTTGTTGGCTCATTTACGCCGCATAGGGCGGAGAGACGTAGTGTTCAGGCATAATAATCCACATCGGTGGACCGACCCTGACAATCCAAGGCCCACCTGAGTCTGGGACCTGAGACATGGGCTAGATTGTCTCGAATCGGTTGAGGACTATCTTTTGCCTCGGTTCATAGACGGAAATCCAATTTCCAAATACGTGACTTGGCGGTTTTATTTGTAAACCTATATATGGTGACATAGTGGGATGGGGCGCTCATGCCGCCTATGATTGATACTTATGATTTGAAGTTGTTTTATACACTATGCACTTATAATAGTATCAAACGATTTGTTTTAACCGTATCAAGCATTCTTTGGCTGTTATAAGGGAAAACCCTATCCTCGGCTGCGTTGCATTATGTGATGGGACCTGGGTCTTATAACAGTTTCATTTTTCTTTATTTAGCATTGCGCTGTTTGTTTTATGCACTGGTATTCTTGGGAGGAAACCCGTTCCGTGTTATACGGTGTGGTCCCTTGATTTACCTAATGATTTAAAATAAAGATTATTAACTGTTTTAGTTCTCACACCAGTCACATGACTGACCTGGAGTTTATTGTTTTTAACCTAAACTCTGGGTGCCCTTATTTTGACACGGGCAGCTAGTAGTTTTGGTTTTGCAGATTTATATTCACACGATCCTGGTTTACAGCTGGAACGATATCCGGAAAGCTTTGTATCCGTATATCTACTTCTAGTTGTGTATTGTATTATTTTCCGCTGCTATGTATTTAAATGTAATTTAAATCTCTGATATTTCTGTGTAATATTCATTTGTACTCTGTATATTCTTGAAATCTGATGCATTGTTGTAATATACAATGAAATGTTCTTCCGTATGCGTTCTGATTTGTCCTGTTCTCAAAACGATAGGGCGTTTCGAACGGCCTGGATCGGTTTAGCGACTAGTTCGGACCGAGCGAAATTCCTTGCCGTCACAGTTGGTATCAGAGCTTTGGTTTACAGAGCTCGAGAACAAGGCACATTAGAACCATACGAAAGAATTCATCAGATATTGGATTAGTAGTATCCAACGGGAATGACTCGTTAGAAATGGGATCAGTAGTATCCTAGAACGAGTGTGAAGAGTATATTTTTCAAATGAAAACAATTTTTGTTTTGAAAATTTAAATCAATTATTCGTATCTGATTATCTATTTATATTGAGTTGGACAGTCCAGTATATAAAGATTTTGCGTATACGTCTGATCCACGTGTATTTGAAATTTTAATATACTGGATAGATATAAAATTACACTCTAGTCGCCCGGGAGTGATTCTGATGATTGATATATCATCATCAGAATTTATATTCGAGTGACGAACGTGTAATATCTATATATTTCCTATTGACTGGTGTGAGAACCAAAAATTAGATAGGGCCTATTATTGTGATTTGGTATCAAAAATATGATTTTTGTATATGTATCAAAATTATGAATTTGAGACTCTAATTCACTAATTGATTGATGTTTGTGTTGTTTGTTTATTTGTTTGATAATTTTGAACCATTACGCCTAATTGAATCAAATATTGACTTATATTGAAAATTGGTCGCGTTTGCTTGCATATACTTGCACTTACATTGAACAGGTCATAGCAAGGAGGCTAGAGCAGAGAATAAAATTTGTTTGCCCGACAAATAGGTACATGTTTACTACATAATTTACTGTTTTGTTTGGGTGATGATGATTTTATGAGCCTATTGGCTAGCCGCTTGGCTTTTTCTTTTTCTTTTTGAGATCTGAAGGACCGGGGAAGCTATTTGAAATTCCCCGATGCTCCCGGTGCAGGGGAGGTTATGGCGAAATTTTTCGAAAATTTAGGGTGTTAGCCAAATTTTTGAAGAATTTGAAAATTCTCAGAAACTGAAAAGTTGGAGAATGAAAGCCGGATCGAATGTAGAGTTGATTAATCAACCCACTTTCGACTTTGTTCCTTTTCGGGGACGAAAAGTTTTAAGTGGGGAGATTGTAACAACCCGAAAATATGGGCCAGTTTGAAATTTTTATTTTGGCAATTTTAGCGAATTTTGATTATTTAAAATGAAATATTTTAAATAATATCGACGAAATTTTATTTTGAATATAATTAGAACGTATATATTATATACGTCGTCGTTAGAATATAAATAATTATATATAATTATAAATAGAATTGAAAATGGCGCGGTAGTTCGATAATTCGATTTCAAACTTCAATTGAATGTACCGGGTGCAAAACAATCCGGATTTTAGTGAAACCAAAAATCGTAGAATCTATTTGATAATATCTTTCCAACGAATCCGAAGAATCAAGATTTCATAGCGGGAATCAAAAGATATGTCTAGTTGAAAATTCTGAATAGTCGCTATGGAATTCAGGCCCTTAAAAATAGACATTTTGCAAACGACCTCGGATTTCGACGAAACCACTTTTGTTGGATCCGTGATGTCAAACTATTGCTAGGTTTCAAATTTCATAATTTTCTGAATCAATATGTGAGCGTGGCAAAGGAAAACGCGTTTGACCAGTTTCAGTTGATTTTAATCGACTGGAAAATGGCCATTTTTCTAACGGTCTCAGAATTCGACGTAACTAGTTTTGTTAGGACCGTATTGTCAATACGAAGCTAGAAAATATTTTTCTGGAATTTTTAGAGTTCGTATGCGACCCCGGTAATTTGAAATGTACGTTTAAAATTCAATATAATGATTTAAATGTAAATTCAACGGAAACTGATCAAAGCGATCGAATCAGCTTACAATACATATTCCATTGCGTTCAGAATAAGGGTAAATAGCTAGGGGCGACAGTCGTTGGGCTTGATTAGGAGTTCGTACGATTATGGATTTTAAAACGGAATAAAATAATATAAAAATATATATTATAAAGGGGCCCAAGTCAACCAAACCCTATCCCATTTAATTCTATAGCCGCCATTTCAAAATCGAGGGCTCTCCTCATTCGTTTCCAAAATCCCCAAATCGCCTCTCTCTCTCGCGTGAATCGAACCCCCGAGATCAAGCGAAAATGGAAGACCTCCCTACAAGCTTCCAATCAATGCTTGTCTGAACCGGAATCGTCGAGAACTCAGCTCGAGATTTGAGCTCGAACAGAATGGGTTTGAACCCGTTTTTCTGGCCAAGGGAGCCGCCGGAATTGCTGAGACCACCGCCGACAGGAGGGCGGCGCCGCACCGCTTCAAGTGGCGCAACCTGATGAAGTTCTGACCCCCCCTTTTTGGTGAAATGCTGCGGCGATTTTTTTTCCTCTCCGATGGTTTACAGGAGCAGAACTGTGAGTTTTTTTTTTGTTTATATTATTTATTTTAGTGTAACTAATTTAAGTTAAAAGCATGGTATAAAATCAGTCTTGTTTTAAAATAGAAAATATTATTGTTTTAAAATATAAATGGCATGGATTTCTTTTTTTTGAATAAAAATAAACATCTGTGATTTGAAAATATAAACTAGGGTATGATTTTTGAAAATATATTTTTCATCGTTATGAAAATATAGAATTTTCTTTGAATTGAAAATATAAATTTTCTTGAATCGAAAATATCAATTTCTTTGAGTTGAAGAATCAGATTTCTTTGATTCGAAAAATAATGTTTTCGTGGATTTGAAATGCATGATTTCATCATAAAATAAAAATAGGATTTTATCGTATTAAAGGAATTTTTTTTTTAGTAAAATATGATTTGTAGCTAGTATAAGCTATTAAAATATTTTTGGAAAGCTAAAAATATAATTTTTAGCTTATGTATACTAAGTATAAAACAGTTGAACTATGAAAATATGTTTAGAAAGCTAAAAATATAATTTTAGCCTATGTGTGTTATTCTAAAAATAGTCAAGTCACGAAAATATTTTTAGTTCGCTAAAAATACGGGTTTTATCGTATATACGTTATTTATAAAATAATCATTACTATATATGCCGTGTAATAACAACGTGATTTTTATATTGAAAGAAGACGAAGTAAAGATGAGATTTTTATTATCACGAAGTAGCGTTGAAGAAAAATAATAATATTTCTAGCAAGTTTTAGAAATAAAAATAAAGTTGTTCTAGACATAGAAAATAGAATTATTTTTGAAAGTAGAAATTAGCGTTATTTTTGAAAATAGAAGATAGAATCGAATTAAAAATTCGATTTTTATATAATGAACAGCATAGTAAAAATTCGATTTTTATATATTGAATAACGAAGTAAAAATTCGATTTTTACATAGGTAGTGAAAGCGGGCAACGAAGATGAAAAAGGATACGATGGCGACGAAGACTTCTCTAAAAGAAGTGCCGTGAAGCTAGGATAGCTATATGTGAGAACTTCTCACCTTTCAATTTAATTTTTCTAGTTATATATATATATACTAGGATGCAGACGGTGCTTAGTAGCACCCGACACAATCATCCACAGACCATGGACTTGTTTGTTTGATTGCATAAATTAATTAGATTATTTGATTGAATTGAATTGTTTGGGAAAATTGAATGGTTTGATTGATGTGTGAATGGCGTGGGCCTTCACTAGACCGGGGATAAGGCTAGGCCTCGTCCCGTTTCTAGTATCGTGCCGTTATGCCGCCGAGATTTTCTAAAACATGTTAGAAAGATAAAAATAACATTTTATTTAAAGATTGAACTGAATAGAAATTCATATGTTAAAATAAAATGTTTTATCGTTAAAAATATAATTTTTAACGTGAAGTGAATAAAATAAAATATTCACTTACAAACCGGACGGTTTGTGTATGTACACCTATTTGAATGACATTGATTGGGACGATAAATTTTACACATCGCCCAACTGCACAAATAAAATCTGTGTTTGATTGTTTGAAACCCCACACGGGTGTTGGGATGAAATTTGAAGTTCACTCATCCTGATTGATTGAATATGTCGATCGATTGATTGACAGGCTGTTATAAGCATTAGATATCTATATTTGATGCTTATACAGTGTAGTGCACTTTGGTTGATTGTTGATTATTTTTCGATGCTATTATATGTGTAATGCATGAAAATCCATATAATTAACTTTATATGGTAATTGATTGGGCCTCATTCCAATTTGAAAAATAAAGAATATTATAAAATAAAAGTTCATGTGTTGACAGTACTCATCCATTGAGATTGGTCATGTGTTGAACGAAATATTTTAGTAATAAAATTTACATTTTTATCAATATAAAATAAAGGTTCATGTGTTGACAGTACTCATCCATTGAGATTGGTCATGTGTTGAACGAAATATTTTAGTAATAAAATTTACATCTTTATCGATATAAAATAAAAGTTCATGTGTTGACAGTACTCATCCATTGAGATTGGTCATGTATTGAACGAAATATTTTGATAATAACAACTATTTTGAAAAAGAAATATTTGAAATAGAATATTTGAAAATAGAAATATGTGAAGCCGTGATGATTAGATTGACGCCATTTTGACGTGAACGATATTTATATCGATTTGAAAACGAATTCGAAATGAATTGAATTGAAAACGATTTCGAAATGAATTGAATTGAAAACGATTTCGAAATGAATTGAATTGAAAACGATTTCGAAATGAATTGAATTGAAAACGATTTCGAAATGGATTGAATTGAAAACGATTTCGAAATGAATTGAATTGAAAAAGGTCGCTATACATGCTGTTCGATGGCCATTGGTGGAAATCGACTGTACGGGCCTTGATAAAATTATTAAAAATAGTAATAATTTGTGTAAAATCATAAGAAATGATTTAGAAAGTATTGGGATGAAAAACTCCATATTTGAAAAGATAAAAATAGATTTTTATCGAAATGAACTAGTTTTGAACTGGAATTATAATTCTATTTATTTTTAAATAAATAAATTGAATTTGAAAAGGGTTTTAAAAATAACCATAATTTCCAATGATTGCATTGGAGTGGGTTTGAATCGAAATTATCTTCGGAATATTTCGATGTTGGAATTCGTGATTATGCAGATGTGGTAATGGAAATTTGAAAGATATATACCTATATCGTTATTTCCAATACGACATTTGTTAATCGTAGAATTTGATATTGAATATAAGCCGGGATATTCTCTATTCAGAGCCTTGTATTGAATATCAAATGTGATTTGGGTTTGTCGTGAATGGTGTCTTCACAAACACTGTTCTTGAACCCAGTTGAGAAAAGATTAAATCTTTTTATTTAGATTTAATGAAGTGTACCAACTAAACAATATTTAATTGGAATTGAATTGATATTGATTTTTGGGTTTATCGTGGACAGTGTTTTAAACAACACTCGTTCTTTAACCCAATAATTAATGGAATGTGATTTTGTGTTTATCGTGAACCGTGTTTTAAATGACACTGATTCTTTAACCCAGTCGAAGATTAAAACTAAGTGGAGTTTTAATGAATCTTTAATTAGATTGAAATGATCGAAAATGGAGTATCACCAGTTTTGCTCCAGGCGATAGTTAAATCTTTAATTAGATTTGAACGTGAAATGGTAATTGAATTTACCGATAACACTGTGGTGTTAGATATGAAGTATTACCAATTTTTACTTCATGGGATGAATAGGTTGGGATTGGGAAATTAAAACAAATGATTACTTCGGTAAGGTTCGTTAATCCCGACTAGTTTGAATCGAAATTCAAAGGAAGATTAGAGAATAAATTCAAGAAATTATCTTGGATAAAATTAATGGGAACCTTTCCCTATGAATGTGAAATTTAGAAACTAACTGTCGGTTAGCCAAGCAGAATGGTTTTCTGGATATTGATCTGATGTTGGTTTCGGCCTTCCGGGTTAATATTTGGGGAATTATTCTCTTGATTAATTTACGGTTAGTGACTAATGAATTGGAATGAGGTGTATGTTGTGTTTGTGTAACACTTATTTAAAATATACGCGAGTTATTCGGAAAGGCCGGGTTTATCCCATTCTGAATAACTGATACGACGATAAGTCGAAGATGAAGACGGTGGTCGAAGACCGGAAGTCTTCACGTCGTTTGGGTAATTACTGATGATCTTGATTGGGCTGTACACCCAAGAAGATGGAAACAGTTGGTGATCGTCCAGACGTACTTGGAGATCGATTGATATGCGGGGTACTAGGTGCCTCCGGTTTCGTTCAGCCCCATAACGGACTTGTAAATGGACTGTGTGTCTGACATTGGATTTTAGTCCGTGTGATTGATCTCTATTAAATATATATCTGTTTGGCGGCGGAGAATTTATTCTCTTGCTTAACGCCCTTCTCTGAGACGTACGAGCTCAGGGGTTATATATTGATGGATATCAAACGCATGGAGTGAATTGCCTGTGTGGCATGCCTAAGTGGCAATTGATCGAGGCTTCTGTTGAAAAGCAAAGTCTTGTGGTGATGATCAAAGCAAGGCATTTGTGGCGTAGCTTTGTGTAACGTTTGATTCGCGAGTTTCACACCCGGTATGAACCAAAAACGGGAGACGGACCTCAGGGAGGACTTGCGTTTCTTTCTAGCTAGAAGTGGCGTCAGTGGTTTTACACGCCCTGACGAGTTTGACTTATGTTGTTGTTGCTGTTGCGAGGCGCCTCGGTTTGATCGGACGATCCGGGTCCGATGGAGTCATTTGTTGGCTCATTTACGCCCCATAGGGCGGAGAGACGTAGTGTTCAGGCATAATAATCCACATCGGTGGACCGGCCCTGACGATCCAAGGCCCACCTGAGTCTGGGACCTGAGACATGGGCTAGATTGTCTCGAATCGGTTGAGGACTATCTTTTGCCTCGGTTCATAGACGGAAATCCAATTTCCAAATACGTGACTTGGCGGTTTTATTTGTAAACCTATATATGGTGACATAGTGGGATGGGGCGCTCATGCCGCCTATGATTGATACTTATGATTTGAAGTTGTTTTATACACTATGCACTTATAATAGTATCAAACGATTTGTTTTAACCGTATCAAGCATTCTTTGGCTGTTATAAGGGAAAACCCTATCCTCGGCTGCGTTGCATTGTGTGATGGGACCTGGGTCTTATAACAGTTTCATTTTTCTTTATTTAGCATTGCGCTGTTTGTTTTATGCACTGGTATTCTTGGGAGGAAACCCGTTCCGTGTTATACGGCGTGGTCCCTTGATTTACCTAATGATTTAAAATAAAGATTAATAACTGTTTTAGTTCTCACACCAGTCACATGACTGACCTGGAGTTTATTGTTTTTAACCTAAACTCTGGGTGCCCTTATTTTGACACGGGCAACTAGTAGTTTTGGTTTTGCAGATTTATATTCACAGGATCCTGGTTTACAGCTGGAACGATATCCGGAAAGCTTTGTATCCGTATATCTACTTCTAGTTGTGTATTGTATTATTTTCCGCTGCTATGTATTTAAATGTAATTTAAATCTCTGATATTTCTGTGTAATATTCATTTGTACTCTGTATATTCTTGAAATCTGATGCATTGTTGTAATATACAATAAAATGTTCTTCCGTATGCGTTCTGATTTGTCCTGTTCTCAAAACGATAGGGCGTTTCGAACGGCCTGGATCGGTTTAGCGACTGGTTCGGACCGAGCGAAATTCCTTGCCGTCACACAAGCATAACAATTATTTTTAACGATATAAAAATAATTCTAAAAAAACAAGTGAGATTTACTCACCGTGATTTTCCATTGTCGAATATTCATTTAACATTCTCTATCGCCATGCCATTCCATCTACTCAAATGAAATCTTGAATGACATTTTTCCTAGGATTATTTATTTTAATTAGCGATTAAACACTTATCTATTTAATTTAACTATTCGAATAATTAAACTAAATAAATTACTAAATTATTCCTTTGCCTCATGTTTTTAATTCTTTCCTCCATCTCACTCTACTTCATCTTGCACTAAGCACCGGTAAACTCCTCTATAAGCCATTCATTTACCGTCTAACTCCACTATAACATTAAACCAGACCTCGGCTGTCAATCCCACCTACCAAAATCAATGACATTTTACTGACTAAAATAAATAAATTATAATTTTAATTGACATTTAAATTACCTTTTCGATCACTGCGACCGACAGGAGAAACTCACTGCCGTTACTTAGTTTACCCCATCCATCCTTACATCGCTTTTGATCCAAACCATCGGCATCTCCAAATCCTCTTCTCCGAATACAAATAAAGATCAACTTCCTTATACACCACTGCCAAACCCCACAACTCAACCCTCGCTGTTCAGACAAGATTCTTCCCTTGACATGCTATATTTTTGCCACCCTATCAACTCGGTTTGTTATTACCACAGCAAAACATGCGACTGCTTCTACCACCAACAACCACAAGTCATCGAACTCCAGTTGCGCCATCTCAAGTAATCGAACTCCATTTTCTACAATCGCCCTTCTGGCAAATCCGCCCCCTTATTCTATTCGCAACTGCTCCTGTCCATCGCTCCTCTTCTAGTCGCATCCCCTCAGACACCTAAACACGTATGACCAAACTCAAGTTTGCAAATCAGAACGTCATCGATCTCCAGAGCAGCTCGCGATTTACCCCATCGCGATTTTGATCGAACATAACTCCTCCAGAAACGTCAAACAGAACTGCGAACTCCCAAATACTGCTACAAAATCCTGAACCCTAAAAACCATCGCACCATAAACTATGTATACCCAGTTGAAGCTTTCAAGGAAAGGAGAGCAATGAATATGAAATCGATCGGTTTCATTTTGTCATTGATTTGTGAGGTTATGTAACAACCCGAAAATCTGGGCCAGTTTAAAATTTTTATTTTGGCAATTTTAGCCAATTATGAATATTTAAAATAGATTATTTTAAATAATATCGACGGGAAATTTATTTTGAATAGAATTAGAACGTATATATTTATATTCGTCGTCGTTAGAATATAAATATTTATTTATAATTATAAATAGAATTGAAAATGGCGCGGTAGTTCGATAATTCGATTTCAAACTTCAATTGAATGTACCGGGTGCAAAACAATCCGGATTTTAGTGAAACCAAAAATAATGGGATCTAATTGATAATATCTTTCCAACGAATCCGAATAATCAAATTTCCATAGCGGGGATCAAAAGAGATGTCCAGTTGAAAATTCTGAATAGTCGCTATGGAATTCAGGCCCTTAAAAATGGACATTTTGCAAACGACCTCGGATTTCGACGAAACCAGTTTTGTTGGGTCCGGGATGTAAAGTTATTGCTAGGTTTCAAATTTCATAATTTTTCGAATCAATATGTGAGCGTGGCAAAGGAAAACGCGTTTGACCAGTTTTAGTTGATTTTAATCGACTGGAAAAGGACCATTTTTCAAACGGTCTCAGAATTCGACGAAACTAGTTTTGTTAGGACCGTATCGTCAATAGGAAGCTAGAAAATATTTTTATGGAATTTATAGAGTTCGTATGTGGCCCCGGTAAATAGAAATGTGCGTTTAAATTGAATATATAAAGAATTATACTTTAAATTCAACGGAAACTGATCGAAATAGTCAAATCAGCCTACGATACATATCCCATTGTGTTCGGAATGGGGGTAATTAGCTAGGGGTGACGGTCGTTGGAATTTGTTTGGAGTTCATGATGTTAATCAGGTAATTCACAAATTAAAAGGATTGAAAATATTAAAATATAAATATATATTTAATGGGCCAATCAGAATTCTTAAAACCTAATTTCTATTTCCAATTCAAAACCGCCGTCAGCTCTATCTCGAGGGCGGAAAAAAAAACGCTCGAACATTCCCCTTTCGATTTCTTGCAATTTGTTCAATGAAATTCGACAATCCTAAGACAAATCAAATTACTCTCTTTAATCTTCAAATCAAGACCCGTCTGGTGAAAAATCGTGAAGTGTGGAGCTCTGGGTCTCGCCTCAAAGTCGCGTCGCTCGCGCCCAGGTTTCTTCCTCCTGCCAGCGTCGAGTTGGAGGAGATAGGTAGGCGCAGGTGGGGTTTTCGAAGCTCTATAACGTGGGCCCCTCAGATCCAGTCCAGGCAGCTCCAGGCGACGACGGTGGGGAGCCCTAGTTTTCGAGTATGGGTCTGGTTACGGTCCAGGCAAGAAAAACGACAGAGAAAGGTTTTAACTTTTTCTTCTTTTTTATTTAGGTAGCCTATAGTTTATAAAATCTAAAATTTTATATATATTATAATTTTAAAATCTGAAATTCTTAGATAAGTATTGTGTTAATATAAAATATGGATTTTTATATAGAATGTTTGAAATGAAATGAAAATCTTTGTTTTCGAAAAGTAAAATTTGCATTACTTGTAAAATAAAAATCCTTTTCTTTGAAAAGAATAAAAATTCGATTTTTAATTTATAGAAGATATAAAAATATGATCTTTATTATATATATATTGAATAGCGAAGTCAAAATTCGATTTTTATATATTGAATAGCGAAGTCAAAATTTGATTTTTATATATTGAATAGCGAAGTCAAAATTCGATTTTTATATATTGAATAGCGATGTCAAAATTCGATTTTTATATATTGAATAGCGAAGTCAAAATTTGATTATATATTGAATAGCGAAGTCAAAATTTGATTTTTATATATTGAATAGCGAAGTAAAAATTCGATTTTTAAAGGTATGAAGTGATTATAAAAATATGATTTTTAAATTGAAAGTGAATAAATAAAAATGTGATTTTTATTTTAAAGACATCAAAATATAAAAATGTGTGATTTTTATACATGTAGTGGCTACGGGCAACGAAGGTGACGAAGATGCGATAGCGATGAAGATTTCTATCAATGAAGTGCCGTGGAGCTAGGATAGCTATTGGTGAGAACTTCTCACTCAAAATTTCTTTCTCTAGTTATGTATATATACTAGGATGTAGACGGTGCTTAGTAGCACCCGACACAATCGTCCACAGACCATGGACTTGTTTGTTTGGTTGCATAGCTTAGTTATATGATTTGATTTGAATTTGGTTGTTTGGTGATTTTGATTGATGTGTGAATGGCGTGGGCCTTCACTAGACCAGGGATAAGGCTAGGCCTTGTCCCGTTTCTAGTATCGTGCCGTTATGCCGCCGAAATTTTCTAAAATATGTTAGAAAAATAAAAATATCATTTTATTGAATAAATGAACTAAATAGAAATTCATATGTTGAAATAAAATGTTTTATCGTTAAAAATATAATTTTTAACGTGAATGTGAATAAATATTCATTTACAAACCGGACGGTTTGTTTATGTACACCTATTTAAAGGACATTGATTGGGACGATAAATTTTACACATCGCCCAACTACACAAATAAAATATGTGTTTGATTGTTTGAAACCCCACACGGGTGTTAGGGTGAAATTTGAAGTTCACTCATCCTGATTGATTAAATATGTCGATCGATCGATTGACAGGCTGTTATAAGCGTTAGATATCTATATTTGATGCTTATACAGTGTAGTGCACTTTGGTTGATGGTTGATTATTTTTCAATGCTATTATATACATGTGTTGTATAAAATCCATATAATTAACCTTATATGGTAATTGATTGGGCCTCATTCCAATTTAGAAAATAAAGAATAATATAAAATAAAGGTTCATGTGTTGACAGTACTCATCCATTGAGATTGGTCATGTGTTGAACGAAATATTTTGATAATAACAACTATTTTGAAAAAGAAATATTTGAAATAGAATATTTGAAAATAGAAATTTATGAAGCCGTGTTGATTAGATTGACGCCATTTTGACGTGAACGATATTTATATCGATTTTAACGATTTCGAAATGAATTGAATTGAAAACGATTTCGAAATGAATTGAATTGAAAACGATTTCGAAATGAATTGAATTGAAAACGATTTCGAAATGAATTGAATTGAAAACGATTTCGAAATGAAATGAATTGAAAACGATTTCGAAATGAAATGAATTGAAAACGATTTCGAAATGAATTGAATTGAAAACGATTTCGAAATGAATTGAATTGAAAACAATTTCAAAATGAAATGAATTGAAACCGATTTCGAAATGAAATGAATTGAAAACGATTTCGAAATGAAATGAATTGAAAACGATTTTGAAATGAATTGAATTGAAAACGATTTCGAAATGAAATGAATTGAAAACGATTTCGAAATGAATTGAATTGAAAACGATTTCGAAATGAATTGAATTGAAAACGATTTCGAAATGAAATGAATTGAAAACGATTTCGAAATGAATTGAATTGAAAACGATTTCGAAATGAATTGAAAACGAATTCAAATTGAATTGAAAGCGAATTGAAATGAATTGAAATTGAATTGAAATTTGAATTGAATAGAAATGAATTTTAAAACGAATTTATAAAGAAGAATTCAATTTTGATTTGAATTGAAATGGAAGTTGAAATTGCTTTTAAAACGAATTTTAAAACTATCTATATAATTCGTTTTAAATAGAAATCGACGAAATATATATTATATATATTATATATATAATATAATGGCCTGAATAGAACGCGCCGCGCCGCGGCAGTTCGTGAATTTCGACAATTTATTTCAAACGGACATTACGGGAGATCCGACCGTCGGATTCTCCTAAAACTGGAACCGTTGGGTTCGTATCGAAAAGAGCTTTCTAATGAATATTAGAAATTAGAAATCTAACGGTTGGATTTGGAGATACGTCCAAATCAAATTTGAAAAAGGTCGCTGTAAGTGCAGTTCGATGGCCATTGATGGAAATCGACTGTACGGGCCTTGATAAAATTATTAAAAATAGTAATAATTTGTGTAAAAATCATAAGAAATGATTTGGGAAAAATTGGGATGAAAAACTCCCTATTTGAAAAGATAAAAATAGATTTTTATCGAAATGAACTGGTTTTGAACTAGAATTATAATTCTATTTATTTTTAAATAAATAAATTGAATTTAAAAAGGGTTTTGAAAATAACCAGAATATCCAATGATTGCATTGGAGTGGATTTGAATCGAAATTGTCTTCGGAATATTTCGATGTTGGAATTCGTGATTATACAGGTGTTGTTATGGAAATTTGAAAGATATATATTTATATCGTTATTTCCAATACGACATTTGTTAGTCGTAGAATTCGATATTGAATATAAGCCGATATATTTTCTATTCAGAGCCTTGTATTGAATATCGAATGTGATTTGGGTTTGTCGTGAATGGTGTCTTCACTAACACTGTTCTTGAACCCAGTTGAGAAATGATTAAATCTTTTTATTTAGATTTAATGAAGTGTACCAATTAAATAATATTTAATTGGAATTGAATTGATATTGATTTTTGGGTTTATCGTGAACAGTGTTTTAAATAACACTTGTTCTTTAACCCGATAATTAATGAAGGTGACTTTGGGTTTATCGTGAACCGTGTTTTTAAATGACACGGATTCTTTAACCCAGTTAACGATTAAAACTAAGTGGAGTTTTAATGAATCTTTAATTAGATTGAAATGGTCGAGAATGGAGTATCACCAGTTTTGCTCCAGGCGATAGTTAAATCTTTAATTAGATTTGAACGTGAAATGGTAATTGAATTTACCGATAACACCGTGGTGTTAGATATGAAGTACTACCAGTTTTACTTCATGGGATGAATAGGTTGGGATTGGGAAACTAAAACAAATGATTACTTCGGTAAGGTTCGTTAATCCCGACGAGTTTGAATTGATATTCAAAAATAGATTAAAGAATAAATTCAAGAAATTTATCTTGGATAAAATTAATGGGAACCTTTCCCTATGAATGTGAAATTTAGAAACTAACTGTCGGTTAGCTAAGTAGAATGGTTTTCTGGATATTGATCTGGTGTTGGTTTCGGCCTTCGGGGTTAATATTTGGGGAATTATTCTCTTGATTAATTTACGGTTAGTGACTGATGAATTGGAATGAGGCGTATGTTGTGTTTGTGTAACACTTATTTAAAATATACGCGAGTTATTCGGAAAGACCGGGTTTATCCCATTCTGAATAACTGATACGACGATAAGTCGAAGATGAAGACGATGGTCGAAGACCGGAAGTCTTCACGTCGTTTGGGTGATTACTGATGATCTTGATTGGGCTGTACACCCAAGAAGATGGAAACAGTTGGTGATCGTCCAGACGTACTTGGAGATCGATGGATATGCGGGGTACTAGGTGCCTCCGGTTTCGTTCAGACCCAGAACGGACTTGTAAATGGACTGTGTGTCTGACATTGGATTTTAGTCCGTGTGATTGATCTCTATTAAATATATATCTTTTTGGCGGCGGAGAATTTATTCTCTTGCTTAACGCCCTTCTCTGAGACGTACGAGCTCAGGGGTTATATATTGATGGATATCAAACGCATGGAGTGAATTGCCTGTGTGGCATGCCTAAGTGGCAATTGATCGAGGCTTCTGTTGAAAAGCAAAGTCTTGTGGTGATGATCAAAGCAAGGCCTTTGTGGCGTAGCTTTGTGTAACGTTTGCTTCGCGAGTTTCACACCCGGTATGAACCAAAAATGGGAGAGGACGTCAGGGAGGGCATGCGTTTCTTTCTAGCTAGAAGTGGCGTCAGTGGTTTTACACGCCTTGACGAGTTTGACTTATGTGGTTGTTGCTGTTGCGAGGCGCCTCGGATTGATCGGTCGTTCCCGAACCGATGGAGTCATTTAGTTGGCTCGTTTACGCCCCATAGGGCGGGGAAATGCATGTTCAGGGTTTAAGTTTAATCCACATCGGTGGACTGGCCCTGAGGATCCAAGGGTCACTCGAGCTCTGATCCTAAGGGGCGGGCTAGAGCGTCTCGAATCGGTTGAGGACTATCTTTTGCCTCGGTTCATAGATGGAAACCCAATTTCCAAATACGTGATTCTGCGGTTTTATTTGTAGAGCCTAGTATGGCGACATAGTGGGATGGGGCGCTTATGCCGTCTATGATTGATACTTATGATTTGAAATTGTTTTATACACTATGCACTTATAATAGTATCAAACGATTTGTTTTAAACGTATCAAGCATTCTTTGGCTGTTATAAGGGAAAACCCTATCCCCGGCTGCGTTGCATTGTGTGATGGGACCTAGGTCTTATAACAGCTTCATTTTTCTTTATTTAGCATTGCGCTGTTTGTTTTATGCACTGGTATTCTTGGGAGGAAACCCGTTCCGTGTTATACGGCGTGGTCCCTTGATTTACCGAACTTTAAAAATCAAGATTAACTGTTTTAGTTCTCACACCAGTCACATGACTGACCCGGAGTTTATTGTTTTAACCTAAACTCTGGGTGCCCTTATTTTGACATGGGCAGCTAGTAGTTTTGGTTTTGCAGATTTATATTCACAGGATCCTGGTTTACAGCTGGAACGATATCCGGAAAGCTTTGTATCCGTATATCTCCTTCTAGTTGTGTATTGTATTATTTTCCGCTGCGATGTATTTAAATGTAATTTAAATCTCTGATATTTCTGTGTAATATTCATTTATACTCTGTATATTCTTGTAATCTGATGCATTGTTGTAATATACAATAAAATGTTCTTCTGTATGTGTTCTGTTGTGGCTTGTTCTCGAACTATCCGACGCTTTCCTTTACGGGGAAGTTACGGGTTTTCACAGGTTACAAGGTGCGGTTTATTTCGATTTAATAGAGAAAGGGACGGATTTAATTTCTGAGGAAATGAAATGAAGAAAACAAATTAAAAGGGGGAAGGAGTGTCGTGATTATATAAAGGTATGGTGTGGTTTTGCAATGAACTGCGTGGCCAAGGATTTGTGGAGGTAAAAGAAGCAACGTTCTGTGTTATATAGTGGTGAGAAAAGAAGGCACCGTTCCCTTTATTTTGGTCCACACGTAAATATTTTTATTTTAATTTAATTAAAATTTAAAATTGTATCCTTAAAACTTTCAATAGCCCTTGATTTCAACTCCTTTCTGAACCCAACAACTGATATTTCTAGGGTAATACTACTATTCGGAGCACACTGGGATAGGTCACGAAGTCTAATTCGATCATCTGAATAAGATATAAATTTAAATTTCAAACTATTTATTCTCCTCGATAATATTCAAATATTATTACCATTAAAATTTCATATTAATTATTTGAACTGTTTTCAATTCAAATTAAAATTTGAATTCAACTAAATCCATTTTCTTATTCTGATAATTTAATATTTTCAATATTAAATTGAAATCGATTTTAAAATTGATAACTCCCTATAAAAATGATTTATTTACTTAACTCAATATTTAAATCCATATTGAATATTTAAAATTAACCCATAAGGATCCGGGTCATTACAATCTTCCCCACTTAAAATAATTTCGTCCTCGAAATTGCTAAGGTAGGAAAAGTGCTACAAACCCATTTATCTTTTCAAAACTTATTTATGTTGATACTCAAAATTTCCAACTTCCCTACGTAACTCTCTTTCGAATAAATCCCTATTCGATAACTCCTCCCTTCAAATAACTATATTCGATAATCTCTCTTTCGAATAACTAGATTCGAAAACCTTTCTTCGAATAAACTATATTCGATTTACTCTATTCAATTTACTCTTATCAATTAACTCTATTTGATTAGCTCTTTTCACTTAACTCCTTCCGAATAAGCTATATTCGATAACTCCTTTAACTCTATTCGAATAAACTATATTCGATTAAACTCCATTCGCTTGACTCTAGATTGCAGCGATCACAATGGTTACGCCTGATTCCCCCTGGAAACATCCGACCGCCCTAGGCTATCTGCAGCCCTGCGAATTACACTAGCAGTCGTACGAAATGGCAACTTATCTTGAGTAACTATGTTTGACTAACTCTATCTCAATAACTATATTCGATTAACTTTAATTGAATAACTAACATTCAATTAAATCCTAATTCGATTAACTATGTTCCATTAACTCTATCTGATTAACTCTTAATTTGGATAACAAATATTCGATAAATTCTAATTGAATAACTAATATTCAATTAACTCTACGGATTAACCCTAACTGGTTAATTCTTACTCTAATCGATTTATTCTAACTCTAATCGATTATCTCTAACTCTAATCGACTTCTCCTATTCGAATAACTCCTATTGGATAACGTTTATTCATTTATAAAGATTTACTTTTATTAACGGTTCTTCACTTTATAAATGTTCTCTTTAATAACGTTACTTCACTTATACAGGTGTTGTGTACCCCTTCCATTTAAAACTATCGGTGTTAAAAACCAATATCTCTTCTCTACATAAGTTCAGACTTATATATTCCATTTACCGAATTATAAATATTTAATTTATAAACTGTTATTTATAAATTAATATTTTCTATTTATCTGTTAAAATAGATTTCCATTTTCTATTCATTTTCTAAATATTCCTTTGATTAAATTCTATTTATTTAACAAATAAATATCTCATTTATAATATTCTATTTATTTTCTATAAATAAATATTTCCATTTAATCTATTTGTAAATGTTTTACAAATATTTCCTGTTCAAATTCTATTTGCAAATGTTTTTATAAATATTTCTCCTTCTATTTGTTTGCACATAACTTCCTTTGTATTTGTGTTACAATTATATTTCCTTTATATTTGTTTTACAAATATATTTTCTTTTATACTCTTTTGGGTTTTTTCCTTTATTCTCACCCAATTTATATTTCATTCACCTTGATTTTACTCAATTTATTCATTTCGATCCATTTAACTTGCTTAAGTTAAATTTAATTTTTTAATCATTCAAATTCCCATTAACTAGTTGCTAATTAACTGTTTTGCCTATTTCACTCTTTTTATTGGAATATTACTTGTTCAAATATATGTCAACTTAATTATAAACTAATCTAATTATATTTTCAACTCGAGTTATATATTCGATTTCAAATATAAATTCTCAATTTCTTTCACTTATCCAAAAACTCAATTTCGTTTCAAATTTCCTTTAACTAATTATTCTCCAATTTAGTTAATTCTATTTAACCACTTAAAATATGATTTTTGTCTTAAAAATCATTTCACTTACTTCACTGGAGTTCATATTTATTTTATATCCCCAGTCTGGATTTTTCTAATGCCAATTCGGATTTTATTTCCTAAAAATCCTTTTATTTATTTAATTAAATTGTTATGGTTTTATAATGGTTCTGGCACTGCTTTTTCAAAAAATTGATTTTGACATAACTCAAAATCTATACGACGAAATCCAGATTTTTTTTCTTTCATTAGAAAACTATTGTTCAACCGGTCCCGACGATTCTTATTTCAAAGAATTCCGACTTCAATTTAGTTCTGTATACTAAATTGAAGTTCGAACCGCCAATTTACGAACTGCCGCATTACGGCGAGCTCGTTTTAATTATAATTATAAATATAAACATTTTAACTTTGTTTATAATAAATTCAACTCCATTTTGATATTTTTTTTAATATGTATCAAATCCATTTCATAATATTCCCGATCTATTTCACTTCTAATATTCAAATCCTATATCTTAATTTAAAATAATCAAATTCCATTTGAATTTCTTTATTCAAACTCTATATTATTTCCTTCTATTCAATTTCTATTTGAATTTCTTATCTTCAATTCCTATTTGAAATCCTTTATTCAATTTCTATTTGAAATCCTTTGTTCAATTTCTATTTGAAATCCTTTGAATTTAAATTCTATTTTAACTCCTTTGAATTCAAATTCTATTTCAAACTTTATAATTTCTTTGAATTCTAGTATTAAACCTCCACTTTATATTCTCTTTGAAATTCTATTTAACCAAATTCCATTTGAATTCTAATATTCAAATCTCTATTTGACTTTTCTTTATTCAAATCCATTTGAATTCCTTTGAATTCAAATTCCATTTCAATTTCCCTTATATTGAATTTCTATTTTGAATTTTCTTTATTCAAATCCTATTTAAATTTTTATGTTCAAATGTTATACTCACATTTTATTTGAATTATATATATTTAAAATTCCATTTCAAATCCTATTTGAATCCCTATATTTAACTTCTATTTGAAATCTATATTCCAATTCCCATTTCACTTCTATTTGAAATCTATATTCCAATTCTCATTTCAAAATTCCTTTGAAGTAATATAAATATATACATATATTTATATCTATGTCAAATTCAAAACATTTGAATTTTCAAACAACTTGTTTCCTTTTCAAACAAATTTCCATCAAAAACTTTTGTAAGGCAGCAATTCATCACTTAGAAACTTGAAAATGAACACTGATGATGTTGCGACCATCATCAGAATTATTTCCCAGCCACTGAAGTGAGTTCAGTGCTATTTCATTTGACATTCATTTAGAAAAATATTTTCCAAACTCCCAGGATTTTAAATTCTGAATTCTGGTTGGAATTCAATTTCAATTTATCACATTTGTATATTTGATTTCATATACAAATTCCATTGGTATATATATAACCATTTCTATTTTAAAATCTAATTTGATTATAATCCTAACAATCAACTCAACCATTTAAAAACAATATCGTGTCCAATCTCCTGTTCAAGTGTTTATAAACACCTATCGACATCGTGGCGTCCCACGATTCGATCAGAATTCATAAGCCACTCAACAGACTAGTCAACACAATATAAAACATTTTTTTTATATCAAATAACAAATACGCTCTCTCGTATATATATACACTCAACTAATTCTAGGATACTACTGATCCTATCTCTAATGAGCACATTCCAACAAGCCTAGGTATCCGCTCAACCTAAGCTCTGATACCAACTGTAATGACCCGCAAATCCGCAACATCAGAGTTGACTATATACATCATACGTCCAACCCAAATATCACGAAAATACGAAACATTTTTTTAGAAGAAAGAGGTAGAAGAAGAAACAGAAATAACGACACAGAATCTCACATCGCAGCGGAACAAAATATAATATATCTTATCTTTGAAATACAAAATTTCCACTGTATAACATACACTTATCAGAGTACAACACTTACAACACAGCGGAACAAAACTCTATATAACTAACGCTGAAGCCTCCTGCTCCAAGCTCCTTTAGATAGATCTGTAAAATCCTGAACTACTTGACTGCCCGTACAAATTTAGGCACCCAAGAGTTTAGGTAGAACAAAACAAATAAACTCTGGGTCAGTCATGGGACTGGTATGAGTAAACAGTTTAAAACAGTTTCAGAAAACTAAATGATATCTCATAAGACCACGCCGTATAACACGGAACGGGTTTTTCCCTTATGAAAATCCAAACACTTGACTTATCTTTATATCAAAACTCATTTGATATTATAATAATGTCTAAATCAAGTAGATAACAATCTAGTGGAACGTTTGCATCTCACGTTCCACATATATAATGTACAATCATAAACCGCAAGCACGTATTGGGTAATGGATTTCCAACTATGACAAGGTATGGAACCACCTTCCGCTGGTATATCTCTAGAGGAGAATACACCGAGTTCAACAAGAACATCTTGCAACTCAGCCACACATGACCGACCACTCATTTGGCTTGAGTGTATCGAATGTATATCACCAACGGTTGGGATCAGTGTAACACCCCACGCCCGCTATGGTCACTCATAAGGGAATGCCATAGCATCGGTGGAGTATTTTAGTGAATATAGAACAGAAAAATTACAACAAGACAGATATAAATAGTACTTGAAATTTTAAAATCATCATCTCATAACAGCGGAAATAAACATGTCTGGTTACATCATAAAACCACGATAAAAGTCAAGTACAATATCCATCAAAATAAAGAAGTACATAATCCCACTCTGTCATACAATAGCCAGAACAAAAGAAAAGATAACTGGATAACTGGAGCTTTACATCTATCCAAGCTCCTAAAGACTGGAACAGAAATCCGATCAAGCTCCACTACTGCCAGGATCCACCGTAGGACCTGAGGGTTGGGAAAAAGATAAAAACAACGGGGTCAGACATAAGTCTGAGTGAGTCCTATAACTTTAACAATACAATCATTAAAGTAACTAGAGAAGACATAAACTTGATCTACGGTAATATCTGGGGATGAATGGCTACACTAAGCAGCTTGGTAGACTTAGGATAAACTAAGATAACCGTAAGGACGCATCTACCCACCCATGGATAATTACTAACTGCACCACACCAGTCATTCCTACTTAAAGGTTGATCCCTCCAAGGACTTAGAAAATTTCCCCAGTAGTTTCGTTTACTCCTAGCCCACTACATAGGTGCCGTCTGCCCCTATCTCCACTAGGTGTACCTAGCAATTTTACCCAGTAGTTTCGTGTACCCCTACATAGGTGCCGTCTGCCCCTATCTTTATTAGTTGTACCCACTACTCCCCATCGATCGGCTCCCTACCGTAGATACCCGTGCTGGTCCCACAGTGGGGTGTATCACTCCCCTAAAGTGGCAACCCAATACTATCAACGGTGCACGGCTTTATATCTACACGATGCAACAACGGCTTATCTACCAGCCCGGGCCCACACACGCATATGAAACCCGTTGGACTTGCGTTGCCACCGCTAACCCGTTTGGCCTCTTATAATCAAGCCCAATATGCGTGTCCCGTCACTCGACATGGGTCGAGCCCACAAAGATACGTTTGGGATATTGGTTGAAATGGGCCCCCACAAGCTACCCACCTAAGCTTGTCACATATCTAGTGTATCCCACTTAACCCTTTAATCATGTTTAATTACATGTTTCCACTTGGTTAAGTATTCTAATCGTATTTTCTATTGCCACCCAAGGCAACCCACTAGATTCCACATGCCACCCAAGGCAACCACTGAATTTCCACATGCCACCCAAGGCACCCACTTAACCCCTCATGTCCCACTACATGCTAATATGGTTAAGTGTTTCTTAATTAATTAAGACCGTGATCTCCCATAAAGACCTCCCACATTAGACTGGCTGTTATGACCGCCTGGTTAAGCCGGTAGAGTCCGGGCAGTCTTACGTCATAACAGAGCCTAACCTCGTGTCTTTACTTTAATCACGTATTTAATTTATGGCTAAGACCTCTCACATTGGGCTGACATTTGTAGCAACTGGTTAAGCCGGTCGGGCCCGGGCAGTTTTACACTACAAATGAGTCCAACCTCGTGTCTTAGTCGATTAATTACACCTAATTAATCACCCCCATATTAATTATCCCTAATAAATATCAATTTTTCCATAACATGGGTAGACCTAACTCAATAGGTAAATTCCCATGGGGTAGACCTAACTCAATAGGTAAATTCCCACTTATGGTAATTTATTTTTATGGTATGCTTAATCATACCCAATCATACATTTATTAACATATTTACCAACCCCATCGTTCCCCACGTAAATCGTTCTCATTTCATGACATAATAAAGGGGAAGATCCATCACAAATATCATGGGCTTAGCATATAACTTTGTCATGGGTTAAGAGGATGTCAACTTGCATATATGAACATATATTAACCCAACTACATTTAACCCAAACTTGCATATTATCATACACATATCTTGCATAACATGTTGAACTTGCATATAAGCATTCTCATAACTTGCATAACATGTTAAACATGCATTTAAGCATACACATAACTTGCATAAGCATTCACATACTTGCATAAGCATTCACATACTTGCATATGCATGCATAACTTGCATATCATGTCATTTAAGCATATACATATCTTGCATAAGCATTCATATACTCGCATAAGCATGCATAACTTGCATATCATGTTAAACTTGCATTTAAACATATACTTAACTTGCATATGAACTTGCATAACTCACTTTGTTAAACATGCATAATTCCACTCATTAAATATGCATAAACCCACTTGTTAAACATGCATAAACCAACTTATTAAGCATGCATAAACCAACTTAACAAACATGCATAAAGCCACTTATTAATTATGCATAATCATAATAAAACATAGAGTAGCATATCATTACAAATGATTCAAACTCACTAATCCGCATTTAAGACCATAAGTCTCATTATACCCAATCTACTTACTTTAACAATTGATGTTAAAGTGATAGAAACTCACCAAACCCAAGATTAGCAAACTTATGAAGTGGAATTAGTTGCTAAATATGAAGAAGATAATGATTAGAGATTGATTAGAGAGGGATTAGCTTGCAACTTCCTTCATAAATTGGTGGAGGCTCCTTCTAAGATTTAATTTGGCGGCATGAGGCCATCATTTCTATTTTTAGTATGGATTAGGGTAGGTTTAGGGTGTATTTATAGATTAGGGGAGTGTTTTAGGCCCTTAGATTAACCCCAGATTAGATTAGGTCCGTTAGATTTAGGAAATCTCTAGAACCCAGCCCAGCCCTGGCCAGAAAACCAGATCTGGTGCACCCAAACACCCTGGTTCGACACGCCGTGTCGACAGGCAACTCGACAGGCAAGTCGACACCCCTGTCGACAGGCCTGTCGACAGCCCTGTCGACATGCTTAGGGCGGGAATCTTCCCGCCTGGCCCCGCTGGTTCTATTTTAAAATCTAAATTTGAATTTCTAAATCTGTTTTTAGCTTTAAATTTTCTGCAAACTTCTTTGGGCCATAACCGGGCCATACGGACTCCGATTCTCGAAAACTCGGACTCTATTTCGCGTATTTTTCCGAGACGAACGTAATGACGCAGCCCGTTAACCCCAATTCCCACATCTGAGATTATTTATCCTGTAATTAGTGAAATTTAGTATTAACTAAAATTCGGGGTGTTACATTCTCCCCTCCTTAAAGGATTTCGTCCCCGAAATCTCTAAGCTAAGGAGAATGCATATCCTACCATCCAAACAACCATCTACTCGAACCATCAACCACGGGCATCCATTGTCCTTAAACAGTTTCTAATGATGTATGAGCTTATGCAAACAGTGTGTGTATGTGTTCCCTAACTAATGTATGGACATATGCAAACCATGATAGTGCCATGCATCCATTATGTATGCGAGAGAACCCTATCGACACATACAATATCTACATGAGTGCACAATCATCCACCAAAATGCATCATCCATGTGATAACACAATCATTATACATCCATAAATATAGCCTCCTACACACAATTTTATGCAATATGCAATATGAAGTGATTGAGCCGATCTAGTGCCTAGAGTGTGTGTATATGCATCCACGAGCAACCACTAGCAAACACTTGCATCCACTTGCATCCATCAACCATAACATGTCTCAAACACATGTTTCAACCATAGGTTTACCCTATCTAAAGGTCAAACAATACTAACGAGAGGACATACTAAAGATAAGATAAGTACTAGACAATGATAGAGGAGAAAGTAAAGACATACCCTCAAAAAGAAATGGGTACAATGAACGCATCTTCGCTTCCGTCTCCCAAGTTGCGTTGCTCTCATCTTCTCCCCATTGCACTTTGACTAGTTGAACCTCTCGATTCCTCAATTTCCTAGTCTCTGACCCAAGGATGCGAGTAGGAGCTCGTCGGATAGTCGCATCACGCTCTATCTCTACATCTCTAAGCAAGCTCGGCTCTACCACCTCCGCGGTCTCATGTAAGCATTTCCTCAGATGTGATACATGGAATACATCATGAACACCACTAAGTCTGTCGGGTAACTCCACCCTATATGCCATCCGTCCAATCCTTTCCTTAATAGGAAACGGCCCAACAAACCTCGGTGCAAACTTCCCAACGGATCCAAAGCGAACAACATTTCTCAACGGAGATACCTTGACAAAAACCATATCCCCAACCTCAAACTCAAGATCCGTCCTTCTTTTGTCCGCATAAGATTTTTTCCTATCCTGTGCTGCTTTCATCCTTCTTCAAATCAAGTCAATCTTCTCAGAAGTCTCCCTAATCATATCAGGTCCAAGCAAGATCTTATCCGTAGATTCCCACCAACATGTAGGTGCTCGACAAGGCCTTCCATAGAGAGCTTCGAAAGGAGCCATACCAATACTGGATTGAAAGCTGTTATTATATGCGAACTCAACCAACGGAAGATGCTCTTCCCATGTACCTCCAAAATCTAAGATACAAAGCCTCAAAAGGTCTTCTAGAACACGATTCACCCTCTAAGTCTGGCCGTCCGTCTGAGGATGATATGCAGTGCTCAGACACAATTGAGTCCCCACTGCTTCTTGCAAACTTCTCCAGAACTCGCTAGTGAAGATAGGATCTCGATCACTCACTATGCTAGAGGGTACCCCATGTAATCGAACTATCTCTCGAAGATATACTGAAGCTAGCCATGGAGCAGTCCTCTTGCTCTTCACAGGTATGAAGTGGGCGCCCTTAGTAAGTCTGTCTACCACCACCCAAATTCTTGTATTACCCTTCCTCGATCTGGGTAACCCGTCAATAAAGTCCATCGAGACACTATCCCACTTCCATTGCGGAACTTCCAATGGGTGAAGCAACCCACCTGATTTCCTTTGCTCTGTCTTCACTTGCTGGCACACCAAACATTGAGCGACATACTCGGCCACATCTTTCTTCATACCGTCCCAGAAGAAAACCCTCTTCATGTCTTGATACATCTTGTCCCCACCGGGATGAATGGTCATCCTAGAACGGTGTGCATCATCAAGAATAACCTTCCTCAAATCCTCGTCTTGCGGTACACAAAGTCTACCGTCTCTACGCAAGCACCCCCTATCGTCTAGGGTGTACCTACTCAAATGGCTGGACTACTCCCCCCTTATGAGCTTTTCTACCAACTCAACCAACTGTGGGTCGTCCCTCTGTGCTTCTCCAATCCGCCCCAAAAGAGTAGGTCTAACTTCCAAAGAAGCTAGCAAACCGGGTACATAGTCAATGGAAGGTCTGAAATCAAACATCGAGATAAATTCCAAGCTTCGTCGTTCCACGAACAATGGACTCAAAGACAACCTTTTTCTGCTCAAGGCGTCCGCCACCACGTTACCCTTGCCAGGGGTATATGCTATCTCGAAGTCATAGGATGCTAAGAACTCCATCCACCTTTGCTGTCTCAGATTCAAATCCTTCTGAGAAAACAAGTACTTCAATGATTTGTGGTCAGTGAACAACTCGAATCTCTCACCAAGAAGATAATGGCGCCAAATCTTAAGCGCAAAAACAATAGCGGCCAGCTCTAGATCGTGGGTAGGGTAATTTTTCTCATGTGCCCTCAACTGCCTTCCACCATAGGCTATTACCCTTCCCTCTTGCATTAAGACTGCGCCAAGTCCTGTCCCACAGGCATCGGTATAGACAACAAATGGCTTGCTCCCATCTGGCAACACTAAAACTGGAGCAGTGGTTAAAGCTCTCTTTAACCGTCGGAACGCATCATCACAATCTACGTCCCATGTGAAAACAAGATTCTTCTTCGTTAAGCGGGTTAATGGGGCTGATATCTTCGCGAAGTCTTTGATAAACTTCCTATAATAACCCGCCAACCCCAAGAAACTTCTTACTTCGGTAGCATTCTTCGGAACCTTCCAATCCTGAATTGATACTACCTTCGCGGGATCCACAGCTATCCCTTCCTTGGAGACCACGTGCCCCAAGAACCGTACTTCCTTCCTCCAGAAGTGACATTTAGAGAATTTAGCCTTAAGGCTATGTGCTCGAAGAGTCTTCAACACCTCCCCAAGATGTAGGGCATGCTCTTCTTCACTCTTAGAAAATACTAAGATATCATCCACAAAGACCACCACAAATTTATTAAGGAACTCCCTGAACACCCTACTCATCAAATCAACGAAGTATGCAGGGGCGTTCGTCAACCCAAATGGCATCACCAGCCACTCATAGAAACCATCCGGAGTTCTAAAGGCAGTCTTGTCTATGCTATCCTCAGCCACCCTCAACTGATGAAACCCCGTGGCTAAGTCCAACTGAGAAAATACTGAAGCGCCAACCAACTGATCGAAAAGATCATCAATCCTCGGCAATGGGTGTCTATTCTTCTTTGTGAGCTTGTTGAGTTCTCTATAGTCTACACAAAGTCTGAGGGACCCATCCGCCTTTGTAGCAAATACTACCGGAGCACCCCACTCCGATATACTCCGTCTTATGAACCCCTTCTCAAGCAAATCCCCTACTTGCTTATGGAGTTCCCTCCTCTCACGAGGAGCCATGTGGCGCACTGGTAAAGATACCGGTTTAGCATTATCCACCAAATATATTCGGAAGTCAATCTCCCGTTTCGGAGGTAAGCCCTTCACCTCCTCAAACACATCCGGATATTCCCGGACCACTCTAACAGATTGCATACTCTCGACCGAAGCGTCAAGCGATTCAAGATAACTTAGCATAACAGAGTCCATGGGATTACAAGAAATCTCGAGAGTGTTACCCAAACGGGTCATGAGCCTAACAACTCTCCTTTCGCAATCAAGAACGGCACCATTACTGGATAACCAGTCCATGCCCAAAATCAACCCATAGCCCGTGAAGCCCAACACAAAAGCATCACATCTAAACTCAATGCTAAGTATAGAAATCTTCAAACCCAAACATATCATGGACAAATAAGTGGAGCCCCCAATTGGGTTTGAAACAACCAAGGGATCATCTACCAGACTGGTGTCTAAGTGCAGTGACTCAACTAATGATGATGAGATAAACGAATGCGATGCGCCTGAATCAAACAATGTACGGACAGGATGATCAAATAGAAAAACCAGACTTTCAACGGAGATAGTTCTACCTCTTTCCTGAATCGGTGGAACCGCGAGAGCCTGTACTTGCCCCCTAGCCTGACCTGGTGCCATAAGAGCTTGAGGTAGACCCCGTCCTTTGCCCCTTCTTAGGACAATCTTTCACTAGATGCCCTGCTTCGCCACAGTGGAAGCAGCCAGTCTTCTTCTTCTTGCGACAATCCTTGCTTAGGTGGCCAGGTGTTCCACAATTGAAACACTTCTTCTTCTTGCCCTTGCCACCGTTGCCTTTCCCACCTTTGTTTTGTTGTTGTTGCTGAGGTCTCTTTTGATCTCCCTTCTTCTCGGGTGCCATATTAGCATTGGGACCCTACTCTTCTTCATACATGAGTGCCATGTCAACTAGCTTCTCAAAGGTGGCCCCCATAGGGATATGAGTCATAGCTAACCCATGCATCGGTTCATTCAAGCCTTTCACGAATCTCAAAGCCTTCTTCTCCGGTGTATTCACCATATCTAGGCCAAACCTTGCCAATTGATTAAACTTATTAACATACTTCTTCACCGAGAGATTTCCTTGCTTTAGAGTCAAGAATCTTTCCATATACAAGTTTTCCTCCGCCCTTGAGAGAAATTTTGCCACAAATCTTTGCCTAAAATCCGCCCAAGAGTCAACGGGGCATTCTCCATTAGTGACCTCCCACCAGAATGAGGCCTCTCCCTTCATTAACCAAGCAGCCAACTTGACTTTCTTTCCTTCTTCCATCTCAAAGATATCTATCAATTCTTCCACCTCTTTAAGCCAATCTCTAGCCTCCACAAAAGTTTCAGATCCTTGAAAAGGTTTCCCTCCCATAGCTTTAAATTCCTTGCAAGTCTTAGCAAAAGTATCCGTGCGAGGAGGAGGGGGAGGAGGAAGATCAGGTGCTACGGTTGGTGGAGGAACATTTGCTGGACCCGCAGTGGTGGCCCTAGCCTCCATCAATCTCCTATACCATACTGGTACCGTCACACCCTCCGGAAAGTTAAGATTCTCGGCCATGCTGAAACGGAAAAGGGAAGATTCAAAACGGAGGATTCGAAAGATATAGATATGGCTATTGGGGATTATGCTTTTCTTTCAAAAACTTTTCTCTTAAAAGACATGTTTTTGAAATATCTCTTCCAAAAATGTTTTAGAAAAAATAATTTTCTAAAAAAAAAATTTATCTGTTCCGGTAACCTTTGCTCTGATACCACGTGTAACACCCCACGCCCGCTATGGTCACTCATAAGGGAATGCCATAGCATCGGTGGAGTATTTTAGTGAATATAGAACAGAAAAATTACAACTAGACAGATATAAATAGTACTTGAAATTTTAAAATCATCATCTCATAACAGCTGAAATAAACATGTCTGGTTACATCATAAAACCACGATAAAAGTCAAGTACAATATCCATCAAAATAAAGAAGTACATAATCCCACTCTGTCATACAATAGCCAGAACAAAAGAAAAGATAACTGGATAACTGGAGCTTTACATCTATCCAAGCTCCTAAAGACTGGAACAGAAATCCGATCAAGCTCCACTACTGCCAGGATCCACCGTAGGACCTGAGGGTTGGGAAAAAGATAAAAACAACGGGGTCAGACATAAGTCTGAGTGAGTCCTATAACTTTAACAATACAATCATTAAAGTAACCAGAGAAGACATAAACTTGATCTACGGTAATATCTAGGGATGAATGGCTACACTAAGCAGCTTGGTAGACTTAGGATAAACTAAGATAACCGTAAGGACGCATCTACCCACCCATGGATAATTACTAACTGCACCACACCAGTCATTCCTACTTAAAGGTTGATCCCTCCAAGGACTTAGAAAATTTCCCCAGTAGTTTCGTGTACTCCTAGCCCACTACATAGGTGTCGTCTGCCCCTATCTCCACTAGGTGTACCTAGCAATTTTACCCAGTAGTTTCGTGTACCCCTACATAGGTGTCGTCTGCCCCTATCTTTATTAGGTGTACCCACTACTCCCCATCGATCGGCTCCCTACCGTAGATACCCATGCTGGTCCCACAGTGGGGTGTATCACTCCCCTAAAGTGGCAACCCAATACTATCAACGGTGCACGGCTTTATATCTACACGATGCAACAACGGCTTATCTACCAGCCCGGGCCCACACACGCATATGAAACCCGTTGGACTTGCGTTGCCATCGCTAACCCATTTGGCCTCTTATAATCAAGCCCAATATGCGTGTCCCGTCACTCGACATGGGTCGAGCCCACAAAGATACGTTTGGGATATTGGTTGAAATGGGCCCCCACAAGCTACCCACCTAAGCTTGTCACATATCTAGTGTATCCCACTTAACCCTTTAATCATGTTTAATTACATGTTTCCACTTGGTTAAGTATTCTAATCGTATTTTCTATTGCCACCCAAGGCAACCCACTAGATTCCACATGCCACCCAAGGCAACCACTGAATTTCCACATGCCACCCAAGGCACCCACTTAACCCCTCATGTCCCACTACATGCTAATATGGTTAAGTGTTTCTTAATTAATTAAGACCGTGATCTCCCATAAAAACCTCCCACATTAGACTGGCTGTTATGACCGCCTGGCTAAGCCGGTAGAGTCCGGGCAGTCTTACGTCATAACAGAGCCTAACCTCGTGTCTTTACTTTAATCACGTATTTAATTTATGGCTAAGACCTCTCACATTGGGCTGACATTTGTAGCAACTGGTTAAGCCGGTCGGGTCCGGGCAGTTTTACACTACAAATGAGTCCAACCTCGTGTCTTAGTCGATTAATTACACCTAATTAATCACCCCCATATTAATTATCCCTAATTAATATCAATTTTTCCATAACATGGGTAGACCTAACTCAATAGGTAAATTCCCACTTATGGTAATTTATTTTTATGGTATGCTTAATCATACCCAATCATACATTTATTAACATATTTACCAACCCCATCGTTCCCCACGTAAATCGTTCTCATTTCATGACATAATAAAGGGGAAGATCCATCACAAATATCATGAGCTTAGCATATAACTTTGTCATGGGTTAAGAGGATGTCAACCTGCATATATGAACATATATTAACCCAACTACATTTAACCCAAACTTGCATATTATCATACACATATCTTGCATAACATGTTGAACTTGCATATAAGCATTCTCATAACTTGCATAACATGTTAAACATGCATTTAAGCATACACATAACTTGCATAAGCATTCACATACTTGCATAAGCATTCACATACTTGCATAAGCATTCACATACTTGCATAAGCATGCATAACTTGCATATCATGTCATTTAAGCATATACATATCTTGCATAAGCATTCATATACTCGCATAAGCATGCATAACTTGCATATCATGTTAAACTTGCATTTAAACATATACTTAACTTGCATATGAACTTGCATAACTCACTTTGTTAAACATGCATAATTCCACTCATTAAATATGCATAAACCCACTTGTTAAACATGCATAAACCAACTTATTAAGCATGCATAAACCAACTTAACAAACATGCATAAAGCCACTTATTAATTATGCATAATCATAGTAAAACATAGAGTAGCATATCATTACAAATGATTCAAACTCACTAATCCGCATTTAAGACCATAAGTCTCATTATACCCAATCTACTTACTTTAACAATTGATGTTAAAGTGATAGAAACTCACCAAACCCAAGATTAGCAAACTTATGAAGTGGAATTAGTTGCTAAATATGAAGAAGATAATGATTAGAGATTGATTAGAGAGGGATTAGCTTGCAACTTCCTTCATAAATTGGTGGAGGCTCCTTCTAAGATTTAATTTGGCGGCATGAGGCCATCATTTCTATTTTTAGTATGGATTAGGGTAGGTTTAGGGTGTATTTATAGATTAGGGGAGTGTTTTAGGCCCTTAGATTAACCCTAGATTAGATTAGGTCCGTTAGATTTAGGAAATCTCTAGAACCCAGCCCAGCCCTAGCCAGAAAACCAGATCTGGTGCACCCAAACACCCTGGATCGACACGCCGTGTCGACAGGCAAGTCGACACCCCTGTCGACAGGCCTGTCGACAGCCCTGTCGACATGCTTAGGGCGGGAATCTTCCCGCCTGGCCCCGCTGGTTCTATTTTAAAATCTAAATTTGAATTTCTAAATCTGTTTTTAGCTTTAAATTTTCTGCAAACTTCTTTGGGCCATAACCGGGCCATACGGACTCTGATTCTCGAAAACTCGGACTCTTTTTCGCGTATTTTTCCGAGACGAACGTAATGACGCAGCCCGTTAACCCCAATTCCCACATCTGAGATTATTTATCCTGTAATTAGTGAATTTTAGTATTAACTAAAATTCGGGGTGTTACAATCAGCAACCGTTTCCCAAATGGGACAGCATCGACAATAGATTTTTGGAAGTAAATGAAACTCTAGATTAGGTGATTATACACCCTAATAGGTGCGACCTACATAGCCATGCTGCCTGCCCGATTTCTGTCATTTACCGGATGATGAGGCCAGAGGCTACGCTTTATCGTCACACCAGATTCACTTCGAATGCCATATTGTCAAATCCATCAAATCACCGATTGACGTCCTCAATAGTACATTACGTGTTAGCTAAAAGAAGTTTCTTTCTCCGCTTCCACTCTTGGTACGGTTTGAAGAAATCAATGTGCGCGACCTTTCTGGAAATACTCTGTCAGACATTCATCCATACAAGTCACCCAGGAACAGGATGAACTGAAGGCACTATTTCTATTAATAGAAAATGTCCTTGCACTCTACTCCGTCTTCGATTATCTTCATGTAATCTGATTCGCAATGCTACTGCCAATACGGAGTGGTTCTTCGGATAATAATCCAACCGGTCTCTCCATATTGACAACGATGGTCAAAACTCCGATAGTCTGTGATTTAACTATCGAATAAAAACAAGTGTTTCGATAGTCGATGATTTAACTATCGAAGAAAACAAGTGTTCATCCAAACATCCAACAATCACTGAGCCTTTAATTAATATTTCATTAATTAAATCTCTTCTCTATTTCTTTATCAATATTTGTTAACCAAATATTTTCAATAACCATATTGGCCTTCTTTATTTTCTAAACTTAGAAAATATCTTCTATTTATAATTTGAAATTATTCCAATTTCTTATCTCTTTTCCGATCTCGTTTATTTCTATACTTAGGAAATATTCTTTATTCTATTTCCAAGCTTACATTTTATTTGGGTTAAAACAGATGTTGTGTAAAACATTGTTACGACAACCCAAATACTATATTCAACTAACTCTTATCCAACATTGATCTTCGAGCCTGGAATCTTACTATTTATTTGTTAATAATGAAACCAATCAAGTTGGGGTATAACTACGTCTCAGACCTTGACTGAATAACATTTATAACATCAAAACAGATATGACTACTTACTCGAATAATCAATACCACACAACTACTTCTTCACTTTTAAACACATATCACTTTCTTTTTCTATTCTTACTAGATTTTATTCTTATACTACCTTTTTGATTATACTATTCTATTTCTAAGTTCGTTTCCTTATCGACTTCTATATAAATCGATACGTTGATTTCTAACTATCAAATTATCCTAAAAATATTCTAACTCCTTAAATTTACGGAAAAGTTCGCCATAACCTCCTTTGTACCGGGAGCATCGGGAAAATCCCCAAACTGCCACACAGGTCTCTCTAATCAAAAAGAAAAAGAAAAGCCAAGCGGCTAGCCGATACAGCGCATAAAATCTCATATATGAATTAAATACGTACCTTTTTGTCGGGCATTCTATTTATATACCTTCTAACACTTTATTCCAAACCTGTCTCCTGTATATTTATACTTGTCCAATCTATTTTAACTATACCAATCGTTTTAACTAAATTTGTTAAATAAATTTGTTACTTTACTCTTCAATCTATTTCACCTTCATATTTGAACATGACATGTTCAAATATATTTTAACTTGCATATTAACAAATTCTAATTATACTCATACTCTCGTTTCCTTATCGACTTCTCTATTCAAATTCCAATTCAATTCTATTTGAATTCTCTTTATTTAAACTTCCTTTGAATTCTATTAGAATCCCTATATTTAAACTCCATTTGAAATTCTATTATCAAACCCTATAGTTAACTTCATTAGAATTCTATTTTCAAATTCTATAGTTTAAAGTCCATTTGAATTCTATATTCAAATTCTATTTGAATTCTCTGCGTTATTTATAAACAACGTTTATAACTTCACTTAAAATCCCCCCCATTATATATTTATAAACAAAGTTTATAAATTCAATTCAAATCCCACCTTTTCATTTATAAACAGAGTTTATAAATTCAATTCAAATCCCACCTTTTAATTTATAAACAGAGTTTATAAATTCAATTCAAATCCCACCTTTTCATTTATAAACAGAGTTTATAAATTCAATGCTTGTTTTATATATTCAAACAAGTTAATATTTTCCCTAGTTCATTAAAAATTCAAATTCTATTTATAAAAAAATAGAATTCCCTTTTTAAAATCTCAAATAACTTTTCAGGGTATTTTATAAATCAATATTCCAAACCCCAGTGATATTTTTAAACAATCAAATCAACCAATTTCCAATCATTTGATTTTTAACACATCATATATGAATATATATGAAATCAAACAAACAACAAACATATAATATATTTTTGAGGAATCCTGTTGGATTCCTCCGACCTGTTTTCCTGCATCCACAGACGTTAGTCAACATAATAATACCCATCCTGCTTCGAGGCAGGATATCGCGGTATAGAAGGTCATCCACTAATCATAGCGTGGGGCGTATAGGGTAATCATCCGCTATGGTACCGCGGGCATCCGCTAATGGTACTGCGGGAACAATCCAATCATCAACCCAATATATATATATATATATATATATAATAGTTAAGCCTAAATAACTATATATATATATATATTTAAATCAACCAAACAGCATTCAAACAAGCATAACAATTATTTTTAACGATATAAAAATAATTCTAAACAAACAATTGAGATTTACTCACTGTGATTTTCCATTGTCGAATATTCATTTAACATTCTCTATCGTCTTGCCATTCCATCTACTCAAACGAAATCTTGAATGACATCTTTTCCTAGGATTATTTATTTTAATTAACGATTAAACACTTATCTATTTAATTTAACTATTCGAATAATTAAACTAAATAAATTACTAAATTATTCCTTTACCTCATGTTTTTAATTCTTTCCGCCATCTCACTCTACTTCATCTTGCACTAAGCACCGGTAAACTCCTCTATATGCCATTCATTTACCGTCTAACTCCACTATAACATTAAACCAGACCTCGGCTGCCAATCCCACCTACCAAAATCAATGACATTTAACTGACTAAAATAAATAAATTATAATTTTAATTGACATTTAAATTACCTTTTCGATCACTGCGACCGACAGGAGAAACTCACTGCCGTTACTTAGTTTACCCCATCCATCCTCACATCGCTTTTGATCCAAACCATCGGCATCTCCAAATCCGCTTCTCCGAATACAAATAAAGATCAATTTCCTTATACACCACTGCCAAACCCCACAACTCAACCCTTGCTGTTCAGACAAGATTCTTCCCTTGACATGCTATATTTTTGCCACCCTATCAACTCGGTTTGTTATTACCACAGCAAAACATGCGACTGCTTCTGCCACCAACAATCACAAGTCATCGAACTCCAGTTGCGCCATCTCAAGTAATCGAACTCCATTTTCTGCAATCGCCCTTCTGGCAAATCCGCCCCCTTATTCTATTCGCAACTGCTCCTGTCCATCGCTCCTCTTCCAGTCGCATCCCCTCAGACACCTAAACACGTATGACCAAACTCAAGTTTGCAAATCAGAACGTCATCGATCTCCAGAGCAGCTCGCGATTTACCCCATCGCGATTTTGATCGAACATAACTCCTCCAGAAACGTCAAACAGAACCGCGAATTCCCAAATACTGCTACAAAATCCTGAACCCTAAAAACCATCGCACCATAAACTATGTATACCCAGTTGAAGCTTTCAAGGAAAGGAGAGCAATGAATATGAAATCGATCGGTTTCATTTTGTCATTGATTTGTGAGGTTACAAGGTGCGGTTTATTTCGATTTAATAGAGAAAGGGACGGATTTAATTTCTGAGGAAATGAAATGAAGAAAACAAATTAAAAGGGGGAAGGAGTGTCGTGATTATATAAAGGTAGGGTGTGGTTTTGCAATGAACTGCGTGGCCAAGGATTTGTGGAGGTAAAAGAAGCAACGTTCTGTGTTATTCAGTGGTGAGAAAAGAAGGCACCGTTCCCTTTATTTTGGTCCACACAAAAATATTTTTATTTTAATTTAATTAAAATTTAAAATTGTATCCTTAAAACTTTCAATAGCCCTTGATTTCAACTCCTTTCTGAACCCAACAACTGATATTTCTAGGGTAATACTACTATTCGGAGCACACTGGGATAGGTCACGAAGTCTAATTCGATCATCTGAATAAGATATAAATTTAAATTTCAAACTATTTATTCTCCTCGACAATATTCAAATATTATTACCATTAAAATTTCATATTAATTATTTGAACTGTTTTCAATTCAAATTAAAATTCGAATTCAACTAAATCCATTTTCTTATTCTGATAATTTAATATTTTCAATATTAAATTGAAATCGATTTTAAAATCGATAACTCCTTATAAAAATGATTTATTTACTTAACTCAATATTTAAATCCATATTAAATATTTAAAATTATCCCATAAGGATCCGGGTCATTACAGGGGGCCTGGTGCGTCGCGAGGAGAAGGGAAGGTGGCCGAGGTGGGTGGCGGAGCTCATGGGGCCGAGTGGCGGTTGTCGACGCCTGGCATCGCGAGATTGGGGAGCGCGACTTTTTTTTTCTGTCAAAATGAAAGAGGGGGGGCCTGAGTGATGTAAGGGGAGAGGTTTATATTTTTTTTATTTAATTATTTAATTTCACAAAAAGTTGACTTTTTCATACGACCTCTAAACGAGGCCCACCGCCTGTCGTCCATAGTGTTTCACCCCCATTCCGAACACAATGGGATATGTACCATAAGCTGATTCGACCGTTTCGATCAGTTTCCGTTAAAATCAACATATAACTCTATATATTGATTTTGAACGCGCATTTCAATTTACCGGGGTCACATACGAATTCTAAAAACTCCATAAAAATATTTTCTAGCTTCGTATTGACGATACGGTCCTAACAAAACTAATTTCATCAAATTCCGAGGCCATTGGAAAAATGGCCAATTTCCAGTCGATTAAAATCAACTAAAACTGGTCAAATGCGTTTTCCTTTGCCACGCTCACATATTGATTCGAAAAATTATGAAATTTGAAACCTAGCAATAACATAACATCACGGACCCAACAAAAGTGGTTTCGTCGAAATCCGAGGTCGTTTGCAAAATTTCCATTTTTAAGGGCCTGAATTCCATAGCGACTATTCAGAATTTTCAACTGGACATATCTTTTGATTCCCGCTATGAAATTTCAATTTTTCGGATTCGTTTGAAAGAAATTCACAATTAGATCCTAATATTTTTGGTTTCACTAAAATCCGGTTTGTTTTTGTACCCGGTACATTCATTTGAAGTTTGAAATCGAATTATCGAACTACCACGCCATTTTCAATTCTATTTATAATTTAAAATAAATATTAATATTCTAACATTGACGTATATAATATATACGTTCTATTCATATTCAAAATAAATTTCTCATCGACATTATTTAAAATAATTCATTTTAAATAATCAAAATTCGCTAAAATTGGCAAAATAAAAATTTTAAACTGGCCCAGATTTTCGGGTTGTTACAGATCAATTCGTGCATGTCAATATTTGTTTCCAAGTGGCAATTCATTTTTCCAGATTCATCGATGGACAAATTCATGTCTATATTCATCAATTCAATCAGAAAGGGAAATCATGGAAAATTCAGAACAATTAAAAGAGGAAATTCACGAAAAATCCTTCCAAATATTCATCAAACCAAATCAAGTAAGTCATAAGTGAAATCAGAGAATATGGGTCCGAATTTCCCCTATAAATTCACATGTTTCCTCATAGGCAAAATCATCCAACTCATTTGAAATCAACTAAAACCCTACAGTCAAATCAAAGAGCTTACAGTGTTGGATTGGAGCAGAAAGACATTCGGAGTCAAGCTAGAAAGCATCGCAAATCATCTGGAACCAAATCAAAGCCATCAGAACCTCAAACTGAAGAAACCCCAGCCGCCTTGTTTATTTGCTTGAAGAAATAAAAAAAAGGGACGACGGATTTCTAATTGAAGCTACAAAGGGGGTGTTTTCATTTAAGGGCTTTTTGTTTTAATTTTTAATGTACTTTGTTTAGTTCTGTTTGAAAAACAATCTGTGGTTTACTAGTTACGTCCGTAAAACTAGGGTTTACAGATTACGGTTTTGTGATCTAGGAAAATCTGGTCTAGGGATTTTAGATCAGTATAAGACTTCGAGCGTAGGTTTAAATCAGTAGCAGATGTTGCAAGCTTGCAAAACTCTTTAGGCGGTAGCAGGGTTTGCAAGTTCATTGAGTGTTTGTAAGCGGGAGACTGTTTTAAATCCTAGTAGATATCTTAGTAACGCAGCAGTAGGCACAGTTTGCCGAAACTGGGTAATTTCTGTGTGTTTCTTTTATTGCATTCCTTATTATTCTGTGACTGTTCTAAATATTGGATAAACCCTATTCACCCCCCCCCCCCCCTCTAGGGTTAATCTTGATCCTACAATTGGTATCAGAGCCTGTGTTTATTTAACTCTAGAGTCTTGACATCAATGAATAATGCTTTTGCTGAGGGACAATCTATTGCTAGACCACCCATGTTTAATGGTAGTGATTACGCGTATTGGAAAGCTAGGATGAAAATCTATCTTGTGTCTGTTGACTATGATGTCTGGGATATCATTGAAACTGGTTATAAACCACCCACTATAATTGTTAATGAAATTGAAATGCTTAAACCAAAAGATAAGTGGGATGCGAATGATAAGAAATTGTACTCTATTGATTCTAAAGCCATGAATGCTTTGATCTGTGCCTTAGATAAAACTGAATATAACAGAATTTCTCATTGTAAAACAGCTAAGGAAATCTAGCATACACTGGAGGTCACTCACGAAGGAACTTCGCAAGTGAAAGAATCCCGTCTTGCTCTATTCAGCAATGAGTATGAAAATTTCACTATGTAGAAGGATGAGAGTATTAAGGACATGTATGGACGTTTTTCTGTGCTAGTGTACAATGCTAAAGCTCTTGGAAATTTTTTTACTGAAGTTGAACTTGTGAGGAAGATTCTGCGTGTTTTGCCAATGAATTTCGAGGCAAAAGTCACAGCTATTCAAGAATCACAGGATCCTAGTAAGCTGGGCATGGAGGAGCTTGTTGGAAATCTAATGACGTATGAAATGGAGCTAAAATCACGAGAAGATCGCAACAACTCTGATCTAAAGAAGAAGTCAGTTGCTTTGTCCAATACTGTCAATAGCGATGGAGAAGACCCCATTGAACAACTTGCAATGGCTGTTAGACAAATTGCAAAGTGGAGCAAATTCAAACCTCGAAGAAACAAACCAAAATCCAACAAGTTGAAGAACTCTGACAATTCAGATGAGGAACCACTTTGCTACAACTGCCAGAAACCTGGACATCTGAAACCAAATTGTCCCCTTCTTCAGTACAAAAGGAACAAGAAGAAAAAGAAAGCCTTTTCTATAACTTGGGATGACGAGGATGGAGAAGAAGACTCAGATAGCGCGAGGAAGAAAGTAACCTATGCTTCATGGCAAAATCAGATTCAGAAGATGGTAGAGAGGAATCGACTGAGGTATACAGTTATGATGATTTGTTTTTAATGTGTAAACATCTTTCTGAAATCATTGATACACTAGAAGCAAAAGTAGAAAAACTTGAAGCAAAAAATTTAGAACTATTGACTCTCATGTCCACCATTGAGAATCTTGAAAAAGAAAATTTGACTTTGAAAGAAACTGATGAGATTAAGAGAGAGAATTTTATTAAAAGATGCACTTCACTTGTGGACGAAAATACAACACTAAGAACCAAAGTTCAGAATCTTGAAGTCACTTAAATAAGTTTTCAATTGGACAAACATCTTTCAAAATGTTGCTAGGAAACCAATTGTTTGCTAATAATGGAAAAGGACTAGGTTTTGGTAAAGTTCAAAATGATGTGACTGTGATTGACAATGCAAAAGGTAGAAGCATCTTTCCTAAGTGTGTAAAGTGTGGGGAAATTGGCCATAAATTTGAAAATTGCAAGAATATGAATAAAATCAGAAAATCCACTAGAGTTTGGATTCCTAAACACTTGGCACACAATTACCATAAATTTTGGAACATAAATAAGAGGACAAAACAAATGTGGGTTCCAAAAGATTCTTTCTTTCATCATACTTCAGTCACTGATATTTTTGGACCTAGGAACGTCTCTAGGTCATCTTTCTCTCTTCTTATGTAGGTATGTTGGCGGGCTAAGGAGCAACAAAAATGGTATTTGGATTCAGGTTGCTCCAGACATATGACAGGAGACAAGAGATTGTTCCTTAGCCTAGAAAGATATAAAGGTGGGAGTGTGACATTGGGTGACATCAACAAATGTAAGATTATTGGTAAGGGAAAAGTAGGTAACAACATTTTTGCCTTAGCTGATGTCTTATATGTTGATAATTTGTATCAAAATCTTATTTCCATAAGCCAACTGTGTGACAAAGGAATGAATGTAGTTTTTGACAGTGAGATTTGCAAGATCATTGATACATCCACTGGAAAAGTTGTTTTTACTGGCAAAAGAAAGGGAAATATCTACACACTCTCTTTTGATGATGTAACTGTTTCTAGATGTTTGGTTTCCACTGAAGAAGAGGCAGTTTTATGGCATGGAAGGCTAGCACATGCTAGTATGCATCTCCTTGAAAAACTAGAAACAAATGAGCATATCAGAGGTTTACCTCATCTGAAATTTAAAAATAACAAAGTGTGTAAGGCTTGTTCCATGGCTAAACTTAGTCGCTCGTCATTCCATCCAAAAAATGTTGTTAGTACTTCACGTGTTCTTGAATTGATTCATATGGATTTGTTTGGACCAACTGATACTGCTAGCTTAAATGGTAAACGTTATTGTTATGTATTGGTTGATGATTGCTCTAGATTTACATGGGTTTATTTTCTAGCCAAAAAATCTGAAAAATTTGATTATTTTTCAAAGTTTTAAAAACTTGTTCAAAATGAAAAAGGTGTTTCAATTAAATCTTTGAGAAGTGATCATGGAGGTGAATTTGAAAATTTAGATTTTGAAAAATTATGTGAAGAAAATGGTTTTAAACATGAATTTTTCGCTCCTCGAACACCTCAACAAAATGGAGTGGTCGAAAGGAAAAATCGTACATTGCAAGAGATGGCTAGATCTTTGTTATGTGAATATAAATTACCTCAAACCTTCTGGGCTTAGGCGGTTAATACTTCATGCTATGTAATGAATAGAGTCATGATTAGACCAATACTCAATAAAACGTTTTATGAACTGTGGTCTGACAAAAAGCCTAACATCCCATATTTTAGAGTTTTTGGATGCCCTTGTTATATTCTGAACACAGGAGATTAGCTTGGAAAGTTTGAACCAAAAACAGTTGATGGGATTTTCGTGTGTTATTCTTCAAGGAGCAAAGCTTATAGAATCTTCAATAAGCAATCAAGAACAATTGTGGAGACCATTAATGTGAAGTTCAATGAATCAGACTTGGAGATAGCTTCTGAAAATGATAAAGATGAAGGTGGTGTGCAAGAAGACGAAAAAGAAAGCAATGAAGTTGAGGCAAACAACAAAGAAGTCGCAGAAGCAACAGCTGAAGCTGAAAGGTTGAAATTCAAACCCAACCATCCTCCTGATTTGGTTATTGGAAGTCCAACAGCTGGTGTTCGCACCCGTTCCTCTCTCAATAAAAATGTTTGTGCTGTCTGTATTCATAGTGCTTTCATTGCTGAAATTGAACCAAGTTCGTATGATATTGCTCTTAATGATGAATCTTGGATTTTAGCTATGCAAGAGGAACTTAACCAGTTTGAGAGGAATAAAGTCTGGAATTTGGTGCCTAGGCCAAAAGACTATCCAGTTGTTGGAACAAAATGGGTGTTTAAAAATAAACTTGACGAATCTGGAAATGTAATTAGAAACAAAGCGAGGTTGGTTGCTAAGGGATACAATCAAATTGAAGGCATTGATTTTGATGAAACATTTGCTCCAGTTGCTAGGTTAGAAGCAATTAGAATTTTGCTAAGTTTTGCATGTTTTAAAGATTTTAAACTTAAGCAAATGGATGTGAAGAGTGCCTTTTTGAATGGTGAGCTGAAAGAAGAAGTTTTTGTTGAGCAACCCCCCGGTTTTGAGTCATGAATTTCCAAATCATGTGTACAAATTAGAAAAATCATTATATGGTCTTAAGCAGGCTCCTCGATCTTGGTATGACTGTCTCTGTTCATATCTTTTGGAAAATGGTTTTAAAAAGGGATGTGCTGACACTACTCTATTTCTATTACATGATGGTAATGATTTCTTGATTGTTCAGATTTATGTTGATGATATCATTTATGGTGCTACTAATGACATTTTGTGTGAGAAATTTGAAAAAGTCATGCAGGACAGATTTGAGATAAGCTTGGTTGGAGAGCTAAAATACTTTCTTGGATTTCAAATCAAACAGAGCAACAAAGAAATTTTCATTTCTCAAACAAAGTATGTAATGGAGCTGTTGAAGAAATTTGGAGTTGAAGATGCAAAACCAATGAGAACACCAATGAGCCCAACAACTAAGCTTGACAAAGATGAAAAAGGTGTTGCTGTTGATCAGAAAAAATATCGCGGTATAATCGGCTCACTTCTCTATCTCTCTGCTTCTAGACCCGATATTATGTTTTCTGTCTGTTTATGTTCTCGTTTTCAATTTAATCCAAAAGAATCTCATTTAAATGCCACAAAACGAATTCTGAGGTATTTGTTGCACACACCAAAACTTGGCTTGTGGTATCCATCTTGTGATAATTTTGATTTAGTTGGTTTTACTGATGCTGATTATGCTGGTTCACTCACTGATAAAAAGAGCACTAGTGGAACTTGTTTCATGCTAGGACATTCTCTAGTTTCTTGGTCAAGTCGTAAACAAAATTGTGTTGCATTATCCACCACTGAAGCTGAGTATATTGCATTAGGAAGTTGTTGTGCACAGATTTTATGGATGATGCAAACTCTATCTGACTTTGGCCTATTCTATAAACAAGTTCCTTTGAAATGTGACAGTAAGAGTGCAATAGATCTATCAAGTAATCCTGTACATCATTCACGCACAAAACACATTGATGTGAGACACCATTTCATTAGAGATCATATTTCTAGTGAGGACATTTGTATTGAATTTATTCCAAATGAATCCCAACTTGTGGATATTTTTACTAAACCTCTTTCTGAAGATAGATTTTGCAGATTACGATCGGATTTGGGGATTATAGAAATTAATTAATCCCTCTGCATTTTTGGGTAAATTTTTTCTTAAGATGTTCTGTTATTGATTTCATTTTCTGGCAAATCAATCCAATCTTCAAATCATCAAGAAAATAACAGTTTGTTTTGGACATTTGTAACAAAATTGTGACTGTGTTAGATTTCATGATGAGATGGATAAAAGCTTCTCTATAACCCTGATTTGATTGAATATATTTTATAATATGAGTAATTTAGGATTTTTTTTCACATCCATCTCTATATCTACCACCCTTCTATCATCCATTATTGTTTTATATATATTAAGGGGATTTATTATAATAATTAATAAAAAAAATTCTTTGACCTCATTTAAAAATCCAAGCTCTGGTCATGCTTGGTTATGAGATTACTTATTTAATTTCATGCTGCAACTAATCCCATTTAAAAATCCAAGCTCTGGTTATGCATGGTTAGTGTGCTCTTGAAATATATATTTAAAAAAAATATTATATAGATATAATATATAAAATCCTCCCTGGTATATATTAACTTTTCATTCCATCTTCTAGTTTATGAAATGTGTTCCTATCTTACGGATTATTATGATTTTTTGTTTGATTGGTTGGAGTTTGCGGTTTCTGATTGTGTCAAATGACTTGATCTCTTACTATGGTCCATATCCTTTGTAAATGTCCAGCCCTGTTCATCTTTTGATGATTACAAAGGGGGAGAAAGAGCTAAGATTTTGATACATATACAGACATCTATAGACTTTATTTTACCATTAATGCCAAGTTTTTAATTATTTTTCTATTATTTTCAAATTTTTTGCTATGTCTGTTTACTGTTATAGGGGGAGCACATTTATAGGGGGAGTTCTCTTTTTTTTTTCAATACCAAACACATTTTGCTGTATTCAAAATCTTAAGTATGTTTGTCATCATCAAAAGGGGGAGATTGTTGAACCCATGATTTTTTTCTTTGATGATAACAAACATTTTTTAATGTGTTTGAAACTGTACCGTTTACTGCTCTTCACATCATATTGGAATAAAAATATTTTTGTCTAATAATGCTTCTAAATAGAAATTGGAAATTTACATAAGCATTTATTATTCAAAAAATCATATTTTTATTTCATAATCAAAACAGTACAATATTTCTGAACTCTCAGCTATACAAATTTTCACTCATTATTTCAGTCTACTGTGTGCATTTCCTTTTTTTGTGACAGGTTTCAGGATGATGCAACAGGAGCATATATGGCAACAATAACAAATCAGTTCAGGTTCAAGCAGCATTCAAAGAGAAATGGTCAAAGCAGTGTGCACAAGATTGCACAAGGTTTCAGAGCTACATATGGAAAGCATTCAAACTGCATGGATTTCATATGCAATACAGGAAATTCAGACATGCACAAGGCAGTAAACATGCAACATGACATTGTAGGATGGAAATATAAGGCAAATTGTTCAGCATTAAAAAAAAAGAATCTTGTTTCTATTTACATGAAACTAAAGCATGTGCAAATGAAGCAGATTTGATTTACTAGACTGGAAATGAACACAATTAACATGCAACAATTTTTTGGACATAATCAAGTGGTGATGGCATTTAATACAGTGGAAAAATTCGACATTAAAGAATAAAATGAGGGCCTAAAATCATGCAGTTTATTTTCTGAAGATTTTTTTGTGAATAATGGTTGACAAGATAATCAGTTTCCACTTATCTTGTTTCCTAGTTTGAATTGTTGAAATTGGAAATGTTTCAACACGACTTTGTGGGCAATACATCATTCAAAGGAAATCAAACATAGGAGGACCTCCTTAATCAGTTTTTCGAATTTCAAAAATGAGTTATTTTTGAAAACAATCAATTAGCAATACGATTTTAGGCAAGTGTTTAATACATTCTTGGGTAATTTATTTTTTTATGCTAATCAATCAATCCCAAGCTCATTTTTGGCAAGGAAATTTTTCTCTGGAAATCAATACACACAGTAAAATGGGCAAGCAAGAAATCAAAATCTTCCAGAGATGATTCAATTTATTCAAGGGGACAAATCAATATTTTTTTAGGAAATCAAGCAATACACGTAGGCAACAAACAAAAGCAGTGAATAAATTAGTTCATTCATATATGGAAAGATCAATTCGTGCATGTCAATATTTGTTTCCAGGTGGCAATTCATTTTTCCAGATTCATCGATGGACAAATTCATGTCTATATTGATCAATTCAATCAGAAAGGGAAATCATGGAAAATTCAGAACAATTAAAAGAGGAAATTCACGAAAAATCCTTCCAAATATTCATCAAACCAAATCAAGCAAGTCATAAGTGAAATCAGAGAATAAGGGTTCGAATTTCCCCTATAAATTCACATGTTTCCTCATAGGAAAAATCATCCAACTCATTCGAAATCAACTAAAACCCTACAGTCAAATCAAAGAGCTTACAGTGTTGGATTGGAGCAGAAAGACATTCGGAGTCAAGCTAGAAAGCATCGCAAATCATCTGTAACAAAATCAAAGCCATCAGAACCTCAAACTGAAGAAACCCCAGCCGCCTTGTTTATTTGCTTGAAGAAATAAAGAAAAAGGGACGACAGATTTCTAATTGAAGCTACAAAGGGGGTGTTTTCATTTAAGGGCTTTGTAACGACCCAGATTTTTGAATAATTTATTTTAAATATTTAATATTATTTTAAATATTTAGTTGATAATATAAATGATATTTTATTATCAATTTAATATGGTCGTTTATATTTACATTCGAATTTAAATTTGAACATCAAATCACAGAGTTCAAAATAACGTTGTAATATTAGAAATGTCGGTTGTCACGTTAAATTAGCAGTTCGGAACCTCGAAATATATATATAATTAAACGGATAAAAACTAAATCTAAATCAAATCAAAGATTTATTCACATCAGTTCGAGCCACCCTAAGACTATACCAGGGCCGACCTAAAATTTTTATCAACGCAAACCTATCTCTCTCGAGCTGTATATTCTGTCTCCCAGCTTCAACACTCAAGCAAACAGAGATCTTAATGGCCTTGTACTCCTTGTCTCCCACCGTCGCGCCTATAAATGAACCATAGACCTTCGTTTATTTCACTATCCCTCAGAAATCCACTCAAGCCGATTAGCTCCGTTCTTTTCTCTTTTCTTTAGTCATTCGAAATATGATTTCCATCGTTTAATTAAAAAAAAAAAAAAAAACTAACAGAAAGGGGAAATCGCGATTTCCATTCACCGCTATTCGAAACCGTGACGGATCTTAGAGCGCAACGGCAAGTTGGAGGAGCATTTGCGATGGAAGGAGATAGGGATTTTCTTCGTTGATTCTTTGAGTGGCAGAGAAGGGTTTCCGACCTTGAAAAGTTAGTGCGATTGGAAACGAAGGGGTGATTTGGGGCTAGCGACGGTGATTAGAGGGGGTCCGACTGTGAGTTCGAGGAAGAAGATGGAAAATTTAGGGAAGTCACAGACTGGTAATGAACTTGAGGGGTGTGATGCTGATTTTTGAACGTGGATTTTGGGACAGAGGAGCTCAGGCATGATCAGAAAATGGTCTGTGATGCTTCGCTAAACAGTTTTGAGGTAGTATGGAAACTTTGTAGTGATAATCGGTCATAGTCCGATGGTAATGGGGATTGGGGTAAAGGCGTAGTGGTCGGGACGAGGGGTTTGCAGCAGTCGGTTAATGTCGATCTAAGCATTTTGGAAGGGTTCAGGTTGAGGCTGCAGATGACTTCCGTAAGCCGAGTCATGATGTAAAAGGAGAGTAGTGTGTAGCAGCAAGTTTTAGTGGAGGTTTACTCCAAGTATGTCGCTCGATTTAATGATGCAACGGGTTCTCGAGTCAAGGAGATAAGGTATACGTTATTTTTAAATTTTTACTTCATAGAATAGTATATTTATCCATTGTAGTGTCAAAATTTAAATAAAATAATCGTTTGGCCATTTAATTAAAATAAATAATGGTAGGTACAAAACTAATTTATTCAAGGCAATGCATATCAAAGATGATTGTAAATTAAGGAAGAAAGAGTTTGGAATTTAGGTATATTATTTTATGTTAATTAAATAAAAGTCGGATTATGTAAAGCGGAGAGAAAATAAATATATATAGTCGATATAAGTTGCATATTGATAAATACTACATTTAATTTATACAAGGTGCAAAATGTGAATGCAAGTCGGGTTGGAATCATAGCAGGAAAATGGGTTTGGATTTTCCCAGAATCAGATGGAATTTAAATCATACGTCTTCGATTCATTCCGGCAATTAAATATTCTGGTGAGTAAATCTCACTCACCTTTATAATTATTTTTATTTCGTTAAAAATAATTGTTTGTTGCTTGTGTGAATGTTTTCTGGTTATTTTATATATATTAGTTATTTAGGCTATATTATATATATATATATTGGGTTGATTGATTGGTTGGATTCCCGCAGTCTCATTAGCGGATGCCCGCAGTTCATAGCGGATGATTACCCTATACGCCCCACGCTATGATTAGTGGATGACCTTCTATACCGCGATATTCTGCCACGAAGCAGAATGGGTATTATTTATGTGCTAACATCTGTGGATGCAGGAAAACAGGTTGGAGGAATCCAACAGGATTCCTCAAAAAAAAATATTATCTGTTTGTTTATTTGTTTGCATATATATTGTTATATATGATGTGTTAGAAAAATAAACAATTGGTTGCTTTGTGTGTTTTACCACTGGGCTTAAGTAATGATATTTAAAAATATCGTAAAAAGAATATTGGAAATTTAAAAAGGGAAATTCTATTTTTAAATAGAATTTGAATTTTGAATGGGAATAAAAATATAAACTTGTTTTGAAAAATAAAACAAGTAGTTTCTTTATAAGCGAAGTTTATAAATAGTTCTTTTATAACGAAATTTAAAAATAGTTCTTTTATAACGAAGTTATAAATGAAGTGAAAAGAATTATCATTCGATAATTCAGAAATAGAAATACAAGTGTGAAATTGGGATTTGAAAAGGAATTTCAAATTAGGATTTGAAATGAAATTTTTAAATATATAAATCAAATGAAATTTGATTATAACATTTGAATAGTAGAATTCAAAGGAGTTTAAATATTTGAATTTTAAAAGGAGATTGAATATTAGAAATTCAAATAGAATTTGAATGGACGAAATTAGAATGGAAAAATAGAATTGGAATTCGGGAGATTAAAATAAAATTTGAATTCAAAAGGAATTCAAATAAAGAAATTCAAATAGAAATTTGAATGTAGAATTTCAAAATAAAATTTGAAATATAGAATTTCAAAGAAGAATTAAAAAGAATTGAAATATGGTATTTCAAGGAAGAAATTCAAATGTGAAATTTAAATAGAGATTTGAAATAGAAATTCAAATTTGAACATAGAATTTGAATAAAGAAATTCAAATAGGAATTTGAATATAGAATTTCGAAATAGAATTTGAAATAAACTTTGAAAATAGGATTTCAAAGTAGAATAGTAAATCCAAAGGGTTTGAAATGGAATTTGAATTCAAAGGAATTCAAATGGGTTCGAATAAAGAAATTCCAAGAGGATTTAAATATAAGATTTCAAATCGAAATTTAAAAGGGAGTTTAAATATTTAGATTCAAATATGATTTTCAAGTATAACCATTCAAAAGGGATTTGATTATAGAATTTAAAGTGGAATTTAATTCAAAGGATTTCAAAGGGAATTAAAAATGGAGTTTGAATATCTAAATTCAAGTATGGATTTCAAATATGGAAATTCAAAAAAAAGAGTTGAATTAAGGTGGAAGTCGAATAAAGAATTTGAAATGGAATTCGAATAAGGAATTTGAAATGGAATTCGAATAAAGGGTTTCAAATGGGATTGGAATACAGGATTTAAAACTATGGAATTTGAAATGTAAAGATTCAAATGAATTTGAAATATATATGAATATATATATAAAAGTGGAGTTGAATTCATTTTAAAACGAAGTTTAAAGTTTATATTTATAAATATAATTAAAACGAACTCGCCGCAGCGCTGCAGTTCGTAAAATAGCGATTCGAACTTCAATCGAATATACAGAACGCAATTGAAGTCGAAATTCTTTGAAACAAGAAACGTCAGGACCAGTTTGATAATAGTTTTCTAATGAAGGAGAAAAATCTGAATTTCGTCGTATAGATTTTGAGTTATGTCAAAATCAAATTTTCAGAAAAGCAGCACCAGAATCGTTTTAAAACCATAATGGTTTATTTAATTTTATAAAAGGTTTTTAAGCAAATAAAATCCGAAGCTTCTATTTAGAAAATTTCAGAGTTGAGGTGAAAAATATATGCGAATTCAAGTTGTGTAAATGAATATGATTTTTGAAATAGAAATCAGATTTTTGATTTATTGAATAGAGTTAACTAATTCGAATAGAAATTAGTTAACGAGATTTCGAATGAATATCGAGCTTTAAATAAGTGAATTCGATTTGAAAATTTATATTCGAAATCAAACAGAGAACTAGAATTGAAATTGAAATTCGATTTGGTTATGAACGAGTTAAATATTTTGTTCGAGCATGTTTTGTTCACAAAAAGTGAAATAGGCAAAAGGGCCAATTTTAAGAATAAATGGGCGAAACTGAATTCAAACGATTTGATGGTATTGAATTGAATTGCAAACAGGTGAATATGTGTTAAGCAGGTTTGGGATGAAGTATATGAAGTTATAAATGTAGTGCTCGACAAAAAGGTACATGTTTAATTCATATATGAGATTTTATGCGCCGTATCGGCAAGCCGCTTGGCTTTTCCTTTTTCTTTTTGATTGAGGAAGATACCGGGAAACTATTCGAAATTTCCCGATGCTCCCGATACAGGGGAGGTTATGGCGAAATTTTCCGGGAATTTAAGGAGTTAGAATATTTTTGACAATTAGAAATCTATATATCGATATATATAGAATTCGATAAGGAAACGAAATCAAGAATAGCGTAAAGGGCCAAGATTGGTTATTGAAACATTTGGGTAACAAATATTGATAGAGGAAATGGAAAAGAGATTTAATTAATGAAATAATTAATTAAAGAGCCCAGTGATTTGTTTGATATGTTTGGATGAACACTTGTTTTTATTCGATAGTTAAATCACAGACTATCGAAGTTTTGACCATCGTTGTCAATATGGAGAGACCGGTTGGATTATTATCCGAAGAACCACTCCGTATCGGCATAAGCGTTGCGAACCAAGTATGCTGAATATATTGAAGACGGAGTGAAGTGCAAGGGCTTTTCTAGTAATAGAAATAGTGCCTTCGGTGTCGTTCAATCCCAGAACGAACGTAAATGGACGAATGTCTGACAAAGTATTTCCAATGATCAAATGGGTTGGTCTGTATGAATATATATGGTTGCAACGGATTTATCCCTTAGCATAATATCCAGAATATTTGTGCAAACTCGACTAGTGATTAACGGATCTGACAATGTGGCATTCAAAGTGATTGTGTTATCAATGAATGGTAAGTATTCGTAGCCTCAGGCCTCAGCAACCGGGAAAGGACAAAAATCGGGCAGGCAGCATGGCTATGTGGGTCGCACCCATTAGGGTGTATAATCACCTATCTAGAGAAATTCCTTTTGTTTCTAAATCTATCAATTCTGCCATTCGGGAAACGGTGGTTTGAGTCCAACCGTTGGTGATATACATTCGATACACTCAAGCGAAATGAGTGGTCGGCCATGTGTGGGCCGGGTTGCAAGACGTTCTTGTTGAACCCAGGTGTATTCGCCTCTAGAGATACACTAGCGGAAGGTGGTTCCATACCTTGTCATGTTGGAAATCCAATCTCCAATAAGCGCCATGCGGTTTGTGATTTTATACTATTTATGTGGAGCGTGAGATGCAAGCGTTCTGCTATTTGGTTATTTATTTGATGTAGACATTACTATAATATCACTGGATTTGATATCAAAGTGTTTTGGGTTATAGTAAGGTAAAAGCCGTCCATGTTTATGTGTGGGCTGGTCTTACTATTATCTTTTCTTCTGAAAAGATTTTTAAAGTTAAACAAGTGGTTGGAGTTTACTCACACCAGTCCCATGACTGACCCAGAGTTTATTTTGTTTGTTTTCCCTAAACTCTTGGGTGCCCAAATTTGTACGGGCAGTCAAGTAGTCGGGATTGCACAGATTCACTTGAAGGAGCTGAAAGCAGGAGGCTTCACCAGTTAGCTATAGACTATCATATATTCCGCTGTGGACCTTGTTTGTATCTGGAAACAGGTTTTTATAACTGTTCCAGAAATGACTGTTGTGCTCTGATGATGGTATGTATATAAAGTTACTGATTTGTATTTCAAAAGTTATGTTATATAATATATTTTCTTCGTTCCGCTGTGAGTTTGTGATCTTTGTTTTCTTCTATTCTAATATTTCTTTCTTTCTATTTCTCATCCTCTAACTTCTTTCTAATAATGAGTCGTATTTCTGTGTTATTTGGGTTGGACGTGTGGTGTATTTAGTCAACTCAGATAGCTCGGATTTTCGGGTCGTTTCAGTTGGTATCAGAGCTTAGGTTGAGTGAATACCTAGGCTTGTGTGGCATGTGCTCATTAGAGATAGGGTCAGTAGTGCCCTAGAATGAGTTGAGCGTATATATACGAGAGAGCGTATTTGTAAGTGGATATAAAAGTTGTTTTATATTGTGTTGGCTAGTCTGTTGAGTGGTTTATGAATTCTGGTCGAATCGTGGGACGCCACGACGTCGATAGGAGTTTCTAAATACTTGAACAGAAGATTGGACACGATATAGTTTTAAAAAGGGTAAATGAAATAATTTTACCCAAAATTTCTATTTTGATATAGAAAGAATAATTTTCTAGAATTATTATTATATGGATGTGTTGATTGATATCATCATAATCAAATGAGATTATAAATTTAGAATGGTTATTTATAACCAAATAGAATTTGCATAGAAATTGAATATACAAATGAGATGAATTAGAATTTAATTCAAACCAGAATTGAGAATTCAAAATCCTGGGAAATTTAAAAAAATATTTTTCAAAGTATATTAAAATAATATAGATTTGTTTTAAAGGATTTGAAAGAAAATCATGGACTTTTGAAATAATAAAGCACTAAACTCACTTCAGTGGCTGGGAAATAATTCTGATTGCAACATCATCAGTATTCATTTCCGAGTTTCTAAGTGATGGATTGCTACCTTAGAAAATTTTTGATGGAAATTTGTTTTGAAAGAAAACAAGTAAATTGAAAATTCAAATGTTTTGAATTGAGATGAAAATAAATATATGTATATATTTATGGGATTTCAAAAGAATTTGAAAAGAAAAACCCTGGGAATTGAAATTCTGGAATTGGAATTTAACTTAAGCTAGCTAAATGGGTCGAAGTGAATGAATTGATTAAAATCAATTTGAATAGGTTTAATGGAATATAGATTGGATATAAATGGATTGATCGCAGATCATTCAAATCAAATGTGTGAAGACCAAAAGTTTTGGTTGGAGTTAATTTGTTGAAGTATGAGGAGTTGAGTTTCAACATGAGTAAGATCTTGAAAAATAATGGATTTGTGCCATTTTCCTACTTTAGCAATTTCGAGGACGAAATTATTTTAAGGGGGAAAGAATGTAACGACCCAGATTTTTGAATAATTTATTTTAAATATTTAATATTATTTTAAATATTTAGTTGATAATATAAATGATATTTTATTATCAATTTAATATGGTCGTTTATATTTACATTCGAATTTAAATTTGAACATCAAATCACAGAGTTCAAAATAACGTTGTAATATTAGAAATGTCGGTTGTCACGTTAAATTAGCAGTTCGGAACCTCGAAATATATATATAATTAAACGGATAAAAACTAAATCAAAATCAAATCAAAGATTTATTCACATCAGTTCGAGCCACCCTAAGACTATACCAGGGCCGACCTAAAATTTTTATCAACGCAAACCTATCTCTCTCGAGCTGTATATTCTGTCTCCCAGCTTCAACACTCAAGCAAACAGAGATCTTAATGGCCTTGTACTCCTTGTCTCCCACCGTCGCGCCTATAAATGAACCATAGACCTTCGTTTATTTCACTATCCCTCAGAAATCCACTCAAGCCGATTAGCTCCGTTCTTTTCTCTTTTCTTTAGTCATTCGAAATATGATTTCCATCGTTTAATTTAAAAAAAAAAAAAAAAAACTAACAGAAAGGGGAAATCGCGATTTCCATTCACCGCTATTCGAAACCGTGACGGATCTTAGAGCGCAACGGCAAGTTGGAGGAGCATTTGCGATGGAAGGAGATAGGGATTTTCTTCGTTGATTCTTTGAGTGGCAGAGAAGGGTTTCCGACCTTGAAAAGTTAGTGCGATTGGAAACGAAGGGGTGATTTGGGGCTAGCGACGGTGATTAGAGGGGGTCCGACTGTGAGTTCGAGGAAGAAGATGGAAAATTTGGGGAAGTCACAGACTGGTAATGAACTTGAGGGGTGTGATGCTGATTTTTGAACGTGGATTTTGGGACAGAGGAGCTCAGGCATGATCAGAAAATGGTCTGTGATGCTTCGCTAAACAGTTTTGAGGTAGTATGGAAACTTTGTAGTGATAATCGGTCATAGTCCGATGGTAATGGGGATTGGGGTAAAGGCGTAGTGGTCGGGACGAGGGGTTTGCAGCAGTCGGTTAATGTCGATCTAAGCATTTTGGAAGGGTTCAGGTTGAGGCTGCAGATGACTTCCGTAAGCCGAGTCATGATGTAAAAGGAGAGTAGTGTGTAGCAGCAAGTTTTAGTGGAGGTTTACTCCAAGTATGTCGCTCGATTTAATGATGCAACGGGTTCTCGAGTCAAGGCGATAAGGTATACGTTATTTTTAAATTTTTACTTCATAGAATAGTATATTTATCCATTGTAGTGTCAAAATTTAAATAAAATAATCGTTTGGCCATTTAATTAAAATAAATAATGGTAGGTACAAAACTAATTTATTCAAGGCAATGCATATCAAAGATGATTGTAAATTAAGGAAGAAAGAGTTTGGAATTTAGGTATATTATTTTATGTTAATTAAATAAAAGTCGGATTATGTAAAGCGGAGAGAAAATAAATATATATAGTCGATATAAGTTGCATATTGATAAATACTACATTTAATTTATACAAGGTGCAAAATGTGAATGCAAGTCGGGTTGGAATCATAGCAGGAAAATGGGTTTGGATTTTCCCAGAATCAGATGGAATTTAAATCATACGTCTTCGATTCATTCCGGCAATTAAATATTCTGGTGAGTAAATCTCACTCACCTTTATAATTATTTTTATTTCGTTAAAAATAATTGTTTGTTGCTTGTGTGAATGTTTTCTGGTTATTTTATATATATTAGTTATTTAGGCTATATTATATATATATATATTGGGTTGATTGATTGGTTGGATTCCCGCAGTCTCATTAGCGGATGCCCGCAGTTCATAGCGGATGATTACCCTATACGCCCCACGCTATGATTAGTGGATGACCTTCTATACCGCGATATTCTGCCACGAAGCAGAATGGGTATTATTTATGTGCTAACATCTGTGGATGCAGGAAAACAGGTTGGAGGAATCCAACAGGATTCCTCAAAAAAATATATTATCTGTTTGTTTATTTGTTTGCATATATATTGTTATATATGATGTGTTAGAAAAATAAACAATTGGTTGCTTTGTGTGTTTTACCACTGGGCTTAAGTAATGATATTTAAAAATATCGTAAAAAGAATATTGGAAATTTAAAAAGGGAAATTCTATTTTTAAATAGAATTTGAATTTTGAATGGGAATAAAAATATAAACTTGTTTTGAAAAATAAAACAAGTAGTTTCTTTATAAGCGAAGTTTATAAATAGTTCTTTTATAACGAAATTTAAAAATAGTTCTTTTATAACGAAGTTATAAATGAAGTGAAAAGAATTATCATTCGATAATTCAGAAATAGAAATACAAGTGTGAAATTGGGATTTGAAAAGGAATTTCAAATTAGGATTTGAAATGAAATTTTTAAATATATAAATCAAATGAAATTTGATTATAACATTTGAATAGTAGAATTCAAAGGAGTTTAAATATTTGAATTTTAAAAGGAGATTGAATATTAGAAATTCAAATAGAATTTGAATGGACGAAATTAGAATGGAAAAATAGAATTGGAATTCGGGAGATTAAAATAAAATTTGAATTCAAAAGGAATTCAAATAAAGAAATTCAAATAGAAATTTGAATGTAGAATTTCAAAATAAAATTTGAAATATAGAATTTCAAAGAAGAATTAAAAAGAATTGAAATATGGTATTTCAAGGAAGAAATTCAAATGTGAAATTTAAATAGAGATTTGAAATAGAAATTCAAATTTGAACATAGAATTTGAATAAAGAAATTCAAATAGGAATTTGAATATAGAATTTCGAAATAGAATTTGAAATAAACTTTGAAAATAGGATTTCAAAGTAGAATAGTAAATCCAAAGGGTTTGAAATGGAATTTGAATTCAAAGGAATTCAAATGGGTTCGAATAAAGAAATTCCAAGAGGATTTAAATATAAGATTTCAAATCGAAATTTAAAAGGGAGTTTAAATATTTAGATTCAAATATGATTTTCAAGTATAACCATTCAAAAGGGATTTGATTATAGAATTTAAAGTGGAATTTAATTCAAAGGATTTCAAAGGGAATTAAAAATGGAGTTTGAATATCTAAATTCAAGTATGGATTTCAAATATGGAAATTCAAAAAAAAGAGTTGAATTAAGGTGGAAGTCGAATAAAGAATTTGAAATGGAATTCGAATAAGGAATTTGAAATGGAATTCGAATAAAGGGTTTCAAATGGGATTGGAATACAGGATTTAAAACTATGGAATTTGAAATGTAAAGATTCAAATGAATTTGAAATATATATGAATATATATATAAAAGTGGAGTTGAATTCATTTTAAAACGAAGTTTAAAGTTTATATTTATAAATATAATTAAAACGAACTCGCCGCAGCGCTGCAGTTCGTAAAATAGCGATTCGAACTTCAATCGAATATACAGAACGCAATTGAAGTCGAAATTCTTTGAAACAAGAAACGTCAGGACCAGTTTGATAATAGTTTTCTAATGAAGGAGAAAAATCTGAATTTCGTCGTATAGATTTTGAGTTATGTCAAAATCAAATTTTCAGAAAAGCAGCGCCAGAATCGTTTTAAAACCATAATGGTTTATTTAATTTTATAAAAGGTTTTTAAGCAAATAAAATCCGAAGCTTCTATTTAGAAAATTTCAGAGTTGAGGTGAAAAATATATGCGAATTCAAGTTGTGTAAATGAATATGATTTTTGAAATAGAAATCAGATTTTTGATTTATTGAATAGAGTTAACTAATTCGAATAGAAATTAGTTAACGAGATTTCGAATGAATATCGAGCTTTAAATAAGTGAATTCGATTTGAAAATTTATATTCGAAATCAAACAGAGAACTAGAATTGAAATTGAAATTCGATTTGGTTATGAACGAGTTAAATATTTTGTTCGAGCATGTTTTGTTCACAAAAAGTGAAATAGGCAAAAGGGCCAATTTTAAGAATAAATGGGCGAAACTGAATTCAAACGATTTGATGGTATTGAATTGAATTGCAAACAGGTGAATATGTGTTAAGCAGGTTTGGGATGAAGTATATGAAGTTATAAATGTAGTGCTCGACAAAAAGGTACATGTTTAATTCATATATGAGATTTTATGCGCCGTATCGGCAAGCCGCTTGGCTTTTCCTTTTTCTTTTTGATTGAGGAAGATACCGGGAAACTATTCGAAATTTCCCGATGCTCCCGATACAGGGGAGGTTATGGCGAAATTTTCCGGGAATTTAAGGAGTTAGAATATTTTTGACAATTAGAAATCTATATATCGATATATATAGAATTCGATAAGGAAACGAAATCAAGAATAGCGTAAAGGGCCAAGATTGGTTATTGAAACATTTGGGTAACAAATATTGATAGAGGAAATGGAAAAGAGATTTAATTAATGAAATAATTAATTAAAGAGCCCAGTGATTTGTTTGATATGTTTGGATGAACACTTGTTTTTATTCGATAGTTAAATCACAGACTATCGAAGTTTTGACCATCGTTGTCAATATGGAGAGACCGGTTGGATTATTATCCGAAGAACCACTCCGTATCGGCATAAGCGTTGCGAACCAAGTATGCTGAATATATTGAAGACGGAGTGAAGTGCAAGGGCTTTTCTAGTAATAGAAATAGTGCCTTCGGTGTCGTTCAATCCCAGAACGAACGTAAATGGACGAATGTCTGACAAAGTATTTCCAATGATCAAATGGGTTGGTCTGTATGAATATATATGGTTGCAACGGATTTATCCCTTAGCATAATATCCAGAATATTTGTGCAAACTCGACTAGTGATTAACGGATCTGACAATGTGGCATTCAAAGTGATTGTGTTATCAATGAATGGTAAGTATTCGTAGCCTCAGGCCTCAGCAACCGGGAAAGGACAAAAATCGGGCAGGCAGCATGGCTATGTGGGTCGCACCCATTAGGGTGTATAATCACCTATCTAGAGAAATTCCTTTTGTTTCTAAATCTATCAATTCTGCCATTCGGGAAACGGTGGTTTGAGTCCAACCGTTGGTGATATACATTCGATACACTCAAGCGAAATGAGTGGTCGGCCATGTGTGGGCCGGGTTGCAAGACGTTCTTGTTGAACCCAGGTGTATTCGCCTCTAGAGATACACTAGCGGAAGGTGGTTCCATACCTTGTCATGTTGGAAATCCAATCTCCAATAAGCGCCATGCGGTTTGTGATTTTATACTATTTATGTGGAGCGTGAGATGCAAGCGTTCTGCTATTTGGTTATTTATTTGATGTAGACATTACTATAATATCACTGGATTTGATATCAAAGTGTTTTGGGTTATAGTAAGGTAAAAGCCGTCCATGTTTATGTGTGGGCTGGTCTTACTATTATCTTTTCTTCTGAAAAGATTTTTAAAGTTAAACAAGTGGTTGGAGTTTACTCACACCAGTCCCATGACTGACCCAGAGTTTATTTTGTTTGTTTTCCCTAAACTCTTGGGTGCCCAAATTTGTACGGGCAGTCAAGTAGTCGGGATTGCACAGATTCACTTGAAGGAGCTGAAAGCAGGAGGCTTCACCAGTTAGCTATAGACTATCATATATTCCGCTGTGGACCTTGTTTGTATCTGGAAACAGGTTTTTATAACTGTTCCAGAAATGACTGTTGTGCTCTGATGATGGTATGTATATAAAGTTACTGATTTGTATTTCAAAAGTTATGTTATATAATATATTTTCTTCGTTCCGCTGTGAGTTTGTGATCTTTGTTTTCTTCTATTCTAATATTTCTTTCTTTCTATTTCTCATCCTCTAACTTCTTTCTAATAATGAGTCGTATTTCTGTGTTATTTGGGTTGGACGTGTGGTGTATTTAGTCAACTCAGATAGCTCGGATTTTCGGGTCGTTTCAGGCTTTTTGTTTTAATTTTTAATGTACTTTGTTTAGTTCTATTTGAAAAACAATCTGTGGTTTACTAGTTACGTCCGTAAAACTAGGGTTTACAGATTACGGTTTTGTGATCTGGGAAAAATCTGGTCTAGGGATTTTAGATCAGTCTAAGACTTCGAGCGTAGGTTTAAATCAGTAGCAGGTGTTGCAAGTTTGCAAAACTCTTTAGGCGGTAGCAGGGTTTGCATGTTTATTGAGTGTTTGTAAGCACGAGACTGTTTTAAATCCTAATAGATATCTTAGTAATGCAGCAGTAGGCACAGTTTGCCGAAGCTGGGTAATTTCTGTGGGTTTCTTTTATTGCATTCCTTATTATTCTGTGACTATTCTAAATATTGGATAAACCCTATTCACCTCCCTTCTAGGGTTAATCTTGATCCTACAGGCTCTGTGGCGTGACTCAGTAGAGATGGGGTTAGTAATACCTTAGATTGAGTTGAGTGTATATATACGAGTGAGCGTATTTGTTATTTGATATAAAAATAATTTTATATTGTGGAGATTCATTGGTTGAGTTGTTTATGGGTTCTGGTCGATCAGTTTGATCCACTGTATTGGTAGGAGTTTATAAACACTCGAATATGATGGATCGACACGATATGTTTTGAAAAGAGGGTAAATTAAAATAAGTTTACCCAAGGTATATCTTGATATAGAGAAGATATATATATCAAAATTATAATATAGTGGATATATTGGTTGTTATTATAATCGAGTAAGATTATAAATTAAATGGTTATGTAAATAACCAATCAGAATTCATATAAGTGAAATACGTGGAATCAGATAAGTTAAATCTAAAATTTAAACCAAAAATGGAATTAAAATTCTGGAAAATTGGATAAGTGTTTGTAAATGGATTTGGATTAAAAATAAGGAAAATTTAAGATCCTGGGAGATTTTAAATTATTTTACAAGCAGTGTGAATTATATTTTGAAATGAATTTCAAAGTGGAAATGTTTAGAAATGGTTTTATAGTATTGAACTCACTTCGATCACTAGAAAATATATTCTGATGATGACAGCTGCATCATCAGTATTCATTTTCGAGTTGTAAGTGACGAATTACTACCAGAGATACTATTTTGAATTTGTTATGGGAAAGACAAGTTGTGTTGAATTTCAAAATGGGATTTATAATATAGAATTTGAATAGAATTTGATATATAGAATTTGAATAATAGAATTGGATATGTAGATTTGAATAATAGAAGTGATATAAAATTTGAATAGAAATTGAATAGAATTAACTAAGTCGAAGAGGAATTAGTTAATCGAGTTTTGAATTTGAAGTTGAACTTTGAAAGGTGAATTGGATTTGTAAATGGATATTCGAAATCGAATATAGAACTTAAATTTGAAATTTGGATTCAAATTAGTTAATAAGCAAGTTAAAACATATTTGAACATGTCATGTTCAAATATAAAAGTGAAATAGACTAAAGAGTTAATTAACAAATTGATTAATGAATTGAGTTAAAACGATCAGGTATAGTTAAAATAGATTGGGTAGGTATAAACATACATGAGATAGGTATGGATAAGGTATAAAGGTATATAAATAGAATGCCAACAAAAGGTATGTATTTAATTCATATATGAGATTTTATGCGCCGTATCGGCTAGCCGATTGGCTTTTTCTTTTTCTTTTGGATTGGTGAGGGCCATGGGAGGCTATTTGAAATATCCCGATGCTCCTGGTACAAAGGAGGTTATGGTGAATTTTTCCGGGAATTTAAGGAGTTAGAATAATTTTAAGATAATTTGATAGTTAGAAATCAACGTATCGATATATATATAGAAGTCGATGAGGAAACGAACTTAGAAATAGAATAGTAAAATCAAAAAGGAAGACTAAGAATAAAATCTAGTCATAATAGAAAGAGGAAGCGTGTACGTGTTTAGAAGTGAATAAGTAGTTGTGTGGTATTGATTATTCGAGTAAGTAGTCATATCTGTTTTGACGTTATCAATGTTATTCAGTCAAGGTCTGAGAGTTACTTATACCCCAACTTGATTGATTTCATTATTAACAAATAAATAGTAAGATTTCAGGCTCGAAGATCAATGTTGAATAAGAGTTAGTTGAATATAATATTTGGGTTGTCGTAACTATGTTTTACACAACATCCGTTTTAACCCAAATAAGTGTAAGCTTGTAAATATAATAAAGAATATTTCCTAAGTACAGAAATAAACGAGATTGGAAAAGAGATAAGTAATTGGACTTTTTTCCAATTATAAATAGCATATATTTTCTAAAGTTTAGAAAATAAAGGAAGGCGATATTCGGAAATGTTTTCCAAATAACATAAAAGGCCAGTATGGTTATTGAAAATATTTGGTTAACAAATATTGATAAAGAAATAGAGAAGTGAATGGAATATTAATTAAGGGCTCAGTGACATGTTCAAAAGGAAAATTTGATTTTTGACAAGTGTAAGCTGTTTAAAAACTCCCAGGGAAAGACTGTTTGAATTAAAAACCAATTTAACAGAAATTTGTGAAATCAAATTTGAATTAAAGTAAAGCCAGTAAATTGGTAACTGAGATTGAATTAGAATGATATCAAGACAAATTGGATTGTGAGATTCAAATTTGAAGTGTAATGTGATAATCAAGTTAAGAGTTGGGGATCAAGAGCGAAACTTGAGTTTTGAAATGAAATTTTGGCTCGGTAAAAAGCGAATGGTTTGGTTGGAGATAAAAGTGATTTCAGAAATTGGTTGGGATAACATTGGTATATGCTGAGTTGATAGCATATGGAAGTGATAGAGTTGATATGCCGGAAAAAGGTACAAGTTTATATTTCTATTGGATATAGGATTTATGAGCCGAATTAGCAAGCCGCTTGACTGTTTGATTTACTTTTGGGTTGGAGATGGCTCAGAGAGGCGAGTTGGAGTTTGACCTATTGACCAGTACAAAGGAGGAGCTGGCAAAAAAATTCGAAAAGTTAAGGCGTTAGAAAATTTCCAGAATTTTTGAAAATTTTCGTTGATAAGAATTAATTAATAATTTAATTGAAATTAAATTGTTTCAGTTGAAACTGAAGTTAAGAAGTGAACAAATATGTTCTAACCAGTCGATAGGGTCGTTCTCTACCTTAGCAATTTCGAGGACGAAATTATTTTAAGTGGGGAAGAATGTAATGACCCACATTCGCAGAGGGTATTATAACTAATTTATTTAATTATATAAATAGTGATATAGTGAATTAAATGGTGGTTTAATTAAATAATGGTGAATATTTAATTTTAAATAATAATTTAAATAATATTTTAATTCTGAATTAATCATAATTGGCAGAAATGGCGATATGGTGTGAACTAGATCATCTGTGATATTTAATTCAATTTAGAATTGAATTTGAATAAAGAATATATTATATAAACGACCGTTTGAACGTATAATTATATTATAATTAAAATCGAGCTTGAAATGGCGCTGCAGTTCGTTAATTGGCGATTTGAACTTCAACTGAATGTATAGGGTTCGTTTTAAATCGGATTTCTGTGAAACAAGAAACATACGGAGCTGGTGGAGTATATCTTTCTAGTGGAAGGGAAAGATCGTGATTTCATCGGGTAGATTTTGATTTACGTCTAAATCAAATTTCAGAAAAGTCGCTGTGGAACTCCTTTATAATTTATAAAGGAATTATTTATATTTTAAAAAAGGAATTTCATTTTAAATCGAATATCGATTTAATCGGGAGTTGAAATATGAAGTTAGAAATCCATAGAGGAATATTCTTAAGCTGTATGATATTCCACAATGAACATAGACGATAATATAAATTTATTTATATTTAATTTAATTATATTTAAATATATTTATATATTTTAATGGGTTATTTAGGACTTTAAAAATAGCCACTTTTACAAACGACCTCAGAATTCAGCGAAACTAATTTTGTTAGATCCGCAATATCATATTATTGTTAGATTCCATGTTCCGTGATTTTTGAAGTCAGTATGTGGCCGTACCGATTTTTAATGTGAAATACAGTCGATAAATTGACCTTTAAAAATAGGTTGTGTGAGCATACGAAGTCGGAATTCGACGAAACCAGTTTCGTTGGGACCGTAATGTCGAGCAGTAGCTGCGTGTCAATTTTCATGATTTTTAGGCATCGTGTGTATTCGTGGGGATTTTTAGAGTGCATAAGCCAATATAAAATAAATATAATATAATATCTAAACCAAGATTTGTGGACAACTAAGCTGCCACATCCTTTATTGTTCAGCCACACAAATTCTTTCACCCTTATATAAGTTTTTTTGAGCCACCAGAAATGTTTTCACTTCTCCAGTAAACATTTCGATTTTTCCAAAATTCTACAAATCATAATAAAAATTTAAAAATCATTGGATATACATATATGGGATCCTCGTGTATTTCCGGTCACTTCTATACTGTTCTAAACTAGTGCGATGCACTTTCGTGAAATGCTCGAGATGTACAGAGCGACTAGGGTTGGCAAAATCTCGAAATTTGGTGTGTCGATTCATGTAATGGAGGATAGTTTTGGGATGAGGGTTGAAAACCGCAGGTCGTGTGAGTTTCTGGTGGAGTTCGGTGACTGAAATGATCGTACGATGCACTGTAACAGTGCGGGAATGGTTCGAGCTCTTCGGGTATGATGACATCGAGTTCGACACTTTGGGGACGAGGGAGAGGAGGAGAGGATGAGGAGATCGATGGTGTGCTTAGTTTAGAGGATGGCGGACTGTAGAAGGAGGGATGGATGGAAGAAATCGGCAGAAATGGTGTGTGTTGGCTACAGGATGATTGCGAGTTCAATCGGGGAAGAAAGCAAAAGCATTCGGGCCTGGAATATAAGGGAGATGGGCCAAGACAAGTGAGGGGTGAGGCCCAAATCATAATTGTTTTAAGTGTTTAATTTATTTAAAAATGTATTGAAACTTGTAAATAAAATATCGGGGTCATACGATATCAGAATTTCAAACCGTTGGATCCGTTGGGATCGTATGGACGGACACTACACACTGGAAGTGACGGGGAGCGAATCCGACCTCATTACAATTTGTGGCGAAATAAATTGTCCGATATGAATCAACGACAATAATCGTTAATTAACGATGATAGTCCCATGTGAGTAAATCTCACTAACTCTGAACAGTTTATAATTTCATGTTGTATTTATAGAACAGTTAAATATTGGTTGATTGACTGTGTGTTGACTATTTGATTGAACTGCTAGTCAGTTAGTTGAATTACTATATTGATTCTGTTTAACAGAATATATCATATGGAACTGAAAGTGATGTTGATTTTATTGTGTAATATCTGTGGATGCAGGGAGAGAGGTTGGAGGAATCCAACTGGATTCCTCAACATTTATTTTACTGTTTTTCATATATTGTGATAAATGATGTGTTTTATAATCTGTAATGGATTATGTGTGTTAGAATGATATTGATCCTTGTTATTCGATATTTTAAATATCATAAAAGACCCTGGGATGTAAGAAGAATTATTTCAATGTATATTGAAATAAAGGAATTTTATAAAATCAATCGATTTTATAAAAAGGAAATATTTTCGAAAGTAAATAAAAGGGAAATGTTTATAAAACGAATAGAGTTTTATAAAGGGGAAAAATGTTGATAAAACGAATAGAATAGAATAAAGGAATATCTATTTAGAGAATAAATAGGATGAAGGAATATTTATTTAGTAAATAAATAGAATTATAAAAGGAATATTTTGTTGGAAACTAAATAGGATTATAAAAGGAAACTAACGAGATAAAAAGGGGTTAATCAAACGTAGTTTGTCAAAAGGAGTTAATCAAATGTAGTTTATCAAAAGGAGTTAATCAGACATAGTTATTTAGGATAAGTTACCATTTAGCACGACTGCTAGCGTAATTCGCCGGGCTGCAGATAGCCTACGGCGGTCGGATGTTTCCTGAGGGAATCAGGCATAACCATTGTGATCACTGCGATCTAGAGTCAAGCGAATGGAGTTAAATCGAATATAGTTATTCGAAATAAAGTTAAAACAGATATTAGTTATTCGTATTAGAGTAAATCAAATAGAGTTAATCGAATAGAGGTAAAGAAATAGAGTTAAACAAGATTAGAAACTGACTAGAGATTAGTTAAGTTGATTAGTTTTCTGAGTATCGATCTGATGTTGGTTTCGGCCTTCGGGGTTTATACTTAGAGAATTGTTCTCCTACTAGTTTACAGTCAAAGACTGATAGTTGTAGAAAGAATAGTGATACGTCAATAAGTTATGGAAATGTTTTCCAGCGTTAACATATATTTTCTAAACATAGAAAATAAGGAAATATATATATATATATATGATTGATGGATAGAATTTCCATTTGGAAATAATATTGATGTTTGCACACGTGTTTTTCTTTGATAGTTAAATCACAGAATATCGAAGTTTTGACCATTTTAACGTTGTTAATATGGAGAGACCGGTTGGATTATTATCCAAAGAACCACTCTGTATTGGTATAAGCATTGCGAATCATATATGCCAAAGATAATTGAAGGCGGAGTATAAGTGCAAGGGCTATTGTATAAGTCTTAGATAATAGTGCCTAAGATGGATGTACTGAATAGTGCCTTCGGTTCATCCTGTTCCTGGATGACTTGTATGGACTGATGTCTGACAGAGTATTTCCAGACGATCACATATATTGATTTCTCCAACCGTACCAAGAGTGGAAGCAGAGAAGGAAACTTCTTTTAGCTAGCACATAATGTATGGTTGAGGACGTCAATCGGTGATTTGATGGATTTGACGATGTGGCATTCAAAGTGAATCTGGTGTGATGATGAAGCGTAACTTCTAGCCTCACATCCGGTAAATGACAGAAATCGGGCAGGCAGCATGGCTAAGTCGGTCGCTCCGAAGTAGGGCGTATAATCACCTGATCTAGAGTTTCATTTACTTCTAAAAATTTATTGTTGATGCTGTCCCATTCGGGAAACGCTTGCTGATCCCAACCATTGGTGATATACATTCGATACACTCAAGCGAAATGAGTGGTCGGTTATGTGTGGCCGGGTTGCAAGATGTTCTTGTTGAACCCAGTGTATTCCTTTCTAGAGGTACACTAGCGAAAGGTGGTTCCATACCTTGTCATAGTTGGAAATCCATTACCCAATACGTGCTTGCAGTTTTGATTGTATACTATATATGTAGAACGTGAGATGAAAGTCTTTATGCTAGATGATTATTATATGGTGGTTGATAGACATTATTATAATATCAAAAGGTTTTTGCTATAAAGATAATTTGGATTCTCATAAGGGAAAAACCCGTTCCGTTATACGGCGTGGTCTTATGAGATATCGTTTACTTGTTCAAACTGTTTTAAACTGTTTTACTCATACCAGTCCCATGACCGACCCGGAGTTTATTTGTTTTGTTTTCCCTAAACTCTTGGGTGCCTAAATTTGTACGGGCAGTCAAGTAGTCGGGATTTTACAGATATACTTTGAGAGCTTGGAGCAGGAGGCTTCAGGATTATATAGCTATAGTTATTTCCGCTGTGTTGTAAGTGTTGTACTATGATAATGTTAGTGTATACATATAATGATTTGATTTCAAGGATATGTTATCTATTATATGTTGTTTCGTTCTGTTGTGAGATTCGTGTTACTCTGATGTTGTGTGTTCTTCTTCTTCTATTCTAATTTTCTATCTTATCTATTCTCACCCTCTAATTTCTTTCATTAATAACCCGTTATTTTCGATCCTTGGATGTTCGATATGTGTTGTATATCGGATAACCAAGATCGCTAAATTTTCGGGTCATTACAACATCGGTGGACCGGCCCTGACGATCCAAGAGCCCACCTGAGTCTGGGTCCTGAGACACGGGCTAGAGCGTCTTGAAGCGGTAAGGACTATCTTTTGCCTTGGTTCATGACGGAAATCCAATTTCCAAATACGTGACTGTGCGGTTTTGATTGTATACCTATATATGGCGACATGATATATGGTACCCATGTGTAATGACCCGGATTTTTAGCGACTTTGGTTATCGACATAAACACGATGTCGATAACCAAAACATCGAAAAATCCTGGTAATTAGTGAAAGAAATTAGAGGGTGAGGAAAGATAAGATAGAAACTTAGAATAGAAGAAGAAGAAGAACACAATATCAGAGTAACACGAATCTCACAGCGGAACGAATAAATATATTTCATAACATAACTTTGAAATACAAATCTGTACTTGAATATACATATCATTGTCAAAGTACATCACTTACAACACAGCGGAAAAAACTATAGCTATAATCTTGAAGCCTCCTTCTCCAGCTCTTCAATTGCATCTGTAAATCCCGACTACTTGACTGCCCGTACAAATTTAGGCACCCAAGAGTTTAGGGAAAACAAAACAAAATAAACTCCGGGTCAGTCATGGGACTAGTATGAGTAAAACAGTTCCAACAAGTAATCGATATCTCATAAGACCACGCCGTATAACGGAACGGGTTTTTCCCTTATGAGAATCCAAATTATCTCTATATCAAAACCTTTTGATATTATAATAATGTCTATCAACCAAAATATAATAATCATCTAGCAGAACCGCTTTCATCTCACGTTCTACATATATAGTATACAATCAAAACCGCAAGCACGCATTGGGTAATGGATTTCCAACTATGACAAGGTATGGAAACACCTTTCGCTAGTGTACCTATAGAAAGGAATACACTGGGTTGAACAAGAACATCTTGCAACCCGGCCACACATGACCGACCACTCATTTCGCTTGAGCGTATCGAATGTATATCACCAACAGTTGGGATCAGCAACCGTTTCCTGAATGGGACAGCACCAACAATAGATTTTTAGAAGTAAATGAAACTCTAGATCAGGTGATTATACACCCTACTTCGGTGCGACCGACTTAGCCATGCTGCCTGCCCGATTTCTGTCATTTACCGGATGATGAGGCTAGAAGCTACGCTTTATCATCACACCAGATTCACTTTGAATGTCACATCATCAAATCCATCAAATCACCGATTGACGTCCTCAACCATACATTATGTGTTAGCTAAAAGAAGTTTCCTTCTCCGCTTCCACTCTTGGTACGGTTGGAGAAATCAATATACGTGATCGTCTGGAAATACTCTGTCAGACAACCATCCATACAAGTCATCCAGGAACAGGATGAACCGAAGGCACTATTCTGTAAACAGGATAGCCCTTGCATAACTCCGTCTTCAATTTCCTTTGGCATATATGATTCGCCACGCCTATGCCAATACATAGTGGTTCTTTGGATATTAATCCAACCGGTCTCTCCATATTAACAACGTTAAAATGGTCAAAAACTTCGATAGTCTGTGATTTAACTATCGAAGAAAAACAGGTGTGCAACCAACGATATTATTTCCAAATGGAAATTATATCGATCAAACATCATTTAACATTCATCTCCTTAGTTCATTTTTCATCTCCTGTTTCCCTATATTCAACATTTCTTGTTTTCTAAATGTAGAAAATATGTGTTATTACCATTGGAAAACATTTCCATTTCTTGTTTTCTTTATTTGAAAACATTTCTGGTTTCTTATTTGGAAAACATTTCCAAAGCTTCTTCGTTGGACTTAGACAGATGTTTAAACAAACCATCGCGATGCCAACTCAAACCATTTCCTTTACTGCCGAACCTTAACTATTCCTTAGTTAAAAACGAATCCAATCAAGTTGGGGTAGAACTACCTCTCAGACCTTAACTGAACAACATTTCTAACCTTGAAAATAGGCAAAGTTCACCTTATATTCCTTTTACTAACTTCCTTACTTAACCCTCCTTCGAATAGCTATATTCGATTAACTCTTTTCACTTAACTCTATTCGATTAACCCTTATCAATTAACTCTATTGGACTAACACTATGGATTAACTCTATTTGACTAACGCTATTGATTTACTCATTTCACTTAACTCCTTTCGAATAAACTATATTCGATAACTCCTTTTACTTTCTTCGAATAAACTATATTCGATTAACTCCTTTTACTTTCTTCGAATAAACTATATTCGATTAACTCCTTTTCTTTATTCTCTAATCGATTAACTAACATCGATTCACTCCTTTTCTTTATTCTCTAATCGATTTACTAACATCGATTAACTCCTTTTAAATTTATTCTCTAATCGATTAACTAACATCGATTAACTCCTTTTCTTTCTATTCGAATAAACTATATTCGATTAACTCATTTGCTTTAACTCTAATCGATTAACTAACATCGATTAACTCCTTTTCTTTCTATTCGAATAAACTATATTTGATTAACTCATTTGCTTTAACTCTAATCGATTAACTAACATCGATTAACTCCTTTTACTTTCTATTCGAATAAACTATATTCGATTAACTCATTTTCTTTAACTCTAATCGATTAACTAACATCGATTAACTCCTTTTACTTTCTATTCATTTATAAAGATATACTTTTAGTAACGGTTCTTCACTTTACAATTTATTTCCTTTTATTCTAACTTATCCTTTGATTTTATAAATATTTGTTTTGTAAAAACCCTTTTCCTTTTCTATATAAAATCCATCGATTTTATATAAATAATTCATTTTCAAAATACACTTTGAAAATATTCTTTTATCAACATTCGGTATGTTATGGTATTCAACATATCAAATCACCGATTGATCAGTATCGTCCCAACACATATAATTGACAACAGATTATATATCACATCATATATCACAATATATGAAAAACAGTAAAATAAATATTGAGGAACCCAGTTGGGTTCCTCCAACCTGTTTCCCTGCATCACAGATGTTAAACAATATAGATAACATCACTTTCAGTTCCATATGATATATTCTGTTAAACAGAATCAATATAGAAATTCAAACAAGTGACTAGCAGTTCAATCAAACAGTCAACACACAGTCAATCAGCTAATATCTAACAGTTCTAAAAATACAACATGAAATTATAAACTGTTCAGAGTTAGTGAGATTTACTCACATTGGCGCGTTAACCGTTTAAATAACGGTTTGCGTTATTTGATTCAGTCGGACAATTTATTTCGCCATAAATTGTAACGAGCTCGGATTCACTTCCGGTCAGTCTCAGTGCGTTGCTTCCGTCCATACGATCCCAATGCAACTTGTTTCGTCTGATTCCGATACCGTATGGATTAGATATTATATTTACAAGTCATACGAATAATTTAAATTAAAATAAACCTTAACTATTTATTTTACAGGGCCTTACTAAGTACCCTTGGCCCATTACTCCTTGACCCACCCGTCCGCTTTCTTCTCCTTCCAACTCACTGAAATCCCATCGCTCCTCAACATTGAATCCCAGTATTCCTCAATGCAAATTCGATCCCTTCTCATCGTATTCTCCACCGAAACAACCGAGACAACCACCGTCATTCATCTCCTTCGAAGAGCACCCTGAATCTCTATTCAAAACCTCCACTCGAAATCCGACGTTCACTATCTCGCGTTTACACAGTGACCAGGGCGTCACTTTCGATAATCGGAATCCACCAGAGTTTCCAAGGAGGCGCAGTTTTCACTCCCCAATCCAAATCCGAACTCAACCCTTACATCGATGCACAAAAACCTGCCCTAGCTGTCGCGATACCTTCCAGCGAACCCACAAAGTGTTGCGAGCTGTACGAAATGCATACCAGGCTGTAGCAAATGCTTCTGTGAATCCATCGACATATGTTTTGAGATTTATGGGATTTTAAATGGAATTGTTTGATTTTCTAACTTTTTCTGATTATGATTTTATACGGTTTATATAGACTGGTGTTGGTAGGTGCCATTCGTGGCTGAGGGTAGTGAAGGTGTGGTCTTTGTTTTAACCAAGAAAAGTTAGGAAATTTTTTTCTATTTATTTTTATTTTATTTTTTTGATTTTATACTCTTCTCTGGTCCTTAAAAATCCCTGCGACCACATACCATGTCTAAAAATCATGAAAATTGACATGCTGCTAGAATTCGACATTACGGTCCCAACGAAACTGGTTTCGTCGAATTCCGACTCCGTATGCTCACACAGCGTATTTTTAACTGTCGAAATACCGACTATTTTACACTCTAAAAATCCGTACGGCCACACAGTGACTCTTAAAATCACGAAACTGGAAATCTAACAACTATTTGATATTGCGGATCCAACAAAACTGGTTTTGTCGAATTCCGACTTCGTTTGCAAAAGTGGCTATTTTTAACGCTCTAAATAGCCTATTTAAATATATAAATATATTTAAATATAATTAAATTAAATATTAAAAATTAAATATTATCGTCTATATTCACAGTGGCATACCACACAGCTCTAGAATATTCCTGTATGTATTTACAACTCGATATTCACTTCTGGGTCAACCCGATATTTGATTTATATTGAAATCCCTTTTAAAAATATAAATAATTCCTTTATAAATTATAAAGGAATTCCACAGCGACTTTTCTAAAATTTGATTTGGACATACATCAAAATCTACAGGACGAAATCCCGATTTTTCTCTTCCACTAGAAAGATATACTCCACCAACTCCACACGTTTCTTGTTTCACAGAAATCCGGCTTAAAACGAATCCTGTGCATTCAGTTGAAGTTCAAATCGCCAAATAGCGAACTGCAGCGCCATTTCAAGCTCTATTTTAGTTATATTATAATTATACGTTCAAACTGACGTCGATTGAATATATTCGTCAATATAATTCAACTCCTAAGTGATATATATATATATATATATTAGATAACCCAAATTACACTATACTGTGAATTTCACTATTTTTTATTATTACTGAATTAAATATATTATTTAATTTATTATTTTAATTAAATATTTACCATTATTTAATTCCACGACCAATAAATTCTTTTAATTACCTTTTAAATAATTAAATAAATTAATTCTAATACCTCTGCCAATGTGGGTCATTACAATCTTTCCCACTTAAAATAATTTCGTCCTCGAAATTGCTAAAAAGTAGAGGATGACCCTATCGACTGGTTAGAACATATTTGTTCACTTCTTAACTTCAGTTTCAACTGAACCAATTTAATTTCAATTTAATTATTAATTAATTCTTATCAACGAAAATTTTCAAAAATTCTGAAAATTTTCTAACACCTTAACCTTTTTGAAAAATTTCGCCAGCACCTCCTTTGTACTGGTTAATAGCCCAAACTCCAACTTGCCTCTCCGGGCCATCTCCAACCCAAAAGAAAATCAAACAACCAAGCAGCTTGCCAATTCGGCTCATAAATCTCATGCTTATATCGAATATAAACTTGTACCTTTTTGTCGGGCATATCAACTCTATCACTTCCATATGCTATCAACTCAGCATATACCAATGTTATCCCAAATCAAATTCTGAAATCACTTTCATCTCCAACACAACCATTCGCCTTTTTACCAAGCCAAATATCATTTCAACTCGAGTTTCTTCTCGATTCCCAGCTCTTAACTTGATTGTCACATCACACGTCAAATTTGAATCTCACGATCCAATTTGTCTTAATATCACTCTAATTCAATCTCAGTTACCACTTTATTGGCTTTACTTTAATTCAAATTTTCTTTCACAAATTTCTGTTAAATTTGTTTTTAATTCAAACAGTCTTTCCCTGAGAGTTTTTAAACAGTTTACTCTTTTCAAAAATAAAATTTTCCTTTTTGAAATTCAACTAAGCCCATAATCAATATTCCATTGGTTAAATCACTTCTCTATTCCTTTATCCATATTTGTTAACCAAATATTTTCAATAACCATATTGGCCTTTTATGTGTAATAACCCGGAAAATCTGGGCCAGTTTAAAATTTTTTAAATTGGCAAATTTAGCGAATTTTGATTATTTAAAATGAATTATTTTAAATAATATCGACGAGAAATTTATTTTGAATATAATTCGAACGTATATATTATACGCGTCGTCGTTAGAATGTAAATATTTATATATAATTATAAATAGAATTGAAAATGGCGCGGTAGTTCGATAATTCGATTTCAAACTTCAATTGAATGTACCGGGTGCAAAACAATCCGGATTTTAGTGAAACCAAAAATAATAGGATCTAATTGATAATATATTTCCAACGAATCCGGGAAATCGAAATTTCATAGCGGGGATCAAAAGATATGTCCAGATGAAAATTCTGAATAGTCGCTATGGAATTCAGGCCCTTAAAAATGGACATTTTGCAAACAACCTCGGATTTCTACGAAACCAGTTTTGTTGGGTCCGTGATGTTAAGTTATTGCTAGATTCCAAATTTCATAATTTTTCGAATCAATATGTGAGCGTGGCAAAGGAAAACGCGTTCGACCAGTTTCAGTTGAATTTAATCGACTGGAAATTGGCCATTTTTCAAATGGTCTCAGAATTCGACGAAACTAGATTTGTTAGGACCGTATCGTCAATACGAAGCTAGAAAATATTTTTCTGGAATTTTTAGTGTTAGTATGGGACCCCGGTAATTTGAAATGTACGTTTAAAATTCAATATAGTGATTTAAATTTAAATTCAACAGAAACTGATTCAAACGATCAAATCAACTTGCAATACATATCCCATTGTATTCGGAATGGGGGTAAAACGCTATGGATGGCAGGCGGTGGGCCTCGTTTCGAGGTCGTATGTAAAAGTCAACTTTTTGCAAAATTAAATAATTAAATAATAAAAAAATATTTTCCCTCCTTTATCTTTCTTCCTGCCCCCCCCCCCCCCCCCCGTTCATTTTTATTTCGAACAGAATAAAAAAAAAAGAGAGAGAGAGGCGAAGCAGAAGGAGGCGACGGAGTCGGAGATGAGCCGCCGCCCTCCCCAGGGGCCACCGCGCCTCATCGGAGCCCCCCTCTTCCCCCTCGCCTGGCGACCGCCCCCCCCCCATCGCATACTTCCCCCTCGAGCCCCGCGCCACCATCGTCCCTTCTCCCCCAACCTCCATCGTTTTCCCCAACCCCTGAAGCCCTAACCGCGACCCACCCCATGCCCTAAACCCACCACCGTTAAACCCCTGGGCCCGCCGCCGGCTATGCCACCACCCCCACGTCCCCCTTTTCACCAATCCGCCTACTCCCACTTCTCCCTGTCGGAGAATGACATCCATACACTTTAAGGTGCGTTTTATTTATTTTATTTTTGACTTTTAATTTTAATTTATTTTATTTGATCTGATTTTTATTATGTGTTAAACATAAGGAAGAAAGAAATCAGTTTTTACGTTAAAAACATATGAAGAGAAATCAGTTTTATATAGTATAGATAATAGAAATATGATTTTTATATTTTTAAAGTAATAAAAATACGATCTTTACATTTTTAAAGTATTAAAAATATTATCTTTACTATATAGAAGATGTAAAAATATGATTTTTGTTTGTGTAGAGAATCAAAAATATAATTTTTACATGATAGAAATATTAAAATATCATCTTTATATGAGTAGCAAAATAAAGATGCGATTTTTATAATGTTAAGTATGGAAAGGCGATATTTTGAATATGAAAAGACGATATTTTGATAGGAGTAGTGAAGTAAAAATATGATTTTTACTTCGAGAAAAATATAAACTTTATATTTAAAAGGCGAAATCTTTATTTTAGAAAAGGCGAAATCTATATATGGAAGATAGCGTGATAAAAAAATTTATTTTTATCTATATAACATAGTAGTAAAAATTCGATTTTTATATATTGAATAACGGAATAAAAATTCGATTTTTAAAAAGGTATGAAGCGTTTATAAAAATATGATTTTTATATATTGAACATCGTAGTAAAAATATGATTTTTATATATTGAACATCATAATAAAAATATGATTTTTATATATGGAATAGCGAAGTAAAAATTCGATTTTTACATAGGTAGTGAAAGCGGGCAACGAAGGTGACAGAAAAGGCGAGACCGATGAAGATTTCTATCAATGAAGAGTCAAGATAATTGGATAGCTATCTGTGAGAATTTCTCACCTTTCAATTTATTTTTCTAGTTATATATATATACTAGGATGTAGACGGTGTTTAGTAGCACCCGACACAACCGTCCACAGACCATGGACTTGTTTGTTTGGTTGCATAGATTAGTTAGATGATTTGAGTTGAAATTGAATTGTTTGGTGAAATGAATGGATTGATTGATGCGTGAATGGCGTGGGCCTTCACTAGACCGGGGATAAGGCTAGGCCTCGTCCCGTTTCTAGTATCGTGCCGTTATGCCGCCGAAATTTTCTAAAATAAGTTAGAAAATAAAAATATCATTTTATTTAGAGAATGAACTGAATAGAAATTCATATGTTGGAATAAAATGTTTTGTCGTTAAAAATATAAATTTTAACGTGAATGTGAATAAATAAATATTCATTTACAAACCAGACGGTTTGTTTATGTACACCTATTTGAAGGACATTGATTGGGTCGATAAATTTTACACATCGCCCAACTGCACAAATAAAATATGTGTTTGATTGCTTGAAACCCCACACGGGTATTGGGATGATATTTGACGTACACTAATCCCGATTGTTTAGTTATATGTCGATCGATCGATTGACAGGCTGTTATAAGCGTTGAATATTTATATTTGATGCTTATACAGTGTAGAGTGCACTTTGGATGATGGTTGATTATTCATCGTTGTTGATAAATACATGTGTTGTAGAAAATCCGTATAATTAACATTATATGGTAATTGATTGGGTCTCATTCCAGTTTTAAAATAGAAATATTTGAAATAGAAATATTCGAAATGGAATATTTGAAAATATCAATATATGAAGCCGTGTTGATTAGATTGACGCCATTTTGACATGAACGATATTTATATCGATTTTATTCATTTTAAAATGAACATTAAAAAGTAATTTTGAAATCGAATATTTCGAATTGAATTGAATTGAAAACGATTTCGAAATGAATTGAATTGAAAACGATTTCGAAATGAATTGAATTGAAAATGATTTCGAAATGAATTGAATCGAAAACGATTTCGAAATGAAATGAATTGAAAACGATTTCGAAATGAATTGAATCGAAAACGATTTGGAAATGAATTGAACTGAAAACGATTTCGAAATGAATTGAATTGAAAACGATTTCGAAATGAATTGAATTGAAAACGATTTCGAAATGAATTGAAAACGATTTCGAAATGAATTGAATTGAAAACGATTTCGAAATGAATTGAATTGAAAACGATTTCGAAATGAATTGAATTGAAAACGATTTCGAAATGAATTGAATTGAAAACGATTTCGAAATGAATTGAGTTGAAAACGATTTCGAAATGAATTGAATTGAAAACGATTTCGAAATGAATTGAATTGAAAACGATTTCGAAATGAATTGAAAACGATTTCGAAATGAATTGAATTGAAAACGATTTCGAAATGAATTGAATTGAAAACGATTTCGAAATGAATGGAATTGAAAACGATTTCGAAATGAATTGAATTGAAAACGAATTCGAATTGAATTGAAAGTGAATTGAAATGAATTCAAATTGAATTGAAATTTGAATGGAATAGAAAGGAATTTTAAAACGAATTTATAAAGAAGAATTCAATTTTGATTTGAATTGAAAAGAAAGTTGAAATTGCTTTTGAAACGACTTTAAAACTATTTATATAATTCGTTTTAAATAGAAATCGACGAAGTATATATTATATATATTATATATATATAATATAATGGCCTTAATAGAACGCGTCGCGCCACGGCAGTTCGTGAATTTCGACCATTTATTTCAAACGGACATTACGGGAGATCCGACCGTCGGATTCTCCTAAAACCGGAACCGTTGGGTTCGTATCGAAAAGAGCTTTCTAACGAATGTTAGAAATTTAAAATCTAACGGTTGGATTTGGAGATACGTCCAAATCAAATTTGAAAAAGGTCGTTGTAAGTGCAGTTCGATGGCCGTTGTTGGAAATCGACTGTACGGGTCTTGATAAAATTATTAAAAATAGTAATAATTTGTGTAAAATCATAAGAAATGATTTGAGAAGAATTGGGATGAAAAACTCCATATTTGAAAAGATAAAAATAAATTTTTATCGAAATGAACTAGTTTTGAACTAGAATTATAATTCTATTTATTTTTAAATAAATAAATTGAATTTGAAATGGTTTTGAAAATAACCAAAATTTCCAATGATTGCATTGGAGTGGATTTGAATCGAAATTGTCTTCGGAATATTTCGATGTTGGAATTCGTGATTATACAGGTGTTGTTATGGAAATTTGAAAGATATATATTTATATCGTTATTTCCAATACGACATTTGTTAGTCGTAGAATTCGATAATGAGTATAAGCCGATATATTTTCTATTCAGAGCCTTGTATTGAATATCGAATGTGATTTGGGTTTGTCGTGAATGGTGTCTTCACTAACACTGTTCTTGAACCCAGTTGAGAAAAGATTAAATCTTTTTATTTAGATTTAATGAAGTGTACCAATTAAATAATATTTAATTGGAATTGAATGGATATTGATTTTTGGGTTATCGTGAACAGTGTTTTAAACAACACTCGTTCTTTAACCCGATAATTAATGAATGTGACTTTGGGTTTATCGTGAACCGTGTTTTAAATGACACGGATTCTTTAACCCAGTTAAAGATTAAAACTAAGTGGAGTTTTAATGAATTTTTAAATAGATTGAAAAGATCGAGAATGGAGTATCACCAGTTTTGCTCCAGGCGATGGTTAAATCTTTAATTAGATTTGAACGTGAAATGGTAATTGAATTTACCGATAACACTGTGGTGTTAGATATGAAGTATTACCAGTTTTACTTCATGGGATGAATAGGTTGGGATTGGGAAATAAAATAAATGATTATTTCGGTGTGGTTTGCTAATCCCGACTAGTTTGAATTGATATTCAAAGGAGATTAAAGAATAAATTTAAAGAATTTATCTTGGATAAAATTAATGGGAACTTTTCCCAAAGTATAGGAATATTTGAATAAAAGAATATTCTGAATTGGAATGAGGCGTATGTTGTGTTTGTGTAACACTTTTATAATATATACGCGAGTTATTCAGAAAGACCGGGTTTATCCCATTCTGAATAACTGATTCGACGTGGTGTCGAAGATGAAGACGGTGGTCGAAGACCGGAAGTCTTCACGTCGTTTGGTTAATTACTGATGATCTTGATTGGGCTGTACACCCAAGAAGATGGAAACAGTTAGTGATCGTCCAGACGTACTTGGAGATCGATGGATATGCGGGGTACTAGGTGCCTCCGGTTTCGTTCAGACCCAGAACGGACTTGTAAATGGACTGTGTGTCTGACATTGGATTTTAGTCCGTGTGATTGATTTCTATTAAATATACATCTGCTTGGCGGCGGAGAATTTATTCTCTTGCTTAACGCCCTTCTCTGAGACGTACGAGCTCAGGGGTTATATATTGATGGATATCAAACGCATGGAGTGAAGTGCCTGTGTGGCATGCCTAAGTGGCAATTGATCGAGGCTTCTGTTGAAAAGCAAAGTCTTGTGGTGATGATCAAAGCACGGCCTTTGTGGCATAGCTTTGTGTAACGTTTGCTTCGCGAGTTTCACACCCGGTATGAACTAAAAACGGGAGAAGGACCTCAGGGAGGGCATGCGTTTCTTTCTAGTTAGAAGTGGCGTCAGTGGTTTTACACGCCCTGACGAGTTTGACTTATGTGGTTGTTGCTGTTGCGAGGCGCCTCGGTTAGATCGGACGATCCGGGTCCGATGGAGCCATTCGTTGGCTCGTTTACACCCCAAAGGGTGGGGAAACACATGTTCAGGCATTTTAATCCACATCGGTGGACCGGCCCTGACGATCCAAGGGTCACTCGAGCTCTGATCCTGAGGGGCGGGCCAGAGCGTCTCGAATCGGTTGAGGACTATCTTTTGCCTCGGTTCATAGACGGAAATCCAATTTCCAAATACGTGACATTTGCGGTTTTATTTGTAGAGCCTAGTATGGAGACATAGTGGGATGGGGCACTTATGCCGCCTATGATTGATACTTATGATTTGAAGTTGTTTTATACACTATGCACTTACAATAGTATCAAATGATTTGTTTTAAACGTATCAAGCATTCTTGGCTATTATAAGGTAAAAACCCTATCCTCCGGCTTGCGTTGCATTGTGTGATGGGAACTGGGTCTTATAATAGCTTCATTTTTCTTTATTTAGCATTGCGCTGTTTGTTTTATGCACTGGTATTCTTGGGAGGAAGCCCGTTCCGTGTTATACGGCGTGGTCCCTTGATTTACCTAACTTTCAAATAAAGATTAATAACTGTTTTAGTTCTCACACCAGTCCCATGAATGACCTGGAGTTTATTGTTTTAACCTAAACTCTGGGTGCCCTTATTTTGACACGGGCAGCTAGTAGTTTTGGTTTTGCAGATTTATATTCACAGGATCCTGGTTTACAGCTGGAATGATATCCGGAAAGCTTTGTATCCGTATATCTCTTCTAGTTGTGTATTGTATTATTTTCCACTGCGATGTATTTAAATGTAATTTAAATCTCTGATATTTCTGTGTAATATTTATTCATTTATACTCTGTATATTCTTGTAATCTGATGCATTGTTGTGATATACAGTGAAATGTTCTTCTATATGCGTTCTGTTGTGGTTTGTTCTCGAACTATCCGACACTTTCCTTTACGGGGAAGTTTCGGGTCGTTTCGTTTGGTATCAGAGCTTTGGTTTACAAAGCAGAGAACAAGACACATTAGAACCGTACGAAAGAATTCATCAGATATTGGATTAGTAATATCCAATGGGAATGACTCGTTAGAGATGGGATCAGTAGTATCCTAGGACGAGTGTGAAGAGTAGTGTTTTTGATAAATAAAAGTGAAAACAAATTTTTGTTTTGAAGATTTAAATCAATTATTCGTATTTGATTATTTATTTATATAGATGTGGACAATCCAGTATATATAGATTTTGCGTATACGTCTGATCCGCGTGTATTCGAAATTTTAATATACTGGATAGATATAGAATCACACTCTAGTCGCCCGGGGATGATGCTGATAATTGTGATCACATTATCAGTATTTATATTCGAGTGACGAAAGTGAGATTTCTATATATTTCCTATTGACTGGTGTGAGAACCAAAATTAGATAGGGCCTATTGTTGTGATTTGGCATCAAAAATCTGATTTTTGACTATATATATCAAAGTTATGCATTTGAAAAGCTAATCAACTAATCGATTGATGTTTGTGTTGTTTGTTTAATTGTTTGATAATTTTGAACCATTATGCCTAACTGAATCAAATATTGAACTATATTGAAAATTCGTCGCATTTTCTTGCATATACATGTATATCATTGAATAGGTCATAGCAAGGAGGCTAGAGCCGAAGAATAAAATTTGTTTGCCCGACAAATAGGTACATGTTTACTACATGATTTACTGTTTTGTTTGGGTGATGATGATTTTGTGAGCCTATTGTCTAGCCGCTTGGCTTTTTCTTTTTCTTTTTGAGATCTGAAGGACCGGGGAAGCTATTTGAAATTCCCCGATGCTCCCGGTGCAGGGGAGGTTATGGCGAAATTTTTCGAAAATTTAGGGTGTTAGCCAAATTTTTGAAATTTTGAAAATTCTCAGAAACTAAAGAGTTGGAGAATGGAAGTAAGATCGAGCGTAGAGTTGATTAATCAAACCACTTTCGACTTTGTTCCTTTTCAGGGACGAAAAGTTTTAAGTGGGGGAGATTGTAATAACCCGGAAAATCTGGGCCAGTTTAAAATTTTTTAAATTGGCAAATTTAGCGAATTTTGATTATTTAAAATGAATTATTTTAAATAATATCGACGAGAAATTTATTTTGAATATAATTCGAACGTATATATTATACGCGTCGTCGTTAGAATATAAATATTTATATATAATTATAAATAGAATTGAAAATGGCGCGGTAGTTCGATAATTCGATTTCAAACTTCAATTGAATGTACCGGGTGCAAAACAATCCGGATTTTAGTGAAACTAAAAATAATAGGATCTAATTGATAATATCTTTCCAACGAATCCGGGAAATCGAAATTTCATAGCGGGGATCAAAAGATATGTCCAGATGAAAATTCTGAATAGTCGCTATGGAATTCAGGCCCTTAAAAATGGACATTTTGCAAACAACCTCGGATTTCGACGAAACCAGTTTTGTTGGGTCCGTGATGTTAAGTTATTGCTAGATTCCAAATTTCATTATTTTTCGAATCAATATGTGAGCGTGGCAAAGGAAAACGCGTTTGACCAGTTTCAGTTGAATTTAATCGACTGGAAATTGGCCATTTTTCAAATGGTCTCAGAATTCGACGAAACTAGTTTTGTTAGGACCGTATCGTCAATACGAAGCTAGAAAATATTTTTCTGGAATTTTTAGTGTTAGTATGGGACCCCGGTAATTTGAAATGTACGTTTAAAAGCAATATAGTGATTTAAATTTAAATTCAACAGAAACTGATTCAAACAATCAAATCAACTTGCAATACATATCCCATTGTGTTCGGAATGGGGGTAAAACGCTATGGATTGCAGGCGGTGGGCCTCGTTTCGAGGTCGTATGTAAAAGTCAACTTTTTGCAAAATTAAATAATTAAATAATAATAAAAAAAAATCCCTCCTTTATCTTTCTTCCTGTCCCCCCCCCCCCCCCGTTCATTTTTATTTCGAACAGAATAAAAAAAAAAAGAGAGAGGCGAAGCAGAAGGAGGCGACGGAGTCGGAGATGAGCCGCCACCCTCCCCAGGGGCCACCGCGCCTCATCGGAGCCCCCCTCTTCCCCCTCGCCTGGCGACCGCCCCCCCCCCTCGCATACTTCCCCCTCGAGCCCCGCGCCACCATCGGCCCTTCTCCCCCAACCTCCATCGTTTTCCCCAACCCCTGAAGCCCTAACCGCGACCCACCCCATGCCCTAAACCCACCACCGTTAAACCCCTGGGCCCGCCGCCAGCTATGCCACCACCCCACGTCCCCCTTTTCACCAATCCGCCTACTCCCACTTCTCCCTGTCGGAGAATGACATCCATACACTTTAAGGTGCGTTTTATTTATTTTATTTTTAACTTTTAATTTTAATTTATTTTATTTGATCTGATTTTTATTATGTGTTAAACATAAGGAAGAAAGAAATCAGTTTTTACGTTAAAAACATATGAAGAGAAATCAGTTTTATATAGTATAGATAATAGAAATATGATTTTTATATTTTTAAAGTAATGAAAATACGATCTTTACATTTTTAAAGTATTAAAAATATTATCTTTACTATATAGAAGATGTAAAAATATGATTTTTGTTTGTGTAGAGAATCAAAAATATAATTTTTACATGATAGAAATATTAAAAATATCATCTTTATATGAGTAGCAAAATAAAGATGCGATTTTTATAATGTTAAGTATGGAAAGGCGATATTTTGAATATGAAAAGACGATATTTTGATAGGAGTAGTGAAGTAAAAATATGATTTTTACTTCGAGAAAAATATAAACTTTATATTTAAAAGGCGAAATCTTTATTTTAGAAAAGGCGAAATCTATATATGGAAGATAGCGTGATAAAAAAATAATTTTTATCTATATAACATAGTAGTAAAAATTCGATTTTTATATATTAAATAACGGAATAAAAATTCGATTTTTAAAAAGGTATGAAGCGTTTATAAAAATATGATTTTTATATATTGAACATCGTAGTAAAAATATGATTTTTATATATTGAACATCATAATAAAAATATGATTTTTATATATGGAATAGCGAAGTAAAAATTCGATTTTTACATAGGTAGTGAAAGCGGGCAACGAAGGTGACAGAAAAGGCGAGAGCGATGAAGATTTCTATCAATGAAGAGTCAAGATAATTGGATAGCTATCTGTGAGAATTTCTCACCTTTCAATTTATTTTTCTAGTTATATATATATACTAGGATGCAGACGGTGTTTAGTAGCACCCGACACAACCGTCCACAGACCATGGACTTGTTTGTTTGGTTGCATAGATTAGTTAGATGATTTGAGTTGAAATTGAATTGTTTGGTGAAATGAATGGATTGATTGATGCGTGAATGGCGTGGGCCTTCACTAGACCGGGGATAAGGCTAGGCCTCGTCCCGTTTCTAGTATCGTGCCGTTATGCCACCGAAATTTTCTAAAATAAGTTAGAAAATAAAAATATCATTTTATTTAAAGAATGAACTGAATATAAATTCATATGTTGGAATAAAATGTTTTGTCGTTAAAAATATAAATTTTAACGTGAATGTGAATAAATAAATATTCATTTACAAACCAGACGGTTTGTTTATGTACACCTATTTGAAGGACATTGATTGGATCGATAAATTTTACACATCGCCCAACTGCACAAATAAAATATGTGTTTGATTGCTTGAAACCCCACACGGGTATTGGGATGATATTTGACGTACGCTAATCCCGATTGTTTAGTTATATGTCGATCGATCGATTGACAGGCTGTTATAAGCGTTGAATATTTATATTTGATGCTTATACAGTGTAGAGTGCACTTTGGACGATGGTTGATTATTCATCGTTGTTGATAAATACATGTGTTGTAGAAAATCCATATAATTAACATTATATGGTAATTGATTGGGTCTCATTCCAGTTTTAAAATAGAAATATTTGAAATAGAAATATTCGAAATGGAATATTTGAAAATATCAATATATGAAGCCGTGTTGATTAGATTGACGCCATTTTGACGTGAACGATATTTGTATCGATTTTATTCATTTTAAAATGAACATTAAAAAGTAATTTTGAAATCGAATATTTCGAAATGAATTGAATTGAAAACGATTTCGAAATGAATTGAATTGAAAACGATTTCGAAATGAATTGAATTGAAAACGATTTCGAAATGAACTGAATTGAAAACGATTTCGACATGAATTGAATCGAAAACGATTTCGAAATGAAATGAATTGAAAACGATTTCGAAATGAATTGAATCGAAAACGATTTCGAAATGAATTGAATTGAAAACAATTTCGAAATGAATTGAATTGAAAACGATTTCGAAATGAATTGAATTGAAAACGATTTCGAAATGAATTGAAAACGATTTCGAAATGAATTGAATTGAAAATGATTTCGAAATGAATTGAATTGAAAACGATTTCGAAATGAATTGAAAACGATTTCGAAATGAATTGAATTGAAAACGATTTCGAAATGAATTGAATTGAAAACGATTTCAAAATGAATTGAATTGAAAACGATTTCGAAATGAATTGAATTGAAAACGATTTCGAAATGAATTGAATTGAAAACGATTTCGAAATGAATTGAAAACGATTTCGAAATGAATTGAATTGAAAACGATTTCGAAATGAATTGAATTGAAAACGATTTCGAAATGAATGGAATTGAAAACGATTTCGAAATGAATTGAATTGAAAACGAATTCGAATTGAATTGAAAGTGAATTGAAATGAATTCAAATTGAATTGAAATTTGAATGGAATAGAAAGGAATTTTAAAACGAATTTATAAAGAAGAATTCAATTTTGATTTGAATTGAAAAGAAAGTTGAAATTGCTTTTGAAACGACTTTAAAACTATTTATATAATTCGTTTTAAATAGAAATTGACGAAGTATATATTATATATATATTATATATATAATATAATGGCCTGAATAGAACGCGCCGCGCCGCGGCAGTTCGTGAATTTCGACCATTTATTTCAAACGGACATTACGGGAGATCCGACCGTCGGATTCTCCTAAAACCGGAACCGTTGGGTTCGTATCGAAAAGAGCTTTCTAACGAATGTTATAAATTTGAAATCTAACGGTTGGATTTGGAGATACGTCCAAATCAAATTTGAAAAAGGTCGCTGTAAGTGCAGTTCGATGGCCGTTGTTGGAAATCGACTGTACGGGCCTTGATAAAATTATTAAAAATAGTAATAATTTGTGTAAAATCATAAGAAATGATTTGAGAAGAATTGGGATGAAAAACTCCATATTTGAAAAGATAAAAATAAATTTTTATCGAAATGAACTAGTTTTGAACTAGAATTATAATTCTATTTATTTTTAAATAAATAAATTGAATTTGAAATGGTTTTGAAAATAACCAAAATTTCCAATGATTGCATTGGAGTGGATTTGAATCGAAATTGTCTTCGGAATATTTCGATGTTGGAATTCGTGATTATACAGGTGTTGTTATGGAAATTTGAAAGATATATATTTATATCGTTATTTCCAATACGACATTTGTTAGTCGTAGAATTCGATATTGAATATAAGCCGATATATTTTCTATTCAGAGCCTTGTATTGAATATCGAATGTGATTTGGGTTTGTCGTGAATGGTGTCTTCACTAACACTGTTCTTGAACCCAGTTGAGAAAAGATTAAATCTTTTTATTTAGATTTAATGAAGTGTACCAATTAAATAATATTTAATTGGAATTGAATGGATATTGATTTTTGGGTTATCGTGAACAGTGTTTTAAACAACACTCGTTCTTTAACACGATAATTAATGAATGTGACTTTGGGTTTATCGTGAACCGTGTTTTAAATGACACGGATTCTTTAACCCAGTTAAAGATTAAAACTAAGTGGAGTTTTATTGAATTTTTAAATAGATTGAAAAGATCGAGAATGGAGTATCACCAGTTTTGCTCCAGGCGATGGTTAAATCTTTAATTAGATTTGAACGTGAAATGGTAATTGAATTTACCGATAACACTGTGGTGTTAGATATGAAGTATTACCAGTTTTACTTCATGGGATGAATAGGTTGGGAATGGGAAATAAAATAAATGATTATTTCGGTGTGGTTCGCTAATCCCGACTAGTTTGAATTGATATTCAAAGGAGATTAAAGAATAAATTTAAAGAATTTATCTTGGATAAAATTAATGGGAACTTTTCCCAAAGTATAGGAATATTTGAATAAAAGAATATTCTGAATTGGAATGAGGCGTATGTTGTGTTTGTGTAACACTTTTATAATATATACGCGAGTTATTCAGAAAGACCGGGTTTATCCCATTCTGAATAACTGATTCGACGTGGTGTCGAAGATGAAGACGGTGGTCGAAGACCGGAAGTCTTCACGTCGTTTGGGTAATTACTGATGATCTTGATTGGGCTGTACACCCAAGAAGATGGAAACAGTTAGTGATCGTCCAGACGTACTTGGAGATCGATGGATATGCGGGGTACTAGGTGCCTCCGGTTTCGTTCAGACCCAGAACGGACTTGTAAATGGACTGTGTGTCTGACATTGGATTTTAGTCCGTGTGATTGATTTCTATTAAATATACATCTGCTTGGCGGCGGAGAATTTATTCTCTTGCTTAACGCCCTTCTCTGAGACGTACGAGCTCAGGGGTTATATATTGATGGATATCAAACGCATGGAGTGAAGTGCCTGTGTGGCATGCCTAAGTGGCAATTGATCGAGGCTTCTGTTGAAAAGCAAAGTCTTGTGGTGATGATCAAAGCACGGCCTTTGTGGTGTAGCTTTGTGTAACGTTTGCTTCACGAGTTTCACACCCGGTATGAACCAAAAACGGGAGAAGGACCTCAGGGAGGGCATGCGTTTCTTTCTAGTTAGAAGTGGCGTCAGTGGTTTTACACGCCCTGACGAGTTTGACTTATGTGGTTGTTGCTGTTGCGAGGCGCCTCGGTTAGATCGGACGATCCGGGTCCGATGGAGCCATTCGTTGGCTCGTTTACACCCCAAAGGGTGGGGAAACGCATGTTCAGGCATTTTAATCCACATCGGTGGACCGACCCTGACGATCCATGGGTCACTCGAGCTTTGATCCTGAGGGGCGGGCTAGAGCGTCTCGAATCGGTTGAGGACTATCTTTTGCCTCGGTTCATAGACGGAAATCCAATTTCCAAATACGTGACATTTGCGGTTTTATTTGTAGAGCCTAGTATGGCAACATAGTGGGATGGGGCACTTATGCCGCCTATGATTGATACTTATGATTTGAAGTTGTTTTATACACTATGCACTTACAATAGTATCAAATGATTTGTTTTAAACGTATCAAGCATTCTTGGCTATTATAAGGTAAAAACCCTATCCTCCGGCTTGCGTTGCATTGTGTGATGGGAACTGGGTCTTATAATAGCTTCATTTTTCTTTATTTAGCATTGCGCTGTTTGTTTTATGCACTGGTATTCTTGGGAGGAAGCCCGTTCCGTGTTATACGGCGTGGTCCCTTGATTTACCTAACTTTCAAATAAAGATTAATAACTGTTTTAGTTCTCACACCAGTCCCATGACTGACCTGGAGTTTATTGTTTTAACCTAAACTCTGGGTGCCCTTATTTTGACACGGGCAGCTAGTAGTTTTGGTTTTGCAGATTTATATTCACAGGATCCTGGTTTACAGCTGGAATGATATCCGGAAAGCTTTGTATCCGTATATCTCTTCTAGTTGTGTATTGTATTATTTTCCGCTGCGATGTATTTAAATGTAATTTAAATCTCTAATATTTCTGTGTAATATTTATTCATTTAAACTCTGTATATTCTTGTAATCTGATGCATTGTTGTGATATACAGTAAAATGTTCTTCTATATGCGTTCTGTTGTGGTTTGTTCTCGAACTATCCGACACTTTCCTTTACGGGGAAGTTACGGGTCGTTTCATTATGTTATTTGGAAAACATTTCCGAATATCGCCTTCCTTTTTTTTCTAAACTTTAGAAAATATATGCTATTTATAATTGGAAAATATTCCAATTACTTATCTCTTTTCCCATCTCGTTTATTTTTATACTTAGGGAATATTCTTTATTCTATTTTCAAGTTTACACTTATTTGGGTTAAAACGGATGTTGTGTAAAACATCGTTACGACAACCCAAATACTCTATTCAACTAACTCTTATTCAACATTGATCTTCGAGCCAGAAATCTTACTATTTACTTGTTAATAATGAAATCAATCAAGTTGGGGTATAACTACCTCTCAGACCTTGACTGAATAACATTTATAACGTCAGAACAGATATGAATACTTACTCGAATAACCAATACCATACAACTACTTATTCACTTTTAAACACGTATACGCTTCCTCTTTCTATTCTTAGTAGATTTTATTCTTAGTCTTCCTTTTTGATTTTTACTATTCTATTTCTAAGTTCGTTTCCTTATCGACTTCTATATATATATCGATACGTTGATTTCTAACTATCAAATTATCTTAAAATATTCCAACTCCTTAAATTCCCGGAAAAATTCGCCATAACCTCCTTTGTACTAGGAGCATCGGGATATTTCGAATAGCCTCCCATGGCTCTCAACAATCCAAAAGAAAACGAAAAAGCCAAGCGGCTTGCCGATATGGCACATAAAATCTCATATATGAATTAAATACATACCTTTTCGTCGAGCATTCTATCTATATACCTTCCTACCTTATCCATACCTATCTCATGTATATTTACCTACCCAATCTATTTTAACTATACTTGATTGTTTTAACTCGATTCGTTAATTAATTTGTTAATTAACTCTTTAGTCTATTTCACTTTTATATTTGAACATGAGATGTTCAAATATATTTTAACTTGCTTATTAATTTGAATCCAAATTTCAAATTTTAGTTCTATATTCGATTTCGAATATCCATTCACAAATCCAATTCACCTTTCAAAGTTCAACTGCAAATTCTAAACTCGATTAACTAATTCCTCTTCGACTTAGTAAATTCTATTCAATTTCTATTCAAATTTTATATCTGAATTTCATTTCAATTCTATTTGAATTTCCTATATTCAAATTTCAAATTCAATTCTATTTGAATCTCCCATATTCAAATTCCATTTCAATTCTCTTATTCAAATTCTATATTTGAATTTCATTTCAAATCTCTTATTCAAATTTTATATTTGAATTTCGTTTCAATTTCCTTATTCAAATTCTATATTTGAATTCCATTTGAATTTCTATATTCAAACTCTATTTCAATTTCATTGAATTTCATAAATTCAAACTCCCTTTGAATTTCTATATTCAAATTCCATTATTACTCTATATGAATTCAATATTCAATTTTCCATTATTTAAATCTTCTTTATTCAAATCTCATTTGAATTTCTATATTCAAATCCCCTTTGAATTCTCTTATTTAAATTCTATGTTTGAATTTCCTTTATTCAAATTCCTTTTCAAACTTTCTTTATTCATTCTTTAAATAAGTCTCGATTTCAATTCCTTTTGAAATCGATATTCCTACCTTTGGAAAATAGATTTCCCTTTCAATTTCACACTTGATTTTTTTTATTTCTGAATTATCCAATGATAATTCTTTTCACTTCATTTATAAACTTCGTTTATGAAAGAACTATTTATAAACTTCGTTTTTATAAAGGAACTTCTCGTTTTATTTCTTTTAAAACAAGTTAATATTTCAAATCTATTTAAAAATTCAAATTCTATATTTTAAATCCCATTTTGAAATTCAACACAACTTGTCTTTCCCAAAACAAATTCAAAACAGTATCTCTGGTAGAAATTCGTCACTTACAACTCGAAAATGAATACTGATGATGCAGCTGTCATCATCAGAATCTATTTTCCAGCGATCGAAGTGAGTTCAATACTATAAAACCATTTCTAAACACTTCCACTTTGAAATTCATTTCAAAATATAATTCACATTGCTTGTAAAACAATTTAAAATCTCCCAGGATCTTAAATTTTTCTTTATTTTTAATCCAAATCCATTTACAAACACTTATCCAATTCTCTAGAATTTCAATTCGATTTCTGGCTTAAATTTCAGATTTAACTCATCTGATTTCACTTATTTCACTTATATGAATTCTGATTGGTTATTTTCGTAACCATTTTACTTATAATCTTTACCCGATTATAATAACAATCAATATATCCATTATATTATAATTTTGATATATATATATATATCTTCTCTATATCAAGATATACCTTGGGTAAACTTATTTTAATTTACCCCTTTTCAAAACATATCGTGAAGACCAATCGTATTCGAGTGTTTAGTAACTCCTACCGATACAGTGGATCAAACTGATCGACTAGAACCCATAAACAACTCAACCAATGAATCTCCACAATATAAAACAATTTTTATATCAATAACAAATACGTTCACTCGTATATATACACTCAACTCAATCTAGGGTATTACTAACCCTATCTCTACCGAGTCACGCCACAGAGCCAAGTTAATCAATTAACCTTCTGCTCTGATACCAACTGTAATGACCCGGATTTTTAGCGACTTTGGTTATCGACATAAACACGATGTCGATAACCAAAACATCGAAAAATCCTGGTAATTAGTGAAAGAAATTAGAGGGTGAGGAAAGATAAGATAGAAACTTAGAATAGAAGAAGAAGAACACAATATCAGAGTAACACGAATCTCACAGCGAACGAATAAATATATTTCATAACATAACTTTGAAATACAAATCTGTACTTGAATATACATATCATTATCGAAGTACAACACTTACAACACAGCGGAAATAACTATAGCTATAATCCTGAAGCCTCCTGCTCCAGCTCTTCAATTGCATCTGTAAATCCCGACTACTTGACTGCCCATACAAATTTAGGCACCCAAGTGTTTAGGGAAAACAAGACAAAATAAACTCCGGGTCAGTCATGGGACTGGTATGGGTAAAACAGTTTAAAACAGTTCCAACAAGTAATCGATATCTCATAAGACCACGCCGTATAACGGAACGGGTTTTTCCCTTATGAGAATCCAAAATATCTCTATATCAAAACCTTTTGATATTATAATAATGTCTATCAACCATAATATAATAATCATCTAGTAGAACCGCTTTCATCTCACGTTCTACATATATTGTATACAATCAATACCGCAAGCACGTATTGGGTAATGGATTTCCAACTATGACAAGGTATGGAACCACCTTTCGCTAGTGTACCTCTAGAAAGGAATACACTGGGTTCAACAAGAACATCTTGCAACCCGACCACACATGACCGACCACTCATTTCGCTTGAGCGTATCGAATGTATATAACCAACAGTTGGGATCAGCAACCGTTTCCTGAATGGGACGGCATCAACAATAGATTTTTAGAACTAAATGAAACTCTAGATCAGGTGATTATACACCCTACTTCGGAGCGACCGACTTAGCCATGCTGCCTGCCCGATTTCTGTCATTTACCGGATGATGAGGCTGGAAGCTACGCTTTATCATCACACCAGATTCACTTTTAATGTCACACCATCAAATCCATCAAATCACCAATTGACTTCCTCAACCATACATTATGTGTTAGCTAAAAGAAGTTTCCTTCTCCGCTTCCACTCTTGGTACGGTTGGAGAAATCAATATACGTGATCGTCTGGAAATACTCTGTCAGACATCCATCCATACAAGTCATCCAGGAACAGGATGAACCGAAGGCACTATTCTGTAAACAGGATAGCCCTTGCATAACTCCTTCTTCAATTTCCTTTGGCATATATGATTCGCAACGCCTATGCCAATACAAAGTGGTTCTTTGGGTAATAATCCAACCGGTCTCTCCATATTAACAACGTTAAAATGGTCAAAAACTTCGATAGTCTATGATTTAACTATCGAAGAAAAACAGGTGTGCAACCAACGATATTATTTCCAAATGGAAATTATATCGATCAAACATCATTTAACATTCATCTCCTTAGTTCATTTTTCATCTCCTGTTTCCCTATATTCAACATTTCTTATTTTCTAAATTTATAAAATATATGTTATTACCATTGGAAAACATTTCCATTTCTTGTTTTCTTTATTTGAAAACATTTCTGGTTTCTTATTTGGAAAACATTTCCAAAGCTTCTTTGTTGGACTTAGACAGATGTTTAAACAAACCATCGCGATGCCAACTCAAACCATTTCCTTTACTGCCGAACCTTAACTATTCCTTAGTTAAAAACGAAGCCAATCAAGTTGGGGTAGAACTACCTCTCAGACCTTAACTGAACAACATTTCTAACCTTGAAAATAGGCAAAGTTCACCTTATATTCCTTTTACTAACTTCCTTACTTAACCCTCCTTCGAATAGCTATATCCGATTAACTCTTTTCACTTAACTCTATTCGATTAACCCTTATCAATTAACTCTATTGGACTAACACTATTGGATTAACTCTATTTGACTAACGCTATTGATTTACTCATTTCACTTAACTCCTTTCGAATAAACTATATTCGATAACTCCTTTTACTTTCTTCGAATAAACTATATTCGATTAACTCCTTTTACTTTCTTCGAATAAACTATATTCGATTAACTCCTTTTCTTTATTCTCTAATCGATTAACTAATATCGATTAACTCCTTTTCTTTATTCTCTAATCGATTTACTAACATCGATTAAATCCTTTTAAATTTATTCTCTGATCGATTAACTAACATCGATTAACTCCTTTTCTTTCTATTCGAATAAACTATATTCGATTAACTCATTTGCTTTAACTCTAATCGATTAACTAACATCGATTAACTCCTTTTCTTTCTATTCGAATAAACTATATTCGATTAACTCATTTGCTTTAACTCTAATCGATTAACTAACATCGATTAACTCCTTATACTTTCTATTCGAATAAACTATATTCGATTAACTCATTTGCTTTCACTCTAATCGATTAACTAACATTGATTAACTCCTTTTACTTTCTATTCATTTATAAAGATTTACTTTTAGTATCGGTTCTTCACTTTACAAATGATTTCCTTTTATTCTAACTTATCCTTTGATTTTATAAATATTTCTTTTGTAAAAACCCTTTTCCTTTTCTATATAAAATCCATCGATTTTATATAAATAATTCATTTTCAAAATACACTTTGAAAATATTCTTTTATCAACATTCGGTATGTTATGGTATTCAACATATCAAATCACTGATTGATCAGTATCGTCCCAACACATATAATCGACAACAGATTATATATCACATCATATATCACAATATATGAAAAACAGTAAAATAAATATTGAGGAACCCAGTTGGGTTCCTCCAACCTGTTTCCCTGCATCACAGATGTTAAACAATATAGATAACATCACTTTCAGTTCCATATGATATATTCTGTTAAACAGAATCAATATAGAAATTCAAACAACTGACTAGCAGTTCAATCAAACAGTCAACACACAGTCAATCAGCCAATATCTAACAGTTCTAAAAATACAACATGAAATTATAAACTGTTCAGAGTTTGTGAGAATTACTCACATTGGCGCGTTAACCGTTTAAATAACGGTTTGCGTTATTTGATTCAGTCGGACAATTTATTTCGCCATAAATTGTAACGAGCTCGGATTCACTTCCGGTCAGTCTCATTGTGTTGCTTCCGTCCAAACGATCCCAATGCAACTTGTTTCGTCTGATTCCGATACCGTATGGATTAGATATTATATTTACAAGTCATACGAATAATTTAAATTAAAATAAACCTTAACTATTTATTTTACTGGGCCTTACTAAGTACCCTTGGCCCATTACTCCTTGACCCACCCGTCCGCTTTCTTCTCCTTCCAACTCACTGAAATCCCATCGCTCCTTAACATTGAATCCCAGTATTCCTCAACGCAAATTCGATCCCTTCTCATCGTATTCTCCACCGAAACAACCGAGACAACCACCATCATTCATCTCCTTCGAAGAGCACCCTGAATCTCCATTCGCAACCTCCACTCGAAATCCGACGTTCACCATCTCGCGTTTACACAGTGACCAGGGCGTCACTTTCGATAATCGGAATCCACCAGAGTTTCCAAGGAGGCGCGGTTTTCACTCCCCAATCCAAATCTGAACTCAACCCTTACATCGATGCACAAAAACCTCTCGATACCCAAACCCTAGCTGTCGCGATACCTTCCAACGAACCCACAAAGTGTTGTGAGCTGTACGAAATGCATACCAGGCTGTAGCAAATGCTTCTGTGAATCCATCGACATATGTTTTGAGATTTATGGGATTTTAAATGGAATTGTTTTGATTTTCTAACTTTTTCTGATTATGATTTTATACGGTTTATATAGACTGGTGTTGGTAGGTGCCGTTCGTGGCTGAGGGTAGTGAAGGTGTGGTCTCTATTTTAACCAAGAAAAGTTAGGATATTTTTTCTATTTATTTTTATTTTCTTGATTTTATACTCTTCTCTGGTCCTTAAAAATCCCTGCGACCACATACCATGTCTAAAAATCATGAAAATTGACATGCTGCTAGAATTCGACATTATGGTCCCAACGAAACTGGTTTCGTCGAATTTCGACTCCGTATGCTCACACAGTGTATTTTTAACTGTTGAAATATTGACTATTTTACACTCTAAAAATCCGTACGGCCACACAATGACTCTAAAAATCACGAAACTGGAAATCTAACAATTATTTGATATTGCGGATCCAACAAAACTGGTTTCGTCGAATTCCGACTTCGTTTGCAAAAGTGGCTATTTTTAACGCTCTAAATATCCTATTTAAACATATAAATATATTTAAATATAATTAAATTAAATATTAAAAATTAAATATTATCGTCTATATTCACAGTGGCATACCACACAGCTCTAGAATATTCCTGTATGTATTTACAACTCGATATTCACTTCTGGGTCAACCCGATATTTGATTTATATTGAAATCCCTTTGAAAAATATAAATAATTCCTTTATAAATTATAAAGGAATTCCACAGCGACTTTTCTAAAATTTGATTTGGACATATATCAAAATCTACACGACGAAATCCCGATTTTTCTCTTCCACTAAAAAGATATACTCCACTAGTTCCACACGTTTCTTGTTTCACAGAAATCCGGCTTAAAACGAATCCTGTGCATTCAGTTGAAGTTCAAATCGCCAAATAGCGAACTGCAGCACCATTTCAAGCTCTATTTTAATTATATTATAATTATACGTTCAAACTGACGTCGATTGAATATATTCGTCAAAATAATTCTACTCCAACTGATATATATATTTTAGATAACCCAAATTACACCATACTGTGAATTTCACTATTTTTGATTATTACTGAATTAAATATATTATTTAATTTATTATTTTAATTAAATATTTACCATTATTTAATTCCATGACCAATAAATTCTTTTAATTACCTTTTAAATAATTAAATAAATTAATTCTAATACCTCTACCAATGCGGGTCATTACACCATGTCGTCTATGATTGATAGTTATGATTGAAATTGTTTTTGAAACTTATAAACACTAGTAATAATATCAAACTTTTTTGTTTTATTCGTATCCAGCATATTTTGGTCATTATAAGGTAAAACTCTATCCTCCGGTTTGCGTTGCATTGTGTGATGGGAACCGAGTCTTATAATGGCTTCATTTTTATAAAAAGCATTGCGATATTTATAAGGTAAAACTTGGGTGCCCCTTTTTCTACACAGGCAGCTTGTATTCAGGTTTTAGTAGGCTTTTTCTGGATGGCTGGAGCTGAAGATGGATTCTATCATTTATCTCTTTTTATGTTGTTCAGCTCCTATTGTACATATTATGTTTGTTTTCCGCTGTAGACATTTATGTATAGCTGTACTGTGTTTGTACTAAGTATGATCCTGTATACTGTGTAACTCTGATGATTATGTTTATCCAGTGTATTATTTGTGCATTATCTGGTGTATTTATTTAATTCTGTTCTGCTATTATCTGTTTATGTGTTATATTCCAAAGATTACCCTTGCCACCGTCAGTACGGGGTTTGGGGTCGTCAAAATTAACACATGACATATATATTCATTTATCTTTTTAAGGCTGAAGTTCAGTTTTGAAAAGATAGATGCATCTATCTTTTTTAAATCTGAAATAAAATAAGATATTCTATGTAAAAAATAAACATTTTAATATTTATCGTTTAGTAAAAAGATAAAATAAGATATTCTATGTAACTTATCTTTTATTCTACTAAATCTGAAATAAAATAAGATATTCTATGTAACTTATATTTTATCTTTTAATAAAAAATAGATGCGATTATCTTTTTTAAATCTGAAATAAAATAAGTTATTTTATGTAAAAAATAAACATGTTAATATTTATCATTTAGTTAAAGATAAAGTAAGATAGTCTATGTAACTTATCTTATCTTTTAGTAAAAGATAGATGCAATTATCAGTTTTAAATCTAAAATAAAATAAAATATTCTATGTAAAAATAAACATGTTAATATTTATCATTTAGTAAAAGATAAAATAATATATTCTATGTAACTTATCTTGTATTATACTAAATATGAAAAAAAAAGATATTCTATGTAACTTATCTTTTATCTTTTAGTAAAAGATAGATGCAACTAACTTTTTTTAATCGAAAATAAAATAAGTTATTCTATGTAAAAAATAAACATATTAATATTTATCATTTAGTTAAAGGTAAAATAAGATAGTCTATGTAACTTATCTTTTATCTTTTAGTAAAAGATATATGCAATTATCTATTTTAAATCTGAAATAAAACAAGGTATTCTACGTAAAAAATAAACATGTTGATATGTATCATTTAGTGAAATATAAAACAAGATATTCTATGTAACTTATTTCGTATTCTACTAAATATGAAATAAAAAAGATATTCTATGTAACTTATTCTTTATCTTTTAGTAAAAGATATATGCAATTATCTTTTTTAAAATATGAAATAAAATATGATATTCTATTAAAAAATAAACATGTTAATATTTATCATTTAGTAAAAGATAAAATAAGATATTCTATGTAACTTATCTTTTAATGCTTTTTTCATAATAAATCCAAATCATAAGAAAAACAACAAATATGTTTAAAATATATCAGTAATTATCAAATATTACTAAGGTTTAATACATATATAAATCATTCAAATCAAAAGATAAAGACCTTTATCTTTTAAGTTGTCAAATAAATTAACATCTACCACTGAATATATATGTATGAACAGTTTCATCATCACTATAAATTGATTCATATTATGTATTATTAACCCACCGAGTATGTACATATAATTAACAAAACAAAAATATGTTTTACATGTATCAGTAATTTTCAAATATTACTAAATTTTAATACGTAATGTAATAATTCAAATCAAAAGATAAACACCTTTATCTTTTTAAGTTGTGAAACAAAATAAAATCTACCACTGAATATATACGTATAAACAGTTTTATATAGCAAATGAAATCAATTAGTGAATGACTACAAACTTCAGCTAACAAATACAATCGATATATAGCAAATAAAAAAAATCGAGCGACAACAAACAAAAAAGATAAACAAGTACTTATTTTGTAACACCCCACCTCCGCCAGGGTGTCTCTTGCAAGCACTCTGACTTTGGAGGGGCATTTGAATCAGGTAAACATGCATAATGATATATCAAGGCAGAACAAGAACATATGTATATATGTAAACAGAGTAAATAACATAGATAAAACAGCGGAAGATTTCAAACCATTTCAAAACAAGTCTGGTACAACATAATGTCAATTTTCCAAATACACAAGTCTAGATAAAAACAACATTACTGAAAAACTGAAATACATAAGTACTATCCCCAAAATAAGTGATAACCATAGCTAGCTTCATGTCAAGACCGTACATGAGCTAAAATCCCACAAGCAAGCGGTCAGAAATCCAAGCTAAGCTCCAATATTCCCACCCTGAGAACCTGGGGGGGGGGGGGAAACGGAAGAAAAGAGGCGAAAGAAAACAGGTCAGTCAAAAAGACTGAGTAAGCCCTACTACAATCAATGTAAACTGATAAAGTTAACTGGCATGAGAAGCAGGGATGAACATAAGGATAACAACATACTAGCATGATGATTAGCTAACAAGGTAGATAAAGGTGTCATCGCATAATCAGGTTTAAGGTTTTGCACCACAGGTGTACTAGCAAACTAACATGACTTGAATATACAAGTATTGATCCCTTGGCCCAAGCTTTGGCCCAATAACATGAAGTGACCCTAATACGCGGTCCAACCAAACGGTCTAGTCGATCGGCTCCCTATAAGCCTAACTCGTCACGTGTTGGTGTCCATACGGCCCAAACATAATTGTAGTCAGACTGTGCCGGGTCTCCCGTCGGGTGTATCAAGCCCTAGGGTGGCAACCCCTTGACACCATAAACATGCGTGCACAGTCTCGATCTACTGGTACCCGTGCATGTTTTCCCCGGCTTCAGACTATGTGCACGACCATAAGTCCGCCCGGAACTACACCGGCGTACCACTTTGCCGTTGTTTTTGGTCACTTACCTCCAGTTCAGTAATTGTGCCCCCACCCTAGCCTAGACCCTAGGGCCATAATGATACGAACTTGGGATTACTGCTGGAGTGGACCCCCATTGCTAGGATTTTCTAGTGGGTTAAGTACGGTTTAACCCTCTTGCTAATCATGGATTAACTTGGTTAAGTGTAACGATGAGTTCACGACTTAACCCTGATTAATCTACCAAGCCCAAATTGGTTAAGTATTAAGTGGACCATGACTTAACCCTAATCACAAGGCATTAATTAATTTAATGCGCCTTAACCTCTCACATTACACCTTGTTGTGGTTACTAGTTAAGCCGGGCGGGTCCGGGTAGCTTTACACCACAACTTGGTGTAACCTCGGGTTCAAGGTACAACATGGCCAACTTCTCACATTGGGTCCTATTGTTTGTAGCAACTAGTTAAGCCGGTCGGTTCCGGGTAGGTTTACGCTACAAACTCAACCCAACCTCGAGTTGGTCACACTTATCTTCTCTAAGTGTCATGTCCATCATGTTTCCAAAACATGTTACAAGTTTTCAAGCATTTGGGTAGACCTAACTTAATAGGTAAATTCCCAAAGGGTAGACCTAACTTAATAGGTAAATTCCCAAGCTTATGTTTTTATGTCTTTTAAGTTTACCCAACCCCAAACGCAATCCCATTGCTTACGTATCGCAATAGCGCATAAAGGATAGAAAGAGGGAACTTGGTATAATCATGACATAAAGGTGTTGAAGCCACAAGTTCAACATGGTGGCATATGAAATGTACATATGTTCATATACTTGCATATTACATTTTTAGGCCTCAAAAGCATGCATAAAACCAAACTTAGCATATTGGTGATACATGGTGATAAATGACATGTAGAAATGGCCATAAGTTCGCATTTAGCCTCACATGCAAGTTATCATAAGGGATATGATAACTTACATGTTGCCAAAATGCAACCTTTAGCATAAAGCTTGAAGCTTTATGTTCATATACTTAAGATAAGCTTGCACAACATGATAACATGAACAAAATGATCACCCCAAACTTGCATAACCTAACATGGCAAACTTGCATATAAACTTGCATATTATAACATGATAAACTTGCATATCATACATGGCAAACTTGCATATAAACTTGCATATCATAACATGGCAAACTTGCATATAAACTTGCATATTATAACATGATAAACTTGCATAGCATAACATGGCATACTTGCATAACAAAACTTGCATATCATAACATCTCAAACTTGCATAACATGACATAGTAAACTTGCATATCATGGCAAACTTGCATATCATACATTTAACTTTAGAGTTTAAGTATGAAAGTAGAATAGGGCTTACAATGCTTAGGAAGTCACAAAAATATGACAAAGCCCTTATGAAATCAATTAAACCCAAAATGCAAGCTCTAATAGAAAATCCCTTGAGCCAAAATGATCAAAACCCTTGCTTTATGACACAAATATAGAAACTTGACTTGAATGCAAGCTAATGATGCTCATACAAGCTTGAAAACACTTGTATGCATGGAAAATCTCTCATAGAAATTTATTTAGAATTTTATGAAGAGAGTGGAGGCCATGAGAGGTAAAATTTTGCCATAGTTTAGTTGTATGAATGAATAATGATGATTTAGGGTTAGGTTAGGGGCTTATTTATAGAGATTAGGATTAGTTCTAGCCTTAGGATTAAACCCTAGTTCTAATCTCAGCCCTCAAAATCGAATCTGGCCCCCAAACTCAACACAATCCAAAAATGGTGCACCAGGCAGAACTGCCCGGCTGGACCAAGTCGACAGCCAAGTCGACAGGGCTGTCGACTTGGGTCCAACCAAGTCGACTCCCAAGTCGATAGGGCTGTCGACTTGGGTGCTCTGGCGGGAATTTTCCCGCCTGGCCCAAACTGGCCCAAATTTCCAAATTCAAACTTGAATTTGAAATCTGTTTTTACTTTGAAATTTCTGAAAACTTCGTTGGGCCTTAATCGGGTCATACGGACTCCGATTTTCGAAAACTCGGACTCTATTTCGCGTATTTTTCCGGGACGAACGCAATGGCATAGCTCGTTTCCCTTGATTCAGAATTATAAATTAAATTCTGCCTTGATTTACGTTATAACAGGTTATTGAAAATACGGGTTGTTACATTCTCCCCTCCTTAAAGGATTTCGTCCCCGAAATCTTCAAGTTAGGAAGAACGTATCCTACCATCCAACATCCATCTACTCAAAACATCATCCACGAGCAATCATTGTCCTTACAAGATTCTAAAGGTTGTATGCACATATGCAAAGGTGTGTGTATATGTACTTATCTAATGCAAATATCATCAATGCAAATTATGTTAGTGAAATGAATCCATATGTATGAAATTCCTAACATAATGTATAACATCTATATGTGTGCACATAACTTACATCCATATGCAACATCCATGTGATAACACAAAAATTTTCATCCATGAATAAGCGTAAACACTCATGCATATGCAATATGAGGAGTGTGTGAGCCGATCTAGTGCCTAATGTGTATAATGCATCCACGAGTAACCACTTGCAAACACTTGCAACCACTTGCAAACATCAAGCATAACATGTTTCAAACACATGTTTCATCCAAAGGGTTTCTACCTAAGGTTCTCATGACAAGATTAACATGATAAACTAGATAATCAAGACAAACATGGATAGCAAAAGATATGCTACAAAGAGATCGGGAAGATAAGCAGGATATACTCCTTTTGGATTACAAGAAATTCCTTCCTAACCCTGACATGTATTACTAGCCAATAAGTCGTACCTCCCGACAAAAATAGGACCGAGAATGGGACCGAGAGGATATACGTAAAAAGATAACATGCAAGTAGGTTCCACAGGAAAACAAGGATCAAGAATATACTCTTAAAAAGAGATATGATGCGCGTATCTAGCCTTCAGTCTTCTAAGTCACGTTTCCTTGAGCTTAACTCCAATGTGCTTTGACCGTCTTTTACCTCATGATTTCTTAGCTTCTTAACTCTTATTTCCAAATATGAGTTGGAACCCATTTCATTGTCGCCTCTCGTCTTCCTCTTCCACTTACTCTTCTATCACTCTTGGCTTAAAAATAATTATGACCTCATGGTTTCATGCAAGCTCTCCAAAATTCACTAGTGAATCCTGGATCTCGTTTACTTACTATAAAGTATTCCACGCAGCAGAAATTTTCTTGCAAATACCAATCCACGTTGCCAATTGCTCTTACTAACGTGATTTTCTATAACTCATGCTTGAACGAAATGAACCATCCGCCCGTGAATGATAGGCCGTACTTAGATTCAGTTGCTTGCCCATGACTTCCCGTAGACTATTCCAAAACTGGCTAGTGAAGATAGAGTCATGGTTACTAACTATACTTTAGGGAACCTCGTGCAACCGCTTTATTTCTTAAAGGTGAACTGTCGCTATCTATGATGCAGTCCTTTCGCTCTTTACTAGAGTGAAATGAGCACTCTTCGTGAGTCTACCTACTATGACCCACATGTTCTTATTCCCTTTCTTGATCTAGGCAGTCCATCCACAAAATCCTTCGTGACGTTTTTTTTTCATTACGGGGACCTCCAATGGATATAATAGCCCACCGGGCTTTTATGACTCGGCCTTTAACCTGTTGGCACAACATGCACCATGGGACAAACTCGACCACCTCCTCGGGTGAGGTGCATCTTTAAGAACCTTCTTTCTCTCATCGCGTCTTAGCCATCCCTTGTCATCTATAGCGAGGTGACTTACCATCTCGCCTCGAATCATCTTGTCCATGATCTCGACTAACTGCGGGTCTTCTTTCTGTGAAGTCCCTACTTGATCCAGAAGGGTAGGTCTAAGCTTAAGGGACGCTAACTAATTAAACTGAGAGAACTTCTTACTTCAATTGTCCTCGTCAGAGCTTTTCGGTTTTGAACCGCGACCACTTTAGCGTGATCCACCACTAAGCCTTGCTTAGAAACTATGTGCCCAAGAAATCTAACTCCTTTTTCTCCAAAATGACACTTGGAGAACTTGGCCTTCAACTGAGGCGCTCTAAACGTATCCATCACCTCCACGAGATGCCTTGCGTGCTCTTCCTCATCCTTAGAGAAGATCAGAATATCATCTACGAAGACCACGACAAACTTGTTCAAGAACTCCCTGAACACCCTACACATCAAGTCCACAAAGTAGGCGGGTGCATTAGTCAAACCGAATGGCATGACAAGCCATTCGAAGAATCCATCTGGCGTTCTGAACGCAGTCTTGTCTATACTATCTTCAGCTACTCTGAGCTGATGGAATCCAGTAGCAAGATCAAGAGAAAACAGATGTTCCTACAAGCTGAACAAACAAATCATCGATCCTTGGCAATGGTTGTCTATTCTCTTTGTTTAACTCACGATAATCAACACAAAGTCGAAGAGAACCATCTGCCTTGGTAGTAAATACTACAGGCGCTCCCCATTCAGATATACTTCGTCTAATGAAGTTCTTCTCAAGCAACTCCTTGACTTGCTTTCTTAACTCTCATCTTGCGGGACCATGTGCCTAACCGGCCACGAAACTATCTTGGCATTATCAACCAGATAAATGCGAAAATCTATCTCTCGTTTAGGGGTAACCCCCTTCACTTCACCCAAGATATCAGGATATTCTCGGACCACCCTCACCAATTGCAAACTATCGATAGATGAGCCGAGGGGTTCAAGATAACACAACATGACGGGACTCATAAGGTTACTAGAAATTTTTAGGGTATTACCGAGGCGAGTCATGAGCCTCTCAACCCTATGCTCAAAAATCAAGAATGGCTCCAAAACTGGACAACCAATCCATGCCCAAAATCAACCCATACCCCATGAAACCGAGAATATAAGCATCACACGAGAATTCAAATCCACCTAGATAATAGACAAATGGGCGGAACCCCCTATTGGATTTGAAACACACACGGGATCATTAACTAGACTAGTACTTAGGTGCAAACTATCAACAAGATTAGATGAGGTAAAACTATGCGATGCACCAGAATCAAACAAGGTACGAACTGAAAAATCAGAAATATATACAAGGTTCTCAACAGAAATACTACCTCGATCGGGAACTGGAGCGACATTGAGAGCATGAACTTGCCCTCCTGAAGGTCCAGCACGCTGAGTCTGACCCTGGCCTTGCCCTTGCTTCTTCGGGCAATCCCTAGTGAAGTGCCCAAACTCACCACAATGAAAGCATTCACCATCCTTCCTTTTCCTCTTCTTACAATCCTTAATAAGATGCCCAACTGAACCACAATAATAGCACTTCCCCTTTTTGTTATTGCCCTTGTTGTTGTTCCCCTTGTTGCCTTGACTCTTGTTCTTGTTCTTGTTCTGATTGCCTTGACTGCTCTGACCACTTGGATTACCCTGATTTCCTTTCCACTGGGAATCAGTCTTCTTGGCTTGAGTACCATTCATCTTGATCTCCTTCTTGTCACTCCTATTCTCTTCATTGAGTAGGGTCATATTCACCAAACTTTCGAAAGTTGCCCCCAAGGGTATATGAGTCATGGCTAAACCATGTAATGGCTCGTTTAATCCTAGAGCAAAGTATAGGGCCTTCTTCTGAGCTGTGTTAACCAAGTCTAAACCGACCCGAGCAAGTTGATTAAACTTATCCACGTATTCCCTAATGGTCATGTCCCCTTGCTTTAGTGATAGGAACCTTAGTCCAAACTTTCCCCGAAAGTCATCCCAAGTCTCAATTGGCCTAGTAGCGGTGGTGACCATCCACCAACGTGCAGCTTCTTCCTTTAGCAACCACACTGCCAATAAAACCTTCCTACGGTCATCCATATCGAAGAAGGCAAAAAGATCTTCGTTTTCTCTCAACCAATTCCTTGCCTCTACATAAGTCTCGGTTCCAATGAAATTCTTGCCACCCATCGTCTTGAAATCCTTGCAAGTCTTTGCGAAGTCAGCTTGAGGATGCTGAGGGGGAGGAGGAAGAGGAACCTCAGCGACAGGAGGAGGAGGAACATTAACTACCGGAGGAGGAGTAACATTTGCGGGGCCGGCTTCGGTCGCCCTAGCCTCTAAAAGTCTCCTATACCAAACAGGTACGTGTACTCCCTCCGGAATGGCAAAGTTATTGGCCATACTGAAAACGAAGAAAAAGATAGATTCAGAATGGAGAAAAACGAAGGAATTTTGCTAATGGATTTTTGGGGAATAGCCTTTAAAATAAACTAGACTTTTCTTTGGAAAATACTTTATACTTGGTTTTGAAAACAGTTTTCCCAAAAAGTTTTCTAAAAACCTTTTTGTTCCCTTCTCATAAACCATATGCTCTGATACCAAATGTAACACCCCACCTCCGCCAGGGTGTCTCTTGCAAGCACTCTGACTTTGGAGGGGCGTTTGAATCAGGTAAACATGCATAATGATATATCAAGGCAGAACAAGAACATATGTATATATGTAAACAGAGTAAATAACATAGATAAAACAGGGGAAGATTTCAAACCATTTCAAAACAAGTCTGGTACAACATAATGTCAATTTTCCAAATACACAAGTCTAGATAAAAACAACATTACTGAAAAACTGAAATACATAAGTACTATCCCCAAAATAAGTGATAACCATAGCTAGCTTCATGTCAAGACCGTACATGAGCTAAAATCCCACAAGCAAGCGGTCAGAAATCCAAGCTAAGCTCCAATATTCCCACCCTGAGAACCTGGGGGGGGGGGGAACGGAAGAAAAGAGGCGAAAGAAAACAGGTCAGTCAAAAAGACTGAGTAAGCCCTACTACAATCAATGTAAACTGATAAAGTTAACTGGCATGAGAAGCAGGGATGAACATAAGGATAACAACATACTAGCATGATGATTAGCTAACAAGGTAGATAAAGGTGTCATCGCATAATCAGGTTTAAGGTTTTGCACCACAGGTGTACTAGCAAACTAACATGACTTGAATATACAAGTATTGATCACTTGGCCCAACCTTTGGCCCAATAACATGAAGTGACCCTAATACGTGGTCCAACCAAACGGTCTAGTCGATCGGCTCCCTATAAGCCAAACTCGTCACGTGTTGGTGTCCATACGGCCCAAACATAATTGTAGTCAGACTGTGCCGGGTCTCCCGTCGGGTGTATCAAGCCCTAGGGTGGCAACCCCTGGACACCATAAACATGCGTGCACAGTCTCGATCTACTAGTACCCGTGCATGTTTTTCCCGGCTTCGGACTATGTGCACGACCATAAGTCCGCCCGGAACTACACCGGCGTACCACTTTGCCGTCGTTTTTGGTCACTTACCTCTAGTTCAGTAATTGTGCCCTCACCATAGCCTAGACCCTAGGGCCATAATGATACGAACTTGGGATTACTGCTGGAGTGGACCCCCATTGCTAGGATTTTCTAGTGGGTTAAGTACGGTTTAACCCTCTTGCTAATCATGGATTAACTTGGTTAAGTGTAACGATGAGTTCACGACTTAACCCTGATTAATCTACCAAGCCCAAATTGGTTAAGTATTAAGTGGACCATGACTTAACCCTAATCACGAGGCATTAATTAATTTAATGTGCCTTAACCTCTCACATTAGACCTTGTTGTGGTTACTAGTTAAGCCGGGCGGGTCCGAGTAGCTTTACACCACAACTTGGTCTAACCTCGGGTTCAAGGTACAACATGGCCAACTTCTCACATTGGGTCCTATTGTTTGTAGCAACTAGTTAAGCCGGTCAGTCCCGAGTAGGTTTACGCTACAAACTCAACCCAACCTCGAGTTGGTCACACTTATCTTCTCTAAGTGTCATGTCCATCATGTTTCCAAAACATGTTACAAGTTTTCAAGCATTTGGGTAGACCTAACTTAATAGGTAAATTCCCAAAGGGTAGACCTAACTTAATAGGTAAATTCCCAAGCTTATGTTTTTATGTCTTTTAAGTTTACCCAACCCCAAACGCAATCCCATCGCTTACGTATCGCAATAGCGCATAAAGGATAGAAAGAGGGAACTTGGCATAATCATGACATAAAGGTGTTGAAGCCACAAGTTCAACATGGTGGCATATGAAATGTACATATGTTCATATACTTGCATATTACATTTTTAGGCCTCAAAAGCATGCATAAAACCAAACTTAGCATATTGGTGATACATGGTGATAAATGACATGTAGAAATGGCCATAAGTTCGCATTTAGCCTCACATGCAAGTTATCATAAGGGATATGATAACTTACATGTTGCCAAAATGCAACCTTTAGCATAAAGCTTGAAGCTTTATGTTCATATACTTAAGATAAGCTTGCACAACATGATAACATGAACAAAATGATCACCCCAAACTTGCATAACCTAACATGGCAAACTTGCATATAAACTTGCATATTATAACATGATAAACTTGCATATCATAACATGGCAAACTTGCATATAAACTTGCATATCATAACATGGCAAACTTACATATAAACTTGCATATTATAACATGATAAACTTGCATAGCATAACATGGCATACTTGCATAACAAAACTTGCATATCATAACATCTCAAACTTGCATAACATGACATAGTAAACTTGCATATCATGGAAAACTTGCATATCATACATTTAACTTTAGAGTTTAAGTATGAAAGTAGAATAGGGCTTACAATGCTTAGGAAGTCACAAAAATATGACAAAGCCATTATGAAATCAATTAAACCCAAAATGCAAGCTCTAATAGAAAATCCCTTGAGCCAAAATGATCAAAACCCTTGCTTTATGATGCAAATATAGAAACTTGACTTGAATGCAAGCTAATGATGCTCATACAAGCTTGAAAACACTTGTATGCATGGAAAATCTCTCATAGAAATTTATTTAGAATTTTATGAAGAGAGTGGAGGCCATGAGAGGTAAAATTTTGCCATAGTTTAGTTGTATGAATGAATAATGTTGATTTAGGGTTAGGTTAGGGGCTTATTTATAGAGATTAGGATTAGTTCTAGCCTTAGGATTAAACCCTAGTTCTAATCTCAGCCCTCAAAATCGAATCTGGCCCCCAAACTCAACACAATCCAAAAATGGTGCACCAGGCAGAACTGCCCGGCTGGACCAAGTCGACAGGGCTGTCGACTTGGGTCCAACCAAGTCGACTCCCAAGTCGACAGGGCTGTCGACTTGGGTGCTCTGGCGGGAATTTTCCCGCCTGGCCCAAACTGGCCCAAATTTCCAAATTCAAACTTGAATTTGAAATCTGTTTTTACTTTGAAATTTCTGAAAACTTCGTTGGGCCTTAATCGGGTCATACAGACTCCGATTTTCGAAAACTCGGACTCTATTTCGCGTATTTTTCCGAGACGAACGCAATGGCATAGCCCATTTCCCTTGATTCATATTTATAAATTAAATTCTACCTCGATTTACGTTATAACAGATTATTGAAAATACGGGTTGTTACATATTTGTTCAACAATGAACACAAATCGCATCTTGCAAATAGTGAATAGAAATTGCTTCTTAGTTTCGCCACCTGAATAAAGGTGAGGCGATTAACATCAGCAATCGATATATAACAAATAGCTGAAATACACAATTACTTACTTTCTCAGCTGAGAATAGTGATGCGGTTGGATTTCTTCAGCCAATCGACAAATCAGCTGAGGCGATCTTGTTTCTAAAGTAGATTAGCAGCAATTTGGTTTCGAAAGTATAAATATGAAGAAGAAAGCGGATTTGAAATCGATTTGGGTTTTTTTAGCGTCGAGAATGCATAGGAATTGAGACGACAAAATTCTGTCCTTAAAAATAATTATTTTAAACCCCTGTCCTTAAAATTAATTGGTTGAGGGAAGTAAACCCTTATTGTAAAATGCCCTATTTTGAAATATATTCTCTTAAATGCCTTTATAAATAGTATAGATGAAAATTAAACCTTAAAACTTTAAACGTCCTTATATACCATATCTGTTTAGTGTTTTATTTAATGACAACATTATGGAAGTTGAAATTTAACGATTGATCTAATTTATTTAAATTAAACCGAACACATGCAATCCAAATTCAAATCTAAAATTAAAATTTTCAAGTTTAATATCAAAACCGTTTCTACGTTGTTTACTCCTATTATTCAATGACTGCAAAATATGGTTTTAAGATTTATATTTGTTTTCTTTATAAAATTCCTTAACTTCAAAAATGACCATATTTAATATATTTTTCTCAAAATATTATTTTAATTTTATGAAAAAGCTAATTCAGTTTACCTCCAAACTCAAGCTACTATTAACTCGCTTTCTTTTTACTGACCGTTATAATCAGTTTAACTTCTACTTATTGAAATCATTATTTTTCATTACGTTAAGAAATCATATATATATATATATATATATATATATATATATATATATATATATATTTAAGACAAATCTATATTTAAATGGTCGAAATTTACGAGATGCCACAATCTCCCCACTTAGAGCTTTTTGCCCTCCAAAAGGTACGAAATAAGGAACCAGCAACTAATGATATACCATTCATATGCATATCAAATTCGATTGCTTGTTCGAGTAATTTTTCTATTTTCAACTAGTATTGGTAACCCGATCACTCTAGTATGAGCAATGCCTTGACTTCTTGATTAGCAACTTCCATTCTTCTTGCCTAGTAATAAACAATGCCAGAGAATTTTTAATTCGTATCAAAAACTCATATCAACATTCATCATTGAGAATCGAGTGAATAATTGTACTTGGAACCAAAATTTTATATTTGAATCTAAATCAAAATTGTCATGCAAACTGGATGATTTATGTACACTCATGTATTATATTTTATTGGTTTCTTAGTTATACAAATGCATTTAACTCAAATGTTTCATTAATATACATATTTTAAATGCATTAAAGAAAATTCTTTAAAAATTTCTCTTATATCGAAAATACTTATGATAACCCGATGTTTCCACAAGTTTATCCTTATTCTTAAAGAATCTAGTAGTACGTTGATCAGGTGCAAAACAAGAAATCTCAATGTATTAAGTTGACTTGCTTCTGTATCCAGTGCAAATACATGAATTTTTTTAAAACATATAAGAGAAGTATCATATAATAAACCAATAGATGAAACTATTCATGAATCCTAGATACATAATGGTAATGCCTAGATCCCCTAGGAAACATCTATACCCATAATAAATCTCTTCGTTGCGAATTTTGTCATGAACAAATCAACATAATGCTTCAAAAGAATAAAATAACCGAAGATCATCCTAGAATGCATCCTCAAAGTTTGCTCTATCAAGTGGTAGAGAGGACCAAGTTCCATAGCCATAGGTGGCTAGGCAATCACTGCCTTACACATTTCGCCATAACACCTCAAAACAATTGGATGGATAACCGTCTACTTCAAGTAACACTGGTGGTTACATCTCTGTCACTCATAGACCTTATGCAATCACTTCCCTACGAATTACGCTATGTAGATTGCAGATATGCAATGGTTACACATGAATCCGCTAGGAAACATTTGCACCTATAAGGAATCTTCTCCTCTGCAGGTTACGACAATCATAAAATGGCCATAGACCGTAGCTACATAATGGTTATGTTTGGATGTCCTAAGAAAAATTCGTAGTCGTAGGCCTTCGTAGCCCTATGAATTTCGCTATGCACTTGAGTTCAAAAGAAACTCGTGAGTATTACGTCCAAACAACCAATTATCAATATGCGGCTCCTACCGAGTAGGTTCACGATTTTCAAATTAAGTACTTCCCTTTCCTTTACTTTTTTTCTAGAAAATATATATTATATTACACATAAGTCATAATTTTGACCATATCATTCTCATATAAATTCGATTATTTATAAGATTATCATTTCATATCGAGTTCTTTTTTAAATCAGTAGTTTTCAAATTAACTTTATGTTTACCTAATTATATGTACACAAATACATACATAAATATAAGTCTGAAAATATTTAGTGTAAGAACCCGTAACTTCCCTGGTCTCCGAAGAGAAGAGAAAGAACGAATTAATTTGAGAAGAACACACATCGGAACAAAAACAGAAGAACATTTCATTGTTTATTACAACAATTCCATCAGAATACAAGAATATACAGAGTATGAATAAATATTACACATTTGAAAAATATCTGAGATTTAAATTACATTTTAAATACATAGCAGCGGAAAAATAATACAACACACAACTGAAAGTAATACACGGATACAGTGCTTTCTGATTATCGTTCCAGCAGTAAACCAGGATCCTATGAATATAAATCTGCAAAGCCAAAACTACTAGCTGCCGGTGGAAAATAGGGGACACCCAGAGTTTAGGTTAAAACAATAAACTCCAGGTCAGTCATGTGTCTGGTGTGAGAACTAAAACAGTTATTTAAAACTTTACTTTAAAAGAGAGTAATTCAAGGGACCATGCCGTATAACACGGAACGGGTTTCCTCCCAAGAACACTAATGCATAAAAAAAAATAGTGCAATGCTTTTTTTTTTGAAAAATTAAGCTATTATAAGACCCAGGTCCCATCACATAATGCAACGCAAGCCGAAGGATAGGGTTTTCCCTTATAATAGCCAAACATGCTTGGTACGTTTAAAACAAATCATTTGATACTATTATAAGTGTCAAAACAATTTCAATCATAAATATCAATCCTAGGCGGCATGGGTACCATCTATCATGTCGCCATACTAGGTTCTACAAATAAAACCGAATTATCACGTATTGGAAATTGGATTCCATCATGAGTCAAGGCAAGGGGCAAGCTCCTCTCCGTTCGAGACACTCTAGCAAATGTCTCAGGACCACACACAGCAATCCTTGGAATCAGTTGGGCTGGTCCTCTCTTACTTTTGAGGATTGGCAATTCCTAAACACACGTTTCCCGGTCCTAACAGACCTATATCCGAGGCGCCTCGCATTCCAACATCCACACAGGTAAAAAGTATATAAATGTCAGGGCTGGTAGGTCACTGACATCACCTATAGCTAGAAAGAAACGTCGTGTTCTCCCAACGGTCCGTATCCCGTTTTTGACTCATAACGAGGTGTGAGGCTCACAAATTCACGTTATACACAAAGCTATGCCATACAGATCATGCTTTGATCATCAACCACAAGACGTTGCTTTTCAACAGAAGCCTTGATCATTTGCCACTTAGGCGTGCCACACTGGCAATTCATGCCATGCGACTAATGTCCATCGATATACAACCTCTGAGCTCGTATGTCTCAGAGAAGGGCGTTAAGCAAGAGAATAAATTCTCCGCCCCCAAACAGATGTATATTTAATAGAGATCAATAAACACAGAATAAAATCCAATGTCAAACACACAGTCCATTTACAAGTTTGTTCTGGGTCTGAACGAAACCAGAGGCACTTTCCTCGCATATCCATCAATCTCCAAGTACGTCTGGACGATCACCAACTGATTCCCTCCTCTTGGGTGTACAGCCCAATCAAGATCATCAGTAATCACCTAAACGATGTGAAGACTTGCGGTCTTCAACCACCGTCTTCATCTTCGACTTATCGTCGAACCGGTTATTCAGAATGGGTATAAACCCGGCCTTTCCGAATAACTCGTGTATATAATAAACAAATGTTATACAAACACAACATACGCCTCATTCCAATTCATAATATTCTTTTATTCAGATGTTCACATTCTTAGGGAAAGGTTCCCATTAATTTTATCAAAGATAAATTCTTCTAAATTTATTCTTTAATCTTCCTTTTGATATCAAATCAAACTATATTATGGTTTTCCAAACTAGTCGGGATTAGCGAACCACACCGAAGTAATTATTTATTTTATTTCCCAATCCCAACCTATTCATCCCATGGAGCAAAACTGTTATTGCCCCATAACTAACACCACAGTGTTATTGGTAAATATTAATTACCATTTCACGTTCAAATCTAATTAAAGATTTAACTATCGCTTTGGAGCAAAACTGGTGATACTCCATCCTCGATAACTTTAATCTAATTAAAGATTCATTAAAACTCCACTTAGTTTTAATCTTCCCAAAAATCAGTATCCTGTCTTTAACTGGGTTAAATAACCAATGTCACTTTAAAACATGATTCACGATAAACCCAAAATCACTTTCTATTGTTAATTGGGTTAAAGTACAGGTGTTATTCAAAACACCGCTCACGATAAACCCCAAAAACCAATTCAAATTCAATTCCAATTAAATACTAATTAACTGGACAATTTCACTAAATCTTAGTTACAAGATTTGTTCTGAAACGACCCGAATTTCCGTACCCTTGAGTCGACTAACAACGCCACACGTCCAACCCAAATTGCACAGAAATATGAATCGTTATTAGAAAGAAACTAGAGGATGAGAAATACAAAGAAAGAAATATTAGAATAGAAGAAAACAAAGATCACAAACTCACAACGGAACGAATAAAGTATAGTATATAACATAACTTTTTAGATACAAATCAGTAATTATATATATATATATACACATACCATCATCAGAGCACAACGGTTATCTCCGGGACATTTATAAACACCTATTTCCAGATACAACACTAAACACATCAGAAAATATGATAGTCTATAGTTGACTGGTGAAGCCTCCTTCTTCGAGTTCCTCCAAGTGAATCTGAAAAATCCCGACTAATTGACTGCCCGTACAAATTTGAGCACCCAAGAGTTTAGGGAAAACAGACAAAATAAACTCTGGCTCAGTCATGGGACTGGTGTGAGTAAACTCCAATCATTTGTTTAACTTTCAAAAATCCTTTCGAAAGAAATGATAATCGTAAGACCAATCCACACATAAACACAGATGGTTTTTACCTTATGATAACCGAAAATATTTTTGATATCAAATCCAGTGATATTATAATAATGTCCATATCAAATAAATACAATCTAGCGGAACGCTTGCATCTCATGCTCCATATATAATATAAAATCGAAAACCGCAGGGCGCTTAATGGAGATTGGATTTCCAACATGACAAGTTATGGGACCACCTGTCGATAGTGTATCTCTAGAGGCGAATACACTGGGTTCAACAAGAACGTCTTGCAACCCGGCCTCACATGACCGACCACTCATTTCGCTTGAGTGTAACGGATGTATATCACCAACGGTTGGGATCAGCAACCGTTTCCCGAAAGGGACAACATTGATAGATTAAAGATGCAAATGGAATTTCTCTAGATAGGTCATTATACATCCTAATGGGTGCGACCCACTTTGCCATGTTGCCAGCCCGATTTTTTGTCAATTCCGGGTTGTGAGGCTTGAGGTCATTATGTATCTTTTAGAACACCTGGCCACCATTCACTTTGAATGCCACATCGTTATACCCGCTAAATCGCAAATTGATTTCCCAAAAAATACCACGGGTATAAAGCTAAGAGAAACGAATTCCTCCACCAGCAAACGTAAGTACGTTTGAAGAGATCAACTTACGCAATCTGTTAGATATACTCTATCAGACATTCGTCCATTCACGTTGTCCTGGGACTGGACAAACCGAAGGCACTGTCCCGTAATCAGGATAGCCCTTGCATAACTCCGTCTTCAATTTATTTTCATCATATTTGATTGCAATGCTAACGCCCATACAGAGTGGTTTCCAGATAATGAATCTGATCCTGGTCTCTCCGTATTGACGACGAAAAAACGGTCAAAAAACTTCGATAGTCGGTGATTTAAGTATCAAAGAAAAATAAGTGTGCAACCAACGATCTTATTTCCAGGTAGGAATTCGATCGATCAATCATCAATCAACATTAGCCTCTTTAAATAAATCCCTTATTATATTATCATTTACAATTCTCATTTCCTATCTTTCATATTCTTCTGAAGCTCAATTTCCCCTTTCGATTCTTTGAAAAACATTTTCAATATTTTAATTCCTTTATTCGAGAAAATACCTCTTATTCCAGTTAGAAAACATTTCTAAATATTCACAAATCCTTATTTTTCTATATCCAGAAAATATACATTATTAATATCGGAGAATATTTTCGAATTCCCTTCCTTAATTCCTCGTTGACCAATTCATTTCATTTTCTTCGCATAGAAAATAACTCTTATTTTAATTTGGGAAACATTTCAAAATCTTTTAAATTAGCGCGATGTTATGAAACATCGTTATTGTTACTCAAACCATAAATCATTCGTTAACTAATGGTATCACTAACCAATCCTTGCCACTGAACCTTAACTATTTCTCCGTCAATCATGACGTCAGTCAAGTTGGGGTATTGTAACGACCTGGCTTTTTGACCGCTCCAAGTCGGTAATTAACCCAACTCGAACCGTTCAAAACGACAGATTGTTATTGCTTATGTAGTTGAAATACAAATCATCACAGAATCACAGACACCGAACACATAATATCTCATAGCGGAAGTAAAATTTATGCAATAATACAAAATCTTTAAACTTACATAATTAGAGTACAGATTAAATCTAGAAACAGCGGAAGACTAAGAACCTTGCTAATATATGAATAGCTGACCGAAGTGGGGTAACTACATGAGTGATAATAGATGTATGACTGGATCTCCATTGAATTCCAAGCTCTAATAGATAGATTTCCAAGCTGTAATACTCGATCTGACCCGGGCATTTGCAAGGAATAAAACAAACAAATACTCGAGTCAGGACTAACATTGTCATATAAGTGAATTAACTCAAGTGACATGTTTAAATGATATGCATCAGTAACTTAAAGGATGTTTGGGATTTCCATCTTTTAAGGATCCGCAAAACTAATATCTATATAATAATACGCTATTATTATAATGTCTATTCAGTAAAGTAAATATAATGAACATAGCGTAAGCGGGATTACATTTTTTACCCTTACACCGTTTATAATATCGTAGTCTATACAGTACCGTAAACCCACCCTAACACGGATGGCATCAGAGCGCACTCCATAGGTACGATACAAATCAAAATCGTATGGGGCTCGTATGGGATAAATATGACAAGGCACTCGAGGCAATACCCAGGGTAGGATTCTACCAGTTGCACTCCCGGACCGGTGGTAACGCATAGCAGCCACTACCGCCCACCTCGGAACACACTCCCATAATCAAAGGGTGCACCCAAATCAATCACAATCGTCATAGAGATGGTATCGAAGAAGCGTGTCCGATCAAAGGTGCTACCTCAATTAGTCACGGTATAGCTCCTGTTTTAGTCATTCTAATTATGACCTGAAGGTCAAGGCCATTTCGCCATCGTTCGCCTTCTTCGATCCAGTGGACGCTTCCAAGCCATCTTGTTGTCGTTCCGATACTCCATCACGTACACAGTTGTTAAAGTGGTATCGACACTGACAGAGAGTATGCCACTTACTGACTCCGGTCTCTTTAACAACCGACGCTTACATCTTTCACACAGTGGCCATTATATTTGAAATCATATCGCAAATCGAGTTGTCTCAAGTATTGCCCCAAAATCGATTTCTCAAAACCATTTATCGTTGGTTTGATTTAAAATTATAAAACCAAGATTCGCCATTACTTTGTCAACCATTGGGTTTAAGTTTCAAATTCCATGACATATTACTATTACTTGAAATCCTTTCTTTCACCCTTTGGACTAGATGGACTGGATCAGACATAGATTATATTTATAAAACACCTTTAGAAAAGTTAAGTTTTGAAAATAGTATATAAAAAATAATGTATAAACATATATATAGTTGGAAAAGTATATGTATATAAATTTGAGAGTAATGTATAAATATATACGGTTGAAAAAAAATGTATATTAAATTGAAAATATTGTATAAATATATATATATATATATATAGTTGGAAAAATATTATAAATTCATATAGTTAAAGTTATCAAACCATTTTAGAGAAAATATTTATAAAAATCAAGTAATGAGGAAAATTTACTTCTATGAAATTGAAATAATATTGATTCTATCCAAATCCATGTCTCAAAATTTCTTTTCCCATCAAAATTTCACCTTTAAACAAATCCCCATTTATTTGGTTCAAATTCAACACTTCATGGTTAAAACGATCTTCAAACCAATGTTTACTTTGGGTTTCACATATCCATTTTATAAATAAATTCCCAAACACTTTCACATTAGTTGTTAAACCCATGATCTATTTAAATTCTAACTTGTTAACCAACCCGTATTCACCATGATTTAAATAATCATATTCTTTCATATACTTGGATTTAACACTTTTTATTTTGACAAAATCCTTCTTACATTTGTACGGCGAAAATTCATTGTCAAATCATGTGTCAAAATAAGATTTGGGAAGCATTTATCAAGTCTTGCATATCCTTTACATCAAATCATTAAACTCGTTAGGTAAACATAAAGTGATAAAGAATTTATTTAAATAAATTAGACTTGGTGTTAAATGGCAATAATCACTATAAAACTTATTTAATACAAATTAGATTTCATAAAAGTTTCAAGTGAATATTTGAACAAGCTTACTTTTAAGACTTCCTTTATGCTATATAGGGATTGCAATTAAAATTTTAACATACCAAATCGATAAAATATTTTGAAAAATATTTTTTTTTAATTTATTGACCACGGTGTTCATATAAGATTTTCTATCCTATGGTCAAGTGATACGGATGTTTATCTGTAACGAACAGGCATTTTCGGCCCCGGAAATCGACATAAATACCTTTACCGTAACTCATGCCGACCTTCCAAACACCGAAACACTGGACGTTATTAGAAAGAATTTAGAGGATGAGATAAGAAGGAAAGAAATATTAGAATAGAAGAAGAAGAGGAACCAACCACAACACAGAGTCTCACATCGCAGCGGAACAAAAATAATCCAGAAATAAATCTTTACTGAAAGCTTTTAAAATACTTACAATATCAGAGTACACATCTAGACAGTGATAATCTGTCCTCATACAACACACAGCGGAATACTAGTAATATCATACGTCTGGACTCTTCCAGCTCGTCTCTTCACAGCAGTCGATAACCTGAACCTGTACAACCCGGTCTAACCCGAGCATTTACAAAACACTGGGTCAGTCTGGTGAACCAGAGTGAGATAAACTCGCACAGTAATAAGGGTGAACCATCCTATCATGATTTTAAAGTTCAAAATCTTTTCAAAAGAAAAGGATAATCGTAAGACCAAATCCACACATAAACACGGACGGTTTTTACCTTACGATAACCCAAAAAAGTTTTGAAATCAATATCTTGTCTGATATTATAATAATGTCTAAATACAAGTAAATAGAATCTAGTGGAACGCTTGCATCTCACGCTCCACATATATAGTATACAATCAAAACCCGCAGGCGCTTATTGGGGATTGGATTCCGACTTGACAAGGTATGGGTCCACCTTCCGATCGTGTATTTCTAGAGACGAATACACTGGGTTCAACAAGAACTTCTTGCAACCCGGCCCTCACATGACCGACCACTCATTTCGCTTGAGTGTATCGAATGTATATCACCAACGGTTGGACTCAAACCACCGTTCCCGAATGGGCAGAATCGATAGAATAAGAAACAAAAGGAATTTCTCTAGATACGTGATTATACACCCTAATGGGAGCGACCCACATAGCCATGCTGCCTGCCCGATTTTTGTCATTTCCCGGTTGATGAGGCTTGAGGCCAGAATTAACTCTTGAACATCTGGTCGTCATTTACTTTGAATGCCACATCGTCAAATCCGTCAGATATCACTAATTGATGTCCACAAAAATACTCTAGCTGGAAGCTAAGAGAACGGCGATTCCCCGCCAACAACTATCGCACGTTTGAAGAAATCAACGTACGTGACCCTTTGGAAATACTCTGTCAGACATCTGTCCATACAAGTCATCCAGGAACAGGATGAACCGAAGGCACTCTCCTACTGCATCCATATAGGAATCACCCCATGGATCAGTAGCGAGAAGTCCTTGCAACCCATAGATTCCAACTACGACAGAATTACAGCTTTTCTCTGCTTGCCAGGCAGAGAAGATTAGTGGTTCTTCCGTTTATGGAAATCCACGGTCTTCAATGCTCCATCTCGATCATCTTCTGATATCTTCACGTATTTGTTGATCGGAATGGTTTTCGAATATAAATTCGATCCCGGTCTTTCCATACAAACAATCGTATTGGGTGGGTTTGATAGTCGGTGTTTTAACTATCAAAATAAACCGTGTTTCAAACATGACACTCCAATGAGTTCACTGGTTCAGTATTCAGCATCACTTGGCCTTTAACAAAACTGATTTATTTTTGTTAAATTAAAAACTTCTAATTCTTTTAATATTCAAAAATACGATATTTGAATAACTCTAATTGATTAATTAACATTCGTCTTAACTCCATTCGCTTGACTTTAGATCACAGCGATCACAATGGTTACGCCTGATTCCCTCAGGAAACATCCGACCGCCGTAGGCTATCTGCAGCCCTGCGAATTACGCTAGCAGTCGTACGAAATGGCACTCATCCCGAATAACTATGTTTGGCTAATTCTATCTCGAATAGCTATATTCAATTTCCCACTTAATTCTTCCGTCAAATCATCTTCTAGATTCGGAAATCCATTAGTTTTAACAAAGAAATTTATAGCACATATGTTATAACAATAGCGTTATAATTACCATTTAGATTTACAAAACAACAGCGCTATAATCGCTGTTTAGATCACAAAAACATTTACTATAGCAACAACGCTAAATCGCTATTTAGATTTACAAAACATATATTATAACTATAGCGCCAAAATCGCTGTTTACAAAACACTTATTAAAGTTTAACCATTTATCTCATTTTTATGCTCATAATTGTAGATCTGATTAACATCAGAACAAATCGAAGTCTTAAACAAATAAAATATTTATTTATTTACTTTTCTTTTATAAACCTTTATTCAAAATAATATATTCAAAATCCAACTCCAGTTATAAAGTAAATTTTATAACTTCATCTCTATCGATTCACCTGACGGTGAATCAATATTTATAACACGATTGATTTTATAGGCCATACGCTGCCAAATACCCAACCAATATCACCCATTGGTTTGAACTAGCAGATGTTGAACATTCATTAATCAACCCTTAAATCAATCACACCAAACATGACTGTTCATATATGATAATATGAAAACAATTAATATATATCTGAGGAATCCGGTTGGATCCCTCCAACCTGTTCTTCCCTGTATTCAAATGGTTTTTCTCAAATCAGACGGTTCAGTTTTTGTTTAACTGATAACACTAAATAGCAACCATTCAACATCAACCACAAGTAATTCAACCATTTAAACACGTTTATAAATAAACGTGACCAACCAAGGTGAGTTACCTTTATTGGAACCAATCGTTAAAAATAACGGTTTGGTATCCACTGAAATTAAACACAGTTTAATTTCATCAATTAAATCAACAAACAAATGTATAATTAGCAAACATGCAACCATCAGCAAGCAGAGCACACAAAATAAAGAACCCAATTTATATAAAATATAAATGGGAAAACTGAGTGAGTTTAACTCACCTTTGATTTCGCTCGCCGTTGAAACAATTTGTTTTAATAACTTGCAGTGGCGCTCCACTTTGTTCGAATCAGCTCTAAAACATTTGGGTTGCCAATACGGTTTCGATACCCCTTTGATTTTTTCCATTCGTTGTTCCACGTACAGCCTTCTTCATCGTTGGAACCTGAAGCTTCCTCTCATTTGATCCACACAAACACATTACCCCATCCGAGAGCTTCAGTACACATCAACTGTCCATGCCTCTTTATGTTCTGCTTCGCCACTTTCCATCTTGCCTTTGTTCGCCCGCAAGCAACAATGCTCACACCAACTTCACACTTCATCATGTACACCTCGCACAGTAGCTACTACCGCCTGCTCCTCCTGTACACGTTAACCAAAAGTGCTCCATCATTTATCTTTTTGTATTCGGTAACCGGTTCCAGGCGTTACATCACTTCCAACTTCCTCAAACATGAACACCTGAAACCCATGCAACCACACCATCCCGTTGCCACCCTACCCTTCTGCTCATAACTCCTCTCCACCACAACTGATCATTTTCAGTTCCAAAACTTGTTGTTCCTCACTTCTTTCCCACGGTACCCACTGTTCACCACACCACCCTGTCCCAGTGTTGCTGAGTTCGGAACCGCATCCCTCATAACCCTTTCCAGTATCGGTCTCTGTTCGCGTTTCTAGAGTGAGCATTTCGGATTTAAACAAGAGGAAAGATGGTGGTTTGTAATCTTGTAGACAGGAAAATAAAAAATGGGGTTTTCTATTTTGGAAAATGCAAAGGCTCGAATGAATGAAAAATAACGAAGGAAAGGTGCTATTTATAACGGTGGGATATGAGGGGATAAGCACCACGTCTTTCACTATGGTACACTGTGGATGGCCGTAGCTTATGCATGGTAGAGTAGCTGACTTTGTTGAAATGGAAAGAAACGGTAGGCTGTATACTTGGTCGGCTTGATTTTAGGTAGGCATGTGCGCTTCAGAGCAATAGGTATGCGTTTAATATATAGGTAGTGTATACTTTTCCTTAGGGTGGCTGCTAGTGTATAGGACTATGTAGTTCGAAAATGGAGAAAAGAAAGAGAAAAGGGGCACGTAATTAACAGTAGATAGGAGAGACAGTGCACATGTATTAGGTAAGCTCTATATATAGGGTCTGCACTTGGTTTGTACAGACAAAGTTTTAAATGCATGTTTCCTTGATTTGCAATATTATTAGTTTATTATATTTAAAAACTTCAGTGTGAAGTAATTGATAAAAACCACCACAAATGATTTCTGTTTATTGATAAAAAGACTAATCTTAGTGTAAAAAGGTATTCCGAACCCAATGGAACAAGTTTCGTTGAAATCCGAGGTCGTATGAAAAAATTTCCTTTATAAAACCAGAAATGAACACGCATTTAATTTTTTCACGATCACCAGATAAATCAAATCAACTCGAAACTGCGAAGCTTGACAATAACTTTTCGATACGAACCCATCGGCACTAGTTTCGTCGCATTCTGAGACTGTTGCCCCGGTAGGCTATTTTTAACGCGTACCGCACCGCCCTTCTGAACACCAAATTTCCCGATCTCTAAAAATAACAAACTATATATCTATCCTGACTAAAATCGACGATACGAACTCAACGGAACTGATTCCGTGGCCTAATTTGATCGTTTGCTTAAGTTACACTTGAATATCCCTTTATTTATTTAATTACGCGTTATAGAAATTGAACGGGCGTTTACAGCTACCGTGACCACATACGACATCGGTTTTCCACGCCATTTAACAACATACAATATTTTAACGATACGGTTCTAATGAAACTGGTTTCGTCGAAAGCAGAGTTCGTTTGCAAAATGGCCATTTTAAAGGCCGATAACGATTTCCATAGCGTTTATTTCAAAATTTGATTTGGCAATATTTAATAATCTATAACATGAAATCTAGATCCTTCCCTTTCATATGAAAATTACCGTCAATACGGTTCCAACGTTTCTTATTTCACAGAATTCCGGCTTATAACGGATTCTGTATTCTCAGTTGAAGTTTAAAACTCCATATCACGAACTGCACGCCATTTCCGAGCTCGATTTATATTATATAAATTATATAACGTTCAAACTTCATTTAAATAACGAACTCAATATTTAATTCCATTAATATTTCCAATATAATATTTAAAACTAATTTAAATATTCATATTCAAATGGTCGAAAAACACAGGTCGTTACATTCTTCCCCCCTTAAAATAATTTCGTCCTCGAAATTGCTAAGGTAAGAAAGAACGTAATAGACCCATTAACTTCTAAATCCATTTTATTTTTTTAAATAAAACCAATTTAATATAGTAAATAAATATTTTCAAAAAATATCGAAAATTTTCTAATATATTAAATCCCCGGAAAAATTTGGCAGAGTCTCCCCTGCACGGAGTGACATCTGCGATATCGCAGGAACAAATAATATATATATATCGACCAACGGTTGGAAAAACAAAAACCAAAACCCAAAATGTTATATTTTCGCGTAGGCGTACCTTTACGAGCGCTATTGGGGATACTGGTTCAGTTTATGCGATATATGTAGTCAAAACTTATCCTCATATCCTTTAGCTCCCTGTACTCACCTCAATATCATGTTAGTAACCAATACATGAATTTTGAAATATCATTTCAGTTAATCAACAAGTTCAACTACAAAAATTTTCAAATCCAAGGACATAGCCTCATTTATTATCAAACACAAGGTTAAATTAATCCTTAATTCATACATGATTCCATTCAAATTACCATTCTGGAATTCATTTCCTGAGTTTCCTAGTTCATTCAACCCTTGATGAATATATATAACCCATCTAACAAACAACAAGCAATGCACAACAATGCACAGTCAACCCAACTAAATCATTCAATTTATCTTAACTTCAATTTATATCCAATATTAATGTTTACATTTATCCACTTGGGTTTAATATCAATCGATTTATATCATGTTGACGTTCACTCCATTATTATTAATTAAATTCTAAGTTCTAATTTATCTTATTAATTCCAATTCCGATTTTTATTAATCTCATTTATTAACTTCACAATGGGATTATCTGGCTATATTAAACCATTCGAATTTTAAATTCAAATTTGAATTTCATTCACACGAATATCTCAATAATTGTATAAATTATTCTTTTCTATACAAAATATAATTTGGGTAAAATTATTTCATTTACCCTCTTTTTAAAACAATACTGTATCCATTGCCAGTTCTATGCTTCTCAACACTTGAACTGATCAACAAACACAATACAAAACATTTGTATATAGAATTTACAAATACGCTCTCGTATATATACACTCAATCTCGTTCTAGGGTATTACTAACTCAATCTCTATTGAGTTACACCACAGAGCCAAGGTTACCACTAAACCAATAGCTCTGATACCACTGTAACGAACAGGCATTTTCGGCCCGGGAAATCGACATAAATACCTTTACCGTAACTCATGCCGACCTTCCAAACACCGAAACACTGGACGTTATTAGAAATAATTTAGAGGATGAGATAAGGAGGAAAGAAATATTAGAATAGAAGAAGAAGAGGAACCAACCACAACACAGAGTCTCACATCGCAGCGGAACAAAAATAATCCAGAAATAAATCTTTACTGAAAGCTTTTAAAATACTTACAATATCAGAGTACACATCTGGACAGTGATAATCTGTCCTCATACAACACACAGCGGAATACTAGTAATATCATACGTCTGGACTCTTCCAGCTCGTCTCTTCACAGCAGTCGATAACCTGAACCTGTACAACCCGGTCTAACCCGAGCATTTACAAAACACTGGGTCAGTCTGGTGAACCAGTGTGAGATAAACTCGCACAGTAATAAGGGTGAACCATCCTATCATGATTTTAAAGTTCAAAATCTTTTCAAAAGAAAAGGATAATCGTAAGACCAAATCCACACATAAACACGGACGGTTTTTACCTTACGATAACCCAAAACAGTTTTGAAATCAATATCTTGTCTGATATTATAATAATGTCTAAATACAAGTAAATAGAATCTAGTGGAACGCTTGCATCTCACGCTCCACATATATAGTATACAATCAAAACCCGCAGGCGCTTATTGGGGATTGGATTCCGACTTGACAAGGTATGGGTCCACCTTCCGATCGTGTATTTCTAGAGACGAATACACTGGGTTCAACAAGAACTTCTTGCAACCCGGCCCTCACATGACCGACCACTCATATCGCTTGAGTGTATCGAATGTATATCACCAACGGTTGGACTCAAACCACCGTTCCCGAATGGGCAGAATCGATAGAATAAGAAACAAAAGGAATTTCTCTAGATAGGTGATTATACACCCTAATGGGAGCGACCCACATAGCCATGCTGCCTGCCCGATTTTTGTCATTTCCCGGTTGATGAGGCTTGAGGCCAGAATTAACTCTTGAACATCTGGTCGTCATTTACTTTGAATGCCACATCGTCAAATCCGTCAGATATCACTAATTGACGTCCACAAAAATACTCTAGCTGGAAGCTAAGAGAACGGCGATTCCCCGCCAACAACTATCGCACGTTTGAAGAAATCAACGTACGTGACCCTTTGGAAATACTCTGTCAGACATCCGTCCATACAAGTCATCCAGGAACAGGATGAACCGAAGGCACTCTCCTACTGCATCCATATAGGAATCACCCCATGGATCAGTAGCGAGAAGTCCTTGCAACCTATAGATTCCAACTACGACAGAATTACAGCTTTTCTCTGCTTGCCAGGCAGAGAAGATTAGTGGTTCTTACGTTTATGGAAATCCACGGTCTTCAATGCTCCATCTCGATCATCTTCTGATATCTTCACGTATTTGTTGATCGGAATGGTTTTCGAATATAAATTCGATCCCGGTCTTTCCATACCAACAATCGTATTGGGTGGGTTTGATAGTCGGTGTTTTAACTATCAAAATAAACCGTGTTTCAAACATGACACTCCAATGAGTTCACTGGTTCAGTATTCAGCATCACTTGGCCTTTAACAAAACTGATTTATTTTTGCTAAATTAAAAACTTCTAATTCTTTTAATATTCAAAAATACGATATTTGAATAACTCTAATTGATTAATTAACATTCGTCTTAACTCCATTCGCTTGACTTTAGATCACAGCGATCACAATGGTTACGCCTGATTCCCTCAGGAAACATCCGACCGCCGTAGGCTATCTGCAGCCCTGCGAATTACGCTAGCAGTCGTACGAAATGGCACTCATCCCGAATAACTATGTTTGGCTAATTCTATCTCGAATAGCTATATTCAATTTCCCACTTAATTCTTCCGTCAAATCATCTTTTAGATTCGGAAATCCATTAGTTTTAACAAAGAAATTTATAGCACATATGTTATAACAATAGCGTTATAATTACCATTTAGATTTACAAAACAACAGCGCTATAATCGCTGTTTAGATCACAAAAACATTTACTATAGCAACAACGCTAAATCGCTATTTAGATTTACAAAACATATATTATAACTATAGTGCCAAAATCGCTGTTTACAAAACACTTATTAAAGTTTAACCATTTATCTCATTTCTTATGCTCATAATTGTAGATCTGATTAACATCAGAACAAATCGAAGTCTTAAACAAATAAAATATTTATTTATTTACTTTTCTTTTATAAACCTTTATTCAAAATAATATATTCAAAATCCAACTCCAGTTATAAATTAAATTTTATAACTTCATCTCTATCGATTCACCTGACGGTGAATCAATATTTATAACACGATTGATTTTATAGGCCATACGCTGCCAAATACCCAACCAATATCACCCATTGGTTTGAACTAGCAGATGTTGAACATTCATTAATCAACCCTTAAATCAATCACACCAAACATGACTGTTCATATATGATAATATGAAAACAATTAATATATATTTGAGGAATCCGGTTGGATCCCTCCAACCTGTTCTTCCCTGTATTCAAATGGTTTTCTCAAATCAGACGGTTCAATTTTTGTTTAACTGATAACACTAAATAGCAACCATTCAACATCAACCAAAAGTAATTCAACCATTTAAACACGTTTATAAATAAACGTGACCAACCAAGGTGAGTTACCTTTATTGGAACCAATCGTTAAAAATAACGGTTTGGTATCCAATGAAATTAAACACAGTTTAATTTCATCAATTAAATCAACAAACAAATGTATAATTAGCAAACATGCAACCATCAGCAAGCGGAGCACACAAAATAAAGAACCCAATTTATATAAAATATAAATGGGAAAACTGAGTGAGTTTAACTCACCTTTGATTTCGCTCGCCGTTGAAACAATTTGTTTTAATAACTTGCAGTGGCGCTCCACTTTGTTCGAATCAGCTCTAAAACATTTGGGTTGCCAATACGGTTTCGATACCCCTTTGATTTTTTCCATTCGTTGTTCCACGTACAGCCTTCTTCATCGTTGGCACCTGAAGCTTCCTCTCATTTGATCCACACAAACACATTACCCCATCCGAGAGCTTCAGTACACATCAACTGTCCATGCCTCTTTATGTTCTGCTTCGCCACTTTCCATCTTGCCTTTGTTCGCCCGCAAGCAACAATGCTCACACCAACTTCACACTTCATCATGTACACCTCGCACAGTAGCTACTACCGCCTGCTCCTCCTGTACACGTTAACCAAAAGTGCTCCATCATTTATCTTTTTGTATTCGGTAACCGGTTCCAGGCGTTACATCACTTCCAACTTCCTCAAACATGAACACCTGAAACCCATGCAACCACACCATCCCGTTGCCACCCTACCCTTCTGCTCATAACTCCTCTCCACCACAACTGATCATTTTCAGTTCCAAAACTTGTTGTTCCTCACTTCTTTCCCACGGTACCCACTGTTCACCGCACCACCCTGTCCCAGTGTTGCTGAGTTCGGAACCGCATCCCTCATAACCCTTTCCAGTATCGGTCTCTGTTCGCGTTTCTAGAGTGAGCATTTCGGATTTAAACAAGAGGAAAGATGGTGGTTTGTAATCTTGTAGACAGGAAAATAAAAAATGGGGTTTTCTATTTTGGAAAATGCAAAGGCTCGAATGAATGAAAAATAACGAAGGAAAGGTGCTATTTATAACGGTGGGATATGAGGGGATAAGCACCACGTCTTTCACTATGGTACACTGTGGATGGCCGTAGCTTATGCATGGTAGAGTAGCTGACTTTGTTGAAATGGAAAGAAACGGTAGGCTGTATACTTGGTCGACTTGATTTTAGGTAGGCATGTGCGCTTCAGAGCAATAGGTATGCGTTTAATATATAGGTAGTGTATACTTTTCCTTAGGGTGGCTGCTAGTGTATAGGACTGTGTAGTTCGAAAATGGAGAAAAGAAAGAGAAAAGGGGCACGTAATTAACAGTAGATAGGAGAGACAGTGCACATGTATTAGGTAAGCTCTATATATAGGGTCTGCACTTGGTTTGTACAGACAAAGTTTTAAATGCATGTTTCCTTGATTTGCAATATTATTAGTTTATTATATTTAAAAACTTCAGTGTGAAGTAATTGATAAAAACCACCACAAATGATTTCTGTTTATTGATAAAAAGACTAATCTTAGTGTAAAAAGGTATTCCGAACCCAATGGAACAAGTTTCGTTGAAATCCGAGGTCGTATGAAAAAATTTCCTTTATAAAACCAGAAATGAACACGCATTTAATTTTTTCACGATCACCAGATAAATCAAATCAACTCGAAACTGCGAAGCTTGACAATAACTTTTCGATACGAACCCATCGGCACTAGTTTCGTCGCATTCTGAGACTGTTGCCCCGGTAGGCTATTTTTAACGCGTACCGCACTGCCCTTCTGAACACCAAATTTCCCGATCTCTAAAAATAACAAACTATATATCTATCCTGACTAAAATCGACGATACGAACTCAACGGAACTGATTCCGTGGCCTAATTTGATCGTTTGCTTAAGTTACACTTGAATATCCCTTTATTTATTTAATTACGCGTTATAGAAATTGAATGGGCGTTTACAGCTACCGTGACCACATACGACATCGGTTTTCCACGCCATTTAACAACATACAATATTTTAACGATACGGTTCTAATGAAACTGGTTTCGTCGAAAGCAGAGTTCGTTTGCAAAATGGCCATTTTAAAGGCCGATAACGATTTCCATAGCGTTTATTTCAAAATTTGATTTGGCCATATTTAATAATCTATAACATGAAATCTAGATCTTTCCCTTTCATATGAAAATTACCGTCAATACGGTTCCAACGTTTCTTATTTCACAGAATTCCGGCTTATAACGGATTCTGTATTCTCAGTTGAAGTTCAAAACTCCATATCACGAACTGCACGCCATTTCCGAGCTCGATTTATATTATATAAATTATATAACGTTCAAACTTCATTTAAATAACGAACTCAATATTTAATTCCATTAATATTTCCAATATACTATTTAAAACTAATTTAAATATTCATATTCAAATGGTCGAAAAACACAGGTCGTTACATTATCATTTCAATCCGTTCTTTAAAAATATTCGAATCCCGGGTATGTATCATTTCAACGCGCATCCCAAATCGATTCTTATACAAAAGGGTTCGGGTGTGTATCATTTCAACCCATATTGGTTTCAAATCAAAAATGGAACTTGCAAGGTGAGAAACTGAACATAGCATGTCAAACAAACATCCATAGTGTCATATGAAATAACAGTGTGTGCACAACCACGAAGCAAACAAATCTAGAACAACCTAACATTTATTTCAACATTTCAATCTTTAATTCACTTCATAAAAATATTAGTCTGTGAGTGGGGAAAACTCACCTTTCGAGGCAAAGAAGGTGACTATGAAACTGACGCATTACATTTTTTTATACCAATTTCATTTGTATAAAAATCATATCTTTTTGGTAAACAAAGATTGTATTTTTACTACAAATGAAATTGGTATAAAAAATGTAATTTTTAAAATGAACATCATATTAAAAATATGATTTTTAATGTGAACAGCATGGCAAAGAATACGATGGATGTACGGGCAAATTCAGATGTTCAGTAATTCAGAGATAAAACTGGAGGAGTGGATCCCTCGGTGAGAACTTCTCACTCTTCAATTTCTTTTCTAGTTATATATATATACTAGGATGCAGACGGTGCTTAGTAGCACCCGACACAATCGTCCACAGACCATGGACTTGTTTGTTTGGTTGCATAGATTAGTTATATGATGTGATTTGAATTTGGTTGTTTGGTGATTTGATTGATGTGTGAATGGCGTGGGCCTTCACTAGACTGGGGATAAGGCTAGGCCTTGTCCCGTTTCTAGTATCGTGCCGTTATGCCGCCGAAATTTTCTAAAATAAGTTAGAAAAATAAAAATGAACTGAATAGAAATTCATATGTTGGAATAAAATGTTTTGTCGTTAAAAATATAATTTTTAACGTGAATGTGAATGTGAATAAATAAATATTCATTTACAAACCAGACGGTTTGTTTATGTACACCTATTTGAAGGACATTGATTGGGTCGATAAATTTTACACATCGCCCAACTGCACAGATAAAATATGCGTTTGATTGTTTGAAACCCCACACGGGTGTTGGGATGAAATTTGAGGTTCACTCATCCTGATTCATTAAATATGTCGATCGATTGATTGACAGGCTGTTATAAGCATTAGATATCTATATTTGATGCTTATACAGTGTAATGCACTTTGGTTGATGGTTGATTATTTTTCAATGCTATTATATGTGTGTAATGTATGAAAATCCATATAATTAACTTTATATGGTAATTGATTGGGCCTCATTCCAATTTGAAAAATAAAGAATATTATAAAATAAAAGTTCATGTGTTGACAGTACTCATCCATTGAGATTGGTCATGTGTTGAACGAAATATTTTGATAATAACAACTATTTTGAAATAGAATATTTGAAAATAGAATATTTGAAAATAGAAATTTATGAAGCCGTGTTGATTAGTTTGACGCCATTTTGACGTGAACGATATTTATATCGATATATAAAACGATTTCGAAATGAATTGAATTGAAAACAAATTCAAATTGAATTGAAAGTGAATTGAAATGAATTCAAATTGAATTAAAATTTGAATTGAATAGAAATGAATTTTAAAACGAATTTATAAAGAAGAATTCAATTTTGATTTGAATTGAAAAGAAAGTTGAAATTGCTTTTGAAACGATTTTAAAACTATTTATATAATTCGTTTTAAATAGAAATCGACGAAGTATATATTATATATATTATATATATTATATAATGGCCTGAATAGAACGCGCCGCGCCGCGGCAGTTCGTGAATTTCGACTATTCAGAATTTTCAACTGGACATATCCTTTGATTCCCGCTATCAAATTTCGATTGGTCGGATTCGTTGGAAAGATATTATCAAATAGATCCTATTGTTTTTGGTTTCACTAAAATCCGGATTGTTTTGCACCCGGTACATTCAATTAAAGTTTGAAATCGAATTATCGGACTACCGCGCCATTTTCAATTCTATTTATAAATATAAATAAATATTTATATTCTATCGACGACGTATATAATATATACGTCGAATTTCTATTCAGAATAAATTTCTCGTCGTTTTTATTTAAAATATCTATTTTAAATATGCAAAATTCATTAAAATTGCCAAAATAAAAATTTCAAACTGGCTCAGATTTTCGGGCTGTTACAGCTAATGGATTCGAACACACAGACAAGACCCATACTTGCTGATCGACAATTCAGTCTGCTCGGGTCCACCCCAGCATCTCAAGCATAGATTCGAACACCTGGAGTGCTCGTTTTGCTATGGATTTGGCAGCCGGAATTGTCTCACATACTGACTTTGGCTTTCAGTAATGAAAAGAAAAGGGCAAAGTGAGAGTCCAGAGGTGGGTTAGGCCGATGAGAAGCTAACGGCGGTGTTGCCTTCGATCCGGATGGCTCTAGGGTGATGCGGAGTTACGCAAGGGCCATCATAGCGATGGGGCCTAGGCTGGTACGAAGAGAAATAAGAGTTTGTGGGCGCTCGAGATTGAAGAAGAGAGTCATCTCGTGGTTACTAGCTGGACCTGTCAGTCAACAGGCTCGGGTTGGCTTCGACAGTGGAGAATGGTGGTGGTGAGGGCGCCGCGAACCGCGATGGAGCGGTGGACTGACGGAGGAGGTGACGATGAAAAGGGTGGCTGCTGGTGAGTGAGGACGACAGGAGAAAGAAGAACGCGGTGCCCAGACCCCTTTGATTTGGGAAGAATGATTTTTTTGGGGAGGAAACAAATTGGAGATCTGGTTTCCTTTACTGATTTGGAAATTTGAAGAGAGGGTGGACATCGTTCGATTTTGGATTTGATTTAAGAAAAAAACGGGGAGCATTGCAAATAAAGAAGGCAGAAGGGTATACACCCATGTACCAAGATTTCTGATGATTTCGCAACGTGTTGTCTACCTCTCGAAATGTTCAACGCTTGGAGGGATGATAATAGAATATAGTGTACGCGTGTTATTTCTCTTCTGCTCTTTCAAATGTGAAGAAATTCACAGAGTAGGATGAACAAGTGGTGTGCGCAGGCTGACAAATTCTACAGGTGTGTTTACTGATGTAATTAAATTATTATTTTAAAAAATATATTTTGTTGTCATTCTACCATTTCAAAGATGAACCGATCGCTATATTTCCATATGCAACACATTGAAGAACGGATGGAGGTGCGTCTATCAACGCTAGCGGTTTTGCGCATTTTTATCTCAAAATTAAAGATTCAGAACATCAAACGATCGAATTTTGTGCAACGTGAAATACCGGTATTCTCAGAATTCAACCTAGTATTTTAGTCTGAATTCAAATTTTGATGATTTATACAAATGTTTACTAACTCAACGCGAATCAAATGAATTCGCGCATGTTATTATGAAATTTATCCCTCTGTTATATCCAACTAGACGCTTCTCAATTATTAAATTTTGTAAATAAAAAAAATCACGCCAAATAAAAACATCGATTGTCGTTATAGCAATTGATCGCGTAAACCGAATGAGCGACTTTGATGTTTTCTTATTATACAATTTATTTGATGTATTCACAATTTTCGAAAATAAATGCTTCTATAACTTAACGCTTTCGCGTTTATTCAATGAATAAATACAAACGTAACTTATTGTTTAAATTATATATTTCAAAACAACAATTCAAATTCATGTATATGTCAGAAATTCAACTTCATGCTTCAATATAAATCAAGATTTCAAGTTTCAAACCTAAATTACGGTTGCAAGTATTCATTTGATCATTAAATCATTAATTAACTTCGCATCTTAAGACATCAAAATTACTGGTTCGTTACATTCTCCCCCACTCAGCGCTTTTCGTCCTCGAAAAGGAAACATTACGTTGAATTAAACTTATGTATATATTTTACTGATTACTTAATTTATCAACTCTTTACCTAGCTTTTACCCAATTAGAAGGAATATAAGTTTTAGAGTTTTAAACTCAAAATTTTTCTAACACCCGGATTTATGGAAAATTTCGGCAGCACCTCCTTTGTACGGCTTGCCCGGAAAAATTTACAAATACAGTATTTATCAATATACATCTCATCTACACGATGAGGCATCCCAATATAGGGGAAAACAAAAGAAAAATAACCCAGATACGATATGTAAACCGAGATACGTACCTTATTTAGCATATTAAAGCGTATTTTGCTTATTTTTCTTTGCATTTTGGGCGTAAAAGCGAGCTCCATAGGCGAAGCGCACTTCATTGCAACCTACTAAGACACTTAAACATGTAGTGAGAAGCAAACGTACATATGTTAAAGCCTAATGTACATAATAATGAGCGATATGTATCCTAACTTAGCATGTTTGCAACAATGAATGTAATCGAACAAATGCATGTACTCGCAACATATTTCATAAGTTAAAGAGCATTTTGACAAAATGTGAATGAAATCAACGATGTATATAATTTTACTTATCATGTAAATACATGTTTTCATAATCCTACTTTTTACTTACATCTTGCTTACATGAACTTCGCTTACTTTCACTATTCATTTCACTCTACAGCGGATGAAAACAAGGTAAATAGTATACATGTTTGTAGTAGCATATGCAACATATATATAAATGATTCAACATAATTTTAACACAACTCATTTCCTTCCTTTAGATTATATACATAAAATTCACTGAATGTTTTCTAGAATCAAAACCTTAATGTGGCAAAATAAAGTTTTCATTAAACCTTTACATTAAATCCATTCAACAACGATGTATCAAAATCTTAGTTTTTTTTTATATAGTGACATTGTTTATCTATAATTTGAGCACTTGACTCAACCTTTGTCCAACCATAGTTAAGATTAAAGCCAAATCCTATTACAGTCAGGAAAGCAAGAGAAATTATGCATGAACTTACTGTTCATTCATAAAACCATGGAAAACTGTGAATTGTCTTATATGTACATTTCATACACTTGCTAACATTGGAACATGCTGTTGCATATCCAAGTATAACCCCCTTTTCCTTCTTTGTGCAGGTTTATTTTAGTATTCTTTTTTTTCTTATGCTTTCGCTTTTTTTTTCCTTTTTTTTTAATCGCAGCAGCCTCTGCTGCTCGAGGCAGCAGCATCGCTGCTGCTGCTAGTGACCGCAGCAACCCTTGGTACATTTTTATCTTCCACAAGGGTGGCGCAAATAGTGTGACAGGTTGACCTTCTTTATCTTTAGTGGAGGATGACATTCTATGGCAACACTACACGCCATATAAAGAAACATTGATATCTAATTTGTCACCTAATTTTGAAACCTATAGGAGCCAATGCCTAAGCCCCTTTTTGCGTTTGGACATGCATAATCTTTCTATTAAAATCTGGTTATAGTATCTTGTTATACTTAATATTCCAAACTGGAACCCCTAAGTCATAATTTAAAATTCTCATATTTTATATAAAGTCAATACTTACGGTTTTAATATCACATTGTACTCACAATATTCACTAAAATCAACTCATATTTCTACTATATTTGTCCCAAAATCGAACTTATATTTCATATTCTTTTAAAGCATTCTAAAGCTTACGTCTTTATGCATTCAAATCTTACCTACTCAAAGAATTTTTTTTTTCTTCATAGAAAACGTTGGTCAAAATTCTCATTAGTGTCATATTAGTTAATTCATCCTATTACATTCCAATAGTATAGAAAATGTTGTCAAGTTACCGTCAAACCTTGTAATGCTGAGTTGCATATCCAGGGAAATTATCATTGTTTACCACCATCATTATGAATTAAATAAATCATTGTGCTGTTTTTTTTCTTCCTTCATTTATACTTTCATTATATGTAACTGATATTATGCTGATAAATGGAATTTAGTTTACATACTACCTTATATAACAATATGCAGGTTTCTTACATGCACAACATACAAAGTTCATGGATACATTCCTAATTACATACAATTCAATGGTCGGACTGTTCATAAATTTATGTCTCATTTATATAAGATCTTATGTATATGACATCAAGAAAAATGAACATCGAAAATAAATATTTATTCTTCAAAATTTTCCTTACTTCTTTCGGATTAACTTGTGTAAACTCTCGTACGAACCACAAATTTTTAACTCTGTATTTATATAAAGTCATTCTCATGATTTTTCGAATAACCTCATGGTGAAGCGTCACTATTGTATTCTTCTTGATTCAAGACCAAATTTCTTATTTTCAACACAAAAATCAAGATTTCCTCCTTTCTCTAATATTTCCCAAAATAAGGTTTGAGTATTAATTCGACATCTCAATTGGAATTTATATATTTTCCTCACTTTTGAAACTTAAAAATAAACACTGGTGCTATTGCAACAACCACCAGATTTATTTCCAAATGACTACGGTGTGAATCTATATTTATCTAGTATACGAAGAATTTAGTACATACGTTAGCTAGGCGTATGTCCCAAAATTTTCATATACCCGATATTCCAATCTTGACGTCAACAAACTATTTGAAATTTTCCTCTTTAGAATACGCACAATTTCTATATGTAAATTTTCTGAATTTGTAACATATTTTGATTGCAATCGTCTATTTAGTTATATACAATCTCATCATTTTTAAATATAAAATCTTTTTTTTTCAGGTCATTATTTTCGTGTTTCAATTTTTTTTCCAGGTTCTACTTATATACAATTTTCTATAATATACATATTCGTAGAAATTTTCAATGAAGTTTTCCTTAAATATAGTGTTACAATTTTACATATAACCCATTCCCATTGGATTTTCAATTTACTTATATTTTTATATAAGTCAATACTATTGAAATTTCAATTTAGTTTATTAAATACAACCAAGTGTATTCAAGTCTTATTTTAAATTCTCAAGCCTTTATTTGATTCAATTCGAGCAAAGTTGGGATATATATGCTAGGAGCTGAACGAATGGGAGGACCAAATCAGTGAATTTATCGAAGATGGGAAAATTCAAGATTCAGGGAGCGATGAATTCTAAATTTCTAAGAGGGAACGAGACTCGGATTCGATAGATCCAACCTAGAGGGAATTTTCAACTAAAGGAACGAGTTCAAAGGAAGGAATTTTAAACAAGGATATATTTTCAAAACAAGGCGAAAATTTCAAATTACTTTCATATATGGAAAAATCCCTTTTTAAATCAATAATAATCATTTAAAATATTTTTATTTTCAAAGTATGCTCCCTCTCGTGTATGATTCCAAGATGATTTCACTCATTCTAAGGTATTGCTACTCTATCTCTAATGAGTGTTTCAACAATATAAGCTAAGCTCTGTATAAACCAAAGCTCTGATACCACATTGTAACGACCTGGCTTTTTGACCGCTCCAAGTCGGTAATTAACCCAACTCGAGCCGTTCAAAACGAAGGATTGTTATTGCTTATGTAGTTGAAATACAAATCATCACAGAATCACAGACACCGAACACATAATATCTCATAGCGGAAGTAAAATTTATGCAACAATACAAAATCTTTAAACTTACATAATCAGAGTACAGATTAAATCTAGAAACAGCGGAAGACTAAGAACCTTGCTAATACATGAATAGCTGACCGAAGTGGGGTAACTACATGAGTGATAATAGATGTATGACTGGATCTCCAATGAATCCCAAGCTCTAATAGATAGATTTCCAAGCTGTAATACTCGATCTGACCCGGGCATTTGCAAGGAATAAAACAAACAAATACTCGAGTCAGGACTAACATTCTCATATAAGTGAATTAACTCAAGTGACATGTTTAAATGGAATGCATCAGTAACTTAAAGGATGTTTGGGATTTCCATCTTTTAAGGATCCGCGAAACTAATATCTATATAATAATACGCTATTATTGTAATGTCTATTCAGTAAAGTAAATATAATGAACATAGCGTTAGCGAGATTACATTTTTTACCCTTACACTGTTTATAATATCGTAGTCTATACAGTACCGTAAACCCACCCTAACACAGATGGCATCAGAGGGCACTCCATAGGTACCATACAAATCAAAATCGTATGGGGCTCGTATGGGATAAATATGACAAGGCACTCGAGGCAATACCCAGGGTAGGATTCTACCAGTTGCACTCCCGGACCGGTGGTAACGCATAGCAGCCACTACCGCCCACCTCGGAACACACTCCCATAATCAAAGGGTGCACCCAAATCAATCAAAATCGTCATAGAGATGGTATTGAAGAAGCGTGTCCGATCAAAGGTGCTACCTCAATTAGTCACGGTATAGCTCCTGTTTTAGTCGTTCTAATTATGACCCGAAGGTCAAGGCCATTTTGCCATCATTCGCCTTCTTTGATCCAGTGGATGCTTCCAAGCCATCTTGTTGTCGTTCCGATACTCCATCACGTACACAATTGTTAAAGTGGTATCGGCACTAACAGAGAGTATGCCACTTACCGACTCCGTTCTCTTTAACAACCGACGCTTACATCTTTCACACTGTGGCCATTATATTTGAAATCATATCTCAAATCAATTTGTCTCAAGTATTGCCCCAAAATCGATTTCTCAAAACCATTTATCATTGGTTTGATTTAAGATTATAAAACCAAGATTCGCCATTACTTTGTCAACCATTGGGTTTAAGTTTCAAATTCCATGACATATTACTATTGCTTGAAATCCTTTCTTTCACCCTTTGGACTAGATGGACTGGATCGAACATAGATTATATTTATAAAACACCTTTAGAAAAGTTAAGTTTTGAAAATAGTATATCTAAAATAATGTATAAACATATATAGAGTTGGTAAAGTATATGTATATAAATTTGAGAGTAATGTATAAATTTATACGGTTGAAAAAAAATGTATATTAAATTGAAAATATTGTATAAATATATTTATATATATAGTTGGAAAAATATTATAAATTCATATAGTTAAAGTTATCAAACCATTTTAGAGAAAATATTTATAAAAATCAAGTAATGAGGAAAATTTACTTCTATGAAATTGAAATAATATTGATTCAATCCAAATCCAAATCCATGTCTCAAATTTTCTTTTCCCATCAAAATTTCACCTTTAAACAAATCCCCATTTATTTGGTTCAAATTCAACACTTCATGGTTAAAACGATCTTCAAACCAATGTTTACTTTGGGTTTCACATATCCATTTTATAAATAAATTCCCAAACACTTTCACATTAGTTGTTAAACCCATGATCTATTTAAATTCTAACTTGTTAACCAACCCGTATTCACCATGATTTAAATAATCATATTCTTTCATATACTTGGATTTAACACTTTTTATTTTGACAAAATCCTTCTTACATTTGTACGGCGAAAATTCATTGTCAAATCATGTGTCAAAATAAGATTTGGGAAGCATTTATCAAGTCTTGCATAGCCTTTACATCAAATCATTAAACTCGTTAGGTAAACATAAAGTGATAAAGAATTTATTTAAATAAATTAGACTTGGTGTTAAATGGCAATAATCACTATAAAACTTATTTAATACAAATTAGATTTCATAAAAGTTTCAAGTGAATATTTGAACAAGCTTACTTTTAAGACTTCCTTTATGCTATATAGGGATTGCAATTAAAATTTTAACATACCAAATCGATAAAATATTTTGAAAAATATTTTTTTTTAATTTGTTGACCACGGTGTTCATATAAGATTTTCTATCCTATGGTCAAGTGATACGGATGTTTATCATTTCAATCCGTTCTTTAAAAATATTCGAATCCTGGGTATGTATCATTTCAACCCGCATCCCAAATCGATTCGAATACAAAAGGGTTCGGGTGTGTATCATTTCAACCCATATTGGTTTCAAATCAAAAATGGAACTTGCAAGGTGAGAAAATGAACATAGCATGTCAAACAAACATCCATAGTGTCATATGAAATAACAGTGTGTGCACAACCATGAAGCAAGCAAATCAAGAACAACCTAACATTTCATTCAACATTTCTATCTTTAATTCACTTCATAAAAATATTAGTCTGTGAGTGGGGAAAACTCACCTTTCGAGGCAAAGAAGATGACTTTGAAACTGACGCAAAACTGAAGTGAAACTTGATATCAAAGTGATGAATCCACTCCAAGTCATTCACGTACATATACACATATGTGTATATACTTACATAAATGGAATTTGGGAAGTTTCCAATCACGACAAAACCCACTTACTACGAACCCTAAACACATGATAGCATTCACTGTTAAACTCCAACTGAGCACATACTTAAATACACTTCCTTTCCTATAGTTGTACCAAGGGAGTATACCTGTTCTTTACAGAAATAGCAATACCCAGCAGATTAGCTAATGGATTCGAACACACAGACAAGACCCATACTTGCTGATCGACAATTCAGTCTGCTCGGGTCCACCCCAGCATATCAAGCATAGATTCGAACAACTGGAGTGCTCGTTTTGCTATGGATTTGGCAGCCAGAATTGTCTCACATACTGACTTTGGCTTTCAGTAATGAAAAGAAAAGGGCGAAGTGAGAGTCCAGAGGTGGGTTAGGCCGATGAGAAGCTAACGGCGGTGTTGCCTTCGATCCGGATGGCTCTAGGGTGCTGCGGAGTGACGCAAGGGCCATCATAGCGACGGTGCCTAGGCTGGTACGAAGAGAAATAAGAGTTTGTGGGCGCTCGAGGTTGAAGAAGAGAGTCATCTCGTGGTTACTAGCTGGACCTGTCAGTCAACAGGCTCGGGTTGGCTTCGACAGTGGAGAACGGTGGTGGTGAGGGCGCCGCGAACCGCGATGGAGCGGTGGACTGACGGAGGAGGTGACGTTGAAAAGGGTGGCTGCTGGTGAGCGAGGACGACAGGAGAAAGAAGAACGCGGTGCCCAGACCCCTTTGATTTGGGAAGAATGATTTTTTTGGGGAGGAAACAAATTGTAGATCTGGTTTCCTTTACTGATTTGGAAATTTGAAGAGAGGGCGGACATCGTTCGATTTTGGGTTTGATTTAAGAAAAAAAAGGGAGCATTGCAAATAAAGAAGGCAGAAGGGTATACACCCGTGTACCAAGATTTCTGATGATTTCGCAACGTGTTGTCTACCTCTCGAAATATTCAACGCTTGGAGGGATGATAATAGAATATAGTGTACGCGTGTTATTACTCTTCTGCTCTTTCAAATGTGAAGAAATTCACAGAGTAGGATGAACAAGTGGTGTGCGCAGGCTGACAAATTCTACAGGTGTGGTGACTGATGTAATTAAATTATTATTTAAAAAAAAATGTTGTCATTCTACCATTTCAAAGATGAACCGATTGCTATATTTCCATATGCAACACATTGAAGAACGGATGGAGGTGCATCTATCAACGCTAGCGGTTTTGCGCATTTTTATCTCAAAATTAAAGATTTAGAACATCAAACGATCTAATTTTGTGCAACGTGAAATATCGGTATTCTCAGAATTCAACCTAGTATTTTAGTCTGAATTCAAATTTTGATGATTTATACAAATGTTTACTAACTCAACGCGAATCAAATGAATTCGCGCATGTTATTATGAAATTTGTCCCTCTGTTATATCCAACTAGATGCTTCTCAATTATTAAATTTTGTAAATAAAAAAATCATGCCAAATAAATACATCGATTGTCGTTACAGCAATTGATCGCGTAAACCGAATGAGCGACTTTGATGTTTTCTTATTATACAATTTATTAGATGTATTCACAATTTTCAAAAATAAATGCTTCTATAACTTAACGCTTTCGCGTTTATTCAATGAATAAATACAAACGTAACTTATTGTTTAAATTATATATTTCAAAACAACAATTCAAATTCATGTATATGTCAGAAATTCAACTTCATGCTTCAATATAAATCAAGATTTCAAGTTTCAAACCTAAATTACGGTTGCAAGTATTCATTTGATCATTAAATCATTAATTAACTTCGCATCTTAAGATATCAAAATTACTGGTTTGTTACAGGTATAATTACCTCTCAAACCTTAACTGAACGACAATCTTAACTTTGAAATAGTCAAAGCTCACATCTTTAACCAAAACATCACTTACACAACTCTCGGATTCTATAAAAGAACATACTTCCTTTACAGAAAAATATTGATTACAACGGTAGCGTTATAATCGTTGTTTCCAAATATTTAGTTTATAAAACATTGCTTTTTAACTACAGCGTTACAATCGCTGTCTAGAATTATAGAACATTTATTATAACAATAGCGTTAAGATCGCTGTTTAGATTTTACAAAACAGTTATTATAACGACAGCGTTTAAAATTGCTATTTAGATTTATCAAAACATTTATTATAACGGCAGCATTTAAAATCGCTATAAACCATTTGGTTTATAAAATGCAACTTGTATTTATTTATTTCAATAAATAAATTAACAATTAAATAAATAAATAATTAAATTTGATTCAATGGGAAGTAAAATAACTATTTCCCTAAATTCGATATATTTGAATTCTAATAACAACTCTCATTCGAATACTCTATATTCGATTTATATTCTGAACTTCAGAATTTATTTACCATTTCAGGTAAATTCAAATTTCAAATTCACTATTGAATTTATCCTTTTTCAAATCCTTGCCCAATTCTTTTATAACCCTTTTGGTTTACCAAAACGTTATTACCATTTATTTTATATTCCAAATGTTGGAATAAAACTCATCATTTTATTTAAAACAATGATCCATTTCCCTTTTCATTCACGTTCTAATTTGGACTCATATTTCAAATCCAAATTTCCTCTATAGATATTTTATTTGCCAATATTTACTTTAAACCATTGTTTACTTTAATTCTGAATATATTTCCTTTATATACCATCATTTTGTTTTGTTCTTATAAATATTCCTTTAAACTCAAATTTCTATTTAAAACTTCTATTCAGAATTTTCAAACAATATACTTTTATTCTAATAATTCAAAATCCCGTTTATGATTTCCTTTGAAACTTGCTAAGTTCAAAGCCATTTCCCTATATTGGTTTCAAACCCGATTCCCGCTTTTCTATGTAATTCAACTTGAATTGTCCAACGTTAAATATTTTATTAAATTTATAAACATCGTTTAAAATCAGTTTCTTGTTTATTTCATTTAAACAAGTTTCCATTACCAAGTCCATTCAAAATTTAATTAGTATTTTGGAAATAAATTCCCTTTTTGGAATCTCAAATTTCTTTCCCTATATTTGAAAATACATTACGGTATCTAAAATACCAAATTTCTAGGGTCAAGGTAATTTAACATAGCACAATCAATCATAGTATACACATCACATTAAATTACAAACAGTAATATAAATGTTGAGGAACCCAGTTGGGTCCCTCCAACTTGTTTCCCTACATCCACAAATTTTGATCACATCAATTTGAGATATCATAGTAAATAGAACTGATAATCAATCAACTATATATCTATATCAACTATTTCAACCAATTTTATCAACCATTTCAACTAATCAACCATCACACATTATAAAATTATTATAAATAAATTTAAAACTCGTTTATATACAAATATAAATGAAGCAGAGTTAGTGAGTTTACTCGCCTTGTTTTGCAGTTCACGATCCTGCTTTTGTTTTATTTAAAATCAAACCGGTGTTTTATTTTCTACAAAATTCCAGTAGCTCACTTCTTAATCATGTCAGTTCTACAATGTAGATTTTTCTGTTGCGGTTCCAACGTGACCGGTTTAATCAAATTCTATCCACAGGTGAAACAATTCAAACGATATAAGTTTTGTATTCAGTTATCATGTCTAAACCTTACTTAATTTAATAAATATCAAATTGTAACCTTACTCGCTACTTAATCGCAAGTCCGTGTAATTACCCCTTTTCTATCCGGGTTCCTTCTCCATAACTATATGCCTTTAACCCGACAACATCTTCCGGCACAAACCCAAAAACAGGATCCCAATTTCAACCCTCTTCCTTTCCACTATATAAGCTAAAGCCTGTAACTTCCTTCACTGACCCAATGCTAACACTTAACATTTTTTCCACCTTGTTTTCTTCAATGACTATAGTAGCTTTTCGAACCACACTAGGTACCCACTCATCATCCATTAAGTGACAGCAGTCACAGTACCCTAACCGCAGAAATCAAAGTCCAGAAAAGTTGTTAGTCTTCTCCGAGAGATTTAAAACGCAGCTCCTTCCAGGTTCAGAAACAAAACTCCAGCGGAAACCCACGCCATTTCCATTTACTATCGCACTCCTTTTTCCCAGATAATCTCATGAAACCCGTTCCTTCTTGTATTCGAAACCCAAATGCCCATACACGAAATGGTCCACTCCATACAGTAGCCTTCCTCCTCTGCTTCATCAATACCATTTGCTGATACTGCTTCCTCACCAAAATACAACTCACGTTACTTCATACCTTCTCCCAATTTACCACTCAAAACAGTTCCTCCAGGCTCCAATATTTTACAAACCAACCAATATTAATTTCTTACTTAAGACCCCTTAATTTCCATGTTAATTCCCTAATCCCCTGCTACTTCTTTCGAAATGAACATACCACCAAATGCAGTGTGTCCTCACCTCCTTACTACACACATAACCTCTCCTCTCCACTTACTCCTCCAATCTCCATTTCTCCACTCGCACCATGCTGCATGAACAACAATCTTTTTCGCAATAAAATACCCCCAAAATATTATACGAACCACATACCTTCACCGTGACATTGCCAACCCCTCCAGCAGATCGTCCTCTACACGAGTACTTCCCTCAAACTCGAGTTCGAACAAACCTTCACCGTGTTAGCCTCCCATCGCAGTCCTGGGCGCTGCTGTGAAAATTGATCATCAGCGAAAACAACTCGCACCCGAAAACGAGGGTAAGCTCTCCAACCCTAGAATTTAAGGAATCCAATTTTTTTATTTATTTACTGGGTTTCGGATTTTGATTTGATTTCTAAAGGGATGAATTTTCGTTGCTGAAAGGAATAACAGGGAGAGTAAGCGAGGATGATGATGAAGGCATACCGTATTTAAAGAAGAAGTGGTTTGTGGTGCATGCAACAATAGCTTGGAAGGCACAGAGTCATTGGCGTGGTACGCACGGTCATGTGATGGTTTGGGTGGAAGGTTTTAAGAAAGTGTGGAGGGTATGCAGTTTTGATGGTTACGGTGTAAGCTAGAATTTGTTTCATTATGGGAGTTGATATGGCTTGATTGTAATTATATAATAAAGTGCACAGAAGCGGTCTAAATGTTTGAAAGGATTGTTTAAATGTATGCAACCGGCCAGTGAAATATTAGTATGAATTTCTATTCGATGGATATGTATTTCAGAAATATTAACTTTTAGAATAATAATATTTGTATATTCAAGTACAGGTTGATTCTTAGGTTGGGTACATAAGATTTTCGTTCATGTCTGAACTGCTACGGACAGAAATAAGAGTACGGTCGTGTCCAGCGAGGTGCTACGATCCCAAAAATGTAATAATATCGGTAGTTTAACTTATATTATGAAATCCCAAAATATTGATATAGGGTGCAAAATACTCCAAATAAAAAGTTGCATATTTAATTAATTAAAAATTACAGTAAAATTCTAAAAATTAAATTATAACTACGCCTCAAAAGAATCCTGTCCAAATTGAAGACCGATATTTAAATATATTTAAATAACTGTTATGGCCTATATACGATTCCACTACGACTTTCTGAAAATTTGGTTTGGACGTAATTCACAAAATATAAGACGAAATCTCGATTTTTCACTTCCATTAGAAAGATATAGATCAATAGATTCAAACGTTTCTGGTTTTGCTAAAATCCGATTTATTTTGAATCATGTACATTCATTTGAAGTTTAAATCATAAATTACGAACTACCGTGACCATTTCAAGCTCATTTTAAATTATATTATAAACTATACGTTTAAATATCATTTGAATAAATAAATTCCTATATTTAATTCAAATAAAATATTTAAAATAAATTTAAATATTTAGAATTCAACGACTGAGAATCCCGGTCGTTACATATTCTTTTCTAAACTGGGTTCAAGAACAGTGTTATTTAAGATACCATTCATGACGAACCCAAAATCCCATTTGATATTAAATACAAGGTTCTGAATAGAAAATATACCGGCTTATATTCAATATCAAATTCTGAAACCAACAAATATTGTGTCGGAAATAATGATATAAAATATATCTTTCAAATTTCCACAACTATATATGTATAATCACGAAATCCAACATCGAATTCCGAAGATAATTTCGATTCAAATCCATTCCAATTCAATTATTGGAAATTCTGGTTACTTTTAAAACCCCTTTCAAATTCAATTTATTTATTTCAAAAATATATTGATTTTAATTCTAGTTCAAAACTAGTTCATTTCAATAAAAATATATTTTTATCTTTTCAAATGTGGGATTTTTCATCCCAGTTCTTTCCAATTCATATACTATGATTTTACACAAATTAATAATATTTTTAATAATTTTATCAAGGCCCGTACAGTCGATTTCCAATAACGGTCGTCGAACTGCACTTACAACAAGCTTTTCCAAATTTGATTTGGACATAATTCCAAATCCAACCGTTAGATTTCAAAATTCTAATATTCATTGGAAAGCTCTTTTCGATACGAACCCAACGATTCCGGTTTTAGGAGAATCCGACGGTCGGATCCCCCGTAACGTCAATTCGAAGTCAATGGTCGAAATTCGCGAATTGCCGCAGCACGGCACGTTCTATTCAGGCCATTATATATATATATCTATAATATATATATTATATTATATATTTTGTCGATTTCCTTTTAAAACGTATTTTATAAATCGTTTTAAATTCGTTTTCAAAACAATTTCAACTTCATATTCAATTTCGAATCAAAATTAAATATTCCACATCATCGATACACAAATGATAATATTTTTAAAACGTTATAATTTGAAATTGCTTCCTTTTCTATATTCATTTTAAAAACAAATATAATCGATATAAATATCGTTCGCCTCAAAATAGCGCATCTCTAATCAACACGGCATTATATATATTTCAATAAATTAGTTATTCTATTCAACAAATGAATATTTATTCTATTCAACACATGAATCTATATTTCTTTCAACACATGAATATTCTCAACACATGAGTATCGTCAACACATGACTATTTCTATTATTTAATATATTTTATAAAATTATGGTATCTATCATTTGATTTTTAATCAGACTTCAACCGTAAAGTAGCAAGAGAATGATTCCCTAAGTATTAACCCCGAAGGCCGAAACCAACATCAGATCAATACCCAGGAAACCACTCATCTTATTTGGTTTCCAGTTAGTTTCTAATCTTAAATATGATAAAGATGTAAATTTTATTGTTACAATATTTTACTCAACACATGAATATTCTCAACACATGAGCATCGTCAACACATGACTATTTATTCTATTCAACACATGAATATATATTTCATTCTATTCTTTATTTTCCTAATTGGAATGAGCCCCAACCAATTACCATATAATGTTAATTATATGGTTTCCATACAACACATGTATATAAATAGCAACGATAAATAATCAACCATCATCCAAAGTGCAGCACACAACTGCATAAGCATTAAATATAAATAATTAACGCTTACCCAGTCTTTCGACCAATCGATCGACATACAATTAAATAGTTGAGATTAGTGTACGCCAAATATCATCCCAACACCTGTGTGGGGTTCAAAACAACAAACACAGATTTTATTTGTGCAGTTGGGCGACGTGTAAAATTTATCGTCCCAATCAATATCCTTCAAATAGGTGTACATAAACAAATCGTTCGATTTGTAAATGAATATTTATTTATTCACATTCACGTTAAAGATTATATTTTTAACGATAATTAATTTATTTCACACATGAATGTTTTATTATCCATTTCTCATCAACATCACAAACAAACTTCACACCACATCAAACAAGCATACAAGTCGTCCATGGTCTGTGGACGACGGGTGTCGGATGCGGCTAAGCACCGTCTGCATCCTAGTATATATTTTAACAAGAAAATGAGATTTAAAGTGAGAAGTTCTCACCGACTAGCTAAACCAAACGCCACGACTCTTCATATGTAGAAATCTTCGTCGTGCTCGCCTTTTGTCAATTTCATTGTCCGTAGCCACTACATATATAAAAATCACATTTTTATATTATTGCTATGTACATAAAAATCACATTTTTATATTGTTGCTATGTACATAAAAATCACATTTTTATACTGCTACTATATAGATAAAAATTCTATTTTTACACCGCTACTATATAGATAGAAATTCTATTTTTATCTCACTACTATATAATAAAAATTCTATTTTTATCATGCTATTCTCTATATAAAAATTATATTTTTATAACGCTCCTCTTCCAATAAAGATTATATTTTTGATTCACTACTTATATAAAAATCATATTTTTATTCTTTACATTATATAAAGATTATATTTTTATTCTCTATGTCTTCATATATAAAAATCTCATTTTTACTTCACCATTTCAATTATATAAATATTCAAACATTTCTTGTTTAAAAATCAAACTTTTCAAATTAAAAATCCAACCTTTCATATATGATAAAAATCTTATCTTTCTAATAAAAATCTCCCCTTTACTATAATAAAAATCTCAACTTTATTATCTATTCATATATAAAAATATTATCTTTTCATTTATAAAAATTAAATCTTTTCGTTTATAAAATCCTAATCCTTATCTACATTAAAATCTGAATTTAAATCGATTCCTATTGGCTATAGAAATAAATAAGTAAAAGAAAAAAATATAAAATAAAGAAAACACTCACATGATTTTTCTAGCGAAAGGGAGTGGCTGTAAGGTTTCACCGGAGGTAGGGGTGTCATGCGTCGCCAGCAGTCGGTGGAGGCGGCGATGTGGGGCCTACGGCACGGATCTCGGTGGAGGTTTGGGGGTTAGGGCATCGGTGGTTGGGAGGCTGAGGGCGCGTGAGGGTGTAGCGGTGTAGGAGGAGGGGGGTCAGCCGGCGCGGCGGCGCCAGAAGTGGGGGCGTCGAGCTCCTCCGATCGGTGGCGCTTCCTCTTTTCTTTCTTTTTATTTCTTTTTTTCTTTCTCTTTTTTTTGAATGAAGGGGGGGAGGGGCCGAGAGGGAACAAGGGAGAGGAGAGAGAGTTTTTATTATATATTATTTAATTATTTAATTATTTCAAAAAGGTACCTTATTATTTTGACCTCAAAATCAAACCCACCGAATGTCATCCACAGCTAATTACCCCCATTCTGAACACAATGGGATATGTATCGCAGGCTGATTCGATCATTTCGATCAGTTTTCGTCAAAATCAAAATATAACTCTATATATTGAATTCGAACGCACATTTCAATTTACCGGGGCCACATACTAACCAGAAAAATTCCTGAAAAATATTTTCTAGCTTCGTAATGATGATACGGTCATAACAAAACTAATTTCATCAAATTCCGAGACCGTTTGAAGAATGGCCATTTTCCAGTCGATTAAAATCAACTGAAACTGGTCAAACGCGTTTTCTTTCGCCACGCTCACATATTGATTCGAAAAATTACGAATTTTGGAATCTAGCAATAACTTGACATCGCGGATCGAACAAAATTGGTTTCGTCTAAAACCGAGGTCGTTTGCAAAATTCTCGTTTTTAAGGGCCGAAATTCCATAGCGACTATTCTGAATTTTCAACTGGGCATAACTTTTGATTCCCGCTTTGAAATTTCATTTTTTCGGATTCGTTGGAAAGATATCCTCAATTAGATTCTAATATTTTTGGTTTCGTTAAAATCCATTTTGTTTTGAATCCTGTATAGTCATTTGAATTTCGAAATCGAATTATCGAACTACCGCGCCATTTTCAATTCCTTTTATAATTATAAATAAACTATTATATTCTAATGACGATTCAAATTAATATATACGTTCTATACTATTCAAAATAAATTTCTCATCATTATTATTTAAAATAATCATTTTAAATAATCAAAATTTGCCAAAATTTCCGAAATAAAAATTTTAAATTGGCTCGGATTTCTGGGTTGTTACAAACTCCCCCACTTAAAACTTTTCGTCCCCGAAAAGGAACGAAGCCAAAAGTTGTTTTACAAACCAACTCAACTTCCATTATTTTCTTTACGGCTTAAGTTCTTCAACTTTTCAGTTTCTAAGAACTTTTCAAAATTTTCAAAAATTTGGCTAACACCCTAAATTTTCAAAAAAATTCGGCATAACCTCCCCTGCACCGGGGACTTCAGGATATTTCAAATAGCCTTCCATGGCCCTCATCAATCCAAAAAGAAAAAGAAACAGCCAAGCGGCTCGTAAAATCATCAAAAACCCAAGAAATACAATAAACACGTACCTATTTGTCGAGCAAACAATTTTATTCCTCCTCTGGCCTCCTTGCTTGACCTATTCAATGTAAGTACATGTATATGCATGCAAGTGCGACTAATTTTCAATACAACCCACTATTTGGTTCTATTTGGCTAAATGGTTCAAATTTTAGTTAATCCACCAATATTTAAACAACACAATCAACAATCAATTTGTTGATTATCATTTCAAACTCATAACTTTGATATATAGTTAAAAATCACGTTTTTGATGCCAAGTCACACCAATATATTCTAACTATATTTTGGTTCTCACACCAGTCAATTGGAAATATATGGAAATCCCACTTTCGTCACTCGAAAATAAATACTGATGATGGTATACTTCATCATCAGGACCATGTCTGGGCGACTAGAGTGTGACTCCTTATCTATCTAGTATATTAAAACTTCATATACACGCGGATCAGACGTATACGCAAAATCTTTATATACTGGATTGTCAAAATCAATACAAATAAATATTCAAATACGTATAATTGAATTAAATTTTCAAAACAAAAATTGTTTTTTTTAAATATACTCTTCACACTCGTTCTAGGATACTACTGATCCCATCTCTAACGAGCCATTCGCATTGGATATTACTAATCCAATCTCTGATGAATTCTTTCGTTTGATTCTAACGTGTCTTATTCTCCGAGCTCTGATACCAAGCTGAAACGACCAGAACTTCCCCGGTAAGGAAAGCCCGGATTTAAGTGAGAACAAGCCACATCGAGACGCAAACAGAAGAACATTTCATTGTTAATTACAACAATTCCATCAGAATATAAGAATATATAGAGTATAAATCAATATTACACATTCACTAAATATCAGATATTACAATGCATTACATAGCAGCGGAAAATAATACAATACACAACTAGAAGTAATACACGTATACAGAGTTTTCCGAGTATCGTTCCAGCTGTAAATCAGGATCCTGTGAATATAAATCTGCAAAACCAAAACTACTAGCTGCCCATGTCAAAATAAGGGCACCCAGAGTTTGTTGAATCACGCTATATAGCGTTTTGACTATGACAACTATACAAATACATATATACATTCTCGACTAACTTTATGTTGCAGGAAGATACTTTTGACGAACAGATTCAAGAGCACAAAACAAAAATCTCATATATGTTTATAAGATTCTGTGAGTCCTAGATTTATATGTTAAAGTCTTCCTTGATGATAACAGACACATACAGCTTTAAAATATCCATTTCTTTGATTATAAAATATGCAAGATATAGGCTGACAATATAAAACAGACGTCTGGTCTGATAATTTCAGACGTCTGATTCTGAAAGGATGCGACTTCTACAAAAAGATACATCCATTTACTTTATAACTCTTGAGCAAAACTTTTCATGATTAGTTGCATCTTTCTACATACTATAAATAGAGGGAAGATTAACTATTCCAATCACCGATTTTCATTCTAATTCTCTCTATCTTATACAAAAGCTCTCTAAATTCTAAAGTGATCTATTTTCATACTCGAGACTTTTAAACTTCCATAATCCTTCACATACTTCACGATTATCATCAGGGAAAGGCTATAGGAAGGGTGTACTTAACATTCGACAATCCGTGTTTTCAAGAACAAAAAAGAGTCAACAATTATTCTGTATTAGTGAAGACCTCTTCAGTGGTTGAGGCAAGAAATCCCGTTCAGTGGTTCGGGTAATTGTGAACCTATTCCTCCGGGTGAAGTGAGGGTTTTTAGTGTTAGTGAAATACCAGAAGTGAGTCTGGGACTGGACCTAGGACAGTGGTCCGAACCAGTATAAATCGACTGTGTGATTTACTGCTTACTATTCTATTATATACTCTACATCATATTCTCCATACTACACGATCCTATACCGCTGCATAGCTTCTTTCAATAGCTAGCACTTTTCGTTCCCATTCATCAGTGAGACTATTTAGTACTTTTGATACAATATCAAAATCACTATATTTTTCTCCTAATCCTATCAATGCATGTAAAATATCTTGAAATCTTGAATACATTTCATTGATAGTCTCATTTTGTCTCATTTTGAAGTTCTGGAATTGATTCTTGAGCATTGAAATCTTAGTTTGCTTGACTTTGTTTGTTCCTTCATGCACAGTCTTAAGTGTTTCCCAAATTTGATGAGCCGAGGTACATATGCTAACTCGATTGAATTCATTTCTATCAAGAGCACAATATAACATGTCCATGGCTTTTGCATTTGCATTTGCTTCATCTTTTTGAGACACTGTCCAAGTTGAATATTCAGTAGTAGGTGCTGTAAATTCTTTTTGAGTAGAATTCCATGCACTAAAACCACTTGCTTGCATATAAATTCTCATTCTAGTAGCCCAGTAGTTGTAGTGTAATCCGTTAAATAGTGGTGGTCTTTGAGTAGATTGTCCTTCGGCAAAAGTAGTTGAACTAGTACTTGGGTTATTCTCCATTTTATCAAAATATCAAATAACGGTGTTACGGTTTAGGATGTCCTTGCTCTGATACCAATTGAAAGAAGATATGCAGCGGTATAGGATCGTGTAGTATGGAGAATATGATGTAGAGTATATAATAGAATAGTGAGCAGTAAATCACACAGTCGATTTATACTGGTTCGGACCACTGTCCTACGTCCAGTCCTAGACTCACTTCTGGTATTTCACTAACACTAAAAACCCTCACTTCACCCGGAGGAATAGGTTCACAATTACCCGAACCACTGAACGGGATTTCTTGCCTCAACCATTGAAGAGGTCTTCACTGATACAGAATAATTGTTGATTCTTTTGTGTTCTTGAAAACACGGATTGTCGAATGTTAAGTACACCCTTCCTATAGCTTTTCCTTGATGATAATCGTGAAGTATGTGAAGGATTATGGAAGTTTAAAAGTCTCGAGTATGAAAATAGATCACTTTAGAATTCAGTGAGCTTTTGTATAAGATAGAGAGAATTAGAATGAAAATCGGTAATTGGAATAGTTAATCTTCCCTCTATTTATAGTATGTAGAAAGATGCAACTAATCATGAAAAGTTTTGCTCAAGGGTTATAAAGTAAATGGATGTATCTTTTTGTAGAAGTCACATCCTTTCAGAATCAGACGTCTGAAATATATAAAACAGACGTCTGAATATTATATTTCGAAAACAATTTGTTTCAGTAATCAGACGTCTGAAATTATCAGACCAGACGTCTGTTTTATATTGTCAGCCTATATCTTGCATATTTTATAATCAAAGAAATGTATATTTTCAAGCTGTATGTGTGTGTTATCATCAAGGAAGACTTTAACATATAAATCTAGGACTCACAGAATCTTATAAACATATATGTGATCTTTGTTTTGTGCTCTTGAATCTGTTCGTCAAAAGTATCTTCCTGCAACATAAAGTTAGTCGAGAATGTATATATGTATTTGTATAGTTGTCATAGTTGTCATAAAGACATAAGATTCCCTATGAGTTCTTCTGGCTTCATGGCTGATAAATCATTAGCTTCTTCAATAGCTACCAGACTTCTGAACTTCCTTAACCACATATCCAATACTTATTCTTCTTATATAAACCATCACAATCAATCCTCACAAATAAATTCAAACACTAACACTATGTCTTCAAATAATTCAAATTCCTCAATCAATATTACGTTCACATCGGATAGTTCTTCCGACTCTCCTCAATTTCCTACTCCAACTCCAACTTACAGATGGACGAACTATCACACCGGGTTTACTCCAGAATCAAAGAAAGCTAAAAGAGCTTTATTTTCATCTCCCGATACAAAACATAAAATTGACGATCTACATCACTACCAAGAAGAACAAATCAAGCTACAGAAGGAATTGTATTTTGAACAAAAAGCAACATCAACTCGTTTAAGCCTTCTTGAAAAGATGATATACAAGTTTTGTGGTTCAAAAGAGAAGAATATTGTTTCACCATTACCAACTCCACCTAACCCTATTGATCCATCGGCTTCCTATCGAACAGTAAATGACCCGGTGAATCCAATAATGAAATATTATACTTACTCACCTTCACGACCATCATACGATCCGAACTCATGGAATAGAAATTATCAAGCCAATGAAGGGAGGAGCTCATCAACACCAAAAAGAGCTCCGCCATCTAAATAATTAAGTTTATTATTAATTTTATATATATATATATTGTAATTCAATAAATTTTCTTAAACAAACGTCTAAATTTAACGGACCAGACGTCTGATTTTTATACGAATATCATTATCTTTCTCAAAACAGACGTCTGTTTACAAAAATATCAGACGTCTGAAATGGTCACAAAATACACTACTTTCTTTCGGGTTAATAATTCATGTAAATCAGACGTCTGTTTATAAATTTCAGACGTCTGTTTCAGTTTCAATAATTATTTCATCTCCAGATTCAGACGTCTGAACTAAAATTATCAGACGTCTGAAACTCATATAAAATACACTGTTTTCTTTCGGGCAAATATTTCATTTAAAACAGACGTCTGTTTAATTTTTTCAGACGTCTGAATCAATTCTGTACGATTTTTTAAAGTGACTTGCCTATTCAACTCCATCACAACCACTCATTTTTTCCATCTACCGATACTTACCTCTTCATCTTTTACCAACACCATATAACCCTAGCCCCCAAAAAAATTTTTTTCTCAAATTTTCACTACTCTCCAACAACAAATTAATGGCACATAGAGGAAAACGATCATGAGAGGAAGAAACTCTTCCACCCTCTGAAGAGATGATTCAACGCTGGCTTTGGGATGACACGACAAAAGCTAGATACAAGGCTATGAAAGATTCGAAATTTTTTGAAGGTGCATTTGTTAAATTTGATGCTTTTTCTAATTATCGTCTCCTTCAATATGCTAGATACTTTAATTTTGAATCTCTAGTTGATTACAACAAAAACAATGTCAGAATCTACCCTCTCTTGGTCAAATTGTTCTTAGCAAACCTAAACCTTGACCATACAAAACCCCATGTTAGAGATGATACAATTTGGTCATGGGTATGTGGAAAACGTGTTCTTATCACCTTGCAACGCTTAGGACAAATCTTAGAATGTTCATGGCAAGGACTAGATATTGATACAATTGAAGTTGATATGGATACACGTGATGAAGTTTCTCATCAATTTCTTTCCGACGATCTTATTAACATGAGAAATCTTACTTCAACCAATCTTCGTCCTCAAGCTCGCTTACTTAACCGTATCCTTGTACGAACTATTCAGCCACGAACAGGTAGCTATGAAAAAATATACAAAAGGGATTTTTAGGCTCTTTATGCCCTATATTCAAAAAAACAAATCAACTGGGCTAAGATTATCATGGATGAATGGACCGATATCACATACAAGCGCAAATACAAAACTCTACATTACGGTGCCTACATTACTCATATTCTTGCAGCTTGTGATATCAACATACCCATCAACATTCCATCCCTATCCATCAAAGAAATAGGTCCTAAAACTATAAAGCTAATGGACATTCCTCATAATCCTGCTACCTTAGAATTTATGTCTTTTGAAACCTGGAAAGAACATGTCGCTGCCAATCCTGAATCTATCATTTCTGAACCATCTCATCGACACCAACCTAGACAAGAAGAAGACGATAATGATATTCAGGTCATTTCTCCTGAAACATCTACCAAACAAGCCGTTATATTGCTATCTCAAAATCAAGCCAAACTTCAAAAAGAAATTAGAACTTATCATACACAGACAACCAAGAAGTTTGAGTCTATCAAAGGATTCTTGAATAAGATTTGGGAAAAGGTTTCGTGCATTGGTACTTCTTCGACTCAGGCTCATGCTCCTGCTCCGTTCCAATGGTCTTCAAGCTCAGCCGAAGTTCCAGACTCTGAGGAAGGCTCTCCTAAAGATGGTGGAACGACTGTGGTTGGGTTTACTTCGGAAGATTGGTAAGCATGCTTCGTAAGAATTCTAGCATTAGTATCTTGCATTAGTACTTTGCTTTTGTTTTTTAAGAATCTCTCCTGATATTTCCATGGTTTGTAATATTTTTTTTGCTACTACTTCGCACAAAGCTTCATTATGTGCTACTTATGTCAGTATTGTTGGTACTTCATCTAAATGTGTGTTTTATCTATATATTGCATTTGTGCTTCAATTTTTACATAAGTATTCCTTTTTGTCAAATGACAAAGGGGGAGAAAACTAGCAACATTATATGCATATTGACAGGGGGAGCTTATATAGTTGTCATTAGTCAAAAAGGGGGAGAATGTTGAATCACGCTATATAGCGTTTTGACTATGACAACTATACAAATACATATATACATTCTCGACTAACTTTATGTTGCAGGAAGATACTTTTGACGAACAGATTCAAGAGCACAAAACAAAGATCACATATATGTTTATAAGATTCTGTGAGTCCTAGATTTATATGTTAAAGTCTTCCTTGATGATAACACACACATACAGCTTTAAAATATATATTTCTTTGATTATAAAATATGCAAGATATAGGCTGACAATATAAAACAGACGTCTGGTCTGATAATTTCAGACGTCTGATTACTGAAACAAATTTTTTTCGAAATATAATATTCAGACGTCTATTTTATATATTTCATACGTCTGATTCTGAAAGGATGCGACTTCTACAAAAAGATACATCCATTTACTTTATAACCCTTGAGCAAAACTTTTCATGATTAGTTGCATCTTTCTACATACTATAAATAGAGGGAAGATTAACTATTCCAATTACCGATTTTCATTCTAATTCTCTCTATCTTATACAAAAGCTCTCTAAATTCTAAAGTGATCTATTTTCATACTCGAGACTTTTAAACTTCCATAATCCTTCACATACTTCACGATTATCATCAAGGAAAGGCTATAGGAAGGGTGTACTTAACATTCGACAATCCGTGTTTTCAAGAACACAAAAGAGTCAACAATTATTCTGTATTAGTGAAGACCTCTTCAGTGGTTGAGGCTAGAAATCCCGTTCAGTGGTTCGGGTAATTGTGAACCTATTCCTCCGGGTGAAGTGAGGGTTTTTAGTGTTAGTGAAATACCAGAAGTGAGTCTAGGACTGGACGTAGGACAGTGGTCTGAACCAGTATAAATTGACTGTGTGATTTACTGCTTACTATTCTATTATATACTCTACATCATATTCTCCATATTACACGATCCTATACCGCTGCATAGCTTCTTTCAGAGTTTAGGTTAAAACAATAAACTCTAGGTTAGTCATAGGACTGGTGTGAGAACTAAAACAGTTATTTAAAACTTTCTTTAAGTCAGATATATCAAGGGACAACGCCGTATAACACGGAACGGGTTTCTCCCAAGAATACTAGTGCATATAACAAAACAACGCAATGCTTTTTGAAAAAATGAAGCTATTATAAGACCCAGGTCCCATCACACAATGCAACCCAAGCCGGAGGATAGGGTTTTCCCTTATAATAGCCAAACATGCTTGGTACGTTAAAAACATGTCATTTGATACTATTATAAGTGTATAGTGCCAAAACAATTTCAACCATAAATATCAATTATAGACCGCATGGGTACCATATATCATGTCGCCATACTAGGCTCAACAATCAAAACCGCAAAGTCATGTATTTGGAAATTGGATTTCCATCTGTGAACCGAGGCCAGGGATCGTCCTCTACCGATTCGAGACAATCTAGCCTACCATGTCTCAGGACCCAGACTCAGGTGGGCCCTTAGATCGTCAGGGTCGGTCCACCGATGTGGATTAAAATGCCTGAACATTGTGTTTCCCCGCCCTTTGGGGCGTAAATAAGCCCAATGGCTCCATCGGCTCCACATAGTCATCGATATATCCGAGGCGCCTCGCAACAGCAACAACCACACAGGTGAAAATAATATAAATGTTAGGGCTGGTAGGTCACTGACACCACCCTAGCTAGAAAGAAACGCATGTCCTCCATGATGTCCTCTCCAATTTCCGGTTCACAACCGGGGTGTGAGGCTCGCGAATCCACGCTACACAAAGCTACGCCACACAGGTAGTGCTTTGATCATCAACCACAAGACTCTGCTTTTCAACAAAAGCCTTGATCATTTGCCACTTAGGCATGCCACACAGGCAATTCACTCCATGCGATTGATATCCATCAATATATAACCCCTGAGCTCGTACATCTCAGAGAAAGGCGTTAAGCAAGAGAATAAATTCTCCGCCGCCAAACAGATATATATTTAATAGAAATCAATGACGCAGAATAAAATCCAATGTCAGACACACAGTCCATTTACAAGTTCGTTCTGGGTCTGAACGAAACTGGAGGCGCCTTGTACCTCGCATATCCATCGATCTCCAAGTACGTCTGGACGATCACCAACTGATTCCCTCCTCTTGGGTGTACAGCCCAATCAAGATCATCAGTAATCACCCAAATGATGTGAAGACCTCCAGTCTTCAACCACCGTCTTCATCCTCGACACCACGTCGAATCAGTTATTCAGAATTGGATAAACCTGGCCTTTCTGAATAACTCGCGTATATAATAAACAAGTGTTACACAAACACAACATACGCCTCATTCCAATTCAGAATATTCTTTTTATTCAAATATTCTTACACTTTGGGAAAGGTTCCCATTAATTTTATCAAAGATAAATCCTTTAAATTTATTCTTTAATCTTCTTTTGAATATCAATTCAAACTAGTCGGGATTAGCGAACCACAACGAAGTAATCATTTATTTTATTTCCCAATCCCAACCTATTCATCCCATGAAGTAAAACTGGTCATACTTCATATCTAACACCATGGTGTTATCGGTAAATTCAATTACCATTTCACGTTCAAATCTAATTAAAGATTTAACTATCGCCTGGAGCAAAACTGGTAATACCCCATTCTCGATCACTTCAATCTAATTAAAGATTCATTAAAACTCCACTTAGTTTTAATCTTCTCAAAAATCAATATCATGTCTTTAACTGGGTTAAAGAACCAATGTCATTTAAAACACTGTTCACTACAAACCCAAAATCATATCCATTCCAATTCAATTATTGAAACTTCTGGTTACTTTTAAAACCCTTTCAAATCCAATTTATTTATTTAAAAATAAATAAATTATTATTCTAGTTCAAAACTAGTTCATTTCAATAAAAATCTATTTTTATCTTTTCAAATTTGGAATTTTTCATCTCAATTCTTCACAAATCATTTCTTATGATTTTACACAAATTATTACTATTTTTAATAATTTTATCAAGGCCCGTACAGTCGAATTCCATCAACGGCCATCGAACTGCACTTACATCAACCTTTTCCAAATTTGATTTGGACATAATTCAAAATCCAACCGTTAGATTTCTAATTTTTAATATTCATTAGAAAGCTCTTTTCGATACGAACCCAACGGTTCCAGTTTAGGAGAATCCGACGGTCGGATCTCCCGTAATATCCGTTCGAAGTCAATGGTCGAAATTCGCGAACTGCCGCAGCGCGGCACATTCTATTTAGGCCATTTAATATATATAATATTTATATTATATATATTTCATCGATTTCCTTTTAAAATGTATTTTATAAATAGTTTTAAATTCGTTTTTGAAACGATTTCAACTTCATATTAAATTTCAAATCAAAATTGAATATTCCGCATCATCAATATACAAATGATAATATTTTCAAAACGTTATATTTTGAAATCACTTCCTTTTCTATAATCATTATAAAAACGAATATAATCGATATAAATATCGTTCGCGTCAAAATGGCGCATATCTAACCAACACGGCATAATATGTTTCAATAACTTCGTTATTCTATTCAACAAATGAATATTTATTCTATTCAACACATGAATTTTCTTTCTATTCAACACATGAATATTTATTCTATTCAACACATGAATTTTATTCTATTCAACACATGAATTTTATTCTATTCAACACATGAGTATATATTCTATTCAATACATGAATATATATTTTTATTCAACACATGAATTCATATTTTTATTCAACACATGAAAATATTTTTTTATTCTATTCAACACATGAATTTTTCTTTTATAATATTCCATATTCTACCAAATTGGAATGAGGCCCAATCAATTACCATATAACGTTAATTAAATGGATTCCCTACAACACATGCATATAACAGCAACGATAAATCATCAACCATCATCCAGAGTGCACCACACAACTGCATAAGCATTAAATATAAATAATTAACGCTTACACTGTCTGTCAACCCATCGATTGACATACAACTAAACTATCAGGATTAGTGTACGTCAAATATCATCCCAATACCCGTGTGGGGTTTCAAACAATCAAACACAGATTTTATTTGTGCAGTTGGGCGATGTGTAAAATTTATCGTCCCAATCAATATCAGTCAAATCGATGTACATAAACAAATCATTCGATTTGTAAATGAATATTTCTTTTATTTCAGTATATGAATATATATTTTATTTCAACACATGAATATATATTTTATTTCAACACATGAAAATATATTTTTATTCAACACATGAAAATATATTTTTATTCTATTCAACACATGAATTTTCTTTATATTCAACATATGAATATATATTTTATTTCAACACATGAATATATATTTTATTTCACATCACAATCTACAGTCTAATTTCACAACACAAACAATCACACATACAAGTCATCCATGGTCTGTGGACGACGGGTGTCGGGTGCTGCTAAGCACCGTCTGCATCCTAGTATATATTTCAAACTAGAAATTAAAATAAAAGTGAGGAGTTCTCACCGAGGGTTTCCACTCCTCCAGTCTTTAATTCTGAACGGTTCAGATTCGCCCGACATTCCAACTCAACCATTTCATGCTGTTCACTATAAAAATCACATTTTTATTGTTGTAATGTTCATACAAAAAACCACATTTTTATTCTTCTCATACAATAAAAATCATATATTTATTCTCTACATTATATAAAAATTATATTTTTAATCTTTACATCATATCAAAATTATATTTTTAATCTTTACATTATATTAGAACTATATTTTTAATCTTTACATTATATCAAAATTATATTTTTCATCTTTACATCATAAGATTATATTTTTATTATCTCTACTATATAAAGATTATATTTTTATTTCACTACACATATATAAAAATCGTTTCTTTCTTAAGGCAAAAATCAAATCTTTTTAAAGTATAAAAATCAAACCTTTCAACAGTTAAAAATCAAATCTTTTCTTTAGCAAAATAATGTATATATTTTCCTCCTAAAAATCAAGTTTTTAAATTGATTAACTAAACAAAACGAAGTAAAAACTCACCGTTCATGAATGAAGCAGCGATGATGAAAGGAGCAGGGTTTGGTAGCATACGGTGGTGCTGAGAAGATGGAGCGGGCATGAGACGGTGACTGCAGTAGTTTAGCGAGATGGTGGAGGGGATTTGGGCGCTGGTCTTCAGATTGGAGAGGAGAGAGGAGCTGAGGGAGAAGGGGCTTACCACCGTTAGAGGTGGCGTCGGAGCTTGAGGGGGGCACCAATGGCGTCGCGGCAGAAGGGGGAGGAGCGCGGTGGATTTGGGTTGTGGAAATTGGTTTGGGGAGTGGTTTAATCGGCGGAGGAGAATGAAGAGGAGGGGCGTGGACTGGGGATGGTCAGAGGCATCATCGGCGAGGCAATGGGAGAAGCGGCGGTCAACGGCGTAGCCTCGAGGGAAGCGAGATGTCGATTTCAAGAGAGCTGTTTTCCTTTTCTTTTTTCTTTTTTTTTCTGATCGAAGTGAGGGAGAGAGAAAAGTGAGAGGTGAGGATATTTATAATTATATAATTATATTATTATATTATTTAATTAATTTTCATTTTCAAAAAGTTGCTTATCCATCTGAACCCCAAATCAAACCCAACGACTGTCTCCCCTAGCTAAATACCCCTATTTCGAACATAATGGAAAATGTTTCGTAGGCCGATTCGACCATTACGATCAATTTCCATTGAATTTAAAATATAAATTGAATTTGAACGTACATTTCATTACTAGGGTCACATACGGACTCTGAAAATTCCAAAAAAATATTTCTAGCTTCGTATTGATGATACGGTCCTAATAAAACTAATTTTGTCAAATTCTGAGACCATTTGGAAAATGGTCATTTTCTGGTCGAACGAAATTGACTGAAACTGTTAAAACACGTTTAACTTTGCCACATCACATATTGATTCAGAAAATTATGAATTTTGGAATCTAGCAATAACTTAACATCCTGGATCCAACAAAAGTGGTTTCGTCGAAAATAGAGATTGTTTGCAAAATGGCTATTTTTAAGGGCCATAATTCCATAGCGACTATTCTGAATTTTCAACTGGACATATCTTTTGATTCCCACATGTAATTTCAATTTTTCGTATTCGTTGTAAAGATATTTTCAAATAGATTCTAATATTTTTGGTTTCGCTAAAATCCGGTTTATTTTGAATCCTGTACATTCATTTGAAATTTGAAATTGAATTTTCAAACTACCTCGCTATTTTCAATTCCTTTTATAATTAAAATAAAAAATTTATATTCTAACGACGATCCATATAAATATATACATTCTATTTCTATTCAAAATGAATTTCTCATCGTTATTATTTAAAATAATTCATTTTAAATATTCAAAATTCACCAAAATTGCCAAAATAAAAATTTTAAATTAGCTCGGATGTCCAGGTTATTACAGGAATGGGGGTATTTGGCTAGGGACAACATAAATTGGGCTGGGTTAGGTTTTAACATAAGTTATGGGGCTTTTTTTAAATAAATAGAATTAATAATATTTTACTATTATAAATACATAGGTTTCCAAACCCTAACAAAACGAGAGCCGCCATCCATCGTTCTCGATGGCTGAAAAGCTATGATCGTTTCCCTTAAAATTACAACAATCCAATAATCGAATTCTAAGATTTCCCATTACAAAATCCTTCAGCTTGGCATGCTCTTCGATGTGAACGGCTATGATAAAAAACAGTAGAGTTTTGGCCTTGGATTTGCATCTCGAACTGACGCAGTTCGAATGCGTTTTCACGGCGAAGGGGGACCTCGAGATGGGCGATGCTCGTGGCGTCGATAGGCGATGTGTAGGGTTGTCCTGCTGAAACGACCCGCAAATCCGAGCTATCTGAGTTGACTAAATACACCACACGTCCAACCCAAATAACACAGAAATACGACTCATTGTTAGAAAGAAGTTAGAGGGTGAGAATAGATAAGATAGAAAACTTAGAATAGAAGAAAAACGAAGATCACAAACTCACAGCGGAACGAATAAAATATATTCTATAACATAAGCTTTGAAATACCAATCTGTTTTGTACATATACACATACCATCATCAGAGTACACATAACATTTGATTCAGCGGAAGTAACTCTAAATAACTAACGTTGAAGCCTCCTTCTTCAAGCTCCTCCAAGTGTATCTGTAAAAGCCTGAACACTTGACTGCCCGTACAAATTTGGGCACCCAAGAGTTTAGGAAAAACAAGACAAAATAAACTCTGGGTCAGTCATGGGACTGGTGTGAGTAAACTCCAATCACTTGTTTAATTTTCAAAATCCTTTTTGAAAGAAAAGATAATAGTAAGACCAGCCCACACATAAACATGGACGGTTTTTACCTTACTATAACCCAAAACCACTTGGATATCAAATCCAGTGATATTATAATAATGTCTACCTCAAATAAATAACCAAATAGTAGAACGCTTGCATCTCACGCTCTACATATATAGTATAAAATCAAAAACCGCATGGCGCTTATTGGAGATTGGATTTCCAACATGACAAGGTATGGAACCACCTTCCGACTGTGTATCTCTAGAGAGGAATACACTGGGTTCAACAAGAACATCTTGCAACCCGGCCCACACATGACCGACCACTCATTTCGCTTGAGTGTATCGAATGTATATCACCAACGGTTGGACTCAAACCACCGTTTCCCGAATGGGCAGAATCGATAGATTTAGAAACAAAAGGAATTTCTCTAGATAGGTGATTATACACCCTAATGGGTGCGACCCACATAGCCATGCTGCCTGTCCGATTTTTGTCCTTCCCCGGTTGTTGAGACCTGAGGCTACGCATACTTACCATTCATTGACAGCACAATCACTTTGAATGCCACATTGTCAGATCCGTTAACCACTAGTTAAGTTTGCACAAATATTCTGGATATTATGCTAAGGGATAAATCCGTTGCAACCATATACATTCATACAGACCAACCCAATTGATCATTGGAAATACTCTGTCAGACATTCGTCCATTTACGTTCGTTCGGGGATTGAACGAAACCGAAGGCACTATTTCTATTTCTAGAAAAGCCCTTGCACTTTACTCCGCCTTCAATATATTCAGCATATTTGGTTCGCAACGCTTATGCCGATACGGAGTGGTTCTTCGGATAATAATCCAACCGGTCTCTCCATATTGACAACGATGGTCAAAACTTCGATAGTCTGTGATTTAACTATCGAATAAAAACAAGTGTTCAATCAACATATCAAACAATCACTGGGCCCTTTAATTAATATTTCATTAATTAAATCTCTTCTATATTCTCTTATCAATATTTGTTAACCAAATATTTCAATAATCATCTCGGCCTCTTATGTCATTTGGAAAACGTTTCCAAATAATAACTTCCTTTATTTTCTATATATTAGAAAAATCTCTATTTGCAATTAGAAACAATTTCAATCACTTATCTCTATCCCTTTTTGTTTACAACATTCGATTTTTATATTCACTTTACTATCGAATTCAATACGTCGATACAATGATTTAAAATTATCAAAATATCTTAAAAATATTCTAACTCCTTAAATTTCCGGAAAATTTCGCCATAACCTCCCCTGTATCGGGAGCATCGGGAAATTTCAAATAGCTTCCCGGTATCTTCTAATCTCAAAAAGAAAAAGAAAAAGCCAAGCGGCTTGCCGATACGGCGCATAAAACCCATATATGAATTTAAACATGTACCTTTTTGTCGAGCACATTATTTATATACCTGCATTATCCTTGTCCCATACCTGTCTCCTGTATGTCTATACCTGTCAAATTTATTTCAACTTCACACACTCGTTTTGACTCAATTCGTTAAAGTAATTCTTTGACTAACTCTCTGCCTATCTCGCTTGTATATTTGAATATAACACGTTTCGAATATATTTCCACTTACTTATCAATCAATTGAATTCAAATTTCAATTTAAGTTCTATATTCGATTTCGAATATATATTTACAATCCCAAATTTCACTTTTCAAAATTCGACTTTAGTTCAAACTCGATTAACTAATTTTCCTTTGATTTAGTTAATTCTATTCAATAATCAAAAATAGGATTATTGTTTCAAAAATCATCTTCTTTACTTCACTTGAGTTCACATTTATTTTCTAACTCAAGTCTAGATTTTTAAATGGAAATCCGGATTTTTATTTGCTTAAAAATCCCAATATTTATATATAAAAATCCATTATGGTTTATAATGGTTTATGGCGCTGCATTTTTAAAAATTTGATTTTTACATAACTCAAAATCTATACGACGAAATTCAGATTTTTCTCTTCCATTTGAAAACTATTATCAAACCGGTCCTGACGTTTCTTGTTTCGAAGAATTCCGACTTCAATTGCGTTCTGTATACTCAATTGAAGTTCGAATCGCCAATTTACGAACTGCAGCGCTGCGGCGAGTTCGTTTTAATTATATTTATATATATAAACTTTTAAAACTTCGTTTATATAAATTCAACTCTATTCTGATATGTTTTAAATATATATCAATCCATTTTTCCCAACTCAACAAATATCTCTGATCTTCTATTTCATTTATATTTGAAATCTATATTCAAATTCCAATTCGATTATAATTCAAATTCTATATTCAAATTCTATTTCAACTATTTGAATTCAAATTCCATTTTTAATCTATTTGAACTTCAAATACTTAAACTCCATTTCTACTTGAACTTCAAATACCACATTTATATTCCTTTGAATCCAAATATCATGTTTCAAATCTCTTTGAATCCCTCTTATTCAAATTCTTTCTAATTAAACTCCATTTGAGTTTTGTTTGAATCCTTATATTTAACACCATTTGAATTCTATTTAAATTCTTATATTTAAATCCTTTTTATTAAAACCCATTATTTAAATCCCATTTGAATTTTCCTTATTTCAAATCCATTTGAACTTCTTTAAATTCAAATTCCATTTCAAAATTTATTTGGATTTCCTATTTTGAAATCCTATTTCAATCCTACTTTGAAATCCTAATTTCAAAGTTTATTTCAAATTCTATTTTCAAATCCGATATTCAAATCTCTATTTGAATTTCTATATTCAACCCCATGTTCAAATTCAATACTTGAATTTCCATTCAAATCTCTATTCAAATTCCATATTTGAATTTCATTTCAAATCTCTAGTCAAATTTCATATTTCAATTCTTCTTTTGAAATTCTATATTTCAAATCTATTTGAATTTCTTTATTCGAATTCCTTTGAATTCAAATTTTATTTTAATCTCCCGAATTCAAATTCTATTTTTTTCATTGTAATTTCGTCTATTCAAATTCCATTTGAACTTCGATTTGAATTTCTAATATTCAATCTCCTTTTCCTTTTAAAATTCAAATATTTAAACGCCCTTTAAAAATTCAAATGTTATACTCAAATTTCATTTGAGTTATATATTTAAAATTTTCCTTTCACATCTTATTTTGAAATTCCATTTCAAAACCCAATTCCATGCTTGTATTTCTATTTCTGAATTATCAAATGATAATTCTTCTTACTTCATTTATAGCTTCGTTATAAAAGAACTATTTATAAACTTCGTTAAAAAGAAACTATTTTTAAACTTCGTTATAAAGAAACTACTTGTTTTATTTTTCAAAACAAGTTTATATCTTTATTTCCATTTAAAATTCAAATTCTATTTAAAAATAGAATTTTTCCTTTTTAGATCCCAAATATCCTCCTACGATATTTTTAAATATCATTACTTAAGCCCAGTGATATTTAAACACACAAAACAACGAATTATTTATTTTTCTAACACATCATATATAACAATATATATATGCAAACAAATAAACAAACAGATAATATATTTTTGAGGAATCCAGTTGGATTCCTCCAACCTGTTTCCCTGCATCCACAGATGTTAGCACATAAATAATACCCATTCTGCTTCGTGGCAGAATATCGCGGTATAGAAGGTCATCCACTAATCATAGCGTGGGGCGTATAGGGTAATCATCCGCTATGAAACTGCGGGCATCCGCTAATGAGACTGCGGGAATCCAACCAATCAATCAACCCAATATATATATATATATATATAGCCTAAATAACTAATATATATATAATAACCAGAAAGCATTCACACAAGCAACAACAATTATTTTTAATGAAATAAAAATAATTCTAAAGGTGAGTGAGATTTACTCACCTGATTTTTTCATCTGTCGAATATTCCGCTTAATATCATCTTATCGCCGCTATAGATTGCCTCGAATAAATTTATCTATCACCTAAAATTATTTATCGATTAACCACTATTTACTTAACGAAACAACTTAAAATAATTAAGTGAATTGTTCCTTTTATGTTATATTTAAATTTTGTAAAAGAGGTATACCTTACTGCCTTTGGAGTTTACTCGACAAATCCACAAAAAACCATCAGTCCCTACTGCAATGCCTCCCCCTTTGCTATACTGAAATTCAGACAAGTGCCTCCTCCACAGGACAGCCCCTTTCCATCCCTTGAGCATCAGCATTCCCAAGGTTTACTGACCGAACTCCACAAACACCCTAACACCTCAGTCACCAAATGTCGAAGCCCCACGTCATCTCGAACTCCACTCCTTACTGTCGAACAAAACAGTATTCAGACCGAACTTCACTCCATCGTCATCCTACTATCGCTCCCCATAATCAAAATCCGAACTCCAAAATCGCATACCCATTACTTCCCTAGACACCATACTGCGAACCGCTCACCATTAACACCCTCAGGTTCCACCCAGATCGCATCTCCTGAAATCGCGATGTCTCCATCGCGTACCTCAACTTCGAACGAACCCTGATGCCCTTCTTCAACCCAATTCACGAGCGCCCTCACTGATTTATGCTCTGGATTCGAACTCGATTTGCCCCTTTTTCCATCGTTTGATTTAGTTTCCACTGAATAAATAAAAGTGCAGCGATTTTAGTTTGAGGAAAGGGAGGCACGACTTCGATTTAAAGGAGGAATTTTGAATTAAAAAGGGCCAGCCATTTAATTTCGTCTGTTGAAGCTTTTCAAAAAAAATGAAGGAGGAATCGTGTTTTTATAATTGAAGAGGAAGACAGAAATGTTAGCTCGAGAAAATATAGAGTTGCGGAGTTTTTAACAGTAGGTCTGCGATGGATAAAATGAGGTCGGCTTCGTACCCACCATTACAAAAAGATTGAATTCCTTGGTATGGAAGGAAGGAGACAACGCAGTACGTTTAGGGTGGCTTAAACAAGTATAGGTCGGTTCTGAAATGATGTGAAATTTTAAATTTTATTTTATTTTTAATTAATCAATTAATTTAAATATCTTGCGGTCCCCGAACCGCTATTTAATTGTAATGACCAACGTTATTCAAAATTCTGAATTCAACGGAACGGTTTCTAAATTTGAATTTAACGAAATAGACTATACCATTTATTTTGAACGTATATTTAAAATAGCCATATTAAATCAATTTAAATTCAAAACAAATAAATTTAAAAATAAATTTCAATTATCATTGTTCATATTTAAATCGTATATATACATTGATCATCTAAACTGTTTCGATTCAATTTTACCTTTGAATTAAATTGTTTAGTTCTCGTATTTCGAAAATTATCAAATTAAATCGTATTTCGATTATTTAATCGATAGTCGAATAAAATACCATTTATATTATGAATTCAATATTTAAAACCATACTAAATATTTAAAATAAACTGTTCAAAAATCTGGGTCGTTACATTCTTCCCCCCTTAAAATAATTTCGTCCTCGAAATTACTAAGGTAGGAAAAATGGTACAAATCTATTTCTTTTCAAAAATTCTTTATATTGAAACTCAACTCCTCATATTTCAATAAATTAACTCCAACCAAAACTTTTGGCCTCCACACATTTGATTCGAATGATCTGCGATCAATCCATTTATATCCAGTCTGTATTCCAATAAACCTATTCAAATTGATTCTAATCAATTCATTCACTTTGACCCATTTAATTTAAATTCCAGAATTCAAATTCCCGGGTTTCTATTCCAAATCCTTTTGAAATCACCCAAAAATATATATTTATTTCCATCTCAAATTCAAAACATTTGAATATTCAAACCAATTTGTTTTCTTTCAACAAATTTCCATCAAAACTTTTTCTAAGGTAGCAATCCATCAGTTAGAAACTTGAAAATGAACACTGATGATGTTGCAATCATCATCAGAATTATTTCCCAGCCACTGAAGTGAGTTCAGTGCTTTATTATTTCAAAATTCATCTAAAATGATTTTCTTTCAACTTTTTCTAAAACAAAGCTATATTACTTTAATATACTTTGAAAAATATTTTTCAACTTCCCAGGATTAAAATTCCAAATTCTGGTTTGAATTAAATTCTAATTCATCTCATTTGTATATTTAATTCCTATACAAATTCTACTCTGGTTATAAATAACCATTTTAAATTTATAATCTCATTTGATTATAAAGTCAACATCCAACACATCCATATAATAATAATTCTAGAAAATTATTCTTTCTATATCAAAATAGAACTTTCGGGTAAAATTATTTCATTTACCTTCTTTAAAACAATACTGTGTCGAATTCCTCTGTTTAAGTGTTTAGAAATTCCTATCGACTTCGTGGCGTCCCACGATTCGACCAGAATTCATAAACTACTCAACAGACAAGCCAACACAATATAAAACAAATTTTATATCAACTTACAAATACGCTATCTCATATATATACTCAACTCATTCTAGGGTACTACTGACCCTATCTCTAATGAGTACATGCCACACAAGCCTAGGTATTCGCTCAACCTAAGCTCTGATACCAACTGAAACGACCCGCAAATCCGAGCTATCTGAGTTGACTAAATACACCACACGTCCAACCCAAATAACACAGAAATACGACTCATTGTTAGAAAGAAGTTAGAGGGTGAGAATAGATAAGATAGAAAACTTAGAATAGAAGAAAAACGAAGATCACAAACTCACAGCGGAACGAATAAAATATATTCTATAACATAAGCTTTGAAATACCAATCTGTTTTGTACATATACACATACCATCATCAGAGTACACATAACATTTGATTCAGCGGAAGTAACTCTAAATAACTAACGTTGAAGCCTCCTTCTTCAAGCTCCTCCAAGTGTATCTGTAAAAGCCTGAACACTTGACTGCCCGTACAAATTTGGGCACCCAAGAGTTTAGGAAAAACAAAACAAAATAAACTCTGGGTCAGTCATGGGACTGGTGTGAGTAAACTCCAATCACTTGTTTAATTTTCAAAATCCTTTTTGAAAGAAAAGATAATAGTAAGACCAGCCCACACATAAACATGGACGGTTTTTACCTTACTATAACCCAAAACCACTTGGATATCAAATCCAGTGATATTATAATAATGTCTACCTCAAATAAATAACCAAATAGTAGAACGCTTGCATCTCACGCTCTACATATATAGTATAAAATCAAAAACCGCATGGCGCTTATTGGAGATTGGATTTCCAACATGACAAGGTATGGAACCACCTTCCGACTGTGTATCTCTAGAGAGGAATACACTGGGTTCAACAAGAACATCTTGCAACCCGGCCCACACATGACCGACCACTCATTTCGCTTGAGTGTATCGAATGTATATCACCAACGGTTGGACTCAAACCACCGTTTCCCGAATGGGCAGAATCGATAGATTTAGAAACAAAAGGAATTTCTCTAGATAGGTGATTATACACCCTAATGGGTGCGACCCACATAGCCATGCTGCCTGTCCGATTTTTGTCCTTCCCTGGTTGTTGAGACCTGAGGCTATGCATACTTACCATTCATTGACAGCACAATCACTTTGAATGCCACATTGTCAGATCCGTTAAGCACTAGTTAAGTTTGCACAAATATTCTGGATATTATGCTAAGGGATAAATCCGTTGCAACCATATACATTCATACAGACCAACCCAATTGATCATTGGAAATACTCTGTCAGACATTCGTCCATTTACGTTCGTTCTGGGATTGAACGAAACCGAAGGCACTATTTCTATTTCTAGAAAAGCCCTTGCACTTTACTCCGTCTTCAATATATTCAGCATATTTGGTTCGCAACGCTTATGCCGATACGGAGTGGTTCTTCGGATAATAATCCAACCGGTCTCTCCATATTGACAACGATGGTCAAAACTTCGATAGTCTGTGATTTAACTATCGAATAAAAACAAGTGTTCAATCAACATATCAAACAATCACTGGGCCCTTTAATTAATATTTCATTAATTAAATCTCTTCTATATTCTCTTATCAATATTTGTTAACCAAATATTTCAATAATCATCTCGGCCTCTTATGTCATTTGGAAAACGTTTCCAAATAATAACTTCCTTTATTTTCTATATATTAGAAAAATCTCTATTTGCAATTAGAAACAATTTCAATCACTTATCTCTATCCCTTTTTGTTTACAACATTCGATTTTTGTATTCACTTTACTATCGAATTCAATACGTCGATACAATGATTTCAAATTATCAAAATATCTTAAAAATATTCTAACTCCTTAAATTTCCGGAAAATTTCGCCATAACCTCCCCTGTATCGGGAGCATCGGGAAATTTCAAATAGCTTCCCGGTATCTTCTAATCTCAAAAAGAAAAAGAAAAAGCCAAGCGGCTTGCCGATACGGCGCATAAAACCCATATATGAATTTAAACATGTACCTTTTTGTCGAGCACATTATTTATATACCTGCATTATCCTTGTCCCATACCTGTCTCCTGTATGTCTATACCTGTCAAATTTATTTCAACTTCACACACTCGTTTTGACTCAATTCGTTAAAGTAATTCTTTGACTAACTCTCTGCCTATCTCGCTTGTATATTTGAATATAACACGTTTCGAATATATTTCCACTTACTTATCAATCAATTGAATTCAAATTTCAATTTAAGTTCTATATTCGATTTCGAATATATATTTACAATCCCAAATTTCACTTTTCAAAATTCGACTTTAGTTCAAACTCGATTAACTAATTTTCCTTTGATTTAGTTAATTCTATTCAATAATCAAAAATAGGATTATTGTTTCAAAAATCATCTTCTTTACTTCACTTGAGTTCACATTTATTTTGTAACTCAAGTCTAGATTTTTAAATGGAAATCCGGATTTTTATTTGCTTAAAAATCCAAATATTTATATATAAAAATCCATTATGGTTTATAATGGTTTATGGCGCTGCATTTTTAAAAATTTGATTTTGACATAACTCAAAATCTATACGACGAAATTCAGATTTTTCTCTTCCATTTGAAAACTATTATCAAACCAGTCCTGACGTTTCTTGTTTCGAAGAATTCCGACTTCAATTGCGTTCTGTATACTCAATTGAAGTTCGAATCGCCAATTTATGAACTGCAGCGCTGCGGCGAGTTCGTTTTAATTATATTTATATATATAAACTTTTAAAACTTCGTTTATATAAATTCAACTCTATTCTGATATGTTTTAAATATATATCAAACCATTTTTCCCAACTCAACAAATATCTCTGATCTTCTATTTCATTTATATTTGAAATCTATATTCAAATTCCAATTCGATTATAATTCAAATTCTATATTCAAATTCTATTTCAACTATTTGAATTCAAATTCCATTTTTAATCTATTTGAACTTCAAATACTTAAACTCCATTTCTACTTGAACTTCAAATACCACATTTATATTCCTTTGAATCCAAATATCATGTTTCAAATCTCTTTGAATCCCTCTTATTCAAATTCTTTCTAATTAAACTCCATTTGAGTTTTGTTTGAATCCTTATATTTAACACCATTTGAATTCTATTTAAATTCTTATATTTAAATCCTTTTTATTAAAACCCATTATTTAAATCCCATTTGAATTTTCCTTATTTCAAATCCATTTGAACTTCTTTAAATTCAAATTCCATTTCAAAATTTATTTGGATTTCCTATTTTGAAATCCTATTTCAATCCTACTTTGAAATCCTAATTTCAAAGTTTATTTCAAATTCTATTTTCAAATCCGATATTCAAATCTCTATTTGAATTTCTATATTCAACCCCATGTTCAAATTCAATACTTGAATTTCCATTCAAATCTCTATTCAAATTCCATATTTGAATTTCATTTCAAATCTCTAGTCAAATTTCATATTTCAATTCTTCTTTTGAAATTCTATATTTCAAATCTATTTGAATTTCTTTATTCGAATTCCTTTGAATTCAAATTTTATTTTAATCTCCCGAATTCAAATTCTATTTTTTTCATTGTAATTTCGTCTATTCAAATTCCATTTGAACTTCGATTTGAATTTCTAATATTCAATCTCCTTTTCCTTTTAAAATTCAAATATTTAAACGCCCTTTAAAAATTCAAATGTTATACTCAAATTTCATTTGAGTTATATATTTAAAATTTTCCTTTCACATCTTATTTTGAAATTCCATTTCAAAACCCAATTCCATGCTTGTATTTCTATTTCTGAATTATTAAATGATAATTCTTCTTACTTCATTTATAGCTTCGTTATAAAAGAACTATTTATAAACTTCGTTAAAAAGAAACTATTTTTAAACTTCGTTATAAAGAAACTACTTGTTTTATTTTTCAAAACAAGTTTATATCTTTATTTCCATTTAAAATTCAAATTCTATTTAAAAATAGAATTTTTCCTTTTTAGATCCCAAATATCCTCCTACGATATTTTTAAATATCATTACTTAAGCCCAGTGATATTTAAACACACAAAACAACGAATTATTTATTTTTCTAACACATCATATATAACAATATATATATGCAAACAAATAAACAAACAGATAATATATTTTTGAGGAATCCAGTTGGATTCCTCCAACCGGTTTCCCTGCATCCACAGATGTTAGCACATAAATAATACCCATTCTGCTTCGTGGCAGAATATCGCGGTATAGAAGGTCATCCACTAATCATAGCGTGGGGCGTATAGGGTAATCATCCGCTATGAAACTGCGGGCACCGCTAATGAGACTGCGGGAATCCAACCAATCAATCAACCCAATATATATATATATATATATATATATATATATATATAGCCTAAATAACTAATATATATATATATAATAACCAGAAAGCATTCACACAAGCAACAACAATTATTTTTAATGAAATAAAAATAATTCTAAAGGTGAGTGAGATTTACTCACCTGATTTTTTCATCTGTCGAATATTCCGCTTAATATCATCTTATCGCGGCTATAGATTGCCTCAAATAAATTTATCTATCACCTAAAATTATTTATCGATTAACCACTATTTACTTAACGAAACAACTTAAAATAATTAAGTGAATTGGTCCTTTTATGTTATATTTAAATTTTGTAAAAGAGGTATACCTTACTGCCTTTGGAGTTTACTCGACAAATCCACAAAAACCCATCAGTCCCTACTGCAATGCCTCCCCCTTTGCTATACTGAAATTCAGACAAGTGCCTCCTCCACAGGACAGCCCCTTTCCATCCCTTGAGCATCAGCATTCCCAAGGTTTACTGACCGAACTCCACAAACACCCTAACACCTCAGTCACCAAATGTCGAAGCCCCACGTCATCTCGAACTCCACTCCTTACTGTCGAACAAAACAGTATTCAGACCGAACTTCACTCCATCGTCATCCTACTATCGCACCCCATAATCAAAATCCGAACTCCAAAATCGCATACCCATTACTTCCCTAGACACCATACTGCGAACCGCTCACCATTAACACCCTCAGGTTCCACCCAGATCGCATCTCCTGAAATCGCGATGTCTCCATCGCGTACCTCAACTTCGAACGAACCCTGATGCCCTTCTTCAACCCAATTCACGAGCGCCCTCACTGATTTATGCTCTGGATTCGAACTCGATTTGCCCCTTTTTCCATCGTTTGATTTAGTTTCCACTGAATAAATAAAAGTGCAGCGATTTTAGTTTGAGGAAAGGGAGGCACGACTTCGATTTAAAGGAGGAATTTTGAATTAAAAAGGGCCAGCCATTTAATTTCGTCTGTTGAAGCTTTTCAAAAAAAATGAAGGAGGAATCGTGTTTTTATAATTGAAGAGGAAGACAGAAATGTTAGCTCGAGAAAATATAGGGTTGCGGAGTTTTTAACAGTAGGTCTGCGATGGATAAAATGAGGTCGGCTTCGTACCCACCATTACAAAAAGATTGAATTCCTTGGTATGGAAGGAAGGAGACAACGCAGTACGTTTAGGGTGGCTTAAACAAGTATAGGTCGGTTCTGAAATGATGTGAAATTTTAAATTTTATTTTATTTTTAATTAATCAATTAATTTAAATATCTTGCGGTCCCCGAACCGCTATTTAATTGTAATGACCAACGTTATTCAAAATTCTGAATTCAACGGAATGGTTTCTAAATTTGAATTTAACGAAATAGACTATACCATTTATTTTGAACGTATATTTAAAATAGCCATATTAAATCAATTTAAATTCAAAACAAATAAATTTAAAAATAAATTTCAATTATCATTGTTCATATTTAAATCGTATATATACATTGATCATCTAAACTGTTTCGATTCAATTTTACCTTTGAATTAAATTGTTTAGTTCTCGTATTTCGAAAATTATCAAATTAAATCGTATTTCGATTATTTAATCGATAGTCGAATAAAATACCATTTATATTATGAATTCAATATTTAAAACCATACTAAATATTTAAAATAAACTGTTCAAAAATATGGGTCGTTACACCTGCGGTGGATCCCGATAGGCGGCGGAGGGTCGTTGGTGTTTGTTTCCATCGAGAATTGGGTTGCAGCGTTCATAGAAAAACGATAGAGAAAGAAGAACGAACCGACGGTTAAAGATTAAATCAGGGCTAATTAAACCCTAAACATTTAATTAATTTTATAATTAAATTATTTAAATGGTTAAATGGTGATATCTTTTTCAAATCTAATCAGAATCTGATGATTTAAATTTCGTTGGGATTGTATAGACAAGATCTACATGATGGTACAAACTAGATTTGAAACAGAGAGATCAGATTTTGGGTCGAAATTCAGATCCGAATAATTCAGAATTAAACCCATGTGAGAAATTCTATTCTTATACACTACAACAAAATAGCTCTTTTACAACGGGCAAAAACCGTTGTTATATGCTTTTTACAACGGGCAAAAGCCCATCCTAATATGAACCGTCGTAATAGGTCCTTTCTAATTTACAACGGTCACTGACTGTTGTAAAAGACCGTTGTAATAGCGTGCCTCTATCACGTGCACGGGCTCTATGACAATGGCTATAAACCCGTTGTAATAGCTGATTAATTAAAAGCGGCTTCTGCCCGTTGTAATACAGTATATAACAATGGTTTTTTCCCATTGCGAAATAAATGCAGATTTAAATATAATTACTGTGATATACATCCATAATAATAATGAATATTTTAACATGCAATTAATACTGTAATGCAACAATCAAAATCACATAATAACACATACTAAAAGACGAAAGCAAGTCATATAATTCCAACACATTTCAAAGAATTCAATAAGTTTACACTCCAAAAGACTAAATAAGTTTACATTACAAAAGGTTAGATAAGCTACGTCGACATAGTTCTAACATAAATTACATAACTAGTTTCATAAGTACCTACACTAGACCAAGGAAACGTAATCTTTGTGCTACGTGACGGTAGATCCAACGACATGTTTAATAATATTTATTACACTTTCGAACAGTACACATACTGTTTTCTCACTATTACACAATCAATTATACATACTTCCTCGCAACATTTCACTTGTATACATTGGCTACTTACTACATACTCATTCACTCATATACATGTACGCATCACTCCCACTCTCACTCTAGTTTTAATCATCAAATAAATAATTATACCGGAGAATACACATTGGGCATATCTTGAACAATGCACCCAGAAGTGAAAAACTTGCCTAACACCAATATAAGAGCCCAGTCAACCACCATATGCAAATTGACTTGTCTATAGTCACTCAATTGACATCCATAATGCACAAATAGGAGATAAACATAGCAATATATAGAGAGGATATGGACTTGTCACAATAGTCTTTATGAGCCCCCCAATCTGTTTTTGCAATATAATAGGAAGCTCGTGACCAAAGTAGTGAAAACATAAAAAGAACAATCAATTTATTTAAGACAACCTAATCAGGCAAATTACACAAATACAGATTTTGAAAATACGGAACCAAAAGATGGAAGCCTAGGCAATCAAAAGAATCAGAGCATTAGTTCTAGAATTGCAAAGGAACTTAATGATAAAGGCGAGCAAGTTGCTGAAAGTAATTGTGTATGGCACTTCAGAACGTCAAAAAAGTAAAACAAAAAAGGAAACATAACATACCCTCTCAACATGCATGTAAACCCCTCAATATCACATAACTTCATACCATTTTGTCTCTAATAAGCCACAATCCTGAAAAGCAAATGATCGTGTACTGCATTTTTATCAACAAACACATATTTTAGAAAGTGCAACCAATAAAAACCAATATAAAAACCAAAGATGCAAACTAAAAAAAGGCCTTCAAATTTATTGAAACTAAATTATGCACATACAATAAACTTCTGTTATACCAAAAAAACCTGTACACACAAATGAATGGTTACGTTATATAAACATATAAAAGAAATACTTCACGATTTGCTCTAAATGCCTTAAGCAAAACAAAAGAATCTAGCATATTTTAAGACATGCATATGGTAATGTTGTATTAATGAGTTTGTTAAAGGCGCTGTTGTTGAAGATATGTGACAACTATGACTGCATACATGTTACCAGAATCCAAATTAAAACCCATCTTGACACATGCTGTCAAAAATGTTGTACGAATATTCTAGTCTGCAAAATTATGTATGTGTTCTATAATACAGAAAACTGAAACTTGAAAAGTGAATAACAATGTATGATTTTATTTTTTAATGAATGTCAAACAAAACAAAAATTCCACAGATACAAGAATAACATTTTAATGTTTCTTTTTCATTGTTGGCAACAAACAAAGAGCATCGTCAAGCCATAGAATAGAAAAATAGAAAATGTTTTTGTAGGTTTTAATAACATTGTTGATCATTCAATAGCATACATGAAAATATTTTTACTGATAAGAAATTTAAAGTGCTTACTGGTAAGAAATTTAAAGTGCTTTTGTCCTTAAATATACAGAAAAAGAACAAAAGTGTGAATAATAATACTCAAGTTGATTCATGGCTATTTCAACGAACATATTAGAATTAGTATTCCCTTACTACTTGAAGTTCACCTTTGGATCCGACAAGAATCAGTTTTGAAAATCCTGCTGTAATTGGCTCCATATTTACTTTGGTTCTCTCTTAATTTGTATTATTTCATACTTTGTAACTCATCCAGGTCACTTAGCAAAACATTATAGCTGCTTATACCAGTGCTAAAACTCTTCATAAACATAGACTATTATGATCATTTGTACTGATGCTATAATATCCAGATACTAAAAGCGGTAGTCGCAATTAATATTAAATACGGCTTCCTTATCTTTGTGTAGAAAGTATAAATTTCTAGATATCATACCAAGCACGAAACATACCATTAGAACATAATCACAATCTAGATTTTTTTTCCTTTTAAAAAAAAGCAGCAATAAGACTGTAAAAATAAAAACAGTGATGGGTCTGTTTACATCATACCTTCAACTTTTCGGTGAAGAAGACATGAGAAACCATTCAAGAAATTGCAGCATATGGTATAGTGTAAATGGAATAGATTAAAAATTTTGAAGTTTAACTTTGAAGGAAATAACAAATACAAACCTTGATTGATTAGAGCAGCCAGAAGGGTCATGTCGCATCTTGTTTCTTGGAAGAGGAACCTCATGAGTAATACAAACCTTGCATGAGCTACAAAAAGGGAAAATCTTTTAGGAAACATGTCATGAAAAGAAGGCAGCAACTCCTCGAAAGAACGTACATCAATAAGCTTTGCAACATCCGAATATAATGAAAGACGCTCCCCCTCTTTCTTTTTTTCCCTTTTGTTGGATGCTTGGATGGTAGTATACAGTACCACAAGTCTTAGGTCATGACGATATATGTTTGAATTATGCTCCATAAGTTTCACGTGCTATATTGCATTAAAATCAAAGTTTTTAATGATTGATACATCAAAAATGTATACAACATATTAAAATGAGAAATAGAGAAAATGAATATAGCCCACAAACGAGTTGTTGTGTCCAAACATGTGGGCAATGAGGTCAGGCAATATGATGTGGGTTTGGAGCAATGGTTCTGTTGGATCACATGAGTTGAAGTCCTAATGTTATGTTATTTGATTGCCATTATTTCTTGATGATGATGATGATTTTGGTAGCATGGATGTCAACAAATACCCTGTCCCCAATTTGCATGGTCCTATGGATCAAATAGATTTCCACCTTTTGTTTTTCAAATTTAATTTATTTTTGAAATTAAAAGAATAAAGATGAACGGGCGAATTTCAAATGATATATGAGGTCCATCAAAATTCGGATCAGGTGATCTTTTATCATGATCTTCACGCTTGCAGGATGTATGAGATAGCAAGTTGTGAGTGGTCAATGTTTCTAATGGGCAGTATAGTTAGCTGCTCATGTGTTATTATTCTGTTTTTGTTGAAAATTGGATTGTATTGATTAACTCATACAACTTGAGTAAAAAAGAACATATTTTCTAGCCTAACCATATTAATCTAATTAAGAGGCAATAACATCCAACAGTGGAGCAGATAAATCACCATAAATTAAGAGGCAATAACATCCAACAGTTTCTATATATCCAGTATTTATCAATCGGTTAGCTGAGAACACAACATGATTGACATGCAATATATCACTAGAAATTATCAATAGCGATCAAAGGAAGGAAGAATAAGTTAATTTGTAGCAACCGGGATGAATTCAAGAACCAAAGGCAGTTGCTAGAGCAGAGTTAGCTTATTCTTTTCATTTTTTACAACTACTTATAGGTACAGAACAGTGAAGTGTACTGACATGCAATCTAAAAGAGTTGCTAGCATATTAACCAAAAAAAAAAAAAACCCGGATGTTTGTTAACAGCAAGCAAATAATCACTTGTTGTTTCAAACAAAACAAAAATATGTTTAATATAAATTCTATGTGGTCCTCAAAACGAACTAACTTGTATTTTCGTGCATCTGTTAATGTACACATTCAATATGAGTTACTAAACAATATTTAAGGCATTTGTTAATTTATGGCAACTCCTTTACTTATTATGTTTATGTATTATATTTCTTTCTTCCTATTCTCTTCAATTATCTCTCTTCTTTTCTTCTATAAAACGTATTACTGTTCTGCCCGGAAAAATACGTTAAGGCTAGAATGTTACCCAAAAAAAAAACCTGGATGTTTGTTAACAGCAAGCAAATAATCTCTTGCTGTTTCAAACATAACAAAACTAGGTTTAATGTAAATTCCATGTGGTCCTCAAAATGAACTAACTTGTATTTTCTTGCTTCTGTTAACATACACGTTCAGTATGAGTTACTAAACATCATTTAAGGCATCCGTTAATGTGCATGTTCAGTATGAGTTACTAAACGTCATTTAAGGCATCTGTCAATGTACACATTCATAATCAGAGTCATAATTTTTTTGGTATAGATCAGAGTCATAATTTTGCTCCAAAGAAAGAGCTCTTCTCATAGTTATTTGAGGATATTTCTAATGAAATTAAGTTGTGAAGTTTTGACAATATCCATATATATAAATAATTTAGTAACAGCCCATAATTAACACAAATAAATTAAACTGAATCAGTGGTTGTCTATATAAACCTTTTATACGGTAAGTTTAATGATTACAAATGCACTAACCAACCATGACCACATTTGTACTAAAACAAAGTTATTATTCAAGATAATAAATCAGAGAAATACAATATGGAGTATAATAAATAAATAAATAGATTTTAAAAGCTATTTCGAACCTGATCGCTTGTGCTGCCACTGCCTTGAATAATGCTTATTATAATCAATTTTTGCACTTCTTCTAAGTGCTTCAAGCATAGAGAACCTTTGTTGCTGTAGTAAGTTGAACTTAGCTTCCTGTAGTCCAATAACATATGATATAAAAAATCAGCAAAAATAGTAACATGAGTTAGTTTGTATCCTTAGTAAAATAGTAACGCTGTATTTGGCCATGTTGGTTAATTGTAGTTGCCAACTATCATTACCTCTCGAATTTTACTATATTAACATATATAGAAACAGATATATAAAGCTACAAAGCTAGAGAAATCCAGATAACGGAGAACTGCAAGAAGGGGAAAATCTTCTTTATATATTGCACTAACAAGTTTGCAAACTATTCATCAATGTTAACATGACCAAAGTATAATTACTATTAAACAGTTAAACCAAACTAATGCATACCAGAATAATACCTTCACTGCTTACAAGCCTTATTTGTATATACTTTTCTATTTTTTACATAAAAGATGCACCACTTCATAATTTTTAATCTTGCTACTGTTGTTAGTGCAAGCAAGTTTGGGATAGTTGGCAAGTTTATTCTTGTTCAAATGTAATTACCATGGCCATTGATGCCCAGTATACGGAAGTTTGAAATTAATATTTATCCTCAGGAGGTATACAGTCATCATCAGTGACATGATCTTATCCACTTGACAAACCAGAAAATCATAATTGAATGTATCTTTTTTCTATCACAAAAAAGAATGCTTTGTTTTACGGTATCGTTCATCGTTAGAATTAACGAAACATATGTCGTATCTTTTGTGAGTCAGTAAGAAATTAGGACCTACCATTAGAATTTAACGGGTAGACCAGGTTAGTATGTCCACTTTTGAAATAAATAGAATATTGGTTTGTAGAATTTCAGAGTTGAAGTGAGCTATCCAAAAATAAAATTCACAAACATGGCCAATATTGGTTTGTAGAATTTTAGAATTTAACGCATACCAGAATAATATTCACCTGAAGAAATCTGAAGCTCAGATCGGAAAAGAAAGCTCTGGCCACTCTTCCGATTTCAATCCTCAGCTTCTTCATATTCAAACCCTAATCCTAATTTTGGCACCAACCCCGATGCTAGAAACCGCACCAGCACCAATCGTTCCGACCCTAAGTTGATTTCGTCATCCTTTTCGCCGGTCTACGGCACATCCTTCGTTGATTTCACCTCCGCTTCCTCCTTATCTTGTCCTTCCATTCTCTATATCTTTTCTTCGCGAGCTCTAATTCGAATTCTAACTTTCTTGATTTTTCGATCGCATCGTCTTTCTTGATTCAAATAGGGATCAAAGGGTAGCGTAGGAATCGGCAGGCGAAGACACTGAAGAGCGGAGAAAGGGATTAGGTGGCGGCTTCAATTTTTTTAATCGTGAAGCGGATCTAGGGTTTTCATTTTGTTATCAAAATGGCTGCCAATATGAAGTAGCAACGGGTTGGATCGAGCACTATTATTAATGGGTTTTGACATTTTTACTTCCTAATAATTGAGAAGTAAAATTAAGCATATTGAATTATTATATAATTGATATTAATTACTCGATTTTACTTATTACTAATAACTGAAAAAGTAAAGTTAAGCCTGCTTGAATGCTGATTATATATAACAACCAGTAATTAGTGATTGTTTAATAATACTCGTTAATTATTACAAGCTATAAATAATTAATATAATATTATTAAAAATTAATTATTAAATATTAATAAATAATAAATAATATAATATTATTAATGATAAGTAATTTTTAATGTAGTATTATACTTAAAGGCAATAATATTATTATACTTAAAGGCAATAACATAAAGTTATATAACATTATTGAATGAAATCTAATATGTATACAATAATATAAAGAAAACATTATTTAAAACTTTTTTTATAGCTATTTGGGTAGCTAGACACTGTAGATATTATTGCTTTTACAATGATGTTATAAATAATATAATATTATTGTTAATAATTATTATTAATGATTAATTATTAAATATAATATTATCAATTATTAAATATTAATAAATAATATAATATTATGGATGATTAGTAATATAATACTATAGTTGATAATATATGATTAATTATTAAATAATAAAACATAATAAGTACTAATTAATAATAATTTTGTGACCGTTGTAAAGTAGACATCTATTACAAAGTACATCTTGTGAACGTTGTAAAATTGACATCTATTACAACGGGCCTGAAATGACCGTTGTAATAGCACTCTATTACAACACGCAATTTTTACCCCTTGTGAAAAGAGCATTGTAAAGGATATCTATTACAACGGTCAAGAAACGATTGTTGTAATAGTGTCCTATTACGACGAGCACCATTTGGCCGTTGTAAAAGATTGTTGTACCGACATCTATTACAACGGTCCAGAATGTGACCGTTATAATAGCCTTCTATTACAACGGGCAGCCAGTGCCCGTTGTAAAATGGACGTTGTAAAAGGGTATTTTTGTTGTAGTGATATTATATAATTAAGATTTGTAAATCATAATTAAGTTTGGAATGATTTGATCTGTATGTGGTGTGTTCTGTAGATTGTTGAAATTAACATTTATGTTAATTAGAGAATTGGAATAAAACAAATCATCATTTGTTTTTTTTATCGTTGAAATCAACATTTACTGAATTAGATTAAAACAAATCATCATGTCGTGATCAGTAGATTTGTTAATTCAAAAATTTACCATTGTGTTAATTAGAAAATTAGGGAAAACAGAATCGTCATGTTATGTTCACTAGATTTGTTAAATCAAAATCAGCATTTGGGTTAAGTAGAAAATAGTAAAGAAAATTTATCATTTTTGGTTTACTAGTTTAGTTGAAAAACAAAAATACTCATTTGTGTCAAATAGGTTAGTTGGATCAAAAACATTCCTTTTTGTCAAAATAGTTTATTTAACAAAAATGAACTTTTGTCAAATTAGAATTATAAAACAAGAATGAAACATTTTTGACAAAAGAATAGAACTGAGACAAAATTCACATTTTTGTCTAAATAAAAGAGTTGAAACGAAAATAAACATTTTTCTTAAAGAAAAGAGTTGAAACAAAATGTACATTTTGTCAAATGTGATAGTTGAAAACAAAAATTACATTTTTGTTAAAAGAGATTTGAATTAAAGGAAAAATTACATTTTGTTGAATTAGATCCACAAAATATGATTTGTGATTTATTTGAACTAGGATTAACAAAATATAATTTGTCATTTTGTTGAATTAGATCAACAAAATATGATTCGTCATTTTTATTGAATTAGCATTGTGAAACAAAATGTCATTTGGTTGAATTAGAATCAACAAATAGAAATGTCACTTTTGTTGAATTAGAATCAACAAATTAAAATTGCCATTCTTGTTGAATTAGAATTGACATAATAAAATGCCATTTGGTTGAATTAGAAATGTTAGAATTAAAATGTCATTTTGTTAGAATATTGTCGTGATAAATATATCTGTCATTTTGCTAGAATATTATCATGACAAATATATGTCATTTTTGTTGGAATATTGTCATGTAAATAAAAATGTCCTTTATTTAGAATAGTGACATGTTAAATAAAAATTGCCTTTTATTTAGAATAATATACACTGTAATAACCCGAAAATCTGAGCCAGTTTAAAATTTTTATTTTGGCAGTTTTAGCGAATTTTGAATATTTAAAATGAATTATTTTAAATAATATCGGCGAGAAATTTATTTTGAATATAAATCGAACATATATATTATACGCGTCGTCGTTAGAAGATATATAATTATATATAATTATAAATAGAATTGAAAATGGCGCGGTAGTTCGATAATTCGATTTCAAACTTCAATTGAATGTACCGGGTGCAAAACAATCCGGATTTTAGTGAAACCAAAAACATTAGGATCTAATTGATGATATCTTTCCAACGAATCCGAAAGATTGAGATTTCATAGCGGGAATCAAAAGATATGTCCAGTTGAAAATTCTGAATAGTCGCTATGGAATTCAGGCCCTTAAAAATAGACATTTTGCAAACGACCTCGGATTTCGACGAAACCACTTTTGTTGGGTTTGTGATGTCAAATTATTGCTAGGTTTTAAATTTCATAATTTTCTGATTCAATATGTGAGCGTGGCAAAGGAAAACGCGTTTGACCAGTTTTAGTTGATTTTAATCGACTGGAAAATGGCCATTTTTCCAACGGTCTCAGAATTCGACGAAACTAGTTTTGTTAGGACCGTATCGTCAATACGAAGCTAGAAATTATTTTTCGGGAATTTTTCGAGCTAGTATGTGGCCCCGGTAAATTAAAATGCGCGTTTAAATTGAATATATAAAGAATTATACTTTAAATTCAATGGAAACTGATTCAAACAGTCGAACTGGCCTACGATACATATCCCATTTCGTTCGGAACAGGGGTAAAACGCTACGGACGACAGTCGTTGAGTCTCGTTTTGGGTTCGAAGGAAAAGTCAACCTGAAGTGGAAAATTTAAATAATAAAATAAATAAAATATTATAAAACTCTCAGCCCCCCCTTTTTTTCCCCTTATTCTCTAAACCTAAAATTAAAATTGCAAATCCCGCTCAGCCCCTCCCCTTCACTCGCGTCCGCTGCCACGCCGCCAGGAGGCGCCCGCCTCCATCAAGGACCCCCACCTAAGTCGGGCAATCGCCCACCTCCAGCACTCTCTCTCTTCCTTCCCTCTCCTTCCCTTCTTCCTTGCAGCCGACGCCCACGCCCAAACCACCCTCGTCCCAAATCCGAACCCGTTCCACCCCCTCCGCAACCCACCGCGCCTCCTCATCAACGGCGACGCCACCGCCCAGACCCCCTCGCGCCTCTCTACTCCTCCCTCTCTCTCCTCTGTATGCTCCTCTCTCCCAATCGGAAGCTCCTGCGCCCTCTTCTTTCTCCAATTGACCTAACCCGACCACCCTCGCCTCCACCAAGCTCCGGCGCCGAGCACAGCACCCCCGACCCCCATAGCCACCTGCGCCACCTCCAGTCGCCACCCCAAGCCTCCAACTCCAACGGTGAACCACTTCGGGAATAAAAATGCAATCTTTAACAATTTTCAGCGATGCGAGCCCTCCTCCGAGCAAAAAGAAGTGAGTGTTTATTTCAAATTTTATTCATTTACATTGATTTTTACTTTTCAGTTTTATATAACATGAAAGGTCAAAATTTTAATTTATGAAAGGTCAAATTTTTAATTATATGAAAGGTTGAATTTTTAAAGTATGAAAGGCGATATGTTTATTAACATGAAAGCGAGTGGAAAACATGATTTTGTTTATATTGAAAGATTTGATTTTTCTTTATAAAAAGATTGGATTTTTAAATATATAAAGAAATGATTTTTAGCTAAGGAAAGTTGTGATTTTTATTGATATAAAAGTATGATATTTCCTATATATATAACGATAAAAGTATGATATTTATATATATATATATATATATATATATATAGTGGCAAGGTAAAAATATGATTTTTATACTATAGAGGTATTAAAAATATAATTTTTATTAGATAGAAAGATTAAAGAAATAATTTTTATATAAGGAATGCTATAATTTTTATATAAGGGAAAAAGGAATTTTTATATAAGGAAAGATGGATTTTTTATATAAGAAGTTATGATTTTCAACATTAAGAAGTTATGGTTTTTAACATTAAAAAGAGAAGTGATTTTTATTATGAAGATAATGCAATAAAAATATGATCTTTATAATAATGAAGCAATAAAAATATGATTTTTATATTAGAGAAAGAATAAAAATATTGTTTTTATATAAGTAGAGTATTAAAAATATGAATTTTATACACTAGAGAATATAAAAATGTGATCTTTATATCTATAGTGAATGAAGACAACGAAAGTGACAAAAAGCGAGCACGGCGAAGATTTCCTACATATGAAGAGTTGTTGGCGTTTGGGATAGCTATTGGTGAGAACTTCTCACTCTTCAATTTCTTTTTCTAGTTATATATATATATATACTAGGATGCAGACGGTGTTTAGTAGCACCCGACACCCGTCATCCACAGACCATGGATGGCTTGTTTGTTTAATTGTTTGGTTGTGTAGTTGGTTAGATTATTTGGTTTGAATTGAATTGTTTGGTGAAATGGAATGGATTTGATTGATGTGTGAATGGCGTGGGCCTTCACTAGACCGGGGATAAGGCTAGGCCTTGTCCTGTTTCTAGTATCTTGCCGTTATGCCGCCGAAATTTTCTAAAATAAATTAGAAAAATAAAAATATCATTTTATTGAATAAATGAACTGAATAGAATATTCATTGGTTGAATAAAATATTTTATCGTTAAAAATATAATTTTTAACGTGAATGTGAATAAATAAATATTCATTTACAAACCGGACGGTTTGTTTATGTACACCTATTTGAAGGACATTGATTGGGACGATAAATTTTACACATCGCCCAACTGCACAAATAAAATCTGCGTTTGATTGTTTGAAACCCCACACAGGTATTGGGATAATATATGATATACACTAATCCCAATAATTAGTTGTATGTCGATCGGTTGATTGACAGGCTGCTATAAGCGTTAGATATCTATATTTGATGCTTATACAGTGTAGTGCACTATGGATGATGGTTGATTATTTATCGTTGCTATTATATACATGTGTTGTATGTAATCCATATAATTAACTTTATATGGTAATTGATTGGGCCTTATTCCAATCGGGAAAATAAAGAACATTATAAAGTAAAGGTTCATGTGTTGACTGTACTCATCCGTTGAGGTTAGTCATGTGTTGAACGAAATATTTTAACAATAAAATCTACATCTTTATCATATATAAAATTTGAAACTAACTGGAAAATAGATGAGAAGAATGGTCTCCTGGATATTGATCTGATGTTGGTCTCGGCCTTCGGGGTTAATATTCAGGGAATCGTTCTCTTACTAATTTACGGTTGGAGTCTGATTTAAATCAAAGGATAGATACCATAATTTTTATAAAATATATTAAATAACAAAAATAGTCACACGTGGACAGTACTCATTCATTGAGATTAGTCGTGTGTTGACAAAGATATAGGGTCGTGTATTAAAAGAAATATAGATCCATTTGTTGAATATAAAGCCGTGTTGATTAGAGATGCGCTATTTTGACGCGAACGATATTTCTATCGATTATATTCGTTTTTAGAATTTGAATTGAATCGAATAGAAAACCAATTTGAATTGAATCGAATAGAAAACCAATTTGAATTGAATCGAATAGAAAACCAATTTGAATTGAATCGAATAGAAAACCAATTTGAATTGAATCGAATAGAAAACCAATTTGAATTGAATTGAATAGGAAACCAATTTGAATTGAACTGAATAGAAAACCAAATTGAATTGAATCGAATAGAAAACCAATTTGAATTGAATCGAATAGAAAACCAATTTGAGTTGAATTGAATATAAAACGAATTCGAATTGAATTGAAAACGAATTCGAATTGAATTGAAAACGAATTGAAATGAATTCAAATTAAATTGAAATTTGAAATGAATAGAAATGAATTTTAAAACGAATTTATAAGGAAAAACTCAATTTTGATTTTAATTGAAATGGAAGTTGAAATTGTTTTTGAAACGAAATTAAAACTATTTATAGAATTCGTTTTAAATAGAAATCGACGAAATATATATTATATATATAATATAATGGCCTGAATAGAACGCGCCGCGCCGCGACAGTTCGTAAATTTCGACCATTTCTTTCAAACGAACATTACGGGAGATCCGACCGTCGGATTCTCCTAAAACCGGAACCATTGGGTTCGTATCGAAAAGAGCTTTGTAACGAATATTAGAAATTTGAAATCTAACGGTTGGATTTGGAGATACTTCCAAATCAAATTCGAAAAAGGTCGCTGTAAGTGCAGTTCGATGGCCGTTGTTGGAAATCGACTGTACGGGCCTTGATAAAATTATTAAAAATATCAATAATTTGTGTAAAATCATAAGAAATGATTTGGGAAAAATTGGGATGAAAAAACTCCATATTTGAAAAGATAAAAATAGTTTTTATCGAAATGAACTAGTTTTGAACTGAAATTAAAACCCCTTTATTTTTAAATAAATAAATTGGATTTGAAATGGGTTTAAATAGAATTGATTCATGGGTTTATCGTGAACTGTGTTTTAAATAACACTAGTTCTTTAACCCGATAATAAATAGAATGTGATTTGGGTTTATCGTGAACTGTGTTTTAAACGACACTAGTTCTTTAACCCAGTAAAAGGAGTTTTAATGAATCTGCAACTGGATCGAAACGTGAATTGATAATCTAAATTATCAAATTTGGCAAATGAGCAAGAATGGAGTATCACCAGTTTTGCTCCAGAGCGATAGTTAAATCTTTAATTAGATTTGAACGTGAAATGGTAATTAATTTTACTGATAACACCGTGGTGTTAGATATGGAGTATTACTAGTTTTGCTTCATGGGATGAATAGGTTGGGATTGGGAAATAAAATAAATAATTATTTCGGTGTGGTTCGCTAATCTTGACTAGTTTGGAAAACCATAATTTGGTTTGAAACGACATCCAAAGGAAGATTAAAGGATAAATTTTAAAGAATTTATCTTGGATAAAATTAATGGGAACCTTTCCCTGAGAATATGAATTGGAATGAGGCGTATGTTGTGTTTGTGTAACATTTGTTTTTAATATATGCGGGTTGTTCGGAAAGTCCGGATTTATACCCATTCTGAATAACCTATTCGACGATATGTCGAAGATGAAGACGGTGGTTGAAGACCGGAAGTCTTCACATCGTTTGGGTGATTACTGATGATCTTGATTGGGCTGTAAACCCAAGATGAGGGAATCAGTTGGTGGTCATCCAGACGTACTTGGAGATCGATGGATATGCGAGGAAAGTGCCTCTGGTCTCGTTCAGACCCAGAACGAACTTGTAAATGGATTGTGTGTCTGACATTGGATTTTATTCTATGTTGATTGATTTCTGTTAAATGTATATCTGTTTGGCGGCGGAGAATTTATTCTCTTGCTTAACGCCCTTCTCTGAGACGTACGAGCTTAGAGGTTATATATCGATAGATATCAATCGCATGGCATGAATTGCCTGTGTGGCACGCTGAGTTGCATGGATCAAGGCTTCTGTTGAAAAGCAAAGTCTTGTGGTTGATGATCAAAGCACGGGCTACGTGGCAGCTTTGTGTATAACGTGAATTCGCGATCCTCACACCTCGGTATGAGTCAAAAACGGGATACGAACCGTTGGGAGAGCACGACGTTTCTTTCTAGCTTTGGTGGTGTCAGTGACTTACCAGCCCTAAAATTTATATACTTTTCACCTTTGTGGTTATTGGAATGAGGCCCCTCGATTATAGGTCTGTAAGGACCGGGAAACGTGTGTTCAGGCATAACTAATCCTCTAACGTAAGTGAGGACCGGCCCAGCCGAATCCAGGATTGCCCAGAGTGTGTAGTCCTGAGACATTTGCTAGAGTGTCTCGAACGCGGAGAGGAGCTTGCCCCTTGCCTCGACTCATGATGGAATCCAATTTCCAATACGTGTATTTCGGTTTTAATTGTAGAACTAGTATGGCGACATAGTAGATGGTAGCTATGTCGCCTATGATTGAAATTGTTTTGACACTATACACCTATAATAGTATCAAATAATGTGTTTTAAACGTATCAAGCATGCTTTGGCTGTTATAAGGGAAAACCCTATCCTCCGGCTTGCGTTGCATTGTGTGATGGGACCTGGGTCTTATAACAGCTTCATTTTTCTTTATTTAGCATTGCGCTGTTTGTTCTATGCACTGGTACTCTTGGGAGGAAACCCGTTCCGTGTTATACGGCGTGGTCCCTTGATTTACCTAACTTTAAAACCATTATTAATAACTGTTTTAGTTCTCACACCAGTCACATGACTGACCTTGAGTTTATTGTTTTAACCTAAACTCTGGGTGCCCCTATTTTCTGCACGGGCAGCTAGTAGTTTTGGTTTTGCAGATTTATATTCACAGGATCCTGGTTTGCAGCTGGAATGATATCCGGAAAGCTCTGTATCCGTATATCACCTTCAGTTGTGCTTTGTATTATTTTCCGCTGCTATGTAATTTATTGTAATCTCTGATATTTATCGAATGTAATTTATTCAATTATACTCTGTATATTCTTGTATCTTGTGGAATTGTTGTAATAACAATGAAATGTTCTTCCGTCTGCATTCTGATTTGTCCTGTTCTCAAAACGATCAGGGTTTCGAGCGGTCCAGATCGGTTTAACGACTGATTCGGATCGAGCGAAATTCCTTGCTGTCACATTTGGTATCAGAGCTTTGGTTTACAGAGCTCGAGAACAAGGCACATTAGAACCATACGAAAGAATTCATCAGATATTGGATTAGTATTATCCAATTAGAATGACTTGTTAGAGATAGGATCAGTAGTATCCTAGAACGAGTGTGAAGAGTATATTTTTCAAATGAAAACAATTTTGTTTTGAAAATTTAAAATCGTTTTATACGTATTTGAATATTTATTTATTTTGAATTTGGACATTCCGATATATAAAGATTTTGCATATACGCGTCATGAACGTATATTCGAAGTTTTAATATACTGGGTAGATATAAAATCACATTCTAGACATCCGGGGATGATTCTGATGATGGTGCATCATCATCAGTATTCATATTCGCGTTTCGAAGGTGTGATTTCTATATATTTCCATTAGACTGGTGTGAGAACCAAAACTAATATAGATAGGTTTATTGTTGTGAATTGGCATCAAAAATGGGATTTTTGTATATATATCAAAAAAAATTATGAATTTGAAACGTTAAATTCACTAATTGATTGATGTTTGTGTTGTTTGATAATTTTGAACCATTATGCCTAATAGAATCAAATAGCGAATATTATTGAAAATTGGTTGCATTTGCTTGCATATACATATACTTACATTGAACAGGTCATAGCAAAGAGGCTAGAGCGGAGAATAAAATTTGTTTGCCCGACAAATAGGTACATGTTTACTACATAATTTACTGTTTTGTTTGGGTGATGATGATTTTATGAGCCTATTGGCTAGCCGCTTGGCTTTTTCTTTTTCTTTTTTAGATCAGAAGGCCTATATGGCAATTTCGGGATTTTCCCGTGGCTCCCGGTGCAGGGGAGGTTATGGCGAAATTTTTCGAAAATTTAGGGTGTTAGCCAAATTTTTAAAAATTCTCAGAAACTGAAAAGTTGGAGAATGGAAGCTAGATCGAACGTAGAGTTGATTAAACAAACCACTTTCGACTTTGTTCCTTTTCGGGGACGAAAAGTTTTAAGTGGGGGAGATTGTAATAACCCGAAAATCTGAGCCAGTTTAAAATTTTTATTGTGGCAGTTTTAGCGAATTTTGAATATTTAAAATGAATTATTTTAAATAATATCGACGAGAAATTTATTTTGAATATAAATCGAACGTATATATTATACGCGTCGTCGTTAGAATATATATAATTATATATAATTATAAATAGAATTGAAAATGGCACGGTAGTTCGATAATTCGATTTCAAACTTCAATTGAATGTACCGGGTGCAAAACAATCCGGATTTTAGTGAAACCAAAAACATTAGGATCTAATTGATGATATCTTTCCAACGAATCCGAAAGATTGAGATATCATAGCGGGAATCAAAAGATATGTCCAGTTGAAAATTCTGAATAGTCGCTATGGAATTCAGGCCCTTAAAAATAGACATTTTGCAAACGACCTCGGATTTCGACGAAACCACTTTTGTTGGGTTTGTGATGTCAAATTATTGCTAGGTTTTAAATTTCATAATTTTCCGATTCAATATGTGAGCGTGGCAAAGGAAAACGCGTTTGACCAGTTTCAATTGATTTTAATCGACTGGAAAATGGCCATTTTTCCAACGGTCTCAGAATTCGATGAAACTAGTTTTGTTAGGACCGTATCGTCAATACGAAGCTAGAAATTATTTTTCGGAAATTTTTCGAGCTAGTATGTGGCCCCGGTAAATTAAAATGCGCGTTTAAATTGAATATATAAAGAATTATACTTTAAATTCAACGGAAACTGATTCAAACAGTCGAACTGGCCTACGATACATATCCCATTTCGTTCGGAACGGGGGTAAAACGCTAGGGATGACAGTCGTTGAGTCTCGTTTTGGGTTCGAAGGAAAAGTCAACCTTAAGTGGAAAATTTAAATAATAAAATAAATAAAATATTATAAAACTCTCAGCCACCCCCCCTTTTTTCCCTTATTCTCTAAACCTAAAATTAAAATTGCAAATCCCGCTCAGCCCCTCCCCTTCACTCGCGTCCGCCGCCACGCCGCCAGGAGGCGCCCGCCTCCATCGAGGACCCCCACCTAAGTCCGGCGATCGCCCACCTCCGGTACTCTCTCTCTTCCCTCCCTCTCCTTCCCTTCTTCCTTGCAACCGACGCCCACGCCCAAACCACCCTCGTCCCAAATCCGAACCCGTTCCACCCCCTCCACAACCCACCGTGCCTCCTCATCAACGGCGATGCCACCGCCCAAACCCCCTCGCGCCTCTCTACTCCTCCCTCTCTCTCCTCTGTATGCTCCTCTCTCCCAATCGGAAGCTCCTGCGCCCTCTTCTTTCTCCAATTGACCCAACCCGACCACCCTCGCCTCCACCAAGCTCCGGCGCCGAGCACAGCACCCCCGACCCCCATAGCCACCTGCGCCACCTCCAGTCGCCACCCCAAACCTCCAACTCCAACGGTGAGCCACTTCGGGAATAAAAATGCAATCTTTAACAATTTTCAGCGATGCGAGCCCTCCTCCGAGCAAAAAGAAGTGAGTGGTCATTTCAAATTTTATTCATTTACATTGATTTTTACTTTTCAGTTTTATATAACATGAAAGGTCAAAATTTTAATTAATGAAAGGTCAAATTTTTAATTATATGAAAGGTTGAATTTTTAAAGTATGAAAGGCGATATGTTTATTAACATGAAAGCGAGTGGAAAACATGATTTTGTTTATATTGAAAGATTTGATTTTTCTTTATAAAAAGATGTGATTCTTCTTTATAAAAAGATTGGATTTTTAAATATATAAAGAAATGATTTTTAGCTAAGGAAAGTTGTGATTTTTATTGATATAAAAGTATGATATTTCCTATATATATAACGATAAAAGTATGATATATATATATATATATATAGTGGCAAGGTAAAAATATGATTTTTATACTATAGAGATATTAAAAATATAATTTTTATTAGATAGAAAGATTAAAGAAATAATTTTTATATAAGGAAAGCTATAATTTTTATATAAGGGAAAAAGAAATTTGTATATAAGGAATTTTTATATAAGGAAAGATGGAATTTTTATATAAGAAGTTATGATTTTCAACATTAAGAAGTTATGGTTTTTAACATTAAAAAGAGAAGTGATTTTTATTATGAAGATAATGCAATAAAAATATGATCTTTATAATAATGAAGCAATAAAAATATGATTTTTATATTAGAGAAAGAATAAAAATATTGTTTTTATATAAGTAGAGTATTAAAAATATGAATTTTATACACTAATATAAAAATGTGATCTTTATATCTATAGTGAATGAGGACAACGAAAGTGACAAAAAGCGAGCACGGCGAAGATTTCCTACATATGAAGAGTCGTTGGCGTTTGGGATAGCTATTGGTGAGAACTTCTCACTCTTCAATTTCTTTTTCTAGTTATATATATATATATACTAGGATGTAGACGGTGTTTAGTAGCACCCGACACCCGTCATCCACAGACCAGGGATGGCTTGTTTGTTTAATTGTTTGGTTGTGTAGTTGGTTAGATTATTTGGTTTGAATTGAATTGTTTGGTGAAATGGAATGGATTTGATTGATGTGTGAATGGCGTGGGCCTTCACTAGACCGGGGATAAGGCTAGGCCTTGTCCCGTTTCTAGTATCGTGCCGTTATGCCGCCGAAATTTTCTAAAATAAATTAGAAAAATAAAAATATCATTTTATTGAATAAATGTAAAGACCCGCAACTTCCCCGGTGAGGAAAGCGGCGGATAATTCGAGAACAAGCCACAAAATAGAACGCATACAAAAGAACATTTCATTGTATATTACAACAATGCATCAGATTACAAGAATTTACAGAGTATAAATGAATAAATATTACACAGAAATATCAGAGATTTAAATTACATTTAAATACATAGCAGCGGAAAATAATACAATACACAACTAGAAGAGATATACGGATACAAAGCTTTCCGGATATCATTCCAGCTGTAAATCAGGATCTTGTGAATATAAATATGCAAAACCAAAACTACTAGCTGCACGTGTCAAAATAGGGGCACCCAGAGTTTAGGTTAAAACAATAAACTCCAGGTCAGTCATGGGACTGGTGTGAGAACTAAAACAGTTAATCTTTATTTTTAAAGTTAGGTAAATCAAGGGACCACGCCGTATAACACGGAACGGGTTTCCTCCCAAGAATACCAGTGCATAAAACAAACAGCGCAATGCTAAATAAAGAAAAATGAAGCTGTTATAAGACCCAGGTCCTATCACACAATGCAACGCAAGCCGGGGGATAGGGTTTTCCCTTATAACAGCCAAAGAATGCTTGATACGTTTAAAACAGATTATTTGATACTATTATAAGTGCATAGTGTATAAAACAACTTCAAATCATAACTATCAATCATAGGCGGCATGGGTACCATATATCATGTCGCCATACTAGTTCTACAATTAAAACCGCAAATGTCCCGTATTTGGAAATTGGATTTCCGTCTATGAACCGAGGCTAGGGATCGTCCTCTACCGATTTGAGACTGTCTAGCCCGAGTCTCAGGCAAGCGCGCCGACAAGCCTTGGAGCGACAGGGCCGGTCCACCGATGTGGATTATTATGCCTGAACACTGCGTTTCTCCGCCCTTTGGGGCATAAATGAGCCAACGAATGACTCCATCGGACCCGGATCGTCCAATCAAACCGAGGCGCCTCGCAACAGCAACAACCACACAGGTGAAAAGTATATAAATGTCAGGGCTGGTAGGTCACTGACACCACCCTAGCTAGAAAGAAACGCATGCCCTCCCTGAGGTCCTCTCCCGTTTTTGGTTCACAACCGGGGTGCGAAACTCGCGAATTCACGTTACACAAAGCTGTGCCACACAGGCTGTGCTTTGATCATCACCACAAGATTTTGCTTTTCAACAGAAGCCTTGATCAATTTCCACTTAGGCATGCCACACAGGCAATTCACTCCATGCGATTGATATCCATCGGTATATAACCCCTGAGCTCGTACGTCTCAGAGAAGGGCGTTAAGCAAGAGAATAAATTCTCCGCCGCCAAACAGATATATATTTAATAGAGATCAATCACACAGACTAAAATCCAATGTCAGACACACAGTCCATTTACAAGTCCGTTCTGGGTCTGAACGAAACCGGAGGCACCTAGTACCCCGCATATCCATCGATCTCCAAGCACGTCTGGACGATCACCAACTGTTTCCATCTTCTTGGGTGTATAGCCCAATCAAGATCATCAGTAATCACCCAAATGAGGTGAAGACTTCCGGTCTTCGACCATCGTCTTCATCTTCGACTTATTGTCGTATCAGTTATTCAGAATGAGATAAACCCGGTCTTCCCGAATAACTTGCGTATATTTTATAAAAGTGTTACACAAACACAACATACGCCTCATTCCAGTTCATCAGTCACTAACCGTAAATTAACAAGAGAATAATTCCCCAAATATTAACCCCGAAGGCCGAAACCAACATCTGATCAATATCCAGAAAACCATTCTGCTTGGCTAACCGACAGTTAGTTTCTAAATTTCACATTCATAGGGAAAGGTTCCCATTAATTTTATCCAAGATAAATTCCTTGAATTTATTCTTTAATCTATTTTTGAATATCAATTCAAACTAGTCGGGATTAACGAACTTTACCGAAGTAATCATTTGTTTTAATTTCCCAATCCCAACCTATTCATCCCATGAAGTAAAACGGGTCTTACTTCATATCTAACACCACGGTGTTATCGGTAATTTCAATTACCATTTCACGTTCAAATCTAATTAAAGATTTAACTATCGCCTGGAGCAAAACTGGTGATACTCCATTCTCGATCATTTCAATCAAATCAAATATTCATTAAAACTCCACTTAGTTTTAATCGTTAACTGGGTTAAAGAATCAGTGTCATTTAAAAACACGGTTCGCGATAAACCCAAAGTCATATTCCATTAATTATCGGGTTAAAGAACGAGTGTTATTTAAAACACTGTCTACGGTAAACCCAAAAATCAATATCAATTCAATTCCAATTTAAATATTATTTAATTGGTACACTTCATTAAATCTAAATAAAAAGATTTAATCTTTTCTCAACTGGGTTCAAGAACAGTGTTAGTGAAGACACCATTCACGACAAACCCAAATCACATTTGATATTCAATACAAGGCTCTGAATAGAAAATATATCGGCTTATATTCAATATCAAATTCTACGATTAACAAATGTCGTATTGGAAATAACGATATAAATATATATCTTTCAAATTTCCATAACAACATCCGTATAATCACGAATTCCAACATCGAAATATTCCGAAGACAATTTCGATTCAAATCCACTCCAATGCAATCATTCAAAATTCTGGTTATTTTTAAAACCCTTTTGAAATTCAATTTATTTATTTAAAAAATAAATAGAATTATAATTCTAGTTCAAAACTAGTTCATTTCGATAAAAATCTATTTTTATCTTTTCAAATATGGAGTTTTTCATCCCAATCCTTTCTAAATCATTTCTTATGATTTTACACAAATCATTTCTATTTTTAATAATTTTATCAAGGCCCGTACAGTCGATTTCCATCAACGGCCGTCGAACTGCATTTACAGCGACCTTTTTCAAATTTGATTTGGACATGATTCCAAATCCAACCGTTAGATTTCTAATTTCTAATATTCGTTAGAAAGCTCTTTTCGATACGAACCCAACGGTTCCGGTTTTAGGAGAATCCGACGGTCGGATCTCCCGCAATGTCCATTCGAAGTCAATGGTCGAAATTCGCGAACTGCCGCGGCGCGGCGCGTTCTATTCAGACCATTATATTATATATATAATATATACTTCATCGATTTCAATTCAAGACACGCTTTATAAATCGTTTTAAATTCATTTTCAAAACGGTTTCAACTTCATATTCAATTTCAAATCAAAATTGAATATTCCAATTTAAATTCATTTTAAATTGATTTCAATTCAAATTGATTTCTAATTCAATTTCAGTTCATTTTCAATTCAATTTCAATTCGAATTCATTTATATTCAATTTAATTCGAATTCGTTTATATTCAATTTAATTCGAATTCATTTATATTCAATTCTTTTCAAAATATCAGATTTTGAAATCACTTTCGATATTCATTATAAAATGAATAAAATCGATATAAATATCGTTTACGTCAAAATGGCGTCAATCTAATCAATACGGCTTCATATATTCCTATTTTCAAATATTCTGTTTCAAATATTTCTTTTTCAAATATTTCTATTTTAAAACTGGAATGAGGCCCAATCAATTACCATATAATGTTAATTATATGGATTTTCTACAACACATGTATATATCGACAACGATGAATAATCAACCATCATCCAAAGTGCATTCTACACTGTATAAGCATCAAATATAAATATTCAACGCTTATAACAGTCTGTCCATCAATCGATCGACATACAACTAAACAATCGGGATTAGTGTACGTCAAATATCATCCCAATACCCGTGTGGGGTTTCAAACAATCAAACATAGATTTTATTTGTGTAGTTGGGCGATGTGTAAAATTTATTGTCCCAATCAATGTCCTTCAAATAGGTGCACATAAACAAACTGTCCGGTTTGTAAATGAATATTTATTTATTCACATTCACGTTAAAAATTATATTTTTAACGATCAAACTATTTTATTCAACCTATGAATATTCTATTCGGTTCATTTGTTAAATAAAATGTTATCTTTATTTTTCTAACTTATTTTAGAAAGTTTCGGCGGCATAACGGCACGATACTAGAAACGGGACAAGGCCTAGCCTTATCCCCGGTCTAGTGAAGGCCCACGCCATTCACACATCAATCAAATCAATTTCATTTCACCAAACAATTCAATTCAAACCAAGTAATCTAACCAACTACACAACCAAGCAATTAAACAAACAAGCCATCCATGGTCCGTGGATGACGGGTGTCGGGTGCTACTAAATACCGTCTGCATCCTAGTATATATATATAACTAGAAAAAGAAATTTAAAGAGTGAGAAGTTCTCACAGATTAGCTAATCCAACGCCACGGCTCTTCTTAGTTAGAAATCTTCGCCGTTCTTGCCTCTTGTCACTTTCTTCGCCCGTATTCTCTACATATGTAAAAATCGAATTTTTACTTTGTTATTCAATATATAAAAATCGTATTTTTACTTCGCTATTCAATATATAAAAATCGAATTTTTACTTTGCTATTCAATATATAAAAATCGAATTTTTACTTTGCTATTCAATATATAAAAATCGAATTTTCACTTTGCTATTCAATATATAAAAATCGAATTTTTACTTTGCTATTCAATATATAAAAATCGAATTTTTACTTTGATATCTAAAAAATCTCGTCTTTTACATACTAAAAATCATATCTTTTCTATATTGAAAATCACAGCTTTATACCTCTAAAAATCCTATCTTTATACTTAGTAAAAATCGTATTTTTCTTTTCATAAAAATTCTATTTTCTATAAACTGAAAATCATATATTTATTATCAGTAAAATCATAGAGATCATAAAAAAAAGGAAACAACATAAATCAAAGAAGAAAATCGTATTAAAATTTACTGTAAAAAGGGGGGAGAAGCAACTTCCGGAATATGGTCGTCGTGCGTCGGAGTTGCGGCATCTGGAGGGGTTCGCGGTTTCTGGCCTTCGCGTCAGGAGAGGTCGGCAGGAGGGGAGGTGGAAGAGGAAGGGGTTGGTCGTTGCGTGGAGGGAGAAGGAGAAGAGAGGCGCGGCGACTGGGGAGTTGCTGGGGTGAGGGGAAGCGTCGGGCGAGAGAGGGAGGGGGGAAGGTCCACGCCTGAGGCGGCGGATGGTGCGGTCGACGACAACGGGGGGGGGGGGAGACGATCTCGATTCGGGTTTAGGGTCTTTTTTTTATTTCTGCTCGAAGTGGAGAGAGAGAAGAGGGAATAGGGGGGTTTATATAAAATATATATATTTAATTATTTATTGATTTCAAAAAGCAACTTTTATTTTCAAACTCGAAATCGAACCCACCGCCTGCCGTCCATAGCTAATTACCCCTATTCCGAACACAATGGTATATGTATCGTAGGCTGATTCGATCGTTTCGATCAGTTTCCGTCAAAGTCAAAATATAACTCTATATATTGAATTTGAACGCGCATTTCAATTTACCGGGGTCACACACTAACTCTATAAATTGCAGAAAAATATTTTCTAGCTTCGTATTGATGATACGGTCCTAACAAAACTAGTTTCGTCGAATTCTGAGGCCGTTAGAAAAATGGCCATTTTCTAGTCGATTAAAATCAACTGAAACTGGTTAAACGCGTTTTCCTTCGCCACACTCACATATTGATTCGAAAAATTATGAAATTTGAAATCTAGCAATAACTTAACATCACGGACCCAACAAAAGTGGTTTCGTCGAAATCCGAGGTCGTTTGCAAAATGTCCATTTTTAAGGGCTTGAATTCCATAGCGACTATTCAGAATTTTCAACTGGACATATCTTTTGATTCCCGCTATGAAATTTCAATTTTTCGGATTCATTGGAAAGATATTCACAATTAGATTCCATTATTTTTGGTTTCACTAAAATCCAGTTTATTTTGCACCCGGTACATTCAATTGAAGTTTGAAATCGAATTATCGAACTACCGCGCCATTTTCAATTCCTTTTATAATTATATATATATATATATATATATATATATATTTATATTCTAACGACAACGTATATAATATATACGTTCGAATTATATTCAAAATAAATTTTCGTCATTATTATTTAAAATAATTCATTTTAAATAATCAAAATTCGCTAAAATTGCCAAAATAAAAATTTTAAACTGGCCCAGATTTTCGGGTTGTTACAATTTCCCCCACTTAAAACTTTTCGTCCCCGAAAAGGAACAAAGTCGAAAGTGGTTTGATTAATCAACTCTACGTTCGATCTGGCTTCCCTTCTCCAACTTTTCAGGTTCTGAGAATTTTCTAATTCTTCAAAAATTTGGATAACACCCTAAATTTTCGAAAAATTTCGCCATAACCTCCCCTGCACCGGGAGCCACGGGAAAATCCCGAAATTGCCATATAGGCCTTCTGATCTCAAAAAGAAAAAGAAAAACCAAGCGGCTCACAAAATCATCATCACCCAAACAAAACAGGAAATTATTGTAGTAAACATGTACCTATTTGTCGGGCAAACAAATTTTATTCTTCGGCTCTAGCCTCCTTGCTATGACTTGTCCAATGTAAGTACCAGTATATGCAAGCAAATGCAACCAATTTTCAATACAGCTCAATATTTGATTCTATTAGGCATAATGATTCAAAATTATCAAACAAATAAGCAAACAACACAAACATCAATCAATTAGTGGATTAACGTTTCAAATTCATAAATTTGATATATAGTCAAAAATCATGTTTTTGATGCCAATTCACAAAAATGTGTTCTAGCTATATTAGTTTTGGTTCTCACACCAGTATAATGGAAATATATAGAAATCACACCTTCAAAACACGAACATGAATACTAATGACAACTAGTCAATCATCAGAATCATCTTCGGGCCACTAGAGTATGATTCTATATATATCCAGTATATTAAAACTTCGAATATACGTTCATGACACGTATATGCAAAATCTTTATATACTCGATTGTCCATATTCAAAATAAATAATTATCAAATACGTATAAAATGGTTTATATTTTTAAAACCAAATTGTTTTCAATTGAAAAATATACTCTTCACACTCGTTCTAGGATACTACTGATCCTATCTCTAACGAGTCATTCTAATTGGATATTACTAATCAAATATCTGATGAATTCTTTCGTATGGTTCTAATGTGTCTTGTTCTCGAGCTCTGTAAACCAAAGCTCTGATACCAACTGTAAAGACCCGCAACTTCCCCGGTGAGGAAAGCGGCGGATAATTCGAGAACAAGCCACAAAATAGAACGCATACAAAAGAACATTTCATTGTATATTACAACAATGCATCAGATTACAAGAATATACAGAGTATAAATGAATAAATATTACACAGAAATATCAGAGATTTAAATTACATTTAAATACATAGCAGTGGAAAATAATACAATACACAACTAGAAGAGATATACGGATACAAAGCTTTCCGGATATCATTCCAGCCGTAAACCAGGATCCTGTGAATATAAATCTGCAAAACCAAAACTACTAGCTGCCCGTGTCAAAATAGGGGCACCCAGAGTTTAGGTTAAAACAATAAACTCCAGGTCAGTCATGGGACTAGTGTGAGAAATAAAACAATTAATCTTTATTTTTAAAGTTAGGTAAATCAAGGGACCACGCCGTATAACACGGAACGGGTTTCCTCCCAAGAATACTAGTGCATAAAACAAACAGCGCAATGCTAAATAAAGAAAAATGAAGCTGTTATAAGACCCAGGTCCTATCACACAATGCAACGCAAGCCGGGGGATAGGGTTTTCCCTTATAACAGCCAAAGAATGCTTGATACGTTTAAAACAGATTATTTGATACTATTATAAGTGCATAGTGTATAAAACAACTTCAAATCATAACTATCAATCATAGGCGGCATGGGTACCATATATCATGTCGCCATACTAGTTCTACAATTAAAACCGCAAATGTCCCGTATTTGGAAATTGGATTTCCGTCTATGAACCGAGGCTAGGGATCGTCCTCTACCGATTCGAGACTGTCTAGCCCGAGTCTCAGGCAAGCGCGCAGACAAGCCTTGGAGCGACAGGGCCGATCCACCGATGTGGATTATTATGCCTGAACACTACGTTTCTCCGCCCTTTGGGGCGTAAATGAGCCAACGAATGACTCCATCGGACCCGGATCGTCCGATCAAACCGAGGCGCCTCGCAACAGCAACAACCACACAGGTGAAAAGTATATAAATGTCAGGGCTGGTAGGTCACTGACACCACCCTAGCTAGAAAGAAACGCATGCCCTTACTGAGGTCCTCTCCCGTTTTTGGTTCACAACCGGGATGCGAAACTCGTGAATTCACGTTACACAAAGCTGTGCCACACAGGCTGTGCTTTGATCATCACCACAAGACTTTGCTTTTCAACAGAAGCCTTGATCAATTTCCACTTAGGCATGCCACACAGGCAATTCACTCCATGTGATTGATATCCATCAGTATATAACCCCTGAGCTCGTACGTCTCAGAGAAGGGCGTTAAGCAAGAGAATAAATTCTCCGCCGCCAAACAGATATATATTTAATAGAGATCAATCACACAGACTAAAATCCAATGTCAGACACACAGTCCATTTACAAGTCCGTTCTGGGTCTGAACGAAACCGGAGGCTCCTAGTACCCCGCATATCCATCGATCTCCAAGCACGTCTGGGCGATCACCAACTGTTTCCATCTTCTTGGGTGTACAACCCAATCAAGATCATCAGTAATCACCCAAACGACGTGAAAACTTCCGGTCTTCGACCATCGTCTTCATCTTCCACTTATCGTCGTATCAGTTATTCAGAATGGGATAAACCCGGTCTTCCCGAATAACTTGCGTATATTTTATAAAAGTGTTACACAAACACAACATACGCCTCATTCCAATTCATCAGTCACTAACCGTAAATTAACAAGAGAATAATTCCCCAAATATTAACCCCGAAGGCCGAAACCAACATCAGATCAATATCCAGAAAACCATTCTGCTTGGCTAACCGACAGTTAGTTTCTAAATTACACATTCATAGGGAAAGGTTCCCATTAATTTTGCGGCGGCCTCCCCCAGTCCGGCGCCTCCTCCTGCTACGCCTCCTTCCCCCTTTTCCTCCTTTACCTCGCAGTTCGAAGGCCGAACCCGACGCCCAAGCCTGACGCCACCCCATTCAACCCTGACGCCGACCGCCTTGCCCTGCCACCACCTCCTCTCCCCTCGACCCTCCCTCTTCTGTGCCCTTCGAGAAGCACTGGACCCAAATCGATTTGAAAACCGCGCCCCAATGCCTCCACCATCGAGACCGCCACCTGCTTTGACCTGCGCCAACCCGGATGGCGCGCCCACACCCCCTCCGACCTCAGACAATGGCTCTCCCCGCCCAGTCCCCAACCACAGTGAGTTTCTCTTTTATTTTACATGTTCATTTAATTGTTTTATCCGCGAAGCGAGAACCCCCTATCATGCGTACCCCAGCCCACACAGGGCCAGCAACAAGAACTGGTGATACTCCATTCTCGATCATTTCAATCAAATCAAAGATTCATTAAAACTCCACTTAGTTTTAATCGTTAACTGGGTTAAAGAACCAGTGTCATTTAAAAACACGGTTCGCGATAAACCCAAAGTCATATTCCATTAATTATCGGGTTAAAGAACGAGTGTTATTTAAAACACTGTCCACGATAAACCCAAAAATCAATATCAATTCAATTCCAATTTAAATATTATTTAATTGGTACACTTCATTAAATCTAAATAAAAAGATTTAATCTTTTCTCAACTGGGTTCAAGAACAGTGTTAGTGAAGACACCATTCACGACAAACCCAAATCACATTTGATATTCAATACAAGGCTCTGAATAGAAAATATATCGGCTTATATTCAATATCAAATTCTACGATTAACAAATGTCGTATTGGAAATAACGATATAAATATATATCTTTCAAATTTCCATAACAACATCCATATAATCACGAATTCCAACATCGAAATATTCCGAAGACAATTTCGATTCAAATCCACTCCAATGCAATCATTGGAAATTCTGGTTATTTTTAAAACCCTTTTTAAATTCAATTTATTTATTTAAAAAATAAATAGAATTATAATTCTAGTTCAAAACTAGTTCATTTCGATATAAATCTATTTTCATCTTTTTAAATATGGAGTTTTTCATCCCAATCCTTTCTAAATCATTTCTTATGATTTTACACAAATTATTTCTATTTTTAATAATTTTATCAAGGCCCGTACAGTCGATTTCCATCAACGGCCGTCGAACTACATTTACAGCGAACTTTTTCAAATTTGATTTGGACCTGATTCCAAATCCAACCGTTAGATTTCTAATTTCGAATATTCGTTAGAAAGCTCTTTTCGATACGAACCCAACGGTTCCGGTTTTAGGAGAATCCGACGGTCGGATCTCCCGCAATGTCCATTCGAAGTCAATGGTCGAAATTCGCGAACTGCCGCGGCGCGGCGCGTTCTATTCAGGCCATTATATTATATATATTATATATATAATATATACTTCGTCGATTTCAGTTCAAGACACGCTTTATAAATCGTTTTAAATTCATTTTCAAAACGGTTTCAACATCACATTCAATTTCAAATCAAAATTGAATATTCCAATTTAAATTCATTTTAAATTCATTTTAAATTCATTTCAATTCAAATTGATTTCTAATTCAATTTTAGTTCGTTTTCAATTCAATTTCAATTCGAATTCATTTATATTCAATTTAATTCGAATTCGTTTATATTCAATTTAATTCGAATTCATTTATATTCAATTCTTTTCAAAATATCAGATTTTGAAATCACTTTCTATATTCATTATAAAATGAATAATATCGATATAAATATCGTTTACGTTAAAATGGCGTCAATCTAATCAATACGGCTTCATATATTGCTATTTTCAAATATTCTATTTCAAATATTTCTTTTTCAAATATTTCTATTTTAAAACTGGAATGAGGCCCAATCAATTACCATATAATGTTAATTATACGGATTTTCTACAACACATGTATATATCAACAACGATGAATAATCAACCATCATCCAAAGTGCATTCTACACTGTATAAGCATCAAATATAAATATTCAACGCTTATAACAGCCTGTCCATCAATCGATCGACATACAACTAAACAATTGGGATTAGTGTACGTCAAATATCATCCCAATACCCGTGTGGGGTTTCAAACAATCAAACATAGATTTTATTTGTGCAGTTGGGCGATGTGTAAAATTTATCGTCCCAATCAATGTCCTTCAAATAGGTGTACATAAACAAACCGTCCGGTTTGTAAATGAATATTTATTTATTCACATTCACGTTAAAAATTATATTTTTAACGATCAAACTATTTTATTCAACCTATGAATATTCAATTCGGTTCATTTGTTAAATAAAATGTTATCTTTATTTTTCTCACTTATTTTAGGAAGTTTCGGCGGCATAACGGCACGATACTAGAAACGGGACAAGGCCTAGCCTTATCCCCGGTCTAGTGAAGGCCCACGCCATTCACACATCAATCAAATCAATTTCATTTCACCAAACAATTCAATTCAAACCAAGTAATCTAACCAACTACACAACCAAACAATTAAACAAACAAGCCATCCATGGTCTGTGGATGACGGGTGTCGGGTGCTACTAAACACCGTCTGCATCCTAGTATATATATATAACTAGAAAAAGAAATTTAAAGAGTGAGAAGTTCTCACAGATTAGCTAATCCAATGCCACGGCTCTTCTTAGTTAGAAATCTTCGCCGTTCTTGCCTCTTGTCACTTTCTTCGCCCGTATTCTCTACATATGTAAAAATCGAATTTTTACTTTGTTATTCAATATATAAAAATCGTATTTTTACTTCTCTGTTCAATATATAAAAATCGAATTTTTACTTTGCTATTCAATATATAAAAATCGAATTTTTACTTTGCTATTCAATATATAAAAATCGAATTTTTACTTTGCTATTCAATATATAAAAATCGAATTTTTACTTTGCTATCTAAAAAATCTCGTCTTTTACATACTAAAAATCATATCTTTTCTATATTGAAAATCGCAGCTTTATACCTCTAAAAATCCTATCTTTTTACTTAGTAAAAATCGTATTTTTCTTTTCATAAAAATTATATTTTCTATAAACTGAAAATCATATATTTATTATCAGTAAAATCATAGAGATCATAAAAAAAAAGGAAACAACATAAATCAAAGAAGAAAATCGTATTAAAACTTACTGTAAAAAGGGGGGAGAAGCAACTTCCGAAATTTGGTCGTCGTGCGTCGGAGTTGCGGCATCTGGAGGGGTTCGCGGTTTCTGGCCTTCGCGTCAGGAGAGGTCGGCAGGAGGGGAGGTGGAAGAGGAAGGGTTGGTCGTTGCGTGGAGGGAGAAGGAGAAGAGAGGCGCGGCGACTGGGGAGTTGCTGGGGTGAGGGGAAGCGTCGGGCGAGAGAGGGAGGGGGGAAGGTCCACGCCTGAGGCAGGGGACGGTGCGGTCGACGACAACGGGGGGGCGACGATCTCGATTCAGGTTTAGGGTCTTTTTTTTTATTTCTGCTCGAAGTGGAGAGAGAGAAGAGGGAATAGGGGGGGTTTATATAAAATATGTATATTTAATTATTTATTGATTTCAAAAAGCAACTTTTATTTTCAAACTCGAAATCGAACCCACCGCCTGCCGTCCATAGCTAACTACCCCTATTCCGAACACAATGGGATATGTATCGTAGGCTGATTCAATCGTTTCGATCAGTTTCCGTCAAAGTCAAAATATAACTCTATATATTGAATTTGAACGCGCATTTCAATTTACCGGGGTCACACACTAACTCTATAAATTGCAGAAAAATATTTTCTAGCTTCGTATTGACGATACGGTCCTAACAAAACTAGTTTCGTCGAATTCTGAGGCCGTTAGAAAAATGGCCATTTTCTAGTCGATTAAAATCAACTGAAACTGGTTAAACGCTTTTTCCTTTGCCACGCTCACATATTGATTCAAAAAATTATGAAATTTGAAATCTAGCAATAACTTGACATCACGGACCCAACAAAAGTGGTTTCGTCGAAATCCGAGGTCGTTTGCAAAATGTCCATTTTTAAGGGCCTGAATTCCATAGCGACTATTCAGAATTTTCAACTGGACATATCTTTTGATTCCCACTATGAAATTTCAATTTTTCGGATTCATTGGAAAGATATTCACAATTAGATTCCATTATTTTTGGTTTCACTAAAATCCGGTTTATTTTGCACCCGGTATATTCAATTGAAGTTTGAAATCGAATTATCGAACTACCGCGCCATTTTCAATTCCTTTTATAATTATATATATATTTATATTCTAGCGACAACGTATATAATATATACGTTCGAATTATATTCAAAATAAATTTTCGTCGTTATTATTTAAAATAATTCATTTTAAATAATCAAAATTCGCTAAAATTGCCAAAATAAAAATTTTAAACTGGCCTAGATTTTCGGGTTGTTACAATAAATGAACTGAATAGAATATTCATTGGTTGAATAAAATATTTTATCGTTAAAAATATAATTTTTAACGTGAATGTGAATAAATAAATATTCATTTACAAACCGGATGGTTTGTTTATGTACACCTATTTGAAGGACATTGATTGGGACGATAAATTTTACACATCGCCCAACTGCACAAATAAAATCTGCGTTTGATTGTTTGAAACCCCACACGGGTATTGGGATAATATATGATATACACTAATCCCAATAATTAGTTGTATGTCGATCGGTTGATTGACAGGCTGCTATAAGCGTTAGATATCTATATTTGATGCTTATACAGTGTAGTGCACTCTGGATGATGGTTGATTATTTATCGTTGCTATTATATACATGTGTTGTATGGAATCCATATAATTAACTTTATATGGTAATTGATTGGGCCTCATTCCAATCGGGAAAATAAAGAACATTATAAAGTAAAGGTTCATGTGTTGACTGTACTCATCCGTTGAGGTTAGTCATGTGTTGAACGAAATATTTCAACAATAAAATCTACATCTTCATCATATATAAAATTTGAAACTAACTGGAAAATAGATGAGAAGAATGGTCTCCTGGATATTGATCTGATGTTGGTCTCGGCCTTCGGGGTTAATATTCAGGGAATTGTTCTCTTACTAATTTACGGTTGGAGTCTGATTTAAATCAAAGGATAGATACCATAATTTTTATAAAATATATTAAATAACAAAAATAGTCACATGTGGATAGTACTCATTCGTTGAGATTAGTCGTGTGTTGACAAAGATATAGGGTCGTGTATTAAAAGAAATATAGATCCATTTGTTGAATATAAAGCCGTGTTGATAGAGATGCGCTATTTTGACGCGAACGATATTTCTATCGATTATATTCGTTTTTAGAATTTGAATTGAATCGAATAGAAAACCAATTTGAATTGAATCGAATAGAAAACCAATTTGAATTGAATTGAATAGAAAACCAATTTGAATTGAATCGAATAGAAAACCAATTTGAATTGAATCGAATAGAAAACCAATTTGAATCGAATCGAATAGAAAACCAATTTGAATTGAATTGAATAGGAAACCAATTTGAATTGAACTGAATAGAAAACCAAATTGAATTGAATCGAATAGAAAACCAATTTGAATTGACTCGAATAGAAAACCAATTTGAGTTGAATTGAATATAAAACGAATTCGAATTGAATTGAAAACGAATTCGAATTAAATTGAAAACGATTTCGAATTGAATTGAAAACGAATTGAAATGAATTCAAATTAAATTGAAATTTGAATTGAATAGAAATGAATTTTAAAACGAATTTATAAGGAAAAACTCAATTTTGATTTGAATTGAAATGGAAGTTGAAATTGTTTTTGAAACGAAATTAAAACTATTTATAGAATTCGTTTTAAATAGAAATCGACGAAATATATATTATATATATATATTATATATATATATATATATATATATATATATATATATATATATATAATGGCCTGAATAGAACGCGCCGCGCCGCGGCAGTTCGTAAATTTCGACCATTTCTTTCAAACGAACATTACGGGAGATCCGACCGTCGGATTCTCCTAAAACCGGAACCGTTGGGTTCGTATCGAAAAGAGCTTTCTAACGAATATTAGAAATTTGAAATCTAATGGTTGGATTTGGAGATACGTCCAAATCAAATTCGAAAAAGGTCGTTGTAAGTGCAGTTCGATGGCCGTGGTTGGAAATCGACTTTACGGGCCTTGATAAAATTATTAAAAATATCAATAATTTGTGTAAAATCATAAGAAATGATTTGGGAAAAATTGGGATGAAAAAACTCCATATTTGAAAAGATAAAAATAGTTTTTATCGAAATGAACTAGTTTTGAACTGAAATTAAAACCCCTTTATTTTTAAATAAATAAATTGGATTTGAAATGGGTTTAAATAGAATTGATTCATGGGTTTATCGTGAACTGTGTTTTAAATAACACTAGTTCTTTAACCCGATAATAAATAGAATGTGATTTGGGTTTATCGTGAACAGTGTTTTAAACGACACTAGTTCTTTAACCCAGTAAAAGGAGTTTTAATGAATCTGCAATTGGATCGAAACGTGAATTGATAATCTAAATTATCAAATTTGGCAAATGAGCGAGAATGGAGTATCACCAGTTTTGCTCCAGAGCGATAGTTAAATCTTTAATTAGATTTGAACGTGAAATGGTAATTAATTTTACCGATAACACCGTGGTGTTAGATATGGAGTATTACCAGTTTTGCTTCATGGGATGAATAGGTTGGGATTGGGAAATAAAATAAATAATTACTTCGGTGTGGTTCGCTAATCTCGACTAGTTTGGAAAACCATAATTTGGTTTGAAACGACATCCAAAGGAAGATTAAAGGATAAATTTTAAAGAATTTATCTTGGATAAAATTAATGGGAACCTTTCCCTGAGAATATGAATTGGAATGAGGCATATGTTGTGTTTGTGTAACATTTGTTTTTAATATACGCGGGTTGTTCATAAAGTCCGGGTTTATACCCATTCTGAATAACCGATTCGACGATATGTCGAAGATGAAGACGGTGGTTGAAGACCGGAAGTCTTCACATCGTTTGGGTGATTACTGATGATCTTGATTGGGTTGTACACCCAAGATGAGGGAATTAGTTGGTGGTCGTCCAGACGTACTTGGAGATCGATGGATATGCGAGGAAAGTGCCTCCGGTCTCGTTCAGACCCATAACGAATTTGTAAATGGATTGTGTGTCTGACATTGGATTTTATTCTGTGTTGATTGATTTCTGTTAAATGTATATCTGTTTGGCGGCGGAGAATTTATTCTCTTGCTTAACGCCCTTCTCTGAGACGTACGAGCTTAGAGGTTGTATATCGATAGATATCAATCGCATGGCATGAATTGCCTGTGTGGCACGCTGAGTTGCATGGATCAAGGCTTTTGTTGAAAAGCAAAGTCTTGTGGTTGATGATCAAAGCACGGCCTACGTGGAAGCTTTGTGTATAACGTGAATTCGCGAGCCTCACACCTCGGTATGAGTCAAAAACGGGATACGGACTGCTGGGAGAGCACAACGTTTCTTTCTAGCTTTGGTGGTGTCAGTGACTTACCAGCCCTGACATTTATATACTTTTCACCTTTGTGGTTATTGGAATGAGGCGCCTCGATTATAGGTCTGTAAGGACCGGGAAACGTGTGTTCAGGCATAACTAATCCTCTAACGTAAGTGAGGACCGGCCCAGCCGAATCCAGGATTGCCCAGAGTGTGTAGTCCTAAGACATTTGCTAGAGTGTCTCGAACGCGGAGAGGAGCTTGCCCCTTGCCTCGACTCATGATGGAATCCAATTTCCAATACGTGTATTTTGGTTTTAATTGTAGAACTAGTATGGCGACATAGTAGTTGGTAGCTATGTCGCCTATGATTGATATTTATGATTGAAATTGTTTTGACACTATACACCTATAATAGTATCAAATATTGCGTTTTAAACATATCAAGCATGCTTTGGCTGTTATAAGGGAAAACCCTATCCTCCGGCTTGCGTTGCATTGTGTGATGGGACCTAGGTCTTATAACAGCTTCATTTTTCTTTATTTAGCATTGCGCTGTTTGTTCTATGCACTGGTACTCTTGGGAGGAAACCCGTTCCGTGTTATACGGCGTGGTCCCTTGATTTACCTAACTTTAAAACCAATATTAATAACTATTTTAGTTCTCACACCAGTCACATGACTGACCTTGAGTTTATTGTTTTAACCTAAACTCTGGGTGCCCCTATTTTCCGCATGGACAGCTAGTAGTTTTGGTTTTGCAGATTTATATTCACAGGATCCTGGTTTACAGTTGGAATGATATCCGGAAAGCTCTGTATCCGTATATCACCTTCAGTTGTGCTTTGTATTATTTTCCGCTGCTATGTAATTTATTGTAATCTCTGATATTTATCGAATGTAATTTATTCAATTATACTTTGTATATTCTTGTATCTGATGGACTTGTTGTAATAACAATGAAATGTTCTTCCGTCTGCGTTATGATTTGTCCTGTTCTCAAAACGATCAGGGGTTTCGAGCGGTCTAGATCGGTTTAACGACTGATTCGGATCGAGCGAAATTCCTTGCCGTCACATATACTGTATAAATAAAAGTTTTGAAACATAAAAAGATTACATTTTTATGTAAAGTATGGTTTGTGAAAAATTTACATTGTATAGATTAAAATGTTGAAACATCAAAATTTACATTTTTAATGTGAAGATAAAATATATGTAAATATTCATATATAGAATAAAATTAGTGAAATATTAAAATTTACAATTTTAATGTAAAGATGAAATTATGTAAAATATTCATCGTGGGGATTAAAATGTTGAAACATTAAAATTTACATTTTTAATGTACTGAATGAATATATATGAAATATTCATTATATGACTATAAATGTTGAAACAATAAAATTTATATTTTTAATGTAATGAATGGATATATATATAAAATATTCATTATATGACTATAAATGTTGAAACAATAAAATTGACATGTTATGGTTGATTTATTGAAGGATTGTTCTCGACCAGTTTATTAGCAAAATATGTTTTACATTTAGCATTGGGTGGGTAGAAATATAAGTATGCTAACACCTTGTGAAATACTTCACAATTTAACTATAATGTGTTTAGCGATATTGTTTATTTCAAAAATCAATGAATGATTTTGAAAAGTGATTTTCTTAAGTAAAAAGAAGAATTATTCCCGATTTTGGACAGGGAATGTTTTATAAAATATTTTATAAAACAAAAAGGATTTCGAGGACTATACCCGATGATTTCGAAATGATTTGAAAGTAGAATTCTATATAGATTTGATTATACTTGTGATTATGTTGTGAAATGATTTTCCGTACTTCGGGATATAAAATGATTTAGCTAGTATGTGGCTAGACATCGAGTGACCCAAGAGCAACTAGAAGTGGATGACGGTGCATGTTATCCCCCACAGTAGGATGGTGCATGTAACACCCAATATTTTCTATGAACGTATAAGTAACAAATTAGAGAATAATTAATTTTTAAAATAAGAATCAAAGGAAACGGGTTGCGCCATTGTGTTCGTCTCGAAATTCTTCTTGAAAACGAGTCCGAGTTTTTGAAAAACGGAGTCCGTATGACCAAGTTATGACCCTTCGAAGTTTCAGGAATTTAAATAAAATAAAACAGCTCAAAAATAAAGCCATAAATTCGAAATTCAAACCCAGAGAAGGCTGGAGGGAAAATTCCTGCCCATATACCCAGGTCGACTGGGTAGTCGACCCCCCCAACCAGGTCGACTGGGGAGTCGACTGGGGTGTCGACCTCCCCATGACCAAGTTGACTGGGTAGTCGACCTGGGGGTCGACTGCTCCCGAAACCCAGTTTTTGAACCAGGTTCATTCTGATGTATCCGGTTTCGTTTTCTGTCTAGATTCGTCTGCCTAATCCTATATAAACAGCCCCCTAGCCTCATTTTCTCTACACAATTTCATTCTGTCTATATTCTGCCTCTGTTCTAATTAAAAAATAAAAATGGCGTCGCTACTCTGCTGGAATCAAAACTTGGACTGATGCATCTTCTTCCAACCTGAATAGAATTAAAAGCTAAATCTAATCTCAAATCAAGGTTTAGAGCTACAACAACAATTAAAGAGGAGTAATTCAACATTTCTGCATCAACAACAGTATATTATCCTTTCTTAAAACCATGAAAGGCAAGTACAGTTATTTTCCACTACAAACTGTAACTATAATTGCGACATGATTGTAAATCTGAATTTGAGGTTGTGTACGTTCTATTCCGTATCTCTTTCTTCTTTCTGTTCTATAGCCAGGCTACCACGAGCCTGCGCCACATCTCATAAGATATTAACGCACGAACGCTAAATTTTGGGACAAATAATAATGCATAATTGGACATGAAACTGATGCCTATGAGACTATTGCCTATGACTATGATTCACGCCTATGAGACTATTGCCTATGACTATGACTCACGCCTATGAGACTATTGCCTATGACTATGATTCATGACTATGAGACTATTGCCTATGACATTGAATAAGAAACTATTGTAATTAGTCGCCCATGACTATTGTGGTTAGTTGCCTATAATTATTGTAGTTAGTTTCTTATGCCTATTCCCTTAATGATGTTAGATCTCATATTTAGTATGTAACTTTGCTAGTTTATTCCCACTCACTGTTATGAACATCGAGCCTAGAGGGGCCATTATCATTGTATTTGGTTCATTATTGCATGCCTATTATTTCTTGTGTTTATCCCCTATTCCTTTTGGTAGGGCCATTTCATGAGTATTTAGAGAACTTGTGGAAACATGTTATACGGGGATTAAGCGTAGCTTAATTAAGTTAATTTGGCATAGCAAATATGTTGGCGTAATCTGAATTGGCTATAATAGAGAATGATTTACATGTGTATTAGTCCTGGACATAAACGGTAAACTAGAATATTGAATCTATTTTTGACATTAACTGTAAATGGGAATATTATGGCTAAAATTTGGGCATATATTGTATTTTGAATTATGACCTTGATTTGGGCATGTAAGTTTAGGCTAAAATTATAATTAGGCAAGATATGTCAATGAAACTTTAAGGAATGATTAAATCTGTTATATTGCCTAATTCGCTAGTTCTGTTATATTGCCTAAACTGCTAATTAGATTGAATTGTGTAATCTGATAATTATGTTAAAATTGCCTTATCTGCTAGACCTGCTAAATCGCCTAATCGGTAAGATCTGTTATCTGTTTAGTCTGTTGAATGGCGTAATCTGTTGGAACTGGAATGCTAAAATTTGAAGTATGTAAATCTGTAGGCTCGATTTAAAATTGAGCAAAACTTGTTAATGGAACCTCGAATAATCTGGTGTAACTTGTACAGAAGTTAATTTTTTAAATTAGCATGATTAGTCTAATATCTGAAAAATCTATATTGGAATGAACTGGCTATGACACGAGGTTAGACTCTGTTTGCGGTAGAAGCCTGCCCGGAACCAACCGACTTAACCAGCGACCGCAAACTGTCAGTCTAATGTGAGAGGTTGTAGGCATAACTAAAATATGCTTAGACATGAGGTTACGTCTGGCTTGTGGCAGAAGTCTGCCCGGAACCGCCCGGCATATCCAGCGGCCACAAGCTACCGACCTAATGTGAGAGGTCTATGCATTAATATTTAATTAATGCAAATCTGGGATAAATATGATGTCTAAAACATGTTGGGTGGATAGGGTTAAACCAATTGGACTAATGAATTTAACAAACCCGTTTCATGAATCTTTAGGCCCAATTACAAAGTTAGACAAATCTGTAAATCTGTTAAATCCGTATATCTGGTCCGTTAGTCTGAAACTTGTCTGATCTGTGAACTAGTTGATCTGAACTCTGTATGTCTGAACTTGTAAACAAGTTAATCTGAAATCTGTTAGTCTGGGGACACAAGGTTAGGAGGGAAATTACTTGTGTCATATGTTGTTTGGGACCCATATTAGTCAGTAACCCTTTCTGGTATCAAAACTTTGACCCAATGGTAGGTAGGGTCCGTGGATGCTTACTGAACTAATTATAAGCGGTTCATTCTAATAATGGTGAGGGGTGTTGATGGTGCGTTCCAACCGGGTCATGTGCGTGCTTGGATCCCGGTCTGCCTCTGAGGATGTAAGACGCCGTGACATCTGTAAATAGGTCTGTGCCAATTGGTTTTCACTTTAGGGAGTGATACACCCTACTGTGGGGCCGACATACGGTATTTATGTATTAGGGAGCCAATCGCTTGGGGCAGGGTTTTAGGGTACACTTAGTTCCGTTTGTTTCTGTAGGTGGTAACACCTGTCTGTTTCTGCGTGGTACCGTCTGTTCGGGTGGTAAAGGCCCATTTACTAGTGTACACCTAATTCTACATTTTGTTTCCGTAGATATAATTTGTTTCTGTTTCTGTTCCTGTACCTTCTGTTCTGGTGGTAAAGGCCCATTATTAGCATTCTGTTTCTGTCTGTTTCTGTTCGGGTGGTAAAGGCCCATTATTAGCATTCTGTTTCTGTCTATCTCTGTTCGGGTGGTAAAGGCCCATTATTAGCATTCTGTTTCTGTCTGTTTCTGTTCGGGTGGTAAAGGCCCATTATTAGCATTCTGTTTCTTTGGAAATTATTCTGTTCCCGTTTCTGCTTCAGTTTAGATATTAGGGTGACACTTAATCCTGTTATACCAGTAATAGTGCAGAGAAATGAAAAGTAATATTATTCTATTTCTTTTGTTTAACGCAAGTACATCTGCTGCTCCTGTTACTGTTATGTCTTATCCAGCTTATTTTCATGTCATAATTATTATTATCTGTTCACATGCTGAAAGTCACTGGACTTGCCAAACTTTATGTCTGACCTTGTTTGTTTTCGTCCCTTTTTCTTCTGTTTCCCCCCAGGTTTTCCAAGGAGGGAACACTTTGGCTTGATCCGGATTCCTTCTGCTTGAAGTACTTAGAGTGCTTAAAGTATGGCATGACTCCTTATGGCAGCTTCTGTGGGGATTATGATTTTAAAGTTTTGTACTCTGATGATTTTCTGAACAAGACTGATATTTATGTACTTGAGTTTTTGGTAAAGATGTAACCAAACTGATTTCTGTTTTCCGCTGTAATAAAGTTTTTAATTTCTCAAGTATTGTTTATCTGTCTTGAAATTTTCTGTTCTGTTTACTAAAATGCTCCACTAAAGTTAAGGCATTCCCCTTGTGAGTGTCCTTAATGGTGGTGGGGTGTTACACTTGGTATCAGAGCTGAAGGTTACCACATTTGATAAAAAGTTTTGAAAACTATTTTCAAAAAAGGTTTTAAAAAGGAAGTATTTTCAAAAGTAAAGCTTATTTGAAAAACATAATCCCCAAAAAGCCATATATCTATCTTTTCAGTTCTCCATTTTAAATCTTTTTCTTTCATTCCAGCATGTCTGGGTAACTTAACTTTCCAGAGGGCGTGCCAATACCTGGCTGGTTCAGGAGGTACTTAGAGGCTAGGGCCAACGATGCAGGCCCAGCAGATATTCCTCCTCCAGCTGTAGCGATTCCTCCTCCTCCGCCCCCTCCTCATGCAATGGCTTTTTCAAAGATCTGTAAAGATTTTAGGTCTATGGGTAGAAAGGATTTCAAGGGAACTGAATCATTCGTAGAAGCGAGGAACTGGCTTAAAGAAACTAGGGATCTATTCGTTATTTTCAAAGTGGACGATAGGCAGAAGGTACAATTGGCGGTATGGTTGCTCAAGGACGAAGCTTCCTATTGGTGGGAAGTCACTAACGCCGAGTGGCCAGTTGAAACATGGATGGATTTCAGAACAAGGTTTGAGACGAAATTCCTCTCGCAAGCTGAACGAAGTCTACAACTGGAAAAGTTCTTATCTCTTAAGCAAGGAAGTATGACGGTCAAGGAATACGTCAACCAGTTCAACCAACTGGCTAGGTTCGGACTAGATTTAGTCAACACCCAGCATAAAAAGGCTCTCCGCTTTGTTAAATGATTGAACGAGCTACTGCACAACCTAGCCATGACCCATGTACCCATGGGAGTGACTTACGAGAGATTGGTGGATATGGCACTACTGCACGAGGAAGACAACGGCAAGAAAGAGGCAAAGAAGGAAGAACCACAGAACAAAAAAGCATGGCCCAAAAAGGAGAAACAAAAGAAGGATGAAAAGTCTGAAGATAAGAAGGAGAAAAAGTGCTTTACTTGTGGAAGCTCGACTCATCTAAATAGGGATTGCAGAAAAAGATAGGGCACTTGCTTCAACTATGGTGAGATGGGACACTTCACTAGGGACTGCCCGAAGAAACGAGGGCAAGGGCAGAGAGTAGGACCAACTTCTTGAGGGAAGGCGAACACTCTCGAGGCTAGTGGATAGGATAGAAATAGGAAAAATTTCTGTAGGAGGTTTAATTTCTTTATCTGATTTTTGAGTTAAAACTCATTTCTGATTCTGGCATTTCGATTCTGTAATCGATACTCTGCACTTAAATACTAGTATTGTTTCTGATTCCGCTGTAGACTCAGACCCATAAGGGTTATGACTCATCCAATTATGATAAGTTGGGTATCTGTGTTGAGCATTAAGTTGACTATGACGCATACATTCTGGGTTTTTATCATGCTTAGTTTCCTAAGAATCATTTAGTAATCTGATCTGTACCGGTAATCTGTAAATATCTGAATATTTCCGATAAGGTTGAGATTTCCAGTTTTGACATTGTCTAAGGAGGGTAATCCTCTGGGTGTCAATCTGATGTTGATTTCGGTCTTCGGGGTTGATACTTAGGGGAATTTGTCTCTCAACCAAGGTCTAATGGAAACCAAGTTTTTGTTTATCTGCACTCGCTCCCATCACTCGACTGTATCCTATCAATCGAGTCTTCGACCTATAGATAGGAATCCTATGGAAGTAAACATGTGTTTGAGACATGTTATGTTTGATGCTTGTAAGTGGATGCAAGTGGTTGCTAGTGGTTGCTCGTGGATGCATATACACACACTAGGCACTAGATCGGCTCGAAAACACTCTCATACTGCATATGGATGTGTGAGCATTTTCAATTTCTACGGATGCAAAATGATTGACTCATCACATGGATGTTGCATATGAATGAATGGTTGTCACTCATATAAGAATAAAATGTATCAAATAGGAAAATTGCATACATGTTGGACTCATGACACTGACATAATTCGCATTAAGGAGGTCAACTGAATCAGTGGACCGCCTGATCTTTGCATTAGATAAGGAACATATACACACACTTTTGCATATGTCCATACAACATTAGAAGTTTTCTAAGGACAATGGATGCTTGTGGATGATGGTTGAATAGATGGATGACTGGATGGTAGGACACATTCTTCTTAACTTGAAGTTTTCGGGGACGAAATCCTTTAAGGAGGGGAGAATGTAACACCCCGTATTTTCTGTGAACGTATAAGTAACAAATCAGAGAATAATTAATTTTTAAAATAAGAATCAAGGGAAATGGGTTGCACCATTGCATTCGTCTCGAAATTCTGCTTGAAAACGAGTCCGAGTTTTCGAAATTGGAGTCCGTATGACCAAGTTATGACCCTCCGAAGTTTCAGGAATTTAAATAAAATAAAACAGCTCGAAAATAAAGCCAGAAATTTGAAATTCAAACCCAGAGAAGGCTGGCGGGAAAATTCCCGCCCATATACCCAGGTCGACTGCGGAGTCGACCCCCCCCCCCCAACCAGGTCGACTGCGGAGTCGATTGGGATGTCGACCTCCCCATGACCAGGTCGACTGGGGAGTCGACCAGCTCCCGAAGCCCAGTTTTTGAACAAGGTTCATTCTGATGTATCCGGTCTCGTTTTCTGTCTAGCTTCGTCCGCCTAATACTATATAAACAGCCCCCTAGCCTCATTTTCTCTACACAATTTCATTCTATCTATATTCTGCCTCTGTTCTAATTAAAAATTAAAAATGGCGTCGCTACTCTGCTGGAATCAAAACTTGGACTGATGCATCTTCTTCCAACCTGAATAGAATTAAAAGCTAAATCTAATATCAAATCAAAGTTTAGAGCTACAACAACAATTAAAGAGGATTAATTCAACATTTCTGCATCAACAACAGTTTATTATCCTTTCTTAAAACCACGAAAGGCAAGTACAGTTATTTTCACCTATAAACTATAACTATAATTGCGACATGATTGTAAATCTGAATTTGAGGTTGTGTACGTTCTATTATGTACCTCTTTCTTCTTTCTGTTCTATAGCCAGGCTACCACGAGCCTGCGCCACATCTCATAAAAGATTAACGCACGAACGCTGAATTTTGGGACAAATAATAATGCATAATTGGACATGAAACTGATGCCTATGAGACTATTGCCTATGACTATGATTCACGCAGACTATTGCCTATGACTATGATTCACGCCTTTGAGACTATTGCCTATGACTATGACTCACGCCTATGAGACTATTGCCTATGACTATGATTCATGATTATGAGACTATTGCCTATGACATTGAATAAGAAACTATTGTAATTAGTCGCCCATGACTATTGTGGTTAGTTGCCTATAACTATTGTAGTTAGTTTCTTATGCCTATTACCTTAATGATGTTAGATCTCAAATTTAGTATGTAACTTTGCTAGTTTATTTCCATTCACAGTTATGTACATCGAGCCTAGAGGGGCCATTATCATTGTATTTGGTTCATTATTGCATGCCTATTATTTCTTATGTTTATCCCCTATTCCTTTTGCTAGGGCCATTTCATGAGTATTTAGAGAACTTGTGGAAACATGTTATACGGGGATTGGGCGTAGCTTAATTAAGTTAATTTGGCATAGCAAATATGTTGGCGTAATCTGAATTGGCTATAATAGAGAATAATTTACATGTGTATTAGTCCTGGACATAAATGGTAAACTAGAATATTAAATCTAGTTTTGACATGAACTGTAAATATGAATATTAAGGCTAAAATTTGGCCATATATTGTATTTTGAATTATGACCTTGAATTGGGCATGTAAGTTTAGGCTAAAATTATAATTAGGCAAGATATGTCAATGAAACTTTAAGGAATGATTAAATCTGTTATATTGCCTAATCCGCTAGTTCTGTTATATTTCCTAAACTGCTAATTAGATTGAATTGCGTAATCTGCTAATTATGTTAAAATTGCCTTATCTGCTAGACCTGCTAAATCGCCTAATCGGTAAGATCTGTTATCTGTTTAGTCTATTGAATGGCGTAATCTGTTGGAACTGAAATGCTGAAATTTGAAGTATGTAAATCTGTGGGCTCGATTTAAAATTGAGCAAAACTTGTTAATGGAACCTCGAATAATCTGCTGTAACTTGTACAGAAGTTAATTTGTTAAATTAGCATGATTAGTCTGATATCTGAAAAATCTGTATTGGAATGAATTGGCTATGACACGAGGTTAGACTCTGTTTGCGGTAGAAGCCTGCCTGGAAACAACCGGCTTAACCAGCGACCGCAAACTGTCAGTCTAATGTGAGAGGTCATAGGCATAACTAAAATATGCTTAGACACGAGGTTAGGTCTGGCTTGTGGCAGAAGTCTGCCCGGAACCGCCCGGCAAATCCAACGGCCGCAAGCTACCGACCTAATGTGAGAGGTCTGTGCATTAATATTTAATTAATGTAAATCTGGGATAAATATGATGTCTAAAACGTGTTGGGTGGATAGGGTTAAACCAATTTGACTAATGAATTTAACAAACCCGTTTCGTGAATCTTTAGGCCTAATTACAAAGTTAGACAAATCTGTAAATCTGTTAAATCCGTATATCCGATCCGTTAGTCCGAAACTTGTCTGATCTGTGAACTAGTTGATATGAACTCTGTATGTCTGAACTTGTAAACAAGTTAATCTGAAATCTGTTAGTCTAGGGACACAAGGTTAGGAGGGAAATCACTTGTGTCATCTGTTGTTTGGGACCCATATTAGTCAGTAACCCTTTCTGGTATCAAAACTTTGACCCAATGGTAGGTAGGGTCCGTGGATGCTTACTGAACTAATTATAAGCGGTTCATTCTAATAATGGCGAGGGGTGTTGATGGTGCGTTCCAACCGGGTCATGTGCGTGCATGGATCCCGGTCTGCCTCTAAGGATGTAAGACGCCGTGACATCTGTAAATAGGTCTGTGCCAAATGGTTGTCACTTTAGGGAGTGATACACCCTACTGTTGGGCCGACACAGGGTATTTATGTATTAGGGAGCCGATCGCTTGGGGTAGGGTTTTAGGGTACACTTAGTTCCGTTTGTTTCTACAGGTGGTAAAACCTGTCAGTTTCTGCGTGGTACCATCTGTTCGAGTGGTAAAGGCCCATTTACAAGTGTACACCTAATTCTACATTCTGTTTCCGTAGAGATTAATCTGTTTCTGTTTCTGTACCTTCTGTTCGGGTGGTAAAGGCCCATTATTAGCATTCTGTTTCTGTCTTTTTCTGTTCGGGTGGTAAAGGCCCATTATTAGCATTTTGTTTCTGTCTGTCTCTGTTCGGGTGGTAAAGGCCCATTATTAGCATTCTGTTTCTATTCGGGTGGTAAAGGCCCATTATTAGCATTCTGTTTCTGTGGAAATTATTCTGTTCCCGTTTCTGCTTCAGTTTAGATATTAGGGTGACACCTAATCCTGTTATACTAGTATTAGTGTAGAGAAATGAAAAGTAATATTATTCTGTTTCTTCTGTTTAACGCAAGTACATCTGCTGCTCCTGTTACTGTTATATCTTATCTAGCTTATTTTCATGTCATAATTATTATTATCTGTTCATATGCTGAAAGTCACTGGACTTGCCAGACTTTATGTTTGACCTTGTTTGTTTTCACCCCTTTTTCTTCCATTCCCCCCCCCCCCAGGTTTTCCAAGGAGGGAACACTTTGGCTTGATCCGGATTCCTTCTGCTTGAAGTACTTAGAGTGCTTAAAGTATGGATTGACTCCTTATGGCAGCTTCTGTGGGGATTATGATTTTAAAGTTTTATACTCTAATGATTTTCTGAACAAGACTGATATTTATGTACTTGAGTTTTTGGTAAAGATGTAACCAAACTGATTTCTTTTTTCCGCTATAATAAAGTTTATAATTTCTCAAGTATTGTATATCTGTCTTGAAATTTTCTGTTCTGTTTACTAAAATGCTCCACCAAAGTTAAGGCATTCCCCTTGTGAGTGTCCTTAATGGAGGTGGGGTGTTACAGTGCATCGTTATTGTAGCCTGCCCCTAGATGGGAGGTGCATATATATATATGTATATATATTGGTTAGGGCGCGCACTGCCTGGTCTGAGGGAACATGACCGATATTTGGTTGCAAACTTGTTTTTATGCATTGTTATGTTTTGGAAATCATATTTTCAAATGTTTTGTTTTCAAATCCCGAAGCGAAATCAACTTTGATATTATAAAAGCTAAATATGTGTTTCAAAATGATTTGAAATAAGAAATCGGGAAATAAAGTCAAAAGGAATAATTTCTGTAAAGAGTATTGGATTTGAAAATCTAAGTTAGGGATTAAGACTAAATGGGTAGATTTAGGAATTGCATATTGATTGATGCATTATAGATCCATAGCTATATTTATGGCAGTAGTATATGCACTGGCAATCCAATGGAGTAAACCCGTTTCGTGTTAGCGGCGTGGTCCTGTGATTGACCTTATTATAAATAGGTTAAGTAAGATTTCTCATACCAGTCCCATGACTGACCTGTAGTTTGTTTCACTTTGCAAACTCGGGTGCCCTCTTTTCCACACAGGCAATCGAGTAGCTTTTTGCAGATATTTATCTCTTTAGCAGGATCCTGGATCGAAGCTCAAAGCTGTGTCCAGAGCATTGATAGCCTTCCGCTGTATTAGTCGTATTTGTTTCCGCTACACTGTATTATATTTAATGTAAAATTTATCTTCAGCTATATTTTATTTATCGATGTACTCTGATATTTTGTACTCTGATGTAACATTATTATAATGTTTATAAAAGTCTTCTGTTATTGTTCTAATGTATTGTATTCCCAAAGTTAACATATTGTAACAACCCGAAAATCTGGGCCAGTTTAAAATTTTTATTTTGGCAATTTTAGCGAATTTTGATTATTTAAAATGAATTATTTTAAATAATATCGACGAAATTTTATTTTGAATATAATTCGAACGTATATATTATATACGTCGTCGTTAGAATATATAATATTTATATAATTATAAAAGGAATTGAAAATGGCACGGTAGTTCGATAATTCGATTTCAAACTTCAATTGAATGTACCGGGTGCAAAACAATCCGGATTTTAGTGAAACCAAAAACATTAGGATCTAATTGGTAATATCTTTCCAACGAATCCGAAAAATCAAAAGTTCGTAGCGGGAATCAAAAGATATGTCCAGTTGAAAATTCTGAATAGTCGCTATGGAATTCAGGCCCTTAAAAATAGCCATTTTGCAAACGACCTCGGATTTCGACGAAACCAGTTTTGTTGGGTCCGTGATGTAAAGTTATTGCTAGGTTTCAAATTTCATAATTTTTCGAATCAATATGTGAGCGTGGCAAAGGAAAACGCGTTTGACCAGTTTTAGTTGATTTTAATCGACTGGAAAATGGCCATTTTTCCAACGGTCTCAGAATTCGACGAAACTAGTTTTGTTAGGACCGTATCGTCAATACAAAGCTAGAAAATATTTTTCGGGAATTTTTCTAGTTAGTATGTGACCCCGGTAATTTGAAATGTACGTTTAAAATTCAATATAGTGATTTAAATGTAAATTTAACGGAAACAGATTGTAACAGCCGAATCAGCCTACGATATATATCCCATTGTGTTCAGAATGGCGGTAATTAGCTAGAGGTGACAGTCGTTGGGTTTGATTTAGGGTTCGAAAATAAAATTAACTTTTTGGATTAAAATTATAATAAATTTAATATATATATATATATATATATATATCTCTTCTTAACCCCTTTTCTTCCTCGTTGACTTCACAGAAGAAAAAAAATATAATATAAAACAAACCCACGATCGAAAGCCGCCCCCCCCCCTCTCAGTCCATCGCGCCACCACCGGAGGGGCGCCGCCCCCATCGACCGTCACTGGCCCCTCCCCCATCGCCCCCTCCTTCCCCCTTCGTCAACGCAAGCCCTAACCCCCCCAGTCGCTGAAACGCGCAGCGCCGCCCTTCCTGGTCCCACCTCGATCAGCCGCGACCCCCCTCCACCTTCTCCGCCACCTGCTGGCCTCCTCCTCCCTCCCTCTGACGTAACAAGCCCCAAATCCCCCAATTCAAGCCGCAATCCCCTAAAACCCTAGCCCCGGCCACCACTAACCCCTGCGCCCTCCGGTCAATGTCAACAACGAAGGTAATTTGAATTAATTTAAATATATGTTGTGATTTAAAATTCAGTCCTTATGTATAAATGGCATTGTTTTAGAAAGAAAGCATAGATTTTTATTACTGAAAGACGAAATTTTTATATTCGTAAAGACTCGAATTTTAAAAATATAAAGATATGATTTTTCTTTGTTTGAATCGAGAATCAAAATATAATTTTTATTATACATAAAGAGTAAAAATTTGGACTTTATTTTTTATAAAGGCGAAAACTTTATTTTTATAAAGGCGAAAACTTTATTTTTATAAAGGCGAAAACTTTATTTTATAAAGGCGAAATTTTTAGATGTAAAAATAGCGAAGTGAAAATCCGATTTTTTTTTATATATGAAGTGATTATAAAAATAGGATTTTTAAATTGAAAGTGAATAAATAAAAATGTGATTTTTATTTTAAAGACATCGAAATATAAAAATGTGTGATTTTTATATATGTAGTGAAAGCGGGCAACGAAGGTGACAAAAAGGAAGAGAACGAAGAAGATTTATATCAATGAAGTGCCGTGGAGCTAGGATAGCTATATGTGAGAATTTCTCACCTTTCAATTTATTTTTCTAGTTATATATACATATACTAGGATGCAGACGGTGCTTAGTAGCACCCGACACAATCGTCCACAGACCATGGACTTGTTTCTTTGGCTGTGTTGTTAGTTAGATTGTTTGAGTTGATTTGAATTGTTTGGTGAAATGAAATTGATATGATTGATGTGTGAATGGCGTGGGCCTTCACTAGACCGGGGATAAGGCTAGGCCTCGTCCCGTTTCTAGTATCGTGCCGTTATGCCGCCGAAATTTTCTAAAATATGTTAGAAATAAAAATATCATTTTATTGTGTAAATGAATAATAGAAATTCATATGTTGGAATAAAATGTTTTATCGTTAAAAATATAATTTTTAACGTGAATATGAATATAGTGAAAGTAAATAAATAAATATTCATTTACAAACCAGACGGTTTGTTTATGTACACTTATTTGAAGGACATTGATTGGGTCGATAAATTTTACACATCGCCCAACTGCACAAATTAAATATGTGTTTGATTGTTTGAAACCCCACACGGGTGTTGGGAAGAAATTTGAAGTTCACTCATCCTGATTGATTAAATAGGTCGATCGATCGATTGACAGGCTGTTATAAGCGTTAGATATCTATATTTGATGCTTATACAGTGTAGTGCACTTTGGTTGATGGTTGATTATTTTTCAATGCTATTATATACATGTGTTGTATGGAATCCATATAATTAACTTTATATGGTGATTGATTAGGCCTCATTCCAATTTAGAAAATAAAGAATAATATAAAATAACGGTTCATGTGTTGACAGTACTCATCCATTGAGATTGGTCATGTGTTGAACGAAATATTTTGATAATAAAATTCACATCTTTATCAATATAAAATAACGGTTCATGTGTTGACAGTACTCATCCTTTGAGATTGGTCATGTGTTGAACGAAATATTTTGATAATAACAACTATTTTGAAAAAGAAATATTTGAAATAAAATATTTGAAATAGAAATTTATGAAGCCGTGTTGATTAGATTGACGCCATTTTGACGTAAACGATATTTATATCGATTTTATTCATTTTGAAATGAATTGAATATATAACGATTTCGAAATGAATTGAATATATAACGATTTCGAAATGAATTGAATATATAACGATTTCGAAATGAATTGAATATATAACGATTTCGAAATGAATTGAATATACAACGATTTCGAAATGAATTGAATATATAACGATTTCGAAATGAATTGAATATAAAACGATTTCGAAATGAATTGAATATAAAACGATTTCGAAATGAATTGAATTGAAAACGATTTCGAAATGAATTGAATAGAAAACGATTTCGAAATGAATTGAATTGAAAATGATTTCGAAATGAATTGAATTGAAAACGAATTCAAATTGAATTGAAAGCGAATTGAAATGAATTCAAATTGAATTGAAATTTGAATTGAAAAGAAATGAATTTTAAAACGAATTTATAAAGAAGAATTCAATTTTGATTTGAATTGAAATGGAAGTTGAAATTGCTTTTGAAACGAATTTTAAAACTATTTATATAATTCGTTTTAAATAGAAATCGACGAAATATATATTATATATATTATATATATAATATAATGGCCTGAATAGAACGCGCCGCGCCGCGGCAGTTCGTGAATTTCGACCATTTATTTCAAACGGACATTACGGGAGATCCGACCGTCAGATTCTCCTAAAACTGGAACCGTTGGGTTCGTATCGAAAAGAGCTTTCTAACGTATACTAGAAATTAGAAATCTAACGGTTGGATTTGGAATTATGTCCAAATCAAATTTGAAAAAGGTCGCTGTAAGTGCAGTTCGATCGCCGTTGATGGAAATCGACTGTACGGGCCTTGATAAAATTATTAAAAATAGTAATAATTTGTGTAAAATCATAAGAAATGATTTAGAAAGAATTGGGATGAAAAACTCCATATTTGAAAAGATAAAAATAGATTTTTATCGAAATGAACTAGTTTTGAACTAGAATTATAATTCTATTTATTTTTAAATAAATAAATTGAATTCGAAAAGGGTTTTAAAAATAACCAAAATTTCCAATGATTGCATTGGAGTGGATTTGAATCGAAATTGTCTTCGGAATATTTCGATGTTGGAATTCGGGATTATACAGATGTTGTTATGGAAATTTGAAAGATGTAGATATTTATATCGTTATTTCCAATACGACATTTGTTAATCGTAGAATTTGATATTGAATATAAGCCGATATATTTTCTATTCAGAGCCTTATATTGAATATCAAATGTGATTTGGGTTTGTCGTGAATGGTGTCTTCACTAACACTGTTCTTGAACCCAGTTGAGAAAAGATTAAATCTTTTTATTTAGATTTAATGAAGTGTACCAATTAAATAATATTTAATTGGAACTGAATTGATATTGATTTTTGGGTTTATCGTGAACAGTGTTTTAAATAACACTCGTTCTTTAACCCGATAATTAATGAATGTGATTTTGGGTTTATCATGAACCGTGTTTTAAATGACACTAATTCTTTAACCCAGTCGAAGATTAAAACTAAGTGGAGTTTTAATGAATCTTTAATTAGATTGAAATGATCGAGAATGGAGTATCACCAGTTTTGCTCCAGGCGATAGTTAAATCTTTAATTAGATCTGAACGTGAAATGGTAATTGAATTTACCGATAACACCGTGGTGTTAGATATGAAGTATAACCAGTTTTACTTCATGGGATGAATAGGTTGGGATTGGGGAAATTAAAACAAATGATTACTTCGGTAAGTTTCGTTAATCCCGACTAGTTTGAATTGATATTCAAAAATAGATTAAAGAATAAATTCAAGGAATTTATCTTGGATAAATTTAATGGGAACCTTTCCTTATGAATGTGAAATTTAGAAACTAACTGTCGGTTAGCCAAGCAGAATGGTTTTCTGGATATTGATCTGATGTTGGTTTCGGCCTTCGGGGTTAATATTTGGGGAATTATTCTCTTGATTAATTTACGGTTAGTGACTGATGAATTGGAATGAGGCGTATGTTGTGTTTGTGTAACACTTATTTAAAATATACGCGAGTTATTCGGAAAGACCGGGTTTATCCCATTCTGAATAACTGATACGACGATAAGTCGAAGATGAAGACGATGGTCGAAGACCGGAGGTCTTCACGTCGTTTGGGTAATTACTGATGATCTTGATTGGGCTGTACACCCAAGAAGATGGAAACAGTTAGTGATCGTCCAGACGTACTTGGAGATCGATGGATATGCGGGGTACTAGGTGCCTCCGGTTTCGTTCAGACCCAGAACGGACTTGCAAATGGACTGTGTGTCTGACATTGGATTTTAGTCCGTGTGATTGATCTCTATTAAATATATATTTGTTTGGCGGCGGAGAATTTATTCTCTTGCTTAACGCCCTTCTCTGAGACGTACGAGCTCAGGGGTTATATATTGATGGATATCAAACGCATGGAGTGAATTGCCTGTGTGGCATGCCTAAGTGGCAATTGATCGAGGCTTCTGTTGAAAAGCAAAGTCTTGTGGTGATGATCAAAGCAAGGCCTTTGTGGCGTAGCTTTGTGTAACGTTTGATTCGCGAGTTTCACACCCGGTATGAACCAAAAACGGGAGACGGACCTCAGGGAGGACTTGCGTTTCTTTCTAGCTAAAAGTGGCGTCAGTGGTTTTACACGCCCTGACGAGTTTGACTTATGTGGTTGTTGCTGTTGCGAGGCGCCTCGGATTGATCGGTCGTTCTCGAACCGATGGAGTCATTTGATGGCTCATTTGCGCCCCAAAGGGCGGGGAAACGTAGTGTTCAGGCATTTTAATCCACATCGGTGGACCGGCCCTGTCGCTCCAAGGGTCACTCGAGCTCTGATCCTGAGACATGGTAGGCTAGATTGTCTCGAATCGGTTGAGGACTATCTTTTGCCTCGGTTCATAGACGGAAATCCAATTTCCAAATACGTGACTTTGCGGTTTTATTTGTAAACCTATATATGGCGACATAGTGGCATGGGACGCTCATGCCGCCTATGATTGATACTTATGATTTGAAGTTGTTTTATACACTATGCTCTTATAATAGTATCAAACGATTTGTTTTAACCGTATCAAGCATTCCTTGGCTGTTATAAGGGAAAACCCTATCCCCCGGCTTGCATTGCATTGTGTGATAGGACCTGGGTCTTATAACAGCTTCATTTTTCTTTATTTAGCATTGCGCTGTTTGTTTTATGCACTGGTATTCTTGGGAGAAAACCTGTTCCGTGTTATACGGCGTGGTCCCTTGATTTACCTATCTTTAAAATAAAGATTAATAACTGTTTTAGTTCTCACACCAGTCCCATGACTGACCTGGAGTTTATTGTTTTAACCTAAACTCTGGGTGCCCTTATTTTGACACGGGCAGCTAGTAGTTTTGGTTTTGCAGATTTATATTCACAGGATCCTGGTTTACAGCTGGAACGATATCCAGAAAGCTTTGTATCCGTATATCTCTTCTAGTTATGTATTGTATTATTTTCTGCTGCTATGTATTTAAATATAATTTAAATCTCTGATATTTATGTGTATTATTCATTTATACTCTGTATATTCTTGTAATCTGATGCATTGTTGTAATAAACAGTGAAATGTTCTTTTGTATGCGTTCTGTTTTGTCATGTTCTCAAACGATAAGGCGTTTCGAACGGCCTGGATCGGTTTAGCGACTGGTTCGGACCGATCGAAATTCCTTGCCGTCACAGTTGGTATCAGAGCTTTGGTTTACAAAGCTAAGAGAAAAAGGCACATTAGAACCATACGAAAGAATTCATCAGATATTGGATTAGTAAAATCCAATGAGAATGACTCGTTAGAGATGGGATCAGTAGTATCCTAGAACGAGTGTGAGGAGTAAATTTTCAAATGAAAACAAATTTAGTTTTGAAAATCTAAATCACTTAATCGTATTTGATTATTTATTTATATTGATTAGGACAGTCCAATATATAAAGATTTTGCGTATGCGCCTAGCTAGCGTCTATTCGAGGTTTTAATATACTGGATAGATATAGAATCACACTCTAGTCGCCCGAAGATGATTCTGATGATAGTTCGAACATCATCAGAATTGGTATTCGTGTTTCGAAGGTGTGATATCTATATATTTCCTATTGACTGGTGTGAGAACCAAAAATTAGATAAGGCCTATTGTTGTGATTTGGCATCAAAAAACATGATTTTTGTATATGTATCAAAATTATGAATTTGAGACTCTAATTCACTAATTGATTGATGTTTGTGTTGCTTGTTTATTTGTTTGATGATTTTGAACCATTTAGCCTAATTAAATCAAATATTGAATGGTATTGAAATTGGTCGCATTTGCTTGTATATACATATACTTACATTGAACAGGTCATAGCAAGGAGGCTAGAGCAGAGAATAAAATTTGTTTGCCCGACAAATAGGTACATGTTTACTACATAATTTCCTGTTTTGTTTGGGTGATGATGATTTTGTGAGCCTATTGGCTAGCCGCTTGGCTTTTTCTTTTTCTTTTTGAGATCTGAAGGACCGGGGAAGCTATTTGAAATTCCCCGATGCTCCCGGTGCAGGGGAGGTTATGGCGAAATTTTTCAAAAATTTAGGGTGTTAGCCAAATTTTTGAAAATTTGAAAATTCTCAGAAACTAAAGAGTTGGAGAATGAAAGCCAGATCGAGCGTAGAGTTGATTAATCAAACCACTTTCGACTTTGTTCCTTTTCGGGGACGAAAAGTTTTAAGTGGGGGAGATTGTAACAACCCGAAAATCTGAGCCAGTTTAAAATTTTTATTTTGGCAATTTTAGCGAATTTTGATTATTTAAAATGAATTATTTTAAATAATATCGACGAAAATTTATTTTGAATATAATTCGAACGTATATATCATATACGTCGTCGTTAGAATATATAATATTTATATAATTATAAAAGGAATTGAAAATGGCACGGTAGTTCGATAATTCGATTTCAAACTTCAATTGAATGTACAAGGTGCAAAACAATCCGGATTTTAGTGAAACCAAAAACATTAGGATCTAATTGGTAATATCTTTCCAACGAATCCGAAAAATAAAAAGTTCATAGCGGGAATCAAAAGATATGTCCAGTTGAAAATTCTGAATAGTCGCTATGGAATTCAGGCCCTTAAAAATAGCCATTTTGCAAACGACCTCGGATTTCGACGAAACCAGTTTCGTTGGGTCCGTGATGTAAAGTTATTGATAGTTTTCAAATTTCATAATTTTTCGAATCAATATGTGAGCGTGGCAAAGGAAAACGCGTTTGACCAGTTTCAGTTGATTTTAATCGACTGGAAAATGGCCATTTTTCCAACGGTCTCAGAATTCGACGAAACTAGTTTTGTTAGGACCGTATCGTCAATACGAAGCTAGAAAATATTTTTCGGGAATTTTCCTAGTTAGTATGTGACCCCGGTAATTTGAAATGTACGTTTAAAATTCAATATAGTGATTTAAATGTAAATTTAAAGGAAACAGATTGTAACAGCCGAATCAGCCTACGATATATATCCCATTGTGTTCGGAATGGCGGTAATTAGCTAGAGGCGATAGTCGTTGGGTTTGATTTAGAGTTCGAAAATAAAATTAACTTTTTGGATTAAAATTATAATAAATTTAATATAAATATATATATCTCTTCTTAACCCCTTTTCTTCCTCGTTGACTTCACAGAAGAAAAAAAATATAATATAAAACAAACCCACGATCGAAAGCCGCCCCCCCCCCTCTCAGTCCATCGCGCCACCACCGGAGGGGCGCCGCCCCCATCGACCGTCACTGGCCCCTCCCCCGTCGCCCCCTCCTTCCCCCTTCGTCAACGCAAGCCCTAACCCCCCCCCCCAGTCGCTGAAACGCGCAGCGCCGCCCTTCCTGGTCCCACCTCGATCAGCCACGACCCCCCCTCCACCTTCTCCGCCACCTGCTGGCCTCCTCCTCCCTCCCTCTGACGTAACAAGCCCCAAATCCCCCAATTCAAGCCGCAATCCCCTAAATCCCTAACCCCGGCCACCACTAACCCCTGCGCCCTCCGGTCAATGTCAACAACGAAGGTAATTTGAATTAATTTAAATATATGTTGTGATTTAAAATTCAGTCCTTATGTATAAATGGCATTGTTTTAGAAAGAAAGCATAGATTTTTATTACTGAAAGACGAGATTTTTATATTCGTAAAGACTCGAATTTTAAAAATATAAAGATATGATTTTTCTTTGTTTGAATCGAGAATCAAAATATAATTTTTATTATACATAAAGAGTAAAAATTTGGACTTTATTTTTTATAAAGGCGAAAACTTTATTTTTATAAAGGCGAAAACTTTATTTTTATAAAGGCGAAAACTTTATTTTATAAAGGCGAAATTTTTAGATGTAAAAATAGCGAAGTGAAAATCCGATTTTTTTTTTATATATGAAGTGATTATAAAAATAGGATTTTTAAATTGAAAGTGAATAAATAAAAATGTGATTTTTATTTTAAAGACATCGAAATATAAAAATGTGTGATTTTTATATGTAGTGAAAGCGGGCAACGAAGGTGACAAAAAGGAAGAGAACGAAGAAGATTTATATCAATGAAGTGCCGTGGAGCTAGGATAGCTATATGTGAGAATTTCTCACCTTTCAATTTATTTTTCTAGTTATATATACATATACTAGGATGCAGACGGTGCTTAGTAGCACCCGACACAATCGTCCACAGACCATGGACTTGTTTGTTTGGCTGTGTTGTTAGTTAGATTGTTTGAGTTGATTTGAATTGTTTGGTGAAATGAAATTGATATGATTGATGTGTGAATGGCGTGGGCCTTCACTAGACCGGGGATAAGGCTAGGCCTCGTCCCGTTTCTAGTATCGTGCCGTTATGCCGCCGAAATTTTCTAAAATATGTTAGAAAATAAAAATATCATTTTATTGTGTAAATGAATAATAGAAATTCATATGTTGGAATAAAATGTTTTATCGTTAAAAATATAATTTTTAACGTGAATATGAATATAGTGAAAGTAAATAAATAAATATTCATTTACAAACCAGACGGTTTGTTTATGTACACTTATTTGAAGGACATTGATTGGGTCGATAAATTTTACACATCGCCCAACTGCACAAATTAAATATGTGTTTGATTGTTTGAAACCCCACACGGGTGTTGGGAAGAAATTTGAAGTTCACTCATCCTGATTGATTAAATAGGTCAATCGATCGATTGACAGGCTGTTATAAGCGTTAGATATCTATATTTGATGCTTATACAGTGTAGTGCACTTTGGTTGATGGTTGATTATTTTTCAATGCTATTATATACATGTGTTGTATGGAATCCATATAATTAACTTTATATGGTGATTGATTGGGCCTCATTCCAATTTAGAAAATAAAGAATAATATAAAATAACGGTTCATGTGTTGACAGTACTCATCCATTGAGATTGGTCATGTGTTGAACGAAATATTTTGATAATAAAATTCACATCTTTATCAATATAAAATAACGGTTCATGTGTTGACAGTACTCATCCTTTGAGATTGGTCATGTGTTGAACGAAATATTTTGATAATAACAACTATTTTGAAAAAGAAATATTTGAAATAAAATATTTGAAATAGAAATTTATGAAGCCGTGTTGATTAGATTGACGCCATTTTGACGTAAACGATATTTATATCGATTTTATTCATTTTGAAATGAATTGAATATATAACGATTTCGAAATGAATTGAATATATAACGATTTCGAAATGAATTGAATATATAACGATTTCTAAATGAATTGAATATACAACGATTTCGAAATGAATTGAATATATAACGATTTCGAAATGAATTGAATATAAAACGATTTCGAAATGAATTGAATATAAAACGATTTCGAAATGAATTGAATTGAAAACGATTTCGAAATGAATTGAATAGAAAACGATTTCGAAATGAATTGAATTGAAAACGATTTCGAAATGAATTGAATTGAAAACGAATTCAAATTGAATTGAAAGCGAATTGAAATGAATTCAAATTGAATTGAAATTTGAATTGAAAAGAAATGAATTTTAAAACGAATTTATAAAGAAGAATTCAATTTTGATTTGAATTGAAATGGAAGTTGAAATTGCTTTTGAAACGAATTTTAAAACTATTTATATAATTCGTTTTAAATAGAAATCGACGAAATATATATTATATATATTATATATATAATATAATGGCCTGAATAGAACGCGCCGCGCCGCGGCAGTTCGTGAATTTCGACCATTTATTTCAAACGGACATTACGGGAGATCCGACCGTCGGATTCTCCTAAAACCGGAACCGTTGGGTTCGTATCGAAAAGAGCTTTCTAACGAATACTAGAAATTAGAAATCTAACGGTTGGATTTGGAATTATGTCCAAATCAAATTTAAAAAGGTCGCTGTAAGTGCAGTTCGATCGCCGTTGATGGAAATCGACTGTACGGGCCTTGATAAAATTATTAAAAATAGTAATAATTTGTGTAAAATCATAAGAAATGATTTAGAAAGAATTGGGATGAAAAACTCCATATTTGAAAAGATAAAAATAGATTTTTATCGAAATGAACTAGTTTTGAACTAGAATTATAATTCTATTTATTTTTAAATAAATAAATTGAATTCGAAAAGGGTTTTAAAAATAACCAAAATTTCCAATGATTGCATTGGAGTGGATTTGAATCGAAATTGTCTTCGGAATATTTCGATGTTGGAATTCGGGATTATACAGATGTTGTTATGGAAATTTGAAAGATGTAGATATTTATATCGTTATTTCCAATACGACATTTGTTAATCGTAGAATTTGATATTGAATATAAGCCGATATATTTTCTATTCAGAGCCTTATATTGAATATCAAATGTGATTTGGGTTTGTCGTGAATGGTGTCTTCACTAACACTGTTCTTGAACCCAGTTGAGAAAAGATTAAATCTTTTTATTTAGATTTAATGAAGTGTACCAATTAAATAATATTTAATTGGAACTGAATTGATATTGATTTTTGGGTTTATCGTGAACAGTGTTTTAAATAACACTCGTTCTTTAACCCGATAATTAATGAATGTGATTTTGGGTTTATCGTGAACCGTGTTTTAAATGACACTAATTCTTTAACCCAGTCGAAGATTAAAACTAAGTGGAGTTTTAATGAATCTTTAATTAGATTGAAATGATCGAGAATGGAATATCACCAGTTTTGCTCCAGGCGATAGTTAAATCTTTAATTAGATTTGAACGTGAAATGGTAATTGAATTTACCGATAACACCGTGGTGTTAGATATGAAGTATAACCAGTTTTACTTCATGGGATGAATAGGTTGGGATTGGGGAAATTAAAACAAATGATTACTTCGGTAAGTTTCGTTAATCCCGACTAGTTTGAATTGATATTCAAAAATAGATTAAAGAATAAATTCAAGGAATTTATCTTGGATAAATTTAATGGGAACCTTTCCTTATGAATGTGAAATTTAGAAACTAACTGTCGATTAGCCAAGCAGAATGGTTTTCTGGATATTGATCTGATGTTGGTTTCGGCCTTCGGGGTTAATATTTGGGGAATTATTCTCTTGATTAATTTACGGTTAGTGACTGATGAATTGGAATGAGGCGTATGTTGTGTTTGTGTAACACTTATTTAAAATATACGCGAGTTATTCGGAAAGACCGGGTTTATCCCATTCTGAATAACTGATACGACGATAAGTCGAAGATGAAGACGATGGTCGAAGACCGGAGGTCTTCACGTTGTTTGGGTAATTACTGATGATCTTGATTGGGCTGTACACCCAAGAAGATGGAAACAGTTAGTGATCGTCCAGACGTACTTGGAGATCGATGGATATGCGGGGTACTAGGTGCCTCCGGTTTCGTTCAGACCCAGAACGGACTTGCAAATGGACTGTGTGTCTGACATTGGATTTTAGTCCGTGTGATTGATCTCTATTAAATATATATCTGTTTGGCGGCGGAGAATTTATTCTCTTGCTTAACGCCCTTCTCTGAGACGTACGAGCTCAGGGGTTATATATTGATGGATATCAAACGCATGGAGTGAATTTCCTGTGTGGCATGCCTAAGTGGCAATTGATCGAGGCTTCTGTTGAAAAGCAAAGTCTTGTGGTGATGATCAAAGCAAGGCCTTTGTGGCGTAGCTTTGTGTAACGTTTGATTCGCGAGTTTCACACCCGGTATGAACCAAAAACGGGAGACGGACCTCAGGGAGGACTTGCGTTTCTTTCTAGCTAAAAGTGGCGTCAGTGGTTTTACACGCCCTGACGAGTTTGACTTATGTGGTTGTTGCTGTTGCGAGGCGCCTCGGATTGATCGGTCGTTCTCGAACCGATGGAGTCATTTGATGGCTCAATTGCGCCCCAAAGTGCGGGGAAACGTAGTGTTCAGGCATTTTAATCCACATCGGTGGACCGGCCCTGTCGCTCCAAGGGTCACTCGAGCTCTGATCCTGAGACATGGTAGGCTAGATTGTCTCGAATCGGTTGAGGACTATCTTTTGCCTCGGTTCATAGACGGAAATCCAATTTCCAAATACGTGACTTTGCGGTTTTATTTGTAAACCTATATATGGCGACATAGTGGTATGGGACGCTCATGCCGCCTATGATTGATACTTATGATTTGAAGTTGTTTTATACACTATGCTCTTATAATAGTATCAAACGATTTGTTTTAACCGTATCAAGCGTTCTTTGGCTGTTATAAGGGAAAACCCTATCCCCCGGCTTGCGTTGCATTGTGTGATAGGACCTGGGTCTTATAACAGCTTCATTTTTCTTTATTTAGCATTGCGCTGTTTGTTTTATGCACTGGTATTCTTGGGAGAAAACCCGTTCCGTGTTATACGGTGTGGTCCCTTGATTTACCTATCTTTAAAATAAAGATTAATAACTGTTTTAGTTCTCACACCAGTCCCATGACTGACCTGGAGTTTATTGTTTTAACCTAAACTCTGGGTGCCCTTATTTTGACACGGGCAGCTAGTAGTTTTGGTTTTGCAGATTTATATTCACAGGATCCTGGTTTACAGCTGGAACGATATCCGGAAAGCTTTGTATCCGTATATCTCTTCTATTTATGTATTGTATTATTTTCCGCTGCTATGTATTTAAATATAATTTAAATCTCTGATATTTCTGTGTATTATTCATTTATACCTTGTATATTCTTGTAATCTGATGCATTGTTGTAATAAACAGTGAAATGTTCTTTTGTATGCGTTCTGTTTTTTCATGTTCTCAAACGATAAGGCGTTTCGAACGGCCTGGATCGGTTTAGCGACTGGTTCGGACCGAGCGAAATTCCTTGCCGTCACACATATGCGGGTTTTGAATGGTCTTGGTCGATTTTGCGATCGATTAAGTCCGGGCGAAATCCGGGTCGTTACAATTGGTATCAGAGCTTTGGTTTATAGAGCTCGAGAACAAGACGCATTAGAACCGAACGGTTGAATTCATTAGAGATTGGATTAGTAATATCCAATAAGAATAACTCGTTAGAAATGGGATCAGTAGTATCCTATAACGAGTGTTAAGAGTATTATTTATATAGAAAAAAATTTAGTTTTGAAATTTAATCTAATAATACGTATTTGAGTATATTATTTTATTTTGGACAATCGAGTATATAGAGATTTGCATATACGCCTAGCTAGCGTGTATATGAAGCCTCCAATATACTGGATAGATATATCATCATCCTCTAGTCGCCCAGAGATGATTCTGATGATGAGCATGACATCATCAGTGTTTATGTTCGAGTATTCGAATGTGGGATATCTATATTTTTCCAACTGATTGGTATGAGAACCAATACTAGCTAGGATTTATTGTTGTGATTTGCACCGAAATATGATTTTTGACTATATATAAAAGTTATATGTATTTGAAAAGTTAATCACCTAACTGATTGCTGGTTGTGATGTTTGATAATTAGTTTAACTAATTAAAATATTGAAATGAAAATTAATTTAACCAATATGAGAAAGAGTGATAAATTTAGCTTAATCGAATTTAACATTGAACTGAAGTTAAAATTGATTAGAATTGAAAGTTGAGTTGGTTATTTAAACAACTTTTAGCTTCGTTCCTTTTCGAGGACGAAAAGTTCTTAAGTGGGGGAGATTGTAACGACCCGGAATTTTGGGCCGAATTTAAAATTTTTATTTTAATTATTTTAATGGGTTTTTAATATTTAAAATAATATATTTTCTATAATAACGACTACAAATTTATTTTAATCAATGTTAAAACGAATAAATTTTATTTAAATTATAAAAGGAGTTAGAAATAGCGCGGTAGTTTGAAAATTTGAATTTTAAATTTGACTGACTGTACATGATGCGAAATAGAATGGATTTTAGCGAAACCAAAAATATTTAAATCTATTTAACCATATCTTTCCAACGAATCCGAAAAACTGAAATTTCACAATATAAATAGAAAGTTATGGCCAGTTTAAAATTTAGAAAAGTCACTTTAGAATTTATATATATATTAATATAATATATTGGCCTTAAAAATAGTCATTTTTCAAACGACCTCTGTTTTTTACGAAACCACTTTTGTTGGAACCGGAATGTCAAATTATTGCTAGGTTTCAGTTTTTAGAATTTTTAGAATTAGTATGTGAGCATAGCGAAAGAAAATGTGTTTTATTCATTTTAGTCAAATTTAATCGACTGGAAAATGGCCATTTTTCAAACGGTCTCAGAAATCGACGAAATTAGTCTTGTTAGAACCGTATCGTCAAAACATAACTAGAAATAATTTTTCTGTAATTTTTAGAGTCAGTATGTGGCCCCAGTAAATTAAAATGTACGATCAAATTAAATAATTAAATGACTTATATTTTAAATTAAAGAATACAGGCTGAAGACGATCAAACGGGCTGACGGGACCTAGTCCATTGGGTTTGGAACAGGGGTATTTGTTTAGGGACAACATCAATTGGGCTGGATTAGGAGATAACATAAGTTATGGGGCTTTTTGTAAATAAATAGAATTAATAATATTTTACTATTATAAATACATAGGTTTCCAAACCCTAACAAAACGAGAGCCGCCATCCATCGTTCTCGATGGCTGAAAAGCCATAATCATTTCCCCTAAAATTACAGCAATCCAATAATCGAATTCGAAGATTTCCCATTACAAAATCCTTCAGCTTGGCATGCTCTATGATGTAAATGGCTATGATAAAAAACAGTGGAGTTTTGGCCTCGGATTTGCATCTCGAACTGACGCAATTCGAGCGCGTTTTCATGGCGAAGGGGGACCTCGAGATGGGCGATGCTCATGGCATTGATAGTTGATGTGTAGGACTGTCTTGCGGTGGGCTCCGATAGGCGGCGGAGGGGCCAAGGCGTCGGGCGTTGGTGTTTGTTTCCGTCGAGAATTGGGTTGCAGCGTTTACAGAAAAATGATAGAGAAAGAAGAAGGAACCGACGGTTAAAGATTAAATCAAGGGTAATTAAACCCTAAACATTTAATTAATTTTATAATTAAATTATTTAAATGGTTAAACGGTGATATCTTTTTCAAATCTAATCAGAGTCTGATGATTTAAATTTCGTTGGGATCGTATGGACAATATCTACATGATTCTACAAACTAGATCTGAAACAGAGAGATCAGATTTTGGGTCGAAATTCAGATCCAAATAATTCAAATTAAGCCAATGTGAGAAATTCTATTCTTTTATTATATAATTAATATTTGCAAATCATAATTAAGTTTGGAGTGATTTGATCTGTATGTGGTGTGTTCTGTAGATTGTTGAAATTAACATTTATGTTAATTAGAGAACTGGAATAAAACAAATCATCAATTGTTTATTTGATCGATAAAATCAACATTTACTGAATTAGATTAAAACAAATCATCATTTTGTGATCATTAGATTTTTTAATTCAAAAATTTACCATTGTGTTAATTAAAAAAGTAGGGAAAACAGAATCGTCATGTTATGTTCACTAGATTTGTTAATTCCAAATCAGCATTTGGGTTAAGTAGAAAATAGTAAACAAAATTTATCATTTTTGGTTTACTAGTTTAGTTGAAAAACAAAAATACTCATTTGTGTCAAATAGGTTAGTTGGATCAAAAACATTCCTTTTTGTCAAAATAGTTTAGTTGAACAAAAATGAACTTTTGTCAAATTAGAATTATAAAACAAGTATGAAACATTTTTGTCAAAAGAATAGAATTGAGACAAAATTCACATTTTTGTCTAAATAAAAGAGTTGAAACAAAAATAAACATTTTTGTTAAAGAAAAGAGTTGAAACAAAATGTACATTTTGTCAAATGTGATAGTTGAAAACAAAAATTGCATTTTTGTTAAAAGAGATTTGAATTAAAGGAAAAAATACATTTTGTTGAATTAGATCCACAAAATATGATTTGTGATTTATTTGAACTAGGATTAAAAAAAAAATCTTTTTGTTGAATTAGATCAACAAAATATGATTCGTCATTTTTATTGAATTGGCATTGTGAAACAAAATGTCATTTGGTTGAATTAGAATCAAAAAATAGAATTGTCACTTTTGTTGAATTAGAATCAACAAAATAAAATTGCCATTCTTGTTGAATTAGAATTGACATAATAAAATGCCATTTGGTTGAATTAGAAATGTTAGAATCAAAATGTCATTTTGTTAGAATATTGTTGTGATAAATACATATGTCATTTTGTTAGAATATTGTCATGACAAATATATATGTCATTTTGTTGGAATATTGTAACAACCCGTAAAATGTGAGCCAGTTTGAAATTTTTATTTTGGCCATTTTAGCGAGTTTTGATTATTTAAAATGAATTATTTTAAATAATAACGACGAGAAAATTTAATTCAAATGGAATTCGACGTATATATTATATACGCCGTCGTTAGAATATAAATAATTATATATAATTATAAATAGAATTGAAAATGGCGCGGTAGTTCGATAATTCGATTTCAAACTTCAATTGAATGTACCGGGTGCAAAACAATCCGGATTTTAGTGAAACCAAAAATAATGGAATCTAATAGTGAATATCTTTCTAACGAATCCGAAAAATCAAGATTTCATATCAGGAATCAAAAGATATGTCCAGTTGAAATTTCTGAATAGTCGCTATGGAATTCAGACCCTTAAAAATGGACATTTTGCAAACGAGCTCGGATTTCGACGAAACCACTTTCGTTGGGTCCGTGATGTTAAGTTATTGCTAGATTCCAAATTTCATAATTTTTCGAATCAATATGTGAGCGTGGCATAGGAAAACGTGTTTTGACCATTTCAGTTGATTTTAATCGACTGGAAATTGGCCATTTTTCTAACGGTCTCAGAATTCGACGAAACTAGTTTTGTTAGGACCGTATCGTCAATACGAAGCTAGAAAATATTTTTCTGGAATTTTTCTAGTTAGTATGTGACCCCGGTAATTTGAAATGTACGTTTAAAATTCAATATAGTGATTTAAATGTAAATTAAAAGGAAACTGATCGAAACGGTCGATTCAGCTTGCGGTACATATCCCATTGTGTTCGGAATGGGGGTGAAACGCTATGGGCGACAGGCGGTGGGCCTCGTTTCGAGGTCTTATGAAAAAGTCAACTTTAGGTTGAATTAAATAATAATAAAATAAAATAAAAAAAAAGGGAAATCCCCTTTCCTTTATCTCTGGCCCCCCCCCCCCCTAATTTTCATTTAAATCGAATCGAAAAAAAAAAGGAAAAAAAAAAGGAGTGAACCCTCGATGACCAGTCGCCCCACCTGGAGGACCTCGCCGCCGCCTAGGGCAGGCGCACCCCCTCCGACCTCCTGACCTCGCGCCTTCCTCTCCCCTCGCGCTCATCTCCTTCCTCCCTTCGAATCGAAGACGCAAACGCCAGAGCCTCCCCCCACCGTGACGACCGCCGACGAATTGAAGGCCGCCAGCCCCCCCACCTCCTCGCGATGGCCCGCCACCCCACCACGCTGCGCCCCGGCACCAACCGCCACCTCCGGCAACGTCCCCCCCCCCTTCTCTCTCTCACGCAGTAAGTATTTATTTATTTTTTTTATTTATTTATTTTATAAAACCTGATTTTAAATATTTTTAAAACCTGATTTTAAATATTTTTAAAAACTGATTATAAAATATTTTTAAAAACTGATTTTAAACCATTTTTAAAAACTGATTTTAAACCATTTTTAAAAAACTGATTTTAAAGCATTGTAAAAACTGATTTTTTTTATTATTTTAGATTTTAAAACTGAAATTTATAAATGATTTTAAAAACTAATTTAAAATGATTTTTAAAAACTGATTTAAAATGAAAATAAAAATCATACTTTTAAAAGGAGAAAAGACGGGATATTTATTATGTAAAAGGAGCAAGACATGATTTTTATATTTTTAAAGTAATAAAAATATGATTTTTATATTTTTAAAGTATTAAAAATATAATCTTTCATATAGTAGAAGGGTAAAAATGTGATTTTTATGGGTGTAGAGAGTTAAAAATATAATTTTTACATGATCGGGATATTAAAAATGTCACCTTTATATATGTAGAAAAATAAAAATGAGATTTTTATAAAGATGAAATCTTTAAATTTGAAAAAGCAAAGTCCACGTTTTTATAAAGGCGAAATCTTTTTATATAGTAGCGTAAATAAAAATTCGATTTTTATATAAAGAACTTTGAAATAAAAATTCGATTTTTATATAAAGAACTTTGAAATAAAAATTCGATTTTTATATAAAGAACTTTGAAATAAAAATTCGATTTTTATATAAAGAACTTTGAAATAAAAATTCGATTTTTATATATTGAATAACATAGTAAAAATTCGATTTTTACATTTGTAGTGAAAGCAGCAACGAAGGTGACAAAAAGGCGAAAAGACGAAGACTTCTGCAAATGTAGAGCCGTGGAGCTAGGATAGCTATAGGTGAGAATTTCTCACCTTTCAATTTAATTTTTCTAGTTATATATATATACTAGGATGCAGACGGTGCTTATTAGAAGCACCCGACACCCGTCCACAAACCATGGACTTGTTTGATTGGTTGTGTAGTTGGTTAGATTATTTGATTTGGATTCGATTGTTTTGGTGAGATGAAATTGATTTGATTGATGTGTGAATGGCGTGGGCCTTCACTAGACCGGGGATAAGGCTAGGCCTTGTCCCGTTTCGAGTATCGTGCCGTTATGCCGCCGAAATTTTCTAAAATATGTTAGAAAATAAAAATATCATTTTATTGTGTAAATGAATTGAATAGAAATTCATAGGTTGAAATAAAATGTTTTATCGTTAAAAATATAAATTTTAACGTGAATGTGAATAAATGAATAGTTATAAACAAATCGGCCGATTTGTTTGCATATACACTGATTTGACTGATATTGATTGGGTCGATAAATTTTACACATCGCCCAACTGCACAAATAAAATCTGTGTTTGATTGTTTGAAACCCCACACGGGTGTTGGGATGAAATTTGAAGTTCACTCATCCTGATTGATTGAATATGTCGATCGATTGATTGACAGGCTGTTATAGGCGTTGAATATCTATATTTGATGCCTTTACAGTGTAGTGCACTTTGGTTGATGGTTGATTATTTTCAATGTTATTATATACATGTGTTGTATGAAAATCCATATAATTAACTTTATATGGTAATTGATTGGGCCTCATTCCAATCGTGAAAATAAAGAATATTTTTATAATAAGAAATATTTGAAATAGAAATATTCGAAATGGAATATTTGAAAATTTCAATATATGAAGCCGTGTTGATTAGATGCGCCATTTTGACGTGAACGATATTTTTATCGATTTTATTCCTTTTGAAATGGATATTGAAAAGTAATTTTGAAATCAAATATTTCGAAATGAATTGAATTGAAAACGATTTCGAAATGAATTGAATTGAAAACGATTTCGAAATGAATTGAATTGAAAACGATTTCGAAATGAATTGAATTGAAAACGAATTCGAAATGAATTGAATTGAAAACGAATTCGAAATGAATTGAATTGAAAACGAATTCGAAATGAATTGAATTGAAAACGAATTCGAAATGAATTGAATTGAAAACGATTTCGAAATGAATTGAATTGAAAATGAATTCAAATTGAATTGAAATTTGAATTGAATTGAAATTTGAATTGAATTGAAATGAATTTTAAAACGGATTTATAAGGAAGGATTCAATTTTGCTTTGAATTGAAATGGAAGTTGAAATAGGTTTTGAAACGATTTTAAAACTATTTATATAATTCGTTTTAAATAAGAATCGACGAAGTATATATTATATATTATATATATAATATAATGGCCTAAATAGAACGCGCCGCGCCGCGGCAGTTCGTGAATTTCGACCATTTATTTCAAACGGACATTGCGGGAGATCCGACCGTCGGATTCTCCTAAAACCGGAACCGTTGGGTTCGTATCGAAAAGAGCTTTCTAATGAATGTTAGAAATTTGAAATCTAACGGTTGGATTTGGAATTATGTCCAAATCAAATTCGAAAAAGGTCGCTGTAAGTGCAGTTCGATGGCCATTGATGGAAATCGACTGTACGGGCCTTGATAAAATTATTAAAAATAGTAATAATTTGTGTAAAATCATAAGAAATGATTTAGAAAGAATTGGGATGAAAAACTCCATATTTGAAAAGATAAAAATAGGTTTTTATCGAAATGAACTAGTTTTGAACTAGAATTATAATTCTATTTATTTTTAAATAAATAAATTGAATTCGAAAAGGGTTTTAAAAGTAACCAAAATTCCAATGATTGCATTGGAGTGGATTTGAATCGAAATTGTCTTCGGAATATTTCGATGTTGGAATTCGTGATTATACAGGTGTTGTTATGGAAATTTGAAAGATATATATGTATATCGTTATTTCCAATACGACATTTGTTAGTCGTAGAATTCGATATTGAATATAAGCCGATATATTTTCTATTCAGAGCCTTGTATTGAATATCGAATGTGATTTGGGTTTGTCGTGAATGGTGTCTTCATTAACACTGTTCTTGAACCCAGTTGAGAAATGATTAAATCTTTTTATTTAGATTTAATGAAGTGTACCAATTAAATAACATTTAATTGGAATTGAATTGATATTGATTTTTGGGTTTATCGTGAACAGTGTTTTAAATAACACTTGTTCTTTAACCCGATAATTAATGAACGTGATTTGGGTTTGTCGTGAATGGTGTCTTCACTAACACTCTTCTTGAACCCAAGTGAGAAAAGATTAAATCTTTTTATTCAGATTTAATGAAGTGTACCAATTAAATAACATTTAATTGGAATTGAATCGATATTGATTTTTGGGTTTATCGTGGACAGTGTTTTAAATAACACTCGTTCTTTAACCCGACGATTAATGAATGTGATTTTGGGTTTATCGTGAACCGTGTTTTTAAATGACACTGATTCTTTAACCCAGTCAAAAGATTAAAACTAAGTGGAGTTTTAATGAATCTTTAATTAGATTGAAAAGATCGAGAATGGAGTATCACCAGTTTTTGCTCCAGGCGATAGTTAAATCTTTAATTGGATTTGAACGTGAAATTTAGAAACTAACTGTCGGTTAGCCAAGCAGAATGGTTTTCTGGATATTGATCTGATGTTGGTTTCGGCCTTCGGGGTTAATATTTGGGGAATTATTCTCTTGATTAATTTACGGTTAGTGACTAATGAATTGGAATGAGGCGTATGTTGTGTTTGTGTAACACTTATTTAAAATATACGCGAGTTATTCGGAAAGACCGGGTTTATCCCATTCTGAATAACTGATACGACGATAAGTCGAAGATGAAGACGATGGTCGAAGACCGGAGGTCTTCACGTCGTTTGGGTGATAACTGATGATCTTGATTGGGCTGTACACCCAAGAAGATGGAAACAGTTAGTGATCGTCCAGACGTACTTGGAGATCGATGGATATGCGGGGTACTAGGTGCCTCCGGTTTCGTTCAGGCCCAGAACGGACTTGTAAATGGACTGTGTGTCTGACATTGGATTTCATTCTGTGTGACTGATATCGGTTGCATAGAGTGGTTTGCCTGTGTGGCATGCTAAGATGCAAATGATCAAGGCTTCTGTTGAAAAGCAAAGTCTTGTGGTGATGATCAAAGCACGGCCTTTGTGGCGTAGCTTTGTGTAACGTTTACTTCGCGAGTTTCACACCCGGTATGAACCAAAAACGGGAGAAAGGACCTCAGGGAGGGCCTGCGTTTCTTCCTAGTTAGAAGTGGCGTCAGTGGTTTTACACGCCCTGACGAGTTTGACTTATGTGGTTGTTGCTGTTGCGAGGCGCCTCGGATTGATCGGTCGTTCTCGAACCGATGGAGTCATTTAGTGGCTCATTTACGCCCCAAAGGGCGGGGAAACGTAGTGTTCAGGCATTTTAATCCACAGCGGTGGACCGGCCCTGTCGCTCCTAGGGTCACTCGAGCTCTGATCCTGAGGCTGGGGCTAGGCAGTCTCGAATCGATTGAGGACTATCTTTTGCCTCGGTTCATAGATGGAAATCCAATTTCCAAATACGAGACTCTGCGGTTTTGATTGTATATCCTATATATGGCGACATAGTGGGATGGGGCGCTTATGCTGCCTATGATTGATACTTATGATTTGAAGTTGTTTTATACACTATGCACTTATTATAGTATCAAATGATTTGTTTTAAACGTATCAAGCATTCTTTGGCTGTTATAAGGGAAAACCCTATCCCCCGGTTTGCGTTGCATTGTGTGATAGGAACTGGGTCTTATAACAGCTTCATCTTTCTTTATTTAGCATTGCGCTGCTGTTTTATGCACTGGTATTCTTGGGAGGAAACCCGTTCCGTGTTATACGGCGTGGTCCCTTGATTTACCTAACTTTTAAAATAAAGAATAATAACTATTTTAGTTCTCACACCAGTCACATGACTGACCTGGAGTTTATTGTTTTAACCTAAACTCTGGGTGCCCTTATTTTGACACGGGCAGCTAGTAGTTTTGGTTTTGCAGATTTATATTCACAGGATCCTGGTTTACAGCTGGAACGATATCCGGAAAGCTTTGTATCCGTATATCTTCTTCTAGTTGTGTATTGTATTATTTTCCGCTGCGATGTATTTAAATGTAATTTAAATCTCTGATATTTCTGTGTAATATTCTTTTATACTCTGCATATTCTTGTAATCTGATGCATCGTTGTAATATACAATGAAATGTTCTTTTATATGCATTCTGTTGTGGCTTGTTCTCGAACTATCCGACGCTTTCCTTTACGGGGAAGTTGCGGGTCTTCACATTTGGTATCAGAGCTTTGGTTTACAAAGCAGAGAACAAGGCACATTAGAAACATACGAAAGAGTTCATCAGATATTGGATTAGCAATATCCAATGAGAATGACTCGTTAGAGATAGGATCGGTAGTATCCTAGAACGGGTGTGAAGAGTATATTTTTCTAATGAAAACAAACTTTTGTTTTGAAAATTTAAATCAATTATTCGTATTTGATTATCCATTTATATTGATGTGGACAATCCAGTATATATAGATTTTGCGTATACGTCTGATCCGCGTGTATTCGAAATTTTAATATATTGGATAGATATAGCATCACACTCTAGTCGCCCGAAGATGGTACTGATGATTGTCATGACATCATCAGTATTTATGTTCGTGTCTCGAAGGTGTGATTCTCTATATATTTCCATTAGGCTGGTGTGAGAACCCAAAACTTATATATAGCTAGAATACATCGTTGTGATTTGGCATCAAAAACATGATTTTTGTATATATATCAAATTATGAATTTGAAACGTTAAATTCACTAATTGATTGATGTTTGTGTTGTTTGTTTAGTTGTTTGCTAATTTTTAACCATTTATGCCTAATTTAACCAAATATTGATTGTATTGAAAATTGGTCGCGTTTGCTTGCATATACATATACTTATATTGAACAGGTCATAGCAAGGAGGCTAGAGCAGAGAATAAAATTTGTTTGCCCGACAAATAGGTACATGTTTACTACATAATTTCCTGTTTTGTTTGGGTGATGATGATTTTGTGAGCCTATTGGCTAGCCGCTTGGCTTTTTCTTTTTCTTTTTGAGATCTGAAGGACCGGGAACGCTATTTGCAATTTCCCGATGCTCCCATTGCAGGGGAGGTTATGGCGAAATTTTTCAAAAATTTAGGGAGTTAGCCAAATTTTTGAAATTTTGAAAATTCTCAGAAACTAAAGAGTTGGAGAATGGAAGCCTGATCGATCGTAGAGCTGAATAATCAAACCACTTTCGACTTTGTTCCTTTTCGGGGACGAAAAGTTTTAAGTGGGGGAGATTGTAACAACCCGTAAAATGTGAGCCAGTTTGAAATTTTTATTTTGGCCATTTTAGCGAGTTTTGATTATTTAAAATGAATTATTTTAAATAATAACGACGAGAAAATTTAATTCAAATGGAATTCGACGTATATATTATATACGCCGTCGTTAGAATATAAATAATTATATATAATTATAAATAGAATTGAAAATGGCGCGGTAGTTCGATAATTCGATTTCAAACTTCAATTGAATGTACCGGGTGCAAAACAATCCGGATTTTAGTGAAACCAAAAATAATGGAATCTAATAGTGAATATCTTTCTAACGAATCCGAAAAATCAAGATTTCATATCAGGAATCAAAAGATATGTCCAGTTGAAATTTCTGAATAGTCGCTATGGAATTCAGACCCTTAAAAATGGACATTTTGCAAACGAGCTCGGATTTCGACGAAACCACTTTCGTTGGGTCCGTGATGTTAAGTTATTGCTAGATTCCAAATTTCATAATTTTTCGAATCAATATGTGAGCGTGGCATAGGAAAACGTGTTTTGACCATTTCAGTTGATTTTAATCGACTGGAAATTGGCCATTTTTCTAACGGTCTCAGAATTCGACGAAACTAGTTTTGTTAGGACCGTATCGTCAATACGAAGCTAGAAAATATTTTTCTGGAATTTTTCTAGTTAGTATGTGACCCCGGTAATTTGAAATGTACGTTTAAAATTCAATATAGTGATTTAAATGTAAATTAAAAGGAAACTGATCGAAACGGTCGATTCAGCTTGCGGTACATATCCCATTGTGTTCGGAATGGGGGTGAAACGCTATGGGCGACAGGCGGTGGGCCTCGTTTCGAGGTCTTATGAAAAAGTCAACTTTAGGTTGAATTAAATAATAATAAAATAAAATAAAAAAAAAGGGAAATCCCCTTTCCTTTATCTCTGGCCCCCCCCCCCCCTAATTTTCATTTAAATCGAATCGAAAAAAAAAAGGAAAAAAAAAAAGGAGTGAACCCTCGATGACCAGTCGCCCCACCTGGAGGACCTCGCCGCCGCCTAGGGCAGGCGCACCCCCTCCGACCTCCTGACCTCGCGCCTTCCTCTCCCCTCGCGCTCATCTCCTTCCTCCCTTCGAATCGAAGACGCAAACGCCAGAGCCTCCCCCCACCGTGACGACCGCCGACGAATTGAAGGCCGCCAGCCCCCCCACCTCCTCGCGATGGCCCGCCACCCCACCACGCTGCGCCCCGGCACCAACCGCCACCTCCGGCAACGTCCCCCCCCCCTTCTCTCTCTCACGCAGTAAGTATTTATTTATTTTTTTTATTTATTTATTTTATAAAACCTGATTTTAAATATTTTTAAAACCTGATTTTAAATATTTTTAAAAACTGATTATAAAATATTTTTAAAAACTGATTTTAAACCATTTTTAAAAACTGATTTTAAACCATTTTTAAAAAACTGATTTTAAAGCATTGTAAAAACTGATTTTTTTTATTATTTTAGATTTTAAAACTGAAATTTATAAATGATTTTAAAAACTAATTTAAAATGATTTTTAAAAACTGATTTAAAATGAAAATAAAAATCATACTTTTAAAAGGAGAAAAGACGGGATATTTATTATGTAAAAGGAGCAAGACATGATTTTTATATTTTTAAAGTAATAAAAATATGATTTTTATATTTTTAAAGTATTAAAAATATAATCTTTCATATAGTAGAAGGGTAAAAATGTGATTTTTATGGGTGTAGAGAGTTAAAAATATAATTTTTACATGATCGGGATATTAAAAATGTCACCTTTATATATGTAGAAAAATAAAAATGAGATTTTTATAAAGATGAAATCTTTAAATTTGAAAAAGCAAAGTCCACGTTTTTATAAAGGCGAAATCTTTTTATATAGTAGCGTAAATAAAAATTCGATTTTTATATAAAGAACTTTGAAATAAAAATTCGATTTTTATATAAAGAACTTTGAAATAAAAATTCGATTTTTATATAAAGAACTTTGAAATAAAAATTCGATTTTTATATAAAGAACTTTGAAATAAAAATTCGATTTTTATATATTGAATAACATAGTAAAAATTCGATTTTTACATTTGTAGTGAAAGCAGCAACGAAGGTGACAAAAAGGCGAAAAGACGAAGACTTCTGCAAATGTAGAGCCGTGGAGCTAGGATAGCTATAGGTGAGAATTTCTCACCTTTCAATTTAATTTTTCTAGTTATATATATATACTAGGATGCAGACGGTGCTTATTAGAAGCACCCGACACCCGTCCACAAACCATGGACTTGTTTGATTGGTTGTGTAGTTGGTTAGATTATTTGATTTGGATTCGATTGTTTTGGTGAGATGAAATTGATTTGATTGATGTGTGAATGGCGTGGGCCTTCACTAGACCGGGGATAAGGCTAGGCCTTGTCCCGTTTCGAGTATCGTGCCGTTATGCCGCCGAAATTTTCTAAAATATGTTAGAAAATAAAAATATCATTTTATTGTGTAAATGAATTGAATAGAAATTCATAGGTTGAAATAAAATGTTTTATCGTTAAAAATATAAATTTTAACGTGAATGTGAATAAATGAATAGTTATAAACAAATCGGCCGATTTGTTTGCATATACACTGATTTGACTGATATTGATTGGGTCGATAAATTTTACACATCGCCCAACTGCACAAATAAAATCTGTGTTTGATTGTTTGAAACCCCACACGGGTGTTGGGATGAAATTTGAAGTTCACTCATCCTGATTGATTGAATATGTCGATCGATTGATTGACAGGCTGTTATAGGCGTTGAATATCTATATTTGATGCCTTTACAGTGTAGTGCACTTTGGTTGATGGTTGATTATTTTCAATGTTATTATATACATGTGTTGTATGAAAATCCATATAATTAACTTTATATGGTAATTGATTGGGCCTCATTCCAATCGTGAAAATAAAGAATATTTTTATAATAAGAAATATTTGAAATAGAAATATTCGAAATGGAATATTTGAAAATTTCAATATATGAAGCCGTGTTGATTAGATGCGCCATTTTGACGTGAACGATATTTTTATCGATTTTATTCCTTTTGAAATGGATATTGAAAAGTAATTTTGAAATCAAATATTTCGAAATGAATTGAATTGAAAACGATTTCGAAATGAATTGAATTGAAAACGATTTCGAAATGAATTGAATTGAAAACGATTTCGAAATGAATTGAATTGAAAACGAATTCGAAATGAATTGAATTGAAAACGAATTCGAAATGAATTGAATTGAAAACGAATTCGAAATGAATTGAATTGAAAACGAATTCGAAATGAATTGAATTGAAAACGATTTCGAAATGAATTGAATTGAAAATGAATTCAAATTGAATTGAAATTTGAATTGAATTGAAATTTGAATTGAATTGAAATGAATTTTAAAACGGATTTATAAGGAAGGATTCAATTTTGCTTTGAATTGAAATGGAAGTTGAAATAGGTTTTGAAACGATTTTAAAACTATTTATATAATTCGTTTTAAATAAGAATCGACGAAGTATATATTATATATTATATATATAATATAATGGCCTAAATAGAACGCGCCGCGCCGCGGCAGTTCGTGAATTTCGACCATTTATTTCAAACGGACATTGCGGGAGATCCGACCGTCGGATTCTCCTAAAACCGGAACCGTTGGGTTCGTATCGAAAAGAGCTTTCTAATGAATGTTAGAAATTTGAAATCTAACGGTTGGATTTGGAATTATGTCCAAATCAAATTCGAAAAAGGTCGCTGTAAGTGCAGTTCGATGGCCATTGATGGAAATCGACTGTACGGGCCTTGATAAAATTATTAAAAATAGTAATAATTTGTGTAAAATCATAAGAAATGATTTAGAAAGAATTGGGATGAAAAACTCCATATTTGAAAAGATAAAAATAGGTTTTTATCGAAATGAACTAGTTTTGAACTAGAATTATAATTCTATTTATTTTTAAATAAATAAATTGAATTCGAAAAGGGTTTTAAAAGTAACCAAAATTCCAATGATTGCATTGGAGTGGATTTGAATCGAAATTGTCTTCGGAATATTTCGATGTTGGAATTCGTGATTATACAGGTGTTGTTATGGAAATTTGAAAGATATATATGTATATCGTTATTTCCAATACGACATTTGTTAGTCGTAGAATTCGATATTGAATATAAGCCGATATATTTTCTATTCAGAGCCTTGTATTGAATATCGAATGTGATTTGGGTTTGTCGTGAATGGTGTCTTCATTAACACTGTTCTTGAACCCAGTTGAGAAATGATTAAATCTTTTTATTTAGATTTAATGAAGTGTACCAATTAAATAACATTTAATTGGAATTGAATTGATATTGATTTTTGGGTTTATCGTGAACAGTGTTTTAAATAACACTTGTTCTTTAACCCGATAATTAATGAACGTGATTTGGGTTTGTCGTGAATGGTGTCTTCACTAACACTCTTCTTGAACCCAAGTGAGAAAAGATTAAATCTTTTTATTCAGATTTAATGAAGTGTACCAATTAAATAACATTTAATTGGAATTGAATCGATATTGATTTTTGGGTTTATCGTGGACAGTGTTTTAAATAACACTCGTTCTTTAACCCGACGATTAATGAATGTGATTTTGGGTTTATCGTGAACCGTGTTTTTAAATGACACTGATTCTTTAACCCAGTCAAAAGATTAAAACTAAGTGGAGTTTTAATGAATCTTTAATTAGATTGAAAAGATCGAGAATGGAGTATCACCAGTTTTTGCTCCAGGCGATAGTTAAATCTTTAATTGGATTTGAACGTGAAATTTAGAAACTAACTGTCGGTTAGCCAAGCAGAATGGTTTTCTGGATATTGATCTGATGTTGGTTTCGGCCTTCGGGGTTAATATTTGGGGAATTATTCTCTTGATTAATTTACGGTTAGTGACTAATGAATTGGAATGAGGCGTATGTTGTGTTTGTGTAACACTTATTTAAAATATACGCGAGTTATTCGGAAAGACCGGGTTTATCCCATTCTGAATAACTGATACGACGATAAGTCGAAGATGAAGACGATGGTCGAAGACCGGAGGTCTTCACGTCGTTTGGGTGATAACTGATGATCTTGATTGGGCTGTACACCCAAGAAGATGGAAACAGTTAGTGATCGTCCAGACGTACTTGGAGATCGATGGATATGCGGGGTACTAGGTGCCTCCGGTTTCGTTCAGGCCCAGAACGGACTTGTAAATGGACTGTGTGTCTGACATTGGATTTCATTCTGTGTGACTGATATCGGTTGCATAGAGTGGTTTGCCTGTGTGGCATGCTAAGATGCAAATGATCAAGGCTTCTGTTGAAAAGCAAAGTCTTGTGGTGATGATCAAAGCACGGCCTTTGTGGCGTAGCTTTGTGTAACGTTTACTTCGCGAGTTTCACACCCGGTATGAACCAAAAACGGGAGAAAGGACCTCAGGGAGGGCCTGCGTTTCTTCCTAGTTAGAAGTGGCGTCAGTGGTTTTACACGCCCTGACGAGTTTGACTTATGTGGTTGTTGCTGTTGCGAGGCGCCTCGGATTGATCGGTCGTTCTCGAACCGATGGAGTCATTTAGTGGCTCATTTACGCCCCAAAGGGCGGGGAAACGTAGTGTTCAGGCATTTTAATCCACAGCGGTGGACCGGCCCTGTCGCTCCTAGGGTCACTCGAGCTCTGATCCTGAGGCTGGGGCTAGGCAGTCTCGAATCGATTGAGGACTATCTTTTGCCTCGGTTCATAGATGGAAATCCAATTTCCAAATACGAGACTCTGCGGTTTTGATTGTATATCCTATATATGGCGACATAGTGGGATGGGGCGCTTATGCTGCCTATGATTGATACTTATGATTTGAAGTTGTTTTATACACTATGCACTTATTATAGTATCAAATGATTTGTTTTAAACGTATCAAGCATTCTTTGGCTGTTATAAGGGAAAACCCTATCCCCCGGTTTGCGTTGCATTGTGTGATAGGAACTGGGTCTTATAACAGCTTCATCTTTCTTTATTTAGCATTGCGCTGCTGTTTTATGCACTGGTATTCTTGGGAGGAAACCCGTTCCGTGTTATACGGCGTGGTCCCTTGATTTACCTAACTTTTAAAATAAAGAATAATAACTATTTTAGTTCTCACACCAGTCACATGACTGACCTGGAGTTTATTGTTTTAACCTAAACTCTGGGTGCCCTTATTTTGACACGGGCAGCTAGTAGTTTTGGTTTTGCAGATTTATATTCACAGGATCCTGGTTTACAGCTGGAACGATATCCGGAAAGCTTTGTATCCGTATATCTTCTTCTAGTTGTGTATTGTATTATTTTCCGCTGCGATGTATTTAAATGTAATTTAAATCTCTGATATTTCTGTGTAATATTCTTTTATACTCTGCATATTCTTGTAATCTGATGCATCGTTGTAATATACAATGAAATGTTCTTTTATATGCATTCTGTTGTGGCTTGTTCTCGAACTATCCGACGCTTTCCTTTACGGGGAAGTTGCGGGTCTTCACAAATATTGTCATGTAAATAAAAATGTCCTTTATTTAGAATTGTGATATGTTAAATAAAAATTGTCTTTTATTTAGAATAATATACACTGTACAAATAAAAGTGTTGAAACATAAAAAGATTACATTTTTATGTAAAGTATAGTTCGTGAAAAATTTACATTTTATAGATTAAAATGTTGAAACATCAAAAATTACATTTTTAATGTAAAGATAAAATATATATATAAATATTCATATATAGAATAAAATTAGTGAAACATTAAAATTTACAATTTTAATGTAAAGATGGAATTATGTAAAATATTCATCGTGTGGATTAAAATCGTGAAACATTAAAATTTACATTTTTAATGTACTGAATGAATATATATGAAATATTCATTATATGACTGTAAATGTTGAAACATTAAAATTTACATTTTTAATATAATGAATGGATATATATAAAATATTCATTATGAGACTATAAATGTTGAAACAATAAAATTGACATGTTATGGTTGATTTATTGAATAGATTGTGCTCGACCAGTTTAGTAGCAAAATATGTTTTACATTTAACATTGGGTGGGTAGAAATGTAAGTATGCTAACACCTTGTGAATCACTTCACGATTTGACTATAAGGTGTTTAGCGATATTGTTTATTTCAAAAATTAATGAATGATTTTGAAATGTGATTTTCTTAAGTAACGAGAAGAATTATTCCCGATTTTGGACATGGAATGTTTTATAAAATATTTTATGAAACAGAAAGGATTTCGAGGACTACACCCGATGATTTCGAAATGATTTGAAAGTAGAAATCTATATAGATTTGATTATACTTGTGATTATGTTTTGAAATGATTTTCCCTACTTCGGGATATAAAATGATTTAACAAGTATGTGGCTAGAGATCGGGTGACCCAAGAGCGAATAGAAGTGGTGGACGGTGCATATTATCCCCCATAGGTGGGATGGTGCATCGTTAGTGTAGCCTGCCCCTAGATGGGAGGTGCGCACACAGACACACACACGCGCACACACACACACACACACACACACACACACACACACACATATATATATATATATTGGTTAGGGCACGCACTACCTGGTGTAATGACCCACATTGGCAGAGGTATTATAATTAATTTATTTAATTATTGAAATGGTGGTTTAGAGAATTAAATGGTCGTGGAATTAAATAATGGTGAATATTAAATAATATATTTAATTCTGAAATAATCAGAATTGGCTGAAATGGTGATATGGTGTGAACTGGATCATCTGTGATATTAAATTCAGTTTAGAATTGAATTAGAATAACGAATATATTATTTAAAACGACAGTTTGAACGTATAATTATATTATAATTAAAATAGAGCTCGAAACGACGCGACAGTTCGCTATTTGGCGATTTGAACTTCAACTGAATGTATAGGGTTCGTTTTAAATCGGATTTCTGTGAAACAAGAAACGTACGGAGCTGGTGGAGTATATCTTTCTAGTGGAAGAGAAAATCGGGATTTCGTCGTGTAGATTTTGAGATATGTCCAAATCAAATTTTAAAATAGTCGCTATAGAATCGTTTATCGACTGTAACGGTTGATTCGATATAACTAGAGATAGGGTTTGAATTTAGACAAGGTTCTTTTGGGAAATAGTGATAATTTAATTTTTAGAATTTTATTGTAATTTTTAATTAATTAAATAAGCAACTGTTTATTTGGAGTATGTGGCACCCTGTATCGACATTTTGGGGTTTCACAATATAAGTTGATCTACCGGTATTATTATATATTTTGGATCGTGACACCGAGCTCATCACAACGGTATACTTATTTCTGTCATTTGCTGTCCGGATGAGGACAGAACCTCATATAGAAGAGTCAGCAGAATGTCAGAACAAATATCCTAACTGATTTCAGTGACCAAACAAAGGCCACGTTCATTCTTTTCAACAGCTAGTTTCTTTGGCTAAGGATCATACACGTCTCTTTTCCCTTGGCTAATGATCATACACGTTACTTCGCTCCCGCCCTGTCACTTGGTAAATTAGACAACGAAGCCTTCTCCCTATATATATATAAAATAAGGGCCAGGAATGGTTTTGTTTTTTTCTCTCTTCTTCTTGAAAATTTTCCACTCACGCATAAACGAAATGGAGACATTTTTCAATACCTCCCAGCAGCAAGTGATTCCATGCGATGCGCATGAGGTATGAGGCGCCAGCAGTGTAACACCCCACACCCGCTACGGTCACTCACTAAGGGAATGCCATAACATCGGTGGAGTATTTTAAGTGAATATAGAACAGAAAAATTACAACAAGACAGATATAAGTAATACTTGAGAATTTAAAACATCATTTCATTTCAGCGGAAAGTAAAACATGTTTGGTTACACCAAAACCATAAACAAGAGTCAAGTACATAATATCCATCCTGATAAAACAAAAGTACATAATCCCACTACATAACTTAATAGCCATAATAGAAAAGATAAACTGAGCTTTACATCCACGGTCCAAGCTCCAAAAGATAGATAAAGCAGTCTGATCAAAGCCCACTAGTGCTAGGCCCACTCTGAAAACCTGAGGGTTGGGAAAAAGATAAAAAAACAACGGGGTCAGACATAAGTCTGAGCGAGTCCTATAACCTTAACAATACAATCATTAAAGTAATTAGGGTATGATATAAACAAGGTACGGTACCTCTAGGGATAATGACTACACTAAGTAGCCAACTAAAAACAGGATGTACTAAGATAACCGAAAAGACGCATTTACCCACCCAAGGATAATTACTACACTGCACCATCCCAGATCTACCCACCCAAGGGTAGTTCCTACACTGCACCACACCAGTTCTACCCTCCCAAGGGTAATTCTTACTTAAGGTGTGAACTTGCATAGCATGTCACATGTTAACTTGCATATAACCAAACACATAACTTGCATAACATGTTACATATGAACTTGCATATAATCATGCACATAACTTGCATATAACCAAACACATAACTTGCATAACATGTTACATATGAACTTGCATATAATCATGCACATAACTTGCATTACATGTTACATATGAACTTTCATATAATCATGCACATAACCTGCATATAACCAAACACATAACTTGCATAACATGTTACATATGAACTTGCATATAATCATGCACATAACTTGCATTACATGTTACATATGAACTTGCATATAATCTCACATATAGCTTGCATAACATGTTACATATGAACTTGCATATAATCTCACATATAGTTTGCATAACATGTTACTTATGAATCAATGTTCAACATAGTGTTTTGCATAATGAGCATCATAAAGCATAGCATTAAACTTGCATAACATATAGCATAAAACTCGCAAAACACACAACATACACTATACTAAACTTGCATAAACACATTGATCCACAAACATAGCCATATCTTATCATATCCTATCATAATCAATTTAACAATTGATTATTAAGGCTATAGAAACTCACCACTAAACTCCAATTAGCAAACCCTTGCCAAAAATCACCCAAAAACTCTAGCCTTGAAAATAAAGCTTGCGACTTGATGATGAATGCAAGCTAATGATCACTTATACAACTTAAAAATGCTTGTATGAACATGAAAGCCTTCATAGAAATAGTTTAGAAAGAGGATGGAGGCTAGGGTTTTGAGTGGAGGCCATGATCATAGAAAATTTTGGCATAGTTTAGTTAGAGGATAGGATTATGATCATTTAGGGCTAGCTTAGGGTCTTATTTATAGATTAGGCAAGTGTTTTAGGCCATTAGATTAACCCTAAATTAGATTAGGACCATCAGATCTCGGAAGCTTCCAGAAAACAGCCCCAAAACACAGCCAAACCCTAAAATGGTGCACCAGGTCAAACTGGCCGAGCACCCCCTGTCGACACCCAAGTCGACAGGGCTGTCGACTTGGTCCCAGCCAAGTCGTCTGCCCAGTCGACATGGCTGTCGACTTTGGTAACTAGGCGGGAATTTTTCCGCCTGCGCCCAATGGCCCCAATTTCGAAATTTGAACCTGAATTTTAAATCTGTTTTAAACTTTGAATTTTCTGTAAACTTCATTGGGCCATAACTGGGCCATACGGACTCCGATTCTCGAAAACTCGGACTCTATTTCGCGTATTTTTCCGAGACGAACGCAATGACGCAGCCCGTTTCCCCCAATTCTCACATCTGAGATTATTTATTCTGTAATTAGTGAATATCAGTGTTAACTGAAATTCGGGGTGTTACATTCTCCCCTCCTTAAAGGATTTCGTCCCCGAAATCTCCAAGTTAAGGAGAATGCATATCCTACCATCCAAACAACCATCTACTCAATCCATCAAACACGAGCATCCATTGTCCTTAAAACAATTTCTACTGATGTATGAGCATATGCAAAAAGTGTGTGTATATGTTCCCTATCTAATGTATGAACATATGCAAACCGTGATAGTGCCATGCATCCAATATGTATGCGAAAGAACCCTATCGACACATACTATATCTACATGAGTGCACAATCATTCACCAAAATGCGTCATCCATATGATAACACAACCATTATACATTCATAAATATAGCTACCTACACACAATTATATGCAATATGCAATATGCAATATGAAGTGATTGAGCCGATCTAGTGTCTAGAGTGTGTGTATATGCATCCACGAGCAACCACTAACAAACACTTGCATCCACATGCATCCATCAATCATAACATGTCTCAAACACATGTTTCAACCATAGGTTTACCCTATCTAAAGGTCAAAGGCACTAACAAGAGGACATACCAAAGATAAGATAAGTACTAGACAAACGATAAAGGAGAAGTTAAAAGACATACCCTCAAAAAGGAATGGGTATAATGAACGCATTTTCGCTTCCGTCTCCCAAGTAGCGTTGCTCTCATCTTCTCCTCATTGCACTTTGACTAGTTGAACCTCCCTGTTTCTCAACCTCTTAATCTCTGACCCAAGGATGCGTGTAGGAGCTCGTCGAATAGTCGCATCACGCTCTATCTCTACTTCTCTAAGCAAGCTCGGCTCTACCACCTCTGCGGTCTCATGTAGGCACTTCCTCAAATGTGACACATGGAATACATCATGTACACCACTAAGTCTGTCGGGCAACTCCACTCTATAGGCCATCTGTCCAACCCTTTCCTTAATAGGAATCGGTCCAACAAACCTTGGTGCTAACTTCCCAACAGATCCAAAGCGAACCACATTCCGTAACGGAGATACTTTGACAAGGACCATGTCCCCAACATCAAATTCAAGCTCTGTTCTCCTCTTGTCCGCATAAGATTTCTGTCTGTCTTGCGCCGCTTTCATCCTTCTTCGAATCAAATCAATCTTTTCTGAAGTCTTCCTAACCATATCGGGCCCAAGCAAGATCTTATCCGTAGATTCCCACCAACATGTAGGTGATCGACAAGGCCTTCCATAAAAAGCTTCGAAAGGAGCCATGCCAATACTAGACTGAAAGCTGTTATTATATGCGAACTCTACCAATGGAAGATGCTCTTCTCATGTACCTCCAAAATCTAAGATACATAGCCTCAAAAGGTTTTCTAAAATGCGATTCACCCTCCCGGTCTGGTCGTCCGTCTGAGGATGATTTGCGATGCTCAAACACAACTGAGTCCCTACCGCCTCTTTCAAACTCTTCCAAAACTCGCTAGTGAAGATAGGATCTCGATCACTCACTATGCTGGAAGGTACACCATGCAATCTAACAATCTCTCGAATGTAGATTGAAGCTAGCCATTGAGCAGTCCTCTTACTCTTCACGGGTATAAAATGGGCACTCTTAGTAAGTTTGTCTACCCCAACCCAAATTCCCGTATTACCCTTCCTCGATCTTGGTAATCCATTGACGAAATCCATCGAGACACTATCCCACTTCCATAGCGGAACCTCCAATGGGTGAAGCAACCCACCGGGTTTCTTTTGCTCCGCTTTTACTTGTTGGCACACCAAGCATCTAGCGACATACTCGGCCGCGTCTTTCTTCATACCGGCCCAAAAGAAAACTCGCTTCATGTCTTGGTACATCTTGTCCCTACCGGGATGAATGGTCATCTTCGAACGATGTTCATCATCAAGTATAGCCTTCCTCAAACCCTCGTCTTGCGGTACACAAAGTCTACCGACTCTACGCAACCACCCCTTACCATTTAGGGTGTACCTACTCAAATGGCTGGACGACTCCCCCTCCTCATGAGCTTCTCTACTAACTCAACCAACCGTGGGTCGTCTCGCTGTGCTCCGCCAATCCGCCCCAAAAGAGTAGGCCTAACCTCCAAGTAGGCTAGCAAACCGGGTACAAAGTCAACGGAAGGTCTAAAGTCAAACATAGAAATAAACTCTAAGCTCTGTCGTTCAACGAACAATGAACTCAAGGACAACCTTTTTCTACTTAAGGCGTCTGCTACCACGTTACCCTTGCCATGGGTATACGCTATCTCAAACTCATAGGATGCTAAGAATCCCATCCACTTTTGCTGTCCTAAGACTATGCGCTCGAAGTGTCTCCAACACTTCCCTAAGATGTAGGGCATGCTCTTCTCCACTTTTAGAGAAAACCAGGATATTACCCCATCCAAAATCATCACAACTGTCAATCTCTCACGCAGACCACCCTAGTCGAACTCGACATCCCCCAAATGCAAGCCCCAAAGGCCTAAACCAATACCAGACAAACAACCAAGGGATATCTCCTTCGAGTTCAGACGACCTCCGTGAGATGATACTAGTAAAAATGGCTAAACAATTAAGCCTTTGACCAACTTTGGATGTCCTCGCCAGTCTCACTCCAAAACCACCATTTATCCCATAACTGGCTTTGCTCAACCAATTGAGCACATATGAAAACTTATTTCGCTCCTAGAAAAGACCAAGATGTCATTTACAAAGACCATCACGAACTTATTTAGGTACTCCCTGGAAACCCTTCTCATCAAATCAACAAAGTATGCGGGGGCGTTCGTCAAACCAAATGGCATCACCAGCCACTCATAAAAACCATCCGGAGTCCTAAAGGTAGTCTTCTCTATACTATCCTCAGCCACTCTCAACTGATGAAACCCCGTGGCTAAGTCCTACTACGAAAACACTGAGGCGCCAACCAACTGATCAAAGAGATCATCAATCCTCGGAAGCATTCAGATACGGGTACATATGGTCTCTTCTTGTACCTGGAGTTGCATTGGAGTTTTAACAGGAGGGCAGGGCACTGTGTAGTGCGAATTGAAGTGCGGGGTTTCTTTCAGGAGGGAGAAGAGGAGAATGCGACGAAGTGATGAATGGTTGATGTCGAGATAAGTGGCGAGTGGAGGGAATGGGGGTTTCCTATGTCGAGTTGGAGAAGCTGATGGGATATTCAAACGAGGAAGGAGGACAGGTTGGGCTTGGTTGTGAGATTTTGTGGAAAGGTGAAGTATGGAGGAAGTGAAGAGCACTGCGTGGTGTTGGGTTTCTGGAGTTGGAATTCATCGGGTATCTGGGAAAAACGAGATAGTGTTTTAGCGGGTGGGCTAAGGAATGGTTATATGGGCCGTTTAAACCAAGCGAAACAAGATCCGACAGGATCGTAGGGACGACGACTATAAAATGGAATTGACTGGGAGTGAGTTGGAGCACCTTTGAATTTAAGGAGAATTAAAACATCTAATCTGAAATGACGAACGGTTATCGTTATTTAACGGTAAACCACCAATGTGAGTAAATCTCACAAACTCTGAACAGTTTATAATTTCATGTTGTATTTTTAGAACTGTTAGATATTGGCTGATTGACGGTGTGTTGACTGTTTGATTGAACTGCTAGTCAGTTAGTTAAATTTCTATATTGATTCTGTTTAACAGAATGTATCATATAGAACTGAAAGTGATGTTATCTATATTGTTTAACATCTGTGATGCAGGGAAACAGGTTGGAGGAATCCAACTGGATTCCTCAACATTTATTTTACTGTTTTCATATATTGTGATATATGATGTGTTATATAATCTGTTATGGATTATGGGTGTTGGAATGATGTTAATCATTTTATTCGATATTTTAAATATCATAAAAGACCCTGGGATGTAAAAAGAATTATTTCAATGTATATTGAAATAAAGGGAGTTTATAAAATCAACAGATTTTGTAAAAGGAAATATTTCGAAAGTAAATAAAAAGGGAAATCATTTGTAAAGTGAAGAACTGCTACTAAAAGTAAATCTTTATAAATGAATATTTTATTCGAAAAGAATAAAGGAGTTAATCGATGTTATTTTAATCGATTAGAGTAAAAGAATAAAGGAGTTAATCGATGTTAGTTTAATCGATTAGAGTTAAAGAATAAAGGAGTTAATCGATGTTAGTTTAATCGATTAGAGGTAAAGAATAAAGGAGTTAATCAATGTTAGTTTAATCGATTAGAGTTAAAGTAAAAGGAGTTAATCGATGTTAGTTTAATCGATTAGAGTTAAAGTAAAAGGAGTTAATCGATTAGAGTTAAAGCAAAGGAGTTAATCGATGTTAGTTTAATCGATTAGAGTTAAAGCAAAGGAGTTAATCGATGTTAGTTTAATCGATTAGAGTTAAAGTAAAAGGAGTTAATCGATGTCAGTTAATCGATTAGAGTTAAAGTAAAAGGAGTAAATCGATGTTAGTTAATCGATTAGAGTTAATGAAAAGGAGTTAATCGATGTTAGTTTAATCGATTAGAGTTAAAGCAAAGGAGTTAATCGATGTTAGTTTAATCGATTAGAGTTAAAGCAAAGGAGTTAATCGATGTTAGTTTAATCGATCAGAGTTAAAGCAAAGGAGTTAATCGATGTTAGTGGAATCGATTAGAGTTAAAGCAAAGGAGTTAATCGAATATAGTTTATTCAAATAGAAAGTAAAATGAGTTAATCGAATATAATTATTCGAATAGAAAGTAAAAGGAGTTAATCGAATATAGTTTATTCGAAGAAAGAAAAAGGAGTTATCGAATATAGTTTATTCGAAAGGAGTTAAGTGAAATGAGTAAATCAATAGCGTTAGTCAAATAGAGCTAATCCAGTAATGTTAGTCCAATAGAGTTAATTGATAAGGGTTAATCGAATAGAGTTAAGTGAAAAGAGTCAATCGAATATAGCTATTCGAAGGAGGGTTAAGTAAGGAAGTTAGTAAATGGATATAAAGTGAACTTTGCCTATTTCAAAGTTAGAAATGTTGTTCAGTTAAGGTCTGAGAGGTAGTTCTACCCCAACTTGATTGGCTTCGTTTTTAACTAAGGAATAGTTAAGGCTCGGCAGTAAAGGAAATGGTTTGAGTTGGCATAGCGATGTTTGTTTAAGCATCTGTCTAAGTCCAATGAAGAAGCTTTGGAAATGTTTTCCAAATAAGAAACCAGAAATGTTTTCTAATAAAGAAAACAAGAAATGGAAAAGTTTTCTATTGTTAATAATGTATATTTTCCAAATTTAAAAAATAAGAAATATTGAATATAGGGAAACAGGAGATAAGTAAATTAAGGAAATAAAGAGATAAATGTTGAATGATGTTTGATCGATATAAATTTACTTTTGGAAATAATATCGTTGTTTGCACACCTGTTTTTCTTCGATAGTTAAATCACAAACTATCGAAGTTTTGACCATTTTAACGTTGTTAATATGGAGAGACCGGTTGGATTATTATCCAAAGAACCACTCTGTATTGGCATAAGCGTTGCGAATCATATATGCCAAAGGAAATTGAATACGGAGTTATGCAAGGGCTATCCTGTTTACAGAATAGTGCCTTCGGTTCATCCTGTCCTTGGATGACTTGTATGGGCGGATGTCTGATAGAGTATTCCCAGACGATCACGTATATTGATTTCTCCAACCGTACCAAGAGTGGAAGCGGAGAAGGAAACTTCTTTTAGCTAACACATAATGTATGGTTGAGGACGTCAATCGGTGATTTGATGGATTTGACGATGTGGCATTCAAAGTGAATTTGGTGTGATGATAAAGCGTAGCTTCTAGCCTCACATCCGGTAAATGACAGAAATCTGGCAGGCAGCATGGCTAAGTCAGTTGCACCGAAGTAGGGTGTATAATCACCTGATCTAGAGTTTCATTTACTTATAAAAATCTATTGTTGATGCTGTCCCATTCGGGAAACGGTTGCTGATCCCAACCGTTGGTGATATACATTCAATACACTCAAGCGAAATGAGTGGTCGGTCATGTGTGGCCGGGTTGCAAGACTTTCTTGTTGAACCCAGTGTATTCCTCTCAAGAGGTACACTAGCGAAAGGTGGTTCCATACCTTGTCATAGTTGGAAATCCATTACCCAATACGTGCTTGCGGTTTTGATTGTATACAATATATGTAGAACGTGAGATGAAAGCGTTTCTACTAGATGATTATTATATTGTGGTTGATAGACATTATTATAACATCAAAAGGTTTTTGATATAAAGATATTTGGATTCTCATAAGGGAAAAACCCGTTCCGTTATGCGGCGTGGTCTTATGAGATATCGTTTACTTGTTCGAACTGTTTTTGAACTGTTTTACTCATACCAGTCCCATGACTGACCCGGAGTTTATTTTTTTGTTTTCCCCAAACTCTTGGGTGCCTAAATTTATACGGGCAGTCAAGTAGTCAGGATTTACAGACATACTGGAAGATCTTGGATCGTAGGAGGCTTCAGGATCATATAGCTATAGTTATTTCCGCTGTGTTGTAAGTGTTGTACTTTGATAATGATATGTATATTCAAGTACAGATTTGTATTTCAAAGTTATGTTATGAAATATATTTATTCATTCCGCTGTGAGATTCGTGTTACTCTGATATTGTGTTCTTCTTCTTCTTCTGTTCTAAGTTTCTATCTTATCTTTCTTCACCCTCTAATTTCTTTCACTAATTACCAGGATTTTTCGATGTTTTGGTTATCGACATCGAGTTTATGTCGATAACCAAAGTCGCTCAAAATCCGGGTCATTACAGTTGGTATCAGAGCTTAAGTTAAGTGAATTACCTTGGCTCTGTGGCGTGACTCGGTAGAGATAGGGTTAGTAATACCCTAGATTGAGTTGAGTGTATATATATGAGTGAACGTATTTGTAGAGGATATAAAAAAAATTGTTTTATATTGTGATGATTTAATGGTTGAGTTGTTTATGAGTTCTGGTCGATCAGTTTGATCCACTGTATCGGTAGGAGTTACTAAACACTCGAATACGATGAACCGACACGATATGTTTTGAAAAGAGGGTAAATTAAAATAAGTTTACCTAAGGTATATCTTGATATAGAGAAGATATGTATACCAAAATTATAATATAGTGGATATATTGGTTGTTATTATAATCGAGTAAGATTATAAATTAAATGGTTATGTAAATAACCATTCAGAATTCATATAAGTGAAATACGTGAAATCAGATGAGTTAAATCTGAAATTTAAACCAGAAATTGAATTAAAACTCTAGAAAATTGGATAAGTGTTTGTAAATGGATTTGGATTAAAAGTAAGAAAAATATAAGATCCTGGGAGATTTTAAATTGTTTTACAAGCAGTGTGAATTATATTTTGAAATGAATTTCAAAGTGGAAATGTTTAAAAATTGTTTTATAGTATTGAACTCACTTCGATCGCTGGAAAATAGATTCTGATGATGACAGCTGCATCATCAGTATTCATTTTCGAGTTGTAAGTGACGAATTACTAACAGAGATACTGTTTTGAATTTCTTTTGGGAAAGACAAGTTGTGTTGAATTTCAAAATGGGAATTCAAATATAGAATTTGGATAATAGAATTTGAATTTTTAAATAGATTTTAAATATTAACTTGTTTTAAAAGAAATAAAACGAGAAGTTCCTTTATAAACGAAGTAGTTCCTTTATAAACGAAGTTTATAAATAGTTCTTCTATAAACGAAGTTTATAAATAAAGTGAAAAGAATTATCATTGGATAATTCAGAAATAAAAATACTAGTGTGAAATTGAAAGGGAAATATATTTTCCAAAGGTAGAAATATCGATTTCAAAAGTGATTGAAATCGAGACTTATTTAAAGAATGAATAAAGGAAGTTTGAAAGGAATGTGAATATAGAAAATTCAAAGGGGATTTGAATAAAGAAATTCAAGTGAGATTTGAATAAAGAAGATTTAAATAATGGAAAATTGAATATAGAATTCATATAGAGTAATAATAGGATTTGAATATAGAAATTCAAAGGGAGTTTGAATATAAGAAATTCAATGGAATTGAAATAGAGTTTGAATATAGAAATTCAAAGGGAGTTTGAATATATGAAATTCAATGGAATTGAAATAGAGTTTGAATATAGAAATTCAAAGGGGTTTGAATATAGAAACTCAAATGGAATTCAAATATAGGATTTGAATATAGAAAATATAAAGGAATTCAAATATAGGATTTGAATATCGAAGGTGAAATGGGATTTGAATATAGAATTCAAATAGAATTTAAACTATAGAATTCGAATAAAATTTGAATAGAAATTGAATAGAATTAACTAAGTCGAAGAGGAATTAGTTAATCAACTTTTGAATTTGAAGTTGAACTTTGAAAGGTGAATTGAATTTGTAAAGGGATATTCGAGATCGAATATAGAAGTTAAATTTGAAATTTGGATTCAAATTAGTTAATAAGCAAGTTAAAATATATTTGAACATCTCATGTTCAAATATAAAAGTGGAATAGACTAAAAAGTTAATTAACAAATTAATTAACGAATTGAGTTAAAACGATCGGGTATAGTTAAAATAGATTGGGCAGGTATAAATATACATGAGATAGTTATGGATAAGGTATGAAGGTATATAGATAGAATCCTCGATGAAAAGGTATGTATTTAATTCATATATGAGATTTTATGCGCCGTATCGGCTAGCCGCTTGGCTTTTTCTTTTTCTTTTGGATTGGTGAGGTCCATGGGAGGCTATTTGAAATATCCTGATGCTCCTGGTTGTAACAACCCGTATTTTCAATAACCTGTTATAACATAAATGGAGGCAGAATTAAACTGTAAAATATGAATCCAGGGAAACGGGCTATGCCATTGCGTTCGTCTCGGAAAAATACGCGAAATAGAGTCCGAGTTTTCGAAAATCGGAGTCCGTATGACCAAGATATGGCCTCGCGAAGTTTCACGAAAAATTCCCAAATTAAAGTATACTTAATTAAGTGAAATGGGTTGCGCAGAGAAATATATATATATTGATATATATATATATATATATATATATATATATATATATATATAATTGAAAATTAAATAAATAAATATGCAAAAATGTTCAAAACAGCGAATTGGGAGAGGGGAATAACCGAACCGGCTGATTTTTGAGGTCGACCCAAGCCCGCTGAGTCGACTAGGGGTTAATCCAGGATGTTTGGCTGTCAACCCGTGGGCCGATTCGCTCAAATGCAGATTTTGCATTTGGATGGTTCTCATGGTTCATCTTTAATCTAAAGGCCCTAGATGGTTCCTACACTTGACTTCTTCCCCAAGACATGCTTTGATGGCTTGGATTGAATCTAGGTTTAATCCTATGGCCTAAAAAACTTGCCTAATCTATAAATAAACCCTAACCTATCCTAAATCCTCATTATTCATTCATGCAACTAAACTATGGCAAAATTTTACCTCTCATGGCCTCCACTCTCTTCATAAAATTTCTAAATGGTTTCTATGAGAGATTTTCCATGCATACAAGTGTTTTCAAGCTTGTATGAGTGTCATTAGCTTGCATTCAAGTCAAGTTTCTATCTTTGCATCATAAAGCAAGGGTTTTGATCATTTTGGCTCAAGGGTTTTTATGTTAGAGCTTGAATTTTGGGTCTATTTGATTGCATAAGGGCTTTGTCATATCTTTTGTGCCTTCATAGCAATGTAAGCCCTTTCCCTACTCTTAGATATTAACTATGAAGTTAAATGTTCATGTTGCAAGTTTGGGTTTGATCATTGAGTATGATACATGCTATCATGTCATGCAAGTTTATGAAGTCATTATCTTGATCTTGTGAGCTAAAAGCTACAACCTTTATGTTGAAATGTTGCATTAGGCAACATGAGAACCCTCATAACCTTTATGTCAACTTGCATATGAAGTCATAACCCTTATATGATGATATATGCGAGTTACTAGTCATCATTCCATATCTTTTGTCACCATGATTCGCTTATGTGCCAAGTTTGGGTTTATGCATGTTTTGAGGCTTAAGAATGTAACATGCAAGTTAATGAACACATTTGTGCCTCATTTGCCACCATGATTAACTTGTGGCTTAATATCCATTTTTGTCATGCCTTTGCCAAGTCTCTTCTTTTCATCCATTACGTTGTCGCGAACGTATATGCGAGTTTAAAAGCGTTGGGTTATGTTATGGGTAATTTCTAATGACATGAAAATACAACTTGAAAACATGACTTGAAATATAACATGGAAGTTGACATGTAAGTATGCATAAAAACATAAGCTTGGGAATTTACCTATTAAGTTAGGTCTACCCTTTGGGAATTTACCTATTAAGTTAGGTCTACCCAAATGCTTGAAAACTTGTAACATGTTTTGGGAAACATGATGGACATGACACTTAGATAATATAAGTGTGGCCAACTCGAGGTTGGGTTGAGTTTGCAACGTAAAACTACCCGGAACCGACCGGCCTAACTAGTAGTTGCAAACAATAGGACCCAATGTGAGAAGTTGGTCATGTTGTGCTTGAACCCGAGGTTAGACCAAGTTGTGGTGTAAAGCTACCCGGAACCGACCGGCTTAACTAGTAACCACAACAAAGTCTAATGTGAGAGGTGAAGGTGCATTAAGTAATTAATGCCACATGATAGGGTTAAGTTAATTTGATTAATGACTCTTAACCAAATATGACATGGACAAATGGGTTAAGTAATTTGATTAGGCTAATGATACTTAACAAAACATGACAAGGTTGGGTAGGTTAAGTAACTTGATTTGCCTAATGACACTTAACCATTTTTATATGACTAGTGGATGGGGTTAAGTTAACCAACACTTAATCAATCCAACGCGATAACTTGGTAAGGTTAAGTAAGTTTTCTTAAGGACGCTTAACCGAAAAATACGGTTAACGAATGGGGTTAAGATTAGACTCAACTAGTATAAACATGGAAATCGGATGGGGTTAAGTTAGCCTAGACTTAATTAATCCCACTTGGTAGTTTAATGGGGTTAAGTTAAACACTTAACTAATCTAAACATGATGAATTGATGTGGTTAAGTGACCTATACTTATCCAATCTAACTCGTTAATTTATTGTGGTTAAGTTAACCAATACTTAACCAATATAATGTGAAAACATGATAAGGCTAAGTCACGAATCGCTTGAATACACTTGACCGATTTGACTAAGTAAATTGATAGGGTCAAGTTAATATATACTTAACCAATCTAGAATGATAATTGGACGAGGTTAAGTCGTGAATTGCTTAATATACTTAGCCAACTTGAGCATGGTTTGTAGGGTTAAGCCTTGAACTTGGATACTTAGCCAATTTTGACAGGATTTGTAGACGGGTTAAGTCATGAACTTAAGTGACACTTAATCCATTATGTAAACCCTAGTTCTGAGGATTAGGTGGATAACCGTAGTTAACAAGGATAACGGGAACAATGCTAAGTGGTAAACCTTAGTTGAAGAATAACTAAGTAATGATTCTTAGTCAAGGAAATTTAGACCAGTTCATAGATAGATGAGTAACCTGATACGGTAGGTCATCGTTTAAGTATACGAGTAGGAGCAAGTATCTGATTTAGATAAAGGCTCCAGCGAACTGGGTAACGAAGCAGCGGCTTCGGGGAACGTGAGGATATTCTTGGTATCCCTCTATGAGCTGCCAGGTGATTATACTAGGCTCATGAGAGGTTAAGGTCTGCGTTAGAAGAACCAAGAGTATGCCTTGGTTGCTATACGAGCGACCTAAAGACGGGGCTGGATAGGGGATAGTCGACGATACACGGTCGTACCCTAGATAGCATTTCGTCAGGCTACCTACCATCTTTGGTCAAGCGTGTACGTACGGAAAGGCAGAGAACACCCAAAAGACCATAATTGCTATCTAATTATGGTTGCGGTAAGGCTTGGATGTGGGTTGGCCAGTGTTGTGTTCTCATACAGGATTTATCCTGTCTTGTCTTTCACTAGTTGAGGGAGTGGTCTCGTGGGACCATAGCCACGTATAAGAAAAACAGACCTTAGCATCTGCATCGGCAGATAAATCGAAAGCTCCCGACCGAGTCTTGTATTTCTTGATTTGCCCTGTGAAAGGACTCGGATGGCACGATGTGATACATGTGCATACAGTCATGGAAAAGCGATTCACGATGAATGCGTGGGAAAAAGGGCGCGGTTGGCGGTTAGCGTAATCCCTAGTGGCCCTAGGTGGTTGAACCCAAACCGAGATACAAAAACGTGCAATAGGTAAGCATAATCCCTAGCAGCCCTAGGTAGCATAAGTCCTAGTTGTACAAACAATAATTCATGTTGGAAGACCCTAGCTAGGTTTAGGGTAACAGTCCAAACCGATCTTAAGGATCATGGAACTATGTTAAAGTAATATAGAATCTCATGGGAAAGCCCGTATGGTCTACGGCAAGGGACTGAACATTTACATGGAATAAAACATACAAGTTGAGTAACCTATATATGCGATATATTAGGTTGACATGGACCATTACACGACTTTTGAGTGAGAGTCATTCTTGGTTAACACATGACACGGTGGGGATACTAGTACGGTAGGTGCAGAGCTAAAATACAGGATAGATATCACGGGGCGTTATACGTGACAGATATCTTGGGGATATTATACTTGATAGAAACCTGACGATGTGATACCTTGTTTTATCTTGACATCGTAATTTATCATGACACCTTAGTTTATCTGAGTTCAGTAGTTCATCCTGTTATTTTGATTTAGCTTATCTATCATGTTATCATGCTTATGTTCATCTCAGTTTCTCATGTCAGTTAAATTTACTAGTTTTTATGCTAATAGTAGATAGGGCTTACTCAGTCTTTTTGACTGACCCGTTTTGTTTCGCCTCTTTTCTTCCGTTTCCCCCCCAGGTTACAGGGAGGAAATACTGTTGTTTAGTTCAGGCTTCTTCTGCTTGAAGGTCATCATGGATGGCTTGGACTTTTCTTGGCTAATGGCTACTTTACTGTTTTTACTTGGGGAATAATTTATGAAAATGTCTTTATGCTTCTTTACGATTGCAAGACAGGTTTTGATGTACTCTGATGTAAAAGGCTTTAGACCTTATTTATTCATGTTATGAAAGTTTGATTTTACTTCCGCTATTTTATATGTTCTGTCTTGTGATATTTCTGTGCATGTTTACCAATAATGCCCCTCTAAAGCTAGTGCATTCCTTTGCAAGTGACCCTAGCGGAGGCGGGGTGTTACACGTGGTATCAGAGCAGAAGGTTACCAGACTGGGCAAAAGTTTTTAAAGACCTTCTGAAAACTATTTGGAAAAAAAACCGTTTACAAAGAAGCATTTTTCAAGAAAAATTTCTTTTAAAAGAAAAAGGCTATTCCCCAAAGGCCATTAGCACTATCCTTGTTTCCTTAATTGAGTCTCTTTTCCTTTCTTTCCTCCATCTGTAGTCACAATAGTTTTAACTGCGACTAGTCTTTTCTACCTACGAAAGTGCTTTCCATACGATGGAGGTGGTTCTCGAGAGACCAGTGGCCGCGTTATAAGAAAGGATCGTGAGAAAGAAGGATAAAGGATACGAGCTTAAGGATGAGCAACTTGTTGGTATGGCTTAGTCCTCAAAGGAGGGAGAAAGATGAACAATGAAACCCATGACGAGAGAGTACCTTTGGCATGGTAAAACGGGGCGGATAGTTAAGTATTATGGGACAAGGACAAGATCATCGGGAGGGCAGTAGTATGCTCTCATTTCTAGAGTACCTCGGAAGGAGGGTAACGATCTTGTTAAAGGTTTAGCTTTTCTTCTCTATCATCCCGTTAGGACTTCGTTGTTCGTATCATTTAAGTCTGCTTGGATAGTTGAGTCTCTGCACCTTAAGTACTAGCGTAATAGAGAATCCCATTTTTGTCTCAAAGTCCTATTGGAGAATCAGTCCATTTATACATGACTTGTTTGGATTTGGGAATGTCTATGCCAAGTGTTGAGTTTGGAAATAATGCTTATGTTTATAAGCTATGGATGGATTCTAGGGATGAAGTGGTTATCCAGTAGGGGGTGCCACTCTCGGTTTTGATAGGAGGGTAGTTAGACCTTTTGACTAGCCTTGGTAATGCCCTCGAAGTATCGGGTAACCTTTTTGAGGTTCTGTCATGACTAGTTACTTAGAATCCCTTGATGCCTTTATTGGAAATTTGAAGCCCGATCGAGTGGTGTTCGCCAATAAGACGGATGGTTTACTTCATTTATGCATGGGTTATAGAGATCACCCTAGTAAGTGCGCATGATAACCTGATTGACATCTGTTTACTTTCAAGAGAAAGTTCTTCTACATGGAATGCCTTATAGTATATAAACGAGATCCAAGATTCACTAGTGAATTTTGGAAAGCTTGCATGAGATTATGAGTACGCAGTCATGTTTGCGTCAAGTATTCTAGGAAAAGGATAAGTGCAAGTGGAACGAGAGGCGACGAAGATATGAGTTCCAGCTCATGTTATGGAAACAGGAATAAGAAGCTACAAAATCGCGAAGTTAAAAGACGACTTTGATGGTCAAAGACTAGATACGCGCATGATATCTCTTTTTGGGAGTATATCCTTGATCCCTGTTTTCTGTAGAGCTTACTTGTAGGCTATCTTTTGTGGACATCCTCTCGGTCCTATTCTCCGTTACAAACCCTGTAAGGAGTTTGTCCTGTTTATCTTCTCGACCCTGTTTCAGGGAATTCTAGGTAGAACCCTATGGATGTAAACATGTATTTGAAACATGTTATGATTGATATGGTTGCAAGTGGTTGCAAGTGGTTGCTCGTGGATGCGCGAATACACATTAGATACTAGCTCGACTCGGTCACATTTCATATTGCATATGCACGAGTATTTATACTTGTTTATGGATGAAATCTAATGTATTTTCATGCGGTTGTTGCATATGAATGAATGATTGTGCACGCATATAGTATCTATATGACTAGGACTATTTGCATACATGTTGGATTCATGGCACTATACATATTTTGCATTAGAAAGATTATTCAGGCCTGATCATTAGCATTAGCTAAGGAACATGTACACACACGTTTTGCATATATTCATACAGCATTAGAAATCATCTAAGGACAATGGTTGCTTGTGGATGATGTTTTGAGTAGATGGATGATGGATGGTAGGATATGTTCTTCCTAACTTGGAGATTTCGGGGACGAAATCCTAAAAGGTGGGGAGAATGTAACAACCCGTATTTTCAATAACCTGTTATAACATAAATGGAGGCAGAATTAAACTGTAAAATCTGAATCAAGGGAAACGGGCTATACCATTGCGTTCGTCTCGGAAAAATACGCGAAATAGAGTCCGAGTTTTCGAAAATCGGAGTCCGTATGACCAAGATATGGCCTCGCGAAGTTTCATGAAAAATTCCCAAATTAAAGTATACTTAATTAAGTGAAATGGGTTGCGCAGGGAAATATATATATATTGATATATATATATATATATATATATAATTGAAAATTAAATAAATAAATATGCAAAAATGTTCAAAACAGCGAATTGAGAGAGGGGAATAACCGAACCGGCCGATTTTTGAGGTCGACCCGAGCTCGCTGGGTCGACTAGGGGTTAATCCAGGGTGTTTGGCTGTCAACCCATGGGCCGATTCGCTCAAATGCAGATTTTGCATTTGGATGGTTCTCATGGTTCATCTTTAATCTAAAGGCCCTAGATGGTTCCTACACTTGACTTCTTCCCCAAGACATGCTTTGATGGCTTGGATTGAATCTAGGTTTAATCCTATGGCCTAAAACACTTGCCTAATCTATAAATAAAACCCTAACCTATCCTAAATCCTCATTATTCATTCATGCAACTAAACTATGGCAAAATTTTACCTCTCATGTCCTCCACTCTCTTCATAAAATTTCTAAATGGTTTCTATGAGAGATTTTCCATGCATACAAGTGTTTTCAAGCATGTATGAGTGTCATTAGCTTGCATTCAAGTCAAGTTTCTATCTTTAAATCATAAAGCAAGGGTTTTGATCATTTTGGCTCAAGGGTTTTTATGTTAGAGCTTGCATTTTGGGTCTATTTGATTGCATAAGGGCTTTGTCATATCTTTTGTGCCTTCATAGCAATGTAAGCCCTTTCCCTACTCTTAGATATTAACTATGAAGTTAAATGTTCATGTTGCAAGTTTGGGTTTGATCATTGAGTATGATACATGCTATCATGTCATGCAAGTTTATGAAGTCATTATCTTGATCTTGTGAGCTAAAAGCTACAACCTTTATGTTGAAATGTTGCATTAGGCAACATGAGAACCCTCATAACCTTTATGTCAACTTGCATATGAAGTCATAACCCTTATATGATGATATATGCGAGTTACTAGTCATCATTCCATATCTTTTGTCACCATGATTCGCTTATGTGCCAAGTTTGGGTTTATGCATGTTTTGAGGCTTAAGAATGTAACATGCAAGTTAATGAACACATTTGTGCCTCATTTGCCACCATGATTAACTTGTGGCTTAATATCCATTTTTGTCATGCCTTTTCCAAGTCTCTTCTTTTAATCCATTACGTTGTCGCGAACGTATATGCGAGTTTAAAAGCGTTGGGTTATGTTATGGGTAATTTCTAATGACATGAAAATACAACTTGAAAACATGACTTGAAATATAACATGGAAGTTGACATGTAAGTATGCATAAAAATATAAGCTTGGGAATTTACCTATTAAGTTAGGTCTACCCTTTGGGAATTTACCTATTAAGTTAGGTCTACCCAAATGCTTGAAAACTTGTAACATGTTTTGGGAAACATGATGGACATGACACTTAGATAATATAAGTGTGGCCAACTCGAGGTTGGGTTGAGTTTGCAACGTAAAACTACCCGGAACCGACCGGCCTAACTAGTAGTTGCAAACAATAGGACCCAATGTGAGAAGTTGGTCATGTTGTGCTTGAACCCGAGGTTAGACCAAGTTGTGGTGTAAAGCTACCCGGAACCGACCGGCTTAACTAGTAACCACAACAAAGTCTAATGTGAGAGGTGAAGGTGCATTAAGTAATTAATGCCACATGATAGGGTTAAGTTAATTTGATTAATGACTCTTAACCAAATATGACATGGACAAATGGGTTAAGTAATTTGATTAGGCTAATGATACTTAACAAAACATGACAAGGTTGGGTAGGTTAAGTAACTTGATTTGCCTAATGACACTTAACCATTTTTATATGACTAGTGGATGGGGTTAAGTTAACCAACACTTAATCAATCCAACGCGATAACTTGGTAAGGTTAAGTAAGTTTTCTTAATGACGCTTAACCGAAAAATACGGTTAACGAATGGGGTTAAGATTAGACTCAACTAGTCTAAACATGGAAATCGGATGGGGTTAAGTTAGCCTAGACTTAATTAATCCCACTTGGTAGTTTAATGGGGTTAAGTTAAACACTTAACTAATCTAAACATGATGAATTGATGTGGTTAAGTGACCTATACTTATCCAATCTAACTCGTTAATTTATTGTGGTTAAGTTAACCAATACTTAACCAATATAACGTGAAAACATGATAAGGCTAAGTCACGAATCGCTTGAATACACTTGACCGATTTGACTAAGTAAATTGATAGGGTCAAGTTAATATATACTTAACCAATCTAGAATGATAATTGGACGAGGTTAAGTCGTGAATTGCTTAATATACTTAACCAACTTGAGCATGGTTTGTAGGGTTAAGCCTTGAACTTGGATACTTAGCCAATTTTGACAGGATTTGTAGACGGGTTAAGTCATGAACTTAAGTGACACTTAATCCATTATGTAAACCCTAGTTCTAAGGATTAGGTGGATAACCATAGTTAACAAGGATAACGAGAACAATGCTAAGTGGTAAACCTTAGTTGAAGAATAACTAAGTAATGATTCTTAGTCAAGGAAATTTAGACCAGTTCATAGATAGATGAGTAACCTGATACGGTAGGTCATCGTTTAAGTATACGAGTAGGAGCAAGTATCTGATTTAGATAAAGGCTCCAGCGAACTGGGTAACGAAGCAGCGGCTTCGGGGAACGTGAGGATATTCTTGGTATCCCTCTATGAGCTGCCAGGAGATTATACTAGGCTCATGAGAGGTTAAGGTCTGCGTTAGAAGAACCAAGAGTATACCTTGGTTGCTATACGAGCGACCTAAAGACGGGGATGGATAGGGGATAGTCGACGATACACGGTCGTACCCTAGATAGCATTTCGTCAGGCTACCTACCATCTTTGGTCAAGCGTGTACGTACGGAAAGGCAGAGAACACCCAAAAGACCATAATTGCTATCTAATTATGGTTGCGGTAAGGCTTGGATGTGGGTTGGCCAGTGTTGTGTTCTCATACAGGATTTATCCTGTCTTGTCTTTCACTAGTTGAGGGAGTGGTCTCGTGGGACCATAGCCACGTATAAGAAAAACAGACCTTAGCATCTGCATCGGCAGATAAATCGAAAGCTCCCGACCGAGTCCTGTATTTCTTGATTTTCCCTGTGACAGGACTCGGATGGCACGATGTGATACATGTGCATACAGTCATGGAAAAGCGATTCACGATGAATGCGTGGGAAAAAGGGCGCGGTTGGCGGTTAGCGTAATCCCTAGTGGCCCTAGGTGGTTGAACCCAAACCGAGATACGAAAACGTGCAATAGGTAAGCATAATCCCTAGCAGCCCTAGGTAGCATAAGTCCTAGTTGTACAAACAATAATTCATGTTGGAAGACCCTAGCTAGGTTTAGGGTAACAGTCCAAACCGATCTTAAGGATCATGGAACTATGTTAAAGTAATATAGAATCTCATGGGAAAGCCCGTATGGTCTACGGCAAGGGACTGAACATTTACATGGAATAAAACATACAAGTTGAGTAACCTATATATGTGATATATTAGGTTGACATGGACCATTACACGACTTTTGAGTGAGGGTCATTCTTGGTTAACACATGACACGGTGGGGATACTAGTACGGTAGGTGCAGAGCTAAAATACAGGATAGATATCACGGGGCGTTATACGTGACAGATATCTTGGGGATATTATACTTGATAGAAACCTGACGATGTGATACCTTGTTTTATCTTGACATCGTAATTTATCATGACACCTTAGTTTATCTGAGTTCAGTAGTTCATCCTGTTATTTTGATTTAGCTTATCTATCATGTTATCATGCTTATGTTCATCTCAGTTTCTCATGTCAGTTAACTTTACTAGTTTTTATGCTAATAGTAAATAGGGCTTACTCAGTCTTTTTGACTGACCCGTTTTGTTTCGCCTCTTTTCTTCCGTTTCCCCCCTAGGTTACAGGGAGGAAATTCTGTTGTTTAGTTCAGACTTCTTCTGCTTGAAGGTCATCATGGATGGCTTGGACTTTTCTTGGCTAATGGCTACTTTACTGTTTTTACTTGGGGAATAATTTATGAAAATGTCTTTATGCTTCTTTACGATTGCAAGACAGGTTTTGATGTACTCTGGTGTAAAAGGCTTTAGACCTTATTTATTCATGTTATGAAAGTTTGATTTTACTTCCGCTATTTTATATGTTCTGTCTTGTGATATTTCTGTGCATGTTTACCAATAATGCCCCTCTAAAGCTAGTGCATTCCTTTGCGAGTGACCCTAGCGGAGGCGGGGTGTTACACTGGTACAAAGGAGGTTATGGCAAATTTTTCCGGGAATTTAAGGAGTTAGAATATTTTTAAGTAATTTGATAGTTAGAAATCAACGTATCGATATATATATATATATATATATATATATATATATATATAGAAGTCGATAAGGAAACGAACTTAGAAATAAAATAGTATAATCAAAAAAGAAGACTAGGAATAAAATCCTGTAAGAATAGAAAGAGAAAGCGTATACGTGGTTAAAAGTGAGTAAGTAGTTGTATGGTATTGATTATTCGAGTAAGTAGTCATATCTGTTTTGACATTATAAATGTTATTCAGTCAAGGTCTGAGAGGTAGTTATACCCCAACTTGATTAATTTCATTATTAAAAAATAAATAGTAAGATTTCAGGCTCGAAGATCAATGTTGTATAAAAGTTAGTTGAATAAAGTATTTGGGTTGTCGTAACGATGCTTTACTCAACGTCCGTTTGAACCCAAATAAGTGTAAGCTTGGAAATAGAATAATAAATATTTCCTAAGTATAGAAATAAACGAGATCGGAAAGGAGATAAGTAATTGGAATATTTTCCAGTTATAAATAGCATATATTTTCTAAAGTTTAGAAAATAAAGGAAGGCGATATTCGGAAATGTTTTCCAAATAACATAAAAGGCCAATATGGTTATTGAAAATATTTGGTTAACAAATATTGATAAAGAAATAGTGAAGTGATTTAACCAATGGAATATTGATTATGGGCTCAGTTGAATTTCAAAAAAATGAAAATTTGATTTTTGAAAAGAGTAAACTTTTTAAAAACTCCCAGGGAAAGACTGTTTAAATTAAAAAAAAAATTAACAGAAATTTGTGAAAGCAGATTTGAATTAAAGTAAAGTCAGTTAAGTGGTAATTGAAGTTGAATTGAAATCGAATAAGATTGGATTTGTGAAATTAAAATCTGAAATGGTATTGATTGAGGAGTTAAGGAATTGAAAATCAAGAATTGAACTTGAGTTGAAATGGGATTTGGCTTGGATATAAGCGAATGGTGGTGTTGGAGATAAAAACTGATCTGGAGTTTGATTGGCATGACATTGGTATATGCTGAATTGATAACAGGTGGAAAGGATATAATGTTATGCTGAAAAAAGGTACAAGTTTATATTTCTATTGGATATAAGGTTTATGAGACGAATTGGCAAGCCGCTTGGCTGTTTGATTTTCTTTTGGGAGGGAGATGGCCCAGAGAGGCGAGTTGGAGTTTGACCGATTAACCTGTACAAAGGAGGTGCTGGCGAAATTTTTCGAAGAGTTAAGGCATTAGAAAATTTTCAGGATTTTTGAAAATTTTCGTTGATAAGAATTAATTAATATTTAATTGAAATTAAATTGGTCCAGTTGGAAACTGAAGTTAAAAAGTGAACAAATATGTTCTAACCAGTCGATAGGATCGTCCTTTACCTTTTAGCAATTTCGAGGACGAAATTATATTAAGTGGGGAAGATTGTAATGACCCGCATTGGCAGAGGTATTATAATTAATTTATTTAATTATTGAAATGGTGGTTTAGAGAATTAAATGGTCGTGGAATTAAATAATGGTGAATATTAAATAATATATTTAATTCTGAAATAAACAGAATTGGCTGAAATGGTGATATGGTGTGAACTGGATCATCTGTGATATTAAATTCAGTTTAGAATTGAATTAGAATAATGAATATATTATTTAAAACGACAGTTTGAACGTATAATTATATTGTAATTAAAATAGAGCTCGAAACGACGCGGCAGTTCGCTATTTGGCGATTTGAACTTCAACTGAATGTACAGGGTTCGTTTTAAATCAGATTTCTGTGAAACAAGAAACGTACGGAGCTGGTGGAGTATATCTTTCTAGTGGAAGAGAAAATCAGGATTTCGTCGTGTAGATTTTGAGATATGTCCAAATCAAATTTTAAAATAGTCGCTATAGAATCGTTCATCGACTGTAATGGTTGATTCGATATAACTAGAGATAGGGTTTGAATTTAGACAAGGTTCTTTTGGGAAAAAGTGATAATTTAATTTTTAGAATTTTATTGTAATTTTTATTTAATTAAATAAGCAACTGTTTATTTGGAGTATGTGGCACCCTGTATCGACATTTTAGGATTTCACAATATAAGTTGATCTACCGGTATTATTATATATTTTGGATCGTGACACCGAGCTCATCACAACGGTATATTTATTTCTGTCATTTGTTGTCCGGCTGAGGACAGAACCTCATATAGAAGAGTCAGCAGAATGTCAGAACAAATATCCTAACCGATTTCAGCGACCAAACAAAGGCCACGTTCATTCTTTTCAACAGCTAGTTTCTTTGGCTAAGGATCATACACGTCTCTTTTCCCTTGGCTAATGATCATACACGTTACTTCTCTCTCGCCCTGTCACTTGGCAAATTAGACAACGAAGCCTTCTCCCTATATATATATATATATATATATATATATATATAACGTAAGGGCCAGGAATGGTTTTGTTTTTTTTCTCTCTTCTTCTTGAAAATTTTCCACTCACGCATAAATGAAATGGAGACATTTTTCAATACCTCCCAGCAGCAAGTGATTCCATGTGATGCGCATGAGGTATGAGGCGCCAGTAGGGAAGCGTTCAGATACGGGTACATATGGTCTCTTCTTGTACCTGGAGTTGCATTGGAGTTTTAACAGGAGGGCAGGGCACTGTGTAGTGCGAATTGAAGTGCGGGGTTTCTTTCAGGAGGGAGAAGAGGAGAATGCGACGAAGTGATGAATGGTGGATGTCGAGATAAGTGGCGAGTGGAGGGAATGGGGGTTTCCTATGTCGAGTTGGAGAAGCTGATGGGATATTCAAACGAGGAAGAAGGACACGTTGGGCTTGGTTGTGAGATTTTGTGGAAAGGTGAAGTATGGAGGAAGTGAAGAGCACTGCGTGGTGTTGGGTTTCTGGAGTTGGAATTCATTGGGTATCTGGGAAAAACGAGATAGTGTTTTAGCGGGTGGGCTAAGGAATGGTTATATGGGCCGTTTAAACCAAGAGAAACAAGATCCGACAGGATCGTAGGGACGACGACTACAAAATGGAATTGACTGGGAGTGAGTTGGAGCCCCTCTGAATTTAAGGCGAATTAAAACATCTGATCTGAACTGACGAGCGGTTATCGTTATTTAACAGTTTATAATTTCATGTTGTATTTTTAGAACTGTTAGATATTGGCTGATTGACGGTGTGTTGACTGTTTGATTGAACTGCTAGTCAGTTAGTTAAATTTCTATATTGATTCTGTTTAACAGAATGTATCATATAGAACTGAAAGTGATGTTATCTATATTGTTTAACATCTGTGATGCAGGGAAACAGGTTGGAGGAATCCAACTGGATTCCTCAACATTTGTTTTACTGTTTTCATATATTGTGATATATGATGTGTTATATATTCTGTTATGGATTATGGGTGTTGGAATGATGTTGATCATTTTTATTCGATATTTTAAATATCATAAAAACCCTGGGATGTAAAAAGAATTATTTCAATGTATATTGAAATAAAGGGAGTTTATAAAATCAACAGATTTTGTAAAAGGAAATATTTCGAAAGTAAATAAAAAGGGAAATCATTTGTAAAGTGAAGAACTGTTACTAAAAGTAAATCTTTATAAATGAATAGTTTATTCGAAAAGAATAAAGGAGTTAATCGATGTTTGTTTAATCGATTAGAGTTAAAGAATAAAGGAGTAAATCGATGTTAGTTTAATTGATTAGAGTTAAAGAATAAAGGAGTTAATCGATGTTAGTTTAATCGATTAGAGGTAAAGAATAAAGGAGTTAATCGATGTTAGTTTAATTGATTAAAGTTAAAGTAAAAGGAGTTAATCGATGTTAGTTTAATCGATTAGAGTTAAAGTAAAAGGAGTTAATCGATGTTAGTTAATCGATTAGAGTTAAAGCAAAGGAGTTAATCGATGTTAGTTTAATCGATTAGATTTAAAGCAAAGGAGTTAATCGATGTTAGTTTAATCGATTAGAGTTAAAGTAAAAGGAGTTAATCGATGTCAGTTAATCGATTAGAGTTAAAGTAAAAGGAGTAAATCGATGTTAGTTAATCGATTAGAGTTAAAGCAAAGGAGTTAATCGATGTTAGTTTAATCGATTAGAGTTAAAGCAAAGGAGTTAATCGATGTTAGTTTAATCGATTAGAGTTAAAGAAAAGGAGTTAATCGATGTTAGTTTAATCGATTGGAGTTAAAGCAAAGGAGTTAATCGATGTTAGTTTAATCGATTAGAGTTAAAGCAAAGGAGTTAATCGATGTTAGTTTATTCGAATAGAAAGTAAAATGAGTTAATCGAATATAGTTATTCGAATAGAAAGTAAAAGGAGTTAATTGAATATAGTTTATTCGAAGAAAGAAAAAGGATTTATCGAATATAGTTTATTCGAAAGGAGTTAAGTGAAATGAGTAAATCAATAGCGTTAGTCAAATAGAGCTAATCCAATAATGTTAGTCCAATAGAGTTAATTGATAAGGGTTAATCGAATAGAGTTAAGTGAAAAGAGTCAATCGAATATAGCTATTCGAAGGAGGGTTAAGTAAGGAAGTTAGTAAAGGGATATAAAGTGAACTTTGCCTATTTCAAAGTTAGAAATGTTGTTCAGTTAAGGTCTGAGAGGTAGTTCTACCCCAACTTGATTGGCTTCGTTTTTAACTAAGGAATAGTTAAGGTTCGGCAGTAAAGGAAATGGTTTGAGTTGGCATAGCGATGTTTGTTTAAGCATCTGTCTAAGTCCAATGAAGAAGCTTTGGAAATGTTTTCCAAATAAGAAACCAGAAATGTTTTCTAATAAAGAAAACAAGAAATGGAAATGTTTTCCATTGTTAATAACGTATATTTTCCAAATTTAGAAATTAAGAAATATTCAATATAGGTAAACAGGAGATAAGTAAATTAAGGAAATAAAGAGATAAATGTTGAATGATGTTTGATCGATATAAATTTACATTTGGAAATAATATCGTTGTTTGCACACCTGTTTTTCTTCGATAGTTAAATCACAGACTATCGAAGTTTTGACCATTTTAACGTTGTTAATATGGAGAGACCGGTTGGATTATTATCCAAAGAACCACTCTGTATTGGCATAAGCATTGCGAATCATATATGCCAAAGGAAATTGAAGACGGAGTTATGCAAGGGCTATCCTGTTTACAGAATAGTGCCTTCGGTTCATCCTGTCCCTGGATGACTTGTATGGACGGATGTCTGACAGAGTATTCCCAGACGATCACGTATATTAATTTCTCCAACCGTACCAAGAGTGGAAGCGGAGAAGGAAACTTCTTTTAGCTAACACATAATGTATGGTTGAGGACGTCAATCGGTGATTTGATGGATTTGACGATGTGGCATTCAAAGTGAATCTGGTGTGATGATAAAGCGCAGCTTCTAGCCTCACATCCGGTAAATGACAGAAATCTGGCAGGCAGCATGGCTAAGTCGGTCGCACCGAAGTAGGGTGTATAATCACCTGATCTAGAGTTTCATTTACTTCTAAAAATCTATTGTTGATGTTGTCCCATTCGGGAAACGGTTGCTGATCCCAACCGTTGGTGATATACATTCGATACACTCAAGCGAAACGAGTGGTCGGTCATGTGTGGCCGGGTTGCAAGATGTTCTTGTTGAACCCAGTGTATTCCTCTCTAGAGGTACACTAGCGAAAGGTGGTTCCTATAATGACCCATATTCTACGCATCGGGGGATCGTAGAATATTTATTTCTTTCCCGTACGAAGTCGTATGGTCATGTAACTTTGGGAAACATCTATTAGAGTCATTTCCCATGTTCATGATTTTTATCGATTTTTAAATGACCATTTTGCCCCTAGTTGGTACTGTTTTGGCCATAACTTTTGATTGGAAAGGAATTTTAACCTGAAATCACTTCCATTGGATTCGTTTGATGGTTTACCTTTCCGTAGAGTGGTCATAATGGTCAAACGGACTTACCGTTTGGGAGATATGGCTGAAATAAGGTTTGGAGGGTGAAAAACTGCTTAACCGGGCCAAATCGGGTGATTAGTGAGTGGGCCCATAACCCATTTCGGGATTAGGGTTATGGGGAGGCTGAAATGAGATAGAGGATCATTCCATTTCAGTTTTCTAGCCTCCACTTATCACCAAGGAACCCTAAAAATGGCCTCCAACCTCTAAATCACCTCCAAATCACCTTTTGGTTAAGGATTTGGCTTAGCAACCTCTAATCAAGGAAGATCTACACCAAATCAACATTGGAGCTGCTGTTTAGCATTGAGATTCACATCAAATCAGAGACTTATTTCAGATCTTAGTTTATTTGTGGCTAAGGTGAGTGATTTGCATAGTTTTGCACTAATTATGGCTAATTAGGGGTGATTAGTGTTAATTAGCGAATTTAAACATGATAAAATTCGGGAAAAATGTTCATAAATTCTTAAATGATGTTTTAGACCTCTGATATGAATTTGGGTTAATTTGGTTAAGTTTTGCTAATCCTATCATTAGTTTCACCTAAACATGTTTAAGGGGAAATATGGGATTTTGGGTATGTTTGATCCATTTTAACCTATCATATGGATGTTTTGATGTTTGTGGTTGATTATGCATGTTGCTATAACTGTATGATATGCTTTGTGATTGATTTCAATAGTTAGAATGCTCGAAAACGTCGCCGAATGGCGTAAACACTTGCTGGAACAGCTTCAGAAAATAGTGCAGGTTTCGGATCGGATCGGATATGGGGCTCGGATCGGATATGTTGAACTGGGCAAGGAATCCGATCAGATCGGAAACAGACACTTGGAAAAATTTGGCAAAAAGGAAGGCCACGCTGCTGAACTGGGCTCGGATTGGATTAAAGAGGAGGATCGGAGCGGATAGAGCAGGATGGATCGGATCGAAGCACGTGAAGGATGAGGAGACGGATCGGAGCGGAAGCATGAACTGGAGGGGGAGTGGCACCCGACCCGACCCGAGGAGAAATACTCGACCCGAACCGATGAAGAAGACCCGACCCGAACCGATGGAGGATACTCGACCCGAACCGATGAAGAGGACCCGACCCGAACCGATGGAGGATACCCGACCCGAACCGATGGCTTGAGGAGGAGACCCCACCCAGTATTGACCAATAACCCGAGATGCAAAGGTAGTCCAATATGAGAAGTTAGAGCTCAGGATCCAGTTGGGAACCAATGAGTTCACTTCATGAGTTGGACTTTGCTGCGGGACGTGTGCTAAGGAGTTGTCGACGTTCATAACTTCGATTCACCACAGAAAAGGGATGATGGGCTACTTATTAGTGCAGTAGGGTCATTATGACCTGAGGGGCAAGGTGATGGTAGCAAGACTACGTTATCAGTGCAGTAGGGTCATTATGACCTGAGGGGCAAGGTGATGTGTAGTAAGACTATGAGCCAGTGCAGTGGGGTCATTGCGACTCCATGGGGCAGAGTGGACGTAGTAAGGGTTAGTAAGGCTATGAGCTAGTGCAGTGGTGTTTTTGTGACTCCATGGGGCAAAGTGGACATAGCGAAGGATTTGTGGCTACGTTATCAGTGCAGTGAAGCCATTTATGACTTCATGGGGAAGAGTGATCGTAGCAAGGTATGTTGGGTGATCGAAGTGGTGAATATCGTATGCTTTACGCACTGAGTGAGAGATGTGAGGATGGATGCTATGTTTGATTGTTTGCCATCATTATGACATGCACACCTCCCTCACCTCTGTATCTTTACACCGTTTGATATGGTACCTTAGAGTGTTGTACAGTATGTAGTGCTAACTCTTTGGTTGCAGGTCCAAGTTCAGGTATGTTTTAGTCTACCTGTTATTGTTCACTTTAGATGCTTATCGCTCATACCAGGCTTTATGTCTGACCCAGAGTTTTATGTCTCCTCTTATTACTCTGGGTGCTCACACGAGCAGACTAGAGACAGGTTAGCTGGTGGTGCGCGAGTAGCTGATTCGGAGGCGGGCAGGAGGCTTCCACGTATGATATATATATATACGCATTCTCCCTGTTTCGTTGGTGGTTGCTACTTGGGCATTAGTAGTGTACCTCCTTTATCTTACTTTTGCTTTGAGACAGTTTGAAAGTTGTATAAGCTGTATTTTGGATTTCCGCTGCTATGATGTTTAGTTCTGATTTTCAGCTTATGCACTGTCTCTCCTGTTTTATGTCAAGTATGTTATTACTATATTTTATTCTATGCGCTGTGAGACATTCTACAGGTTCTTTGTATGTTCATTTCCTTCTTCCCTTTCCTTCTGACGACCCGTTCCGTGCTAACTGGACATGTGTACAACGCACTTTTGGAGTAAATGTCGGTTGGTGCGGGGCGGGCCGTCACACTTGGTATCAGAGCTCTAGGTTGCGTAGTTAACCTAGGGAAAGACACTAGGGATAGATAGTACGTATATGAGAGCGCGTATTTGTGAAAACTTTCGTTTTCAAAAGCTATGTATATATATATTATTAATAGTATAAGAATGAAGTCGCACTGCACTAGCATCACTATGGGGTCGTTAATCGTTTCCCTTTTTCAGATTGACGATGAGCCGAGACACGAGGGGTGCTGGTAGAGGGACCAACCAGGGGAATGCCGCTGACATGAGGGCGATGTTTACTAACCTCATGAGAGACATGCTTAGAGAAGTGCAAGGGGCAGTTCCCAATCCCGGAGTTGGTGTTGGCCCAGTAGTGCAGGCGCCTACGGTCGATTTCTCCAAGTTGTGCGAAGATTACACTAATCTTGGTGGGAAACCGTTCCACGGGACGGAGTCGGCCACAGATGTCAAGATTGGATGGATAGCTGTGTTCGTATCTTCGATGACTTGGGTCTTGAGGATGCGATAAAGAGAAGGCTAGCGTCTCGTCAGCTGCAAGGGCGAGCGATGAATTGGTGGAATGCCATTAGAACAGCTACTCCAGAGGACCAGGTTACTTGGTATCAGTTCAAGGCTCGCTTTAGCGAGAAGTTCATTCCAACTGCCCAGAAGTCAGTGCTGTTCAAGAGGTTCTTGGAACTCAAGCAGAATGGGAGGGCAGTTTCTGATTATATTGCTGAGTTCGACACTTTGTCGAAGTATGGACTGTCTCTTATCGACACTCCTGAGAAGAAGAATGATAAGTTCATTACTGGTTTGGATGGATACTTGGGGGAAAGGCTTATCAACCACATCGATGAGACTTTTGAATCGATTGTGGGAAAGGATTTGAGATCAGAGAGTCTTTACCCTAAGTCAAAGACTGAGGCTGCATCTGCAGAAGGGCCAAAGCTGCAAGCAGGAGGTGGAGGCAAGAATAACTCTCAGAATAAGAGGAAGCAGGACCAATCTAAGGGTGGCCAGAAAAAGAGCAAGAAGGATGTTGAGTGCTTCAGCTGTGGTAAGAAGGGCCATTATGCTTAAGAATGTCGGGCCAAGCCAGCGGAAAGGAAGTGCTACAACTGTGGTCAAGTGGGACATCATAAGGATAAGTGTCCGCAACCTCTTAAGGAGAAGCAGATTGTGAAAGCATATGCTATTGATGTTGTTCCTTCTTCGTCGAATGCCCCAACTGCGGCGGAGAAAGGAAAGAACGTTGTTATTCAAGGTATGCTTTCTATTTATGATGTACCAGTTCGAGTTTTGTTTGATACTGGGGCTTCCCGTTCCTTCATATCTAGTGACCTGGTAGATAGGTTAGGACTGGAACCAGAGATAGTCGATAGGCCATTGGTTGTGACGAACCTGATTGGTGGTTCGACTAGCCTTAGTATGATTTGTAGGAATTTGGTCTTATCGAGTCATGGATGTATGTTTGTTTGTGATTGCTTTGTTTTGGGCTTTACTGGGTATGGCATTATATTGGGAGTCGATTGGCTCCAAAGATACGGGGTGGTGCTAGACTGTGAGGGCTTTTTGGTGACAGTGAGGGAGGATGATGGGCGGAGGGTAGTGTTTGGTAGTCTACCCACTGATGGGGTTATGGCTAGTTTTGTAAATTCCCTCGACATCCCGCAAGATGAGTTGTCAGATGTGCCCGTGGTTGGCCAGTATCTGGAAGTCTTCGAGGAGGTGACCAGGTTTCCACCACACCGAGAGATTGAGTTTCGTATTGATTTAGTGTAAGATGCCAGACCTATAGTGATGCCACTTCGTCGTATGGTACCAAGGGAGCAGCGAGAGCTCAGGGTGCAAGTCAGCAATCTTTTGAAGAAGGGATTTATTAGAAGGAGTGTCTCCGAGTGGGGAGCACCAGTTGTGTTTGCCACTAAGGCAGATGGTTCCCTTCGTTTGTGTGTGGACTATCGCGAGTTGAATAAGGTGATGAGGAAGAATAAGTATCCTCTACCGCGGATAGATGATTTGTTTGATCAGCTGGAAGGAGCAAGAGTGTTCTCCCAGTTGGACCTCGCGACAGGATTTCATCAGCTTCGAGTAGCAGATGAGAGTATTCCGAAAACGGCATTTAGGACGCCATCTGGATTTTATGAGTGGTTGGTCATGCCATTTGGGTTGACCAATGCACCAGCCTATTTTGTGGATCTTATGAATCGAGTATTCAGAGATCAGTTGAATAAGTTTGTTCTTGTGTTCGTGGACGATATCCTTGTTTACTCAAGGACAGAGGAGGAACACAAGGGACACTTGAGGATAGTGATGGAGGTGTTGAGGAAACACCAATTGAAAGCGAAATTCTCTAAGTGTCATTTTTGGAGAAGGGAAGTGAGATTCTTGGGTCATGTTGTTTCAGAAAGTGGTATCGCCGTGGACCCTGCGAAGGTGGCTACGGTACAGGATTGGCCTACACCCAAGAATGCGACAGATGTAAGAAGTTTCTTGGGATTAGCTGGATATTATCGTAAGTTTATCCAGGACTTCTCCAAGATAGCAGCACCGTTGACTCAATTGACTAAGAAGAATCAGTCCTTCGTCTGGGACGGAGTGTGTGAAGATGCCTTCAAGAGTCTAAAGGAGAAGTTGACGCCTGCGCCAGTGTTAGTCATTCCTAAAGGGAATGAAGAGATGACGGTATACACGGATGCTTGTGGTACCGGACTGGGTGCTGTATTGATGCAAAGAGGTAGGGTTGTAGCTTATGCTAGTCGACAACTAAAGCCGCATGAGAAGAAGTATCCTACCCATGATTTGGAATTGGCAGCGATTGTATTTGCGCTAAAGATGTGGAGACATTATCTCTTGGGAGAAAGATTTGAGTTGTTTACCGATCATAAATCGTTGAAATATTTCTTCTCTCAGAAAGATCTGAATCTCCGTCAGCAGAGATGGTTAGAGTTCTTGGCTTCGTATGATTTTGATATCGCATACACACCTGGGAAAGGTAATGCGGTAGCCGATGCCTTGAGTAGGAGACATGCTAGCTTAGGGGCAATGTTTCTTGAGTGGAAGCAACTGGAGTATATCGCGGGCTTTGATTTCAGACCAAAGTGCGAATTGGATCCAGTTATGCTAGCTAGTTTGGCGATCAGACCCACTTTGATAGAGCGGATTGGTTCCAGTCAGAGGGACGATCCTAACCTATTGGAAATCATCTCCAAGTTAGAGATGGGTATCGATGAGGAGATGAATGTGTATGGGCTTGATCGAGATGGATGGCTTCGAAAAAATGGAAGGCTAGTTGTGCCCAATGTGAATGGTTTGAGAGATGAAGTGCTTAGAGAATGTCATCACTCAAAACTAACTATACATCCCGGTGGTAATAAGATGTATCGAGACATGAGACAGACTTACTACTGGGAAGGGATGAAAAGAGACGTTGGGAAGTTTATATCCAAATGCATGAATTGCCAACTAGTTAAAGCTGAGCAAAAGAAGCCTAGTGGGTTGTTGCAACCATTAGAAATTCCCGAATGGAAATGGGAGCAAGTCTCGATGGATTTCATCGATGGTTTACCAAGGACTAGATGGGATATGATAGCATTTGGGTAATCGTGGATCGATTGACTAAGAGTGCAAGATTCATACCAGTCAAATCGACCAGAACGACAACTAAGTTAGCAGAATTGTATATGAAGTGGGTAGTGAGATTTCATGGAGTACCTAAAAGCATTGTGAGTGACCGAGACCAGTTGTTCACTAGTGGGTTTTGGAAGAGCTTACAAGAGGCTTTAGGGTCAGGATTACATCTCAGTACCGCATATCATCCTCAGACCGACGGTCAGACGGAGAGGGTGAATCGTATATTGGAAGATCTCTTGAGAGCTTGTATATTGGATTTTGGTGGATCATGGGATGACCATTTGCATCTAGTAGAGTTTGCATATAATAATAGCTACCAATCCAGTATCGGTATGGCTCCATATGAAGCTTTGTACGGAAGACCGTGCAACTCACCATCATGTTGGATAGAGACTGGCGAGAAGTTTGTGCTTGGACCAGATGTGGTGAGAGAAACTTCGGATAATATTAAGATCATTAAGCAACGAATGAAAGCAGCCCAAGATAGGCAGAAGAGCTATGCTGATAAGAGGAGAAGAGACTTGAAATTCTCCGTTGGTGACTTGGTGTTTGTCAAGATCTCTCCGTTGAAGAGCGTGATACGATTTGGCAGGAGAGGCAAGTTGGCACCAAGATTTGTTGGCCCATTCCCTGTACTTGAATTAGTCGGGAATTTGACATATAAAATTGGCTTACCAGAGAAAATGGCGTGAGTTCACAATGTGTTTCATGTTTCCCAACTACGGAAGTTCGTTCACGACTCAGATATGACTATTTCGCCTGATCAGTTAGAGGACTTCGAAGTAGAACCCGAGGCGGTTGGGAACCGCAAGCCGATTCGTATTATGGGGCACGATACGAAGCAACTTCGAAGGAAGTCGGTGAAGCTAGTCAAGGTTCAGTGGGGCGAGGACGAGAATGATTGTACTTGGGAGACAGAGGAGAGCATTAGGAAGGCATATCCAGAACTCTTTGCCTGGTAAGATTTACTTTGCGATTTAGTTTTCCGCTTGCTAGGGTAGATTTGTTTTGCTTGTTTGCATGTTTGATTGTTATTTTATGATTGATAGGCATGCGGGACCTTTGTGTGTGTTTTGATTAGGGAATTTCGGGGGCGAAATTTCTTAAGGGGGGAGAGTGTAATGACCCACATTCTACGCATCGGGGGATCATAGAATAATTATTTCTTTCCCGTACGAAGTCGTATAGTCATGTAACTTTGGGAAACATCTATTAGAGTCATTTCCCATGTTCATGATTTTTGTCGATTTTTAAATGACCATTTTGCCCCTAGTTGGAACTGTTTTGGCCATAACTTTTGATTGGAAAGGAATTTTAACCTGAAACCACTTCCATTGGATTCGTTTGATGGTTTACCTTTCCGTAGAGTGGTCATAATGGTCAAACGAACTTACCGTTTGGGAGATATGGCTGAAATAAGGTTTGGAGGGTGAAAAACTGCTTAACCGGGCCAAATCAGGTGATTAGTGAGTAGGCCCATAACCCATTTCAGGATTAGGGTTATGGGGAGGCTGAAATGAGATAGAGGATCATTCCATTTCAGTTTTCTAGCCTCCACTTATCACCAAGGAACCCTAAAAATGGCCTCCAACCTCTAAATCACCTCCAAATCACCTTTTGGTTAAGGATTTGGCTTAGCAACCTCTAATCAAGGAAGATCTACACTAAATCAACATTGGAGCTACTGTTTAGCATTGAGATTCACATCAAATCAGAGACTTATTTCAGATCTTAGTTTATTTGTGGCTAAGGTGAGTGATTTGCATAGTTTTGCCCTAACTATGGCTAATTAGGGGTGATTAGTGTTAATTAGCGAATTTAAACATGATAAAATTCGGGAAAAATGTTCATAAATTCTTAAATGATGTTTTAGACCTCTGATATGAATTTGGGTTAATTTGGTTAAGTTTTGCTAATCCTATCATTAGTTTCCCCTAAACTTGCTTAAGGGGAAATATGGGATTTTGGGTATGTTTAATCCATTTTAACCTATCATATGGATGTTTTGATGTTTGTGGTTGATTATGCATGTTGCTATGACTATATGATATGCTTTGTGATTGATTTCAATAGTTAGAATGCTCGAAAACTTCGCCGAATGGCGTAAACACTTGCTGGAACAGCTTCAGAAAACAGTGCAGGTTTCGGATCGGATCGGATATGGGGCTCGGATCGGATATGTTGAACTGGGAAAGGAATACGATCGGATCGGAACCAGACACTTGGGAAAATTTGGCAAAAAGGAAGGCCACGCTACTGAACTGGGCTCGGATCGGATTAAATAGGAGGATCGGAGCGGATAGAGCAGGATGGATCGGATCGAACCACGTGAAGGATGAGGAGACGGATCAGAGCGGAAGCATGAACTGGAGGGGGAATGGCACCCGACCCGACCCGAGGAGAAATACTCGACCCGAACCGATGAAGAGGACCCGACCCAAACCGATGGAGGATACTCGACCCGAACCGATGAAGAGGACCCGACCCGAATCGATGGAGGATACCCGACCCGAACCGATGGCTTGAGGAGGAACCCGACCCCACCCAGTATTGACCAATAACCCGAGATGCAAAGCTAGTCCAATATGAGAAGTTAGAGCTCAGGATCCAGTTGGGAACCAATGAGTTCACTTCATGAGTTGGACTTTGCTGCGGGACGTGTGCTAAGGAGTTGTCGACGTTCATAACTTCGATTCACCACTAAAAAGGGATGATGGGCTACTTATCAGTGCAGTACGGTCATTATGACCTGAGGGGCAAGGTGATGGTAGCAAGACTACGTTATCAGTGTAGTAGGGTCATTATGACCCGAGGGGCAAGGTGATGCGTAGTAAGACTATGAGCCAGTGCAGTGGGGTCATTGCGACTTCATGGGGCAGAGTGGACATAGTAAGGGTTAGTAAGGCTATGAGCCAGTGCAATGGTGTTTTTGTGACTCCATGGGGCAAAGTGGACATAGCGAAGGATTTGTGGCTACGTTATCAGTGCAGTGAAGCCATTTATGACTTCATGGGGCAGAGTGATCGTAGCAAGGTATGTTGGGTGATCGAAGTGCTGAATATCGTATGCTTTACGCACTGAGTGAGAGATGTGAGGATGGATGCTATGTTTGATTGTTTGCCATCATTATGACATGCACACCTCCCCCAGCTCCGTATCTTTACACCGTTTGATATGGTACCTTAGAGTGTTGTACAGTATGTAGTGCTAACTCTTTGGTTGCAGGTCCAGGTTCAGGTATGTTTTAGTCTACCTGTTATTGTTCACTTTAGATGCTTATCGCTCATACCAGGCTTTATGTCTGACCCAGAGTTTTATGTCTCCTCTTATTACTCTAGGTGCTCACACGAGCAGACTAGAGACAGGTTAGCTGGTGGTGCGCGAGTAGCTGATTCGGAGGCGGGCAGGAGGCTTCCACGTATGATATATATATACACATTCTCCCTGTGTCGTTGGTGGTCGCTACTTGGGCATTAGTAGTGTACCTCCTTTATCTTACTTTTGCTTTGAGACAGTTTGAAAGTTGTATAAGATGTATTTTGGATTTCCGCTGCTATGATGTTTAGTTCTGATTTTCAGCTTATGCACTGTCTCTCCTGTTTTATGTCAAGTATGTTATTACTATATTTTATTCTATGCACTATGAGACATTCTACAGGTTCTTTGTATGTTCATTTCCTTCTTCCCTTTCCTTCTGACGACCTGATCCGTGCTAACTGGACATGTTTACAGCGCACTTTTGGAGTAAATGTCGGTTGGTGCGGGGCGGGCCGTCACAGTTCCATATCTTGTCATAGTTGGAAATCCATTACCCAATACGTGCTTGCGGTTTTGATTGTATACAATATATGTAGAACGTGAGATGAAAGCGTTTCTACTAGATGATTACTATATTGTGGTTGATAGACATTATTATAATATCAAAAGGTTTTTGATATAAAGATATTTGGATTCTCATAAGGGAAAAACCCGTTCCGTTATGCGGCGTGGTATTATGAGATATCGTTTACTTGTTCGAACTGTTTTACTCATACTAGTCCCATGACTGACCCGGAGTTTATTTTTTTGTTTTCCCTAAACTCTTGGGTGCCTAAATTTATACGGGCAGTCAAGTAGTCAGGATTTACAGATATACTGGAAGAGCTTGGAGCAGGAGGCTTCAGGATCATATAGCTATAGTTATTTCCGCTGTGTTGTAAGTGCTGTACTTTGATAATGATATGTACATTCAAGTACAGATTTGTATTTCAAAGTTATGTTATGAAATATATTTATTCGTTCCGCTGTGAGATTCGTGTTACTCTGATATTGTGTTCTTCTTCTTCTTTTGTTCTAAGTTTCTATCTTATCTTTCCTCACCCTCTAATTTCTTTCACTAATTACCAGGATTTTTCGATGTTTTGGTTATTGACATCGAGTTTATGTCGATAACCAAAGTCACTCAAAATCCGAGTCATTACACCTGGTCTGAGGGAACATGACCGATATTTGGTTGCATGCTTGTTTTTATGCATTGTTATATTTTGGAATTCATATTTCCAAATGTTTTGTTTTCAAATCCTGAATCAAAATCTACTTTGATATTATAAAAGCTAAATATGTGTTTCAAAATGATCTAAAATAAGAAATCGGGAAATAAAATCCAAAGGAATAATTTCTGTAAATGGAATTTGATTTGAAAATCTAAGTTAGGGATTAAGCCTAAATGGGTAGATTGAGGAATTGCATGTTGATTGATGCATTATAGATCCATAGCTTTATTTATGGTAGTAGTATGTGCACTGGCAATCCAATGGAGTAAACCCGTTCCGCGTTAGCGGCGTGGTCCTGTGATTGACCTTATTATAAGATAGGTTAAGTAAGATTTCTCATACCAGTCCCATGACTGACCTGTAGTTTGTTTCACTTTGCAAACTCGGGTGCCCTCTTTTACACACAGGAAGTCGAGTAGCTTTTTGCATATATTTATCTCTTTAGCAGGATCCTGGATCGAAGCTCAAAGCTGTGTCCAGAGCGTTGATAGCCTTCCGCTGTATTAGTCGTATTTGTTTCCGCTGCACTGTATTATATTTAATGTAAAATTTAACTTCCGCTGTATTTTATTTATCGATGTACTCTGATATTCTGTACTCTGATGTAACATTATTATAATGTTTATAAAAGTCTTCTGTTATTGTTCTAATGTATTGTATTCCCAAAGTTAACATATGTGGGTTTTGAACGGTCTTGGTCGATTTTGTGATCGATTAAGTCCGGGCGAAATCCGGGTCGTTACAACTGTACACATCTTACTATCTCCTCCCATCTACGATATCTACAGTAGAACGCAACAGAAAAAGACGGGCTCTCTTTGTATTTCTCCACCGTTAGCTGATTTGCTTTGCCGTTTGAACCGCCTTTAAGGCTTGAAGGCTTGAAGCACAAGCTTAAGACATGGTCGATTCCCTTTTATCCAGGTAATTCTCTTTGATTGTTTGCTTACTGAAATCGATGGTTTATGTTTCCCACTTTCTTTTTGCTACTTTGCGTTACAGATTGTTGTTTTTCTCATCTTCACTATAATAGTTTGCTCGGTATCACTGTAAATTATTTTACTTCCTCTTCAAATTTGTTACTTTCCTGACTATATTTTTGTATGTTACAGGATCTACAGTTTTTATTCCAATTTCATTTCGCATGAAGCCCAGATCTTCTTCTCTATGTGGGTACAGTGCCATCATCACCGCCATTTTGTAATTAGATCAGTTGCTTGCAAATGAAACTTAGGTGTGACTTAAATGCAGTTTACTTTCATATTTTCTTGCCCAATTAATCATCTGTTCAAATCATTTTTGAATTTCGAATCTCAAGCCCTATAATCCATAGATCAAATTTAACCTAGCATGTGTTGCAAAGGATTTAGCTCATTCAAAATTACTTTCTTAACATAAAAGCTTGACTCATATTGCAATGATTAACAATTCTTCTTTTATGTTAGCTTTATTTTTATAGGAAATATCGAACCAACTTCTTGGAATGTTAGGTAGGTTGGCTGTGAGGTTGAATGAGGAAAGGGTCATCTATTGAAAGAATTGTAATGTCAAATTTTAATTAAAGTCAATATTAGATTGGATAAGCTTAACTGCTTAAGTCGTGGAGCTGATATGAAAGTTGCTTATTGAGAAAAACTAATTATAGTATTCTATTTTTAGACGATAATTGAATAATATGCAGTGTTGAATATATATATATATAGTAGAATGTAAAAGAAAACTGTTTATTTTGAAGTGTTAATGCCCTTTTTTGGGTATTGTTTACTTCGAAATTATGATAGAAATAAGACAACAATTGTAGCAAAAGAAAATGTCTTTGATGTTTGTTGAGTTTGCATTATCATTTGTAAGCAAATCAATTGTTGTGTATGAAGTTTGGTTAAAAGCAAAGTTGGGAGTCATTTCTAAAAGCAACTTCATCCTCCAAATTTTTATCAGGTAAGATGTGGAAATATACACTTATCTTTCTTTTAATTTTTTAATGTCTTTTTCCTTAATGTTTTTGACTGAAACTATTGTGAAAGAAGAGAAACAAATAAATCTTAATCTCCATATTAGCCATTATGGTAACAAATATCACTGTGCTTTCAATTAATCAAATTGATAAATTTTTTTATTAATATTGTTAACAAAACAAATAAGTTATATATCAAGATCTATTCTAAACATCAACTTAGTCTATCCTCCTCATCAACCTTTATGAAGAACTGTTTACACTATAGGTCAGTGTACATCTTGCACATTTACAATGCTTTAAACGTTGTCATTAGTCATTCTAACGGATTTTTACACTTCCTTGCAAGTTTATAGTTTATTTCATTTTAATTTCACTTTTACTGTTCTTCACATTCATCGGAGTTTTTTTTTCCATCCGTGACTATGATTCTTCCAGAATATTTGTTTTTGCCTTTTTTTAAGACATTATTCGCATTATATAGTGATATAATATTCATTAGATTGATTATCGACTTCTTAAGAAACTAAAATTACCTCCTTTTTTATGGATGTCCTCTCCCTAGAGTCGAATTTTACATTGTATTGCAAAAGGCAGGAAAGTTCGAAATAAGGGCAAAGAATCAAAGAATGCCAAGAGAACTAAAAATGACAAGGGTAAAGATGAACCTAGAAACTCAAGGTAGTCGACTAATCACTTTTTAGCATACAATCTATTTGTATCATATTTACAGATATATGTAATGTGGCTACTTTTTCTCCAAACATTTGCCCTTTACTGAATACTTTAATTAGTTTAGCATTAAGGTGTGTCGTCGGCCCTAAAAAATTGTTTAGTTAATTGCGATAATAATTTCATACATCTTTACATAAATAAATAAATAGTTGTTAGTTCGTGCAGACAGTTTTTCATATATCATGGTTATATTTTTTAGATGCACATAAGTATTCATTGTTAAATGTTAAGCTTTACTTGGTGGAAAATATTTTTTGTTTTACTGTTTTACTTGGTGCAGACAGTTTCTACTTTGATGCTTTTTCTGCAAATTGGATGTTGTTGGTAATTTCTATAATTGCAAACTTATTGCTTGCTATGTGGCATTGATTTCAGTTTTTCATTTGGAATATTATTATGTTGCTTTAAAATGTCATTGTTTCATATATGGATAAATGAAATTGAGTATGGACCAAATGGATAAAGCAATTTGAGTTGGTATATATAAACACAATCCATGAAGGGTTATTGTTACAATTCCTAACACAACCTGATTTTCAGTTGTTTAGCCTTAAATTGGAATATACATGTATTTTTTAGCAAAAACAATTTCTTCTCAATTACAAATGTACTCCAAGTTTACTAACAAAAATAGCACATCAACAAATATCACTTTAAGCAGTATTTTTGACTATAAAGACATATGTGTTTCTTACTCTATATGTTATCAGTATAGCCAATTTATGGAAAATGTATGCACATACATGTATTGTATAGTAACCTAATAAAATATCTACTGAAGTATACTTCCAATGCGGTTTTTTTTTTCGATATAAATGTTACTATATCAGTTATTTCATTTGCTTTGTTCCCATAGTTGTGCGTATATGTAGAATGTAATGGAACTTTACTTTGTAACCAGTTTGACCAAATTCCCTGCTTTACAATTTACATGTAGTCAATTGCAATTATACGAGATATGCATATATGTTTGTATATATGTATTATTCGTATTTTCTTTATTTGTTTTACCGTCAATGGATTTCGTAGTAAATTTTGACATTTTATTCCAATTTTCAATCATTTGATATGGTTACAAAATTTTGTATGAGAGTATTACATTAAAAATACGTTTAAATTTGGTATAATTCTTTTGGACGATTAGTGTGAAACTGTTTTAATTCTATGTATCTTAAATTTGGTATAATTTTTGTGAGCTATGACTCAAACTACGGACAGGATGTATTTATGTAGCTATTGTGCCATCTTTACTTTTTTTTCATGAACAACTGTAGTCCTTATTTCACAACATTCTTTCATTCAATGTAAAGACCCGTAAATTCCCGCACTTTGGATCGACCATAAACCACACAAGTCTGACCCAAAAGTTGGAAATCCACGAATACTTTAACTTTGGGAATACAACAACATCAGAACAATAACAACAGACTTTTATTACATTATAGTAATGTTACATCAGAGTACAGAATATCAGAGTACATCGATTCAAATTACAGCGGAAGATAAATTACAATATTATACATTGCAGCGGAAACAATAAAATAGATACAGCGAAAGACAACTATGCTCTGGACAGAGCTTTAAGCTTCAATCCAGGATCCTGCTAAAGAGATAAATATCTGCAAAAAGCTACTCGACTGCCTGTGTGGAAAAAGAGGGCACCCGAGTTCGCAAAGGTGGAAACAAACAACGGGTCAGTCATGGGACTGGAGTGAGAATTCTTAACTAATTTAACTAATAGTAATAAAGAAAATCCATGGACCACGTCGCTAACGCGAAACTGGTTTACTCCAATGGATTGTCGTGCATAAATTAAAGTAAATCGTGAAAACAAAGCAATACTTTTTGGAAAAAAAATGAAACCATCATAAGACCCTAGTCCCATCACACAATGCAACGCAAACCAGAGGATAGGGTTTTACCTTATAATGGTAAAAAATGCTTGATACGATAAAAACGAATTTGATATTATTATTAGTGTATATATGTTTCAAAAACATTTGAGACGACCCAAACTTTCGATGAACAAAAGTAAGGATAATCGTAAGGAGTATAACATAATTAAAACAATAACAGATCACAGAACATACAAACCATTACAGCGGAAATGTAAATGTCATCACAACATAACATCACAAATAACAGAGTACGCAGTACAGGATACAACATAGCAAAACAGATGTCTAAACAGGGAAAGAAATAAAGTCTCAATCTCCCAAAGTACATCAATACTAAAATGTCTCAAATACTCAAGAAGCAAAACAAAAAATAGAATGATAAGGTTCTTCATGATCTTCATCAGCAAGCTCTAGTTTAGAAGATATCCTTACCTAAAGACCTGTCAATTGGCTGCCCGTGTGGAAAGAGGGCACCCAAGTTTGCAAAGGTGAAACAACTACGGGTCAGTCATGGGACTGGTATGAGAATTCTAATTAATATAACTAATAGTAATAAGGCAAATTCAAAGACCACGCCGCTAACGTGGAACGAGTTATTCCCAAAGAATTGCCGTGCATAATGAAAGGTAACTGAACAAATAAATAAGTGAATCGTAAAACAACGCGATGCTTTATTTGAAAAATGAAACCGTTATAAGACCCAAGTCCCATCACACAATGCAACGCAAACCGGAGGATAGGGTTTTACCTTATAATGGTCAAGAGATGATAAATACGTAAAAGCGATATTAATAATAGTGTGTATATATTTTGATAAAATAATTCAAAATAAATGTATCAATCCTAGACGGCATGGGTACCATATATCATGTCGCCATACTAGTAATACAATCAAAACCACATGGGCGTATTGAGAATTGGTTTCCAACAAGAGTCAAGGCTAGGAACAATCTCCTTACCGATTCGAGACACTCTAGCCAATGTCTCAGGATCACACCTACGGGCAACCCTTGGATACAGCAGGGCCGGTCCACAAATAACGTTAGTGGATTAGTTATGCCTGAACACACGCTCCCCGGTCCTATGGGACCTACAAATCGGCCATTGGCGACCGATAAGAATAAACCGAGGCGCCTCAAAATCCATCAACCACATAAGTAAATGTTGGCCAGTTTTAAGCACCGACACCACTTCTAGATAGAAAGAAACGTGTGCACTCCCTGCGTTCCTATGCTCCGTTTTAGACTCAACCGGGGTGTGAGGCTCGCGGAGTAACGTTATACACAAAGCTATGCCAAATTAGGCTGTGTTTTAATCATTCCACAAGGCCTGCCTTTCAACAAAACCTTGATCAATTGCATCTTGGCGTGCCACATTGACAATTCACACCATGCGACCCATAACTATTAATATATCTCAGGGTGTTAAGTAGAGAATAAATTCTTTACCACCAATCTGATATACACTAATAGAAATCGATTTAATTACATGGAATAAATTCCAACGTCAGACACACATCCATTTACAAGTCCGTTCTGGGTATGAACGAAACCGGAGACACCTGAGAAGGTTCTCGTCTATCCGGATAATCAACACGTACGTCCGGAAGATTACCACGGTTTGACCCTTTCCCGGGAGCAAGTCAGTCGAGGGCATCAGTCGACATCCATTCGCCGTGAAGATCGCCGGTCTTCAATAGTCGTCTTCTATATTTTGCCTCAATCATCGTGTAATTATTTGAAATGAGTTGAACTTGGTCTTTTCAAATAATCATTCGCAAAATTATATTTTTTCTAATCATTTCATATCGTTAATATTTATTTATAATGATTTATCGCTATCTTTATTTATTTAAAAATAGCCCAATATAAATAAACGACACTTCGGGTTGGTGGGCGGCCCTAGCGCTGTTTTTACCAAATTTTGATTTATACTTATCTTGAAATCTAACCGTTGGATTTTAACGAAATTTATATCGTTGGAAAGATCTTCCCAAGACAGTCCTAACGGTTTCGGTTTTGGGAAAATCCGACGGTTGGATCTTACGGTATAATCGTTTAAAGCTACGATTCTAAAACGCGAACTACCGCGAGTGATTCTTTAGTTTACATTAGCATTTATATATAATTATATGTATATAAACTATTCGACGTATCCTCTATCGTATTTAACATACCAAATAAAAGAAATGTTTTATTTGGCATGTCACAACCATGTTCTAACAAACAAGGTACATTTTATTCATATGAGATTCTAAATGTAAATTTATTTAATTTAAATTCTAATATAACCATGTCATTATAAATGTAATTTTGATACCGCATATAAATTCTAATATATGCGACGTTATTTATAAATGTAATGTTTAACACCACATATAAATTCTAATATATGTGATATTATGAATGCAAGTTTTCTCCTTTTATTTTCTATTTAAAAAGTGAAAATGACACTTCTACAACCTTTTTGATTTCATGTTTTTTTTACATTTACGAATGCAAATAAAAATGTACTCCCTTTTAAATCGTATTTTATTTGCACTAGAGAATGCAAAATAAAATGTATTCCCTTTATGTCATATTTTATCTGCAATGGGGAATGCAAACAGAAGTATTCTTTTTAAATCACATATTATTTGCAATAGAGAATGCAAATAAAAGTATTGTTTTTAAATCGCATATTATTTGCAAAGGAAAATGCAAATAAAAGTATTGTTTTTATTTCACATATTATTTGCAATAGAGGGTACAAATAGTAGACGCACTTTTATTCCTATGGCATATTTGTATTGGAGAGTACACATAAAAGAACGAATTTTATTTCTATGTCATATTTGTATTAGAAATACAAAATACAAATATTAAGATGAACCTAAATCTTATGTTAATATTTGTGTCAAAGGACAAAATTTAAAAAGGCATTCATTTTCCTATGTGTAATATTTTTATGTTAAGAACACACATAAAAAGGATGACTTTATTTTCCATGCAATACTTGCATTGTAAATGCGAGTAAAAAGAATGATTTTATTTTCTTATGCAATACTTGCATTGTAAATGCAAGTAAAAAGAATGATTTTATTTTCTTATGCAATACTTGCATTGTAAATGCAAGTAAAAAGAATGATTTTATTTTCTTATGCAATACTTGCATTGTAAATGCAAGTAAAAAGAATGATTTTATTTTCTTATGCAATACTTGCATTGTAAATGCAAGTAAAAAAGAATGATTTCTTTCTTATGCAATACTTGCATTGTAAATGCAAGTAAAAAGAATGATTTTATTTTCTTATGCAATACTTGCATCGTAAATGCAAGTAAAAAGAATGATTTCTTTCTTATGCAATACTTGCATTGTAAATGCAAGTAAAAAGAATGATTTTATTTTCTTATGCAATACTTGCATTGTAAATGCAAGTAAAAAGAATGATTTTATTTTCTTATGCATTACTTGTATTGTAAATGCAAGTAAAAAGAATGATTTCTTTCTTATGCAATACTTGCATTGTAAATGCGAGTAAAAAGAATGATTTTATTTTCTCCGTTTTGTTTTCTATTTTCTTTTCTATAAATGAACTTGCAAAAAGAAATGTAAATTAAAGTACCTTTCGCTTTCTATGTATATTTGCATCGAGGAATGCAAATAAGAGAAGAATTTATTTGCCTAGAAGAAATGCAAATAAAATAATATTTTATTAGAAGTAACTATTTTATTTTAATGTAAATCTTTGTTTTAACATTTTGTTCGCATCAAGGGATGCAAAAAGCTAATTCTTTATTACAATGATTTGTTCGCATTTGTGGATGCGAACAAAAAGATAATTTCTTGTTACAATGATTTGTTTACATTTGTGGATGCGAACAAAAAGTGAACTTTTAATTTTAATCATTTGTTCTCATTTGTGGATACAAACAAAAAGCAAGTTTATCCTCTCATTATAAAATATAAATAGAAAAGTAAATTTTATTCTCAAGTTTTAATTACATCATAAAATGTGAATAAAAAGGTAAATTTTAGTTTCAAGTTATATTTATGTTTTAAGAACACAAATGAAATTGTAAGTTTTTATTTCAACTCATATTTACATCATGAAGTGAAAATAAAAAGAAAATTTTTGTTTCAAACTTTATTTGAAAGTAAATCTTTTTCTTTATTTATACATTTTGTTCACATTGAGAAATGCAAACAAAATATAATATTTCACTATTTTGTAAATCTCTATTTTGTCCTTTTTGTTTGCATTGAAAAATGCAAACAAATTATAATCATTTTCCTTTATTTCATTTCAAAGTAAAACTCTTTTACTTTTTTTTTCTTTTTTTTCTAACATTTTGTCCGCATTGAAAAATGCAAACAAAATACAACCTTTTGTAAATTTCTATTTTTGACATTTTTATTCGCATCGAGGGATGCAAACAAAATATATATTTTTTTTCTTTTTTTTTCTATAAATTGGATCAATCCAATTTCTAACACAAGCGATAACGTATGAATGGTGATAATCAATTCTACATAAGTGATAATACATAAGAATGGTGATAATCAATTCTTTGTTTTGGAATTGATAAATTCAATTCTAACTTAAGGGATGACATAGATGAATCGTGACCATTTTATTTTACTCTAAATTGATAATTAAATCAATTTAATTTTTAATCCACAGTGATAGCATAGCAGTGATAACATGGCATGTTATAAACACGAACATCATATGGATCTATAACACTTATTCAATCATAGAACAATCATCATCAATCATGAACAAACAAATAGATCTGAACCTTATATTGAAATTACATCATAAACTGAATAATTTATTTTATTATTAAATTTAAATAAAGAATTCTCACAGTCGTTGCGATAAAATTCCAACTGTTCAGAATGGTCTCGTTTCAGTCCTGAGGCGTAGATCCCCTTCGTACGATCACAACGCTTCTGAAATTTTCAGATTTCGAATCCGAACGAAGAGGTTATGACCAAAACAAGTTGATAATTAAATTGGATTAATTAATTAACAAAGGTAATTAATCTTAAACCTTTCTTCCCTTCTCTGTATTAATCGGCCGTTGTTTTCAAAATGGGTTCAAAACTTTGGATTCAAATTGCCGGTGATTTAGTGAATGGTTTAAGGCGCTGTCAGTTGGAGGAGGACCGGCTTGGAGGGGGGCACATGCGCCGAGCACGCTGGGAGGCGCGGTGGGCTATGGTGGGGCCGGCGGCGTGCGCAAGGGCGCGGGTTTGGGGGCTTTGTCCTCGAGCTACGGGCCACGAGAAGGTCTGAAACTGGTCTGAGAGGAAAGAGGAGGAAAGGGGCTTCGAAACGGTGTATGGGTTGCGTTCTAATTCGAAGGGAGGAGGAAGAATATGAAGAGAGAAGGTTTGAAGGAGGTGGCAGCTGATTTGAGAATGGGGGAGACGATGTACAGCGATACCGTATTTTATACGGTATTTCTAGGGTTATTTAATTATTAAATTATAATTTAACCCAATTAAAGCCCGTTTTGCAAACTCCTTATTTTTCAGCCCAACGACTGCCCACCCTAACTATTTACCCCTATTCCGGACCCATCTGAATATGTCCCGTAGGCCTACGAGTCCGTCTCGGTCCCCGTTTCTCAAATTTAAATATAATTCATTTATTTTTTAAATTCAAACGTATACAGAAATTTACCGGGACCACATATGAACTCAGAAAATTCCAGAAAAAATATTTTTGGCTTTCTTTTGACGATATGGTCCTAACAAAATTAATTTTGTTGAATTTAGAGCTCGTTTGAAAAATGGATATTTTTCAAGTCGATTAAAATTGACCGAACTAAACAAAACACAGTTTCTTTTGCCACACTCACATACTAGCTCGGAAAATTCTAAAAATTGAAACCTAGCAATAATTCGACATTCCGGTTCCAACAAAAGTGACTTCGTCGAAAACAGAGATCGTTTGAAAATTGACTAATTTCACTGGCTTTTATATTATTTAAAAATAGGATTTTTAAATTCTGCCACATTTTCTAGCCAAATTATTAGAAATAAAAATTTTAAATTGGCTCGGATTTTCGAGTTGTTACAATCTCCCCCACTTAAAAGCTTTTCGTCCCCGAAAAGAAATAAAAGTAGGAAACAACCGGAAAATATAAATTATGATAAACATACCTTACACAAGAGTTAGTCGGAGATGTCCACTCTGCACTTGGGGTAAGCTTTCACAAAGCTGTCCTCTGTCTCCCAAGTACAGTCTCTAGGATCCCCACTCCATTGAACTTTGACTAGGTTGATCCTCTTGTTCCTCAAAATTCTGGTTTCCTTGCCAACAATCTTTCTCGGCTCTTTCCTCACTGTCACATTCGGAGTAATCTCCAAGACCTATTGATTTAATTCATCCTCAATCAGATCTGGATCATGCACATGCTTGCGTAGTTGAGACACATGAAATACATCATGCACCCCTGGCAACCAGTCCGGCAGCTGCACTCGATAAGCTAGAGTACCAATCCTTTCTAGAATAGGAAAGGGACCAATGAATCTCGGTGCCAACTTTCCAGTCTTCCCAAAACGAATTACGCCCCTCAATGGAGAAACCTTCAAGTATACTCGATCAACAACAGAGAATTCTAAATGCCTTCTTTGCTTGTCTGCATAGCTCTTATGTCGGCTCTGAGCAGCCAATAGGCGCTTCTTAATCAAATCAACCTTGTCTGATGCTTCACGAATCATATCGGGGCCCAAGACTAATCGATTGCCTTGCTCCACCCAACATGCCGGAGATCTGCATGGCCTGCCATATAATAGTTCAAATGGTGACATCTTCAAGCTCGCTTGGTAGCTGTTATTATAAGAGAACTCCACCAAGTGTAAGTGGTCCTCCCATGAACTGCCATAATCAAGAATGCAAGCTCGCAACAAGTCTTCCAAAATACGGTTCACCCTCTCAGTCTGGCCATCTGTCTGAGGGTGATAGGTAGTGCTCAGATTCAGTTTGGTCCCAAGCTCTTCCTGAAAAGCTTCCCAGAATTTGCTAGTAAATAATGGATCTCGATCACTGACAATTCTTTTGGGAACTCCGTGTAGTCCGACTATCTCTTTAAGATAAAGCTGCGCCAAACTTCGAGCTGTTCTATTGGACCTGATAGGGATGAAATGGGAAGACTTTGTTAAGCGGTCTACAATCACCCATATACTATCGTTGCCTTTTCTTCTACGGGGCAAGCCATCGATAAAGTCCATAGAAATTTCCTCCCACTTCCAACCAGGAACTCCTAGCGGCTGCAACAAACCCGCCAGTTTCTGCTGATCACTTTTAACTTGCTGACAAGTGGGACATCTAGCAACATAAATAGAAATATCTCTCTTCATAGATTTCCACCAAAATGTGCGCTTGATATCGTGGTACATCTTGCTCACCCCAGGGTGAACACTAAGCTTAGACTTATGACATTCATCCATAACCTCCCTTCGGAGCTTAGAATCATATGGGACACAGATTCGGCCTAACAGCCTCAGAACCCCTTTGTCATCAATTTGGAAGCTCGTGGTTTTTCCATCCCGAATACTTTTGATAATCCTCTGAATGAATTTGTCATCCTTCTGAAGAGCAGAGACTTTATCAATGAGAGTAGGAGTGATAATGAAATTGGAGAGAACGAGTTTGTCGCCAACGACATCCTTTCTACTGAGCGCATCGGCTACAACGTTGGCTTTCCCTGGAGTATATAGGATAACAAAATCATATGATGCAAGAAATTCAACCCAGCGTTGCTGCCTCATATTCAAATCTCTTTGGGTAAAAAGATGCTTCAAGGATTTGTGATCCGTGTATACTTTGAACTTCTCACCCAAGAGATAGTGCCTCCATATTTTAAGAGCAAATACAATGGCCATTAGCTCAAGATCATGAGTGGCGTAATTCTTTTCATGTGGTTTCAATTGGCGGCTAGCATATGCGACCACTTTATCCCTTTGCATCAGTACCGCACCAATACCTTAAATAGATAAAGGACAACATGTTAAAATGAGATTTGACATTAAAAGAAAATGTTATCTCTGACATGTTGAGTTATATAAAAGAAACAACCTTGCTTAGAAGCGTCGGTCCAGACCTTCAAGTCCTGATTGCCATCTATAATGGTCAACACAGGAGCATTGGTCAACCTCCTTTTTAGATCTTGGAAAGCATTCTCGCATTCAGGTTTCCAAATGAATTTTGTATGCTTCTTGGTCAAGTTTGTCAATGGACAAGCAATCTTCGAAAAATCTTTGACAAATTTCCGATAATAGCCAGCCAGTCCTAAGAAACTTCTGACTTCCGTAGGAGTTCTAGGCTGCTTCCAGTCTTGGATGGCTGAGATCTTTCCTGGATCTACTGAGATGCCTTCCTTTGATACGACATGGCCAAGGAATTTCACCTCTTCTTGCCAGAATATGCATTTGGAGAATTTGTCTTTCAGCACATTTCTACGCCAAATCTCCAAGACTTCTCTTAGATGCTGTTCATGCTCAGCAGTGGATTTAGAAAAAATGAGGATGTCATCAATGAACACTAGCACAAATTTGTTTAGAACATCTCTGAAAAATCTATTCATGAAATCAACAAAATATGCTGGAGCGTTACAAAGACCGAAGGACATCACTAGCCATTCATAAAAGATATCCGGTCCTCTGAAAGCAGTTAAGGGCACACATTCTTCTGCAATGCGAAGTTGATGGAAGCCTGTAGCTAGGTCCATCCTAGAAAATACTCGTGCTCCATGCAAGCGGTCGAGCAAGTCATCAATACGAGGCAGTGGGTATTTATTTTTCAGTGTTTGTTTGTTGAGATCGCGGTAGTCCACACATAGCCTGAGGGTACCGTCTGATTTCGGAACGAACACCACTGCTGCTCCCCATTCTGAGAAGCTGGGCTGGATCAGACCCTTAAACAAAAGATGCTTGGTTTGATTACTCAGCTCCTCTTTTTCCTTTGGTGACATTCTTCGAATAGGATGTACGACAGGCCTCGCGTTCGGAGCTAGATCAATTCTGAAGCTGATTTCCCTTTTTGGAGGTAAGCCCTCAACTTCTTTGAATACATCGGCATAATCTCTGACGATAGGGATATCCTCAATAGAGGTAGGGGTGACCTCTAGAGAAGACCAGAATTCCTTCCTGTCAGTGGCTGAGCCATGGCATGGAATAGTCATCATATTTCCAAATTTGGTTTTAACTTTGACTACCCTTTCGGCACATAGTACCTCCGCTTCATATTTCTTCAGTCAATCCATTCCAAGTATGATATCATACCCAGAGAAATTCATGATAATCAACTTAAAAGGAAGTTGAAAATGGGAATAAGAAATAGGCACTTTACAATATTGGTCGAGAATAAGCGAACCCCCTATTGGGCTATGGGCTCTAATCAGTTCTTTCAATTTTCTTGGTTTTAATTTAAGTTTCTTAATAGTGTCAACAGATATGAAACTCCTTGCAGCACCAGTATCAAACAAAACTGTAATAGGGATGTTTTTAACGTTAAGGGTACCTCCTAAAACATCAGGCGTACCTGCTCCTCCAGTATAAGCTGGTGCAGCCGCTCCATCATAAACGTGTGCCACCTGAGATTTCTTGAGCAGAGGGCAATTCCTGATGAAGTGTCCAGTCTGCTGGCAGTTAAAGCATTTATTTGGGTCACTGGGCTTCTGTCCATCACTTTGACTTGGTCCAGATTCGTTTCTTTTTGGTTTCTTCGGGGCTCGACACTCGTAGTCAAAATGTCCTATCTTCTGACAATTGAAGCACCTGACTTTAGATTTGTCCTTCTTCCTCTTCTCTTGGGGTTTTGCTGTGGAAGAGCTGCCTCCCTCGGGTTTCTTTTTCGGCTCTTTCTTCTTGTTATTAGCTTGGTTCTTTTCTCGGTCCTGAGAGCCTTTCTGATCGATCTCCTCATACCTGCAGGCCATCTCTATCACCTTAGCAAATGGACGCTCGATGTGTGCAGTCACCCTGTTATGGTATTTCCTTGCAAGCCCATTAATAAATCTCTTATTCTTCTGAATCTGGTCTTGAACAAGCTCAGGGGCGTATCTAGAAAGATCCTCAAATTTCTTCACGTATTCAGCAATAGTCATGCTTCCCTGTTGGAGATGGGCAAATTCATCGTGTAGGCGTTCAACTTCAGGAGGTGGAGTATACTTCTCATTGAATAGTTCTTTAAATTTCTCCCAAGTAACTTCAGCTTCGTTGCCCCCCAACCATAGTTATTTCCCACCAAATCTGGGCCTGGCCTTTCAGAAACCATACTGCCATAAATCGTTTCCTGTGATTTTCGAGCTCCAACCCATCCAAGATCTTCTCCATATTCTTTAGCCATTCTTGTGCCTCCGTCATGGTCTCATGTCCTGTGTAATGTACACCTCCTGGATTCTTGATTTTTTTGGCCACTTTGTCAAGATCAAAAGCACGTGGAGGTGGTGGTGGTGGTAGCACCTCAGCATCAAAATCGGGTTGGTCATCAACAACTGGGGCTGTACCTCTTCCTCTGCCCCTTCCTGCAGCTCCACCGCGACCTCTTGCTCGAGCTCTGGCTGCTCTGGTACTCATCTTTCAGTTAGTCTATACCATCAAGGAAAGAGTCGGACTAAGAGAAATAATAGTTCCAAAAGAAAGGTGAAAAGTGGGGACATATGATAAGATGAAAATGAAGTAATGACTGATAAATATGTACTATTCTGCTATACTCATTCTAGGACATACTAATCCCATCTCTAATGAGCTATTCATCTTAGAACACTACTGATTCTATTAAGACGAATTGTTCTAAAAATGTTACACTCCAAAGCTAAGGTTAACCTTGCGCTCTGATACCAAATGAGACGACCCAAACTTTCGATGAACAAAAGTAAGGATAATCGTAAGGAGTATAACATAATTAAAACAATAACAGATCACAGAACATACAAACCATTACAGCGGAAATGTAAATGTCATCACAACATAACATCACAGATAACAGAGTACGCAGTACAGGATACAACTTAGCAAAACAGATGTCTAAACAGAGAAAGAAATAAATCTCAATCTCCCAAAGTACATCAATACTAAAATGTCTCAAATACTCAAGAAGCAAAATAAAAGACAGAATGGTAAGGTTCTTCATGATCTTCATCAGCAAGCTCTAGTTTAGAAGATATCCTTACCTAAAGACCTGTCAATTGGCTGCCCATGTGGAAAGAGGGCACCCAAGTTTGCAAAGGTGAAACAACTACGGGTTAGTCATGGGACTGGTATGAGAATTCTAACTAATATAACTAATAGTAATAAGGCAAATTCAAAGACCACGCCGCTAACGCGGAACGGGTTTTTCCCAAAGAATTGCCGTGCATAATGAAAGGTAACTGAAAAAATAAATAAGTGAATCGTAAAACAACGCGATGCTTTATTTGAAAAATGAAACCGTTATAAGACCCAAGTCCCATCACACAATGCAACGCAAACCGGAGGATAGGGTTTTACCTAATAATGGTCAAGAGATGATAAATACGTAAAAGCGATATTAATAATAGTGTGTATATGTTTTGATAAAATAATTCAAAATAAATGTATCAATCCTAGACGGCATGGGTACCATATATCATGTCGCCATACTAGTAATACAATCAAAACATCATGGGCGTATTGGGAATTGGTTTCCAACAAGAGTCAAGGCTAGGAACAATCTCCTTACCGATTCGAGACACTCTAGCCAATGTCTCAGGATCACACCTACGGGAAACCCTTGGATACAGCAGGGCCGGTCCACAAATAACGTTAGTGGATTAGTTATGCCTGAACACACGCTCCCCGGTCCTATAGGACCTACAAATCGGCCATTGGTGGCCGATAAGAATAAACTGAGGCGCCTCAAAATCCATCAACCACATAAGTAAATGTCGGCCAGTTTTAAGCACCGACACCACTTCTAGCTAGCAAGAAACGTTGCACTCCCTGCGTTCCTATGCTCCATTTTAGACTCAACCGGGGTGTAAGGCTCGCGGAGTAACGTTATACACAAAGCTATGCCAAATTAGGCTGTGCTTTGATCATTCCACAAGGTCTGCCTTTCAACAAAACCTTGATCAATTTGCATCCTGGCGTGCCACATTGACAATTCACGCCATGCGACCCATAACTATTAATATATCTCAGGGTGTTAAGTAGAGAATAAATTCTCTACCACCAATCTGATATACACTAATAGAAATCGATTTAATTACATGGAATAAATTCCAACGTCAGACACGCATCCAATTACAAGTCCGTTCTGGGTTTAAACGAAACCGGAGACACCTAAGAAGGTTCTCGCCTATCCGGATAATCAACACGTACGTCCGGAAGATTACCACGGTTTGACCCTTTCCCGGGAGCAAGTCAATCGAGGGCATCAGTCGCCATCCATTCGCCGTGAAGATCGCCGGTCTTCAACCGCCGTCTTCTATATTTTGCCTCAATCGTCGTGTAATTATTTGAAATGAGTTGAACTCGGTCTTTTCAAATAATCATTCGCAAAATTATATTTTTTCTAATCATTTCATATCGTTAATATTTATTTATAACGATTTATCGCTATCTTTATTTATTTAAAAATAGCCCAATATAAATAAACGACGCTTCGGGTCGGTGGGCGGCCCTAGCGCTATTTTTACCAAATCTAACCGTTGGATTTTAACGGAATTCATATCGTTGGAAAGATCTTCCCAAGACAGTCCTAACGGTTTCGGTTTTGGGAAAATCCGACGGTTGGATCTTATGGTATAATCGTTTAAAGCTACGATTCTAAAACGCGAACTACCGCGAGTGATTCTTTAGTTTACATTAGCATTTATATATAATTATATGTATATAAACCATTCGACGTATCCTCTATCGTATTTAACATACCAAATAAAAGAAATGTTTTATTTGCAATGTCACAACCATGTTCTAACAAACAAGGTACATTTTATTCATATGAGATTACAAATGTAAATTTATTTAATTTAAATTCTAATATAACCATGTCATTATAAATGTAATTTTGATACCGCATATAAATTCTAATATATGCGACGTTATTTATAAATGTAATGTTTAACACCACATATGAATTCTAATATATGTGATATTATGAATGCAAGTTTTCTCCTTTTATTTTCTAATTAAAAAGTGAAAATGACACTTCTACAACCTTTTTGATTTCATGTTTTTTTTTACATTTACGAATGCAAATAAAAATGTACTCCCTTTTAAATCGTATTTTATTTGCACTAGAGAATGCAAAATAAAATGTATTCCCTTTATGTCATATTTTTCTGCAGTGGGGAATGCAAACAAAAGTATTCTTTTTTAAATCACATATTATTTGCAATAGAGAATGAAAATAAAAGTATTGTTTTTAAATCGCATATTATTTGCAAAGGAAAATGCAAATAAAAGTATTGTTTTTATTTCGCATATTATTTGCAATAGGGATACAAATAGCAGACGCACTTTTATTCCTATGGCATATTTGTATTGGAGAGTACACATAAAAGAACGAATTCTATTTCTATGTCATATTTGTATTAGAAATACAAAATACAAATATTAAGATGAACCTAAATCTTATGTTAATATTTGTGTCAAAGGACAAAATTTAAAAAGGCATTCATTTTCCTATGTGTAATATTTTTATGTTAAGAACACACATAAAAAGGATGACTTTATTTTCCATGCAATACTTGCATTGTAAATGCGAGTAAAAAGAATGATTTTATTTTCTTATGCAATACTTGCATTGTAAATACAAGTAAAAAGAATGATTTTATTTTCTTATGCAATACTTGCATTGTAAATGCAAGTAAAAAGAATGATTTTATTTTCTTATGCAATACTTGCATTGTAATTGCAAGTAAAAAGAATGATTTTATTTTCTTATGCAATACTTGCATTGTAAATGCAAGTAAAAAAGAATGATTTTATTTTATTATGCAATACTTGCATTGTAAATGCAAGTAAAAAGAATGATTTTATTTTCTTATGCAATACTTGCATTGTAAATGCAAGTAAAAAGAATGATTTCTTTCTTATGCAATACTTGCATTGTAAATGCAAGTAAAAAAGAATGATTTTATTCTTATGCAATACTTGCATTGTAAATGCAAGTAAAAAGAATGATTTTATTTTCTTATGCAATACTTGCATTGTAAATGCGAGTAAAAAGAATGGTTTTATTTTCTTATGCAATACTTGCATTGTAAATGCAAGTAAAAAGAATGATTTCTTTCTTATGCAATACTTGCATTGTAAATGCGAGTAAAAAGAATGATTTTATTTTCTCCGTTTTGTTTTCTATTTTCTTTTCTATAAATGAACTTGCAAAAAGAAATGTAAATTAAAGTACCTTTCGCTTTCTATGTATATTTGCATCGAGGAATGCAAATAAGAGAAGAATTTATTTTCCTAGAAGAAATGCAAATAAAATAATATTTTATTAGAAGTAACTCTTTTATTTTAATGTAAATCTTTGTTTTAACATTTTGTTCGCGTCAAGGGATGCAAAAAGCTAATTCTTTATTACAATGATTTGTTCGCATTTGTGGATGCGAACAAAAAGATAATTTCTTGTTACAATGATTTGTTTGCATTTGTGGATGTGAACAAAAAGTGAACTTTTAATTTTAATTATTTGTTCTCATTTGTGGATACAAACAAAAAGCAAGTTTATCCTCACATTATAAAATATAAATAGAAATGTAAATTTTATTCTCAAGTTTTAATTACATCATAAAATGTGAATAAAAAGGTAAATTTTAGTTTCAAGTTATATTTATGTTTTAAGAACACAAATGAAATTGTAAGTTTTTATTTCAACTCATATTTACATCACGAAGTGAAAATAAAAATTAAATTTTTGTTTCAAGCTTTATTTGAAAGTAAATCTTTTTCTTTATTTATACATTTTGTTCACATTGAGAAATGCAAACAAAATATAATATTTCACTATTTTGTAAATCTCTATTTTGTCCTTTTTGTTTGCATTGAAAAATGCAAACAAATTTTAATCTTTTTCCTTTATTTCATTTCAAAGTAAAACTCTTTTACTTTTTTTTTTCTAACATTTTGTCCGCATTGAAAAATGCAAACAAAATACAACCTTTTGTAAATTTCTATTTTTGACATTTTTATTCGCATCGAGGGATGCAAACAAAATATACTTTTTTTTTTCTTTTTTTTTTCTATAAATTGGATCAATCCAATTTCTAACACAAGCGATAATGTATGAATGGTGATAATCAATTCTAGACAAGTGATAATACATATGAATGGTGATAATCAATTCTTTGTTTTGGAATTGATAAATTCAATTCTAACTCAAGGGATGACATAAATGAATCGTGACCATTTTATTTTACTATAAAGTGATAATTAAATCAATTTAATTTTTAATCCACAGTGATAGCATAGCAGTGATAACATGGCATATTATAAACATGAACATCATATCGATCTATAACACTTATTCAATCATAGAACAATCATCATCAATCATGAACAAACAAATAGATCTGAACCTTATATTGAAATTACATCATAAACTGAATAATTTATTTTATTATTAAATTTAAATAAAGATTTCTCACAGTCATTGCGATAAAATTCCAACTGTTCAGAATGGTCCTGTTTCAGTCCTGAGGCGTAGATCCCCTTCGTACGATCACAACGCTTCTGAAATTTTCAGATTTCGAATCCGAACGAAGAGGTTATGACCAAAACAAGTTGATAATTAAATTGGATTAATTAATTAACAATGGTAATTAAGCATAAACCTTTCTTCCCTTCTCTGTATTAATCGGCCGTTGTTTTCAAAATGGGTTCAAAACTTTGGATTCAAATTGCCGGTGATTTAATCTTTTATTTTCAACAAGGTTACATATCTGCATCCAACAATTTTGTTTCAAACACCAATATCACAGCATCAATCAATTCACATCACAACATCAATAAATTCAGATTTCATAATGTACATAGATGAAATTCATATCGCAAGAAATAATTAAACTTTTAATAATTAAATTCAGAAATCTCACTAATTAACAAACCGATCATTTTTGTTAAACACAATTCTAATTAACAAACATGTTAATTTTTCAGATCCACATAACACACAAATCACAGTTCAAATCAAATCACAAAGCATGGAACATACAGTGAATGGAGGAGAACACAGTTATGATTTATTCATACTATTTAAAATAAATAATAATAAAAATAAATTAAGATTTCTCACCTCGTTTTAAATTTCTGAGCCGTTCAGATCCAAAAATTAGCCAAAATTCAACTTGCTTAGAATCAGGTCCAGTTAGTGTCATCACGTAGATCTCGGTCTCACGATCGTGGCGCATCTGAAATCGTTCGATTTCGAGTCCGTACGAGCAAGATATTGTTAAAACAAGATTGATAAAAATTGAATTAAATTAATTAAATAATCAAAGGTTGAAAAAGTCAACCTTCCTCCTTCTCCCTCCATCACGTTTCAAGGCCGTTACTTTTCTTATTATTGAGACTATTAGGTTCAAAACTAGGTCTCCACTTATCTCGGGATTGATGAGGCTAGAAGTCGATCAGAAGGTGGCAAATCGAAGAGGGAGGAGAGGGCTATGTGCGCCGGGAGGTAGGGGAGGTGCGGTGGGGCTCTTTTGGCCGCGGGTTGGGGTGCAATTTCTGGCCAAAATACTTTGTTAAATCCTATCATATCCGTATAGAATCGAAGAGGAGGAAGAGAGCTTCGATTTGGTATATGGTTTGTTGATTTTCATTGAGCGGATTGGAAGAACTTAGAAAATGAAAATCGGATGTTCATGGCCATAGAAGAGAGGGCGGCGGCTGATTTCTAGAGGAAGGGGATTAGGGTTTGGGATTAAGGTGTATATTTATATTATTATATTAATTAATTACCCAATTAAGGCCCGATTTGGCCCGAACTCAGAATTAGGCATGCTTACTGTCTATCTTAATATTTTGACATCTTTTGAATGCAATGGCGCTAGTGGCAAGGCCCAATTTCGAAGTCTACAGTAGGTTTACTTTATTTTTAATATAAATCATTTAATTTTTAATTCAACCGTACATGAAAATTCACCGGGGTCACAAATTAACTTCAAAAATTCCCGAAAAATATATTTAGCTATGTTTTGATACTGCGGACCTAGGAAAATTAATTTCGTTCAATTCTAAGCCCGTTTGAAAAATGACTATTTTTCAAATCGATTAAAATTGACCGAAATTGACAAAACACATTTATATTTAATGTGCTCACATATAAATTCTAAAAATTATGGAAAATTAAACTTAACCATAATTTGATATTCCGGTTCCAACAAAAGAGGTTTCGTTGAAAACGGTGGTCGTTTGTAAATGGCTATTTTCAAGGGTTATATATTTAATATTAAAGATAAATTTTTATACCAATAATTTCCGAAACTCGAAATATATAAGTGTTTACTGTTTTTCAATGTAGATACATCATTTTGAACTCAATGGAAGTGGTTTCGAGTTCAAATTCCTTTGTATACAAAAAGTAGTGTTTTTGACCTTTGTAAATTTCATAGCGACCTTTCTAAATTTTAATTTGGGCATAACTTTTGATTCCCACTATGAAATTTCAATTTTTCATATTCGTTAGAAAGATATTTTTAAATAGATTCTAATATTTTTGGTTTCACTAAAATCCTTTAAATTTTGCATCCCGTATGGTCAGTCAAAGTTCAAGTTTGACTTTTCAAACTACCACGTTATTTCTAACTCTTTTTATAATTAAAATTAAATTATTCCTTCTAACTTCGATTTAGATCAATTTTTAATCATTACTATTCAAATAAATTATTTTAAATATCAGAAACTCATTAAAATTAGTTAAAATAAAATTTTAAATTTGCCCCAAAATTCAGGGTTGTTACAGTCTCCCCCACTTAAAAACTTTTCGTCCTCTAAAAGGAATGAAGCTAAAGTTGTTTAAGTATCCTATCTCATCTTTCATTCTTTAATTCGTTTCTATAATTCTATTAGTTGAACTAATAATTACACTACACAACCATCAATCAATTAGTTAATTAACTTTTAAAATATATAACTTATGTATATTCAAAAATCATATTTTCTAAAATAGATTGTAATTACAAATACATATATTATAAACTTATTACTCTCAACTCATTCTAGGGCATTACTAACCCCATCTCTAATGAGTTTTTCATTCTAGGATACTACTGATCCTATCTCTAATGAGTATTCTTATTGGATATTAATAATCCAATCTCTGATGAGTCTTTTGATTAGTTCTAACGAGTTGTATCCCAAAGATTTGAGCTAACCAAAGCTCTGATACCAACTGTAAAGACCCGTAAATTCCCGCACTTTGGATCGACCATAAACCACACAAGTCTGACCCAAAAGTTGGAAATCCACGAATACTTTAACTTTGGGAATACAACAACATCAGAACAATAACAACAGACTTTTATTACATTATAGTAATGTTACATCAGAGTACAGAATATCAGAGTACATCGATTCAAATTATAGCGGAAGATAAATTACAATATTATAATACATTGCAGTGGAAACAATACAATGGATACAGCGGAAGACAACTATGCTTTGGACACAACTTTAAGCTTCAATCTAGGATCCTGCTAAAGAGATAAATATCTACAAAAAGCTACTCGACTGCCCGTGTGGAAAAAGAGGGCACCCGAGTTCGCAAAGGTGGAAACAAACAACGGGTTAGTCATAGGACTGGTGTGAGAATTCTTAACTAATTTAACTAATAGTAATAAAGCAAATCCAAGGACCACGCCGCTAACGCGGAACGTGTTTACTCCAATGGATTGTCGTGCATAAATTAAAGTAAATCGTCAAAACAACGCAATGCTTTTTGGAAAAAAAATGAAACCATCATGTAACAACCCGTAAAATACGGGCCAGTTTAAAATTTTTATTTCGGCAATTTTAGTTAATTTTGAATATTTAAAATAGATTATTTTAAATAATATCGACGAGAAAATTATTTTGAATGGAATTAGAACGTATATATTATACGCGTCGTCGTTAGAATATATAATAATTATATATAATTATAAAAGGAATTGAAAATGGCGCGGTAGTTTGAAAATTCGATTTCTAATTTCAAATGAATATACAGAATTCGTTTTAAGTCGGAATTGGACGAAACAAGAAATATTTGAATCTGATGAAGAATATCTTTCTAATGAAGTTGACAAACTGGGATTTCACTTTAAAAATGATAAGATATGTCCAGTTTAAAATTAGAAATAATCGCTGTGGAATTTATATATATTTATATATATATAAGGCCCTTAAAAATAGCAATTTTGCAAACGACCTCGGATTTCGACGAAACCAGTTTTGTTGGGTCCGTGAGGTTAAGTTATTGCTAGATTCCAAATTTCATAATTTTTTGAATCAATATGTGAGCGTGGCGAAGGAAAACGTGTTTGACCAGTTTCAGTTGATTTTAATCGACTGAAAAATGGCCATTTTTCTAACGGTCTCAGAATTAGACGAAACTAGTTTTGTTAGGACCGTATCGTCAATATGAAGCTAGAAAATATTTTTCTGGAATTTTTCGTGTTCGTATGTGGCCCCGGTAATTTGAAATGTATGTTCAAAAATTCAATATAGTGATTTAAATGTAAATTCAACGGAAACTAATCGAAACAGTCGAATCAGCTTGCGATATATATCCCATTGTGTTCAGAAAGGGGTAGAACGCTATGGACGACAGGCGGTGGGCCTCGTTTAGAGGTCGTATGTGAAAGTCAACTTTTTAATAATTAAATAATAATATAAAAAAAATATATATCTCTTCCTACTTTATATACGTTCTGGCCCCCCCGTTAGAAACATAAATCAAAAAATCAAAAAAAAAAAAAAAAAAAAAAAGAAGCGATCCCTAATCGAGATCGGAGGAGCGCCGCCAGGCGTCTGTCGCGCCTCCCTCCGGCGCTGATTGCCAATACCCGCCCTTCATCGTTCACCCACCGCCGCTCAGGAAAACGCGCGGACCTCTGCAGCAACCCCGAGCCCTCCTCCTCCACTGTTCGCAACAGTACCCCCCCTCCTTCCTCCGACCTCGTTTCCCATCCGTCCGATTTGAACCTCGGTAAGTGTTTATGTATTTAGTATAACAAAACTGATTTTATTTTATTTTATTTTAAAAAAAAAACTGAAAACTTATTTTCATTTTAAAACTAAAATTAATGTTTTAGGAAAATTAAAGAAAAAGATTCAATTTTTATAAAGAAAAAGATTGAATTTCTATCATGAGAAGATTAGATTTTTCTTCGCTTAAAGAATAGATATTTCTTTGATTTCGAATATAGATTTTCTTTGATTTCGAATATAGATTTTCTTTGATTTCGAATATAGATTTTCTTTGATTTCGAAAATAGATCTTCTTTGAAATGAAAGATTAGATTTTCTTGGAATTGAAATATTTTTATGAGGATAAAAATATGATTTTTATATATTGAACTTCGGAATAAAAATAGAATTTTTATATATTGAACTTCGAAATAAAAATAGAATTTTTATATATTGAACTTCGAAATAAAAATAGAATTTTTATATATTGAACTTCGAAATAAAAATAGAATTTTTATATATTGAACTTCGAAATAAAAATAGGATTTTTATATATTGAACTTCGAAATAAAAATAGAATTTTTATATATTGAACTTCGAAATAAAAATAGAATTTTTATATATTGAACTTTGAAATAAAAATATGATTTTTATATATGGAATAGCGAAGTAAAAATTCGATTTTTACATAGGTAGTGAAAGCGAGCAACGAAGGTGACAAAAAGGCGAAACGACGAAGATTTCTATAAATGAAGAGTCAAGATGATTGGATAGCTATAGGTGAGAATTTCTCACTCTAAATTTCTTTTCTAGTTATATATATATATATACTAGGATGCAGACGGTGTTTAGTAGCACCCGACACAATCGTCCACAGACCATGGACTTGTTTGTTTGGCTGTTTGGTAATTGATTGCGATATTGGTTTGAATGTGGTTTGTGGTGTGAAAAATCGAATCGATAAATTGGTTAGGATTAGACGTGCGCCGTTATAAGGCGAAGGAGTAAGGCTAGGTTAGACTCTTACTCCAAATTTTGTGGTTTGCATAACGAAATTGATATGATTGATGTGTGAATGGCGTGGGCCTTCACTAGACCGGGGATAAGGCTAGGCCTCGTCCCGTTTCTAGTATCGTGCCGTTATGCCGCCGAAATTTTCTAAAATATGTTAGAAAATAAAAATATCATTTTATTTGTGTAAATGAATAATAGAAATTCATATGTTGAAATAAAATGTTTTATCGTTAAAATTTATGAAATAGAATATTTGAAAATAGAAATTTATGAAGCCGTGTTGATTAGATTGACGCCATTTTGACGTGAACGATATTTATATCGATTTTATTCATCTTAAAAATGAATATTGAAAAGTGATTTCGAAATCGAATATTTTGAATTGAATTGAAAACGATTTCGAAATGAATTGAATTGAAAACGATTTCGAAATGAATTGAATTGAAAACGATTTCGAAATGAATTGAATTGAAAACGATTTCGAAATGAATTGAATTGAAAACGATTTCGAAATGAAATGAATTGAAAACGATTTCGAAATGAATTGAATTGAAAATGATTTCGAAATGAATTGAATTGAAAACGATTTCGAAATGAATTGAATTGAAAACGAATTCAAATTGAATTGAAATTTGAATTGAATAGAAATGAATTTTGAAACGAATTTATAAAGAAGAATTCAATTTCGATTTGAATTGAAAAGAAAGTTGAAATGGCTTTTGGAACGATTTTAAAACTATTTATATAATTCGTTTTAAATAGAAATCGACGAAATATATATTATATATATTATATATAATATAATGGCCTGAATAGAACGCGCTGCGCCGCGGCAGTTTGTGAATTTCGACCATTTATTTCAAACGGACATTGCGGGAGATCCGACCGTCGGATTCTCCTAAAACCGGAACCGTTGGGTTCGTATCGAAAAGAGCTTTCTAATAAATGTTAGAAATTTGAAATCTAATGGTTGGATTTGGAGATACGTCCAAATCAAATTCGAAAAAGGTCGCTGTAAGTGCAGTTCGATGGCCGTTAATGGAAATCGACTGTACGGTCCTTGATAAAATTATTAAAAATAGTAATAATTTGTGTAAAATCATAAGAAATGATTTGTGAAAGTTTGGGATGAAAAACTCCATATTTGAAAAGATAAAAATAGATTTTTATCGAAATGAACTAGTTTTGAACTAGAATTACAATTCTATTTATTTTTAAATAAATAAATTGAATTTGAAATGGTTTTGAAAATAACCAAAATTTCCAATGATTGCATGGGAGTGGATTTGAATCGAAATTGTCTTCGGAATATTTCGATGTTGGAATTCGTGATATTACAGGTGTTGTTATGGGAATTTGAAAGATATATATTTGTATCGTTATTTCCAATACGACATTTGTTAGTCGTAGAATTCGATATTGAATATAAGCCGATATATTTTCTATTCAGAGCCTTGTATTGAATATCGAATGTGATTTGGGTTTGTCGTGAATGGTGTCTTCACTAACACTGTTCTTGAACCCAGTTGAGAAAAGATTAAATCTTTTTATTTAGATTTAATGAAGTGTACCAATTAAATGATATTTAATTGGAATTGAATTGGTATTGATTTTTGGGTTTATCGTGAACAGTGTTTTAAATAACACTTGTTCTTTAACCCGATAATTAATGGAATGTGATTTTGGGTTTATCGTGAATCGTGTTTTAAATGACACTGATTCTTTAACCCAGATAAAGATTAAAACTAAGTGGAGTTTTAATGAATCTTTAATTAGATTGAAAAGATCAAGAATGGAGTATCACCAGTTTTGCTCCAGGCGATAGTTAAATCTTTAATTAGATTTGAACGTGAAATTTAGAAACTAACTGTCGGTTAGCCAAGCAGAATGGTTTTCTGGATATTGATCTGATGTTGGTTTCGGCCTTCGGGGTTAATATTTGGGGAATTATTCTCTTGATTAATTTACGGTTATTGACTAATGAATTGGAATGAGGCGTATGTTGTGTTTGTGTAACACTTATTTAAAATATACGCGAGTTATTCGGAAAGACCGGGTTCATCCCATTCTGAATAACTGATACGACGATAAGTCGAAGATGAAGACGATGGTCGAAGACCGGAGGTCTTCACGTCGTTTGGGTGATAACTGATGATCTTGATTGGGCTGTACACCCAAGTAGATGGAAACAGTTAGTGATCGTCCAGACGTACTTGGAGATCGATGGATATGCGGGGTACTAGGTGCCTCCGGTTTCGTTCAGACCCAGAACGGACTTGTAAATGGACTGTGTGTCTGACATTGGATTTTAGTATGTGTGATTGATTTCTATTAAATATATATCTGTTTGGCGGCGGAGAATTTATTCTCTTGCTTAACGCCCTTCTCTGAGACATACGAGCTCAGGGGTTATATATTGATGGATATCAAACGCATGGAGTGAATTGCCTGTGTGGCATGCCTAAGTGGCAATTGATCGAGGCTTCTGTTGAAAAGCAAAGCCTTGTGGTGATGATCAAAGCACGGCCTTTGTGGCGTAGCTTTGTGTAACGTTTGCTTCGCGAGTTTCACACCCGGTATGAACCAAAAACGGGAGACGGACCTCAGGGAGGACTTGCGTTTCTTTCTAGCTAGAAGTGGCGTCAGTGGTTTTACACGCCCTGACGAGTTTGACTTATGTGGTTGTTGCTGTTGCGAGGCGCCTCGGTTATATCGGTTTCGGCCGATGCTTCTGGTCGGCTGACGGACCAGACTTACACCCCATAGGGTGGGGAAACGTAGTGTTCAGGCATTTTAATCCACATCGATGGACCGACCCTGTCGCTCCAAGGCTTGACTGAGTACTTGCCTATGGCTCGGGCTAGAGAGTCACGAATCGGTTGAGGACTATCTTTTACCTCGGTTCATAGACGGAAATCCAATTTCCAAATACGTGACATTTGCGGTTTTATTTGTAGAGCCTAGTATGGCGACATAGTGGGATGGGGCGCTCATGCCGCCTATGATTGATACTTATGATTTGAAGTTGTTTTATACACTATGCACTTATTATAGTATCAAATGATTCGTTTTAACCGTATCAAGCATTCTTTGGCTGTTATAAGGGAAAACCCTATCCTCGGCTGCGTTGCATTGTGTGATGGGACCTGGGTCTTATAACAGCTTCATTTTCCTTTATTTAGCATTGCGCTGTTTTGTTTTATGCACTGGTATTCTTGGGAGGAAACCCGTTCCGTGTTATACGGCGTGGTCCCTTGATTTACCTAATTTTAAAATAAAGGATAACAGTTTTAGTTCTCACACCAGTCACATGACTGACCTGGAGTTTATTGTTTTAACCTAAACTCTGGGTGCCCCTATTTTGACACGGGCAGCTAGTAGTTTTGGTTTTGCAGATTTATATTCACAGGATCCTGGTTTACAGCTGGAACGATATCCGGAAAGCTTTGTATCCGTATATCTCCTTCTAGTTGTGTATTGTATTATTTTCCGCTGCTATGTATTTAAATGTAATTTAAATCTCTGATATTTCTGTGTAATATTCATTTATACTCTGTATATTCTTGTAATCTGATGCATTGTTGTAATATACAATGAAACGTTCTTCTGTATGCGTTCTATTTTGTCGTGTTCTCAAACGATAGGGCGTTTCGAACGGCCTGGATCGGTTTAGCGACTGGTTCGGACCGAGCGAAATTCCTTGCCGTCACAGTTGGTATCAGAGCTTTGGTTTACAAAGCGCAGAGAACAAGGCACATTAGAACCATACGAAAGAATTCATCAGATATTGGATTAGTAATATCCAATGGGGATGACTCGTTAGAGATGGGATCAGTAGTATCCTAGAACGAGTGTGAAGAGTATATTTTTCAAATGAAAACAAATTTTTGTTTTGAAAATTTAAATCAATTATTCGTATTTGATTATCTATTTATATTGATGTGGACAATCCAGTATATATAGATTTTGCGTATACGTCTGATCCGCGTGTATTCGAAATTTTAATATACTGGATAGATATAGAATCACACTCTAATCGCCCGGAGACGATTTTGATGATGGAGCTCCATCATTAGAATTTATGTTCGAGTGACGAAAGTGGGCTTTCTATATATTTCCTATTGACTGGTGTGAGAACCAAAATTAGATAGGGCCTATTGTTGTGATTTGGCATCAAAAATGTGATTTTTTTTGACTATATATCAAAATTATGAATTTGAAATTCTAATTCACTAATTGATTGATGTTTGTGTTGTTTGTTTATTTGTTTGCTAATTTTTAGCCATTTAGCCTAACAGAACCAAATATTGAATTATATCGAAGATTGGTTGCGTTTGCTTGCATATACATATATATCATTGAACAGGTCATAGCAAGGAGGCTAGAGCAGAGAATAAAATTTGTTTGCCCGACAAATAGGTACATGTTTACTACATAATTTCCTGTTTTGTTTGGGTGATGATGATTTTGTGAGCCTATTGGCTAGCCGCTTGGCTTTTTCTTTTTCTTTTTGAGATCTGAAGGACCGGGGAAGCTATTTGAAATTCCCCGATGCTCCCGGTGCAGGGGAGGTTATGGCGAAATTTTTCGAAAATTTAGGGTGTTAGCCAAATTTTTGAAATTTTGAAAATTCTCAGAAACTGAAAGGTTGGAGAATGGAAGCCAGATCGAACGTAGAGTTGAATAATCAAACCACTTTCGACTTTGTTCCTTTTCGGGGACGAAAAGTTTTAAGTGGGGGAGATTGTAACAACCCGTAAAATACGGGCCAGTTTAAAATTTTTATTTCGGCAATTTTAGTGAATTTTGAATATTTAAAATAGATTATTTTAAATAATATCGACGAGAAAATTATTTTGAATGGAATTAGAACGTATATATTATACGCGTCGTCGTTAGAATATATAATAATTATATATAATTATAAAAGGAATTGAAAATGGCGCGGTAGTTTGAAAATTCGATTTCTAATTTCAAATGAATATACAGAATTCGTTTTAAGTCGGAATTGGACGAAACAAGAAATATTTGAATCTGATGAAGAATATCTTTCTAATGAAGTTGACAAACTGGGATTTCACTTTAAAAATGATAAGATATGTCCAGTTTAAAATTAGAAATAGTCGCTGTGGAATTTATATATATTTTTATATATATAAGGCCCTTAAAAATAGCAATTTTGCAAACGACCTCGGATTTCGACGAAACCAGTTTTGTTGGGTCCGTGAGGTTAAGTTATTGCTAGATTCCAAATTTCATAATTTTTTGAATCAATATGTGAGCGTGGCGAAGGAAAACGTGTTTGACCAGTTTCAGTTGATTTTAATCGACTGAAAAATGGCCATTTTTCTAACGGTCTCAGAATTAGACGAAACTAGTTTTGTTAGGACCGTATCGTCAATATGAAGCTAGAAAATATTTTTCTGGAATTTTTCGTGTTCGTGTGTGGCCCCGGTAATTTGAAATGTATGTTCAAAAATTCAATATAGTGATTTAAATGTAAATTCAACGGAAACTAATCGAAACAGTCGAATCAGCTTGCGATATATATCCCATTGTGTTCAGAATGGGGTAGAACGCTATGGACGACAGGCGGTGGGCCTCGTTTAGAGGTCGTATGTGAAAGTCAACTTTTTAATAATTAAATAATAATATAAAAAAAAAATATCTCTTCCTACTTTATATACGTTCTGGCCCCCCCGTTAGAAACATAAATCAAACAATCAAAAAATCAAAAAATCAAAAAAAAAAAAAAAAGAAGAAGCGATCCCTAATCGAGATCGGAGGAGCGCCGCCAGGCGTCTGTCGCGCCTCCCTCCGGCGCTGATTGCCAATACCCGCCCTTCATCGTTCACCCACCGCCGCTCAGGAAAACGCGCGGACCTCTGCAGCAACCCCGAGCCCTCCTCCTCCTCCTCCACTGTTCGCAACAGTACCCCCCCTCCTTCCTCCGACCTCGTTTCCCATCCGTCCGATTTGAACCTCGGTAAGTGTTAATGTATTTAGTATAACAAAACTGGTTTTATTTTATTTTATTTTTTTTAAAAAAAAAACTGAAAACTTATTTTCATTTTAAAACTAAAATTAATGTTTTAGGAAAATTAAAGAAAAAGATTCAATTTTTATAAAGAAAAAGATTGAATTTCTATCATGAGAAGATTAGATTTTTCTTCGCTTAAAGAATAGATATTTCTTTGATTTCGAATATAGATTTTCTTTGATTTCGAATATAGATTTTCTTTGATTTCGAATATAGATTTTCTTTGATTTCGAAAATAGATCTTCTTTGAAATGAAAGATTAGATTTTCTTGGAATTGAAATATTTTTATGAGGATAAAAATATGATTTTTATATATTGAACTTCGGAATAAAAATAGAATTTTTATATATTGAACTTCGAAATAAAAATAGAATTTTTATATATTGAACTTCGAAATAAAAATAGAATTTTTATATATTGAACTTCGAAATAAAAATAGAATTTTTATATATTGAACTTCGAAATAAAAATAGAATTTTTATATATTGAACTTCGAAATAAAAATAGGATTTTTATATATTGAACTTCGAAATAAAAATAGGATTTTTATATATTGAACTTCGAAATAAAAATAGAATTTTTATATATTGAACTTCGAAATAAAAATAGAATTTTTATATATTGAACTTTGAAATAAAAATATGATTTTTATATATGGAATAGCGAAGTAAAAATTCGATTTTTACATAGGTAGTGAAAGCGAGCAACGAAGGTGACAAAAAGGCGAAACGACGAAGATTTCTATAAATGAAGAGTCAAGATGATTGGATAGCTATAGGTGAGAATTTCTCACTCTAAATTTCTTTTCTAGTTATATATATATATATATATATACTAGGATGCAGACGGTGTTTAGTAGCACCCGACACAATCGTCCACAGACCATGGACTTGTTTGTTTGGCTGTTTGGTAATTGATTGCGATATTGGTTTGAATGTGGTTTGTGGTGTGAAAAATCGAATCGATAAATTGGTTAGGATTAGACGTGCGCCGTTATAAGGCGAAGGAGTAAGGCTAGGTTAGACTCTTACTCCAAATTTTGTGGTTTGCATAACGAAATTGATATGATTGATGTGTGAATGGCGTGGGCCTTCACTAGACCGGGGATAAGGCTAGGCCTCGTCCCGTTTCTAGTATCGTGCCGTTATGCCGCCGAAATTTTCTAAAATATGTTAGAAAATAAAAATATCATTTTATTTTCTAAATGAATAATAGAAATTCATATGTTGGAATAAAATGTTTTATCGTTAAAAATATAATTTTTAACGTGAATATGAATATCGTGAATGTGAATAAATAAATATTCATTTTCAAACCAGACGGTTTGTTTATGTACACCTATTTGAAGGACATCGATTGGGTCGATAAATTTTACACATCGCCCAACAACACAAATAAAATCTGTGTTTGATTGTTTGAAACCCCACACGGGTGTTGGGATGAAATTTGAAGTTCACTCATCCTGATTGATTAAATATGTCGATCGGTTGATTGACAGGCTGTTTTAAGCGTTGGATATCTATATTTGATGCTTATACAGTGTAGTGCACTTTGGTTGATGGTTGATTATTTTTCAATGCTATTATATGTGTGTAATGTATGAAAATCCATATAATTAATTTTATATGGTAATTGATTGGGCCTCATTCCAATCGTGAAAATAAAGAATATTTTGATAATAACAAATATTTTGAAAAAGAAATATTTGAAATAGAATATTTGAAAATAGAAATTTATGAAGCCGTGTTGATTAGATTGACGCCATTTTGACGTGAACGATATTTATATCGATTTTATTCATCTTAAAAATGAATATTGAAAAGTGATTTCGAAATCGAATATTTTGAATTGAATTGAAAACGATTTCGAAATGAATTGAATTGAAAACGATTTCGAAATGAATTGAATTGAAAACGATTTCGAAATGAATTGAATTGAAAACGATTTCGAAATGAATTGAATTGAAAACGATTTCGAAATGAAATGAATTGAAAACGATTTCGAAATGAATTGAATTGAAAACGATTTCGAAATGAATTGAATTGAAAATGATTTCGAAATGAATTGAATTGAAAACGAATTCAAATTGAATTGAAATTTGAATTGAATAGAAATGAATTTTGAAACGAATTTATAAAGAAGAATTCAATTTCGATTTGAATTGAAAAGAAAGTTGAAATGGCTTTTGGAACGATTTTAAAACTATTTATATAATTCGTTTTAAATAGAAATCGACGAAATATATATTATATATATTATATATAATATAATGGCCTGAATAGAACGCGCCGCGCCGCGGCAGTTCGTGAATTTCGACCATTTATTTCAAACGGACATTGCGGGAGATCCGACCGTCGGATTCTCCTAAAACTGGAACCGTTGGGTTCGTATCGAAAAGAGCTTTCTAATAAATGTTAGAAATTTGAAATCTAACGGTTGGATTTGGAGATACGTCCAAATCAAATTCGAAAAAGGTCGCTGTAAGTGCAGTTCGATGGCCGTTAATGGAAATCGACTGTACGGGCCTTGATAAAATTATTAAAAATAGTAATAATTTGTGTAAAATCATAAGAAATGATTTGTGAAAGTTTGGGATGAAAAACTCCATATTTGAAAAGATAAAAATAGATTTTTATCGAAATGAACTAGTTTTGAACTAGAATTATAATTCTATTTATTTTTAAATAAATAAATTGAATTTGAAATGGTTTTGAAAATAACCAAAATTTCCAATGATTGCATGGGAGTGGATTTGAATCGAAATTGTCTTCGGAATATTTCGATGTTGGAATTCGTGATATTACAGGTGTTGTTATGGGAATTTGAAAGATATATATTTGTATCGTTATTTCCAATACGACATTTGTTAGTCGTAGAATTCGATATTGAATATAAGCCGATATATTTTCTATTCAGAGCCTTGTATTGAATATCGAATGTGATTTGGGTTTGTCGTGAATGGTGTCTTCACTAACACTGTTCTTGAACCCAGTTGAGAAAAGATTAAATCTTTTTATTTAGATTTAATGAAGTGTACCAATTAAATGATATTTAATTGGAATTGAATTGGTATTGATTTTTGGGTTTATCGTGAACAGTGTTTTAAATAACACTTGTTCTTTAACCCGATAATTAATGGAATGTGATTTTGGGTTTATCGTGAATCGTGTTTTAAATGACACTGATTCTTTAACCCAGATAAAGATTAAAACTAAGTGGAGTTTTAATGAATCTTTAATAAGATTGAAAAGATCGAGAATGGAGTATCACCAGTTTTGCTCCAGGCGATAGTTAAATCTTTAATTAGATTTGAACGTGAAATTTAGAAACTAACTGTCGGTTAGCCAAGCAGAATGGTTTTCTGGATATTGATCTGATGTTGGTTTCGGCCTTCGGGGTTAATATTTGGGGAATTATTCTCTTGATTAATTTACGGTTAGTGACTAATGAATTGGAATGAGGCGTATGTTGTGTTTGTGTAACACTTATTTAAAATATACGCGAGTTATTCGGAAAGACGGGGTTCATCCCATTCTGAATAACTGATACGACGATAAGTCGAAGATGAAGACGATGGTCGAAGACCGGAGGTCTTCACGTCGTTTGGGTGATAACTGATGATCTTGATTGGGCTGTACACCCAAGAAGATGGAAACAGTTAGTGATCGTCCAGACGTACTTGGAGATCGATGGATATGCGGGGTACTAGGTGCCTCCGGTTTCGTTCAGACCCAGAACGGACTTGTAAATGGACTGTGTGTCTGACATTGGATTTTAGTCTGTGTGATTGATTTCTATTAAATATATATCTGTTTGGCGGCGGAGAATTTATTCTCTTGCTTAACGCCCTTCTCTGAGACATACGAGCTCAGGGGTTATATATTGATGGATATCAAACGCATGGAGTGAATTGCCTGTGTGGCATGCCTAAGTGGCAATTGATCGAGGCTTCTGTTGAAAAGCAAAGCCTTGTGGTGATGATCAAAGCACGGCCTTTGTGGCGTAGCTTTGTGTAACGTTTGCTTCGCGAGTTTCACACCCGGTATGAACCAAAAACGGGAGACGGACCTCAGGGAGGACTTGCGTTTCTTTCTAGCTAGAAGTGGCGTCAGTGGTTTTACACGCCCTGACGAGTTTGACTTATGTGGTTGTTGCTGTTGCGAGGCGCCTCGGTTATATCGGTTTCGGCCGATGCTTCTGGTCGGCTGACGGACCAGACTTACACCCCATAGGGTGGGGAAACGTAGTGTTTAGGCATTTTAATCCACATCGGTGGACCGGCCCTGTCGCTCCAAGGCTTGACTGAGTACTTGCCTGTGGCTCGGGCTAGAGAGTCACGAATCAGTTGAGGACTATCTTTTGCCTCGGTTCATAGACGGAAATCCAATTTCCAAATACGTGACATTTGCGGTTTTATTTGTAGAGCCTAGTATGGCGACATAGTGGGATGGGGCGCTCATGCTGCCTATGATTGATACTTATGATTTGAAGTTGTTTTATACACTATGCACTTATTATAGTATCAAATGATTCGTTTTAACCGTATCAAGCATTCTTTGGCTGTTATAAGGGAAAACCCTATCCTCGGCTGCGTTGCATTGTGTGATGGGACCTGGGTCTTATAACAGCTTCATTTTCCTTTATTTAGCATTGCGCTGTTTTGTTTTATGCACTGGTATTCTTGGGAGGAAACCCGTTCCGTGTTATACGGCGTGGTCCCTTGATTTACCTAATTTTAAAATAAAGGATAACAGTTTTAGTTCTCGCACCAGTCACATGACTGACCTGGAGTTTATTGTTTTAACCTAAACTCTGGGTGCCCCTATTTTGACACGGGCAGCTAGTAGTTTTGGTTTTGCAGATTAGTATTCACAGGATCCTGGTTTACAGCTGGAACGATATCCGGAAAGCTTTGTATCCGTATATCTCCTTCTAGTTGTGTATTGTATTATTTTCCGCTGCTATGTATTTAAATGTAATTTAAATCTCTGATATTTCTGTGTAATATTCATTTATACTCTGTATATTCTTGTAATCTGATGCATTGTTGTAATATACAATGAAACGTTCTTCTGTATGCGTTCTATTTTGTCGTGTTCTCAAACGATAGGGCGTTTCGAACGGCCTGGATCGGTTTAGCGACTGGTTCGGACCGAGCGAAATTCCTTGCCGTCACACATCATAAGACCCAAGTCCCGTCACACCATACGAGTTGTGGATTAGTTATTCCTGAACACACGTATCCAGATCCTATAGGACCTATTATCCGGGTCGCCTCATTCTATCATCCACACAAGTAAAATGTCGGGCCGTGTTAAAGCCCAATCACCACTTCTAGCTAGAAAGAAACGTGCTGCTCTCCCTGCATTCCCTTCTCCCGTTTTAGACTCCACCGGTGTGTGAGGCTCGCGAAGTCACGCTATACACAAAGCTATGCCTAAACAGGCTATGCTTTGATCATCACACAAGGCCTGCTTTTCAACAAAGCCTTGATCATATGCATCTTAGCATGCCACATCGTCACTCCATATCACACTACCAATCATTTGCTGAAATATATGAAAGGGTGTTAAGCAAGAGAATAAATTCTCTACCACCAAACATTCATACATTCGACAGAAAATCAATAAATACAATATAAAGGAGTACAATGTCAGACACACATTCCATTTATAAGCTTATGCTCTGGGTCTAAGCGAAAGCCAAATCCGTACAAATCAACACTACGTCCGGACAACTACCATCTTAGCCCCGTCTTCGGAGCAAATCAATCAAGGGCCTCAACACTAGTTACCCATTCGATGTGAAGATCGTCGGTCTTCAATCGCCGTCTTCAATTCTTCAAAAGTCGTATCATTATTTGGAATGAGAGTAAACTCGGACTTTCCAAATAACTCTCGCATATATAAATTTGAAAACCATTTCATATCGTCGTTAATAATTTATAACGATCTATCGCTGTTTTTACTTTACATACACATCCTAAACATAACAGTCTCTTCCATTTTTCAATTTACACCAAATGTATATTTTGTTTCGTATTTCTTTCTAATGAAAATCCATTCATTAGAAATGTAAATTTCTAATCTTATTATTTACATTGAAAAATGTAAATTCCTATTCCTATAATATTTACATTGAGAAATGAAAATTTATATTTCAATATATTATTACATTGAAAATGTAACCTTTATTTCATATTTTATTTACATTGGGAAATGTAAATTCCTAATCATTCCTTTGTTTACATTGAAAAATGTAAACTCTTTTATTTGCATATAAAAATATAATTTCTATTTCATCCTTATTTACATTGAAAAATGTATCTTTCTATATTACACCAATTACATATAAAAATGTAACTTTCTTTTATAACAAACTTGGAGGTGAAAATATTCATTTCATTATTAACACATAACGGTGTGAAAATAACGTCAATTTCTAAGTTATCCATTTATATTTTAATATGGGCCAGACCTCTCACATTAGGCCTACAACTTGTGGATGCTAGATAGGCCGGTCGGTTCCGAGCAGACTTCTCCCACAAGTTGGGCTTAACCTCGTGTCTTGGCCCAATTTGTGTTTGCGTACTTGGACCTCTCGCATTAGGCCCAATATTTGTGCCTGTTGGATATGCCTGTCGGGTCCGGGCAGACTTCCACCACAAATGTGACCTAACATCGTGTCCAAGTACAATTTTAATTAATCATTATAATTGTTCTACTAAAAATATTATTTTAAATGACACTTCTTAACATAATTGATGTTTTTAATTCACGTGCTATTCTTTAATAAAGGTGATGAATTCTAATGTCATATAAAGAGGATATTTTATATGTAAATATATTTTCTATGAATTCTAATGACCTTTTTAATCTAATGAGCTTCTAGTTTTAATGACATTATGACTTAACAACATTTTAATCTAGTGATATTCTAGTTTTAATGACATCCTAATTTAAAGACATTTTCCATAAATGACCTTATAATATTTTAACATGAAGGGCAAGTTTATCCTAACATAAATGTCAATTTCAAATTTCCCTAAAATTGAAAAACTAAATTCCACATAAATGACAAATATATTTCTACATAAATGACAAATCCAACTTAAACATAGATGACAAATATACCTTACATAACATATTTCTAATAAAAGTGGCATGTCTATCCTACTTAAACATTTTTGACTAAAATGATATTTCCTAACTAAAATGATATGTTTAACACAACATGATATATTCTTACAAAAATGCTGTTTAATTAGCACATACATTTTTAATGTTTAACAATTCTAACAATTCATATATTAACATAAAAAGAATACTTTTATGTTAAATCAATTCTATCATTTCAACAAATATGATAATTTGGTTTCAATTCTCTTATTTCAACAAGTATGATAATTTTAATCTAATGACCATTCCAATTTAAGGACAATTTTAATCTAGCATAAATGACATTTTTGAATCTTAACATAAATGTCATTTTGAATTCTAACATAAATGTTCTTTTTGAATCTAACATAAATGTTCTTTTATTTTCTAACAAAAGATGACAACTTATTCTATAATAAAAGATGACAATTTATTCTTTTAACATCACACAAAAATGTAATCTTTTTATTTTTAACATTACATAAAAATGTAATCATATTTCTAATGTAAACATTTTTCCAATGTAAACACTTTTCTAATGTGATCATATTCTCGATATATTGACATTTTCAATATAGCAATTCTCATTTCAACATAAACGATGTTTTTATATAACAATTCACATTCAACATAAAAACGATGTTTTTATATGATAATTCCTTGTCAACACAAATTCTAATTTAACACATGACGGTGAAAATAATGTAAATTTCTATTCTAACCAAATTAACATTAAAAATGCCCCTTTTTAACTTGCACTCAAAAATGATACTTTTGTACTTTGTTTCACTACACATAAAAATAAAAGTGACATTCTTTTTAAGTGAAAAAAATAAAAAGGGAATTCTTTTTATTTAAAATCCAAAGGTGAAATCTTTTTAAGTATAAACAAAAGTTAAATATTTTTAATTTGACAAAACGGTGATAAATAATATAATTTTCCATTTTAACAAAAGAATATTAAAAATATTCTTTTTAACTTTCACTAAAAATGAAAATTGTTTGTTAACTTTCAATACACAAACAAAAATGAATGTTTTTTTATTTTATTACAAAACAAAAATGGATTTTTTTTTATTACAACAAATTGAATCTTTTTTTTTATTACAACAAAATGAATCTTTCCTTTCCATTTTACAAAACCATGAAATTAATGTTACTTTTTCTTTCAAAAAAAAAATAACTTTTTATAATAATCAACAAAATGACATCTTTTTATGATAATCAACATTACGGTGAAAATTTAATCTTTTATTTTCAACAAGGTTACATATCTGCATCCAACGATTTTGTTTCAAACACCAATATCACAGCATCAATCAATGCACATCACAACATCAATAAATTCAGATTTCCCAACTATAACCAATACAGATTTCATAACGTACATAGATGAAATTCATATCGCAAGAAATAATTAAACTTTTAATAATTAAATTCAGAAATCTCACTAATTAACAAACTGATCGTTTTTGTTAAACACAATTCTAATTAACAAACATGTTAATTTTTCAGATCAACATAACACACAAATCACAGTTCAAATCAAATCACAAAGCATGGCATATACAGTGAATGGAGGAGAACACAGTTATGATTTATTCATATTATTTAAAATAAATAATAATAAAAATAAATTAAGATTTCTCACCTCTTTTTAATTTTCTGAGCGGTTCAGATCCAAAAATTGGCCAAAATTCAACTTGCTCAAAATCAGGTCCAGTTAGTTTCATCGCGTAGATCTCGGTCTCACGATCGTGGCGCACCTGAAATCGTTCGATTTCGAGTCTGTACGAGCAAGATATGGTTAAAAAAAGATTGGTAAAAATTGAATTAAATTAATTAAATAATCAAAGGTTGAAAACGTCAACCCTCCTCCTTCTCCCTCCATCACGTTTCAAGACCGTTACTTTTCTTATTATTGAACCCATTAGGTTCAAAACTAGGTCCCCACTTATCTCGGGATTGATGAGGCTAGAAGTCGATCGGAAGGTAGCAAATCGAAGAGGGAGGAGAGGGCTACATGCGCAGGGAGGTAGGGGAGGTGCGGTGGGGTCAACAAGGGGCGGTGGGGCTGTTTTGGCCGCGGGTTGGGGAGCAATTTCTGGCTAAAATACTTTGTTAAATCCAATCATATCCGTATAGAATCGAAGAGGAGGAAGAGAGCTTCGATTTGGTGTATGGTTTGTTGATTTTCATTGAGCGGGTTGGAAGAAATTAGAAAATGAAAATCGGATGTTCATGGCCATAGAAGAGAGGGCGGCGGCTGATTTCTAGAGGAAGGGGATTAGGGTTTGGGATTAAGGTGTATATTTATATTATTATATTAATTAATTACCCAATTAAGGCCCGATTTTGCCCGAACTCATAATTAGACATGCTTACTGTCTATCTTAATGTTTTGACATCTTATGAACGCAATGGCGCTAGTGGCAAGGTCCAATTTTGAAGTCTACAACAGGTTTACTTTATTTTTAATATAAATCACTTAATTTTTAATTCAACCGTACATGAAAATTCACTGGGGTCACAAATTAACTTCAAAAATTCCCGAAAAATATATTTAGCTATGTTTTGACGCTGCGGACCTAGGAAAATTAATTTTGTTCAGTTCTGAGCCCATTTGAAAAATGACTATTTTCCAAATCGATTAAAATTGACCGAAATTAACAAAACACATTTATATTTACTATGCTCACATATAAATTCTAAACATTATGGAAAATTAAACTTAACCATAATTTGATATTCCGGTTCCAACAAAAGTGGTTTTGTCGAAAACGGAGGTCGTTTGTAAATGGCTATTTTCAAGGGCTATATATTTAATATTAAAGATAAATTTTTATACCAATAATTTTCGAAACTCGAAATATATAAGTGTTTACTGTTTTTCAATGTAGAAACATCATTCTGAACTCAATGGAAGTGGTTTCGAGTTCAAATTCCTTTGTATGCAAAAAGTAGTGTTTTTGACCTTTGTAAATTTCATAGCGACCTTTCTAAATTTTAATTTGGGCATAACTTTTGATTCCCGCTATGAAATTTCAATTTTTCAGATTCGTTAGAAAGATATTTTTAAATAGATTCTAATATTTTTGGTTTTACTAAAATCCGTTAAATTTTGTATCCCGTATGGTCAATCAAAGTTCAAGTTTGACTTTTCAAACTACCGCGTTATTTCTAACTCTTTTTATAATTAAAATTAAATTATTCCTTCTAACTTCGATTTAGATCAATTTTCAATCATTACTATTCTAAATAAATTATTTTAAATATCGAAAACTCATTAAAATTAGTTAAAATAAAATTTTAAATTTGCCCCAAAATTCAGGGTTGTTACATTCAACCTTTAATATTTCTCATTACAGGTCTTCAACAACTGCTTTCTTCCATGTCCGTAAGAAAAATACGCCAACGATGAGGATCTTCTCTTGCGAACACCATCAACTATTATTTTTTGTTCCTTTTTCTAATTTTTTTGTTCTGCCTATAACATGATTGTTCATTAATATTAGCCTTTGTTTCATACATTTAAATAAGTTTAGTGTATTACATAGACATCATTGTATGTTTCAATAACATAATTAGCACATAACTGTTAATTTTTTTATTTGTGGATTATCTTCAGCTTTTTGTAAGCTATATGACATTGATCTGCTGTGCGTAACTAAGTGTGGTTTTTGAATAAATGTATATCCTATTTTCTCTATGTTGCAGCTGTAGTGTTGCTAATGATGACGAGTTATACTGGATGCTTTCTATAACGATCTTGAAGTGGTATGCTTTCACTTCTACATTTTTTTATATACATATAAACACATGTGTGTGTATAAATATGTGTATGTATACACACACGTGGTTTTCTTTTTCCTATTGTGCTCTTATGTCCATTACATTTCTTCCTTTTCTTCCAACTTGCGGAAATTGATAGGATTTTTGCAGAATTAGAAGCAAATCGTCCGCGTTGAAATTACTTCTACTGATTTCACCATCCAATATTAGTTTCCAGTTTTTACAAATATCTCCATAACTTTTGTCTGCAAATTTTATGTCTTTTTTTTACCATTAACAGTTATTCCTTTCTGCATTTGTTTGTAGTGAACCAATTCTGTAATTTCTGCTGCAACGGCTTCTAATCGTTTTCAATTTCATTTAACATTAATATATGTTGCACATGCTTTAGATCTGTTTTGGATTATTTACTTTCTGCATGTATATTTCCATTTAAGTGCATTTTTAAATTGATCTTTAGTTTGGGAGTTGTGAACTAGAGAGGAAAAATAAATACAAATTGTTGTATAACTGTCTGTGTTGGCCAGTTTTATATGATATTTTGTAGTTTCTTGGTGAATTATTAATGACTTACTGTACTACAACTGTGACGATGGCATGGTTGGAATTTCAAGTTTGGTTGAAGAGGCTGAATTCACAAAGGAGCAGTAAAGTATTAGGAAAATACAAAACACAACAATGTGCAGGTATAAATAATGAAGAGAGACATGTTTTGGTCAAATACATCTATGCACACGCCCATTGGCATGCATGTGTACTGGTATAATATATATAAATTCCATACCGACTATTCTGAATTTTAAACTGGGCATAACTTTTGATTCCCGTTATGAAATTTCAAATTTTCAGATTCGTTGGAAAGATATTTTGAAACAAATTTAAATATTTCTTGTTTCACTAAAATCCGCTTTATTTTGAATCCTATACATTCAATTGAAATTTGAAATAAAAATTTCAAACTGTCGCACCATTTCGGGCTCCTTTTATAATTAAATTAAAAATTATTTGTTCTAACTTCGATTTAAATAAATTTTTGATCATTATTATTTAAAATAAATTATTTTAAATATCCAAAATCTATTAAAATTACCAAAATAAAAATTTTAAATTGATTCAGAAATTGTTGGTTGTTACATTCTCCCCCATTAAAAATCTTTTCGTCCTCGAAAAGGAACGAAACTGAAAGTTGTTCAACTAATCAACTCAACTTTCCATTCAAATCAATTTTCAATTCAGTTCAATATTAAATTCGATTTAGTCAAATTTATCTTTTTTTTCTGATATTGGTTTATTTATTATCATTCCAATATTTTAATTAGTTGAACTAATTATCAAACATCACAACCAGCAATCAATTAGGTGATTAACTTTTAAAACAAATATAACCTTGATATATAAAAGTCATATTTTAGTGCAAATCACAACAATATACCCTATCTAGTTTTGGTTCTCACACCAGTCAATGGAAATATATAGATATACCACTTTCGAAACTCGAACACAAATACTGATAATGAGATCTCAATCATCAGAATCATCTCCGAGTGACTAGAGTGTGATTCTATCTCTATCCAGTATATTTAAGGCTTCGTGCATATGATAGCCAGGCGTATATGCAAATCTTTATATACTGATTATCCAAATCGATTTAAAATATAATATCCAAAAATGAATAATAAGGTTTAAATTTTCAAAACAAAATTATTTTCATTTTAAAAATAATACCTTCACACTCGTTCTAGGATACTACTGACCCCATCTCTAACGAGTCATTCTTATTGGATATTACTAATCCAATCTCTGATGAATTCTTTTATTCGATTCTAATGTGTTTTGTTCTCGAGCTTTGTAAACCAAAGCTCTGATACCAAATGAAACGACCCAAACTTCCCCATAAAGGAAAACGCGGATTGACTTGAGAACAACACTCATCAGAACACAAAACAGAAGAACATTTCATTGCTTATTACAACAATTACATCAGAGTACAAGAACATTCCAGAGTATGAATAAATAATATACAATAGAAATACAATATCAAAGATTTAAATTACATTTATATAAAGCAGTGGAAAAATGATACAAAATACAACCGAAAGAAATACACGGATACAGAGTTTTCCGAATATCGCTTCAGCTGCAACCCAAGATCCTATGAAGATAATATATGCAAAACCCGACTACTAGCTGCCCGTGTGGAAAATATGGGCACCCAGAGTTTAGGTTGAAACAATAAACTTCAGGTCAGTCATGGGACTGGTATGAGCACTCAAAACAGTTGTTAACTTGATTTTAAAGTTAAGTGAATCATGGGATTACGCCGTATAACACGGAACGGGTTTACTCCACATGATCTTAGTTTAAAATAAAACAACGCAATTCTTTTTGGAAAAATGAAGCCATTATAAGACTCAGGTCCCATCACACAATGACACGGTCGGAGGATAGAGTTTTCCCTTATAATAGCCAAAAATGCTTTATACACGAAATTTTATCTTTTATTATTACTATACGTGTATGGTGTAATAACCCGGAAATGCGAGCCAATTTAAAAAATTTATTTTTGCAATTTTAGTGAATTTTGATTATTTAAAATGAATTATTTTAAATAATATTGACGAGAAATTTATTTGGAATAGAAATAGAATGTATATATTTATATAGATCGTCGTTAGACTATAAATATTTATTTTAAATTATAAAAGGAATTGAAAATGGCGCGGTAGTTTGAAAATTCGATTTCAAATTTCAATTGAACATACCAGGTGCAAAACAAACCGGATTTTAGTGAAACCAAAAATATTAGAATCTATTTGAGAATATCTTTCCAACGAATCCGAAAAATTGAAATTTCGTAGTGGGGATAAAAAGTTATGCCCAGTTGGAAATTCAGAATAGTCGCTATGGGATTCAGGCCCTTAAAAAAGGAAATTTTGCAAACGATCTCGGATTTCGACGAAACCACTTTTGTTGGATCCGCGATGTCAAGATTGTGCTAGGTTTCAAAATTCGTAATTTTTCGATTAGATATGTAAGTGTGGCAAAGGAAAAAGCGTTTGACCAGTTTTAGTTGATTTTAATCGAATGGAAATTGGCCATTTTTCTAACGGTCTTAGAATTCGACGAAATTAGTTTTGTTAGGACCGTATCGTTAATACGAAGCTAGAATTTTTTTTTTGGGAATTTTTAGAGTCTGTATGTGGGCCCGGTAAATTGAAATATGCGTTCAAATTCATTAAATAGAGTTATATTTTGATTTTGATGAAAACTGGTCGAAACGGTCGAATCAGCGTACGATACATATGCCATTGTGTTCGGAATGGGGGTAATTAGCTAGGGACGACGGGCGGTGGGTCTCGTTTCAAGGTAAAAACAAAAAGGTACCTTTTTGAAATAAAATAAAATAAATATATTAATAATATAACCTTCCCCCTTTATCCTCTCAGCCACCTCGTCGTTCATTTTGAAATTAGAAAAAAAAGGGGCGACAAAGCCCTGGCCGCGCCTCCGGCGACGCCGCACCCTCCCCCCCCAGGTGGCGCGCCGCCCCCATCCTCCTCTCCCCTCCGCCTCCTCCACTCGAGAACGCCACCCACTAATCCCTCCAACGCATCGACCTCGATCGCCCTCCCTTGCCCTAGCCGCACCGCCCATCTCCTCTAGCCCCGCCCCCCTCTCCTCTGAAATCCGCGCCCTTCCCGAGACAACCCACCACCGCGAAGACCCCTATCCGCCTGCGCCGACCCCTTGAAGCCCTCCACCTACGATGAACTTCGATTTCCACCCCCTCCGAATGCTGTAAGCTTTTTATTATTATTTGTTTTATTCTTTTACTCTTTTCTCTCTTTAGGAAAAAAACATAGTTTTAAATCTGATTTTTTATATTTGTTAGAATAGTAAAAATATGATTTTTACTTAAGTAGAGTAGTAAGAGTTCGATTTTTATAATATAGAAAGGGTAGATTTTTAGTAGTGGAAATGCGGGATGTTTAAAGTAGAAAACAAATGATTTTTAAATAATAAAGGTTTGATTTTTATCATCATGAAGGCAGTGGAAAAATATGATTTTTTATATTATATAGATAATAAAAATTCGGTCTTTATTATGTAGGAGATATAAAAATATGATTTTTATTCATGTTGAGTAATAAAAATATAATTTTTATTATATTGCTTGCAAGATAAAAATATAATTTTTATCATGGAAGTAGTTTTGTAAAGGAGTGATTTTTACATGTGAAGCCGTGATATCAAAATACGATCTTTATATATATATATATATATATATATAACTATAATTTTTATATAGAGAATAGCGTGATAAAAATATGATCTTTATTATATGAACATCGCGATAAAAATAGAATTTTTATCTATATAGTAGCGGTGTAAAAATAGAATTTTTATATATATAGTGATTATAAAAATATGATTTTTATATATGTAGTGCCTACGAACAATGAAATTGACAAAAGGCGAGCACGACGAAGATTTCTACCTATGAAGAGTTGTGGCATTGGTTTAGCTAGTCGGTGAGAACTTCTCACTTTAACTTTCTTTACTAGTTTAAATTATATACTAGGATGCAGACGGTGCTTAGTAGCACCAGACACCCGTCGTCCACAGACCATGGATGGATTGTATGTTTGATTGTTGGTTGTGGTGAAAATTGATTGTGTGATGTGAAATAAAATATTTATATAGTTAAAAATATTTGATCATTAAAAATATTATTTTTAACGTGTGTGTGAATAAAAATATGGGTTTGTTGATTCGAAACCCCATACGGGTGTTGGGATGATATTTGGCGTACACTAATCCCAATTGTTTAGTGATATGTCGATCGTTTGATTGACAAGCTGTGTAAGCGTTAAATATTTATATTTAATGCTTATGTAGTTGTGTGGTGCACTTTGGATGTTGTTTGATTATTTATCGTTGCTATTATATACATGTGTTGTATGGAATCCATATAATTAACATTATATGGTAATTGATTGGGCCTCATTCCAATTGAAAAAAAAAAGAATATTAGAATATAAAAATAGTCATGTGTTGACCGTACTCATGTGTTGAAAGAAATATAGATTCATGTGTTGAATAGAATAAATATTCATTTGTTGAATAGAATAACGAAGTTATTGAAATATATAAAGCCGTGTTGATTAGAGATGCGTCATTTTGACGTGAGCGATATTTATATCGATTATATTCGTTTTAAAATGAATATAGAAAAAGAAATGATCTCAAAATATAACGTTTTGAAAATATTATCATTATATATCGATGATGTGGAATATTCAATTTTAATTTGAAATTGAATATGAAGTTGAAATGGTTTTGAAAACAAATTTAAAACAATTTATAAAATATATTTTAAAAAGGAAATCGACGAAATATATATAATATATATATATATAATGGCCTGAATAGAACGCGCCACGCCGCGGCAGTTCGCGAATTTCGACCATTGACTTCGAATTGACGTTGCGGGAGATCTACCGTTGGATTCTCCTAAAACCGGAACCGTTGGATTCGTATTGAAAAGAGCTTTCCAATGAATATTAGAAATTTGAAATCTAATGGTTGGATTTGGAATTATGTCCAAATCAAATTTGGAAAAGGTCGCTGTAAGTGCAGTTCGATGGCCGTTGATGGAAATCGACTGTACGGGCCTAGATAAAATTATTAAAAATATCAATAATTTGTGTAAAATCATAAGAAATGAATTGGAAAGAACTGGGGTGAAAATTCCTACATTTGAAAGAATAAAAATATATTTTTATCGAAATGAACTAGTTTTGAACTAGAATTAAAATCAATTTATTTTTGAAATAAATAAATTGAATTGGAAAGTGGTTTTAAAAATAATCAAAATTCCAATACGTGAATTGGAATGGATTTGAATCGAAATTATCTTCGGAATATTTCGATGTTGGATTTCGTGATTATACAGATATGGTTGTGGAAATTTGAAAAATATATTTATATCGTTAATTCCAATACGATATTTGTTGGTCGTAGGATTTGATATTGAATATAAGCCGATATATTTTCTATTCAGAGCCTTGTATTTAATATCAAATGTGACTTGGGTTTGTCGTGAATGGTGTCTTCATTAACACTGTTCTTGAACCCAGTTGAGATAAGATTAAATCTTTTTATTTATATTTAATGAAGTGTACCAATTAAATAATATTTAATTGAAATTGAATTTGAAAGTGATTTTGGGTTTATCGTGAACCGTGTTTTAGAGGACGTTGGTTCTTTAACCCAGTTAAAGACAGGATATTGATTTTTGAGAAGATTAAAACTAAGTGGAGTTTTAATGAATCTTTAATTAGATTGAAAATGAATTGATAATTTAAATTATCAAATTTGGAAAGTGAACAAGAATGGAGTATCACCAGTTCTTGTTGCAGTCATGATGGGGGTGTTCTCGCTTCGCGGTTTGGTGGCGAATGGGAGACTCTTACCCCCACATGTCCCTTGCGGGGTTTGGTTAGGCAGTCGCCGGGAGGCTCGAGAGGGTCGCCGTAAAACAAGTGTACTGGGGGACCACTGGGAGCCACGGTGGGTTTTACCTGCTGCTTTGGGGGATGAAGGGATGGTTGCAAAGCCTACCGGATTTCGTCGGGTCGTCTCAGTTGGTATCAGAGCTTTGGTTTACAGAGCTCGAGAACAAGACACATTAGAACCGAACGTAAGAATTCATCAGATATTGGATTAGTAATTTCCAATTAGAATGACTCGTTAGAGATGGGATCAGTAGTATCCTAGAACGAGTGTGAAGAGTATATTTTTCAAATGAAAACAATATTGTTTTGAAAATTTAAACCATTTTATTCGTATTTGAATATTTTATTTGTATTGAATTTGGACAATCCAATATATAAAGATTTTGCATATACGCGTCATGAACGTATATTCGAAGTTTTAATTTACTGGATAGATATAGAATGAAACGACCCAATCTTCCCCGTAAAGGAAAGTCTAGATTGCTTTGAGAACAACACACATTAGAACACTAACTGAAGAACATTTTATTGCTGGTTACAACAATTAAATCAGAGTACAAGAATATAACATAGTATGAACTTATTACATAATAGAAGTACAATAATGTCAGAGATTTAAATTACACTTAAATAGCAGCGGAGAGATATTACAAATATACAACTGAAAGGAATACACGGATACAGAGCTTTCCGAATACCGCTTCAGCTGTAAACCAGGATCCTGTAAATATATCTGCAAAATGCTACTCGACTGCCCGTGTGGAAAATAAGGGCACCTGAGTTTGCCAGTGAAACAAACTACAGGTCAGTCATGGGACTGGTATGAGAAATCTTAACTTGACTTATCTAATAATAAGGCTAATCACAGGACCACGCCGCTAACGCGGAACGGGTTTACTCCATTGGATTGCCAGTGCATAAAATAAAGTAAACCGTTAAACAACACAATGCTTTTTAGGAAATGAAACCATTATAAGACCCAAGTCCCATCACACAATGCAACGCAAACCCAAGGATAGGGTTTTACCTTATAATGGTCAAAAGATGCTTAGTAAGATAAAACGGATTTAATATTAGTGTGTATATATATGGGTATATATATTTTTCAAAAACATTTTCAAGCATAATGCATTAATCATAGACGGCATAGTTGTTAGAGTTTGTGCCCTAGAGGCAATTCATTTGATGAGATTGATAACACTGTTGATGTTATTATTTTATTTGGAATAAAATATTATTCTTTTATATTATATTTACTGCGTAATATAAATATTAATATAATAGAAGTCCTTAGAGTAATAATACAGAATTATATAGTTCAAGTAAGACTGAACTTGAGATTATATGATGTGATAAGTATTATAACTCTTAAAAGTCCCTAGTCGAGTTTTATTGTTTATACAGGACAACAATAAAACGATGAGACTAGTATATTGATTGACTGATGATCACATCTCATTGATCATTAATATACGTGATATTAAAGTCAAGATATAAATACGTATTAGAGAATATCGTATTGGGCTGACCCGCCGTGAGATAACTCCATGGAATATAATTAACAGTATCATAAGTTATTCTCATAGTGAAAGTGATGTAATGGTCCTCAGACATGAAATCATTATAATTTTGTTCGAGTATATTTGTGTTTTGATATCATCTAAAGTTATTTCGTAACAGAGTAACGATAACGGTGATTGTTGGATACATCTCGAATCGAATAGAAATTATGAATGATTTAGATGGAATTTAACCCTACGATATATTCGTAATGATATCCATGGGCCTCTTGATTGAGTGAGATTGTGAAATGCATGGCCGTGCTCAAATACTGATTTGTTTTTAAACAGCCTGCTCATCGATCAAGAAAACAGATTAGATTATAACGAGGATGATACGATCCATGCCTCTAGTTTAATCCCGGATATAACGGTTAAAAGGATTAAATTATATTGAGACACTATTCACAAAGGTTGTATTGAATCATTACTATTATCGCTTGGGTAACAATGATGTGTTACTAGACGCCGCTCATTGTTTACAGTCTAAATTTGTTTAAATTGTTGCCAGCGCTATGATAGCCCATAGGGTCACACTTACATACGTTGTAAAAGGATGAGGATATTTAAATATAGGGTTTTGACTAATTCTATTATTTAAATAAGGGTGAAATGGTCATATGTTTAAAGAATATGTCGGTTCTAATATTATAAAGAAAAAGGGGGTCCGACCTTTTCCTTAATCACTTTATTTTTACAACCGAAATTCTTTGAAACCCTAGATCCCAATTAGCTAGTACTACCTCCTCCTTCTTCGATTGGATTCGAAAGCAACGCCAGTGGATTTCCTATAGAGGCATCGACAATTTTGAAGATGCTAGATACGATTCAATCTGATTCCGATTCTCAGATCTACGTATGGATTGAAAAACAAATAAAAGGTATACTGTTAACTCAATTTTGAATTCATGTATGATTACTGTGGATGTTGATCTGATTATTCTGCTGTCAAAACGATCCTTTGTTTCCTTCAATGGTATCAGAGCCTAGGGTTTAAGAATTCGATTAGTTTGGGTTGGCTGTATATACTGTTATCATGTTAAGTTAGAATGTTAATCGATGATGCCGATTAGAAATCCGTAATCACAAACAGTTGATTTTGATCTGGTTTGATTTCTGTGTAAGCAAAATTGGCTTTGTCACATAAAACCAAAATCGAATCATGTCTTGGTTCGTGTGTTTAATTTATTACATATTTGAATATGACAGAAACTCAATTAGAATTTGAAATTGTTTCAAGATTAACAAAATTGCTTTTGTTATCATTTGAGTATCCAGATCCAATATTTGATATTGAATTAATAATATGTATTTAAAGTCCTAATTCCTACCTGTTAGAACACTTAATAATGATTATCTGTTCGACACTGATGAATTCAAATAATGTTTGGATTTAATGTTATAAACCAATTACAAAGTGAATCTGTGTATTCTAATTACTTTTTTATATATATAGATAATTGATTGATTAGAATTGTTACCAGATTATGCCTTGGGTGTATAATTGTATTTGGTGCTTTTGGGACTAATCCGACTAGCCTTATTTTGGAATAAGATTGGTTTGTTTAAACACAAATCAGTAATAGATTACAATATGGTTTTGGATCTGTTTATGAGTTAAAAGTGCTAGAGTAATGATAAAAGTCTCATTGATTTATGTGTCTTCAACTCATGCCCCTATCAAATTATGTGACAGAAGTTAGATTTGCTAATTGCCAATCAAAATGTAATCTTAAACCATTTTGATTGAATGTTATCAGCATTCTGTAACATGGAAATTTTTTAAGACTTTTGATTTGATCAAAATACATGGGTTAGAAATCAAATCTGTTTGATTTATGAATACTAAATTCATGACCCTGAAGTAATTCCTGTTTACTATAATTAGTATACGGATTTTCTGAAGTAACTAATATGGAATTGTTTCATTATGGATCTGTGAAAAATTTTCACTGTATTGAGTAAGTTTTATATATGATATATAATAATGAAATGATTTCAGAGTAGAAATATTTACTTAAGTTTAATATTCCTATTCAATATACCATGGAACAAGGTATAATAATCAAAATCTAGTTTTGATTAATCATAGGAAATCATATCATTATAGATCATTAGCTATAATACAACATCTCAAATCTGTTAATTTGTATTATTACGATTGTGAATGAATCTGAAGTAATTTTGTACGAACAGATCAGTTTGACTAAATCTGTGTAAATGTTTGAATCATGAATTTTGTTCATACTGGTTTGAAATATCAATTTTGAATGTCAAACCTGCAATTTTGCTAATTTTGTTAGGAAAATGTTGAATATAAAGATACATATGCAATTGAATATGTAATTGGATTTAAACTGTTTTGAAACAAGTTTAAACTAGATTACATAAACTTATTGTATGATCTTGATATGTATATTTAAATAAGCTGGTGATTGAATAAAACAAACCTGTTTTGTAAATTCTTTTTCACAGAACAAATTATGACATTTGAAGTATCCAAACTTGATCATATTTATAGATTTTAAATATGATTTAAATCTGGATGAGTAAATCTACTCCTTTAATATGTGATATAAGCTAGTTACAGATTTGTGTATTATGAATACACAAAAGTTTGGACATAGCAAAATTGCTTACAGTTGTATCTCAATGCAACTGGATATTCTTTATCAAATATTTAAGTTGTTACTTTAGATTACTTCTGGGCATTTAGTTTAACTTTGTCTAATTCATATGAATATCACCCTTTCTTAACATTATATAAGTGACATATAATGTAAAGGATCACATCAACATCAGTTGCATAATCATATATTTAATACTGCAGTTGTTTTATATTTACTGCTGCAAAATATATATGCCAGTCTAGTGATACAAGATATTCCTATGAATGTGCATATATGTCTACATAGCCTGTGACTTAAGATGCATCATTGTGAATTGTTCACACTAATGAATAACACAGCACTCGTAATTTGAAGGTCATATAAGACCCTAAATTGATATGTGTTTTATTCTCTAAAATAACTCACATATTAATTTGTATACACTGATGTATATTTATATGGCCAGCACATTGTTATGTAGGACTAATGTGTATATATATATATTAAATGTCATTGTTAGATTGTAAGATGTAATATCATATATCTATTATTGTTTTAATATTGGGATCGAAACAAAAGAAAACCAATTTTAATGGAGTTTTAAATCTGCTAGATAAATCACTGCATTTGATACAGTGATACATATATGATGTATATTGAACCAGTATGACTTGTTTTGAATAATGATTCTCAACCATGTAAACATTGGTTATATCACTTTATCTAATCACATGTTTATATATATATATACAATCATTTTGGGTTCTCTGTTTGAAAATGTGTAAAACTGTTTGATATATGTATTTGATACTACCAGTTTTATTTTCTGGCTGTTGTGTCGGTCTTTAAGCTAGTTCGACCTTTACAATTTGAACTACGTCACATCTATAACTGTATATATGTTATGATATTCAAAGAACATCTAATTTAAACCTCTGTTTTAAGACATGTTTTCGATTTACACTAGAACCTATTTTAAAACCTGACAGTATATTGATACTAAAAGGACATAATGAAAATTCACATATATGTGGTATACATAAATCTGAAGCTTATATAATTCATGCTGCAAGATGTTGACAGCAAAACATATGGTACTTGTTTACGGCTTCAGTGGTTCTAATATATATAAATATACATTATGAATGTATAGATCCATGAGAGATCAAAAGGAATATATGCACTTATCATTTTTGGGACTGCTTTTAAAACAATGTAGCATATAAGTGTTTATTTGTTTATGGCAGTAATAATTAGCTAAATGAACAATGTTGAAATTGTTTCAGCAGGTGTTGGCAGCAGCAGTGTACTCAAGTGTTGAGACTAGCCACTGCAGCAGACTTAAGTTCATGTCCATACAAGTTTTGACTTGTTTTAATCTCAAATTTTGTTTATATGTAGAAAAGTTGTGTACCTGTATATATATAGTGATAATCAGGACGTTGTATTTGCATAATGTATTGTCCTCCTGTAAGTTATATGATTTCATGTATATATATATATTCATGTTGATGAATAATATATGATCTTGCATAAGAAAGTGTAGGACGTGCCCATCTGAGTTATGTGTAATATTACCTGTATAGATATATATAAAGATATAGTTATCTTGCTGCATTATTATATTCACATGTTATTAAGTTGCGTTCTGTAGTCACATTTTTTTTATATATATATATAACTGGCCTATGTAATTTCAATGCACTAGTATAGCTCAGATATACTGAAATATGATGCGATTAATGTAGAGTACATATTTGTTATGTGATATGAAGATTGCAGGTATTAAAATATATAATGACAATTATTTCTATTGTGAAATGTTCTAAAGGGTTTTCAAGTCATATGGTAATTTTGATTACCATTACTTTGAAAAGTTTAGAAGATAATATTGACATGCTGCCCGTATAATATTGAATTTAAATATATTTATATGCGTTTCATATATTTTATTTAAATCGGACATAATATTACGAATATGAAATACATATATTTTGATATGTGTAAATAACTCTAATATTGTTCGCCACTATGAGTTATAAATTCCCTTTAAAAGCAAATTTTGTTATATTAAGTCATGGTGACGTCTTCCAGTAATATACTCATCACTGTCCAAAATCACTGGATGTAACTAACGCCAAAGCGTTGTGCACCTTTTATTTTGGTTATATGTGATGGAGTAAAATGCGGTGCTCCAACCTATTATTGGGTCTGACTTAATTAGGCTGCATAATACGATTATGGCCTTAGAGACAAAAGCATGAATTATTCTACATTTTGAGCAAATGAATAATACTGAACAAAACGTTCAACATGCGATCCAAGAGTTATATAGACAATATAATTGACATAAGATGTCTACCTAAAAGGTTGTGTTTTGGGGATTTGCCAAAGCAGAGTCAAGACATGACTAGATATGGATCTTGGAACATCATTATATGTATATACCGATATGTATATATAAACAGAGGGATGTTAATTTGAGTGGGAGCGTATTTTAGTTTAATATTACACATTTATGTTAATATAAACTTTGATTGTCAAAATTTTATATTAAATAAATGTTAAAGAATCAGTTATTATTTATTATCTATTGTAGATATTAAATAACAAATAATTTCGATAATTTAAATTAATCCTTGAGAAGGATAAATTAAATTAAATCGAATTTCTTAACTAACATTGAAATTTGAGGATTGTCCTCAAACAAATTAAAACATAATTGTTCTAACAAATATAGAGGATCTGAAATAAGTTAAAAAATGACTTCAACTGAATAAAATATAAATGTTATAATAATCTACTTATATATTTTGGTATTAGATACTAGATATAAATCACATAAATGTACGTTGATTTACAGAAATTGCAGAATAAGTAGAAATTTGATATAAGAACAAGTGAACTTACATTTGGAAATGAAGCAAATGTTGATAGATTATCCATAGTAAGTTGATTCTTGTTGGATATACTGGCTTAAATAAATAAATAAGATAATTGTTATTACGAAATTCCAATTAAAATAAAAGTTATAAAATATCTTGTTTAGACAAGATTGAATTTCATTTGTAATAAAAGAATAATTGTTATTCATTTTATTTAAATGAAATATCGTATGGAATTTAACAAATAGTTAATGATATTTGTAAATCCTTAACTATAATGTACTTGACATTAATAATGACTGGATTAAATTTAGTGGATTAAATCCAATGTACCTTTAGTATAACCAATTAGCCCAATATACAAGAAAGTATATCAAAACTCCATAATGATGGAATTTTGAAATCAATTGATTTCGAATCATAAGAAGAATACAGATCTTGTTTATTAGGCAAAATAACTGAATCACCTTTCACTTGACGCAGTGAATGAGTGATAAGCATTGGGTCTCATACATAATGATGTATATGGAGCAATGAATACATAAGCTAGAGGCAGGTTTTATTACTTCATTATATTTACTGATGATATCAGTAGATACAGATATGTGTATCTTATGAAACACATATCAGAATCCTTTAAAAGATTCAAGGAATTCAAAGTGGTGATAGAAACCAATTTTGATAGAAAATAAATTCTCTTCGAACAAATCAAAGAGAATGTTTAAGCCAATTAATTAATGACTATCCATATAAGTTTGAAATTGTTTCATAACTTACTCCATCTAAAAGACCATATTGCAATGGTGAGTCTGAAAGGAGATATCGTACCTTATAAGATAAAATACGATTTATGATAAGTCATATAGTTCTTCCAATAAATTAAATTTAGAACAATTATATTAAAATCCCACTAAAGAGATCTAAAGAAGCCATATAAGATATGGACTAGGAAATGTCCTAGTGTGTCTAATTTGAAGATTTGGGATGTAAGGCGTTTATTAAACGTCCCTCCTCTGATAAGATTGAACCCAAATCAAGTAACTATTTTGTGTAATATCCACAAGAAACAAATGGATATTATTTCTATAAATCCTCTGAGAATAAAATGTTTTATTGCTCGAATTGGTATCCATATTAATGGAGATCCAGTCTCTAAGATACCGGTGGGAATGAAATAGAAATCGAAATGTCTCGAAAACCACATAATGTCATTGAATCTTGTATAGACAAGAAATTGAGTGGGAGTGACACAATAATTCTAATGTTATTTGATAACACATTAATTATTGTGAATAATATTAATTTAAAACAAGAAATAAATACTGATTCTAAGAAAGAAAATGTTTGGATTAAGAAGTTCATGATTGAACTTAATTCATTGTTGATCCAATCATATACGTTGCGATAACAATGTGGCTGATGCTCAGGCCTAAAACCTTAAACTCACTATTAATCCAAATATATATTTAAGAAATATAATTCTTATGTGAATTTGTTCACAGAAGAAATAAACATATCTGCAAAGTTACAAAAGTTGTAATGTTGCAAACCTACTGAATTAAACTCTGTCGCAGCAGAAGTTTAATAGTCACACTAGTTTCATAAGTATACGATACGTAAATGATTGACTCTAGTGCAAGTGGGAGATTGTTAGAGTTTGTGCCCTAGAGGCAATTCATTTGATGAGATTGATAACACTGTTGATGTTATTATTTTATTTGGAATAAAATATTATTCTTTTATATTATATTTACTGCGTAATATAAATATTAATATAATAGAAGTCCTTAGAGTAATAATACAGAATTATATAGTTCAAGTAAGACTGAACTTGAGATTATATGATGTGATAAGTATTATAACTCTTAAAAGTCCCTAGTCGAGTTTTATTGTTTATACAGGACAACAATAAAACGATGAGACTAGTATATTGATTGACTGATGATCACATCTCATTGATCATTAATATACGTGATATTAAAGTCAAGATATAAATACGTATTAGAGAATATCGTATTGGGCTGACCCGCCATGAGATAACTCCATGGAATATAATTAACAGTATCATAAGTTATTCTCATAGTGAAAGTGATGTAATGGTCCTCAGACATGAAATCATTATAATTTTGTTCGAGTATATTTGTGTTTTGATATAATCTAAAGTTATTTCGTAACAGAGTAACAATAACGGTGATTGTTGGATACATCTCGAATCGAATAGAAATTATGAATGATTTAGATGGAATTTAACCCTACGATATATTCGTAATGATATCCATGGGCCTCTTGATTGAGTGAGATTGTGAAATGCATGGTCGTGCTCAAATACTGATTTGTTTTTAAACAGTCTGCTCATCGATCAAGAAAACAGATTAGATTATTACGAGGATGATACGATCCATGCCTCTAGTTTAATCTCGGATATAACGGTTAAAAGGATTAAATTATATTGAGACACTATTCACAAAGGTTGTATTGAATCATTACTATTATAGCTTGGGTAACAATGATGTGTTACTAGACGCCGCTCATTGTTTACAGTCTAAATTTGTTTAAATTGTTGCCAACGCTATGATAGCCCATAGGGTCACACTTACATACGTTGTAAAAGGATGAGGATATTTAAATATAGGGTTTTGACTAATTCTATTATTTAAATAAGGGTGAAATGGTCATATGTTTAAAGAATATGTCGGTTCTAATATTATAAAGAAAAAGGGGGTCCGACCTTTTCCTTAATCACTTTATTTTTACAACCGAAATTCTTTGAAACCCTAGATCCCAATTAGCTAGTACTACCTCCTCCTTCTTCGATTGGATTCGAAAGCAACTCCAGTGGATTTCCTATAGAGGCATCGACAATTTTGAAGATGCTAGATACGATTCAATCTGATTCCGATTCTCAGATCTGCGTATGGATTGAAAAACAAATAAAAGGTATATTGTTAACTCAATTTTGAATTCATGTATGATTACTGTGGATGTTGATTTGATTATTCTGCTGTCAAAACGATCCTTTGTTTCCTTCAATAGTACCCCATCCTACTATGTCGCCATACTAGTTCTACAATCAAAATCGCATGGGGTCGTATTGGAAATTTGGTTTCCATCATGAGTCAAGGCTAGGGAGGAGCTCCTTACCGATTCGAGACACTCTAGCAAATGCCCCAGGATCACACCTATGGGCAACCCTTGGATAGTTGCAGGGTCGGTCCACTCCGAATGGTCGTGGATTAGTTATGCCTGAACACACATTTCCCGGTCCTTTTGAACCTATAATATGACCACTAACAACCTATAAAAAACACGAGGTACCTCATAATCAATCATCCACATAAGTAAAATGTCAGCGCTGGTAGGTCCCTGACATTACTCTAGCTAGAAAGATAACGTGTGCACTCTTTGTGTTCCCTTCTCCCGTTTTAGACTCATACCCGGGGTGTGAGGCTCGCGAAGTCACGATATACACAAAGCTATGCCGTAATAGGCTATACTTTGATCATCCCTGCTTTTCAACAAAAGCCTTGATCAATTGCATCTTGGCGTGTCACATTGACAATTCACGCCATGCGATCAATCACTATTAATATATACCAGGATGTTAAGTAGAGAATAAATCCTCCACCACCAAACAGACATACATTAACATAAATAAATTTAATTCACATGGAACGAAATCCAATGTCAGACACGCATCCATTTACTAGCTTATGCTCTGGGTCTGAGCGAAAACCAAATCCGAATAATCAACAATAGTCCGGACAGCCACCACTGAAGCCCCTTCAAGGTAGATACTCCCATCAAGGTTCTCTGTAGCAACACATCCATTCGACTTGAAGATCGTCGGTCTTCAATCACCATCTTCATCTTCTATTCTTCATCGTCGTAGTAATTACTCGGAATGTGTTAAACCCGGTCTTTCCGAATAATTCACGTATTTTATAATAAAAATCAAGTATTATAAAAACACATCCAACGCCACATTCCAATTCAGAATATTCTCCTAATAAAATACTCGTATTATTCTATCAAAGATAAACTCTTTAAATTATTCACAAATCTTACTTTTAAAGATTTATTAAGAACCCAATTTGGTTCTAAATATCACAAATCATTATTCAGTGATTAATTAAATTTAAGAAATTAATCTTATCTTTAACTGGGTTAAAGAACTAATGTCATTTAAAACATAGTTCACGATAAACTTAAAATCGACTTCCATTAAATATGGAATCTTCACAGAAATCAAATCAATATATAATCATTATAAATTTCTGTATCCGACCAATAATATAAATGGAATAACGGCAAAGCCTTTTAAATTCCATATGTAGTATCGGCCTTCTTTTACAGAAGCTTATCTCGGTTATTATTAAATCGAATTCCATTCTATTCCAATTTAATATATTAAATTGGAAAATTTTACTTTTGGAAAATTCCCATTTAAATTTTAATAAAAGATTTATAATTCCTAAATCATATTTTCACTTCCAGTTGGGTTAAAGAACACATGCCACTTAAAGACATGGTCCACAATAAACCCAACTCACATTTCATCCTATTTCAATTACTAAACATAATTGAAAGCTTTTTAAAAAATCTTAATTAAAAGATTTATTCATTTCTCAACTAGGTTTAAGAAAGGTGTAATTGAAGTCACCATTCACGACAAACCCAAAATCCAATTTATTTAATTTCAATTAAATATTCACTAATTGGAAAACTCCAATAAATCTTAATTTAATGATTTATTCTAGTTAATAACTAGTTCATTTCAATAAAAATATATTTTTCTAAAATATATTCCTTTTCTAAAATATTCTTTTTCTAAGACATTTTCTAAAATATTATTTTTCTAGAATATTCTTTATTGGAATGTGACTCAATCATCAACCATATATTGTATGTATTCAACAATCATGATAAATAATTATCAAACATCCAAATGACGACCAAAGTGGAATTTATGACTGTGTGAGCATTAAAGTAAATAAATAACGCTCATCACGGACAGTCAATCCATCGATTGACAGATAATTAAATATTGGGATTAGTGTGTGTCTAACATCATCCCAATACCCGTGTGGGGTTTCATCCATCAAACAAATAATAATATATTTGTGCACTTGGGCGATGTGTGGAAATTATCGTCCCAATCACATAAACAAGTCGGGTAACTTGTAAATGGTAGTGTAATATTAAATTTGAATATACAAACATTTATCTCTAATACATTTAACATTTCCATACAACAAACATATATTTCAAACCATCGCTAACATCATATTTTTTAATATATGATCTTTTTATTGTAGCTAATCGACAAAAAAATATTAACTTCTATTTCTAATCTTTTTTGTAATCCTTTTCAATGACCAAAAATGTATATTTTGGTGTAATCCTTTTTAAATGGCCATAAATGTATATTTTGGTTCCATTCATTTTTAAATGACAAAAATGAATATCTTGGTCTTTTACCTTTTAAATGACAAATGACTATCTTCTAATCTCATTCTTCTTAAATGATAAAATGAACGTTTCTATTCTCACTCTATTACATGTAACAAAAATGAATGTTTTTATTCCATTCTTTTACCTTTGACAAAAATGAATGTTTTTATTCCATTCTTTTACCTTTGACCAAAAATGAATGTTTTTATTCCATTCTTTTACCTTTGACCAAAAATGCATAATTTTATCACTCTTACAGTTGATAAAAATGCATATTTTCCTCATTCTTTTACATTTGATGAAAATGTATATTTTCTTATTCTTTTACAGTTGGTAAAAATGAATATTTTTCTTTTCGATAATCATGCTTCATAAAAATGTGATTTTTATTTCTGTTATCATTTCTAAACAAAATGTCCTTCTTGTCTTTCTAATGTACAAAAATGTTCTTTTAAATCCCATTTAACATTTTTAAACAAAATGTTCATTTCTAACTCATTCTCTTTTTTTAATGTATAAAAATATACATTTTCAATTCATAACTTTTTAATATATAGAAATATACATTTTCATTTCATAACTTGTTAATATATAAAAATTATACATTTTTAACTTCCTCTTTTTAATGTGAACAAAAATGTTAATTCTTATCAAATCCTTTTATTGTTAACAAAATGTAGATTTTTAACTAATCAAATTCTAATAAAAAGGTTGACCTTTTTCACTACTCAGATTCTGAAAAAAATGTAATTCTTTTCACTGCTCAAATTCTGACAAATAATGTAATTCTTTTGTTTGTTCTATTCTTATTCAACAAAAATTTGGATTTTTGTTTGCTAATCAAGTTTTGGCAAAAATGTTGTTTTTGTTCGCTAATCAAATTTTGGCAAAATTGTTTATTTTAATTCTTTATAATCTAATTAACAAAAATACTAAATTTGTCCTTTTTATTTTCTAACAGAAATGTACTTTATATTCTAATATTCATTTTCTCATAAAAATGTACTTTTTAATCTAATTTACATTTCCTAACAAAAATGTACTTTTTAATCTAATTTACATTTTCTAACAAAAGTATACTTTTTAATCTAATATTTTATATGTAAACAATATTACCTAGAAATGATGTCTTCCAATTCTAACCTTTTATATGTAAATAATATTATATAAAAAAAGATAACTTGAAATTCTAATCTTTTAAATATAAACAACATTACGCAAAAATGTAATATTGGAAATCAAATCTTTTAAATGAAAATATAACTATATTAAAAATGTAATCTTTTGATTGAAAACAAATTACATAAAAATGCAACTTTGAAATCAGTTTTTTTTCTCTAATTTGGAAATAAAAATAAAAAGGCATCTTTAAAAATCTATTCTTTTTATGTAGACAGTACTGCATCAAAATGTGTATTCTATTTTGTTGAAAATCTAGTTCAACAAAATAACATAAAAATGTTAATTCTATTTTTGTTGAAAAACTAGTTCAACAAAATAACACAAAAATATGTATTCATGTTTTATTGCAAAATTTGACTCAACAGAAATGAATAATAGGTTTGATTCATTTTTATGTTAAAATGGCTATTTTAACAAATTAACAAAATCCTGTGTTCCATGTATGTTGAAAAGTCTAATTCAACAAATTTACGAAATTTGTTGTTTTATACATTTGATCTATTTATATAAACAAAAACTATATATATGTATATATATTTTCAATCAAATTCTAACTAATAGAAATGTAAATTTCAACAGTAAAATAAATATTGCCACATAACATCATCAAGCACACAGATGGATATTGTACATTTAACACAGAATAATAGTATGAATTTACTGTAGATTAATAACAATAATTTCAGAATTTTTTTTATTATAAAGGAAAGAAATAAATAAATTTCTCACCGTCAGTTCAATTCTGAATAAATCAGATTCGAGAGTTGGCCAAAATTTTATCTGCTTAGAAATGTTCCTAGTCAGTCCCATGTTGTAGAGTTTTCTGATACGAATCCAACGCGACTGATTTCGTGAAATTCCGATACTGTTTGAAAAAGTTACGACGTTATAAACATTCGATTACACGATAACTTAATTAATTAAAATAATTAATAATTAACTTAGCTAATATCTTTCTCCTTCCATCATCGTTTCTTCCTCCTAGTACCTGCATATAAAGAAACCCAAACCGTCATCCATACTTCTCCAATTCGCACACGCCACGAAGCATCCTGGAGCCGATCCATCTAGCTCACGTCGTCGGCCTTGGAGCCGCCTACCTGCGCCCCGAAGGGTAGCCAACTCGCTGCCCCCTTTGCCCAGAATCCATCCCCAAAGTCGGCGGTTTTGGGTGTAAAATTCGTCCTCCACATGACGTTAAACAAGATCAAGACCGTTGGTTGGAAAGAGCATGAAGAGCTCTTTGATTTGGTGTTTGGTTTTCTGGAAATCATTGAGAAACGGAAGAGATAGTAGGGGAGGAAGGTGGGAACGCCATAGCCATCGATTTAAGAGGATACGGCGGTTGTATTTTCTGAATTAGGGCTAGCGTATTTCCACCGTATTCATACTGTATTTTATACTATTTATTTATTGCGATTCAAGAAAATGTTTGTTCATTGATACTAACTCCGAATCGAACCCAACGAATGTCGCCCCTAGCCAAATACCCCCGTCCCGGACACAATGGAACATGTCTCGTAACCCAGTTCGGCTGTTACGATGTGTTTTTCTTTAAATTAAATTATAAATCATTTAATTATTAAATTCAAACATACATTTTAAATTACCGGGGCCACATACTGACTCGAAAAATTACAGAAAAATTATTTCTAGCTTTGTTTTGACGATACGGTTCTAACAAGACTAATTTTGTCGAATTCTGAGACTGTTTGAAAAATGGCCATTTTTAAGTCGATTAAATTTGACCGAAACTGACCAAACACATTTTCCTCTGCCACGCTAACATAATAATTCGAAAAATTATGAAAATTGAAATCTAGCAATAATTTGACATTCTGGTTCCAACAAAAGTGGTTTTGTCAAAAACTGAGGTCGTTTGAAAGATGGCTATTTTCAAGGCCAATATATTTAATTAAAATATATAACAACGACTTTTCTAAATTTTAAACTGAGCATAACTTTAGATTTATAAAACGAAATTTCATTTTTTCAGATTCGTTAGAAAGATATGATTAAACAGATTTAAATATTTCTTGTTTCGCTCAATTCTGATTTAAAATGAATCCTGTACATTCAGTCAAAGTTCAAATTTTCAAACTGCAGCGCTTTTTTAAACTCCTTTTATAATTAAATTAAATTTATTCTTTTTAAAATAAATTTTTAGTCGTTCTTATTTAAAATAAATTATTTTAAACATTAAAATCCATTAAAATTTCTAAAATAAAAATTTTAAATTGGCCCCAAAAATCCGGGTCGTTACAATCGCCTCCACTTAAAATCTTTTCGTCCTCGAAAAGGAACGTAGCTAAAAGTTGTTTAATTAACTAACTAAATTAAATTTGTATTTACTGGTTTCAATAATTTTATTAGTTAAATTAATTATCATTTCTATACTTTTATTAGTTAAACTAATAATCAAACATCACAACCAGCAATCAATTAGGTGATTAACTTTTAAATAGATATAACTTTTATATATATTCCAAAAATCATATTTTTAGTGCAAATCACAGCAATGTGTACTAACTAAGTTTTGGTTCTCATACCAGTCAATGGAAATATATAGATATACCACTTTCGAAACTCGAACACAAATACTGATGATGGAGCTCCATCATCAGAATCATCTCCGGGCAACTAGAGTGTGATTCTATATCTATCCAGTATATTAAAACTTCGAATATCCGTTAATTACTCGTATATTCGAAATCTTTATATACTCGATTGTCCACATTAAAATATAATAATATACTCAAATACATATATTAGGATAAAAATTTCAAAACTAAATTTGTTTTCATTTTTATTTTAAAGAAAATAATACTCTTCACGCTCGTTCTAGGATACTACTGATCCCATCTCTAACGAGTTATTCTCATTAGATATTACTAATCCAATCTCTGACAAATTCTTTCGTTCGGTTCTAATGTGCCTTGTTCTCGAGCTCTGTGAACCAAAGCTCTGATACCAACTAAAACGACCCAAACTTCCCCGTAAAGGAAAGTCTAGATTGCTTTGAGAACAACACACATAAGAACACTAACTGAAGAACATTTTATTGCTGATTACAACAATTACATCAGAGTACAAGAATATAACAGAGTATGAACCTATTACATAATAGAAGTACAATAATGTCAGAGATTTAAATTACACTTAAATAGCAGCGGAAAGATATTGCATATATACAACTGAAAGGAATACACGGATACAGAGCTTTCCGAATACCGCTTCAGCTGTAAACCAGGATCCTGTGAATATATCTGCAAAAAGCTATTCGACTGCCCGTATGGAAAATAAGGGCACCCGAGTTTGCCAGTGAAACAAACTACAGGTCAGTTATGGGACTGGTATGAGAAATCTTAACTTGACTTACCTAATAATAAGGCTAATCACTGGACCACGCTGCTAACGCGGAACGGGTTTACTCCATTGGATTGCCAGTGCATAAAATAAAGTAAACCGTTAAACAACGCAATGCTTTTTAGGAAAATGAAACCATTATTAGACCCAAGTCCCATCACACAATGCAACGCAAACCGAAGGATAGGGGTTTACCTTATAATGGTCAAAAGATGCTTGATACGATAAAACGGATTTAATATTAGTGTGTATATATATGGGTATATATAGTTTTCAAAAACATTTTCAATCATAATGTATTAATCATAGACGGCATAGTACCCCATCCTACTATGTCGCCATACTAGTTCTACAATCAAAACCGCATGGGGTCGTATTGGAAATTTGGTTTCCATAATGAGTCAAGGCTAGGGAGGAGCTCCTTACCGATTCGAGACACTCTAGCAAATGTCCCAGGATCACACCTATGGGAAACCCTTGGATAGCCACAGGGTCGGTCCACTCCGAAGGGTCGTGGATTAGTTATGCCTAAACACTCGTTTCCCGGTCCTTTTGGACCTATAATATGGCCACTAAAAACCTATAAAAAAAACGAGGTACCTCATAATCCATTATCCACATAAGTAAAATGTCAGCGCTGGTAGGTTCCTGACATTACTCTAGCTAGAAATATAACGTGTGCACTCCCTGCGTTCCCTTCTCCCGTTTTAGACTCATACCCGGGGTGTGAGGCTCGCGAAGTCACGATATACACAAAGCTATTCAGTAATAGGCTATAATTTGATCATCCCACAAGGCCCTGCTTTTCAACAAAAGCCTTGATCTATTGCATCTTGGCATGTCACATTGACATTTCACGCCATGCGATCAATCACTATTAATATATACCAGGGTGTTAAGTAGAGAATAAATCCTCCACCACAAAACAGACATACATTAACAGAAATCAATTTAATTCACATGGAACGAAATCCAATGTCAGACATGCATCCATTTACTAGCTTATGCTCTGGGTCTGAGCAAAAACCAAATCCAAACAATCAACAATAGTCCGGACAGCCACCACTGAAGCCCCTTCAAGGTAGCTACTCCCATTAAGGGTCTCTGTAGCAACACATCCATTCGATGTGAAGATCGTCGGTCTTCAATCACCGTCTTCATCTTCGACTCTTCATCGTCGTAGTAATTACTTGGAATGGGTTAAACCCGGTCTTTCCGAATAAGTCGCGTATTTTATAATAAAAATCAAGTATTATAAAAACACATCCAACGCCACATTCCAATTCAGAATATTCTCCTAATAAAATACTCGTATTATTCTATCAAAGATAAACTCTTTAAATTATTCACAAATCTTACTTTTAAAGATTTATTAAGAACCCAATTTGGTTTTAAATATCACAAATCAATATTCAGTGATTAATTAAATTTAAGAAATTAATCTTATCTTTAACTGGGTTAAAGAACTAATGTCATTTAAAACATAGTTCACGATAAACCTAAAATCGACTTCCATTAAATATGGAATCTTCACAGAAATCAAATCAATATATAATCATTATAAATTTCTGTATCCGACCAACAATATAAATGGAATAACGGCAAAGCCTTTTAAATTCCATATGTAGTATCGGTCTTCTTTTACAGAAGCTTATCTCGGTTATTATTAAATCGAATTCCATTCAATTCCAATTAAATATATTAAATTGGAAAATTTTACTTTTGGAAAATTCCCATTTAAATCTTAATAAAAGATTTATAACTCCCAAATCATATTTTCACTGCCAGTTGGGTTAAAGAACACATGTCACTTAAAAACATGGTCCACAATAAACCCAACTCACATTTCATCTTATTTCAATTACTAAATATAATTGAAAACTTTTAAAAAAAATCTTAATTAAAAGATTTATTCATTTCTCAACTGGGTTTAAGAAAGGTGTAATTGAAGTCACCATTCACGGCAAACCCAAAATACACTTTATTTAATTTCAATTAAATATTCACTAATTGGAAAACTTCATTAAATCTTAATTTAATGATTTATTCTAGTTAATAACTAGTTCATTTCAATAAAAATATATTTTTCTAAAATATATTCCTTTTCTAAAATATTCTTTTTCTAAGACATTTTCTAAAATATTATTTTTCTAGAATATTCTTTATTGGAATGTGACTCAATCATCAACCATATATTGTATGTAATCAACAATCATGATAAATAATTATCAAACATCCAAATGATGACCAAAATGGAATTTATGACTATGTGAGCATTAAAGTAAATAAATAACGCTCATCACAGACTGTCAATCCATCGATTGACAGATAATTAAATATTGGGATTAGTGTGTGTCCAACATCATCCCATTACCCGTGTGAGGTTTCATCCATCAAACAAATAATAATATATTTGTGCACTTGGGCGATGTGTGGAAATTATCGTCCCAATCACATAAACAAGTCGGGTAACTTGTAAATGGTAGTGTAATATTAAATTTGAATATACAAACATTTATCTCTAATACATTTAACATTTCCATACAACAAACATATATTTCAAACCATCGCTAACATCATATTTTTTAACATATGATCTTTTTATTGTAGCTAATCGACAATAAAAATATTAACTTCTATTTCTAATCTTTTGTGTAATCCTTTTCAATGACCAAAAATGTATATTTTGGTGTAATCCTTTTTAAATGGCCAAAAATGTATATTTTGGTTCCATTCATTTTTAAATGACAAAAATGAATATCTTGGTCTTTTACCTTTTAAATGACAAATGACTATATTCTAATCTCATTCTTCTTAAATGATAAAATGAATGTTTCTATTCTCACTCTATTACATTTAACAAAAATGAACGTTTTTATTCCATTCTTTTACCTTTGACAAAAATGAATGTTTTTATTCCATTCATTTACCTTTGACCAAAAATGAATGTTTTTATTCCATTCTTTTACCTTTGACCAAAAATGCATAATTTTATCACTCTTACAGTTGATAAAAATGCATATTTTCCTCATTCTTTTACATTTGATGAAAATGTATATTTTCTTATTCTTTTACATTTGGTAAAAATGTATATTTTTCTTTTCGATAATCATGCTTCATAAAGATGTGATTTTTATTTCTGTGATCATTTCTAAACAAAATGTGACGATCCCAAAACCCCGTGGCACGGTGTTAAGGATAATCATTGGAATATAACACATTAATCATCATTAGCAGATCACAGATAATAGCATAAACAGAAAATAGGATAATTTACACACATATGACAGCGGAATCATATAGATATCATCACATCAGAGAACCACAGTACAGGATACAACTTAGTGCATAATGATACATAATCAGTCACCATCGCCTGAGGCGGAATCATACATAAAGAGTACAAAAAATAAATATCAGTCTACATCGCCAATGGCGGAATCATAATATAGATACAATATTGGCGGAGAAAATCCAAGTCAGCACGATGTAGTCAAGCCTCGCCATGAGCCAAAATGTGCGTCAGAAACCTATAACTAGGCTGCCCGTGTGAAAATGAGGGCACCCGAGTTTGCAAGGTGAAACAAACTACGAGTCAGTCATGGGACTGGTATGAGAAATCTACTCAACTTATTAACAACAATAATAAGGCAAATCAAAGGACCACACCACTTTCGCGGAACGGGTTTACTCCAATGAGTGCTAGTGCATGAAATAAAGTAAATGATTAAATCATCGCAATGCTTTTTATAAAATGAAGCCATTATAAGACTCAGGTCCCATCACACAATGCAACGCAAGCCGGAGGATAGAGTTTTCCCTTATAATGGCCAAAAATGCTTCATACGAATAAAACAAAAGTGTTTGATATTATTACTAGTGCATATATGTTTCAAAAGCAAATTCAATCATAAATATCAATCCTAGGCGGCATAGCTACCATCTACCTTGTCGCCATACTTGTAATACAATCACGTCCGCATATTTCATATTGGAAATTGGATTCCTTCATGAGTCGAGGCAAGGGGCAAGCTCCTCTCCGATTCGAGACACTCTAGCAAATGTCCCAGGACCGCACACAGCAATCCCCTGGATCCTCCAAGGCCGGTCCTCTCTTACTTTTGAGGATTAATTATTCCTGAACACACGTTTCCCGGTCCTTACAGACCTATAATCGAGGCGCCTCGCATTCCAACAACCACACAGGTGAAAAGTAGATATAAATGTCAGGGCTGGGAGGTCACTGACACCACCATAGCTAGAAAGAAACGTCATGCACTCCTTGGGACCTTCTCCCGTTTTTGACTCATACCGGGGTGTGAGGCTCGCAAATTCACGTTATACCCAAAGCTACGTCACACAGACCATGCTTTGATCATCAACCACAAGACTTTGCTTTGCAACAGAAGCCTCGATCATATGCCACTTAGGCGTGCCACACAGGCAATCCACTCCATGCGACTGATTTCTGTCAATATATAACCTCTGAGCTCGTACGTCTCAGAGAAGGGCGTTAAGCAAGAGAATAAATTCTCCGCCGCCAAACAGATATATATTTAACAGAGATCAATCAACACAGAACAAAATCCAATGTCAGACACACAGTCCATTTACAAGTCCGTTCTGGGTCTGAACGAAACCGGAGGCATCAATTCCTCGCATATCCGTACAATCAACAGTATGTTTGGACGGCTACTACTTCAGTTCCTTCATGGTAGCTACTCCAATCACGAGCATCAGTAGCGCCCATCCATCCAATGTGAAGATCGTCGGTCTTCAGCCGTCTTCCACTCTTCGACTTTTCAACGTCGATCGATTATTTGAGATGAGATAAACTCGGCCTTTTCAAATAACCCACGTATATTTAGATTTTCAAATCAATTAATCACATGGTTGGACCATTTAACATTCACTTTTCAGTTATTTAGGTATAATTTTCATATCAAATACATCCAACCATCACATATCAAGCAAACACAACAAGATTGGTTTATTTCCACTCTATATCGTCTATAGTATTTTATAACGATATATCGCCATTTTTATTTAATTTAAAACGGCCATATTTAATTAAACGACGTTTCAGGTCGTGTCGATTCACTGGCGCTGCTTTTCACTAATTTTGTTTTACACATATCTGAAAATCAAACCGTTGGATCTTCACAAATTTTACATCATTAGGAAGGTCATTTCAAAACGAATCCAACGGTTTCAGTTTTAGGAAAATCCGACGGTCGGATCTTCCACACTAGCCATTTGAAGTTACGATTTCAATTTACGAACTGCAGCGTCGTTATTCGAATTAATTTAATTATATTCATATATATATATATAAATATAATCGTTTCTGGCGCTGTTTTTCTTCAGTTTTGAATTAAACATTCCAGACAATCCAACCGTCGGATCTTCACAAAGTTGGTGCCGTTGGAAAGATATTTCCCAGGCGAACCCAACGGTTGCGGTATCGGGAAAATCCAATGGTTGGATTTCGCGCACTAGCCGTTTGAAATCACGGTTTCAAAACACGAACTGCACGGCCACGTTTCGTTTTAATTCTATTTATATTTATATATTTATATAAATATAGTTCATTCAAAAATTCCTATATCGTTTCCACTTCAATTATTTCACTAACGCCTTTAAATTTCGGAAAATTTCGCCATAACCTCCTTTGTACGGGAGGGTCTGGGAAAATTCCCAAATAGCCACACGGGCGTCTTATATCAAAAAGAAAAAGAAAAAGCGAAGCGGCTAGCCAATAGGCTCATAAAATCATCACCCAAACAAAGCAGTAAATGTGTACCTATTTGTCGGGCACAAAATTTTATTTCTCTTCTCTTGCCCCTTTGCTTTAACCTGTTCAATAGATATGCATATACATCAATACAATTTCTATCACTTATCATTTTCCATTCAATTTCATATTTGATTTGCTTTGGTTTAAAAACACCGTTCATTCTAATGTTGCATGCATAGGCTAAAATCATATCATTAGCTAATTAATGTATATTTCAACTCATGCACGTTTATTTGAACAAGTGGCTATTTTTAACACTTCACATTTCAAAGATGATAATTTTGGCGAACTAAAATAGATTTCAACACATGACTATTTTATTTGGTTCCTATGCATGTTAAAAAGAATATTTCTTTCATAAATATTTATTTCAACGTCCGCATATCTCTAGCATATCACACATATGATAAAAATGATATTTTTATCACTTAACATATTTATTCGACAAATAGATGTTTCAACACTTCATAGTTTCAATAAAAATGTAATTTTTATTGTTCGATCTTTTTATTCAACACATGAACTTTTCCACTACACCCACTTCTCAACAAATGAGCATATCCACACATGGACATTTTATTTATGTTGTTCATATTAGAAAGATGGGATTTTTATTGTTGAAACTAATTATATAAGGCGACTATTTTTCATACTTCATATATATATATAAAAATGTGATTTTTATTGTTTAAACACTTCATTCATTCACAAATGAATCTAATTTTCACACAAAATTTTTCAACACACAAATATTTCCACACATGGATATATTTTCAACATATGGCTTTAATTTCAACGCATGAAAAATAATTTCAACATATGAAAATAATTCTAACACACAAAGATTATTCAAAATTTCGGCAGCATAACGGCAGGGTAGTTAAAACCGGCACCGTCCCTAGTACGGCTCCTCGCTCTACCTTAAAACCTCGCGGTTTTTGACAATGGGGATTCATGCATCTAATTCGCACGCACGCGGCAAGTTTATTTTTATTTCCACAAATATTTCCAATTCATTTCAATCACCCGTGGGTATTTTTCAACCACAACCAAACAATATCAACCACAAACAATTATTCAACCATTCGTATTTTTCATCCAATATTTCACACCAATTCACCACAATAAATATCTTCCATGGTTTGTGGACGAGGGGAGTATGTATGTATATATGTATATATATATATATATATATTTGCTATATTTCACTAGCATTTCAACACATATATCAATTATTCTATGCATGTAAAATTCATACTTCGCTTATATAGCTTACACTACGGATGTACATGAGGTATACGACACGTATGTAATTTATATTTCGCTAATATAAATTATACACTACATTTTCCATTCAATTTCACGTTAATTTATATTTCTCACATTGGTTCTCGGAGCGCTAAAAATCGATACGATGTCAAAAAAATCCGCGGCTTCTTCTATTGGGTAGAGAGCTTCCTTGCGGTCACGGTGTCTCCTGTTTCATCGAATTTCGTCAACACACCAAAAATATATGATTTTTCAAAGTGTAAAGATCAAAGAAAAACTCACTTTCACGAAGCTTCAAAACTAGGTTTACAGTTTTCGCGAAATCAGTGGCTCGTGGGGACGATCGGCGAGTTGGACGTGGAAGAGGGAAGAGAGAGCTTCACGGCGCTGGTGGTTTGAGGGGGTGCGGTGGCAGATCGGAGCGGCGGCGGCGCTGAGAAGGTCGGGACTTCCTGGCCTCGATTCAGGCGGAGGAGGCGACGAGGGTGGCGATGCTGGGGTCGGATTTGAAGAGGGGGCTGAGACGCGTCGAATGGTGGCGGTGGCGAAGTCTGGAAGCGACTGTGGCGGCGGCGGAGGAGGAGAGAAGGTCAGGAGCGGGTTTCGCCGTTGATCGGGGGGGGGGTTTCTTTTTTTTTTATTTTTAAAATTTATGAAAGGAAAATTCTGATTGGTCGAGGACTATATTAAATTTTTAAATAGTGTTTTCTCAAACGAACTCCTTTTTAAACCCAACGACTGTCGCCCCTAGCTAAATACCCCCACTCCGGACACAATGGGATATGTTTCGTAGGCCAATTCGACTGTTACAGTCAGTTATTTTTCAAATTAAAGTATAAAACATTTAATTTTTAACTCTGAACGCACATTTCAATTTGCCAAGGCCACAAACTGATTCGAAAAATTCCAGAAAAATAAATCTAGCTATGTTTTGATGCTACGGTCCCAATAAAACTAGTTTCGTCGAATTCTGAGGTCGTTTGAAAAATGGCCATTTTCTGGTCGATCCAATTTAACAGAAATTGACCAAACACATTTTCTTTTGCCACACTCACATACTAGTTTCAAAAATTATGAAATTCGAAGCCTAGCAATAGTTTGACATCCCGGACCCAACAAAAGTGGTTTCGTCGAATTCCGAGGTCGTATGCAAAATATCAATTTTCCAGGGCTATATATTCTATATACCGACCCTTCTGAAAATTCACTCGGCCATAACTTTTGATTCCCGTTATGAAACTTCGATTTTTCAGATTCGTTAGAAAGGTATTGAATAACAGATTTAGATATTTTTGGTTTCGCTAAAATCCGTTATATTTTCCACCCTGCACAGTCAGTCAAAGTTTGAATTCAAATTTTCAAACTGACTCACTATTCCTAATTCACTATTTTATTGAAATATTATATTTCAATGGTTCAAATTCCTTTGAAATCACCATTTTAAAAATTTTAAATTGGCTCGTATTTTCCGAGTTATTACAATCTCCCCCACTTAAAACTTTTCATCCTCGAAAAGGAAACAACAGTAAAGTAGGAAATAAAATGTAAATGCAAAGTATTGTAAAGGTACCTTGCACCGGAGTTAGTCCGAGATATCCACTCTGCATTTGGTGTAAGCTTTCTTAATGCTTTCCTCTGTTTCCCAAGTACAGTCTCTAGGATCACTGCTCCACTACACTTTAACTAAATGAACCTTTTTGCTTCTGAGTTCTCTAGTTTCTTTGCCAACAATCTTTAATGGCTCTCTTCTGAGTGCTAATTCTGGAGTTATATCCACATCCCGTTGCGCTGCTTCTTCTACAACAAGATCCGGATCATGCACATGTCTTCTAAGTTGAGATATGTGAAATACATTTTGCACTCCAGGCAACCAATCTGGTAATTGAACCCTATAAGCAAGAGTTCCAATTCGTTCAAGTATAGGAAAGGGACCAATAAATCTCGGTGCCAACTTCCCAGTCTTGCCAAATCTGATTACTCCTCTCATCGGAGAAACCTTCAAATAAACATGATCACCAACAACAAATGATAAATCTCTCCTTCTCGCATCAGCATAACTTTTCTGTCGGCTTTGGGCGGTTCTCAAACGCTTTTTGATGAAGTCGACTTTATCAGATGCTTCTCTAATCATATCGGGTCCTAACACAAGTCTGTTGCCAGGTTCTACCCAACATGCTGGAGATCTGCAGGGTCTGCCATATAATGCTTCAAATGGCGACATCCTCAAACTTGCTTGATAGCTATTGTTATATGAGAACTCTGCCAAATGCAAATGATCTTCCCATGACCCACCAAAATCAATTATACAAGCCCGCAATAAATCTTCCAGAATTCTATTCACCCGCTCAGTTTGGCCATCTGTTTGTGGGTGATAAGCGGTGCTCATATTCAGTTTTGTTCCCAATTCTGTCTGGAAAGCCTCCCAGAATTTGCTAGTAAATAAGGGATCTCTATCACTGACTATGCTGACGGGCATTCCATGCAGCTTAACAATTTCTCTGAAATATATCTGTGCTAGACTTTGAGCAGTTCTATTGGACCTGACAGGTATAAAATGGGCAGTCTTCGTGAAGCGATCTACGATTACCCAAATGCTGTCATTACCTTTCCTGGTGCGCGGCAAACCATCTATGAAATCCATGTAAATCTGTTCCCATTTCCAGCCTGGGACTTCCAACGGTTGCAACAGTCCAGCTAGCTTCTGCTGGTCACTCTTGACCAATTGACAAGTAGGGCATCTGCTAACATACAAGGAAATATCTCTTTTCATTGCCTTCCACCAGAAAGTGCGTTTGATATCGTTGTACATTTTACTCACACCTGGGTGGATGCAAAATTTGGATTTATGGCATTCATCCAGCACTTCTCTTTTGAGCTCAGGAAGGTTGGGAACGCAAATTCTCCCATTCAGCCTCAGAACTCCTTCTTTATTTACTTGAAAGCTTGAGGGTTCTCCTTTCTGGATTCTTTCTTTGATCTTTTGAATGAAATAATCATTCTTCTAGAGAGCACATATCTTATCGATCAAGCTAGGTGTAATTATAAGATGGGCAACAATTGCGGTTTTTCTACTAAGTGCATCCGCTACAACGTTAGCCTTCCCCGGTGTATACAGGATATCAAGATCATACACTGTAAGAAATTCTAGCCAACGCTGCTGTCTCAGATTCAGATCTTTCTGGGTATATAAATACTTCAACGATTGATGATCTGTGTACAGTATAAATTTCTCGCCCAATAAATAATGCCTCCAGATTTTCAAGGCAAAAACGATGGCTAGCAACTCAAGATCATGAGTCACATAATTCTTCTCATGCGGTTTCAGTTGGCGGCTTGCATAAGCGACTACTTGGCCTCTCTGCATTAACACTGCACCAAGGCCTCTAATAGAAGCATTTGTCCATACCGTTAAATCCTGATTGCCATCAATAATAGTTAACACTGGAGCGGTGGTCAGCTTCGATTTCAATTCCTGGAAAGCTTCTTCACAGTCGGAAGTCCACTTAAACTTCTCATGTTTCTTTGTGAGCTTCGTTAACGGACCGGATATCTTCGAAAAGTCCTTAACGAACTTTCGATAATAACTAGCCAACCCCATAAAACTTCTAACTTCTGTGGGAGTAGTGGGTTGTTTCCAGTCTTGAATCGCTGTTATTTTGCTTGGGTCAACAAAAATTCCTTTCTCTGACACAACATGGCCAAGAAATTTGACTTCTTCTTGCCAGAAGACACATTTAGAGAATTTGGCTTTGAAGACGTTCTTCCTTAGAATCTCCAATACTTGTTCTAAGTGTTTTTCATGCTCGGGTTTTGATTTGGAGTAGATCAAAATATCATCGATAAACACGAGGACAAATTTATTCAGAACTCCCCTGAACACTCTATTCATTAGATCGACAAAGTATGCTGGTGCGTTGCATAGGCCAAACGGCATTACTAACCATTCATAAAATATGTCTGGACCTCTGAAAGCTGTCAAAGGAACACAATCTTCTGCTATTCTCAATTGATGAAAACCTGTAGCTAGGTCCATTCGGGAAAATACCTTCGCCCCATTCAATTGGTCTAGCAAATCATCAATGTGGGGTAATGGATACTTATTTTTAAGCGTCTGTTTGTTGAGGTCTCGGTAATCAACACATAATCTAAGAGTACAGTCTGACTTTGGGACAAACACAACAGCTGCACCCCAATTAGAAAAACTAGGTCTGATTAGATCCTTCCACAACAGTTGACGAGTTTGATCGCCCAATTCTTCTTTTTCTTTCGGAGTCATTCTGCGAATTGGATGTACCACTGGTCTGGCATTGGGAATTAGATCGATTCGGAATTCTATTTCTCTTTGCGGAGGTAAGTTTTCGACTTCTTCAAACACATCCGCATAGTTTCTGACAATCAGAATCTTTTCCATGGAAGTGGGGATAAGTTCTAATGCCGACCAAAATTCTTCTCTGTTCGGATTCGAACCATGACAGGGAACCGTAATATATCCAAGCTTCGTTCGAATTTTTACGATTCTTTCCGCACACTTTACATCAGCTTCGTATTTCGTTAACCAATCTAGCCCGAGAATAATATCGAATTCGGGAAAATCCATAATGATTAAATCAAAAGGAAATTTGTAGGAAGAATAAGAGACTGGCACTCTACAATATGAACCGAGAGTAGTAGGACCCCCTATCGGGTTATGAACTTCAACCGATTCTTTGAGCTCTCGCTGTTTTAACTTTAATTTGTGCGCTGTGTTTCTAGCAATGAAACTACGTGATGCACCTGTGTCAAATAATACAGAAACAGGAATATTTTTAATTGTAAGGGTACCTCCCAAAACATCAGGTTTACCTGCTCCATCGGAAGTAGCTGGCGGGCTAGACCCATCATAGACATGAGCTACTGTAGCTTTCTTCAGCAAAGGACAATCTTTGACCAGATGATCGGTCTTGCGACAGTTGAAGCACGAGCGAGGGTTCTGAGAGCCTTGGCTCGAGCCTTGAGAGTTTGTTTTCTGCCTCTTCGGAGCTGTGTAGACGTTTGAGTAGTGCCCCGGCTTACCACAATTAAAGCAATTTCCTCTTGGCGGCTTGCCAGTCTGAGGTTTTGAAGATGCTGCTTGGCTTGACTCGCCTTGATTTACAGCAGACTTGCGCTTGTTTCCGGCTTGGCTTCTAGCGCGATCCTGATCCAGATGCCTTTGATCAAGGTCTTCATAGTTGCATGTGATTTCCACCAGTTCATTGAATTCCAGCTTGACATGGGCCATGGCTCTATCATGATATTGTCGTCTTAGCCCAAGGATAAACCTCTTATTTTTGGACTTCGCAGTGGCGACGAGTTCTGGAGCATAGGGCGACAACATTGTAAATTTATTCAAATAATCCTGCACGGAAAGATCCCCCTGCTGGAGATTGGCGAAGTCATCGTGCATTCTTTCTAGAGCTTGTTCGGGGACATATTTTTCTTTGAAGAGTTCCTTAAATCCATCCCATGTTCTTCCAGCTTCTATATTCCCGGCGGTAAGAGATTCCCACCATAATTCAGCTTGTTCCTGCATAAGCCAGGCGCTCATAATAGCTTTGTCTTCGTCTCCAAGCCTTAGGCCTTCAAGAATTTTCTCGCATGTTTTGAGCCATGCAAGGGCCTCTATTATGGTGCCAGTTCCCGAGAAGGTCTTGCCTCCTAAGTTCTTATATCTCTTAGCTACACGGTCAAGCTCGAAGTATTGGGCTGCCGGAGGTTGTATCAAAGGTCCTTCTTGAGCTGGGACTTCTCCCCTTCCTCGGCCTCGGCCAGCACGGCCTCCTCTAGCGGCGGCTGCTCTGGTAGCCATTTGTCAAATTCTGTATAAGCAACGGAAAAGTCAGCTAACAGAAATGATAGTCAACTGCATATTTAAGCGGAAAATTTTACGGAAAGATAACGATGGACTGATCAAATTGTTTTTGCTATTCTGCTCGGCTCATTCTAGGACTTTACTAGTCCTTTCTCTAATGAGCGACTCGCCTTAGAATACTACTGATTCTATTTTGACGAAGTGTTTAATGTGTTAGACCCCAGAACTAAGGTTAACCAAAGTTCTGATACCAGCTGTGACGATCCCAAAACCCCGTGACACGGTGTTAAGGATAATCATTGGAATATAACACATTAATCATCATTAGCAGATCACAGATAATAGCATAAACAGAAAATAGGATAATTTACACACATATGACAGCGGAATCATATAGATATCATCACATCAGAGAAGCACAGTACAGGATACAACTTAGTGCATAATGATACATAATCAGTCACCATCGCCTGAGGCGGAATCATACATAAAGAGTACACAAAATAAATATCAGTCTACATCACCAATGGCGGAATCATAATATAGATACAATAATGGCGGAGAAAATCCAAGTCAGCACGATGTAGTCAAGCCTCGCCATGAGCCAAAAGGTGCGTCAGAAACCTGTAACTAGGCTGCCCGTGTGAAAATGAGGGCACCCGAGTTTGCAAGGTGACATAAACTACGAGTCAGTCATGGGACTGGTATGAGAAATCTACTCAACTTATTAACAACAATAATAAGGCAAATCAAAGGACCACGCCACTTTCGCGGAACGGGTTTACTCCAATGAGTGCTAGTGCATGAAATAAAGTAAATGATTAAATCATCGCAATGCTTTTTATAAAATGAAGCCATTATAAGACTCAGGTCCCATCACACAATGCAATGCAAGCCGGAGGATAGAGTTTCCCCTTATAATGGCAAAAAATGCTTCATACGAATAAAACAAAAGTGTTTGATATTATTACTAGTGCATATATGTTTCAAAAGCAAATTCAATCATAAATATCAATCCTAGGCGGCATAACTACCATCTACTATGTCGCCATACTAGTAATACAATCACGTCCGCATATTTCGTATTGGAAATTGGATTCTTTCATGAGTCGAGGCAAGGGGCAAGCTCCTCTCCAATTCGAGACACTCAAGCAAATGTCCCAGGACCGCACACAACAATCCCCTGGATCCTCCAAGGCCGGTCCTCTCTTACTTTTGAGGATTAATTATTCCTGAACACACGTTTCCCGGTCCTTACAGACCTATTATCGAGGCGCCTTGCATTCCAACAACCACACAGGTGAAAAGTAGATATAAATGTCAGGGCTGGGAGGTCACTGACACCACCATAGCTAGAAAGAAACGTCATGCACTCCTTGAGTCCTTCTCCCGTTTTTGACTCATACCGAGGTGTGAGGCTCGCGAATTCACGTTATACCCAAAGCTACGTCACACAGACCATGCTTTGATCATCAACCACAAGACTTTGCTTTGCAACAGAAGCCTTGATCGTATGCCACTTAGGCGTGCCACACAGGCAATCCACTCCATGCGACTGATTTCTGTCAATATATAACCTCTGAGCTCGTACGTCTCAGAGAAGGGCGTTAAGCAAGAGAATAAATTCTCCGCCGCCAAACAGATATATATTTAACAGAGATCAATCAACACAGAACAAAAGCCAATGTCAGACAAACAGTCCATTTACAAGTCCGTTCTGGGTCTGAACGAAACCGGAGGCATCAATTCCTCGCATATCCGTACAATCAACAGTATGTTTGGACGGCTACTACTTCAGTTTCTTCATGGTAGCTACTCCAATCACGAGCATCAGTAGCGCCCATCCATCCAATGTGAAGATCGTCGGTCTTCAGCCGTCTTCCACTCTTCGACTTCTCAACGTCGATCGATTATTTGAAATGAGATAAACTCGGCCTTTTCAAATAACCCACTTATATTTAAATTTTCAAATCAATTAATCAAATGGTTGGACCATTTAACATTCACTTTTCAGTTATTTAGGTATAATTTTCATATCAAATACATCCAACCATCACATATCAAGCAAACACAACAAGATTGGTTTATTTCCACTCTATATCGTCTATAGTATTTTATAACGATATATCGCCATTTTTATTTAATTTAAAACGGCCATATATAATTAAACGACGTTTCAGGTCGTGTCGATTCACTGGCGCTGCTTTTCACTAACTTTGTTTTACACATATCTGAAAATCTAACCGTTGGATCTTCACAAATTTTACATCATTAGGAAGGTCATTTCAAAACGAATCCAACGGTTTCAGTTTTAGGAATATCCGACGGTCGGATCTTCCACACTAGCCATTTGAAGTTACGATTTCAATTTACGAACTGCAGTGTCGTTATTCGAATTAATTTAATTATATTCATATATATATATATATATAATCGTTTCTGGCGCTATTTTTCTTCAGTTTTGAATTAAACATTCCAGACAATCCAACCGTCGGATCTTCACAAAGTTGGTGCCGTTGGAAAGATATTTCCCAGGCGAACCCAACGGTTGCGGTTTCGGGAAAATCCAATGGTTGGATTTCCCGCACTAGCCGTTTGAAATCACGGTTTCAAAACACGAACTACACGGCCACGTTTCGTTTTAATTCTATTTATATTTATATATTTATATAAATATAGTTCATTCAAAAATTCCTATATCGTTTCCACTTCAATTATTTCACTAACGCCTTTAAATTTCGGAAAATTTCGCCATAACCTCCTTTGTACGGGAGGGTCTGGGAAAATTCCCAAATAGCCACACGGGCGTCTCATATCAAAAAGAAAAAGAAAAAGCCAAGCGGCTAGCCAACAGGCTCATAAAATCATCACCCAAACAAAGCAGTAAATGTGTACCTATTTGTCGGGCACAAAATTTTATTTCTCTTCTCCAGCCCCTTTGCTTTAACCTGTTCAATAGATATGCATATACATCTATACAATTTCTATCACTTATCATTTTCCATTCAATTTCATATTTGATTTGCTTTGGTTTAAAAACACCATTCATTCTAATGTTGCATGCATTGGCTAAAATCATATCATTAGCTAATTAATGTATATTTCAACTCATGCACGTTTATTTGAACAAGTGGCTATTTTTAACACTTCACATTTCAAAGATGATAATTTTGGCGAACTAAAATAGATTTCAACACATGACTATTTTATTTGGTTCCTATGCATGTTAAAAAGAATATTTCTTTCACAAATATTTATTTCAACGTCCTCATATCTCTAGCATATCACACATATGATAAAAATGATATTTTTATCACTTAACATATTTATTCGACAAATAGATGTTTCAACACTTCATAGTTTCAATAAAAATGTAATTTTTATTGTTCGATCTTTTTATTCAACACATGAACTTTTCCACTACACCCACTTCTCAACAAATGAGCATATCCACACATGGACATTTTATTTATGTTGTTCATATTAGAAAGATGGGATTTTTATTGTTGAAACTAATTATATAAGGCGAATATTTTTCATACTTCATATATATATATAAAAATATGATTTTTATTGTTTAAACACTTCATTCATTCACAAATGAATCTAATTTTCACACAACATTTTTCAACACACAAATATTTCCACACATGGATATATTTTCAACATATGGCTTTAATTTCAATGCATGAAAAATAATTTCAACATATGAAAATAATTCTAACACACAAAGATTATTCAAAATTTCGGCAGCATAACGACAGGGTAGTTAAAACCGGCACCGTCCCTAGTACGGCTCCTCGCTCTACCTTAAAACCTCGCGGTTTTTGACAATGGGGATTCATGCATCTAATTCGCACGCAGGCGGCATGTTTATTTTTATTTCCACAAATATTTCCAATTCATTTCAATCACCCATGGGTATTTTTCAACCACAACCAAACAATATCAACCACAAACAATTATTCAACCATTCGTATTTTTCATCCAATATTTCACACCAATTCACCACAATAAATATCGTCCATGGTTTGTGGACGAGGGGAGTATATATATAAATATATATTTGCTATATTTCACTAGCATTTCAACACATATATCAATTATTCTATGCATGTAAAATTCATACTTCGCTTATATAGCTTACACTACGCATGTACATGAGGTATACGACACGTATGTAATTTATATTTCGCTAATATAAATTATACACTACATTTTCCATTCAATTTCACGTTAATTTAGATTTCTCACATTGGTTCTCGGAGCGCTAAAAATCGATACGATGTCAGAAAAATCCGCGGCTTCTTCTATTGGGTAGAGAGCTTCCTTGCGGTCACGGTGTCTCCTGTTTCATCGAATTTCATCAACACACCAAAAAGATATGATTTTTCAAAGTGTAAAGATCAAAGAAAAACTCACTTTCACGAAGCTTCAAAACTAGGTTTACAGTTTTCGCGAAATCAATGGCTCGTGGGGACGATCGGCGAGTTGGACGTGGAAGAGGGAAGAGAGAGCTTCACGTCGCTGGTGGTTTGAGGGGGTGCGGTGGCAGATCGGAGCGGCGGCGGCGCTGGGAAGGTCGGGGCTTCCTGGCCTCGATTCAGGCGGAGGAGGCGACGAGGGTGACGATGCTGGGGTCGGATTTGAAGAGGGGGCTGAGATGCGTCGAATGGTGGCGGTGGCGAAGTCTGGAAGCGACTGTGGCGGCAGAGGAGAGAAGGTCCGGAGCGGGTTTCGCCGTTGATCGGGGGGGGGGGGGTTCTTTTTTTTTTTTTAAATTTATGAAAGGAAAATTCTGATTGGCCGAGGACTATATTAAATTTTTAAATAGTGTTTTCTCAAACGAACTCCTTTTTAAACCCAACGACTGTCGCCCCTAGCTAAATACCCCCATTCCGGACACAATGACATATGTTTCGTAGGCCAATTCGACTGTTACAGTCAGTTATTTTTCAAATTAAAGTATGAAACATTTAATTTTTAACTCTGAACGCACATTTCAATTTGCCAGGGCCACAAACTGATTCGAAAAATTCCAGAAAAATAAATCTAGCTATGTTTTGATGCTACGATCCCAACAAAAATAGTTTCGTCGAATTCTGAGGTCGTTTGAAAAATGGCCATTTTATGGTCGATCCAATTTAACAGAAATTGACCAAACACATTTTCTTTTGCCACACTCACATACTAGTTTCAAAAAGTATGAAATTCGAAGCCTAGCAATAGTTCGACATCCCGGACCCAACAAAAGTCGTTTCGTCGAATTCCGAGGTCGTATGCAAAATATCAATTTTCCAGGGCTATATATTCTATATACCGACCCTTCTGAAAATTCACTCGGCCATAACTTTTGATTCCCGTTATGAAACTTCGATTTTTCAGATTCGTTAGAAAGGTATTGAATAACAGATTTAGATATTTTTAGTTTCACTAAAATCCGTTATATTTTCCACCCTGCACAGTCAGTCAAAGTTTGAATTCAAATTTTCAAACTGACTCACTATTCCTAATTCACTATTTTATTGAAATATTCTATTTCAATGGTTTAAATTCCTTTGAAATCACCATTTTAAAAAATTTAAATTGGCTCGTATTTTCCGGGTTATTACACAAAATGTCCTTCTTGTCTTTCTAATGTACAAAAATGTTCATTTCTAACTCATTCTCTTTTTTTAATGTATAAAAATATACATTTTCAATTCATAACTTTTTAACGTATAGAAATATACATTTTCATTTCATAACTTGATAATGTATAAAAATTATACATTTTTAACTTCCTCTTTTTAATGTTAACAAAAATGTTAATTCTTATCAAATACTTTTAATGTTAACAAAATGTAGATTTTTAACTAATCAAATTCTAATAAAAAGGTTGACCTTTTTCACTACTCAAATTCTGACAAAAAATGTAATTTTTTTCACTGCTCAGATTCTGACAAATAATGTAATTCTTTTGTTTGGTCTATTCCTATTCAACAAAAATGTGGATTTTTGTTTGCTAATCAAGTTTTGGCAAAAATGTTGTTTTTGTTCGCTAATCAAATTTTGGCAAAAGTGTTTATTTTAATTCTTTATAATCTAATTAACAAAAATATTAACTTTGTCCTTTTTATTTTCTAACAGAAATGTACTTTATATTCTAATATTCATTTTCTCATAAAAATGTACTTTTTAATCTAATTTACATTTCCTTACAAAAATGTACTTTTTAATCTAATTTACATTTTCTAACAAAAGTATACTTTTTAATCTAATATTTTATGTGTAAACAATATTACCTAGAAATGATGTCTTGCAATTCTAACCTTTTATATGTAAATAATATTATATAAAAAAAGATAACTTGAAATTCTAATCTTTTAAATATAAACAACATTACGCAAAAATGTAATATTGAAAATCAAATTTTTTAAATGAAAATATAACTATATTAAAAATGTAATCTTTTAATTAAAAACAGATTACATAAAAATGCAACTTTGAAATCAGTTTTTTTCTCTAATTTGGAAATAAAAATAAAAAGGCATCTTTAAAAATCTATTCTTTTTATGTAGATAGTACTTCATCAAAATGTGTATTCTATTTTGTTGAAAATCTAGTTCAACAAAATAACATAAAAATGTTAATTCTATTTTTGTTGAAAAACTAGTTCAACAAAGTAACACAAAAATATGTATTCATGTTTTATTGCAAAATTTGACTCAACAGAAATGAATAATAGGTTTGATTCATTTTTATGTTAAAATGGCTGTTTTAACAAATTAACAAAATCCTGTGTTCCATGTATGTTCAAAAGTCTAATTCAACAAATTTACGAAATTTGTTGTTTTATACATTTGATCTATTTATATGAACAAAAACTATATATATATATATATATATATATATATATATATTTTCAATCAAATTCTAACTAATAGAATTGTAAATTTCAACAGTAAAATAAATGTCGCCACATAACATCATGAAGCACACAGATGGATATTGTACGTTTAACACAGAATAACAGTATGAATTTACTGTAGATTAATAACAATAATTTCAGAATTTTTTTTTATTATAAAGGAAAGAAATAAATAACTTTCTCACCGTCAGTTCAATTCTGAATAAATCAGATTCGAGAGTTGGCCAAAATTTTATCTTCTCAGAAATGGTCCTAGTCCGTCCCATGTTGTAGAGTTTTCTGATACGAATCCAACGCGACTGATTTCGTGAAATTCCGATACTGTTTGAAAAAGTTATGACGTTATAAACATTCGATTACACGATAACTTAATTAATTAAAATAATTAATAATTAACTTAGCTAATATCTTTCTCCTTCCATCATCGTTTCTTCCTCCTAGTACCTGCGTATAAAGAAACCCAAACCGTCGTCCATACTTCTCCAATTCGCACACGCCACGAAGCATCCTGGAGCCGATCCATCTAGCTCACGTCGTCGGTCTTGGAGCCGCCTCCCTGCGCCCCGAAGGGTAGCCAACTCGCCGCCCCCTTTGTCCAGAATCCATCCCCAAAGTCGGCGGTTTTGGGTGTAAAATTCGTCCTCCACATGACGTTAAACAAGATCAAGACCGTTGGTTGGAAAGAACATGAAGAGCTCTTCGATTTGGTGTTTGGTTTTCTGGAAGTCATTGAGAAACGGAAGAGATAGTAGGGTAGGAATGTGGGAACGCCATGGCCATCGATTTAAGAGGATACGGCGGCTGTATTTTCTGAATTAGGGCAAGCGTATTTCCACCGTATTTATACTGTATTTTATACTATTTATTTATTCCGATTCAAGAGAATGTTTGTTCATTGATACTAACTCCGAATCGAACCCAACGAATGTCAACCCCAACCAAATACCCCCGTCTCGGACACAATGGAACATGTCTCGTAACCCAGTTCGGCTGTTACGATATGTTTTTCTTTAAATTAAATTATAAATCATTTAATTATTAAATTCAAACGTAAATTTTAAATTACCGGGGCCACATACTGACTCGAAAAATTACAGAAAAATTATTTCTAGCTTTGTTTTGACGATACGGTTCTAACAAGACTAATTTTGTCAAATTCTGAGACTGTTTGAAAATGGCTATTTTTAAGTCGATTAAATTTGACCGAAACTGAACAAACACATTTTCCTCTGCCACGCTCACATATTAGTTCGAAAAATTATGAAAATTGAAACCTAGTAATAATTTGACATTCCGGTTCCAACAAAAGTGGTTTCGTCGAAAACTGAGTTCGTTTGAAAAATGGCTATTTTCATGGCCAATATATTTAATTAAAATATATATAAATTCTACAGCGACTTTTCTAAATTTTAAACTGAGCATAACTTTTGATTTATAAACGAAATTTCAGTTTTTCAGATTCGTTAGAAAGATATGATTAAACAGATTTAAATATTTCTTGTTTTGCTCAATTCTAATTTAAAATGAATCCTGTACATTCAGTCAAAGTTCAAATTCAAATTTTCAAACTGCAGCGCTGTTTTAAACTCCTTTTATAATTAAATTAAATTTATTCGTTTTAAAATAAATTTTTAGTCATTCTTATTTAGAATAAATTATTTTAAACATTAAAATTTCTAAAATAAAAATTTTAAATTGGCCCAAAAATTCCGGGTCGTTACATAGAATCACACTCTACTCGCCCGGAGATGGTTCTGATGATTGATTGATCATCATCAGAATTAATGTTCGAGCTTCGAAGGTGTGATATCTATATATTTCGATAGACTGGTGTGAGACCCAAAACTAGATAGATTTATTGTTGTGATTTGGTATAAAAAACATGGCTTTATATATATATATATATATATATATATATCAAAATTATGAATTTGAAACGTTAATCCACTAATTGATTGATGGTTGTGTTGTTGTTTATTTGTTTGATAATGTTGAACCATTATGCCAAATTGAACCAAATATTGAACTGTATTGAAAAATGATTGCAACTGCATGCATATACATGTACTTACATTGAACAGGTCATAGCAAGGAGGCTAGAGCAGAGGAATAAAATTGTTTGCCCAACAAGTAGGTACATGTTTACCACAATTTACTGTTTTGTTTGGATGATGATGATTTTATGAGCCGATTGGCTAGCCGCTTGGCCTTTTCTTTTTCGTTTGGATTTAAGAAGGCCATGGGAGGCTATATGAAATATCCCGAAGTCCCCGGTGCAGGGGAGCTTATGGTGAAATTTTTCGGAAATTTAGGGTGTTAGACAAATTTTTGAAAAATTTGAAAAGTTCTTAGAAACTGAAAAGTTGAAGAACTTAAGCCGTAAAGAAAGCAATGGAAGTTGAGTTGGTTAGTTAAACAACTTTCAGCTTCGTTCCTTTTCGGGGATGAAAAGTTTTAAGTGGGGGAGATTGCAATAACCCGGAAATGCGAGCCAATTTAAAATTTTTATTTTGGCAATTTTAGTGAATTTTTATTATTTAAAATGAATTATTTTAAATAATATCAACGAGAAATTTGTTTGGAATAGAAATAGAACGTATATATTTATATAGATCATCTTTAGAATATAAATATTTATTTTAAATTATAAAAGGAATTGAAAATGGCGCGGTAATTTGAAAATTCGATTTCAAATTTCAATCGAACATACCGGGTGCAAAACAAACCAGATTTTAGTGAAATCAAAAATATTAGAATCTATTTGAGAATATCTTTCCAACGAATCCGAAAAATTGAAATTTCATAGCGGGGATAAAAAGTTATGCCCAGTTGGAAATTCAGAATAGTCGCTATGGGATTCAGGCCCTTAAAAATGGAAATTCTGCAAACGACCTCGGATTTCGACGAAACCACTTTTGTTGGATCCGCGATGTCAAGATATTGCTAGGTTTCAAAATTCGTAATTTTTCGATTAGATATGTAAGCGTGGCAAAGGAAAATGCATTTGACCAGTTTTAGTTGATTTTAATCGACTGGAAATTAGCTATTTTTCTAACGGTCTCAGAATTCGACGAAATTAGTTTTGTTAGGACCGTATCGTTAATACGAAGCTAGAAAATATTTTTCGGGAATTTCTAGAGTCTGTATGTGGGCCCGATAAATTGAAATGTGCGTTCAAATTCAATATATAGAGTTATATTTTGATTTGGCGAAAACTGATCGAAACGGTCGAATCAGCCTATGATACATATCCCATTGTTCTCGGAATAGGGGTAATTAGCTAGGGACGACAGGCAGTGGGTCTCGTTTCGAGGTCAAAACAAAAAGGTACCTTTTTGAAATAAAATAAAATAAATATATTAATAATATAACCTTCCCCCTTTATCCACTCAGCCACCTCGTCGTTCATTTTGAAATTAGAAAAAAAAAAAGAGAAAAAAAGGGGCGATGGAGCCCTGGAGCGCCTTCGGTGATGCCGCACCCCCCCAGGTGGCGTGCCGCCCCATCCTCCTCTCCCCTCCGCCTCCTCCACTCGAGAACGCGACCCACCAATCCCTCCAACGCATCGACCTCGATCGCCCCCCTCTTGCCCTAGCTGCGCCGCCCATCTACTCTAGCCTCGCCCCCCTCTCCTCTGAAATCTGCGCCCTCCCCGAGACAACCCACCACCGCGAAGACCCCCAGCCGCTTGCGCCGACCCCCTGAAGCCCTCCACCTCCGATGAACTTCGATTTCCACCCCCTTCGAGTGCTGTAAGCTTTTTTTTTATTCTTTTACTCTTTTCTCTATTTAGGAAAAAAACGTAGTTTTAAATCTGATTTTTTATATTTGTTAGAATAGTAAAAATATGATTTTTACTTAAGTAGAGTAGTAAGAGTTCGATTTTTATAATATAGAAAGGTTAGATTTTTAGTAGTGGAAAGGCGGGATGTTTAAAGTAGAAAAGAAATGAATTTTAAATAATAAAGTTTTGATTTTTATTATCATGAAGGCAGTGGAAAAATATGATTTTTTATATTATAGATAATAAAAATTCGATCTTTATTATATAGGAGATATAAAAATATGATTTTTATTCATGCAGAGTAATAAAAATATAATTTTTATTATATTGCTAGCAAGATAAAAATATAATTTTTATCATGGAAGTAGCGTTGTAAAGGAGTGATTTTTACATGTGAAGCCGTGATATCAAAATACGATCTTTATATATATATAAATAAAAATATAATTTTTATATAGAGAATAGCGTGATAAAAATATGATCTTTATTATATGAACATCGTGATAAAAATAGAATTTTTATCTATATAGTAGCGGTGTAAAAATAGAATTTTTATCTATATAGTAGCGGTGTAAAAATAGAATTTTTATATATATAGTGATTATAAAAATATGATTTTTATATATGTAGTGGCTACGGATAGTGAAATTGACAAAATGCGAGCACGACGAAGATTTCTACCTATGAAGAGTTGTGGCGTTGGTTTAGCTAGTCGGTGAGAACTTCTCACTTTAATTGTCTTTTCTAGTTTAAATTATATACTAGGATGCAGACGGTGCTTAGTAGCACCATACACCCGTCGTCCACAGACCATGGATGGCTTGTATGTTTGATTGTTGGTTGTGGTGAAAATTGATTGTGTGATGTGAAATAAAATATTTATATAGTTAAAAATATTTGAACATTAAAATATTATTTTTAACGTGTGTGTGAATAAAAATATGTGTTTTTTGATTTGAAACCCCACACGGGTGTTGGGATGATATTTAGCGTACACTAATCCCAATTGTTTAGTGATATGTCGATCGTTTGATTGATAGACTGTGTAAGCGTTAAATATTTATATTTAATGCTTATGTGGTTGTGTTGTGCACTTTGGATGTTGTTTGATTATTTATTGTTTCTATTATATACATGTGTTGTATGGAATCCATATAATTAACATTATATGGTAATTGATTGGGCCTCATTCCAATTGGGAAAACAAAGAATATTAGAATATCAAAATAGTCATGTGTTGACCGTACTCATGTGTTGAGATTAGTCATGTGTTGGAAAGAAATATAGATTCATGTGTTGAATAGAATAAATATTCATTTGTTGAATAGAATAACGAAGTTATTGAAATATATAAAGCCGTGTTGATTAGAGGTGCGCTATTTTGACGTGAGCGATATTTATATCGATTATATTCGTTTTAAAATGAATATAGAAAAAGAAGTGATTTCAAAATATAATGTTTTGAAAATATTTTCATTATATATCGATGATGTGGAATATTCAATTTTAATTTGAAATTGAATATGAAGTTGAAATGGTTTCGAAAACGAATTTAAAAAGATTTATAAAATACATTTTAAAAAGGAAATCGACGAAATATATATATAATATATATTATATATATAATGGCCTGAATATAATGCACCACGCCGCGGCAGTTCGCGAATTTCGACCATTAACTTCGAATTGACGTTGTGGGAGATCCGACCGTCGGATAACCGAAACCGTTTGGTTTGTATCGAAAAGAGCTTTCCAATGAATATTAGAAATTTGAAATCTAACAGTTGGATTTGGAATTATGTCCAAATCAAATTTGGAAAAGGTCGCTGTAAGTGCAGTTCGATGGCCATTGATGGGAATCGACTGTACGGGCCTAGATAAAATTATTAAAAATATCAATAATCTATGTAAAATCATAAGAAATGAATTGGAAAGAACTGGGGTGAAAATTCCTACATTTGAAAGGATAAAAATATATTTTTATCGAAATGAACTAGTTTTGAACTAGAATTAGAATCAATTTATTTTTGAAATAAATAAATTGAATTGGAAAGTGGTTTTAAAATTAATCAAAATTCCAATACGTGAATTGGAATGAATTTGAATCGAAATTATCTTTGGAATATTTCGATGTCGGATTTCGTGATTATACAGATATGGTTGTGGAAATTTGAAAGATATATTTATATCGTTATTTCCAATATGATATTTTTTGGTCGTCGGATTTGATATTGAATATAAGCCAATATATTTTCTATTCAGAGCCTTGTATTTAATATCAAATGTGATTCGGGTTTGTCGTGAATGGTGTCTTCATTAACACTGTTCTTGAACCCAGTTGAGAAAAGATTAAATCTTTCTATTTAGATTTAATGAAGTGTACCAATTAAATAATATTTAATTGGAATTGAATTTGAAAGTGATTTTGGGTTTATCGTGAACCGTGTTTTATATGACGTTGGTTCTTTAACCCAGTTAAAGAAATGATATTGATTTTTGATAAGATTAAAACTAAGTGGAGTTTTAATGAATCTTTAACTAGATTGAAAGTGAATTGATAATTTAAATTATCAAATTTGGAAAGTGAACAAGAATGGTGTATCACCAGTTTTGCTCCAATGCGATAATTAAATCTTTAATTAGATTTGAACGTGAAATGGTAATTAATTTTACCGATAACACCGTGGTGTTAGTATGGAGTATTACCAGTTTTGCTCCATGGGATGAATAGGTTGGGATTGGGAATTAAAATAAATAATTACTTCGATGTGGTTCGCTAATCCCGACTAGTTTGTAAAACCATAATATGGTTTGAAATGATATCCAAAGGAAGATTAAAGAATAAATTTTGAAGAATTTATCTTTGATAAAATTAATGGGAACCTTTCCCTAAGAATGTGAATATTTGAATAAAAATATATTCTGAATTGGAATGAGGCGTATGTTGTGTTTGTTTAACATTTGTTTATTATATACGTGGGTTATTCGGAAAGGCCGGTTTTATACCCATTCTGAATAACTGATTCGACGATATGTCGAAGATGAAGACGGTGGTTGAAGACCAGAAGTCTTCACATCGTTTGGGTGATTACTGATGATCTTGATTGGGTTGTACACCCAAGAGGAGGGAATCAGTTGGTGATCGTCCAGACGTACTTGGAGATCGATGAATATGCGAGGAAAGTGCCTCCGGTTTCGTTCAGACCCAGAACGAACTTGTAAATGGACTGTGTGTCTGACATTGGATTTTATTCTGTGTTGATTGATCTCTGTTAAATATACATCTGTTTGGCGGCGGAGAATTTATTCTCTTGCTTAACGCCCTTCTCTGAGACGTGCGAGCTCAGAGGTTGTATATCGATGGACATCGGTCGCATAGCATGAATTGCCTGTGTGGCACGCCTAAGTGGCAGAAGATCAAGGCTTCTGCTGAAAAGCAAAGTCTTGTGGTTGATGATCAAAGCATGGTCTGCGTGGCATAGCTTTGTGTATAACGTGAATTTGCGAGCCTCACACCTCGGTATGAGTCAAAAATGGGATAAGGACCCAAGGAGTGCACGACGTTTCTTTCTAGCTAGTGGCGGTGTCGGTGCTTAAACTAGCTGACATTTATATACTTTTCACCTGTGTGGTTGTTGGAATGCGAGGCGCCTCGGATATAGGTCTGTTAGGACCGGGAAACGTGTGTTTAGGAATAACTAATCCTCAAAAGTAAGAGAGGACCGACCTTGTAGGTTCCAAAGGATCATAGTGGGGTCCTGAGACATTTGTTAGAGTGTCTCGAATCGGAGAGGAGCTTGCGCCTTGCCTCGACTCATGACGGAAATCCAATTTCCAATACGTGATATTGCGGTTTTATTTGTAGAGCCTAGTATGGCGACATGATAGATGGTGCCCATGCCGCCTATGATTGATATTTATGATTTGAATTGTTTTGACACTATACACTTATAATAGTATCAAATGATTTGTTTTTAAACGTATCAAGCATGTTTGGCTATTATAGGGGAAAATCCTATCCTCCGGCTTGCGTTGCATTGTGTGATGGGACCTGGGTCTTATAAAAGCTTCATTTTTCCAAAGAGCATTGCACTGTTTTGTTAGATGCACTAGTATTCTTGGGAGGAAACCCGTTCCGTGTTATACGACGTGGTCACTTGAATTACTTCCTTTTAAAGTAAAATTTTAAATAACTGTTTTAGTTCTCATACCTGTCACATGACTGACCTGGAGTTTATTGTTTTAACCTAAACTCTGGGTGCCCCTATTTTCTACATAGGCAGCTAGTAGTTTTGGTTTTGCAGATTTATATTCACAGGATCCTGATTAACAGCTGGAATGATATCTGAAAAGCTCTGTATCCGTGTATTACTTTCAGTTGTGTGTTTTATTATTTCTCCGCTGCTATGTAATTTATTGTAATCTCTGATATTTATCGAATGTATTTTATTTATTCATACTCTGTATATTCTTGTATTCTGATGGATTTGTTGTAATAACAATGAAATGTTCTTCTGTTTGTGTTCTATTTTGTCGTGTTCTCAAGTCCGTGCTTTCCTTACCGGGGAAGTTCGGGTCGTCTCATATGGTGTCAAAAACAGCTTCAAATATAAATGTATCAATCATAGACGGCATGGGTACCATATATTATGTCGCCATACTAGTTCTACAATTAAAACCATTGGTGTCGTATTGGAAGTTAGATTTCCATCTATGAACCAAGGCAAGGCGCAATCCTTCCGTTTCGAGACAATCTAGCCCATGTCTCAGGCGTCAACCACAACTGTACCTAAGTAACATGCAGGGCCGGTCCATACAGAGTGCAATGGTGTATTCATAATTCCTAAGCATGCGTCTCCCCGCCCTATGGGGCGTAAATGAGCCAAATGACTCCATTGGCACCCGCAATAGCCGGATATATCCGAGGCGCCTCTCTATCCATCAAGTAATAATAAGCAACATCCATATGAGTAAAATACCAGGGCTTGCAAAACGCTGACACCACTCCTAGCTAGAAAGAAATGCAATGCCCTCCCTGCTGTCCTCTCTCGTTTCTAGTTCATACCGAGGTGTGAGGCTCGCGAAGTAATGCTATACACAAAGCTATGCTAATTAAAGTTATGCTTTGATCATCATCCACAAGGCTCTGCTTTTCAATAAAAGCCTTGATCATTTGTATCTTAGCATGCCACATTGTCAATCCATACCATACCATTTATTTCTGCCAATATATAACCTCTAGTCTCAGAGAAGGGTGTTAAGAAAGAGAATAAATTCTCCGTCACCAAACAGATACATATTTAGCAGAGATCAATGAATACATCATAAAGGAATACAACGTCAGTCATAGCATCCATTTACAAATCCGTTCTGGGTCTGAACGAAACTGGAGGCACCTTATTCCTTGCATATCCATTGATCTCCAAGTATGTTTGGACGATCAACACTTATTATCTTGGCTCAGGTGTACGGCCCAATCAAGACATCAGTAATCACCCAAACGATATGAAGATCTCCAGTCTTCAACCACTGTCTTCATCTTTGACTCTTGATCGTCGTAGTAATTATCCAGAATGGGTTAAACCTGGTCTTTCTGAATAATTCACGTATTTTATAAACAAGTGCTATAAAACAAATCATATGCCTCATTCCAATTCAGAATATTCTTTAAATAAAATCTTCATATTATTAGGGAAAGGTTCCCATTAATTTTATCAGAGATAAATCCTTTAAATTTATTCCTTAATCTTCCTTTGAATATCATTTTCAAAAGATTTATTTAACTAGTTAGGATAACGAACCTTACCAAAATATTCATTTATTATTAATCCCAGTCCCAAACTATTCATCCCATGGAGCAAAACTAGCAGTACCCCATATCTAATACCCACAGTGTTATCGACAAATTTAATTACCATTTTACGTTCAAATCTAATTAAAGATTTAACTATCGTCTGGAGTAAAACTGGTGGTACTCCATTTCGATCATTTCAAGAATTCGATAAATCTAATTATCCAAATTTAAGAAATTAATCTTAACTTTAACTGTGTTAAAAAACCAATGTCATTTAAAATACAGTTCACGATAAACCCAAAATCATCTTCCATTAAATATGGATCTTCACAGAAATCAGATCAATTTATAATCGATATAAATTCCCGTATCAGACTAATAATATAAATGGAATACCTACCAAGCCTTTTAAATTCCATATATAGTAACGGCCTTCATTCACAGAAGCTTATATCGATTATTATTAAATCAAATTATATTCAATTCCTATTTAATATATTAAATTGGAAAACTTTACTTGGAAAATTTCCATTTAAATATAATAAAAAGATTTATAATTCCCACATTATCTTTTCACTGCCAATTGGGTTAAAGAACAAATGTCTTTAAAAACATAGTTCACGGTAAACCCAATTCACATTTCATTTTATTCCAATTACCAAGGATAATTGGAAGCTCTAATAATCTAAATAAAAAGATTTATAAATTCCAGAATTATATTCTATTTAATTCCAATTAAATATTAAACAGGAAAATTTATCAAATATTATTTAAAAGATTTATTCTTTTCTAATCGGGGCTTAAGAACTATGTTATTAAGGACACCGTTCACGACAGCCCAAATTCCGATTTATCCTCTTTAATTCCAGTTAAATATTAATTAATTGGATTTTTATTCTAGTAAGTAACGAGTTCATTTCGATAAAAATATATTTTTATCCTTTCAAATATAGTATTTTTCATCCAAAAACATTCCAAATCACTTATTATGATTTTACAATTTTTTTTCCATATTTTTAATAATTTTATTATTGCCCATACAGTCGGTTTCCAATAACAACTACCGAACTGCATCCATAGCGACCTTTTCTGAAATTTATTTGGACATATCTCCAAATCTTACAGTTAGATTTCAAACTTCTTATATTCATTGGAAAGTTCTTTTCGATACAAACCTAATGGTTCCGGTTTTAGGAGAATCCGACGGTCGGATCTCCCGTTACATCAATTTGAAGTTAATGGTCGTAATTCGCAAACGGTCGTTGCGCGGTGCATTCTATTCAGGCCATTAAATATAATATAAATATATATATATATATATATATTATATATTTCGTAGATATCCATATAAAGCGTATTTCATAAATTCGTTTTAAAATGATTCCAACTTCATTTTCAATTATAAATCAAAATTAAATATTATGTATCATTATAATAATAAAATGATGATATTTTCAAAATATTAGATTTGGAAATCATTTCTTTCCGATATTCATTATAAAATGAATAGAATCGATCGATAAACTCGTTCGGGTAAAAATGGCGTTTGCTACCTAGCACGACTTCATATTTCAATATTTTGTGTCCGTCCAAAATCGAACATTGAAATCATGATTTTATTTTTCACAGAATATTAATTTTAATTTTTTTTAAAAAAATATACTTTACTTTAAAATATTCTTTATCTCAAAATAGTCTTTTACATCAAAATGTTCTTTACATTGAAATGTCTCTTTATATTCTTGTGCATAAAATGTTTCTTTAATATTAAAAATGATTCTTTATATTATTTACATTAAAAAATGTTTGATTACATTTGAAATGATTTTTATACTATGTTGACAATTCTATTTCAACAAAATGACTAAAAAGCGAAAAATTCATTTTGTTAATAATTCTATTTTAACAAAATGAATTAAAGTGATAACTTCATTTTATCTACCATAATCTACCTCAACAAAATTGACCTTTTTTTTAACACAAATCTATTTAACAAAAAGGTTATTTTTATTCTAACACAAATTTATTTAACAAAAATGTTATTTTGTTTTAACTATTTCATTTCAACAAAAAATGATATTTTGATTTCAATTATTCTATTTCAACAAAGATGCCAATTTTAATTCTAAAGTGTCTTTTTAATTCTAAAATGTTATTTTATTCTAAAATGTCCCTTTTACATTATAATGTTATTTTATTCCAAAATGTTCTTTTTACATTATAATGTTATTTTCATTTTACAATATTATCTTATTCTAAAATATTGTTTGTTATAAAAACATTGTTTATTTCTGAATCAGAATGTGATTCAATCAATTACTATATAACTTCAATTATATGGATTTTCATACATAGCATGTATTCAACAATAATCAACAAAAAGTCCATTCACATCCAGAGTGAAATTTATAACTGTTTGAGCATTAAAATAAATAAATAACGCTCATCACAAACTGTCAATTCATCGATTGACATATAAATAAATTCAAGGGAGATGCGAACAAATTATCATCCCCTAACCCGTGTGGGGTTTCAACCAACATCTAACAAATAATTAAATAAATTATTTGTGCACTTGGGCGATGTGTGAAAATTATCATCCCAATCACATATACAAGTCAAGTAAATTGTAAATGGCAGTGTAATCATGTTTTAAATATCATATAAGAAACAACATTATTTTAACATATTCATATTCCAAATTTCAATCATTTCACAGCATGACATCCAAAACAACAATTTACTCAACAAACAATTATTCCCATCACAGACAATTAACTTAAATTTGATTAAAATAAATAACTGTTCAAAATTTTTTTGAGTGAGATAGAGTTCTCACCTTGATCAGGCTTTTAACTGACGGTTCGGACCCAATTTGGCCCAAAATCCAACATGCTCCAAAATTGAAAAAATTGATGTCTATGCGAAGCTTATGACTCAATGATCATGGCAAATCCTGCTTTGCGCGATTTCGAGTTCGTTACACAAAGTTATGAATTTTCGAAGTTTGAAACAAATTAAATAATTATTTAAATTGCGGATTTTACCCAAATTTCAACTTGCTCCAAATTGGATGTAGTTAGTGCCGTTGCGAAGCTCTTGACTCCACGATCGCAACGGATCTGAAATCGTCAGATTTCGACCTCGTATGGAAAAAATATAAGTGTACAAAGTTTGAATAATTATTTAATTAATTAATTAAAATTTTAAATTCCTAATTACCTTAAACCCTCTTTCAACGTTGTTCACCATCACTTGAAGCTTCCTGCCGCCTCCAGAGATCACCGGAGGTTCGGCCAAACCCCCTGACACCTTTGCCGATGCCTAGCGCCGCCACCCCCCGAACGCCGCCGTCCATCCCGCCCCCAATTGCTGGAAATCGGCCTTGCCCCCAATTTGACCTCACAAGAAAAATCCACCGCCACAGGCGATTTGACGATCGCGCTCCAACTCCAGAGGCTCCGCCTTGCATCGCCGGTCCGTTCCCCTTCGACGGCCGTTAACCCCCGACGCTCGATATGGTCGGAAACTGGTCAGATGTGTTTCGAGCTCGCCGGAAATCATGATTGCTATTCATCTCGAATTTCATGCTGATTCATCCACTTTTAGACCGTACAACCAAAGACAAACTTGTAGTCCTCTTACTTGTCTACAATTTCTTCAACCGGGCCATCGCCTAATTCTTTATGATTTTCGTGTAATTTGCCAAAATCCGAAAGTCATTTTCTGGATTTGACCATCGATTCCGGCGAATCCGTATAACGATAGGCTCTGGAACTTTTGTTGTAGGTAGAGATCAACAAGATCTACAATACCCAGAAACGATTTGGTTTGATTTTGTAAGGATTGAGAGATATAAATTATTTAAGATCCAGGGTCTTTTTTGCAGAATTACAAGAGAGAAAGAGAGAGATGGCTACTGTCAATTTTTGAGGAAGAAGAGAAATGACGGTTAGGGAAGAGGGAAAAGATATTATATAGCAGTGGCCCATGATTTATTATTTAATAATAATTTTCTAGCTTTATTATTAATTCTTTAGTTCACGCTCTCTTCATTTGATAGTTATTGATGTCCCGACCGCATATGAACTCCGTTAGTGATGAAAATTGACATGCTGCTATATATTGACGATACGGTTCCAACAAAATTGGTTTCGTTGGATTCTAAGTCCGTTTGCTCAAAAAGTCCTGTTTTTGCCTTTATATAACTAATCGATTCACAATTAATTTCTCACGGTCACATACTAGCTCTAAAAATTACAGAAAAAATATTTCTAGCTTTTTTTTGTCGATACGGTCCTAACAAATCTAATTTCGTCGAATTTGGAGATTGTTTGAAAAATGGCCATTTTTAAGGTGTGTGTATATTATATTAAAAATACATATATAAATAAATAAATTCCAAATCTCGAAATATATCAGTGTTTATACTTTTTCAATGCAGAAACATCATTTTGAACTCAAAGGAAGTGCTTACGAGTCCAAATTCATTCGTATGTGAAAAGTAGCCCTTTGGGCCATATATATAATATATATAAATTCCAAAACAACTATTCTGAATTTTAAACTGGGCATAACTTTTGATTTCCATTATGAAATTTCAACTTATCAGATTCATTGGAAAGATATTTTTAAACAGATTTAAATATTTCATGTTTCACTAGAATCCGCTTTATTTTGAATCCTATACATTCAATTGAAATTTGAAATCGAAATTTCAAACGGCCGCGGCATTTCGGGCTCCTTTTATAATTAAATTAAAATTCTTTGTTCTAACTTAGATTTTTATTAAATTTTTGGTTGTTATTATTTAAAATAAATTATTTTAAATATCAAAAATCTATTAAAATTACCAAAATAAAAATTTTAAATTGATTCAGAAATTGCGGGTTGTTACAACAATATTTAAACGAACAACATATATTTTGATCTAACAATTAATCAAAACCAAAATAAATTAACCTCAATTTTACACAACGCCTATATGTGTTTTATATAGCATGTATATTAAATATAACAATGAAGATCAGTTTAAATATATGTATATATATTCTACATACATATATATACATATATATATATATATATATATATTTCTACATATATATATTTATTTATGTTAAATCGAGAAATCTCAACTTGATCGGTTTTATTTTTGATTTTCATTTCTGTACAGTTCATATTTGAATTTGCTCTTAATTCTGATTTGCTCCGTTCTTGTTCTAGTCAGTTCCATAATTTAGTATTCTTCACAACGATCTCAACGCTTCCGAAATCGTTCAATTTTGTTTCTATTTGGAGAAGTTATGATATAATTTACATGTCATTACAAAAATTAAAATAAATATAATTAATTAATTATACAACATCTTCTTCCACTGTTTACACCAGGCCGCGATACCCTAACCCATTACTCGATCAACCTCTTTCACTGCCACACGCCAACGCCGACACTAGAACCCGATCCACAACCTCCATGTCATAGCTCTTCAAGCCGCCTGTCACCACCATGGCCAGCCCTAAACTCGAAACCCCCGATAGCCCAGGAAACGTCTCGAAAGGCATCGGCTTTGAGGCCCAAATTTGAGAGATTCAGGTTATGAAAATTGATCATAACCGTTAATTTTGCAGATCCCATTGAGTAGGATGAAATTGTCTTTGAAACCATTCGAAGATGCTAAGCGGATAAGGAGAAAATTAGAGAATAAACGAGCATTTAGGCCATTAATTTGAAGATAAGGTGGCGCTCAGAATAACGCGGATTAGGGTTTGGATATGGGTATTTATAATATTTTATTATTTAATTCAATAAATTTCAATTTTACTTTTTTATTCAATCAGACACCAAATCAGACCCAATGACTACCGCCCCTAGCTAAATACCCCCATTCCGGACACAATGGAATATGTTTCGTAATCCAATTCGACTGTTTTGATTGGTTTTTATTTAAATTAAAATATATATTGAATTTAAACGTACATTTTAAATTACCGGGGCAACATACTGACTTCAAAAATTCCTAAAAAATAAATCTATCTATGTTTTGACGATACGGTCCTAACAAAATTAATTTCGTCGAATTTGGAGACAATTTAAAAAATGTCTATTTTCTATCGTTCCAATTTGACTGAAATTGACAATACACGTTTTCTTTTTCCACACTCACATATTAATTCCAAAAATTATAAAAATTGGAATCCTACAATAATTTGACATTCCGGATCCAACCAGGGTGGTTTCATCGAAAATGGAGGTCGTTTGCAAAATGGCTATTTATATAGGCTATATATTAAATTCCATAGTGTAACAACTCGGAAGATCAGAACCAATTTAAAATTTTTATTTTGGCAATTTTATTGAATTTTGAAAAATGAATTATTTTAAATAATAACGACAAGAAATTTACTCTGAATAGAATTAGAACATATATATTTATATAAATCGAAGTTAGAATATAAATATTTATTTCAATTATAAAATGAATTGGAAATGGTGCGGTAGTTTGAAAATTCGATTTCAAATTTCAAATGAATGTACAGGATTCAAAATAAACCGTATTTTAGTGAAACCAAAAATATTTGAATCTATTTGAAAATATCTTACTAATGAATCCGAAAAATTGAAATTTCATAGTCGGAATAAAAAGTTATGCCCAGTTGAAAATTCAGAATAATCGCCATGGAAATATAGCCCTTAAAAATGGAAATTTTACAAACGACCTCCGTTTTCGACGAAATAACTTTTTTGGATCCGGAATGTTAAATTATTGTTGGATTCCAATTTTTAGAATTTTTGGGATCAATATGTGAGCGTGGCAAAGTTAAACGTGTTTTGACAATTTCAGTCAATTTGGATCGATCAGAAAAAGGCCATTTTTCAAACGGTCTTCAAATTTGACAAAATTAGTTTTGTTAGGACCGTATCATCAATAAAAAGCTAGAAATAATTTTTTTGGAATTTTTAGAGTTAGTTTGCGGCCCCAGTAAATTAAATTGTACGTTAAAGTCACATTAGAACGTTATATTAATTTATATTTTAATTTTGATGGAGACTGATCGAAACGGTCGAATCATCTTACCTGACGTATCCCATTGTGTTCGGAATGGGGGGATTACGCCAAGGACAACAATCAGTGGGTTCAATTAGGGGTTCAAATGAAAAGGGTACTTTATATGGAAGAAAATAAATAAATTAAATAATATAATATATACCCCCCTCTCTCTTCAAAATATCAGTCAATAAAAAAATAAAAACAAACCCAAATCAATAAAATTGCTACACTTCAGCCGCTCCCTCCCCCTTAGATCTGACGCGCTGCCCACCTCCCTGTCCACCACCATCGTGCCTCACCAGACCCCCCCCCCTCTCGCTCCTCTCTCTCTCTCATCAATTCGAGCCACCTCCTTCCCTAATCCGAAGAGAACCGCCGCCGCCAGCCATGTCAGGCACCGCCGCCACCTCTTGGCCCTCCCCCAACACCTGGGCGCACACCCCCCTCCTCCGACCGTCAGATGCCATCCTCCCTCTTTGGTCAGCGCCGGCCGAAAGTCCTCCCCTTCCCTTTTTCTTTTTTATTTATTTATGTTTTAACTTGTTCTTTTATTCTGAAAATTTAAATATGTTTTTTTTACTGAAAATAATTTTTTTTTTATAGAAAAGAAAGGATTTTTATATATAAAAAGATTTCATTTTTATATAGAGAAAGCTGAGATTTTTACATAGAGAAAGGTGAGATTTCTACATAGAGAAAGGATAGATTTTTATATGAAGAAAGATTATATTTTTAACATAATAAAAATATGATTTTTATTATATATATGGTGAAGTAAAATATGATTTCTACATAAAGTGATTTATAAAAATATAATTTTTATATAGAAAGAAGCATAATAAAAATATAATTCTTATTATATAAACAGTAGCGAATAAAAAGATTAGATTTCTACAATTAAAAAGATTTGATTTTTTAGAACCATAGAGATCTGATTTTTATATAATAGAGAATATAAAAATAGTATTTTTATATACGTAGCGAATTAAAATCTGATTTTTATAAATATAGCGAAGTGATAAAAATGTGATTTTTATCCATGTAGCGGTGAAATAAAATTGTGATTTTTATTTAGGAAGCGAATTAAAAATATGATTTTTAATATAAGCTGTGTGAAACAGATGTCGTTGAAAACACAGTGAAGGACACAACGTGCGGGAAACAAATCCAAACCGTTCAAAAATAAAGAATGGAGGAGTGGATCCCAAAGGTGAGAAATTCTCACTTTAATTTATTTTCTAGTTAAAAATATATATTAAGATGCAGACGGTGCTTAGCAGCACCCGACACCCGTCGTCCACAGACCATGGTCGACTTGTTTGTTTAATTGTTGTGAAATTTTTTTGTGGTGTGAAATGGACTGAACAAAATATTCATATGTTGAAATAAATATTTTATAGTTAAAATTATAATTTTTAACGTGTATATGAATGAAATAAATATTCACTTACAAATCGGACGATTTGTATTTGTACACACATTTGACTGATATGGATTGGGATGATATATTTTACACATCGCCCAACTACACAAATAAATCTGTATTTGTTGTTTGAGAACCCACACGGGTATTGGGATGATATTTGACGTACACTAATCCCAATTATTTAGTTGTATGTCAGTCGATTGGTTGACAGATTGTTATAAGCATTAAATATTTATATTTAATGCTTATGCTGTTGTGTAGTGCACTCTGGATGATGGTTGATTGTTTATCCTTGCTGTTATGTACATGTGTATGAAATCCATATAAATAACATTATACGGTAATTGGCTATGTCTGATTCCAGTTCAGAAAGAATGAATATTTTAAAATAACGAATATTTTAAAATAATAAATATTTTAAAATAATATTCAGTAAAAAAATCAAGATCTGATTTTGATGTCCGATTTGGGATATACACGAATATATTTAAATATATATAACCGTGTTGATTAGATATGCGCCATTTTGACACGAACAATGTTTATATCGATTTTATTCATTTTTATAATGAATATCGAAAAGGAAGTGATTTCAAAATCTAATGTTTTGAAAACACTATCATTTATGTATCGATGATATGAAATATTCAATTTTGATTTGAAATTGAATATGAAGTTGAAATCGTTTTGAAAATGAATTTAAAACGATTTATAAAATATGTTTTAAATGGAAATCGAAGAAATACATATAATATATTATATATATATATATATATATATATATAATAGCCTGAATAGAACGCGCCGCACCGCGGTAGTTCGCGAATTTCGACCACGGACTTCGAACGAACATTAAGGGAGGTCCGACGGTCGGATTCTCCTAAAACCGGAACCGTTGGGTTCATATCGAAAAGATCTTTCAAACGAATATTAGAGATTTGAAATCTAACAGTTGAGTTTGGAATTATGTCCAAATCAAATTTGGGAAAGGTCGCTTTAAGTGCAGTTCGATGACCATTTATGGAAATCGACTATAAGGGCCTTAATAAAATTATTAAAAATATCGATAATTTGCGTAAAATCATAATAAATGATTTGGAAAGAAATGGGATGAAAAATTCCATATTTGAAAAGATAAAAATATATTTTTATTGAAATTAACTAGTTATGAACTAGGACAATAATCCAATATCTTTAAATAAATGAATTGAATTTGAAATTGTTTTTAAAAATAGCCAGAATTTCCAATATATGAATTAGAATGGATTTGAACCGAAATTATCTTCGGGGCATTTCGATATTGGATTTCGTGATTATATGGACATTGTGGAGGAATTTGGAAGATATATATCGTTATTCCAGTACGATATTTGTTGATTTCGAAGTTTGATATTGAATATAAGCCGATATATTCTCTGTTCAGAGCCTTGTATTTAATATCAAATGGGATTTTGGGTTGTTGTGAATGGTGTCTTCACTAACACTGTTCTTAAACCCAGTCGAGAAAAGATTAAATCTTTTTATTTAGATTTAATGAAGTATACCAATTAATTAATATTTAACTGGAATTGAATTGAAATTGATTTTTGGGTTTATCGTGAACGGTGTTTTAAATAACACTTGTTCTTTAACCCGATTAACAATTGAATGTGATTTTGGGTTTGTCGTGAATGGTGTCTTAAACAATACTATTCTTGAACCCCGTTAGAATAGAATAAATCTTTTAATTAATATTTGAAGAAGAATTACCAATTGATTAATATCTAATTGGAATTTAAATGAAATGTGGATTGGGTTTATTGTGAACTATGTTTTTAACGACATTCGTTCTTTAACCCGATTTACAGTGTAATGTGATTTGGAATATATAAATCTTTTTTTAAGATTTAATGGGATTTTCCAAAGTAAAGTTTTCCAATTAATTAATATTTAATTGGAATGGAACGGAATTCGATTTCGTAATAATCGAAGTGAACATCTGTGGAGGAAGACTGTTAACATATATGGAATTTAAGAGGCATTGCCGTCATTCCATTTATATTATTAGTCGGATACAGAAATTGATAATGATTATATATTGATTTGTTTTTCCGTGAAGATTTCATAATTAAGGAATGTGATTTTGGTTTATCGTGAACTGTGTTTTAAATGACATTAGTTCTTTAACCCAGTTAAAGATAGGATTACATGTTTGTCATTGTATTTCGAACTGTATGGTTGATCTTTGCTAAATATATATCTGTTTGGTGGCGGGGAATTTATTCTCTTGCTTAACACCCATCTCTGAGACATGCGAGCTTAGAGGTTATATATCGGCAGAAATCAGTAGTATGGTGTAGATTGTCAATGCGACATGTTTGTGTTTCCAAAGTTAAATAATCATTAATATTGATTTTTGGTAAGATTGAAACTAAGGTGAGTTTTAATGAATCTTTAATTGGATTGAAATGGGAATTGATAATTTAAATTATCAAATCTGGGAAATGATCAAAAATGGAGTACCACCAGTTTTACTCCAATCGATAGTTGAATTTTTAATTAGATTTGAGCGTGAAATGGTAATTAATATTTATTGATAACACCATGGTGTTAGATATGGAGTATTACCAATTTTGCTCAATGGGATGAATAGTTTGGGATTGGAAAATAAAACAAATGATTACTTCGGTAAGGTGCGCTAATCCCAACTAGTTTGGATAACCTTAATTTGTTTTGAATTGAAATCCAAAGGAAGATTAAAGAATAAAATTTAAAGAATTTATCTTTGATAAAATTAATGGGAACAAATCCTTAAAGATGTGAATATTTAAATAAAAGAATATTCAGAATTGGAATGAGGCGTATGTTGTGTTTTTATAGCACTTGTTTATTATATACGCGAGTTATTCGGAAAGGCCGGGTTTATACCCATTTTGAATAACTGATTCGACGATATGTCGACGATGAAGACGGTGGTTGAAGACCGGAGGTCTTCACATTGTTTGGATGATTATTGATGTCTTGATTGGGATGTACACCCAAGATGAGGTAATAAGTGGTGATCGTCCAGACGTACTTGGAGATCGACTGGTATGCGAATGCCTCTCTCCTATATTGGACATATGGGATGAGGAATAAGGTGCCTCCAGTTTCGTTCAGACCTAGAACGAACTTGCAAATGGACTATGCGTCTGAAATTGGATTTTATTTTGTGTTGATTGATTTCTATTAAATATATTTCTATTTGGTAACGGAAAATTTATTCTCATGCTTAACGCCCTTCTTTGAGACGTACGAGCTCAGAGATTATATATCGATAGATATTTGTCTCATGGCATGAATTGCCTGTGTGGCATGCTAAGATGCAAATGATCAAGGCTTCTGTTGAAAAGTAGAGTCTTGTGGTTGATCATCAAAGCACGGCTTTAATACATCATAACTTTGTGTATAGCGTTAATTCATGGGCCTCACACCTCGGTATGAGTCAAAAACGGGATAAGGGACCCAAGGAGAACATTGTGTTTCTTTCAAGCTATGGGTGGTGTCAGGGTTTTGCACGTCCTGACATTGTTATATTTTCACCTATGTGGTTGTTGGATTGCGACACGCCTCGGATATATCGAATACCGCGGGAGCCGACGGATATAGGTCCTATAGGACCAGGAAACTGTGTTCAAGAATTGCCAATCCACAAACGTAAGTGCGGACCAGCCTTGGAGGATCCAAGGGTCTACTACAGGAGATCTTGAGGCATTTGCTAAAGTGTCTCAAAGCCAGCGAGGAGTACATCCCTTACCTCAACTCATGACGAAAATCCAATTTCCCATACGTGACATTTCGACTTTGATTGTAGAGCCTAGTATTGGCGACATGAAAGATGGTACCCATGCCGCCTATAATTGATACATTTATATTTGAAGTTGTTTTATACACTTTACACTATAATAGTATCAAAATGATTATTTTTTAAACGTACCATGCATGTTTGACTATTATAAGGGAAAACCCTATCGTCCGGCTTGCGTTGAATTGTGTGATGGGACCTGCGTCTTATAATAGCTTCATTTTTTTCAAAAAGCATTATGCTGTTTGTTTTATGCCCTGGTATTCTTGGGAGGAAACCTGTTCCGTGTTATACGGCATGGTCCCTTGATTTACCTAACTTTAAAATAAAGATTAATAACTGTTTTAGTTCTCACACCAGTCACATGACTGACCTAGAGTTTATTGTTTTAACCTAAACTCTGTGTGCCCTTATTTTCCACATGGGCAGCTAGTAGTTTTGGTTTTGCAGATTTATATTCACAGGATCCTGGTTTACAGCTGGAATAATATTCGGAATGCTATGTATCTGTGTATATCTTTCAGTTGTGTTTTGTATTATTTTCCGCTGCGTTTAAAATTGTAAATCTCTGATATTTATTAAATATATATTATTTATTCATATCTGTATATTCTTGTATTCTGATGGAATTATTGTAATAAGCAATGAAATGTCCTTCTGTTTGTGTTTTGATTCGTCTTGTCCTCAACTCAATTTGGGCTTTCCTTCACGGGGAAGTTTGGGTCGTTATATTTTGGTATCAGAGCTTTAATTTACAGAGCTCGAGAACAAGGCACATTAGAAGCAAACGAAAGAATTCATCTGAGATTGGATTTGTAATATCCATTAAGAATGACTCGTTAGAGATGGGGTCAGTAGTATCCTAGGATGAGTCGAAAGATTGTTATTTTAAAATAAAAATGAAAACAAAATTTGTTTTGAAAATTTAAACTCTATTCAACATATTTGAATATTTATTTTAGATTGATTTTGGATAATTGAGTATATGGAGATTTCGAATAAACGTGTAATTAACGTGTATTTGAAGCCTCAAATATACTGGATAGATATAGAATCACACTCTAGTCTCCCAGAGGTAATTCTGATGATGAGGCCTCATCATCAATGTCTGTTTTCGAGTTTCGAAAGTGGGATATCTATATACTTCCATTAGACTGTTGTGAGAACCAAAACTAGATAGGGTTATTGTTGTGAATTGGCATCAAAAACATGATTTTGTGTATATATATATCAAAGTTATGAAATTAAAATTATATCAAAAACATGATTTTGTGTATATATATCAAAGTTACGAACCATTTAGCCAAATTGAACAAATATTGAGCTGAATGGAAAATTGTGTGAAATTGCATATATATATATATATATATATATATATATATATGTGCATGTATATATTGAACAGGTCATAGCAGGGAAGCTAAGCAGGGGAATAAAATTGTATTCCCGACAAATAGGTACATGTTTACAAATTTATTGGGTTTGGATGATTTTATGAGCTGATTGGCTAGCCGCTTGGCATTTTCTTTTCCTTTTTGAGATGAGAGGGCCAGTGTGGAGGTTTGGGGATTTTCCCGGTGCTCCCCGTAAAAAGGAGGTTATGGAGAAATTTTTCGAAAATTTAGGGTGTTAGCCAAATTTTTGAAAAATTAGAAATTCTTAGAAACTGAAAAGTTGAAGAATGAAAGCCAAACTGAAAGTTGAGTTGGTTAGTTAAACAACTTTCAGCTCCGTTCCTTTTTTAGGACGAAAAGATTTTAAGTGGGGGAGATTGTAACAACCCGGGAAATCAGAACCAATTTAAAAATTTTACTTTGGTAATTTTTATGAATTTTGAATATTTAAAATGAATTATTTCAAATAATAACGGCGAGAAATTTATTCTAAATAGAATTAGAATGTATATATTTATATAATTCGAAGTTAGAATATAAATATTTATTTTAATTATAAAAGGAATTGGAAATGGCGCGGTAGTTTGAAAATTCGATTTCAAATGAATGTACATGATTCAAAATAAACAGGATTTTAGTGAAACCAGAAATATTTGATTCTATTTGAAAATATCTTTCTATAGAATCCGAAAAATTGAAATTTCATAGCGGGAATAAAAAGTTATGCCCAGTTGAAAATTCAGAATATTCACTATGGAAATATAGCCCTTAAAAATGGAAATTTTGGAAACGACCTCCGTTTTCGACGAAACCACTTTTGTTGGATCCGACTTTTAAATTATTGTTGGATTCCAATTTTCATAATTTTTGGGATCAACATGTGTTGGCTAAGTTAAACGTGTTTTGACAGTTTCAGTCAATTTGGATCGATCAAAAAATGGCCATTTTTCAAGCGGTCTTCAAATTTGACGAAATTAGTTTTGTTAGGACCGTATCGTCAATACAAAGCTAGAATTAATTTTTTTGGAATTTTTAGAGTTAGTTTGCGGCCCCAGTAAATTAAAATGTACGTTAAAGTCACATTAGAACGTTATATTAAGTTATATTTTAATTTTGATGGAAACTGATCGAAACGGTCGAATCAGCTTACCTGATATATCCCATTGTGTTCGGCATGGGGGTATTACGCTAGGGACGATAGTCGATGGGTTCAATTTGGGGTTCAAATGAAAAGGGTACTTTATATGGAAGAAAATAAATAAATTAAGTAATATAATATATACCCCCCTCTCTCTTCAAAATACCAGTCAACAAAAAAAATAAAAACAAACCCAAATCGATAAAACCGCTACCCCTCAGTCGCTCCCTCCACCCTCAGATCCGATGCGCCGCTCACCTCCCTGTCCACCACCGTCGCGCCTCACCAGACCCCATCTCTCGCTCCTCTCTCTCATCAATTCGAGCCACCTCCCTCCCTAATCCAAAGAGAACCGCCGCCGCCAGCCATGTCAGGCACCGCCACCACCCCCTGGCCCTCCCCTATCACCTGCGCGCATACCAGCCTCGTTCGACCGTCAGACGCCCTCCTCCCTCTTCGGTCAGCGCCATATGTAATAACCCGGAAATCTGGGCCAGTTTAAAATTTTTATTTTGGCAATTTTAAAGAATTTTGAATATTTACAATAGATTATTTTAAATAATATCGACGAGAAATTTATTTTGAATATAATTAGAACGTATATATTATACGCGTCGTCATTAGAATATAAATAATTTTATATAATTATAAAAGGAATTGAAAATGGCGTGGTAGTTCGATAATTTGATTTCAAACTTCAATTGAATGTACCGGGTGCAAAACAATCCGGATTTTAGTGAAACCAAAAACATTGGGATCTAATTGATGATATCTTTCCAACGAATCCGAAAAATCAAAATTTCATAGAGGGAATCAAAAGATATGTCCAGTTGAAAATTCTGAATAGTCGCTATGGAATTCAGGCCCTTAAAAATAGACATTTTGCAAACGACCTCGGATTTCGACGAACCCAGTTTTGTTGGGTCCGTGATGTAAAGTTATTTCTAGATTCCAAATTTCATAATTTTTCGAATCAATATGTGAGCGTGGCAAAGGAAAACACGTTTGACCAGTTTAAGTTGATTTCAATCGACTGGAAAATGGCCATTTTTACAACGGTCTCAGAATTCGACGAAACTAGTTCTGTTAGGACCGTATCGTCAATACGAAGCTAGAAAATATTTTTTTGGAATTTTTCAAGTTAGTATGTGACCCCAGTGAATTGAAATGCGTGTTCAAATTCAATATATAGAGTTATATGTTGATTTTAACGGAAACTGATCAAAATGATCGAATCAGCCTACGATACTGTTAGCCCACTTTGTGAACTGGGCAACACAAAGTCGAGATGTGAAACATTGAAGAACTTGGAAAGCATTATAGCGGGTCGGATCGGAGAGATGTAGCGGGTTGGATCGGAGAGGTTTTGCTGTTCGGATCGGTGAGCTGTTATTGTTGGAATCAGAGAGGCACTGCTGTTCGGATCGGAGAGCAACCTACTGAGCGGAGGGCTACCTGCTACAGAGACAGATCAGAATGGAGTAAAAGTGGATGAAGACTTAGCCTTGGGACAATCCGGATCAGATCGGATACCCCGATCCGAACCCCTCTTGCACGCTGCTCCGATCCGAACCCATATTTCTCATCACTCTCCCCAATGATCGCCTGGTTATTCGGAGCGGTTATGACCAGTTCCTACCCACAACGTCCACTGCTCTGATGCGTTGTCAACACTGAAATCCATCCGAACCTGAGGCTGATGGGATGGATGACACGTGGCTCCGATCCGGATCGGGTTCTGAGCAAATTTTCACCTATAAATACCCTGTCTGGAGACAATGAAAAGGATCTTCTTTTTGGCACTTTGAGAGTTCAACCACTTTCATAAACCAAATTCCAGCACTCCCGGATAATCCAAATCGTCTTTCAACATTTGTTTTGAGACAATTGAGTGAATGTATGTGAGTTGTGAGTGAAATTGAGTGAATATCTCATTGTAATTACAACTATATCATTGAGAATAGTGATTGACAAGTGGACATAGGCTTTTCTTCGCCAAACCACTATAGATTCTGTGTCTCTATTTTACTTTTGATCTTATTTCATTCTGCTTTTAGTCAATTTGGGTGTTAGAACCACTTTTTGGTCTAACATTTTGGTGCTTTCACTGAGAATCATCTGAATTCTCCGTTTTTCGGGATTATCGTTCTACTTTTTGGACCGTTGAGTTCAAAGAAGTTAATCCTCAAGTTTCGACGTTCTTGAATATTTGTTGAATTGATTGTTGAAGAACTATGGAAAAAGGAAAAGGCAAGGAAGTTCAAACTAGTTGAGGAAACGGAGTTGGTGAAGATTAGCAAAATGCAGTTGTGACAAGGTCTCGTGGGCAAAGCTCAGCAGCAGGACGGACTGATGCAGGAAATCAGAACCGCACTCAGGGGGAGAGCTCCGATCCGATCCGGGTAGGAGAATCTGAAGTAGTTCACTCCCCCTACCTGAACCGACCCGAGCATCTCGCCCTACACCGACCCGACCTGGCTTTCCAGCTCCAACCCGAACAGGCTTCCCAGCTCCGACCCGACCCGGTTTCCCATCTCCGAACCGACCCGACACTTGGTGATGTTGGAACCTCTACTCGAGCCCCTACAAATGCTTCGATTCCAGCCACCAGGGTCACTGATCAGGTCAATCCATCTGCACCTATCACTCAAGGAGATTTCTCGCGCCTACTTGACATGCTTGAGAGTACTAGGGAGGCTATGAAAATCCACGAGCGCACCAATCTCATGATGCAAGAAAACACGAGACTCATGAGCAGGGAAATTAGCGAACTCCGTAGACAGAGAACCCCATCTCCGGTTCACCACACATCAATGGATCGGTCTTCTTCTTCCGAGGAAGAACGACCCCGTGAAAGAAGGCCGCTCGAACGACCTCAGAATTTGGAGCAACTGACGTTCGAATCTTTGGGGTCCCGTGAGGATATTGCACGAGCACTAGGAACCAATGATCCAGGCTTGAGAGACCCTAACCATACTAATCCCACTCAAGGGCAGATGCTCCAGCCTCCTCCTCCCGAGATCGACCAGGGGCGTAGGGAACGAAGCAGAGCAGAAGCAGCTCAAAGAAGAAGGGCATCTCCTGAACAAGAGCCCAGAAGGAACCCGGATACCAGGGCCAGGGAGCCGGAACGACCCCTAACTAATGCTGATGTACAGGCAATGGTACGCCAGATTATGTCCGAAAGCCGGAACTATACCAATGAAGATTATGGCATTGAGCGAAGCCATACTCCTTTCACTGACGACATCCTCAATTTTCAATTTCCCCGACGTTTTAACCTACCGCAGATGGACAAGTATAATGGGAGAACCGATCCGGGACAGCATTTGATGCGATACTCATGGCTCATGAATGCTGCTCCTGATGCAGTGAAGTGTAAAGCGTTCCCAATCTATTTAGAAGATGTGGCGCTGCTATGGTTTACCCGACTTCCCCCTCGTTCGATATCGAATTATAGGAAATTGAGCGAACGTTTTATGAATCAGTTCCGACTCCATACCCGAAAGTCTAAAAGTGTTATTGAATTATCAAGAATTAAGCAGGCGCCAGGAGAGTCTTTGAGGTCATATCTCGACCGATTCAACTTAGCTGTGACTGAAGTTAGTGACCCGCATGAGCCCACCATCTTGATGGCTTTGATGGAAGGAGTCGATACTGACTCCGAGTTTGGAGATTACCTTTCTGGAAAGACACCCTCCATGAGAGAGTTATTTTATGAAAAGGCCGATATTCACTTAAAATGAGAGGAGGCCAGGGATAACCGAAAGAGAAAGTCTGAAGTGGCTTCAAAAGAAAATGTTCAGAGTAACGTCGCTGTGAAGAAGTCTGGGGAAAGTTCCGGAAAAGTTGAAGTAAAAGTGGGAAACAAGAGTGGAAACGACAATTCTGGAAACGGGGGAAACAACAATAACCGTAACGCGAATGGTAACAGAAGAAATAGAAATAGGCGAAGTGATCCTAACAAAAGACCCCGATTCCAGACTTATGAGAATTATACACCGTTGAACGACACTCTGGAGAACATTTACTTGGATACATACAATGTTTTGCAATATAAAAGACCGCCACCTCGCGATTCAACGGAGAAAGAAATGGCAACTGGGAAGTTTTGTTTGTTTCATGGAACTCATGGGTATTCAACCAATGAATGTCGACATTTGAGAGACGTGATTGAGAAGCTGCTGCGCGAAGGGAAACTGGATGAATATAAGGTTGCCCCGAGGGACAGGGGGAAAGGAGAGCAGGCTCCAAAACAGATTCAATCTGCTCCCAAGCCTACGGCGCAGCAGAAAGGCAAGGGAATTGTTATCAACTCCATAGTGGGTGGACCCCACCCAGCAATCCGCAGTTTTAGAGCAATGGATCAATATGTAAATGATGCTAAGCACGTAAATGTGGATTAATGTGATGATTTAGAAGATATCGCTCCCATAAAACAGCAGAAGACAATGTTTGACGACGTAGTATTCCGTAGCAGAGATAATGCCGGGATCCAGTCACCCACCGACGATCCGTTGGTCATTACTACCACCATTGGGCCGGCCTTGATTCATAAGGTGTTAGTAGACAATGGAAGCTCTGTTAATATTTTATTTAAAAAGTCATTCGATCAGATGAAGCTAGAATCTGAAGATTTGAAGCCATGCGAAGGTTGGATCCGAGGCTTCAACGGGGCATCGACAGCTCCAATGGGGTACATAGAATTGTCTGTAACCTTGGGACAAGGAGAACGCCGAAGAGTACGGATGCTTCAGTTCATAGTGTTGGACGTAGATTCGCCTTATAATGCATTTTTGGGAAGGCCTGCCCTTGCTGAGTTCAGGGCTTGCATCGCCCCTTGGTGTTTATTGCTTAAGTTCCCAACCGAAGCCGGAACTGGAGTAATGAGAGGGGATCAAGTCTCCGGACGGGCCTGCTATGTTGCCGAATTAAAGATGTTGATGAAAGGACTTAACATTGAGAGTAAAGATGCCTCGCCTCCTCCGAAGGAGGGCTCGGCGTAGCAATTAGAGGGATCAGACCCGAAGGAGTTGCCCAAAAGAACGCCTGAAGACCTGGATCCCAGAAAAGACGAGGAACCAGAGACTAGAAATGAAACTCCTAATGAAGCGACAGTGGACATCCCTATTGATGAAGCTGATCCAACAAGAGTTTTGAGGATTGGATCTCAGTTGGATCCACGTCGGGCCGAAGAACTTACAGACTTCTTGAAGGCAAACTTGGACGTGTTTGCCTCGACCCACGCTGACATGTGTAGGATATCGCCATCCATCATAAGTCACTCACTAAATGTAAACCCGAAACACCCGCCTGTGAAGCAAAAGAGACGTATGCTGGGCCCAGAGAGGTCGGCTGCTCTCAAAGAAAAAGTGGAGAAGCTAAAACAGAACGGATTTTTCGAGATTCGACATATCCCAACTGGATATCGAATCCCGTCTTAGTAAAGAAGCCGAATGGAAAGTGGCGGACTTGCATTGATTTTTCAGATTTGAACAAAGCTTGCCCAAAAGATAGTTTCCCACCTCCCAGGATTGACCGGCTTGTAGATTCGACAGCGGGTCATGAACTTCTCTCTTTCATGGATGCATATTCCGGATACAACCAAATTCCTATGCATGTGCCAGATCAAGAACATACGAGCTTCATTACAAATTTGGGGTTGTATTATTATGTTGTAATGCCATTCGGATTGAAAAACGCCGGAGCCACTTATCAGCGCTTGGTAAACAGAATGTTTTATAATCAAATAGGGAAGACTATGGAAGTTTATGTGGATGAAATGCTTGTCAAATCGAAACAGTCCTCCAGCCATACGCAAGACTTGGCAGAAATGTTTGGTATCCTGCGAAAGTATCGGATGAAGTTGAATCCTTTGAAATGTTCATTTGGAGTGGCATCGGGAAAATTTCTAGGCTTCATTGTGAGCTCCAGAGGAATTGAAATCAATCCCAGCCAAATAGCAGCGATTAGAAACATTGAAGAGCCGAGAAGAATTAAAGATGTCCAAAGTCTTGCAGGGAAAGTAGTCGCGTTGAGTAGATTTATGTCCAAAGCCACAGACAAATGCGTCCCGTTTTTTGATTTGATTAAAAGGGGAAAGAAGAACTTCGAGTGGACTCCGGACTGTGTTGAGGCCTTTCGAAATTTATTGGAACTACTAGAAAAACTGCCGATTTTGTCAAAGCCAGTGGATCACGAAGAATTGTTTGTTTACTTGGCAGTCTCGGCTCACGCTGTTAGCACAGCCTTGGTTCGAGAAGAAGACAAAGTGCAAAGGCCAGTATATTATGTAAGCAAGAAATTGGCAGCAGCATAACGCAACTACCCAAAGATTGAGAAGCTCGCTTACAGCCTCCTAATCGCATCTCGAAAACTTCGTCACTATTTCCAAGCTCATCCAATAACCATATACACTGACCAGCCTCTGAGGCAGGTGTTGCAGAGACCCGAAGCGTCGGGAAGGTTGATCAAATGGAATATAGAATTAAGTCAGTTTGATTTAAATTTTCAGCCACGAAGGTCGATCAGGGGGCAAGCTCTGGCAGACTTTATAGCAGAGTTCACTATCCCAGAGAAGGAAGTGATCGATGATAGGGTGGTCAAGTCCGAAGATGAGTTAAAGATAGATTCATGGAAGCTATACACAGATGGAGCCAAAAATGACCGAAGGTCCGGAGCTGGAATCGTCTTAGTTACTCCTGAAGGGCGGTCGTTATATTACGCTCTACGATTAGAATTTTCAGCGACTAACAATGACTCTGAATACGAAGCCCTGATTGCCGGGCTGAAGCTTGCTAAAGACCTCGGAATAAAAATGTTGGACATATTCTGTGACTCCAAAGTCGTTGTTTGCCAAGTGCGAAAAGAATTTGTGGCCCGGGGACCTCGACTCATCGCCTACCTCGGGAAAGTGGAAAAGTTGTTGAGCAACCTGGAGCGGTACAGTATAACGCATATCCCAAGAGCCGAAAACCAGAAGGCAGACAGGCTGGCAAAGATAGCTAGTTCCGACAATCCAGAAGAAACTGAAATGATTCCAATTGAAACGTTGGAATCGCCAAGCTTTGAGTCGATGGAAATTGAGTTCGCTTTCGAAGCAGAACCGGAGAAGGAGTCGTGGATGACCCCAATTAAGAACTTCCTTAAGAGTGGAACACTCCCATCAAAGAAGTGTGAGAAAAGGGCTATAGTTCGCAAGGCTATCAGATATGTCCTACAAGATGATACTCTTTATAGGCAAGGATTTTCTATGCCCCTGTTACGATGTATAGCACACGACGACAGCAGACGTGTACTAAGAGAAGTACACGAAGGTGAGTGTGGAGATCATACAGGAGGTCAGACTTTAGCGAAAAAGATATTGCGGTATGGATACTTCTGGCCCACAATTAATAAAGATGCAGCTGATTATTCACGACGCTGTGATAAGTGCCAGAGATTTGCCAAAATCCCCAGAGCACCGTCGACCCAACTCAAATCGATGGTGAGTCCTTGGCCTTTTGCCATGTGGGGAATTGATATCATCGGAGTTCTACCGATTGCTAAAGGAGGAGCGAAATATGCAATAGTCGCTGTGGACTATTTTACGAAGTGGGTGGAAGCCGAGCCCTTAACCAAGATCACGGCGAGAAAGGTGATAAGTTTCATGGTTAGAAATATTATTTGCCGATTCGGGATCCCAAGAACCATTATAAATGACAACGGAACCCAGTTCGATGGTACTGAATTCAGAAATTTCTGCCAGAATTATAAGATCGACAAACGGTATACTGCGGTTGCTTATCCGCAGTCGAACGGGCAAGTTGAAGCAATAAACAAAGTTATAAAATCCATCCTCAAGAAACGGTTAGAGCGCACAAAGGCAAAATGGGTTGACGAATTACCCTTAGCTTTTTGGGCATATCGAACAATATTTAAGACCGCTACTGGTCATACCCCTTTCTCTCTCTCTCTCTCTCTTTTGGTTCAGAAGCAGTAATTCCAGTAGAGCTTGAAGTTCCTTCCCACCGAGTGACGTATTATGACCCGATGACGAATCGGGCACTCTTACTCGAGTCTCTTGATGAAATCGAAGAAAAAAGGGACGAAGCGGATTTGCGTGCGGCAAGACATCGACGTCAGATGGCACGCTATTACGACAAAAAAGATCGCCTTAGGACTTTTGAACCTGGAGATTTGGTGCTAAAGAGAGTCTTTCCATCCCTTCCTCACCTCGGTCCAAAGTGGGAAGGACCCTTTGTCATCCAACGGAAACTTGAAAAAGGAACCTTCAAGTTAACGACCGTAGATGGCGAAGAAGTCCCAAGGGCATGGAATGCCCAACACTTGATGCGATATTTGGATTAAAAAAGTTGTACTATTTGTTGTTTTTCTTATGAACTCTGTAAAAAGGCACGACTTGCCTTAGGAAAATCTGATGATATGAATGAAGGACTATAAAGTGGATATAGGCTACGACTTAGCCGAACCACTATAAAAATATCGTGTGTCATTTACTTTCATGCATTATATATATATAACTTCATCTATTATTCTGTTGCGATTATGGAATATAAGATGATTTAAAACCTGAAAGGTTGAAAACAGTTTATATGCAAGAAAAAGCACAACGACTATTTGTGCGACAAGACATAAAAGAATGAGAAAACGACATTCTTAACTCTAACTCTCGAGAATTGAGAGAGAGTATAAAAGGACGGGAAGAAGACGTCCTCTGAGGCGTGAAGGTGCACCCAGACAAGAGACCACCTCAGTAAGAACTCTAACCTGAGTATAAGACAGGAGAGTATAAAAAAAATGCCAGAAAAAACGACAGGCATTGACGATACAGAAAATGCAATCCCGTCAGAAAATCGGGGGCATTCAGACTACTTGATTAAATCTTGAATAGTTCTTTGAGATCGACTGGGGGCATACATGTATACACATATTTCCCCCTACCATAACTTCATTACACAACTATAGTAAAACATGCATTCTTACATAAGTGCAGAACTAATGGCTAACAGATATTGTAGAAAATGAATTATTTTTATTTATGAATGAATGAATTTGTACAGGAAAATAGCCAAAAAAGAAGGTGCAAGAGCCACCCTTATAGCAGCAATCGTTGGTTCGCCAAATGCTAAAACGACACAAGACAACCCACTATTTAGACTTCTAGTGAGGCTTGGACTTCTTGGCGGCTTTCTTCGCATCCTTCGCCTCTTTCTCGGCCTCAGTCAAAATGCGCTTTGATTTCTTCTTTCCTGAAGATGCGGCGCTGGAATCGGTTGACTTCTTCCCGGAGGGCGGAGCGCAGGAATCAAGAGAAGATTTTTTAGCGAGTTCCTCTGTAATAGATCTAGTTGAAAGCTTAACAACTAACCTTGATCCCGCATCCACAACTGCGATAGGCTTGAGGATTTCAGGGTCTAAGTCTTCAGCTTTTAACTGCAAGCGTTTATCTTGGTCAGCTTTCATTGCAGCCAAAGTAACATCATCTGCACTTTTCGTCTCCCCGACTATTGCCACCTCTGGATCTTCCTCATGTCCTCCGTCGCCGCTATCATCCTTTAAGGCTGCTATCATTTCTTCATCACGGGGAGTGTCAGCCTTAGACGGTTCGCTTCCTTCTCCCAAATCTATAGGAGCAGCCTTGTCCTTCCCCCCTTTTGCCTTCCCCGTAGGCTCTGCCCTAGAGGCGGCTCCCTGAGTCACATCTGTCTTTCCGGATGGCTCAATACCTATAGAGTGAGAAGCAACAGTTATCAACTTAGGAGAAAATAATGGGTTTTTCATCGATTGCTCAATCACGTGGCGAAAGGTAGAAATAGCCTTGACGAATTGAGGAGAAAACGTAGGGATACCTTCCGAAGACTTCTCAGCAGGGGTAACTGCTGTCTCTGATGCCATTTCGGGGATAGGGGATAGCAGAGTTGTTCGAGGGATTCCCGGGTTTTCAAGATCATACACCTCCACTTCAGAAGTTGCGGGGGCAGTAGAAGAGGAACCAGCCTCGGGAACGTTCTTCTGTTTAGTCCTCCGCCTCTCTTCTTCCATAGCATCAGCAATGTGGCGGCGCCCTTCAGCTAGGCGTTCTGGCTCATCATCCCTTAAGTACTTCTCCATCAACTTGTCTTCATCGATGGAATCAACCTTGAGCTCCTCTTTTTCCCACTCAACGATCTGACCCCATACTTGGACCAGAGTGGATGGATAATCCTCAATCCAAGAAATGTTCCGGCGACGGATGATATGTGCAAAGAATTCAATCATTAATTCGCCGAAACCCTGAATCTCTGCCTCCGCCTCTGACAATTGTTTGCAGGCCTCCTCAGCGGATTTGATAGCACATTCGACATTACCCTCTGCCAGGGCAGCTCTATTCTCCGCTTCCATTAGCTTAGAAGCCAAGTCATCATTTTTCTTTTCTAGCTCAGCATTCCTCCTTGCTAACTCGGCATTTTTCCATTCAAGGTCAGCATAAGCAAGGCGCATTTTAGCGGCATCTGACTTAGCATCTTCAGCTTGCTTTTTTAACTCAGAACGCTCTTGAGTGTGAGATTCAAGTAAATCATGATAACGTTTTTTCATATCTTCAAATTGTTGTTTGAAGCTAGTAGCGTCCCTTTGAGCAACAGCGAGCTGGGCCTGTGTGTCCTCCAAATCTTTTCCTAGATTCTTTAAGGCCTTTGCATCTTCTTCCGCGGTTTTTTGCATCGAATCAGCATTCGTGATTAGAGTACGAATGATTCTGGAAAGGTTGCGTGAATATTTGAACATTTCAAAATACTGTTTTTCGACCGCATTTATCTTTGCTTTGGCCTCATCTGCCCACCTGGAAGAAATAGGCTCGAGGGCAGGTAAAAAAGTCAAGTTCTCGAAGTAATGTTCGGGAAATTGCTCCTCCAAATACGCCCGCTTGATTGCGGTATCAGCATCTAGTGGTGGAGGGGCGGGGATCGTCAACTCAGTATCCCTGTGCGTGGAGGATTCAATAGTTTCTTTGTCTGTTCTAGGCCGTTTAGTAGGGACCTTGCGTTTACTTCGCGACTCAGTATCTTTTGGCGGGCTTCTCTCCCTGTTACGCTTTTCTTGAGAAGAGGTGGAGTCTTGTGGTTGTGGCCTGTCCTCTTCCCTACGGCCTTGATAACCTTTATATCTCTCTGGGTCCGACCGAACGGGAGAGCGGGAACGCGAGGTTCGAAAGCGATAGGGTTCATAAGGCCTTCTCTCCTCCCTACTGCGATCGTCGCGGCGATCATACTCAGTGTCATAAGGTGGACTAGACATGCTGCGGAGGAGCTTCCTGATATCATAGTAAGATCGGGACATCGTGCCTGCACAATAAGACAAATGAAATTCAGAATCAATAGTTTCACAGAGAGAGAGGTGCAATGAGTGGTAATGCTATTGTGTAAAGTGTGTCCTAAGTGGTGCGTTTCCCCCCAACCAACCCGATTCCGAAGCTAGACTAGTACGGGCAGGCTCTTTGGCCTTAGCAGGAGTGGTCTCTTCAGATGAGGTGAAAACTAAAGGATCCTTCCTAAAATCCTCTGAAGTGTATATAGTTTCAGGTAAGGGGAGATCCCCCAAACCCTGAAATAATGGGTCATCAGTGCTAGGAACATCTCCCTCGGAAGCATCAATTGGCGACTCTTTAGAAGACGTTGACTTTTCTGGAGAAATAGCATCCTCAGGAGCAGTATACCCTTCACGATGCTTTTCGGCCAAGTTAGCCAATTCATCATCCTGAGTAGAAGATGGAGAAGGTGAAGTTTGAAGAGGCACTGTAGGAGCTCCCGAACCTTCTCCCGTCCCTGGGACTACATCCACTGGAGGAATATATACGTATAGAGTCGTCCCATGACCGATACTACGAGTAACAGATAGTAGCCCATGAAAATGAAGATATTCGTCCTTAAGGGCTTCATCAATAGTCAGGAACTTCTGATCGCCATTAAGGAGCTGGTGCATCCGGTCAAAGAACACCTGGTCTGATATTTGTTTTGGGTTGTCGACTGCAAACAAAAGGAAAAATGAGTTAAGGCAATGACTTGAATGCATAGAGCCAAGATTTAGAAAATCAGTGCTTTACTTGATTTCGTCCACCTCCTGGCACACCCAGGCTGTCGCTTCACATAAAACCATTCCAGTTTGGAATCTCCAGCTTTACTACTGAATGGCGCTGAAATTATCTTCCTCTTAGGGACAGACTCAAAATAGCAGAAAGAAGGAGTTTCTCGAGTCCGATGCTTGAAGTTGTAGATGAAATGAACGTCATCGAAGGTGAGCTCTATGCCTAAGATCTCGCGATATGCTATATATAAGGTGTGTAAGTAGGCATAAGAATTGGGATGCAGCTGAATGGGGGCAATCCGCATTTGTCTAAGAAAATCAACGATGAAGGGAGAAAATGGAGGGATAGCACCGACCATGCACATCAACCGAGTGATTGCCATATATCCTTCTGGAGGGTTGTGGGGATGGTCAGATCTCGAAGGCACTAGAGTGTCCCTTTTTAGTATCCCGTATTTTAAACAAATTCGGATAAGTCGGTCGTTGTCGATTGTTGATTCAACAGAATCTTGGGGCGATTCCAATATTACAGCCGATTCAAACTCATCAGGAGCCCGGTGGTCACCAATCCCTCCTTCCTCTTCAAAACCTAGAGAAACTTCATCCTCCAAAGACACATTGTCACTTTCGCGATTTCCAACCTCGTAATCTGAACCCTCACCATTCCATTCCGGATCCAAAGGGGAAGATATGTCCTCGAGAGTAACTTTGTTGGATGTCTCTGGGGCCTCTTTCTTCGCAGCTAGTCTAGAAGAGCGTCTGGGTCTCATGGTCATAAAACTATTGAAGAAGCAATAGCACAAATTAGAGCAAATCAGCCCGTATCCCCCCGTGCATGTGTGTGAACTAAAGTGTAAACAGTGTATGCGGAAAGTGTAAAGTAAATGTTTAAAAGTGCGACGCAGAAGTTTGGCAAAGTATAAAGAATTGAAGTAGTTCTTGATGTCCATTTACATTCGCAGGGCACTATCCTAGCTGTCCATTAAGTTGAAGATTATGCCAAAAGTTGATTGGGCCAGTTAAACAAGTTTTTATGCATTAAGATGGACTGCCCTTCGGTTCGGTTCGGGCGCATTCATTGGGATCGGATCGGGGGCGTGGCCTTGGCTTGGGTTCGGATAAACTTTGAAACTCAGAAATCAAAGTCGGATCGGCTCGGAGGTAGACTCACCTAACGGTTCAGATCGGACCACGTAGTCATACTTCTCCTCCTTTACTTTACAGTCCGACCCAATCCGGTTAGGTGAACACCCTTCTCCTCCTTTTCACTTTCCGGTCCGATCCGATTTTGAGAATCTTCTTCGACCCAACTCGGTCAGATGAACTCCTTCCTCCTATTCGCTCTTATGCCTCTTCACCCAAACCGATCCCAAACCGTTCCCTCTTCTTCTCCTCCATCCTCTTTCTTCCCTAACCAACACCAAAGCCAGTCACGTGCCAAACACCCGAATCAAAGCCAAGCATTTATGCGCTGGCACATTCAACAACGGATTCTAACCCCCTCCGTTACTACCTCAAGATGGCGACGAGGCCACTAACGACGATGACGAGGTGGGGTCACGGTGTCAAGGTCATCCAAGTTCCATGCTCAAATCGTCCTAATCATCCACGAATTCGAATCGAGATCAATTAAAAAAGGAATTATCTAAAGTTTTGTAACCTACCTATGTAATTACTTCGAGAATTAAAAGGAATTTCGATGCTTCAGGAATTAGGGTTTTTCATTTTGCAAAACTTGGGGAGTGGTAATAATGAAAGAAAGAAGGAAGAAGGGGCTGAACAGAGAACTTATATAGATTTAAAATGGCTCTTAGTATTCCCCAACGCTTCATTCCGATCGGACCGGAGTGCTAGCCCATATAGTTATTCAGCCCATTCGTTCAGTGATAGTGGAGTGTAAGAAAGCTATCCGGATCGGACCGGAGTGCTGGACCATATAGTTATTCAGCCCATTCGTTCAATGATAGTTGAGTGTAAGAAAGCTGTTCGGACCGGAACCGAGCCCAAATTTGGTTACCAAAGTTAATTCGATACTCGAAATGAACAAAGAGAAAAATAAACAAAATGCTTACCTAGAGGAATCATTGGACATCAAGAAGAATTCTCAGAGCTGTTTAAAATGAAAAAGATAATTCATACATTCTATGATATGTATATATAATGTAACACCCCACGCCCGCTATGGTCACTCACTAAGGGAATGCCATAGCATCGGTGGAGTATTTTAGTGAATATAGAACAGAAAAATTACAACAAGACAGATATAAATAGTACTTGAAATTTTAAAACGTCATCTCATAACAGCGGAAATAAACATGTCTGGTTACATCATAAAACCACGATAAAAGTCAAGTACAATATCCATCAAAATAAAGAAGTACATAATCCCACTCTGTCATACAATAGCCAGAACAAAAGAAAAGATAACTGGATAACTGGAGCTTTACATCTATCCAAGCTCCTAAAGACTGGAACAGCAATCCGATCAAGCTCTACTACTGCTAGGATCCACCGTAGGACCTGAGGGTTGGGAAAAAGATAAAAACAACGGGGTCAGACATACGTCTGAGTGAGCCCTATAACTTTAACAATACAATCATTAAGGTAACCAGAGAAGACATAAACTTGACCTACGGTAATATCTGGGGATGAATGGCTACACTAAGCAGCTTGGTAGACTTAGGATAAACTAAGATAACCGTAAGGACGCATCTACCCACCCAAGGATAATTACTAACTGCACCACACCAGTCATTCCTACTTCAAGGTTGATCCCTTCCAAGGACTTAGAAAATTTCCCCAGTAGTTTCATGTACTCCTAGCCCACTACATAGGTGTCGTCTGCCCCTATCTCCACTAGGTGTACTCAGTAATTCTTACCCAGTAGTTTCGTGTACCCCTACATAGGTGCCGTCTGCCCCTATCTTTATTAGGTGTACCCACTACTCCCCATCGATCGGCTCCCTATCGTAGATACCCGTGCTGGTCCCACAGTGGGGTGTATCACTCCCCTAAAGTGGCTACCCAATACTATCAACGGTGCACGGCTTTATATCTACACGATGCAACAACGGCTTATCTACCAGCCCGGGCCCACACACGCATATGAAACCCGTTGGACTTGCGTTGCCACCGCTAACCCGTTTTGGCCTCTTATAATCAAACCCAATATGCGTGTCCCGTCACTCGACATGGGTCGAGCCCACAAAGATACGTTTGGGATATTGGTTGAAATGGGCCCCCACAAGCTACCCACTTAAGCTTGTCATATATCTAGTGTATCCCACTTAACCCTTTAATCATGTTTAATTACATGTTTCCACTTGGTTAAGTATTCTAATCGTATTTTCTATTTCCACCCAAGGCAACCCACTAGATTCCACATGCCACCCAAGGCAACCACAAAATTTCCACATGCCACCCAAGGCACCCACTTAACCCCTCATGTCCCACTACATGCTAATATGGTTAAGTGTTTCTTAATTAATTAAGACCGTGATCTCCCATAAAGACCTCCCACATTAGACTGGCTGTTATGACCGCCTGGTTAAGCCGGTAGAGTCCGGGCAGTCTTACGTCATAACAGAGCCTAACCTCGTGTCTTTACTTTAATCACGTATTTAATTTATGGCTAAGACCTCTCACATTGGGCTGACATTTGTAGCAACTGGTTAAGCCGGTCGGGTCCGGGCAGTTTTACACTACAAATGAGTCCAACCTCGTGTCTTAGTCGATTAATTACACCTAATTAATCACCCCCAAATTAATTATCCCTAATTAATATCAAGTTTTCCATAACATGGGTAGACCTAACTCAATAGGTAAATTCTCATGGGGTAGACCTAACTCAATAGGTAAATTCCCACTTATGGTAATTTATTTTTATGGTATGCTTAATCATACCCAATCATACTTTTATTAACATATTTACCAACCCCATCGTTCCCCACGTAAATCGTTCTCATTTCATGAAATAAATAAGGGGAAGATCATCACAAATATCATGGGTTTAGCATACAACTTTGTCATGGGTTAAGAGGATGTCAACTTGCATATATGAGCATATATTAACCCAACTACATATAACCCAAACTTGCATATTATCACACACATGATTTGCATAACATATGACATATGAGCTTGCATATTATCATACACATATCTTGCATAACATGTTGAACTTGCATATAAGCATTCTCATAACTTGCATAACATGTTGAACATGCATTTAAGCATACACATAACTTGCATAAGCATTCACATACTTGCATAAGCATTTACATACTTGCATAAACATTCACATACTTGCATAAGCATGCATGACTTGCATATCATGTTAAACTTGCATTTAAGCATATACATATCTTGCATAAGCATTCATATACTTGCATAAGCATTCATAACTTGCAAATCATGTTAAACTTGCATTTAAACATATACATAACTTGCATATGAACTTGCATAACTCACTTTGTTAAACATGCATAAATCCACTTATTAAATATGCATAAACCCACATATTAAACATGCATAAATCCACTTGTTAAATATGCATAAACCAACTTGTTAAGCATGCATAAACCAACTTATCAAACATGCATAAACTCACTTATTAATTATGCATATACATAGAGAAACATGGAATAGCATATCATTACAAATGATTCAAACTCACTAATCCGCATCTAAGACCATAAGTCTCATTTCACCCAATCTACTTACTTTAACAATTGATGTTAAAGTGATAGAAACTCACCAAACCCAAAATTAACCAACTTATGAAGTGGAATTTAGTTGCTAAATATGAAGATGGTGATGATTAGAGAATGATTTGAGAGGGATTAGCTTGCAACTTCCTTCTTAGATTAGTGGAGACTCCTTCTAGGATTTAATTTGGCGGCATGAGGCCTTCATTTCTATTTTTTAGTATGGATTAAGGTAGGTTTAGGGTGTATTTATAGATTAAGAGAGTGTTTTAGGCCCTTAGATTAACCCTAGATTAGATTAGGTCCGTTAGATTTAGGAAATCTCTAGAACCCAGCCCAGCCCTAGCCAGAAAACCAGATCTGGTGCACCCAAGCATCCTGGTTCGACACGCCGTGTCGACAGGCAAGTCGACACCCCTATCGACAGGCCTGTCGACAGCCCTGTCGACATGCTTAGGGCGGGAATCTTCCCGCCTGGCCCCGCTGGTTTTAATTTAAAATCTGAATTTAAATTTCTAAATCTGTTTTTAGCTCTAAATTTTCTGCAAACTTCTTTGGGCCATAACCGGGCCATACGGACTCCGATTCTCGAAAACTCGGACTCTATTTCGCGTGTTTTTCCGAGACGAACGCAATGGCGCAGCCCGTTACCCCCAATTCCTACATCTGAGATTTTTATCCTGTAATTAGTGAATTTTAGTATTAACTAAAATTCGGGGTGTTACATTCTCCCCTCCTTAAAGGATTTCGTCCCCGAAATCTCTAAGCTAAGGAGAATGCATATCCTACCATCCAAACAACCATCTACTCAAATCATCAACCACAGGCATCCATTGTCCTTAAACAGTTTCTAATGATGTATGAGCATATGCAAAAAGTGTGCGTATATGTCCCCTATCTAATGTATGAACATATGCAAACCATGATAGTGCCATGCATCCATCATGTATGCGAGCGAACCCTATCGACACATACAATATCTACATGAGTGCACAATCATTCACCAAAATGCATCATCCATGTGATAACACAACCATTATACATCCATAAATATATCTTCCTACACTCAATTTTATGCAATATGCAATATGAAGTGACTGAGCCGATCTAGTGCCTAGAGTGTGTGTATATGCATCCACGAGCAACCACTAGCAAACACTTGCACCCACTTGCATCCATCAACCATAACATGTCTCAAACACATGTTTCAACCATAGGTTTACCCTATCTAAAGGTCAAAGGTACTAACGAGAGGACATACCAAAGATAAGATAAGTACTAGACAAGCGATAAAGGAGAAAGTAAAGACGTACCCTCAAAAAGAAATGGGTACAATGAACGCATCTTCGCTTCTGTCTCCCAAGTTGCGTTGCTCTCATCTTCTCCCCATTGCACTTTGACTAGCTGAACCTCTCGATTCCTCAATTTCCTAGTCTCTGACCCAAGGATGCGAGTAGGAGCTCGTCGAATCGTCGCATCACGCTCAACCTCTACATCTCTAAGCAAGCTCGGCTCTACCACCTCTGCGGTCTCATGTAAGCACTTCCTCAGATATGATACATGGAATACATCATGAACACCACTAAGTCTGTCGGGCAACTCCAACCTATATGCCATCCGTCCAATCCTTTCCTTGATAGGAAACGGCCCAACAAACCTCGGTGCTAACTTCCCAACGGATCCGAAGCGAACAACATTTCTCAACGGAGATACCTTAACAAAAACCATATCCCCAACCTCAAACTCAAGATCCGTCCTTCTCTTGTCCGCATAAGATTTTTGCCTATCCTGCGCTGCTTTCATCCTTCTTCGAATCAAGTCAATCTTCTCAGAAGTCTCCCTAATCATATCAGGCCCAAGCAAGATCTTATCCGTAGATTCCCACCAACATGTAGGTGATCGACAAGGCCTTCCATAGAGAGCTTCGAAAGGAGCCATACCAATACTGGACTGAAAGCTGTTATTATATGCGAACTCCACCAATGGAAGATGCTCTTCCCATGTACCTCCAAAATCTAAGATACAAAGCCTCAAAAGGTCTTCTAGAACACGATTCACCCTCTCAGTCTGGCCGTCCGTCTGAGGATGATATGCGGTGCTCAGACACAATTGAGTCCCCACTGCTTCTTGCAAACTTCTCCAGAACTCGCTAGTGAAGATAGGATCTCGATCACTCACTATGCTAGAGGGTACCCCATGCAATCGAACTATCTCTCGAAGATATACTGAAGCTAGCTATGGAGCGGTCCTCTTGCTCTTCACAGGTATGAAATGGGCGCTCTTAGTAAGTCTGTCTACCACCACCCAAATTCCTGTATTACCCTTCCTCGATCTGGGTAACCCGTCAATAAAATCCATCGAGACGCTATCCCACTTCCATTGCGGAACCTCCAATGGGTGAAGCAACCCACCTGGTTTCTTTTGCTCCGCCTTTACTTGTTGGCACACCAAGCATCGAGCGACATACTCGGCCACATCTTTCTTCATACCGGCCCAGAAGAAAACCCTCTTCATGTCTCGGTACATCTTGTCCCCACCGGGATGAATGGTCATCCTAGAACGGTGTGCGTCATCAAGAATAGCCTTCCTCAAACCCTCGTCTTGCGGTACACAAAGTCTACCGTCTCTACGCAAGCACCCCCTATCGTCTAGGGTGTACCTACTCAAATGGCTGGACGACTCCCCCCTTATGAGCTTTTCTACCAACTCAACCAACTGTGGGTCGTCCCTCTGTGCTTCTCCAACCCGCCCCAAAAGAGTAGGTCTAACTTCCAAAGAAGCTAGCAAACCGGGTACATAGTCAGTGGAAGGTCTGAAATCAAACATCGAGATAAATTCCAAGCTTCGTCGTTCCACGAACAATGGACTCAAGGACAACCTCTTCCTGCTCAAGGCGTCCGCCACCACGTTACCCTTGCCAGGGGTATACGCTATCTCGAAATCATAGGATGCTAAGAACTCCATCCACCTTTGCTGTCTTAAGTTTAAATCCTTCTGAGAGAATAAGTACTTCAATGATTTATGGTCAGTGAACAACTCGAATCTCTCACCAAGAAGATAATGACGCCAAATCTTAAGCGCAAAAACAATAGCGGCCAGCTCTAGATCATGGGTAGGGTAATTTTTCTCATGTGCCCTCAACTGCCTTCCACCGTAGGCTATTACCCTTCCCTCTTGCATTAAGACTGCTCCAAGTCCTGTCCCACAGTGTAACAACCCGTATTTTCAATAACCTGTAATAACATAAATCGAGGCAGAATTTAATTCTAAAATGGGAATCAAGGGAAACGGGCTATGCCATTGCGTTCGTCTCGGAAAAATACGCGAAATAGAGTCCGAGTTTTCGAAAATCGGAGTCCGTATGACCAAGATATGGCCTCGCGAAGTTTCACGAAAATTCCCAAATTAAAGTATACTTAATTAAGTGAAATGGGTTGTGTAGATATATATATATATATATATATATATATATTGATATATATATATATATATATATATAATTGAAAATTTAATAAATAAATATGCAAAAATGCTCAAAACAGCGAATTGGGAGAGGGGAATAACCGAACCGGCCGATTTTTGAAGTCGACCCGAGCCCGCTGGGTCGACTAGGGGTTAATCCAGGGTGTTTGGCTGTCAACCCGTGGGCCGATTCGCTCAAGTGCAGATTTTGCATTTGAATGGTTCTCATGGTCCATCTTTAATCTAAAGGCCCTAGATGGTTCCTACACTTGACTTCTTCCCCAAGACATGCTTTGATGGCTTGGATTGAATCTAGGGTTAATCCTATGGCCTAAAACACTTGCCTAATCTATAAATAAGACCCTAACCTACCCTAATTCATTCATAATTAAACCTAGTGACTAAACTATGGCAAAATGCTAGCTCTCATGGCCTCCACTAATTTTATGAAGAGGGTTGCATACTAATCACTCTCTAATCAACTTCTAATCCCTTCTTAGCATCTTAATCTTCTTCATTTGGTGTTCAAAGTTGCTAGTTGTGAGTTTCTATCACTTTGATGATCTTTTGGTAAACTAATTAGATGAGATGTGATGAGATTTATGGTTTTGTATGTGGGTTAATGAGCTTTGAATCATATGATATGATGTTAGCATTAATCTTATGTTTATGCATGTTGAGTATGTAAGCTTATGCAAGTTTAATATGATGTATGTTATGTTTGCATGATGCTAAATATGCAAGTTGTGGGCTATGTAATCATATGCATGTTATGCAAGTTCATGGGAATATGCTATGCAAGTTACATGTATGTAAATATGCAAGTTACATGTTTGTTAATATGCAAGTTACATGTATGTAAATATGCAAGTTACATGTTTGTTAATATGCAAGTTACATGTTTGTTAATATGCAAGTTACATGTATGTAAATATGCAAGTTACATGTTTCTTTATATGCAAGTTACATGTTTGTTAATATGCGAGTTACATGTATGTAAATATGCAAGTTACATGTTTATTAATATGCAAGTTCATGATGACACATTATGCAAGTCTATAAGCTAATATGCAAGTTTGTTATGCAAAATGAATATGTAAGTTATGTGACATATTATGTGCAAGTTATGTGACATGTTATGCAAGTTCATATGCAAGTTATGTGTTTGTTAATATGCAAGATGGCACCTTTGAAACATGTTCATTCATATGCAAGTTGACACCTTTTATATGTGTTATATCATGAACGAAATTACGTGGGAACGATGGGGTAATTAAATGCATAAGTTAATAAGATTGTGTGAAATTAATATAATTATGCATAACACAAAATAAATAAACATAGTATGGGAATTTGCCTATTTGGTTAGGTGTACCCATACTATGTGTTGGGAATTTACCTATTGAGTTAGGTCTACCCCATGGGAATTTACCTATTAAGTTAGGTCTACCCATGTTAAGAAAACTTTATTAATTAGGGATAATTAATATAAAATTATGAGGGTGATTAATTAGGTGTAATTAATTGACTAAGACACGAGGTTGGACTCAGTTGTAGCGTAAAACTGCCCGGACCCAACCGGCTTAACCAGTTGCTACAAATGTTAGCCCAATGTGAGAGGTCTTAGGCACAAACTAAATACGTAATTAATGTAAAGACACGAGGTTAGACTCTGTTATGACATAAGGCTGCCCGGACCCAACCGGCTTAACCAGCGGTCATAAAAGACAGTCTAATGTGAGAGGTCTTTACAAAGGTTACGTTCTTAATTAATTAATTAAGAAACACTTAACCATATTAGCATGTAGAGGGACATGAGGGGTTAAGTGGGTGCCTCGGGTGGCATGAGAAAATCTAGTGGTTGCCTTGGGTGGCAATAGAAAATACGATTAGAATACTTAACCAAAATGGAACATGTAATTAAAACATGATTAAAGGGTTAAGTGGGATATACTAGAAAAAGGGACAAGCTTAGGTGGGTAGCTTGTGGAGGCCCATTTCAACCAGTAACCCATACGTATCTTTGTGGGCTCGACCCATGTCGAGGACGGGACACGCATACTGGGCTTGACTGTAAGAGGCAAACGGGTTAGCGGTGGCAACGCAAGTCCAACGGGCTTCATATGCGTGAGTGGGCCCGGGCTGGTAGGTAAGCCGTTGTTGCATCGAGTAGATATAAGCCGTGCACCTTTAGTTCCATCAGGTTGCCACATTGGGGAATGATACATCCCACGGTGGGGCCAGCACGGGTATCTACGTTAGGGAGCCGATCGAATGGGAAGTAGTGTGTACACCTAGTGGATTGTAGGGCCCCGTGGCGCCTACTTGGTCACCTAGGGGTACGCAGGTACTAATTAGTAAATTTTATAAGTCCTTGGGTGGGATCAACCTTTAAGTTAGGAACGACTGGTGTGGTGCAGTTTAGTAATTTACCTTAGGGAGGGTAGATGCGTCTTTATCCTTTATCTTCGTTTAGTTGACTGCTTAGGGTAGCCATTCATCCCTATATGTTACCGTATATCAGTTTATGTCTTCTCTGGTTACTTTAACGATTGTATTGTTAAAGTTATAGGACTCGCTCAGACTTATGTCTGACCCTGTTGTTTTTATCTTTTTCCCAACCCTCAGGTCCTACGGTGGATCCTAGCAGTAGTGGAGCTTGATCGGATTGCTGTTCCAGTCTTTAGGAGCTTGGATAGATGTAAAGCTCCAGTTATCCAGTTATCTTTTCTTTTGTTTGGCTATTGTATGAGAGTGGGATTATGTACTTCTTTATTTTGATGGATATTGTACTTGACCTTTATTGTGGTTTTATGATGTAACCAGACATGTTTTACTTCCGCTGTTATGAGATGATGTTTTAAAATTTCAAGTACTATTTATATCTGTCTTGTTGTAATTTTTCTGTTCTATATTCACTAAAATACTCCACCGATGCTATGGCATTCCCTTAGTGAGTGATCATAGCGGGAGTGGGGTGTTACACGTGGTATCAGAGCTTAAGGTTACCAGAACAGATAAAATTTTTGAGAAAAACTACTTTCTAAGAGTATTTTCGAAGAAAGGATTTTTAAAAGCATGTCTTCTAAGAGAAAAAGTTTTTGAAAAAGAAAAGCATAATCCCCAATAGCCATATCTTTATCTTTCGGAATCTCCTTTTTGAATCTTTCCTATTTCGTTTCAGCATGGCTGAAGATCTTAACATCCCGGAGGGTTTAGTTATACCACTATGGTATAGGAGGTTGCAAGAGGCTAGGGCCGCGGCTGCGGGTCCGGCCAATGCTACTACACCAGAGACAACCGCTCCTCCTCCTCAGCCTAGAGTGGATAATTTTGCTAAGGTTTGCAAGGAGTTCAAGGCTATAGGAGGAAAACCTTTTCTTGGTTCAGAGACTTTCGTAGAGGCTAGAGATTGGCTTAAGGAAGTGGAAGAGTTGCTAGATATCTTTGAAGTGGAAGAGGGAAAGAAAGTCAAGTTGGCGGCTTGGTTAATGAAGGGAGAGGCCTCATTCTGGTGGGAGGTCACTAATGGAGAACGCCCTGTTGACTCTTGGGCAGATTTTAAGCAAAGGTTTGGGGCTAAGTTTCTCTCAAGGGCGGAAGAGAATCTGTTTATGGAGAAGTTCTTGAATTTGAAGCAAGGGAATCTCACGGTGAAAGAATATGTCAACAAATTCAATCAATTAGCAAGGTTTGGCATAGAGTTGGTGAATACACCGGAGAAGAAGGCTTTGAGGTTCGTTAGAGGCTTGAACGAACCATTGCAAGGAATAGCTATGACTCACATTCCTATGGGGGCCACTTTTGAGAAGCTTGTCTACATGGCACTTATGCATGAGGATGATAAGAATTCTAAGGCACCAGAGAAAAAGGGGGATCAGAAGAAACCGCAACAGCAACAACAAGGCAAGGGCGGAAAAGGCAATGGTGACAAAAAGAAGACGAAGAAGAAGTGCTTCAATTGTGGAACACCAGGACACCTTAGTAAGGATTGTCGCAAAAAGAAGAAGACCGGTTGCTTTCATTGTGGTGAAGCAGGGCATCTTGTGAAAAACTGCCCAAAGAAGGGGCAGAAGACGGGGTCTACCTCAGGAGGCCAGGTGCAAGCTCTTATAGCACCACCTCAGTCAGGGGGGCAAGTTCAGGTTCTCTCAGTTCCACCGATTCAGCAGAGAGGTAGAACTATTTCCGTTGAAAGTCTGGTTTTTCTGTTTGATCATCCAGTTCGTACTTTGTTTGACTCTGGCGCATCGCATTCTTTTATCTCATCATCGTTAGTTGAGTCACTGCACTTAGACACCAGTCTAGTTGATGATCCCTTGGTTGTCTCAAACCCAATTGGGGGCTCCATATATCTGTCTATGATATGTTTGGGTTTGAAGATTTCTATACTTAGCGTTGAGTTTAGATGTGATGCTTTTGTATTGGGCTTCACGGGCTATGGGTTGATCTTGGGCATGGACTGGTTATCCAGTAATGGTGCCGTTCTTGATTGCGAAAGGAGAGTTGTCAGGCTCATGACCCGCTTGGGTAACACTCTCGAGATCTCTTGCAATCCCATGGAATCTGTTTTGCTAAGTTATCTTGAATCGCTCGATGCTTCGGTCGAGAGTTTGTGTTCTGTCAGAGTAGTCCGGGAATATCCGGATGTGTTTGAAGAAGTAAAGGGTTTGCCTCCGAAGCGGGAGATAGATTTCCGAATTTATTTGGTGGATAATGCCAAACCAGTGTCTTTGCCAGTACGCCACATGGCTCCTCGTGAGAGAAGAGAACTTCATAAGCAAGTAGGGGAGTTGCTTGAGAAGGGGTTCATAAGGCGAAGTATATCGGAGTGGGGAGCTCCAGTAGTGTTTGCCACGAAGGCGGATGGGTCCCTCAGACTTTGTGTGGATTATAGAGAACTTAATAAGCTCACGAAGAAGAATAGACACCCATTACCGAGGATAGATGATCTCTTTGATCAGTTGGTTGGCGCGTCAGTATTTTCGCAGATGGACTTAGCTACAGGGTTTCATCAGTTAAGAGTGGCGGAGGACAGTATAGAGAAGACTGCTTTCCGGACTCCGGATGGTTTTTATGAGTGGCTAGTGATGCCATTTGGGTTGACAAACGCCCCCGCATACTTTGTTGATCTCATGAGTAGAGTGTTCAGAGAGTATCTGAATAAGTTTGTAGTAGTTTTTGTGGATGACATCTTGGTCTTTTCCAAGAATGAAGAAGAGCATGCCTTACATCTCAAGGAAGTGTTGGAGACTCTTCGAGCGCATAGTCTTAAAGCTAAATTCTCTAAATGCCATTTTTCGAGAAGAGAAGTGCGATTCTTAGGGCATGTGGTCTCTAAGGAAGGGATAGCTGTGGATCCCGCAAAGATAGTATCTATCCAGGATTGGAAAGTTCCTAGAAATGCTACCGAGGTAAGAAGTTTCTTGGGGTTGGCAGGATATTATAGGAAGTTCATCAAAGACTTCGCGAAGATATCAGCCCCATTAACCCGCTTGACGAAAAAGAATCTGGTTTTCTCGTGGGATGTAGATTGTGATGATGCTTTCCGACGGTTAAAGAGAGCTTTGACCACCGCTCCAGTTTTAGTGCTCCCGGATGGGAGTAAGCCGTTTGTTGTTTATACCGATGCTTGTGGAACAGGATTAGGCGCAGTCTTGATGCAGGAGGGAAGGGTAATAGCCTATGGAGGGAGACAATTGAGAGTGCATGAGAAGAATTACCCTACCCATGATCTAGAGTTGGCCGCGATTGTTTTCGCACTTAAGTCTTGGCGCCATTATCTTCTTGGTGAGAGATTCGAGTTGTTCACCGACCATAAATCATTGAAGTACTTATTCTCTCAGAAGGATTTAAACTTAAGACAGCAAAGGTGGATGGAGTTCTTAGCATCTTATGATTTCGAGATAGCGTATACCCCTGGTAAGGGTAACGTGGTGGCAGACGCCTTGAGTAGAAAAAGGCTATCTTTGAGTCCATTGTTCGTGGAACGACGAAGCTTGGAGTTTCTTTCTTTGTTTGACTTCAGACCTTCTGTTGATTTTGTACCTGGTTTGTTGGCATCCTTGGAGGTTAGACCTACTCTTTTGAGACGGATTGGCGAGGCTCAGCGAGACGACCCACAGTTGGTTGTGTTGGTAGAGAAGCTTATAAGAGGGGAGTCGTCCAGCCATTTGGGTAGATACACCATAGATGATAAGGGATGGTTGCATAGAGACGGTAGACTTTGTGTACCGCAAGATGAGGGTTTGAAGAAGGCTATTTTGGATGATGCACATCGTTCAAGAATGACTATTCATCCCGGTGGAGACAAAATGTACCAAGACATGAAGAGAGTTTTCTTCTGGGCCGGTATGAAGAAAGATGTGGCCGAGTATGTGGCTAGATGCTTAGTGTGCCAACAAGTTAAAGTGGAGCAAAGGAAACCCGGTGGGTTGCTACACCCATTGGAAGTTCCACAGTGGAAGTGGGATAGTGTCTCGATGGATTTCATCGACGGGTTACCGAGATCGAGGAAGGGCAATACGGGAATTTGGGTTGTGGTAGACAGACTTACCAAGAGTGCCCATTTTATACCCGTAAAGAGTAAGAGGACCGCTCCATGGCTTGCTTCAATCTATGTTAGAGAGATTGTTAGATTGCATGGCGTACCATCCAGCATTGTGAGTGATCGAGATCCTATTTTCACTAGTGAGTTTTGGAGAAGTTTGCAAGAGGCGGTAGGGACTCAGTTGTGTTTGAGCACCGCATATCATCCTCAGACGGACGGTCAGACTGAGAGGGTGAACCGTATCTTAGAAGATCTTTTGAGGCTTTGTATCTTGGATTTTGGAGGTACATGGGAAGAACATCTTCCTTTGGTGGAGTTCGCATATAATAACAGCTTTCAGTCCAGTATTGGTATGGCTCCTTTCGAAGCTCTTTATGGAAGGCCTTGTCGATCTCCTACATGTTGGTGGGAATCTACGGATAAGATCTTGCTTGGGCCGGATATGGTTAGAGAGACTTCAGAGAAGATTGATTTAATTCGAAAAAGGATGAAAGCAGCGCAAGATAGACAGAAATCTTATGCGGATCGGAGAAGGACGGATCTTGAGTTTGAGGTTGGGGACATGGTTTTTGTCAAAGTATCTCCATTGAGAAATGTTGTTCGCTTTGGGTCCGTAGGGAAGTTAGCACCGAGATTTGTTGGGCCGTTTCCTATTAAGGAAAGGATTGGACGGATGGCATATAGGGTGGAGTTGCCCGACAGACTTAGTGGTGTTCATGATGTATTCCATGTATCACATTTGAGGAAGTGCTTACATGAGACCGCGGAGGTGGTAGAGCCGAGCTTGCTTAGAGATGTAGAGGTAGAGCGTGATGCGACGATTCGACGAGCTCCTACTCGCATCCTTGGGTCAGAAACTAGGAAGTTGAGGAACAGAGAAGTTCAGCTAGTTAAAGTGCAATGGGGAGATGACGAAAGCAATGCTACTTGGGAGACGGAAGCAAAGATGCGTTCTTTGTATCCATTTCTTTTTGAGAGTATGTCTTTTAACTTCTCCTTTATTGCTTGTCTAGTACTTATCTTATCTTTAGTATATCCTCTCGCTAATACCTATGACCTTTAGATAGGGTAAAACCTATGGTTGAAACATGTGTTTGAAACATGTTATGGTTGATGGATGCATATGGATGCAATTGTTTGCTAGTGGTTGCTCGTGGATGCATATACACACACATTAGGCACTAGATCGGCTCAGTCACTTCATGTTGCATATTGCATAAATGGATGTGGTAGTTAGATTGATGGATGTATCATGGCTGTGTTATCATATGGATGATGCATTTTTGTGTATGGTTGTGCACGCATGTAGAAATTTGTATGTGTCAATAGGGTTTCGCATACATATTGGATGCATGGCACTATCATGGTTTGCATTAAGGAGGTTTACTGTATCAGTAACCGCCTGATTTTTGCATTAGGTAAGTACATATACACACACTTTTGCATATATCCATCCAGCATTTAGAATCTTGTAAGGACAATGATTGCTCGTGGATGATGCTTTGAGTAGATGGATGATTGGATGGTAGGATACGTTCTTCCTAACTTGAAGATTTCGGGGACGAAATCCTTTAAGGAGGGGAGAATGTAACAACCCGTATTTTCAATAACCTGTAATAACATAAATCGAGGCAGAATTTAATTCTAAAATGGGAATCAAGGGAAACGGGCTATGCCATTGCGTTCGTCTCGGAAAAATACGCGAAATAGAGTCCGAGTTTTCGAAAATCGGAGTCCGTATGACCAAGATATGGCCTCGCGAAGTTTCACGAAAATTCCCAAATTAAAGTATACTTAATTAAGTGAAATGGGTTGTGTAGATATATATATATATATATATATATATATATATTGATATATATATATATATATATATATAATTGAAAATTTAATAAATAAATATGCAAAAATGCTCAAAACAGCGAATTGGGAGAGGGGAATAACCGAACCGGCCGATTTTTGAAGTCGACCCGAGCCCGCTGGGTCGACTAGGGGTTAATCCAGGGTGTTTGGCTGTCAACCCGTGGGCCGATTCGCTCAAGTGCAGATTTTGCATTTGAATGGTTCTCATGGTCCATCTTTAATCTAAAGGCCCTAGATGGTTCCTACACTTGACTTCTTCCCCAAGACATGCTTTGATGGCTTGGATTGAATCTAGGGTTAATCCTATGGCCTAAAACACTTGCCTAATCTATAAATAAGACCCTAACCTACCCTAATTCATTCATAATTAAACCTAGTGACTAAACTATGGCAAAATGCTAGCTCTCATGGCCTCCACTAATTTTATGAAGAGGGTTGCATACTAATCACTCTCTAATCAACTTCTAATCCCTTCTTAGCATCTTAATCTTCTTCATTTGGTGTTCAAAGTTGCTAGTTGTGAGTTTCTATCACTTTGATGATCTTTTGGTAAACTAATTAGATGAGATGTGATGAGATTTATGGTTTTGTATGTGGGTTAATGAGCTTTGAATCATATGATATGATGTTAGCATTAATCTTATGTTTATGCATGTTGAGTATGTAAGCTTATGCAAGTTTAATATGATGTATGTTATGTTTGCATGATGCTAAATATGCAAGTTGTGGGCTATGTAATCATATGCATGTTATGCAAGTTCATGGTAATATGCTATGCAAGTTACATGTATGTAAATATGCAAGTTACATGTTTGTTAATATGCAAGTTACATGTATGTAAATATGCAAGTTACATGTTTGTTAATATGCAAGTTACATGTTTGTTAATATGCAAGTTACATGTATGTAAATATGCAAGTTACATGTTTCTTTATATGCAAGTTACATGTTTGTTAATATGCGAGTTACATGTATGTAAATATGCAAGTTACATGTTTATTAATATGCAAGTTCATGATGACACATTATGCAAGTCTATAAGCTAATATGCAAGTTTGTTATGCAAAATGAATATGTAAGTTATGTGACATATTATATGCAAGTTATGTGACATGTTATGCAAGTTCATATGCAAGTTATGTGTTTGTTAATATGCAAGATGGCACCTTTGAAACATGTTCATTCATATGCAAGTTGACACCTTTTATATGTGTTATATCATGAACGAAATTACGTGGGAACGATGGGGTAATTAAATGCATAAGTTAATAAGATTGTGTGAAATTAATATAATTATGCATAACACAAAATAAATAAACATAGTATGGGAATTTGCCTATTTGGTTAGGTGTACCCATACTATGTGTTGGGAATTTACCTATTGAGTTAGGTCTACCCCATGGGAATTTACCTATTAAGTTAGGTCTACCCATGTTAAGAAAACTTTATTAATTAGGGATAATTAATATAAAATTATGAGGGTGATTAATTAGGTGTAATTAATTGACTAAGACACGAGGTTGGACTCAGTTGTAGCGTAAAACTGCCCGGACCCAACCGGCTTAACCAGTTGCTACAAATGTTAGCCCAATGTGAGAGGTCTTAGGCACAAACTAAATACGTAATTAATGTAAAGACACGAGGTTAGACTCTGTTATGACATAAGGCTGCCCGGACCCAACCGGCTTAACCAGCGGTCATAAAAGACAGTCTAATGTGAGAGGTCTTTACAAAGGTTACGTTCTTAATTAATTAATTAAGAAACACTTAACCATATTAGCATGTAGAGGGACATGAGGGGTTAAGTGGGTGCCTCGGGTGGCATGAGAAAATCTAGTGGTTGCCTTGGGTGGCAATAGAAAATACGATTAGAATACTTAACCAAAATGGAACATGTAATTAAAACATGATTAAAGGGTTAAGTGGGATATACTAGAAAAAGGGACAAGCTTAGGTGGGTAGCTTGTGGAGGCCCATTTCAACCAGTAACCCATACGTATCTTTGTGGGCTCGACCCATGTCGAGGACGGGACACGCATACTGGGCTTGACTGTAAGAGGCAAACGGGTTAGCGGTGGCAACGCAAGTCCAACGGGCTTCATATGCGTGAGTGGGCCCGGGCTGGTAGGTAAGCCGTTGTTGCATCGAGTAGATATAAGCCGTGCACCTTTAGTTCCATCAGGTTGCCACATTGGGGAATGATACATCCCACGGTGGGGCCAGCACGGGTATCTACGTTAGGGAGCCGATCGAATGGGAAGTAGTGTGTACACCTAGTGGATTGTAGGGCCCCGTGGCGCCTACTTGGTCACCTAGGGGTACGCAGGTACTAATTAGTAAATTTTATAAGTCCTTGGGTGGGATCAACCTTTAAGTTAGGAACGACTGGTGTGGTGCAGTTTAGTAATTTACCTTAGGGAGGGTAGATGCGTCTTTATCCTTTATCTTCGTTTAGTTGACTGCTTAGGGTAGCCATTCATCCCTATATGTTACCGTATATCAGTTTATGTCTTCTCTGGTTACTTTAACGATTGTATTGTTAAAGTTATAGGACTCGCTCAGACTTATGTCTGACCCTGTTGTTTTTATCTTTTTCCCAACCCTCAGGTCCTACGGTGGATCCTAGCAGTAGTGGAGCTTGATCGGATTGCTGTTCCAGTCTTTAGGAGCTTGGATAGATGTAAAGCTCCAGTTATCCAGTTATCTTTTCTTTTGTTTGGCTATTGTATGAGAGTGGGATTATGTACTTCTTTATTTTGATGGATATTGTACTTGACCTTTATTGTGGTTTTATGATGTAACCAGACATGTTTTACTTCCGCTGTTATGAGATGATGTTTTAAAATTTCAAGTACTATTTATATCTGTCTTGTTGTAATTTTTCTGTTCTATATTCACTAAAATACTCCACCGATGCTATGGCATTCCCTTAGTGAGTGATCATAGCGGGAGTGGGGTGTTACACACAGGCATCGGTATAGACAACAAATGGCTTGCTCCCATCTGGCAACACTAAAACTGGAGTGGTGGTTAAAGCTCTCTTTAACCGTCGGAACGCATCATCACAATCTACGTCCCATGTGAAAACAAGATTCTTCTTTGTTAAGCGGGTTAATGGGGCTGATATCTTCGCGAAGTCTTTAATAAACTTCCTATAATAACCCGCCAACCCCAAGAAACTTCTTACTTCGGTAGCATTTTTCGGAACCTTCCAATCCTGAATTGATACTACCTTCGTGGGATCCACAGCTATCCCTTCCTTGGAGACCACGTGCCCCAAGAACCGCACCTCTTTCCGCCAGAAGTGACATTTGGAGAATTTAGCCTTAAGGCTATGTGCTCGAAGAGTCTTCAATACCACCCCAAGATGTAGGGCATGCTCTTCTTCACTCTTAGAAAATACTAAGATATCATCCACAAAGACCACCACGAATTTATTAAGGAACTCCCTGAACACCCTACTCATCAAATCAACGAAGTATGCAGGGGCGTTCGTCAACCCAAATGGCATCACTAGCCACTCATAGAAACCATCAGGAGTCCTAAAGGCAGTCTTGTCTATGCTATCCTCAGCCACCCTCAACTGATGAAACCCCGTGGCTAAGTCCAAATGAGAAAATACTGAAGCGCCAACCAACTGATCGAAAAGATCATCAATCCTCGGCAATGGGTGTCTATTCTTCTTTGTGAGCTTGTTGAGTTCTCTATAGTCTACACAAAGTCTGAGGGACCTATCCGCCTTCGTAGCAAATACTACTGGAGCACCCCACTCCGATATGCTCCGTCTTATGAACCCCTTCTCAAGCAACTCTCCTACTTGCTTATGGAGTTCCCTCCTCCCACGAGGAGCCATGTGGCGCACTGGTAAAGATACCGGTTTAGCATTATCCACCAAATATATTCGGAAGTCAATCTCCCGCTTCGGAGGTAAGCCCTTCACCTCCTCAAACACATCCGGATATTCCCGGACCACTCTAACAGATTGCAAACTCTCGACCGAAGCGTCAAGCGATTCAAGATAACTTAGCATAACAGAGTCCCTGGGATTACAAGAAATCTCGAGAGTGTTACCCAAGCGGGTCATGAGCCTAACAACTCTCCTTTCGCAATCAAGAATGGCACCATTACTGGATAACCAGTCCATGCCCAAAATCAACTCATAGCCCGTGAAGCCCAACACAAAAGCATCACATCTAAACTCAATGCTAAGTATAGAAATCTTCAAATCCAAACATATCATGGACAAATAAGTGGAGCCCCCAATTGGGTTTGAAACAACCAAGGGATCATCTACCAGACTGGTGTCTAAGTGCAGTGACTCAACTAATGATGATGAGATAAATGAATGCGATGCGCCTGAATCAAACAATGTACGGACCGGATGATCAAATAGAAATACCAGACTTTCAACGGAAATAGTTCTACCTGTTTCCTGAATTGGTGGGACTGCGAGAACCTGTAATTGCCCCCTAGCCTGACTCGGTGCCATAAGAGCTTGCACCTGTCCTCCTGAGGTAGACCCCGTCCTTTGCCCCTTCTTAGGACAATCTTTCACTAGATGCCCTGCTTCGCCACAGTGGAAGCAGCTAGTCTTCTTCTTCTTACGACAATCCTTGCTTAGGTGGCCAGGTGTCCCACAGTTGAAACACTTCTTCTTCTTGCCCTTGCCACCGTTGCCTTTCCCACCTTTGCTTTGTTGTTGTTGCTGAGGTCTCTTTTGATCTCCCTTCTTCTCGGGTGCCCTATTAGCATTGGGACCCTTCTCTTCTTCATACATGAGTGCCATGTCAACTAGCTTCTCAAAAGTGGCCCCCATAGGGATATGAGTCATAGCCAACCCATGCATCGGTTCATTCAAGCCTTTCACGAACCTCAAAGCCTTCTTCTCCGGTGTATTCACCATGTCTAGGCCAAACCTTGCCAATTGATTAAACTTGTTGACATATTCCTTCACCGAGAGATTTCCTTGCTTTAGAGTCAAGAATCTTTCCATATACAAGTTTTCCTCCGCCCTTGAGAGAAACTTTGCCACAAATCTTTGCCTAAAATCCGCCCAAGAGTCAACGGGGCGTTCTCCATTAGTGACCTCCCACCAGAATGAGGCCTCTCCCTTCATTAACCAAGCAGCCAACTTGACTTTCTTCCCTTCTTCCATCTCAAAGATATCTATCAACTCTTCCACCTCCTTAAGCCAATCTCTAGCCTCCACAAAAGTTTCAGATCCTTGAAAAGGTTTCCCTCCCATGGCTTTAAATTCCTTGCAAGTCTTAGCAAAAGTATCCGTGCGAGGAGGAGGGGGAGGAGGAAGATCGGGTGCTACGGTTGGTGGAGGAACATTTGCTGGACCCGCAGTGGTGGCCCTAGCCTCCATCAATCTCCTATACCATACTGGTACCGTCACACCCTCCGGAAAGTTAAGATTCTCGGTCATGCTGAAACGAAAAAGGAAGGATTCAAAATGAAGGATTCGAAGGATATAGATATGGCTATTGGGGATTATGCTTTTCTTTCAAAAACTTTTCTCTTTAAAGACATGTTTTTGAAAATATCTCTTCCAAAAATGTTTTAGAAAAATAGTTTTCTAAAAATTTTATCTGTTCCGGTAACCTTTGCTCTGATACCACGTGTAACACCCCACACCCGCTATGGTCACTCACTAAGGGAATGCCATAGCATCGGTGGAGTATTTTAGTGAATATAGAACAGAAAAATTACAACAAGACAGATATAAATAGTACTTGAAATTTTAAAACATCATCTCATAACAGCGGAAATAAACATGTCTGGTTACATCATAAAACCACGATAAAAGTCAAGTACAATATCCATCAAAATAAAGAAGTACATAATCCCACTTTGTCATACAATAGCCAGAACAAAAGAAAAGATAACTGGATAACTGGAGCTTTACATCTATCCAAGCTCCTAAAGACTGGATCAGCAATCTGATCAAGCTCTACTACTGCTAGGATCCACCGTAGGACCTGAGGGTTGGGAAAAAGATAAAAACAACGGGGTCAGACATACGTCTGAGTGAGCCCTATAACTTTAACAATACAATCATTAAGGTAACCAGAGAAGACATAAACTTGACCTACGGTAATATCTGGGGATGAATGGATACACTAAGCAGCTTGGTAGACTTAGGATAAACTAAGATAACCGTAAGGACGCATCTACCCACCCAAGGATAATTACTAACTGCACCACACCAGTCATTCCTACTTCAAGGTTGATCCCTTCCAAGGACTTAGAAAATTTCCCCAGTAGTTTCATGTACTCCTAGCCCACTACATAGGTGCCGTCTGCCCCTATCTCCACTAGGTGTACTCAGTAATTCTTACCCAGTAGTTTCGTGTACCCCTACATAGGTGCCGTCTGCCCCTATCTTTATTAGGTGTACCCACTACTCCCCATCGATCGGCTCCCTACCGTAGATACCCGTGCTGGTCCCACAGTGGGGTGTATCACTCCCCTAAAGTGGCTACCCAATACTATCAACGGTGCACGGCTTTATATCTACACGATGCAACAACGGCTTATCTACCAGCCCGGGCCCACACACGCATATGAAACCCGTTGGACTTGCGTTGCCACCGCTAACCCGTTTTGGCCTCTTATAATCAAACCCAATATGCGTGTCCCGTCACTCGACATGGGTCGAGCCCACAAAGATACGTTTGGGATATTGGTTGAAATGGGCCCCCACAAGCTACCCACCTAAGCTTGTCATATATCTAGTGTATCCCACTTAACCCTTTAATCATGTTTAATTACATGTTTCCACTTGGTTAAGTATTCTAATCGTATTTTCTATTGCCACCCAAGGCAACCCACTAGATTCCACATGCCACCCAAGGCAACCACAAAATTTCCACATGCCACCCAAGGCACCCACTTAACCCCTCATGTCCCACTACATGCTAATATGGTTAAGTGTTTCTTAATTAATTAAGACCGTGATCTCCCATAAAGACCTCCCACATTAGACTGGCTGTTATGACCGCCTGGTTAAGCCGGTAGAGTCCGGGCAGTCTTACGTCATAACAGAGCCTAACCTCGTGTCTTTACTTTAATCACGTATTTAATTTATGGCTAAGACCTCTCACATTGGGCTGACATTTGTAGCAACTGGTTAAGCCGGTCGGGTCCGGGCAGTTTTACACTACAAATGAGTCCAACCTCGTGTCTTAGTCGATTAATTACACCTAATTAATCACCCCCATATTAATTATCCCTAATTAATATCAAGTTTTCCATAACATGGGTAGACCTAACTCAATAGGTAAATTCCCATGGGGTAGACCTAACTCAATAGGTAAATTCCCACTTATGGTAATTTATTTTTATGGTATGCTTAATCATACCCAATCATACTTTTATTAACATATTTACCAACCCCATCGTTCCCCACGTAAATCGTTCTCATTTCATGACATAAATAAGGGGAAGATCATCACAAATATCATGGGTTTAGCATACAACTTTGTCATGGGTTAAGAGGATGTCAACTTGCATATATGAGCATATATTAACCCAACTACATATAACCCAAACTTGCATATTATCACACACATGATTTGCATAACATATGACACATGAGCTTGCATATTATCATACACATATCTTGCATAACATGTTGAACTTGCATATAAGCATTCTCATAACTTGCATAACATGTTGAACATGCATTTAAGCATACACATAACTTGCATAAGCATTCACATACTTGCATAAGCATTTACATACTTGCATAAACATTCACATACTTGCATAAGCATGCATGACTTGCATATCATGTTAAACTTGCATTTAAGCATATACATATCTTGCATAAGCATTCATATACTTGCATAAGCATTCATAACTTGCAAATCATGTTAAACTTGCATTTAAACATATACATAACTTGCATATGAACTTGCATAACTCACTTTGTTAAACATGCATAAATCCACTTATTAAATATGCATAAACCCACATATTAAACATGCATAAATCCACTTGTTAAATATGCATAAACCAACTTGTTAAGCATGCATAAACCAACTTATCAAACATGCATAAACTCACTTATTAATTATGCATATACATAGAGAAACATGGAATAGCATATCATTACAAATGATTCAAACTCACTAATCCGCATCTAAGACCATAAGTCTCATTTCACCCAATCTACTTACTTTAACAATTGATGTTAAAGTGATAGAAACTCACCAAACCCAAAATTAACCAACTTATGAAGTGGAATTTAGTTGCTAAATATGAAGATGGTGATGATTAGAGAATGATTTGAGAGGGATTAGCTTGCAACTTCCTTCTTAGATTAGTGGAGACTCCTTCTAGGATTTAATTTGGCGGCATGAGGCCTTCATTTCTATTTTTTAGTATGGATTAAGGTAGGTTTAGGGTGTATTTATAGATTAAGAGAGTGTTTAAGGCCCTTAGATTAACCCTAGATTAGATTAGGTCCGTTAGATTTAGGAAATCTCTAGAACCCAGCCCAGCCCTAGCCAGAAAACCAGATCTGGTGCACCCAAGCACCCTGGTTCGACACGCCGTGTCGACAGGCAAGTCGACAGGCAAGTCGACACCCCTGTCGACAGGCCTGTCGACAGCCCTGTCGACATGCTTAGGGCGGGAATCTTCCCGCCTGCCCCCGCTGGTTTTAATTTAAAATCTGAATTTAAATTTCTAAATCTGTTTTTAGCTCTAAATTTTCTGCAAACTTCTTTGGGCCATAACCGGGCCATACGGACTCCGATTCTCGAAAACTCGGACTCTATTTCGCGTATTTTTCCGAGACGAACGCAATGGCGCAGCCCGTTACCCCCAATTCCTACATCTGAGATTTTTATCCTGTAATTAGTGAATTTTAGTATTAACTAAAATTCGGGGTGTTACATATAAGCAACAAGAGACATGACTTTATGAAGCAACGCATTCCTACACGCGAATGGAAGCAACTATTCAACAGTTCAAATTTAGAGACTAGCGTACGGATAATTTCAAAGCACGCTCCATTTTCAATAGAAGAATCCTTTGAGGGGGCAAAATGTTAGCCCACTTTGTGAACTGGGCAACAAAAAGTCGAGATGTGAAACATTGAAAAACTTGGAAAGCATTATAGTGGGTCGGATCGTAGAGATGTAGTGGGTCGGATCGGAGAGGTTTTGCTGTTCGGATCGGTGAGCTGTTATTGTTGGAATCAGAGAGGCACTGCTGTTCGGATCGGAGAGCAACCTACTGAGCGGAGGGCTACCTGCTATAGAGACAGATCGGAATGGAGTAAAAGTGGATGAAGACTTAGCCTTGGGACAATCCGGATCGGATCGGATACCCCGATCCGAACCCCTCTTGCACGCTGCTCCGATCTGAACCCATATTTCTCATCACTCTCCCCCATGATCGCCTGGTTATTCGGAGCGGTTATGACCAGTTCCTACCCACAACGTCCACTGCTCTGATGCGTTGTCAACACTGAAATCCATCCGAACCCGAGGCTGATGGGATGGATGACACGTGGCTCCGATCCAGATCGGGTTCTGAGCAAATTTTCACCTATAAATACCCTGTCTGGAGACAATGAAAAGGATCTTCTTTTTGGCACTTTGAGAGTTCAACCACTTTCATAAACCGAATTCCAGCACTCCCGGATAATCCAAATCGTCTTTCAACATTTGTTCTGAGACAATTGAGTGAATGTATGTGAGTTGTGAGTGAAATTGAGTGAATATCTCATTGTAATTGCAACTATATCATTGAGAATAGTGATTGACAAGTGGACGTAGGCTTTTCTTCGCCGAACCACTATAAATTCTGTGTCTCTATTTTACTTTTGATCTTATTTCATTCTGCTTTTAGTCAATTTGGGAGTTAGAACCACTTTTTGGTCTAACAGATACATATCTCAATGTGTTCGGAATGGGGGTGAAACGCTATGGACGACAGGCGGTGGGCCTCGTTTAGAGGTCGTATGTAAAAGTCAACCTTCAGGGATTTAAAAATTAAATAATATAAGTTTTATAAAAGCCCCCCCTCTCACTTCTTCTTCCCGATTCAGTTTTAAATAAAATAATAAAAAAAACCCTAGCGCCCACTGCTGTAGACCGCTCCGCCCTCCCCTCCGTCGATGCGAACTCCCCTCCTCTCCCCGTTCCTCTCTCATATCTCGCTCACCCTCCTCTTCCTCAATTTACCCTCGCCCCCTGGTTCTCATCGCCACCAGAATCCTAACCTCCGCTGCACTTCTTCTCCCGCTGTCCCTTCTTCTTCTCCAGTCGCCCTCAGCCCTAAATCGAACCCCCTGCCACCAACGCGCCGCGCCGCAGCACCCTAACCTCGCCCTGCTTCTGACGAACCCCCTCCCCCCCCAGCGACGCGGTTTCTGATGTTGACGGGGAATGTGGAGTTCGACGATGTCCAGATATAATAAACAGTGAGCTTCTTCTATTTTATTTTAACTAGTCTATTTAAATTAGAGAAATAAAATCAGTTTTAATCATTTGTGTAAATTGTTTGATCTTTATTCGTGGAAAAAATCTGATTTTTACTTGTTTAACAGATTTGTTTTTTTTAGTAGAAAGGTATGTCCTTTTTTTTCAAAAAAAATAGAATATAGAAAGCAAGATTTTTAAAAATAGAATATAGAAAGCAAGATTTTTAAAAATAGAATATAGAAAGCAAGATTTTTAAAATAGAAAAGTCGAAATTTTTAAAATAGAAAAGACGAGATTTTTAAAATAGAAAAGACGAGATTTTTAAATGGAGAAAGGTGTGATTTTTACATATATAGTGGGTTAAAAATATGATTTTTACTTCGAGAAAAATATAATCTTTTATATTGTAAAAATATAAAAATATAATTTTTATATTTTATAGATAGTAAAAATATCATCTTTATATATGTAGCAAAATAAAAATGTGTTTTTTATAGTGATGATATTGAGAAGGTAAAATCTTTATAGTTGAAAAGGCGAGATCTTTATATGGAGAATAGCGAGGTAAAAATATAATTTTTATCTATATGGTAGCAATGTAAAAATAGAATTTTTATCCATATAGCGTGATAATAAAAATTCGATTTTTATATATTGAATAGCAAAGCAAAAATTCGATTTTTATATATTGAATAGCGAAGTGAAAATTCGATTTTTAAATGTATGAAGCGATTATAAAAATATGATTTTTATTTTAAAGACATCAAAATATAAAAATGTGTGATTTTTATATATGTAGTGGCTACGGGCAAACGAAGCTGACGAAAAGGTGAGAACGACGAAGATTTCTATAAATGAAGAGTCGTGATATTGGATAGCTATCGGTGAGAACTTCTCACTAAAATTTCTTTTTCTAGTTATATATATATACTAGGATGCAGACAGTGTTTAGTAGCACCCGACACCCGTCATCCACAGACCATGGATGGCTTGTTTGTTTAATTGTTAGTTGCATAGATTAGTTAGATGATTTGATTAGAATTTGGTTGTTTGGTGATTTTGATTGATGTGTGAATGGCGTGGGCCTTCACTAGACCGGGGATAAGGCTAGGCCTCGTCCCGTTTCTAGTATCGTGCCATTATGCCGCCGAAATTTTCTAAAATAAGTTAGAAAAATAAAAATATCATTTTATTGAATAAATGAATTGAATAGAAATTCATATGTTGAAATAAAATGTTTTATCATTAAAAATTTAATTTTTAACGTGAATGTGAATAAATAAATATTCATTTACAAACCGGACGGTTTGTTTATGTACACCTATTTGAAGGACATTGATTGGGTCGATAAATTTTACACATCGCTCAACTGCACAAATAAAATTTGTGTTTGATTGTTTGAAACCCCACACGGGTATTGGGATGAAATTTGAAGTTCACTCATCCTGATTGATTAAATATGTCGATCGATTGATTGACATGCTGTTATAAGCGTTAAACATCTATATTGGATGCTTATACAGTGTAGTGCACTTTGGTTGATGGTTGATTATTTTTCAATGCTATTATATACGTGTGATGTATGAAAATCCATATAATTAACATTATATGGTGATTGATTGGGCCTCATTCCAATTTAGAAAATAAAGAATATTATAATATAAAGGTTCATGTGTTGACCGTACTCATCCATTGAGATTAGTCATGTGTTGAACGAAATATTTTAATAATAAAATTTACATCTTTATCAATATAATATAAAGGTTCATGTGTTGACCGTACTCATCCGTTGAGATTAGTCATGTGTTGAACGAAATATTTTAATAATAAAATTTACATCTTTATCAATATAAAATAAAGGTTCATGTGTTGACCGTACTCATCCGTTGAGATTAGTCATGTGTTGAACGAAATATTTGAAGTAGAAATATTTGAAAATGAAATATTTGAAGTAGAAATATTTGGAATAGAATATTTGAAAATAGAAGTATATGAAGCCGTGTTAATTAGATTGACGCCATTTTGATGTGAACGATACTTATATCGATTTTATTCATTTTAAAATAAATATTGAAAAGTGATTTCGAAATCGCATATTTTGAAATGAAATTTGAATTAAATGAAATATAAAATGAATTTGATTTAAATTGATTAGAAAACGAATTTGATTTAAGTCAAATAGAAAACCGATTTGAATTGAATCGAATAGAAAACCGATTTGAATTGAATCGAATAGAAAACCGATTTGAATTGAATCGAATAGAAAACCGATTTGAATTGAATCGAATAGAAAACCGATTTGAGTTGAATCGAATAGAAAACCGATTTGAGTTGAATCGAATAGAAAACCGATTTGAGTTGAATCGAATAGAAAACCGATTTGAGTTGAATCAAATAGAAAACCGATTTGAATTGAATCGAATAGAAAACCGATTTGAATTGAATCGAATAGAAAACCGATTTGAATTGAATTGAATAGAAAACGAATTTGAATTGAATCGAATAGAAAAAAACGATTTGAATTGAATCGAATAGAAAACCGATTTGAATTGAATCGAATAGAAAACCGATTTGAATCGAATCGAATAGAAAACCGATTTGAATTGAATCGAATAGAAAACCAATTTGAATTGAATCGAGTAGAAAACCAATTTGAATTGAATCGAATAGAGAACCAATTTGAATTGAATTGAATAGAAAACGAATTTGAATTGAATTGAATAGAAAACGAATTTATAAGGAAAAATTCAATTTTGATTTGAATTGGAAATGGAAGTTGAAATGTTTTTGAAACGAATTCAAAACTATTTATAAAATTCGTTTTGAATAGAAATCGACGAAATATATATTATATATATTATATATATAATATAATGGCCTGAATAGAACGCGTCACGCCACGACAGTTCGTGAATTTCGACCATTTATTTCAAACGGACATTACGGGAGATCCGACCGTCGGATTCTCCTAAAACCGGAACCGTTGGGTTCGTATCGAAAAGAGCTTTCTAACGAATATTAGAAATTTGAAATCTAACGGTTGGATTTGTAGTTACGTCCAAATCAAATTTGAAAAAGGTCGCTGTAAGTGCAGTTCGATGACCATTGTTGGAAATCGATTGTACGGGCCTTAATAAAATTATTAAAAATAGTAATAATTTAAGTAAAATCATAAGAAATGATTTGGGGAAAATTGGGGTGAAAAACTCCATATTTGAAAAGATAAAAATGGATTTTTATCGAAATGAACTAGTTTTGAACTAAATTTAAAACCCAATTATTTTTAAATAAATAAATTAGATTTAAAAAGGGGTTTTAAATAATCGGAATTTCTAATATATTTGATTGGATTTGAAATGGGTTTATCGTGAACGGTGTTTTAAATAACACTAGTTCTTTAACCCGATAACAAATAGAATGTGATTTGGTTTTGTCGTGAACTGTGTTTTAAATAACACCTAGTTCTTTACCCCAGTAAAAGGAGTTTTAACGAATCTGCAATTAGGTTGAAATGTGAATCTATAATCTAAATTATCAAATTTAGAAATGAGCGAGAATGGAGTATCGCCAGTTTTGCTCCAAAGCGATAGTTAAATCTTTAATTAGATTTGAGCATGAAATGGTAATTAATTTTACCGATAACACCATAGTATTAGATATGGAGTATTACCAGTTTTGCTTCATGGGATGAATAGGTTGGGATTGGGAAATAAAATAAATAATTACTTCATTGTGGTTCGCTAATCTCGACTAGTTTGGAAAACCATAATTTTGTTTGAAATGATATCCAAAGGAAGATTAAAGGATAAATTTTAAGGAATTTATCTTGGATAAAATTAATGGGAACTTTTCCCTGAGAATATGAATTGGAATGAGGCGTATGTTGTGTTTGTGTAACATTTGTTTTAATATACGCGGGTTGTTCGAAAAGGCCGGGTTTACACCCATTCTGAATAACCGATTCGACGATATGTCGAAGATGAAGACGGTGGTTGAAGACTGGAAGTCTTCACATCGTTTGGATAATTACTGACGATCCTGATTGGGCAGTACACCCAAGAGGATGGAAATAGTTGGTGGTCGTCCAGACGTACTTGGAGATGGAATGATATGCGAGGAAAGTGCCTCCGGTTTCGTTTAGAACCAGAACAGACTTGTAAATGGATTGTGTGTCTGACATTGGATTTTATTCTATGTTGATTTATTTTTATTAAATATACATCTGTTTGGCGGCGGAGAATTTATTCTTTTGCTTAACGCCCTTCTCTGAGACGTACGAGCTCAGAGGTTGTATATCGATGGACATCAGTCGCATGGCAAGAATTGCCTGTGTGGCGCACTAAGATGCAATGATCAAGGCTTTTGTTGAAAAGCAGAGTCTTGTGGTTGATGATCAAAGCACGGCCTACGTGGCAGCTTTGTGTATAACGTGAATTCGCGAGCCTCACACCTCGGTATGAGTCAAAAACGGGATATGGACTACAGGGAGAGCACGACGTTTCTTTCTAGCTTTGGTGGTGTCAGTGACTTACCAGCCCTGACATTTATATACTTTTCACCTTTGTGGTTGTTGGATGAGGCGCCTCGATTTTAGGTCTGTAAGGATCGGGAAACGTGTGTTCAGGAATTGCCAATCCTCTAACGTAAGTGAGGACCGACCCTGAAGCATCCAGGGGTTGCCCAGAGTGCGTAGCCCTGAGACATTTGCTAGAGTGTCTCGAACGCGGAGAGGAGCTTGTCCCTTGCCTCGACTCATGACGGAATCCAATTTCCAATACGAGATATTGCGGTTTTAATTGTAGAACTAGTATGGCGACATAGTAGATGGTAGCTATGCCGCCTATGATTGATATTTATGATTGAAATTGTTTTGACACTATACACTTATTATAGTATCAAATGATTTGTTTTAAACGTAAAAGCATGTTTGGCTATTATAAGGGAAAACCCTATCCTCCGGCTTGCGTTGCATTGTGTGATGGGACCTGGGTCTTATAATAGCTTCATTTTTCAAAAAAACATTGCATTGTTTATTCTATGCACTGGTATTCTTGGGAGGAAACCCGTTCCGTGTTATACGGCGTGGTCCCTTGAATTACTCTCTTTTAAAGTAAAGTTTTAAATAACTGTTTTAGTTCTCACACCAGTCACATGACTGACCTGGAGTTTATTGTTTTAACCTAAACTCTGGGTGCCCCTATTTACCGCACAGGCAGCTAGTAGTTTTGGTTTTGCAGATTTATATTCACAGGATCCTGGTTTACAGCTGGAATGATATCCGGAAAGCTCTGTATCCGTATATCACCTTCAGTTGTGCTTTGTATTATTTTTCCGCTGCTATGTAATTTATTGTAATCTCTGATATTTATCGAATGTAATTTATTCATTTATACTCTGTATATTCTTGTATCTGATGGAATTGTTGTAATATACAATGAAATGTTCTTCCGTCTGCGTTCTTTTGTGTGTTGTTCTCAAGGTAATCCGGGCTTTCCTTCACGGGGAAGAAACGGGTTATCACATTTGGTATCAGAGCTTTGGTTTACACAGCTCGAGAACAAGACACATTAGAACCATACGAAAGAATTCATCAGATATTGGATGAGTAATATCCAATTAGAATGACTCGTTAGAGATAGGATCAGTAGTATCCTAGAACGAGTGAAGAGTATATTTTTCAAATGAAAACAATTTTGTTTTGAAATTTAAACCATTTTACACGTATTTGAATATTTATTTACTTTGAATTTGGACAATCCGATATATAAAGATTTTGCATATACGCGTCATGAACGTGTATTCGAAGTTTTAATATACTGGATAGATATAGGATCACATTCTAGACACCCGGAGATGGTACTGATGATTGTCATGACATCATCAGTATTTATGTTCGTGTTTCGAAGGTTTTATTTTTTATATATTTCCATTAGACTGGTGTGAGAACCAAAATATAGCTAGAACACATTGTTGTGAATTGGCATCAAAAACAAGATTTTTGTATATGTATCAAAATTATGAATTTAAAACTCTAATTCACTAATTGATTGATGTTTGTTTATTTGTTTGATAATTTTTGAACCATTATGCCTAATTGAACCAAATATTGAACTGTATTGAAAATTGGTTGCATTTGCTTGCATATACATGTACTTAAATTGAACAGGTCATAGCAAGGAGGCTAGAGCAGAGAATAAAATTTGTTTGCCCGACAAATAGGCACATGTTTACTATAATTTACTGTTTTGTTTGGGTGATGATGATTTTATGAGCCTATTGGCTAGCCGCTTGGCTTTTTCTTTTTCTTTTTGAGATCAGAAGGCCTATATGGCAATTTCGGGATTTTCCCGTGGCTCTCGGTGCAGGGGAGGTTATGGCGAAATTTTTCGAAAATTTAGGGAGTTAGCCAAAATTTTGAAATTTTGAAAATTCTCAAAAACTGAAAAGTTGGAGAATGGAAGCCAGATCGAATGTAGAGTTGATTGATCAAACCACTTTCGACTTTGTTCCTTTTCGGGGACGAAAAGTTTTAAGTGGGGGAGATTGTAATAACCCGGAAATCTGGGCCAGTTTAAAATTTTTATTTTGGCAATTTTTATGAATTTTGAATATTTAAAATAGATTATTTTATATAATATCGACGAGAAAATTATTTTGAATATAATTAGAACGTATATATTATACGCGTCGTCGTTCGAATATAAATAATTTTATATAAGTATAAAAGGAATTGAAAATGGCGCGGTAGTTCGACAATTCGATTTCAAACTTCATTTGAAGGTACCGGGTGCAAAACAATCCGGATTTTAGTGAAACCAAAAACATTGGGATCTAATTGATGATATCTTTCCAACGAATCGGACAAATCAAAATTTCATAGCGGGAATCAAAAGATATGTCCAGTTGAAAATTCTGAATAGTAGCTATGGAATTCAGGCACTTAAAAATAGACATTTTGCAAACGACCTCGGATTTCGACGAAACCAGTTTTGTTGGGTCCGTGATGTAAAGTTATTGCTAGAATCCAAATTTCATAATTTTTCGAATCAATATGTGAGCATGGCAAAGGAAAACACGTTTGACCAGTTTTAGTTGATTTTAATCGACTGGAAAATGGCCATTTTTCCAACGGTCTCAGAATTCGACGAAACTAGTTCTGTTTGGACCGTATCGTCAATACGAAGCTAGAAAATATTTTTCTGGAATTTTTCAAGTTAGTATGTGACCCCAGTGAATTGAAATGCGTGTTCAAATTCAATATATAGAGTTATATGTTGATTTTAACGGAAACTGATCAAAATGATCGAATCAGCCTACGATACATATCCCATTGTGTTCAGAATGTGGGTGAAACGCTATGGACGACAGGCGGTGGGCCTCGCTTAGAGGTCGTATGTAAAAGTCAACCTTCAGGGATTTAAAAATTAAATAATATAAGTTTTATAAAAGCCCCCCCCCCCTCACTTCTTCTTCCCGATTCAGTTTTAAATAAAATAATAAAAAAAAAACTAGCGCCCACTGCTGTAGACCGCTCCGCCCTCCCCTCCGTCGATGCGAACTCCCCTCCTCTCCCCATTCCTCTCTCATATCTCGCTCACCCTCCTCTTCCTCAATTTACCCGTCGCCCCCTGGTTCTCATCGCCACCAGAACCCTAACCTCCGTTGTGCCTCTTCTCCCGCTGTCCCTTCTTCTTCTCCAGTCGCCCTCAGCCCTAAATCGAACCCCTGCCACCAACGCGCCGCGCCGCAGCACCCTAACCTCGCCCTGCTTCTGACGAACCCCCACCCCCCAGCGACGCGGTTTCTGATGTTGACGGGGAATGTGGAGTTCGACGATGTCCAGATATAATAAACAGTGAGCTTCTTCTATTTTATTTTAATTAGTCTATTTAAATTAGAGAAATAAAATCAGTTTTAATCATTTGTGTAAATTGTTTGATCTTTATTCGTGGAAAAATCTGATTTTTACTTGTTTAACAGATTTGTTTTTTTAGTAGAAAGGTATGTCCTTTTTTTTCAAAAAAAATAGAATATAGAAAGCAAGATTTTTAAAAATAGAATATAGAAAGCAAGATTTTTAAAAAAAGAAAAGACGAGATTTTTAAAATAGAAAAGACGAGATTTTTAAATGGAGAAAGGTGTGATTTTTACATATATAGTGGGTTAAAAATATGATTTTTACTTCGAGAAAAATATAATCTTTTATATTGTAAAAATATAAAAATATAATTTTTATATTTTATAGATAGTAAAAATATCATCTTTATATATGTAGCAAAATAAAAATGTGATTTTTATAGTGATGATATTGAAAAGGTAAAATCTTTATAGTTGAAAAGGCGAGATCTTTATATGGAGAATAGCGAGGTAAAAATATAATTTTTTATCTATATGGTAGCAATGTAAAAATAGAATTTTTATCCATATAGTGTGATAATAAAAATTCGATTTTTATATATTGAACAGCAAAGCACAAATTCGATTTTTATATATTGAATAGCGAAGTGAAAATTCGATTTTTAAATGTATGAAGCGATTATAAAAATATGATTTTTATTTTAAAGACATCAAAATATAAAAATGTGTGATTTTTATATATGTAGTGGCTACGGGCAAACGAAGCTGACGAAAAGGTGAGAACGACGAAGATTTCTATAAATGAAGATTCGTGATATTGGATAGCTATGGGTGAGAACTTCTCACTCAAATTTCTTTTTCTAGTTATATATATATATATATATACTAGGATGCAGACGGTGTTTAGTAGCACCCGACACCCGTCATCCACAGACCATGGATGGCTTGTTTGTTTAATTGTTAGTTGCATAGATTAGTTAGATGATTTGATTTGAATTTGGTTGTTTGGTGATTTTGATTGATGTGTGAATGGCGTGGGCCTTCACTAGACTGAGGATAAGGCTAGGCCTCGTCCCGTTTCTAGTATTGTGTCGTTATGCCGCCGAAATTTTCTAAAATAAGTTAGAAAAATAAAAATATCATTTTATTGAATAAATGAATTGAATAGAAATTCATATGTTGAAATACAATGTTTTATCATTAAAAATATATTTTTTAACGTGAATGTGAATAAATAAATATTCATTTACAAACCGAACGGTTTGTTTATGTACACCTATTTGAAGGACATTGATTGGGTCGATAAATTTTACACATCGCTCAACTGCACAAATAAAATCTGTGTTTGATTGTTTGAAACCCCACACGGGTATTGGGATGAAATTTGAAGTTCACTCATCCTGATTGATTAAATATGTCGATCGATTGATTGACATGTTGTTATAAGCGTTAAACATCTATATTTGATGCTTATACAGTGTAGTGCACTTTGGTTGATGGTTGATTATTTTTCAATGCTATTATATACGTGTGATGTATGAAGATCCATATAATTAACATTATATGGTGATTGATTGGGCCTCATTCCAATTTAGAAAATAAAGAATATTATAATAAAAAGGTTCATGTGTTGACCGTACTCATCCGTTGAGATTAGTCATGTGTTGAACGAAATATTTTAATAATAAAATTTACATCTTTATCAATATAATATAAAGGTTCATGTGTTGACCGTACTCATCCGTTGAGATTAGTCATGTGTTGAACGAAATATTTTAATAATAAAATTTACATCTTTATCAATATAAAATAAAGGTTCATGTGTTGACCGTACTCATCCGTTGAGATTAGTCATGTGTTGAACGAAATATTTGAAGTAGAAATATTTGAAAACGAAATATTTGAAGTAGAAATATTTGAAATAGAATATTTGAAAATAGAAGTATATGAAGCCGTGTTAATTAGATTGACGCCATTTTGACGTGAACGATATTTATATCGATTTTATTCATTTTAAAATAAATATTGAAAAGTGATTTCGAAATCACATATTTTGAAATGAAATTTGAATTAAATGAAATATAAAACGAATTTGATTTAAATTGATTAGAAAACGAATTTGATCTAAGTCGAATAGAAAACCGATTTGAATTGAATCGAATAGAAACCCGATTTGAATTGAATCGAATAGAAAACCGATTTGAATTGAATCGAATAGAAAACCGATTTGAATTGAATCGAATAGAAAACCGATTTGAATTGAATCGAATAGAAAACCGATTTGAATTGAATTGAATAGAAAACCGATTTGAATTGAATCGAATAGAAAACCGATTTGAATTGAATCGAATAGAAAACCGATTTGAATTGAATCGAATAGAGAACCGATTTGAATTGAATCGAATAGAGAACCGATTTGAATTGAATCGAATAGAGAACCAATTTGAATTGAATCAAATAGAAAACGAATTTGAATTGAATCGAATAGAAAAAAAATTTGAATTGAATCGAATAGAAAACAAATTTGAATTGAATTGAATAGAAAACGAATTTGAATTGAATTGAATAGAAAACGAATTTATAAGGAAAAATTCAATTTTGATTTGAATTGGAAATGGAAGTTGAAATGTTTTTGAAACGAATTCAAAACTATTTATAAAATTCGTTTTGAATAGAAATCGACGAAATATATATTATATATATTATATATATAATATAATGGCCTGAATAGAACGCGCCGCGCCACGACAGTTCGTGAATTTCGACCATTTATTTCAAACGGACATTACGGGAGATCCGACCATCGGATTCTCCTAAAACCGGAACCGTTGGGTTCGTATCAAAAAGAGCTTTCTAACGAATATTAGAAATTTGAAATCTAACGGTTGGATATGTAGTTACGTCCAAATCAAATTTGAAAAAGGTCGTTGTAAGTGCAGTTCGATGGCCACTGTTGGAAATCGATTGTACGGGCCTTAATAAAATTATTAAAAATAGTAATAATTTGTGTAAAATCATAAGAAATGATTTGGGAAAAATTGGGGTGAAAAACTCCATATTTGAAAAGATAAAAATGGATTTTTATCGAAATGAACTAGTTTTGAACTAAATTTAAAACCCAATTATTTTTTAATAAATAAATTAGATTTAAAAAGGGGTTTTAAATAATCGGAATTTCTAATATATTTGATTGGATTTGAAATGGGTTTATCGTGAATGGTGTTTTAAATAACACTAGTTCTTTAACCCGATAACAAATAGAATGTGATTTGGGTTTGTCGTGAACTGTGTTTTAAATAACACCTAGTTCTTTAACCCAGTAAAAGGAGTTTTAACGAATCTGCAATTAGGTTGAATTGTGAATCTATAATCTAAATTATCAAATTTAGAAATGAGCGAGAATGGAGTATCGCCAGTTTTGCTCCAAAGCGATAGTTAAATCTTTAATAAGATTTGAGCGTGAAATGGTAGTTAATTTTACCGATAACACCATAGTATTAGATATGGAGTATTACCAGTTTTGCTTCATGGGATGAATAGGTTGGGATTGGGAAATAAAATAAATAATTACTTCGTTGTGGTTCGCTAATCTCGACTAGTTTGGAAAACCATAATTTGGTTTGAAATGACATCCAAAGGAAGATTAAAGGATAAATTTTAAGGAATTTATCTTGGATAAAATTAATGGGAACTTTTCCCTGAGAATATGAATTGGAATGAGGCATATGTTGTGTTTGTGTAACATTTGTTTTAATATACGCGGGTTGTTCGGAAAGGCCGGGTTTACACCCATTCTGAATAACCGATTCGACGATATGTCGAAGATGAAGACGGTGGTTGAAGACCGGAAGTCTTCACATCGTTTGGATAATTACTAACGATCCTGATTGGGCAGTACACCCAAGAGGATGGAAATAGTTGGTGGTCGTCCAGACGTACTTGGAGATGGATGGATATGCGAGGAAAGTGCCTCCGGTTTCGTTCAGACCCAGAACGGACTTGTAAATGGATTGTGTGTCTGACATTGGATTTTATTCTATGTTGATTGAATTTTATTAAATATACATCTGTTTGGCGGCGGAGAATTTATTCTTTTGCTTAACGCCCTTCTCTGAGACGTACGAGCTCAGAGGTTGTATATCGATGGACATCAGTCGCATGGCATGAATTGCCTGTGTGGCACGCTAAGATGCAATGATCAAGGCTTTTGTTGAAAAGCAGAGTCTTGTGGTTGATGATCAAAGCACGGCCTACATGGCAGCTTTGTGTATAACGTGAATTCGCGAGCCTCACACCTCGGTACGAGTCAAAAACGGGATATGGACTGCAGGGAGAGCACGACGTTTCTTTCTAGCTTTGGTGGTGTCAGTGACTTACCAGCCCTGACATTTATATACTTTTCACCTTTGTGGTTGTTGGATGAGGCGCCTCGATTTTAGGTCTGTAAGGACCGGGAAACGTGTGTTCAGGAATTGCCAATCCTCTAACGTAAGTGAGGACCGGCCCTGAAGCATCCAGGGGTTGCCCAGAGTGCGTAGCCCTGAGACATTTGCTAGAGTGTCTCGAACGCGGAGAGGAGCTTGCCCCTTGCCTCGACTCATGACGGAATCCAATTTCCAATATGAGATATTGCGGTTTTAATTGTAGAACTAGTATGGCGACATAGTAGATGGTAGCTATGCCGCCTATGATTGAAATTGTTTTGACACTATACACTTATTATAGTATCAAATGATTTGTTTTAAACGTACCAAGCATGTTTGGCTATTATAAGGGAAAACCCTATCCTCCGGCTTGCGTTGCATTGTGTGATGGGACCTGGGTCTTATAATAGCTTCATTTTTCGAAAAAGCATTGCGTTTTTTATTCTATGCACCGGTATTCTTGGGAGGAAACCCGTTCCGTGTTATATGGCGTGGTCCCTTGAATTACTCTCTTTTAAAGTAAAGTTTTAAATAACTGTTTTAGTTCTCACACCAGTCACATGACTGACCTGGAGTTTATTGTTTTAACCTAAACTCTGGGTGCCCCTATTTTCCGCACGGGCAGCTAGTAGTTTTGGTTTTGCATATTTATATTCACAGGATCCTGGTTTACAGCTGGAATGATATCCGGAAGGCTCTGTATCCGTATATCACCTTCAGTTGTGCTTTGTATTATTTTTCCGCTGCTATGTAATTTATTGTAATCTCTGATATTTATCGAATGTAATTTATTCATTTATACTCTGTATATTCTTGTATCTGATGGAATTATTGTAATATACAATGAAATGTTCTTCCGTCTGCGTTCTTTTGTGTGTTGTTCTCAAGGTAATCCGGGCTTTCCTTCACGGGGAAGAAACGGGTTATCACACCATAAGTCCTCCCCTTCCCTTTTTCTTTTTTTTATTTATGATTTAACTTGTTTTTTTTATTCTGAAAAATAAAAAATGGTATTTTTACTGAAAATAAAATTTGTTTTTTTTATAGAAAAGATTTCATTTTTATATTGAGAAATGTGAGATTTTTACATAGAGAAAGGTGAGATTTTTACGTAGAGAAAGGTTAGATTTTTATATGGAGAAGGATTATATTTTTAACATAATAAAAATATGATTTTTATTATATATATGGCGAAGTAAAATTATGGTTTTTATACAAAGTGATTTATAAAAATATAAATTTTATATAGCAAGACGCATAATAAAAATATAATTTTTATTATATAAACGTTAGCAGATAAAAAGAGTAGATTTCTATAATTAAAAAGATTTAATTTTTTAGAACCATAGAGATTTGATTTTTATATAATAGAGAATATAAAAATAGTATTTTTATATATGTAGCGAATTAAAAATCTGATTTTTATAAATATAGCGAAGTGATAAAATGCGATTTTTATCCATGTAGCGGTGAAATAATAATGTGATTTTTATATAGGAAGCGAATTAAAAATACAACTTTTAATATAAGCTATGTGAAACAGATGTCGTTGAAAACGCGGTGAAGGACACAACGTGCGGGAAACAAATTCAAACCGTTCAGAAATAAAGAATGGAGGAGTGGATCCCAAAGGTGAGAACTTCTCACTTTAATTTATTTTCAAGTTAAAAATATAAACTAAAATGTAGATGGTGCTTAGCAACACCCGACACCCGTCGTCCACAGACCATGGACGACTTGTTTGTTTGATTGTTGTGAAAATTGTTTGTGGTGTGAAATGGACTGAATAAAATATTCGTATGTTGAAATAAATATTTTATAGTTAAAAATATAATTTTTAACGTGTATATGAATAAAATAAATATTCATTTACAAATTGGACAATTTGTATTTGTACACACATTTGACTGATATGGTTGGGACGATATATTTTACACATCGCCCAACTACACAAATAAATCCGTGTTTGTTGTTTGAGAACCCCTCACTGGTATTGGGATGATATTTGATGTACACTAATCCCAATTGTTTAGTTGTATGTCCATCGATTGGTTGACAGACCGTTATAAGCATTAAATATATATATTTAATGCTTATGCAGTTGTGTAGTGCACTCTGGATGAAGGTTGATTGTTTATCATTGCTGTTATGTACATGTGTGTATGAAATCCATATAAATAACATTATATGGTAATTGGTTGTGTCTGATTCCAGTTCAGAAAGAATGGATATTTTAAAATAATGAAAATTTTAAAATAATATTCAGTAAAAAAATCAAGATCTGATTTTGATGTCTGATTGGGATGGACACAAATATATTTAAATTTATAGCTGTGTTGATTAGATATGCGCCATTTTGACGCGAACAATGTTTGTATCGATTTTATTCATTTCTATAATGAATATCGAAAAGGAAGTGATTTCAAAATCTAATGTTTTGAAAATACTGTCATTTATATATCGATGATATGGAATATTCAATTTTGATTTAAACTGAATATGAAGTCGAAATCATTTTGAAAACGAATTTAAAACGATTTATAAAATAAGTTTTAAATGGAAATCAATGAAATATATATAATATATATTATATATATATAGTGGCCTGAATAGAACACACCGCGCCGTGGCAGTTCGCGAATTTCGACCATTGACATCGAACAGACATTACGGGAGGTCCGACCGTCGGATTCTCCTAAAACCTGAACCGTTGGGTTCGTATTGAAAAGAGATTTCCAAAGAATATTAGAGATTTGAAATCTTACACTTGGATTTGGAATTATGTCCAAATAAAATTTGGAAAAGGTCGCTGTAAGTGAAGTTCGATGACCGTTTATGGAAACCGACTATAAGGGCCTTAATAAAATTATTAAAAAAAATCGATAATTTGTGTAAAATCATAATAAATGAATTAGAAAGAAATGGGATGAAAAATTCAATATTTGTAAAGATAAAAATACATTTTTGTCGAAATGAACTAGGATAATAATCCAATATTTTTAAATAAATGAATTGAATTTGAAATGGTTTTAAAAATAACCAGAATTTCCAATATATGAATTGGAATGGATTTGAATCGAAATTATCTTCGGAGTATTTCGATATTAGATTCCGTGATTATACGGACATTGTGGAGGAATTTGGAAGATATATATATATATATATATATATATATATATATCGTTATTTGTAACAACCCGTAAAATCTGAACCAATTAAAAAAATTTAAATTGGCTATTTTAGTGGATTTAAAATAGGAACCAATTTAAAAATTTTAAATTGGCTATTTTAGTGGATTTTAAATATTTAAAATAAGTATTTTAAATAATAACAACGAAAAGTAAGTTTGAATCGACGTTTGAAAATAAATATAATTAATTCTAATTATAAACAAGGCCTGAAATGGCGCGGTAGTTTCAAAATTTGAATTCAAACTTTGAGTGGCTGTACAGGGTGGAAAACAAACCGGATTTTAGTGAAACCAAAAATATTTAAATCTGTTAGCGAATATCTTTCTAATGAATCTGAAAAATCGAAGTTTCGTAGCGGGAAGCAAAAGTTATGGCCAAACAAATTTTCAGAAAGGTCGCTATTGAGTTTATATAGCCCGTGAAAATGGCCATTTTGCAAACGACCTCAGAATTCGACGAAACCACTTTTGTTGGATCCGGGATGTCAAATTGTTGCTAGGTTTCAAATTTCATAATTTTTGAAGCTAGTATGTGAGCGTGGCAAATGAAAATGTGTTTGGTCGATTTCTATTAAATTGGATCGACCAGAAAAGGGCCATTTTTCTAACGGTCTCAGAATTTGACGAAACAAGATTTATTATGACACGACCCGAACTTCCCTGTGAAGGAAAGCACGGATAGCGTTGAGAACAGGACAAAATAGAACGCAGACGGAAGAACATTTCAATGTATATTACAACAATTCCATCAGATACAATAATATAAAAAGTATAAATGAATAAATTACATTCGATAAATATCAGAGATTACAATAAATTACATAGCAGTGGAAAAATATACTAAATACAACTGAAAGTGATACACGGATACAGAGCTTTCCGAGCATCGTTCCAGCTGTTAATCAAGACCCTGTGAATATAAATCTGCAAAACAAAAACTACTAGCTGCCCGTGCGGAAAATAGGGGCACCCAGAGTTTAGGTTAAAACAATAAACTCCAGGTCAGTCATGTGACTGGTGTGAGAACTAAAGCAGTTATTAATCTTTATTTTTAAAGTTAGGTAAATCAAGGGACCACGCCGTATAACACGGAACGGGTTTCCTCTCAAGAATACCAGTGCATAAAACAAACAGCGCAATGCTAAATAAAGAAAAATGAAGCTGTTATAAGACCCAGGTCCCATCACACAATGCAACGCAAGACGGAGGATAGGGTTTTTACCTTATAACAGCCAAAGCATGCTTGATACGTTTAAAACACATTATTTGATACTATTTTAAGGGTATAGTGTCAAAACAATTTCAATCATAAGTATCAATCATAGGCGGCATAGCTACCATCTACTATGTCGCCATACTAGGCTCTACAAATAAAACCGAAACACACGTATTGGAAATTGGATTCCGTCATGAGCCGAGGCAAGGGGCAAGCTCCTCTCCGATTCGAGACACTCTAGCAAATGTCTCAGGACCCCACTATGATCCTTGGATCTTCAGGGCCGGTCCTCTCTTACTTTTGAGGATTGGCAATTCCTGAACACACGTTTTGTAAGGACCCGTAACTTCCCCGTGAAGGAAAGAACGGATACTTTGAGAACAAGACAAAATAGAACGCATACGGAAGAACATTTCATTGTTATTACAACAATTCCATCAGATACAAGAATATACAGAGTATAAATGAATAAATTACATTCAACAAATATCAGATTTACAATAAATTACATAGCAGCGGAAAAATATACAAAACACAACTGAAAGTAATACACGGATACAAAGCTTTCCGAGCATCGTTCCAGCTGTAAATCAGGATCCTGTGAATATAAATCTGCAAAACCAAAACTACTAGCTGCCCGTGCGGAAAATAGGGGCACCCAGAGTTTAGGTTAAAACAATAAACTCCAGGTCAGTCATGTGACTGTGTGAGAACTAAAACAGTTATTCAAAACTTTACTTAAAGATAGTAATTCAAGGGACCACGCCGTATAACACGGAACGGGTTTCCTCCCAAGAATACTAGTGCATATAAAAACAACGCAATGCTTTTTGGAAAAATGAAGCTATTATAAGACCTAGGTCCCATCACACAATGCAACGCAAGCCGGAGGATAGGGTTTTCCCTTATAATAGCCAAACATGCTTAGTACGTTTAAAACAAATCACTTGATACTATAATAAGTGTATAGTGTCAAAACAATTCAATCATAAATATCAATCATAGGCGGCATGGGTACCATCTATCATGTCGCCATACTAGTTCTACAAATAAAACTGCATATCACGCATTGGAAATTGGATTTCCGTCATGAGTCGAGGCAAGGGGCAAGCTCCTCTCCGCGTTCGAGACACTCTAGCAAATGTCCCAGGACCCCACTATGATCCTTGGATCTTCAGGGCCGGTCCTCTCTTACTTTTGATGATTAGTTATTCCTGAACACACGTTTCCCGGTCCTTACAGACCTATATCCGAGGCGCCTCGCATTCCAACAACCACACAGGTGAAAAGTATATAAATGTCAGGGCTGGTAGGTCACTGACACCACCCTAGCTAGAAAGAAACGTCGTGCTCTCCCTGCAGTCACTATCCCGTTTTTGACTCATACCGAGGTGTGAGGCTCGCGAATTCACGTTATACACAAAGCTACGCCACACAGGCCGTGCTTTGATCATCAACCACAAGACTTTGCTTTTCAACAGAAGCCCTGATCAATTGCCACTTACGCGTGCCACATTGGCAATTCACTCTATGCGACTGATGTCCATCGATATACAACCTCTGAGCTCGTACGTCTCAGAGAAGGGCGTTAAGCAAGAGAATAAATTCTCCGCCGCCAAACAGATGTATATTTAATAGAGATCAATCAACACAGAATAAAATCCAATGTCAGACACACAATCCATTTACAAGTTCGTTCTGGGTCTGAACGAAACCGGAGGCACTTTCCTCGCATATCCATCCATCTCCAAGTACGTCTGGAAGATCACCAACTGATTCCCTCATCTTGGGTGTACAGCCCAATCAAGATCATCAGTAATCACCCAAACGATGTGAAGACTTCCGGTCTTCAACCACCGTCTTCATCTTCGACATCTCGTCGAATCGGTTATTCAGAATGGGTATAACCCGGCCTTTCTGAATAGCCCACGTATATGATAAACAAATTGTTACACAAACACAACAAACGCCTCATTCCAATTCAGCATATTCTTTTATTCACCAAAATCACATTCTTAGGGAAAAATTCCCATTAATTTTATCAAAGATAAATTCTTCTAAATTTATTCTTTAATCCTCCTTTGGATATCATTTCAAACTAGTCAGGATTAACGAACCACACCGAAGTAATTATTTATTTTATTTCCCAATCCCAACCTATATATCCCATGGAGAAAACTGGTAATACTCCACATCTAACACCACGGTGTTATCGGTAAAATTAATTACCATTTCACGTTCAAATCTAATTAAAGATTTAACTATCGCTTTGGAGCAAAACTGGTGGTACTCCATTCTCGATCACCTTTCAGATTTGATAATTTAAATTATCAATTCACATTTTTAATCTAATTAAAGATTCATTAAAACTCCACTTTGTTTTAATCTTTTCAAAAATCAACATCTTGCCTTTAACTGGGTTAAAGAACCAATGTCATCTAAAACACGATTCACGATAAACCCAAATCACATTTGATATTAAATACAAGGCTCTGAATAGAAAATATATCGGCTTATATTCAATATCAAATTCTGAAACCAACATATATCATATTGGAAATAACGATATAAAATATATCTTTCAAATTACCATAACAATATCTGTATAGTCTTGAAATCCAACATCGAAATATCCCGAAGATAATTTCGATTCAACTCCAGTCCAATCCACGTATTGGGAATATTGATTATTTTTAAAATCACTTTCAAATTCAATTTATTTATTTCACAAATAAATTGATTTTAATTCTAGTTCAAAACTAGTTCATTTCGACAAAAATCTATTTTTATCATTTCAAATGTGGAATTCTTCATCCCAGTTCTTTCCAATTCACATATTATGATTTTACACAAATTATTAATATTTTTAATAATTTTATCAAGGCCCGTACAGTCGATTTCCAACAACGGCCATCGAACTGCACATACATCGACCTTTTCAAATTTGATTTGGACATAATTCCAAATCCAACCGTTAGATTTCAAATTTCTAATATTCATTGGAAAGCTCTTTTCGATACGAACCCAACGGTTCCGGTTTTAGGAGAATCTGACGGTCGGATCTCCCGCAACGTCTATTCGAAGTCAATGGTCGAAATTCACGAACTGCCGCGGAGCGGCGCGTTCTATTCAGGCCATTATATATATAATATATATATTATATATATTTCGTCAATTTCCTTTTAAAACGTATTTTATAAATCGTTTTAACTTCGTTTCAAAACCATTTCAACACTATTTCAATTTCTAATCAAAACTGAATATTTTATATCATTACTATATAAATGATAATATTTTCAAAACGTTATATTTTGAAATCACTTCTTTTCTATATTCATTATAAAAATGAATATAATCGATATAAATATCGTTCACGTCAAAATAGCGCAACTCTAATCAACACGGCTTTATATTTTTCAATAAATCCGTTATTCTATTCAACAAATGAATATTTATTCCATTCAACACATGAATCTATATTTCTTCCAACACCTGACTAATCTCAACACATGAGTACTGTCAACACATCACTATTTTTGTTATGTAAAATATTTTATAAAACTATGGTATCTATCGTTTGATTTTTAATTAGACTTCTACTGGGAAGTAGTACTAATTTTAAATATGATAAAGATGTGAATTTTATTATTAAAATATTACACTCAACACATGAATAGTTTCAACACATGATCATCGTCAACACATGACTATTTTTATATTCAACACATGAATTTTCTTTTATAATATTCATTATTTTCCCGATTGGAATGAGGCCCAATCAATCACCATATAACGTTAATTATATGGATTCCATACAACACATGTATATAATAGCATTGAAAAATAATCAATCATCAACCAAAGTGCACTACACTGTATAAGCATCAAATATAGATATCTTACGCTTACACAGTCTGTCGACCAATCGATCGACAATAATTAAATAATTGGGATTAGTGTACGCCAAATATCATCCCAACACCCGTGTGGGGTTTCAAACCAACAAACACATATTTTTGTTTGTGCAGTTGGGCGATGTGTAAAATTTATCGACCCAATCAATATCAGTCAAATCAGTGTATATAAACAAATCGGTCGATTTGTTTATAAATATTTATTTCTTTTCAGAAGAGTTTTATGCCGTTTCTTAACACGTTAAAAATTATATTTTTAACGTTAAAAATATTTATTTCAACACTTTACTATTTTTAACTAACACTTTTTATTTTTCAAAATTTCGGCAGCATAACGGCACGATACTAGAAACGGGACGAGGCCTAGCCTTATCCCCGGTCTAGTGAAGGCCCACGCCATTCACACATCAATCAAGTCCATTCAATTCACCAAACAATTCAATTCAAACCAAATAATCTAACCAACTACACAACCAAACAATTAAACAAACAAGCCATCCATGGTCTGTGGATGACGGGTGTCGGGTGCTGCTAAACACCGTCTACATCCTAGTATATATATATATAACTAGAAAAAGAGATTTTGAGTGAGAAGTTCTCACCGACTAGCTAAATCCATCGCCACGACTCTTCTTATGTAGAAAATCTTGTCGTTCTCGCCTTTTGTCACTTTCGTTGCCCGTAGCCGTTTTTTTCTAACGCCCGGATTCGCTGTTTGGGTCCTAGAATTTGCAAACGAGCTTCAATCTTCACACCAACTTTTTTTCTAGCACAAGCACGCCATTCTGAACAACTTTTGCCTAGTGGTCTTCTTGCCGAAAATGTGCCATTTCGCCGGAAATCGCGAAAAGACAGCATTTTGACAGTGTTTGATCAGCAGACTTCGGACGCGTTTTCCCGACAACTCCGCAATGCAAAATAGGACTTACCATATACCAAATCGAAGAGAATTTCGTGCTCTACAACTTTGTTCTTGAGGAACTTTGGCTAGAAACGCACGGTTTGGGAGTTATTCGCGAAATACGGTCAGGGACTTATTTGCAAAACGGGCGATTTTGGTGAAAATGGGTTTTTGGGTGTAGCGGGGCCCACGGCTGGAATTGAGGGGGCTGGAGGGGGGGCGCCGACCTGATGGACGTGGGGGAGGGTGTGGGTGGCGGTGGTGGGGCCCGTGGTGGCCGCGGTGGTGGTGTTTGGGTGTAGGGGCTTAGGGTTTGCAAATGGAGAGAGGAGGAGGAAGAGGAAGAGGAGGGGAGGAAGAGGAGGGGGTGCGGCGGCCGGAGGGAGGCTGGTGGTGGGCGGTGGAGGTGGGGCAGCGGTGGTGGTGGAGGAGGAGGCCATTTTTGAGTTTTTGTGGAGGAAGGAGGAAAAGTGAATTTATGAAATAGAAAAGGAGGAAAAGTGATTATATGTTAGTTTCTCGCGTATCGCCCGAACACAAACGATCTCCGATGGCCGCGGATTTCGGACACGAGATAGTAGACGTGAAGACGAGTCCAACGAAACAAGTTTCGTCGAATTCCGAGTTCGTTTGACTGTCCGTTAAAAATCACAAAAATGCTCAGATAAGCTCTAAAAATGCGATTTTGGCGCACCTTTTCTTCTCGCACGCTCACATGCTAACTCAAAAAATCATGCCCATTATTGGACCATACGAATCCAGAAAAAAAAGTAGAATCGAATTCCGAGTTCGTATCAGTAATGTTCCTTTGTAAAATGACTACTCGCTTTACCCTGAACTGTTTTAGCTCGCACGGCCACATACTAACTCCGTTCGACGCGCCATTTGGAACTCAAAAATGATTTGTCATTGTGAATCCATAAAAATTTATCTCGTCGAATTCTGAGCTCGTATGCAAAATTTCACTTTTTCAGGGCTATGTTTTGTTAACTGAACAACTCCAGCCCATAACCACTATTCTGGATATCAGAATATATCGAAGCTTATACTTTTCGGAGTTCTAAACGGCATTTTGAACTCAATGGAAGTGGTTTCGAGTCCAAATTCATCCGTACGCAAAATATGACTTTTTGGGCCATGTATAATTTACATAGCGACTATTCTGAATTTTCAACTGGGCATAACTTTTGATTCCCGCTATGAAATTTCGATTTTTCGGATTCGTTGGAAAGATATTCACCAATAGATTCTAATATTTTCAGTTTCACTAAAATCCGGATTGTTTTGCACCCGGTACATTCAATTGAAGTTTGAAATCGAATTATCGAACTACCGCGCCATTTTCAATTCTATTTATAATTATATATAATTATTATATTCTAACGACGACGTATATAAATATATACGTCGAATTCCATTCAAAATAAATTTCTCGTCGATATTATTTAAAATAATTCATTTTAAATATTCAAAATTCGTTAAAATTGCCAAAATAAAAATTTTAAACTGGCTCAGAATTTCCGGGTTATTACACGTTTCCCGGTCCTTACAGACCTATATCCGAGGCGCCTCGCATTCCAACAACCACACAGGTGAAAAGTATATAAATGTCAGGGCTGGTAGGTCAATGACACCACCCTAGCTAGAAAGAAACGTCGTGCTCTCCCTGCAGTCACTATCCCGTTTTTGACTCATACCGAGGTGTGAGGCTCGCGAATTCACGTTATACACAAAGCTACACCACGCAGGCCGTGCTTTGATCATCAACCACAAGACTTTGCTTTTCAACAGAAGCCTTGATCAATTGTCACTTACGCGTGCCACACTGGCAATTCACTCCATGCGACTGATGTCCATCGATATACAACCTCTGAGCTCGTACGTCTCAGAGAAGGGCGTTAAGCAAGAGAATAAATTCTCCGCCGCCAAACAGATGTATATTTAATAAAGATCAATCAACACAGAATAAAATCCAATGTCAGACACATAATCCATTTACAAGTTCGCTCTGGGTCTGAACGAAACCGGAGGCACTTTCCTCGCATATCCATCCATCTCCAAGTACGTCTGGACGATCACCAACTGATTCCCTCATCCTGGGTGTACAGCCCAATCAAGATTATCAGTAATCACCCAAACGATGTGAAGACGTCCGGTCTTCTACCACCGTCTTCATCTTCGACATCTCGTCGAATCGGTTATTCAGAATGGGTATAACCCGGTCTTTCTGAATAACCCACGTATATAATAAACAAATGTTACACAAACACAATGAACACCTCATTCCAATTCAGAATATTCTTTTATTCACAAAATCACATTCTTAGGGAAAGGTTCCCATTAATTTTATCAAAGATAAATTCTTCTAAATTTATTCTTTAATCTTCCTTTGGATATCATTCCAACCTAGTCGGGATTAACGAACCACACCGAAGTAATTATTTATTTTATTTATTTTATTTCCCAGTCCCAACCTATATATATCCCATGGAGAAAACTGGTAATACTCCACATCTAACACCACGGTGTTATCGGTAAAATTAATTACCATTTTACGTTCAAATCTAATTAAAGATTTAACTATCGCTTTGGAGCAAAACTGGTGATACTCCACTCTCGATCTCTTTTCAAATTTGATAATTTAAATTATCAATTCACATTTTAATCTAATTAAAGATTCATTAAAACTCCACTTAGTTTTAATCTTTTCAAAAATCAACATCTTGTCTTTAACTAGGTTAAAGAACCAATGTCATCTAAAACACGATCCACGATAAACCCAAATCACATTTGATATTAAATACAAGGCTCTGAATAGAAAATATATCGGCTTATATTCAATATCAAATTCTGAAACCAACAAATATCGTATTGGAAATAACGATATAAAAAATCTTTCAAATCCACATAACAATATTTGTATAATCACTAAATCCAACATCGAAATATCCCGAAGATAATTTCGATTCAACTCCAGTCCAATCCACGTGTTGGGAATATTGATTACTTTTAAAATCACTTTCAAATTCAATTTATTTATTTCAAAAATAAATTGATTTTAATTCAAGTTCAAAACTAGTTCATTTCGATAAAAATCTATTTTTATCTTTTCAAATGTGGAATTTTTCAACCCAATTTTTCCCAAATCATTTCTTATGATTTTACACAAATTATAGATATTTTTGATAATTTTATCAAGGCCCGTACAGTCGATTTCCATCAACGACCATCGAACTGCACTTACAGCGACCTTTTCCAAATTTGATTTGGACATAATTCCAAATCCAACCGTTAGATTTCAAATTTCTAATATTCATTGGAAAGCTCTTTTCGACACGAACCCAAAGGTTCCGGTTTTAGGAGAATCCGACGGTCGGATCTACCGCAATGTCCGTTTGAAATAAATGGTCGAAATTCACGAACTACCGCGGCGCGGCGCGTTCTATTCAGGCCATTATATATATATATATATAATATATATTGTAACGACCCGGATTTTCGGCGACTTTGGTTATCGACGTAAGCACGACGTCGATAACCAAACCATCGAAAAATCCCGGTACTTAATGAAAGAAATTAGAAGGTGAGAATAGATAAGATAGAAACTTAGAATAGAAGAAGAAGAAGAACACAACATCAGAGTAACACGAACCTCACAACGGAACGAATAACATATAATAGATAACATATCTTTGAAATATAACAGTTATGTATACAATAGCACTTATCAGAGTACAGCACTTACAACACAGCGGAAATAACTATAGCTATATGATCTTAAAGCCTCCTGCTCCATGCTCTTCCAGTATATCTGTAAATTCCTGACTACTTGACTGCCCGTACAAAATTAGGCACCCAAGAGTTTAGGGGAAACAAAACAAATAAACTCCGGGTCAGTCATGGGACTGGTATGAGTAAAACAGTTTAAACAGGTATATGAACAAGTAAACGATATCTTATAAGACCACGCCGCAGAACGGAACGGGTTTTTCCCTTATGAGAATCCAAAATATCTTTATATCAAAAACCTTTTGATATTAATATAATGTCTATGTACAAATAGATATCAACTAGCAGAAACGCTTTCATCTCACGTTCTACATATATAGTATATAATCAAAACCGCAAGCACGTATTGGGTAATGGATTTCCAACTATGACAAGGTATGGAATCACCTTCCGATCAGTGTACTTTAGGAACGATACACTGGAGTTCAACAAGAACATCTTGTAACTCAGCCACACATGACCGACCACTCATTTTGCTTGAGTGTATCGAATGTATATCACCAACGGTTGGGATCAGCAACCGTTCCCGTATATATATGGGATAACATTGATAGATTTAAGAAACAAATGAATATTCTCTAGATAGGTGATTTTACACCCTACTTCGGTGCGACCGACTTAGCCATGTTGCCTGCCCGATTTCTGTCATTTACCGGTTGATGAGGCTAGAAGCTACGCTTTATCATCACATCAGATTCACTTCGAATGCCACATTGTCAGATCCATCAGAATCACTAATTAATGTCTACAACCATACATTACGTGTTAGCTAAAAGAAGTTTCCTTCTCCGCTTCCACTCTTGGTATAGTTGAAGAAATCAATGTACGTGATCGTCTGGAAATACTATGTCAGACATCCATCTTCATTCACTTAGAAATGTCACATCGTCATACCCGCCAAATCACAAATTGACTTATCCAAAAATAACACGGGTATACAGCTAAGAGAAACGAATTCCTCCGCCACCAAACGTGAATAAGTTTGAACAGATCAACTTACGCGATCCACTGGATATACTCTGTCAGACCTTCGTCCATACAAGTTGTCCTGGGACTGGACAAACCGAAGGCACTATTCTGTAAACAGGATAGCCCTTGCATTTTTCTCCGTCTTCAATTATCTTTGGCATATATGATTCGCGACGCTTATGCCAACACAGAGTGGTTCTTTGGATAATAATCCAACCGGTCTCTCCATATTAACAACGTTAAAATGGTCAAAACTTCGATAGTCGGTGAGTTAACTATCAAAGAAAAACAAGTGTGCAAACAACGATATTATTTCCAGATGGAAATTATATCGAACAAACATCATTTAACATTAATCTCTTTAGTTCATTTATTTACTTATCTCCTGTTTCCCTATATTCTAAATTCTTATTTTCTTTTATCAGAAAACATTTCTGATTCTCGTTTGGAAAACATTTCCAAAACTCCTTTACGATCAAACCTTACCATTTCTTAGTTAAGAAGGAAGTCACTCAAGTTGGGGTATAATTACCTCTCAGACCTTAACTGAACAACGTTATAACTTCGAAATGGTCAAAGTTTATCTTTTAATCTTTAACAACTTCTTTACGCCTTTCTCGGATCCAATTTTACTAATCCACTTCTATATTTAAAACATTGGTTATAACGATAACGTTATAATCCCTACTTTCGAATTATCTAACTTTAATTATAACTTCTATTCTTATTAGTGAATAATTAACCTAACACTTATTTATTTATAAATAAATAAAATTCTATTTTAGACACTGGAAAGTATAAGTACTTTCCCGAATTCGATATAATCGAATTTGCCGATTAACTCTCTTCGAGAAATCTCTATTTGATTAACTCTTCTTCGAATAACCTATATTCGATTAACTTCTTCCTTTTCAAATATCTCATATTTAAAAATCTTACTTTCGAATAAACTATATTCGAAAATCTCTTCGATGAAACTACCATCGATAACTCATTTCGATGAAACTAACATCGATAACTCCTTTCGATGAAACTAACATCGATAACTCCTTTCGATGAAATTAACATCGATTTATTTAACTCGACGAACTTAACTCGACTAACTTAACTTGACTCGACTAACTCGACTTACTTGGTTCGACCAATTCGATTCGATTAACTAGGCTCGACTAACTTGGCCGAACCACCTGATCAACTCAACTTATTTAACTTAACTGGTTTTACTTGGTTTGACTAACTCAGTTTATTAACTCGACTGACTAATTCAACTCGATTAACCTAACTTGATTTACTTATCTCGATTAACTGAACTAATCACTTTGATTAACTCGACTAATTCACTTTGGTTAACTTAACCAATTCACTTAACTAATTCACTTAGTTTAGCTTAACTAATTCACTTAACTCCTGTCGAATAAACTATATTCGATAACTCCTCTAACTCTATTCGAATAAACTATATTCGATTAACTCTTTTTCCTTTATTCGAATAAACTATATTCGATTAACTCTTTTTCCTTTATTCGAATAAACTATATTCGATTAACTCTTTTTCCTTTATTCGAATAAACTATATTCGATTAACTCTTTTTCCTTTATTCGAATAAACTATATTCGATTAACTCTTTTGATTTAACTCTATTCGAATAACTAATTCGATTAACTAACTTCGAATACCATATTTGATTAACTAACTTCGAATACCATATTTGATTAACTAACTTTCGAATACCATATTCGATTAACTAACTTCGAATACCATATTCGATTAACTAACTTCGAATACCATATTCGATTAACTAACTTCGAATACCATATTCGATTAACTAACTTAGAATACCATATTCGATTAACTAACTTCGAATACCATATTTGATTAACTAACTTTCGAATACCATATTCGATTAACTAACTTCGAATGCCATATTCGATTAACTAACTTCGAATACCATATTCGATTAACTAACTTCGAATACCATATTCGATTAACTAACTTCGAATACCATATTCGATTAACTAACTTCGAATACCATATTCGATTAACTAACTTCGAATACCATATTCGATTAACTAACTTCGAATACCATATTTGATTAACTAACTTTCGAATACCATATTCGATTAACTAACTTCGAATACCATATTCGATTAACTAACTTCGAATACCATATTCGATTAACTAACTTCGAATACCATATTCGATTAACTAACTTCGAATACCATATTCGATTAACTAACTTCGAATACCATATTCGATTTACTTTATTCACTTTATAAAGATTTCCTTTTTAACAACGTTTTATTCATTTGAAAAGATTTACTTTTAAATAATGGTTCTACACTTTAAAAAAATGATTTCCTTTTTATAATGTTCCCTTTCCACTTCTATTTGTAAATGTTTTACAAATATTTCCTTTTCAAATTTATTCTTGAAATATTCTAACTCCTTAAATTCCCGGGAAAATTCGCCATAACCTCTTTTGTATCGGGAGCATCGGGAAAATCCCCAAACTCGCCACACAGGCCTTTCCATTCAAAAAGAAATGTTTTGAATTTATTTCCTTTTAAAATATCTCCTATTTACAAATATTCCCATTTATAAATATTCCTTATTTATAAATATTCCAATTTATAAATATCTCTTATTTATAAATATTCCAATTTATAAATATTCAGTTTTCAATATCACTTTGAAAATTCCCTTATCTACATTCCGGTATGTTATGGTATCCAATCATATCAAATCACGATGTTCAATATCGTCCATACACACACAATCAACAACAGGTTATAATTCACATCATATATCAAAATATATGAAAAACAATAAAATAACTGTTGAGGAATCCAGTCGGATTCCTCCAACCTGTTTCCCTGCATCCATAGATGTTACACAACATGTTTGCCATCACTTTCAGTTCAATATGAATTATTCTGATAAACAGAATCAATATATAACTATCTAACTGTTTATATTATATATATATATATATAATATTTCATTTAACTGACTAGCAGTTCAATCAACAATCAACACACAGTAAATCAGACAAATTTCAAACAGTTCTAAAGATACAACATGAAATTATAAACTGTTTAGAGTTGGTGAGATTTACTCACATTGGACTGTTATCGTTAAAAACGATTAACTGTCTTTGATTTAAACGGACAATTTATTTTGCCATAAATTCATACGAGCTCGAATCCACTTCCAGTCAGCTTCGTTGTGAAGCTCTCGTCCATACGGTCCTAACGTGACTGACCGTTCTGAATTCTGATACAGTATGCGATAGTTATGATCTATGCAAGCTATGCGAATAATTTGAATTTAAATAAAACTTAAAACAAATTTCATTTGGGCTTTTACCCCTTCACTTTAGGCCCACCCTCCTTTTCAAATACCCAGACCCGAATGAACAGCCTTCTTCCCCAAATCTAAAATTTCCGTCGCTCCCAGTAAACAGTCTCACCCTTTGCCGAACTTCACCGCCTTCCAACTCCTCCTCCACTTCATTAAATCCCAAACCAACGTTACCAAGTTCTTCTCCTACCAAATCTCTATCGCCCTACCTCAAAAACATCTAACTCGCTCACTGTGTCCCTACTATGATGTCGCACTGGTACCTTACACTACCGAACGTTTTGTTCCTCAAACACTTCGAAAACTCGCAGCTAGGTGCCACTTAACCCCATAAACTCATCTACGCCATTCGATTCATGAATCAGCACTCCAATCCTTCACAACCCCAAACCCTAGCTCTACTGTCTAACTTTCGCACCCCAGAAACACCGATCGGGCTATGTATAAAGGATATGAATTCGAAGAGAAACTCCACAGGAGTTCGAATATACCATTTGTTGGATTTAAAGGATTTGATTTTAATTTCCTTTGATTTTCTTTGTTGCCATTTTCTCTTTCTGCTGTAATAAGAACAACGGCGGAAAAATGAGATGTTTGACTTTGAGAGAATGGAAATTAGGTTTAGGAAGGATGAAGTATATTTATAGGTAAAATTAAATATTTTAATATTCGAATTATAATCAACCGCTATGTGTATTGGTCTTCTAAAAATTCCTGTGACCACATACGATACCCAAAAGTAACGAAAACTGACATGCACCTAGAGTTTGACATTACGGTCCCAACGAAACTAGTTTCGTCGAATTCCGACTTCCTATGCTCACACAGCGTATTTTTAACCGTCAAAATACTGATTGTTTTACACTCTAAAAATCCGTACGGTCACACAGTGACTCTAAAAATCACGAAACTGGAAATCTAACAACTATTTGATATTGCGGATCCAACAAAACTGGTTTCGTCGAATTCCGACTTCGTTTGCAAAACCGGCTATTTTTAAAGCTCTGGATGACCCATTTAAATATATAAATATATTTAAATATAATTAAATTAAATATAATAAATTTATATTATCGTATATCTTCACATGTGATATCGTCCGACTCCAGAATATCATATCAGAATATACAGTTTGATATTTCAGATTCCCGATTACCTCGATATTCAGTTTTACATTGAAAAACCCTTTTATAACGTATATAAAGCGTTGCGAATTATAAAGGAATTCTACAGCGACTTTTCTGAAATTTGATTTGGACATATCTCAAAATCTACACGACGAAATCCTGATCTTTCTCTTCCACTAGAAAGATATACTCCACCAGCTCCACACGTTTCTTGTTTCACAGAAATCGGCTTAAAACGAATCCTGTACATTCAGTTGAAGTTCAAATCGCCAAATCGCGAACTGCAGCGCCATTTCAAGCTCGTTTTTAATTATAATATAATTATACGTTCAAACTATCGTCGATTGAATATATTCGTCAATATAATTCAACTCTAAGCTGAATTAAATCTAAGAGACGACCCCGATCACAGAATATTGTGATTTCCGATATTTTGATTATTTCTGAATTAAATATTTTATTAAATTATTTAATTTAATTAAATATTCCATATTATTTAATTAAACCCCTATATAATTAACTACATCACGATATATATAATTAAATAAATTAATTATAATACCTCTGACAAATGCGGGTCATTACATTCTTCCCCACTTAAAATAATTTCGTCCTCGAAATTGCTAAGTTAGAGGACGACCCTATCTATTGGAACTCCTAAGATTTGTTTACCCTTTATTTCTGATTTCAACTGAACCAATTTATCTCGACTAAAATATTTATTCATTCCGACTAACTAAAATTTTCAAAAATCCTGAAAATTTTCTAACACTTTAAATTTTCGGAAAATTTTGCCATAACCCCCTTTGTACAGCCCTATCGGTAAAACCACAACTCGCCTCTCTAGGCCTTCTCCAACCCAAAAGAAAATCAAATTGCCAAGCGGCTTGACAATTCAGCTCATAAATTCCAAACTCATGTAAAATATAAACTTGTACCTTTTTGTCGGGTATATCAACTCTATCACTTCTATATGCTATCAACTCAGCACATACCAGTGTTATCTCAATCAAATTCCAATCAGTTCATATCCTCAAATCCAAATCGAATTCCATTCGAACCCCAATATCAAATTCCAAATTTTTGACTTATCAATTTGGTTCCATTCTAGATTATCTCTAATCCAATTAAATTTTTATTTAACTTAGTTCCCGTTAAATTTCAATTTATTTTTACCATCTCATTTTATTTAACTTTATTAGTTAAATTTTAATTCCAGAACTTAAATTCCTGGGTTTCTTTCAAATCAATTTGAAATCATAATACCAATTCAAAACATTTGAATTTCCTAAACCATTTTTTTTCTCAAAACAATTCAAAAAAAAATCTTTGGTAGTAATCCGTCACTTTGAAACTCGAAAATCACACTGATGATGTGTACACCATCATCAGAATTATTTCCCAGCGATCGAAGTGAGTTCAATACTATATTTCTCGTTCAAATTTGAAAACAAATTTCAAACTCTCCCAGGAACTTAAAATTTCCTAATTTTAATTTCAATTCTGATTTAAATTCAGATTTAATTCATCCTCTTTCATATACTTTACTTATATGAATTCTGATTGGTTATTTATAACCATTTCACTTTATAATCTTACTTGATTATAATAACAACCAATATATCTAATATATACTTCCCCTATATCAGAATATACTATGGGTAAACTTATTTTAATTTACCCTTTTTACAAACATATCGTGACGACCCATCGTATTCAAGTGTTTAGTAACTCCTACCGATACAGTGGATCAAACTGATCGACCAGAACTCATAAACAACTCAACCAATGAATCTCCTCAATATAAAACAAATTTTTATATCAAATACAAATACGTTCACTCGTATATATACACTCAAACTCAATCTAGGGTATTACTAACCCTATCTCTACCGAGTCACGCCACAGAGCCAAGTAATTCTTAACCTAAGCTCTGATACCAACTGTAACGACCCGGATTTTCGGCGACTTTGGTTATCGACGTAAGCACGACGTCGATAACCAAACCATCGAAAAATCCCGGTAATTAATGAAAGAAATTAGAAGGTGAGAATAGATAAGATAGAAACTTAGAATAGAAGAAGAAGAAGAACACAACATCAGAGTAACACGAACCTCACAACGGAACGAATAACATATAATAGATAACATATCTTTGAAATATAACAGTTATGTATACAATAGCACTTATCAGAGTACAGCACTTACAACACAGCGGAAATAACTATAGCTATATGATCTTGAAGCCTCCTGCTCCACGCTCTTCCAGTATATCTGTAAATTCCTGACTACTTGACTGCCCGTACAAAATTAGGCACCCAAGAGTTTAGGGGAAACAAAACAAATAAACTCCGGGTCAGTCATGGGACTGGTATGAGTAAAACAGTTTAAACAGGTATATGAACAAGTAAACGATATCTCATAAGACCACGCCGCAGAACGGAACGGGTTTTTCCCTTATGAGAATCCAAAATATCTTTATATCAAAAACCTTTTGATATTAATATAATGTCTATGTACAAATAGATATCAACTAGCAGAAACGCTTTCATCTCACGTTCTACATATATAGTATACAATCAAAACCGCAAGCACGTATTGGGTAATGGATTTCCAACTATGACAAGGTATGGAATCACCTTCCGATCAGTGTACTCTAGGAACGATACACTGGAGTTCAACAAGAACATCTTGTAACTCAGCCACACATGACCGACCACTCATTTTGCTTGAGTGTATCGAATGTATATCACCAACGGTTGGGATTAGCAACCGTTCCCGTATATATATGGGATAGCATTGATAGATTTAAGAAACAAATGAATATTCTCTAGATAGGTGATTTTACACCCTACTTCGGTGCGACCGACTTAGCCATGCTGCCTGCCCGATTTCTGTCATTTACCGGTTGATGAGGCTAGAAGCTACGCTTTATCATCACATCAGATTCACTTCGAATGCCACATTGTCAGATCCATCAGAATCACTAATTAATGTCTACAACCATACATTACGTGTTAGCTAAAAGAAGTTTCCTTCTCCGCTTCCACTCTTGGTATAGTTGAAGAAATCAATGTACGTGATCGTCTGGAAATACTATGTCAGACATCCATCTTCATTCACTTAGAAATGTCACATCGTCATACCCGCCAAATCACAAATTGACTTATCCAAAAATAACACGGGTATACAGCTAAGAGAAACGAATTCCTCCGCCACCAAACGTGAATAAGTTTGAACAGATCAACTTACGCGATCCACTGGATATACTCTGTCAGACCTTCGTCCATACAAGTTGTCCTGGGACTGGACAAACCGAAGGCACTATTCTGTAAACAGGATAGCCCTTGCATTTTTCTCCGTCTTCAATTATCTTTGGCATATATGATTCGCGACGCTTATGCCAACACAGAGTGGTTCTTTGGATAATAATCCAACCGGTCTCTCCATATTAACAACGTTAAAATGGTCAAAACTTCGATAGTCGGTGAGTTAACTATCAAAGAAAAACAAGTGTGCAAACAACGATATTATTTCCAGATGGAAATTATATCGAACAAACATCATTTAACATTAATCTCTTTAGTTCATTTAATTACTTATCTCCTGTTTCCCTATATTCTAAATTCTTATTTTCTTTTATCAGAAAACATTTCTGATTCTCGTTTGGAAAACATTTCCAAAACTCCTTTACGATCAAACCTTACCATTTCTTAGTTAAGAAGGAAGTCACTCAAGTTGGGGTATAATTACCTCTCAGACCTTAACTGAACAACGTTATAACTTCGAAATGGTCAAAGTTTATCTTTTAATCTTTAACAACTTCTTTACGCCTTTCTCGGATCCAATTTTACTAATCCACTTCTATATTTAAAACATTGGTTATAACGATAACGTTATAATCCCTACTTTCGAATTATCTAACTTTAATTATAACTTCTATTCTTATTAGTGAATAATTAACCTAACACTTATTTATTTATAAATAAATAAAATTCTATTTTAGACACTGGAAAGTATAAGTACTTTCCCGAATTCGATATAATCGAATTTGCCGATTAACTCTCTTCGAGAAATCTCTATTTGATTAACTCTTCTTCGAATAACCTATATTCGATTAACTTCTTCCTTTTCAAATATCTCATATTTAAAAATCTTACTTTCGAATAAACTATATTCGAAAATCTCTTCGATGAAACTACCATCGATAACTCATTTCGATGAAACTAACATCGATAACTCCTTTCGATGAAACTAACATCGATAACTCCTTTCGATGAAATTAACATCGATTTATTTAACTCGACGAACTTAACTCGACTAACTTGACTCGACTAACTCGACTTACTTGGTTCGACCAATTCGATTCGATTAACTAGGCTCGACTAACTTGGCCGAACCACCTGATCAACTCAACTTATTTAACTTAACTGGTTTTACTTGGTTTGACTAACTCAGTTTATTAACTCGACTGACTAATTCAACTCGATTAACCTAACTTGATTTACTTATCTCGATTAACTGAACTAATCACTTTGATTAACTCGACTAATTCACTTTGGTTAACTTAACCAATTCACTTAACTAATTCACTTAGTTTAGCTTAACTAATTCACTTAACTCCTGTCGAATAAACTATATTCGATAACTCCTCTAACTCTATTCGAATAAACTATATTCGATTAACTCTTTTTCCTTTATTCGAATAAACTATATTCGATTAACTCTTTTTCCTTTACTCGAATAAAATATATTCGATTAACTCTTTTTCCTTTATTCGAATAAACTATATTCGATTAACTCTTTTGATTTAACTCTATTCGAATAACTAATTCGATTAACTAACTTCGACTACCATATTCGATTAACTAACTTCGAATACCATATTTGATTAACTAACTTTCGAATACCATATTCGATTAACTAACTTCGAATACCATATTCGATTAACTAACTTCGAATACCATATTCGATTAACTAACTTCGAATACCATATTCGATTAACTAACTTCGAATACCATATTCGATTAACTAACTTCGAATACCATATTCGATTAACTAACTTCGAATACCATATTTGATTAACTAACTTTCGAATACCATATTCGATTAACTAACTTCGAATACCATATTCGATTAACTAACTTCGAATACCATATTCGATTAACTAACTTCGAATACCATATTCGATTAACTAACTTCGAATACCATATTCGATTAACTAACTTCGAATACCATATTCGATTAACTAACTTCGAATACCATATTCGATTAACTAACTTCGAATACCATATTTGATTAACTAACTTTCGAATACCATATTCGATTAACTAACTTCGAATACCATATTCGATTAACTAACTTCGAATACCATATTCGATTAACTAACTTCGAATACCATATTCGATTAACTAACTTCGAATACCATATTCGATTAACTAACTTCGAATACCATATTCGATTTACTTTATTCACTTTATAAAGATTTCCTTTTTAACAACGTTTTATTCATTTGAAAAGATTTACTTTTAAATAACGGTTCTACACTTTAAAAAAATGATTTCCTTTTTATAATGTTCCCTTTCCACTTCTATTTGTAAATGTTTTACAAATATTTCCTTTTCAAATTTATTCTTGAAATATTCTAACTCCTTAAATTCCCGGGAAAATTCGCCATAACCTCCTTTGTATCGGGAGCATCGGGAAAATCCCCAAACTCGCCACACAGGCCTTTCCATTCAAAAAGAAATGTTTTGAATTTATTTCCTTTTAAAATATCTCCTATTTACAAATATTCCCATTTATAAATATTCCTTATTTATAAATATTCCAATTTATAAATATCTCTTATTTATAAATATTCCAATTTATAAATATTCAGTTTTCAATATCACTTTGAAAATTCCCTTATCTACATTCCGGTATGTTATGGTATCCAATCATATCAAATCACGATGTTCAATATCGTCCATACACACACAATCAACAACAGGTTATAATTCACATCATATATCAAAATATATGAAAAACAATAAAATAACTGTTGAGGAATCCAGTCGGATTCCTCCAACCTGTTTCCCTGCATCCACAGATGTTACACAACATGTTTGCCATCACTTTCAGTTCAATATGAATTATTCTGATAAACAGAATCAATATATAACTATCTAACTGTTTATATTATATATATATATATATAATATTTCATTTAACTGACTAGCATTTCAATCAACAATCAACACACAGTAAATCAGACAAATTTCTAACAGTTCTAAAGATACAACATGAAATTATAAACTGTTTAGAGTTGGTGAGATTTACTCACATTGGACTGTTATCGTTAAAAACGATTAACTGTCTTTGATTTAAACGGACAATTTATTTTGCCATAAATTCATACGAGCTCGAATCCACTTCCAGTCAGCTTCGTTGTGAAGCTCTCGTCCATACGGTCCTAACGTGACTGACCGTTCTGAATTCTGATACAGTATGCGATAGTTATGATCTATGCAAGCTATGCGAATAATTTGAATTTAAATAAAACTTAAAACAAATTTCATTTGGGCTTTTATCCCTTCACTTTAGGCCCACCCTCCTTTTCAAATACCCAGACCCGAATGAACAGCCTTCTTCCCCAAATCTAAAATTTCCGTCGCTCCCAGTAAACAGTCTCACCCTTTGCCGAACTTCACCGCCTTCCAACTCCTCCTCCACTTCATTAAATCCCAAACCAACGTTACCAAGTTCTTCTCCTACCAAATCTCTATCGCCCTACCTCAAAAACATCTAACTCGCTCACTGTGTCCCTACTATGATGTCGCACTGGTACCTTACAGTACCGAACGTTTTGTGCCTCAAACACTTCGAAAACTCGCAGCTAGGTGCCACTTAACCCTATAAACTCATCTACGCCATTCGATTCATGAATCAGCACTCCAATCCTTCACAACCCCAAACCCTAGCTCTACTGTCTAACTTTCGCACCCCAGAAACACCGACCGGGCTATGTATAAAGGATATGAATTCGAAGAGAAACTCCACAGGAGTTCGAATATACCATTTGTTGGATTTAAAGGATTTGATTTTAATTTCCTTTGATTTTCTTTGTTGCCATTTTCTCTTTCTGCTGTAATAAGAACAACGGCAGAAAAATGAGATGTTTGACTTTGAGAGAATGGAAATTAGGTTTAGGAAGGATGAAGTATATTTATAGGTAAAATTAAATATTTTAATATTCGAATTATAATCAACCGCTATGTGTATTGGTCTTCTAAAAATTTCTGTGACCACATACGATACCCAAAAGTAACGAAAACTGACATGCACCTAGAGTTTGACATTACGGTCCCAACGAAACTAGTTTCGTCGAATTCCGACTTCGTATGCTCACACAGCGTATTTTTAACCGTCAAAATACTGATTGTTTTACACTCTAAAAATCCGTACGGTCACACAGTGACTCTAAAAATCACGAAACTGGAAATCTAACAACTATTTGATATTGCGGATCCAACAAAACTGGTTTCGTCGAATTCCGACTTCGTTTGCAAAACCGGCTATTTTTAAAGCTCTGGATGACCCATTTAAATATATAAATATATTTAAATATAATTAAATTAAATATAATAAATTTATATTATCGTATATCTTCACATGTGATATCGTCCGACTCCAGAATATCATATCAGAATATACAGTTTGATATTTCAGATTCCCGATTACCTCGATATTCAGTTTTACATTGAAAAACCCTTTTATAACGTATATAAAGCGTTGCGAATTATAAAGGAATTCTACAGCGACTTTTCTGAAATTTGATTTGGACATATCTCAAAATCTACACGACGAAATCCTGATCTTTCTCTTCCACTAGAAAGATATACTCCACCAGCTCCACACGTTTCTTGTTTCACAGAAATCGGCTTAAAACGAATCCTGTACATTCAGTTGAAGTTCAAATCGCCAAATCGCGAACTGCAGCGCCATTTCAAGCTCGTTTTTAATTATAATATAATTATACGTTCAAACTGTCGTCGATTGAATATATTCGTCAATATAATTCAACTCTAAGCTGAATTAAATCTAAGAGACGACCCCGATCACAGAATATTGTGATTTCCGATATTTTGATTATTTCTGAATTAAATATTTTATTAAATTATTTAATTTAATTAAATATTCCATATTATTTAATTAAACCCCTATATAATTAACTACATCACGATATATATAATTAAATAAATTAATTATAATACCTCTGACAAATGCGGGTCATTACATTCTTCCCCACTTAAAATAATTTCGTCCTCGAAATTGCTAAGTTAGAGGACGACCCTATCTATTGGAACTCCTAAGATTTGTTTACCCTTTATTTCTGATTTCAACTGAACCAATTTATCTCGACTAAAATATTTATTCATTCCGACTAACTAAAATTTTCAAAAATCCTGAAAATTTTCTAACACTTTAAATTTTCGGAAAATTTTGCCATAACCTCCTTTGTACAGCCCTATCGGTAAAACCACAACTCGCCTCTCTAGGCCTTCTCCAACCCAAAAGAAAATCAAATTGCCAAGCGGCTTGACAATTCAGCTCATAAATTCCAAACTCATGTAAAATATAAACTTGTACCTTTTTGTCGGGTATATCAACTCTATCACTTCTATATGCTATCAACTCAGCACATACCAGTGTTATCTCAATCAAATTCCAATCAGTTCATATCCTCAAATCCAAATCGAATTCCATTCGAACCCCAATATCAAATTCCAAATTTTTGACTTATCAATTTGGTTCCATTCTAGATTATCTCTAATCCAATTAAATTTTTATTTAACTTAGTTCCCGTTAAATTTCAATTTATTTTTACCATCTCATTTTATTTAACTTTATTAGTTAAATTTTAATTCCAGAACTTAAATTCCTGGGTTTCTTTCAAATCAATTTGAAATCATAATACCAATTCAAAACATTTGAATTTCCTAAACCATTTTTTTTCTCAAAACAATTCAAAAAAAAATCTTTGGTAGTAATCCGTCACTTTGAAACTCGAAAATCACACTGATGATGTGTACACCATCATCAGAATTATTTCCCAGCGATCGAAGTGAGTTCAATACTATATTTCTCGTTCAAATTTGAAAACAAATTTCAAACTCTCCCAGGAACTTAAAATTTCCTAATTTTAATTTCAATTCTGATTTAAATTCAGATTTAATTCATCCTCTTTCATATACTTTACTTATATGAATTCTGATTGGTTATTTATAACCATTTCACTTTATAATCTTACTTGATTATAATAACAACCAATATATCTAATATATACTTCCCCTATATCAGAATATACTATGGGTAAACTTATTTTAATTTACCCTTTTTACAAACATATCGTGACGACCCATCGTATTCAAGTGTTTAGTAACTCCTACCGATACAGTGGATCAAACTGATCGACCAGAACTCATAAACAACTCAACCAATGAATCTCCTCAATATAAAACAAATTTTTATATCAAATACAAATACGTTCACTCGTATATATACACTCAAACTCAATCTAGGGTATTACTAACCCTATCTCTACCGAGTCACGCCACAGAGCCAAGTAATTCTTAACCTAAGCTCTGATACCAACTGTAACGACCCGGATTTTCGGCGACTTTGGTTATCGACGTAAGCACGACGTCGATAACCAAACCATCGAAAAATCCCGGTAATTAATGAAAGAAATTAGAAGGTGAGAATAGATAAGATAGAAACTTAGAATAGAAGAAGAAGAAGAACACAACATCAGAGTAACACGAACCTCACAACGGAACGAATAACATATAATAGATAACATATCTTTGAAATATAACAGTTATGTATACAATAGCACTTATCAGAGTACAGCACTTACAACACAGCGGAAATAACTATAGCTATATGATCTTGAAGCCTCCTGCTCCACGCTCTTCCAGTATATCTGTAAATTCCTGACTACTTGACTGCCCGTACAAAATTAGGCACCCAAGAGTTTAGGGGAAACAAAACAAATAAACTCCGGGTCAGTCATGGGACTGGTATGAGTAAAACAGTTTAAACAGGTATATGAACAGGTAAACGATATCTCATAAGACCACGCCGCAGAACGGAACGGGTTTTTCCCTTATGAGAATCCAAAATATCTTTATATCAAAAACCTTTTGATATTAATATAATGTCTATGTACAAATAGATATCAACTAGCAGAAACGCTTTCATCTCACGTTCTACATATATAGTATACAATCAAAACCGCAAGCACGTATTGGGTAATGGATTTCCAACTATGACAAGGTATGGAATCACCTTCCGATCAGTGTACTCTAGGAACGATACACTGGAGTTCAACAAGAACATCTTGTAACTCAGCCACACATGACCGACCACTCATTTTGCTTGAGTGTATCGAATTGTGACGGCAAGGAACTTCGCTCGGTCCGAACCAGTCGCTAAACCGACCCAGACCGTTCGAAACGCCCTATCGTTTGAGAACACGACAAAACAGAACGCATACAGAAGAACATTTCATTGTATATTACAACAATGCATCAGATTACAAGAATATACAGAGTATAAATGAATATTACACAGAAATATCAGAGATTTAAATTACATTTAAATACATAGCAGCGGAAAATAATACAATACACAACTAGAATGAGATATACGGATACAAAGCTTTCCGGATATCGTTCCAGCTGTAAACCAGGATCCTGTGAATATAAATCTGCAAAACCAAAACTACTAGCTGCCCGTGTCGAAAATAGGGGCACCCAGAGTTTAGGTTAAAACAATAAACTCCAGGTCAGTCATGTGACTGGTGTGAGAACTAAAACAGTTATTAATCTTTATTTCAAATCATTAGGTAAATCAAGGGACCACGCCGTATAACACGGAACGGGTTTCCTCCCAAGAATACCAGTGCATAAAACCAACAGCGCAATGCTAAATAAAGAAAAATGAAGCTGTTATAAGACCCAGGTCCCATCACACAATGCAACGCAGTCGAGGATAGGGTTTTCCCTTATAACAGCCAAAGAATGCTTGATACGTTTAAAACAAATCATTTGATACTATTATAAGTGCATAGTATATAAAACACTTCAAATCATAAGTATCAATCATAGGCGGCATGAGCGCCCCATCCCACTATGTCGCCATATATAGGATATACAATCAAAACCGCAAAGTCTCGTATTTGGAAATTGGGTTTCCATCTATGAACCGAGGCAAAAGATAGTCCTCAACCGATTCGAGACAATCTAGCCCATGTCTCAGGCAAGCGCGCAGGCAAGCCTTGGATCGTCAGGGCCGGTCCACACGGAGTGGATTATTATGCCTGAACAATACGTCTCCCCACCCTATGGGGTGTAAGTCTGGTCCGTCAGCCGACCAGAATGCATTCGGCCGAAACCGATATAACCGAGGCGCCTCGCAACAGCAACAACCACATAAGTCAAACTCGTCAGGGCGTGTAAAACCACTGACGCCACTTCTAGCTAGAAAGAAACGCAAGTCCTCCCTGAGGTCCGTCTCCCGTTTTTGGTTCATACCTGGTGTGAAACACGCGAGGTAAACGTTACACAAAGCTACGCCACAAAGGCCGTGCTTTGATCATCACCACAAGACTTTGCTTTTCAACAGAAGCCTTGATCATTTGCATCTTAGCATGCCACACAGGCAAACCATCCTATGCAACCGATATCAGTCACACAGAATGAAATCCGATGTCAGACACACAGTCCATTTACAAGTCCGTTCTGGGTCTGAACGAAACCGGAGGCACCTAGTACCCCGCATATCCATCGATCTCCAAGTACGTCTGGACGATCACTAACTGTTTCCATCTTCTTGGGTGTACAGCCCAATCAAGATCATCAGTTATCACCCAAACGACGTGAAGACTTCCGGTCTTCGACCATCGTCTTCATCTTCGACTTATCGTCGTATCAGTTATTCAGAATGGGATAAACCCGGTCTTTCCGAATAACTCGCGTATATTTTAAGTAAGTGTTACACAAACACAACATACGCCTCATTCCAGTTCATTAGTCACTAACCGTAAATTAATCAAGAGAATAATTCCCCAAATATTAACCCCGAAGGCCGAAACCAACATCAGATCAATATCCAGAAAACCATTCTGCTTGGCTAACCGACAGTTAGTTTCTAAATTTCACGTTCAAATCTAATTAAAGATTTAACTATCGCCTGGAGCAAAACTGGTGATACTCCATTCTCGATCCTTTCAATCTAATTAAAGATTCATTAAAACTCCACTTAGTTTTAATCATTATCTGGGTTAAAGAATCAGTGTCATTTAAAAACACGATTCACGATAAACCCAAAATCACATTCCATTAATTATCGGGTTAAAGAACAAGTGTTATTTAAAACACTATTCACGATAAACCCAAAAATCAATACCAATTCAATTCCAATTAAATATCATTTAATTGGTACACTTCATTAAATCTAAATAAAAAGATTTAATCTTTTCTCAACTGGGTTCAAGAACAGTGTTAGTGAAGACACCATTCACGACAAACCCAAATCACATTCGATTAATTATCGGGTTAAAGAACAAGTGTTATTTAAAACACTGTTCACGATAAACCCAAAAATCAATATCAATTCAATTCCAATTAAATATCATTTAATTGGTACACTTCATTAAATCTAAATAAAAAGATTTAATCTTTTCTCAACTGGGTTCAAGAACAGTGTTAGTGAAGACACCATTCACGACAAACCCAAATCACATTCGATTAATTATCGGGTTAAAGAACAAGTGTTATTTAAAACACTGTTCACGATAAACCCAAAAATCAATACCAATTCAATTCCAATTAAATATCATTTAATTGGTACACTTCATTAAATCTAAATAAAAAGATTTAATCTTTTCTCAACTGGGTTCAAGAACAGTGTTAGTGAAGACACCATTCACGACAAACCCAAATCACATTCGATATTCAATACAAGGCTCTGAATAGAAACTATATCGGCCTATATTCAATATCAAATTCTACGATTAACAAATGTCGTATTGGAAATAACGATATACATATATATCTTTCAAATTTCCATAACAACACCTGTAATATCACGAATTCCAACATCGAAATATTCCGAAGACAATTTCGATTCAAATCCACTCCAATGCAATCATTGGAAATTTTGGTTATTTTCAAAACCATTTCAAATTCAATTTATTTATTTAAAAATAAATAGAATTATAATTCTAGTTCAAAACTAGTTCATTTCGATAAAAATCTATTTTTATCTTTTCAAATATGGAGTTTTTCATCCCAAACTTTCACAAATCATTTCTTATGATTTTACACAAATTATTACTATTTTTAATAATTTTATCAAGGCCCGTACGGTCGATTTCCATTAACGGCCATCGAACTGCACTTACAGCGACCTTTTTCGAATTTGATTTGGACGTATCTCCAAATCCAACCGTTAGATTTCAAATTTCTAACATTCATTAGAAAGCTCTTTTCGATACGAACCCAACGGTTCCGGTTTTAGGAGAATCCGACGGTCGGATCTCCCGTAATGTCCGTTTGAAACAAATGGTCGAAATTCGCGAACTGCCGCAGCGCGGCGCGTTCTATTCAGGCCATTATATTATATATATAATATATATTTCGTCGATTACTATTTAAAACGAATTATATAAATGGTTTTAAATTCGTTTCAAAAGCAATTTCAACTTCCTTTTCAATTCAAATCAAAATTGAATTCTTCTTTATAAATTCGTTTCAAAATTCATTTCTATTCAATTCAAATTTCAATTCAATTTGAATTCATTTCAATTCGCTTTCAATTCAATTCGAATTCGTTTTCAATTCAATTCATTTCGAAATCGTTTTCAATTCAATTCATTTCGAAATCGTTTTCAATTCAATTCATTTCGAAATCGTTTTCAATTCAATTCATTTCGAAATCGTTTTCAATTCAATTCATTTCGAAATCGTTTTCAATTCAATTCATTTCGAAATCGTTTTCAATTCAATTCATTTCGAAATCGTTTTCAATTCAATTCATTTCGAAATCGTTTTCAATTCAATTCATTTCGAAATCGTTTTCAATTCAATTCATTTCGAAATCGTTTTCAATTCAATTCATTTCAAAATATTCGATTTCGAAATCACGTTTCAATATTCATTTTAAAATGAATAAAATCGATATAAATATCGTTCACGTCAAAATGGCGTCAATCTAATCCTCACGGCTTCACATATTTCTATTTTCAAATATTCTATTTCAAATATTTCTATTTCAAATATTTCTATTTCAAATATTTCTATTTCAAATATTTCTATTTCAAATATTTCTTTTTTTTCTCGAAACTGGAATGAGGCCCAATCAATTACCATATAATGTTAATTATATGGATTTTCTACAACACATGTATATATCAACAACGATGAATAATCAACCATCAACCAAAGTGCACTACACTGTATAAGCATCAAATATAGACATTTAACGCTTATAGCAGCTTGTCAATCAATCGATCGACATATTTAATAAATCAGGATGAGTGAACTTCAAATTTCATCCTAACACCCGTGTGGGGTTTCAAACAATCAAACACATATTTTATTTGTGCAGTTAGGCGATGTGTAAAATTTATCGACCCAATCAACGTCATTCAAATAGGTGTACATAAACAAACCGTCTGGTTTGTAAATGAATATTTATTTATTCACATTCACGTTAAAAATTATATTTTTAACGATAACACATTTTATTTTAACATATGAATTTATATTCAGTTCATTCGTTAAATAAAATGCTATTTTTATTTTTCTAACTTATTTTAGAAAATTTCGGCGGCATAACGGCACGATACTAGAAACGGGACAAGGCCTAGCCTTATCCCCGGTCTAGTGAAGGCCCACGCCATTCACACATCAATCAAATCAATTCGTTATGCAAACCACAAACTTTGGAGTAAGGGTCTAACCTAGCCTTACTCCTTCGCCTTATAACGGCGCACGTCTAATCCTAACCAATTTATCGATTCGATTTTTCACACCACAAACCACATTCAAACCAATATCACAATCAATCACCAAACAGTCAAACAAACAAGTCCATGGTCTGTGGACGGGTGTCGGGTGCTACTAAGCACCGTCTGCATCCTAGTATATATATAACTAGAAAAATAAATTGAAAGGTGAGGAATTCTCACATATAGCTATCCTAGCTCCACAGCACTTCATTGATAGAAATCTTCATTGTTTTCGCATCTTCTTCAGCTTCGTCGCCTGTAGCCACTACATATGTAAAAATCGAATTTTTACTTCGCTATTCAATATATAAAAATCGAATTTTTATTTCAAAGTTCAATATATAAAAATCGAATTTTCAGTTCAAAGTTCAATATATAAAAATCGAATTTTTAGTTCGAAGTTCAATATATAAAAATCGAATTTTTATTTCAAAGTTCAATATATAAAAATCGAATTTTTATTTCGAAGTTCAATATATAAAAATCGAATTTTTATTTCAAAGTTCAATATATAAAAATCGAATTTTTATTTCAAAGTTCAATACATAAAAATCGAATTTTTATTTCAAAGTTCAATACATAAAAATCGAATTTTTATTTCAAAGTTCAATACATAAAAATCGAATTTTTATTTCAAAGTTCAATATATAAAAATCGAATTTTTATTTCGCTATTCAATATATAAAAATCGAATTTTCAGTTCGAAGTTCCATATATAAAAACCGAATTTTTATATCGCTATTCAATATATAAAAGTCGAATTTTTATATTCTCCATTATATTTTCAAAAGTGATGTCTTTTCATTTTCAAATCAAGATTGCTTGTATTTTTGAATCGATGACAATTTCAGTTTCTTTTCTTTTTAACAATGTAAAAAAAATCAGTTTTTAATCATTTTTAAAAATCTCGTCTTTAACATTTTTAAAAGTCTGTTTTTAATCATTTTAAAAATCTCTTCCCCCCCCCCCTTTTTTTTTTTAATCATTAAAAAAAACTGGTTTTAAACTAAATAAAAATCTGGTTTTAAACTAAATAAAAATCTGGTTTTAAACTAAATAAAAATCTGGTTTTAAACTAAATAAAAATCTGGTTTTAAACTAAATAAAAATCTGGTTTTAAACTAAATAAAAATCTGGTTTTAAACTAAATAAAAATCTGGTTTTAAACTAAATAAAAATCTGGTTTTAAACTAAATAAAAATCTGGTTTTAAACTAAATAAAAATCTGGTTTTAAACTAAATAAAAATCTGGTTTTAAACTAAATAAAAATCTGGTTTTAAACTAAATAAAAATTAAGTAAATCAGATCAAGAAAACTCACGTTTTCAAGAAGGGGGAGAGATGGCCGAGGTGGAGGAGCTTGCTGAGCTGCGTCGGAGTCGGAGCATCCACTGGAGGAAGTGGCGGCGGTCCATCGGGGAGGGGAAAAGGAGCGGGACGCGAGGGGGTTCGGGTTCTAGGCGTTCGAATGGAGGAAGAAGGGGGTCGCGACAACATCAGGGGGAGGCGGCGGTGCTGGAGTTCGACGAGGGGGTGAGGGTGACTGGATCGTCGAGGGCCGGCGACGAGGCTCCGCCCTTCGTTCGAAATTCTTTTTTTTTTTTTTTTTTTTTATACCTGGAAATGAAAATGATTGAAAAAGGGGGGGGCCAGGTTAAGAAGGGAAATTAAATATTTTTTTTTTTTTTTTTATTATTTTATTTTGCAAAAAAAGTTAACTTTCACATACGATCTCGAAACGAGGCCCACCGCCTGTCGTCCACAGCGTTCTACCCCCATTCCGAACACAATAGGATATGTATCGCAAGCTGATTCGATAGTTACAATCAGTTTCCATTGAATTTACATTTAAATCACTTTATTGAATTTTAAACGTATATTTCAAATTACCGGGGGCACATACGAACACGAAAAATCCCAGAAAAATATTTTCTAGCTTCGTATTGACGATACGGTCCTAACAAAACTAGTTTCGTCGAATTCTGAGACCGTTAGAAAAATGGCCAATTTCCAGTCGATTAAAATCAACTGAAACTGGTCAAACGCGTTTTCCTTTGCCACGCTCACATATTGATTCGAAAAATTACGAAATTTGAAATCTAGCAATAACTTGACACTGCGGACCCAACAAAAGTGGTTTCGTCGAAATCCGAGGTCATTTGCAAAATGTCCATTTTTAAGGGCCTGAATTCCATAGCGACTATTCAGAATTTTCAACTGGACATATCTTTTGATTCCCGCTACGAACTTTTGATTTTTCGGATTCGTTGGAAAGATATTCACTATTAGATTCCATTATTTTCGGTTTCACTAAAATCCGGATTGTTTTGCACCCGGTACATTCAATTGAAGTTTGAAATCGAATTATCGAACTACCGCGCCATTTTCAATTCCTTTTATAATTATATATAATTATTATATATTCTAACGACGACGCGTAAAATATATACGATCGAATTATATTCAAAATAAATTTCTCGTCGATATTCTTTAAAATAATTCCTTTTAAATAATCAAAATTCGCTAAAATTGCCAAAATAAAATTTTCAAACTGGCTCGCATTTTACGGGTTGTTACAATCTCCCCCACTTAAAACTTTTCGTCCCCGAAAAGGAACAAAGTCGAAAGTGGTTTGATTATTCAGCCCTACATTCGATTTGGCTTCCATTCTCCAACTTTTCAGTTTCTGAGAATTTTCAAAATTTCAAAAATTTGGCTAACACCCTAAATTTTCGAAAAATTTCGCCATAACCTCCCCTGCAATGGGAGCATCGGGAAATTGCAAATAGCGTTCCCGGTCCTTCAGATCTCAAAAAGAAAAAGAAAAAGCCAAGCGGCTAGCCAATAGGCTCATAAAATCATCATCACCCAAACAAAACAGTAAATTATGTAATAAACATGTACCTATTTGTCGGGCAAACAAATTTTATTCTCTGGCTCTAGCCTCCTTGCTATGACCTGTTCAATGTAAGTATATGTATATGCAAGCAAATGCGACCAAATTTCAATACAATTCAATATTTGATTCAATTAGGCATAATGATTCAAAATTATCAAACAATACAAACATCAATCAATTAGTGAATTAGAGTTTCAAATTCATAATTTTGATACATATACAAAAAATCATGTTTTGATGCCAAATCACAACAATGAATTCTAACTATATAAGTTTTGGGTTCTCACACCAGCCTAATGGAAATATATAGAAAATCACACATTCGAAACACGAATATAAATACGGATGATGTCATGACAATCATCAGTACCATCTCCGGGCGACTAGAATGTGATTCCATATCTATCCAGTATATTAAAACTTTGAATATACGTTTGCAAGGCGTATATGCAAATTCTTTATATACTGAATTGCCCAAAATCAATATAAACAAATAATCAAATACGAATAGTTGATTTAAATTTTCAAAACAAAATGTTTTCATTTGAAAAATATACTCTTCACACCCGTTCTAGGATACTACTGATCCTATCTCTAACGAGTCATTCCATTGGATATTGCTAATCCAATATCTGATGAATTCTTTCGTATGGTTCTAATGTGCCTTGTTCTCTGAGCTTTGTAAACCAAAGCTCTGATACCAAATGTGACGGCAAGGAACTTCGCTCGGTCCGAACCAGTCGCTAAACCGACCCAGACCGTTCGAAACGCCCTATCGTTTGAGAACACGACAAAACAGAACGCATACAGAAGAACATTTCATTGTATATTACAACAATGCATCAGATTACAAGAATATACAGAGTATAAATGAATATTACACAGAAATATCAGAGATTTAAATTACATTTAAATACATAGCAGCGGAAAATAATACAATACACAACTAGAATGAGATATACGGATACAAAGCTTTCCGGATATCGTTCCAGCTGTAAACCAGGATCCTGTGAATATAAATCTGCAAAACCAAAACTACTAGCTGCCCGTGTCGAAAATAGGGGCACCCAGAGTTTAGGTTAAAACAATAAACTCCAGGTCAGTCATGTGACTGGTGTGAGAACTAAAACAGTTATTAATCTTTATTTCAAATCATTAGGTAAATCAAGGGACCACGCCGTATAACACGGAACGGGTTTCCTCCCAAGAATACCAGTGCATAAAACCAACAGCGCAATGCTAAATAAAGAAAAATGAAGCTGTTATAAGACCCAGGTCCCATCACACAATGCAACGCAGTCGAGGATAGGGTTTTCCCTTATAACAGCCAAAGAATGCTTGATACGTTTAAAACAAATCATTTGATACTATTATAAGTGCATAGTATATAAAACACTTCAAATCATAAGTATCAATCATAGGCGGCATGAGCGCCCCATCCCACTATGTCGCCATATATAGGATATACAATCAAAACCGCAAAGTCTCGTATTTGGAAATTGGGTTTCCATCTATGAACCGAGGCAAAAGATAGTCCTCAACCGATTCGAGACAATCTAGCCCATGTCTCAGGCAAGCGCGCAGGCAAGCCTTGGATCGTCAGGGCCGGTCCACACGGAGTGGATTATTATGCCTGAACAATACGTCTCCCCACCCTATGGGGTGTAAGTCTGGTCCGTCAGCCGACCAGAATGCATTCGGCCGAAACCGATATAACCGAGGCGCCTCGCAACAGCAACAACCACATAAGTCAAACTCGTCAGGGCGTGTAAAACCACTGACGCCACTTCTAGCTAGAAAGAAACGCAAGTCCTCCCTGAGGTCCGTCTCCCGTTTTTGGTTCATACCTGGTGTGAAACACGCGAGGTAAACGTTACACAAAGCTACGCCACAAAGGCCGTGCTTTGATCATCACCACAAGACTTTGCTTTTCAACAGAAGCCTTGATCATTTGCATCTTAGCATGCCACACAGGCAAACCATCCTATGCAACCGATATCAGTCACACAGAATGAAATCCGATGTCAGACACACAGTCCATTTACAAGTCCGTTCTGGGTCTGAACGAAACCGGAGGCACCTAGTACCCCGCATATCCATCGATCTCCAAGTACGTCTGGACGATCACTAACTGTTTCCATCTTCTTGGGTGTACAGCCCAATCAAGATCATCAGTTATCACCCAAACGACGTGAAGACTTCCGGTCTTCGACCATCGTCTTCATCTTCGACTTATCGTCGTATCAGTTATTCAGAATGGGATAAACCCGGTCTTTCCGAATAACTCGCGTATATTTTAAGTAAGTGTTACACAAACACAACATACGCCTCATTCCAGTTCATTAGTCACTAACCGTAAATTAATCAAGAGAATAATTCCCCAAATATTAACCCCGAAGGCCGAAACCAACATCAGATCAATATCCAGAAAACCATTCTGCTTGGCTAACCGACAGTTAGTTTCTAAATTTCACGTTCAAATCTAATTAAAGATTTAACTATCGCCTGGAGCAAAACTGGTGATACTCCATTCTCGATCCTTTCAATCTAATTAAAGATTCATTAAAACTCCACTTAGTTTTAATCATTATCTGGGTTAAAGAATCAGTGTCATTTAAAAACACGATTCACGATAAACCCAAAATCACATTCCATTAATTATCGGGTTAAAGAACAAGTGTTATTTAAAACACTATTCACGATAAACCCAAAAATCAATACCAATTCAATTCCAATTAAATATCATTTAATTGGTACACTTCATTAAATCTAAATAAAAAGATTTAATCTTTTCTCAACTGGGTTCAAGAACAGTGTTAGTGAAGACACCATTCACGACAAACCCAAATCACATTCGATTAATTATCGGGTTAAAGAACAAGTGTTATTTAAAACACTGTTCACGATAAACCCAAAAATCAATATCAATTCAATTCCAATTAAATATCATTTAATTGGTACACTTCATTAAATCTAAATAAAAAGATTTAATCTTTTCTCAACTGGGTTCAAGAACAGTGTTAGTGAAGACACCATTCACGACAAACCCAAATCACATTCGATTAATTATCGGGTTAAAGAACAAGTGTTATTTAAAACACTGTTCACGATAAACCCAAAAATCAATACCAATTCAATTCCAATTAAATATCATTTAATTGGTACACTTCATTAAATCTAAATAAAAAGATTTAATCTTTTCTCAACTGGGTTCAAGAACAGTGTTAGTGAAGACACCATTCACGACAAACCCAAATCACATTCGATATTCAATACAAGGCTCTGAATAGAAACTATATCGGCCTATATTCAATATCAAATTCTACGATTAACAAATGTCGTATTGGAAATAACGATATACATATATATCTTTCAAATTTCCATAACAACACCTGTAATATCACGAATTCCAACATCGAAATATTCCGAAGACAATTTCGATTCAAATCCACTCCAATGCAATCATTGGAAATTTTGGTTATTTTCAAAACCATTTCAAATTCAATTTATTTATTTAAAAATAAATAGAATTATAATTCTAGTTCAAAACTAGTTCATTTCGATAAAAATCTATTTTTATCTTTTCAAATATGGAGTTTTTCATCCCAAACTTTCACAAATCATTTCTTATGATTTTACACAAATTATTACTATTTTTAATAATTTTATCAAGGCCCGTACGGTCGATTTCCATTAACGGCCATCGAACTGCACTTACAGCGACCTTTTTCGAATTTGATTTGGACGTATCTCCAAATCCAACCGTTAGATTTCAAATTTCTAACATTCATTAGAAAGCTCTTTTCGATACGAACCCAACGGTTCCGGTTTTAGGAGAATCCGACGGTCGGATCTCCCGTAATGTCCGTTTGAAACAAATGGTCGAAATTCGCGAACTGCCGCAGCGCGGCGCGTTCTATTCAGGCCATTATATTATATATATAATATATATTTCGTCGATTACTATTTAAAACGAATTATATAAATGGTTTTAAATTCGTTTCAAAAGCAATTTCAACTTCCTTTTCAATTCAAATCAAAATTGAATTCTTCTTTATAAATTCGTTTCAAAATTCATTTCTATTCAATTCAAATTTCAATTCAATTTGAATTCATTTCAATTCGCTTTCAATTCAATTCGAATTCGTTTTCAATTCAATTCATTTCGAAATCGTTTTCAATTCAATTCATTTCGAAATCGTTTTCAATTCAATTCATTTCGAAATCGTTTTCAATTCAATTCATTTCGAAATCGTTTTCAATTCAATTCATTTCGAAATCGTTTTCAATTCAATTCATTTCGAAATCGTTTTCAATTCAATTCATTTCGAAATCGTTTTCAATTCAATTCATTTCGAAATCGTTTTCAATTCAATTCATTTCGAAATCGTTTTCAATTCAATTCATTTCGAAATCGTTTTCAATTCAATTCATTTCAAAATATTCGATTTCGAAATCACGTTTCAATATTCATTTTAAAATGAATAAAATCGATATAAATATCGTTCACGTCAAAATGGCGTCAATCTAATCCTCACGGCTTCACATATTTCTATTTTCAAATATTCTATTTCAAATATTTCTATTTCAAATATTTCTATTTCAAATATTTCTATTTCAAATATTTCTATTTCAAATATTTCTTTTTTTTCTCGAAACTGGAATGAGGCCCAATCAATTACCATATAATGTTAATTATATGGATTTTCTACAACACATGTATATATCAACAACGATGAATAATCAACCATCAACCAAAGTGCACTACACTGTATAAGCATCAAATATAGACATTTAACGCTTATAGCAGCTTGTCAATCAATCGATCGACATATTTAATAAATCAGGATGAGTGAACTTCAAATTTCATCCTAACACCCGTGTGGGGTTTCAAACAATCAAACACATATTTTATTTGTGCAGTTAGGCGATGTGTAAAATTTATCGACCCAATCAACGTCATTCAAATAGGTGTACATAAACAAACCGTCTGGTTTGTAAATGAATATTTATTTATTCACATTCACGTTAAAAATTATATTTTTAACGATAACACATTTTATTTTAACATATGAATTTATATTCAGTTCATTCGTTAAATAAAATGCTATTTTTATTTTTCTAACTTATTTTAGAAAATTTCGGCGGCATAACGGCACGATACTAGAAACGGGACAAGGCCTAGCCTTATCCCCGGTCTAGTGAAGGCCCACGCCATTCACACATCAATCAAATCAATTCGTTATGCAAACCACAAACTTTGGAGTAAGGGTCTAACCTAGCCTTACTCCTTCGCCTTATAACGGCGCACGTCTAATCCTAACCAATTTATCGATTCGATTTTTCACACCACAAACCACATTCAAACCAATATCACAATCAATCACCAAACAGTCAAACAAACAAGTCCATGGTCTGTGGACGGGTGTCGGGTGCTACTAAGCACCGTCTGCATCCTAGTATATATATAACTAGAAAAATAAATTGAAAGGTGAGGAATTCTCACATATAGCTATCCTAGCTCCACAGCACTTCATTGATAGAAATCTTCATTGTTTTCGCATCTTCTTCAGCTTCGTCGCCTGTAGCCACTACATATGTAAAAATCGAATTTTTACTTCGCTATTCAATATATAAAAATCGAATTTTTATTTCAAAGTTCAATATATAAAAATCGAATTTTCAGTTCAAAGTTCAATATATAAAAATCGAATTTTTAGTTCGAAGTTCAATATATAAAAATCGAATTTTTATTTCAAAGTTCAATATATAAAAATCGAATTTTTATTTCGAAGTTCAATATATAAAAATCGAATTTTTATTTCAAAGTTCAATATATAAAAATCGAATTTTTATTTCAAAGTTCAATACATAAAAATCGAATTTTTATTTCAAAGTTCAATACATAAAAATCGAATTTTTATTTCAAAGTTCAATACATAAAAATCGAATTTTTATTTCAAAGTTCAATATATAAAAATCGAATTTTTATTTCGCTATTCAATATATAAAAATCGAATTTTCAGTTCGAAGTTCCATATATAAAAACCGAATTTTTATATCGCTATTCAATATATAAAAGTCGAATTTTTATATTCTCCATTATATTTTCAAAAGTGATGTCTTTTCATTTTCAAATCAAGATTGCTTGTATTTTTGAATCGATGACAATTTCAGTTTCTTTTCTTTTTAACAATGTAAAAAAAATCAGTTTTTAATCATTTTTAAAAATCTCGTCTTTAACATTTTTAAAAGTCTGTTTTTAATCATTTTAAAAATCTCTTCCCCCCCCCCCCTTTTTTTTTTTAATCATTAAAAAAAACTGGTTTTAAACTAAATAAAAATCTGGTTTTAAACTAAATAAAAATCTGGTTTTAAACTAAATAAAAATCTGGTTTTAAACTAAATAAAAATCTGGTTTTAAACTAAATAAAAATCTGGTTTTAAACTAAATAAAAATCTGGTTTTAAACTAAATAAAAATCTGGTTTTAAACTAAATAAAAATCTGGTTTTAAACTAAATAAAAATCTGGTTTTAAACTAAATAAAAATCTGGTTTTAAACTAAATAAAAATCTGGTTTTAAACTAAATAAAAATCTGGTTTTAAACTAAATAAAAATCTGGTTTTAAACTAAATAAAAATTAAGTAAATCAGATCAAGAAAACTCACGTTTTCAAGAAGGGGGAGAGATGGCCGAGGTGGAGGAGCTTGCTGAGCTGCGTCGGAGTCGGAGCATCCACTGGAGGAAGTGGCGGCGGTCCATCGGGGAGGGGAAAAGGAGCGGGACGCGAGGGGGTTCGGGTTCTAGGCGTTCGAATGGAGGAAGAAGGGGGTCGCGACAACATCAGGGGGAGGCGGCGGTGCTGGAGTTCGACGAGGGGGTGAGGGTGACTGGATCGTCGAGGGCCGGCGACGAGGCTCCGCCCTTCGTTCGAAATTCTTTTTTTTTTTTTTTTTTTTTATACCTGGAAATGAAAATGATTGAAAAAGGGGGGGGCCAGGTTAAGAAGGGAAATTAAATATTTTTTTTTTTTTTTTTATTATTTTATTTTGCAAAAAAAGTTAACTTTCACATACGATCTCGAAACGAGGCCCACCGCCTGTCGTCCACAGCGTTCTACCCCCATTCCGAACACAATAGGATATGTATCGCAAGCTGATTCGATAGTTACAATCAGTTTCCATTGAATTTACATTTAAATCACTTTATTGAATTTTAAACGTATATTTCAAATTACCGGGGGCACATACGAACACGAAAAATCCCAGAAAAATATTTTCTAGCTTCGTATTGACGATACGGTCCTAACAAAACTAGTTTCGTCGAATTCTGAGACCGTTAGAAAAATGGCCAATTTCCAGTCGATTAAAATCAACTGAAACTGGTCAAACGCGTTTTCCTTTGCCACGCTCACATATTGATTCGAAAAATTACGAAATTTGAAATCTAGCAATAACTTGACACTGCGGACCCAACAAAAGTGGTTTCGTCGAAATCCGAGGTCATTTGCAAAATGTCCATTTTTAAGGGCCTGAATTCCATAGCGACTATTCAGAATTTTCAACTGGACATATCTTTTGATTCCCGCTACGAACTTTTGATTTTTCGGATTCGTTGGAAAGATATTCACTATTAGATTCCATTATTTTCGGTTTCACTAAAATCCGGATTGTTTTGCACCCGGTACATTCAATTGAAGTTTGAAATCGAATTATCGAACTACCGCGCCATTTTCAATTCCTTTTATAATTATATATAATTATTATATATTCTAACGACGACGCGTAAAATATATACGATCGAATTATATTCAAAATAAATTTCTCGTCGATATTCTTTAAAATAATTCCTTTTAAATAATCAAAATTCGCTAAAATTGCCAAAATAAAATTTTCAAACTGGCTCGCATTTTACGGGTTGTTACACGAATGTATATCACCAACGGTTGGGATTAGCAACCGTTCCCGTATATATATGGGATAGCATTGATAGATTTAAGAAACAAATGAATATTCTCTAGATAGGTGATTTTACACCCTACTTCGGTGCGACCGACTTAGCCATGCTGCCTGCCCGATTTCTGTCATTTACCGGTTGATGAGGCTAGAAGCTACGCTTTATCATCACATCAGATTCACTTCGAATGCCACATTGTCAGATCCATCAGAATCACTAATTAATGTCTACAACCATACATTACGTGTTAGCTAAAAGAAGTTTCCTTCTCCGCTTCCACTTTTGGTATAGTTGAAGAAATCAATGTACGTGATCGTCTGGAAATACTATGTCAAACATCCATCTTCATTCACTTAGAAATGTCACATCGTCATACCCGCCAAATCACAAATTGACTTATCCAAAAATAACACGGGTATACAGCTAAGAGAAACGAATTCCTCCGCCACCAAACGTGAATACGTTTGAACAGATCAACTTACGCGATCCACTGGATATACTCTGTCAGACCTTCGTCCATACAAGTTGTCCTAGGACTGGACAAACCGAAGGCACTATTCTGTAAACAGGATAGCCCTTGCATTTTTCTCCGTCTTCAATTATCTTTGGCATATATGATTCGCGACGCTTATGCCAACACAGAGTGGTTCTTTGGATAATAATCCAACCGGTCTCTCCATATTAACAACGTTAAAATGGTCAAAACTTCGATAGTCGGTGAGTTAACTATCAAAGAAAAACAAGTGTGCAAACAACGATATTATTTCCAGATGGAAATTATATCGAACAAACATCATTTAACATTAATCTCTTTAGTTCATTTATTTACTTATCTCCTGTTTCCCTATATTCTAAATTCTTATTTTCTTTTATCAGAAAACATTTCTGATTCTCGTTTGGAAAACATTTCCAAAACTCCTTTACGATCAAACCTTACCATTTCTTAGTTAAGAAGGAAGTCACTCAAGTTGGGGTATAATTACCTCTCAGACCTTAACTGAACAACGTTATAACTTCGAAATGGTCAAAGTTTATCTTTTAATCTTTAACAACTTCTTTACGCCTTTCTCGGATCCAATTTTACTAATCCACTTCTATATTTAAAACATTGGTTATAACGATAACGTTATAATCCCTACTTTCGAATTATCTAACTTTAATTATAACTTCTATTCTTATTAGTGAATAATTAACCTAACACTTATTTATTTATAAATAAATAAAATTCTATTTTAGACACTGGAAAGTATAAGTACTTTCCCGAATTCGATATAATCGAATTTGCCGATTAACTCTCTTCGAGAAATCTCTATTTGATTAACTCTTCTTCGAATAACCTATATTCGATTAACTTCTTCCTTTTCAAATATCTCATATTTAAAAATCTTACTTTCGAATAAACTATATTCGAAAATCTCTTCGATGAAACTACCATCGATAACTCATTTCGATGAAACTAACATCGATAACTCCTTTCGATGAAACTAACATCGATAACTCCTTTCGATGAAATTAACATCAATTTATTTAACTCGACGAACTTAACTCGACTAACTTAACTTGACTCGACTAACTCGACTTACTTGGTTCGACCAATTCGATTCGATTAACTAGGCTCGACTAACTTGGCCGAACCACCTGATCAACTCAACTTATTTAACTTAACTGGTTTTACTTGGTTTGACTAACTCAGTTTATTAACTCGACTGACTAATTCAACTCGATTAACCTAACTTGATTTACTTATCTCGATTAACTGAACTAATCACTTTGATTAACTCGACTAATTCACTTTGGTTAACTTAACCAATTCACTTAACTAATTCACTTAGTTTAGCTTAACTAATTCACTTAACTCCTGTCGAATAAACTATATTCGATAACTCCTCTAACTCTATTCGAATAAACTATATTCGATTAACTCTTTTTCCTTTATTCGAATAAACTATATTCGATTAACTCTTTTTCCTTTACTCGAATAAACTATATTCGATTAACTCTTTTTCCTTTATTCGAATAAACTATATTCGATTAACTCTTTTGATTTAACTCTATTCGAATAACTAATTCGATTAACTAACTTCGACTACCATATTCGATTAACTAACTTCGAATACCATATTTGATTAACTAACTTTCGAATACCATATTCGATTAACTAACTTCGAATACCATATTCGATTAACTAACTTCGAATACCATATTCGATTAACTAACTTCGAATACCATATTCGATTAACTAACTTCGAATACCATATTCGATTAACTAACTTCGAATACCATATTCGATTAACTAACTTCGAATACCATATTTGATTAACTAACTTTCGAATACCATATTCGATTAACTAACTTCGAATACCATATTCGATTAACTAACTTCGAATACCATATTCGATTAACTAACTTCGAATACCATATTCGATTAACTAACTTCGAATACCATATTCGATTAACTAACTTCGAATACCATATTCGATTAACTAACTTCGAATACCATATTCGATTAACTAACTTCGAATACCATATTCGATTAACTAACTTCGAATACCATATTTGATTAACTAACTTTCGAATACCATATTCGATTAACTAACTTCGAATACCATATTCGATTAACTAACTTCGAATACCATATTCGATTAACTAACTTCGAATACCATATTCGATTAACTAACTTCGAATACCATATTCGATTAACTAACTTCGAATACCATATTCGATTAACTAACTTCGAATACCATATTCGATTTACTTTATTCACTTTATAAAGATTTCCTTTTTAACAACGTTTTATTCATTTGAAAAGATTTACTTTTAAATAACGGTTCTACACTTTAAAAAAATGATTTCCTTTTTATAATGTTCCCTTTCCACTTCTATTTGTAAATGTTTTACAAATATTTCCTTTTCAAATTTATTCTTGAAATATTCTAACTCCTTAAATTCCCGGGAAAATTCGCCATAACCTCCTTTGTATCGGGAGCATCGGGAAAATCCCCAAACTCGCCACACAGGCCTTTCCATTCAAAAAGAAATGTTTTGAATTTATTTCCTTTTAAAATATCTCCTATTTACAAATATTCCCATTTATAAATATTCCTTATTTATAAATATTCCAATTTATAAATATTCAGTTTTCAATATCACTTTGAAAATTCCCTTATCTACATTCCGGTATGTTATGGTATCCAATCATATCAAATCACGATGTTCAATATCGTCCATACACACACAATCAACAACAGGTTATAATTCACATCATATATCAAAATATATGAAAAACAATAAAATAACTGTTGAGGAATCCAGTCGGATTCCTCCAACCTGTTTCCCTGCATCCACAGATGTTACACAACATGTTTGCCATCACTTTCAGTTCAATATGAATTATTCTGATAAACAGAATCAATATATAACTATCTAACTGTTTATATTATATATATATATATAATATTTCATTTAACTGACTAGCAGTTCAATCAACAATCAACACACAGTAAATCAGACAAATTTCTAACAGTTCTAAAGATACAACATGAAATTATAAACTGTTTAGAGTTGGTGAGATTTACTCACATTGGACTGTTATCGTTAAAAACGATTAACTGTCTTTGATTTAAACGGACAATTTATTTTGCCATAAATTCATACGAGCTCGAATCCACTTCCAGTCAGCTTCGTTGTGAAGCTCTCGTCCATACGGTCCTAACGTGACTGACCGTTCTGAATTCTGATACAGTATGCGATAGTTATGATCTATGCAAGCTATGCGAATAATTTGAATTTAAATAAAACTTAAAACAAATTTCATTTGGGCTTTTACCCCTTCACTTTAGGCCCACCCTCCTTTTCAAATACCCAGACCCGAATGAACAGCCTTCTTCCCCAAATCTAAAATTTCCGTCGCTCCCAGTAAACAGTCTCACCCTTTGCCGAACTTCACCGCCTTCCAACTCCTCCTCCACTTCATTAAATCCCAAACCAACGTTACCAAGTTCTTCTCCTACCAAATCTCTATCGCCCTACCTCAAAAACATCTAACTCGCTCACTGTGTCCCTACTATGATGTCGCACTGGTACCTTACAGTACCGAACGTTTTGTGCCTCAAACACTTCGAAAACTCGCAGCTAGGTGCCACTTAACCCCATAAACTCATCTACGCCATTCGATTCATGAATCAGCACTCCAATCCTTCACAACCCCAAACCCTAGCTCTACTGTCTAACTTTCGCACCCCAGAAACACCGATCGGGCTATGTATAAAGGATATGAATTCGAAGAGAAACTCCACAGGAGTTCGAATATACCATTTGTTGGATTTAAAGGATTTGATTTTAATTTCCTTTGATTTTCTTTGTTGCCATTTTCTCTTTCTGCTGTAATAAGAACAACGGCGGAAAAATGAGATGTTTGACTTTGAGAGAATGGAAATTAGGTTTAGGAAGGATGAAGTATATTTATAGGTAAAATTAAATATTTTAATATTCGAATTATAATCAACCGCTATGTGTATTGGTCTTCTAAAAATTCCTGTGACCACATACGATACCCAAAAGTAACGAAAACTGACATGCACCTAGAGTTTGACATTACGGTCCCAACGAAACTAGTTTCGTCGAATTCCGACTTCGTATGCTCACACAGCGTATTTTTAACCGTCAAAATACTGATTGTTTTACACTCTAAAAATCCGTACAGTCACACAGTGACTCTAAAAATCATGAAACTGGAAATCTAACAACTATTTGATATTGCGGATCCAACAAAACTGGTTTCGTCGAATTCCGACTTCGTTTGCAAAACCGGCTATTTTTAAAGCTCTGGATGACCCATTTAAATATATAAATATATTTAAATATAATTAAATTAAATATAATAAATTTATATTATCGTATATCTTCACATGTGATATCGTCCGACTCCAGAATATCATATCAGAATATACAGTTTGATATTTCAGATTCCCGATTACCTCGATATTCAGTTTTACATTGAAAAACCCTTTTATAACGTATATAAAGCGTTGCGAATTATAAAGGAATTCTACAGCGACTTTTCTGAAATTTGATTTGGACATATCTCAAAATCTACACGATGAAATCCTGATCTTTCTCTTCCACTCGAAAGATATACTCCACCAGCTCCACACGTTTCTTGTTTCACAGAAATCCGGCTTAAAACGAATCCTGTACATTCAGTTGAAGTTCAAATCACCAAATCGCGAACTGCAGCGCCATTTCAAGCTCGTTTTTAATTATAATATAATTATACGTTCAAACTGTCGTCGATTGAATATATTCGTCAATATAATTCAACTCTAAGCTGAATTAAATCTAAGAGACGACCCCGATCACAGAATATTGTGATTTCCGATATTTTGATTATTTCTGAATTAAATATTTTATTAAATTATTTAATTTAATTAAATATTCCATATTATTTAATTAAACCCCTATATAATTAACTACATCACGATATATATAATTAAATAAATTAATTATAATACCTCTGACAAATGCGGGTCATTACATATATATAATATATATTTCGTCGATTTCCTTTTAAAACGAATTTTGTAAATAGTTCTACATTCGTTTCAAATCAATTCAATTCGAATTTACCTTCTATTTGATTCAATTCGAATTCGTTTCAAATTGATTTCAATTCAATTTCAGTTCGTTTTAAATTTCAATTTCAATTTAATTCAATTTGAATTCATTTCTATTTTATTCGAATTCAAATTCTCTTCCTATTCAATTCTAATTTTAATCTAATTCAATTTGAATTTCATTTCAAAATATTTAATTTTGAAATCACTTTTCAATATTCATTATACAACGAATAAAATCGATATAAATATCGTTCGCGTCAAAATAACGCATCTCTAATCAACACGCCTTTATATTTTTCAAAACTTCTTTATTCTATCCAACAAATGAATATTTATCCCATTAAACACATGAATCTATATTGCTTTCAACACACGACTAATCTCAACACATGAGTACTGTCAACACATCACTATTTTTGTTATGTAAAATATTTTATAAAACTTTGGTATCTATCGTTTGATTTTAATTAGACTCCACCGTAAAGTAGATTCTAATCGTATATATGATAAAGATGAAATTTTTATTATTTAAAATATTTCACTCAACACATGAATAGTTTCAACCCATAATCATCGTCAACACATGACTATTTTTATATTCAACACATGAATTTTCTTTTATAATATTCATTATTTTCCCGATTGGAATGAGGCCCAATCAATCACCATATAACGTTAATTATATGGATTCCATACAACACATGTATATAATAGCATTGAAAAATAATCAACCATCAACCAAAGTGCACTACACTGTATAAGCATCAAATATAGATATCTTACGCTTATAACAGCCTGTCAATCAATCGATCGACATATTTAATCAATCAGGATGAGTGAACTTCAAATTTCATCCCAACACCCGTGTGGGGCTTCAAACAACCAAACACAGATTTTATTTGTGCAGTTGGGCGATGTGGAAAATTTATCATCCCAATCAATATCAGTCAAATAGGTGTACATAAACAAACTGTCCGGTTTGTAAATGAATATTTTATTTTATTCACTTCCTCGTTAAAAATTATATTTTTAACGATAAAATATTCTATTTCAACACATGAATTTCTATTCAGTTCATTTACACCATAAAAATGATATTTTTATTTTTCTAACATATTTTAGAAAATTTCGGCGGCATAATGGCACGATACTAGAAACGGGACAAGGCCTAGCCTTATCCCCGGTCTAGTGAAGGCCCACGCCATTCACACATCAATCAAATCAATTTCATTTCACCAAACAATTCAATTCAAACTAAATAGACTAACCAACTACACAATCAAACAATTTAACAAACAAGCCATCCATGGTCTGTGGATGACGGGTGTCGTGTGCTACTAAGCACCGTCTGCATCCTAGTATATATATATATATATAACTAGAAAAAGAGTATTTAGAGTGAGAAGTTCTCACCGATAGCTATCCAACTTCACGACACTTCATTTATAAAAATCTTCTTCATTCTCGCCTTTTTATCATCTTCGTTGCCCGTAGTCACTACATATATAAAAATCACACATTTTTATATTTTAATGTCTTTAAAATAAAAATCACATTTTTATTTATTCACTTTCAATTTAAAAGTCATATTTTTATAATCACTTCATATATTTAAAAAAAAATCGAATTTTTTTTTACTATGCTATTCAATATATAAAAATCGAATTTTTACTACGATGTTCAATATATAAAAATCATATTTTACTTCTCTATTTTCTATATAAAGATCTCGCCTTTTCAAATATAAAGATTTCGCCTTTTCAACTACAAAGATTTCGCCTTTTCAACTATAAAGATTTCGCCTTTTCAACTATAAAGATTTCGCCTTTTCAAATATAAATATTTTTAATATTCCTATCATGTAAAAATATAAAAATCATATTTTTAATACTTTAAAAATATAAAAATCATATTTTTACTACTTCTATATAGTAAAGATCATATTTTTAATATTTTATAAATATAGAAATCATATTTTTACTACTAAAAATCACTTCTTTTTATCTCCTAGCTAATGAACAAATAAAAATCTTATCTTGTTCATAAATAAAAATCAACTCTTTGTTTATTCGAAAATCTTGTCTCTCTATATTTTCTTAAAAATCAAGTCTCTTACATTTAGAAACCAAATCCTTCATGACAGTAAAAATCAATCCTAAATCATAATGGTTCATACAAAATTTTAATAGAAAAAAATAAATAAATACAAACTAATAGAAGACTTACAGTGTTTTTTTTTATATATAAGAGGGAGGGGGTTCGGAATCACGGAAGGAGGAGGGGTTGGAGGATGAACGGAGGGAAGGTCGGTGGGGGTGAGGCGGTAGTCCAGGCGGCGGAAGGGGGAAGAAGGAAGGAGGAAGAAGAGGAGGGGATGCGCCTACCTCCGGCGCGACGGTGGCTCATCGGGGGGGGGGATGCGGCGGCGGCTCCCCCTCGTCGCTCTCGTCTCCTTTTCCTTTTTTTTATTTCTTTCTGTAATTCGATTTGAGAATAGAGAGAGGGGGCAGCGTATAAAAGGGAAGAGGGGTTTTTTTTATTTATTTTAATTGCAAAAAGTTGACTTTTACATACGACCTCGAAACAAGGCCCACCGCCTGTTGTCCATAGCGTTTAACCCCCATTCCGAACACAATGGGATATGCCACGTAGGACAATCCAATCGTTTCGATCAGTTTCCTTTAAATTTACATTTAAATCACTTTATTGAATTTTAAATGTACATTTCAAATTACCGGGGTCACATACAAACTCTAAAAATTGCAGAAAAATATTTTCTAGCTTCGTATTGACGATACGGTCCTAACAAAACTAGTTTCGTCGAATTCTGAGACTGTTGGAAAAATGACCAATTTCCAGTCGATTAAAATCAACTAAAACTGGTCAAACGCGTTTTCCTTTGCCACGCTCACATATTGATTCGAAAAATTATGAAATTTGGAATCTAACAATAATTTGACACTGCGGATCCAACAAAAGTGGTTTCGTCGAAATCCGAGGTCATTTGCAAAATGTCAATTTTTAAGGGCCTGGATTCCATAGCGACTATTCAGAATTTTCAACTGGACATATCTTTTGATTCCCGTTATGAAATCTTGATTTTTCGGATTCGTTGGAAAGATATTCTCAAATAGACCTACTATTTTTTGTTTCACTAAAATCCGGATTGTTTTGCACCCGGTACATTCAATTGAAGTTTGAAATCGAATTATTGAACTACCGCGCCATTTTCAATTCTATTATATAATTATAAATAAATATTTATATTCTAACGACGACGTATATAATATATACGTCGGATTATATTCAAAAATAAATTTCTCGCCGATATTATTTAAAATAATTCATTTTAAATGTTCAAAACTCGCTAAAATTGCCAAAATAAAATTTTTAAACTGGCCCAGATTTTCGGGTTATTACAATCTCTCCCACTTAAAACTTTTCGTCCCCGAAAAGGAATAAAGTCGAAAGTGGTTTGATTAATCTACTCTACGTTCGGTCTGGCTTCCAATCTCCAACTTTTCAGTTTCTGAGAATTTTCAAAAATTTCAAAAATTTGGCTAACACTCTAAATTTTCGAAATTTTTTGCCATAACCTCCCCTGCACCGGGAGCATCGGGGAATTTCAAATAGCTTCCCCGGTCCTTCTAATCTCAAAAAGAAAAAGAAAAAGCCAAGCGGCTAGCCAATAGGCTCATAAAATCATCATCACCCAAACAAAACAGTAAATTATGTAGTAAACATGTACCTATTTGTCGGGCAAACAAATTTTATTCTTCGGCTCTAGCCTCCTTGCTATGACCTGTTCAATGTTAGTATATGTATATGCAAGCTAATGCGATCAATTTTCAATACAGTTCAATATTCGATACAATTAGGCATAGTGGTTCAAAATTAGCAAACAAATAGGCAAACAACACAAACATCAATCAATTAGTGAATTTAACGTTTCAAATTCATAGTTTTGATATATATATATACAGAAAATCATGTTTCTGATGCCAATTTACAACAAAGTGTTCTATCTATATAAGTTTTGGTTCTCACACCAGTCTAATCGAAATATATAGAAAATCACACCTTCGAAACACGAACATAAATATTGGTGATGGAGCTCCATCATCAAAATCACCTCCGAGCGACTAGAGTGTAATCCTATATCTATCCAGTATATTAAAACTTCGAATATACGTTCATGACGCGTATATACAAAACCTTTATATATTGGATAGTCCATATTCAATATAAATAAAATATCAAATACGTTTAAAACGATTTTAAATTTTCAAAACAAAATTGTTTTCATTTGAAAAATATACTCTTCACACTCGTTCTAGGATACTACTGATCCTATCTCTAACGAGTCATTCTAATTGGATATTACTAATCCAATATCTGATGAATTCTTTCGTATGGTTCTAATGTGTCTTGTTCTCGAGCTCTGTAAACCAAAGCTCTGATACCAAACTGACACGACCCGAACTTCCCCGTGAAGGAAAGCACGGATAGCGTTGAGAACAGGACAAAATAGAACGCAGACGGAAGAACATTTCAATGTATATTACAACAATTCCATCAGATACAAGAATATACAGAGTATAAATGAATAAATTACATTCGATAAATATCAGAGATTACAATAAATTACATAGCAGCGGAAAAATATACAAAATACAACTGAAAGTGATACACGGATACGGAGCTTTCCGAGCATCGTTCCAGCTGTTAATCAAGACCCTGTGAATATAAATCTGCAAAACCAAAACTACTAGCTGCCCGTGCGGAAAATAGGGGCACCCAGAGTTTAGGTTAAAACAATAAACTCCAGGTCAGTCATGTGACTGGTGTGAGAACTAAAGCAGTTGTTAATCTTTATTTTTAAAGTTAGGTAAATCAAGGGACCACGCCGTATAACACGGAACGGGTTTCCTCCCAAGAATACCAGTGCATAAAACAAACAGCGCAATGCTAAATAAAGAAAAATGAAGCTGTTATAAGACCCAGGTCCCATCACACAATGCAACGCAAGCCGGAGGATAGGGTTTTTACCTTAGAACAGCCAAAGCATGCTTGATACGTTTAAAACACATTATTTGATACTATTTTAAGGGTATAGTGTCAAAACAATTTCAATCATAAGTATCAATCATAGGCGGCATAGCTACCATCTACTATGTCGCCATACTAGGCTCTACAAATAAAACCGAAACACACGTATTGGAAATTGGATTCCGTCATGAGCCGAGGCAAAGGGCAAGCTCCTCTCCGATTCGAGACACTCTAGCAAATGTCTCAGGACCCCACTATGATCCTTGGATCTTCAGGGTCGGTCCTCTCTTACTTTTGAGGATTGGCAATTCCTGAACACACGTTTCCCGGTCCTTACAGACCTATATCTGAGGCGCCTCGCATTCCAACAACCACACAGGTGAAAAGTAAATAAATGTCAGGGCTGGTAGGTCACTGACACCACCTTAGCTAGAAAGAAACGTCGTGCTCTCCCTGCAGTCACTATCCCATTTTTGACTCATACCGAGGTGTGAGGCTCGCGAATTCACGTTATACACAAAGCTACGCCATGCAGGCCGTGCTTTGATCATCAACCACAAGACTTTGCTTTTCAACAGAAGCCTTGATCAATTGCCACTTACGCGTGCCACACTGGCAATTCACTCCATGCGACTGATGTCCATCGATATACAACCTCTGAGCTCGTACGTCTCAGAGAAGGGCGTTAAGCAAGAGAATAAATTCTCCACCGCCAAACAGATGTATATTTAATAAAGATCAATCAACACAGAATAAAATCCAATGTCAGATACACAATCCATTTACAAGTTCGCTCTGGGTCTGAACGAAACCGGAGGCACTTTCCTCGCATATCCATCCATCTCCAAGTACGTCTGGACGATCACCAACTGATTCCCTCATCCTGGGTGTACAGCCCAATCAAGATTATCAGTAATCACCCAAACGATGTGAAGACTTCCGGTCTTCTACCACCGTCTTCATCTTCGACATCTCATCGAATCGGTTATTCAGAATGGGTATAACCCGGCCTTTCTGAATAACCCACGTATATAATAAACAAATGTTACACAAACACAATGAACGCCTCATTCCAATTCAGAATATTCTTTTATTCACAAAATCACATTCTTAGGGAAAGGTTCCCATTAATTTTATCAAAGATAAATTCTTCTAAATTTATTCTTTAATCTTCCTTTGGATATCATTCCTACCTAGTCGGGATTAACGAACCACACCGAAGTAATTATTTATTTTATTTCCCAGTCCCAACCTATATATATCCCATGGAGAAAACTGGTAATACTCCACATCTAACACCACGGTGTTATCGGTAAAATTAATTACCATTTTACGTTCAAATCTAATTAAAGATTTAACTATCTCTTTGGAGCAAAACTGGTGATACTCCACTCTCGATCTCTTTTCAGATTTGATAATTTAAATTATCAATTCACATTTTAATCTAATTAAAGATTCATTAAAACTCCACTTAGTTTTAATCTTTTCAAAAATCAACATCTTGTCTTTAACTGGGTTAAAGAACCAATGTCATCTAAAACACGATAAACCCAAATCACATTTGATATTAAATACAAGGCTCTGAACAGAAAATATATCGGCTTATATTCAATATCAAATTCTGAAACCAACAAATATCGTATTGGAAATAACGATATAAAATATCTTTCAAACCCCCATAACAATATTTGTATAGTCACGAAATCCAACATCGAAATATCCCGAAGATAATTTCGATTCAACTCCAGTCCAATCCACGTGTGGGGAATATTGATTACTTTTAAAATCACTTTCAAATTCAATTTATTTATTTCAAAAATAAATTGATTTTAATTCTAGTTCAAAACTAGTTCATTTCGATAAAAATCTATTTTTATCTTTTCAAATGTGGAATTTTTCAACCCAATTTTTCCCAAATCATTTCTTATGATTTTACACAAATTATAGATATTTTTGATAATTTTATCAAGGCCCGTACAGTCGATTTCCATCAACGGCCATCGAACTGCACTTACAGCGACCTTTTCCGAATTTGATTTGGACATAATTCCAAATCCAACCGTTAGATTTCAAATTTCTAATATTCATTGGAAAGCTCTTTTCGATACGAACCCAACGGTTCCGGTTTTAGGAGAATCCGACGGTCGGATCTCCCGTAATGTCCGTTTGAAATAAATGGTCGAAATTCACGTACTGCCGCGGCGCGGCGCGTTCTATTCAGGCCATTATATATATATAATATATATATATATATAATTTATTTCGTCAATTTCCTTTTAAAACGAATTTTATAAATAGTTCTACATTCGTTTCAAATCAATTCAATTCGAATTTACCTTCTATTTGATTCAATTCGAATTCGTTTCAAATTGATTTCAATTCAATTTCAGTTCGTTTTAAATTTCAATTTCAATTTAATTCAATTTGAATTCATTTCTATTTTATTCGAATTCAAATTCGCTTCCTATTCAATTCGAATTTTAATCTAATTCAATTTGAATTTCATTTCAAAATATTTAATTTTGAAATCACTTTTCAATATTCATTATACAACGAATAAAATCGATATAAATATCGTTCGCGTCAAAATAACGCATCTCTAATCAACACGGCTTTATATTTTTCAAAACTTCTTTATTCTATCCAACAAATGAATATTTATCCCATTCAACACATGAATCTATATTGCTTTCAACACACGACTAATCTCAACACATGAGTACTGTCAACACATCACTATTTTTGTTATGTAAAATATTTTATAAAACTATGGTATCTATCGTTTGATTTTAATTAGATTCCACCGTAAAGTAGATTCTAATCGTAAATATGATAAAGATGTAAATTTTATTATTTAAAATATTTCACTCAACACATGAATAGTTTCAACCCATAATCATCGTCAGCACATGACTATTTTTATATTCAACACATGAATTTTCTTTTATAATATTCATTATTTTCCCGATTGGAATGAGGCCCAATCAATCACCATATAACGTTAATTATATGGATTCCATACAACACATGTATATAATAGCATTGAAAAATAATCAACCATCAACCAAAGTGCACTACACTGTATAAGCATCAAATATAGATATCTTACGCTTATAACAGCCTGTCAATCAATCGATCGACATATTTAATCAATCAGGATGAGTGAACTTCAAATTTCATCCCAACACCCGTGTGGGGTTTCAAACAATCAAACACAGATTTTATTTGTGCAGTTGGGCGATGTGGAAAATTTATCATCCCAATCAATATCAGTCAAATAGGTGTACATAAACAAACCGTCCGGTTTGTAAATGAATATTTTATTTTATTCACTTCCTCGTTAAAAATTATATTTTTAACGATAAAATATTCTATTTCAACACATGAATTTCTATTCAGTTCATTTACACCATAAAAATGATATTTTTATTTTTCTAACATATTTTAGAAAATTTCGGCGGCATAACGGCACGATACTAGAAACGGGACAAGGCCTAGCCTTATCCCCGGTCTAGTGAAGGCCCACGCCATTCACACATCAATCAAATCAATTTCATTTCACCAAACAATTCAATTCAAACCAAATAGACTAACCAACTACACAATCAAACAATTTAACAAACAAGCCATCCATGGTCTGTGGATGACGGGTGTCGGGTGCTACTAAGCACCGTTTGCATCCTAGTATATATATATAACTAGAAAAAGAGTATTTAGAGTGAGAAGTTCTCACCGATAGCTATCCAACTTCACGACACTTCATTTATAAAAATCTTCTTCATTCTCGCCTTTTTATCATCTTCGTTGCCCGTAGTCACTACATATATAAAAATCACACATTTTTATATTTTAATGTCTTTAAAATAAAAATCACATTTTTATTTATTCACTTTCAATTTAAAAGTCATATTTTTATAATCACTTCATATATTTAAAAAAATCGAATTTTTTTTACTATGCTATTCAATATATAAAAATCGAATTTTTACTACGATGTTCAATATATAAAAATCATATTTTACTTCTCTATTTTCTATATAAAGATCTCGCCTTTTCAAATATAAAAATTTCGCCTTTTCAACTACAAAGATTTCGCCTTTTCAACTATAAAGATTTCGCCTTTTCAACTATAAAGATTTCGCCTTTTCAAATATAAATATTTTTAATATTCCTATCATGTAAAAATTATATTTTTAATACTTTAAAAATATAAAAATCATATTTTTACTACTTCTATATAGTAAAGATCATATTTTTAATATTTTATAAATATAGAAATCATATTTTTACTACTAAAAATCACTTCTTTTTATCTCCTAGCTAATGAACAAATAAAAATCTTATCTTGTTCATAAATAAAAATCAACTCTTTGTTTATTCGAAAATCTTGTCTCTCTATATTTTCTTAAAAATCAAGTCTCTTACATTTGGAAACCAAATCCTTCATGACAGTAAAAATCAATCCTAAATCATAATGGTTCATACAAAATTTTAATAGAAAAAAATAAATAAATACAAACTAATAGAAGACTTACAGTTTTTTTTATATATAAGAGGGAGGGGGATCGGATTCACGGAAGGAGGAGGGGTTGGAGGATGAACGGAGGGAAGGTCGGTGGGGGTGAGGCGGTGGTCCAGGCGGCAGAAGGGGGAAGAAGGAAGGAGGAAGAAGAGGAGGGGGTGCGCCTACCTCCGGCGCGGCGGTGGCTCATCGGGGGGGGGGGGGGGATGCGGCGGCGGCTCCCCCACCCGTCGCTCTCGTCACCTTTTCCTTTTTTTTATTTCTTTCTGTAATTCGATTTGAGAATAGAGAGGGGCCCAGCGTATAAAAGGGAAGAGGGGGGTTTATTTATTTATTTATTTATTTATTTTAATTGCAAAAAGTTGACTTTTACATACGACCTCGAAACAAGGCCCACCGCCTGTCGTCCATAGCGTTTAACCCCCATTCCGAACACAATGGGATATGCCACGTAGGACAATTCAATCGTTTCGATCAGTTTCCTTTAAATTTACATTTAAATCACTTTATTGAATTTTAAACGTACATTTCAAATTACCGGTACGAACTCTAAAAATTGCAGAAAAATATTTTCTAGCTTCGTATTGACGATACGGTCCTAACAAAACTAGTTTCGTTGAATTCTGAGACTGTTGGAAAAATGACCAATTTCCAGTCGATTAAAATCAACTAAAACTGGTCAAGCGCGTTTTCCTTTTCCACGCTCACATATTGATTCGAAAAATTATGAAATTTGGAATCTAACAATAATTTGACACTGCGGATCCAACAAAAGTGGTTTCGTCGAAATCCGAGGTCATTTGCAAAATGTCAATTTTTAAGGGCTTGAATTCCATAGCGACTATTCAGAATTTTCAACTGGACATATCTTTTGATTCCCGTTATGAAATCTTGATTTTTCGGATTCGTTGGAAAGATATTCTCAAATAGATCCTATTATTTTTGGTTTCACTAAAATCCGGATTGTTTTGCACCCGGTACATTCAATTGAAGTTTGAAATCGAATTATTGAACTACCGCACCATTTTCAATTCTATTATATAATTATAAATAAATATTTATATTCTAACGACGACGTATATAATATATACGTCGGATTATATTCAAAAATAAATTTCTCGCCGATATTATTTAAAATAATTCATTTTAAATGTTCAAAACTCGCTAAAATTGCCAAAATAAAAATTTTAAACTGGCCCAGATTTTCGGGTTATTACATATTAGGACCGTATCATCAATACGAAGTTAGAAAATATTTTTCGGGAATTTTTAGAGTCCGTATGTGGCCCCGGTAATTTAAAATGTTCTTTCAAATTCAATATACATTGATTTATATTTTAATTTTGATGAAAACTAATTGTAACAGTCGAATTGGCTGATGGGACATGTCCCATTGTGCTTAGAATGGGGGTAATTATTTGGGGGCGACAATCATTGGGTTTGATTTGGAGTTTGAATGTGAAATCAACTTTTAAGAATTTAATTGAATTAAATAATATAAAATTTTTATATAAATATCTCCTTTTAAAAACCCTAATCCCCATTTCTTAAGACCGCCACCACCCTCAGTTTAAATGGCTGATATTTCCTCCTTTTAATTCACAAATCGTTTCAAATCAAAGAAGAATTTGTTAGGGGTTACAAACCGGGAATTGAAGAGGAAGGAGGGATCTATGATTTCCGACGGGAATGATCGCTTATGGTGGTGTGGAGGAGGAGAATCAGGCGCTCAAAGCCGCTGTGTTCAGGCTCCCATTCCGAGGCAAAGGCGAGTGCGAGTTCACCAGTAACTGGTGGCGGCTGTGGCTCTCTGGAGGGGGGACGCGGTGATGGCCTCAGATCTAACTCCGACGTCGCCTAGCCTGTGCAACGACGAGATGTTGGATTTGAGGAATGGGTTGGTTTTTGTTGGACTGAAGCATCGTATACGGGAAGAAGGGTGGGTTAGTTACCCTTAATAAAATAATTAATTAATTAAATTTCTCGTTTAATTATGACAATGAATGTAAACCCATAACCTTTTCATATGGAAACGAAATTCAGTGATTTCAGTTGCAATGCGATCGTCTCAACGAACATTACATTTCCAAACCGACTAGAATCAAAACCGAGCAGATCAGAATTCTCTCACTTTAAATTTTCTGTACAGTTATTTATTTTGTAACTGCATATATGAATTGTTCCCCGTCGTCCACAGACCAAGGACGACTTGTTTGATTGTATTCTGTGTGAAAATTGATCGTGATGTAAAGTGAAAATATCGTATATATTGAAAAGTGAAAATATCGTATATATTGAAAAGTGAAAATATCGTATATATTGAAAGTGAAAATATCGTATATATTGAAATTGAAAATATTGTATATATTTAAAAGTGAAAATATCGTATATGTTGAAAGTGAAAATATCGTATATATTGAAAGTGAAAATATTATATATATGAAAGGTGGAATAATATATATATATATATATATATGAAATGAAAACGATATATAGATGAAATATGAAAACGATGTATATATTTAATGAAAACGATATATATATGAAATGTGAAAACGATATATATATAAAATGAAAACGATATATATATATATATATATATATGAAATGTGAAAATGATTTGATTGTTAAAATAATAATTTTTAACATATATATACACTGTATAAAATTGTCGTGTATATAGAATATTAAATTTTGATTAGAAGTTGAATATGAAGTTGAAATCATTTTGAAAACGAATTTAAAACGATTTATAAAATACGTTTTAAAAAGGAAATCGATGAAATATATATTATATATATAATATAATGGCCTGAACAGAATGCGCCGCGCTGCGACAGTTCGCGAATTTCGTCCGTCGTATTCTCCTAAAACCGGAACCGTTGGGTTCGTATCGAAAAGAGCTTTCTAACGAATATGAGAAATTTGAAATCTAACGGTTGGATTTGGAATTGCGTCCAAATCAAATTTGGAAAAGGTCGCTGCAAGTGCAGTTCGATGGCCTTTGATGGAAATCGACTGTACGGGCCTTGATAAAATTATTAAAAATATCAATAATTTGTGTAAAATCATAAGAAATGAATTGGAAAGAACTGGGATGAAAAATTCCACATTTGTAAAGATAAAAATAGATTTTTATCGGAATGAACTAGTTATTAACTAGAATAATAATTTATTTATTTTTAAATAAATAAATTGGATTTGAAATGGTTTTAAAAATAATCAGAATTTCCAATATATGAATTGGAATGGATTTGAATCAAAATTATCATCGGAATATTTCGATGTTGGATTTCATGATTATACATATATGTTGTGGAAATTTGAAAGATATATTAATATCATTATTTCCAATACGATATTTGTTGGTTTCAGAATTTGATGTTGAATATAAGCTGATAATATTTTCTATTCAGAGCCTTGTGTTAAATAACAAATTGGATTTGGGGTTTGTCGTGAACTGTGTTTAATTGAAATTAGTTCTTTAACCAGAGTAAAAGCAGGATTAATTTTCAAAAAGTAGAACAATCAATATGAAATGATTTTAGAGATGAAACCAATTGGGTTTTGAATAAATCTTCAATTAGATTTGAATGAATGAATGGTGACTAAATTTACCAAAACACGTGATGTGATTAAACCAAATTTACTTGGTTGTTGATATTGATTGTGGTTGATTGATTGTTTGGATGGTGCTCGACCAGTTTATGAGCAGAATATGCCTTTGCATTTAGCATTGGGTTGGGTAAAGATATCTGTGTGCTAACACCTTGTGAAACACTTCACGATTTGACGATAAGGTGTTTAGCGATGTTGTGTTCATTTCAAATTTAATGAATGATTGTGAAATGATACATTTTTCTTAAGTGAAAAGAAATGTATTCCCGATTTTGGATAGGGAATGTTTTATAAAAATGTTTTATAAAACAGAAAGGATTTCGAAGCCAAAACCCGATGATTTCTAAAATGATTTAGAAATGTATTATGGTTTTACATTGTGGTTCATCGCGTATTCGATTAGTTGCTATTAATGATGTATCTGTTTGGTGGCGGAGAATTTATTCTCTTGCTTAACACCCTTCTTTGAGACGTACGAGCTCAAAGGTTATGTGATTAATAGTGACTAATCATATGTGTGAATGACTGATGTGAAGTACTATATTTTTAAAGTACTTGTGATTATTATGTTGTGAAATGATTTTCCCTACTTCGGGATATGAAATGATTTAGTAAGTGGCTAAAGAGTCGGGTAACCCTGAGACTAAAAGTATGGGTGAGAGATCAGTGTATGCTCTCCATGTGTGGGAGGTGCATCGTCGGTGTAGCCTACTCCTATGTGGGGTAGGTGCACATTTATATATCGAGTTACGAGGTGCGTACCCTTTGCCTTGTCGATGGGGAGCACGATATTTGGTTGCATACATGTTTGTATGCATTGTTATGTTTTGGAATTCATATTTCCAGACGATTTGATTTGAGATCCCGAAGTGAAATCTACTTTGATATAGAAAGTTAGATATGTATTTCAAATGATTTGAAATAAGAAATCGGCAATAAAATCCAAAGGAATAATTTCTGTAAATTGAATCGGATTTGGAAAATCTAAGTGTGGTGATTAATCTAAATGGGTAGATTGGGATATTGCATGTTGATTGATGCATAGTAGATCCATATATCTATATTGATTGTTGTTTAAACACTGGCATTCATGGGGGTAAACCCGTTCCGCGTTAGCGGCGTGGTCCCGTGATATGCCATATTATTAAATAAGTTAATTATAACTGTTTAGAGTTTCTCACACCAGTCCCATGTCTGACCTGTAGTTTGCTTTTCCCTTGCAAACTCGGGTGCCCTTATTTTTTCACACGGGCAGTTGAGTAGTTTATGTTGCAGATATATGAGCAGGATTCTGGATTGAAGCTTAAAGCTGCGTCCAGAGCATCGTTAGTCTTCCGCTGTGTTATTTATTTATTTATTTCCGTTGTGCATTGTATTACATTTATTGTAAAATCATCTTCCACTGTATTGATTATATTTCGATATACTCTGATATTCTGTACTCTGATGTAACATTATTATGTTGTTTATAGAAGTCTTCTGTTATTTGTTCCGATGTGTTGTATACCCAGAGTTAGCGTATGCGGGATTCGAACGGTCTTGGTCAGTTTAGCGATCGATCAGGTCCGGGCGAAATCCGTGTCGTTACATTATTCCAATACGATATTTGTTGATTTCAAAATTTGATATTGAATATAAGCCAATATATTATCTATTCAGAGCCTTGTATTTAATATCAAATGGCATTTTGGATTTGTTGTGAACGGTGTCTTCACTAACACTGTTCTTAAACCTTGTTGAGAAAAGATTAAATATTTTTATTTAGATTTAATGAAGTATACCAATTAATTAATATTTAATTGGAATTGAATTGAAATTGATTTTTGGGTTTATCGTGAACGATGTTTTAAATAACACTTGTTCTTTAACCCGATTAACAATGGAATGTGATTTTGGGTTTGTCGTGAATAGTGTCTTAAATAACACTGTTGTTGAACCCCGTTTGAATAGAATAAATCTTTTAATTAAGATTTGAAGAATAATTACCAATTAATTAATATCTAATTGGAATTGAAATGGAATGTGGATTGGGTTTATTGTGAACTGTGTTTTTAGCGAAATTCGTTCTTTAACCCGATTTACAGTGTAATGTGATTTGGAATATATAAATCTTTTATTAAGATTTAATGGAATTTTCCAAAGTAAAATTTTCCAATTAATTAATATTTAATTGGAATTGAACGGAATTCGATTTGGTAATAATCGAAGTGAACTTCTGTGCAGGAAGACTGTTAATACATATGGAATTTAAGAGGCTTCGTTGTTATTCCATTTATATTATTAGTCGCATACGGAAATTGATATCGATTATATATTTATTTGTTTTTCCGTGAAGATTACATAATTAATGGAATGTGATTTGGGTTTACCATGAACTATGTTTTAAATGACATTAGTTCTTTAACCCAGTTAAAGACAGGATTACATGTCTGTCATTGTATTTCGAACTGTATGGTTGATCTCTGCTAAATATATATCTGTTTGGTGGCGGAGAATTTATTCTCTTACTTAACACCCTTCCTCTGAGACGTACGATCTTAGAGGTTATATATCGGTAGAAAATAATAGTACGGTGTAGATTGTCAATGCGACATGTTTGTGTTTCCAAAGTTAAATAATCATTAATATTGATTTTTGGAAAGATTAGAACTAAATGGAGTTTTAATCAATCTTTAATTAGATTGAAATGATCATTATAATTTAAATTATCAAATTTGGGAAACGATCGAAAATGGAGTACCACCAGTTTTACTCCAAGCGATAGTTAAATCTTTAACTAGATTTGAGCGTGAAATGATAATTAATATTTACCAATAACACTGTGGTGTTAGATATGGAGTATTACCAGTTTTTCTTCATGGGATGATGTAACGACCCGTGTTTTTGGCACTCAAATATATAATTTATTTTATTTTATTTATTTGGGATATCGATGGGAATTAAGATTTAATTCGTTGTTTAAACGAAGTTTGAACGTTATATTTATATATAATATAAATAGAGCTTGAAAATAGCGCTGCAGTTCGTAAATTCGAGTTTGAACTTCAACTGAATATACAGGATCCGATATAAACCGTATTTCTTTGAAACAAGAAACACTGGGACCGTATTAACGATAACTTTCATATGAAAGAGAAAAATCCAGATTCCGTGTTGTAGATTGCGAGTTATGGCTAAATCAAATTTGGAGAAAAAACGCTATGGAAATTGTTATCGGCCGTTAAAATGGCCATTTTGCAAACGAACTCTGTTTTCGATGAAATTAGTTTCATTGGAACCGTATCGTCAAATTATTGTCAGAAAATCAAATCGTGTGGAAAAACGATGTCGTATGTGACCACAGCAACCGTAAACGCCTGTTCAAATTCTATAGCGCGCATTCAAATAAATAAAGGGACATTTGAGTATAACTTGAGCAGATGATCGAATTAGGCCACGAAACCAGTTCCGTTGAGTTCGTATCGTCGATTAGAGTCAGGATATGTATATAATTTGTTATTTTTAGAGACCGTGTAATTTGGTGTCGAAAAGGGCGTTGCGGTGCGCGTAAAAATAGCCTACCGGGGGAACAGTCTCAGAATGCGACGAAACTGGTGCCTTTGGGTTCGCATTGAAGAATTATTATAGGATTGCAAGGTTTCAAGTTAATTTGATTTATCTGGTGAGCGTGAAAAATTTAAATGCGTGTTTATTTCTGGTTTTATAAAGGAAATTTTTTTCATACGACCTCGGATTTCGACGAAACTTGTGCCATTGGGTCCGGAATACATTTTTACACTAAGATTAGTTTTTTTATCAGTAAATAGAAATCGGTTGTAGTGATTTTATCGCATTACTTTAGGACGAAGTTTCGTATCACCATGTGCAGTAGATCTAAATATCAAATCGCAGTCTACCATCTGTGTTGTTCTTGTCTGAGTTTCCCATCAATCCTACGATACTTCTTTTCTTGTCTGCAGTTTTTAAACACCGTGACGACCAAGGATTTAGAATTGAAAACGACATCTTCCCAACCGTGCAGACAAAGAAAGTAGAGATGCAGACCTATCTTATATGCTGTGCCAACCTATTACACGTGAGAGCCACGCTTTCCAATACCGTGCATACCAAGTCCCTCACCACTATAAATGCTAACACTCTCCTCCATTAACATAGCAGAATGAACCTCTCAGTAAGGGAAAAATGAATCAAACTCTTTCTCTCTCTAAACAAATTATTAAACTCATATACTGAACTCCTGAAGAGAATCTTCACCACCTCCATATAAGGCTCCACGACCGTTTCGTACGCTGGTTTTTCAGCGAGTTTAGGGGAGGAAAGAAAACGTGGGGAGGCTTTAACGTGGAAGTATGGACGGGGGGGGGGGGGGGGGGTTCGATCTGATTGTCTGTTGCATGCGAAGGGTACACGGTAGCAGATGAAGGAGCATGTGTATGCGGATAGAGTGGTGTCAGGGGAACGCTGTCGCATGCACATGCGAGGAAAGAAAGAAGTTAAAAAAAAAAGAGGAAGAAAACAAAAGGGGAAATGAAAGAATACTGAATGGACGTTGAAAATGGGAAGCTTGTTTTTGTGGTGGCAGTTTCATGCATAGCAAGTGGCGAAAGGGAAATGGGTGAGTTGTTCTTTCATATTGAGGAAAAGGAGAACATTGGGTGGAACAAAGAAATGGATAGGGAGGAGCTAAGTGTGCAGACGGTGGTGGTCATGCGCGGAAGGGCTCAAAGGTTGTACAGCGAAGAGGAAAATTCTTGAGGAAGAAAGCAAAGGGCCTAATCGTGATTAAGAAGGTAATCAACGTTGATTTAATTAGTTTTAAATTTAGGGGTGTTCGGGCCGTAGTTTTCAAATCCATATGTAAATAATAATCTGTTTAATTTACTCGAGTAACTAAAATTGTCGACCCGGTTATATATGATAACATAATTGATTTATAAAAGTTAAATTAAACTTAAAGTAGGAAATAAATAATTATATTAGTTAAATCGAGTTACTAAAAAGGGTTTGTAACTTTTGTGATGTTATCAGAATCCGATGAATCAAAGAACGTTGAAACCACACCGACGAGCACGACATTTTGGAATTTGTGTGGACGGAGTTGGAGGCAGCTGGTATATCCAGTAAATTAAACGCTGGTTTAATTTAACTGAAGCAGACCGTTCCGACAACGGATGAAATAAAGGTGAGTTAAACTCACTCAGTTACCCTTTTTATATTTTATATAAATTGGGTATTTTTATTTTGTGTGCTCTGCTTGCCAATGGTTGACTGTTTTGCTGGTTATCTGCTTATCTATTGATTTAACCGATGAAATTAAACTGTGTTTAATTTCAGTGAAATACCAAATCGTTATTTTAACGATTGGTTCCAATAAAGGTAACTCACCTTGGTTGGTCACGTTTATTTATAAACGTGTTTAAATGGTTGAATTATTTGAATTGCTTGTGGTTATTGTTAAATGGCCATTACTTATTCTTATCAGTTAAACAAAACTGAATGATCTGGTTTGAGATAACCATTTGAATACAGGGAAGAACAGGTTGGAAGGACCCAACCGGATCCCTCAAATGTATTATTTATTTTCATATTATCATATATGAACTGATCGGTTTGTGTGATTGATTTGATGGTTGATTATTAATTGAATATTCAACATCTGTTTGGTTTGAACCAATAAGTGATATTGGTTAAGTGTTTGGCAGAGTATGGCCTTTAAAATCAATCGGGTTATAGACAGTGATTCACCGTCAGGTGAATCGATAGAGTTGAAGTTATAAAATTTACTTTATAACTGGAGTTAGGTTTTGGAAAAAATGTATTATTCTGAACAAAAGTTATTAAAGAGAATTAAATAAATGTTTTATTTATTTAAGATTTGATTTGTTAGTAATTTATTTTATAAAGTAAATTCTGATGTTAATCAGATTTACAAAGAATGAGAATAGAGAATGAATCGAATGGTTAAACTTTGATAATTGTTTTGAAAAGAAAACAATTAATGGAAATAATTTAAATTAATTATATTTTTAATTAATTTAAAGTGAAGGTTAAATGGGAATTAGTTTACGAGATAATCGAATTTTGACTTGACAAAATTGACCATTTAAACTGGAATCGAATATCAAATTAGTTTGTTTCGAAATTGCGAAATGAAATAGTTGAAGAATATTGTTTTAACTTTAAATAAGATCTTTAAAAACGATTTTCTATTTATCTTAGTAAATAAAGAAATTAACTATTGAAGTAGTTAATGAGTAAAGAAAATTATTGTTTTAATAAGAATTTAGAAGACTATTTTGAAAAGTAATCGAAGAGAAGTGTAATCCAAATTGGATTGTGAAAGGAATCTATGAGCGGGTTTTATATTTAAAGCTAAGATGTTTATAATGATGTTAAAAAGAGGATTTCAAGCGAAGATGATAACTTAAATTCAAGTGTTGTTTAATTATGTGAATTAAGGTAAAGGGTTTATATAAACCAGGGTCGTGTAAATGAGGTTTAATGTGTTAAGGCGTTAATTTTATTTAACGTTACTTGAAAACAAGATCAAGTATAAAGGATAATTTTAAATGAGAATTCAAAATGGGAAAATGGTCGAATAATTTTGAAAGGAGATTGGAAATAAGCGAATCTGGGTAAAGAACTGAGTTATAGGGTTGTATAACCAAATCCAATAGTTAAATGGAATTTGTTTGAAACTAGAATGAAATATTGATTTTGATTACAACTTATGTTTATCGGAGGATAAGAACGTTGTTGATCAAGGTCTGAGAGGTAATTAAAATACCCCAACTTGAACAACGTCGGGATTATCTGAAGATAGTATTAGTTGGTAATCGTAAGAGACGTTAGTGAATATGTTTTGAAATCTAAACAGCGACTTTAGCGCTGTTGTTATAATGTTTTGTGAATATAATAGCGAGTTTAGCGCTGTTGCTATGGTAAATGTTTTGTAAACCTAAAACAGCGATTATAGTGCTGTTGTTTGTAAATCTAAATAGTAATCATAACGCTATTGTTATAATATATATACTATAAATTTCCTTGTTAAAACTAACGGATTTCCGAATTTAAAAGATGATTTGACGGAAGAATTAAGTGGGAAATTGAATATAGCTATTCGAGATAGAATTAGCCAAACATAATTATTCGGCTAAGTTGCCATTTCGTACGACTGCTAGCGTAATTCGCAGGGCTGCAGATAGCCTACGGCGGTCGGATGTTTCCTGAGGGAATCAGGCGTTACCATTGTGATCGCTGCGATCTAGGGTCAAGCGAATGGATTTAAGTCGAGTATTAGTTAATCAATTAGAGTTAATCGATTAGAGTTAAATCGAATTAGAAGTATTCAAATATCGTATTTTTGAATATTTGAAGGAGTTAGAAGTTTTAATTTAACAAAAGTAAATCAAGTGTTAAAAGGCCAGGTGATGCTGAATACTTAACCAGTGAACTCATTGGAGTGTCATGATTGAAACACTGTATATTTTGATAGTTAAAACACCGACTATCAAACCTGTCCAATACGATTGTTGGTATGGAAAGACCGGGATTGAAATTATACTCGAAAACCATTCCGACCAATAAATACGTGAAGATATCAGAAGATGATCGAGATGGAGCATTGAAGACCGTGGATTTTCATAAATGGAAGAACCACTAATGTTCTCTGCCTGGCAAGCAGAGATAAACTGTGATTCTGTCGTGGTTGAAATCTATGGATTGCAAGGACTTCTCGCTACTGATCCATGGGGTGATTCCTATATTGGATGCGGTAGGAAAGTGCCTTCGGTTCATCCTGTTCCTGGATGACGTGTATGGACGGATGTCTGACAGAGTATTTCCAAAAGGATCACGTACGTTGATTTCTTCAAACGTGCGATAGTTGTTGGCGGAGATTTGCCGTTCTCTTAGCTTCCAGCTAGAGTATTTTTGTGGACGTCAATTAGTGATATCTGACGGATCTGACGATGTGGCATTCAAAGTGAATGACGACCAGATGTTCAAAGGTAAATTCTAGCCTCAAGCCTCATCAACTGGGAAATGACAAAAATCGGGCAGGCAGCATGGCTATGTGGGTCGCTCCCATTAGGGTGTACGATCACCTATCTAGAGAAAATCCTATTTGCTTCTTAAATCTATGTTTCGATGCTGTCCCTTATCGGGAGACGGTTGCTGATCCCAGCCGTCGGTGATATACATTCGATACTCTCAAGCGAAATGAGGGGTCGGTCATGTGAGGGCCGGGTTGCAAGAAGTTCTTGTTGAACCCAGTGTATTCGTCTCTAGAGATACACTATCGGCAGGTGGTCCCATACCTTGTCAAGTTAGAATCCAATCTCCAATAAGCGCCTGCGGTTTTGATTGTATACTATATATGTGGAGCGTGAGATGCAAGCGTTCCACTAAATTGATATTTACTTGTATTTAGACATTATTATAATATTAGAACAAGATATTGGTTTCAAAACTGTTTTGGGTTATCGTAAGGTAAAAACCATCCGTGTTTATGTGTGGATTTGGTCTTACGATTATCCTTTTCTTTGAAAAGGGTTTTGAACTTTAAAATCATGATTGGATGGTTCACCCTTATTACTGTGCGAGTTTATCTCACTCTGGTTCACCAGACTGACCCGGTGTTTTGTAAATGCTCGGGTTAGACCGGGTTGTACAGGTTCAGGTTATCGACTGCTATGAAGAGACAAGCTGGAAGAGTCCAGACGTATGATATTACTACTATTCCGCTGTGTGTTGTATATGGGAACAGGCTATTATAACTGTCTCATGGTATGATGTACTCTGATGCTATTTTAAAGCTTTCAAAAAAAATTATTTCTGTATTATATTTTGTTCCGCTGCGATGTGAGACTCTGTGTGGTGTTTCTTCTTCTTCTTCTATTCTAATATTTCTTTCTTTCTTATCTCACCCTCTAACTTCTTTCTATTAATGATCTGGAATGTTCGATGTCTGAATGGTCAACACGGTAGTTTGATGTTGATTTTCGGAGTCGAAAATCCCAGTTCGTTACAGTGGTATCAGAGCTGAAGGTTAAGTGATTACCTTGACTCTGTGGCGTGACTCAGTAGAGATGGGGTTAGCAATACCGTAGATTGAGTTTGAGTGTATATATACGAGTGAACGTATTTGTAGATTTTATAAAAATTGTTTTATATTGTGGTGATTTATTGGTTGAGTTGTTTATGAGTTCTGGTCGATCAGTTTGATCCACTGTATCGATAGGGGTTTCTAAACACTCAAGTACGATAAACCGACACAGTATGTTTTGAAAGAGGGAAAATGAAATAATTTACCCAAATTATATTTTGATATAAAGGAAATATATGTATTGGAAATATTATGGTATATTGGATGTGTTGGTTGATTATAATTGAAATGGTTATATAAATAACCAATTAGAATTCGTATAATATAAAATTAGATTTATTAAATCTGAAATTAAAATCAGAATTGGAATTAAAGTTCCCAAAAATGTGGGAAAGGTGTTGCAAATGAACTTGGATTGAATATATGAGAATTTTAAAATCCTGGGAGATTTTGAATTGTTTACAAGCATCGTGAATTTTATTTTGAAATAGACTTCAAAATGAAGGTGTTTAAAATTGAAGTTTTGAAAAGATATAGTATTGAACTCACTTTGATAGCTGGGAAATAACTCTGAGGATGCTGGCCACATCATCCGTGTGCATTTCCGAGTTCTAAGTGACGGATTACTACCAAAAATCTTTGTTTTGAATTGCTTTGAGAAAAACAAGTTGTTTTGAATCCTGAAAAGGAATATTTGACTTTTGAAAGAGCTGAACTGTTTAAAACTCCCAGGAAAATTGTTTGAACAAAAAGAAAATTAAATAGAAATGGGGAAAAGCAAATATGAATGGAATTGAATTGGAACCAATTAACTGGAAATCGAATCGGGATAAATCAAGTCGAATCAGATTTTGAATTGTGAGACAGGAATCCGAAATGGTGTTGGATTGGTAAGTTAAAGGTTGGAATTGATAATGGATGGAAATTGAGTTAAGAATAGGATTTGGCTTGGACGCGTGAAGGATATGGTCCTGAGGATAAAGTTGGAATTTTGTTAGGGATGCATTTGTATATGCTAACAGGGCAGTAGATGGAAAGGATATGATGACAGGTCCGACAAAAAGGTACATGTTTATTTTTATATGGGTTTGGAGATTTATGAGCCGATTTGGCAAGCCGCTTGGCTGTTTTATTTTCTTTTGGATTGGAGAAGGCCCAGAAAGGCGAGTTGTAGTTGTACCGATTGAGCCGTACAAAGGAGGTGCTGGCGAAATTTTTCGGAAATTTAAGGTGTTAGAAAATTTTCAATATTTTTGAAAATATTTATATATGATATTCAAATTGGTTTCTAATTTAATATAAAATTAGATTTGAAGTTAATGAATTTATAACATACTTTCTTACCTTAGCAATTTCGAGGACGAAATTATTTTAAGGGGGGAAGAATGTAACGACCCGTGTTTTTGGCACTCAAATATATAATTTAATTTATTTTATTTATTTGGGATATCGATGGGAATTAAGATTTAATTCGTTGTTTAAACGAAGTTTGAATGTTATATTTATATATAATATAAATAGAACTTGAAAATAGCGCTGCAGTTCGTAAATTCGAGTTTGAACTTCAACTGAATATACAGGATCCGATATAAACCGGATTTCTGTGAAAGAAGAAACGCTGGGACCGTATTAACGATAACTTTCATATGAAAGAGAAAAATCCAGATTACGTGTTGTAGATTGCGAGTTATGGCTAAATCAAATTTGGAGAAAAAACGCTATGGAAATTGTTATCGGCCGTTAAAATGGCCATTTTGCAAACGAACTCTGTTTTCGATGAAATTAGTTTCATTGGAACCGTATCGTCAAATTATTGTCAGAAAATCAAATCGTGTGGAAAAACGATGTCGTATGTGACCACAGCAACCGTAAACGCCCGTTCAAATTCTATAGCGCGCATTCAAATAAATAAAGGGACATTTGAGTATAACTTGAGCAGATGATCGAATTAGACCACGAAACCAGTTCCGTTGAGTTTGTATCGTCGATTAGAGTCAGGATATGTATATAATTTGTTATTTTTAGAGACCGTGTAATTTGGTGTCGAAAAGGGCGTTGCGGTGCGCGTAAAAATAGCCTACCAGGGGAACAGTCTCAGAATGCGACGAAACTGGTGCCGTTGGGTTCGTATTGAAGAATTATTATAGGATTGCAAGGTTTCAAGTTAATTTGATTTATCTGGTGAGCGTGAAAAATTTAAATGCGTGTTTATTTCTGGTTTTATAAAGGAAATTTTTTTCATACGACCTCGGATTTCGACGAAACTTGTGCCATTGGGTCCGGAATACATTTTTACACTAAGATTAGTTTTTTTATCAGTAAACAGAAATCAGTTGTAGTGATTTTATCGCATTACTTTAGGACGAAGTTTTGTATATATATATATATATATATATATATATATATATATATATATGTATGTATATATATATATGTCACCATGTGCAGCAGATGTAAATATCAAATCGCAGTCTACCATCTGTGTTGTTCTTGTCTGAGTTTCCCATCAATCCTACGATACTTCTTTTCTTGTCTGCAGTTTTTAAACACCGTGACGACCAAGGATTTAGAATTGAAAACGACATCTTCCCAACCGTGCAGACAAAGAAAGTAGAGACGCAGACCTATCTTATATGCTGTGCCAACCTATTACACGTGAGAGCCACGCTTTCCAATACCGTGCATACCAAGTCCCTCACCACTATAAATGCTAACACTCTCCTCCATTAACATAGCAGAATGAACCTCTCAGTCAAGGATAAATGAATCAAACTCTTTCTCTCTCTAAACAAATTATTAAACTCATATACTGAACTCCTGAAGAGAATCTTCACCACCTCCGTATAAGGCTCCACGACCGTTTCGTACGCTGGTTTTTCAGCGAGTTTAGGGGAGGAAAGAAAACGTGGGGAGGCTTTAACGTGGAAGTATGGACGGGGGGGGGGGGGGGGGGTTCGATCTGATTGTCTGTTGCATGCGAAGGGTACACGGTAGCAGATGAAGGAGCATGTGTATGCAGATAGAGTGGTGTCAGGGGAACGCTGTCGCATGCACATGCGAGGAAGGAAAGAAGTTTAAAAAAAAAAAGAGAAAGAAAAGAAAAAGGGGAAACGAAAGAATACTGAATGGACGTTGAAAATGGGAAGCTTGTTTTTGTGGTGGCAGTTTCATGCATAGCAAGTGGCGAAAGGGAAATGGGTGAGTTGTTCTTTCATATTGAGGAAAAGGAGAACATTGGGTGGAACAAAGAAATGGATAGGGAGGAGCTAAGTGTGCAGACGGTGGTGGTCATGCGCGGAAGGGCTCAAAGGTTGTACAGCGAAGAGGAAAATTCTTGAGGAAGAAAGCAAAGGGCCTAATCGTGATTAAGAAGGTAATCAACGTTGATTTATTTAGTTTTAAATTTAGGGGTGTTCGGGCCGTAGTTTTCAAATCCATATGTAAATAATAATCTGTTTAATTTACTCGAGTAACTAAAATTGTCGACCCGGTTATATATGATAACATAATTGATTTATAAAAGTTAAATTAAACTTAAAGTAGGAAATAAATAATTATATTAGTTAAATCGAGTTACTAAAAAGGGTTTGTAACTTTTGTGATGTTATCAGAATCCGATGAATCAAAGAACGTTGAAACCACACCGACGAGCACGACATTTTGGAATTTGTGTGGACGGAGTTGGAGGCAGCTGGTATTTCCAGTAAATTAAACGTTGGTTTAATTTAACTGAAGCAGACCGTTCCGACAACGGATGAAATAAAGGTGAGTTAAACTCACTCAGTTACCCTTTTTATATTTTATATAAATTGGGTATTTTTATTTTGTGTGCTCTTCTTGCCAATGGTTGACTGTTTTGCTGGTTATCTGCTTATCTATTGATTTAACCGATGAAATTAAACTGTGTTTAATTTCAGTGAAATACCAAATCGTTATTTTAACGATTGGTTCCAATAAAGGTAACTCACCTTGGTTGGTCACGTTTATTTATAAACGTGTTTAAATGGTTGAATTATTTGAATTGCTTGTGGTTATTGTTAAATGGCCATTACTTATTCTTATCAGTTAAACAAAACTGAATGATCTGGTTTGAGATAACCATTTGAATACAGGGAAGAACAGGTTGGAAGGACCCAACCGGATCCCTCAAATGTATTATTTATTTTCATATTATCATATATGAACTGATCTGTTTGTGTGATTGATTTGATGGTTGATTATTAATTGAATATTCAACATCTGTTTGGTTTGAACCAATAAGTGATATTGGTTAAGTGTTTGGCAGAGTATGGCCTTTAAATTCAATCGGGTTATAGACAGTGATTCACCGTCAGGTGAATCGATAGAGTTGAAGTTATAAAATTTACTTTATAACTGGAGTTAGGTTTTGGAAAAAATGTATTATTCTGAACAAAAGTTATTAAAGAGAATTAGATAAATGTTTTATTTATTTAAGATTTGATTTGTTAGTAATTTATTTTATAAAGTAAATTCTGATGTTAATCAGATTTACAAAGAATGAGAATAGAGAATGAATCGAATGGTTAAACTTTGATAATTGTTTTGAAAAGAAAACAATTAATGGAAATAATTTAAATTAATTATATTTTTAATTAATTTAAAGTGAAGGTTAAATGGGAATTAGTTTACGAGATAATCGAATTTTGACTTGACAAAATTGACCATTTAAACTGGAATCGAATATCAAATTAGTTTGTTTCGAAATTGCGAAATGAAATAGTTGAAGAATATTGTTTTAACTTTAAATAAGATCTTTAAAAACGATTTTCTATTTATCTTAGTAAATAAAGAAATTAACTACTGAAGTAGTTAATGAGTAAAGAAAATTATTGTTTTAATAAGAATTTAGAAGACTATTTTGAAAAGTAATCGAAGAGAAGTGTAATCCAAATTGGATTGTGAAAGGAATCTATGAGCGGGTTTTATATTTAAAGCTAAGATGTTTATAATGATGTTAAAAAGAGGATTTCAAGCGAAGATGATAACTTAAATTCAAGTGTTGTTTAATTATGTGAATTAAGGTAAAGGGTTTATATAAACCAGGGTCGTGTAAATGAGGTTTAATGTGTTAAGGCGTTAATTTTATTTAACGTTACTTGAAAACAAGATCAAGTATAAAGGATAATTTTAAATGAGATTTCAAAATGGGAAAATGGTCGAATAATTTTGAAAGGAGATTGGAAATAAGCGAATCTGGGTAAAGAACTGAGTTATAGGGTTGTATAACCAAATCCAATAGTTAAATGGAATTTGTTTGAGACTAGAATGAAATATTGATTTTGATTACAACTTATGTTTATCGGAGGATAAGAACGTTGTTGATCAAGGTCTGAGAGGTAATTAAAATACCCCAACTTGAACAACGTCGGGATTATCTGAAGATAGTATTAGTTGGTAATCGTAAGAGACGTTAGTGAATATGTTTTGAAATCTAAACAGCGACTTTAGCGCTGTTGTTATAATGTTTTGTGAATATAATAGCGAGTTTAGCGCTGTTGCTATGGTAAATGTTTTGTAAACCTAAAACAGCGATTATAGTGCTGTTGTTTGTAAATCTAAATAGTAATCATAACGCTATTGTTATAATATATGTACTATAAATTTCCTTGTTAAAACTAACGGATTTCCGAATTTAAAAGATGATTTGACGGAAGAATTAAGTGGGAAATTGAATATAGCTATTCGAGATAGAATTAGCCAAACATAATTATTCGGCTAAGTTGCCATTTCGTACGACTGCTAGCGTAATTCGCAGGGCTGCAGATAGCCTACAGCGGTCGGATGTTTCCTGAGGGTATCAGGCGTAACCATTGTGATCGCTGCGATCTAGGGTCAAGCGAATGGATTTAAGTCGAGTATTAGTTAATCAATTAGAGTTAATCGATTAGAGTTAAATCGAATTAGAAGTATTCAAATATCGTATTTTTGAATATTTGAAGGAGTTAGAAGTTTTAATTTAACAAAAGTAAATCAAGTGTTAAAAGGCCAGGTGATGCTGAATACTTAACCAGTGAACTCATTGGAGTGTCATGATTGAAACACTGTATATTTTGATAGTTAAAACACCGACTATCAAACCTGTCCAATACGATTGTTGGTATGAAAAGACCGGGATCGAATTTATATTCGAAAACCATTCCGACCAATAAATACGTGAAGATATCAGAAGATGATCGAGATAGAGCATTGAAGACCGTGGATTTTCATAAATGGAAGAACCACTAATGTTCTCTGCCTGGCAAGCAGAGATAAACTGTGATTCTGTCGTGGTTGAAATCTATGGATTGCAAGGACTTCTCGCTACTGATCCATGGGGTGATTCCTATATTGGATGCGGTAGGAAAGTGCCTTCGGTTCATCCTGTTCCTGGATGACGTGTATGGACGGATGTCTGACAGAGTATTTCCAAAAGGATCACGTACGTTGATTTCTTCAAACGTGCGATAGTTGTTGGCGGAGATTTGCCGTTCTCTTAGCTTCCAGCTAGAGTATTTTTGTGGACGTCAATTAGTGATATCTGACGGATCTGACGATGTGGCATTCAAAGTGAATGACGACCAGATGTTCAAAGGTAAATTCTAGCCTCAAGCCTCATCAACTGGGAAATGACAAAAATCGGGCAGGCAGCATGGCTATGTGGGTCGCTCCCATTAGGGTGTATGATCACCTATCTAGAGAAAATCCTATTTGCTTCTTAAATCTATGTTTCGATGCTGTCCCTTATCGGGAGACGGTTGCTGATCCCAGCCGTCGGTGATATACATTCGATACTCTCAAGCGAAATGAGGGGTCGGTCATGTGAGGGCCGGGTTGCAAGAAGTTCTTGTTGAACCCAGTGTATTCGTCTCTAGAGATACACTATCGGCAGGTGGTCCCATACCTTGTCAAGTTAGAATCCAATCTCCAATAAGCGCCTGCGGTTTTGATTGTATACTATATATGTGGAGCGTGAGATGCAAGCGTTCCACTAAATTGATATTTACTTGTATTTAGACATTATTATAATATCAGAACAAGATATTGGTTTCAAAACTGTTTTGAGTTATCGTAAGGTAAAAACCGTCCGTGTTTATGTGTGGATTTGGTCTTACGATTATCCTTTTCTTTGAAAAGGGTTTTGAACTTTAAAATCATGATTGGATGGTTCACCATTATTACTGTGCGAGTTTATCTCACTCTGGTTCACCAGACTGACCCGGTGTTTTGTAAATGCTTGGGTTAGACCGGGTTGTACAGGTTCAGGTTATCGACTGCTATGAAGAGACAAGCTGGAAGAGTCCAGACGTATGATATTACTACTATTCCGCTGTGTGTTGTATATGGGAACAGGCTATTATAACTGTCTCATGGTATGATGTACTCTGATGCTGTAAGTATTTTAAAGCTTTCAATAAAAATTATTTCTGTATTATATTTTGTTCCGCTGCGATGTGAGACTCTGTATGGTGTTTCTTCTTCTTCTTCTATTCTAATATTTCTTTCTTATCTCACCCTCTAACTTCTTTCTATTAATGATCTGGAATGTTCGATGTCTGAATGGTCAACACGGTAGTTTGATGTTGATTTTCTGAGTCGAAAATCCCAGTTCGTTACAGTGGTATCAGAGCTGAAGGTTAAGTGATTACCTTGGCTCTGTGGCGTGACTCAGTAGAGATGGGGTTAGCAATACCCTAGATTGAGTTTGAGTGTATATATACGAGTGAACGTATTTGTAGATTCTATAAAAATTGTTTTATATTGTGGTGATTTATTGGTTGAGTTGTTTATGAGTTCTGGTCGATCAGTTTGATCCACTGTATCGATAGGGGTTTCTAAACACTCAAGTACGATAAACCGACACAGTATGTTTTGAAAGAGGGAAAATGAAATAATTTACCCAAATTATATTTTGATATAAAGGAAATATATGTATTGGAAATATTATGGTATATTGGATGTGTTGGTTGATTATAATTGAAATGGTTATATAAATAACCAATTAGAATTCATATAATATAAAATTAGATTTATTAAATCTGAAATTAAAATCAGAATTGGAATTAAAGTTCCCAAAAATGTGGGAAAGGTGTTGCAAATGAACTTGGATTGAATATATTAGAATTTTAAAATCCTGGGAGATTTTGAATTGTTTACAAGCATCGTGAATTTTATTTTGAAATAGACTTCAAAATGAAGGTGTTTAAAATTGAAGTTTTGAAAAGATATAGTATTGAACTCACTTTGATAGCTGGGAAATAACTCTGAGGATGCTGGCCACATCATCCGTGTGCATTTCCGAGTTCTAAGTGACGGATTACTACCAAAAATCTTTGTTTTGAATTGCTTTGAGAAAAACAAGTTGTTTTGAATCCTGAAAAGGAATATTTGACTTTTGAAAGAGCTGAACTGTTTAAAACTCCCAGGAAAATTGTTTGAACAAAAAGAAAATTAAATAGAAATGGGGAAAAGCAAATATGAATGGAATTGAATTGGAACCAATTAACTGGAAATCGAATCGGGATAAATCAAGTCGAATCAGATTTTGAATTGTGAGACAGGAATCCGAAATGGTGTTGGATTGGTAAGTTAAAGGTTGGAATTGATAATGGATGGAAATTGAGTTAAGAATAGGATTTGGCTTGGACGCGTGAAGGATATGGTCCTGAGGATAAAGTTGGAATTTTGTTAGGGATGCATTTGTATATGCTAACAGGGCAGTAGATGGAAAGGATATGATGACAGGTCCGACAAAAAGGTACATGTTTATTTTTATATGGGTTTGGAGATTTATGAGCCGATTTGGCAAGCCGCTTGGCTATTTTATTTTCTTTTGGATTGGAGAAGGCCTAGAAAGGCGAGTTGTAGTTGTACCGATTGAGCCGTACAAAGGAGGTGCTGGCGAAATTTTTCGGAAATTTAAGGTGTTAGAAAATTTTCAATATTTTTGAAAATATTTATATATGATATTCAAATTGGTTTCTAATTTAATATAAAATTAGATTTGAAGTTAATGAATTTATAACATACTTTCTTACCTTAGCAATTTCGAGGACGAAATTATTTTAAGGGGGGAAGAATGTAACGACCCGTGTTTTTGGCACTCAAATATATAATTTAATTTATTTTATTTATTTGGGATATCGATGGGAATTAAGATTTAATTCGTTGTTTAAACGAAGTTTGAATGTTATATTTATATATAATATAAATAGAGCTTGAAAATAGCGCTGCAGTTCGTAAATTCGAGTTTGAACTTCAACTGAATATACAGGATCCGATATAAACCGGATTTCTGTGAAAGAAGAAACGCTGGGACCGTATTAACGATAACTTTCATATGAAAGAGAAAATTCCAGATTCCGTGTTGTAGATTGCGAGTTATGGCTAAATCAAATTTGGAGAAAAAACGCTATGGAAATTGTTATCGGCCGTTAAAATGGCCATTTTGCAAACGAACTCTGTTTTCGATGAAATTAGTTTCATTGGAACCGTATCGTCAAATTATTGTCAGAAAATCAAATCGTGTGGAAAAACGATGTCGTATGTGACCACAGCAACCGTAAACGCCCGTTCAAATTCTATTGCGCGCATTCAAATAAATAAAGGGACATTTGAGTATAACTTGAGCAGATGATCGAATTAGGCCACGAAACCAGTTCCGTTGAGTTCGTATCGTCGATTAGAGTCAGGATATGTATATAATTTGTTATTTTTAGAGACCGTGTAATTTGGTGTCGAAAAGGGCGTTGCGGTGCGCGTAAAAATAGCCTACCAGGGGAACAGTCTCAGAATGCGACGAAACTGGTGCCGTTGGGTTCGTATTGAAGAATTATTATAGGATTGCAAGGTTTCAAGTTAATTTGATTTATCTGGTGCGCGTGAAAAATTTAAATGCGTGTTTATTTCTGGTTTTATAAAGGAAATTTTTTTCATACGACCTCGGATTTCGACGAAACTTGTGCCATTGGGTCCGGAATACATTTTTACACTAAGATTAGTTTTTTTATCAGTAAACAGAAATCGGTTGTAGTGATTTTATCGCATTACTTTAGGACGAAGTTTTGTATATATATATATATATGTATATATATATATATGTCACCATGTGCAGCAGATCTAAATATCAAATCGCAGCCTACCATCTGTGTTGTTCTTGTCTGAGTTTCCCATCAATCCTACGATACTTCTTTTCTTGTCTGCAGTTTTTAAACACCGTGACGACCAAGGATTTAGAATTGAAAACGACATCTTCCCAACCGTGCAGACAAAGAAAGTAGAGACGCAGACCTATCTTATATGTTGTGCCAACCTATTACACGTGAGAGCCACGCTTTCCAATACCGTGCATACCAAGTCCCTCACCACTATAAATGCTAACACTCTCCTCCATTAACATAGCAGAATGAACCTCTCAGTCAAGGATAAATGAATCAAACTCTTTCTCTCTCTAAACAAATTATTAAACTCATATACTGAACTCCTGAAGAGAATCTTCACCACCTCCATATAAGGCTCCACGACCGTTTCGTACGCTGGTTTTTCAGCGAGTTTAGGGGAGGAAAGAAAACGTGGGGAGGCTTTAACGTGGAAGTATGGACGGGGGGGGGGTTCGATCTGATTGTCTGTTGCATGCGAAGGGTACACGGTAGCAGATGAAGGAGCATGTGTATGCGGATAGAGTGGTGTCAGGGGAACGCTGTCGCATGCACATGCGAGGAAGGAAAGAAGTTTAAAAAAAAGAGAAAGAAAAGAAAAAGGGGAAACGAAAGAATACTGAATGGACGTTGAAAATGGGAAGCTTGTTTTTGTGGTGGCAGTTTCGTGCATAGCAAGTGGCGAAAGGGAAATGGGTGAGTTGTTCTTTCATATTGAGGAAAAGGAGAACATTGGGTGGAACAAAGAAATGGATAGGGAGGAGCTAAGTGTGCAGACGGTGGTGGTCATGCGCGGAAGGGCTCAAAGGTTGTACAGCGAAGAGGAAAATTCTTGAGGAAGAAAGCAAAGGGCCTAATCGTGATTAAGAAGGTAATCAACGTTGATTTAATTAGTTTTAAATTTAGGGGTGTTCGGGCCGTAGTTTTCAAATCCATATGTAAATAATAATCTGTTTAATTTACTTGAGTAACTAAAATTGTCGACCCGGTTATATATGATAACATAATTGATTTATAAAAGTTAAATTAAACTTAAAGTAGGAAATAAATAATTATATTAGTTAAATTGAGTTACTAAAAAGGGTTTGTAACTTTTGTGATGTTATCAGAATCCAATGAATCAAAGAACGTTGAAACCACACCGACGAGCACGACATTTTGGAATTTGTGTGGACAGAGTTGGAGGCAGCTGGTATTTCCAGTAAATTAAACGCTGGTTTAATTTAACTAAAGCAGACCGTTCCGACAATGGATGAAATAAAGGTGAGTTAAACTCACTCAGTTACCCTTTTTATATTTTATATAAATTGGGTATTTTTATTTTGTGTGCTCTGCTTGCCAATGGTTGACTGTTTTGCTGGTTATCTGCTTATCTATTGATTTAACCGATGAAATTAAACTGTGTTTAATTTCAGTGAAATACCAAATCTTTATTTTAACGATTGGTTCCAATAAAGGTAACTTACCTTGGTTGGTCACGTTTATTTATAAACGTGTTTAAATGGTTGAATTATTTGAATTGCTTGTGGTTATTGTTAAATGGCCATTACTTATTCTTATCAGTTAAACAAAACTGAATGATCTGGTTTGAGATAACCATTTGAATACAGGGAAGAACAGGTTGGAGGGACCCAACCGGATCCCTCAAATGTATTATTTATTTTCATATTATCATATATGAACTGATCTGTTTGTGTGATTGATTTGATGGTTGATTATTAATTGAATATTCAACATCTGTTTGGTTTGAACCAATAGGTGATATTGGTTAAGTGTTTGGCAGAGTATGGCCTTTAAAATCAATCGGGTTATAGACAGTGATTCACCGTCAGGTGAATCGATAGAGTTGAAGTTATAAAATTTACTTTATAACTGGAGTTAGGTTTTGGAAAAAATGTATTATTCTGAACAAAAGTTATTAAAGAGAATTAAATAAATGTTTTATTTATTTAAGATTTGATTTGTTAGTAATTTATTTTATAAAGTAAATTCTGATGTTAATCAGATTTACAAAGAATGAGAATAGAGAATGAATCGAATGGTTAAACTTTGATAATTGTTTTGAAAAGAAAACAATTAATGGAAATAATTTAAATTAATTATATTTTTAATTAATTTAAAGTGAAGGTTGAATGGGAATTAGTTTACGAGATAATCGAATTTTGACTTGACAAAATTGACCATTTAAACTGGAATCGAATATCAAATTAGTTTGTTTCGAAATTGCGAAATGAAATAGTTGAAGAATATTGTTTTAACTTTAAATAAGATCTTTAAAAAGGATTTTCTATTTATCTTAGTAAATAAAGAAATTAACTACTGAAGTAGTTAATGAGTAAAGAAAATTATTATTTTAATAAGAATTTAGAAGACTACTTTTGTAAAGTAATCGAAGAGAAGTGTAATCCAAATTGGATTGTGAAAGGAATCTATGAGCGGGTTTTATATTTAAAGCTAAGATGTTTATAATGATGTTAAAAAGAGGATTTCAAGCGAAGATGATAACTTAAATTCAAGTGTTGTTTAATTATGTGAATTAAGGTAAAGGGTTTATATAAACCAGGGTCGTGTAAATGAGGTTTAATGTGTTAAGGCGTTAATTTTATTTAACGTTACTTGAAAACAAGATCAAGTATAAAGGAGAATTTTAAATGAGATTTCAAAATGGGAAAATGGTCGAATAATTTTGAAAGGAGATTGGAAATAAGAGAATCTGGGTAAAGAACTGAGTTATAGGGTTGTATAACCAAATCCAATAGTTAAATGGAATTTGTTTGAGACTAGAATGAAATATTGATTTTGATTACAACTTATGTTTATCGGAGGATAAGAACGTTGTTGATCAAGGTCTGAGAGGTAATTAAAATACCCCAACTTGAACAACGTCGGGATTATCTGAAGATAGTATTAGTTGGTAATCGTAAGAGACGTTAGTGAATATGTTTTGAAATCTAAACAACGACTTTAGCGCTGTTGTTATAATGTTTTGTGAATATAATAGCGAGTTTAGCGCTGTTGCTATGGTAAATGTTTTGTAAACCTAAAACAGCGATTATAGTGCTGTTGTTTGTAAATCTAAATAGTAATCATAACGCTATTGTTATAATATATGTACTATAAATTTCTTTGTTAAAACTAACGGATTTCCGAATTTAAAAGATGATTTGACGGAAGAATTAAGTGGGAAATTGAATATAGCTATTCGAGATAGAATTAGCCAAACATAATTATTCGACTAAGTTGCCATTTCGTACGACTGCTAGCGTAATTCGCAGGGCTGCAGATAGCCTACGGCGGTCGGATGTTTCCTGAGGGAATCAGGCGTAACCATTGTGATCGCTGCGATCTAGGGTCAAGCGAATGGATTTAAGTCGAGTATTAGTTAATCAATTAGAGTTAATCGATTAGAGTTAAATCGAATTAGAAGTATTCAAATATCGTATTTTTGAATATTTGAAGGAGTTAGAAGTTTTAATTTAACAAAAGTAAATCAAGTGTTAAAAGGCCAGGTGATGCTGAATACTTAACCAGTGAACTCATTGGAGTGTCATGATTGAAACACTGTATATTTTGATAGTTAAAACACCGACTATCAAACCTGTCCAATACGATTGTTGGTATGGAAAGACCGGGATCGAATTTATATTCGAAAACCATTCCGACCAATAAATACGTGAAGATATCAGAAGATGATAGAGATGGAGCATTGAAGACCGTGGATTTTCATAAATGGAAGAACCACTAATGTTCTCTGCCTGGCAAGCAGAGATAAACTGTGATTCTGTCGTGGTTGAAATCTATGGATTGCAAGGACTTCTCGCTACTGATCCATGGGGTGATTCCTATATTGGATGCGGTAGGAAAGTGCCTTCGGTTCATCCTGTTCCTGGATGACGTGTATGGACGGATGTCTGACAGAGTATTTCCAAAAGGATCACGTACGTTGATTTCTTCAAACGTGCGATAGTTGTTGGCGGAGATTTGCCGTTCTCTTAGCTTCCAGCTAGAGTATTTTTGTGGACGTCAATTAGTGATATCTGACGGATCTGACTGAAACACCCCACCTCCGTTAGGGTCACTCTCAAAGGGAATGCCCTAATTTTGGTGGAGGTTTATAAGTACAAGTCACAGATATACAAGACAGATATAAGAACACATATTTGTAAACAGCGGAAGAACAACAAATTTTTATTTCGTAAAGTCAAATACGTGTTACAACAGCTTCCTTTCCAAAACATAACATAACACTTTCATAATCTGTCTTGAGTACATTATTAAAGAAGCATAAATAAAACATAGATAAACTGCAAAAGCCCCAGAGTGGATTGTCCAAAGCCATAGCTTAAAACAGGAAAGTCCAAGCAATACATTTCTCTTCTTCAAGCTGGATGTTGAGGTAGGTCAAGCTGCTGTGTTCCCTCCCTGAGGACCTGGGGGGGGGGGGGAACGGAAGAAAGAAGACGAAAGAAAAGTAGAGTCAGACATAAAGCCTGAGCAAGTCTAGTACTACTTTGTCTATGAATAAAGAACTGGGTATGATAAGTATAAACAGGAAGTGGGCATGCACTATAAACTTGGTTAAGTTGTCTAGGGTCGAATATACTATCGTACCCCATGTTAATCTCTGAACCCATATGAACTAGTTTTTCAACTGGCACCCCATAATCAGGGTGATGTGATCCATTCAATGATGATCGGCTCCTACTCGCATAGTTACATGTGTCTTACGGCCCCCGATGTCTGTAGTTACCTATGCTGGTCCCACCATGGGGTGTATCAAGTCCCATAGTGGCAACCCGACACAACCCTAGAGTGCACAGGTATGCTACTGGTGTCCAGTGCCTTATTTTTCTGCGCCGGAGTGTGTGCACGCCCGCACTCCGTTAGAACCTACACTGCTACACCACCGCCGTCGCTTTGACCTCTTACAATCAGCCCAGTAATCGTGCCCCATCCTGCCTAGTTTCAGGGTATCCTGATACACCTTTTAGGGTTACTGCTGAAAAGGGTCCCCCGTTACTAGGTTTTCTATCTCTAGCCAACATGCTAAGTTGGTTAAGTGTTTTTCTAACCTAACCCCACTAGTCCGTTTAGTTTAGCATGTTCCATTTTGATTAAGTCTTTAGTTCACTTAATCCTATCAATCCTGAATCAGCCTTAATTGTCTTATTAAGGCCCTGACCTCTCACATTAGACAGGTATTGTTGTGGCTGCCTGTTGCCGGTTGGTTCCGGGCAGTCTTACGCCACAACTCAGTCTAACCTCGGGTCCTTGCTGGGCTCCATGTTTAACCTCCCACATTGGATAGGTATTGTTGTGACTACTGGACAGCCGGGCGGTTCCGGGCAGGTTTACATCACAACTCAATCCAACCTCGGGTTAAACACATCGTATGTTCTACATTTACATATCTTGTCATTCTTCTTTATTTCTTATATGTAAATATTTGCGGCCCATTATTAAGTTAATGGTGTAAAGGTTACACCAATCATGGGCCCAACCCATACTTGAATTTTGGGCCCTTCTATTTTATATTTTCATTCATTAATTAATTTTAACCCAACGTTATTTTCCCCCGTTTTACACGTCCGTTTATATATATATTGGTCTTAGCCTTTTAAAGCCCAATTTAGCCATGCGAAAAGGGGAGGCTTATGGCGTGATTACATACACAAAAAGGGGAAGGTGAGCGCATGAACTTGCATATGACGTTGGAAAAACATAATAGAAATTGGTGTACTTGCATAGTGGTAACATAGGTGACATGAATCAAAGCATGTGAACTTGCATAGGTTTAACTACAACATGAACCTATATTCTTATTTAGGCATAATGTCAAACATAAGCATGTCATAAATATTTCTAGCATAAGCATAGCATAATGTCAAACATAAGCATGGCATACATACTTTTTAGCATAAACATAAACAAGTCATGTTCATAAGGTTTCTACATGTTTACAAAGGGGATACTTTGTTACTAACACAGAAGCATAGTTCAACATAATCATGATTTAAGTCTAATCACATAACGATGGTATAAATATACTTATGCATAAATATTCCTAATCATGGTGTTTGCTTTAAACTTGCAAAAAGGGATTTTTGAGTCTAACCTAGCCATGTCTCACATATGTAATCATAAAATTCTTTTAAACAAGATAGACTAAATCATGGATTTCAATTATGCCAAATATCATTCATAGCCTAGCCATATTCGTAAGTTTGCAAAAGCATGACTTAATACATGGATTATGGTGTCAAAATTCCAACATAGTTTCATATGAACTATAACAACCAAACTTGTTTCAATTACTTGCAAAATGACTTATGCACAAAAATATACATCATAGTGACATGATAACAAAGCCCCAAACTTGCATGGATTCCAATCAACTACATACATGTAGCCTCAACATAGATTATATAATTTGCGCAATATTCCAAACGTATACTTGCATAGAACTACCGCATGTAGTTCTTTATAATCGAATAACATAATTCAAGAATATCCAAACGTATATAAATTGATAAGAACGCACAAATATGAATTACTTTCATTGCCACAATTCAAGCATACATATCAACACAATCGTTTATTCATACCAAAGTAATACTCTACTTACAATGGTTGCGGCGAATTCTCTAATTAAGAGATATGATTCCTTTGTTGAATTGATTGGCTTTAGGTTGCTTGAATTGCTTTAGGCTTTAGAACTTTCTTCCTAATTCTCTCTCTAGTTGGCGGCTACTCTTAGTCGTTCCTCAGCAACATGGCGGCTATGTTCTTAATTTTGAATGAATAGATTAGGGTTTAGTCTAGGGTTGTTTATATAGAGGTTAGGAATTGATTAGGACCCTTGATGTTGCTTGGATTGATCATAGCCATTCATTAGATAGAGAGACCAATTAGAACCCGCCACCTAGCCCTAATGACAAAGCAGACCACAGAAATTCGACCAAACACAGACCTGGCCAGCCAGGTTGACTGGGCTCGACCAGGTCGATACCCCTGTCGACAGCTGTCGACAGGGCTGTCGACAGCCCTGTCGACATGGGTAGCCCAGGTCGACAGCCCAGTCGACCTGGGTGGCCTAGGCGGGTTTTTATCCGCCCTGGCCCAATGGGCCTGATTTTTAATTTATTTTATTCTGTTTGAATTTTAAATTTAATTCAAAACTTCCGAAGGCCATATCTTCTTCATACGGACTCCGTTTTTCGAAAACTCGGACTCTATTTCGCGTATTTTTCCGAGACGAACGCAATGGCGTATCCCGTTTCCCTTTGTTCTTTGATTTCAAATTAATTATACTTTAATTTGTTAATTTCACAGTTATAGAATTTTCGGGGTGTTACATTCTCCCCCACTTAAAAGGATTTCGTCCCTGAAATCTTCAAGTTAGGAGGAATGTATATCCTAACATCCAATCATCCATCTACTCATCCATCAAACACGAGCATCCATTATCCTTAAAAGACTTCCAATGCTTCATGATCATATGCGAAGTGTGTGTATATGAACTTATCTAATGCAAAATCAGGCGGTCTATTGATTCAGTTGACCTCCTTAATGCGAATTATGTAAGTGCCATGAATCCATTATGTATGCAAATTTTCCTATTCATGATTCTACATGAGTGCACAATCATTCAATACAAATGCAGCATCCACATGTCAACACATTAAAGTTCAACCATATACGAATACAAACATATATGCATATGCAATATGAAGTGACTGAGCCGATCTAAAACCTAGATTGTGTGTGTATATGCAACCACGAGCAACCACTAGCAATCACTTGCAACCACTTGCAACCATCATCCATAACATGTTTCAACTACATGTTTCCATCCGAAAAGATTCTACCTAAAAGATACGGTCGAGGAAATATACCTAAAAAGACTGATAAAAGCGCAACTTAAGGAAAAAAGAAAGATCAAGGATGTACCCTCGAACAGAAAAGGGTAGGCAGTACGTATTCTAGCTTCAGTTTTCCCAAGTCGCATCTCCCTCGGCGTCACTCCACTGAACTTTGACGAGCTTGACTTCACGGTTGCGTAGCTTCTTCACTTCCGTTCCTAAGACGCGGGTTGGAACTTTTCTTATGGTTGCTTCGCGTTCCACTTCGGCTTCTTCGAGTATATTTGGCTCTACCACTTCAGCAGACTCATGTAGACATTTTCGGAGATGTGAAACGTGAAAAACGTTGTGGACTCCAGCCAACTTCTCGGGTAGCTCTAATCTATACGCCATTTTCCAAATTTTCTCAATGATAGGGAATGGTCCTACCTAAAGGTATAGTCGAATGATAGAAGCAAGTAAAAACTTTGTGCCCATTAGGCAATGTCGAAACTGGAAATCTATGCCACATATATATTGATTAGGAGAAGAACTCTCTAAGCATCAGCCCCGAAGACCGAAATCAACATCAGGCTGGCACCCAAAGAATTACTCAACCCAACCACCATATATGATTCTAGGAAACTAAGCATGATGGACTCCTTTTAGGTCACAAGGGAGTCCCTTCCTAAGACCAACCCGTATCCTATAAAGCCCAAAAACTTTAGTAAAACCAATGAACACACTCGAGCCCCAACATGTGTTACTAACAGATGAGTCATACTCCCTATGTGGTTTGCAACAGAAATTGGATTGAGAATGGGACCGAGAGGATATACTCTTAAGAAGAGATATTATGCACGAATCTAGTCTTCAATCTTCTAAGTCGCATTTCTTGAGCTTAACTCCATTATGCTTTGTCCGTCTTTAACTTCACAATTTCGTAGCTTCTTAATTCTTGTTTCCAAAATACGAGTTGGAACCTATTTCTCGTTCCTCTTTCACTTATTCTCCTCCTAGTATACTTGGCTCTAGCCTAACTGCGTACTCATGGTTCCATGCAAGCTCTCCAAAATTCATTAGTGAATCTTGGATCTTGTTCACTTACTAGAAGGTATTCCACATAGATGAATTATCTCTTGAAAATAAACAAATGTCAACTATGTTGCCAAATGTACTTACTAAGGTGATTCTTTACAACTCATGCATCAGCGAAATGAACCTTCAGCCTTAGTGGCGAACACTACTGGAGCGCCCTATTCTGAAATGCTCCTCCTAATGAACCCCTTTTCTAAAAGCTCTTTAATCTGATTACTGAGCTCTTTCCTTTCTCGTGGAGCCATATGTCTAACGGGCAACGCAACGGGCTTTGCATTATCTATAAGATATATGCGGAAGTCTATTTCCCGCTTCGGAGGCAAGCCCTTCACCTCTTCGAAGACATCCGGATACTCCCGGACCACTCTAACTGATTTCAAGTTTTCAACAGAGGCATCTAGCGATTCAAGATAACTAAGCATAACCGCATACGAGGGATTACAAGAAATTTCCAAAGTATTACCAAGCTGGGTTAGGAGCCTAACAACCCTTTTCTCACAATCAAGGATGGCCCCATTACTGGATAGCCAATCCATACCCAAAATCAAACCATACCCCGAAAAGCCCAAAACAAAGGCACTACATTGAAATTCTACGCTTAGAATAGAAATTTTCAATCCCACACAGATCATAGACAAATGAGCTGGGCCCCCAATTGGGTTTGAAACAATTAAGGGGTCCTCTACCATACTAGTTTCTAGGTGCAGAGATTCTACTAAAGCAGACGAGATAAAGGAGTGTGATGCGCCAGAATCAAATAAAGTGCGAACGGGGTGATCATAAAGATAAACTACACTTTCTACAGAAGTATTTATACCTCGCTGTTGCAGAGGTGGCGCTTCTAGCACATGAACCTGTGCCCCTGGGGTGGATCCAGCCCTCTGCCCCTGTCCTCGTTTCTTTGGGCAGTCCTTAGCCCTATGGCCTGTCTCACCGCAAGAAAAACACCCACTATTTTCCTTGGCCTTCTTTTTCCGGCAGTCCTTTACTAAGTGCCCCACTTTGCCACAGAAATTGCACTTCCTCTTCTCTTTGTTGCCTTTCCCGCCCTTCTTAAAGTCTGTCTTCTTGGGCTGCAAACCCTCTTTCTTCTTGCCCTTGTCCTCTTCATTCAGCAATGCCATTTGCACCAATCTTTCATACATGGCTCCCATGGGTATATGGGTCATGGCCAAGCTGTGTAATGGCTCATTCAACCCTTTGACGAAACGGAGAGCCTTCTTGTGCGGGGTGTTGACTAGGTCAAGCCCAAACCTAGCCAGCTCATCGAACTGATTCACATACTCTCTGACTGTCTTGTCCCCTTGCTTAAGAAATAAGAATTTTTCCAACTGCAAACTTCTTTCTGCATCTGAGAGAAATTTGGTCTCAAACCGTGCCCTAAAGTCCTCCCATGCTCCACTGGTCTTTCAGCATTGGTGACTTCCCACCAGTAGGAAGCCTCGCCCTTCAATAGCCACACCGCCAACTGTACTTTTTGTCTATCTTCTACCTCAAAGATGATGAATAGGTCCTCCATTTCTTTCAGCCAATTTCTAGCTGCCACTAAGGACTCAGTTCCATGGAAATCCCTTCCTCCCATAGCTTTAAAATCTTTACATATCTTAGCAAACGTGTTTCCCCGAGGAGGAGGTGGAGGAAAAGGTGCTGCTGCAGCTGGATGATTTCTTTCCGCTGGGGGAGGAGGAATGGTAGGACCTGGCTGAGTGGCCCTTGCTTCTAAGAACCGTCTAAACCAACCAGGTATTGGCACCCCTTCCGGCAAGTTAAGTTCTTGGGACATGCTGAAACAAAAAGGATAGATTCAAAACGAAGGATAAGAGATAGTACCTATGGCTTTGGGGAGTGGACTTTGCCTTTTTAAAATAAAATAATATTTTTCTTTTAAAAAATGCTTCTTTAAATTTCCTTTTTGAAAATAATTTTTCAAAACTTTTTATCTTATCTGGTAAACCTGTGCTCTGATACCAAGTGAAACACCCCACCTCCGTTAGGGTCACTCTCAAAGGGAATGCCCTAATTTTGGTGGAGGTTTATAAGTACAAGTCACAGATATACAAGACAGATATAAGAACACATATTTGTAAACAGCGGAAGAACAACAAATTTTTATTTCGTAAAGTCAAATACGTGTTACAACAGCTTCCTTTCCAAAACATAACATAACACTTTCATAATCTGTCTTGAGTACATTATTAAAGAAGCATAAATAAAACATAGATAAACTGCAAAAGCCCAGAGTGGATTGTCCAAAGCCATAGCTTAAAACAGGAAAGTCCAAGCAATACATTTCTCTTCTTCAAGCTGGATGTTGAGGTAGGTCAAGCTGCTGTGTTCCCTCCCTGAGGACCTGGGGGGGGGGGGAAACGGAAGAAAGAAGACGAAAGAAAAGTAGAGTCAGACATAAAGCCTGAGCAAGTCTAGTACTACTTTGTCTATGAATAAAGAACTGGGTATGATAAGTATAAACAGGAAGTGGGCATGCACTATAAACTTGGTTAAGTTGTCTAGGGTCGAATATACTATCGTACCCCATGTTAATCTCTGAACCCATATGAACTAGTTTTTCAACTGGCACCCCATAATCAGGGTGATGTGATCCATTCAATGATGATCGGCTCCTACTCGCATAGTTACATGTGTCTTACGGCCCCCGATGTCTGTAGTTACCTATGCTGGTCCCACCATGGGGTGTATCAAGTCCCATAGTGGCAACCCGACACAACCCTAGAGTGCACAGGTATGCTACTGGTGTCCAGTGCCTTATTTTTCTGCGTCGGAGTGTGTGCACGCCCGCACTCCGTTAGAACCTACACTGCTACACCACCGCCGTCGCTTTGACCTCTTACAATCAGCCCAGTAATCGTGCCCCACCCTGCCTAGTTTCAGGGTATCCTGATACACCTTTTAGGGTTACTGCTGAAAAGGGTCCCCCGTTACTAGGTTTTCTATCTCTAGCCAACATGCTAAGTTGGTTAAGTGTTTTTCTAACCTAACCCCACCAGTCTGTTTAGTTTAGCATGTTCCATTTTGATTAAGTCTTTAGTTCACTTAATCCTATCAATCCCGACTCAGCCTTAATTGTCTTATTAAGGCCCTGACCTCTCACATTAGACAGGTATTGTTGTGGCTGCCTGTTGCCGGTTGGTTCCGGGCAGTCTTACGCCACAACTCAGTCTAACCTCGGGTCCTTGCTGGGCTCCATGTTTAACCTCCCACATTGGATAGGTATTGTTGTGACTACTGGACAGCCGGGCGGTTCCGGGCAGGTTTACATCACAACTCAATCCAACCTCGGGTTAAACACATCGTATGTTCTACATTTACATATCTTGTCATTCTTCTTTATTTCTTATATGTAAATATTTGCGGCCCATTATTAAGTTAATGGTGTAAAGGTTACACCAATCATGGGCCCAACCCATACTTGAATTTTGGGCCCTTCTATTTTATATTTTCATTCATTAATTAATTTTAACCCAACGTTATTTTCCCCCGTTTTACACGTCCGTTTATATATATATTGGGCTTAGCCTTTTAAAGCCCAATTTAGCCATGCGAAAAGGGGAGGCTTATGGCGTGATTACATACACAAAAAGGGGAAGGTGAGCGCATGAACTTGCATATGACGTTGGAAAAACATAATAGAAATTGGTGTACTTGCATAGTGGTAACATAGGTGACATGAATCAAAGCATGTGAACTTGCATAGGTTTAACTACAACATGAACCTATATTCTTATTTAGGCATAATGTCAAACATAAGCATGTCATAAATATTTCTAGCATAAGCATAGCATAATGTCAAACATAAACATGGCATAAATACTTTTTAGCATAAACATAAACAAGTCATGTTCATAAGGTTTCTACATGTTTACAAAGGGGATACTTTGTTACTAACACAGAAGCATAGTTCAACATAATCATGATTTAAGTCTAATCACATAACGATGGTATAAATATACTTATGCATAAATATTCCTAATCATGGTGTTTGCTTTAAACTTGCAAAAAGGGATTTTTGAGTCTAACCTAGCCATGTCTCACATATGTCATCATAAAATTCTTTTAAACAAGATAGACTAAATCATGGATTTCAATTATGCCAAATATCATTCATAGCCTAGCCATATTCGTAAGTTTGCAAAAGCATGACTTAATACATGGATTATGGTGTCAAAATTCCAACATAGTTTCATATGAACTATAACAACCAAACTTGTTTCAATTACTTGCAAAATGACTTATGCACAAAAATATACATCATAGTGACATGATAACAAAGCCCCAAACTTGCATGGATTCCAATCAACTACATACATGTAGCCTCAACATAGATTATATAATTTGCGCAATATTCCAAACGTATACTTGCATAGAACTACCGCATGTAGTTCTTTATAATCGAATAACATAATTCAAGAATATCCAAACGTATATAAATTGATAAGAACGCACAAATATGAATTACTTTCATTGCCACAATTCAAGCATACATATCAACACAATCGTTTATTCATACCAAAGTAATACTCTACTTACAATGGTTGCGGCGAATTCTCTAATTAAGAGATATGATTCCTTTGTTGAATTGATTGGCTTTAGGTTGCTTGAATTGCTTTAGGCTTTAGAACTTTCTTCCTAATTCTCTCTCTAGTTGGCGGCTACTCTTAGTCGTTCCTCAGCAACATGGCGGCTATGTTCTTAATTTTGAATGAATAGATTAGGGTTTAGTCTAGGGTTGTTTATATAGAGGTTAGGAATTGATTAGGACCCTTGATGTTGCTTGGATTGATCATAGCCATTCATTAGATAGAGAGACCAATTAGAACCCGCCACCTAGCCCTAATGACAAAGCAGACCACAGAAATTCGACCAAACACAGACCTGGCCAGCCAGGTTGACTGGGCTCGACCAGGTCGATACCCCTGTCGACAGGGCTGTCGACAGCCCTGTCGACATGGGTAGCCCAGGTCGACAGCCCAGTCGACCTGGGTGGCCTAGGCGGGTTTTTATCCGCCCTGGCCCAATGGGCCTGATTTTTAATTTATTTTATTCTGTTTGAATTTTAAATTTAATTCAAAACTTCCGAAGGCCATATCTTCTTCATACGGACTCCGTTTTTCGAAAACTCGGACTCTATTTCGCGTATTTTTCCGAGACGAACGCAATGGCGTATCCCGTTTCCCTTTGTTCTTTGATTTCAAATTAATTATACTTTAATTTGTTAATTTCACAGTTATAGAATTTTCGGGGTGTTACACTGACGATGTGGCATTCAAAGTGAATGACGACCAGATGTTCAGAGGTAAATTCTAGCCTCAAGCCTCATCAACTGGGAAATGACAAAAATCGGGCAGGCAGCATGGCTATGTGGGTCGCTCCCATTAGGGTGTATGATCACCTATCTAGAGAAAATCCTATTTGCTTCTTAAATCTATGTTTCGATGCTGTCCCTTATCGGGAGACGGTTGCTGATCCCAGCCGTCGGTGATATACATTCGATACTCTCAAGCGAAATGAGGGGTCGGTCATGTGAGGGCCGGGTTGCAAGAAGTTCTTGTTGAACCCAGTGTATTCGTCTCTAGAGATACACTATCGGTAGGTGGTCCCATACCTTGTCAAGTTAGAATCAAATCTCCAATAAGCGCCTGCGGTTTTGATTGTATACTATATATGTGGAGCGTGAGATGCAAGCGTTCCACTAAATTGATATTTACTTGTATTTAGACATTATTATAATATCAGAACAAGATATTGGTTTCAAAACTGTTTTGGGTTATCGTAAGGTAAAAACCGTCCGTGTTTATGTGTGGATTTGGTCTTACGATTATCCTTTTCTTTGAAAAGAGTTTTGAACTTTAAAATCATGATTGGATGGTTCACCCTTATTACTGTGCGAGTTTATCTCACTCTGGTTCACCAGACTGACCCGGTGTTTTGTAAATGCTCGGGTTAGACCGGGTTGTACAGGTTCAGGTTATCGACTGCTATGAAGAGACAAGTTGGAAGAGTCCAGACGTATGATATTACTACTATTCCGCTGTGTGTTGTATATGGGAACAGGCTATTATAACTGTCTCATGGTATGATGTACTCTGATGCTGTAAGTATTTTAAAGCTTTCAATAAAAATTATTTCTGTATTATATTTTGTTCCGCTGCGATGTGAGACTCTGTGTGGTGTTTCTTCTTCTTCTTCTTCTATTCTAATATTTCTTTCTTTCTTATCTCACCCTCTAACTTCTTTCTATTAATGATCTGGAATGTTCGATGTCTGAATGGTCAACACGGTAGTTTGATGTTGATTTTCGGAGTCGAAAATCCCAGTTCGTTACAGATGAATAGGTTGGGATTGAGAAATAAAACAAATGATTACTTCGGTAAGGTGCGCTAATCCCGACTAGTTTGGAAAACCTTAATTTGGTTTGAATTGAAACTAAAGAATAAATTTTAAAGAATTTATTTTGATAAAATTAATGGGAACAAATCCCTAAAGATGTGAATATTTAAATAAAAGAATATTCAGAATTGGAATGAGGCGTATGTTGTGTTTTTATAGCACTTGTTTATTATATACGCAAGTTATTCGGAAAGGCCGGATTTATACCCATTTTGAATAACTGATTTGACGATATGTCGACGATGAAGATGGTGGTTGAAGACTAGAAGTCTTCACATCGTTTGGAGGATAACAGATGTCTTGATTGGACTGTACACCCAAGACGAGATAATAAGTGGTGATAGTCCAGACGTACTTGGAGATCGACGGATATGTGAGGGCCTCTCTCCTGTATTGGACATATAGGACGAGCAATAAGGTGCCTCCAGTTTCCTTCAGACCCAGAACGAACTTGTAAATGGCCTGTGTGTCTGACATTGGATTTTATTCGTTGTTGATTGATTTCTATTAAATATATATATATATATGTTTGGCGGCGGAGAATTTATTCTCTTGCTTAACGCCCTTCTCTGAGATGTACGAGCTAAGAGTCTTGTGGTTGATGATCAAAGCACGACTTTAATACAGCATAGCTTTGTGTATAGCGTTGATTCGTGGGCCTCACACCTCGGTATGAGTCAAAAACAGGATAAGGGACCCAAGGAGAACATGACGTTTCTGTCTAGCTATGGGTGGTGTCAGGGTTTTGCATGCCCTTACATTGTTATATTTTTACCTATGTGGTTGTTGGAATGCGAGGTGCCTCGGATATATCGGCTACTGCGGGAGCCGATGGATATTGGTCCTATAGGACCGGGAAACGTGTGTTCAGGAATTGCCAATCCACTAATGTAAGTGTGGACCGACCTTGGAGGATCCAAGGGTCTACTACGGGAGATACTGAGGCATTTGATAGAGTGTCTCGAAGCCGGCGAGGAGTACATCCCTTGCCTCGACTCATGACGGAAATCCAATTTCCAGTATGTGACATTTCGGTTTTGATTATAGAGCCTAGTATTAGCGACATGATATATGGTACCCATGCCGCCTATGATTGATACCATTTATATTTGAAGTTGTTTTATACACTTTACACTATAATAGTATCAAAAGATTTGTTTTAAACATACCAAGCATGTTTGGCTATTATAAGGGAAAACCTTATCCTCTGGCTTGCGTTGCTTGTGTGATGGGACCTGGGTCTTATAATAGCTTCATTTTTCCAAAAAGCATTGCGCTGTTTGTTATATGCACTGGTATTCTTAGGAGGAAACCTGTTTCGTGTTATCCGGCATGTTCCCTTGATTTACTTAACCTTAAAATAAAGATTAATAACTGTTTTAGTTCTCACACCAGTCACATGACTGACCTGGGGTTTATTGTTTTAACTTAAATTCTGGGTGCCCTTATTTTCCTTACGGGCATCTAGTAGTTTTGGTTTTGCATATTTATATTCACAGGATCCTGGTTTACAGCTGGAATGATATTCGGAAAGCTCTATATCTGTGCATCTCTTTCAGTTGGGTTTTGTATTATTTTCCGTTGCGTTGTAATTTGTAAATATCTGATATTTATCAAATGTACATTAATTATTCATACTCTGTATATTCTTGTATTTTGATGGAATTGTTGTAATAAGAAATGAAATGTCCTTCTTTTTGTGTTCTGGTTCGTCTTGTCCTCAAATCAATCAGGGCTTTCCTTCATGGGGAAGTTCAGGTCGTTATACATAGCGACTATTCTGAATATTCAACTGGCCATAACTTTTGATTCCCGCTGTGAAATTTAAATTTTTTGGATTCTTTGGAAAGGTATCTTTAAAAAGATTTAAATATTTTTGGCTTGACCAAAATCCGATTTATTTTGCAGCATGTATAGCTAGTCAAAGTTCAAATTCAAATTTTCAAACTGCCGCACTATTTCTAACTCCTTTTATAATTAAAATAAATATATTCGTTCTAACTTCGATTAAAATAAATTTTTATTTGTTATTATTTAAAATAAATCATCTTAAATATTTAAAATCCATTAAAATTTCTATTTTTTTTAAATTGGTTTCGATTTTCTGGGTTGTTACAATCTCCCCCACTTAAAATCTTTTAGTCCTCGAAAAGGAATAGAGCTGAAAGTTGTCTTACTAACCAACTCAACTTTCATTTTTTAATTGGTTTCAATAATTTTATTAGTTGAACTAATAATCACACAACACAATCATCAATCAATTAGTTGATTATCTTTTCAAATATATATATAATTTTTTTATATATTAAAATTCATATTTTCTAAGATCGGATTATATATATATATCGCAAATATGATAATTATGAACTTGTCACTCTCGACTTATTCTAGTGCATTACTAATCCCATATCTAATGAGTTTTTCCCATTCTAGGATATTACTGATCCTATCTCTAATGAGTATTCATTTATATGATATTACTAATTCTACCTCTGATGAGTCTTTTGTTCAGTTCTAACGAGTTGTACCCCAAAGATTTGAGCTAACCAGAGCTCTAATACCACATGTAATGACTCGAAAATCCCCCTCGTGGGAAATCGTCGATACACAAACTTTGGGCATACAACACATTAGAACAAATAATAGATGACTTTTATAAACATTATAATAATGTTACATCAGAGTACATAATATATCAGAGTACATCGAATATAATACAGCGGAAGTTAATTTACAATAAATGCAATACAATGCAGCGGAACAATAAACTAACACAGCGGAATGCTACCAATGCTCTGGCCATAGCTTTAGGCTTCGATCCAGAATCCTGCCTAATAAATAGATATCTGCAAAACAAGCCACTCGACAGCCCGGGTGGAAAAGAGGGCAGTCGAGTTTGCAAAGTGAACAAACTACGAGTCAGTCATGGGACTGGTATGAGAAATCTTACTTAACTTATTTAATAATAATAAGGGTAATCGCAAGAACACGCCGCTAACACGGAATGGGTTTACTCCATTAGTGTATATATGTTTCAAAAACAATTCAATCATAATGTATCAATCATAGGCGACATAGCTACCATATACTATGTCATCGTACTAGTTTTACAATCAAAACTGTATGGTGTCATATTGGAAGTTGGATTTCCATCATGAATCAAGGCAAGGGATAATCCTTACAGAATTCGTGACTCTCTAGCCCATGCCTCAGGACAAGTACTCAGTCAAGCCCTTAGGAGCCGTAGGGCGGGTCCTCAACTTACGTTGGTGGATTATATATAAATTCCTGAACAATACGTCTCCCCGCCCTACGGGGTGTAAAATAGAGCCACTAGGGACTCAAATACTGAGGCGCCTCGCAATCCATCATCCACGTAAGTAAAAATGACTAGGCTTGTAAAACCCTAACACCACTTCTATCTAGAAAGAAACGCATGTCCTTCCTGGATCCTTCTCCCGTTTCTGGTTCATACCGGGGTGTGAGGCTCGCGAAGTATCGCTACAGAAAGCTGTGCTAAATAAAACTGTGCTTTGATCATCAACCACAAGGCTCTTCTTTTTAAAAAAAGCCTTGATCATTTGCATCTTGGCATGCCACATTCTCAATCCATACCATACCATTGATTTCTGCCAATATATAACCTCTAAGCTCGTACGTATCAGAGAAGGGTGTTAAGCAGGAGAATAAATTCTCCGCCACCAAACAGTATATATTTAGCAGAGATCAACGAATACAACATAAAGGAACACAACGTCAGACATAACATCCATTTACAAGTCCGTTCTGGGTCTGAACAAAACCGGAGATACCTTATTCCTCGTCCTATATGTCCAGTATAGGAGAGAGGTTCTCGCATATCCGTCGCTCTCCAAGTACGTCTGGACAATCACCACTTATTACCTTGTCTTGGGATGCCTCCCAATCGAGACATCAATAATCATCCAAATAATGTGAAGATCTCCGGTCTTCAACCACCGTCTTCATCTTCGACCTTTAATCGTCGTAGTAATTATTACAAATGGGTTAAACCCGGCCTTTCCGAATAACTTGCGTATTTTATAATCAATAGTTAAGTGCTATAGAAACACCTCATACGCCTTATTCCAATTAAGTGCTATAGAAACACCTCATATGCCTTATTCCAATTCAGAATATCCTTTTAATAAAACATTCACATTATTAGGGAAAGGTTCCCATTAATTTTATCAAAGATAAATTCTTTTAAATTTATTCTTTAATCTTCTTTTTTATAGATTAATTAAAACTCCAATTTGGTTTTAATATCAAAAACCATTACTTTATGATTATTCAACTTTAAGAAATTAATCTTGTCTTTAACTGGGTTGAAGAACCAATGTCATTTAAAACACAGTTCACGATAAACCCAAAATTATCTTCCATTAAATATGGAATTTTCACATAAATCAAATCAATATATATTCAATTTCTGTATCAGACTATTAGCATAAATGGAATAGCGGCAAAGCCTTTTAAATTCCATATATAGTAACGGACTTCTTTTACAAAGGCTCATCTCGATTATTATTAAATCGAATTCCATTCAATTCCAATTTTTTCTACTGAATTGGAAAACTTTACTTTGGAAAATTTCCATTTAAATCTTAATAAAAGATTTATAAATTCCAAATTATATTTTCTCTGTTAATCGGGTTAAAGAACAAATGTCGTTTAAAACACAGTTCATGATAAACCCAATTCACATTTCATTTTATTCCAATTGCTAAATATAATTGAAAATTCTAACAATCTTAACTAAAAGATTTATTCTTTTCATACGGAGTTTAAGAACAATGTTATTTAAGACGCCATTTACAACAAACCTAAAAATCTAATTTATTTTATTTAATTACAATTAAATATTAATTAATTGGAAAACTTCATTAAATCTTAATTTAAAGATTTATCCTTGTCGATAACTAGTTCATTTCGATAAAAATATATTTTTATCTTTTCACATATGGAATTTTTCATCCAAATTCTTTTCATATTATTTATTACGATTTTACATAATTTTTCCATATTTTTTATAATTTTATTAAGGCTTGTACAGTCGGTTTCCAATAACGGCCTCCGAACTACATCCATGGCGACCTTTTCCGAAATTGATTTGGACATAATTCCAAATCTATCCGTTAGATTTCAAATCTCTTATATTCACTGGAAAGCTCTTTCCAAACGAACCCAATGGCTCCGGTTTTAGAGAATTCGATGGTCGGATCTCCTGTTACATCAATTTGAAGTTAATGGTCGAACTTCGCGAACGGTCGCTACGTGGCGCATTCTATTCCGGCCATTAAATATATATATATATATCATTGATTTCTTTTTAAAATGTATTTTATAAAATATTTATAAATTCGTTTTAAAATGATTTTAACTTCATTTTCAATTTTAAGTCAAAATTGAATATTATATATATATATATATATTAAAATAGTAATATTTTCAAAATATTAAATTTAAAAATCACCGCTTTTTGATATTCATTAAAAAAACGAATAAAATCGATTGATAAATCTGTGTAGGTAAAAATGGCGTTTGCCACTTAACTCGGCTTCATTTTTTTTTTGTGCCCACCCAAAGATGGACATGAAAATCATAATTTTATTCTACATTGAATATTATCTTAAAATATTCATTATTTTAAAATATTCTATATTTTATAAGATTCTTTATTTTAAAATATTCTTTATATAAAAGATATTCTAAATCAGAATGCGACTAAATCAATTACCATATAATTTCAGTTATATGGATTTCATACATCGCATGTATATAACAATAATGATAAATAATCATTAAAACTATCCGTTCACATCCAGAGTGAAATTTACAATTGTGTGAGCATTAAAATAAATAAATAACGCTCATCACAGATTGTCAATCCATCGATTGACATATAACTAAATATTGGGGCTAGGGTATAACGAATATCATCCCAATACCCGTGTGGGGTTTTTAAACAACAACAACTATTTAGATAAATCATTGGTTAATAAATCTAACCAATTATAATGCGGTATGAATTATTTTCTATATAACAAATTTTCACTGCTTAAATTATAAATGGATATTTATAATTTAATTTCAACTATCACATTAACGTTGACATTTATTTTTAATACGTTAAACATTTCAACATCACACACATATTTCAAGACATGATTATTTATTTCATTTCAGTAACATGATACAGACTATGTTTTTATCTAATAAAACATTTTAATAAATGATTATTTTATTTTAATTTAACATGATAAAAATGTCATTTTTAATGACAATGCATGTTTTAACATATAATTCTTTTTATTCTATCTTAACATGATAAAATTGACATTTTTGTCTCACAAAACATATATTTACATGTAATGCTTTTATTCTTGTCTAATATGACAAAGGTGAAATTTTTGTTTCACAAAAAATTATCCTAACTAAATATATTTTTATTTCACAAAACATGTCCTAACTAATTGGCATTTTTATAATGCTAACAATGTTAAGTGATACTATTTTTAATGAATCAATATATGTTTAATAAATGAACATCTTTCTATTTCACTGACATATAAATGAAAAAAAATTAATTAACAAAACATAAATAATCAAATGAACATTTGACTATGTCTCTAACATATGAATGATAATGTTTTAACTAACAAACATATATGATCAAATGAACATTTTTCTATGTAAAACAATGCATGTTTTTAAACATTTCTAATATACTAAAAATGTAAATTTTTATTGTTAAACAATTTTCCATAATTCCTATGCTCATATATGACAAATATAAAGGGAATTTTTATTTTCAATAATTTCAGTGTTCTTATATGACAAATAAAAAGATGGTTTTTATTTTTAATAATTTCAATGTTCATATATGACAGTTAAAATTATGGTTTTATTTTCAATAATTTCAATGTTCATATATGACAAATAAATTTCTATCTTAAACATGGCAAATAAAAATGTAAACTTTATTTGTAACAAAATTCTGTCCTTAACATGACAAATAAGAATGTAAATTTTATTGGTAACAAATTTCTACCTTTACATGGCAAAAAAAATGTAAATTTTATTTGTAAACAAATTTCTATCTTAAACATGGCAAATAAAAAGATATGTTTTTATTCGACAACCATTCTATTTTTAACAATGACAAATAAAAAGAAATATTTTTATTTCAAAACAATTCTATTTTTTTAACAATGAACAATAAAAAAGAAATATTTTTATTTGAAAACAATAATCTAATTCGACAAAATTAATATTTTTGTTTTAACACAAATCATTTGACAAAAATGAATATTATATTTTAACACTTTTCTATTTAACAAAAATGAATATTTTGTTTTAACACTTTTCTATTTAACAAAAATGAATATTTTGTTTTAACACTTTTCTATTTAACAAAAATGAATATTTGATTCCACTTCACATTTTCTAATCAAAATGTTATTTTTATTTTGACATAACATTATCTAACAAAGTGTTATTTTTATTTTGGCAAAACATGATTCTAAATAAATGACATTTTTATTTAAACAAAACATTATCTAACAAATGACATTTCTAATATAATGACATTTCAAATATAATGACATTTTTATTTTAATCACATTTCTATTATAGTGACATTTCTATTTCAACAAGTGGATATTTTATATACACAATAAAAATGTAATTTTTATTGTCAACATGTTTTTATTAATGAATGATTATTTTATTATTCATGAACATGCTAAGGATGACAAATTTTGACTGACCAAAAATATAATTAACACATGAATATTTTATTCTAAACCAAATTGGTAAAGACAATATTTAAACGAACAACATATATTTTGATCTAACAATTTATCACAACCAAAATAAATTAATCTCAATATTACACAACGCCTATATGTGTTTTATATAGAATGTATATTAAATATAATAATGAAAATCAGTTTATATATATATATATATATTTCTACATATATATATATATATATATATTTATGTTAAATCGAGAAATATCAACTTGATCGGTTTTAATTTTGATTTTCATTTCTGTATAGTTCAGATTTGAATTTGCTCTGAATTCTGATTTGCTCCGTTCTTGTTCTAGTCAGTTCCATAATGTAGTATTCTTCACAACGATCTCAACGCTTCCGAAATCGTTCAATTTTGTTTCTGTTTGGAGAAGTTATGATATAATTTACATGTCTTTACAAAAATTAAAATAAATATAATTAATTATACATCATCTTCTTCCACTGTTAACACCAGGCCGCGATACCCTAATCCATTACTTGATCAACCTCTTCCATCGCCGCATGCCAACGCCGACACTAGAACCCAATCCACACCCTCCATGCCGCATCCCTTCAAGCCGTCTGTCACCACCATGACCAGCCCCAAACTCAAAATCCCCGATAGCCCAGGAGACGCCTCGAAAGGCAGTGACTTTGAGGCCTGAATTTGAGCGATTCAGGTTATGATAATTGATCATAACCGTTAATTTTGTAGATCCCATTGAGTAGAAAAAAATTGTCTTTGAAACCATTCGAAGATGTTAATCGGATAAGGAGAAAAAAGAAAAGAATGAACGAGCGTTTAGGCCATTGATTTGAAGATAAGGTGGCGCTCAGAATAACGGGGGTTATGGTTTGGATATGGGTGTTTATAATATTTTATTATTTAATTCAATAAATTCCAATCTTACTTGTTTATTCAATCAGACACCAAGTCAGACCCAACGACTGCCGCCCCTAGCTAAATACTCCCACTTCGGACATAATGGAATATGTTTCGTAACCAAATTCGATTATTCTGATTGGTTTTTCTTTAAATTAAAATATAAATCAATATATATTAAATTTAAACGTACATTTTAAATTACCGAGGCAACATACTGACTCCGAAAATTCCAGAAAAATAAATTTAGCTATGTTTTGATGATATGGTCCTAACAAAATTAATTTCGACGAATTTGGTGACCGTTTGAAAAATGGCTATTTTCTGGTCGATCCAATTGGACTGAAATTGACAAAACACGTTTTCTTTTGCCACGCTCACATATTAATTCTATAAATTATGAAAATTGGAATCCTACAACAATTTGACATTCTGGATCTAACCAGGGTGTTTTCGTCGAAAATGGAGGTCGTTTGCAAAATGTCTGTTTATACAGGCTATATATTATATTAAATTCCATAACGACTATTCTGAATATTCAATTGGCCATAACTTTTGATTCCCGCTATGATATTTCAATTTTTCGGATTCGTTGGATAGATATTTTTAAATAGATTTAAACATTTTTGGTTTCACCGAAATCCGATTTATTTTGCATCCTGTACAGTCAGTCAAAGTTCAAATTCAAATTTTCAAACTACTGCGCTATTTCCAACTCCTTTTATAATTAAAATAGATATATTCGTTCTAACTTCGATTAAAATAAATTTTTATTTGTTATTATTTAAAATAAATCATTTTAAATATTTAAAATCCATATAAATTTCTAAAATAAATTTTTTAAATTGGTTCCGATTTTCCGGGTTGTTACAAAAAGAGAGCGGGAAGGAAGGCAGTAATATGATTTATTTTCTTAACGTGTCACATATGATAGGTTCAAAGGAAATAAATTGGCTGACTAGGCGCGCGATGTTTGTCTAATCAACATTTATTTCATATTCAAAATTCAAAAGTAAATAATATACGGAAAGTGAATAACGAAAAGAAATGAATGCGTGTTTATTGTCTTATGTTAACTGTTAAAAAGTTCTGTGACTTTTCAAATTTCAAAATACATAATATTAAAAATTTTGAATTTAAGGAACATACTCAATAGTCCTAATTCTACTCTCGACCCCAATATAAATATGCGAGCTTCATTTTCTTTCAATATTGTTTTCTCCTATTCTCCAGTGATTCGTAATCAGGAAGCGTTTTGGTCGGGTTCAAAGCATTCTTCAAAGACAGGTACAGTAGCAACTTCAGTATCATGGGAATAAAATGGGTAATCAAACTGCTAAGTCCCCCTCTCCTTTCTATACGCATAAATGAGATCAAGTTCTGTGTAATATTAAGAATTCTCTTCCGGAAATTTTTTTATTTATACAAGACCGTGAGATGAATTTCTTCGTAAGATATTTGAATTGGATGAGCAAGAATAAGGTAAGGGAAATGGTCAGAAATAAGCATAGACATTTTTGTTAATTTTTCTGATTTTTTGTTGTTTTTTCTTTTCCTTTAGAATATAAACAACATAACATAGAAGAGAAGAGAAATATAAATATACATGGAGATGGTTTGTTTTTGGAGAAAAATAATGAAGGGAAACAAAAAAGGAATGAAGAAATAATGGGATAGAACCTTGAGGAATGAAAATACTTAAATGAAATAGGATGCTCGAAAATATAATGAAGGGAAAAGAAATTTGTAGAATGAAGGGAAATAAATTAATGGAAAAAGGAGAGAAATGGTGCAGTATAAAGTAAACAATTAAACTGAGAGGGAACTGAAAACGGTTAATACTATTCATATTTCAAAATAAATAAATTAACGAAGGTAAGAACATGTAATCCACATTCCGAATTCCAAAATGGTTCATTTTGAATAGACATGGAAAGTATTAAAGAGGATAGCCAAAGATACATACATACATACATATATATATATATATATATATATGTATGTATGTATGTATGTATGTTGTCAAATTTATTTTATATAGAAACTATACATTATTTTCAATCAATCTTTCAATAGAAATTAATAAAATTTATTAATAATATATTAGAATAGCTAAGGCATTTTTTCAAGCATGTAGAAGAGACCGTAGAAATTTAGGAATAACATCCTTCTTACTAAGCGCCTAATTATGACAATATTTTAAAGTTGTTTTTTTCTCTTTGTATATTTAGTATTTGCATTAAATATACGTCTACATAAGTTATGTCAAGCTGCAAAGTCTATACTTATATATATATATATATATTATATATAACTACATAAAATGCTATAATTTTGATATATATGCTCATAAATGCTTGTGTAAATAGTATATATGAATATTAAACATTAGAACTGTATATTTACTTATTTAAACGTTGTTACATATGATCTGCTTAGTGATTTATTCAATGACAACATTATGAAATTTTTATTATGGAAGTTTAAATTTAACGACCGATCTACTTTATTTAAATTAAACTACACACATATAATCCAAATTCAAATTCAAAATTTAAGTTTTTAAGTTCAACGTCAAAACCATTTCAATGTCGTGCAATGGCCCAAGGAATTTTCGACCCCGAAATCAACATAAAACACAATGTTGACTATTCAAGTATCGAAAATACCTGGTCATTAATAGAAAGAAGTTAGAGGATAAGAAATAGAAAGAAAGAAAATTAGAATAGAAGAAGAAGAAGAACACAACAGAACATAATCAGAGTAAACACGAATCTCACAGCGGAACGAATAAAATATAATACATAACTTAACCTTGAAATACAAAATTGATTTCGTATATACATACCATATCAGAGTATAACTCGTATACATCATAGAGGAAATAATCTCTAAAAAACTAACAGTGAAGCCTCCTACTTCGAGCTCCTCCAAGTGAAGCCTCCTACTTCGAGCTCCTCCAAGTGTATCTATAAAATCCTGAAACACTTGACTGCTCGTACAAATTTGGGCACCCAAGAGTTTAGGAAAACACAAACAAAATAAACTCTGGTCCAGTCATGGGACTGGTGTGAGTAAACTCCAACCATATTGTTTAACTTTGAAGATCCTTTCGAAAGTAAAGGATAATAGTAAGACCAGCCCACACATAAACATGGACGGTTTTAACTTACTATAACCCAAAACATTTTGATATCAAAATCCAGTGATATTATAATAATGTCTAATCAAATAAATAATCATCTAGTAGAACACTTACATCTCATGCTCTACATATATAGTATAAAATCAAAAACCGCAGGGCGCTTGTTGGAGATTGGATTCCAGCAGACAAGGTACGGAATCACCTACCGATCAGTGTACTCTAGAGGGTATACACTGGGGTTCAACAAGTACATTGTAACACCCCGCAATTTTAAATCGGGACATAAGATATAATCAAAGAATAATTAATTTCAAATGCGAGAAATAAGGGAAACGGGTTACCCTATTATGTTCGTCTCGGAATTCTGCTTGAGATAGATCCGAGTTTGTGTAAGTCGGACACGTTATGAAGAAGATACGGACGAACCAAGTTAGGCAGAAAAACCAGAAGAGAATATATATATATATATATATATATATATATAAATGCACTGGCGCACATGGGAAGTGCGCCAATACAAAAATTGCACTGGCGAACCTGCCAAGTGCACCCAGGTTGGGCTGAAAGCCTGCACAACTTTTTGGTGTGTTCTGATCCGTACTGTGACTCATTGCTGAGTCCTTTCTGACTCCTTGCTGAGTCAATAGGGCTGAGGTGTCACCCTATCCTGACTGAATGGTTGTGGTTAAATCTAGGTTTATCCGACGGCTTTAATTAAATTGAAATTCTATATAAACAACCTAGCACTCAACCCTAAAATCACACAAATTCATTCTAAGACCATTCATACCACCATACTCAACCTAGGACAACCACCATTCTCTTTCAACTAAAAAGAAAACTAGAAAGCTACGAAGTGAATCAAATCTGAATTATAAGAACAACGATCTACGTCAAAGGCGAGCATTCCAACTTCAGAATTCAGATTCCAGAAATCAAGAATTCCTTCTTTGTAAGTTCGGTTATTCCTTAGATTTGAACGTGTAATTGGAATCATGAATGTAATAAATCAAAATATAGAACTGTACCTATTTGCAAGTTAATTATCTTTGATTCATGCTTATGTCAAATCTAAAGTTATCTATGCCTTTGGATTTGATTTACGACTATGACTATGAGACTATTTCCTACAACTATGACTATGAAACTGTTGCCTATGAAGCTATTGCCTATGACAATGACTATGACTATGAGACCTTTGCCTAAGACGATGGCCATGAACGGTTGCCTATGAAATTATTGCCTATGAAATTATTGCCTATGACTATGATTTGTGACTATGAGACCGTTGCCCACGACTATGATTCATAACTATGAGACTATTGCCTATGACATTGATTAAGAAATTATTGTGATTAGTCACCCATGACTATTGTGGTTAATTGCCTATAACTATTGTAGTTAGTTGCTTATGCCTATTCCCATTGTCACAATTAACCGATCATGTTGTACCTTGAACTGGCATTATGTTGGACCAAATCACCTATGCCTATTCCCTTGATTATGTTGGATCCCATACTTAGTGTGTAACTTGGCTAGTTTATTCCTATTCACTATTATGTACATCGAACCTGTTGGAGCCATTATTTTTGCATGCCTATTCTTTTATATCAATTCTTGTGCTTATCCCCCATTCCTTTTGATTAGTTCCATTTCATGAGTACTTAGAAAACTTGTGAAATCATGTTATACGTACAATTATGAAGCGGGGATTGGGCATAGCTTAATTAAGATAATTTGGCATAATAAATATGTTGGCATAATCTGAATTGGCTATAATAGTGAATAATTTACATGCATATTAGACTTGGGCACAAATGATAAATTTTAATTGGTCGCAAAGTATGTAATTGGCATATAAACCAAGTTTTGGACATAAACGGTAAACTAGAATATTAAATCTAGTTTTGACATGAACTGTAAATTGGGATATTAATCTAGATTGGGCATGAATTATAAAAGGGGAATATTAAATCTAAATAGGTATAATCTGCAAGTTGGGTTAATTGATAGGTAAATCTAGTTTTGGGCATAGAATATAAGTATGTTAATTTTCATGACAAATGAATATGATCTAGGCTAAATTGATTTATGGATAATTTACATGAATAGTAAATATGTAAAATTAGAGAAGAGGAAAATGCCTAACGCGAGGTTAGACTGAGTTGTAGTGTAAAACTGCCCGGAACCACCCGGCACATCCAGTAACCACAACAATAACTGTCTAATATGAGAGGTTAGTGCATCAAGCCCAGAAAGATCCGAGGTTAGACTGAGTTGTGGTGTAAAACTGCCCGGAACCGACCGGCACATCCAGTAACCAGAACAATGCCTATCTAATGTGAGTGGCTGGTGCTTTAATTAATTAATTAAAGCTCATGAACAATCAAGCTAGAAGTGGTAGGGTTAAGTAATTGAGAAAACACTTAGCCAATTCAACATGTTAACTGGACAAGATTGACAGGGTTAGGTTAATTTGGACACTTAACCAACTTAACATGTTAACAAGGCAAGATTTGTGGGGGTTAAGTAGCTAAGAAAAACTTAACCATTATAACATTCTAACTAGACTAGATGGTGAGGTTAAGTAAACTTAGAACACTTAGCCGTTATAGCATGATAAATAAACAGGGTTAAGTTAATGAGAGACACTTAACCAGTATAATCTGACAAATGAGTAAGGTTAAGGAACACTTAACCAATTTGACATGACGTAGGGGTGGGTTGAGTTAACATGAACCGCTAGATAACACTTAACCAATTTGCCATGATATATGGGTAGGTTAAGTCAATGTAAACTACTGGATGACACTTAACCAATCCAACATGACGAGGAAGAGAACTAAGTAGTAAACCTTAGTTAAGAGGACTAAGTTGTAAACCTTAGTTAAGAAGATGAACGATTCAGGAAACTAAGTAGTAAACCTTAGTTAAGAGAACTAAGAAGTAAACCTTAGTCAAGTAAACCAAGTAGAATACGAGGAGGAGCGAACGTCCATCTGATCATGAAGAAGGCTCCAATGAACTGGGTTATGAAGCACGCAGCTTCGAGGGGACGTGAGGGTACTCTTGGTATCCCTCTGTGAGGCTGCAGATGATCCTCCTGGGCTCACAGAGGTTAAGGTCTGCGTTAGAAGAGCCAAGGGTATGCCTTGGTTGCAATAATAAGGCAACCTAAAGACTAAGACGGACCAGCGTGATTCGGCGAGACCAATTTTTGCCCTGTGATAGCAACTCGTCGTCTACCTACCATCTTGAGTCAGTCGAGATACGGAAAGGCGGAGAACTCCAACAAACCATATACTTGCTATCTAGTTATGGGTGATGTTGGCCCATAGGTTGGTGGGGCATAGAGGGGCATGCGTACAGTTCTCATTCTTGATTTTCTTAGGTTCCTTTCATTTGTTAATTGAGGGAGGGGTCTAGTGGGACCATAGCCACTGTAAAAGCAGACCATAGCATCAGCAATCGGTTGATATCTGAAAGCTCCCTACCGAGTTCTGTGTTTCTTGACTAGTCCTGCCACGGGACTCGGGTCGCACATATAGAGGACATGTGCATCTAGACATCGATAATGATTCACGACACATACGTGGGGAAAGTCGAGGAACATATACCGCTCTGGGTAGTATGTCCTAGACTAGGGGGCATCGTTCGATAGGTAGCAAAATCCATAGTTGGACCTAGGTCGCGTAAACCCTGAATCCGAGAAGCGTTCAATAGGTAGCATAAACCCCAGTAGCCCTGGGTAGCGTAAACCCTGGTTGAATCTAGGAAGCGCTCGATAGTAAACCCTAGATTAGATCAAGGTAATAAATGGAATCCCCATAATGGATGTACAGCTGAAGGCAACCACAATTACAGGGATTGGGATCACGTTATCATATGATCATTTTATATAGATTACTAGTTTAGACACTTGTTAGGTAGTGCAGAGATATAGAAATCAGTATAACAGGGTAGTTGCGAAGCAGAGAAGGAGTAGAAGCGCATTCAGTTTATCAGTATATTCAGTTTACCGGTATATCCAGTTTATCGGTACATTCAGTTTATCTTGCCATATCGCATGCTTATCCCATGTTATCTTGTTACTATGGTTTAGTCTTATATTTAGTTTATTCATGTCATGACCCTTTTCCTCGTTTAAATGCTAAGAATCACTGAGCTTACTAGGCTTTATGTCTGACCTAGTTTGCTTTCGCCTCTTTTCTTCCGTCCCCGCCCCCCCAGGTAGTCAGGGAGGGAAAAGCTCAGCTCATTTTGGGGCCGTTACTCCTTCTGAGCTTGAAGATTCTTAGGCACATTGCTTTGAACTCCATTTTCTACTGCTATTGCTAGATCATGCTTTATTGGAGATTATCATTGTCAATTTGTGCTTCTTTATATTAAACAAGACAGATGCTTTGTTGTAATAAGTATTGGTGTTGTAAAACAATCTTTGTACAAGCTGTTTTAATCAATAAAGGTTTTTATTTTCCGCTGCTTTATTTGTCTTTCTTCTAATTTTTCTGCATCTTGTACTAAAAATGCTCCACCGAAGTTAAGGCATTCCCTTTGTGAGTGACGTTAACGGAGGTGGGGTGTTTCACTTGGTATCAGAGCTGAAGGTAACCGGATCAGATAAAAGATTTGAAAAATTATTTTCAAAACGATTTAAAAAGAAGCATTTTCAAAAGAAAAGTTTCGTTTTAAAGGCATATTCCCCAATGCCATATGCACTATCTTTTGACCCTCTCCTTGAATCCTTGTTTCCTTCTTTCTTGAGTCTCCAGGGCTCCTGGCTTTCTGGGAGGTAACCTCATCACGACATGGTTTCGTAGGATTGATGAGACTGCGACACTTGTCAAAGGGCAAATAAGCGCCCAACTTCCATCTATAGCCTCAGTAGCTTCACTTACGGCTAATTTTCTTTCGAGCTTTATAGGATTTTCCGTGCGATGGAGGCATCTTTCAAGAGACGTGTCAACAAGTTACACAAGGATGGAAAAGATGAGAATGAGGGAGTTTGGTTAAGGAGCACAACCCAAGGATGAAGAACTCATGGATATAGACTTGGTTCACAAAGGAGGAAAGAATAGTAAAACCTAAAACAAAAGGAAGTATCTTTATTTTGGTATAACGGGTCGTATAATTAAGGGCAAGGGCAAGAACAAGGGACAGGATTTTCCGGAAGGCAAGTGCATGCTCTCATCGCTAGCATACCTGAGAGAGAGGCAGTAAGATTTCTGTTGAAAGATTTTTTCCTTTTTGATTATCCTGTTAGTACTCCTTCCGATTTTAGCGCTTCAAATTCTTATATATCTACTTCCATAGTTGAGTCTCTGCACCCTAGATATTGTATAGTAGAGGATCCCATTATTATCTCAAACCCAATTGCTGGTTCGGCCCATTTATCTTTGACTTATGAAGATTTGAGAATAGCTATATTTATGCTTATGTTTTTCAGCTATGGGTTGATTCTAGGCATTGATTGGTTAGCTAGTAATTGTGAAACAAGGGTAGTTATACTTTCGACTTGCCTTGGGAATACCCTTGAGATTTCGTATGATCGTAAGGGATCAGTTTGTCTTAGCTACCTAGAATCATTTTAGTTATCTATCGACGATTTTCGATTCGGTGGAGTAGTCCATGAGTACGCGAGATGTTTTGATTAGGTTAGGGGATTTCCCCTAAAACTCGGGACAGACTTCCGCATATATCTAGATGACACTGCAAAGCCAGTTATGCGATCAACAATAATTTTGGAGCAAGATTGGCGAAGATAGCCAGAGTTGGTAGAGTGCTCAATTGTTTGGTAGTATCATCTCACATAGATCGTCCAAATTCATAGGAGGTATCCCTTGGGTGCTTGTCTGATATTGGTTTAGGCCTTTGGGGTTTGTACTTGAGGGATGTCGAGTTCGACTAGGATGGTTTGCGTGAGAAATAAATGGTTGGGGTTGGCACCCTAAGTTAGATTGACCTTAAGAGAGGTAATAAGCACATAGTAACCATTAGCTTTAGACCGTCAGATTTGCAGCATGATGGATAAGCTAAGTAGAGGAGAGACCTCTAATCATCTTAGGATATACACTTGATATCATGGTTAACATCTGTTTATCTTGGAAGGATAGTTCGACTACATTGGATACCCTCTAGCATAGTAAGTGATCGAGGGCCTATCTTTACTAGTGGGTTTTTGAAATGGAGGTCAAGAAGCTTCGCAACCATGAAGTTAAATTAGATAAGATACAGTGGAGTGAAGCTCAAGAAGATGCGACTTAGAAGACTGAAGACTAGATATGCACATAATACCCTTTTTAAGGGTGTATCATTGATTCCTCTTTTTCTGTAAAGTTTATTTGTATGCTAGTCTTTATCTTTTAAGTTATATCCTCCAAATCATATATTCGATTCTTATGTAGAAGCCAATGGATGTAAACATGTGTTTGAAACATGTTATGATAGATCGTTGCAAGTGGTTGATCGTGGATGCATATGCACACATAGGGCACTAGATTAGCTCAGTCACTTTCATATTGCATTTGCATATATGTATTTGTTTATGGATTGAACTTGATGTATTATCCTGTGGACGTTGCATTTGAGTAAATGGTTGTGCACTCATACAGAAATAATATGTATCATTAGGATTGCATACATACTGGATGCATGGCACTGACATGATTTTCATTAAGGAGGTCAACTGAATTAGTAGACCGTCCGATTTTGCATTAAATAAGGACATATACACACAATATGCATATGATCATGAAAGCATTAGAAATCTTTTAAGGATAATGGACGCTAGTGATTGAATGGTTGAGTACATGGATGTTGGATGATAGGATATGCATTCTTCTTAAATTAGAGATTTCGGGGACGAAATCCTTTAAGGAGGGGAGAATGTAACAACCCGCAATTTTAAATCGGTACATAAAATATAATCAAAGAATAATTAATTTCAAATGCGAGAATTAAGGGAAACGGGTTACGCCATTGCATTCGTCTTGGAATTCTGCTTGAGATAGAGTCCGAGTTTGTGTAAATCGGACACCGTATGAAGAAGATATGGACGAACGAAGTTAGGTAGGAAAACTAGTAGAGAAAAAAATAATAATATAATGCACTGGCGCACTTGGGAAGTGCGCCAGTACAAAAATTGTACTGGCGCACCTGCCAAGTGCGCCCAGGTCGGGCTGAAAGCCTGCACAGCTTTCTGGTGTGTTCTGATCTGTACTATGACTCATTGCTGAGTCCTTTCTGACTCCTTGCTGAGTCATTAGGGATGAGGTGTCACCCTATCCTGACTGAATGGTTGTGGTTAACTCTAGGTTCATCTGACGGCTTTAATTAAATTGAAATTCTATATAAACAACCTTGCACTCATCCCTAAAATCACACTAATTCATTCTAAGAGCCGTCATACCACCATACTCAATCTAGGACAACCACCATTCTCTTTTAACTACAAAGAAAACTAGAAAGCTATGAAGTGAATCAAATATGAATTATAAGAACAACGATCTACATCAAAGGCGAGCATTCCAACTTTAGAATTCAGATTCCAGAAACCAAAAATTCCTTCTTTGTAAGTTCGGTTAATCCTTAGATTTGAACGTGTAATTGGAATCGTGAATGTAATAAATCAAAGTATAGAACTGTACCTATTTGCAAGTTAATTATCTTTGATTCATGCTTATGTCAAATCTAAAGTTATCTATGCCTTTGGATTTGGTTTACGACTATGAGACTTTTGCCTAAGACTATGTACATCCCAGAGAAGGGTGTTAAGCAAGAGAATAAATTCTCCGCCACCAAACAGATATATATTTAGCAGAGATCAACGAATACAACATAAAGAAACACAACATCAGACATACCATCCATTGACAAGTCCATTTTGGGTCTGTACGAAACCGAAGGCACCTTATTCCTCGTCCCATATGTCCAATACAGGAGAGAGGCCCTCGCATATCCGGTCGATTTCCAAGTACATTTTGATGATCACCACTTATTACCTTTTCTTAGGTGTACGGCCCGATCAAGACATCGGTAATCATCCAAACGATGTGAAGATCTCCGATCTTCTACCACCGTCTTCATCTTCGACTCTTGGTCATCGTATTAATTATCCAGAATTGGTTAAACCGATCTTTCCGAATAATTTGTGTATTTTATAATCAAGTGCTATAAAAACACATCATATGCCTCATTCCAATTAAGAATATTCTTTTAATAAAATATTCACGTTATTCCGGAAATGTAACGACCCGGGTTTTTGCGATCCTGGTTATCGACATAAACTCAATGTCGACTATCCAAGCATCGGAAATACCGGATAGTTAATGAAAGAAGTTAGAGGGCGAGGATAGATAAGACAGAAAATTAGAATAGAAGAAGAACATACAATATCAGAGTAAACACGAATCTCACAGCGGAACGAATAAAATACAGTATACAATATAACTTGGAAATACAAATCTGTCATTTAAATATAACGCTTACAACACAACGGAAATAAATAATAGCTATATAATCCTGAAGCCTCCTGCTCCATCCCTCCAAGTATATCTGTAAAAAACTTGACTACTTGAATGTCCGTACAAAATTGGGGACCCAAGAGTTTAGGGAAAACAAAACAAAATGAACTCCGGGTCAGTCATGGGACTGGTATGAGTAAAACCATTTAAACAGTTTTAGTAATTAAACGATATCTCGTAAGACTATGTCGTATAACGGAACGGGTTTTTCCCGTATGAGAATCCAAAACACTTGGTCCAACATTCAAAAACCTTTTGAAAGGAATGATAATCTTTATAACAAATTCGTTTGATATTATAATAATGTCTATCAACCACAATATAATAATCATCTAGCAGAATGCTTTCATCTCACATTCCACATACATAATATATAATCAAAAACCGCGGGCGCTTATTGGGTAATGAATTCCAATTGGAAAGGTATAGGACCACCTTACGATAGTGTATCTCTAAAGGGGAATACACCGGGTTCAACAAGAACATCTTGCAACGCAGGCTAAACATGACCGGTCACTCATTTCACTTGAGTGTACCGAATGTATTATCACCAATGGTTGGGATCAGCAACCATTTCCCGAAAGGGACAGCATCGAAATAGATTATACAAGTAAATGGAATTTGTCTAGATCAGGTGACAATACACCCTAATTGATAGCTAACCACTTAGCCATGCGACCTACCCAATTTTATACCATTTCCTGGTTGTGAGGTTAGAGCTATAACGTATAGATCACACCTTTATTTACTTTGAATGTCATATCGCCATACCCGCCATATCACAAATTGATTTCCCCAAAAATACCATGGGTATATAGCTAAGAGAAACGAATTCCTCCGCCATCAAACGTAAATACATTTGAAGAGATCAACTTATGTGATCTATTAAATATACTCTGTCAAACATTCTTCCATACAGGTTGTCCTGGGACTGGACAAACCGAAGGCACTATTCTATAAATAGGACAGCCCTTGCATAACTCCGTCTTCAATTATCTTCATCATATTTAATCGCAACGCTAACGCCCATACATAGTGGTTTTCAGATAATGAATCTAATCCCGGTCTCTCCGCATTGACAACAAAAAAATGGTCGAAAACTTCGATAGTCAGTGAATTAACTATCAAAGAAAAACATGTGTGCAAACAACGATATTATTATTAGATGGAAATTCTATCGATCAATCATTAATCATTATTTATCTCTTAAATTAATTTATCATTAATTTATTCAGTTACCCATTCCCATATCTCCATAAATTCTTATTTTCTAAATTTAGAAAATATACCTTATTAAAATTGGAAAACGTTTCCATTTCTAATTCACGCATCACTATCTTCTCACATATATCAGTCTCTAACTGTAAACTAGTAAGAGAACATCCCCGTACGTAACAACCTTGAATTTTGGAACCAATTTAAAAATGTTATTTTAGAAATTTTAATGAATTTTGAATGTTTAAAATGATTTCTTTAAAATAATAACGACAAAAAATTTAGTTTTAATCAAAGTTAAAACGAATATATTTATTTTATTATAAAAAGGAGTTTGAAATGGCACAACAGTTCGAAAATTCGATTTTAAATTTCAACTGAATATACAGTATTCATTTTAAATCAGAATTGGACGAAACAAGAAATATTTAAATCTGTTTTATATCTTTCTAACGAATGTGAAAAACTGAGATTTCACTTTATAAATTGAAAGTTATATCCAGTTTAATATTTAGAAAAGTAGCTATAGAATTTATATATATTTTAATATAAATATAGCCCTTAAAAATAGCCATTTTACAAACGACCTCCGTTTTCGACTAAACCACTTTTATTGGAACCAGAATGTCAAATTGTTACTAGGTTTAAATTTTCATAATTTTTAGAATAAATATGTGAGCGTGGCAAAAGAAAAAGACCATTTTTCGAACGGTCTCCAAATTCGATGAAATTAATTTTGTTAGGACCGTATCGTCAAAACATAACTAGAAATATTTTTTCTGTAAATTTTAGAGTCAGTATGTGGCCCCGGTAAATTAAAATGTACGTTCGAATTTAATATTAAATATTTATATTTTAAATTAAAGAAAAATGACCTAAAACGATCGAATGGACTGACGGGACCTAGTCCATTACGTCCGTAATAGGGGTATTTGGTTAGGAACGACAGTCGTTGGGCTTGATTTGGAGTTATTGACTAAACAGGTCTTTTTAGTGATTAAATATTATTTTTTTATAAATACACCTTAATTTCTAATTAGAAAAACCCTAATTCCCATCGTGACATAGCCGCCACCTCCATATTCAAAAGCCTAGAAAGCTTGATTCTTTCTTCTCCGATTTTGTAATAACCCTGAATTTTGGGGCCAATTTAAAATTTTAATTTAGTAATTTTAATGAGTTTTTGATATTTAAAATAGTTTATTTAAAATATTAATGATTAAGGATTGATTTAAATCGAAGTCAGAATGAATAATTTAATTTTAATTATAAAAAGAGTTAGAAACAACGCGGTAGTTTGAAAAGTCAAACTTGAACTTTGACTGACCGTACAGGATGCAAAATTTAACGGATTTTAGTGAAACCAAAAATATTAGAATCTTTTTAAAAATATCTTTCTAACGAATCTGAAAAATCAAAATTTCATAACGGGAATCAAAAGTTATGCTCAGTTTAAAATTTAGAAAGGTCGCTATGAAATATATAAAGGTCAAAAATGCCACTTTTTCCATTGAGTTCAGAATGACGTTTCTGCATTGAAAAACAGTAAACACTTATATATTTTGAGTTTCGGGATTTATTTGTTTAAAAATGTATTTTTAATATTAAATATATTGGCCTTAAAAATAGTCATTTTTCAAACGACCTCTGTTTTCGACGAAACCACTTTTTTGGAACCGGAATGTCAAATTATAGCTAGATTTTAATTTTCAGAATTTTTCGAATTAATATGTGAGCATGGCAAAAGAAAATGTGTTTTGACTATTTCAGTTAAATTTAAACGCCTTAAAAATAGCCATTTTTCAAACAGTCTCAGAATTCGACGAAAATAATTTTGTTGGATTCGTATCGTCATAAGAAAGCTAAAAATATTGTCCTTGGAATTTTCTGAGGTCACATGTGGCCCCGGCATATTTAAATGTACGGTCAATATTTAATTAATTAATTTTTAATGGGATTTTAAATAAAAAACGCTACAGACATCAGAATTGGGGCCCGAGACATAGCCCATTGCGTTCAGAAGGCCTCAAAACGTTAGGATCGACAGTAAGCGGCCCAAATCGGAGACAGTCCGAAAATCCACCTTTTAAGCTCGAATTTCGAGATTGAAATATTATTAAATAATAAAAAAAAACCCTAACCCTAATTTCAATGGCCAGCCGCTGCCCTCTATTCGATGGCCAGAATTGTCCGATTTTCAAACCTCAATAACTTTCAATCCGTTCAACGAAATTCAGCAAATCATATACCAAATCGAAGAGAATTCAGAGGGCTTCAAATCCATACGGTTAAGATCGGGTTTTGGTTCACGGATTTTGCGAATTTTGAGCTAGAAGGTGCTGCGTTTTGATGGGTCTCACGGGTGGTAGAGGGGGCCGAGCTCCGTGGGGTTGGTGGCGCTGGGAGGAGGTGGCACGGGCTTCGAGGTGAGGGTCTCCGATCGGGGTACGGTGGCTCGGGTGGTGGTGCGTTTTGGTGAAAGAGGGAGCGACGTTGGGTTCCAAGTAACGAACGAAGAGGAAGGAGGATTAAGGGGTAATTACTTAATTAGTTAATTATTTAATTTATTATTTAAAAGTTCAAACTTTAAAAATTCGTATCTCTCTCATACGAGGTCCGTTTCACGAACCGTAAGTTGCGCTGGAATAAAAAAATGAGATCTTCGCGACGGCGCAGACCAGACCTGAAACGGGGACTGTTGAAATTTCAGCAATTTTTGAATGCGAACGGGGTTTCAGAATCAAACCAAAGTGAGATTCTATTTTTTTATATAATTAATTTTATTATATTATCATTATATAAAATGAATGTTGTATGGATCAAATTGTTGTATGGTGGGAATTGATGTTTGTGGCCTGTATTGTTATTGACGTGTTGTATGATTTGTGTTAGAATTGATTATGGGAATTATTATTCGATGTCAAGTAGAAAGATTATAATAAAAAGTTTAATCTTTTGTTTTGATTTATAAATAAAGTTTAATCTTTTATCATGATTTACAAATCAAAGTTTTGATTTTCATTTTGAAATGAATAACATCAATAAAGATTCGATCTTTATTTTTGATTTATTAAAACGAATCTTTGTGTTATTTATAGAACATGAAATCTTTTTGTTTATTTATAAAGATGAAACCTTTTTTTTGTTTATTCATAAAGACCAATTCTTTGTTTTTAATTATAAAGGATGAGATTTTGTTTTGGTTACAAAAGAACAAATCTTTGATTTTGTTTATAAAGAACCAATCTTTATTTTTATTTATAAAGATTAAAACTTTATTTTTATTTATAAAAATTGAACCTTTGGTTTTGTTAACAAAAAACTACAACTTTGATTTTGTTTGCAAGGATTACAACTTTGATTTTGGTTACAAAAATTACAACTTTGTTTTTGATTATAAAAGGCTAAATCTTTGTTTTTGTCTATAAAGATTAAAACTTTGTTTTTGTGTATAAGAGGCTAAATCTTTGTTTTGATTATAAAGATTACATCTTTATTTTGAAACGATTAAAACTAATAAAGTTTTGTTCTTTATTTTGAAAGGATTAAAATAAGTTTTGATCTTTATTTTTGAATAATTAAAGTTTTGATTTTTGTTCTTGAAATAAAAGATTTTATTTTTATTTTAAGTTAGTTAAAAGAAATGTGTTGCAACATAAGTATCATGTTATTATCATCTTGTTCAACATGAAAATTTGACATCGAATAGTTGAAACTTGAAATATGTGAACATGCCAAATTGTGTATGTTATGTATGTTTCTATTTAAGCACATGTATACACTGCCATTTACAAGTGACCTGACTTGTTTATGTGATTGGACGACCAATTTTCACACATCGTCCAGAAGCACAGTTTATTTTATTCGAACTTGTGTTGGTTGAAACCCCACACGGGTCAGGGGTTGACATTTGAATACACGTCACCCTTGTGGTTAATTAGAAATGCACTTTGGCTGTTAATGGATGTTTGATAATTGTTATGCGGTAAATGAATGAAATCCGTATAATTGAATTATATGGAAATGGTGGGGGTCTCATTCCAATTTTGAATGAAAGAAATAATTTTCATTTATTATTCAATTAATGGAATTAATTGACGCTTGAATTAAGGAAACTAAAATTCTATTATTTAGAAAGTTTTAATGAAATATTAAATTAGTGAAATTACATTCCCAAATATAACAAGAAGATTTGAATTGAAAAGCTTTCGTTTTTATGTTAACACTAAATTTAAAAGATGTGGTTTCAAAATTTAACATAAATGGATTGATTGGAAAAGATTACGTTTAATGTTGGAATGGTAGGTTTTGATATCGTAATTAAAACCATTTTTGAAGTAATTATTATCATATTACAATAATATGGAAAGATCGATATTTATTGAAAATTGGAAAGGCAATATAAAGTATATTTCAATGTAAAGTTATACTTTGGAACATATGATATTTTAGAAGTTATATATTTTAAATATGAAATACTTTAAAAATAAAATTTTTAGAAAATAATTATAATTATAATTATAATTGTTCTTGGACACGAGGTTAGGTCACGTTTATGGCGGAAGTCTGCCCGGAACCAACCGGCATATCCAGCAGCCATAAATGTTGGGCCTAATGTGAGAGGTCCAAGTACACGAGTACAAATTGGGTTTTGACTCGAGGTTAAGCCCAACTGTGGAATAAGTCTACCCGGACCCAACCGGCATATCCAGCATCCATAAGTTGTAGGTCTAATGTGAGAAGTCTGGCCCATTATAAAACATAAATGGATAATATAACGAATTGGATGATTTAATCCATTTTAAATAGAAACATCATTTTAACCTGAATAAGTTTAATAACTTATATTATCCATTTTATAATGAATATTAAAAGAGTTAATTTCAAAATTAATATTTTGAAAATAATGTTTTAATATGAGAAATGATATTTTGATCAGAATAAATGGTTTATTTATTTTAAAATAAATAAAAGGAATTAAAAATGGTTTTATTATAACCACGAATTTAAAATGAAATTTGAATTTGGGTTTATCGTGAATTATGTTTTAAATAACATTTATTCTTTAACCCGGATTAATGAGGGGATTAATTTCCAAATTTTTGAGTAATTATTTAATAATGACTTTGGAAGGTTAAAACGAAATAAGGTTTTAATTAAAACTTTAATTAGATTGGAGAGGAATTAAGTAAATAAAATTACTGAATTAAGGATCGAAAATGGAGTTCCACCAGTTTAACTCCATGCGTTAATTAAATCTTTAATTAGATTTAAATGGGTAATGGGAATTAAGTTTACCTGAACCAATTGGGATAAAAGATCGGGATGGGGATCAATTAATTTATAATTATTTCGATAAGGCGTAAATTCCGATTAGATTGGATAAACCATAATTTGGTTTAATATGGATAAATAAAGATTAAATTAAAAAGATCATTTTGGTTTTGCATTGAAAGAGATAAGAATTATTATTTTTGTTTGGCATTAAAAGAGTAGAATTTTTTTTTACGTTGAAATTAAACAAACAAAAATATTTTCATTTGTATAGAAATGAAGTTGGCACCAAAATATATTGCATTTTTGGTTAGGAGTTGAATGACACAAAAATACTCATTTTTGTTAAATTATAAGTGACGTACAAAAATATTCATTTTTGTTGTAATTGGAATGGCACACAAAATATACATTTTGTGTATATGATATGTATGGAAAATTGAAAAAAAAAAGAAAAAAAAAGAAAAAGAAAACATTGTTGGGTGTCATGATATATATCAATATTTGATATAAATGAGGATATTTGTTGTTAGCAAGATATAGTGCAATAAAATACATTTCATTACACATTATGAACATATGGATAGATTGTGAAACAAAACATTTATTACTTGTGTAAATTACGTTAAGGAAATGGAAATTAATTATCTTTATATAGATAAAAATAAAGATAAATCATTACAAATTACTAATAACGATATGAAATGATTTGCAATTTATATATATACGAGAATTATTTGAAAAGTCCGAGTTTATCTCATTCCAAATAATTTGAACGACGTTTAAAATTCAAGAGTTGAAGATGGCGATTGAAGACCAATGATCTTCACATTGAATGAACGACGACTGCTGATGCCCGTGATGGGAGTAGCTACCTTGAAGGGGCTATAGTGGTGGCCGTCCGGTCGTAGTGTTGATTAGTACGGATTTGGCTTTCGCTCAGACCCAGAGCATAAGCTTATAAATGGATTGTGTGTCTGACATCGTACTCCATTAAATATCATGTTATTAATCTTCTGTCGAATGTATGGATGTTTGGTGGCAGAGAATTTATTCTCTTGCTTAACACCCGTTCATATATTTCGGCAAAGGATTGGTAGTGTGATATGGAGGGATGATGTGGCATGCTAAGATGCATATGATCAAGTCTTTGTTGAAAAGCAGGCCTTGTGGGATGATCAAAGCATAGCCTGTTTAGGCATAGCTTTGTGTATAACGTAACTTCGCGAGCCTCACACACCGGCGGAGTCTAAAACGGGAGAAGGGAAGGTAGGGAGAGCAGCACGTTTCTTTCTAGCTAGAAGTGGTGTTTGGGTTTTAACACGGCCCGGCATTTTACTTATGTGGATGATGGAATGAGGCGCCTCGGATAGGTCCTATAGGACCGGGAAACGTGTGTTCAGGAATTGCCAATCCACGAAGCTATATGTGTGGACCGGCCCTGCAGGATCCAAGGGTTAACTGCGGGGAATCCTGAGACATTAGCTAGAGTGTCTCGAATCGGTAAGGAGCTCCTCCCTAGCCTTGACTCATGATGGAAACCCAATTTCCAATACGACCTCATGCGGTTTTGATTGTATTATTAGTATGGAGGCATAGTAGTATGGGATACTATTCTTCCTAGGATTGATACATTATGATTGAAATTGTTTTAAAACATATACACACTAATAATAGTATCAAATCCGTTTTTATCGTACCAAACATGTTTAATCACCATAAGGTAAAACTCTATCCTCTAGTGTGCGTTGCATTGTGTGATGGGACCTGAGTCTTATGGTGATTCCATTTTTCCAAAAGCATTGCGTTGTTTAACGATTTACTTTAAGTTATGCACGGCAATCCATTAGAATAAACCTGTTCCCCGTTAGCGGCGTGGTCCTTGAATTTGCTTTATTACTACTAGTATATTTGTTAAGGATTCTCACACCAGTCCCATGACTGACTCGTAGTTTGTTTCACTTTGCAAACTCGGGTGCCCTCTTTTCCACACGGGCAGTCGAGTAGTTTGTCCACAGGTTCTTATCTCAAGCAGGATGCTGGATTGAAGCTTAAAGCTGTGTCCAGAGCGTAGTTATCTTCCGCTGTATCTATTTTATTATTTCCGCTGCAATGTATTAAATTTATTGTAATTTATCTTCCGCTGTAATTTTATTCAATATACTCTAATATTCTGTACTCTGATGTAACATTATTATGACGTTTATAAAAGTCTGCTGTTATTGTTCTGATGTTGTTGTATTCCCAGAATTAATGTATGCGGATTTTGAACAGTCTTAGTCGATCTAGCGGTCGATTAAGGTCGGGCGAAATGCGTGTCGTTACAGTTTTCTCCTCCTACACACAGAATTAAACCTTTCTCCTTTAGACTTTATTGTAGAGATTTCTCTCCTCTTCGATTCGATACTAAAATCGCCTCCTATCGTCAAGCGTAGCTCGAGATATCCACCCCCAAACCCGCCGCCTTTCTCCCCCCGCCGCACCACCAGGCCACCACCGAGCTGGGCCCCACCTGCGGCGCATGTGCCCCTCCTCCTCCTCCTCCTCTCCGATGCCGCAACATCCAATCTTCGAACCACTGCACCATTTGATCGCAAAAGCTGAACCTAGATTTGAACAAAAGCAAAAGGTAACGACCTTGAATTCGATTGGAGAAGAAAGGGTATTTTTCCCTTTTTTTAATTAATTAATAAATTGAAATTATTATCTACACAAATAAAATCATATCTAATGCGTACTAACTCGAAATTGAATGATTTCTGATCCGATGAGATCGTGACTCCGAGATCTACATTTCTAGATTTATTAGAACTGATTCAGAGCAGATCACATTTTGGGTGAATTTCATATCTGAATTATATAGGATTTAAATCACGGTGAGATTTCTTTTTAATAATTAAAACTAGTTAATTATTATCTTATTTATAAATTCTTACATTTATGCTGCAAATTTAGTTTGTGTTGTTCACGATTGGATTTGGTTAGTTTGGTGCTGATACGATGATCTGGTAATTTGATTGATTATTGTGTTGAAATTAAAATTTTCATTTTTGTTGAAATGAGAACTGACAAAATTAAATTGTCATTTTGTTGAAATTGTCACTTCTGTTGAAGGGAATGGACATAATAAAATGTCATTTATGTAAGAATAATGTTATGTAAATAAAAATAACATTTTTGTTAGAAATATGTTTACATTAGAAAAATGATTACATTAGAAAGATGCTTACATTAGAAAACATAATTTGTAGATAAAATGTCATTTTTTAGTTAGAATATAAAATGTCATTTTTATTTAGAAATGTCATGTGATAAAAATACCATTTTGTTGTATAAAATGTTAGCATTATAAATATACCATTTTTGTTGTATAAAATGTTAGCTTTATAAAAATTCCATTTTTGTTGTATAAAGTGTTAGCTTTATAAAAATACCATTTTTGTTGTATAAAATGTTAGCATTATAAAAATACCATTTTTGTTGTATAAAATGTTAGCGTTATAAAAATACCATTTTTGTTGTATAAAATGTTAGCGTTATAAAAATACCATTTTTGTTGTATAAAATGTTAACATTATAAAAATATAACTTTTATTTGTTTTGTTGAATTAGAATTGTCGACAAAAACAAAAATAACACTTTTTATTTGTTTTGTTGAATTTGAGTTGACAAAATAAAAATGTCACTTGGTTAGATTAGGTTATGTTAAATAAAATTGTCATTTATGTAGAATTTGTTCATGATAAATAAAAATGTCACTTATGTTGAAAACATATTCTATAAATAAATATGTCATGTTATGTAAAAACCATATTTTATAAATAAATATGTAATTTACGTGGTAAACATACTTTATAAATGAAATATGTCATTTAGCTGTAATAATACTTTATAAATAAAATATGTCATTTAGTTGTAATCATTCTTTATAAATGAAATATGTCATTTAGTTGTAACCATACTTTATAAATGAAATATGTCATTTAGTTGTAATCATACTTTGTAAATGAAATATGTCATTTAGTTGTAATCATATTTTGTAAATGAAATATGCCATTTAGTTATATTCATATTTGTAAATAAAATATGTCATTTAGTTAGAGACATGTTATGTTACATAAAAATATCATTTTTGTTAAAAAATGTTATTTTAGATAAAATGTCATGTTGGGATTAAATTGTCAATTTAGTTAAAATTGTCATTTTAGATAAAAATGTCATGTCAGGATTAAATTGTTAATTTAGTTAAAATTGTCACTCTAGGTAAAAATGTCATGTTAGAATAAATTGTCGTCTTAGATAAGAATGTCATGTTTGGAGAAAATGTCATTTATTTAGAATAATGATTTGTCAAATGAATATGTCATTTGTTTAGGATAATGCTTTGTGGAATAAAAATGTCATCATGGTAGAAAAGGATAAAAATAATTCCTTGTCAAAATATATATTCTGTTGGAATTAAATTATAAATATTTATTTATAATTTAAACAGTGGAAATTGGTTAAATTTATTAACAATGATGTATGTGTATAAACTGTTGTTGTTTGAAAACCCCACACGGGTATTAGGATGATATTTGACATACACTAGTCTCAATATTTAATTAATTGTCAATCGGTGGACTGATAGTCTGTGATGAGCGTTATTTATTTTAATGCTCACACAGTTGTAAAACTTCACTCTGGATGTAAATGTATTGTTGAATGATTATTTATCATTATTGTTATATACATGCGATGTATGAAATCCTTATAACTGAAATTATATTGTAATTGATTGAGTCACATTATGTTTCAGAATGTTTTAAGTAAATAATATTCAAAAATAAAGAATCCTTTAAATAAAGAATATTTTAAAATAACGAATAGTTTTAAATAATATTCAATGAAGAATAAAAATATGATTTTTGACTTCCATTTCAAGATGGACACAAAAATATAAAAATATGAAGCCGAATTAAGTAGCAAACACCATCCGAACGGGTTTATCGATCAATTTTATTTCATTTTATAATGAATATCGAAAAGTAGTGATTTCAAAATCTAATATTTTGAAAATATAAATATTTTAATATGATAAAAAGATATAGAATACTCAATTTTGATTTAAAACTGAAAATGAAGTTAAAATCGTTTTAAAACGAATTCATAAATATTTTATAAATACGTTTTAAAAGGAAATCAATGATATATGTTTAATATATATTTATTTAATGGTCTGAATAGAACGCGCCGCGCAACAACCATTCGCGAATTTCGACCATTAACTTCAAATTGATGTAACGGGAGATCCGACCGTCGGATTCTACTAAAACCAGAACCGTTGGGTTCGTATCGAAAAGAGCTTTCCAATGAATATAAGAATTTTGAAATTTAACTGTTGGATTCGGAATTGTGTCCAAATCAAATTTGAAAAAGGTCGCTACGGATGTAGTTCAGTGGCCGTTATTAGAAACCGACTGTACGGGCCTGAATAAAATTATTAAAAATATGTAAAATCATAATTAGTGATTTGGAAAGATTTTGGATGAAAAATTCCATATTTTAAAAATAAAAATATATTTTTACCGAAATGAACTAGTTATTAACTAGAATAAATCATTAAATTAAGATTTAATGAAGTTTCCAACTAATTAATATTTAATTGGAATTAAACAAATAAATTGGATTTCGGGTTGTCGTGAACGGTGTCTTAAATAACACTGTTCTTACCCTAGTTGATAATAAATCTTTTATTTAAGATTTAGTGAAGTTTTCCCATGAATTAATATTTAGTCGGAATTGAATAAAAGAAATAAATTTTGGGTTGACGAGAACGGTGTCTTAAATAACACTGTTAAACCCAGTTGAGAATAAATCTTTTATTTAAGATTTAGTGAAGTTTTCCCATGAATTAATATTTAGTCGGAACTGAATAAAAGAATTAAATTTTGGGTTGTCGTGAACGGTGTCTTCAATAACACTGTTCTTAAACCCAGCGAGAATAAATCTTTTAACTAAGATTATTAGAGCTTTCGATTATATTTTGCAATTGAAATAAAATAAAATGTGAATTGGGTTTGTTGTGAACTGTGTTTTTAGGGACATTTATTCTTTAACTCGATTTACAGTGAAAATATAATTCAGAATTTATAAATCTTTTATTAAGATTTAAATGGAAATTTCCCAATGTAAATTTTCCCAATTTAATATATTAAATTAGAATTGAATGGAATTCGATTTAATAATAATCGAGATGAGATTTTGTAAAAGAAGACCGTCGCTATATATGGAATTTAAAAAGCTTTGCCTTTATTCCATTTATATTATTAGTCTGATATGGAAATTTATATCGATTATGTATTGATTGGATTTTTGTGAAATTCCATATTTAATGGAAGATGATTTTGGGTTTATCGTGAACAATATTTTTAAATGACATTAATTCTTTAACCGGGTTAAGGCAAGATTGATTTCTTAAATTTGAATAATCATTAAGTAATGATTTTTGATTTTAAAACCAAATTGGAGTTTTAATGAATCATTAAAAATAAGATTATAGAATAAATTTAAAGATTTTATCTTTGATAAAATTAATGGGAACTTTTCCCTAATAATGTGAATATTTTATTAAAAGAATATTCTGAGTTGGAATGTGGCGTATGATGTGTTTTTTTATATAGCACTAGATTTTTGATTATAAAATACGCGAGTTATTCAGAAAGATCGGGTTTAACCCATTCTGAACAATTACTACGACGATTAAAAGTCGAAGATGAAGACGAAGGTTGAAGACTGACGATCTTCACATCGAATGGATGACTACTGATTCCCTGGACTGATTTGCTCCCAAGAAAGGGTTAATGTGATAGTTGTCCGGACGTACTTGTTGATTGTCCGGATATACGAGGACCTCTCTCCTGTATTGGACATATGGGACGAGGAATAAGGTGTCTCCGGTTTCGTTCAGACCCAAAACGGACTTGTAAATGGATGGTATGTCTGACATTGTATTCCTTTATGTTGTATTCGTTGATCTCTGCTAAATATATATCTATTTGGTGGCGGAGAATTTATTCTCTTGCATAACACACTTCTCTGAGACGTACGAGCTTAGAGGTTATATATTGGCAGAAATCAATGGTATGATATGGATTGAAAATGTAGCATGCTAAGATGCAAATGATCAAGGCTTTTGTTGAAAAGCAAAGCCTTGTGGTTGATGATCAAAGCACAGCTCATTTTAGGCATAGCTTTGTGTATAGCGTTAATTCGCGAGCCTCACACCCTGGTATGAACCAGAAATGGGAGAGGATCAGGGAGGACATCCGTTTCTTTCTAGTTAGGAGTGGTGTCAGCGTTTACAAGCCCTGGCCTTTTACTTATGTGGATGATGGAATGAGGCGCCTCGGTTTTGAGTCCCTAGTGGCTCTATATTTACCCCTCATAGGGTGGGGAAACGTATTGTTCAGGCATAACTAATCTACTAACATATTTGTGGACCGACCCTGAAGATCCAAGGTGCAGTTGCGGCTGATCCTGAGGCACGGGCTAGAATGTCTCGAATTCGGTAAGGACTACCTTTTGCCTTGGTTCATGATGGAAATCCAACTTCCAATACGACACCATATTGTTTTGATTGTATAACTAGTATGGCGACATAGTATATGGAAGCTATGCCGTCTATGATTGATACATTATGATTGAAATGTTTTCGAAACATATATACACTAATAATAATGTCAAATCCATTTTATCGTATCAAGCATTTTTGACCATTATAAGGTACAACTCTATCCTCCGGTTTGCGTTGCATTATGTGATGGGACTTGAGCCTTATAATGGTTTCATTTTTCTAAAAAGCATTGCGTTGTTTAATGATTTACTTTATTTCTTGTATTGGCAATCCAATGGAGTAAACCCGTTCCGCGTTAGCGACGTAGTCCTGTGATTAGCCTTATTATTATTAAATAGGTTAAGTAAGATATCTCATACCAGTCCCATGACTGACTCATAGTTAGTTTCACTTTGCAAACTCGGGTGCCCTATTTTCCACACGGGCAGTCGAGTAGCTTATTTTGTAGATATATTGAACAAGATTCTAGATCAAAGTTTGAAGATGTGTCCAGAGCACTGATAGGCTTCCGCTGTGTTAGTTATTCGTTGCCACTGCATTGTATTACATTTATTGTAAATCATCTTCCGTTGTATTATATTCGATGTACTCTGATATTCTATACTCTGATGTAACATTATTATGATGTCTATAAAAGTCTTCTGTTATTTGTTCTGATGTGTTGTACGCCCAGAGTTAGCATATTCGGGTTTTTGAACAGTCTTAGTCGATTTTGCGGTCGATTAGATCCGGGCAAAATCTGAGTCGTTACAGTTGGTATCAGAGCTCTGATTAGCTTAAATCTTTGGGGTACAACTCGTTAGAACTGAATAAAAGACTCATCAGAGGTAGGATTAGTAATATCCTATAAAAGGATACTCATTAGAGATAGGATCGGTAATATCCTAGAATGAGAAAACTTAGTATAGATGGGGTTAGTAATGTCCTAGAATGAGTTGAGAGTAACAAGTTTATAATTAATGTATTTGCGATTATATATTAATCCGATCTTAGAAAATATCATTTTTGAATATATAAAAGTTATATATATTTGAAAAACTAATTAACCAATTGATTGATGATTATGTTGTGTGATTATTAGTTCAACTAATAAAATTATTGAAAACAGGAAAATAAAATAAATTTGAGTCGGTTAGTTAAACAACTTTTAGCTTCATTCCTTTTCAAGGACGAAAAGATTTTTAGTGGGGGAGATTGTAACAACCCGGAATTTTAGAACCAATTCAAAATTTTTATTTTGAAACTTTAATGAATTTTGAATGTTTAAAATGATTTCTTTTAAAATAATAACGACTAAAAATTTATTTTTAATCGAAGTTATACTTATTTTAATTATAAAAGGAGTTTGAAATAGCGCGGCAGTTCGAAAATTCGATTTTAAATTTCAATTGAATATACATGATTCATTTTAAATCAGAATTGGATGAAACAAGAAATATTTAAACTTGTTTAATTATATCTTTCTAATGAATGTGAAAAAACTGAGATTTCACTTTATAAATTGAAAGTTATGTCCAGTTTAAAATTTAGAAAAGTCGCTGTAGAATTTATATATATTTTAATATAATATATAACCCTTAAAAATAGCCATTTTACAAATGACCTCCGTTTTCGACGAAACAACTTTTGTTGGAACCAAAATGTCAAAATATTGCTAGGTTCAAATTTTCATAATTTTTAGAATTAATATGTGAGCATGGCAAAAGAAAATGTGTTTTGACAATTTCAGTCAATTTCGGTCGACCAGAAAAATGCCATTTTTCAAATGGTCTCCAAATTCGATGAAATTAATTTTATTAGGACCCTATCATTAATACATAACTAGAAATAATTTTTCTGTAATTTTTAGAGTCAGTATGTGGCCCCGATAAATTAAAATGTATGTTCGAATTTAATATTAAATGTTTATATTTTAAATTAAAGAAAAATGGGCTGAAACGATCGAACGGGCTGATGGGACCTAGTCCATTGCGTCTGGAAAAGGGGTATTTGATTAGGAACGATAGTCGCCGGGCTTGATTTGGAGTTAGTGACTAAACGGGTCATTTTAGTGATTAAATATTATTTTATTATAAATATACCTTAATCTCTAATTAGAAAAACCCTAATTCCCATCGTGACATAGCCTCCACCTCCATATTCAAAGGCCTAGATAGCTTGATTCTTTCTCCTCCGATTTCTCCTCCTACATAAGGAATTAAACCTCCCTCTTTTAGACTTTATTGTAGAGATTTCTCTCCTCTTCGATTCCATACCAAAATCACCTCCTATCGTCAAGCGTAGCTCGAGATATCCTCCCCCAAACCCGCCGCCTTTATCCCCCCGCTGCACCACCTGGCCACCACCGAGCTGGGCCCACTGCGTCGCACATGCCCCTCTTCCTCCTCTCCGACGCCGCACCATCCAATCTTCGAATCACTGCACCATTTGATCGCAAAAGCTAAACCTTTATTTGAACAAAAGCAAGAGGTAACGGCCTTGAATTCAATTGGAGAAGAAAGGGTATTTTCCTTTTTTTTTAATTAATTAATAGATTCAAATTATTATGTACATAAATAAAATCATATCTAATGCATATGAACTCAAAATTAAACAATTTCAGATCCGCCGCGATCAGGAGTCCGAGATCTACATTTCTAGACAGATTAGAACTGATTCGAAGCAGATCAAATTTTAGGTGAATTTCATATCTGAATTATACAGGATTTAAATCATGGTGAGATTTCTTTTTAATAATTATAACTAGTTGATTATAATCGTATTTATAAATTCTTACATTTACGCTGTGAATTCAGTTTGTGTTGTTCATGATTGGATTTGGTTTGTTTGGTGCTGATATGATGATCTGATAATTTGATTGATTATTGTGTTGAAATTAAAATTTTCATTTTTGTTGAAATGAGAACTGAAAAAATTAAATTGACTTTTTGTTGAAATTGTCACTTCTATTGAAGTGGAACGGACATAATAAAATGTCATTTATGTTAGAATAATGTTATGTAAATGAAAATAACATTTTTGTTATAAATATGTTTACATTAGAAAAATGATTACATTAGAAATATGTTTACATTAGAAAACATGATTTGTAGTTAAAATGTCATTTTTTAGTTAGAATATAAAATGTCATTTTTAGTTAGAAATGTCATGTGATAAAAATGCCATTTTTGTTTTATAAAATGTTAGCGTAATAAAAATATCATTTTTGTTGTATAACATGTTAGCGTTATAAAAATATCTTTTTGGTTGTACAAAATGTTAGCCTTATAAAAATATCATTTTTGTTGTATAAAATGTTAGCCTTATAAAAATACCATATTTGTTGTATAAAATGTTAGCGTTATAAAAATACCATTTTTGTTGTATAAAATGTTAGCGTTATGTAACAACCCGGAAAATCTGAACCAATTTGAAAATTTTAAATTGGCTAAATTAGTGGATTTTAAATATTTAAAATATATATTTTAAATAATAACGATGAAAAGTAAGTTTGAATTGACATTTGAAAATGAATATAATTAATTCTAATTATAAACAAGGCCTGAAATGGCGCGGCAGTTTCAAATTTTCATTTCAAACTTTGACTGACTCGTAGTTTGTTTCATTTGCAAACTCGGGTGCCCCTTATTCTACACCGCCAGCCTTGTATTCAGGTTTTAGCAGGCTCTTTCTGGATAGCTAGAGCTAAAGATGGATTATATCATTTATCTCTTTCTATGCTGTTCATCTCCTATTGTACTTATTATGTTTGTTTTCCGCTGTAGACATTTATGTATAGCTGAACTGTATTTGTACTAAGTATGATCCTGTATACTGTGTAACTCTGATGATTATGTTTATCCAGTGTATTATTTGTACTTTATCTGGTGTATTTATTTATTTCTTTTTTGCTATTATCTGTTTATGTGTTATATCCAAAGCTTACCCTTTCCACCGTCGGTACGGGGTTTGGGGTCGTCACAACGATGGATTATTATGCCTGAACACTACGTTTCCCCGCCCTTTGGGGCGTAAATGAGCCAACGAATGACTCCATCGGTCCCGGATCGACCGATACAACCGAGGCGCCTCGCAACAGCAACAACCACATAGGTGAAAATAATATATATGTCAGCCAGTTCAAGCACCGACACCACCGCTAGCTAGAAAGAAACGCAGGCCCTCCCTGATGTCCTCTCCCGTTTCTGTTTCATACCTGGGTGTGAGGCTCGTGAATTCACGTTATACACAAAGCTACGCCACACAGGTGGTGCTTTGATCATCACCACAAGACTTTGCTTTTCAACAGAAGCCCTGATCACTGCATCTTAGCATGCCACACAGGCAATTCACGCCATGTAACTGATGGCTATCAATCACACATAATGAATTCCAATGTCAGACACACAGTCCATTTACAAGTCCGTTCTGGGTCTGAACGAAACCGGAGGCACTATATACCTCGCATGCCCATCGATCTCCACGTACGTCGGGATGATCACCACTCATTATCCATATTTCGGGATGCCTCCTAATCAGGACATCAGTTACCATCCAAACGAGGTGAAGATCTCCGGTCTTCAACCACCGTCTTCATCTTTGATTTCTTATCATCGATTCAGTTATTCAAAATGGGATAAACCCAATCTTTCTGAGCAACTCGCGTATATAAATAACTAGTGCTACACAACCACAACATACGCCTCATTCCAATTCATTAGTTACTAACTGTCAATCAGTAAGAGAACAATTTCCCAAATATTAACCCCGAAGGCCGAAACCAACATCAAATCAAAATCCAGGAAACCATTCGACTTAGCTAACCTTCAGTTAGTTTCTAAATTTCACATTCCATATCGTTTATAATATTTTATAACGATTTATCGCTATTTTTATTTATTTTAAAATAGCTAATTTATTCAAATGATGCTTCGGGCCATAACGCGGTCGTGGCGCTGTTTTTCTTCAGATTTGATTTACACATATCTGAAAATCTAACCGTTGGATCTTCAAAAATTTATATCATTAGAAAGATCTTTTCAAAACGAATCCAACGGTTCCAGTTTTGGGAAAATCCGACGGTCGGATCTCCGGGTACAATCGTTTGAAGTTTCGATTTAAAAATATGAACTGTAGCGTCGTTATTCGATTTTAATATAATTATATTTATATATATATATAAATATAATCGATTCTGGCGCTATTTTTCTTCAGATTTGAATTAAACATTCCAGATAATCCAACCGCTGGATCTTCACAAAGTTGGTGTCGTTGGAAAGATATTTCCAAAGCGAACCCAATGGTTTCGGTTTCGGGAAAATCTGACGGTCGGATCTCCTGCACTAATCGTTTGAAATCACGTTTTCAAAACATGAACTGCAGCTTCGTTATTCGATATATTTTAATTCTACTTATATATATACCGATTCTTCGATTTCAAAACTATATTCTTTTCATACATTTGATAAAAATGATATTTTTATCCAACCGACAATTATTTCAACACTTCGCTATTTTTAACTATTCATGTATATAGTAAAAATGTGATTTTTATTGTAAAACAATTCATTTCAAAACACGACAATTTTGTATAGTTTATACAGATGATGAAAATATGATTTTTATTATAAAACAATTTATTTTAAAACACGAATACCTTTCAACACATGAATTTCTATTCAACGAATGAATTTCTATTCAACACATGAAGGTTTTCTATAGTTTGTATATATATATATAGTAAAAATGTGATTTTTATTGCAAAACAATTTATTTCAAAACACGACTTTTTTATATAGTTCATATGGATGATAAAAATATGATTTTTATTATAAAACAATTTATTTCAAAACACGAATACCATTCAACACATGAATTTCTATTCAACGAATGAATTTCTATTCAACACATGAAGGTTTTCTATTCAATACACGAATATAGTTTCAACACATGAAAATAATTCTAATACATGAATATTATTTAACATTTCGGCAGCATAACGGTAGGGTAGTTAAAACCGGGGCCGTCTCTAGTACGGCTCCTCGCTCTACCTTAAAGCCTCGCAGCTTTTGACAATGGGGATTCCATGCATCTAGTTCGCACGCAGGCGGCGTGTATATTTTTTTCATTTCCACAAAGTAATCCTATGTTGTAACGACCCAGAATTTGGGGCCAATTTAATTTTTTTATTTTAGAAATTTTAATGAATTTTAAATGATTAAAATAATCTATTTTAAATAAGAATGACTAAAAACTTTGTTTAAAACGAATAAATTTAATTTAATTGTAAAAGGAGTTTAAAACAGCGCTGCAGTTTGAAATTTTGAATTTGAACTTTGACTGAGTATACAGGATGCAAATTAAATCAAAATTGAGCGAAATCAGAAATATTTAAATTTAACCATATCTTTCTAACGAATCAGAAAAATTGAAATTTCACCTTAGAAATCAAAAGTTATGTCCAGTTTAAAATTTAGAAAAGTCGCTGTAGAATATATATATATATATATATTTTTTAATTAAATATATTGGCCTTGAAAATAACCATTTTTCAAACGACGTTGGTTTTCGACGAAACCACTTTTGTTGGAACCGAAATGTCAAATTATTGCTAGGTTTCAATTTCTATAATTTTTCGAATTAATATGTGAGCGTGGCGGAGGAAAACATGTTTTGTCAGTTTTGGTCAAATTTAATCGACTTGAAAAAGGCCATTTTTCAAACAGTCTCAGAATTCGACGAAATTAGTCTTGTTAGAACGTATCGTCAAAACATGACCAGAAATAATTTTTCTGTACTTTTTAGAGTCCGTATGTAGCCCTGGTAATTTAAAATGTATGTTTGAATTTAATAATTAAATGATTTATAATTAAATTTAAAGAAAAACATATCGTAACAGCCGAATTGGGTTACGAAACATATTCCAATGTGTCCGGGATGGGGGTATTTAGTTAGGGACGACATTCGTTGAGTTCGGTTTGGAGTTCAGGATAGTAAACAGGTAATTTTCGATTTAAATGAAATTAAAATAAAATAAAATACAATGGTATACCGTATAAATACATGTATATACAGTAAAAACCCTAATCTAAAAACACGGCCGCCACTCCTTTCTTCTATAGCCGATTTCATTCGGGTTTTAAAGCTTAAAATATCATAATCCATTTCGTATTGATTAATGATTCATAAGCCAACATGAAAGAGCATCTTAGGATCTAAAAATCAGTACGGTGATGATCAAATATCGTTGGGAGAAGAGCTCAATTTCTGAGTTCAAACACGCTGACTGTGTGGCTGTTTTGATGGTCGTTGGGGGGGCCGAGTTCGTCCTGGCGCTGGGCAAGGGCGGAGGAGGTGAGCGGCTGTCGTGCGGCATCGGGGGATCGGGGTCCGGCTAAGTCTGGTGGCGGCGCGAGGGTGACCTAGGGAGCGAGCAAATTTTGGACGGGTTATGTAGGGGTTATGGTGGAAGAAGATGATTAAGAATGGCTTAAGGAATGGTTAAGTAAAAATTGATTAATTAACAAAGTTTATTGTTTATTGAAAAGTCCAAATCTATAAACAATCGTATCTTTTTCAAACAACGACGGAATTGAACAATTTCAGAAGCGTTGAAATCGTAAAGACGAGATCTACGCCATGAAACTAACCAGATCTGAAAAGGAGCAAATCAGTATTTGTGGGAATTTCAAATCTGAACTGTATAGAACAAAAACCATCGGTGAGATTTCCTTTTTTAAAATTAAAAATTAATCATTTATTTTATTGTATTCATTCAGTATGAAATTCATGTTGTACGTATATATTTATTTAAATATTGTTTGTGCTGTGACTATGATTGTGTATTCTTGTTTGCTAGAATTTTGTGTATACGATAAAATCATATATCATCGTGTATATAGAATATGTTATATTCGTATGTGCCCAGAATTTGTGTAAAAACAAAATATAAAATTTGTGTCAAAAAAAATTCATATTTTTTTAAGAGGATTGGTGTCCAAACTCAAATCACATTTTTGAACTTGCAAACATGAATAGAAATAGGATTACACTTTTTATTTGCATTTTAGATGCAAATCAAACATAAAAAAGAAGCACACTTATTATTTGCATTTTTAGATGCAAATAAAACATCATAAATAAATAAAAAAGTTACATTTTTATGTTAATAAACAATTTGTGTTAGAAAACATGTTAGCATAAAAAGTTACACTTTTATGATAGATTAGAAAACAAAAGAATGAAACCAAAATTCACATTTTTGGTCAATTAAAAAGATTAGACAAATTTAACATTTTTGTTATTAATGTTAGAAGGAATAAAGGTAACATTTTTGTTATAAATGTTAGAAGAAATAAAGAATAACATTTTTGCAAAACTTGATTAGCGAACAAGAAAAATCTTTTTGTTAAAAAAATGATTAACGAGAATCAACATTTGTGTCAAATTTGATTAGTGAATAAAAATCAACATTTTTGTCAAAAAATTTGATTAATGAAAAAGAACAACAATTTTGTCGAAACTTGATTAGTGAATAGAAAATTCACATTTTTATTAAAACTTGAATTAGTGAAATATATATACATTTTGGTCAAACTTGATTAGAGGTGCAAATATATATTCAAAATAAAATTTATTCTTTTATTTGTATTCACTAATGAAAATATTCATTGAAAATAAGATTTATTCTTTTATTTGCATTCACTAATGCAAATATTCATTGAAAATAAATTTGTTCCTTTTTACATTCACTCAAATATACATTGAAATTAAAAAGTTACAATTTTCTTTTATTTACATTCCTTGATGTAAATAAAACTAGAAATAAAAAGTTAAATCTTTATCTGCATTCCTTGTTGCAAATAAAGCATGAAATAAACAGTTATGTTTTTATTTGTATTCCCTTGTTGAAAATAAATCATGTAATGAAAAATATACATGTTTCATTATGAAATATGTTTCACATTAAAAACCCATTTTTAATGTTAATATTATAAAGAGTAGAAAATTTTACATATTTCATTATGAAACGTGTTTCACATTAAAAACACATTTTTAATGTTAATATTAGGAACTTAGAAAAAGAATCATTTTATGTTTTGTTTAATCAAAACATTATCATTTACCTGTTAGCAGAAAAATAATCCTTTGTCATTATACGTTTTGTTTATTCAAAACATTACCATTTACATGTAGTAGAAAAGTAATCATTATATGTTTTGTTTATTCAAAACATTATCATTTATATAGTGAATTAGAAAAATGATCATTTATTAAGTAGGTATCGATTCATTAAAATCATGATATTTACATTTGATCGATGTTAATATAAAAATGACCATTTGTTAATATGCTTTGTTAGACTAAGAAATAAGGTCATATACATGTTAGTCATTTAGAGATAATTCGAACCAAATTATAATTGGTTAAATTTATTAACCAATGATTTGTGTATGGAAATCGTTGTTGTGTGAAAACCCCACACGGGTGTTGGGATGATACTTGTAATACACTAGTCCCAATATTTAGCTGTATGTCAATCGATGGATTGATAGTCTGTGATGAGCATTATTTATTTATTTTAATGCTCGCATAGTTATAAATTTCACTATGGATGTGAATGGATTGTTTAGTGGTTATTTATCATTACTGTTATATACGTATGTAATGTATAAAATCCATATGACCGAATTTATATGGTAATTAATTGAGTCGCCTTCCGGTTCAAAATATCTCCATGTTTTAGAGTAAAGAATATTTTAAAACAAAGAATCGTTTAAAATAAAGAATATTTTAAAATAATTAATATTTTAAAATAATATTCATTGAAGGATAAAATATAAAAATATGAAGCCGTGTTATGTAGAAACGCTAATTTAACCCGAATGGGTTATCGATCGATTTTTATTCATTTTATAATGAATATTAAAAAGAAGTGACTTCAAAAATATGGTATTTTGAAATATTATTATTTTAATATAATAAAGATATAGAATATTCAATTTTGCTTTAAAATTGAAAATGAAGTTAAAATCATTTTTAACGAATTTGCAAATGTTTTATAAAATATGTTTTAAATAGAAATCGACGATATATATATATTATATATTTATCTAATGGCCTGAATAGAACACACCGCGCAGCGACCGTTCGCGAATTTCGACCATTAACTTTAAATTGACGTAACGCGAGATCTGACCGTCGGATTCTCCTAAAACCAGAACCGTTGGGTTCGTATCGAAAAGAGCTTTCCAATGAATATAAGAGTTTTGAAATCTAACGGTTGGGTTTTGAAGTATGTCCAAATCAAATTTGGAAAAGGTCGCTATGGATGTAGTTCGGTGGCCGTTATTGGAAACCGACTGTACGAGCGATAATAAAATTATTAAAAATATTAATAAATTATGTAAAATCATAATAAATGATTTAGAAAGAATTGGGATGAAAAATTCCATATTTGAAATGATAAAAATATATTTTTATTAAATGAACTAGTTATTAACTAGAATAAATCATTAAATTAAGATTTAATGAAGTTTTCCAATTAGTGAATATTTAATTGAAATAAAATTAGATAAATTGGATTTTGGGTTTGTCGTGAATGGTGTCCTCAAAAACACCTTTCTTAAACCCAGTCGAGAAATGAATAAATCTATTAATTTAGATTATTAAAGTTTTCGATTATATTTAGCAATTGAAATAAGGTGAAACGTGAGTTGGGTTTATTGTGAACAGTGTTTTTTAACGACATCTGTTCTTTAACTCAATTAACAATGAAAATATGATTTGGAATTTATAAATCTTTTATTAAGATTTAATGAAGAAATTTTTCCAAAAGTAAAGTTTTCCAATTTAATATATTAGATTGGAATTGAATAGAATTCGAATTAATTATAACCGAGATAAGCTTCTGTAAAAGAAAACCGATACTACATATGGAATTTAAAAGGCTTTGCCGTTATTCCATTTATACTATTGGTCGGATGCAGAAATTTATAACGATCATATATTGATCTGATTTCTGTGAAGATTCCATATTTAATGGAAGTCGATTTTGGGTTTATCATGAATGGTGTTTTAGAATGACAATAGTTCTTTAACCCAATTAAAGATAAGATTAATTTCTTAAATTTAATTAATCATCGAATAATGATTTGTGATATTTAAAACCAAATTGGGTTCTTAATAAATCTTCAAAAGAAAGATTTAAGAATAATTTAAAGAGTTTATCTTTGATAAGATAATGCGAATATTTTATTAGAAGAATATTCTGAATTGGAATGAGGCGTTGGAAGTGTTTTTATAATGTTTGATTTTTAATCATAAAATACGTGAGTTATTCGGGAAGACCGGGTTTAACCCATCCCGAATAATTACTACGACGATGAAGATGGTGGTTGAAGACCGACGATCTTCACATCGAATGGATGTGTTACTACAGAGACCCTTGATGGGAGTAGCTACCTTGAAGGGGCTTCAGTGGTGGCCATCTGGACTATTGTTGATTGTTCGGATTTGGTTTTCGCTCAGACCCAGAGCATAAGCTAGTAAATGGATGCGTGTCTGACATTGGATTTCGTTCCATGTGAATTAAATCGATTTCTGTTAATGTATGTCTGTTTGGTGGTGGAGGATTTATTCTCTATTTAACACCCGGGTTTATGTTAATAGTGATTGATCGCATGACGTGAATTGTCAATGTGGCACGCCAAGATGCAAATGATCAAGGCTTTTGTTGAAAAGCAGGGCCTTGTGGGATGATCAAAGTATAGCCTATTACGGCATAACTTTGTGTATATCGTGACTTCGCGAGCCTCACACCCCGGTATGAGTCAAAAACGGGATACGGACTGCAGGGAGTGCACACATTTCTTTCTAGCTAGGAGTGGTGTCGGTGCTTAAACTGGCTGGCATTTACTTATGTGGATGATGGATTTTGAGGCGCCTCGGAATTTTATCGGCCGTTAGTGGTCATAATATAGGTCCAAAGGGACCGGGAAGCGTGTGTTCAGGCATAACCAATCCACTGCCGATAGGCGGGGACCGGCCCTGAAGATCCAAGGGTTCACTACGGGGGATCCTGAGGCATTTGCTAGAGTGTCTCGAATCGGAGAGGAGCTTGCCCCTAGCCTCGACTTATGATGGAAATCCAATTTCCAGTACGACCTTGCGGTTTTGATTGTAGAACTAGTATGGCGACATAGTAGGATGGGGTACTATGCCATCTATGATTAATATATTATGATTGAAATTGTTTTTGAAATATATATCCACATATATACACACTAATACTAAATCCGTTTTATCGTATCAAGCATCTTTTGACCATTATAAGGTAAAACCCTATCCTCCGGTTTGCGTTACATTGTGTGATGGGACTTGGGTCTTATAATGGTTTCATTTTTCTAAAAAGCATTGCGTTGTTTAACGTCTTACTTTATTTTATGCACTGGCAATCCAATGGAGTAAACCCGTTCCGCGTTAGCGGCGTGGTCCTGTGATTAGCCATATTAATTAGATAAGTTAAGTTAGATTTCTCATACCAGTCCCATGATTGACCTGTAGTTTGTTTCACTGGCAAACTCGGGTGCCCATATTTTCCACACGGGCAGTCGAGTAGCTTTTTTTGCATATATATTTACAGGGTCCTGGCTTACAGCTGAAGCGGTATTCGGAAAGCTCTGTATCCGTGTATTCCTTTCAGTTGTATATTTGTATTATTTTTCCGCTGCTATTTAAATGTAATTTAAAACTCTGATATTATTGAATTTCCAATGTATATTATTATTCATACTCTGGAAAATTCTTGTACTCTGATGTAATTGTTTTAATCAGAAATTAAATGTTCTTCAGTTTGTGTTCTGATGTGTGTTGTTCTCAAAGCAATCCAGCCTTTCCTTTACAGGGAAGTTTGGGTCGTTTCAGTTGGTATCAGAGCCAGGTTTACATAGCTCGAGAACAAGACACATTAGAGCCGAACGAAAGAATTCATCGGAGATTGGATTAGTAATATCCAATAAGAATAACTCGTTAGAGATAGGATCAGTAGTATCCTAGAACGAGTGTAAAGAGTATTATTTTCTTTAAAATAAAAATGAAAACAAATTTAGTTTTGAAAATTTTATCTAAATATTCGTATTTGAGTATATTATTATATTTTAATTTGGACAATCGAGTATATGAAGATTTCGGGTATACGAGTAATTAACGGATATTCGAAGTTTTAATATACTGGATAGGTATAGAGTCACCCTCTAGTCGCCCGGAGATGTTCTGATGGTGGTTCGAAACATCATCAGAATTTATGTTCAAGTTTTGAAAGTGGTATATCTATATATTTCCATTGACTGGTATGAGAACCAAAACTTAGTTAGTACACATTGCTGTGATTTGCACTAAAAATATGATTTTTGATTATATATATAAAAGTTATATATATTTGAAAAGTTAATCACCTAATTGATTGCTGGTTATGATGTCTGATAATTAGTTTCACTAATTAAAATATTAGAATGATAATTAATTTAACTAACAAAATTAATTAATTAAATAAATAAATAATTTAAGGTTGAGTTGGTTAAATTAAACAACTTTTAGCTACGTTCCTTTTCGAGAACGAAAAGATTTTTAAGTGGGGGCGATTGTAACGACCAAGAATTTGGGGCCAATTTAAAATTTTTATTTTAGAAATTTTAATGAATTTTAAATGTTTAAAATAATCTATTTTAAATAAGAATGACTAAAAACTTTGTTTAAAGCGAATAAATTTAATTTAATTATAAAAGGAGTTTAAAACAACGCTGCAGTTTGAAATTTTGAATTTGATCTTTGACTGAGTATACAGGATGCAAATTAAATAAGAATTGAACGAAACCAGAAATATTTAAATCTGTTTAACCATATCTTTCTAACGAATCTGAAAAATTGAAATTTCACCTTAAAAATCAAAAGTTATGTCCAATTTAAAATTTAGAAAAGTCGCTGTAGAATATATATATATATATTTTAATTAAATATATTGGCCTTGAAAATAACCATTTTTTAAATGACCTTGGTTTTCGACGAAACCACTTTTGTTGGAACCGGAATGTCAAATTATTGCTAGGTTTCAATTTCTATAATTTTTCGAATTACTATGTGAGCGTGGCCGAGGAAAGCGTGTTTTGTCAGTTTCGGTCAAATTTAATCGACTTGAAAAAGGCCATTTTTCAAACAGTCTCAGAATTTGATGAAATTAGTCTTGTTAGAACCGTATCGTCAAAACATGACCAGAAATAATTTTTCTGTAATTTTTAGAGTCCGCATGTAGCCCCGGTAATTTAAAATGTACGTTTGAATTTAATAATTAAATGATTTATAATTAAATTTAAAGAAAAACATATCGTAACAGCCGAATTGGGTTACAAAACATATTCCAATGTGTCCGGGATGGGGGTATTTAGTTGGGGGCGACATTCGTTGAGTTCGGTTTGGAGTTCAGGATAGTAAACAGGTAATTTTTGATTTAAATGAAATTAAAATAAAATAAAATACAATGGTATACCGTATAAATACATGTATATGCAGTAAAAACCCTAATCTAAAAACACGGCCGCCACTCCTTTCTTCAATGGCCGATTTCATTTGGATTTTAAAGATTAAAATATCACAATCCATTTCGTATTGATTAATGAATCATGAGCCAACATGAAAGAGCATCTTAGGATCTAAAAATCAGTACGGTGATGATCAAATATCGTTGGGAGAAGAGCTCAATTTCTGAGCTCAAACACGTTGATTGTGGGGCGGTTTTGGTGGTCGTTGGGGGGGCCGAGTTCGTCCTGGCGCTGGGCAAGGGCGGAGGAGGCGAGCGGCTGTCGTGCGGCATCGGGGGATCGTGGTCCGGCTAAGTCTGGTGGCGGCGCGAGGGTGACCTAGGGAGAGAGCAAATTTTGGATGGGTTATGTAGGGGTTACGGTGGAAGAAGATGATTAAGAATGGCTTAAGGAATGGTTAAGTAAAAATTGATTAATTAACAAAGTTAATTGTTTATTTAAAAGTCCAAATCTATAAACAATCGTATCTTGTTCAAACAGCGACGGAATTGAAAAATTTCAGAAGCGTTGAAATCGTGAAGACGAGATCTACGCCATGAAACTAACCAGATCTGAAAAGGAGCAAATCAGAATTTGTGGAAATTTCAAATCTGAACTGTATAGAACAAAAACCATCGGTGAGATTTCTTTTTTCTTTTTAATTTAAAATTAGTCATTTATTTTATTGTATTCATTCAGTATGAAATTCATGATGTATGTATATATTTAATAAATGTTGTTTGTGCTGTGATTATGATTGTGTATTCTTGTTTGCTAGAATTTTGTGTATACGATAAAATCATATATCATCGTGTATATAGAATATGTTATATTCGTATGTGCCAAGAATTTGTGTCAAAACAAAATATAGAATTTGTGTCAAAACAAAAAAAATCGTATTTTTGTTAAGAGGATTGGTGTCAGAACTCAAATCACATTTTTGAACTTGCAAACATTAATAGAAAGAGGATTACACTTTTTATTTGCATTTTAGATGCAAATCAAACATAGAAAAGAAGCACACTTATTATTTGCATTTTTAGATGCAAATAAAACATCATAAATAAATAAAAAAAGTTACATTTTTATGTTAATAAACAATTTGTGTTAGAAAACATGTTAGTATAAAATGTTACACTTTTATGATAGATTGGAAAACAAAAGAATGAAACCAAAATTCACATTTTCGGTAAATTAAAAAGATTAGACAAATTTAACATTTTTGTTATTAATGTTAGAAGGAATAAAGGTAACATTTTTGTTATAAATGTTAGAAGAAATAAAGAATAACATTTTTGCAAAACTTGATTAGCGAACAAGAAAAATCTTTTTGTTAAAAGAATGATTAACGAGAATCAACATTTGTGTCAAATTTGATTAGTGAATAAAAATCAACATTTTTGTCAACAAATTTGATTAATGAAAAAGAACAACAATTTTGTCGAAACTTGATTAGTGAATAGAAAATTCACATTTTTATCAAAACTTGAATTAGTGAAATATATATACATTTTGGTCAAACTTGATTAGACGTGCAAATATATATTCAAAATAAAATTTGTTCTTTTATTTGTATTCACTAATGAAAATATTCATTGAAAATAAGATTTATTCTTTTATTTGCATTCACTAATGCAAATATTCATTGAAAATAAATTTGTTCCTTTTTACATTCACTCAAATATACATTGAAATTAAAAAGTTACAATTTTCTTTTATTTACATTCCTCGATGTAAATAAAACTAGAAATAAAAAGTTAAATCTTTATCTGCATTCCTTGTTGCAAATAAAGCATGAAATAAAAAGTTATGTTTTTATTTGTATTCCCTTGTTGAAAATAAATCATGTTGTAACGAACCTGGATTTTCGACTCCGAAAATCAACATCAAACTACCATGTTGACCATTCAGACATCGAACATTCCAGATCATTAATAGAAAGAAGTTAGAGGGTGAGATAAGAAAGAAAGAAATATTAGAATAGAAGAAGAAGAAACACCACAACACAGAGTCTCACATCGCAGCGGAACAAAATATAATACAGAAATAACCTTTATTGAAAGCTGTTGAAATACTTACAATATCAGAGTACACATCTGGACAGTGATAATCTGTCCTCATACAACACACAGCGGAATACTAGTAATATCATACGTCTGGACTCTTCCAGCTCGTCTCTTCACAGTAGTCGATAACCTGAACCTGTACAACCCGGCCTAACCCGAGCATTTACAAAACACCGGGTCAGTCTGGTGAACCAGAGTGAGATAAACTCGCACAATAATAAGGGTAAATCATCCAATCATGATTTTAGAGTTCAAAAATCTTTTCAAAAGAAAAGGATAATCGTAAGACCAAATCCACACATAAACATGGACGGTTTTTACCTTACGATAACCCAAAGCAGTTTTGAAACTAATATCTTGTCTGATATTATAATAATGTCTAAATACAAGTAAATAGAATCTAGTAGAACGCTTGCATCTCACGCTCTACATATATAGTATACAATCAAAACCCGTGGGCGCTTATTGGATATTGGATTCCGACTTGACAAGGTATGGGTCCACCTTCCGATCGTGTATCTCTAGAGACGAATACACTGGGTTCAACAAGAACTTCTTGCAACCCGGCCCTCACATGACCGACCACTCATTTCGCTTGAGTGTATCGAATGTATATCACCGACGGTTGGGATCAGCAACCGTCTCCCGATAAGGGACAGCATCGAAACATAGATTAAGAAACAAATAGGATTTCCTCTAGATAGGTGATTATACACCCTAATGGGAGCGACCCACATAGCCATGCTGCCTGCCCGATTTTTGTCATTTCCCGGTTGATGAGGCTTGAGGCCAGAATTAACTCTTGAACATCTGGTCGTCATTCACTTTGAATGCCACATCGTCAGATCCGTCAGATATCACTAATTGATATCCACAAAAATACTCTAGCTGGAAGCTAAGAGAACGGCGATTCCCCGCCAACAACTATCGCACGTTTGAAGAAATCAACGTACGTGATCCTTCGGAAATACTCTGTCAGACATCCGTCCATATACGTCATCCAGGAACAGGATGACCCGAAGGCACTCTCCTACCGCATCCATATAGGAATCACCCCATGGATCAATAGCGAGAAGTCCTTGCAACCCGTAGATTCCAACCACGACAGAATCACAGTTTATCTCTGCTTGCCAGGCAGAGAATATTGGTGGTTCTTCCGTTTATGAAAATCAACGGTCTTCACAGCACCATCTCGATCATCTTCTGAGATCTTCACGTATTTGTTGGTCGGAATGGTTTTCAAATAAATTCGATCCCGGTCTTTCCATACCAACAATCGCATTTGACAAGTTTGATAGTCGGTGTTTTAACTATCAAAATATACAGTGTTTCAACCATGACACTCCAATGAGTTCACTGGTTCAGTATTCAGCATCATTTGGCCTTTAACACTTGATTTACTTTTGTTAAATTAAACTTCTAACTCCTTCAAATATTCAAAAATACGATATTTGAATACTTCTAATTCGATTTAACTCTAATCGATTAACTCTAATTGATTAACTAATACTCGACTTAAATCCATTCGCTTGACCCTAGATCGCAGCTATCACAATGGTTACGCCTGATTCCCTCAGGAAACATCCGACCGCCGTAGGCTATCTGCAGCCCTGCGAATTACGCTAGCAGTCGTACGAGTTGGCAACTCAGCCGAATTATGTTTGGCTAATTCTAGCTCGAATAACTATATTCAATTACCCACTTAAATCTTTTTTCAAATCATCTTTTAAATTCGGAAATCCATTAGTTTTAACAAAGAAATTTATAACACATAGGTTATAACAATAGCGTTATAATTACTATTTAGATTTACAAAACAACAGTGCTATAATCGCTGTTTAGGTTTACAACCCATTTACTATAGCAAAAGCGCTACAATCGCTATATTAGATTTACAAAACATATATTATAACAACAGCGCTAAAATCGCTGTTTAGATTTTCAAAACATATCCACTAACGTCTCTTACGATTACCAACTAATACTATCTTCAGATAATCCCGATGTTGTTCAAGTTGGGGTATTTTAATTACCTCTCAAGCCTTGATCAACACCGTTCTTATCCTCAGATAAATATGAATTGTAATCAAAATCAATATTTCATTCTAGTCTCGAACAAATTCCATTTAACTATTGGATTTGGTTATACAACTCTATAACCCAGTTCTTTAACCAGATTCGCTTATTTCCAATCTCCTTTGATTTCATTTCACTTCAATTACTTTTGAAAAGTAATTGTCTAAATTATTATTAATTAAAATAATAATTTATTTTAATCATTAGCTACATGAGTAGTTAATTTCTTTAATGACAAAATTAAATGGTAAATCCCTTTTTAAAACCTTATTTAAATTTAAACAATATTTATTAAACTATTCAAATCAAAACACATCAATTTTGATAATCAAATTCCAATTCAAACTGTCGATTTAATTAACCCAAAACTCGATTATCTCGTTAATCGATTCCAATTAATCCTCACTTTAAATTAATTAAAAATATAATTAATTTAAATAATCCCATTAATTGTTTCCTTTACAAAACAATTATCAAAGTTAAATCCTTCGATTCTTTACTTGTTCTCATACTCGTAAACCTGATTAACGTCAGCATTTACTTTATAAAATAATTTAATAACAATCAAAGTCTTAAATAAATAAAATATTTATTTAATTCCCTATTTTAATAACTTTTATTCAAAATGATATAATTCAAAATCTAACTCTGGTTATAAAATAAATTTTATAACCTCAACTCTATCGATTCACCTGACGGTGAATAAATATTTATAACTCGATTGATTTTATAGGCCATACTCTGCCAAACACTTAACCAATATCGCCCATTGGTTTAAACCAAACAGATGTTGAATATCAATTAATAATCAACCATCAAATCAATCACACAAACAGATCAGTTCATATATGATCATATGAAAATAAATAATACATTTGAGGAATCCGGTTGGATCCCTCCAACCTGTTCTTCCCTGCATTCAAATGGTTATCTCAAATCAGACGGTTCAGTTTTCGTTTAACTGATGAACTGAATAACGACCATTTAACATCAACCATAAGCAATTCAACCAATTCAACCAATTCAACCATTTAAACACGTTTATAAATAAACGTGACCAACCAAGGTGAGTCACCTTTATTGGAACCAATCGTTAAAAATAACGATTTGATATTTCACTGAAATTAAACACAGTTTAATTTCATCGGTTAAATCAGCAGTTAAATAGATAACTAGCAAAGCAGTCAGCCATTGGCAAGCAGAGCACACAAAATAAAAATACCCAATTTATATAAAATATAAAAAGGGTAACTGAGTGAGTTTAACTCACCTTGAGTTGATTCATTTCTGAACTGAACTGGTTTCAGTTAAATTAAACGGTCGTTTAATTTTAACTGTAATTTCCATCTGACACCATTATCGTCCAAATCAGTTCCATCGCGTGGTGCTCATTGCTGTGAGTGCAACGTAAGTTGGACCGTCCAATTCTGATCACGAAAGCACAGGTTATAACCATACAAGCATCAACCAATTTTACTTGAATTAATTATTCCTTAATTCACTCTTAATTAACCTAATGGCTTAATTATATTTTTGATTATATAGTTCAATTCCTACCCCTTTTTAATTGAATAAACTAATTATTCTAATCCCCATTTAATAAAATAAACTAATAATTTCCACTCCAATCTAGTTTGCCTGCATACAAAATTTCAGGTTTCAAGTATATGATTAATTCAATCATTAATCTTTATCTAAGTTTAAGAGTTAAACTAATTACATTTAAAGCTCGCATTTTTCTGAACTGTTTTTCTCCCAGGTCCAACTTCCCTTTTGTTATTCTGTGTCTCGCCTTTGTTTGCATTCTGTTCATGTATAAAATAATAATCAGTGTTACTATAATTAAAGCAAAATTTAATTTCTAACTATTTTAATTAAGTAAAAGTAATTACGCTTAGCAACCAATAAGGCCAATCGAATGTTGTTTTCCCTTCTGCTCCCAGAAATCACGATCAACGCTTCACTGTGATGTTCCTTCAACTAAAACTTACTGACCATGCTTTCAAGTATATACGGATGATCCAATTGTCCTTTGTTTTGCTTATTGTTCCTCTTCAAATCCTCCCATCCCCTTTCGTTTTGTGTATCCACCTTCAACCCGCAACCCTCTCAATCCCGTACTCCCTTCATTCCTTAATCCATGAACCCAAACATATGCTACTTCTTATGTTAAAGGTTTCAGGCCCATTTCCCTTGACCGCAGCTTCAACCTCCGACCATCGTGGTCTGATCGGAGCCCCCCCCCAGTCCTCTCGCCATCCACCCCGACATCGTCAGGTTCGAACTTCCCACCTCCACTAGTAAGGCTTCGGACGTCGCCCCTTTTTAGCTCGAATCCCGACCGACTTAACACCCATCATTGATCACCGACGTTGGCCTTCAAGGTTTCGATGAGCTCGAGCTTTTTCAATTGGTGGTTTTTGTTTTTGATTGATAGTTTGAAAGATTAATTCGAGAGAATGAAGATGGGTTTTGGTCGTCATCTAGTTAGTGGCGGCGCTCCAGAAAAAAACGTTTAGGGTTTGGCATAAGTATGGTATATATATAGTAGTGGACAAATTAATATAATATTATTAATCGAAACTTAACGGTGAAGTATCACATAAAAACACCTACAAACGATTTCTGTCTACTGATAAAAAGGCTAATCTTGATGTAAAAAGGTATTCCGGACCCAATGGGACAAGTTTCATCGAAATCCGACATCGTATGAAAATTTTTCCTTTATGAAACCAGAAATGAACACGCGTTTAATTTTTCCACGGTCACCAGGTAAATCAAATCCACTTGAAACTGCGAACATCGACAATAACTTTTCGATACGAACCCAACGGCACTAGTTTCGTCGCATTCTGAGACTGTTTCCCCGGTAGGCTGTTTTTACCCTGAACCGCCCTACCCTTTTTAACGCCAAATTTCCCGGTCTCTAAAAATAACAAACTATATACTTATTCTGACTCTAATCGACGATACGAACTCAACGGAACTGGTTTCGTGGCCTAATTCGATCGTCTGCTCAAGTTACACTCAAATACCCCTATATTGAATTAATTACGCGCTATAGAAATTACATGGGCGTTTACGGCTACCGTGGCCATATACGACATCGGTTTTCCACGCAGTTTGATTTTCTGACAATAATTTAACGATACGGTTCTAATGAAACTGGTCTTGTTGAAATCTGAGTCCGTTTGCAAAACGGCCCTTTTAAAGGCCTATAATTAAATAACGATTTTCCATAGCGACTATTTCAAAATTTGATTTGGCCATAAATATCAAACTATAACACGAAATCTAGATTTTTCTCTTTCATATGAAAATTATCATCAATACGGTTCCAACGTGTCTTGTTTCACAGAAATCCGACTTATATCGAATCCTGTATTCTCAGTTGAAGTTCAAAACTCCAATTTACGAACTGCACGCCATTTTCAAGCTCGAATTTATAATTATATATAAATTATAACGTTCAACTTCGTTTTTAATAACGAATTAAATATTAAATTTCATTAATATTCCCAACATAATATTTAAGACTAATTTAAATATTCATATTCAAATGGTCGAAAAACACGGGTCGTTACATTCTTCCCCCCTTAAAATAATTTCGTCCTCGAAATTGCTAAAGTAAGAAAGAATGTTATAAGCTCGTTAATTTCAAATCTAATTTTACTATAAATTGAAACTCAATTTAATATCGTAAATAAATATTTTCAAAAATATCGAAAATTTTCTGACACCTTAAATTTCCGAAAAATTTCGCCAGCACCTCCTTTGTATGGCTCAATCGGTCAAACTCCAACTCGCCTTTCTAGGCCTTCTCCAATCCAAAAGAAAATAAAACAGCCAAGCGGCTTGCCAAATAGGCTCATAAATCACCAAACCCATATAAAAATAAACGTGTACCTTTTTGTCGGGCATATCATTATATCCTTCCATCTGCTACCTTGTCAGTGTATACAAATGCATTTCCAACTAAATCCTTTACGCGTCCAAGCCAAATCCCATTCTTAACTCCATCTCAATCCATTATCAATTCCAACTCTTAACTTGCCAGTCCAACACCATTTCAGATTCCTGTCTCTAAATCCCAAATCTAATTCTACTTGATATATATATATCCCAATTCAATTACCAGTTAATTTGTTTCAATTGAATTCATATTTGCTTTCCCAATTTCTATTTAATTTGCCTTTGTTCAAACAATTTCCCTGGGAGTTTTTAAATAGTTCAGTTCTTTCAAAAATCAAATATTCCCTTTCAGGGTTCAAAACAACTCGTCTTTCTCAAAGCAATTCAAAACAAAACCTTTGGTAGTAATCCGTCACTTACAACTCGAAAATGAACACTGATGATGTGGCCAGCATCCTCAGAGTTATTTCCCAGCTATCAAAGTGAGTTCAATACTATATCACTTTCAAAAACCATTTCTAAACACTTCCATTTTGAAATCCATTTCAAAATATCCCTTTCAATGCTTGTAACAAATTTAAAATCTCCCAGGATTTTAAAATTCTTATATATTCAATCCAAGTTCATTTGCAGTCACCTTTCCCATTTTTGGGAATTTTAATTCCAGATTTTTGATTTAGATTCCAGATTTAATTCATCTGATTCCATATTATACGAATTCTAATTGGTTATTTATATAACCATTTCAATTATAATCAACCAACACATCCAATATACTATAATACTCCAAATATTAATCATTCCTTTATATCAAAATATAAATTGGGTAAAATTATTTCATTTACCCTCTTTCAAAAACATACTGTGTCGAATTATTCTGCCCAAGAGTTTAGAAACACTTATCGACACAGTTTGCATTACTGTATCGACCAGAATTCATAAACTACTCGACAAACCAACCAACACAATATAAGACAGTTTTTATAACAATTTACAAATACGCGCTCATATATATACACTCAAACTCAATCTAGGGTATTACTAACCCCATCTCTACTGAGTCACGCCACAGAGCCAAGGTAATTACTTAACCAATAGCTCTGATACCACTGTAACGAACCTGGATTTTCGACTCCGAAAATCAACATCAAACTACCATGTTGACCATTCAGACATCGAACATTCCAGATCATTAATAGAAAGAAGTTAGAGGGTGAGATAAGAAAGAAAGAAATATTAGAATAGAAGAAGAAGAAACACCACAACACAGAGTCTCACATCGCAGCGGAACAAAATATAATACAGAAATAACCTTTATTGAAAGCTTTTGAAATACTTACAATATCAGAGTACACATCTGGACAGTGATAATCTGTCCTCATACAACACACAGCGGAATACTAGTAATATCATACGTCTGGACTCTTCCAGCTCGTCTCTTCACAGTAGTCGATAACCTGAACCTGTACAACCCGGCCTAACCCGAGCATTTACAAAACACCGGGTCAGTCTGGTGAACCAGAGTGAGATAAACTCGCACAATAATAAGGGTAAATCATCCAATCATGATTTTAGAGTTCAAAAATCTTTTCAAAAGAAAAGGATAATCGTAAGACCAAATCCACACATAAACATGGACGGTTTTTACCTTACGATAACCCAAAGCAGTTTTGAAACTAATATCTTGTCTGATATTATAATAATGTCTAAATACAAGTAAATAGAATCTAGTAGAACGCTTGCATCTCACGCTCTACATATATAGTATACAATCAAAACCCGTGGGCGCTTATTGGATATTGGATTCCGACTTGACAAGGTATGGGTCCACCTTCCGATCGTGTATCTCTAGAGACGAATACACTGGGTTCAACAAGAACTTCTTGCAACCCGGCCCTCACATGACCGACCACTCATTTCGCTTGAGTGTATCGAATGTATATCACCGACGGTTGGGATCAGCAACCGTCTCCCGATAAGGGACAGCATCGAAACATAGATTAAGAAACAAATAGGATTTCCTCTAGATAGGTGATTATACACCCTAATGGGAGCGACCCACATAGCCATGCTGCCTGCCCGATTTTTGTCATTTCCCGGTTGATGAGGCTTGAGGCCGGAATTAACTCTTGAACATCTGGTCGTCATTCACTTTGAATGCCACATCGTCAGATCCGTCAGATATCACTAATTGATATCCACAAAAATACTCTAGCTGGAAGCTAAGAGAACGGCGATTCCCCGCCAACAACTATCGCACGTTTGAAGAAATCAACGTACGTGATCCTTCGGAAATACTCTGTCAGACATCCGTCCATATACGTCATCCAGGAACAGGATGACCCGAAGGCACTCTCCTACCGCATCCATATAGGAATCACCCCATGGATCAATAGCGAGAAGTCCTTGCAACCCGTAGATTCCAACCACGACAGAATCACAGTTTATCTCTGCTTGCCAGGCAGAGAATATTGGTGGTTCTTCCGTTTATGAAAATCAACGGTCTTCACAGCACCATCTCGATCATCTTCTGAGATCTTCACGTATTTGTTGGTCGGAATGGTTTTCGAATAAATTCGATCCCGGTCTTTCCATACCAACAATCGCATTTGACAAGTTTGATAGTCGGTGTTTTAACTATCAAAATATACAGTGTTTCAACCATGACACTCCAATGAGTTCACTGGTTCAGTATTCAGCATCATTTGGCCTTTAACACTTGATTTACTTTTGTTAAATTAAACTTCTAACTCCTTCAAATATTCAAAAATACGATATTTGAATACTTCTAATTCGATTTAACTCTAATCGATTAACTCTAATTGATTAACTAATACTCGACTTAAATCCATTCGCTTGACCCTAGATCGCAGCTATCACAATGGTTACGCCTGATTCCCTCAGGAAACATCCGACCGCCGTAGGCTATCTGCAGCCCTGCGAATTACGCTAGCAGTCGTACGAGTTGGCAACTCAGCCGAATTATGTTTGGCTAATTCTAGCTCGAATAACTATATTCAATTACCCACTTAAATCTTTTTTCAAATCATCTTTTAAATTCGGAAATCCATTAGTTTTAACAAAGAAATTTATAACACATAGGTTATAACAATAGCGTTATAATTACTATTTAGATTTACAAAACAACAGTGCTATAATCGCTGTTTAGGTTTACAACCCATTTACTATAGCAAAAGCGCTACAATCGCTATATTAGATTTACAAAACATATATTATAACAACAGCGCTAAAATCGCTGTTTAGATTTTCAAAACATATCCACTAACGTCTCTTACGATTACCAACTAATACTATCTTCAGATAATCCCGATGTTGTTCAAGTTGGGGTATTTTAATTACCTCTCAAGCCTTGATCAACACCGTTCTTATCCTCAGATAAATATGAATTGTAATCAAAATCAATATTTCATTCTAGTCTCGAACAAATTCCATTTAACTATTGGATTTGGTTATACAACTCTATAACCCAGTTCTTTAACCAGATTCGCTTATTTCCAATCTCCTTTGATTTCATTTCACTTCAATTACTTTTGAAAAGTAATTGTCTAAATTATTATTAATTAAAATAATAATTTATTTTAATCATTAGCTACATGAGTAGTTAATTTCTTTAATGACAAAATTAAATGGTAAATCCCTTTTTAAAACCTTATTTAAATTTAAACAATATTTATTAAACTATTCAAATCAAAACACATCAATTTTGATAATCAAATTCCAATTCAAACTGTCGATTTAATTAACCCAAAACTCGATTATCTCGTTAATCGATTCCAATTAATCCTCACTTTAAATTAATTAAAAATATAATTAATTTAAATAATCCCATTAATTGTTTCCTTTACAAAACAATTATCAAAGTTAAATCCTTCGATTCTTTACTTGTTCTCATACTCGTAAACCTGATTAACGTCAGCATTTACTTTATAAAATAATTTAATAACAATCAAAGTCTTAAATAAATAAAATATTTATTTAATTCCCTATTTTAATAACTTTTATTCAAAATGATATAATTCAAAATCTAACTCTGGTTATAAAATAAATTTTATAACCTCAACTCTATCGATTCACCTGACGGTGAATAAATATTTATAACTCGATTGATTTTATAGGCCATACTCTGCCAAACACTTAACCAATATCGCCCATTGGTTTAAACCAAACAGATGTTGAATATCAATTAATAATCAACCATCAAATCAATCACACAAACAGATCAGTTCATATATGATCATATGAAAATAAATAATACATTTGAGGAATCCGGTTGGATCCCTCCAACCTGTTCTTCCCTGCATTCAAATGGTTATCTCAAATCAGACGGTTCAGTTTTCGTTTAACTGATGAACTGAATAACGACCATTTAACATCAACCATAAGCAATTCAACCAATTCAACCATTTAAACACGTTTATAAATAAACGTGACCAACCAAGGTGAGTCACCTTTATTGGAACCAATCGTTAAAAATAACGATTTGATATTTCACTGAAATTAAACACAGTTTAATTTCATCGGTTAAATCAGCAGTTAAATAGATAACTAGCAAAGCAGTCAGCCATTGGCAAGCAGAGCACACAAAATAAAAATACCCAATTTATATAAAATATAAAAAGGGTAACTGAGTGAGTTTAACTCACCTTGAGTTGATTCATTTCTGAACTGAACTGGTTTCAGTTAAATTAAACGGTCGTTTAATTTTAACTGTAATTTCCATCTGACACCATTATCGTCCAAATCAGTTCCATCGCGTGGTGCTCGTTGCTGTGAGTGCAACGTAAGTTGGACCGTCCAATTCTGATCACGAAAGCACAGGTTATAACCATACAAGCATCAACCAATTTTACTTGAATTAATTATTCCTTAATTCACTCTTAATTAACCTAATGGCTTAATTATATTTTTGATTATATAGTTCAATTCCTACCCCTTTTTAATTGAATAAACTAATTATTCTAATCCCCATTTAATAAAATAAACTAATAATTTCCACTCCAATCTAGTTTGCCTGCATACAAAATTTCAGGTTTCAAGTATATGATTAATTCAATCATTAATCTTTATCTAAGTTTAAGAGTTAAACTAATTACATTTAAAGCTCGCATTTTTCTGAACTGTTTTTCTCCCAGGACCAACTTCCCTTTTGTTATTCTGTGTCTCGCCTTTGTTTGCATTCTGTTCATGTATAAAATAATAATCAGTGTTACTATAATTAAAGCAAAATTTAATTTCTAACTATTTTAATTAAGTAAAAGTAATTACGCTTAGCAACCAATAAGGCCAATCGAATGTTGTTTTCCCTTCTGCTCCCAGAAATCACGATCAACGCTTCACTGTGATGTTCCTTCAACTAAAACTTACTGACCATGCTTTCAAGTATATACGGATGATCCAATTGTCCTTTGTTTTGCTTATTGTTCCTCTTCAAATCCTCCCATCCCCTTTCGTTTTGTGTATCCACCTTCAACCCGCAACCCTCTCAATCCCGTACTCCCTTCATTCCTTAATCCATGAACCCAAACATATGCTACTTCTTATGTTAAAGGTTTCAGGCCCATTTCCCTTGACCGCAGCTTCAACCTCCGACCATCGTGGTCTGATCGGAGCCCCCCCCCCAGTCCTCTCGCCATCCACCCCGACATCGTCAGGTTCGAACTTCCCACCTCCACTAGTAAGGCTTCGGACGTCGCCCCTTTTTAGCTCGAATCCCGACCGACTTAACACCCATCATTGATCACCGACGTTGGCCTTCAAGGTTTCGATGAGCTCGAGCTTTTTCAATTGGTGGTTTTTGTTTTTGATTGATAGTTTGAAAGATTAATTCGAGAGAATGAAGATGGGTTTTGGTCGTCATCTAGTTAGTGGCGGCGCTCCAGAATAAAACGTTTAGGGTTTGGCATAAGTATGGTATATATATAGTAGTGGACAAATTAATATAATATTATTAATCGAAACTTAACGGTGAAGTATCACATAAAAACACCTACAAACGATTTCTGTCTACTGATAAAAAGGCTAATCTTGATGTAAAAAGGTATTCCGGACCCAATGGGACAAGTTTCATCGAAATCCGACATCGTATGAAAATTTTTCCTTTATGAAACCAGAAATGAACACGCGTTTAATTTTTCCACGGTCACCAGGTAAATCAAATCCACTTGAAACTGCGAACATCGACAATAACTTTTCGATACGAACCCAACGGCACTAGTTTCGTCGCATTCTGAGACTGTTTCCCCGGTAGGCTGTTTTTACCCTGAACCGCCCTACCCTTTTTAACGCCAAATTTCCCGGTCTCTAAAAATAACAAACTATATACTTATTCTGACTCTAATCGACGATACGAACTCAACGGAACTGGTTTCGTGGCCTAATTCGATCGTCTGCTCAAGTTACACTCAAATACCCCTATATTGAATTAATTACGCGCTATAGAAATTACATGGGCGTTTACGGCTACCGTGGCCATATACGACATCGGTTTTCCACGCAGTTTGATTTTCTGACAATAATTTAACGATACGGTTCTAATGAAACTGGTCTTGTTGAAATCTGAGTCCGTTTGCAAAACGGCCCTTTTAAAGGCCTATAATTAAATAACGATTTTCCATAGCGACTATTTCAAAATTTGATTTGGCCATAAATATCAAACTATAACACGAAATCTAGATTTTTCTCTTTCATATGAAAATTATCATCAATACGGTTCCAACGTGTCTTGTTTCACAGAAATCCGACTTATATCGAATCCTGTATTCTCAGTTGAAGTTCAAAACTCCAATTTACGAACTGCACGCCATTTTCAAGCTCGAATTTATAATTATATATAAATTATAACGTTCAACTTCGTTTTTAATAACGAATTAAATATTAAATTTCATTAATATTCCCAACATAATATTTAAGACTAATTTAAATATTCATATTCAAATGGTCGAAAAACACGGGTCGTTACACATGTAATGAAAAGTATACATGTTTCATTATGAAATATGTTTCACATTAAAAACCCATTTTTAATGTTAATATTATAAAGAGTAGAAAAATTTACATATTTCATTATGAAAGGCGTTTCACATTAAAAACACATTTTTAATGTTAATATTAGGAACTTAGAAAAAGAATCATTTTATGTTTTGTTTAATCAAACCATTATCATTTACCTGTTAGTAGAAAAATAATCCTTTGTCATTATACGTTTTGTTTATTCAATACATTACCATTTACATGTAGTAGAAAAGTAATCATTATATGTTTTGTTTATTCAAAACATTATCATTTATATAGTGAATTAGAAAAATGTTCATTTGTTAAGTAGGTGTCGATTCATTAAAATCATGATATTTACATTTGATCGATGTTAATATAAAAATGACCATTTGTTAATATGCTTTGTTAGACTAAGAAATAAGGTCATATACATGTTAGTCATGTAGAGATAATTCGAACCAAATTATAATTGGTTAAATTTATTAACCAATGATTTGTGTATGGAAATCGTTGTTGTGTGAAAACCCCACACGGGTGTTGGGATGATACTTGTCTTACACTAGTCCCAATATTTAGCTGTATGTCAATCGATGGATTGACAGTCTGTGATGAGCGTTATTTATTTATTTTAATGCTCGCACAGTTATAAATTTCGCTATGGATGTGAATGGACTGTTTAGTGGTTATTTATCATTACTGTTATATACGTATGCAATGTATAAAATCCATATGACCGAATTTATATGGTAATTGATTGAGTCGCGTTCCGGTTCAGAATATCTTTAACAAAACCATGTTTTAAAATAAAGAATATTTTAAAACAAAGAATCGTTTAAAATAAAGAATATTTTAAAATAACTAATATTTTAAAATAATATTCATTGAAGGATAAAATATAAAAATATGAAGCCGTGTTATGTAGAAACGCTAATTTAACCCGAATGGGTTATCGATCGATTTTTATTCATTTTATAATGAATATTAAAAAGAAGTGACTTCAAAAATATGGTATTTTGAAATATTATTATTTTAATATAATAAAGATATATAATATTCAATTTTGCTTTAAAATTGAAAATGAAGTTAAAATCATTTTTAACGAATTTGCAAATGTTTTATAAAAATATGTTTTAAATAGAAATTGATGATATATATATTATATATTTATATAATGGCCTGAATAGAACGCGTCGCGCAGCGACCGTTCGCGAATTTCGACCATTAACTTTAAATTGACGTAACGGGAGATCTGACCGTTGGATTCTCCTAAAACCAGAACCGTTGGGTTCGTATCGAAAAGAGCTTTCCAATGAATATAAGAGTTTTGAAATCTAACGGTTGGGTTTTGAATTATGTCCAAATCAAATTTGGAAAAGGTCGCTATGGATGCAGTTCAGTGGCCGTTATTGGAAACCGACTGTACGAGCGATAATAAAATTATTAAAAATATTAATAAATTATGTAAAATCATAATAAATGATTTAGAAAGAATTGGGATGAAAAATTCCATATTTGAAATGATAAAAATATATTTTTATTAAATGAACTAGTTATTAACTAGAACAAATCTTTAAATTAAGATTTAATGAAGTTTTCCAATTACTGAATATTTAATTGAAATTAAATTAGATAAATTTAATTTTGGGTTTGTCATGAATGGTGTCCTCAAAAACACCTTTCTTAAACCCAGTCGAGAAATGAATAAATCTTTTAATTTAGATTATTTAAGTTTTCGATTATATTTAGCAATTGAAATAAGATGAAACGTGAGTTGGGTTTATTGTGAACGGTGTTTTTTAACGATATCTATTCATTAACTCAATTAACAATGAAAATATGATTTGGAATTTATAAATCTTTTATTAAGATTTAATGAAGAAATTTTTCCAAAAGTAAAGTTTTCCAATTTAATATATTAGATTGGAATTGAATAGAGTTCGAATTAATTATAACTGAGAAAAGCTTCTGTAAAAGAAAACCGATACTACATATGGAATTTAAAAGGCTTTGCCGTTATTCCATTTATACTATTGGTCGGATACAGAAATTTATAAGGATCATATATTGATTTGATTTCTGTGAAGATTCCATGTTTAATGGAAGTCGATTTTGGGTTTATCGTGAATGGTGTTTTAGAATGACATTAGTTCTTTAACCCAGTTAAAGATAAGATTAATTTCTTAAAATTAATTAATCAACGAATAATGATTTGTGATATTTAAAACCAAATTGGGTTCTTAATAAATCTTTAAAAGGAAGATTTAAGAATAATTTAAAGAGTTTATCTTTGATAAGATAATGCGAATATTTTATTAGAAGAATATTCTAAATTGGAATGAGGCGTTGGATGTGTTTTTATAGTGCTTGATTTTTAATCATAAAATACATGAGTTATTCGGGAAGCCGGGTTTAACCCATCCCGAATAATTACTACGACGATGAAGAGTCGAAGATGAAGATGATGGTTGAAGACCGACGATCTTCACATCGAATGGATGTGTTACTACAGAGACTGTTGATGGGTGTAACACCCCGTGTATTCTACAACAGTGAAATTCACAAATTAAAGTATAATTAATTTCAAATCAAAGAATTAAGGGAAACGGGATACGCCATTGCGTTCGTCTCGGAATTCTGCTTGGGATAGAGTCTGATTTTGCGTAAAACGGACTCCGTATAAAGAAGATATGGCCTCCGGAAGTTTCAGAATTCAGTTTAAAATTCAAACAGACAGAAACAGCTCAGAAAACCAATTCAAATTTCAAAAATCGGTCCAGATTGTGCAGGGCGGGAATTTTCCAGCCCAAGGCACCCAGGTCGACTGCGTAGTCGACCTGGGGCACCCAGGTCGACTACCAAGTCGACATGGGGGTCGACAGGGGAGTCGACCTGGCCCCTAGGCCAGGTCGAACCCAGCCCCTCCTGGCTGGCCTGGTCTGTGCTTGGCCGAATTTCTGAGCCTTACATTGTCACCATAGCTAGGTGTCAGCTCCTGATTGGTCTCTCCTTCAAACGAACGGCTAATATTAATCCAAGCTCCATCGACGGTTCTAATCAATTCACAAACTCTATAAAAAGGACCTAAGACTCCACCTAATTCATACAAATAAAAATTAGAATGAGTCCGTCATGCTGCTGAGGAAGGACTAGAAGTAGCCGTCAAAATTGAGAGACAGTTAGGAGGCAATTCGAAAGCTTAAAGCAACGGAAACTAAATCAAAACAACACCTACAACAAAGGATAGCATCTCCAAATTCAGAATTCAGAAACTGAATTGAAGATTCGTCATACGTTGTAAGTAGAGTGCTATTCCGATATGAATGAATAATTGTGTTTTGATTTGTGTAAATGAGAAATGGAATTGTACTTAGTTTGTGGTGATGATAATTCATAATTATATGTTGCTATGATTCTAATTATGAATAGATTTGGGATGTTGTGGTATAATGATGTTAGACCTATTGGATATTTGCAAGTATATGACTCATGTTGAAAGTTAACGACTATATGTTTGTGGTAGTTTATTACAACACCTATTGGATATTTGCAAGTATGTGATTCATGTTGAAAGTTAACGACTATATGTTTGTACAACAAAGTTGAGATTCATGCAAGTATATGACTCATTATTATGCCGACATGATGTATATTTTTATGATCATTTTTAGTTTAATTGGATCCATTTGAGTATTATGATTCATATGAATTTATGTTGGAATTGGCATCATGATTCAAGTGTAAAACCATGCTTTTGTGTTAGTGACAAAAAGTAAGCACCCTTGTGAACTTGTGTTGACTTTATGAACATGGCTAGTTTATGTTTGACTTTATGCCCAAACAAAATATGTTTTAGGCCTATGTTGTTATCCAAATCATATGACAATATATGCGACACATAATTAAGTTAGATTTACATTTCAATTGCAAGTTCACATGAATAGATTAAAAACCATGATTGATGTTTAGGTATGTTTCATGTCATGATTATATGCTATTACAATGCAAGTTCACAAGTGCCTAATTTATGTTAATTAGATCGTTATGTTGCAAGTTCATGCGTTCACACTCCCCTTTTGATGTTACTTAGAATATATAAACACCATGTTCTAAGCCTCCCCTTTTTCATGTGGCTAAGTTGGGTTTAAATGTTAAACCCAACATATGTTATATTGTAGCGAACGTATAAAACGGGGGTAATGACGTTTGGGTTAAAATATAAAACATATGTGTTGGCATGTTTGACGCATGCCAACGACCTTGAGAACATCTAAGGGGTATAAATTAATTTTACCCAATAAAGATGAATTTGAATAATGGGATGCAAATATTTAAATATAAACAGAAAAGAGACAAAATATGTAAACTTAGAAAAATACGATGTGTTTAACCCGAGGTTGGATTGAGTTGTGATGTAAACCTGCTCGGAACCGCCCGGTTGTCCAGTAGTCAAAACAATACCTATCCAATGTGGGTGGTTAAACACTGAGCCCAATAAAGACCAGAGGTTAGACTGAGTTGTGACGTAAGACTGCCCGGAACCAACCGGCAACAGGCAGTCACAACAATACCTGTCTAATGTGAGAGGTCGAGGCTTTAATAAGACAACTAAGGCTGAGTCAGGATTGATAGGATTAAGTAAATTGAACTAATACTTAATCAAATTGAACATGCTAAACTATACAGACTGATTGGGGGTTAGGTTTACAAAACACTTAACCAACTTAGCATGTTGGCTAGAATTAGAAAACCTAGTAGCAGGGGACCCTTTTCTGCAGTAACCCTACAAGGTGTATCAGGATACCCTGAACTAGGCAGGGTGGGGCATGATTACTGGGCTGACTGTAAGAGGTCAAATCGACGGCGGTGGTGCAACAGTGTAGGTTCTAACGGGGTGCGGGCATGCACACAGTCCAGCGTAGAAAAATAAGGCACTGGGCACCAGTAGTATACCTGTGCATTCTAGAATTGTGTCGGGTCGCTACCATGGGACTTGATACACCGCATGGTGGGACTAGCATAGGTAACTACAACATCGGGGGCCGTAAGACACATGTAACTATGCGAGTAGGAGCCGATCATTAGAAATGGATCACTTCACCCTGATTATGGGGTGCCTGTTGGGAACTAGTTTATAGGGGTGCAGAGATTAATATGGGGTACGATAGTATATTCGACTCTCGACAACTTAACTTAGTTTATAGTGCTTTCCCATTTCCAGTTTATACTTATCATGCCCAATTCTTTATTCATAGACTGAATAGTCCTAGACTTACTCAGCCTTTATGTCTAACTCTACTTTTCTTTCGTCTTCTTTTCTTTCGTTCCCCCCCCCCCCAAGGTCCACAGGGAGGGAATACCGCAGCTTGACCAGTTTTCACATCCAGCTTGAAGAGAAAGAATGTATTTCTTGGATCTCTTTCGTTTTGGACTATGGCTTTGGATTGCAACTATGGGGACTTATGCAGTTTACTTTTGTTTTTATGCTTCTTTAAGTTATGAAATCAGGACAGTTATGAAAATGTAATGGTTTTTGGAAGTATTGTAAGACAATTATGGCATGGTTTGTGTAAAACACATATTTTGATGGAATAAAAGTGCTGTTGTTTTCCGCTATTCAAAAATATGTGTATTTATATCTGTCTTGTGTATCTGTGACTTATACTTATAAACATCCACCAAAATTAGGGCATTCCCTTTGAGAGTGACCCTAACGGAGGTGGGGTGTTTCACTTGGTAACATAGCATAGGTTTACCAGATAAGATAAAAAGTTTTGAAAATTCATTTCCAAAAATAAAATTTAAAGAAGCATTTTTAAAGATAAAATGTTATTTTATTTTAAAAAGGCAAAGTCCCCCAAAGCCATAGGTACTATCTTTTATCCTTTGTTTTGAATCTATCCTTTTTGTTTCAGCATGTCCGAAGAACTTAACTTGCCAGAGGGTGTACCAATACCTGGTTGGTTTAGACGATTCTTAGAAGCAAGGGCCAATCAGCCAGGTCCTACTGTTCCTCCTCCCCCAACTGCAGGAAATCATCCAGCTGCAGCAGCACCTCTTCCTCCACCTCCTCCGCGGGGTAATACTTTTGCTAAGATATGTAAAGATTTTAAAGCTATGGGAGGAAAGGGCTTTCATGGAACCGAGTCCTTCGTGGCAGCCAGGAATTGGCTGAAGGAAACCGAGGACTTATTCGTCATCTTTGAGGTAGAAGATAGGCAGAAGGTACAACTGGCAGTATGGCTACTTAAAGGCGAGGCTTCCTACTGGTGGGAAGTCACCAATGCAGAAAGACCAGTGGAAACATGGGAGGACTTTAGGGCAAGGTTTGAGGCTAAATTTATCTCAGAAGCTGAAAAGAGTCTTCAGTTGGAAAAATTCTTATTTCTTAAGCAAGGGAATATGTCAGTCAAAGAGTATGTTAATCAGTTCGATCAGCTGGCTAGGTTCGGACTGGACCTAGTCAACACTCCGCACAAGAAGGCTCTCCGCTTTGTCAAAGGATTGAATGAGCCATTACACAGTTTGGCCATGACCCATATACCCATGGGAGCTACGTATGAAAGGTTGGTGTAGATGGCATTGCTGAACGAAGAGGATAAGGGCAAGAAGGAGACAAAGGCAGAAAGCTCTCAAGGGAAGAAAGAGGGTTTACAGCCTAAGAAGATAGACTTTAAGAAGGGCGGGAAAGACAACAAAGAGAAGAGCAAGTGTAATTTCTGTGGCAAAGTGGGACACTTAGTGAAAGATTGCCGGAAAAAGAAGGCCAAGATGAATGGTGGGTGTTTTTCTTGCGGTGAAACAGGCCATACGGCTAAGGATTGCCCAAAGAAGCGAGGGCAGGGGCAGGGGGCTGGATCCACCTCAAGGGCACAGGTTCATGTGATAGAAGCGCCACCTCTGCAACAGCGAGGTATAAATACTTCTGTAGAAAGTGTAGTTTATCTTTATGATCACCCAGTTCGCACTTTATTTGATTCTGGCGCATCACACTCCTTTATTTCATCTGCTTTAGTAGAATCTCAGCACCTAGAAACTAGTATGGTAGAGGACCCCTTAATTGTTTCAAATCCAATTGGGGGCCCAGCTCATCTGTCTATGATCTGTGTGGGATTGAAAATTTCTATTCTAAGCGTAGAATTTAGATGTAGTGCCTTTGTTTTGGGCTTCTCGGGATATGGTTTGATTTTGGGCATGGATTGGCTATCCAGTAATGGTCCCATCCTTGATTGTGAGAAAAGGGTGGTAAGGCTTCTGACCCAACTCGGTAACACTCTGGAAATTACTTGTAATCCCTCGTATGCGGTTATGCTTAGTTATCTCGAATCGCTAGATGCTTCTGTTGAGAATTTGCAATCGGTTAGAGTGGTCCGTGAATATCCGGATGTCTTCGAAGAGGTGAAGGGCTTACCTCTGAACCGGGAGATAGACTTCCGCATATATCTTGTAGATAATGCAAAGCCCGTTGCGTTGCCCGTTAGACACATGGCTCCACGGGAAAGGAAAGAGCTCAGTAAACAGAATAAAGAGCTTCTAGAGAAGGGGTTCATTAGAAGGAGCATTTCAGAATGGGGCACTCCAGTGGTGTTCGCCACAAAGGCGGATGGTTCACTCCGTCTGTGTGTTGACTATAGGGAGCTCAACAAGCTAACGAAAAAGAATAGGCACACTCTCCCCAGAATTGACGATCTGCTTGATCAGCTTGTAGGAGCGTCTGTTTTCTCCCAACTCGATATAGCGACCGGATTTCATCAGCTAAGGGTGGCTGAAGATAGTATCGATAAGACAGCATTCAGAACCCCAGACGGCTTCTTTGAATGGCTTGTCATGCCCTTCGGCTTGACAAACACAACCGCTTACTTCGTGGACCTAATGAGTAGGGTGTTCAGAGAATTCGTCAACAAGTTCGTAGTGGTCTTCGTAGACGATATCTTGATCTTCTCAAAGAATGAAGAAGAGCATGCTCAGCACTTAAGGGCAATCATGGAAACTCTGCGATTCCAACAGCTAAAAGCCAAATTCTCCAAGTGCCACTTTTGGAGAGAGGAAGTAAGGTTCCTTGGGCACATAGTATCCAAAGAAGGGTTAGTTGTGGACCCGGCTAAAGTAGTAGCGGTGCAGGATTGGAAGACACCAAGGAATGCAACAGAAGTCCGAAGCTTTCTCGGGCTTGCAGGCTTCTATCGGAAATTCATCAGAGACTTTGCAAAAATATCAGCTCCACTCACAAGGCTGACAAAGAAGAATCTAGTGTTCAATTGGGACTTGGATTGCGAGTTTGCTTTCCAACGACTAAAAAGGGCTCTTACAACAGCCCCAGTTTTGACGTTGCTAGATGGAAGCAAGATGTTCACAGTTTATACAGATGCATGTTGGACAGGGCTAGGCGCTGTCTTAATGCAAGAAGGAAGGGTAGTAGCTTATGGTGGAAGGCAGTTGAAAGTGCATGAAAAGAACTACTCGACCCACGATCTTGAGTTAGCTGCCATCGTCTTTGCACTCAAGTCTTGGCGACACTATCTCCTAGGTGAGAAGTTCGAACTTTACACTGACCATAAATCGTTGAAATATCTTTTCTCGCAAAAAGATCTTAACTTGAGGCAACAGAGATGGATGGAGTTTCTTGCCTCGTACGATTTCGAGATCTCCTACACTTCGGGCAAAGGCAACGTAGTGGCAGACGCGTTGAGCCGAAAGAAACTAACCCTAAGCCCGCTGTTTGTTGAAAGGCAAAGCCTAGAGTTTATAGCCAGCTTTGTCTTTAGGCCCTCCTCCGATTTTGTACCGGGCTTGCTAGCATCTCTCGAAGTACGCCCGACTTTAGTGGACTCAATAGGGACAGCACAACGCGAAGACCCTTAGCTTGTGGAGACGATTGATAGGCTAATTAGGGATGAGACTTCAAGTCACCTCAATAGATACTCCATCGACGATAAGGGTTGGCTAAGGCGAGACGGAAGACTATGCGTCCCACAGACGAGGGATTTAGTAAAGACAGTTCTCGAGGAAGCACATCACTCCAAGATGACGATACACCCAGGCGGAGATAAAATGTACAAGGACATAAAGAGAACTTTCTTTTGGAACAACATGAAGAAGGACGTGGCAGATTTCATTTCTAAGTGTATGGTTTGCCAACAGGTTAAGGCGGAACAGAAGAAACCTGGCGGTCTGCTCCATCCTCTAGAGGTCCCACAGTGGAAGTGGGATAGCATCTCAATGGACTTCATTGATGGGCTGCCTAGGTCTAGAAGAGGCAACACTAGCATTTGGGTAATAGTGGATAGGCTTACTAAAAGCGCCCACTTTTTACCTATCAAGAGTAAAAGAACTGCCTCATCCCTAGCATCTCTTTATCTCAAGGAAATTGTTCGACTACATGGAATACCTTCCAGCATTGTTAGCGACCGAGACCCTATCTTCACAAGTGAGTTTTGGCAGAGTCTGCAAGAAGCGGTAGGCACACAGTTATGCTTGATTACAGCCTATCACCCCCAAACCGACGGCCAGACGGAGAGAGTGAAAAGAGTTTTGGAGGACCTTTTAAGACTGTGCGTTCTTGACTTCGGAGGGACGTGGGAAGACCATCTTCCTTTGGTGGAATTTGCCTACAACAACAGCTACCAAGCCACCATCGGAATGGCGCCCTTCGAGGCTTTATATGGAAGACCGTGCCGATCGCCCACTTGTTGGTGGGAGTCTACTGACAAGCTCGTACTTGGACCAGATATGATCCGAGAGACTTCATAGAAAGTAGACTTAATACGAAGAAGGAGGAAGACAGCCCAAGACAGACAAAAATCCTACGCCGATAAGAGGAGGACCGACCTTAAATTTGAGGTTAGAGACAGGGTTTTTGTTAAGGTATCTCCTCTAAGGAACGTTGTTCGTTTTGGATCCACAGGGAAGCTAGCACCAAGATTCGTAGGGCCGTTTCCTATTATCGAGAAAATTGGGGAAATGGCTTATAGATTAGACCTACCTGAAAAACTAGCTGGAATTCACAACGTTTTCCATGTTTCGCACCTCCGAAAATGTCTACATGAATCTGCTGAAGTGGTAGAGCCAAATATCCTAGAAGAAGCCGAAGTGGAAAGCGAAGCAACCGTGAGGAAAGTTCCAACCCGCATATTAGGAACGGAAGTGAAAAAGCTACGCAACCACGAAGTCAAGCTCGTCAAAGTTCAGTGGAGCGACGCCGAGGAAGACGCAACTTGGGAAACTGAAGCTAGAATACGCGCAGCATACCCTTTTCTTTTCGAGGGTACATCTTTGATCTCTCTTTTTCCCTAAGTTATGCTTTTATCTATCTTTTTAGGTATATCTCCTCGACCTTATCTTTTAGGTAGAAACCTGTAACGATACAGATTTTGCCCGGACTTAATCGACCGCTAAATCGACCAAGACCGTTCAATTCCCGCATACGTTAACTTTGGGAATACATCAACATCAGAACAATAACAGCAGACTTTTATAACATCATAATAAATGTTACATCAGAGTACAGAATATATATCAGAGTACATTAAATAAATTTACAGCGGAAGATAATTTTACATTACTTTAATACAGTGCAGCGGAAATAAAATAACTAAGACAGCGGAAGACTTTTCTATGCTCTGGACACAGCTTTGAGCTTCAATCCAGGATCCTGCTAAAGAGATAAATATCTGCAAAAAGCTACTCGACTGCCCGTGTGGAAAAGAGGGCACCCGAGTTTGCAAAAGTGGAAACAAACAACGGGTCAGTCGTGGGACTGGTGTGAGAATTCTTAACTAATATAACTAATAGTAATAAGGCAAATCCACGGACCACGCCGCTAAAGCGGAACGAGTTTTATTCCAATGGATTGCCGTGCATAATTTAAGTAAATCGTCAAAACAACGCAATGCTTTGTAGAAAAATGAAACCATCATAAGACCCAAGTCCCATCACACAATGCAACGCAAACCGGAGGATAGGGTTTTACCTTATAATGGTCAAACATGCTTGATACGATAAAAACGATATTATTATTAGTGTGTATATGTTTTAAAACATTTCAAAGTAAATGTATCAATCCTAGGAAGCATAGGTACCATATGCTATGCCTCCATACTAGTAATACAATCAAAACCGCAAGGGTCGTATTTGGAATTTAGATTTCCATCTGAGTCAAGGCTAGGGAGGAGCTCCTTACCGATTCGAGACACTCTAGCTGATGCCTCAGGATTACTCGCAGTTAATCCTTGGAAATGGCAGGGCCGGTCCTCACATACAGCTTAGAGGATTAGTTATTCCTAAGCACACGTTCCCCGGTCCTATAGGACCTATCCGAGGCACCTCATTCCATCATCCACATAAGTAAAATGTCAGGGCTGGTAGGTCACTGACACCACTCTAGCTAGAAAGAAACGTGCTGCTCTCCCTGCGTTCCCTTCTCCCGTTTTAGACTCCGCCGGTGTGTGAGGCTCGTGAAGTCACGCTATACACAAAGCTATGCCTAAACAGGCTATGCTTTGATCATCCCACAAGGCCTGCTTTTCAACAAAGCCTTGATCATATGCATCTTAGCATGCCACATCGTCAATCCATACCATACCATTGATTTCTACCAACATATAACCCCTGAGCTCATACGTCTCAGAGAAGGGTGTAAAACACCAAACAGATATATGTTTAGCAGAGATCAACAAATACACTATAAAGGAATACAATGTCAGACATACAATCCATTTACGCGCTTATGCTCTGGGTTTGAGCGAAAGCCAAACCCGTGCAATCAACACTACGTCCGGACGGCTACTACTGTCGCCCCTTCAAGGTAGCTACTCCCATCATGGGTCTCAATAGCAACACACCCATTCGATGTGAAGATTGTCGGTCTTCAATCACCGTCTTCAACTCTTCGAACGTCGTATCATTATTTGGAATGAGAGTAAACTCGGACTTTCCAAATAATTCTCGCATATATAAATTTGCAAACCATTCTATATCGTTATTTATTCTTTTATAAATATAAATATCGTCCATTCATTTCATGTATATATATATATCGTCCATTCATTTCATAAATATCGTCCATTCATTTCATAAATATCGTCCATTCATTTCATGCATATATATATTGTCCATTCATTTCATGCGTATAAATATATCGTCCATTCATTAATCATGTCAAAGAATTTATAATTCAACAATTTATTCTTTTTATTTCAACAATCATACAAAATAAAAATGATATTTTATTTTATTTCATTTCATTAAAGCCAACATATATACAATTAAAGTCTTTTAAACGTTTAATTCTTTTCAAATAAAAAGGACCTTATTTCAATATATATAGACACGACATCAAAAATATGTTCATTTTTTACTATATGAACATGATCTTAAAAATATATTTATTTTTAATATGGTAGCATAAACCTTAAGTATGTTTGAATATCATACATATATTAATGCTATCTCAAGATTTGCCTTTCATTTCATATGTAGTAATACTACTCTAAACATGAATTTTTTATTTCATATGCGGTTTCTTGATTATGCATTTCATATGCGACTTCATGCTTTTTAAAACATGTTAAATTTTCATATGCGGTTCATGCTTCTAAATCATGTTTCATTTCATATTTTTATCTTTTTATTCGCATGTGAAATGTAAATAAAAATTCCCTTCTTATTTTCATCTTTTTTATTTACATGTGAAATGTAAATAAAAGTTTCATTCTTATTTTCATTCTTTTTATTTACATGTGAAAAGTAAATAAAAATTTCATTACTTTTTTTCATCTTTTTATTTACATGCGAAATGTAAATAAAAGTTTCATTCTTACATTTATACAAAATATATAAATAATATAACCATTTCATGTTTTCATTCATTTATTCATTTATAACATGAAAATATTCATTGCTTTATGGTTCATTTTCCATTTTCGATCACTTTCTTAATTCAGTGATCTTAACTACTTAATTCCCTTTCAATCTAATTAAAGATTTAATTAAAATCTTATTTAGTTTTAATCTTCCAAAGTCATTATTAAATGATTATTCAATTTTTAGGGAATTAATTCTATCATAAATTCGGGTTAAAGAATAAATGTTATTTAAAACATAATTCAAGATAAACCCAAATTTAAATTTCATAAATTTCTCATTTAATATATATAATTAGACATCATTTATTTCAGAGTATTTCACTTAATCTTAAAAAAAATATTAATCATCTTCGATTTCCTTTATAAAATGTATAACATAATTTATACGGGTTAAAATGGAGTTACTATTTTTTTAAATGGACCGAATGGCCCAATTCATTTTCCTTATCCATTTATTATGTTTATCTTTACATTTTATTATTTAATAGCGGGCCAGACCACTCACATTAGGCCTACAACTTGTGGATGCTGGATATGCCGGTTGGTTCCGGGCAGACTTCTACCACAGGTTGGGCTTAACCTCGTGTCTTGACCCAATTCGTATTTGCGCACTTGGACCTCTCACATTAGGCCCAACATTTATGGCTGCTGGATATGCCGGTTGGTTCCGGGCAGACTTCCGCCATAAATGTGACCTAACCTCGTGTCCAGGTACAATTAATAATTTTATTTATAAATATTATCCAAGAATATTATTTTAAAATATTTTATATTTTAAAATATCCTACTACTTAATATCATTCCTTACTTGAAATATTCTTTCATATAAAGCTTTATTATTCCATTTCAATACATATTAACTTTCCATATTATTATGATATTATAATAATAATAATTATAAAAATAACGGTTTTAATTTGTGATATTAAAACCTACCATTTCAATATTAAAATGAAATCAATTTAAAAACATTTCAAATTTTGAAATCCATCTTCCATTTTTAATGTTAACATAAAAAGTAATCTTTTCAATTTATAATCTTCTTAATATAATTGGAATGTGATTTACTAATTCCAATAATTTGTTTATAACCTTCCAAATGTTAAAGGTTTTTATCTACTTAATTCAAGCGTCAATTAATATCATTAATTGAATAATAAAGGGGCATTTATTTCCTTCATTCGAAGGAAATATTGTCAATTCAAAAGCTTCTTTATTATTTCCTTTTTAAATGGAAAATTAAATCATCTAAATACTTCAACTTCCAATTTATTTCATTAATTTGCATATTTATTACTTTACTCAAAATTGGAATGAGACCCACCATTTCCATATAATTTAATTATACGTAAAATCAAACATTAATTACATAACAATTTCAGAACATCCATCCAAAGTGCATTTGTAACGAACCGCATTTTCAGCAACAGAATAATTAATTTATTTAATTATATGAATAGTGATTTAGATAATTAAAGGGTCGTTGAATTGAATTATAGTGAATATTTAATTGAATTAAATAATATAATAATATATTTATTTCTGAAATAGTCAGAAATAGTGGAATTCACAATATTGTGTGAATGGGCAATATAAAATATATATAATTCAATTTATATAGAATTATATTGACGAATATATTTATAAACGCCATTTGAACGTATGATTTATATTATAATTATAATATAGCTCGAAATGGCGTTGCAGTTCGTTATTTGGCGATTCGAACTTCAACTGGATATACAGGAGCCGTTTTAAGCCGGATTTTTGTGAAACAAGAAACGCTCGGAGCTGGTGGAGTATATCTTCCTAGTGGAAGAGAAAAATCGGGATTTCGTCGTGTAGATTTTGTTTTATGTCCAAATCAAATTTTAAAATAGTCGCTATGGAATTCCTTTATATTTTGCAACACTTTATTTACGTTATAAATGGATTTTCTATATAATTTGAATATCGAATTTAGACTGGAATTTGAATATCGAGTTATAAACTCTGATATGATTATTTTAGAGCTGTGGTATATTGTATGGGAATATATACGATAATATTTATTTATTTTTAAATATTAAATTTAAATGTTTTTAAATATATTTATTTATTTAAAGGGGCTATTTTGAGCTTTAAAAAAATAGCCACTTTTGCAAACGAAGTCGGATTTCGACGAAACTAATTTTGTTGGATCCGCAGCGTCAAATTATTGCTAGATTCCAAGTTTCGTGATTTTTAGAGTCCGTATGTGGCCGTACGGATTTTTAGAGTGAAAAACAGTCAATTTTTGACAGTTGAAAATACGCTGTGTGAGCATATGGAGTCGGAATTCGACGAAACAAGTTTCATTGGGTCCGTAATGTCGAACTCTAACTGCATGTCCAGTTTGGTGACTTTTGGGTATCGTATGTGATCACAGGAATTTTAGAGGACACAGAAAAACAGCGTTTGCTTAAAAATAAATATAAAATTCGAATAAAAAATTATTAAAACTATCCTATATATTATCCTTTATCAGCCTAACCCTAAATCATCATCCAGTCTTCGGGAAAACTCACGCCGCCACCAAATAGATTAAAAACATGAAACTTACCTCCTTGTAAATTCCATAGAAAATCAAATACAAATCAATAAATCCAGAAAGGTTGATATTTGAAATCAGTTCATGAAGCTCTTCAATTTGATGTAACCCTTGCAAGGTTCGACGCCATCATTCATCACTGGATTTTTCAAACGGCGAGCTAGGGTTCAAGTCATCTGAAAATCGATGCAATAACACTCGTTTCCATTATGATATTTGGATTCAGCGAAGTGAGTAGATTCGATTATGTTTTTTTTGGGATTTATAAAAAAAAAAGTGTCGCGGTATCCTCTTGAACTGCTGCGAAATGCCGGCGTCGAAATCTGGGTATCGAGCGCGAGTTGAAGGCCTTGGGTACGGGTTGATGGGGATTTGAAAGGGGATTGAGATGATATTGTCGTTTGGGATTTCAGTGGAGTGATGGACGAGTTCTTGAGGATGGAAAGAACGATAATGGTTGTGGAAGCTTGGTGATGGAATACGGGATAAATTGGGGAAGGAGACCGCACTGTTCATCGCGGGTCTGAAGGGTTTGGGCCGAAGAAATGGGGTAAAGGCCCATTATAATTAAATCCATGTTTTAATTTATATTAAATAGTATACCATCTTGTAAATTGAATAACTTGGTTATACGATATCAGATTGACAAACCGTAAGTTGTGTTGGGACCGTATGGACGAGAGCTTCACAATGAAACTGACCGCGAGTCGATTGGAGCCATTTGGATTTACGGTGGAAATAAACGCCTGAACCAAATCAATGAACGTATATCGTTATTTAACGATCACCGACCAATGTGAGTAAATCTCACTAACTCTGAACACTTTATATTTTTATAAAGTATTTTTAGAATTGATAAATATTGGCTGAATTGCTGTGTGTTGGCTGTTTGGTTGAACTGCTAGTCAGTTGACTAAAATTATCGATAACGATATATATAAATCGTATCGAAATATTGATTCTGTTTATCAGAATATTTTATACTCATGTTATTTATGTTGATTGACATCTGTGGATGCAGGGAAACAGGTCGGAGGGACCCAACTGGGTTCCTCAACATTTATTTACCGCTTCTCATATATTTTGAATATATGATGTGTTATTATCATCCGTTATTGATACTGTGTGTTTGGATGATGACCGATCATTTTGATTTGATATTTGTACACCATAAGTGATACGAGAAAGTGAAAAGGAGATTTTTCAAAGTATATTTTGAAAATAGATTGTTTATATAAAATCAACGGATTTTATATATAAATGAAAAAAAAGGGTTTTTAATAAAGAAATCATTCTTATAAAGTCAAACGAATATAGAGAAAAAAGTATTTGTGAAACAAATAGAAAAGGGAAAATATTTGTAAATCATTTACAAATAAGATAGAAAGAGGATTTTATTTGTAAACAATTACAAATAGGAATAAAAAGGGAATCATTTGAGAAATATTTACAAAATGGAAATAGAAAGGAATATTTGTAAAACAGTTACAAATAGATTAAAAGGAAATAATTATCTAGAGAAATAAACTGAGTTATAAAAAGGAATTTTCTATTTAGAAAATAAATAGAATATTGAAGTACTTGAAAATGGATAAAAGTGTAATAAAGGAGAATTTTACACTAGGAAGGATTTAGGCCCGTGCTTCGCACACGGGTAAACAGAATATGAATTCAAAGTGAATATTTAAGAGAGATCTGTTTTAACAGATAAAGTGAGAAGGTTAATTTATAAATAAAGTTTTATAAATTAATTTAGTTATTTATCTTTGGGTAAATAGAGGATATAAGTCAAGACTTATATAGAGAAGTAAAAATCGATTTCCACATCGATATTTGAAACTGAATATGTATGAAAGAGAATTTATCGAATAAGAGTTATTCGAAGTAAAGCTATCGAATATCAGGTTATTTGAAAGGGAGTTTATTGAATATTTGTTATTTGAAATGGGTTGAGCCAAGAGAGTTAATCCAATAAAACAAATTGATTGAGATCAACCGTTAGAGTTAAACTATTAGAGTTGAACTGTTAGAGTTAAAACGTTAGGGTTAAGCCGTAAAGTTAAACCGTTGGAGTAAACATTTAGGGTTGGTTAGTTAGAGTTAACCAATTAGAGTTAATCGATTAGAGTCTAATCGAACTAGAGTTATCCAAATATAGTAATCGAATGAGGGATGATGGAATATTAGTTAATCAATTAGATTTGCTCGAATTTGGTTATTCGAGATAGAGTTAAACAGAAGTAGTCATTTAAGATAAGCTACCAGTGAGCACGACTGCTAGCGTAATTCGTAGGGCTGCAGATAGCCTAAGGTGGTCGGATGTTTCCTGAGGGAATCAGGCGTAACCATTGTGATCGCTGCGATCTAGAGTCGAGCGAATGGTGTCAAGTCAAATATTAGTTAATTGATAAAAGTAATTTAGTCGAGTTAATTAAGCTAAGTTAGTCCAGTTGAACTGATCAAGTAAGTAGGTCAAAATGAGTAAATCAGACCGAGTTATCTGAACAAGGGTTAGCCCAGTAAGAGTTAAATAGAATAAGAGTAAATTGATTAAGAGTTACAGCTTAGAGTTAACCGGGTATGAGTTAATAATTTAGCTCGTTATTTATTCGAGTTAGAAAATCAAAGTATTTATAAAGTCATTATAATTCGGATGCAGGGAATTATAACACCATGGTTATAATCAAGTGTTTTCCCGTACGAGAAGCGGATGTGTAAATAAAATCCGTGAATGTCGTAAAGAAGTGTTAAAGATTTAGAAAAATGAACTTTGTCTATTTCGAAGTTAGAAATGTCGTTCAGTTAAGGTCTGAGAGGTAATTATACCCCAACTTGATTGGCTTCGTTTTTAACTAAGAAATGGTCAAGGTTCGATAGTGAAAGGTGTTTAAGTGGAAACCAAATGAAGGAGATTTGGCATAGTGATGTTTATTCAAACATCTGTTTAATCAAATGAAGGAGATTTGGAAATGTTTTCCAAATGAGAAGCAGAATTGTTTTCTGAATATAGAAACAAGAGATGAATATGTTTCCAATGACAATGATATATATTTTCTAAATATAGTGAATAAGAAACATTAAACAACAGGAATAGGGAAACGAACGAATGAATGGAATGATGATTGATCGATAGAATTTCCATCTGGAAATAATATCGTTGTTTGCACACCGACATGTTTTTAATTGATAGTTAAATCACCGACTATCAAAGTTTTGGCCATTTTAACGTTGTTAATATGGAGAGACCGGTTGGATTATTATCCAGAGAACCACTCCGTATTGGCATAAGCGTTGCGAATCAAGTATGCTGAATATATTGAAGACGGAGTTATGCAAGGGCTATCCTGTTTACAGAATAGTGCCTTCAGTTTGTCCAGTCCTAGGACAAACGTGTATGGACGAGTGTCTGACAGGGTATATTCAAAGGATCGCGTAAGTTGATCTCTTCAAACGTACTTACGTTTGGTGGCGGAGGAATTCGTTTCTCTTAGCTGTATACCCGTGGTATTTTTGAGGAAATCAATTTGTGATTTGGCGGGTATGACGATGTGGCATTCAAAGTAATGGAGGTGTGATCTGTCAAAAGATACGTTATGACCTCAAGCCTCATCAACCGGGAAATGACAAAAATCGGGCAGGCAGCATGGCTAAGTCGGTCGCTCCGAAGTAGGGTGTATAATCACCTATCTAGAGAAATTCCTTTTGTTCTTAAATCTATCGATGCTGTCCCATTTCGGGAGGCGGTTGCTGATCCCAACCGTTGGTGATATACATTCGATACACTCAAGCGAAATGAGTGGTCGGTCATGTGTGGGCCGGGTTGCAAGATGTTCTTGTTGAACCCAGTGTATTTGCCTCTAGAGATACACGTTCGGAAGGTGGTCCCATACCTTGTCAAGTTGGAATCCAATCCCCAATAAGTGCCCGCGAGTTTGATTGTATATTATATATGTAGAGCGTGAGATGCAAGCGTTCTACTAGATTGTAAATTACTTGTGATTAGACATTATTATAATATCAGATAAGATATGATTTCCAAAAGTGATTTGGGTTATCGTAAGGTAAAAGCCATCCGTGTTTATGTGTGGATTGGTGTTACGATTATCTTTTCTTTCGAAAGGATTTTGAAAGTTAAACCAAATGATTTGAGTTTACTCACACCAGTCCCATGACTGACCCAGAGTTTATTTTGTTTTGTTTTCCCTAAACTCTTGGGTGCCCAAATTTGTACGGGCAGTCAAGTAGTCAGGATTTACAGGTATGCTTGAAGAGCTTGGAGCAGGAGGCTTCAAGATTTTTCTAGCTATTGATTATTCCGCTGTGATGAAAGTGTTGTACTCTGATAATGGTATGATATACATATACTACTTTGATTTCAAGATATGGCGTCTATTATATTTTATTCGTTCCGATGTGAGATTCGTGTTACTCTGATGTTGTTGTGTTCTTCTTCTTCTTCTGTTCTAATTTTCTATCTTATCTATCCTCACCCTCTAATTTCTTTCTTGGACTATCCGGTAATTTCGACTTTTGATTGTTCGATATGCGTTGTATATCGGATAACCGAGGTCGCTTTTTTCCCGGGTCGTTACAGTGGTATCAGAGCCAGGTTAATTGATTTACCTTGGCTCTGTGGCGTGATTCAGTAGAGATGGGGTCAGTAATACCCTAGACTGAGTTTGAGTGTATATATACGAGTGAACGTACTTGTTATTTGATATAAAATGGTTATATTGTGGAGATTTATTGGTTGAGTTGTTTATGAATTCTGGTCGATCAGTTTGATCCACTGTATCGATAGGGGTTACTAAACGCTTGAATACGATGAACCGACACAGTATGTTTTGAAAAAGGGTAAATGAAATAATCTTACCCAAATTATATTTTGATATGAACAAAGTATAGATATTTGAAGTATTATAATATATTGGATGTGTTGGTTGTTATTATAATCACATAAGATTATAAAATGTGAAATGGTTATGTAAATAACCAAATAGAAATCATATAAGTGAAATATATGAAATCAGAGGAATTAAATCTGAATTTAAGTTCAGAATTGGAATTAAAATTGCTAAAATTTGAATAAGCATTGTAAATGGAATTAAATTGAATATATGTGAATTTTAAAATCCTGGGAGATTTTAAATTTGTTACAGGCTTTGAAAGGGATATTTTGAAATAATTTCAAAATGAAAGCGTTTAGAAAGGGTTTTGAAAGTGCTATAGTATTGAACTCACTTCAATAGCTGGAAAATAGATTCCGACGATGATCCGGACATCGTCGGTGTTCATTTTCGGGTTTGTAAGTGACGGATTACTACCAAAGGTTTTGTTTTGGAACTGTTTGAGAAAACAAATTATTTTGGATTTTCCAAATGAATGATTTGATTTTGGAAAAAACTAAGCTGTTTAAGAACTCCTAGAAACAGATTATTTGGAATAAACACAAATTAAATAGAAATTTGTGAAAGCAAATTTGAAATTGGATTGAACCCAGCTCAGTGGAAATTGAACTGAAATTGGATTAGAAAGCTATCAAGTAGAATTGGACTGGATTAGAGATAATATGGAATATAAATGGATTATCGAGCAAGAAATTGAATTGAGATTAGAATTGCGGTTTGATTGGAATTTGGCTTGAATCAGCGTATGGTTGTGTTGGAGATAAAAGTGATTGGAAATTGATTGGGATGATATTGGTATGTGCTAAAGTGATAGCAGAATTGAATGCCCGACAAAAAGGTACACATTTATATATATGAGTTTGGAGTTTTATGAGCCGAATTGGCAAGCCGCTTGGCTCTTTGATTTTCTTTTGGGTTGGAGAGGCCTGTGTGGCGGTTTGGGGATTTTCCCGATGCTCCCGATACAAAGGAGGTGCTGGCGAAATTTTTTGGAAATTTCGGGTGTTAGAAAATTTTCAGGAGTTTTGAAAATTTTCGTTTATAGAAATGAAGTAATAATTTAATTGAAATAAATAAATTCAGTTGAAACTGAAATTAAGGAAGTAAACGAATAATTTGAAACTAGTTAATAGGGTTGTTCTCTATCTTAGCAATTTCGAGGACGAAATTATTTTAAGGGGGGAAGAATGTAACGAACCGCATTTTCAGCAACAGAATAATTAATTTATTTAATTATATGAATAGTGATTTAGATAATTAAAGGGTCGTTGAATTGAATTATAGTGAATATTTAATTGAATTAAATAATATAATAATATATTTATTTCTGAAATAGTCAGAAATAGTGGAATTCACAATATTGTGTGAATGGGCAATATAAAATATATATAATTCAATTTATATAGAATTATATTGACGAATATATTTATAAACGCCATTTGAACGTATGATTTATATTATAATTATAATATAGCTCGAAATGGCGTTGCAGTTCGTTATTTGGCGATTCGAACTTCAACTGGATATACAGGAGCCGTTTTAAGCCGGATTTTTGTGAAACAAGAAACGCTCGGAGCTGGTGGAGTATATCTTCCTAGTGGAAGAGAAAAATCGGGATTTCGTCGTGTAGATTTTGTTTTATGTCCAAATCAAATTTTAAAATAGTCGCTATGGAATTCCTTTATATTTTGCAACACTTTATTTACGTTATAAATGGATTTTCTATATAATTTGAATATCGAATTTAGACTGGAATTTGAATATCGAGTTATAAACTCTGATATGATTATTTTAGAGCTGTGGTATATTGTATGGGAATATATACGATAATATTTATTTATTTTTAAATATTAAATTTAAATGTTTTTAAATATATTTATTTATTTAAAGGGGCTATTTTGAGCTTTAAAAAAATAGCCACTTTTGCAAACGAAGTCGGATTTCGACGAAACTAATTTTGTTGGATCCGCAGCGTCAAATTATTGCTAGATTCCAAGTTTCGTGATTTTTAGAGTCCGTATGTGGCCGTACGGATTTTTAGAGTGAAAAACAGTCAATTTTTGACAGTTGAAAATACGCTGTGTGAGCATATGGAGTCGGAATTCGACGAAACAAGTTTCATTGGGTCCGTAATGTCGAACTCTAACTGCATGTCCAGTTTGGTGACTTTTGGGTATCGTATGTGATCACAGGAATTTTAGAGGACACAGAAAAACAGCGTTTGCTTAAAAATAAATATAAAATTCGAATAAAAAATTATTAAAACTATCCTATATATTATCCTTTATCAGCCTAACCCTAAATCATCATCCAGTCTTCGGGAAAACTCACGCCGCCACCAAATAGATTAAAAACATGAAACTTACCTCCTTGTAAATTCCATAGAAAATCAAATACAAATCAATAAATCCAGAAAGGTTGATATTTGAAATCAGTTCATGAAGCTCTTCAATTTGATGTAACCCTTGCAAGGTTCGACGCCATCATTCATCACTGGATTTTTCAAACGGCGAGCTAGGGTTCAAGTCATCTGAAAATCGATGCAATAACACTCGTTTCCATTATGATATTTGGATTCAGCGAAGTGAGTAGATTCGATTATGTTTTTTTTGGGATTTATAAAAAAAAAAGTGTCGCGGTATCCTCTTGAACTGCTGCGAAATGCCGGCGTCGAAATCTGGGTATCGAGCGCGAGTTGAAGGCCTTGGGTACGGGTTGATGGGGATTTGAAAGGGGATTGAGATGATATTGTCGTTTGGGATTTCAGTGGAGTGATGGACGAGTTCTTGAGGATGGAAAGAACGATAATGGTTGTGGAAGCTTGGTGATGGAATACGGGATAAATTGGGGAAGGAGACCGCACTGTTCATCGCGGGTCTGAAGGGTTTGGGCCGAAGAAATGGGGTAAAGGCCCATTATAATTAAATCCATGTTTTAATTTATATTAAATAGTATACCATCTTGTAAATTGAATAACTTGGTTATACGATATCAGATTGACAAACCGTAAGTTGTGTTGGGACCGTATGGACGAGAGCTTCACAATGAAACTGACCGCGAGTCGATTGGAGCCATTTGGATTTACGGTGGAAATAAACGCCTGAACCAAATCAATGAACGTATATCGTTATTTAACGATCACCGACCAATGTGAGTAAATCTCACTAACTCTGAACACTTTATATTTTTATAAAGTATTTTTAGAATTGATAAATATTGGCTGAATTGCTGTGTGTTGGCTGTTTGGTTGAACTGCTAGTCAGTTGACTAAAATTATCGATAACGATATATATAAATCGTATCGAAATATTGATTCTGTTTATCAGAATATTTTATACTCATGTTATTTATGTTGATTGACATCTGTGGATGCAGGGAAACAGGTCGGAGGGACCCAACTGGGTTCCTCAACATTTATTTACCGCTTCTCATATATTTTGAATATATGATGTGTTATTATCATCCGTTATTGATACTGTGTGTTTGGATGATGACCGATCATTTTGATTTGATATTTGTACACCATAAGTGATACGAGAAAGTGAAAAGGAGATTTTTCAAAGTATATTTTGAAAATAGATTGTTTATATAAAATCAACGGATTTTATATATAAATGGAAAAAAAAGGGTTTTTAATAAAGAAATCATTCTTATAAAGTCAAACGAATATAGAGAAAAAAGTATTTGTGAAACAAATAGAAAAGGGAAAATATTTGTAAATCATTTACAAATAAGATAGAAAGAGGATTTTATTTGTAAACAATTACAAATAGGAATAAAAAGGGAATCATTTGAGAAATATTTACAAAATGGAAATAGAAAGGAATATTTGTAAAACAGTTACAAATAGATTAAAAGGAAATAATTATCTAGAGAAATAAACTGAGTTATAAAAAGGAATTTTCTATTTAGAAAATAAATAGAATATTGAAGTACTTGAAAATGGATAAAAGTGTAATAAAGGAGAATTTTACACTAGGAAGGATTTAGGCCCGTGCTTCGCACACGGGTAAACAGAATATGAATTCAAAGTGAATATTTAAGAGAGATCTGTTTTAACAGATAAAGTGAGAAGGTTAATTTATAAATAAAGTTTTATAAATTAATTTAGTTATTTATCTTTGGGTAAATAGAGGATATAAGTCAAGACTTATATAGAGAAGTAAAAATCGATTTCCACATCGATATTTGAAACTGAATATGTATGAAAGAGAATTTATCGAATAAGAGTTATTCGAAGTAAAGCTATCGAATATCAGGTTATTTGAAAGGGAGTTTATTGAATATTTGTTATTTGAAATGGGTTGAGCCAAGAGAGTTAATCCAATAAAACAAATTGATTGAGATCAACCGTTAGAGTTAAACTATTAGAGTTGAACTGTTAGAGTTAAAACGTTAGGGTTAAGCCGTAAAGTTAAACCGTTGGAGTAAACATTTAGGGTTGGTTAGTTAGAGTTAACCAATTAGAGTTAATCGATTAGAGTCTAATCGAACTAGAGTTATCCAAATATAGTAATCGAATGAGGGATGATGGAATATTAGTTAATCAATTAGATTTGCTCGAATTTGGTTATTCGAGATAGAGTTAAACAGAAGTAGTCATTTAAGATAAGCTACCAGTGAGCACGACTGCTAGCGTAATTCGTAGGGCTGCAGATAGCCTAAGGTGGTCGGATGTTTCCTGAGGGAATCAGGCGTAACCATTGTGATCGCTGCGATCTAGAGTCGAGCGAATGGTGTCAAGTCAAATATTAGTTAATTGATAAAAGTAATTTAGTCGAGTTAATTAAGCTAAGTTAGTCCAGTTGAACTGATCAAGTAAGTAGGTCAAAATGAGTAAATCAGACCGAGTTATCTGAACAAGGGTTAGCCCAGTAAGAGTTAAATAGAATAAGAGTAAATTGATTAAGAGTTACAGCTTAGAGTTAACCGGGTATGAGTTAATAATTTAGCTCGTTATTTATTCGAGTTAGAAAATCAAAGTATTTATAAAGTCATTATAATTCGGATGCAGGGAATTATAACACCATGGTTATAATCAAGTGTTTTCCCGTACGAGAAGCGGATGTGTAAATAAAATCCGTGAATGTCGTAAAGAAGTGTTAAAGATTTAGAAAAATGAACTTTGTCTATTTCGAAGTTAGAAATGTCGTTCAGTTAAGGTCTGAGAGGTAATTATACCCCAACTTGATTGGCTTCGTTTTTAACTAAGAAATGGTCAAGGTTCGATAGTGAAAGGTGTTTAAGTGGAAACCAAATGAAGGAGATTTGGCATAGTGATGTTTATTCAAACATCTGTTTAATCAAATGAAGGAGATTTGGAAATGTTTTCCAAATGAGAAGCAGAATTGTTTTCTGAATATAGAAACAAGAGATGAATATGTTTCCAATGACAATGATATATATTTTCTAAATATAGTGAATAAGAAACATTAAACAACAGGAATAGGGAAACGAACGAATGAATGGAATGATGATTGATCGATAGAATTTCCATCTGGAAATAATATCGTTGTTTGCACACCGACATGTTTTTAATTGATAGTTAAATCACCGACTATCAAAGTTTTGGCCATTTTAACGTTGTTAATATGGAGAGACCGGTTGGATTATTATCCAGAGAACCACTCCGTATTGGCATAAGCATTGCGAATCAAGTATGCTGAATATATTGAAGACGGAGTTATGCAAGGGCTATCCTGTTTACAGAATAGTGCCTTCAGTTTGTCCAGTCCTAGGACAAACGTGTATGGACGAGTGTCTGACAGGGTATATTCAAAGGATCGCGTAAGTTGATCTCTTCAAACGTACTTACGTTTGGTGGCGGAGGAATTCGTTTCTCTTAGCTGTATACCCGTGGTATTTTTGAGGAAATCAATTTGTGATTTGGCGGGTATGACGATGTGGCATTCAAAGTAATGGAGGTGTGATCTGTCAAAAGATACGTTATGACCTCAAGCCTCATCAACCGGGAAATGACAAAAATCGGGCAGGCAGCATGGCTAAGTCGGTCGCTCCGAAGTAGGGTGTATAATCACCTATCTAGAGAAATTCCTTTTGTTCTTAAATCTATCGATGCTGTCCCATTTCGGGAGGCGGTTGCTGATCCCAACCGTTGGTGATATACATTCGATACACTCAAGCGAAATGAGTGGTCGGTCATGTGTGGGCCGGGTTGCAAGATGTTCTTGTTGAACCCAGTGTATTTGCCTCTAGAGATACACGTTCGGAAGGTGGTCCCATACCTTGTCAAGTTGGAATCCAATCCCCAATAAGTGCCCGCGAGTTTGATTGTATATTATATATGTAGAGCGTGAGATGCAAGCGTTCTACTAGATTGTAAATTACTTGTGATTAGACATTATTATAATATCAGATAAGATATGATTTCCAAAAGTGATTTGGGTTATCGTAAGGTAAAAGCCATCCGTGTTTATGTGTGGATTGGTGTTACGATTATCTTTTCTTTCGAAAGGATTTTGAAAGTTAAACCAAATGATTTGAGTTTACTCACACCAGTCCCATGACTGACCCAGAGTTTATTTTGTTTTGTTTTCCCTAAACTCTTGGGTGCCCAAATTTGTACGGGCAGTCAAGTAGTCAGGATTTACAGGTATGCTTGAAGAGCTTGGAGCAGGAGGCTTCAAGATTTTTCTAGCTATTGATTATTCCGCTGTGATGAAAGTGTTGTACTCTGATAATGGTATGATATACATATACTACTTTGATTTCAAGATATGGCGTCTATTATATTTTATTCGTTCCGATGTGAGATTCGTGTTACTCTGATGTTGTTGTGTTCTTCTTCTTCTTCTGTTCTAATTTTCTATCTTATCTATCCTCACCCTCTAATTTCTTTCTTGGACTATCCGGTAATTTCGACTTTTGATTGTTCGATATGCGTTGTATATCGGATAACCGAGGTCGCTTTTTTCCCGGGTCGTTACAGCATTTCTAATTATTCCAAGGGTGACGTGTATTCAAAAGTCAACCCTTGACCCGTGTGGGGTTTCAGCCAACACAATTCACATATTTAAAATAAACTGTGCTTCTGGACGATGTGTAAAAATTGATCGTTCACTCACATAAACAAGCCAGGGTCGCTTGTAAATGGCAGTGTATACAGGTGCATAAATGGAACATAGACAATTTGCACAATTTAATAATGTTCACATATTGGGTATTGCCCTTTTTATTTCATTTGATTTAATGACACAAATTCACCATAAAATATATTCCTTTATCTAACTTAAAATAAAAATAAAATCTTTTATTAAAAGTCAAAATTTTAATTATTCTAAAATAAATATCAAAACTTTATTTATTATAATCGTCTCAAAATAAAGATGAAATTTTTATAACCAAAACAAAGTTTTAATCTTTATAAACAAAACAAAATTTCAGTCTTTTATAAGCAAAAACAAGGTTTTAAATCTTTACCAACAAAACAAAGTTTTGTTCTTTTTAAACAAAACAAAATAAGGTTTGAACTTTTATTCAATAAACAAAACAAAGTTTTGTTCTTTTTCATAAACAAAATAAAGTTTGTTCTTTTCAAAAACAAAATAAAGTTTCAATTTTATATATAAAAAAAAACGCAAACAAAGTTGTAATTTTTTTTTTTAGAACAAAAACAAAGTTGTAATCTTCTTAATCCCATTCAAAGTTATAATCTTTGTAAACATAAACAAAGTTTCATTTTTTCTGAACAACAATGAAAATTGTAACTTTTATTTAAATATAAATTTCCATACATTTTAAATAAATAAATAAAAATGAATTTATCATTTACATCATGTACATCGTTTCTATTGATTCAACAAATTTCATCAACAGTGTATGCAACAACAATTTGTCCATAATAACCCAAACAACTATCACCAATTCTCAAACAGACATCATACATCATCAATCCACAATCATGTACATACAAACATCAAAACCACAAGAAAAATAATTTAAATTTAATAAATTATAAAATAGAATCTCACATTGATTTTTGCTGAAAATTTGACTGTCTCGGATTCAGCTCAGGTCTGCGCCATCGCGAAGAGCTCGGAAAGACGAGTCCAATGCAATTTACGGTTCGTCAATCGGACCTCGTACGAGAGAGTTATGATTTATTAAAGTTGGACATAATTAAATAATTAATTAATATTCGTGAAAAATACCTAAAAATTTCACTGTCTCAGAATTGGACAAAATTAGTGTCCACGCGTCCATCTCGTCGCCACGATCCCAACGCACCTGAAATCGTCGATTTTCGACTTCGTATGAGTGAGTTATGCAATTTTAAAGTTCTGGAAATTAATTAAATAATTTAAAAATAAAATAGAAAATACCCTCAGCCCGTTGACCGAAAAACACTGTTCACCGCCGAACTTTGACCGCACTTTGCCGCTGCCTCGGGCCACCTGACGCCACGGGACCACCGCCAATGTCTTCGTCTTGGCGAGACGCACCACCACCAGAAAGAGCCGCCCCTAAAGCTTCTCCGATCATCGGGAAATCGCCTAGAAAGGATTTTGCCTCGCGGGTCCCACAGGCCGCCTCACACCTCCAAACTGCCTGAAATTTTCTGAGCATCTTCGTCTTGCGTAGACGAAGAACTTCCGTGTTCGTGACTTCGTCTAATTCTTCCTCGATTCACGGAAATTTCTTGATTTACGTTTTGAGTTTCTGAATTTCGAAAACAGCGAGCTTTAAGACGAGATTCCGGCGAATCCGAGCGCTGTTTGACAAAACCGACTACACCATTAGCTTCGTATCGTCGAAACCTTCGAGAAAACATATAATTTGCTATGGTTTGAAGAGATTTTATTTTTTTATGAATTTTAGAGGAAGAGGGAGCCGCCATGGAAATTGAGAAAAAAAGATGGAAAAGAGAGTGGCTGCTGTGCATTTCGAATTTCAGCCCTAAAACTCAGAAAAAAGATAATATATACCATGGGTTTAATTTTGGTTTGGGCCCAAATATCATTATGTGCCCAATTACTCAATTTTCAACTGTTTTCTACAGTTCAAAAATTCTTATAAATACATGCTGATTTCAAAATTAATCAAATTTTAAACATAATTATTTCAGGTCATTACGAATCCAACGAACCTGATTTCGTAATTTTCCGATTCCATATGAATTTATTATAAATTTCCGAAGTCTGAAAATAGGCTGTATTTCCACTGTAAAAATTATACAGGCCACAAAATAATTTCAAAAATTATAAATTTTAGAATTTTACCTTAATTTAATATTCAGAATCCATAGAAACTGGTTTCGTCGAATTCGGAGTTCGTTTGCAAAAATTCTATTTTTCAGGTGTATATTTTAATATTTTAAAAATACCAAAAATAGTGGAATTTTTCCGAAACTCAAAAATATAAGTTCTTATAGTCATTTTTATATGTAAACAACATTCTAAAACCAATGGAGATGGTTTCGGGTCCTAATTCCTTATTCTGCAAAAATTTTACGTTTCGGGCCTTATATATAATATATACGAATTCTATAGCGTTTTTCTGAAAATTTAATTTTCTCATAACTTACCATTTATAAACTGGAATCTTAATTTCTGAAACTCTTTGGAAAGATATTTTCAATACGGTCCTAGCGTTTCTTGTTTCGTCCAATCCCGATTTATATTTTATTTTATACAATTTTTCAAAGTTGGAATTTCAAATCTGAAATTACCGCGCCGTTTTCAGGCTCGGAATGGATTTGATATAAATTTCAAGTTCGCGCTCGAAATAAAATAAGTTTTTCATCGTTATTATTTAAAATAAATAATTTTAAATATATTCATTCATTAAAATTTCTTAAAATAAAATTTTAAAATTAACCCCAAAAATCAGGGCTGTTACAAAACCCTTTGGATGAAAGCATGTAAATGAAACATGTTATGGATGATGGTTGCAAGTGATTGCTAGTGGTTGCTCATGGTTACATATACACACACAATCTAGGTTTTAGATCGGCTCAGTCACTTCATATTGTATATGCATATATGTATTTATATTCGTATATGGTTGAAGTTTAATGTGTTGTCATATGGATGTTGCATTTATATATGAATGATTGTGCACTCATGTAGAATCATGAATAGGAAAATTTGCATACATAATGGATTCATGACACTTACATAATTTGCATTAAGGAGGTCAACTGAATCAGTAGGCCGCCTGATTTTGCATTAGATAAGTACATGTACACACACTTCGCATATGATCATGAAGCATTAGAAGTCTTTTAAGGACAATGGATGCTCGTGTTTGATGGATGAGTAGATGGAAGTTTGGATGTTAGGATATACATTCTTCCTAAACTTGAAGATTTCGGGGACGAAATCCTTTTAAGTGGGGGAGAATGTAACACCCCGTGTATTCTACAACAGTGAAATTCACAAATTAAAGTATAATTAATTTCAAATCAAAGAATTAAGGGAAACGGGATACGCCATTGCGTTCGTCTCGGAATTCTGCTTGGGATAGAGTCCGAGTTTGCGTAAAACGGACTTCGTATGAAGAAGATATGGCCTCCGGAAGTTTCAGAATTCAGTTTAAAATTCAAACAGACAGAAACAGCTCAGAAAACCAATTCAAATTTCAAAAATCGGGCCAGATTGGGCAGGGCTGGAATTTTCCCGCCCAAGGCACCCAGGTCGACTGGGTAGTCGACCTGGGCTACCCAGGTCGACTACCAAGTCGACATGGGGGTCGACTGGGGAGTCGACCTGGCCCCTGAGCCAGGTCGAACCCAGCCCCTCCTGGCTGGCCTGGTCTGTGCTTGGCCGAATTTCTGAGCCTTGCCTTGTCACTAGGGCTAGGTGTCAGCTCCTGATTGGTCTCTCCTTCAAACGAACGGCTAATATTAATCCAAGCTCAATCGACGGTTTTAATCAATTCACAAACTCTATAAAAAGGACCTAAGACTCCACCAAATTCATACAAATAAAAATTAGAATGAGACCGTCATGCTCCTGAGGAAGGACTAGAAGTAGCCGTCAAAATTGAGAGACGATTAGGAGGCAATTCGAAAGCTTAAAGCAACGACAACTAAATCAAAACAACGCCTACAACAAAGGATAGCATCTCCAAATTCAGAATTCAGAAACCTGAATTGAAGATTCGTCATACGTTGTAAGTAGAGTGCTATTCCGATATGAATGAGTAATTGTGTTTTGATTTGTGTAAATGAGAAATGGAATTGTACTTAGTTTGTGGTGATGATAATTCATAATTGTATGTTGCTATGATTCTAATTATGAATAGATTTGGGATGTTGTGGTATAATGATGTTAGACCTATTGGATATTTGCAAGTATATGACTCATGTTGAAAGTTAACGACTATATGTTTGTTGTAGTTTATTACAACACCTATTGGATATTTGCAAGTATGTGATTCATGTTGAAAGTTAACGACTATATGTTTGTACAACGAAGTTGAGATTCATGCAAGTATATGACTCATTATTATGCCAACATGATGTATATTTTTATGATCATTTTTAGTGTAATTGGATCCATTTGAGTATTATGATTCATATGGATTTATGTTGGAATTGGCATCATGATTCAAGTGTAAAACCATGCTTTTGTGTTAGTGACAAAAAGTAAGCACCCTTGTGAACTTGTGTTGACTTTATGAACATGGCTAGTTTATGTTTGACTTTATGCCCAAACAAAATATGTTTTAGGCCTATGCTGTTATCAAAATCATATGACAATATATGCGACACATAATTAAGTTAGATTTACATTTCAATTGCAAGTTCACATGAATAGATTAAAAACCATGATTCATGTTTAGGTATGTTTTATGTCATGATTATATGTTATTACAATGCAAGTTCACAAGTGCCTAATTTATGTTAATTAGATCGTTATGTTGCAAGTTCATGCGTTCACACTCCCCTTTTGATGTTACTTAGAATATATAAACACCATGTTCTAAGCCTCCCCTTTTTCATGTGGCTAAGTTGGGTTTAAATGTTAAACCCAACATATGTTATATTGTAGCGAACGTATAAAACGAGGGTAATGACGTTTGGGTTAAAATATAAAACATATGTGTTGGCATGTTTGACGCATGCCAACGACCTTGAGAACATCTAAGGGTATAAATTAATTTTACCTAATAAAGATGAATTTGAATAATGGGCTGCAAATATTTACATATAAACAGAAAAGAGACAAAGTATGTAAACTTAGAAAAATACGATGTGTTTAACCCGAGGTTGGATTGAGTTGTGATGTAAACCTGCCCGGAACCGCCCGGCTGTCCAGTAGTCACAACAATACCTATCCAATGTGGGTGATTAAACACTGAGCCCAATAAAGACCCGAGGTTAGACTGAGTTGTGACGTAAGACTGCCCGGAACCAACTGGCAACATGCAGTCACAACAATACCTGTCTAATGTGAGAGGTCGAGGCTTTAATAAGACAACTAAGGCTGAGTCAGGATTGATAGGATTAAGTAAATTGAACTAATACTTAATCAAATTGAACATGCTAAACTATACAGACCGATTGGGGGTTAGGTTTACAAAACACTTAACCAACTTAGCATGTTAGCTAGAATTAGAAAACCTAGTAGCGGGGGACCCTTTTCAGCAGTAACCCTACAAGGTGTATCAGGATACCGTGAACTAGGAAGGGTGGGGCACGATTACTGGGCTGACTGTAAGAGGTCAAATCGACGGCGGTGGTGCAACAGTGTAGGTTCTAACGGGGTGCGGGCGTGCACACAGTCCGACGTAGAAAAATAAGGCACTGGGCACCGGTAGTATACCTGTGCATTCTAGAATTGTGTCGGGCCGCTACCATGGGACTTGATACACCCCATGGTGGGACCAGCATAGGTAACTACAACATCGGGGGCCGTAAGACACATGTAACTATGCGAGTAGGAGCTGATCATTAGAAATGGATCACTTCACCCTGATTATGGGGTGCCTGTTGGGAACTAGTTTATAGGGGTGCAGAGATTCATATGGGGTACGATAGTATATTCGACTCTCGACAACTTAACTTAATTTATAGTGCTTTCCCATTTCCAGTTTATACTTATCATGCCCAATTCTTTATTCATAGACTGAATAGTCCTAGACTTACTCAGGCTTTATGTCTGACTCTACTTTTCTTTCGTCTTCTTTTCTTTCGTTTTCCCCCCCAGGTCCACAGGGAGGGAATACCGCAGCTTGACCAGTTTTCACATCCAGCTTGAAGAGAAAGAATGTATTGCTTGGATCTCTTTCATTTCGGACTATGGCTTTGGATTGCAACTATGGGGACTTATGCAGTTTACTTTTGTTTTTATGCTTCTTTGAGTTATGAAATCAAGACAGTTATGAAAATGTAATGGTTTTTGGAAGTATTGTAAGACAATTATGGCATGGTTTGTGTAAACACGTATTTTGATGGAATAAAAGTGCTGTTGTTTTCCGCTGTTCAAAAATATGTGTATTTATATCTGTCTTGTGTATCTGTGACTTATACTTATAAACCTCCACCAAAATTAGGGCATTCCCTTTGAGAGTGACCCTAACGGAGCTGGGGTATTTCAATGGGAGTAGCTACCTTGAAGGGGCTTCAGTGGTGGCCGTTTGGACTATTGTTGATTGTTCGGATTTGGTTTTCGCTCAGACCCAGAGCATAAGCTAGTAAATGTATGCGTGTCTGACATTGGATTTCGTTCCATGTGAATTAAATCGGTTTCTATTAATGTATGTCTGTTTGGTGGTGGAGGATTTATTCTCTACTTAACACCCGGGTTTATGTTAATAGTGATTTATCGCATGACGTGAATTGTCAATGTGGCACGCCAAGATGCAAATGATCAAGGCTTTTGTTGAAAAGCAGGGCCTTATGGGATGATCAAAGTATAGCCTATTATGTCATAACTTTTTGTATATCGTGACTTCGCGAGCCTCACACCTCGTTATGAGTCAAAAAGGGGATATGGACTGCAGGGAGTGCACACGTTTCTTTCTAGCTAGGAGTGGTGTCGGTGCTTAAACTGGCTGGCATTTACTTATGTGGATGATAGATTTTGAGGTGCCTCGGATTTTTATAGGTCGTTAGTGGTCATACTATAGGTCCAAAGGGACCGAGAAGCGTATATTCAGGCATAATCAATCCACTGCCGATAGGCGGGGACCGGCCCTGAAGATCCAAGGGTTCACTACGGGGGATCCTGAGGCATTTGCTAGAGTGACTCGAATCGGAGAGGAGCTTGCCCCTAGCCTCGACTCATGATGGAAATCCAATTTCCAATACGACCTTGCGGTTTTGATTGTAGAACTAGTATGGCGACATAGTAGGATGGGGTACTATGCCGTCTATGATTAATACATTATGATTGAAATTGTTTTTGAAATATATATCCACATATATACACACTAATACTAAATCCGTTTTATCGTATCAAGCATCTTTTGACCATTATAAGGTAAAACCCTATCCTCTGGTTTGCGTTGCATTGTGTGATGGGACTTGGGTCTTATAATGGTTTCATTTTTCTAAAAAGCATTGCGTTGTTTAACGTCTTACTTTATTTTATGCACTTGCAATCCAATGGAGTAAACTCGTTCCGCGTTAGCGGCGTGGTCCTGTGATTAGCCATATTAATTAGATAAGTCAAGTTAGATTTCTCATACCAGTCCCATGACTGACCTGTTGTTTGTTTCACTGTCAAACTCGGGTGCCCATATTTTCCACACGGGCAGTCGAGTAGCTTTTTTTGCAGATATATTTACAGGGTCCTGGCTTACAGCTGAAGCGGTATTCGGAAAGCTCTATATCTGTGTATTCCTTTCAGTTGTATATTTGTATTATTTTTCCGTTGCTATTTAAATGTAATTTAAAACTCTGATATTACTGAATTTCCAATGTATATTATTATTCATACTCTGGAAAATTCTTGTACTCTGATGTAATTGTTGTAATCAGAAATTAAATGTTCTTCAGTTTGTGTTCTGATGTGTGTTGTTCTCAAAGCAATCCAGCCTTTCCTTTACTGGGAAGTTTGGGTCGTTTCATATGTGTTTTCAACCAAATAATTCTCAACCACAAACGAGTATTTTTCAACCACAATCAATCAATTTCAACCGCAAACAATTCTAATCAACCATTCGCTATCAATCAATTAGTTGGTTAATTTTTCAATCATATAATTTTATATAACCAAAAATCAAATTTTCTAAGACCAGATTATATATATAATCACAAATACGTTATATATAATCATATTACCATCAACTCATTCTAGGGCATTTATAACCCCATCTCTAACGAGTCGCTCATTCTAGAATGCTACTGATTCTATCTCTAATGAGGATTCTTCTATAGGATATTACTAATCCTACCTCTGATGAGTCTTTTACCATGTTCTAATGAGTTGCACCCCAAAGATTTGAGTTAACCAAAGCTCTGATACCAGGTGTAACGACACGGATTTCGCTCGGGCCTGATCTATCGCTAAATCGACCAAGACCGTTCGAATCCCGCATACGCTAACTCTGGGCATACAACACATCTGAACAAATAATAGGAGACTTTTATAAACATCATAATAATGTTACATCAAAGTACAGAATATCATAGTATATCGAAATATAATCAATACAGCGGAAGATGATTTTACAATAAATGTAATACAATGCACAACGGAAATAAATAAATAACACAGCGGAAGACGATAAACGCACTGGACATAGATTAAGCTTCGATCCAGAATCCTTCTCAATATATCTGCAAAATAAAACTACTCGACTGCCCGTGTGGAAAATAGGGGCACCCGAGTTTGCAAGGGAAAAGCAAACTACTGGTCAGTCATGGGACTGTTGTGAGAAACTCTAAACGGTTATAACCTTATAAAAATCATATGGCATATTACGGGATCACGCCGCTAATGCAGAACGGGTTTACCCCCATGAATGCTAGTGTATAAACAACAATCAATATAGATATATGGATCTACTATGCATCAATCAACATGCAATATCCCAATCAACCTACTTAGATTAATCACTACACTTAGATTTCCCAAATCCAATTCAATTTATAGAAATTATTCCTTTGGATTTTATTCCCGATTTCTTATTTCAAATCATTTGAAATACCTATCTAGATTTCTATATCAAAGTAGATTTCACTTCGGGATCTCAAATCAAATCATTTGGAAATATGAATTCCAAAACATAACAATGCATACAAACAAGTTTGCAACCAAATATCGTGCTCCCCATCGACAAGGCAAAGGGTACGCACCTCGCAAATCGATATATAAATGTGCACCTACCCCACATAGGAGCAGGCTACACCGACGATGCACCTTCCCCACACAGGAGCAGGCTACACCGACCTCTCACCCATACTTTTAGTCTCAGGGTCACCCGACTCTTTAGCCACATACTAAATCATTTCATATCCCCAAGTAGGGAAAATCATTTCACAACATAATAATCACAAGTACTTTCAAAATATAGTACTTCACATCAGTAATTCACACATATGATCAGTCACTATTAATCACATAACCTTTGAGCTCGTACGTCTCAAAGAAGGGTGTTAAGCAAGAGAATAAATTCTCCGCCACCAAACAGATACATCGTTAATAGAAACTAATCAATATGCGATGAACCACAATGTAACACATAATACAATTCTAAATCATTTTAGAAATCATCGGGTTTTGGGCCTCGAAATCCTTTCTGTTTTATAAAACATTTTTTATAAAACATTCCTTGTCCAAAATCGAGAATACATTTCTTTTCAATTAAGAAAAATATCATTTTACAATCATTCATTAAATTTGAAATGAACACAACATCGCTAAAAACCTTATCGTTAAATCGTGAAGTGTTTCACATGGTATTAGCACATAGAAATATCTACCCAACCCAATGCTAAATGTAAAAGCATATTTTTCTCATAAACTGGTCGAGCACCATCTAAACAATCAATCAATCAAATTTGACATTAAATATAAGGTTTTGAATAGAGATAGTATCGGCTTATATTCAACATCAAATCCTCAAACCAACAGGTATTATATTGAGAATAACGATATCGATATCTTCCAAATTCCCATCACAATATCTGTATAATCACGGAATCCAATATCGAAAATATCCAAAAATAATTTCAATTCAAATCCAATCCAATTTATTTATTTATAGCCATTGGATTATTTTACTAGTTAATAACTAGTTCGTTTCGATAAAAATATATTTTAATCTTTTCAAATGTGGAATTTTTCATCCTAATTCTTCACAAATCATTTCTTATGATTTTACACAAATTATCGATATTTTTAATAATTTTATCAAGGCCCGTATAGTTGATTTCCACCAATGGCCATCGAATTGCACTTACAGCGACCTTTTCCAAATTTGATTTGGACATAATTCCAAATCCAACCGTTAGATATTAAATTTCTAATATTCATTGGAAAGCTCTTTTCGATACGAACCCAACGGTTCCGGTTTCAAGAGAATCTGACGGTCGATCTCCCGTAATGTCCGTTCGAAGTCAATGGTTGAAATTCGCGAACTGCCGCAGCGCGACGCGTTCTATTCAGGCCATTATATTATATATATAATATATATAATATATATTTCGTTGATTTCTATTTAAAACTAATTTTATAAATCGTTTTAAATTCGTTTCCAAAACAATTTCAACTTCCATTTCAAATTCAAATCCAAATTGAATTTTTCCTTATAAATTCGTTTTAAATTCATTTCAATTCAATTCGAATTTCAAATTCATTTCAATTCAAATTCATTTTCTATTCAATTCAATTCGAATTCATTTTCTACTCAATTCAATTCGAATTCATTTTCTATTCAATTCAATTCGAATTCATTTTTTATCCAGTTCAATTCGAATTCATTTTCTATCCAGTTCAATTCGAATTCATTTTCTATTTAATTCAATTCAAATTCATTTTCTATTCAATTCAATTCGAATTCATTTTCTATTTTATATCAAAATCGAATATTTCATATACATGACGCTTTTATACAATATATATATATATATATATGTTAAAAATTATATTTTTAACAATCAAATCATTTTCACATTTCATATATATATATATATATATATATATATATATATATATATATATATATATCGTTTACATTTCATATATACATCGTTTTAATTTCGTATATATATATATATATTATTTCCACTTTTCATATATATATATATATAATATTTTCATTTTTCATATATATAATATTTTCACTTTCAATATATACGATATTTTCACTTTCAATATATACAATATTTTCACTTTTAATATATACGATATTTTCACTTTTCAATATATATGATTCATTTCACATCATTTTTCACACAGAATACAACCGAATAAACAAGTCGTCCATGGTCTGTGGATAACGGGGAACAGTTCATATATGTAGTTATGAAATAAATAACTGTACATTAAATTTAAAGTGAGAGAATTCTCACTTTGATTGGTTTTAATTTCTGAATTTCTGAACCGTTTGCATTTGAATTTTCCTCAAATTCGAATCTGCTCCATCTCCGTTCTGGTCAGTTCTGAAATGTAGAATTCTCCTCCATGATCACAACGCAACTGAATTCGTTCAGTTTTGACCTCGTATGAAAGAGTTACACGGTTTTATACATTCATACTTTAATTAAAATAAATAGTTAATTAATTTACACTAATTACACTCTAATTAACATTTAACCATTGTTTAGTCGTCTTTCTTCCTGGACCGACGTCGAACAAACAAAACCCATCCCTCACGATACTGGATCCACCTGCGTGCCGCCCCCTGATCATCATGACCACCATCTAACCATCCCCCCTCGCGCGCTTTCGCGCCGTCACCTCTGGCATGAACGCCAGCCGATACGGTTGCACCACCTCCTCGAAAACCGCACACAAACTCGCCTTCTTTCAGACCAAAATTCGCCCAATTTAGAACATTACAAACGATCTCGACCGTCTACTTTATAGAACTCGAGAAGCTTAACAATTTCGTGTTGGAGATTTATTCAATCGTTATGTGGATATAGAAAAAGAGGGAGAAGAAGATTCGATGATCCCGGCCTTCGAATCCCTTAGTAGCGGCATCATGTTATGATAGTTATTAGGGTTAGGTCAGAATTTATATCTATACCCAATTTTATTTATTTATTTCTGTTCTGCTATTATCTGTTTATGTGTTATATTCCAAAGATTACCCTTGCCACCGTCGGTACGGGGTTTGGGGTTATCACAACGTGGTATCAGAGCTTTGGTTAAGCTTAGCTCTGGCATATAACACATTAACGAACTCGTCAGAGATAGAACCAGTAGTGTTCTAGGACGAAAAACTCATTACAGATAGGATCAGCAATATCCTGGTATGAGTATAACAGAATCAAAATAACTCGTTAGAGATGAGGTCAGAAGTGCCCCAGAACGAGTTGACAGTTATATGTTTACAAATAACGTATTTGTGATTATATATATAGTCTGGTTTTAGAAATATAATTTTTGAATATATAAAAGATGTATTCTTGAAAAGTTAAAAACAAATTTCTTGTTGTATGTGTTGTGTGATAGTAGATTTGATTAATTAAATTATTAAAACGATAGTTAATTTAATTAATAAGAGAATGAATGGTAGAATTTATCCGATTAAATCACGTATTGAACTGGTTTAAAAATAGATAGAAATATATACATGTGCATTATATATGTTTGAAACAGGTAAATGGATAGTTGTTGAGTAAAGAAATTATTTGCGTGCCCGACAAATAGGTAAACCTTAATGAGTTGGATGCGAAATATTATTATATCAACTCCTATGAATCCCATTGGATGCGAAGTGCTGGTTATTCTGTGTGTAATAATAAACGTCGCCATAGGATAGTAACAATTAATTTTGAACTAAGCTACATGGCATACTTCTTGATGATAGGAATACTTCATCATATACCACATAAACTTTTGGAGCTTGTGTGACGAGGTTGAAGATTTACCATACGAGGGAGAGGCTTGTGTGGCGATGACTATATTTTACAGGTTGAACTGATGACTAATATGGACCATATAAAATTGTAACGATAAATTGCCAGATTAATAAAAACCCCACATGGGTCTGGAGTTGACAATAATCACGTCTCTCTAGTTATTAGATGCGGCACATGGATTATTTATTTCCCACACGGGACGAGGTGACAAGAATTTATTCTTTGGAGCAATTAAAATACACACTCCCTCAGGCTTTGACAGGGTGACGAGAATTTATTCTCTGAAGTTATTATCATACACGCTCCCCTGTAAACACCAGAATATATCACTATAAATATGTGTATGCTTTATAGGATTTATTGGGTACCTAATTCGGCCCAATAAATTTCCAAACCCCTCCCCGTACAAAGGAGGTTATGGCGAAATTTTTCGAAAATTCCGGGTGTTAGCCAAATTTTTGAAGAATTTGAAAATTCTCAGAAACCGAAAAGTTGGAGAACGGAAGCCAGATTGAACGTGGTGTTGATTAATCAAACCACTTTCGACTTTTTTCCTTTTCGGGGATGAAAAGTTTTAAGTGGGGGAGATTGTAACAACCCGAAAAATCTGAACCAGTTTGAAAATTTTAAATTGGCTTAATTAGTGGATTTTAAATATTTAAAATAAATATTTTAAATAATAGCGATGAAAAGTAAGTTTGAATCGACATTTGAAAATGAATATAATTAATTCTAATTATAAACAAGGCCTGAAATGGCGCGATAGTTTCAAATTTTCATTTCAAACTTTGATTGACTCGTAGTTTGTTTCACTTGCAAACTTGGGTACCCCTTTTTCTACACGGGCAGCCTTGTATTCAGGTTTTAGCAGGCTCTTTCTGGATAGCTGGAGTTGAAGATGGATTCTATCATTTATCTCTTTTTATGCTGTTCAGCTCCTATTGTACATATTATGTTTGTTTTCCGCTGTAGACATTTATGTATAGCTGGACTGTATTTGTACTAAGTTTGATCCTATATACCGTGTAACTCTGATGATTATGTTTATCCAATGTATTATTTGTACTTTATCTGGTGTATTTATTTATTTTTGTTCTGCTATTATCTGTTTATGTGTTATATTCCAAAGACTACCCTTGCCACCGTCGGTACGGGGTTTAGGATCGTCACATGTTATAAAAATACCATTTTTGTTGTATAAAATGTTAGTGTTATAAAAATACCATTTTTGTTGTATAAAATATTAGCTTTATAGAAATACCATTTTTGTTGTGTAAAATGTTAGCATTATAAAAATATCACTTTTATTTGTTTTGTTGAATTAGAGTTGTCGACAAAAACAAAATATCACTTTTTATTTGTTTTGTTGAATTAGAGTTGAAAAATAAAAATGTCACTTGGTTAGATCAGGATATGTTATATACAATTGTCATTTATGTTGAATTTGTTCATGATAAATAAAAATGTCACTTATGTTGAAAACATATTCTATAAATAAATATGTCATGTTATGTAAAAACCATATTTTATAAATAAATATGTAATTTACATGGTAAACATACTTTATAAATGAAATATGTCATTTAGTTGTAATCATACTTTATAAATGAAATATGTCATTTAGTTGTAATCATACTTTATAAATGAAATATGTCATTTAGTTGTAATCATACTTGTTGTAATCATACTTTATAATTGAAATATGTCATTTAGTTGTAATCATACTTTATAAATGTTGGCTAGCTTTCTGACCAAGCCACCAAGGTCTACACACACGAAGAAAATGTGGAACTTCACTCTTCTAGACGTCGAAGACCCGATCGGATCGCCCTACCTCGCCACAATCGCGATCGCCCCATGTCTCGCGATCCGATCCGTCCAATACTAGCTCGACCCGATCGAATTCCAGAAGCCAGAAAATGAAGACCACGAACTGTTCAACCACGATCCGAAATGTATGGATCTCGCGACACCTGTCCACAATGGCTAATTTGACAATTTCTTCATCAAGATACGAACCAGTACGAGATCCTCGGGATGTGTGCCACGTATGTCCGCGATCCGTCTGAAGAAATTAGCTATAAATAGACCAGAACTTGGCATTTTTAAGGATCTTTTGGCAATTAAGAGATCTTACTCCACCATTATCATATCTCCATTGTTTTTTTACTTAGAGTTATCCTGAAATTATTGAGAAAATCATAATTGTGAGAGGGATATCGAGTGAAACTATTGATTGTACTTGCACTCATCATATAATCAATTACATATAAAGTGGACGTAGGCTCGTTAACGCCGAATCACTATAAATCTCGTCTTTTTTCTGCTTTTTCTTTATATTCTAGTTATAATTCTTCGTAGATCAGAACAACTCGGGTGTTAGACCCAATTTTGGATCTAACATTTCAGTGCTTTCACTGAGAACGAATTTTTAGTACATTGGATTGTTGTTCCGTTGTTTAGATACTCAAGTCCGAAGAAAACAGTCGATAACTCCACTGTTTCAGTTTTTGAAGATTTCAGTGAAATTAAGATATCATGGCTGGAAAGAAGTCTAAGGAAGTACGAGTTTCGCAGGCGAACAAAGCTGAAAATGAAGCAATTGAAGAAAGTGTGCACGAGCAGCCCGGGGAGGAGGTCACGGATCGCCGAAAGGAGGGGGCGAACCGATCCGTTGAGGGGATCGCGATCCAACCAGCTGAAGGAGTTGCCACACGGTCCCATGACCTCATCGCGAACCGTCCCCATAACACTTCTGCGATCCGACCCCAGGAGGGCGCTCCGAGCCATCGAGGTAAGGATCCTGTGATCCAAAAAGACTAGCAGACTACGACCCGACCCGGAAAGGAGGTTATGGCTCGATCCTCCCGTGCTGGTACATCTGCTCGACCCGGCACAAGCTCTTTACATGTAAGACAGAACGTCGGCGACCAATTTGACCCTTCTGCCTCGGCTACTGAAGGGGATCTCTCTCGCATTATTGACATGTGGGAGAGATTATTTGACGAGTTAGCTGCTCAGTGGCAAGAAAATTCAGTATTGCGACAGAATCTGACTGCTATGGACAGGAGAATTGACGACCTCATATGGCAGAGTGTTTTCTCACCAACCCTTCTTCCTTCCTCGAAACACACATCCTCGTCTGAGGAACCCCGGAGAAACCGACGTTGGCCTCCGCTAGAAAGAGCTGAGAATATAGAGCAACTTCGATCTCGGGAAGAAGAAGTGCTTAACCAGGGAACTAGCAATCGTAACTTGAATGAACATGCTTTACCGCTGAGGAATGCAAACGTGGTTGACCCTGCTTTGAATCGATCCAATCCCCCCGCTCGTCGCTTAGCTGACCTCGGCAACAGGGGGCAAGGAAGCTCCGCCCGAATCCCAGACTTTGAAGCTGCACATCAAAGAAATGCTGAAGAAGCCCATCGGGCAAGAAGTGCCGATCCTGAGTCCACCCTGACCCGGGCAGATGTTGAAGCAATGATCAGGGAAAACATAATACCTAGCTGAGGGTATAGGGATGAGGATTGGGGCATAGATCGTAGTCATACGCCTTTTACCGATGATATATTGGAGGTCACATTCCCGAGACATTTTAATATGCCGACAATGAATCGCTATGCGGGGAAATCTGACCCAATCCAGCATCTAATGCGATATTCCTGGTCCATGAATGCCGCCGCAGGTACAGACGAGATAAAGTGTATGGCATTCCCTATATTTCTGGAAGGTATGGCATTAGTGTGGTTTACCCGCTTGCCAGCCCGGTCGATATCCAGTTTCAGGGAATTGAGTGAGAAGTTCGTGAACCAATTTCGCCTTCATGCTCAGAGATCTAAGATTGTGATTGAACTTTCTCTTATTAAGCAGTGACCGGACGAAACCTTAAGGTCGTACTTGGATCATTTTAATTTAGCAGCCATAGAAGTTAAAGATCCGCATGAGCAAACTGTGTTGATGGCCTTAATTGACGGTGTCGATAAGGATACCGAGTTTGGAAGATATCTGGCCGGCAAGCCACCTCCTACCAGAGAAATATTTTGTGAAAAAGCTAATGTCCATTTACGACAGGAAGAGATATATGCTAATCGAAAAAGGAAGGCTACTGATAAGGAAGATATCCAGAGCAATGTGGCCATCAAGCAGACAGGAGATAGCTCAGGAAAGGTTGAAGTCAATGTTGGGAATAGAAATCAAGGAAATGGTCGCCAACCGGGAAATAATAATAGCAATAATCAGAAGAGAAACCGAGGAAATGATTCTCAGAGAAGATCTCGACCCAGGCCATTTGAGAGTTTTACACCGTTAAATGTTACATTGGAGAATATCTTCTTGGATACCTATAATGTCCTTCCATACAAAAGGCCTCCCCCGAGAGAGTCGATAGACAAAGAGCGCGAAACAGGAAAGTTCTGTCTATTTCACCAATTCCATGGTCATTCCACAAATGAATGCTGTCACCTGAGAGACTTGGTCGAGAGGCTACTCCGAGAAGGAAAACTCGATAAGTACAGGGTCACACCGAGAGACAAGGGGCAAGCCGCATCTGCCCCAAACCAAAATCAAAACTAGAATCAGAATCAGAGCCAGCCTACTCCCCGGCTGACTGCTCAGCAAAAAGGGAAGAACATCGTCATTAACACCATAGTAGGAGGGCTCCATCTGACCGGGCATAGCTTTAGGGCAATGGACCAGTATGTCAATGCAGCTAAACAACCCCTTATGGCAGGAGAAGGCAGTAACCCTGAGGACATTGCTCCAGTCAAACAACAGAAGATAATGACATCATCTTTCACAACAGAGATAGCATTGGCGTTCACTCCCGAACCGAAGATCCACTAGTAATCACAGCCGCAATCGGCCCGGCCATAGTCCATAAAGTTCTGGTAGATAACGGAAGATCAGTCAACATTCTGTTCAAGAAAACGTTTGACCAAATGAAACTTGAGCCGAAGGAATTAAAACCATGCGAAGGGTGGATACGTGGATTCAATGGAGCCTCAACTGCTCCAATGGGATATGTAGAGTTGTCGGTAACCCTTGGGGAAGGGGAGCGCCAGAGAGTAAGAATCCTTCCTTTTGTGGGTCCGCATGTCGATTCCCCATACAATGCATTTCTAGGCTGACCGGCCCTAGCAAATTTCAGAGCTTGTATAACCCCTTGGTGTTTATTAATGAAGTTCCCGACCGAAGCTGGTATAGGTATAATAAGAGGAGATCAAGTCGTGGCCCGAGCATGCTACATCGTAGAGTTGAAGATGCTCCGCAAAGGAAAAGATGTAGACACCAAAGGCGCTTCCTCCCCGGCAAGGGAGGAAACGTTATAGCAACTAAAGAAAATAACTATGGGAGAGTCGGCTAGAGAACTGCCCGAGGACATAGATCCCAGAGAGGACGAAGAGCCTGGGGGCAGAATCGCGACTCCCAATGAAACAACTGTGGATATTCCAATCGATGATGGAGACCCAGAGAAGGTCCTGAAGATTGGATCCCAATTAGACCCTATTCGAGCAGGAGAGCTAACGGATTTCTTGAAAGCCAATTTCGATGTATTCGCTTGGACCCACTCGGATATGTGTGGGATATCTCCTTCAATCACGAGTCATTCGCTAAGCATCAACCCGAAGCATCCTCCTGTCAAACAGAAAAGGAGAATACTTGGCCCGGAGAGGTCAGCTGCTTTGAAAGAGGAAGTTGAGAAATTGAGAAGTAATGGGTTCATTAGAGACTCAACATATCCAGATTGGATTTCCAACCCGGTCTTGGTTAAAAAGGCCAATGGAAAGTAGCACACCTGTATTGACTTCTCGGACCTGAATAAAGCTTGCCCGAAGGACTGTTTTCGGTTGCCAAGAATTGACCAGCTGGTGGATTCGACAGCTGGCCACTAACTCCTCTCTTTCATGGATGCTTATTCGGGGTACAATCAGATCCATATGCATGTCCCAGACCAAGAGCACACAAGCTTCATTACAGATTTGGGATTGTATTGCTATGTAGTGATGCCTTTTGGCTTGAAGAATGCCGGTGCTACATATCAGCGATTGGTCAATAGGATGTTTTACAACCAGATTGGGAAGACGATGGAGGTGTATGTCGATGACATGTTAGTGAAGTCTAAACAATCATCCGACCAAACTGCCGATTTAGCAAAAATGTTTGAAATTCTCCAAAAGTGAATGAAATTGAACCCTTTGAAATGTTCATTTGGGGTAGTATCGGGAAAGTTTTTAGGATTTATCGTCAATTCGCGTGGGATCGAGATTAACCCATACCAGATCGCAGCAATCCGGAATATTCAGAAGCCTAGACAGATTAAAGATGTGCAAAGCCTCGCAGGGAAAGTAGCAGCATTGAGTAGATTTATCTCCAAAGCTACAGATAAATGTATCCCGTTCTTCGAATTAATAAAGCGAGGAAAGCGCAACTTCGAATGGACCCTTGATTGTGTTGAAGCATTCCAGAATCTCTTGAATCATTTAGAAAAACCCCCGATTTTGTCTAAACCCGTAGATCATGAAGAATTATTCGTATATTTAGCGGTATCATCTTATGCGATTAGTTCGGCTTTGGTTAGAGAAGAATATAAGGTGCAAAAACCAGTATATTATGTGAGTAAGAAGTTGGCGGCAGCTGAACGAAATTTTCCAAGTATAGAAAAGCTTGCGTATAGTTTGTTGATTGCATCAAGGAAGCTTCGCCACTATTTTCAAGCTCACCCGATTACTATATACACTGATCACCCGTTAAAACAAGTTCTTCAAAGGCCAGAGGCTTCGAGAAGATTACTTAAGTGGAACATTGAACTAAGTCAGTTCGATTTGAATTTTCAACCCCGGCGATCAATAAAGGGGCAAGTGCTGGCAGACTTTATAGCAGAGTTTACCATCCCAGAAGATGACACAATAAGCGAAGAAGTCGATCTACCAAGGCTACTCCTTGATCCTAGTGCCTGAAAGTTGTTCACTGAAGGAGCAAAGAACGATAGACGATCTGGTGCTGGAGTGGTGCTCCAAACTCTAGAAAAACGGCTGATGTACTATGCTCTCAGATTGGAGTTCCGCGCCACTAACAACAACTCAGAATACGAAGCCCTAATTGCTGGTTTGAAACTCGCAAAGGAGTTGAAGATTCCAAAGTTAGACATCTTTTGCGACTCCAAAATAGTTGTGAACCAGGTCATAGGAAAATTCCAGGCCAAAAGTCCTAGGCTGATATCATATTTAGAAAAAGTGAAAAAGTTGCTGGATGGTTTTGACCATCACACCATATCCCACATTCCTCCAACAGAGAACCAAAAAGCAGATAAAGTGGCGAAAATGGCCAGTTCTGGTAGTCCTGAAAATACAGAACTGGTCCCGATGGAAGTCTTACAGTCACCTAGTATAGATCAGATGGAAGTTGATTCGGTACTAGATGTTGAATCTGAAAGGGAGTCGTGGATGACTCCTTTGAAGAATTTCCTAATGTATGGAACGCTCTCTACGAAGAAAAGTGAGAGGCGTGCAATAATTCAAAAGACCTCTCGGTATGTGTTGCAAGAGGGAGTCCTGTATAGACAAGGATTTTCAATGCCCCTCCTCCGGTGTATTGCCCACAGCGATATTCAGCGCGTATTGCAAGAAGTACATGAAGGCGAATGTGGAGATCACACGGGAGGTCAAACATTGGCAAAGAAAATAATACGATATGGTTATTTCTGGCCAACCGTAAATAAGGATGCGGCCAAATACGCGCGACGTTGTGATGCCTGCCAGAGATTATCTAATATCCATAGGGCCCCATCAAGCCAGCTGAAGATGGTGACGAGTCCGTGTCCCTTCGTTATATGGAGAATTGATATCATTGGAAGCCTCCCTATAGCAAGGGGCGGGGAAAAATTCTCTATCGTAGCCATGGATTATTTCACCAAATGGGTAGAAGCAGAGCCATTAACCACAATAACAACCAAGCGAGTGGTCAGCTTCGTTGTTAGAAACATCATATGCCGATTTGGGATCCCAAGAATCATCATAACGGATAATGGAACTCAGTTTGACAACACCGAGGTTAGAGATTTTTGCCGGAAATACCACATCGAGAAAAGGTACACCTCTGTAGCACATCCGCAAGCGAACGACCAAGTGGAGGCACCAAATAAAGCGATTAAATCCATCCTGAAGAAGAGATTGAAGTGGGCCAAGGCCATGTTGGTCGATGAATTGCCCTTGGCACTATGGGCCTATAGAACGACCTATAAATCGGAAACGGGCCATACACCATTTTCTCTCGCCTTTGGAACTGAAGCGGTCATCCCGGTCGAGTTAGAAGTACCTTCTCACCGAGTCACCTATTACGACCCAATGACCAACAATGAGTTGCTGCTTGAATCTTTGGACATGTTCGAAGAGAAGAGGGACGAAGCCGATTTACGTGCCTTAAGACACAAGTAGCAGATAGCTCGATATTACAAAAAGAAAGTCCGAGCATGAACCTTTGAACCCTGAAACTTGGTTCTAAAGCGTGTATTCCCATACTCAGAGCATATGGGTCCAAAATGGGAAGGACCATATTCCATCCTGCGAAGACTTGATAATGTAACCTTCAAGCTAGCAACCATAGATGGAGACGAAATCCCCAGAGTGTGGAACGCCCAACATTTGCGGCCTTACCTGACGTGAAATCGTCAGTATCATTCTTTTGTTTTTAGGACCATGTAAAAAGGCACGACTTGCCTAGAATAGTCTGGTTACTTGAACAAAAGATTATAAAGTGGCCGTAGGTCATGATTCGACCGAACCACTATAAAATATCGTGTGTCATTTACCTTTACTGCACCATTACCTATTTGCTTTATCTCGATTAATATAAATTATTGTTGTTTTTTGAGTTTGTCATAGATTATGCAGTAATATTGGAACACCTAATGCACTGTGCAAGAAGGTGAAAGGGGAACCATAATCGAGGACCACAAGGTGCGACAAAGTAAATCACCCCACGATCAAACTCTAACTCCCCAGAATCAGGAGAGAGTATAAATGACGCGAAGATGACGTCCGCAAGGCGTGAAGGTGCACCATGATAAAACCGCCTTGCCACTACTCTAAACCGCTGAAGGATTGGGAGAGTATAAAGGCGCCAGAGATTTAGTGCCCCCAGAATTTCTGCCCCGCTGAAGGATCGGAGAGCAGACTTGAAACGAGCTCGAACTCTAACCCGTTGAAGGATCGGGAGAGTATAAAATTGTTAGAAATTTAGCGCTAAAAGAATCCTTTCCTCCCACCTCTCATAATAGGGGGCAACACACATGACTCTAATCAATCATTAATAAGCCCTAGCCATTCATCATATTAAATGATTGATTGGGGGCATACACGCACACATCACATCTCTGCACAAACATTTTAAAATTTTGCTAACGCGATTCATGATTCAATTTTCGATTAGTTATGGTTTAAATATTTGTGGCTAACGCGATAAATTAAAATTGCAGGTTCGCAGGTTTAGTTCCCTTTTTTTATGTGACTGATCAGTCTTGAAGGGAAACTCCTGTTCATATCACGACAAGGATGAAAGTCAAGATCGACAAAGACGAATCATCCCCTCATGCCATTATGTTGGCTACTCAGGAAGTTGCACAGAGATGCAATGAACTTGGAATCACTGCATTGCATATTAAATTAAAGGCAACAAAAATAAATTTTTATTTACTAAGATGCAGGGATACGAGATAAGATAGCTAAACAAAAGTGAGGGCCATTCCCACAATTACATTTTCTGGCCAGTGGAAAGTCTAAAAATCCTAAGAACAAAATATGAACTAATATCTGCATCCTATTCATGCTTGGGGGGCTATTTTGGCTTATTGCTCTTCTTCTGCTTCCTCGAATCCTCCTTGTCAACATCCGAACGATCGCCTTTTTTCCTCTTCCTCTTATCAACAAGAGGCTATGGCGAAGAACTAGAAGATTGAGAGGCTAGTTGTGAAGTTATTGATCGGGAGGATAATCTTATGACCAACCCAGTTTTGGGATCGATTTCAGAGATAGGAGGCACGTATACTGGGTCCTCTTCCCCTTTCATAAGAAGCAACTGCCTCTCCTCCTCAGCCTGTTGATCAGCTAAGGTTTCATCACCACTACCCTCGATTTCATCTGTAATAACAACGTCATTCTCTTCATCCCCGTGACCACCGTCCATGTCCTTCAAAGCAGCAATAACCTCGGCATCTGCAGGAACATCAGTGCTGGGTACCACAGATGCCTTGGTTACCTTTTCACCACCCTCGGTTTGCTTTGAAATCTTAGAAATTTCAGCATCAGTGCCTGAGGGGATGTCAACTTTTTCTGCCTCCTCCTTCTTTTCTCCCCTTTTCTCGGTCAATGTGTCACCTGTATTATGAGAGGCACATGTTAGTAACTCGACGGGCTGCTCCGTAGAATGGCAAAAAGTCATAACTGCTTTGACAAATTGCGGGGAAAATATGGAAATACCTTCAGATGACTTTTCATCCTAGTTTACAGCAGGAGCTCCGACAGCCGGAGGATTTGGGAGCAAAGGAATCAACGGATCGTCAGGACTATACTCCTCAACTTCGGGAGCCTTGAGTTCCGCCGCTGAGCTCGAGCCCTCGTCAAGTTTTCTTTTGCCCTTGGCCTTGGTCTTCTCCTTCTCAAACTCTTCTTGGACTAGGCGTCTCCCCTCCTACAGATCCTCGGGTTCTTTTCCTTTGAGGAGTCTCTGCATTAGCTAGCCTTCATCAATCTCATTGACCTTCAATTGCTGCTTCTCATCCTCGATAATTGCATCCCATATGTTGGCAAGGGTAACGTGATAGTCTAGGATCCAAGAAATGTCTCGAGTTTCGATGACTTGGCCTAAGAAGTCGAATATCAGCTCCCCAAAACCTTCTATTTCTTTTTCAGCTTCGGCAAGCTTGTCAGCAGTGGTGGAAGCTGATTCAAGAATGCTGTTAGCATTAGTCTCAGTAAGAACCTCTCGCCCCTCAGCCTGAACAAGTTGGTCACTCAAGACCTCTTTTTCTTTCTCTGCAGCTGCAAGACTGTTTTTCAAGTCCGCTCTCTCCTTCTCCCAAGCAGCCTTCTCAGCATCAAAATGACTCTGCGCTGTCCTCAAATCAGCGTTGGCCATTCTAAGATCCTCTATTTCCTTTTTCAAAGATAATATTTCTTGGCTGTTAGAATCTAGCTCGCTACGAAAACGCTTCCTAGCTTCCTCCAATTCTGTCTTGTAGTTCTCTGCGTCTTGTTGAGCTAAAGCCTGTTGGGCCTGTGTATCCTCCAGTTTCTTTTCCATTTTGATCCTGGCCCTTTCATTATTCTCAATTCTCACCTTGGATCTGGCCGCATCCGTTTCTAGGTGACGGATGGCATTCGAAAGGTTAACGGCATGATTTTTCATTACCTCATACTGTTTGGCTACATGGCACACATATCCTATCACCTCAGTATCCTAGTCCTTGGGAATCGGCTCAAGATCCGGTACAAACGTCATCCTCTTAAATAAAATATCGGGGAATTCCTTGCGCAAGCGTGCCAATCTAGCCTGATTTTCGGGGCTATGGATAGCATCTCGTGCAACGAGACTGTCGGAGTCGTGATCGTCAGGAGAGACCAGAGCTTCTTTTCCCTTCTTCACGATCATGCCCTCGTCTTTATTTTTTTCCTATGACTCGCACTGTTTCTTCGAAGATTGGACGTGAGAAGGCGTAATTTTTGGAGGGGTTAAGTCCCTAGGAAGCTGCTTACCCCCAGCCGGTGGCAGCAGACGACTGTGAGGTTTCCCGGAACCATACCTGGAAGGAGACCGGGATCATGTAGGATAGGTTTGAGGAGGGTCGCAAGGCCGATAACTATCCCTCCCTCGACTATCACTGCGAGCAGGATTTGGATGAAGACTAGGTGTGCCTTCACGAAGGGAGCGATAAGAATAAGATCGTTTGCGAGTCATCTTCCCTGCAAGAGAAACAAGTAAAAATTAAAACCTTAAATACTGTTGGTATAAAAATGTGGGGTCAGACAGTGCATGTGATTTGTGCATCCCATATAATTCCCCCTAAACAGAGCAGTGCCCGAAGTTAGGCTCGTGTGGGTAGTTTCTCGTTCTTCAACTGGAGCATTTGTTTCCTCAGAGATAGGAAAAAATGGCTCCCCTTCGAAATCTTCCTGTGTATATACATCGTTGGGTATTGGAATCTTGTTCAATTCTTTAAATAACAGCTCCTCTGTTAAATCATCGGGAGCGGCAGGCTCAACCGGTAGAGAGGCCCTTGAGGAGGAACCCCTCGGAGAGGCTGGGATTTCCTTAAGCTTGTCAGCACGGGCCTCATCCCCTCTGTATACATTTAAATCTTCATCGTCTTGGTTAATCATTGGCGAAGGACTCTTACGAAGTTTAGTTGTCTTTGCTACCTGTGACGTTCCTTCTCCCTCGGCCGGGGGCACATATTTGTAAGGTTTGCCACACACGCCAAGTCCAAATCTTATATCTAGAAGGCGGTGCCTGTGAAGATTCTCGTCAGTAATACATTTCTTGATCCTTAGGAAGTCAGATTTGCTTTTCAGAAGAAGGGATAGTAGATTATTATACACTGAGCCTTCCGTCTTTGGAAAGGTGTGATCTGCATAGAGGAAAGAAGTATGTTAGCACTTCGATTTCTTAAACAGGTTATTCATTCAAAGGTTTAAAATTTACTTGATTTAAGCCATCTTCTCGCACACCCAGCCTGTCTCTTTATATAGAACCAATCAGCCTTGGGATCCCCTATGTTGTTGTAACCATCAGGCAAGACCTTCCTATTCGCTACCAACTCGAAGAAAGAAAAATTTGGGGTTGATGTAGAACGATGCTTGAAAAGGTAATAGAACTTCAAGTCTTTAAACGTGAGCTTAGTTTCCAGGATTTCCGCATACACGATGTATAACGTGTATAGGGCTGCGTAGGCATTGGGATGAAGCTGCATTGGAGCAATACGCAATCGTCTTAAGGTTTCAATGATGATTGGAGGAAACGGAGGAATAACGCCTACCCAGCACATGAGTCGGCTGACTGTCATATACCCTTTTGGAGCCAGATGAGGTCTACCTTCGCTTCCAGGTGTTCTCACATCGTCCCAGGGGATCCCGTGTTTCAAGCAGATTTTCTTAAGTTTTATGTCGTCTAGTTTGGAAGCTAAAGAGTCAGTGAATTTCTCTATTTCTAGTACACCAGGAATCTCATCGGGAGCTCGGTCATCCACTTCGGACTCCTCATCATGCGAGGTACTCTCAGATGAATCCTATTCTGTTTCTGCCTCATATTCGGATTCAGAGCCCTCACCCTGTGGGTTAATTGGAAGAACTTTGGGGCTGTGGTGCTCAGACGTCTCGGGATCCATCTCTGTTTCAGATCTTGAAGGGGAACGATTATCCGAAATTACTGTCTAGGCGAGTAAACATGAGAAATTAGAATATAATTACCCGTCCCCCGTGTGTGCAAGTGCAAGTGTGTGTTTGTGCATGCATAGGAAGAAAGCATAAAAGTTAACAAGATCATCGAGATATTAGTAGTTGTCCGTTGTTAAGTTATGCTGCTGATCAGTCTAGAAAGTTCGTCTTAAGGGCTCTAACCTAACTGTCCATTGATATATCAGAGTTGAGTTGCAGTGTTTATTTAACAAGTTCACGGGATCGTTCAGTATTTGGATCATGGTACATCATTGGATCGAGTATGGGGGTTCGAATCGAGGTATGTTTGCGGACCGTGAAGCAGGTATGGACTCGCGGCAGAAGCGTTAATTCATGAGAGTGCATCGCATCGGATTGGAAACCAGATCGGGTCGCTATAACATCCACAGCTTACCACCACGATCCGATCCTCTCTCCAACTACTACTCCTTCCATTTACTCCCACCATGATCCGCTCCCTTGCCACTCTCCACGAATCAATGCTCCCTCTTTTCCACGACCCAGTACGACCCGCTCCTACTACCTCGATCCGACCCAAGACTGCTCTTCTACTCCTCTCTTTGCTTTCACCATTGTTGCGACTCAAACCTCATTTACGACCCGACTTGGCCAACTCCTCCTTCCTCTCTTCTCTTTCTCCTCATCCGTGAACTCGAATAGCTGAACCCATTACCCATCGTTACCTCCGCAAAATCCGATGCCTTCGTCTTTATCATAGCCGTGTAGATGAAAACTGAATGAAAATAAAGGGAGCGAGAGAGAAGTCGAAAGGGATGCAACATAAGTTTAATGCCGTTACCTTTTTTGTTATAGGAAATACTTGATTGTTTGGAAACCTAAATTAGGGTTTTGGAGTTGGAGCGTGAAGAGAGCGGCGGCCAGCAAGAAGAAGAAGAAAGGGAAAGAAAGGGGGGTCCGGTTTATATAGCCAAAACCCGCGACCGTTAATATTCCATTTTTTGTCCCATACGGACCGTGGGCCTAAGCGGGTCACGGAACCAAGTCCAGCAAAAAAAAAGAGAAGAAGAGGGAAGCCCATCGTGTTTCGTGAGGGAAGCACGAATGGCCACCAACCCGAAACGAATCCCTCGTCTCGCGAACCATGGGGCGTTTCGGCGATCCAACTCGATAAACAAATTGTTGAGATTGAAGATTCATAAACATTTAAAGACTCACAAAATTACCTGGCAATTTGCAATAAAGTCTTCGAAAACTCCAGAGATGAGAACTATCAAGTGAATAAGGAAATAGTTGAAGATCTAGCTGGATATTTATACCGGTCAAAGAAAGCAACTTTCTGAAGTAACATGACATTTCAGACAGACGCGACCACTGATTCGCATCTCCCTATGAAAAGACGTCTATGCGATTTCGAAGCATGTTCCATCCTCGATAAAACATACTTCGAGGGGGCAAAATGTTGGCTTGCTTTCTGACCAAGCCACCAAGGTCTACACACACGAAGAAAATGTGGAATTTCACTCCTCTAGCCGTCGAAGACCCGATCGGATCGCCCTACCTCACCGCAATCACGATCGCCCCATGTCTCGCGATCCGATCTGTCCAACACTAGCTCGACCCGATCGAATTCCAAAAGCCAAAAAATGAAGACCACGAACTGTTCAACCACGATCCGAAATGTATGGATCTCGCGACACCTGTCCACAATGGCTAATTTGAAAATTTCTTCATCAAGATACGAACCAATCCGAGATCCTCGGGATGTGTGCCACATATGACCGCGATCCGTCTGAAGAAATAAACTATAAATAGCCCAGAACTTGGCATTTTTAAGGATCTTTTGGCAATTAAGAGATCTTACTCCACCATTATCATATCTCCATTATTTTTACTTAGAGTTATCCTGAAATTATTGAGAGAATCATAATTGTGAGAGGGAGATCGAGTGAAACTATTGATTGTACTTGCACTCAGCATATAATCAATTACATATAAAGTGGACGTAGGCTCGTTAACGCCGAACCACTATAAATCTCGTGTTTTTTCTGCTTTTTCTTTATATTCTAGTTATAATTCTTTGTAGATCAGAACAACTCGGGTGTTAGACCCAATTTTGGATCTAACAATAAATGAAATATGTCATTTAGTTATATTCATATTTGTAAATAAAATATGTCATTTAGTTAGAGACATGTTATGTTAGATAAAAATATCATTTTTGTTAAAAAATGTTATTCTAGATAAAATGTCATGTTAGGATTAAATTGTCAATTTAGTTAAAATTGTCATTATACATAAAAATGTCATGTCAGGATTAAATTTTTAATTTAGTTAAAATTGTCATTCGAGGTAAAAATGTCATGTTAGAATAAATTGTCAATTTAGATAAGAATGTCATGTTAGAAGAAAATGTCATTTATTTAGAATAATGATTTGTCAAATGAATACGTCATTTGTTTAGGATAATGCATTGTGAAATAAAAATGTCATCATGGTAGACAAGGATAAATATAATTCCTTGTCAAAATATATGTTTTACTGGAATTAAATTATAAATATTTATTTATAATTTAAATAGTGGAAATTGGTTATATTTATTAACGAATGATGTATGTGTATAAACTGTTGTTGTTTGGAAACCCCACACAGGTACTTGGATGATATTTGATATACACTAGTCCCAATATTTAATTAATTGTCAATCAGTGGATTAACAGTCTGTGATGAGCGTTATTTATTTTAATGCTCACACAGTGGTAAAACTTCACTCTGGATCTAAATGTATTGTTGAATGACTATTTATCATTATTGTTATATACATGCGATGTATGAAATCCATATAACTAAAATTATATGGTAATTGATTGAATCGCATTCCGATTCAGAATGATTTAAATAAAGAATATTCAAAAATAAATAATCCTTTAAATAAATAATATTTTTAAATAACGAATAGTTTAAAATAATATTCAGTGGAGAATAAAATTATGATTTTTGATGTCCATTTCTGGATGGACACAAAAATATAAAAATATGAAGTCGAGTTAAGTAGCAAATGCCATTTTAACCCGAATGGATTTATCTATCGATTTTATTTCATTTTATAATGAATATCGAAAAGTAGTGATTTTAAAATCTAATATTTTGAAAATATTAATATTTTAATATGATACAAAGATATAGAATATTCAATTTTGATTTAAAACCAAAATTGAAGTTGAAATCGTTTTAAAACAAATTCATAAATATTTTATAAATACATTTTAAAAGGAAATCGAAGATATATATAATATATATATTTATTTATTTAATGGCCTGAATAGAACGCGCTGTGCAGCGACCGTTCGCGAATTTCGACCATTAACTTCAAATTTATGTAACGGGAGATCCGACCGTCAGATTCTCCTAAAACCAGAACTTAGGTTCGTATCGAAAAGAGCTTTCCAATGAAATAAGAGTTTTGAAATTTAATAGTGGATTTGGAATTATGTCCAAATCAAATTTGAAAAAGGTCGTTATGGTTGCAGTTCGGTGGCCGTTATTGGAAACCGACTGTATGGGCCTGAATAAAATTATTAAAAATATGTAAAAATTATGTAAAATCATAATTAATGATTTGGAAAGATTTTGGATGAAAAATTCCATATTTGAAAAGATAAATATATTTTTTTATCGAAATGAACTAGTTATTAATTAGAATAGATCATTAAATTAAGATTTAATGAAGTTTCCAATTAATTAATATTTAATTGGAATTAAACAAATAAATTGGATTTTCGGTTGTCATGAACTGTAACACCCCACTCCCGCTATAGTCACTCACTAAGGGAATGCCATAGCATCGGTGGACTATTTTAGTGAATATAGAACAGAAAAATTACAACAAGACAGATATAAATAGTACTTGAAATTTAAAACATCATCTCATAACAGCGGAAGTAAAACATGTCTGGTTACATCATAAAACCACAATGAAAGTCAAGTACAATATCCATCAAAATAAAGAAGTACATAATCCCACTCTCATACAATAGCCATGACAAAAGAAAAGATAACTGGGTAACTGGAGCTTTACATCTATCCAAGCTCCTAAAGACTGGAACAACAATCCGATCAAGCTCCACTAGTGCTAGGATCCACCGTAGGACCTGAGGGTTGGGAAAAAGATAAAAACAACGGGGTCAGACATAAGTCTGAGCGAGTCCTATAACTTTAACAATACAATCGTTAAAGTAACCAGAGAAGACATAAACTGATATACGGTAACTAATGGGGATGAATGGCTACACTGAGCAGTCAACTAAACTAAGATAAACGATAAAGACGCATCTTCCCTTCCAAAGGTAAATTACTAAACTGCACCACACCAGTCATTCCTAACTTAAAGGTTGATCCCACCCATGGACTTATAAAATTAACTTAATAGTTCTCGCGTACCCCTAGGAGACTAAGTAGACGCCACGGGGCCCTACAATCCACTAGGTGTACACACTACTCCCCATTCGATCGGCTCCCTAACGTAGATACCCGTGCTGGCCCCACCGTGGGGTGTACCATTCCCCAATGTGGCAACCTGATAAAATTAACGGTGCACGGCTTATATCTACACGATGCAACAACGTCTTATTTACCAGCCCGGGTCCACACACGCATATGAAACCCGTTGGTCATGCGTTGCCACCGCTAACCCATTTTGGCCTCTTATAGTCAAGCCCAATATGCGTGTCCCGTCACTCTACTAGAGTCGAGCCCACTAAGATACGTTTGGGATATTGGTTGAAATGGGCCCCCAGCACAAGCCATCCCCCTAAGCTTGGCCCACACACTAGTGTTTCCCACTTAACCCTTTAATCATGTTTAATTACATGTTTCTCTTTGGTTAAGTATTCTAATCGTATTTTCTATTGCCACCCAAGGCAACCCACTAGATTCCTCATGCCACCCAAGGCACCCACTTAACCCCTCATGTCCCTCTTCATGCTAATATGGTTAAGTGTTTCTTAATTAATTAATTAATTAAGATCATGACCTCATAAAGACCTCTCACATTAGACCGTCTTTTATGACTGCTGGATATGCCGGTTGGGTCCGGGCAGCCTTACGTCATAAAAAGGGTCTAACCTCGTGTCTTTACTTTAATCACGTATTTAATTTGTGCCTAAGACCTCTCACATTGGGCTAACATTTGTAGCAACTGGTTAAGCCGGTTGGGTCCGGGCAGTTTTACGCTACAACTGAGTCCAACCTCGTGTCTTAGTCGATTAATTACACCTAATTAATCACCCTCCTAATTTATATTAATTATCCCTAATTAATTAATCATGTTTTCCAGAATATGGGTAGACCTAACTCAATAGGTAAATTCCCAACTCCGTAGTGTGGGTACACCTAACTTAATAGGCAAATTCCCAACACATAGTATGGGTACACCTAACTAAATAGGCAAATTCCCATACTATGTTCATTTATTTTATGTTATGCATAATTATATTAATTTCACACAATCTTATTAACATATGCATTTAATTAACCCCATCGTTCCCACGTGATTTCGTTCTCATGACATAACATATATAAAAGGTGTCAACTTGCATATGTATGAACATGTTTCAAAGGTGCCATCTTGCATATTAACAAACACATAACTTGCATATGAACTTGCACAACATGTCACATAACTTGCATATAATCTTGTATAACATGTCACATAAACTTACATATTAACAAATACATGACTTGCATATAATATGTCACATAACTTGCATATGAACTTGCATAACATACTTGCATATAAACTCATAAACTTGCATATGAACTTGCATAACATACTTGCATATGAACTCATAAACTTGCATATGAACTTGCATAACATACTTGCATATAAACTCATAAACTTGCATATGAACTTGCATAACATACTTGCATATGAACTCATAAACTTGCATATGAACTTGCATAACATACTTGCATATGAACTCATAAACTTGCATATGAAGAAACATACAACTTGCATAGTTATCATACATGTAACTTGCATATTAACATACATGTAACTTGCATATTAACATACATGTAACTTGCATATTAACATACATGTAACTTGCATATTGACATATGATCACAAAGCACAAAACTTGCATAACCCACATAAATTAGCAAACTAACATCATGTCATATGACTTAAAACCCATTAATCCCCAAACAAAACCATATGATCTCATCATATCTCATCTACTTAGTTTAGCAATTGATCATTAGAGTGATAGAAACTCACAACTAGCAAATTTGCACTCCAAATGAAGAAGATTAAGATGCTTAGAATGGATTAGAGGTTGATTAGAGAGTGATTAGCTTGCAACCCTCTTCATAAATTAGTGGAGGCTCCTTCTAAGATTTAATTTGGCGGCATGTAGCCCTCAATTCTATTTTTAGTATGGATTAGGGTAGGTTTAGGGTGTATTTATAGATTAGGTGAGTGTTTTAGGCCCTTAGATTAACCCTAGATTAGATTAGGACCCTTAGATTTCGGAAATCTCTAGAACACAGCCCAAGACTCAACCAAAAACCAGATCTGGTGCACCCATATCAACAGGGCCGACACCCTGTGTCGACACCCCTGTCGACAGGGCTGTCGACACCCCTGTCGACATGCCTGTCGACACCCCTGTCGACATGCCTGTCGACACCCCTGTCGACATGCCTGTCGACACGGGGCTAGGCGGGAACTTTCCCGCCACCTCCGCTTTTGGCTCCAATCCTGTTTTAAAACTGAATTTTAAATCTGTTTTTAACTTTGAATTTTATGAAAACTTCTTTGGGCCTTAACTGGGTCATACGGACTCCGATTTACAAAATTTCGGACTCTATTCTGCGTATTTTTCCGAGACAAACGCAATGACGCAGCCCGTTTCCCCTGATTCTCATATCTGAGATTAATTATACTTTAATTACTAACCATTAGTGTTAATTGAAATTCGGGGTGTTACATTCTCCCCTACTTAAAGGATTTCGTCCTCGAAATCTCTAAGTCAAGAAGAACGTATCCTACCAACCAAACAACCATCTACTAAACCATCAACCACAAGCAACCATTATCCTTAGAAACTTCTAATGATGTATGAACATATGCAGAAAGTGTGTGTATATGTCCGTATACTAATGCAAAATCAGGCGGTCTACTGATTCAGTCGACCTCCTTAATGCAAACCATGATAGTGCCATGCATCCAATATGTATGTGAAACCCTATTGACACATACAATTTCTATATGCGTGCACAACCATACACAAAAATGCATCATCCACATGATAACACAGCCATGATACATCCATCAATCTAACTACCACATCCATTTATGCGATATGCAACATGAAGTGACTGAGCCGATCTAGTGCCTAATGTGTGTGTATATGCATCCACGAGCAACCACTAGCAAACACTTGCATCCACTTGCATCCATCAACCATAACATGTCTCAAACACATGTTTCAACCATAGGTTTACCCTATCTAAAGGTCAAACAGTACTAACGAGAGGACATACTAAAGATAAGATAAGTACTAGACAAGTGATAAAGGAGAAGTTAAAAGACATACTCTCAAAAAGAAATGGATACAAAGAACGCATCTTCGCTTCCGTCTCCCAAGTAGCATTGCTTTCGTCGTCTCCCCATTGCACTTTAACTAGCTGAACTTCTCTGTTCCTCAACTTCCTAGTTTCTGACCCAAGGATGCGAGTAGGAGCTCGTCGAATCGTCGCATCACGCTCTACCTCCACATCTCTAAGCAAGCTCGGCTCTACCACCTCTGCGGTCTCATGTAGGCACTTCCTCGGATGTGATACATGGAATACATCATGAACACCACTAAGTCTGTCGGGCAACTCCACCCTATATGCCATCCGTCCAATCCTTTCCTTAATAGGAAACGGCCCAACAAACCTCGGTGCTAACTTCCCAACGGACCCAAAGCGAACAACATTTCTCAACGGAGATACTTTGACAAAAACCATGTCCCCAACCTCAAACTCAAGATCCGTCCTTCTCCGATCCGCATAAGATTTTTGTCTATCTTGCGCTGTTTTCATCCTTCTTCGAATCAAATCAATCTTCTCTGAAGTCTCTCTAACCATATCTGGCCCAAGCAAGATCTTATCCGTAGATTCCCACCAACATGTAGGAGATCGACAAGGCCTTCCATAAAGAGCTTCAAAAGGTGCCATACCAATACTGGACTGAAAGCTGTTATTGTATGTGAACTCCACCAAAGGAAGATGTTCTTCCCATGTACCTCCAAAATCCAAGATACAAAGCCTCAAGAGATCTTCTAAGATACGGTTCACCCTCTCGGTCTGACCGTCCGTCTGAGGATGATATGCGGTGCTCAAACACAACTGAGTCCCTACCGCCTCTTGCAAACTTCTCCAAAACTCACTAGTGAAGATAGGATCTCGATCACTCACAATGCTGGATGGTACGCCATGCAATCTAACAATCTCTCTAACATAGACTGAAGCAAGCCATGGAGCGGTCCTCTTACTCTTCACGGGTATAAAATGGGCACTCTTTGTAACGAACCGGGATTTTCGACTCCGAAAATCAACATCAAACTACCATGTTGACCATTCAGACATCGAACATTCCAGATCATTAATAGAAAGAAGTTAGAGGATGAGAATAGATAAGATAGAAATATTAGAATAGAAGAAGAAGAAACACCACAACACAGAGTCTCACATCGCAGCAGAACAAAATATAATATAGAAATAAATCTTTATTGAGAACCTTTGAAATACTTACAATATCAGAGTACACATCTGGACAGTGATAATAATCTGTCCTCACACAGCGGAATAGTAATATCGTACGTCTGGACTCTTCCAGCTCGTCTCTTCACAGCAGTCGATAACCTGAACCTGTACAACCCGGTCTAATCCGAGCATTTACAAAACACCGGGTCAGTCTGGTGAACCAGAGTGAGATAAACTCGCACAGTAATAAGGGTGAATCATCCAATCATGATTTTAAAGTTCAAAACCTTTTCAAAAAGAAAAGGATAATCGTAAGACCAAATCCACACATAAACACGGACGGTTTTTACCTTACGATAACCCAAAACAGTTTTGAAACCAATATCTTGTCTGATATTATAATAATGTCTAAATACAAGTAAATATCAATCTAGTGGAACGCTTGCATCTCACGCTCCACATATATAGTATACAATCAAAAACCACGGGCGCTTATTGTAGATTTGATTCCAACTTGACAAGGTATGGGTCTACCTTCCGATAGTGTATCTCTAGAGACGAATACACTGGGTTCAACAAGAACTTCTTGCAACCCGGCCCTCACATGACCGACCACTCATTTCGCTTGAGAGTATCGAATGTATATCACCGACGGTTGGGATCAGCAACCGTCTCCCGACAAGGGACAACATCGAAACATAGATTTAAGAAAAACAAATAGGACTTCCTCTAGATAGGTGATCATACACCCTAATGGGAGCGACCCACATAGCCATGCTGCCTGCCCGATTTTTGTCATTTCCCGGTTAATGAGGCTTGAGGCCAGAATTAACTCTTGACATCTGGTCGTCATTCACTTTGAATGCCACATCGTCAGATCCGTCAGATATCACTAATTGATATCCACAAAAATACTCTAGCTGGAAGCTAAGAGAGCGGCAATTCTCCGCCAACAACCATAGCACGTTTGAAGAAATCAACGTACGTGATCCTTTGGAAATACTCTGTCAGACACTCGTCCATATACGTCATCCAGGAACAGGATGAACCGAAGGTACTCTCCTGCCGCATCCATATAGGAATCACCCCATGGATCAGTAGCGAGAAGTCCTTGCAACCCGTAGATTCCAACTACGACAGAATCACAGTTTATCTCTGCTTGCCAGGCAAAGAACATTAGTGGTCCTTCCGTTTATGAAGATCCACGGTCTTCAATGCTCCGTCTCGATCATCTTCTGAGATCTTCACGTATTTGTTGGTCGGAATGGTTTTCGAATATAAATTCGATCCCGGTCTTTCCATACCAACAATCGTATTGGGAGGGTTTGATAGTCGGTGTTTTAACTATCAAAATATACAGTGTTTCAATCATGACACTCCAATGAGTTCATTGGTTCAGTATTCAACATCACTTGGCCTTTGATAAACTAATTTCCTTTTTGTTAAATTGAAATTTCAAATTCTTTTAATATTCAAAAATACGATATTTGAATAACTCTAATTGATTAATTAACATTCGTCTTAACTCCATTCGCTTGACTCTAGATCACAGCGATCACAATGGTTACGCCTGATTCCCTCAGGAAACATCCGACCGCCGTAGGCTATCTGCAGCCCTGCGAATTACGCTAGCAGTCGTACGAAATGGCAACTTAGCCGAATAATTATGTTTGGCTAATTCTATCTCAAATAACTATATTCAATTTCCCATTTTGAAATTTCATTTAAAATTCTCCTTTTTACTAGATCTCGTTTTCAAATAACGTTAATGTAAAATTAACGTCTTAACACTTTGAAACTCACTTAAAACCTCTGGTTTATAATAAACCCTTTTAACCGTAATCTCCTTTCACTTAATTCATATAATTGAGTACGTTTATTTCCTTTCACCATTCAATTGGCTTGCATCTCACATTCGGTAACTTTTTAAATGAATTCCCATTTAAAAACATATTCCTAACTTTATCATTAATTAAAATGATAACTTATTTCAAACATTAATTACTTTAGTAGTTAATCCCTTTATTATCTAAATTAACTACTAAATCCCTTTTTAAATTCCTATTTAAATTCAAACAGTATTCATTTAACTATTTTTAGTCAAAACACATTAACTTGATAAACAATTCTAATTCCAAACGGTCGATTTAATTAACTCAAAAACTTGATTACCTCATTAACCGATCTCAACAATCCTCGCTTTAAATTAATTAAAAATATAATTAATTTAAATAAATTCTAATTATTTGTTTTCTTTACAAAACAATGATCAAAGTTTAACCCTTTCAATTCATTTCTTATCTTCATACTTGAAAACCCGATTAACATCAGCATATACTTTATAAAATAAACCAACCATAAATCAAGGTCTTAAATAAATAAAATATTTATTTAATTTCCTTTTATACTTTATTCAAATAATATATTTCAAAATCTGAGTCCAGATATAAAATAAACTTTATAACTTCACTTTTATCGACTCACCTAACGGTGAATCCATATCTATAAACCGATTGATTTTTAAAGGCCATATTCTGCCAAACACTTAACCAATATCACCTATTGGTTTAAACCAAACAGATGTTGAATATTCAGTCAATACTCAACCATCAAATCAATCACACAAACAGATCAGTTCATATATGATAATATGAAAATAGATAAAACATTTTGAGGGATCCGGTTGGGTCCCTCCAACCTGTTCTTCCCTGTAATCAAATGGTTTTCTCAAATCAGACGGTTCAGTTTTGTTTAACTGATAAACTAAATAATGACCATTTATCATTAACCATAAGCAATTCAAACAATTCAACCATTTAAAACATGTTTATAAATAAACATGACCAACCAAGGTGAGTTACCTTTATTGGAACCAATCGTTAAAAATAACGATTTGATATTTGACTGAAATTAAACACAGTTTAATTTCATCGGTTAAATCAACAAACAAATGTATAACTAGCAAACAGTTAATCATTGGCAAGCAGAGCACACAAAATAAAAATACCCAATTTATATAAAATATAAAAAGGGTAACTGAGTGAGTTTAACTCACCTTGAGTTGCGTTGTTATAATAACAACTGATTTGATTAAATTAAACTCGCGTTTAATTTAACTGGGATCTCCAGCTGCATCCTACTGTGTCCGTTTCTATTCCAGAATGTAAATCTCATTCATACAGTCCCGACACCGCTTGTTGTGTTCCATTCTGTCAGCGCATGTATGAAATATTAATATCATAAGTATATGTTAAGAACTTAAATTAATTTCCCTAATTTCCTTAATTAAACTCTTTATTCATTAATCACAAATTACTTGGGTTAATTACGTTGATTTAGGGAACTTAAACAAGGCCGACTATTCACTACTTCAGACAAAACGAGGCCGACTCCCTTTCACATTTTGATTTCCTTCCTTGTCAATTACCTGAACATTAACAGGAATAAATTTAACGGTTTTTGATCTATATAATCATCACTTAATTCAAAAGTAAATAAATTAAATAAGGACGGTTGTTTACTTTCGTTTGTTTCCTTCCTTTCGTTCTTTTCCTTTATGATATACGAACTGGCTCAATTCTTCTATTTCATGAAAAGCCATAGCACCCATCAATCCCCTTATCAACTGCTCCGTCCTCTTTTCTTATTTCCCATTTGTTCTAATTCTGTCATCCCGCGATGTATAGCTGCGTTGAATCCATGGTATTAGTTAATAAGTTTTGTATAATAATTATAATAAGTCCTTCGTTTTAAATATTCACCGTGACCAATTTTTATACCCAAATTATTGTGCAAATGGATCAGCAAATCCCTTAGAGTCTTCTTCATTGTCTTGCTCAAATCGTTCCAGGTGAACGCTGAAATCATTTGCCGCATTCTTAAGAACAAAGGCTGACCCTCCTCCTTAACAAGCACAGCCCCAATCCCTCCTGTCAAGTTCAACGCCAATCGCTTCATAAAACATCGGATGGTTTCTGTTTAGGGTCCTCATCGTATTCTTCATCTGACACAAAATCCACATCCCCTTGACCTCATCGCGCCCCTCCAGGAGTTCACCAAACTCCCATCTGTCACCGCCGGAAGAAGCAGCGCCAACCCGATGACCTCCGCCTCATATACCATCGTTCCCACTGCCTTTAAACATTCACCGACTTCAGCAAGCTACCTCAGCAACCACCCGTGATTGGAGCACCATCAGGAGGCAGAAATCAGCGCACCTCACTCCCCTTCCTTATCGCCTGGACCGCCGTGTGACTCAGCCTCCTCCTTGCTCCCGAGACTGAGCTTAAGATCGGTGGGTTTTAGCTCCAGATCCTGACTAATGACACCACTAACACCCATCTCCACCGGTCAAGATGTTTTATATTTTTAAAACAGAATGGTTTGCGTTTTTATTTAATATTTTGGGTTTGGGTTTCATTTTGATGCTGCTGGAAATGAGGTTCTGAAGACAAGAGCTTCGTAGAAAAATGGGTTCGGTTTGCTCACTGAGAGGTAGAAAAATGAAATAAGGCAGCATCCTATTTTATAGTGGAAAGATACGTGGGGTTTACGTTTACTTGGGAGTTACGTTTGGAGGAAGTGTGGTTGCCAAGCTGTCGGTTGTGTACAGCGCAAGGATGTGTGTACGTTGGTGATTTGATAACACAAAACAGTGGCTATATATAGGCTTGTCGGTGAAAAGAAGTTCCATTCTCAGTATAGGGTGCGGTACAATGTGGTTGACCCGATACCGTATATTAGGGTAGTGACTAGGTTATGGTATTTATATAGTGATATTTTAATAAAATATTATCTCACGAAACTTCAACCCGAAGTAGTTGATAAAAACCACCACAATTCATTTCTATCTACTGATAAAAATGCTAATCTTAGTGTAAAAAGATATTCCGGATCCAATGGGACAAGTTTCGTCGAAATCCGACATCGTATGAAAATTTTTCCTTTATGAAACCAGAAATGAACACGCGTTTAATTTTTCCACGGTCACCAGATAAATCGAATCAACTTGAGACTGCGAACATCGACAATAACTTTTCGATACGAACCCAATGGCACTAATTTCGTCGCATTCTGAGACTGTTGCCCCGGTAGGCTGTTTTTACCTCGAACCGCCCTACCCTTTTTAACGCCAAATTTCTCGATCTCTAAAAATAACAAACTATATACATATCCTGACTCTAATCGACGATACGAACTCAACGGAACTGGTTTCGTGGCCTAATTCGATCATCTGCTCAAGTTATGCCCAAATATCCTTTTATTTATGTTAATACGCGCTATAGAAATTTAACGGGCGTTTATGGTTGCTGTGGTCACATACGATATCGGTTTTCCACGCAATTCACCACCGTACAATAATTTAGCGATACGGTTCTAATGAAACTGGTTTCATCGAAATCTGAGTCCGTTTGCAAAACGGCTACTTTAACGGCCTATAATTTAATAACGATTTTCCATAGCGACTATTTCAAAATTTGATTTGGCCATAACTCGCAATCTATAACACGAAATCTGGATTTTTCTCTTTCATATGAAAATTATCGCCAATACGGCTTCAACGTGTCTTGTTTCACAGAAATCCGACTTATATCGAATCCTGTATCCTCAGTTGAAGTTCAAAACTTCATTTCACGAACTGCACGCCATTTTCAAGCTCGATTTATATTATATATATAAATTAAAACGTTCAACTTTGTTTTTAATAACGAATTAAATATTAAATTTCATTATATTCCCAATATGATATTTAAAATAAATAAATAAATTAAATTAAATATTTGACGGCCAAAAATGCGGGTCGTTACATTCTTCCCCCCTTAAAATAATTTCGTCCTCGAAATTGCTAAGGTAAGAAAGAACGTTATAACTCATTAATTTCCAATCTAATTTTAGATTAAATTAGAAACCAATTCCATACAGTAAATAAATATTTTCAAAAGTATTGAAAATTTTCTAACACATTAAATTTCCGAAAAATTTCGCCAGCACCTCCTCTGTACGGCTCAATCGGTACAACTACAACTCGCCTTTCTAGGCCTTCTCCAATCCAAAAGAAAATAAAACAGCCAAGCGACTTGCCAAATAGGCTCATAAATCACCAAACCCATATAAAAATAAACGTGTACCTTTTTGTCGGGCATATCATTATATCATCTCCGTCTGCTACCTTGCCACCATTTACAAATGCATTTCCGAACAAAATTCCAATTTTATCCTCAAACCAAATCCTTCACACGTCTAAGCCAAATCTCATTCTTAACTCAATTTCCATCCATTCTCAATTTCAACTCTTAACTTACCAGTCCAATACCATCTTAGATTCCTGTCTCCCAATTCAAAATCTGATTCCACTCGATATATTATATCTCGATTACATTGGTTTTAATTCAATTCATATTTGTGTTCACGGGTTTCTATTTAATTTTCATTTTGCCTTTGTTCAAACAATTTTCCTGGGAGTTTTTAAACAGTTCATCACTTTCAAAAATCAAATATTCCTTTTTAGGATTCAAAACAACTTGTTTTTTTCCTCAAAGCAATTCAAAACAAGATTTTTGGTAGTAATCCGTCACTTAGAACTCGGAAATGAACACTGATGATGTGGCCAGCATCCTCAGAGTTACTTCCCAGCTATCAAAGTGAGTTCAATACTATATCCCTTATCAAAATCAGTTTTAAACACTTTCACTTTGAAATCTATTTCAAAATATCCTTTCCAAGGCTTGTAAAACAATTTTAAAATCTCCCAGGATCTTAAATTCCTCATATATTTAACCCAATTTCATTTGTTAACACTTTTCCCACATTTAGGAATTTTAATTCCAATTCTGATTTAAATTTCAGATTTACTTCATCTGATTCCATATATTATATTGATATGAATTCTGGTTGGTTATTTATATAACCATTTCAATTTTAAATCAACCAACACAACCAATATATACATTATAATAATTTTAATATATATACCTTGTTTATATCAAAATATATTTCAGGTAAAAATTTCCATTTACCCTCTTTCAAAAATATACTGTGTCGAATTATTCTATTCAAGAGTTTAGAAACACTTATCGACACAGTTTGCTTTACTGTATCGACCAGAATTCATAAACTACTCGACAAACCAATCAACACAATATAAACAGTTTTTACAACAATTTACAAATACACGCTCATATATATACACTCAAACTCAATCTAGGGTATTACTAACCCCATCTCTACTGAGTCACGCCACAGAGCCAAGGTACTTACTTAACCTTAAGCTCTGATACCACTGTAACGACCCCGGGATTCGAGTAGGCTTTTCAACCATCCTCTCCTCCCTCGGCACTGGGCTAACCTCCCAGCGTGGCTTACAGAGATACCTCAGAACTGCTTTTACGGCCAGCCTCTCGACTCGACCAACCCACATTGTCGGGAGATGTAGGGGTAAGAGTCTCCCGTTCGCCACCAAACGCGAAGCGAGAACCCCCTATCATCCGTACCAATTAAGCAACCAGCTCTGATACCACTGTAACGAACCGGGATTTTCGACTCCGAAAATCAACATCAAACTACCATGTTGACCATTCAGACATCGAACATTCCAGATCATTAATAGAAAGAAGTTAGAGGATGAGAATAGATAAGATAGAAATATTAGAATAGAAGAAGCAGAAACACCACAACACAGAGTCTCACATCGCAGCGGAACAAAATATAATATAGAAATAAATCTTTATTGAGAACCTTTGAAATACTTACAATATCAGAGTACACATCTGGACAGTGATAATAATCTGTCCTCACACAGCGGAATAGTAATATCGTACGTCTGGACTCTTCCAGCTCGTCTCTTCACAGCAGTCGATAACCTGAACCTGTACAACCCGGTCTAATCCGAGCATTTACAAAACACCGGGTCAGTCTGGTGAACCAGAGTGAGATAAACTCGCACAGTAATAAGGGTGAATCATCCAATCATGATTTTAAAGTTCAAAACCTTTTCAAAAAGAAAAGGATAATCGTAAGACCAAATCCACACATAAACACGGACGGTTTTTACCTTACGATAACCCAAAACAGTTTTGAAACCAATATCTTGTCTGATATTATAATAATGTCTAAATACAAGTAAATATCAATCTAGTGGAACGCTTGCATCTAACGCTCCACATATATAGTATACAATCAAAAACTACGGGCGCTTATTGTAGATTTGATTCCAACTTGACAAGGTATGGGTCCACCTTCCGATAGTGTATCTCTAGAGACGAATACACTGGGTTCAACAAGAACTTCTTGCAACGCGGCCCTCACATGACCGACCACTCATTTCGCTTGAGAGTATCGAATGTATATCACCGACGGTTGGGATCAGCAACCGTCTCCCGACAAGGGACAACATCGAAACATAGATTTAAGAAAAACAAATAGGACTTCCTCTAGATAGGTGATCATACACCCTAATGGGAGCGACCCACATAGCCATGCTGCCTGCCCGATTTTTGTCATTTCCCGGTTGATGAGGCTTGAGGCCAGAATTAACTCTTGACATCTGGTCGTCATTCACTTTGAATGCCACATCGTCAGATCCGTCAGATATCACTAATTGATATCCACAAAAATACTCTAGCTGGAAGCTAAGAGAGCGGCAATTCTCCGCCAACAACCATAGCACGTTTGAAGAAATCAACGTACGTGATCCTTTGGAAATACTCTGTCAGACACTCGTCCATATACGTCATCCAGGAACAGGATGAACCGAAGGTACTCTCCTGCCGCATCCATATAGGAATCACCCCATGGATCAGTAGCGAGAAGTCCTTGCAACCCGTAGATTCCAACTACGACAGAATCACAGTTTATCTCTGCTTGCCAGGCAAAGAACATTAGTGGTCCTTCCGTTTATGAAGATCCACGGTCTTCAATGCTCCGTCTCGATCATCTTCTGAGATCTTCACGTATTTGTTGGTCGGAATGGTTTTCGAATATAAATTCGATCCCGGTCTTTCCATACCAACAATCGTATTGGGAGGGTTTGATAGTCGGTGTTTTAACTATCAAAATATACAGTGTTTCAATCATGACACTCCAATGAGTTCATTGGTTCAGTATTCAACATCACTTGGCCTTTGATAAACTAATTTCCTTTTTGTTAAATTGAAATTTCAAATTCTTTTAATATTCAAAAATACGATATTTGAATAACTCTAATTGATTAATTAACATTCGTCTTAACTCCATTCGCTTGACTCTAGATCACAGCGATCACAATGGTTACGCCTGATTCCCTCAGGAAACATCCGACCGCCGTAGGCTATCTGCAGCCCTGCGAATTACGCTAGCAGTCGTACGAAATGGCAACTTAGCCGAATAATTATGTTTGGCTAATTCTATCTCGAATAACTATATTCAATTTCCCATTTTGAAATTTCATTTAAAATTCTCCTTTTTACTAGATCTCGTTTTCAAATAACGTTAATGTAAAATTAACGTCTTAACACTTTGAAACTCACTTAAAACCTCTGGTTTATAATAAACCCTTTTTACCGTAATCTCCTTTCACTTAATTCATATAATTGAGTACGTTTATTTCCTTTCACCATTCAATTGGCTTGCATCTCACATTCGGTAACTTTTTAAATGAATTCCCATTTAAAAACATATTCCTAACTTTATCATTAATTAAAATGATAACTTATTTCAAACATTAATTACTTTAGTAGTTAATCCCTTTATTATCTAAATTAACTACTAAATCCCTTTTTAAATTCCTATTTAAATTCAAACAGTATTCATTTAACTATTTTTAGTCAAAACACATTAACTTGATAAACAATTCTAATTCCAAACGGTCGATTTAATTAACTCAAAAACTTGATTACCTCATTAACCGATCTCAACAATCCTCGCTTTAAATTAATTAAAAATATAATTAATTTAAATAAATTCTAATTATTTGTTTTCTTTACAAAACAATGATCAAAGTTTAACCCTTTCAATTCATTTCTTATCTTCATACTTGAAAACCCGATTAACATCAGCATATACTTTATAAAATAAACCAACCATAAATCAAGGTCTTAAATAAATAAAATATTTATTTAATTTCCTTTTATACTTTATTCAAATAATATATTTCAAAATCTGAGTCCAGTTATAAAATAAACTTTATAACTTCACTTTTATCGACACACCTAACGGTGAATCCATATCTATAAACCGATTGATTTTTAAAGGCCATATTCTGCCAAACACTTAACCAATATCACCTATTGGTTTAAACCAAACAGATGTTGAATATTCAGTCAATACTCAACCATCAAATCAATCACACAAACAGATCAGTTCATATATGATAATATGAAAATAGATAAAACATTTTGAGGGATCCGGTTGGGTCCCTCCAACCTGTTCTTCCCTGTAATCAAATGGTTTTCTCAAATCAGACGGTTCAGTTTTGTTTAACTGATAAACTAAATAACGACCATTTATCATTAACCATAAGCAATTCAAACAATTCAACCATTTAAAACATGTTTATAAATAAACATGACCAACCAAGGTGAGTTACCTTTATTGGAACCAATCGTTAAAAATAACGATTTGATATTTGACTGAAATTAAACACAGTTTAATTTCATCGGTTAAATCAACAAACAAATGTATAACTAGCAAACAGTTAATCATTGGCAAGCAGAGCACATAAAATAAAAATACCCAAATTATATAAAATATAAAAAGGGTAACTGAGTGAGTTTAACTCACCTTGAGTTGCGTTGTTATAATAACAACTGATTTGATTAAATTAAACTCGCGTTTAATTTAACTGGGATCTCCAGCTGCATCCTACTGTGTCCGTTTCTATTCCAGAATGTAAATCTCATTCATACAGTCCCGACACCGCTTGTTGTGTTCCATTCTGTCAGCGCATGTATGAAATATTAATATCATAAGTATATGTTAAGAACTTAAATTAATTTCCCTAATTTCCTTAATTAAACTCTTTATTCATTAATCACAAATTACTTGGGTTAATTACGTTGATTTAGGGAACTTAAACAAGGCCGACTATTCACTACTTCAGACAAAACGAGGCCGACTCCCTTTCACATTTTGATTTCCTTCCTTGTCAATTACCTGAACATTAACAGGAATAAATTTAACGGTTTTTGATCTATATAATCATCACTTAATTCAAAAGTAAATAAATTAAATAAGGACGGTTGTTTACTTTCGTTTGTTTCCTTCCTTTCGTTCTTTTCCTTTATGATATACGAACTGGCTCAATTCTTCTATTTCATGAAAAGCCATAGCACCCATCAATCCCCTTATCAACTGCTCCGTCCTCTTTTCTTATTTCCCATTTGTTCTAATTCTGTCATCCCGCGATGTATAGCTGCGTTGAATCCATGGTATTAGTTAATAAGTTTTGTATAATAATTATAATAAGTCCTTCATTTTAAATATTCACCGTGACCAATTTTTATACCCAAATTATTGTGCAAATGGATCAGCAAATCCCTTAGAGTCTTCTTCATTGTCTTGCTCAAATCGTTCCAGGTGAACGCTGAAATCATTTGCCGCATTCTTAAGAACAAAGGCTGACCCTCCTCCTTAACAAGCACAGCCCCAATCCCTCCTGTCAAGTTCAACGCCAATCGCTTCATAAAACATCGGATGGTTTCTGTTTAGGGTCCTCATCGTATTCTTCATCTGACACAAAATCCACATCCCCTTGACCTCATCGCGCCCCTCCAGGAGTTCACCGAACCCCCATCTGTCACCGCCGGAAGAAGCAGCGCCAACCCGATGACCTCTGCCTCATATACCATCGTTCCCACTGCCTTTAAACATTCACCGACTTCAGCAAGCTACCTCAGCAACCACCCGTGATTGGAGCACCATCAGGAGGCAGAAATCAGCGCACCTCACTCCCCTTCCTTATCGCCTGGACCGCCGTGTGACTCAGCCTCCTCCTTGCTCCCGAGACTGAGCTTAAGATCGGTGGGTTTTAGCTCCAGATCCTGACTAATGACACCACTAACACCCATCTCCACCGGTCAAGATGTTTTATATTTTTAAAACAGAATGGTTTGCGTTTTTATTTAATATTTTGGGTTTGGGTTTCATTTTGATGCTGCTGGAAATGAGGTTCTGAAGACAAGAGCTTCGTAGAAAAATGGGTTCGGTTTGCTCACTGAGAGGTAGAAAAATGAAATAAGGCAGCATCCTATTTTATAGTGGAAAGATACGTGGGGTTTACGTTTACTTGGGAGTTACGTTTGGAGGAAGTGTGGTTGCCAAGCTGTCGGTTGTGTACAGCGCAAGGATGTGTGTACGTTGGTGATTTGATAACACAAAACAGTGGCTATATATAGGCTTGTCGGTGAAAAGAAGTTCCATTCTCAGTATAGGGTGCGGTACAATGTGGTTGACCCGATACCGTATATTAGGGTAGTGACTAGGTTATGGTATTTATATAGTGATATTTTAATAAAATATTATCTCACGAAACTTCAACCCGAAGTAGTTGATAAAAACCACCACAATTCATTTCTGTCTACTGATAAAAATGCTAATCTTAGTGTAAAAAGATATTCCGGATCCAATGGGACAAGTTTCGTCGAAATCCGACATCGTATGAAAATTTTTCCTTTATGAAACCAGAAATGAACACGCGTTTAATTTTTCCACGGTCACCAGATAAATCGAATCAACTTGAGACTGCGAACATCGACAATAACTTTTCGATACGAACCCAATGGCACTAATTTCGTCGCATTCTGAGACTGTTGCCCCGGTAGGCTGTTTTTACCTCGAACCGCCCTACCCTTTTTAACGCCAAATTTCTCGATCTCTAAAAATAACAAACTATATACATATCCTGACTCTAATCGACGATACGAACTCAACGGAACTGGTTTCGTGGCCTAATTCGATCATCTGCTCAAGTTATGCCCAAATATCCTTTTATTTATGTTAATACGCGCTATAGAAATTTAACGGGCGTTTATGGTTGCTGTGGTCACATACGATATCGGTTTTCCACGCAATTCACCACCGTACAATAATTTAGCGATACGGTTCTAATGAAACTGGTTTCATCGAAATCTGAGTCCGTTTGCAAAACGGCTACTTTAACGGCCTATAATTTAATAACGATTTTCCATAGCGACTATTTCAAAATTTGATTTGGCCATAACTCGCAATCTATAACACGAAATCTGGATTTTTCTCTTTCATATGAAAATTATCGCCAATACGGCTTCAACGTGTCTTGTTTCACAGAAATCCGACTTATATCGAATCCTGTATCCTCAGTTGAAGTTCAAAACTTCATTTCACGAACTGCACGCCATTTTCAAGCTCGATTTATATTATATATATAAATTAAAACGTTCAACTTTGTTTTTAATAACGAATTAAATATTAAATTTCATTATATTCCCAATATGATATTTAAAATAAATAAATTAAATTAAATATTTGACGGCCAAAAATGCGGGTCGTTACACTCTTGGTAAGTCTGTCTACCACAACCCAAATTCCCGTATTGCCCTTCCTCGATCTCGGTAACCCATCGATGAAATCCATCGAGACACTATCCCACTTCCATTGCGGAACTTCCAATGGGTGTAGCAACCCACCGGGTTTCCTTTGCTCTGCTTTAACTTGTTGGCACACTAAGCATCTAGCCACATACTCGGCCACATCTTTCTTCATACCGGCCCAGAAGAAAACTCTCTTCATATCTTGGTACATTTTGTCTCCACCGGGATGAATAGTCATTCTTGAACGATGTGCATCATCCAAAATAGCCTTCTTCAAACCCTCATCTTGCGGTACACAAAGTCTACCGTCTCTATGCAACCATCCCCTATCATCTAGGGTGTATCTACCCAAATGGCTGGACGACTCCCCCCTTATAAGCTTCTCTACCAACTCAACCAACTGTGGGTCGTCTCGCTGAGCCTCGCCAATCTGTCCCAAAAGAGTAGGTCTAACCTCCAAGGATGCTAACAAACCAGGTACAAAGTCAACAGAAGGTCTGAAGTCGAACAAAGAAAGAAACTCCAAGCTTCGCCGTTCCACGAACAATGGACTCAAAGATAGCCTTTTTCTACTCAAGGCGTCCGCCACTACGTTACCCTTGCCAGGGGTATACGCTATCTCGAAATCATAGGATGCTAAGAACTCCATCCACCTTTGCTGTCTTAATTTTAAATCCTTCTGAGAGAACAAGTACTTCAATGATTTATGGTCAGTGAACAACTCGAATCTCTCACCAAGAAGATAATGGCGCCAAGACTTAAGTGCGAAAACAATCGCGGCCAACTCTAGATCATGGGTAGGGTAATTCTTCTCATGCACTCTCAATTGCCTCCCTCCATAGGCTATTACCCTTCCCTCCTGCATCAAGACTGCGCCTAATCCTGTCCCACAAGCATCGGAATAAACAACAAACGGCTTACTCCCATCTGGAAGCACTAAAACTGGAGCGGTGGTCAAAGCTCTCTTTAACCGTCGGAAAGCATCATCACAATCTACGTCCCATGAGAAAACCAGATTCTTCTTCGTCAAGCGGGTTAATGGGGCTGATATCTTCGCGAAGTCTTTGATGAACTTCCTATAATATCCTGCCAACCCCAAGAAACTTCTTACTTCGGTAGCATTTCTAGGAACTTTCCAATCCTGGATAGATACTATCTTTGCGGGATCCACAGCTATCCCTTCCTTAGAGACCACATGCCCTAAGAATCGCACTTCTCTTCTCCAAAAATGACATTTAGAGAATTTAGCTTTAAGACTATGTGCTCGAAGAGTCTCCAACACTTCTCTGAGATGTAAGGCATGCTCTTCTTCACTCTTGGAAAAGACCAAGATGTCATCCACAAAGACTACTACAAACTTATTCAGATACTCTCTGAACACTCTACTCATCAGATCAACAAAGTATGCAGGGGCGTTTGTCAACCCAAATGGCATCACAAGCCACTCATAAAAACCATCCGGAGTCCGGAAAGCAGTCTTCTCTATACTGTCCTCCGCCACTCTCAACTGATGAAACCCTGTAGCTAAGTCCATCTGCGAAAACTCTGAGGCGCCAACCAACTGATCAAAGAGATCATCTATCCTCGGTAATGGGTGTCTATTCTTCTTCGTGAGCTTATTAAGTTCTCTATAATCCACACAAAGTCTGAGGGACCCATCCGCCTTCGTGGCAAACACTACTGGAGCTCCCCACTCCGATATACTTCGCCTTATGAACCCCTTCTCAAGCAACTCCCCTACTTGCTTATGAAGTTCTTTTCTCTCACGAGGAGCCATGTGGCGCACTGGAAAAGACACTAGTTTGGCATTATCCACCAAATAAATTCGGAAATCTATCTCCCGCTTCGGAGGCAAACCCTTCACCTCTTCAAACACATCCGGATATTCCTGGACCACTCTGACAGAACGCAAACTCTCGACCGAAGCATCGAGCGATTCAAGATAACTTAGCATAACAGATTCCATGGGATTACAAGAGATCTCGAGAATATTACCCAAGCGGGTCATAAGCCTGACAACTCTCCTTTCACAATCAAGAACGGCACCATTACTGGATAACCAGTCCATGCCCAAAATCAACCCATAGCCCGTGAAGCCCAATACAAAAGCATCACATCTAAACTCAATGCTAAGTATAGAAATCTTCAAACCCAAACATATCATAGACAGATATATGGAGCCCCCAATTGGGTTTGAAACAACCAAGGGATCATCAACTAGACTGGTGTCTAAGTGCAGTGACTCAACTAACGATGATGAGATAAAAGAATGCGATGCGCCAGAGTCAAACAAAGTAGGAACTGGATGATCAAACAGAAAAACCAGACTTTCAACGGAAATAGTTCTACCTCTCTGCTGAATCGGTGGAACTGAGAGAGCCTGAACTTGCCCCCCTGCCTGAGGTGGTGCCATAAGAGCTTGCACCTGACCTCCCGAGGTAGGCCTCGTCTTCTGCCCCTTCTTTGGGCAGTCCTTCACAAGATGTCCTGCTTCACCACAATGAAAGCAACCGGTCTTCTTCTTTTTGCGACAATCCTTGCTGAAGTGGCCTGGGGTCCCACAATTGAAGCACTTCTTCTTCTTCTTCTTCTTGTCACCATTGCCTTTTCCACCCTTTCCTTGTTGTTGTTGTTGCAGTTTCTTCTGATCCCCCTTCTTCTCTGGTGCCTTAGAACTCTTATCATCCTCATGCATAAGTGCCATGTAGACAAGCTTCTCAAAGGTGGCCCCCATAGGAATGTGAGTCATAGCTATTCCTTGCAATGGTTCGTTCAAGCCTCTAACGAACCTCAAAGCCTTCTTCTCCGGTGTATTCACCAACTCTATGCCAAACCTTGCTAATTGATTGAATTTGTTGACATATTCTTTCACCGTGAGATTCCCTTGCTTCAAATTCAAGAACTTTTCCATAAACAGATTCTCTTCCGCCCTTGAGAGAAACTTAGCCCCAAACCTTTGCTTAAAATCTGCCCAAGAGTCAACAGGACGTTCTCCATTAGTGACCTCCCACCAGAATGAGGCCTCTCCCTTCATTAACCAAGCCGCCAACTTGACTTTCTTTCCCTCTTCCACTTCAAAGATATCTAGCAACTCTTCCACTTCCTTAAGCCAATCTCTAGCCTCTACGAAAGTCTCTGAACCTAGAAAAGGTATTCCTCCTATAGCCTTGAACTCCTTGCAAATCTTAGCAAAATTATCCACTCTAGGCTGAGGAGGAGGAGTGGTTGCCTCTGGTGTAGTAGCATTGGCTGGACCCGCAGCCGCGGCCCTAGCCTCTTGTAACCACCTATACCATAGTGGTATAACTAAGCCCTCCGGGATGTTAAGATCTTCAGCCATGCTGAAACGAAAGAGGAAAGATTCAAAAAGGAGATTCCGAAAGATAAAGATATGGCTATTGGGGATTATGCATTTCTTTTTCAAAAACTTTTCTCTTAAAAGACATGTTTTTTGAAAATACTTATTCCAAAAATAATACCTTTACTATTTTCTAAAAAAATGTATTTTTCTCAAAAATTTATCTGTTCCGGTAACCTTAAGCTCTGATACCACGTGTAACACCCCACTCCCGCTATAGTCACTCACTAAGGGAATGCCATAGCATCGGTGGAGTATTTTAGTGAATATAGAACAGAAAAATTACAACAAGACAGATATAAATAGTACTTGAAATTTAAAACATCATCTCATAACAGCGGAAGTAAAACATGTCTGGTTACATCATAAAACCACAATGAAAGTCAAGTACAATATCCATCAAAATAAAGAAGTACATAATCCCACTCTCATACAATAGCCATGACAAAAGAAAAGATAACTGGGTAACTGGAGCTTTACATCTATCCAAGCTCCTAAAGACTGGAACAGCAATCCGATCAAGCTCCACTAGTGCTAGGATCCACCGTAGGACCTGAGGGTTGGGAAAAAGATAAAAACAACGGGGTCAGACATAAGTCTAAGCGAGTCCTATAACTTTAACAATACAATCGTTAAAGTAACCAGAGAAGACATAAACTGATATACGGTAACTAATGGGGATGAATAGCTACACTGAGCAGTCAACTAAACTAAGATAAACGATAAAGACGCATCTTCCCTTCCAAAGGTAAATTACTAAACTGCACCACACCAGTCATTCCTAACTTAAAGGTTGATCCCACCCATGGACTTATAAAATTAACTTAATAGTTCTCGCGTACCCCTAGGAGACTAAGTAGACGCCACGGGGCCCTACAATCCACTAGGTGTACACACTACTCCCCATTCGATCGGCTCCCTAACGTAGATACCCGTGCTGGCCCCACCGTGGGGTGTACCATTCCCCAACGTGGCAACCTGATAAAATTAACGGTGCACGGCTTATATCTACACGATGCAACAACGTCTTATTTACCAGCCCGGGTCCACACACGCATATGAAACCCGTTGGTCATGCGTTGCCACCGCTAACCCATTTTGGCCTCTTATAGTCAAGCCCAATATGCGTGTCCCGTCACTCGACTAGAGTCGAGCCCACTAAGATACGTTTGGGTTATTGGTTGAAATGGGCCCCCAGCACAAGCCATCCCCCTAAGCTTGGCCCACACACTAGTGTTTCCCACTTAACCCTTTAATCATGTTTAATTACATGTTTCTCTTTGGTTAAGTATTCTAATCGTATTTTCTATTGCCACCCAAGGCAACCCACTAGATTCCTCATGCCACCCAAGGCACCCACTTAACCCCTTATGTCCCTCTACATGCTAATATGGTTAAGTGTTTCTTAATTAATTAATTAAGATCATGACCTCATAAAGACCTCTCACATTAGACCGTCTTTTATGACTGCTGGATATGCCGGTTGGGTCCGGGCAGCCTTACGTCATAAAAAGGGTCTAACCTCGTGTCTTTACTTTAATCACGTATTTAATTTATGCCTAAGACCTCTCACATTGGGCTAACATTTGTAGCAACTGGTTAAGCCGGTTGGGTCCGGGCAGTTTTACACTACAACTGAGTCCAACCTCGTGTCTTAGTCGATTAATTACACCTAATTAATCACCCTCCTAATTTATATTAATTATCCCTAATTAATTAATCATGTTTTCCAGAATATGGGTAGAGCTAACTCAATAGGTAAATTCCCAACTCCGTAGTGTGGGTACACCTAACTTAATAGGCAAATTCCCAACACATAGTATGGGTACACCTAACTAAATAGGAAAATTCCCATACTATGTTCATTTATTTTATGTTATGCATAATTATATTAATTTCACACAATCTTATTAACATATGCATTTAATTAACCCCATCGTTCCCACGTGATTTCGTTCTCATGACATAACATATATAAAAGGTGTCAACTTGCATATGTATGAACATGTTTCAAAGGTGCCATCTTGCATATTAACAAACACATAACTTGCATATGAACTTGCACAACATGTCACATAACTTGCATATAATCTTGTATAACATGTCACATAAACTTACATATTAACAAATACATGACTTGCATATAATATGTCACATAACTTGCATATGAACTTGCATAACATACTTGCATATAAACTCATAAACTTGCATATGAACTTGCATAACATACTTGCATATGAACTCATAAACTTGCATATGAACTTGCATAACATACTTGCATATAAACTCATAAACTTGCATATGAACTTGCATAACATACTTGCATATGAACTCATAAACTTGCATATGAACTTGCATAACATACTTGCATATGAACTCATAAACTTGCATATGAAGAAACATACAACTTGCATAGTTATCATACATGTAACTTGCATATTAACATACATGTAACTTGCATATTAACATACATGTAACTTGCATATTGACATATGATCACAAAGCACAAAACTTGCATAACCCACATACATTAGCAAACTAACATCATGTCATATGACTTAAAACCCATTAATCCCCAAACAAAACCATATGATCTCATCATATCTCATCTACTTAGTTTAGCAATTGATCATTAGAGTGATAGAAACTCACAACTAGCAAATTTGCACTCCAAATGAAGAAGATTAAGATGCTTAGAATGGATTAGAGGTTGATTAGAGAGTGATTAGCTTGCAACCCTCTTCATAAATTAGTGGAGGCTCCTTCTAAGATTTAATTTGGCGGCATGTAGCCCTCAATTCTATTTTTAGTATGGATTAGGGTAGGTTTAGGGTGTATTTATAGATTAGGTGAGTGTTTTAGGCCCTTAGATTAACCCTAGATTAGATTAGGACCCTTAAATTTCGGAAATCTCTAGAACACAGCCCAAGACTCAACCAAAAACCAGATCTGGTGCACCCAGATCAACAGGGCCGACACCCTGTGTCGACACCCCTGTCGATAGGGCTGTCGACACCCCTGTCGACATGCCTGTCGACACCCCTGTCGACATGCCTGTCGACACGGGGCTAGGCGGGAACTTTCCCGCCACCTCCGCTTTTGGCTCCAATCCTGTTTTAAAACTGAATTTTAAATCTGTTTTTAACTTTGAATTTTCGGAAAACTTCTTTGGGCCTTAACTGGGTCATACGGACTCCGATTTACAAAATTTCGGACTCTATTCTGCGTATTTTTCCGAGACGAACGCAATGACGCAGCCCGTTTCCCCTGATTCTCATATCTGAGATTAATTATACTTTAATTACTAACCATTAGTGTTAATTGAAATTCTAGGTGTTACATGAACGGTGTCTTAAAAAACACTATTCTTAAACCCAGTTGAGAATAAATCCATTATTTAAGGTTTAGTGAAGTTTTACTATGAATTAATATTTAGTTGGAATTGAATAAAATAATCAAATTTTGGGTTGTCGTGATTGGTGTCTTCAATAACACTGTTCTTAAACCCAGTCGAGAATATATCTTTAACTAATATTATTAGAGCTTTCGATTATATTTAGTAATTGGAATAAAATGAAATGTGAATTGGGTTTATCATGAACTGTGTTTTTAGCGACATTTATTCTTTAACTCGATTTACAGTGAAAATATAATTCAGAATTTATAAATCTTTTATTAAGATTTAAATGGAAATTTTCCAATGCAAAGTTTCCCAATTTAGTATATTAAATTAGAATTGAATGGAATTTGATTTAATATTAATCGAGATGAGATTTTATAAAAGAAGACCATTACTATATATGGAATTTAAAAGGCTTTGCCGTTATTCAATTTATATTATTAATCTGATACGAAAATTTATATCGATTATGTATTGATTGGATTTTTTTGAAATTCCATATTTAATGGAAGATGATTTTGGGTTTATCGTGAACAATGTTTTAAATGACATTAATTGTAACGACCCGGAAAATCTGAACCAATTTAAAAATTTTAAATTGGCTAAAATAGTGGATTTTAAATATTTAAAATAAATATTTTAAATAATAACGATAAAAGTAAGTTTGAATCGACATTTGAAAACGAATATAATTAATTTTAATTATAAACAAGGCCTGAAATGGCGCGGTAGTTTCAAATTTTGAATTCAAACTTTGACTGACTGTACCGGGTGCAAAACAAAACGGATTTGAGTGAAACCAAAAATATTTAAATCTGTTAGTGAATACCTTTCTAACGAATCTGAAAAATCAAAGTTTCATAGCGGGATGCAAAAGTTATGGCCAAATGAATTTTCTGAAAGGTCGCTATGGAATTTATATAGCCCGTGAAATTGGCCATTTTGCAAAAGACCTCGAAATTCGACGAAACTAGTTTGGTTGGGACCATATCGTCTAAACATAGCCAGATTTATTTTTCCGGAATGTTTCGAATCAGTTTGTGGCCCTGGTAAATTGAAATGTACGTTCAAATCAGAAATTGAATGTTTTATATTTTAATTTGAAGAATAAGTGATCATAACAGCCGAAATGGGTTACGAAACATATCCCATTGTGTCCGGGATGGGGGTAATTAGCAAGGGGCGACAGTCGTTGGGTTTGATTTCGAGTTCGTGTGCAAAAACCATATTTTAAAATTTAATAAAGAATGAACCAATAGGAAATTTTCTTTCATAATTATTTTAAAAATAAAAAAAAATCAAAAAACCCCCGTATCAGCTGCTCTCGACGGCGAAAACCCCTTCGCCGCTTCTCCTCCTTTTTCCGACCAAACCAGGAGGAATTAGACCCCCCTCCAGTTAAACTTTTTGAAGATCGAAGTCCCCTCTTCAAATCCATATAAGCCTTGCCCCTCCTCGTCACGCCGTTCGAGAGATCCACCACTGCAAACTTCGGTCATTCGCGCCCCGATTCCTCCCTCTAGTTGCGTTCGAGTTCGTCGGGGTGGGGGCCACCTGTTGCGCCTCTCGTAGCTCTACGTCGTGATATAACCTGATCGACCTCTCGTCCATTGTATCGGGAGAAAAATCAAGACCTAGTTTGGAAGGATTAGCTGAGGTATACGGAAAATTTAATTTAAATGGTTTATAACATCTAAAAGTGTTGCAAAGTTAGTTAATCGTATAAATATCATATCTTTTTCATGTGTTGACGAAATTCAGTAAAACAAGAGACATTGGACTCGTGTGGATGTCTTCTACCTTTTAGAAGAGACCGCATATTTTTCTGAGCCTTCTGCTATTTTTGGTGTAGTGGAACCCAATGTGATATTTCTAATTTATAAACGATATGGAAAACGACGATGTATAAATTATATAATCGATGTATGAGTTATATAAGCCTTGTACACCTCTTGTATAAGCGTTGTATAAGTTGTACGTTCGATGTATAAGTTGTACGTTCGATGTATAAGTTGTATAAGTTGTACGTTCGATGTATATATATACGCCCCTCGTACACAAACCATGGACGATATTTATTGGTTGTGATTGGTGTGAAAATTGATTGATAGCGAATGGTTGATTGAAATTGTTTGTGGTTGAAAATGATTGATTGTGGTTGAAAAATACCCGTTTGTGGTTGAGAAATATTTGGTTGAAACCACATAGGATTAGTTTGTGGACATGAAAAAATATACATGCCGCCTGCGTGCGAACTAGATGCATGATTCCCCATTGTCAAAAGCTGCGAGGCTTTAAGGTAGAGCGAGGAGCCGTACTAGGGACGGTCCCAGTTTTAACTACCCTGCCGTTATTGTGCCGAAATTTTGAATAATATTCATGTGTTAGAATTATTTTCATTTGTTGAAACTGTATTTAGTCGCTGTATAGAAAACCTTCATGTGTTGAATTGAAATTCATTCGTTGAATTAAAATTCATGTGTTGAATGGTATTTGTGTTTTTAAATATAAAAATCACTTTTTTATACAAACTATAGAAAACCTTCATGTGTTGAATTGAAATTCATTCGTTGAATAGAATTCATGTGTTGAATGGTATTCGTGTTTTTAAATATAAAAATCACCTTTTTATCTATATATACAAATTATAGAAAACCTTCATGTGTTGAATTGAAATTCATTCGTTGAATAGAATTCATGTGTTGAATGGTATTCGTGTTTTTAAATATAAAAATCACCTTTTTATCTATATATACAAGCTATAGAAAACCTTCATGTGTTGATTCGAAATTCATTCATTGAATTGAAATTCATGTGTTGAGTGGTATTCATATTTTGAAAGAAATTGTTTTATAATAAAAATCCTATTTTTATTACCTATATGAACCATATAAAATAATCTCGTTTTGAAAGAAATTGTTTTATAATAAAAATCATATTTTTATCATCTATATGAACTATATAAAATAGTCGTGTTTTGAAATAAATCGTTTTACAATAAAAATCACATTTTTATTATATACATGAATTGTTAAAAATAGTGAAGTGTTGAAATAGAAGACAGTTTGATAAAAATATCGTTTTTATCAGAAGTATGAAAATCATGTAGTTTTGAAATCGAAGAATCGATATATATATATATATATATATATATATATATATATATATATAAATAGAAGTGAAATATATCGAATAATGATGCTACAGTTCGTATTTTGAAACCGTGATTTCAAACGATTAGTGCGGGAGATCCGACCATCGGATTTTCCTGAAATCGCAACCGTTGGGTTCGCTTTGGAAATATCTTTCCAACGGCACCAACTTTGTAAAAATCCAACGGTTGGATTGTCTGGAATGCTTAATTCAAATCCAAAGAAAAACAGCACCAGAATCGGTTATATATATATATATATATATAAATATAATTATACTAAATCGAATAACGACGCTGCAGTTCGTATTTTGAAATCGAAACTTCAAACGATTATACCAGGAGATCCGACCGTCGGATTTTCCCGAAACTTGAACCGTTGGATTCGTTTTGAAAAGATCTTTCTAATGATGTAAATTTTGTGAAGATCCAACGGTTAGATTTTCAGATATGTGTAAATCAAATCTAAAGAAAAACAGCGCCACGACCGCGTTATGGCCCTAAGCGTCGTTTTGAATAAATTGGCTATTTTAAAATAAATAAAAATAGCGATAAATCATTATAAAATATTATAAATGATATTGATGTGAAATTTAGAAACTAACTGAAGGTTGGCTAAGTCGAATGGTTTCTTGGGTATTGATCTGATGTTGGTTTCGGCCTTCGAGGTTAATATTTGGGAAATCGCTCTCTTACTGATTGACGGTTAGTGACTAATGAATTGAAATGATGCGTAGTAGTGTTTGTGTAGCACTTGTTTATTATATACGCGAGTTGCTCAGAAAGACCGGGTTTTATCCCATTCTGAATAACTGAATCGACGATAAGAAATCGAAGATGAAGACGGTGGTCGAAGACCGAAGATTTTCACCTCGTTCGGATGGTAACCGAGGTCTTGATTGGGAGGCATCCCGAAATATGGATAATGAGTGGTGATCGTCCAGACGTACTGAAACACCCCACCTCCGTTAGGATCACTCTCAAAGGGAATGCCCTAATTTTGGTGAAGGTTTTTAAGTATAAGTCACAGATACACAAGACAGATATAAATACACATATTTTTGAAACAGTGGAAAACAACAGCTGTTTTTATTTCAACAAAATACGTGTTACACCATCCATGTCATAATTTGTCTTACAATACTTCCAAAAACATAACATCTTCATAACTGTCTTGATTACATTATTTAAAGAAGCATAAAAGCATAAGTAAACTGCATAAGTCCCATAATTGATGTCCAAAGCCATAGTCCAAAAAGAAAAAAAAGATCCAAGCAATACATTCTTTCTCTTCAAGCTGGATGTGAAAACTGGTCAAGCTGCAGTATTCCCTCCCTGTGGACCTGGGGGGAAACGAAAGAAAAGAAGACGAAAGAAAAGTAGAGTCAGACATAAATCCTGAGTAAGTCTAGGACTATTCAGTCTATGAATAAAGAATTGGGCATGATAAGTATAAACTGGAAATGGAAAAGCACTATAAACTAGGTTAAGTTGTCTAGAGTCGATTGTACTTATCGTACCCCATATTAATCCCTGCATCCATATAAACTAGTTCCCATCAGGCACCCCATAATCAGGGTGAAGTGATCCGTTTCTAATGATCGGCTCCTACTCGCATAGTTACATGTGTCTTACGGCCCCCGATGTTGTAGTTACCTATGATGGTCCCACCATGGGGTGTATCAAGTCCCATGGTGGCGGCCCGACACAATCCTAGAATGCACAGGTATGCTACTGGTGCCCAGTGCCTTATTTTTCTACGCCAGAGTGTGTGCACGCCCGCACCCCGTTAGAACCTACACCACTGCACCACCGCCGTCGATTTGACCTCTTACAGTCAGCCCAGTAATCGTGCCCCACCCTGCCTAGTTAACCCCCAATCAGTCTGTATAGTTTAGCATGTTCCATTTTGATTAAGTCTTAATTCAATTTACTTAATCCTATCAATCCTGACTCAGCCTTAATTGTCTTATTAAAGCCTCGACCTCTCACATTAGACAGGTATTGTTGTGGCTGCCTGTTGCCGGTTGGGTCCGGGCAGTCTTACGCCACAACTCAGTCTAACCTCGGGTCCTTATTGGGCTCCATGTTTTACCACCCACATTGGGTAGGTAGTGTTGTGACTACTGGACAGCCGGGCGGTTTCGGGCAGGTTTACATCACAACTCAATCCAACCTCGGGTTAAACACATCGTATTTTCTACATTTACATATTTTGTCTCTTTCCTTTTTATATGTAAATATTTGCGGCCCATTATTCAAATTCATCTTTATTGGGTAAAATTAATTTATATCACTTAATTGTTTTTCAAGGTCGTTGGCATGCGTCAAATATGCCTACACACATGTTTTATATTTTAACCCAAACGTCATTACCCCCGTTTTATACGTTCGCTAAAATGTATCATATGTTGGGTTTAACAATTAAACCCAACTTAGCCATATGAAAAAGGGGAGGCTTAGAACATGGTGTTTATATATTCTAAGTAACACAAAAAGGGGAGTGTGAACGCATGAACTTGCAACATAACGATCTAATTAACATGAATTAGGCACATGTGAACTTGCATTGTAATAGCATATAATCATGGCATAAACATACTTAAAACATGAATCATTCTATTCATATAATCATGGCATAAACATACCTAAACATGAACCATTCTATTCATATAATCATGGCATAAACATACCTAAACATGAATTATGGTTTTTAATCTATTCATGTAAACTTGCAATTGGGATGTAAGTCTAACTTAATTATGTGTCACATATATCACCATATGATTTTGATAACAGCATAGGCCTAAAACATGTTTTCAACTAGGCATAACACCAAACATAGTTTAGTCATGTTCATAAATATGTTTACTTTTGTCTCTAATACAAAAGTATGGTTTTACACTTGAATCACGATGCCAACTCCAACAAAAATTCATATAAACTATAATACTTAGTTGAATCCAAATACACACTAAAAGTGATCATAAAAGTATGTTCATCATGTTGGCATAATAGTGAATCATATACTTGCATGAATCTCAAATAAACTACCACAAACATATAGATGTTATTTTCAACATGAATCACATACTTGCAATTTTCCAATAGGTGTCGAAATAAACTACCACAAACATGTAGTTTTCAACATGAATTACATACTTGCAAATATCCAATCGTTATACCACAACATCCCAAATCGATTAGAATCATAACATTATACAAATATGAATTATTGTCACCACAAATCAAGTACAATTCTATTTCACATTTTACACAAATCAAAACACAATTATTTTATTCACATCGGAATAGCACTCTACTTACAACGTATGACGAATCTTCAATTCAGGAATCTGAATTCTGAATTTGGAGATGATATCCTTTGTTGTAGGCGTTGTTTTGATTTTAATTGACGTTGCTTTAAGCTTTCGAATTGTCTCCTAATTGTCTCTCAATTTCTGATGGCTATTCCCAGTCTTTCCTCAGCAGCATGACGGTCTCATCTCCATTTTTGTTTGTATGAATTAGGGTGTGTCTTAGGTCCTTTTTATAGAGTTTGTGAGTTGATTAGGACCGTCGATGGAGCTTGGTTTAATAATAGCCGTTCGTTTGAAGGAGAGACCAACCAGGAGCTGACACCTAGCCCTAGTGACAAGGCAAGGCTCAGAAAATCGACCAAGCACAGACCAGGCTAGCCAGGGGGGCTAGGTTCGACTTGGCTCAGGGGCCAGGTCGATACCCTAGTCGACCCCCAGGTCGACTACCCTGTCGACCTGGGTGCCCCAGGTCAACTACCCAGTCGACCTGGGTAGCCCAGGTCGACTACCCAGTCGACCTGGGTGTCTTTGGCGGGAAAATTCCCGCCCTGGCCAATCCGGCCCGAATTTTGAAATTTAATTTTGTTTTTCTGAGCTGTTTTGGTCTGTTTGAATTTTAAACTGAATTCTGAAACTTCCGGAGGCCATAACTCCCTCATACGGAGTCCGTTTTATGCAAACTCGGACTCTATTTCAAGCAGAATTCCGAGACGAACGCAATGGCGTATCCCGTTTCCCCTAATTCTTTGTTTTGAAATTAGTTATACTTTAATTTGTGAATTTCACTGTTATAGAATACACGGGGTGTTACATTCTCCCCCACTTAAAAGGATTTCGTCCCCGAAATCTTCAAGTTCAGGAAGAATGTACGTCCTAACATCCAAACATCCATCTACTCATCCATTAAACACGAGCATCCATTGTCCTTAAAAGACTTCTAATGTTTCATGATCATATGCGAAGTGTGTGTACATGTACTTATCTAATGCAAAATCAGTCGGTCTACTGATTCAGTTGACCTCCTTAATGCAAATCATGTAAGTGCCATGAATCCATTATGTATGCAAATTTTCCTATTCATGATTCTACATGGGTGCACAATCATTCATATATAAATGCAACATCCATATGACAACACATCAAACTTCAACCATATACAAATATAAATACATATATGAATATGCAATATGAAGTGACTGAGCCGATATAAAACCTAAATTGTGTGTGTATATGCAACCACGGGCAATCACTTGTAACCACTTGCAACCATCATCCATAACATGTTTCAATTACATGTTTTCATCCAAAGAGTTTCTACCTAAAAGATAGATAAAAGCGCAACTTAAGGAAAGTGAAAGATCAAAGATGTACCCTCGAAAAGAAAAGGGTAGGCTGCGCGTATTCTAGCTTCAGTTTCCCAAGTTGCGTCTCCCTCGGCGTCGCTCCACTGAACTTTGACGAGCTTGACTTCGCGGTTGTGTAGCTTCTTCACTTCCGTTCCCAATATGCGGGTTGGAACTTTCCTCACGGTTGCTTCGCGTTCCACTTCAGCTTCTTCTAGGATATTTGGCTCTACCACTTCAGCAGATTCATGTAGACATTTTCGGAGGTGCGAAACATGGAAAACGTTGTGAACTCCGGCCAACTTTTCGGGTAGCTCTAATTTATAGGCCATTTTCCCAATTCTCTTGATAATAGGAAACGGTCCTACGAACCTTGGTGCTAGCTTTCCTGTGGTTCCAAAACGAACAACGTTCCTTAAGGGAGATACCTTAAGAAAAACTCTGTCCCCAAGCTCGAATTCAAGGTCGGTTCTCCTCTTGTCGGCGTAGGATTTTTGTCTATCTTGGGCTGTTTTCATTCTTCTCTGTATTAAGTCTACTTTTTCTGAAGTCTCTCGGATCATATCTGGTCCAAGTATGAGCTTGTCAGTAAACTCCCACCAACAAGTGGGCGATCGGCACGGTCTTCCATATAAAGCTTCGAAGGGCGCCATTCCGATGGTTGCTTGGTAGCTGTTATTGTAGGCAAATTCCACCAAAGGAAGATGGTCTTACCACGTCCCTACGAAGTCAAGGACGCATAGTCTTAAAAGGTCCTCCAAAACTCTGTTCACTCTTTCTATCTGGCCATCAGTTTGGGGATGATAGGCTGTGCTCAAGCATAACTGCGTTCCTACCGCTTCTTGCAGACTCCGCCAAAACTCACTTGTGAAGATAGGGTCTCGGTCACTAACAATGCTGGATGGTATTCCATGGAGTCGAACAATTTCCTTGAGATAAAGAGATGCTAGGGATGAGGCAGTTCTTTTACTTTTGACAGGTAAAAAGTGGGCGCTTTTAGTAAGCCTATCCACTATTACCCAAATGCTAGTGTTGCCTCTTCTAGACCTAGGCAGCCCATCAATGAAGTCCATTGAGATGCTATCCCACTTCCACTGCGGGACCTCTAGAGGATGGAGCAGACCGCCAGGCTTTTTCTGTTCCGCCTTAACCTGTTGGCACACCATACACTTAGAAACGAAATCTGCGACGTCCTTCTTCATGCCATTCCAAAAGAAAGTTCTCTTTATGTCCTTGTACATTTTATCTCTGCCTGGATGTATCGTCATCTTGGAGTGATGTGCTTCCTCGAGAACCTTCTTTACTAAATCCCTTGTCTGTGGGACGCATAGTCTTCCGTCTCGCCTTAGCCAACCCTTGTCGTCGATGGAGTATCTGCTGAGGTGACTTGAAGTCTCACCCCTAATTAGCCTATCAGTCGTCTCCACAAGCTGAGGGTCTTCGCGTTGTGCTGTCCCTATTGAGTCCACTAAAGTCGGGCGTACCTCGAGAGATGCTAGCAAGCCCGGTAGAAAATCGGAGGAGGGCCTAAAGTCAAAACTGGCTATAAACTCTAGGCTTTGTCTTTCAACAAACAGCGGGCTTAGGGTCAGTTTCTTTCGGCTTAACGCGTCTGCCACTACGTTGCCTTTGCCCGGAGTGTAGGAGATCTCGAAATCGTACGAGGCAAGAAATTCCATCCATCTCTGTTGCCTCAAGTTAAGATCTTTCTACGAGAAAAGATATTTCAACGATTTATGGTCAGTGTAACGTTCAAACTTCTCACCTAGAAGATAGTGTCGCCAAGACTTGAGTGCAAAGACGATGGCAGCTAACTCAAGATCGTGGGTCGGGTAGTTCTTTTCGTGCACTTTCAACTATCTTCCGCCATAAGCTACTACCCTTCCTTCTTGCATTAAGACAGCGCCTAACCCTGTCCTACATGCATCTGTATAAACTGTGAACATCTTGCTTCCATCTGCCAATGTCAAAACTGGGGCTGTTGTAAGAGCCCTTTTCAGTCGTTGGAAAGCAAATTCGCAATCCAAGTCCCAATTGAACACTAGATTCTTCTTGGTCAGCTTTGTGAGCGGAGCTGAGATTTTCGCAAAGTCTCTTATGAATTTCTGATAGAAGCCTGCTAGCCCGAGAAAGCTTCGGACTTCTGTTGCGTTCTTTGGTGTCTTCCAATCCTGCACCGCTACTACTTTAGCAAGGTCTACAGCTAACCCTTCTTTGGATACTATGTGTCCAAGGAACCTCACTTCTTCTCTCCAAAACTGGAATTTGGAGAATTTGGCTTTTAGCTAATGGACTCGCAGAGTTTCCATGATTGCCTTTAGGTGTTGAGCATGCTCTTCTTCACTCTTTGAGAAGATCAAGATATCGTCTACGAAGACCACTACGAACTTATTGAGGAAATCTCTAAACACCCTACTCATCAGGTCCACGAAGTAAGCGGGTGCGTTTGTCAAGCCAAAAGGCATGACTAGCCATTCAAAGAAGTCGTCTGGGGTTCTGAATGTTGTCTTATCGATACTATCTTCAGCCACCCTTAGCTGATGAAAACCGGTCGCCAAATCGAGTTGGGAGAAAACAGACGCTCCTACAAGCTGATCAAACAGATCGTCAATTCTAGGGAGAGGGTGCCTATTCTTTTTCGTTAGCTTGTTGAGCACCCTATAGTCAACACATAGACGGAGTGAACCATCCGCTTTTGTAGCGAACACCACTGGAGCGCCCCATTCTGAAATGCTCCTTCTAATGAACCCCTTCTCTAGAAGCTCTTTAATCTGTTTACTGAGCTCTTTCCTTTCCCGTGGAGCCATGTGTCTAACGGGCAACGCAACGGGCTTTGCATTATCTACAAGATATATGCGGAAGTCTATCTCCCGCTTCGGAGGTAAGCCCTTCACCTCTTCGAAAACATCCGGATATTCCCGGACCACTCTAACCGATTGCAAACTTTCAACAGAAGCATCTAGCGACTCAAGATAACTAAACATAACCGCGTACGAGGGATTACAAGTAATTTCCAAAGTGTTACCGAGTTGGGTCAGAAGCCTAACCACCCTTTTCTCACAATCCAGGATGGCACCATTACTGGATAGCCAATTCATGCCCAAAATCAAACCATATCCCGAAAAGCCCAAAACAAAGGCACTACATTTAAATTCTACGCTTAGAATAGAAATTTTCAATCCCACACAGATCATAGACAAATGAGGTGGGCCCCCAATTGGATTTGAAACAATTAAGGGGTCCTCTACCATTCTAGTTTCTAGGTGCAGAGATTCTACTAAAGCAGATGAGATAAAGGAGTGTGATGCGCCAGAATCAAATAAAGTGCGAACTGGTTGATCATAAAGATAAACTACACTTTCTACAGAAGTATTTATACCTCGCTGCTGCAGAGGTGGCGCTTCTAGCGCATGAACTTGTGCCCCTGAGGTGGATCCAGCCCTCTGCCCCTGCCCTCGTTTCTTTGGGAAATCCTTAGACAGGTGGCCTGTTTCACCGCAAGAGAAGCACCCACCATTCATCTTGGCCTTCTTTTTCCGGCAATCTTTCACCAAGTGCCCCACTTTGCCACAGAAATTGCACTTCCTCTTCTCTTTGTTGTCTTTCCCGCCCTTCTTAAAGTCTGTCTTCTTAGGCTGTAAACCCTCTTTCTTCCCTTGAGAGCTTTCTGCCTTTGTCTCCTTCTTGCCCTTATCCTCTTCGTTCAGCAATGCCATCTACACCAACCTTTCATACGTAGCTCCCATGGGTATATGGGTCATGGCCAAACTGTGTAATGGCTCATTCAATCCCTTGACAAAGCGGAGAGCCTTCTTGTGCGGGGTGTTGACTAGGTCCAGTCTGAACCAAGCCAGCTGATCGAACTGATTAACATACTCTTTGACTGACATATTCCCTTGCTTAAGAAATAAGAATTTTTCCAATTGAAGACTCCTTTCAGCTTCTGAGAGAAATTTAGCCTCAAACCGTGCCCTAAAGTCCTCCCATGTTTCCACCGGTCTTTCTGCATTGGTGACTTCCCACCAGTAGGAAGGCTCGCCTTTAAGTAGCCATACTGCCAGTTGTACCTTCTGCCTATCTTCTACCTCAAAAATGACGAATAAATCCCCGGTTTCTTTCAGCCAATTCCTGGCTACCACGAAGGACTCGGTTCCATGAAAGTCCTTTCCTCTCATAGCTTTAAAATCTTTACATATCTTAGCAAAAGTATTTCCCCGCGAAGGAGGTGGAGGAAGAGGTGCTGCTGCAGCTGGATGATTTCCTGCAGCTGGGGAAGGAGGAAAGGTAGGACCTGGCTGAGTGGCCCTTGCTTCTAAGAATCGTCTAAACCAACCGGGTATCGGTACACCCTCTGGCAAGTTAAGTTCTTCGGACATGCTGAAACAAAAAGGATAGATTCAAAACGAAGGATAAAAGATAGTAACTATGGCTTTGGGGGACTTTGCCTTTTTTTTTTAAAAAAAAATTATCTTTAAAAATGCTTCTTTAAATTTTCTTTTGAAAATAAATTTTCAAAACTTTTTATCTTATCTGGTAAACCTATGCTCTGATACCAATTGAAACACCCCACCTCCGTTAGGATCACTCTCAAAGGGAATGCCTTAATTTTGGTGGAGGTTTTTAAGTATAAGTCACAGATACACAAGACAGATATAAATACACATATTTCTGAAACAGCGGAAAATAACAGCAATTTTTATTTCAACAAAATACGTGTTACACCATTCATGTCATAATTTGTCTTACAATACTTCCAAAAACATAACATCTTCATAACTGTCTTGATTACATTATTTAAAGAAGCATAAAAACATAAGTAAACTGCATAAGTCCCATAATTGCTATCCAAAGCCATAGTCCAAAACGAAAAAAAAGATCCAAGCAATACATTCTTTCTCTTCAAGCTGGATGTGAAAACTGGTCAAGCTGCAGTATTCCCTCCCTGTGGACCTGGGGGGGAAACGAAAGAAAAGAAGACGAAAGAGAAGTAGAGTCAGACATAAATCCTGAGTAAGTCTAGGACTATTCAGTCTATGAATAAAGAATTGGGCATGATAAGTATAAACTGGAAATGGAAAAGCACTATAAACTAGGTTAAGTTGTCTAGAGTCGAATGTACTTATCGTACCCCATATTAATCTCTGCATCCATATAAACTAGTTCCCATCAGGCACCCCATAATCAGGGTGAAGTGATCCGTTTCTAATGATCGGCTCCTACTCGCATAGTTACATGTGTCATACGGCCCCCGATGTTGTAGTTACCTATGCTGGTCCCACCATGGGGTGTATCAAGTCCCATGGTGGCGGCCCGACACAATCCTAGAATGCACAGGTATGCTACTGGTGCCCAGTGCCTTATTTTTCTACGCCGGAGTGTGTGCACGCCCGCACCCCGTTAGAACCTACACCACTGCACCACCGCCGTCGATTTGACCTCTTACAGTCAGCCCAGTAATCGTGCCCCACCCTGCCTAGTTCAGGGTATCCTGATACAGCTTGTAGGGTTACTATTGAAAAGGGTCCCCCCGCTACTAGGTTTTCTATTTCTAGCCAACATTCTAAGTTGGTTAAGTGTTTTATAAACCTAACCCCCAATCAGTCTGTATAGTTTAGCATGTTCCATTTTGATTAAGTCTTAATTCAATTTACTTAATCCTATCAATCCTGACTCAGCCTTAATTGTCTTATTAAAGCCTCGACCTCTCACATTAGACAGGTATTGTTGTGGCTGCCTGTTGTCGGTTGGGTCCGGGCAGTCTTACGCCACAACTCAGTCTAACCTCGGGTCCTTATTGGGCTCCGTGTTTAACCACCCACATTGGACAGGTATTGTTGTGACTACTGGACAGTCGGGCGGTTCCGGGCAGGTTTACATCACAACTCAATCCAACCTCGGGTTAAACACATCGTATTTTCTACATTTACATATTTTGTCTCTTTCCTTTTTATATGTAAATATTTGCGGCCCATTATTCAAATTCATCTTTATTGGGTAAAATTAATTTATATCACTTAATTGTTTTTCAAGGTCGTTGGCATGCGTCAAACATGCCAACACACATGTTTTATATTTTAACCCAAACGTCATTACCCCCGTTTTAAACATTCGCTAAAATGTAACATATGCTGGGTTTAACAATTAAACCCAACTTAGCCATATGAAAAAGGGGAGGCTTAGAACATGGTGTTTTTATATTCTAAGTAACACAAAAAGGGGAGTGTGAACGCATGAACTTGCAACATAACGATCTAATTAACATGAATTAGGCACATGTGAACTTGCATTGTAATAGCATATAATCATGGCATAAACATACTTAAAACATGAATCATTCTATTCATATAATCATGGCATAAACATACCTAAACATGAACCATTCTATTCATATAATCATGGCATAAACATACCTAAACATGAATTATGGTTTTTAATCTATTCATGTAAACTTGCAATTGGGATGTAAGTCTAACTTAATTATGTGTCACATATATCACCATATGATTTTGATAACAGCATAGGCCTAAAACATGTTTTCAACTAGGCATAACACCAAACATAGTTTAGTCATGTTCATAAAGATGTTTACTTTTGTCTCTAATACAAAAGTATGGTTTTACACTTGAATCACGATGCCAACTCCAACATAAATTCATATAAACTATAATACTTAGTTGAATCCAATTACACACTAAAAGTGAACATAAAAGTATGTTCATCATGTTGGCATAATAGTGAATCATATACTTGCATGAATCTCAAATAAACTACCACAAACATATAGACGTTATTTTCAACATGAATCACATACTTGCAATTTTCCAATAGGTGTTGAAATAAACTACCACAAACATGTAGTTTTCAACATGAATTACATACTTGCAAATATCCAATCGTTATACCACAACATCCCAAATTGATTAGAATCATAACATTATACAAATATGAATTATTGTCACCACAAATCAAGTACAATTCTATTTCACATTTTACACAAATCAAAAGGTAATTATTTTATTCATATCGGAATAGCACTCTACTTACAATGTATGACGAATCTTCAATTCAGGAATCTGAATTCTGAATTTGGAGAAGCTATCCTTTGTTGTAGGCGTTGTTTTGATTTTAATTGACGTTGCTTTAAGCTTTTGAATTGTCTCCTAATTGTCTCTCAATTTCTGACGGCTATTCCTAGTCTTTCCTCAGCAGCATGACAGTCTCATCTCCATTTTTGTTTGTATGAATTAGGGTTAGTCTTAGGTCCTTTTTATAGAGTTTGTGAGTTGATTAGGACCGTCGATGGAGATTGGTTTAATAATAGCCGTTCGTTTGAAGGAGAGACCAACCAGGAGCAAACACCTAGCCCTAGTGACAAGGGAAGGCTCAGAAAATCGACCAAGCACAGACCAGGCCAGCCAGGGGGGCTGGGTTCGACCTGGCTCAGGGGCCAGGTCGACCCTCTAGTCGAACCCCAAGTCGAACCCCAAGTCGACTATGTAGTCGACCTGGGTGCCCCAGGTCGACTACCCAGTCGACCTGGGTAGCCCAGGTCGACTACCCAGTCGACCTGGGTGTCTTGGGCGGGAAAATTCCTGCCCTGGCCAATCCGGACCGATTTTTGAAATTTAAATTTGTTTTTCTGAGCTGTTTTGGTCTGTTTGAATTTTAAACTGAATTCTGAAACTTCCGGAGGCCATAACTCCCTCATACGGAGTCCGTTTTACGCAAACTCGGACTCTATTTCAAGTAGAATTTCGAGATGAACGCAATGGCGTATCCCATTTCCCCTAATTCTTTGTTTTGAATTTAGTTACACTTTAATTTGTGAATTTCGCTGTTATAGAATTCATGGGGTGTTACACGTACGTGGTGATCGATGGGTTTGCGTGGTATATAGTGCCTCCGGTTTTGTTCCGACCCAGAATGGACTTGTAAATGGATTATGTGTCCGACATTGGAATTTATTCTATGTGATTGATAGCCATCAGTTGCATGGTGTGAATTGCTTGTGTGGCATACTAAGATGCAGTGATCAGGGCTTCTGTTGAAAAGCAAAGTCCTGTGGTGATGATCAAAGCCCCGCCCGTGTGGCGTAGCTTTGTGTATAACATGAATTCGCGAAGCTCACACCCCGGTATGAACCAGAATCGGGAGAGGACATCAGGGAGGACATGCGTTTCTTCCTAGCTAGGAGTTGTGTCAGTGTTTTTACACGGTCTAACATTTTACTTATGTGGATGATGGATAGCAAGGCGTCTCGGATATATCGGTCGATCCGGGACCGATGGAGCCATTCGTTGGCTCATTTACGCCCCCATAGGGTGGGGAAACGTATTATTCAGGCATAATAATCCACATTGGTGGACCGGCCCTGACGATCCAAAGGGCAGTTGCGGTTGTTCCTGAGGCTCGGGCTAGGCAGTCTCGAAGTCGGTAAGGACTATCTTTTGCCTTGGTTCATGACGGAAATCCAATTTCCAAATACGTGACCGTGCGGTTTTGATTGTATATATATATGGCGACATGATATATAGTACCCATGTCGTCTATGATTGATAGTTATGATTCGAAATTGTTTTTGAAACATATAAACACTAGTAATAATATCAATTGCTTTTGTTTTATTCGTATCAAGCATATTTTGGCCATTATAAGGTAAAACTCTATCCTCCGGTTTGCATTGCATTGTGTGATGGGAACTGAGTCTTATAATGACTTCATTTTTATAAAAAGCATTGCGATGTTTCAAAGAATGATTTGTTTTAAAGCACTGGCAATCCAATGGAGTAAACCCGTTCCACGAAAGTGGCGTGGTCCTGTGATTAGCCATATTTTAAATGTATTGAGTAGATTTCTCATACCAGTCCCATGACTGACTCGTAGTTTGTTTCACTTTCAAACTCGGGTGCCCCTTTTTCTACACGGGCAGCCTTGTATTCAGGTTTTAGCTGGCTTTATCCGGATAGCTGGAGCTGAAGATGGATTCTATCATTTATCTATTTTATGCTGTTCAGCTCCTATTGTACATATTTTGTTTATTTTCCGCTATAGACATTTATGTATAGCTGAACTGTATTTGTACTAAGTATGATCCTGTATACTGTGTAACTCTGATGATTACGTTTATCCAGTATATTCTATTATGCATTATCTGGTGTATTTATTTATTTATGTTCTGCTGTTATCTGTTTATGTGTTATATTCCAAGGATTACCCTTGCCGCCGTCAGTACGGGGTTTGGGGTCGTCTCATTTGGTATCATAGCTTTGGTTAAGCTTAGCTCTGGAATATAACATATTAACGAACTCGTCAGAAATAGAACCTGTAGTGTTCTAGGACGGGTAACTCATTATAGATAGGATCAGTAATATCCTAGTATGAGTAGCAGAACGAAATAACACCTTGATAGACATATTTACATTCAAGTATTTGTCTCTATATTTTGAAATATCTTTTTTGTGACCTAACACTTGATCTGCTATTTGCAGAAGTACTAGAAAATGAGTGCCAGAAACAAAAGAAGTAATACTGACCTGGATATAGAAGCTCTATTTATGAAATATAGAAATCTGGGTGGAAAACCCTTCTCGGGTGAAGAATCAATTATGAAAACACAAGCATGGATTCGTTCGGCTGAGAAAATCTTTGAAGGATTAAAGCTGAGGGATGACCAGAAAAGATTACTGGCCTCCTGGGCACTCAAAGACGAAGCTTTGTTCTGGTAGGATTCAGTTATTAAGGATAATCCAGAAGATGATATCACCTGGGATTGGTTCAAAGTGATTTTCCTGGAAAGATTTACTCCTCCTGAAGCGATTGAGCGACTTTGTGATGAATTTTCTTATCTGATACAAGGAGATATGACCATTCCAGAATATCATAAGAAATTCAACAAACTTTCTCACTTTGCCCCTCATCTAATTGAAAATCCGAAGAGGAAGAATTTGAGATTTATCAACGGGCTTCAAAGGAAACACCAGAATAAGGTAATGGGGCATGTGAAGCTTCCTTTTTCAGAAATGATTTATATGGCTTACCAGTGCGAGGATCTCGACAAGAAAGGTATGCTACAGTACGAAGAGGAAGTCAGCTCTAGTAATAAAATTGAGTCTGAAACTGATCGTCCTAAGGCCTGTACAATGTCTGAGGTCAGTAAGGAGCCTAAAGTAAACCGGAAAAGGGCCAGAACTGAGAAAGAATCAGTAATGACCACCATATGCCTAAACTGGAATCAAAAAGGTTATCTGTCCAGGAAATGTAAGTCCTTGAAAATGCAAAAGAAGGAGGGATCTTAATCAAAGAACAAGGTTAAAGGAAATAAAAAGTGTAATCTTTGTCATCAGGCTGGTCACGTAAAGCAAGACTACTAGCTGTCGAAAAAGACCAATGAGGCTCAGGTGAATGAAGTAGCAGAAACTTCAGCACCCTCAACTAGTCAGGGAAGATCTGATGTTTTAGAAGGAACGCTTACTGTCAAAAACATTCCAGTCAAAGTAGTGTTTGACACAGGCGCGTCACGAAGCTTTATTGCAAAGAATGCAGTTAAGAAGTTGGATTTAAAATTGAGGAAGCTTAAAGAACCAATGACTGTCCAAAATCTGGTCGGGGGTTCCATCGATCTCAGTTGGGTTTGTGCAGTACTTGTCTCTTTTTCCTGCTATAAATTCCCTACCATCTCTATCATCATGAATTTTACTGAATTCGATCTTATTTTGGGATTGGATTGGCTAACCAAATATGAGGCAGAGGTTAGATGCGCCGAGAGAGTTGTTAGGGCTAATATTAAATCAGGGAATTATATAACCATTCCCTGTGAAGGTCCAAATTCTAATAGAAAAGACTTCTGGGAAGCTCTCGATGTTTCTCCAGCCCAAATAGAAAATATCCCTGAAGTCACAGAGAATATTCCCGACCCAGTGAAAGATATTCCTGTAGTAAAAAATTATGCGGTTGTGTTTGAAGAAGTTGTTCGCTTACCTCCGCAGAGAGAAATAGATTTCAAGATTGCTTTGATTCCGAATGCGAGGCCGGTAGTTCACGCTATTCGAAGAATGTCCTTGAAAGAGAAAGAGGAATTAGTCAATCAAACAAGATAGCTATTATGGAAGGGTCGGATCTGGCCTAGTTTCTCTGATTGGGGAGCAGCAGTGGTGTTTGTCCCAAAATCAGACGGTACTCTACGACTATGTGTGGATTATCGTGATTTGAACAAGCATACGATAAAGAACAAATATCCATTGCTGCAAATCGATGATTTATTGGATCATCTGAATGGAGCACAAGTATTTTCAAGGATGGACCTAGCTACAGGCTTCCATTAGCTTCGAATTGCCGAAGAGTGTGTTCCAATGATAGCATTCAGAGGTCTAGGCTTATTCTACGAGTGGTTAGTGATGCCGTTCGGCTTATGTAACGCTCCAGCTTACTTCGTCGATCTGATGAATAGAGTGTTCAGAGGGGTTTTGAATAAATTTGTTTTGGTTTTTATTGACGATATTCTAATCTTCTCTAAATCAAAAGACAAACATGAAAAGCATTTGGAATAGGTTCTGGAAATTCTCAGAAGGAATGTATTAAAAGCCAAACTATCCAAATGTAAATTCTGGCAAGATGAAGTGAAATTTCTAGGCCACGTTGTGTCGAAAGAAGGAATTGCTATGGATCCAAGTAAAATCACAGCTATTCAAAACTGGAAACAGCCTAGTACTCCTACAGAGGTTCGCAGTTTTCTTGGATTGGCTGGTTATCACCGGAAGTTCGTTAAAAACTTTTCGAAGATATCTGGTCACTTAACGAAGCTTACAAAGAAACACTTTAAATTCAAGTGGACTCCAGAAAGTGAAGAGGCTTTTGAAGAGCTAAAGTTAAGATTAACAACAGCTCCAGTGTTAACCATCATCGATGGCAATCATGATTTGAAAGTCTGGACAGATGCTTCTAGAGAAGGCCTTGGCGCAGTGTTAATGCAAAGAGGTCAATTGATTGCTTATGCTAGCCGTCAGCTGAAGCCGCACGAGAAAAACTACGTCACTCATGATCTTGAGTTATTGGCTATTGTGTTCGCTTTAAAAATCTGGAGACATTATCTTCTGGGTGAGAGATTTGAACTATTTACAGATCACCAGTCGTTAAAGTATCTGTTCACCCAGAAAGACTTGAATCTGAGGTAGCAACGTTGGCTAGAGTTCCTTGCAGCATACGATTTTGAGATTATATACACTCCAGGGAAAGCCAATGTCGTGGCCGATGTGTTAAGCCGAAAGAATGAAATGATCGCCAGTTTTATTATCATGACTTCATTGATAGATAAAATATATGCTCTTCAAAAGGATGATCACTTCATTCAGAAGATCAGGGAGATAATTCAAAAGGGCGAACCCTCGAGTTTCCATTGTTGTTAATGAGGGGATTCTAAGGCTGAAAGGTCGAATTTGTGTTCCTAACATTCCTGAGCTCCGAAAGGATGTACTGGATGAATGCCATTAGTCAAAACTTAGTATCCAACTGGGAGTAAGCAAAATGTATAATGACATCAAACGCATTTTCTGGTGGAAGTCGATGAAGAGGGACATTTCTTTATATGTTAGCTTATGCCCTACTTGTCAGCTAGTCAAAAGAGACCAACAGAAACTGGCTGGATTATTGCAACCGCTAGACGTTCCTGGTTGGAAGTGGGAACATATCTCCATGGACTTCATAGATGATCTGCCCAGAACCAGAAAAGGGAATGACAGTATTTGGGTGATCGTAGATCGCTTCACGAAGACCGCCCATTTCATACCTGACAGATCAAACAGAACTGCTCAGAGTCTGGTGCAGATATACTTCAGGGAAATTGTAAGGCTACATGGAGTGCCGCTCAGTATAGTTAGTGATAGAGATACAATATTTACTAGCAAATTCTGGGAGGCATTTCAAGTAGAGCTGGGAACAAAGCTGAACTTGAGCACCGCCTATCATCCTCAGACAGATGGTCAGACTGAGAGGGTGAATCATATACTGGAAGATCTATTGCGGGCTTGTGTTTTAGATTTCGGCGGATCATGGGAAGACCATCTGCATTTGGCTGAATTCTCATATAATAACAGCTACCAGGCGAGGCTGACAATGTCGCCATTCGAAGCATTATATGGTAGACCGTGCCGATCCCCTGCTTGTTGGGTCGAACCCGGTGATAGACTTGTGTTAGGGCCAGATATGATCCGAGAAGCTACCGACAAAGTTGATTTTATCAAGAAACGATTACTAGCAGCTCAAAGCCGACAAAAGACCTATGCCGATAGGAGAAGAAGAGATATATCATTTGCTGTTGGCGACTATGTATATTTGAAAGTATCGCCGATGAGGGGTTATCTGATTCGGTAAAACTGGGAAGTTGGCGCCCAAATTCATTGGTCCATTTCCTATTCTGGAACGGATCAGAACTCTCGCTTATAGGGTTAAATTGCCAGATTGGTTGCCTGGGCTGCATGATGTATTTCATATATCTCAACTTCGAAAGCACGTTCATGATCCAGACTTGATCGTGGAAGAAGCAGCTCAACAGGATATTGAAATTACTCTAGAACTAGCTGTGAGAAGAAAGCCGCTCAAGATTATCGGCAAAGAAACCAAAGAGCCGAGGAACAAGAAGGTTCACTTAGTCAAAGTGCAATGGAGTGGAGATCCACGAGATTGTACTTGGGAAACTGAGGAGAGCATTCAGAAAGCCTATCCTAGATGCCGAGTGGATATATCTGATTGACTCCGGTGCAAGGTACATTTACCATACTTTGCATTACCATTTAATTCTCTACTCTGTTGTTATTTTCTTTCCATGGATGTGCACTTTTAATTCTATAGTCTGAATGATTTTAAGAGAGTATAGAAATTGATTAGTATATTTTTGAAAAGTTAAAAACAAATTGATTGCTGTTTGTGTTGTGTGATAGTAGAATTGGATTAATTAAATTATAGAAACGATAGTTAATTTAATTAATAAGAGAATACTGGTAGAATTTATTCATTTAAATCACACATTGAACTGATTTAAAAATAGATAGAAATATATACTTGTGCATATATATGTTTGAACAGGTAAATGGATAGCTGTTGAGTAAAGAAATTATTTGCGTGCCCGACAAATAGGTAAACCTTAATGAGTTAGATGCGAAATATTATTATATCAACTCCTGTGAATGCCATTGGATGCTGAGTGCTGGTTATTCTGTGTGTAATAATAAATGTCACCATAGGATAGTAACAATTAATTTTGAACTACATTACATGGCATACTTCCGAAGATAGGCATACTTCATCATATACCACATAAGCATTTGGAGCTTGTGTGACGAGGTGGAAGATTTACCATACGAGCGAGAGGCTTGTATGGCGATGACTATATTTTACAGGTTGAACTGATGACTGATATGGACTATTTAAATTGTAACGATAAAATGGCCAGATTAATAAAAAGCCCACACTCGTCTGGAGTTGACAATAATCACGTCTCTCTAGTCATTAGATACGGCACATGGATTATTTATTACCCACACGGGACAAGGTGACGAGGATTTATCCTTTGGAGCAATTAAAATACACACTCCCTCAGGCTTTGACAGGGTGACGAGAATTTATTCTCTGGAGTTATTATCTATACACGCTCCCCTGTAAACACCAGAATATATCACTATAAATATGTGTATGCTTATTAGGATTTATTGGGTACCTAATACGGCCCAATAAATTTCCAAACCTCTTCCCGTACAAAGGAGGTTATGGCGAAATTTTTCAAAAATTCCGGGTGTTAGCCAAATTTTTGAAGAATTTGAAAATTCTCAGAAACTGAAAATTTGGAGAATGGAAGCCAGATTGAACGTAGAGTTGACTAATCAAACCACTTTCGACTTTGTTCCTTTTCGGAGACGAAAAGTTTTAAGTGGGGGAGATTGTAACGACACGGAAAATCTGAACCAATTTAAAAAATTTAAATTGGCTAAAATAGTGGATTTTAAATATTTAAAATAAATATTTTAAATAAAAACGATGAAAAGTAAGTTTGACTCGACATTTGAAAACGAATATAATTAATTCTAATTATAAACATGGCCTGAAATGGCGCGGTAGTTTCAAAATTTGAATTCAAACTTTGACTGACTGTACCGGGTGCAAAACAAAACGGATTTGAGTGAAACCAAAAATATTTAAATCTGTTAGTGAATACCTTTCTAACGAATCTGAAAAATCGAATTTTCATAGCGAGATGCAAAAGTTATGGCCAAAAGAATTTTCTGAAAGGTCGCTATGGAATTTATATAGCCCGTAAAATTGGCCATTTTGCAAACGACCTCGGAATTCGACGAAACTAGTTTTGTTGGGACCGTATCGTCAAAACATAGCCAGATTTATTTTTCTGGAATTTTTCAAATTAGTTTGTGGCCCTGGCAAATTGAAATGTACGTTCAAATCAGAAATTGAATGTTTTATATTTTAATTTCAAGAATAACTGATCGTAACAGCCGAACTGGGTTACGAAACATATTCCATTGTGTCCGGGATGGGGGTAATTAGCTAGGGGCGACAGTCGTTGGGTTTGATTTCGAGTTCGTGTGCAAAAACCCTATTTTAAAATTTAATAAAGTATGAACCAATAGGAAATTTTCTTTCATAATTATTTTAAAAATAAAAAAAATAAAAAAAACCCCGTATCAACTGCTCTCGACGGCGGAAACCCCTTCGCCGCTTCTCCTCCTTTTTCCGACCAAACCAGGAGGAATTAGACCCCCCCCTTCAGTTAAACTTTTTGAAGATCGAAGTCCCCTCTTCAAATCCGTATAAGCCTTGCCCCTCCTCGTCACACCGTTCGAGAGATCCACCGCCACAAACTTCGGTCGTTCCAGCCCCGATTCCTCCCTCCAGCCGCGTTCGAGTTCGTCAGGGTGGGGGCCACCTGCCGCACCTCTCGTAGCTCTACGTCGTGATATAACCTGATCGACCTCTCGTGCAGTGTATCGGGAGAAAAATCAAGAACTAGTTTGGAAGGATTAGCTGAGGTATATGGCTAATTTAATTTAAATGGTTTATAACATCTAAAAGTGTTGCAAAGTTAGTTAATCGTATAAAAATCATATCTTTTTCATGTGTTGACGAAATTCAGTGAAACAAGAGACAGTGGACTCGTGTGGACGTCTTCTACCTTTTAGAAGAGACTGCATATTTTTCTCAGCCTTCTGCTATTTTGGTGGAGTGGAACCCAATGTGAGATTTCTAATTTATAAACAATATGGAAAACGACGATGTATAAATTATATAATCGATGTATGAGTTATATAAGCGTTGTACACCTCTTGTATAAGCGTTGTATAAGTTGTACGTTCGATGTATAAGTTGTATATGCATTGTAAAAATTATATATGTGTTGAAATAGAAGTGAAATGCTATATATAAATATATATATATATACGCCCCTCGTCCACAAACCATGGACGATATTTATTGGTTGTGATTGGTGTGAAAATTGATTGATAGCGAATGGTTGATTGAAATTGTTTGTGGTTGAAATTGATTGATTGTGGTTGAAAAATACCCGTTTGTGGTTGAGAAATATTTGGTTGAAACCAGATAGGATTAGTTTGTGGACATGAAAAAAATGTACATGCCGCCCGCGTGCGAACTAGATGCATGATTCCCCATTGTCAAAAGCTGCGAGGCTTTAAGGTAGAGCGAGGAGCCGTACTAGGGATGGTCCCGGTTTTAACTACCCTGCCGTTATGCTGCCGAAATTTTGAATAATATTCATGTGTTAGAATTATTTTCATTTGTTGAAACTATATTTATTCGTTGTACGGAAAACCTTCATGTGTTGAATTGAAATTCATTCATTGAATTGAAATTCATTAGTTGAATGGTATTCGTGCTTTTAAATATAAAAATCACCTTTTTATACAAACTATAGAAAACCTTCATGTGTTGAATTGAAATTCATTCGTTGAATAGAATTCATGTGTTGAATGGTATTCGTGTTTTTAAATATAAAAATCACCTTTTTATCTATATATACAAATTATAGAAAACCTTCATGTGTTGAATTGAAATTCATTCGTTGAATAGAATTCATGTGTTGAATGGTATTTGTGTTTTTAAATATAAAAATCACCTTTTTATCTATATATACAAACTATAGAAAACCTTCATGTGTTGAATCGAAATTCCTTCATTGAATTGAAATTCATGTGTTGAGTGGTATTCATATTTTGAAAGAAATTGTTTTATAATAAAAATCCTATTTTTATTTCCTATATGAACTATATAAAATAATCTCGTTATGAAAGAAATTGTTTTATAATAAAAATCATATTTTTATCATCTATATGAACTATATAAAATAGTCATGTTTTGAAATAAATCGTTTTACAATAAAAATCACATTTTTATTATATACATGAATTGTCAAAAATAGTGAAGTGTTGAAATAGAAGACAGTTTGATAAAAATATCATTTTTATCAAAAGTATGAAAATCATGTAGTTTTGAAATCGAAGAATCGATATATATATATATATATATATATATATATAAACAGAAGTGAAATATATCGAATAACGACGCTGCAGTTCGTATTTTGAAACCGTGATTTCAAACGATTAGTGCGGGAGATCCGACCATCGGATTTTCCTGAAATCGCAACTGTTGGGTTCGCTTTGGAAATATCTTTCCTACGGCACCAACTTTGTATAAATCCAACGGTTGGATTGTCTGGAATGTTTAATTCAAATCTGAAGAAAAACAGCGCTAGAATCGATTATATATATATATATATATATATATATATATATATATATATATATATAATTATATTAAATCGAATAACGACGTTGCAGTTCGTATTTTGAAATCGAAACTTCAAATGATTATACCAGGAGATCCGACCGTCGGATTTTCCCGAAACTGGAACCGTTGGATTCGTTTTGAAAAGATCTTTCTAATAATGTAAATTTTGTGAAGATCTAATGGTTAGATTTTCAGATATGTGTAAATCAAATATGAAGAAAAACAGCGCCACGACCGCGTTATGGCCCGAAGCGTCGTTTTGAATAAATTGGCTATTTTAAAATAAATAAAAATAGCGATAAATCGTTATAAAATATTATGAACGATATGGATGTGAAATTTAGAAACTAACTGAAGGTTGGCTAAGTCGAATGGTTTCTTGGGTATTGATCTGATGTTGGTTTCGGCCTTCGGGGTTAATATTTGGGAAATCGCTCTCTTACTGATTGACGGTTAGTGACTAATGAATTGAAATGATGCGTAGTAGTATTTGTGTAGCACTTGTTTATTATATACGCGAGTTGCTCAAAAAGACCGGGTTTTATCCCATTCTGAATAATTGAATCGACGATAAGATATCGAAGATGAAGAGTAATCTTTGGAATATAACACAGAAACAGATAATAGCAGAACAGAATTAAATAAATACACCAGATAATGAACAATAGAATATACTGGATAAAAGTAATCATCAGAGTTACACAGTATACAGGATCTTACTTAGTACAATTACTGTTCAACTATACATATATGTCTACAGCGGAAAAACAAACATAATGTACAATAGGAGCTGAACAGCATAAAAAGAGATAAATGATAGAATCCATCTTCAGCTCCAGCTATCCAGAATGAACCAGCTAAACCTGAATACAAGGCTGCCCGTGTAGAAAATGGGGCACCCGAGTTTGAAAGTGAAACAAACTACGAGTCAGTCATGGGACTGGTATGAGAAATCCACTCAACACATTTAATATATGGCTAATCACAGGACCACGCCACTTTCGTGGAACGGGTTTACTCCATTGGATTGCCAGTGCTTTAAAAACAAATCTTTCTTTTAAACATCACAATGCTTTTTATAAAAATGAAGCCATTATAAGACTCAGTTCCCATCACACAATGCAACGCAAACCGGAGGATAGAGTTTTACCTTATAATGGCCAAAATATGGTTGATACGAATAAAACAAAAGCAATTGATATTATTTCTAGTGTTTACATGTTTCAAAACAACTTCGAATCATAACTATCAATCATAGACGACATGGGTACCATATATCATGTCGCAATATATATATACAATCAAAACCGCACGATGTCGTATTTGGAAATTGGATTTCCGTCCTGAACCAAGGCAAAAGATAGTCCTTACCGAATTCGAGACTGCCTAGCCCGAGCCTTAGGAACAGCCGCAACTGCCCCTTGGATCGTCAGGGCCGGTCCACCGATGTGGATTATTATGCCTGAACACTACGTCTCCCCGCCCTTTGGGGCGTAAACGAGCCAACGAATGACTCCATCGGACCTGGATCGTCCGATCAAACCGAGGCGCCTCGCAACAGCAACAACCACACAGGTGAAAAGTATATAAATGTCAGGGCTGGTAGGTCACTGACACCACCCTAGCTAGAAAGAAATGCATGCCCTCCCTAAGGTCCTTCTCTCGTTTCTGGTTCATACCGGGGTGTGAGGCTCGCGAATTCACATTATACACAAAGCTACGCCACACAGGCGGTGCTTTGATCATCACCACAAGACTTTGCTTTTCAACAGAAGCCCTGATCATTTGCCACTTAGGCATGCCACACTAGCAATTCATGCCATGCGACTGATGTCCATCGATATACAACCTCTGAGCTCGTGCATTTCAGAGAAGGGCGTTAAGCAAAAGAATAAATTCTCTGCCGCCAAACAAATGTATATTTAATATAGACCAATCAACACAGAATAAAATCCAATGTCAGACACACAGTCCATTTACAAGTCCGTTCTGGGTCTGAACGAAACCGGAGGCACTAAATACCTCGCAGACCCATCAATCACCACGTACGTCTGGACGATCACCACTCATTATCCATATTTCGGGATGCCTCCTAATCAGGACCTCGGTTACCATCCAAACCAGGTGAATATCTCCGGTCTTCGACCACCGTCTTTATCTTCGATTTCTTATCGTCGATTCAGTTATTCAGAATGGGATAAACCCGGTCTTTCTGAGCAACTCGCGTATATAAAAAACAAGTTCAACACTAACATATACATGCATCATTACAATTCATTAGTCACTAACCGTCAATCAGTAAGAGAACGATTTCCCGAAATATTAACCCCGACGGCCGAAACCAACATCAGATCAACACCCAGGAAACCATTCGACTTAGCCAACCTTCGGTTAATTTCTAAATCACATCCATATCGTTTATAATATTTTATAATGATTTATCGCTATTTTTATTTAATTTAAAATAGCCAATTTATTCAAAACGACGCTTCGGGCCATAAAGCGACCGTGGCGCTGTTTTTCTTCAGATTTGATTTACACATATCTGAAAATATGACTGTTGGATCTTCACAAAATTTACATCATTAGAAAGATCTTTTCAAAACGAATCCAACGGTTCCAGTTTCGGGAAAATCCGGCGGTCGGATCTCCCGGTACAATCGTTTGAAGTTTCGATTTCAAAATATGAACTGCAGCGTCGTTATTCGATTAAATATAATTATATATATATATAAATATAATTATATTTACGTTGTGACGACCCCATTTCCCGTACAGACGGAGACAAGGGTAATCTTTGGAATATAACACAGAAACAGATAATAGTAGAACAGAATTAAATAAATACACCAGATAATGAACAATAGAATATACTGGATAAAAGTAATCATCAGAGTTACACAGTATACAGGATCTTACTTAGTACAATTACAGTTCAACTATACATATATGTCTACAGCGGAAAAACAAACATAATGTACAATAGGAGTTGAACAGCATAAAAAGAGATAAATGATAGAATCCATCTTCAGCTCCAGCTATCCAGAAAGAACCAGCAAAACCTGAATACAAGGCTGCCCGTGCAGAAAAAGGGGCACCCGAGTTTGAAAGTGAAACAAACTACGAGTCAGTCATGGGACTGGTATGAGAAATCCACTCAACACATTTAATATACAGCTAATCACAGGACCACGCCACTTTCGTGTAACGGGTTTACTCCATTGGATTGCCAGTGCTTTGAAAACAAATCTTTCTTTTAAACATCGCAATGCTTTTTATAAAAATGAAGCCATTATAAGACTCAGTTCCCATCACACAATGCAACGCAAACTGGAGGACAGAGTTTTACCTTATAATGGACAAAATATGGTTGATACGAATAAAACAAAAGCAATTGATATTATTACTAGTGTTTACATGTTTCAAAACAACTTCGAATCATAACTATCAATCATAGACGGCATGGGTACCATATATCATGTCGCCATATATATATATACAATCAAAACCGCACGATGTCGTATTTGGAAATTGGATTTCCGTCCTGAACCAAGGCAAAAGATAGTCCTTACCGAATTCGAGACTGCCTAGCCCGAGCCTTAGGAACAGCCGCAACTGCCCCTTGGATCGTCAGGGCCGGTCCACCGATGTGGATGATTATGCCTGAACACTACGTCTCCTCGCCCTTTGGGGCGTAAACGAGCCAACGAATGACTCCATCGGACCCGGATCATCCGATCAAACCGAGGCGCCTCGCAACAGCAACAACCACACAGGTGAAAAGTATATAAATGTCAGGGATGGTAGGTCACTGACACCACCCTAGCTAGAAAGAAACGCATGCCCTCCCTGAGGTCCTTCTCCCGTTTCTGGTTCATACCGGGGTGTGAGGCTCGCGAATTCACATTATACACAAAGCTACGCCACACAGGCGGTGCTTTGATCATCACCACTAGACTTTGCTTTTCAACAGAAGCCCTGATCATTTGCCACTTAGGCATGCCACACTAGCAATTCATGCCATGCGACTGATGTCCATCGATATACAACCTCTGAGCTCGTGCATTTCAGAGAAGGGCGTTAAGCAAAAGAATAAATTCTCTGCCGCCAAACGGATGTATATTTAATCGAGACCAATCAACACAGAATAAAATCCAATGTCAGACACACAGTCCATTTACAAGTCCGTTCTGGGACTGAATGAAACCGGAGGCACTAAATACCTCGCAAACCCATCGATCACCACGTACGTCTGGACGATCACCACTCATTATCCATATTTCGGGATGCCTCCCAATCAGGACCTCGGTTACCATCCAAACGAGGTGAAGATCTCCGGTCTTCGACCACCGTCTTTATCTTCGATTTCTTATCGTCGATTCAGTTATTCAGAATGGGATAAACCCGGTCTTTCTGAGCAACTTGCGTATATAATAAACAAGTGCAACAATAACATATACACGCATCATTACAATTCATTAGTCACTAACCGTCAATCAGTAAGAGAACGATTTCCCGAAATATTAACCCCGAAGGCCGAAACCAACATCAGATCAACACCCAGGAAACCATTCGACTTAGCCAACCTTCAGTTAATTTCTAAATCACATCCATATCATTTATAATATTTTATAATGATTTATCGCTATTTTTATTTATTTTAAAATAGCCAATTTATTCAAAACGACGCTTCGGGCCGTAACGCGACCATGGCGCTGTTTTTCTTCATATTTGATTTACACATATCTGAAAATCTGACCGTTGGATCTTCACAAAATTTACATCATTAGAAAGATCTTTTCAAAACGAATCCAACGGTTCCAGTTTCGGGAAAATCCGACGGTCGGATCTCCCGGTATAATCGTTTGAAGTTTCGATTTCAAAATACGAACTGCAGCGTCGTTATTCGATTAAATATAATTATATTTATATATATATATATATAATCGATTCTGGTGCTGTTTTTCTTCAGATTTGAACTAAACATTCCAGACAATCCAACCGTTGGATTTTTACAAAGTTGGTGCCGTTGGAAAGATTTTTCCAAAGCGAACACAACGGTTGCGATTACAGGAAAATCCGATGGTCGGATCTCCCGTACTAATCATTTGAAATCACGGTTTCAAAATACGAACTGCAACGTCATTATTCGATATATTTCAATTTTATTTAAATATATATATATATCGATTCTTCGATTTCAAAACTATATTATTTTCATACATTTGATAAAAATGATATTTTTATCTAACTGTCTTCTATTTCAACACTTCACTATATTTAGCAATTCATGTATATAATAAAAATGTGATTTTTATTGTAAAACAATTCATTTCAAAACTCTATTATTTTATTTAGTTTATATAGTTAATAAAAATAGGATTTTTATTATAAAACAATTTATTTCTAAACAAGATGATTTTATACATTTCATATTGATGTTAAAAATGGGATTTTTATTATAGAACAATATCTTTCAAAATATGAATACCATTCAACATATGAATTTCTATCCAACGAATGAATATCGATTCAACACATGAAGGTTTTCTATAGTTTATATATATAGATAAAAATGTGATTTTTATATTTAAAACACGAACACCATTCAACACATGAATTTCTATCCAACGAATGAATATCGATTCAACACATGAAGGTTTTCTATTGTTTATATATATAGATAAAAATGTGATTTTTATATTTAAAACACGAACACCATTCAACACATGAATTTCTATCCAACGAATGAATATCAATTCAACACATGAAGGTTTTCTATACAACGAATGAATATAGTTTCAGCAAATGAAAATAATTCAAACACATGAATATTATTCAAAATTTTGGCAACATAACGGCAGGGTAGTTAAAACCGGGATCGTCCCTAGTACAGCTCCTCGCTCTACCTTGAAACCTCGCGGTTTTTGACAATGGAGATCATGCATCTAGTTCGCACGCAGGCGGCATGTATATATTTATTTCATTTCCACAAACTAATCCTATGTGGTTTCAACCAAATATTTCTCAACCACAAATGGGTATTTTTCAACCACAATCAATCAATGTCAACCACAAACAATCCCAATCAACCATTCGCTATCAATCAATTTTCACACCAATCACAACCAATAAATATCGTCCATGGTTTGTGGACGAGGGGCGTATATATATATATATATATATATATATATATATATATATATATATATATATATATATATAGCAATTCACTTCTATTTCAATACATATATAATTTTTACAACGCATATATAACTTATACATCGAACATACAACTTATACAACGCTTATACAAGAGGTGTACAATGCTTATATAACTCATACATCGACTATATAATTTATACATCGTCGTTTTCCATATCATTTTGTAAATTAGAAATCTCACATTGGGTTCCACTCCACCAAAAATAGCAGAAGTCTCAGAAAAATATGCGGTCTCTTCTAGAAGGTAGAAGACATCCACACGGTCATGATGTTTCCTGTTTCATCGAATTTCGTCAACACAGCAAAAAGATATGATTTTTCAAAGTTTGCAACGGTTTAAAGGTGTTAAAACAGTTGTAAATAAAACAAGCCGTATACCTTTCTGAAATGTTCAATACTAGGTCACGCGATTTCGTGAAATCCGTGAATCGATAGAACGATCGGGCTACGCAGTGTCGAAGGGGGAGGAGAGGCGCAAGTGCGCCAGGAGGTGGGGCCAGTTGGGTGGTCCCAGGCGGCGGCGGCGGTTTAAACGGCTCGACTTTCGACCCCGAGATCTCCCCCGATACTCAACGAAAAAATCCAAACTCTATATGGATTTGAAGATCTCGAGAAGATCTTCAAAAAGTTCAACTGTGGCACGAGCTAATTCGGCGTGGATTGATCAAAAAATGAAGGGGAAGGTCTGAACGTGTTTCCGCCTTCGACGTCGGGGAGAGAGAAAGTGTATTTTTTTTTTAAAAAAAAAATTCTGATTGGTCGGGGAAGTTTTAAAAGGTTTTTCTGACACGACCACCAATCTAAACCCAACGACTGTCGTCCCTAGCGTTTTACCCCCATTCCGAACACAATGGGATATGTTTCGTAGGCCCATTCGACTGTTTCAGTCAGTTTTCCTTCAAATTAAAATATATACCATTCAATATTCGATTTGAACGTACATTTCAATTTGCCAGGGCCACAAACTGATTCGAAAAATTCCAGAAAAATAAATTTGGCTATGTTTTGACGATACGGTCCCAACAAAACTAGTTTCGTCGAATTCTGAGACTGTTTGCAAAAAGGCCCATTTCTGGTCGATCCAATTTAACTGTAATTGACCCAAACACGTTTTCCTATGCCACGCTCACATACTAGCTTCAAAAATTATGAAATTTGAAACCTAGTGATAACTTCACATCCCGGATCCAACAAAAGTGGTTTCGTCGAATTCCGAGGTCATATGCAAAATGGCCAATTTCACGGGCTATATAAATTCCATAGCGACCTTTCTGAAAATTCATTTGGCCATAACTTTTGCTTTCTGTTATGAAAATTCAATTTTTCAGATTCGTAAGAAAGGTATTCGCTAACCGATTTAAATATTTTTGGTTTCACTAAAATCCGTTTTGTTTTGCACCCGGTACAGTCCGACAAAGTTTGAATTCAATTTTTGGAACTGCAGCGCCATTTCAGGCCTTGTTTATAATTATAATTAATTATACTCGTTTTCAATTGTCGATTCAACTCACTTTTCATTGCTATTATTTAAAATATTTATTTAAAATATTTAAAATCCATTATTTTAGCCAATTTAAAAATTTTAAATTGGTTTAGATTTTCTGGGTCGTTACAATCTCCCCCACTTAAAACTTTTCATCCCCGAAAAGGAACAAAGTCGAAAGTGGTTTGATTAATCAACTCTACGTTCGATCTGGCTTCAATTTTCCAACTTTTCAGTTTTTGAGAATTTTCAAATTCTTCAAAAATTTGGCTAACACCCGGAATTTTCGAAAAATTTCGCCATAACCTCCTTTGTACGTAGAGAGGTTTGGAAATTTATTGGGCCGTATTAGGTACCCAATAAATCCTAATAAGCATACACATATTTATAGTGATATATTCTTGTGTTTATAGGGGAGCGTGTATTTATAATAACTCCAGAGAATAAATTCTCATCACCCTGTCAAAGCCTGAGGGAGTGTGTATTTTAAATGCTCCAGAGGATAAATCCTCGTCACCTCGTCCCGTGTGGGAAATAAATAGTCCATGTGCCGTATCTAATAACTGGAGAGATGTGATTATTGTCAACTCCAGACCCGTGTGGTCTTTTTTATTAATCTGGCAATTTAATCGTTACAATTTAAATAGTCCATATCAGTCATCAGTTCAACCTGTAAAATATAGTCATCGCCATACAAGCCTCTCGCTCGTATGGTAAATCTTCCACCTCGTCACACAAGCTCCAAATGCTTATGTGGTATATGATGAAGTATGCCTATCTTCAGAAGTAATCCATGCAGTGTAGTTCAAAATTAATTGTTACTATCCTATGGCGACATTTATTATTTCACACAGAACAACCAGCACTCCGCATCCAATGGCATTCACAGGAGTTGATGTAATAATATTTCGCATCCAACTCATTAAGGTTTACCTATTTGTTGGGCACGCAAATAAAATCTTTACTCAACAGCTATCCATTTACCTGTTCAAACATATGTAATGCACACATATATATTTCTATTTATTTTCCAATCAGTTCAATGTGTGATTTAATTGAATAAATCCTACCATTCATTCTATCATTGATTAAATTAACCATCGTTCTAATAATTCCATTAATCAAATCTACTATCACACAACACAAACAATCAATCAATTTGTTTTTAACTTTTCAAACATATATCTTTTATATATTCAAAAATTATATTTCTAAAACCAGACTATATATATAATCATAAATACGTTAGTTAAAAACATATTACGCTCGACTCGTTCTGAGCCACTTTTGACCCCATCTCTAACGAGTTGTTCTGATTCTGCTGTACTCTTACTAGGATATTGCTGATCCTATCTGTACTGAGTTACTCGTCCTAGAACACTACTGGTTCTATCTCTGACGAGTTCGCTAATGTGTTATACACCAGAGCTAAGATTAACCAAAGCTCTGATACCACGTTGTGACGACCCCATTTCCCGTACAGACGGAGACAAGGGTAATCTTTGGAATATAACACAGAAACAGATAATAGCAGAACAGAATTAAATAAATACACCAGATAATGAACAATAGAATATACTGGATAAAAGTAATCATCATAGTTACACAGTATACAGGATCTTACTTAGTACAATTACAGTTCAACTATACATATATGTCTACAGCGGAAAAACAAACATAATGTACAATAGGAGCTGAACAGCATAAAAAGAGATAAATGATAGAATCCATCTTCAGCTCCAGCTATCCAGAAAGAACTAGCTAAACCTTAATACAAGGCTGCCCGTGCAGAAAAAGGGGCACCCGTGTTTGAAAGTGAAACAAACTACGAGTCAGTCATGGGACTGGTATGAGAAATCCACTCAACACATTTAATATATGGCTAATCACAGGACCACGCCACTTTCGTGGAACGGGTTTACTCCATTGGATTGCCAGTGCTTTAAAAACAAATCTTTCTTTTAAACATCGCAAAGCTTTTTATAAAAATGAAGCCATTATAAGACTCAGTTCCCATCACCCAATGCAACGCAAACCGGAGGATAGAGTTTTACCTTATAATGGCCAAAATATGGTTGATACGAATAAAACAAAAGCAAGTGATATTATTTCTAGTGTTTACATGTTTCAAAACAACTTCGAATCATAACTATCAATCATAGACGGCATGGGTACCATATATCATGTCGCCATATATATATACAATCAAAACCGCACGATGTCGTATTTGGAAATTGGATTTCCGTCCTGAACCAAGGCAAAAGATAGTCCTTACCGAATTCGAGACTGCCTAGCCCGAGCCTTAGGAACAGCCGCAACTGCCCCTTGAATCGTCAGGGCCGGTCCACCGATGTGGATGATTATGCCTGAACACTACGTCTCCTCGCCCTTTGGGGCGTAAACGAGCCAACGAATGACTCCATCGGACCCAGATCGTCCGATCAAACCGAGGCGCCTCGCAACAACAACAACCACACAGGTGAAAAGTATATAAATGTCAGGGCTGGTAGGTCACTGACACCACCCTAGCTAGAAAGAAACGCATGCCCTCCCTGAGGTCCTTCTCCCGTTTCTGGTTCATACCGGGGTGTGAGGCTCGCGAATTCACATTATACACAAAGCTACGCCATACAGACGGTGCTTTGATCATCACCACAAGACTTTGCTTTTCAACAGAAGCCCTGATCATTTGCCACTTAGGCATGCCACACTAGCAATTCATGCCATGCGACTGATGTCCATCGATATACAACCTCTAAGCTCGTGCGTTTCAGAGAAGGGCGTTAAGCAAAAGAATAAATTCTCTGCCGCTAAACGGATGTATATTTAATAGAGACCAATCAACATAGAATAAAATCCAATGTCAGACACACAGTCCATTTACAAGTCCGTTCTAGGTCTGAACGAAACCAGAGGCACTAAATACCTCGCAAACCCATCGATCACCACGTACGTCTGGACGATCACCACTCATTATCCATATTTCGGGATGCCTCCCAATCAGGACCTCGGTTACCATCCAAACGAGGTGAAGATCTCCGGTCTTCGACCACCGTCTTTATCTTCGATTTCTTATCGTCGATTCAGTTATTCAGAATGGGATAAACCCGGTCTTTCTGAGCAACTTGCGTATATAATAAAAAAGTGCAACACTAACATATACACGCATCATTACAATTCATTAGTCACTAACCGTCAATCAGTAAGAGAACGATTTCCCGAAATATTAACCCCGAAGGCCGAAACCAACATCAGATCAACACCCAGGAAACCATTCGACTTACCCAACCTTCAGTTAATTTCTAAATCACATCCATATCGTTTATAATATTTTATAATGATTTATCGCTATTTTTATTTATTTTAAAATATCCAATTTATTCAAAACGACGCTTCGGGCCGTAAGGCGACCGTGGCGTTGTTTTTCTTCAGATTTGATTTACACATATCTGAAAATCTGACCGTTGGATCTTCACAAAATTTACATCATTAGAAAGATCTTTTCAAAACGAATCCAACGGTTCCTGTTTCGGGAAAATCCGACGGTCGGATCTCCCGGTATAATCGTTTGAAATTTCGATTTCAAAATACGAACTGCAGCGTCGTTATTCGATTAAATATAATTATATTTATATATATATATAATCGATTCTGGCGCTGTTTTTCTTTAGATTTGAATTAAACATTCCAGACAATCCAACCGTTGGATTTTTACAAAGTTGGTGCCGTTGGAAAGATTTTTCCAAAGCTAACCCAACGGTTGCGATTTCAGGAAAATCCGATGGTCAGATCTCCCGTACTAATCATTTGAAATCACGGTTTCAAAATACGAACTACATCGTCGTTATTCGATATATTCCAATTCTATTTAAATATATATATCGATTCTTCGATTTCAAAACTATATTCTTTTCATACATTTGATAAAAATGATATTTTTATGTAACTGTCTTCTATTTCAACACTTCACTATATTTAGCAATTCATGTATATAATAAAAATGTGATTTTTATTGTAAAACAATTCATTCAAAACTCTATTATTTTATATAGTTTATATAGGTAATAAAAATAGGATTTTTATTATAAAACAATTTATTTCTAAACAAGATGATTTTATACATTTCATATTGATGTTAAAAATGGGATTTTTATTACAAAACAATTTCTTTCAAAATATGAATACCATTCAACACATGAATTTCAATCCAACGAATGAATATCGATTCAACACATGAAGGTTTTCTATAGTTTATATATATATATATTAAAAATGTGATTTTTATATTTAAAACACGAACACCATTCAACACATGAATTTCTATCCAACGAGTGAATATCGATTCAACACATGAAGGTTTTCTATAGTTTATATATATAGATAGAAATGTGATTTTTATATTTAAAACACGAACACCATTCAACACATGAATTTCTATCCAACGAATGAATATCAATTCAACACATGAAGGTTTTCTATACAACGAATGAATATAGTTTCAGCAAATGAAAATAATTCAAACACATGAATATCATTCTAAATTTCGGCAGCATAACGGCAAGGTAGTTAAAACCGGGACCGTCCCTAGTACGGCTCCTCGCTCTACCTTAAAACCTCGCGGTTTTTGACAATGGGGATCATGCATCTAGTTCACACGCAGGCGGCATGTATATATTTATTTCATTTCCACAAACTAATCCTATGTGGTTTCAACCAAATATTTCTCAACCACAAATGGGTATTTTTCAACCACAATCAATCAATGTCAACAACAAACAATCCCAATCAACCATTCGCTATCAATCAATTTTCACACCAAACACAACCAATAAATATCGTCCATGGTTTGTGGACGAGGGGCGTATATATATATATATATATATATATATATATATATATATATATATATATATTTATATATAGCAATTCTCTTCTATTTCAACACATATATAATTTTTACAACGCATATATAACTTATACATCGAACATACAACTTATACAACTCTTATACAAGAGGTGTAAAACGCTTATATAACTCATACATCGACTATATAATTTATACATCATCGTTTTCCATATCATTTATAAATTAGAAATCTCACATTGGGTTCCACTCCACCAAAAATAGCAGAAGTCTCAGAAAAACTTGCGGTCTCTTCTAGAAGGTAGAAGACGTCCACACGGTCACGATGTTTCCCGTTTCATCGAATTTCGTCAACACAGCAAAAAGATATGATTTTTCAAATTTTGCAACGGTTTAAAGGTGTTAAAACAGTTGAAAATAAAACAAGCCGTATACCTTTCTGAAATGTTCAAAACTAGGTCACGCGATTTCGTGAAATCCGTGAATCGATAGAACGATCGGGCTACGCAGTGTCGAAGGGGGAGGAGAGGCGCATGTGCGCCAGGAGGTGGGGCCAGTTCGGTGGTCCCAGGCGGCGGCGGCGGCGGTTTGAACGGCTCGACTTTCGAGCCCGAGATCTCCCCCGATACTCAACGAAAAAAATCCAAACTCTATATGGATTTGAAGATCTCGAGAAGATCTTCAAAAAGTTCAACTGTGGAACGAGCTAATTCTACGTGGATTGATCGGAAAATGAAGGGGAAGGTCTGAACGTGTTTCCGCCTTCGACGTCCGGGAGAGAGAAAGAGTATTTTTTTTAAAAAAAAAAATTTGATTGGTCGGGGAAGTTTTAAAAGGGTTTTCTGACACGACCACCAATCTAAACCTAACGACTGTCGTCCCTAGTGTTGTACCCCCACTCCGAACACAATGGAATATTTTTCGTAGGCCCATTCGACTGTTTCAGTCAGTTTTCCTTCAAATTAAAATATATACCATTCAATATTCGATTTGAACGTACATTTCAATTTGCCAGGACCACAAACTGATTCGAAAAATTCCAGAAAAATAAATCTGGCTATGTTTTGACGATACGGTCCCAACAAAACTTGTTTCGTCAAATTCTGAGACCGTTTGCAAAAAGGCCCATTTCTGGTCGATCCAATTTAACTGTAATTGACCAAAACACGTTTTTCTTTACCACGGTCACGTACTAGCTTCAAAAATTATGAAATTTGAAACCTAGCGATAACTTCACATCCTGGATCCAACAAAAGTGGTTTCGTCGAATTCCGAGGTCGTATGAAAAATGGCCAATTTCACGGGCTATATAAATTCCATAGCGACCTTTCTGAAAATTCATTTGACCATAACTTTTACTTTCCGTTATGAAAATTCGATTTTTCAGATTCGTTAGAAAGGTATTCACTAATAGATTTAAATATTTTTGGTTTCACTAAAATCCGTTTTGTTTTGCACCCGGTGCAGTCAGACAAATTTGAATTCAATTTTTGGAACTACAGCGCCATTTCAAGCCTTGTTTATAATTATAATTAATTATACTCGTTTTGAATTGTCGATTCAACTCACTTTTCATTGCTATTATTTATAATATTTATTTTAAATATTTAAAATCCATTATTTTAGCCAATTTAAAATTTTTAAATTGGTTCAGATTTTCTGGGTCGTTACAAGACGGTGGTCGAAGACCGGAGATCTTCACCTCGTTTGGATGGTAACCGAGGTCCTAATTGGGAGGCATCCCGAAATATGGATAATGAGTGGTGATCGTCCAGATGTACGTGGTGATCGATGGGTTTGCGAGGTATATAGTGCCTCCGGTTTCGTTCCGACCCAGAACGGACTTGTAAATGGATTGTGTGTCCGACATTGGAATTTATTCTATGTGATTGATAGCCATCAGTTGCATGGTGTGAATTGCCTGTGTGGCATACTAAGATGCATTGATCAGGGCTTCTGTTGAAAAGCAAAGTCCTGTGGTGATGATCAAAGCCCCGCCTGTGTGGCGTAGCTTTGTGTATAACATGAATTCGCGAACCTCACACCCCGGTATGAACCAGAAACGGGAGAAGACATCAGGGAGGGCATGCGTTTCTTCCTAGCTAGGAGTTGTGTCAGTGTTTTTACACGGCATGACATTTTACTTATGTAGATGATGGATAGCGAGGCGCCTCGGATATATCGGTCGATCCGGGACCGATGGAGCCATTCGTTGGCTCATTTACGCCCCATAGGGCGGGGAAACGTATTGTTCAGGCATAATAATCCACATCGGTGGACCGACCCTGATGATCCAAAGGGGAGTTGCGGCTGTTCCTGAGGCTCGGGCTAGGCAGTCTCGAAGTCGATAAGGACTATCTTTTGCCTTGGTTCATGACGGAAATCCAATTTCCAAATACGTGACTGTGCGGTTTTGATTGTATATATATATGGCGACATGACATATGGTACCCATGCCGTCTATGATTGATAGTTATGATTCGAAATTGTTTTTGAAACATATAAACACTAGTAATAATATCAATTGCTTTTGTTTTATTCGTATTAAGCATATTTTGGCCATTATAAGGTAAAACTCTATCCTCCGGTTTGCGTTGCATTGTGTGATGGGAACTGAGTCTTATAATGACTTCATTTTTATAAAAAACATTGCGATGTTTCAAAGAATGATTTGTTTTAAAGCATTGGCAATCCAATGGAGTAATCCCGTTCCACGAAAGTGGCGTGGTCCTGTGATTAGCCATATTTTAAATGTGTTGAGTAGATTTCTCATACCAGTCCCATGACCGACTCATAGTTTGTTTCACTTTCAAACTCGGGTGCCGCTTTTTCTACACGGGCAGCCTTGTATTCAGGTTTTAGCTGGCTTTATCCGGATAGCTAGAGCTGAAGATGGATTCTATCATTTATCCATTTTATGTTGTTCAGCTCCTACTGTACATATTTTGTTTGTTTTCCGCTGTAGACATTTATGTATAGCTGAACTGTATTTGTACTAAGTATGATCCTGTATACTATGTAACTCTGATGATTACGTTTATCCAGTATATTCTATTGTGCATTATCTGATGTATTTATTTATTTTTGTTCTGCTGTTATCTTTTTATGTGTTATATTCCAAGGATTACCCTTGCCGCCGTCAGTACGGGGTTTGGGGTCGTCTCGTTAATTCTTTAACCCAGTTAAGCCAAGATTGATTTCTTAAATTTGAATAATCATTAAGTAATTATTTTTGATTTTAAAACCAAATTGGAGTTTTAATGAATCATTAAAAATAAGATTTAAGAATAAATTTAAAGAATTTATCTTTGATAAAATTAATGGGAAACTTTCCCTAATAATGTGAATATTTTACTAAAAGAATATTCTGAGTTGGAATGTGGCGTATGATGTGTTTTTTATATAGCACTAGATTTTTGATTATAAAATACTCGAGTTATTCAGAAAGACCGGGTTTAACCCATTTTGAATAATTACTACGACGATTAAAAGTCAAAGATGAAGAAGAAGGTTGAAGACTGGCGATCTTCACATCACATGGATGACTACTGATGCCCTGAAATGATTTGCTCCAAAGAAAGGGTTAAAGTGGTATTGTCCGTACGTACTTGTTGGTTGTCTGGGTATGCGAGGACCTCTCTCCTGTATTGGACATATGGGACAAGGAATAAGGTGTCTTTGGTTTCGTTCAGACCTGGAACAGACTTGTAAATGGATGGTATGTCTGACGTTGTATTCCTTTATGTTGTATTCATTGATCTCTGCTAAATATATATCTTTTTGGTGGAGGAGAATTTATTCTCTTGCATAACACCCTTCTCTGAGACGTACGAGCTTAGAGTTTATATATTAGCAGAAATCAATGGTATGTTATGGATTGACAATGTGGCATGCTAAGATGCAAATGATCAAGGCTTTTGTTGTAAAGCATAGCCTTGTGGTTGATGATCAAAGCATAGCTCATTTTAGGCATAGCCTTGTATATTGTGTTACTTCACGAGCCTCACACCCTGGTATGAACCAGAAACGGGAGAGGACTGCAGGGAGGGCATTTCTTTCTAGCTAGGAGTGGTGTCAGCGTTTACAAGCCCTGGCATTTTTACTTATGTGGATGATGGAATGAGGTGCCTCGGTTTTGAGTCCCTAGCGGCTCTATATTTACGCCCCATAGGGCGGGGAAACGTATTGTTCAGGCATAATTAATCCACTAACATATTTGTGGACCGACCCTGAAGATCCAAGGTGCAGTTACGGCTGATCCTGAGGCATGGGCTAGGGTGTCTCGAATTCGGTAAGGACTATCTTTTGCCTTGGTTCATGATGGAAATCCAATTTCCAATACAACACCATACGATTTTGATTGTATAACTAGTATGGAGACATAGTATATGGTAGCTATTCCGTCTATGATTGATACATTATGATTGAAATGTTTTTGAAACATATATACACTAATAATAATATCAAATTTGCTTTATCATATCAAGCATTTTTGACCATTATAAGGTAAAACTCTATCCTCCGGTTTGCATTGCATTGTGTGATGGGACTTGAGTCTTATAATCGTTTCATTTTTCTAAAAAGCATTGCGTTGTTTAACGATTTACTTTATATCTTACACTGGCAATCTAATGGAGTAGACCTGTTCCGCGTTAGCGGCGTGGTCCTGTGATTAGCCTTATTATTATTAAATAGGTTAAGTAAGATTTCTCATACTAGTCCCATGACTGAGTCGTAGTTTGTTTCACTTTGCAAACTCGGGTGCCGTCTTTTCCACACGGGTAGTCGAGTAGCTTATTTTGCAGATATATTGAGCATGATTCTGGATCGAAGTTTGAAGCTGTGTCCAAAGCACAGATAGCCTTCCGATGTGTTAATTATTCGTTGTCGCTGCATTGTATGACATTTATTGTAAATCATCTTCTGCTGTATTATATTCGATGTATTTTGATATTCTGTACTCTGATGTAACATTATTATGATGTTTATATAAGTCTTTTTGTTATTTATTCTGATGTGTTGTATGCCTAGAGTTAGCGTATTCGGGTTTTTGAATGGTCTTAGTCGATTTTGCGGTCGATTAGGTCCGGGCGAAATCCGAGTCGTTACACCCTACGTATTAACCCCGAAGGCCGAAACCAACATCAGATCAATACCTAAACAGCTGTTCAATCCTTTAACTCCAATTTAATTCCTATTTCAAACCCTATTTCCTTTATAAATATTTTATTAACAAAATATTTACTTAAATCCTTTATTCACATTAAATGTAAATAATATTTCTTCTTTGCAATCAAAATTATTTGATTTCGTATTTAAAACAATATCCCCAATCCAATTTCTATTTATAATTCTAATTATAGAATTATTTATATAAAATCTCATTTTATTCTTCTAAAACTTATAATCCCATTTAATAAGTCTTATTATCACTACGTTCATAGTCAGTTTCAAATATCGATGTTAAAATCGATTCTTACTCCTCTATATAAGTTATGACTTATATATTCTATTTATCCACTGATAAATAATTAACTTAATTTATAAAATATTATTTATAAATTAATCTGCTCCCTTTATCTTTTTTACTTCTATATATAAGTTCAGACTTATATATCCTTATTTATCCAATGATAAATATTTCCTTAATTTATAAAATACTTTTTTAAAATTTATTATTCTCAATTCATTTGTTAAAATATATTTTTATTTAATATTTATTTTAAATAAGTCATCTCAAATTTCTTTTATAACTCGAAATCTTCTTTTTAATAATTCTATTATTTTTCAAAATATTCCTTTTTATAAAATCTTTTGATTTTATAAAATACTTTTATTTCGATATACAGTGTGATCAATGTCAATCGAACACACATAATCAATACCAGATTATATATCACATCATATATCACAATATATGGAAATAGTGAAATAAATGTTGAGGAATCCAGTTGGATCCCTCCAACCTGTTTCCCTGCATCCACAGATGTTAAACAATATAATATAACATCGACTTCATTTCCATATGAAATATTCTGATAAACATAATCAATATTTGATTAACGATTTATATATATATATATCGTTATCTATAATTTTAACTAATAGTTCAGCAATTCAACCAAAAAATCATCACATAGCAGTCAATCATCATTACTAGATTATATTTATAAAAGTATAAATTGAAAGAGTTAGTGAGTTTTTACTCACATTGGATGATCATCGTTAAATAATGATAATTGTCGATTGATTTAGACAGACAATTTATTTTGCTATAAATTGTAACGAGCTCCAATTCACTCCCAGTCAGTTCCGTTGTGTAGCCGTCGTCCGTACGATCCTAACGGATCTTGTTTCGTCAATTTCTGATAACTATGACAAAGATATTCATTTTACAAGTTAATGCACTATTTTTTTTAAATTAAAACTAAATTAATTTAGTTATGGGCCATACCCATTGGATCAAAGCCTAGAAGAATTCCACCCGACAACAACTACACTCCTCAATTTAGTCCTCCCACTCCTGAACAAATCACGCAAGCAAGAAAGCCACTGCCGCTTACTTAACTTCCCTTACCTCGCTTTTCTCTCTACAAATATTCTAACTAAATACACAATACGTCTTCTCTTCCAATGCTTATCAATTTCATCATCAACAGAACAACTCGTCGACTTCCTGTCGAACGTGTTGGACATCAAACCCTCCACATCTTTCAGTCCAACCCGCACATCATTTCTTCAATGCATTTCATAATTAAGACCACCACATACTATTTTAAACATCATTTAGCTTAGTCTATAATTACCATTAGCTGCTTAACGAGGCAGCCTAATCCTTCTTCCCAAAACAGTTATCGCGACCTGCTCCTTTGAAATCCCCATTTCCGTGCTTGCTCTCAAATCCCGCTCCTTCCATCTTCCACCATTCTTAAAATCGAAAGCACTAAACCAATCTTCATCAAGATCTCCATCGCCCTGTCACCCAAACAAGCAGCTCGAGCCTCCCCACCTATTTATGTCGGTTGCTCCTACCCACTAGTGCATAGTAACAGTGCGACATTTTTTTCTTTGAACTCCACCAAATCCCACAACTCAAGCCATTCTTTCCCCTGAACACCACTATAGCATCCAAACCGTGAATCAAAGCCTCAATCTTCCCATAAACCCAACCCTAGCTCGCGTTGGGTACTTATCATTGATACAAAAATTGTTCAAACTCAGAAAAAAGTATACGCAAATGAGAAGCAACTCAAGATGAACTCAATATATATATATATATATATATATTGATTTATAGAATTTTGTTTGCATTTCTGAGAATTTTTGAAGATGAAGAACATTTTGTTGTAGAAAGACAAAACCAACGGCTTACCATATGACTAGAGGAAAAATGAAATTAGATTTAGAATTTTAAGGAATATTTACAGGAATAATATATTATTTTATATTTGATTATTTTATTTGTTTTTAATCTACGGCTGTTTGTATTTGTCCTTTAAAATTCCTATGATCACATAAAATATCCAAATTCGATAAAAATGGACATGCAGCTACAGTTCGACATTACGGACCCAACGATACTGGTTTCATCGAATTCCAAATCCGTTTGCTCGCACAACGTATTTTTAAAGTCAAATTATTGAACTTTTTCACATTAAAATTCCGTACGGCCACATACTGACTTCAAAAATAACGAAAATTAAAATCTTGCAATAATTTAATATTCCGCGTCCAACAAAATTAGTTTCATCGAAAATCGAGCTCGTTAGCAAAAGTGGCTATTTTTAAAGCTCTAAATAAACCGATTTAAATATTATTTAAAATTAATTGAATTTAATATTATCGTATATATTCCAACAGAATATGATACAGCTCCAAAATAAATATATCAGAATTTATAACTCGATATTTTAAAGTTCTTAGTTATATCGATATTCGATTTATATCAAATTCCTTTTATAATATAAATAAATCATTATAAATTATAAAGGAATTCCATAGCTACTTTTCAAAAATATGATTTTATCATAAATCAAAATCAACTCAACGAAATCCCAATTTTTCTCTTCCATTAGAAAAATATACCTCACCAGCTCCGAACGTTTCTTGTTTCACAAAAATCCGACTTAAAACGGATTTTGTATATTCGTTTAAAGTTCGAATCGCCAAATTACGAACTGCCGCGCCATTTCGAGCTCGATTATTTTTATAATATAATTATACGTTCAACTGTCATTTATATAATATATCCATTAATATAATTCAACTCTATACTGAATTATATATTATAAATGATCCAATTCACAAAATATTGTGAATTCCACTATTTCCGACTATTTCGGAAATTAAATATATTATTCTATTATTTACATTAATTAAATATTATTTAATTAAACGACCATTTAAATGTCTAAATCACTATATGTTACAGAAAAGGTACCTATTAATTGTATCAAAGATAAATTCTTTTAAATTTGTTCTTTAATCTTCCTTTGGTTATCCATTTCAAAAGATTTTATTAACTAGTTGGAATTATCGAACCTTACTGAAGTAATCATTTATTTATATTTATTGTCCCAGTCCCAACCTATTCATCCCATGGAGAAAAACTAGTAGCACTCTATATCTAACACCCACAGTGTTATCGGTAAATTTAATTACCATTTCACGTTTATCTCTAATTAAAGAATTAAACTATTGCCTGGAGTAAAACTGGTGGTACTCCATTCTCGATCATTTCAAGAATTCGATAAATTAAATTATCTCATTTCCATTTCAATCTAGTTTGATATTTATTAAAATTCCGATTTGGTTTTAATATCAAAAATCCTTACTTTATGATTATTCAAATTTAGGAAATAAATATTTATCTTTAACTGGGTTAAAGAACTAGTGTCATTTAAAACATAGTTCACGATAAACCCAAATCATCTTCCATTAACTATAGAATATTCATGGAAAATGGATTAATATATAATTGTAATGGCCTGAATTTCCGTACTCTTTGAGTCGATTAATTACACCACACGCCCAACTCAAATTGCACAGAAACACGAATCATTAATAGAAAGAAATTAAAGGATGAGAAATAGTAAGAAACAAGAGTTCGAATAGAAGAAAATGAAGAACACAATCTCATAGCGGAACGAATAAAATATATTATATAACATAACTTTTGAAATACAAATCAGTAACTGTACATACATACCATCATCAGAGCACAATAGATATTTCTGGAACGGTTATAAACACATGTTTCCAGATATGAACATAATACACAGTGGAAAAATATAATAGTCTATAGCTAATTGGTGAAGCCTCCTGCTTCAAAACTCCTCCAAGTGAAACTGTAAAATCTGACTACTTGACTGTCCGTAAAAATTTGGGCACCCAAGAGTTTAGGGAAAACAAAACAAAATAAACTCTGGGTCTGTCATGGGACTGGTGTGAGTAAACTCCAACCATTTGTTTAACTTTCAAAATCTTTTCAAAAGAAATGGTAATCGTAAGACCGATCCACACATAAACACGGATGGTTTTTACCTTACGATAACAAAAAATATTTTTGATATCAAATCTGGTGATATTATAATAGTGTCTAAATCAAATAAATAACAATCTAGCAGAACGCTTGCATCTCACGCTCCAAATATAATATAAAAACAAAAACCGCAGGGCGCTTATTGGAGATTGGATTTCCAACATGACAAGGTATGGAACCACCTTCTGATAGTGTATCTCTAGAGAGGAATACACTGGGTTCAACAAGAACGTCTTGCAACCCGGCCCACACATGGCTGACCACTCATTTAACTTGAGTGTATCGAGCATATTATCACCAACGGTTGTGATCAGCAATCGTTACTGAAAGCATACAGCAGCGAATAAAATAAGAAGCAAATGAATTTTCTCTAGATCAGGTGATAATACACCTAATGGGAATGACCCACATGGCCATGCTTCCTGCCCGATTTCTGTCATTTCACTGGTGATGATGCTTGAGGTCACGATTATCTTTCAGAACATCTTGCCATCATTTACTTTGGTTGTCACGTCGTCAAGCATTCGTACCTACACGTTGTCCTGGGACTGGACAAACCGAAGGCACTATTCTATCAATCTATCTTGGGCAATTTCTACCTAGGATTAACGGAACAGCCCTTGCACTTTACTCTGTCTTCAATTAACTTCAACATAAGTTGATTCGTAACGCTTATGCCAATATGGAGTGGTTTTCAAATATTAAATCTGATTCCGGTCTCTCCGTATCGACAACGGAGGTATAAAATAAATCAAAACTTTGATAGCTGGTGATTTAACTATTAAAGAAACATCCATACAATCAACGGTCCTATATCCCAATTGAAAATTTCTACCGATCAAACATCAAGCAACTCTAGCCCCTTTTTATATTAATTCCTTATTATATTATCGATTCCAAATTCCCTTTTTCCCTCTTTCGTATACTTTCAAAGTTTTATTTTCTCCCTTGATTCTTGGAAAAACATTTCTAATATCCTAATCTTTTTATTTGAGAAAATATCTCTTATTCCAGTTAGAAAACATTTCTAAATATTCACGAATTATTATTTTTTATATTCAGAAAATATACTTTATTAATATCAAAAAAATATTTTCATATTCCATTTATTTATTCCTTGTTGACTAATTCATTCCATTTTCTATGCATAGAAATTATCTCTCATTTTATTTGGGGAAAAAATTTCAAAATCCTTGAAATTAAACTGATGTTATAGAACATCATTATTATAACTCAAACCATAAACCATTCGTTAACTAACGGTATCACTAACCAATCCTTGCTACCGAACCTTAACCATATCTCTATCAATCATGCAGTTAGTCAATTTGGGGTATAATTACCTCTCAGACCTTAGCTGAACAACATTCTTAATTTTGGAATAATCAAGGCTCACAACTTCAAACAAAATATCGCCTACGTGACTCTCAGATTCAATCTAAGAATCCACTTCCTTTACAAAAAAAACATTGATTATAACGGTAATGATATAATCATTGTTTCCAAATATTTGATTTACAAGATATTTATTATAACAGCAGCGTTAAAATCGCTGTTTAGATTTACAAACATTTATTATAACGACAGTGCTAAAATCGCTATTTAGATTTACAAAACATTTATGATAACATTAGCATTATAATCGTTGTTTAGATTAATAAAACATTTATGATAACAGTGGCATTATAATCGTTGTTCCCAAGTAATTGATATATAAAAATATAATTGTACTTATTAATCCAATTAATAAGTAAATAAATAAATAAATATATTTGATTCAAATCGGAAAGTAAAAATAACTATTTCCCTGAATTCGATATAATCGAATTCCAATAAATAACTCTCTCTAGAATAATCTATATTTAATTATATTCCGAACTTCGGAATTTATCTACCATTTCAGGTTAATTCAAATTTCAAATTCACTTTTGAATTTATCCTTTCCAAATCATTAACAAATTCCTTTTATAACCATTCTAGTCCACAAAACATTCTCACACTTTATTTTATATTTCGAATTTTGAATTAAAATCCATCGTTTTCTTCTAAAACAATTATCGATTTCCCTTTTCATTAAATTTCCAATTTGGATTCATATTTTAAATCTAAATTTCCTTTAGTGATATTTCATTTGCATAATATTTCCATTATTCACTTCAATTGTGAATAATATTTCCTTTTACATAATCAAAACCATATTCCATTTATAACTTCTATTTACAATTATTTATAGAAAATCTCATTATTAATTTCAAACATTTATAATCTCGCTTATAATTTCCTTTATAATTCGCTAAGTTCAAATCTCATTTTATATATTGGTTTCAAAACTGATTTCCACTTTTTCATATAAATTCAAGTTTGAATTTATATTTCAATTTACCCAACTATAAGTAATTCACTTAATTTATAAACCCATATAAAATTAACTTCTTGTTTTAAATAAACAAGTTTTTACCTTTTTAACTCCATTCGAAATTACACTTCAATTTTTGGAAAAATATATTTCCTTTTTAATCTCAAATTTCATTTTCTATATTCGAAAATATTTTACGGTATTTAAATACCAAAATTCTAGGGCCAGTGATATTTAAACACAACAAGATCAATCATAGTTAATATATCACAGCATAGGTCACAATCAATGCAAGCATAATGTTATAAATGTTGAGGAATCCTGTTGGATCCCTTTAACCTTATTCCCTGCATCCATAGATGTTAATCAACATTAATAATATTATTTTCACGTCCATATGAAATATCATGGTGAACAGAATAATTAAACGATCAATGATATAACTAATTCAACCAATTTTATCAGCCATTCATCCAAACAACCATCACATAGTATAAAGTTACTATAAATAAATTTTAAAACTCGTTTATATAAAAATATAAACGAGTCAGAGTTAGTGAGTTCACTCACCTTGGTTCATAGCTGACGATTCTGATTTCATTTCATTTTAAAAAATCAAAGAGACATTTGATTTTATCTCTACATTCCAGTAGCTTTGTTTTCAGCCCTGTCAGCTCCATAACGTAGATTTCATCGTTACGGTTCCAACAGATCTGATCGCGTCTGATTCTGTTAACATAAATATTAAAAATTATTAGTTAATTTAACCTTTTTAACTTTAAATTTAAAATTAACTAATCTTAATTATTACTTTAATTACCCTTAACAAATAATTAGCCGTGTTTGAACGCATTCAAATAACCTTGAAGGCCACCATGTCTTCTCCATGGAAATTAATGTACATCGTTCTTCTTCCCGAAACATAACAGACCAGTGTATACTCCATCGTGTTTTGGAAGCTTCAAACACCAATAGCAGTAACTCCCCTTTTGTTGTCTACCCTGTATATACAGGAAAATAGAAACTGAGGTTTATTACTTCATTTCATTTTCCGGCCATTAGCTTGTCCTCAAAGCGTCCACTATTTTTACACAAGATAAATGTATACCACTGACCATGTCACAAACAGTTCCTTTCCCATAAAATTCCACACACCCGTGACTTTTTGTTTCCCACAATCGCTCCTCTTTAATTACCTCATAATTCAAGTAAATCACCAGTTAAACCATGTTTATCCTGTTTTAATCTCATTAATCTCATCGTTAGACTATACTCCATCGCGATTTGCATTTCCAGGAACCCAACAGTATATGAAAACCCATTCACTCCTCTTAGACCAATTTTTTTTCCTCCGCCTCTCATTTTGAACACAGTAATGCCTATTACCTTCCATCGATTTAAACTTTCTTTGCTGTATACGCGACTCACCCCATCTCCACGCAATAACAGTGAACTCGATACCCCACAATTTCCAAATCGTCAAACACAGGCCATCACCATTTCTTCACCTCCACCCAATACCTTCACCGCTCCACCAAAAACACATCCAAGAATCTCGACTAACTCCTCTTCTCGTCGTCCTCCTTGCCGTCGCCCCGACGTTGAACTCGAATCATCACCGGTGACTGCGACTTCGACCAACACGCGGCCCGTTCCCTTACAGACAACGACTCTTTTCCATAACCGAACGCAAATTTCCCCTGAACCTCAAACTGTACCTCTACAGTCGCCAGAAGCCCAGTCACCATCGCCTATACGCTCCTCCTATTCCCCAGTCTCAACCTCGCCTTGTGACTGTTGAAGAGTTTTGAATCAATTCTTGCTATGGGTATTTTGGTTCTCATCTTTGAATGAGGCTTGCTGTTTTGATATGCAGAAGTGTTTTGAGTTTGTTTTATAAATGAAGAGAGGTTTTCGCTGTCTATTGATCATTTCATTTTTTTTATAAGTTGCTGAACTAATGGAGTTTGCGGTTTCTTAGCTGGAGAGAAAAAAATAACAAGACTAAGGATGCGTTGATACGTATAGGGGATGAAGCTAATGTCATTTTCAACTGGGGAAGTGTGGGTAGCAAGTTAAGTGAAATGTTGCTTTCCCATGTATAGTATAGTGTTGGAAAAAGTACAGACAACTAATATTATATTTATGATCATATATATTTTTGTTTTTTTTAATAGAGTCTAAGTTGGTCCAGCCGAAACTTTTGACTAGATAATGTGTGAGCTGGCGCGATTTTGTTTGATTGTGCCAAATGTTTGCACATGTTTTTGCCGAATCACTGACTAACGTACGATACAAATAGACTTATCAAAAGGATGCTCTGAGATCCATCCAAGATTTGAAAATGACGCATCCACATTGGTGGGGATATGGTAAGGATTGGAAACTGACGTGATGAGCTGTTATGTGGTCTTATGAAGGTATTGTGCGAGATTTACAACTGATGCGCTCGGATTTAGATAAGATTTGTTTTTAATTTTTATATTGGTTGTTTTTCTCTAGATAGATGTGTCTTAAAGAATGAAGTAGTATGGACTATGTAGGCACTAACAAAATATAACGTATATAGTACACTACAAAGATTTTCCCACGATTACGAAGAAATTCACACAGATATTAACTGAGATTTTTTTTCTCTGTTTTCAAAAACATGATTTAAGATTTTGTGTCGATCTTTGTATGGATTTACATAGATTTTTGTTTTGGATTTGAAAAGATCTCATACTGGTTTATTTCAATTTTGAAACGACGTTCAGAAAGCGATGCGCAACCAATAAAATACCTTGCGGTTTTGGGCTCTAATCAGGACACCATGACTATTTCAAAAACTAGATATATTATACCATCGTCTATATTAGTTAAATAATAAAATCATTTGAATTCAAGTCGTTTAAATCTACAAAACAACTATTAATAATTAAATAAATTAGTTATTAAATCGGTAAAGAAAATCCGGGACATTACATTCTTTCCCCTTTAAAATAATTTCGTCCTCGAAATTGCTAGGTAGTAAAAATGCTATAACTCTAACTCCACATGTTGAAATCTTATATTTCATACCTTCATAACACAGTTCTTGCCCGACCTTCGAATTCTCATACCAATACTCGACCATTCATAGTTCACTTTCCAGTTTTTAGTCCATATGCTCTTCTGCATATTCACACTCATTCCAATTTATTTTAAATCCATTCATCAATTTCATTATTCCACTTGAAGTTTTATTAACCAATTCTAGTTTTCTTATTTTGATTACTACTAACAACTCGATTTTAAATTATCAAAAAGTTTCTTGAAAATTTTCTAACTCCTTAAATTTTTGAAAAATTTCGCCAGCATCTCCTTTGCACAGCTCAATTGGTACAACCACAACTCGCCTTTTTAGGCCTTCTCCAATCCAAAAGAAAATCAAAAAGCCAAGCGGCTTGCCCCATAGGCTAATAAAACCATCAAACCCAAGAAAATATTGTAAACATGTACCCTTTTGTTGGGCATAAATTCTATCTCATGGCTTTGCTTCCATTCAATATATGCTCAACATGCACATATCGATTTCCAATAGTTTCTAAATCAATTGAACTTTTGATTTTAATACGCTAATTAACTTCCTGATTTGTTCATTTCCATTCTACCAATTCAATTTGATTTTTATTTTAGGAATCCATCCACTTACTCGGTTTGAGTTTTAATTTCTATTCACAATTTAATTCCAAACAACAATATCCAATATATATTCAACTTGTTCACACATAAGTCAAATTCGCTTTAAAAATTCAAATCTCAACATTTCTTTATTTAATTTCCTTCGGGGTTATTTCTATCCAATCCAATTTCTATTTAAGTTAAATTTTAATCCATTTGATTTACTTCCACCAATTCAATTTACTCAACTTATACAAGTTAAATTTAAATTCCAAAATTCAAATCCCCGATTATATTTCAAATTAGTTTTTAAATCATGTAACTGCACACATATATTGATAATCATCTGCAAATTCAAAAACTGATATATATATATATATTTACAACTTGTTATTTTCAAATAAATTTTCCATAAATACATTATGGTAGCAATCCGTCACTTAGAAACTTGAAAATGAATACTGATAATGTCGTGATCCATTATCAGAATTACTTTCTCACCACTGAAGTGATTTCAGTGCTTAATCCCTTTAAAAATTCATTTAAACCATTCTTATTCAAAAATACTTTAAAGTAATGTCATATTACTTTATAATATTTCAGAAAATATTTTTGAAACACCCAGAACTTAAATTCCATTTCTGGTTAGAACTTAATCTTGGTTTATCTCATTTGTATTCATTATCCCTATACAAATTATATAACCATTTCAATATTTCATGATTCCATTTTATTGTAATAACATTCAACACATTCATATATAAAAATTCAGAAATTATTCCTTTTATATCAAAATAATTTTTGGGCAAAATTATTTCATCTACCCATTTTGAAACAATATTGTATCGAATTGCTTTATTAGAGAGTTTAGAAACACCTATCGATACAGTTGTACATCCTGTACCGACCAGAATTCATAAACCACTCAACGAACCAACCAACACAATATAAAACAATTTTATATCAAATTTGCAAATACGCGCTCATATATATATACACTCAAATTCAATCTAGGGTATTACTAACCCCATCTCTACTGAATTTTGCCACAAAGATAAGGTTACTCCTCAACCTTCAACTCTGATTCCAAGATGTAATGGCCCGAATTTCCATACTCTCTGAGTCGACTAATTTCACCACATGTCCAACTCAAATTGCACAGAAACACGAATCATTAATAGAAAGAAATTAGAGGATGAGAAATAGAAAGAAAGAAGAGTTAGAATAGAAGAAAACGAAGAACACAATCTCATAGCGGAAAGAATAAAATATATTATATAACATAACTTTTGAAATACAAATTAGTAACTGTATATACATACCATCATCAGAGCATAATAACTATTTCTGGAACAGTTATAAACACATGTTTCCAGATACGAACATAATACACAGTGGAAAAATATGATAGTCAATAGCTAATTGGTAAAGCCTCCTACTTCAAAAATCCTCCAAGTGAATTTGTAAAATCCTGACTACTTGACTGCCCATACAATTTTGGGCACCCAAGAGTTCAGGGAAAACAAAACAAAATAAACTCTGGGTCAGTCATTGGACTGGTGTGAGTAAACTCCAAGCATTTGTTTAACTTTCAAAATCTTTTTGAAAGAAATGATAAACGTAAGACCGATCCATACATAAACACAAACGGTATTTACCTTACGATAATAAAAAATATTTTTGATATCAAATCTGGTGATATTATAGTAGTATCTAAATCAAATAAATAGCAATCTAGTAGAACGCTTGCATCTCACGCTCTATATATAATATAAAACCAAAAACCACAGGGCGCTTATTGGAGATTGGATTTCCAACATGACAAGGTATGGAACCACCTTCCGATAGTGAAACACCCCACCTCTGTTAAGGTCACTCACAAAGGGAATGCCTTAACTTCGGTGGAGCGTTTTAGGTAAAAGATGCAGATAAATTACAAGACAGACAAATAAAGCAGCGGAAAAAAAGTCATTTTATAAATAATGTGGTTCAGTCAAGCTTTTACAACAATTGCCTCAATCATACTTATAAGTAATACATAGAACATCTGTCTTGATTCAAAAACTCCCAAGTATAAAAGAAGCATAAAATAACAATGATATTCCCCAATAAAGCATGAACCATCCATAGAAGTGGTAGAGAGAGTCCAAAGCAATACATCGACTATCTTCGAGCTTGGAAAGAAAACTGAGCTAAGTGGTAACATTTCCTCCCTACGAACCTGCGAGGGGAAACAGAAGAAAAGGGGCGAAACGAACTAGGTCAGACGTAAGTCTGGTAAGTCTAGTGATTTTCAGTATGTAAACAGGTAAAAGTAACATGACATGAATAAACTGAATATAAGACAATACCGTGATAATAGGGATAACAAGATAACATAAGATTAGCATAAGATATGATAAGGCAAGATAAACCGAATGCGCTTCTACTCTTTCTTTGCTTCCCTACTACCCTGTTATTCTGATTTTTATATCTCTGCACCAACTAACTAGTATCCTAACTAGTGTCTTTTATAGAATGGTTTGTATTCCCTACTAGTGTCCCAACTAGTATCTTGTGTTATATAATAAGGTGATCCCAACCCCGCAATTGTGGTAGCCTTCAGGTGTACATCTAGTATGAGGATCTTACCTCAATCAGCCTAATTGCCATGATGATGTTAGATGTATCCATACTACCTTAACCGATCAACTCCTACTCGTATTGATCTAGTTCTAGTTTGTGTCGCTCGGCCCTCTGCTTGTGGATACCTGTGATGGTCCCACTGTAGGGTGTATCAAGCCCTTAGGTGGCAACCCGACATGATCAAGATGCACAGCTTTATATCAACTGATGCCCAGTGGCTAATTCTTCCACTTTGGAATACGTGCACGCCTGTGATCCCGTCGGAACCTGCACTGCTACACCACCTGCCGCTACTTTAACCGCTTATAATCAGCCCAGTAATCGTGCCCTACCCTGCCTAGTTCAGGGTACCATGATACATCTATGTGGGTTACTGCTGAAATGGGTCCCCGTTACTAGGGTTTCCTACTTGTTAAGTTTGTGGGCCTATATATACAAATATTACCCACCTACACGAGATGTACTTAACCCTCCCACTGATTCAAACATGTTTATTTAACGGTTAAGTTTGTAGGCCTATATATACAAATATTACCCACCTACCCAAGGTTTACTTAACCCTCCTACTTATCAAGTCAATATGTATTATTGGTTAAGCTTGCCTTAACCCTATCCACTTTGTTCATGTAATATTGGTTAAGTGTTGTACATTCATGTTAACTTTACCCACCCACACATCATGTTGTATTGGTTAAGCGTTTCCTATTAACTTAACCCAGTTCACTCATCATGTTATATTGGTTAAGTGTTTCTTATTAACTTAACCCCACTCGTTCATCATGCTATATTGGTTAAGCGTTTCTTATTAACTTAACCCTTCTCATTCATCATGTTATACTGGTTAAGTGTTTTCTATTAACTTAACCCTGTTCATTCATCAAGTTATATTGGTTAATTTAACCCTGCTCACTTGTCTAATTAACATGTTATAACGATTAAGTGTTCTAAATTTACTTAACCCCACCCACTTGTCTAATTAACATGTTATAACGGTTAAGTGTTCTAAATTTACTTAACCCCACCTTCTTTTCTAATTAACAGGTATAACGGTTTAGTGTTCTAAATTTACTTAACCCCACCTTCTTGTCTAATTAGCATGTTATAACGGTTAATTGTTCTAAATTTACTTAACCCCGCCCACTTGTCTAATTAACATGTTGTATTGGTTAAGTGTCGCCTATTCATATGTTACTTAACCTTACCATTCTTAGCATGTTTGTTTATTGGCATTAATCAATTTATTAATGCCCCAACCTCTCACATTAGAACTGTTGTTTGCGGTTGCTGGACGTGCCGGGCAGTTCCGGGCAGACTTCTACCGCAAACTCATTCTAACATCGGGTTTTGGGCAAAATGCGCTAACCTCTCACATTAGATCTGTGTTGTTGCGGTCACTGGATGTGCCGGGTGGTTACGGGCAGTTTTACACCGCAACTCAATCTAACCTCGAGTTAGGCATGTTCATCTTTTAGCCAAATTACATATTTACGGTACATGTCCAAGTCTACATTTTACATGCTAATTATCCTAATTTCACAAAACTAGTCATGTTTCAATTCTCAAGTTTTACCCAACAAATTCAATTACAAGTTATTAATCTAAATAGGCTACACCACATCTTCCCAAATTTACAATAATAGTCATGCTCCAAAATCACAATATACATTCTACATGGCGTCCCAACCAATAGTTATGTCCAATCTAGTTTTAATATTTCAGTTTGTAGTTTATGCCCAAAACTTGGTTTACATGCCAATTAACCCAAACTTGCAGTTATAATGGTAATAATGCCCCAACAGCAATTACAAGTTATGCCCAACAATTTCACTGAATATGTTATGCCCAATTATTTCACCAAATACATTATGCCAGTTATTTAACCAAAATAGGTTATACCCAAATATTCCCCGTATTCCAATCGTTCGTATTTCACGATTTCAGCCTAGGTTCGAAGGTAACCCGGGTTCATAAAAGAAAAAGGAAACAGGGGAAGAGAGAAGGAGCATAAAAATAAGAATAGGCATAAAAATAGGCATTTAACAATAGACTTAATACAGGAAATTTAGATCGAACAAAGTTAGATTCTTGAATAAACTGATACAATCATTATCGCAGGCATAAGAATAACATCATGAACCAAAAAGGATTATATGCCTGATGTACAACAAAGATAGGCATGATTGTATCGATATAATAACTTCTTAAGCATGTAAAATCATGGATTTGATAGAAAGATAGGGATAAATCTGAAAAGATTGTCTTATCATCAAGCATGGACTTAGATTCATTTTATTACATGCCAGATTACAATTAGGTATTTAAATCTGAAAATAACGTGGACTTACAAATTACAGAACAGTCTTAAATTTTGGGATCTGTTTTCTGAATTTGACTAGCTATTCCTTTGGTGAAGACTTTGATTGTTTACTTGAAAACTCTAATTTGATTGATTAAGGTGGAGGCTAGGTCACTTCAAGTTTTAGCAGCATATAAACGCTTATGAATTCTATGTAGAAAACAATAGGTTTAGGGGTCTTTTTATAGGTGTAAAGGGATATTTTGAGCCTTTAGATCAGTCTTGAAGTCATCAGGATCGTCCAGAGCAGAATACCACGTCACACAGCGAATCAGAGAGAGACATGTGGCAAAACACGTCATCGGCCCGATCTAGGCCAAAAGGGGTCGACTCCCCTATAGGGCGGTCGACACCTATGTCGACACCCCTATAGGGGGTCGACACCTATGTTAACCCCCCTGGGGGGTCGACACCCTGAGCGGGAATTTTCCCGCTCTGCCTATTCTGCTTGAATTTCGAATTTTGAACTTGGTTTGAGATGTTTAATTATTGTTTATATTTTCTGTTTAAACATGAAATCTTCTGAACTCCATAACTTCATACGGAGTCTGATTAATGCAAATCTGACTCTATCTCAAGTAGAATTGCAGGACGAACGTAATGGCGCAACCCGTTTTACTTAATTCTTCTTTTAAAGATTAATTATTCTTTAATTATATCTTATGTCCCATTTTAAAATTACGGGGTGTTACTGATCGTCTCTAATCTATGAATCAGAAAAGCGCGACATTTAAATTAAATTCTGCAAGCATACAGGCCGAACACAGGGAGGTGTTATTAAAAATTATTATCTATTTATTCTTGGGCGAGTTAGACGAAGCCTGGAGATTTTGTTGAATAACAGAACAATTAAAATTGCAACAATTAGGATTATCGTTGAATCTAATCAAATGATTAATCCTAATGAAAGTAAACAGCAAAACAGGAATAAAATGCAGAAAAAATGCAGAATAAGAAGAACAACAAAAAGTAAAATTAGGATTGTCGTTGAAACTAATCAAACGACTAATCACTATAAAAAAGTGTAAAATACAATTGGTGTTCTTCCAAAACTAATTGTGAAGACAACACTGATTGCTAAGAAATAGAAAAATGCAGAAAAAGAAAAATGAGTTTTGTTAATGGAGAAGAGAATAGAATAAGATATCGGAACGGATATATGATGGGTATACATGTGCTTTTATAGATGAATTGGAAATCCTAATCCTCTATTGGGCCTTCTCATCAAAGATTGTGGTATGATATTCAACTTATCCCTCTTTTCCATGTGTCAACCAGAAGATTTTAAAAGATCTTTTCTACCAATCTCCCTCCAAAGTGACCAGTGTGAACACAACAAGCCTCCACTGACAGCTTCTTATGCAATCTTCATGTATATGGCACAAAATCTTCACTTTTAAAGCTATATAAGGCTTGAACAACTCATCTATAAAAACAACAAGAAAATACCCAACGTAATATTTATTTATATACAAAAAGATAAAATATAGGTCCATAAAATAACATATTTCTATGCTAATCAAATACCCCCACACTTATCTTTTACTCGTCCTCGAGTAAAAAGAAAATGAAGAACTAACTAGATAGGTCGCACTTTCATAGGAAACACGATTGCATTGAGCGTATGCAACAAGCCGTTAAACCTCTAGGTGTCCCTAGTAGGACGAGTGGTGTCTCGTGTGGGTTTTTAGCGGATACTACCCACAAAATCCAAATGCAGTATGCTATGATTCTAATGAGACTACATGAATGCAATGGACATATGCAAAATAAAAACGAAAAATGAAAACACGACTTATTTCGGGAAAGTGGTACAACAAATTAAGTTGATAATTTCTAATCTGTTGATTTTATTTTAGATACCTCAACTTGTCACCAATTTTCAATATAAATCAAGTTTCAAATGTTAAATTCCAGTTTGGCCAGCTGGTTCAGTCGATAACATAGTGCAGCCATGAAATAAATTCTTAGTTTGCTTGGCACAGTTTGCAAAGCGGTATTCTAATTTTCTCATGTATGGCTAGTCAAATCAATAAGGTCAAGAAGTGTTTGGGCATCATCGCTTATTCTTTATTCTATAAAATTTTAAAATTTATGATTAAGTACATACACCTAACTTAGAAGACCAAGGTTTACCACCCATGCACTGCCTCGCGGACTAACGGAGAGTAGGTAAAGAGCATGGCGGATTGTGCAGGCCGACTTTGACTTTGTCAACAACGTGTCGGTAATCCTTAGGTGTCCAATCTCATAAAATGAGACCAAGATATTCCAACGCTGACTTTGTCAACAACGTGTCGGATAGAGCTTGGTGGGTTTGCACACCAACGCTCGATATACAAGCAATGTTAGATACCCTTGGATTACTATTATTATTATTGAATTTATAAGCACAAAAAGAGAGTTACGCGAATTCAACTTAACACAACTTAGTTTTAAAGATTCGAAAAGCCAATATAAGTATTTTAAGTCCTCCACTTATTTAAACAAAGTCTACAATATAGAATAGATTTCATGGCCATCACCTAAGAATCTCCCTACGTACCGGTTAACTATTATCCCTCAAAATTAAACTTTTCATTATATTTCTTATTCGATCTAAGTTGAGAGAAAAAAATACTGTCAACTGACTAAAAATCCTTAACTTATTTTGTTGTATCAATCTAAAATTAGTCATGTTTGAAAAAAAAAAAATGGCATGTTACTACAGTCTAAATGCATGATGGTCCTATTTAAATGGCTTAAAATGAAAAGAAAGAAAAATAAAGAAAAAACGAAAATGAGTGAAATCCAGACTCCCCCCCACACTAGAACTAAACAGTGTCCACACTGTAGACGTTTCCTAAATTTGAAAGATCATACCCAAAGATGAATTAAATGTAAAATGACTTGTAAAATGAAATGCAGTCTAACTATATGTAAGAATGGATCATATGTACAATGATATATGTGTTTGCGGTGCACGCGATGCAAAGAATTACACCAACTTTTCCCCCCATACTTGGTTCTAGCCCTATGAGTCCCATTCCCACTGTGTCTAGACATGTTTTCTAACAAGCAAGAGTTTTTGAAAACCATCTCATCTTTATACCTCGATTTGTAGTCCAGGAGATAAATATCTAGGGTCGTCCTAACCTGAAGTTTTTCAACCAAGCCAACATTCCAAAAGTAATTCATGTATTCAACAAATTTGTCAGTGTAATGTTTCAAAAATTTGTGATCGTATATAAATTCAGTGAAAGTTGAAATCTAACTGTTGTTCAAGACTATGTGATCACAATTCTCAATTTCATTACTGGACAACATGTTTTCGACACTAACAATTTCAAGTTCGTTTGAAATTTCCTCAAAGTTAAAATTTTCGAACTCGTGACTTGAATCTACATCTTCCCCATTTGGCAACTCATCCTCGTACAATCCGAAAAATTCATGTTCATTAAAATCCAATTCCAAATTTGAATTGAAAAATTCAACATTTTTATTCTGTTCAATTCCAAAAATTTCAAGTTTCTCACAGCCCAAAAGAGGAAGATCAAAATCTGAGTTTAAATCTTTTTCTTGAAAAGAATCGAAGTCCAAATCATTTGTTGAATTTTGAAAAACTTCATCAAGATGATTATTCTCAATTTCAAAAGTCGTTGTTTGAAAATTTTCAATGTCAGTAGAAATTGGATTGTTTTCTGATTCATCGCATTGAATTGGATTTTGTTGCTCGAGTTTTTCTTTATAAGACGCCATTAAACAAAGAAGTTCATCCATCTTTTTATTTAGCCTTTTCGCCCTCTCATCAAAATTACATTCTTCAGAGTCGTTGATTTGAGAGCTCTCGCTTTGGATTTCTTGATTTTCAAAATACAGAAAATTGAAATTGAGATTGGAAATCATTTTGATTTTGAAAATTGGGTTCGTAACCAAAATTGTTAAAATTGGTGGGAAAATTCCAATTTTGGTCATTCTCAAGATGTGGATATGGGTTGTACTTTTGAAAATTTTGATCGATTTGAAAATCATTTTCAAAATTATTTTCGAATTGGTTTCCAACCCCATATTGATGTTGATCAAAGGTACGTTGCGATTCAAAACCGTTCTGATGTGGATGTGGCCCATAATCGAAGTTGTTGAAATTTACATTGAAATCGTCGTTTCGATTATATCTATGATTTTGAAAATGTTGGTCAGTTGGAAAATTTTGAAAATTGTTGACATTGGGCTCACGAAATTTTGGAAAATCTTGTTTCATGAGTTGCAATTCATACTCATACTCTTCAAGAGGACGTTTACTCCGATTATTATCCCACATTTCTCTCAATGATTTTTTTGAATCAGACATTTTAAAGAAATCACGGTAAAACAGAATTTATTCTCACTTCCAAATAGTATAAAAGAACGAGTTGTGCTCTATTAATTAACTGACTCAATTGGAAGGGGGAAGAGGGTCTTATGGCCGTTCACGTATAGTATAAATACTAAGGGATATGACCAATGTTTTACGGGTAGTATGCAACCTCTTTTGCTAGTAGTTCAATAAATTGAACCACTATATATCCGCGATCCAATTATACGAGACAATCAACTTCACAAAACACCACTTTTCAATTATATTATTTTGCAACGTCTATTTTTATTGTTGAAAACGAAGAGAATGAAAATTTCAGTTATGGAAATAACAGCCAACCACAACAATCAAACAATAATAATTGCAGCAATTAAAAATTGTACAAGCAAGCCGCTGCCCCTGCAGAAGATTTTTACAAGCAATTTCTATATTTTTCAAGCAACTACAGAACCTGTAGAGTTTAGAAAATTTTACAGAGCAGAATATGACAGACTGTCAAGAGCAGTTGAGTGGCTGTAGCGATTAAAATCCCAGTGTTCGCAATTTGTTCATCTCTGATTTCCTTGTTTGTTTGCTTGAATGTTTTCTTCACTTTTATCTTGATTCTACTTTCTCTCTATTCCTTGTTTTTTTTATTTGAGGAGAGTAGAAAGAAAACAAAGAAAAAAAATAGGAAGTAAAAATGAAAAACAGAAAAGAAGAAAAAAAACTATAAGGAACTAAACTCAACAAGTACTAAACAAGCTCAATAAGTTAAATAAGGGTCGGACTAAACAGGCTCAAGTCACGCAGCCAACATAAAGGCTAACAGGACGTCCCTAGCATATTGCTCAAAACAAAATTTCCTGTCCTTTATTTCTTTGGAAACAACCCACGAGAAGAGAAAAAAAAAACAATATCCTCTTTGATTTTATTTTGCTTTCCAGATTTTATGTTCAATTTCTTTTCAGTCAACAAATTTCGAAGAGGGTGCCAAATCACGCCCCCGATATTATTCCTCAGCAAACACCAATCATTTTTTTATTTTCAGTTTGAATTCAAATCGAAAATATGAATTTTATCTTTTGATCTTGAGTATGAGTTTGATGGTTTCGAATTGCAGATGGGTGATCGTGGAGAACTGGTGATGCTTTTTGGTCTGATTTAAATCCAGTTTTGGCTTCGGTATGGCCTGAAGATGACTATTGGTTCTAGAAATTTTTGAATTTGGCTCTTGGGTTACTGGGTTTCCCTCGAAGTGTTCGAAGGGGGTGGAAACGGGTCTTGGATCGGTTTTCGGTTTTGTTGAATCAGCTTCGAAATAGGTTTTTTTTTTACTTGGGTTTTTATTTTGAATTCGATTGACTTCCGGATGTGAGCTGAAAGGCTTCGGCGGCGAAGGAGTGTAACTCTGAATTGGGAGCGATTTCGGGTTTGGGTTTTCTCGTATTTCAGGGTCTGTGGTTGCGTGAAAGAGAAGATGGCTTTGAGGGTTGTGAACTGCGATGTTGGCTTTCGTATGTACGTTTTGGATGTGATGTGGCAGTGGGTTCTAGTTGACTGGCGATGACAGATTTTTTTCTTTCTGAGGTATGCTATGTTGAAATGAATGAGATTGCTATATGGGTTGAGGGTGGCGTTGTGGTGTGGCTTGATGATTATGTAGGCTAGCAGGGCAGATGTGGTTTGCTGAGTTTGATGATCGGTGGATAGGCTGAACGGAAGATGGTTGAAAATTTGGCAGAGGAGGACGGTTGTGATGAACAGGGGTTTGCTGATTGTGATGTTGGCCGAACGTTGAGGCAAGGAGGTTGGACTGTGGTTGATTGTGAAGCTGTGCAGCGGTGGTTGTTTCTGGCTTTAATGGAGAAAGGTTGTGGATTTTGTGAGGAAGCTGGGTAATTGATGATGGAATTGGGCAGAATATGGGGGTGAACGGATTGGTTGATTTGAAGGCGCTGACGTGGGTACTGGTATATGAGAACAGGATGTGGGTTTGTTTTGAGAGGAAGATGGGTGGTGATTTGCGAACTGGTGTGTGGGTATGAGATTGATGGAGATGGCGGATGGAGGATGGGTACTTAACGTGGAGTTAGAACTGCGGCCGTGAGGTGCCAAAATAGGAGAAGACAGGAAACAAGAGGAAAGAAAGAAATAAAAGGAAATTTGTAATTTTTTTTATAAAGAAGTATAAGAAGGAAAGAAATAGATGAGTAGAGAAGGAAAGAAATTAAAGAAAAATTTGCAAGAATATTTTTTGTATCTTGTTTAGAAGATTATGGTACCATTAAATAATACCAAATCTCACCAAATAAGATTTTTTTTTCTATATATACAAGAAACCAAAAAGGAAAATAAAAAAACTAACACGAATCGGAAATTAAATAAATAATAAAATCTAATTGTTACCTCCCCGGCAACGGCGCCAAAAACTTGATTGTCGCTAATCTATGAATCAGAAAAGCGCGACATTTAAATTAAATTCTACAAGCATACAGGTGTGTAGCATACAGGTCGAGCACAGGGAGGTGTTATTAAAAATTATTATCTATTTATTCTTGGGCGAGTTAGACGAAGCCTGGAGATTTTGTTGAATAACAGAACAATTAAAATTGCAACAATTAGGATTATCGTTAAATCTAATCAAACGATTAATCCTAATGAAAGTAAATAGCAAAACAGGAATAAAATGCAGAAAAAATGCAGAATAAGAAGAACAACAAAAAGTAAAATTAGGATTGTCGTTGAAACTAATCAAACGACTAATCACTATAAAAAAGTGTAAAATACAATTGGTGTTCTTCCAAAACTAATTGTGAAGACAACACCGATTGCTAAGAAATAGAAAATTGCAGAAAAAGAAAAATGAGTTTTGTTAATGGAGAAGAGAATAGAATAAGATATCGGATCGGATATATGATGGGTATACATGTGCTTTTATAGATGAATTGGAAATCCTAATCCTCTAATGGGCCTTCTCATCAAAGATTGTGGTATGATATTCAACTTATCCCTCTTTGCCATGTGTCAATCAGAAGATTTTAAAAGATCTTTTCTACCAATCTCCCTCCAAAGTGACCAGTGTGAACACAACAAGCCTCCACTGACAGCTTCTTATGCAATCTTCATGTATATGGCACAAAATCTTTACTTTTAAAGCTATATAAGGCTTGAACAACACATCTGTAAAAACAACAAGAAAATACCCAACGTAATATTTATTTATATACAAAAAGATAAAATATAGGTCCATAAAATAACATATTTCTATGCTAATCAGTTACATTCTCCCCTCCTTAAAGGATTTCGTCCCCGAAATCTCCAGGTCAAGAAGAATGTTTATTCTACCATCCAACATCCATCTACTAAATCATTAAATCATAGGCATCCATTGTCCTTAAAAGGTCTCTAATGCTTTTCATGAACTTATGCGTAGTATGCGTATATTTCCTTACCCAAATGAAAAATTAGGCAGTATACTGATTCAGTTGACCTTCTTAATGGGATTATGTTAGTGTCATGAGTCCATCATGTATGAAATTATTCCTAATTGTACTTTATAACTTCTACATGAGTGCACAATCATACATACAAATGCAACATCCATATGATAACCCATCAAGTTTCAACTCATATATATAAAATTTAACGGCTCGGATTTTCCCCGGACCAAATCGATCCAAAATCGACTAAGACCGTTCAAAACCCGAATACATTAACTCTGGGAATACAACATATTAGAACAACAACAGACTTTTATAAACATTACAATAATGTTACATCAAAGTACATAATATTAGAGTACATTGAATAAAATTACAGCGGAAGATTTAAATTACAACAAAAACAATACAGTGTAGCGGAAATAAAATAACTAAGGCAGCGGAAGACAACTATGCTTTGGACACAGCTTTAGGCTTCAATCCAGAATCCTGCTCAAGGGATAAAAATCTGCAAAAAGCTACTCGACTGCCGTGTGGAAAAGAGGGCACCCGTTTGCAAGTGAAACAAACTACAGGTCAGTCATGGGACTGGTATGAGAAATCTAACTTAACTAATCTAATAATAAGGCTAATCACAGGACCACGCCGCTAACCCGGAACGGGTTTACTCCATTGGATTGCCAGTGCATAATTAAAAGTAAATCAATAAACAATGCAATGCTTTTTAGAAAAATGAAACCATTATAAGACTCAAGTCCCATCAAACAATGCAACGCAAACCGGAGGATAGAGTTTTACCTTATAATGGTCAAAAATGCTTGATACAATAAAAACGGATTTGATATTATTATTAGTGTATATAAGTTTCAAAGCCAGTTCAATCATTATGTATCAATCATAGATGGCATAGTACCCCATCCTACTATGTCGCCATACTAGTTCTACAATCAAAACCGCATGGTGTCGTATTGGAAGTTGGGTTTCCATCATGAGTCAAGGCTAGGAACGATCTCCTTACCGATTCGAGACACTCTAGCTAATGTCTCAGGATTCCCCGCAGAGAACCCTTGGATAGCTGCAGGGCCGGTCCACACTTGCGGTTTGTGGATTAGTTATTCCTGAACACACGTTCCCCGGTCCTATAGGACCTAACATCCGAGGCGCCTCATTCCATCATCCACATAATTAAAATGCTGGGCCGTGTAAAACCCAAACACCACTTCTACCTAGAAAGAAACGTGCTGCTCTCCCTGCATTCCCTTGCTCCGTTTTAGACTCAACCGGGTTGTGAGGCTCGTGAAGCTACGTTATACACAAAGCTACTCCTAAACAGGCCGTGCTTTGATCATCAACCACAAGGCCTGCTTTTCAACAAAAGCCTTGATCATTTGCATCTTGGCGTGCCACATTGACAGTTCACGCCATGCGATCGACAACCATCAATATATAAGAGGGTGTTAAGCAAGAGAATAAATTTTCTGCCACCAAACATTATATATTAATTAGAAATAAATTTAATTTACATGGAATGAAATTCAACATTGGACACATATCCATTTACAAGTCCGTTATGGGTCTGAACGAAACCGGAGGCACCTTATTCCTCGCATATCCGAACAAGTCAACAAGTAGTCTGGATGGCCACCATGATAGCCCCTTCAAGGTAGCTACTCCAATCGTGGGCGTCAATGGTAACTCATTCATTCGATGTGAAGATCGTCGGACTTCTACCGTCTTCAACTCTTCGACTTAGATCGACGTGTAATCATTTGAAATGAGATTGAACTTGACTTTTCAAATGATCCTCGTATATATATAATTTAAAATCATTTCGTATCGTTATTTGTATTAAATAACGATCTATCGCTATTTTTTATTTATATAAAAATAACTCAAATTAATTTAACGACGCTTCGGGTCAATGGCGACCCTGGCGCTGTTTTCATCCAAATTTGTTTTACACATTTCTCTAAATCTAACCGTTGGAATTTAACACAATTCATATCGTTGGAAATATCTTCCCAAGGCGAACCTAACGGTTTCAGTTTTGGGAAAATTCGACGGTCGGATCTTTCGGTATAACCGATTAAAAGTACAATTTCAAAATGCGAACTACCACGCTCGATTCGTTTATTTTATAATATATATATATATATATATATATAATTCCTTCGTCCATTTCATTAACATAGTTAACACAACAAGTAATGAATGTTTTGTTTCACAACATATCGATATGTTTATAATGTGTAATGAAATGTATTTTATTACACTATATTTTGCTAACAACAAATATTCTTATTTATATCCAATATTGGTATATATCACAACAAACAACAATGTTTTTTTTTAAATTTCCATACATATCCTATGCACAAAATGTATATTTTTCTTTCAGCTTTCAATTTACACAAAAATTGTATATTTCGTGTATCATTCCAATTACAACAAAAATAGGTATTTTTGTATTTCATTTCCATTACAACAAAAATGAATATTTACGTATGTCATTTATAGTTTAACAAAAATGAGTATTTTTGTGTCATTTCAATTTCTAATAAAAATGCAATATTTTGGTGTCAACTTCAATTATACAAAAATGAATATCTTTGTTTGTTTAATTTCCATGTAACAAAAATAATAACTTTGTTATTCTTTCAATGCCAAACAAAAATAATAATTTTGTTTATATTTTTCAATGCAATACTAAAATGGTAATCTTGTGTCAATCTTTTCTTTACAAGAAAAATGATAATCTTGTGTTTTAATCTTTTCACATGAAAATGTAAATTTCTTATCTTTAATTCTTTTTAATGAAGATCCAATTACATAAAAATGTAATTTTCTTCCTAATTCTTTTAATGAAAATCTAGTACATAAAAATGTAAATTTCACTTACTTTAAATCTAATTACAAGAATATGTAATTTCTTCTTTAAATACTATTTGCATGAAAATGTCAATTATCCTTTAATCTGAATTACATGAAAATGTAATTTTTCTCCTTAAATCTTAATACATTAAAATGTAAATTTTCTTCTTAATCTAATTACATTAAAAATGTAACTTTTCTTTTTAATCTAATTACATTAAAAATGTAACTTTTCTTTTTAATCTAATTACATTGAAAATATAACTTTTCTTTTCAATAACTACAAATCTAATTAATACTTCCATTTCAAGGCCTATCTATTTATTTCATAAAAGGATAATTAATTTTACAGTGTCAAAATTTCGTTCTTTAATTACATTAAAAATGTAATAAATTTTACAGTGCCAAAACCACTTTCTTTCATCTCATAAAAAAATGTAATTGATCTTATGGTGTAAAAATCTTTACTTTTTAATTACATTAAAAATGTAATTTTTATTACAATACCAAAATCTTCTTTTAATTACATTAAAAATGTAATTAATATTACGGTGTAAAAATCTTGTCTTTTAATTATACTAAAAATGTAATTTTGATTACAATGTAAAAAAATCTCCTTTTAATTACATAAAAAAATGTAATTAACATTACGATGTAAAATTCTTATCTTTTAATTATAAAAATTGTGATTTTGATTACAATGTAAAAATCTCCTTTTAATTACATAAAAAATATGTAGTTAACATTACGGTGTAAAATTCTTATCTTTTACTTTGTCTTTTAATTTGCAATGTAAAATCCTACCTTTTAAGTTACATTAAAAATGTAATTTTAATTACACCGTCAAATTCTACTTTTTATTAAATTAAAAATGTAATTAATATTACATGTCAAATCTTTGCTTTTTAATTTGCAATGTAAATTTTTATACTTCAATTACACATAAAATGTAATTTTATTTACTATGCAAATTCTTATTCTTTCATTACATATAAAAATGTAATTATATTTTACATGTAAAAACTTATTCTTTAATTACATTTAAAAAAGTAATTTTATTTACAATGTAAATCTTTAATCTTTAATTACATATAACAATGCAATTTTATTTTCAATGCAAATTCTTCTTCTTTAATTACATTTAAAAATGTAATTATATTTTACATGCAAAAACATATTCTTTAATTACATATAAAAAATGTAATTTTTATTTTACATGCAAAATCTGATCTTTTTTACTTTTAACAAAAAGCAAATCTTTTCCATACCGTCATCTTTTCCTTTTTTATTTTAACAAAAACCCAATCTTTACCATACCATTATATTTCAATGTAATCAACAACATAACAATATTTTATCAAACTAAAAAAAATCTAGTCCAACCAAATACAACAGGGTGATATTTTTCTCATGATTCACAGAATAACCACAAAAATGATACGACCAAATATTTAAACAAATAATTGGTTCTAATTCGCTATTATATACCGATCTAAATTTTTTGACTATCAGATCTAACATCATTGTAACGACCCAAAAAATCTGAACCAATTTAAAAATTTTAAATTAGCTAAAATAATGGATTTTAAATATGTAAAATAAACATTTTAAATAATGGCAATGAAAAGTGAGTTTGAATGGACAATTGAAAACGAATATAATTAATTCTAATTATAAACAAGGCCTGAAAAGGCGCTGCAGTTTCAAAAATTGAATTCAAACTTTGTCGGACTATACCGGGTGCAAAACAAAACAGATTTTAGCAAAACCAAAAATATCTAAATCTGTTAGTGAATACCTTTCTAAAGAATCTGAAAAATAGAATTTTCATAACGGAAAGCAAAAGTTATGGCCAAATGAAATTTCAGAAAGGTCGCTATGGAATTTATATAGCCCGTGAAAAAGGCCATTTTGCAGATGACCTCGGAATTCGACGAAACCACTTTTGTTAGATCCGGGATGTGAAGTTATTGCTAGGTTTCAAATTTCATAATTTTTGAAGCTAATATGTGAGCGTGGCAAAAGAAAATGTGTTTGGATCAATTACAGTTAAATTGGATCGACCAGAAATGGGCCTTTATGCAAACGGTCTCAGAATTCGACGAAACTAGTTTTGTTGGGACCGTATCGTCAAAACATAGCTAAATTTATTTTTCTGGAATTTTTTGAATCAGTTTGTGGCCCTGGCAAATTGAAATGCACGTTCAAATCAAATATTGAATGTTTTATATTTTAATTTGAAGGAAAACTGACTGAAACAGTCGAATGGGCCTTCGAAACATATCCCATTGTGTTCGGAATGGGGGTAAAACGCTAGGGATGACAGTCGTTGGGTTTCGATTGGTGGTCGTGTCAGAAAACCCCTTTAAAACCTCCCCGACCAATCAAAATTTTTATAAAAAGAAAAATCACTTTCTCTCTCCCGATTTGAACGGCGGCTAGCCTCCAAAGCTTTCCTCCCCGTTTCCGATTGCCACAGCCACTTTCAGCACCTCCTCCAGTTGAACTTTTTGAAGCCCTCCTCACCACCTTCGAATCCATACCCAAGTTGACCTCCACCGTTCAGTGTACGACGAGATCGAGGCCCTCAAAAACCGCAACATCGACGCGCCGCTGAGCCCTCCTGGCTGCTTCGATCGGAACGCCACTAGTGGCGTTGGGTGCGTGCCTCGGAGCTCTACGACGCTGCGAAGTCTGATTCTCCTCAAGATTCACGGATTAGCCGATAATAGAAAACCTAGTTTTGAAGAAAACAAAGAGGTATACGGCCATGTTAATTTTCAACAGTTTTAACAGTTTAAAAGTGTTGCAAACTTTGAAAAATCATATCTTTTTCGTTCGTTAACGAAATTCGATGAAACAGGAAACATCGTGACCGTGAGGACGCCTTCCACATTTTAGAAGAGACCGCATATTTTTCTGAGCCTTATGCTATTTTTGGTGGAGTGGAACCCAATGTGAGATTTCTAATTTATAAACAATATGGAGAACGACGATGTATAAATTATATAGTCGATGTATGAGTTATATAAGCGTTGTACACCTCATGTATAAGCGTTTTATAAGTTGTACGTTCGATGTATAAGTTATATATGCGTTGTAAAAATTATATATGTGTTGAAATAGAAGTGAATTGCTATATATATATATATATATATATATATATATATACGCCCCTCGTCCACAAACCATGGACGATATTTATTGGTTGTGATTGGTGTGAAAATTGATTGATAGCGAATGGTTGTTTGGGATTGTTTGTGGTTGATATTGATTGATTGTGGTTGAAAAATACCCGTTTGTGGTTGAGAAATATTTGATTGAAACCACATAGGATTAGTTTGTGGAAATGAAATAAATATATACATGCCGCCTGCGTGCGAACTAGATGCATGATCCCCATTGTCAAAAACCGCGAGGTTTTAAGGTAGAGCGAGGAGCCGTACTAGGGACGGTCCCGGTTTTAACTACCCTGCCGTTATGCTGCCGAAATTTTGAATAATATTCATGTATTTGAATTAAATTCTTTTGCTGAAACCATATTTATTCATTGAATAGAAAACCTTCATGTGTTGAATTGATATTCATTCGTTGAATTGAAATTCATGTGTTGAATGGTATTCCTGTTTTGGAATAAATTGTTTTACTATAAAAATCCTATTTTTATTACCTATATAAACTATATAAAATAATAGTGTTTTGAAATGAATTGTTTTACAATAAAAATCACATTTTTATTATATACATGAATTGTTAAAATGCGAAGGGTTAAAAATAGCCACTCGTTCAAATAAATATGAATGAGTTGAAATATTCGTTAACTAGCTAATGATATGATTTTTGCATATGCATACAACATTAGAATGAATGGTGTTTTTGAACCAAATGGAATCAAATATGAAGTTGAACGGAAAATGAAAATTGATAAGAACTGTATATATGTACATGCATATTTATTGAACAGGTTATAGCAAAGGGGCTAGAGAAGAGGAATAAAATTTTGTGCCTGACAAATAGGTACACATTTACTGTTTTGTTTGGGTGATGATTTTATGAGCCTGTTGGCTAGCCGCTTGGCTTTTTCTTTTTCTTTTCGACATGAGATGCCCGTGTGGCTATTTTGGAATTTTCCCAGCCCCTCCCGTACAAAGGAGGTTATGGCGAAATTTTCCAAAATTTAAAGGCGTTAGTGAAATATTTGAAGTGAAAACGATATTGAAATTGTTGAATGAACTATATTTATATAAATATAAATAAAATTAAAACGAAACGTGGCCGTGCAGTTCGTGTTTTGAAACCGTGATTTCAAACAACTAGTGCGGGAAATCCGACCATTGGATTTTCCCGAAACCGCAACCGTTGGGTTCGCCTTGGAAATATCTTTCCAACGGCACCAACTTTGTAAAAATCCTACGGTTGGATTGTCTGGAATGTTTAATTCAAATATGAAGCAAAACAGCGCCAAAATCGAATATATTTATATATATAAAAATATAATTATATTTAATCGAATAACGATGCTGCAGTTCGTATTTTGAAAGCGAAACTTCAAATGGTTGTACCGGGAGATCCGACCGTTGGATTTTCCCGAAACTGGAACCGTTGGATTCGTTTTGAAAAGACCTTTCTAATGATGTAAATTTTGTAAAGATCCAACGGTTTGATTTTCAGATATGTATAAATCAAATCGGAAGAAAAAACAGCGCCACGACCGCGTTATGGCCCGAAGCATCGTTTTGAATAAATTGGCTAGTTTAAAATAAATAAAAATAGCGATAAATCGTTATAAAATATCATAAACGATATGGAATGGAAGTAAACTGAATTTGCTCGATTTATGTGGTATTTGATGGTTGAATGTGTTTGGTGTGAAAATTACATTAAAGAACAAAATTGGTCTTGTCGAATGATTTAACCATTGAAATAAATTGATTTGAAATTCTAAATATACGTGGATTGTTTGAAAAGCCGAGTTAATTCTCATTTCAAATAATTGACCGACGATTGAAAGTCAAAGATGAAGACGGTGGTCGAAGACCGGAGATCTTCACCTTGTTTAGATGGTAACTGAGGTCCTGATTGGGAGGCATCCCGAAATATGGATAATGAGTGGTGATCGTCCAGACGTACGTGGTGATCGATGGGTTTGCGAGGTATTTAGTGCCTCCGGTTTCGTTCAGACCCAGAACGGACTTGTAAATGGACTGTGTGTCTGACATTGGATTTTATTATATGTGGATTGATCTCTATTAAATATACATCTGTTTGGAGGTGGAGAATTTATTCTTTTTCTTAACGCCCTTCTCTGAAACGCACGAGCTCAGAGGTTGTATATCGATGGACATCAATCGCATGGCATGAATCGCCTGTGTGGCATGCTAAGATGCAGTGATCAGGGCTTCTGTTGAAAAGCAAAGTCTTGTGGTGATGATCAAAGCACTGCATGTGTGGCGTAGCTTTGTGTATAACGTGAATTCGCGAGCCTCACACCCTGGTATGAAACAGAAACGGGAGAAGGACCTCAGGGAGGGCATGCGTTTCTTTCTAGCTAGGGTGGTGTCAGTGACCTACCAGCCCTGACATTTATATACTTTTCACCTATGTGGTTGTTGCTGTTGCGAGGCGCCTCGGTTTGATCGGACGATTCGGGTCCGATGGAGTCATTCGTTGGCTCGTTTACGCCCCAAAGGGCGGGGAAACGCAGTGTTCAGGAATTTTAATCCACATCGGTGGACCGGCCCTGACGATCCAAGGGTCACTCGAGCTCTGATCCTGAGGGGCGGGCTAGAGCGTCTCGAATTCGGTAAGGAATATCTTTTGCCTTGGTTCATGACGGAAATCCAATTTCCAAATTCGACATCGTGCGGTTTTGATTGTATACCTATATATGGCGACATAGTGGTATGGGGCATTAATGCCGTCTATGATTGATAGTTATGCTTTGAAATTGTTTTCAAAACATATAAACACTAGCAATAATATCAAATGCCTTTGTTTTATTCGTATCAAGCATATTTTGGTCGTTATAAGGAAAAAAACTCTATCCTCCGGTTTGCGTTGCATTGTGTGATGGGAACTGAGTCTTATAACGGCTTCATTTTTACAAAATACATTGCGTTGTTTAAAAGAAAGATTTGTTTTAAAGCACTGGCAATCCAATGGAGTAAACCCGTTCAACGAAAGTGGCGTGGTCCTATGATTAGCCATATTATATATGTGTTGAATAGATTTCTCATACCAGTCCCATGACTGACTCGTAGTTTGTTTCACTCTCAAACTTGGGTGCCCCTTTTTCTACACGGGCAGCCTTGTATTCAGGTTTAGCTGGTTCTTTCTGGATAGCTAGAGCTGAAGATGGATTCTATCATTTATCTCTTTTTATGTTGTTCAGCTCCTATTGTACATATTTTGTTTGTTTTCCGCTGTAGACATTTATGTATAGCTGAACTGTATTTGTACTAAGTAAGATCCTGTATACTGTGTAACTCTGATGATTACTTTTATCTAGTATATTCTATTGTTCATTATCTGGTGTATTTATTTAATTTTGTTCTGCTATTATCAGTTTGTGTTATATTCCACGGATTACCCTTGTCTTCGTCGGTACGGGGTTTGGGGTCGTCTCAACGTGGTATCAGAGCTTTGGTTAAGCTTAGTTCTGGAATATAACATATTAACGAACTCGTCAGAAATAGAACCAGTAATGTTCTATGACGGGTAACTCTATACAGATAGGATCAGTAATATCCTAGTATGAGTAAAGCAGAATGAAATTACACCTCGATAGACACATTTACATTTGAAGTATATGTTTCTATGTTTTAAAATACCCTTTCTGTGACCTGACACTTGATCTGCTATTTGCAGAAGTACTAGAAAAATGAGTGTCAGAAACAGGAGAAATGCAGAACCCGATCTAGAGGCTCTATTAAAGAGATATCGAAATCTGAACGGAGCACAGTTCTCGGGCAATGAATCTATAATTCAAACTCAAGCTTGGATGAGTTCTGTCGAAAGAATTTTTGAGCGTATCCAGCTGAGGGATGACCAGAAAAGGTTAGTAGCATCTTGGGCGCTCAAAGAAGAAGCTTTAATCTGGTGGGAAACGATCATCAAAGATAATCCAGAAGGTGATATCACCTGGGACAGATTCAAAGTCATTTTCCTAGAAAGATTTACTCCTCCCGAAGCGACGGAGCGATTATGTGATGAATTTTCTTATCTAATACAAGGTGATATGACCATCCCAGAATATAATAAGAAATTCAACGAACTTGCTCACTTTACTCCTCATCTGATTCAAGATCCAAAGAGGAAAAATCTGAGATTTATTCATGGCCTGCAAAGGAGATATCAGAATAGTGTAATGAGGAATGTGAAGCTTCCTTTTTCTGAAATGATATACATGGCTTATCAGTATGAAGATCTCCATAAGAAAGGAATGTTGCACGACGAAGAAGAAGTTCGTTGTAGTGACAAAGAAGAGTCGGAAACTGATATTCCTGAAGCCAGTACGAGGTCAGAGGTCAATAAGAAGCCCAGTGCCAAGAGAAAAAGGGCTGAATCTGGGAACAAACGAATAACGACCGCCACGTGCTCAAGCTGCAATAGAAAAGGACATTTGGCGATAAGTTGCAAATCTTGGAACCAACAAAGAAAGAATAAGCTCCAACCCAAGAAGGGATTTCAAGAGAATAGAAAATGTGGTGGATGTCATCAGTCGGGTCATCTTTTAAAGGCCTGGCCGCTATTCAGAAAACCTGGAACAGTACATGTAAATGAAGTGGCAGAGGTGCCTGCATCTTCGTCTGCTCAAGAGGGGCCGGATGTTTTAGAAGGCATGCTAACTGTCAAAGATATTCCAGTTGAAGTATTGTTTGACACAGGCGCGTCACGAAGCTTCATTGCAAAGGATGCAGCTAAGAAACTGGATTTGAATTTGAAAAAGCTCAAGGAACCAATGACTGTCCAGAATCCGGTTGGGGGTTCCATTGATCTCAGTTGGATTTGTGGAGTGCCGGTTTCTTTCTCTCGTTATCGGTTTCCTACCATCGCAGTCGTCCTGAATTTTAAAGAGTTTGATCTTATCTTGGGGTTAGACTGGTTGACCAAATATGAAGCTGAAGTTAAATGCGCCGACAGAGTCGTAAAGACGAAGATTAAATCAGGTGATTATATAACCATTCCCTGTGAAGGTCAGAATGCTAATAGAAAAGACTTTTGGGCAGCTTTGAATGTTTCTCCAGCCCAAATAGAAAATATCCCTGAAGTTACAGAGAATATTCTAGATCTCATCAAAGATATCCCTATCATCAAGAATTATGCGGATGTGTTCGAAGAAGTTGTTCGCTTACCGCCGCAGAGAGAAATAGATTTCAAAATTTCTTTGATTCCTAATGCAAGGCCGGTAGTTCACGCTATTCGAAGAATGTCCTTGAAAGAGAAAGAGGAATTAGACAATCAAACACGAAAACTAGTATGGAAAGGTCTGATCAGGCCCAGTTTCTCTGATTGGGGAGCAGCAGTGGTTTTTGTCCCAAAATCTGACAGTACTCTACGGTTATGTGTGGATTATCGTGATATAAACAAACAGACGATAAAGAACAAATATCCATTGCCGCGAATAGATGATTTGTTGGATCGATTAAATGGAGCACAAGTATTTTCACGAATGGACCTAGCTACAGGCTTCCATCTACTACGAATTGCCGAAGAGTGTGTTCCAATGACAGCATTCAGAGGTCCTGACTTATTCTACGAGTGGTTAGTAATGCCATTCGGCTTATGTAACGCTCCCGCTTACTTCGTCGATCTGATGAACAGAGTATTAAGAGGAGTATTGAATAAATTTGTTCTGGTTTTTATTGACGATATTCTGATCTTCTCTAAATCAAAGGCCAAACATGAAAAGCATCTGGAGTAGGTTCTAGAAATTCTGGGATGGAATGTATTAAAAGCCAAATTTTCCAAATGTATCTTCTGGCAAGATGAAGTTAAATTTCTAGGCCACGTCGTATCGAAAGAAGGAATCGCTGTGGATCCAAGCAAAATCACGGCTATTCAGAATTGGAAACAGCCCAGTACCCCCACTGAAGTCCGTAGTTTTCTCGGATTGGCTAGCTATTACCGGAAGTTCGTTAAAAACTTTTCGAAGATATCTGGTCATTTAACGAAGCTTACAAAGAAGCACTCTAAATTCAAATGGACTCCAGAAAGTGAGGAGGCTTTTGAAGAGCTAAAATTAAGACTAACGACTGCTCTAGTGTTAACCATCATCGATGACAATCAGGATTTAAAAGTCTGGACAGATGCTTCTAGAGAAGGCCTTGGCGCAGTGTTAATGCAAAGAGGCCAAGTGATTGCTTATGCTAGCCGTCAACTGAAGCCACACGAGAAGAACTACGTAACTCATGATCTTGAGTTATTGGCTATAGTATTCGCCTTGAAAACCTGGAGACACTATCTTCTGGGTGAGAGATTTGAACTGTTTACAGATCACCGGTCATTAAATTATCTGTTCACTCAGAAAGACTTGAATTTGAGGCAGCAACGTTGGCTGGAGTTTCTTGCAGCATACGATTTTGAAATTATATATACTCCAGGGAAAGCCAATGTCGTGGCCGATGCGCTGAGCCGAAAGAATGTAATGATCGCCAGCTTTATTATCACGACTTCCTTGATTGACAAAATATCTATTTTTCAGAAGGAGGATAACTTTATTAAAGGTACGATCAAAAGGATTCAGAAAGGCGAACCCTCGTGTTTTCAAATAGATAACGACGAGACCCTGAGACTGAAAGGAAGTATTTGTGTTCCTGACATCCCCGAACTCAAAAGGGAAGTGTTAGACGAGTGTCACAAGTCCAAGCTAAGTATACATCCTGGTGTAGCCAAAATGTATAACGATCTCAAACGTACATTCTGGTGGAAGGATATGAAAAGGGACGTTTCAATATATGTTAGCCGATGCCCTACTTGCCAGCTAGTCAAAAGTGACCAACAGAAACTAGCTGGATTATTACAACCACTAGAAGTTCCTGGTTGGAAGTTGGGAACATATTTCTATGGATTTCATTGATGGTCTGCCCAGAACCAGAAAAGGAAATGACAGTATTTGGGTGATCGTAGATCGCTTCACGAAGACCGCCCATTTTATACCTGTCAGATCAAACAGAACTGCTCAGAGTCTGGCGCAGATATACTTCAGGGAAATAGTTAGACTACATGGAGTGCCGCTCAGTATAGTCAGTGATAGAGATACAATATTCACTAGCAAATTCTGGGAAGCATTTCAAGTCGAACTGGGAACTAAGTTGAATTTGAGCACTGCTTATCATCCTCAGACAGACGGTCAGACTGAGAGGGTGAATCGTATTTTAGAAGATCTATTGCGGGCTTGTGTTATAGATTTCGGTGGATCATGGGAAGACCATCTACATTTGGTTGAATTCTCATATAACAACAGCTACCAGGCGAGTCTGACAATGTCGCCATTCGAAGCATTGTATGGTAGACCGTGCCGATCTCCTGCTTGTTGGGTCGAACCTGGAAATAGACTTGTGTTGGGTCCTGATTTGATTCGAGAAGCTGCCGACAAAGTCGATTTTATTAAGAAGCGATTACTCGCTGCTCAAAGCCGACAAAAGAGCTACGCCGATAGGAGAAGAAGAGATATATCCTTTGCTGTTGGCGACTATGTATATTTGAAAGTATCGCCGATGAGAGGAGTTATCCGGTTCGGTAAAACAGGGAAGTTGGCGCCCAAATTCATAGGTCTGTTTCCTATTCTGGAACGGATCGGAACTCTCGCTTATAGGGTCAAATTGCCTGATCGGTTGCCCGGAGTTCATGATGTATTTCACATATCTCAACTTCGAAAGCACGTTCATGATCCAGACTTGATCGTGGAAGAAGCAGCTCAACAGGACATTGAAATTACCCCAGAATTAGCTGTGAGAAGAGAGCCGCTAAAGATTATCGGCAAAGAGACCAAAGAACTGAGGAACAAGAAGGTTCACTTAGTCAAAGTGCAATGGAGTGGAGATCCACGAGATTGTACTTGGGAAACTAAGGAGAGCATTCAGAAAGCCTATCCCAGATGCCGAGTAGATATCTCTGATTGACTCCGGTGCAAGGTACATTTACCATACTTTGCATTACCATTTAATTCTCTACTCTGTTGTTATTTTCTTTCCATGGATGTACACTTTTAAAATTCTATAGTCTGAATGATTTAAAAAAAAAAGAGTATAGAAAGTGATTAGTATATTTCTGAAAGGTTGAAAGCAATTGGATTGGTTGTTGTGTTGTGTGATTGTAGATTTATCAAACCACTTTCGACTTTGATCCTTTTCGGGGACGAAAAGTTTTAAGTGGGGGAGATTGTAACGACCCAGAAAATCTGAACCAATTTAAAAATTTTAAATTAGCTAAAATAATGGATTTTAAATATTTAAAATAAACATTTTAAATAATGGCAATGAAAAGTGAGTTTGAATCGACAATTGAAAACGAATATAATTAATTCTAATTATAAACAAGGCCTGAAACGGCGCTGCAGTTTCAAAAATTGAATTCAAACTTTGTCGGACTATACCGAGTGCAAAACAAAACAGATTTTAGCGAAACCAAAAATATCTAAATCTGTTAGTGAATAACTTTCTAACGAATCTGAAAAATAAAATTTTCAAAACGGAAAGCAAAAGTTATGGCCAAATGAAATTTCAGAAAGGTCGCTATGGAATTTATATAGCCCGTGAAAAAGGCCATTTTGCATACGACCTCGGAATTCGACGAAACCACTTTTGTTAGATCCGGGATGTGAAGTTATTGCTAGGTTTCAAATTTCATAATTTTTGAAGCTAATATGTGAGCGTGGCAAAAGAAAATGTGTTTTGGTCAATTACAGTTAAATTGGATCGACCAGAAATGGGGCTTTTTGCAAACGGTCTCAGAATTCGACGAAACTAGTTTTGTTGGGACCGTATCATCAAAACATAGCTAGATTTATTTTTCTGGAATTTTTTGAATCAGTTTGTGGCCTTGGCAAATTGAAATGCACGTTCAAATCAAATATTGAATGTTTTATATTTTAATTTGAAGGAAAACTGACTGAAACAGTCGAATGGGCCTTCGAAACATATCCCATTGTGTTCGGAATGGGGGTAAAACGCTAGGGACGACAGTCGTTGGGTTTCGATTGGTGGTCGTGTCAGAAAACCCCTTTAAAACCTCCCCGACCAATCAAAATTTTTATAAAAAGAAAAATCACTTTCTCTCTCCCGATTTGAACGGCGGCTAGCCTCCAAAGCTTCCTTCCCCGTTTCCGATCGCCACAGCCACTTTCAGCACCTCCGCCAGTTGAACTTTTTGAAGCCCTCCTCACCACCTTCGAATCCATACCCAAGTTGGCCTCCACCGTTCAGTGTACGACGAGATCGAGGCCCTCAAAGACCGCAACTTCGACGTGCCGCCGAGCCCTCCTGGCTGCTTCGATCGGAACGCCACTGGTGGCGTTGGTTGCGTGCCTCGGAGCTCTACGACGCTGCGAAGTCTGATTCTCCTCAAGATTCATGGATTAGACGATAATTGAAAACCTAGTTTTGAAGAAAACAAAGAGGTATACGGCCATGTTAATTTTCAACAGTTTTAACAGTTTAAAAGTGTTGCAAACTTTGAAAAATCATATCTTTTTCGTTCGTTAATGAAATTCGATGAAACAGGAAACATCGTGACCGTGAGGACGCCTTCCACATTTTAGAAGAGACCGCATATTTTTCTGAGCCTTATGCTATTTTTGGTGGAGTGGAACCCAATGTGAGATTTCTAATTTATAAACAATATGGAGAACGACGATGTATAAATTATATAGTCGATGTATGAGTTATATAAGCATTGTACACCTCATGTATAAGCGTTTTATAAGTTGTACGTTCGATGTATAAGTTATATATGCGTTGTAAAAATTATATATGTGTTGAAATAGAAGTGAATTGCTATATAAATATATATATATACGCCCCTCGTCCACAAACGATGGACGATATTTATTGGTTGTGATTGGTGTGAAAATTGATTGATAGCGAATGGTTGCTTGGGATTGTTTGTGGTTGATATTGATTGATTGTGGTTGAAAAATACCCGTTTGTGGTTGAGAAATATTTGATTGAAACCACATAGGATTAGTTTGTGGAAATGAAATAAATATATACATGCTGCCTGCGTGCGAACTAGATGCATGATCCCCATTGTCAAAAACCGTGAGGTTTTAAGGTAGAGCGAGGAGCCGTACTAGGGACAGTCCCGGTTTTAACTACCCTGCCGTTATGCTGTCGAAATTTTGAATAATATTCATGTGTTTGAATTATTTTCATTTGCTGAAACTATATTTATTCATTGAATAGATAACCTTCATGTGTTGAATCGATATTCATTCGTTGAATTGAAATTCATGTGTTGAATGGTATTCCTGTTTTGAAATAAATTGTTTTACAATAAAAATCCTATTTTTATTACCTATATAAACTATATAAAATAATAGTGTTTTGAAATGAATTGTTTTACAATAAAAATCACATTTTTATTATATACATTAATTGTTAAAATGCGAAGTGTTAAAAATAGCCACTCGTTCAAATAAATATGAATGAGTTGAAATATTCATTAATTAGCTAATGATATGATTTTTGCCTATGCATACAACATTAGAATGAATGGTGATTTTGAACCAAATGGAATCAAATATGAAGTTGAACGGAAAATGATAAATGATAAGAACTGTATATATGTACATGCATATTTATTGAACAGGTTATAGCAAAGGGGCTAGAGAAGAGGAATAAAATTTTGTGCCCGACAAATAGGTACACATTTACTGTTTTGTTTGGGTGATGATTTTATGAGCCTGTTGGCTAGCCGCTTGGCCTTTTCTTTTTCTTTTCGACATGAGACGCCCATGTGGCTATTTGGGAATTTTCCCAGCCCCTCCCGTACAAAGGAGGTTATGGCGAAATTTTCCAAAATTTAAAGGCATAAGTGAAATATTTGAAGTGAAAACGATACTGAAATTGTTGAATGAACTATATTTATATCAATATATAAATATAAATAAAATTAAAACGAAACGTGGCCGTGCAGTTCGTGTTTTGAAACCGTGATTTCAAACAACTAGTGCGGGAAATCCGACCATTGGATTTTCCCGAAACCGCAACCGTTGGGTTTTCCTTGGAAATATCTTTCCAAGGCACCAACTTTGTAAAAATCCAACGGTTGGATTTTCTGGAATGTTTAATTCAAATCTGAAGAAAAACAGCGCCAAAATCGATTATATTTATATATATATATATATATAATTATATTTAATCGAATAACGACGCTGCAGTTCGTATTTTGAAATCGAAACTTCAAACGATTGTACCGGGAGATCCGACCGTCGGATTTTCCCGAAACTGGAACCGTTGGATTCGTTTTGAAAAGACCTTTCTAATGATGTAAATTTTCTGAAGATCCAACGGTTAGATTTTCAGATATGTATAAATCAAATCGGAAGAAAAACCGCGCCACGGCCGCGTTATGGCCCGAAGCGTCGTTTTGAATAAATTGGCTAGTTTAAAATAAATAAAAATAGCGATAAATCGTTATAAAATATCATAAACGATATGGAATGGAAGTAAACTGAATTTGCTCAATTTATGTGGATTTGATGGTTGAATGTGTTTGGTGTGAAAATTACATTAAAGAACAAAATTGGTGTTGTCGAATGATTTAACCATTGGAATAAATTGACTTGAAATTCTAAATATACGTGGATTGTTTGAAAAGCCGAGTTAATTCTCATTTCAAATAATTGACCGACGATTGAAAGTCAAAGATGAAGACGGTGGTCGAAGACCCGAGATCTTCACCTCGTTTGGATGGTAACCAAGGTCCTGATTGGGAGGCATCCCGAAATATGGATAATGTGTGGTGATCGTCCAGACGTACGTGGTGATCGATGGGTTTGTGAGGTATTTAGTGCCTCCGGTTTCGTTCAGACCCAGAACAGACTTGTAAATGGACTGTGTGTCTAACATTGGATTTTATTCTGTGTGGATTGATCTCTATTAAATATACATCTGTTTGGCGGCGGAGAATTTATTCTTTTGCTTAACGCCCTTCTCTGAAACGCACGAGCTCAGAGATTGTATATCGATGGACATCAATCGCATGGCATGAATCGCCTGTGTGGCATGCTAAAATGCAGTGATCAGGGCTTCTGTTGAAAAGCAAAGTCTTGTGGTCATGATCAAAGCACCGCCTGTGTGGCGTAACTTTGTGTATAACGTGAATTCACGGGCCTCACACCCCGGTATGAACCAGAAACGGGAGAAGGACCTCAGGGAGGGCATGCGTTTCTTTCTAGCTAGGGTGGTGTCAGTGACCTACCAGCCCTGACATTTATATACTTTTCACCTATGTGGTTGTTTTTGTTGCGAGGCGCCTCGGTTTGATCGGATGATTCGGGTCCGATGGAGTCATTCGTTGGCTCGTTTACGCCCCAAAGGGCGGGGAAACGCAGTGTTCGGGAATTTTAATCCACATCGGTGGACCGGCCCTGACGATCCAAGGGTCACTCGAGCTCTGATCCTGAGGGCGGGCTAGAGCGTCTCGAATTTGGTAAGGACTATCTTTTGCCTTGGTTCATGACGGAAATCCAATTTCCAAATACGACATTGTGCGGTTTTGATTGTATACCTATATATGGCGACATAGTGGTATGGGGCATTAATGCCATCTATGATTGATAGTTATGATTTGAAATTGTTTTCAAAACATATAAACACTAGCAATAATATCAAATGCCTTTGTTTTATTCGTATCAAGCATATTTTGGTCGTTATAAGGAAAAAAACTCTATCCTCCGGTTTGTGTTGCATTGTGTGATGGGAACTGAGTCTTATAACGGCTTCATTTTTACCAAATACATTGCGTTGTTTAAAAGAAAGATTTGTTTTAAAGCACTGGCAATCCAATGGAGTAAACCTGTTCCACGAAAGTGGCGTGGTGCCGTGATTAGCCATATTATATATGTGTTGAATAGATTTCTCATACCAGTCCCATGACTGACTCGTAGTTTGTTTCACTCTCAAACTCGGGTGCCCCTTTTTCTACACGGGCAGCCTTGTATTCAGGTTTAGCTGGTTCTTTCTGGATAGCTGGAGCTGAAGATGGATTCTATCATTTATCTCTTTTTATGCTGTTCAACTCCTATTGTACATATTTTGTTTGTTTTTCGCTGTAGACATTTATGTATAGCTGAACTGTATTTGTAATAAGTAAGATCCTGTATACTGAGTAACTCTGATGATTACTTTTATCCAGTATATTCTATTGTTCATTATCTGGTGTATTTATTTAATTTTGTTCTGCTATTATCAGTTTCTGTGTTATATTCCACGGATTACCCTTGTCTTTGTCGGTACGGGGTTTGGGGTCGTCTCAATCATATAACACAAAACAATAGATCAATAATTCAGAATATTATCACATCGCAGATCTAGTTCAACGACAATTCAGCTTATTATAATAACTAGAGAATAATAATTAAATTGATTTAATTATTTAAAATAGAATCTCACCTTGATTGGATCAGTATTAAAAATTCAAACGTATTCAGAATATGTCCCAATCGCTTTTTAAAAGTCGTATTCGAAGTCACGGTTCTCTCGGATCTGAAAATTTTCAGTTTGGAATTCGTATGTAACAACCCGAAAATCTGGGCCAGTTTAAAATTTTTATTTTGGCAATTTTAGCGAAGTTTGAACATTTAAAATGAATTATTTTAAATAATATCGATGAAAATTTATTTTGAATATAATTCGAACGTATATATTATATATGTCATCGTTAGAATATAAATATTTATATATAATTATAAATAGAATTGAAAATGGCGCGGTAGTTCGATAATTCGATTTCAAACTTCAATTGAATGTACCGGGTGCAAAACAATCTGGATTTTAGTGAAACAAAAAATAATGGGATCTAATTGATGAAATCTTTCGAATGAATCCAAAAAATCGAAATTTCATAGCGGGAATCAAAAGATATGCCTAGTTGAAAATTCTGAATAGTCGCTATGGAATTCAGGCCCTTAAAAATGGTAATTTTGCAAACGACCTCGGATTTCGACGAAACCACTTTTGTTGGATCCGTAGTGTCAAATTATTGCTAGATTCCAAATTTCATAATTTTTCGAATCAATATGTGAGCGTGGCAAAGGAAAACGTGTTTGACCAGTTTCAGTTGATTTTAATCGACTGGAAAATGGCCATTTTTCAAACATTCTCAGAATTCGACGAATATAGTTTTGTTAGGACCGTATCGTCAATACGAAGCTAGAAAATATTTTTGGGGAATTTTTAGAGTTAGTATGTGACCTCGGTAATTTGAAATGCGCGTTCAAATTCAATATATAAAGTTAAATGTTGATTTTGACGAAAACCGATCGAAACAGTCGAATCAGCTTACGTGACATATCTCATTGTGTTCGGAATGGGGGTAAATAGCTAGGGACGACAGTCGTTGGGTCTCGTTTGGTATTCGGGTTGAATGTCAACTTTTGAAATTAAAATATAATATAAAATTAAAATAAATTAAACCCCCACTCCTCTTTTCTCTCTCCCCAACCATTTCAAGAGAAAAAAAACAAAAATACAAAGGGCGACGGAAGCCCTAGCCGCCACCCTCGTCGTTGCTCCGACGCCCCCTCCGCCTAGCCGACCACCGCAACCTCGCCCTCCACCTCCAGCAGTTTCCACCGCCCTCGTCCCCTCTTCTTCGATTGAACCTACCCCAAAAACGACGCACCCAACCCACTAGTCCGCGCTGGGTCCACCGCCCTCCGACCAAGCCGGAACCCCCCCCCCCCTCCGTCCATCCGTCGCCTGAAACCGACCCCCCCTCGCTAGGAAGAACCCAGTAAGTTTTTCTTTATTTTATTTTAGAATTTTCTTTTTTAGTTAATTTTTTTTATGGCCAATAGGAGTGTATTTAAATTCAGATTTTATTGTATGCAAAGCTTCGATTTTTCACAACATAAAGCTTTGATTTTTATATAGTAAAATAATTAGATTTTTCTATATTGAATAACGAAGTAAAAATTATATTTTTCTATATTGAATAACGAAGTAAAAATTAGATTTTTTTCTATATTGAATAACGAAGTAAATATTAGATTTTTCTATATTGAATAACGAAGTAAAAATTAGATTTTTTCTATATTGAATAACGAAGTAAAAATTCGATTTTTATATATTGAATAGCGAAGTAAAAATTCGATTTTTATATATTGAATCGCAAAGTAAAAATTCGATTTTTACATATGTAGTGAATACGGGCAACGAAGGTGACAAAAAGGCGAGAACGACGAAGATTTCTCTAAATGAAGAGTCGTGGTATTGGATAGCTATTGGTGAGAATTTCTCACTCTTCAATTTCTTTTCTAGTTATATATATATACTAGGATGCAGACAGTGTTTAGTAGCACCCGACACCCGTCATCCACAGACCATGGATGGCTTGTTTGTTTAATTGTTTGGTTGCGTAGTTGGTTAGATTATTTGGTTTGAATTAAATTGTTTGGTCAAATGGAATGGATTTGATTGATGTGTGAATGGCGTGGGCCTTCACTAGACCGGGGATAAGGCTAGGCCTCGTCCCGTTTCTAGTATCGTGCCGTTATGCCGCCGAAATTTTCTAAAGTAAATTAGGAAAAATAAAGATATCATTTTATTTAATAAATGAACTGAATAGAATATTTTCATAGGTTGAATAAAAATGTTTTATCGTTAAAAATATAATTTTTAACGTGAATGTGAATAAATAAATATTTATTTACAAACCGGACGGTTTGTTTATGTACACCTATTTGAAGGACATTGATTGGGACGATAAATTTTACACATCGCCCAACTGCACAAATAAAATATGTGTTTGATTGTTTGAAACCCCACACGGGTATTGGGATAATATATGATATACACTAATCCCAATAATTAGTTGTATGTCGATCGATGGATTGACAGGCTGTTATAAGCGTTAGATATCTATATTTGATGCTTATACAGTGTAGTACACTTTGGAAGATGGTTGATTATATATCGTTGCTATTATGTACATGTGTTGTATGGAATCCATATAATTAACTTTATATGGTAATTGATTGGGCCTCATTCCAATTGGGAAAATAAAGAATATTATAAAATAAAGGTTCATGTGTTGACCGTACTCATCCGTTGAGATTAGTCATGTGTTGAACGAAATATTTTAACAATAAATTTTACATCTTTATCATATTTGAAATTAAAGACTAACTGGAAAACAGATAAGATCAGTGGTCTCCTGGATATTGATCTGATATTGGTTTCGGCCTTCGGGGTTAATATTTAAGGAATCATTCTATTACTTGTTTACGGTTGGAGTCTGATTTTAAATCAAACGATAGATACCATAATTTTTATGAAATATATTAGATAACAAAAATAGTCACACGTGGACGGTACTCATTCGTTGAGATTAGTCGTGTGTTGACAAAGATATAGAGTCGTGTATTGGAAGAAATATGGATCCATTTGTTGAATATAAAACCGTGTTGATTAGAGATGCGCTATTTTGACGCGAACGATATTTATATCGATTATATCCGTTTTTATAATTTGAATTGAATTCGAATTGAATTTGATTTTAATAGAAAACCAATTTGAATTGAATCGAATAGAAAACCAATTTGAATTGAATCGAATAGAAAACCAATTTGATTTGAATTGAATAGAAAACGAATTTGAATTGAATCGAATAGAAAACCAATTTGAATTGAATCGAATAGAAAACCAATTTGATTTGAATTGAACAGAAAACGAATTTGAATTGAATCGAATAGAAAACCAATTTGATTTGAATTGAATAGAAAACGAATTTGATTTGAATCGAATAGAAAACCAATTTGATTTGAATTGAAACGAAAACGAATTCGAATTGAATTGAAAAGAAAATGAATTCAAATCGAATTAAAAATCGATTTGAATTGAAATCAAATAGAAATGAAAGTAAAAAGAATTTATAATAGAAAATTCAATTTTAATTTGAATTTGAAATAAAGCTTGAAATTGTTTTTGAAGCGAATTCAAAACTATTTATAAAATTCGTTATAAATAGTAATCAAGGAAATATATATTATATATATTATATATATAATATAATGGCCTGAATAGAACGCGCCGCGCCGCGGCAGTTCGTGAATTTCGACCATTAACTTCGAACGGACATTACGGGAGATCCGACCGTTGGATTCTCCTAAAACCGGAACCGTTGGGTTCGTATCGAAAAGAGCTTTCTAACGAATATTAGAAATTTGAAATCTAACGGTTGGATTTGGAGATACATCCAAATCAAATTTGGAAAAGGTCGCTATAAGTGCGGTTCGATGGCCGTTGATGGAAATCGACTGTACGTGCCTTGATAAAATTATTAAAAATATCAATAATTTGTGTAAAATCATAAGAAATGATTTGCGAGAAATTGGGATGTAAAACTCCATATTTGAAAAGATAAAAATAGATTTTTATCGAAATGAACTAGTTTTGAACTAAAATTAAAATCCATTTATTTTTAAATAAATAAATTGGATTTGAAATGGGTTTTAAATAGAATTGATTTGTGGGTTTATCGTGAACAGTGTTTTAAATAACACTAGTTCTTTAACCCGATAATAATTAGAATGTGATTTGGGTTTGTCGTGAATTGTCTTTTAAATGACACTAGTTCTTTAACCCAGTAAAAGGAGTTTTATTGAATATGAAATTAGATTGAAATGTGAATTGATAATTCAAATTATCAAATTTGGCAAATGAGCGAGAATGGAGTATTACCAGTTTTGCTCCAAAGCGATAGTTAAATCTTTAATCAGATTTGAACGTGAAATGGTAATTAATTTTACCGATAACACCGTGGTGTTAGATATGGAGTATTACCAGTTTTTCTTCATGGGATGAATAGGTTGGGATTGGGAAATTAAATAAATAATTACTTCGGTGTGGTTCGCTAATCTTGACTAGTTTGGAAAACCATAATTTGGTTTGAAATGACATCCAGAGGAAGATCAAAGAATAAACTTAAAGAATTTATCTTGGATAAAATTAATGGGAACTTTTGCCTGAGAATATGAATTGGAATGAGGCGTATGTTGTGTTTGTGTAACATTTGTTTTTAATATACGCGGGTTGTTCGAAAAGTCCGGGTTTATACCCATTCTGAATAACTGATTCGACGATAAGTCGAAGATGATGACGGTGGTCAAAGACCGGAAGTCTCCACATCGTTTGGATAATTACTGACGATCCTGATTGGGTTGTACACCCAAGAGGATGGAAATAGTCGGTGGTCATCCAGACGTACTTGGAGATCGATGGATATGCGAGGAAAGTGCCTCCGGTTTCGTTCAGACCCAGAACGAACTTGTAAATGGATTGTGTGTCTGACATTGGATTTTATTCTGTGTTGATTGATCTCTATTAAATATACATCTGTTTGGCGGTGGAGAATTTATTCTCTTGCTTAACGCCCTTCTCTGAGACGTACGAGCTCAGAGGTTGTATATCGATGGACATCAGTCGCATGGCATGAATTGCCTGTGTGGCATACTGAGTTGCATGGATCAAGGCTTCTGTTGAAAAGCAAAGTCTTGTGGTTGATGATCAAAGCACGGCCTTTGTGGCGTAGCTTTGTGTATAACGTGAATTCGCGAGCCTCACACCTCGGTATGAGTTATAAACGAGATAAGGATTGCAAGGAGAGCACGACGTTTCTTTCTAGGTTTGGTGGTGTCAGTGACTTACCAGCCCTGACATTTATATACTTTTCACCTATGTGGTTGTTGGATGAGGCGCCTCGATTTTAGGTCTGTAAGGACCGGGAAACGTGTGTTCAGGAATTGCCAATCCTCAAACGTAAGAGAGGACCGGCCCTGAATATCCAAGGGTCGCCCAGATTGCGTAGCCCTGAGGCATTTGCTAGAGTGTCTCGAAAGCGGAGAGGAGCTTTCCCCTTGCCTCGACTCATGACTGAAATCCAATTTCCAATATGAGATATCTCGGTTTTATTTATAGAGCCTAGTATGGCGACATGATAGATGGTACCCATGCCGCCTACGATTGATATTTATGATTGAAATTGTTTTGACACTATACACTTATTATAGTATCAAATGATTTGTTTTAAACGTACCAAGCATGTTTGGCTATTATGAGGGAAAACCCTATCCTCCGGCTTGCGTTGCATTGTGTGATGGGACCTGGGTCTTATAATAGCTTCATTTTTCGAAAAAGCATTGCGCTGTTTATTCTATGCACTGGTATTCTTGGGAGGAAACCTGTTCCGTGTTATACGGCGTGGTCCCTTGAATTACTCTCTTTTAAAGTAAAGTTTTAAATAACTGTTTTAGTTCTCACACCAGTCACATGACTGGCCTGGAGTTTATTGTTTTAACCTAAACTCTGGGTGCCCCTATTTTCGACACGGGCAGCTAGTAGTTTTGGTTTTGCAGATTTATATTCACAGGATCCTGATTTACAGCTGGAACGATGCTCGGAAAGCTCTGTATCCGTGTATTACTTTCAGTTGTGTTTTGTATATTTTTCCGCTGCTATGTAATTTATTGTAATCTCTGATATTTACCGAATGTATAGTATTCATTTATACTCTGTCTATTCTTGAATCTGATGGAATTGTTGTAATAAAGAATGAAATGTTCTTCTGTCTGCGTTCTGATTTGTCTTGTCCTCACAGTAATTCGTTCTTTCTCATCTCTTCGGAGACCGGGGAAGTTCGGGTTGCTTCAGTTGGTATCAGAGCTTTGGTTTACAGAGCTCGATAACAAGACACATTAGAACCATACGAAAGAATTCATCAGATATTGGATTAGTAATATCCAATTAGAATGACTCGTTAGAGATGGGATCAGTAGTATCCTAGAATGAGTGTGAAGAGTATATTTTTCAAATGAAAACAATTTTGTTTTGAAAGTTAAATTTAAGTATACGTATTTGAATATTTATTTATTTTGACTTTGGACAATCCGATATATAAAGATTTTGCATATACGCGTCATGAACGTATATTCGAAGTTTTAATATACCGGATAGATATAGAACCGCACTCTAGTAGCCCGGAGATGTTCTGATGGTGGTTCGAAACATCATCAGCATTTATTTTCGAGTGACGAAGGTATGATATCTATATATTTCCATTAGGCTGGTGTGAGAACCAAAACTAATATAGCTAGAATACTTTGTTGTGAATTGGCATCAAAAACATGATTTTCTTTATATGTATCAAAGTTATGAATTTGAAACTCTAATCCACTAATTGATTGCTGTTTGTGTTGTTTGTTTATTTGTTTGATAATTTTGAACCATTGTGCCTAATTGCATCAAATATTGAATTATATTGAAAATTGGTTGCATTTGCTTGCATATACATATACTTACATTGAACAGGTCATAGCAAGGAGGCTAGAGCAGAGAATAAAATTTGTTTGCCCGACAAATAGGTACATGTTTACTATATAATTTACTCTTTTGTTTGGGTGATGATGATTTTATGAGCCTATTGGCTAGCCGCTTGGCTTTTTCTTTTTCTTTTTGAGATCAGAAGGCCTATATGGCAATTTCGGGATTTTCCCGTGGCTCCCGGTGCAGGGGAGGTTATGGCGAAATTTTTCGAAAATTTAGGGTGTTAGCCAAATTTTTGAAAATTTGAAAATTCTCAGAAACTGAAAAGTTGGAGAATGGAAGCCAGATCGAATGTAGAGCTTATTAATCAAACCACTTTCGACTTTGTTACTTTTCGGGGATGAAAAGTTTTAAGTGGGGGAGATTATAACAACCCGAAAATCTGGGCCAGTTTAAAATTTTTATTTTGGCAATTTTAGCGAAGTTTGAACATTTAAAATGAATTATTTTAAATAATATCGACGAAAATTTATTTTGAATATAATTTGAACGTATATATTATATACGTCGTCGTTAGAATATAAATATTTATATATAATTATAAATAGAATTGAAAATGGCGCGGTAGTTCGATAATTCGATTTCAAACTTCAATTGAATGTACCGGGTGCAAAACAATCCGGATTTTAGTGAAACAAAAAATAATGGGATCTACTTGATGAAATCTTTCCAGCAAATCCGAAAAATCGAAATTTCATAGCGGGAATCAAAAGATATGTCTAGTTGAAAATTCTGAATAGTCGCTATGGAATTCAGGCCCTTAAAAATGGGAAATTTGCAAACGACCTCGGATTTCGACGAAACCACTTTTGTTGGATCCGCAGTGTCAAATTATTGCTAGATTCCAAATTTCATAATTTTTCGAATCAATATGTGAGTGTGGAAAAGGAAAACGTGTTTGACCAGTTTCAGTTGATTTTAATCGACTGGAAAATGGCATTTTTCAAACGGTCTCAGAATTCGACGAAACTAGTTTTGTTAGGACCGTATCGTCAATACAAAGTTAGAAAGTATTTTTGGGGAATTTTTAGAGTTAGTATGTGACCTCGGTAATTTGAAATGCGCGTTCAAATTCAATATATAGAGTTATATGTTGATTTTGACGAAAACCGATTGAAACAGTCGAATCAGCTTACGTGACATATCTCATTGTGTTCGGAATGGGGGTAAATAGCTAGGGACGACAGTCGTTGGGTCTCGTTTGGTGTTCGGGTTGAATGTCAACTTTTGAAATTAAAATATAATATAAAATTAAAATAAATTAAACCCCCACTACTCTTTTCTCTCTCCCCGACCATTTCAAGAGAAAAAAAACAAAAAAAAGAAAGGGCGACGGAAGCCCTAGCCGCCACCCTCGTCGTTGCTTCGACGCCCCCTCCGCCTAGCCGACCACCGCAACCTCGCCCTCCACCTCCAGCAGTTTCCACCGCCCTCGTCCCCTCTTCTTCGATTGAACCTACCCCAAAAACGACGCACCCAACCCACCAGTCCGCGCTGGGTCCACCGCCCTCCGACCAAGCCGCAACCCCCACCCCTCCGTCCATCCGTCGCCTGAAACCGACCCCCCCCCCCCTCGCTAGGAAGAACCCTGTAGGTTTTTCTTTATTTTATTTTAGAATTTTCTTTTTTACTTAATTTTTTTTATGGCCAATAAGAGTGTATTTAAATTCAGATTTTATTGTATGCAAAGCTTTGATTTTTCACAACATAAAGCTTTGATTTTTATATAGTAAAAAAATTAGATTTTTCTATATTGAATAACGAAGTAAAAATTAGATTTTTCTATATTGAATAACGAAGTAAAAATTAGATTTTTTCTATATTGAAAAACGAAGTAAAAATTAGATTTTTCTATATTGAATAACGAAGTAAAAAATTAGATTTTTTCTATATTGAATAACGAAGTAAAAATTCGATTTTTTATATATTGAATAGCGAAGTAAAAATTCGATTTTTATATATTGAATAGCGAAGTAAAAATTCGATTTTTATATATTGAATAGCGAAGTAAAAATTCGATTTTTATATATTGAATCGCAAAGTAAAAATTCGATTTTTATATATTGAATCGCAAAGTAAAAATTCGATTTTTACATATGTAGTGAATACGGGCAACGAAGGTGACAAAAAGGCAAGAACGACGAAGATTTCTCTAAATGAAGAGTCGTGGTATTGGATAGCTATTGGTGAGAATTTCTCACTCTTCAATTTCTTTTCTAGTTATATATATACTAGGATGCAGACGGTGTTTAGTAGCACCCGACACCCGTCTTCCACAGACCATGGATGGCTTGTTTGTTTAATTTTTTGGTTGTGTAGTTGGTTAGATTGTTTGGTTTGAATTAAATTGTTTGGTGAAATGGAATGGATTTGATTGATGTGTGAATGGCGTGGGCCTTCACTAGACCGGGGATAAGGCTAGGCCTCGTTCCGTTTCTAGTATCGTGCCGTTATGCCGCCGAAATTTTCTAAAATAAATTAGGAAAAATAAAGATATCATTTTATTTAATAAATGAACTGAATATAATATTTTCATAGGTTGAATAAAAATGTTTTATCGTTAAAAATATAATTTTTAACGTGAATGTGAATAAATATATATTCATTTACAAACCGGACGGTTTGTTTATGTACACCTATTTGAAGGACATTGATTGGGACGATAAATTTTACACATCGCCCAACTGCACAAATAAAATATGTGTTTGATTGTTTGAAACCCCACACGGGTATTGGGATAATATATGATATACACTAATCCCAATAATTAGTTGTATGTCGATCGATGGATTGACAGGCTGTTATAAGCGTTAGATATCTATATTTGATGCTTATACAGTGTAGTGCACTTTGGATGATGGTTGATTATATATCATTGCTATTATATACATGTGTTGTATGGAATCTATATAATTAACTTTATATGGTAATTGATTGGGCCTCATTCCAATTGGGAAAATAAAGAATATTATAAAATAAAGGTTCATGTGTTGACCGTACTCATCCGTTGAGATTAGTCATGTGTTGAACGAAATATTTTAACAATAAATTTTACATCTTTATCATATTTGAAATTAAAGACTAACTGGAAAATAGATAAGATGAGTGGTCTCCTGGATATTGATCTGATGTTGGTTTCGGCCTTCGGGGTTAAGATTTAGGGAATCATTCTCTTACTAGTTTACGGTTGGACTCTGATTTTAAATCAAACGATAGATACCATAATTTTTACAAAATATATTAAATAACAAAAATAGTCACACGTGGACGGTACTCATTCGTTGAGATTAGTCGTGTGTTGACAAAGATATAGACTCGTGTATTGGAAGAAATATGGATCCATTTGTTGAATATAAAACCGTGTTGATTAGAGATCCGCTATTTTGACGCGAACGATATTTATATCGATTATATCCGTTTTTATAATTTGAATTGAATTCAAATTTAATTTGATTTTAATAGAAAACCAATTTGAATTGAATCGAATAGAAAACCAATTTGAATTGAATCGAGTAAAAAACCAATTTGATTTGAATTGAATAGAAAACGAATTTGAATTGAATCGAATAGAAAACCAATTTGAATTGAATCGAATAGAAAACCAATTTGATTTGAATTGAATAGAAAACGAATTTGAATTGAATCGAATAGAAAACCAATTTGATTTGAATTGAATAGAAAACGAATTTGAATTAAATCGAATAGAAAAGCAATTTGATTTGAATTGAAAAGAAAACGAATTCGAATTGAATTGAAAAGAAAATGAATTCGAATCGAATTAAAAATCGATTTGAATTGAAATCAAATAGAAATGAAAGTAAAAAGAATTTATAATAGAAAATTCAATTTTAATTTGAATTTGAAATAAAGGTTGAAATTGTTTTTGAAACGAATTCAAAACTATTTATAAAATTCGTTTTAAATAGTAATCGACGAAATATATATTATATATATTATATATATAATATAATGGCCTGAATAGAACGCGCTGCGCCGCGGTAGTTCACGAATTTCGACCATTAACTTCGAACGGACATTACAGGAGATCCGACCATCGGATTCTCCTAAAATCGGAACCGTTGGGTTCGTATCGAAAAGGGCTTTCTAACGAATATTAGAAATTTGAAATCTAACGGTTGGATTTGGAGATACGTCCAAATCAAATTTGGAAAAGGTCGCTGTAAGTGCAGTTCGATGGCCGTTGATGGAAATCGACTGTACGGGCCTTGATAAAATTATTAAAAATATCAATAATTTATGTAAAATCATAAGAAATTATTTGGGAGAAATTGGGATGTAAAACTCCATATTTGAAAAGATAAAATTAGATTATTATCGAAATGAACTAGTTTTGAACTAAAATTAAAATCCATTTATTTTTAAATAAATAAATTGGATTTGAAATGGGTTTTAAATAGAATTGATTTGTGGGTTTATCGTGAACAGTGTTTTAAATAACACTAGTTCTTTAACCCGATAATAATTAGAATGTGATTTGGGTTTGTCGTGAACTGTGTTTTAAATGACACTAGTTCTTTAACCCAGTAAAAGGAGTTTTATTGAATCTGCAATTAGATTGAAATGTGAATTGATAATTCAAATTATCAAATTTGGCAAATGAGCGAGAATGGAGTATTACCAGTTTTGCTCCAAAGCGATAGTTAAATCTTTAATCAGATTTGAACGTGAAATGGTAATTAATTTTACCGATAACACCGTGGTGTTAGATATGGAGTATTACCAGTTTTGCTTCATGGGATGAATTGGTTGGGATTGGGAAATAAAATAAATAATTACTTCGGTGTGGTTTGCTAATCTCGACTAGTTTGGAAAACCATAATTTGGTTTGAAATGACATCCAGCGGAAGATCAAAGAATAAATTTAAAGAATTTATCTTGGATAAAATTAATGGGAACCTTTCCCTGAGAATATGAATTGGAATGAGGCGTATGTTGTGTTTGTGTAACATTTGTTTTTAATATACGCGGGTTGTTCGGAAAGTCCGGGTTTATACCCATTCTGAATAACCGATTCGACGATAAGTCGAAGATGATGACGGTGGTCGAAGACCGGAAGTCTCCACATCGTTTGGATAATTACCGACGATCCTGATTGGGCTGTACACCCAAGAGGATGGAAATAGTCGGTGGTCGTCCAGACGTACTTGGAGATCGATGGATATGCGAGGAAAGTGCCTCCGGTTTTGTTCAGACCCAGAACGAACTTGTAAATGGATTGTGTGTCTGACATTGGATTTTATTCTGTGTTGATTGATCTCTATTAAATATACACCTGTTTGGCGGTGGAGAATTTATTCTCTTGCTTAACGTCCTTCTCTGAGACGTACGAGCTCAGAGGTTGTATATCGATGGACATCAGTCGCATGGCATGAATTGCCTGTGTGGCATACTGAGTTGCATGGATCAAGGCTTCTGTTGAAAAGCAAAGTCTTGTGGTTGATGATCAAAGCACGGCCTTTGTGGCGTAGCTTTGTGTATAACGTGAATTCGCGAGCCTCACACCTCGGTATGAGTTATAAACGGGATAAGGACTGCAGGGAGAGCACGACGTTTCTTTCTAGCTTTGGTGGTGTCAGTGACTTACCAGCCCTGACATTTATATACTTTTCACCTATGTGGTTGTTGGATGAGGCGCCTCGATTTTAGGTCTGTAAGGACCGGGAAACGTGTGTTCAGGAATTGCCAATCATCAAACGTAAGAGAGGACCGGCCCTGAAGATCCAAGGGTTGCCCAGAGTGCGTAGCCCTGAGGCATTTGCTAGAGTGCCTCGAAAGCGGAGAGGAGCTTGCCCCTTGCCTCGACTCATGACGGAAATCCAATTTCCAATACGAGATATCTCAGTTTTATTTGTAGAGCCTAGTATGGCGACATGATAGATGGTACCCATGCCGCCTAGGATTGATATTTATGATTGAAATTTTTTTGACACTATACACTTATTATAGTATCAAATGATTTGTTTTAAACGTACCAAGCATGTTTGGCTATTATAAGGGAAAACCCTATCCTCCGGCTTGCGTTGCATTGTGTGATGGGACCTGGGTCTTATAATAGCTTCGTTTTTCGAAAAAGCATTGCGTTGTTTATTCTATGCACTGGTATTCTTGGAAGGAAACCCGTTCCGTGTTATATGGCGTGGTCCCTTGAATTACTATCTTTTAAAGTAAAGTTTTAAATAACTGTTTTAGTTCTCACACCAGTCACATGACTGACCTGGAGTTTATTGTTTTAACCTAAACTCTGGGTGCCCCTATTTTTGACACGGGCAGCTAGTAGTTTTGGTTTTGCAGATTTATATTCACAGGATCCTGATTTACAGCTGGAACGATGCTCGGAAAGCTCTGTATCCGTGTATTACTTTCAGTTGTGTTTTGTATATTTTTCCGCTGCTATGTAATTTATTGTAATCTCTGATATTTACCGAATGTATAGTATTCATTTATACTCTGTCTACTCTTGAATCTGATGGAATTGTTGTAAAAAAGAATGAAATTTTCTTCTGTCTGCGTTCTAATTTGTCTTGTCCTCACAGTAATTCGTTCTTTCTCATCTCTTCGGAGACCGGGGAAGTTCGGGTCGCTTCATCGTATGAACAAATTATCAATTACCTTTCACAACTGCAATTGCAACAGATAAAAGCGTGGCAAATCTGATTGAATTTCATACCTTAATTTTCAGTTTTGTTCAAATCTTCGATTTTAATTTTCGGGACATGTATGCAATAATTCTCGAAGGGGTTTGCGCAACGTCGGAGAGCTTGGAGAGGTGGTTGTTCACCGGGAAAGAGGGGAGGTGCGATCAGCCGTGGTGGCGAGGATAGAACGGCGACAGGTTTGGCGAGGTTGTGCGGCGGCTACAGGCTACAGGGCAGAGCGATTTCAGTGTAGAATCGAATAGGAGGAAGAGTACTTCAAAAAGTCTAACTTTGGGGTGGTCTGAAATTGAGTGAGGAGGGAGAAATGGAGCTTGAAATTTCGAAGGATAATGTGTTACGGCGGCTGAAGCGAGAGGAAGGAGACATACTGTGGCCCCGCATTTATACTGTATTTTGAGCATATTTTCTTTTATTTTTAATTTAATTAATTCCAAAATTACGGTTTCTCCGTCCGATCTCCAAACGGAGCCCAACGACTGTTGAATAATAGGTTTTGACATCTTCTGAACGCAATGGCACTAGTGCCGAAGTCCAATTCTGAAGTTTACAACATGTTTCTTTTATTTTTAAAATAAATCTTTTTAATATTAATTTGTACGTACACTTTAATTTACCGGGGCCACCAATTAACTCCGAAAGATCCAGAAAAATTATTTTTGGCTTTGTTTTAATGATATGATCCTAACAAAATTAATTTCTCCGAATTCTGAGACTGTTTGAAAAATGGTTATTTTCAAGTCGACTAAATTCAACAAAAATTGACAAAACACATTTTATTTTGCCACGCTCACATATTAATTCAAAAAATTATGAAAATTGAAACCTAGCAATAATTTGACATGTCGGTTCCAACAAAAGTGGGTCCCTCGAAAACAGGGGTCGTTTGCAAAATGACTATTTTTAAGGGCTATGTATTATAATAAAATATATATAAATTCTACAGCGATTTTTCTAAATTTTAATTCGGACATAACTTTTAATTCCCGCTATGAAATTTTGATTTTTTGGATTCGTTGGAAAGATATATTTAAATAGATTCTATTATTTTTTGTTTCACTAAAATCCGTTCTATTTTGAATCCTATACAGTCAGTCAAAGTTCAAATTCAAATTTTCAAACCACCGCGCTATTTCTAGCTCCTTTTATATTTAAATTAAATTCTTATATTTTAACTTCGATTAAAATAAATTTTTAGTCGTTATTATTTAAAATAAATTATTTTAAATATCAAAAACTCATTAAAATAACTTAAAATAAAAATTTTAAATTGGCCCCAAAATTCAGGGTTGTTATAGTCTCCCCCCTTAAAAACTTTTCGTCCTCGAAAAGGAACGAAGCTAAAAAGTTGTTTAATTAACTAACTCATCTTTTATTTTTTCTCAATTGGTTTCTATAATTTTATTAGTTGAACTAATAATTACACTACACAACCATCAATCAATTAGTTAATTAGCTTTCCAAATATATATAACTTTTATATATTCAAAAAATCATATTTTCTAAAATCGGTTTATATATAATTAAAAATACGTTAATTACAAACTTGTCACTCTCAACTCATTCTAGGGCATTTCTAACCCCATCTCTAATGAGTTTTCTCATTCTAGGATACTACTGATCCTATCTCTAATGAGTATTCTTATTTGATATTACTAATCCAATCTCTAATGAGTCTTTTGTTCAGTTCTAATGAGTTGTACCCCAAAGATTTGAGCTAACCAGAGCTCTGATACCAACTGTAACGGCTCGGATTTTGCTCGGACCTAATCAATCGCAAAATCGACTAAGACCGTTCAAAACCCGAATATGTTAACTCTGGGAATACAACACATTAGAACAACAACAACAGACTTTTATAAACATTACAATAATGTTACATCAGAGTACAGAATATTAGAGTACATTGAATAAAACTACAGCGGAAGATTTAAATTACAACAAAAACAATACAGTGCAGCGGAAATAAAATAACTAAGGCAGCGGAAGACAACTATGCTCTGGACACAGGTTTAGGTAAAATAAACATTGGATTGCCAGTGCATAATAAAAAGTAAATCGTTAAACAACGCAATGCTTTTTAGAAAAATGAAACCATTATAAGACTCAAGTCCCATCACACAATGCAACGCAAACCGGAGGATATAGTTTTACCTTATAATGGTCAAAAATGTTTGATACGATAAAACAAAATAGTTCAATCATAATGTATCAATCATAGACGGCATAGTACCCCATCCTACTATGTCGCCATACTAGTTCTACAATCAAAACCGCATGGTGTCGTATTGGAAGTTGGGTTTCCATCATGAGTCAAAGCTAGGAACGATCTCCTTACCGATTCGAGACACTCTATCTAATGTCTCAGGATTCCCCATAGAGAACCCTTGGATAGCTGCAGGGCCGGTCCACACTTGCGGTTTGTAGATTAGTTATTCCAAAATACACGTTCCCCAGTCCTATAGGACCTAACATCCGAGGCGCCTCATTCCATCATCCACATAAGTAAAATGTCGGGCCGTGTAAAACCCAAACACCACTTCTAGCTAGAAAGAAACGTGTTGCTCTCCCTACGTTCCCTTGCTCCGTCTTAGACTCAACCGGTTTGTGAGGCTCATGAAGCTACGTTATACACAAACCTACGCCTAAACAGGCCGTGCTTTGATCATCAACCACAAGGCCTGCTTTTCAAAAAAAGCCTTGATCATTTGCATCTTGGTGTGCCACATTGACAGTTCACGCCATGCGCTCGACAACTATCAATATATACGAGGGTGTTAAGCAAGAGAATAAATTCTCTGCCACCAAACAATTATAAATAAATTAGAAATCAATTTAATTAACATGGAATGAAATTCAACGTCGGACACACATCCATTTACAAGTCCGTTCTGGGTCTGAACGAAACCGGAGGCACCTTATTCCTCGCATATCCGAACAAATCAACAAGTAGTCCGGACGGCCACCATTGTAGCCCCTTCAAGGTAGCTACTCCAATCATGGGCATCAATGGTAACTCATCCATTCGACGTGAAGATCATCGGTCTTGTACCATCTTCAACTCTTCGACTTAGATCGACGTGTAATCATTTGAAATGAGATTGAACTCGGACTTTTCAAATGATCCTCGTATATATATAATTTAAAATCATTTCATATCGTTATTTGTATTAAATAACGATCTATCGCTATTTTTTATTTATATAAAAATAGCCCAAATTAATTTAACGACGCTTCGGGTCAATGCGCGACCCTGGCGCTGTTTTCACCCAATTTTTTTTACACATTTCTCTAAATCTAACCGTCGGAATTTAACATAATTCATATCTTGGAAAGATCTTCCCAAGGCGAACGTAACGGTTTCAGTTTTGGGAAAATTCGATGGTTGGATCTTTCGGTATAACCGACTAAAAGTACAATTCCAAAATGCGGACTACCACGCTCGATTTGTTTACTTTTAATTTATATATATATATATATATATATATATATATAATTCCTTCGTCCATTTCATTAACGTATTTAACACAGCAAGTAGTGAATGTTTTGTTTCACAACATATCGATATGTTTATAATGTGTAATGAAATGTATTTTATTACACTATATCTTGCTAACAACAAATATTCTTATTTATATCCAATATTGATATATATCACAACAAACTACAATGTTTTTTTTTAATTTCCATACATATCCTATGCACAAAATGTATATTTTTCTTTCAGCTTTCAATTTACACAAAAATTGTATATTTTGTGTATCATTCCAATTACAACAAAAATAGGTATTTTTGTGTTTCATTTCCATTACAACAAAAATGAATGTTTTTGTATGTCATTTATAATTTAACAAAAATGAGTATTTTGTGTCATTTCAATTTCTAACAAAAATGCAATATTTTGGTGTCAACTTCAATTCTACAAAAATGAATATATTTGTTTGTTTAATTTCCATGTAACAAAAATAATAACTTTGTTATTCTTTCAATGCCAAGTAAAAATAATAATTTTGTTTATATTTTTCAATGCAAAATTTAAATGATAATCTTGTGTCATTCTTTTCTTTACAAGCAAAATGATAATCTTGTGTTTTAATCTTTTCACATGAAAATGTAAATTTCATATCTTTAATTCTTTTTAATGAAGATCCAATTACATAAAAATGTAATTTTCTTCTTAACTCTTTTAATGAAAATCTATTTACACAAAAATGTAAATTTCACTTACTTTAAATCTAATTACAAGAATATGTAATTTCTTCTTTAAATGCTATTTGCGTGAAAATGTCAATTAATCCTTTAATCTTAATGACATGAAAATGTAATTTTTCTCCTTAAATCTTAATAAATTAAAATGTAAATTTTCTTCTTAATCTAATTACATTAAAAATATAACTTTTCTTTTTAATCTAATTACATTAAAAATCTAACTTTTCTTTTTAATCTAATTACATTAAAAATGAAACTTTTCTTTTCAACAACTACAAATGTAATTAATACTTCCGTTTCAAAGCCTATCTTTTTATTTCATAAAAAGGTAATTAATTTTGCAGCGTCCAAATTTCATTCTTTAATTACATTAAAAATGTAATAAATTTTACAATGCTAAAACCTCTTTCTTTCATCTCATAAAAAAAATGTAATTGATCTTGCGGTGTAAAAATCTTAACTTTTTAATTACATTAAAAATGTAATTTTTAATACAATGCCAAAATCTTCTTTTAATTACATTAAAAATGTAACTAATATTACAGTGTAAAAATCTTGTCTTTTAATTATACTAAAAATGTAATTTTGATTACAATGTAAAAAAAATCTCCTTTTAATTACATAAAAAAAAAATTAACATTACGGTGTAAAATTCTTATCTTTTAATTATAAAAATTGTGATCTTGATTACAATGTAAAAATATTCTTTTAATTACATAAAAAAATGTAGTTAACATTATGGTGTAAAATTCTTATCTTTTACTTTGTCTTTTAATTTGTAATGTAAAATCCTACCTTTTAAGTTACATTAAAAATGTAATTTTAATTACACCGTCAAATTTTACTTTTTATTACATTAAAAATGTAATTAATATTACATGTCAAATCTTTGCTTATTAATTTGCAATGTAAATTTTTATACTTTAATTACACATAAAATATAATTTTATTTACTATGCAAATTCTTATTCTTTCATTACATATAAAAATGTAATTATATTTTACATGTAAAAACTTATTCTTTAATTACATTTAAAAATGTAATTTTATTTACAATGTAAATCTTTAATCTTTAATTACATATAACAATGCAATTTTATTTTCAATGCAAATTCTTCTTCTTTAATTACATTTAAAAATGTAATTATATTTTACATGCAGAAACATATTCTTTAATTACATATAAAAATGTAATTTTTATTTTACATGCAAAATCTGATCTTTTTTACTTTTAACAAAATGTAAGTCTTTTCCACACCGTCATCTTTTCCTTTTTGATTTTAATAAAAACCCAATCTTTACCATATCATTATATTTCAATGTAATCAACAAAATAACATTATTTTATCAAACTAAAAAAAAGAAATCTAGTCCAACCAAATACAACAGGGTGATATTTTTCTCATGATTCACAGAATAACCACAAACATGACACGACCAAATATTTAAACAAATAATTGGTTCTAATTTGCTATCATACACCGATCTAAAATTTTTGACTATCAGATCTAACATCATATAAGACAAAACAACAGATCAACCATTCAGAATATTATCACATCGCAGATCTAGTTCAACGACATTTCAGCTTATTTAAATAACTAGAGAATAATAATTAAATTGATTTAATTATTTAAAATAGAATCTCACCTTGATTGGATCAGTATTAGAAATTCAAACGTGTTCAGAATATGTCCCAATCGCTTTTTAAAAGTCGTATTCGAAGTCACGGTTCTCTCGGATCTGAAAATTTTCAGTTTGGAGTTCGTATGAACAAATTATCAATTACCTTTCACAACTGCAATTGCAACAGATAAAAGTGTGGCAAATCTGATTGAATTTCAGACCTTAATTTTCAGTTTTGTTCAAATCTTTGATTTTAATTTTTGGGAGATGTATGCAATAATTCTCGGAGGGGTTTGCGCAATGTCGGAGAGCTTGGAGAGGTGGTTATTCGCCGGGAAAGGGGGGAGGTGCGATCGGCCGTGGTGGCGGGAGCGGGGCTCGAATGGCGGCGGGTTTGGCGAGGTGGTGCGACGGTTACAGGCTACGGGGCGGAGTGATTTCGGTGTAGAATCGAAGAGGAGGAAGAGTACTTCAAAAAGTCTAACTACGGGGTGGTCTGAAATTGAGTGAGGGGGGAGAAATCGAAGCATGAAATTTCGAAGGGTAATGGGTTACGACGGCTACAGCGAGAGGAAGGAGACGTACTGTGGCCCCGTATTTATACTGTATTTTGAGTGTATTTTCTTTTGTTTTTAATTTAATTAATTCTAAAATTAGGGTTTTTCCGTCCGATCTCCAAACGGAGCCCAACGACTGTCGAACAATAGGTTTTGACGTCTTCTGAACGCAATGGTGCTAGTGCCGAAGTCCAATTCTGAAGTTCACAGCATGTTTATTTTATTTTTAATATAAATCTTTTTAATATTAATTCGAACGTACACTTTAATTTACCGGGGCCACCAATTAACTCCGAAAAATCCAGAAAAATTATTTTTGGCTTTATTTTGATGATACGATCCTAATAAAATTAGTTTCATCGAATTCTAAGACTGTTTGAAAAATGGCTATTTTTAAGTCGACTAAATTCAATAGAAATTAACAAAACACATTTTCTTTTGCCACGCTCACATATTAATTCGAAAAACTATGAAAATTGAAACCTAGCAATAATTTGACATGTCGGTTCCAGCAAAAGTGGGTTCCTCGAAAACAGGGGTCGTTTGCAAAATGACTATTTTTAAGGGCTATATATTATAATAAAATATATATAAATTCTACAGCGACTTTTCTAAAATTTAATCTGGATGTAACTTTTAATTCCCACTATGAAATTTTGATTCTTCGGATTCATTGGGAACATATTCTTAAATAGATTCTAATATTTTTGGTTTCACTAAAATCCGTTCTATTTTGAATCCTGTACGGTCAGTCAAAGTTCAAATTCAAATTTTCAAACTACCACGCTATTTCTAACTCCTTTTATATTTAAATTGTCCCTAAAATTCAGGGTTGTTACATAAAAATTCACTCATGCATATGCAATATGAAAGTGACTGAGCCGATCTAGTGCCTAATGTGTGTATATGCATCCACGAGCAACCACTAGCAAATACTTACATCCACTTGCATCCACTAAACATAACATGTCTCAAACACATGTTTACATCCATTGGCCTCTACCTAAGGATCGAGGATAGGATCGAGAGGATATACTTAAAAGATAAAGATTAGCAAATAAACTTTACAGAAAAAGAGAGATCAAGGATATACCCCCAGAAAGGGTATGATGCATGTATCTAGTCTTCTGTCTTCTAAGTCGCATCTTCTTTAGCTTCATTCCATATTGCTTTGACTGTCTTAACTTCACGATTTGCTAGCTTCTTAATTTTTGTTTCCAAAATATGCGTTGGAACTCATTTCACTGTCGTCTCTCGTTCCACCTTTTCTTCTTATAGTATACTTGGCACTACAACCTTTGCCATGTCATGCTAACATTCCCAGAACTATCTCTTGAAAATAAACAGATGCTAACCATGTTACCAACTGTATATACTAAGATGGTTATATTCTTTTCCGTCAATCTTGTAAGTGGGGCCAATACCTTCGCAAAGTCCTTAATTAACTTCATATATTAGCCCGCTAGTCCAAGAAAGCTTCTTACTTCTGTTACATTCCTTGGGACCTTCCAGTCTTACGCCGCACTACTTTGCAGGATCTACTGCTATCCCTTCTTTGGGCGCCACATGTCCTAGAAACCTTACTTCTTCTCTCCAAAAATGACATTTTTGGAGAACTTCGCCTTAAGTTGATGCGCTTTGAGGGTATCCGAGACTTCCCTTAGATGCAAAGCATGTTCTTTCTCATTCCAAAATATCATCTATGCACAAGTGAAGTGAACCATCCGTCGTTATAACGAAAACGACCGGAGCACCCCATTCAGAAATACTTCGCCTTATGAACCCTTTTCAAGTAACTCTTTTACTTGCTTACCGATTCCTTCCTTTCCCTTGGATTCATGTGTCATACAGGTAATGCAACTGGTTTTGCATTGTCAACTAGATATATGCGGAAGTCTATCTCGCGTTTTAGGGGATAAATCCCTAACCTGATCAAAAACATCTGTGTACTCATGGACTACTCTAACGGATCACAAATCGTCGATAGATACATCAAATGATTCTAGGTAGCTAAGACAAATTGATCCCTTAGGATCGCACGAAACCTCGAGGGTATTCCCAAGACAAGTCGAAAGTCTAACTACCCTCCTTTCACAATTACTAGCTAACCAATCCATGCCTAGAATCAACCCATAGCCCATGAAACCATAAACATAAGCATTACACTTAGACTCAATACTTAATATAATTATTCTCAAATCCTCACAAACCAAAGATAAGTGAGCTGAACTACCGATTGGATTTGAGACAATAATGAGATCTTCTACTATATAAGCACTAAGGTGTAGAGACTCAACTATGGAAGCAGAAATAAACGAATGTGAAGCGCTAAAAAAAAGAGTACTAACAGGATGATCCAAAATAAAAACTAGACTTTTTTAATAGAAACTTAACTACCTCTCTCTCAGGTACGCTGGCGGTGAGAGCATTCACTTGTCCACCTGAAAATCCTATCCTTTGTTGTAACACCCCACCTCCGCCAATGTCACTCTTGCAAGCGCACTAGCTTTGGAGGGGCGTTAAACGAGGTAAACATGCATGCAGATATCACAAGACAGAACATATAAGAAAAAACAGAGTAAATAAAGCAGCGGATAAAATTTCTATTTCAAAACCATAGTCAAGTTACATCAAAGTACTTAGTCATCATTTTGCAACAAAACAAAGTCTAGAAAACATAAACTGAAAACTGGAAATAACATAAAGTAAACTATCCCCAAAGTAGATGTGGTAAGCCATAGCGAGCTCAAGTCCAAACCGTACATGAGCTATCCAGAAAAGCAGCTAAAGATCCGAGCTAGGTGCTAGTATTCCCACCCTGAGAACCTAGGGGGGGAAACGGAAGAAAAGAGGCGAAAGAAAACGGGTCAGTCAAAAAGAATGGTAAGTCCTACCTACTATTAGTATAAAAACTAATAAAGTTAACTGGACATGCACAACAGAGATGAAACATAGGATGATAACTGGCATGGTGAAAAGTTAACAAGACAGATCAAGTGTGGCATCGCATATACAAGGTTAAGTTGCACCAGGTGTACTAGTATTCTAATCCATGTCAAGTATAAACAAGAAATGATCCCTTGGCCCAAAGTTGGCCCAACATCATGAGATGACCTAAATCAAGGTCCAACTACTCGGTCTAGTCGATCGGCTCCCTATAAGCCTAGCTCGTCGTGTATCGGTGTCATACGGCTTAATCATGGAATGTAGTTAACTGTGCAAGGTCCACCCTAGGGTGTATCCAGCCCTAAGGTGTAAACCACAAACACAATTCAAGCACGCACAGTCTAAACCTATTGGTGCCCATGTTCAACTCCGGACTTAATGTGCACGACCATGGTCCGCCTGAACAACCGGTGCACCATTCAGCCGTCTCTTTTGGTCTCTTACAATCAGTCCAGTAATCGTGCCCCACCCTAGCCTAGTCCAGGGTATCCAGATACTCCCAAGTGGGTTACGGCTGAAAAGGACCTCGTAACTAGGATTTCAAGCGGGTTAAGTGTGGTTAACCCTACCCTAACCATGTATTGAGTCGGTCAAGTGTATTCAAGCAGTTCATGACTTAACCCTATCAATACATCGTGTGTAATTGGTTAAGTATTCAAGTAGTTCATGACTTAACCTGTAATAACCCGGAAATTCTGAGCCAGTTTAAAATTTTTATTTTGGCAATTTTAGCGAATTTTGATTATTTAAACTGAATTATTTTAAATAATAACAACGAGAAATTTATTTTGAATAGAATTAGAACGTGTATATTTATATAGACCGTCGTTAGAATATAAATATTTATATATAATTATAAAAGGAATTGAAAATGGCGCGGTAGTTCGATAATTCGATTTCAAACTTCAATTGAATGTTCCGGGTGCAAAACAATCCGGATTTTAGCAAAACTGAAAACATTAGGATCTAATTGATGATATCTTTCCAACGAATCCGAAAAATCGAAATTTCATAGCGGGAATCAAAACTTATGCCCAGTTGAAAATTCAGAATAGTCGCTATGTAAATTATATGCGGCGCCAAAAAGTCATATTTTGCATGCTGATGAATTTGGACTCGAAACCACTTCCATTGAGTTCAAAATGTCGTTTAGAACTCCGAAAAGTTTAAGCTTCGATATATTCCGATATCCGGAATAGTGGCAATTGACAGGAGCTTTTCGGTTAACAAAACTTAGCCCTTAAAAAGTGAAATTTTGCATACGAGCTCAGAATTCGACGAGATAAATTTTTATGGATTCTCAATGACAAATCATTATTGAGTTCCAAATGGCGCGTCGAACGGAGTTAATATGTGGCCGTGCGAGCTGAAACAGTTCCGGGTAAAACGAGCAGGCATTTTACAAAGGAACATTATTGATACGACCTCAGAATTCGATTCTACTTTTTTTCTGGATTCGTATGGTCCAATAATGGTTAAATCCAAGAGGGCTTGATTTTTTGAGTTAGCATGTGAGCGTGCGAGAAGAAAAGGTGCGCCAAAATCGCATTTTTAGAGCTTATTTGAGCATTTTTGTGATTTTTAACGGACGGTCAAACGAACTCGGAATTCGACGAAACTTGTTTCGTTGGACTCGTCTTCACGTCTACTGTCTCGTATTCGAAATCCACGACAATTGAAGATCGTCGGCGTTCGGACGATAGACGGGAAACTAGCATATAATCACTTTTCCTTTTCTACCTCACTTTCTCTCTTCCTTTATTTTTACATTTTTCCACAAAAATGGCCTCCTCCTCCTTCCCCTTCACTGCCGCACCCCTCCCCCTTCCCTCCGCTGGCCGTCGGCCTCCACCACCTCCTCTTCCCCTCCTCCTCCTCTCTCTCTCTCCTCCTCTTTCCCTCTCCAAAATCAAAACCCTACACCCAAATCGGCCACCGCGGGCCCCACCTCCACCGCCGCCGCCCCCTAGCCGCCTCCCCACGCCACCTCAGGCCCCACGCCCCCCTTTCCCTCCCCCAATTTCGACCGTGGGCCCCATATGGCCAATATCCCCCTTTTTCACCAAAAATCTCGTTTTTGCATAAAAGTCCCTGACCGTTTTTCGTCAATAACTCCCAAACCGTGTACTTTTGGCCAAAGTCCCTCAGGACCAAAGTCATAGAGCACGAAATTCTCTTCGATTTGGCTATATGGAAGTCGTGTTTTGGAGTTCGGAGCTGCCCGGAAAACGCGTTTAAAGTCTGCTGTCCGGAAGCGGCAAAATTCGTGTACTTTCGCGAATTCTGGCGAATTGGAGCATTTTCGGCAAAAAGTTCCTTAGGCGAAAGTTGTTCAGAATGGCGTGCTTGTGCTAGAATAAAAGATGGATTGAAGATTTGAGTTTGTATACGAAGTCTGGAGCTCGAACAACAATTCAGCAGTTCAGAAAAGGCGTTAGAAAAAAAAGTGAGTTTTCTCCGCTTTAAAGCTTCTATGATTTTTGACATATGAAGTTAGTAAAAATATGATTTTTATGTTATAGGGATGATAAAAATATGATTTTTACATTATAGAAGTATTAAAGATTTGATCTTTATTATGTAAAAGGAGCAAAGATGTGATTTTTATATAAGTGGCGATATAAAAATATAATCTTTATTATATGAACACCGTTGTAAAAATAGAATTTTTATCTATATAGTAGTAGTATAAAAATGTGATTTTTATATAATGTAGATAATAAAAATGTGATTTTTATATAATGTAGATAATAAAAATGTGATTTTTATATAATGTAGATAATAAAAATGTGATTTTTATACATGTAGTGGCTATGGGCAACGAAAGTGACAAAAGGCGAGAACGACAAGATTTTCTACATAAGAAGAGTCGAGATGATTGGATTAGCTAGTCGGTGAGAACTTCTCACTCAAAATCTCTTTTTCTAGTTATATATATATATATATATATACTAGGATGCAGACGGTGTTTAGTAGCACCCGACACAATTGTCCACAGACCATGGACTTGTTTGATTGGTTGTGTAGTTGGTTAGATTATTTGGTTTGAATTGAATTGTTTGGTGAAATGGAATGGATTTGATTGATGTGTGAATGGCGTGGGCCTTCACTAGACCGGGGATAATGCTAGACCTCATCCCGTTTCTAGTATCGTGCCGTTATGCCGCCGAAATTTCCCAAAATATGTTAGAAAAATAAAAATATCATTTTTATTATGTAAATGAAATGAATAGAAATTCATGTGTTGAAATAAAATATTTTATCGTTAAAAATATAATTTTTAACGTGAAAGTGAATAAAATAAAATATTCATTTACAAACCGGACGGTTTGTTTATGTACACCTATTTGAAGGACATTGATTGGGACGATAAATTTTACACATCGCCCAACTGCACAAATAAAATCTGTGTTTGATTGTTTGAAACCCCACACGGGTGTTGGGATGAAATTTGGAAGTTCACTCACCCTGATTGATTAAATATGTCGATCGATTGATTGACAGGCTGTTATAAGCGTAAGATATCTATATTTGATGCTTATACAGTGTAGTGCATTTTGGTTGATGGTTGATTATTTTTCAATGCTATTATATACAAGTGTTGTATGGAATCCATATAATTAACATTATATGGTGATTGATTGGGCCTCATTCCAATCGGGAAAATAATAAATATTTTAAAGGAAAATTCACGTGTTGAATATAAAAATAGTCATGTGTCGACGATGTTCATGTGTTGAAAATATTTATGTGTTGAGTGAAATATTTTATACAATAAAATTCACATCTTTATCATATTTAAAATTAGAACTACTTCACGGTGGAGTCTAATTAAAATCAAACGATAGATACCATAGTTTTATAAAATATTTTACATAACAAAAAAAAAAATAGTGATGTGTTGACAGTACTCATGTGTTGAGATTAGTCGTGCGTTGAAAGAAATATAGATTCATGTGTTGAATGGAATAAATATTCATTTGTTGAATAGAATAACGGATTTATTGAAATATATAAAGCCGTGTTGATTAGAGTTGCGCTATTTTGACGTGAACGATATTTATATCGATTATATTCGTTTTTATAATGAATCTAGAAAAGAAGTGATTTCAAAATATAACATTTTGAAAATATTATCATTTATATAGTAATGATATAAAATATTCAGTCTTGATTAGAAATTGAAATAGTGTTGAAATGGTTTTGAAACGAAGTTAAAACGATTTATAAAATACGTTTTAAAAAGGGAAATCGACGAAATATATATATTATATATTTATATTTATATATATATATATAATGGCCTGAATAGAACGCGCCACGCCGCGGCAGTTCATGAATTTCGACCATTGACTTCGAATTGACGTTGCGGGAGATCCGACCGTCGGATTCTCCTAAAACTGGAACCGTTGGGTTCGTATCGAAAAGAGCTTTCCAATGAATATTAGAAATTTGAAATCTAACGGTTGGATTTGGAATTATGTCCAAATCAAATTCGAAAAAGGTCGATGTAAGTGCAGTTTGATGGCCGTTGTTGGAAATCGACTGTACGGGCCTTGATAAAATTATTAAAAATATTGATAATTTGTGTAAAATCATAATATGTGAATTGGAAAGAACTGGGATGAAGAATTCCACATTTGAAATGATAAAAATAGATTTTTATCGAAATGAACCAGTTGTGAACTAGGATTAAAATCAATTTATTTTTTGAAATAAATAAATTGAATTTGAAAGTGATTTTAAAATAATCAGTATTCCCAATACGTGAATTGGACTGGAGTTGGATCGAAATTATCTTCGGAATATTTCGATGTTGGATTTCGTGACTATACAGATATTGTATGGGAATTTGAAAGATATATTTTATATCGTTATTTCCAATACGATATTCGTTGGTTTCAGAATTTGATATTGAATATAAGCCGGTACATTTTCTATTCAGAGCCTTGTATTTAATATCAAATGTGATTTGGGTTTATCGTGAACCGTGTTTTAGAAGACATTTGTTCTTTAACCCAGTTAATTGCAGGATGTTGATTTTTGAAAAGATTAAAACTAAGTGGAGTTTTAATGAATCTTTAATTAGATTAAAAATGTGAATTGATAATTTAAATTATCAAATCTGAAAAGTGAACGAGAGTGGAGTATCACCAGTTTTTCTCCAAAGCGATAGTTAAATCTTTAATTAGATTTGAACGTGAAATGGTAATTAATTTTACCGATAACACCGTGGTGTTAGATATGGAGTATTACCAGTTTTGCTCCATGGGATATATAGGTTGGGATTGGGAAATAAAATAAATAATTACTTCGGTGTGGTTCGCTAATCCCGACTAGTTTGGAAAACCATAATTTGGTTTGAAATGATATCCAAAGGAAGATTATAGAATAAATTTAGAAGAATTTATCTTGGATAAAATTAATGGGAACATTTACCTAAGAATGTGTTTTTGTGAATAAAAGAATATTCTGAATTGGAATGAGGCGTTTGTTGTGTTTATGTAACATTCGTTTATTATATACGTGGGTTATTCAGAAAGGCCGGGTTTATACCCATTCTGAATAATCGATTCGACGAGATGTCGAAGATGAAGACGGTGGTTGAAGACCGGAAGTCTTCACATCGATTGGGTGATTACTGATGATCTTGATTGGGCTGTACACCCAGGATGAGGGAATCAGTTGGTGATCATCCGGACGTACTTGGAGATGGATGAATATGCGAGGAAAGTGCCTCCGGTTTCGTTCAGACCCAGAACGAACTTGTAAATTGTAACACCCCGTGTATTCTATAACAGTGAAATTCATAAATTAAAGCATAACTAATTTCAAATCAAAGAATTAAGGGAAACGGGATACGCCATTGTGTTCGTCTCGGAAAAATACGTGAAATAGAGTCCGAGTTTTCGAAAAACGGAGTCCGTATGAAGAAGATATGGCCTCCGGAAGTTTCAGAATTCAGGTTAAAATTCAAACAGACGAAAACAGCTCAGAAAACAAGTTTAAAATTCAAAATCGGGCCCAATTGGCCAGGGCGGGAAAATTCCCGCCTAAGGCACCCAGGTCGACTTGGCAGTCGACCTGGGCTAGCCAGGTCGACAGGGCTGTCGACTTGGGTGTCGACTGGGCTATCGACCTGGCCCCAGAGCCAGGTCGAACCCAGCCCATCCTGGCTGGCCAGGTCTGTGTTTAGTCGATTTTATGTGCCTTGCCTTGTCATTAAGGCTAGGTGTCAGCTCCTGGTTGGTCTCTCCTTCAAACGAACGGCTATCATTGAACCAAGCTTCATCGACGGTGTAAATCAACTCACAAACTCTATAAAAGGACCTAAGCCTAACCCTAATTCACACAAACTAAAATGGAGCTGAGACCGTCATGTTGCTGAGGAGAGACTAAAGATAGCCGTCAGGAATTGAGAGGCAATTAGGAGAATAAACAAAAGCTTAAAGCAACGTCAAATCAATCAAAGCAACGCCTACAACAAAGGATAGCATCTCCAAATTCAGAATTCAGATTTCTGAATTGAAGATTTGTCATACGCTGTAAGTAGAGTGCTATTCCGATATGAATTAAATAATTGTGTTGATTTGTGTAAAGAAAGAAATGGAATTGTGGCGATAATAATTTATATTTGTGTGATGCTTTGATGCTAAACGATTTGGGAATATTATGGTATACGATTGGATATTCGCAAGAACGTGATTTGCGAAATGGAATTGTGGCGATAATAATCTATATTTGTATGTTATTTTGATTCTAACGATTTGGCAATACTATGGTGTACGATTGGATTCATACAAGTATATGATTTATGTTGACAACCACATGTTGTGGAAATTTAATCCAAGCATATGATTCATATTGAAAACTACATGTTTGTGGTAGTTATTTACAACACCCATTTGATAATTGCAAGCATATGATTCATGTTAACAACTATATGTTGTAATAATTTATTTAAGATTCATGCAAGTATATGATTCATGTTAACAACTATATGTTGTAATAATTTATTTAAGATTCATGCAAGTATATGATTCATGTTAACAACTATATGTTATGATATTCTAATTGGAATTCACGCAAGTATATGATTCGTTATTATGCTAACATGATGAACATACTTTTATGACCACTTTTAGTGTGTAATTGAATCGACTAAGTATTATGATTCATATGAAGTTAGGTTGGAATTGGCATCATAGTTCAAGTATAAAAATCATATTTTTGTGATAGTGACAAAAGCACGCATCTTTGTAAATTTGTATTAATTTTATGAACATGACTAAACTATGTTCGTTATTATGCCCAATCGAAAAACATGTTTTTAGGCTCATGTTGTTATCATAAGTTACATTAGAATTACATTCCTCTTGCAAGTTTACATAGATAAAATAAAAACCATGATGTAAGTTTAGATATGTTTATGCTATAATTCTATGAATAGAATGAAAACCATAATTCATATAAGAATTAGGTTGGGATAATTTTAGTTAAACCATACTTTTGTATTAGTGACAAAAGTAAGCACCTTTTTGTTAACATGTAGTGATTTTATGAACACGATTAGTTTATGCCTAAATAAAAATATAGGCTTATATTTCTAGTCAAGACCCTGTGCCAATAATAATGATATCTAATTTAGTTAGATTCTTAATTTCAAGTTTACAAGGTTAGTTGAACCTATGATTCATGTTTAAGTTTATGCCATTATCATATGACTAGAATAATTCATGTTTAAGTACTGCCTATGCCATCATCATATGAATAAAATAATTCATGTTTAAGTATTGTCTATGCATTAACCCTATGAATAGAATGATTTATGTTTAAGTATTGTTTATGCTATGATTATATGGATAAAATGATTCATGTTATGCCATGATTACATGAATAGATCAAAAACCATCATTTCATGTTTGGGTATATTTGTGCCATGATTATGCGAATAGATTAAAAATCATGATTAAGTTGGAATAATTCTAGTTGAACTATACTTTTGTATTAGTAACAAAAGTAAGCACCTTTGTAAACATATAGTAACTTTATAAACATGATTTGCTTATGTTTGACATTATGCCTAAGTAAAAATATAGGTTTATGTTGTAGTTAAGACTATGTGTCAATAATAATATCTAATTTAGTTAGATTCTTAACTTAACTACAAGTTTACATGGTTTGATTCATGTCACTTATGCTTTATGACCAAAGTATATGTTACTACAATGCAAGTACACCAGTTTCTATTTTGTAGTTTCAACGTTATGCTGCAAGTTCATGCGTTCACTTTCCCCTTTTTGTGTATATAATCACGTTTTAAGCCTCCCCTTTTTCACGTTGCTAAGTTGGGCTTAAAAAGGCTAAGCCCAACATATATTATAATAAACGAACGTATTAAACGGGGGAAATAGCGTTGGGCCAAATTAATTAATAAATGAAAATATAAAAGTAGATGGGCCCAAATTCAAGAATGGGTTGGGCCCATGATTGGTGTAAACCTTTACACCATTAGCTTAAATTGATTTTTGAATAATGGGCCGCAAATATTTACATATAAAAAGAAGAAAGACAAAATATGTAAATGTAGAAAATACGATGTGTTTAACCCGAGGTTGGATTGAGTTGTGATGTAAACCTGCCCGGAACCGCCCGGCTGTCCAGTAGTCACAACAATACCTATCCAATATGGGTGGTTAAACATGGAGCCCAATAAGGACCCGAGGTTAGACTGAGTTGTGGCGTAAGACTGCCCGGACCCAACCGGCAACAGGCAGCCACAACAATACATGTCTAATGTGAGAGATCAAGGCTTTAATAAGACACATGTAACTATGCGAGTAGGAGCTGATCACCATAAAATGGATCACTTCACCCTGACTATGGGGTGCCTGTTGGGAACTAGTTTACATGGGTACAGAGATTAATATGGGGTACGATAGTGTATTCGACCCTAGACAACTTAACTAAGTATATGGTGCTTTCCCATTTCTAGTTTATACTTATCATACCCAGTTCTTTATTCATAGACTGAATAGTCCTAGGCTTACTCAGGCTTTATGTCTGACTCTACTTTTCTTTCGTTCCCCCCCCCCCCCCCCAGGTCCACTGGGAGGGAATACCGCAGCTTGACCAGCCTTCATATCCAGCTTGAAGAGAAAGAATGTATTGCTTGGATCTTTTCGTTTTGGACTATGGCTTTGGACAGCAACTATGGGACTTTTGCAGTTTATTTATGTTTTCTTTATGCTTCTTTAAATAATGTAATCAAGACAGTTATGAAGATGTTATGTTTTTGGAAGTATTGTAAGACAATTATGGTATGGTTGTTGTAACACGTATTTTTAATGAAATAAAAGTTGTTGTTTTTCCGCTGTTCAAAAATATGTGTTCTTTTATCTGTCTTGTATATCTGTGACTTATACTTATAAACCTCCACCAAAATTAGGGCATTCCCTTTGAGAGTGACCCTAACGGAGGTGGGGTGTTTCATAAATGGATTGTGTGTCTGACATTGGATTTTATTCTGTGTTGATTGATCTCTATTAAATATACATCTGTTTGGCGGCGGAGAATTTATTCTCTTGCTTAACGCCCTTCTCTGAGACGTACGAGCTCAGGGGTTGTATATCGATGGACATCAGTCGCATGGAGTGAATTGCCAGTGTGGCACGCGTAAGTGGCAAATGATCAAGGCTTCTGTTGAAAAGCAAGGTCTTGTGGTTGATGATCAAAGCACGGCCTGTGTGGCGTAGCTTTGTGTATAACGTGAATTCGCGAGCCTGACACCTCGGTATGAGTCAAAAACGGGAGACGGACCGCTGGGAGAGCACGCCGTTTCTTTCTAGCTAGGGTGGTGTCAGTGACCTACCAGCCCTGACATTTATATACTTTTCACCTGTGTGGTTGTTGGATACGAGGCGCCTCGGATATAGGTCTGTAAGGACCGGGAAACGTGTGTTCAGGAATTGCCAATCCTCAAAAGTAAGAGAGGACCGGCCCAGCCGATTCCAAGGATCATAGTGGGGTCCTGAGGCATTTGCTAGAGTGTCTCGAACGCGGAGAGGAGCTTGCCCCTTGCCTCGGCTCATGACGGAAATCCAATTTCCAATACGTGATATTGCGGTTTTAATTGTAGAACTAGTATGGCGACATGATATACGGTACCCATGCCGTCTATGATTGATATTTCTGATTGAAAATTGTTTTGACACTATACACTTATAATAGTATCAAATGATTTGTTTTGACGTACCAAGCACGTTTGGCTATTATAAGGGAAAACCCTATCCTCCGGCTTGCGTTGCATTGTGTGATGGGACCTGGGTCTTATAATAGCTTCATTTTTCCAAAGAGCATTGCGCTGTTTTGTTATATGCACTAGTATTCTTGGGAGGAAACCCGCTCCGTGTTATACGGCGTGGTCCCTTGAATTACTCTTCTTTAAAGTTAAAATAATAACTGTTTTTAGTTCTCACACCAGTCAAATGACTGACCTGGATTTATTGTTTTAACCTAAACTCTGGGTGCCCCTATTTTCCACACGGGCAGCTAGTAGTTTTGGTTTTGCAGATTTATATTCACAGGGTCCTGATTTACAGTTGGAACGATGCTCGGAAAGCTCTGTATCCGTGTATCACTTCTAGTTGTGCTTTTGTATTATTTTCCGCTGCGATGTATTTAAATGTAATTTAAATCTCTGATATTTGTTGAATGTAATTTATTCATTTATACTCTGTATATTCTTGTATTCTGATGGAATTGTTGTAATAACAATGAAATGTTCTTCCGTCTGCGTTCATATGTGTGTTGTTCTCAAAAGTATCCACTCTTTCCTTCACGGGGAAGTTACAGGTCCTTACAGTTGGTACCAACCCATCGTGTTTAATTGGTTAAGTATTCAACCGGTCCATGACTTAACCCAATCATGTGGCATTAATTAACTTAATGCACCCCAACCTCTCACATTAGACTTTGTTGTGGTTACTAGTTAAGCCGGGCGGGTCCGGGTAGCTTTACACCACAACCTAGTCTAACCTCGGGTTTTTAGGTGCGATGTGACCAACTACTCACATTGGGTCCTATTGTTTGTAGCCACTAGTTAAGCCGGTCGGTTCCGGGTAGATTTATGCTACAAACTCAACCCAACCTCGAGTTGGCCACTTCCATGTTTTCTACCTGTCATGTCCACGTTCATGTTTTCAAGCATAAACACATGTCAAACTTTCATGTCATATTTTCAAGTCATGTTTTCATGTTATTTAAGTTTGCCCAACTACCCATACGTATTCCCATCGCACGTAAATTCACATCACGCAAATAGATCAAAGAGGGAACATAACAATATGACAAGGTGGGCATAAGATGGCAAAATCTATCACAAGTTAAACATGGTGATATTTGAGGCCAAAAGGGGTTCAACATACTAGCATATGGCCTCAACATGTATGATAGCATAAAAGGTGACTTGGTCTCAAACATATCAAATAGCATAAGGGTGATTTGGCCACAAGCATGCATAATAGAATAAGGGTGATTTGGCCACAAGCATGCATAATAGAATAAGGGTGATTTGGCCACAAGCATGCATAATATCATAAGGGTGATTTGGCCACAAGCATGCATAATAGCATAAGGGTGATTTGGCAAAAAGCATTCATAATATCTTAAGGGTGATTTGGCCACAAGCATATTAAGGAACATGAGGGGTTAAGGTTTGGCCACAAGTTAAACATGGTGGCATATGAGGAAAATGTGTTCATAAACTTGCATATTACATTATAAGCCTCAAAACATGCATGATATCAAACTTTAGCAAAATAGATGAAACATGGTCATAAATGACATAGGATGATAGCAAGTGATTCGCATATAACCTCATATGCAAGATATCATAAGGTTTATGAGAGTTTCTATGTTGCTTTATGCAACATTTCAAATCAAAGCTCATAGCTTTTTATGCACAAAGTCAAGGTGATAGCTTTACAAACATGCATAGAATAAATCTATGCATAACATGATAGAATCAAAGCTCATAGCTTTCTATGCACAAAGTCAAAGTGATAGCTTTACAAACATGCATAGAATAAATCTATGCATAACATGATAGAATCAAAGCTCATAACTTTCTATGCACAAAGTCAAAGTGATAGCTTTACAAATATGCATAGAATAAATCTATGCATAACATGATAGAATCAAAGCTCATAGCTTTCTATGCACAAAGTCAAAGTGATAGCTTTACAAACATGCATAGAATAAATCTATGCATAACATGATAGAATCAAAGCTCATAGCTTTCTATGCACAAAGTCAAAGTGATAGCTTTACAAATATGCATAGAATAAATCTATGCATAACATGATAGAATCAAAGCACAAATCATACTTAGGCCCAAACTCAAACTTGCAACATGTCATATTTAACTTCATAGTTAGAATCTAAGAGTAGTATAGGGCTTACCATGCTATGACGACTTATAAAATAAAATAAGATTGAGACGAAGCCACTAGCAACTCTAAAAAAAACCCAAATGAATACAAGCTCCAAGTTGTCTTGAGAAACAAGAAGCTCCTTTGATTTGTATGAAGAAAGATCCTTGTTTTGTTGAAGAAAGGTGGCTCTTTTACTAGCTTAGGACACTCAAACTTTCATGAAGAGGATGGAGGCCATGATATGAAGATGGAGGCCATGATCAAGAAACATTTTGGCATAGTTTAGTTGTAGGAATGATTAATGAGGGTTTAGGCTAGGCCTTAGGGTCTTTTTATAGAAGATTAGGTTAGTTTAGGCCATAGGATTAACCCTAGTTCAGATCTGAGCCATTAAAATCCGTCACCAGCCCTAAAGCATGTCTTGAGGAACAAGTCAGGTGCACCCAGGCCAGACTGGCCGACCACCCAAGTCGACTGGGCAGTCGACACCACCTGGGGTGTGTCGACTCCCAAGTCGACTACCCAGTCGACTTGGGGGTGGCGGGAATTTTTCCCGCCTGCTCTTCTTGGCTGAATTTGAATTCTAAATTCAAATTTGAACTGTTTTTGAACTTGAAATTTTCTAAAAACTTTGACGGGCTATAACTTGGTCATACGGACTCCGATTTTCGAAAACTCGGACTCTATTTCGCGTATTTTTCCGAGACGAACGCAATGGCACAGCCTATTTCCCTTGATTCAGATTTTATCATTTAGTTCTGCCCTTGTTTAAGTTATAACATGTTGTTTAAAAATACGGGTTGTTACATTTGTTCTTGCCCTTGTCCTTAATTATATGACCCGTTATACCATAATAACGACACTTCCTCTTGTCTTAGATTTTTCTATTCTTTCCTCCTTTGTGAACCAAGTCTATATCCATGATTTTCTCATCCTTGGGTTGTGCTCCTTAGCCAAACTCCCTCATTCTCATCTTTGCCATCTTTGTGTAACTTGTTGACAAGTCTCTTGAAAGCTGACTCCATCGAACGGAAAAACCCTACAAAGCTTGAAAGAAAATTAGCTGCAGGTGAAACTACTATGAATATATGGAAGTTGGGCACTTCTTCGCCCTTTGACAGGTGTCGTAGTCTCATCAAGCCTACGGAGCCATGCCGCGATGAGGTTACCTCCCAGAAAGCCAGGAGCCCCGGAGACTCAGTAAAGAAGGAAAACAAGGATTCAAACAGAGGATCAAAAGATAGTGCATATGGCTTTGGGGAATATGCCTTCAAAACAAAACTTTTCTTTAGAAAATGCTTCATTTAAAACTATCTTGAAAATAATTTTTCAAATCTTTTATCTGATCCGGTAACCTTCAGCTCTGATACCAAGTGAAACACCCCACCTTCGTTAAGGTCACTCACAAAGGGAATGTCTTAACTTCAGTGGAGTGTTTTAGGTAAAAGATGCAGATAAATTACAACATAGACAAATAAAGCAGTGGAAAATAAAGTCATTTTATAAATAATGTGGTTCAGTCAAGTATTTACAACAATTATCTCAATCATACTTAAAAGTAATACATAGAACTTCTGTCTTGATTCAAAAACTCCCTAGTATAAAAGGAGCATAAAAATAAAAATGATATTCCCCAATAAAGCATGAACCAGCCATAGAAGTGGTAGAGAGAGTCCAAAGCAATACATCGACTATCTTCGAGCTTGGAAAGAAAACTGAGCTAAGTGGTAACATTTCCTCCCTACGAACCTGGGGGGAACGGAAGAAAAGGGGCGAAAGGAACTAGGTCAGACATAAGTCTAGTAAGTCCAGTGATTTTCAGTATGCAAACAGGTAAAAGTAACATGACATGAATAAATTGAATATAAGACAATACCGTGATAATAGGGATAACAAGATAACATAAGACTAGCATAAGATATGATAAGGCAAGATAAACCGAATGCGCTTCTACTCTTTCTCTACTTCCCTACTACCTTGTTATTCTGATTTTTATATCTCTGCACCAACTAACTAGTATCCTAACTAGTGTCTTTTATAGAATGGTTCGAATTCCCTACTAGTGTCCCAACTAGTATCTTATGTTATATAATAAGGTGATCCCAACCCCGCAATTGTGGTAGCCTTCAGGTGTACATCTAGTATGAGGATCTTACCTCAATCAGCATAATTTCCATGAAGATGTTAGATGTATCCATACTACCTTAACCGATCGGCTCCTACTCCTATCGATCTTGTTCTAGTTTGTGTCGCTCGGCCCTCTGCTTGTAAATACCTGTGCTGGTCCCACCATAGGGTGTATCAAGCCCTAAGGTGGCAACCCGACATGATCAAGATGCACAGCTTTATATCTACTGATGCCTAGTGGCTAATTATTCCACTCTGGAATACGTGCACGCCCGTGTTCCCGTAGGAACCTGCACTGCTGCACCACCTACCGCTACTTCGACCGCTTATAATCAGACCATTAATCGTGCCCCACCCTACCTAGTTCAAGGTACCATGATACATCTATGTGGGTTACTGCTGAAATGGGTCCCTGTTACTAGGGTTTCCTACTGGTTAAGTTTGTGGACCTACATATACAAATATTACCCACCTACACGAGATGTACTAAACCATCCCACTGATTCAAACATGTTTATGTAACGATTAAGTTTGTGGGCCTATATATACAAATATTACCCACCAACCCAAGGTTTACTTAACCCTCCCACTTATCAAGTCAATATGTATTATTGGTTAAGCTTGCCTTAGCCCCATCCACTTTGTTCATGTAATATTGGTTAAGTGATGTCCATTCATGTTAACTTAACCCACCTACACATCATGTTGTACTGGTTAAGTGTTTCCTATTAACTTAACCATGTTCACTCATCATGTTATATTGGTTAAGTGTTTCTTATTAACTTGACCCCACTCCTTCATCACGCTATATTGGTTAAGCGTTTCTTATTAACTTGACCCTTCTCATTCATCATGTTGTACTGGCTAAGTGTTTCCTCTTAACTTAACCATTTTCATTCATCATGTTATATTGGTTAACTTAACCCTGCTCACTTGTCTAATTAACATGTTATAACGGTTAAGTGTTCTAAATTTACTTAACCCTACCCACTTGTCTAATTAACATGTTATAACGGTTAAGTGTTCTAAATTTACTTAACCCCACCTTCTTGTCTAATTAACATGTATAACGGTTAAGTGTTCTAAATTTACTTAACCCCACCTTCTTGTCTAATTAGCATGTTATAATGGTTAAATGTTCTAAATTTACTTAACCCCGCCCACTTGTCTAATTAACATGTTGTATTGGTTAAGTGTCGCCTATTCATATGTTACTTAACCTTACCATTCTTAGCATGTCTGTTTATTGGCATTAATTAATTTATTAATGCCCCGACCTCTCACATTAGAACTGTTGTTTGCGATTGCTAGATGTGCCGGACGGTTCCGGGAAGACTTCTACCGCAAACTCATTCTAACCTTGGGTTTTGGGATAAATGCGCTAACCTCTCATATTAGATCTGTGTTGTTGCGGTTACTGGATGTGCCGGGTGGTTCCGGGCAGTTTTACACCGCAACTCAATTTAACCTCGGATTAGGCATGTTCATCTTTTAGCCAAATTACATATTTACCGTAGATGTCCAAGTCTAGATTTTACATGCTAATTATCCAAATTTCACAAAACTAGTCATGTTTCAATTCTCAAGTTATACCCAACAAATTCAATTACAACTTGTTAATCTAAATAGGCTACACCCAATCTTCCCAAATTTACAATAATAGTCATGCTCCAAAATCACAATATACATTCTGCTTGGCGTCCCAACTAATAGTTATGCCCAATCTAGTTTTAATATTTCAGTTTGCAGTTTATGCCCAAAACTTGGTTTACATGCCAATTAACCCAAACTTGCAGTTATAATGATAATAATGCCCCAATAGCAATTACAAGTTATGCCCAACAATTTCACCGAATATGTTATGCCCAATTATTTCACCAAATAAATTTTGCCCAATATTTAACCAAAATAGGTTATACCCAAATATTCCCCGTATTCCAATCGTTCGTATTTTGCGATTTCAGCCTAGGTTCGAGGGTAACCCGGTTCATAAAAGAAAAAGGAAATAGGGGAAGAGAGAGAAGGAGCATAAAAATAAGAATAGGCATAAAAATAGGCATGTAACAACAGACCTAATACAGGAAATTTAGATCCAACAAAGATAGATTCTTGAATAAACTGATACAATCATCATCGCAGGCATAAGAATAACATCATGAACCAAAAAGGATCATATGCCTGATGCACAACAAAGATAGACATGATTGTATCAATATAATAACTTCTTAGGCATGTAAAATCATCGATTCTATAGAAAGATAGGGATAAATCTGTAAAGATTTTCTTATCATCAAGCATGGACTTAGATTCATTTAATTACATGCCAGGATTACAATTAGGTATTTAAATCTGAAAATAACGTGAACTTACAAATAACAGAACAGTCTTGAATTTTGGGATCTGTTTTGTGAATTTGATTAGCTATTCCTTTGATAAAGACTTTGATTGTTATCTTGAAAACTCTATTTTGATTGATTAAGGTGGAGGCTAGGTCACTTCAGGTTTTAACAGCATATAAACGCTTATGAATTCGTGTGTAGAAAACAATAGGTTTAGGGGTCTTTTTATAGGTGTAAAGGGAGATTTAGAGCCTTCAGATCAGTCTAGAGGTCATCACGATCATCCAGAGCAGAATACCACGTCACACAGCGAATCGGAGAGCGACACATGGAGAAGCACGTCATCGGCCAGATCTGGGCCAAAAGGGGCCGACACCCCTATAGGGGGGTCGACACCTATGTCGACTCCCCTAGTGGGGTCGACACCCTAAGAGGGAATTTTCCCGCTCTGTCAATTCTGGTTGAATTTCGAATTTTGAACTTGGTTTGAGATGTTTAATTATTATTTATATTTTCTGTTTAAACATGAAATCTTCTGAACTCCATAACTTCTTCAAACGGAGTCCGATTCACGCAAACTTGGACTCTATCTCAAGCAGAATTCCGAGACGAACACAATGGTGCAACCCTTTTCCCGTAGTTCTTCTTTTAAAGATTAAGTATTCTTTAATTACCTCTTATGTCCCGTTTTAAAATTACGGGGTGTTACAGATAGTGTATCTCTAAAGAGGATTACACTGCATTCAACAAGAACGTCTTGCAACCCGGCCCACCCATGGCTGACCACTCATTTAACTTGAGTGTATCGAGCATATTATCACCAACGGTTGTGATCAACAACCATTACCAAAAGCATACAACAACGAATAGAATAATAAGCAAATGAATTTTCTCTAGATCAGGTGATAATACCCCTAATGGGAAAGACCCATATGGCCATGCTGCCTGCCCGATTTCTATCATTTCTCAGGTGATGAGGCTTGAGGTCATGATTATCTTTCAGAACATCTTGCTATCATTTACTTTGAATGTCACGTCATCAAGCATTCATAACTACACATTGTCCTGGGAGTGGAGAAACCGAAGGCACTATTCCAACCATCCATCTTGGGCAATTTCTGCCTAGGATTAACAGAACAACCCTTGCACTTTACTCCGTCTTCAATTAACTTCAACATAAGTTGAGTCGTAATGCTTATGCCAATATGGAGTGGTTTTTAGATATTAAATCTAATTCTGTTCTCTCCTTATCGACAATTGAGGTATAAAATAAATCAAAATTTTGATAGCTGGTGATTTAACTATCAAAGAAACACCCATACAATCAACGGTTCTATATCCCAATTGGAAATTTCTACTGATCAAACATCAAGCAACGCTAGCCCCTTTTTATATTAATTCCTTACTATATTATCGATTCCAAATTCCCTTTTTCCCTCTTTCATATCTTTTCGAAGTTCTATTTTCTCCCTTGATTCTTGGAAAAACATTTCCAATATCCTAATCTCTTTACTTGAGAAAATGTCTCTTATTTCAGTTAGAAAACATTTCTAAATATTCACGAATTCTTATTTTCTATATTCAGAAAATATACCTCATTAATATCGGAAAATATTTTCATATTCCATTTATTTATCCCTTGTTGACCAATTCATTCCATTTTCTATGCATAGAAAATATCTCTCGTTTTATTTGGGGAAAACATTTCAAAATCCTTTAAATTAAACTGATGTTATAAAACATCGTTATTATAACTCAAACCATAAATCATTCGTTAACTAACAGTACCACTAACCAATCCTTGCTAGCGACCATTAACCATTTCTCTATCAATCATGCAGTCAGTCAAGTTGGGGTATAATTACCTCTCGGACCTTAGCTGAACTACATTCTTAATTTTGAAATAATCGAGGCTCACAACTTCAAACAAAATATTGTCTCTGCGACTCTCAGATTCAATCTAAGAATCCACTTCCTTTATGGAAAAACATTGATTATAACGGTAACGTTATAATCGTTGTTTCCAAATATTTGATTTACAAGATATTTATTGTAACGACAACGTTAAAATTGATGTTTAGATTTACAAACATTTATTATAACGACAGCGCTAGAAATGCTATTTAGATTTACAAAACAGTTATGATAACAGTAGCATTATAATCGTTGTTTAGATTTATAAAACATTTATGATAACATTAGCATTATAATCGTTGTTCCCAAATAATTGGTATATAAAAATATAACTTGTACTTATTAATCGAATTTATAAGTAAATAAATAAATAAATAAATTTGATTCAAATTGGAAAGTAAAAATAACTACAATCCTAAATTCGATATAATCGAATTCCAATAAATAACTCTCTCTCGAATAATCTATATTTGATTATATTCCAAACTTTGGAATTTATCTACCATTTCAGGTTAATTCAATTTCCAAATTCACTTTTGAATTTATCCTTTCCAAATCATTACCAAATTCCTTTATAACCATTCTAGTCTACAAAACATTCTCGCATTTTATTTTATATTTCGATTTTTGAATTAAAAATCATCGTTTTCTTTTAAAACGATTACCCATTTCCCTTTTCATTAAATTTCCAATTTGGATTCATATTTTAAATCTAAATTTCCTTTAGATATATATCATTTGCAAAATATTTCCATTATTCACTTCAATTGTGAAAAATATTTCATTTTACATAATCAAAACCAAATTTCATTTATAACTTCTATTTACAATTATTTATAGAAAATCTCATTATTAATTTCAAATATTTATAATCTCGCTTATAATTTCCTTTATAATTTGCTAAGTTCAAATCTCATTTTATATATTGGTTTCAAAACTGATTTCCACTTTTTCATATAAATTCAAGTTTGAATTTATATTCCAATTTACCCAACTACAAATAATTCACTTAATTTATAAACCCGTTTAAAATTAACTTCTTGTTTTAAATAAACAAGTTTTTACCTTTCTGACTCCATTCGAAATTACACTTCAATTTTTGAACAAATATATTTCCTTTTTAACCTCAAATTTCATTTTCTATATTCAAAAATATTTTATGGTATTTAAATACCAAAATTCTTGGGCCAGTGATATTTAAACACTACAAGATCAATCACAGTTAATATATCACGGCATATGTCATAATCAATGCAAACATAATGATATAAATGTTGAGGAATCATGTTGGCTCCCTCCAACATGTTTCCCTGCATCCACAGATGTTAATCAACATCAATAATATTATTTTTCACATCCATATGAAATATCATTGTGAGCAGAATTATTAAACGATCAATGATATGACTAATTCAACCAATTTTATCAGCCATTCATCCGAACAACCATCACACAATATAAAATTACTATAAATAAATTTCAAAATTCGTTTATATAAAAATATAAATGAGTCAGAGTTAGTGAGTTCACTCACCTTGGTTCATAGCTGACGATTCTGCTTTTGTTTCGTTTTAAAAATCAATCAGACATTTGATTTTATCTCTACATTCTAGTAGCTCTGTTTTCAACCTTGTCAGCTCCATAACGTAGATTTCATCGTTTCGGTTCCAGGATCTGATCACTTTTGATTCTGTTAACATATGACATAATTATAAATATTAAAAATTATTTGTAACAACCCAGAAAAACCGAGCCAATTTAAAATTTTTATTTTGGCAATTTTAATGAATTTTGAATATTTAAAATGAATTATTTTAAATAATAATGACGAGAATTTTATTTTGAATAGTATTAGAAGGTATATATTTATTTGAATCGACGTTAGAATGTAAATATTTATTTTAATTATAAAAGGAATTGAAAATGGCACGGTAGTTAGAAATTTGAAATTTCAAATGAATGTACAGGATTCAAAATAAACCGGATTTTAGCGAAACCAAAAATATTAGAATCTATTTGAAAATATCTTTCCAACGAATCCAAAAAATTGAAATTTCATAGCGGGAATAAAAAGTTATGCCCAGTTGAAAATTCAGAATAGTCGCTATGGAATTTTGGCCCTTAAAAATGGAAATTTCGCAAACGACCTCCTTTTTGACGAAACCACTTTTTTTGGATCCGGGATGTAAAGTTATTGATAGATTCCAAAATTCATAATTTTCCGAATCAATATGTGAGCGTGGCGCAGTAAAACGTGTTTTGACATTTTTAGTCAATTTGGATTGACCAGAAAATGGTCATTTTTCAAACAGTCTCCAAATTTGATGAATTTAGTTTTGTTAGGACCGTATTGTCAAAACATAACCAAATTAATTTTTCTGGAATTTTCAGAGTCTGTATGTGGCCCCAGTAAATTGAAATGTAGGTTTAAAATTCAATTCAATGATCTAAATTTTAATTTAAAAGGAAAATAATCGTAATGATCGAATTGGCTTACGATACATATCCCATTGTGTTCGGAATGGGGGTAATTAGCTAGGGGAGACAGTCGTTGGGTTCGATTTGGGATTCAAAAGAAAAGTCAACATTTTTTTGAATAAATAAATAAATAATATAAATATAAAACCTTTTTGCTATAACCCCCTTCCCCTTTCCTTATTTTCTTCAATCAGATTTTTTTCCCCTAAATAAAAAATGGCAGAACGTGCCTGCAGTCATCGACACCACTGCCCTTGGCTCTGCCGCCCCCACGCTAGGCCACTCCGCCCCCCCCCTCAGATCACCGCCTCCTTCCCCAGCCTCTCTCCTCCTTGCCCCGGTCTCCCTTCTTCCTCTCTCTCCTCTTCTTCGAACGAAAACTCGCCGCACCCCAATCTGCCACTCCAGCTCCTCCGGCGCGCCACCGCAGCCAACCCCATCCCCGCAACCTCGAGCGTGACGCCAGCAGCAACCCCCTCCTCTCCATACTGTAAGTTTTATTTATATTTGTTTTATTTTCTCTTTTCTTTTATATTTTTGTTGTTGTTTATTTTTATATAAAAAGTCAAAATTTAGTTTATTACAGATAAAAGTAGAGTTTTTATATTATTTTTAAAAAAAGAAAGTATTATTTTTAAAACAAGAAAGTATGATTTTTAAAAACAAGGAAGATGAGATTTTTATGTTTGATATGATTTTTAGATAGCTTAAAATAGAATTTTTATCGAGTTATGAGGTTATTTTTAGAAAGATAAAATATAATACTTATAGTATATATGAAATAATATTTTTAGGTGAATAAAAATTTGATTTTTACATATATCGTTTAGAATAAAAATATGATTTTTATCTAAGTAGTGGCGCTATAAAAATGGGATTTTTTAATATACAATCGTCTTATGAAAATTTTGATTTTTAATATGAACAGCATGAAAGGGTTGCATTGAACTTCGGGTAAATCTCAGCCATTTAGAAATAAAGAACGGAGGAGTGGATCCCAAAGGTGAGAACTCCTCACTAAAATTTTTATATTGTTATTTATTTTATAACTGCATATATGAACTGCTCCACGTCGTCCACAGACCATGGACGACTTGTTTGATTGTTTGGTTTGGTTGATTTGATTATTTGGTTGAATTTGGTTGTTTGGGTGAAATGAATTGATTAGAATTGTTATGTGTGTATGGCGCGAGCCAATATTAGGAGAGGGGTAATGCTAGACATTACCCGATTTTGATATCATGCCGTTATATTGCCAAAATTTTCTAAAATAAGTTAGAACAATAAAAATATCATTGTTATTGAATAAATGAACTAAATAGAATATTCATATGTTGAATAAAATATTTTATCGTTAAAAATATAATTTTTAACGTTGATATGAAAAAAAATCATTTACCAATCAGACGATTTGTTTATGAACACCCATTTTACTGATATGGATTGGGACGATATATTTTACACATCGCCCAACTGCACAAATAATATTCAGTGTTTGTGGATTGAAACGCCACACGGGTGTTGGGATGATATTTGACGTACACTAATCCCAACTGTTTAGTGGTATGTCAATCGATTGGTTGACAGGCTGTTGCAAACGTTAAATATTCATATTTAATGCTTATGTAGTGTAGAATGCACTCTGGATGATGGTTGACTGTGTTTGATTATTGTTGTATACATGTGTGTATGAAATCCATATAAATCACATTATATGGTAATTGACCGTATCTGATTCCAGTTCAGAATGAATGAATATTTTAAAAATAATATTTAGTAAAGGATCAAAATATGATTTTGATGTCCGATTTGGGATGGACACAAATATATTTAAATATATATAGCCGTGTTGATTAGATTAACGTCATTTTGATGTGAACAATATTTATATCTTTTTATTCATTTTATAATGAATATCGAAAAGGAATTGATTTCAAAATCCAATGGTTTGAAAATATTATCATTATATATTAATGATATAGAATATTCAATTTTGATTTGAAATTGAATATGAAGTTGAAATCGTTTTGAAAATGAATTTAAAACGATTTATAAAATTTATTCTAAATGGAAATCGATGAAATATATATTACATATATAATATAATGGCCTGAATAGAACGCGTCGCGCTGAGGCAGTTCACGAATTTCGAACATTGACTTCGAATGGACTTACGGGAGATCCGACCGTCGGATTCTCCTAAAACCGGAACCATTAGGTTCGTATCAAAAAGAGCTTTCTAAGGAATACAATAAATTAGAAATCTAATGGTTGGGTTTGGAATTATGTCCAAATCAAATTTGGTAAAGGTCGTTGTAAGTTCAGTTCGATGGCCGTTTATGGAAATCGACTGCACGGTCCTTAATAAAAATATTAAAAATATCAATAATTTGTGTAAAATCATAACAAATGATTTGGAAAGAATTAGGGTGAAAAATTCCATAGTTGAAAAGATAAAAATATATTTTTATCGAACTGAACTAGTTATGAACTAGAATTATGAAATCCAATATTTTTTAATAAATAAATTGGGTTTGAAATAGTTTTGAAAATAACCAGAATTTCCAATATATGAATTGGAATGGATTTGAATCGAAATTATCTTCGGAATATTTTGATATTGGATTCCGTGATTATACGAATACTGTGGAGGAATTTGGAAGATATATATATCGTTATTCCAATACGGTATTTGTTGATTCCAGAATTTGATATTGAATATAAGCCGATATATTTTCTACTTAGAGCCTTGTATTTAATATCAAATGTGATTTTGGGTTTGTCGTGAATGGTGTCTTCATTAACACTGTTCTTAAACCCAGTTGAGAAAAGATTAAATCTTTTTATTTAGATTTAATTAAGTATACCAATTAATTAATATTTAATTGGAATTGAATTGAAATTGGTCTTTGGGTTTATCGTGAACGGTGTTTTAAATAACACTTGTTCTTTAATACGATTAACAATGGAATGAGATTTTGGGCTGTCGTGAATGGTCTCTTTAATAATATTGTTCTTAGAACCAATGGAGTTAAGAAAATCAGAAACTAACTGGAGATTAGTTAAGTTGAATGGCTTCCTGGGTACTGATCTAATGTTGGTTTCGACCTTTGGGGTTAATACTTAGGGAATTGTTCGCTTGCTAATTTACGGTTAAAGGCTGATGGAATAGAATGTGATTTTGGGTTTATAGTGAACCGTGTTTTAAATGACATTGGTTCATTAACCCAGTTAAAGACAGGATATGATTTCCCAAGTTAAACAATTATTGATATTGATTTTTGGGAAGATTAAAACCAAGTACAGTTTTAATGAATCTTTAATTAGATTGAAATGATTGAGAATGGAGTATCACCAGTTTTGCTCCAGGCGATAATTAAATCTTTAATTAGATTTGAACGTGAAATGGTAACTGAATTTACTGATAACACTGCGGTGTTAGATATGAGGCATTACTAGTTTTGCTTCATGGGATGAATATGTTGGGATTGGGAAATTAAACAAATGATTACTTCGGTAAGGTACGCTAATCCCGACTAGTTTGGATAAACAATAATTTGGTTTGAATTGATATTCAAAGAAAGATTAAAGAATATATTTAAAGAAATTATCTTTGATAAAATTAATGGGAACCTTTCCGAATGTATAAGTATATTAGAATAAAGAAATATTCTGGATTGGAATAAGGCGTATATTGTGTTTTTATAGCACTTGGTTATTTTATACGCGAGTTATTCAGAAACACCAGGTTTATCTCACTCTGAATAACTGATTCGACGATGTGTCGAGGATGAAGACAGTGGTTGAAGACCGGAGGCCTTTGCATCGTTTGGATAATTACTGATGTCTTGATTGGGCTGTACACCCAAGACAAGGTAATAAGTGGTGATCGTCCAGACGTACTTGGAGATCGACCGGATATGCGAGGGACTCTCTCCTGTACTGGACATATGGGACGAATAAAAAGGTGCCTCCGGTTTTGTTCAAACCCAGAAGTAACTTGTAAATGGATGTGTGTCTGATATTGGATTTCATTCTGTGTGATTGATAGACATCGGTTGCATAGCGTGAATTGCCTATGTGGCATGTTAAGATACAAATGATCAAGGCTTCTGTTGAAAAGCAGAGTCTTGTGGTTGGTGATCAAAGCACGACTTTAATATAGCATATCTTTGTGTAGCGTTAATTCACGAGCCTCACACCACGGTGTGAACTAGAAACGGGAGATGACATCAGGAAGGACATGCGTTTCCTTCTAGCTAGGAATGGTATCAGTGTTTTACTAGCCCTGACATTTTACTTATGTGGATGATGGATTGCGAGGCGCCTCGGTTATATCGGTCGTTCTGGGGCCGATAGTTTGATCGGGATATGACCAGTTTACTCCCTATGGAGCGGGGAAATGTTGTGTTCAGGCATTTTAATCTACTCCGTGTGGACCGGCCCGAACGATCCAAAGGCTTAACAGAGTGCTTTCTTGAGGCTCGGGCTAGACAGTTTCAAAGCAGTAAGGAAGATCCCTTGCCTTGGTTCACAAATGGAAATCCAACATCCAATACTTGACAATTGCGATTTTGGTTGTAGAGCTAAGTATTGTCAACTTGATATATGGTACCCATGCCGTCTAGGATTGATACATTTATATTTGAAGTTGTTTTATACACTATGCACTTATAATAGTATCAAATGATTTGGTTTAACGTACCAAGCATGTTTGGCTATTATAAAGGAAAACCCTATCCCCCGGCTTGCATTGCATTGTGTGATAGGACCTGGGTCTTATAATAGCTTCATTTTTCCAAAAATCATTGCGCTGTTTTGTTTTATGCACTGATATTCTTGGGTGGAAAACCGTTCCGTGTTGTACGGCGTGGTCCCTTGATATATCTGATTTAAAGTAAAATTTTAAATAACTGTTTTAGTTCTTACACCAGTCACATGACTGACCTGGAGTTTATTGTTTTAACCTAAACTCTGGTGCCCTTATTTTTCGCACGGGCAGCTAGTAATTTTGGTTTTGCCGATTTATTTTCACAGGATCCGGATTTACAGCTGAAGCGATATTCGGAAAGCTCTGTATCCATGTATTACTTTCAGCTGTATTTTGTATTGTTTTCCACTGCTATGTATTTAAATGTAATTTAAATCTCTGATATTGCTCAAATGTATATGATTTATTTAAACTCTTTTATATTCTTATATTCTGATGGAATTGTTGTAATAAACAATGAAACGTTCTGTTATTTGTGTTCTGATTCATCTTGTTCTCAACTCAATCCGTTCTTTCCTTCACGGGGAAGTTCGGGTCGTCTCATTTGATATCAAAGTTTTGGTTTACAGAGCTCGGAGAACAAGATACGTTAGAACCGAACGAAAGAATTCATCAGGGATTGGATTAGTAATATCCAATGAGAATGACTCGTTAGAGATGGGATCAGCAGTATCCTAGAATGGGTCGGAAGAGAGTTGTCTTCATATAAAGATGAAAACAATTTTGTTTGGAAAATTTAAAATCTGTTATACGTATTTGAATATTATTTTTATATTGATTTGGACAATCAAGTATATAAAGATTTTGCGTATACATCTGATCCATGTGTATTTTAAGTTTTAATATACTGGATAAATATAGAATCACACTCTAGTCGCTCGGGCATGATTCTGATGATAGCGATCGCATCATCAGCATTTGTGTTCAAGTTTCGAAAGTGGGATATTTATATATTTCCAATTGACTGGTGTGAGAAACAAAACTAGATAGGGTTTATTTTTGTGAATTGGCATCAAAAACATGATTTTATGTATATGTATCAAAGTTATGAATTTGAAAAGCTAATTAACTATTTGATTGATGATTGTGTTGTATGATTATTAGTTTAAATCAACATGTGAAAGAAAGGTAAATTTGGGCCAAATTGAATCAAATATTGAACTGTATTGAAAATTGTTTGGAAATGCATGCATGTACATATATATGTGTGAACAAGTCAATGCAAGGAGGCCAGAGAAGAGGAATAAAATTGTATGCCCGAAAAATAGGTACATGTTTGCTAATTTATTGGGTTTGGATGATTTTATGAGCCGATGGGCTAGACGCTTGGCTTTTTCTTTTTCTTTTTGAGATGAGAGGGCCTGTGTGATGGTTTGGGGATTTTCCTGGTGCTACAAAGGAGGTTATGGTGAAAATTTTCGAAAACTTAGGGTGTTAGCCAAATTTTTGAAGAAAAGGAAAATTCATTGAAACTGAAAAGTTGAAGAACGAACGCCAAATTGAAAGTTGAGTTGGTTTGTAAAACAACTTTCAGCTCCGTTCCTTTTCGAGGAGGAAAAGATTTTAAGTGGGGGAGATTGTAACAACCCGGAAAATCCGAACCAATTTAAAATTTTTATTTTGGCAATTTTAATGAATTTTGAATAACTATAATGAATTATTTTAAATAATAACGACGAGAAATTTATTTTGAACAAAATTAGAAGGTATATATTTATTTGAATCGAAGTTAGAATACAAATATTTATTTTAATTATAAAAGGGATTGAAAATGGCGCGGTAGTTTGAAATTTCGATTTCATATTTAAAATGAATGTACAGGATTCAAAATAAACCAGATTTTAGCGAAACCAAGAATATTAGAATCTGTTTGAAAATATCTTTCCAACGAATCTAAAAAATTGAAATTTCATAGCGGGAATAAAAAGTTATGCCCGGTTGAAAATTCAGAATAGTCGCTATGGAATTTTGGCCCTTAAAAATGGAAATTTTGCAAACTATCTCCGTTTTCGACGAAACCAATTTTATTGGATCCGGGATGTCAAATATTGCTAGATTCCAAAATACATAATTTTTTGAATCAATATGTGAGTGTAGCACAGTAAAACGTGTTTTGACAGTTTCAATCAATTTGGATTGACCAGAAAATGGTCATTTTTCAAACGGTCTCCAAATTTGACGAAATTAGTTTTGTTAGGATCGTATCATCAAAACATAACCAGATTTATTTTTCTAGAATTTTCAGAGTCCGTATGTGGCCCCAGTAAATTAAAATGTACGTTTAAAATTTAATTCAATGATTTCAATTTTAATTTAAAAGGAAACTGATCATAACGAACGAATTGGCTTACGATAAATATCCCATTATGTTTGGAATGGGAGTAATTAGCTAAAGGCGACATTCATTGAGTTCGATTTGGGATTCGAAAGAAAAGACAACATTTTTTTGAATAAATAAATAATAAAAATATAAAACCGTTTTGCTATAACCCCTTTCCTTATTTTCTTCGATCAAATATTCCCCATAAATCAAAAATGGCAAAACATGCATGTGCTCGTCGACGCCTCCGCCCTTGGCTCCTCAACCCCCGCTGTAGGCCGCTCCGCCTTCCCTCAGATTACCGCCTCCTACCTCAGCCTCTCTCCTCCTTGCCCCGGTCCCCCTTCTTCCTCTCTCTCCTCTTCTTCGAATGAAAACCTGCCACTCCCCAATCTGTCACTTCAGCTCCTCTGACGTGCCACCGCAGCCAACCCCCCTCCCCCCCCCCCCCGCCACCTCGAGCGCGACGCCAGCAGCAACCCCCCTCCGTACTGTAAGTTTTATTTATATTTGTTTTATTTTCTCTTTTCTTTTCTATATTTGTTGTTGTTTTTTTATATATAAAAAGTCAGAAATTAGTTTATTAGAGATAAAAGTAGAGTTTTTATATGATTTTTAAAACAAGAAAGTATTATTTTAAAACAAGAAAGTATGATTTTTTAAAACAAGGAAGATGAGATTTTTATGTATGATATGATTTTTAGAAAGTTAAAAATAGAATTTTTATCGAGTTATGAGGTTATTTTTAGAAAGATAAATATATAATTTTTATAGTATATATGAAATAATATTTTTAGGATAATAAAATTTTGATTTTTATATATATTGTTTGGAATAAAAATACGATTTTTATCTAAGTAGTGGCGCTATAAAAATGGGATTTTTTAATATACAATCATCATATGAATAATGTGATTTTTAATATGAACAACATGAAAGGATTGCGTTGAACTTCGGGCAAATCCCAGCCGTTCAAAAATAAAGAATGGAAGAGTGGATCCTAAAGGTGAGAACTCCTCACTATAATTTTTATACAGTTATTTATTTTATAACTGCATATATGAACTGCTCCCCGTCGTCCACAGAACATGGACGACTTGTTTGATTGTTTGGTTAATTAGATTATTTGGTAGAATTTGGTTGTTTGGGTGAAATGAATTGATTAGAATTGTTATCTGTGTATGGCGCGAGCCAATATCAGGAGAGGGGTAATGCTAGACATTACCCGATTTTGATATCATGCCGTTATGCCGCCAAAATTTTCTAAAATATGTTAGAACAATAAAAATATCATTTTTATTGTATAAATGAACTGAATAGAATATTCATATGTTGAATAAAATATTTTATCATTAAAAATATAATTTTTAACGTTGATATGAATAAAATAAATATTCATTTACAAATCAGACAATTTGTTTATGAACACCCATTTTACTGATATGGATTGGGATGATATATTTTACACATCGCCCAACTACACAAATAATATTAAGTGTTTGTGGATTGAAACGCCACACAGGTGTTGGGATGATATTTGACATACACTAATCCCAACTGTTTAGTGGTATGTCAATCGATTGGTTGACAGGCTGTTGTAAGCGTTAAATATTCATATTAAATGCCTATGCAGTGTAGAATGCACTCTGGATGATGTTTGACTGTTTTTTATTATTGTTGTATACATGTGTGCATGAAATCCATATAAATCACATTACATGGTAATTAACTGTGTCTGATTCCAGTTCAGAAAGAATGAATATTTTAAAATAAAGAATATTTTAAAATAATATTCAGTAAAGTATCAAAATATGATTTTGATGTCCGATTTGGGATGGACACGAATATATTTAAATATATATAGTCATGTTGATTAGATTTACGCCATTTTAACGTGAATGATACTTATATCGATTTTATTCATTGTATAATGAATATCGAAAAGGAATTGATTTCAAAATCTAATGTTTTGAAAATATTATCATTTATATATTAATGATATGGATAATTCAATTTCGATTTGAAATTGAATATGAAGTTGAAATCATTTTGATAACGAATTTAAAACGATTTATAAAATACGTTTTTAATGGAAATCGATGAAATATATATTATATATTATACATATAATATGATGGCCTGAATAGAACGCGCCGCGCTGCGGAAGTTCACGAATTTCGACCATTGACTTCGAGTGGACTTACGGGAGATCCGACCGTCGGATTCTCCTAAAACCAGAACTATTAGGTTCCTATTGAAAAGATCTTTCTAACGAATACAAGAAATTAGAAATCTAACAATTGGATTTGGAATTATGTCCAACTCAAATTTGAAAAAGGTCGATGTAAGTGTAGTTCGATGGCCGTTTATGGAAATCGACTGTATGGGCCTTGATAAAAATATTAAAAGTATCAATAATTTGTTTAAAATCATAACAAATGATTTGGAAAGAATTGGGATGAAAAATTCCATATTTGAAAAGATAAAAATATATTTTTATCGAAATGAACTATTTATGAACTAGAATTATGAAATCCAATATTTTTAACTAAATAAAGTGGATTTGAAATGGTTTTAAAAATAACCAGAATTTCCAATATGTGAATTGGAATGGATTTGAATCGAAATTATCTTCGGAATATTTCGATATTGGATTATGTGATTATACAGATATTGTGGAGGAATTTGGAAGACAAATATATCGTTATTCCAATACGGTATTTGTTGATTCCAGAATTTGATATTGAATATAAGCCGATATATTTTCTATTCAGAGCCTTGTATTTAATATCAAATGTGATTTTGGGTTTATCGCGAATGGTGTCTTCATTAACACTATTCTTGAACCCAGTTGAGAAAAGATTAAATCTTTTTATTTAGATTTAATGAAGTATATATAATTGGAATTGAATTGAAATTGGTCTTTGGGTTTATCGTGAATGGTATTTTAAATAAGACTTGTTCTTTAACCCGATTAACAATGGAATGAGATTTTGGAATGTCGTGATGGGTATCTTTAATAATACGATTCTTAGATCCAAAGGAATTAAGAAAATCAGAAATTAACTGAAGATTTGTTAAGTTGAATGGTTTCCTAGGTATTGATCTGATGTTTGTTTCGGCCTTCGGGGTTAATACTTAGGGAATTGTCCACTTGCTAATTTACGGTTAAAGGCTGATGGAATGGAATGTGATTTTGGGTTAATAGTGAACCGTGATTTAAATGACATTAGTTCTTTAACCCAGTTAAAGACATGATATGATTTCCCAAGTTAAACAATCATTGATACTGATTTTTGGGAAGATTAAAACCAAGTGGAGTTTTAATGAATCTTTAATTAGATTGAAATGATCGAGAATGGAGTATCATCATTTTTGCTCCAGGCGATAGCTAAAATCTTTAATTAGATTTGAACGTGAAATGGTAATTGAATTTACCGATAACACTGTGGTGTTAGATATGAAGCATTACCAGTTTTGCTTCATGGGATGAATAGGTTGGGATTGGGAAATTAAACAAATGATTACTTCGGTAAGGTGCGCTAATCCCGACTAGTTTGGATAAACCATAATTTGGTTTGAATTGATATTCAAAGGAAGATTAAAGAATATATTTAAAGAATTTATCTTTGATAAAATTAATGGGAACCTTTCCGAAAGTATAAGAATATTTGAATAAAGAAATATTCTGGATTGGAATAAGGCGTATGTTGTGTTTTTATAACACTTGGTTATTATATACGTGAGTTATTCAGAAAGACCGGGTTTATCCCATTCTGAGTAACTGATTCGATGATGTGTCGAGGATAAAGATGTTGGTTGAAGACTGGAGGTCTTGACATCGTTTGGATGATTACCGATGTCTTGATTGGGTTGTATACCTTAGACACGGTAATAAGTGGTGATCGTCCAGACGTACTTGGAGATCGACCGAATATGCGAGGGCCACTCCCCTGTACTGGACATATGGGACGAGAAATAAGGTGCCTTTGGTTTCATTCAGACCCAGAACGAACTTGTAAATGGATGTGTGTCTGACATTGGACTTCATTTTGTGTAATTGATAGACATTGGTTGCATAGCGTGAAATACATGTGTGGCATGCTGAGATGCAAATGATCAAGGCTTCTGTTGAAAACCAGAGTCTTGTGGTTGATGACCAAAGCACGGCTTTAATATAGCATAGCTTTGTGTAGCGTTAATTCACGAGCCTCACACCCCGGTGTGAACCAGAAATGGGAGAGGACATCAGGGAGGACTTGCGTTTCCTTCTAGCTAGGAATGGTGTCAGCGTTTTACTAGCCCTGACATTTTACTTATGTGGATGATGGATTATGAGGCACCTTGGTTATATCGGTCATTCCGGGGCCGATAGTTTGGTCGGGATATGACTAGTTTACGCCTCATAGGGTGGGGAAACGCCATGTGGACCGGCCCTGACGATCTAAAAGCTTGAGAGAGTACTTTCATGAGGCTCGGGCTAGACAGTCTCGAAGCGGTAAGTACGATCCCTTACCTTGGTTCATATATGGAAATCCAACTTCCAATATGTGACAATTGCGGTTTTGATTGTAGAGCCTAGTATTGGTGACATGATATATGGTACCCATGCTGTCTAGGATTGATACATTTATATTTGAAGTTGTTTTATACACTATGCACTTATAATAGTATCAAATGATTTGTTTTAACGTACCAAGCATGTTTGGCTATTATAAGGGAAAAACCTATCCCCCGGCTTGCGTTGCATTGTGTGATAGGAACTGGGTCTTATAATAGCTTCATTGTTCCGAAAAGCGTTGCGCTATTTTGTTTTATGCAATGGTATTCTTGGGAGAAAACCCATTCCGTGTTATACGACATGGTCCCTTGAAATATCTGATTTAAAGTAAAGTTTTAAATAACTATTTTAGTCCTCGCACTAGTCACATAACTGACCTAGAGTTTATTGTTTTAACCTAAACTCTGGGTGCCCCTATTTTCCGCACGGGCAGCTAGTATTTTTGGATTTGCAGATTTATATTCACAGGATCCTGATTTACAGCTGAAGCGATATTCGGAATGCTCTGTATCTGTGTATTACTTTCAGTTGTGTTTTGTATTGTTTTCCGATGCTATGTATTTAAGTGTAATTTAAATCTCAGATATTGATCAAATGTATATGATTTATTCATACTCTGTAATATTCTTGTATTCTGATGGAATTGTTGTAATAAGAAATGAAATGTTCTGTCATTTGTGTTCTGATTCGTCTTGTTCTCAACTCAATCCAGGCTTTCCTTCATGGGGAAGTTCGGGTCGTCTCATTATTAGTTAATTTAAACTTTTTAACTTAAATTTAAAGTTAACTAATCTTAATTATTACTTTAATTACCCTTAACAAAAAAATAGCCGTGTTTGAACGCATTCAAATAACCTTGAAGGTCGCCGTGTCTTCTCCATCGAAGTTAATGTACATCATTCTTCTTCCCGAAACATAACAGGCCAGTGTATACTCCATCGCGTTTTGGAAGCTTCAAACAACAATAGCAGTAACTCCCCTTTCGCTGTCTACCCTGTATATACAGGAGAATAGAAACCGAGGTTTGTTACTTCATTTCATTTTTCGGCCATTAACTTGTCCTTAAAGCATCCACTCTTTTTACACAAGACAAATGTATACCACCTACCATGTCACAAACAGTTCCTTTCCCATAGAATTCCGCACACCCGTAACTTCCTGTTTCCCCACAATCGCTCCTCTTTAATTACCTCATAAATCAAGTAAATAACTAGTTAAACCACGTTCATACTGTTTTAATCTCATTAATCTCATCGTTAGACTATACTCCATCGCGATTTGCATTTCCAGGAACCCAACAATATACGAAAACCCATTCACTCCTCTTAGACCAAATTTTTTTCCCTCCGCCTCTCAATTTGAACACAGTAATACCTATTACCTTCCATCGATTTATACTTTCTATGTTGTATATGCGACTCACCCCATCTCCACGCAATAACAGTGAACTCGATACCCCACAATTTCCAAATCGTCAAACACAAACCATCACCATTTCTTCATCTCCACCCAATACCTTCACCGCTCCACCAAAAACGCATTCAAACTCCTCTTCTCATCATCATCCTCGCCGTCACCCCGATGTTGAACTCGAATCATCACCAGTGGCTGAAACTTCAACCAACACGCAGTCCGTTCCCTTACAGACAACGACTCTTTTCCATAACCGAACACAGTTTTCCCCTGAACCTCGAACTTTACCTCTACAGTCACCAGAAGCCCATACGCTCTGCCAATTTCCCAGTCTCCACCTCGCCTTTTGTGACTGTTAAAGAGTTTTGAATCAATTCTTGATATGGGTATTTTGGTTCTCATCTTTGAATGAGGCTTGCTGTTTTGATATGCAGAAGTGTTTTGAGTTTGTTTTATAAATGAAGAGAGGTTTCCGTTATTTATTGTTCATTTCATTTTTTTATAAGTTGCTGAACGAATGGAGTTTGCGGTTTCTTAGCTGGAGAGAAAAAATAACAAGACTAAGGATGCGTTGATACATATAGGGGATGAAGCTAATGTCGTTTTCAACTGGGGAAGTGTAGGTAGCAAGTTAAGTGAAATGTTGCTTTCCCATGTACAATATAGTCGTGGAAAAAGTACAGACAACTAATATTATATTTATGATAATATATATTTTTGTTTTTGCTTTATAGAGTCTAAGTTGGTCCAGCCGAAACTTTTGACTAGATAATGTGTGAGCTAGCACAATTTTGTTTGATTGTGCAAAGTGTTTGCACATGTTTTTGCCGAATCACTGAACAATGTACGATACGAATAGACTTATCAAAAGGATGCTCTGAGATCCATCCAAGATTTGAAAATGACGCATCCACATTGGTGGAGATATGATAAGGATTAGAAACTGACGCGATGAGCTGTTCTGTTTTCTTATGAGGGTATTGTGCGAGATTTAGAACTGATGCGCTTAGATTTAGATAAGATTTGGTTTTAATTTTTATATTGGTTGTTTTTGTCTAGATAGATGTGTCTTAAAGAATGACAGTAGTATGGACTGTGGAGGCACTAACAAAATATAACGTATATAGTACACTACAAAGATTTTCCTACGATTACGAAGAGATTCGCACAAATATTAACCGATATTTTTTTCTTGGTTTTCAAAAACATGATTTATGATTTTGTGTTGATATTTGTATGGATTTACATAGATTTTTGTTTTGGATTTGAAAGATCTCATACTGATTTATTTCAATTTTGAAACGATGTTCAGAAAGCGACGCTCAACCAATAAAATACCTTGCGGTTTTGGGCTCTAATTCAGACACCACGACTATTTTGAAAACTAAATATATTATACCATCATCTATATTAGTTAAATATTAATTCAAGTCGTTTAAATCTCCAAAACAACTATTAATAATTAAATAAATTAGTTATTGAATAGGTAAAAAAATTCCAGGACGTTACAATAATCGATATAAATTTCCGTATCAGACTAATAATATAAATGGAATAACGACAAGGCCTTTTTAAATTCCATATATAGTAACAGTCTTCATTCATAGAAGCTTAGCTCGATTATTATTAAATCGAATTCCCTTCAATTCCAATTTATTCTATTAAGTTGGAAAACTTTACTATGGAAAAATTCTCATATAAATCTTAATAAAAGATTTATAAATTCCATTTAAATCTTAATAAAATATTTATAAATTCCATTTAAATCTTAATAAAAGATTTATAAATTCCATTTAAATCTTAATAAAAGATTTATAAATTTCAAATTATATTTTCACTATTAATTGGGATTAAAGAACAGATGTCATTTAAAACATAATTCACGATAAACCCATAACCAACTTTCATTTCAATTCTAGTTAAACATTAATTAATTAGTAAAATTTTCTAAATCTTAATTAAAAGATTTATTCTTTTCTCATGAGGTTTAGGAACAGTGTTATTTAAGACACCATTCATGACAACAATTTATTTTATTTAATTCCATATAAATATTAATTAATTGGAAAACTCCATTAATTCTTAACTAAAGATTTATTATAGTCAATAACTATTTCATTTTGATAAACATATATTTTTATATTTTTAAATATGGAATATTTCATCCAAAAAATTTCCAGACCACTAATTATGATTTTATATAATTTTTCTATATTTTTTATAATTTTATTAAGGCCCGTACAGTCGGTTTCCAATAATGGCCACCAAACTGCATCCATAACGACCTTTTTCAAATTTGATTTGGACATAATTCCAATTCCAACTGTTAGATTTCAAACTTCTTATATTCATTGGAACGCTCTTTTCGATACAAACCCAACGGTTCCTGTTTTAGGAGAATCCGACTGTCGAATCTCCCATTACGCCAATTTGAAGTTAATGGTTGAAATTCGCGAAAGGTCGCTGCGCGACGTGTTCTATTCAAGCCATTAAATATATACATAACATATATTCTATATATATTTCATCGATTTCCAACCAAAACGTATTTTATAAATCGTTTATATATTCGTTTTAAAACGATTCCAACTTCATTTTCAATTTTATATCAAAATTGAATATTCTATATCTTTATCATATTAAAATGATAATATTTTCGAAATATTAAATTTTGAAATCACTTTTTTCGATATTCATTATAAAATGAATAAAATCGATCGATAAAAAGGGCATTTAACTACATAACTATTTTTATTGTTCAAAAATATTATTCAACATATGAATATTTTATATCGTTTATACATTCAATAAAAATGATATTTTTATTGTTCAAAATTTTTATTCAACACATAAATATTTTATTTGTTTATACACTCAATAAAAATGATATTTTTATTGTTCAAAAATTTTGTTCTATACATGAATATTTTATTCACTTCATTAACATGTTAAAAATAATATTTTTAATGTACAAAAATATAATTTAACAAATGATTAATTAATTTTCATTAACATGTTAAAGATAACATTTTTAATTTACAAAAATATAATTCAGAAAATGATTAATTCATTTTCCTTAACAAGTTAAAGGTGACATTTTTAATGTACAAAAATATAATTCAGCAAATGATTAATTCATTTTCCTTAACATGTTAATGGTGACAATTTTAATGTACAAAGGTATAATTCAGCAAATGATTAGTTCATTTTCCTTAACATGTTAAAGGTGACATTTTTAATGTATAAAAATATAATTCAGCAAATGATTATTTTATTTGTTTATGCATACAATAAAAATGTGATTTTTATTTTTCAAACATTTTATTTTAAAATATTCTTTATTTTTAATGATTTTTTATTTTAAAAATACTCTTTATTTTTAAAATATTCTACATTTTAAAATGTCCTTTTATTTAAAATGTTCTTTTATTTCTGAATCGGAATGCGACTCAATCAATTACCATACAATTTCAATTATATGGATTTCATACATCGTATGTATGCAACAATAATGATAAATAATCATCAAACAGTCCATTCACATCTAGAGTGAAATTTACAACTGTGTGAGCATTAAAATAAATAAATAACGCTCATCACAGGCTGTCAATCCATCAATTGACATACAACTAAATAATGGGACTAGTGTATGTCAAATATCATCCCAATACCCGTGTGGGGTTTTCAAACAACAGCAGTTTATTTAAATAAATTATTAGTTAACAAATTTAACCAATTCTAATTCGATTTGAAATATTTATCTAATTATCAAATTTACAGTGTTTAAATTATAAATAAATATTTATAATCTAATTTCAATTACCACATTAATGTTAACATTATTTTTGATAAACATTTCAACATCACAAACAACACACAATACAGTCCAAACAAACAGTCATGGTTTGTACAATAAATGGTGTCGGGTGCTACTAAGCACCGTCTGCATCCTAATATGTATTTAACTGTAAAATAAAAAGAGTGAGAAGGAGTTCTCACCTTTGGTTTCCACTCTGTCATTCTTTAACTGTACGGTTTTGATTCTATTCGCTTCCAGACTGTTCCATCGCAATCTGTTTCATGCAGTATACATATTAAAAATTATATTTTTAATACGATGCTATTTATAAATAAAAATCACCTTTTTATTCAAAGACATTTCATACAAAAAATCATATTTTTTATTCGCTACATATATAAAAATCATATTTTTATACTAAAGCTATTTATAATAAAAATCCTATTTTTAACACAATGCTTACATAAAAATTCATATTTAAAAATTCACATTTTAAATACAAAGTTATTTTGTATAAACATCACATTTTTACAATGATGCATATATTTTTAAAAAATCACATTTTTATATACATTGTTATTTTTTTCCTTTAAAATCATGCTTTTATTTTAGGATTAATTGACAAGAATAATCCGAAATTTAATGTGTCTGCCCATATTAATCCCAAGTTTAGGGGATGTCTTCCCAAATTAATCCCATTTACTTGTATCTTCCCATATTAATCCGAAGTTTGGGGGTGTCTTCCCATATTGATCCCAAAAAAACACATGAAAAATCATCAAAAGTCATCGGGATCAATTTGGGAAGACACCCCCTAAACTTGGAATTATTCTTGAATAACGCAAACTTGGGATTAACATGGGCGGACACGTTAAACTTCGGATTATTCTTGTCAATTAATCCTTTATTTTGAAGCTATATATATAAACACCATATTTCTATTTCAAAGTTGTTTATATATAAAAACTCTATTTTAAACTAATGTTATACATATTTAAAATAAATCAATACTATTATATATTTTAAAAATAATGTTTGCATTTAAAAATGACACTTTTAAACAATGTATTTATTTCTTTAAAAACAATATTATTATTTTTCAGCTGTTTTATATTTAAAACAATACATTTTATCTTACAAAATCAACTAAAGTAATTACAAAATAATAATAATAATAATAATAATAATGGGCTCACTATTATATTTTCTGTTCTGGTCAGTTTTGAAATGTAGATCTCTTTGTTGCGAATCCAACGCATTTGAAATTGTTCAATTTCGTGTCCATTTGCAAAAGTTAGTCTTTTTAAATTTAATAACATAATTAAAAGAATTAAATAATTAATTAGACTAATTAATTATACTTAAAAGCATTGTCGTTTACCATTGTCTTCCTCGTTACCGTCTGTAACGTGAAAACCCATACTTCGACATGAACATCCACCCGCCGCTCCTCCTACAAGCCACCAGAAGTCGATCGCATACCACCACTCAACGCGCCGGAGCCCCAATACCTCACTCCTCCTTCCACATCCAGTTCGAGGCCCCCATGACAACGTAGATCGAGTCCAAACGGCGGTGGTTTCCGCCCCTACATCGTACACCATGCTCCACTAAAACACATCATAGCCGTCCAACGTGTATATCTCATTGCCCTCAACGTATTTGAAGTTGAAAACTTCGGTTATTACTTGGATCAGGGGATTTTGGGGATCGAGATTTGGAGCAAATCGGCCATTCAAGAACATGGTGGCGACTGTGTTTGTATTGGACCTAGGGTTTGACGAAAGGGCATATTTATAATTAATATTTATTATTTTTAATTCTACCAATTTCGAAAGTACATGCCTGCCGATACGAACTCCAAATCAAACTCAACGACTGTCGCCCCTAGCCAGATACCCCGATTCCAGAAACAATGGAATATGTTTCGTAACCCAATTCGATCGTTTCGAATAATTTTTATCAAAATTAAAATACGAATCAATGTATATTAAATTTGAACGTACATTTTAATTTACCAAGGCCATATACTAACTCCAAAAATTATAGAAAAATTATATCTAGCTTTGTTTCGACGATACGGTCTTAATAAAACTAATTTCGTCAAATTTGGAGACTATTTGAAAAAATGGTCATTTTCTCATCGATCCAATTCAACTGAAATTGACAAAACACATTATATTTACTGTGCTCACATATTAATTCCAAAAATTATGGAATTTGGAATCTTGCAATAATTTGACATTCCGGTTCTAACCAAAGTGGTTTCGTCGAAAATGGAGGTCGTTTGCAAAATGGCTATTTTTAAGGGCTATATATTATATTAAAATATATATAATTTCTACAACGACTTTTCTAAATTTTTAACTGGCCATAACTTTTTATTCCCACTAGGAAATTTCAATTTTTCACAACCGTTAGAAAGATTTTTTTAAACAGATTTAAATATTTTTGGTTTTGCTGAAATCCGATTTATTTTGAATCCTGTACATTCAGTCAAAGTTCAAAATCAAATTTTCAAACTACCACGCTATTTCTAACTCCTTATATAATATATATATATATACATACGCTCTAACTTCGATATAAATAAATTTTTAGTGGTTATTATTTAAAATAAATCATTATAAATATTCAAAATCCATTAAAATAACTAAAATAAAAAAAATTAATTGGTTCTGAAAATCCGGGTTGTTACAATCTCCCCCACTTAAAATCTTTTCGTCCTCAAAAAGGAGCGGAGCTGAAAGTTGTTTAACTAACCAACTCAACTTTCAATTCTAATAAATTTTTAATTCAGTTCAATATTATATTTGATTTAGCTAAATTTATCATTCTTTCTCATATTAGTTAAATTAATTATAATTCCAATATTTTAATTAGTCAAACTAATTATCAAACATCACAACCAGCAATCAATTAGGTGATTAACCTTTTAAATATATATAACTTTCATATATAGTCAAAAATCATATTTTTAGTGCAAATCACAGCAATAAAATCTAACTAAGTTTTGGTTCTCACACCAGTCAATTGGAAATATATAGATATCCCACTTTCGAAACTCGAACATAAATACTGATGATGACGCGTCAATCATCAGAATTATCCCTGGACGACTAAAGTGTGATTCTATAGCTATCCAGTAATTAAAACTTCGAATATGCGTTAATTACGTGTATAATCAAAATCTTTATATACTCGATTTCCCAAATTAAAATAAAATAATATACTCAAATACATATATTAAGATAAAAAATTCAAAACTAAATTTGTTTTTTTTTTTTATAAATAACACTCTTGGAACACATTCTAGGATACTACTAATCCCATCTCTAACGAGTCATTCTCATTGGATATTACTAATCCAATCTCTGATGAATTCTTTTGTTTTGTTCTAATGCGCCTTGTTCTCGAGCTCTATAAACCAAAGCTCTGATACCAAATGAAACAACCCAAACTTCTTCGTAAAGGAAAGCCCGGATTGAGCTGTGAACACGACACATCAAAACACAAAAACAACAGAACATTTCATTGCTTATTACAACAATTACATTAGAGTAAAAGAATATATCAGAGTACGAATAAATATTAAAGATTGGAAATACAATGTCATAGGTTTAAATTACATTTAAATAGCAACAGAAAAATAATACAAAATACAACTGAAAGAATACACGGGTATAGAGCTTTCTGAATATCGCTTCAGCTATAAACCAGGATCCTGTGAATATAATATTTGCAAAACCAAAACTACTAGCTGCCCATGTGGAAAATAGGGGCACCCAGAGTTTAGGTTAAGACAATAAACTCCTGGTTAGCCATGGGACAGGTGTGAGAACTAAAACAGTTATTAATCTTTATTTTAAAAGTTAGGAAATCATGGGACCACGCCCTATAACATGGAGTGGATTTACTCCACATGAATCTTAGTTTAAAATAAAACAACGCAATGCTTTTTGGAAAAATGAAGCTATTATAAGACTCGGGTCCCATCACACAATGCAACGCAAGCCGGAGAATAGAGTTTTACCTTATAATAGCCAAACATGCTTGATATGTTTAAAACAAAATATTTTGATATTACTATAGTGAATAGTGTCAAAATCAATTTCAAATATAAATGTATCAATCATAGACGGCATGGGTACCATATATCATGTCGCCATACTAGTTCTACAATCAAAACTGCATGATGTCGTATTGGAAGTTGGATTTCCATCTATGAACCAAGGCATAGGATCGTCCTTATCGAATTTGAGACAATCTAGCCCACCATGTCTCAGGATCAGTCGCAACTACACTTTGGATCTTCAGGGCCTGTCCACAAATACTTTAGTGGATTAGTAATGCCTGAACAATATGTTTCCCTACCCTATATGGAATAAAATCTGAGCCACTAGGGGCTCAATATCCGAGGCGCCTCATTCCATCATCCACATAAGTAAAATGTCAGGGCTCCATACCATGACACCACTCATAGCTAGAAAGAAACGTATGTTCTCACTACAGTCCTCTCCCATTTCTGATCCATACCAGGGTATGAGGCTTGCGAAGTAATGCTATACACAAAGTTATGCCTAAATAAGTTGTTCTTTGATCATCAACCACAAAGCTCTACTTTTCAACAAAAGCCTTGATCATTTGCATCTTAACATGCCACATTGTCAGTCCATACCATACAATTGATTTCTGCCAATATATAACCTCTAAGCTAGTACGTCTCAGAGAAGGGTGTTAAGCAAGAGAATAAGTTCTCCGCCACCAAACAGATATATATTTAGCAGAGATCAACGAATACATCATAAATGTAACGACCCGGATTTCGCCCGACCCCAATCGATCGCAAGATCGATCAAGACCGTTCAAAACCCGCGTACGTTAACTTTGGGCACACAACACATCAGAACAACAACACAAACTTTTATAACATCAATAATAAATGTTACATCAGAGTACATAATATATCAGAGTACATCAATAAGTAATACAGCGGAAGATACATTTATAATAAATTAAATACATTGCAGCGGAACTAATCTCAGCGGAAGGCCATCAGTATTCTGGACCCAGCTTCAAACTTCCATCCAGGATCCTGATTAACTATATCTGCAAAAAGCTACTCGACTGCCCGTGTGGAAAGAGGGCACCCGAGTTTGCAAAGTGAAACGAACTACAGGTCATTCGTGGGACTGGTGTGAGAATTCTATACTTAACTTATCTAATAAGTAGGCTAATCACAGGACCACGCTGCTAACGCGGAACGGGTTTACTCCATTGGATTGCCAGTGCATAATTAAAGTAAATCGTCAAATAACGTAATGCTTTTTAGAAAAATGAAACCATTATAAGACCCAGGTCCCATCACACAATGCAACGCACACCAGAGGATAGGGTTTTACCTTATAATGGTCAAAAGATGCTTGATACGTAAAAACGATATTATTATTAGTGTGTGTATATATATATATATATATTTAAAACATTCAAATATAATATCAATCCTAGACGACATAGGTACCATATACTATGTCGCTGTACTAGTTATACAATCAAAACCGCAAGGGCGTATTGGGAATTGGGTTTCCATCATGAGATCGAGGCTAGGGATCGTCCTCTTCCGATTCGAGACACTCTAGCAAATGCCTCAGGATCCTCCGTAGTGAACCCTTGGATGCGGTAGGGCCGGTCCCTACCTAACGGTAGTGGATTAGTTATGCCTGAACACACATTTGCCGGTCCCTTTGGACCTATAATATGACCACTTCCGGCCTATAAAAACCCGAGGTACCCCAATCCATAATCCACATTAGTAAAATGTCGGGCCGTGTTAAAGCCCAGACACCACTCCTAGCTAGAAAGAAACGTGTGCACTCCCTACGGTCCATATCCCGTTTTTGACTCATACCGGGGTGTGAGGCTCGAGAAGTCACGATATACACAAAGCTATGCCTAAGGAGACTGTGCTTTGATCATCAACCACAAGGCCTGCTTTTCAACAAAGCCTTGATCATTTGCATCTTAGCATGTCACATTGTCAGACCCTGCCATATTATTGATCATCTACCAATATATATATAACCTCTAAGCTCATACGTCTTAGAGAAGGGTGATAAGTAAAGAATAAATTCTTCACCACCAAACAGAAATATATAATCAGTAGCATTCAACAAATACAGTAGAAATGAATACAATGTCAGACACGCAATCCATTTATAAGTCCGCTCTGGGTCTGAGCGAAACAACGTGTCCGTCGATCTCCAAATGCGTTTGGACGACCATCACCAAATACCTTGCCTTGGAAGGCTAATCCCAATTCAAGATACCAGTCATCATCATCCCAATGATGTGAAAATGTGACGATCCCAAAACCCCGTGACACGGTGTTAAGGATAATCATTGGAATATAACACATTAATCATCATTAGCAGATCACAGATAATAGCATAAACAGAAATTAGAATAATTTACACACATATGACAGCGGAATCATATAGATAACATCACATCAGAGAAGCACAGAACAGGATACAACTTAGTATTTAATGACACATAATCAGTCACCATCGCCTGAGGCGGAATCATACATTAAGAGTACACAAAAGGAATATCAGTCTACATCGCCAGTGGCGGAATCATAATATAGATACAATAATGGCGGAGAAAATCCAAGTCAGCACGGTGTAGTCAAGCCTCGCCATGAGCAAAAAGGTGCACCAGAAACCTGTAACTAGGCTGCCCGTGTGAAAATAAGGGCACCCGAGTTTGCAAGGTGAAACAAACTACGAGTCAGTCATGGGACTGGTATGAGAAATCTATTCAGCTTATTAACAACAATAATAAGGCAAATCAAAGGACCACGCCACTTTCGCGGAACGGGTTTACTCCAATGAGTGCTAGTGCATGAAATAAAACAACCGATTAAATCAACGCAATGCTTTTTCTAAAATGAAGCCATTATAAGACTCAGGTCCCATCACACAATGCAACGCAAGCCGGAGGATAGAGTTTTCCCTTATAATGGCCAAAGATGCTTCATACGAATAAAACAAAGTGTTTGATATTATTACTAGTGCATATATCTTTCAAAAGCAGATTCAATCATAAATATCAATCCTAGACGGCATGGGTACCATATATCATGTCGCCATACTAGTAATACAATCACAACCGCACATTTCGTATTGGAAATTGGATTCCTTCATGAGTCGAGGCAAGGGGCAAGCTCCTCTCCGTTCGAGACACTCTAGCAAATGCCTCGGGACCGCACACAGCAATCCCCTGGATCCTCCAAGGCCGGTCCTCTCTTACTTTTGAGGATTGGCAATTCCTGAACACACGTTTCCCGGTCCTTACAGACCTATAATCGAGGCGCCTCGCATTCCAACAACCACACAGGTGAAAAGTAGATATAAATGTCAGGGCTGGGAGGTCACTGACACCACCATAGCTAGAAAGAAACGTCATGCACTCCTTGGGTCCTTCTCCCGTTTTTGACTCATACCGAGGTGTGAGGCTCACGAATTCACGTTATACACAAAGCTACGTCACACAGACTATGCTTTGATCATCAACCACAAGACTTTGCTTTGCAACAGAAGCCTTGATCACTTGCCACTTAGGCGTGCCACACAGGCAATCCACTCCATGCGACTGATTTCTGTCAATACATAACCTCTAAGCTCGTACGTCTCAGAGAAGGGCGTTAAGCAAGAGAATAAATTCTCCGCCGCCAAACAGATATATATTTAACAGAGATCAATCAACACAGAACAAAATCCAATGTCAGACACACAGTCCATTTACAAGTCCGTTCTGGGTCTGAACGAAACCGGAGGCACCAATTCCTCGCATATCCGTACAATCAACACTATGTTTGGACGGTTACTACTTCAATTCCTTCATGGTAGCTACTCCAATCACGAGTATCAGTAGCGCCCATCCATCCAACGTGGAGATCATCGGTCTTCAGTCGTCTTCGACTCTTCGACTTCTCAACGTCGATCGATTATTTGAAATGAGATAAACTCGGCCTTTTCAAATAACCCACGTATATTTAGATTTTCAAATCAATTAATCACAAGGTTGAACTATTCAACATTCACATTTCAGTTGTTTAGTTATAATTTTCTCGTCAAATACATTCAACCATCACATATCAAGCAATCACAACAAAATTGGTTCATTTTCACTCTATATCGTCTATAGCACTTAATAACGATATATCGCCATTTTTATTTAATTTAAAAACGGCCATAATTAATTAAACGACGTTTCAGGTCGTATCTACGCACTGGCGCTGCTTTCCACTAATTTTGTTTTACACATATAGGAAAATCTAACCGTTGGATCTTCACAAATTTTACACCATTAGGAAGGTCTTTTCAAAACGAACCCAACGGTTCCAGTTTTAGGAAAATCCGACGGTCGGATCTTCCACACTAACCATTTGAAGTTACGATTTCAATTTACGAACTGCAGCGTCGTTATTCGATTTAATTTAATTATATTTATATATATATATAAATATAATCGTTTCTGGCGCTGTTTTTCACTAATTTTGTTTTACACATTCCAGACAATCCAACCGTCGGATCTTCACAAGGTTGGTGCCGTTGGAAAGATATTTCCAAGGCGAACCCAACGGTTGAGGTTTCGGGAAAATCCAATGGTCGGATCTTCCGCACTAGTCATTTGAAATCACGGTTTCAAAATATGAACTGCACGGCCACGTTTCGTTTTAATTATATTTATATTTATATATTTATATAAATATAGTCCATTCAATAATTTCTATATCGTTTTCACTTCAAATATTTTTCTAACACCCTAAAATTTTGGAAAATTTCGCCATAACCTCCCCTGTACCGGGGGCATCGGGAAATCGCAAATAGCGTTCCCGGTCCTTCTAATCTCAAAAAGAAAAAGAAAAAGCCAAGCGGCTAGCCAATAGGCTCATAAAATCATCACCCAAACAGATCTGTAAATGTGTACCTATTTGTCGGGCACAAAATTTTATTCCTCTTCTCTAGCCCCTTTTTGCTTTAACCTGTTCAATAGATATGCATGCACATATATACAATTTCTAACATTTATCATTTTCTACTCGACTTCATATTTGACTTGCTTTGGTCTAAAAATACCATTCATTCTAATGTCGCATGCATAGGCTAAAATCATATCATTAGCTAGTTAATGTATATTTCAGCTCATGCACGTTTATTTGAACAAATAGATATTTTTAACACTTCATATTTCAAAGATGAGAATTTTGGCGAACTAAAATAGATTTCAACACATGACTATTTTATTTAGTTCCTATGCATGTTAAAAATAATATTTCTATCACAAATATTTATTTCAACGTCCGCATATCTTTAGCATATCACACTTATGATAAAAATGATATTTTTATCATTTAAAATATTTATTCAACAAATGTGTGGTTTCAACACTTCATAGTTTCAATACAAAGGTAATTTTTATCGTTTAATCTTTTTATTCAACACATGCACCTTTCCACTACACACTTTTCTCAACAAATGAGTAATTCCACACATGGACAATTTATTTATGATGTTCGTATTAGAAAGATGGGATTTTTATGATTGAAACTATTTATATAAGGCGAATATTTTTCTTTCTTCATATATATATAAAAATGTGATTTTTATTGTTTATACACTTCATTCATTCACAAATGAATTTTATTTTCACACAACACTTTTCAACACATGAATATTTCCACTACACACATTTCTCAACAAATGAGCATTTCCACACATGGACAATTTATTTATGTTGTTCTTATTGAAAAGGTGAAATTTTGATTGTTGAAACTATTTATATAAAGCGAATATTTTTCTTTCTTCATATATATATAAAAATGTGATTTTTATTGTTTATACACTTCATTCATTCACAAATGAATTTTATTTTCACACAACACTTTTCAACCCATGAATATTTCCACACATGGACATAGTTTCAATATATGGTTTTAATTTCAATGCATGTAAAATAATTTCAACATATGAAAATAATTCTAACACACAAAGATTATTCAAAATTTCGGCAGCATAACGGCAGGGTAGTTAAACCGGCACCGTCCCTAGTACGACTCCTCGCTCTACCTTAAAACCTCGCGGTTTTTGACAATGGGGATCATGCATCTAATTCGCACGCAGGCGGCATGTTTATATTTATTTCATTACCACAAACTAATCCTAAGTGGTTTCAACCAAATATTTTTCCAATCACAAACGGGTATTTTTCAACCTCAATCAATTCAATACTATCCACAAACAATCCCAAACAACAATTTGCCATCAACCAATTTTCACCACAATTTCAACCAATAAATATCGTCCATGGTTTGTGGACGAGGGGGCGTATATATATATATAAATATTTATATATAGCAATTCACTTTTATTTTCCACACATATATAGATATATAAAAAGAAATTGAAGAGTGAGAATTTCTCACCAGTAGCTATCCAATAACACAACTTTTCCTATATGGAAATCTTCGTCTATTTCGTCTTCTTGTCGCTTTCGTTTCCCGTATTCTCTACATAAGTAAAAATCGAATTTTTACTATGTTAATCAATATATAAAGATTATATTTTAAAAACAAAGATTATATTTTTAATATTCCTATGATGTAAAAATTATATTTTTATTGCTTTAAAAATATAAGAATCACATCTTACTTCTTCTACTTAACAAAATTCTGTCTTTTCTCTTTTTTTAAAAATATGATCTTTATTTTTAAAAGTTCAAATCTTTTTCTACTAAAAGATTAAATCTTTTTCTATTTCAAAGTTTAAAATAAAATCAGTTTTTTTTTTCCTTTTAAATAAATGCAGTTTTTATTTCTTAAAAATGCAGTTTTTACCTTATTTAAAAATGCAGTTTTTATTTTCTTAAAAAAAATGCAGTTTTTAAATAATTCTTCAAAACAGTTTTTAAAACTCTTTTATAAATTTCTGTTTTAACTTCTTTTTAAAAATTTCTGTTTTAACTTCTTTTAAAAACATGCAGTTTTTAAAATCTTTTTAAGAATTTCTGTTTTAAAATCTTTTTTTTTTTTTAAATTCTGTTTTTATTTACTTTAAAAATTTCTGTTTTTAAAAATTCTGCTTTTAAAAAATTCTGTTCAAAATCCAGTTTTCAAATCTCTCAAAAATACTGTTTTTAAAACTAAAAGAAATATACAGTAATTAATTTTAAATCGCTTTTTAAATCAGAAATTATAAAACAGAAAATAAAAATAAATATAAAGTAAAATGGCTCACCGACAGTTGGCGAAGGGGATGAGGCGTCTTCGGCTCAGGGAGGCGTCGCGACGAGGTGTCTCGAGGGGTTGTTCGATGGTTCGTTCGGTGGGAGGAGAAGGAGTCGAGGGCGGCTCAGGCGAAGGGTTCGGCGGTCAGGCGGTGGGGCTTCGGCGGTCAGGCGGCGGCTTCGAAGATCGGGCGGCGGCTTGTTTTAGTTCCTAGGTTTTTTTTTTTTTATTTCTCTGATAAATGATCGGGGGGGGGGGGGGCAAGGCAGAAGAAAAGGGGAGAAGTTTATTTTTTTATTATTATATTTTATTATTTAAATTATTTATATTTGCACTAGGGTTGACTTTTATATATGACCTCGAAACGAGGCCCACCGCCTGTCGTCCATAGCGTTTTACCCCCATTCCGAACACAATGGGATATGTGTCGTAAGCTGGTTTGATCGTTACAATCAGTTTCCGTTGAATTTACATTTAAATCCTTATATTGAATTTTTAACGTACATTTCAAATTACCGGGGTCACATACTAACTAGAAAAATTCCCGAAAAATATTTTCTAGCTTCGTATTGACGATACGGTCCTAACAAAACTAGTTTCGTCGAATTCTGAGACCGTTTGAAAAATGGCCAATTTCCTGTTGATTAAATTCAACAGAAACTGGTCAAACGCGTTTTCTTTTGCCACGCTCACATATTGATTTGAAAAATTATGAAATTTGAAACCTAACAATAGTTTGACATCCCGGACCCGACAAAAGTGGTTTCGTCGAATTCCGAGGCCATTTGCAAAATATCAATTTTCAAACTGACTTACTATTCTTAACTCACTAATTTATTGAAATATTCTATTTCAATGGTTCAAATTGCTTTGAAATAATCAATTTAAAAATTTTAAATTGGCTCGTATTTTCCGGGTTATTACAGAAAACCTTCGGTCTTCAATCACCGTCTTCGTCTTCGACTCTTGATCGTCGTGATGATTATTCAGAATGGGTTGAACCAGTCTTTCTGAATAACTCGCGTATTTTGTGATAAAACAAGTATTGGAAAATCACACATTTCGTCACATTCCAACTCCGAGTATTCTTTTAATAAGATATTCGTTTTAAAAGATTCTCATTAATTTTATCAAAGATAAAATTCTGAAAATAAAATCTATAAATCCATTTCCAAAAATACGGAATTCCACAGAAATCAAATCAATACATAATCGATATAGATTTCTGTATCGGACTAATAATATAAATGGAATAACGGCAAAGCCTCTTAAATTCCATATATAATATCGGTCTTCTTTTACAGAAGCCCATTTCGATTGTTACCAATCGAATTTCCACTTAATTCCAATTTAATATATTAAATTGAAAAACTTGATTTTTAGAAAATCCCCTTTTTAAATCTACATAATAGATTTATAAATTCCAAATTATAATTTTCAATGTAAATTGGATTAAAGGACAAATGTCGTTTAAAACATCGTCCATGATAAATCCACTTCACATCTCAATTTATTTATAATCACAAAAAATATAATTGCAAATGCTAGTAATCTTTTTAAAAACATATTTTAAAATAATCGTAAAAATATTCTTTATATTACAAATCTTTATCTTTTACAAATATTCTTTGTTTTAACATATAGTTGATTAAAAATATATTATGAAAATATATTCACTTTATATAAAAAGGATTTCTAATGTAAAAATATTCTTATTTAAAAGAACACCTGAATCGAAATGCGACTCAAACATTTACCATATAATTTGGATTATATGGATTTCACACACATCATATATATGATAATAATAGTAAAACCATCAAATCATCCATCTACATCCAAAGTGTAATTTCCACTGTGTAAGCGTTAAAATTAAATAATAACGATAATCGCAGCCTGTCGATCTAACGATCAACATACAACTAAAAATTGGGATTGGTGTATATAAATTTCATCCCAACACCCGTGTGGGGTTTTCAACCAACAAACAAATAATAAACTAATTTGTGCACTTGGGCGATGTGTGAAAAATTATCATCCCAATCACATACACAAGTCGGGTAACTTGTGAATGGAAGTGTAATACACAATACATATAATGACGACAAGAAAATATCTCTATTGAAATGAATGAATAAGCATAATAACTTTGTCTCTATTGACAAATTCTATTTTTCTAATTTAAACTCTAAACAAAAATGGTTATTTTGTTTGGCAATTCTAATGAGACAAAATGATAAATATTTTGATTTAACTAACATGTCTTGACAAGTATATATCTTGCTAAACATATATATATATATATAAATTGCTTCAACTAATTCATTTTGACAAAAATGAATATTTCTGACAAAATGTAAAATTTGGTTTAACTTGTATAAATTGACTATAATGAATAATTATTTTTAACTAATGTAAATTAACAAAAATGAATAATTGTTTTTAACTAATACAAATTTACAGAAATGAATAATTTGCGTTTTAATTCTAATAAAATATGACAATGCTATATTTTGTTTCATTCTTTTAATTTAGACAAAATGAGTGTTTTTGTCTATTTTACTTTAATGATAAAAATGTGAATGTTTAGTTATTAAAATGTAACTTTTAAATTCTATCCTTTATTTCAAACAATCTTTATTCGTATCAAAATTATAAATCAAGAATATAATTTTAAATCTGAGGTTTTGTTTGCATTAATGAATTTCAAACAAAGATGAACTTTATTTTAAGGTTTTGTTTGCAACAAGGAATGCAAATAACAAATGTAACTTTTATTTTTAATTAAAAGTATATTTGAGTGAATGTAAAAAGAACCTCATTTCCAAAGTGTATTTCCATTAGTGAATGTAAATAAAAGAAACAAATTCTATTTAAAAGAGTATTTGCATTTAGGAATGCAAACAAAGAATAGTTTTGTTTATAAATTATATTTACATTAGTAAATGTAAATAAAAGAACAAAATTTATTTTCAAAGCATAATTTAAACAAATTCTATTAAATGTATAAACGAGTGTACATTTGTGTTGGTAATTATAGATAAAGAAAATAGATTATAGTTTCATTGAATATTTGCATTGATAAATGCAAATAAAAAAATAAACATTAATTTCAATGCATATATATATTGATAAATGCAAACAAAGAAATAAACTTTATTTCCAATATATGTATATATTGCATTGGTGAGTGCAAATGAATAATTTGTTTTCAATATACATTTTGCATTGGTAAATGCAAAAAGAACAATTTCTATTTCCTATATATATATATATATATATATATATATATATATATGCATGGCTGAATGTAAATAGAAGTACAAACTTTATTTTCAAAAACATGTTTACATTTTTGAACACAAAACAAAGAACAAAACTTTATTTTTAATATATGTTTTATTGGTGTTGTCGAACACGAATAAAAATGTACTTTTTATTTTCAAGTTATGTTTGCATAGGTAATTCCAAATAAAAGAACAAACTTTATTTTTTACGTAACTTCTAAAAATACTTTCTTATCTACATAAAAAAATGTAAACAAAATTGTTACTTTTATTTCATTAATCAAGTTTTGACAAAAAATGATATTTTCAATTCAACAATCAAGTTTTTGACAATTTTACTCTTTTAATATATAACAATAAACATGATGTTTGACTGTGACTACAACTGACAAATAAAATAATGTTTTTATTTGTATAGCAATTTTAATAATTCATTTACATAAAAAAAATGTAAATTACGTGTAAACAGGTTTCAAACAACGATTCATTCTTTTTAATGAGTTCTAATTATTATTAAAAGTGTAAATTACATGTAAACAAGTTTCAAACAACGATTCATTCTTTTTAATATCTTAGAAGACATAGCGACAAAATGGTTCTTTTTGTCTAGAAAAGAAATGTAAACAAGAATGTTTCCTTTTTAATTTTAAAAAGAAATGTAACCTAAACATTCTTTTTAGTAATAAAAAGAAATGCGACATAAGAATGCTTCTTTTTATTGCTAAAAATAAATGTTACAAAATTGTTTACTTTTAATGCTAAAAAGAAATGCGACAAAAATTATCCTTTTTAATGTTAGAAAAAAAAATAGCAACAAAGATGTTCTTTTTAATGTTAAAAAGAAAAAGCGACTAAAATGATTCTTTTTATTGACAAAAAGGAATATGAACAAAAATGTCTCTTTTTGCTGATTAAAAGAAATACAAACAAAAATATTTCTTTTCATATATAAAAAGAAACGCAAAACAAAATGATCTTTTATTACCAAAGAATTAACAACATAAATTGACCTTTTTATCATAAAAGGAATAACAACATAAATTGATCTTTTTATTATAAAAGGAATAACAACATAAATTGATCTTTTTATTATAAAAGGAATAACAACATAAATTGATCTTTTTATTATAAAAGGAATAACAACATAAATTGATCTTTTTATTATAAAAGGAATAACAACAAACTTGATTCCCTTTTTATCACTAAAAAGAAATGACAATACAATCAACAATCAAGCAAGGTGATATTTTTATACATTGAATTGGCAATTCTAACTAAATCCAATAAAAAATATAAAATGGGATTATAATCAACAAACAAACAGACAAATCATCATCCAAATTTTATCACAACACAGGATTATCTCATTACATACAATCCGTTATTTAACGGCTATGAAAATAATTGAATTAATTAAATAATTAAATTAAATTCAGAAATCTCACATTGATATGGCTGAAAATTCGACTGTCTCGGAATCAGCTCTGGTCTACGCCATCGCGAATATCTTAGAAAGACGAGTCCAACACAACTTACGGTTCGTCAATCGGACCTCGTATGAAAGAGATATTGATTTTTAAAGATCACATAAATTAAATATTAAATTAATAAAATAATAAAAAAAGACCTTCTTCCTCGTTCGCTACTCAGGAACACGCCGAACCTAATTCTCATCCGCGCAACCTTCTGCACGCGCCCTCCATCAGGCCACCATTCGCTGATCAAACCCCGCCAACCCGACGCCCTAGCCGAGCTCCACCTTCGGCCAGAAGGCCACCCAACTCGGCCTCCACCTCATCTCAAAAATCGAACCCGAACCCGCCATGTTTCAGCCCAGAATTCGTGAAATCCGTGAACCAAAACCCAATATTGACCGTATGGATTGAAAGATATCTCTGAAAGCTTCGATTTGGCACCAAGTTTGTCGATTTTCGTTGAGCGGATCAAAAGTTATGAGCGTTTGAAATTGGAGAAATTCTGGCCTTCGGTTTAGGTGACGACTGAAATTTGGGTTAGGGTTTCGGCCTGAATATTTCAATAATATTTTAATATTAAATCTCGAAAATTGTACTTAAAAGGTGGATTTTCGGACTTTCTCTGATTTGGGCCTGCTTATTGTCGTTCTTAAGGTTTTGACACCTTCTGAACGCAATGGGATAGGTCCCGTGGCCCAATTCCGAAATCTGTACGATTTTTATTTAAAATTGAATTAAAAATTAATTAATTAATTATTGACCGTACATTAAAATATGCCGGGGCCACATATGACCTCAGAAAATTCTAAAAAGGATATTTTTAGCTTTCGTATGACGATACGAATCCAACAAAATTATTTTCGTCAAATTCTGAGACTGTTTGAAAAATGGCCTTTTTCAAGTCGTTTAAATTTAACTATAAATAGTCAAAACACATTTTCTCTTGCCATGCTCACATATTAATTCGAAAAATTCTGAAAATTGAAATCTAGCAATAATTTGACATTCTGGTTCCAACAAAAGTGGTTTCGTCAAAAACGGAGGTCGTTTGAAAAATGACTATTTTTAAGGCCAATATATTTAATATTAAAAATACATTTTTAAACAAATAAATTCCGAAATTCAAAATATATAAGTGTTTACTGTTTTTCAATGCAGAAACATCATTCCCAACTCAATGGAAGTGGTTTCGAGTCGTAATTCCTTCATAATGTGAAAAGTAGCCTTTCGGGCCATATATAATATAGAGAACGTTAGGCTAACATCCCTATTAACTTTCAAAATTAAAGAAAAGTCCAGCCGCTGTAACATTAAAAATTAGGTCCCTATTTTTGAATGCGGGTCTATTATTTCCAGTTTTACCCTTATGCCGCCTCATAAACCTAACCGCGACTACATACAACAAATCAATGTTCTAAATCAGTCGATCAACAAAATAAATCAAACCCTAATCGCGATCTTCGCTTAATCTCGATCTTCTGAAAACTGGAAAATCATTGTCGTTTTATCAACAATGGTGCAAGGGAAGGTATATTTTTGTATTCTTTATTTCATATTTCAGTGTTTATGAAAAATGTATATTATAGATTGTAAACAACAGTAATCGAAAGTGATTGTGGCAAATATTGTACTTAGTTACTAAAAAACTTCAGTATTTACTGATTTTTCGAATTATTATCAAAATTTGCTGTTACTTAAAATTGTTGCATCCTTGAATGCTGTTATTGTAAATTCTTGCACGTTTGTGTGGTTTTATTAATGATAGTCGCATGCGTAAATGTTGTTATTCATAATTTTATTCCGGATAAAATTATTAATATGGTTTTATTAATGTTTATTGCTTGATTACATAATTTTATTCCGGATAGTTGCACACTTTTGTGCTATTATTCATGATAGTTGCACACATGTGTGTTTTTATTCACGATAGTTGCATTCTTGGATGATTTTATAATGGATAGTTGCATACTTGTATGCTTTTATTCAGCATAGTCGCACGCTTGTGTGCTTTTATTCAGGATAGTTGCACACTTGTGTGTTTTTATTCAGGATAGTCGCACACTTGTGTGCTTTTATTCAGAATAGTTGCACGCTTGTGTGCTTTTATTCAGGATAGTCGCACGCTTGTGTGCTTTAATTCTGCATAGTTGCACGCATGCATGCTTTTATTCAGGATAGTTGCACGCTTGTGTGCTTTTATTCAGGATAGTTGCACATATGTGTGATTTTATTCACGATAGTTGCATTCTTGGATGATTTTATTACGGATAGTTCCATACTTGTATGCTTTTATTCAGCATAGTCGCACGCTTGTGTGCTTTTATTCAGCATAGTTGAACGCTTGTGTGCTTTTATTCAGGATAGTCGCACGCTTGTGTGCTTTTATTCTGGATAGTCGCACGCATGCGTGCTTTTATTCAGGATAGTTGCACGCTTGTGTGCTTTTATTCAGGATAGTTGCACGCTTGATTGCTTTTATTCAGGATAGTTGCACGCTAGTGTACTTTTGTTCAGGATAGTTGCACGCTTGAGTGCTTTTATTCAGGATAGTTGCACGCTTGTGTGCTTTTATTCAGGATAGTCGCACGCTTTCGTGCTTTTATTCAGCATAATTGCACGCTTGTGTGCTTTTATTTAGGATAGATGCACGCTTGTATGCTTTTGTTTAGGATAGTTGCAAGCTTATGTGCATTTATTTAGGATAGTCGCATGCTTGTGTGCATTTATTCAGCATAGTTGCACGCTTGTGTGCATGCGTGCATTTATTCAGGATAGTCGCACGCATGCGTGCTTTTATTAAGGATAGTCGCACGCATGCGTGCTTTTATTCAGGATAGTCGCACGCATGCGTGCTTTTATTCAGGATAGTCGCACGCTTGTGTGCTTTTATTCAGGATAGTCGCACGCTTGTGTGCTTATATTCAGGATAGTCGCACCCTTATGTGCATTTATTTAGGATAGTCGCATGCTTGTGTGCATTTATCCAGGATAGTCGCACGCACGCGTGCTTTTATTCAGGATAGTCGCACGCATGCGTGCTTTTATTCAGGATAGTCGCACGCATATGTGCTTTTATTCAGAATAGTCGCACCCTTGTGTGCTTTTATTCAGTTTAGTCGCACTCTTGTGTGCTCTTATTCAGGATAGTCGCACGATTGTGTGCTTTTATTCAGGATAGTCGCATGCTTGTGTGCTTTTATTCAGGATAGTTGCACGCTTGTGTGCTTTTATTCAGGATAGTTGCACTCATGTGTGATTTTATTCACGATAGTTGCATTCTTGGATGATTTTATTACGGATAGTTGCATACTTGTATGCTTTTATTCAGCATAGTCGCACGCTTGTGTGCTTTTATTCAGGATAGTCGCACGCTTGTGTTCTTTTATTCTGGATAGTCGCACGCATGTGTGCTTTTATTCAGGATAGTTGCATGCTTGTGTGCTTTTATTCAGGATAGTTGCACGCTTGATTGCTTTTATTCAGGATAGTTGCACGCTTGTGTACTTTTATTCAGGATAGTTTCACCCTTGAGTGCTTTTATTCAGGATAGTCGCACGCTTGTGTGCTTTTATTAAGGATAGTCGCACGCTTGTGTGCTTTTATTCAGCATAGTTGCACGCTTGTGTGCTTTTATTTAGGATAGTTGCATGCTTGTGTGCTTTTATTTAGGATAGTTGCAAGCTTCTGTGCTTTTATTCAAGATAGTCGCACACTTGTGTGCTTTTATTTAGGATAGTTGCATGCTTATGTGCTTTAATTCAGGATAGGTGCACGCTTGTGTGCTTTTATTCAGGATAGTCGCACCCTTGTGTGCTTTTATTCAGGATAGTTGCAGGCTTGTGTGCTTTTATTTAGGATAGTCGAACGCTTGTGTGCTTTTATTCAGGATAGTCGCACCCTTGTGTGCTATAATTTAGGATAGTCGCGTGCTTGTATGCATTTATTCAGGATAGTTGCATGCTTGTGTGCTTTAATTCAGGATAGTTGCACGCTTGTGTGCTTTTATTCAGGATAGTTGCATGCTTGTGTGCTTTAATTCAGGATAGTTGCACGCTTGTGTGCTTTTAATCAGGATAGTCGCACCCTTGTGTGCTTTTATTCAGGATAGTTGCACGCTTGTGTGCTTTTATTCAAGATAGTCGCACCCTTGTGTGCTTTAATTTAGGATAGTCACGTGCTTGTGTGCATTTATTCAGGATAGTCGCACGCATGCGTGCTTTTATTGAGGATAGTCGCACGCATGCGTGCTTTTATTCAGGATAGTCGCACGCATGCATGCTTTTATTCAGGATAGTCGCACGCTTGTGTGCTTTTATTCAGGATAGTCGCACGCTTGTGTGCTTATATTCAGGATAGTCGCACCCTTATGTGCATTTATTTAGGATAGTCGCATGCTTGTGTGCATTTATTCAGGATAGTCGCACGCACGCGTGCTTTTATTCATGATAGTCGCACGCATGCGTGCTTTTATTCAGGATAGTGGTACGCATTCGTGCTTTTATTCAGGATTGTCGCACGCTTGTGTGCTTTTATTCAGGATAGTTGCACACTTGTGTGCTTTTATTCAATATAGTCGCACGATTGTGTGCTTTTATTCAGGATAGTCGCAAGCTTGTGTGCTTTTATTCAGGATAGTCGCACGCATGCATGCTTTTATTCAGTATAGTCGCTCGCATGCGTGCTTTTATTCTGGATAGTCACACGCATGCGTGCTTTTATTCAGGATAGTGGCACGCATGCGTGCTTTTATTCAGGATAGTCGCACGCTTGTGTGCTTTTATTCAGGATAGTCGCACCCTTGTGTGCTTTTATTCAGGTTAGTTGCACGCTTGTGTGCTTTTATTCAGGATAGTCGCACGATTGTGTGCTTTTATTTAGGATAGTCGCATGCTTGTGTGCTTTTATTCAGGATAGTCGCATGCATGCGTGCTTATATTCCAGATAGTAGCACGCATGCGTGCTTTTATTCAGGATAGTGGCATGCATGTGTGCTTTTATTCAGGATAGTGGCATGCATGTGTGCTTTTATTCAGGATAGTCGCACGCATGCGTGCTTTTATTCAGGATAGTCGCACGCATATGTGCTTTTATTCAGAATAGTCGCACCCTTGTGTGCTTTTATTCAGGATAGTCGCACTCTTGTGTGCTCTTATTCAGGTTAGTCGCACGATTGTGTGCTTTTATTCAGGATAGTCGCACGCTTGCATGCTTTTATTCAGGATATTCCAACGCTTGCGTGCTTTTATTCAGGATAGTTGCATGCTTGCGTGCTTTTATTCAGGATAATCGCACACTTGCGTGCTTTTATTCAGAATAGTCGCACGCTTGCGTGCTTTTATTCAGGATAGTGGCACGCATGCGTGCTTCTATTCAGGATAGTCGCACGCTTGTGTGCTTTATTCAAGATAGTCGCACGCTTGTGTGCTTTTATTCAGGATAGTTGTAAGCTTGTGTGCTATTATCAGGATAGTTGCATGCTTGTGTTCTTTTATTAAGGATAATTGCGTTATTGTGTTCTTTTATTCAGGATAGTTGCATGCTTCTATGATTTTACTCACGATGGTTGCATTCCTATTTTCTATTGTTTAGGATATTTTCTTTCTTATATGCTTTTATTCAGGATAGTTGCACACTTGTGTGTTATTATTTATGATAGTTGCATGATTGTGTAATTTTATTAAGAATAGTCGCACAAAAGTGCTCAAATATCTTCATATATTCAAAACTTATTTAAAAATTTTTTTTAACCCTTATTACAGAGAGCAAATGTTGAACAAGGAGATAATGAAGAGATTCAAAAAGAAACAGCAATAATTCTCACAGAAAACCTTTCAAAACATGCACCAATAATCAAACGAAGGAAAATTGAAGATGAACAAATGAATCCCAGGAAGGACAATGTTTATAGAAATAATATTAAGGCGTTCATTGAGTTGGTGGAAAACATAAACAAAGATCAACTATTTACAGCACAACATTCAAAATATTTGAAAAAACTGCCGCTCTACAAGTTTATTAACATGATTTTTGATGGGCTCATTTCACCTGCAGAAACCATTAAAAATTCTACAACTTTAGATCTCATCATCAAGAACTACAAGAAGAACTTAAAATATTTTCAGTTTGGTGATATCATGCTAACTTTTACACAAGAAGATGTTGCAGATTTACTAGGTGCTCCAATACAAGGACAGATAATAAAAACAATAGGGAACTTGAAAAAGAACGAGAAGGAAGATGAAGAATATAAATCGTTCATGGAAAGACATTTTAAAGGAGAAGCCTCAGTCAACAAGAAAAATATAAAGAGACAGATTTTTTTGACATTAAAAGAAGACACAGCCGAAGCAAAATTTGATGCAGTGAAGCTTATTCTTCTTTATTTGGCCGCAACATTTCTTCTAACAAACACAAAATACAGCTTACCATGGACCTTGATTCCATATTGTGTATGCAGCCAAAAATTAATGAAAATATCTTGGCCAAAAACCATACACAACCATCTCATAACCCAGGTGGAAAAATACTGTGATACACCACGCAAGATTAATGCTTGTGTGACACTATTGCTGGTACTATTTTGAACTTTTTTGTGTGTTTCTTATTTAATTATTGTTCATTCTAATAATAAATAATTTTTTTTTCAGTGGTGGGTTTGCGAAAAAACCTATGTTCTAAAAAATACAAAGAAAGAATACAGTGATGTATATCCCCTGGCTGCAAAATGGGATATAAAATTGTTGAAGCCAAACATGTTAATAAACATCAAATACACAACTGTAAGTAATATTTAATTTTGAATAATTTTTTAGTGTCATATTAAAAATGTTGCATACAACTATGCAGATATATAGGAATAGTTACATACTTATATGCATCTACTATAAAGAGGTGCATCCATGTATGATTATAATCATAACAATTGCACGCATCTATGTGTCTATTCACAACAGTCAAATTCAGTTTCAGATATTTGTGCATATATTTTGAACAGATGCATCTATGTATTCATCTGTATAAAAAATGCATGGATGTATGCACTTATTTTCTACAAATGCATACTTTACTGCATTTATTTTCAGTATTAGTTGAACATTTGCTCCCTTTGTTTTCAGGAGTCCCAAGGAAAGGATTTAGAACTGTTAGAACAAGCTATTTACAAAGACAAAGAGTACGAAGCGGTTTACCAAAAACGGGTGGAAAATTACACGAGCTTGATAGTAAAGCTACAACAAGAAAATAAACAACTTAAACAGGAAAATTTAAGGTTAAAAAAAAGACTACAAGGACTTGCTGACAGTGATGAATCTAAAGAAGATGAAAGTGAGGAAAATAAGGAGAGTGACGAAAACGCTGATAGTGAGAAAATTAATGAGAGTGAAGAAAGCACTGAGAGTGACGAAAGCACCGAGAGTGATGAAAAGGGAAGAAAAGTACAACTTCGAATAAAAGATGCAAATGCAATTGAAAATGAGGATAATGATGAAAGTGAGGATAATGACAATGAAAGTGAGGATAATGAAGAGGAAGAGGATAATGAGGATAAGACTGAGAATGAAAGTGACAATGAAAGTGAGGCTGAGTATGACGATGAGAGTGAGAATGAAAAGAAGAAAAATGATAATATGAACGATGACAATGAAAGTGAAAATAATGACTAGAGTGAGGATGAAAAGCAGGAAAAGCTTAATATGAACGATGAAAATGAAGATGAGAATAATAATGCCGATGATGATGAGAATAAAAGTGCCGAAGGTGACAAGATTGAAAATGTTGACAGAGATAATGTGGAAAAAGAAAACACTGCAGAAGAAGAAGGAAATGAAGAACCGCAAAAAAATTTAGATATTGGCACGCAAGATAAAGATAAAAAAGCTGATACAAGAAATATTGATCAGATTGATAACATGGAAGTAGATACAGAGAAGAACAATGATGAGGTTGGACAGAAGAAAGAGGAGCCAGAGAAGGAGGCGGAGAAAAAACAGAAAGATGTGGAGAAGAAACAGGAGCCAAAGAAGCCAGAGAAGGAGATGGAAAAAGAAAAGAACGTGGTGGACAAAGAATAGAAGGAGGTGGAGAAAGAACAGAAGGAGGTGGAAAAGGAAAAAGGTAAAAAATAATTATAGTATTCCGATGGTAATAAATAATGAACACATTATTTAGTTTCAAGCAATACAGTATAACAAAATTATTGCATTCTTATGTGCATCTATTACTAATTGTTGCATGCTTGGGTGCATTTGTTCAGAATAGTTCTATGCTTGTTTGCAACTATTCAAAAATAGTTGCATGTTTGTGTGCAGCTATTTTTGAATAGTTGCTTGCTTGTGTGCATCTATTCACTTATTGATGAGATTAATAATACGTAAATAGATAACATGGAAAAGAATAATGATCATAAAATTGATGATGAAAAATCAAAAGACATAAAAGAGCTGGAGAAGAATAATGACAACAGGAAGCAAAAGAAGCTGAAGCTTCAAAATGTTAGAAATCAAAAAGGTAAAAAAAATAAAAATAATTTCTAATGGTAATAATGTTCCAAATAGAAAGTTTCCATCAATACATTGCTGATATCTTATATTATTCTCAGCTGCAGCCCAAAAAAACAGAAAAAAACAGGAACAAACAGAAACCGTGATTGTTGAGGGTTATGAGATGAGAACAACATCAGAAGAAACGAATGTACGAACAAAAATGGACGTCAGGAAATTTAACAATGTTAAGCAACTACCAGAGGATCAAATCCAGAAACTAGAAGCATATTTTTCAAATTCAGACCTGGGGTAAAATTACTTAATAACTTAATTAAATTTTCTAAATGTTTTAATTAAAAATAAAAGTTGTATATATATATGCAATTATTAAGATTAGATGCATAGGTCAGTGCTAATATATTTCTAGAAATTCTCTAAATATATTACATAAATTAGCAGTAGAAGTGCATACCTTAATGGCGACGCAGACATATACATTTTTGGAGTTTCATTGGCTGATTTAATAGCTGGAGGATTCCTTGACTCACAGGTATAGCCGCAGTCAAATTCAGATATAGTATCATATGATGATTATTAGCTGGAAGTTTTCCTTAACATTTACAATCTATTAATTTAAACAGATAATTGACTGGTGTGCACATGAGCTCAACAACGACCATCCAGAAAATCATGTACATCAGAACTATTGCTTCTGTAAGTTTTTATTAATTTTCTAGCAAAATTTTCTTGTAACATCAAAAATTTTGCTCACTAAAATGATTGCAATTACAGGTATTAATTAAGAATGAATCATCAGAAAATAGAGAGTATTTGATAGATAAAAAAGTGCAAACATTCTACAACACAAGCACAAAAATATTGATTCCTATCCACGAGGGAAACCATTTTTCATTGTTAGAATTTATAAAAGACAGTAGAAGATGGATACATTACGATTCCAACAAAAATCGTCGTGAAGGAGGAAATCACCAAAGACTTGCAAGAAATTTTGTATGTAAATTGAAGATAATTGACATTCAAACTAGTATATAAACTGTTATAAATAGTCATATGTATGTGTTTTTTTATACATATACAGAGAATTTACATCAGTGGATTGCTCAAAAAGCTAGAGAACAAGAATTTTCAGAAACATGGACAACTTGAAATTGCTAATTGCCCACAACAAGGCGCCACGTAAGTAAATAAAAATAATTGCATACTTGTATTTACAATTATTTTACACTTGTATGCATACTTGTATTTACAATTATTTACTGATATAGTATGAATATGTGCATACTTGTATGCAGCTTTCTTAAATACTTGCATAATATTAATCATGTTTTACAAATTCTGCAGGGTCGATTGTTGAATGTTCGTTATTAACATGATGAAACAGAGAAGCGAGTACAAAGAAATTGATAAACAGGATGAAATGTACAAGCCTGCGACTATTTATTTACAACGGGCCAAGCTTGCTTACGAACTTCTCAATAGCAAACCTCATAGTTGGACTCCAGAAGAAGACCTGACACAGAACTTTATATTTTCAGATGCAAACAAACCTTCTGCTTAAATTTATGGAAAATGGTCTTTTCACTTCTTGTAAATATTTTGGCTAAAATACACTGATCAAAGTATTGTAAATATTCTGACTAAAGTACAATGTATGAACTACTGGCAAGTGATTATCTAGTTTTCAAGCCGAATCAATGTGTAATTTTTTGTATTGAGTTAAGTTCGTTCAATTTTACTTATATTTCTTACATTACTGTTGCTAATTCAATTAATTGTTAAAAAATCGCATACTATTATGTACATATCCAAAATAGTTGCATACTTATATGCGTATATTTAGAAAACGTGAATTTATGTTCTTTATACCAATTTATTACTCGAATGTATGCATCTAATCATTGTAAATGCAAAATCATATGCTCATATTAAGAAAATCTGAATATATATGTACTATATACAAATTTGTAGCCGGAATGTATGCATCTATATAGCAAAGTTACATACTAAAATGCTAATATTCCAAATAGCAGCATACATGTATGCATATACACAGGAAAAAAAAACTGGCTACTTACATTCATACATAGTATTCACATAAACAATAAACCAAACTTCATCACAAAACACTAAACACAAATTCACAGTATGTATGTGTACTGTATACAAAACTATAGCCTGAATGTATGCATCTATACAGAAAAGTTGCATACTAGAATGCTAAACATTCTAAATAGCAGCATACATGTATGCATATATACAGGAAAACAACAGGTACTTACATTCATTCACAGTATGCATATATACATGTATGCAAAACAGAACACATATATTGACAATAATATTCAAAATACAAAACCAAACTTCAGCGCAGAAACATTAAAATAATAAACCAAAGTTACAAACATAACAGAAATATTCAACTTGGTTACAAACAGTAAACAACAAAACAGAAAAATTCAAACTAGTTACAAACATATCAAAATACTAAACCAATTTGCAATTAGTTTCCTTGTGAAGAACAAGTCCTTTTGTTAAGCCCCAAATTTTTGCATAACCCACATCTAATAGTCTTTGTAAATTCACCAGCAGATTTTAACCTTTTAGAAGACGTTGGACGACCGGGCATTCTTCTACCTTTTGGAGGAGCTATAATTGCATCTTCAATTGCAACATCTTCACCCATAAAGTCTATGATAGGATTGATTGCACGAGAATAAGCTAATCGAAAATAAGAAACTTTGAAGTAATCTTCGATGTAGTCATACACATCCAACTTGTCACAACTTAAAATACATCGTATAGCATGAGAGCAAGGAAAACCATTAATTTGCCACATGTTACAAGAACACACTCGACTATGTAAATCAACGGATTGATGGACCGGAGAATGAACTTCAAACACATATTCACTTGATTTGATAACAAACCACGAAGCTCCTTCCAAATAAAGGTTTCTTAATCGAGTTTCAATCACAGGACATAAAACACTATTCCAAGTAGAAGCAACTTCACGACGGTCAGACATAAGTTTCATTAACTTCATTCTAATTTTATCCAAACAAGCAGTAATTGGTAAATGTCTTTCCTCCAAAATCCATTTGTTAAAACTCTTCGAACAATTAGAAGACATCTCACCATAACGACAACCAGGGAAAAAAAACATTTGCAAACTTCTCAAAAGGAATTCCGCTCAAAAAATTTACCACTTTGGATCCTCCAACATCTCTAAAATTCTTCAATGCAGCATTAAAATCAATCAAATTAGATGCATAAGCAACTCGTGCAAACAAATTTAACAACAACTTCTTGTTTGATTTGGAAAATTCAGATTTTAGAGTAACCTTTAAATTGTTATTCATATGATAAAAACAAGAACCAAGAACTGAATTTGGAAACACTTTTGGAATAGCAACAAGAGTACCAGGATGACGATCAGAAATGAAAACAAATCTTCTACTATCATCCTTAAGAAACTCTTTCAGTTGTTCACAATACCAAATCCAATTGTCTTCATGTAACGACCCAGATTTTCATCCATTGAACTCTGAATATTTAAATTGGTTTAAATATTTTATTTTGAACTATATATACGAATTTATTTATAAAACGAAGTTTGAACGTTAATTTATATATATAATTATAAAACGAGTTCGAAATGGCGCGGTAGTTCGTAATATGGGATTTTGAACTTCAACTGAGGATACAGGATCTGATATAAGTCGGATTTCTGTGAAACAAGAAACGTTGTAACCGTATTGATTATAATTTTCATATGAAAGAGAAAATTCCAGATTTCATGTTATAAATAGAAAGTTATGGTCAAATCAAAATTAGAAATAGTCGCTATGGAAATCGCCATTTAAATATAGGCCTTTAAAATAGCCGTTTTGCAAACGGACTCTGTTTTCGACGAAATCAGTTTCATTGGGACCGTATCGTTAAATTATTATACGGTGGTGAGTGGCGTGGAAAACCGATGTCGTATGTGACCACGGTAGCCATAAACGCTCGTTCAGTGCAATTAAATTAATTCAACTGAATAAAGGGATATTAGAGTGTAACTTGAACAGGCGATCGAATCAGGCCACGAAACCAGTTCCGGTGAGTTCGTAGCGTCGGATATAGTCAGGGTAGGTATATAGTTTGTTATTTTTACAGATCGGCAAATTTGGTGTTCAGAAGGGCAGTGCGGTACGCGCTAAAAACAGTCTACCGGGGCAACAGTCTCAGAATGCGACGAAACTAGTGCCGTTGGGTTCGTATCGAAAAGTTATTGTCGGTGTTCGCAGTTTCAAGTTGTTTTGATTTATCTGGTGATCGTGAAAAATTTAAACGCGTGTCGATTTCTGGTTTTATAAAGGAATTTTTTTCAAACGATGTCGGAATTCAACGAAACTTGTCCCATTGGATTCAGAATACCTTTTTACACCAAGATTAGCCTTTTGATCAGTAAATAGAAGTCGACTGTGGTTAGTTTTATTTGATACTTCACCGTGAAGTTTCATATAACATAATATAATATAAAACTTTACTTTTCCTGTACGTTTAAAACCAGCGTGACAATCTAATCAGACAACCCGTGCTTTACAAGTTTTCAAGACCGTGTTGCTCAAGGAATTACAAACCGTGACCCCCAAGTGTTTGACTCCGTGCATCCCAAGCAAATGATACCGTGCCTTCCAATCCACTTAAAACCGTGGGTGCCAAACAATCTTCCTCTTTAAATACCAAACTTCTCAACATCTCGTACCCTTTCTCAGACAAAAGAAAACGAAAGAAAACCCAAATCAATGTAACACCCCGTGTATTCTATAACCGTGAAAGTCATAAATTAAAGTATAATTAATTTCAAATCAAAGAATTAAGGGAAACGGGATACGCCATTGTGTTCATCTCGGAAAAATACGCGAAATAGAGTCCGAGTTTTCGCAAAACGGATAACGTGTCAAGAAGATATCTTTAAATTAAATATCGCAGCAAAACATGAAAAAAGAAGAAGAATGGGAAACGAATAATGTTTAGCATTGTTCTAGGGTTTGTAAGCAAAAGACTTAGTAGCTCATTTGGTTGGAACACATGACTTGCATACAAGAGGTACAGAGTTCGATCCCCGCCAGCGCTCTATTTTTGATTTAGGGGAATGGCTTAAAATAGCCTAGTGTGAACGCAGTTCAAAAAGTGGTTTAGTGTGAAAATGGGTAATTGGGAAGATAGAGAAAAAAATGAATATATATATAATATATATATATACAATATACGCATATATATATATATATATATATATATATGACGTGTACGCATCATGTAGCGTACGTTGCGCATTTTTGGTTGTCAAGGATGGTTTTTTTTTTTGGCCTTCTCCAATTTTTAATTATGACAAATTAAAGGTAAGAAAATATTTATTCATATATAAATAAATATTTATATATGGGTAATTAATACGGTAAAGGGGAAAATGTATCTATTAAATACGTATTTACGTTTGAATTGGTGAACATTTAATACGCTGAGTCATTTCTGACTCATCGCTGAGTCAATGCTGAGTCATTTCTGACTCATGGCTGAGTCAATAGGATAACTCTATCCTGACTGAACGGTTATGGTCATTTATAGGATTAATTAAACGGCCTAAATTAATCCTAAAATTCTATATATACAACTCAAACCTAACCTAAACTCACACAAAAAAATAAATGAGGCCATCATGCTGCTGAGGAACGACTAGGAGTAGCCACCAATTTGAGAGAAGATTAGGAGGCAAATTCTAAAGCATAAAGCAACTTAAACAAATCAAATCAACGCCTACGTCAAAAGGAGTCGCATCTCCAAATTCCTTAATTGGAGAATTCGCCACACGATTGTAAGTAGAGTATTATTTTGGTATGAATAAATAACTGTGTTGGTTTGTACACTTGATTTGTGGTGATAAGTAATTCATATTTGTGCGTTACTATGATTCTTATCGATTTGGAATATTGTATAACGATTGGATATTCGCAAAGTATGTTATTCATTATAAAAACTACATGTTTGCGGTAGTTTTATGCAAGTATACGTTTGGATATTCGCAAAGTATGTTATTCATTATAAAAACTACATGTTTGCGGTAGTTTTATGCAAGTATACGTTTGGATATTCGCAAAGTATGTAATTCATGTTGAAGCTACATGTATGTAGTTCTTTAATTGAAATTCATGCAAGTTTGTGGTTTTGCTACTATGCCATCATAATGTGTATTTCTGTACAAAAATCATTTTGTGTGTAATTGGAACAAATTTGGGTTATTATAATTCAAATGAAATTATGTTGAAAATTTGGCATCATGATCTATATATTAAGCCATACTTTTGTACTAGAAAACCTCTTTGCGAACTTATGAATATGACTAGGCTATGATTGATATTTTGCATAATTGAAAAACATGTTAGGTCTATATTGTTAACAAGAATTATATGATGACACATGTGGTACATAGCTAGGTTAGATTTAAAATCCCATTTGCAAGTTTGCATGACTAAAGTAAAAATCATGATTTCATGTTTAGAAATATTTATGCCATAAGTATATGTGTGCCATGGTTATGTGAATAGATTTAAAACCATGATTAAGTTGGAATAATTCTAGTTGAACTATACTTTTGTATTAGTAACAAAAGTAAGCACCCTTGTAAACATGTAGTAACCTTATGAACATGATTTGCTTATGTTTGGCATTATGCCTAAAGAAAAATATAGGTTTATGTTGTAGTTAAGACTATGTGTCAATAATGATATCCAATTTAGATTCTAACTTAACTACAAGTTTACATGCTTTGATTCATGTCACTTATGCTTTATGACCAAAGTATACGTTGCTACTATGCAAGTACACCAGTTTCTATTTTGTAGTTCCAACGTTATGTTGCAAGTTCATGCGTTCACATTCCCCTTTTTGTGTATGTAATCACGCTTTAAGCCTCCCTTTTTCACGTGGCTAAGTTGGGCTTAAAAAGGCTAAGCCCAACATATATATATATATATATAATAAACGAGCGTATTAAACGAGGGAAAATAGCGTTGGGCCAAAGTAATTAATGAATGAAAAACATAAAGCAAAGGGGCCCAAATTCAAGTATGGGTTGGGCCCATGATTGGTGTAAACCTTTACACCATTAGCTTAAACTGGTTTTTAATAATGGGCCGCAAATATTTACATATAAGAAAATAAAGAAGAAAGAAAAAATATGTAAATGTAGAAAATACGATGTGTTTAACCCGAGGTTGGATTGAGTTGTGATGTAAACCTGCCCGGAACCGCCCGGCTGTCCAGTAGTCACAACAATACCTATCCAATGTGGGTGGTTAAACATGGAGCCCAATAAGGACCCGAGGTTAGACTGAGTTGTGGCGTAAGACTGCCCGGAACCAACCGGCAACAGGCAGCCACAACAATACCTGTCTAATGTGAGAGGTCTAGGCTTTAATAAGACAATTAAGGCTGAGTCAGGATTGTTAGGATTAAGTGAACTAAAGACTTAATCAAAATGGAACATGCTAAACTAAACAGACTGATTTGGGGGTTAGGTTTATAAAACACTTAACCAACTTAGCATGTTGGCCAGAAATAGAAAACCTAGTAGCGGGGGGGACCCTTTTCAGTAGTAACCCTATAAGGTGTATCATGATACCCTGAAACTAGGCAGGGTGGGGCACGATTACTGGGCTGATTGTAAGAGGTCAAATCGACGGCGGTGGTGCAGCAGTGTAGGTTCTAACGGGGTGTGGGCGTGCACTCACTCCGGCGCAGAAAAATAAGGCACTGGGCACCAGTAGCATACCTGTGCATTCTAGGGTTGTGTCGGGCCGCCGCTATGGGACTTGATACACCCCATGGTGGGACCAGCATACGTAACTACAACATCGGGGGCCGTAAGACACATGTAACTATGCGAGTAGGAGCCGATCATCATAGAATGGATCACTTCACCCTGATTATGGGGTGCCCGTCGGGAACTAGTTTTTATGGGTTCAAAGATTAATATGGGGTACGATAGTATATTCGACCCTAGACAACTTAACTAAGTTTACAGTGCTTTCCCACTTCTTGTTTTTACTTATCGTACCCAGTTCTTTATTCATAGGCTGAATAGTCCTAGACTTACTCAGGCTTTATGTCTGACTCTACTTTTCTTTCGTCTTCTTTTCTTCCGTTTCCCCCCCCCCCCAGGTCCACAGGGAGGGAATACTGCAGCTTGACCAGCCTTCATATCCAGCTTGAAGAGAAAGAATGTATTGCTTGGACCTTTTCGTTTGAACTATGTCTTTGGACAACAACTATGGGACTTTTGCAGTTTATTTATGTTTTCTTCATGCTTCTTTAAAATAATGTAATCAAGACAGTTATGAAGGTGTTATGTTTTTTTTGAAAGGATGTAAGACAATCATGGTGATGTTGTTGTACCACGTATTTACTTTTATGAAATAAAAGTTGCTGCTTTTCTGCTGTTCACAAATATGTGTTCTTATATCTGTCTTGTATATCTGTGACTTATACTTATAAACCTCCACCAAAATTAGGGCATTCCCTTTGAGAGTGACACTAACGGAGGTGGGGTGTTTCAATCATTCTTTTCCAAAGGCCACCGAAATCAACAGACAAATTCACTACAACCTTATAACAACCCAAAATCAAATTGTAATGGTTCCATTTGCAGATCGATTTGCTTTGTTGGGTTCGGTATGTCTTTCCATTCGATGGGAGTTCACAGCGCCTCTAGGGCCGAACTCTTTTGGAATTTCGTGATCATCTTTGAAGGACGCCATCGTAATCATGGTGGGAAGGAGGAGGTGCGGTCTGTGTTGCAGATATTGGAGAGGAGGATGGTACGGAGATCCGGCGAAGGGGGGAAGTGGGTCGCTAAGTTCGGCCATGGCTTATGAGAGGAGCGTGGTTTCTATTTTAAGGGGAGAAGAGCGATTAATCTGGGCTGAAAATAGGTGATGAAACTAAAAGTGTGAGGGAAGGACCACAGTTGGTTGCCTTGTGAAGTGGGTATCCAAAATATAGGAGAAGCATTTTTAAAACAAGTGGGAGAAGAACTGTAGCAACCTTTTAATAGTGACAGTGGGTATTAGCGATTAGTAATGGGTACTGTTTGGGTATGAAGGGGTTGCGTTGCTGAAGTGTAGTGAAGGCAATAATGGTGCGGTGACAGTAACTGAGGGAAGAAGGGGTATCGGGATGATTGGCGTAAGCAAGTGGTGAGTAGGTGTTTTGAAATAAAGTGATACAAGAGGGAGCGTGGTGAAGTAATAAGTAAGCAGGTTTACTGTTCAAAAAAATGATTAGGGGATTTTGTTATTTCTGAATCACTGGTTTAGTGGGATAAGGTAAATTGCCACTTTGCAAAAGGATGGATAGCAAATATGATGAACGGCAAACCTGAAATTCGTGATTCAATCTTTGATGGAACGGCCACACTTTTGGGTTAAGGTAAAGTAATTTAAAATAAATAAATATGGGATGGTAGTTAGATTTTATAATTTTTAAATCTTGTAAAATATATAATTTGACCGCTCATTATCAGAATCAAATGAAAGTGTTCACGTCGAAATCATAGCGAGGTGATCTACATCGTAGAACTGACTCCGCTGAGAACGGAGCTACCGGAGTTTTGTGATGAAATCAATCGTCGACTTGATTTTAACGAAAATAAAAGCAGAATCGTCACTGCAAAACGAAGGTGAGTAATCTCACTAAACTCTACTTTGTTTATATTTTTATATAAACGAGTTTTAAAATAATTCTTTACTGTGTGATGGTCGCTTGGTTGAAATGGTTGATAAGATTGATATTACAATCGTTGATCGATTATTTGACCTGATATTTCATTTTGATGTGAAACAATATTATTGATGTTGATTAACATCTGTGGATGCAGGGAAACAGGTCGGAGGAACCCAACTGGGTTCCTCAACATTTATTTTGTTATTTTTCATATGTTCTGATATATGATGTGATATAGAATCTGTTATTGATTGTGTGTGTTTGGATGATGTTTAATCCTTTTGATTTGGTATTGTAAATACCACATGAAATACTGGAAAGTAAAAAGGGAATTTTCAAAGTGTATTTTGAAAATAAAATGGTTATATGAAATCAGTGGATTTTATACAAGAGGAAATATTTATGTGAAATAAATATAATTATAAAAGGTAATATTTTGAAAAATAGAATAAAATTAGGAAAGGAATTATTTATAAAATAATTAGAATTATATAAATGAAATATTTATATAAAATAAATAGAATTTTATAAATGAAATATTTATATGAAATAAAGAGAATTGTAAAGGGAAGTATTTGTAAAAACATTTACAATAGAATTGAAAAGAAAATAGAAAGGCAAACATTTGTAAACATTTACAAATGGAATTGGGAAGAGGGATATTTGTAAAACAATTTACAAATAAAATGTAAAGGGGAATATTTGTAAAATATTTACAAATAGAATTAATAGAAATAATTATTTGAAAAATAAATAAAGTTGTAAAAGAAATCATTTATTTAGAAAATAAATGGAATTATATAAAGGAAATATTTATATAATAAAATATGGACAAATTGAAAAGGAGATATTTGTAATTAAATAGAGTTAGTCAAAAAGGAATTTATCGAATTTCACTTATTCGAAGTAGAATATAATTTACTCGAGAAGAGAAATCGAATATAGTTCATGCGGAGTGAGTTAAATCGAATATAGTTATTCGAAGGAGTGGATTATCGAATATGGTTTATTCGAAGAGGATTATCAAATATGTTATTCGAAGAAAAGGACTAGGTAGGCAATTAAAATTGAAAGGTAATTTCATAATGTGAAGGAAAGATGTTTTAGAAGTCAGGGACTTGGAAAACAGCGTGCTGTTGCTATAATATATGATTTGTTAATCTAAACAGCAATTATAGCGCTGTCGTTATAATATAGTCTTTGAACAGCGATTATAACGCTGTTGTTATAAATTAATGTCTTGGAAAATTTAAAACAGCGATTATAACGCTGTTGCTACAATAAGTGTTCAATAATTCTAAACAGCGATTGTAACGCTGTCGTTAAAAGTAATGTTTTATAAATCAAATACAGCGATTATAACGCTACCGTTATAATCAATGTTTTCCCATAAAAGAAGTTGATGCTTAGATTGAATCTAAGAGTTGCGTAAGCAATGTTTCATTAGAAGTAGTGAGCTCTAACTATTTCAAAGTTAAGAATGTCGTTCAGTTAAGGTCTGAGAGGTAATTATACCCCAACTTGACTAACTGCATTATTGACGGAGAAATGGTTAAGGCTCGATAGCAAGGGTTGGTTAGTGATATCGTTAGTTAACGAATGATTTATGATTTGAGTTATAATAACGATGTTATAACATCAGTTAATTCAAAGGATTTAGAAATGTTTTCTAACTGGAGTAAAAGATATTTTCTCAATAAAGGAATTACATATATTGGAAATGTTTCCCTATAATCAAGAGAGAAAATAGAGCTTTGAAAGAACACGAAATGTGGAAAATGGGAATTGGAAATGATAATGTAATAAAGAACTAATATAAAAAGGGCCCAGTGTTGTTTGATGCTTGATTGATAGAATTTCCACTTGGAAATAGGACCGTTGATTGTATGGATGTTTCTTTGATAGTTAAATCACCGACTATCAAAGTTTTTTTTTTTTATATACCTCCGTTGTCAATATGGAGAGACCGGGATCAGATTTGATATCTGAAAACCACTCCGTATTGGCGTAAGCGTTATGAAGCAACTTATGCTGAAGAAAATTGAAGACGGAGTTATGCAAGGGCTATCCTGTTTACGGGATAGTGCCTTCGGTTTGTCCAGACCCAGGACAACTTGTATGGACGAGTGTCTGACAGAGTATTTCCAAAGGGGGTTACGTACGTTGATTCCTTCAAACGTACGAAGTTGGTGGCATAGAAGGGAGACTTCTTTAGCCTAACAATCTGAGTATTTTTGTGGGAATCAATTAGTGATTTCCGATGGATCTGACGATGTGGCATTCAAAGTGAATGATGGCCAGATGTTCTGGAAGATAACTCATACCTCAAGCCTCACAACCCGGAATTTGACAAAAATCGGGCAAGCAGCATGGCTATGTGGGTCGCGCCCATTAGGATGTATAACCACCTATCTAGAGAAATTCCTTTTGCTTCTTAAATCTATCGATGCTGTCCCTTTTCGGGAGGCGGTTGCTGATCCCAACCGTCGGTGGTATACATTCGATACACTCAAGCGAAATGAGTGGTCGGTCATGTGTGGGCCGGGTTGCAAGATGTTCTTGTTGAACCCAGTGTATTCTTCTCTAGAGATACACTATCGGAAGGTGGTTCCATACCTTGTCATGTTGGAAATCCAATCTCCAATAAGCGCCATGCGGTTTTTGATTCAATATTATATATGGAGCGTGAGATGCAAGCGTTCCTCTAGATTCTATTTATTTGATGTAGACATTATTATAATATCACTGGATTTGATATCAAAAATATTTTGGTTATCGTAAGGTAAAAACCATCCGTGTTTATGTGTGGATCGGTCTTACGATTATCTTTTCCTTCGAAAGGATTTTGAAAGTTAAACAAGTGGTTGGAGTTTACTCACACCAGTCCCATGACTGACCCAGAGTTTATTTTGTTTGTTTTCCCTAAACTCTTGGGTGCCCAAATTTGTACGGGCAGTCAAGTAGTCGGGATTTTTCAGATTCACTTGGAGGAGCTCGAAGCAGGAGGCTTCACCAGTTAGCTATAGACTAATATATTTTCCGCTGTGTGCTATGTTGTATTTGGAAACAGGAGTTTATAACTGTTCCAGAAATAGTCGTATGCTCTGATGATGGTATGTATATACAAATACTGATTTGTGCTTCAATGTTTATGTTATCTAATATATTTTATTCGTTCCGCTGTGAGTTTGGTGTTCTTCATTTTTTTCTTCTATTCTAATATTTATTTCTTTCTATTTCTCATCCTCTAACTTTTTCTAATAATGATTCGTATTTCTGTGCAATTTGGGTTGGACGTGTGGTGTTATTAGTCGACTCAAAGTGTATGGAAGTTCGGGTCGTTTCATTTGGTATTAGAGCTGAAGGTTGAGTAGTAACCTTGGCTCTATGGCGTAACTCAATAGAGATGGGGTTAGTAATACCCTAGATTGGGTTTGAGTGTATATATATATGAGGGAGCGTATTTGTAGATTTGATATAAAATTGTTTTATATTGTGTTGGCTGGTTTGTTGAGTGGCTTATGAATTCTGGTCGATACAGGATGTACAACTGTATCGATAGGTGTTTCTAAACTCTCGAACAAAGTAATTCGACACAGTATTGTTTTAAAGTGGGTAAATGAAATAAATTTACCCAAAAAAAAAACTATTTTGGTATAAAAGAAATAATTTCTGAATTTTTATGTATGGATGTATGGATTGTTATTACAATCAAATGGAATTATAAAATATTGAAACAGTTATATATAACCAAATATAACTTGTATATGGGAAATATACATAAATAAGATGAACTGAAATTAAATTCAAACCAGAATTAGAATTCGAATTCCGGGAGTTTAGAAATATTTTCTGAAGTATTTTAAAGGTAATATAGCATTACTTGAAGGTATTTTTGAATGAGAATGATTTTTAATGAGTTTGAAAGTGATTAAGCACTGAAACCACTTCAGTGGCGAGAAAATAATTCTGATAATGGACTGCAACATTATCGGTATTCATTTTCATGTTTCTGAGTGACGGATTGCTACCAGGGTAATTTAGGAATGAAAAGAAAAGAAAAAAAATTGTTTAAAAAGGAAATGATGATTTAGAAATTCAAATGTTTTGAATTGAGTTGATTATAAATATGTGTATAAATATATATATGATTTCAAACTAATTTGAAATAAAACCCGGGAATTTGAATTCTGAAATTTTTTAACTTGAAAAAGTTGAATAGATTGAAAATGGTCAAAATGTATCAAATGAATTGGGATTTAACTTAAGTTAAATAAAACTGGATTGAATTAGAAGTAATCCCGAATGAAATTAAGTATAGAGATGTTGAAATTCGAAATATTAAAATAGATTCGACTTATACTAAACAAGTTGAATACTTATATTGTATGTCGTTAATTGGAGTTAAGTTATTTTTGAGCCCAAGCAGAATAAGAGGGTTGACTTTGGAAAATAGAACTCAGTTTGGATTAGTGAATAGAAGTGATCCAATCAGAAGATAAAGATCAAAGGTTGGATTGATTTCAAACCAACTGGAAATGGATATATGTATGCTGAGCAGAATGGAAGAAAGTGCAAGAGATAGAATTATGCCCGACAAAAAGGTACATGTTTACAATATTACTTGGGTTTGATGATTTTTTGAGTCTATGGGCAAGCCGCTTGGCTTTTTGATTTTCTTTTGGATTGGAGAAGGCCTAGAAAGGCGAGTTGTGGTTGAGCCGATTGAGTCGTGCAGAGGAGATGCTGCTGAATTTTTTTCAGAATTTAAAGTGTTAGAAAATGTTCAGAATTTTTGAAAATTTTCGTTAATAAGAATAAATTAATATTTTAATTATAATAAATTGGTCCAGTTAAATTGAAGTTAAGAATTGAACAAAAAGGAATTTTGGACCTTGTTAATAGGGAATGTAGCATCTTTTCCTACCATTAGCAATTTCGAGGACGAAATTATTTTAAGGGGGAAGGAATGTAACGACCCAGATTTTCAGCCATTGAACTCTGAATATTTAAATTGGTTTAAATATTTTATTTTGAACTATATATACGAATTTATTTATAAAACGAAGTTTGAACGTTAATTTATATATATAATTATAAAACGAGTTCGAAATGGCGCGGTAGTTCGTAATATGGGATTTTGAACTTCAACTGAGGATACAGGATCTGATATAAGTCGGATTTCTGTGAAACAAGAAACGTTGGAACCGCATTGATTATAATTTTCATATGAAATAGAAAATTCCAGATTTCATGTTATAAATAGAAAGTTATGGTCAAATCAAAATTTGAAATAGTCGCTATGGAAATCGCCATTTAAATATAGGCCTTTAAAATAGCCGTTTTGCAAACGGACTCTGTTTTCGACGAAATCAGTTTCATTGGGACCGTATCGTTAAATTATTATACGGTGGTGAGTGGCGTGGAAAACCGATGTCGTATGTGACCACGGTAGCCGTAAACGCTCGTTCAGTGCAATTAAATTAATTCAACTGAATAAAGGGATATTAGAGTGTAACTTGAACAGGCGATCGAATCAGGCCACGAAACCAGTTCCGGTGAGTTCGTAGCGTCGGATATAGTCAGGGTAGGTATATAGTTTGTTATTTTTAGAGATCGGCAAATTTGGTGTTCAGAAGGGCAGTGCGGTACGCGCCAAAAACAGTCTACCGGGGCAACAGTCTCAGAATGCGACGAAACTAGTGCCGTTGGGTTCGTATCGAAAAGTTATTGTCGGTGTTCGCAGTTTCAAGTTGTTTTGATTTATCTGGTGATCGTGAAAATTTTAAACGCGTGTTGATTTCTGGTTTTATAAAGGAATTTTTTTTCAAACGATGTCGGAATTCAACGAAACTTGTCCCATTGGATTCAGAATACCTTTTTACACCAAGATTAGCCTTTTTATCAGTAAACAGAAGTCGACCGTGGTTAGTTTTATTTGATACTTCACCGTGAAGTTTCATATAACATAATATAATATAAAACTTTACTTTTCCTGTACGTTTAAAACCAGCGTGACAATCTAATCAGACAACCCGTGCTTTACAAGTTTTCAAGACCGTGTTGCTCAAGGAATTACAAACTGTGACCCCCAAGTGTTTGACTCCGTGCATCCCAAGCAAATGATATCGTGCCTTCCAATCCACTTAAAACCGTGGGTGCCAAACAATCTTCCTCTTTAAATACCAAACTTCTCAACATCTCGTACCCTTTCTCAGACAAAAGAAAACGAAAGAAAACCCAAATCATTCTTTTCCAAAGGCCACCGAAATCAACAGACAAATTCACTACAACCTTATAACAACCCAAAATCAAATTGTAATGGTTCCATTTGCAGATCGGTTTGCTTCGTTGGGTTCGGTATGTCTTTCCGTTCGATGGGAGTTCACAGCGCCTCTAGGGCCGAACTCTTTTGGAATTTCGTGATCATCTTTGAAGGACGCCATCGTAATCATGGTGGGAAGGAGGAGGTGCGGTCTGTGTTGCAGATATTGGAGAGGAGGATGGTACGGAGATCCGGCGAAGGGCGGAAGTGGGTCGCTAAGTTCGGCCATGGCTTATGAGAGGAGCGTGGTTTCTATTTTAAGGGGAGAAGAGCAATTAATCTGGGCTGAAAATAGGTGATGAAACTAAAAGTGTGAGGGAAGGACCACGGTTGGTTGCCTTGTGAAGTGGGTATCCAAAATATAGGAGAAGATTTTTAAAACAAGTGGGAGAAGAACTGTAGCAACCTTTTAATAGTGACAGTGGGTATTAGCGATTAGTAATGGGTACGGTTTGGGTATGAAGGGGTTGCGTTGCTGAAGTGTAGTGAAGGCAATGATGGTGCGGTGACAGTAACTGAGGGAAGAAGGGGTATTGGGATGATTGGCGTAAGCAAGTGGTGAGTAGGTGTTTTGAAATAAAGTGATACAAGAGGGAGCGTGGTGAAGTAATAAGTAAGCAGTTTTACTGTTCAAAAAAATGATTAGGGGATTTTGTTATTTCTGAATCACTGGTTTAGTGGGATAAGGTAAATTGCCACTTTGCAAAAGGATGGATAGCAAATATGATGAACGACAAACCTGAAATTCGTGATTCAATCTTTGATGGAACGGCCACACTTTTGGGTTAAGGTAAAGTAATTTAAAATAAATAAATATGGGATGGTAGTTAGATTTTATAATTTTTAAATCTTGTAAAATATATAATTTGACCGCTCATTATCAGAATCAAATGAAAGTGTTCACGTCGAAATCATAGCGAGGTGATCTACATCGTAGAACTGACTCCGCTGAGAACGGAGCTACCGGAGTTTTGTGATGAAATCAATCGTCGGCTTGATTTTAACGAAAATAAAAGCAGAATCGTCACTGCAAAACGAAGGTGAGTAATCTCACTAAACTCTGCTTTGTTTATATTTTTATATAAACGAGTTTTGAAATAATTCTTTACTGTGTGATGGTCGCTTGGTTGAAATGGTTGATAAGATTGATTGATATGATTACAATCGTTGATCGATTATTTGACCTGATATTTCATTTTGATGTGAAACAATATTATTGATGTTGATTAACATCTGTGGATGCAGGGAAACAGGTCGGAGGAACCCAACTGGGTTCCTCAACATTTATTTTGTTATTTTTCATATGTTCTGATATATGATGTGATATAGAATCTGTTATTGATTGTGTGTGTTTGGATGATGTTTGATCCTTTTGATTTGGTATTGTAAATACCACATGAAATACTGGAAAGTAAAAAGGGAATTTTCAAAGTGTATTTTGAAAATAAAATGGTTATATGAAATCAGTGGATTTTATATAAGAGGAAATATTTATGTGAAATAAATATTATTATAAAAGGTAATATTTTGAAAAATAGAATAAAATTAGGAAAGGGATTATTTATAAAATAATTAGAATTATACAAATGAAATATTTATATAAAATAAATAGAATTTTATATATGAAATATTTATATGAAATAAAGAGAATTGTAAAGGGAAGTATTTGTAAAAACATTTACAATAGAATTGAAAAGAAAATAGAAAGGCAAACATTTGTAAACATTTACAAATGGAATTGGGAAGAGGGATATTTGTAAAACAATTTACAAATAAAATGTAAAGGGGAATATTTGTAAAATATTTACAAATAGAATTAATAGAAATAATTATTTGGAAAATAAATAAAGTTGTAAAAGAAATCATTTATTTAGAAAATAAATGGAATTATATAAAGGAAATATTTATATAATAAAATATGGACAAATTGAAAAGGAGATATTTGTAATTAAATAGAGTTAGTCAAAAAGGAATTTATCGAATATCACTTATTCGAAGTAGAATATAGTTTACTCGAGAAGAGAAATCGAATATAGTTCATGCGGAGTGAGTTAAATCGAATATAGTTATTCGAAGGAGTGGATTATCGAATATGGTTTATTCGAAGAGGATTATCAAATATGTTATTCGAAGAAAAGGACTAGGTAGGCAATTAAAATTGAAAGGTAATTTCAGAATGTGAAGGAAAGATGTTTTAGAAGTCAGGGACTTGGAAAACAGCGTTTTTGCTGTTGCTATAATATATGATTTGTTAATCTAAACAGTAGTTATAGCGCTGTCGTTATAATATAGTCTTTGAACAGCGATTATAACGCTGTTGTTATAAATTAATGTCTTGGAAAATTTAAAACAGCGATTATAATGCTATTGCTACAATAAGTGTTCAATAATTCTAAACAGCGATTGTAACGCTGTCGTTAAAAGTAATGTTTTATAAATCAAAAACATTGATTATAACGCTACCGTTATAATCAATGTTTTCCCATAAAAGAAGTTGATGCTTAGATTGAATCTAAGAGTTGCGTAAGCAATGTTTCATTAGAAGTAGTGAGCTCTAACTATTTCAAAGTTAAGAATGTCGTTCTGTTAAGGTCTGAGAGGTAATTATACCCCAACTTGACTGACTGCATTATTGACGGAGAAATGGTTAAGGCTCGATAGCAAGGGTTGGTTAGTGATATCATTAGTTAACGAATGATTTATGATTTGAGTTATAATAACGATGTTATAACATCAGTTAATTCAAAGGATTTAGAAATGTTTTCTAACTGGAGTAAAAGATATTTTCTCAATAAAGGAATTACATATATTGGAAATGTTTCCCAATAATCAAGAGAGAAAATAGAGCTTTGAAAGAACACGAAAGGTGGAAAATGGGAATTGGAAATGATAATGTAATAAAGAAATAATATAAAAAGGGCCCAGTGTTGTTTGATGCTTGATTGATAGAATTTCCACTTGGAAATAGGACCGTTGATTGTATGGATGTTTCTTTGATAGTTAAATCACCGACTATCAAAGTTTTTTTTTTTATATACCTCCGTTGTCAATATGGAGAGACCGGGATCAGATTTGATATCTGAAAACCACTCCGTATTGGCGTAAGCGTTATGAAGAAACTTATGCTGAAGAAAATTGAAGACGGAGTTATGCAAGGGCTATCCTGTTTACGGGATAGTGCCTTCGGTTTGTCCAGACCCAGGACAACTTGTATGGACGAGTGTCTGACAGAGTATTTCCAAAGGGGGTTACGTACGTTGATTCCTTCAAACGTACGAAGTTGGTGGCATAGAAGGGAGACTTCTTTAGCCTAACAATCTGAGTATTTTTGTGGGAATCAATTAGTGATTTCCGATGGATCTGACGATGTGGCATTCAAAGTGAATGATGGCCAGATGTTCTGGAAGATAATTCATACCTCAAGCCTCACAACCCGGAATTTGACAAAAATCGGGCAGGCAGCATGGCTATGTGGGTCGCACCCATTAGGATGTATAACCACCTATCTAGAGAAATTCCTTTTTCTTCTTAAATCTATCGATGCTGTCCCTTTTCGGGAGGCGGTTGCTGATCCCAACCGTCGGTGGTATACATTTGATACACTCAAGCGAAATGAGGGTCGGTCATGTGTGGGCCGGGTTGCAAGATGTTCTTGTTGAACCCAGTGTATTCGTCTCTAGAGATACACTATCGGAAGGTGGTTCCATACCTTGTCATGTTGGAAATCCAATCTCCAATAAGCGCCATGCGGTTTTTGATTCAATATTATATATGGAGCGTGAGATGCAAGCGTTCCTCTAGATTCTATTTATTTGATGTAGACATTATTATAATATCACTGGATTTGATATCAAAAATATTTTGGTTATCGTAAGGTAAAAACCATCCGTGTTTATGTGTGGATCGGTCTTACGATTATCTTTTCCTTCGAAAGGATTTTGAAAGTTAAACAAGTGGTTGGAGTTTACTCACACCAGTCCCATGACTGACCCAGAGTTTATTTTGTTTGTTTTCCCTAAACTCTTGGGTGCCCAAATTTGTACGGGCAGTCAAGTAGTCGGGATTTTTCAGATTCACTTGGAGGAGCTCGAAGCAGGAGGCTTCACCAGTTAGCTATAGACTATTATATTTTCCGTTGTGTGCTATGTTGTATTTGGAAACAGGAGTTTATAACTGTTCCAGAAATAGCCGTATGCTCTGATGATGGTATGTATATACAAATACTGATTTGTGCTTCAAAGTTTATGTTATCTAATATATTTTATTCGTTCCGCTGTGAGTTTGGTGTTCTTCGTTTTTTTCTTCTATTCTAATATTTCTTTCTTTCTATTTCTCATCCTCTAACTTTTTCTAATAATGATTCGTATTTCTGTGCAATTTGGGTTGGACGTGTGCTGTTATTAGTCGACTCAAAGTGTACGGAAGTTCGGGTCGTTTCACTTCATCTTCCCCAGACACAATAGCAATTGCTAAAGGAAAAAAACCTGTTGACAGAAACAAACATATTATCAAACAAAAAATAAAATCAGCAACAATTATAAATAATTTTTGCAAATTTTTAGATCAGTTGCATTATTGTGAATTCCAAATAATAACATACTTGAATGCAAATTTACAAAACAGATGCATACAAGTATGCACTTATTCAGAACAGATGCATGCAAATGAATGCATGTATATATGCACTTATTCAGAACAGATGCATGCAAGTATGCACATATTCAGAATATATGCATGCAAATGAATGCATGTATTCATAATATTTACATACTTCTATGAATGTATTAAGAATAGCTGCATAATTGTATGCATACATATAGAAGATTATTATATCCCTATGCATTCATCCAGAATAGTTGCATACATGAATGCATATAATAAATATAACTGCATACTTTTATGCATACACATACAGTTATAAACTGACAAAGCACCATACCTTCATTTCCATTTTTACCAGTAGCAGCCATCAAACAACCTTGAGCTCTTCCTTTCATAAAAGTAGCATCAACAAAAATTAAAGGACGACAATATTGAAATCCATGTGCACAAGCTTCGAAACCAATAAAAACCCTTTCAAATTGACGTGTATCATCATTACACTCCAACACAACTTTACTCCTAGGATTAGTAGTAACAACAGCATCACAAAATGACTGCAAATGATGATAAGACATTATATCGCTTCCATGTAACTCTTCTAATGCCAACTTCTTCCCACTATAAGCATAGTAATACTTCAAAATAACATTATACTCGGTTTGAACCAAATTAATAATATCCTTGGTCTTCATTAATGGATTAGAATGAATATGATCATAAACTAACAACTTAATGAATTTGCTGGATACAACAGGATTGTTTATATCATGAATTCCAGCACCACAAGTATGATCAGGTTGAAATCTCTTTAAAACAAAATAGCCAGGAAGATTGAACATAACAGAAGCATGAATCCTAAAAGTACAATTTTGCTTAGAACAAACAGCTGTAACTCTTTCCTTGTCATTCTTAACCAAATTAAGCTTGTATCCAGTCTTCATACTATACATCATCATATACAACCTAAATTCAGTAACACCTCCTGGAAATTCCTGGCCAACACCAGAAAAAACAGGTTGATTCAAATCACTTCTCAACAATTGTTTCAATTGATTGTTTGAATCACATGTACTAGAAAAAGAAGAATCACTACCACAAGAAACATCATCTGACCTAGCATTGTTAACTGACGAACTACTACGATTGACCTCAATAAAAAAAACCAAATAATCCTCTTGATTATGTGCAGCCAACAATAGAATAGATCGAAGATCAGAATTACTTTGAATATTCCTTCTCAAGCTATCTCTAATGTGATACAATTCAAATGACAATGGACTTAAATTGTAACGACCCAAGAGATTTTCGACTCCGAAAATCGACACAAAACCCAGCGTCGACTGTTCAGACATCGAAAATACCGGACCATTAATAGAAAGAAGTTAGAGGATGAGATAGAAAAGATAGAACTAATAGAATAGGAGAAGAAGAAGAAGAACACAGCTGAACATAATCAGAGTAAACACGAATCTCACAGCGGAACGAATAAAATATATTATATAACATAACTTTGAAATACAAAACTGTATTGTATATACATACCATTATCAGAGTACAATACATCATATCACAGCGGAAATAGTCTCTAAATACTAACGGTGAAGCCTTCTACTTTTAGCTCCTTCAAGCGTATCTGTAAAAGCCTGAAACACTTGACTGCCCGTACAAATTTGGGCACCCAAGAGTTTAGGGAAAATAAACAAAATAAACTCTGGGTCAGTCATGGGACTGGTGTGAGTAAATTCCAACCATACGGTTTAACTTTGAAAATCCTTTTTGAAACAAAAAGGATAATAGTAAGACCAACCCACACATAAACATGGACGGCTTTTACCTTACTATAACCCAAAATATTTTTGATATCAAAATCCAGTGATATTATAATAATGTCTAATCAAATAAATAACCAAATAGTAGAACGCTTGCATCTCACGCTCTACATACACAGTATAAAATCAAAACCCGCAGGGCGCTTATTGGAGATTGGATTCCAACTATGACAAGGTATGGGACCACCTTCCGATAATGTATCTCTAGAGGCGAATACACCTGGGTTCAACAAGAACATCTTGTAACCCGGCCCACACATGACCGACCACTCATTTCGCTTGAGTGTATCGAATGTATATCACCAACGGTTGGACTCAAACCACCGTTCCCGAATGGGCAGAATCGATAGATTTAGAAACAAAAGGAATTTCTCTAGATAGGTGATTATACACCCTAATGGGTGCGACCCACATAGCCATGCTGCCTGCCCGATTTTTGTCATTTCCCGATTGTGAGGCTAGAGGCTACGTCTACCTTTTAGAACATCTGGCCATCATACACTTTGAATGCCACATCGTCAAACCCGTCAAATCACTAGTTGATCTTCCCAACAATATTACGGGTATACAAGCTAAGAGAAACGAATTTCTCCGCCACCAGACGTAATATCTTGAAAAGATCGTCTTAGGTGATCTTCGAAGAATACGCTGTCAGGCATTCATCCATACAAGTTGTCCTGGGTCTGGACAAACAGAAAACACCATTCTGAATAGGACGACCCTTGCATTTCACTCCGTCTTCAATTGTCTTCAGCATAATCTAATTCGCAGCGCTTATGCCTATACGGAGTGGTTTCAGATAGTATATCCAACCGGTCTCCCCGTATAAACAACGAGGGTCAAAACACTTCGATAGTCGGTTATTTAACTATCGAAGTAAAACAAATATTCAATCAAATGTATAACTATCATCACACTACCATGGGCACTTTTATTTAACATCCATCATCGTCGAATTATAGTTCCCATTTCTAATAGTGTTATTTAACTCCAATCATATTTCCAACACCGAAATGATGTCATCATTTTCTGAAACGATTCTCCACCACTCGTTCTTATATTCCTTTGGAAAATCATCGCTACTTATTACTTTAGAATAAGCGGATTTCAAAACAACTGTTTACATTCCCTAGGGAGTAGTGCTATATACAAAAATCACGCTTAAGCTTGGCCAACAGCGTTAATTTAACGCTATAGTTCAAAACTCGTCATACGCTGTGATATTTCCCCTTTTATAACAGATCTCGACATAACAGTCACGCTTAAGCCTAGTCAACAGCGTTGTTTTATCGCTGTAGTTCAAATACTTGAAATACGCTGCTATATTCCACCTTATACTGATCTTGACATCTCTTACCGTTACAAAAATCTTGATATCTCTTTTCGTTACAAAAGTCTTGATATCTCTTTATGTTACAAAATATTGACATCTCTTTCTGTTACAAAATATTAACATCTCCTTCTGTTACAAAAAAATCTTAAAATCTCTTTTTGTTACAAAACAAATACCATCCCTCGATAATTGTGAAGCCGTTCAAGTTGGGGTATTTTAATTACCTCTCAGACCTTGATCGACGACGTTCTTACCTTAGAATAGATATAAGTTTGTAACTCTAACCCCTTATACTTTAAAATCAGTATCCGTGCGTCTTGCTATATTTTAAATATGGTTTTATGACGCCATACCTTTATTTTTAAAACTCGGTCATTTACATTAGCTTCAACTTCCTTGTTCAAAACCATTTTAAACATTTCCTCCGCTTCGCCTTTCTTAGACAAATCTCCTTTTAAACATTCCTCTTCGCTTTGTCTCCTTTAGACAAATTCCTTATACTTTAAAATCTTATTAAATCAACTATTCGTCAATTTTATTACATTAGATAAATCAACCCAATCTAACTTAATTAAATAACCAATTATTGATCAAAACAGTTTGCTTGGTAAATATTTAGCCATGCTTAACCCACTAATCAACTCTAACAAAGCTTTTCATTTTGAATACATAACATTTATTTATTCAAATAATTTCACTTGTATCGATTACTATAGAAAAATAATTTATTTCTAAATAATCTCATTTACTATTAAATAAACAATAATCGATTCTAACAAATCTTAATTAATATGAAATCAACCATAATCCATTTGTATGTATCTCATTTACTTGTTCTTAAAACAATAAATACTTGTTATTAATCATCAAGTTCATCTCCGCCCACATACTTATTAATCTTATCAATATAAGAATCTACTTACCAAATCATTTAGTAAGTATGGTGAAACACGTGCTTCGCACACGGTGGGATTTGGTAAAACAATAGCGGTTAAAACAAATGATACATTTACGGTTGGTTGTTGCCACTTCCTTAAGCGATATCGTCTATTGGTTAAATCAAAATAACGTTTGAAATTTCCCTTCAACGCTAATATCAACACAAGGTTTCAAATGTCATTTGGGTTCAAACAGTGCATCCATATAAAACAAACAGTGCATATAAATATTGAGGAATCCGGTTGGATTCCTCCAACCGGTTTCCTGCATCCACCGATGTTAGTCAACAATTAACACTGGTTCCATCCTAGGGAATATTAAAATCGATGAAATCAGTATCCAACCGGTGATGTGTACATATGTAACGATATGTAATATTTCAATCAATTTAACCATAATTTGCCTAAACAACCATCTCACAGCATTCAACCATTATTTAAAATATAAATAAAATATTTTAAATAAAAAGAGAGTTAGTGAATTTACTCACCTTGGCGCGTTAACCGTTAAATAACGATTTGCGTTAGTTGATTAAACCAGGCGTTCTGCTTTTGCCCGAAATTCCAACACTTTTGCTTCATTTCGTTCTAGCTCGTATGCGTTAGCTTCGCTTCGCGGTTGCGAACACAACGACCCTGGTTTTACCAAATTCGTCCTTCTCCACGCTTTTTAATAATCCATCAAAACAGGACGCTCCCCTTGTAAATGAAGAACTTCACCATCGATTTGCGTTTCTTTTATCCGATACACACGCTATCATCTCGAATCAAACTTCACCACAGCAAATCATAGTCTGAACGCTTTATCGTTGAACAAATATACGTTGCACCGTTCATCTTTGCGCGCAACTTCAGTACCATATCTCCCCTTCTCAAATTTCCATGTAGCGCAAGTACATGTTATACTTATAGCTTCATACAGTATACCTTCCCTAACCGCCCTTCCTTCCATGATGGCGAACCAGACCCAATACGGCTTCATGCAACTGAAAACCGTAGGAAACATCCTCTACAGCATCTTTCTTCTACCATGTAATTCCATGCCAGTGACTCCCAGATGTTTTAGATGATCAACTTCTACCATGTACAGGACGCGAGCTTCAATACGTTTCCATTCCTATTGCCGAACTTTGGACCTTCACTCTTTGCGTCGAGATGTTTTCCCATACATTTCAGATTTGATCCCCTCCACTGCTTCATCACCAAAGCATCCCCCTGCGCACAACTCCTCCCCTTGCTTCATGTAAAAGCCCATCACCGAACCCTCACCTTCCACAATGCACTCACAAGCCTCCTCCTCCTTTTTCTTCACGTGTACACCACTTGGACCAACGTTATTCCCCCACTTCACATGGATCTCATACTACAACAGTATCTTCATATTTCCCTTCCTTCCATTTGCAATCCCATTTTTTTGTTTACTGCGGTTGCATGCTTGTGTCTGCTACTCTCCCTTCCAAGCCTGTTCGGCTACTACTTCATCTACATGATGCTCTACGTTCCCTTTTGCTTTTAAAAGGTTTGAGTGTTATAAATATCATAGCAAAGGAGTTTTATTTATTTTCATGGTGACTTAGAGTTTCTGATTTAAAAAGAAAGCACAAGGCTTGCGTTTTATATTGGTCAGGTGCCTTGGGTGCAAAGGAATGGGGATTAATAGAACTATAGGTTAGGTTTGCTGTTCTTTCGACAAGTTCTTTTCAGCTCGAAACACTATGCTGCATTGTAGGGGAAGGACAGCTATGTGTTTCCTTTGGCATGAACTCTTGATGTGGTAACAGTGTATGCATGTATAGCTCCTGTACGATGATGTTTTAAATAATGCTTTTTACACGGTTTCAACCGTCATTTGAGTGTCCTTTACTTTATGTGTTGTTTGATATTATTATAGGCTAAACATTTTTCTTTTGTTTTCAAGTTTTAGATGATTCAACCCTGTGTGCATCGAGTTAAATGTTTATATGCTTCAATGCCATTTAACGTTCAATAACTTGTTATTGAATTTATCACCGGGTACCCTATGGCATACGAATTCTGTTTCGGTCACGGACGGCTATCGACCGAAATAAAAATATAGTCGTGTCCAACGATGAGCCACGATCCCAAAAATATAATAATATCGGTAGTTTAACTTTTATTTTGAAACCCCAAAATATCCATATAGGGTGCAAAATACTCCAAATAAAAAGTTGCGTATTTAATTAATTAAAAATTACAGTAAAATTCTAAAAATTAAATTATCGCTGCGCCTCAAAAGAACTTTGTCCAGATTTGCAACCGATATCTAGTTATATCAAATAAACTGTTATGGTCGATAAACCGTTCTATAGCGACTTTTCGAATATTTGATTTTGACATATCTTGCAATCTATACGACGAAATCTCAATATTTCACTTCTGTTAGAAAGATACAATTCAACGGATTCCAACGTTTCTTGTTTCGAAGAAATCCGACTAATAACGGGTCCTGTATGCTCAGTTGAAGTTCAGAACGTTAAATTACGAACTGCAGCGTCGTTATGAGCTCGATTATATTTAATATATATTTTTATACGCTCAACTTCGTTTTAGTTAATATTTAAATCTACTTATATTAAGAATTCAATATTTAAACTGATTTAAATATTCAATTACGGACCGGTAAAAATGCGGGACATTACATTCCTTCCCCCTTAAAATAATTTCGTCCTCGAAATTGCTAAGCTTGGAAAAATGCTACAGTCTCTGTTGTAAACAGGTTAAAAATCTTTTTGGTTTACTTCATAATTTCAGTTCCAACTGAACTGATCAAAATATTAATTCCCTTCTTTGTAACAAAAATTTTCAAAATTCTGAAAATTTTCTAACATTTTAATTTTCGGAGAATTTCGTCAATCTCTCCGCTGCACGGTTCATTCGGTACTACTACCACACGCCACTCTGGGCCTTCTCCCTTTATCGGGCATCTAACTTTCTCGCTTCCATTTGCAATCCATTCAGCATACCCGAATGCATCTCCAACTGATCTCCAGTCAGTTTATTCTAAATCAATAATTCTCTTACATCCCAACTCAAATTTCTTTTTCAAACTCCAGTTCAATTCCAATTCCAAATAATCAAATTTCCAAACCAAGTTCGGTTCCATCCCCAATCTCAATTCACAACTCAACTATTTTGCCAAGTCAAATCCTTATTCTAGTACGTTTCCACTTACTTGGCTTCAATTCAACTCCACTTTTATTTGGCTTCTCTAAATTCTCTGTTTATTTACTTCATAAATAAATTTTAAATTTCAGAATTCAAATTCCTGGGGTTTTTATTTCAAATCAGTTTGAAATCATATATATTCACAACATAGCAATTCAAAACATTTGAATTTCTGAACAACATATTTCAAAACAAAATCTTTGGTAGTAATCTGTCACTTAGAACTCGAAAACAAACACTGATAATGCGGCCGTCACTATCAGAATTTATTTTCCATTGATCAAAGTGAGTTTAATACTATATCACTTTCAAAACTCATATTCAAATACTTTTATTTGAAATTTACTTCAAAAATATCTTTTCGAAACTTGGATAATAATTCAAAATTTCCCCAGGATCTTAAAATTCCATATATTTAATTCAAATTTCATTTACAAACATTTTCATACTTCGGAATTTTTATTCCAATTCTGGTTTCAATTTCAGATTCAGTTCATCTGATTTTACATATTATATTTATAAAATATTTCGATTGGTTATTTATTTAACCAATTCAATTATAAATCTTATTCGATCATAAGTTCACCCAACACATTCAATATATATTAGATAATTCCAATATATATGTTTCTTTACATCAAAATATATTTCGAGTAATATTATCTCATTTACTCTCTTTCAAAACAATACTATGTCGAAATTCTCTATCCAAGCGTTTATAAATCCCTATCGACCTCGTCAGCTAAACGCGTCGATCTGGAATTCATATACCACTCAACAGATCAATCAACACAATATAAACAATTTCATATTAAATCTACAAATACGCGCTCATATATATACACTCAAACTCAATCTAGAGTATTACTAACTCCATCTCTATTGAGTCACGCCACAGAGCCAAGGTAATCACTTAACCTTATGCTCTGATACCACTGTAACGACCCAAGAGATTTTCGACTCCGAAAATCGACACAAAACCCAGCGTCGACTGTTCAGACATCGAAAATACCGGACCATTAATAGAAAGAAGTTAGAGGATGAGATAGAAAAGATAGAACTAATAGAATAGGAGAAGAAGAAGAAGAACACAGCTGAACATAATCAGAGTAAACACGAATCTCACAGCGGAACGAATAAAATATATTATATAACATAACTTTGAAATACAAAACTGTATTGTATATACATACCATTATCAGAGTACAATACATCATATCACAGCGGAAATAGTCTCTAAATACTAACGGTGAAGCCTTCTGCTTTTAGCTCCTTCAAGCGTATCTGTAAAAGCCTGAAACACTTGACTGCCCGTACAAATTTGGGCACCCAAGAGTTTAGGGAAAATAAACAAAATAAACTCTGGGTCAGTCATGGGACTGGTGTGAGTAAATTCCAACCATACGGTTTAACTTTGAAAATCCTTTTTGAAACAAAAAGGATAATAGTAAGACCAACCCACACATAAACATGGACGGCTTTTACCTTACTATAACCCAAAATATTTTTGATATCAAAATCCAGTGATATTATAATAATGTCTAATCAAATAAATAACCAAATAGTAGAACGCTTGCATCTCACGCTCTACATACACAGTATAAAATCAAAACCCGCAGGGCGCTTATTGGAGATTGGATTCCAACTATGACAAGGTATGGGACCACCTTCCGATAATGTATCTCTAGAGGCGAATACACCTGGGTTCAACAAGAACATCTTGTAACCCGGCCCACACATGACCGACCACTCATTTCGCTTGAGTGTATCGAATGTATATCACCAACGGTTGGACTCAAACCACCGTTCCCGAATGGGCAGAATCGATAGATTTAGAAACAAAAGGAATTTCTCTAGATAGGTGATTATACACCCTAATGGGTGCGACCCACATAGCCATGCTGCCTGCCCGATTTTTGTCATTTCCCGGTTGTGAGGCTAGAGGCTACGTCTACCTTTTAGAACATCTGGCCATCATACACTTTGAATGCCACATCGTCAAACCCGTCAAATCACTAGTTGATCTTCCCAACAATATTACGGCTATACAAGCTAAGAGAAACGAATTTCTCCGCCACCAGACGTAATATCTTGAAAAGATCGTCTTAGGTGATCTTCGAAGAATACGCTGTCAGGCATTCATCCATACAAGTTGTCCTGGGTTTGGACAAACAGAAAACACCATTCTGAATAGGACGACCCTTGCATTTCACTCCGTCTTCAATTGTCTTCAGCATAATCTAATTCGCAGCGCTTATGCCTATACGGAGTAGTTTCAGATAGTATATCCAACCGGTCTCCCCGTATAAACAACGAGGGTCAAAACACTTCGATAGTCGGTTATTTAACTATCGAAGTAAAACAAATATTCAATCAAATGTATAACTATCATCACACTACCATGGGCACTTTTATTTAACATCCATCATCGTCGAATTATAGTTCCCATTTCTAATAGTGTTATTTAACTCCAATCATATTTCCAACACCGAAATGATGTCATCATTTTCTGAAACGATTCTCCACCACTCGTTCTTATATTCCTTTGGAAAATCATCGCTACTTATTACTTTAGAATAAGCGGATTTCAAAACAACTGTTTACATTCCCTAGGGAGTAGTGCTATATACAAAAATCACGCTTAAGCTTGGCCAACAGCGTTAATTTAACGCTATAGTTCAAAATTCGTCATACGCTGTGATATTTCCCCTTTTATAACAGATCTCGACATAACAGTCACGCTTAAGCCTAGTCAACAGCGTTGTTTTATCGCTGTAGTTCAAATACTTGAAATACGCTGCTATATTCCACCTTATACTGATCTTGGCATCTCTTACCGTTACAAAAATCTTGATATCTCTTTTCGTTACAAAAGTCTTGATATCTCTTTATGTTACAAAATATTGACATCTCTTTTTGTTACAAAATATTAACATCTCCTTCTGTTACAAAAAAATCTTAACATCTCTTTTTGTTACAAAACAAATACCATCCCTCGATAATTGTGAAGCCGTTCAAGTTGGGGTATTTTAATTACCTCTCAGACCTTGATCGACGACGTTCTTACCTTAGAATAGATATAAGTTTGTAACTCTAACCCCTTATACTTTAAAATCAGTATCCGTGCGTCTTGCTATATTTTAAATATGGTTTTATGACGCCATACCCATATTTTTAAAACTCGGTCATTTACATTAGCTTCAACTTCCTTGTTCAAAACCATTTTAAACATTTCCTCCGCTTCGCCTTTCTTAGACAAATCTCCTTTTAAACATTCCTCTTCGCTTTGTCTCCTTTAGACAAATTCCTTATACTTTAAAATCTTATTAAATCAACTATTCGTCAATTTTATTACATTAGATAAATCAACCCAATCTAACTCAATTAAATAACCAATTATTGATCAAAACAGTTTGCTTGGTAAATATTTAGCCATGCTTAACCCACTAATCAACTCTAACAAAGCTTTTCATTTTGAATACATAACATTTATTTATTCAAATAATTTCACTTGTATCGATTACTATAGAAAAATAATTTATTTCTAAATAATCTCATTTACTATTAAATAAACAATAATCGATTCTAACAAATCTTAATTAATATGAAATCAACCATAATCCATTTGTATGTATCTCATTTACTTGTTCTTAAAACAATAAATACTTGTTATTAATCATCAAGTTCATCTCCGCCCACATACTTATTAATCTTATCAATATAAGAATCTACTTACCAAATCATTTAGTGAGTATGGTGAAACACGTGCTTCGCACACGGTGGGATTTGGTAAAACAATAGCGGTTAAAACAAATGATACATTTACGGTTGGTTGTTGCCACTTCCTTAAGCGATATCGTCTATTGGTTAAATCAAAATAACGTTTGAAATTTCCCTTCAACGCTAATATCAACACAAGGTTTCAAATGTCATTTGGGTTCAAACAGTGCATCCATATAAAACAAACAGTGCATATAAATATTGAGGAATCCGGTTGGATTCCTCCAACCGGTTTCCTGCATCCACCGATGTTAGTCAACAATTAACACTGGTTCCATCCTAGGGAATATTAAAATCGATGAAATCAGTATCCAACCGGTGATGTGTACATATGTAACGATATGTAATATTTCAATCAATTTAACCATAATTTGCCTAAACAACCATCTCACAGCATTCAACCATTATTTAAAATATAAATAAAATATTTTAAATAAAAAGAGAGTTAGTGAATTTACTCACCTTGGCGCGTTAACCGTTAAATAACGATTTGCGTTAGTTGATTAAACCAGGCGTTCTGCTTTTGCCCGAAATTCCAACACTTTTGCTTCATTTCGTTCTAGCTCGTATGCATTAGCTTCGCTTCGCGGTTGCGAACACAACGACCCTGGTTTTACCAAATTCGTCCTTCTCCACGCTTTTTAATAATCCATCAAAACAGGCCGCTCCCCTTGTAAATGAAGAACTTCACCATCGATTTGCGTTTCTTTTATCCGATACACACGCCATCATCTCGAATCAAACTTCACCCCAGCAAATCATAGTCTGAACGCTTTATCGTTGAACAAATATACGTTGCACCGTTCATCTTTGCGCGCAACTTCAGTACCATATCTCCCCTTCTCAAATTTCCATGTAGCGCAAGTACATGTTATACTTATAGCTTCATACAGTATACCTTCCCTAACCGCCCTTCCTTCCATGATGGCGAACCAGACCCAATACGGCTTCATGCAACTGAAAACCGTAGGAAACATCCTCTACAGCATCTTTCTTCTACCATGTAATTCCATGCCAGTGACTCCCAGATGTTTTAGATGATCAACTTCTACCATGTACAGGACGCGAGCTTCAATACGTTTCCATTCCTATTGCCGAACTTTGGACCTTCACTCTTTGCGTCGAGATGTTTTCCCATACATTTCAGATTTGTTCCCCTCCACTGCTTCATCACCAAAGCATCCCCCTGCGCACAACTCCTTCCCTTGCTTCATGTAAAAGCCCATCACCGAACCCTCACCTTCCACAATGCACTCACAAGCCTCCTCCTCCTTTTTCTTCACGTGTACACCACTTGGACCAACGTTATTCCCCCACTTCACATGGATCTCATACTACAACAGTATCTTCATATTTCCCTTCCTTCCATTTGCAATCCCATTTTTTTGTTTACTGCGGTTGCATGCTTGTGTCTGCTACTCTCCCTTCCAAGCCTGTTCGGCTACTACTTCATCTACATGATGCTCTACGTTCCCTTTTGCTTTTAAAAGGTTTGAGTGTTATAAATATCATAGCAAAGGAGTTTTATTTATTTTCATGGTGACTTAGAGTTTCTGATTTAAAAAGAAAGCACAAGGCTTGCGTTTTATATTGGTCAGGTGCCTTGGGTGCAAAGGAATAGGGATTAATAGAACTATAGGTTAGGTTTGTTGTTCTTTCGACAAGTTCTTTTCAGCTCGAAACACTATGCTGCATTGTAGGGGAAGGACAGATATGTGTTTCCTTTGGCATGAACTCTTGATGTGGTAACAGTGTATGCATGTATAGCTCCTGTACGATGATGTTTTAAATAATGCTTTTTACACGGTTTCAACCGTCATTTGAGTGTCCTTTACTTTATGTGTTGTTTGATATTATTATAGGCTAAACATTTTTCTTTTGTTTTCAAGTTTTAGATGATTCAACCCTGTGTGCATCGAGTTAAATGTTTATATGCTTCAATGCCATTTAACGTTCAATAACTTGTTATTGAATTTATCACCGGGTACCCTATGGCATACGAATTCTGTTTTGGTCACGGACGGCTATCGACCGAAATAAAAATACAGTCGTGTCCAACGATGAGCCACGATCCCAAAAATATAATAATATCGGTAGTTTAACTTTTATTTTGAAACCCCAAAATATCCATATAGGGTGCAAAATACTCCAAATAAAAAGTTGCGTATTTAATTAATTAAAAATTACAGTAAAATTCTAAAAATTAAATTATCGATGCGCCTCAAAAGAACTTTGTCCAGATTTGCAACCGATATCTAGTTATATCAAATAAACTGTTATGGTCGATAAACCGTTCTATAGCGACTTTTCGAATATTTGATTTTGACATATCTTGCAATCTATACGACGAAATCTCAATATTTCACTTCTGTTAGAAAGATACAATTCAACGGATTCCAACGTTTCTTGTTTCGAAGAAATCCGACTAATAACGGGTCCTGTATGCTCAGTTGAAGTTCAGAACGTTAAATTACGAACTGCAGCGTCGTTATGAGCTCGATTATATTTAATATATATTTTTATACGCTCAACTTCGTTTTAGTTAATATTTAAATCTACTTATATTAAGAATTCAATATTTAAACTGATTTAAATATTCAATTACGGACTGGTAAAAATGCGGGACATTACATAAATCAATCCATTTACCACAAACAGCATCTCTCACAATATCAACAGTACTATCAAAATAAAGACGTATAGAAAAGCTATCATTCCCAAACTTCAACAAGACCAATACACCAACATTAGCAGGAACACTGTTATACAAAGAAGAGAATTATTAATAAACCTTATCAGCATTAATCAAATAAAACTACACACACGTTTGCAGCATATTATAATTATATGCATACATGTACACATATATCCAGAATATCAGCATACTTTTATGCAACTGTTAATAATAGTTGTATTACATATATTCAGAATAGTTGCATATCTGTATGAACATATAGGGAACAATTGCATATCTGTATGCGCATATTCAAATTAGAAGCGAACAATTTTATCCACTATTTAAGAAAAGTTGCATATTTATATGCACATATACAAAATAGTTGCATACTTATATGCACATATTCAGGACAATTGCATACATTTGTTATCCAAAATACAAAATAGTTTCATACTTGTAAGCACATAATAAAAATATTAGCATACTTGTATGCACAGTTGTACAAATGTATTGAAATTTAATCTCACAAAAGAAGCCTTACAAATAATAATAAATACATCAAAACAAATCGAAAATAATAATAACACACGTATGAAAAAAAAGAAGAAGCGCAAATTACCTTGAAGATGAAACATTCATTATATCTCTCAATCGCTGAAGAAATCGAATATTAGATTCTTCAACAAATCGCAATTAGATCGAATATTGAATCTCAGAAAAAAAACACTGACGACAACAACATTAAATCCACTAAAATATTCTCTCTAAATAATAGCCGTATGAATCAAATCCATGAAGCCGCCATGAAAAGAAAAATGCGTTAATTTGATCAAGGGTATTTGTGGAAAAAGAATACCCGAAAAAAAAATAGGGATGCGAAAAGTATAATTTAAAGCGGGAGGATTACATGTTAATTAACTTTAATTTTAGGGATGTGTGCCTAATTTTCACTATAATATATATATATATAAATTCTACACCGACCTTTCTAAAAATTGAATTGGCCATAACTTTTGATTTCCGCTATGAAATTTCAATTTTTTTAGATTCGTTAGAAAGATATGATTAAACAAATTTAAATATTTCTGGTTTCACTCAATTCTGATTTATACTGAATCCTGTACATTCAGTTAAAGTTCAAAATCAAATTTTAAAACTACCGCGCCATTTCTAACTCCTTTTATATATAAATTAAATTTATTCGTTTTAACTTTGATTAAAATAAATTCTAGCCATTATTATTAATAATAAACTATATTATGTCCTCAAAATTCATTAAAATTTTCTAAAATAAAAATTTAAATTGGTTCAGAATTTGCGGGTTGTTACAATAAAGGAATACAATGCCAGACATACCATCCATTGACAAGTCCTTTCTGGGTTTGAACGAAATTGGAGGCACCTTATTCCTCGCCCCATATGTCTAATACAGGAGAGAAGCGCTCGCATATCCGGTCAATCTCCAAGTACGTTTTGACGATCACCACTTAGGTGTATAGCCCAATTAAGACGTCTGTAATCATCCAAACGATGTGAAGATCTCCGGTCTTCAACAACCGTTTTCATCTTCGACTCTTGGTCATTGTATTAATTATCCAGAATGGGTTAAACCCAGTCTTTCTGAATAATTCGCGTATTTTATAATCAAGTGCTATAAAAACACGTTATACGCCTTATTCCAATTCATAATATCATTTAATAAAATATTCACATTATTCGGGAAAGGTTCCTATTAATTTTATCAAAGATAAACTTTTTTAAATTTATTCTTTAATCTTCCTTTGGTTATCCATTTCAAAAGATTTTATTAACTAGTCGGGATTATCGAACCTTGTCGAAGTAATCATTTATTTATATTTATTATCCCATTCCCAACCTATTCATCCCATGCAGCAAAACTAGTCGCACTCCATATGTAACACCCACAGTGTTATCGTTAAATTTAATTACCATTTCACGTTTATCTCTAATTAAAGAATTAAACTATCACCTGGAGTAAAACTGTTCGTACTCCATTCTCGATCATTTCATGAATTCGGTAAATTAAATTATCTAATTCCCATTTCAATCTATTAGATATTTAGTAAAAATCTGATTTGGTTTTAATATCAAAAATCATTACTTTATGATTATTCAAATTTAGGAAATAAATCTTTATCTTTAACTGGGTTAAAGAACTAATGTCATTTAAAACACAGTTCACGATAAACCCAAATCATCTTCCATTAACTATGGAATCTTCACGGAAAACAGATTAATATATAATCGATATAAATTTTCGTATCAAACAAATAATATAAATGGAATAACGGCAAGGCCTTTTTAAATTCCATATATAGTAATGGTCTTCATTCATAGAAGCTTATCTCGATTATTATTAAATCGAATTCCCTTCAATTCCAATTTATTCTACTAAGTTGGAAAACTTTACTTTGGAAAAATTCTCATTTAAATCATAATAAAAGATTTATAAATTCCATTTAAATCTCAATGAAAGATTTATAAATTCCATTTAAATCTTAATAAAAGATTTATAAATTCCATTTAAATATTAATAAAAGATTTATAAATTCCACTTAAATCTTAATAAAAGATTTATAAATTCCAAATTATATTTTCAGTGTTAATTGGGATTAAAGAACAAATGTCGTTTAAAACATAGTTCACGATAAACCCACAATCAACTTTCATTTCAATTCTAATTAAACATTAATTAATTAGTAAACTTTTCAAAATCTTAATTATAGGATTTATTCTTTTTACACGGGGTTTAAGAATAGTCTTATTTAAGACACCATTCACGACAAACCCAAAATCCAACTTATTTTATTTAATTCCAAATAAATATTAATTAATTGGAAAACTCCATTAAATCTTAATTAAAGATTTATTCTAGTTAATAACTAGTTTATTTCGATAAACATATATTTTTATTTTTTTAAATATGGAATATTTCATCCAAATTCTTTCCATATTATTAGTTATTATTTTAGGTAATTTTTCCATAATTTTAATAATTTTATTAAGGCCCATACAGTCGGTTTTTAATAATGGCCATTGAATTGCATCCATAGCGACCTTTCTCAAACTTGAATTGGACATAATTCCAAATCCAACCATTAGATTTCAAACTTCTTACATTCATTGGAAAGATCTTTTCGATAAAAACCTAACAATTCCTGTTTTAGGGGAATCTGACGGTTGGATCTCCCGTTACTCCAATTTGAAGTTAATGGTCGAAATTCGCGAACGGTCGCTGCGCGCCGCGTTCTATTCAGGCCATTAAATATATATATATATATATATATATATAATATTATATATATTTCGTCGATTTCGAACTAAAACTTATTTTGTAAATCGTTTATATATTTGATTTAAAACGATTCCAACTTCATTTTCAATTTTATATCAAAATTGAATATTCTATATTTGTATCACATTAAAATGATAATGTTTTCAAAATATTAAATTTTGAAATCACTTTTTTTCGATATTCATTATAAAATGAATAAAATCGATCGATAAAAAGGGTGTTTAACTACATAACTATTTTTATTGTTCAAAAATTTTATTTTATACATGAATATTTTATTCACTTCATTAACATGTTAAAAATAATATTTTTAATGTACAAAAATATAATTCAACAAATGATTAATTAATTTTCATTAACATGTTAAAGATGACATTTTTAATGTACAAAAATATAATTTAGTAATTGATTAATTCATTTTCCTTAACATGTTAAAGGTGACACTTTTAATGTACATGAATATAATTCAGCAAATGATTAATTCATTTTCCTTAACATGTTAAAGGTGACATTTGTAATGAACAAAAATATAATTCAGCAAATGATTAATTCGTTTTCCTTAACATGTTAAAGGTGACATTTTTCATGTACAAAAATATAATTCAGCAAATGATTATTTTATTTATTTATACAAACATTGAAAATGTGATTTTTATTGTTCAAACATTTTATTTTAAAATATTCTTTATTTTTAAAGATTCTTTATTTTAAAAATACTCTATATTTTTAAAATATTTTGTATTTTAAAATGTCCTTTTATTTTAAAATGTTCTTTTATTTCAGAATTAGAATGCGACTCAATCAATTACCATATAATTTCAGTTATATTGATTTCATACATCGCATGTATGCTACAATAATGATAAATAATCATCCAACAATCCATTCACATTCAGAGTGAAATTTACAACTGTGTGAGAATTAAAATAAATAAATAACGCTCATCACAGACTATCAATCCATCGATTGACATACAACTAAATATTGGGACTAGTGTATGACAAATATCATCCCAATACCCGTGTGGGGTTTTCAAACAACAACAGTTTATTTATATAAATTATGGGTTAACAAATTTAACCAATTCTAATTCGGTTTGAATTATTTTTCTGATTATCAAATTTATAGTTTTTAAATTACAAATAAATATTTATAATCTAATTTCAACTTCCGCATTAATGTTAACATTATTTTTAACACGTTAATCATTTCAACATCACAAACAACACATAAACAGTCCAAACAAATAATCATGGTTTGTACAATAAATTGTGTCGGGTGCTACAAAGCACCGTCTACATCCTAATATATATTTAACTGTAAAATAAATAGAGTGAGAAGGAGTTCTCACCTTTGGTTTCCACTCCATCATTCTTTAACTATACGGTTTGGATTCTATTCGCTTCCAGTCTGTTTCATGCGGTATATATATTAAAAATCATATTTTTGATACGATGCTCTTTATAAATAAAAATCACTTTTTTATTCAAAGAGATTTCATATAAAAATCATTTTTTTTATTCGCTACATATATAAAAATCATATTTTTATACTAAAGTTATTTATAATAAAAATCCTATTTTTAAAACAATGCTTATATAAAAATTCAAATTTAAAAATTCACATTTTTAACATAAAGTTATTTTGTATAAAAATCACATTTTTACAATAATGTCTATATTTTTAAAAATTCACATTTTGATATATATTGTTAATTTTTTCTTTAAAATCATGCTTTTATCTTAAACCTATATATATATATATATATATATATATATATATATATATATATATATATAAACACCATATTTTTATTTCAAAGTTGTTTATATATAAAAACCCTATTTTAAACTAATGTTATACATATTTAAAATAAATCCATACCATTATATATTTTAAAAATAATGTTTGCATTTAGAAATGAACTTTTAGACAATGTATTTATTTCTTTAAAAAAATATTATTATTTTTCAGCTATTTTATATTTAAAACAATACATTTTTGCTTACAAAATAAACTAAAGTAATTACAAAAAAAATAGGCTCACTGTTATATTTTCTGTTCTGGTTAGTTTTGAAATGTAGATCTCTTTGTTACGAATCCAACGCATCTGAAATTGTTCAATTTCGTGTCCGTTTGCCAAAGTTACAGTCTTTTAAAATTTAATTACATAATTAAAAGAATTATATATTTAATTAGACTAATTATTTACACTTAAAAGCAATGTTGATTACAATTGTCTTCCTCGTTACTGTCTATAACGTGAAAACCCATACTTCGACATGAACATCCACCCGTCACTCCTCCTACAAGCCACCAGAAGCCGATCGCCTACCACCACTCAATGCGCCGGGGCGCCACCACCTCACTCCTTCAACGTCCAGTTCGAAGCACCCACGACGCCCCAGATCGAGTCCAAACGATGGCGGTTTCCGCCCCTACATCGTACACCACGCTCCACTAAAACACATCATAGCCGTCCAACGTGTAGATCTCATTTCTCTCATATTTACAGTAGAAAATTTCGGTTATCATTGCTTGGATTAGGGGATTTTGGGGATCGAGTTTTGGAGCAAATCGGCCATTCAAGAACATGGCGGCGACTGTGTTTGTATTGGACCTAGGGTTTGGCTAAAGGGGATATTTATAATTAATATTTTATAATTTTTTATTCTATTAATTTCAAAAATACATGCCTACCGATACAAACTCCAAATCAAACACAATGACTGTCGCCCCTAGCCAATTACCCCCATTCCGGACATAATGGAATATGTTTCGTAACCCAATTCGATAATTTCGAATAGTTTTTATCAAATTAAAATATGAATCAATGTATATTAAATTTGAATGTACATTTTAATTTACCGGAGCCATGTACTAACTCCAAAAATTACAGAAAAATTATATCTAGCTTTGTTTCAATGAAACTGGCCTAACAAATCAAGTTTCACCGAATTTGGAGACCGTTCGAAAAAATGGTCATTTTCTGGTCGATCCAATTCAAGTAAATTGACAAAACACGTTTATATTTACTGTGCTCACATATTAGTTCCAAAAATTATGGAATTTGGAATCGTGCAATAATTTGACATTCCGAATCCAATTATAGTGGTTTCGTCGAAAATCGAGGTCGTTTGCAAATTGGCTATTTTTAAGGGCTATATATTATATTAGAATATATATAATTTCTACAGCGACTTTTCTAAATTTTTAACTGGCCATAACTTTTTATTCCCGCTATGAATTTCATTTTTTCACATCCATTAGAAAGATATTTTTAAACAGATTTAAATATTTTTGGTTTTACTTAAATCCGATTTATTTTGAATCCTGTATATTCAGTCAAAGTTCAAAACCAAATTTTCAAACTACAGAGCTATTTCTAACTCCTTATATAATTAAAATAAATATATACGTTGTAACTTCGATTTAAATAAATTTTTAGTCGTTATTATTTAAAATAAATCATTTTAATTATTCAAAATCCATTAAAATAACAAAAATAAAAATTTAAATTGGTTCTGAAAATCCGTGTTGTTACAATTTGTCTACATGTTTTCTACATTGCATACGACAAATAAAAAGAAGTATTTATTTGCATAACATGTTTTACATTTCTAATGTATAAATAAAAAGAAATATTTATTTGTCTACATGTTCTACATTTCTAATGTATAAATAAAAAGAAATATTTAATTGTCTACCATGTTCTACATTTCTAATGTAAAAAAAAGTATTTATTTTGCATAACATGTTCTACATTTCTAATGTCAAATAAAAAGAAATATTTATTTGCATAACATGTTCTACATTTCTAATGACAAAATAAATAGAGAATTTATTTTCATAACATGTTTTACATTTCTAATGTCAAATGAATAAAGAATTTTATTTTTATAACATGTTCTATATTTCTAATGTCAAATAAAAAAAAGTATTTATATTTCCATAACACTCTCTATGTTTAACATGACAAATAAAAGAAGATTTTTATTTCCATGTCATTTTCTATGTTGGTAATGACAAATAAAAGAAGATTTTTATTTACATGTCATTTCCTATGTTGCTAATGACAAATAAAAGAAGATTTTTATTTACATGTCATTTTCTATGTTGCTAATGACAAATAAAAAAAGAATTTATTTACTTACATCATGTTTTCTGCATTGCATACGACAAAACAAGAAGAGAATTTTGTTTGTCTACACGTTTCATATTACCTATGTATAAATAAAAAGAATTTTTGTTTGTATAACAACTTCTATATTTGACATGAAAACTAAAAAGAAATATTTTTATTTGCATGCAATTTCAAACTTTAATATGAGAAATAAAAAAAAAGAAATATTTTTATTTGCATACAATTCTAATTTAAACAAGACAAATAAAAAGGATATTTTATTGGCATATAATTTCTAATTTCAGCATGACAAATAAAAAGCATATTTTTATTTGCATATAAGTTCTACATTAACATGACCAATAAAAATCATATTTTTATTTGTATACAAATTCTATGTTTTTTAACATGACAAATAAAAATATAATTTTTTTTGTGTACAAATTCTACATTAACATGTCAAACAAAAATGATATTTTTATTTGTATACAAATTCTACATTAACATGAAAAATAAAAATGGTATTTTTATTTGTATACAAATTCTACATTAACATGAAAAATAAAAATGATATTTTTATTTGTATACAAATTCTATATCAATATGACAAATAAAAATAGTATTTTTATTTGCATGCAAATTCTAATTTTTTTTTAACACGACAAATAAAAATGATATTTTTATTTGTATACAAATTCTACATTAACACGAAAAATAAAAATGATATTTTTATTTGTATAAAAATTCTACATTAACATGACAAATAAAAATGATATTTTTATTTGCATATAAATTCTAAATTAACATAACAAATAAAAATGATATTTTTATTTGCATAAAATTCTATTTTTTTTAACATGACAAATAAAAATGATATTTTTATTTGTATACAAACTCTACATTAACATGACAAATAAAAATGATATTTTTATTTGCATACAAATTCCTATGTTAATATGACAAATAAAAATGATATTTTTATTTGTATACAAATTCTATGTCAATATGACAAATAAAAATGATATTTTTATTTGTATACAAATTCTATATCAATATGACAAATAAAAATGATATACAATTTCAACAATTCCATTTTATTCAATTAAATCAAATTGATCACATCAAACAGCATCAACCAATTCAAATCAAATCGCGTACAATAACAAACTGAATTTCACAGCGTATATGTAAGAATTTCTAAACACATTAATAATTAATTAATTTTAATTATTTAAAAAGAAATCTAACAATGCTTCGAATTTTCCCAAAAATTTCCGGTCGATCTAAATCCTCTGGTCTCTTCTAAAATGAAGAAGACTCCGCCACGATCCAAACGCTTCCTGTTTCACACGATTCCGATAATATATGAATAAGTTATGAATTTATTTGTATTGTTAATAATTTTAAATTAATTAATTAAATAATTTAATTAAAAAAACTACCTTTCTTCTTCAATCAGAATAAGGCCGCACCTTTCGCGTATTACTTTAAAACTAGGTCAAGATTTTTCGACCAATCCGTTGAACTTCGTCCCAATCCGACCACACCATGTCGAAGAGGGGAGAGGCACGCTCAAAAGGGGACCCACGCAGTGGAGTTCGATCAAGGCAGGGGGTGCGGCGGCGCTCCAAACGACGATGGTTTGGTTGTTATAACTCGACGAAGACTCGATGACAGGAGGTGTTAACCGTGCGGATTTGAAGAGGAGGAGGAGTGCTTCAATATTGTCAAAAGGAGGTAAAGATTTTACTGAGTGGATGGAGAATTGTTGAGGGAGAAAGGTTCGAAGGTTTCTGGCCATGGAATACGATGGTGGCGGCTTAGTTTTCTGATTAGGGTTATTTATAATAAAATATTATTAAACTTTCTAGTTTGCAAAAAAGACCCATTAATTCCTAAAAGCTCCAAATTCAGCCCAACGAATGTTTCCCCTAGCCAAATACCCCCATTCCGGACACAATGGGCTAGGTCTCATCCGCCCATTCGATCATTTTCAGCTAGTTTTCTTCAAATTAAAATATAAATCATTTAATGGTTTAATTTGACCGTACATTTTAATTTACGGGGGCCACATACAAATTCCCAAAATTCCCGAAAAAACAAATCTAGCTATGTTTTGACGATACGGTCCTAGCAAAATTAGTTTTGTCGAATTTGGAGATCATCTAAAAAATGACCTTTTTAACGATCAATCCAATTCAATAGAAATTATCGAACACAATTTATTTTACCACGCTCAAATATTAATTCCAAAAATTATGAAAATTTAATCCTAGTAATAATTTGACATTCTGGATCCAACAAAAATAGTTTCGTTGAAAACGGAGGTCGTCTATAAAATGACTATTTTTAATAGCTTTAATATTATTTAAAAATGGAATTTTTAAATTCTGGCACATTTTCTAACAAAATTTCTTAAAATAATTTTTTTTAATTGGTTCTGATTTTCCGGGTTATTACAATCTCCCCCACTTAAAAGCTTTTCGTCTCTGAAAAGGAAACAATAGTAAAGTAGGAAACAAAACAGAAAATGCAAAATATTGTAAATGTACCTTAGCACAAGAGCTACTCGGAGATATCCACTCTGCACTTAGGATAAGCTTGTTTGATGTTATCCTCCGTCTCCCATGTACAGTCTCTAGGATCCCCGCTCCACTGTACTTTGACTAAGTGGATCCTCTTGTTCCTCAAAATTCTGGTTTCTTTGCCAACAATTTTCACTGGCTCCCTTCTTACTGCTAAGCTCCGGGTAATCTCCAAATCTTGTTGTGTCGCTTCCTCCACAATCAAGTCTGGATCATGTACATTCTTTTGAAGCTGAGACACATGGAATGCATCATGCACCCCTGGCAACCATTCATGCAACTGAACGATGTAAGCCAGAGTTCCAATTCTTTCGAGAATTGGAAATGGACCAATGTATCTCGGCGCCAACTTCCCAGTCTTCCCGAAACGAACTACATATCTCAATGAAGAAACCCTCAAGTACACATAATTGCCAATAGCAAATTCTAAGTCCCTTCTTCGTGAGTCTGCATAGCTCTTATGTCGGCTCTGAGCAATCTGAAGTCGCTTCCTAATGAAATCGACTTTATTCGATGCTTCACAAATCATGTCGGGACTCAATACTAACCGATTGCCTGGTTTCACCCAACATGCGGGAAATCTACATGGCCTGCCATATAAGCTTCGAATGTCAACATTTGCAAGCTTGCTTGATAACTGTTATTATAAGAGAACTTAACCAAATGCAAATGATCCTCCCATTACCCGCCAAAATCAAGAATGCATTCCCGCAACAAGTCTTCTAGTATACGGTTCACCCTCTCAGTCTGGCTATCTGTTTGAGGATGATAAGCGGTGATCAGATTCAACTTTGTCCCCAGCTCCTCTTGGAATGCTTCCCAGAATTTACTAGAAAATATCGAATCATGATCAATAAAAATGCTACTAGGAACTCAATGTAGTCTGACAATCTCTCTGAAATAAAGCTGCGCCAGACTTCGAGCTGTTCTATTAGATCTGATAGGAATAAAATGGGTGGTCTTCGTGAAACGATCTACGATCACCGATATACTATCGTTGCCTTTCCTGGTTCGGGGCAAACCATCAATGAAATCCATAGAAATTTGATCCCACTTCCAATTTGGAACCTCTAGTGGTTGCAACAATCCTACGAGCTTCTGTTGATCGCTTTTGACTTGTTGACAAGTTGAACATCTGCTAACCTATATGGAAATGTGTCTTTTCATCGCCTTCCACCGGAATGTGCATTTAAGATCGTGATACATCTTACTTACTCCTGGATGGATGTTAAGTTTAGATTTGTGACATCCATCCATTACTTCTCTTTTGAGCTCAGGAATATCTAGCACACAGATTCGCCCTTCCAATCTAAGAGTCCCCTTGCTGTCAATTTGGAAGCTTCACCCTTCCGAAGTCGTTCACTAATCATCCGAATAAGCTTATCGTTTTTCTAAAGAGCAGAGATCTTATCAATTAATGAAGGAGTAACGATAAGGTTGGTGATGTTCGCATTCTTTCTGCTGAGTGCATCTGCCACAGCATTGGCTTTCCCTGGAGTATACAAGATATCCAGATCATATGCCGCAAGAAATTCTAACCAACGTTGCTGCCTCAAATTTAAATCCTTCTGGGTGAACAGATACTTTAATGATTTATGATCTGTATATAATTCGAACTTCTCACCCAAAAGATAGTGCCTCCATATCTTCAAAGCAAACACGATGGCTAACAATTCAAGATCATGAGTAGGATATCTCTTCTCATGCGGCTTCAACTGACGGCTAGCATAGGAAATTACTTTTCCCTTTTGCATTAATACCGCGCCAACATCTTCAATAGAAGCATCAGTGTAGACTGTCAAATTTTGGTTGCCATCGATAATGGTCAACACAAGAGCAGTGGTCTACCTCAATTTCAGCTCTTGAAAAGTTGCCTCACATTCAGGCGCCCGATTAAACTTTGTATGCTTCTTTGTAAGCTTTGTTAATGGACAAGATAGCTTCGAAAAATCTTTAACAAATTTCCGATAATAGCCAGCCAATCCTAGAAAACTTCTAACTCCTATAGGAGTGCTAGGCTGCTTCCAATTTCGAATGGCTGAGATCTTGCCTGGGTCTACTAACATTCCTTCCTTCGATACTATATGACCGAGGAACTTCACTTCTTCTTGCTAGAATATGCATTTAGAGAATTTGGCTTTTAACACATTCTTTCTCAAAATCTCCAAAACTTCTTTCAAATGCTCTTCATTCTCAGTAGTGGATTTAGAGAAGATTAAGATGTCGTCAATGAGAACCAGCACAAATTTATTCAAGACATCGCGGAATACTCTGTTCATTAGGTCGACAAAGTAAGCAGGAGCGTTACATAGGCCGAATGGCATTACTAATCATTCATAGAATAAGTCTGGTCCTCTTAATGTTGCCAAAGGAACACATTCTTTGGCAATGCGCAATTGATGGAAGCCTATAGGTAGGTTCATCCTAGAGAACACTTGTGCTCTATTCAAGCGATCTAATAACTCGTCAATGCGCGGTAGTGGATATTTATTCTTCAGTGTTTACTTATTGAGGTCTCGGTAATCCACACATAATCTGAGAGTACCGTCTGACTTTGGAACAAATACCACTGTTGCACCCTAGTTTTAGAAGCTAGGCCTGATCAGACCATTCTACAAAAGCTGTTTGTTTGATTGCTCAATTATTCTTTCTCTTTTAGCATCATTCCCGGAAAAGGATGCACAACTGGCCTTGCATTCGGAGCTAGATCAATCCTGAAGTCAATTTCTCTTCGCGGAGGTAAGCTATCAACTTCTTCAAACACATCCGCATAATCTTTAACAACAGGAATATTCTCAATAGAAGGAGGAGTAACTTCTAGAGAAGACCAGAATTCTTTCCTATCAGTTTCTGAGTCGTGGCATGGTATAGCAATAACATCTTCAAATTTGGTTTTAATTTTGACTATTCTTTCAGCGCATAATACCTCAGCCTCATATTTCGTTAGCCAATCCAGTCCAAGTATGATATCATATTCGAAAAAATTCATGATGATCAAATTAAAAGGGAACTGGAAATTGTAATAAGAAACAGGTACTCGGCAATATAAACCATTGTCGGATTATGGACATTAAACGATCTTTAAGATTTCTTGGTTTGAGTTTTAACTTTTTAATTGTTTCAATAGAAATGAAACTTCATGATGCACCAGCGTCAAACAATATGGTAACAGGAATATTCTTAATAGTAAGGGTACTTCCTAAGACATCTGGTTTACCTGCTCCTTCGGAAGAAGCTAGTGCACTAGCTCCATCATACACGTGGGCCACCTCGGATTTCTTCAGCAGTGGAAAATCCTTGATAAGATGCCTTGGCTTGTGGCAATTAAAGCATTCCCTAGTCCCCCAAGGATTTTGACTGGGTCCTGATTCACTCCTCTTCGGCATTTTTGGAGCTTTGCATTTGTAATTGTAGTGTCCAATCTTCTAGCAGTTAAAGCACTTAACCTTGTCCCTTTTGCTTCCTTGAGTCTTGGCGGCTGCAGAGTTGCTCGCCTCTGGCTTCTAGTCAGACTGCTTCCTCTTATTATTAGTTTGATTCCTTTCTCGATCCTTCTGAGAATTCTCGTCATTTTCTTTGTATCGACATGCCATCTCAATCATCTTGTTAAATGGAAGCTCGATATGTGCCGTCACCCTGTTGAGATACTTCCTCGAAAGACCATTAATGAACCTCTTATTTTTCTGGAATGGGTCCTAAATTAATTCAGGTGCATATCGTGAAAGCTCCTCGAATTTCCTCACATACTCAGATATAGTCCGATCTCCTTGTTGCAGGTTAGCAAACTCATCATGAAGACTCTCGACTTCTTGCCGAGGAATGAACTTCTCATTAAAAATCTCCTTGAATTTTGCCTAATTCATATCAACATCAATACCTCCAATCGTAGCTGTCTCCCACCATATCTGAGTCTCATCCTTCAACAGCCATGATGCCATGAATCGCTTTCGGTGGTCTTTTAGTTCCAAGCCCCCAAAAATCTTCTCACATGTCTTAAGCCACGCCTGAGCCTCTGTCACTATCTCCCATCCTATAAACAGCATGCCACCTAAATTTCTGAATTTATTAGCTACTTTGTCTAGATCAAAATACTGCGGGGGTGGTGGTGGTACTACTACCTCTGGATTAGGCTGGTCCTGAGTAGCGGGGATTTCACCCCTTCCCTATCCCCTGCCTCCGCCTCTACCTCTGGCTCTAGCTCTCATACTCATTTTTAGGCAGTTCTGTACCATCAAGGAAGGAGTCAGACCAACAGAAATGATAAGTTTCAAGGAATGGTAAAAGTAAAGGGCATGTGGAAAAATGATGATGATGTAATGACTGAATATGGTATCCTATTCTGCTGTGCTCATTCAAGGACATTACTAATCCTATCTCTAATGAGCTACTCGCCTTAGAATACTGTTGATTCTATCTAGACGAATGGTTTTAAATATGTTATACTCTGAAGCTAAGGTTAACCATTAGCTTTGATACCAACTCTAATAACCCCAAACTTCTATGACACGAAAGCAAGGATAATCATTGGGATATAACACATTTATAACAAAAGAAGATTTCATATAATAGCATAACACATTAAATCGTAGCGGCGGAAATTAGAAATGTCATCAACATCACAACATTAGAGTGGCACAGTTAAAGGATAAAACTTAGCACATAAAAATCTCAATGAATAGAAATAAGTCTAAAACATCATCAAGTACAACATAGATAAATGATGTCTAAAATGTTTTCAAAATAGGAATAAAAGATAGAGGAAATCTTCATCTTCTGTCCATGAGCATACTCCGCTTCAGCACATATTCAAAATAACCTGATACCTGTCACTTGGCTACCCGTGTAAAAATAAGGGCACCCGAGTTTGTAAGTGAAAACAAACTATGAGTCAGTCATGGGACTGGTATGAGAAAGCTTTCTTAACTTATCTAACAATATGGATAATCACAGGACCACGCCGCTATCGCGGAATGGGTTTACTCCATTGGATTGCCAGTGCATAAAATAAGTAAATCTTTTATTCAAAATAACACAATGCTTTTTAGAAAAATGAAATCATTATAAGACTCAAGTCCTATCACACAATGCAACGCAAACCAGAAGATAGAGTTTTACCTTATAATGATCAAACATGCTTGGTATGTATAAAACAATATTTAATATTATTATAAGTGTCTAACCAGTTTTAAAATACTTTCAAAGTAAATGTAACAATCCTAGACGTCATAGTACCCCATCCTACTATGTCGCCATATATATGTTTACAATTAAATCCGTAATGTCGTATTGGAAACTAGGTTTCCATCATGAGTCAAGGCTAGGGATGGTCTCCTTACCAATTTGAGACACTCTAGCAAATGTCTCAGGGCTCGGACGCTGATGAACCCTTGGATCCTGTATTGTCGGTCCACAAATACTTCAGTGGATTAGTTATGCCTGAACACACGTTTCCCGGTCATATTGGACCTATCACTTGGCCAGTAGCGACCAGTATATCTGTAATAACCCGAAAATCTGGGCCAGTTTAAAATTTTTATTTTGGCAATTTTAGCGAATTTTGAACATTTAAAATGAATTACTTTAAATAATATCGACCAGAAAATTATTTTGAATATAAATTCGAACGTATATATTATATACGTCGTCGTTAGAATATAAATAATTATATATAATTATAAATAGAATTGAAAATGGCGCGGTAGTTCGATAATTCGATTTCAAACTTCAATTGAATGTACCGGGTGCAAAACAAACCGGATTTTAGTGAAACCAAAAATATTAGGATCTAATTGATAATATCTTTCCAACGAATCCAACAAATAAAAATTTCATAGCGAGAATCAAAAGATATGTCCAATTGAAAATTCTGAATAGTCGCTATGGAATTCAGGCCCTTAAAAATGGGAATTTTGCAAATGACCTCGGATTTCGACGAAACCACTTTTGTTGGATCCGTGATGTCAAATTATTGCTAGATTCCAAATTTCATAATTTTTCGAATCAGTATGTGAGCGTGGCAAAGGAAAACGCGTTTGACCAGTTTCAGTTGATTTTAATCGACTGGAAAATGGCCATTTTTCCAACGGTCTCAGAATTCGACGAAACTAGTTTTGTTAGGACCGTATCATCAATACGAAGCTAGAAATTATTTTTTGGGAATTTTTCGTGTTAGTATGTGACCCCGGTAAATTGAAATGTGCGTTCAAATTCAATATATAGATTATATGTTGATTTTAACGGAAACTGATCGAAACGATCGAATTAGCTTACGATACATATCCCATTGTGTTCGGAATGGGGCTAAAACGCTAGGGACAATAGTCGGTGGGTTTCGTTTCGTGTTCGAAACAAAAAGTTACCTTTTTGATTTAAAATAAAATAAATTATATATTTATATAAAAACCCCTCTATTCCTTATTCCTTCAGGTCAACGCCCCCCCCCCCTTTTTTCTCAGTTTTACCGAACGAAAAAAAATAAAAAAAAGAGAGAAAGAAGGAGGAGCAGCATCGCTCCTCCGTTTAGCGCGCCACCGCGCTGATGAACGCGCCGCCCCTTCGACGTACCCCCCCTCCTCCTTCCCTCTCTGCGAGAACGCGACCCAAATCCACCCCCAATCGTGAACCCTAGCACCTACCAGACCCCCAAATCCACCAACCCTCAACCCTAGGAACCGCCGCTACCCCCCCACCCTTGTCTGCGCCGCTGGCCACTGCTCAGGCCCCCTTCGGCGAAGTGCGACATCAACCCCACCCCTCCTCTCGTTCGCGAACGCAGCCCCGATTGGATGCAGACCCGCGAACTCCAGCGCCCTCCCCCATCCCTCTACACCTCCGACAGTGAGTCTTCTAATTTTTATTTATTTATTTTATTCTATGTTTATTTGTTTTCAGTTTTCACTTATATATATATATATATATATATAAAAGGGATATGACTTCTGCTATTAAGAATGATATGATTTTATATAGGAAAGTTTAAATTTTTATAAAGCAAAAAGATCGAATTTTTATAAGGAGGAAGATGAGATTATTTATTTATTTATTAGCAAAGTAATGATTTTTAGTTAACAAAAGGATGTTGTTTATATATATAAAATATATATGATTTTTATTCATATAGCCATGGTATAAAAATATAATTTTTATAATAAAAAAATTAGATTTTTATTGGAGAAAGGTTTGAACTTTTATATATTAAGCGAAGAAAAATATATTTTTCCCTATAAGAAGTAGCGATTAAAATATGATTTTTATATATTGAATAGCGAAGTAAAAATTCGATTTTTATATATTGAATAGCAAAGTAAAAATTCGATTTTTATATATTGAATAGCGACGTAAAAATTTGATTTTTATATATTGAATAGCGAAGTAAAAATTCGATTTTTATATATTGAATAGCGAAGTAAAAATTCGATTTTTATATATTGAACAGCGAAGTAAAAAATTCGATTTTTATATATGTAGTGAATACGGGCAACGAAGGTGACAAAAAGGTGAAAACGACGAAGATTTCTATAAAAGAAGAGACGTGGTATTGGATTAGCTATTGGTGAGAATTTCTCACTCTCCAATCTCTTTTTCTAGTTATATATATATATACTAGGATGCAGACGGTGCTTAGCAGCACCTGACACCAATCATCCACAGACCATGGATGGCTTGTTTGTTTGATTGATGTGTTGTGAAAATTGTTTGTGATGTTGATGTGAAATCGAAAATAGAATATAGATGGTTGAAATAAATTAATTATCGTTAAAATATAATTTTTAACGTGAAAGTGAATAAATAAATATTTATAAACAAATCAACCGATTTGTTTATGTACACTGATTTGACTGACATTGATTGGGACGATAAATTTTACACATCGCCCAACTGCACAAATAAAATATGTGTTTGTTGATTTGAAACCCCACACGGGTATTGGGATAATATACGGCATACACTAATCCCAATAATTAGTTGTATGTCGATCGATTGATTGACAGGTTGTTATAAGCGTTAGATATCTATATTTTATGCTTATACAGTGTAGTGCACTTTGGATGATGGTTGATTATTTATCGTTGCTATTATATACATGTGTTGTATGGAATCCATATAATTAACTTTATATGGTAATTGATTGGGCCTCATTCCAATCGGGAAAATAAAGAATATTATAAGATAAAGGTTCATGTGTTGACAGTACTCATCCGTTGAGATTAGTCATGTGTTGAACGAAATATTTTAACAATAAAATTTACATCTTTATCATATAGAAAATTAGAAACTAACTGGAAAATAGATAAGATGAGTGGTTTCCTGGGTATTGATCTGATGTTGGTTTCGGCCTTCGGGGTTAATATTTAGGGAATCATTCTCTTACTAATTGACGGTTGGAGTCTGATTTAAATCAAACGATAGATACCATAATTTTTATAAAATATATTAAATAACAAAAATTGTCACACGTGGACAGTACTCATTCGTTGAGATTAGTCATGTGTTGACAAAAATATAGATTCACGTATTGAATAAAATAAATATTCATTTGTTGAATAGAATAACGGAATTATTGAAATATATAAAGCCGTGTTGATTAGAGATGCGCCATTTTGACGCGAACGATATTTATATCGATTATATTCGTTTTTATAATTTGAATTGAATAGAAAACGAATCGAATTTGAATTGAATAGAAAACAAATCGAATTTGAATTGAATAGAAAACGAATTTGAATTGAATAGAAAACGAAGCGAATTTGAATTGAATAGAAAACGAATCGAATTTGAATTGAATAGAAAACGAATTGAATTTGAATTGAATAGAAAACGAATCGAATTGGAATTGAATAGAAAACGAATCGAATTGGAGTTGAATAGAAAACAAAACGAATTTTAATTGAATCGAATAGAAAACGAATTTGAATTGAATCGAATTGAAAACGAATTCAAATTGAATTGAAATTTGAATTGAATAGAAATGAATTTTAAAACGAATTTTTAAGAAAGAATTCAATTTTGATTTGAATTGAAATGGAAGTTGAAATTGTTTTTGAAACGAATTTAAAACGATTTATAAAATTCGTTTTAAATAGAAATCGACGAAATATATATTATATATATAATATATATAATATAATGGCTTGAATAGAACGCGTCGCGCCGCGGCAGTTCATGAATTTCGACCATTTATTTCAAACGGACATTACGGGAGATCCGACCGTCGGATTCTCCTAAAACCGGAACTGTTGGGTTCGTTTCGAAAAGAGCTTTCTAACGAATATTAGAAATTTGAAATCTAACGGTTGGATTTGGAGATACGTCCAAATCAAATTCGGAAAAGGTCGCTGTAAGTGCAGTTCGATGGCCATTGATGGAAATCGACTGTACGGGCCTTGATAAAATTATTAAAAATAGTAATAATTTGTGTAAAATCATAAGAAATGATTTGGGGAAAATTGGGATGAAAAACTCCATATTGGAAAAGATAAAAATAGTTTTTTATCGAAATGAACTAGTTTAGAACTAAAGTAACAACCCATTTATTTTAAATAAATAAATTGGATTTGAAATGGGTTTTAAATAGAATTGATTTGTGGGTTTATCGTGAATAGTGTTTTAAATAACACTTGTTCTTTAACCCGATAAATAAATAGAATGTGATTTGGGTTTATCTTGAACTGTGTTTAAAATGACATTAGTTCTTTAACCCAGTAAAAGGAGTTTTAATGAATCCGCAATTAGATTGAAATGTGAATTGATAATTTAAATTATCAAATTTAGAAAGTGAGCGAGAATGGAGTATTACCAGTTTTTCTTCATGGGATGAATAGGTTGGGATTGGGAAATAAAATAAATAATTACTTCGGTGTGGTTCGCTAATCTCGACTAGTTTGAAAAACCATAATTTGGTTTGAAATGACATCCAAAGGAAGATTAAAGGATAAATTTTAAAGAATTTATCTTGGATAAAATTAATGGGAACCTTTCCCTAAGAATATGAAATTTAGAAACTAGCTGTAGGTTAGTTAAGAAGAATGGTTTCCTGGGTATTGATCTGATGTTGGTTTCGGCCTTCAGGGTTAATATTTGGGAAATTGTTCTCTTGCTAATTTGCGGTTAGTGGCTGCTGAATTGGAATGAGGCGTATGTTGTGTTTTTGTAACATTTATTTTTAATATACGCGGGTTGTTTGGAAAGTCCGGGTTTATACCCATTCTGAATAACCGATTCGACGATAAGTCGAAGATGAAGACGGTGGTCGAAGACCGGAAGTCTTCACATCGTTTGGATAATTACTGATGATCCTGATTGGGCTGTACACCCAAGAGGATGGAAATAGTTGGTGGTCGTCCAGACGTACTTGGAGATCGATGGATATGCGAGGAAAGTGCCTCCGGTTTCGTTCAGACCCAGAACGAACTTGTAAATGGATTGTGTGCCTGACATTGGATTTTATTCTGTGTTGATTGATTTCTGTTAAATATATATCTGTTTGGCGGCGGAGAATTTATTCTCTTGCTTAACGCCCTTCTCTGAGACGTACGAGCTTAGAGGTTATATATCGATAGATATCAATCGCATGGCATGAATTGCCTGTGTGGCATGCTGAGTTGCATGGATCAAGGCTTCTGTTAGAAAGCAAAGTCGTGTGGTTGATGATCAAAGCACGGCCTACGTGGCAGCTTTGTGTATAATGTGAATTCGCGAGCCTCACACCTCGGTATGAGTTAAAAACGGGATAAGGACTGCGGGGAGAGCACGACGTTTCTTTCTAGCTTTGGTGGTGTCAGTGACTTACCAGCCCTGACATTTATATACTTTTCACCTATGTGGTTGTTGGATGAGGCGCCTCGATTTTAGGTCTGTAATGACCGGGAAACGTGTGTTCAGGCATAACTAATCCTCAAACGTAAGAGAGGATCGGCCCTGAAGCATCCAGGGGTTACCCAGAGTGTGTAGTCCCGAGGCATTTGCTAGAGTGTCTCGAAGCGGAGAGGAGCTTGCCCCTTGCATCGACTCATGACGGAAATCCAATTTCCAATACGTGTATTCGGATTTAATTGTAGAACTAGTATGGCGACATGATATATGGTACCCATGCCGTCTATGATTAATATTTATGATTGAAATTATTTTGACACTATACACTTATTATAGTATCAAATGATTTGTTTTAAACGTACCTAGCACGTTTGGCTATTATAAGGGAAAACCCTATCCTTTGGCTTGCGTTGCATTATGTGATGGGACCTGGGTCTTATAATAGCTTCATTTTTCGAAAAAGCATTGCGTTGTTTATTTTAAGCACTAGTATTCTTGGGAGGAAACCCGTTCCGTGTTATACGGCGTGGTCCCTTGAATTACTCTCTTTTAAAGTAAAGTTTTAAATAACTGTTTTAGTTCTCACACCAGTCACATGACTGACCTGGAGTTTATTGTTTTAACCTAAACTCTGGGTGCCCCTATTTTCTACACGGGCAGCTAGTAGTTTTGGTTTTGCAGATTTATATTCACAGGATCCTGGTTTACAGCTGGAATGATATCCGGAAAGCTCTGTATCCGTATATCTCCTTCAGTTGTGTTTTGCATTATTTTTCCGCTGCTATGTATTTTATTGTAATCTCTTATATTTATCGAATGTAATTTATTCAATTATACTCTGTATATTCTTGTATCTGATGGAATTGTTGTAATAGCAATGAAATGTTCTTCCGTCTGCGTTCTGATTTGTCCTGTTCTCAAACGATCAGGGGTTTCGAACGGTCTAGATCGGTTTAACGACTGATTCGGTTCGAGCGAAATTCCTTGCCGTCACATTTGGTATCAGAGCTTTGGTTTACAGAGCTCGAGAACAAGACACATTAGAACCATACGAAAGAATTCATCAGATATTGGGTTAGTAATATCCAATTAGAATGACTCGTTAGAGATAGGATCAGTAGTATCCTAGAACGAGTGTGAAGAGTATATTTTTAAAATGAAAACAATTTTGTTTTGAAAATTTAAATCAATTCTACGTATTTGAATATTTATTTATTTTGAATTTGGACAATCCGCTATATAAAGATTTTGCATATACGCGTCATGAACGTATCTTCGAAGTTTTAATATACCGGATAGATATAGAACCGCACTCTAGTCGCTCGGACATTATTCTGATGATGGCGCGCCATCACCAGTATTTATATTCGAGTGACGAAGGTGTGATATCTATATATTTCCATTAGGCTGGTGTGAGAACCAAAACTTATATAGATAGTTTTATTTGTTGTGATTTGGCATCAAAAACATGATTTTCTGTATATATATATATATATCAAAATTATGAATTTGAAACTCTAATTCACTAATTGATTGATGTTTGTGTTGTTTGTTTATTTGTTTGATAATTTTGAACCATTTAGCCTAATTGAATCAAATATTAAATTGTATTGAAAATTGGTCGCATTTGCTTGCATATACATGTACTTACATTGAACAGGTCATAGCAAGGAGGCTAGAGCAGAGAATAAAATTTGTTTGCCCGACAAATAGGTACATGTTTACTATAATTTACTGTTTTGTTTGGGTGATGATGATTTTATAAGCCTATTGGCTAGCCGCTTGGTTTTTCTTTTTCTTTTTGAGATCAGAAGGCCTATATGGCAATTTCGGGATTTTCCCGTGGCTCCCGGTGCGGGGGAGGTTATGGCGAAATTTTTCGAAAATTCCGGGTGTTAGCCAAATTTTTGAAGAATTTGAAAAGTCTCAGAAACTGAAAAGTTGGAGAATGAAAACAGATCGAACGTAGAGCTGATTGATCAAACCACTTTCGATTTGTTCCTTTTCGGGGACGAAAAGTTTTAAGTGGGGGAGATTGTAATAACCCGAAAATCTGGGCCAGTTTAAAATTTTTATTTTGGCAATTTTAGCGAATTTTGAACATTTAAAATGAATTATTTTAAATAATATCGACCAGAAATTTATTTTGAATAGAAATTCGAACGTATATATTATATACGTCGTCTTTAGAATATAAATAATTATATATAATTATAAATAGAATTGAAAATGGCGTGGTAGTTCGATAATTCGATTTCAAACTTCAACTAAATGTACCAGGTGCAAAACAAACCGGATTTTTGTGAAACCAAAAATAATAGGATCTAATTGATAATATCTTTCCAACGAATCCGACAAATCAAAATTTCATAGCGGGAATCAAAAGATATGTCCAGTTGAAAATTCTGAATAGACGCTATGGAATTCAAGCCCTTAAAAATGGGAATTTTGCAAACGACCTCGGATTTCGACGAAACCACTTTTGTTGGATCCGTGATGTCAAATTATTGCTAGATTCCAAATTTCATAATTTTTCGAATCAGTATGTGAGCGTGGCAAAGGAAAACGCATTTGACCAGTTTCAGTTGATTTTAATCGACTGGAAAATGGCCATTTTTCCAACGGTCTCAGAATTCGACGAAACTAGTTTTGTTAGGACCGTATCGTCAATACGAAGCTAGAAAATATTTTTCGGGAATTTTTCGAGTTAGTATGTGACCCCGGTAAATTGAAATGTGCGTTCAAATTCAATATATAGATTATATGTTGATTTTAACAGAAACTGATCGAAACGATCGAATCAGCTTACGATACATATCCCATTGTGTTCGGAATGGGGGTAAAACGCTAGGGGCGACAGTCGGTGGGTTTCGTTTCGTGTTCGAAACAAAAGGTTACCTTTTTGATTTAAAATAAAATAAATTATATATTTATATAAAACCCCCTCTATTCCTTATTCCTTCAGTTCAACGCCCCCCCTTTTTTCTCAGTTTTCCCGAACGAAAAAAAATAAAAAATAAAAAGAGAGAGAAGGAGGAGCAGCGTCGCTCCTCCGTTCAGCGCGCCACCGCGCTGATGAACGCGCCGCCCCTTTTACGTACCCCCCTCCTCCTTCCCTCTCTGCGAGAACGCGACCCAAATCCACCCCCAATCGTGAACCCTAGCACCCACCAGACCCCCAAATCCACCAACCCGCAACCCTAGGAACCGCCGCTACCCCCCCTTGTCTGCGCCGCTGGCCACTGCTCAGGCCCCCTCCGGCGAAGTGCGACATCAACCCCACCCCTCCTCTCGTTCGCGAACGCAGCCCCGATTGGATGCAGACCCGCAAACTCCAGCGCGCTCCCCCGTCCCTCTACACCTCCGACAGTGAGTCTTCTAATTTTTATTTATTTATTTTATTCTATGTTTATTTGTTTTCAGTTTTACCTTATATATATATATATATATATATATATATATATAAAGGGATATGACTTCTGCTATTAAGAATGATATGATTTTATATAGGAAAGTTTAAATTTTTATAAAGAAAAAAGATCGAATTTTTATAAGGAGGAAGATGAGATTTTTTATTTATTTATTAGCAAAGTAATGATTTTTAGTTAAGAAAAGGATGTTGTTTATATATATAAAATATATATGATTTTTATTCATATAGCCATGGTATAAAAATATAATTTTTATAATAAAAAAATTAGATTTTTATTGGAGAAAGGTTTGAACTTTTATATATGAAGCGAAGGAAAATATATTTTTCCCTATAAGAAGTAGCGATTGAAATATGATTTTTATATATTGAATAGCGAAGTAAAAATTCGATTTTTATATATTGAATAGCAACGTAAAAATTCGATTTTTATATATTGAATAACGAAGTAAAAATTCGATTTTTATATATTGAATAGCAAAGTAAAAATTCGATTTTTATATATTGAATAGCAAAGTAAAAATTCGATTTTTATATATTGAATAGCGAAGTAAAAATTCGATTTTTATATATTGAATAGCGAAGTAAAAAATTCGATTTTTATATATGTAGTGAATATGGGCAACGAAGGTGACAAAAAGGCGAAAACGACGAAGATTTCTATAAAAGAAGAGACGTGGTATTGGATTAGCTATTGGTGAGAATTTCTCACTCTCCAATCTCTTTTTCTAGTTATATATATATATATACTAGGATGCAGACAGTGCATAGCAGCACCCGACACCCGTCATCCACAGACCATGGATGGCTTGTTTGTTTGATTGATGTGTTGTGAAAATTGTTTGTGATGTTGATGTGAAATCGAAAATAGAATGTTGATGGTTGAAATAAATTAATTATCGTTAAAATATAATTTTTAACGTGAAAGTGAATAAATAAATATTTATAAACAAATCAGCCGATTTGTTTATGTACACTGATTTGACTGACATTGATTGGAACGATAAATTTTACACATCGCCCAACTGCACAAATAAAATATGTGTTTGTTGATTTGAAACCCCACACGGGTATTGGGATAATATACGGCATACACTAATCCCAATAATTAGTTGTATGTCAATCGATTGATTGACAGGCTGTTATAAGCGTTAGATATCTATATTTGATGCTTATATAGTGTAGTGCACTTTGGATGATGGTTGATTATTTATCGTTGCTATTATATACATGTGTTGTATGGAATCCATATAATTAAATTTATATGGTAATTGATTGGGCCTCATTCCAATCGGGAAAATAAAGAATATTATAAGATAAAGGTTCATGTGTTGACAGTACTCATCCATTGAGATTAGTCATGTGTTGAACGAAATATTTTAACAATAAAATTTACATCTTTATCATATAGAAAATTAGAAACTAACTGGAAAATAGATAAGATGAGTGGTTTCCTGGGTATTGATCTGATGTTGGTTTCGGCCTTCGGGGTTAATAATTAGGGAATCATTCTCTTACTAATTGACGGTTGGAGTCTGATTTAAATCAAACGATAGATACCATAATTTTTATAAAATATATTAAATAACAAAAATAGTCACATGTGGACAGTACTCATTCGTTGAGATTAGTCATGTGTTGACAAAAATATAGATTCACGTATTGAATAGAATAAATATTCATTTGTTGAATAGAATAACGGAATTATTGAAATATATAAAGCCGTGTTGATTAGAGATGCGCCATTTTGACGCGAACGATATTTATATCGATTATATTCGTTTTTATAATTTGAATCGAATAGAAAACGAATCGAATTTGAATTGAATAGAAAACGAATCGAATTTGAATTGAATAGAAAACGAATTTGAATTGAATTGAATAGAAAACGAATCGAATTTGAATTGAATAGAAAACGAATCGAATTTGAATTGAATAGAAAACGAATCGAATTGGAATTGAATAGAAAACGAATCGAATTTGAATTGAATAGAAAACGAATCGAATTGGAATTGAATAGAAAACAAAACGAATTTGAATTGAATCGAATAGAAAACGAATTTAAATTGAATCGAATTGAAAACGAATTCAAATTGAATTGAAATTTGAATTGAATATAAATGAATTTTAAAACGAATTTTTAAGGAAGAATTCAATTTTGATTTGAATTGAAATGGAAGTTGAAATTGTTTTTGAAACGAATTTAAAATGATTTATAAAATTCGTTTTAAATAGAAATCGACGAAATATATATTATATATATTATATATATATAATATAATGGCCTGAATAGAACGCGACGTACCGCGGCAGTTCGTGAATTTCGACCATTTATTTCAAACGGACATTACGGGAGATCCGACCGTCGGATTCTCCTAAAACCGGATCCGTTGGGTTCGTATCGAAAATAGCTTTCTAACGAATATTTGAAATTTGAAATCTAATGGTTGGATTTGGAGATACGTCCAAATCAAATTTGGAAAAGGTCGTTGTAAGTGCAGTTCGATGGCCATTGATGGAAATCGACTGTACGGGCCTTGATAAAATTATTAAAAATAGTAATAATTTGTGTAAAATCATAAGAAATGATTTGGGAAAAATTGGGATGAAAAACTCCATATTTGAAAAGATAAAAATAGATTTTTATCGAAATGAACTAGTTTAGAACTAAAGTAACAACCCATTTATTTTAAATAAATAAATTGGATTTGAAATGGGTTTTAAATAGAATTGATTTGTGGGTTTATCGTGAACAGTGTTTTAAATAACACTTGTTCTTTAACCCGATAAATAAATAGAATGTGATTTGGGTTTATCTTGAACTGTGTTTTAAATGACATTAGTTCTTTAACCCAGTAAAAGGAGTTTTAATGAATCCGCAATTAGATTGAAATGTGAATTGATAATTTAAATTATCAAATTTAGAAAGTGAGCGAGAATGGAGTATTACCAGTTTTTCTTCATGGGATGAATAGGTTGGGATTGGGAAATAAAATAAATAATTACTTCGGTGTGGTTCGCTAATCTCGACTAGTTTGAAAAACCATAATTTGGTTTGAAATGACATCCAAAGGAAGATTAAAGGATAAATTTTAAAGAATTTATCTTGGATAAAATTAATGGGAACCTTTCCCTAAGAATATGAAATTTAGAAACTAGCTGTAGGTTAGTTAAGAAGAATGGTTTCCTGGGTATTGATCTGATGTTGGTTTCGGCCTTCGGGGTTAATATTTGGGAAATTGTTCTCTTGCTAATTTGCGGTTAGTGGCTGCTGAATTGGAATGAGGCGTATGTTGTGTTTGTGTAACATTTGTTTTTAATATACGCGGGTTGTTCGGAAAGTCCGGGTTTATACCCATTCTGAATAACCGATTCGACGATAAGTCGAAGATGAAGACGGTGGTCGAAGACCGGAAGTCTTCACATCGTTTGGATAATTACTGATGATCCTGATTGGGCTGTACACCCAAGAGGATGGAAATAGTTGGTGGTCGTCCAGACGTACTTGGAGATCGATGGATATGCGAGGAAAGTGCCTCCGGTTTCGTTCAGACCCAGAACGAACTTGTAAATGGATTGTGTGCCTGACATTGGATTTTATTCTGTGTTGATTGATTTCTGTTAAATATATATCTGTTTAGCGGCGGAGAATTTATTCTCTTGCTTAACGCCCTTCTCTGAGACGTACGAGCTTAGAGGTTATATATCGATAGATATCAATCGCATGGCATGAATTGCCTGTGTGGCATGCTGAGTTGCATGGATCAAGGCTTCTGATAAAAAGCAAAGTCTTGTGGTTGATGATCAAAGCACGACCTACGTGGCAGCTTTGTGTATAACTTGAATTCACGAGCCTCACACCTCGGTATGAGTTAAAAACGGGATAAGGACTGCGGGGAGAGCACGACGTTTCTTTCTAGCTTTGGTGGTGTCAGTGACTTACTAGCCCTGACATTTATATACTTTTCACCTATGTGGTTGTTGGATGAGGCGCCTCGATTTTAGGTCTGTAAGGACCGGGAAACGTGCGTTCAGGCATAACTAATCCTCAAACGTAAGAGAGGACCGGCCCTGAAGCATCCAGGGGTTACCTAGAGTGTGTAGTCCAGAGGCATTTGCTAGAGTGTCTCGAAGCGGAGAGGAGCTTGCCCCTTGCCTCGACTCATGACGGAAATCCAATTTCCAATACGTGTATTCCGTTTTAATTGTAGAACTAGTATGGCGACATGATATATGGTACCCATGCCGTCTATGATTGATATTTATGATTGAAATTGTTTTGACACTATACACTTATTATAGTATCAAATGATTTGTTTTAAACGTACCAAGCATGTTTGGCTATTATAAGGGAAAACCCTATCCTTTGGCTTGCGTTGCATTATGTGATGGTACCTGGGTCTTATAATAGCTTCATTTTTCGAAAAAGCATTGCGTTGTTTATCTTAAGCACTAGTATTCTTGGGAGGAAACCCGTTCCGTGTTATACGGCGTGGTCCCTTGAATTACTCTCTTTTAAAGTAAAGTTTTAAATAACTGTTTTAGTTCTCACACCAGTCACATGACTGACCTGGAGTTTATTGTTTTAACCTAAACTCTGGGTACCCCTATTTTCTACACGGGCAGCTAGTAGTTTTGGTTTTGCAGATTTATATTCACAGGATGCTGGTTTACAGCTGGAATGATATCCGGAAAGCTCTGTATCCGTATATCACCTTCAGTTGTGTTTTGCATTATTTTTCCGCTGCTATGTAATTTATTGTAATCTCTGATATTTATCGAATGTAATTTATTCAATTATACTCTGTATATTCTTGTATCTGATGGAATTGTTGTAATAGCAATGAAATGTTCTTCCGTCTGCGTTCTGATTTGTCCTGTTCTCAAACGATCAGGGGTTTTGAACGGTCTAGATCGGTTTAACGACTGATTCGGATCGAGCGAAATTCCTTGCCGTCACAATATCGAGGCCTCGAAATCTATCCACATAAGTAAAAATGTCTCGGCTCCATACCCTGACACCACTTCTAGCTAGAAAGAAACGTGTGTACTCCCTGCGTTCCCTTATCCCGTTTCTGACTCTTACCAGGGTGTGAGGCTCGCGAAGTAACGCTATACCCAAAGCTATGCCTAAACAGGTTGTGCTTTGATCATCAACCACAAGGCTCTGCTTTTCAACAAAAGCCTTGACCATTTGCATCTTGGCATGCCACATTGACAATCCACACCACGCGATTGATAACTATCAATATATAACCTCTAAGCTCGTACGTCTCAGAGAAGGGTGTTAAGCAAGAGAATAAATTCTCCTCCACCAAACAGATATATATTAAGTAGAAATCAATTCACACAAAATGAAATTCAATGTCAGACACACATCCATTTACAAGTCCGTTCTGGGCCTGAACGAAATCGAAGACACCTTATTCCTCGTCACGTATGTCCAATACTGAGGAGAGCTTCTCGCCTATCCGGACAATCAACAAGTACATCTGGACAACTACCACTGTAACCCTTTATTGGGAGCTACCCAATGCCGAGCATCAGTAGTCATCCATTCGATGTAAAGATCGTCGGTCTTCAATCACCGTCTTCAATATCTTCGATCTAAATCATCGTATAATTATTTGAAATGAGATTTAACTCGGTCTTTTCAAATAATTCTCGAATATATATAATTTAAATCATTTCATATCGTTAATTTTATTTTATAACGATTTTTCGCTATTTTTATTTATATAAAAATAACCCAATTTAATTTAACCACGCTTCAGGTCAATAGGCGGCCTTGGCGCTGTTTTTATCCAAATATGAATTACACATTTCTCAAAATCTAACCATTGGATTTTAACAAAATCAATATCGTTGGAAAGATCTTCCTAAAGCAAACCTAACGGTTTCGGTTTTACGAAAATCCAATGGTCGGATTTTTCGGTATAATCGTATAAAGTTATGATTTTGAAACGCAAACTACTGCGCGCGATTCGTTTAATTTTAATTTATTTTTATATATATAAATATACATAAATATAAATTGTTCAACGATTTCACTATCATGTTTAAAGTGACGTTTTCAACAAAATGAAATATATACTAACATATAAACATTTTTAATGTTTCAACAAATTTTCCTAAATATGACTCTTTTCTTATAATGAATCAACATATTAAAAATATCATATTTAATGTTGCAACTAATTTGACCATTCCTATATTCATATATATACAATAAAAAAGAAGAATTTTATTGTCTACATAATTTCTACATTAAATGTTACAAAAAAAAACATTTTATTGTTTATCAAATTCTAACATCAATTTATTAAAATAAAGAGAAGATTTTATTGTTTACACATCCTATGTACAAAAATAAAAAGAATATTTTATTTTCTACATGTCCTATGTTTAACTTGACAAATAAAAAGAATATTTTTATTTACATAACAATTTCTATGTTTCTAATGGTAAATAAAAAGAATGTTTTATTTGCATAACATTTCCTATGTTGTCTAATGACAAATAAAAAGGATCTTTTATTTACATAACATTTCCTATGTTCTCTAATGACAAATAAAAAGGATATTTTATTTGCATAATGTTTTCTATGTTCTCTAATGACAAATAAAAAGTGATTTTGTCTACGTACAAATTTCTATATTTCTAAAGACAAATAAAAAGAAGTATTTATTTGTCTACATGTTTTCTACATTGCATATGACAAATAAAAAGAAGTATTTATTTGCATAACATGTTCTACATTTCTAATGTATAAGTAAAAAGAAATATTTATTTATCTACACGTTCTACATTTCTAATGTATAAATAAAAAGAAATATTTATTTGCCTACCATGTCCTACATTCCTAATGTTAAATAAAAAAGAAGTATTTATTTTGCATAACATGTTCTACAATTCTAATGTCAAATAAAAAGAAATATTTATTTGCATAACATGTTCTACATTTCTAATGACAAAATAAAAAGAGAATTTATTTTCATAACATGTTCTACATTTCTAATGTCAAATGAAAAGAGAATTTTATTTTTATAACATGTTCTATATTTCTAATGTCAAATAAAAAGAAGTATTTATATTTCCATAACATTCTCTATGTTCAACATGACAAATAAAAGAAGATTTTTATTTTCATGTTATTTTCTATGTTGCTAATGACAAATAAAAGAAGATTTTTATTTACATGTCATTTTCTATGTTGCTAATGACAAATAAAAGAAGATTTTTATTTACGTGTCATTTTCTATGTTGCTAATGACAAATAAAAAAAAGAATTTATTTATTTACATCATGTTTTTTGTATTGCATATGATAAACAAGAAGAGAATTTTGTTTGTCTACATGTTTCATATTACCTATGTATAAATAAAAAGAATTTTTGTTTGTATAACAACTTCTATATTTAACTTGAAAAATAAAAAGGAATATTTTTATTTGCATACAATTTCAACCTTCAACATGACAAATAAAAAAAAGAAATATTTTTATTTGCATACAATTTCTAATTTCAACATGACAAATAAAAAGGATATTTTTATTTGCATATAATTTCTAATTTCAACATGACAAATAAAAAGGATATTTTTATTTGCATATAAATTCTACATTAACATGAATAATAAAAATGATATTTTAATTTGTATACAAATTATATTTTTTTAACACGACAAATAAAAATGATATTTTTATTTGTATACAAATTCTACATTAAGATGACAAATAAAAATAATATATTATTTGTATACAAATTCTGCATTAACATGACAAATGAAAATGATATTTTTATTTGTATACAAATTCTATATCAATATGAAAAATAAAAATGATATTTTTATTTGCATACAAATTCTATTTTTTTTAACACGACGAATAAAAATGATATTTTTATTTGTATACAAATTCTACATTAACATCACAAATAAAAATGATATTTTTATTTGTATACAAATTCTACATTGACATGACAAATAAAAATGATATTTTTTTTGCATACAAATTCTATTTTTTTAACATAACAAATAAAAATTAAATTTTTATTTGCATACAAATTCTATTTTTTAACACGACAAATAAAAATGATATTTTTATTTGTATACAAATCCTACATTAACATGACAAATAAAAATGATATTTTTATTTGCAACAAATTCCTACATTAGTATGACAAATAAAAATGATACTTTTATTTGTATACAAATTCTATATCAATATGATATTTTTATTTGTCTACAAATTTCAACAATTCCATTATATTCAATTAAATCAAACAGATCACACCAAACAACATCAACCAATTCAAATCAAATCGCGTACAACAAAAAACTGAATTTAACAGCGTATATGTAAGAATTTCTAAACACGATAATAATTAATTAATTTTAATTATTTAAAAAGAAATCTCATAGTGCTTCGAATTTTCCCAAAAATTTCCGGTCGATCTAATCCTTTGGTCGCTTCTAAAACGAAGAAGACTCCGCCACGATCCAAAAGCTTCCTGTTTCACGCGATTCCGATAATGTATGAATAAGTTTCGAATTTATTTGTGTTGTTAATATTTTTAAAGTAATTAATTAAATAATTTAATTAAAAAAACTACCTTTCTTCTTCAATCAGAACAAGGCCGCACCTTTCGTGTATTACTTCAAAACTAGGTCAAGGTTTTTCGACCAATCCATTGAACTTCGTTATAATCCGACCACACCATACCGAAGAGGGGAGAGGCGCGATCAAGGGGGGCCCACGCGGTGGAGTTCGATCTAGGTAGGGGGTACGACCGCACTCCAAACGACGGCGGTTTGGGGTCCTATAACTCGACAAAGACTCAATGATAGGAGGTGTTAACCGTACGAATTTGAAGAGGAGGAGGAGTACTTCAATATTGTCAAAAGGAGGTAAAGAATACCCCCATTCTGGACATAATGGGCTAGGTCTCATCAGCCCATTCGATCGTTTTTAGCTTGTTTTCTTCAAATTAAAATATAAATAATTTAATTATTTAATTTGATCATACATTTTAATTTACTGGGGCCACATACGGACTCCAAAAATTCCCAAAAAATTAATCTAGCTATGTTTTGACGACACGATCCTAAAAAATTAATTTCATCGAATTTGGAGACCATTTGAAAAATGGCCTTTTTAACGGTCGATCCAATTAAAGAGAAATTATCAAACACATTTTATTTTACCCCACTCACATATTAATTCCAAAAATTATGGAAATATAAACCTAGAAATAATTTGACATTCTGGATCCAACAAAATTGGTTTCATAAAAAACGGAGGCCGTTTATAAAATGATTATTTTTAATACCTTTAATATTATTTAAAAATGGAATTTTTAAATTCTGGCACATTTTCTAACAAAATTTCTTAAAATAATTTTTTTTAAAATTGGTTCTGATTTTCCGGATTGTTACAGCGAAAACCTTTCTAAACAAGTACTTAGAATAAGCAACACAAGTGTATCGCTACAAAGCCTTCACCCTCCTTTTATACAGGGTCGAAACGAAGGAAAATATAGATTTACAAGCTTATATGCTAAACTAAATTGGTATTACATCATTATGGTGTCAAAGCAAGACCAAAAAGGATGGTTGCTTCATTTCGAAATAAACAAGGCGGTTCAAAACAAAATACTTTGGCTTTTCCAATACAGTGACATAAATCCTTTAAATTCAATTCGGAAACCATATTATAAAAAGCAGAGCTATACTATATGCTTCGACATCAAAACAAAATTGAAGGAGTTGGATTGCTATGGAACCACTTTATAAAGAGTGGCTTCCCCACCTCGAAGTAAAGTATTGCTTCGAAGCCACTTTCTTTGCATCGTTCCTAATCAAAGCAATTCATACTAAGCTTCGCAGTACTATTCACTTCCTCTAAGTAATAACACGACGAAGTAGAATAAAGCAACGAAATAAAATGAAACAAATACGTGAAGCAAATCACTACTCCGAATGATGGAAAAGTTGTTATTTTCATAAAACTGCAATATTTCTGCTTTAAGAAATATTTTTCATCAATTTTTTAATTTTTTATAACCTCTAATTGGTTAGTAAACTTTCTTGTAAAATTTGTTTCATAGGTCTCAAACTTAAAATATACATAATAACTATAAACCACTTAATTTTCTTTAATTAGTTAATTACTTACTTAAGCTTTCGAGTTTAGAAAATTCATAGTAAACCATAAAAACATGGGAAAATCCCCAAATTCATATTAAATCATGTTTCACACACATGTACGTATATACTTCATCATATACGAATGTCAGAAATATCATTATTTTATTATTTTAATTGATTCAATTTCAAATTAAAGTGTTTTTCGTCTTGGAAAATTCATCAAATATTCATATTCGGTTAGAAAACTATGAAACTTAAAGCCCTATTTAAAAATAATGTTTCTCGCAACATTATTAAATTCTCTAGTCAACAAGGTATCATATGATAAGGTTTCTAACTTAAACACGCACGATAATTTCATAATTAAACCATATACAAGAATATATATCGTCATTAAACATTTAAACATAGCATAAACAATCATTAAACACACCTCAATTATGGTCTTAGCTTAGAACTGAATCATCAAAGCCAAAACAAAAAATATCGTTATTCATCTTGATTAGATTAGACAAAAATGAGATTCGAGTTGATTTAATCTTCTTAAGCCTTGAATCCTATTTTCTAGCTTTTCCTCTTTGATTCCCCTAAGTTGTAATGGACCTCCTTAGGGTAAATTTTAGTTTGATAAAAGTGAAATGAAGTGCGCGAGGAATGAGCGATAAGGGTTTAAGTATGAGCTTTTTCCCATTTTACGGTACTTATATTCCTCATTTCTAATATCCATTCTAATTGATCTAGTTAGTTAATTAATCATAGCTCGGCCTATTTAATTAGCCAGATATCATTATCATCATTAACTAAGATTATTTTATTTAATCTACCTAATTAAATGCTCTAAATAATGTTTAGTAAATTTGGGGATGTTACACTTATATTCAAATACATGGTAGTTATAATACCCAACATGGCTTTTTCGGAGCTTTTCTATTAATGGTGACAGGGCAGATCTCTCTACCTTTCGTTTCTCCATTTCATCACTTTCTCTTCCACTCTCATCTCCATTTCCTTCTAAACGACCCCCCATCTCTTCTTTCCTTTTCTATCTTCACCCTGCTTTTGACTGCTTGGACAAGCTCCAAATTTGATTTTTAGATAAAGACGGATCTAAACCCCTTTTCTCTCCATAGTCCCCTTGTGCTTTCGTCACTTCTCCCCTTCACTCCTCCTTTTGACTTTACTTCTTCAGTCAGCCTTACACTGTTTTTGCATGGTGTTCCCTCCCAATCTTTACCTAACCTTAGTTGTTGCCATGTATTTTTGTCTTTGCGACTTCCCCACTGACCAAGTTCCAATAACGTGAAAAACTAGATTTCCAGGCGATTCAACCCTTAGTCATTGGCTGTTGATTTTATGTCCGATTTTTGTTTGACTAATGTTAGGTGGAACTGTTATGATGTCAATGTTTTTTGGTGCTTTGCTTCGCTGGTTTTCTTCAAGGGTTTTGTCTATTTTGGTAGTGGTTCGACTTGCAAAGCTGTGGAAGTCCCGATGTCTTCGTGGAGTTGCCACTGTGAGTTGTGTGGACGAGCAATGTTTGTTGCTTTGTGTATTCTATTATTGTCTCTTTTTCTATCAGATATGCTTGGGGAGGCTATGTTATGTCTCTTGCTTGGTGAACTATTGTTTTGAGACAACTCGGATGCTTGGATTTGTGTAAATGGTATGGGTTGGTGAACCTTGTGGAGTTTGAATGCTAGTGAACTTTGGATGTCGTCTTGAAGGTGTTTGTTTGTTGACTATTTTAGTTTCTAGGTAGAATTTTGAAGTGTTGTGGTGAGTTGGTGCTTCTTTTGGGAGTATGGAGAATGGTGATGTACTTCTTACTGTGTTGCCGCCTGTTTTTGGAGATGACACTTAAGTTGTATGCATGGAGGTGGTAATCTGAACTTGTTATATGCTCCTGATCTTCATTTGGAATGTTATGCCCTCGTTCTGTGCTTTAGGCAGTGATTGTTGCCTTTGTTGTAGCAGCGGCTCTTATCCTTAGGCATTGTGCTCGTCCAATTTGAGTGAGTTATATATCACTGTCCTTAATCTGTTTTGGGTAGGAAGCTAGGTAATCCTACGTTCGTTTACTCCTGTTCTTAATTTGGACTGCCATGTCTAATTCTGGTGCATAATGTAGTTGTTGCTCAGCTTCGCTGGAGTAGCTGCTATGACCCTTGGGCATTGTGTTTCCAGGAATGGCCTTCTACCTCTTTGCGCGAGCTATTTTGTTATCTGCCCTTTCTCTGTTAAGGGAAGGATGTAATGGTGATCTAACGGTCACCATGGAATGGATTGTTTTGTTGCTACATACTTTATTAATTGGGCTAGTTCGTTTTCATGTAATTGGTGAGCCCCTGCGTGGGTCTGTAATAGTTGTCTAGTCAGTAAGACTAGCATCAGTATTGTTAGCTAGTTTTTTAGCAGTAGTTGTTCCACTTTAAAAACATCTATAGTGGATGGTCCATCTTAAAAAATGAATATGTAGTAGGTTGGTAAACAGTCAATCTCTTATTATAATGTAATTATTATTTGTTATAATGATAAGTGTTTGCAGTCACTTTGAAACGATCGGCTATGCTAAAAAAGTTGGTAATTATTTGCATCGATTATTATAATTTATTTACCTATTTAAAAACTATTATCCATAGCATACGGTTCTCTATTTAGACTTTGTAAAATGTTGACATTTCAATTTGTAAGTCGTATGGTTATACATTTAGGTATATATTACATAAGTTTTAGACGATATGAGATTTTATGATTTTTTTTGGGTAAGTTATTTTTATCATAAGTACATACATACACAACATCTGTAATGACCCAAGGATTTTTGACCTTGAAAATCGAGACAAAACACAATGTCAACTAATCAAGCATCGGAAATATCGGATCATTAATAGAAAGAAGTTAGAGGGTGAGAAATAGAACGAATGAAAGTTAGAATAGAAGAAGAAGAAGATCACAACAGAACAAAATCAGAGTAAACACGAATCTCATAATGGAATGAATAAAATATATTATATAACATAACTTTTGAAATACAAAATTGTATATGTATATACATACCCTTTCAGAGTACAACTCATAATATCACATAGAAAATAAACTTAATATATATCTAATGTTGAACCCACCTGCTCCAAGGTCTTCCAAGTATATCTGTAAAATCCCGACTACTTGACTACCCATACAAATTTGGGCACCAAAGAGTTTAGGGTAAAACAAGACCGAAGACAGTTTTCTGTAAACCCATCTTAGGAAATTTCTACCTAGGATCGCCAGAATAGCCCTTGCATAAGCTTCATCTTCATCATATTTGATTCGCAACGATAATGCCCATATAGAGTGATTTTTAGATAATATATGTGATCCCGGTCTCTCCGTATTGACAATGGAAAAATGGTCAAAAACTTTGATATCTGGTTATTTAACTAACAAAGGAAAATATCCATACAAACAACGATCCTATTTACAAATGGAAATATTATCGATCAATCATCAATCAACACTGAGCCCTTTAAATTAATTTATCAATAATTCATTCGTACCCCGATTTCCCTTCTACTATCTTTACCCAAATATTCCTCTAACTCTTTATCCTCTCTTGATTCTCCGAAAACGTTTCTATCTAATATACACTATTCATTTCTATATTCCAAAAAAAAATCTTTTTAACATTGGAAAACATTTCCATATATATTCCCATTTTCTTATTTTTCTATGGTTAGAAAATAAACGTTATCATTGAAAAACATTTCCATCTCTTATATTCACGCATCACTATCCTTCCACATTCATCAGTCCATAACCGTAAATTAGTAAGAGAACAACACCCTAAGTATTAACCCCGAAGGCCGAAACCAACATCAGATCGATACTTAGAAAGCCATTCAACGTAACTAATCTCCAACAAGTTTCTAGTTTCCTTAACCCTATTCTTAACTTCAAAATCATTTCATTTTCTATACTTAGAAAACATCACTGGTTATATTAGAAAAACATTTCCAAAATCCATTTATATAGATTTAAATGAACGTTTTATAAAACATTGATGATAACAATAGCGTTATAATACCTACTTCTAAAATATTTAAAATTTAACTTTGATTCTTTATTTAGAATAAATTAATAAATAAATAATTTATTAAGTAAATCTAAATTAAAACGGAAATTAAATAGTACCTTCCTGGATTCGATATAATCAAATATCAACTATAACTCTCTTTCGAATAATCTCTATTTGATATCTCCCTTTCAAACAATCTATATTCGATTAACATTTCGAACTTCGGAATAATTCACCGTTTTAGGTCAACTCAGTTTCTAAATTCATTTTTGAATTTATCACTTCAAATATTTACCAAATTCCCTCTATAACCAAATTAAATCTACAAAATGTTCGCTTCTAAATCACTATTAACTTTAAAATGTGAATTATATTTTTCCATAGAAATCTGGACTTGTTTTATTAAATTAAACCTTGATGTAAATAGAACATACCATTTCAGTTCAAATTCCATCTATCTAATTATTTTATAAATTCATACTTCATATTTCATTTCATAAACTCCGTTTATAAGTTATAACTTAATCTCAAACACACATTCTATTTATTGTTTTCAAATCAAATATAAACTTTCTTGTCCAATTCTGAATTATATAATATATAATTCCTAAAAATAATTTGTTTTACATCACTCGACATATTTGAACTCTAATTATAAATCCTTATGGACTTATTCAATTCTATTTATATTTCAAACATCGAAATTAATTCATTGTTTACTTTTCAACAATTCCATATTTATTTAGTAATAATTATTTCATATTATTTATAACATCGTTTATAAATCAAATCACTTGTTTTAATATAGTTAAAACAATTATTATACTCTAGCCTAATTGAAATTCCATTTCTATTTTAAAATAGATCTCCTTTTTTAAAACCGCAAATTCCCTTCCCATATATTCAAATATATTTTACAATATTCAAATACCAATTATTTCAGGACAATGTTATTCAAACATCCCAAAACACATAATAATCAATCACAAATTATTTGTCACATCATATAATGCAATATATGAAAAAAAACAATATAATTGTTGGGAAATCCAGTTGGATCCCTCTAACTTGTTTCCCTACATCCACAGATATTAATCAACATAAATAACACTAATTTCATATCAATATAGAGATATAAAAATAAATAGAGTTAAAACGTCAGTATTCAATCAACGATTTATATACATAACTATATATATTGTTTCAACCAATTTATTAGCAAATCATCACACAAACATTCAACCATTATTTATCAATATTAAATAACATTTATAAAACTGCACAGAGTTAGTGAGTTTACTCACCTTGGTCGTTAATCAATAAATAACAGTTAACGTCGGTTGATTATATCCGACGTTTTAATTTGCCTAAAATTGTTGCGACCTCCAAATTGCTCCAAACCAATTCCAGTACATAGCCTGCGACAATACAATCCTAACGAATACTGATTTGTTGAATTTGGACATCATATGCATACGCTATGGTATTAACAAGTTAGCACATTATTTAACTTAGATTTAAACTTAAAATAATTAAAAATAAAAAGATGGGACTCATGTTTCATTGTCCTATGGGAATTCAATTGTCTACCCTTTTAAAAGCTTCTTCCCTGATCCAAAGTAAATACATGCTTTAGGAAATGGTAATCCACCACGACATTTTTCCATTTCTGAGTTTTGCAAGGCCTCGTTCTCACTTGATCCTCCACTAAATCTACTTCCGCTACCACTGTTAAACTCTCCTCTCCGACCTCTTTGACTCCACCCCCTTCATGACACGCTCGATAGCTATCTGCAAGTTGCCACTGAACTTCTCCGTGCTAACACTACCGAACAAAAATTCCAAGGATTTCCCCGAAAATCAGCACAAAGTAGCGATTTCATCTCCTGTGCTCGAATATAACATCCTCATCGCTATTTAAAGCCTTTGTTGCCCATAGTCCTTAAGCCTGGTCACTATGAACACTCAATCGAAAAAAAACCACTGCCATACCCTTTAAAAATCCTACTGGGTTGAAGGGCTAACTCATAGGACTCCAACGAATCTAATTTTGTGATTTTTCATTGAGAAATCGATTTTTAATCTACTTATGAATAATCGATTTTTCAAGTTAGGGTAAAGAATATGTTTCGTTATCTTTCTGGAAGAGAACGATGAGTATTTTAATAGGAATTTTTTTGGCATGCACAGAGATAAAAGCTTGGTAATCACAAATGGGAAAATTAGCAAGCACAAATATAGGCTAGTTGCAAAAATAGGTAGACAAACTATGAATTTTAATCCATTCGAAGCAGGCTACTGCATTCTGAAAAGAGATGGTACGATTCCATCCTTAGCAGCCAAGACTCATTTAAATATGTGTTATTATCTAATTTTTTCTTGATTTTTATTCATATATGTATATTTTTATCTGTTTTATAATATATTGTTGAAGGTCGGCTTGCTTGAATGATAACCCGTAACTTCCCCGGTAAGGAAAGCCCGGATTATCTTGAGAGCATGACAAAATAGAACGCAAACAGAAGAACATTTCATTGTTATTACGACAATTCCATCAGAAAACATGAATATACAGAGTATGAATAAATATTATACATTCGATAAATATCAGAGATTACAATAAATTACATAGTAGTGGAAAACAATATAAAACACAACTGAAAGTAATACACGGATACAAAGCTTTCCGAGCATCGTTCCAGCTGTAAATTAGGATCCTGTGAATAAAAATCTGCAAAACCAAAACTACTAGTTGCCCGTGTCGAAAATAAGGGCACCCAGAGTTTAGGTTAAAACAATAAACTCCAGGTCAGTCATGTGACTGGTGTAAGAACTAAATCAGTTATTTAAAACTTTATTTTAAAAGAGAGTAATTCAAGGGACCACGCCGTATAACACGGAACAGGTTTCCTCCCAAGAATACAAGTGCATATAAATAAACAGCGCAATGCTTTTCGAAAAATGAAGCTATTATAAGACCCAGGTCCCATCACACAATGCAACGCAAGCCGGAGGATAGGGTTTTCCCTTATAATAGCCAAACATGCTTGGTACGTTTAAAACAAATCATTTGATACTATTATAAGTGTATAGTGTCAAAACAATTCAAATCATAAATATCAATCATAGGCGGCATGGGTACCATCTATCATGTCGCCATACTAGGCTTTACAAATAAAACCGCAATATCATGTATTGGAAATTGGATTTCCGTCATGAGTCGAGGCAAGGGGCAAGCTCCTCTCCAATTCGAGACACTCTAGCAAATGTCTCAGGACCCCACTATGATCCTTGGATCGGTTGAGCCGGTCCTCTCTTACTTTTGAGGATTAGTTATTCCTGAACACACGTTTCCCGGTCCTAACAGACCTATATCCGAGGCGCCTCGCATTCCAACAACCACACAGGTGAAAAGTATATATAAATGTCAGCCAATTTAAGCACCGACACCACCACTAGCTAGAAAGAAACGTCGTGTTCTCCCAACGGTCACTATCCCGTTTTTGACTCATACCGTGGTGTGAGGCTCGCGAATTCACGCTATACACAAAGCTGTGCCACATAGGTCGTGCTTTGATTATCAACCACAAGACTTTGTTTTTCAATAGAGGGCCTTGATCATTTGCCACTTAGGCGTGCCACACAGGCAATTCACTCCATGCGACTGATGTCCATCGATATACAACCTCTAAGCTTGTACGTCTTTGAGAAGGGCGTTAAGCAAGAGAATAAATTCTCCACCGCCAAACAGATGTATATTTAATAGAGATCAATCAACACAGAATAAAATCCAATGTCAGACACACAGTCCATTTACAAGTTCGTTCTGGGTCTGAACGAAACCGGAGGCACTTTCCTCGCATATCCATCGATCTCCAAGTACGTCTGGACGATCACCAACTGATTCCCTCATCTTGGGTGTACAACCCAATCACGATCATCAGTAATCACCCAAACGACGTGAAGACTTCCGGTCTTTAACCACCGTCTTCATCTTCGACTTATCGTTGAATCGGTTATTCATAATGGGTATAAACCCGACCTTTCCGAATAACCCGCGTATATAATAAACACGTGTTACACAAACACAACATACGCCTCATTCCAATTCAGAATATTCTTTTATTCAAAATTTCACATTCTTAGGGAAAGGTTCCCATTAATTTTATCAAAGATAAATTCTTCTAAATTTACTCTTTAATCCTCCTTTGGATATCATTTCAAACCATATTATAGTTTTCCAAACTAGTCGGGATTAGCGAACCACACCGAAGTAATTATTTATTTTATTTCCCAATCCCAACCTATTCATCCCATGGAGAAAAACTGGCAATACTCCATATCTAACACCACGGTGCTATCGGTAAATATTATTTACCATTTCACGTTCAAATCTAGTTAAAGATTTAACTATCGCTTTGGAGCAAAACTGTTGATACTCAATTCTCGATCACTTTTCTCTAATCAAAGATTCATTAAAACTCCACTTAGTTTTAATCTTCTCAAAAATCAATATCCTCTCTTTAACTGGGTTAAAGAACCAATGTCACCTAAAACACGATTCACGATAAACCCAAAATCACTTTCAAATTAAATTCCAATTAAATATTATTTAATTGATACACTTTGTAAAATCTAAATAGAAAGATTTAATCCTTTTCTTAACTGGGCTAAAGAACAGTGTTGATGAAGACACCATTCACGACAAACCCAAATCACGTTTGATATCAAATACAAGGCTATGAATAGAAAATATATTGGTTTATATTCAATATCAAATTTTGAAACCAACAAATATCGTATGGGAATAACGATATAAATATATCTTTCAAATTCCTATAACCATATCTGTATAATCACGAAATCCTACATCGAAATATTCCAAAGATAATTTTGATTCAAATCCATTCCAATTCATGTATTGGAAATTCTGATTATTTTTAAAACCACATCAAATTCAATTTAATTATTTCAAAAATAAATTGATTTTATTTCTAGTTCAAAACTAGTTCGTTTCGATAAAAATCTACTTTTATCTTTACAAATGTGGGATTTTTCATCCCAGTTTTTCCCAAATCATTTCTTATGATTTTACACAAATTATTAGTATTTTTAATAATTTTATCAAGGCCCGTATAGTCGGTTTTCAATAACTGCCACCGAACTGCACTTACAACGACCATTTCCAAATTTGATTTGGACACAATTCCAAATCCAACCATTAGATTTCAAATTTCTAATATTCATTGGAAAGCTCTTTTCGATACGAACCCAACGGTTCCGGTTTTAGGAGAATCTGAAGGTCGGATCTCCCGTAATGTCCATTCGATGTCAATGGTCGAAATTCGCGAACTACCGCGGCGCGGCGCGTTCTATTCAGGCCATTATATATAATATATATATTATATATATTTCATCGATTTCCTTTTAAAACGTATTTTATAAATCGTTTTAAATTCATTTTCAAAACGATTTCAACCTCATATTCAATTTCTAATCAAAATTGAATATTCCACATCATCGATATACAAATGATAATATTTTCAAAACGTTATATTTTGAAATCACTTCCTTTTCTGTATTCATTTTAAAAACGAATATAATCGATATATATATCGCTCACGTCAAAATGACGCAACTCTAATCAACACGGCTTTATATATTTCAATAAATTTGTTATTCTATTCAACAAATGAGTATATATTCTATTCAACACACGAATCTATATTTCTTTCAACACATGAATATTCTCAACACATGAGCGTCGTCAACACATGACTATTTTTATTATTTAATAGATTTTATAAAATTATGATAAAGATGTAAATTTTATTGTTAAAATATTTCGTTCAACACATGAATCTATATTTTATTCAACACATGACTAATCTCAACAAATGAGTACTGTCAACACGTGAATCTTTATTTTATAATTTTCTTCATTTTTCCAATTGGAACGAGGCCCAATCAATTACCATATAATGTTAATTATATGGTTTCCATACAACACATGTATTTAATAGCAACGATAAATAATCAATCATCATCCAAATTGCACCACACAACTGCATAAGCATTAAATATAAATAATTAACGCTTACACAGTCTGTCGACCTATCGATCGACATACAACTAAATAATTGGGATTAGTGTACGCCAAAAATCATCCCAACACCCGTGTGGGGTTTCAATCCACAAACATTGAATATTATTTGTGCGGTTGGGAGATGTGTAAAATTTATCGTCCCAATCAATATCCTTCAAATAGGTGTACATAAACAAACCGTCCGGTTTGTAAATGAATATTTATTTACTCACATTCACTATATTCATATTCACATTAAAAATTATATTTTTAACGATAATTTATTTATTTCAACACATGAATATTTTGTTATCAATTTCACATCAACATCACAAACAAACTTCACAACACAACAAACAAGCATACAAGCCGTCCATGGTCTGTGGACGACGGGTGTCGGGTGCTGCTAAGCACCATCTGCATCCTAGTATATATTTTTAACTAGAAAACAAGATTTAAAGTGAGAAGTTCTCACCGATTAGCTAAACCAAATGCCACGACTCTTCTTATGTGGAAACCTTCGTTGTGCTCGCCCTTTGTCAATTTTATTGTCCGTAGCCACTACATATATAAAAATCACATTTTTGTATTGTTGCTTTGTATATAAAAAAAATCACATTTTTATACCTCTACTATATAGATAAAAATTCTATTTTTATACCGTTGTTCATATAATAAAGATCATATTTTTATCACGCCAACTTCATAATAAAAATTATATTTTTATATCGCTCTTCTTCCAATAAAGATTATATTTTTATATTTCTACTTCTCAAATAAAGATCGAATTTTTATTTCATCACCATAAAAATCACATTTTATTTTCAACATATATATAATAAAAATCAGATTTTTATTTCGCTACATATACAAAGATCAGATTTTTACTAACTATAGAATATAAAAATCGTATTTTTATTCTTCCCATACTAAAAAAATCTTATTTTTATTAACTACATTATATAAAAATCATATTTTTATATCTTCTATAAATTAAAAATCGAATTTTTATTCTTTCTAAAATATAAAAATAATATCTACAATCTGAGAATCATTTCTATTCTTTCTACTATATAAAAAAACTGATTTTATATTTTTATAAACTATTTACTTCATATAAATAAAATAAGTAAATAAAAATAAATTAAAAAAAAAAGAACTTACATTGATCGATCAAGGAAGGGGGTTTGCTGTTGACTGAGAAGAAAAGGGGAGACTTGCACGTCGTCGGTTTTGGTGGAGAAAGGGGGGCTGCTCGTGCTCCGATTCAGAAGAGGAGGGAGGAGGAGAAGAGGAAGACGCGCGAGTGGGAGAGGGAAGTGGAGGAAGGAAGAAGCGACGGTGGTGGAGCATCGGGCGGGCGGTTTCAGTTGTCGCGAGTGGGAGAGATTTTGGCTCGAGGTAGGAGGCTGCGCGTAGAGAGAGGAGGGGAGAAGAAGAAGGTGGAGGCGGCAGGTGGTGAGAGGAGGAGGGGGGCGATGCTCCTGGTGGCGAACGGCTAAAGGGGGGGCGATTTGTAGATGTCGGGTTTTTTTATTTTGATTTGGACGGTAGGTTAGGGATAGGGAGAAAAGGGGCTTTATATAATTTATTTATATTATATTTAAATTCCCCAAAAAAAGCAACTTTTTATTTTGAACTCGAAATCGAACCCACCGACTGTCGTCCACAGCTAATTACCCCCATTCCGAACACAATGGGATATGTATCGCAAGCTAATTCGATCGTTTCGATTAGTTTTCATCAAAATCAACATATAACTGTATATATTGAATTTGAACGTGCATTTCAATTTACCGGGGTCACGTACTAACTCGAAAAATTCCAGAAAAATATTTTCTAGCTTCGTATTAATGATACGGTCCTAACAAAACTAGTTCCATCGAATTCCGAGACCATTTGAAAAATGGCCATTTTCCAGTCGATTAAAATCAACTAAAACTGGTCAAACGCGTTTTCCTATGCCACGCTCCCATATTGATTCGAAAAATTATGAATTTTGAAACCTAGCAATAGCTTGACATCTCGGATCCAACAAAAGTGGTTTCATCGAAAACCGAGGTCGTTTGCAAAATTTCCATTTTTAAGGGCCAGAATTCCATAGCGACTATTCTGAAATTTCAATTGGACGCATCTCTTTATCCCCGCTATGAAATTTCGATTTTTCTGATTCGTCAGAAAGATATTCTCAATTAGATTCTAATATTTTTGGTTTCGCTAAAATCCGGTTTATTTTGCACCCGGTACATTCATTTGAAATTTGAAATCGAATTATCGAACTACCCCGCCATTTTCAATTCATTTTATAATTTTAAATAAATATTTATATTCTAACAACGATTCAAATATATATATACACTTCTATTTCTATTCGAATTAAATTTCTCGTTGTTATTATTTAAAATAATCCATTTTAAATACTCAAAATTCATCAAAATATCCAAAATAAAATTTTTAAATTGGCTCAGAATTTCAGAGTTATTACAGTCTCCCCCACTTAAAACTTTTCGTCCCCGAAAAGGAACAAAGTCGAAAGTAGTTTTACAAACCAACTCAACTTTCATTATTTTCTTTACGGCTTATGTTCTTCAACTTTTCAGTTTCTATGAACTTTTCAAATTTTTCAAAAATTTGGCTAACACCCTAAATTTCCGAAAAATTTCGCCATAACCTCCCCTGCACCGGGGACTTCGGGATATTTCACATAGCCTCCCATGGCCTTCTTCAATCCAAAAGAAAAAGGAAAAGCCAATCGGCTAGCCAATCGGCTCATAAAATCATCCAAACCCAAAGACATACAATAAAAATGTACCTATTTTTTGGGAAAACAATTTTATTCTTCTGCTATAGCCTCCTTGCTATGACCTGTTCAATGTGAGCACATGTATATGCATGCATTTGTAATCATTTTTCAATACAGTTCAAAATTTGGTTCAATCAGACCAAATGGTTCAAAATTATCAAACAAATAAACAAACAACACAACCATCAATCAATTAGTGAGTTAGAGTTTCAAATTCATAATTTTGATATATATACATAAATCACATTTTTGATGCCATTTCACAACAATGTATTCTAGCTATATTTTGGTTCTCACACCAGTCTAATGGAAATATATAGATATCACACCTTCGTCACTCGAATATAAATACTGATAACGCTGCAGCATTATCAGAATCATCCCCGGGCAACTAGAGTGTGATCCTATATCTATCCAGTATATTAAAACTTCGAATATATGTTCATGACGCGTATATGCAAAATCTTTATATATTGGATTGTCCAAATTCAATACAAATAAAATATTCAAATACGTATAAACTGGTTTAAATTTTCAAAACAAAATTGTTTTCATTTGAAAAATATACTCTTCACACTCGTTCTAGAATACTACTGATCCTATCTCTAAAGAGTCATTCTAATTGGATATTACTAATCCAATATCTGATGAATCCTTTCGTTCGGTTCTAATGTGTCTTGTCCTCGAGCTCTATAAACGAAAGCTCTGATACCAACTATGATAGCCCGTAACTTCCCCGGTAAGGAAAGCCCGGATTATCTTGAGAACATGGTAAAATAGAACGCAAACAGAAGAACATTTCATTGTTATTACGACAATTCCATCAGAATACAAGAATATACAGAGTATGAATAAATATTATACATTCGATAAATATCAGAGATTACAATAAATTACATAGCAGCGGAAAACAATATAAAACACACCTAAAAGTAATACACGGATACAGAACTTTCCGAGCATCGTTCCAGCTGTAAATTAGGATCCTGTGAATAAAAATCTGCAAAACCAAAACTACTAGCTGTCCTTGTCGAAAATAAGGGCACCCAGAGTTTAGGTTAAAACAATAAACTCTAGGTCAGTCATGTGACTGGTGTGAGAACTAAAACAGTTATTTAAAACTTTACATTAAAAGAGTAATTCAAGGGACCACGCCGTATAACACGGAACGGGTTTCCTCCCAAGAATACCAGTGCATATAAATAAACCGCGCAATGCTTTTCGAAAAATGAAGCTATTATAAGACCCAGGTCCCATCACACAAAGCAACGCAAGCTGGAGGATAGGGTTTTCCCTTATAATAGCCAAACATGCTTGGTACGTTTAAAACAAATCATTTGATACTATTGTAAGTGTATAGTGTCAAAGCAATTCAAATCATAAATATCAATCATAGGCGGCATGGGTACCAACTATCATGTCGCCATACTAGGCTTTACAAATAAAACCGCAATATCATGTATTGGAAATTGGATTTCCGTCATCAGTCGAGGCAAGGGGCAAGCTCCTCTCCAATTCGAGACACTCTAGCAAATGTCTCAGGACCCCACTATGATCCTTGGATCGGTTGGGCCGGTCCTCTCTTACTTTTGAGGATTAGTTATTCCTGAACACACGTTTCCCGGTCCTAACAGACCTATATCCGAGGCGCCTCGCATTCCAACAACCACACATGTGAAAAGTATATATAAATGTCAGCCAGTTTAAGCACCGACACCACCACTAGCTAGAAAGAAACATCGTGTTCTCCTAACGGTGACTATCCCGTTTTTGACTCATACCGAGGTGTGAGGCTCGCAAATTCACGCTATACACAAAGTTGCGGCACACAGGGCGTGCTTTGATCATCAACCACAAGACTTTGTTTTTCAATAGAAGCCTTGATCATTTGCCACTTAGGCGTGCCACACAGGCAATTCACTCCATGCGACTGATGTCCATCGATATACAACCTCTGAGCTCGTACGTCTCAGAGAAGGGCGTTAAGCAAGAGAATAAATTCTCCGCCGCCAAACAGATGTATATTTAATAGAGATCAATCAACACAGAGTAAAATCCAATGTCAGACACACAGTCCATTTACAAGTTCGTTCTGGGTCTGAACGAAACCGGAGGCACTTTCCTCGCATATCCATCGATCTCCAAGTACGTCTGGACGATCACCAACTGATTCCCTCATCTTGGGTGTACAGCCCAATCAAATCATCAGTAATCACCCAAACGATGTGAAGATTTCCGGTCTTCAACCACCGTCTTCATCTTCGACTTATCGTCGAATCAGTTATTCAAAATGTGTATAAACCCGGCCTTTCCGAATAACCCGCGTATATAATAAACACGTGTTACACAAACACAACATACGCCTCATTCCAATTCAGAATATTCTTTTATTCAAATTTTCACATTCTTAGGGAAAGGTTCCCATTAATTTTATCAAAGATAAATTCTTCTAAATTTACTCTTTAATCTTCCTTTGGATATCATTTCAAACCATATTATGGTTTTCCAAACTAGTCGGGATTAGTGAACCACACCGAAGTAATTATTTATTTTATTTCCCAATCCCAACCTATTCATCCCATGAAGCAAAACTGGTAATACCCCATATCTAGCACCACGGTGTTATCGGTAAATATTAATTACCATTTCACGTTCAAATCTTGTTAAATATTTAACTATCGCTTTGGAGCGAAACTGGTGATACTCCATTCTCGATCACTTTTCTCTAATCAAAGATTCATTAAAACTCCACTTAGTTTTAATCCTCTCAAAAATCAATATCCTGTCTTTAACTGGGTTAAAGAACCAATGTCACCTAAAACACGATTCACGATAAACCCAAAATCACTTTCAAATTCAATTCCAATTAAATATTATTTAATTGGTACACTTCGTTAAATCTAAATAGAAAGATTTAATCCTTTTCTCAACTGGGCTAAAGAACAGTGTTGATGAAGACACCGTTCATGACAAACCCAAATCACGTTTTATATCAAATACAAGGCTGTGAATAGAAAATATATTGGCTTATATTCAATATCAAATTCTGAAACCAATAAAATATCGTATTGGGGATAACGATATAAATATATCTTTCAAATTCCCATAACCATATCTATATAATCACGAAATCCAACATCGAAATATTCCAAAGATAATTTTGATTCAAATCCATTCCAATTCATGTATTGGAAAATCTGATTATTTTTAAAACCACTTCAAATTAAATTTATTTATTTCAAAAATAAATTGATTTTATTTCTAGTTCAAAACTAGTTCGTTTCGATAATGATCTATTTTCATCTTTACAAATGTGGGATTTTTCATCCCAGTTTTTCCCAAATCATTTCTTATGATTTTACACATATTATTACTATTTTTTATAATTTTATCAAGGCCTATACCGTCGGTTTTCAATAACTGCCACCGAACTGCACTTACAGCGACCTCTTCCAAATTTGATTTGGACACAATTCCAAATCCAACCATTAGATTTAAAATTTCTAATATTCATTGGAAATCTCTTTTCGATACGAACCCAACGGTTCCTGTTTTAGGAGAATTCGACGGTCGGATCTCCCGTAATGTCCATTCGAAGTCAATGGTCGAAGTTCGTGAACTGCCGCTGCGCGGCGCGTTCTATTCAGGCCAATATATATAATATATATTATATATATTTCATCGATTTCCTTTTAAAACGTATTTTATAAATCGTTTTAAATTCATTTTCAAAATGATTTCAACCTCATATTCAATTTCTAATCAAAATTGAATATTCTACATCATCGATATACAAACGATAATATTTTCAAAACGTTATATTTTGAAATCACTTCCTTTTCTATATTCATTTTAAAAACGAATATAATCGACATAAATATCGCTCACGTCAAAATGGCGCAACTCTAATCAACACGGCTTTATATATTTCAATAAATTTGTTATTCTATTCAACAAATGAGTATTTATTCTATTCAACACACGAATCTATATTTCTTTCAACACATGAATATTCTCAACACGTGAATATTCTCAACACATGAGCATCGTCAACACATGACTATTTTTATTATTTAATAGATTTTATAAAATTATGATAAAGATGTAAATTTTATTGTTAAAATATTTCGTTCAACACATGAATCTATATTTTATTCAACACATGACTAATCTCAACAAATGAGTTCTATCAACACGTGAATCTTTATTTTATAATATTCTTCATTTTTCCAATTGGAACGAGGCCCAATCAATTACCATATAATGTTAATTATATGGTTTCCATACAACACATGTATATAATAGCAACGATAAATAATCAACCATCATCCAAAGTGCACCACACAACTGCATAAGCATTAAATATAAATAATTATCGCTTACACAGTCTGTCGACCTATCGATCGACATACAACTAAATAATTGGGATTAGTGTACGCCAAAAATCATCCCAACACCCGTGTGGGGTTTCAATCCACAAACACTGAATATTATTTGTGCGGTTGGGAGATGTGTAAAATTTATTGTCCCAATCAATATCCTTCAAATAGGTGTACATAAATAAACCGTCCGGTTTGTAAATGAATATTTATTTATTCACATTCACTATATTCATATTTACGTTAAAAATTATATTTTTAACGATAATTAATTTATTTCAACACATGAATATTTTATTATCAATTTCACATCAACATCACAAACAAACTTCACAACACAACAAACAAGCATACAAGCCGTCCATGGTCTGTGGACGATGGGTGTCGGGTGCTGCTAAGCACCGTCTGCGTCCTAGTATATATTTTCAACTAGAAAACAAGATTTAAAGTGAGAAGTTCTCACCGATTAGCTAAACCAAATGCCATGACTCTTCTTATGTGGAAACCTTCGTTGTGCTCGCCCTTTGTCAATTTTAATGTCCGTAGCCACTACATATATAAAAATCATATTTTTATATTGTTGCTATGTATATAAAAAAAATCACATTTTTATTCCGCTACTATATAGATAAAAATTCTATTTTTATATCGCTGCTCATATAATAAAGATCATATTTTTATCACGCTAACTTCATAATAAAAATTATATTTTTATATCGCTCTTCTTCCAATAAAGATTATATTTTTATATTTCTACTTTTGAAATAAAGATCGAATTTTTATTTCATCACTATAAAAATCATATTTTTTATTTCAACATATATATAATAAAAATCAGAATTTTATTTCGCTATATATATAAAGATCAGATTTTTACTAACTATAGAATATAAAAATCGTATTTTTGTTCTTCCCATACTATAAAAATCATATTTTTATTATCTACATTATATAGAAATCATATTTTTATATCTTCTATAAATTAAAAATCGAATTTTTATTCTTTCTAAAATATTAAAATCATATCTATAATCTGAGAATCATTTCTATTCTTTCTACTATATAAAAAAACTGATTTTATATTTTTATAAACGGTTTACTTCGTATAAATAAAATAAGTAAATAAAAAAAATAAAAAAAAATAAATTACATTGATCGATCTAGGAAGGGGGTTTGTTGTTGACTGAGAAGAAAAGGGGGGACTTGCGCGTCGTCGGTTTTGGTGGAGAATGGGGGGCTGCTCGTGCTCCGATTCAGAAGAGGAGGGAGGAGGAGAAGAGGAAGACGCGCGAGGGGGAGAGGGAAGTGGAGGAAGGAAGAAGAGGCGGCGGTGGAGCATCGGGCGGGCGGTTCCAGGCGTCGCGAAGGGGAGAGATTTTGGCTCGAGGTAGGAGGCTGCGCGCGGAGAGAGGAGGGGAGAAGAAGAAGGTGGAGGCTACTGGTGGCGGGAGGAGGAGGGGGTGATGCTCCTAGTGGCGCACGACTGAAGTGGGGCGATTTGTGGATGTCGGGTTTTTTTATTTTGATTTGGACGGTAGGTTAGGGCTAGGGAGAAAAGGGGCTTTATATAATTTATTTATATTATATTTAAATTCCCCAAAAAAGCAAATTTTATTTTGAACTCGAAATCGAACCCACCGACTGTCGTCCATAGCTAATTACCCTCATTCCGAACACAATGGGATATGTATCGCAAGCTGATTCGATCGTTTCGATCAGTTTTCGTCAAAATCAACATATAACTCTATATATTGAATTTGAACGTGCATTTCAATTTACCGGGGTCACGTACTAACACGTAAAATTCCAGCAAAATATTTTCTAGCTTTGTATTAATGATACGGTCCTAACAAAACTAGTTCCATCGAATTCCGAGACCATTTGAAAAATGGCCAATTTCCAGTCGATTAAAATCAACTGAAACTGGTCAAACGCGTTTTCCTATGCTACGCTCCCATATTGATTCGAAAAATTATGAATTTTGAACCCTAGAAATAGCTTGACATCCCGGATCCAACCAAAGCTGTTTCGTCGAAAACCGAGGTCGTTTGCAAAATTTCCATTTTTAAGGGCCAGAATTCCATAGCGACTATTCTGAAATTTCAACTGGACGCATCTTTTTATCCTGCTATGAAATTTTGATTTTTCGGATTCGTTAGAAAGATATTCTCAATTAGATTCTAATGTTTTTTATTTGCTAAAATCCGGTTTATTTTGCACCCGGTACATTTATTTGAAATTTGAAATCGAATTATCGAACTACCGCGCCATTTTCAATTCCTTTTATAATTTTAAATAAATATTTATATTCTTACGACGATTCAAATATATATATACTTCTATTTCTATTCAAATTAAATTTCTCGTCGTTATTATTTAAAATAATCCATTTTAAATACTCAAAATTCATCAAAATTGCCAAAATAAAAATTTTAAATTGGCTCAGAATTTTCAGGTTATTACAGCTTGGGTAACATGCACAGGAAAAATATTTGTAACCATTTTTCATGAACCTAAATAGAAAAGAAACACACTTGATGTGTAGACAAAGCAGTTCCAAGGACAAATCATTTTGGAATCTATATATACTTCTACTCTGTCCTTTTGGTTTGCCGAAATAACTTAATTATTAAAAGAAAACTCACAAATATTATTAACATTTATTTATACAAGAAATATTTTTTAGAGTGAGAGGAAATGAAAGACAAAGGCCGTTAAATAGAGGCTTCATTGATAATATCAGGACCTTGGTAAATTATGTTAAAATATTTCTAATTGTTTTTTCCAATCTTTAATGTGCTCTTCAAAGTACGCGTGATACACTAATATAATTGGAAACATTACTGCTTGTTCACATAGCTATTATTGCTTAATATCTAACTCTGTACCTACAATAATTGAGTTGCAAGCTACTAGTACTAGAAGTAAGCTTCTCTATATGATGTTGCTTTATAAAAGCTAGAATTATACGGTACTCCGTTATGCAAAATTTCGTTCACTTACAGGCTGTTATTGACAAACACAAAAATACCGTTGTAACGAGCAATGTGCCACGATCCCAAAAAGATAATAAAATAGACAAATTAACTTATTCTATGAAATCCCAAAAGTGCTGATTTAGGGCGTAAAATATGTTAAATAAAAAGTTGTTTATTTTCCAAAAAAATTAAAGAAAAATTCTATAAATTAAATTAAAATTACAGCTTAAAAATCTTATCCAAATTCAAAACCAATATTTAGTTATATTAAATAAATCGTTAATTATGGCTTATAAACGATTCCATAGCGACTTTCTGAAAATTTTATTTGGTCGTAACTCACAATGTACAAAACAAAATCTTGATTTTTCACTTCCATTAAAAAATATAATCAAATGGATTCAAACGTTTCTTGTTTCATGAAATTCCGACTTAAAATGGATTTTGTATATTACATTGAAGTTCAAAACTCAATAATATGAACTACTGCGATGTTACGAGCTCGATTATAATTTATATTATAGTTAATATACCCAAATTTGGTTTAAATAATAAACTAGTTATATTCATTCAATTCTAGACTGAATTAAATCTATTAAATTATTCAGTTCACATGATATTTCCAATTCAACTATTTCCGATTATTTCGAAAATAAATGTATTATTATCCCATTATTTATAATATTTAAATATTCAATATATTTGAATTCAAACCACTTAAATTATCAAAACAATATATTAAAATAAATAAATTATTAAATCGCTAAAAATCCGGGACATTATGTTCCTTCCCTCTTAAAAGAATTTCGTCCCCGAAATTACTAAGGTAAGGAAAATGTTACTAACTCTATTAGCTAGGTTAAAAAACTAGTTTTTTTTTTTACTTTTTAACATCTGTTTTAGCTAAACCAACTAATCTCAACTAAAACATTAATCCATTTTTAATAACGAATATTTTCAAAAATTCTGAAAGAACTCTAACATCTTAAATTTCTAAAAAAATCGCCAGCGTCTCCTTTGCACGGCTCAATTAGTACAACTACAACTTGCCTCTCTAGGCCTTCTCCATTCCAAAATAAAATCAAACAGCCAAGTGGCTTGCCAAATAGTCTCATAAAATCTCATACTCATATAAAATATAAAATTGTACCTTTTTAACAAGCATTCAACTCTATCACTTCCATTTGCTACCAATTTAGCATATATAATGCATTTCCAATCCATTTATCTTTAAATATAAACATTTGCTTATAACCAAGCCAAATTCAATTTCAATTTCTACCTCACAAATCCAATTACTTAACTAAGTTAAGTTCCATTTCCATATTCCATTAGCTAATTAATTCGTCCAATCAGTTATCCATAATTCAAAATTTGATTTTATTTCAATATCACATTCATCCAATTTCCACTTAACTGTTTTCAATTATATTTTTATTTGCTTTCGCAATCTTTATTTAACTTACTTAAGTTTATTTTTATTCTTTTTTTATAAATTGGTCCTGTATATTTGGTTTTCATTTAACAATCTCTTCCCGGGAGATTTTAGCTTTATAAAACAAATATTCCTTTTAGGAATTTCAAAATAATTTGTTTTCTCAAAACAAAATATTTGGAAGTAATCCGTCACGTAGAAACTCGAACACCGATGATGTTGCGCAGTCATCATTGGAATTATTTTCCAGCAACCGAAGTGACTTCAATACTATATCACTTTCAAACTTATTTTAAAACACTTCCATTTACAAACTACTTCAAAATATCCTTCACATGTTTACAAAACATTTCTAAATTCACACAGGATCTTCAGATTTCCATATATTTAATCCCAAAATTTATTTACGAACCCTTTTCAAGTTTCCGAAATTTTAATTCCAGTTCTATTTTAAATTCAGATTTAATCCATCTAATTTTATATATATTCATACGAATTCTGAATGGTTATATATATATATAACCATCTCAATTAATTTTTATTTGATTATAATAACAAGCAACATATCTAATATATTATAATAATTCCCTTCCTTTATATCAAAATATAATTTGGGTACAATTATTTCATTTATCCTCTTCAAAAACATACTGTGTCGGTTCATCATATTCGAGTTTTTAGAAATCCCTATCGACATTGTGGTGCCCCACTATCGACTAGAATTCATAAGCCACCCAACCAATAAATCACCACAATATTTTTTTTAATAAGTATGCAAATACATACACTCAAACTCAATCTAGGGTATTACTAACCCCATCTCTATTGAGTTACGCCACAAAGCCAAGGTAATCACTTAACCTGGCTCTGATACCACGGTAACGATCAAAGGATTTTAGACCCCGAAAATTGACATAAAACACAATGTCGACTAATCAAGCATTGGAAATATGGATCAATGATAGAAAGAAGTTAGTAGGTGAGAAATAGAAAGAAAGTTAGAAAAGAAGAAAAAGAAGATCACAACATATCAAAATCAGAGTAAATATGAATATCACAGCGGAATGAATAAAATATATTGTATAACATAACTTTTGAAATACAAACTTATATATGTAAATACATACCCTTTAAAAGTACAACTCATAATATCACACCAAAAAAAACTCTATGTATATCTAATGTTGAACCCTCCTGCTCGAAAGTCTTCCAAGTATATCTGTAAAATCCTGACTACCCATACAAATTTGGGCACCCAAGAGTTTAGGGTAAAACAAAACAAAATAAACTCTGGGTCAATCATGGGACTGGTGCGAGTAAACTCCAGTCATATTGATTTAACTTTGCCAAACCTTTCCAAAGAAATGATAATCATAAGACCGATCCACACATAAACACTGATGGTTTTTACCTTACGATAACCCAAAGCATTCTTATTATTCTGAAATTATAATAGTGTCTAATACAAGTAAATAGCAATATAGCAGAACGCTTGCATCTCACGCTCCACAAACATAATATACAATCAAAACCACGGGCTCTTATTGGGGAATGGATTTCCAACAATGAAAAGGTATGAAACCACCTTCAGATCATTGTACTTTAGAGAAGATACACTGGAGTTAAACAAGAACATCTTGCAACTCGGCCACTCATGAACGACCATTAATTTCTCTTGAATGTTCCAAATATATTGTCACCTTACGGTTGGTATACCAACATAACCATTCCCGGGAGATACAGAAGCGAAAGATGAACAAAAATGAATATTCTCTAGATGATGAAAACATACCTAATTAGGAGCGACCCAATTAGCTATGTTGTCTGCTCGATTTTTGTCATTTCTCAGTTGATGAGGCCTGAGGTCATAATATATCCTTTGATAGATCACAACTTCATTTACTCTGAATGCCACATCGTCATATCTTCCAAATCACAAATTGATTTCCTCGAAAATACCATGGATATAAAGCTAAAAGAAACGAATTCCTCCGCCACCAACATAAATACGGTTGAAGAGATCAACTTAGGCGATCTACTAGATTTACTCCGTCAGATATTCGTCCATACAAGTTTTCCTAGGAATGGACAAACCAAAGGCACTATTCTGTAAATCCATCTTAGGAAATTCTACCTACGAATGCCAGAACAGCCTTGCATAACTTCGTCTTCAATTATTTTCATAATATTTGATTCGCAATGCTAATACCCATACAAAGTGGTTTTCAGATAATATACCTGATCCCGATCTCTCCGTATTGACAACGGAAAAATGGTAAAAAAAATTGATAGCCGGTTATTTAATTATCAAAAGAAAACAACCATACAAACAACGATCCTATTTCTAAATGGAAATCTTATCGAACAATCATCAATCAGCACTAAGTCCTTTAAATTAATTTATCAATAATTCATTCGTTCCCCAATTTCCCCTTCAGTATCTTTATCCAAAATTCCTCCAACTCATTTATCCTATCCCGATTCTTGGAAAATGTTTTTATCTAATATAAATTATTTGTTTTATATATTCCAAAAAATATTTCATTTTAACATTGGAAAACATTTCCATATATATTCCCATTTTCTTATTTTCAATGTTTAGATAATAAACGTTATCATTAAAAAACATTTCCATCTCGTATACTCACGCATCACTATCCTTCCACATTCATCAGTCCCTAACCATAAATTAGTAAGAGAACAACACCCTAAGTATTAAATCCGAAGGCCGAAGCCTACATCAGATCGATACTCAAAAAGCCATTCAATATAACTAATCTCTGTCAGTTTCTAATTTCCTTAACCCCATTCTTAACTTCAAAATCATTTCATTTTCTATACTTAGAAAACATCACTGGTTATATCTGGAAAACATTTCCAAAATCCATTTATATAGATTTAAACTAATGTGTCATAAAACAATGATTATAACAATAGTGTTATAATACTTGCTTCTAAAATATTGAAAATATAACTTTGATTCATTATTTAGAATAAATAAATAATAATTAATTTATTAAATAAATATTAATTAAAATGGAAAGTAAACAGTACCTTCCTAGATTCGATATAATCTAAGTTCAACTTATAACTCTCTTTCGAATAATCTCAATTTGATATCTCCCTTTTGAATAATCTGTATTCAATTAACGTTTTGAACTTTGGATTAATTCACCGTTTCAGGTCAACTCGATTTCTAAATTCACTTTTGCATTCATCACATCAAATATTTACCAATTTCCCTTTATAACCAAATTAAATCTACAAAATGTTTTCTTCTAAATTATATTCACTTTAAAATGTGAATTATATTTCTCTACAAAAATCTGGACTCGTTTTATTAAATCAAAACTTGATTTAAATAAAACATACCATTTTAGTATAAAATTTCATCTATCTATTTTTTTTTTTTATAAATTCATACTTCATATTTCATTTCATAAGCTCCATTTATAAGTTATAACTTAATCTCAAATACACATTCGATTTATTGGTTTCAAATCAAATATAAACTATCTTGTCCAATTCTGAATTATATAATATATAATTCATAAAAATAATTTGTTTTATATCACTCGACATAGTCGAACTCTAATTATAAATCCTTATGGAATTATTCAAATATATTTATATTTCGAACACTAAAATAAATTCGTCTTTTACTTTTCAACAATTCCAAATTTATTTAATAGTATTTTTTTCATATTATTTATAACATCGTTTATAAATCAAATCACTTGTTTTAATATAATTAAAACAAGTTATTATATTCTAGCCCAATCAAAATTCCATTTCTATTTTAAAATTGATTTCCCTTTTTAAAACATTAAATTCCTTTCCAATATATTCGAATATATTTTACAGTATTTAAATACCAATTATTTCAGGTCAATGTTATTCAAACATCCCAAAGCACATAATAATCAATCAGTGATTATTTATCGCATATAAAAACAACAATATAATTGTTGAGCAATCCAGTTGGATCCCTCCATCATGTTTCCCTACATCCACAGATGTAAATCAAGATAAATAAAACTAATTTCATATCAATATGAGATATTAAAATAAACCGAATGAGTATTCAATCAACGATTTATATATATAACTATATATATATATATATATATATTGTTTCAACCAATTTATTAGCAATCATCCAAACAATGATCACATAAACATTCAACCATTATTTATCAGTATTAAATGACATTTATAAAATTATAAAACTAGACAGAGTTAGTGAGTTTCCTCACCTTTGTCTTTAATCGTTAATAACGATTAACGTCGGTTGATATATCCTACGTTTTAATTTGCCTAAAATTGTAACAACCTCCATATCGCTCCTAACCAATTCCAGTACATAGCCTACGACAATACGATACTAGCGGATGCTGATTTGTTGAATTTGGACATCGTATGCATACGTTATGATATTAACAAGTTAGTACGTTATTTAACTTAGGTTTAAACTTAAAATAATTAAAAATAAAAAGATGTGTGACGATCCCAAAACCCCGTACCACGGTGTTAAGGATAATCATTGGAATATATCACATTAATCATCAATAGCAGAGTATAGATAATAGCATAAACAAGAAATATAATAATTTACACAAATATGACAGCAGAATCATATATATATATATATATCACCGCATCAGAGAGCACAGTGCAGGATACTACTTAGTGCATAATAATACATAATCAGTCTACATTGCCTGTGGCAGAATCATACATAGAGAGTACATAAACTAAACATCAGTCTACATCGCCTGTGGCTGAATCATAATACATATACAATAATGGCGGAAAAGTCATAGTCATCACAATGTAGTCAAGCATTGCCATGCCCAAAAGTGCACCTCTACTGCGGTGCCAAGCCAAAATATGTCAGCTACCTGTAACTAGGTTGCCTGCATGAAAATGGGGGCACCCGAGTTTTCAAGGTGAAACAAACTACGAGTCAGTCATGGGACTAGTATGAGAAATCTAGTTAACTTATTAAATCACAATAATAAGGCAAATCAAAGGAGCATGCCACTTTCGCGGAACGGGTTTACTCCAATGAGTGCTAGTGCGTGAAAAAAAGTAAACGATTAAATCATCGCAATGCTTTTTATAAAAATGAAGCCATTATAAGACTCAGGTCCCATCACACAATGCAACGCAAGCCGGAGGATAGAGTTTTACCTTATAATGGCCAAAAATGCTTCAAACATATAAAACAAAAGTGTTTGATATTATTACTAGTGCATATATGTTTCAAAAGCAGATTCAATCATAAATATCAATCATAGACGGCATAAATGATCCATACCACTATATCGCCATACTAGTAATACAATCACATCCAAAATTTCATATTGGAAATTGGATTCCATCATGAGTCGAGGCAAGGGGTAAGCTCCTCTCCGTTCGAGACACTCTAGCAAATGTCTCAGAACCACACACAGCAATCCCTGGATCTTCAGGGCCGGTCCTCTCTTACTTTTGAGGATTAGTTATTCCTGAACACACGTTTCCCGGTCCTTACAGACCTATAATCGAGGCGCCTCACATTCCAACAACCACACAGGTGAAAAGTAGATATAAATGTCAGGGCTGGTAGGTCACTGACACCACCATAGCTAGAAAGAAACGTCGTGCTCTCCCTGCAGTCACTATCCCGTTTTTGACTCATACCGAGGTGTGAGGATCGCGAATCCACGTTATACACAAAGCTACGACACACAGACTATGCTTTGATCATCAACCACAAAACTTTGCTTTGCAACAGAAGCCTTGATCATATGCTACTTAGGCATGCCACATAGGCAATTCACTCCATGCGACTGATTTCTATCGATATATAACCTCTAAACTCGTACGTCTCAGAGAAGGGCATTAAGCAAGAGAATAAATTCTCCGCTGCCAAACAGATATATATTTAACAGAGATCAATCGGCATAGAACAAAATCCATTGTCAGACACACAGTCCATTTACAAGTTCGTTCTGGGTTTGAACGAAGCCGGAGGCATCATATTCCTCGCATATCCGCACAATCAGCAATACGTCCGGACGACTACTACTTCAGCTCCTTCAAGGTAGCTACTCCAATCATGAGCATCAGTAGCACCCACCCATCCAATGTGAAGATTGTCGGTCTTGAACCGTCTTCATCTCTTCGACTTCTCACTGTCGATCGATTATTTGAAATGAGAATTAACTCGGCCTTTTCAAATAATCCACGTATATTTAGATTTTCAAATCGATTCTTCACATGGTTAAATTACACAACATTCACATTTCAGTTCCTTAGTATAATTTTCATGTTAAATACATTCAACCATCACATACCAAGCAAACACAGCAAAATTGGTTTATTTCTACTCTATATCGTTTATAATATTTTATAAGGATATATTGCCGTTTTTTATTTATTTAAAAACGGCCACATTTAATTAAACGACGTTACAGGTCGTGCCGACGCACTGACATTGTTTTTCACTAAATTTGTTTTACACATATCTAAAAATCTAACCTTGGATCTTCACAAATTTTATTTCATTAGAAAGATCTTTTCAAAACGAATCCAACAGTTTCAGTTTTGGGAAAACCGATGGTCGGATTTCCCACACTAGTCATTTGAAGTTACGATTTCAAAATACGAACTACAGCATCGTTATTCGATTTAATTTAATTATATTTATATATAAATATAATCGATTCTGGCGCTGTTTTTCTTCAGATTTGAATTAAACATTCCAGAGAATCCAACCGTCGGATCTTTACAAAGTTGGTGCCGTTGGAAAGATATTTCGAAGGCGAACCCAACGGTTGCGGTTTCGGGAAAATCCGATGGTCGGATTTCCTGCACTAGTCGCTTGAAATCACGGTTTCAAAACACGAACTGCACGGCCACGATTTGTTTTAATATATATATATATATATATATATATATATAAATATAGTTCATTCGAAGATTTCTATATTGTTTTCACTTCAAATATTTCACTAACGCCTTTAAATTTTGGAAAATTTCGCCATAACCTCCTTTGTATGGGAGGGGCTGGGAAAATTCCCAAATAGCCACGTCTCATCTCAAGAAGAAAAAGAAAAAGCCGAGCGGCAAGCCGACAGGCTCATAAAATCATCACCCAAGCAAAACAATAAAATGTACCTATTTGTCGGGCACACAATTTTATTCCTCTTCTCTAGCCTCTTTGCTATAACCTGTTCAATAAATATGCATGTACATATGTGCAATTCTCATCACTAATCATTTTCCATTCAACTTCATATTTGATTATTTTGGTTTGAAGTCACCATTCATTCTAATGTTGCATACACAAGCAAAAATCATATATTTCAACTCATGCATATTTATTTGAACAAGTGGTTATTTTTAACACTTCACATTTCAATAATGATATTTTTAGCGAACTAAAATATATTTCAACACATGAATGTTTTTAACACTTCATAATTTCAATAAAAATGTAATTTTTATTGTTCGATCTTTTTATTCAACACATGAACCTTTTCAACACACGCACTTCTCAGCACATGAGCATTTCCACACATGGATATTTTATATAGTTTGTTCATATAAGAAAGATGAAATTTTTATTGTTGAAACAATTTATATATAACGCGAATATTTTACATCATATATATTATAAAAACGTGATTTTTCTTGTTTAAACACTTTATTCATTCAACACATGAATTTAATTTTTAACACATTACTTCTCAACTCATGAGCATTTCCACACATGGATATAGTTTCAACGCACGACTTTAGTTTCAACACATGAAAATAATTTCAATATATGAAAATAATTCTAACACATGAATATTATTTAAAATTTCGGCAGCATAACGGCAGGGTAGTTAAAACAGGCACCGTCCTGAGTACGGCTCCTCGCTCTACCTTAAAACCTCGCGGTTTTTGACAATGGGGATTTCATGCATCTAGTTCGCACGCAGGCAGCATGTTTTATTTTCATTTCCACAATTATTTCAAATTTGTTTCAATCACCAATGGGTACTTTTCAACCACAACCAAACAATATCAACCACAACAATTCTATCAACCATTCACATTATTCACCAAATTTTTCACACCAATTCACAAACAATAAATATCGTCCATGGTTTGTGGACAAGGGGAGTGTGTGTGTGTATATATATATGTTATTTCTATATTTCACTTGCATTTCAACACACATATTATTTATACAATGCATGTATAATTCATACTTCGCTCATATAGCTTACACAACGCATGTACATGAGGTATATGACACGTGTATAATTTATATTTCGCTTATATAATTTATACATGACATTTCCATTCACATTTTCAATTTAGAATTCCCACATTGGATGTCGAGGTGCTAAAAATCCTAGCGAGCTAAGAAAAATCCGCGGTCTCTTCTAGGTGGTAGAGAGCCTCCTTGCGGTCACAATGTTTCATGTTTCATCGAATTTCGTCAACACACCTTAAAGATATGATTTTTAAAAGTTTGCAACACTTAAAAGTGTTGTTTTCAATTCAATTAAACTAAAGCTGATACCTTTCAAAGATGTTCAAAACTAGGTTTTGAAAATTCGTGAAATCCATAGCACTTCTGAAACACACCACCTCCGTTAGGGTCACTCTCAAAGGGAATGCCCTAATTTTGGTGGAGGTTTATAAGTACAAGTCACAGATATACAAGACAGATATAAGAACACATATTTGTAAACAGCGGAAGAACAACAAACTTTATTTCATAAAGTCAAATACGTGTTACAACAACATCCTTTCCAAAAACATAACATAACACTTCATAATCTGTCTTGAGTACATTATTTTTTTAAAGAAGCATAAATAAAACGTAGACAAACTGCCAAAGCCCCATAGTGGATTGTCCAAAGCCATAGTTCAAAACAGGAAAGTCCAAGCAATACATTTCTCTTCTTCAAGCTGGATGTTGAGGTAGGTCAAGCTGCTGTGTTCCCTCCCTGAGGACCTGGGGGGGGGGGAACGGAAGAAAGAAGACGAAAGAAAAGTAGAGTCAGACATAAAGCCTGAGTAAGTCTAGTACTACTTTGTCTATGAATAAAGAACTGGGTATGATAAGTAATAACAAGAAGTGGGCAACATTATAAACTTGGTTAAGTTATCTAGGGTCGAATATACTATCGTACCCCATGTTAATATCTGAACCCATATAAACTAGTTTCCAATTTGCACCCCAAAATCAGGGTGATGTGATCCATTCTACGATGATCGGCTCCTACTCGCATAGTTACATGTGTCTTACGGCCCCCGATGTCTGTAGTTACCTATGCTGGTCCCACCATGGGGTGTATCAAGTCCCATAGTGGCAACCCGACACAACCTTAGAGTGCAAAGGTATGCTACTGGTGTCCAGTGCTTTATATTTCTGCGCCGGAGTGCGTGCACGCCCGCACACCGTTAGAACCTACACTGCTACACCACCGCCGTCGATTTGACCTCTTACAATCAGCCCAGTAATCGTGCCCCACCCTGCCTAGTTTCAGGGTATCCTGATACACCTTCTAGGGTTACTGCTGAAAAGGGTCCCCCGTTACTAGGTTTTCTATCTCTAGCCAACATGCTAAGTTGATTAAGTGTTTCCTAACCTAACCCCACCAGTCCGTTTAGTTTAGCATGTTCCATTTTGATTAAGTCTTTAGTTCACTTAATCCTAACAATCCTGACTCAGCCTTAATTGTCTTATTAAGGCCCTGACCTCTCACATTAGACATGTATTGTTGTGGCTGCCTGTTGCCGGTTGGTTCCGGGCAGTCTTACGCCACAACTCAGTCTAACCTCGGGTCCTTGCTGGGCTCCATGTTTAACCTCCCACATTGGATAGGTATTGTTGTGACTACTGGACAGCCGGGCGGTTCCGGGCAGGTTTACATCACAACTCAATCCAACCTCGGGTTAAACACATCGTCTTTTCTACATTTACATATTTTGTCATTCTTCTTTATTTCTTATATGTAAATATTTGCGGCCCATTATTATGGTAATGGTGTAAAGGTTACACCAACCATGGGCCCAACCTATACTTGACTTTGGGCCCTTCTATTTCATATTTTCATTCATTAATTAATTTTTAACCCAACGTTATTTTCCCCCGTTTTACACGTCCGTTTATATATATTGGGCTTAGCCTTTTAAAGCCCAATTTAGCCATGCGAAAAGGGGAGGCTTATGGCGTATACACAAAGAGGGGAAAGTGAGCGCATGAACTTGCATATGACGTTGGAAAATACATAATAGAAATTGGTGTACTTGCATAGTGGTAACATAGGTGACATGAATCAAAGCATGTGAACTTGTAATTGAGATATCATTATTGACCCATGAACCTATATTTTTACTTAGGCATAATGTCAAACATAAGCATGGCATAAATACTTTTAGCATAAACATGGCATAATGTCAAACATAAGCATGGCATAAATACTTCTAGCATAAACATGGCATAATGTCAAACATAAGCATGGCATAAATACTTCTAGCATAAACATGGCATAATGTCAAACATAAGCATGGCATAAATACTTCTAGCATAAACATGGCATAATGTCAAACATAAGCATGGCATAAATACTTCTAGCATAAACATGGCATAATGTCAAACATAAGCATGGCATAAATACTTCTAGCATAAACATGGCATAATGTCAAACATAAGCATGGCATAAATACTTCTAGCATAAACAAGGCATAGGTATAGTTAAATTTGTTCATGGCATAAATATAAACAAGTCATGTTCATAAGGTTTCTACATGTTTACAAAGAGGATACTTTGTTACTAACACAAAAGCATAGTTCAACTTAATTAAATTTAATCACATAACGATGGTATACTTATGCATAAATATTCCTAATCATGGTGTTTGCTTTTAACTTGCAAAAAAGGGATTTTTGTGTCTAACTTAGCCATGTCTCACATATGTCATCATATAATTCTTTTAAACAAGATAGACTTAATCATGAATTTCAATTATGCCCAATATCATTCATAGCCTAGCCATATTCATAAGTTTTGCAAAAGCATGACTTAATCCATGGATTATGGTGTCAAAATTCCAACATAGTTTCATACGAACTATAACAACCAAACTTGTCTCAATTACTTGCAAAATGATTTATGCACAAAATAGACATCATGATGGCATAATAACAAAGCCCCAAACTTGCATGAATTTCAATCAACTACATACATGTAGCTTCAACATAGACTACATAATTTGCGCAATATTCCAAACGTATATTTGCATAGAACTACCGCATGTAGTTCTTTATAATTGAATGACATAATTCAGAATATCCAAAAGTATATAAATCGCACAAATACGAATTTCATTGCCACAATTCAAGCATACATATCTACACAATCATTTGTTCATACCAAAGTAATACTCTACTTACAATGGTTGCGGCAAATTCTCTAATTAAGAGATATGATTCCTTTGTTGAATTGATTAGCTTTAGGTTGCTTGAATTGCTTTAGGCTTTAGAACTTTCTCCCTAATCCTCTCTCTCTAGATGGCGGCTACTCTTAGTCGTTCCTCAGCAACATGGCGGCTATGCTCTTAATTTGAATGAATAGATTAGGGTTTAGTCTAGGGTTGTTTATATAGAGGTTAGGAATTGATTAGAACCATTGATGTTGCTAGGTTAGATCGTAGCCATTCATTAGATAGAGAGACCAATTAAAACTTGCCACCTAGCCCTAATGACAAAGCAACCCACAGAAATTCGACCAAACACAGACCAGGCCAGCCAGGAGGGACTGGGTTCGATTTTCAAAAATTAAACTTTAAATTGAGCTGTTTTAGTCTATTTGAATTTTATCTATTGTATACATATATTTTTGCATATATATATATATATATATTCTCATATATATACATATATTTTCTTTATTTCCTTATATGTACGTTCTTATCCTTTCAAAATTTGAATTTGTATACGTACATGTATTTGCATGCTCAGTTGGCCCTCTCTAAAACAGAGATAAAAATTATGTCGCCGCCGGGGTTCGAACCCCCGACCTCCATGCTACAAATCCAATGCCTTAACCAACTGAGCTACAGAGGCTTTTGTTAATAAGTCTTAGAATAATAATAATTATTGTCCTCTCCTTACTTCTCTTTTTTCATGTTTTGCTGTAATATTTAAATTAAAGATATCTTCTTCATACGTTATCCGTTTTGCGCAAACTCGGACTCTATCTCAAGCAGAATTCCGAGACGAACGCAATGGTGATGTCCGTTTCCCTTAATTTTTCTGTTACAATTTAATTATACTTTAATTTGTTAATTTACTGTTAACGGAAAAATCCGGGGTGTTACATTCTCCCCCACTTAAAAGGATTTCGTCCCCGAAATCTTCAAGTTTAGGAAGAATGTAAATCCTAACATTCAATCATCCATCTACTCATCCATCAAACACGAGCATCCATTGTCCTTAAAAGATTTCTAATGCTTCATGATCATATGCGAAGTGTGTGTGTTCATGAACTTATCTAATGCAAAATCAGGCGGTCTACTGATTCAGTTGACCTCCTTAATGCGAATCATGTAAGTGCCATGTATCCATTATGTATGCAGATTTTTCCTATTCATGATTCTACATGGGTGCACAATCTTTCATACAAATGCAACATCCATATGACAACACATTACAATTCAACCATATACGAGTGCAAACATATATGCATATGCAATATGAAGTGACTGAGCCGATCTAAAACCTAGATTGTGTGTGTATATGCAACCACGAGCAACCACTAGCAATCACTTGCAACCACTTGCAACCATCATACATAACATGTTTCAACTACATGTTTCCATCCAAAAAGATTCTACCCTAAAGATACGGTCGAGGAAATATACCTAAAAAGATAGATAAAAGCGCAACTTAAGGAAAAGGAAAGATCAAGGATGTACCCTCGAACAGAAAAGTGTAGGCAGTACGGATTCTAGCTTCAGTTTCCCAAGTCGCGTCTCCCTCGGCGTCGCTCCACTGAACTTTGACGAGTTTGACTTCGCGGTTGCGTAGCTTCTTCACTTCCGTTCCTAGTATGCGGGTTGGAACTTTTCTTATGGTTGCTTCGCGTTCCACTTCGGCCTCTTCGAGGATATTTGGCTCTACCACTTCAGCAGACTCATGTAGACATTTTCGGAGATGTGAAACGTGAAAAACGTTGTGGACTCCAGCCAATTTCTCGGGTAGCTCTAATCTATAGGTCATTTTCCAAATTTTCTCAATGATTGGAAATGGTCCTACCTAAAGGTATAGTCGAATGATAGAAGCAAGTAAAAATTTTGTGCCCATTAGGCAATGTCAAAACTGGAAATCTATGCCACATATATATTGATTAGGAGAAGAACTCTCTAAGCATCAGCCCCGAAGACCGAAATCAACATCAGACTGACACCCAAAGAATTAATCAACCCAACCACCACATATGATTCTAGGAAACTAAGCATGATGGACTCCTTTTAGGTCACAAGGGAGTCCCTTCCTTAGTCCAACTATGTTGCCAAATGTACTTACTAAGGTGATTCTTTACAACTCATGCATAAGTGAAATGAACCTTCAGCCTTAGTGGCGAACACTCCTGGAGTGCCCTATTCTGAAATGCTCCACCTAATGAACCCCTTTTCTAGAAGCTCTTTAATCTGTTTACTGAGCTCTTTCCTTTCTCGTGGAGCCATATGTCTAACGGGCAACGCAACGGGCTTTGCATTATCTACCAGATATATGCGGAAGTCTATTTCCCGCTTCGGAGGTAAGCCCTTCACCTCTTCGAAGACATCCGGATATTCCCGGACCACTCTAACTGATTTCAGATGTTCAACAGAGGCATCTAGCGATTCAAGATAACTAAGCATAACCGCATACGAGGGATTACAAGAAATTTCCAAAGTATTACCGAGTTGGGTCAGGAGCCTAACAACCCTTTTCTCACAATCAAGGATGGCCCCATTACTGGATAGCCAATCCATACCCAAAATCAAACCATACACCAAAAAGCCCAAAACAAAGGCACTACATTGAAATTCAACACTTAGGATAGAAATTTTCAAATCCAGACAGATCATAGACAAATGAGCTGGGCCCCCAATTGGGTTTGAAACAATTAAGGGGTCCTCTACCATACTAGTTTTTAGGTGCAGAGATTCTACTAAAGCAGACGAGATAAAGGAGTGTGATGCGCCGGAATCAAATAAAGTGCGAACGGGGTGATCATAAAGATAAACTACACTTTCTACAGAAGTATTTCTACCTCGCTGTTGCAATGGTGGCGCTTCTAGCACATGAACCTGTGCCCCTGGGGTGGATCCAGCGCCCTGCCCCTGTCCTCGTTTCTTTGGGCAGTCCTTAGCCCTGTGGCCTGTCTGACCGCAAGAAAAGCACCCACCATTCTCCTTGGCCTTCTTTTTCCGGCAGTCCTTTACTAAGTGCCCCACTTTGCCACAGAAATTACACGTCCTCTTCTCTTTGTTGCCTTCCCCGCCTTTCTTAAAGTCTGTCTTCTTAGGCTGCAAACCCTCTTTCTTCTTGCCCTTATCCTCTTCATTCAGCAATGCCATTTGCACTAATCTTTCATACGTGGCCCCCATGGGTATATGGGTCATGGCCAAACTGTGTAATGGCTCATTTAACCCTTTGACGAAACGGAGAGCCTTCTTGTGCGGGGTGTTGACTAGGTCAAGCCCAAACCTAGCCAGCTCATCGAACTGATTCACATACTCTCTGACTGTCTTGTCCCCTTGCTTAAGAAATAAGAATTTTTCTAACTGCAAACTTCTTTCCGCATCTGAGAGAAACTTAGCCTCAAACCTTGCCCTAAAGTCCTCCCATGTCTCCACTGGTCTTTCAGCATTAGTGACTTCCCACCAGTAGGAAGCCTCGCCCTTCAATAGCCACACCGCCAGTTGTACTTTTTGTCTATCCTCTACCTCAAAGATGATGAATAGGTCCTCAGTTTCCTTCAGCCAATTTCTAGCTGCTACGAAGGACTCAGTTCCATGGAAATCCCTTCCTCCCATAGCTTTAAAATCCTTACATATCTTAGCAAATGTGTTTCCCCGTGGAGGAGGTGGAGGAAAAGGTGCTGCTGCGGCTGGATGATTCCCTTCCGTTGGGGGAGGAGGAATGGTAGGACCTGGCTGAGTGGCCCTTGCTTCTAAGAACCGTCTAAACCAACCAGGTATTGGCACCCCTTCCGGCAAGTTAAGATCTTGGGACATGCTGAAACAAAAAGGATAGATTCAAAACGAAGGATAAGAGATAGTTCCTATGGCTTTGGGGAGTGGACTTTTGCCTTTTTAAAATAAAATAATATTTTTCTTTTAAAAATGCTTCTTTAAATTTCCTTTTTGAAAATAATTTTTCAAAACTTTTTATCTTATCTGGTAAACCTATGCTCTGATACCAAGTGAAACACCCCACCTCCGTTAGGGTCACTCTCAAAGGGAATGCCCTAATTTTGGTGGAGGTTTATAAGTACAAGTCACAGATATACAAGACAGATATAAGAACACATATTTGTAAACAGCGGAAGAACAACAAACTTTATTTCATAAAGTCAAATACGTGTTACAACAACATCCTTTCCAAAAACATAACATAACACTTCATAATCTGTCTTGAGTACATTATTTTTTTAAAGAAGCATAAATAAAACGTAGACAAACTGCCAAAGCCCCATAGTGGATTGTCCAAAGCCATAGTTCAAAACAGGAAAGTCCAAGCAATACATTTCTCTTCTTCAAGCTGGATGTTGAGGTAGGTCAAGCTGCTGTGTTCCCTCCCTGAGGACCTGGGGGGGGGGGGGAACGGAAGAAAGAAGACGAAAGAAAAGTAGAGTCAGACATAAAGCCTGAGTAAGTCTAGTACTACTTTGTCTATGAATAAAGAACTGGGTATGATAAGTAATAACAAGAAGTGGGCAACATTATAAACTTGGTTAAGTTATCTAGGGTCGAATATACTATCGTACCCCATGTTAATCTCTGAACCCATATAAACTAGTTTCCAATTTGCACCCCAAAATCAGGGTGATGTGATCCATTCTACGATGATCGGCTCCTACTCGCATAGTTACATGTGTCTTACGGCCCCCGATGTCTGTAGTTACCTATGCTGGTCCCACCATGGGGTGTATCAAGTCCCATAGTGGCAACCCGACACAACCTTAGAGTGCAAAGGTATGCTACTGGTGTCCAGTGCTTTATTTTTCTGCGCTGGAGTGCGTGCACGCCCGCACATCGTTAGAACCTACACTGCTACACCACCGCCGTCGATTTGACCTCTTACAATCAGCCCAGTAATCGTGCCCCACCCTGCCTAGTTTCAGGGTATCCTGATACACCTTCTAGGGTTACTGCTGAAAAGGGTCCCCCGTTACTAGGTTTTCTATCTCTAGCCAACATGCTAAGTAGGTTAAGTGTTTCCTAACCTAACCCCACCAGTCCGTTTAGTTTAGCATGTTCCATTTTGATTAAGTCTTTAATTCACTTAATCCTAACAATCCTGACTCAGCCTTAATTGTCTTATTAAGGCCCTGACCTCTCACATTAGACAGGTATTGTTGTGGCTGCCTGTTGCCGGTTGGTTCCGGGCAGTCTTACGCCACAACTCAGTCTAACCTCGGGTCCTTGCTGGGCTCCATGTTTAACCTCCCACATTGGATAGGTATTGTTGTGACTACTGGACAGCCGGGCGGTTCCGGGCAGGTTTACATCACAACTCAATCCAACCTCGGGTTAAACACATCGTCTTTTCTACATTTACATATTTTGTCATTCTTCTTTATTTCTTATATGTAAATATTTGCGGCCCATTATTATGGTAATGGTGTAAAGGTTACACCAACCATGGGCCCAACCTATACTTGACTTTGGGCCCTTCTATTTCATATTTTCATTCATTAATTGATTTTTAACCCAATGTTATTTTCCCCCGTTTTACACGTCCGTTTATATATATTGGGCTTAGCCTTTTAAAGCCCAATTTAGCCATGCGAAAAGGGGAGGCTTATGGCGTATACACAAAGAGGGGAAAGTGAGCGCATGAACTGGCATATGACGTTGGAAAATACATAATAGAAATTGGTGTACTTGCATAGTGGTAACATAGGTGACATGAATCAAAGCATGTGAACTTGTAATTGAGATATCATTATTGACCCATGAACCTATATTTTTACTTAGGCATAATGTCAAACATAAGCATGGCATAAATACTTTTAGCATAAACATGGCATAATGTCAAACATGGCATAAATACTTCTAGCATAAACATGGCATAATGTCAAACATAAGCATGGCATAAATACTTCTAGCATAAACATGGCATAATGTCAAACATAAGCATGGCATAAATACTTCTAGCATAAACATGGCATAATGTCAAACATAAGCATGGCATAAATACTTCTAGCATAAACATGGCATAATGTCAAACATAAGCATGGCATAAATACTTCTAGCATAAACAAGGCATAGGTATAGTTAAATTTGTTCATGGCATAAATATAAACAAGTCATGTTCATAAGGTTTCTACATGTTTACAAAGAGGATACATTGTTACTAACACAAAAGCATAGTTCAACTTAATTAAATTTAATCACATAACGATGGTATACTTATGCATAAATATTCCTAATCATGGTGTTTGCTTTTAACTTGCAAAAAAGGGATTTTTGTGTCTAACTTAGCCATGTCTCACATATGTCATCATATAATTCTTTTAAACAAGATAGACTTAATCATGAATTTCAATTATGCCCAATATCATTCATAGCCTAGCCATATTCATAAGTTTTGCAAAAGCATGACTTAATACATGGATTATGGTGTCAAAATTCCAACATAGTTTCATACGAACTATAACAACCAAACTTGTCTCAATTACTTGCAAAATGATTTATGCACAAAATAGACATCATGATGGCATAATAACAAAGCCCCAAACTTGCATGAATTTCAATCGACTACATACATGTAGCTTCAACATAGACTACATAATTTGCGCAATATTCCAAACGTATATTTGCATAGAACTACCGCATGTAGTTCTTTATAATTGAATGACATAATTCAGAATATCCAAAAGTATATAAATCGCACAAATACGAATTTCATTGCCACAATTCAAGCATACATATCTACACAATCATTTGTTCATACCAAAGTAATACTCTACTTACAATGGTTGCGGCAAATTCTCTAATTAAGAGATATGATTCCTTTGTTGAATTGATTAGCTTTAGGTTGCTTGAATTGCTTTAGGCTTTAGAACTTTCTCCCTAATCCTCTCTCTCTAGATGGCGGCTACTCTTAGTCGTTCCTCAGCAACATGGCGGCTATGCTCTTAATTTGAATGAATAGATTAGGGTTTAGTCTAGGGTTGTTTATATAGAGGTTAGGAATTGATTAGAACCATTGATGTTGCTAGGTTAGATCGTAGCCATTCATTAGATAGAGAGACCAATTAAAACTTGCCACCTAGCCCTAATGACAAAGCAACCCACAGAAATTCGACCAAACACAGACCAGGCCAGCTAGGAGGGACTGGGTTCGATTTTCAAAAATTAAACTTTAAATTGAGCTGTTTTAGTCTATTTGAATTTTATCTATTGTATACATATATTTTTGCATATATATATATATTCTCATATATATACATATATTTTCTTTATTTCCTTATATGTACGTTCTTATCCTTTCAAAATTTGAATTTGTATACGTACATGTATTTGCATGCTCAGTTGGCCCTCTCTAAAACAGAGATAAAAATTATGTCGCCGCCGGGGTTCGAACCCCCGACCTCCATGCTACAAATCCAATGCCTTAACCAACTGAGCTACAGAGGCTTTTGTTAATAAGTCTTAGAATAATAATAATTATTGTCCTCTCCTTACTTCTCTTTTTTCATGTTTTGCTGTAATATTTAAATTAAAGATATCTTCTTCATACGTTATCCGTTTTGCGCAAACTCGGACTCTATCTCAAGCAGAATTCCGAGACGAACGCAATGGTGATGTCCGTTTCCCTTAATTTTTCTGTTACAATTTAATTATACTTTAATTTGTTAATTTACTGTTAACGGAAAAATCCGGGGTGTTACAACTTCGTCCCGATCAGGCTGTATGACGTCGAAGAGGGTGGAAAGGGCTTCAGGCGCAGGGGGGTTTCGTCGGGATCGGCGGTCGGATCTGGCGGTGGCGGCGCTGGGAAGTCGCCGACTTTGAGGGCGTCGTTCTCGTCGATTGGGGGACGAGGGGGTTTAAGGGTTGGTCGGATTTGAAGAGGGGAGGCGGCGCTGTCGAGATCGGGTGGTGGCAGAGGCGTCAGGTGGATGAGGCGGCGGCGATTTGGTCGGGAAGTGAGGAGCGACGTGCGTCGTCTATCGGGGGGGGGGGGGGGGACAAGGGTTTTCTGAATTTTTTATTTTTATTTTAATGAATGGAGAATTTTGATTGGCCCGTGGGTTTTATTAAATTTTAAAATAGCGTTTCTCCACACGAACACCAATTCAAACCCAATGACTGTCGTCCCTAGCTAAATACCCCCATCCCGGACACAATGGGATATGTTTCATAGGCCAATTCGACTGTTACAGTTAGTTATTTTTCAAATTAAAGTATAGAACATTTAATACTCAATTTGAACGTACCTTTCAATTTGCCAGGGCCACAAACTGATTTGAAAAATTCCAGAAAAACAAATCTAGCTATGTTTTGACGCTACGGTCCCAACAAAACTAGTTTCGTCGAATTCTGAGACCGTTTGAAAAATGGTCATTTTTTGGTCGATACAATTTAACAGAAATTGACCAAACACATTTTCTTTTGCCACGCTCACATACTAGCTTCAAAAATTATGAAATTTGAAACCTTGCGAGAGGTTGGCATCCCAGATCCAACACAAGTGGTTTCGTCGAATTCCGAGGCCGTTTGCAAAATGTCTATTTTCAAGGGCTATATATTCTATATAGCGACCTTTCTGAAAATTCCTTTGGCCATAACTTTTGATTCCCGCTATGAAACTTCGATTTTTCAGATTCGTTAGAAAGATATTCATAAACAAATTTAAGTATTTTTTGTTTCACCAAATTCCGTTATATTTTTCACCCGGTGCAGTCAGTCAAAGTTTAAATTCAAATTTTCAAACTGCCCCACTATTTCTAATTCACTATTTTATTGAAATATTCTATTTCAATTGTTTAAATTCCTTGTAAATAACCAATTTAAAAATTTTTAATTGGCTCATATTTTCCGGGTTGTTACAATCTCCCCCACTTAAAACTTTTCGTCCTCGAAAAGGAAACAACAGTAAAGTTGGAAACAAAAATGTAAATGCAAAGTATTGTGAAGGTACCTTGCATCGGAGTTAGTCAGAGATGTCCACTCTGCATTTGGGGTAAGCTTGCTTAATGCTCTCCTCGGTCTCCCAAGTACAGTCTCTAGGATCACTACTCCACTGCACTTTAACTAAATGAATCTTCTTGCTCCTTAGCTCTTTAGTTTCTTCGCCAACAATCTTTAATGGCTCTCTTATGACTGCTAATTCTAGAGTAATTTCCAAGTCCTGTTGCGCTGCTTCTTCTACAACAAGATTTGGTTCATGCACATGTCTTCTAAGTTGTGATACGTGAAATACATCATGCACTCCAGGCAACCAATTAGGTAATTGAACCCTATAAGCAAGAGTTCCAATTCGTTCTAGTATAGGAAAGGGACCAATAAATCTGGGTGCTAACTTCCCAGTTTTGCCGAATCGGATCACTCCTCTCATCGGAGAAACTTTCAAATAAACATGATCACCAATAGAAAATGTCAGATCTCTTCTTCTAGAATCTGCATAACTTTTCTGTCGGCTTTGTGCGGTTTTCAATCGCTTCTTGATGAAATTGACTTTATCAGATGCTTCTCTAATTATATCGGGTCCCAACACAAGTTTGTTGCCATGTTCTACCCAACATACGGGAGATCTGCACGGTCTGCCATATAATGCTTCAAATGGCGACATCCCTAAACTTGCTTGATAGCTATTGTTATATGAGAATTCTGCCAAATGCAAGTGATCTTCCCATGACCCACCAAAATCAATAATACAAGCCTGCAGTAAATCTTCTAGAATTTTGTTCACTCGCTCAGTTTGGCCATCTGTCTGAGGGTGATAAGCGGTGTTCATATTCAGTTTTGTTCCCAATTCTGTCTGAAATGCCTCCCAGAACTTGCTAACAAATATTTGGTCTCTATCACTGACTATGCTGATGGGAATTCCATGCAGCTTAACAATTTCCTTGAAATATATCTGTGCTAGACTTTGAGCGGTTTTATTGGATCGGACAGGTATGAAATGGGCAGTCTTCATGAAGCGATCAGCGATTACCCAAATACTGTCATTACCTTTCTTGGTTCGGGGTAAACCATCTATGAAATCCATGGAAATATGTTCCCATTTCCAACCTGGGTCTTCCAATGGTTGCAACAATTCGGCTAGCTTTTGTTGGTCGCTCTTAACTAATTGACAAGTAGGGCATCTGCTAACATATAAAGAAATGTCCCTCTTCATCGCCTTCCACCAAAAAATGCGTTTGATATCGCTGTACATTTTACTTACTCCGGGATGAATGCAAAGTTTGTATTTATGGCATTCATCGAGCACCTCTCTTTTGAGCTCTAGGATGTTGGGAACACAAATTCTCCCTTTCAGTCTCAGAACTTCTTCTTTATCTATCTGAAAACTTGAGGGCCCGCCCTTCTGTATTCTCCCTCTGATCCTTTGAATGAAGTGATCGTTTTTCTGGAGAGAAGATATTTTATCAATCAATCCTGGTGTAATTATAAGATTGGCAATGATTGCGGTTTTTATACTAAGCGCATCCGCTACAACGTTAGCTTTTCCTGGCGTATACAAAATATCTAGATCGTACGCTGCAAGAAATTCTAGCCAACGCTGCTGCCTCAAGTTTAGATCTTTCTGGGTGAACAAATATTTCAATGATTGATAATCTGTATACAGTTCAAATTTCTCACCCAATAAGTAATGCCTCCAGATTTTCAAAGAAAAAACGATAGCTAACAACTCAAGATCATGAGTTACATAATTCTTCTCATGCGGTTTTAGCTGGCGGCTTGCATAAGCGACTACTTGGCCTCTTTGCATTAACACCGCACCAAGACCTCTAATAGAAGCATCTGTCCAAACCGTCAAATTCTGATTGCCATCGATAATGGTTAATACTGGAGCAGTTGTCAATTTCGATTTCAATTCCTAGAAAGCTTCCTCACAGTCAGAAGTCCACTTAAATTTCTCGTGTTTCTTCGTAAGCTACGTTAACGGACTGGATATCTTCGAGAAATCCTTAACGATTTTTCGATAATAACTAGCCAACCGCATAAAACTTCTGACCTCTGTGGGTGTAGTAGGCTGTTTCCATCCTTGAATTGCTGGTATTTTGCTCGGATCGACAGAAATCCCTTCCATTGACACGACGTGGCCAAGGAACTTCACTTCTTCTTGCCAGAAGACACATTTAGAGAATTTGGCTTTGAAGACGTTCTTTTTCAGAATCTCCAATGCTTGTTCTAAGTGTTTTTCATGCTCGGGTTTTGGTTTGGAGTAGATTAAAATATCATCGATGAATACGAGGACAAATTTATTCAGAACTCCCCTGAACACTCTATTCATTAGATCGACAAAGTATGCTGGAGCATTGCATATGCCGAACGACATTACTAACCATTCATAAAATAAGTCTGGACCTCTGAAAGCTGTCAAAGGGACACACTCTTCGGTAATTCCCAATTGATGAAAACCTGTAGCTAGGTCCATTCGGGAAAATATTCTCGCCCCATTTAATTGGTCTAACAGATCATCGATGCGGGGTAATGGGTATTTGTTCTTGAGCATCTGTTTGTTGAGGTCTCGGTAATCAACACACAATCGAAGAGTACCGTCAGACTTTGGGACAAACACTACAGCTGCACCCCAACTAGAAAAGCTAGGTCTGATTAGACCCTTCCATAGCAGTTGACGAGTTTGATCGCCTAAATCTTCTTTTTCCTTTGGAGTCATTCTGCGAATTGGATGTACTACTGGTCTGGCATTGGGAATTAGATCAATTCTGAATTCTATTTCTCTTTGCGGAGGTAAGTTTTCGACTTCTTCAAACAAATCCGCAAAGTTTCTAACAACAGGAATCTTTTCTAAGGAAGTGGGGATAACTTCTAACGCAAACCAAAATTACTTTCTATCTGGATTCGAACCATGGCATGGTACAGTAATATATCCAAGCTTCGTTCGAATTTTTACTATCCTTTCCGCACAATTTACTTCAGCTTCATACTTCGTTAACCAATCAAGCCCGAGAATGATATCGAATTCGGGAAAATCCATGGTGATCAAATTAAAAGAAATTTTGTAGGACGAATAAGAGACTGGCACTCTACAATATGAACTGAGAATAAGAGATCCTCCTATCGGATTATGTACTTCAACCGATCTTTTAAGCTTTCTTTGTTTTAACTTTAATCTATGAACTGTGTTACTAGCAATAAAACTACGTGATGCACCCGTGTCAAATAATACAGAAACATGAATATTTTTAATTGTAAGGGTACCTCCCAAAACATCGGGTTTACCTGCTCCGTCGGAAGCAGCCGGCGGGTTCGTCCCGTCATATACGTGAGCAACCCCGACCTTCTTAAGCAAAGGACAGTCTCTCACAAGATGATCTGTCCTGCGGTAGTTAAAGCATTAGCGAGGGTTCTGGGAGCCCTGGCTTGAACCTTGAGAGTCGGTCTTCTGCCTTTTTGGGGCTGTGCAAACATTTAAATAGTGCCCCACCTTGCCACAATTGTAGTAGCTTCCCTTTGGCGGCCTGGTAGTCTACTGATTCGAGGACGCCGTTTGCTTGATTCTGGCTGGTTTGTAGCGGGCTTGCGCTTACTCCCGGCCTGACGTTTAGCACAATCCTGATCCAGGTGCCTTTGATCCAGGTCCTCATAGTTGCACGCCATCTCCAATAATTCATTAAAGCCAACTTGATGTGGGCCATTGCCCTGTCTTGGTATGGCGCTTCAGCCCGAGAATAACCTCTTGTTCTTGGACTTTGCGATGGCGATGAGCTCAGGAGCATAGCGGGGTAATTGTGTAAACTTGTTCAGATAATCTTGCACCGAGAGATCCCCCTACTGGAGGTTTGCGAATTCGTCGTGCATGTGCTCAAGGGCTTGCTCTGGGACATACTTCTCTTTGAATAATCCTTTGAATTCGTCCCATGTCCTACCAGCATTTCTGTTCGTTGCAATAAGAGCTTCCCACCATAGTTCGGCTTCTCTTGTAGAAGCCAAGCGCCCATGAAAGATTTGTCTTGATCACCTAGCCTCAGACCTCCTAGTATCTTCTCGCATGTTTTCAGCCATGCAATGGCCTCAATCACAGTGCCCGTTCCAGAGAAGGTTTTACCTCCTAGGTTCTTGTACTTTTAGCCACGCGGTCGAGCTCGAACTGTTGAGCGGCCGGGGGTTGTATTAAGGGTCCCTCTTCAGCTGGGACTTCTCCTCATCCTCTGCCACGGCCATCTCGACCTCCTCTACCAGTGGCTGCTCGGGTACCAATTGTTCAAGTTCTGTATAAGCAAGAAAAGAGTCAGCCTACAGAAACGATAAGTTTATTGTATGGTAAAGCAGAAGAACTTAAGGAAAGACAACGATGTACTGAACAAATTGTTTTTGCTATTCTTCTTAGCTCATTCTACTAGTCCTATCTCTATTGAGCTACTCGCCTTAGAATACTACTGATTCTATTCTGATGAAGTGTTTAATGTGTTAAATTCCAGAACTAAGGTTAACCAAAGCTCTGATACCAGCTGTGACGATCCCAAAACCCCATACCATGGTGTTAAGGACAATCATTGGAATATATCACATTAATCTTCATTAGCAGAGTACAGATAATAGCATAAACAAGAAATAGAATAATTTACACAAATATGATAGCGGAATCATATATATATCACCGCATCAGAGAGCACAGTGCAGGATACTACTTAGTGCATAATAATACATAATCAGTCTACATCGCCTGTGGCGGAATCATACATAGAGAGTACATAAACTAAACATCAGCCTACATCGCCTATGGCGGAATCATAATACATATACAATAATGGCGAAAAAGTCACAGTCATCACAATGTAGTCAAGCCTCGCCATGCCTAAAAGTGCACCTCCACTGCGGTGCCATGCCAAAATATGTCAGCTACCTGTAACTAGGCTGCCCGTGTGAAAATGAGGGCACCCGAGTTTCAAAGGTGAAACAAACTACGAGTCAGTCATGGGACTGGTATGAGAAATCTACTTAACTTATTAAATCACAATAATAAGGAAAATCAAAGGACCACGCCACTTTCGCGAAACGGGTTTACTCCAATGAGTGCTAGTGCGTGAAATAAAGTAAATGATTAAATCATCACAATGCTTTTTTTAAAAATGAAGCCATTATAAGACTCAGGTCCCATCACACAATGCAACGCAAGCCGGAGGATAGAGTTTTACCTTATAATGGCCAAAAATGCTTCAAACATATAAAACAAAAGTGTTTGATATTATTACTAGTGCATATATATTTCAAAAGAAGATTCAATCATAAATATCAATCATAGACGGCATAAATGACCCATACCACTATGTCGCCATACTAGTAATACAATCACATCCGAAATTTCATATTGGAAATTGGATTCCATCATGAGTCGAGGCAAGGGTAAGCTCCTCTCCATTCGAGACACTCTAGCAAATGTCTCAGAACCGCACACAGCAATCCCTGGATCTTCAGGGCCGGTCCTCTCTTACTTTTGAGGATTAGTTATTCCTGAACACACGTTTCCCGGTCCTTAAAGACCTATAATCGAGGCGCCTCGCATTCCAACAACCACACAGGTGAAAAGTAGATATAAATGTCAGGGCTGGTAGGTCAATGACACCACCATAGCTAGAAAGAAACGCCGTGCTCTCCCTGCAGTCACTATCCCGTTTTTGACTCATACTGAGGTGTGAGGCTCGCGAATCCATGTTATACACAAAGCTACGTCACATAGACCATGCTTTGATCATCAACCACAAGACTTTGCTTTGCAACAGAAGCCTTGATCATATGCCACTTAGGCATGCCACACAGGCAATTCACTCCATGCGACTGATTTCTATCGATATATAGCCTCTAAACTCGTACGTCCCAGAGATGGGAATTAAGCAAGAGAATAAATTCTCCGCCGCCAAACAGATATATATTTAACAGAGATCAATCAGCACAGAACAAAATCCAATGTCAGACACACAGTCCATTTACAAGTTCGTTCTGGGTTTGAACGAAGCCGGAGGCATCATATTCCTCGCATATCCGCACATTCAGCAATACGTTCGGACGGCTACTACTTCAGCTCCTTCAAGGTAGCTACTCCAATCACGAGCATCAGTAGCGCCCATCCATCCAATGTGAAGATCGTCGGTCTTGAACCGTCTTCATCCCTTCGACTTCTCACCGTCGATCAATTATTTGAAATGAGAATTAACTCGGCCTTTTCAAATAATCTACGTATATTTAGATTTTCAAATCGATTCTTCACATGGTTAAATTACTCAACATTCACATTTCAGTTCCTTAGTATAATTTTCATGTTAAATACATTCAACCATCACATACCAAGCAAACACAGCAAAATTGGTTTATTTCTACTCTATATCGTTTATAATATTTTATAACAATATATTGCCGTTTTTCATTTATTTAAAAACGGCCACATTTAATTAAACGACGTTACAGGTCGTGCCGAGGCATTGGCACTGTTTTTCACTAAATTTGTTTTACACATATCTGGAAATCTAACCGTTGGATCTTCACAAATTTTATTTCATTAGAAAGATCTTTTCAAAACGAATCCAACAGTTTCAGTTTTGGAAAAATCCGACGGTCGAATTTCCCACACTAGTCATTTGAAGTTACGATTTCAGAATACGAACTGCAGCGTCGTTATTCGATTTAATTTAATTATATTTATATATAAATATAATCGATTCTGGCGCTGTTTTTCTTCAGATTTGAATTAAACTTTCCAGAGAATCCAACCGTCGGATCTTTACAAAGTTGGTGCCGTTGGAAAGATATTTCCAAGGCGAACCCAACGATTGCGGTTTCGGGAAAATCCGATGGTCGGATTTCCTGCACTAGTCGTTTGAAATCATGGTTTCAAAACACGAACTGCATGGCCACGATTTGTTGTAAGGGTACTTTTGTCTCACGTCCTTATTTAAGTTTTAAATTAAAGCTACGTCCACCCATACTTTTCCATACGTTTCCGGTCCCTAAAATCACATGCCACCCAAAAATTTTGGTCTATTCGCCTGCTCCTCATGTCCCCTTCGCCTTTTTCAATTTCTGGCCAAAAAAAAATGCGCTCATGCATAAAAAAAAAAAATTCTAAAATCTGGAAATAATCTCAGGAGCCCACGCAAATCAAAAAAAAAAAGTTGCATACATGTATGCAACTATTGTTGATAGTTGCATACATGTATGCAACTTTTTAAATACACATGCAAAAAAGATCCGCAAGCCTGCTGAATAATTGCATACAAGTATGCTGTTATTCAAAATAGCTGCATACTTGTATGCAGTAATGTGTTGAAAGCCGAAGGCGTGACAATATGTGCATACTTGAATGCATATTTTCTGCATAACTGCATACTCGTATGCACATATGCAAGCATGCGTGTTTTCCATGCAGAAATCGAATAGATGCACGAAATCATGTATGTATTTCGGAAAATCTGCATACATGTATGCATATATGCTGCTGTATGATGCGGAATTGAAATAGATGCATATATGCAACTATTTGAAATATGTGCATGTTTTTATGCATTTTGCTGCATTTTTCGTTGTTTTGTGTATTTTTTGAGTTTGACGTGTTTGTTGATGGATTTTCCACCTGATTTTTTTAGCGTGAACATGTTTTATTTAATTATGAATTTACGTGATTTTTTTATATTTTTTTAATGAATTTTCAAAAAATAGGGACCTAATTTACATGAAAAGTTAGACCGGATGTGAGCCTAATTAAGTTTCGTTTTAGGGATGTGTGCCTAATATTCACTTGTTTTAATTTTATATATATATATATATATCATTTTGAAGATTTCTATATCGTTTTCACTTCAAATATTTCACTAACGCCTTTAAATTTTGGAAAATTTCGCCATAACCTCCTTTGTACGGGAAGGGCTGGGAAAATTCCCAAATATCCACACGGGCGTCTCATCTCAAAAAGAAAAAGAAAAAGCCGAGCGGCTAGCCGACAGGCTCATAAAATCATCACCCAAGCAAAACAGTAAACATGTACCTATTTGTCAGGCACACAATTTTATTCCTCTTCTCTAGCCTCTTTGCTATAACCTGTTCAATAAATATGCATGTACATATGTGCAATTCTTATCGCTTATCGTTTTCCATTCAACTTCATATTTGATTATTTTGGTTTGAAGTCACCATTCATTCTAATGTTGCATACACAAGCAAAAATGATATATTTCAACTCATGCATATTTATTTGAACAAGTGGTTATTTTTAACACTTCATATTTCAAAAATGATATTTTTGGCGAACTAAAATATATTTCAACACATGAATGTTTTTAACATTTCATATTTTCAATAAAAATGTAATTTTTATTGTTCGATCTTTTTATTCAACACATGAACCTTTTCAACACATGCATTTCTCAACACATGAGCATTTCCACACATGGATGTTTTATATAGTTTGTTCATATAAGAAAGATGAAATTTTTGTTGTTGAAACAATTTATTTGTAACGCGAATATTTTACATACTTCATATATATTATAAAAACGTGATTTTTCTTGTTTAAACACTTTATTCATTCAACACATGAATTTAATTTTTAACACATTACTTCTCAACACATGAGCATTTCCACACATGGATATAAATTCAACGCATGACTTTAGTTTCAACACATGAAAATAATTTCAACATATGAAAATAATTCTAACACATGAATATTATTAAAAATTTCGGCAGCATAAGAAAAGGGTAGTTAAAACCGGCACCATCCCGAGTACGGCTCCTCGCTCTACCTTAAAACCTCGCGGTTTTTGACAATGGGGATTTCATGCATCTAGTTCGCACGCACTCGGCATGTTTTATTTTCATTTCCACAATTATTTCAAATTTGTTTCAATCACCAATGGGTATTTTTCAACCACAACCACAACAATTCTATCAACCATTCACATTATTCACCAAATTTTTCACACCAATTCACAAACAATAAATATCGTCCATGGTTTGTGGACGAGGGGAGTATATATATATATATATATATATATTTATATTTATATTAGTTCTATATTTCACTTGCATTTCAACACACATATTATTTATACAATGCATGTATAATTCATACTTCGCTCATATAGCTTACACAACGCATGTACATGAGGTATACGACACGTGTATAATTTATATTTCGCTTATATAATTTATACATGACATTTCCATTCACATTTTTAATTTAGAATTCTCACATTGGTTGTCGAGGTGATAAAAATCCTAGTGAGCTCAGAAAAATCCGCGGTCCCTTATAGGTGGTAGAGAGCCTCCTTGCGGTCACGATGTTTCCTGTTTCATCGAATTTCGTCAACACACCTTAAAGATATGATTTTTCAAAGTTTGCAACACTTAAAAGTGTTATTTTCAATTCAATTAAACTAAGGCTGATACCTTTTAAAGATGTTCAAAATTAGGTTTTGAAAATTCGTGAAATCCGTAGCACTTCGTCCCGATCAGGCTATATGACGTCGAAGAGGGTGGAAAGGGCTTCAGGCGCAGGGGGGTTTCGTCAGGATCGGTTGTCGGATCTGGCGGTGGCGTCGCTGGGAAGTCGCCGACTTTGAGGGCGTCGTTCTCGTTGATGTGGGGACGAGGGGGGTCAAGGGTTGGTCGGATTTGAAGAGGGGAGGCGGCGCTGTCGAGATCGGGTGTCGGCGGAGGCATCAGGTGGCTGAGGCGGCGGCGGTTTGGTCGGGAAGTGAGGAGCGACGTGCGTCGTCTGTCGGGGGGGGGGGGGGGACGAGGGTTTTCTGATTTTTTTTCTTTTTATTTTAATGAATGGAGAATTTTGATTGGCCCGTGGGTTTTACTAAATTTTAAAATAGCGTTTCTCCATATGAACACCAATTCAGACCCAACGACTGTCGTCCCTAGCTAAATACCCCCATCTCGGACACAATGGGATATGTTTCGTAGGCCAATTCGTCTGTTACAGTCAGTTATTTTTCAAATTAAAGTATAAAACATTTAATGTTCAATTTAAACGTACCTTTCAATTTGCTAGGGCCACAAACTGATTCGAAAAATTCCAGAAAAATAAATCTAGCTATGTTTTGATGTTACGGTCCCAACAAAACTAGTTTCGTCGAATTCTGAGATCGTTTGAAAAATGGCCATTTTCTGGTCGATCCAATTTAACAGAAATTGACCAAACACATTTTCTTTTTCCACGCTCACATACTAGCTTCAAAAATTATGAAATTTGAAACCTAGCAATAGGTTGACATCCCGGATCCAACAAAAGTGGTTTCGTCGAATTCCGAGGCCGTTTGCAAAATGTCTATTTTCAAGGGCTATATATTCTATATAACAAGGTTTCTGAAATTTCCTTTGGCCATAACTTTTGATTCCCGATATGAAACTTTGATTTTTCAAATTCGTTAGAAAGATATTCATAAACAGATTTAAATATTTTTGGTTTCACCAAAATCCGTTATATTTTGCACCCGGTGCAGTCAGTCAAAGTTTGAATTCAAATTTTCAAACAGCCCCACTATTTCTAATTCACTATTTTATTGAAATATTCTATTTCAATTGTTTAAATTCCTTTGAAATAACCAATTTAAAGATTTTAAATTGGCTCGTATTTTTCGGGTTGTTACAATGGGCCTCATGTTTCATCGGCCCACGTGCATTTAGATGTCCACCCATTTAAAGGCTTCTTCCCCGCTCAAAAATAAACGCATGCTTTAGGAAATGGTAACCCACCATGAAATTTTTCCATTTCTGAGTTTTGTGCGGCCTCGTTCTTACTTGATCCTCCAACGAATCAACTTCCGCCACCACTATTAAACTCTCCTCTCCGACTCCACCCCCTTCAGACACGCTCGATCGTTATTTGCAAGTTGCCACTTGAACTTCACCGTGCTGGCACCACCAAACAAAAATGCCATGGATTTTTCCAAAACCAAGAATAAAGTTGCGATTTCATCTTATGTGTTCGAATAGAACATATTCATCGCGATTTATATCCTTTGTTACCCACAGTCCTCAAGCTTAGTCACTGTGAACAACTCGATCGAAAAAAAAACCACTGTCATACCCTATAAAAATCCTACTTGGTTGAAGAGCTAACTCATAGGATTCCAACGAATCTAAATTTGTGATTTTTCATTGAGAACTCGACTTTAATCTACTTGTGAATTATCTATTTTTCAAGTTAGGGTGAAGAATATGTTTAGTTATCTTTCTGGAAGAGAATGATGGATGCGAGTATTTATAATGGGGAATTTCTTAGCACGCATGGAGATAAAAGCTTGGTAAGCACGATGGATAAATTGGCAAGCATGAAATAAAGGCTAGCTGTAAAAATAGGTAGACAGACTATGCATTTTCTTCCATTTGAAGCAGGCTACAGCATTCTGAAAAGAGATGGTACGATTCCTTCCTTAGCACCCAAGAGTCATTTAAATATGTATTATTATCTAATTGTTTCTTGATTTTTATTCATATATGTATATATTTATCTGTTTTATAATATATTGTAGAAGGTTGGCTTGCTTGGGTAACATGCACAGGAAAAACGTTAGTAACCATTTTTCATGAATCTAATTAGAAAAAAACCACACTTGATGTGTAGACAAAGCAGTTCCAAGGGAAAATCATTTTAGAATCTATATATACTTCTACTCAGTCCTTTTAGTTTACCAAAATAAATTAATAATTATTAAAATAAAACTCACAAATATTATTTGAAAAAATATACAAGAAATATTTTTGAGAGTGAAAGGATATGAAAGATAAAGGCCAATATCTAGAGCCTTCATTGATAATATTAGGACCTTGGTAAATTTTGCTAAAATATTTCTAATTGTTTTTCCAATCTCTAATGTGATCTTCAAAGTATGCATGATACACTAATATAATTAGAAATATTAATGCTCATTCACTTAGCTATTATTGCTTAATATCAAACTTTGTACCGACAATTACTAAGTTGCAAGCTACTAGTACTAGAAGTAATCTTCTCTATATGATGTTGCTTTATAAAGGCTAGATTTATATGGTACTCCATTATGCCAAATTTCGTTCACTTATAGACTGTTATTGACAAAAATAAAATTACCGTTGTAACAAGCAATGTGCCTCGATCCCAAAGATATAATAAAATAGACAATTAATCTTATCCTATGAAATCCCAAAAGTGCCGATTTAGGGCGTAAATACATTAAATAAGAAGTTGCTTACTTTCCAAAATAAAAATTACAAATTTTTTTATAAATTAAATTAAAATATGTCTTAAAAATCTTATCCAAATTCGAAACCAATATTCAATTATATTAAATAAATCGTTACTTATGGCTCATAAACAATTCCATAGCGACTATTTGAAAATTTGACTTCGACGTAACTCACAATCTACAAGACGAAATCTCCATTTTTCACTTCCATTAGAAAATATAATCTAATGAATTCAAACATTTCTTGTTTTACAAAATTCTGACTTAAAATGGATTCTGTATATTACATTGAAGTTAAAAACTCAATATTACGAACTACCGCGACATTACGAGCTCGATTATAATTTATATTATAATTAATATGCCCAAATATGGTTTAAAAAATAAACTCTTTATATTAATTCAATTCTAGACTGAATTAAGTCTATTAAATTATTATCCAATTCACAAGATATTGCCAATTTAACTATTTTCGATTATTTCGGAAATAAATATATTATTCCCATTATTTGTAATATTTAAATATTCAAAATATTTGAATTCAAACCACTTAAATTATCAAACCAATATAGTAAAATAATTAAAACAATTAAAATAATTAATTATTAAATCACTAAAAATCCGAGACGTTACAACTACATTGTGTTTTTCTAAACTCTGCATATTCCTGATTTTATAAGCATTTGACTAACTTTAAATTTTGATAGATAATTGCATGGCGCATTAGCATTTTATTGGCAAAAGACCACCTACACATTTCATTTTACTTCCGGGGAGTTGTACATTATTCAATTTGATTTGTTGCGCTAAGTAGGACTCCTGTTGGATTGCACGTTCCTTTACCTTAATGTGAGCATATCAAAGTCGTGATAACCTTCTAAATTTCATATATAGTATTTTTATTTCATCGTGCTTAACATGAGATACTAAATTTGAGCTGATTCTCATAGGAATACTATGAGAAGGCAGCTTTAATGGTATGGCTACATCCATGACATTGAAAAATAACAAGGCTATTTGCTCTACGTATGATGGGAATGATTTTCTTTTTCAACCAATCAATTATAGTCCCATTAAGATGTGTTGTAGTGATTACAAAGTTTGATCTTTGTTCCATATTCTTTATTGTTGAGAAACAAATATCATGGTCTAGTTGTATAGGTCATCGGACTTATAATGCGTGTAACTAGTCATAATGCATCCTTATGTGATTGTTTAGAAGATTTTACAGTATTATCGACTTAGCTCTTCCAACCAAAGACCATCAATTATCATTATTCTTTCCAAGGATCTATGCACTATCGCTATATAATAGACAAAGAATACATCATGACAAGGCTAGTTATGTTTATGCGGTCGCACATAACCAATTAGAGTTATAATGTGCATGCTCTAACGTTATTTGGAATTCATTCGATGGATCTCCGTATTTGACATACTATAGTACCTAACAAGTGTTATTTTTGATGGACACACAATTTCCATTAATATTATCTCTTCTTACTACTAGTTCCATGTAGTGCCATAATGAACGATGTTGATGCAAGATACATGGGAGGCAAGCGATCCTCCATGATCCTAATCTTTATACACATTTTCTCAAATGGTTTAATTGTAGGCTATTGTCGTGAGTGATCGATGAAAAGCCAGTTACTTCATTATTCCCTACTTGAATGATCTTGAATTTTTGCATGCATTCTATATAACTCTGTGATTTGTGATTTTTACACATGAAGGCATTGTTGACTTATCCAGGCCACTCAAAGGTTTGTTGCTCCACAAACTTATGTAGGTAATATGGAGGTCAACCGATATTCCTATTTTATCCGACAGGATCAGTTTGTCCACATATCACATTTTTTAACATCGTTTCTATACAAGCATTTGGTCTATAGAAAGGCTGGACTTAGAGATGTTACATATAGAGAGAAAAAACAAAACATATATGCATACCAGTAAAGAGTCCTATATTTGAAGAGGCACATTCAGAGGTTGGCTGTTAAGGATGAATCCAGATACTAGCATAGAATGAGACACATTCTTCGTTTAGACAAGACAATTGATTAGGCGGTGCTTCAAATGTCAAACATGCTGGAGTTAGTGGGGCTGGGCCTAGTAGCTAGGTTCAATGCTATGACAATGACGATTATGGGTAGTCACTTTATTTTGTTTGTTGTATCGTGTTGGACTATGTTTTCCATGTATTTTTATTGGATCATATTGGACTTTGTTGCACTTGCTTTGCTATATAACAAGTGTTATTCATGTCAGACTCTACTTGTTTATATTATGTTATTCATGCGTAGTTGTTTTGAATTATGTTATGTCGATTATTTATGATTGTTATTATAGTACATAAACAATACTACACTTACTCATTAAAGCATACATAAGTTTCAACAGAAATTAAATTTGGAAAAATTAATACAACATAAATGATGTTGCACTTTCTCACTATCCATACATATGACTAATAGTTGGACGAACCCACTACACTAGCATGACAGTCTCTTATTTTTCTCTTCATTACCTCACGTTTCAAATGCTAGCTTAGAGACCACATGTCATCAAAGCCAAAACATGATCTTCTTTATACTTCTTTTTCTCTTTTTTTGTTCTAATTAATCTTCTTGTAAAGAAGGATCTGTCTTTCTTTCATATTCTTATTTGCCCTGCGCTCATTCTATTTTTGCATTCTCCTATGCTCCTTCTCTTCTTCGAACAGTCTTGTGTTGTTGAAGACATAGTCTCAACTATTTTATCGTTTGGATGTTATATTCAATTTTATTCGACCTACGTTTTGAAGCGACCCTAACTTCCCTATAAAGGAAAGCCCGGATTGAGTTGAGAACAATACGAATCAGAACACAAACAGAAGAACATTTCATTGCTTATTACAACAATTTCATCAGAATACAATAATATACAGAGTATGAATAAATATTACACATTTACCAAATATCAAAGATTTACAAGTTACAACGCAGCGGAAAATAATACAAAACACAACTGAAAAAGATACACGAATACAGAGCTTTCCGAATATCATTCCAGCCGTAATACAGGATCCTGTGAATGTAAATCTACAAAACCAAAATTACTAGCTGCCCGTATGGAAATAGGGGCACCCAGAGCTTAGGTTAAAACAATAAACTCCAGGTCAGTCATGTGACTGGTATGAAAATAAAACAGTTATTTAAAACTTTACTTTAAAATTTGGTAAATCAAGGGACTACGCCGTATAACACGAAACTTGTTTCCTCCCAAGAATACAAGTGCATATAACAAAACAGCGCAATGCTTTTGGGAAAAATGAAGCTATTATAAGACCCAGGTCTTATAACACAATGCAACGCAAGCCGGGGGATAAGGTTTTCCCTTATAATAGACAAACATGCTTGGTACGTTAAAACGAATCATTTGATACTATTATAAGTGCATAATGTATAAAACAACTTCAAATATAAATGTATCAATCCTAGATGGCATGGGTACCATATATCATGTCGCCAATACTAGGCTCTACAATAAAAACCGCAAATGTCGTGTATTAGAGGTTGGATTTCCATCTATGAACCAAGGAAAGGGATCGTCCTTACTACTTCGAGACGCTCTAGCCCGTGTCTCAGGTAAGTACTCAGTCGAGCCTTTGGATCGTTAGGGGCGGTCCACTCGATGTGGATTAAAATGCCTGAACACTACGTTTCCCCGCTCTATGGGCCGTCAATCTGGTCTGTATAAAGACCATCCATAGGCTCCGCAGAGGCCGAAATAACCGAGGCGCCTCGCTATCCATCATCCACATAAGTAAAACGTCAGGGCTTGCAAAACGCTGACACCACTCCTAGCTAGAAGGAAACACATGTCCCCACTGAAGTCCTCTCCCGTTTCTGGTCCACACCAGGGTGTGAGGGTCGCGAATTAACGCTACACAAAGCTATTCTATATTAAAGCTGTTCTTTGATCATCAACCACAAGACCTTGCTTTTCAACAAAAGCCTTGATCATTTGCATCTCAGCATGCCACAGAGGCAATTCACGCTACGCAACCGATGTATATCAATCACACAGAATGAAATCCAATGTTAGGCACACATCCATTTACAAGTTTGTTCTGAGTCTGAACGAAACCGGAGGCACCTTATTCCTCATCCCGTATGTCCAATACAGGAGAGAGGCCCTCGCATATCCATCGATCTCCAAGTACGTCTGGACGATCAACACATATTACCTCGTCTTGGATGTACAGCCCAATCAAGACATCAGTAATCATCCAAACGATGTGAAGACCTATGGTCTTAGACCACCGTCTTCATCCTCGACATATCGTCGAATCAGTTATTCAGAATGGGATAAACCCGGTCTTTCTGAATAACTCGCATATATAATAAACAAGTGCTATAAAAACACAACATACGCCTCATTACAATCCAGAATATTCCTTTATTCAAAAATTCTTATACTCTGGGAAGTTTTCCCATTAATTTTATCAAAGACAAATTCTTTAAATTTATTCTCTAATCTTCTTTTGGATTTCAATTCAAACCAAATTATGGTTTATCCAAACTAGTCGGGATTAACGAACCTTACCGAAGTAATCATTTGTTTTAATTTCCCAATCCCAATCTATTCATCCCAAGAAGTAAAACTGGTAATACTTCATATCTAACACCACAATGTTATTGGTAAATTCAATTACCATTTCACGTTCAAATCTAATTAAAAATTTAACTGTCGCTTGGAGAAAAACTGGTGATACTCCATTCTCGATTATTTCAATCTAATTAAAGATTCGTTAAAACTCCACTTGGTTTTAATCTCCCCAAAAATCAATATTAATGATTGTATAACTTGGGAAATCATATCCTGCCTTTAACTGGGTTAATGAACCAATGTCCTTTAAAACACGATTCACGATAAACCCAAAATAAAATTCCATTCCACAGCCTTTAACCGTAAATTAGCAAGTGAACAATTCCCTAAGTATTAACCCCGAAGGCCGAAACCAACATCAGATCAATACCCAGGAAACCATTCAACTTAACTAATCTCCCATTAGTTACTGATTTTCTTAACTCCACTGGGTCTAAGAACGGTATTATTAACGATACCTTTCACGACAACCCAAAATCTTATTCCATTGTTAATTGGGTTAAAGAACAAGTGTTATTTAAAACACCGTTCACGATAAACCCAAAGACCAATTTCAATTCAATTCCAATTAAGTATTAATTAATTGGTATACTTCATTAAATCTAAATAAAAAGATTTAATCTTTTCTCAACTGGGGTTCAAGAACAGTGTTAATGAAGACATCATTCACGACAAATCCAAAAACACATTTGATATTAAATACAAGGCTTTGAATAGAAAATATATCGGCTAATATTCAGTAGCAAATTCTGGAATCAACAAATACCATATTGGAATAACGATATACATATCTTCCAAATTCCTCCACAATATTCGTATAATCACGGAATCCAATATCGAAATATTCCAAAGATAATTTTGATCCAAATCCATTCCAATTCATATATTGTAAATTCTGGTTATTTTTAAAACCATTTCAAATCCAATTTATTTATTTAAAAATATTGGATTTATTATTCTAGTTCATAACTAGTTCATTTCAATAAAAATACCTCTTTAACTTTCAAATTATGGGATTTTCATCCCAATTCTTTCCAAATCATTTATTATGATTTTACACAAATTATCAATATTTTTAATAATTTTAACAAGGCGCGTAAAGTCGAATTTCCAAAAACGGCCATCGAACTGCACTTACAACGACCTTTTCCAAATTTGATTTGGACATAATTCCAAATCCAACCATTAGATTTCTAATTTCTTGTATTCGTTAGAAAGCTCTTTTCGATACGAACCCAACGGTTCTGGTTTTAAGAGAATCGATGGTCGGATCTCCCGTAATGTCCATTCGAATCAATGGTCGAAATTCATGAACTGTTGAGGCGCAGCGCATTATATTCAGGCCGTTATATATATAATATATATTATATATATCTTTCATCGATTTCCATTTAAAACGTATTTTATAAATCGTTTTAAATTCGTTTTCAAAATGATTTCAACTTCCTATTCAAATTCAAATCAAAATTGAATTTTCTATATCATTAATATATAAATGGTAATATTTTCAAAACTTTAGATTTTTAAATCAATTCTTTTTCGATATTCATTATAAAAATTAATAAAATCAATATAAATATCATTCACATCCAAATGGCATTAATCTAATTAACACGGCTTCATATATTTATATATATTTGCGTCCATCCCAAATCGGACATCAAAATCATATTTTGATCTTTGACTGAATATTATTTTAAAATATTCTTTATTTTAAAATATTCATTATTTATGAACTGGAATCAGAAACAGTCAATCACCATATAATGTTATTTATATGTATTTCATACCATACATGTACACAACAACAACGAAAAACAATCAACCATCATCCAGAGTGCATTCTACACTGTATAAGCATTAAATATAAATATTTAACACTTACAACAGCCTGTTAACCAATCGATCGACATACATCTAAACAATTGGGATTAGTGTACGTCAAATATGATCCCAACACCCGTGTGGGTTTCAGTCAACAAACACAGATTTTATTTGTGTAGTTTGGGCGATGTGTAAAATTTATCGTCCCAATCCATATCGGTCAAATAAGTGTACATAAACAAATCGTCCGATTTGTAAATGAATAATTATTTTATTTCAATATATAAATTTTCTATTCAGTACATTTATACCATAAAAATGATATTTTTATGTTTTTAATATATTGTAGAAAATTTTGGAGGCATAACGGCGCGATATCAAAATCAGGTAATGTCTAGCATTACCCCTCTCCTGATATTGGCTCGCACCATACACACATAACCATTCTAATCAATTCATTTCACCCAAACAACCCAACTCAACCAAAAAATCTAATCAACCAAACCAAACAATCAAACAAGTCATCCATGTTCTGTGGACGATGGTGAACAGTTCATATATGTGGTTATAAAATAAATACCTGTATAAGAAAATTATAGTGAGGAGTTCTCACCTTGGGGATCCACTCCTCCATTCTTTATTTTTGAATGGTTTGAATTTTGATTCGTTTCCAATCAGTCCCATCGCAATCCTTTTCACGTTATTCTCAATAAAATCACATTTTTATTTTCAATGTCATATGGATAAAAATCACATTTTTATTTAGAATCTATATATGTAAAAATCGAATTTTTATTTTGAAGTTATATATATGAAAATTATATTTTTATAGCACTTTATATCTAAAGAAATTATATTTTTATATTGCTACTTCATAATAAAAATCAAATTTTATCTTACCATTTCATTTTTTTTAAATAAAATCTTGTTGCTTTTAAAAATCTAGTCCTTTAGTTTATTAAAGATCTAATCTTTTCGTTATTCAAAATCAAATATTTTCAATGTAATAAAAATCATATCTTTCTGAAGTTAAAAATCATATCTTTTTAAATCTCTTTAAAAATCTTATCTTTATCTCTTTAAAAATCTTATCTTTATCTCTTTAAAAATTCTTATCCTTATCTCTATAAATATCTTACCTTTATCTCTATTCAAACATATAAAAATTAGATTTTTAATGGCTATTCAAACATATAAAAATTAGATTTTTAATCGCTTTTCAATGTTAAAACTGAAAATTAAAATCAAAGTTAATAAAGCTCACAGTTTTCAGTTGGAGACGAGTTGCTAAAGGTTCGGGAGGACGGTATGGGGGTGCGTCGGTCAGAGGTGGGCCTGGTGGTGGTCGGAGTCGCTGGTGCTCGCGATCTACAGAGGGGGGAAAGGAGGCGGGAACGAGAAGGGGGAAGGGGATGAGAACGGAGGCGGAGGGGGAGGAGATGGAGGCGGCGCCGCCCCTGCTGGGGGGGGGGGGGGGCGATCGATCTCCCTCGGTCTACCAGTTTTTTCTTTCTCGTTTTAGATCTGAGAGAGAGGAGGGAAAGGATATAATATATATATATATATTTAATTAATTTAATTTTCTATAGTCTCACCTTTTCTTTCGAACCCCAAATCAAACCCAACTGCGGTCGCCCCTAGCTAATTACCCCAATTCCTAACACAATGGGATATGTTTTTTAAGCCATCTCGGCTGTTATGAACAGTTTTGCTTTAAATTATAAATCAATGTATATTTAATTTAAACGTACATTTTATTTTACTAGGGCCACGTACAGCCCCTAAAAATTCCAGAAAAATAAATCTAGCTATGTTTAGACGATACGGTCCTAACAAACCTAATTTCGTCAAATTTGGAGACCGTTTGAAAAATGACCATTTTCTGGTCGATCTAAATTGACTAAAACTGAAAAAACACGTTTTCCTTTGCCACGCTCACATATTGACTTCAAAAATTATGAAAATTGGAATCTAGCAATAACCTAACATCCTGGATCCAACTAAAGTGGTTTCGTCAAAAACGGAGGTCGTTTGCAAAATTTCCATTTTTAAGGGCTATATTTTCCACAGCGACTATTCCAAATTTTCAACTGGGCATAACTATTTATTCCCGCTATGAAATTTCAATTTTTCAGATTCGTTGGAAAGATATCTTCAAATAGATTCAAATATTTTTGGATTCGCTAAAATACGGTTTATTTTGGATCCTGTACATTCATTTAAAATTTGAAATCGAATTTTCAAACTACCGCGCCATTTCCAATTCCTTTTATAATTAAAAATAAATATTTATATTCTAACTTCGATTTATATAAATATTTCTATTTTAATTCTTTTCAAAAATAAATTTCTAGTCATCATTATTTAAAATAAATCATTTTAAATATTCAAAATCCATCAAAATTGCCAAAATAAAATTTTTAAATTGGTTCGGATTTTCCGGGTTGTTACAATCTCCCCCACTTAAAATCGTTTTGTCCCCGAAAAGGAACGGAGCTGAAAGTTGTTTTACTAATCAACTCAACTTTCATTATTTTCATTATGGCTTAAGTTCTTCAACTTTTCAGTTTCTAAGAACATTTCGAATTTTTCAAAAATTTGGCTAACACCCTAAATTTTCAAAAAAATCGCCATAACCTCCTTTGTACGGGAGCACCGGGAAAATCCCCAAACCGCCACATAGGCCTCTCCAACCAAAAAGAAAAAGAAATAGCCAAGCGGCTAGCCAATCGGCTCATAAAATCATCAAAAACCCCAAGAAATACAATAAACATCTTCCAATTTGTTGGGCAAACAATTTTATTCCTCTGCTTAGCTTCCCTGTTGTGACCTATTCAATGTATGTACATGTACATATATGCAAATGCAATAAATTTTAATTCAGTTCAAATTTGACTTGATTGGCATAATGGTTCAAAATTTTAGTTAATCAAACAACACAATCAACAATCAGCAATCAATTAGTTGATTATCTTTTCAAACACGTAACTTTAGATATATATACAAAAATCATGTTTTTGATGCCAATTCACAACAATAAACCCTATCTAATTTTGGTTCTCACACCAGTAAATTGGAAATATATAGATATCCAACTTTCGAGACTCGAACACAAATGCTGATGATGACATGCCATCATCAGAATCATCTCGGGCGACTAGAGTGTGATTCTATATCTATCCAGTATATTAAAACTTCGAATACACATGGATCAGACATATACGCAAAATCTTCATATACTTGATTGTCCAAATTCAAAATAAAATAAATAATCAAATGCGTATAATAAAATTTAAAATTTCAAAACAAAATTCGTTTTCATTCTTATTTGAAAATAACACTCTTCTGACTCATTCTAGGATACTACTGATCCCATCTTTAACGAGTCATTCTCATTGGATATTACTAATCCAATCTCTGATGAATTCTTTCATTCGGTTCTAATATGTCTTGTTCTCGAGCTCTGTAAACCAAAGCTCTGATACCAAATGATGCAACCCGACCTTCCCCGTAAAGGAAAGCCCGGATTGAGTTAAGAACAAGACAAATCAAAACACAAACAGAAGAACATTTCATTACTTATTACAACAATTTCATCAGAATACAAGAATTTATAGAGTATGAATAAATATTACACATTTACCAAATATCAGAGATTTATAAGTTACAATGCAGCGGAAAATAATACAAACTAAAAAAGATACACGGATACAGAGCTTTCCAAATAGCATTCCAGCTGTAAACCAGGATCCTATGAATATAAATATGCAAAACCAAAACTAATAGCTGCCCTTGTGGAAATAGGGGCACCCAGAGTTTACGTTAAAACAATAAACTCCATGTCAGTCATGTGACTGGTGTGAAAACTAAAACAGTTATTTCAAACTTTACTTTAAATTTTGGTAAATCAAGGGACCACGCCGTATAACACGAAACGGGTTTCCTCCCAAGAATACCAGTGCATGTAACAAAACAACGCAACGCTTTTTGGAAAAATGAAGCTATTATAAGACTCAGGTCCTATCACACAATGCAACGCAAGCCGGGTGATAGGGTTTTCCCTTATAATAGCCAAACATGCTTGGTATGTTAAAACGAATCATTTGATACTATTATAAGTGCATAGTGTATAAAACAACTTTTAATATAAATGTATCAATCGTAGATGGCATGGGTACCATATATCATGTCGCCAATACTAGGCTTTACAATCAAAACCGCAAATGTTACGTATTGGAAGTTGGATTTCCAACTGTGAACCAAGGAAAGGGATCGTCATTACTGCTTCGATACGCCCTAGCCCTTGTCTCAGGCATGTACTCAGTCAAGCCTTTGGATCGTCAGGGCCGGTCCACTCGATGTGGATTAAAATGCCTGAACACTACGTTTCCCCGACCTATGGGGCGTCAATCTGGTCTGTATAAAGACCATCCATTGGCTCCGCAGAGACCGAAATAACCGAGGTGCCTCGCTATCCATCATCCACATAAGTAAAACGTCAGGGCTTGCAAAACGCTGATACCACTCCTAGCTAGAAGGAAACGCATGTCCTCCCTGAAGTCCTCTCCCGTTTATGGTCCACACCGGGGTGTGAGGCTCGCGAATTAATGCTACACAAAGCTATTCTATATTAAAGCCGTTCTTTGATCATCAACCACAAGACCTTGCTTTTCAACAAAAGCCTTGATCACTTACATCTCAGCATGCCACACAGGCTATTCACGCTATGCAACCGATGTATATCAATCACACAGAATGAAATCCAATGTCAGGCACACATCCATTTACAAGTTCATTCTGCGTCTGAAAGAAACCGGAGGCACCTTATTCCTTATCTCGTATGTCCAATACAGGAGAGAGGCCCTCGCATATCCGTCGATCTCCAAGTACGTCTGGACGATCACCACTTATTACCTCATCTTGGATGTACAACCCAATCAAGCCATCAGTAATCATCCAAATGATGTGAAGACCTCCGGTCTTCGACCACCATCTTCATCCTCGACATATCGTCGAATCAGTTATTCAGAATGGGATAAACCCAGTCTTTTCGAATAACTCGTGTATATAATAAACAGATGCTATAAAAACACAACATACGCTTCGTTCCAATCCAGAATATTCCTTTATATAAATATTCTTATACTTTGGGAAATGTTCCCATTAATTTTATCAAAGATAAATTCTTTAAATTTATTCTTTAATCTTCTTTTGGATTTCAATTCAAACCAAATTATGGTTCATCCAAACTAGTAGGGATTAACGAACCTTGCCAAAGTAATCATTTGTTTTAATTTCCCAATCCCAATTTATTCATCCCATGAAGTAAAGCTGGTAATACTTCATATCAAACACCACGGTGTTATTGGTAAATTCAATTACCATTTCACGTTCAAATCTAATTAAAGATTTAACTATCGCTTGGAGAAAAACTATTGATACTCCATTCTCGATCATTTCAATCCAATAAAAGATTCATTAAACTCCACTTGGTTTTAATCTCCCCAAAAATCAATATTAATGATTGTTTAACTTGGGAAATCATATCCTGTCTTTAACTGGGTTAAAGAACCAATGTCCTTTAAAACACGGTTCACAATAAACCCAAAATCACATTCCATTCCATCAGCCTTTAACCGTAAATTAGCAAGTGAACAACCCTAAGTATTAACCCCGAAGGCCGAAACCAACATCAGATCAATACCCAGGAAACCATTCAACGTAACTAATCTCACGTTAGTTTCTGATTTTTTTTAACTACATTGGGTCTAAGAACAGTATTATTAAAGATACCATTCACGACAACCCAAAATCTTATTCCATTGTTAATCGGGTTAAATAACAAGTGTTATTTAAAACACCGTTCACGATAAACCCAAAGACCAATTTCAATTCAATTGCAATTAAATATTAATTAATTGATATACTTCATTAAATCTAAGTAAAAAGATTTAATCTTTTCTCAACTGGGTTCAAGAACAGTGTTAATGAAGACACCATTCACGACAAACCCAAAATCACATTTGATATTAAATACAAGGCTCTGAATATAAAATATATCGGCTTGTATTCAATATCAAATTCTGGAATCAACAAATACTGTAACGACCCGCATTTTTGGCCGTCAAATATTTAATTTAATTTATTAGTTTTAAATATTATATTGGGAATATTAATGAAATTTAATATTGAATTCGCTATTTAAAACGAAGTTGAACGTTATAATTTATATATATTATAAAATCGAGCTCGGAAATGGCGTGCAGTTCGTAAATTTGAGTTTTGAACTTCAACTGAGAATATAGGATTCGATATAAGTCGGATTTCTGTGAAACAAGACACGTTGGGACCGTATTGACGATAATTTTCATATGAAAAAGAAAAATCCAGATTTCGTGTTATAATTTGATAGTTATGGCCAAATCAAATTTTGAAATAGTCGCTATGGAAAATCGTTATTAAATTATAGGCCTTTAAAGTAGCCGTTTTGCAAACGGACTCAGATTTCGACGAAATCAGTTTCATTAGAACCGTATCGCTAAATTATTGTACGGTGGTGAATTGCATGGAAAACCGATGTCGTATGTGGCCACGGTAGCCGTAAACGCCCGTTCAATTTCTATAGCGCGCATTCAAATAAATAAAGGGACATTTGAGTGTAACTTGAGCAGACGATCGAATTAGGCCACGAAACCAGTTCCGTTGAGTTCGTATCGTCGATTAGAGTCAGAATAAGTATATCGTTTGTTATTTTTAGAGACCGGAAAATTTGGTGTTAAAAGGGGTATTGCGGTTCGGGGTAAAAACAGCCTACCGGGGCAACAGTCTCAGAATGCGACGAAATTAGTGCCGTTGGGTTCGTATCGAAAAGTTATTGTCGATGTTCGCAGTTTCAAGTTCATTCGATTTATCTGGTGACCGTGGAAAAATTAAACGTATGTTCATTTCTGGTTTCATAAAGGAAATTTTTCCATACAACCTCGGATTGCGACGAAACTTGTCCCATTGGATCCGGAATACCTTTTTACACCGAAATTAACATTTCTATCAGTAGACCAAAATCGTTGTGGTGGTTTCCGCATGTTACTTCCCGACGAAGTTTCACATTTTAATTTAATATTCACCACAAAGTCCTACCTGCTCCTTTTAATGTCACACCTGCTTTCGTGTGTCCAATCCCTTACAAGACCGTGCCGACCAAGGGTTGCCTTTTTCGAAAATCCCATTCCCCAATGCAACAGGTACCTATAATATACAACAGCTACTTTCCCCTATTACTTGCTTGCCAAACCACCATCCGTGATGCCCAAGTTTCCCTCATCTATATATATCCGCTACTTTCTCGTTCGGTTCTCTTCTTTCAGCACAAATAAGAAACTCAACAACTCCATCTAAAAACTGTTACCTCACAGCAGAAGATACCTTTCTCTCTCCAACCAGAAAACTTCGTGCATCAGAACAATGAAACCTTCCACAAAGCAAAAGAAATAGCTCCCCAGCTATTCACGTTCGCCCGAGGCTCTCAACAGAAAGGGAAAGGGAGGGGTCTTTCTCGGTTGCTGCTACTGATGTGAGGACCGACGTAGGATGGCGGTCGAAGCTCAGATGATCCGAAAGGGGAAGTATGTGCAGTGAAGTTAAATGGTGAAAGTGGGTTCGGTAGGAGAGTGGTGGCGTGAATGGATGCGGTAGTGGGAGTGTGGTGCATGCTGGGTTAGTCTGGGGTAGGTAGAAACGTAGAAAGAAGAGTGGGAAGAGAACCGCAGCATGGTCCTTGGTCTGTGCAACCAAGAGAACCGCAGCATGTTAAGGGCCGAGATGGTCTTTTGCGGTATGAAGGTGAATACAGGAACTGGTGTCAAGTACGTGGGAAGCTTCATGCATGGGGTTGGCCCTTTTGTTTGAAAGAGAATCCGCCTGCGGCCTGTTGGGGTTAAAGTGGAAATGGTATAGGCTCTTAAACCTTAGAGAAAGTATTTAGCATCATAACTAATTAGTTTAAAAACTAATTGCTATTTAATTATAACGTTAATTAAATGTTAATGGATGCAGGTGAGGGAAAAGGGGCACGGCTGAGTCGGTGTCTTTTGACCGGAAGAGAACGATGAACACAAGGCGGTCGGCCTAATTTTCTTTTAAAATGTAATTAATTTAAAGTAAACCGTCAATTAGATTTAATTAGTTTTAATTTAGAACATGTTAACCTTAAAATATTAATAACTCGTTATTACAGTATCAGAATACAACCAAGGAGGTTGAAATGGGACCGTCCTGACAGGGTCTACGCCATGGAATTAGAATAAGGTGAGTTAAACTCACTCAGTTACCCTTTTTATATTTATATAAATTGGGTATTTTTATTTTGTGTGCTCTGCTTGCCAATGGTTGACTGTTTTGCTAGTTATTTATTTGTTGATTTAACCGATGAAATTAAACTGTTATTTTTAACTTCAGTGAATACCAAATCGTTATTTTTAACGATTGGTTCCAATAAAGGTAGCTCACCTTGGTTGGTCACGTTTATTTATAAACGTGTTTAAAATGGTTGCATTGTTTGAATTGCTTGTGGTTAAGGTTAAATGGTTGTTATTTTAGTTTAACAGTTAAACAAAACTGAACCGTCTGATTTGAGAAAACCATTTGAATACAGGGAAGAACAGGTTGGAGGGATCCAACCGGATTCCTCAAAGGTATTATTTATTTTCATATGATCATATATGAACTGATCTGTTTGTGTGATTGATTTGATGGTTGATTGTTGACTGGATATTCAACATCTGTTTGGTTTAAACCAATGGGTGATATTGGTTGGGTATTTGGCAGAGTATGGCCTATAAAATCAATCAGGTTATAAATACTGATTCACCGCCAGGTGAATCGATAAGGATGAAGCTATAAACTTTATTTTATAACTGGAATTGGATTTTGAATACATCATTTTGAATAAAAGTTATTTAAGAGAAATAAATAAATATTTTTATTTGTTTAAGACTTTGGGTTGTTATGAAGTTATTTTGCAAAGATGTTAATCAGATTTACCAGTTGAAGAATAAGAAATGAGGGAAATGATTAACCTTGAAAATTTGTTTGTAAAGAAAACAAATAATTAGAATCTATCTAAATTAATTATATTTTTAATTAATTTAAAGCGAGGATTGTTGAAATCAGTTAATGAGGTAATCAAGTTTTTGAGTTAATTAAATCAACCGTTCGGAATTAGAATTGTTTACCAAGTAATGTGTTTTGACTAGAATAGTTAAATGAATATTGTTTGAATTTAAAGGGATTAACTACTAAAGTAGTTAATGTTTGAAATAAGTTATTATTTTATGATGAATTTAGAAATATATTTTTAAATGGGAATTCATTTAAAAAGTTACCGAATGTGAGATGCAAGCCAATTGAATGGTGAAAGGAAATAAACGTACTCAATTATATGAATTAAGTGAAAGGAGATTTCGAAAAGGGTTTATTATAAACCAGAGGTTTTAAGTAAGTTTCAAAGTGTTAAGACGTAATTTTACATTAACGTTATTTGAAACGAGATCTAGTAAAAAGGAGAATTTTAAATGAAATTTCAAAATGGGAAATTGAATATATTTATTCGAGATAGAATTAGCCAAACATAATCATTCGGCTAAGTTGCCATTTCGTACGACTGCTAGCGTAATTCGCAGGGCTGCAGATAGCCTACGGCGGTCGGATGTTTCCTGAGGGAATCAGGCGTAACCATTGTGATCGCTGTGATCTAGAGTCAAGCGAATGGAGTTAAGACGAATGTTAATTAATCAATTAGAGTTATTCAAATATCATATTTTTGAATATTAAAAGAATTGGAAGTTTCAATTTAACAAAAAGGAAATTAGTTTGTTAAAGGCCAAATGATGCTAAATACTGAACCAGTGAACTCATTGGAGTGTCATGTTTGAATCACTGTATATTTTGATAGTTAAAACACCGACTATCAAACCTGTCCAATACGATTGTTGGTATGGAAAGACTGGGATCGAATTTATATTCGAAAACCATTCCGACCAACAAATACGTGAAGATACCAGAAGATGGTCGAGATGGAGAATTGAAGACCGTGGATTTTCATGAGCGGAAGAACCACTAATATTCTCTGCCTGGCAAGTAGAGATAAGCTGTGATTCTGTCGTGGTTGGAATCTACGGGTTGCAAGGACTTCTCGCTACTGATCCATGGGGTGATTCCTATATTGGATGCAGTAGGAGAGTGCCTTCGGTTCATCCTGTTCCTGGATGACGTATATGGACGAATGTCTGACAGAGTATTTCCAAAGGATCACGTACGTTGATTTCTTCAAACGTGCTATGGTTGTTGGCGGAGAATTGCCGCTCTCTTAGCTTCCAGCTAGAGTATTTTTGTGGATATCAATTAGTGATATCTGACGGATCTGACGATGTGGCATTCAAAGTGAACGGTGACCAGATGTCAAGAGTTAATTCTGGCCTCAAGCCTCATCAACCGGGAAATGACAAAAATCGGGCAGGCAGCATGGCTATGTGGGTCGCTCCCATTAGGGTGTATGATCACCTATCTAGAGGAAATCCTATTTGCTTCTTAAATCTATGTTTCGATGCTGTTCCTTGTCGGGAGACGGTTGCTGATCCCAACCGTCGGTGATATACATTTGATACTCTCAAGCGAAATGAGGGGTCAGTCATGTGAGGGCCGGGTTGCAAGAAGTTCTTGTTGAACCCAGTGTATTCGTCTCTAGAGATACACTATCGGAAGGTGGACTCATACCTTGTCAAGTTGGAACCCAATCTCCAATAAGCGCCCGCGGTTTTTGTTTGTATACTATATATGTGGAGCGTGAGATGCAAGCGTTCCACTAGATTGTTATTTACTTGTATTTAGACATTATTATAATATCAGACAAGATATTGGTTTCAAAACTGTTTTGGGTTATCGTAAGGTAAAAACCGTCCGTGTTTATGTGTGGATTTGGTCTTACGATTATCCTTTTCTTTTGAAAAGGTTTTGAACTTTAAAATCATGATTGGATGGTTCACCCTTATTACTGTGCGAGTTTATCTCACTCTGGTTCACCAGACTGACCCGGTGTTTTGTAAATGCTCGGGTTAGACCGGGTTGTACAGGTTCAGGTTATCGACTGCTGTGAAGAGACGAGCTGGAAGAGTCCAGACGTATGATATTATTATTCCGCTGTGTGTTATATGAGGACAGATTGGTATCACTGTCCAGATGTGTACTCTGAAATTGTAAGTATTTCAAAAGCTTTCAATAAAGGTTATTTCTGTATTATAATTTGTTCCGCTGCGATGTGAGACTCTGGGTTGTGTTGTTTCTTCTTCTTCTTCTTCTATTCTCATATTTCTTTTCTTTCTTATCTCACCCTCTAACTTCTTTCTATTAATGATCTGGAATGTTCGATGTCTGAATGGTCAACATGGTAGTTTGATGTTGATTTTCGGAGTCGAAAATCCCGGTTCGTTACAGTGGTATCAGAGCTGAAGGTTAAGTAATTACCTTGGCTCTGTGGCGTGACTCAGTAGAGATGGGGTTAGCAATACCCTAGATTGAGTTTGAGTGTATATATATGAGCGCGTATTTGTAAATCGATATAAAAACTGTTTATATTGTGTTGATTGGTTTGTCGAGTAGTTTATGAATTCTGGTCGATACAGTAATGCAAACTATGTCGATAAGTGTTTCTAAACTCTTGAACAGAATAATTCGACACAGTATGTTTTTGAAAGAGGGTAAATGAAATAATTTTACCCAAATTTATATTTTGATATAAAAGAATGATTAATATTTGGAGTATTATAGTATATTGGAAGTGTTATAATTGAATGGTTATGCAAGTAACCAATCAGAATTCCTATGGATATAATATATGGAATCAGATGAATTAAATTTGAAGTTAAACCAGAATTTAGATTGAAATTGTGAAAAATTAGAAGAGTGTGAAAAGTAATTTTGGATTAAATGTGTGTGAATTTTAAGATCCTGGGAGAATTTGAAACTATTTTCCAAGCATTTATATTTGGAGAGATTTCAGAATGAAAGTGTTTAAAATTGGAGTTTTAAAATGATATAGTATTGAACTCACTTCGATAGCTGGAAAATAATTCTGATGATGATGGCCACATCATCAGTGTTCATTTTCGAGTTCTAAGTGACGGATTACTACCAAAAATCTTGTTTTGAACTGCTTTGAGAAAAAAAAACATGCTGTTTTGAATCCTGGAAAGAAATGTTTGATTTTTGAAAGAACTGAACTGTTTAAAAACTCCCAGGGAAAGTGTTTGAACAAGAACAAGATTAAATCGAATTTGTGAAAGCAAATATGAATTGAATTGAAACCAATTAACTGGAAATTGAATCGAGATATATTATATCGAGCAGAACCAGATTTTGAATGGTGAGACAAGAATCTGAAATGGTGTTGAACTGGTAAGTTAAAGATTAAAATTGATAATGGATGGAAATTGAGTCAAGAATGGGATTTGGCTTGGATGCGTAAGGTATTTGGTTCTGAGGATAAAATTGGAATTTTGTTGGAAATGCATTTATATATGCTGACACGGCAACAGATGGAAAGGATATAATGATATGCCCAACAAAAAGGTACACGTTTATTTTTATGTGGGTTTGGTGATTTATGAGCCTATTTGGCAAGCCGCTTGGCTGGTTTATTTCTTTTGGATTGGAGAAGGCCTAGAAAGGCGAGTTGGAGTTGTACCATTTGAGCCGTACAAAGGAGATGCTGGCGAAATTTTTCGGAAATTTAAAGTGTTAGAAAATTTTCGATATTTTTGAAAATATTTATTTACAATATTGAATTGGTTTCTAATTTAAAATAAAATTTGATTTGAAATAAATGAGTTTATAACGTTCTTTCTTACCTTAGCAATTTCGAGGACGAAATTATTTTAAGGGGGGAAGAATGTAACGACCCGCATTTTTGGCCGTCAAATATTTAATTTAATTTATTAGTTTTAAATATTATATTGGGAATATTAATGAAATTTAATATTGAATTCGCTATTTAAAACGAAGTTGAACGTTATAATTTATATATATTATAAAATCGAGCTCGGAAATGGCGTGCAGTTCGTAAATTTGAGTTTTGAACTTCAACTGAGAATATAGGATTCGATATAAGTCGGATTTCTGTGAAACAAGACACGTTGGGACCGTATTGACGATAATTTTCATATGAAAAAGAAAAATCCAGATTTCGTGTTATAATTTGATAGTTATGGCCAAATCAAATTTTGAAATAGTCGCTATGGAAAATCGTTATTAAATTATAGGCCTTTAAAGTAGCCGTTTTGCAAACGGACTCAGATTTCGACGAAATCAGTTTCATTAGAACCGTATCGCTAAATTATTGTACGGTGGTGAATTGCATGGAAAACCGATGTCGTATGTGGCCACGGTAGCCGTAAACGCCCGTTCAATTTCTATAGCGCGCATTCAAATAAATAAAGGGACATTTGAGTGTAACTTGAGCAGACGATCGAATTAGGCCACGAAACCAGTTCCGTTGAGTTCGTATCGTCGATTAGAGTCAGAATAAGTATATCGTTTGTTATTTTTAGAGACCGGAAAATTTGGTGTTAAAAGGGGTATTGCGGTTCGGGGTAAAAACAGCCTACCGGGGCAACAGTCTCAGAATGCGACGAAATTAGTGCCGTTGGGTTCGTATCGAAAAGTTATTGTCGATGTTCGCAGTTTCAAGTTCATTCGATTTATCTGGTGACCGTGGAAAAATTAAACGTATGTTCATTTCTGGTTTCATAAAGGAAATTTTTCCATACAACCTCGGATTGCGACGAAACTTGTCCCATTGGATCCGGAATACCTTTTTACACCGAAATTAACATTTCTATCAGTAGACCAAAATCGTTGTGGTGGTTTCCGCATGTTACTTCCCGACGAAGTTTCACATTTTAATTTAATATTCACCACAAAGTCCTACCTGCTCCTTTTAATGTCACACCTGCTTTCGTGTGTCCAATCCCTTACAAGACCGTGCCGACCAAGGGTTGCCTTTTTCGAAAATCCCATTCCCCAATGCAACAGGTACCTATAATATACAACAGCTACTTTCCCCTATTACTTGCTTGCCAAACCACCATCCGTGATGCCCAAGTTTCCCTCATCTATATATATCCGCTACTTTCTCGTTCGGTTCTCTTCTTTCAGCACAAATAAGAAACTCAACAACTCCATCTAAAAACTGTTACCTCACAGCAGAAGATACCTTTCTCTCTCCAACCAGAAAACTTCGTGCATCAGAACAATGAAACCTTCCACAAAGCAAAAGAAATAGCTCCCCAGCTATTCACGTTCGCCCGAGGCTCTCAACAGAAAGGGAAAGGGAGGGGTCTTTCTCGGTTGCTGCTACTGATGTGAGGACCGACGTAGGATGGCGGTCGAAGCTCAGATGATCCGAAAGGGGAAGTATGTGCAGTGAAGTTAAATGGTGAAAGTGGGTTCGGTAGGAGAGTGGTGGCGTGAATGGATGCGGTAGTGGGAGTGTGGTGCATGCTGGGTTAGTCTGGGGTAGGTAGAAACGTAGAAAGAAGAGTGGGAAGAGAACCGCAGCATGGTCCTTGGTCTGTGCAACCAAGAGAACCGCAGCATGTTAAGGGCCGAGATGGTCTTTTGCGGTATGAAGGTGAATACAGGAACTGGTGTCAAGTACGTGGGAAGCTTCATGCATGGGGTTGGCCCTTTTGTTTGAAAGAGAATCCGCCTGCGGCCTGTTGGGGTTAAAGTGGAAATGGTATAGGCTCTTAAACCTTAGAGAAAGTATTTAGCATCATAACTAATTAGTTTAAAAACTAATTGCTATTTAATTATAACGTTAATTAAATGTTAATGGATGCAGGTGAGGGAAAAGGGGCACGGCTGAGTCGGTGTCTTTTGACCGGAAGAGAACGATGAACACAAGGCGGTCGGCCTAATTTTCTTTTAAAATGTAATTAATTTAAAGTAAACCGTCAATTAGATTTAATTAGTTTTAATTTAGAACATGTTAACCTTAAAATATTAATAACTCGTTATTACAGTATCAGAATACAACCAAGGAGGTTGAAATGGGACCGTCCTGACAGGGTCTACGCCATGGAATTAGAATAAGGTGAGTTAAACTCACTCAGTTACCCTTTTTATATTTATATAAATTGGGTATTTTTATTTTGTGTGCTCTGCTTGCCAATGGTTGACTGTTTTGCTAGTTATTTATTTGTTGATTTAACCGATGAAATTAAACTGTGTTTAATTTCAGTGAATACCAAATCGTTATTTTTAACGATTGGTTCCAATAAAGGTAGCTCACCTTGGTTGGTCACGTTTATTTATAAACGTGTTTAAAATGGTTGCATTGTTTGAATTGCTTGTGGTTAAGGTTAAATGGTTGTTATTTTAGTTTAACAGTTAAACAAAACTGAACCGTCTGATTTGAGAAAACCATTTGAATACAGGGAAGAACAGGTTGGAGGGATCCAACCGGATTCCTCAAAGGTATTATTTATTTTCATATGATCATATATGAACTGATCTGTTTGTGTGATTGATTTGATGGTTGATTGTTGACTGGATATTCAACATCTGTTTGGTTTAAACCAATGGGTGATATTGGTTGGGTATTTGGCAGAGTATGGCCTATAAAATCAATCAGGTTATAAATACTGATTCACCGCCAGGTGAATCGATAAGGATGAAGCTATAAACTTTATTTTATAACTGGAATTGGATTTTGAATACATCATTTTGAATAAAAGTTATTTAAGAGAAATAAATAAATATTTTTATTTGTTTAAGACTTTGGGTTGTTATGAAGTTATTTTGCAAAGATGTTAATCAGATTTACCAGTTGAAGAATAAGAAATGAGGGAAATGATTAACCTTGAAAATTTGTTTGTAAAGAAAACAAATAATTAGAATCTATCTAAATTAATTATATTTTTAATTAATTTAAAGCGAGGATTGTTGAAATCAGTTAATGAGGTAATCAAGTTTTTGAGTTAATTAAATCAACCGTTCGGAATTAGAATTGTTTACCAAGTAATGTGTTTTGACTAGAATAGTTAAATGAATATTGTTTGAATTTAAAGGGATTAACTACTAAAGTAGTTAATGTTTGAAATAAGTTATTATTTTATGATGAATTTAGAAATATATTTTTAAATGGGAATTCATTTAAAAAGTTACCGAATGTGAGATGCAAGCCAATTGAATGGTGAAAGGAAATAAACGTACTCAATTATATGAATTAAGTGAAAGGAGATTTCGAAAAGGGTTTATTATAAACCAGAGGTTTTAAGTAAGTTTCAAAGTGTTAAGACGTAATTTTACATTAACGTTATTTGAAACGAGATCTAGTAAAAAGGAGAATTTTAAATGAAATTTCAAAATGGGAAATTGAATATATTTATTCGAGATAGAATTAGCCAAACATAATCATTCGGCTAAGTTGCCATTTCGTACGACTGCTAGCGTAATTCGCAGGGCTGCAGATAGCCTACGGCGGTCGGATGTTTCCTGAGGGAATCAGGCGTAACCATTGTGATCGCTGTGATCTAGAGTCAAGCGAATGGAGTTAAGACGAATGTTAATTAATCAATTAGAGTTATTCAAATATCATATTTTTGAATATTAAAAGAATTGGAAGTTTCAATTTAACAAAAAGGAAATTAGTTTGTTAAAGGCCAAATGATGCTAAATACTGAACCAGTGAACTCATTGGAGTGTCATGTTTGAATCACTGTATATTTTGATAGTTAAAACACCGACTATCAAACCTGTCCAATACGATTGTTGGTATGGAAAGACTGGGATCGAATTTATATTCGAAAACCATTCCGACCAACAAATACGTGAAGATACCAGAAGATGGTCGAGATGGAGAATTGAAGACCGTGGATTTTCATGAGCGGAAGAACCACTAATATTCTCTGCCTGGCAAGTAGAGATAAGCTGTGATTCTGTCGTGGTTGGAATCTACGGGTTGCAAGGACTTCTCGCTACTGATCCATGGGGTGATTCCTATATTGGATGCAGTAGGAGAGTGCCTTCGGTTCATCCTGTTCCTGGATGACGTATATGGACGAATGTCTGACAGAGTATTTCCAAAGGATCACGTACGTTGATTTCTTCAAACGTGCTATGGTTGTTGGCGGAGAATTGCCGCTCTCTTAGCTTCCAGCTAGAGTATTTTTGTGGATATCAATTAGTGATATCTGACGGATCTGACGATGTGGCATTCAAAGTGAACGGTGACCAGATGTCAAGAGTTAATTCTGGCCTCAAGCCTCATCAACCGGGAAATGACAAAAATCGGGCAGGCAGCATGGCTATGTGGGTCGCTCCCATTAGGGTGTATGATCACCTATCTAGAGGAAATCCTATTTGCTTCTTAAATCTATGTTTCGATGCTGTTCCTTGTCGGGAGACGGTTGCTGATCCCAACCGTCGGTGATATACATTTGATACTCTCAAGCGAAATGAGGGGTCAGTCATGTGAGGGCCGGGTTGCAAGAAGTTCTTGTTGAACCCAGTGTATTCGTCTCTAGAGATACACTATCGGAAGGTGGACTCATACTGTAACGACACGGATTTCGCCCGGACCTAATCGATCGTTAAACCGACCAAGACCGTTCGAATCCCGCATACGCTAACTTTGGGTATACAACACATCAGAACAAATAACAGAAGACTTCAATAAACATCATAATAATGTTACATCAGAGTACAGAATATCAGAGTATATCGAAATATAATACACAGCGGAAGATAAATTTACATAAATGTAAAACAGTGCACAGCGGAAATATAAACTACACAGCGGAAGACTGTAAATGTCTGGACACAGCTTAAAGCTTCAATCCAGAATCCTGCTCAAAACATCTGCAAAATAAAACTACTCGACTGCCCGTGTGGAAAATAGGGGCACCCGAGTTCGCAAGGGAGAAGCAAACTACAGGTCAGTCATGGGACTGGTGTGAGAACTCAAAAACAGTTGTTAACTTTGTTCAAAAATAAGGCAAATCACGGGACCACGCCACTTTCGCGGAACGGGTTTACCCCCATGAAAGCCAGTGTATAAACAACAATCAATATAGATATATGGATCTACTATGCATCAATCAACATGCAATATCCCAATCTACCCATTTAGATTAATCACCACACTTAGATTTTCCAAATCCAATTCAATTTACAGAAATTATTCCTTTGGATTTTATTCCCGATTTCTTATTTCAAATCATTTGAAATACATATCTAACTTTCTATATCAAAGTAGATTTCACTTCGGGATCTCAAATCAAATCATTTGGAAATATGAATTCCAAAACATAACAATGCATACAAACAAGTATGCAACCAAATATCGTGCTCCCCATCGACAAGGCAAAGGGTACGCACCTCGCAACTCGATATATATATGTGCACCTACCCCACATAGGAGTAGGCTACACCGACGATGCACCTCCCACTCAGGAGAGCATACACCGCCCTCTCACCCATACTTTTAGTCTCAGGGTTACCCGAATCTTTAGTCACATACTAAATCATTTCATATCCCGAAGTAGGGAAAATCATTTCACAACATAATAATCACAATGTAACATATAATACATTTCTAAATCACTTTAGAAATCATCGGGTTTTGGGCCTCGAAATCCTTTCTGTTTTATAAAACATTTTTATAAAACATTCCCTGTCCAAAATCGGGAATACATTTCTTTTCCCTTAAGAAAAATATCATTTCACAATCATTCGTTAAATTTGAAATGAACACAACATCGCTAAACACCTTATCGTCAAATCGTGAAGTGTTTCACAAGGCGTTAGCACACAGATATTTTCAACCCAACCCAATGCTAAATGCAAAAGCATATTCTGCTCCTAAACTGGTCGAGCACAATCCAAACCATCAATCAATCAAATTTAACATACGCCTCATTCCAATTCATTAGTCACTAACCGTAAATTAATCAAGAGAATAATTCCCCAAATATTAACCCCGAAGGCCGAAACCAACATCAGATCAATATCCAGAAAACCATTCTGCTTGGCTAACCGACAGTTAGTTTCTAAATTTCACGTTCAAATCTAATTAAAGATTTAACTATCGCCTGGAGCAAAACTGGTGATACTCCATTCTCGATCTTTTCAATCTAATTAAAGATTCATTAAAACTCCACTTAGTTTTAATCTGTGACTGGGTTAAAGAATCAGTGTCATCTAAAAACACGGTTCGCGATAAACCCAAAGTCACATTCCATTAATTATCGGGTTAAAGAACGAGTGTTATTTAAAACACTGTTCACGATAAACCCAAAATTCAATATCAATTCAATTCCAATTAAATATTATTTAATTGGTACACTTCATTAAATCTAAATAAAAAGATTTAATCTTTTCTCAACTGGGTTCAAGAATAGTGTTAGTGAAGGCACCATTCACGACAAACCCAAATCACATTCGATATTCAATACAAGGCTCTGAATAGAAAATATATCGGCTTATATTCAATATCGAATTCTACGACTAACAAATGTCGTATTGGAAATAACGATATCAATGTATATCTTTCAAATTTCCATAACAACACCTGTATAATCACGAATTCCAACATCGAAATATTCCGAAGACAATTTCGATTCAAATCCACTCCAATGCAATCATTGGAAATTTTGGTTATTTTTAAAACCCTTTTCGAATTCAATTTATTTATTTAAAAATAAATAGAATTATAATTCTAGTTCAAAACTAGTTCATTTCGATAAAAATCTATTTTTATCTTTTCAAATATGGAGTTTTTCATCCCAATTCTTTCTAAATCATTTCTTATGATTTTACACAAATTATTACTATTTTTAATAATTTTATCAAGGCCCGTACAGTCGATTTCCAACAATGGCCATCGAACTGCACTTACAGCGACCTTTTTCGAATTTGATTTGGACATAATTCCAAATCCAACCGTTAGATTTCAAATTTCTAACATTCATTAGAAAGCTCTTTTCGATACGAACCCAACGGTTCCGGTTTTAGGAGAATCCGACGGTCGGATCTCCCGCAATGTCCGTTTGAAATAAATGGTCGAAATTCACGAACTGCCGCGGCGCGGCGCGTTCTATTCAGGCCATTATATTATATATATAATATATATAATATATAGTTCGTCGATTTCTATTTAAAACGAATTATATAAATAGTTTTGAATTCGTTTCAAAAACATTTTCAACTTCCTTTTCAATTCAAATCACAATTGAATTCTTCTTTATAGATTCGTTTTAAAATTCATTTCTATTCAATTCAAATTTCAATTCAATTCGAATTCGTTTTCAATTCAATTCATTTCGAATTCATTTTCTATTCAATTCAATTCGAATTCGTTTTCTATTCAATTCAATTCGAATTCGTTTTCTATTCAATTCAATTCGAATTCGTTTTCTATTCAATTCAATTCGAATTCGGTTTCTATTCAATTCAATTCGAATTCATTTTCTATTCAATTCATTTCGAATTCGTTTTCTATTCAATTCAATTCGAATTCGTTTTCTATTCAGTTCAATTCGAATATTTCATATACATCGTTTTCAATTCGAATATTTCATATACATCGTTTTCAATTCGAATATTTCATATACATCGTTTTCAATTCATATATATATTTCATATACATCGTTTTCAATTCATATATATATTTCATATACATCGTTTTCAATTCATATATATATTTCATATACATCGTTTTCAATTCATATATATATATATATATTCACCTTTCACTATATACGATATTTTCATTTTCAATACATACGATATATTCATTTTTCAATATATACGATATATTCATTTTCAATACATACGATATATTCATTTTTCAATATATACGATATATTCATTTTCAATATATTCGATACTTTCACTTTCAATATATTCAATATTTTCACTTTCAATATATTCAATATTTTCACTTTCAATATATTCAATATTTTCACTTTCAATATATTCAATATTTTCACTTTCAATATATTCAATATTTTCACTTTCAATATATTCAATATTTTCACTTTCGATATATTCGATATTTTCACTTTCAATATATATATCGTTTTCACTTCATATATATATATATAAATTTCACTCTTCATATATATGTTATTTCACTTCGCTATATATATAAATTTCACCCTTCATATATATGTTATTTCACTTCGCTATATATATAAATTTCACTCTTCATATATATGTTATTTCACTTCGCTATATATATAAATTTCACTTTTCATATATATGTTATTTCACTTCGCTATCAATCAATTTTCACAACAATTTCAACCAATAAATATCGTCCATGGTTTGTGGACGAGGGGCGTATATATATATATATATATAGATATTTATATATAGCAATTCACTTCCACTTTCAACACATATATATAAAATTTTAAAAAGAAATTGAAGAGTGAGAAATCCTCACCAATAGCTATCCTCTCACACGATTCTTCCTTAATAGAAACTTCGCCTACTTCGCCTTGTTGTTGCTTTCGTTGACTGTATCCTCTACATAGGTAAAAATCGAATTTCACTATGTTATTCAATATATAAAGATTGCATTTTGACTTCGCTATTAAATATAAAGATTATATTTTTATTATTCTTTCAAAACTGCTTTTATAATCTTTTTTTTCTTTTAAATAAATGCAGTTTTTATCTTTAAAATAAATGCAGTTTTTCTTTTATTAAAAATGCATTTTTTTCTTCTTTTTTTTAAAAAATGCAGTTTTTATTTTCTCTTTTTCAAATGCAGTTTTTTTCCTTTTAGAAAAATAGTTTTCATCTTCTAGAAAAATGCAGTTTTTATTTTCTAGAAAATGCAGTTTTTATTTTCTAGAAAATGCAGTTTTTAAAAATCCCTTTTAAAAATGAATGCAGTTTTTATATTCTTTTTCAAAATGCAGTTTTGCCTTTTTCAAAACAGTTTTTAAATTATTTTTCAAAACAGTTTTCGATTTCTCCTTTTTTTAAAAATCAGTTTTTGATTTCTTTTTAAAAACAGTTTTTAAATCTCCTTTTTAAATTTCTGTTTTTATTTCTTTTAAAACAAAAAAAGAATCAGTTTTAAAATCTTTGAAATCAGTTTTAACTTTTAATAAAAATGCAGTTTTTATACTTTTTTAAAAACAAAACAGGCTTTTAAATCATTATAATCAGTTTTAAAAATAAATAAATAAATAATAATAATAATAAAAACAGTTTTAAAGTAAATAATAATAAAAAAACAGTTTAAGTAAATAAATAAATAATAAAAAAAAACGTTTGAAGTAACTAAAATAAAATAGAAAGGAACGTCAGGGAACTTACAGGGGGAAAAGGAGAGGGCTGCCGCAGTCGCTCGCAGTTGAGGGGGGGGGGGGCCAAGGCAGAAGAAAAGGGGAGAAGTTTATATTTTTTTTTTTTAATATTTTTTTTTATTATTTAATTACTTAAATTATGCACAAGGGTTGACTTTTACATATGACCTCGAAACGAGGCCCACCGCCTGTCGTCCATAGCGTTTTACCCCCATTCCGAACACAATGGGATATGTATCGTACGCTGGTTCGATCGTTACAATCAGTTTTCGTTTAATTTACATTTAAATCAATATATTGAATTTTAAACGTGCATTTCAAATTACCGGGGTCACATACTAACTAGAAAAATTCCAGAAAAATATTTTCTAGCTTCGTATTGACGATACGGTCCTAACAAAACTAGTTTCGTCGAATTCTGAGACCGTTGGAAAAATGGTCAATTTCCAGTCGATTAAAATCAACTGAAATGGTCAAAACACGTTTTCCTCTGCCACGCTCACATACTGATTCGAAAAATTATGAAATTTGGAATCTAGCAATAATTTGACACTGCGGACCCAACAAAACTGGTTTCGTCGAAATCCGAGGTCATTTGCAAAATGTCCATTTTTAAGGGCCTGAATTCCATAGCGACTATTCAGAATTTTCAACTGGACATATCTTTTGATTCACGTTATGAAATCTTGATTTTTCGGATTCGTTGGAAAGATATTCACTATTAGATTCCATTATTTTTGGTTTCACTACAATCCGGATTGTTTTGCACCTGGTACATTCAATTGAAGTTTGAAATCGAATTATCGAACTACCGCGCCATTTTCAATTCTATTTATAATTATATATAAATATTTATATTCTAACGACGACGCGTATAATATATACGTTCGAATTATATCCAAAATAAATTTCACGCCGATATTATTTAAAATAATTCATTTTAAATAATCAAAATTCCCCAAAATTGCCAAAATAAAAATTTTAAACTGGCCCAGAATTTGCGGGTTGTTACAATCTCCCCCACTTAAAACTTTTCGTCCCCGAAAAGGAACAAAGTCGAAAGTGGTTTGATTATTCAACTCTACGTTCGATCTGGCTTCCATTCTCCAACTCTTTAGTTTCTGAGAATTTTCAAAATTTCAAAAATTTGGCTAACACCCTAAATTTTTGAAAAATTTCGCCATAACCTCCCCTGCACCGGGAGCATCGGGGAATTTCAAATAGCTTCCCCGGTCCTTCAGATCTCAAAAAGAAAAAGAAAAAGCCAAGCGGCTAGCCAATAGGCTCACAAAATCATCATCACCCAAACAAAACAGGAAATTATGTAGTAAACATGTACCTATTTGTCGGGCAAACAAATTTTATTCTCTGCTCTAGCCTCCTTGCTATGACCTGTTCAATGTAAGTGCAAGTATATGCATGCATTTGCAACCAAATTTCAATACAGTTTACTATTTGGTTCAATTGGCTAAATGGTTAAAAATTATCAAACAAGTAAACAAACAACACAAACATCAATCAATTAATTGATTATATTTTCAAATATATAATTTTATATATTTAAAATCATATTTTCTAAAATCAAATTATATATATAATCACAAATACGTTATTTATAAACAAATAACTCTCGACTCATTCTAGGGCATTTCTAACCCCATCTCTAACGAGTCACTCATCCTAGAATGCTACTGATTCTATCTCTAATGAGGATTCTTTTATAGGACATTACTAATCCTACCTCTGATGAGTCTTTTGTTCAGTTCTAATGAGTTGTACCCCAAAGATTTGAGTTTAACCAAAGCTCTGATACCACGTTGTAACGACACGGATTTCGCCCGGACCTAATCGATCGTTAAACCGACCAAGACCGTTCGAATCCCGCATACGCTAACTTTGGGTATACAACACATCAGAACAAATAACAGAAGACTTCAATAAACATCATAATAATGTTACATCAGAGTACAGAATATCAGAGTATATCGAAATATAATACACAGCGGAAGATAAATTTACATAAATGTAAAACAGTGCACAGCGGAAATATAAACTACACAGCGGAAGACTGTAAATGTCTGGACACAGCTTAAAGCTTCAATCCAGAATCCTGCTCAAAACATCTGCAAAATAAAACTACTCGACTGCCCGTGTGGAAAATAGGGGCACCCGAGTTCGCAAGGGAGAAGCAAACTACAGGTCAGTCATGGGACTGGTGTGAGAACTCAAAAACAGTTGTTAACTTTGTTCAAAAATAAGGCAAATCACGGGACCACGCCACTTTCGCGGAACGGGTTTACCCCCATGAAAGCCAGTGTATAAACAACAATCAATATAGATATATGGATCTACTATGCATCAATCAACATGCAATATCCCAATCTACCCATTTAGATTAATCACCACACTTAGATTTTCCAAATCCAATTCAATTTACAGAAATTATTCCTTTGGATTTTATTCCCGATTTCTTATTTCAAATCATTTGAAATACATATCTAACTTTCTATATCAAAGTAGATTTCACTTCGGGATCTCAAATCAAATCATTTGGAAATATGAATTCCAAAACATAACAATGCATACAAACAAGTATGCAACCAAATATCGTGCTCCCCATCGACAAGGCAAAGGGTACGCACCTCGCAACTCGATATATATATGTGCACCTACCCCACATAGGAGTAGGCTACACCGACGATGCACCTCCCACTCAGGAGAGCATACACCGCCCTCTCACCCATACTTTTAGTCTCAGGGTTACCCGAATCTTTAGTCACATACTAAATCATTTCATATCCCGAAGTAGGGAAAATCATTTCACAACATAATAATCACAATGTAACATATAATACATTTCTAAATCACTTTAGAAATCATCGGGTTTTGGGCCTCGAAATCCTTTCTGTTTTATAAAACATTTTTATAAAACATTCCCTGTCCAAAATCGGGAATACATTTCTTTTCCCTTAAGAAAAATATCATTTCACAATCATTCGTTAAATTTGAAATGAACACAACATCGCTAAACACCTTATCGTCAAATCGTGAAGTGTTTCACAAGGCGTTAGCACACAGATATTTTCAACCCAACCCAATGCTAAATGCAAAAGCATATTCTGCTCCTAAACTGGTCGAGCACAATCCAAACCATCAATCAATCAAATTTAACATACGCCTCATTCCAATTCATTAGTCACTAACCGTAAATTAATCAAGAGAATAATTCCCCAAATATTAACCCCGAAGGCCGAAACCAACATCAGATCAATATCCAGAAAACCATTCTGCTTGGCTAACCGACAGTTAGTTTCTAAATTTCACGTTCAAATCTAATTAAAGATTTAACTATCGCCTGGAGCAAAACTGGTGATACTCCATTCTCGATCTTTTCAATCTAATTAAAGATTCATTAAAACTCCACTTAGTTTTAATCTGTGACTGGGTTAAAGAATCAGTGTCATCTAAAAACACGGTTCGCGATAAACCCAAAGTCACATTCCATTAATTATCGGGTTAAAGAACGAGTGTTATTTAAAACACTGTTCACGATAAACCCAAAATTCAATATCAATTCAATTCCAATTAAATATTATTTAATTGGTACACTTCATTAAATCTAAATAAAAAGATTTAATCTTTTCTCAACTGGGTTCAAGAATAGTGTTAGTGAAGGCACCATTCACGACAAACCCAAATCACATTCGATATTCAATACAAGGCTCTGAATAGAAAATATATCGGCTTATATTCAATATCGAATTCTACGACTAACAAATGTCGTATTGGAAATAACGATATCAATGTATATCTTTCAAATTTCCATAACAACACCTGTATAATCACGAATTCCAACATCGAAATATTCCGAAGACAATTTCGATTCAAATCCACTCCAATGCAATCATTGGAAATTTTGGTTATTTTTAAAACCCTTTTCGAATTCAATTTATTTATTTAAAAATAAATAGAATTATAATTCTAGTTCAAAACTAGTTCATTTCGATAAAAATCTATTTTTATCTTTTCAAATATGGAGTTTTTCATCCCAATTCTTTCTAAATCATTTCTTATGATTTTACACAAATTATTACTATTTTTAATAATTTTATCAAGGCCCGTACAGTCGATTTCCAACAATGGCCATCGAACTGCACTTACAGCGACCTTTTTCGAATTTGATTTGGACATAATTCCAAATCCAACCGTTAGATTTCAAATTTCTAACATTCATTAGAAAGCTCTTTTCGATACGAACCCAACGGTTCCGGTTTTAGGAGAATCCGACGGTCGGATCTCCCGCAATGTCCGTTTGAAATAAATGGTCGAAATTCACGAACTGCCGCGGCGCGGCGCGTTCTATTCAGGCCATTATATTATATATATAATATATATAATATATAGTTCGTCGATTTCTATTTAAAACGAATTATATAAATAGTTTTGAATTCGTTTCAAAAACATTTTCAACTTCCTTTTCAATTCAAATCACAATTGAATTCTTCTTTATAGATTCGTTTTAAAATTCATTTCTATTCAATTCAAATTTCAATTCAATTCGAATTCGTTTTCAATTCAATTCATTTCGAATTCATTTTCTATTCAATTCAATTCGAATTCGTTTTCTATTCAATTCAATTCGAATTCGTTTTCTATTCAATTCAATTCGAATTCGTTTTCTATTCAATTCAATTCGAATTCGGTTTCTATTCAATTCAATTCGAATTCATTTTCTATTCAATTCATTTCGAATTCGTTTTCTATTCAATTCAATTCGAATTCGTTTTCTATTCAGTTCAATTCGAATATTTCATATACATCGTTTTCAATTCGAATATTTCATATACATCGTTTTCAATTCGAATATTTCATATACATCGTTTTCAATTCATATATATATTTCATATACATCGTTTTCAATTCATATATATATTTCATATACATCGTTTTCAATTCATATATATATTTCATATACATCGTTTTCAATTCATATATATATATATATATTCACCTTTCACTATATACGATATTTTCATTTTCAATACATACGATATATTCATTTTTCAATATATACGATATATTCATTTTCAATACATACGATATATTCATTTTTCAATATATACGATATATTCATTTTCAATATATTCGATACTTTCACTTTCAATATATTCAATATTTTCACTTTCAATATATTCAATATTTTCACTTTCAATATATTCAATATTTTCACTTTCAATATATTCAATATTTTCACTTTCAATATATTCAATATTTTCACTTTCAATATATTCAATATTTTCACTTTCGATATATTCGATATTTTCACTTTCAATATATATATCGTTTTCACTTCATATATATATATATAAATTTCACTCTTCATATATATGTTATTTCACTTCGCTATATATATAAATTTCACCCTTCATATATATGTTATTTCACTTCGCTATATATATAAATTTCACTCTTCATATATATGTTATTTCACTTCGCTATATATATAAATTTCACTTTTCATATATATGTTATTTCACTTCGCTATCAATCAATTTTCACAACAATTTCAACCAATAAATATCGTCCATGGTTTGTGGACGAGGGGCGTATATATATATATATATATAGATATTTATATATAGCAATTCACTTCCACTTTCAACACATATATATAAAATTTTAAAAAGAAATTGAAGAGTGAGAAATCCTCACCAATAGCTATCCTCTCACACGATTCTTCCTTAATAGAAACTTCGCCTACTTCGCCTTGTTGTTGCTTTCGTTGACTGTATCCTCTACATAGGTAAAAATCGAATTTCACTATGTTATTCAATATATAAAGATTGCATTTTGACTTCGCTATTAAATATAAAGATTATATTTTTATTATTCTTTCAAAACTGCTTTTATAATCTTTTTTTTCTTTTAAATAAATGCAGTTTTTATCTTTAAAATAAATGCAGTTTTTCTTTTATTAAAAATGCATTTTTTTCTTCTTTTTTTTAAAAAATGCAGTTTTTATTTTCTCTTTTTCAAATGCAGTTTTTTTCCTTTTAGAAAAATAGTTTTCATCTTCTAGAAAAATGCAGTTTTTATTTTCTAGAAAATGCAGTTTTTATTTTCTAGAAAATGCAGTTTTTAAAAATCCCTTTTAAAAATGAATGCAGTTTTTATATTCTTTTTCAAAATGCAGTTTTGCCTTTTTCAAAACAGTTTTTAAATTATTTTTCAAAACAGTTTTCGATTTCTCCTTTTTTTAAAAATCAGTTTTTGATTTCTTTTTAAAAACAGTTTTTAAATCTCCTTTTTAAATTTCTGTTTTTATTTCTTTTAAAACAAAAAAAGAATCAGTTTTAAAATCTTTGAAATCAGTTTTAACTTTTAATAAAAATGCAGTTTTTATACTTTTTTAAAAACAAAACAGGCTTTTAAATCATTATAATCAGTTTTAAAAATAAATAAATAAATAATAATAATAATAAAAACAGTTTTAAAGTAAATAATAATAAAAAAACAGTTTAAGTAAATAAATAAATAATAAAAAAAAACGTTTGAAGTAACTAAAATAAAATAGAAAGGAACGTCAGGGAACTTACAGGGGGAAAAGGAGAGGGCTGCCGCAGTCGCTCGCAGTTGAGGGGGGGGGGGCCAAGGCAGAAGAAAAGGGGAGAAGTTTATATTTTTTTTTTTTTAATATTTTTTTTTATTATTTAATTACTTAAATTATGCACAAGGGTTGACTTTTACATATGACCTCGAAACGAGGCCCACCGCCTGTCGTCCATAGCGTTTTACCCCCATTCCGAACACAATGGGATATGTATCGTACGCTGGTTCGATCGTTACAATCAGTTTTCGTTTAATTTACATTTAAATCAATATATTGAATTTTAAACGTGCATTTCAAATTACCGGGGTCACATACTAACTAGAAAAATTCCAGAAAAATATTTTCTAGCTTCGTATTGACGATACGGTCCTAACAAAACTAGTTTCGTCGAATTCTGAGACCGTTGGAAAAATGGTCAATTTCCAGTCGATTAAAATCAACTGAAATGGTCAAAACACGTTTTCCTCTGCCACGCTCACATACTGATTCGAAAAATTATGAAATTTGGAATCTAGCAATAATTTGACACTGCGGACCCAACAAAACTGGTTTCGTCGAAATCCGAGGTCATTTGCAAAATGTCCATTTTTAAGGGCCTGAATTCCATAGCGACTATTCAGAATTTTCAACTGGACATATCTTTTGATTCACGTTATGAAATCTTGATTTTTCGGATTCGTTGGAAAGATATTCACTATTAGATTCCATTATTTTTGGTTTCACTACAATCCGGATTGTTTTGCACCTGGTACATTCAATTGAAGTTTGAAATCGAATTATCGAACTACCGCGCCATTTTCAATTCTATTTATAATTATATATAAATATTTATATTCTAACGACGACGCGTATAATATATACGTTCGAATTATATCCAAAATAAATTTCACGCCGATATTATTTAAAATAATTCATTTTAAATAATCAAAATTCCCCAAAATTGCCAAAATAAAAATTTTAAACTGGCCCAGAATTTGCGGGTTGTTACACATACCTTGTCAAGTTGGAACCCAATCTCCAATAAGCGCCCGCGGTTTTTGTTTGTATACTATATATGTGGAGCGTGAGATGCAAGCGTTCCACTAGATTGTTATTTACTTGTATTTAGACATTATTATAATATCAGACAAGATATTGGTTTCAAAACTGTTTTGGGTTATCGTAAGGTAAAAACCGTCCGTGTTTATGTGTGGATTTGGTCTTACGATTATCCTTTTCTTTTGAAAAGGTTTTGAACTTTAAAATCATGATTGGATGGTTCACCCTTATTACTGTGCGAGTTTATCTCACTCTGGTTCACCAGACTGACCCGGTGTTTTGTAAATGCTCGGGTTAGACCGGGTTGTACAGGTTCAGGTTATCGACTGCTGTGAAGAGACGAGCTGGAAGAGTCCAGACGTATGATATTATTATTCCGCTGTGTGTTATATGAGGACAGATTGGTATCACTGTCCAGATGTGTACTCTGAAATTGTAAGTATTTCAAAAGCTTTCAATAAAGGTTATTTCTGTATTATAATTTGTTCCGCTGCGATGTGAGACTCTGGGTTGTGTTGTTTCTTCTTCTTCTTCTTCTATTCTCATATTTCTTTTCTTTCTTATCTCACCCTCTAACTTCTTTCTATTAATGATCTGGAATGTTCGATGTCTGAATGGTCAACATGGTAGTTTGATGTTGATTTTCGGAGTCGAAAATCCCGGTTCGTTACAGCGTATTAGAATAATGATATATATATCTTCCAAATTCCTCCCCAATATCCGTATAATCATGGAATCCAATGTCGAAACATTCCGAAGATAATTTCGATTCAAATCCATTCCATTCATATACTGAAATTCTGGTTATTTTTAAAACCATTTCAAATCCAATTTATTTATTTAAAAATAATGGATTTATTATTCTAGTTCATAACTAGTTCATTTCGATAAAAATACCTTTTTATCTTTTTAAATATGGAATTTTTCATCCTAATTCTTTCCAAATAATTTATTATGATTTACACAAATTATCAATATTTTTAATAATTTTATTAAGGCCCGTACAGTCGAATTTCCATAAACGGCCATCGAACTGCATTTACAGCAACCTTTTCAAAATTTGATTTGGACATAATTCCAAATCCAACCATTAAATTTCTAATTTCTTGTATTTCGTTAGAAATCTCTTTTCGATACGAACTCAATGGTTCCGGTTTTAGGAGAATCCGACGGTCGGATCTCCCTTAATGTCCACTCGAAGTCAACGGTCGAAATTCGTGAACTATCACGGCGTGGCGCGTTCTATTTAGGCCATTATATATATATTATATATATTTCGTCAATTTCCATTTAAAACATATTTCATAAATTGTTTTAAATTTGTTTTCAAAACGATTTCAACTTCCTATTCAATTTCAAATCAAAATTGAATATTCCATATCATTAATATATAAATGATAATATTTTCAAAACATTAGATTTTGAAATCAATTCTTTTTCGATATTCATTATAAAAGTGAATAAAATCGATATAAATATTGATCACATCCAAATGGCACTAATCTAATTAACACGGCTTTATATATTTATATATATTCGTGTCCATCCAAAATCGGACATCAAAATCGTATTTTGATCTTTGACTGAATATTATTTTAAAATATTCTTTATTTTAAAATATTCATTATTTCTGAATTGGAATCAGACACAGTCAATCACCATATAATGTTATTTATATGGATTTCATACCATACATGTATACAACAACAACGATAAACAATAAAACATCATCCAGAGTGCATTCCAAACTACATAAGCATTAAATATAAATATTTAACACTTACAATAGCCTGTCAACCAATCGATCGACATACAACTAAACAATTGGGATTAGTGTACCTCAAATATCATCCCAACACCCGTGTGGGGTTTCAATCAACAAACACAGATTTTATTTGTGCAGTATGGGCGATGTGTAAAATTTATCGTCCCAATCCATATCGATCAAATAAATGTACAACAAATCGTCCGATTTGTAAATGAATATTTATTTTATTTCAATAAATGAATTTTCTATTCAGTACATTTATACCATAAAAATGATATTTTTATGTTTCTAATATATTTTAGAAAATTTTGGCGGCATAACGGCGTGATATCAAAATCGGGTAATGTCTAGCATAACCCATCTCCTGATATTGGCTCGCGCCATACACACATAACAATTCTAATCAATTCATTTCACCCAACCAACCCAATTCAACCAAATAATCTAATCAACCAAACCAAATAATCAAACAAGTCATCCATGGTCTGTGGATGACAGGGAACAGTTCATTTATGTAGTTATAAAATAAATAATTGTATAAGAAAATTATAGTGAGGAGTTCTCACCTTGGGGATCCACTCCTCCATTATTTATTTCTGAACGGTTTGAATTTTGATTCGTTTCCAATCGCTCCCATCGCAATCCTTTTGACGCTATTCACAATAAACATCACATTTTTATTTCAACGTCATATGGATAAAAATCACATTTTTATTTCAAACCTATATATGTAAAAATCGAATTTTTATTTCGAAGTTATATATATATATATAAAGTATATTTTTTTAGTGCTTTATATATAATATAAATTATATTTTTATATCTCTACTTCATAATTAAAATTGAATTTTGTCTTACCATTTCATTTTTTTAAAATCAAATCTTTTTGCTTTTAAAAATCTAGTCCTTTCGTTGTTTAAAGATCTAATCTTTTCGTTATTCAAAATCCAATCTTTTCAATGTAAAAAAAATCATATCTTTTTAAAGTTAAAAATCATATCTTTTTAAAGTTAAAAATAATTTCTTTATCTCTTTAAAAATCTTATCTTTATCTCTTTAAAAATCTTATCTTTATCTCTTTAAAATCTTATCTTTATCTTTATTCAAACATATAAAAATTAGATTTTTAATCGTTATTCAAACATATAAAAATTAGATTTTTAATCGCTTTTCAATATTAAAACTGAGAATTAAAATCAAAGTTAATAAAGCTCACGGTTTTCAGTTGGAGACGAGTTGCTAAAGGTTCGGGAGGGCGGTATGGGGGTGCGCCGGTCGGAGGTGGGCCTGGTGGTGGCCGGAGTCGCTGGTGCTCGTGATCTACAGATGGGGGAAAGGCGGAGAAAAGAGCGGGAACGAGAAGGGGGAGGGGGATGAAAACGGAGGACGGAGGGGGAGGAGATGGAGGCGGCGCTGCCGCTGCTAGGGGGCGCGATCGATCTCCGTCGGTCTTCCATTTTTTTTTTTGCTTTCTCGTTTTAGATCTGAGAGAGAGGAGGGAAAGGATATAATATATATATATATATATAATTAATTTAATTTATTATAAAGTCACTTTTTCTTTCGAACCCCAAATCAAACCCCATGGCTGTCGTCCCTAGCTAATTACCCTCATTCCGAACAAAATGGGATATGTTTCGTAAGCCATCTTGGCTGTTGACACATTTTTTGGTAAAAGCCGTCACACATGGAATTCCTGAATGATAACATGCTCGAGCGATGGAAACAACGTCGGAAGACATTGAAAGATTTGGTCAAAATCACATCCTCAACATAAACAGGCCCGAAACTCCTATCAGAAGACCTCTTTTGGGCCCGAAAACAGCGATTACGGAGCTAAGCTCTGTAACATTTGTAGATCTCTGAGTTAGCTTCAGTTTGAGCTTCGGTTTGGCTCAATCGGACTTACGGTTTGAAAGTTATGCCCGTTTCCGTAAACTGGTGTAAACTGGCAATTTCCTGGATAAAGCGACGAAGCAGTACACGATCGAAGTATGGATCACGCACCCTCGGATCGCCCCTCATCGGATCGCCCCTCATCGGATCGTCCCTCATCGGATCGCCCCTCAGACCACGAACCGTCCGTGGTACATCTCACGATCCGACCCGATCGCCAGCACTTCACTCCAGCTTCACTATGCCGCTCACGACCAGACTCGGCTCGTGATAGCCATATCACGATCCGACCCATGACCACGATCCGACCCCATGATCGCGATCCGAACTTCCGACCTGCAGATACGCTCCCTGTTTTGACCTATTCTCATGCCACATCTTGCTCCTATTATCCTGGATCGTGTGCCACGTTCCCCACCACGATCCGATCCCCGCACCTGCTCCTGTGCAGCTTGTTCTGACCTATTCTCAAGGCTATTTTTACTCCAACTTGCATGGATCTTATTACACATGTCATATGACGATTTGAAGATGATATCTGGACGTTTTCCACCACATTTCGAGATTTTTGGGATGCGTGCCATGTGTCCCATGAACCGCCTTCAGAAAACAGCTATAAATACAGCATTTGAAGGCATTTTCAAGGACCTTTTGGCCATTCTTCTTCACTGCTTCCACCATTAATGAAGTGCAAGGACTTTGCACCTTCATACACTCAAATTCTTCTCTTTTCAATACAATTAACACACTGATTGTGTGCTTGCATCTAACTGATTCTTGTAATCTGTCAGTATAACAATAAGATTATAAAGTGGACGTAGGCTACATCTACAGCCGAACCACTATAAAAACCTTGTGTGTCTCCTCTTTATTTACTGTTTTCTGCATTTTGTGATCTGCGATCTGCATTTGGGTGTTAGGCCCAATTTTTGGTCTAACATTGGCTGTTAAGATCAATTTTTCTTTAAATTAAATTATAAATCAATATATATTTAATTTAAATGTACATTTTATTTTACTAGGGCCACATATGGACCCCGAAAATTCCAAAAAAATAAATCTGGCTATGTTTAGACGATACGGTCCTAACAAAACTAATTTCATCAAATTTGGAGATCGTTTGAAAAATGACCATTTTCTGGTCGATCCAAATTGACTAAAACTGGAAAAACACGTTTTCCTTTGCCACGCTCACATATTGACTTCAAAAATTATAAAAACTGGAATCTAGCAATAACCTGTAACGACCCGGAAATCCGAGCCAATTTTAAATTTTTATTTTGGCAATTTTATTGAATTTTGAATATTTAAAATGAATTATTTTAAATAATAACGATGAGAAATTTATTTTGAATAGAATTCGAACATATATATTCGATTGAATCGTCGTTAGAATATAATTATTTATTTATAAATATAAAAGGAATAGAAAATGGCGCGGTAGTTCAATAATTCGATTTCAAATTTCAAATGAATGTACCAGGTACAAAATAAACCGGATTTTAGTGAAACCAAAAATATTTGAATCTAATTGAGAATATCTTCCCAATGAATTAGAAAAATCAAAATTTCATAGCTGGGGTAAAAATATATGTCCAGTTGAAAATTCAGAATAGTCGCTATGGAATTTCGACCCTTAAAAATAGACATTTTGCAAACGACCTCGGATTTCGACGAAACCACTTTTGTTGGATCCGTGATGTTTAGTTATTGCTAGGTTTCAAATTTCGTAATTTTTCGGATCAATATGTGAGCGTGGTGAAGGAAAAAGCATTTAACCAGTTTCAGTTGATTTTAATTGACTGGAAAATGGCCATTTTTAATATGGTCTCGGAATTCGGCGAAACTAGTTTTGTTAGGACCGCATCGTCAATACGAAGCTAGAAAATATTTTTCGGGAATTTTTAGAGCTAGTATGTGGCTTCGGTAAATTGAAATGTGCGTTCAAATTCAATATATAGAGTTATATTTTGATTTTGACGAAAACTGATTGAAACGATCGAATCAGCTTACGATACATATCCCATTGTGTTCGGAATGGGGGTAATTAGCTATGGATGACAGTCGATGAGTTCAATTTGGTGTTTGAATTAAAAAGGTACTTTTTAATGAAATTTAAAGAGGAAAAAAATATAAAATATAAAATAGGGGCTTGGTCAAAAGGGGTCAACCCCTTTTTCTTTCTTCCCAAACCCGATTACGGGTTCTAACAGAAAAAAACGAAGAAAAGGGGCGGAGCCCCAGCTCCACCGTCGCACGCGCTGGAGGCGGGCTCCCCAGCGCCGCCTCCTCCTCCAAGCTCCCCCTTCCTCTTCCCTCCTCTCTCCTCCCTCCTGCCTCGTTCTAAACCCACCAGCAAACCCTACCACTAGGACCCGACGCAAGGACCCCATTCCACCACCACAACTGAATCCGACCCCCCTGACGAACGCAGCACCCCGCGCCACCTACACCCCAAGCCGCCAGTCCCCGACCGCCACCAACCTCCGTGGGTCCCCCTCCGACCAGTGGTACGTTTTTTATTTTATTTGCTTTTAAAAAAAATTGTTTAAATTCTTGTTTTTTTCAATATAAATAACATTAGGATTTTGCTAAAGTAAATAGGGTTTTAATGTGATAAAAATACAATTTTTATCATAGTAAAGAAGGGTAAATATAATCGACGGTTGAGGCAAGATATGATCTTGTATTAAATAAAGACCTGTTTTTTTAAACAAAGAAAGGTTATATTTTTATACCAAAGAAGTGATTTTTATTTAAGTAGAGTTAATAAAAATATGATTTCTATATTATATAGAGAGTAAAAATTTGATCTTTATATAAGTAGCGGTTAAAATTTTATTTTTTATATACATGGGAACAATATGAAATTATGATTTTTATATATGTAGTGGCTACGGACAACAAAAGTGACAAAAGGTGAGCACAACGAGGATTTTCTACTTATGAAGAGTCCAGGCGTTTGGTTTAGCCAGTCGTTGAGAACTCCTCGCCTTTTATTTATATTTCTAGTTGAAATATATACTAGGATGCAGACGGTGTTTAGTAGCACCCGACACCCGTCATCCACAGACCATGGATGACTTGTTTGTTTGTTTATTTGATTCTGATGTGCAGTTGATTATGTGATGTGATGTGAAATGAAATAAAATATTTTATATGGAAAGTACTTTATAGTTAAAAATATAATTTGTAATTTTGGGTTTGTCGTGAATGGTGTCTTCATTAACACTGTTCTTAAGCCCAGTTGAGAAAAAGATTAAATCTTTTTATTTAGATTTAATGAAGTGTACCTATTAAATAATATTTAATTTGAATAGAATTGGTATTGATTTTTGGGTTTATCGTGAACAGTGTTTTAAACAACACTTGTTCTTTAACCCGTTAATTAATAGAATGTGATTTTGGGTTGTCATGAATGGTATCTTCAATAATATTGTTCTTATACCCAAAGGAATTAAGAAAATCATAAACTAACTGGAGACGAGTTAAGTTGAATGGTTTGTGGGGGTATTGATCTAATGTTGGTTTCGGCCTTCGGGGTTAATACTTAGGGAATTGCTCACATGCTAATTTACGGTTAGGGACTGATTGAAATGTGATGTGATTTTGGGGTTTATCGTGAACCGTGTTTTAAATGACACTGATTCTTTAACCCAGTTAAAGATTAAACCTAAGTGGAGATTTAATGAATCTTTAATTAGATTGAAATGATCGAGAATGGAGTATCACCAGTTATGCTCCAGACGATAGTTAAATCTTTAATTAGATTTGAACGTGAAATGGTAATTGAATTTACCGATAACACCGTGGTGTTAGATATGAAGTATGACCAGTTTTACTTCATGGGATGAATAGGTGGGGATTGGGAAATAAAATAAATGATTACTTTGGTGTGGTTCGCTAATCCCGACTAGTTGAATCGATATTCAAAAGAAGATTAAAGAATAAATTTAAAGGAATATATCTTTGATAAAATTAATGGGAACCTTTCCCTAAGAAATGTGAAATTTAGAAACTAACTGTAGGTAAGCTAAGCAGAACGGTTTCCTGGATATTGATCTGATGTTGGTTTCGGCCTTCGGGATTAATATTTGGGGAATTATTCTCTTGTTAATTTACGGTTAGTGACTGATGAATTGGAATGAGGTGTATGTTGTGTTTGTGTAACACTTGTTTATTATATACGCGAATTATTCAGAAAGACCGGGTTTATCCCATTCTAAATAACTGATTCGAAGAATAGTCGAAGATGAAGACGGTGGTTGAAGACCGGAGGTCTTCACGTCGTTTGGGTGATTACTGATGACCTTGATTGGGCTGTACACCCAAGAGGAGGGAATCAGTTAGTGGTCGTCCAGACGTACTTGGAGATCGGTGGATATGCGGGGTACTAGGTGCCTCCGGTTTCGTTCAGACCCAGAATGAACTTGTAAATGGATTGTGTGTCTGACATTGGATTTCAGTCTGTGTGATTGATTTCTATTAAATATATATATGTTTGGCGGCGGAGAATTTATTCTCTTGCTTAACGCCCTTCTCTGAGACGTACAAGCTCAGGGCTTATATATTGATGGATATCCATCGCGTGGAATGAATTGCCTGTGTGGCATGCCTAAGTGGCAATGGATCAAGGCTTATGTTGAAAAGCAAAGTCTTATGGTTGATGATCAAAGCACGGCTTGTGTGGCGTAGCTTTGTGTAACGTTGATTCGCGAGCCTCACACCCCGGTGGTGAACCAAAAACGGGAGAGGACCTCAGGGAGGACATGCGTTTCTTTCTACTTAGAAGTGGCGTCAGTGGTTTCACACGCCCTGAAGAGTTTGACTTATGTGGTTGTTGCTGCTGCGAGGCGCCTCGGTTAGATCGGACGATCCGGGTCCGATGGAGTCATTTGTTGGCTCATTTACGCCCCATAGGAAGGGGAAATGCATTGTTCAGGCACTATAATCCACATCAAGTGGACCGGCCCTGTCGCTCCATGGGGCAGTTGCGGCTGTTCCTGAGGCTCGGGCTAGAGAGTCTCGAATCGGTTGAGGACGATCCCTAGCCTCGGTTCACAGATAGAAATCCAACTTCCAAATACGCGACTTTGCGGTTTTATTTGTAGAGCCTAGTATTGGCGACATGATATATGGTACCCATGTCGTCTATGATTGATATTTATGACTGAAATTGTTTTTACACTATACACTTATAATAGTATCAAATGATTTGTTTTAAACATACTAAGCATGTTTGGCTATTATAAGGGAAACCCTATCCCCCGGCTTGCGTTGCATTGTGTGATAGGACCTGGGTCTTATAATAGCTTCATTTTTCCAAAAAAAAGCATTGCGCTGTTTTGTTATATGCACTGGTATTCTTGGGAGAAAACCCGTTCCGTGTTATACGGCATGGTCCCTTGATATATCTGATTTAAAGTAAAGTTTTAAATAACTGTTTTAGTTCTCACACCAGTCACATGACTGAACTGGAGTTTATTGTTTTAACCTAAACTCTGGGTGCCCTTATTTTGACATGGACAGCTAGTAGTTTTGGTTTTGCAGATTTATATTCACAGGTTCCTGATTTACAGCTGGAACGATACTCGGAAAGCTCTGTATCCGTGTATTACTTCTAGTTGTGTTTTGTATTATTTTCCGCTGCGATGTATTTAAATGTATTGTAATCTCTGATATTTTCTGTGTAATATTCATTTATACTCTATATATTCTTGTGTTCTGATGGAATTGTTGTAATATACAATGAAATGTTCTTCTATCTGCGTTCTTTTGTGTGTCGTTCTCTAAGTATCCGTGCTTTCCTTACTAGGGAAGTCATGGGTTTTCACATAACCTGACATTCCAGATCCAACAAAAGTGGTTTCGTCGAAAACGGAGGTCGTTTGCAAAAATTCCATTTTTAAGGGCTATATTTTCCGCACCTACTATTCCAAATTTTCAACTGGGCGTAACTTTTTATTGCCGCTATGAAATTTCAGTTTTTCAGATTCGTTGGAAATATATCTTCAAATAGATTCGAATATTTTTGGTTTCGCTAAAATCCATTTTATTTTGAATCCCTGTACATTCATTTGAAATTTAAAATCGAATTTTCAAACTACCGCGCCATTTCCAATTCCTTTTATAATTAAAAATAAATATTTATATTCTAACTTCGATTTATATCAATATTTCCATTTTAGTTCTATTCAAAAATAAATTTTTCGTCGTCATTATTTAAAATAAATCATTTTAAATATTTAAAATCCGTCAAAATTGCCAAAATAAAAATTTTAAATTGGTTCGGATTTTTCGGGTTGTTACGCGTTTTCTTTCTCCTTCCTGCATAATAATTACAAAATGGTGGGATTCCCTATTATTTAGCCACCTTCGTGACATTAGATTCTCCAATACTAGAGTCATGATTCATTCTTCCGGGCGTAAAATTGAAATCCAGTATGTTCCATTTTAATTGTATTCTATTTGTATTCAACTTTGAAAAGACTATAAACATGCAAAAGTTTGAAAGAAACTCACTTGTTTTGTTGTAAATTGCCTTATGAGCCCGCTCGAGGTAAAATTAACATAAAACGATATTGAATTGTGTATTAAACAATTTATTCTAACGTTGGTTGAAAGACCAAACACACCAAATCAACATTAGTTGCCCCACTTTATTTTCTCAACTTCATAACTATCATGATTTCCATGTCATTTTGATAAGCCTCATTCATACATCTTCGCTGAGATTTTAATGAATCAACTAATCTTGAAATACGGTTAGAAAAGCTTGTAATTTTTTTGAAATAGACACTTAGAAAGCAAACACGAATTAAAACGTACCTTTCATGAAGCGATCTGAAGTTCCCCAACCTCCGATGTTCCTCTTCACCGCCGCACGCTTCCTAAGGGGTTCAGACCCCGATCAGCTATCATCCAAAACACGGCCGAGCCTCCTCTCTTACCTTTGACAACCATGGCGAACTCGGTAGTCCCTTATGCCTCGAAATTCACTCCAAACTCCGCTACTTCGTGCTCAAATTTCTTCTCCCTTGCTAAGCAAATCACGATCTCACCCATATGGTTTCGTAGAGCATAGGATCATCTACAAATTTGGTTTTAGAAATTCTATCTAATTTAGAAGGATTTAGGAGAGATTGAAGAAGAATTATCGAGTTGTGTTGGCCATTCGTTTTATCCTGTGGCGGCTCAGAAGATAAAAGGAAATTAGGGTTTTTGCAAATTGAAGGGTCATATATATAATAATAATAATTTAACATTTATTTCTTAAAAACAAAATTTCGCACACGAACTCCAAATTAAACCCAACGACTGTCACCCCTAGCTAAATACCCCCATTACGGACGCAATAGGATATGTTTCGTAAGCCAGTTCTAATGTTTTAATCAGTTTTTCTTTAAATTAAAATATAAATCAATGTATATTGGTTTCAAACGTACATTTTAATTTACTGGGGCCACATACTGACTCCAAAAATTATATCTAGCTTTGTTTTGATGATACGGTCCTAACAAAACTAATTTTGTTGAATTTGGAGACCATTTGAAAAATGGTCTTTTTCTGGTCGATCCATTTCAACTAAAATTAACAAAACACGTTTTCTTTTGCCACGCTCACATATTAATTACAAAAATTATGAAAATTGCAATCTAGCAATAATTTGACATTCCGGATCCAACAAAAGTGGTTACATCGAAAAGGGAGGTCGTCTGCAAAATGACTATTTATAAGGGCTATATATTATATAATATATATATAAATTCCATAGCGACTATTCTGAATTTTGAACTGGACATAACTATCAATTTATATTATGAAATCTGAATTTTTCAACTTCGTTAGAAAGATATTATTAAACATATTCAAAAATTTCTAGTTTTACTGAAATCCGATTTATTTTGAATCATGTATATTCATTTGAAATTTGAAATCGAATTTTCAAACTACCGCGCCATTTCAGGCTCGTTTTATAATTAAAATAAATTCATGCATTCTAACTTTGATTAAAATAAATTTTTAGTCGTTATTATTTAAAATATACCATTTTAAATATTCAAAATCCATTAAAATAGCTAAAATAAAAAAAATTAAATTAGTTCAGAAATTCCGGGTTGTTGCAATCTCCCCCACTTAAAATCTTTTCGTCCTCGAAAAGGAACGGAGCTGAAAGTTGTTTAACTAAACAACTCAACTTTAATTTTGGCTTTCATTCTCCAATTTTTCAGTTTCTAAGAATTTTCTAATGTCTCAAAAAATTGGCTAACACCCTAAATTTTCGAAAAATTTCGCCATAATCTCCTTTGTACAGGGAGACCTTTAAAACTGCAACTAGCCTCACAGGGCCCTCATCAATCCCCAAGAAAAAAGAAAAGGCCAAGCGGCTAGCTAATCGGCGCATAAAATCATCAAACCCAATGAATATAGTAAATATGTATCTATTTGTCGGGCATACAATTTTATTCCTCTTCTTAGCTTCCATGTTATGACATGTTCATTATATATACATGTATATGCATGTAATTCCAATCAATTTTCAATTCAGTTCAATATTCTGATTCGATTTGGCTAAATTTACCTTTTTATTTTTCATATTGGTTTAATTAATTATCATTCCAATATTTTTATTAGTTAACTAATAATCACACATCACAACCAGCAATCAATTAGTTGATTAGCTTTTCAAATATATAACTTTTATATACTCAAAAAACATATTTTTAAAACCAGACTATATATATATAATCACAAATACGTTAATTATAAGCTTGTCACTCTCAATTCATTCTAGGGCATTATTAACCCTATCTCTAACGAGTTTCTCATTCTAGGATACTACTGATCCTATCTCTAATGAGTTATCTTTCATAGGATATTACTAATCCAATCTCTGGTGAGTCTTTTGTTCTGTTCTAACGAGTTGCACCCCAAAGATTTGAGTTAACCAAAGCTCTGAAACCAACTATAACGATATCCGAAGTTCCCCAACCCCCGATGTTCATCTTCACCACCGTACGCTTCCCAAGGGGTTCGGATCCTAATCAGCTACCACCCAAAACACGGTCGAGCCTCCTCTCTCACCTCTGACAACATGGCGAACTCGGCAGTCCCTTGTGCCTCGAGATTCGCTCCAAACCCCGCTACTTCATGCTTAAATTTCTTCCCCTGGCAAAGCGAATCACAATCTCACCCATACGGATTCGTAGATCATCGGATCCTCTACAAATTTGGTTTTAGAAATTCGATCTAATTTAGAAGGATTTAGGAGAGATTGAAGAAGAATTATCGAGCTGTGTTGGCCATTCATTTTATCCGGTTGCGGCTCAGAACATAAGAGGGAATTAAGACTTTTGCAAATTGAAGGGTTATATATAAATTTTTTATAATATTTTAATATTTATTTATTTCTTAAAAACAAAATTTCGCAGATGAACTCCAAATTAAACCCAACGTCTGCTGCCTCTAGCTAACTACCCCCATTCCGGACGCAATAGGATATGTTTCGTAAGCCAATTCTTATGTTTTGATAAGTTTTTTTTAAATTAAAATATAAATCAATATATATTGAATTCAAACGTACATTTTAATTTACCGGGGCCACATACTAACTCCAAAAATTACAGAAAAATTATATCTAGCTTTGTTTTGACGATATTATCCAAACAAAACTAATTTCGTTGAATTTGGAGACCGTTTGAAAAATGGCCTTTTTCTGGTCGATCCAATTCAACTAAAATTGACAAAACATGTTTTCTTTTGCCACACTCACGTATTAATTTCAAAAATTATGAAAATTGGAATTTAGCAATAATTGGACATTCCGGATCCAACAAAAGTGTTTTCGTCAAAAATGGAGGTCGTTTGCAAAATGGCTATTTTTAAGGGCATATATTATATAAAATATAGGGTCCGTTTGGCATAGGTCCTTGGAAAGTTCAAAATTAGGCTCACATCCGGTCCAGCTTTTAATGCAAATTAGGTCCCTATTTTTTAAAAATTCATTAAAAAATTAAAAAATATATAAAAAATAACGAAATTTCATTATCAAATAAAACACGTACACGCTGAAAAATTCATGCGTTAAAACAATCAAAAACAACATCAAAACCCAAAATAACACAAAATTGATGAAATAGCAGGTTTTTGCATCAAAAGATGCACCTATTCGTAAATAGTTGCATACATTCATGCTTATATTTCAGCGTTTCGCCCAACTGCAGTATAAATGCATACATGTATGCAGATAAACGGCATTATACGCATCCTTTCATGCATATATTCAAATTTAACCTACTTTTCAAGCTTTCGCCGTTTTCAGACATTGTTGCACACATTTATGTTCTTATACATAATACTGCATGCATTCATGCGCATATTCAGAAGTCATCGTCCCTTTTAAATTTGTTGCACCCATGCATGCATATATACGCAATAGTTGCAAACATTTATGCAACCATTCATAACACATGCCTCTCATTTCAACTTTATATGCATACATGTATGCAGCTATTAAAAATAGTTGCATATATGTATGCGTATATTTGTAAGAACCCGAAAAATCGGAACCAATTTAAAATTTTTATTATGCCTATTTCAGTGAATTTTTAGTAGTTAAAATAATTAATTTTAAATAATAACGATTAAAAATTTATTTAAATCAAAGTTAGAACGAATATATTTATTTTAATTTAAAAGGAGTTAGAAATAGTACAGCAGTTTGAAAAGTTGAATCTGAATTTTGACAGAACATACAGGCTTATAATTTAACGGATTTTAGTGAAACCAAAAATATCTAAATCAGTTTAAAATATCTTTCAAACGAATCCAAAAATCGAAATTTCATAGCGGGAATAAAAAGTTATGGCCAGTTGAATATAAAGAATAGTCGCTATGGAATATAGTATAATTTATAGCCTGTATAAATGGCCATTATACAAATAACCTCCGTTTTCGACGAAACCACTTTTGCCGGATCCGGAATGTCAAATTATTGCTAAGTTTAATTTCCAAAAATTTTGGAATTAATTTGTGAGCATAGTAAATTAAAGTATGTTAAGTAATTTCTGTTGAATTTAATCGACCGTTAAAAAGGCCATTTTTCAAACAGCCTCCAAATTTGACGAAATTAATTTTGTTAGGACTGTATCATCAAAACATAGCTAGATTTATTTTTCGGGAATTTTTGGAGTCCATATACGGTCCCAGTGAATTTAAATGTGTGATCGAATTAAAAAAATAAAGGATTTAAATTTTAAATTAAAGAAATCAGGCCAAAAACAATCATTTGGGCTATTGGTTTCGGAACAGGGGCAATTAGGTAGAATCAACTTTTGTTGGACTGGATTTGGAGTCCATATAAATTAACGGGTAATTTTCTTAATTAAATAATTAATTAATATAAATTATATTGTATAAATACTGTTATATATACTAAACCCTAATCACGACTACAGAGCCGCCACCATCGTCTATTCATGGTCGATATTGTTCAAACGATTCTTCCACAATAACTCTCGAATCACTCAACAATATACAACGAACCTTTAGAAAATTTTATAGAACTCTCTCCCCCTTCAATTCCATACTCGATTCGACCTCTACCCCCAAGTATTCACGGAGAACCGCGGCCCCAAACTCCACCTGCGTCGACCGTGATCTCGCCGCCTACAGGGGACCGAAGTGGGCCCCACCACCATCGACGAAGGCATGCTTCCGAGCCCTCTGACATCACATAATCCGATCAGATGCTAGTTGCAAGGATTTGAAGCGAAACCAAAACCTAAATAAGAATAATTGGTAAAACTGACGGCCTGTGTTCTGTCTTCTAAGAAGAAGGTGTTCTTTTTAAATATATTATTTAATTAATTTATTTTAAAATGTTATTAATGTATAATAATCATATCTTATTCATATGAACTCAAAATTGATCGATTTCTGAAGTGTTACGATTGTGAGTCCGAGATATACACTCTAGGACTGACTAGAACCAATTCTAAACAGATCGATTTTTGGCCAAATTTTCAGATCTGAATCATTCAGATTTAAACGACTGTGAGAAATCTATTTATTTCTTTTTTAAAATTGTAACTACCCAAGGATTTTTGACCAGAAAATCGACACAAACACCCATGTCAACTATTCAGACATCAGAAATACTGGATAGTTAATAGAAAGAAGTTAGAGGGTGAAAATAGATAAGGTAGAACTATTAGAATAGAAGAAGAAGAAAAACACAACAACATCAGAGTAACGCGAATCTCATAGCGGAATGAATAAAATATAGTATATAAAATAACATTGATAATGCCAATATGTATTTGTATATTAGAGTACAACACTTACATCACAGCGGAAGTAAATAATAGCTATAAAATGCTGCTGAAGCCTCCTGCTCCAAGCTCCATCTAGTGCATTTGTAAAACACGACTACTTGACTGCCCGTACATATTTGGGCACCCAAGATTTTAGGGAAAAAAAAAGTAAACTCTAGGTCATTCATGGGACTGGTGTGAGTAAACTCCAACCATTCGGTTTAACTTTTCAAAAATCATTTTCAAAAGAAATGATAATCCTAAGACCGATCCACACATAAAAAAGGGTTGGTTTTTACCTTACGATAACCCAAAACATTTTCGAAATCAATAAGTTTCTAATATTATAATAATGTCTAATCACAAATAATTGACAATCTAGCAGAACGCTTGCATCTCACGCTCCACATATATATAGTATACAATCAAAGACCGCTGTCTCTTATTGGGGAATGTATTTCCAACTATGACAAGGTATGGAACCACCTGCCGATAGTGTATCTCTAGAGAGGAATACACTGGGTTCAACAAGAACATCTTGCAACCCTGCCCACACATGACCGACCACTCATTTCTCTTGAGTGTATCGAATATATTGTCACCTACGGTTGCTAGCAACATAACCGTTCCCGGGAGATACAGAAGCGAAAAGAAGTAACAAATATGAATATTCTCTAGATGGTGACAATATACCCTAATGGGGGCGACCCACTTAGCCATGCTGCCTGCCCGATTTTTGTCATTTCCCAGTTGATGAGGCTTGAGGTCATAACGTATCTTTTGACAGATCACACTTCCAATTTACTTTGAATGCCACATCGTCATACCCACCAAATCAACGATTTCCCCAAAAATACCATGGGTATAAAGCTAAGAGAAACGAATTCCTCCGCCAACAAACGTGGATACGTTTGAAGTGATCAACTTACGTGATCCATTAGATAAACTCTGTCAGACATCCATCCATACACGTTGTCCTGGGTCTGGACAAACCGAAGGCACTATTCTGTAAATCCATCTTGGGAAATTTCTACCTAGGATCGCCAGAACAGCCCTTGCACAACTCCGTCTTCAATTATCTTCATCATATTTGATTCGCAACGCTAATTCCCATACGGAGTGGTTTTCAGATAATAAATATGATCCCGATCTCTCCGTATTGACAATGGAAAAATGGTCAAAAACTTTGATAGTCGGTGATTTAACTATCAAAGGAAAACATGTGTACAAACAACGGTGTATTTCCAAATGGAAATCTTACGGAGCAAATCATCAATCAACATCGATCCTCTTTAATTTAACTTGTCATTCAATTATTCATTCTCTATTCCCAATCCCATATATTTGTAAATTCTTATTTTCTATATTAGAAAATATATGTTATTAATCATGGGAAAACATTCTCATATTTACTCCTGTTTCTTATTTTCAATATTTAAACATTTTTGATTTCTTATTTGGAAAACATTTCCAAAACTCCTTCATTTGGATTTAAACAGATATTTAAATAAAATAACGCTACGCCGATTAGAACCATTAACACTTATTAACTAAATTCAATTAACTAACCTTCAGTATCGAACTTTAACCATTCCTCAATTAAAAATGGAGTCAATCAAGTTGGGGTATAACTACCTCTTAGACCTTAATTGAACAACATTTATAACCTCGAAATAGACAAAGTTCACGTTTTAAATCTTCAACAACCTTCGTTACGTAACTCTCAGATTTCTATTTACAAATCCATTTCTTATACAGAAATCATTTGATTATAACAATAGTGTTATAATTCCATGCTTCTGAAATGTAATAACTTAAATATAACTTTTATTTCTTAATTTAAATAAATAAACAAACAACTAATTTATTAATGAATAATAAACCTTGATTAAAAATGGAAAGTAAATAGTACTTTCCTACATTCGATATAGTCGAATTCCAATGTACAACTCTCACTCGAATAGTCCCTATCCGATAACTCACTTCGAATAGTCCTTATTCGATTAATTCTCTTCGAATAACTTATATTCGATTTACTCTCTTTGAATAGTCTATATTCGATTAATTCAAGTTCGAATAGCTAATATTCGATTATCTCTCTTCGAATAACTAATATTCTACTAACTCTAATTCGAATAACTCTAATTCGATTAACTCTAATCGATTAACTCTATTCGATTAACTCTAATCGATTAAGTCTAATCGATTAACTCTATTCGATTAACTTTAATTCGATTAACTCTATTTTAAATTCCTATTTCAAAACCAGCTTCCTTTATAAATGTTAAATTTATAAAATATTAATTTTAATCCATTATTCACATCGAATGTGAAAAATGTTTCTTTTATAAATCAATTCAGTTTGACTTCGTATTTAAAAATAATATTCCATTTCCAAATTCTATTTATACTTTTATTTGTATAATTATTTCTACAAATCCTGCTTTTAACTTCCAACAGTTAAAATCTCATTTAAATTCCCTTTTATAAATGTTGAATTTAAACTTTATTAACCTATCGGTGTTAAACCCGATTTCTACTTCTTTATATAAATTCAGATTTTTATTTTCAAATTATCCAATGATAAATACTTTTCTTAATTTATAAACATCGTTTATAAATTAATCTTCTCAATTTATCTGTTAAAAACATATTTCTATTTAATATTCACTTGAAAACCATATCGTATTACACCCGTGTGCGAAGCACGGGTCTAAACTTCCTGATGTAAAATTCTATTCATTTGCCCAATATTTCCTTATATAAGATTCTTTTCATTTTTTTCAAATACTTCCTTTCATATTTTTATTTATTTTCCCAATAAATTCCTTTTATATAATTCTATTATTTTTCTAAATAATTTATTCCTTTTCAATTCTATTTATTTAACAAATAAATATTTCCTTTTCGATTCAATTTATTTAACAAATAAATATTTCCTTTTATAAATTCCTTTTCATTTTCCAAATATTCCTTTTTATAAAATCTGTTGCTTTTATAAATAATTCTTTTTATAAAATCCTTTTCATTTTATAAATATTTCTATTTCAATATTACATTGAAAATTCCATTTTGGTATTCCAGTATTTCTTATGGTATTTAAGATACCAAATAACAATGATCAATATCATTCTAACAAACATAATCGATAACAGATTATATATCACATTGTAACGACCCGAATTTTTGGTCGAATTATTTTAAATATTTAGTATGGTTTTAAATATTGAATTTACATTATAAATGGTATTTTATTGGGTTATCAATTAAATGATCAAAATACGATTTATTTTGATAATTATCAAAATACGAGAACTGGATAATTTAATTCAAAAACAAAACTGAATCGAAATGGTTCAGATGATCAATATATATACTATTTAGATATGAACGATGATAATAGAAATTTATTGTTGAAGAAATTATTTGTTTTGAATTTAAATTGATTTAATATGGCTATTTTAAATATACGTTCAAATTTAATTGTATAATCTATTTCGTTGAATTCAAATATAGCGTTATAACATTATAACTTCAGTCGGTTAATTAAAATAGCGGTTCGCGGTTTAAGTAATAGACCCCGATATTATTTCAGTGGACAAGCACGAGATCAAATCGATATCTATTTAAAATAAAGTGGAAATCTCTTTAAGTCAAATCAAATTAAATTAAACTATATTTAAAATCAATATCAAATCTTTTAAAAATATTTTCCATGTACTCAGGCCTACATCTTTTAATGGCCATTGTACTGATGTCGCCTCCAATCCTCTATATAACACGGCCGATAGCCTTTAATTCTCTCATTCCTCAAAACGCAAAATCAATTGAAAGCAACGTCACGATTTAACGAGTGAATTCCTGGAGCTCGACCCAACATCGGCGGCGCTCGCGAATAGGGAAGGGGAGCGACTTGTATAGCTTGGGTTCAAAATCTGGGGTCTTCGATCGGCAATTGGCTCGGGGTTCTGGCAAGACGGCAACATCGAAGGGTTCGACTAAGGTAGGAGGCGCGACATTTGGGTTTAGGGTTCGAATGGGGTCATCGCGAGTTAAGAAGGGGATCTATTTCGAACTGATGGGTGATGCGCGATTTCGAACTACAAAGTCATTGTTTTGATCGACAGTGGGTAGTCGGAGAATTTTTGGGTGCTATGGGGTTGTGTTTTGAGGTAGTAGGTGTTGAAGGTCGATTGATCAAGGATCAGGGCTGATGATGGCAGTGGTCTAGAGTATGAATGGAGGACCGATGGAGTGAGGCTGTTGGGTTGTTGAGTCGAGGTGTTGGTCTGAGGTGATGTGTGTGAGGAGAGGTTCGAAGTGACAGGGATAGTGGTTCACAATAGTCAAGGTCATTTGGGGATGATTGCGATTAACAATAAAAGGAGAAATCGATCTAACATGAGATATTATCGGGTGGAAGCAAGCGAGAAATGCGTAGCTCAAGAATACATAATTCAACATTTAAGGAATTGAAATCAGAATGGATCGCAAAATAAAACGCTGGTGAGTAAATCTCACTCACCTTATTTAAAATTATTTTTATTAGTTAAAAAAAATTGTTTTGCTGATTTGAATGCTGTTTGGTTGACTTAAATATATTAGTTATTTAGGGTTGACTATTATATATATATTGGGCTGATGATTGGTTGGATTCCCGCAGTATCATTAGCGGATGCCCACAGAATCATTAGCGGATGACCCTACGCCCACGTATATAAGTGGATCCCCTTTTATACCGCGATATCCTACCATGAAGCAGGATGGGTATTATTTCTGTTGACTAACATCCGTGAATGTAGGAAAACAGGTTGGAGGAATCCAACTGGATTCCTCAAAAATATATTATATGTTTGTTGTTTGCTTGAGTTAATATATATTCATATATGGCGTGTTAAAAACCAAATGATTGAAAATTGGATGATTGGATTGTTTTATATATCATTGGGCCCAAATATTGATATTTAAAAATATCATGGAAAGGAATTTAGCAGATTTAAAAGGAAATTCTATTTTTTTTCTAAAATAGAATTTGAAAATTCAAATGAGGAATTCAAACAGAATTTGAATACGATAAATTCAAATAGAATTTTAAATATGAGAAATTCAATGGAATTTGAATATAGAAAATGCAAAAAGAATTTCCAAAATAAGATTTTTGTTTTAAATGGATTTCGAAATAGGCTTGTTTAAATAAAACAGGGAAATTTATAAAATAGTGTTTATAAATATAATGAATAAATTATCAAGAGATAAATTGAATATTTGAATTCAAAGGGATTTAAATATGGAATTTGAATTCAAAAGGCATTGAATAGAATTTGAATTTAAAGGAATTCAAATATAATTTGAATTCAAACGAATTCAAATGGATTTGAATAAAGAAAGTTCAAATGAAATTTAAAATATAGAATTTGAAAACAGAAGAGAAATGGAGTTAAATATAGGAATTTAAGTAGAATTTGAATAAAGGAAATTCAAATAGAAAGTGAATATAGAATTTGAATGGAGTTTGAATATAGAAATTTAAACTACGGGATTTAAATAGAGAATTCAAATATAGAATTTGAATATAGGAATGTAAATATAATTTGAATAAGGGAATTTGAAATAGAATTTGAATAAGAGGATTTAAATAGAATTTGAATAATAGAATTAAAAAGGGGTTTGAATATTTGAAATTTCAAATAGAATTAAAACGGAGTTTGAATATTTGAAATTCAAATAGAATAAATATGGAATTTGAATATAGAATTCAAATAAATTGAAATGAAATTTGAAAATAGAATTTCAAAATAGAATTTCAAATAGAAATTGAATTAAAAAAAATTCAAATGGAATTTAAACTATGGGATTTGAATATATAATTCAAATGGGGTTCAAATATAGAATTTGAATATAGAGGATTCGAATAGAATTTGAATATAGGGAATTTGAATATAGAAAATTCAAATAGAATTGGAAATAGGAATTGAAATAGAATTTCAAAATGGAATTAAAATTTCGAAATAGAATTTGAAATAGACATTGAATATAGAACTCAAATAGAGTTGGAATGGAAATTTGAATATAAAATTCAAATAGAATTGAAATAGATTTTGAATATAGAAATTCAAATGAAGTTAGAAAATAGATTTGAATATAGAAATTTAAATGAAGTTAGAAAATAGATTTGAATAGAAATTCAAATAAGGATTGAAAAGAAATTTGAATATAGAATTCAAATAGAAGTGAAATGGAATTCGAATATAGAATTTCAAATGGAAGTGAAATAGATCAGAAATGTTATGTTGAAATGGATTTGATATATATTAAATATATCAGAATGGAGTTGAATTCATTTTAACGAAGTTAAAACGTTTATATTTATAAATATAATTAGAACGAGCTCGCCGCAGCGCTGCAGTTCGTAAATTGGCGATTCGAACTTCAATTGAGTATACAGAACTCAATTGAAGTCAGAATTCTTTGAAACGGGAAACTTCAAGACCGATTTGATAATAGTTTTCTAATGGAGGAGAAAAATCTGGATTTCATCGAATAGATTTTGAGCTATATCAAAATCAAATTTTCAGAAAAGCAGCGCCAGAACCATTATAAAACCATAATGGTTTATTTAAATAAATTAAAGGATTTTAAGCGAATAAGATCCAATTTTCTATTTAGAAAAATCCAGATTTGAGCTATAAAATATATTGGAACTCGAGTAGAGTAATGAATTGATTTTTTTGAAACAGAAATCAGATTTTTGATTATTGAATAGAATTAACTAATTTGAATAGTAATTAGTTAATGGGATTTTGAATTAATATTGGGCTTTGAAGAAGTGAATTCGATTTGAAAATTTACATTCGAAATCGAAAAAGAAACTAGAATTGAAATTGAAATTCAATTTGGTTATGAGCAAGTTAAATATTTTATTTGAATATGTTATGTTCAAACAAAGAAGTGGAATAGGCAAAATAGCTAATTAAAGAATAAATGAGCGAAACTAAATTCAAACGATTGGATTAAGTTGAATTGAATTGAAACAGGTGAACATGTGTTAGACAGGTATGGGTAGGAGTATATGAAGATTTTAATTTATGTGCCTGACAAAAAGGTACATGTTTAAATTCATATATGAGGTTTTATGCACCGTATCGGCAAGCTGCTTGGCTTTTCGTTTTTCTTTTGGATTAGTGAGGGCCATGTGAAGCTATTTGAAATATCCCGAAGCTCCCGGTACAAGGGAGGTTATGGCGAATTTTTTCGGGAATTTAAGTAGTTAGAATATTTTTAAAATTTCATAGTTAGAAATCAATATACCGATATATATAGAATTCAATAAGGAAATGAAATAAAAAGAATAGAATATTGTAAACAAAAAGGGAAATCTATAAATTAGAAACAGAGAGCAAACTATATACATGTTTTAAAAAATTGAATAATTTGGTTTTATAGTATGTTTATTCGAGGTTAGTGGTTTTGCCGTTTTGAAGTTGAGGATGTTTCAGTCAAGGTCTGAGAGGTAATTTGTAACAACCCGCATTCTACGCATCGGAGGATCGTAGAATATTTATTTCTTTCCCATATGAAGTCGTATGGTCATGTAACTTTGGGAAACAACCATTGGACTCATTTCCTATGTTCATGATTTTTGTCGATTTTTAAATGACCGTTTTGCCCCTAGCTAATCTTGTTTCGGCCATAACTTTTGATTGGAAAAGAATTTTGATCTGAAACCACTTCCATTAGATTCGTTTGATGGTTTACCTTTCCGTAGAGTGGCCATAATAGCCAAACGGACTTACTGTTTGGGAGGTATGGCTGAAATATGGTTTGGAAGGTGAAAAACTGCTTAACCGGGCCAAATAGGGTGATTAGTGAATGGGCCCATAACCCATTTCGGGATTAGGGTTATGGGGAGGCTGAAAGGAGTTAGAGATTCATTCCATTTCAGTTTTCTAGCCTCCACTTACCTCTTAGAAACCCTAAAAATGGCCTCCAACCTCTAAATCACCTCCAAATCATCTTCTAATCAAGGATTAAGCTTAGAAAACATCAAATCAAGGGAGAACTTCACCAAATCTACATTAGAGCTGCTGTTTAGCATTGGGATTCGCACCAAATCAGAGATCTATTTCTGATCTAAAGTTTATTTGTGGCTAAGGTGAGTGATTTGCATAGTTCCTCACTAATTATGGTTAATTAAGGGTAATTAATGTTAATTAGCGAATTTAAGCATGATAAAATTCTGGAAAAATATTTATAAAATTCGAAATGATGTTGTAGACCTCTGATATGAATTTGGGTTAATTTGGTTAAGTTTTGCTAATCATACCATTAGTTTCACCTAAACATGCTTAAGGGGAAATATGGGGTTTTGGGTATGTTTGATCCATTTTAACCTATCATTTTGTTGTTTTGGTGTTTGTGGTTGATTTCCTATGTTGCTATGACTGTATGATATGCTTTGTGATCAATTAGAAGTGTTAGATTGGTCGAAAACGCCGTCGAGTGGCGTAAACAACTCGTTGAAAAGGTGCAGGAATTCGGATCGGATGGGGATTGAGGTTTGATCGGATCGCCCTATGGGATCGTGGGACATCACCATGAGTCGAGTCATCTCCTCCGAGCCAAACCATCTGCGCAAGGTCCACGAACATCAACCATGAACTGCCTCTCGTACCCGATCCGCTCGTGCTTCGCACCCCGATCCGACCAGAGGGAGACAGCATCCACGATCCACTTGTACTTGAACGCTCCGACCCGGATGCCCACCCACGAGTTGAAGGCACCATGAACTGATCTGAAGAGAGCACCCGATCTGAAACGTGGCAAGTTGGAGACCCCGACTCGATCTGCCAGGGGTGATGACGACCCGACCCGATCTAGTGAAGAAGGAGCATTCCGATCCGAACCGAACTGATGACTAGGGGGGAGATCCGAATCGATCCGGTGATGACCAATAACCCGAGATGCAAAGGTAGTCCAAATGGAAGTTAGAGCTCAGGATCCAGTTGGGAACCAACGAGTTCACTTTATGGTTGGGCTTTGCTGCGGGACGTGTGCTGTAACCCCCCGTAATTCTGTTAATATTAATATTCACAAATTAAAGAATAACTAATCTTAGATGTGAGAATTATGGGTAACGGGTTGCGCCATTGTGTTCGTCTCGGAATTCTAGCTGAAATAGAGTCCGAGTTTGCGTGATTTGGACTTCGTATGAAGGAGATATGGCCATCGGAAGATTCAGAAAAATTCAAAATTCAAAATTCGAAGTCAATCAGGCTAGCGGGAAATTTCCCGCCCAACACCCCAGGTCGACTGGCAGTCGACACCCCCAGGACCAGGTCGACTGCGCAGTCGACCTCGGTGTTGACCTGATCCAATCGGCCAGGTTTTGGCTGAGCCCAATCTTGAGCTGCTGATGTGTCTTTAGGGCTGAGTTGGCAAATTTAACGGTTCAGGTTAGTTCTGAGTTGATCTGACGGTCTAAATAAATCCTAAACTCTATATATACCTAGGTTGTCTCTCACTCTAAATTCACATGAAAAATAGAATAGCCGCCGTCATGCCATCGCCATGGAACTCAGTGTAGCCGCCGCCAACTAAGAAGGAAGAAAGCTAATCAAAACTCTAATTCTACTCAACTCTAAAGCAAATCAAGACTCTCTTTCTTTTCTAATTGTGAGTATGATGATTTTAATAAGATTATTAGCAAACTAATTAGATTAAGTTGTGATATGGATTATAAGAGGATGGTGTGAATTATTGATTATATATGTTGTAAATCTTATGCTATCATGTATGTTGTAAATCCTATGTTATGTGATGATGATGTTATATATGTTGAAAGTTTCTATGCTAAGTTGCGATGTTACAAAGTCATGATGTTATTATTTATGTTATAGTTAGCTTATGCTTGATCAAATCATGATGTTGATTATATATATGTTTGGGCTATGATGATTCACGTGATAAATCACGTGTACCTATGCAAGTTTAGATTGATTAGTATGTATAATCTCACATATCCTATGACATCTATTTAGATCTAAAATTAGGTTATAACATGTGTGAGTTCTATGTGTTAGATGCTAGTTCACACCATCATTATGTTGCATAAACCACATATGCAAGTTTATACATGAACTTGGGTTATGATCATATTATGTAAGTTGTGACATTTAACCAAACAAGTTGACACCTTTAGATCCATGGCATGTGTAGTTTTATGCAAGTTTCACCCCTATTATGATTAGATCTATTTTATTTGTCTATATGTTGTGATAATTTATCTTTGTGCTATGAGTCGGACTATTCGAGTCTAACGTATATTTTGCGGTGAATAAGCGAACGTATAACATGGGGTAGGGGTAATATTAAGGATTTAATATTAGAAATTGGGGTGCAATTGATATGATTTTGCATGACATAAATGGATGGCCATAATTGAGTCAATTATGGACATCGTTAAAATTGGAATTAATTAATAATTTGAATAGGGATATATTTAAAACTGGGGTAAAAGATTGTAAGTAATAATCAATGCTTAGGACACGAGGTTGGACTCGTTTGTGACGTAAACCTGCCCGGACCCGACCGGCAATTCCAGTAGTCACAAATGTCAGCCTAATGTGAGAGGTCCTAGGCCCAAATTAAAGCATAACAGTTGTAAAGACATGAGGTTAGACTCTTTTATGGTGTAAGACTGCCCGGACCCGCCCGACAAATCTAGCTGCCATAAATGGCAGTCTAATGTGAGAGGTCTTTATGAGGTTATGGCCTGAATGAATTAAGAAATACTTAACCAGATAAACATGTGAAGTGGGACATGGGGGTTAAGTAGGAGCCTTGGGTGGCATGAGGAATCTAGTGAGTGCCTTTAGTTGCATTTGAAATACGACTAGTAAGACTTAACCAAACACACATGTAAATGAACATGACTAAGAAGAGGGTTAATTGGGATATACTAGTGGGGACAAGCTTTGGTGGATAGCTTGTGGAGGCCCATTTCAACCAGTAACCCAAATGTATCTTTGTGGGCTCGACCCAAGTCGAGGACGGGACACACATACTGGGCTTGACTATAAGAGGCCAAACGGGTTAGCTGTGGCAACGCAAGTCCAACGGGTTTCATATGCGTGTGTGGACCCGGGCTGGTAGGTAAGACGTTGTTGCATCGTGTAGGTATAAGCCGTGCATCCTCAAGTTGTATCGGGTTGCCACCTTAGGGGAGTGATACACCCCACTGTGGGGCCAGCACGGGTATCTACGAGTAGGGAGCCGATCGCAAGTGGGTAGTGGGGTACTCCTAGCGGAGGTAGGGGCAGGCGGCACCTATGTAGTCAGCTAGGGGTACACAAAGCAATTTATATAATTTCTAAGTTCGGTGAGTGGGATCAACCTTTAGGGTGACTGGTGTGGTGCAGTGTAGTAATTATTCGTTAGTATTAGGTGTGCCTTAACGTTATCTTTATCTGCTCTTCCATACCCAATAGTTCATAGACATTTCCTTATTTTCCAGCTTGTGCCTCAGTCTGATTATTTTGATAATAGTATTGTTAGAATTATCATACTCGCCAGACTTTATGTCTGACCCCCTCCATTTCTATCTTTTTCCCCCCTCCAGGTCCTCAGGGTGGGCCCAGCTCTAGTGGAGCTTGACTGGATTGCTTCATCTCTCTTTTGGAAAGCTTGGACCGTTGAAGTAAAGTCCAGCATGTTATCTATTTATGTAATGGGATTATTTAATTTGTTTTATCAAGATGGATATTGTACTTGACTCTAATTTATGGTTTTATGATGTAACAAACATGTTTAATTTCCGCTGCAATGAAATAAAGTTTTAGATTTCCAAGTACTACTTATTATCTGTCTTGTTGTAATTTTTCTGTTCTATATTCACTTAAAACCTCCATGGAAGTTAACGCATTCCCTTTGTGAGTGACGTTAATGGACGTGGGGTGTTACACGTGGTATCAGAGCTTAAGGTTACCAGAACAGATAAATATTTTGGAAAAACTATTTTTCTAAAGTACTTTTGGAAGAAGTGTTTTCAAAAACATGTCTTGATGGGTAATTTGAAGAGGAATGTTTTTAAGAAAAACATAATCCCCAATAGCCATATCCTTATCTTTCGAATTCCCCATTTTGAATCTTTCCTTTTTCGTTTCAGCATGGCTGAAGATCTTAACCTTCCGGATGGTGTAACGATACCAGGATGGTATAGGAGGTTATTAGAGGCTAGGGCCGCTGCAGGTCCAGCCAATGTTCCTCCACCACCAGTTGCACCTGCCCCTCCTCCTCCTCCTCCTCGCGTTGATACTTTTGCAAAGACATGCAAGGAATTTAAGGCTATGGATGGAAAACCTTTTCAAGGGTCAGAAACGTTTGTGGAAGCTAGAGATTGGCTTAAGGAGGTGGAAGAATTGCTAGAAATCTTTGAAGTAGAAGAAGGGAGGAAAGTCAAATTAGCAGCCTGGTTAATGAAGGGAGAGGCCTCGTTTTGGTGGGAGGTCACTAATGGGGAGCATCCTGTTGACTCTTGGGTGGATTTCAGACGTAGGTTTGAGGCAAAGTTTCTCTCAAGGGCAGAAGAGAATCTATACATGGAAAGGTTTTTGACATTGAAGCAGGGAAATCTATCAGTGAAAGAGTACGTCAACAAATTTAACCAATTGGCAAGGTTTGGCTTAGATTTGGTGAACACGTAGGAGAAGAAGGCTCTAAGGTTCGTTAATGGCTTGAATGAGCCATTGCAGGGGTTGGCTATGACCCACATTCCTATGGGGGCCACCTTTGAGAAGCTAGTAGACATGGCACTCATGCACGAGGAGAAAGGCGCTAATGCTAATAAGGCACCCGAGAAGAAAGGGGATCAGAAGAAACCACAACAGCAAAACAAGAAGGGTGGTAAAGACAATAATGGCAAAGGAAAGAGAAGATGCTTTAACTGTGGGACACCAGGCCATCTCAGCAAGGATTGTAGAAAGAAAAAGAAGACTGGTTGTTTTCACTGTGATGAAGCGGGACATCTAGTGAAGGACTGCCCAAAGAAGGGGCAGAGGGCATGGTCTACCTTGGGAGGACAGGTGCAGGCTCTTATGGCACCAGGGAAGGCAAGGGGATAAGTTCAGGCTCTCGCGGTCCCGCCGCTGCAAGAACGAGGTAGAACCATTTCTGTTGAAAGCTTAGTTTTTCTGTTTGATCATCCTGTCCGTACCTTATTCGATTCGGGCGCATCGCATTCGTTTATCTCTACATCATTAGTTGAATCACTGCACTTAAACACTAGTTTAATAGAGGATCCCTTAGTTGTTTCGAATCCAATTGGGGGCTCAGCTTATTTGTCCATGATGTGTTTGGATTTGAAAATTTCTATACATAGCATTGAGTTTAGATGTGATGCTTATGTTTTGGGCTTCACGGGCTATGGGCTAATTTTAGGAATGGATTGGTTATCCAGAAATGGGGCCGTTCTTGATTGTGAAAGGAGAGTAGTTAGGCTCATGACTCGCCTTGGTAACGCTCTCGAAATCTTTTGTAATCCCATAAATTCTGTTATGCTAAGTTATCTAGAATTGCTTGACGCGTCGATGGAAAATCTACAATCTGTTAGAGTGGTCCGAGAATACTCGGATGTGTTTGAGGAGGTGAAGGGCTTTCCTCTGAAGTGGGAGATAGATTTTCGAATATATCTTGTGGATAATGCAAAACCAGTATCCTTGCCAGTACGCCACATGGCTCCTCGTGAAAGGAGATAATTCAATGAGCAAGTGAAGGAGTTGCTTGAGAAGGGGTTCATAAGACGAAGTATATCGGAGTGGGGTGCTCCAGTAGTATTTGCCACGAAGGCGGATGGGTCCCTTAGTCTTTGTGTGGACTATAGAGAACTTAATAGGCTTACAAAGAAAAACAGACACCCACTGCAGAGGATTGACGATCTCTTCGATCAGTTAGTTGGCGCCTCAGTGTTTTCGCAGTTGGACTTAGCCACTGGTTTCCATCAGTTGAGAGTGGCTGAGGATAACATAGACAAGACTGCCTTTAGGACTCCGGGCGGTTTCTATGAATGGCTAGTGATGCCCATCGGTTTGACAAACGCCCCCACATATTTTGTTGATTTGATGAGTAGGGTGTTTAGGGAGTACCTTAATAAATTCGTGGTGGTCTTTGTAGACGACATCTTGATCTTTTCTAAGAATGAAGAAGAGCATGCCCTACATCTTAGGGAAGTGTTGGAGACTCTACGAGCGCATAACCTTAAAGCTAAATTTACTAAGTGTCACTTCTGGAGAGAGGAAGTGCGATTCTTAGGGCACGTGGTTTCCAAAGAAGGGATAGCTGTGGATCCCGCGAAGGTGGTGGCCATCCAAGATTGGAAGGTCCCTAAAAATGCTAGCGAAGTAAGGAATTTCTTAGGTTTGGCTGGCTACTATAGGAAGTTTATCAAAGACTTCGCAAAAATATTAGCTCCATTAACACGCTTGACGAAGAAGAACTTTGTCTTCACATGGGACGTAGATTGTGATGATGCGTTCCAACGTTTGAAGAGAGCTTTGACTTCAGCCCCAGTCTTAGCGCTACCAGACGGGAGTAAGCCATTTACTGTTTATACCGATGCTTGTGGGACAGGACTAGGCGTAGTCTTAATGCAAGAGGGAAGGGTAAAAGCCTATGGTGGAAGGCAGTTAAGGGTGCATGAGAAAAATTACCCTACACATGACCTAGAGTTGGCCGCTATTGTTTTCGCGCTTAAGTCTTGGCATCATTATCTTCTTGGCGAGAAATTCGAATTATTCACTGACCACAAATCTTTAAAATACTTATTCTCTCAGAAGGACTTGAATTTAAGACAGCAAAGGTGGATGGAATTCTTACCGTCCTACGACTTCGAAATAGCATATACCCCTGGCAAGGGTAACGTGGTGGCAGACGCCTTAAGTAGGAAAAGGTTGTCCTTGAGTCCGTTGTTTGTTGAATGGTGAAACTTAGAATTCATCTCTATGTTTGATTTTAGACCTTCCGTTGACTATGTACCCGGTTTGCTAACATCCTTGGAGGTCAGACCTACGCTTTTGGGATGGATTGGTGAGGCACAGCGAGATGACCCACAGTTGGTTGAGTTAGTAGAAAAGATCAAAAGAGGGGAGTCATCAAGCCATCTCCGTAGGTATACCCTAGATGATAAGGGTTGGTTACGTAGGGATAGTAGACTTTGTGTACCTCGAGACGAAGGTTTGAGGAAGGCTATTCTTGACGAAGCACATCATTCGAAGATGACCATTCATCCCGGCGGGGACAAGATGTACAAAAAAATGAAGCGAGTTTTCTTTTGGGCCGGTATGAAGAGGGATGTGGCCGAGTATGTTGCTAGATGCTTGGTGTACCAACAAGTAAAAGCGAAGCAAAAGAAACCCGGTGGGTTGCTTCACCCATTGGAGGTTCCACTATGGAAATGGGAAAGTGTCTCGTTGGACTTTGTGGATGGATTACCAAGATTAAGGAAGGGTAATACGGGGATTTGGGTTATAGTAGATAGACTTACTAAGAGCGCCCATTTCATTCCCATGAAGAGTAAGAGGACTGCTCGATGGTTAGCTTCTGTATACGTCCGATAGATAGTTCGTTAGCATGGTGTTCCTTCTAGCATAGTAAGCGACCGCGATCCTATCTTCACTAGCGAATTTTGGAGGAGCTTACAAGAAGCGGTAGGGACTCAGTTATGTTTGAGCACCGCATATCATCCTCAGACTGACGGCCAAACCGAGAGGGTGAATCGCATTCTAGAGGATCTTTTGAGGCTATGTATCCTAGACTTTGGGGGTACATGGGAAGAGCATCTTCCATTGGTGGAGTTCGCATATAATAATAGCTTTCAGTCCAGCAATAGCATGACACCTTTCGAAGCTCATTATGGACGACCTTGTCGTTCACCTACATGTTGGTGGGAATCTACGGATAAGATCTTACTTGGGCCCGATATGATTAGAGAGACTTTGGAGAAGATTGATTTGATTCGAAGGAGGATGAAGACGGCGCAAGATAGGCAGAAATCTTATGCGGATAAGAGGAGGACATATCTTGAGTTTGATGTTGGGGACATGGTCTTTATCAAAGTGTCTCCATTATGGAACGTTGTTCGCTTTGGGTCCGTTGGGAAATTAGCACCAAGGTTCGTAGGGCCGTTTCCTATTAAGGAGAAGATTGGACAGATAGCGTATAGAGTGGAGTTGCCTGAGAGACTTAGTGGTGTACACGACGTATTCCATGTGTCACATTTGAGGAAGTGCTTGCACGAGACCGCGGAAGTGGTAGAGCCGAGCTTGCTTAGAGAGGTGGAGATAGAGCGTGATGCGACGATTCGACGAGCTCCTACATGCATTCTTGGGTCGGAGATCAAGAAGTTGAGGAATCGAGAGGTCAGACTAGTCAAAGTGCAATGGGGAGAAGATGAGAGCGACGCTACTTGGGAGACAGAAGCGAAGATGCGTTCGTTGTACCCTTTTCTTTTTGAGGGTATGTCTTTTAATTTCTCCGTTATCGCTTAGCTTGTACTTATCTTATCTTTAGTATGTCCTCTCACTAGTATCTTTGACCTTTAGTTAGGATAATCCTATGGTTGAAACATGTGTTTGAGACATGTTATGTATGATGGATGCAAAGTGGATGCAAGTGTTTGCTAGTGGTTGCTCGTGGATGCATATACACATACTATTAGGCACTAGATCGGCTCAGTCACTTCATATTGCATATTGCATATATATGGATGTATTTAGTAAAATGGATGTATGAGGATTTTTATATCATATGGATGCTGCATTCAGATGATGATTGTGCACGCATATAGAGATAATATGTAGCATTAAGGAACTTTTGCATACATAATGGACGCATGGCACTATCATGATTTGCATTAAGGAGGCCAACTGAATCAGTGGACCGCCTGATTTTGCATTAGATATGGACATATACACACACTGTGCATTTAAACATGAAAGCATTAGAAGTCTATAAGGACAATGGATGCCTGTGTTTGATGGTTGAGTAGATGGACGATTGGATGTTAGGATATACATTCTTCTTGACTTGAAGATTTCGGGGTCGAAATCCTTTAAGGAGGGGAGAATGTAACACCCCGTAATTCTGTTAATATTAGTATTCACAAATTAAAGAATAACTAATCTTAGACGTGAGAATTGTGGGAAACGGGTTGCGCCATTGTGTTCGTCTCGGAATTCTGGCTGAAATAGAGTCCGAGTTTGCGTGATTTGGACTTCGTATGAAGGAGATATGGCCATCGGAAGTTTCAGAAAAATTCAAAATTCAAAATTCGAAGTCAAACAGGCTAGGCGGGAAATTTCCCGCCCAGCACCCCAGGTCGACTGGGGAGTCGACTAGGCAGTCGACACCCCCAGGACCAGGTCGACTGCGCAGTCGACCTGGGTGTCGACCTGGTCCAGTCGGCCAGGTTTTGGCTGAGCCCAATCTTGAGCTGCTGATGTGTCTTTAGGGCTGAGTTGGCAAATTTAACGGTTCAGGTTAGTTATGAGTTGATCTGACGGTCTAAATAAATCCTAAACTCTATATATACCTAGGTAGTCTCTCGCACTAAATTCACATGAAAAATAGAACAGCCGCCGTCATGCCATCGCCATGGAACTCAGTGTAGCCGCCGCCAACTAAGAAGGAAGAAAGCTAATCAAAACTCTAATTCTACTCAACTCTAAAGCAAATCAAGACTCTCTTTCTTTTCTAATTGTGAGTATGATGATTTTAATAAGATTATTAGCAAACTAGTTAGATTAAGTTGTGATATGGATTATAAGAGGATGGTGTGAATTATTGATTATATATGTTGTAAATCTTATGCTATCATGTATGTTGTAAATCCTATGTTATGTGATGATGATGTTATATATGTTGAAAGTTTCTATGCTAAGTTGCGATGTTACAAAGTCACGATGTTATTATTTATGTTGTAGTTAGCTTATGCTTGATCAAATCATGATGTTGATTATATATATGTTTGGGCTATGATGATTCACGTGATAAATCACATGTACCTATGCAAGTTTACATTGATTAGTATGTATAATCTCACATATCCTTTGACACCTATTTAGATATAAAATTAGGTTATAACATTTGTGAGTTCTATGTGTTAGATGCTAGTTCACACCATCATTATGTTGCATAAACCACATATGCAAGTTTATACATGAACTTGGGTTATGATCATATTATGTAAGTTGTGACATTTAACCAAACAAGTTGACACCTTTAGATCCATGGCATGTGTAGTTTTATGCAAGTTTCACCCCTATTATGATTAGATCTGTTTTATTTGTCTATATGTTGTGATAATTTATCTTTGTGTTATGAGTTAGATTATTCTAGTCTAACGTATATTTTGCGGTGAATAAGCGAACGTATAACGTGGGGTAGGGGTAATATTAAGGATTTAATATTAAGAAATTGGGGTGCAATTGATATGATTTTGCATGCCATGAATGGATGGCCATAATTAAGTCAATTATGGACATCGTTAAAATTGGAATTAATTAATAATTTGAATAGGGATATATTTAAAACTGGGGTAAAAGATTATAGGTAATAATCAATGCTTAGGACACGAGGTTGGACTCGTTTGTGACGTAAACCTGCCCGGACCCGACCGACAATTCCAGTAGTCACAAATGTCAGCCCAATGTGAGAGGTCCTAGGCCCAAATTAAATCATAACAGTTGTAAAGACACGAGGTTAGACTCTTTTATGGTGTAAGACTGCCCGGACCCGCCCGGCAAATCCAGCTGCCATAAATGCCAGTCTAATGTGAGAGGTCTTTATGAGGTTATGGCCTGAATGAATTAAGAAATACTTAACCAGATAAACATGTGAAGTGGGACATGAGGGGTTAAGTACGTGCCTTGGGTGGCATGAGGAATCTAGTGAGTGCCTTTAGTGGCATTTGAAATACGACTAGTAAGACTTAACCAAACACACATGTAAATGAACATGACTAAGAAGAGGGTTAAGTGGGATATATTAGTGGGGACAAGCTTAGGTGGATATCTTGTGGGGGGCCATTTCAACCAGTAACCGAAACGTATCTTTGTGGGCTCGACCCAAGTCGAGGACGGGACACACATACTGGGCTTGACTATAAGAGGCCAAACGGGTTAGCGGTGGCAACGCAAGTCCAATGGGTTTCATATGCGTGTGTGGACCCGGGCTGGTAGGTAAGACGTTGTTGCATCGTGTAGGTATAAGCCGTGCATCCTCAAGTTGTATCGGGTTGCCACTTTAGGGGAGTGATACACCCCACTGTGTGGCCAGCACGGGTATCTACGAGTAGGGAGCCGATCGCAAGTGGGTAGTGGGGTACACCTAGCGGAGGTAGGGGCAGGCGGCACCTATGTAGTCAGCTAGGGGTACACAAAGCTATTTATATAATTTCTAAGTTCGGTGAGTGGGATCAACCTTTAGGGTGACTGGTGTGGTGCAGTGTAGTAATTATTCGTTAGTATTAGGTCTTCCTTTAATGTTATCTTTATCTGCTCTTCCATACCCAATAGTTCATAGACATTTCCTTATTTTCCATCTTGTGCCTCAGTCTAATTATTTTGATAATAGTATTTTTAGAATTATCATACTCGCCAGACTTTATGTCTGACCCCCTCCATTTCTATCTTTTCCCCCGTCCAGGTCCTCAGGGTGGGCCCAGCTCTAGTGGAGCTTGATTGGATTGCTTTATCTCTCTTTTGGAAATCTTGGACCGTTGAAGTAAAGTCCAGCTTGTTATCTTCTTTAATGGCTATTTATGTAATTGGATTATGTATTTTGTTTTATCAAGATGGATATTGTACTTGACTCTGATTTATGGTTTTATGATGTAACAAACATGTTTAATTTCCGCTGCAATGAAATAAAGTTTTATATTTCCAAGTACTACTTATTATCTGTCTTGTTGTAATTTTTCTGTTCTATATTCACTTAAAACCTCCATGGAAGTTAATGCATTCCCTTTGTGAGTGACATTAATGGACGTGGGGTGTTACATGTGCTAAGGAGTTGTCAACGTTCATAACTTCGATTCACCACTGAAAATGGATGATGGGCTACTTATCAGTGCAGTAGAGTCACTATGACTCGAGGGGCAAGGTGATGGTAGCAAGACTACGTTATCGGTGCAATAGAGTCATTATGACTTGAGGGGCAAAGTGATGCGTAATAGGACTATGAGCCAGTGCAGTGGGGTCATTGTGACTCCATGGGGCAGAGTGGACATATCAAAGGATTAGTGAGGCTATGAGCCAGTGCAGTGGGGTCATTGCGACTCCATGGGGCAAAGTGGACATAGCAAAGGATTAGTGGCTATGTATCCGTGCAGTGAAGCCATTTATGACTTCATGGGGCAAAGTGATCATAGCAAGGTATGTTGGGTGATCGAAGTGGTGAATATCATATGCTTTACGCACTGGGTGAGGGATGTGAGGATGGTTGCTATGTTTGATTGTTTGCCATCACTATGACATGCACACCCCCACCCCCGTTACCTTTACACCATTTGAAATGGCACCTTAGAGTGCTGTACAGTATGTAGTGCTAACTCTTTGGTTGCAGGTCCAGGTTCAGGTATGTTTTAGTCTACCTGTTATTGTTCTGTTTAGATGCTTATCGCTCATACCAGGCTTTATGTCTGACCCAGAGTTTTATGTCTCCTCTTATTAATCTGGGTGCTCACACGAGCAGACTAGAGACAGGTTAGCTGGTGATGCGCGAGTAGCTGATTCGGAGGCGGGCATGAGGCTTCCACGTATGATATATAGATATTCTCCCTGTGTCGTTGGTGGTCGCTACTTGGGCATTAGTAGTGCACCTCCTTTACCTTGCTTTTGTTTTGAGACAGTTTGAAAAGTTGTAATAATGTTAACTTTGGATCATAAGCTGTACTTGGATTTTTCGCTGCTATGTTAGTTGTTTCAGCTTATGCATTGTCTCACCTATTTTATGTCAAGTATATTACTATTATATTTTGTTCCATGCGCTGTGAGACATTTTACAGGTTCCTTGTTAGTTCATTTCCTTCTTCCCTTTTCTTCTGATGATCCGTCCCGTGCTAACTGGACATGTGTACAGCGCACCTTTGGAGTAAATGTCGGTTGGTGCGGGGCGGGCCATCACATTTGGTATCAGAGCTCTAGGTTGCATAGTTAACCTAGGGAAAGACACTAGGGAGAGATAGTACGTATATGAGAGAGCGTATTTGTGATTACTTTGGTTTTCAAAAGCTATATATAAACATACTATTAGTAGTATAAGAATGAAGTCGTACTGCACTAGCACCACTATGGGGTCGTTAATCGTTTCCCCTTTTACAGATTGACGATGAGCCGATATGCTAGAGGTGCTGGTAGGGGAGCCAATAATGGGAATGCTGCTGACATGAGGGCGATGTTTACTGACCTCATGAGAGACATGCTTAGGGAGGTGCAAGGGGCAGTTCCCAATCCCGGAATTGGTGGTGGTCCAGTAGTGCATGTGCCTAGGGTCGATTTCGCCAAGTTGTGCAAGGATTACACTAACCTTGGTGGGAAGCCGTTCCACGGAACAGAGTCGGCCACAGATGTTCAGGATTGATTGGATAGCTGTGATCGTATCTTCGACGACTTGGGTATCGAGGATGCGATGAAAAGAAGGCTAGCGTCTCGTTAGCTGCAAGGGCGAGCGATGAATTGGTGGAATGCCATTAGAACAGCTACTCTAGAAGATCAGGTTACTTGGGATCAGTTCAAGGCTCGCTTTAGCGAGAAGTTCATTCCAGCTGCCCAGAAGTCAGTGTTGTTTAAGAGATTCTTGGAACTCAAGCAGAATGGTAGGGCAGTCTCTGACTATATTGCTGAATTCGACACTTTGTCGAAGTGTGGACTATATGTTATCGATACTCCTAAGAAGAAGAATGAGAAGTTCATTACTGGTTTGGATGGATACTTAGGGGAAAGGCTTATCAGCCACATCGATGAGACTTTTGAATCAATTGTCGGGAAAGCTTTGAGATCAGAGAGTCTTTACGCTAAGTCAAAGACTGAGGCTGCATCTGCAGAAGGGCTGAAGCCGCAAGTAGGCGGTAGAGGCAAGAATAGCTCTCAGAATAAGAGGAAGCAGAGCCAATCTAAGGATTGCCAGAAAAAGAACAAGAAAGAGGTTGAGTGCTTCAGCTGTGGTAAGAAGGGCCATTATGCTAAAGAATGTCGGGCCAAGCCAGCGGATAGGAAGTGCTATAACTGTGGTCAAGTGGGACATCATAAGGATAAGTGTCTGCAACCTCTTAAGGAGAAGCAGATTGTGAAAGGATATGCTATTGATGCTGTTCCTTCTTCGTCGAATGCCCCAACTGCGGTGGAGAAAGGAAAGAATGTTGTTATTCAAGGTATGCTTTCTATTTATGATATACCAGTTCGAGTTTTGTTTGATACTGGGGCTTCCCGTTCCTTCATATCTAATGACCTGGTAGATAGGTTGGGAATGGAACCCGAGATAGTCGATAGACCATTGGTTGTGACGAACCCGATTGGTGGTTCGACTAGCCTTAGTATGATTTGCAGGAATTTGGTCTTATCGAGTCATGGATGTATGTTTGTTTGTGATTGCTTTGTTTTGGGCTTTACTAGGTATGGCATTATATTGGGAGTCGATTGGCTCCAAAGATACGGGGTGGTGGCAGACTGTGAGGGCTTTTTGGTGACAGTTAGGGCGGATGATGGGCGGAGGGTAGTGTTTGGTAGTCTACCTAGTGATGGGGTAATGGCTAGTTTTATAAATTCCCTCGACATCCTGCAGGATGAGTTGTCAGATGTGCCCGTGGTTGGCCAGTATCCGGACGTCTTCGAGGAGGTGACCGGGCTTCCACCACAACGAGAGATTGAGTTCCGTATTGATTTAGTGAAAGATGCCAGACCTATAGTGATGCCACTTCGTCGTATGGTACCAAGGGAGCAGCGAGAGCTCGGGGTGCAAGTCAGCAATCTTTTGAAGAAGAGATTTATTAGAAGAAGTGTCTCCGAGTGGGGAGCACCAGTTGTGTTTTCCACCAAGGCAGATGGTTCCCTTCGTTTGGGTGTGAACTGTCGCGAGTTGAATAAGGTAACGAGGAAGAATAAGTATCATCTACCGCGGATAGATGATTTGTTTGATCAACTGGAAGGAGCAAGAGTGCTCTCCCAGTTGGACCTCGCGACAGGATTTCATCAGCTCCGAGTAGCGGATGAGAGTGCTCCAAAAACGGCATTTAGGACGCCGTCCGGATTCTATGAGTGGTTGGTCATGCCATTTGGGTTGACCAATGCACCAGCCTATTTTGTGGATCTTATGAATCGAGTATTCAGAGATCAGTTGAATAAGTTTGTTCTTGTGTTCATAGACGATATCCTTGTTTACTCGAGGACAGAGGAGGAACACAAGGGACACTTGAGGATAGTGATGGAGGTGTTGAGGAAACACCAATTGAAAGCAGAATTCTCTAAGTGTCACTTTTGGAGAAGGGAAGTGAGATTCTTGGGTCATGTTGTTTCAGAAAATGGTATTGCCGTGGACCCTACGAAGGTGGCTACGGTACAGGATTGGCCTACGCCCAAGAATGCAACAGATGTAAGAAGTTTCTTGGGGTAAGCTGGATATTATCGTAAGTTTATCCAGGACTTCTCCAAGATAGCAGCACCGTTGACTCGGTTGACTAAGAAGAATCAAGCCTTCGTCTGGGACGGAGTGTGTGAAAATGCATTCAAAAGTCTAAAGGAAAAATTGACGCATGCGCCAGTATTAGTCATTCCTAAAGGGAATGAAGAGATGACGGTATACACGGATGCTTGTGGTACCGAACTAGGTGCTGTATTGATGCAAGGAGGTAGGGTTGTAGCTTATGCTAGTCGGCAGCTAAAGCCGCATGAGAAGAAGTATCCTACCCATGATTTGGAATTGGCAGCGATCGTGTTTGCGCTGAATATGTGGAGACACTATCTCTTGGGAGAAAGATTTGAGTTGTTTACCGATCATAAGTCGTTAAAGTATCTCTTCTCTTAGAAGGATCTGAATCTCCATCAACAGAGATGGTTAGAGTTCTAGGCTTCGTATGATTTTGATATCGCATACACACCTGGGAAAGGTAATGTGGTAGCCGATGCCTTGAGTAGGAGACATGCTAGTTTAGGGGCTATGTTTCTTGAATGGAAGCAATTGGAGTATATCGCAGGGTTTGATTTCAGACCAAAGTGCGAATTGGATCCAGAAGTGCTAGCTAGTTTGATGATCAGACCCACTTTGATAGAACGGATTGGTTCCAACCAGAGGGACGATACTAATCTATTGGAAATCATCTCCAAGTTAGAGATGGACATCGACGGTGAGGAGATGAATGTGTATGGGCTTGATCGAGATGAATGGCTTAGAAAGAATGGAAGACTAGTTGTACCCAACGTGAATGGTTTGAGAGATGAAGTGCTTAGAGAATGTCATCACTCAAAACTGACTATACATCCCGGTGGTAATAAGATGTATCGAGACATGAAGCAGACTTACTACTGGGAAGGGATGAAAAGAGACGTTGGGAAGTTTATATCCAAATGCATGAATTGCCATCTAGTTAAAGACGAGCAAAACAAGCCTAGTGGGTTGTTGCAACCATTAGAAATTCCCGAATGAAAATGGGAGCAAGTCTCGATGGATTTCATCGATGGTTTACCAAGGACTAGATCGGGATATGATAGCATTTGGGTAATTGTGGATCGATTGACTAAGAGTGCAAGATTTATACCAGTCAAATCGACTAGAACGGCAGCTAAATTAGCAGAATTGTATATGAAGTGGGTAGTGAGATTTCATGGAGTACCTAAAAGCATTGTGAGTGACCGAGACCCGTTGTTTACTAGTGGGTTTTGGAAGAGCTTACAAGAGGCTCTAGGGTCAGAGTTACATCTCAGTACCGCATATCATCCTCAGACCGACGGTCAGACGGAGAGGGTGAATCGTATATTGGAAGATCTCTTGAGAGCATGTATATTGGATTTTGGTGGATCATGGGATGACCATTTGCATCTAGTAGAGTTTGCATATAATAATAGCTACCAATCCAGTATCGGTATGGCTCCATATGAAGCTTTGTACAGAAGACCGTGCAACTCACCATCATGTTGGATAGAGACTAGCGAGAAGTTTATGCTTGGACCAGATGTGGTGAGGGAAACTTCGGATAAGATTAAGACCATTCAACAACGAATGAAAGATGCCCAGGATAGGCAGAAGAGTTATGCTGATAAAAGGAGAAGAGATTTAAAATTCTCCGTTGGTGACTTAGTGTTTGTCAAGATTTCTCCGTTGAAGAGCATGATACGATTTGGCAGGAGAGGCAAGTTGGCACCAAGATTTGTTGGCCCATTCCCTGTTCTTGAACTAGACAGGAATTTGGCATATAAAGTTGACTTACCAGAGAAGATGGCGGGAGTTCACAACGTATTTCATGTTTCTCAACTAAGGAAGTTCGTTCACGACCCAGATATGACTATTTCACCTGATCAGTTAGAGGACTTCGAAGTAGAACCCGAGGCGGTTGGGAACCGCAAGCCGATTCGTATTGTCGAGCATGATACGAAGCAACTTTGAAGGAAGGCGGTGAAGCTAGTCAAGGTTTAGTGGGGCGAGAAAGAGAATGACTGTACTTGGGAGACAGAGGAGAGCATTAGAAAGACGTATCCAGAACTCTTTGCCTGGTAAGATTTACCTCGTAATTTAGTTATTCCGCATGCAAGGATAGATTTGTTTTGCTTGTTTTGCATGTTTGATTGTTGTTTTATGGTTGATAGGCATGCGGGGCCCTTTGTGTGTTTTGGTTAGGGAATTTCGGGGGCGAAATTTCTTTAGGGGGGGATAATGTAACAACCCACATTCTATGCATCGGAGGATCATAGAATATTTATTTCTTTCCCATATGAAGTCGTATGGTCATGTAACTTTGGGAAACAACCAATGGACTCATTTCCTGTGTTCATGATTTTTGTCGATTTTTAAATGACCGTTTTGCCCCCTAGCTAATCTTGTTTTGGCCATAACTTTTGATTGGAAAGGAATTTTGACCTGAAACCACTTCCATTAGATTCGTTCGATGGTTTACCTTTCCGTAGAGTGGTCATAATGGCCAAACGGACTTACCGTTTGGGAGGTATGGCTGAAATAAGGTTTGGAAGGTGAAAAACTGCTTAACCGGGCCAAATAGGGTGATTAGTGAATGGGCCCATAACCCATTTTGGGATTAGGGTTATGGGGAGGCTGAAAGGAGTTAGAGATTCATTCCATTTCAGTTTTCTAGCTTCCACTTACCTCTTAGAAACCCTAAAAATGGCCTCCAACCTCTAAATCACCTCCAAATCATCTTCTAATCAAGGATTAAGCTTAGCAACATCAAATCAAGGGAGAACTTCACCAAATCTACATTAGAGCTGCTGTTTTGTAACAGCCCGTATTTCGATAACATGATTAAGACGAGAATCAAGGCAGAATTTAATTTTAAATTCTGAATCAGGTGAAACGGGCTATGCCATTGCCTTCGTCTCGGAAAAATACGCGAAATAGAGTCCGAGTTTTCGAAAATCGGAGTCCGTATGACCAAGATATGGCCTCGCGAAGTTTCACGAAAAATTCCCAAATTAAAGGATACTTAATTAAGTGAAATGGGTTGCGCAGAGAAATATATATATATTGATATATATATATATATATAATTGAAAATTAAATAAATAAATATGCAAAAATGTTCAAAACAGCGAATTGGGAGAGGGGAATAACCGAACCGGCCGATTTTTGAGGTCGACCCAAGCTCGCTGGGTCGACTAGGGGTTAATCCAGGGTGTTTGGCTGTCAACCCGTGGGCCGATTCGCTCAAATGCAGATTTTGCATTTGGATGGTTCTCATGGTTCATCTTTAATCTAAAGGCCCTAGATGGTTCCTACACTTGACTTCTTCCCCAAGACATACTTTGGTGGCTTGGATTGAATCTAGGTTTAATCATATGGCCTAAAACACTTGCCTAATCTATAAATAAGCCCCTAACCTACCCCTAAACCCTCATTATTCATTCATGCAACTAAACTATGGCAAAATTGCTACTCTCATGGCCTCCACTCAACTATCCTAGCCTCCACTTCATTTCTATGAGAGGTTTCATGATCATGAGAGTATTAGAGAGTCCCTATGTTAGTATGAGAGCTTCTCAAGTTGATTTCAAGGCAAAAGCTTTGATCTTTGTTCATAAAGATGGTATTTTTGTTGATTTGGAGTGTTCATCTTTGGGTTTTTGGGTGATGGCATGCATAGGCTTCATCACAATCTTTGTTTTGCATTTCGATTTGTGCCTTCATAGCTATGTAAGCCCTTCCCTACTCTTAGATATTAACTATGAAGTTAAATGTTCATGTTGAAAGTTTGGGTTTGATTAATTAGAATGATGCATGCTATCATGTTATGCAAGTTTATGAAGTCATTATCTTGATCTTATGAACTAAAAGCCACAACCTTTATGTTGAAATGTTGCATTGTGCAACATGAGAATCTTCATAATCATTATGTCAACTTGCATATGAAGTCATAATCCTTATATGATGATATATGCGAGTTTCTAGCCATCATTCCATGTCTTTTGTCACCATGATTCGCTTATGTACCAAGTTTGGATTGAAGCATGTTTTTGAGGCTTAAGAATGTAACATGCAAGCTAATGAACACATTTGTGCCTCATTTGCCACCATGATTAACTTGTGGCTTAATACCCATTTTTGTCATTCCTTTGCCAAGTCTCTTCTTTTAATCCATCACGTTGTTGCGAACGTATATGCTAGTTTAAAAAGCGTTGGGGTCACATTATGGGGAAACATAATGACATGAATATGACTTGGGTAAATGGGTATAAACATGACAACATGTAACATTAAATATGACATGTGTTTATACTTGAAAACATGACTTGAAGTATAACATGGAAGTTGACATGTAAGTATGCATAAAAACATAAGCTTGGGAATTTACCTATTAAGTTAGGTCTACCCATTGGGAATTTACCTATTAAGTTAGGTCTACCCAATTGCTTGAAAACTTGACTATGAACATGACACTAGACTAAACATGAAAGTGGCCAACTCGAGGTTGGGTTGAGTTTGCAACGTAAAACTACCCGGAACCGACCGGCCTAACTAGTAGTTGCAAACAATAGGACCCAATGTGAGAAGTTGGTCATGTTGTGCTTGAACCCGAGGTTAGACCAAGTTGTGGTGTAAAGCTACCCGGAACCGACCGGCTTAACTAGTAACCACAACAAAGTCTAATGTGAGAGGTTGGGGTGCATTAAGTAATTAATGCCACATGATAGGGTTAAGTTAATTTGATTAATGACTCTTAACCAAATATGACATGGGTAAATGGGTTAAGTAAATTGGTTAGGCTAATGATACTTAACAAAACATGACAAGGTTGGGTAGGTTAAGTGATTTGATTTGCCTAATGACGCTTAACCATTTTTATACGACTAGTGGACGGGGATTAAGTTAACCAACACTTAATCAATCCAACATGATAATTTGGAAAGGTTAAGTAAGTTTTCTTAATGACACTTAACCATACAAGATGATTAGGGGATGGGGTTAAGTAATTTACACTTAACTAATCCGACACGGTAATTAGATGGGGTTAAGTAATCCACACTTAACTAATCTAAACACGGTAATTCGATGGGGTTAAGTTAAACACTTAACCAATTTAAACTCGGTAATTCAATGAGGTTAAGTAACCAATACTTAACCAACTTAACGTGATAATTTAATGGGGTTAAGCAACTTATACTTAACCAATTATACATGATGATTTGATGGGGTTAAGTAACTTACACTTAACCAATCTACTACGCGGACCTGGTAAGGTTAAGTCACAAGACCTTTTTAGAATATACTTAACCATTATAGTACGATTAGAGGATGGGGTTAAGCCAACCTATACTTAACCAACCCGACTCGATAATTTGATGGGATTAAGATAATCTATGCTTAATCGATCTAGCAAGATAATCCGATAGGATTAAGGTAAGCTAGTACTTGACCAATTTGACTTGATAAGGTTAAGTCATGAGCCTCTGGGTACACTTAACCAACTTGTGGGACTAAGTCTTGAACTTAAATACTTAGCCAATCTTTGACGTGATTCGTGGGCGGGTTAAGTCATGGACTTGAATGATAACACTTAACCCAATAGACAAACCCTAGCTAGAAGAACTAGGTAGAAAACCGTGGTTAATCAAGGATAACGGGAAAGGAAGCTAAGTGGTAAACCTTAGTTAAGGGTAACTAAGTAATAATTCTTAGCTAAGGACATAGGACTAATTCTCAAAACGATGAGTAACCTGATACGGTGGGTCATCGCTTAGTATACGAGGGGGAGCAAGTTATCTGACTTGGATAAAAGCTCCAGCGCACTGGGTGCCGAAGTGGAAGCTTCGGGGGACGTGAGGATATTCTTGGGATCCCTCTGTGGGCTGCCAGGTAATTATACTAGGCCCATGAGAGGTTAAGGTCTGCGTTAGAAGGACCAAGAGTATGCCTTGGTTGCTATGCGAGCAACCTAAAGACTGGGATGGATTAGCGTGGAGTCGACGATTCTTGTTTTTGCCCTGGATAGCGCATCGCCGACTACCTACCATCTTTAGTCAATCGTGTACGTGCGGAAAGGCAGGGAACCCCCAACAGACCATGTGCTTGCTATCGAGTCATGGGTGAGGTTGGCCCGTAGGAAAGTGGGCTATAGTGGGGCCGTGGAGTGGTTCTTATACATGATTTTTCTTGGATTGCCTTTCAGTAGTTGAGGGAGGGGTCACGTGGGACCATAGCCACGGGTACAAAAACAGACCTTGATATCTGCATCGGCAGACAATTTAAAGCTCCCGACCGAGTTCCGTATTTCTTGATTTTCCCTGGCACGGAACTCGGATGGCACATTGGGGAACATGTGCATCTAGACATGGAAAACGATTCACGATACATACGTGGGATCAAGGGCGCGGTTGACGGGTGGCGTAATCCCTAGTGGTCCTAGGTGGCCAAAACCCAAACCGAGACACGGAAACGTTCATTAGGTAGCATAATCCCTAGCGGTCCTAGGTGGCATAAATCCTAAGTGGACGCGCGATAGTTCATGGTAAGGAAACACAACTAGATCAAGGGTTGCAGTCCAAAACAACTTCAAGGATAAACCGTTTACATGGGAAAGCCCGTACAGCCTACGGCAAAGGACTGAACTTATACATGGAAAGAAACATATGAGTTGAGTAACCTATATATGCGGCATATTAGGTTGACATGGACCATTACACGACTTTTGAATAAGGGTCATTCACGGATAACACGTAATACAGTTGGGGTACTAGTACGGTAGGTGCAGAGCGGATATGCAGGATAGATGCCATGGGATGTTATACGCGATAGATATCTTGGGATATTATACTTGATAGAAACCTGACAATGTGATACCTTGTTTTATCTTGACATCGTAGTTTATCACGACATCCTAGTGTATCTGAGTTCAGTAGTTCATCCTGTTATTTTGATTTAGCTTATCTATCTTGTTATCATGCTTATGTTCATCTCAGTTTCTCATGTCAGTTAACTTTACTAGTTTTTATACTAATAGTAGATAGGGCTTACTCAGTCTTTTTGACTGACCCGTTTTGTTTCGCCTCTTTTCTTCCGTTTCCCCCCCTCCCCCCCAGGTTACAGGGAGGAAACACTGCTGTTTAGTTCGGATTTCTTCTGCTTGAAGGTCATCATGGATGGCTTGGACTTTTCCTGGCTATGGCTACTTTACTGTTTTTATTTGGGGAATAATTTATGAAAAAGTCTTTATGCTTCTTTACTATTGCAAGACAGGTTTTGATGTACTCTGATGTAAAAGGCTTTAGACCTTATGTATTCATGTTTATGAAAGTTTGATTTTACTTCCGCTATTTTATATGTTCTGTCTTGTGATATTTCTGTGCATGTTTACCAATAATGCCCCTCTAAAGCTAGTGCATTCCTTTGCGAGTGACCCTAGCGGAGGCGGGGTGTTACATTTGGTATCAGAGCAGAAGGTTACCAGACTGGGCAAAAGTTTTTAAAGACCTTCTGAAAACTATTTGAAAAAAAAAACCGTTTACAAAGAAGCATTTTTCAAGAAAATTTTCTTTTAAAATAAAAAGGCTATTCCCCAAAGGCCATTAGCACTATCCTTGTTTCCTTGATTGAATCTCTTTACTCCACCTGTAGTCACAGTGGTTTTAACTACGACTAGTCTTTTCTATCTATGGAAGTGCTTTCCATACGATGGAGGTGGTTCTCGAGAGACCAGTGGCCGCGTTATAAGAAAGGATCGTGAGAAAGAAGGATAAAGGATACGAGCTTAAGGATGAGCAACTTGTTGGTATGGCTTAGTCCTCAAAGGAGGGAGAAAGATGAACAATGAAACCCAGGACGAGAGAGTACCTTTGGCATGGTAAAACGGGGCGGATAGTTAAGTATTATGGGACAAGGACAAGATCATCGGGAGGGCAGTAGTATGCTCTCATTTCTAGAGTACCTCGGAAGGAGGTTAACGATCTTGTTAAAGGTTTAGCTTTTCTTCTCTATCATCCCGTTAGGACTTCGTTGTTCGTATCATTTAAGTTTGCTTCGATAGTTGAGTCTCTGCACCTTAAGTACTAGCGTAATAGAGAATCCCATTTTTGTCTCAAGTCCTGTGGAGAACCGGTCCATTTATTCATGACTTGTTTTGGATTTGAGAATATTATGCCTCGGTTATGGATGAAGTGGTTATCCAGTAAGGGGTGCCACTCTCGGTTTTGATAGGAGGGTAGTTAGACTCTTTGACTAGCCTTGGTAATACCCTCGAAGTCTCGTGTAACCTTTTTGGGTTCGGTCATGATTAATTACTTAGAATCCCTTGATGCCTTTATTGGAAATTTGAAGCCCGATCGAGTGGTGTTCGCCGATAAGACGGATGGTTTATTTCACTTATGCACGGGTTATGGAAATCACCCAAGTAAGTGCGCTTGATAACCTGGTTGGCATCTGTTTACTTTCAAGTGAAAGTTCTTCTACGTGGAATACCTTGTGGTACGAGGTCCGAGATTCACTAGTGAATTTTGGAAAGCTTGCATGAGATCATGAGTACGCAGTCATGTTTGCATCAAGTATTCTAGGAAAAGGATAAGTGCAAGTGGAACGAGAGGCGACAAAGAAATGAGTTCTAGCTCATGTTATGGAAACAGGAAATAAGAAGCTGCGAAATCGTGAAATTAAAAGACGGTCAAGGCACGATGGAATTAAGCTCAGCAAAGACGACTTTGATGGACAAAGACTAGATACGCGCATGATATCTCTTTTTGGGAGTATATTCTTGATCCCTGTTTTCGGTAGAGCTTACTTGTAGGCTATCTTTTGTGGACATCCTCTCGGTCCTATTTTCTGTTACAAACCCTGTAAGGAGTTTGTCTTGTTTATCTTCTCGACCCTGTTTCAGGGAATCCTAGGTAGAACCCTATGGATGTAAACATGTATTTGAAACATGTTATGATTGATGTGGTTGCAAGTGGTTGCAAGTGGTTGCTCGTGGATGCGCGAATACACATTAGATACTAGCTCGACTCGGTCACATTTCATATTGCATATGCACGAGTATTTATACTCGTTTATGGATGAAATCAAGTGTATTATCATGCGGTTGTTGCATATGAATGAATGATTGTGCACGCATATAGTATCTATATGACTAGGACAATTTGCATACACGTTGGATACATGGCACTATACATATTTTTGCATTAGAAAGATTATTCAGGCCTGATCATTAGCATTAGCTAAGGAACATGTACACACACGTCTTGCATATATTCATACAGCATTAGAAATCATCTAAGGACAATGGTTGCTTGTGGATGATGTTTTGAGTAGATGGATGATGGACGGTAGGATATGTTCTTCCTAACTTGGAGATTTCGGGGACGAAATCCTAAAAGGTGGGGAGAATGTAACAACCCGTATTTCGATAACATGATTAAGACGAGAATCAAGGCAGAATTTAATTTTAAATTCTGAATCAGGTGAAACGGGCTATGCCATTGCGTTCGTCTCGGAAAAATACGCGAAATAGAGTCCGAGTTTTCGAAAATCGGAGTCCGTATGACCAAGATATGGCCTCGCGAAGTTTCACGAAAAATTCCCAAATTAAAGGATACTTAATTAAGTGAAATGGGTTGCGCAGAGAAATATATATATATTGATATATATATATATATATATATATAATTGAAAATTAATTAAATAAATATGCAAAAATGTTCAAAACAGCGAATTGGGAGAGGGGAATAACCGAACCGGCCGATTTTTGAGGTCGACCCGAGCTCGCTGGGTCGACTAGGGGTTAATCCAGGGTGTTTGGCTGTCAACCCGTGGGCCGATTCGCTCAAATGCAGATTTTGCATTTGGATGGTTCTCATGGTTCATCTTTAATCTAAAGGCCCTAGATGGTTCCTACACTTGACTTCTTCCCCAAGACATACTTTGGTGGCTTGGATTGAATCTAGGTTTAATCCTATGGCCTAAAACACTTGCCTAATCTATAAATAAGCCCCTAACCTACCCCTAAACCCTCATTATTCATTCATGCAACTAAACTATGGCAAAATTGCTACTCTCATGGCCTCCACTCAACTATCCTAGCCTCCACTTCATTTCTATGAGAGGTTTCATGATCATGAGAGTATTAGAGAGTCCCTATGTTAGTATGAGAGCTTCTCAAGTTGATTTCAAGGCAAAAGCTTTGATCTTTGTTCATAAAGATGGTATTTTTGTTGATTTGGAGTGTTCATCTTTGGGTTTTTGGGTGATGGCATGCATAGGCTTCATCACAATCTTTGTTTTGCATTTCGATTTGTGCCTTCATAGCTATGTAAGCCTTTCCCTACTCTTAGATATTAACTATGAAGTTAAATGTTCATGTTGAAAGTTTGGGTTTGATTAATTAGAATGATGCATGCTATCATGTTATGCAAGTTTATGAAGTCATTATCTTGATCTTATGAACTAAAAGCCAAAACCTTTATGTTGAAATGTTGCATTATGCAACATGAGAATCTTCATAATCATTATGTCAACTTGCATATGAAGTCATAATCCTTATATGATGATATATGCGAGTTTCTAGCCATCATTCCATGTCTTTTGTCACCATGATTCGCTTATGTACCAAGTTTGGGTTGATGCATGTTTTTGAGGCTTAAGAATGTAACATGCAAGCTAATGAACACATTTGTGTCTCATTTGCCACCATGATTAACTTGTGGCTTAATACCCATTTTTGTCATTCCTTTGCCAAGTCTCTTCTTTTAATCCATCACGTTGTTGCGAACGTATATGCTAGTTTAAAAAGCGTTGGGGTCACATTATGGGGAAACATAATGACATGAATATGACTTGGGTAAATGGGTATAAACATGACAACATGTAACGTTAAATATGACATGTGTTTATACTTGAAAACATGACTTGAAGTATAACATGGAAGTTGACATGTAAGTATGCATAAAAACATAAGCTTGGGAATTTACCTATCAAGTTAGGTCTACCCATTGGGAATTTACCTATTAAGTTAGGTCTACCCAATTGCTTGAAAACTTGACTATGAACATGACACTAGACTAAACATGAAAGTGGCCAACTCGAGGTTGGGTTGAGTTTGCAACGTAAAACTACCCGGAACCGACCGGCCTAACTAGTAGTTGCAAACAATAGGACCCAATGTGAGAAGTTGGTCATGTTGTGCTTGAACCCGAGGTTAGACCAAGTTGTGGTGTAAAGCTACCCGGAACCGACCGGCTTAACTAGTAACCACAACAAAGTCTAATGTGAGAGGTTGGGGTGCATTAAGTAATTAATGCCACATGATAGGGTTAAGTTAATTTGATTAATGACTCTTAACCAAATATGACATGGTTAAATGGGTTAAGTAAATTGGTTAGGCTAATGATACTTAACAAAACATGACAAGGTTGGGTAGGTTAAGTGATTTGATTTGCCTAATGACGCTTAACCATTTTTATACGACTAGTGGACGGGGATTAAGTTAACCAACACTTAATCAATCCAACATGATAATTTGGCAAGGTTAAGTAAGTTTTCTTAATGACACTTAACCATACAAGATGATTAGGGGATGGGGTTAAGTAATTTACACTTAACTAATCCGACACGGTAATTAGATGGGGTTAAGTAATCCACACTTAACTAATGTAAACACGGTAATTCGATGGGGTTAAGTTAAACACTTAACCAATTTAAACTCGGTAATTCAATGAGGTTAAGTAACCAATACTTAACCAACTTAACGTGATAATTTAATGGGGTAAAGCAACTTGTACTTAACCAATTATACATGATGATTTGATGGGGTTAAGTAACTTGCACTTAACCAATCTAATACGCGGACCTGGTAAGGTTAAGTCACAAGACCTTTTTAGAATATACTTAACCATTATAGTACGATTAGAGGATGGGGTTAAGCCAACCTATACTTAACCAACCCGACTCGATAATTTGATGGGATTAAGATAATCTATGCTTAATCGATCTAGCAAGATAATCCGATAGGATTAAGGTAAGCTAGTACTTGACCAATTTGACTTGATAAGGTTAAGTCATGAGCCTCTGGGTACACTTAACCAACTTGTGGGACTAAGTCTTGAACTTAAATACTTAGCCAATCTTTGACTTGATTTGTTGGGGAGTTAAGTCATGGACTTGAATGATAACACTTAACCCAATAGACAAACCCTAGCTAGAAGAACTAGGTAGAAAACCATGGTTAATCAAGGATAACGGGAAAGGAAGCTAAGTGGTAAACCTTAGTTAAGGGTAACTAAGTAATAATTCTTAGCTAAGGACATAGGACTAATTCTCAAAACGATGAGTAACCTGATACGGTGGGTCATCGCTTAGTATACGAGGGGGAGCAAGTTATCTGACTTGGATAAAAGCTCCAGCGCACTGGGTGCCGAAGTGGAAGCTTCGGGGGACGTGAGGATATTCTTGGGATCCCTCTGTGGGCTGCCAGGTAATTATACTAGGCCATGAGAGGTTAAGGTCTGCGTTAGAAGGACCAAGAGTATGCCTTGGTTGCTATGCGAGCAACCTAAAGACTGGGATGGATTAGCGTGGAGTCGACGATTCTTGTTTTTGCCCTGGATAGCGCATCGCCGACTACCTACCATCTTTAGTCAATCGTGTACGTGCGGAAAGGCAGGGAACCCCCAACAGACCATGTGCTTGCTATCGAGTCATGGGTGAGGTTGGCCCGTAGGAAAGTGGGCTATAGTGGGGCCGTGGAGTGGTTCTTATACATGATTTTTCTTGGATTGCCTTTCAGTAGTTGAGGGAGGGGTCACGTGGGACCATAGCCACGGGTACAAAAACATACCTTGATATCTGCATCGGCAGACAATTTAAAGCTCCCGACCGAGTTCCGTATTTCTTGATTTGCCCTGGCACGGAACTCGGATGGCACATTGGGGAACATGTGCATCTAGACATGGAAAACGATTCACGATACATACGTGGGATAAAGGGCGCGGTTGACGGGTGGCGTAATCCCTAGTGGTCCTAGGTGGCCAAAACCCAAACCGAGACACGGAAACGTTCATTAGGTAGCATAATCCCTAGCGGTCCTAGGTGGCATAAATCCTAAGTGGACGCGCGATAGTTCATGGTAAGGAAACACAACTAGATCAAGGGTTGCAGTCCAAAACAACTTCAAGGATAAACCATTTACATGGGAAAGCCCGTACAGCCTACGGCAAAGGACTGAACTTATACATGGAAAGAAACATATGAGTTGAGTAACCTATATATGCGGCATATTAGGTTGACATGGACCATTACACGACTTTTGAGTAAGGGTCATTCACGGATAACATGTAATACAGTTGGGGTACTAGTACGGTAGGTGCAGAGCGGATATGCAGGATAGATGCCATGGGACGTTATGCGCGATAGATATCTTGGGATATTATACTTGATAGAAACCTGACAATGTGATACCTTGTTTTATCTTGACATCGTAGTTTATCACGACACCCTAGTGTATCTGTGTTCAGTAGTTCATCCTGTTATTTTGATTTAGCTTATCTATCTTGTTATCATGCTTATGTTCATCTCAGTTTCTCATGTCAGTTAACTTTACTAGTTTTTATACTAATAGTAGATAGGGCTTACTCAGTCTTTTTGACTGACCCGTTTTGTTTCGCCTCTTTTCTTCCGTTTCCCCCCCCCCCTCCCCCCCAGGTTACAGGGAGGAAACACTGCTGTTTAGTTCGGATTTCTTCTGCTTGAAGGTCATCATGGATGGCTTGGACTTTTCCTGGCTATGGCTACTTTACTGTTTTTATTTGGGGAATAATTTATGAAAAAGTCTTTATGCTTCTTTAATATTGCAAGACAGGTTTTGATGTACTCTGATGTAAAAGGCTTTAGACCTTATGTATTCATGTTTATGAAAGTTCGATTTTACTTCCGCTATTTTATATGTTCTGTCTTGTGATATTTCTGTGCATGTTTACCAATAATGCCCCTCTAAAGCTAGTGCATTCCTTTGCGAGTGACCCTAGCGGAGGCGGGGTGTTACATGTTTAGCATTGGGATTCGCACCAAATCAGAGATCTATTTCAGATAATTTTACCCCAACTTGATTGATTTCATTTTTAATTGATAAATAGCAAGATCCAATCTCGAAGAGAAGTGTTTGAATAAGAGTTAATTGAATAAAATATTTTGGGTTGTTGTAACGATGTTTTACACAGCATTCGTTTAACCCAAGTGATGAAATTTTGGAAATATAATAGTAAATATTTCCTGAGTATAATTAAAGTAGTCGGAAAGGAGATAAGTGATCGAAATTGTTTTCAAATTCAAATAGAATATATTTTCTAACTATAGAAAATAATAGAAGGTGATATATGGAAATGTTTTCCAAATAGAGAAAAGGTCAAGATGATTATTGAAAATATCCGGTTAACAAATATTGACAAGGAAATGGAGAAGTAATTTAATTAAATATAAATTAAAAGGCCCAGTGGTTGTTTGATGTTTTGAATGGATGTTTGTTTCTTTTTCTTCGATATTTAAATAACCGACTATCAAAGTATTTGCCAATATCGTTGTCAGTATGGGGAGACCGGTTGGATTATTATCCGTGAACCATTCTGTATTGGCAGTAGCGTTGCGGATCAAATTATATAAAGATAATCGAAGATGGAGTGAAATGCAAAGACTTTTTTCTATTAATAAAATTGTGCCTTCGGTTTCGTTCAATCCCAGAACGAACGTAAATGGACAAATGTCTGACAAAGTATTTCCAATGATCGCCTGAGTTGGTCTGTATAAATATATATATGGTTTCAACGGATTTATTCCCTTAGCATAACATCCAGAATATTTGTGCAAATCAATTAGTGATTAATGGATCTGACGATGTGGCATTCAAAGAAATTTGTGCTATCAAAGAATGATAAGTAATCGTAGCCTTAGGCTTCAACAACTGGGAAATGACAAAAATCGGTCAGGCAGCATGGCTATGTGGGTCGCTCCCATTAGGGTGTATTATCACCTATCTAGAGATTCATTTAATTACTTATTCTGTTCGATGCTGTCCCATTCGGGAAACGGTTGCTGATCCCAGCCGTTGGTGATATACATTCGATACACTCAGGCGAACTGAGTGGTCGGTCATGTGTGGGCCGAGTTGCAAGACGCTCTTGTTGAACCCAGTGTATTCCTCTCTAGATATACGCTATCGGAAGGTGGTTCCCTACCTTGTCATGTTGGAAATCCAATCTCCAATAAGTGTCATGCGGTTTTTTATTTTACATTATATATGGAGCGTGAGATGCAAGCGTTCCGCTAGATTCTATTTATTTGATATAGACATTATTATAATATCACTGGATTTGATTTCAAAGATATTTTGGGTTATCGTAAGCTAAAAGCCATCCATGTTTCTGTGTGGATCGGTCTTACGATTATCTTTTCTTTCGAAAGGATTTTTAAAGTTAACAATTGGTCGGAGTTTACTCACACCAGTCCCATGACTGACCCAGAGTTTATTTTGTTTTGTTTTCCCTAAACTCTTGGGTGCCCAAATTTGTACGGGCAGTCAAATAGTCGGGATTTTTCAGATTCACTTGGAAGAGCTGGAAGCTGGAGGCTTCACCAGTTAGCTATAGACTATCATATATTCCACTGTGAACCATGTTTTATCCGGAAACAGGTGTTTATAACTGTTCCAGGAATAACTGTTGTGCTCTGATGATGGTATGTATATAGAGTTACTGATTTGTATTTCAAAAGTTATGTTATAAAATATATTTTATTCGTTCCGCTGTGAGTTTGTGATCTTCGTTTTCTTCTATTCTAATATTTCTTTCTTTCTATTTCTCATCCTCTAACTTCTTTCTAATAATGATTCGTATTTCTGTGCAATTTGGGTTGGACGTGTGGTGTTATTAGTCAACTAAGATAGTACAAATTTGCTGGCCTTTATAGTTGGTATCAGAGCTTAGGTTGAGCGAATACCTAGGCTTGTGTGGCATGTGCTCATTAGAGATAGGGTCAGTAGTACCCTAGAATGAGTTGAGTGTATATATACGGGAGAGCGTATTTGTTTATTTATATAAAAGTTGTTTTATATTATGTTGGTTAGTCTGTTGAGTGGTTTATGAATTCTGGTCGAATCGTGGGACGCCACGACGTCAATAGGAATTTATAAATACTTGAACAGAGAATTCGACACGATATTGTTTTAAAGTGGGTAAATGAAATAACTTTACCCAAAACTATATTTTGATATAGAAGTGATAATTTTCTGAAATTATTATATTATATGGATGTGTTGGATGTTGATATTATAATCAAGTTAGAATTTTTTTTTTTGAAATGGTTATATAGAACCAAATAGAATCTGTATATGAATAAAATATACAAATGAGATGAATTGAAATTGAATTCAAACCAGCATTTGGATTTTTAATACTGGGAAGTTTGAAAATATTTTCTGAAGTATATTAAATAATATAGCTTTGTTTTGAAAAGACCGTTTGAATAAAAATCATTTTCGAATGAATTCTGAAAGTGTTAAAGCACTGAACTCAGTTCGGTGGCTGGGAAATAATTCTGATGATGGTCGCGACATCATCAGTGTTCATTTTCGAGTTTCTAAGTGATGGGTTGCTACCTTAGAAATTTTTCGATGAGGTTTTGTTTGAAAGAAAATAAGTTTAGTTGGAAAATTCAAATATTTTGAATTTGAAAAGATGATAAATATATGTACATGTTTAAGTGATTTCAAAAGGATTTGAAATGAAAACCCTGGAATTTGAATTCTGAAGTTTAAATTTAACTAAAGCAAGTTAAATGGATCGAGATAAATAAATTAGTGAAATTCAATTTGAATAGGATTGAATAGAATTTGAATTGGGTGTAAATCATTTAGATTAAATGTGTGAAAACCAAAAGTTTTGGTGGAATTAAACTGTTTGAAATTTGAGGAGTTGAGTTTCAACATAAGTTAGATTTTGAAAAGTTAATGGGTTTGTACTATTTTTCCTACCTTAGCAATTTCGAGGACGAAATTATTTTAAGGGGGGAAGAATGTAACGACCCAGATTTTTGGTTGAATTTTTTTAAATATTTAGTATGGTTTTAAATATTGAATTTATAATATAAATGGTATTTTATTGGGTTATCGATTAAATAATCGAAATACGATTTATTTTGATAATTATCGAAATATGAGAACTAAATAATTTAATTCAAAAACAAAACTTAATCAAAACGGTTCAGATGATCAATATATATACTATTTAAATATGAACGATGATAATAGAAATTTATTATTGAAGAAATTATTTATTTTGAATTTAAATTGATTTAATATGGCTATTTTAAATATACGTTCAAATTTAATTGTATAATCTATTTTGTTGAATTCAAATATAGTGTTATAACATTATAACGTCAGTCGATTAATTAAAATAGCGGTTCGCAGTTTAAGTAATAGACCCCGATATTATTTCAGTGGATAAGCACGAGATCAAATCGATATCTATTTAAAATAAAGTGGAAATCTCTTTAAGTAAAATCAAATCAAATTAAAATATATTAATCAAATCTTTTAAATATATTTGCCATGTACTCAGGCCTACATCTTTTAATGGCCACTGTACTGATGTCGCCTCCAATCCTCTATATAACACAGCCGATAGCCTTTAATTCTCTCATTCATCAAAACACAAAATCAATTGAAAGCACCATCACGATTTAACGAGTGAATTCCTGGAGCTCGACCCAACAACGGAGGCGCTCGCGAATAGGGAAGGGGAGCGACTCGTATAGCTAGGGTTCAAAATCTGGGGTCTTCGATCGGCAATTGGCTCGGCGTTCTGGCAAGACGGCAACATCGAAGGGTTCGACTAAGGTAGGAGGCGCGACATTTGGGTTTAGGGTTCGAATGGGGTCATCGCGAGTTCAGAAGGGGATTGATTTCGAACTGATGGGTGATGCGCGATCTTAAACTATGAAATCATTGTTTTGATCGACAGTGGGTAGTCGGAGAATTTTTGAGTGCTATGGGGTTGCGTTTTGAGGCAGTAGGTGTTGAAGGTCGATTGATCAAGGATCAGGGTAGATGATGGCGGTGGTCTGGAGTATGAATGGAGGACCAATGGAGTGAGGCTGTTGGGGTGTTGAGTCGAGGTGTTGGTCTGAGGTGATGCGTGTGAGGAGAGGTTCGAAGTTACAGGGATAGTGGTTCGCAACAATCAAGGTCATTTGGGGAAGATTGCGATTAACAGTAAAAGGAGAAATCGATCTAACATGAGATATTATCGGGTGGAAGCAAGCGAGAAATGCGTAGCTCAAGAATACATAATTCAGCATTTAAGGAATTGAAATCAGAATGGATCACAAAATAAAACACTGGTGAGTAAATCTCACTCACCTTATTTAAAAAAAAAAATATTTGTTAAAATTAATTATTGTTGCTTGTTTGAATGCTGTTTGGTTAATTTAAATATATTAGTTATTTAGGGTTGACTATTATATATATATATTGGGTTGATGATTGGTTGGATTCCCGCAGTATCATTAGCGAATGCCCGCAGTATCATTAGCGGATGACCCTATGCCTACGTATATAAGTGGATCCCCTTTTATACTGCGATATCCTGCCACGAAGCAGGATGGGTATTATTTCTGTTGACTAACGTCTGTGAATGCAGGAAAACAGGTTGGAGGAATCCAGCTGGATTCCTCAAAAATATATTATATGTTTGTTGTTTGCTTGATTTCATATATATTCATATATGGCGTGTTAAAAACCAAATGATTGAAAATTTGATGATTGGATTGTTTTATATATCACTAGGCCCAAATATTGATATTTAAAAATATCATGGAAAGGAATTTTGCAGATTTAAAAGGAAATTCTATTTTTTTCTAAAATAGAATTTGAAATTTCAAATGAGGAATTCAAACAGAATTTGAATATGAGAAATTCAAATAAAATTTTAAATATGAGAAATTCAATGGAATTTGAATATAGAAAATGCAAAAAGAATTTCCAAAATAAGATTTTTGTTTTAAATGGATTTTGAAATAGGCTTGTTTAAATAAAACAGGGAAATTTATAAATATAATGAATAAATTATCAAGAGATAAATTGAATATTTTAATTCAAAGGGATTTAAATATGGTATTTGAATTCAAAAGGCATTGAAATAGAATTTGAATTTAAAGGAATTCAAATGGATTTGAATAAAGAAAGTTCAAATGAAAATTAAAGTATATAATTTGAAAACAGAAGAGAAAGGGAGTTAAATATAGGAATTTAAGTAGAATTTGAATAAAGGAAATTCAAATAGAAAGTGAATATAGAATTTGAATGGAGTTTGAATATAGAAATTTAAACTATAGGATTTGAATAGAGAATTCAAACATAGAATTTGGATATAGGAATGTAAATATAATTTGAATAAGGGAATTTGAAATAGAATTTGAATAAGAGGATTTAAATAGAATTTGAATAATAGAATTAAAAAGGGGTTTGAATATTTGAAATTTCAAATAGAATTAAATCGGAGTTTGAATATTTGAAATTAAAATAGAATAAATATGGAATTTGAATATAGAATTCAAATAGATTGAAGTGAAATTTGAAAATAGAATTTCAAAATAGAATTTCAAATAGAAATTGAATATAAAAAGAAATCAAATGGAATTTAAACTATGGGATTTGAATATTTAATTCAAATGGGGTTCAAATATAGAATTTGAATATAGAGGATTCAAATATAATTGGAAATAGGAATTGAAATAGAATTTCAAAATGGAATTAAAATTTCAAAATAGAATTTCAAAATAGAATTTGAAATAGACATTGAATATAGAACTCAAATAGAGTTGGAATGGAAATTTGAAAATAAAATTCAAATAGAATTGAAATAGATTTGAATATAGAAATTCAAATGAAGTTAGAAAATAGATTTGAATATAGAAATTTAAATGAAGTTGGAAAATAGATTTGAATAGAAATTCAAATAAGGATTGAAAAGAAATTTGAATATAGAATTCAAATAGAAGTGAAATGGAATTCGAATATAGAATTTCAAATGGAAGTGAAATAGATCAGAAATGTTATGTTGAAATGGATTTTGTAACGTCCCGCCTTTTTGCTCAGTTTTCGCCGGTAATTAAACCAACTCGAACCGTTCAAAACGACAAGTAGTTATTTGGCTTATGCGGTTTAAACCGAATTGACACAGAATCACAGAGAACAATAATTGCAGCGGACTAAATTTTCATATAATTATTAGAGTTGTACAAAATTTGCAGCGGAAAATAAATTTGTACATAAAGTTTTGTCGAATAAATTTTTACACTTTGTTGTCGGCCTTTGCGCGCGACCATCTTCACGTCTCCACGTTCTCTCTAGTTTGCGAGCTGAAATCTATAACCTGGAACACTTAGGGCCTGACCCGAGTGTCCCATGCAAAATACACAAAACACCCGAGTCAGGATTAAACTTATTCCAAGTTAGCAAACTTCGATGAACACGTGAATATAATTATTTTAATCCTAACAAAATTTAATAACTCGAGTATCAAGATCCAGTGAACCGCCGAAGTAAAAGAATAAGCACGACAACAATGTATGAACATATATCCATTTCTAGATGGTCGGAAATATATGTAACAGGAGCTATAGCGACCACTTATTGCCAAAACTGAAATTCCATGGGCTAGAAGGGTTTAAACGCGCATGATGGTTCTAAGTAAATTAATTTGAAATGAAGTGAGGTGACAATATATACATGAGTACGGTTATTTTGTACTAAATATAACCCTTTTAGGTGAAATAACCTAGTCGAGTCATATGCATATGTAAATAATAAAACGTGACTGCAAGAAAGAATCAAGATGATACTGCACCGTTAAACATAGGAAGCATGGCAACAGTGTATGCATGTAGCGAGCAAATTTATATTGTGAATATGCATAAGGATCCAACATGCAGACATAGACTTGGCGTACAGTTAGGAAACGCAAACCTGCTTATGCATGGCAACCGAGAGGAAGGGTGATTGCTGTTGCAGAGCAAGATGTGCAGAATCTAAATAACACAACATGTTATGTACCCCATCTAACACATGTGTGTGTAGTGGCATTTAAGTACATGTAATATGGTGTAGTACCTAGTTCGAACATGTGGTGTGGTGACATTTTAAATACATGTAATATCCAAACCCCCATCCTTAAAGCTTATTAATGCACACGTTCCCTTAGCAACGTATTGTACCCAGTTAAATCTGCAACCATAGTCATATGAACCAATCTAACCCTGCTTACTCAACACAAGGTCATTTATACATTATTTAATAAACCTTAGTGCATACATGCGCTTCTAAAGATCATGATAACCGACAGTGGTATGCAGAAAATGTTTGGGTCATACCCCAAAAGAGAAGGACCAGAATGACAGTTTGAACTTGCATGTAGAAGGAATAGACAGGTCCAAAAAGAACAAGGCGGAAACACCAAATAGCAACCAAAATGCAAGGTAAATACATAAAATATGTCAAGATAGATCGAAGTACACACAGTTCAACAATAAATATGGCGACAGCAAAGAGTACTTCGCATATGCAACCAAAATAGCCAACTAACGATAGCAAAACAGTCTAAACCATCATACTCTATGAACCGCGAGGTGAACTAGCTTGAAACAAACTTAATCTGTAAGAATCTTACCTTCGGTCGATGACAAAAGAAGAACAGCAGCAACCCTTGGCCTTAGACGCAACCAAGACGCTGGGGTTGGGTGCTGACGGCGGGACTGGATTCAAAGAAGGGAAGACAACTATTCCGGCAAGCTGCAACTAGCTGGAACTTGTCTCGGTTTTGGCGGTGCAAGATACAGAGGTGGTTCAGGAACCGATGGAGAATGGAGCTCAAGTTCAGACGGGGTTGGCTGCGATTGTCGACTTCGAGGCGCTGGCCAACAGCAGGCCTGGTGGTTGCTGGTGAAGAAAGGCAGCCGCCGACGACTGGTGTGGACGACGCGGTGCGACTTAAGGTAGCGGACGATGGGTCGACGAAGCAACGGATGGATTTTGGTGGAGGGAGCTGCGCCCGATGGTGATGGCCAGCGGAGAGATGACGGTGGCTCCATGGACATTGAACAACTGATTTAGATATTAGGGATTATTTGATTTTTTTTTTTTTTTGGAGTGAGAACTTAATTGAAGTTGGGGATAAGGTAGCTGATAACCAGAGGAGCAAGATAAAGGAAGGACAAGGGACACGCGGTGATGCTTGGCAGCTCCTTAACACACGTGTTCAACGAATTATACAATAGGGACAAGTGTTTCATTATCTCGGCTAAAATGGACAAGTGGTTTACATATTCAGCAAGGGAAAGACAGGTGTACATAAATTGCAGCCAAATGTTTGCTTAAAATTCTCAGTTATGGTTGGACATAAACGTTGGTTGAGCAAAGAACAGGAGTTGAGCGCATGTCACTAGATAAAATAATAGATTGAAAGAGTAGATTGAACAAAGGTTTATAAACAATGTCGCTTTGTTGTTTTTTTTTCATGGTTTAAGTTCAACAACTTATTAACCGATAAATCAAATTAAATCTCTCAATTAGATTACAAGATCCATATCTTAAAGTTAAATTTGTTTTCAAAGTTGATTTTAGTTTCATCGTTAAATCTCAACAACTCAACTTGGTTGTAATAACGTTCGCTTACATAACGTTCATATTTAAAAAAACATTCCAAGGTTTAAATATTCAAATTTACTAATGATGTAACTTCCAACAAAGTGTTCATATAAATTTGCAAAGCATTTTCATTTTAAAGGTTATTACTACGTTCAAAATGATTTAAGCCCAAATTCAATGTTGGAAGCCTCATATAAATACTTACTTCACCGTTAAACCTTAATTTAAATTATATTTTGGACGTCAAACTCATGGGCCGTTACAATCTCCCCCACTTAAAAGCTTTTCGTCCTCGAAAAGGAGAGTTGTAAATTTACCTAAGTAAAAAAATAATACTTATTATCTTTGGCAAACTTGAAAATTACCAAATAGTTCAAAGGAATTCAAACTTCATATAATTGAATTTGTAAACTTTATATATCAAAACTTAAATTTAAACTTAAATCGTTATATTGAAACTGGATAAAGGAAATTTGTACTATATTCCGAAATCATAATTTGCAAAAACATTTGAAAACTCCAAACGATTTCTTCGAATCCCATTTTCATTTTAAATCATTAAAGTACTATACATTTCTTTCATGTAGAATCATACTTCACCTCTGGATTTCAAAACCAAATCGCTTTCAAAAACTTCAAACATACTATGATAAAATCAATATCAATATATATGTTCCATTTCCTCGGGAAGTTTCTCCTCATGGCAAGGTTACTCGGGAACGACCTATCGCATGAAATAGTATATATATATATATGACGTCTCTCCTTTCCCCGGAGCCGACCATCATAAGGACTCAAAAATCCCAAATCACACACACCCTTTCTTTAGTCACGGGTTACCCAATTCCATGGTTCATATCAAATCATTTCATATCCCGAAGGTATAAATCATTTCGCAACAATAATTCGCAAATACTTTCAATCATAATATTGTTGTTTTTCAAAACATTTCAAATATCGGGATTCAAGTCGTCGAAATTTCCTTTGTTTATAAACCACTTCTATAAACCATATCATATCCAAGTAATTGGAAAACAAGTTCAATCAATACGATTTCTTAATATTTTCTCAAATCAAGTAAGCTTTTCAAATTTCCCAACTAAAAACTTCACAAATCATTCATAGAATCGTATAAAAATTCTTTAGATCAAATTTCATATAATCGAATTATTTTCCTTTCAAAACATTAGTTACAAAATAATTCAAGACATATTTGGAAATCCTTTACACAAAAATATAGGACCGTATAATCATTCTCATTTCAAATATCATATCACGCTTGGGAGGTTACATTGTTCAACTAGTCGGAAAAATCTCTCGAAACATTTCTATTTAAAATACCATCACGCTTCCGCTACGCACTCTGATTAAGCATGTTCCACTAGTACTGTTCTACAAACCAATCCCAAAACATTGATTTTAAAACAAAAACCTAAAATTTGAGTTTCAAAGTCCACTTTCTATGGATTTATCAATGCAAAACAAAATGAAGGGTTCAAGAACAAGATTGGACAAACTCAAGCTCGAATAGATCGAAGAGATGATAAGCGACAGATGACGTCAGGTTACAACAACAACGACGAAGATGTATTTATCTAAATTCCACGTCTCTCTTCATATTAATTTATCACAACATTTTATTAAAATTTATCCAAACATTTTCAACATTTATCTACACGGTTTCAAGTATTTCTCGACGTTTAGATCGAAATCATACAGTCATCCCACTTTCGAAACTCGAAAATAAATGTCCGATGATGTGGCCATCATCATCAGAATTATCCTCCAGCGACTAGAATGGGATTCCATATCTATCTAGTATATCTTCGATTTCATATATACGTTAGCTAGGCATATATACAAAATCCGTACATACTTGATAGTCCAATATCGACGTTAATAAAATTCTCGCAACCATTTTCATTACACCTTAAATTCCTTCCAAATCAAAAATTTCTGAATTAACTACATCCCTATATGTATCTTTCATAAAGTTTGGAAACTTTCATTTCAATTATCTTGAAATTTTCAATTTTTTTTCTTTCATTTTCCTTTATAATTTTCGAACACTTAGCGAACGACTTCGAGAACCTTCATCGTAAGGAGCCTAAAGAAGTTTTATTTTTGAAAATATTTCTTTAAAATACTCTATTACCAAATCTTCTTTTAAAAGTACATTATTTTCGAAAATCCTTTCAAAAATATTTATTCTTCGAAATCCGCTGATTCTAATGTCAATTCCATTTTAAACCAGATAAGCCAAGCTTTGTACGAACCAAAGCTCTGATACCAACTGTAACGTCCCGCCTTTTTGCTCAGTTTTCGCCGGTAATTAAACCAACTCGAACCATTCAAAACGACAATTAGTTATTTGGCTTATGCGGTTTAAACCGAATTGACACAGAATCACAGAGCACAATAATTGCAGCGGACTAAAATTTTCATATAATTATCAGAGTTGTACAAAAATTGCAGCGGAAAATAAATTTGTACATAAAGTTTTGTCGATAAAAATTTTACACTTTGTTGTCGGCCTTTGCGCGCGACCATCTTCACGTCTCCACGTTCTTTCCAGTTTGCGAGCTGAAATCTATAACCTGGAACACTTAGGGCCTGACCCGAGTGTCCCATGCAAAATACACAAAACACCCGAGTCAGGATTAAACTTATTTCAAGTTAGCAAACTTCGATGAACACGTGAATATAATTATTTTAATCCTAACAAAATTTAATAACTCGAGTATCAAGATCCAGTGAACCGCCGAAGTAAAAGAATAAGCACGACAACAATGTATGAACATATATCCATTTCTAGATGGTCGGAAATATATGTAACAGGAGCTATATCGACCACTTATTGCCAAAACTGAAATGCCATGGGCTAGAAGGGTTTAAACGCGCATGCTAGTTCTAAGTAAATTAATTTGAAATGAAGTGAGGTGACAATATATACATGAGTATGGTTATTTTGTACTAAATATAACCCTTTTAGGTGAAATAACCTAGTCGAGTCATATGCATATGTAAATAATAAAACGTGACTGCAAGAAAGAATCAAGATGATACTGCACCGTTAAACATAGGAAGCATGGCAACAGCGTATGCATGTAGCGAGAAAATTTATATTGTGAATATGCATAAGGATCCAACATGCAGACATAGACTTGGCGTACAGTTAGGAAACGCAAACCTGCTTATGCATGGCAACCGAGAGGAAGGGTGATTGCTGTTGCAGAGCAAGATGTGCAGACTCTAAATAACACAACATGTAATGTACCCCATCTAACACATGTGTGTGTAGTGGCATTTAAGTACATGTAATATGGTGTAGTACCCAGTTCGAACATGTGGTGTGGTGACATTTTAAATACATGTAATATCCATACCCCCATCCTTAAAGCTTATTAATGCACACATTCCCTTAGCAACGTATTGTACCCAGTTAAATCTGCAACCATAGTCATATGAACCAATCTAACCCTGCTTACTCAACACAAGGTCATTTATACATTATTTAATAAACCTTAGTGCATACATGCGCTTCTAAAGATCATGATAACCGACAGTGGTATGCAGAAAATGTTTGGGTCATACCCCAAAAGAGAAGGACCAGAATGACAGTTTGAACTTGCATGTAGAAGGAATAGACAGGTCCAAAAAGAACAAGGCGGAAACACTAAATAGCAACCAAAATGCAAGGTAAATGCATAAAATATGTCAAGATAGATCGAAGTACACACAGTTCAACAATAAATATGGCGACAGCAAAGAGTACTTCGCATATGCAACCAAAATAGCCAACTAACGATAGCAAAACAGTCTAAACCATCATACTCTATGAACCGCGAGGTGAACTAGCTTGAAACAAACTTAATTTGTAAGAATCTTACCTTCGGTCGATGACAAAAGAAGAACAGCAGCAACCCTTGGCCTTAGACGCAACCAAGACGTTGGGGTTGGGTGCTGACGGCGGGACTGGATTCAAAGAAGGGAAGATAACTATTCTGGCAAGCTGCAACTAGCTGGAACTGGTCTCGGTTTTGGCGGTGCAAGATACAGAGGTGGTTCAGGAACCGATGGAGAACGGAGCTCAAGTTCAGACGGGGTTGGCTGCGATTGTCGACTTCGAGGCGCTGGCCGACAGCATGCCTGGTGGTTGTTGGTGAAGAAATGTAATAACCCGAAAATCTGGGCCAGTTTAAAATTTTTATTTTGGCGATGTTAGCGAATTTTGAAGATTTAAAATGAATTATTTTAAATAATATCGACGAGAAATTTATTTAGAATATAATTCGAACGTATATATTATACGCGTCGTCGATAGAATATAAAATATTTATATATAATTATAAATAGAATTGAAAATGGCGCGGTAGTTCGATAATTCGATTTCAAACTTCAATTGAATGTACCGGGTGCAAAATAATCCGGATTTTAGTGAAACCAAAAACATTAGGATTTGATTGATAATATCTTTCTAACGGATGTAAGAAACTGAGATTTCACTTTAAAAATGGAGAGATATGTCCAGTTGAAAATTCTGAATAGTCGCTGTGGAATTTATATATATTTTATATAATATATAGCCCTTAAAAATAGCCGTTTTGCAAACGACCTCGGATTTCGACGAAACCAGTTTTGTTGGGTCCGTGGTGTCAAGTTATTGCTAGATTTCAAATTTCGTAATTTTCTGAATCAATATGTGAGCGTGGCAAAGGAAAACGCGTTTGACCAGTTTCAGTTGATTTTAATCGACTGGAAATTGGCCATTTTTCAAACGAACTCGGATTTCGACGAAACTAGTTTTGTTAGGACCGTATCGTCAATACGAAGCTAGAAAATATTTTTCTGGGATTTTTCTAGTTAGTATGTGACCCCGGTAATTTGAAATGTACGTTTAGAATTCAATATAAGGATTTAAATTGTAAATTCAACGGAAACTGATTGTACGATCAAACCAGCTTACGACACATATCCCATTGTGTTCGGAATGGGGGTTAAACGCTATGGGCGACAGGCGGTGGGCCTCGTTTAGAGGTCGAAAAATAAAGGTTGCTTTTTACGGAGAAATTGAAATATTAAAATATAAAATTATATATAAATTCTTTCTAAACCCCCCCCAGGCAGTTCATTTCGAATCAAATAAAAGAAAAAAAAAGAAAGAAAGAAAAAAAGGGGAAAAAAACCCCATCGACGTTGACGCCGCCCTCCCTGGCACCACCGCCTCCACTCGCCCCCCCGTTCATCTCCTCCCCCTCGCGACCCAACCCGCTCCCTCACCGACGAACCCCAAAGCGCCATCGTTCGCGCCCAATTTCAGAACCCTAGGCGAGCTCGAGTTCGGCCATCCTCTCGGCGGTGGTGGCTCTGGCATGGCCCGACGTGATGGCGACCTTGGATGGATGAACGGCGACTAGAGGTCAGTGCGATGGGGAGCCCTAGGATTCAAGCAAGTTGCGTCTTCTCTGGAGCGCATTACAGAGCATCGAATAGAAGGTAATTTTATTTTTAATTTTATTCTGTAAAACTGATTTTTTTTTTATAAGTATTAAAACTGTTTTTTTTATTTATTTTTAAAACTGAATTTTCTTTAGTTTAAAAACTGTTTTTTTTATTTATGTTGTAAAGTGATAAAAATATGATTTTTATATTTTTAAAGTATTAAAAATATAATCTTTACTATATAGAAATATTAAAAATATGATTTTTATATTTTTAAAGTATTAAAAATATAATCTTTATAGGATAGAGAATATAAAAATATCATCTTTGTATATGTAGCGAAATAAAAATCTGATTTTTATTACGTTGAGATAAAGTGGTAATTTTTATAAAGGCGAAAACTTTATTTTTATAAAGGCGAAAACTTTATTTTTATAAAGGCGAAAACTTTATTTTTGAAAAGGCTAAATCTTTATTTTAGAAAAGGCGAAATCTTTATGTGGAAAATAGCGTGATAAAAATATAACTTTTATCTATTTGACATAGCGATAGAAAAAGTCGATTTTTATATATTGAACTTCGATAGAAAAATAGAATTTTTATATATTGAACTTCGATAGAAAGTCAATTTTTATATATTGAACTTCGATAGAAAAATAGAATTTTTATATATTGAACTTCGATAGAAAAATAGTATTTTTATATATTGAAAGTCGAAGTAAAAATCATATTTTTATATATTGAAAGTCGTAGTAAAAATTCGATTTTTATATATTGAATAGCGATCGAAAAATAGAATTTTTATATATTGAACTTCGAAATAAAAATTCGATTTTTATATATTGAATAGCGAAGTAAAAATCATATTTTTATATATTGAAAGTCGAAGTAAAAATCATATTTTTATATATTGAAAGTCGTAGTAAAAATTCGATTTTTATATATTGAATAACATAGTAAAAATTCGATTTTTACACATGTAGAGAATACGGGCGAAAGCGACAAAAAGGCGAAACGACGAAGACTTCTGCAAAAGAAGTGCCATGGAGCTAGGATAGCTATATGTGAGAACTTCTCACCTTTCAATTTAATTTTTCTAGTTATATATATACTAGGATGCAGACGGTGCTTAGTAGCACCCGACACAATCGTCCACAGACCATGGACTTGTTTGTTTGACTGTTTGGTGATTGATTGCGATATTGGTTTAAATGTGGTTTGTGGTGTGAAAAATCGAATCGATAAATTGATTAGGATTAGACGTGCGCCGTTATAAGGCGAAGGAGTAAGGCTAGGTTAGACCCTTACTCCAAATTTTGTGGTTTGCATAACGAAAGTGAATTGGATTGATGTGTGAATGGCGTGGGCCTTCACTAGACCGGGGATAAGGCTGGGCCTTGTCCCGTTTCTAGTATCGTGCCGTTATGCCGCCGAAATTTTCTAAAATATCTTAGAAAAATAAAAATATCATTTTATTTAAAGAATGAACTGAATAGATATTCATATGTTAAAATAAAATGTTTTATCGTTAAAAATATAATTTTTAACATGAAGTGAATAAAATAAAATATTCATTTACAAACCGAACGGTTTGTTTATGTACACTGATTTGACTGACATTGATTGGGACGATAAATTTTACACGTCGTCCAGCTGCACGAATAAAATCTGTGTTTGATTGTTTGAAACCCTACACGGGTGTTGGGATGAAATTTAAAGTTCACTCATCCTAACTGATTAAATATGTCGATCGATTGATTGACAGGCTGTTATAAGCGTTGGATATCTATATTTGATGCTTATACAGTGTAGTGCACTTTGGTTGATGGTTGATTATTTTTCAATGCTATTATATACATGTGATGTATGAAAATCCATATAATTAACATTATATGGTAATTGATTGGGCCTCATTCCAATTTGAAAAATAAAGAATATATAAAATAAGGTTCATGTGTTGACTATACTCATCCGTTGATATTAGTCATGGGTTGAACGAATTATTTTTATAATAAAATTTACATCTTTATCAATATAAAATAAGGTTCATGTGTTGACTATACTCATCCGTTGATATTAGTCATGGGTTGAACGAATTATTTTTATAATAAAATTTACATCTTTATCAATATAAAATAAGGTTCATGTGTTGACTATACTCATCCGTTGATATTAGTCATGGGTTGAACGAATTATTTTTATAATAAAATTTACATCTTTATCAATATAAAATAAGGTTCATGTGTTGACTGTACTCATCCGTTGAGATTAGTCATGTGTTGAACGAAATATTTTCACCAAAAATAGTCACACATGGACGGTACTCATTCGTTGAGATTAGTCGTGTGTTGACAAAAAGAAATATTTGAAACAGAATATATAAAGCCGTGTTGAATAGTGATGCGCCATTTTGACGCGAACGATATTTATATCGATTTTAACGATTTCGAAATGAATTGAATATATAACGATTTCGAAATGAATTGAATATATAACGATTTCGAAATGAATTGAATATATAACGATTTCGAAATGAATTGAATATATAACGATTTCGAAATGAATTGAATATATAACGATTTCGAAATGAATTGAATATATAACGATTTCGATTTGAATTGAATATAAAACGATTTCGAATTGAATGGAATAGAAAACCAATTTGATTTCAAATTGAATGTATAATGAACTTGATTCAAATAGAAACCGAAACGAATTTAATTTGAATAGAAAATGAATTTGAATCGAATAGAAAACCAATTTGAATTGAATTGAATTGAATTGAAAAACGAATTCGAATTGAATTTAAAATGAAGTGAAATGAATTCAAATTAAATTGAAATTTGAATTGAATAGAAATGAATTTTAAAACGAATTTATAAAGAAGAATTCAATTTTGATTTGAATTGAAATAGAAGTTGACTTTGCTTTTGAAACGAATTCAAAACTAATTATATAATTCGTTTTAAATAAAAATCGACGAAATATATATTATATATATTATATATATAATATAATGGCCTGAAATAGAACGCGCCGCGCCGCGGCAGTTCGTAAATTTCGACCATTTATTTCAAACGGACATTACGGGAGATCCGACCGTCGGATTCTCCTAAAACCGGAACCGTTGGGTTCGTATCGAAAAGAGCTTTCTAACGAATATTAGAAATTTGAAATCTAACGGTTGGATTTGGAGATACGTCCAAATCAAATTCGAAAAAGGTCGCTATAAGTGCAGTTCGATGGCCGTTGTTGGAAATCGACTGCACGGGCCTCGATAAAATTATTAAAAATAGTAATAATTTGTATAAAATCATAAGAAATGATTTGGGAAAATTTGGGATGAAAAACTCCACATTTGAAAAGATAAAAATGGTTTTTATCGAAATGCACTAGTTTGAACTAAATTTGAAACCCAATTGATTCTAATAAATAAATTAGATTTAAAAGGGGTTTTAAATAATCGGGATTTCTAATATATTTGATTGGATTTGAAATGGGTTTATCGTGAACTGTGTTTTAAATAACACTAGTTCTTTAACCCGATAATAAATAGAATGTGATTTGGGTTTATCGTGAACTGTGTTTTAAATAACACCTAGTTCTTTAACCCAGTAAAAGGAGTTTTAACGAATCTGCAATTAGATTGAAATGTGAATTCGTAATCTAAATTTCCAAATTTAGAAAATGAACGAGAATGGAGTATTACCAGTTTTGCTCCAAAGCGATAGTTAAATCTTTAATTAGATTTGAACGTGAAATGGTAATTAATTTTACCGATAACACCACGGTGTTAGATATGGAGTATTACCAGTTTTGCTTCATGGGATGAATAGGTTGGGATTGGGAAATAAAATAAATAATTACTTCGTTACGGTTCGCTAATCTCGACTAGTTGGGAAAACCATAATTTGGTTTTAAAAGACATCCAAAGGAAGATTACAGGATAAATTTTAAAGAATTTATCTTGGATAAAATTAATGGGAACATTTCCCAAAGAATGTGAAATTTAGAAACTAGCTGTAGGTTGGCTAAGAAGAATGGTTTCCTGGGTATTGATCTGATGTTGGTTTCGGCCTTCGGGGTTAATGTTTGGGAAATTGTTCTCTTGCTAATTTGCGGTTAGTGACTAATGAATTGGAATGAGGCGTATGTTGTGTTTGTGTAACATTTGTTTTCAATATACGCGGGTTATTCGGAAAGACCGGGTTTACACCCATTCTGAATAACCGATTCGACGATAAGTCGAAGATGAAGACGGTGGTCGAAGACCGGAAGTTTTCACATCGTTTGGGTAATTACTGACGATCCTGATTGGGCAGTACACCCAAGAGGATGGAAATAGTTGGTGGTCGTCCAGACGTACTTGGAGATGGATGGATATGCGAGGAAAGTGCCTCCGGTTTCGTTCAGACCCAGAACGGACTTGTAAATGGATTGTGTGTCTGACATTGGATTTTATTCTGTGTTGATTGATTTCTGTTAAATATATATCTGTTTGGCGGCGGAGAATTTATTCTCTTGCTTAACGCCCTTCTCTGAGACGTACGAGCTTAGAGGTTATATATCGATAGATATCAATCGCATGGCATGAATTGCCTGTGTGGCACGCTAAGATGCAATGATCAAGGCTTCTGTTGAAAAGCAAAGTCTTGTGGTTGATGATCAAAGCACGCCTACGTGGCAGCTTTGTGTATAACGTGTATTCGCGAGCCTCACACCTCGGTATGAGTTAAAAACGGGATTCGGACCGCTGGGAGAGCACGACGTTTCTTTCTAGCTTTGGTGGTGTCAGTGACTTACCAGCCCTGACATATATATACTTTTCACCTTTGTGGTTGTTGGAATGAGGCGCCTCGATTATAGGTCTGTAAGGACCGGGAAACGCGTGTTCAGGCATAATTAATCCTCTAACGTAAGTGAGGACCGGCCCAGCCGCATCCAGGGTTACCCAGTGTGCGTAATCCTGAGGCATTTGCTAGAGTGTCTCGAACGCGGAGAGGAGCTTGCCCCTTGCCTCGACTCATGACGGAATCCAATTTCCAATACGTGTATTTCGGCTTTATTTGTAGAGCCTAGTATGGCGACATAGTAGCATGGGATACTATGTCGTCTATGATTTATATTTATGATTGAAATGTTTTGACACTATACACTTATTATAGTATCAAATGATTTGTTTTAAGCGTACCAAGCATGTTTGGCTATTATAAGGGAAAACCATATCCCCCGGCTTGTGTTGCATTGTATGATAGGACCTGGGTCTTATAATAGCTTCATTTTTCGAAAAAGCATTGTGTTGTTTATTGATATGCACTGGTATTCTTGGGAGGAAACCCGTTCCGTGTTATGCGGCGTGGTCCCTTGAATTACTTTCTTTTAAAATAAAGTTTTAAATAACTGTTTTAGTTCTCACACCAGTCACATGACTGACCTGGAGTTTATTGTTTTAACCTAAACTCTGGGTGCCCCTATTTTCCGCACGGGCAGCTAGTAGTTTTGGTTTTGCAGATTTATATTCACAGGATCCTGGTTTACAGCTGGAATGATATCCGGAAAGCTCTGTATCCGTATATCACCTTCAGTTGTGCTTTATATTATTTTTCCGCTGCTATGTATTTAAATGTAATTTAAATCTCTGATATTTCTGTGTAATATTTATTCATTTATACTCTGTATATTCTTGTAATCTGATGCATTGTTGTAATATACAATGAAATGTTCTTCTGTTTGTGTTCTGGTTTGTCCTGTTCTCAACGTTCAGGGATTTCGAACGGTCTAGATCGGTTTAACGACTGATTCAGATCGAGCGAAATTCCAGGCCGTCACATTTGGTATCAGAGCTTTGGTTTACAGAGCTCGAGAACAAGACACATTAGAACCATACGAAAGAATTCATCAGATATTGGATTAGTAATATCCAATTAGAATGACTCGTTAGAGATAGGATCAGTAGTATCCTAGAACGAGTGTGAAGAGTATATTTCCAAATAAAAACAATTTTGTTTTGAAAATTTAAACCATTTTAAACGTATTTGATTATTTATTTATTTTGAATATGGACAATCGAGTATATAAAGGTTTTGTATATACGCGTCATGAACGTATATTCGAAGTTTTAATATACTGGATAGATATAGAATCACATTCTAGTCGCCCGGACCTGATTCTGATGATTGACGCGTCATCATTAGTAATTAGTTTCGTGTTTCAAAGGTGTGCTTTCTATATGTTTCCATTAGACTGGTGTGAGAACCAAAACTTATATATAGTTAGAACACATTGTTGTGAATTGGCATCAAAAACATGATTTTCTTTATATATAGATATCCAAATTATGAATTTGAAACTCTAATTCACTAATTGATTGATGTTTGTGTTGTTTGTTTATTTGTTTGCTAATTTTGAACCATTTATGCCTAATTGAACCAAATATTGAACTGTATTGAAAATTGGTCGCATTTGCTTGCATATACATATATATCATTGAACAGGTCATAGCAAGGAGGCTAGAGCAGAGAATAAAATTTGTTTGCCCGACAAATAGGTACATGTTTACTACATAATTTACTGTTTTGTTTGGGTGATGATGATTTTATGAGCCTATTGGCTAGCCGCTTGGCTTTTTCTTTTTCTTTTTGAGATCTGAAGGACCGGGGAAGCTATTTGAAATTCCCCGATGCTCCCGGTGCAGGGGAGGTTATGGCGAAATTTTTCGAAAATTTAGGGTGTTAGCCAAATTTTTGAAATTTTGGAAATTCTCAGAAACTAAAGAGTTGGAGAATGTAAGCCGGATCGAACATAGTGTTGAATAATCAAACCACTTTCGACTTTGTTCCTTTTCGGGGACGAAAAGTTTTAAGTGGGGGAGATTGTAATAACCCGAAAATCTGGGCCACTTTAAAATTTTTATTTTGGCGATGTTAGCGAATTTTGAAGATTTAAAATGAATTATTTTAAATAATATCGACGAGAAATTTATTTAGAATATAATTCGAACGTATATATTATACGCGTCGTCGATAGAATATAAAATATTTATATATAATTATAAATAGAATTGAAAATGGCGCGGTAGTTCGATAAATCGATTTCAAACTTCAATTGAATGTACCGGGTGCAAAACAATCCGGATTTTAGTGAAACCAAAAACATTAGGATCTGATTGATAATATCTTTCTAACGGATGTGAGAAACTGAGATTTCACTTTAAAAATGGAGAGATATGTCCAGTTGAAAATTCTGAATAGTCGCTGTGGAATTTATATATATTTTATATAATATATAGCCCTTAAAAATAGCCGTTTTGCAAACGACCTCGGATTTCGACGAAACCAGTTTTGTTGGGTCCGTGGTGTCAAGTTATTGCTAGATTTCAAATTTCGTAATTTTCTGAATCAATATGTGAGCGTGGCAAAGGAAAACGCGTTTGACCAGTTTCAGTTGATTTTAATCGACTGGAAATTGGCCATTTTTCAAACGAACTCGGATTTCGACGAAACTAGTTTTGTTAGGACCGTATCGTCAATACGAAGCTAGAAAATATTTTTCTGGGATTTTTCTAGTTAGTATGTGACCCCGGTAATTTGAAATGTACGTTTAGAATTCAATATAAGGATTTAAATTGTAAATTCAACGGAAACTGATTGTAACGATCAAACCAGCTTACGACACATATCCCATTGTGTTCGGAATGGGGGTTAAACGCTATGGGCGACAGGCGGTGGGCCTCGTTTAGAGGTCGAAAAATAAAGGTTGCTTTTTACGGAGAAATTGAAATATTAAAATATAAAATTATATATAAATTCTTTCTAAACCCCCCCCCCCCCCCCAGGCAGTTCATTTCGAATCAAATAAAAGAAAAAAAAAAGAAAGAAAGAAAAAAAGGGGAAAAAAAACCCCATCGACGTTGACGCCGCCCTCCCTGGCACCACCGCCTCCACTCGCCCCCCCGTTCATCTCCTCCCCCTCGCGACCCAACCCGCTCCCTCACCGACGAACCCCAAAGCGCCATCGTTCGCGCCCAATTTCAGAACCCTAGGCGAGCTCGAGTTCGGCCATCCTCTCGGCGGTGGTGGCTCTGGCATGGCCCGACATGATGGCGACCTTGGATGGATGAACGGCGACTAGAGGTCAGTGCGATGGGGAGCCCTAGGATTCAAGCAAGTTGCGTCTTCTCTGGAGCGCATTACAGAGCATCGAATAGAAAGTAATTTTATTTTTAATTTTATTCTGTAAAACTGATTTTTTTTTATAAGTATTAAAACTGTTTTTTTTATTTATTTTTAAAACTGAATTTTCTTTAGTTTAAAAACTGTTTTTTTTATTTATGTTGTAAAGTGATAAAAATATGATTTTTATATTTTTAAAGTATTAAAAATATAATCTTTACTATATAGAAATATTAAAAATATGATTTTTATATTTTTAAAGTATTAAAAATATAATCTTTATAGGATAGAGAATATAAAAATATCATCTTTGTATATGTAGCGAAATAAAAATCTGATTTTTATTACGTTGAGATAAAGTGGTAATTTTTATAAAGGCGAAAACTTTATTTTTATAAAGGCGAAAACTTTATTTTTATAAAGGCGAAAACTTTATTTTTGAAAAGGCTAAATCTTTATTTTAGAAAAGGCGAAATCTTTATGTGGAAAATAGCGTGATAAAAATATAACTTTTATCTATTTGACATAGCGATAGAAAAAGTCGATTTTTATATATTGAACTTCGATAGAAAAATAGAATTTTTATATATTGAACTTCGATAGAAAGTCAATTTTTATATATTGAACTTCGATAGAAAAATAGAATTTTTATATATTGAACTTCGATAGAAAAATAGTATTTTTATATATTGAAAGTCGAAGTAAAAATCATATTTTTATATATTGAAAGTCGTAGTAAAAATTCGATTTTTATATATTGAATAGCGATCGAAAAATAGAATTTTTATATATTGAACTTCGAAATAAAAATTCGATTTTTATATATTGAATAGCGAAGTAAAAATCATATTTTTATATATTGAAAGTCGAAGTAAAAATCATATTTTTATATATTGAAAGTCGTAGTAAAAATTCGATTTTTATATATTGAATAACATAGTAAAAATTCGATTTTTACACATGTAGAGAATACGGGCGAAAGCGACAAAAAGGCGAAACGACGAAGACTTCTGCAAAAGAAGTGCCATGGAGCTAGGATAGCTATATGTGAGAACTTCTCACCTTTCAATTTAATTTTTCTAGTTATATATATACTAGGATGCAGACGGTGCTTAGTAGCACCCGACACAATCGTCCACAGACCATGGACTTGTTTGTTTGACTGTTTGGTGATTGATTGCGATATTGGTTTGAATGTGGTTTGTGGTGTGAAAAATCGAATCGATAAATTGATTAGGATTAGACGTGCGCCGTTATAAGGCGAAGGAGTAAGGCTAGGTTAGACGCTTACTCCAAATTTTGTGGTTTGCATAACGAAAGTGAATTGGATTGATGTGTGAATGGCGTGGGCCTTCACTAGACCGGGGATAAGGCTGGGCCTTGTCCCGTTTCTAGTATCGTGCCGTTATGCCGCCGAAATTTTCTAAAATATCTTAGAAAAATAAAAATATCATTTTATTTAAAGAATGAACTGAATAGATATTCATATGTTAAAATAAAATGTTTTATCGTTAAAAATATAATTTTTAACATGAAGTGAATAAAATAAAATATTCATTTACAAACCGAACGGTTTGTTTATGTACACTGATTTGACTGACATTGATTGGGACGATAAATTTTACACGTCGTCCAGCTGCACGAATAAAATCTGTGTTTGATTGTTTGAAACCCTACACGGGTGTTGGGATGAAATTTAAAGTTCACTCATCCTAACTGATTAAATATGTCGATCGATTGATTGACAGGCTGTTATAAGCGTTGGATATCTATATTTGATGCTTATACAGTGTAGTGCACTTTGGTTGATGGTTGATTATTTTTCAATGCTATTATATACATGTGATGTATGAAAATCCATATAATTAACATTATATGGTAATTGATTGGGCCTCATTCCAATTTGAAAAATAAAGAATATATAAAATAAGGTTCATGTGTTGACTATACTCATCCGTTGATATTAGTCATGGGTTGAACGAATTATTTTTATAATAAAATTTACATCTTTATCAATATAAAATAAGGTTCATGTGTTGACTATACTCATCCGTTGATATTAGTCATGGGTTGAACGAATTATTTTTATAATAAAATTTACATCTTTATCAATATAAAATAAGGTTCATGTGTTGACTATACTCATCCGTTGATATTAGTCATGGGTTGAACGAATTATTTTTATAATAAAATTTACATCTTTATCAATATAAAATAAGGTTCATGTGTTGACTGTACTCATCCGTTGAGATTAGTCATGTGTTGAACGAAATATTTTCACCAAAAATAGTCACACATGGACGGTACTCATTCGTTGAGATTAGTCGTGTGTTGACAAAAAGAAATATTTGAAACAGAATATATAAAGCCGTGTTGTATAGTGATGCGCCATTTTGACGCGAACGATATTTATATCGATTTTAACGATTTCGAAATGAATTGAATATATAACGATTTCGAAATGAATTGAATATATAACGATTTCGAAATGAATTGAATATATAACGATTTCGAAATGAATTGAATATATAACGATTTCGAAATGAATTGAATATATAACGATTTCGAAATGAATTGAATATATAACGATTTCGAAATGAATTGAATATATAACGATTTCGATTTGAATTGAATATAAAACGATTTCGAATTGAATGGAATAGAAAACCAATTTGATTTCAAATTGAATGTATAATGAACTTGATTCAAATAGAAACCGAAACGAATTTAATTTGAATAGAAAATGAATTTGAATCGAATAGAAAACCAATTTGAATTGAATTGAATTGAATTGAAAAACGAATTCGAATTGAATTTAAAATGAAGTGAAATGAATTCAAATTAAATTGAAATTTGAATTGAATAGAAATGAATTTTAAAACGAATTTATAAAGAAGAATTCAATTTTGATTTGAATTGAAATAGAAGTTGACTTTGCTTTTGAAACGAATTCAAAACTAATTATATAATTCGTTTTAAATAAAAATCGATGAAATATATATTATATATATATTATATATATAATATAATGGCCTGAAATAGAACGCGCCGCGCCGCGGCAGTTCGTAAATTTCGACCATTTATTTCAAACGGACATTACGGGAGATCCGACCGTCGGATTCTCCTAAAACCGGAACCGTTGGGTTCGTATCGAAAAGAGCTTTCTAACGAATATTAGAAATTTGAAATCTAACGGTTGGATTTGGAGATACGTCCAAATCAAATTCGAAAAAGGTCGCTATAAGTGCAGTTCGATGGCCGTTGTTGGAAATCGACTGCACGGGCCTCGATAAAATTATTAAAAATAGTAATAATTTGTATAAAATCATAAGAAATGATTTGGGAAAATTTGGGATGAAAAACTCCACATTTGAAAAGATAAAAATGGTTTTTATCGAAATGCACTAGTTTGAACTAAATTTGAAACCCAATTGATTCTAATAAATAAATTAGATTTAAAAGGGGTTTTAAATAATCGGGATTTCTAGTATATTTGATTGGATTTGAAATGGGTTTATCGTGAACTGTGTTTTAAATAACACTAGTTCTTTAACCCGATAATAAATAGAATGTGATTTGGGTTTATCGTGAACTATGTTTTAAATAACACCTAGTTCTTTAACCCAGTAAAAGGAGTTTTAACGAATCTGCAATTAGATTGAAATGTGAATTCGTAATCTAAATTTCCAAATTTAGAAAATGAACGAGAATGGAGTATTACCAGTTTTGCTCCAAAGCGATAGTTAAATCTTTAATTAGATTTGAACGTGAAATGGTAATTAATTTTACCGATAACACCACGGTGTTAGATATGGAGTATTACCAGTTTTGCTTCATGGGATGAATAGGTTGGGATTGGGAAATAAAATAAATAATTACTTCGTTACGGTTCGCTAATCTCGACTAGTTGGGAAAACCATAATTTGGTTTTAAAAGACATCCAAAGGAAGATTACAGGATAAATTTTAAAGAATTTATCTTGGATAAAATTAATGGGAACATTTCCCAAAGAATGTGAAATTTAGAAACTAGCTGTAGGTTGGCTAAGAAGAATGGTTTCCTGGGTATTGATCTGATGTTGGTTTCGGCCTTCGGGGTTAATGTTTGGGAAATTGTTCTCTTGCTAATTTGCGGTTAGTGACTAATGAATTGGAATGAGGCGTATGTTGTGTTTGTGTAACATTTGTTTTCAATATACGCGGGTTATTCGGAAAGACCGGGTTTACACCCATTCTGAATAACCGATTCGACGATAAGTCGAAGATGAAGACGGTGGTCGAAGACCGGAAGTTTTCACATCGTTTGGGTAATTACTGACGATCCTGATTGGGCAGTACACCCAAGAGGATGGAAATAGTTGGTGGTCGTCCAGACGTACTTGGAGATGGATGGATATGCGAGGAAAGTGCCTCCGGTTTCGTTCAGACCCAGAACGGACTTGTAAATGGATTGTGTGTCTGACATTGGATTTTATTCTGTGTTGATTGATTTCTGTTAAATATATATCTGTTTGGCGGCGGAGAATTTATTCTCTTGCTTAACGCCCTTCTCTGAGACGTACGAGCTTAGAGGTTATATATCGATAGATATCAATCGCATGGCATGAATTGCCTGTGTGGCACGCTAAGATGCAATGATCAAGGCTTCTGTTGAAAAGCAAAGTCTTGTGGTTGATGATCAAAGCACGCCTACGTGGCAGCTTTGTGTATAACGTGTATTCGCGAGCCTCACACCTCAGTATGAGTTAAAAACGGGATACGGACCGCTGGGAGAGCACGACGTTTCTTTCTAGCTTTGGTGGTGTCAGTGACTTACCAGCCCTGACATATATATACTTTTCACCTTTGTGGTTGTTGGAATGAGGCGCCTCGATTATAGGTCTGTAAGGACCGGGAAACGCGTGTTCAGGCATAATTAATCCTCTAACGTAAGTGAGGACCGGCCCAGCCGCATCCAGGGTTACCCAGTGTGCGTAATCCTGAGGCATTTGCTAGAGTGTCTCGAACGCGGAGAGGAGCTTGCCCCTTGCCTCGACTCATGACGGAATCCAATTTCCAATACGTGTATTTCGGCTTTATTTGTAGAGCCTAGTATGGCGACATAGTAGCATGGGATACTATGCCGTCTATGATTTATATTTATGATTGAAATGTTTTGACACTATACACTTATTATAGTATCAAATGATTTGTTTTAAACGTACCAAGCATGTTTGGCTATTATAAGGGAAAACCCTATCCCCCGGCTTGTGTTGCATTGTATGATAGGACATGGGTCTTATAATAGCTTCATTTTTCGAAAAAGCATTGCGTTGTTTATTGATATGCACTGGTATTCTTGGGAGGAAACCCGTTCCGTGTTATGCGGCGTGGTCCCTTGAATTACTTTCTTTTAAAATAAAGTTTTAAATAACTGTTTTAGTTCTCACACCAGTCACATGACTGACCTGGAGTTTATTGTTTTAACCTAAACTCTGGGTGCCCCTATTTTCCGCACGGGCAGCTAGTAGTTTTGGTTTTGCAGATTTATATTCACAGGAACCTGGTTTACAGCTGGAATGATATCCGGAAAGCTCTGTATCCGTATATCACCTTCAGTTGTGCTTTATATTATTTTTCCGCTGCTATGTATTTAAATGTAATTTAAATCTCTGATATTTCTGTGTAATATTTATTCATTTATACTCTGTATATTCTTGTAATCTGATGCATTGTTGTAATATACAATGAAATGTTCTTCTGTTTGTGTTCTGGTTTGTCCTGTTCTCAACGTTCAGGGATTTCAAACGGTCTAGATCGGTTTAACGACTGATTCAGATCGAGCGAAATTCCAGGCCGTCACAAGAAAGGCAGCCGCCGGCGACTGGTGTGGACGACGCGGTGCGACTTAAGGTGGCGGACGATGGGTCGATGAAGCAACAGATGGATTTTGGTGGAGGGAGCTGCGCCCGATGGTGATGGCCAGCGGAGAGATGACGGTGGCTCCATGGACATTGAACAACTGATTTAGATATTAGGGATTATTTGATTTTTTTTTTTTGGAGTGAGAACTTAATGGGAGTTGGGGATAAGGTAGCTGATAACCAGAGGAGCAAGATGAAGGAAGGACAAGGGACACGCGGTGATGCTTGGCAGCTCCTTAACACACGTGTTCAACGAATTATACAATAGGGACAAGTGTTTCATTATCTCGGCTAAAATGGACAAGTGGTTTACATATTCAGCAAGGGAAAGACAGGTGTACATAAATTGCAGCCAAATGTTTGCTTAAAATTCTTAGTTATGGTTGAACATAAACGTTGGTTGAGCAAAGAACGGGAGTTGAGCGCATGTCACTAGATAAAAGAATAGATTGAAAGAGTAGATTGAACAAAGGTTTATAAACAATGTCGCTTTGTTGTTTTTTTTTCATGGTTTAAGTTCAACAACTTATTAACCGATAAATCAAATTAAATCTCTCAATTAGATTACAAGATCCATATCTTAAAGTTAAATTTGTTTTCAAAGTTGATTTTAGTTTCATCGTTAAATCTCAACAACTCAACTTGGTTGTAATAACGTTCGCTTACATAACGTTCATATTTAAAAAAACATTCCAAGGTTTAAATATTCAAATTTACTAATGATGTAACTTCCAACAAAGCGTTCATATAAATTTGCAAAGCATTTTCATTTTAAAGGTGATTACTACGTTCAAAATGATTTAAGCCCAAATTCAATGTTGGAAGCCTCATATAAATACTTATTTCACCGTTAAACCTTAATTTAAATTATATTTTGGACGTCAAACTCATGGGCCGTTACAGATTTGATATATATTAAATATATTAAAATGGAGTTGAATTCATTTGAACGAAGTTAAAACGTATATTTATAAATATAATTAAAACGAGCTCGCCGCAGCGCTGCAGTTCGTAAATTGGCGATTCGAACTTCAATTGAGTATACAGAACTCAATTGAAATCGGAATTCTTTGAAACAAGAAACGCCAGGACCGATTTGATAATAGTTTTCTAATGGAGGAGAAAAATCTGGATTTCGTCAAATAGATTTTGAGTTATATCAAAATCAAATTTTCAGAAAAGCAGCGCCAGAACCATTATAAAACCATAACGGTTTATTTAAATAAATTAAAGGACTTTAAGCGAATAAGATTCAATTTTCTATTTAGAAAAATCCAGATTTGAGCTATAAAATATATCGGAACTCAAGTAGAGTAATGAGTTGATTTTTTTGAAACAGAAATCAGATTTTTGATTATTGAATAGAATTAACTAATTTGAATAGTAATTAGTTAATGGGATTTTGAATTAATATTGGGCTTTGAAGAGTTGAATTCGATTTGAAAATTTATATTCGAAATCGAAAAAGAACTAGAATTGAAATTGAAATTCAATTTGGTTATGAGCAAGTTAAATATTTTATTTGAATATGTTATGTTCAAACAAAGAAGTGGAATAGGCAAAATAGCTAATTAAAGAATAAATGAGCGAAACTGAATTCGAACGATTGGATTAAGTTGAATTGAATTGAAATAGGTGAACATGTGTTAGACAGGTATGGGATGGAGTATATGAATATTTTAATTTATGTGCCCGACAAAAAGGTACATGTTTAAATTCATATATGAGGTTTTATGCACCGTATCGGCAAGCCGCTTGGCTTTTCCTATTTCTTTTGGATTGGTGAGGGCCTTGGGAGGCTATTTGAAATATCCCGAAGCTCCCGGTACAAGGGTGGTTATGGCGAATTTTTCCGGGAATTTAAGGAGTTAGAATATTTTTAAAATTTGATAGTTAGAAATCAATGTATCGATATATATAGAATTCAATAAGGAAACGAAATAAAAAGAATAGAATATTGTAAACAAAAAGGGAAATCTATAAATTAGAAATAGAGAGCGAACTATATACATGTTTTAAAAAATTAAATAATTTGGTTTTATAGTCTGTTTATTCGAGGTTAGTGGTTTTGCCGTTTTGAAGTTGAGGATGTTTCAGTCAAGATCTGAGAGGTAATTTTACCCCAACTTGATTGATTTCATTTTTAATTGATAAATAGCAAGATCCAATCTCGAAGATAAGTGTTTGAATAAGAGTTAATTGAATAAAATATTTTGGTTTGTTGTAACGATGTTTTACACAGCATTCGTTTAACCCAAGTGATGAAATTTTGGAAATATAACAGTAAATATTTCCTTAGTATAATTAAATTAGTCGGAAAGGAGATAAGTGATCGAAATTGTTTTCAAATTCAAACAGAATATATTTTCTAACTATAGAAAATAATAGAAGGTGATATATGGAAATGTTTTCCAAATAGCGAAAAGGTCAAGATGATTATTGAAAATATCTGGTTAACAAATATTGACAAGGAAATGGAGAAGTAATTTAATTAAATATAAATTAAAATTCCCAGTGGTTGTTTGATGTTTTGAATGGATGTTTGTTTCTTTTTCTTCGATATTTAAATAACCGACTATCAAAGTATTTGCCAATATCGTTGTCAATATGGGGAGACCGGTTGGATTATTATCCGTGAACCAATCTGTATTGGCAGTAGCGTTGCGGATAAGATTATATAAAGATAATCGAAGATGGAGTGAAATGCAAGGACTTTTTTTCTATTAATAGAAATTGTGCCTTCGGTTTCATTCAATCCCAGAACGAACGTAAATGACCGAATGTCTGACAAAGTATTTCCAATGATCGCCTGAGTTGGTCTGTATAAATATATATATGGTTGCAACGGATTTATTCCCTTAGCATAACATTTAGAATATTTGTGCAAATCAATTAGTGATTAATGGATCTAATGATGTGGCATTTAAAGAAATTTGTGCTATCAAAGAATGATAAGTAATCGTAGCCTCAGGCCTCAACAACCGGGAAATGACAAAAATCGGGCAGGCAGCATGGCTATGTGGGTCGCTCCCATTAGGGTGTATTATCACCTACCTAGAGATTCATTTAATTCCTTATTCTGTTCGATGCTGTCCCATTCGGGAAACGGTTGCTGATCCCAACCGTTTTTGATATACATTCGATACACTCAAGCGAAATGAGTGGTCGGTCATGTGTGGGCCGGGTTGCAAGACGTTCTTGTTGAACCCAGTGTATTCCTCTCTAGAGATACGCTATCGGAAGGTGGTTCCATACCTAGTCATGTTGGAAATCCAATCTCCAATATGCGCCATGCGGTTTTTGATTTTATATTATATATGGAGCGTGAGATGCAAGCGTTCCGCTAGATTCTATTTATTTGATATAGACATTATTATAATATCACTGGATTTGATATCAAAGATATTTTGGGTTAACGTAAGGTAGAAGCCATCCGTGTTTCTGTGTGGATCGGTCTTACGATTATCTTTTCTTTCGAAAGGATTTTAAAGTTAACAATTGGTCGGAGTTTACTCACACCAGTCCCATGACTGACCCAGAGTTTATTTTGTTTTGTTTTCCCTAAACTCTTGGGTGCCCAAATTTGTACGGCAGTCAAGTAGTCGGGATTTTTCAGATTCACTTGGAAGAGCTGGAAGCAGGAAGCTTCACCAGTTAGCTATAGACTATCATATATTCCGCTGTGAACCATCTTTGTATCTGGAAATAGGTGTTTATAACTGTTCCAGGAATAACTGTTGTGCTCTGATGATGGTATGTATATAAAGTTACTGATTTGTATTTCAAAAGTTATGTTATAAAATATATTTTGTTCGCTCCGCTGTGAGTTTGTGATCTTCGTTTTCTTCTATTCTAATTTTTCTTTTTTTCTATTTCTCATCCTCTAACTTCTTTCTAATAATGATTCGTATTTCTGTGCAATTTGGGTTGGATGTGTGGTGTTATTAGTCAACTCAGATAGTACGGATTTGCGGGCCTTTACACACATCATATGTCACAATATATGAAAACAGTAAAATAAATGTTGAGGAATTTGGATCCCTCTAACCTGTTTCCCTGCATCCACAAATGTTACCCAATATAATTCACATCAATTTCATTTCAATATGTACTATTCTGATAGACAGAATCGATGCTTGTTTAACGATATGTGTATATATTGTTATCTATAATTCCAAACAATAAATTAGCAATTCAACCAAACTATCAACACACAACAATAAATCAATATTTACCAGTTTAAAAAAATACGTTATGAAAATATAAACCGAGCAGAGTTAGTGAGATTTACTCACATTGGATGATCATCATTAAATAACGATAATTGTCGGTTGATTTAGACGGACAATTTGTTTCGCTATAAATTGTAACGAGCTCCAGTCCACTCCTAGTCAGTTCCATTGTGTGGCCACCGTCCATACGATCCCGAGAATCTTATTTCGCTAAAAATCTTATCGTATGAGGAAGTTATGTATTTTTCAAGTTAACACATTATAAAACTTTAATTTGAACTTAATTAAATTCCTATTTGGGATTTACCATTCAAGCAGGCCCATTACTCCTTCTTCCAAACCCGCAAAACTCATCTTCCCCTTCCAGTAAACACGCGACTCAATTCTTGTAACGCACGCCATTTCCGCCACTTCTTGCTTCTCGTTCTCCTCCTCCTTTTCATAAACCAAAAATCAGACTTCACCATTACACTCCCGATCACACTCTCGACAACATCATATAAAAAAAAGAACTCGCACCTCCTTTACCATTTCCGTCGTTCTCCCCTCCCAGCATTGTACAGGAAAAAGATGTGATACTTTTTGATGTCGTTCACCACAAAAATCTCCACACAGCTGTTACTTGTCGCCACAAACTCAATCGAAACCTCCAGATGTTGAATCGACGCTTCTGTTCCAAGAAAATCAGAACCCTAGCCTTACTGCTTAAAACTCGAGCAATAGAAAACTGCATCGTACTATATAAAACCGGCACAGAAACAAAGCTCTTCACTTGCTGAATCCAAATATACATACATTATTATTTACATGATTTTCCTTGATTTTGTATTGATTTTTAAACCTCACTTTGTACGAAGAAATGAAAGAAACAGTGGCGGCGTGATGTTTCTGAGTCTTTTGCCCACGGGGAATTTCTGTTTAGGGTTTAGGGTAAGGGAGTGTATTTATAGGATAAAGAAATTATTATATTATCGAATATTATATTAATTTATACTATAGCACTATTTGTATTTGGCATTAAAAATCCACATGATCACACACAATATTAAAAAATCATGAAAATGGGCATGCAGCTACAGTTCAACATTACGGACCCAAAGAAACTGGTTGCGTCGAATTTCGATTCCGTTTGCTCACACAGCGTATTTTTAAAGTCAAATTATCAACTGTTTTTCACATTAAATCCTATACGGCCACATACTGACTTTAAAATCACGAAAATTGAAATCTAGCAATAATTTAATATTGCAGATCCAATAAAATTAGTTTCATCGAAAACGGAGGTCGTTTGCAAAATTGACTATTTTTAAAGCTCTAAATAAACCAATAAATATATTAATATATTTAAAAATAATTACATCAAATAAAAACAATTTAATATCATCATATATTTTCACATAGAATATTTTCTAGCTCTAAAATAAATATATCGGGATTTATAATTTTATATTCCAAAATTTGATTTAATCGATATTCAATTTAGAATAGAAATCCTTTTATAATATAATTAAATCGTTATAAATTATAAAGGAATTCCATAGCGACTATTTTAAAATTTGATTTGAACATAACTCTCAATCTACATGACGAAATCCTGATTTTTCTCTTCCATTCGAAAAATATCGTTTACCAAGTCCGAACGTTTCTTGTTTCATAGAAATCTGGCTTAAAACGGATCCTGTATATTTGTTTAAAGTTTGAATCGCCAAATTACAAACTGCAGCGCCATTTCGGGCTCGATTATAATTATAATATAAATTTTACGTTCATTTGACATTTATAAATAAATTCGTTAATATAATTCAATTCTAAATTGAATTATATATTTTATTTTGTCCAATTCACATAATATTGTGAATTCTGTTATTTCCGACTATTTTGAAATTAAATATATTATCCTATTATTTATATTAATTAAATATTCAATACTATTTAATTAAACGACCATTTAAATCTCTAAATCACTATTTAAATAATTAAATAAATTAATTATTATACCGTAAAAATACGGGACATTACATTCTCCCCCTTAAAATAATTTCGTCCTCGAAATTGCTAAGGTGGAAAACAACCATATTAACTGGTTTAAAATTATTCTTTACTTCTTTAATTATAGTTTCAACTGAATTGATTTATTTCAATTAAAATATTAATCCATTTCTATTAACGAATATTTTCAAACATCCTGAAAATTTTTCTAACACCCGAAATTTCTGAAAAAATTCGCCAGCACCTCCTTTGTACAGCTCAATCGGTACAACTATAACTTGTCTCTCTAGGCCTTCCCCAACCCAAAAGAAAATCAAATAGCCAAGCGACTTGCAAACAGGCTCATAAATTACCAAACTCATATAAAAGTAAACATGTACCTTTTTGTCGGACATATCATTATATCATTTCCATCTATCACCAATTCTGCATATAACAGTATCATTCCAATCAATTCCCAATTTTATCCTCAAAACCAAATCATTCACAAATCCAAGCCAAATCCCGTTTCAAACTGAAGTTCCATTCTTGATTCCAAACTCCTAACTCATCAATTCAACATACTTAACCTCTTAAAGTTCCATCCATATATTTCATTAACTTATTAATTTCCTAAATCAGTTTTCTTCATCTCAAATTCCAAAAACGGATTTTTATTACCAAAATCAATCCATTTCAATTCACATAGGTCCAGTTATATTCAAGAATCCAATTTTCTCGATTCCTTTTTTTTCAGTTCAATTTGCACCTAACTGGCTTTAACTCCATTTTCAATTTGCTTTCACAAATTTCAAATTTATTTGTTTTTAATTCAAACAGTCTATTCCTAGGAATTTTAAATAGCTTTGCTTTTCTAAAACCAAATTTCCCTTTTCGGATTTCAAACAATATTTTCATGGGAGTTTTAAATAGTTTAACATATGAAAATCAAACTTTCCTTCTCAGAATCCAAAACAACTCGTTTCCTCAAAACAATATCTTTGGTAGTAATCTGTCACTTATAACTCAAAAATGAACACTGATGATGTGGCCAGCATCATCAGAATTATTTTCCAGCGATTGAAGTGAGTTCAATACTATAACATTTTCGAACTCAATTCTCAAACACTTCCACTTTGAAATCATTTCAAAATATCGTTCAAATTCTTGTTAAACAATTTAAAATCTCCCAGGATTTTAAAATTCTCATATATTTAATCCAAATCCATTTATAAATACTTTTCCAACTTTTAGGAATTTTAATTCCAATTTTGATTTAAATTCCAGATTTAGTTCAACTGATTCCATATGATACACTTATATGAATTCTGATTGGTTTTTCTATAACCATTTCAATTATAATCTTATTCGATTATAATAACAACTAACACGTCCTATGTATTACACTAATTCCAAGATATATATTTCTTTTATAAAAAAAAATATTTTGGGTAAAATTATTCCTTTTACCCTCTTGTCAAAACATGTTGTGTCGATTCATTGTATTTGAGCATTTAGAAACTCCTACTAATACAGTGGATCAAACTGATCGACTAGAACTTATGAACAGCTCAACCAATAAATCTCCATAATATAAAACATTTTTTTATAAAATCTACAAATACGTCCACTCGTATATATACACTTAACTCAATCTAGGGCATTGCTAACTCTATCTCTACCGAGTCACGCCATAGAGCCAAGGTAATTACTTAACCTTCAGCTCTGATACCAGTGTAACGACCCGAGGATTTTTGACCTAGAAAATCGACGCAAATACCTATGTCGACTATTCAGACATCGGAAATACTGGATAGTTAATAGAAGTAAGTTAGAAGGTGAGAATAGATAAGGTGGAACTATTAGAATAGAAGAAGAAGAAGAACACAACAACATCAGAGTAACACGAATCTCACAGTGGAACAAATAAAATATAGTATACAAAATAACTTTGAAAATGCCGATATGTATTTGTATATTAGAGTACAACACTTACATCACATCGAAAATAAACAACAGCTATAAAATGTTGCTGAAGCCTCCTGCTCCAAGCTCCATCTAGTGTATTTGCAAAACCCGACTACTTGACTGCCCGTACAAATTTGGGCACCCAAGAGTTTAGGGAAACAAAAACAAAATAAACTCTAGGTCAGTCATGGGACTGGTGTGAGTAAACTCCAACCATTCGGTTTAACTTTTCAAAAATCATTTTCAAAAGAAATGATAATCATAAGACCGATCCACACATAAACACGGATGGTTTTTACCTTACAATAACCCAAAACATTTTCGAAATCAATACTTTTCTAATATTATAATATTGTTTAATCACAAATAATTGACAATCTAGCAGAATTCTTGTGTCTCACGCTCCACATATATATAGTATACAATCAAATACTGCGATCCCTTATTAGGGAATGGATTTCCAACTATGACAAGGTATGGAACCACCTGCCGAAACTGTATCTCTAAAGAGGAATACACTGGGTTCAGCAAGAACATCCGGCCCACACATGACCGACCACTCATTTCTCTTGAGTGTATCGAATATATTGTCACCTACGGTTACTAGCAACATAACCGTTCCCGGGAGATACAGAAGAGAAAAGAAGTAACAAATATGAATATTCTCTAGATGGTGACAATACACCCTAATGGGGGTGACCCACTTAGCCATGCTGCCTGTCCAATTTTTGTCATTTCCTAGTTGATAAGGCTTGAGGTCATAACGTATCTTTTCACAGATCACACTTCCAATTTACTTTGAACGCCACATTGTCATACCCGCCAAATCACAAATTGATTTCCACAAAAATACCACGGGTATAAAGCTAAGAGAAACGAATTCCTCCACCACCAAACGTGGATATGTTTGAAGCGATCAACTTACGTGATCCATTATATATACTTTGTCAGACATCCGTCCATACACGTTGTCCTGGGTCTGGACAAACCGAAGGCACTACTCTGTAAATCCATCTTAGGAAATTTCTACCTAGGATCGCCAGAAGAGGCCTTGCACAACTACGTCTTCAATTATCTTCATCATATTTGATTTGCAACGCTAATGCCCATATGGAGTGGTTTTCAGATAATAAATCTGATCTCGGTCTCTCCGTATTGACAACGGAAAAATGGTCAAAAACTTTGATAATCGGTGATTTAACTATCAAAGGAAAACATGAGTACAAACAACGGTGTATTTCCAAATGGAAATCTTACCGAGCAAATCATCAATCAACACCGATCCCCTTTAATTTAATTTGTCATTCACTTATTCATTCCCTATTCCCAATCCCATATATTCGTACATTCTTATTTTTTTATATTAGAAAATGTATGTTATTAATCATGGGAAAACATTCCCATATTTACTCCTGTTTCTTAATTTCAATATTAAAAAATTTCTGATTTCTTTTTTGGAAAACATTTCCAAAACTCCTTCATTTGGATTTAAACAGATATTTAAATGAAACAGCGCTACGCTGACTTGAACCATTAACACTTATTAACAAAATTCAATTAACTAACCTTCACTATCGAACTTTAACCATTCCTCAGTTAAAAATTTAGTCAATCAAGTTGGGGTATAACTACCTCTCAGACCTTAACTGAACAACATTTCTAACCTCGAAATAGACAATGTTGACATTTTAAATCTTCAACAACCTTCCTTACGTAACTCTCGGATTTCTATTTACAAATCCATTTCTTATACAGAAATCATTTGATTATAACAATAGTGTTATAATTTTATGCTTCCGAAATATAATAACTTAAATATAACTTTTATTTCTTAATTTAAATAAATAAACAAACAACTAATTTATTAATGAATAAAGAAACCTTGATTAAAAATGGAAAGTAAATAGTAATTTACTACATTCGATTTAGTCGAATTCCAACGTATAACTCTCACTCAAATAGTCCCTATCCGATAACTCCCTTCGAATAGTCACTATTCGATTAATTCTCTTCAAATAACTTATATTCGATTAATGCTCTTCGAATAGTCTATATTCGATTAATTCTCTTCAAATAACTTACACCCATGTGCGAAGCACGGGTCTAAACTTTCCTGATATAAATTATATTCATTTGCCCAATATTTCCTTATATAAGATTCTTTTCATTTTTTTCAAATATTTCCTTTCATATTTTTATTTATTTTCCCAATAAATTTCTTTTATATAATTCTATTAATTTTCTAAATAATTTATTCCTTTTCAATTCTATTTATTTAACAAATAAATATTTCCTTTCCGATTCTATTTATTTAACAAATAAATATTTCCTTTTATAAAATCCTTTTCATTTTCCAAATATTCCTTTCTATAAAACCTGTTGATTTTATAAAAAAATCTTTTTATAAAATCCTTTTCATTTTATAAATATTTCTATTTCGATATGACATTGAAAATTCCCTTTTGATATTCCAGTACTTCTTATGGTATTTAAGATACCAAATCACAATGATCAATATCATTCTAACATGCATAATTAATAATAGACTATATATCACATCGTATATCACAATATATGAAAATAGTAAAATAAATGTTGAGGAATCCAGTTGGATCACTCCAACCTGTTTCCTTGCATCCACAAATGTTACCCAATATAATTCACATCAATTTCATTTCAATATGTACTATTCTGATAGACAGAATCGATGTTTTTTTAACGATATGTGTATATATTGTTATTTATAATTCCAAACAATAAATTAGCAATTCAACCAAACAATCAACACATAACAATCAATCAATATTTGTCAATTAAAAAAATATGTTATGAAAATATAAACTGAGCAGAGTTAATGAGATTTACTCACATTGGACGATCATCGTTAAATAATGATAATTGTCGGTTGATTCAGATGGACAATTTATTTCACTATAAATTGCAACGAGCTCTAGTCCACTCCAGTTAGTTCCATTGTGTAGCCACCGTCCATACGATCCCGACGAATCTTGTTTCATTGAAAATCGTTATCATATGAGGAAGTTATGTATTTTTCAAGCTAACACATTATAAAACTTTAATTTAAACTTATTTAAATTCCTATTTGGGCTTTACCATTCAAACAGGCCCATTACTTGAAACACCCCACCTCCGTTAAGGTCACTCACAAAGGGAATGTCTTAACTTCGGTGGAGCATTTTTAGTACAAGATGCAGAAAAATACAAGACAAACAAATAAAGCAGCGGAAAATAAATAACCTTTATTGATTAAAACAGCTTGTACAAAGACTGTTTTACAACACCAATACTTATTACAAAAAAGCATCTGTCTTGTTTAATATTAAGAATAACAAACTGACAACGATATTCCCCAATAAAGCAAGAGCCATCCATGGCAGTAGAAAATGGAGTTCAAAGCAATGCGCCAAAGAATCTTCAAGCTCGGAAAGAGTAACGACCACAAAATGAGCTGAGCTTTTCCCTCACTGATTACCTCGGGGGGAAATGGAAGAAAAGAGGCGAAAGCAAACTAGGTCATACATAAAGCCTGGTAAGCTCAGTGATTCTTAGCATTTAAACGAGGAAAAGGGTCATGACATAAATAAACTAAATATAAGACTAAACCAGAGTAATAAGATAACATGGGATAAGCATGGGATATGGCAAGATAAACTGAATGTACCGATAAACTGAATATACCGGTAAACTAAATATACTGATAAACTGAATATACAAATAAATTGAATGCGCTTATACTCCTTCTCTGCTTCGCAACTACCCTGTTATACTGATTTATATATCTCTGCACTACCTAACTAGTGTCCAAACTAGTAATCTATATAAAATGATCATATGATAATGTGATCCCAATCCCCGTAATTGTGGTTGCCTCCAGGTGTACATCTATTATGGGGATTCCATTTATTACCTAGATCTAATCTATGGTTTACTATCGAGCGCTTCCTAGATTCAACTAGGGTTTACGCTACCTACTCGGGTTTATGCTACCTATTGAACGCTTCTCGGATTCAGGGTTTACGCGACCTAGGTCCAACAAGGGATTATGCTACCTATCGAACGATGCCCCCTAGTCTAGGACACACTACCCAGAGCGGTATATGTTCCTCGACTTTCCCCATGTATGTGTCGTGAATCGTTATCGATGTCTAGATGCATGTGTCCTCTATATGTCCGACCCGAGTCCCGTGGCAGGGCTAGTCAAGAAACACGGAACTCGATCGGGATCTTTCAGATATCTGTCGATTGCAGATGCTAAGGTCTGATTTTACAGTAGCTATGGAACCACTAGACCCCTTCCTCAACTAAAAATGAAAGGCACCTAAGAAAATCAAGAATGAGAACTGTACGCAGGCCCCTCTATGCCCCCACCAACCTTTGGGCCAACCTCACCCATAAATAGATAGCAAGTATATGGTTTGTTGGAGTCCTCCGCCTTTCCGTATCTCGATTGACTCAAGATGGTAGGTAGACGACGAGTTGCTATCACAAGGCAAAAACTGGTCTCGCCGAATCACCTGGTCCATCCTAGTCTTTAGGTTGCCTTATTATTGCAACCAAGGCATACCCTTGGCTCTTCTAACGCAGACCTTAACCTCTGTGAGCCCAGGAGGATCATCTGCAGCCTCACAGAGGGATACCAAGAGTAACCTCATGTCCCCTCGAAGTTGCGTACTTCATAACCCAGTTCGTTGGAGCCTTCTTCATGATCAGATGGACGTTCGCTCCTCCTCGTATTCTACTTTGTTTTATTGACTAAGGTTTACTACTTAGTTCTCTTAACTAAGGTTTACTACTTAGTTTCCTGAATCATTCGTTTTCTTAACTAAGGTTTACAACTTAGTTCTCTTAACTAAGGTTTACTACTTAATTCTCTTCCTCGTCATGTTGGATTGGTTAAGTGTTATCCAGCAGTTTACATTGACTTAACCTACCATATATCATGTCAAATTGGTATAACAGAAGTTTATTGTATGTGCATAATTTAGTTTCAATAAATTTGAAGGCCTTTTTTTAGTTTGCATCTTTGGTTTTAATATTGGTTTTTATTGGTTGCACTTTCTAAAATAAGTGTTTGTTGATAAAAATGCAGTACATGATCATTTGCTTTTCAGGATTGTGGCTTATTAGAGACAAAATGGTATGAAGTTATGTGATATTGAGGGGTTTACATGCATGTGGAGAGGGTATGTTATGTTTCCTTTTTTGTTTTCCTTTTTTGACGTTCTAAAGTGCCATACACAATTACTTTCAGCAACTTGCTCGCCTTTATCATTAAGTTCCTTTGCAATTCTAGAACTAATGCTCTGATTATTTTGATTGCCTAGGCTTCCTTCATTTGGCTCCGTATTTGTGTAATTTGCCTGATTAGCTTGTCTTAAATAAATTGATTGTTCTTTTTATGTTTTCACTACTTTGGTCACGATCTTCCTATTATATTGCAAAAACAGATTGGCGGGCTCATAAAGACTATTGTGACAAGTCCATATCCTCTCTATATGTTGCTATGTTTATCTCCTATTTGTGCATTATGGATGTCAATTGAGTGACTATAGACAAGTCAATTTGCATATGGTGGTTGATTGGGCTCTTATATTGGTGTTAGGCAAGTTTTTCACTTCTGGGTGCATTGTTCAAGATATGCCCAATGTGTATTCTCCGGTATAATTATTTATTTGATGATTAAAACTAGAGTGAGAGTGGGAGTGATGCGTACATGTATATGAGTGAATGAGTATGTAGTAAGTAGCCAATGTATACGAGTGAAATGTAGCGAGGAAGTATGTATAATTGATTGTGTAATAGTGAGAAAACAGTATGTGTACTATTCGAAAGTGTAATAAATATTATTAAACGTGCCGTTGGATCTACCGTCACGTAGCACAAAGATTATGTTTCCTTGGTCTAGTGTAGGTACTTATGAAACTAGTTATGTAATTTATGTTAGAACTATGTCGACGTAACTTATCTAACATTTTGTAATGTAAACTTATCTAGTCTTTTGGAGTGTAAACTTATTGAATTCTTTGAAATGTGTTGGAATTATATGACTTGCTTTCGTCTTTTAGTATGTGTTATTATGTGATTTTGATTGTTGCATTACAGTATTTATTGCATGTTAAAATATTCATTATTATTATGGATGTATATCACAGTAATTATATTTAAATCTGCATTTATTTCGCAACGGGCAAAAACAGTTGTTATATACTGTATTACAACGGGCAGAAGCCGCTTGTAATTAATCAGCTATTACAACGGGTTTATAGCCATTGTCATAGAGCCCGTGCACGTGATAGAGGCACGCTATTACAACGGTCTTTTACAACAGTCAGTGACCGTTGTAAATTAGAAAGGACCTATTACGATAGTTCATATTAGGACGGGCTTTTGCCCGTTGTAAAAAGCATATAACAACGGTTTTTTCCCGTTGTAAAAAGACTGTTTTGTTGTAGTGTGACTTAACCCACCTCAACATCATGCTAAATTGGTTAAGTGTTCCTTAACCTTACTCGTTTGTCAGGTTATACTGGTTAAGTGTCTCTCATTAACTTAACCCTATTTATTTATCGTTCCATAACGGCTAAATTTTCTAAGTTTACTTAACCCCATCATCTAGTCTAGTTATCATGTTATAATGGTTAAACATTCACTTAACCTTACCCACTTGTCTAGTTAACATGTTATAATGGTTACGTGTTTCCTTTGTTGCTTAACCCCCACAAATCTTGCCTTGTTACCATGTTAAGTTGGTTAAGTGTCCAAATTAACCTAACCCCTACCAATCTTGTCTAGTTAACATGTTGAATTGGCTAAGTGTTTTCTCAATTACTTAACCCTACCCTTCTTATCTTTGTTAACATGTTAAGTTGGTTAAGTGTTTCTTAATTACTTAACCTCACCATTTCTAGCTTGATTGTTCATGAGCTCTAATAAATTAATTAAAGCACCAACCACTCACATTAGACAAGTATTGTTGTGGTTACTAGATGTGCCAGTCGGTTCCGGGCAGTTTTACACCACAACTCAGTCTAACTTCGGGTCTTTCTGGGCTTGATGCACTAACCTCTCACATTAGCCATGTATTGTTGTGGTCAATGGATGTGCCGGTCGGTTCCGGGAAGTTTTACACCACAACTCAGTCTAACCTCGGGTTAGGCATATTCGTCTTTTACTAAATTTACATATTTACTATTTATGTAAATTTTCCGTAAATCAATTTAGCCTAGATCATATTCATTTGTCATGCCAATTTACATACTTATATTCTATGCCCCAAACTTGATTTACCTATCAATCAGCCCAACTTGCAGTTTATACCAATTTAGATTTAATATTCCCCTTTTACAATTCATGCCCAATCTAGATTAATATCCCAATTTACAATTCATATCAAAACTAGATTTAATATTCTTGTTTACCGTTTATGTCCAAAACTTGGTTTACATGCCAATTACATACTTGTGGCTAATTAAAATTTATCATTTGTGCCCAAGTCTAATATGCATGTAAATCATTCACTATTATAGCCAATTTAGATTATTCCAACATATTTATTATGCCAAATTAACTTAATTAAGCTACGCCCAATCCCCGCATCATAATCGTACGTATAACTTGATTTCACAAGTTTTCTAAGTACTCATGAAATGGCACTAACAAAAGGAATAGGGGATAAGCACAAGAATTGATATGAAAGAATAGGCAAGCAAAAATAATGGCTCCAACAGGTTCTATGTACAGAATAGGAATAAACTGGCCAAGTTACACACTAAATATGAGATCCAACATAATCAAGGGAATAAGCATAGGTGATATGATCCAACATAATGCCAGTTCAAGGTACAACATGATTGGTTAATTGTAACAATGGGAATAGGCATAAGCATCTAACTACAACAGTTATAGGCAATTAACCACAATAGTCATGGGCGACTAATCACAATAATTTCTTAATCAATGTCATAGGCAATAGTCTCATAGTTATGAATCATAGTCGTGGGCAACAGTCTCATAGTCACGAATCATAGTCAAGGGCAATAATTTCATAGGCAACAGTTCATGGCCATAGTCTTAGGCAAAGGTCTCATAGTCATAGTCATAGTCATAGGCAATAGCTTCATGAGCAACAGTTTCATAGTCACGAACCATAGTCATAGATGAAATCCAAAGGCATAGATAACTTTAGATTTGACATAAGCAAGAATCAAAGATAATTAACTTGCAAATAGGTACAGTTCTATATTTTGATTTATTACATTCACGATCCCAATTACACGTTCAAATCTAAGGAATAACCGAACTTACAAAGAAGGAATTCTTGATTTCTGGAATCTGAATTCTGAAGTTGAAATGCTCGCCTTTGATGTAGATCGTTGTTCTTATAATTCAGATTTGATTCACTTCGTAGCTTTCTAGTTTTCTTTTTCCTTGAAAGAGAATGGTGGCTGTCCTAGGTTGAGTATGGCGGTATGACGGCTCTTAGAATGAATTAGTGTGATTTTAGGGTTGAGTGCTAGGTTGTTTATATAGAATTTCAATTTAATTAAAGCTGTCGGATGAACCTAGAGTTAACCACAACCATTCAGTCAGGATAGGGTGACACCTCAGCCCTAATGACTCAGCAAGGAGTCAGAAAGGACTCAGCAATGAGTCACGGTACGGATCAGAACACACCAGAAAGCTATGCATGCTTTCAGCCCAACCTGGGCACACTTGGCAGGTGCGCCAGTGAAATTTTTGTACGGGCACACTTCCCAAGTGCGCCAGTGCATTTTTTTTCTTTTTCGGGTTTTCTGCCTTACTTCGTTCGTCCATATCTTCTTCATACGGTGTCCGATTTACGCAAACTCAAACTCTTTCTCAAGCAGAATTCCGAGAGGAACGCAATGGCTTAACTCGTTTCCCTTAATTCTCGTATTTGAAATTAATTATTCTTTGATTATATCTTATGTCCCGCTTTAAAATTGCGGGGCGTTACATTCTCCCCTCCTTAAAGGATTTCGTCCCTGAAATCTCTAAGTTAAGAAGAATTCATATCCTATCATCCAACATCCGTGTACTCAACCATTCAGTCACTAGCGTCCATTGTCCTTAAAAGATTTCTAATGCTTTCATGATCATATGCATAGTGTGTGTACATGTCCTCATCTAATGCAAAATCAGGCGGTCTACTGATTCAGTTGACCTCCATAATGCGGATTATGTTAGTGCCATGAGGCTAATATGTATGCAATCCAAATAATACATATTATTTCTATATGAGTGCACAACCATTCACTCAAATGCAACGTCCACAGGATAACAATCAAGTTCAATCCATAAACAAATACATATATGAAAATACAATATGAAAGTGACTGAACTGATCTAGTGCCTAATGTGTGCATATGCATCCACGATCAACCACTAACAACCACTTGCAACGATCAATCGTAACATGTTTCAAACACATGTTTACATCCATTGGCTTTTACCTAAGAATCGAAGATATGACTTGGAGGATATACCTTAAAAGATAAATATTAGCATGCAAATAAACTTTACAAAAAAAGAGGAATCAATAATACACCCTTAAAAAGGGTATGATGCACGTATCTAGTCTTCAGTCTTCTAAGTCGCATCTTCTTGAGCTTCACTCAACTGTACCTTATCTAATTTAACTTCATGGTTGCGAAGCTTCTTGACCTCCATTTCCAAAACCCACTAGTAAAGATAGGCCCTCGATCACTTACTATGTTGGAGGGTATCCAATGTAGTCGAACTATCTTTCCAAGATAAACAGATTTTAACCATGATATCAAGTGCATATCCTAAGATGATTAGAGGTCTCTCCTCTACTTAGCTTATCCATCGTGCTACAAATCTGAGGGTCTAAAGCTAATGGTTACTATGTGCTTATTACCTCTCTTAAGGTCAGTCTAACTTAGGGTGCTAGCACCAACCATTTATTTCTCACGTAAACCATCCTAGTCGAACTCGACATCCCTCAAGTACAAACCCCAAAGGCCTAAACCAATATCAGACAAGCACCCAAGGGATACCTCCTCCGAATTTAGACGATCTATGTGAGATGATACAACCAAGCAATTGAGCACTCTACTGACTCTGGCTATCCTCGCCAATCTTGCTCCAAAATTATCGTTGATCGCATAACTGGCTTTGCAGTGTCATCTAGATATATGCGGAAGTCTGCCCCGAGTTTTAGGGGGAAAACCCCTACCCTAATCAAAACATCTCGCGTACTCATGGACTACTCCAACAAATCGAAAATCGTCGATAGACAACTAAAGTGATTCAAGGTAGCTAAGACAAACTGATCCCTTAGGATCGTACGAAATCTCAAGGGTATTCCCGAGGAAAGTCAAAAGTCTAACCACCCGTGTTTCACAATTACTAGCTAACCAATCAATGCCTAGAATCAAAACACAGCCCGAAAAACATAAGCATAAATATAGCTATTCTCAAATCCACACAAGTCAAAGATAAATGGGCCGAACCTGCAATTGGATTTGAGACTATAATGGGATCCCCTACTATACAATATCTAGCGTGCAGAGACTCAACTATGGAAGCAGGTATATACGAATGGGAAGCGCTAAAATCAGAAGGAGTACTAACAGGATAATCAAAAAGGAAAAACTCTTTGAACAGAAATTGTCTCTCTCTCAGGTATGCTAGCGGTGATAGCATGCACTTGACTTCCGGAAAATCATGTCCCTTGTTCTTTCCCTTGCCCTTAATTCTACGACCCATTATACCAAAATAAAGAAACTTCCTCTTGTTTTAGGTTTTACTATTCTTTCCTCCTCTTCTTTGTGAACCAAGTCCATATCCATGGGTTCTTCATCCTTGTGTTGTGCTCCGTAGCCAGACCCCCTCATTCTCAACTTTGCCATCCTTGTGTAACTTGTTGACATGTCTCTCGAAAGCTGCCTCCATCGCACGGGGAATCCTACAAAGCTCGAATGAAAATTACGGCTATAGATGGAAGTTAAGCACTTATTTGCCCTTTGACAAGTGTCGTAGTCTCATCAAGCCTACGGAACCATGTCGCGATGAGGTTACCTCCCAGAAAGCCAGGAGCCCTGGAGACTCAAGAAAGAAGGAAACAAGGACTCAAGTAGAGGGTCAAAAGATAGTGCATATGGATTTGGGGAATATGCCTTTAAAACAAAACTTTTCTTTTGAAACTGCTTCTTTTAAAATCGTTTTGAAAATAATTTTTCAAATCTTTTATCTGATCTGGTAACCTTCAGCTCTGATACCAAGTGAAACACCCCACCTCCATTAAGGTCACTCACAAAGGGAACGTGAAACACCCCACCTCCGTTAGAGTCACTCTCAAAGGGAATGCCCTAATTTTGGTGGAGGTTTATAAGTATAAGTCACAGATATACAAGACAGATATAAGAACACATATTTGTAAACAGCGGAAAAACAACAACTTTTATTCCATTAAAGCAAATACGTGTTACAAAACATCACCATGATTGTCTTACATCTTTTTTCCAAAAACATAACATAACACTTTCATAATCTGTCTTGAGTACATTATTTAAAGAAGCATAAATAAAACGTAGTTGAACTGCAAAAGTCCCCATAGTGGATTGTCCAAAGCCATAGTTCAAAACAGGAAAGTCCAAGCAATACATTTCTCTTCTTCAAGCTGGATGTTAAGGTTGGTTCAAGCTGCTGTGTTCCCTCCCTGTGGACCTGGGGGGGGGGGGGGACGGAAGAAAGAAGACGAAAGAAAAGTAGAGTCAGACATAAAGCCTGAGTAAGTCTAGTACTATTTTGTCTATGAATAAAGAACTGGGTGTGATAAGTATAAACAAGAAGTGGGCAAGCACTATAAACTTGGTTAAGTTGTCTAGGGTCGAATATACTATCGTACCCCATGTAAATCTCTGAACCCATATAAACTAGTTTCCAACTGGCACCCCATAATCAGGGTGATGTGATCCATTCTATGATGATCGGCTCCTACTCGCATAGTTACATGTGTCTTACGGCCCCCGATGTTGTAGTTACCTATGCTGGTCCCACCATGGGGTGTATCAAGTCCCATGGCGGCGGCCCGACACAACCTTAGAATGCACAGGTTTGCTACTGGTGTCCAGTGCCTTATTTTTCTGCGCCGGAGTGTGTGCACGCCCGCACCCCGTTAGAACCTACACTGCTACACCACCGCCGTCGATTTGACCACTTACAATCAGCCCAGTAATCGTGCCCCACCCTGCCTAGTTTCAGGGTATCCTGATACACCTTCTAGGGTTACTGCTGAAAAGGGTCCCCCGTTACTAGGTTTTCTATCTCTAGACAACATGCTAAGTTGGTTAAGTGTTTTCTAACCTAACCCCCACCAGTCCGTTTAGTTTAGCATGTTCCATTTTGATTAAGTCTTTAGTTCACTTAATCCTAACAATCCTGACTCAGCCTTAATTGTCTTATTAAGGCCCTGACCTCTCGCATTAGACAGGTATTGTTGTGGCTGCCTGTTGCCGGTTGGTTCCGGGCAGTCTTACGCCACAACTCAGTCTAACCTCGGGTCCTTATTGGGCTCCATGTTTAACCTCCCACATTGGATAGGTATTGTTGTGACTACTGGACAGCCGGGCGGTTCCGGGCAGGTTTACATCACAACTCAATCCAACCTCGGGTTAAACACATCGTATGTTCTACATTTACATATTTTGTCTTTCTTCTTTATTTTCTTATATGTAAATATTTGCGGCCCATTATTAAGTTAATGGTGTAAAGGTTACACCAATCATGGGCCCAACCCATACTTGAATTTGGGCCCTTCTATTTTATATTTCCATTCATTAGTAATTTTAACCCAACGTTATTTTCCCCCGTTTTACACGTCCGTTTATTACATATATATTGGGCTTAGCCTTTTAAAGCCCAATTTAGCCATGCGAAAAGGGGAGGCTTAAAGCATGATTACATACACCAAGAGGGGAAGGTGAGCGCATGAACTTGCAATATGACGTTGGAAATACAAAATAGAAACTGGTGTACTTGCATATATACTTTGGTCATAAAGCGTAGGTGACATGAATCAAAGCATGTGAACTTGTAGTTGAGATAAGAATCTAAATTGGGTATCATTATTGACACATGAACCTATATTTTTATTTAGGCATAATGTCAAACATAAGCATGGCATAAATATCTCTAACATAAGCATGGCATAATGTCAAACATAAACATGGCATAATACCAAACATAAGCATGGCATAAGTATAGTTAAATTTGTTCACATAACCATGGCATAAATATTTCTAACATGAAATCATGATTTTTACTTTAGTCATGTAAACTTACAAAACGGGATTTTTGAGCCTAACCTAGCTATGTACCACATATGTCATCATAAAATTCTTGTAAACAAGATAGACTTAATCATGGATTTCAATTATGCCAAATATCATTCATAGCCTAGCCATATTCATAAGTTTGCAAATAGGTTTTCTAGTACAAAAGCATAGCTTAATACATGATGCCCAATTTTCCACATAATTTCATATGGATTATGATAACCCAAACCTATTCCAATTACTTCATAAAAATGACGTTTGTATAAAAATACACATTATGATGGCATAGTAGCAAAGCCCCAAACTTGCATGAATTTTAAATCAACTACATACATGTAGCTTCAACATGGATTACATAATTTGCGAAATATTCCAAACGTATACTTGCATAGAACTACCGCATGTAGTTCTTTATAATTGAATAACATAAGTCAAGAATATCCAAACGTATATAATATTTCAAATTGATAAGAACGCACAAATATGAATTACTTTATTGCCACAATTCAAGCATACAAACCAACACAATTATTTGTTCATACCAAAGTAATACTCTACTTACAATGGTTGCGGCGGATTCTCTAATTTAGGAATAAGAAGATGCGGTTTGATTTGATTTGCTTGAATTGCTTTAGGCTTTAGAATTTTCCTCCTAATCTTCTCTCCAATTTGGTGGCTACTCCTAGACGCTCCTCAGCAACATGGCGGCTTTGTTCTTATTTATGAATGAATAGATTAGGGTTTAGTCTAGGGTTGTTTTTATAGAGGTTGTGAACTGATTAGGACCATTGATGTTGCTAGGTTAGATCGTAGCCATTCATCCTAAGGAGAGACCAATTAGAGCTTGCCACCTAGCCCTGATGACAAAGCAGACCACAGAAAATCGACCAACATAGAATAGGCCAGCCAGGTTAGACTGGGCTCGACCTGGCTCTAGACCAGGTCGACACCCCTGTCGACAGCCCTGTCGACAGGCCTGTCGACCTGGTTAGACCAGGTCGACAGCCCAGTCGACCTGGGTGCGTCAGGCGGGACTTTTTCCGCCCTGGCCCATTGGGCCCCATTTTTGTTTTCTGAGCTTATTTTATTCTGTTTGAATTTTTAAACTTAATTTAAAAACTTCCGAAGGCCATATCTTCTTCATACGGACTCCGTTTTTCGAAAACTCGGACTCTATTTCGCGTATTTTTCCGAGAAGAACGCAATGGCGTATCCCGTTTCCCTTAGTTCTTTGATTTGAAATTGATTATACTTTAGTTTGTGAATTTCACAGTTATAGAATTCGCGGGGTGTTACATTCTCCCCCACTTAAAAGGATTTCGTCCCCGAAATCTTCAAGTTAGGAGGAATGTATATCCTAACATCCAATCATCCATCTACTCGTCCATCAAACACGAGCATCCATTGTCCTTAAAAGACTTCTAATGCTTCATAATCATATGCGAAGTGTGTGTGTACATGAACTTATCTAATGCAAAATCAGGCGGTCTACTGATTCAGTTGACCTCCTTAATGCGAATTATGTAAGTGCCATGAATCCATTATGTATGCAAATTTTTTCCTATTCTTGATTCTACATGAGTGCACAATCATTCAATACAAATGCAGCATCCACATGACAACACATTAAAGTTCAACCATATACGAGTGCAAACATATATGCATATGCAATATGAAGTGACTGAGCCGATCTAAACCCTAGATTGTGTGTGTATATGCAACCACGAGCAACCACTAGCAATCACTTACAACCACTTGCAACCATCATCCATAACATGTTTCAATTACATGTTTCCATCCTAAGAGATTCTACCTAAAAGATAAGGTCGAGGAAATATACCTAAAAGATAGATAAAAGCGCAACTTAAGGAAAAGGAAAGATCAAGGATGTACCCTCGAATAGAAGAGGGTAGGCAGTACGGATTCTAGCTTCAGTTTCCCAAGTCGCGTCTCCCTCGGCGTCGCTCCACTGGACTTTGACGAGCTCGACTTCGCGGTTGCGTAGCTTCTTCACTTCCGTTCCTAATATGCGGGTTGGAACTTTTCTTATGGTTGCTTCGCGTTCCACTTCGGCTTCTTCGAGGATATTTGGCTCTACCACTTCAGCTGACTCATGTAGACATTTTCGGAGATGTGAAAAGTGAAAAACGTTGTGGACTCCAGCCAACTTCTCGGGTAGCTCTAATCTATAGGCCATTTTCCCAATTTTCTCGATAATAGGGAATGGCCCTACGAACCTTGGTGCTAGCTTTCCTGTGGTTCCAAAACGAACAACGTTTCTTAGCGGTGATACCTTGAGAAAAACTCTGTCTCCAACCTCAAATTCAAGGTCGGTCCTTCTCTTGTCGGCATAGGACTTCTGTCTGTCTTGGGCCGTCTTCATCCTTCTTCGTATTAAGTCTACTTTCTCTGAAGTCTCTCGGATCATATCTGGTCCAAGTATGAGCTTATCAGTAGACTCCCACCAACAAGTGGGCGATCGGCACGGTCTTCCATATAAAGCTTCGAAGGGCGCCATTCCGATGGTTGCTTGATAACTGTTGTTGTAGGCAAATTCCACCAAAGGAAGGTGGTCTTCCCATGACCCTCCGAAGTCAAGGACGCATAGTCTTAAAAGGTCTTCCAAAACTCTGTTCACTCTCTCTGTTTGGCCGTCGGTTTGGGGATGATAGGCTGTGCTCAAGCATAACTGCGTTCCTACTGCTTCTTGCAGACTCCGCCAAAACTCACTGGTGAAGATGGGGTCTCGGTCACTAACGATGCTAGATGGTATTCCATGGAGTCGAACGATTTCCTTGAGGTAAAGTGATGCTAGGGATGAGGCAGTTCTTTTACTTTTGACAGGTAAAAAGTGGGCGCTTTTAGTAAGCCTATCCACTATTACCCAAATGCTAGTGTTGCCTCTACTAGACCTAGGCAGCCCATCGATGAAGTCCATTGAGATGCTATCCCACTTCCACTGCGGGACCTCCAGAGGATGTAGCAGTCCGCCAGGCTTTTTCTGTTCCGCCTTAACCTGTTGGCACACCATACACTTAGAAACGAATTCTGCCACGTCCTTTTTCATGCCGTTCCAGAAGAAAGTCCTTTTTATGTCTTTGTACATTTTATCTCCGCCTGGGTGTATCGTCATCTTGGAGTGATGTGCTTCCTCGAGAACCTTCTTTATTAGATCTTTTGTCTGTGGGACGCATAGTCTTCCGTCTCGCCTTAGCAAACCCCTATCGTCGATGGAGTATCTGTTGAGGTGACTTGAAGTCTCACCCCTAATTAGCCTATCAATTATTTCCACAAGATGAGGGTCATCGCGTTGTGCTGTCCCTACTGAATCCACTAAAGTTGGGCGCACTTCGAGAGATGCTAGCAAGCCTGGTACGAAATCGGAGGAAGGCCTAAAGTCGAAGCTGGCTATAAACTCTAGGCTTTGTCTTTCAACAAACAACGGACTTAGGGTTAATTTCTTTCGGCTCAACGCGTCTGCCACTACGTTGCCTTTGCCCGGAGTGTAGGAGATTTCGAAATCGTACGAGGCAAGAAACTCCATCCATCTCTGTTGCCTCAAGTTAAGATCCTTCTGCGAGAAAAGATATTTCAACGATTTATGGTCAGTGTAAAGTTCGAACTTCTCACCTAGGAGATAGTGTCGCCAAGACTTGAGTGCAAAGACGATGGCGGCTAACTCAAGATCGTGGGTTGGGTAGTTCTTTTCGTGCACCTTCAACTGCCTCCCGCCATAAGCTACTACCCTTCCTTCTTGCATTAAGACGGCGCCTAGCCCTGTCCCACATGCATCCGTATAAACAGCGAACATCTTGCTCCCATCTGGCAGCGTCAAAACTGGGGCTGTTGTGAGAGCCCTTTTCAGTCGTTGGAAAGCAAATTCGCAATCCAAATCCCAATTGAACACTAGATTCTTCTTAGTTAATTTCGTGAGCGGAGCTGAGATTTTCGCAAAATCCCTTATAAATTTTCGATAGAAACCTGCTAGTCCTAGAAAACTTCGGACCTCAGTTGCATTCCTTGGTGTCTTCCAATCCTGTACCGCCACTACCTTCGCAGGGTCCACTGCTAACCCTTGTTTGGATACTATGTGCCCAAGGAACCTCACCTCTTCTCTCCAAAAGTGGCATTTGGAGAATTTGGCTTTTAGTTGATGGACTCGCAAAGTTTCCATGATTGCCCTTAAGTGCTGAGCATGTTCCTCTTCACTCTTTGAGAAGATAAGGATATCATCTACGAAGACTACTACGAATTTGTTGAGGAAATCTCTAAATACCCTACTCATTAGGTCCACGAAGTACGCAGGTGCATTTGTCAAGCCGAAGGGCATGACAAGCCATTCAAAGAAGCCGTCTGGGGTTCTGAACGCCGTTTTATCGATGCTATCTTCAGCCACCCTTAGCTGATGAAAACCGGTTGCTAAATCGAGTTGGGAGAAAACAGACGCTCCTACAAGCTGGTCAAATAAATCGTCAATTCTAGGGAGAGGGTGCCTATTCTTTTTCGTTAGCTTGTTGAGCTCCCTATAGTCAACACATAGACGGAGTGAACCATCCGCCTTTGTAGCGAAGACCACTGGAGCGCCCCAGTCTGAAATGCTCCTCCTAATGAACCCCTTTTCTAGAAGCTCTTTAATCTGTTTACTGAGCTCTTTCCTTTCTCGTGGAGCCATATTTCTAACGGGCAACGCAACGGGCTTTGCATTATCTACAAGATATATGTGGAAGTCTATTTCCCGCTTCGGAGGCAAGCCCTTCATCTCTTCAAAGACATCCAGATATTCCCGGACCACTCTAACTGATTGCAAATTTTCAACAGAGGCATCTAGCGATTCAAGATAACTAAGCATAACCGCATACGAGGGATTACAATAAATTTCCAAAGTATTACCGAGTTGGGTTAGGAGCCTAACAACCCTTTTCTCACAATCTAGGATGGCCCCATTACTGGATAGCCAATCCATACCCAAAATCAAACCATAACCCGAAAAGCCCAAAACAAAGGCACTACATTGAAATTCTACACTTAGAATAGAAATTTTCAATCCCACACAGATCATAGACAAATGAGCTGGGCCCCCAATTGGGTTTGAAACAATTAAGGGGTCCTCTACCATACTAGTTTTTAGGTGCAGAGATTCTACTAGAGAAGATGAGATAAAGGAGTGTGATGCGCCAGAATCAAACAAAGTACGAACGGGGTGATCATAAAGATAAACTACACTTTCTACAGAAGTATTTATACCTCACTGTTGCAGAGGTGGCGCTTCCAGCACATGAACCTGTGCCCCTGGGGTGGATCCAGCCCTCTGCCCCTGTCCTCGTTTCTTTGGGCAGTCCTTAGCCCTGTGGCCCGCCTCACCGCAAGAAAAGCACCCACCATTCTCCTTGGCCTTCTTTTTCCGGCAGTCCTTTACTAAGTGCCCCACTTTGCCACAGAAATTGCACTTCCTCTTCTCTTTGTTGCCTTTCCCGCCCTTCTTAAAGTCTGTCTTCTTAGGCTGCAAACCCTCTTTCTTCCCTTGAGAGCTTTCTGCCTTTGTCTCCTTCTTGCCCTTGTCCTCTTCATTCAGCAATGCCATTTGCACCAGTCTTTCATACGTGGCTCCCATGGGTATATGGGTCATGGCCAAACTGTGTAATGGCTCATTCAACCCTTTGACGAAACGGAGAGCCTTCTTGTGCGGGGTGTTGACTAGGTCAAGCCCAAACCTAGCCAGCTCATCGAACTGATTCACATATTCTCTGACTGTCTTGTCCCCTTGCTTAAGAAATAAGAATTTTTCCAACTGCAAACTTCTTTCCGCATCTGAGAGAAATTTAGTCTCAAATCTTACCCTAAAGTCCTCCCATGTCTCCACTGGTCTTTCAGCATTAGTGACTTCCCACCAGTAGGAAGCCTCGCCCTTCAACAGCCACACCGCCAATTGTACTTTTTGTCTATCCTCTACCTCAAAGATGATGAATAGGTCTTCCGTTTCTTTCAGCCAATTCCTAGCTGCTACGAAGGACTCAGTTCCATGGAAATCCCTTCCTCCCATAGCTTTAAAATCTTTACATATCTTAGCAAACGTGTTTCCCCGTGGAAGAGGTGGAGGAAAAGGTGCCGCTGCGGCTGGATGATTTCCTTCAGCTGGGGGAGGAGGAATGGTAGGACCTGGCTGAGTGGCCCTTGCTTCTAAGAACCGTCTAAACCAACCAGGTATTGGCACCCCTTCCGGCAAGTTAAGATCTTCGGACATGCTGAAACAAAAAGGATAGATTCAAAACGAAGGATAAGAGATAGTACCTATGGCTTTGGGGGTGGACTTTGCCTTTTTAAAATAAAATAATATTTTTCTTTTAAAAATGCTTCTTTAAATTTCCTTTTTGAAAATAATTTTTCAAAACTTTTTATCTTATCTGGTAAACCTATGCTCTGATACCAAGTGAAACACCCCACCTCAGTTAGAGTCACTCTCAAAGGGAATGCCCTAATTTTGGTGGAGGTTTATAAGTATAAGTCACAGATATACAAGACAGATATAAGAACACATATTTGTAAACAGCGGAAAAACAACAACTTTTATTCCATCAAAGCAAATACGTGTTACAAAACATCACCATGATTGTCTTACATCTTTTTTCCAAAAACATAACATAACACTTTCATAATCTGTCTTGAGTACATTATTTAAAGAAGCATAAATAAAACATAGTTGAACTGCAAAAGTCCCCATAGTGGATTGTCCAAAGCCATAGTTCAAAACAGGAAAGTCCAAGCAATACATTTCTCTTCTTCAAGCTGGATGTTAAGGTTGGTTCAAGTTGCTGTGTTCCCTCCCTGTGGACCTGGGAGGGGGGGAACGGAAGAAAGAAGACGAAAGAAAAGTAGAGTCAGACATAAAGCTAGAGTAAGTCTAGTACTATTTTGTCTATGAATAAAGAACTGGGTGTGATAAGTATAAACAAGAAGTGGGCAAGCACTATAAACTTGGTTAAGTTGTCTAGGGTCGAATATACTATCGTACCCCATGTAAATCTCTGAACCCATATAAACTAGTTTCCAACTGGCACCCCATAATCAGGGTGATGTGATCCATTCTATGATGATCGGCTCCTACTCGCATAGTTACATGTGTCTTATGGCCCCCGATGTTGTAGTTACCTATGCTGGTCCCACCATGGGGTGTATCAAGTCCCATGGCGGCGGCCCGACACAACCTTAGAATGCACAGGTATGCTACTGGTGTCCAGTGCCTTATTTTTCTGCGCCGGAGTGTGTGCATGCCCGCACCCCGTTAGAACCTACACTGCTACACCACCGCCGTCGATTTGACCTCTTACAATCAGCCCAGTAATCGTGCCCCACCCTGCCTAGTTTCAGGGTATCCTGATACACCTTCTAGGGTTACTGCTGAAAAGGGTCCCCCGTTACTAGGTTTTCTATCTCTAGCCAACATGCTAAGTTGGTTAAGTGTTTTCTAACCTAACCCCCACCAGTCCGTTTAGTTTAGCATGTTCCATTTTGATTAAGTCTTTAGTTCACTTAATCCTAACAATCCTGACTCAGCCTTAATTGTCTTATTAAGGCCCTGACCTCTCACATTAGACAGGTATTGTTGTGGCTGCCTGTTGCCGGTTGGTTCCGGGCAGTCTTACGCCACAACTCAGTCTAACCTCGGGTCCTTATTGGGCTCCATGATTAACTTCCCACATTGGATAGGTATTGTTGTGACTACTGGACAGCCGGGCGGTTCCGGGCAGGTTTACATCACAACTCAATCCAACCTCGGGTTAAACACATCGTATGTTCTACATTTACATATTTTGTCTTTCTTCTTTATTTTCTTATATGTAAATATTTGCGGCCCATTATTAAGTTAATGGTGTAAAGGTTACACCAATCATGGGCCCAACCCATACTTGAATTTGGGCCCTTCTATTTTATATTTCCATTCATTAGTAATTTTAACCCAACGTTATTTTCCCCCGTTTTACACGTCCGTTTATTACATATATATTGGGCTTAGCCTTTTAAAGCCCAATTTAGCCATGCGAAAAGGGGAGGCTTAAAGCGTGATTACATACACCAAGAGGGGAAGGTGAGCGCATGAACTTGCAATATGACGTTGGAAATACAAAATAGAAACTGGTGTACTTGCATATATACTTTGGTCATAAAGCGTAGGTGACATGAATCAAAGCATGTGAACTTGTAGTTGAGATAAGAATCTAAATTGGGTATCATTATTGACACATGAACCTATATTTTTATTTAGGCATAATGTCAAACATAAGCATGGCATAAATATCTCTAACATAAGCATGGCATAATGTCAAACATAAACATGGCATAATACCAAACATAAGCATGGCATAAGTATAGTTAAATTTGTTCACATAACCATGGCATAAATATTTCTAACATGAAATCATGATTTTTACTTTAGTCATGTAAACTTACAAAAAGGGATTTTTGAGCCTAACCTAGCTATGTACCACATATGTCATCATAAAATTCTTGTAAACAAGATAGACTTAATCATGGATTTCAATTATGCCAAATATCATTCATAGCCTAGCCATATTCATAAGTTTGCAAATAGGTTTTCTAGTACAAAAGCATGGCTTAATACATGATGCCCAATTTTCCACATAATTTCATATGGATTATGATAACCCAAACCTATTCCAATTACTTCATAAAAATGACGTTTGTATAAAAATACACATTATGATGGCATAGTAGCAAAGCCCCAAACTTGCATGAATTTTAAATCAACTACATACATGTAGCTTCAACATGGATTACATAATTTGCGAAATATTCCAAACGTATACTTGCATAGAACTACCGCATGTAGTTCTTTATAATTGAATAACATAAGTCAAGAATATCCAAACGTATATAATATTTCAAATTGATAAGAACGCACAAATATGAATTACTTTATTGCCACAATTCAAGCATACAAACCAACACAATTATTTGTTCATACCAAAGTAATACTCTACTTACAATGGTTGCGGCGGATTCTCTAATTTAGGAATAAGAAGATGCGGTTTGATTTGATTTGCTTGAATTGCTTTAGGCTTTAGAATTTTCCTCCTAATCTTCTCTCCAATTTGGTGGCTACTCCTAGACGCTCCTCAGCAACATGGCGGCTTTGTTCTTATTTATGAATGAATAGATTAGGGTTTAGTCTAGGGTTGTTTTTATAGAGGTTGTGAACTGATTAGGACCATTGATGTTGCTAGGTTAGATCGTAGCCATTCATCCTAAGGAGAGACCAATTAGAGCTTGCCACCTAGCCCTAATGACAAAGCAGACCACAGAAAATCGACCAACATAGAATAGGCCAGCCAGGTTAGACTGGGCTCGACCTGGCTCTAGACCAGGTCGACACCCCTGTCGACAGCCCTGTCGACAGGCCTGTCGACCTGGTTAGACCAGGTCGACAGCCCAGTCGACCTGGGTGCGTCAGGCGGGACTTTTTCCGCCCTGGCCCATTGGGCCCCATTTTTGTTTTCTGAGCTTATTTTATTCTGTTTGAATTTTTAAACTTAATTTAAAAACTTCCGAAGGCCATATCTTCTTCATATGGACTCCGTTTTTCGAAAACTCGGACTCTATTTCGCGTATTTTTCCGAGTCGAACGCAATGGCGTATCCCGTTTCCCTTAGTTCTTTGATTTGAAATTGATTATACTTTAGTTTGTGAATTTCACAGTTATAGAATTCGCGGGGTGTTACAGAACGCCTTAACTTCGGTGGAGCATTTTAGTTACAAGATGCAGAAAAATTACAAGACAGACAAATAAAGTAGCGGAAAATAAATAACCTTTGTTGATTAAAACAGCTTGTATAAAGATTGTTTTACAACACCAATACTAATTACAATAAAGCATATGTCTTGTTTAATACACTACAACAAAAACACTATATTACAACTTTAATTTTACAACAGTGGTAAAAGCACTGTTGTAATAAATGTTTTTTTACAACTTTTTCCCAGAAAAGTTGTAATAAACTTATTTTTAACAACTGTGTTATTTTGACAGTTGTAATAAAAGCCTATCACAACCTTTAATTTTTGATAGTTGTAATATATGACTATATTTTAATATAATTAACAATTAATAACTAATATTTGATACAATTATATTGATTGTTTATAATTAATAACTAATAATTACTATTAATAATCAATTAGGAAGTAATAATTAATAATCAATCAGTAATATTTAATAATTAGCAATTAAGAAAAATAATAAAAAAATATAGTTTGTATTACATAATTACTATTAAATAGTTAATAATTAAAATATAATAATTAATGATAATCTTGAATAATCAATGATTGTTATTAATAATTAAGAAGTAGAGATTAATAACTAAGATTATATTTAATAATTAATTTAAAATAACAAACGATTATAAGAAATAATCTTTAATAATTAAAAAGTAATACTTATTATTAGTATTTAATATTTAATAGTTATGGGTAATAATTATATTTAACATCTAATATTTCATGAAACAAACTGAAATTTTAGCATTTAAAAATTTAAGTTAATTTAATAATAATTAATTTTAAACATGAAATAACCAATATTGACATTTAACATTAAATAATTAATAATGGGTATAATAGTAATAACTAATAAGTAGTATTAATAATTTTAAATATGAAATAACTAATAAATAGTTATTAACTAGTAACGTATGCATAGTAATTAGCTTTTAATAATTAACATTCAATAATAACTAAGAAGAAATAAGTACTAACTAATAATAGATATTATTATAAGTTATATTTAGTATTTAAATAATATATAATTATCAAGAAATTCATATTATATTTATTATTATTTTCACTTATCAATTCCAACTCATTATATTTGATTTTATAAATTTGTGTGAAATTTCCGTTATAACCTATTAAAATATCGCGTTGCCTTTTAAAAAACGACTGGTTGCCTGTGTTAACACAACATATGAAATTCTGGCGGGAGACCTAAAATTTTGGCTCCAACGTATCTCACGTGTTGTACTTCTGCTCATATGTTGTTCGACCCCTCCTTACTATTCCCTAAATCAAAATCCATCCCCAATTTTCTCCTTCCTTTGAAAAAAATTACATCTCATCTAACTCCAGCTACTGCTGCCGAACATGGATCCACTGATTTTGGCGTATTGATGATGATGGAGCTTATCCCCAAACTGATTTGCTTCCTTCCACCTCTGGTCGCCTACCTTCGATCAGTTTGTTTGAGAGCAGCAGGTAAAATCAATTTGATATGATTTTCTCCTTATACGCATCAGCAGGTAAAATTCATCAAGGTTACCCCGATCTGGTTGTAGATCTTCCTAATGTTTTATGTCCATCATCAAATTATACCTCTGGTTATATCCTTTAGTTGCCTGTTCAAAATAATATCCTTTTGAAAATTCATTTCTATAGTTGAGAAATAGGTGATTTATGCTTTCTGGATGTTCATTACGAAGCACGCACTCTTCTATGCAGTGGATTCAGCCATTGTCGTATGTTGTCTTTAGTACTGATTCTTATTAAGTTAATCCCGTAAGCATAAGACGTCATCGTATTTTACTGTTAGTGCTATTCCATACGACTAGACACAAGTTGAGTTCTTTATGTGTTTGTCTTCTTGCTTGCCATGTGTTTGAAAATGGAAATTGTTGTTGGCCACACCATTCCTAGTAGAGTAATAGTCCATGTTGGCTGTTGTGTTAATATGAACAGGGTTGATTAAGTTAGAGACCTCCATTATTTCAGATAATCTGAATGTGTTCAATTGTTCTTCTTTAAAGTAGAAGATATTAAAGCATGTTTGCGATCACTTATGCAGTATTCGTCCTAACCTAGAGTTTCCACCAATAATTTGTTGTTACTCTGTGGCTATGTCCAGAGCAGTATGTTATTTCCATTGCAATAACCATCTTGATGCACTTTAGGCTTTCACCCAAGTATTTAAGCATCTTCTTCGTTGTGTTGGACATATCGTTGTTATATTCCAATTGCCAAAAACTTGTATGCAACAATATATATTCTACATCATTGAGCTCACGAGTTGTTTTTAAATTGTAGATTTCAAATTAATTTTAAACATGTTGCAGATTAGAGTTCATAAAAACTTTACAATGCTTCCCTCTTGCTTAGGACTACAAAGTTTGCTCCAAGCAATTTTATGTTTTTTACTGCTTAAAAGAGGTCAGCACATATATTCGTATTTTCAGTAATGCGCCTCTTCGCATACAATGTACAGGTAACCAATAATGGACAATTGGAGTGATAGGTATTTGTATATGTGATGTTGTTATTGTGCTCATGTTTTACTCTATTATTCAGTTCTTCTTACCATTGGGAGGTATTGGGAACACAATCTACAGTTGTGTTGCAGCAATTGTATTATCGGGGTTCATCATTGTAACAACCCGGAATTTTGGGGCCAATTTAAAAAATTTTATTTTAGAAATTTTACTGAATTTAGCGTATTTAAAATAATTTATTTTAAATAATAATGATAAAAAATTATTTAAATCGAATTTAAAACGAATAAATTTAATTTAATTATAAAAGGAGTTTAAAATAGTGCTGCGGTTTGAAATTTTAATTTTGAACTTTGATTGACTGTACATGATTCAAATTAAATCGGATTTTAGTGAAACAAGAAATATTTAAATCTGTTTGATCATATCTTTCTAACGAATCTAAAAAAATAAAATTTCACTTTAAAGTTTTAAGTTATGTCCAGTTTAAAATTTAGAAAAGTCGCTGTAGAATTTATATATATTTTAATATAATATATGGCCCTTGAAAATAGTCATTTTACAAACGACCTCTGTTTTCGACGAAACCACTTTTGTTCGAACCAGAATGTCAAATTATTGTTAAGTTTAATTTTCAAGAATTTTTCGAATTAATATGTGGGCGTGGCAAAAGAAAACTCATTTTGTCTATTTCAGTCAAATCGGGTCGACCAGAAAATAGCCATTTTTCAAACTGAAAGGACCCGTAACTTCCCCGGTATGGAAAGAGCGGATCCTTTGAGAACAACACACAAAAGAACGCAAACGGAAGAACATTTCATTGTATATTACAACAATTATGTCAGAATACAAGAATATACAGAGTATAAATCAATATTACACATTTATCAACTATCAGAGATTACAATAAATTACATAGCAGCAGAAAATAATACAATACACAACTAAAGGAGATATACAGATACAAAGCTTTCCGGATATCATTCCAGCTGTAAACCAGGATCCTGTGAATATAAATCTGCAAAACCAAAACTACTAGTTGCCCATGTCAAAATAAGGGCACCCAGAGTTTAGGTTAAAACAATAAACTCCAGGTCAGTCATGGGACTGGTGTGAGAACTAAAAACAGTTATTAATCTTTATTCTAAAGTCAGGTAAATCAAGGGACCACGCCGTATGACACGGAACGGGTTACCCCCCAAGAACTCCAGTGCATAAAACAAACAGCGCAATGCTAAATAAAGAACAATGAAGCTATTATAAGACCCAGGTCCCATCACACAATGCAACACAAACCGGAGGATAGGGTTTCCCTTATAATATCCAAAGCATGCTTGATACGTTTAAAACAAATCATTTGATACTATAATAAGTGTATAGTGTTTAAAACAATTTCACTCATAAATATCAGTCATAGACGGCATGGGTACCATATATCATGTCGCCATACTAGGCTCTACAATCAAAACCGCAAATGTCATGTATTTGGAAAATGGATTTCCTTCTATGAACCGAGGCAAGGGATCGTCCTCAACCGATTCGAGACGCTCTAGCCCGCCCCTCAGGCAAGCGCGCAGGCAAGCCTTTGGATCGTCAGAGCCGGTCCACCGATGTGGATTAAAATGCTTGAACACTGCGTTTGTAACAACCCGGAAATGCAAGCCAGTTTAAAAATTTTATTTTGGCAATTTTAGCGAATTTTGAATATTTAAAATCAATTATTTTAAATGATATCAACAGAAATTTAATTTGAATAGAATTAGAACGTATATATTTATATACATTGTCGTTAGAATATAAATAATTATTTTTAATTATAAAAGGAATTGAAAATGGCGCGGTAGTTCGATAATTCGATTTCAAAATTCAAATGAATGTACCGGGTGCAAAATGAACCGGATTTTAACGAAACCAAAAATATTAGAATCTCATTGTGAATATCTTTCCAACGAATCCGAAAAATTGAAATTTCATAGCGGGGATCAAAAGATATGTCCAGTTGAAAATTCTGAATAGCCGCTATGGAATTCAAGCCCTTTAAAATGGGAATTTTGCAAACGACCTCGGATTTCGACGAAATCACTTTTGTTGGATCCGTGATGTCAAGTTATTGCTAGATTCCAGTTTTCATAATTTTTCGAATCAATATGTGAGCGTGGCAAAGGAAAACGCGTTTGACCATTTTCAGTTGATTTTAATCGACTGGAAAATGACCATTTTTCCAACGGTCTCAGAATTTGACGAAACTTGTTTTATTAGGACCGTATCGTCAATACGAAGCTAGAAAATATTTTTCTAGAATTTTTCGAGTCCGTATGTGGCCTCGGTAATTTGAAATGTACGTTTAAAATTCAGAATAATGATTTAAATGTATATCCAACGGAAACTGATTCAAACAGTCGAATTGACCTACAATACATATCCCGTTGTCTTCGGAATGGGTGTAAAACGCTAGGGATGACAGTCGGTGGGTTTGATTTCGAGTTGAAAATAAAAAGTTGCCTTTAGGAAATTTAAAATAATAAATTAATATATATATTAATATAAATCCTTAACTATATCTCTCCCTCCCCTTACCTGTAAAGCCAAACCCGATCCATAACAGAAAATAGGAAAAAAAACCTATCGCGCTCCAGACCTGGCCATCTATCATCGACGTCGCACCCCCTCCCCATCCGCGCCCCAACCCGCCGCCACATCTCCTTCCCCCTCCGTCGCCCCCCCTCCCCCCCCCCCCCGTTCTCTCTTCCCTATGGAAACCGACGAGCCCCAAATAAACCCAACCCGATGCCTGAAAACCCTAGCGCCCACTCTTCTTGAAGCCGCGCCCCCTTTGCAGACCGCCACCGCGTTGGCACTGGTGCCACCGCCGAGCTCCGCCTCCATTTCCGGCTATGGACCCCTTTTTCTTTGACGGTGAGTTTTAATTCGATTTTTAATTTATTTATAGGTATGTTAATTTCAGTTTTATTATATACAAGAGCATAGAAAAATTAGATTTTGAATTATAAAAAGGTTGGATTTTGATTTAGGAAAAGTTTGATTTTTTTTAATTAATATAGAATTTCGATTTCTATCATAAAGTTATATTAGAAAAAAAAATAAAGATAGGATTTTGAACGTATGAAGAACACGATAAATATATGATCTTTGTGATGTTTTCAACACGATAAAAATATGATTTTTAGCTAAGGAAAGTTATGTTTTTTTTAAATATGAAAAGGTTGTATTTTTACTTAGAAAAATATAGATTTTTCATAATATAAAAATTCAATTTTTATAAATATGAAGTGAAAATAAAAATTCGATCTTTTTATATATGTAGTGAGTACGAGCGACGGAAGTGACAAAGGGCGAGAACGGCGAAGATTTCCTATATACGAAGAGTCGCGGCATTTGGTTTAGCTCTTGGTGAGAACTTCTCACTTTAACTTTTCTTTTATAGTTATAAAAATATACTAGGATGCAGACGGTGTTTAGTAGCACCCGACACCCGTCGTCCAAAGACCATGGACGGCTTGTTTGTTTAGTTAATTGTTTGATGATTGATTTATTTGTTTGGTTGATAAATTTGATTTAATCGATTGTGTGATGTGGAATGGAATAGAATATTTATATAGTTGAAATTATTTTATCGTTGAAAATATAATTTTTAACGTGAATGTGAATAAATAAATATTCATTTACAGACTGGACGGTTTGTTTATGTACACCTATTTGAAGGACCTTTATTGGAACGATAAATTTAACACATCGCCCAACTGCACAAATAAAAATCTGTGTTTGTTGATTTGAAACCCCACACGGGTATTGGGATAAATTACGGCATACACTAATCCCAGTAATTAGTTGTATGTCGACCGATTGATTGACAGGCTGTTATAAGCGTTAGATATCTATATTTGATGCTTGTACAGTGTAGTGCACTTTGGATGATGGTTGATTATGTATCATTGCTATTATATACATGTGTTGTATGGAATCCATATAATTAACTTTGTATGGTAATTGATTGGGCCTCATTCCAATTTAGAAAATAAAGAATATTATAAAATAAAGGTTCATGTGTTGACCGTACTCATCCGTTGAGATTAGTCATGTGTTGAATGAAATATTTTAACAATAAAATTTACATCTTTATCATTATAAAATAAAGGTTCATGTGTTGACCGTACTCATCCGTTGAGATTAGTCATGTGTTGAACGAAATATTTTAACAATAAAATTTACATCTTTATCATTATAAAATAAAGGTTCATGTGTTGACCATACACATCCGTTGAGATTAGTCATGTGTTTGTGAAAACCCGTAACTTCCCCGTAAAGGAAAGCGTCGGATAGTTCGAGAACAAACCACAACAAAACGCATACAAAAGAACATTTCGCTGTATATTACAACAATGCATCAGATTACAAGAATATACCGAGTATAAATGAATAAATATTACACAGAAATATCAGAGATTTAAATTACATTTAAATACATTACATATCAGCGGAAAATGATACAATACACAACTAGAAGAGATATACGGATACAAAGCTTTCCGGATATCGTTCCAGCTGTAAACCAGGATCCTGTGAATATAAATCTGCAATACCAAAACTACTAGCTGCCCGTGTCAAAATAGGGGCACCTAGAGTTTAGGTTAAAACAATAAACTCCAGGTCAGTCATGTGACTGGTGTGAGAACTAAAACAGTTATTTATCTTTATTTTTAAAGTGAGGTAAATCAAGGGACCACGCCGTATAACACGGAACGGGTTTCCTCCCAAGAATACCAGTGCATAAAACAACAGCTGAAACACCCCACCTCCGTTAGGGTCACTCTCAAAGGGAATGCCCTAATTTTGGTGGAGGTTTATAAGTACAAGTCACAGATATACAAGACAGATATAAGAACACATATTTGTAAACAGCGGAAGAACAACAAACTTTATTTCACAAAGTCAAATACGTGTTACAACAACATCCTTTCCAAAAACATAACACAACACTTTCATAATTTGTCTTGCGTACATTATTTAAAGAAGCATAAATAAAACGTAGATAAACTGCAAAAGCCCCATAGTGGATTGTCCAAAGCCATAGTTCAAAACAGGAAAGTCCAAGCAATACATTTCTCTTCTTCAAGCTGGATGTTGAGGTAGGTCAAGCTGCTGTGTTCCCTCCGTGTGGACCTGGGGGGGGGGGGGGGGAAACGGAAGAAAGAAGACGAAAGAAAAGTAGAGTCAGACATAAAGCCTGAGTAAGTCTAGTACTATTTTGTCTATGAATAAAGAACTGGGTGTGATAAGTATAAACAAGAAGTGGGCAAGCACTATAAACTTGGTTAAGTTGTCTAGGGTCGAATATACTATCGTACCCCATGTAAATCTCTGAACCCATATAAACTAGTTTCCAACTGGCACCCCATAATCAGGGTGATGTGATCCATTCTATGATGATCGGCTCCTACTCGCATAGTTACATGTGTCTTACGGCCCCCGATGTTGTAGTTACCTATGCTGGTCCCACCATGGGGTGTATCAAGTCCCATGGCGGCGGCCCGACACAACCTTAGAATGCACAGGTTTGCTACTGGTGTCCAGTGCCTTATTTTTCTGCGCCGGAGTGTGTGCACGCCCGCACCCCGTTAGAACCTACACTGCTACACCACCGTCGTCGATTTGACCTCTTACAATCAGCCCAGTAATCGTGCCCCACCCTGCCTAGTTTCAGGGTATCCTGATACACCTTCTAGGGTTACTGCTGAAAAGGGTCCCCCGTTACTAGGTTTTCTATCTCTAGACAACATGCTAAGTTGGTTAAGTGTTTGCTAACCTAACCCCCACCAGTCCGTTTAGTTTAGCATGTTCCATTTTGATTAAGTCTTTAGTTCACTTAATCCTAACAATCCTGACTCAGCCTTAATTGTCTTATTAAGGCCCTGACCTCTCACATTAGACAGGTATTGTTGTGGCTGCCTGTTGCCTGTTGGTTCCGGGCAGTCTTACGCCACAACTCAGTCTAACCTCGGGTCCTTATTGGGCTCCATGTTTAACCTCCCACATTGGATAGGTATTGTTGTGACTACTGGACAGCCGGGCGGATTCCGGGCAGGTTTATATCACAACTCAATCCAACCTCGGGTTAAACACATCGTATGTTCTACATTTACATATTTTGTCATTCCTCTTTATTTCTTATATGTAAATATTTGCGGCCCATTATTAAGTTAATGGTGTAAAGGTTACACCAACCATGGGCCCAACCCATACTTGAATTTGGGCCCTTCTATTTTATATTTTCATTAATTAATTAATTTTAACCCAACGTTATTTTCCCCCGTTTTACACGTCCGTTTATATATTGGGCTTAGCCTTTTAAAGCCCAATTTAGCCATGCGAAAAGGGGAGGCTTAAAGCGTAATTACATACACAAAGAGGGGAATGTGAGCGCATGAACTTGCAATACGACGTTGGAAATACAAAATAGAAACTGGTGTACTTGCATAGTGGTAACATAGGTGACATGAATCAAAGCATGTGAACTTGTAATTGAGATATCATTATTGACACATGAACCTATATTTTTATTTAGGCATAATGTCGAACATATGGCATAAATATTTCTAGCATAAGCATAGCATAATGTCAAACATAAACATGGCATAAATACTTCTAGCATAAACATGGCATAATGTCAAACATAAGCATGGCATAAGTATAGTTAAATTTGTTCATGGCATAAATATTTCTAACATGAAATCATGATTCTTACATTAGTCATGTAAACTTACAAAAGGGACTTTTTGAACCTAACCTAGCCATGTACCACATATATCATCATATAATTCTTGTAAACAAGATAGACTTAATCATGGATTTCAATTATGCCAAATATCATTCATAGCCTAGCCATATTCATAAGTTTGCAAATAAGTTCTCTAGTACAAAAGCATGGCTTAATACATGATGCCAAATTCTCAACATAATTTCATATGGATGATAATAACCAAACTTGTTCTAATTACATACAAAATGATTTATGCACAAAAATATACATCATGATGGCATAGTAGCAAAACCCCAAACTTGCATGAATTTAAATCAACTACATACATGCTACATACATGTAGCTTCAACATGGATTACATAATTTGCGAAATATTCCAAACGTATACTTGCATAGAACTACCGCATGTAGTTCTTTATAACCAATAACATAATTCATAAATATCAAAACGTATATAATATTTCAAATTGATAAGAACGCACAACTATGAATTACTTTATTGCCACAATTCACGCATACAAACCAACACAATTGTTTATCCATACCAAAGTAATACTCTACTTACAATGGTTGATGAATTCTCTAATTTAGGGATTGAAGACGCAAATTCCTTTGTTGAATTGATTTGTTTAGGTTGCTTTAAGCTTTAGAATCTTCCTCCTAATCCTCTCTCCAATTTGGTGGCTACTCCTAGTCGTTCCTCAGCAACATGGCGGCTATGTTCTTATTTTGAATGAATAGATTAGGGTTTAGTCTAGGGTTGTTTATATAGAGGTTAGGAACTGATTAGGACCATTGATGTTGCTTGGATTGATCATAGCCATTCATTCTAAGGAGAGACCAATTAAAACTTGCCACCTAGCCCTAGTGACAAAGCAGACCACAGAAAATCGACCACATAGAGAATAGGCCAGCCGGGTTAGACAGGGCTCGACCTGGTCTGGACCAGGTCGACACCCCTGTCGACAGCCCTGTCGACAGGCCTGTCGACCTGGTTAGACCAGGTCGACAGCCCAGTCGACTTGGTGGGTCAGGCGGGTGTTTTTCCGCCCTGGCCCATTGGGCCCCATTTTCGAATTTAAACCTGATTTATTCTGTTTGAATTTAAACTTGATTCTCAAACTTCCGAAGGCCATATCTTCTTCATACGGACTCCGTTTTTCGAAAACTCGGACTCTATTTCGCGTATTTTACCGAGACGAACGCAATGGCGTATCCCATTTCCCTTGGTTCTTTGATTTCAAATTAATTATACTTTAATTTGTTAATTTCACAGTTATAGAATTTGCGGGGTGTTACAACAGCGCAATGCTAAATAAAGAAAAATGAAGCTGTTATAAGACCCAGGTCCCATCACACAATGCAACGCAGCCGAGGATAGGGTTTTCCCTTATAATAGCCAAACATGCTTAGTACGTTTAAAACAAATCATTTGATACTATTATAAGTGCATACTGTATAAAACAACTTCAAATCATAAGTATCAATCGTAGGCGGCATGAATGCCCCATAACACTATGTCGCCATATATAAGTTTATAATCAAAACCGCAAATGTCACGTATTTGGAAATTGGATTTCCGTCTATGAACCGAGGCAAAAGATAGTCCTCAACCGATTCGAGACTGTCTAGCCCGAGTCTCAGGATCAGAACGCATCGACCCTTGGAGCGACAGGGCCGGTCCACCGATGTGGATTAAACTTAAACCCTGAACATGCGTTTCGCCGCCCTTTGGGGCGTAAGTGAGCCAACTAAATGACTCCATCGGTTCGAGAACGACCGATCAATCCGAGGCGCCTCGCAACAGCAACAACCACATAAGTCAAACTCGTCAGGGCGTGTAAAACCACTGACGCCACTTTTTAGCTAGAAGGAAACGCATGCCCTCCCTGAGGTCCGTCTCCCGTTTTTGGTTCACACCGGGTGTGATACTCGCGAAGTAAACGTTACACAAAGCTACGCCACAAAGGCCGTGCTTTGATCATCACCACAAGTCTTTGCTTTTCAACAGAAGCCTCGATCAATTTGCCACTTAGGCATGCCACACAGGCAATTCACTCCATGCGTTTGATATCCATCAATATATAACCCCTGAGCTCGTACATCTCAGAGAAGGGCGTTAAGCAAAAGAATAAATTCTCCACCGCCAAACAGATATATATTTAATAGAGATTAATCACACGGACCAAAATCCAATGTCAGACACACAGTCCATTTACAAGTCCGTTCTGGGTCTGAACGAAACCGGAGGCACCTAGTACCCCGCATATCCATCGATCTCCAAGTACGTCTGGACGATCACCAACTGTTTCCATCTTCTTGGGTGTACATCCCAATCAGGATCATCAGTAATCACCCAAACGACGTGAAGACTTCCGGTCTTCGACCATCGTCTTCATCTTCGACTTATCGTCGTATCAGTTATTCAGAATGGGATAAACCCGGTCTTTCCGAATAACTCGCGTATATTTTAAATAAGTGTTACACAAACACAACATACGCCTCATTCCAATTCATCAGTCACGAACCGTAAATTAATCAAGAGAATAATTCCCCAAATATTAACCCCGAAGGCCGAAACCAACATCAGGTCAATATCCAGAAAACCATTCTGCTTAGCTAACCGACAGTTAGTTTCTGATTTCACATTCATAGGGAAAGGTTCCCATTAATTTTATCCAAGATAAATTTCTTGAATTTATTCTTTAATCTATTTTTGAATATCAATTCAAACTAGTCGGAATTAGCGAACCTTACCGTAGTAATCATTGGTTATAATTTCCCAATCCCAACCTATTCATCCCATGAAGTAAAACTGGTAATACTTCATATCTAACACCACGGTGTTATCGGTAAATTCAATTACCATTTCACGTTCAAATCTAATTAAAGATTTAACTATCGCCTGGAGCAAAACTGGTGATACTCCATTCTCGATCATTTCAATCTAATTAAAGATTCATTAAAACTCCACTTAGTTTTAATCGTTAACAGGGTTAAAGAATCAGTGTCATTTAAAACACGGTTCACGATAAACCCAAAATCACATTCCATTAATTATCGGGTTAAAGAACGAGTGTTATTTAAAACACTGTTCACGATAAACCCAAAAATTAATATCAATTCAATTCCAATTAAATATTATTTAATTGGTACACTTCATTAAATCTAAATAAATTGTAGCAACCCGGAAAATCTGGGCCAGTTTAAAATTTTTATTTTGGCAATTTTAGCGAATTTTGAATATTTAAAATAGATTATTTTAAATAATATCGACGAAAAATTTATTTTGAATATAATTCGAACGTATATATTATACGCGTCGTCGTTAGAATATAAATAATTATATATAATTATAAATAGAATTGAAAATGGCGCGGTAGTTCGATAATTCGATTTCAAACTTCAATTGAATGTACCGGGTGCAAAACAATCCGGATTTTAGTGAAACCAAAAATAATGGAATCCAATAGTGAATATCTTTCTAACGAATCCGAATAATCAAGATTTCATAGCGGGAATCAAAAGTTATGTCCAGTTGAAAATTCTGAATAGTCGCTATGGAATTCAGGCCCTTAAAAATGGACATTTTGCAAATGACCTCGGATTTCGACGAAACCACTTTTGTTAGATCCGTAGTGTCAAGTTATTGCTAGGTTTCAAATTTCATAATTTTTCGAATCAATATGTGAGCGTGGCAAAAGAAAACGCGTTCGACCATTTTAGTTGATTTTAATCGACTGGAAATTGGCCATTTTTCTAACGGTCTCAGAATTCGACGAAACTAGTTTTGTTAGGACCGTATCGTCAATACGAAGCTAGAAAATATTTTTCGGGAATTTTTCTAGTTAGTATGTGGCCCCAGTAATTTGAAATGTGCGTTTAAAATTCAATATAATGATTTAAAAGAAAATTCAAAAGGAAACTGGCTGTAACGATCAAATCAGTTTGCGATACATATCCCATTGTGTTCGGAATGGGGGTAAAACGCTATGGACGACAGGCGGTGGACCTCTGTAACGACACGGATTCCGCTCGGACCTAATCGATCGTTAAACCGACCAAGACCGTTCGAATCCCGCATACGCTAACTTTGGGTATACAACACATCAGAACAAATAACAGAAGACTTCAATAAACATCATAATAATGTTACATCAGAGTACAGAATATCAGAGTATATCGAAATATAATACACAGCGGAAGATAAATTTACATAAATGTAAAACAGTGCACAGCGGAAATATAAACTACACAGCGGAAGACTGTAAATGTCTGGACACAGCTTAAAGCTTCAATCCAGAATCCTGCTCAAAACATCTGCAAAATAAAACTACTCGACTGCCCGTGTGGAAAATAGGGGCACCCGAGTTCGCAAGGGAAAAGCAAACTACAGGTCAGTCATGGGACTGGTGTGAGAACTCAAAAACAGTTGTTAACTTTGTTCAAAAATAAGGCAAATCACGGGACCACGCCACTTTCGCGGAACGGGTTTACCCCCATGAAAGCCAGTGTATAAACAACAATCAATATAGATATATGGATCTACTATGCATCAATCAACATGCAATATCCCAATCTACCCATTTAGATTAATCACCACACTTAGATTTTCCAAATCCAATTCAATTTACAGAAATTATTCCTTTGGATTTTATTCCCGATTTCTTATTTCAAATCATTTGAAATACATATCTAACTTTCTATATCAAAGTAGATTTCACTTCGGGATCTCAAATCAAATCATTTGGAAATATGAATTCCAAAACATAACAATGCATACAAACAAGTATGCAACCAAATATCGTGCTCCCCATCGACAAGGCAAAGGGTACGCACCTCGCAACTCGATATATATATGTGCACCTACCCCACATAGGAGTAGGCTACACCGACGATGCACCTCCCACTCAGGAGAGCATACACCGCCCTCTCACCCATACTTTTAGTCTCAGGGTTACCCGAATCTTTAGTCACATACTAAATCATTTCATATCCCGAAGTAGGGAAAATCATTTCACAACATAATAATCACAATGTAACATATAATACATTTCTAAATCACTTTAGAAATCATCGGGTTTTGGGCCTCGAAATCCTTTCTGTTTTATAAAACATTTTTATAAAACATTCCCTGTCCAAAATCGGGAATACATTTCTTTTCACTTAAGAAAAATATCATTTCACAATCATTCGTTAAATTTGAAATGAACACAACATCGCTAAACACCTTATCGTCAAATCGTGAAGTGTTTCACAAGGCGTTAGCACACAGATATTTTCAACCCAACCCAATGCTAAATGTAAAAGCATATTCTGCTCATAAACTGGTCGAGCACAATCCAAACCATCAATCAATCAAATTTAACATACGCCTCATTCCAATTCATTAGTCACTAACCGTAAATTAATCAAGAGAATAATTCCCCAAATATTAACCCCGAAGGCCGAAACCAACATCAGATCAATATCCAGAAAACCATTCTGCTTGGCTAACCGACAGTTAGTTTCTAAATTTCACGTTCAAATCTAATTAAAGATTTAACTATCGCCTGGAGCAAAACTGGTGATACTCCATTCTCGATCTTTTCAATCTAATTAAAGATTCATTAAAACTCCACTTAGTTTTAATCTGTGACTGGGTTAAAGAATCAGTGTCATCTAAAAACACGGTTCGCGATAAACCCAAAGTCACATTCCATTAATTATCGGGTTAAAGAACGAGTGTTATTTAAAACACTGTTCACGATAAACCCAAAAATCAATATCAATTCAATTCCAATTAAATATTATTTAATTGGTACACTTCATTAAATCTAAATAAAAAGATTTAATCTTTTCTCAACTGGGTTCAAGAACAGTGTTAGTGAAGACACCATTCACGACAAACCCAAATCACATTCGATATTCAATACAAGGCTCTGAATAGAAAATATATCGGCTTATATTCAATATCGAATTCTACGACTAACAAATGTCGTATTGGAAATAACGATATAAATATATATCTTTCAAATTTCCATAACAACATCTGTATCATCACGAAATCCAACATCGAAATATTCCGAAGACAATTTCGATTCAAACCCATTCCAATGCGATCATTGGAAATTTTGGTTATTTTCAAAACCCTTTTCGAATTCAATTTATTTATTCAAAAATAAATAGAATTATAATTCTAGTTCAAAACTAGTTCATTTCGATAAAAATCTATTTTTATCTTTTCAAATATGGAGTTTTTCATCCCAATTCTTCACAAATCATTTCTTATGATTTTACACAAATTATTACTATTTTTAATAATTTTATCAAGGCCTGTACGGTCGATTTCCATCAATGGCCATCGAACTGCACTTACAGCGACCTTTTCCGAATTTGATTTGGACGTATCTCCAAATCCAACCGTTAGATTTCAAATTTCTAATATTCCTTAGAAAGCTCTTTTCGATACGAACCCAACGGTTCTGATTTCAGGAGAATCCGACGGTCGGATCTCCCGTAATGTCCGTTCGAAGTCAATGGTCGAAATTCGCGAACTGCCGCAGCGCGGCGCGTTCTATTCAGGCCATTTATTATATATATAATATATATAATATATATTTCGTCGATTTCTATTTAAAACGAATTATATAAATAGTTTTGAATTCGTTTCAAAAACATTTTCAACTTCCTTTTCAATTCAAATCACAATTGAATTCTTCTTTATAGATTCGTTTTAAAATTCACTTCTATTCAATTCAAATTTCAATTCAATTCGAATTCGTTTTCAATTCAATTCATTTCGAATTCATTTTCTATTCAATTCAATTCGAATTCGTTTTCTATTCAATTCAATTCGAATTCGTTTTCTATTCAATTCAATTCGAATTCGTTTTCTATTTAATTCAATTCGAATTCGTTTTCTATTCAATTCAATTCGAATTCGTTTTCTATTCAATTCAATTCGAATTCGTTTTCTATTCAATTCAATTCGAATTCGTTTTCTATTCAATTCAATTCGAATTCGTTTTCAATTCAATTCGAATTCGTTTTCTATTCAATTCAATTCGAATTCGTTTTCTATTCAATTCAATTTTCAATTCAATTCAATTCGAATTCGTTTTCTATTCAATTCAATTCGAATTCGTTTTCTATTCAATTCAATTCGAATTCGTTTTCTATTCAATTCAATTCGAATTCGTTTTCTATTCAGTTCAATTCGAATATTTCATATACATCGTTTTCAATTCGAATATTTCATATACATCGTTTTCAATTCATATATATATTTCATATACATCGTTTTCAATTCATATATATATTTCATATACATCGTTTTCAATTCATATATATATATATATATATATATATATATATATATATATTCACCTTTCACTATATACGATATTTTCATTTTCAATACATACGATATATTCATTTTTCAATATATACGATATATTCATTTTCAATATATTCGATACTTTCACTTTCAATATATTCAATATTTTCACTTTCAATATATTCGATATTTTCACTTTCAATATATTCAATATTTTCACTTTCAATATATTCAATATTTTCACTTTCGATATATTCGATATTTTCACTTTCAATATATATATCGTTTTCACTTCATATATATATATATATCGTTTTCAATTCGAATATTTCATATACATTGTTTTCATTTCATACATATATATATATCGTTTTCAATTCGAATATTTCATATACATTGTTTTCAATTCGAATATTTTCACTTTCAATATATTCGATATTTTCACTTTCAATATATTCGATATTAACTTCGCTATATATATATATAAATTTCACTCTTCATATATATGTTATTTCACTTCGCTATATATATAAATTTCACCCTTCATATATATGTTATTTCACTTCGCTATATATATAAATTTCACCCTTCATATATATGTTATTTCACTTCGCTATATATATAAATTTCACTTTTCATATATATGTTATTTCACTTCGCTATCAATCAATTTTCACAACAATTTCAACCAATAAATATCGTCCATGGTTTGTGGACGAGGGGCGTATATATATCTATATAGATATTTATATATAGCAATTCACTTCCACTTTCAACACATATATATAAAATTTTAAAAAGAAATTGAAGAGTGAGAAATCCTCACCAGTAGCTATCCAATAACACAACTCTTCCTATGTGGAACTCTTCGCCTATTTCGTCTTCTTGTCGCTTTCGTTTCCCGTATTCTCTACATAGATAAAAATCGCATTTTTACTATGTTATTCAATATATAAAGATCATATTTTAAAAACAAAGATTATATTTTTAATATTCCTATGATGTAAAAATTATATTTTAAAAATATAAGAATCACATCTTACTTTTTCTACTTAACAAAATTCTGTCTTTTCTCTTTTTTTTAAAAATATGATCTTTATTTTTTTTAAAAGTTCAAATCTTTTTCTACTAAAAGATTAAATCTTTTTCTATTTCAAAGTTTAAAATAAAATCAGTTTTCTTTTCCTTTTCAAATCAGTTTTTATTTTCTTTTCAAAACAGTTTTTGTTTTATTTAAAAATGCAGTTTTTTTTCTTCTTTTTCACAATGCAGTTTTTTCTTCTTTTTCACAATGCAGTTTTGCCTTTTTTCCTATCAAAAATGCAGTTTTTATTTCTTAAAAATGCAGTTTTACTTTTATTTCAAATGCAGTTTTTGATTTCTTTTAAAAACAGTTTTTGAATCTCTTTTTAAAAATTCTGTTTTAACTTCTTTTAAAACTCTCTGTTTTAAAATTCTTTTAAAAAAATTTCTGTTTTTAAAACTAAAAGAAATCAGTTTTTAAATTTATTAAAAATACAGTTTTTATTTCTTTTTAAAAAAATTCTGTTTTAAAAACTTAAAACAAAAATCAGTTTTATAATTTATTAAAAATACAGTTTTATAACCCAGAAATAAAAATAAAAATAAATTAACTAACTAAAAAAAACTCACCGAGCTTCGAATGGGAGGAGGAGGAAGTCGAGGGCGGCGTTCGGAGATTCTGAGACGCCGCGGCGGTGGTTCGAGGCTTCGACGAGGGGGCTGCTTCTGCTCGATGGCTCGTGCGGTGCCTGGGGGGAGGAGGGAAGACGAGGCGGGCTTCGGCGAAGGGTTCGGCGTCAGGGGGCGGCGGCGCGATGCTTTTAGGGTTAGGGTTTTTCTTTTTTTTTTAATGTTTCGTGAATAACTGATCGGGGGGGGCCAATTGAAGAAGAAAAGGGGGAAAGGTAGTTTTTTTATTTTTTTTTTATTTTATTATTTAATTATTTAATTATGCACAAGGGTTGACTTTTACATACGATCTCGAAACGAGGTCCACCGCCTGTCGTCCATAGCGTTTTACCCCCATTCCGAACACAATGGGATATGTATCGCAAGCTGGTTTGATCGTTACAATCAGTTTTCGTTGAATTTACAATTTAAATCCTTTTATTGAATTTTAAACGTACATTTCAAATTACCGGGGTCACATACTAACTAGAAAAATTCCAGAAAAATATTTTCTAGCTTCGTATCGACGATACGGTCCTAACAAAACTAGTTTCGTCGAATTCTGAGACCGTTTGAAAAATGGCCAATTTCCAGTCGATTAAAATCAACTGAAATGGTCAAAACACGTTTTCCTTTGCCACGCTCACATATTGATTCGAAAAATTATGAAATTTGGAATCTAGCAATAACTTTACATCACGGACCCAACAAAAGTGGTTTCGTCGAAATCCGAGGTCGTTTGCAAAATTGCTATTTTTAAGGGCCTTATATATATAAAAATATATATAAATTCCACAGCGACTATTTCTAATTTTAAACTGGACATATCTTATCATTTCTAAGATGAAATCTCAGTTTGTTAACTTCGTTACAAAGATATAGTTATACAGATTCAAATATTTCTTGTTTCGTTCAATTCTGACTTATATTGAATTCTGTATATTCATTTGAAATTAGAAATCGAATTTTCGAACTACCGCGCCATTTTCAATTCCTTTTATAATTATATATAATTATTATATATTCTAACGACGACGTATATAATATATACGTTCTAATTATATTCAAAATAGATTTCTCGTCGATATTATTTAAAATAATCTATTTTAAATATTCAAAATTCGCTAAAATTGCCAAAATAAAAATTTTAAACTGGCCCAGATTTTCCGGGTTGTTACAATCTCCCCCACTTAAAACTTTTCGTCCCCGAAAAGGAACAAAGTCGAAAGTGGTTTGATTATTCAACTCTACGTTCGATCTGGCTTCCATTCTCCAACTCTTTAGTTTCTGAGAATTTTCAAAATTTCAAAAATTTGGCTAACACCCTAAATTTTTGAAAAATTTCGCCATAACCTCCCCTGCACCGGGAGCATCGGGGAATTTCAAATAGCTTCCCCGGTCCTTCAGATCTCAAAAAGAAAAAGAAAAAGCCAAGCGGCTAGCCAATAGGCTCACAAAATCATCATCACCCAAACAAAACAGGAAATTATGTAGTAAACATGTACCTATTTGTCGGGCAAACAAATTTTATTCTCGGCTCTAGCCTCCTTGCTATGACCTGTTCAATGATATACATGTATATGCAAGCAAATGCGACCAAATTTCAATACAAGTCAATATTTGATACCATTGGGCATTATGGTTCAAAATTATCAAACAATTAAACAAACAACACAAACATCAATCAATTAATGGATTATATTTTCAAATATATAATTTTATATATTTAAAATCATATTTTCTAAAATCAGATTATATATACAATCACAGATACGTTATTTATAAACAAATAACTCTCGACTCATTCTAGGGCATTTCTAACCCCATCTCTAACGAGTCACTCATCCTAGAATGCTACTGATTCTATCTCTAATGAGGATTCTTTTATAGGACATTACTAATCCTACCTCTGATGAGTCTTTTATTCTGTTCTAACGAGTTGTACCCCAAAGATTTGAGTTTAACCAAAGCTCTGATACCACGTTGTAACGACACGGATTCCGCTCGGACCTAATCGATCGTTAAACCGACCAAGACCGTTCGAATCCCGCATACGCTAACTTTGGGTATACAACACATCAGAACAAATAACAGAAGACTTCAATAAACATCATAATAATGTTACATCAGAGTACAGAATATCAGAGTATATCGAAATATAATACACAGCGGAAGATAAATTTACATAAATGTAAAACAGTGCACAGCGGAAATATAAACTACACAGCGGAAGACTGTAAATGTCTGGACACAGCTTAAAGCTTCAATCCAGAATCCTGCTCAAAACATCTGCAAAATAAAACTACTCGACTGCCCGTGTGGAAAATAGGGGCACCCGAGTTCGCAAGGGAAAAGCAAACTACAGGTCAGTCATGGGACTGGTGTGAGAACTCAAAAACAGTTGTTAACTTTGTTCAAAAATAAGGCAAATCACGGGACCACGCCACTTTCGCGGAACGGGTTTACCCCCATGAAAGCCAGTGTATAAACAACAATCAATATAGATATATGGATCTACTATGCATCAATCAACATGCAATATCCCAATCTACCCATTTAGATTAATCACCACACTTAGATTTTCCAAATCCAATTCAATTTACAGAAATTATTCCTTTGGATTTTATTCCCGATTTCTTATTTCAAATCATTTGAAATACATATCTAACTTTCTATATCAAAGTAGATTTCACTTCGGGATCTCAAATCAAATCATTTGGAAATATGAATTCCAAAACATAACAATGCATACAAACAAGTATGCAACCAAATATCGTGCTCCCCATCGACAAGGCAAAGGGTACGCACCTCGCAACTCGATATATATATGTGCACCTACCCCACATAGGAGTAGGCTACACCGACGATGCACCTCCCACTCAGGAGAGCATACACCGCCCTCTCACCCATACTTTTAGTCTCAGGGTTACCCGAATCTTTAGTCACATACTAAATCATTTCATATCCCGAAGTAGGGAAAATCATTTCACAACATAATAATCACAATGTAACATATAATACATTTCTAAATCACTTTAGAAATCATCGGGTTTTGGGCCTCGAAATCCTTTCTGTTTTATAAAACATTTTTATAAAACATTCCCTGTCCAAAATCGGGAATACATTTCTTTTCACTTAAGAAAAATATCATTTCACAATCATTCGTTAAATTTGAAATGAACACAACATCGCTAAACACCTTATCGTCAAATCGTGAAGTGTTTCACAAGGCGTTAGCACACAGATATTTTCAACCCAACCCAATGCTAAATGTAAAAGCATATTCTGCTCATAAACTGGTCGAGCACAATCCAAACCATCAATCAATCAAATTTAACATACGCCTCATTCCAATTCATTAGTCACTAACCGTAAATTAATCAAGAGAATAATTCCCCAAATATTAACCCCGAAGGCCGAAACCAACATCAGATCAATATCCAGAAAACCATTCTGCTTGGCTAACCGACAGTTAGTTTCTAAATTTCACGTTCAAATCTAATTAAAGATTTAACTATCGCCTGGAGCAAAACTGGTGATACTCCATTCTCGATCTTTTCAATCTAATTAAAGATTCATTAAAACTCCACTTAGTTTTAATCTGTGACTGGGTTAAAGAATCAGTGTCATCTAAAAACACGGTTCGCGATAAACCCAAAGTCACATTCCATTAATTATCGGGTTAAAGAACGAGTGTTATTTAAAACACTGTTCACGATAAACCCAAAAATCAATATCAATTCAATTCCAATTAAATATTATTTAATTGGTACACTTCATTAAATCTAAATAAAAAGATTTAATCTTTTCTCAACTGGGTTCAAGAACAGTGTTAGTGAAGACACCATTCACGACAAACCCAAATCACATTCGATATTCAATACAAGGCTCTGAATAGAAAATATATCGGCTTATATTCAATATCGAATTCTACGACTAACAAATGTCGTATTGGAAATAACGATATAAATATATATCTTTCAAATTTCCATAACAACATCTGTATCATCACGAAATCCAACATCGAAATATTCCGAAGACAATTTCGATTCAAACCCATTCCAATGCGATCATTGGAAATTTTGGTTATTTTCAAAACCCTTTTCGAATTCAATTTATTTATTCAAAAATAAATAGAATTATAATTCTAGTTCAAAACTAGTTCATTTCGATAAAAATCTATTTTTATCTTTTCAAATATGGAGTTTTTCATCCCAATTCTTCACAAATCATTTCTTATGATTTTACACAAATTATTACTATTTTTAATAATTTTATCAAGGCCTGTACGGTCGATTTCCATCAATGGCCATCGAACTGCACTTACAGCGACCTTTTCCGAATTTGATTTGGACGTATCTCCAAATCCAACCGTTAGATTTCAAATTTCTAATATTCCTTAGAAAGCTCTTTTCGATACGAACCCAACGGTTCTGATTTCAGGAGAATCCGACGGTCGGATCTCCCGTAATGTCCGTTCGAAGTCAATGGTCGAAATTCGCGAACTGCCGCAGCGCGGCGCGTTCTATTCAAGCCATTTATTATATATATAATATATATAATATATATTTCGTCGATTTCTATTTAAAACGAATTATATAAATAGTTTTGAATTCGTTTCAAAAACATTTTCAACTTCCTTTTCAATTCAAATCACAATTGAATTCTTCTTTATAGATTCGTTTTAAAATTCACTTCTATTCAATTCAAATTTCAATTCAATTCGAATTCGTTTTCAATTCAATTCATTTCGAATTCATTTTCTATTCAATTCAATTCGAATTCGTTTTCTATTCAATTCAATTCGAATTCGTTTTCTATTCAATTCAATTCGAATTCGTTTTCTATTCAATTCAATTCGAATTCGTTTTCTATTCAATTCAATTCGAATTCGTTTTCTATTCAATTCAATTCGAATTCGTTTTCTATTCAATTCAATTCGAATTCGTTTTCTATTCAATTCAATTCGAATTCGTTTTCAATTCAATTCGAATTCGTTTTCTATTCAATTCAATTCGAATTCGTTTTCTATTCAATTCAATTTTCAATTCAATTCAATTCGAATTCGTTTTCTATTCAATTCAATTCGAATTCGTTTTCTATTCAATTCAATTCGAATTCGTTTTCTATTCAATTCAATTCGAATTCGTTTTCTATTCAGTTCAATTCGAATATTTCATATACATCGTTTTCAATTCGAATATTTCATATACATCGTTTTCAATTCATATATATATTTCATATACATCGTTTTCAATTCATATATATATTTCATATACATCGTTTTCAATTCATATATATATATATATATATATATATATATATATATATATATTCACCTTTCACTATATACGATATTTTCATTTTCAATACATACGATATATTCATTTTTCAATATATACGATATATTCATTTTCAATATATTCGATACTTTCACTTTCAATATATTCAATATTTTCACTTTCAATATATTCGATATTTTCACTTTCAATATATTCAATATTTTCACTTTCAATATATTCAATATTTTCACTTTCGATATATTCGATATTTTCACTTTCAATATATATATCGTTTTCACTTCATATATATATATATATCGTTTTCAATTCGAATATTTCATATACATTGTTTTCATTTCATACATATATATATATCGTTTTCAATTCGAATATTTCATATACATTGTTTTCAATTCGAATATTTTCACTTTCAATATATTCGATATTTTCACTTTCAATATATTCGATATTCACTTCGCTATATATATATATATAAATTTCACTCTTCATATATATGTTATTTCACTTCGCTATATATATAAATTTCACCCTTCATATATATGTTATTTCACTTCGCTATATATATAAATTTCACCCTTCATATATATGTTATTTCACTTCGCTATATATATAAATTTCACTTTTCATATATATGTTATTTCACTTCGCTATCAATCAATTTTCACAACAATTTCAACCAATAAATATCGTCCATGGTTTGTGGACGAGGGGCGTATATATATCTATATAGATATTTATATATAGCAATTCACTTCCACTTTCAACACATATATATAAAATTTTAAAAAGAAATTGAAGAGTGAGAAATCCTCACCAGTAGCTATCCAATAACACAACTCTTCCTATGTGGAACTCTTCGCCTATTTCGTCTTCTTGTCGCTTTCGTTTCCCGTATTCTCTACATAGATAAAAATCGCATTTTTACTATGTTATTCAATATATAAAGATCATATTTTAAAAACAAAGATTATATTTTTAATATTCCTATGATGTAAAAATTATATTTTAAAAATATAAGAATCACATCTTACTTTTTCTACTTAACAAAATTCTGTCTTTTCTCTTTTTTTTAAAAATATGATCTTTATTTTTTTTAAAAGTTCAAATCTTTTTCTACTAAAAGATTAAATCTTTTTCTATTTCAAAGTTTAAAATAAAATCAGTTTTCTTTTCCTTTTCAAATCAGTTTTTATTTTCTTTTCAAAACAGTTTTTGTTTTATTTAAAAATGCAGTTTTTTTTCTTCTTTTTCACAATGCAGTTTTTTCTTCTTTTTCACAATGCAGTTTTGCCTTTTTTCCTATCAAAAATGCAGTTTTTATTTCTTAAAAATGCAGTTTTACTTTTATTTCAAATGCAGTTTTTGATTTCTTTTAAAAACAGTTTTTGAATCTCTTTTTAAAAATTCTGTTTTAACTTCTTTTAAAACTCTCTGTTTTAAAATTCTTTTAAAAAAATTTCTGTTTTTAAAACTAAAAGAAATCAGTTTTTAAATTTATTAAAAATACAGTTTTTATTTCTTTTTAAAAAAATTCTGTTTTAAAAACTTAAAACAAAAATCAGTTTTATAATTTATTAAAAATACAGTTTTATAACCCAGAAATAAAAATAAAAATAAATTAACTAACTAAAAAAAACTCACCGAGCTTCGAATGGGAGGAGGAGGAAGTCGAGGGCGGCGTTCGGAGATTCTGAGACGCCGCGGCGGTGGTTCGAGGCTTCGACGAGGGGGCTGCTTCTGCTCGATGGCTCGTGCGGTGCCTGGGGGGAGGAGGGAAGACGAGGCGGGCTTCGGCGAAGGGTTCGGCGTCAGGGGGCGGCGGCGCGATGCTTTTAGGGTTAGGGTTTTTCTTTTTTTTTTAATGTTTCGTGAATAACTGATCGGGGGGGCCAATTGAAGAAGAAAAGGGGGAAAGGTAGTTTTTTTTTTTTTTTTTTTTTATTATTTAATTATTTAATTATGCACAAGGGTTGACTTTTACATACGATCTCGAAACGAGGTCCACCGCCTGTCGTCCATAGCGTTTTACCCCCATTCCGAACACAATGGGATATGTATCGCAAGCTGGTTTGATCGTTACAATCAGTTTTCGTTGAATTTACAATTTAAATCCTTTTATTGAATTTTAAACGTACATTTCAAATTACCGGGGTCACATACTAACTAGAAAAATTCCAGAAAAATATTTTCTAGCTTCGTATCGACGATACGGTCCTAACAAAACTAGTTTCGTCGAATTCTGAGACCGTTTGAAAAATGGCCAATTTCCAGTCGATTAAAATCAACTGAAATGGTCAAAACACGTTTTCCTTTGCCACGCTCACATATTGATTCGAAAAATTATGAAATTTGGAATCTAGCAATAACTTTACATCACGGACCCAACAAAAGTGGTTTCGTCGAAATCCGAGGTCGTTTGCAAAATTGCTATTTTTAAGGGCCTTATATATATAAAAATATATATAAATTCCACAGCGACTATTTCTAATTTTAAACTGGACATATCTTATCATTTCTAAGATGAAATCTCAGTTTGTTAACTTCGTTACAAAGATATAGTTATACAGATTCAAATATTTCTTGTTTCGTTCAATTCTGACTTATATTGAATTCTGTATATTCATTTGAAATTAGAAATCGAATTTTCGAACTACCGCGCCATTTTCAATTCCTTTTATAATTATATATAATTATTATATATTCTAACGACGACGTATATAATATATACGTTCTAATTATATTCAAAATAGATTTCTCGTCGATATTATTTAAAATAATCTATTTTAAATATTCAAAATTCGCTAAAATTGCCAAAATAAAAATTTTAAACTGGCCCAGATTTTCCGGGTTGTTACAACCTCGTTTCGAGGTCGTATGTAAAAGTCAACCTTTTTACAAATTAAATAAAAAAAAATATTATTTTAATTTCCTTTTCCCTCCCTTTATCTTCATTGCCCCCCCCCCGTTCAATTATATTTCATTCATCAGAAAACAAAAGGAAAAAAAAAAAACCTAAATCGATTCGAAGCCGCCCCCCCCTCAGGCGAACGCCGCCGACGAAGACGAGCCCCTCCCGCGCCAATCCCTCTCCTTCCCCTTTGCGACGTATCGCGCTTCCTCCGATCGAATCCCATCGCGACGCCACCCAACCTCGAGCGCCACCCTCGAGAAGACCACCGCTGCCGTCTTGTGGCACCACCGAGACATCGAGCCGCCCCTCCCTCTGTAAGTAAAACCGATTTCCTTTTTTATTTTATCTTATTTTACTTTAAAACTGTTTTCTTATTTTACTTTAAAACTGTTTTCTTATTTTACTTTAAAACTGTTTTCTTATTTTTACTTTAAAACTGTTTTTTTATTTTACTTTTAAAACTGATTTGTAAAGGAGGATTGAAAAACTGTTTTTTTTAAAAAGAGATTTAGAAACTGTTTTTTTATTTTACTTTTAAAACTGATTTGTAAAGGAGGATTGAAAAACTGTTTTTTTTAAAAAGAGATTTAGAAACTGTTTTTTTTTTATTTTAAACTTTAAAAAGAAAAACTGATTTTAAGAAAAGTTTTAAAATAGATTTTAGAAAAGGTTTTAAAAGATTTGAACATTAAAATAAGTTAGAAAAAAAAAAGATTTGAACTTTGAATAGAAAGAAAAATATTGAACTTCGAGTTAAAAATATGATTTTTATATGTTGAACTTCGAATTAAAAATACTTCGAATTAAAAATATGATTTTTATATGTTGAACTTCGAGTTAAAAATATGATTTTTATATGTTGAACTTCGAATTAAAAATATGATTTTTATATGTTGAACTTCGAATTAAAAATATGATTTTTATATGTTGAACTTCGAATTAAAAATATGATTTTTATATGTTGAACTTCGAATTAAAAATATGATTTTTATATGTTGAACTTCGAATTAAAAATATGATTTTTATATGTTGAACTTCGAGTTAAAAATATGATTTTTATATGTTGAACTTCGAATTAAAAATATGATTTTTATATGTTGAACTTCGAATTAAAAATATGATTTTTATATGTTGAACTTCGAATTAAAAATATGATTTTTATATGTTGAACTTCGAATTAAAAATATGATTTTTATATGTTGAACTTCGAATTAAAAATATGATTTTTATATGTTGAACTTCGAATTAAAAATATGATTTTTATATGTTGAACTTCGAAATAAAAATGTGATTTTTATTTATGAAATAGCGAAGTAAAAATTCGATTTTTACATAGGTAGTGAAAGCGGACAACGAAGATGACGAAGATGCGAGGACGATGAAGATTTCTATCAATGGAGTGCCGTGGAGCTAGGATAGCTATATGTGAGAATTTCTCACCTTTCAATTTTATTTCTAGTTATATATATATACTAGGATGCAGACGGTGCTTAGTAGCACCCGACACAATCGTCCACAGACCATGGACTTGTTTGTTTGACTGTTTGGTGATTGATTGCGATATTGGTTTGAATGTGGTTTGTGGTGTGAAAAATCGAATCGATAAATTGATTAGGATTAGACGTGCGCCGTTATAAGGCGAAGGAGTAAGGCTAGGTTAGACCCTTACTCCAAATTTTGTGGTTTGCATAACGAAAGTGAATTTGATTGATGTGTGAATGGCGTGGGCCTTCACTAGACCGGGGATAAGGCTAGGCCTCGTCCCGTTTCTAGTATCGTGCCGTTATGCCGCCGAAATTTTCTAAAATGTGTTAGAAAAATAAAAATATCATTTTATTTAAAGAATGAACTGAATAGGAATTCATATGTTGGAATAAAATGTTTTATCGTTAAAAATATAATTTTTAACGTGAAGTGAATAAAATAGAATATTCATTTACAAACCAGACGGTTTGTTTATGTACACCTATTTGAATGACATTGATTGGGACGATAAATTTTACACATCGCCCAACTGCACGAATAAAATATTTGTTTGATTGTTTGAAACCCCACACGGGTGTTGGGATGAAATTTGCAGTTCACTCATCCTGATTGATTAAATATGTCGATCGATTGATTGACAGGCTGTTATAAGCGTTGAATATCTATATTTGATGCTTTTACAGTGTAGTGCACTTTGGTTGATGGTTTATTATTTTCAACGTTATTATATACATGTGTTGTATGAAAATCCATATAATTAACTTTATATGGTGATTGATTGGGCCTCATTCCAATTTGAAAAATAAAGAATATTATAAAATAAAAGTTCATGTGTTGACAGTACTCATTCATTGAGATTGGTCATGTGTTGAACGAAATATTTTGATAATAACAACTATTTTGAAAAAGAAATATTTGAAATAGAATATTTGAAAATAGAAATTTATGAAGCCGTGTTGATTAGATTGACGCCATTTTGACGCGAACGATATTTATATCGATTTTAAACGATTTCGAAATGAATTGAATTGAAAACGATTTCGAAATGAATTGAATTGAAAACGATTTCGAAATGAATTGAATTGAAAACGATTTCGAAATGAATTGAATTGAAAAGGAAGTTGAAATTGCTTTTGAAACGAATTTAAAACTTTTTATATAATTCGTTTTAAATAGAAATCGACGAAATATATATTATATATATTATATATATATAATATAATGGCCTGAATAGAACGCGCCGCGCCGCGGCAGTTCGTGAATTTCGACCATTTATTTCAAATGGACATTGCGGGAGATCCGACCGTCGGATTCTCCTAAAACCGGAACCGTTGGGTTCGTATCGAAAAGAGCTTTCTAGCGAATGTTAGAAATTTGAAATCTAACGGTTGGATTTGGAATTATGTCCAAATCAAATTCGAAAAAGGTCGCTGTAAGTGCAGTTCGATGGCCATTGTTGGAAATCGACTGTACGGGCCTTGATAAAATTATTAAAAATAGTAATAATTTGTGTAAAATCATAAGAAATGATTTAGAAAGAATTGGGATGAAAAACTCCATATTTGAAAAGATAAAAGTAGATTTTTATCGAAATGAACTAGTTTTCAACTAGAATTATAATTCTATTTATTTTTAAATAAATAAATTGAATTCGAAAAGGGTTTTAAAAGTAACCAAAATTCCAATGATCGCATTGGAGTGGATTTGAATCGAAATTGTCTTCGGAATATTTCGATGTTGGAATTCGTGAGGATACAGGTGTTGTTATGGAAATTTGAAAGATATATATATTTATATCGTTATTTCCAATACGACATTTGTTAGTCGTAGAATTCGATATTGAATATAAGCCGATATATTTTCTATTTAGAGCCTTGTATTGAATATCGAATGTGATTTGGGTTTGTCGTGAATGGTGTCTTCACTAACACTTTTCTTGAACCCAGTTGAGAAAAGATTAAATCTTTTTATTTAGATTTAATGAAGTGTACCAATTAAATAATATTTAATTGGAATTGAATTGATATTGATTTTTGGGTTTATCGTGAACAGTGTTTTAAATAACACTTGTTCTTTAACCCGATAATTAATGAATGTGACTTTGGGTTTATCGTGAACCGTGTTTTAAATGACCCGGATTCTTTAACCCAGTTAACGATTAAAACTAAGTGGAGTTTTAATGAATCTTTAATTAGATTGAAATGGTCGAGAATGGAGTATCACCAGTTTTACTCCACGCGATAGTTGAATCTTTAATTAGATTTAAACGTGAAATGGTAATTGAATTTACCGATAACACCGTGGTGTTAGATATGAAGTATTACCAGTTTTACTTCATGGGATGAATAGGTTGGGATTGGGAAATTAAAACAAATGATTACTTCGGTAAGGTTCGCTAATCCCGACTAGTTTGAATTGATATTCAAAAATGGACTAAAGAATAAATTCAAGGAATTTATTTTTGATAAAATTAATGGGAATCTTTCCCTATGGATGTGAAATTTAGAAACTAACTGTCGGTTGGCCAAGCAGAATGGTTTTCTGGATATTGATCTGATGTTGGTTTCGGCCTTCGGGGTTAATATTTGGGGAATTATTCTCTTGATTAATTTACGGTTAGTGACTAATGAATTGGAATGAGGCGTATGTTGTGTTTGTGTAACACTTTTATAATATATACGCGAGTTATTCGGAAAGACCGGGTTTATCCCATTCTGAATAACTGATACGACGATAAGTCGAAGATGAAGACGATGGTCGAAGACCGGAGGTCTTCACGTCGTTTGGGTGATAACTGATGATCTTGATTGGGCTGTACACCCAAGAAGATGGAAACAGTTGGTGATCGTCCAGACGTACTTGGAGATTGATGGATATGCGGGGTACTAGGTGCTCCCGGTTTCGTTCAGACCCAGAACGGACTTGTAAATGGACTGTGTGTCTGACATCGGATTTCATTCTGTGTGACTGATATCGGTTGCATAGGATGGTTTGCCTGTGTGGCATGCTAAGATGCAAATGATCAAGGCTTCTGTTGAAAAGCAAAGTCTTGTGGTTGGTGATCAAAGCACGGCCTTTGTGGCGTAGCTTTGTGTAACGTTTACTTCGCGAGTTTCACACCCGGTATGAACCAAAAACGGGAGAGGACATCAGGGAGGACTTGCGTTTCTTTCTAGCTAGAAGTGGCGTCAGTGGTTTTACACGCCCTGACGAGTTTGACTTATGTGGTTGTTGCGGTTGCAAGGCGCCTCGGTTATATCGGTTTCGGCCGAATGCATTCTGGTCGGCTGACGGACCAGACTTACACCCCATAGGGTGGAGAGACGTATTGTTCAGGCATAATAATCCACATCGGTGGACCGGCCCTGACGATCCAAGGCCCACCTGAGTCTGGGACCTGAGACATGGGCTAGATTGTCTCGAATCGGTTGAGGACTATCTTTTGCCTCGGTTCATAGACGGAAATCCAATTTCCAAATACGTGACTTTGCGGTTTTATTTGTAAACCTATATATGGTGACATAGTGGGATGGGGCGCTCATGCCGCCTATGATTGATACTTATGATTTGAAGTTGTGTTATACACTATGCACTTATAATAGTATCAAATGATTTGTTTTAAACGTATCAAGCATTCTTTGGCTGTTATAAGGGAAAACCCTATCCTCGACTGCGTTGCATTGTGTGATGGGACCTGGGTCTTATAACAGCTTCATTTTTCTTTATTTAGCATTGCGCTGTTTGTTTTATGCACTGGTATTCTTGGGAGGAAACCCGTTCCTTGTTATACGGCGTGGTCCCTTGATTTACCTAATGATTTAAAATAAAGATTAATAACTGTTTTAGTTCTCACACCAGTCACATGACTGACCTGGAGTTTATTATTTTAACCTAAACTCTGGGTGCCCCTATTTTGACACGGGCAGCTAGTAGTTTCGGTTTTGCAGATTTATATTCACAGGATCCTGGTTTACAGCTGGAACGATATCCGGAAAGCTTTGTATCCGTATATCTCTTCTAGTTGTTTATTGTATTATTTTCCGCTGCTATGTATTTAAATGTAATTTAAATCTCTGATATTTCTGTGTAATATTCATTTATACTCTGTATATTCTTGTAATCTGATGCATTGTTGTAATATACAATGAAATGTCCTTCCGTATGCATTCTGTTGTGGTTTGTTCTCGAACTATCCGACGCTTTCCTTTACGGGGAAGTTACGGGTTTTCACAGTTGGTATCAGAGCTTTGGTTTACAAAGCTCAGAGAACAAGACACATTAGAACCATATGAAAGAATTCATCAGATATTGGATTAGTAATATCCAATTAGAATGACTCGTTAGAGATAGGATCAGTAGTATCCTAGAACGAGTGTGAAGAGTATATTTTTAAAGTGAAAACAAATTTTTGTTTTGAAAATTTAAATCAATTATTCGTAGTTGATTATCTATTTATATTGATGTGGACAATCCAGTATATATAGATTTTGCGTATACGTCTGATCCGCGTGTATTCGAAATTTTAATATACTGGATAGATATGGAATCACATTCTAGTCGCCCGAAGATGATTCTGATGATTGACTAGTCGTCATTAGTATCCATGTTCGAGTAACGAAGGCGTGATATCTATATATTTCCTATTGACTGGTGTGAGAACCAAAATTAGATAGGGCCTATTGTTGTGATTTGGCATCAAAAATCTGATTTTTGACTATATATCAAAGTTATGAATTTCAAATGATAATCAACTAATGGATTGATGTTTGTGTTGTTTGTTTATTTGTTTGCTAATTTTGAACCATTAAGCCTAATAGAATCAAATATTGAATTGTATCGGAAATTGGTAGCATTTGCTTGCATATACATATACTTACATTGAACAGGTCATGGCAAGGAGGCTAGAGCCAGAGAATAAAATTTGTTTGCCCGACAAATAGGTACATGTTTACTACATAATTTACTGTTTTGTTTGGGTGATGATGATTTTGTGAGCCTATTGGCTAGCCGCTTGGCCTTTTCTTTTTCTTTTTGAGATCTGAAGGACCGGGGAAGCTATTTGAAATTCCCCGATGCTCCCGGTGCAGGGGAGGTTATGGCGAAATTTTTCGAAAATTTAGGGAGTTAGCCAAATTTTTGAAATTTGGGAAATTCTCAGAAACTGAAAAGTTGGAGAATGGAAACCAGATCGAACGTAGAGTTGATTAATCAATCCACTTTCGACTTTGTTCCTTTTCGGGGACGAAAAGTTTTAAGTGGGGGAGATTGTAACAACCCGGAAAATCTGGGCCAGTTTAAAATTTTTATTTTGGCAATTTTAGCGAATTTTGAATATTTAAAATAGATTATTTTAAATAATATCGACGAAAAATTTATTTTGAATATAATTCGAACGTATATATTATACGCGTCGTCGTTAGAATATAAATAATTATATATAATTATAAATAGAATTGAAAATGGCGCGGTAGTTCGATAATTCGATTTCAAACTTCAATTGAATGTACCGGGTGCAAAACAATCCGGATTTTAGTGAAACCAAAAATAATGGAATCTAATAGTGAATATCTTTCTAACGAATCCGAATAATCAAGATTTCATAGCGGGAATCAAAAGTTATGTCCAGTTGAAAATTCTGAATAGTCGTTATGGAATTCAGGCCCTTAAAAATGGACATTTTGCAAATGACCTCGGATTTCGACGAAACCACTTTTGTTAGATCCGTAGTGTCAAGTTATTGCTAGGTTTCAAATTTCATAATTTTTCGAATCAATATGTGAGCGTGGCAAAAGAAAACGCGTTCGACCATTTCAGTTGATTTTAATCGACTGGAAATTGGCCATTTTTCTAACGGTCTCAGAATTCGACGAAACTAGTTTTGTTAGGACCGTATCGTCAATACGAAGCTAGAAAATATTTTTCGGGAATTTTTCTAGTTAGTATGTGGCCCCAGTAATTTGAAATGTGCGTTTAAAATTCAATATAATGATTTAAAAGAAAATTCAAAAGGAAACTGGCTGTAACGATCAAATCAGTTTGCGATACATATCCCATTGTGTTCGGAATGGGGGTAAAACGCTATGGACGACAGGCGGTGGACCTCGTTCCGAGGTCGTATGTAAAAGTCAACCTTTTTACAAATTAAATAAATAAAAAATATATATATATTATTTTAATTTCCTTTTCCCTCCCTTTATCTTCATTGCCCCCCCCCCCCCCGTTCAATTATATTTCATTCATCAGAAAACAAAAGGAAAAAAAAAAAAAACCTAAATCGATTCGAAGCCGCCCCCCCCCCCCTCAGGCGAACGCCGCCGACGAAGACGAGCCCCTCCCGCGCCAATCCCTCTCCTTCCCCTTTGCGACGTATCGCGCTTCCTCCGATCGAATCCCATCGCGACGCCACCCAACCTCGAGCGCCACCCTCGAGAAGACCACCGCCGCCGTCTTGTGGCACCACCGAGACATCGAGCCGCCCCCCCCTCTGTAAGTAAAACCGATTTCCTTTTTTATTTTATCTTATTTTACTTTAAAACTGTTTTCTTATTTTACTTTAAAACTGTTTTCTTATTTTACTTTAAAACTGTTTTCTTATTTTTACTTTAAAACTGTTTTTTTATTTTACTTTTAAAACTGATTTGTAAAGGAGGATTGAAAAACTGTTTTTTTTAAAAAGAGATTTAGAAACTGTTTTTTTATTTTACTTTTAAAACTGATTTGTAAAGGAGGATTGAAAAACTGTTTTTTTTAAAAAGAGATTTAGAAACTGTTTTTTTTTTATTTTAAACTTTAAAAAGAAAAACTGATTTTAAGAAAAGTTTTAAAACAGATTTTAGAAAAGGTTTTAAAAGATTTGAACTTTAAAATAAGTTAGAAAAAAAAAAGATTTGAACTTTGAATAGAAAGAAAAATATTGAACTTCGAGTTAAAAATATGATTTTTATATGTTGAACTTCGAATTAAAAATATGATTTTTATATGTTGAACTTCGAATTAAAAATATGATTTTTATATGTTGAACTTCGAGTTAAAAATATGATTTTTATATGTTGAACTTCGAATTAAAAATATGATTTTTATATGTTGAACTTCGAATTAAAAATATGATTTTTATATGTTGAACTTCGAATTAAAAATATGATTTTTATATGTTGAACTTCGAATTAAAAATATGATTTTTATATGTTGAACTTCGAATTAAAAATATGATTTTTATATGTTGAACTTCGAGTTAAAAATATGATTTTTATATGTTGAACTTCGAGTTAAAAATATGATTTTTATATGTTGAACTTCGAATTAAAAATATGATTTTTATATGTTGAACTTCGAATTAAAAATATGATTTTTATATGTTGAACTTCGAATTAAAAATATGATTTTTATATGTTGAACTTCGAATTAAAAATATGATTTTTATATGTTGAACTTCGAATTAAAAATATGATTTTTATATGTTGAACTTCGATTTAAAAATATGATTTTTATATGTTGAACTTCGAAATAAAAATGTGATTTTTATTTATGAAATAGCGAAGTAAAAATTCGATTTTTACATAGGTAGTGAAAGCGGACAACGAAGATGACGAAGATGCGAGGACGATGAAGATTTCTATCAATGGAGTGCCGTGGAGCTAGGATAGCTATATGTGAGAATTTCTCACCTTTCAATTTTATTTCTAGTTATATATATATATACTAGGATGCAGACGGTGCTTAGTAGCACCCGACACAATCGTCCACAGACCATGGACTTGTTTGTTTGACTGTTTGGTGATTGATTGCGATATTGGTTTGAATGTGGTTTGTGGTGTGAAAAATCGAATCGATAAATTGATTAGGATTAGACGTGCGCCGTTATAAGGCGAAGGAGTAAGGCTAGGTTAGACCCTTACTCCAAATTTTGTGGTTTGCATAACGAAAGTGAATTTGATTGATGTGTGAATGGCGTGGGCCTTCACTAGACCGGGGATAAGGCTAGGCCTCGTCCCGTTTCTAGTATCGTGCCGTTATGCCGCCGAAATTTTCTAAAATGTGTTAGAAAAATAAAAATATCATTTTATTTAAAGAATGAACTGAATAGGAATTCATATGTTGGAATAAAATGTTTTATCGTTAAAAATATAATTTTTAACGTGAAGTGAATAAAATAGAATATTCATTTACAAACCAGACGGTTTGTTTATGTACACCTATTTGAATGACATTGATTGGGACGATAAATTTTACACATCGCCCAACTGCACGAATAAAATATTTGTTTGATTGTTTGAAACCCCACACGGGTGTTGGGATGAAATTTGCAGTTCACTCATCCTGATTGATTAAATATGTCGATCGATTGATTGACAGGCTGTTATAAGCGTTGAATATCTATATTTGATGCTTTTACAGTGTAGTGCACTTTGGTTGATGGTTGATTATTTTCAACGTTATTATATACATGTGTTGTATGAAAATCCATATAATTAACTTTATATGGTGATTGATTGGGCCTCATTCCAATTTGAAAAATAAAGAATATTATAAAATAAAAGTTCATGTGTTGACAGTACTCATTCATTGAGATTGGTCATGTGTTGAACGAAATATTTTGATAATAACAACTATTTTGAAAAAGAAATATTTGAAATAGAATATTTGAAAATAGAAATTTATGAAGCCGTGTTGATTAGATTGACGCCATTTTGACGCGAACGATATTTATATCGATTTTAAACGATTTCGAAATGAATTGAATTGAAAACGATTTCGAAATGAATTGAATTGAAAACGATTTCGAAATGAATTGAATTGAAAACGATTTCGAAATGAATTGAATTGAAAAGGAAGTTGAAATTGCTTTTGAAACGAATTTAAAACTTTTTATATAATTCGTTTTAAATAGAAATCGACGAAATATATATTATATATATTATATATATATAATATAATGGCCTGAATAGAACGCGCCGCGCCGCGGCAGTTCGTGAATTTCGACCATTTATTTCAAATGGACATTGCGGGAGATCCGACCGTCGGATTCTCCTAAAACCGGAACCGTTGGGTTCGTATCGAAAAGAGCTTTCTAGCGAATGTTAGAAATTTGAAATCTAACGGTTGGATTTGGAATTATGTCCAAATCAAATTCGAAAAAGGTCGCTGTAAGTGCAGTTCGATGGCCATTGTTGGAAATCGACTGTACGGGCCTTGATAAAATTATTAAAAATAGTAATAATTTGTGTAAAATCATAAGAAATGATTTAGAAAGAATTGGGATGAAAAACTCCATATTTGAAAAGATAAAAGTAGATTTTTTTCGAAATGAACTAGTTTTCAACTAGAATTATAATTCTATTTATTTTTAAATAAATAAATTGAATTCGAAAAGGGTTTTAAAAGTAACCAAAATTCCAATGATCGCATTGGAGTGGATTTGAATCGAAATTGTCTTCGGAATATTTCGATGTTGGAATTCGTGAGGATACAGGTGTTGTTATGGAAATTTGAAAGATATATATATTTATATCGTTATTTCCAATACGACATTTGTTAGTCGTAGAATTTGATATTGAATATAAGCCGATATATTTTCTATTTAGAGCCTTGTATTGAATATCGAATGTGATTTGGGTTTGTCGTGAATGGTGTCTTCACTAACACTGTTCTTGAACCCAGTTGAGAAAAGATTAAATCTTTTTATTTAGATTTAATGAAGTGTACCAATTAAATAATATTTAATTGGAATTGAATTGATATTGATTTTTGGGTTTATCGTGAACAGTGTTTTAAATAACACTTGTTCTTTAACCCGATAATTAATGAATGTGACTTTGGGTTTATCGTGAACCGTGTTTTAAATGACCCGGATTCTTTAACCCAGTTAACGATTAAAACTAAGTGGAGTTTTAATGAATCTTTAATTAGATTGAAATGGTCGAGAATGGAGTATCACCAGTTTTACTCCAGGCGATAGTTGAATCTTTAATTAGATTTAAACGTGAAATGGTAATTGAATTTACCGATAACACCGTGGTGTTAGATATGAAGTATTACCAGTTTTACTTCATGGGATGAATAGGTTGGGATTGGGAAATTAAAACAAATGATTACTTCGGTAAGGTTCGCTAATCCCGACTAGTTTGAATTGATATTCAAAAATGGACTAAAGAATAAATTCATGGAATTTATTTTTGATAAAATTAATGGGAATCTTTCCCTATGGATGTGAAATTTAGAAACTAACTGTCGGTTGGCCAAGCAGAATGGTTTTCTGGATATTGATCTGATGTTGGTTTCGGCCTTCGGGGTTAATATTTGGGGAATTATTCTCTTGATTAATTTACGGTTAGTGACTAATGAATTGGAATGAGGCGTATGTTGTGTTTGTGTAACACTTTTATAATATATACGCGAGTTATTCGGAAAGACCGGGTTTATCCCATTCTGAATAACTGATACGACGATAAGTCGAAGATGAAGACGATGGTCGAAGACCGGAGGTCTTCACGTCGTTTGGGTGATAACTGATGATCTTGATTGGGCTGTACACCCAAGAAGATGGAAACAGTTGGTGATCGTCCTGACGTACTTGGAGATCGATGGATATGCGGGGTACTAGGTGCTCCCGGTTTCGTTCAGACCCAGAACGGACTTGTAAATGGACTGTGTGTCTGACATCGGATTTCATTCTGTGTGACTGATATCGGTTGCATAGGATGGTTTGCCTGTGTGGCATGCTAAGATGCAAATGATCAAGGCTTCTGTTGAAAAGCAAAGTCTTGTGGTTGGTGATCAAAGCACGGCCTTTGTGGCGTAGCTTTGTGTAACGTTTACTTCGCGAGTTTCACACCCGGTATGAACCAAAAACGGGAGAGGACATCAGGGAGGACTTGCGTTTCTTTCTAGCTAGAAGTGGCGTCAGTGGTTTTACACGCCCTGACGAGTTTGACTTATGTGGTTGTTGCGGTTGCAAGGCGCCTCGGTTATATCGGTTTCGGCCGAATGCATTCTGGTCGGCTGACGGACCAGACTTACACCCCATAGGGTGGAGAGACGTATTGTTCAGGCATAATAATCCACATCGGTGGACCGGCCCTGACGATCCAAGGCCCACCTGAGTCTGGGACCTGAGACATGGGCTAGATTGTCTCGAATCGGTTGAGGACTATCTTTTGCCTCGGTTCATAGACGGAAATCCAATTTCCAAATACGTGACTTTGCGGTTTCATTTGTAAACCTATATATGGTGACATAGTGGGATGGGGCGCTCATGCCGCCTATGATTGATACTTATGATTTGAAGTTGTGTTATACACTATGCACTTATAATAATATCAAATGATTTGTTTTAAACGTATCAAGCATTCTTTGGCTGTTATAAAGGAAAACCCTATCCTCGACTGCGTTGCATTGTGTGATGGGACCTGGGTCTTATAACAGCTTCATTTTTCTTTATTTAGCATTGCGCTGTTTGTTTTATGCACTGGTATTCTTGGGAGGAAACCCGTTCCTTGTTATACGGCGTGGTCCCTTGATTTACCTAATGATTTAAAATAAAGATTAATAACTGTTTTAGTTCTCACACCAGTCACATGACTGACCTGGAGTTTATTGTTTTAACCTAAACTCTGGGTGCCCCTATTTTGACACGGGCAGCTAGTAGTTTCGGTTTTGCAGATTTATATTCACAGGATCCTGGTTTACAGCTGGAACGATATCCGGAAAGCTTTGTATCCGTATATCTCTTCTAGTTGTTTATTGTATTATTTTCCGCTGCTATGTATTTAAATGTAATTTAAATCTCTGATATTTCTGTGTAATATTCATTTATACTCTGTATATTCTTGTAATCTGATGCATTGTTGTAATATACAATGAAATGTCCTTCCGTATGCATTCTGTTGTGGTTTGTTCTCGAACTATCCGACGCTTTCCTTTACGGGGAAGTTACGGGTTTTCACATAAAAAGATTTAATCTTTTCTCAACTGGGTTCAAGAACAGTGTTAGTGAAGACACCATTCACGACAAACCCAAATCACATTTGATATTCAATACAAGGCTCTGAATAGAAAATATATCGGCTTATATTCAATATCAAATTCTACGATTAACAAATGTCGTATTGGAAATAACGATATAAATATCTACATCTTTCAAATTTTCATAACAACATCTGTATAATCCCGAATTCCAACATCGAAATATTCCGAAGACAATTTCGATTCAAATACACTCCAATGCAATCATTGGAAATTCTGGTTATTTTTAAAACCCTTTTCAAATTCAATTTATTTATTTAAAAATAAATAGAATTATAATTCTAGTTCAAAACTAGTTCATTTCGATAAAAATCTATTTTTATCTTTTCAAATATGGAGTTTTTTCATCCCAATTCTTTCTAAATCATTTCTTATGATTTTACACAAATTATTACTATTTTTAATAATTTTATCAAGGCCCGTACAGTCGATTTCCATCAATGGCCATCGAACTGCACTTATAGCGACCTTTTTCAAATTTGATTTGGACATAATTCCAAATCCAACCGTTAGATTTCAAATTTCTAATATTCATTAGAAAGCTCTTTTCGATACGAACCCAACGGTTCCGGTTTTAGGAGAATCCGACGGTCGGATCTCCCGTAATGTCCATTTGAAATAAATGGTCGAAATTCGCGAACTGCCGCGGCGCGGCGCGTTCTATTCAGGCCATTATATTATATATATAATATATATAATATATATTTCGTCGATTTCTATTTAAAACGAATTATATAAATAGTTTTAAAATCGTTTCAAAAGCAATTTCAACCTTCTTTTCAATTCAAATCAAAATTGAATTCTTCTTTATAAATTCGTTTTAAAATTCATTTCTATTCAATTCAAATTTCAATTCAATTTGAATTCATTTCAATTCGCTTTCAATTCAATTTGAATTCGTTTTCAATTCAATTCATTTCGAAATCGTTATATATTCAATTCATTTCGAAATCGTTATATATTCAATTCATTTTGAAATCGTTATATATTCAATTCATTTCGAAATCGTTTTCAATTCAATTCATTTCGAAATCGTTTTCAATTCAATTCATTTCAAAATGAATAAAATCGATATAAATATGGTTCACGTCAAAATGGCGTCAATCTAATCAACACGGCTTCATAAATTTCTATTTTCAAATATTCTATTTCAAATATTTCTTTTTCAAAATAGTTGTTATTATCAAAATATTTCGTTCAACACATGACCAATCTCAATGGATGAGTACTGTCAACACATGAACCTTTATTTTATATTGTAAAGACGTAAATTTTATTACTAAAATATTTCGTTCAACACATGACCAATCTCAATGGATGAGTACTGTCAACACATGAACCTTTATTTTATATTGATAAAGATATAAATTTTATTACTAAAATATTTCGTTCAATACATGACCAATCTTAATGGATGAGTACTGTCAACACATGAACCTTTATTTTACATTATTCTTTATTTTCTAAATTGGAATGAGGCCCAATCAATTACCATATAAAAATTAATTATATGGATTTTCATACAACACATGTATATAATAGCACTGAAAATAATCAACCATCAACCAAAGTGCACTACACTGTATAAGCATCAAATATAGATATCTAACGCTTATAACAGCCTGTCAATCAATCGATCGACATATTTAATCAATCAGGATGAGTGAACTTCAAATTTCATCCCAACACCCATGTAGGGTTTCAAACAATCAAACACAGATTTTATTTGTGCAGTTGGGCGATGTGTGAAAGTTATCGTCCCAATCAATGTCTTTCAAATAGGTGTACATAAACAAACCGTCCGGTCTGTAAATGAATATTTATTTATTTGCATTCACGTTAAAAATTATATTTTTAATGACAAAACATTTTATTTCGACATATGAATTTCTATTCAATTCATTTATTCTATAAAATGATATTGTTATTTTTCTAACTTATTTTAGAAAATTTCGGCGGCATAACGGCACGATACTAGAAACGGGACGAGGCCTAGCCTTATCCCCGGTCTAGTGAAGGCCCACGCCATTCACACATCAATCAATCCATTCATTTCACCAAACAATTCAATTTCAATCAAATAATCTAACTTATTTTTGCAATCAAACAAACAAGTCCATGGTCTGTGGACGATTGTGTCGGGTGCTACTAAGCACCGTCTGCATCCTAGTATATATATATCTAGAAAAGAAATTGAAGAGTGAGGAATTCTCACCAATAGCTATCCTAGCTCCACGGCACTTCATTGATAGAAATCTTCATCGCTATCGCATCTTCGTCATCTTCGTTTGCTCGTAGCCACTACATATATAAAAATCGAATTTTTACTTCGTTATTCAATATATAAAAATCGAATTTTTACTTCGATGTTCAATATATAAAAATCGAATTTTTACTTCGATGTTCAATACATAAAAATCATATTTTTATTTCGAAGATCAATATATAAAAATCATATTTTTATTTCGAAGTTCAATATATAAAAATCATATTTTTATTTCCACGCTATATGGATAAAATGTTATTTTTTTCACCGCTACTATATAGATAAAAATTCTATTTTTACATCGTTATTCTATATATAAAGATCTCGCCTTTTCAACTATAAAGATTTCTCCTTTTCGAATACATCATTATAAAGATCACATTTTTATTCTTCTACACATATAAAAATGGTATTTTTAACATTTCTATCATGTAAAAATTATATTTTTAATTCTCTACATAAACAAAATCATATTTTTACATCTTCTATATAGTAAAGATTTTATTTTTAATACTTTTAAAAATATAAAAATCATATTTTTAATACTCTAAAAATATAAAGATCATATTTTTACTATAATTAAAAATCCAGTCTTTCTCTAATTAAAAATCTATATTTTCAATTTTAAGAATCCTAGCTTACTCGTATATAAAATTTAAACCTAAATAAAAAAACCAAACTTTGATATAATTTAAAAATCAAACTTTTCACGTAGTTAAAAACAATGTATACTTATTTACATACTATCGTATACAAATCGAATTCCTTTTAAATAGATAAATTAAAATAAATAAATAAATAAAAAGAAAAGGAGGGGTAGAACTTACAGCGTTTAAAGAGGGGGGGGGTATGGCACTCCGGTTGTCGAATCAGCGGAGGAGGATTTCAGGCGAAGGTTTTTTTTTCTGTTTTGGGTGGCTCGCGTGTTACAGGAGGCGAGGGCTTGGGGTTTGTTGTGCTCGAGAGGAAAGGGAAGAAGGAGCGGAGGTCGTAGGAGGGGAAGGGTGCAGATCGACGGAGGCTTGGGGGGGTGATCGCGTGCCCGAGGCGGCGGTTAAGGGCTCCGAAGAGGGTGCTCGGGATCGGGGGCGGCGGCTTCAAATCGGAGAAGGAGGACTCGTGAGAGAGGAGGGAGAAAGGGCGTTGGTCGGAGGGCGTGGCGATGGCAGGGGAGGCGCGTTTAGTTAGGGTTTTTTTTTTGTTTTTTTTTTCTGATTTCATCTGAACGGATGAAAAGGGGGGAGAATTGTAATATATATATATATATATATATATATATATATATATTTAATTTTTTTTAACTTCATAAAGCAACCTTTTTATTTTGACCTCGAAACGGGACCCGCCGCCTGTCGCCAATAGCTGATTACCCCCATTCCAAACACAATGGGATATGTATCGCAAGCTAATGTGATCGTTCCGATCAGTTTCCGTTGCATTTACATCTAAATCATTATATTGAATTTTAAACGTACCTTTCAAATTACCGGGGCCACATACGAACACGAAAAATTCCAGAAAAATATTTTCTAGCTTCGTATTGACGATACGGTCCTAACAAAACTAGTTTCGTCAAATTCTGAGACCGTTTGAAAAATGGCCAATTTTCAGTCGCTTAAAATCAACTGAAACCGGTCAAACGCGTTTTCCTTTGCCACGCTCACATATTGATTCGAAAAATTATGAAATTTGAAACCTAGCAATAACTTGACATCACAGACCCAACAAAACTGGTTTCGTCGAAATCCGAGGTCGTTTGCGAAATGTCCATTTTTAAGGGCCTGAATTCCATAGCGACTATTCAGAATTTTCAACTGGACATATCTTTTGATTCCCGCTATGAAATCTTGATTTTTCGGATTCGATAGAAAGATATCATCAATTAGATCCTAATGTTTTTGGTTTCACTAAAATCCGGATTGTTTTGCACCCGGTACATTCAAATGAAGTTTGAAATCGAATTATCGAACTACCGCGCCATTTTCAATTCTATTTATAATTATATATAAATATTTATATTCTAACGACGGCGTATATAATATATACGTTCGAATTATATTCAAAATAAATTTCTCGTCGTTTTTATTTAAAATAATTCATTTTAAATAATCAAAATTCGCTAAAATTGCCAAAATAAAAATTTTAAACTGGCCCAGATTTTCGGGTTGTTACAATCTCCCCCACTTAAAACTTTTCGTCCCCGAAAAGGAACAAAGTCGAAAGTGGTTTGATTAATAAGCTCTACATTCGATCTGGCTTCCATTCTCCAACTTTTCAGTTTCTGAGAATTTTCAAATTTTCAAAAATTTGGCTAACACCCTAAATTTTCGAAAAATTTCGCCATAACCTCCCCTGCACCGGGAGCATCGGGAAATCTCAAATAGCTTCCCCGGTCCTTCAGATCTCAAAAAGAAAAAGAAAAAGCCAAGCGGCTAGCCAATAGGCTCATAAAATCATCATCACCCAAACAAAACAGTAAATTATGTAGTAAACATGTACCTATTTGTCGGGCTAACAAATTTTATTCTTCGGCTCTAGCCTCCTTGCTATGACCTGTTCAATATAAGCACATGTATATGCAAGCAAAATGCGACCAATTCTCAATACAATTCAATATGTGATTCAATTAGGCTAAATGGTTCATATTAGCAAACAAATAAGCAAACAACACAAACATCAATCAATTAGTGGATTTAACGTTTAAAATTCATAATTTTGATATATATACAGAAAATCATGTTTTGATGCCAAATCACAACAATGTATTCTAGCTATATTAGTTTTGGTTCTCACACCAGTCTAATGGAAATATATAGAAAATCACACCTTCGAAACTTGAACATAAATGTTGATGATGCGATCGCTATCATCAATATCATCTCTGGGCGACTAGAGTGTGATGCTATATCTATCCAATATATTAAAACTTTGAATATACGTTTGCAAGGCGTATATGCAAATTCTTTATATACTGAATTGTCCAAAATCAATATAAATAAATTATTCAAATACGTGTAAAACGATCTAAATTTTCAAAATAGATTTGTTTTCATTTGAAAAAAATATCCTCTTCACACTCGTTCTAGGATACTACTGATCCTATCTCTAATGAGTCATTCCCATTGGACATTACTAATCCAATATCTGATGAATTCTTTCGTACGGTTCTAATGTGTCTTGTTCTCCGAGCTTTGTAAACCAAAGCTCTGATACCAACTGTGAAAACCCGTAACTTCCCCGTAAAGGAAAGCGTCGGATAGTTCGAGAACAAACCACAACAAAACGCATACAAAAGAACATTTCGCTATATATTACAACAATGCATCAGATTACAAGAATATACCGAGTATAAATGAATAAATATTACACAGAAATATCAGAGATTTAAATTACATTTAAATACATTACATAGCAGCGAAAAATGATACAATACACAACTAGAAGAGATATACGGATACAAAGCTTTCCGGATATCGTTCCAGCTGTAAACCAGGATCCTGTGAATATAAATCTGCAAAACCAAAACTACTAGCTGCCCGTGTCAAAATAGGGGCACCCAGAGTTTAGGTTAAAACAATAAACTCCAGGTCAGTCATGTGACTGGTGTGAGAACTAAAACAGTTATTTATCTTTATTTTTAAAGTGAGGTAAATCAAGGGACCACGCCGTATAACACGGAACGGGTTTCCTCCCAAGAATACCAGTGCATAAAACAACAGCGCAATGCTAAATAAAGAAAAATGAAGCTGTTATAAGACCCAGGTCCCATCACACAATGCAACGCAGCCGAGGATAGGGTTTTCCCTTATAATAGCCAAACATGCTTAGTACGTTTAAAACAAATCATTTGATACTATTATAAGTGCATAGTGTATAAAACAACTTCAAATCATAAGTATCAATCGTAGGCGGCATGAATGCCCCATAACACTATGTCGCCATTCATAAGTTTACAATCAAAATCGCAAATGTCACGTATTTGGAAATTGGATTTCCATCTATGAACCGAGGCAAAAGATAGTCCTCAACTGATTCGAGACTGTCTAGCCCGAGTCTCAGGATCAGAACGCATCGACCCTTGGAGCGACAGGGCCGGTCCACCGATGTGGATTAAACTTAAACCCTGAACATGCGTTTCGCCGCCCTTTGGGGCGTAAGTGAGCCAACTAAATGACTCCATCGGTTCGAGAACGACCGATCAATCCGAGGCGCCTCGCAACAGCAACAACCACATAAGTCAAACTCGTCAGGGCGTGTAAAACCACTAACGCCACTTTTTAGCTAGAAGGAAACGCATGCCCTCCCTGAGGTCCGTCTCCCGTTTTTGGTTCACACCGGGTGTGATACTCGCGAAGTAAACGTTACACAAAGCTACGCCACAAAGGCCGTGCTTTGATCATCACCACAAGACTTTGCTTTTCAACAGAAGCCTCGATCAATTTGCCACTTAGGCATGCCACACAGGCAATTCACTCCATGCGTTTGATATCCATCAATATATAACCCCTGAGCTCGTACGTATCAGAGAAGGGCATTAAGCAAAAGAATAAATTCTCCGCCGCCAAACAGATATATATTTAATAGAGATCAATCACACGGACCAAAATCCAATGTCAGACACACAGTCCATTTACAAGTCCGTTCTGGGTCTGAACGAAACCGGAGGCACCTAGTACCCCGCATATCCATCGATCTCCAAGTACGTCTGGACGATCACCAACTGTTTCCATCTTCTTGGGTGTACAGCCCAATCAGGATCATCAGTAATCACCCAAACGACGTGAAGACTTCTGGTCTTCGACCATCGTCTTCATCTTCGACTTATCGTCGTATCAGTTATTCAGAATGGGATAAACCCGGTCTTTCCGAATAACTCGCGTATATTTTAAATAAGTGTTACACAAACACAACATACGCCTCATTCCAATTCATCAGTCACTAACCGTAAATTAATCAAGAGAATAATTCCCCAAATATTAACCCCGAAGGCCGAAACCAACATCAGGTCAATATCCAGAAAACCATTCTGCTTAGCTAACCGACAGTTAGTTTCTGATTTCACATTCATAGGGAAAGGTTCCCATTAATTTTATCCAAGATAAATTTCTTGAATTTATTCTTTAATCTATTTTTGAATATCAATTCAAACTAGTCGGAATTAGCGAACCTTACCGTAGTAATCATTGGTTTTAATTTCCCAATCCCAACCTATTCATCCCATGAAGTAAAACTGGTAATACTTCATATCTAACACCACGGTGTTATCGGTAAATTCAATTACCATTTCACGTTCAAATCTAATTAAAGATTTAACTATCGCCTGGAGCAAAACTGGTGATACTCCATTCTCAATCATTTCAATCTAATTAAAGATTCATTAAAACTCCACTTAGTTTTAATCTTTAACTGGGTTAAAGAATCAGTGTCATTTAAAACACGGTTCACAATAAACCCAAAATCACATTCCATTAATTATCGGGTTAAAGAACGAGTGTTATTTAAAACACTGTTTACGATAAACCCAAAAATCAATATCAATTCAATTCCAATTAAATATTATTTAATTGGTACACTTCATTAAATCTAAATAAAAAGATTTAATCTTTTCTCAACTGGGTTCAAGAACAGTGTTAGTGAAGACACCATTCACGACAAACCCAAATCACATTTGATATTCAATACAAGGCTCTGAATAGAAAATATATCGGCTTATATTCAATATCAAATTCAACGATTAACAAATGTCGTATTGGAAATAACGATATAAATATCTACATCTTTCAAATTTTCATAACAACATCTGTATAATCCCGAATTCCAACATCGAAATATTCCGAAGACAATTTCGATTCAAATCCACTCCAATGCAATCATTGGAAATTCTGGTTATTTTTAAAACCCTTTTCAAATTCAATTTATTTATTTAAAAATAAATCGAATTATAATTCTAGTTCAAAACTAGTTCATTTCGATAAAATCTATTTTTATCTTTTCAAATATGGAGTTTTTTCATCCCAATTCTTTCTAAATCATTTCTTATGATTTTACACAAATTATTACTATTTTTAATAATTTTAGCAAGGCCCGTACAGTCGATTTCCATCAATGGCCATCGAACTGCACTTATAGCGACCTTTTTCAAATTTGATTTGGACATAATTCCAAATCCAACCGTTAGATTTCAAATTTCTAATATTCATTAGAAAGCTCTTTTCGATACGAACCCAACGGTTCCGGTTTTAGGAGAATCCGACGGTCGGATCTCCCGTAATGTCCGTTTGAAATAAATGGTCGAAATTCGCGAACTGCCGCGGCGCGACCCGTTCTATTCAGGCCATTATATAATATATATAATATATATTTCGTCGATTTCTATTTAAAACGAATTATATAAATAGTTTTAAAATCGTTTCAAAAGCAATTTCAACTTTCTTTTCAATTCAAATCAAAATTGAATTCTTCTTTATAAATTCGTTTTAAAATTCATTTCTATTCAATTCAAATTTCAATTCAATTTGAATTCATTTCAATTCGCTTTCAATTCAATTTGAATTCGTTTTCAATTCAATTCATTTCGAAATCGTTTTATATTCAATTCATTTCGAAATCGTTATATATTCAATTCATTTCGAAATCGTTATATATTCAATTCATTTCGAAATCGTTTTCAATTCAATTCATTTCGAAATCGTTTTCAATTCAATTCATTTCAAAATGAATAAAATCGATATAAATATCGTTCACGTCAAAATGGCGTCAATCTAATCAACACGGCTTCATAAATTTCTATTTTCAAATATTCTATTTCAAATATTTCTTTTTCAAAATAGTTGTTATTATCAAAATATTTCGTTCAACACATGACCAATCTCAATGGATGAGTACTGTCAACACATGAACCTTTATTTTATATTGTAAAGACGTAAATTTTATTACTAAAATATTTCGTTCAACACATGACCAATCTCAATGGATGAGTATTGTCAACACATGAACCTTTATTTTATATTGATAAAGATATAAATTTTATTACTAAAATATTTCGTTCAACACATGACCAATCTCAATGGATGAGTACTGTCAACACCTGAACCTTTATTTTACATTATTCTTTATTTTCTAAATTGGAATGAGGCCCAATCAATTACCATATAAAAATTAATTATATGGATTTTCATACAACACATGTATATAATAGCATTGAAAATAATCAACCATCAACCAAAGTGCACTACACTGTATAAACATCAAATATAGATATCTAACGCTTATAACAGCCTGTCAATCAATCGATCGACATATTTAATCAATCAGGATGAGTGAACTTCAAATTTCATCCCAACACCCGTGTAGGGTTTCAAACAATCAAACACAGATTTTATTTGTGCAGTTGGGCGATGTGTGAAAGTTATCGTCCCAATCAATGTCTTTCAAATAGGTGTACATAAACAAACCGTCCGGTCTGTAAATGAGTATTTATTTATTTGCATTCACGTTAAAAATTATATTTTTAACGGCAAAACATTTTATTTCGACATATGAATTTCTATTCAATTCATTTATTCTATAAAATGATATTGTTATTTTTCTAACTTATTTTAGAAAATTTCGGCAGCATAACGGCACGATACTAGAAACGGGACGAGGCCTAGCCTTATCCCCGGTCTAGTGAAGGCCCACGCCATTCACACATCAATTAATCCATTCATTTCACCAAACAATTCAATTTCAATCAAATAATCTAACTTATTTTTGCAATCAAACAAACAAGTCCATGGTCTGTGGACGATTGTGTCTTGTGCTACTAAGCACCGTCTGCATCCTAGTATATATATATATATCTAGAAAAGAAATTGAAGAGTGAGGAATTCTCACAAATAGTTATCCTAGCTCCACGGCACTTCATTGATAGAAATCTTCATCGCTATCGCATCTTCGTCATCTTCGTTTGCTCGTAGCCACTACATATATAAAAATCGAATTTTTACTTCGTTATTCAATATATAAAAATCGAATTTTTACTTCGATGTTCAATATATAAAAATCGAATTTTTACTTCGATGTTCAATACATAAAAATCATATTTTTATTTCGAAGTTCAATATATAAAAATCATATTTTTATTTCGAAGTTCAATATATAAAAATCATATTTTTATTTCCACGCTATATGGATAAAATGTTATTTTTTTTCACCGCTACTATATAGATAAAAATTCTATTTTTACATCGTTATTCTATGTATAAAGATCTCGCCTTTTAAACTATAAAGATTTCTCCTTTTCGAATACATCATTATAAAGATCACATTTTTATTCTTCTACACATATAAAAATGGTATTTTTAACATTTCTATCATGTAAAAATTATATTTTTAATTCTCTACATAAACAAAATCATATTTTTACATCTTCTATATAGTAAAGATTATATTTTTAATACTTTTAAAAATATAAAAATCATATTTTTAATACTCTAAAAATATAAAGATCATATTTTTACTATAATTAAAAATCCAGTCTTTCTCTAATTAAAAATCTATATTTTCAATTTTAAGAATCCTAGCTTCCTCGTATATAAAATTTAAACCTAAATAAAAAACCAAACTTTGATATAATTTAAAAATCAAACTTTTCACGTAGTTAAAAACAATGTATACTTATTTACATACTATCGTATACAAATCGAATTCCTTTTAAATAGATAAATTAAAATAAATAAATAAATAAAAAGAAAAGGAGGGGTAGAACTTACAGCGTTTAAAGAGGGGGGGGTATGGCGCTCCGGTTGTCGAATTAGCGGAGGAGGATTTCAGGCGAAGGTTTTTTTTCTGTTTTGGGTGGCTCGCGTGTTACAGGAGGCGAGGGCTTGGGGTTTGTTGTGCTCGAGAGGAAAGGGAAGAAGTAGCGGAGGTCGTAGAAGGGGAAGGGTGCAGATCAACGGAGGCTTGGGGGGGGAGGGGGGGTGATCGCGTGCCCGAGGCGGCGGTTAAGGGCTCCGAAGAGGGTGCTCGGGATCGGGGGCGGCGGCTTCAAATCGGAGAAGGAGGACTCGTGAGAGAGGAGGGAGAAAGGGCGTTGGTCGGAGGGCGTGGCGATGGCAGGGGAGGCGCGTTTAGTTAGGGTTTTTTTTTTCGTTTTTTTTTCTGATTTCATCTGAACGGATGAAAGGGGGGGGGGGAGAATTATTATATATATATATTTAATTTTTTTTAACTTCATAAAGCAACCTTTTTATTTTGACCTCGAAACGGGACCCACCGCCTGTCGCCCATAGCTGATTACCCCCATTCTGAACACAATGGGATATGTATCGCAAGCTGATGTGATCGTTTCGATCAGTTTCCGTTGCATTTACATCTAAATCATTATATTGAATTTTAAACGTACCTTTCAAATTACCGGGACCACATACGAACACGAAAAATTCCAGAAAAATATTTTCTAGCTTCGTATTGACGATACGGTCCTAACAAAACTAGTTTCGTCAAATTCTGAGACCGTTTGAAAAATGACCAATTTTCAGTTGCTTAAAATCAACTGAAACCGGTCAAACGCGTTTTCCTTTTCCACGCTCACATATTGATTCGAAAAATTATGAAATTTGAAACCTAGCAATAACTTGACATCACAGACCCAACAAAACGGGTTTCGTCGAAATCCGAGGTCGTTTGCAAAATGTCCATTTTTAAGGGCCTGAATTCCATAGCGACTATTCAGAATTTTCAATAGGACATATCTTTTGATTCTCGCTATGAAATCTTGATTTTTCGGATTCGATAGAAAGATATCATCAATTAGATCCTAATGTTTTTGGTTTCACTAAAATCCGGATTGTTTTGCACCCGGTACATTCAAATGAAGTTTGAAATCGAATTATCGAACTACCGCGCCATTTTCAATTCTATTTATAATTATATATAAATATTTATATTCTAACGACGGCGTATATAATATATACGTTCGAATTATATTCAAAATAAATTTCTCGTCGTTTTTATTTAAAATAATTCATTTTAAATAATCAAAATTCGCTAAAATTGCCAAAATAAAAATTTTAAACTGGCCCAGATTTTCGGGTTGTTACAGTGTTGAACGAAATATTTTAACAATAAAATTTACATCTTTATCATATATAAAATTAGAAACTAATTGGAAAATAGATAAGATGAGTGGTCTCCTGGATATTGATCTGATGTTGGTTTCGGCCTTCGGGGTAAATATTTAGGGAATCGTTCTCTTACTAATTTACGGTTGGAGTCTGATTTGAAATCAAATGATAGATATCATACTTTTATAAAATATATTGAATAACAAAAATAGTCACACATGGACAGTACTCATTCGTTGAGATTAGTCATGTGTTGACAAAAATATAGATTCATGTGTTGAATAGGAAAAATATTCATTTGTTGGATAGAATAACGGAATTATTGAAAAATATAAAGCCGTGTTGATTAGAGATGCGCTATTTTGAGGCGAACGATATTTATATCGATTATATTCGTTTTTATAATGAAAATTGAAAAGAAGATGAATTCGAATTGAATTGAATTGAATAGAAAACGAATTTGATTTGAATTGGATAGAAAACAAATTTGATTTGAATTTAATAGAAAAAGAATTTGATTTGAATTGAATAGAAAACGAATTAGATTTGAATTGAATAGAAAACGAATTTGATTTGAAATGAAAGAAAATGAATTTGAATTGAATTGAATAGAAAATGAATTCGAATTGAAATGAATTTGAAATTTGAATTGAATTGAAATGAACTTAAAACGAATTTATAAGGGAAAATTCAATTTTGATTTGAATTTGAAATGAAGGTTGAAATTGTTTTAGAAACAAATTTGAAACTATTTATAAAATTTGTTTTAAACAGAAATCGACGAAATATATATTATATATATTATATATATAATATAATGGCCTGAATAGAATGCGTCGTGCCGCGGCAGTTCGTAAATTTCGACCATTGACTTCGAACGGACATTACGGGAGATCCGACCGTCGGATTCTCCAAAACCCGGAACCGTTGGGTTCGTATCGTAAAGATCTTTCTAATGAATATTAGAAATTTGAAACCTAACGGTTGTATTTGGAGATACGTCCAAATCAAATTTGGAAAAGGTCGTTGTAAGTGCAGTTCGATGGCCGTTGTTGGAAATCGACTGTACGGGCCTTGATAAAATTATCAAAAATAGTAATAATTTGTGTAAAATCATAAGAAATGATATGTGAAGAACTGGGATGAAAAACTCCATATTTGAAAAGATAAAAATAAATTTTTATCGAAATGAACTAATTTTGAACTAGAATTAAAACCCAATTATTTTTAATAAATAAATTGGATTTGAAATGGGTTTTGAATAACCAGAATTTCTAATATATTTAGTTGGAATGGAATTAAAATTGATTTGGGTTTATCTTGAATGGTGTTTTAAATAACACTAGTTCTTTAACCCGATAATAAATAGAATGTGATTTGGGTTTATCGTGAACTGTGTTTTAAATGACATTAGTTCTTTGACCCAGTATGAGACGACCCGAACTTCCCCGTGAAGGAAAGCACGGATAGAATTGAGGACAAGACAAAACAGAGCGCATACGGAAGAACATTTCATTGCTATTACAACAATTCCATCAGATACAAGAATATACAGAGTATAAATGAATAATTTACATTCGATAAATATCAGAGATTACAATAAATTACATAGCAGCGGAAAAATATACAAAAGCACAACTGAAAGTGATACACGGATACAGAGCTTTCCGAGCATCGTTCCAGCTGTAAATCAGGACCCTGTGAATATAAATCTGCAAAACCAAAACTACTAGCTGCCCGTGCGGAAAATAGGGGCACCCAGAGTTTAGGTTAAAACAATAAACTCCAGGTCAGTCATGTGACTGGTGTGAGAACTAAAACAGTTATAATTCTTTATTTTAAAGTTCGGTAAATCAAGGGACCACGCCGTATAACACGGAACGGGTTTCCTCCCAAGAATACCAGTGCATAAAACAAACAGCGCAATGCTAAATAAAGAAGAATGAAGCTGTTATAAGACCCAGGTCCCATCACACAATGCAACGCAAGCCGGAGGATAGGGTTTTCCCTTATAACAGCCAAAGCATGCTTGATACGTTTAAAACACATTATTTGATACTATAATAAGTGTATAGTGTCAAAACAATTTCAATCATAAATATCAATCATAGACGGCATGGGTACCATATATCATGTCGCCATACTAGTTCTACAATTAAAACCGCAATACACGTATTGGAAATTGGATTTCCGTCATGAGTCGAGGCAAGGGGCAAGCTCCTCTCCGCGTTCGAGACACTCTAGCAATGCCTCAGGACCCCACTCTGATCCTTTGGAACCTCCAAGGCCGGTCCTCTCTTACTTTTGAGGATTAGTTATTCCTGAACACACGTTTCCCGGTCCTTACAGACCTATATCCGAGGCGCCTCGTATCCAACAACCACACAGGTGAAAAGTATATAAATGTCAGGGCTGGTAGGTCACTGACACCACCCTAGCTAGAAAGAAACGTCATGCACTCCTTGGGTCCGTCTCCCGTTTTTGACTCATACCGAGGTGTGAGGCTCGCGAATTCACGTTACACACAAAGCTATGCCACACAGGCCGTGCTTTGATCATCAACCACAAGACTTTGCTTTTCAACAGAAGCCTTGATCAATTGCCACTTACGCATGCCACACAGGCAATTCACTCCATGCGTTTGATATCCATCAATATATAACCCCTGAGCTCGTACGTCTCAGAGAAGGGCGTTAAGCAAGAGAATAAATTCTCCGCCGCCAAACAGATATATATTTAATAGAGATCAATCACACGGACTAAAATCCAATGTCAGACACACAGTCCATTTACAAGTCCGTTCTGGGTCTGAACGAAACCGGAGGCACTTTCCTCGCATATCCATCGATCTCCAAGTACGTCTGGACGATCACCGACTGTTTCCCTCATCTTGGGTGTACAGCCCAATCAAGATCATCAGTAATCACCCAAACGATGTGAAGACTTCCGGTCTTCTACCACCGTCTTCATCTTCGACATCTCGTCGAATCGGTTATTCAGAATGGGTATAACCCGGCCTTTCTGAATAACCCACGTATATGATAAACAAATGTTACACAAACACAACAAACGCCTCATTCCAATTCAGAATATTCTTTTATTCACAGAATCACATTCTTAGGGAAAGGTTCCCATTAATTTTATCCAAGATAAATTCTTCTAAATTTATTCTTTAATCCTCCTTTGGATGTCACTTCAAACTAGCCGGGATTAACGAACCACACCGAAGTAATTATTTATTTTATTTCCCAATCCCAACCTATATATCCCATGGAGAAAACTGGTAATACTCCATATCTAACACCACGGTGTTATCGGTAAAATTAATTACCATTTCACGTTCAAATCTAATTAAAGATTTAACTATCGCTTTGGAGCAAAACTGGTGGTACTCCACTCTCGATCACTTTTCAGATTTGATAATTTAAATTATCAATTCACTTTTCAATCTAATTAAAGATTCATTAAAACTCCACTTAGTTTTAATCTTTTCAAAATTCAATATCCTGCCTTTAACTGGGTTAAAGAACCAATGTCATCAAAAACACGATTCACGACAAACCAAATCACATTTGATATTAAATACAAGGCTCTGAATAGAAAATATATCGGCTTATATTCAATATCAAATTCTGAAACCAACAAATATCGTATTGGAAATAACGATATAAAATATCTTTCAAATCCCCATAACAATATTTGTATAGTCACGAAATCCAACATCGAAATATCCCGAAGATAATTTCGATTCAGCTCCAGTCCAATCCACGTATTGGAAATTATCGATTATTTTCAAAATCGCTTTCAAATTCAATTTATTTATTTCAAAAATAAATTGATTTCAATTATAGTTCAAAACTAGTTCATTTCGATAAAAATCTATTTTTATCTTTTCAAATGTGGAATTTTCCAGCCCAAATCTTTCCAATTCACATATTATACACAAATTATAGATATTTTTAATAATTTTATCAAGGCCCGTACAGTCGATTTCCAACAACGGCCATCGAACTGCACTTACAGCGACCTTTTTCGAATTTGATTTGGACATAATTCCAAATCCAACCGTTAGATTTCAAATTTCTAATACTCATTGGAAAGCTCTTTTCGATACGAACCCAACGGTTCCGGTTTTAGGAGAATCCGACGGTCGGATCTCCCGCAATGTCCGTTTGAAATAAATGGTCGAAATTCACGAACTGCCGCGGCGCGGCGCGTTCTATTCAGGCCATTATATTATATATATAATATATATAATATATATTTCGTCGATTTCCTTTTTAAAACGAATTTTAAAAATAGTTTTGAATTCGTTTCAAAAGCGATTTCAACTTCCATTTCAATTCAAATCAAAATTGAATTCTTCTCTATAAATTCGTTTTAAAATTCATTTCTATTCAATTCAAATTTCAATTCAATTTGAATTCATTTCAATTCACTTTCAATTCAATTTGAATTCGTTTTCAATTCAATTCATTTCGAAATCGTTTTCAATTCAATTCATTTCGAAATCGTTTTCAATTCAATTCATCTCGAAATCGTTTTCAATTCAATTCATTTCGAAATCGTTTTCAATTCAATTCATTTCTATTTCATTCAAATTCAGATTCACTTCCTATTCAATTCGAATTTTAATCTAATTCAATTGAATTTCATTTCAAAATATTTAGTTTTGAAATCACTTTTCAATATTCGTTGTAAAACGAATAAAATCGATATAAATATCGTTCACGTCAAAATAGCGCATCTCTAATCCACACGGCTTTATATATTTCAAAAACTTCTATTCAATTCAACACATGAACCTATATTTCTTTCAACACACGACTAATCTCAACACATGAGTACTGTCAACACATCACTATTTTTATTATGTGAAATATTTTATAAAACTATGGTATCTATCGTTTGATTTTCAATTAGACTTCTACTGGGAAGTAGTTCTAATTTTAAATGTGATAAAGATGTAATTTTGATTATATAAAATATTTCACTCAACACATGCACATCGTCAACACATGAATATTTTTATATTCAACACATGAATTTTCTTTTATAATATTCCTTATTTTCCCAATTGGAATGAGGCCCAATCAATCACCATATAACGTTAATTATATGAATTCCATACAACACATGTATATAATAGCGTCGAAAAATAATCAACCATCAACCAAAGTGCACTACACTGTATAAGCATCAAATATCGATATCTAACGCTTATAACAGCCTGTCAATCAATCGATCGACATATTTGATCAATCAGGATGAGTGAACTTCAAATTTCATCCCAACACCCGTGTGGGGTTTCAAACAATCAAACACAGATTTTATTTGTGCAGTTGGGCGATGTGTAAAATTTATCAACCCAATCAATATCAGTCAAATCAGTGTATATAAACAAATCGGCCGATTTGTTTATAAATATTTTATTTATTCACTTTCACGTTAAAAATTATATTTTTAACGATAAAATATTCTATTTCAACACTTGAATTTCTATTCATTTCATTTACACAATAAAAATGATATTTTTATTTTTCTAACATATTCTAGAAAATTTCGGCGGCATAACGGCACGATACTAGAAACGGGACGAGGCCTAGCCTTATCCCCGGTCTAGTGAAGGCCCACGCCATTCACACATCAATCAAATCACTTTCGTTATGCAAACCACAAAATTTGGAGTAAGAGTCTAACCTAGTCTTACTCCTTCGCCTTATAACGGCGCACGTCTAATCCTAACCAATTTATCGATTCGATTTTTCACACCACAAACCACATTCAAACCAATATCTCAATCAATCACCAAACATCCAAACAAACAAGTCCATGGTATGTGGACGGGTGTCGGGTGCTACTAAGCACCGTCTGCATCCTAGTATATATATAACTAGAAAAATTAAATTGAAAGGTGAGAAATTCTCACCGAAAGCTATCCAATCATCTTGACTCTTCTTTGATTGAAATCTTCTTCGTTATCCCATCTTCGTCATCTTCGTTGCCCGTAGTTACTACATATATAAAAATCACACATTTTTATATTTTGATGTCTTTAAAATAAAAATCACATTTTTATTTATTCATTTTCAATTTAAAAATCATATTTTTTTATAATCACTTCATATATTTAAAAATCGAATTTCTATTATGCTATTCAATATATAAAAATCATATTTTTACTTTGACGCTATATGGATAAAAATGCTATTTTTACACCGCTACTATATAGATAAAAATTCTATTTATAATTATATATAATTATTTATATCGTTATTCTATATATAAAGACCTCGCCTTTTCTATTTTTAAAGTTCAACCCTTTTTTAATTTTAAAGTTTTCACCTTTTATAATTATCATCACTTGATTTCAACGTATATAAAATAAAAATCAGATTTTTATTTCGCTACATATACAAAGATGATATCTTTATATTTGCAAGTTCAAATCTTTTTCTTTTAAAAGATTAAAACCTTTTTCTATTTCAGGATTTAAACCCTTTTTTCCTATTTTCTTTAAAAATCAGTTTTTAAAAAAATTCTTTTCAAAAATTCTGTTTTTACATTCTTAAAAAAAAAAACAGTTTTTAAATCTTAAACAAATCAGTTTTTATAACTAAAAAAAAAATCAGTTTTTATAACTAAAAAAAAATCAGTTTTAAACTTTTAAAAAAAAAATAAAAACAGTGTTTTATCTTTCTTTCTTTTTTTTTTTTTTATCTAAAATTCAATTCTGAAAATAAACGGGGGGGGGGGGGGGGGGGCCTGGGTTAAAAGGGGGAGATAGAAATTTTTTTTTTTTTTAATTTAATTATTTAATTATTTTATTTTAATTCAAAAAGTCAACTTTTTCAAACGACCTCGAAACGAGGTCCACCGCCTGTCGTCCATAGCGTTTCACCCCCATTCCGAACACAACGGGATATGTACCGCAAGTTGATTTGATCGATTCGATCAGTTTCCGTTAAATTTACATTTAAATTGCTATATTGAATTTTAAACGTACATTTCAAATTACCGGGGTCACATACTAACTCTAAAAATTCCAGAAAAATATTTTCTAGCTTCGTATTGACGATACGGTCCTAACAAAACTAGTTTCGTCGAATTCTGAGACCGTTAGAAAAATGGCCAATTTCCAGTCGATTAAAATCAACTGAAATGGTCAAAACACGTTTTCCTTTGCCATGCTCACATATTGATTCGAAAAATTATGAAATTTGAAACTTAGCAATAACTTGACACTGCGGACCCAACAAAAGTGGTTTCGTCGAAATCCGAGGTCATTTGCAAAATGTCCATTTTTAAGGGCCTGAATTCCATAGCGACTATTCGGAATTTTCAACTGGACATATCTCTCAATTTTTAAAGTGAAATCTCAGTTTCTTACATCCGTTAGAAAGATATCATCAATTAGATCCTAATGTTTTTGGTTTCACTAAAATCCGGATTGTTTTGCACCCGGTACATTCAATTGAAGTTTGAAATCGAATTATCGAACTACCGCGCCATTTTCAATTCTATTTATAATTATATATAAATATTTATATTCTAACGACGACGTATATAATATATACGTCGAATTATATTCGAAATAAATTTCTCGTCGATATTATTTAAAATAATCTATTTTAAATATTTAAAATTCGCCAAAATGGCCAAAATAAAAATTTCAAACTGGCTCGCATTTTGCGGGTTATTACACAGTAGAAGGAGTTTTATTGAATCTGTAATTAGATTGAAATGTTAATTGATAATTTAAATTATCAAATTTGGAAAATGAGCGAGAATGGAGTATCACCAGTTTTGCTCCAGGCGATAGTTAAATCTTTAATTAGATTTGAACGTGAAATGGTAATTAATTTTACCGATAACATCGTGGTGTTAGTTATGGAGTATTACCAGTTTTGCTTCATGGGATGAATAGGTTGGGATTGGGAAAATAAATAATTACTTCGGTGTGGTCCGCTAATCCCGACTAGTTTGGAAAACCATGATATGGTTTGAAATGATATCCAAAGGAAGAATAAAAAATAAATTTAAAAGAATTTATCTTTGATAAAATTAATGGGAACCTTTCCCTAAGATTATGAAATTTAGAAACTAGCTGTAGGTTAGCTAAGAAGAATGGTTTCCTGGGTATTGATCTGATGTTGGTTTCGGCCTTCGGGGTTAATATTCGGGAAATTGTTCTCTTGCTGATTTACGGTTAGTGGCTGCTGAATTGGAATGAGGCGTATGTTGTGTTTGTGTAACATTTGTTTACTATATACGCGGGTTGTTCAGAAAGGCCGAGTTTATATCCATTCTGAATAACCGATTCGACGATAAGTCGAAGATGATAACGGTGGTCGAAGACCGAAAGTCTTCACATCGTTTGGGTGATTACTGATGATCTTGATTGGGCTGTACACCCAAGATGAGGGAATCAGTTGGTGGTCATCCAGACGTACTGTAATGGCCCGCAAATCCGTGCTATCTGAGTTGACTAAATACACCACACGTCCAACCCAAATAACACAGAAATACGACTCATTATTAGAAAGAAGTTTGAGGGTGAGAATAGATAAGATAGAAAACTTAGAATAGAAGAAAACGAAGATCACAAACTCACAGCGGAACGAATAAAATATATTATATAACATAAGCTTTGAAATACAATTTCTGTTTGGTACATATATACATACCATCATCAGAGTACACATAACATTTGATCCAGCGGAAGTAACTCTAAATAACTAACGTTGAAGCCTTCTGCTTCAAGCTCCTCCAAGTGTATCTGTAAAAGCCTGAAACACTTGGCTGCCCGTACAAATTTGGGCACCCAAGAGTTTAGGGAAAACAAAAACAAAATAAACTCTGGGTCAGTCATGGGACTGGTGTGAGTAAACTCCAACCACTTGTTTAACTTTCAAAACCCCTTTCGAAAGAAAAGATAATAGTAAGACCAGCCCACACATAAACATGGACGGTTTTTACCTTACTATAACCCAAACCACTTTGATATCAAATCCAATGATATTATATTAATGTCTACATCAAATAAATAACCAAATAGCAGAACGCTTGCATCTCACGCTCTACATATATAGTATAAAATCAAAAACCGCATGGCGCTTATTGGAGATTGGATTTCCAACATGACAAGGTATGGAACCACCTTCCGATGATGTATCTCTAGAGGCGAATACACCTGGGTTTAACAAGAACATCTTGTAACCCGGCCCACACATGACCGACCACTCATTTCGCTTGAGTGTATCGAATGTATATCACCAACGGTTGGACTCAAACCACCATTTCCCGAATGGGCAGAATCGATAGATTTAGAAACAAAAGGAATTTCTCTAGATAGGTGATTATACACCCTAATGGGTGCGACCCACATAGCCATGCTGCCTGCCCGATTTTTGTCCTTTCCCGGTTGTTGAGGCCTGAGGCTACGCATACTTACCAGTCCTTGATAACATAATCACTTTGAATGCCACATCGTCAGATCCATTAATCACTAATTGATTTGCACAAATATTCTGGATATTATGCTAAGGGATAAATCCGTTGCAACCATATATATTCATACAGACCAACCCATTAGATCATTGGAAGTACTCTGTCAGACATCCGTCCATTTACGTTCGTTCTGGGACTGAACGAAACCGAAGGCACTATTTCTATTAATAGAAAAGCCCTTGCACTTTACTCCGTCTTCAATATATTCAGCATACTTGGTTCGCAACGCTTATGCCGATACGGAGTGGTTCTTCGGATAATAATCCAACCGGTCTCTCCATATTGACAACGATGGTCAAAACTTCGATAGTCTGTGATTTAACTATCGAATAAAAACAAGTGTTCATCCAAACATATCAAACAAATCACTGGACTCTTTAATTAATATTTCATTAATTAAATCTTTTTTATATTCTCTTATCAATATTTGTTAACCAAATAATTCAATAATCATCTCGGCCTCTTATGTCATTTGGAAAACGTTTCCAAACATTAACTTCTTTTATTTTCTATATATTAGAAAATATCTCTATTTGCAATTGGAAACAATTCCAACCACTTATCTCTATCCCTTTTTGTTTACAACATTCGATTTTTTTATTCACTTTCCTATCGAATTCAATACGTCGATATAATGATTTCAAATTATCAAAATATCTTAAAAATATTCTAACTCCTTAAATTTCCGGAAAATTTCGCCATAACCTCCCGTGTATCGGGAGCATCGGGAAATTTCAAATAGCTTCCCGGTATCTTCCAATCTCAAAAAGAAAAAGAAAAAGCCAAGCGGCTTGCCGATACGGCGCATAAAATCTCATATATGAATTAAAACGTACCTTTATGTCGAGCACATAAATTTAAATCTTCATATACTTCATCCCATATCTGTTTAACACCTGTTCACCTGTTTTCAATTCAATTCAACACTATCCATTCGTTTGAAGTCAGTTTCGCCACTTATTCTTTAAATCGGCCATTTTGCCTATTTCACTTCTTTTTGAACATAGCATTTTCAAACAAAATATTTTAACTCGTTCATAACCAAATTGAATTTCAATTTCAATTCTAGTTTCCTTTTTGATTTCGAATATAAATTTTCAAATCGAAATTACTTATTCAAACCCCAATATCCATTCGAAATCTCCTTAACTAATTTCTATTCAATTTAGTTAATTCTATTCAATAAATCAAAATCTGGTTTCTGTTTCAAAAATCATATTCATTTACACAACTTGAATTCACATATATTTTACAACTCAACTCTGAAATTTTCTAAATAGAACTTCGGATTTCCTCTCTTAAAATCCTTTTATAATGTTAAATAAACCATTATGGTTTTAAACGATTCTGGCGCTGCTTTTCTGAAAATTTGATTTTGACATAACTCAAAATCTATACGACGAAATCCAGATTTTTCTCTTTCATTAGAAAACTATTATCAAATCGGTCCTGACGTTTCTTGTTTCGAAGAATTTCGACTTCAATTGCGTTCTGTATACTCAATTGAAGTTCGAATCGCCAATTTACGAACTGCAGCGCTGCGGCGAGTTCGTTTTAATTATATTTATATATATAAACCTTAAACTTTCTTTAAATGAATTCAACTTCATTTAACACCACTTGAATCCCTTGATTCCAATTTCAATCTTCTTTTGAATTCTATATTTCAAATCCCAATTCCTTTTCAAATTCAATATTTGAATTTCTATTTGAATTCCCTATATTCAAATTTGATGTTTGAATTCATTTGAATTCTCTTATTCAAATTCTATATTTAAATTCCATTTGAACTGCTATAATCCAATTTCTATATTTGAATTCTATTGGAATTCAAATATTCAAACTCCTTTTTAAATTCTATATTTGAAATTCCATAGTTTAAAACTCATTTGAATTTCATATTCAAATCCCATAGATCAAATCCTATTTGAATTCAATTTGAATCTTTTATATTCAAATTTCATTTGAATTCTAATATTCAAATTCATTTCCAGCCTCATTTGAATTCTAATATTCAAACTCATTTTCAACACCATTTGAATTTCCATTATTCAAAATCATTTTCAACACCCTTTGAATTTCTATTATTCAAATTCATTTTCAACACCATTTGAATTTCTATTATTCAAATTCATTTTCAACACCATTTGAATTTCTATTATTCAAATTCATTTGAATTCCCTTGAATTCAAATTCCATTTCAAAACTATTTGGATTTCCTATTTTGAAATCCTATTTTCAAAGTTTATTTCAAATTCTATTTTGAAATCTCATATTCAATTTCTACTTGAATTTCTATATTCAATTCCATGTTCAAATTCAACACTCGAATTTCTATTTCAAATCTCTATTCAAATTTCATATTTAAATTCTTCTTTGAAATACTATTTTTAAAATTCTATTTTGAAATTCTACATTCAAATCTCTATTTGAATTTCTTATTCGAATTCCTTTGAATTCAAATTTTATTTTAATTCCTTGAATTCAAATTCTATTTTTCATTCTAATCTCGTCTATTCAAATTCTATTTGAACTTCTATTTGAATTTCTAATATTCAATCTCCTTTTAAAAATTCAAACATTTAAACTCTCTTTTAAAAATTCAAATGTTATACTCGAATTTCATTTGAGTTATATATTTAAAAATTTCCTTTCACATCCTGTTTTGAAATTTCATTTCAAATTCCAATCCCACGCTTGTATTCCTATTTCTGAATTATCAAATGATAATTCTTTTTACTTCATTTATAACTTCGTTATAAAGAACTATTTATAAACTTCGTTTATAAAGAAACTACTCGTTTTATTTTTCAAAAACAAGTTTTATCTTATTTCCATTTAAAATTCAAATTCTATTTAAAAATAGAATTTTCCCTTTTTAAATCTCCAATATCCTTTCACGATATTTTTAAATATCATTACTTAAGCCCAGTGATAAAACACACAAAGCAACCAATTATTTATTTTTCTAACACATCATATATAACAATATATATGCAAACAAATAAACAAACAGATAATATATTTTTGAGGAATCCAGTTGGATTCCTCCAACCTGTTTTCCTGCATCCACAGATGTTAGCACATAAATAATACCCATTCTGCTTCGTGGCAGAATATCGCGGTATAGAAGGTCATCCACTAATCATAGCGTGGGGCGTATAGGGTAATCATCCGCTATGAAACTGCGGGCATCCGCTAATGAGACTGCGGGAATCCAACCAATCAATCAACCCAATATATATATATATATATATATATATATATAGCCTAAATAACTAATATATATAAAACGACCAGAAAACATTCACACAAGCAACAGACAATTATTTTTAATGAAATAAAAATAATTCTAAAGGTGAGTGAGATTTACTCACAAGGGTTTTTCCTTTGCTAAGTATTTAAAATTCCATAACCGCGTCTACGTATCAACTTGACTGGTCTCGAATTTTATCAAGCTCCTACGATCATTTATTCATCGATTAGCATTTTATTTAAATTAAATACTTACTAAATAAATTCTAACTAATTTATTTTAATATATAGACATTACTAAATCTATTAAAATAAAATTTACCTTATCCTTGTTTTAAATTCTTCTTCCCGGTTTTTGAATTCTCTTTGAGTAATTAAATCGAACACCTAGTGCTCCTTAAAAACGAGCTACCTTCGAACCCTTCCTGCTTTAGCTCTGTTGAACCCTACATTTCACTACCGAACTTCAATTACTGTACTAATCTCCTCCTTGCGCTATTCCCAGTAGCTACCCTTATTCACTGACCAGAGACCGAACCATTCCTCAATCCTCCACCCTCCGTTCGAACCCAGATGAACTTCGAACCACCACATATCACATCGCGACACCACACATCCGCCTTTTGATCCACCGTGGTGACCCAAACACCACCAAATAGGACTCGCGACCCCCCTAAATGCTCCACTTCGGAACCCCCAAATCACGACTGATACCAAACCCTATCGGAAGCTTCAACTTCGAGTATACCTGAATCTGAGCGCTTCCCTTCTGATGTCGAGCTCGTTGATTCTGTTAATCACGATTTTTTCATCTTTTATTTACTCGGTGAACTTCGATTTTTGAAGGACTGGGGAGGAACGACGGAAATTGGATCATAATTTCTTCGTGGTTTTGAGGATGGAGAAAATTGTGAAGGCCGATGGGTTTATTTATAACGCGAACAAGGGAACAAAAGGGTACGAGGCCATTAAATCCTATGTTGGCTTGATATCCAAATTTGAAGACAATCCGGACGAAGATTTTAAAGAAGTTAGCAGAAATAGGTCTGCGTTGGAAGATAGAATAGGTCGGCTGATTAGGCTTTAATTTAATTGATTAGAAATAAAGCGGTTTTTATTTTAAAAGGATATCGATTTGATTTAAACAGATTTTTATTTGATTTTCGATCCTATTCACAATCAAATATTTTGGGTCCATTAATTGAAATCACGAACCGCTATTCTAGCGTACCGACCAACATTTCAATATTATAACGCTATTCTAAATTGAACAGTATATATTCGGAAATTTAATTCGAACACATATACCATATTAAATTAATATAATATAATTTAAATTCGAAACTAATCATTTTCTTGATGATAAATTATTATCGTTCATATTCAGATAGACTGACACTGATCATCAACATCATTTCGATTCAGTTTTACTTTGATTTCAGTATATTTCGTATTACGATAATTTAGTATATTTGATACAAATCCAAGAATTTATTTCTAAATTGATAACATACAAATAAAAATTTATTTATATTATCAAATCTATATTTAAAACCATATTGAATATTTAAAATAAATCGATAAAAATTTCGGGTCGTTACATTCTTCCCCCCTTAAAATAATTTCGTCCTCGAAATTGCTAAGGTAGGAAAAAGGGTACAAATCTATTTCTTTTCAACATCTCACTTATGTTGAAACTCAACTCCTCATATTTCTATGACTTTATTTTCAACCAAAACTTTTGGTCTTCTTCCTTTCATATGCCTTCACATTCAATTCATACTTATTTCAATTTATTTCAATAAACCTATTTAAATTGATTTTAGTCAATTGATTTACTTCAACTCATTTAACTTGCTTAAGTTAAATTTAAATTCCAGAATTCAAATCCCAGGATTCTCATTTCAAATTCTTTTGAAATCCCATAAATATATACATATTTATTTCTATTTCAAATTCAAAACATTTGAATTTTCAAACTACTTGTTTTCTTTCAAACAAATTTCCATCAAAACTTTTTCTAAGGTAGCAATTTCTCACTTAGAAACTCGGAAATGAACACTGATGATGTTGCAATCATCATCAGAATAATTTCCCAGCCACTGAAGTGAGTTCAGTGCCTTATCAATTCAAAATGATTTTTATCAAAAACCCTTTTTAAAATAAAACTACATTATTTTAATTACTTTGAAAAATATTTTTCAACTTCCCAGGATTTTGAATTTTTAATTCTGGTTTGAATTAAATTCTAATTCATCTTATTTGTATATTTTTCATTCATATACAAATCCAGTTTGGTTATAAATAACCATTTCAATTTTTATAATCTTATCTGATTATAATGATATCAATCAACACATCCATATAATATAATAATTTCAAAAATTATTCTTTCTATATCAAAATAGAAATTTGGGTAAAATTATTTCATTTACCCACTTCAAAACAATACTGTGTCGAATTTCTCTGTCCCAGTGTTTAGAAATCCCTATCGACTTCGTGGCGTCCCACGATTCGACCAGAATTCATAAACCACTCAACAGATTAGTCAACACAATATAAATAGCTTTTATATCAAATAACAAATACGCTCTCTCGTATATATATGCTCAACTCATTCTAGGGTACTACTGACCCTATCTCTAATGAGCACATTTCCACCAAAGCCTAGGAATTCGCTCAACCTAAGCTCTGATACCACTGTAATGGCCCGCAAATCCGTGCTATCTGAGTTGACTAAATACACCACACGTCCAACCCAAATAACACAGAAATACGACTCATTATTAGAAAGAAGTTTGAGGGTGAGAATAGATAAGATAGAAAACTTAGAATAGAAGAAAACGAAGATCACAAACTCACAGCGGAACGAATAAAATATATTATATAACATAAGCTTTGAAATACAATTTCTGTTTGGTACATATATACATACCATCATCAGAGTACACATAACATTTGATCCAGCGGAAGTAACTCTAAATAACTAACGTTGAAGCCTTCTGCTTCAAGCTCCTCCAATTGTATCTGTAAAAGCCTGAAACACTTGACTGCCCGTACAAATTTGGGCACCCAAGAGTTTAGGGAAAACAAAAACAAAATAAACTCTGGGTCAGTCATGGGACTGGTGTGAGTAAACTCCAACCACTTGTTTAACTTTCAAAACCCCTTTCGAAAGAAAAGATAATAGTAAGACCAGCCCACACATAAACATGGACGGTTTTTACCTTACTATAACCCAAACCACTTTGATATCAAATCCAATGATATTATATTAATGTCTACATCAAATAAATAACCAAATAGCAGAACGCTTGCATCTCACGCTCTACATATATAGTATAAAATCAAAAACCGCATGGCGCTTATTGGAGATTGGATTTCCAACATGACAAGGTATGGAACCACCTTCCGATGATGTATCTCTAGAGGCGAATACACCTGGGTTTAACAAGAACATCTTGTAACCCGGCCCACACATGACCGACCACTCATTTCGCTTGAGTGTATCGAATGTATATCACCAACGGTTGGACTCAAACCACCGTTTCCCGAATGGGTAGAATCGATAGATTTAGAAACAAAAGGAATTTCTCTAGATAGGTGATTATACACCCTAATGGGTGCGACCCACATAGCCATGCTGCCTGCCCGATTTTTGTCCTTTCCCGGTTGTTGAGGCCTGAGGCTACGCATACTTACCAGTCCTTGATAACATAATCACTTTGAATGCCACATCGTCAGATCCGTTAATCACTAATTGATTTGCACAAATATTCTGGATATTATGCTAAGGGATAAATCCGTTGCAACCATATATATTCATACAGACCAACCCATTAGATCATTGGAAGTACTCTGTCAGACATCCGTCCATTTACGTTCGTTCTGGGACTGAACGAAACCAAAGGCACTATTTCTATTAATAGAAAAGCCCTTGCACTTTACTCCGTCTTCAATATATTCAGCATACTTGGTTCGCAACGCTTATGCCGATACGGAGTGGTTCTTCGGATAATAATCCAACCGGTCTCTCCATATTGACAACGATGGTCAAAACTTCGATAGTCTGTGATTTAACTATCGAATAAAAACAAGTGTTCATCCAAACATATCAAACAAATCACTGGGCTCTTTAATTAATATTTCATTAATTAAATCTTTTTTATATTCTCTTATCAATATTTGTTAACCAAATAATTCAATAATCATCTCGGCCTCTTATGTCATTTGGAAAACGTTTCCAAACATTAACTTCTTTTATTTTCTATATATTAGAAAATATCTCTATTTGCAATTGGAAACAATTCCAACCACTTATCTCTATCCCTTTTTGTTTACAACATTCGATTTTTTTATTCACTTTCCTATCGAATTCAATACGTCGATATAATGATTTCAAATTATCAAAATATCTTAAAAATATTCTAACTCCTTAAATTTCCGGAAAATTTCGCCATAACCTCCCCTGTATCGGGAGCATCGGGAAATTTCAAATAGCTTCCCGGTATCTTCCAATCTCAAAAAGAAAAAGAAAAAGCCAAGCGGCTTGCCGATACGGCGCATAAAATCTCATATATGAATTAAAACGTACCTTTATGTCGAGCACATAAATTTAAATCTTCATATACTTCATCCCATATCTGTTTAACACCTGTTCACCTGTTTTCAATTCAATTCAACACTATCCATTCGTTTGAAGTCAGTTTCGCCACTTATTCTTTAAATCGGCCATTTTGCCTATTTCACTTCTTTTTGAACATAGCATTTTCAAACAAAATATTTTAACTCGTTCATAACCAAATTGAATTTCAATTTCAATTCTAGTTTCCTTTTTGATTTCGAATATAAATTTTCAAATCGAAATTACTTATTCAAACCCCAATATCCATTCGAAATCTCCTTAACTAATTTCTATTCAATTTAGTTAATTCTATTCAATAAATCAAAATCTGGTTTCTGTTTCAAAAATCATATTCATTTACACAACTTGAATTCACATATATTTTACAACTCAACTCTGAAATTTTCTAAATAGAACTTCGGATTTCCTCTCTTAAAATCCTTTTATAATGTTAAATAAACCATTATGGTTTTAAACGATTCTGGCGCTGCTTTTCTGAAAATTTGATTTTGACATAACTCAAAATCTATACGACGAAATCCAGATTTTTCTCTTTCATTAGAAAACTATTATCAAATCGGTCCTGACGTTTCTTGTTTCGAAGAATTTCGACTTCAATTGCGTTCTGTATACTCAATTGAAGTTCGAATCGCCAATTTACGAACTGCAGCGCTGCGGCGAGTTCGTTTTAATTATATTTATATATATAAACCTTAAACTTTCTTTAAATGAATTCAACTTCATTTAACACCACTTGAATCCCTTGATTCCAATTTCAATCTTCTTTTGAATTCTATATTTCAAATCCCAATTCCTTTTCAAATTCAATATTTGAATTTCTATTTGAATTCCCTATATTCAAATTTGATGTTTGAATTCATTTGAATTCTCTTATTCAAATTCTATATTTAAATTCCATTTGAACTGCTATAATCCAATTTCTATATTTGAATTCTATTGGAATTCAAATATTCAAACTCCTTTTTAAATTCTATATTTGAAATTCCATAGTTTAAAACTCATTTGAATTTCATATTCAAATCCCATAGATCAAATCCTATTTGAATTCAATTTGAATCTTTTATATTCAAATTTCATTTGAATTCTAATATTCAAATTCATTTCCAGCCTCATTTGAATTCTAATATTCAAACTCATTTTCAACACCATTTGAATTTCCATTATTCAAAATCATTTTCAACACCCTTTGAATTTCTATTATTCAAATTCATTTTCAACACCATTTGAATTTCTATTATTCAAATTCATTTTCAACACCATTTGAATTTCTATTATTCAAATTCATTTGAATTCCCTTGAATTCAAATTCCATTTCAAAACTATTTGGATTTCCTATTTTGAAATCCTATTTTCAAAGTTTATTTCAAATTCTATTTTGAAATCTCATATTCAATTTCTACTTGAATTTCTATATTCAATTCCATGTTCAAATTCAACACTCGAATTTCTATTTCAAATCTCTATTCAAATTTCATATTTAAATTCTTCTTTGAAATACTATTTTTCAAATTCTATTTTGAAATTCTACATTCAAATCTCTATTTGAATTTCTTATTCGAATTCCTTTGAATTCAAATTTTATTTTAATTCCTTGAATTCAAATTCTATTTTTCATTCTAATCTCGTCTATTCAAATTCTATTTGAACTTCTATTTGAATTTCTAATATTCAATCTCCTTTTAAAAATTCAAACATTTAAACTCTCTTTTAAAAATTCAAATGTTATACTCGAATTTCATTTGAGTTATATATTTAAAAATTTCCTTTCACATCCTGTTTTGAAATTTCATTTCAAATTCCAATCCCACGCTTGTATTCCTATTTCTGAATTATCAAATGATAATTCTTTTTACTTCATTTATAACTTCGTTATAAAGAACTATTTATAAACTTCGTTTATAAAGAAACTACTCGTTTTATTTTTCAAAAACAAGTTTTATCTTATTTCCATTTAAAATTCAAATTCTATTTAAAAATAGAATTTTCCCTTTTTAAATCTCCAATATCCTTTCACGATATTTTTAAATATCATTACTTAAGCCCAGTGATAAAACACACAAAGCAACCAATTATTTATTTTTCTAACACATCATATATAACAATATATATGCAAACAAATAAACAAACAGATAATATATTTTTGAGGAATCCAGTTGGATTCCTCCAACCTGTTTTCCTGCATCCACAGATGTTAGCACATAAATAATACCCATTCTGCTTCGTGGCAGAATATCGCGGTATAGAAGGTCATCCACTAATCATAGCGTGGGGCGTATAGGGTAATCATCCGCTATGAAACTGCGGGCATCCGCTAATGAGACTGCGGGAATCCAACCAATCAATCAACCCAATATATATATATATATAGCCTAAATAACTAATATATATAAAACGACCAGAAAACATTCACACAAGCAACAGACAATTATTTTTAATGAAATAAAAATAATTCTAAAGGTGAGTGAGATTTACTCACCAGGGTTTTTCCTTTGCTAAGTATTTAAAATTCCATAACCGCGTCTACGTATCAACTTGACTGGTCTCGAATTTTATCAAGCTCCTACGATCATTTATTCATCGATTAGCATTTTATTTAAATTAAATACTTACTAAATAAATTCTAACTAATTTATTTTAATATATAGACATTACTAAATCTATTAAAATAAAATTTACCTTATCCTTGTTTTAAATTCTTCTTCCCGGTTTTTGAATTCTCTTTGAGTAATTAAATCGAATACCTAGTGCTCCTTAAAAACGAGCTACCTTCGAACCCTTCCTGCTTTAGCTCTGTTGAACCCTACATTTCACTACCGAACTTCAATTACTGTACCAATCTCCTCCTTGCGCTATTCCCAGTAGCTACCCTTCTTCACTGACCAGAGACCGAACCATTCCTCAATCCTCCACCCTCCGTTCGAACCCAGATGAACTTCGAACCACCACATATCACATCGCGACACCACACATCTGCCTTTTGATCCACCGTGGTGACCCAAACACCACCAAATAGGACTCGCGACCCCCCTAAATGCTCCACTTCGGAACCCCCAAATCACGACTGATACCAAACCCTATCGGAAGCTTCAACTTCGAGTATACCTGAATCTGAGCGCCTCCCTTCTGATGTCGAGCTCGTTGATTCTGTTAATCACGATTTTTTCATCTTTTATTTACTCGGTGAACTTCGATTTTTGAAGGACTGGGGAGGAACGACGGAAATTGGATCATAATTTCTTCGTGGTTTTGAGGATGGAGAAAATTGTGAAGGCCGATGGGTTTATTTATAACGCGAACAAGGGAACAAAAGGGTACGAGGCCATTAAATTCCTATGTTGGCTTGATATCCAAATTTGAAGACAATCCGGACGAAGATTTTAAAGAAGTTAGCAGAAATAGGTCTGCGTTGGAAGATAGAATAGGTCGGCTGATTAGGCTTTAATTTAATTGATTAGAAATAAAGCGGTTTTTATTTTAAAAGGATATCGATTTGATTTAAACAGATTTTTATTTGATTTTCGATCCTATTCACAATCAAATATTTTGGGGTCCATTAATTGAAATCACGAACCGCTATTCTAGCGTACCGACCAACATTTCAATATTATAACGCTATTCTAAATTGAACAGTATATATTCGGAAATTTAATTCGAACACATATACCATATTAAATTAATATAATATAATTTAAATTCGAAACTAATCATTTTCTTGATGATAAATTATTATCGTTCATATTCAGATAGACTGACACTGATCATCAACATCATTTCGATTCAGTTTTACTTTGATTTCAGTATATTTCGTATTACGATAATTTAGTATATTTGATACAAATCCAAGAATTTATTTCTAAATTGATAACATACAAATAAAAATTTATTTATATTATCAAATCTATATTTAAAACCATATTGAATATTTAAAATAAATCGATAAAAATTTCGGGTCGTTACATTCTTCCCCCCTTAAAATAATTTCGTCCTCGAAATTGCTAAGGTAGGAAAAAGGGTACAAATCTATTTCTTTTCAACATCTCACTTATGTTGAAACTCAACTCCTCATATTTCTATGACTTTATTTTCAACCAAAACTTTTGGTCTTCTTCCTTTCATATGCCTTCACATTCAATTCATACTTATTTCAATTTATTTCAATAAACCTATTTAAATTGATTTTAGTCAATTGATTTACTTCAACTCATTTAACTTGCTTAAGTTAAATTTAAATTCCAGAATTCAAATCCCAGGATTCTCATTTCAAATTCTTTTGAAATCCCATAAATATATACATATTTATTTCTATTTCAAATTCAAAACATTTGAATTTTCAAACTACTTGTTTTCTTTCAAACAAATTTCCATCAAAACTTTTTCTAAGGTAGCAATTTCTCACTTAGAAACTCGGAAATGAACACTGATGATGTTGCAATCATCATCAGAATAATTTCCCAGCCACTGAAGTGAGTTCAGTGCCTTATCAATTCAAAATGATTTTTATCAAAAACCCTTTTTAAAATAAAACTACATTATTTTAATTACTTTGAAAAATATTTTTCAACTTCCCAGGATTTTGAATTCTTAATTCTGGTTTGAATTAAATTCTAATTCATCTTATTTGTATATTTTTCATTCATATACAAATTCAGTTTGGTTATAAATAACCATTTCAATTTTTATAATCTTATCTGATTATAATGATATCAATCAACACATCCATATAATATAATAATTTCAAAAATTATTCTTTCTATATCAAAATAGAAATTTGGGTAAAATTATTTCATTTACCCACTTCAAAACAATACTGTGTCGAATTTCTCTGTCCCAGTGTTTAGAAATCCCTATCGACTTCGTGGCGTCCCACGATTCGACCAGAATTCATAAACCACTCAACAGATTAGTCAACACAATATAAATAGCTTTTATATCAAATAACAAATACGCTCTCTCGTATATATATGCTCAACTCATTCTAGGGTACTACTGACCCTATCTCTAATGAGCACATTTCCACCAAAGCCTAGGAATTCGCTCAACCTAAGCTCTGATACCACTGTAATGGCCCGCAAATCCGTGCTATCTGAGTTGACTAAATACACCACACGTCCAACCCAAATAACACAGAAATACGACTCATTATTAGAAAGAAGTTTGAGGGTGAGAATAGATAAGATAGAAAACTTAGAATAGAAGAAAACGAAGATCACAAACTCACAGCGGAACGAATAAAATATATTATATAACATAAGCTTTGAAATACAATTTCTGTTTGGTACATATATACATACCATCATTAGAGTACACATAACATTTGATCCAGCGGAAGTAACTCTAAATAACTAACGTTGAAGCCTTCTGCTTCAAGCTCCTCCAAGTGTATCTGTAAAAGCCTGAAACACTTGACTGCCCGTACAAATTTGGGCACCCAAGAGTTTAGGGAAAACAAAAACAAAATAAACTCTGGGTCAGTCATGGGACTGGTGTGAGTAAACTCCAACCACTTGTTTAACTTTCAAAACCCCTTTCGAAAGAAAAGATAATAGTAAGACCAGCCCACACATAAACATGGACGGTTTTTACCTTACTATAACCCAAACCACTTTGATATCAAATCCAATGATATTATATTAATGTCTACATCAAATAAATAACCAAATAGCAGAACGCTTGCATCTCACGCTCTACATATATAGTATAAAATCAAAAACCGCATGGCGCTTATTGGAGATTGGATTTCCAACATGACAAGGTATGGAACCACCTTCCGATGATGTATCTCTAGAGGCGAATACACCTGGGTTTAACAAGAACATCTTGTAACCCGGCCCACACATGACCGACCACTCATTTCGCTTGAGTGTATCGAATGTATATCACCAACGGTTGGACTCAAACCACCGTTTCCCGAATGGGCAGAATCGATAGATTTAGAAACAAAAGGAATTTCTCTAGATAGGTGATTATACACCCTAATGGGTGCGACCCACATAGCCATGCTGCCTGCCCGATTTTTGTCCTTTCCCGGTTGTTGAGGCCTGAGGCTACGCATACTTACCAGTCCTTGATAACATAATCACTTTGAATGCCACATCGTCAGATCCGTTAATCACTAATTGATTTGCACAAATATTCTGGATATTATGCTAAGGGATAAATCCGTTGCAACCATATATATTCATACAGACCAACCCATTAGATCATTGGAAGTACTCTGTCAGACATCCGTCCATTTACGTTCGTTCTGGGACTGAACGAAACCGAAGGCACTATTTCTATTAATAGAAAAGCCCTTGCACTTTACTCCGTCTTCAATATATTCAGCATACTTGGTTCGCAACGCTTATGCCGATACGGAGTGGTTCTTCGGATAATAATCCAACCGGTCTCTCCATATTGACAACGATGGTCAAAACTTCGATAGTCTGTGATTTAACTATCGAATAAAAACAAGTGTTCATCCAAACATATCAAACAAATCACTGGGCTCTTTAATTAATATTTCATTAATTAAATCTTTTTTATATTCTCTTATCAATATTTGTTAACCAAATAATTCAATAATCATCTCGGCCTCTTATGTCATTTGGAAAACGTTTCCAAACATTAACTTCTTTTATTTTCTATATATTAGAAAATATCTCTATTTGCAATTGGAAACAATTCCAACCACTTATCTCTATCCCTTTTTGTTTACAACATTCGATTTTTTTATTCACTTTCCTATCGAATTCAATACGTCGATATAATGATTTCAAATTATCAAAATATCTTAAAAATATTCTAACTCCTTAAATTTCCGGAAAATTTCGCCATAACCTCCCCTGTATCGGGAGCATCGGGAAATTTCAAATAGCTTCCCGGTATCTTCCAATCTCAAAAAGAAAAAGAAAAAGCCAAGCGGCTTGCCGATACGGCGCATAAAATCTCATATATGAATTAAAACGTACCTTTATGTCGAGCACATAAATTTAAATCTTCATATACTTCATCCCATATCTGTTTAACACCTGTTCACCTGTTTTCAATTCAATTCAACACTATCCATTCGTTTGAAGTCAGTTTCGCCACTTATTCTTTAAATCGGCCATTTTGCCTATTTCATTTCTTTTTGAACATAGCATTTTCAAACAAAATATTTTAACTCGTTCATAACCAAATTGAATTTCAATTTCAATTCTAGTTTCCTTTTTGATTTCGAATATAAATTTTCAAATCGAAATTACTTATTCAAACCCCAATATCCATTCGAAATCTCCTTAACTAATTTCTATTCAATTTAGTTAATTCTATTCAATAAATCAAAATCTGGTTTCTGTTTCAAAAATCATATTCATTTACACAACTTGAATTCACATATATTTTACAACTCAACTCTGAAATTTTCTAAATAGAACTTCGGATTTCCTCTCTTAAAATCCTTTTATAATGTTAAATAAACCATTATGGTTTTAAACGATTCTGGCGCTGCTTTTCTGAAAATTTGATTTTGACATAACTCAAAATCTATACGACGAAATCCAGATTTTTCCCTTTCATTAGAAAACTATTATCAAATCGGTCCTGACGTTTCTTATTTCGAAGAATTTCGACTTCAATTGCGTTCTGTATACTCAATTGAAGTTCGAATCGCCAATTTACGAACTGCAGCGCTGCGGCGAGTTCGTTTTAATTATATTTATATATATAAACCTTAAACTTTCTTTAAATGAATTCAACTTCATTTAACACCACTTGAATCCCTTGATTCCAATTTCAATCTTCTTTTGAATTCTATATTTCAAATCCCAATTCCTTTTCAAATTCAATATTTGAATTCCCTATATTCAAATTTGATGTTTGAATTCATTTGAATTCTCTTATTCAAATTCTATATTTAAATTCCATTTGAACTGCTATAATCCAATTTCTATATTTGAATTCTATTGGAATTCAAATATTCAAACTCCTTTTTAAATTCTATATTTGAAATTCCATAGTTTAAAACTCATTTGAATTTCATATTCAAATCCCATAGATCAAATCCTATTTGAATTCAATTTGAATCTTTTATATTCAAATTTCGTTTGAATTCTAATATTCAAATTCATTTCCAGCCTCATTTGAATTCTAATATTCAAACTCATTTTCAACACCATTTGAATTTCCATTATTCAAAATCATTTTCAACACCCTTTGAATTTCTATTATTCAAATTCATTTTCAACACCATTTGAATTTCTATTATTCAAATTCATTTTCAACACCATTTGAATTTCTATTATTCAAATTCATTTGAATTCCCTTGAATTCAAATTCCATTTCAAAACTATTTGGATTTCCTATTTTGAAATCCTATTTTCAAAGTTTATTTCAAATTCTATTTTGAAATCTCATATTCAATTTCTACTTGAATTTCTATATTCAATTCCATGTTCAAATTCAACACTCGAATTTCTATTTCAAATCTCTATTCAAATTTCATATTTAAATTCTTCTTTGAAATACTATTTTTCAAATTCTATTTTGAAATTCTACATTCAAATCTCTATTTGAATTTCTTATTCGAATTCCTTTGAATTCAAATTTTATTTTAATTCCTTGAATTCAAATTCTATTTTTCATTCTAATCTCGTCTATTCAAATTCTATTTGAACTTCTATTTGAATTTCTAATATTCAATCTCCTTTTAAAAATTCAAACATTTAAACTCTCTTTTAAAATTCAAATGTTATACTCGAATTTCATTTGAGTTATATATTTAAAAATTTCCTTTCACATCCTGTTTTGAAATTTCATTTCAAATTCCAATCCCACGCTTGTATTCCTATTTCTGAATTATCAAATGATAATTCTTTTTACTTCATTTATAACTTCGTTATAAAGAACTATTTATAAACTTCGTTTATAAAGAAACTACTCGTTTTATTTTTCAAAAATAAGTTTTATCTTATTTCCATTTAAAATTCAAATTCTATTTAAAAATAGAATTTTCCCTTTTTAAATCTCCAATATCCTTTCACGATATTTTTAAATATCATTACTTAAGCCCAGTGATAAAACACACAAAGCAACCAATTATTTATTTTTCTAACACATCATATATAACAATATATATGCAAACAAATAAACAAACAGATAATATATTTTTGAGGAATCCAGTTGGATTCCTCTAACCTGTTTTCCTGCATCCACAGATGTTAGCACATAAATAATACCCATTCTGCTTCGTGGCAGAATATCGCGGTATAGAAGGTCATCCACTAATCATAGCGTGGGGCGTATAGGGTAATCATCCGCTATGAAACTGCGGGCATCCGCTAATAAGACTGCGGGAATCCAACCAATCAATCAACCCAATATATATATATATATATAGCCTAAATAACTAATATATATAAAACGACCAGAAAACATTCACACAAGCAACAGACAATTATTTTTAATGAAATAAAAATAATTCTAAAGGTGAGTGAGATTTACTCACCAGGGTTTTTCCTTTGCTAAGTATTTAAAATTCCATAACCGCGTCTACGTATCAACTTGACTGGTCTCGAATTTTATCAAGCTCCTACGATCATTTATTCATCGATTAGCATTTTATTTAAATTAAATACTTACTAAATAAATTCTAACTAATTTATTTTAATATATAGACATTACTAAATCTATTAAAATAAAATTTACCTTATCCTTGTTTTAAATTCTTCTTCCCGGTTTTTGAATTCTCTTTGAGTAATTAAATCGAACACCTAGTGCTCCTTAAAAACGAGCTACCTTCGAACCCTTCCTGCTTTAGCTCTGTTGAACCCTACATTTCACTACCGAACTTCAATTACTGTACCAATCTCCTCCTTGCGCTATTCCCAGTAGCTACCCTTCTTCACTGACCAGAGACCGAACCATTCCTCAATCCTCCACCCTCCGTTCGAACCCAGATGAACTTCGAACCACCACATATCACATCGCGACACCACACATCCGCCTTTTGATCCACCGTGGTGACCCAAACACCACCAAATAGGACTCGCGACCCCCCTAAATGCTCCACTTCGGAACCCCCAAATCACGACTGATACCAAACCCTATCGGAAGCTTCAACTTCGAGTATACCTGAATCTGAGCGCCTCCCTTCTGATGTCGAGCTCGTTGATTCTGTTAATCACGATTTTTTCATCTTTTATTTACTCGGTGAACTTCGATTTTTGAAGGACTGGGGAGGAACGACGGAAATTGGATCATAATTTCTTCGTGGTTTTGAGGATGGAGAAAATTGTGAAGGCCGATGGGTTTATTTATAACGCGAACAAGGGAACAAAATGGTACGAGGCCATTAAATCCTATGTTGGCTTGATATCCAAATTTGAAGACAATCCGGACGAAGATTTTAAAGAAGTTAGCAGAAATAGGTCTGCGTTGGAAGATAGAATAGGTCGGCTGATTAGGCTTTAATTTAATTGATTAGAAATAAAGCGGTTTTTATTTTAAAAGGATATCGATTTGATTTAAACAGATTTTTATTTGATTTTCGATCCTATTCACAATCAAATATTTTGGGGTCCATTAATTGAAATCACGAACCGCTATTCTAGCGTACCGACTAACATTTCAATATTATAACGCTATTCTAAATTGAACAGTATATATTCGGAAATTTAATTCGAACACATATACCATATTAAATTAATATAATATAATTTAAATTCGAAACTAATCATTTTCTTGATGATAAATTATTATCGTTCATATTCATATAGACTGACACTGATCATCAACATCATTTCGATTCAGTTTTACTTTGATTTCAGTATATTTCGTATTACGATAATTTAGTATATTTGATACAAATCCAAGAATTTATTTCTAAATTGATAACATACAAATAAAAATTTATTTATATTATCAAATCTATATTTAAAACCATATTGAATATTTAAAATAAATCGATAAAAATTTCGGGTCGTTACACGTACTTGGAGATGGATGGATATGCGAGGAAAGTGCCTCCAGTTTAGTTCAGACCCAGAACGAACTTGTAAATGGATTTTGTGTCTGACATTGGATTTTATTCTATGTTGATTGATTTCTGTTAAATATATATCTGTTTGACGGTGGAGAATTTATTCTCTTGCTTAACGTCCTTCTCTGAGACGTACGAGCTTAGAGGTTATATATCGATAGATATCAATCGCATGGCATGAATTGTCTGTGTGGCACGCTGAGTTGAATGGATCAAAGCTTCTGTTGAAAAGCAAAGTCTTGTGGTTGATGATCAAAGCACGGCCTACGTGGCAGCTTTGTGTATAGCGTGGATTCGTGAGCCTCACACCTCGGTATGAGTTAAAAACGGGATGAGGACCCAAGGAGTGCACGGCGTTTCTTTCTAGCTATGGGTGGTGTCAGTGACCTACCAACCCTGACATTTATATACTTTTCACCTTTGTGGTTTGGATGCGAGGCGCCTCGATTATAGGTCCTATAGGGCCGGGAAACGTGTGTTCGAGAATAACTAATCCTCAAACGTAAGAGAGGACCGGTCTTGGAGGATCCCAGGGGTTATCCAGAGTGTGTAGTCCTGAGGCATTTTCTAGAGTGTCTCGAATCAGAGAGGAGCTTGCCCCTTGCCTCGACTCATGACGGAAATCCTATTTCCAATACGTGATATTGCGGTTTTAATTGTAGAACTAGTATGGCGACATGATATATGGTACCCATGCCGTCTATGATTGATATTTATGATTGAAATTGTTTTGACACCATACACTTATTATAGTATCAAATGATTTGTTTTAAACGTACGAAGCATGTTTGGCTATTATAAGGGAAAACCCTATCCTCCGGCTTGCGTTGCATTGTGTGATGGGACCTGGGTCTTATAATAGCTTCATTTTTCGAAAAAGCATTGCGTTGTTTATTTATATGCACTGGTATTCTTGGGAGGAAACCCGTTCTGTGTTATACGGCGTGGTCCCTTGAATTACTCTCTTTTAAAGTAAAGTTTTAAATAACTGTTTTAGTTCTCACACATGTCCCATGACTGACCTGGAGTTTATTGTTTTAACCTAAACTCTGGGTGCCCCTATTTTCCACACGGGCAGCTAGTAGTTTTGGTTTTACAGATTTATATTCATAGGATCCTGGTTTACAGCTGGAATGACATCCGGAAAGATCTGTATCCGTATATCACCTTCAGTTGTGCTTTGTATTATTTTACGCTGCTATGTAATTTATTGTAATCTCTTATATTTATCGAATGTAATTCATTCATTTATATTCTATATAGTCTTGTATTCTGATGGAATTGTTGTAATATACAATGAAATGTTCTTCTGTCTGCGTTCTATTTTGTCGTGTTCTCAAGGTAATCCGGGCTTTCCTTACCGGGGAAGTTACGGGCTATCACAGCTTTTCCCCACCCTATGGGATGTCAATGAGTCCAATGACTCCATCGGTCCCGGATCGACCGATATATCTGAGGCGCCTCGCAACAGCAACAACCACATAAGTCAAACTTTTCAGGGTGTGTAAAACCACTGATGCCACTTCTAGCTAGAAGGAAATGCATTCCCTCCCTGATGTCCTCTCCCGTTTCTGGTTCACAACCGGGGTGTGAGGCTCGCGAATCAACGTTACACAAAGCTATGCCACACAGGCCGTGCTTTGATCATCCACCACAAGACTCAGCTTTTCAACAGAAGCCTTGATCATATTGCCACTTAGGCTTGCCACACAGGCAATTCACTCCATGCGTTTGATATCCATCGATATATAACCCCTGAGCTCGTACGTCTCAGAGAAGGGCGTTAAGCAAGAGAATAAATTCTCCGCCGCCAAACAGATATATATTTAATAGAAATCAATCACACAGACTAAAATCCAATGTCAGACACACAGTCCATTTACAAGTCCGTTCTGGGTCTGAACGAAATCGGAGGCACCTAGTACCCCGCATATCCATCGATCTCCAAGTACGTCTGGACGATCACTAACTGATTCCCTCCTCTTGGGTGTACGGCCCAATCAAGATCATCAGTAATCACCCAAACGACGTGAAGACCTCCAGTCTTCGACCACCGTCTTCATCTTCGACACCACGTCGAATCAGTTATTCAGAATGGGATATACCCGGTCTTTCCGAGTAACTCGCGTATATAATAAACAAGTGTTACACAAACACAACATACACCTCATTCCAATTCAGAATATTCTTTTATTCAAATATTCATACACTTTGGGAAAGGTTCCCATTAATTTATCAAAGATAAATTCTTTAAATTTATTCTTTAATCTCCTTTCAATATCAATTCAAACTAGTCGGGATTTGCGAACCACACCGAAGTAATCATTTATTTTATTTCCCAATCCCAACCTATTCACCCCATGAAGTAAAACTGGTAATACTTCATATCTAACACCACGGTGTTATTGGTAAATTCAATTACCATTTCACGTTCAAATCTAATTAAAGATTTAAATATCGCCTAGAGTAAAACTGGTGATACTCCATTCTCGACCTTTTCAATCTAATTAAAGATTCATTAAAACTCCACTTAGTTTTAATCTTTAAATGGGTTAAAGAATCAGTGTCATTTAAAACACGGTTCACGATAAACCCAAAAATCAATACCAATTCAATTTCAATCAAATATTATTTAATTGGAACACTTCATTAAATCTAAATAAAAAGATTTAATCTTTTTCTCAACTGGGCTTAAGAACGGTGTTAATGAAGACACCATTCACGACAAACCCAAATCACATTTGATATTAAATACAAGGCTCGGAATATTCCAATATCAAATTCTACGACCAACAAATATCGTATTCGAAATAACGATATTAACATATCTTTCAAATTCCCATAACAATACCTGTATCATCACGAAATCTAACATCGAAATATTCCAAAGAAAATTTCGATTCAAATCCATTCCAATTCAATTATTGGAAATTCTGGTTACTTTTAAAACCCTTTTCAATTTCAATTTATTTATTTAAAAATAAATAGAATTATAATTCTAGTTCAAAACTAGTTCATTTCGATAAAAATATATTTTTATCTTTTCAAATTTGGAGTTTTTCATCCCAATTCTTCCCAAATCATTTCTTATGATTTTACACAAATTATTACTATTTTTAATAATTTTATCAAGGCCCATACAGTCGATTTCCATCAACGGCCATCGAACTGCACTTATAGCGACCTTTTCCAAATTTGATTTGGACAAATTCCAAATCCAACCGTTAGATTTCTAATTTCTAATATTCGCTAGAAAGCTCTTTTCGATACGAACCCAACGGTTTCGGTTTTAGGAGAATCCGACGGTCGGATCTCCCGAAATATCCATTCGAAGTCAATGGTCGAAATTCACGAACTACCGCAGCGCGTTCTATTCAGGCCATTATATTATATATATATTTAATATATATAATATATACTTCGTCGATTTCCTTTTAAAACGTATTTTATAAATCGTTTCAAATTCGTTTTCGAAACAATTTCAACTTCTTTTTCAAATTCAAATCAAGATTGAATTTTTCAATATAAATTCGTTTTAAATTCATTTCAAATTGATTTCAATTCAAATCGATTTTTAATTCAATTTCAATTCGAATTCATTTCCTTCCTATTTCAATTCGAATTCAATTCTATTAAATTCAATTCGAATTCTAATTCGTTTCAATTCAATTTAATTCGAATTTCATTTCAAAATATTCGATTTTGAAATCACTTTTCAATATTCATTATAAAAACGAATATAATCGATATAAATATCGTTCGCATCAAAATAGCGCATATCTAATCAACACGGCTTTATATATTTCTATTTCAAATATTCTATTCGAATATTTCGTTTCAAATATTCCTTCTCAAATATTTCATTCAAATATTTCTCTTCAAATATTTCTTTTTCAAATATTTCTATTCAAAACTGGAATGAGGCCCAATCAATTACCATAGATTTTATTTCTATGGATTTCTATACAACGCATGTATATATCAACAATGAAAAATAATCAACCATCATCCAATGTGCATTCTACACTGTATAAGCATCAAATATAAATATTCAACGCTTATAATAGTCTGTCAATCAATCGATCGACATACTACTAATTATTGGGATTAGTGTATGTCATATATCACCCCAATACCCATGTGGGGTTTCAATCAATCAAACACAGTTTTTATATGTGCAGTTGGGCGATGTGTAAAATTTATCGTCCCAATCGATATCAGTCAAATCAGTGTATATAAACAAATCGTCCGACTTGTTTATATTAATTTCATTTTAAATACACGTTAAAAATTCTATTTTTAACTATAAAATATTTTTCACTATAAAATATTTTATTTCATTTCACATCACATCACACAATCAACTACACATCATAATCAAACAAACAAGCATACAAGCCGTCCATGGTCTGTGGACGACGGGTGTCGGGTGCTACTAAACACCATCTGCATTCTAGTATATATTTTAACCAGAAATTTAAATTAAAGGTGAGGAGTTCTCACCGAGGGATCCACTCCTCCAGTTTTATTTCTGAATTGTCTGGATTCTTTGATTTGCCCGTACGTCCAACATATCTTTGTCACGCTGTTCATATTAAAAATCACATTCTTATTCCAATGCTATAAAAATCACATTTTTATTTCACTATATATATATATACAATAAAAATCAAAATTTTACTTTGCTATATATATAAAAATCATATTTTTATATTCTCCACCTTATAAAAATCATATTTTTATAATCTCTTCTTTATAAAAATAATATTTTTTTTATTCGCTACATACATAAAAATCAAAACTTTATCACGATAAAAATCAAAGCTTTGTCATGATAAAAATCAAATTTTTATCTTATAATTTCTATAATCGAAATCTATTCTTTAAATAAGCTAATACTATATAATAATAAAAAACTGAATTTTAAACGTGCTTTCTAAAAAAACTAATTAAAGAAAACATTAAAAATAAATAAATAAAGGGCTTACTGTTCATCGAAGGTAGAGGGGGGTTTTCTACGTTCCTTGGTGGCTGATTGGGTGTCTTTGACGGTGGTGGGGCTGGGGTGTATGGAGATGGCGAGTGGGGTGGTTTTTACAGTGGAGGAGGCGTTGGGGAGGAAGTGGCGGGCGCTGGTGGGGTGCGCTGGGTTTGGATGGACGGAGGGGTTGTAGCTTGGTCGGAGGGCGGTGGAAAGGGGGCGGCGGAGGTCAGGATGGGTAAGGAGAGAGGCGCGAGAGGGAGAGAGGGTGCAACGGAGGAGAGAGAAGTGCGTGAGGGGGGGTTTCGGTGGCTAGCACTTGAGGCGGCGCGACGCCGTCGGTGGCAGAGGCGTGGAGCGATGGGGAGAGATTCGAGGGAGGCCGCCATATTTTTATTTTATTTTATTTCGATTTGGAACTACAGAAGAGAGAGAGGAGGGTAGGAATGAGGGGGTTTAGAATAATTTATATTTTATTTTAATTTTTAAAAAGTAACTTTTCCATCCGAACTCGAAACGAGACCCACCGCCTGTCGTCCATAATTAATTACCCCATTTTGAACACAATGGGATATGTATCGTGAGCTGATTCGATCGTTTCGATCAGTTTTCGTCAAAATCAAAATATAACTTTATATATTGAATTTGAACGCGTATTTCAATTTACCGGGGCCACATACGAACTCTAAAAATTCCCGAAAAATATATTCTAGCTTCGTATTGACGATACGGTCCTAACAAAACTAGTTTCGTCGAATTCTGAGACCATTTGAAAAATGGCCATTTTTCAGTCGATTAAAATCAACTGAAACTGGTCAAACGCGTTTTCCTTTGCCACGCTCACATATTGATTCGAAAAATTACGAATCTTGAAACCTAGCAATAACTAGACATCATAGATCCAACAAAATTGGTTTCATCGAAATTCGAGCTCGTTTGCAAAATTTCCATTTTTAAGGGCCTGAATTCCATAGCGACTATTCAGAATTTTCAACTGGACATATCTTTTGATTCCCGCTATGAAATTTTGATTTTTCAGATTCGTTGGAAAGATATTCTCAAATAGATCCTAATATTTTTGGTTTCACTAAAATCCTGTTTATTTTTCACCCGGTACATTCATTTGAAGTTTGAAATCGAATTATCGAACTACCGTGCCATTTTCAATTCCTTTTATAATTATATATATAATTATTTATATTCTAACAACGATTCGAATAAATATATACATTCGAATTCTATTCAAAATAAATTTCTCATCGTTTTTTATTTAAAATAATTCATTTTAAATGTTCAAAATTCACTAAAATTGAAAAAAATAAATTTTTTAAAATGGCTCGCATTTCCAGGTTGTCACACAAACAGTCTCGGAATTCGACGAAATTAGTTTTGTTATGACCATATCATCAAAACATAACTAGAAATAATTTTTCTACAATTTTCTGAGTTCATATGTAGACCCGGTGAATTTATATGTACGGTTAAATTAAATAGTAAATGATTTAAATATTAAATTTAATAAAACAGGCTACAGACGTTCATTTGTTCTCACGAAAGATAGCCCATTGCGTTCGGAGCATGGGTATTTGCCAATGGACACCTCTTGTTGGGCTGAGATTGGATCTGTAAAGAGATAACGAGCCTTAACTAAAAAAATTAGAAAATAAAATAATAAAATATTATTATAAATAACATTAGAAAACCCCCAACCCTAGGACCCGATAGTCAGCCGCCGCACTTCCATTTCAATGGCTGAAAATCCATTTCTATCCTCTCTAAATTCTCTCAATCCTCTATATAAAAATCTAAACATGAAAAAAGGAAAACATTAGGCTCAGGGTGGTCTTCAATTTCAACGGCTATGATGGGAAATGGTGTTCGCTGGTGGTCGTGGCGTCGTAGAAAAGGGGCTAACTTCGGATGGGGATTGCGACGTCGGGGGGGTGCGAGCTGCACCAATTTCGCGGTGCAAGTGGAGGACGGGTTGGGATTCATGGCGGTGGAAGTTGATCGATGGCGGAGTGACCAATGGGCGGTGCGATGGTACAGGAAGAAGACTGTCGATGGGTTCCTGTATTTGTTAATGAAGAGGAAACGATTAACAGAGGGATTAAGGTTTAAACTTTTACTTAATTATCTAAAGGTTTTAATTAATGTATTAATTATTTAAAGTATCGTAACTCGGTCAATACTAAATAGAATTTAGCGAACAAAGATCCGTTGGAACCGCATAAACGAGATCTACAATATGCAACCGATCAGGACAAGAACGGAGCAACTTAGAATTTCAGACAGAAATTCAGAAATTAACCGAACATGGTGAGAAATCCTAGTTTATTTTTATTATTACTTATTTTAAAATAATTAGAACAAATCATTGATTCGCGATATATGCTGGCTAAGTGATTAATTTGTATGTGATGTGCTAATATAGATTTGTTTGTGAGATTTCTAGATTTAAAACTAGATTATATAGAAAAATAAATATTTATATTTATAATGGATTTTGATGGTAATGATTTGCTGAGTTATATTGTGGTATGATAGAAATATCGTTCTTATTTGCTTATGTTATATCAACATAGAAATATCGTTCTTGTTTGATCTTGTGATATTAACACTAAAATATCATCTTTGTTAGTTAAAATATAATATCACTGTGTTAGATCATGTTATTTATAAATAAATATGTCGCTTAGAAAGAAAACATATTTTTGGGCATTTATGTTAGAAACATACTTTGTAGATAAATATGTTACTTATTTAGAATGGTCACGTTAATATAAAATTATTTGTTTTTGTTGAAATATGAAACGTTAATATAAGATTGTCCTTTATGTTGAAATTAGAGTTGACAATACAAAGTTGTCATTTTTGCTGAATTAAGAATTGACATAATAAATTTGTCATTTCATTGAATCGGAAATGTTGAAACCAAAAACACCATTATTATTTAGAAATGATATGTTAGTTAAAACATTTTATTTTATTTAGAAATATCTTTTATGGTAAAATTGTCATATGAGAATAAAAATATCTTTGTGCTATAATTGCTATACTAGAACAAAAGTATCATTTTGATTAGGCTTATTAAATTAGATCAAAAACATCATCTTATTTAGAAATGTTTATTTAAATTGAAAATAAACATTTTTATTGTCATGGAATTTGTTTCAAATAAAAACATTATTTTTGCTTGTTAGTGTATAGACTTGTTTACATAAAAACATTATTTTTATGCTACATGTCAAAAATAGAATTGTAAACAAATAAAAACCTTATTTTTATTTGTCATGTTGATGTAAGAATTGGCGACAAAATATGATTTGTCATCTATTTGAACTAGGATTAAAAAGAGTTAAACCCAGTTGCCATATTTTGTTAATTTAGAATTGACAAAACCAAATTGTCATGCTTTGTTGATATGTAAAGCAAAACATTCTTTCTTTTAGATAGAAAAGTATGTAAAACAAAATATTCATTTTGTTAAATAGAAAATGTTAAGATTTAAGAAAATAACATTTTTAGTTATAAAATGTTAAAGTAAAGTAAGATAACATTTTAGTGATAAAATGTTAAGGAAAAAGAAAAATAACATTTTAAATAAAATGTTAAAGAAAAGATAAGAATAACATTTTAGTTATAAAATGTTAAACTGAATAAGAATGACATTTTAGTTATAAAATGTTAAGATGAAGAGGAATAACATTTTAGGTATAAAATGTTAATGGATTAAAATAAATTTTTAGTTATAAACTGTTAAGGTGAATTAAAATAACATTTTAGTTATAAAATGTGGAGTTGACAAAATATCACTTTTTATTTGTTTGTCGTGTTAGAATTGACAACAAAACAAATATATTACTTTTATATGTTTTTGTTGAAACAGAATTGTCAACAAAAACAAAGTTATCCTTTTTTTTTTTTGAAAATGTTAGAATTGATTTGACATAAAATATCCTTTTTATGTTAATATAAAAGGTCAGAAATGTTTACATATAAAATACTCTTTTATGTGATAATAGAAAGCATAGAAATGTGTTAACGTAGAAAAATATTCTTTATGTGATAATAGAATGCATAGAAATTTGTGGACATATAAAATATTATTTTATATATTATTAGAACACTTAAAAAGGGTAAACAAATAAAATATACTTTTATTTGTCACTAGAGTGCATGGGAAAAAGGTAGGGAAATAAAGGTGTTATGTTAGTCGGAAACTAAATGTAAAAGAATGATAGAAACATTTATTTTTATCATTTAAAAAGAATTAGGCAGAAATATAAATTTTTGGTTAGTTAAAAAGAATTTAACAAAAATATACATTTTTGTTGGTTAAAAAGAGTTAAAACAAAAACTACATTTTTGTTCGATAAAAGAATTAAAAACAATTTTGTCAAATTGGAAGTGTTGAAACCAAAATGAACATTTTGAAAAATTAGAATAGTGAATTAGAAAAGTATATTTTATTCACATTTTAGATGTGAAAAAAACATGAATTTAAAAGTGAACTTTTATTTACATTTTAGATGTAAATAGAAACATAGGAAAAACACATTTTATTTGCAATTTTGTTGCAAATAAAAACATGGATATAAAAAGGATGTTTTTATTTATATTTTAGATATAAATAAAAACATGAAAATAAATAGTACATTTTTTATTCACATTTTAGATGTGAATATAAACTTGAATTAAAAAGTGCATTTTTATTTACATTTTAGATGTAAATAAAAACATTGGAATAAAAAGAATACATTTGAAGTTATACTTTTGTTCCCATTTTAGATATAAACTAAAACACAGAAATAAAAGACATGAATGAAAGAAATAATTTTTATTTACATTGTCCATGTAAATAATAGAACATGAATTAAAAAGACACATTTTTATTTGCATTTCTAGATGCAAATAAAACATAGAAAAGTAGACACTTTTTATTTGCAATTTAGTGCAAATAAAAACATAAAAATAAAAAGTATATTTTTATTCACATTGTAAAGGTGGATTAAAACAGAAATATAAAAAGTACATTTTATTTACATTTTAGATGTAAATAAGAGCAGAGATATAAAAATGGTCTTTTTATCGTCATTTTATATGCAATAAAAAGAGTAGAAATAATAATGGTATTTTTTATCGTCATTTTAGATGCGACAAAAGGAATAGAATTAAAATTGACATTTTTGTTGACATTTTATATGCAATAAAAAGAGTAAATTTAAAATGACATTTTTATTGACATTCTATATTCAATAAAAAGCTTAGAATTAAAAGAGGTATTTTTATTGTCGTTCTAGGGACAATAAAAAGATTATAATTAAAAGTGGTATTTTTTTATCGTCATTTTAGATGCGAAAAAAGAATGGATTTTAGTAGTTGAAATCGCTAAAGGAATTATATTTTTATATATATAAATATAAATTATAATTAAACGAATCGCACACGGCAGTTCGCGTTTCGGCGATCGTAACTTTAAACGATTATACCGTAAGATCCAACCGTCGAATTTTCCCAAAACTGGAACCGTTAGGAGCGTTTTGGGAAGATCTTTCAGACGATATAAACTTTGATAAAATCCAACGATTAGATTTCGAGAAATGTGTAAATCAAACTTGGTTGAAAACAGCGCCAGGGCTGTCAGTCGACCCGAAGCGTCGCTGAATGAATTTAACTAATATTAAAATAGCAATATATCGTTATTAAATACTATTAACAATATGAAATGGTTTTAAACTATATATATGCGAGGATCATTTGGAAAGTCCGAGTTCAATCTCATTTCTATTGATTACACGTCGAATTAAGTCGAAGAGTCGAAGACGGTGATTGAAGACCGGCGATCTTCACATCGAATGGATGTGTTGCTACTGAGGCCCATGATTGGAGTAGCTACCTTGAAGGGGAGTCAGGAGTAGCCGTCCGGACGGATTGTTGATTGTTCGGTTATGCGAGGTATAAGGTGCCTCCGGTTTCGTTCAGACCCAGAACGGACTTGTAAATGGATGGTATGTCTGACATTGTATTCCTTTATGCTGTATTCGTTGATCTTTGCTAAATATATATCTGTTTGGTGGTGAACACCCTTCTCTGAGACGTATGAGCTTAGGGGCTATATATTGGTAGAAATCAATAGTATGGTATGGATTGACAATGTGGCATGCTGAGATACATGGATCAAGGCTTTGGTTGAAAAGCAGGCCTTATGGTTGATGATCAAAGCATAGCCCGTTTAGGCGTAGCTTTGTGTATAGCGTGACTTCGCGAGCCTCACACCCCGGTATGAGTCAAAAATGGGATATGGACCGTAGGGAGTGCACACATTTCTTTCTATCTAGGAGTAGTGTCAGTGCTTAAACTGGCTGGCATTTTACTTATGTGGATGATGGATTGAGGTAACTCGGATTTATAGGTTGTTAGTGGCCATCTGGAGGTTCAAAGGAACCAGGAAACATGTGTTCAGGCACAATTAATCCACTACCGTTAGGTGGGGACCGGCCCTACCACATCCAAGGGTTGCCCATAGGTGTGATCCTGAGGCATTTGCTAGAGTGTCTCGAATCGGAGAGGACAATCCTTAGCCTCAATTTCATGATGGAAACCCAACTTCCAATACGACACCATGCGGTTTTGATTGTAGAACTACTATGGCGAAATAGTAGGATGGGGTACTATGCCTTCTATGATTGATAAATTATGTTGAAATATTTTTTATTAAAACATATACACACTGATATTAAATCCGTTTTATCGTATCAAGCATCTTTTGACCATTATAAGGTAAAACTCTATCCTCCGGTTTGCGTTGCATTGTGTGATGGGACTTGAGTCTTATAATGGTTTCATTTTTCTAAAAAGAATTGCGTTGTTTTAACGATTTACTTTATTTTATGCACTGGCAATCCAATGGAGTAAACCCGTTCCGCTTTAGCGGCGTGGTCCTGTGATTAGCCTTGTTATTAGATTAGTTAAGTTAGATTTCTCATACCAGTTCCATGACTGACCTGTAGTTTGTTTCACTGGCAAACTCGGGTGCCCATCTTTTTCACATGGGCAGCTGAGTAGCTTTTTGCAGATATTTATCTTTAGCAGGATCCTGGATCGAAGCTTAAAGCTGTGTCCAGAGCATGATAGCCTTCCGCTGTATATTTATGTTTCCGCTGTAGTGTATTATATTTAATGTAATATTGGTCTTCCGCTGTATTTTATTTATCGTTGTACTCTGATATTCTGTACTCTGATGTTGCATTAGTATAATGTAATAAAAGTCTGTTGTTGTTGTTTTAATGTGTTGTATTCCCAAAGTTAAAGTATTCGAGGATTTCCAACTTTTGGATCAGACTTGTGTGGCTTATGGTCGATTCAAAGCGCGGGAATTTTCGGGTCTTTACAACCATTTATGGCACCGACAACTTAATCAAGAGACATACTTATGACGAGTATGTGACTGTTGCCATCTCTTTGTATATGGATATTATTAACCTCTTCTCTGCTCCTTTGAATCTTATTGAGTAACTAAAAGATGGTCTTGCACAGTTGCAGGCTTGCAGTGCAACTGTGCAAGCTTTATGTTCCTGCAACTGTGCAAGCTTTATGTTTACATTTGATTTGCACTTTCATAGTATACTTTGTAAAATGTAGAGTGCAGATCTGATTTGCACTTTCATAGTATATTTTGTTGTTTTAGTATGTTTTGTCAGTTTTATGTTTACGTTTGCTCAAGTTTCAATTTTATTTTTATATTTATATTTGCTCAAGTTTCAATTTCATGTTTACACACAGGTTCTTAATGAATGAATTCACAGTCACACCAACATTTCATGCTCTTTTTCTTTGTCGTTTTTATCAAGTGGGAGGAGAAAGGATGGATCTATCTGCAATATTGTGTAGGAGCTTGTATTTAATAAAGGGTGAAGGACCCAAGTTGGTATACTACGTATAAACAGGTATGTGTTTCCAAAATTAAAAATATGGTTGTTAATTAAATAAGACACATTCTTGTCTGCAGACTTAAACACTCATTATTGTTATTTTTATGCTCAAGTGAAGCATGCTAATGGCTCGTCAAGGGTTTATTTTTGACTGGTTTAGATTTGGTTTACTTTTTTAGGCCTTGAGCAAGCTTTATGATGAGTTCCTTGATAATATGCTTGCATATAGCCAAGCTTCTCAGTTGTTTGTTAATGCTACTACAGATGAGAGGAACCTCTTTGGACAATTCTCATATTGCTGCTCATCGAGTTCGGTCAGAATCATCTTCGATTGATGCCATTGATCTTGTATACCCTGTTGAAGTGCTGGACCGTATGTATTGTGTTTTGTAAGTGTATTATATAAAAAGAATGATGAGAGTTTGAAAATATTAATAAATTGTTTTGGTTCAAGTTTTAAGTTTGTTTGATATCTTTAGTTTTGTAAATAATATGTTCTGAAATGAATTCTTTTATCAATAATATGTATATAATTTGTGGATGTATTACAATTGTAAAATAATAGTCATAATAAAATATATCACAACGGTTATAAAAAGTTGTAAAAATTATAACACAACGGTGCATAACAGTTGTAATAAAGTTTATTACAACGGTGGAAAACAGTTGTAAAATATACATTTCACAACAGTGTCGCAACGGTGTAAAAAAGTTGTAAAAGATTTTAGTCTGTTACAACTTCTTCATAGACGACGGTGGCTCCACCATTGTAAAAAGTCTTTTACAACTGTTTTCCACCGTTGTAATATAGTTAGTTTGTTGTAATGATATAAAGAAGCACAAACTGACAATGATATTCCCCAATAAGGCATGAGCTAGCCATAGCAGTAGAAAATGGAGTTCAAAGCAACGCGCCAAAGAATCTTCAAGCTCGGAAAGAGTAACGGCCCCAAAATGAGCAGAGCTTTTCCCTCCCTGACTACTTGGGGGGAATGGAAGAAAAGAGGTGAAAGCAAACTAGGTCAGACATAAAGCCTGGTAAGCTCAGTGATTCTTAGCATTTAAACGAGGAAAAGGGTCATGACATGAATAAACTAAATATAAGACTAAACCAGAATAACAAGATAACATGGGATAAGCATGGGATATGGCAAGATAAACTGAATGTACCGATAAACTGGATATACCAGTAAACTGAATATACTGATAAACTAAATATACTGATAAACTAAATATACAGATAAACTTTATGCGCTTTTATTCCTTCTCTGCTTCGCAACTACACTGTTATACTGATTTCTATATCTCTGCACTACCTAACTAGTGCCTAAACTAGTAATCTATATAAATTGATCATATGATAACGTGATCACAATCCCCGTATTTGTGGTTGCCTTCAGGTGTACATCTATTATGGGGATTCCATTTATTACCTAGATCTAATCTAGGGTTTACAATCGGGCGGTTTCTAGATTCAACCAGGGTTTATGCTACCCAGGGCCACTGGGGTTTATGCTACCTATTGAACGCTTCTCGGATTCAGGGTTTACGCGACCTAGGTCCAACTAAGGATTATGCTACCTATCGGATGATGCACCCTAGTCTAGGACACATTACCCAGAGCGGTATATGTTCCTCGACTTTCCCCACGTATGTGTCGTAAATCGTTATCGATGTCTAGATGCACATGTCCTCTATATGTGCGACCCGAGTCCCGTGGTAGGGCTAGTCAAGAAACATGGAACTCGGTCAAGAGCTTTCAGATATCTGCCGATTGCAGATGCTAAGGTCTGCTTTTACAGTGGCTATGGTGCCACTAGACCCCTCCCTCAACTAACAAATGAAAGGCACCTAAGAAAATCAAGAATGAGAACTGTACGCAGGCCCCTCTATGCCCCACCAACCTATGGGCCAACCTCACCCATAACTAGATAGAGGGTATATGGTCTATTGGAGTTCTCCGCCTTTACGTATCTTGACTGACTCAAGATGGTAGGTAGACGACGAGTTGCTATCACAGGGAAAAAACTGGTCTCGCTGAATCATGCTAGTCCATCCTAGTCTTTAGGTTGCCTTATTATTGCGACCAAGGCATTCCCTTGGTTCATCTAACGCAGACCTTAACCTCTGTGAGCCCAGGAGGATCATCTGCAGCCTCACAGAGGGATACCAAGAGTACCCTCACGTCCCCTTGAAGCTGCGTGCTTCGTAACCCAGTTCGTTGGAGCCTTCTTCATGATCAGATGGACGTTCGCTCCTCCTCGTATTCTACTTGGTTTTCTTGACTAAGGTTTACTACTTAGTTCTCTTAACTAAGGTTTACTACTTAGTTTCTTGAATCGTTCGTTTTCTTAACTAAGGTTTACAACTTAGTCCTTTTAACTAAGGTTTACTACTTAGTTCTCTTCTTTGTCATATTAGATTGGTTAAGTGTTATCCAGCAGTTTACGTTGACTTAACCTACCCATATATCATGTCAAACTGGTTAAGTGTTATCTAGCGGTTCATGTTGACTTAACCCACCCCTACATCATGTCAAATTGGTTAAGTGTTCCTTAACCTTACTCGTTTGTCAGGTTATACTGGTTAAGTGTCTCTAATTAACTTAACCCTGTTTATTTATCATTCTATAATGGCTAGGTGTTCTAAGTTTACTTAACCCCACCATCTAGTCTAGTTAGCATGTTATAATGGTTAAACATCCACTTAACCTTACCCACTTGTCTAGTTAACATGTTATAATTGTTAAGTGCTTCCTTAGTTGCTTAACCAACACAAATCTTGCCTTGTTACTATGTTAAGTTGGTTAAGTGTCCAAATTAACCTAACCCCTATCAATCTTGTCTAGTTAACATGTTGAATTGGCTAAGTGTCCAAATTAACCTAACCCCTATCAATCTTGTCTAGTTAACATGTTGAATTGGCTAAGTGTTTTCTCAATTACTTAACCCCATCCTTCTTGTCTTTGTTAACATGTTAAGTTGGTTAAGTGTTTCCTTAATTACTTAACCTCACCATTTCTAGCTTGATTGTTCATGAGCTTTAATTAATTAATTAAAGCACCAACCACTCACATTAGACAGGCATTGTTGTGGTTACTGGATGTGTCGGTCGGTTCAGCGCAGTTTTACACCATAACTCAGTCTAACCTCGGGTCTTTCTAGGCTTGATGCACTAACCTCTCACATTAGACAGGTATTGTGGTCACTCGATGTGTCGGCCGGTTCCGGGCAGTTTTACACCACAACTCAGTCTAACCTCGGGTTAGGCATATTCGTCTTTTACTAAATTTACATATTTACAATTTATGTAAATTTTCCGTAAATCAATTTAGCCTAGATCATATTCATTTGTCATGCTAATTAACATACTTATATTCTATGCCCCAAACTTGATTTACCTATCAATCAGCCCAACTTGCAGTTTATACCAATTTAGATTTAATATTCCCCATTTACAATTCATGTAACAACCCGGAATTTGGGGACAATCTAAAATTTTTATTTTAGAAATTTTATGTAATAACCCGAAAATCTGGGCCAGTTTAAAATTTTTATTTTGGCAATTTTAGCGAATTTTGAATATTTAAAATGAATTATTTTAAATAATATCGACGAGAAATTTATTTTGAATATAATTAGAACGTATATATTATATACGCCGTCGTTAGAATATAAATATTTATTTTAAATTATAAAAAGAATTGAAAATGGCGCGGTAGTTCGATAATTCGATTTCAAACTTCAATTGAATGTACCGGGTGCAAAACAATCCAGATTTTAGTGAAACCAAAAACATTAGGATCTAATTGAGAATATCTTTCCAACGAATCCGAAAAACTGAAATTTCATAGCGGGAATCAAAAGATATGTCCAGTTGAAAATTCTGAATAGTCGCTATGGAATTTAGGCCCTTAAAAATGGGAATCTTGCAAACGACCTCGGATTTCGACGAAACCACTTTTGTTGGATCCGGGATGTCAAATTAATGTTAAATTCCAAATTTCATAATTTTTCGAATCAATATGTGAGCGTGGCGAAGGAAAACGCGTTTGACCAGTTTAAGTTGATTCTAATCGACTGGAAAATGGCCATTTTTCCAACGGTCTCAGAATTCGACGAAACTAGTTTTGTTAGGACTGTATCGTCAATACGAAGCTAGAAAATATTTTTCGGGAATTTTTAGAGTTAGTATGTGACCCCAGTAAATTGAAATGCGCGTTCAAATTCAACATATAGAGTTATATGTTGATTTTGACGAAAACTGATCGAAACGATCGAATCAGCCTACGAAACATATCCCATTGAGTTTGGAATGAGGGTGAAACGCTATGGACGACAGGCGGTGGGCCTCGTTTAGAGGTCGTATGTAAAAGTCAACTTTAGAGAATTAAAAATAATATTATTAAATAATGTATATAATTTCCTTTAACTACCCCAGCCCCCTTTTTATTTCCAAACCTAATTAAATTACCAAAATTTTAAAACCCGTCGTGCCCTACCTCCCTCCCGTCGCCTGTGCTCTGCCACCAATCGCCACCCCGTCGAGGAGCGCGCCGCCCACCTCCGCCATACCCCACCTCGCGCCATCTCCTCCGCTCCCTCCATCAGCACGACGGTCATCGCGAGTTCCCCAAATCGCATCCCCATCCCTCCGATATCGGCGCCCAACAACCAATCGGAGCCCGCGCCGATGAATGCGCCACCGCGCCCTCCCCTCTCATCCACGACCGCTCTCTCTCCCCCTTCCTCTTTCATCAACCCGAATCCGCCCAAAACAGAAAGGAGCCGCCACCGTGGGGCCTGCCTCCGCCCGCCACCGACAGGAGCACCACCCCCGCGTCCACCAATAGCCTGTCACCCCTTCTCCAGTCCAATTTCCGACCAGAAACTCCACCTTCTCCTGAAAAATCGATGTAAGCTTTTCTTTTTACTGATTTCTTTTCAGTTTTAATAGAAAAATCCGATCTTTAGCGGTGTTGTAATGTATAAAATAGGAATTCTACATAAGAATAAAAATAGAATTTTTATTTAGAAGAATAACAAATAAAGTTTAGATTTTTGTTTAGGGAAAGTGATTATTTTTGTTAAGATAAAAATTAGATTTTTATGCGTTAAAAAAATTAGATTTTGATTTGAGAAAAGATTAGATTTTTAAAATAGAAAAGATTAGATTTTTGAAATTTGAAAAGGCGAAATCTTTATATGTAGTAGTGTTGTAAAATTAGAATTTTTATCTATATAGTAGTGTTGTAAAAGTAGAATTTTTTTTATCCATATAGCGTGATTATAAAAATGGGATTTTTATATATTGAATAGCAAAGTAAAAATTCGATTTTTATACATTGAATAGCGAAGTAAAAATATGATTTTTATATATTGAATAACGAAGTAAAAATTCGATTTTTATATATTGAATAGCGAAGTAAAAATTCGATTTTTATATATTGATTAGCAAAGTAAAAATATGATTTTTATATATGTAGTGGCTACGGGCGACGAAAGTGATAAGAGGCGAGAACGACGAAGACTTTTACATTTGAAGTGGCGTGAAGTTGGAATAGCTATTGGTGAGAACTTCTCACCTTTCAAAATTTCTTTTTCTAGTTATATATATATATATATATACTAGGATGCAGACGGTGTTTAGTAGCACCCGACACCCGTCGTCCACAGACCATGGACGGCTTGTATGCTTGTTTGATGTGTTGTGAAATTTGTTTGTGAAGTTGATGTGAAATAGATAATGAAATATATTCATGGGTTGAAATAAAATAAAATATTTATATAGTTAAAAATATCTTATCGTTAAAAATATAATTTTTAACGTGAAAATGAATAAATAAATATTTATAAAAAAATCATCCCATTTGTTTATATACACTGATTTGACTGATATTGATTGGGTCGATAAATTTTACACATCGCCCAACTGCACAAATAAAATCTGTGTTTGATTGTTCGAAACCCCACACGGGTATTGGGATAAAATACGACATACACTGATCCCAATAATTAGTTGTATGTCGATCGATTGATTGACAGGCTGTTATAAGCGTTAGATATCTATATTTGATGCTTATACAGTGTAGTGCACTTTGGATGATGGTTGATTGTTTATCGTTGCTATTGTATACATGTGTTGTATGGAATCCATATAATTAACTTTATATTGTAATTGGTTGGGCCTCATTCCAATTTAGAAGATAAAGAATATTATAAAATAAAGGTTTATGTGTTGACTGTACTCATCCGTTGAGATTAGTCATGTGTTGAACGAAATATTTTAAACAATAAAATTTATATCTTTATCATTATAAAATAAAGGTTCATGTGTTGACTGTACTCATCCGTTGAGATTAGTCATGTGTTGAACGAAATATTTTAATAATAAAATTTACATCTTTATCGTATATAAAATTAGAAACTAACTGGAAAATAGATAAGAAGAGTGGTCTCCTAGATATTAATCTGATGTTGGTTTCGGCCTTCGGGTTAATATTCAGGGAATCGTTCTCTTATTAATTTACGGTTGGAGTCTGATTTAATATCAAACGGTAGATACCTTAATTTTTATAAAATATATTGAATAACAAAAATAGTCACACGTGGACAATACTCATTCATTGAGATTAGTCATGTGTTGACAAAAATATAGATTCATTTGTTGAATAGAATAATGAAGTTATTGAAATATATAAAGCCGTGTTGATTAGGGATGCGCTATTTTGACGCGAACGATATTTATATCGATTATATTCGAATTGAAATTGAATTGAATAGAAAACGAATTCGAATTGAATTGAATAGAAAACGAATTCGAATTGAATTGAATAGAAAACGAATTCGAATTGAATTGAATAGAAAACGAATTCGAATTGAATTGAATAGAAAACGAATTCGAATAGAATTGAATAGAAAACGAATTCAAATTGAATTGAATAGAAAACGAATTCGAATTGAATTGAATAGAAAACGAATTCAAATTGAATTGAATAGAAAACGAATTCGAATTGAATTGAATAGAAAACGAATTCGATTTGAATTGAATAGGAAACGAATTCGAATTGAATTGAAAACGAATTGAAATGAATTCAAATTGAATTGAAATCTGAATTGAATAAAAATGAATTTTAAAACGAATTTATAAGGAAAAATTCAATTTTGATTTGAATTGAAATGGAAGTTGAAATTGTTTTTGAAACGAATTTAAAACTATTTATATAATTCGTTTTAAATAGAAATCGATGAAATATATATTATATATATTATATATATAATATAATGGCCTGAATAGAATGCACCGCGCCGCGGCAGTTCGCGAATTTCGACAATTAACTTCAAAGGGACATTACGGGAGATCTGACCGTCGGATTCTCCTAAAACCGGAACCGTTGGGTTCGTATCGAAAAGAGCTTTCTAACGAATATTAGAAATTTGAAATCTAATGGTTGGATTTGGAGATACGTCCAAATCAAATTTGGAAAAGGTCGCTGTAAGTGCAGTTCGATGGCCGTTGATGGAAATCGACTGTACGGGCCTTGATAAAATTATTAAAAATATCAATAATTTGTGTAAAATCATAAGAAATGATTTGGGAGAAATTGGGATGTAAAACTCCATATTTGAAAAGATAAAAATAGATTTTTATCGAAATGAACTAGTTTTGAACTAAAATTAAAATCCATTTATTTTTAAATAAATAAATTGGATTTGAAATGGGTTTTAAATAGAATTGATTTATGGGTTTATCGTGAACAGTGTTTTAAATAACACTAGTTCTTTAACCCGATAATAATTAGAATGTGATTTGTGTTTGTCGTGAACTGTGTTTTAAATGACACTAGTTCTTTAACCCAGTAAAAGGAGTTTTATTGAATCTGCAATTAGATAGAATTGTGAATTGATAATTCAAATTATCAAATTTGGCAAATGAGCGAGAATGGAGTATCACCAGTTTTGCTCCAAAGCGATAGTTAAATCTTTAATCAGATTTGAACGTGAAATGGTAATTAATTTTACTAATAACACCGTGGTGTTAGATATGGAGTATTACCAGTTTTGCTTCATGGGATGAATAGGTTGGGATTGGGAAATAAAATAAATAATTACTTCGGTGTGGTTCGCTAATCTCGACTAGTTTGGAAAACCATAATTTGGTTTGAAATGACATCCAAAGGAAGATCAAAGAATAAATTTAAAGAATTTATCTTGGATAAAATTAATGGGAACCTTTACCTGAGAATATGAATTGGAATGAGGCGTTTGTTTTGTTTGTGTAACATTTGTTTAATATACGCGGGTTGATCGGAAAGGCCGGGTTTATACCCATCCTGAATAACCGATTCGACGATAAGTCGAAGATGAAGACGGTGGTTGAAGACCGGAAGTCTTCACATCGCTTGGGTGATTACTGATGATCTTGATTGGGCTGTACACCCAAGATGAGGGAATCAGTTAGTAATCGTCCAGACGTACTTGGAGATCGATGGATATGCGAGGAAAGTGCCTCCGGTTTCGTTCAGACCCAGAACGAACTTGTAAATGGATTGTGTGTCTGACATTGGATTTTATTCTATGTTGACTGATTTCTGTTAAATATATATCTGTTTGGCGGCGGAGAATTTATTCTCTTGCTTAACGCCCTTCTCTGAGACGTACGAGCTTAGAGGTTATATATCGATGGACATCAGTCACATGGCATGAATTGCCTGTGTGGCACGCTGAGTTGCATAGATCAAGGCTTCTATTGAAAAGAAAAGTCTTGTGGTTGATGATCAAAGCACGGCCTTTGTGGCGTAGCTTTGTGTATAACGTGAATTCGCGAGCCTCACACCTCGGTATGAGTTGAAAACGGGATAAGGACTGCGGGGAGAGCACGGCGTTTCTTTCTAGCTTTGGTGGTGTCAGTGACTTACCAGCCCTGACATTTATATACTTTTCACCTATGTGGTTGTTGGATGAGGCGCCTCGATTTTAGGTCTGTAAGGACCGGGAAACGTGTGTTCAGGCATACTAATCCTCTAGCGTAAGTGAGGACCGGCCCTGAAGATCCAGGGGTAACCCAGAGTGTGTAGTCCCGAGGCATTTGCTAGAGTGTCTCGAAGTGGAGAGGAGCTTGCCCCTTGCCTCGGCTCATGACGGAATCCAATTTCCAATACGTGATATTGCGGTTTTAATTGTAGAGCTAGTATAGCGACATAGTAGATGGTAGCTATGCCGCCTATGATTGATACTTATGATTGAAATTGTTTTGACACTCTACACCTATAATAGTATCAAATAATGTGTTTTAAATGTATCAAGCATGCTTTGGCTGTTATAAGGTAAAAACCCTATCCTCCGGCTTGCGTTGCATTGTGTGATGGGACCTGGGTCTTATAACAGCTTCATTTTTCTTTATTTAGCATTGCGCTGTTTGTTCTATGCACTGGTATTCTTGGGAGGAAACCCGTTCCGTGTTATACGTCGTGGTCCCTTGAGTTACCAAACTTTAAAACCAATATTAATAACTGTTTTAGTTCTCACACCAGTCACATGACTGACCTGGAGTTTATTGTTTTAACCTAAACTCTGGGTGCCCCTATTTTCGACACGGGCAGCTAGTAGTTTTGGTTTTGCAGATTTATATTCACAGGATCCTGGTTTACAGCTGGAATGATATCCGGAAAGCTCTGTATCCGTATATCACCTTCAGTTGTGCTTTGTATTATTTTCCGCTGCTATATAATTTATTGTAATCTCTGATATTTATCGAATGTAATTTATTCATTTATACTCTGTATATTCTTGTATCTGATGGAATTGTTGTAATATACAATGAAATGTTCTTCCGTCTGCGTTCTGATTTGTCCTGTTCTCAAACGATCAGGGGTTTCGAACGGTCTAGATCGGTTTAACGACCGATTCAGATCGAGCAAAATTCCTTGCCATCACATTTTAAGGGATTTTGAATATTTGAAATAAATTATTTTAAATAATAACGAATAGAAATTTATTTTAATCGAAGTTAATACGAATATATTTAATTTAATTATGAAAGGAATTAGAATTAGCAAGGTAGTTTGAAAAGTCAAATCTGAACTTTGACTGATTGTACAGGATGCAGAATAAATCGGATTTTGGTGAAACCAAAAATATTAGAATCTATTTAAAAATATCTTTCCAACGAATTCGAAAAATAGAAATTTCGTAGCGGAAATCAAAAGTTATGGCCAGTTGAAATTTCAGAATAGTCGTTGTAGAATTTCTATATATTTTTAATATTAAAAATAGCCAATTTGCAAACGACCTCGGTTTTCGATGAAACCACTTTTGTTGGATTCGGAATGTTAAATTATTGCTAAGATTATTTTTTCATAATTTTTAGAATTAATTTGTGACCATGGCAAGAGATTTCAGTTTGGTCAATTTCGATCGATTTTAATCGACTTGAAAAAGGCCATTTTTCAATCAGTCTCAGAATTCGACGAAATTAATTTTGTTAGGACCGTATCGTCAAAACAAAGTCAGAAATAATTTTTCTTGATTTTTCTGAGTTCATATATGGCCCCGGTAAAATTAAAAAGTACGTTCGTATTTAATATTAAAGAATTATTTTAAAAATAAAAGAAATATTCTATAAACTTCGGAATTAGACTTCGGCACTAGCGCCATTGCGTTCAGAAGACGTCAAAACCTAGTGTTCGACGGTTATTGGGCTCCGTTTGGAGATCGGACGGAAAAAACCAAATTTCTGGAATTAATTAAATAAAAAATAAAAAAGGAGAATTAAAATACGGCCTACGGTATAAATACCTGTATACCACTGTTCACCCTCTCTCTCGTTTCAAAGCCGCTGCCCCTCTTTTCTTCATCAAATTTTCTTGCTCCGATTTCTCCTCCTCCACTCGATTTCAGACCTCGCCGTAGTGTAACTTTCTGAAGCCCTCTCTCCCCGCTTCGATCTCATACCAAAACCGAACCTCCACGTACCTTGTAGCCGCCGCCCCACCCCCCTAAACACCACCGCCGTTGAACTGTGCTGGGCCCCATAGATGCAGCCGCGACCCCCCATCTCCCCGGTGATCGTCCCCCCTAGCCCTCCGAGTCGCGCAAACATCTCTGAAAACCATTGATCCAATCTCGAGTTATTTTGATTCAAAGTTCTGAACCAATTTCTGAAATAAACGGCTTGTTCTTGAGGTATCATTTCTTGAGATTCCAACACTTATAAGTGTTGCAAATTGAAATTTAATAATTAAAAATTCATAATTAATTGATACGAACTCCGAATCTGATAATTTCAGATCCGACGGAACCATGAAGACGTATAGAGGTTCCTGAAATTAATTGCGACCATATCTGAATTTATTTGGATTTTTAATTCTTCTTAAATCAAGGTGAGTATTCTGATTTAAATAACTAATAATTAATTTAATTATATTGCCTGCTCATAAATCATGTTGTATATGTGAGTAGTTCTGATTTGTGATTTATGAATATGTGTTGATTTGTTTTGGGATGTTGTATGACCACATTTCTTGTTATTGATATTGATAGATCTGAAATCATATGTTGTTTCATACACATGAATGCCAATTAAAACATTCTAGTTGGATCTAAAATATAGAACCATGCTTCTACCCCCCAGATCTACTTTTCTGTTATGCAGATCAATCTTATTTAGTTCACGTACATATCCTGTATTAGAGTAAAGATCTAACTTTTGGTATAATTCATTGATCTTGAATTGGTTTGTTTATATAAAATGAAAAGATTCAATTTTTATTAAAAATGAAAAGATTTACTTTTTGTTAAAAGAAAAAATCAGTATTTGTTTGTAAAATAAATTACATTATTTTTAAGGTAATTAAAGTATGATATTACATCGTAAAAGAAATTACATTATTTTTAATGTAATTAAAGTAGGATATTACACCGTAAAATTACATTTTCATGTAATTAAAAAGAGAAATTTGACAATGGAATCAAAATCACATTTTTAATGTAATTTATAAAGATAGAATTTTTCACTATGATGTTAATTACATTTTAATGTAATTAAAAGGTGGGATTATACAATGTAAGTAAAAAGCAAGATTTGACATGTAATACAAATTACATATTTTTATTAAGAAGTAGAATTTGTAGTGTAATTAAAATTACATTTTTATGTAATTATAAGATAAGAGTCCACCATCGTAATGAAAATTACATTTTTATGTAATTAAAAAGGGAAATTTGACAATCGAATCAAAATCACATTTTTAATGTAATTTATAAAGATAGAATTTTTCACTATGATGTTAATTACATTTTAATGTAATTAAAAGGTGGGATTTTACATTGTAAGTAAAAAGCAAGATTTGACATGTAATGGTAATTACATTTTAATGTAGTTAAGAAGAATTATTGGACATTGGAATTAAAATTACATTTTTAATGTAATTCAAACAAGATAGAATTTTTCACCATAATGTTAATTACATATACAATGTGACTAAAAAGAAGATTTTACAATGCAATTAAAAGGGAGATTTTACAGTGTAATTAGAAGAAATAAAAGAATGAAATGCAATTTGAATTATATTTACATTCTAATGTAATTAAAAGAAATAAAAGAATGAAATGCGAGGTTGAATTATATTTACATTTTAATGTAAATAAAAGAAATAAAAGGGAAGAATTCATCATTGAATTGTAATTTGCATTTTTCATGTAAATAAAGGAATGGAAGAATGAAGAATGAAAGTGGGCATTGTAATGGAATTCACATTTTTATGTAAATAAAAAGTTAAACGTTTTATATTTATATATTTACATATAAAAATAATTAAAATCAAACGAATCGAGCGCGGTAGTTCACGTTTTGAAGTCGTACCTTTAAGCGACTATATCGAAAGATCCGTCCGTCGGATTTTCCCAAAACAGAAACCGTTAGAACCGCTTTGGGAAGATCTTTCCAACGATATAAACTTAGTTAAAATCCAACGGTTAGATTTTGAGGAATGTGTAAATCAAAATTGGTTGAAAACAACGCTAGGGTCGCCCTTTGACCCGAAGCGTTGTTAAGTAAAAGATTTAATTATTTCAAATAATTAGAAATAAGAATTAATCATTATAAAACAATAATAACGATATGAAATGATTCCTCTAATTATGTATGCGAGAATTATTTGGAAAATCCGAGTTTAATCTCATTCCAAGTATTCAAATGACGTTAAGAATTGAAGTTTGGAAAACAACGATTGAAGATCGTCAATCTTCCCATCGAATGGACAGCAATCGAGGCCCTGAATTGGCTTGCTCCCAATTCAAAGGTCATGGTCATTGTCCAAACAAACATGTTGATTGCACGGATATGCGGGTACCTCTTTTCCGTACTGGACATACAGGATAAGGGTATCTCCAATTTCTTTCAGACCTAGAACAGGCTCATAAATGGAAGGTGTGTCCGACAGTGTACTCCTTTATATTTTACTTGTTGATTTTCTGCCGAATGTATGAATGATTGGTGGCGGAGAATTCATTCTCTTTCTTAACACCCTTTTGTATATTTTGGCAAAGGATTGATAGTGTGATATGGAGTGACATTGTGGCATACCAAGATGCAATGATCAAGGTTTCTTGTTGAAAAGCAGAACCTTGTGGTAACGATCAAAGCATAGCTTGAATAGGCATAGCTTTGTGTATTACGTAGCTTCACGAGCCTCACAACCCAGTTGAGTCTAAAATGGGAGAAGGGAACATAGGGAGAACGATACGTTTCTTTCTAGCTAGAAGTGGTGTTTGGGTTTTTACACGGCCCAGCATTTTATTTATGTGGATGATGGAATGAGGCGCCTCGGATATTAGGTCCTATAGGACCGGGAAACGTGTGTTTAGGAATAACTAATCCGCAAAATCATATGTGTGGACCGGCCCTGCAGCTTTCTAAGGGTTCACTGCGGGGGATCCTGAGACATTAGCTAGAGTGTCTCGAATCAGTAAGGAGCTCCTCCCTAGCCTTGACTCATGATGGAAACCAAATTCCAAATACCACCCTACGAATTTGATTGTATTACTAGTATGGAGGCATAGTAGTATGGGGTACTTTGCTTCCTAGGATTGATACATTTATTTTGAAATGTTTTTATATACACTAATGATAATAGTATATTCGTATTTATCGTATTTAGCATGTTTAATCATCATAAGGTAAAACTCTATCCTCTGGTTTGCGTTGCATTATGTGATGGGACTTGAGTCTTATGGTGATTCCATTTTTTCAAAAGCATTGCATTTTTACAATTTACTTATTTATTTTTTATGTCACCTTAATTTATGCACGACAATCCATTGAAATAAACCCGTTCCGCGTTAGCGACGTGGTCTTTGGATTTGCCTTATTACTATTAGTTAGAGTAGTTAAGAATTCTCACACCAGTCCCATGATTGACTCGTAGTTTGTTTTCACCTTTGCAAATTCGGATGCCCTCTTTTCCACACGGGCAGCCAAGTAGCAAGTTTCACTTTCTGTCTTTTGAGCTTTCTTGGAGTTGCTTAGTTGAGGTGATGATTTGGAGCTATGAAGACTATCTATCATTTATTTTTGTTGCATTTAATCTTTAGAATTTGAGACATCCAAACTTATTTTATTTCCAGTTGTTCTATTTTGAAGTTGAAAACTTGTTTCCTTTTGCTGAAACTTGATGTAATAATTTAGGACTCTATGACTGTGGAATTCTGTGGTTGATGACATTCATATCTCAGTTGCTACGATGTTGTTATTCTATAGTTTTCCTATGCTATGTTGTACCTGTGATCTATATTATTGTATTTATGTTGTATTCCAAATGATTATTCCTAACTTTCATTCCGTGGAAGTTTGGGGTTATCACAGTAGGTATCAGAGCTTTGGTTAAACATAACTTTGGAATATAACATATTTATAATAATTCGTTTACATAGAATCACAATATTCTATAGCGAACATTTCATGAGAATACATGATAGTCAGTCATTTTATTGCCATCCTTTTATCCATCCTTTTATCTTTATCATTTCCTAAAATCACCATTACAGTTGTTCTGACTCTTTCCTGGATCGTACAGAACTAACTAAAAATGAGTACTGCTGCCGCTAGAGCCGCTAGAGCTAGAGCAAGGAGGCAAAATGTTGTTGAAACTGAGGAGGCCATAGTTCAACAGCAACCACCATCACCACCGCAGCCCTTTGACTTGGATAAGGTAGCGAAGAAGTTCAAGAATTTAGGCGGAGTTCCATTCACTGGTACGGAGACCGTGACACAGTCTCAGGCATGGTTTAAGAATTGTGAGAAGATATTTGGTGGGATAGGGCTAGAAGATCAAAGAAAGAGATTTACGGCTTCATCGCTGCTCCAAAGGTGAAGCACAGAATTGGTGGGAATTGGTCAATATAGGAGGTGATGAAGAAAATATGACTTGGACCAAGTTTAAAGAGTTGTTCAATGAAAAATACGTTCCAAGGCAAGAAGTGGAAAGGATGCATGATTCGCCAACTTGAAGCAAGGCGACAAAACTATCTCGGAGTATGTAAGGATATTTGAAAACCTCTCTCACTATGCCCCAGAATTGATTCAGGACGATTTTCAAAAGAACAAGAGGTTTATTAATGGACTTGCAAGGAAGTACACTGACAGCGTTACTGCTCACATTGACCTTTCTTTCAATAAGCTGATTGAGTTTGCTTGTCGCTATGAGGAGAACGACAAAAGGGTTTCACAACAAGATAGAGAAAGGAGCTTGGCCAACAATAATAATAAAAGGAAGCAACTCGAGAAGAAGAATGAAGGAAGCAGTTCTGGAGCTGCTAAAACCCATGATAAGACCAAGGTGCAACGCTACAACTGCCAGAAATTTGGACACTACAGCAAGGACTGCAGAAATCCAAAGAAGGCCAGAAGTGAAGACACTAAAGAATGTTATAACTGCCACAAAAAGGGTCATATTAAGCCAAATTGTCCACTGTTGAGAGGAGCTCAGATTGCACATGTGTACGAGGGGGCAAGTGCACCATCTTCTTCCGCACCTACTTCTTCTGAAGGAGCAGGTAAGCCTGATGTTTTAGATGGTACCATTTCTGTTAAAAAACATTCCTGTTACTGCTTTGTTTGATACGGGTGCATCAAGAAGTTTTATCTCTAGCGACACATTTAAGAAATTAAAATTAAAACAAAGAAGTCTCAAGGAGCCAATCGATGTTCATAATCCTGTAGGAGGTTCTAACACTCTAGATTTATTCCGTAGAGTGCCTGTATCCTACTCCATTATGAATTTTTCTAAGTTTGATATCATCCTTGATCTTGATTGGCTAACAAAATATGACGCTGAAGTGCTATGCTCAGAAAGACTGGTGAAGGTGAAAAAAGGATTCGGAAATACTATTGCTATACCTTGCCATGGTTCAAAATCTGATAGAAAGGCATTTTGGTCTTCTCTTGAGATCACTCCCATTACTTTAGAAAATAATCCTGTGGTCAAAAAATTACGCGGATGTATTTGAAGAAGTAGACAATTTACCCCCGCGAAGAGAAATCGATTTCAGAATTGATCTTGTTCCAAATGCAAGGCCTGTAGTCCATGTTATCCGAAGGATGACCCCTAAAGGAAAAGAAGAGTTGAAAACCCATACTAAGCAGCTCTTATGGAAGGGACACATCCGGCCTAGTTTTTCCAATTGGGGTGCAGCTGTGGTGTTTGTCCCCAAGTCTGATGGTACTCTAAGGCTCTGTGTAGATTACCGCGACGTTAATAAGCAAACATTAAAGATCAAATACCCCTTGCCTCGCATAGATAATTTAATGGACCAATTAAATGGAGCCAAGGTGTTTTCTAAGATGGACCTAGCCACAGGTTTCCATCAACTTCGCATAGCCGAAGAATGCATACCTTTGACAGCCTTTAGAGGTCCTGACATATTCTACGAATGGCTGGTAATGCCGTTCGGCCTATGCAATGCTCCAGCCTACTTTGTTGACTTGATGAATAGAGTCTTCCAAGATGTTTTAAAAAAATTCGTCCTAGTCTTCATTGATGATATCTTAATCTATTCTAAAACTAAGGAGGAGCATGAAGGACATTTAAGGGAAGTATTGGAGATTCTACGAAGAAATGTTCTAAAAGAGAAATTTTCCAAATGCACATTTTGGCAAGAGGAAGTAAAATTCTTAGGCCATGTTGTGTCGAAAGAAGGAATTGCTGTTGACCCAGGTAAAATTGCCGCTATTCGAGATTGGAAGCAACGCAGTACACCCACTGAAGTAAGAAGCTTCCTAGGATTGGCTGGATATTATAGGAAATTCGTCAAAGACTTCTCCAAACTGTCTGGCCCATTAACAAAACTCACCAAGAGACACACCAAGTTCATCTGGACAACAAAGTGTGAGGAGGCCTTCCAAAAGCTAAATGTGAGTCTGACCACTGCTTCCGTACTTACCATCATCGATGGCAACCAAGATTTAGCCATCTACACCGATGCTTCTCAAAGTGGTGGTCTTGGCGCAGTATTGATGCAAAGAGGCAAAGTTGTTGCCCATGCAAGTCGTCAGTTAAAGCCACATGAAAAAAATTATCGTGTCCATGACTTAGAGTTGTTGGCCGTTGTCTTTACTTTAAAGATTTGGAGACATTATCTTTTGGGTGAAAAGTTTGAATTATTCACAGACCATCAATCTTTGAAATATCTCTTCGATCAACAGAATTTGAATTTAAGGCAGCAACGATGGCTAGAATTTCTTGCGGTTATGATGTTGATATCTTATATACTCCGGGGAAAGCCAATGTTGTGGCAGATGCACTCAGTAGAAAGGATGCAATTGTTGCAAGCCTCATCGTTACCCCTTCTTTGATTGGTAAAATTTCTTCTCTTCAGAAAAATGATGTTTTTGTTCGAAAAATTATTGAAATAATTCAAGAAGGTGAAAACACGAACTTCCAAATAGATGGCAAGGGAGTTCTTAGATTTCAAGGGCGGATTTGTGTTCCAAGTATCACAGAGCTCATAAGGGAAGTTTTGGATGAAGGTCACAAATCAAAGCTTAGCATCCATCCAGGCGTGAGAAATATGTATCAAGATCTTAAGCGCACGTTTTGGTGGAAGGCTAGGTAGAGGGATATATCCATTTATGTGAGTAGATGTCCTACATGCCAACAAGTAAAGTGCGATCAACAAAAGCTGGTAGGATTGTTGCAACCATTGGAGGTTCCAAATTGGAAGTGGGACCAAATGTCCATGGATTTTATAGATGGTTTGCCCCGTTCTAGGAAAGGAAATGACAGCATATGGGTGATCATGGATCGCTTCACCAGGACCGCTCATTTCATACCTGTCAAGTCCACTAGAACTGCTCAAAGTCTAGCGCAAATTTATTGCAAAGAAATCGTTAGGCTACATAGGTAATAAAACTAAATCTTTCCTTTTCATCATTATCTGAATGAAAATTTTCATTTTCTAATTAAATAATAAAAGAATAATCTTTTGTTTTAAACAGAGTTCCTCGTAGCATTGTTAGCGACCGTGATCCTATCTTTGCTAGCAAATTTTGGGAAGCATTCCAAAATGAGTTGGGAACGAAGTTAAATCTTAGTACCGCATATCACCCTCAGACAGATGGCCAAACTGAGACGGTGAATCGCATTCTTGAGGATCTATTGCGAGCTTGCATACTCGATTTTGGAGGTTCTTGGGAGGATCACTTGCATTTAGTTGAATTCTCTTATAATAATAGCTATCAAGCAAGTTTGAAAATGTCTCCATTTGAAGCCTTATATGGTAGGCCATGTAGATCGCCAGCATGTTAGGTTGAAAAAGGGAATCGTCTAGTATTGGGTCCAGACATGGTCCGAGAAGCTTCAGACAAAGTTGATTATATTAAGAAGCGATTATTGGAGGCCCAAAGCAGACAAAAGAGCTATGCAGATGTAAGAAGAAGAGAGTTGGCTTTTGAAGTGGTTGACTATGTCTATTTGAAAGTTGCTCCAATGCGAGATGTAATCCATTTTGGAAAGACAGGAAAATTAGAACCTAAATTCATCGGCCCCTTCCCTATTCTTGAAAAGATTGGTACCCTAGCTTACAGAATTCAGATGCCCGACTGGTTGCCTGGGGTGCACGATGTATTCCGTGTATCTCAACTTCGAAGGCATATCCATGGTCTGGATCTAGTTATGGAGGAAGCAGCGCAACAAGATTTGGAGATTACCCCAAGCCTTGCAGTGAGAAGGGAGCCAGTGAAAATTATTGGCAAAGAGACTAGAGAACTGAGAAATAAAAGAATCAACTTAGTCAAAGGGCAATGGAGTGGTGATCCCAAAGACTGCACTTGGGAAACTGAGGAGAGTATTAAACAAGCCTATCCCAATTGCATGGTGGATATCTCCGATTAGATTTGTTTTGAGGTATGCTTAAAATATTTTACATTCTCTATGTTGGTTCCTACTCTTCTATTTTCCTTTTTCCTTTTCGAGGACGATTAGTTCTTAAGCGGGGGAGATTGTAACAACCCGGAATTTGGGGGCAATTTAAAATTTTTATTTTAGAAATTTTAAGGGATTTTGAATATTTGAAATAAATTATTTTAAATAATAACGACCAGAAATTTATTTTAATCGAAGTTAATATGAATATATTTAATTTAATTATGAAAGGAATTAGAAATAGCACGGTAGTTTGAAAAGTCAAATATGAATTGACTGTCTGTATAGGATGCAGAATAAATCGGATTTAAGTGAAACCAAAAATATTAGAATCTATTTAAAAATATCTTTCCAACTAATCAGAAAAATCAAAATTTCATAGCGAGAATCAAAAGTTATGGCCATTTGAAATTTCATAATAGTCGCTGTAGAATTTCTATATATTTTTAATATTAAAAATAGCCATTTTGGAAACGACCTTGGTTTTCGACGAAACCACTTTTGTTGGATTTGGAATGTCAAATTATTGCTAAGTTTAATTTTTCACAATTTTTAGAATTAATTTGTGACGATGGAAAAAGATTTCAGTTTGGTCAATTACGGTCGATTTTAATCGACTTGAAAAAGGTCATTTTTCAAACAGTCTCAGAATTCGACGAAATTAATTTTGTTAGGACTGTATCGTCAAAACAAAGCCAGAAATAATTTTTCTGGATTTTTCTAAGTTCGTATGTGGCCCCGGTAAAATTAAAAAGTACATTCGTATTTAATATTAAAGATTTATTTTAAAAATAAAAGAAACATGCTGTAAACTTCGGAATTAGACTTCGGCACTAGCGCCATTGCGTTCTGAAGACGCCAAAACCTATTGTTTGACAGTCGTTGGGCTCCGTTTGGAGATCGGATGGAAAAACCCTAATTTCTAGAATTAACTAAATTAAAAATAAAAAAGGAGAATAAAAATACGGCCTACGGTATAAATACCCGTATACCACTGTTCACCCTCTTTCTTGTTTCAAAGCCGCCGCCCCCCTTTTCTTCATCAAATTTTCTTGCTCCGATTTCTCCTCCTCCACTTGATTTCAGAACTCGCCGTAGTGTAACTTTCCGAATCCCTCTCTCCCCTCTTCGATCTCATACCAAAACCGAACCTCCCTGTACCCTGTAGCCGCCGCCCCACCCCCTAAACACCGCCGCCATCGAACTGTGCTAGGCCCCACAGACACAGCCGCGACCCCCCATCTCCCCGGCGATCGTTCCCCCCTCCTAGCCCTCTAACGTCACGCAAACATCTCTGAAAACCATTGATCCAATCTCGAGTTATTTTGATTTAAAGTTCTGAACCAATTTTTGAAATAAACGGCTTGTTCTTGAGGTATCATTTCTTGAGATTCCAGCACTTATAAGTGTTGCAAATTGAAATTTAATAATTAAAAATTCATAATTAATTGATACGAACTCCGAATCTAATAATTTCAGATCCGACGGAACCGTGAAGACGTATAGAGGTTGCTGAAATTGATTGCGACCATTTCTGAATTTATTTGGATTTTTAATTCCGCTTAAATCAAGGTGAGTATTCTGATTTAAATAACAAATAATTAATTCAATTATATTGCATGCTCATAAATCATGTTGTATATATGAGTAGTTCTGATTTGTGATTTATGAATATGTGTTGATTTGTTTTGGGAAGTTGTATGACCACATTTCTAGCTATTGATAATGAGAGATCTGAAATCATATGTTGTTTCATACACATGAATGCCAATTAAAACTTTCTAGTTGGATCTAAAATATAGAACCATGCTTCTACCCCCCAGATCTACTTTTCTGTTATGCAGATCTATCTTATTTAGTTCACGTACATATCCTGTATTAGAGTAAAGATCTAACTTTTGGTATAATTCATAGATCTTGAATTGGTTTGTTTATATAAAATGAAAAGATTCAATTTTTATTGAAAATGAAAAGGTTTACTTTTTGTTAAAAGAAAAAATCAGTATTTGTTCGTAAAAGAAATTACATTATTTTTAATGTAATTAAAGTATGATATTACATCGTAAAAGAAATTACATTATTTTTAATGTAATTAAATTAGGATATTACACCGTAAAAGAAATTACATTTTTTTATGTAATTAAAGAGGAGAATTTACACTGTAAATTAAAGGTACATTTTTTTTGTATGTAACTTAAGAGTAAAAATTTACATTGCAAAGTAAAAAGCAAGATTTGACATGTAATACAAATTACATATTTTTATTAAGAAGTAGAATTTGCAGTGTTATTAAAATTACATTTTTATGTAATTATAGGATAAGAATCTATCGTCGTAATGAAAAATACATTTTTATGTAATTAAAAAGAGAAATTTGACATTGGAATCAAAATCACATTTTTAATGTAATTTAGAAAGATAGAGTTTTTCACTATGATGTTAATTACATTTTAATATAATTAAAAGGTGGGATTTTACATTAAGTAAAAAGCAAGATTTGACATGTAATACAAATTACATATTTTTATTAAGAAGTAGAATTTGCAGTGTAATTAAAATTACATTTTTATGTAATTATAAGATAAGAATCTACCGTCGTAATGAAAATTACATTTTTATGTAATTAAAAAGAGAAATTTGACAATGGAATCAAAATCACATTTTTAATGTAATTTATAAAGATAGAATTTTTCACTATGATGTTAATTACATTTTAATGAAATTAAAAGGTGGGATTTTTCATTGTAAGTAAAAAGCAAGATTTGACATGTAATGGTTATTATATTTTAATGTAATTAAGAAGTAGAATTGGACATTGGAATTAAAATTACATTTTTAATGTAATTCAAACAAGATAGAATTTTTCACCGTAATGTTAATTACATTTACAATGTGACTAAAAAGAAGATTTTACAATGCAATTAAAAGGGAGATTTTACAGTGTAATTAGAAGAAATAAAAGAATGAAATGCAGCGTTGAATTATATTTACATTCTAATGTAATTAAAAGAAATAAAAGAATGAAATGCGAGGTTGAATTATATTTACATTTTAATGTAAATAAAAGAAATAAAAGGGAAGAATTCATCATTGAATTGTAATTTGCATTTTTCATGTAAATAAAGGAATGGAAGAATGAAGAATGAAAGTGGGCATTGTAATGGAATTTAAATTTTTATGTAAAAAAAAGTTAAACATTTTATATTTATATATTTATATATAAAAATAATTAAAATCAAACGAATCGAGCGCGGTAGTTCGCGTTTTGAAGTCGTACCTTTAAGCGACTATATCGAAAGATCTGACCGTCGGATTTTCCCAAAACAGAAACCGTTAGGACCGCTTTGGGAAGATCTTTCCAACGATATAAACTTAGTTAAAATCCAAAGATTAGATTTTTAGGAATGTGTAAATCAAAATTGGTTGAAAACATCGCTAGGGTCGCCCTTTGACCCGAAGCGTCGTTAAGTAAAAGATTTAATTATTTCAAATAATTAGAAATAAGAATTAGTCGTTATAAAACAATAATAACGATATGAAATGATTCCTCTAATTATGTATGCGAGAATAATTTGGAAAATCCGAGTTTAATCTCATTCCAAGTATTCAAATGACGTTAAGAATCGAAGTTTGGAAGATGACGATTGAAGACCATCAATCTTCCCATCAAATGGACAGCGATCGAGGCCCTGAATTGACTTGCTCCCAATTCAAAGGTCATGGTCATTATCCAAATGAACATGTTGATTGCACGAATATGCGGGTACCTCTTTTCCGTACTAGACATACTGGATGAGGGTATCTCCAGTTTCGTTCAGACCTAGAACGGGCTCATAAATGGAAGGTGTGTCCGACAGTGTACTCCTTTATATTGTACTTGTTGATTTTCTGCCGAATGTATGAATGATTGGTGGCGGAGAATTCATTCTCTTGCTTAACACCCTTTTGTATATTTTGGAAAAGGATTGATAGTGTGATATGGAGTGACAGTGTGGCATACCAAGATGCAATGATCAAGGTTTCTTGTTGAAAGGTAGAACCTTGTGGTAACGATCAAAGCATAGCTTGAATAGGCATAGCTTTGTGTATTACGTAGCTTCACGAGCCTCACAAACCGGTTGAGTCTAAAATGGGTGAAGGGAACGCAGGAAGAGCGGCATGTTTCTTTCTAGCTAGAAGTGGTGTTTGGGTTTTTACATGGCCCGGCATTTTATTTATGTGGATGACGGAATAAGGCGCCTCGGATATTAGGTCCTATAGGACCGGGAAATGTGTGTTCAGGAATAACTAATCCGCAAAATCATATGTGTGGACTGGCCCTGCAGCTTTCCAAGGGTTCACTGCGGGGGATCCTGAGACATTAGCTAGAGTGTCTCGAATCGGTAAGGAGATCCTCCCTAGCCTTGACTCATGATGGAAACCAAATTTCAAATACGACTCTACGAATTTGATTGTATTACTAGTATGGAGGCATAGTAGTATGGGGTACTTTGCTTCCTAGGATTGATACATTTATTTTGAAATGTTTTTATATACACTAATGATAATAGTAGATTCGTATTTATCGTATTTAGCATGTTTAATCATCATAAGGTAAAACTCTATCCTCTAGTTTGCGTTGCATTGTGTGATGGGACTTGAGTCTTATGGTGATTCCATTTTTCCAAAAGCATTGCATTGTTTACAATTTACTTATTTATTTGTTATGTCACCTTAAATTATGCACGACAATCCATTGAAATAAACCCGTTCCACGTTAGCGGCGTGGTCTTTGGATTTGCCTTATTACTATTAGTTAGAGTAGTTAAGAATTCTCACACCAGTCCCATGACTGACTCGTAGTCTGTTTTCACCTTTGCAAACTTGGATGCCCTCTTTTCCACACGGGCAACCAAGTAACAAGTTTCACTTTCCTTGGAGTTGTTGTCTTTGGAGCTTTCTTGGAGTTGCTTAGTTGAGATGATGATTTGGAGCTATGAAGACTATCTATCATGTATCTTTGTTGCATTTTATCTTTAGACTTTGAGACATCCAAACTTATTTTATTTCCAGTTGTTCTATTTTGAAGTTGAAAACTTATTTCCTTTTGCTGAAACTTGATGTAATAATTTAGGACACTATGACTGTGGAATTCTGTGGTTGATGACATTCATATTTCCGCTGCTATGATGTTGTTATTCTATAGTTTTCCTATACTATGTTGTACCTGTGATCTGTATTATTGTATTTATGTTGTATACCAAATGATTATTCCTAACTTTCATTCCGTGGAAGTTTGGGGTTATCACAATTCATGCCCAATCTAGATTAATATCCCAATTTACAGTTCATGTCAAAACTAGATTTAATATTCTAGTTTACCGTTTATGTCCAAAACTTGGTTTACTGGCCAATTACATACTTGCAGCTGATTAAAATTTATCATTTGTGCCCAAGTCTAATATGCATGTAAATCATTCATTATTATAGCCAATTTAGATTATGTCAACATATTTATTATGCCAAATTAACTTAATTAAGCTACGCCCAATCCCCGCATCATAATCGTACGTATAACATGATTTCACAAGTTTTCTAAGTACTTATGAAATGATACTAACAAAAGGAATAGGGGATAAGCACAAGAATTGATATGAAAGAATAGGCATGCAAAAATAATGGCTCCAACAGGTTCGATGTACATAATAGTGAATAGGAATAAACTGGCCAAGTTACACACTAAATATGAGATCCAACATAATCAAGGGAATAGGCATAGGTGATATGATCCAACATAATGCCAGTTCAAGGTACAACATGATTGGTTAATTATAACAATGGGAATGGGCATAAGCATCTAACTACAATAGTTATAGGCAATTAACCACAACAGTCATGGGCGACAAATCACAATAATTTCTTAATCAATGTCATAGGCAATAGTCTCATATTTATGAATCATAGTCGTGGGCAACAGTCTCATAGTCACGAATCATAATCATAAGCAATAATTTCATAGGCAACGGTTCATGGCCATAGTCTTAGACGAAGGTCTCATAGTCATAGTCATAGGCAATAGCTTCATGGGAAACAGTTACATTGTCAAGAACCATAGTCATAAATCAAATCCAAAGGCATAGATAACTTTAGATTTGACATAAGCGTGAATCAAAGATAATTAACTTGCAAATAGGTACAGTTCTATATTTTGATTTATTACATTCACGATTCCAATTACACGTTCAAATCTAAGGAATAACCGAACTTACAAAGAAGGAATTCTTGATTTCTGGAATCTGAATTCTAAGTTGGAATGCTCACCTTTGATGTAGATCATTGTTCTTATAATTCAGATTTGATTCAATTTATAGCTTTCTAGTTTTCTTTTTAGCTGAAAGAGAATGGTGGCTGTCCTAGGTTGAGTATGGCGGTATGACGGCTCTTAGAATGAATTTGTGTGATTTTAGGGTTGAGTGCTCGGTTGTTTATATAGAATTTCAATTTAATTAAAGCTGTTGGATGAACCTAGAGTTAACCACAACCATTCAGTCAGGATAGGGTGACACCTCAGCCCTAATGACTCAGCAAGGAGTCAGAAAGGACTCAGCAATGAGTCACAGTACGGATCAGAACACACCAGAAAGTTGTGTAGGTTTTCAGCCCGACCTGGGCGCACTTGGCAGGTGCTCCAGTGCAATTTTTGCACTGGCGCACTTCCCAAGTGCGCCAGTGCATTTATATTTTTTTCTTCTTTCGGTTTTCTGCCTAACTTCGTTCGTCCATATCTTCTTCATACGGTGTCCGATTTACGCAAACTTGGACTCTATCTCAAGCAGAATTCCAAGACGAACGCAATGGCATAACCCGTTTCCCTTAATTCTCGCATTTGAAATTAATTGTTCTTTGATTATATCTTATGTCCTGCTTTAAAAATGCGGGGTGTTTCATTGCTCCTTCTCCCAAACCCGCAATACTCATCTTCCCCTTCCAGTAAACATGCGACTCAATTCCTGTAACGCACGCCATTTCCGCCACTTCTTGCTTCTCGTTTTCCTCCTCCTTTTCATAAATCAAAAATCAGATTTCACCATTACACTCCCCAGCGCACTCTCGACAACATCAAATAAAAAATGAACTCGCACCTCCTTTACCATTTCCGTCGTTCTCCCCTCCCAGCGTTGTACAGGAAAAAGATGTGATCCTTTTTGATGTCGTTCACCACAAAAATCTCCACACAACTGCTGTTTGTCTCCACAAACTCAATCGAAACCTCCAGATGTTGAATGGACGCTTCCGTTCCAAGAAAATCAGAACCCTAGCCTTACTGCTCAAAAGTTGAGCAATAGAATACTGCATCGTACTATATAAAACCAGCACAGAAACAAAGCTCTTCACTTGTTGAATCCAAATATACATACGTTATTATTTACATGATTTTCCATAGTTTTGTATTGATTTTTAAACCTTGCTTTGTATGAAGAAATGAAAGAAACAGTGGTGGTGCGATGTTTCTAAGTCTTTTGACCATGGGAAATTTCTGTTTAGGGTTTAGGGTAAGGGAGGGTATTTATAGGATAAAGAAATTATTATTTTATCGAATATTATATTAATTTATATTATAACGATGTTTGTATTTGTCATTAAAAATCCACATGATCACACACTATATTCAAAAATCATGAAAACGGGCATGCAGCTATACTCCGACATTACGGACCCAAAGAAACTAGTTTCGTCGAATTCCGATTCCGTTTGCTCACACAACGTATTTTTAAAGTCAAATTATCGATTGTTTTTCACATTAAAACCATACAGCCACATACTGACTTCAAAAATCACGAAAATTTAAATTTAGCAATAATTTAATATTGTGGATCCAACAAAATTAGTTTCGTCGAAAATGGAGGTCGTTTGCAAAACTGGCTATTTTTAAAGCTTTAAATAAACCAATAAATATATTAATATATTTAAAAATAATTTCATTAAATAAAAACAATTTAATATCATCATATATTTTCACATAAAATATTTTCTAGCTCCAAAATAAATATATCGGGATTTATAATTCGATATTCTAAAATCAGATTTAATCGATATTCAATTTAGAATAGAAATCCTTTTATAATATAATTAAATCGTTATAAATTATAAAGGAATTCCATAGCGACTATTTTTAAATTTGATTTGGACATAACTCTCAATCTACATGACGAAATCCCGATTTTTCTCTTCCATTAGAAAAATATCATTTACTAGGTCCGAACATTTCTTGTTTCACAGAAATCCGGCTAAAAACGAATCATGTATATTCTTTTAAAGTTCGAATCGCCAAATTACGATCTACAATGCCATTTCAGGCTCGATTATAATTATAATATAAATTATACGTTCAACTGGCATTTATAAATAAATTCGTTAATATAATTCAATTCTAAACTAAATTATGTATTCTATATTGTCCAATTCACACAATATTGTGAATTCTGTTATTTCCGACTATTTCAAAATTAAATATATTATCCTATTATTTATATTAATTAAATATTCAATATTATTAAATTAAACGACCATTTAAATCTCTAAATCACTATTTAAATAATTAAATAAATTAATTACTATACCGTAAAAATATGGGACACTACATAAATAATTAGAAACAATTCTGTTTTTATTATCACCAATTTATATTTAATTCCTGTTTGTTATTATTCGTGATTTGTTCTGTGCTGAATGTAGTATATAGATCTATTTGTTTGGTGATGTTATGTAGTGATATAATTGTCAAAACATATTGATTTGTAGTGATAAAATTTGTTAGAAACATATAGATTAATCTGCAGTGGTAAACTGAGTAAAACAAAAATATATAATTTTTGTTTAGATAAGATGATCAAATTAGAATCATTGGACAAGGTCTATCATTTTATTAGTTAAAATAGTGAAACTAAGAATTATCCTTTTTGGGTTATTAGAATAGTTGATATAAAATAATTGTCACCTTGTTATTTGGAATAATTGGACAAAACTTGTCATTTTTGTCAAATTGGAACTATTGGGCAAAATTCATCATTGTTGTCAAGATTAGAATAGTTGTTTTAGGAATTGTCATTTTTGTTTAAAATAAATTGGTCAAAACAAAAATGAACATTTTGTTTAAATAAAATTTTATCTATTTGTTGAATTAGAATTTTCAACAAATATGAAAACACCAATTTTTTTATCTATTTGTTGAATTAGAACTTTCAACAAATATGAACATCAATTTTTGTCTATTTGTTGAATTAGAATTTTCAACAAATTGGAAAACATCAAATTTTTTTGTTTGTTGAATTAGAATTTTCAACAAATATGAAAACATCAAATTTTGCCTATTTGTTGAGTTAAATTTTCAACAAATATGAAAACATCAATTTTTGGATATTTATTGAATCAGAAATTTTCAACAAATATGAAAACATCAATTTTTGGATATTTGTTGAATTAGAATTTTCAACAAATAGAATGTAATAACCCAGAAATCCGAGCCAATTTAAAATTTTATTTTGGCGATTTTATTGAATTTTGAATATTTAAAATGAATTATTTTAAATAATAACGAAGGAAAAATTATTTTCGACGAAGTTAAAACAAATAATTTATTTTATATATATAACGAGCCTGAAATGGCGCGGTAGTTTGAAAATTCGATTTCGAATTTCAAATGAATATATAGAATTGGTTTTAAGTCGGAATTGAGCGAAACAAGAAATATTTGAATCTGTTTAATCATATCTTTCTAACGGATGTAAGAAACTGAGATTTCACTTTAGAAGTTGAAAGAGATGTCCAGTTTAAAATTCAGAAAAGTCGCTGTGGAATTTATATATTTTTTAATATATGTAAAGGCCTTTGAAAATGGAAATTTTGCAAACGACCTCGGTTTTCGACGAAACCACTTTTGTTAGATCCGTGATGTCAAGTTATGGCTAGATTCCAAAATTCGTAATTTTCTGAATCAATATATGAGTGTGGCAAAGGAAAACGCGTTTGACCAGTTTTAATTGATTTTAATCGATTGGAAAATGGCCATTTTCCAAACGGTCTCAGAATTTGATGAAATTAGTTTTATTAGGACCGTATCGTCAATACGAAGCTAGAAAATATTTTTGGGAATTTTTAGAGTTCGTATGTGGCCCTGGTAAATTGAAATACGCGTTCAAATTCAATATATAGATTTATATTTTGATTTCGACGAAAACTGATCGTAACGGCCGAATTGGCTTATGCAACATATCCTATTGTGTTCAGAATGGGGGTAATTAGCTAGGGACGATAGTCGTTGGGTTCGATTTGGATTTCAAATGAAAAAGTAACCTTTTAAAAGTTCAATTCTATTAAATATATATAATATAACTTTGGTCAACCCTTTTCTCTCCCTTACCCCCCACCCCGTCGTTACTTTCAAAAGAGAAAACAAAAAAAAAAGGGAAAACGATCGAAGGGCCATGCTCCTCCTCCAGCCTTCCACCGCCACTGCGCCCTTCCCCGGAGGCCCCCTCCCTCGGCCCACCGCTCCTCCGCACAACCCCCCTTCTACCTCGACCTCCTCCTCCTTCAACTCGCCCGAACCCCCCATACCCAAAATCGAGCCCCACCCGAAACCCTAGGCCGCCGCTGGCCATCAGCAAACCCCCCTCCGACAGCCCTCTCTCTCCTCTCCGCCCTCTTCTCCCTCCGGTGAAAGCCAAGCCCCAATCCCCAATTTGAAAACCCCCCTCCTCTAAGCCCACCACCGTCGGCTAACAGCCTCCTCGACCACCGCGACTCCATTGACCACCCCCCCACGCTGTAAGTTTTTATTATTTTTTTTATTTATTTATTTATTTTTCTTTTCTTTCTTCCTTTTTCTTTCTTATTCTCTCCTTTTAGTTATATATAAAAACTGATGTCGATTAGTTATTAAAACTGAAATTAGAGTTGTTTTTGAAAATATTTATACATCATATTAAAAGTAATGATTTTATTTATATAAACAACAAATTAAGAAAGATATGATTTTTCAAAATAAAACGACTTGATTTTTTTTATCACAAAGATGAGATTTTTAGATTAGAAAAATTCAATTCTTAGTTTGAAGAAAATCCGATTTTTAGGTAAGAAAAATATAATCTTGTTATGAAATGGTTTAGAAGACAAATATGATTTTGATATAAATAATCTTAGAGATAAAGAATAGATTTTTATTTAGAAATAGAAAAGAATGGATTTTTATATATGAAAAGATTTCATTTTTAGTTAGAAGAAAGATTTGATTTTGAAATGAATAAAGATTTGATTTTTAATATATATAAAGATGAGATCTTTATAGATGTAGCAATATAAAGATACGACATTTATATTGAAGATTTTGAGATAAAAATATAATTTTTATTATGAATAGCAAGTTTAAAATAGAATTTTTATCTATATAGTAGCGGTGTAAAAATAGAATTTTTATCTATATAGTAGCGGTATAAAAATGTGATTTTTATCCATATAGAGTGATTATAAAAATGTGATTTTTATATATGTAGTGGCTACGGTCAATGAAAGCGATAAAAGGTGAGCGGCGAAGATTTCCTACATATGAAGAGTCGTGGCGTTTGGTTTAGCTAGTCGGTGAGAACTCCTCACTTTTATTTTAATTTCTAGTTGAAATATATACTAGGATGCAGACGGTGCTTAGTAGCACCCGACACCCGTCGTCCACAGACCATGGATGACTTGTTTGTTTGGTTGCTATGTTGTGAAATTTGATTGTGTGATTTGGAATGAAATAAAATATTTTATTGCGGAAAATATTTTATAGTTAAAAATATAATTTTTAACGTGTATATGAAATAAATAATTATAAACAAATCGGAGGTTTGTTTATATACACTGATTTGATTGATATTGATTGGGACGATAAATTTTACACATCGCCCAACTACACAAATAAAATATGTGTTTGTTGATATGAAACCCCCACACGGGTATTGGGATGATATTCGATGTACACTAATCCCGATTGTTTAGTTGTATGTCAATCGATGGATTGACAGACTGTGTAAGCGTTAATTATTTGTATTTAATGCTTATGCAGTTGTATGGTGCACTCTAGATGATGGTTGATGATTTATCGTTGCTGTTGTATACATGTGTTGTAGGGAATCCATATAATAAACATTATAAGGTAATTGATTGGGCCTCATTCCAATTCAGAAAATAAATTCATGTGTTGAATAAAAGCCGTGTTGATTAGATTGACGCCATTTTAACGTGAACGATATTTATATCGATTTTATTCATTTTATAATGAACATCGAATGTGATTTCAAAATCTGATATTTTGAAATGAATTGAAATTCAAATTAAATTGAAAAGATTTGAAATTCGAATTATTTTGAAATGAATTGAAATTCGAATTAAATTGAAATAAACTGAAATTTGAATTAAATTGAAAAGAATTGAAATTCAAATTATATTGAAATAGAATTGAAATTGTTTTGAATTGAATTTAAAACATATTGAAATTGAACTGAAATCGATTTGATTTGAAACCGATCTGAACTGAAATGGATTTGAATTGAAATCGAGTTGAAATGAATTTAAAACGAATTTATATTGGAAAGATTCAATTTTGATTTGAATTTGAGATGGAAGTTGAAATCGTTTTGAAAACGAATTTAAAACAATTTATAAAATACGTTTTAAAAGGAAATCGACGAAATATATAATATTATATATATATAATGGCATGAATAGAATGCGTCGCGCTGCGGCAGTTAGCGAATTTTGACCATTAACTTCGAACAGATATTACGGGAGATCCGACCGTCGGATTCTCCTAAAACTAGAACCGTTAGGTTTGTATCGAAAAGAGCTTTCTAACGAATATTAGAGATTTGAAATCTAACGGTTGAATTTGGAATTATATCCAAATTAAATTTGGAAAAGGTCGTTGTAAGTGCAGTTCGATGGCCGTTGATGGAAATCGACTGTACAGGCCTTGATAAAATTATTAAAAATAGTAATAATATGTGTAAAATCATAGGAAATGATTTGTGAAGAATTGGGATGAAAAACTCCATATTTGAAAAGATAAAAATATACTTTTATCGAAATGAACTGGATTTGAACTAGAATAATAATTCATTTATTTTTAAAATAAATAAATTGGATTTGAAATGATTTTGAAAATAACCAGAATTTCCAATAATTGAATTGGAATGGATTTTAATCAAAATTGTCTTTGGAATATTTCGATGTTGGGTTTCGTGATTGTACATATATTGTTCTGGGAATTTGAAAGATATATTAATATCGTTATTTCCAATACGATATTTGTTGGTTGTAGAATTTGATATTGAATATAAGCCGATATATTTTCTATTCAGAGCCTTGTATTTAATATCAAATGTGATTTGGGTTTGTCGTGGATGGTGTCTTCATTAACACTGTCCTTAAACCCAGTTGAGAAAAAGATTAAATCTTTTTATTTGGATTTAATGAAGTATACAATTAAATAATATTTAATTGGAATTGAATTGAAATTGATTTTTGGGTTTATCGTGAACGGTGTTTTAAATAACATTTGTTCTTTAAGCCGATAATGGAATGTGATTTGGGTTGTCGTGAATGGTATCTTTAATAATACTGTTCTTAGACCCAACGGAGTTAAGAAAATCAGAAACTAACTGGAGAATAGTTAAGTTGAATAGTTTCTTGGGTATTGATCTGATGTTGGTTTCAGCCTTCGGGGCTAATATTTAGGGAACTGCCCTATTACTAATTTACGGTTAGGGACTGATTGAAATGTGATGTGATTTTGGGGTTTATCGTGAACAGTGTTTTAAAGGACATTGTTTCTTTAACCCAGTTAAAGATTAAAACCAAGTGGAGTTTTAATGAATCTTTAATTAGATTGAAATGATCGAGAATGGAGTATCACTAGTTTTGCTCCAAGCGATAGTTAAATCTTTAACTAGATTTGAACGTGAAATGGTAATTAACTTTACCGATAACACCGTGGTGTTAGATATGAAGCATTACCAGTTTTACTTCATGGGATGAATATGTTGGGATTGGGAAATAAAATAAATAATTACTTCGGTGTGGTTCGCTAATCCCGACTAGTTTGAAGTGATATTCAAAGGAAGATTAAAGAATAAATTTAAAAGAATTTATCTTTGATGAAATTAATGGGAACCTTTCCCTAAGAATGTGAAATTTAGAAACTAACTGTAGGTTAGCTAAGAAGAATGGTTTCCTAGGTATTGATCTGATGTTGGTTTCGGCCTTCGGGGTTAGTATTTGGGGAATTGTTCTCTTACTCTTTTACGGTTAGTGACTGATGAATTGGAATGAGGTGTATGTTGTGTTTGTGTAACACTTGTTTATTATATACGCGAGTTATTCAGAAAGACCGGGTTTATCCCATTCTGAATAACTGATTCGACGTGGTGTCGAGGATGAAGACGGTGGTTGAAGACTGGAAGTCTTCACGTCGTTTGGGTGATTACTGATGATCTTGATTGGGCCGTACACCCAAGAGGAGGGAATCAGTTAGTGGTCGTCCAGACGTACTTGGAGATCGATGGATATGCGAGGTACAAGGTACCTCCGGTTTCGTTCAGACCCAGAACGGACTTGTAAATGGACTGTGTGTCTGACATCGGATTTCATTCTGTGTGATTGATATCGGTTGCATAGCATGAATTGCCTGTGTGGCATGCCTAAGTGGCAATTGATCAAGGCTTCTGTTGAAAAGCAAAGTATTGTGGTTGATGATCAAAGCACGGCCTATGTGGCATAGCTTTGTGTAGCGTTGATTCGCGAGCCTCACACCCCGGTAGTGGACCAGAGACGGGAGAGGACCTCGGGGAGGACATGCGTTTCCTTTTAGCCAGAAGTGGCGTCAGTGGTTTTACACGCCCTGACGAGTTTGACTTATGTGGTTTTTGCTATTGCGAGGCGCCTCGGATTTATCGGTGACTATGTGAAGCCGATGAAGTCATTTGTTGACTCATTGACACCGCAAAGGGTGGGGAAACGTTGTGTTCAGGCATTTTAATCCACATCGGTGGACCAACCCTGACGATCCAAAGGTCACTCGAGCTTTGACCTGAGACACGGGCTACAGCGTCTCAAATCGGTAGTGGACTATCTTTTGCCTCGGTTCACAGATGCAAATCCAACTTCCAATACGTGACATGTGCGGTTTTGATTGTAGATCCTAGTATGGCGACACAGTGGGATGGGGCGCTTATGCCGTCTATGATTGATACTTATGATTTGAAATTGTTTTTATGCTATACACTTGTAGTAATAATAAAACATGAAATTTCACGTATCAAGCATTCTTGGCTATTATAAGGTAAAAACCCTATCCTCCAGCTTCCGTTGCATTATGTGATGGGACCTAGGTCTTATAATAGCTTCATTGTTCTTTATTTAGCATTGCGCTGTTGTTTTATGCACTGGTATTCTTGAGAGGAAACCCGTTCCGTGTTATACGGCATGGTCCCTTGATTTACCTAACTTTAAAATAAAGATTAATAACTGTTTTAGTTCTCACACCAGTCCCATGACTGACCTGGAGTTTATTGTTTTAATCTAAACTCTAGGTGCCCTTATTTTGACATGGGCAGCTAGTAGTTTTGGTTTTGCAGACTTATATTCACAGGATCCTGATTTACAGCTGGAACGATACTCGGAAAGCTCTGTATCCGTGTATTACTTCTAGTTGTATATTGTATTATTTTCCGTTGCTATGTAATGTATTGTAATATCTGATATTTTATAATGTGTAATATTGATTTATACTCTGTATATTCTTGTAATCTGATGGAATAGTTGTTATAAGCAATGAAATGTTCTTCTGTTTGCGTTCTGATTCGTCTTGTCCTCAAAGTAATTCGTTCTTTCTCTTCTCTACTGAGACCGGGGAAGTTCGGGTCGCTTCATTTGGTATCAAAGCTTTGGTTTACAACGCTCAGAGAACAAGACACGTTTGAACCAAATGAAAGAATTCATCAGAGATTGGATTAGTAATATCCAATGGGAATGACTAGTTAAAGATGGGATTAGTTGTATCCTAGAACGAGTGTGAAGAGTATATTTTTAAATCAAAAACAAATTTTGTTTTGAAAATTAAATTCAGTTATTCGTATTTGAATATTTATTTGTATTGATTTGGACAATCAAGTATATAGAGATTTTAGTATACGTCTGATCCACGTGTATTGAAGCCTCAAATATATTCGCTAGATATAGAATCTCACTCTAGTCGCCCGGGTCTGATTCTGACGATGGCGCGCTATCATCAGTGTTTATATTCGAGCGACGAAAGTGGGATTTCTATATATTTCCAATTGACTGGTGTGAGAACCAAAATTAGATAGGGCTTATTGTTGTGATTTGGCATCAAAAATCTGATTTTTGACTATATATCAAAATTATGAATTTGAAAAGCTAATCAACTAATTGATTGTTGGTCATGTTGTTTGATTATTGGTTGAGTAATTAAAATTTGAACCATATAGCCAATTTGAACCATATAGCCAATTTGAACCAAATAGTAAATTGTATTGAAAATTTATCGCATTTGCATGCATGTACATGTACTTACATTGAACAGCTCATAGCAAGGATGGTAGAGCAGAAGAATAAAATTGTTTGCCTGATAAATAGGTACATATTTACCATAATTTACTGTTTTGTTTGGGTGATGATGATTTTATGAGCCGATTGGCTAGCCGCTTGGCTTTTTCTTTTTCTTTTGGATTGAAGAAGGCCATGGGAGGCTATATGAAATATCCCGAAGTCCCCGGTGTAGGGGAGGTTATGGCGAAATTTTTCGAAAATTTAGGGTGTTAGCCAAATTTTTGAAAAATTTGAAAAGTTCTTAGAAACTGAAAAGTTGAAGAACTTAAGCCGTAATTAAAATAATGAAAGTTGAGTTGGTTTGTGAAACAACTCCCGGCTTCGTTACTTTTCGGGGACGAAAAGTTTTAATTGGGGGAGATTGTAATAACCCGGAAATCCGAGCCAATTTAAAATTTTTATTTTGGCAATTTTATTGAATTTTGAATATTTAAAATGAATTATTTTAAATAATAACGACGGAAAATTTATTTTCGACGAAGTTAAAATGAATAATTTATTTTAATTATATAACGAGCCTGAAATGGCGTGGTAGTTTGAAAATTCGATTTCGAATTTCAAATGAATATACAGAATTATTTTTAAGTCAGAATTGAGCGAAACAAGAAATATTTGAATCTGTTTAATCATATCTTTCTAACGGATGTAAGAAACTAAGATTTCACTTTAGAAGTTGAAAGATATGTCCGGTTTAAAATTCAGAAAAGTCGTTGTGGAATTTATATATATTTTAATATATATAAAGGCCTTTGAAAATGGAAATTTTGCAAACGACCTCGGTTTTTGTAACACCCCGTAATTCTATTAATATTAATATTCACAAATTAAAGAATAACTAATCCCAGATGTGAGAATTGTGGGAAATGGGTTGCGCCATTGTGTTCGTCTCGGAATTCTGGTCGAAACAGAGTCCGAGTTTGCGTGAATTGGACTTCGTATGAAGAAGTTATGGCCATCGGAAGTTTCAGAAAATTAAAAAACAGCTCGCAGGAAATTTAAAATTCAAACAGAAAGTGCATAAGCGGGCTGGGCGGGAAAATTCCCGCCCAGGCAGGTCGACTAGGGTGTTAGCCAAATTTTTGAAAAATTTGAAAAGTTCTTAGAAACTGAAAAGTTGAAGAACTTAAGCCGTAATTAAAATAATGAAAGTTGAGTTGGTTTGTGAAACAACTTCCGGCTTCGTTACTTTTCGGGGACGAAAAGTTTTAATTGGGGGAGATTGTAATAACCCGGAAATCCGAGCCAATTTAAAATTTTTATTTTGGCAATTTTATTGAATTTTGAATATTTAAAATGAATTATTTTAAATAATAACGACGGAAAATTTATTTTCGACGAAGTTAAAATGAATAATTTATTTTAATTATATAACGAGCCTGAAATGGCGTGGTAGTTTGAAAATTCGATTTCAAATTTCAAATGAATATACAGAATTATTTTTAAGTCGGAATTGAGCGAAACAAGAAATATTTGAATCTGTTTAATCATATCTTTCTAACGGATGTAAGAAACTAAGATTTCACTTTAGAAGTTGAAAGATATGTCCGGTTTAAAATTCAGAAAAGTCGTTGTGGAATTTATATATATTTTAATATATATAAAGGCCTTTGAAAATGGAAATTTTGCAAACGACCTCGGTTTTTGTAACACCCCGTAATTCTATTAATACTAATATTCACAAATTAAAGAATAACTAATCCCAGACGTGAGAATTGTGGGAAATGGGTTGCGCCATTGTGTTCGTCTCGGAATTCTGGTCGAAACAGAGTCCGAGTTTGCGTGAATTGGACTTCGTATGAAGAAGTTATGGCCATCGGAAGTTTCAGAAAATTAAAAAACAGCTCGCAGGAAATTTAAAATTCAAACAGAAAGTGCAGAAGCGGGCTGGGCGGGAAAATTCCCGCCCAGGCAGGTCGACTAGGGAGTCGACACTAGTGTCGACCTCCCCCCCCCCCCATGTCGACCTCCCCCCCTCCCCCCCCCCAAGGTCGACTATAGTGTCGACCAGGGTGTCGACCTGGTCAGTCGGCTAGGGTTTTGACTGAGCCCAGTTATGAGCTGCTGATGTGTCTTTAGGGCTGAGTTGGAAAATTAAATGGTTCAGGTTAGTTCTGAGTTGATCTGACAGTCTAAATAAACCCTAAACTCTATAAATACCTAGGTAGTCTCTCACCCTAATTCATATGAAAAATAGAATAGCTACCATCATACTGCCGCCATGGAACTCAGTCTAGCCGCAGCCAACTAAGAAGGAAGAAACGCTAATCAAATTCTAATTCTACTTAACTCTAAAGCAAATCAAGACTCTCTTTTCTTCTCTAATTGTGAGTATGATGATCTTAACAAGATTATTGTTAAACTAATTAGATTAGGTCACGAATGGATTATGAGTAGATGATGTGAATTGTCATATATGTTGTTGTAAACCTTATACTATCATGTATGTTGTAAATCCTATGTTATGTGATGATGATATCCTATATGTTGTAAATCATGCTATGATGATATTGTATTGGTTGAAATTTTCTATGCTATGTTGTGATGAATCATACATGTTATAAAGTCATGATGTTATTGTCTATGCTAGTTAGTTCATGTTAATCAAATCATATTGTTTGAGCTATGTTGATCTATATGACAAATCACATATGCAAGTGTAGATTGATTAGTAAAAGTTATGAACATATGCCATGACATCTAATATGACATCTAGAATTATGCTATGATATATGTGAAATTCTATGCTAGTTCACACCATCATTATGTTGCCTAAAACCCCATATGCAAGTTTATACATAAATTTGGGTTATGATCATATCATGTAAATTGTGCCATTTAATAAGTTGACACCTTTAGATCCTTAACATGTGTAGTTTATGCAAGTTTCACCCCTATTATGATTAGATTCATTTTAATTGTCTATATGTTGTGATAATTCATTTTTGTGCTATGAGTTACACTATTCGAGTCTAACGTATATTCTGCGTTGAATAAGCAAACGTATAAACGTGGGGTAGGGGTAATATTAAGGATTTAATATAAAGAAGTTGGGTTGCAATTGATATGATTTTGCATGCCATGAATGGATGGCCATAATTGAGTCAATTATGGACATCATTAAAAGTGGACTTAATTAATAATTTAATAGGGAATTATTAAAACTAGGGTAAAAGATTATAAGTGATAATCAATGCTTAGGACACGAGGTTGGACTCGTTTGTGACGTAAACCTGCCCGGACCCGCCCGGCAAATCCAGTGGTCACAAATGTCAGCCTAGTGTGAGAGGTCCTAGGCCTAAACTAAAGCAAAACAGTTGTAAAGACACGAGGTTAGACTCTTTTATGGTGTAAGACTGCCCGGACCCGCCCGGCAAATCCAGCTGCCATAAATGCCAGTCTAATGTGAGAGGTCTTTATGAGGTTATGGCCAGAATGAATTAAGAAATACTTAACAAGATAAACATGTAAAGTAGGACATGGGGGTTAAGTAGGTGCCTTGGGTGGCATGAAGAATCTAGTGGGTTCCCTTAGTGGTAGGTGAAATACGATTAGCAAGACTTAACCAAACACACATGTAAATGAACATGACTAAGAGGGTTAAGTGGGATATACTAGTGGTGACAAGCTTAGGTGGGTAGCTTGTGGGGGCCCATTTCAACCAGTATCCCAAATGTATCTTTGTGGGCTCGACCCAAGTCGAGGACGGGACACGCATGCTGGGTTTGTCTATAAGAGGCCAAAACGGGGAGCGGTGGCAACACAAGTCCAACGGGTTTCATATGCGTGTGTGGACCCGGGCTGGTAGGTAAGATGTTGTTGCATCGTGTAGGTATAAGCCGTGCATTCTAAAGTTGTATCGGGTTGCCACTTTAGGGGAGTGATACACCCCACTGTGGGGCCAGCACAGGTATCTACGAGTAGGGAGCCGATCAAAAGTGGGTAGTGGGGTACACCTAGTGGAGATAGGGGCAGACGGCACCTATGTAGTCAGCTAGGGGTACGCAAGGCTATTTATATAGTTTCTGTGTGAAGTAAGTGGGGTCAACCTTTAGGGTGACTGGTGCAGTGCAGTAATGTGCGGTGCAGTGTAGTAACTATTCGTTAGTAATTAGGTGTGCCTTTAACGTTATCTTTAACGTTATCTTAAACGTTGTCTTTATCTTCTCTTCCATACCTAATAGTTCATAGACATTTACTTGTCTTCCAGTTTATGCCTTAGTCTAGTTATTTTTATAATAGTATTGTTAGAATTATCAGACTCGCCAGACTTTATGTCTGACCCCCTCCGTTTCTATCCTTTTCCCCCTCCAGGTCCTCAGGTTGGGCCCAGCTCTAGTGGAGTTTGATTGGATTGCTTCATCTCTCTTTGGAAAGCTTGGACCGTTGAAGTAAAGTCCAGCTTGTTATCTTCTTTAATGGCTATCTGTGTAATGGGGTTATGTATTTTGTTTTTATGAAGATGGATATTGTACTTGACTCTGATTTATGGTTTTATGATGTAATAAACATGTTTAAATTCCGCTGCAATAAAATGAAGTTTTAGTTTCCAAGTACTACTTATTATCTGTCTTGTTGTAATTTTTCTGTTCTATATTCACTTAAAACCTCCATGGAAGTTAATGCATTCCCTTTGTGAGTGACATTATTGGACGTGGGGTGTTACACGTGGTATCAGAGCTTAAGGTTACCAGAACAGATAAAATTTTTAGAAAAACTATTTTTTTCTAAAGTATTTTTGGAAGAAGTGTTCTCAAAAACATGTTTTAATGAGTAATTTAAAGAGGAAAGTTTTCTAGAAAAACATAATCCCCAATAGCCATATCTTTATCTTTCGAATTCTACATTTTGAATCTTTCCTTTTTCGTTTCAGCATGGCTGAAGATCTTAACCTACCTGACGGTGTAACGATACTAGGATGGTATAGGAGGCTATTAGAGGCTAGGGCCGCTGCAGGTCCGGACAATGTTCCTCCACCACCAGTTGCACCCGTTCCTCCTCCTCCTCCTCCTCGTGTAGATACTTTTGCAAAGACGTGCAAGGAATTTAAGGCTATGGGTGGAAAACCCTTCCAAGGGTCAGAAACGTTTGTGGAAGCTAGAGATTGGCTTAGGGAGGTGGAAGAATTGCTAGAAATCTTTGAAGTAGAAGAAGGGAGGAGAGTCAAATTAGCAGCTTGGTTATTGAAGGGAGAGGCCTCGTTTTGGTAGGAGGTCACTAATGGGGAGCGTCCTGTTGATTCTTGGGCGGATTTCAGATGTAGGTTTGAGGCAAAGTTTCTCTCAAGGGCAGAAGAAAATCTATATATGGAAAGGTTCTTGACATTGAAGCAAGGAAGCTCATCAGTGAAAGAATATGTCAACAAATTTAATCAGTTGCAAGGTTTGGCTTGGATTTAGTGAACACGCCGGAGAAGAAGGCTCTGAGGTTCGTTAATGGATTGAATGAACCGTTGCAAGGGTTGGCTATGACCCACATCCCTATGGGGGCCACCGTTGAGAAGCTAGTAGACATGGCACTCATGCACGAGGAGAAAGGCACTAAAGCTGATAAGGCACCCGAGAAGAAAGGGGATCAGAAGAAACCACAATAGCAAAACAAGAAGGGTGGTAAAGACAATAACGGAAAGGGAAAGAAGAAATGCTTTAACTATGGGACACCAGGCCATCTCAGCAAGGATTGCCGAAAGAAAAAGAAGACTGGCTGTTTTCACTGTGGCGAAGCGGGACATCTAGTGAAGGACTGCCCAAAGAAGGGGCAGAGGGAAGGAGCTACCTCGGGAGGACAGGTGCAGGCTCTTATGGCACCAGGGCAGGCAAGGGGACAAGTTCAGGCTCTCGCGGTCCCACCGCTGCAAGAACGAGGTAGAACCATTTCTGTTGAAAGCTTAGTTTTTCTGTTTGACCATCATGTCCGTACCTTATTCGATTCGGGCGCATCGCATTCGTTTATCTCTACTTCATTAGTTGAATCACTGCACTTAAACACCAGTTTAGTAGAGGATCCCTTAGTTGTTTCGTATCCAATTGGGGGCTCAGCTTATTTGTCCATGATGTGTTTGGATTTGAAAATTTCTATACTTAGCGTTGAGCTTAGATGTGATGCTTATGTGTTGGGCTTCACGGGCTAAGGGCTAATTTTAGGAATGGATTGGTTATCCAGAAATGGGGCCATTCTTGATTGTGAGAGGAGAGTAGTTAGGCTCATGACTCGCCTTGGCAACACTCTCGAAATCTTTTGTAATCCCATAAATTCCGTTATGCTAAGTTATTTAGAATCGCTTGACGCGTCTGAGGAAAATCTACAATCTGTTAGAGTGGTCCGACAATACTCGGATGTGTTTGAGGAGGTGAAGGGCTTACCTCCGAAGCGGGAGATACATTTTCGGATATATCTTGTGGATAATGCGAAACCAGTATCTTTTCCAGTACGCCACATGGCTCCACGTGAAAGGAGGGAACTCGATAAGCAAGTAAAGGAATTGCTTGAGAAGGGGTTCAAAAGACGAAGTATATCGGAGTGGGGTGCTCCAGTAGTATTTGCCACGAAGGTGGATAGGTCCCTTAGACTTTGTGTGGATTATAGAGAACTTAATAAGCTTACTAAGAAGAACAGACACCCACTGCCGAGGATTGACGATCTCTTCGATCAGTTAGTTGGCGCCTCAGTGTTTTCGCAGCTGGACTTAGCCACTGGTTTCCATCAGTTGAGGGTGGCTGAGGATAGCATAGGCAATACTGCCTTTAGGACTCCGGACGGTTTCTATGAATGGCTAGTGATGCCCTTCAGTTTGACAAACGCCCCTGCATACTTTGTTGGTTTGATGAGTAGGGTGTTTAGGGAGTACCTTAACAAATTCGTGGTTGTCTTTGTAGATGACATCTTGGTCTTTTCTAAGGATGAAGAAAAGCATGCCCTACATCTTAGGGAACTGTTGGAGACCCTACGAGCGCATAATCTTAAAGCTAAATTTTCTAAGTGTCACTTCTGGAGGAAGGAAGTACGATTCCTAGGGCACGTGGTTTCCAAAGAAGGGATAACTGTGGATCCCGCGATGGTGGTGGCCATCCAAGATTGGAAGGTCCCTAAAAATGCAACCGAAGTAAGAAGTTTCTTGGGGTTGGCTGGCTACTATAGGAAGTTTATCAAAGACTTCGCAAAAATATCAGCTCCATTGACACGCCTGACGAAGAAGAACCTAGTTTTCACATAGGACGTAGATTGTGATGATGCGGTCCAACGATTGAAAAGAGCTTTGACTTCAGCCCCAGTCTTAGTATTGCCAGACGGGAGTAAGTCGTTTACTGTTTATACTGACGCTTGTGGGACAGGACTAGGCGCAGTCCTAATGCAAGAGGGCAGGGTAATAGCCTATGGTGGAAGGCAGTTGAGAGCGCATGAGAAAAATTACCCTACACATGACCTAGAGTTGGCCGCTATTGTTTTCGCGCTTAAGTCTTGGCGTCATTATCTTCTTGGCGAGAAATTTGAATTATTCACTGACCACAAATCGTTAAAATACTTATTCTCTCAAAAGGACTTGAACTTAAGGCAGCAAAGGTGGATGGAGTTCTTAGCGTCCTACGACTTCGAGATAGCATATACCCCTGGCAAGGGTAACGTGGTGGCAGATGCCTTAAGTAGAAAAAGATTATCCTTAAGTCCTTTGTTTGTTGAGCGGCGAAGCTTAGAATTCATTTCGATGTTTGACTTTAGACCTTCCGTTGACTTTGTACCCGGTTTGCTAGCATCCTTGGTGGTCAGACCTACACTTTTGGGACAGATTGGCGAGGCACAGCGAGACGACCCGCAGTTGGTTGAGTTAGTAGAAAAGCTCAAAGGAGGGGAGTCATCAAGCCATCTCCGTAGGTATACCCTAGATTATAAGGGTTGGTTACGTAGGGATAATAGACTTTGTGTACCTCGAGACGAAGGTTTGAGGAAGGCTATTCTTGATGAAGCACATCGTTCAAAGATGACCATTCATCCCGGCGGGGACAAGATGTACAAAGATATGAAGCGAGTTTAATTTTGGGCCGGCATGAAGAAAGATGTGGCCGAGTATGTCGCTAGATGCTTGGTGTGCCAACAAGTAAAAGCGGAGCAAAAGAAACCCGGTGGGTTGCTTCACCCATTGGATGTTCCACTATTGAAATGGGAAAGCGTCTCAATGGACTTTGTGGACGGATTACCGCGATCGAGGAAGGGTAATACGGGGATTTGGGTTATAGTAGATAGGCTTACTAAAAGCGCCCATTTCATTCCCATGAAGAGTAAGAGGACTGCTCCGTTGTTAGCTTCTGTATACGTCTGAGAAATAGTTCGTTTGCACGGTGTTCCTTCTAGCATAGTGAGTGACCGTAATCCTATTTTCACTAGCGAATTTTCGAGAAGCTTACAAGAGGCGGTAGGGACTCAGTTATGTTTGAGCACCGCATATCATCCTCAGACGGACGGCCAGACCGAGAGGGTGAATCGCATTCTATAGGATCTTCTGAGGCAATGTATCCTAGACTTTGGGGGTGCATGGGAAGAGCATCTTCCATTGGTAGAGTTCGCATATAATAATAGCTTTCAGTCCAGCATTGGCATGGCACCTTTCGAAGCTCTTTATGGACGACCTTGTCGTTCACCTACATGTTGGTGGGAATCTATGGATAAGATCTTACTTGGGCCCGATATGATTAAGGAGACTTCAGAGAAGATCGACTTGATTCGAAGGAGGATGAAAGCAGCGCAAGATAGGCAGAAATCTTATGCGGATAAGAGGAGGACAGATCTTGAGTTTGACGTTGGGGACATGGTCTTTATCAAAGTGTCTCCATTACGGAACATTGTTCGCTTTGGATCCATTGGGAAATTAGCACCAAGGTTCGTAGGGCCGTTTCCTATTAAGGAAAGGATTGGACAGATGGCGTATAGAGTGGAGTTGCCCGAGAGACTTAGTGGTGTACACGACGTATTCCATGTGTCACATTTGAGGAAGTGCTTGCACGAGACCGCGGAGGTGGTAGAGCCGAGCTTGCTTAGAGAGGTGGAGATAGAGCGTGATGCGAGGATTCGACGAGCTCCTACGCGCATTCTTGGGTCAGAGATCAAGAAGCTGAGGAATCGAGAGGTCAGACTAGTCAAAGTACAATGGGGAGATGATGAGAGCAACGCTACTTGGGTGATAGAAGAGAAGATGCGTTCACGATACCCTTTTCTTTTTGAGGGTATGTCCTTTAATTTCTCCTTTATTGCTTATCTTGTACTTATCTTACCTTTAGAGTATCCTCTCGCTAGTATTCTTGACCTTTAGTTAGGACAATCCTATGGTTGAAACATGTGTTTGAGACATGTTATGTATGATGGATGCAAAGTGGATGCAAGTGTTTGCTAGTGGTTGCTCGTGGACGCATATACACACACTATTAGGCACTAGATCGGCTCAGTCACTTCATATTGCATATTGCATATAAATGGATGTATTTAGTAAAATGGATGTATGATGATTGTTTATCATATGGATGCTGCATTCAAATGATGTTTATGCACGCATGTAGAAATAATATGTAGCATTAGGGAACTTTTGCATACATAATGGATGCATGGCACTGTCATGATTTGCATTAAGGAGGTCAACTGAATCAGTGGACCGCCTGATTTTGCATTAGATATTGACATATACACACACTGTGCATTTAAACATGAAAGCATTAGAAGTCTATAAGGACAATGGATGCCTGTGTTTGATGGTTGAGTAGATGGACGATTGGATGTTAGGATATACATTCTTCTCAAGTTGAAGATTTCGGGGTCGAAATCCTTTAAGGGGGGAGAATGTAACACCCCGTAATTCTGTTAATATTAATATTCACAAATTAAAGAATAAATAATCTCATACGTGAGAATTGTGGGAAACGGGTTGCGCCATTGTGTTCGTCTCGGAATTCTGGTCGAAATAGAGTCCGAGTTTGCGTGAATTGGACTTCGTATGAAGAAGTTATGGCCATCGGAATTTTCAGAAAATTCAAAACAGCTCGCAGGAAATTTAAAATTCAAACAGAAAGTGCAGAAGCGGGCTGGGTGGGAAAATTCCCGCCCAGACAGGTCGACTGGGGAGTCGACACTAGTGTCGACCTCCCCCCCAGGTCGACTACCATGTCGACCTCCCCCCCCCCCCCAGGTCGACTATAGTGTCGACCTGGGTGTCGACCTGGCCAGTCGGCTAGGGTTTTGACTGAGCCCAGTTCTGAGCTGCTGATGTGTCTTTAGGGCTGAGTTGGCAAATTAAACGGTTCAGGTTAGTTCTGAGTTGATCTGACGGTCTAAATAAACCCTAAACTATACAAATACCTAGGTAGTCTCTCACCCTAATTCATATGAAAAATAGAATAGCTACCATCATACTGCCGCCATGGAACTCAGTCTAGCCGCCGCCAACTAAGAAGGAAGAAACGCTAATCAAATTCTAATTCTACTCAACTCTAAAGAAAATCAAGACTCTCTTTTCTTCTCTAATTGTGAGTATGATGATCTTAACAAGATTATTGTTAAACTAATTAGATTAGGTCACGAATGGATTATGAGTAGATGATGTGGATTGTCATATATGTTGTTGTAAATCTTATACCATCATGTATGTTGTAAATCCTAGGTTATGTGATGATGATATCCTATATGTTGTAAATCATGCTATGATGGTATTGTATTGGTTGAAATTTTCTATGCTAAGTTGTGATGAATCATACATGTTATAAAATCATGATGTTATTGTCTATGCTAGTTAGTTCATGTTAATCAAATCACATTGTTTGAGCTATGTTGATCTATATGACAAATCACATATGCAAGTGTAGATTGATTAGTAAAAGTTATGAACATATGCCATGACATCTATTATGACATCTAGAATTATGCTATGGCATATGTGAAATTCTATGCTAGTTCACACCATCATTATGTTGCCTAAAACCCCATATGCAAGTTTATACATAAATTTGGGTTATGATCATATCTTGTAAATTGTGCCATTTAACAAGTTGAAACCTTTAGATCCTTAACATGTGTAGTTTATGCAAGTTTCACCCCTATTATGATTAGATTCATTTTAATTGTCTATATGTTGTGATAATTCATTTTTGTGCTATGAGTTAGACTATTCGAGTCTAACGTATATTCTGCGTTGAATAAGCGAACGTATAAACGTGGGGTAGGGGTAATATTAAGGATTTAATATAAAGAAGTTGGGGTGCAATTGATATGATTTTGCATGCCATGAATGGATGGCCATAATTGAGTCAATTATGGACATCATTAAAAGTGGACTTAATTAATAATTTGAATAGGGAATTACTAAAACTGGGGTAAAAGATTATAAGTGATAATCACTGCTTAGGACACGAGGTTGGACTCGTTTGTGACGTAAACCTGCCCGGACCCGCCCGGCAAATCCAGTGGTCACAAATGTCAGCCCAATGTGAGAGGTCCTAGGCCTAAACTAAAGCATAACAGTTGTAAAGACACGAGGTTAGACTCTTTTATGGTGTAAGACAGCCCGGACCCGCCCGGCAAATCCGGCTACCATAAATGCCAGTCTAATGTCAGAGGTCTTTATGAGGTTATGGCCTGAATGAATTAAGAAATACTTAACCAGATAAACATGTAAAGTGGGACATGGGGGTTAAGTAGGTGCCTTGGGTGGCATGAGGAATCTAGTGGGTGCCCTTAGTGGCAGGTGAAATACGATTAGCAAGACTTAACCAAACACACATGTAAATGAACATGACTAAGAGGGTTAAGTGGGATATACTAGCGGTGACAAGCTTAGGTGGGTAGCTTGTGGGGACCCATTTCAACCAGTATCCCAAACGTATCTTTGTGGGCTCGACCCAAGTCGAGGACGGGACACGCATGCTGGGTTTGACTATAAGGGGCCAAAACGGGGAGCGGTGGCAACGCAAGTCCAACGGGTTTCATATGCGTGTGTGGACCCGGGCTGGTAGGTAAGACGTTGTTGCATCGTGTAGGTATAAGCCGTGCATTCTAAAGTTGTATCGGGTTGCCACTTTAGGGGAGTGATACACCCCACTATGGGGCCAGCACGGGTATCTACGAGTAGGGAGCCGATCGAAAGTGGGTAGTGGGGTACACCTAGTGGAGATAGGGGCAGACGACACCTATGTAGTCAGCTAGGGGTACGCAAGGCTATTTATATAGTTTCTGTGTGAAGCAAGTGGGGTCAACCTTTAGGGTGACTGGTGCGGTGCAGTGTAGTAATGTGCGGTGCAGTGTAGTAACTATTCGTTAGTAATTAGGTGTGCCTTTAACGTTATTTTTAACGTTATCTTAAACGTTGTCTTTATCTGCTCTTCCATACCTAATAGTTCATAGACATTTAGTTGTCTTCCAGCTTATGCCTCAGTCTAGTTATTTTGATAATAGTATTGTTAGAATTATCATACTCGCCAGACTTTATGTCTGACCCCCTCCATTTCTATCCTTTTTCCCCCTCCAGGTCCTCAGATTGGGCCCAGCTCTAGTGGAGTTTGATTGGATTGCTTCATCTCTCTTTGGAAAGCTTGGACCGTTGAAGTAAAGTCCAGCTTGTTATCTTCTTTAATGGCTATCTGTGTAATGGGGTTATGTATTTTGTTTTTATGAAGATGGATATTGTACTTGACTCTGATTTATGGTTTTATGATGTAATAAACATGTTTAAATTCCACCGCAATAAAATGAAGTTTTAGTTTCCAAGTACTACTTATTATCTGTCTTGTTGTAATTTTTCTGTTCTATATTCACTTAAAACCTCCATGGAAGTTAATGCATTCCCTTTGTGAGTGACATTAATGGACGTACGGTGTTACAGTTTTCAACGAAACCACTTTTGTTGGATCCGTGATGTCAATTTATGGCTAAATTTTAAAATTCGTAATTTTCTGAATCAATATGTGAGCGTGGCAAAGGAAAACGCGTTTGACCAGTTTCAGTTGATCTTAATCGACTGGAAAATGGCCATTTTCCAAACAGTCTCAGAATTCGATGAAATTAGTTTTGTTAGGACCGTATCATCAATACGAAGCTAGAAAATATTTTTGGGAATTTTTAAAGTTCGTATGTGGCCCCAGTAAATTGAAATACGCGTTCAAATTCAATATATAGATTTATATTTTGATTTGGACGAAAACTAATCGTAACGGTCGAATTGGCTTACGCAACATATCGTATTTTGTTCAGAATGGGGGTAATTAGCAAGGGATGACAGTCATTGGGTTCGATTTGGATTTCAAATGAAAAAGTAACCTTTTAAAAATTAAATTCAATTAAATATATATAATATAACTTTGGTCAACCCTTTTCTCTCCCTTACCCCCCACCCCGTCGTTACTTTCAGAAGAGAAAACCAAAAAAAAGGGAAAACGATCGAAGGACCGGGCTCCTCCTCCAGCCTTCCACCGCCACCGCGCCCTTCGCTGGAGACCCCCTCCCTCGGCCCACCGCTCCTCCGCACAACCCCCTCCTTCTACCTCGACCTCCTCCTCCTTCAACTCACCCGAAACCCCCACACCCAAAATCGAGCCCCACCCGAAACCCTAGGACGCCGCTGGCCATCAGCAAACCCCCCTCCAACGGCCCTCTCTCTCCTCTCCACCCTCTTCTCCCTACGGTGAAAGCCAAGCCCAATCTCCAATTCGAAAACCCCCAGCCCCGCCGTTTCCACCCCCCTGCTCTGAGCCTACCACCGTCGGCTAACAGCCTCCTCGACCATCGCGACGCCATTGACCATCCCCCAAGCTGTAAGTTTTTATTATTTGTTTAATTTATTTATTTATTTATTTTTCTTTCTTCCTTTTTCTTTCTTCTTCTCTCCTTTTAGGTATATATAAAAACTGATGTCGATTAGTTATTAAAACTGAAATTAGAGTTGTTTTTGAAAATATTTATACATCGTATTAAAAGTTATGATTTTATTTATATAAACAACAAAATAAGAAAGTCATGATTTTTTAAAATAAAACGACATGATTTTTTTTATCACAAAGATGAGATTTTTAGTTTAGAAAAATTCGATTCTTAGTTTGAAGAAAAACCAATTTTTAGGTAAGAAAAATATAATCTTGTTATGAAATGGTTTAGAAGACAAATATGATTTTGATATAAATAATCTTAGAGATAAAGAATAGATTTTTATTTAGAAATAGAAAAGAATGGATTTTTATATATGAAAAGATTTCATTTTTAGTTAGAAGAAAGATTTGGTTTTGAAATGAATAAAGATTTGATTTTTAATATATATAAAGATGAGATCTTTATAGATGTAGCAATATAAAGATACGGCATTTATATGAAAGATTTTGAGATAAAAATATAATTTTTATTATGAATAGCAAGTTAAAAATAGAATTTTTATCTATATAGTAGCGGTGTAAAAATAGAATTTTTATCTATATAGTAGCGGTATAAAAATGTGATTTTTATCCATATAAAGTGATTATAAAAATGTGATTTTTATATATGTAGTGGCTACAGTCAACGAAAGCGATAAAAGGCGAGTGGCGAAGATTTCTTACATATGAAGAGTCGTGGCGCTTGGTTTAGCTAGTCGGTGAGAACTCCTCACTTTTATTTTAATTTCTAGTTGAAATATATACTAGGATGCAGACGGTGCTTAGTAGCACCCAACACCCATCGTCCACAGACCATGGATGACTTGTTTGTTTGGTTGTTATGTTGTGAAATTTGATTGTGTGATTTGGAATGAAATAAAATATTTTATAGTGGAAAATATTTTATAGTTAAAAATATAATTTTTAACGTGTATATAAAATAACTAATTATAAACAAATTGGAGGTATGTTTATATACACTGATTTGATTGATATTGATTGGGACGATAAATTTTACACATCGCCCAACTGCACAAATAAAATATGTGTTTGTTGATTTGAAACACCACACGGGTATTGGGATGATATTCGACGTACACTAATCCCGATTGTTTAGTTGTATGTCAGTCGATGGATTGACAGACTATGTAAGCCTTAATTATTTGTATTTAATGCTTATGCATTTGTGTGGTGCACTCTGGATGATGGTTGATGATTTATCGTTTCTGTTATATTCATGTGTTGTAGGGAATCCATATAATAAACATTATATTGTAATTGATTGGGCCTCATTCCAATTCAAAAAATAAATTCATGTGTTGAATTGAAAATATTCATGTGTTGAATAAAAGTCATGTTGATTAGATTGACGCCATTTTGACATGAACGATATTTATATCGATTTTATTCATTTTATAATGAAAATCGAAAGTGATTTCAAAATCTGATATTTTGAAATGAATTGAAATTCGAATTAAATTGAAAAGAATTGAAATTCGAATTATTTTGAAATGAATTGAAATTCGAATTAAATTGAAATAAATTGAAATAAATTGGAATTCGAATTAAATTGAAAAGAATTGAAATTCGAATTAGATTGAAATAGAATTTAAATCGTTTTGAATTGAATTTAAAACGTATTGAAATTGAACTGAAATCGATTTGAATTGAAACCGATTTGAACTGAAATGGATTTGAATTGAAATCGAGTTGAAATGAATTTAAAACGAATTTATATTGGAAAGATTCAATTTTGATTTGAATTTGAGATGGAAGTTGAAATCGTTTTGAAAATGAATTTAAAACAATTTATAAAATACGTGTAAAAAGGAAATCGACGAAATATATATAATATATATATAATGGCCTGAATAGAACGCGGCGCGCTGCGGCAGTTCGCGAATTTCGACCATTGACTTCGAACGGATATTACGGGAGACCCGACCGTCGGATTCTCCTAAAACCGGAACCGTTGGGTTCGTATCGAAAAGGGCTTTCTAAAGAATATTAGAGATTTGAAATCTAATGGTTGGATTTGGAATTATGTCCAAATCAAATTTGAAAAGGTCGCTATAAGTGCAGTTCGATGGTCGTTGATGGAAATCGACTGTACGGGCCTTGATAAAATTATTAAAAATAGTAATAATTTGTGTAAAATAATAAGAAATGATTTGTGAAGAATTGGGATGAAACACTCCATATTTGAAAAGATAAAAATAGACTTTTATCAAAATGAACTAGATTTGAACTAGAATAATAATTCATTTATTTTTAAAATAAATAAATTGGATTTGAAATGGTTTTGAAAATAACCAGAATTTCCAATAATTGAATTGAAATGGATTTGAATCGAAATTGTCTTTGGAATATTTCGATGTTGGATTTCGTGATTGTACAGATATTGTTATGGGAATTTGAAATATATATTAATATTGTTATTTCCAATACGATATTTGTTGGTCATAGAATTTGATATTGAATATAAGCCGATATATTTTCTATTCAGAGCCTTGTATTTAATATCAAATGTGATTTGGGTTTGTCGTGGATGGTGTCTTCATTAACACTGTCCTTAAACCCAGTTGAGAAAAAGATTAAATCTTTTTATTTGGATTTAATGAAGTATAAAATTAAATAATATTTAATTGGAATAGAATTGAAATTGATTTTTGGGTTTATCGTGAATAGTGTTTTAAATAACATTTGTTCTTTAACCCGATAACCAATGGAATGTGATTCGGGTTGTCGCGAATGGTATCTTTAATAATACTGTTCTTAGACCCAACGGAGTTAAGAAAACCAGAAACTAACCGGAGATTAGTTAAGTTGAATAGTTTCTTGGGTATTGATCTGATATTGGTTTCAGCCTTTGGGGTTAATATTTAGGGAGCTGTCCTCTTACTAATTTACGGTTAAGGACTGATTGAAATGTGATGTGATTTTGGGGTTTATCGTGAACCGTGTTTTAAAGGACATCAGTTCTTTAACCCAGTTAAAGATTAAAACTAAGTGGAGTTTTAATGAATCTTTAATTAGATTGAAATGATCGAGAATGGAGTATCACCAGTTTTGCTCCAAGCAATAATTAAATATTTAACTAGATTTGAACGTGAAATGGTAATTAACTTTACCGATAACACCGTGGTGTTAGATATGAAGTATTACCAGTTTTACTTCATGGGATGAATAGGTTGGGATTGGGAAATAAAATAAATAATTACTTTGGTGTGGTTCGCTAATCCCGACTAGTTTGAAGTGATATTCAAAGGAAGATTAAAAAATAAATTTAAAAGAATTTATCTTTGATAAAATTAATGGGAACCTTTCCCTAAGAATGTGAAATTTAGAAACTAACTGTAGGTTAGCTAAGAAGAATGGTTTCTTGGGTATTGATCTGATGTTGGTTTCGGCCTTCGGGGTTAGTATTTGGGGAATTGTTCTCTTACTAATTTACGGTTAGTGACCGACGAATTGGAAAGAGGCGTATGTTGTGTTTGTGTAACACTTGTTTATTATATACGCGAGTTATTCAGAAAGACCGAGTTTATCTCATTCTGAATAACTGATTCGACGTGGTGTCGAGGATGAAGACGGTGGTCGAAGGCCGGAATTCTTCACGTCGTTTGGGTGATTACTGATGATCTTGATTGGGCCGTACACCCAAGAGGAGGGAATCAGTTAGTGGTCGTCCAGACGTACATGGAGATCGATGGATATGCGAGGTACAAGGTGCCTCCGATTTCGTTCAGACTCAGAACGGACTTGTAAATGGACTGTGTGTCTGACATCGGATTTCATTCTGTGTGATTGATATTGGTTGCATAGCGTGAATTGCCTGTGTGGCATGCCTAAGTGGCAATTTATCAAGGCTTCTGTTGAAAAGCAAAGTATTGTGGTTGTTGATTAAAGCACGGCCTGTGTGGCATAGCTTTGTGTAGCGTTGATTCGCGAGCCTCATACCTCGGTAGTGGACCAGAAACGGGAGAGGACTGCAGGGAAAAACCAATCTAATCGAAACCCTAGTTACAACAATTTAAACGATTTAAATCATGGATTGTAACACCCCACGTCCATTAATGTCACTCACAAAGGGAATGCATTAACTTCCATGGAGGTTTTAAGTGAATATAGAACAGAAAAATTACAACAAGACAGATAATAAGTAGTACTTGGAAATCTAAAACTTTATTTCATTGCAGCGGAAATTAAATATGTTTGTTACATCATAAAACCATAAATCAGAGTCAAGTACAATATCCATCTTGATAATACAAAATACATAATCCCATTACATAAATAGCCATTAAAGAAGATAACAAGCTGGACTTTACTTCAGCGGTCCAAGCTTTCCAAAAGAGAGAATAAGCAATTCAATCAGACTCCACTAGAGCTGGGTCCACCCAGAGGACCTGGAGGGGGAAAAAGATAGAAATAGAGGGGGTCAGACATAAAGTCTGGCGAGTATGATAATTCTAACAACACTATTATCAAAATAACTAGACTAAGGCATAAGCTGGAAAACAAGGAAATGTCCATGAACTATTGGGTATGGAAGAGCAGATAAAGATAACGTTAAAGGCACATCTAACTACTAACGAATAATTACTACATTGCACCACACCAGTCACCCTAAAGGTTGATCCCACTCACCGAACTTAGAAATTATATAAATAGCTTTGTGTACCCCTAGCTGACTACATAGGTGCCGCCTGCCCCTATCTCCGCTAGGTGTACTCCACTACCCACTTTCGATCGGCTCGCTACTCGTAGATACCTGTGCTGGTCCCACATTGTGGTGTATCACTCCCCTAAAGTGGCAACCCGATACAATTTGAGGATGCACGGCTTATACCTACACGATGCAACAACGTCTTACCTACCGGCCTGGGTCCACACACGCATATGAAACCCGTTGGACTTGCGTTGCCACCGCTAACCCGTTTGGCCTCTTATAGTCAAGCCCAGTATGCGTGTCCCGTCCTCGACTTGGGTCGAGCCCTCAAAGATACGTTTGGGTTACTGGTTGAAATGGGCCCCCAATTACTTACCACAAGCTATCCACATAAGCTTGTCCCCACTAGTATATCCCACTTAACCCTCTTCTTAGTCATGTTCATTTACATGTGTGTTTGGTTAAGTCTTACTAATCGTATTTCAAATCCCACTAAAGGCACTCACTAGATTCCTCATGCCACCCAAGGCACCTACTTAACCCCCATGTCCCACCTTACATGTTTATCTGGTTAAGTATTTCTTAATTCATTCAGGCCATAACCTCATAAAGACCTCTCACATTAGACTGGCATTTATGGAAGCTGGATTTGCCGGGTGCGTCCGGGCAGTCTTACACCATAAAAGAGTCTAACCTCGTGTCTTTACAACTGTTATGCTTTAATTTGGGCCTAGGACCTCTCACATTGGGCTGACATTTGTGACTACTGGATTTGCCGGTCGGGTCCGGGCAGGTTTACGTCACAAACGAGTCCAACCTCGTGTCCTAAGCATTGATTATTACTTATAATCTTTTACCCCGGTTTTAAATATATCACTATTCAAATTATTAATTAATTCCAATTTTAACAATGTCCATAATTGACTCAATTATAGCCATCCATTTATGGCATGCAAAATCATATCAATTGCACCCCAATTTCTTAATATTAAATCCTTAATATTACCCCTACCCCACATTATACGTTCGCTTATTCAACGCAAAATATACGTTAGAGTCGAATAGTCTAACTCATAGCACAAAGATAATTTATCACAACATATAGACAAATAAAATAGATCTAATCATAATAGGGGTGAAACTTGCATAAAACTACACATGTCATGGATCTAAAGGTGTCAACTTGTTTGGTAAAATGTCACAACTTACATAATATGATCATAACCCAAGTTCATGTATAAACTTGCATATGTGGTTTATGCGACATAATGATGGTGTGAACTAGCATCTAACACGTAGAACTCACACATGTCATAGCATAATTCTAGATCTAAATAGACGTCATAATTCTAGATCTAAATAGATGTCATACAATATGTGAGATTATACATACTAATAAATCTAAACTTGCATAGGTACATGTGATTTAACATGTGAATCATCATAGCCCAAATATATATAATCAACATCATGACTTTGTAACATCGCAACATAGCATAGAAACTTGCAACATATATAATATCATCATAGCATGATTTACAACGTATAGGATATCATCATCACATAACATAGGATTTACAACATACATGGTAGCATAAGGTTTACGACAACATATATGACAATTCACATCATTTTCTTATGATCCATATCACATCTTAATCTAATTAGTTTGCTAATAATCTTATTAAGATCATCAAACTCACAATTAGAAAAGAAAGAGAGTCTTGATTTGCTTTAGAGTTGAGTAGAATTAGAGTTTTGATTAGCTTTCTTCCTTCTTAGTTGGCGGCGGCTACATTGAGTTCCATGGCGATGGCATGACGGCGGCTATTCTATTTTTCATGTGATTTTAGAGTGAGAGACTACCTAGGTATATATAGAGTTTAGGATTTATTTAGACCGTCAGATCAACTCAGAACTAACCTGAACTGTTTAATTAGCCAACTCAGCCCTAAAGACACATCAGCAGCTCAAGATTGGGCTCTGCCAAAACTTGGCCGACTGGACCAGGTCGACACCCAAGTCGACTGCGCAGTCGACCTGGTCCTGGGGGTGCCGACTGCCTAGTCGACTCCCCAGTCGACCTGGGGTGCTGGGCGGGAGATTTCCCGCCTGGCCTGTTTGACATCGAATTTTGAATTTTGAATTTTCTGAAACTTCCGATGGCCATATCTCCTTCATACGAAGTCCAAATCACGCAAACTTGGACTCTATTTCAACCAGAATTCCGAGACGAACACAATGGCTCAACCCGTTTCCCACAATTCTCACGTCTGAGATTAGTTATTCTTTAATTTGTGAATATTAATATTAACAGAATTACGGGGTGTTACATGGATCTATGCGAATTAAGTAAATCGAAATTGGTTTTAATTAAGAACAATACCTGTGCGATGTCGAACCCTTTAAATCAGATTGATCTCGAATTCAAAAGGAGAAAAGATGGAGTATCGAATCAACGAACACGACAAGCGCCGAGTCTCTACAAGTATCCACCAGAACGTTTTTCCTTGATGTCAATCAAATTAAATTATGAAAATGAAAGGGCTTTGCTAGCCGCCATTTCATTCTAGGGTTTTTGAAAGGTAACGCATTTTTTTTTGGTTTGATCTTATCTTTTTATAACCTAGGGTTCAAGCCATCATTTTAAAGGAATATATGTGTGATGACCCCAAACTTCCGTAGATCGAAAGTAAGGATGATCATTTTTGGAATACAACATATTTACAACAAAAACAGATCTCAGATAATTAACATAACACATAAACCATAGCAGCAGAAATAAATGTCATCAACATTACAGCAGAACATCAGAGTATGCAGTTTTACAGGATCCACTTAGCATAATAGAAGTCTTAACAAAAGAGAAACAAGTCTCAAATGAAAGGAAATAAGTTTCAAATCCCATTACATACATCAAAAGCAAAAGATAGAAAAATGTCTCAAAAGCAGAATAAAAGATGGAGAAAAGGTCTTCTTCTTCTTCCTCCCAAAGCAAGCTCCCACCAGAAAGTATCTCCTAGAAAACTTGTCAATTGGCTGCCTGTGTGGAAAGAGGGCACCCGAGTTTGCAAAAGTGAAACAAACTACGAGTCAGTCATGGGACTGGTGTGAGAATTCTTAACTAAATTAACTATCAAGATGGCGAATCTCAGGACCACGCCGCTAACGCGGAACGGGTTTACTCCATTGGATTGCCGGTGCAATATTTTATAAAGTTTATATAAAACAGCGAAATGACCTTTGAAAAATGAAATCATCATAAGACTCAAGTCCTATCACACAATGCAACGCACACAGGAGGATAGAGTTTTCCCTTATGATGATCAAACATGCTTAATACGTGAAAAGTAATGTTTTGATATTATCATTAGTGTTAAAACAGTATTAAAATACTTCAAAATACATATATCAATCATAGACGGCATAGGTACCATATACTATGTCACCGTATATAAGTTTACAATCAAAACCGAAATGTTGTCGTATTGGGAATTGGTTTTCTGTCATGAAATCGAGGCTAGGGACCGTCCTCTTCCAATTCGAGATACTCTAGCAAATGCCTCAGGATCCCCTGCAGTGAACCCTTGGATGCGGTAGGGCCGGTCCCTACCTAACGGTAGTGGATTAGTTATGCCTGAACACACGTTTCCCGGTCCCTTTGGACCTATTATATGACCACTTCCGATCTATAAAAACCCGAGGTACCTCAATCCAAAATCCACATAAGTAAAATGTCGGGCCGTGTCAAAACCCAAGCACCACTCCTAGCTAGAAAGAAACGTGTGCACTCCCTACGGTCCATATCCCGTTTTTGACTCATACCGGGGTGTGAGGCTCGCGAAGTCATGATATACACAAAGCTATGCCTAACCAGGCTATGCTTTGATCATCAGCCACAAGGCCTGCTTTTCAATAAAGCCTTGATCATTGCATCTTGGCGTGCCACATTGACAATTCAACGCCATGCGATCAATAACCATCACTACGTATCAGGGTGTTAAGTAGAGAATAAACTCTCCACCACCAAACAGACATATATTAATAGAAAGCGATTTAATTACATGAAGTGAATTTCAACGTCGGACACACATCCATTTACAAGTCCGTTCTGGGTCTGAACGAAACAGGAGACACCAAAAAGGTGCTCGCTTATCTGCAGGACCAACACACACGTTCGGACAATTACTGCTTCAACCCAGTCCTGGGAGCAAGTCATTCCTAGGTATCATAAGTCATCGTCCATTCGATGTGAAGATCGCCGGTCTTCAACCATCGTCTTCTTACATCTTTGATTCAATCGCCGTTCAATTATTTGAAATGAGTTAAACTCGGCCTTTTCAAATAATTGTCGCATAATTATAGTTTAAAACATTTCATCTATATTTATAACTATTTATCGCTATTTTCATTTATTAAAAATAGCTCGAAATATATAAACGACGTTTCGGGTCAATGGGCGGCGCTGGCGCTGCTTTTTCCAAAATTTGATTTACACATATCTTAAAATCTAACCGTCGGATTTTGATGAAATTTATATCGTTGGATAGCTCTTCCCAAAGCGGTCCTAACGGTTCTAGTTTTGCGAAAATCCAACGGTCGGATCTTTCTATATATTCGTTTGAAGTTACTATTGTCGATACGGGAACTGCAGCACTCGTTTCGTTTAATTTTATATTTTATATTTATATATAATATATAAACCATTTGGGCGATTTCCTTTATTAAAATCCATACCTTTTATTCTAAGAAAGTAATATTTTCGTCCGCCAATTCTAGTGCGACAAAAATGATGGTTTCAACAATGTATCATTTTATATCAAATAAACATGACATTTTTGTTCGCCAATTCTAATGCGACCAAAAATGATAATTCAACGATGTATCATTTCATATTCAACAAAATGACATTTTTGTTCTCCAATTCTAATGCGACCAAAAATGATGTTTCAACGATGCATATTTTCATATTCAATAAAAATGACATTTTTGTTCGCCAATTCTAATGCGACCAAAAATGATAATTCAACTCTGCATATTTTCACATTCAATAAAAATGACATTTTTGTTCGCCAAATCTAATGCGACCAAAAATGATAATTCAACTATGCATATTTTCATATTCAATAAAAATGACATTTTTTTTCGCCAATTCTAATGCGACCAAAAATGATAATTCAACTATGCATATTTTCATATTCAATAAAAATGACATTTTTGTTCGCCAATTCTAATGCGACCAAAAATGATAATTAGAATGTATAATTTCTTTAATTACAAAAAAATGTCCTTTTATCCTATGTGTTTTAAAGACATAAAAATACACCTTTTTATTCTATGACGTAAAAGTGAGCTTTTTTCTCCTATTTCATTTTTATACATAAGAGTGAACTTTTTATGTTTTTATAAAATGTATATATTTTATTTTCTACAATGAAAAATGTAAATTCTTCTATCGTCTCCTAGAAAAAGTAAATCTTATATATAAAAAAAAGCAAATTTTCTATCTCTCTTCATTACAATAGAAAAATGGAAATTTCCTATTATACTATAATACAATAGAAAATTGTGAATTTTCTATTACTCTTTATAACAATGGAAAAAAATGTAAATTTCCTATTTATTGTTTTTATTTACATATGTAAATTCTCTTTTCTCTTTTACATGGAAGAATGTAAATGTTTACTTTTCTTTCCTTTTACATTGAAAAATGTAAATATTTTCTTTTCTTTTACATTGAAAAATGTAAATCTCTTTTTATTTATTTTTCATTACATAAGAGAACTCAATTAAAAAGTTAATTCATCTTTCTATGTAATATTTGCATTGTAAAATGCAATTAAAATGGTGGACTTTATTTCCAATGTAAACATCTTTTCTAGTGTCAACATTCCTAATATAAATATATTTTCTAATGTCAAGATTTGATTCATTTCAACTATATTAACATAACGATGAAATTTTGTTCATTTCAACATGACGATGAAATTTTGTTCATTTCAACTATATAAACATGACGATGAAATTTTGGTGTCATTACAACTAATTTAACATACGATGAATTTTGTGCATTACAACAATGGCAACATATGATTGGTTGTAAAATTTCTATGAATCAAAATAAAAGACCCCACCTTTATTTTGTGAAATCAAATAAAATATATGAACTTTATTCATTTTATAGGATAAAAGATCAAATCTTTATTCATTATATAAATCCAACTTCTTTTATTTTATAAGTCAAAATAAAAGATCAAATCATTATTTATTATATCTCAAAATAAAAGATCAAATCTTCTTCGACTTTATTGTATAAATCAAAATTAAAGGCTCAACTTTGTTTTGATTTGTTTCAAGAACATAAGATAAAACTTTATTATATTTTTGTTTCAAAAACAAAAGATCAAAACTTTATTTATATTTTTTCTTTCTTTCAAAACAAAAGATCAAAACTTTATTTCAAACAAAGATCAAATCTTTATTATATTTTATTTTATTTCAAAACAAAAGATCAAAGCTTTGTTTCAAACAAAGATCAAATCTTTATTATATTTTATTTTATTTCAAAACAAAAGATCAAAGCTTTGTTTCAAACAAAGATCAAATCTTTATTATATTAAACAAAAGATCAATATTAAGAGAAAGGAATAAAAATAAAAATAAGAACAAAAATAAAGGTTAGAACTTTATTATGATTACATCTGAATTTTACAGATCCAAACTATCAAATTATAACATGACATCACAACGAATAAATTCAACAATACAACAATCACCACATAATAGATCAGAATAATATACAATGATTCAACTGATCGAATAGAATTAAAATAAATTATTTAATTATCCAAATTCAGAAATCTCACCTTAATTCTGATTAGATCTAAAATTTAGAGGGGCCCAGAAATTGTTCAAATCTGTTCTAGGATGTGGTATTCAGTGTCACAATCGCGATATTTCTAAAATCGTTCAAAACGGTGTACGTATGAGTAAGATATCATCTTTTATTATAAAAATTTAAATTTGCAAAGCTTATCAGTGTTACAACAGTTAAGATCCGATTTCACCTTGTTTTCAGAACCTTGGCCGACAGTTCAAGTAATGGTTCAGAACTAGGGCGCGACTTTGCTCGCGGTTCGGGTGCCTGGAGGTCGATCGGAAAACGTGACAGGGAAGAGGGGGGGTGTGGCGCTGCCTCGTCTGGAAGTGGGGGCCACTCGGTGGCGTGGGTGGTCCTAGGCGGCGGTTCGACTGCCGTCAGTTCGTGGGCCCGGAGCGAGGGCTACGGGCGACGAGGGGTTGGTCAGGTGGTATAGAAATGAAGAGGGAGAGAAGAGCTTCGACGTGGTGTCCGGGTTTAATTCTAATTCGTTGAGGTGAGGGAGAACGGAGTGGAGGAAGTTCGGATGATTTAGGCCATGGATTTGTGGATTGTCGGCGCTTGAACGACAGTGAACAGTAATCGGTTTAGGGTTTCCTCCTATTTTTAAATTATTTTTAGTGCATTTTTACAAATAAATCTTTAACTTCTAAACCGGTTCAGTTTCAGTCCAGCAAAAGGTGTCCCTAGCCAATAGCCCATATTCCGGATCCAATGGGACAGGTCCCCTCAGCCCAAACAGCTGTATGTGGCCTGTATTATTTAATTTAATATTTAATTCCTTTATTAATTTAATTCGTCTGCATAAATAAATTCACCGAGGCCACAAACGGACTCAGAAAAATCCAGAAAAAATATACTTGTCTATGTTATGACGATACGGTCCTAACAAAATTAATTTCGTCGAATTCTGACACTGTTTGAAAAATGGCTATTTTTCAGTCGATTAAATTTGACTATAATCGACCAAACACATTTTCCTTTGCCACGCTCACATATTAAATCGAAAAATTCTAAAAATTGAAACCTAGCAATAATATGACATTCCGGTTCCAATGAAAGTGGTTTCGTCGAAAACAGAGATTGTTTGAAAATTGACTATTTTCACTGGCTTTAATGTTATTTAAAAATGGAATTTTTAATTTCTGCCACATTTTTCCATCAAATAAATTAAAATAAAAATTTTAAATTGGTTCGGATTTTCCGGGTCGTTACAATCTCCCCCACTTAAGAATTTTTCGTCCTCGAAAAGGAAACCAAGTAAAGTAGGAACCAAGATGGAAAATGTAAATTGATATAAACGTACCTTAGTACAAGAGTTACTCGGAGATATCCACTCTACACTTGGGGTAAGCCTTTTTGATGCTATCCTCGGTTTCCCAAGTACAGTCTCTAGGATCCCCACTCCATTGGACCTTGACTAGGTTGATCTTCTTGTTCCTCAAGATTTTGGTTTCTCTGCCAATGATCTTAATCGGGTCTTTTCTCACTGTCAGATTTGGAGCAATATCTAGGACCTGTTGGTTTAGTTCATCCTCAATCAGATCTGGATCGTGCACATGCTTGCGGAGTTGAGACACATGAAATACATCATGCACCCCTGGCAACCAGTCGGGCAGCTGCACTCTATAAGCGAGAGTACCAATCCTTTCGAGAATAGGGAATGGACCAATGAATCTCGGTGCCAACTTTCCCGTCTTCCCAAAACGAATCACGCCTCTCAAAGGAGAATCCTTCAAGTATACTCGATCACCCACAGAGAATTCAAGATTCCTTCTTCGCTGGTCTGCATAGCTCTTTTGTCGGCTCTGAGCAGTCAACAAGCGCTTCTTAATCAAGTCAACCTTATCCGATGCTTCACGAACCATGTCGGGTCCCAAGACTAGTCGATTGCCTGACTCCACCCAACATGCCGGAGATCTGCACGGCCTGCCATAAAGTAATTCAAATGGTGACATCCCCAAGCTTGCTTGGTAGCTATTATTATAGGAGAATTCCACCCAGTGCAAGTGGTCCTCCCATGAACCACCATAGTCAAGAATGCAAGCACGCAAGAAGTCTTCCAAAACACAATTCACCCTCTCAGTCTGGCCATCTGTCTGAGGGTGATAGGCAGAGCTCAGATTTAACTTGGTCCCAAGCTCTTCTTGAAAAGCTTCCCAGAATTTACTGGTAAATAATGGATCCCGATCACTGACAATGCTTTAGGAACCCCATGCAGTCTGACTATCTCTTTAAGATAGAGCTGTGCTAAACTTCGAGTTGTTCTATTGGACCGAACAGGGATGAAATGGGCAGATTTTGTTAAGCGGTCGACAATCACCCATATGATATCGTTGCCCTTTCGGCTTCGGGGCAAGCCATCTATAAAGTCCATAGAAATTTCCTCCCACTTCCAACCAGGAACTCCTAGCGGTTGCAACAAACCTGCCAGTTTCTGTTGATCACTTTTAACTTGTTGACAAATGGGACATCTAGCAACATAAATAGAGATATCTCTCTTCAACGACCTCCACCAAAATGTGCGCTTAAGATCGTGATACATCTTGCTCACTCCAGGGTGAACACTAAGCTTAGATTTATGACATTCATCCATAACCTCCCTTCTGAGCTTAGAGTCGTATGGGACACAGATTCGGCCCAATAGCCTCAGAACCCCTTTGTCATCAATTTGGAAACTTGTGGTTTCACCATCCTGAATTCTTTTAATAATCCTCTGAATAAATTTATCATCCTTCTGAAGAGCAGAGACTTTATCAATCAAAGAAGGAGTGATAATGAGGCTGGCGGTAACGAGATTGTTGCATTCTGCATTCTTTCTACTGAGTGCATCGGCTACAACGTTTGCTTTTCCCAAAGTATATAGGATATCCAGGTCATATGATGCAAGAAATCCGACCCAGCGCTGCTGCCTCATATTCAAATCTTTTTGGGTAAAAAGGTGCTTCAAGGATTTGTGATCCGTGTAAATTTCAAACTTCTCACCCAAGAGATAATGCCTCCATATTTTAAGAGAAAACACAATGGGCATTAGTTCAAGGTCATGCGTGACATAATTCTTCTCATGCGGTTTCAGTTGGCGGCTAGCATATGCGACTACCCTGCCTCTTTGCATCAGCACCGCACCAATATCTTAAATAAATAAGGGATAACATGTTAAAATGAGATTTGTCATTAAAGGAAAATGTTATCTCAGACATTTTAATTTATAAAACAAACAATCTTGCTTAGAGGCATCGGTCCAGACCTTCAAATCCTGATTGCCATCTATGATGGTCAACACAGGAGCATTGGTCAACCTCTTCTTTAGCTCCTGGAAAGTTGTCTCGCATTCCGGTGTCCACTTGAATTTCGTATGCTTCTTGATCAGGTTTGTCAATGGACAAGCTACCTTCGAAAAATCTTTGACGAATTTCTGATAATAGCCGGCCAGTCCCAAGAAACTTCTGGCTCCGTGGGAGTTCTAGGCTGCTTCCATTCTTGGATGGCTGAGATCTTTCCTGGATCTACTGAGATGCCTTCCTTTGATACAACATGGCTAAGGAATTTCACCTCCTCTTGCCAGAATATGCATTTAGAAAATTTTGCTTTCAGCACATTTCTTTGCAAAATCTCTAAGACTTCTCTCAGATGTTGTTCGTGCTCAGCAGTGGATTTAGAAAATATGAGGATGTCATCGATGAACACGAGCACAAATTTACATGTCTGAGATGACCAACTGTGATGACCCCAAACTTCCGTAGAACGAAAGTAAGGATGATCATTTTTGGAATACAACATATTTACAACAAAAAAAGATCTCAGATAATTATCATAACACATAAACCATTGCAGCGGAAATAAACGTCATCAGCATTACAACAGAACATCAGAGTATGCAGTTTTACAGGATCCACTTATCATAATAGAAGTCTTAACAAAAGAGAAACAAGTCTCAAATGAAAGGAAATAAGTTTCAAATCCCATTACATACATCAAAAGCAAAAGATAGAAAAATGTCTCAAAAGCAGAATAAAAGATGGAGAAAAGGTCTTCTTCTTCTTCCTCCCAAAGCAAGCTCCCACCAGAAAGTATCTCCTAGAAAACCTGTCAATTGGATGCCCGTGTTGAAAGAGGGCACCCGAGTTTGCAAAAGTGAAATAAACTACGAGTCAGTCATGGGACTGGTGTGAGAATTCTTAACTAAATTAACTATCAAGATGGCGAATCTCAGGATCACGCCGCTAACGTGGAACGGGTTTACTCCATTGGATTGCCAGTGTAATATTTTATAAAGTTTATATAAAACAGCGAAATGACCTTTGAAAAATGAAATCATCATAAGACTCAAGTCCTATCACACAATGCAACGCACACAGGAGGATAGAGTTTTCCCTTATGATGATCAAACATGCTTAATACGTGAAAAGTAATGTTTTGATATTATCATTAGTGTTTAAACAGTATTAAAATAATTCAAAATACATATATCAATCCTAGACGGCATAGGTACCATATACTATGTCGCCGTTTATAAGTTTATAATCAAAACCGAAATGTTGTCGTATTGGGAATTGGTTTTCTGTCATGAAATCGAGGCTAGGGATCGTCCTCTTCCAATTCGAGATACTCTAGCAAATGCCTCAGGATCCCCCGTAGTGAACCCTTGGATGCGGTAGGGCCGGTCCCTACCTAACGGTAGTGGATTAGTTATGCCTGAACACACGTTTCCCGGTCCCTTTGGACAAAAATATGACCACTTCCGGCCTATAAAAACCCGAGGTACCTCAATCCAAAATCCACATAAGTAAAATGCCGGGCCATGCCAAAACCCAAGCACCACTCCTAGCTAGAAGGAAACGTGTGCACTCCCTATGGTCCATATCCCGCTTTTGACTCATACCGGGGTGTGAGGCTCGCGAAGTCACGATATACACAAAGCTATGCCTAACCAGGCTATGCTTTGATCATCAGCCACATGGCCTGCTTTTCAACAAAGCCTTGATCATTGCATCTTGGCGTGCCACATTGACAATTCAACGCCATGCGATCAATAACTATCACTACGTATCAGGGTGTTAAGTAGAGAATAAACTCTCCACCACCAAACAGACATATATTAATAGAAAGCAATTTAATTACATGAAGTGAATTTCAACGTCGGACACGCATCTGTTTACAAGTCCGTTATGGGTCTGAACGAAACCGAAGACACCAAAAAGGCGCTCGCTTATCCGCACGACCAACACACACGTCTGGAAAATTTCTGCTTCAACCCAGTCCTGGGAGCAAGTCAGTCCAAGGTATCAGAAGTCATCGTCCATTCGATGTGAAGATCGTCGGTCTTCAACCATCGTCTTCTTACATCTTTGATTCAATCACCGTTTAATTATTTGAAATGAGTTAAACTCGTCCTTTTCAAATAATTGTCGCATAATTATAGTTTAAAACATTTCATCCATATTTATAACTATTTATCGCCATTTTCATTCATTAAAAATAGCTCGAAATTTATAAACGACGTTTCTGGTCAATGGGCGGCGCTGGCGCTGCTTTTTCCAAAATTTGATTTACACATATTTTAAAATCTAACCGTCGGATTTTGATGAAATTTATATCGTTGGATAGCTCTTCCCAAAGCGGTCCTAACGGTTCCAGTTTTGGGAAAATCCAGCGGTCGGATCATTCTATATATTCGTTTGAAGTTACGATTGTCGATACGCGAACTGCAGCGCTCGTTTCGTTTAATTTTATATTTATATATAATATATAAACCATTTGGGCGATTTCCTTTATTAAAATCCATACCTTTTATTCTATGAAAGTAATATTTTCGTCCGCCAATTCTAGTGCGACAAAAATGATGGTTTCAACAATGTATCATTTTATATCAAATAAACATGACATTTTTGTTCGCCAATTATAATGCGACCAAAAATGATAATTCAACGATGTATCATTTCATATTCAACAAAATGACATTTTTGTTCGCCAATTCTAATGCGACCAAAAATGATGTTTCAACGATGCATATTTTCATATTCAATAAAAATGACATTTTTGTTCGCCAATTCTAATGCGACCAAAAATGATAATTCAACTATGCATATTTTCACATTCAATAAAAATGATATTTTTGTTCGCCAATTCTAATGCAACCAAAAATGATAATTCAACTATGCATATTTTCATATTCAATAAAAATGACATTTTTGTTCGCCAATTCTAATGCGACCAAAAATGATAATTCAACTATGCATATTTTCATATTCAATAAAAATGACATTTTTTTCGCCAATTCTAATGCGACCAAAAATGATAATTGAAATGTATAATTTCTTTAATTATAAAAAATGTCTTTTATCCTATGTGTTTTAAAGACATAAAAATACACCTTTTTATTCTATGACATAAAAGTGAGCTTTTTTCTCCTATTTCATTTTTATACATAAAAGTGAACTTTTTATGTTTTTATAAAATGTATATATTTTATTTTCTACAATGAAAAATGTAAATTCTTCTATCGTCTCCTAGAAAAGGTAAATCTTATATATATAAAAAAGTAAATTTTCTATCTCTCTTCATTACAATAGAAAAATGGAAATTTCCTATTATACTATATTACAAAAGAAAAATGTGAATTTTCTATTACTCTTTATAACAATGGCAAAAAATGTAAATTTCCTATTTATTGTTTTTATTTACATATGTAAATTCTGTTTTCTCTTTTACATGGAAGAATGTAAATATTTACTTTTCTTTCCTTTTACATTGAAAAATGTAAATATTTTCTTTTCTTTTACATTGAAAAATGTAAATCTCTTTTTATTTATTTTTCATTACATAAGAGAACTCAATTAAAAAGTTAATTCATCTTTCTATGTAATATTTGCATTGTAAAATGCAATTAAAAAGGTGGACTTTAATTCCAATGTAAACATCTTTTCTAGTGTCAACATTCCTAATATAAATATATTTTCTAATGTCAAGATTTGATTCATTTCAACTATATTAACATAACGATGAAATTTTTTTCATTTCAACATGACGATGAAATTTTGTTCATTTCAACTATATAAACATGACTATGAAATTTTGGTGTCATTACAACTAATTTAACATACGATGAATTTTGTGCATTACAACAATGGCAACATATGATTGGTTGTAAAATTTCTATGAATCAAAATAAAAGATCCCACCTTTATTTTGTGAAATCAAATAAAATATATGAACTTTATTCATTTTATAGGATAAAAGATCAAATCTTTATTCATTATATAAATCCAACTTCTTTTATTTTATAAGTCAAAATAAAAGATCAAATCTTTATTTATTATATCTCAAAATAAAAGATCAAATCTTATTTGACTTTATTATATAAATCAAAATAAAAGGCTCAACTTTGTTTTGATTTGTTTCAAGAACATAAGATCAAACTTTATTATATTTTTGTTTCAAAAACAAAAGATCAAAACTTTATTTATATATTTTTTTTTCTTTCAAAACAAAAGATCAAAACTTTAGTTCAAACAAAGATCAATTCTTTATTATATTTTATTTTATTTCAAAACAAAATATCAAAGCTTTGTTTCAAACAAAGATCAAATCTTTATTATATTTTATTTTATTTCAAAACAAAAGATCAAAGATTTTTTTCAAACAAAGATCAAATCTTTATTATATTAAACAAAAGATCAATATTAAGAGAAAGGAATAAAAATAAAAAATAAGAACAAAAATAAAGGTGAGAACTTTATTATGATTACATCTGAATTTTACAGATCCAAACTGTCAAACTATAACATGACATCAGAACGAATAAATTCAACAATACAACAATCACCACATAACAGATCAGAATAATATACAATGATTAAACTGATCAAATAGAATTAAAATAAATTATTTAATTATCCTAATTCAGAAATCTCACCTTAATTCTGATTAGATCTAAAATTCAGAGGGGCCCAGAAATTGTTCAAATCTGTTTTAAGTGTCACAGTCGCGGTATTTCTGAAATCATTCAAAATGGTGTACGTATGAGTAAGATATCATCTTTTATTATAAAAATTTAAATTTGCAACGCTTATCAGTCTTACAACGGTTAAGATCCGATTTCACCTTGTTTTCAGAACCTTGGCCGATAGTTCAAGTAATGGTTCAGAACTAGGGCGCGACTTTGCTCGCGGTTCGGGTGCCTGGAGGTCGATCGGACAACGTGACGAGGAAGAGGGGGTATGGCGCTGCCTCGCCTGGAAGTGGGGGCCACTCGGTGGCGTGGGTGGTCCTGGGCGGCGGTTCGACTGCCGTCGGTTCGTGGGCCCAGAGCGAGGGTTACGGGCGACGAGGGGTTGGTCAGGTGGTATAGAAATGAAGAGGGAGAGAAGAGCTTCGACGTGGTGTCCGGGTTTAATTCTAATTCGCTGAGGTGAGGGAGAATGGAGTGGAGGAAGTTCGGATGATTTAGGCCATGGATTTGTGGAGTGTCGGCGCTTGAACGACAGTGAACAGTAATCAGTTTAGGGTTTCCTCCTATTTTTATATTATTTTTAGTGCATTTTTACAAATAAATTCGTAACTTCTAAACCGGTTCAGTTTCAGTCCAGCAGATAGTGCCCCCAGCCAATAGCCCATATTCCGGATCCGATGGGACAGGTCCCATCAGGCCAAACGGCTGTCTATGGCTTGTATTATTTAATTTAATATATAATTCCTTTATTAATTTAATTCGTCTGCATAAATAAATTCACCGAGGCCACAAACGGACTCAGAAAAATCCAGAAAAAATATATTTGTCTATGTTATGATGATACGGTCCTAACAAAATTAATTTCGTCGAATTCGGACATTGTTTGAAAAATGGCTATTTTTTAGTCGATTAAATTTGACTATAATCGACCAATCACATTTTCCTTTGCCACGCTCACATATTAAATCTAAAATTTCTAAAAATTGAAAACTAGCAATAATATGACATTCCGGTTCCAATGAAAGTGGTTTCGTCCAAAACAGAGATCGTTCGAAAATTGACTATTTTCACTGGCTTTAATATTATTTAAAAATGAAATTTTTAATTTCTGCCACATTTTTCCACCAAATAAATTAAAATAAAAATTTTAAATTGGTTCGGATTTTCCGGGTCGTTACAATATGTGTTCCTTTTAAACTAAAACTTCTTCTATCAAATAGGAACCCCAATAAATACCATTTCAATATCAAATAAATTATCAACATTTTGATATTTTATTTGTCTAAAATAAAATCTCCTTTACAACGTTCTTTCGTGTGACCCTATAGGTTATTACAACGTTGTCAATGATTTTAAATCGAATTTAAAATCATAAATAGTGATCGGCATCTAGCAATGCGTCGCTGCTACCCAAGTTATAATAAAATTATCGATTCGATGCAACCTTTTTGTGACCAGTGTATCAATGTAATATAATCCTTTTAACCAGTATATCCAGGATTAAACTCGAGGCATGGAATGTATCACCCTCTTTATAATTTAATACGTTTATCTTGATCGATGAGTAGACTATTTAAACAAATCAATATTTGAGCACGGCCATGCATTTCACAGTCTCACTCAATCAAGAGGCCCATGGATATAACTACGAATATATCGTAGGGTTAAATTCCATCTAGATCATTCATAATTTTCATTCGACTTGAGATGTATCCAATAATCACCGTTATCGTTACTCTGTTACGAAATAACTTTAGATGATATCAAAATACAAATATCCTCGAATAAAATTATAATGATTTCAGGTCTGAGGACCATTACATCACTGTCACTATGAGAACAACTTATGATATTGTTGAGAACAACTTATGATACTGTTGAGTATATTCCATGTAGTTATCTCACGGTGGGTCAACCCAATACGCTATTCTCTAGTACGTATTTATATCTTGACTTTAATATCACGTATATTAATGATCAATGAGATATGTTCATCTGTCAATTAATATACTAGTCTCAACGCTTTATTGTTGTCCTATATAAACAATAAAACTCGACTAGGGTCATTTAAGAATTATAATACTTAGCATATTACATAATCTCAAATTCAAGTCTTACTCGAATTATATAATTCCGTATTATAGTTCTAAGGACTTCTATTATATTTATATTTATATTACGCAGTGAATATAATATAATAGAATATTATTTTATTCCAAATAAAATAACAACAACAACATTGTTATCAATCTCATCAAATGGATTGCCTCTAGGGTATAAACTCTAACAATCTCCCACTTGCACTAGAGTCAATCATTTACGTATCATATACTCATGAAACTAGTGTGATTATTAAACTTCTGTTGCGACAGATTTTAATTTAGTAGGTCTGCAACATTACAACTTTTGTAACTTTGCAGATATGTTTATTTCTTCTGTGAACAACTTCACATAAGAAATATATTTCTTAAATATATGTTTGGATCGATAGTGAGTTTAAAGTTTTAGGCCTGAGCCTTATCCATATTGTTATCCCAATATAAATCATTGGATCAACAATTAATCAAGTTCAATTATGAACTTCTTAATCCAAACATTATCTATCTTAGAATCAGTATATATTTCTTGTTTTAAAACTAACATTATTTACAATAATTAATGTGTTATCAAGTAACATTAGAATTATTGTGTCACTCCCACTTAATTTCTTGTCCTTACAAGATTTAATGCCATTTTGTGGTTCAAAACATTTCGAATTCTATTTCATTCCCATCAGTATCTTAGAGACTGGCTCTCCTTTAAATGGATACCAATTCGAGCAATAAACGTTTTATTCTCTGAGGATCTATAGAAATAATATCCATTTATTTCTTGTGGATATTACACAAAATAGTTATCTGATTTGGGTCTGATCTTATCAGAGGAAGGACGTTTAACAAATGCCTTACATCCAAATCTTCACATTAGACACACAAGGACATTTCCTAGTCCATATCTTATATGGCATCTTTAGATAGTTTTAGTTAGATTTAATACAATTGTTCTAAATTTAATTTATTGGAAGATCTATATGACTTATCATTAATCATATTTTATCTTATAAGGTACGATATCTCCTTTCAAACACACCATTCCAACATGGTCTTCTAGATGGAGTAAGTTATGAAACAATTTCAAACTCATATGGACAGTCATAAATTAATTGGCTTAAGTATTCTCTTTGATCCTTTCAGAGAGAATTTGTTTTCTATCAAAATTGGTTTGTAACTTCACTTTGAATTCTTTGAACTTTTCAAATGATTCTGATATGTGTTTCATAAGATACATATATCTATATCAACTGATATCATCAGTAAATATAATGAAGTAATAAAACCTAACTCTAGCTTATGTATTCATTGCTCCATATACATCATTATGTATGAGACCCAATACATATCACTTATTCGTCGTGTCAAGTGAAAGGTGATTCGGTTATTTTGCCTAATAAACAAGATTTGCATGCTTCATATGATTCGAAATCAAATGATTTCAAAATTCCATCACTATGGAGTTTTGATATACTTTTTTGTTTATATGGGCTAACTGGCAATGCTAAAAGTATGTTGGATTTAAATCACTAAATTTAATCCATTCATTATTAATGTCAAGTACATTATAGTTAACGATTTATAATATTCATTAATTACTTGTGAAATTCCATAGATATTTCATTTAATTAAAATGAATAACAATTATTCCTTTTATTACAAATGAAATTCAAACTTGTCTTAACAAGATCTATCATAACATTTATTTTAAGTGGAATTTCATAATAATAATAATTTATTTATTTAATTAAGCCAGTATATACAACAAGAATCAACTTCCTATGGATAATCCGGCAACATTTGCTTCATTTCCAATCGTAAGTCCACTTGTTCTTTTAATCAAATTTCTACTTATTTTGCAATTTCTATAAATCAACATACATTTGTGTGATTTATATCTAGTATCTAATACTAGAAATATATATAAGTAGATTTTATATCATTTATATCTTAACTGGTCAACGTCATACTTTAACACGTTTTAGATCCTCTCTTTATTTCTAAAACAATTGTGTTTAATTTGTTTGAGGACAGTCCTCAAATTTCGATGTTAGTCTAAAAATTTGATTTAATTTAATTTTTCCTTCTCAAGGATTAATTTAAATTATCGGAGTTATTTATTATCTACATTAAATAATAAAATAATAACTGATTCTGTAATACAAAATTTTGACAATCAAAATTTATATTAACATAAATATGTAATTTAAACTAAAATATGCTCCCACTCAAATTAACATCCCTCTGTTTATATATACATATCGGTATACATATATAACGGTGTTCCAAGATCCATATCTAGTCATGCCTTGACCCAACTTTGGCTAAACCCGAAACACAACCTTTTAGGTAGACATCTTATGTCAATTATATTGTATATAATTCTCGGATCGCATGATGAACATTTTTTTCAGTATTATTCATTTACTCAAATATAGAATAATTCATGCTATTGTCTCTAAGGCCATAATCGTATTATGCAACCTAGTTAAGTCAGACCCAATAATAGGTTGGAGCACCACATTTAACTCCATCGCATATAACCAAAATAAAAGGTGCACAACGCTTTGGCGTTAGTTACATCCAGTGATTTTGGACAGTGATGAGTATATTATTGGAAGACGTCACCATGACTTAATATAACAAAAAAATGCTTTAGAGGGAATTTATAATTCGTAGTAGAAACAATATTATACTTATTCACATATGTCAAACATATATGTATTTAATATTCGTAATATTAATTGAATTTGGATAAAAATATATAAATCAAATATTTATATATAAATTCAAAATCAATAAAGCTTGTTTTTTCTTCTTTGAACATTTCAAAACAATTAGTTATAATAACTTAAATATATATCAACATGATCTTGGATTCAGCTGTATATCATATAGACCGAAACCTTTAACAGTATCGGAATTATATATAAGACTAGGCCCAAATGTAAATAAACTTGTTACATCACATCTCAGTTATACTTAGACAATTCATATGGCGCAGGCACACTAACAATATAAGTATGTTGCAAGCTAATTCCTAAATAATCTGGATTTTCATAAAACCAGGTTATATACGTCAAAATTCAATTCGAATCTGAAATAATGTGACCATATATACATTCAATTTGCAGGGCAATTAAAATGCATTCGGGACTATTTTTATATATACATATAGTCTATAATTCCTACAGCGTTCAGAATCATATAGATTACATTATATATTCAATCTTGAACAAATACAAACATTTTGTAAACTGTTCCCTACTTATACAGTCAAACTGCCAAGACTTTAAACCCATCCTCGCTTCAGCAACTTCTTTGCATTCTAGTCCAACATGTCCATCCACTTGTGGACATTTGCTCAATCAAACCGGTTCATGCCACAGGGATACATCTGCAAATATTTATCAATATAAATAAATGCAGATGAGTATTCACTCGAAAACAAATAGAGCATCATTCATGCATTATATGTATAACAATACAATCAAACATTGCATTCTTGTAGATGAGAATGTCTTATCTGTTCATTGATGGAGAGGTCAATTTCCTATGATTTCTTGAAAGTTAGTATATGATCCAGGCAATATCTATATATAAATCAGCATTTCTTAATGCCTGGATAAAAATTTTATATAGCAAACATGTTGGTATACATATTTATACATGTCGAGTATGAAATCATATAGCAGTTCATAACTGCTATAGCTCCTAAATTAAACCTGCAGCAGTGTTTATATATATATATATATATCAATATAAATATAAAATTGCACATCCATATGTACAATTCCGGTTTGGTTCATGAAATTTCCTTATATATATATATCTGGTATAAGCATATAGAATTTAAGCAACATTTTGCATAGAAATCTATTCGTAAACATAAATCTGTATCCTGTTTATAACATTTAACCATCCTGGATCAAGATCTTTATGGATCATGTATCAGCATAAAATTTATGTTCAGAATCAAAGAAATACATAAATATACATTTATTTATGAAACAACTACCCGGATATTAAATGTGTATAAAAAAATCATCTATATTTAGTAACCTTAAAATCTCCTTATTAAATTTTGATGCTGGTACTTATACATATAGTATAAATGAAAATCAAATCAGAAAATCACATTTTCTGTAAAAGGAAAGGAATTAAACCCAGATTTCATAAGGATAAGGAGGTTTATGTCCATATTGATCTTTACATATATGTCAAGTACATATATGAAATATGATCATGAAGTTACATCACATATGTATTTCGTAGAATCAATGAATCACAATACATTTACCGTGACTTGTGTTTATTCTATTGATTATCGATATAATTTGAATTTGTAACCAGGGAAATTTACGTATAAATTTCCAATTCATGTGATACATTCCTATCATCAATTTTCTTGACCTGAAGTCAAACTATGATCAAATGTACTATTGTCAAAAAACACTGTCTAAATAATCCACATATAAATGATTTCAGTACATCAGATGTAATTGGAAATTGTTTATTACTGTTCAGCAATCAGTAAAAAAATTGGCTTCATGGAAATAAAAGAGAGTATGACATGTTCAAGTACTAAATCAAACAAATTTTGATTTTATACTTAGGTATATAGATCATACCAAACGGAATCTCTTAACAAATTACCATAGTTTTTGATTTCATTAAATCAAAATTAATTTGAAAAGAATGTTACTGATTTATCAATCAGTAAAACAGTTTTGATCCCCAAAAGGTATATAATGAACTCAGGTCATAAATTCTTATCTATCAAACATTTTGATATTCCTTCTTCCATGAATTAATTGTTTAGATCTGTATACATAAATTTATTCACTGAGAAATGAATATATTAAACCAGACTTCCAGAGTTCAGATTATCAAAATAACAGGTAAAACTGGAAATACTTTAGAATAAATATCATATATTACTTCACTGTTCAATACAGATCTTATAACAAGAAATATTTGTTCTGTAACCATTTCATTGGATTGTCTTAATTGAGACTAGAGTCTAGATCCATAATATCTTAATATTTCGAATAATCAAAACTAGTGTTTGATACATCTATTGGAGTCCTAAATTCAGTAGAGAACTTCAAAAGAAAGTTTAAAACCGAACGACAGCTCAGAATTAACAAAGCAAGGTTTAAACTTTTTTTAAACCAGAAACAAACAATAACTTCTAATCCATAAATTCATGTCAATTTTATATCAAATATAAAATGATCTGCAATGAAACGATTTCATCTTATACATGAATTTTCATAAAACTCTCGCATCAAAGTTCACAAAGATCTAATTTGCGAGAATTCATATAAGCACAGACTAATTTCAATAATTAAAGAACTATGCTCTTAAATCTGGTTTTGAAATATCAATACTTGTTTTGGTTTTTCAAAATCAACAATTGGTTTTGAAAAGTGAAAACTCATCATTATGGTATCAAATAGCATAGATACAAAACTTCAATGAATTAACCTTAGTTAAATAATTTAATATGAACAATAACCATTGAAGGTTTTTAACTACATGAAACAATCAGAATTAAACCCAAAACCAAAATATAAAATTCAACTATGATCAGTATAAAATCATAGATTCCTACAGAGCACAGGCAATATACAAATACAAAGTTAATTCGAAGTTAACAATGAATTTATATTTCAGAATATCCATATCAAATACAGAATTCTTAATACAAATTTGTAGTTCAGTATAAAAGATTTTAAATGGATATTGTATTCATAACAAATGTTCCAGGAAAAATAAAACAGAGTTATTCACAATTAGAAACACACAGTATAATCTATTCAATCCATTCCAATAATCCAACAGAAACATGAATGATATTCATACAGCAGAGTCAATTCAAAATTAACCCCAAATGTATATATATCGTAATTTCTGAACTGTGATCGTATCAACTCCAATCCTTATAACATAACATCAATATAAAATTGAATAAGTGTTCAGTAGTATTAAGCATGAATCTTTTTGTTATTTTATATCGTATAACAAAATTTAATTGCAGTAAACAATTTACTTTAGTATCGAATACTATTTCTGATCGCAACGGAAAAATTAGGATTTATAAATAAATTACTGTAAATTCTAATTTCAATGGGTTCTAAGACATGATTATCTAGTAATACAAGCAGGCAGAAACCAAAAACATGATTCAAAGTCCTAAATTTCGCAAGCCTATTGCTCTGATACCACTGTAGGGAAAAACCGATCTAATCGAAACCCTAGTTACAAAAATTTAAATGATTTAAATCATGGATCTATGCGAATTAAGTAAATCAAAATTGGCTTTAATTAAGAACAATACATGAGCGATGTCGAACCCTTTAAATCAGATTGATCTCGAATTCAAAAGGAGAAAAGATGGAGTATCGAATCAACGAACACGACAAACGCCGAGTCTCTACAAGTATCCACCAGAACGTTTTTCCTTGGTTTCAATCAAATTGAATTATGAAAATGAAAGGGATTTGCTAGCCTCCATTTCATTCTAGGGTTTTTGAAAGGTAACGCATTTTTTTTGGTTTGATCTTATCTTTTTATAACCTAGGGTTCAAGCCGTCATTTTAAAGGAATATATGTGTTCCTTTTAAACTAAAACTTCTTCTATCAAATAGGAACCCCAATAAATACCATTTCAATATCAAATAAAATATCAACATTTTGATATTTTATTTGTATAAAATAAAATCTCCTTTACAACGTTCTTTTGTGTGACCCTATAGGTTATTACAACGTAGGCAATGATTTTAAATCGAATTTAAAATCATAAACAGTGATCGACATCTAGCAATGCGTCGCTGCTACCCAAGTTATAATAAAATTATCGATTTGATACAACCTTTTTGTGACCAGTGTATCAATGTAATATAATCCTTTTAACCAGTATATCCAAGATTAAACTCGAGGCATGGAACGTATCACCCTCTTTATAATTTAATCCGTTTATCTTGATCGATGAGTAGACTACTTAAACAAATCAATATTTGAGCACGGCCATGCATTTCACAGTCTCACTCAATCAAGAGGCCCATGGATATCACTACGAATATATCGTAGGGTTAAATTCCATTTAGATCATTCATAATTTTCATTCGACTTGAGATGTATCCAATAATCACCGTTATCATTACTCTATTACGAAATAACTTTAGATGATATCAAAATACAAATATCCTCGAATAAAATTATAATGATTTCAGGTCTGAGGACCATTACATCACTGTCACTATGATAACAACTTATGATACTGTTGAGAACAACTTATGATACTGTTGATTATATTCCATGTAGTTATCTCACGGTGGGTCAACCCAATACGCTATTCTCAAATACGTATTTATATCAATACTTTAATATCACATATATTAATGATCAATGAGATAAGATCATCAGTCAATTAATATACTAGTCTCAACGCTTTATTGTTGTCCTATATAAACAATAAAACTCGATTTGGGTCATTTAAGAATTATAATACTTAGCATATTACATAATCTCAAATTCAAGTCCTACTCGAATTATATAATTCCGTATTATAGTTCTAAGGACTTCTATTATATTAATATTTATATTATGTAGTAAATATAATATAGTAGAATATTATTTTATTCCAAATAAAATAATAACAACAACATTGTTATCAATCTCATCAAATGGATTGCCTCTAGGGTATAAACTCTAACAAGGACCTCAGGGAGGACATGCGTTTCCTTTTAGCTAGAAGTGGCGTCAGTGGTTTTACACGCCCTGACGAGTTTGACTTATGTGGTTGTGGTTGTTGCTGTTGCGAGGCGCCTCGGATATATCAGTGACTATGTGAAGCCGATGGAGTCATTTGTTGACTCATTGACACCCCAAAGGGTGGGGAAACGTAGTGTTCAGGCATTTTAATCCACATCGGTGGACCGGCCCTGACGATCCAAAGGTCACTCGAGCTCTGACCTGAGACACGGGCTACAGCGTCTCAAATCGGTAGAGGACTATCTTTTGCCTCGGTTCACCGATGCAAATCCAACTTCCAATACGTGACATGTGCGGTTTTGATTGTAGAGCCTAGTATGGCGACATAGTGGGATGTAGCGCTTATGCCGTCTATGATTGATTCTTATGATTTGAAATTGTTTTGACGCTATACACTTATAGTAATAATAAAACATGAAATTTCACGTATCAAGCATTCTTGGCTATTATAAGGTAAAAACCCTATCCTCCGGCTTACATTGCATTGTGTGATGGGACCTGGGTCTTATAATAGCTTCATTGTTCTTTATTTAGCATTGCGCTGTTGTTTTATGCACTGGTATTCTTGGGAGGAAACCCATTCCGTGTTATACGGCGTGGTCCCTTGATTTACCTAACTTTAAAATAAAGATTAATAACTGTTTTAGTTCTCACAACAGTCCCATGACTGACCTAGAGTTTATTGTTTTAACCTAAACTCTGGGTGCCCTTATTTTGACACGGGCAGCTAGTAGTTTTAGTTTTGCAGATTTATATTCACAGAATCCTGATTTACAGCTGGAACGATACTCGGAAAGCTCTGTATCCGTGTATTACTTCTAGTTGTGTATTGTATTATTTTGCGCTGCTATGTAATGTATTGTAATCTTTGATATTTTATAATGTGTAATATTGATTTATACTCTGTATATTCTTGTAATCTGATGGAATAGTTGTAATAAGCAATGAAATGTTCTTCTGTTTGCGTTCTGATTCGTCTTGTCCTCAAAGTAATTCGTTCTTTCTCTTCACTACGGAGACCAGGAAGTTCAGGTCGCTTCATTTGGTATCAAAGCTTTGGTTTACAAAGCTCAGAGAACAAGACACGTTTGAACCAAACGAAAGAATTCATCAGAGATGGATTAGTAATATCCAATGGGAATGACTCGTTGGAGATGGGATCAGTAGTATCCTAGAACAAGTGTGAAGAGTATATTTTTAAATCAAAAACAATTTTTGTTTTGAAAATTAAATTAAATTATTCGTATTTGAATATTTATTTGTATTGATTTGGACAATCAAGCATATAGAGATTTTAGTATACGTCTGATCCACGTGTATTGAAGTCTCAAATTTATTCGATAGATATAGAATCACACTCTAGTCGCCTGGGTCTGATTCTGATGATGGCGCGCCATCATCAGTGTTTATATTCGAGCGACGAAAGTGGGATTTCTATATATTTCCAATTGACTGGTGTGAGAATCAAAATTAGATAGGGCTTATTGTTGTGATTTGGCATCAAAAATCTGATTTTTTGACTATATATCAAAATTGTGAATTTGAAAAACTAATCAACTAATTGATTGCTGGTCATGCTGTTTGATTATTGGTTGAGTAATTAAAATTTGAACCATATAGCCAATTTGAACCATATAGCCAATTTGAACCAAATAGTAAATTGTATTGAAAATTTATCGCATTTGCATGCATGTACATGTACTTACATTGAACAGGTCATAGCAAGGAGGGTAGAGCAGAAGAATAAAATTGTTTGCTTGACAAATAGGTACATGTTTATCATAATTTACTGTTTTGTTTGGGTAATGATGATTTTATGAGCCGATTGGCTAGCCGATTGGTTTTTTCTTTTTCTTTTGGATTGAAGAAGGCCATGGGATGCTATATGAAATATCCCGAAGTCCCCGGTGCAGGGGACGTTATGGCGAAATTTTTCGAAAATTTAGGGTGTTAGCCAAATTTTTGAAAAATTGAAAAGTTCTTAGAAACTGAAAAGTTGAAGAACTCGTTTTAAGTCGGAATTGAGCGAAACAAGAAATATTTGAATCTGTTTAATTATATCTTTCTAACGAATGTAAGAAACTGAGATTTCACTTTAGAAGTTGAAAGATATGTCCAGTTTAAAATTCAGAAAAGTCGCTATGGAATTTATATATATTGCCTTTAAAAATGGAAATTTTGCAAATGACCTCGGTTTTCGACGAATACACTTTTTTTGGATCCGTGATGTCAAGTTATGGCTAGATTCCAAAATTCGTAATTTTCTGAATCTATATGTGAGCGTGGCAAAGGAAAACGTATTTGACCAGTTTCAATTGATCTTAATCGACTGGAAAATGGCCATTTTCCAAACGGTCTCAGAATTCGATGAAATTAGTTTTGTTAGGACCGTCTCGTCAATACGAAGCTAGAAAATATTTTCGGGAATTTTTAGAGTTCGTATGTGGCCCCGGTAAATTGAAATACGCGTTCAAATTCAATATATAGATTTATATTTTGATTTGGACGAAAACTGATCATAACGGCCGAATTGGCTTACGCAACATATCCTATTGTGTTAAGAATGGGGGTAATTAGCAAGGGATGACAGTCATTGGGTTCAATTTGGATTTCAAATGAAAAAGTAACCTTTTAAAAATTAAATTCAATTAAATATATATAATATAACTTTGGTCAACCCTTTTCTCTCCCTTACCCCCACCCCGTTGTTTCTTTCAGAAGAGAAAACCAAAAAAAAAAAAAAAAAAGGGAAAACGATCGAAGGACCGTGCTCCTCCTCCAGCCTTCCACCGCCACCGCGCCATTCGCCGGTGACACCCCCTCCCTCGGCCCACCGCTCCTCCGCACAACCCCCTCCTTCTACCTCGACCTCCTCCTCCTTCAACTCTCCCGAACCCCCCACGCCCAAAATCGAGCCACACCCGAAACCTTAGTCGCCGCTGGCCACCAGCAAACCCCCCTCCGACGGCGCTCTCTCTCCTCTCCGCCCTCTTCTCCCTCCGATGAAAGCCAAGCCCCAACCCCCAATTCGAAAACCCCTCAGCCCCGCCGTTTCCACCCCCCCTCCTCTGAGCCTACCACCGTCGGCTAACAGCCTCCTCGACCACTGCGACGCCATTGACCCCCCCCCCTCCGCTGTAAGTTTTTATTATTTGTTTTATTTATTTATTTTTCTTTTCTTTCTTCCTTTTCCTTTCTTCATCTCTCCTTTTAGTTATATATAAAAACTGATGTCGATTAGTTATTAAAACTGAAATTAGAGTTGTTTTTGAAAATATTTATACATCATATTAAAAGTTATGATTTTATTTATATAAACAACAAAATAAGAAAGACATGATTTTTCAAAATAAAACGACATGATTTTTTTTTATCACAAAGATGAGATTTTTAGTTTAGAAAAAATCGATTCTTAGTTTAAAGAAAATCCAATTTTTAGGTAAGAAAAATATAATCTTGTTATGAAATGGTTTAGAAGACAAATATGATTTTGGTATAAATAATCTTAGAGATAAAGAATAGATTTTTATTTAGAAATAGAAAAGAATGGATTTTTATATATGAAAAGATTGCATTTTTAGTTAGAAGAAAGATTTGATTTTGAAATGAATAATGATTTGATTTTTAATATATATAAAGATGAGATCTTTATAGATGTAGCAATATAAAGATACTACATTTATATGAAAGACTTTGAGATAAAAATATAATTTTTATTATGAATAGCAAGTTAAAAATAGAATTTTTATCTATATAGTAGCGGTGTAAAAATAGAATTTTTATCTAAATAGTAGCGGTATAAAAATGTGATTTTTATCCATATAGAGTGATTATAAAAATGTGATTTTTATATATGTAGTGGCTACGGTCAACGAAAGCGATAAAAGGCGAGTGGCGAAGATTTCCTACATATGAAGAGTCGTGACGTTTGGCTTAGCTAGTCGGTGAGAACTCCTCACTTTTATTCTAATTTCTAGTTGAAATATATACTAGGATGCAGACGGTGCTTAGTAGCACCTGACACCCGTCGTCCACAGACCATGGATGACTTGTTTGTTTGGTTGTTTTGTTGTGAAATTTGATTGTGTGATTTGGAATGAAATAAAATATTTTATAGTGGAAAATATTTTATAGTTAAAAATATAATTTTTAACGTGTATATGAAATAAATAATTATAAACAAATTGGAGGTTTGTTTATATACACTGATTTGATTGATATTGATTGGGACGATAAATTTTACACATCGCCCAACTGCACAAATAAAATATGTGTTTATTGATTTGAAACCCCACACGGGTATTGGGATGATATTCGACATACACTAATCCCGATAGTTTAGTTGTATGTCAGTCGATGGATTGACAGACTATGTAAGCGTTAATTATTTGTATTTAATGCTTATGCAGTTGTGTGGTGCACTCTGGATGATGGTTGATGATTTATTGTTGCTGTTATATACATGTGTTGTAGGGGATCCATATAATAAACATTATATGGTAATTGATTGGGCCTCATTCCAATTCAGAAAATAAATTCATGTGTTGAATTGAAAATATTCATGTGTTGAATAAAAGCCGTGTTGATTAGATTGACGCCATTTTGACATGAACGATATTAATATCGATTTTATTCATTTTATAATGAACATTAAAAGTGATTTCAAAATCTGATATTTTGAAATGAATTGAAATTCGAATTAAATTGAAAAGAATTGAAATTCGAATTATTTTGAAATGAATTGAAATTCGAATTAAATTGAAATAAATTGAAATTCGAATTAAATTGAAAAGAATTGAAATTCGAATTAGATTGAAATAGAATTGAAATCGTTTTGAATTGAATTTAAAACGTATTGAAATTGAACTGAAATCGATTTGAATTGAAACCGATTTGAACTGAAATGGATTTGAATTGAAATCGAGTTGAAATGAATTTAAAACGAATTTAAATTGGAAAGATTCAATTTTTATTTGAATTTGAGATGGAAGTTGAAATCGTTTTGAAAACGAATTTAAAACGATTTATAAAATACATTTTAAAAGGAAATCGACGAAATATATATAATATATATATATATATATATTATATATATAATGGCCTGAATAGAACGCGCCGCGCTGCGGCAGTTCGCGAATTTCGACCATTGACTTCGAACGGATATTACGGGAGATCCGACCGTCGGATTCTCCTAAAACCGGAATCGTTGGGTTCGTATCGAAAAGAGCTTTCTAACGAATATTGGAGATTTTAAATCTAATGGTTGGACTTGGAATTATGTCCAAATCAAATTTGGAAAAGGTCGTTGTAAGTGCAGTTCGATGGCCGTTGATGGAAATCGACAGTACGGGACTTCATAAAATTATTAAAAATAGTAATAATTTGTGTAAAATCATAAGAATTGATTTGTGAAGAATTAGGCTGAAAAACTCCATATTTGAAAAGATAAAAATAGACTTTTACCGAAATGAACTGGATTTGAACTAGAATAATAATTCATTTATTTTTAAAATAAATAAATTGGATTTGAAATGGTTTTGAAAATAACCAGAATGTCCAATAATTGAATTGGAATGGATTTGAATCGAAATTGTCTTTGGAATATTTCGATATTGGATTTCGTGATTGTACAGATATTGTTATGGGAATTTGAAAGATATATTAATATCGTTATTTCCAATACGATATTTGTTGGTCGTAGAATTTGATATTGAATATAAGCCGATATATTTTCTATTCGGAGCCTTGTATTTAATATCAAATGTGATTTGGGTTTGTCGTGATGGTGTCTTCATTAACACTGTCCTTAAACCCAGTTGAGAAAAAGATTAAATCTTTTTATTTGGATTTAATGAAGTATACAATTAAATAATATTTAATTGGAATTGAATTGAAATTGATTTTTGGGTTTATCGTGAACGGTGTTTTAAATAACATTTGTTCTTTAACCCGATAATTAATGGAATGTGATTTGGGTTGTCGTGAATGGTACCTTTAATAATACTGTTCTTAGACCCAACGGAGTTAAGAAAATCAGAAACTAACTGGAGATTAGTTAAGTTGAATAGTTTCTTGGGTATTGATCTGATGTTGGTTTCAGCCTTCGGGGTTAATATTTAGGGAACTGTCCTCTTTCTAATTTACGGTTAGGGACTGATTGAAATGTTATGTGATTTTGGGGTTTATCGTGAACCGTGTTTTAAAGGACATCGGTTCTTTAACCCAGTTAAAGATTAAAACTAAGTGGAGTTTTAATGAATCTTTAATTAGATTGAAATGATCGAGAATGGAGTATCACCAGTTTTGCTCCAAGCGATAGTTAAATCTTTAACTAGATTTGAATGTGAAATGGTAATTAACTTTACTGATAACACCGTGGTGTTAGATATGAAGTATTACCAGTTTTACTTCATGGGATGAATAGGTTGGGATTGGGAAATAAAATAAATAATTACTTCGGTGTGGTTCGCTAATCCCGACTAGTTTGAAGTGATATTCAAAGGAAGATTAAAGAATAAATTTAAAAGAATTTATCTTTGATAAAATTAATGGGAACCTTTCCCTAAGAATGTGAAATTTAGAAATAACTGTAGGTTAGCTAAGAAGAATAGTTTCCGGGGTACTGATCTGATGTTGGTTTCGGCCTTCGGGGTTAGTATTTAGGGAATTGTTCTCTTACTAATTTACGGTTAGCGACTGAAGAATTGGAATGAGGCGTATGTTGTGTTTGTGTAACACTTGTTTATTATATACGCGAGTTATTCAGAAAGACCGGGTTTATCCCATTCTGAATAACTGATTCGACGTGGTGTCGAGGATGAAGACGGTGGTCTAAGACCGGAAGTTTTCACGTCATTTGCGTGATTACTGATTATCTTGATTGGGCCGTACACCCAAGAGGAGGGAATCAGTTAGTGGTCGTCCAGACGTACTTGGAGATCGTTGGATATGCGAGGTACAAGGTGCCTCCGGTTTCGTTCAGACCCAGAACGGACATGTAAATGGACTGTGTGTCTGATATCGGTTGCATAGCGTGAATTGCCTATGTGGCATGCCTAAGTGGAAATTGATCAAGGCTTCTGTTGAAAAGCAAAGTATTGTGGTTGATGATCAAAGCACAGCCTGTGTGGCATAGCTTTGTGTAGCGTTGATTCGCGGGCCTCACACCCCGATAATGGACCAGAAACGGGAGAGGACCTCAGGAAGGACATGCGTTTCCTTTAAGCTAGAAGTGGCGTCAGTGGTTTTACACGCCCTGACGAGTTTGACTTATGTGGTTGTTGCTGTTGCGAGGCGCCTCGGATATATCGGTGACTATGTGAAGCCGATGGAGTCATTTGTTGACTCATTGACACCCCAAAGGGTGGGGAAACGCAGTGTTCAGGCATTTTAATCCACATCGGTGGACCGACCCTGACGATCCAAAGGTCACTCGAGCTCTGACCTGAGACACGGGCTAGAGCGTCTCGAATCGGTAGAGGACTATCTTTTGCCCCGGTTCACAGATGGAAATCCAACTTCTAATACGTGACATGTGCGGTTTTGATTGTAGAGCCTAGTATGGCGACATAGTGGGATAGGGCGCTTATGCCGTCTATGATTGATACTTATGATTTGAAATTGTTTTGACGCTGTACACTTATAGTTGTTAGACCAAAAAGTGGTTCTAACACCTAAATTGACTAAAATTAAAATAAAATGAGAATGAAAATAAAAAAGAGACACAGGATTTATAGTGGTTCGGCATTAAAAAGCCTACGTCCACTTTATAATCACTTTGCTTGATGATGTAGATGAAAATACAATGAGATATTCACTCAATTTCACTCACTTTTCATATACATTCACTCAATTATCTCAAAATTCACTTCGAATGATGATTTTGAATTGTTTGAAGTGCTCGAATTCGGTTCTCAAAGATGTTTGAATTCTCAGAGTGCCAAAAGATCCCTTCAAACGACCCTTGGGGGTCTATTTATAGGTGGAAACTTCTCCAGAATTCGGTTCGGATCGGGTGCACGTGTCCTCCATTCCATGACTTTCGGGATCGGATGAATTCTGGTGTTGCCAGCACATCAGGTGAGTGGCCATCGTGTGTAGAAAGTGGGTGTAACCGCCCTGAATATTCAGGAGATCATGGTGCGGAGTAGCAGGGTGAACTGGGTTCGGATCGGATATGCTAGCAACATGGGGTTCGGATCGGATCATCCCATCTGATCCGATCCGACTTGAATTTTTCCTCCCTCACTTTGTCTCGCTTTGCTTTTCTTTGATTACACCCGATCCGATCCAGCTTGATCTTTCAGCTTTGTGATGCTTCTGTTCTCACCTCTATAACTCCGATCTGAACCAGATGTGTAACAGAGTGTCTTTTGTTTACTTGATCTTCTGAATTCTTGACTTTGTATAGCCTAGTTTACAAAGTAGGCTAACATTTTGTCCCCTCAAAGGATGCTTCTGTTGAAGACAAAGCGTGCTTTGATGTTATCTGTACGTCAATCTTTCATTTTGAATCATTGAGAAGTCGCTCCCATTTGTTTGCAAAAGACGTGTTATTTCATAAAGTCGTGTCTTTTATCGCCTATATATATGTTGCATAGTGTGTGGATCCCTTTTATCTTCAAACAATTTGGAGAATTCTTGTTAACATCTAGTTATTCTTCCAGGTAATCTTTTTCTTCATTTTTCCTTGAATTTAATTTGCACACCGGTTCGTTGTGCTCAATTCATTCGGTTCGGACCTGATCTGAAGGGACTTCCTCCTTGTATTGCTCGATCATCGAATTAACAGGTCAGGCTTAGGTTCGTGGGCCTATTTCCTGGTCCGAACAGGGCGGAAAAGACGGGGAAGACGAGTAGTCACTACTCATACATATATTAACCCGCTATCCACTCCTTTCCTCTTCCTCCCTTTCTTTCATTTATCTCGCTCCACAGTTCTCACGTCGAAACCCTAGCTCTCTGAAAGCTCAAAAACTCTGAAATTCTCTCCTTAGTCTTCAATTTAAACACCTCGGTAGGTTTAAAACTTCAATTATCTTGGCAATAATTGGTTTCAATCGAAATTCGCAGTCGATTTGAATTATTTGGGTGTGGTTATTGCTCGGCTTCGACGCCGTAATACCTTCCTCCTTCGCCGTCATCGTTGGTTGCTCCGCCATCACTTCGAAGCGCTGGAAGGTGGAAGATGGTACTTGTTCGATTTTAACTAGGGTTTCGGATATAGGATTGAGTTCGGTTGTGACTGAGGAGGAGGAGGAAGACGAAGGGCACAGGGAGTCGGTTCGGGCGAGGAAGTATGGGAGCTGGAGGAGAAGAAAGGAGTGAGGAGTTCACAAGATTGGATCGGGTCGGGAAAGAGGGAAGGCGAGGCTTACTCTATCAGGTCAGGTCGGAGTGAAAAGTAAAAAAGGGAAACGAGGTTTATTTGTCTGGATCGGGTCGGAAGGCAGAACAAAGGAGAAAGGGGTGTTGACATTTAAGCCTATCTGATCTGCTCCAAAATCATGTTCCCGAACCGATCCGGTCGGATGTTAACTCCTGACCGAAGCACGACCTTGCCTCCGATCAGATCCTATCATGTGTACCCGGACCGAACCGCCGATCCCATCATATGTACCCGAACCGAACCGAGGCCACCCAACTTAAAGCACAATACTTTGCCCATTGGCTAAAATCAATATTTGCATAACTTCCACCTTGATGAACAGTTAGGATAGTGCCCTACAAACATACATGAATATCAAGAACTGCTCTGAACATCATTACTTTGCCCAGATTTTGTATTACACTTTTAAGTGTTAACTTGACACCTTCTGCACACACCGTACACACTTTAGTTCACAGACGTGCACAGGGGGACACGGGCTAATTTACTCTAACTTCTGTTATTACTTCTTCGATAGTTTAGTGATCATGGCCAAAAGGCATTCTTCTAGACTGGCAGAAAAGAAAGGGGTCCCAGAGACATCCGACAAAGTTACTCTTGACGACATATCTTCTTCCTCAGACCCTGAATGGGGTGACGAGGGATCGGATTATGAAGTGAGGGCACATAGCAGCAGAACGTCTTCTGACAGTGAAGTTTCTCTGGGTTATCAAGAGGAAGGAGGGGTTGGAGATACCCGAGCTCCTAACGAATTTGAATCTGCCGTCATATTAGAATCACCTCAAGATTTTGTTGAATCGACAATTGACTATGACAGGCTCCTTCGAATATGTTTGAAGTACGGGATACATAAAAAAGATACTCTGGTGCCGTCTAAAACTGACCGTCCTCATAATCTTCCGGAGGGATTTATGGAAATCACTCGATTGATGTGCATGGTCGGAGCTATTCCACCATTTTCTCCCTTTGTCGTCGACTTTTTAAGACAGATGTGGATTGCCCCCATGCAGCTGCATCCCAGCTCTTATGCTTACCTGCATACCTTATATGTAGCATACCGCGAGATCCTAGGCATAGAGCTCACTTTTGATGACGTTCATTTCTTCTATAACTTCAAGCACCGGACTCGAGAAACTCCTTCTTTCTCTTACTTCGAGTCTGTCCCAAAAAGAAAGATAATTTTAGCGCCCTTTAGTAGCAAGGCCGGTGACTCCAAGCTGGAATGGTTTTATGTAAGGCAACAGCCGGGGTGTGTTAGGAGATGGACAAAATCGAGTAAGGCACCGGTTTTCTAAACCTCGACTCTGAATGTCCACGCCACTACACTAATCCATTTTCTTTTTGTTTGCAGTTGACAATCCAAAACAAATATCGGGTCAAGTGTTCTTTGATCGGATGCATCGGCTCCTTAATGGTGATCAAAAGTTTTTAACTATCGATGAAGTCCTCAAGGACGAATATCTCCATCACCACAGACTGCTATCCATTACCCGTAGTATAGGTCACGGGCCAGGTCCATATGTGTATATCCCTCCGGTGAATGTAATTCCAGAAATGGGCGAGAGCTCGAAAGGTCCTGCCATGACAATTCGAACTTCACCTTCTCCAAGTTCGACTCAAGATGATGAGTTGGCAAATTTACCTAAGAAGCACCGAGAGGGGTACGTCACTCCTAGGGATGTGGTTTCTCCTGAGAAATCACCATCTCCCAAAGATCAGCCAACAGACACTTCCCAAAGAGATGCCCTTACTGTTGATGATCCTACATTTCAGGTCTTGGGAGATCTCCCTCTTCCTAATACTATTTACACTTCTGAGGATTTTGGCAAAAATCCATTAGTTTTTACTTCTTCAGAGGAAGCCACTCCTGTTAAGGCCAAAGAGCCCTCTCGCACTGGCTCAGCTTCATACTCTGGTTTGTCGGAGGGGGGACACCGCTTAGGACGCACTTAACACAATTGCACCCCACTTCACAGCATTTACGTCTTATAAGAATACTGATTCTGAATTCCACTTGCATTATTGCGCAGGTACAATGTCTCGTGCTTACTATGACATCAAGAAGCTACGTCGCAGCATGACCAGACCCCCTCACGATGTTGAGTATGATCGTCGCGAAGATCGCAGTAGGGAGGACAGAAGGCCCTATGATTCTTATCCTTCGCGGTCCTCGCGCTCTCGCTCTGCCGTCCGGTCAGATCCAAAACGATATAAGGGCTACCAAGGTCGTCGAGAAGATGACAGGCCGCAATCAAAAGACTCAACTTCTTCTCAAGAAAAGCGCAGTAGGGAGAGGAGACCGCCAAGAAATACCGAATCGCGAAGCAAGCGCAAGGTTCCCGCTAAACGGCCTAGAAGGGATGAGGAGGCCATTGAGCCCTCCACACATAAGGATACCGAGCTGACATTCCCTGCACCTCCACCGTTGGATGCTGAAACTGCAGTTAAGCGGGCGTATCTGGAGGAGCCATTTCCTGATCACTACTTTGAAAACATGACTTTTTTACCTGCTCTTGAGCCTATTTCCTCGAGGTGGGCAGATGTGGCCAAAGCAAAGATAGATGCGGTCGAGAAACAATATTCAAAGATCTTCAAGTATTCGTGCAACCTCTCCAGAATCATCTGAACTCTAATTACGAATACTAACTCGATGTAGAAGGCCGCACAAGATGATGCAAGGGCCTTAAAAAATTTGGGAAAAGACCTCGAGGATACACAGGCTCAACTTATTATCGTTCAACGGGACGCTGCTAACTTCAAGCAAAAATTTGAAGATTTACAAAAACGCTATCATGACTTGCTCGAGTCCCATACTCAATAGCGTTTGGAGCTGAAAACGCGAGCAGAAGATGCCAAGTCAGACGCTACCAAAATGCAACTTGCTTATGCTTATCTTGAGCGAGAAAAGGCCGAGTTGGCGAAGAAGAACGCCGACTTGGAAAAGAAAAATGCTGACTTGGCTTCCAAGTTGATGGAGGCCGAAAATAGGGCTGCCTTGGCAGAGGGTAATGTTGAAAGAGTCATCAAATCGGCCGAAGAATCTCGCAAACAGCTAGCGGAGGCCCAAGAGGGGGTGCAGGGCTTTGGTGAATTACTGATTGAATTTTTTGCACATATAATCCGCTACCGAAACATCTCTTGGATCGATGATTATCCGACTACCTTGGTTCATGTATGGAGCCAAATTGTTGAATGGGAAAAGAAAGAACTCAAGGTAGATTCCATCGACGAGGACAAACTTATGGAAAAGTATTTAAGAGATGACGAGCCAGCGAGTTTAGCCGAGGGGCGTCGCCTGATTGCTGCCGCCATGAATGAGGAAAAGCGGAAGGCTAAACAAAAGAACATCCTGGAGGTAGGTTCTTCTTCCACTGCCGCTACAACTCCTGAAGTAGAGGGATATGACCCCGAAAACCGGGCGATCCCTCAGACATCTCTTTTATCTACTATTCCTGAATCGGCTTCAGAGGCGGCAGCTACTCCAGCTGAGAAGTCATCGGAAGGTATTTCTACCTTTTCACCCCAATTCGTCAAAGCTGTCTCCACTTTCCATCGCATAGTCGTACAATCAATGAAGGACCCTCTATTTTCTCCCGAGTTGATAACTGTTACTTCTCATTCCGCAGGTGCTGAACTGGCCGAGAAGGCAGACGTGCCCCCAAAGAACCACTACCGAAACAAAGTCAGCGTAGAAGGATGAAGGAGACAAGGGTAAGGCTGACGCTCCTCACGATGGCGAGATGATAGACGCCTTAAAGGATGATGGTGGTGATGAGGGACATGAGGAGGACCCTGAGGTGGCTATAGTTGGGGAATCAAAAAGCACCGATGACATTACTTTAGCTGCACTGAAAGCCGAACAAGACAAACGCATGCAGCTTAAAGTTGAAGACCTAGACACTGAAAGCCTTAAGCCTCTCGCGGTAGTGGATGTTGGATCAAGGTTAGTTGTTAAGATTTCGACTAGATCTATTACAGAAGAACTTGCTAAAAAGTCTTCTCTTGATTCCAGCGTTCCGCCTTCCGGGAAAAAGTCGACCGATTCCAACACTTCAGCCTCAGGGAAGAAAAAACCAAGGCGCATCTTAACTGATGCTGAAAAAGAGGCGAAGGATGCTCAGAAGGCCGCTAAGAAGTCCAAGTGCACTTCAAAGTCTAAGTGATAAAGTGCTTTGCTTTATTTTAGCATTTAACTGGTCCACAATTTTTGCAGCGAGTGTGGCCCTCGCATCTTCTTTTAGCCTGTTTTCCTGTACAAATTCATGCACTTGTAAATAAATACAAATAATTCATTTCATGCAATGCCTGTTAGTCGTCAGTTCATTACTTATGTAAAATTGCAAAAGCATGTCCTACTAAAGTCGTGTAATGGAGTCATAGTGGGGGGAAATATGTGTATACTTATGTGCCCTCAGTCAGTCTTGAAAAACTATTCAAGATTAAATTAAAAAGTCTGAACGTCCTCGATTCTCCGACGGGGGTCACATTCCTTGTGTCATTGATGCCTGTTCTTTTCTGGCATCTTTTATACTCTCCTGTCTTATATTCAGGTTAGAGTTCTTGCTGAGGCGGTCTCTTGTCTGGGTGCACCTTCACGCCTCAGAGGACGTCGTCTTCCCGTCCTTTATACTCTCTCTCAATTCTTGAGAGTTAGAGTTAAGAATGTCGTCTTCCCATTCTTTTATGTTTTATTGCTCAAACAGTCGTTGTGTTTGTTCCTGCATATAAGCCGTCTTCAACTTTTCATATTTTAATTTAACATTTCATATTCCACAGTCACAATAGAATAACAGTTGAAGATATAAATAATGCAGGAAATTAAGTGGCACACGATATTTTTATAGTGGTTCGGCTAAGTCGTAGCCTACATCCACTTTATAGTTCTTTGTTAGTATCAACAGACTTTTATAAGGCAAGTCGTGCCTTTTTACAGAGTTCATAAGAAAAACGAAAGAAAATATAACATCCCTAATTCAAATATTGCATCAAGTGTTGGGCATTCCAAGGCCTAGGCACATCTTCGCCATCTACGGTCGTTAACTTGAAGGCTCCTGTTTCAAGTTTCCGTTGGATGACGAATGGCCCTTCCCACTTCGGACCGAGGTAAGGAAGGGATGGAAAAACTCATTTTAGCACCAGATCTCCTGGTTCAAAGGTTCTAAAACGAACTTTATTGTCATAATAGCGTGCCATCTAACGTCGATGTCTTGACGAACGCAAGTCTGCCTCGTCCCTTTTCTCGTTGATTTCATCAAGGGACTCGAGGAGGAGTGCCCGATTCGTCATCGGGTCATAGTACTTCACCCTGTGAGAGGGAACTTCAAGCTCTACCGGGATTACTGCTTCTGAGCCAAATGAGAGAGAGAAAGGAGTATGACCGGTTGCTATCTTAAACGTTGTCCGTTATGCCCACAAAGCTATGGGCAATTCATCCACCCATTTTTCTTTTGCACGTTCCAATCGTTTCTTGAGGATGGACTTTATGACTTTATTTATTGCTTCTACCTGCCCATTCGACTGTGGATGGGCGACTGCAGTATACCACTTGTCGATCTTGTATTTCTGGCAGAAATTTTTGAATTCGGCACCATCGAACTGGGTTCCATTATCAGTTATAATGGTCCTTGGAATCCCAAATCGGCATATAATATTTCTAACCACGAAACTTATCACCCTTCTCGCTATGATTTTGGTTAGGGGCTTAGCTTCCACCCACTTCGTAAAATAGTCCACGGCGACTATTGCATACTTCGCTCCTCCTTTTGCAATCAGTAGAACTCCGATGATGTCAATTCCCCACATGGCAAACGGCCACGGACTCACCATCGACTTAAGCTGGGTCGGTGGTACTCTAGGGATCTTGGCGAACCTTTGGCATTTGTCGCAACGTCGTGAATAATCAGCTACATCTTTATTAATTGTGGGCCAGAATATACCTTTTTTGCTAAGGTCTGACCTCCCGTATGACCTCCACACTCACCTTCGTGTACTTCTCTTAGTACACGCTTGATGTCGTCATGTGCTATACATCGTAACAGGGGCATAGAAAATCCTTGCCTATAGAGAGTATCATCTTGAAGGATGTATCTGGTGGCTTTGCGAACTATGGCCTGCCTCTCACTCTTCTTTGACGGGAGTATCCCATTTCTAAGGAAATTCTTGATTTGGGTCATCCACGACTCCCTCTCCGGTTCTGCTTCGAAAGCTAATTCAATTTCCATCGATTTGAAGCTTGGTGATCTTAACGTTTCAATTGGAATCATTTTGGTTTCCTCCGGATTGTCGTAACTAGCCAGCTTTGCTAGCCGGTCTGCCTTCTGGTTTTCAGCTCTTGGGATATGCGTTATGTTATACTGTTCCAAGTTGCTCAACAGCTCCTCCACTTTCCCAAGATAGGCAATAAGTCGAGGTCCCCGAGCCACAAACTCCTTTCGCACTTGGCAGATGACTATTTTGGAGTCGCAGAATATATACAATGCCTTTATTCCGAACTCCTTAGCAAGTTTCAGCCTGGCAATCAGGGCTTCGTATTCAGAGTCATTATTAGTCGCTGAAAATTCTAGTCGTAGAGCATAATATAACGATCGTCCTTCAGGAGTAACTAAGACGACTCCTGCTCCGGACCTTCGGTCGTTCTTGGCTCCGTTTGTGTACAACTTCCATGGATCTAATTTTAATTCCTCCTCTGACTTGACCACCTTGTCATTGATCATCTCCTCCTCCGGAATTGTGAACTCTACTATAAAGTCAGCGAGGGCTTGCCCCCTGATCGATCTCCACGGCTGAAAATTTAAGTCAAACTGATTTAACTCAATATTCCAATTGATCAGCCATCCCGACGCTTCGGGTCTTTGCAACACCTGCCTCAGAGGCTGATCAGTGTATATAGTTATTGGGTGAGCTTGAAAATAATGGCGAAGTTTTCGGGAGGCGATCAGAAGGCTGTAAGCAAGCTTCTCAATCCTTGGGTAGTTGCATTCTGCAGCTACCAATTTCTTACTTACATAATATACCGGCCTTTGCACTTTGTCTTCTTCCCGGACCAAGGCGGTGCTAACAGCATGAGCCGATATTGCTAGATAAACAAATAGCTCCTCATGATCCACTGGCTTCGAAAAAACCGGTGGTCTCTCTAGTAAGTCCAATAGATTTCGAAAGGCCTCAACACAGTCCGGAGTCCATTCGAAATTTTTCTTTCCCCTTTTTATCAAGTCAAAAAAGGTACGCATTTGTCTGTTGCTTTGGAGATAAATCTACTCAACGCAGCTACTTTCCCTGCAAGACTTTGGACATCTTTGATTCTCCTTGGTTCCTCAATGTTCCTTATCGCTCCTATTTGACAGGGATTGATTTCAATCCCTCGAGAGCTCACGATGAAACCTAGAAACTTTCCAGATGCCACCCCAAACGAGCACTTCAAAGGATTTAACTTCATCCAATACTTTCATAGAATACCGAACATCTCTGCCAAGTCTTGCGTATGGCTGGAGGACTGTTTTGACTTGACAAGCATATCGTCCACATAAACATCCATAGTCTTCCCTATTTGATTATAAAACATCCTGTTCACCAAGCGTTGGTAGGTGGCTCCAGCATTTTTCAATCCGAACGGCATGACCACATAGCAATACAACCCCAAATTTGTAATGAAGCTCGTGTGCTCTTGATCGGGCACATGCATGGGAATCTGGTTATATCCGGAATATGCGTCCATGAAAGAAAGAAGTTCGTGTCCTGCCGTCGAATCCACAAGCTGGTCTATTCTGGGGAGTGGGAAGCTATCTTTCGGGCAAGCTTTGTTTAAGTCTGAAAAATAAATGCATGTCCGCCACTTTCCGTTTGACTTCATTACCAACACAGGATTCGATACCTAGTCGGGATATGTCGAATCTCTAATAAATCCGTTCTCTTTCAGCTTCTCCACTTCTTCTTTCAGAGCTGCCGACCTCTCTGGGCCCAGCACACGTCTCTTTTGCTTTACAGGCGGGTGTTTTGGGTTTATTTTCAGCGAATGACTCATGATGGATGGTGATATCCCACACATGTCGGCGTGGGTCCAGGCAAACACATCCAGGTTTGCCTTTAGGAAGTCAGTCAGTTCTTTGGCTCGGTGCGGATCCAACTGGGATCCAATCTTCAAAACCATTGCTGGATCAGCTTTGTCAATGGGTATATCCACTGTCGTTTCGTTAAGAGTTGCCTTCCTATCCTCAGGTTCCTCATCTTCTCTGGGATCCAGGTCTTCGGGCATTCCCTTGGGCAACTCCTTCGGGGCCGATCCCTCTAATTGCTATGCCGAACCCTCCTTTGGAGGGTGTGAAGTACCTTTAGTCTCGATGTTGAGTCCCTTCATCAGCATCTTTAATTCAGCAATATAGCAAGCTCGTCCGGAGACTTGATCTCCTCTCATTACTCCTATTCCGTCTTCAGTTGGGAACTTTAGCAATAAACACCATGGCGCGATACAAGCCCTGAACTCTGCAAGGGAAGGCCTTCCTAAAAATTCGTTTTAGGGCGAGTCGATATCTAGCACTACGAACTAATGCATTCGTACTCTTCGACGATCCCCTTGCCCCAATGTTACGGGCAATTCTATATACCCCATTGGAGCTGTCGATGCCCCATTGAAGCCTCGGATCCAACCTTCACAGGGATTCAAATCTCCAGACTCAAGTTTCATCTGATCAAACGACTTCTTAAACAAAATGTTGACAGAGCTTCCATTGTCCACTAGTACCTTATGAACCAGTGCTGGTCCAATGGTAGTGGTAATGACCAATGGATCTTCGGTAGGTGACTGGATTCCGGTATCGTCTCTGCTATGGAACACTACATCATCGAACATTGTCCTCTGCTGTTTCACAGGGGTGATGTCTTCCAAATCATTGCACTCGTCCACATCTATGTGCTTAACTGCATTAACTTATTGGTCCATTGCCCTGAAACTGTGATACCTGGATGGAGTCCACCTACTATGGTGTTAATGACAATCTCTTTGCCTTTCTGTTGCGATGTAGGCTTGGGAGCAGACTGACTCTGGTTTGGAGCTTGTCCTCCTTGCCCCCTGTCCCTTGGGGCAACCTTATACTCGTCCAGCTTGCCTTCATGCAACAACTTCTCAACCACATCTCTCAAGTGTCGACATTCGTTTGTTGAATGTCTGTGAGTTTTGTGAAATAAACAAAACTTTCCGGTAGCAATTTCTTTTTCCGTCGAATCTCGTGGCGGCAGTCTTTTGTATTGCAGAACATTATATGTGTCCAAATAAATGTTCTCCAAAGTGTCATTCAATGGTGAATAATTCTCAAAGGTCTGGAACCGAGCTCTTTTGTCAGAATTACTTCCTTGGTTCCTGTTTCTCCTGTTACCATTCGCATTACGGTTGCTATTGCCCCCGTTTCCATTATTATTATTTCCATTCTTGTTTCCCACATTCACTTCGACTTTTCCAGAACTTTCTCCAGATTGCTTTATGACAACATTACTCTAGATAGCTTCTTTTGAGGACACTCCAGACTTCCTCTTTCTATTTTCCCTTGCTTCCTCCCGTCTTAACTGAATATTGGCCTTCTCATAAAACAACTCTCTTGTGGGAGGCGGCTTCCCAGAAAGGTAATCTCCAAACTCTGAATCAGGATCAACTCCTTCCATTAAGGCCATCAAGATGGTAGGCTCAGGCGGGTCACTGACTTCTGTTACAGCTAAATTGAAGCGGTCTAGATACGACTTCAAGGACTCACCCGGCACTTGCTTAATTCTCGATAATTCAATAACATTCTTAGACTTTCGGGTGTGAAGTCAGAATTGATTCATAAAACGTTCACTTAATTCCTTGAAATTCGATATCGATCGAGGAGGAAGTCAGGTAAACCATAGTAATGCACGTCTTCTAAGTAAATTGGGAAAGCCTTACACTTCACAGCGTCAGGGGCAGCGGCAGCATTCATAAGCCATGCGTATCACATCAAATGTTGTCCTGGGTCGGTTCTCCCGTTATACCTGTCCATCTACGGCAGGTTAAAACGTTGGGGGAACTGAAAGTCAAGGATGTCATCAGTAAAGGGAGTATGGCTTCCCTCAATGCCATAATCTTCATTAGTGTAGTTTCGACTCTCAAACATGATCTGGCATACCATAGCCCATACGTCAGCATTGGTTAAGGGTCGTTCAGGCTCCCTGGCTCTGATGTTCGGGTTTTCTCTTGGCTCCTGATCAGGGGACGCCCTCCTTCTTCTAGCGGCTTCTGCTCTGCTTTGCTCCCTACGTTCCCGGTCGATCTCGGGAGGAAGGGGCTGAAGCATTTGTCCCTGAGTGGATTGGTGAGGTTAGGGTCTCTAGGAAAAACATGGGATCCTCGCATTGGTAACAGCATAGGCTCTCTCAAACTCGGATCATTGGGTCCTAGTACGAGGGCAGCGTCCTCGCGGGATCCCAAAGATCCGAAAGTCATTTGCTCCAAATTCTGAGGTCGTTCGAGCGGCCTTCTTTCACGAGGTCGTTCTTCCTCAGAAGAAGAAGACTGATCCATTGCAGTATGATGAACTAGGGATGGAGTTCTTTGTCTGCGGAGTTCGCCAATTTCCCTACTCGTGATTCTCATATTCTCTTGCATCATAAGATTGGTGCGCTCGTGGATTTTCATAGCCTCCCTAGTTCTCTCAAGCATGTCAAGAAGGCACGAAAAATCTCCTTAGGTGACAGGCGCAGATGGATTGATCTGGTCATTGGCCCTAGTGGCTGGAGTCGGAGCATTTGGAGGGGCTCGAGTAGAGGTTCCAGCATCATCTACTGTCGGATCGGATCGGAGCAAAGTAACCTAGTTGGATCGGTTCGGATTGGGGGAGTGCACTTCTTCAACGTCTCCTACTCGGTTCGGATCGGAGCTCCCTCTACGTGGTCGGCTCAGATTTCCTGAACTTGTCTGATCCGCTCCCGAACTCTTCCCACGAGACCTCGTCACAACCGGATTTTGCTGATCTTCACCAACTTCATTCCCTCGACTGGTTTGAACTTCCTTGCCTTTTCCTTTGGCCATAATTCTTCAACAATCAACCAACAAGAATTTAAAAGCATCGAAAATTGGGGATTAACTTCTTTGAACTCAACGGTCCAAAAAGTAGAACGATAATCCAGAAAAACAGAGAATTCAAATTGTTCTCAGTGAAAGCACCAAAATGTTAGACCAAAAAGTGGTTCTAACACCCAAATTGACTAAAATTTAAATAAAATGAGATCGAAAATAAAAAAGAGACATAGGATTTATAGTGGTTCAGCGTTAAAAAGCCTACGTCCACTTTATAATCACTTTGCTTGATGATGTAGATGAAAATACAATGACATATTCACTCAATTTCACTCACTTTTCATATACATTCACTCAATTATCTCAAAATTCACTTTGAATGATGATTTTGAATTGTTTGAAGTGCTGGAATTCGATTCACAAAGATGTTTGAATTCTCAGAGTGCCAAAAGATCCCTTTAAACGACCCATGGGGGTCTATTTATAGGTGGACACTTCTCCAGAATTCGGTTCGGGTCGGGTGCACGTGTCCTCCATTCCATGACTTTCGGGATCGGATGAATTCTGGTGTTGCCAGCACATCAGGTGAGTGGCCATCGTGGGTAGAAAGTGGGTGTAACCGCCCCGAATATTCAGGAGATCACGGTGCGGAGTAGCAGGGTGAACTGGGTTCGGATCGAATATGCTAACAACATGGGGTTCGGATTGGATCATCCCATCCGATCTGATCCGACTTGAATTTTGCCTCCCACACTTTGTCTCGCTTTGCTTTTCTTTGATTACACCTGATCCGATCCAGCTTGATATTTCAGCTTTGTGATGCATCTGTTCTCACCTCTGTAACTCCAATCCGAACCGGATGTGTAACAGAGTGTCTTCTGTTTACTTGATCTTCTGACTTCTTGACTTTGTATAGCCTAGTTTACAAAGTAGGCTAACAATAGTAATAATAAAACATGAAATTTCACGTATCAAGCATTCTTGGCTATTATAAGGTAAAAACCCTATCCTCCGGCTTGCATTGCATTGTGTGATGGGACCTGGGTCTTATAATAGCTTCATTGTTCTTTATTTAGCATTGCGTTGTTGTTTTATGCACTTGTATTCTTGGGAGGAAACCCGTTCCGTGTTATACGGCGTGGTCCCTTGATTTACCTAACTTTAAAATAAAGATTAATAACTGTTTTAGTTCTCACACCAGTCCCATGACTGTCCTGGAGTTTATTGTTTTAACCTAAACTCTGGGGGCCCTTATTTTGACACGGGCATCTAGTAGTTTTGGTTTTGCAGATTTATATTCACAGGATCCTGATTTACAGCTAGAACGATACTCGGAAAGCTCTGTATCTATGTATTACTTCTAGTTCTGTATTGTATTATTTTCCGCTGCTATGTAATGTATTGTAATCTCTGATATTTTATAATGTGTAATATTGATTTATACTCTGTATATTCTTGTAATCTGGTGGAATAGTTGTAATAAGCAATGAAATGTTCTTCTGTTTGCGTTCTGATTCATCTTGTCCTCAAAGTAATTCGTTCTTTCTCTTCTCTACGGAGACCGAGGAAGTTCGGGTTGCTTCATTTGGTATCAAAGCTTTAGTTTACAAAGCTCAGAGAACAGGACACGTTTGAACCAAATGAAAGAATTCATCAGAGATTGGATTAGTAATATCCAATGGGAATGACTCGCTAGAGATGGGATCAGTAGTATCCTAGAACGAGTGTGAAGAGTATATTTTTAAATCAAAAACAATTTTTGTTTTGAAAATTAAATTCAATTATTCGTATTTGAATATTTATTTGTATTGATTTGGATAATCAAGTATATAGAGATTTTAGTATACGTCTGATCCACGTGTATTGAAGCCTCAAATTTATTCGATAGATATAGAATCACACTCTAGTCGCCCGGGTCTGATTCTGACGATGGCACGCCATTATCAGTGTTTATATTCGAGCGACGAAAGTGGGATTTCTATATATTTCCAATTGACTGGTGTGAGAACCAAAATTAGATAGGCTTATTATTGTGATTTGGCATCAAAAATCTGATTTTTTTGACTATATATCAAAATTATGAATTTGAAAAGCTAATCAACTAATTGATTGCTGGTCATGTTGTCTGATTATTGGTTGAGTAATTAAATTTTGAACCATATAGCCAATTTGAACCAAATAGTAAATTGTATTGAAAATTTATCGCATTTGCATGCATGTACATGTACTTACATTGAACAGGTCATAGCAAGGAGGGTAGAGCAGAAGAATAAAATTGTTTGCCTGACAAATAGGTACATGTTTACCATAATTTACTGTTTTGTTTGGGTGATGATGATTTTATGAGCCGCTTGGCTTTTTCTTTTTCTTTTGGATTGAAGAAGGGCATGGGAGGCTATATGAAATATCCCGAAGTCCCCGGTGCAGAGGAGGTTATGGTGAAATTTTTCGAAAATTTAGGGTGTAAGCCAAATTTTTGAAAAATTTGAAAAGTTCTTAGAAACTCAAAAGTTGAAGAACTTAAGCCGTAATTAAAATAATGAAACTAGAGTTGGTTTGTGAAACAACTTTCGGCTTCGTTACTTTTCGGGGACAAAAAGTTTTAAGTGGGGGAGATTGTAATAACCCGGAAATCCAAGCCAATTTAAAATTTTTATTTTGGCAATTTTATTGAATTTTGAATATATAAAATGAATTATTTTAAATAATAACGATGGAAAATTTATTTTCGACGAAGTTAAAACGAATAATTTATTTTAATTATATAACGAGCCTGAAATGGCGCGGTAGTTTGAAAATTCGATTTCGAATTTCAAATGAATATACAGAATTCGTTTTAAGTCGGAATTGAGTGAAACAAGAAATATTTGAATTTGTTTAATCATATCTTTCTAACGGATGTAAGAAACTGAGATTTCACTTTAGAAGTTGAAAGATATGTCCAGTTTAAAATTCAGAAAAGTCGCTGTGGAATTTATATATTTTTTAATATATATAAAGGCCTTTGAAAATGGAAATTTTGCAAATGACCTCGGTTTTTGACGAAACCACTTTTGTTGGATCTGTGATGTCAAGTTATGGCTAGATTCCAAAATTCGTAATTTTCTGAATCAATATGTGGGCGTGGCAAAGGAAAACGCATTTGATCAGTTTTAGTTGATCTTAATCGACTGGAAAATGGCCATTATCCAAACGGTCTCAGAATTCAATGAAATTGGTTTTGCTAGGACCGTATCGTCAATACGAAGCTAGAAAATATTTTCGGGAATTTTTAGAGTTCGTATGTGGCCCCAATAAATTGAAATACGCGTTCGAATTCAATATATAGATTTATATTTTTGTTTTGGACGAAAACTGATCGTAATGGTCGAATTGGCTTACGCAACATATCCTATTGTGTTCAGAATGGGGGTAATTAGCAAGGGACGACAGTCGTTGGGTTCAATTTGGATTTCAAATGAAAAAGTAACCTTTTAAAAATTAAATTCAATTAAATATATATAATATAACTTTGGTCAACCCTTTTCTCTCCCTTACCCCCCACCCCGTCGTTACTTTCAAAAGAGAAAACCAAAAAAAAAGGGAAAACGATCGAAGGACCGTGCTCCTCCTCTAGCCTTCCACCACCACCGCGCCCTTCGCTGGAGACCCCCTCCCTCGGCCCACCGCTCCTCCGCACAACCCCCTCCTTCTACCTCGACCTCCCCCTCCTTCAACTCGCCTGAACCCCCCACGCCCAAAATCGAGCCCCACCCGAAACCCTAGGCCGCCACTGGCCATCAGCAAACCCCCCTCCGACGGCCCTCTCTCTCCTCTCTGCCCTCTTCTCCCTCAGGTGAAAGCCAAGCCCCAATCCCCAATTCGAAAACCCCCCAGCCTCGCCGTTTCCACCCCCCTCCTCTGAGCCCACCACCGTCGGCTAACAGCCTCCTTGACCACCGCGACGCCATTGAACCCCCCCCCCAAGTTTTAAGGTTTTATTACTTGTTTTATTTATTTATTTTTCTTTTCTTTCTTCCTTTTTCTTTCTTCTTCTCTCCATTTAGTTATATGTAAAAACTGATGTTGATTAGTTATTAAAACTGAAATTAGAGTTGTTTTTGAAAATATTTATACATCGTATTAAAAGTTATGATTTTATTTATATAAACAACAAAATAAGAAAGACACCATTTTTCAAAATAAAACAACATAATTTTTTTTATCACAAAGATGAGATTTTTAATTTAGAAAAATTCGATTCTTAGTTTGAAGAAAATCCAATTTTTAGGTAAGAAAAATATAATCTTGTTATAAAATGGTTTAGAAGACAAATATGATTTTGGTATAAATAATCTTAGAGATAAAGAATAGATTTTTATTTAGAAATAGAAAAGAATGGATTTTTATACATGAAAAGATTTCATTTTTAGTTAGAAGAAAGATTTGATTTTTAATATATATGAAGATGAGATCTTTATAGATGTAGCAATATAAAGATACGACATTTATATGAAAGATTTTGAGATAAAAATATAATTTTAATTATGAATAGCAAGTTAAAAATAGAATTTTCATCTATATAGTAGCGGTGTAAAAATAGAATTTTTATCTAAATAGTAGCGGTATAAAAATGTGATTTTTATCCATATAGAGTGATTATAAAAATGTGATTTTTATATATGTAGTGGCTACGGTCAACGAAAGCGATAAAAGGCGAGTGGTGAAGATTTCCTACATATGAAGAGTCGTGGCGTTTGGTTTACCTAGTCGGTGAGAACTCCTCACTTTTATTTTAATTTCTAGTTGAAATATATACTAGGATGCAAACGGTGCTTTGTAGCACTCGACACCCGTCCTCCACAGACCATGGATGACTTGTTTGTTTGGTTGTTATGTTGTGAAATTTGATTGTGTGATTTGGAATGAAATAAAATATTTTATAGTGGAAAATATTTTATAGTTAAAAATATAATTTTTAACGTGTATATAAAATAAATAATTATAAACAAATTGGAGGTTTGTTTATATACACTGATTTGATTGATATTAATTGGGACGATAAATTTTACACATCACCCAACTGCACAAATAAAATATTTGTTTGTTGATTTGAAACCCCACACGGGTATTGGGGTAATATTCGACGTACACTAATCCCGATTGTTTAGTTGTATGTCAGTCGATGGATTGACAGACTGTGTAAGCGTTAATTATTTGTATTTAATGCTTATGCAGTTGTGTGGTGCACTCTGGATGATGGTTGATGATTTATTGTTGCTGTTATATACATGTGTTGTAGGGAATCCATATAATAAACATTATATGGTAATTGATTGGGCCTCATTCCAATTCAGAAAATAAATTCATGTGTTGAATTGAAAATATTCATGTGTTGAATAAATGCCGTGTTGATTAGATTGACGCCATTTTGACATGAACGGTATTTATATCGATTTTATTCATTTTATAATGAACATCGAATGTGATTTCAAAATCTGATATTTTGAAATGAATTGAAATTCGAATTAAATTGAAAAGAATTGAAATTCGAATTATTTTGAAATGAATTGAAATTCGAATTAAATTGAAATAAATTGAAATAAATTGAAATTCGAATTAAATTGAAAAGAATTGAAATTCGAATTAGATTGAAATAGAATTGAATTCGTTTTGAATTGAATTTAAAACGTATTGAAATTGAACTGAAATCGATTTGAATTGAAACCGATTTGAACTGAAATGGATTTGAATTGAAATCGAGTTGAAATGAATTTAAAACGAATTTATATTGGAAAGATTCAATTTTGATTTTAATTTGAGATGGAAGTTGAAATCGTTTTGAAAACGAATTTAAAACGATTTATAAAATCCGTTTTAAAATGAAATCGATGAAATATATATATATTATATATATAATGGCCTGAATAGAATGCGCCGCGCTGCGGCAGTTCGCGAATTTCGACCATTGACTTCAAATGGATATTACGGGAGATCCGACCGTCGGATTCTCCTAAAACCGGAACCAATGGGTTCGTATCGAAAAGAGCTTTCTAAAGAATATTAGAGATTTGAAATCTAATGATTGGATTTGGAATTATGTCCAAATCAAATTTGGAAAAAGTCGTTGTAAGTGCAGTTCGATGGCCGTTGATGGAAATCGACTGTACGGGCCTTGAAAAAATTATTAAAAATAGTAATAATTTGTGTAAAATCATAAGAAATGATTTGTGAAGAATTGGGATGAAAACCCCATATTTGAAAAGATAAAAATAGACTTTTATCGAAATGAATTGGATTTGAACAAGAATAATAATTCATTTATTTTTAAAATAAATAAATTGGATTTGAAATGGTTTTGAAAATAACCAGAATTTCCAATAATTGAATTGGAATGGATTTGAATCGAAATTGACTTTGGAATATTTCGATGTTTGATTACGTGATTGTACAGATATTGTTATGGGAATTTGAAAGATATGTTAATATCGTTATTTCCAATACGATATTTGTTGGTCGTAGAATTTGATATTGAATATAAGCCGATATATTTTCTATTCAGAGCCTTGTATTTAATATCAAATGTGATTTGGGTTTGTCGTGATGGTGTCTTCATTAACACTGTCCTTAAACCCAGTTGATAAAAAGATTAAATCTTTTTATTTGGATTTAATGTAGTATACAATTAAATAATATTTAATTCGAATTGAATTGAAATTGATTTTTGGGTTTATCGTGAACGGTGTTTTAAATAACATTTGTTCTTTAACCCGATAATTAATGGAATGTGATTTGGGTTGTCGTGAATGGTATCTTTAATAATACTGTTCTTAGACCCAACGGAGTTAAGAAAATCAGAAACTAACTGGAGATTAGTTAAGTTGAATAGTTTCTTGGGTATTGATCCGATGTTGGTTTCAGCCTTTGAGGTTAATATTTAGGGAACTGTCCTCTTACTAATTTACAGTTAGGGACTGATTGAAATGTGATGTGATTTTGGGGTTTATCGTGAACCGTGTTTTAAAGGACATCGGTTCTTTAACCGAGTTAAAGATTAAAACTAAGTGGAGTTTTAATGAATCTTCAATTAGATTGAAATGATCGAGAATGGAGTATCACCAGTTTTGCTCCAAGCGATAGTTAAATCTTTAACTAGATTTGAACGTGAAATGGTAATTAACTTTACCGATAACACCGTGGTGTTAGATATGAAGTATTACCAGTTTTACTTCATGGGATGAATAGGTTAGGATTGGGAAATAAAATAAATAATTACTTCGGTGTGGTTCGCTAATCCCGACTAGTTTGAAGTGATATTCAAAGGAAGATTAAAGAATAAATTTAAAAGAATTTATCTTTGATAAAATTAATGGGAACCTTTCCCTAAGAATGTGAAATTTAGAAACTAACTGTAGGTTAGCTAAGAAGAATGATTTCCTGGGTATTGATCTGATGTTGGTTTCGGCCTTCGGGGTTAGTATTTGGGGAATTGTTCTCTTACTAATTTACGGTTAGTGAATGACGAATTGGAATGAGGCGTATGTTGTGTTTGTGTAACATTTGTTTATTATATACGCGAGTTATTCAGAAAGACCGGGTTTATCCCATTCTGAATAACTGATTCGACGTGGTGTCGAGGATGAAGAAGGTGGTTGAAGACCGGAAGTTTTCACGTCGTTTGGGTGATTATTGATGATCTTGATTGGGTCGTACACCCAAAAGGAGGGAATCAGTTAGTGGTCGTCAGACGTACTTGGAGATCGATGGATATGCGAGGTACAAGGTGCCTCCGGTTTCGTTCAGACCCAAAACGGACATGTAAATGGACTGTGTGTCTGACATCGGATTTCATTCTGTGTGATTGATATCGGTTGCATAGCGTGAATTGCCTGTGTGGCATGCCTAAGTGTAACGACCCGGATTTTGAGCGACTTTGGTTATCGACATAAGCTCGATGTCGATAACCAAAACATCGAAAAATCCTGGTAATTAATGAAAGAATTAAGAGGGTGAGGAAAGATAAGATAGAACTAATAGAATAGAAGAAGAAGAACATCATCATCAGAGTAAACACGAATCTCACAGCGGAACGAATAAAATATAACATAAATTTTGAAATACAAACAGTTATATATACAATAGCACTGATCAGAGTACACACTTACAACAACAGCGAAAATAATAATAGCTATAGAATCCTGAAGCCTCCTGCTCCAAGCTCTCCAAGTGTATCTGTAAAATCCCGACTACTTGACTGCCCGTACAAAATTAGGCACCCAAGAGTTTAGGGAAAACAACAAAGTAAACTCCGGGTCAGTCATGGGACTGGTGTGAGTAAAACAGTTTAAACAGGTGTATGAACAAGTAAACGATATCTCATAAGACCACGCCGCAGAACGGAACGGGTTTTTCCCTTATGAGAATCCAAAATATCTTTATATCAAAAACCTTTTGATATTATAATAATGTCAATGTACAAATAGATATCAACTAGCAGAAACGCTTTCATCTCACGTTCTACATATATAGTATACAATCAAAATCGCAAGCACGTATTGGGTAATGGATTTCCAACTATGACAAGGTATGGAACCATCTTCCGATCAGTGTACTCTAGGAACGATACACTGGAGTTCAACAAGAACATTTTGCAACTCAGCCACACATGACCGACCACTCATTTCGCTTGAGTGTATCGAATGTACATCACCAACGGTTGGGATCAGCAACCGTTCCCGTATATATATGGGACAGCATTGATAGATTTAAGAAACAAATGAATATTCTCTAGATAGGTGATTATACACCCTACTTCGGTGCGACCGACTTAGCCATGCTGCCTGCCCGATTTCTGTCATTTACCGGTTGATGAGGCTAGAAGCTACGCTTTATCATCACATCAGATTCACTTCGAATGTCACATTGTCAGATCCATCGAAAATCACTTATTGACGTCTACAACCATACATTACGTGTCAGCTAAAAGAAGTTGCCTTCTCAGCTTCCACTCTTGGTACGGTTGAAGAAATCGATGTACGTGACCTCTCTGGAAATACTCTGTCAGACATTCATCAACACAAGTCATCCTCATTCACTAAGAATGTCACATCGTCATACCCGCCAAATCACAAATTGATTTATCCAAAAATAACACGGGTATACAGCTTAGAGAAACGAATTCCTCTGCCACCAAACGTGAATACGTTTGAACAGATCAACTTATGCGATCCATTGGATATACTCTGTCAGACCTTCATCCATACAAGTTGTCCTGGGACTGGACAAACCGAAGGCAATATTCAGTATATCCATCTTAGTCATTGTTATCTAAGACTTATACAACAGCCCTTGCACTTTACTCCGTCTTCAATTATCTTTGGCATAAATGATTCGCAATACTTATGCCAATACAGAGTGGTTCTTTGGATAATAATCCAACCGGTCTCTCCATATTAACAACGTTAAAATGGTCAAAACTCCGATAGTCTGTGATTTAACTATCTAAGAAAAACAAGTGTGCAAACAACGATATTATTTCCAGATGGAAATTATATCGATCAATCATCAACATATATCTATATATATATTCACGTTGCCTTATTTTCTATGTTTAGAAAATATATGTTATTAACACTGGAAAACGTTTCCATCTGCTTATCTACAAATCACTACTCTTCCCCAACTATCAGTCCCTGACTGTAAACTAGTATGAGAACAATCCCCTAAGTATAAATCCCGAAGGCCGAAACGAACATCAGATAGGCACTTAGAAAACCATTCAATTTACTAATCTCTAGTCAGTTCTATTTTTACTTAACTCTATTTGATTAACTCTGATTGATTTACTCTAACTGGTTAATTCTAACCGATCAACTCTAACTGGTCAACCTTAATTAATTAACTCTAACTGGTTTTACTTGGTTTGACTAACTCAATTTATTAACTCGACTGACTAATTCAACTCGATTAACCTAACTTGATTTACTTATCTCGATTAACTGAACTAATCACTTTGATTAACTCGACTAATTCACTTTGGTTAACTTAACCAATTCACTTAACTAATTCACTTAGTTTAACTTAACTAATTCACTTAACTCCTATCGAATAAACTATATTCGATAACTCCTCTAACTCTATTCGAATAAACTATATTCGATTAACTCATTTACTCTATTCGAATAGACTATATTCGATTAACTCCTTTTCTCTATTCGAATAAACTATATTCGATTAACTCCTTTTCTCTATTCGAATACACTATATTCGATTAACTCATTTACTCTATTCGAATAAACTATATTCGATTAACTCCTTTTCTCTATTCGAATAAACTATATTCGATTAACTCATTTACTCTATTCGAATACACTATATTCGATTAACTCATTTACTCTATTCGAATAAACTATATTCGATTAACTCCTATTCTCTATTCGAATAAACTATATTCGATTAACTCCTTTTCTATATTCGAATAAACTATATTCAATCAACTCATTTGATCTAACTCTAATCGATTAACTCCATCGAATAAACTATATTCGATAACTCCTTTGATTTAACTAATATTCTATAACTCACTTCGATTAACTAATAATCGATAACTCCTTCGAATAAACTATATTCGATAATCTCCTCTCGAATAAACGATATTCGATAATCTTCCCTTTCGATTTAACAAATCGATAACTCCTTTCGAATAACTAAATTCGATAACTCCTTTCGATTTAACTAATCGATAACTCCTTTCGATTTAACTAATCGATAACTCCTTTGTGTTTAACTCTATTCGAATAACTAATTCGAATCACTCTTATTTATTTAACTCTATTCGAATAACTAATTCGATTAACTCTTACTGGTTAACTCTAACTGATTAACTCTAACTCTAATCGATTTCTCCTATTCGAATAACTCCTATTTGATAACGTTTATTCATTTATAAAGATTTACTTTTAGTAACGGTTCTTCACTTTATAAATGTCCTCTTTAATAATGTTACTTCACTTACACAAGTGTTGGGTACATATTCTATTTAAACTATCGGTGTTGAAATCAATATCTCTCCTCTGTATAAGTTCAGACTTATATATTTCATTTATCAAATGATAAATATTTATTTAATTTATAAACTATTATTTATAAATTAATCCTTTCTATTTATCTGTTAAAAACAAATCTCCATTTTCTATTCATCTTCTAAATATTCTTCTGATTTAGCTCTATTTATTTATCCAATAAATATCCCTTTTTTTTAATCCTATTTATTTATCCAATAAATATCCCTTTGATTAAATCCTATTTATTTAACAAATAAATATCTCCTTTAATCTTTATTTATTTCCTAAATAAATAAACCCTTTTACTTTTATTTATTTCCTAAATAAATAAATTCTTTTAACTCTTTATTTATGTTTTACCAATATATCCCTTTATATTTGCTTTCAAATATATTTCCTTTATATTTGATTTCAAATATATTCCTTTATATTTGATTTCAAATATATCTCCTTTATATTTCATTTCAAATATATCTCCTTTATATTTGATTAACAAATAAATTCCTTCTATATTTGATTAACAAATAAACTTCCCTTATTAAAAATCCTTTTCCTTTATAATATAAAATCCATTGATTTTATATAAATAAATTATTTTCAAAATATACTTTGAAATCCCTTTTCCACATTCTGGCATTTCTTATGGTATTTAACACACCATGTAACAACGATAAATATCGTCCAACACACATAATCAACGTCAGATTATATATCACATTATATATCACAGTAAAATAACTGTTGAGGAATCCAGTTGGATTCCTCTGACCTGTTTCCCTGCATCACAGATGTTAAACAGTATAATCAACATCACTTTCAGTTTGATATGAAATATTATGATAGCAGAATCAATATACAATATTTAACGGTTTATATATATACATACATATATATATATATATATAATACCCACTAACTGACTAGCAGTTCAATCAAACAGCCAACACACAGCAATCAACATATACTTAACAGTTCTAAGAACACCTTATAAAAATAGAACTGTACAGAGTTGGTGAGTTTTACTCACCATTGCGCGTTAACCGTTGAATAACGGTTTGCGTTATTTGATTTCAACGGACAATTTATTTCTCCATAAATTGTAACGAACTCGGATTCACTCCCAGTCAGCTCCATGGTGTAGTGTTCGTCCATACGATTCCAACGTGACTAACGGTTTGTAATTCTGACTCCGTATGAGATAGATACCCCAAGAACAAGTTATACACATATTTAATTAAATAAATTTTTAAACAAATTATTTTACAAAGGGCCTCACCCCTTTTCTATTTTCCTGGCCCATTAACACCCTTAGGCCCAACGCCCTTCTTCCCCAAATCAATGCACCGTGAGCTCCTGTAAAGTTCCACTCCTCCATTAACCAACTTCAGTTACCTCGTTCTCCATCCACACATCACCGTAATCAAAAAGGAAGCCACCACCGAATTTCAATCCTCGAGTACACCAACCCCAACACCCTTACTTCCATCTCGCACCCTTCATCCCCAATTGCATCGAACAACTTACTGTCACCATACCAGAAAAGATCGAACCCCAACTCACTGTTAACCCAAAATTGTGAACACAAGTCACAATCAACCCCACGAACTCAAATAATACCACGGATTTTCCAATCGATGACCAACAGACCAACAAGGTTAAACCCTAGGTTTTCACTGTATTTCGTAACAACCAGAAAACCGTCGAGCCTTACCAAAAGCACACAAGACTGATGCTTACATCTATACGAGCTCAAATATACCTCTATTTCGAATATATATAATTTCCATGAATTCATTTGGATTTTTATTAAGATCGAAAGGAAGAAAAAGAATTTGCTGGAAGAGAATATGACGGCCAAAAATGGGTTTGACCGAAATGAAATCACTTTAGGGTTTAGAGAAAATTTGAGGGGTATTTATAGGATTTTATGTTGAATATTTTATTCTCATTAAATCCGTCGCTATGTGTATTTATTTACTGAAAATTCTTGAAATCACATATGATACCTAAAAATCACGAAACTGGGCATGCACCTACATCTCGACATTACGGTCCCAACGAAACTGGTTTCGTCGAATTCCGACTCCGTTTGCTCACACAGCGTATTTTTAACCGTCAAAATAATGACTGTTTTTCACTCTAAAAATCCGTACGGTCTCACAGTGACTCTAAAAATCACGAAACTGGAAATCTAACAACTATTTGACATTGCGGATCCAACAAAATTAGTTTCGTTGAATTCCGACTTCGTTTGCATAACCGGCTATTTTTAAAGCTCTGAATGACCCATTTAAATATATAAATATATTTAAATATAATTAAATTAAATATTAATAAATTAATATTATCATATATCTTCACATATGATATCGTACAGCTCTAGTATATCATATCAGAATTTACAGTTTGATATTTCATATTTTAGATTTAAGGATATTCAGTTTATATCGAAAATCCTTTTATAACGTAAATAAAGCGTCGCAAATTATAAAGGAATTCCACAACAACTTTTCTGAAATTTGATTTGGACATATCTCAAAATCTACACAATGAAATCCCGATTTTTCTCTTCCACTAGAAAGATATACTCCACCAGCTCCACACGTTTCTTGTTTCACAGAAATCCGGCTTAAAACGAATCCTGTACATTCAGTTGAAGTTCGAATTGCCAATTCACGAACTGCAGGGCCATTTCGAGCTCGATTTTAATTATAATATAATTATACGTTCAAACTATCGTCGATTGAATATATTCGTCAATATAATTCAACTCTAAGCTGAATTAAATCTAAGGGACGACTCCGTTCACAGAATATTGTGATTTCCAATATTTTGATTATTTCTGAATTAAATATATTATTTAATTATTTAATTTAATTAAATATTCACTATATTTTAATTCAACGACCATTAAATCCCTTTAAATCACCCTTTAAATAATTAAATTAATTAATTATTACACCAGGAAAGTACGGGTCATTACATTCTTCCCCACTTAAATAATTTCGTACTCGAAATTGCTAAGGTAGAGAACGACCCTATTAACTGGTTATAACTTATTTGTTCACTTCTTAACTTCAGTTTCCAACTGGACTAATTTAATTTCAATTAAATTATCAATTAATTCTTATCATCGAAAATTTTCAAAAATCCTGAAAATTTTCTAACACTTTAAATTTTCGGAAATTTTTACCATAACCTCCTTTGTACAGCCTATCGGTAAAACCACAACTCGCCTCTCCAGGCCATCTCCAATGTAATAACCCGCAAAATCTGGGCCAGTTTAAAATTTTTATTTTGGCTATTTTAGCGAATTTTGATTATTTAAAATGAATTATTTTAAATAATATCGACGAAAATTTATTTTGAATAGAATTCGACGTATATATTATACGCGTTGTCGTTAGAATATAAATATTTATATATAATTATAAATAGAATTGAAAATGGCGCGGTAGTTCGATAATTCGATTTCAAACTTCAATTGAATATACCGGGTGCAAAACAATCCGGATTTTAGTGAAACCAAAAATAATGGAATCTAATTGTGGATATCTTTCCAACGAATCCGGAGAATTGAGATTTCATAGTGGGAATCAAAAGATATGTCCAGTTGAAAATTCTGAATAGTCGCTATGGAATTCAGGCCCTTAAAAATGGACATTTTGCAAATGACCTCGGATTTCGACGAAACCACTTTTGTTGGGTCCGTGATGTCAAATTATTGCTAGGTTTCAAATTTCATAATTTTTCGAATCAATATGTGAGCGTGGCGAATGAAAACGTGTTTGACCAGTTTCAATTGATTTTAATCGACTGGAAATTGGCCATTTTTCAAACGGTCTCAGAATTCGACGAAACTAGTTTTGTTAGGACCGTATCGTCAATACGAAGCTAGAAAATATTTTTCGAGAATTTTTAGGGTGAGTATGTGGTCTCGGCAATTTGAAATGTACGTTTAAAATTGAATATACACTGATTTATGATTTGATTTTGAGAAAAACCTATCGAAACAGCCGAATTGACTTACGATACATATCCCATTGTGTTCGGAATGGGGGTAATACGCTAGGGACGACAGTCGGTGGGTCTCGTTTTGAGTTCGAAATAAAATGTTACTTTATGGATTTAATATTAAAAATAAATAAATAAATAAATTAAATAAAACCCTCTTTCTCCTGTACAAAGTCAACCCCCCCGTTCTCTGTTTTCACGAATTCAGTTTAAAAAAAAAAAAAAAAGAGAGAAAGGGAAGGAAAGACGAGGGCGACGGAGCTCCGTCCGCCGCCGCTGGTGGCGCCGCCCCACTGGCCATCCGAGACCTCCCCCTCTTCTCCCCTTCGCCAGCACCGTGAGCCCGTCACCCCCCCTCGTTAAAACCGCGCCGCCACCATCCTTGGCCGCACGGCCGCCGCCCACCTCCCTCTACTCCGTCTACCTCGAGCGACCCTCCCCTTCCCCCGCCCTTTTCAGTTCGACGCCCTGAAAACTCCCCCCCTAAACCCGTATAACCTCCGCGAGCCCTTCCTCCGATTCAAGCCCAAAAGCCCCCCCCCCCTCGCTGAAAGAAAAGTAAGTTTTTATTTTCATTTTAATTTTAATTTATTTAATTTCTATAGGATTAGCTTAATAAAAATAGGGTTTTTAGTTTGTAAAAATAGTATTTTTATATATAGTAGAAGCTAAGATTTTATTTGCAAGAAAAAGATTAGATTTTTATTTATTCATTTGCAAGAAAAAGATTAGATTTTTATTTATTCATTTGCAAGAAAAAGATTCGATTTTTATTTATTCATTTGCAACAGAAAGTAATGGTTTTTATATAGATAAAGTTCAGATTTTTGATTACTAAAGATGAGATCTTGGAAGGAAGAAAAATATGATTTTTATATTTTTAAAGTATTAAAAATATAATCTTTACTATATGGAAGACGTAAAAATATGATTTTTGTTTAGGTAGAGGATTAAAAATATAATTTTTGCATGATAGGAATATTAAAAATATCATCTTTATATGTGTAGAAAAATAAAAATGAGATTTTTATAAAGATGAAATCTTTAAATTTGAAAAGGCGAAGTCTATGTTTTTATGAAGGCGAAATCTTTATTTTAGAAAAGGCGAAATTTTTATATGGAAAATAGCGTGATAAAAATATAATTTTTATCTATATAACATGGTAGTAAAAATTCGATTTTTATATACTGAATAACGAAGTAAAAATTCGATTTTTACATATGTAGTGAAAGCGGACAACGAAAGCGACAAAAGGCGAGGTCGACGAAGAATTCTGCAAAAGAAGATTCAAGATAATTGGATGGCTATATGTGAGAACTTCTCACTCAAATTCTATTTTTCTAGTTATATATATACTAGGATGCAGACGGTGCTTATTAGAAGCACCCGACACCCGTCCACATACCATTGACTTGTTTGTTTGGTTGTGTAGTTGGTTAGATTATTTGGTTTGAACTGAATTGTTTGGTGAAATAAAATTGATTTGATTGATGTGTGAATGGCGTGGGCCTTCACTAGACCGGGGATAAGGCTAGGCCTCGTCCCGTTTCTAGTATCGTGCCGTTATGCCGCCGAAATTTTCTAAAATACCATTAGAAAATAAAAATATCATTTTATTGTGTAAATGAATAATAGAAATTCATATGTTGGAATAAAATGTTTTATCGTTAAAAATATAATTTTTAACGTGAATATGAATATCGTGAATGTGAATAAATAAATATTCATTTACAAACCAGACGGTTTGTTTATGTACACCTATTTGAAGGACATCGATTGGGTCGATAAATTTTACACATCGCCCAACAGCACAAATAAAATTTGTGTTTGATTGTTTGAAACCCCACACGGGTGTTGGGATGAAATTTGAAGTTCACTCATCCTGATTGATTAAATATGTCGATCGATTGATTGACAGGCTGTTATAAGCGTTAGATATCTATATTTGATGCTTATACAGTGTAGTGCACTTTGGTTGATGGTTGATTATTTTTCAATGCTATTATACATGTGTTGTATGAAAAATCCATATAATTAACTTTATATGGTAATTGATTGGGCCTCATTCCCGTTTTAAAATAGAAATATTTGAAGTAGAAATATTCGAAATGGAATATTTGAAAATATCAATATATGAAGATGTGTTGATTAGATTGACGCCATTTTGACGTGAACGATATTTAAAACGATTTCGAAATGAATTGAATTGAAAACGATTTCGAAATGAATTGAATTGAAAACGATTTCGAAATGAATTGAATTGAAAACGATTTCGGAATGAATTGAATTGAAAACGATTTCGAAATGAATTGAATTGAAAACGATTTCGAAACGAATTGAATTGAAAACGATTTCGAAATGAATTGAATTGAAAACGATTTCGAAATGAATTGAATTGAAAACGATTTCGAAATGGATTGAATTGAAAATGATTTCGAAATGAATTGAATTGAAAACGATTTCGAAATGAATTGAATTGAAAACGAATTCAAATTGAATTGAAAACGAATTGAAATGAATTCAAATTGAATTGAAATTTGAATTGAATAGAAATGAATTTTGAAACGAATTTATAAAGAAGAATTCAATTTTGCTTTGAATTGAAATGGAAGTTGAAATAGATTTTGAAACGAATTTTAAAACTATTTATATAATTCGTTTTAAATAGAAATCGACGAAATATATATTATATATATTATATATATAATATAATGGCCTGAATAGAACGCGCCGCGCCGCGGCAGTTCGTGAATTTCGACCATTCATTTCAAACGAACATTACGGGAGATCCGACCGTCGGATTCTCCTAAAACCGGAATCGTTGGGTTCGTATCGAAAAGAGCTTTCTAACGAATATTAGAAATTTGAAATATAACGGTTGGATTTGGAGTTACGTCCAAATCAAATTTGAAAAAGGTCGCTGTAAGTGCAGTTCGATGGCCATTGATGGAAATCGACTGTACGGGCCTTGATAAAATTATTAAAAATAGTAATAATTTGTGTAAAATCATAAGAAATGATTTGTGAAGATTTGGGATGAAAAACTCCATATTTGAAAGGATAAAAATAGATTTTTATCGAAATGAACTAGTTTTGAACTAGAATTATAATTCTATTTATTTTTAAATAAATAAATTGAATTTGAAAAGGGTTTTGAAAATAACCAGAATTTCCAATGATTGCATTGGAGTGGATTTGAATTGAAATTGTCTTCGGAATATTTCGATGTTGGAATTCGTGATTATACAGGTGGTGTTATGGAAATTTGAAAGATATATATTTATATCGTTATTTCCAATACGACATTTGTTAATCGTAGAATTTGATATTGAATATAGGCCGATATATTTTCTATTCAGAGCCTTGTATTGAATATCGAATGTGATTTGGGTTTGTCGTGAATGGTGTCTTCACTAACACTGTTCTTGAACCCAGTTGAGAAATGATTAAATCTTTTTATTTAGATTTAATGAAGTGTACCAATTAAACGATATTTAATTGGAATTGAATTGATATTGATTTTTGGGTTTATCGTGAACAGTGTTTTAAATAACACTTGTTCTTTAACCCGATAATTAATGGAATGTGATTTTGGGTTTATCGTGAACCGTGTTTTGAATGGCACTGATTCTTTAACCCAGTTAAAGATTAAAACTAAGTGGAGTTTTAATGAATCTTTAATTAGATTGAAATGATCGAAAATGGAGTATCACCAGTTTTACTCCAGGCGATAGTTAAATCTTTAATTAGATTTGAACGTGAAATGGTAATTGAATTTACCGATAACACTGTGGTGTTAGATATGAAGTATTACCAGTTTTACTTCATGGGATGAATAGGTTGGGATTGGGAAATAAAATAAATGATTACTTCGGTGTGGTTCGCTAATCCCGACTAGTTTGAATTGATATTCAAAGGAGATTAAAGAATAAATTTAAAGAATTTATCTTGGATAAAATTAATGGGAACTTTTTCCCAAAGTATAGGAATATTTGAATAAAAGAATATTCTGAATTGGAATGAGGCGTATGTTGTGTTTGTGTAACACTTTTATAATATATACGCGAGTTATTCAGAAAGACCGGGTTTATCCCATTCTGAATAACTGATTCGACGTGGTGTCGAAGATGAAGACGGTGGTCGAAGACCGGAGGTCTTCACGTCGTTTGGGTGATAACTGATGATCTTGATTGGGCTGTACACCCAAGAAGATGGAAACAGTTGGTGATCGTCCAGACGTACTTGGAGATCGATGGATATGCGGGGTACTAGGTGCCTCCGGTTTCGTTCAGACCCAGAACGGACTTTTAAATGGACTGTGTGTCTGACATTGGATTTTAGTCCGTGTGATTGATCTCTATTAAATATATATCTGTTTGGCGGCGGAGAATTTATTCTCTTGCTTAACGCCCTTCTATGAGACGTACGAGCTCAGGGGTTATATATTGATGGATATCAAACGCATGGAGTGAATTGCCTGTGTGGCATGCCTAAGTGGCAATTGATCGAGGCTTCTGTTGAAAAGCAAAGTCTTGTGGTGATGATCAAAGCACAGCCTGTGTGGCACAGCTTTGTGTAACGTGAATTCGCGAGTTTCACACCCGGTATGAACCAGAAACGGGAGACGGACCTCAGGGAGGGCATGCGTTTCCTTCTAGCTAAAAAGTGGCGTCAGTGGTTTTACACGCCCTGACGAGTTTGACTTATGTGGTTGTTGCTGTTGCGAGGCGCCTCGGTTTGATCGGACGATCCGGGTCCGATGGAGTCATTTGTTGGCTCATTTACGCCCCAAAGGGCGGGGAAACGTAGTGTTCAGGCATAATAATCCACATCGGTGGACCGGCCCTGTCGCTCCATGGGGCAGTTGCGGCTGTTCCTGAGACATGGGCTAGATTGTCTCGAATCGGTTGAGGACTATCTTTTGCCTCGGTTCATAGACGGAAATCCAATTTCCAAATACGTGACATTTGCGGTTTTAATTGTAGAACCTATATATGGCGACATAGTGGCATGGGACGCTCATGCCGCCTATGATTGATACTTATGATTTGAAGTTGTTTTATACACTATGCACTTATAATAGTATCAAACGATTTGTTTTAACCGTATCAAGCATTCTTTGGCTGTTATAAGGGAAAACCCTATCCTCGGCTGCGTTGCATTGTGTGATGGGACCTGGGTCTTATAACAGCTTCATTTTTCTTTATTTAGCATTGCGCTGTTTGTTTTATGCACTGGTATCCTTGGGAGGAAACCCGTTCCGTGTTATACGGCGTGGTCCCTTGATTTACCTAACTTTAAAAATAAAGATTAACTGTTTTAGTTCTCACACCAGTCCCATGACTGACCTGGAGTTTATTGTTTTAACCTAAACTCTGGGTGCCCCTATTTTGACACGGGCAGCTAGTAGTTTCGGTTTTGCAGATTTATATTCACAGGATCCTGGTTTACAGCTGGAATGATATCCGGAAAGCTTTGTATCCGTATATCTCTTCTAGTTGTGTATTGTATTATTTTCCGCTGCTATGTATTTAAATGTAATTTAAATCTCTGATAATTCTGTGTATTATTCATTTATACTCAGTATATTCTTGTATTCTGATGCATTGTTGTAATATACAATGAAATGTTCTTCTGTTTGCGTTCTGTTGTGGTTTGTTCTCGAACTATCCGACGCTTTCCTTTACGGGGAAGTTACGGGTCTTTACATCCAACCCAAAAGAAAATCAAACAGCCAAGCGGCTTGCCAAATCGGCTCATAAATCTCATGCTTATATCAAATATAAACTTGTACCTTTTTTTTGTCGGGCATATCACTATTTCCTTTGCATCTGTTACTAATTCAACATATACCAATGTCATTCCAACTTGATCTCAATTCAATTTATCTTTAACACAACCATTCGCTTATACCTAAGTCGAATTTTATTTCAAACTCAAGCACTATTCTTGATTTCCAATCCATAGCGCACCAGGCCAATATAATTCCAGATTATCTCTAATCAAGTCTAATTCTACTTGACACTAATCTATTTCAAATGATTTTCACTTACTGGCTTTTAATTCAATCCTAATTCTATTGGATGTTACAAATTTTACTTTAATTTGTTTAAATTCAAACAACCTTTTCTTCCTGGAAGTTTTTAAACAGTTTACTTCTTTCAAAAATCAAATTTTCCTTTTTGAAATTTAACACAACTTTTTTTTCCCAAAACAAATTCAAAACAAAATCCTTGGTAGTAATATGTCACTTACATACTCGAAAATGAACACCGATGATGTCATGATCAACATCGGAATCTATTTTCCAGCTACCGAAGTGAGTTCAATACTATAGCATTTTCAAAACCCATTATTTTTTAAACATTTCCACCTTAAAATCAATTCCAAATATCCTTTTAAAATGTTGTAAACAATTTAAAATCTCCCAGGATCTTAAAATTCACATATATTAAATCCATATTAATTTACACACACCTTTCCCATTTCAGGGATTTTAAATTTCAATTCTGATTTAAATTCAGATTTAATTCATTTCAATTTTCATATAATTCACTTGTATAAATTCTGATCGGTTATATATAATCCATTTCACATTTTATAATCTTATCTGATTATAATTACTACCAACACATCCTATATATGATAATATATCACATATCCATACTATGTCGGTCCATCGTATTCAAGTGTTTATTTACTCCTACCGATACAGTGGATCAAACTGATTAACCAGAACGCATAAACAACTCAGCCAATGAATCTCCACAATAAAAACCAATTTTATATCAAATACAAATACGCACTCGTATATATACAATCAAACTTAATCTAGGGTATTACTAACCCTATCTCTACTGAGTCACGCCACAGAGCCAAGGTAATTCTTAACTTAAGCTCTGATACCAACATTAACGACCCGGATTTTGAGCGACTTTGGTTATCGACATAAGCTCGATGTCGATAACCAAAACATCGAAATATCCCGGTAATTAATGAAAGAATTAAGAGGGTGAGGAAAGATAAGATAGAACTAACAGAATAGAAGAAGAAGAAGAACATCACCATCAAAGTAAACACGAATCTCACAGCGGAACGAATAAAATATAACATAACTTTTGAAATACAAACAGTTATATATACAATAGCACTGATCAGAGTACAACACTTACAACAACAGCGAAAATAATAATAGCTATAGAATCCTGAAGCCTCCTGCTCCAAGCTCTCCAAGTGTATCCGTAAAATCCCGACTACTTGACTGCCCGTACAAAATTAGGCACCCAAGAGTTTAGGGAAAACAACAAAGTAAACTCTGGGTCAGTCATGGGACTGGTGTGAGTAAAACAGTTTAAACAGGTGTATGAACAAGTAAATGATATCTCATAAGACCACGCCGCAGAACGGAACGGGTTTTTCCTTTATGAGAATCCAAAATATCTTTATATCAAAAACCTTTTGATATTATAATAATGTCTATGTACAAATAGATATCAACTAGCAGAAACGCTTTCATCTCACGTTCTACATATATAGTATACAATCAAAATCGCAAGCACGTATTGGGTAATGGATTTCCAACGATGACAAGGTATGGAACCACCTTCCGATCAGTGTACTCTAGGAACGATACACTGGAGTTCAACAAGAACATCTTGCAACTCAGCCACACATGACCGACCACTCATTTCGCTTGAGTGTATCGAATGTACATCACCAACGGTTGGGATCAGCAACCGTTCCCGTATATATATGGGACAACATTGACAGATTTAAGAAACAAATGAATATTCTCTAGATAGGTGATTATACACCCTACTTCGGTGCGACCGACTTAGCCATGCTGCCTGCCCGATTTCTGTCATTTACCAGTTGATGAGGCTAGAAGCTACGATTTATCATCACATCAGATTCACTTCGAATGCCACATTGTCAGATCCATCGAAAATCACTAATTGACGTCTACAACCATACATTACATGTCAGCTAAAAGAAGTTGCCTTCTCCGCTTCCACTCTTGGTACGGTTGAAGAAATCGATGTACGTGACCTCTCTGGAAATACTCTGTCAGACATTCATCAACACAAGTCATCCTCATTCACTTAGAATGTCACATCGTCATACCCGCCAAATCACAAATTGATTTAACCAAAATTAACACGGGTATACAGCTTAGAGAAACGAATTCCTCTGCCACCAAACGTGAATACGTTTGAACAGATCAACTTACGCGATCCATTGGATAAACTCTGTCAGACCTTCGTCCATACAAGTTGTCCTAGGACTGGACAAACCGAAGGCACTATTCAGTATATCCATCTTAGTCACTGTTATCTAAGACTTATACAACAGCCCTTGCACTTTACTCCGTCTTCAATTATCTTTGGCATAAATGATTCGCAATGCTTATGCCAATACAGAGTGGTTCTTTGGATAATAATCCAACCGGTCTCTCCATATTAACAGCGTTAAAATGGTCAAAACTCTGATAGTCTGTGATTTAACTATCAAAGAAAAACAAGTGTGCAAACAACGATATTATTTCCAGATGGAAATTATATCGATCAATCATCAATATATATCTATATATATATATTCACATTGCCTTATTTTTTATGTTTAGAAAATATATGTTATTAACACTGGAAAACGTTTCCATCTGCTTATCTACAAATCACTACTCTTCCCCAACTATCAGTCCCTGACTGTAAACTAGTATGAGAACAATCCCTTAAGTATAAATCCCGAAGGCCGAAACCAACATCAGATAGGCACTTAGAAAACCATTCAATTTACTAATCTCTAGTCAGTTCTAATTTTACTTAACTCTATTTGATTAACTCTGATTGATTTACTCTAACTGGTTAATTCTAACCGATCAACTCTAACTGGTCAACCTTAATTAATTAACTCTAACTGGTTTTACTTGGTTTGACTAACTCAATTTATTAACTCGACTGACAATTCAACTCTATTAACCTAAATTGATTTACTTATCTCGATTAACTGAACTAATCACTTTGATTAACTCGATTAAATCACTTTGGTTAACTTAACCAATTCACTTAACTAATTCACTTAGTTTAACTTAACTAATTCACTTAACTCCTATCGAATAAACTATATTCGATAACTCTCTAACTTTATTGGAATAAACTATATTCGATTAACTCATTTACTCTATTCGAATAAACTATATTCGATTAACCCCTTTTCTCTATTCGAATAAACTATATTCGATTAACTCCTTTTCTCTATTCGAATACACTATATTCGATTAACTCATTTACTCTATTCGAATAAACTATATTCGATTAACTCCTTTTCTCTATTCGAATAAACTATATTCGATTAACTCATTTACTCTATTTGAATACACTATATTCGATTAACTCATTTACTCTATTCGAATAAACTATATTTGATTAACTCCTTTTCTCTATTCGAATAAACTATATTCGATTAACTCCTTTTATCTATTCGAATAAACTATATTCGATCAACTCATTTGATCTAACTCTAATCGATTAACTCCATCGAATAAACTATATTCGATAACTCCTTCGATTTAACTAATATTCTATAACTCACTTCGATTAACTAATAATCGATAACACCTTCGAATAAACTATATTCGATAATCTCCTCTCGAATAAACGATATTCGATAATCTTCCCTTTCGATTTAACAAATCGATAACTCCTTTCGAATAACTAAATTCGATAACTCCTTTTGATTTAACTAATCGATAACTCCTTTCGATTTAACTAATCGATAACTCCTTTGTGTTTAACTCTATTCGAATAACTAATTCGAATCACTCTTATTTATTTAACTCTATTCGAATAACTAATTCGATTAACTCTTACTGGTTAACTCTAACTGATTAACTCTAACTCTAATCGATTTCTCCTATTCGAATAACTCCTATTTGATAACGTTTATTCATTTATAAAGATTTACTTTTAGTAACGGTTCTTCACTTTATAAATGTCCTCTTTAATAATGTTACTTCACTTACACAAGTGTTGGGTACATATTCTATTTAAACTATCGGTGTTGAAATCAATATCTCTCCTCTGTATAAGTTCAGACTTATATATTTCATTTATCAAATGATAAATATTTATTTAATTTATAAACTATTATTTATAAATTAATCCTTTCTATTTATCTGTTAAAAACAAATCTCCATTTTCTATTCATCTTCTAAATATTCTTCTGATTTAGCTCTATTTATTTATCCAATAAATATCCCTTTTGTTTAATCCTATTTATTTATCCAATAAATATCCCTTTGATTAAATCCTATTTATTTAACAAATAAATATCTCCTTTAATCTTTATTTATTTCCTAAATAAATAAACCCTTTTACTTTTATTTATTTCCTAAATAAATAAATTCTTTTAACTCTTTATTTATGTTTTACCAATATATTCCTTTATATTTGCTTTCAAATATATTTCCTTTATATTTGATTTCAAATATATTCCTTCATATTTGATTTCAAATATATCTCCTTTATATTTCATTTCAAATATATCTCCTTTATATTTGATTAACAAATAAATTCCTTCTATATTTGATTAACAAATAAACTTCCCTTATTAAAAATCCTTTTCCTTTATAATATAAAATCCATTGATTTTATATAAATAAATTATTTTCAAAATATACTTTGAAATCCCTTTTCCACATTCTGGCATTTCTTATGGTATTTAACACACCATGTAACAACGATAAATATCGTCCAACACACATAATCAACGTCAGATTATATATCACATTATATATCACAATATATAAATCACAGTAAAATAACTGTTGAGGAATCCAGTTGGATTCCTCTGACCTGTTTCCCTGCATCACAGATGTTAAACAGTATAATCAACATCACTTTCAGTTTGATATGAAATATTATGATAGCAGAATCAATATACAATATTTAACGGTTTATATATATATATATATATACATATATAATACCCACTAACTGACTAGCAGTTCAATCAAACAGCCAACACACAACAATCAACATATACTTAACAGTTCTAAGAACACGTTGGCGTAGTGTCCATCCATACGATTCCAACGTGACTGGCGGTTTGTAATTCTGACTCCGTATGAGATAGATACCCCAAGAACAAGTTATACACATATTTAATTAACTAAATTTTTAAACAAATTATTTTACAAAGGGCCTCACCCCTTTTCTATTTTCCTGGCCCATTAACACCCTTAGGCCCAACGCCCTTCTTCCCCAAATCAATGCACCGTGAGCTCCTGTAAAGTTCCACTCCTCCATTAACCAACTTCAGTTGCCTCGTTCTCCATCCACACATCACCGAAATCAAAAAGGAAGCCACCACCGAACTTCAATCCTCGAGCACCAACCCCAACACCCTTACTTCCATCTCGCACCCTTCATCCCCAATTGCATCGAACAACTTACTGTCACCGTACCAGAAAAGATCGAACCCCAACTCACCGTTCAACCCAAAATCGTGAACACAAGTCACAATCAACCCCACGAACTCAAATAATACCACGGATTTTCCAATCGATGACCAACAGACCAACAGGGTTAAACCCTAGGTTTTCACTGTATTTCGCAACAACCAGAAACCCGTCGAGCCTTACCAAAAGCACACAAGACTGATGCTTACATCTATACGAGCTCAAATATACCTCTATTTCGAATATATATATTTTCCATGAATTCATTTGGATTTTTATTAAGATCGAAAGGAAGAAAAAGAATTTGCTGGAAGAGAATATGACGGCCAAAAATGGGTTTGACCAAAATGAAATCACTTTAGGGTTTAGAGAAAATTTGAGGGGTATTTATAGGATTTTATGTTGAATATTTTATTCTCATTAAATCCATCGCTATGTGTATTTATTTACTGAAAATTCCTGAAATCACATATGATACCTAAAAATCACGAAACTGGGCATGCACTTACATCTCGACATTACGGTCCCAACGAAACTGGTTTCGTCGAATTCCGACTCCGTTTGCTCACACAGCATATTTTTAACCGTCAAAATATCGACTGTTTTTTCACTCTAAAAATGCGTACGGTCAAACAGTGACTCTAAAATCACGAAACTGGAAATCTAACAACTATTTGACATTGCGGATCCAACAAAATTAGTTTAGTTGAATTCCGACTTCGTTTGCAAAATCGGTTATTTTTAAAGCTCTGAATGACCCATTTAAATATATAAATATATTTAAATATAATTAAATTAAATATTAATAAATTAATATTATCGTATATCTTCACATATGATATCGTACAGCTCCAGAATATCATATCAGAATTTACAGTTTCATATTTCAGATTTTAGATTTAACGATATTCAGTTTATATCGAAAATCCTTTTATAACGTAAATAAAGCGTCGCAAATTATAAAGGAATTCCACAGCGACTTTTCTGAAATTTGATTTGGACATATCTCAAAATCTACACAATGAAATCCCGATTATTCTCTTCCACTAGAAAGATATACTGCACCAGCTCCACACGTTTCTTGTTTCACAGAAATCCGGCTTAAAACGAATTCTGTACATTCAGTTGAAGTTCGAATCGCTAATTCACGAACTACAGGGCCATTTCGAGCTCGATTTTAATTATAATATAATTATACGTTCAAACTGTCATCGATTGAATATATTCGTTAATATAATTCAACTCTAAGCTGAATTAAATCTAAGGGACGACCCCGTTCACAGAATATTGTGATTTCCAATATTTTGATTATTTATGAATTAAATATATGATTTAATTATTTAATTTGATTAAATATTCACTATATTTTAATTCGGCGACCATTAAATCCCTTTAAATCACCCTTTAAAGAATTAAATTAATTAATTATTACACTAGGAAAGTACGGGTCGTTACACTAAGTGGCAATTGATCAAGGCTTCTGTTGAAAAGCAAAGTATTGTGGTTGATGATCAAAGCACGTCCTGTGTGGCATAGCTTTGTGTAGCGTTGATTCGCGAGCCTCACACCCCGATAGTGGACCAGAAATGGGAGAGGACCTCAGGAAGGACATGCGTTTCCTTTTAGCCAGAAGTGGCTTTAATGGTTTTACACGCCCTGACGAGTTTGACTTATGTGGTTGTTGTTGTTGCGAGGCGCCTCAGATATATCGGTGACTATGTGAAGCCGATGGAGTCATTTGTTGACTCATTGACACCCCAAAGGGTGGGGAAACGCCGTGTTCAGGCATTTTAATCCACATCGGTGGACCGACCCTAACGATCCAAAGGTCACTCGAGCTCTGACCTGAGACACGGGCTAGAGTGTCTCGAATCGGTAGAGGACTATCTTTTGCCTCAGTTCACAGATGGAAATCCAACTTCCAATATGTGACATGTGCGATTTTGATTGTAGAGCCTAATATGGCGACATAGTGGGATGGGGCGCTTATGCCGTCTATGATTGTTACTTATGATTTGAAATTGTTTTGATGCTATACACTTATAGTAATAATAAAACATGAAATTTCATGTATCAAGCATTCTTGGCTATTATAAGTAAAAACCCTATCCTCCGGCTTGCGTTGCATTGTGTGATGGGACCTGGGTCTTATAACAGCTTCATTGTTCTTTATTTAGCATTGCGCTGTTGTTTTATGCATTGGTATTCTTGGGAGGAAACCCGTTCCGTGTTATACGGCGTGGTCCCTTGATTTACCTAACTTTAAAATAAAGATTAATAACTGTTTTAGTTTTCACACCGGTCCCATGACTGACCTGGAGTTTATTGTTTTAACCTAAACTCTGGGTGCCCTTATTTTGACACGGGCAGCTAGTAGTTTTGGTTTTGCAGATTTATATTCACAGGATCCTGATTTACAGCTGGAACGTTACTCGGAAAGCTCTGTATCCGTGTATTACTTCAAGTTGTGTATTGTATTATTTTCCACTACTATGTAATGTGTTGTAATCTCTGATATTTTATAATGTGTAATATTGATTTATACTCTGTATATTCTTGTAATCTGATGGAATAGTTGTAATAAGCAATGAATGTTCTTCTGTTTGCGTTCTGATTCGTCTTGTCCTCAAAGTAATTCGTTCTTTCTCTTCTCTACGGAGACCGGGGAAGTTCGGGTCGCTTCATAGAAAACATCAATTTTTGTCATTTTGTTGAACTAGAGTTTTCAACAAAAATGAGGTATCAAACTTCCCATTGTGTTGAACAAGAAGATTCACCAAAAATGAAATATCACCTTTTATACATCTTGTTGAATCAAAATTTTTAACAAAAATGAATCATACGTTTTTCTTTGGTCATTTTGATTGAATTAGAATTTCCAATCAAAATGAAATGCCACTTTTGCCATTTTGATTGAATTAGAACTTTCAACAAAAATGAAATGTATATTTCAATCATTTTATGGAATTAATATAAAAATAGAAATGTTTATGTTTTTAAAATAAGAACATGATTACATTAAAAATATCACATTTTTAATGTAATGTTAGAACATAGAAAATGTACATGTTTTAAAGTAAAACATGTTTTTCATTAAACATTCACTTTTAGTGTAATAATAGAAATATAGAAAAATATTCATGCTTTAAAATGAAAACATGTTTTACATTATAAATTCACTTTTTAGTGTATTAATGGAATGTAGACAAAGATTCATGTTTTCAAATGAAAACATGTTTTACATTAAAAACTCACTTTTAATGTAATAATAGAAACATAGAAAAATATTCATGTTTTTAAATGAAAACATGTTTTACATTAAAAATTCACCTTTTAGTGTATTAATGGAATGTAGACAAAGATTCATGTTTTCAAATGAAAACATGTTTTACATTTAAATTTCACTTTTAATGTAATAATAGAAATATCGAAAAATATTCATGTTTTTAAATGAAAACATATTTTACATTAAAAATTCACTTTTTATTGTATTAATGGAATGTAGACAAAGATTCATGTTTTCAAATGAAAACATGTTTTTCATTAAAAATTCACTTTTAATGTAATAATAGAGATATAGAAAAATATGGATGTTTTAAATGAAAACATGCTTTACATTATAAAAACTCACCTTTTAATGTATTAATAGAATGTAGACAAAGATTCATTTTTTTCAAATGAAAACATGTTATACATTAAAAATTCACTTTTAATGTAATATTAGAAAATTGGAAAATATTCATGTTTTAAATGAAAACATGTTTTATATTAAAAAACTCACTTTTTAATGTAATAATAGAATGTAGAAAAAGATTCATGTTTTAAAATGAAACATGTTTTACATTAAAAATTCACTTTTTAATGTAATAATAGAAGTTGGACAAATATGCATGTTTTAAAATAAAACATGTTTACATTAAAAACTTTGTTTTTAATGAAAGGAATGAATCACTAGGAAAAGTTTATTTTTAAAACAAAGACATCTTGACATTAAAAACTTCATTTTTATAAAAGAATGATTCATATGAAAATCGTTCATATTTGAATAAAAGTGTTGAAACATTAAAATCATAATTTTTGCTATATAGTTTGATTTATTGGAAATATTGATTGTTTGAATAAAAATGTTGCATTGTTAAACTTATATTTATATTTACATTGCATATATTAGAATTTATATGCATTGTTAAAATTACATTTATATTTACATTTTATATATTAGAATTTATATGCATTGTTAAAATTACATTTACATTTACATTGCATATATTAGAATTTATATGCATTGTTAAAATTACATTTATATTTACATTGCATATATTAGAATTTATATGCATTGTTAAAGTTACATTTATATTTACGTTGCATATATTAGAATTTATATGCATTGTTAAAATTATATTTATATTTACATTGCATATATTAGAGTTTATATGCATAGTAAAGTTAAAAATACTAATACAAATAAAAAGAAGTTTTTTTATTTGTGATTGACTCAGATGTCACGTAAACGAAATATATTTTGTTTGACATGATATAGGTATGATATGCCAATAAAAACATTCTCTTATTTGGCATGATAAGCGCGTTAGTGGAATCGTCAAACAGTTTATGTTTATATATAATTATATATATAAATTAAAATTAAACAAATCGCGCACGGTAGTTCGCGTTTCGGAATCATAACTTTAAACGATTATACCGAAAGATCCGACCGTCGGATTTTCCCAAAACTGGAATCGTTAGGACCACTTTGGGAAGATCTTTCCAACGATATAAACTTTGTTAAAATCCAATGGTTAAATTTCGAGATAAGTGTAAATCAAATTTTGATAAAAACAGCGTTAGGGCCGCCTATTGACCCGAATCGTTGTTAATTAATTTAGCTATTTTTATATAAATAAAAATAGCGATAAATCGTCATTAAACACTATTACCGATATGAAATGCTTTTAAACTATATATATGCGAGAATCAATTGAAAAGACCGAGTTCAATCTCATTTCAAATGATTATACGATGATTTAAATCGAAGATATTGAAGACGGCGATTGAAGACTGGCGATCATCACAATGAAAGGATAACTATTGATGCCCGACATTGGTTAGCTCCCAGTAAAGGGTTAAAGTGATAGTTTTCCGGACGTACTTGTTGATTGTCCGGATAACCTCTCTTCCATATTGGACATACGGGACGAGGAATAAGGTGTTTCCAGTTTCGTTCAGACCTAGAACGGACTTGTAAATGGATGTGTGTCTGACATTGGATTTCATTCCATGTAAATTGATTTCTATTTAATATATATCTGTTGATGGCGGAGAATTTATTCTCTTTCTTAACATCCTTCTATGAGAAGCATGAGCTCAGAGGTTATATATTGGTAGTTATCAATCGCATGGCGTGAATTGTCAATGTGACATGCCAAGATGCAATTGATCGGGGCTTTTGTTGAAAAGCTGAGCCTTGTGGATGATGATCAAATCATAGCCTATTTCGGCATAGCTTTGTGTATAATGTTACCTCGCGAGCCTCACACCCTGGTAAGAGTCAGAAACGGGACAAGGGAACACAGGGAGTGCACATGTTTCTTTCTAGCTAGAAGTGGTATCAGGGTTTTGCAAGCCCTGACATTTTACTTATGTGGTTGATGGAATGAGGCACCTCGGTTATATTGGTCGATTGTGACCATTTTATAGGTTCAATAGGACTGGGAAGCGTGAGTTCAGGAATTGCCAATCCACTAAAGTATTTGTGGACAGGCCCTCCAGTATCCAAGGGTTCGCCAGCGTCCGAATCCTGAGACATTGCTAGAGTGCATCAAATTGGTAAGGAGATCGTCCCTAGCCTTGACTCTTGATGGAAACCCAATCTCCAATACACCATTACAGTTTTGATTATAAACCTATGTATGAAGACATAGTATATGGTAGTTATGCCGTCTAGGATTGATACATTTACTTTGATGTATTTTTGAAACTTATTAGACACTAATAATAATATTAAAAATATTATTTCCTACGTATCAAGCATGTTTGATCATTATAAGGTAAAACTTTATCCTCCGGTTTGCGTTGCATTGTGTGATGGGACTTGAGTCTTATAATGATTTCATTTTCTAAAAAGCATTACGTTGTTTTTGAAATAAAATTTATTAAACCTAGTCACTGGCAATCCAATGGAGTAAACATGTTCCGCGTTAGCGGCGTGGTCCTGTGATTAGCCATATTGTTAGTTAAGGAAGATTTCTCATACCAGTCCCATGACTGACTCGTAGTTTGTTTCACTTTGCAAACTCGGGTGCCCTCTTTTCACACGGGAAGCCAAGTGACAGGTTTAGGTATGGACACATTCTGGATTGGAGCTTTCTTAAGGAAGAAGATGAAGAACCTTTTCCTTTTTATGTTTTTATTGCTACTTGAGACATTTAGACATTATTGATCTTTGATGTATTTGATGAAGATGAGACTTATTTCTTTATTTGTTAAGACTTCTATTTGCTTAGTGTATCCTGTAACTGCGTACTCTAGTGTCTTTGATGTTATAATGTGATGACCTTTTCTATTTCCGCTGCAATGATTTATGTGTTATGTTATTATCTGAGATCTGTTATTGTTGTAATTATGTTATGCTCCTATGATTATCCTTGCTTTCGCACTACGGAAGTTTGGGGTCGTCACAATATTGTTCCAGATTTTCAACATAAAAACACTATATGAATATATGCATGAATGTATGCTACTATTGGCAATAGTTGCACAGAAGTATGCAACTTTTCTTTTGTGAATGCTTCTGGGAATATTTCCTATTTTTTAATTTTTGTTTAGTCACTGGTGCATTTTTTTTGGTCTAAACAGGGAAAAGGCGGAATGGGAGAGTCCAGAAGGCAGAAGGGAGGAAAAAAAGGCGCGACAGCTTAAAATAGGGACCAGATTTGTAAACAAACTTTGGGGGGACATGCGCTATATTTTGAAATGTTTTAGGGATGTGAGCCTAATTTTCACTTAAATATATATAGATTCCATAGCAACTATTCTGAATTTTAAACTGGACATAACTTTCAAATTATATTATGAAATCTGAATTTTTCAACTACATTAGAAAGATATTATTAAATAGATTCAAATATTTCCGGTTTTACTGAAATCTGGTTTATTTTGAATCTTGTATATTCATTTGAAATTTGAAATCGAATTTTCAAACTGCCACGCCATTTCAGGCTCGTTTTATAATTAAAATAAATTTATGCGTTTTAACTTCGATTAAAATAAATTTTGGGCCGTTATTATTTAAAATAAATCATTTTAAATATTCAAAATCCATTAAAATGGCTAAAATAAAAAAAATTAAATTGGTTCTGAAATTGCGGGTTGTTACATTTCGCTTCATCAGTATTAGCTAACAGACGCTAAGTTTCTTGTTCATTTTTTGATCGAAAGGAAACAACACATTTAAATCAAATTTCATTTATTATTGAAGTTTGGGACATGTTTACATTGTTTCCTCCTCAATTTGCCATTATTTGGTTCAAATGACATTATTGATTTAGGTCATTGTTTTGGTTTCATAACATTTAATTCAAGAAATCTTTATTAATAATTGTCTTGAAAGTTCAAACATTGGTCCGACCAGAAATTTTAAAAATACCCCTACATATCTTTAGCTTTATATGTTATTTAAAGTAGAATATAATGATTAAACATTTTTACAATTCAAACATCATCTCTACACATATTGACAAATCTTAATATCACATAAAGTATGATCTAAATTTTTTTACATCATCGTTCTATATTAAATGACAACACAAATAAAAATTAAAACTAATAAAAATTGAATAATTTAAAAATAAAAAATCAAATTAGTTACACATGACTTCAACGTAAAAATATTGCTAAATTACATAAATTACTTGTAACGACCCAGATTTTTGGTCGATTAATTTTGAATATTTAATATTGTTTCAAATATTGAGTTGATAATATAAATGGATTTTTATATGTAATTAACAATATAATGATCGAATACGATTTAATTTCTAGTATATCAAATTATCGTAGTATGAAAAAGAAACGTAAATGAATTTGTAGTTAAAACTGAATAGAAACAATTCAAACGATAAATATAAATTCTATTTGAACATATACAATAATAATAATGATGATTTATTATCAATGAGAATTGATTGTTTCGAATTTAAATTATATTTTTCTTGATTTATTTTGATACGTAAAAACAATAAATTTTCAAACAACCTCAGTTTTTGATGAAACCAATTTTATTGGATCTGGAACGTCAAACCATAGTAGTATGTCAATTTTTATCGTGATTGGAGCTCGTATGTGGTCATTTAAATGTGAAACTTCATGCACAAGTTTCGTGATAATTTTTTTATAGTAAATCACTTCAAAATCAAATCTTTTATAAATGAAATCGAATTAAATTTAAAATCAAATCGAACTTAATTTTCATGTACCTAAGTCGACCTAACGTTGAAAACGTATCACCTAAGTGGTACCATATACAGACCTATAAACCCCTTTCCACTTCCATAAATTGTGACCCACTTCCCTCTTTTTCCCACTTTGGTTCTTCAGCAAAACAATCGAAATCGATCGCTAGTTAATGGAAGAGAAAAAATGTCTTCTTTGAAAAATCAAAATCCCTTTAGCTTCCTCTTCCTGATTTTATAATCCACGAATTCCTCCTTTTATAAAACCGCAATTCCCTCCTCTCCCTTTTGCCATTTCTCGTTTTTAAGAAAGAAAGAAAGAAAAACAAATTGGATCCTTCCCCTTTAAATCGAAAACCTGTATCCTCATAAAGGAAAAAAAATCCAACGTCTTTGAAGAAAAATTGGAGCGCTAATACTAGTGTAAAGTCGGATCTTTTAATCCAATTTAGGTATCTCTTCCTTTTTATGTGAATTCCATCGTGGAATATTGAGTTTACAATGGAGGCCGGTGAGTTGTAGTAGGCTAAGGCTGGGGTTTCAAAGAGTTGTAGGCAATGAGGTTCAACTTAAGTATTGGATTTGAGTTTGGGACATCAATAAGCATGAGTCGGCAAAGCTTGGGGGATTTCCAAATATAAAACCCACGTTGGTTTATTTTGGGACATGGGTACTTTGCCAAGAACGGGAATCCAGGAAGGTGGGCAAGCTTAGCGTTGTGGTGTTTGGGAAGGGGAGGAAGAAGAGTGGAGTTTGTTTGTGCTGCCAGTTCACGAAAGCATGGATTATGGAAGGAGATAGAAGGTGAGAGAGGGAAGGAGAAGGGGTTTGTTTCTTTTTCCTGTAGGCATGTAAATGGAAAGAAGAATTAAGGTAAAAAGAGTTATTTATTTAATTTTTAGTTAACAAATTAATGGCTAATTAAACTTTTATCAAATTTATAGTGTGTGTGTATATATATATTTCGTACGTTATCAAAATAAGACGGAATAGGATCCATGGAACTCGTATGGGAAACTATACTTCGTAACGATATTGGATTAAAGTGAACTAGAGCCAGCTGTGATTTTCAATTAAATTAAACATCTGTTTAATTTAAATGAAAAAAAACATTATTCCGGTAATAAAAATCAATTTGAGTAAACTCACTCTCTGGATTCATTTATAATTTATTATAAACGGATTTTAATTTAATATATAATTTTATATGTTGTTTATTGCTTATTTGGATGCATTAAATAATTGTTGATCAGTTATGGTTATTATATACATATATATTCATTATATTTAGGCTTGGTATTTAGATATTTCCCGTAGTACTATTAGCGAATGACACCCTATGCGCCCCATAATATATATAGTGGATGACCTTCAATACCGCGATTGTAATGACCAGATTTTTAACCATTTTATTTCAACATTTAATTTAGTTTTAAATGTTAATTTGGAAATATAAATTGATTTCTATTAATTAAACTAAGTTTGGATGTATAAATTATATATAATTATAAACGAGCTCATAACGTCGTGGTAGTTCGTAATATTACGTTTTGAACTTCAATTGAATGTACATAATCACATCAAGTCGGAATTCTTTGAAACAAGAATCGTCCGAATCTATTTGATTATTATTTTCTAATAAAAGAAAAAAATTCAAGATTTCATCTTGTACATTTTGAGTTATGTCCAAATCAAATTATCAAATAGTTTCTATAGAATCGTTTATTAATCATAACGATTTATTTAATAAATAAACAGGGTTTTTGACAAATTAAATATCGTTTTAACTTGCAATTTTATAAGAATGGTTTCTGAACAATTTATATGATATTTGTATATAATGGAGGTTGGTAGAGTTTTTAAATAATCAGTTTAATGATGAACTGGCTTTAATGGGGATTTTATATTGATTTAATTTAGTTAAAAATAGCCAATTTTGAAACAGCCATGGATTTCAACGAAATCATTTTCATTAGATCCGTATTAGTAAGTTATTATAGGATTTCGATTTTTGCATCGATCGGACTCACCGTTTGATCGTGGCAACGAATTTTATTCGGTTTAACATGAATATTAAGAATAACAAATTTTTAAATGATCTCAGAATTCAACGAATTCAATTTTATTGAATACGCAATGATTTATTATTGTAAGATTCCAAGTTTCAAGATTTTTGGAGTTAATATGTGATCGTAATTTAAATGTGTATCGATTCACATTGTGCAATTATAAAGGAATTTTCACAAACGACCTTGGAATTCGACGGAACTTGTTCCATCCTGTCCGGAATATTTTGATATTTTAGGATGTCAATTTTCGTTTCAAATGGAGATCGTATGAGTTGGCTTTCGCTTGAAGTTTATGGCGTAAGTTTCGTATATATTAAAATAATAATAAACTACATTTATATATACCCAACGTTATCTCTACCCCTAATTCAAAGGCATCGCGTGGTCAAAGCCCTACATGCCACCACCCTACGTCACCAACGATCAATATTCACTGATCCCTTCTTTAAATTTTCTCTCGATTTGTTGCTTTAACCCAAAAATCTCTAACCGCAAACATGTTAGGCTCACTGAGATCTTTGTTCCCAGTAGCTATGATTAGATTCCGCTGCTTGTGGTGGCAAAAATACCACCTGAAAGTTGCGTCGTTCGAAGAAGAACTGGAGGCGCCTGGCTCCATCATTGTAACAACCCAAATTTTGGAACCAATTTAAAATTATATTTTTAATTGGTTTAATGGATTTTTAATGTTAAAATAATTTATTTTGAGAATTAATGATTTAAAATTTATTTAAATCGAAGTTAGAACGTATAAATTTAAAATTTAATTAAAACGAACTCGAAATGGCGCAGTAGTCTGAAAATTTGGTTCTGAACTTTAAATGAATATACATAATTCAAAATAAATCGGATTTCAGCAAAACAAGAAATGTTAGAATCTATTTAATAATATCTTTCTAACAAATGTAAGAAACTGAGATTTCACTTTATAAATTGTAAGTTATGTCCAGTTTAAAATTTAGAATAGTTGCAATGGAATTTATATATATTAATATAATATATAGCCCTTAAAAATAGCCATTTTGCAAGCGACCTCCATTTTCGACGAAACCGCTTTTGTTGGATCCAGAATATCATATTATAGTCAGGTTTAAAATTTCATAATTTTTGGAATTAGTATATGCGCGCAGTAAATTTAAACGTGTTTTCAATTTCAGTTTGAATTTAAAAAGCTAGTAAAAAGGTTATTTTTCAAACGGTCTCTAAATTCGACGAAATTAATTTTATTAGGATCTATCGTCAAAACATAGTTTGATTTCAATTTTCATAATTTTTCGAGTCAGTATGTGACCGTACGGGATTTTAATATAAAGCAATCAATATTTTGACTTTAAAATATGCTACTTGAGCAAATGGGCTCGGAATTCGACGAAACAAGATTCGTTGGGTCTGTAATGTCGAAATATAGCTGCATGTCCATTTTCATTGAAGTTAGATGTTATATGTGATCATATGGATTTTTAAACCATAAATACAGGTAATGATCGAATAAAATAAAATAACCATATAAAAATTATATGGTCTCACTATATAATATCTCATTCTTTCCCAAACCCTCACTTCTTATTTTTCACGGTCAACTAGTTATGCCTCCACTACTCTACTTTCTTCTTCAAAAACATGGCATCTAAAAATCCTTAGAAAATATAATGAATCCTTAAAAATCTTAAGGCCTGTTGATTTGAGTTCATGTTGAGTAGAGCTTTCCTATGGTACCTCGTTTCCATGGTGCGACACAAATTTTAGCTGATTCAAACTAAGTACAACGTGCGTGATAGCCTAAGGCTTAGATTTTGAAAGTGGATAGGCATTGATTGTTAAAATGAAGAGTATATTTGGGATGAGCAAAGGTTATGGCACTTGTGTGATTTATTTTAAGGAGTTCGGCCATTATTTCTGACGTGGCCTTGTACTGTCGGAGCAGGAATCGCGGTCGGTTCTGGGGGTGCGAGCTTGGCGGCGAGACGATTGCGGGATGGAGTGGTTGACAACGAATCTAAGGGTGGCGATAGTTTTGGAAATAATGGAGGAGATGTTGGTGTAACGGTCAGTGTTAATGGGGAGCAAGCAGCAGCCGACGGGGATTTTGAAGGAGGAGGATGTATTAGCTGTGCTAATATGTGATTAGTTTAAAGGTTAATTATATAAGTAATTATATTATTAATTATATTCACTTAAGTAAATAATGTAACTAAGGTAACTAATGTACAAATGACCATAACTTGTTCATATTTAATTAGAATCGCCCGAAACAAGTTGTGTGGGAATCGTGACGATGAACTCTACAACATGGAACTGACCAAAACAAAAATGGAAGTTATTGTAGTTTTTGATGAAATTAAATGCTCGTTTAATTTTATTAAAACAAATCTCAATTAAAGACTGATGTGGTGGAAATCAAAGTGATAATTTTCTCACTCAAAATTTTGTACAGTTATTTATTTTTATAACTGAAAATATATTGACTACCTGTGATTGCTATATTTGGTTGGTGGTTGATGGCTGTTTATAGTTTTAAATGTTATCATTATTAAACTATGAAAATATTATATAAATTCACATGGACTGTGATGTAAACCTCACAAGGGTATTGGGACGATTATTTTACACATCGCCCAAATAACGAATAATAAAAATATTTGTTTGATGGTTGAAACCCCGCACGGGTCTGGGGATGATAATTAATTCACATCACCCTTGGATATGATTGTATGTCAACCGATTGATTGACAGATTATTATAAGCGTTATATAATTATTTAATGCTTATACAGTTGTAAATTGCACTCTGGTTGTGAATGGAATCTTTAATAGTTGTTTATCACTATTTTTGAATACATACGATGTATGGAATTCATATAAATAAAATTATATGGTAATTGACTGAGTCTGATTCAATTCAGAATACAAACGAATATTTTAAAATAATATTCAGTAAAGAATCAAAATGTGATTTTGATGTCTGATTTTGGATGTACATGAAAATGTTGAAATATTCATAACTGAAATGAATATAAAGTTGAGTTAAGTAGATATATGCTATTTTCAACTCAAACGGGATTTTCTGTCGATTTTATTTATTTTATAATGAATATCGTAAAGATTTGGTTTCAAAATCCGATATTTTGAAAATATTATCATTTTAATATTATAATGATATAGAACATACAACTTTGATTTAGAAATTGAAAATGAAGTTGAAATCATATTAAAAATGAATTTATATATGATTTATAAAATACTTTTCAAATGGAAGTCGACGAAATATATTATATATATTTAAATGGTCTGAATAGAAGCGCTGCGCAGCGACCGTTCGCGAATTTCGAACATTAACTTCGAATTGATCTAACGGGAGATCTGATCATCGGATTCTCCTAAAACCAAAACCGTTGGGTTCTTATCGAAAAGAGCTTCCCAATGGTGATTCTGTGATTATATGGATATTGTTGAGTAATTTTGAAGATACAGGTATCATTATTCCCAATACAATATCCATTGGTTTCAGAATTTGATATTGAATATAAGTCGATATTATTTTCTATTCAGAGCCTTGTATTTAATATCAAATTGGATTTTGTGTTTGACGTGAATGGTATCTTAAATAACACTGTTCTTAAACCTAGTAGAGAAAAGGATAAATCTTTTAACCAAGATTTAAGGAAGTTTTCCAATTAATAAATATGATTGGAATCAAATGGTAGTTGATGACGGGTTCATTGTGAGCGATGTTTTAAAGGACATTAGTTCATAAACCTGATTAACAGTGAAGTTATAATTTGGAATTTATAAATCTTTTTATTAAGATTTAATGGAAATTTTCCAAAGTAAAGTATTCTAATTTAATACATCAAATTGGAATTGAATTGAATTTGATTTAATAATAATCGAGATGAGCTTCTGTGAATGAAGACCGTTACTATTTATGGAATTCAAAAGGCTTTGCCATTGTTCCATCTGTATTATTAGTCTGATATAGAAATTAATATCGATTATATATTGATCTGTTTTCTGTAAAGATTCCATAGTTAATGGAAGATGATTTGGGTTTATCGTGAGTTGTGTTTTAAATGACATTAGTTCTTTAACCCAGTTAAAAGCAGGATTAATTTCCTAAGGTTGGATAATCATTAAGTAATGATTTTTGAGATTAAAACTTAACTAGAGTTTTAATGAATCTTTAAGTAGATTAAAAATGAGAATAGGATAATTAAATTTATCGAATTCATGAAATGATCGAGAATGGAGTACCGCCAGTTTTACTCCAGGCGATAGTTAAGTCTTTGATTAGATTAGAACGCGAAAAGGGTAATTAAATTTACATGTAACATCGTGGGTCTTAGATATGGAGTACCACTAGTTTTGCTCCATGGGATTATTAGGTTGGGTTGGGATAGTAAAGTAAATGATTGCTTCGGTAAGGCTCGATAATCCCGACTAGTTTTATAAACCTTAATTTGGTTTAGAATTGTTAAAGGATAAAATAAAAATCTTTTGAAATTGATATCTAAAGGAAAATTAAAGAAATAGTTTAAATGAACTTATCTTTGATAAAATTATTGGGAACCTTTCCCTAAAGACGTAAATATTTAAATAAAAGAATATTATGAACTGGAATGAGGCGTATGATGTGTTTTTATAGAACTTGATTATTGATTATAAAATACGTGAGTTATTCGGAAAGACCAAGTTTATCCCATTCTGAATAACTGATACGGCGACTAAAGGTTGACGATGAAGACAGTGGTTAAAGACCGATGACCTTCACATCATTTGGATGATTACTGATGTCTTGATTGGGCTATACACCCAAAACAAGGTAATAAGTGGTGATCGTGCAGAAATACTTGGAGATCGACTAGATATGCGAGACCTCTCTCCTGTATTGGACATATGGGATGAGGAATAAGGTGCCTCCGGTTTCGTTCAGACATAGAACGGACTTGTAAATGGATGTGTGTCTGACATTGTATTTCGTTCTGTGTTGATCGATTTCTATTAAATATATTTATGTTTGGTGGCGGAGAATTTATTCTCTTTCTTAACACCCTTCTCTGAGACGTATGAGCTTAGAGGTTATATATTGATAGACATCAATTGAATGGCATGAATTGTCAATATGGCATGCTAAGATGCAAATGATAAAGGTTTTTGTTGAAAAACAGGGCCTTGTGGATGATGATCAAAGCACGGCTTTAATTAGCATAGCTTTGTATTATAGTGTTAATTCGCGAGCCTCACACCCGGTATGAGTCAAAAACGGGATAGTGACTATAGGGAGTGCATGCCATTTCTTTCTAGCTAAAATTGGTGTCATGGTATGCAGCCCAGACATTTTTACTTATGTTGATGATGGAATGAGGCGCCTCGAATATTGAGTCCCTAGTGGCTCAGAGATAGGTCCGATAGGACCAGGAAAAGGGTGTTCACGAATAACCAATCCACTAAAGTAAGTGTGGACCGGCCCTGAAGATCCAAGGGTCACGAGAGTGTGATACTGAGGCATTTGCTAGAGTGTCTCGAATCGGGAGGATCCATCCCTTGCCTCGACTCACAGATGGAATCTAATTTCCAATATGATACTTTTCGGCTTTAGTAGTAAACCTCTATGGCGACATAGTAGGATGAGGTACTATGCCGTCTATGATTGATACATTTATATTTGAAGATGATTTCTTCACTTATAGTAATAATAAAAGAAAATTTTCATGTACCAAACATATTCGGCCATTATAAGGTAAAACTCTATCCTCCGTCTTGCTTTGCATTATGTGATGGCACCTGAGTCTTATAATGGCTTCATTTTTCCTTTTTAGCATTGCGTGGTTTGTTTATGGTACTCTTGGGAGGAAACCCGTTCCGTGTTATACAGCATGGTCCCCTGATTTACCCAACTTTAAAATAAAGTTAATAACTTTTTTGGTTCTCACACCAGTCTTATGACTTACTCGGAGTTTATTGTTTCTACCTAAACTCTGGATGCCCATATTTTCCATACGGGCAGCTAGTAGTTTTGGTTTTCGCTGATATTTCTTTTCATAGGATCCTGGATTACATGTAACGTCCCGTATTTTTGGCAACCAAATATTTAATTTAATTTATTATTTTAAATATTATATTTGGAATATTAAGGATTTTAATAATTAATTCGTTATTTAAACTAAGTTGAACGTTATATATTTATATAATTATAAATCGAGCTTGAAATGACGCTGCAGCTCGTAATATTTGGTTTTGAACTTCAATCGAATATACAGAATCCGATATAAGTCGGATTTCTGTGAAACGAGAAACGTTGGAACCGTATTGACGATAATTTTTATATAAAAGAGAAAAATTCGGATTTTGTATTATAAATAGTAAGTTATGGCCAAATCAAAATTTGAAATAGTCGTTATGATAATCGTTATTAAATTATCGGCCTTTAAAATGGCCATTTTGCAAACAGACTCAGTTTTTGTATAGAAAACAGTTTCATTGGGACCGTAACGTTAAATTATTGTATGTTATTAATTTGTGTGGCAAAGCGATGTCGTATGTGACCACGGTAGTTGTAAATGCCCAGTTATTTTCTATAGTGCGTATTTAAATTAATTTAATTTAGTAAATGGATATTTGAGTGTAACTTGAACAGACGATCGAATTAGGCCACGAAACCAGTCCCGTTGAGTTCGTATCGTCGATTAGAGTTAGAATAGGTATATAGTTTGTTATTTTTAGAGACCGGCAATTTGGGTGTTCAGAATGGCATTTCAGTGCGTTAAAAACATGGCGTACCGGGAAACGGCCTCAGAATGCGACGAAACTAGTGGCGTTGGGTTCGTATCAACAAACTATTGTAGAATTTCAAACTTTCAAGTTGATTTGATTTATCAAGTGATCATGGAAAAATAAAACGCGTGTTTATTTCTGGTTTTATAAAGGAAAAATTTTCATACGACCTCGGATTTCGACGAAACTTGTCCCATTCGGTCCGGAATACATTTTTACACTAAGATTGGCTTTTTTATCAGAAAACAGAAGTCAAATGTGGTTAATTTTACGTGTTACTTCAGCGTGAAATTTCGTTAGGACTAATATAATAATATCCCTACACTATATAAATACCACACTGGTACATTGTCTTCTCTCATCCTATCCATCTTTGAGAACTCGCACATGCAAGGGACACTGCCTTCACTGGAAATGCTTAATCAACATAAATGGAAGCTGACGTTGAAATGAAAACACATATATATAGCAGACCAATCCAAAATCAAATCCTACTGTCCTATGCATTTCTCAAGCTGATTCCACTTGACATGAAAACTCAAACAACCTAGGAAATTAAAATATAAAACAGGTACAACATGCTAGCACTACGCCATTACCACAGACTGCTCTATCGTTCCTAGCTGTGACAATGAAGTGAAAGGAACACTGTAGTGCTAATTAGCCACATACCTACCCTAAGGCATACGTGATGACCAAGCAGTGTTCATGCCGTGGTGGCCAAACAAAAGGCGTGGGTGCCAAGTTCAATCTTCTATAAATATGCAGCGGCCCTCATTTACTTTGTAACAAAAAAATAATGCCGTCATGATAATAACTGCAAGCCTCGTTTCTAAAAGACAGTATTTTTTAGTTCATATCATATAATGTCCCGTATTTTCTGACCATTTATTTAAAATATTTTATTTATTTAAAATATTTATTTAAGTTTAAATAAGGGGATTTGGCCATTTTAATTTGAATATTTAAATTATAATATAATAATATTTTATTTTCGGGATATTGGGAAAATGGTGAATTTGCGATATAACGTGAACGAGTGATTTAAAGGGGTTTAAATATTGTTTATATTGAATTATATAAATATATTTGTTATTTAAAACGACGTCAAAACGTTAAATTTATAATTATATTATAAACGAACTAGAAATGGCGCGGTAGTTCGTAAATTTCGTTTTGAACTTCAACCGAGTATACAGAATTCGTTTTAAGTCGAAATTCTGTGAAACAGAAACATTGGAATCGATTTGATTATATTTTTCATATGGAAGAGAAAAATCGAGATTTTGTGTTATAATTTGTTAGTTATGTCCAGTTGAAAATTTGAAATAGTCGCTATGGAAATCGTTATAAACGATAACGTTATTTAATAAATTAAATAAGGATTTGTATATATATTTGATATCGTTAACTCAAATTTTTAATGTTAGTTTTAAATTCTATACTAATGGCAATCAAAGCGGGTTGTTTCAATAATATGATAACATAAATTATTTACAACAAATGAGTATTTTGTATGAATTTAATCTAATTAAAATAACCAATTTTGAAAGCCGATTTATCGTGGTCATTATATTGAACTATAATAGGAATTTGAACTTCATTTCGCTTAAACCAGTTTATGTGTCCGTATGAGATATGAACGTTGGATGGTAACTACGCTAATTACACGTTAAATAAAAGGATTCGCTCTTCGGATATGATTCAAAATCTTTATAGATCCTTATATAAATCTCAACAAAAGTTTTGCACAAATTCTTAGATAGCGGCAACAAAGATATGCTGTCCTTAAAACAAAAATCTCGGCTAAACACAGCATATCTCGTAAACGACACAGTTCCAATCTGAAAAGGAAAAAAAAGAGGAACTTGAATTGGACAAAGTTTGAACCAAACAACTCAGACCTATATGCTAACCTATGTGAGAGCAAATCAATCAGCACTGAAAGTGAATTTACACAATTGATTTCATTTACAACTGTTCTGCTATTACAATATCTCAGTTCAAATCTATAAAGATGTACATAGGAAAATAATATATGCAACAATCGAAAACAGCAAATGTACTTATACATATAATCTGTAAACTTCATGTACCAACTGTTCTACATTTCATATGGTATCACTGTCCAAATATGAAATTGAAAAGAAAGAAAGAAGAAAAAAAATATACATTTGATTTAGCAGATCCATACGGTGAATCAATACATATAGATACATGAAAATGAAAAGAAAAATTAAGAACGAATCTCCTCATAACATCATGTCTTTATCACTGTGAAATCAACCTAAAAAGAAAATAGAGAAAACAGCTATGAGTAGCTAATAGGTAAATATATTCCAAGTTTTAAAGAAGAGAAAGAGAGACAATGGAATAACAGTGAGATAACAGATACAAAAACATTGATGCGACAACTCATGAAAACCAGAGGGATAACAGCTATAGAAGCTAAAAACTAAATAGGATGACTGTACAACCTCTCCGTTGAAACAGTAAATCTACAGCTACAAATTAGAAAATGGGAACAGCTATGAATTTATACTATAAATTTATATAATCGAAACGGATGATATAACTGTATATATTCAGAAATTGAAAATTGTTCTGCTATAGGTACATAGCATGACTCAAATCAACTAGGGTATAGCTACAGCTAAGTATATGCCTTAAATCTATAAAAACTGAACCAAGATTTCAGACGGGAAAATTGCCAATACAAAACAAAAATACACAGTCACAAAATCCACATAGGAACAACTGATATGGGTATATTTCTGATCAGGGAAAACACATAAATCCATCACCAAATCGCACTGTTCACTGTCAAACCCCATGCAGAGACCAAGTATCAGTCACAAAACAGTTCGGCCACCTGACTGAAATAAACAGGGGGAACCAACTAGGATCTAGGAACAACTAAGCCTAAGGAAAACCTATGATTCGATATTACAATAAACCGCAAGTATAAATAAGGGTCACACACCACATTTCAGAACACAACAAATTCGGAAACAAAAAGAAAATAAAAAACCGAAGTAAATTTAGAGAGAATACTTAGCTTTGGGGTTGCGGAAGAGGGATCGAAGAATTTGGGGTTTGGGGAAGCCTGCGGTGACGGCTCGGGGGGAAAAAGGGGTCGGGAAGGAAGCCTGGGCGGCAGCGCCTCTAGTGAGGCCAAGGGTGTGGGGTCTGGTGGTAACAGGCGTCGGCGACAAGGGTGTAAAGGAGGAGGGTTTCCTTTTTTTTTTTGCTCTGAAGTTTCGGTGGCGGCTACGAGATAAAAAGATTATCAAGAGAATGAAGGGAGAACCGATGGTTAGGGTTTTAAGTAAGGAGGTGGGCTTGGTTATTTCGGTTGGGCTGAAAATTTTTATTAAGTAAGGCCCGGTTTATTTTATTTTAAAGTTTCTTAGTTTTAAAGTTTTATAAAATTCAAATATTAATTTCGAACACTCTCATGGTCAGAATACGATGAAATGAAAAACGTCTGGACCGTGAAGATGAGTACTACGCGATGGATAGAGACTGAGCAGGGCAGACAGCAACTGGATTTATCGGTTAAAGTAAACGCCGTTTAATTCGACTAAACTGAGCTGATTTATCAACAAATCAAATCAAAGGTGAGTTAAACTCACTCAGTTATTTCCCGCTTATATTTTATAAGTTGGGTTTTTATTTTTGTGTGCTATGATTGCTAGTGTTTTGACTGGTTGATATATATTCGTATATTGTTTGAACTGATGGAATTAAACGTTGTTTAATTTCAGTGAAACCCAAATCGTTATTTTTAACAATTGGTTCCAATTGAGGTAAGCTACCTCAATGGTAACGTTTATAAAATAAACGTGTTTTACTAAATAAATTGTTTTGATTGATTGTTGTGGTTGATATTGAATTGTCGTTATAGACTATATGAGACCATTATTGAATTGTTTGATTGGATGGTTGAATATTGACCTGAGATTCACCATTTGTTTGGTTTAAAACCAATGGGTGCTATTGGTTGAGTGATCGACAATACATGGCCTATGAATTTATCATCGATCTACCGTCAGGCAAATCGACGAGATAAAGTTATAAAATTTATTTTATAACTGAAAATGGATTTTTAAATCTATTATTTGAATTAAAGTTTGTAAAAGCAAATAAATATTTATTATTTATTAATTGAGTTTATAATTGGGTTTTAAATGATTTTACAAAGGAAAGTGATAAATAAAGGGTTATATAGAACCATGTTTTATAAACGAAATTTATAAAAAGAATTGAGGTATAAAGGATTCATAAATGTTACTTAATAAAGGGATTAAGGGAAATTTATGAAATAAGACTTTAAGAGAAAGGCTTAAAGGTGATGTGGTAAGAAATTGGATTTTAACAAAATCCAAGTGATAAGAAGTACCGTTTAGGAAGGAAAAAGGGAAACGAGATGTTTTATAAATAATTTTCTTAATCAATGAATTAAGAATTTTAGTTTCAAAACATAAGAAGTCTTATCGATAAGATAGCTAAATGAGGTGTATTCGATATTAAAATAAATATCTGTTTTGAGTTACAACTGATGTTTATCTTAAGGTAAGATCGTTGTTGATCAAGGTCTGAGAGGTAAATAAATACCCCAACTTGGACAACCTCGGGATTATCTAAGGATGATATTAGTTGTAATGGGAAAGGAGAAGAATAATTTATTTTCCATATGGAGGATAATAACGAGATAAAAATGAAAAGGGTCGAGAATATATATAAATGAGATTTCCCAAGTAAAGGAAGTGAAATGAATTTGGCATTTATATATAAATGTCCAAGGTGAAATAAAAAAAAAGGGAAATGGTGGGAAGTTAAAAGGGGTACTTTCGAGATGAAAGGAAAGGGGAAAATTAAGTTTTGAAATGAATTAATTTACAGAAATGAAAGTGGATCAACGTATTCAAGTAATGAAACGAAAAGTGGGTTTGTAATATAAATTGAGTTGATTTTCCAATAAGGGAAAATGAGTGATAATGGTAGAATAAGGAATTGAATATGATATTTTCTTTAATAGGAAAGTGAAATGATTGAAATAAGAACCTTATGGCAAATAAGTTATATTTGAAATGTTTAAGGGTTAGAGATTAACTATCGTTAACCGTTTTGAATTAAAGAGGCCATGTGGTGTTGGTGCTGAACTGGTAAACTCATGTCATTCATACAATTATTTATTTGATAGTTAAATCACCGACTATCATACCTTACCCATACGATCGTTGGTACGGAAAAACCGGAATCGAATATATATTCAGAAACCATTCCGACCAGCGAATACGTGAAAGAAGATTATCGAATATGGAGCAATGGAAGACCGTTGATCTTCATGAGCGGAAGAACTACTGATTTGAATTTCTCTGGTTTAGCGGCCGGAGATATTTCAACAGTTATTCTGCCGTGATTTGAAATCTACGGATTGCAAGGACTTCTCGCTACTGACCTGTAAGGTGATTCCTAGGATGCAGTAGGAGGGTGCCTTTGGTTCATCCTGTTCCTGGATGACTTGTATGGACGGATGTCTGACAGAGTATTTCCAAAGTAATTACATGCGTTGATTTCTCCAAACGTACCATAGTTGATGGCGGAGAAATGGTTATTCTCTGGCCATATAAACTAGAGTATTTTTGTGGATGTCAATCAGTGTGATATCTCGCGGATCTGACGATGTGGCATTCAAAGTGAATGATGGCCAGGTGCTGTAAAGGAAATTCTGACCTCAAGCCTCATCAACCGGGAAATGACAAAAATTGGGTAGGCAGCATGGCTATGTGGGTCGCTCCCATTAGGGTGTATAATCACCTATCTAAAGAAAATCCATTTGCTTCTTTAATCTATCGATTCTGCCCATTTGGGAATGGTGGTTTGAGTCCAACCGTTGGTGATATACATTCGATACACTCAAGAGAAATGAGTGGTCGGTCATGTGTGGGCCGGGTTGCAAGACGTTCTTGTTGAACCCAGGTGTATTCGCCTCTAGAGATACATCGTCGGAAGGTGGTCCCATACCTTGTCAAAGTCAGAATCCAATCTCCAATAAGCGCCCGCGGTTTTGATTGTATACTATGTATGTAGAGCGTGAGATGCAAGCGTTCTACTTATTTGTTATTTACTTGTATTTAGACATTATTATAATATCAGAAAAGATATTGGTTTCAAAACTAGTTTGGGTTATCGTAAGGTAAAAACCGTCCGTGTTTATGTGTGGATTCGGTCTTACGATTATACTTTTCTTTGAAAGGATTTCGAACTTTAAAATCATGATTAGATGATTTACACTAAATACTATGCGAGTTTATCTCACTCTGGTTCACCAGACTGACCCGGTATTTTGTAAATGCTCGGGTTAGCCCGGGTTTGCAGGTTCAGGTATTTTGAACACTACGAAAGGCATGCTGGAGAAGTCCAGACATATTTAGTGTTATTCCGCTGTGTTGTATTAGGGCAGATTTGTATAACTGTCCAGGTTTGTTGATGTACTCTGATGATTGTAAGTTTTATTTTAAGCTCTCAATAAAGATTTATTTCTATATTATATTTTGTTCCGCTGCAATGTGAGACTCTGTGTTGTGTTGTTTCTTCTTCTTCTTCTATTCCTATATTTCTTTCTTTCTTAGCTCACCCTCTAATTTCTTTCATTATCAATCCGGTGTTCTCGGTGTTTGAAAGGTCGGCATGAGTTACGGCAAAAGGTATTTATGTCGATTTTCGGGGCCGAAAAACCTGGGTCGTTACAGTTGGTATCAGAGCTATTGGTTTAGTGATAACCTTGGCTCTGTGGCGTAACTCGATAGAGATGGGCTTAGTAACACCCTAGATTGAGTTTGAGTGTATATATATATATGAGAGCATATTTGAAAATTTTATATACAAATGTTTTGTATTGTGTTGTTTGATCAGTTCAAATGTTGGAAAACATTGAACTGGTGATAGACACAATATTGTTGTGTAAAGGGGGTAGATGAAATAATTTTACCTGAAATTTATTTTGTATAGAAAAGAAATAATTTTCCCAAATTATTTTGGTATGGTGTGTTGACTGATTCGAATGAAATTCAAAGCTTGGTTAAAATTTTGAATTGGAACTTCAGTGGGTTAAGTGAAATCAAATTAATCCTATTGGGATTAAATTAAGAGATATTGTTGTAATTAAATAAATTTGAATTGAATTTGGGAATTTATTGAACAAAAATAGGAATCAAATCAAATATAAATCGTTTGGTGTTCAAATATATTGAATTAAATAGTAAAATTGAATGTTAATTCAGTGATTTGATTGAGTTTGTTGTGCCTTGATTGTTGGTTGATTTTTGTGTGCTTATTAGACTGGTTGAATATATTTCATCCATGGGTTGATAAAGAGTTAAATAAACTAAAACCCAAAGAAAAATGAAGTGTTACTTAAATATTCCATATATGTAATGAATCAAGTTAAGTACAGGAGCCAGAGGACTATGAAGATTGAGTTTGAAGACGTAAGTGCACGAAAATTGAGTAGTAGACTCAATCACACTCGAAAAAGGTACGCCTTCGCGAAAATAAAGATTTTGGGGTTTTAATTTTTGTTTTTCGATAATTTTTGAAAATTTTGTTTACCAAAATAAATTGGTTTTACTTTGAAAATGAAATATATTTTGCAACCTTTTTCTTACCTTAGCAATTTCGAGGACGAAATTATTTTAAGAAGGGAAGAATGTAATATCCCATATTTCTTGACCATTTATTTAAAATATTTTATTTATTTAAAATATTTATTTAAGTTTAAATAAGGGGATTTGGCCATTTTAATTTGAATATTTAAATTAAAATATAATAATATTTTATTTTCGGGATATTGGGAAAATGGTGAATTTGCGATATAACGTGAACGAGTGATTTAAAGGGGTTTAAATATTGTTTATATTGAATTATATAAATATATTTGTTATTTAAAACGACGTCAAAACATTAAATTTATAATTATATTATAAACGAACTAGAAATGGCGTGGTAGTTCGTAAATTTCGTTTTGAACTTCAACCGAGTATACAGAATTCGTTTTAAGTCGAAATTCTGTGAAACCAGAAACATTAGAATCGATTTGATTATATTTTTCATATGGAAGAGAAAAATCGAGATTTGGTGTTATAATTTGTTAGTTATGTCCAGTTGAAAATTTGAAATAGTCGCTATGGAAATCGTTATAAACGATAATGTTATTTAATAAATTAAATAAGGATTTGTATATATGTTTGATATCGTTAACTCAAATTTTTAATGTTAGTTTTAAATTCTATACTGATGGCAATCAAAGCGGGTTGTTTCAATAATATGATAACATAAATTATTTACAACAAATGAGTATTTTGTATGAATTTAATCTAATTAAAATAACCAATTTTGAAAGCCGATTTATCGTGGTCATTATATTGAACTATAATAGGAATTTGAACTTCATTTCGCTTAAACCAATTTATGTGTCCGTATGAGATATGAACGTTGGATGGTAACTACGCTAATTACACGTTAAATAAAAGGATTCTCTCTTCGGATATGATTCAAAATCTTTATTGATCCTTATATAAATCTCAACAAAAGTTTTGCGCAAATTCTTAGATAGCGGCAACAAAGATATGCTGTCCTTAAAACCAAAATCTCGGCTAAACACAGCATATCTCGTAAACGACACAGTTCCAATCTAAAAAGGAAAAAAAAGAGGAACTTGAATTGGACAAAGTTTGAACCAAACAACTCAGACCTATATGCTAACCTATGTGAGAGCAAATCAATCAGCACTAAAAGTGAATTTACACAATTGATTTCATTTACAACTGTTCAGCTATTACAATATCTCAGTTCAAATCTATAAAGATGTACAAAGGAAAATAATATATGCAACAATCGAAAACAGCTAATGTACTTATACATATAATCTGTAAACTTCGTGTACCAACTGTTCTACATTTCATATGGTATCACTGTCCAAATATGAAATTGAAAAGAAAGGAAGAAGAAAAAAATGTACATTTGATTTAGCAGATCCATACGGTGAATCAATACATATAAATACATGAAAATGAAAAGAAAAATTAAGACCGAATCTCCTCGTAACATCATGTCCTTATCACTGTGAAATCAACCTGAAAAGAAAATAGAGAAAACAGCTATGAGTAGCAAATAGGTAAATATATTTCAAGTTGTAAAGAAGAGAAAGAGAGACAGTGGATCAACAGTGAGTAAACAGATACGAAAACATTGATGCGGCAACTCATGAAAAACAGAGGGATAACAGCTATAGAAGCTAAAAACTAAATAGGATGACAGTACAACGTCTCCATTGAAACAGTAAAGCTACAGCTAAAAATCAGAAAATAGGAACAGCTATGAATTTATACTATAAATTTATATAATCGAAACGGATGATATAACTGTATATATTCAGAAATTAAAAATTGTTCTGCTATAGGTACATAGCATGACTCAAATCAACTAGGGTATAGCTACAGCTAAGTATATGCCTCAAATCTATAAAGACTGAACCAAGATTTCAGACGGGAAAATTGCTAATACAAATCAAAAATACACAGTCACAAAATCCACATAGGAACAACTTATATGGGTATATTTCTGATTAGGGAAAACACATAAATCCATCACCAAACCGCATTGTTCACTGTCAAACCCCACGCAGAGACCAAGTATGAGTCACAAAACAGTTCGGCCACCTGACTGAAATAAACAGGGGAAATCAACTAGGATCTAGGAACAACTAAGCCTAAGAAAAACCTATGATTCGATATTACAATAAACCGCAAGTATAAATAAGGGTCACATACCACATTTCAGAACACAACAAATTCGGAAACAAAAAGAAAATAAAAACCGAAGTAAATTTAGAGAGAATACTTAGCTTTGGGTTTCGGAAGAGGGATCGAAGAATTTGGGGTTTGGGGAAGCCTGCGGTTACGGGTCGGGGGAAAAAAGGGGTCGGGAAGGAAGCCTGGGCGGCAGCGCCTCTGGTGAGGCCAAGGGTGTGGGGTCCGGTGGTAACAGGCGTCTGCGACAAGGGTGTAAAGGAGGAGGATTTCCATTTATTTTATTTTTTTGCTCTGAAGTTTCGGTGGCAGCTACGAGATAAAAAGATTATCAAGAGAATGAAGGGAGAACCGATGGTTAAGGTTTTAAGTAAGGAGGTGGGCTTGGTTATTTCGGTTGGGCTGAACAATTTTATTAAGTAAGGCCCGGTTTATTTTATTTTAAAGTTTCTTAGTTTTAAAGTTTTATAAAATTCAAATATTAATTTTGAACACTCTCTTGGTCAGAATTCGACGAAACGAAAAACGTCGGGACCGTGAAGATGAGTACTATGCGATGGATAGAGACTGAGCAGGGCAGACAGCAGCTGGACTTCTCAGTTAAAGTAAACACCGTTTAATTCGACTAAACCGAGCTAATTTATCAACAAATCAAATCAAAGGTGAGTTAAACTCACTCAGTTATTTCCCTCTTATATTTTATAAGTTGGGTTTTTATTTTTGTGTGCTATGATTGCTAGTGTTTTGACTGGTTGATATATATTCGTATATTGTTTGAACTGATGGAATTAAACGTTGTTTAATTTCAGTGAAACCCAAATCGTTACTTTTAACAATTGGTTCCAATTGAGGTAAGCTACCTCATTGGTCACGTTTATAAAATAAACGTGTTTTACTAAATAAATTGTTTTGATTGATTGTTGTGGTTGATATTGAATTGTCGTTATAGACTATATGAGACCATTATTGAATTGTTTGATTGGATGATTGAATATTGACCTGAGATTCACCATTTGTTTGGTTTAAAACCAATGGGTGCTATTGGTTGAGTGATCGACAGTACATGGCCTATGAATTTATCATCGATCTACCGTCAGGCAAATCGACGAGATAAAGTTATAAAATTTATTTTATAACTGAAAATGGATTTTTAAATCTATTATTTGAATTAAAGTTTGTAAAAGCAAATAAATATTTATTATTTATTAATTGAGTTTATAATTGGGTTTTAAATGATTTTACAAAGGAGAGTGATAAATAAAGGGTTATATAGAACCATGTTTTATAAACGAAATTTATAAAAAGAATTGAGGTATAAAGGATTCATAAATGTTAATTAATAAAGGGATTAAGGGAAATTTATGAAATAAGACTTTAAGAGAAAGGCTTAAAGGTGATGTGGTAAGAAATAGGATTTTTACAAAATCCAAGTGATAAGAAGTATCGTTTAGGAAGGAAAAAGGGAAACGAGATGTTTTATAAATAATTTTTTTAATCAATGAATTAAGAATTTTAGTTTCAAAACATAAGAAGTCTTATTGATAAGATAGCTAAATGAGGTGTATTCGATATTAAAATAAATATCTGTTTTGAGTTACAACTGATGTTTATCTAAAGGTAAGACCGTTGTTGATCAAGGTCTGAGAGGTAAATAAATACCCCAACTTGGACGACCTCGAGATTATCTAAGGATGATATTAGTTGTAATGGGAAAGGAGAAGAATAATTTATTTTCCATATGGAGGATAATAACGAGATAAAAATGAAAAGGGTCGAGAATATATATAAATGAGATTTCCCAAGTAAAGGAAGTGAAAAGAATTTGGCATTTATATATAAATGTCCAAGGTGAAATAAAAAAAAAGGGAAATGGTGGGAAGTTAAAAGGGGTACTTTCGAGATGAAAGGAAAGGGGAAAATTAAGTTTTGAAATGAATTCATTTACAGAAATGAAAGTGGATCAACGTATTCAAGTAATGAAACGAAAAGTGGGTTTGTAATATAAATTGAGTTGATTTTCCAATAAGGGAAAATGAGTGATAATGGTAGAATAAGGAATTGAATATGATATTTTCTTTAATAGTAAAGTGAAATGATTGAAATAAGAACCTTATTGCAAATAAGTTATATTTGAAATGTTTAAGGGTTAGAGATTAACAATCGTTAACCGTTTTGAATTAAAGAGGCCATGTGGTGTTGGTGCTGAACTGGTAAACTCATGTCATTCACACAATTATTTATTTGATAGTTAATTCACCGACTATCAAACCTTACCCATACGATCGTTGGTACGGAAAAACCGGGATCGAATATATATTCGGAAACCATTCCGACCAGCGAATACGTGAAAGAAGATTATCGAAGATGGAGCAATGGAAGACCGTTGATCTTCATGAGCGGAAGAACTACTGATTTGAATTTCTCTGGTTTAGCAGCCGGAGATATTTCAACAGTTATTCTGCCGTGATTTGAAATCTACGAATTGCAAGGACTTCTCGCTACTGGCCTGTAGGGTGATTCCTAGGATGCAGTAGGAGGGTGCCTTCGGTTCATCCTGTTCCTGGATGACTTGTATGGACGGATGTCTGACAGAGTATTTCCAAAGGAATTACATGCGTTGATTTATCCAAACGTACCATAGTTGATGGCGGAGAAATGGTTATTCTCTAGCCAAATAAACTAGAGTATTTTTGTGGACGTCAATCAGTGTGGTATCTGGCAGATCTGACGATGTGGCATTCAAAGTGAATGATGGCCAGGTGCTGTAAAGGAAATTCTGACCTCAAGCCTCATCAACCGGGAAATGACAAAAATCAGGCAGGCAGCATGGCAATGTGGGTCGCTCCCATTAGGGTGTATATCACCTATCTAGAGAAAATCCATTTGCTTCTTTAATCTATCGATTCTGCCCATTCGGGAACGGTGGTTTGAGTCCAACCGTTGGTGATATACATTCGATACACTCAAGAGAAATGAGTGGTCGGTCATGTGTGGGCCGGGTTGCAAGAAGTTCTTGTTGAACCCAGGTGTATTCGCCTCTAGAGATACATCGTCGGAAGGTGGTCCCATACCTTGTCAAAGTCAGAATCCAATCTCCAATAAGCGCCAGCGGTTTTGATTGTATACTATGTATGTAGAGCGTGAGATGCAAGCGTTCTACTATTTTGTTATTTACTTGTATTTAGACATTATTATAATATCAGAAAAGATATTGGTTTCAAAACTAGTTTGGGTTATCGTAAGGTAAAAACCGTCTGTGTTTATGTGTGGATTCCGTCTTACGATTATACTTTTCTTTGAAATGATTTCGAACTTTAAAATCATGATTAGATGATTTACCTTAAATACTGTGCGAGTTTATCTCACTCTGGTTCACCAGACTGACCCGGTATTTTGTAAATGCTCGGGTTAGCCCGGGTTTGCAGGTTCAGGCATTTTGAACACTACGAAAGGCATGCTGGAGAAGTCCAGACATATTTAGTGTTATTCCGTTGTGTTGTATTAGGGCAGATTTGTATAACTGTCCATGTGTGTTGATGTACTCTGATGATTGTAAGTTTTATTTAAAGCTCTCAATAAAGATTTATTTCTATATTATATTTTGTTCCGCTGCGATGTGAGACTCTGTGTTGTGTTGTTTCTTCTTCTTCTTCTATTCCTATATTTCTTTCTTTCTTACCTCTCCCTTTAATTTCTTTCATTAACAATCTGGTGTTCTCGGTGTTTGAAAGGTCGGTATGAGTTACGGTAAACGTATTTATGTCGATTTTCGGGGCCGAAAACCCTGGGTCGTTACATATCAAATATATATACTAGAAGCAAGCCTCTCCTACAAGACCAAAGCTCTTGAACCCACTTTTAAATGACTGAATGGAGTGGGTTTGCTGTAAGGTGGCATACGGGTTTACAAAGGAAGGAAATTGGATCTGTGCATGCGTGGGAGGGGATAGGACGTTATGGAGAAGAGGGGGTGGCATCGGAAATACGGTGAAGTAAAAGATGTGGGAGGAGTATATACGGATCTGGGAAGAAAAGAAATAAGAGGGAGGAAAGCACTGTGCTGGCGGGTGGGCTTCGCAAGGGAGTACGGGCCATTGGGCTTTATTAATTAAAAAAAAGATGTTGGAAGTGGCAAATGGGAGTCATGCGTGAAGGTGGTTGAAGGATCAAAGACTAGTGAGTGGGTTCAACGCTGGAAACAAATGAAGGGAATAAACACGAAGATAACAAAACGATTGGGTATGAGGTTTTCTTGAACTAGTATACAAACGAAATTTGGATTTTAGCAAACTAAACAATTAGTTTAAATTACAAATTTAGGTAGAAATTGTCTGTTGATTCGGTTTTATGTGGCAGCAGGGAACCGCCGCATGGGGTCTGCATCAAATCCTAACAAAGGGACGTGCTAGTGGGGTTTCAAACTACAGTGGGTTCTAGGAATACTACAATTGGTATGTGAAGACAATAGAAAAGCTGATGGGAATAGTGGATGGCTGAAAATCAAAGTCAGCATTATGTATAGAAGTGTTGGGAGAATATTTTCCGGAGCAACTGTAAGAAAATATAAGTGACGACCTGGAAAACAAACAAAGAAAATGAACGAGAAGATCACAAAAGCAGAAGAGAACGGGAGGAAACAGATGAAGAAATTACAGTCGACCATTATTAAATACAAACAGTAATAAGTATTTGTTTTAATGATTAATTTAATGCTAATCCGTGATTAATATTAAATCATTTAATTAAATTTGATCGATGCAGAAGGAATATAAGCAGTGAAAAGGAGGGTTTGAGCATACTTGAACAACGTGGAGCAGAGAATGATCAGCCCAAATTATACAAAAGTAATTATTTTTTATTTAATTGGTAATTAATTAAATTGTTGTAATTAGTGATTTAAAAGTTAGTTGAATTTAATTATATAACTATGAACGTGAATTTATGCTAGCAGGAATCACGTGATGACGGGTAACTGATGAACAAGCAAAATAATGGAGAAGGAATGCCGCTGATTATTTCAAAGTAAAGAAATTTACTATATTTTATTAATTGGATGAATAAGGGAATTATTTATTAAATCGTTTAACTTTAAATATTAATAACTTATTCAAAAATAATCAGAATTGGGTGAAATCAGAAACGTTGGACTTGTCTTGACAAGATCTTCTTTATGGAATATATCTGGACGGATTTGGAATCAACAGAATTTTTCAGTTAAATTAAACGCTGGTTTAATTTAACTGAGTCGAGCTGTGTAACCAATAGAATCAAACCAAGGTGAGTTAAACTCACTCAGCTCTTCCCATTTTTATTTTATATAAATTGGGTTTTTATTTTGTGTGTTTTGTTTGCCAATGGTTGACTGTTTGCTAGTTATTTGTTGATTTAACTGATGAAATTAAACCGTGTTTAATTTCAGTGAAATGCCAAATCGTTATTTTTACGATTGGTTCCAATAAAGGTAACTTACCTTATTGGTCACGTTTATAAAATAAACGTGTTTAAATTGATTGAATTGTTTGAATCACTTGTGAATTGGTTAATGTTAAATGTTCTCTATTTATTGTTATCAGTTAAATGAAATTGAACGATCCGTTTGGAGATAACCATTTGTATACAGGGAAGAACAGGTTAGAGGGACCCAACCGGATCCCTCAAATATAATATATTATTTATTTTCATATATGAACTGGTCTGATGGGGTGATTGATTTGATTGTTGATTATTGACTGAATATTCAACAATTTGTTTTATTTAAACCAATGAACGGTATTGGTTGAGTATTTGGCAGCGTATGGCCTATAAAATCAATCGTTTTATAAATATTGATTCACCGTCAGGTGAGTCGATAGAGGTGGAGATATAAAATTTATTTCATAGCTGGAGTTATATTTTAAAATATATTATAAATGTTGTTTAAGGGAAATAAATAAATATTTTTATTAAAGACTTTGATTATCATTAATTGATTTATAAGTCAAATCTGATGTTAATCAGATTTGTAAGTACAAGGATAAGAAATAAATAGAATGGTAAAATTTGTATAATTGTCTTGTTAAGAAACAATTAAAAGGAAATTATTTAAATTAATTATATTATTAATTAATTTGAAAAGGGAAATTAATTGAAATCGGTTAACGAGATAACCGTCAATTTGAGCAACTAAGTGGAATGTTTTATCTGGAATTGATTGTTTAATTAGTTTGATTTGAATTAGTTAAATAAAATAGTTTAAAGAATATTTATTTAAATTAATGAAGTTTTAAAAAGAAATTTACTATTTATTTTGGTTAATAAAGAGATTAACCACTTTAGTAGTTAATGATCAAAATAAATTATTATTTTAATTAATAATAATTTAGAAAATTACTTTTTAATGGGAATTCATTTAAAAGGTAATCGATGTTGAAATGATATCCAGTTGAATGGTGAAAGAAGTATATGAACATGGTTTATTTTTAAAACCAAGTTTTATAATGAGGTTATAAAAAGAAATTTAAGCGATAGCTTAAATAAATGTGAATTAAATATTCGAATTAAATAAAAGAGAATTGAGAACAAAAAGGGTTTAGATTAAACCAGGATTTATTTAAACAAAGTTTATAAAAGCGATGAGGCGTTATATCGTTAACGATACTAAATGATGAGATTAAGTAGAAAGAGAAAAATTTTCCCAAGTGGAAATGGTCGAAAGGATTTGTAAAGAGATTGGTAAAAATGAACTTGGGTAAAAAAGTAAGTTATAGAACTGAATCTAATTTATAATGGAATTGTTTTGAGACTAGGATAGAATATTGGTTTGATTACAACTTATATTTATCTGAGGGTAAGAACGTTGTTGATCAAGGTCTGAGAGGTAATTAAAATACCCCAACTTAAACAACATCAGGATTATCTGAAGATGATGTTAGTTGGTAATCATAAAAGAGGTTAGTATTGATTTATTATTTCCAGTAGAGAAATAATAATGCAATGTTTGGTGAAAATTTGGAGAATATACGAAGTAGAGGAAAATTAAGTGGAAATTTAATATGATTATAAGTTATTTCACTAAGTATTTATTAGAAATGGTTTTTGAGAACATTAATATATTAAACAAGAGTTCAAATATCGTATTTTTAAATATTAAAAGTGTTAGAAGTTTTAATGAAACAAAAGTGAATAAGTTTGTTTTAATTAAAAGGCCAAGTTATGCTGAATACCAAACCACTGAACTCATTGGGTTGTCATGATTGAATCACTGTTTATTTTGATAGTTAAAACACCAACTATCAAATCTGTCCAGTATGATTGTTGGTACGGAAAGACCGGGATCGAATTTATACTTGAAAACCATTCCGACCAACAAATACGTCAAGATATCAGAAGATGATCGAGATGGAGCATTGGAGACCGTGGATCTTCATGAAAAGGAAGGACCGCTAAAAATCTCTGTCTGCAGCCAGAGATGTAACTGTGGTTCTGTCGTGGTTGGGATCTATGGGTTGCAAGGACTTCTCGCTACTGATTCATGGGGTGATTCCTATATTGGATGCAGTAGGAGAGTACCTTCAGTTCATCCTGTTACTGGATGACTTGTATGGACGGATGTCTGACAGAGTATTTCCAAAAGGATTACGTACGTTGATTTCTTCAAACGTGCTTTAGTTGTTGGGGGAGAATAGCCGTTCTCTTAGCTTAACTGCTAGAGTATTTTTGTGGATGTCAATTAGTGATATCTGGCGGATTTGACGATGTGGCATTCAAAGTGAATGGAGACCAAATATTTCTAAAAGGAAATTCAAACCTCAAGCCTCACCACCGGAAAATGACAAAAATCCGGCAAGCAGCATGGCTATGTGGGTCGCTCCCATTAGGGTGTATAATCACCTATATAGAGAAATTCATATTGCTTCTTTATTCTATATTCGATGCTGTCCCTTTTCGGGAAACGGTGGTTTGAGTCCAACCATTGGTGATATACACTCGATACACTCAAGCGAAATGAGTGGTCGGTCATGTGTGGGCCAGGTTGCAAGACGTTCTTGTTGAACCCAGTGTATTCGCCTCTAGAGATACACTATCGGCAGGTGATCCCATACCTTGTCATAGTCGGAATCCAATCTCCAATAAGCGCCCATGGTTTGGTTTGTATAATATATACGTGGAGTGTGAGATGCAAGCGTTCCACTAGATTAGTATTTACTTGTAATTAGACATTATTATAATATCAGAAAAGATATTGATTTCAAAAATGGTTTGGGTTATCGTAAGGTAAAAACCGTCTGTGTTTATGTGTGGATTTGGTCTTACGGTTATCCTTTTCTTTGAAAAGATTTTGACTTAAAAATCAAGTGGTGTGTTACCTAAATACTGTGCGGGTTTTACTCACTCTGGTTCACCAGACTGACCTGGTGTTCTGTAAATGCTCGGGTTAGCCCGGGGTGTACAGGTTCAGGTTATCAGGTATTGTGAAGTCCAGAGACGAGCTGGAGATGTTCAGACAAATGATATCTCGTATCTATTCCGCTGTGTGTTGTATATGGGAACAGGTTATTATAACTGTCCCATTGTGTGATGTACTCTGATATTGTAAGTAATTTGAAAGCTCTCAATAATGTTTTATTTCTGAATTATATTTTGTTCCACTATGATGTGAGACTCTGTGTTGTGTTGTTTCTTCTTCTTCTATTCTTATATTTCTTTCTTTCTTATCTCACCCTCTACACTCTTTCTAATAACGTTCCAGTGTTATCGGTGTTTGGAAGGTCGGCATGAGTTACGGTAAAGGTATTTATGTCGATTTTCAAGGCCGAAAATTCTCGGGTCGTTACAGTGGTATCAGAGCTATTAGTTTAGTAATAACCTTGGCTCTGTGGTATAACTCGATAGAAATGGGGTTAGTAATACCCTAGATTGAGACTGAGCGCGCGTGTGTGTGTATATATATATATATATGAGAGCGTAATTGTAAATTTCATATACAAATGTTTTGTATTGTGTTTGTTGATCGGTTCAAGTATTGAGAAGCATAGAACTGATAATGGATACAGTATTGTTTTGTAAAGAGAGTGAATGAAATAATTTTACCCGAATTATATTTTTGTACAGAGAAGGAAAAATTTTCTCAAACCATTGAGATATTAGTGTGTTTGATCAATTTGAATGGAACTCAAATCGAATTGAAAATTGGAATTTAACCTTATTAAGTGAAATTAAATTAAGAGTGATACTGAAATTAAATAGATTGGAAATTTGATTAGTAAATAATAATCAAATATGTGAAACCAAAGTAAAATATTAATATTGAATGTAAATTCAATTGATTTGGTGATGTATTGATTGTTGATTGTGAATTGTTTGTTATTGAATGATAGTTGTTTGATGGGAACAATCAACAAATTTAATAGAGTTAAATGAATTATAAACTAAAGAATAAATTCCAGTATAATTAAACTGGAATGAATTGAGTATGAATTTGAATTTACGATTTAACCATGTATTTGGTAATGAGTTGATGTTGTGTGTTTGACTTTGCAATTGGTATAGTTATACCAGTTGATTAGTGAAATATTATCTCAGAATTTCATATATCTGTTACTGATATGTGAATTGAGTTGAGTACAAGTGTCTGGTGAATAGGCAGATTGATATTGGTTGAGTAAATCACATATACTCTAAGCAAATATGCCCAATAGCGCTCGTAAAAGGTACGCCTACTCGAAAATATGAAATTTTGGGGTTTTGATTTTTGTTTTCTGACCGTTGGTCGATGGATATATATTATATGTTCCTGCGATATCGCAGATGTCACTCCGTATAGGGGAGACTCTGCCGAATTTTTCCAAGAATTTAGAGTGATAGAAAATTTTCGTTATTTTTGAAAATAATTATTTACAATATTGAATTGGTTTTTGATTTAAATCAAATTGGATTTGGAAATTAACGGGTTTGTAGCGTTCATTCTTACCTTAGCAATTTCGAGGACGAATTATTTTAAGGGGGGAAGAATGTAACGTCCCATATTTTTAGCAGCCAAATATTTAATTTAATTTATTATTTTAAATATTATATTTGGAATATTAAGGATTTTAATAATTAATTCGTTATTTAAACGAATTTGAACGTTATATATTTATATAATTATAAATCGAGCTTGAAATGACGCTGCAGTTCGTAATATTTGGTTTTGAACTTCAATCGAATATACAGAATCTGATATAAGTCGGATTTCTGTGAAACGAGAAACGTTGGAACCGTATTGACGATAATTTTCATATGAAAGAGAAAATTTCAGATTTTGTATTATAAATAGTAAGTTATGGCTAAATCAAAATTTGAAATAGTCGCTATGAAAATCGTTATTAAATCATCGGCCTTTAAAATGGCCATTTTGCAAACAGACTCGGTTTTCGTATAGAAAACAGTTTCAATGGGACCGTAACATTAAATTATTGTATGTTATTAATTTGCCTGGCAAAGCGATGCCGTATGTGACCACGGTAGCTGTAAACGCCCAGTTATTTTCTATAATGCGTATTTAAATTAATTTAATTTAGTAAATGGATATTTGAGTGTAACTTGAACAGACGATCGAATTAGGCCACGAAACCAGTCCCGTTGAGTTCGTATCGTCAATTCGGGTCAGAATAGGTATATAGTTTGTTATTTTTAGAGACCGGCAAATTTGGTGTTCAGAATGGCATTTCGGTGCGTTAAAAAAATGGCGTACCGGGAAACGATCTCAGAATGCGACGAAACTAGTGTCGTTGGGTTCGTATCAACAAATTATTGTAGAATTTCAAAGTTTCAAGTTGATTTTATTTAACAAGTGATCATGGAAAAATAAAACGCATGTTTATTTCTGGTTTTATAAAGGAAAAATTTTCATACGACCTCGGATTACAAGGAAACTTGTCCCATTGGGTCCGGAATACCTTTTTACACTAAGATTAGCTTTTTTATCATAAAACAGAAGTTAATTGTGGTTAATTTTACGTGTTACTTCAGCGTGAGGTTTCGTTAGGACTAATATAATAATATCCCTACACTATATAAATACCACACTACTACATTATCTTCTCTCGTCCCATCCATCTTTGAGAACTCGCATATGCAAGGGACACTGCCTTCACTGGAAATGCTTAATCAACATAAATGGAAGCTGACGTTGAAATGAAAACACACACACACACACACACACACACACACACATATATATATATATATATATATATATATATTTATATATATATATATATATAGAAGACCAATCCAAAATCAAATCCTACTGTCCTATGCATTTCTCACGCTGATGCCACTTGACATGAAAACTCATACAGCCTAGGAAATTAAAATATAAAACAGGTACAACATGCTAGCACTACGCCATTACCACAGACTACTCTATCATTCCCAGGTGTGACAATGAAGTGAAAGGAACACTGCAGTGCTAATTAGCCACATACCTACCATAAGGCATACGTGATGACCAAGCAGTGTTCATGCCGTGGTGGCCAAACAAAAGGCGTGGGTGCCAAGTTCAATCTTCTATAAATATGCAGCGGCCCTCATTTTCTTTTGTAACAAAATAATACTGCTGCCATGATAATAACCGCAAGCCTCGTTTCTAAAAGACAGTTTTCTTTCAGTTCATATCAAATATATATACTGGAAGCAAGCCTCTCCTACAAGAGCAAAGCTCTTGAACCCACTTTGAAATGACTGAATGGAGTGGGGGTTTGCTGTAAGGTGGGGTACGGGTTTACAAAGGAAGGTAATTGGATCTGTGCATGCATGGGAGGGGATAGGACGCTATGGAGAAGTAGGGGGTGGCATCGGAAATACGGTGAAGTAAAAGACGTGGGAGGAGTATATACGGATCTGGGAAGAAAAGAAATAAGAGGGAGGAAAGCACTGTGCTGGCGGGTGGGCTTCGCATGGGAGTACGGTCCATTGGGCTTTATTATTAAAAAAAAGTTGTTGGAAGTGGCAAATGGGAGTCTTGCTTGAAGGTGGTTGAAGGATCGAAGACTAGTGAGTGGGTTCAACGTTGGAAACAAATGAAGGGAATAAACACGAAGATAACAAAAGGATTGGGTATGCGGTTTTCATGAACTGGTATACAAGCGAAATTTGGATTTTAGATAACTAAACAATTAGTTTAAATTACAAATTTAGTTAGAAATTGTCTGTTGATTCGATTTTGTGTGGCACCAGGGAACCGCCGCATGGGGTCGGCATCAAATCCTAACAAAGGGACGTGCTAGTGTGGTTTCAAACTACAGTGGGGTTCTAGGAATACTATAATTGGTACGTGAAGACAATAGAAAAGCTGATGGGAACAGTGGATGGCTGAAAATCAAAGTTAGCATTATGTATAGAACATGTTGGGAGAATATTTTCCGAAGCAACTGTAAGAAAATATAAGCGACGACCTGGAAAACAAACAAAGAAAATGAACGAGAAGATCACAAAAGCAGAAGAGAACGGGAGGAAATAGAAGAAGAAATTACAGTCGGCCCTTATTAAATACAAACAGTAATGAGTATTTGTTTTAATGATTAATTTAATGCTAATCTGTGATTAATATTAAATCATTTAAATAAATTTGATCGATGCAGAAGGAATATAAGCAGTGAAAAGGAGGGTTTGAGCATACTTGAACAACATGGAGCAGAGAATGATCAGCCCAAATTATACAAAAGTAATTAGTTTTATTTAATTGATAATTAACTAAATTGGTGTAATTAGTGATTTAAAAGTTAGTTGAATTTAATTAGATAACTACGAATGTGAATTTATGCTAGCAGGAATCACATGATGACGGGTAATTGATGAACAAGGAAAACAATGGAGAAGGAATGCCGCTGATTATTTCAAAGTAGAGAAATTTACTATATTTTATTAATTGGATAAATAAGGGAATTATTTATTAAATCGTTTAACTTTAAATATTAATAACTTATTCAAAAATAATCAGAATTGGGTGAAATCAGAAACGTTGGACTTGTCTTGACAAGATCTTCTTTATGGAAATGAACGCGATGAGGAAGAAACGCATCGGCCAGATCTCTTTTAACCAAAGTAACTAAAATTTAATAAAAGTTAATTATGGGAAATAGTTAGTTTAATTTAAATCGGAAATTATAATGTTTATAATTTTTGTATATGTTATCAGAATTAGAACAGAAAAGAGATGTTGGAATCATGAGAACAAACTCTACATTCTAAAGCCAGTTTGGACGGCTCTGGATTCATCTGAAAATTAAATTAAATTAAACGCTGGTTTAATTTAATTAAACGAAACACTAAACTATAAAAGGTAAAGAATATGAGTATGACTCACTCAGTTTGTCCCACTTGGTTGTTTATTGTTGGATGATTACTAAATATTTATATATTGACTGAATTGATTTAATTAAACTTTTGTTTAATTTAATTTAAAACCAAATCATTATTTTAAATTATTACCAATTGAGGTGACTTACCTTGTTGGTTACGTTTATAATAATATAAACGTATTAAATTTAAGATGGATGCTTGGATTGTTGTTATTAGTTGATTATTGAAATTTATTAGTTGAACTGATAACTTCAGTCTATCGTGATCAAAATATATTGTTGTATTAAATGGATGATTTTATCTAAGGTAACCTATTTGGATGCAGGAAAAGACAGGTTGGAGGGATCCAATAGGATTCCTCACTTATATTAATAATGTTTTACCATATATACATTGATTACGCTTGATTCGATGTGCAAGTAGATGACATAAACCCTTATTTCGTAGTTGGTTATTTTAGTAGTCGTTTGGCCTTTAGTATCGATGATAAAAAAAATTGCTGAATTGATTTTAGATCAAATCTGGAATGTTTTCAGAATTATACTTTTTGATACGTTAATTGTCGTCAGGCAAATCGACGTAGTTTAAGTTATAGAATTTATTTTTATAACTAAAGTCACAATTTAACTTATATTTTTATTAGTTATTTAAAAAAGAAGTTCTATAGAGAAAGGTTTATAATTATTTTTAAAAACAATAATATTATAAATGATATATATGGCTATTTCTTATGTTTGTAAGCTAGTAAATGGAAAATATCAACCAAAGAGTTAATAGTTAGAGATAATTATGTTTGAGAAAATAATTAAGTGATATTTTTAAATTAATTACATTATTAATTAACTTAAGAGGTTTATAATAAGACAATAATTTTAAATATGAACGTTTTGAATTAAGTGGGATTTCATATTTTGAAAGAAAAGATATTTAATATTTTAGAAATAGAATTAAAGTTAAAGATACTTAATCTGGTAAATGAATTTTAGTTATCAAATCCAAGTTAAGTTTTATAATATAAATACTTAAGTGGGTTGGAATAAATTATTTATTAAAGGGTTTTATAATAAATGCAAAGTTGTAAACGGAATTATGTAAAGACGATTTAAGGCGGAAAGACATGTTTTGTGTATGCTTAAATAAATTAAGTAAAAAGTTTATAATTAAGAGGATATTTCAAATATAAGCACTGAAACCATTTATGAAATCAAAATAGGTTAATAAGATTTTTATGTTGTTAATATCAGTTTTAGAGTTAAAAACTCCTATCTATCTTAAGATAAAAACATTGTCGGTCAAGGTCTGAAAGGTACTTAGAATACACCAACTTGAACGGCTTTTTTATTATCGAGGGATGGTACTAGTTTGTGATAATGGAAGATGTTGAAAATAGTTTATTATTTCTACAAAAGGAATATTGCATCATAATTGCAAGATTTTGAAATGTGATTAGAGTTGTTGAATTTCTTAGAAATAAAAAGATTGATAAAAAATAGTAAAATGATGGCAAAATTGGTAATGAATATATATTAAGGAAAGAATCCATTAAATGTAAATGTTATATCTTAAAAAAAGTGATGATATTAGAAATAAAATTTATAACGATGTTTTTTTAAGAATATTAAGTTGAAATGATGTGTTAATAACCATGTATTTTATAAAAAGAACTTCATTTCTTAGGTTAGAAATGAATAATGGAATTGACAAACATTTTGCAAAATGATATTTACAATGGAAATTTAGATACGACTATAAGATATTTCCTAAGTATTGGGAATAAATGGGTTTTGAGCATTTTCTTATATATAGAATAAAAGTAAAAATATCGAGTTCCAATTATTGGAGATTTGAAATTGGTTAATGAACAACAAATAAAAATATCCATGTGATGTTTTATGCCGAACTGGAGAATTTATTTTATTTCATGGATGCATGGATGTTTACTTGATAGTTAAATAATCGACTATCAAATCTGGCCTATTCTCGATCGTTGGTATGGGAAAACCGGGATTGAATTTATATTCGGAAACCATTCCGACCAGCAAATACGTAAACGTTGAAGATATCAGAAGACGGCCGAGATGGATCATTGAAAACCATGGATCTTTGTAACGACCCGCATTCTACGTATCGAAGGATCGTAGAATATTTATTTCTTTTTCATATGAGGTCATATAGTCGTGTAGCTTTAGGGAACGACTATTGGGTTCATTTCCCATGTTCACAATATTTGCCGATTTTTAAATGAGCGTTTTACCCCTAGCTGATCTTGTTTCGGCCATAACTTTTGATTGGTAAGGAGTTTTAACCTAAAACCACCTCCACTAGATCCAGATGATGGTTTACCTTTCCGTAGAGTTGTCATATTAGTCAAACGGACTCACCATTTGGGAGATAAGTATAACGACCCGAACTTCCCCATGAAGGAAAGCTTGGATTGCTTTGAGGACAAGACAAATCAGAACACAACAGAAGAACATTTCATTGCTTATTACAACAATTCCATCAGAATACAAGAATATTACAGAGTATGAATTGAATAAAATACAACAGAAAATATCAGAGATTTAAATACATTACTGTAGCGGAAAATAATACAAAACACAACTGAAAAGAATATACGGATACAGAGCTTTCCGAATATCATTCCAGCTGTAAACCAGGATCTTGTGAATATAAATCTGCAAAACCAAAATACTAGCTGCCCGTGTCGAAAATAAGGGCACCCAGAGTTTAGGTTAAAACAATAAACTCCAGGTCAGTCATGTGACTGGTGTGAGAACTAAAACAGTTATTTAAAACTTTACTTTGAATTAGATATATCAAGGGACCACGTCGTATAACACGGAACGGGTTTTCTCCCAAGAATACCAGTGCATAAAACAAAACAGCGCAATGTTTTTTGGAAAAATGAAGCTATTATAAGACCCAGGTCCCATCACTCAATGCAACGCAAGCCGGAGGATAGAGTTTTACCTTATAATAGCCAAACATGCTTGGTACGATAAAACAAATCATTTGATACTATTATAAGTGCATAGTGTATAAAACAACTTCAAATATAAATGTATCAATCCTAGACGGCATGGGTACCATATATCATGTCGCAAAATACCAGGCTCTACAATCAAAACCGCAATTGTCACGTATTGGAAGTTGGATTTCCATCTGTGAACCAAGGCAAGGGATCGTCCTTACCGCTTCGAGACACTCTAGCCCGAGCCTTAGGCAAGTACCTTGTCAAGCCTTTAGATAATCAGGGCCGGTCCATACGGAGTGGATTAAAAATACCGTAAACGATATGCTAGTCTGCCCTATGGGGCATAAATGAGCCAAATGACTCCATCGGTCCCAGATCGACCGATATAACCGAGGCACCTCGCAATCCATCATCCACATAAGTAAAATGCCATGGCATGTAAAACCAAAAACACCACTCCTAACTAGAAACCAACATATGTCCATTTCCCTGAGGTCCTTCTCCCATTTCTGGTTCACACCGGGGTGTGAGGTTCGCGAATTAACACTACACAAAGCTACGCCACAAAGGCCGTGCTTTCATCATCAACCACATGACTCTGCTTTTCAACAGAAGCTTTGATCATTTGCATCTCAGCATGCCACACAGGAAACTCACGCTATGCAACCGATACCAGTCACACAGAATGAAATCTGATGTCAAACACACATCCATTTACATGTTTGTTCTGGGTCTGAACGAAACAGGAGGAACCTTGTTCCTCGCATATCCATCGATCTCCAAGTACGTCTGGACGATCACCAACTCATTCCCTCCTCTTGGGTGTACAGCCCAATCAAGATCATCAGTAACTATCCAAACGATGTGAAGACCTCCGGTCTTCGACCACCGTCTTCATCGTCGATTCAGTTATTCAGAATGGGTATAAACCCGGCCTTTCCGAATTACTCCCGTATATATTAAACAAGTGTTATAAAACACAACATACGCCTCATTCCAATCCAGAATATTCCTTTATTCAAATATTCTTATATTCTGGGAAAGGTTCCCATTAATTTTATCAAAGATAAATTCTTTAAATTTATTCTTTAATCTTCTTTTGAATATCAATTCAAACCAAATTATGGTTTATCCAAACTAGTCGGGATTAACGAACCTTACCGAAGTAATCATTTTTTTTTAATTTCCCAATCCCAACCTATTTATCCCATGAAGAAAAGCTAGTAATACTTCATATCTAACACCACGGTGTTATCGGTAAATTCAATTACCATTTCACGTTCAAATCTAATTAAAGATTTAACTATCGCTTAGAGCAAAACTGGTGATACTCCATTCTCGATCATTTCTTGAATTTGATAATTTTAGTTATCAAATTCACCTTTCAATCTATTTAAAGATTCATTAAAACTCTAATTCAGTTTTAATTTCCAAAAATCATTACTTAATGATTATTCAAATCCAGGAAATAAATCCTATCTTTAACTGGGTTAAAGAACTAATGTCATTTAAAACACAACTCACGATAAACCCAAAATCACATTCCGTTAGCAATGGAATCTTCACGGAAAACAGATCAACATATATAATCGATATGAACTTCCATATCCGACTAATAATATAAATGGAATAATGGCAAAGCCTTTTAAATTCCATATATATTAACAGTCTTCCTCAACAGAAGTTCACTTCGATCATTACCAATCGAATTCCATTCCATTCCAATTTATTTTATTAAATTGGAAAACTTTACTTTGCAAAATCTCCTTTAAATCTTATCAAAAAGATTTATGAATTCCAAATCCCATTTCACTGTAAATCGGGTTAAAGAACGAATGTCGTTAAAACACAGTTCACAATAAACCTAATTCACATTCCCTTAATTATCAGGTTAAAGAACAAGTGTTATTTAAAACACTGTCCACGATAAACCCAAAAACCAATTTCAGTTCAATTCCAATTAAATATTATTTAATTGGTATACTTCATTAAATCTAAATAAAAAGATTTAATCTTTTCTCAACTGGGTTTAAGAACAGTGTTAATGAAGACACCATTCACGACAAACCCAAATCCTTTTTGATATTAAATACAAGGCTCTGAATAGAAAATATATCGGCTTATATTCAATATCAAATTCTACGACCAACAAATATCGTATTGGAAATAACGATATAAATATATCTATCAAATTTCCATAACAATATCTATATAATCACGAAATCCAACATCGAAATATTCCAAAGACAATTTTGATTCAAATCCATTACAATTCAACTATTGGAAATTCTGGTTATTTTTAAAACCCTTTCAAATCCAATTTATTTATTTCAAAAATAAATGGATTATAATTCTAGTTCAAAACTAGTTCATTTCTATTAAATCTATTTTTATCTTTTCAAATATGGAATTTTTCATCCCAATTCTTTCCAAATCAAATTCTTATGATTTTACACAAATTATTGCTATTTTTAATAATTTTATCAAGGCCCATACAGTCGATTTCCATAAACGGCCATCGAACTGCACTTACAGCGACCTTTTCCAAAATTTTATTTGGACATAATTCCAAATCCAACCGTTAGATTTCTAATTTCTTCTATTCCTAGAAAGCTCTTTTCGATATGAACCCAACAGTTCCGGTTTTAGGAGAATCCGACGGTCGGATCTCCCGTAATGTCCGTTTGAAGTCAGTGGTCGAAATTCGCGAGCTGCCGCGGTGCGGCGCGCTCTATTCAAGCCATTATAATATATATATATGTAACGACCCGGATTTTTGGCTAATTTATTTTTAAATATTTAGTATGGTTTAAATATTGAATTCATAATATAAATAAATTTTATATTGGATTTGTCAATGTAATTATCGATATATGATTTAATATCGAATATATTTAATTGTCATAATAGTAATAATTGAATTACCAGTGTAACACTGAATCAAAACAGTTCAGTCGACTGATATAAATTCTATTTGAATTAGAACGACAATAATTTATTATCGATAAATTTAATTGTTTGAAATCGAATTATATTTTAAATCAAGTTCAATTTAAACTGTCAATTTAAATTGTTATTTCCTCTATACAGTCGAATTAAATTTCAGAACTTGTTCCGTCGAGTTCAGAGTTGCGAATGACGTTGGGGAAGTTGATCGGTACAATTAAATGGCAGTTCGGGGATTTCGAGTGAGAGACCGCGAGATATTTTAGTTATTTAATTGGAATTAAATCAAATCAAATTAAAGAGAGTCGTCCTAGGATTTTTATCAGCCAACCTATCTTAATTAATAACGCAGACCTACTTTTGCATCGAGCAGGAAAATTTGTTTCCGTTCTTCATAGCAAAGCAAACAACAATTTTAATGGCTCGTACTCGTTGTTCCCTTCTTTTGCTTATATAACCCACCGCGACTCCATTCCTTCGTTCAACAGAAAAACAAACGAAATCAAAAAAATGGCCGCTGCCCCCATATCCCAATCGCATTTGAATTCATCGCGAGCTGGAGGATGACGCGAGAAGCTTGACCAAGGACTAGCAGAAATCGCGATGGAGGTTACTTCCTGGAGCTCGATAATCTCGAGTACTGCCGAGGGTTCGTCGCGATGGATGGAAGGGACCGGAGTCAAAGCACTCGCGATTTGGGTAGGTTGCGATTTCAAGTAGAAGTTAGGGGATTTGGGTTGGGGAGGTTATCGGGACTTCGGGAAATTCGTCAGCTGTAGGGTGCGATGCCTGATGGGACTTGCGATGCTTGATTTGAGGGTCGTGACGGTTGTTGTTTGGTGCGATGGGGATGATCAATTTCCGATTTCAGGTTGTGGGAGGGTTCGGCAGTGATTTCGATCTCTTCTTTTTGGGGTGATTTGGAGAATGTCTGCAAGATGTTTGATAAAGTGTCAAAATGAAGGAAGTGGGTTTTTGGTGCTGTTTACGGTGGAAACGGGTCGATGGTCATTGATTCGGTTTCATAGTTGATCGAATTTCCAAGGAAATTAAGGTAAATTAAAACTTGTTATTTATTTATTTTAAGTAAACGAAAAATATACATATATATGGTTAAATGTTTATGAAGTGAATAATGAGGTTAGAATTTTAGTTAGAAAAAAAGTTAGAATTTAATTAAATTAATATATGGATTAGAATTAAATTGGCATACTAGTTAGAATTAAATTAGTATGTCAGTTAGGATTAAATTAGTTTAAATCCAAATGCATAAAATTTTACTAACTAAGGAATATTTCATTTAACATATACGTGATATCAGATTCGAGGGGAAAACCGGTTGCGTTGAATCATATCAGTGTAGGCAGCGAAATGGAATTTGAAAGGGAAATCAGAACAGATCGGATTAAAGGAAAATCACGGTGAGTAAATCTCACTCACCTTTAGAATTATTTTTATTTCATTAAAAATATTTGTTTGTTGCTTGTGTGAATATTTTCTGGTTGTTTTATATATATTAGTTATTTAGGCTATATATATATATATATATTGGGTTGATTGATTGGTTGGATTCCCGCAGTCTCATTAGCGGATGCCCGCAGTTTCATAGCGGATGATTACCCTATACGCCCCCACGCTATGATTAGTGGATGACCTTCTATACCGCGATGTTCTGCCACGAAGCAGAATGGGTATTATTTATGTGCTAACATCTGTGGATGCAGGAAAACAGGTTGGAGGAATCCAACTGGATTCCTCAAAAATATATTATATGTTTGTTTATTTGTTTGCATATATATTGTTATATATGACGTGTTAGAAAAATAAATAATTCGTTGCTTTGTGTGTTTAAATATCACTGGGCCAAGTGTTAATTTATTAAAATATCATGAGAAAGATATTTGAGGTTTAAAGGAAAATTCTATTTTTCCCAAATAGAATTTGAAATTTCAAGTAGAATTTGAAAATATAGAATTTCAAATGGAATATTGAAATAAGAATTTCAAAATAGAATTTTGAAATGAAATTTCAAAATAGAACTTGAAAATAGAATTTTTAAGTGAAAATTTAAATAGAGTTTAAATATTTGAAAGGAGTTGGAATATTTGAAATTCAGAAGAAATTTTAATAAGATTTGAAATGGGATTTTAATTATGTAAATAAAATTTGAGTATAACATTTGAATTTTAAAAGGAGTTGAATATTTGAATTTTAAGAAGAGATTGAATATTAGAAATTCAAATAGGAGTTCAAATAGAATTTGAATAGACGAAATTGGAAGGGAAAAATAGAATTTGAATTCAAGAGATTAAATGAAATTTGAATTCAAAGGAATTCGAATAAAGAAATTCAAATAGAGATTTCAATGTAGAATTTCAAAATAGAATTTGAAATATAGTATTTCAAGGAAGAATTCAAATATGAAATTTGAATAGAGATTTGAATGGAATTTAAATATGAAATTTGAATAGAGATTTGAAATAGAAATTCGAGTATTGAATTTGAACATGGAATTGAATTAGTAAATTCAAATAGAGATTTGAATATGGAATTTCAAAATAGAATTTGAAATAAACTTTGAAAAATAGGATTTCAAAGTAAGATGGGAATAGGATTTCAAATTAGGAAATCCAAATAGTTTTGAAATGGAATTTGAATTCAAAGAAGTTCAAATGGATTTGAAATAAGGAAAGTTCAAATGGGATTTAAATAATGGGTTTCAATAAAGAGGATTTAAATATAAGAATTTAAATAGAATCCAAATGGTGTTAAATATAAGAATTCAAACAAAACTCAAATAGAGTTTAAATAGAAAGAATTTGAATAAGAGGAATTTGAAACATGGTATTTGAATTCAAAGGAAGTAAATGTGGTACTTGAAGTTCAAAGTAAAAATGAGTTTAAATATTTGAAGTTCAAATAGATTAAAAATGGAATTTGAATTCAAATAGTTGAAATAGAATTTGAATATAGAATTTGAATTAGAATCGAAGTGGAATTTGAATATAGACTTCAAATATAAATGAAATAGAAGATCAGAAATATGTGTTGAGTTGGGAAAAATGGTTTGATATATATTTAAAATATATCAGAACAGAGTTGAATTTATATAAACGAAGTTTTAAAAGTTTATATATATAAATATAATTAAAACGAACTCGCCGCAGCGCTGCAGTTCGTAAATTGGCGATTCGAACTTCAATTGAATATACAGGACTCAATTGAAGTCGGAATTCTTTGAAACAAGAAACGTCAGGACCGGTTTGATAATAGTTTTCTAATGAAGGAGAAAAATCTGGATTTCGTCGTATAGATTTTGAGTTATGTCAAAATCAAATTTTCAGAAAAACAGCGCCAAAACCATTTAAAAACCATAACGGTTTATTTCATTTTATAAAAGGATTTTAAGCGAAAAAAATCCGAAATTCTATTTAGAAAATTTCAGATTTTGAGTTATAAAATATATGTGAACTCGGGTGGAGTAATGAATTGATTTTTGAAACAGAAATCAGATTTTTGATTATTGAATAGAATTAACTAATTCGAATAGAAATTAGTTAATGAGATTTCGAATTAATATTGGGCTTTGAATAAGAAAATTCGATTTGAAATTTATATTCGAAATAGAAAAAAAAGAAATAGAATTGAAATTGAAATTCAATTTAGTTATGAACGAGTTAAACATTTTGTTTGAACATGTTATGTTCAACAAAGAAGTGAAATAGGCAAAATGGCCAATTTAAAGAATAAACGGGCGAAACTGAATTCAAACGATTAGATGGTATTGAATTGAATTGGAAACAGGTGAACAGGTGTTAAACAGATATGGGATGGAGTATATGAAGATTTTAATTTATGTGCTCGACAATAAGGTACATGTTTAAATTCATATATGGGTTTTATGCGCCGTATCGGCAGGCCGCTTGGTTTTTTTCTTTTTCTTTTGATTGAGGAAGATACCGGGAAGCTATTTGAAATTTCCCGATGCTCCCGATACAGGGGAGGTTATGGCGAAATTTTTCGGAAATTTAAGGAGTTAGAATATTTTTAAGATATTTTGATAATTTGAAATCATTATATCGACGTATTGAATTCGATAGTAAAGTGAATATAAAAATCGAATATTGCAAACAAAAAGGGGATAGAGATAAGAGATTGGAATTGTTTTCCAATTGCAAATAGAGATATTTTCTAATATATAGAAAATAAAAGAAGTAAATATTTGGAAACGTTTTCCAAATAGCATAAGAGGCAAGAGGATTATTGAAATTATTTGGTTAACAAATATTGATAGAGGAAATGGAAAAGAGATTTAATTAATGAAAATATTAATTAAAGAGCCCAGTGATTTGTTTGATATGTTGATTGAACACTTGTTTTATTCGATAGTTAAATCACAGACTATCGAAGTTTTTGACCATCGTTGTCAATATGGAGAGACCGGTTGGATTATTATCCGAAGAACCACTCCGTATCGGCATAAGCGTTGCGAACCAAGTATGCTGAATATATTGAAGACGGAGTGAAGTGCAAGGGCTTTTTCTATTGATAGAAATAGTGCCTTCGGTTTCGTTCAATCCCAGAACGAACGTAAATGGACGAATGTCTGACAGAGTATTCCCAATGATCAAATGGGTTGGTCTGTATGAATATATATGGTTGCAACAGATTTATCCCTTAGCATAATATCCAGAATATTTGTGCAAACTCAACTAGTGATTAACGGATCTGACGATGTGGCATTCAAAGTGATTGTGCTATCAATGAATGGTAAGTATTCGTAGCCTCAGGCCTCAACAACCGGGAAAGGACAAAAATCGGGCAGGCAGCATGGCTATGTGGGTCGCACCCATTAGGGTGTATAATCACCTATCTAGAGAAATTCTTTTTGTTTCTAAATCTATCGATTCTGCCCATTCGGGAAACGGTGGTTTGAGTCCAACCATTGGTGATATACATTCGATACACTCAAGCGAAATGAGTGGTCGGTCATGTGTGGGCCGGGTTGCAAGATGTTCTTGTTGAACCCAGGTGTATTCGCCTCTAGAGATACATCATCGGAAGGTGGTTCCATACCTTGTCATGTTGGAAATCCAATCTCCAATAAGCGCCATGCGGTTTTTGATTTGATACTATATATGTGGAGCGTGAGATGCAAGCGTTCTGCTATTTGGTTATTTACTTGATGTAGACATTACTATAATATCACTAGATTTGATATCAAAGTGTTTTGGGTTATAGTAAGGTAAAAACCATCCATGTTTATGTGTGGGCTGGTCTTACTATTATCTTTTCTTTCGAAAAGAGTTTTGAAAGTTAAACAAGTGGTTGGAGTTTACTCACACCAGTCCCATGACTGACCCAGAGTTTATTTTGTTTTGTTTTCCCTAAACTCTTGGGTGCCCAAATTTGTACGGGCAGTCAAGTGTTTCAGGCTTTTACAGATACACTTGGAGGAGCTTGAAGCAGGAGGCTTCAACGTTAGTTATTTAGAGTTACTTCCGCTGGATCAAATGTTATGTGTACTCTGATGATGGTATGTATATATGTACAAAACAGATTTGTATTTCGAAGCTTATGTTATATAATATATTTTATTCGTTCCGCTGTGAGTTTGTGATCTTCGTTTTTCTTCTATTCTAATATTTCTTTCTTTCTATTTCTCATCCTCTAACTTCTTTCTAATAATGAGTCGTATTTCTGTGTTATTTGGGTTAGACGTGTGTTGTATTTAGTCAACTCAGATAGCTCGGATCTGCGGGTCTTTACAATATATATATATATATATATATATATATACATACATATATATAATTGATTTCCTTTTGAATCGTATTTTATAAATCGTTTTCAAAACGATTTCAACTTCATATTCAATTTCTAATCAAAATTGAATATTCCATATCATCGATATATAAATGATATTATTTTCAAACCATTATATTTTAAAACCAATTCCTTTTCAATATTCACTTTAAAAATGAATAAAATCGATATAAGTATCGTTCACGTTAAAATGACGTCAATCTAATCGACACGGCTTTATATATTTAAATATAATCGTGTCCATCCCAAATTGGACGTCAAAATCATATTTTGATTCTTTTCTGAATATAAAAAGAAATATATTCGTTATTTTAAAATAATCGTTATTTTAAAATATTCATTCTTTCTGAACTAGAATCAGACACAGTCAATTACCATATAATTTGATTATATGGATTTCACACAAGAAATGTGTGTAACAACAATGAAAACAGCAATCCATCATCCAGAGTGTATTCTACACTGTGTAAGCATTAAATATAAATATTTAACGCTTACATAGTCTGTCAACCAATCGATCGACATACAACTAAACAATTGGGATTAGTGTACGTCAAATATCATCCCAACACCCGTGTGGGGTTTCAATCAACAAACACTGAATATTATTTGTGTAGTTGGGCGATGTGTAAAATTTATCGTCCCAATCAATATCAGTCAAATCAGTGTACATAAACAAATCATCTGATTTGTAAATGAATATTTATTTTATTCACATACACGTTAAAAATTATATTTTTAACGATAAAATATTTATTCGGTTCATTTACACAATAAAAATGATATTTTTTATTTTCTAATATATTTTAGAAAATTTCGACGGCATAACGGCATGATACCAGAACCGAGATAAGGTCTAGCCTTATCCTTCGCCTCATAATGGCGCACGTCATACACAAACCAAATTCTAATCAATTTCATATTTATGCCACAAACCAATATTCAACCAAACACATCAATCAACACAAACAACCAAACAAGTCGTCCATGGTCTGTGGATGATGGGGAACATTTCATATATGCAGCTACATAATAAATAACTGTATAAAGAAAATTAAAGTGAGGAGTTCTCACCGTGGGTTCCACTCCACCATTCTTTCAAAGCAAAGAAGATGAACATCTCGTCGCCTATAGCTTTAAGCGAACTCGATATCCTACATGATTGATTTTTATTAATAACGTTCATAAGCTAAAAATCATATTTTTACATTGCTACTTCATTATAAAAATCATATTTTTATACCTTCTACATAATAAAAAATATATTTTTATAGCTTCTACATAATAAAAATTATATTTTGATATACTCTATCATATAAAAATGATATTTTTATAATCTCTACTATATAAAAATCCAAATTTTCTTCTCTAACTTCATGATAAAAATCTAATTTTTATCGCCTCTTCACATATAAAAGATTATATATTCTTTTTATATATCTCTACATGAATATAAAAGATTATATTTTTATATCTTCGCTTTCAACATAAAAATCTTATTTTTATACGATAAAAGACCTCACCTTTATATACACAAACATTCAACCTTCATGTATATCTAAAAATGAAATAAAAATCAAATCTTTTCTTTAATATTATTCAAATCTTTTCGTTTATAAAATTCAAATCTTTTTGCTTATAAAATTCAAATCTTTTCGCTTTCAAAAAATTTTATAATAAAAATTCTATATTTCTATAGCTAAAAATCCTATTTTTAATAACTAAAAATCATATTTTTAATAGCTAAGAAATCATATGCACTATAGAAATAATAAAATAGAAATGCTTACAGTTTTTCTCTTTCAGCGAGGGTGGGGTGGATGTTCGCGGTGGCACAGGTGGGTTGCCGACGGCTCAGAGGTTGGGCGTAGGTCTGGGGTTGGACTGAGGTGGTGCGTTCGATTTGGGCCTGGGTATTTTTTGGGGGGTGTGGTTTTAGGCTAAGAGGAAGGAGAGAGGCGCGAGAAGGAGGTGAGGGGAGGTGGTGGCGCAGACCGAGGAGGAGGAGGCAGGGCGCGTTGGCATTCGTCGCCATCGTCGGTTTCCTGATCGAGGAAATCAGTTTTGAAGAAAAAAGGGGCTGAGCGTGTTTTACTTTTGACCAGGGTGTTTGTCTTAGGTTAGAGAGGATAGGTTTATTTAATTTTTATTTTATTTAATTCTGAAAAGTAACCTTTTATTTTGAACTCCAATTCAAGCCCACCGACTATCACCCATAGCTAATTACCCCCATTCCGAACACAGTGGGATATGTATTGTGAGCCAGTTCGGCTGTTTTGATCATTTTTTGCTAAAATCAAAATATAAATCTATATGTTGAATTTTTAACGCACCTTTCAATTTATCGGGGCCACATACAGACTCTAAAAATTCCGGAAAATATTTCCTTGCTTCGTATCGAAGATACAGTTCTAACAAAACTAATTTCGTCAAATTTGAAGACCGTTCGAAAAATGGCCATTTTATGGTCGATCCAAATTGACTAAAACTGTTAAAACATGTTTTACTTCGCCACATGCACATATTGATTCGAAAAATCATGAATTTTAGAATCTAACAATAATTCGACATCCTGGATCCAACAAAATTTGTTTCGTCGAAAACAGAGATCGTTCGCAAAATTTCCATTATAAGGGCTATATTTTCCATAGCAACTATTCTGAATTTTCATCTGGGCATAACTTTTTATCCCCGCTATGAAATTTCAATTTTTTGGATTCGTTGGAAAGATATTCTCAAATAGATTCAAATATTTTTGGTTTCGCTAAAATCCGTGTAACATCCTATATTTTTGGTTGTTAGCCCACTTTGTGAACTGGGCAACACAAAGTCGAGATGTGAAACGTTGAAAAACTTGGAAAGATGTAGCGGAACGGATCGGAGAGATTTTTGCTGTTCGGATCGGAGAGCTGCTACTATGTGGATCAAAGAGATATTGCTATTCGGATCGGAGGGCTACCTACTGCTATTCGGATCGGAGGGCTACCTACTGCTATTCGGATCGGAGGGCTACCTACTGCTATTCGGATCGGAGGTCTACTTACTATTCGGGTCGGAGAGCTATCACCAGTCGGATCGGAGAGTTATCATCAGTCAAATTGGCGAGCTACTACCAGGTAGGGACGGAGCAGAAAGAAACGGATAAGAGTTTAGTTTCAGCATAATTCGGGTCGGATCGGACATCCCGATCTGAACCCCTCCTGCACGCTTCTCCGATCCGAACCCATATTCCACATCACATTCCCCCACGATCGCCTGAATATGCGGAGCGGGTATGACCAGTTCCTGCCCACAACGTCCACTGCTCTGATGCGTTGTCAACACTGAAATCCATCCGAACCCGAGGCTGATGGGATGGAAGACACGTGGCTCCTATCTGGATCGGGTTCTGAGTAAATTTTCACCTATAAATACCCTGTCTGGAGACCATGAAAAGGATCTTCTTTTTGGCACTTTGAGAGTTCAACCACTTTCATAAACCGAATTCCTGCACTCCCGGATAATCCAAATCGTCTTTCAACATTTGTTTTGAGACAATTGATGAATGTATGTGAGTTGTGAGTGAAATTTAGTGAATATCTCATTGTAATTGCAACTATATCATCGAGAATAGTGATTGACAAGTGGACGTAGGCTTTTCTTCGCTGAACCACTATAAATTCCATGTCTCCATTTTACTTTTGATCTTATTTCATTCTTCTTTTAGTCAATTTGGGTGTTAGAACCACTTTTTGGTCTAACATTTTGGTGCTTTCACTGAGAATCATCTGAATTCTCTGTTTTTCGGGATTATCGTTCTACTTTTTGGACCGTTGAGTTCAAAGAAGTTAATCCTCAAGTTTCGACGCTCTTGAATATTTGTTGAATTGATTGTAGAAGAACTATGGCCAAAGGAAAAGGCAAGGAAGTTCAATCTAGTCGGGGGAACGGAGTTGGTGAAGATCAGCAAAATGCAGTTGTGACAAGGTCTCGTGGGCAGAGCTCAGCAGCAGGATGGACTGATACAGGAAATCCGAACCGCACTCAGGGGGAAAGCTCCGATCCGATCCGGGTAGGAGAATCTGAAGCAGTGCACTCCCCCAACCTGAACCGACCCGAGCAGCTCGCCCTACACTGACCCGAACCGGTCTTCCAGCTCCGAACCGACCCGATTGCCCATCTCCGAACCGAAACTTGGTGATGTTGGAACCTCTACTCGAGCCCCCACAAATGCTCCGACTCCAGCCACCAGGGTCAATGATCAGGTCAATCCATCTGCGCCTATTACTCAAGGAGATTTCTCGCGCCTACTTGACATGCTTGAGAGTACTAGGGAGGCTATGAAAATCCACGAGCGTAACAATCTCATGATGCAAGAAAACATGAGACTCATGAGCAGGGAATTAGCGAACTCCGCAGACAGAGAACCCCATCCTCGGTTCGCCACACACCAATGGATCAGTCTTCTTCTTCCGAGGAAGAACGGCCCCGTGAAAGAAGGCCGCTCGAACGACCTCAGAATTTGGAGCAACTGACGTTCGGATCTTTGGGGTCTCGCGAGGATATTGCGCGAGCACTAGGAACCAATGATCCAAGCTTGAGAGACCCTAACCATACTAATCTCACTCAGGGGCAAATGCTCCAGGCCCCTCCTCCCGAGATCGACCGGGAGCGCAGGGAACGAAGCAGAGCGGAAGCAGCTCAAAGAAGAAGGGCATCTCCTGAACAAGAGCCCAGAAGGAACCCGGATACCAGGGCCAGGGAGCCTGAACGGCCCCTAACTAATGCTGACGTACAGCCAATGGTGCGCCAGATTATGTCCGAAAGCCGGAACTATACCAATGAAGATTATGGCATTGAGCGAAGCCATACTCCTTTCACTGACGACATCCTCAATTTTCAGTTTCCCCGACGTTTTAACCTGCCGCAAATGGACAAGTAGAATGGGAGAACCGATCCGGGACAGCATTTGATGTGATACTCGTAGCTCATGAATGCTGCTGCTGCTCCTGACGCAGTGAAGTGTAAAGCATTCCCGATCTATTTAGAAGATGTGGCGCTGCTATGGTTTACCCGACTTCCCCCTCGTTCGATATCGAATTATAGGGAACTGAGCGAGCGTTTTATGAATTAGTTCCGACTCCATACCCGAAAGTCTAAAAGTGTTATTGAATTATCGAGAATTAAGCAGGCGCCAGGAGAGTCTTTGAGGTCATATCTCGACCGTTTGAACTTTGCTGTGACTGAAGTTAGTGACCCGCATGAGCCCACCATCCTGATGGCTTTAATGGAAGGAGTCGATCCTAACTCCGAGTTTGGAGATTACCTTTCTAGGAAGACACCCTCCACGAGAGAGTTATTCTATGAAAAGGCCGATATTCACTTAAGACGAGAGGAGGCCAGGGCAAACCGAAAGAGAAAGTCTGGAGCGGCTTCAAAAGAAAATGTTCAGAGTAACGTCGCCGGGAAGCAGTCTGGGGAAAGTTCCGGAAAAGTTGAAGTGAATGTGGGAAACAAGATTGGAAACGACAATTCTGGAAACGGGGGCAACAACAATAATCGTAACGCGAATGGTAACAGAAGAAATAGAAATAGGGGAAGTGATCCTAACAAAAGACCCCGATTCCAGACTTATGAGAATTATACACCGTTGAACGACACTCTGGAGAAAATTTACTTGGATACATACATTGTTTTGCAATATAAAAGACCGCCACCTCGCGACTCAACGGAGAAAGAACTGGCAACTGGTAAGTTTTGTTTGTTTCATGGAACTCATGGGCATTCAACCAATGAATGTCGACATTTGAGGGACTTGATTGAGAAGTTGCTGCGCGAAGGGAAACTGGATGAATATAAGGTTGCCCCGAGGGACAGGGGCAAGGAGAGCAGGCTCCAAAACAGATTCAATCTGCTCCCAAGCCTACAACGCAGCAGAAAGGCAAGGGAATTGTTATCAACTCCATAGTGGGTGGACCCCAGCCAGCAATCCGCAGTTTTAGAGCAATGGATCAATATGTAAATGCTGCCAAGCACGTAGATGTGGATGAATGTGATTATTTAGAAGATATTGCTCCCATAAAACAACAGAAGACAATGTTTGACGACGTGGTATTCCGTAGCAGAGATAATGTCGGGATCCAGTCACCCACCGACGATCCGCTGGTCATTACTACCACCATTGGACCGGCCTTGGTTCATAAGGTGTTAGTAGACAATGGAAGCTCTGTTAATATTTTATTTAAAAAGTCATTCGATCAGATGAAGCTTGAATCTGAAGATTTGAAGCCATGCGAAGGTTGGATCTGAGGCTTCAACGGGGCATCGACAGCTCCAATAGGGTACATAGAATTGCCCGTAACCTTGGGGCAAGGAGAACGCCGAAGAGTACGGATGCTTCAGTTCGTAGTGTTGGACGTAGATTCGCCTTATAATGCATTTTTGGGAAGGCCTGCCCTTGCTGAGTTCAGGGCTTGCATCGCCCCTTGGTGTTTATTGCTTAAGTTCCCAACTGAAGCCGGAACTGGAGTAATGAGAGGGGATCAAGTCTTCGGACGGGCCTGCTATGTTGCCGAATTAAAGATGTTGATGAAAGGACTTAACATCGAAAGTAAAGATGCCTCGCCTCTTCCAAAGGAGGGCTCGGCGTAGCAATTAGAGAGATTGACCCCGAAGGAGTTGCCCAAAGGAACGCCTGAAGACCTGGATCCCAGAAAAGACGAGGAACAAGAGACTAGAAATGCAACTCCTATTGAAGCGACAGTGGACATTCCCATTGATGAAGCTGATCCAACAAGAGTTTTGAAGATTGGATCCCAGTTGGATCCACGTCGTGCCAAAGAACTAGCTGACTTCCTGAAGGCAAACTTGGACGTGTTTGCCTGGACCCACGCTGACATGTGTGGGATATCGCCATCCATCATAAGTCACTCACTAAATGTAAACCCGAAACACCCGCCTGTAAAGCAAAAGAGACGTATGCTAGGCCCAGAGAGGTCGGCTGCTCTGAAAGAAGAAGTGGAGAAACTGAAACAGAACGGATTTATTAGAGATTCGACATATCCCGACTGGATATCGAATCCCGTCTTAGTAAAGAAGCCGAATGGAAAGTGGCGGACTTGCATTGATTTTTCAGATTTGAACAAAGCTTGCCCGAAAGATAGTTTCCCACTTCCGAGGATTGACCAGCTTGTAGATTCAACAGTGGGACACGGACTTCTTTCTTTCATGGACGCATATTTCGGGTACAACCAAATTCCTATGCACGTGCCTGATCAAGAACATACAAGCTTCATTACAAATTTGGGGTTATACTGTTATGTGGTCATGTCGTTCGGTTTGAAAAACGCCGAAGCCACTTATCAGCGCTTGGTGAACAGAATGTTTTATAATCAAATAGGTAAGACTATGGAAGTTTATGTGGATGATATGCTTGTCAAATCGAAACAGTCCTCCAGCCATACGCAAGACTTGGCAGAAATGTTTGGTATCCTGCGAAAGTATCGGATGAAGTTGAATCCTTTGAAATGTTCATTTGGAGTGGCGTCGGGAAAATTTCTAGGCTTCATTGTGAGCTCCCGAGGAATTGAAATCAACCCCAGCCAAATAGCAGCGATTAGAAACATTGAAGAGCCGAGGAGAATTAAAGACGTCCAAAGTCTTGCGGGGAAAGTAGCCGCGTTGAGTAGGTTTATCTCCAAGGCCACGGACAAATGCGTCCCATTTTTTGATTTGATTAAAAGGGGAAAGAAGAACTTCGAATGGACTCCGGACTGTGTTGAGGCCTTTCGAAATTTATTGGAATTGTTAGAAAAACCACCGATTTTGTCAAAGCCAGTGGATCACGAAGAGTTATTTGTTTACTTGGCAGTTTCGACTCACGCTGTTAGCACAGCCTTGGTTCGAGAAGAAGACAAACTGCAAAGGCCAATATATTATGTAAGCAATAAATTGGCAGCGGCAGAACGCAACTACCCAAAGATTGAGAAGCTCGCTTACAGCCTCCTAATCGCCTCCCGAAAACTTTGTCACTATTTCCAAGCTCATCCAATAACCATATACACTGACCAGCCTCTGAGGCAGGTGTTGCAGAGACCCGGAGCATCGGGAAGGTTGATCAAATGGAATATAGAATTAAGTCAGTTTGATTTAAATTTTCAGCCACGAAGGTCGATCAGGGGGCAAGCTCTGGCAGACTTTATAGCAGAGCCGAAAATCAGAAGGCAGACAGACTGGCAAAGCTAGCTAGTTCTAACAACCCAGAGAAAACTGAAATAATTCCAATTGAAACGTTGGAGTGGCCAAGCTTTGAGTCGATGGAAATTGGGTTCGCTTTCAAAGCGGAACCGGAGAAGGAGTCGTGGATGACCCCAATTAAGAACTTCCTTAAGAATGGGACACTCCCATCGAAGAAGAGTGAGAGAAGGGCTATAGTTCGCAAGGCTACCAGATATGTCCTACAAGATGATACTCTTTATAGGCAAGGATTTTCTATGCCCCTGTTACGATGTATAGCACACAACGACATCAAACGTGTACTAAGAGAAGTACACGAAGGTGAGTGTGGAGATCATATAGGAGGTCAGACTTTAGCGAAAAAGATATTGCGGTATGGATACTTCTGGCCCACAATTAATAAAGATGCAACTGATTATTCACGACGCTGCGATAAGTGCCAGAGATTCGCCAAAATCCCCAGAGCACCATCGACCCAACTCAAATCGATGGTGATTCCTTGGCCTTTTGCCACGTGGGGAATTGATATCATCGGAGTTCTACCATCGCTAAAGGAGGGGCGAAATATGCAATAGTCGTTGTGGACTATTTTACGAAATGGGTGGAAGCTGAGCCCCTAACCAAGATTACGGCGAGGAAGGTAATAAGTTTTGTGGTTAGAAATATTATATGCCGATTCGGGATCCCAAGAACCATTATAACTGACAACGGAACCCAGTTCGATAGTGCTGAATTCAGAAATTTCTGCCAGAAGTATAAGGTCGACAAACGGTATACTGCGGTTGCTTATCCGCAGTCGAACGGGCAAGTAGAAGCAATAAAAAAAGTAATAAAATCCATCCTCAAGAAACAGTTAGAGCGCGCAAAGGCAAAATGGGTTGATGAATTGCCCTTAGCTTTGTGGGCATATCGAACAACATTTAAGACCGCTACTGGTCATACCCCTTTTTCTCTTTCTTTTGGTTCGAAACAGTAATTCCAGTAGAGCTTGAAATTCCTTCCCACCGGGTGACGTATTATGACCCGATGACGAATCGGGCACTCTTACTCGAGTCTCTTGATGAAATCGAAGAAAAAAGGGACGAAGCAGATTTGCGTGCGGCAAGACATCGACGTCAGATGACACGCTATTACGACAAAAAAGTTCGTCTTAGGACTTTTGAACCAGGAGATTTGGTGCTAAAGAGAGTCTTTCCATCCCTTCCTCACCTCGGTCCAAAGTGGGAAGGACCCTTTGTCATCCAACGAAAACTTGAAAAAGGAACCTTCAAGTTAACGACCGTAGATGGCGAAGAAGTACCTAGGGCATGGAATGCCCAACACTTGATGCGATATTTGGATTAGAAATGTTGTACTCTTTGTTATTTTTCTTATGAACTCTGTAAAAAGGCACGACTTGCCTTAGGAAAATCTGATGATATGAATAAAGGGCTATAAAGTGGATGTAGGCTAAGACTTAGCCGAACCACTATAAAAATATCGTGTGTTATTTACTTTCATGCATTATATGTATACCTTCATCGACTATTCTGTTGCGATTATGGAATATAAGATGATTCAAGACCTGAAAGGTTGAAAATAGTTTAAACGTAAGAAAAAGCACAATGACTACTTGTGCGATAAGACATAAAAGAATGGGAAGACGACATTCTTAACTCTAACTCTCGAGAATTGAGAGAGAGTATAAAGGACGGGAAGACGACGTCCTCTGAGGCGTGAAGGTGCACCTAGAAAAGAGACCGCCTCAGTAAGAACTCTAATCTGAGTATAAGACAGGAAAGTATAAAAAAATGCCGGAAAAAATGACAGGCATTGACGACACAGAAAATGCAATCCCGTCAGAAAATCGGGGACATTCAGACTACTTGATTAAGTCTCAAATAGTTTTTTGAGATTGACTGGGGGCATATATGTATACACATATTTCCTCCCACCATAACTTCATTACATAACTATAGTAAGACATGCATTCTTACATAAGTGCAGAACTAATGACTAACAGACATTGCGAAAAATGAATTATTTTTTATTTACGAATGAATGAATTTGTACAGGAAAATAGCCAAAAAGAAGGTGCAAGAGCCACCCTTATAGCAGCAATTGTTGGTCCACCAAATGCTAAAACAACGCAATACAACCCACTATTTAGACTTCGAGTGAGGCTTGGACTTCTTGGCGGCTTTCTCCGCATCCTTCGCCTCTTTCTCGGCCTCCGTCAAGATGCGCTTCGATTTTTTCTTTTCTGAAGACGCGGCGCTGGAATCGGTTGACTTCTTCTCGGAGGGCGGAGCGCTGGAATCAAGAGAAGACTTTTTAGCGAGTTCCTCTGTAATAGATCTAGTTGAAAGCTTAACAACTAACCTTGATCCCGCATCCACAACTGCGAGAGGCTTGAGGATTTCAGGGTCTAAGTCTTCATCTTTTAACTGCAAGCGTTTATCTTGATCAGCTTTCATTGCAGCCAAAGTAACATCATCTGCACTTTTTGACTCCCCGACTATTGCCACCTCTGGATCTTCCTCATGTCCTCCGTCGCCGCAATCATCCTTTAAGGCGGCTATCATTTCTTCATCACGAGGAGTGTCAGCCTTAGACGGCTCGCTTCCTTCTCCCAAATCTATAGGAGCAGCCTTGTCCTTTCCCCCTTTTGCCTTCTCTATAGGCTCCGCCCCAGAGGCGGTTCCCTGAGTCACAACTATCTTTCCGGATGGCTCAATACCTACAGAATGAGAAGCAACAGTTATCAACTCAAGAGAAAATGATGGGTTTTTCATCGATTGCTCAATCACGTGGCGAAAGGTAGAGATGGCCCTGACGAATTGAGGAAAAAATGTAGAGATACCTTCCGAAGACTTCTCGGCAGGGGTAACTGCTGTCTCCGATGCTGTTTCGGGAATAGGGGATAACAGAGTTGTTCGAGGGATTCCCGGGTTTTCAGGATCATACCCCTCTACTTCAGAAGTTGCGGGGGTAGTAGAAGAGGAACCAGCCTCGGGAATGTTCTTCTGCTTAGTCCTCCACCTCTCTTCTTCCATAGCATCAGCAATGAGGCGGCGCCCTTCAGCTAGGCGTTCTGGCTCGTCATCCCTTAAATATTTCTCCATCAGCTTGTCCTCATCAATGGAATCAACCTTGAGCTCCTCTTTCTCCCACTCAATGATCTGACTCCATACTTGGACTAGAGTAGATGGATAATCCTCAATCCAAGAAATGTTCCGGCGACGGATGATATGTGCAAAGAATTCAATCATTAATTTGCCGAAACCCTGAATCTCTACCTCCGCCTCTGACAATTGTTTGCGGGCCTCCTCAGCGGATTTGATAACACATTCGACGTTACCCTCCGCCAGGGCAGCTCTGTTCTCCGCCTCCATTAGCTTAGAAGCCAAATCAGCATTTTTCTTTTCTAGCTCAGCATTCCTCCTTGCTAACTCGGCATTTTTCCGTTCAAGGTCAGCGTAAGCAAGGCGCGTTTTAGCGGCATCTGACTTAGCATCTTCAGCTTGCTTTTTAAACTCAGAACGCTCTTGAGTGTGAGATTCAAGCAAATCATGATAACGTTTTTGCATGTCTTCAAATTGTTGTTTGAAGCTAGTAGCGTCCCTTTGAGCAACAGCAAGCTGGGCCTGTGTGTCCTCTAAATCTTTTCCTAGATTCTTTAAGGCTTTTGCATCTTCTTCCGCGGTTTTTTGCATCGAATCAGCATTCGTGATTAGAGTACGAATGATTCTGGAAAGGTTGCGTGAATATTTGAACATTTCAGAATACTGTTTTTCGACCGAATCTATCTTTGCTTTGGCCTCATCTGCCCACCTGGAGGAAATAGGCTCGAGGGCAGGTAAAAAAGTCAAGTTCTCGAAGTAATGTTCGGGAAATTGCTCCTCCAAATACGCCCGCTTGATTGCAGTTTCAGCATCTAGTGGTGGAGGGGCGGGGATCGTCAACTCAGTATCCCTGTGCGTGGAGGATTCAATAGTCTCTTTATTTGTTCTAGGCTGTTTAGCAGAGACTTTGCGTTTACTTCGCGACTCAGTATCTTTTGGCGGACTTCTCTCCCTGCTGCGCTTTTCTTGGGAAGAGGTGGAGTCTTTCGGTTGCGGCCTGTCCTCTTCCCGACGACCTTGATAACCTTTATGTCTCTCTGGGTCCGTCCGAACAGGAGAGCGAGAACGCGAAGTTCGAGAGCGATAGGGTTCATAAGGCCTTCTCTCCTCCCTACTGCGATCGTCGCGGCGATCATACTCAGTATCATAAGGTGGATTAGACATGCTGCGGCGGAGTTTTCTGATATCATAGTAAGATCGAGACATCGTGCCTGCACAATAAGACAAATGAAATTCAGGATCAATATTTTCACAAAGAGAAAGATGCAATGAGTGGTAATGTTTTATGTAAAATGTGTCCTAAGTGTTGTTTTTCCCCCCGACAAACCCGAGTCCGAAGCTGGACTAGTACGGGTGGGCTCTTTGGCCTTAGCAGGAGTGGTCTCTTCAGAAGAGGTGAAAACTAAAGGATCCTTCCTAAAATCCTCTGAGGTGTATATAGTTTCAGGTAAGGGGAGATCCCCCAAACCCTGAAATAATGGGTCATCAGTACTAGGGACATCTCCCTCGGAAGCATCAGTTGGCGACTCTTTGGAAGACGTTGACCTTTCTGGAGAAATGGCATCTTCAGGAACAGTATACCCTTCGCGATGCTTTTCGGCCAAGTTAGCCAAGTCATCATCTTGAGTAGAAGATGGAGAGGGTGAAGTTTGAAGAGGCACTGTAGGAGCTCCCGAACCTTCCCCTATCTCTAGGACTACATCCACTGGAGGAATATATACGTATGGAGCCGTCCCGTGACCAATGCTACGACTAACAGATAGCAACCCATGAAAATGAAGATACTCGTCCTTAAGGACTTCATCAATAGTCAAGAACTTCTGATCTCCATTAAGGAGCTGGTGCATCCGGTCAAAAAATACTTGGTCTGATATTTGTTTTGGGTTGTCGACTGCAAACAAAAAGAAAAACGAGTTAAGGCAATGGCTTAAATGTATAGAGTCGAGATTTAGAAAACCAGTGCTTTACTTGATTTCGTCCACCTCCTAGCACACCCTGGCTGTCGCTTCACATAAAACCATTCCAGTCTGGAATCTCCAGCTTTACTACTGAATGGCGTTGAAATTATCTTCCTCTTAGGGACAGACTCAAAATAGCATAAAGAAGGAGTCTCTCGAGTCCGATGCTTGAAGTTGTAGAAGAAATGAACGTCATCGAAAGTGAGCTCTATGCCTAAGAACTCACGGTATGCTATATATAAGGTGTGTAAGTAAGCATAAGAATTGGGATGCAGCTGCATGGGGGCAATCCGCATTTGTCTTAGAAAATCAACGATGAAGGGAGAAAATGGAGGGATAGCACCGACCATGCACATCAGCCGAGTAATTGCCATATACCCTTCTGGAGGGTTGTGGGGACGGTCAGTTCTCGAAGGCACTAGGGTGTCCCTTTTTAGTATTCCGTATTTTAAACAAATTCGGATAAGTCTGTCGTTGTTGATTGTTGATTCAACGGAATCTTGGGGTGATTCCAATATGACAGCCGATTCAAACTCATCTGGATCCCGGTCGTCACCAATCCCTCCTTCCTCTTCAAAACCTAGAGAAACTCCACCCTCCGAAGACACATTGTCGCTTTCACGATTTCCAACCTCGTAGTCTGAACCCTCATCATTCCATTCTGGATCCGAAGGAGAAGATATGTCCTCGAAAGTAACTTTGTTGGAGATCTCCGGGGCCTCTTTCTTCTCAGCTAGTCTAGAAGAGCGTCTGGGTCTCATGGTCATAAAACTATTGAAGAAGCAATAGCACAAGTTAGAGTAAATTAGCCCGTATCCCCCCGTGCATGTGTGCAAACTAAAGTGTAAACAGTGTATGCGGAAAGTGTAAAGTAAATGTTTAAAAGTGCGACGCGAAATTTTGGCAAAGTATAAAGGATTGAAGTAGTTCTTGACGTCCAGTTACGTTCGCAAGGCACTATCCTAACTTTCCATTAAGTTGAAGATTACGCCAAAAGTTGATTGGGCCAGTTAAACAAGTTTTTATGCATTAAGATGGACTGCCCTTCGGTTCGGTTCGGGCGCATTCATTGGGATCGGATCGGGGGCGTGGCCTCGTCTTGGGCTCGGATAAACTTTGAAACTCAGAAATCAAAATCGGATCGGCTCGGAGGTAGATTCCCCTAACGGTTCGGATCGGATCACGTAGTCATGCTTCTCCTCCTTTATCTTACAGTCCGACCCGATCCGGTTAGGTGAGCTCCCTTTCCCCCTTGTTTAAATACTTGCTCCGACCCGATCCGATCTTCTGGACTTCTTTTCTTTTTTCCTTTCTCTACTTGCCCCGACCCGATCCGACTTCCTGAACTTCTTTTCTTTACCCCTTTTTCCACCTTCCATATTCCACCGCCCGAACCGACTCCCTGCCATTTTCTTCTTCTTCCTCCTTTTTTTCCTCAAACCATAACTCCCTCTTCCAACGCCTCGAAGTAGCAGCGAGGCCACCAACGACTATAACAAAGGAAGAGGAGACTGCGGCGTGGAAACCATGTCCAGATCGGCCGATTTGACCATCAGTTTCAATTAAAACTTGTTATCACGAAATCAATCAAGGATTCAAACCTACCAGAGTATGTAAATTGGAAATTCGCACGAGAATGGTGAAAAGTTCTTATTTCTTTAAATTCTGGAGTTCCGAAGCAGAAAGGGTAAAACGATAAAAGGAAATGAGAGCAAGATGAAGACCCAGTTTATATAGAGAAGCAGGGTGACTATTCGTCTCCCCGTTCGGACCGGATCGACAGTCCAGTAGCAAAGCTTGGCCCAATAGTCCAATGAAAAATAGATAGAAGAGGGGGTCTGTTCGGATCGGAATACGAACCGAACAGAATTCTGTAACTCCGCAGTGAATCAAATTGAAGTTCGAAGAAGAAGATGAAAACACAAGGAAAATCAAAGGAAAAATGACCTAGAAGACTCTGTGCAATGATAATCAAAGCATGCTCCGTCTCCAACAGAAGCATCCTTTGAGGGGGCAAAATGTTAGCCCACTTTGTGAACTGGGCAACACAAAGTCGAGATGTGAAACGTTGAAAAACTTGGAAAGATGTAGCGGAACGGATCGGAGAGATTTTTGCTGTTCGGATCGGAGAGTTGCTACTATGTGGATCAAAGAGACATTGCTATTCGGATCGGAGGGTTACCTACTGCTATTCGGATCGGAGGGCTACCTACTGCTATTCAGATCGGAGGGCTACCTACTGCTATTCGGATCTGAGGTCTACTTACTATTCGGGTCGGAGAGCTATCACCAGTCGAATCGGAGAGTTATCATCAGTCAAATTGGCGAGCTACTACCAGGTAGGGACGGAGCAGAAAGAAACGGATAAGAGTTTAGTTTCAGCATAATTCGGGTCGGATCGGATATCCCGATCCGAACCCCTCTTGCACGCTTCTCCGATCTGAACCCATATTCCACATCACATTCCCCCACGATCGCCTGAATATGCGGAGCGGGTATGACCAGTTCCTGCCCACAACGTCCACTGCTCTGATGCGTTGTCAACACTGAAATCCATCTGAACCCGAGGCTGATGGGATGGAAGACACGTGGCTCCGATCCGGATCGGGTTCTGAGTAAATTTTCACCTATAAATACCCTGTCTGGAGACAATGAAAAGGATCTTCTTTTTGGCACTTTGAGAGTTCAACCACTTTCATAAACCGAATTCCAGCACTCCCGGATAATCCAAATCGTCTTTCAACATTTGTTTTGAGACAATTGAGTGAATGTATGTGAGTTGTGAGTGAAATTGAGTGAATATCTCATTGTAATTGCAACTATATCATCGAGAATAGTGATTGACAAGTGGACGTAGGCTTTTCTTCGCCGAACCACTGTAAATTTTGTGTCTCCATTTTACTTTTGATCTTATTTCATTCTGCTTTTAGTCAATTTGGGTGTTAGAACCACTTTTTGGTCTAACATTGGTGGTCGAATATTTAATTTAAATTACTATTTTAAATATTATTTTGGAAATTATAAATGGATTTATAATGAGGCCCGTGCTTCGCACACGGTGAATTGTTCGATATACTATGTAAGCACTAGAAATGATTTATTTTTCAACAATCTTTGTTTTCGACGAAATAAACTTTATTGGAATACATGCAACTAGCTATTGCTACATTACAATTTGGAGCCAATCGAAGTTGTTTTATCGGTACATGCAATTTAAAAGGTGAACCGATAATTTAAAATAACGACGTTGTGCAAACAGTGTCTGTTTTCAACTAAATTAATTTTATTGAGACCACAACGTTAATACGTAACGATATATTTATTTTCGTTGCATTTAATGTTCGCATATGGCGGTACGAATATATACACCGTTAACGACAAATAGCGGTAACATAAATTAGCCGCTTTAAAAATTGAAAGCTTGCATCCTAAGGGGATATAAACGTAGACCCATATACAAATCAAATCATGCCTTAGTAGCTTGTAATTTCTTTTCAACAGACGGCTAAATACACGCAAGTAACCTATGTGATATGAAAACTTAGGTGCAAGCTATCCTTTTTCTTCTGCCTACCCATGTTAGTTGTACCCAAACCACACATCCTATCCTTCTATACTCGTCCGCCTCTATCTTCCATATCATGTTGCAGTAACAACTCATACAGCTACATTAGAGGTTCAAATCAAAACTATTCTAGCTGCTGAAATCCTACCTACACCGTATATTATCAAGTCTTAAATAAATGAAACTGTGCAAATCGTTCATTTATAAAAAAAATTACTCCTACTTTAGATGCTATATTTGCACATCACCATCAAACAAGAAACCTCATGCAGCTATACAATCCCTTCAGAAAACCCATCTCTTGTCCACTCCTATATCTTCCAAAACGCATATGGCTACTTTCTTTCCATGTCTAAAGCAAATACAGTCCTATATACATAACTGAAGCTACCTCATGCAGATCCTAGGAGGGAATAGATAGACCAAAATTGGTATATTACTTCACGCCTAAGGTATAGCATAACATTCGCACAGACAGGAAATATATGTACCCTTTTCCTTCTACTTTCTGAAACCAAATCTCGATACACTGCTATTTAAAAGATCATAACACATGCTATAGTAATCTCGGTTGTACAAGAAATAAATTGTGACAAATCACTGAGAATCTCCAACAAAATCCTATTCTATCGTCAGCACAGTGTTTTTCTTCTACTTGAGATCAAAGTAGTTTCGGCTATACTAAAATATACTTATATAACAAAAGTATTGTCATTAAAACAGTGCCTATAACCTATACTCAAACGCATATACATGCTTCTGTTTTTTGTTTTCACGACACAGCTATGACATGCATAGCTATAGGAATATCAAATCACGTACCCAACATAGCTGAAGGGAAGAGACCAATCAATACACAACTAAGAAGTATAGCTCACTCTAGTTCACGTTTAATCTATCCCTGATCCTCCCCGTAAGCATTTCTTAACTTGAAAGAAAAGAACAACGAAAAAACAGTCTGGTCGAGATATTTTCTTTCAGGTGAAGTGATAATTCATGTCTGCGCCTCGTGCCCGAACAAAGCGACTTTCTGCTTATCATATATTTACCCTCTTTATAAATAGCGTGACCATTTTCTTTCTTTCCAGTATAACCAAAACTTCCTTGCAAATAATATTTGAATCCTCCAAATTGTAGCCTCGGTTCCATTTTAGGATAAAGTCCCCACCTCGGTGATATATTAGCCGAACCCGTTAACAGAAACGATGGAAAAAGGTAACACGATCTACATCGCGAGGTAACTTAGCAGCCTGATGGGGTGGTATGGTTTTGGAACGATAAACAAACGCGGGTTTGGCTCGAGTGCAGGAGCCGTAGGTGCCAACAGAAGCTTGGACCAATGGAAGAGAGTGCAGCGAGTGGAGTGGTCGGACCGGATCGGACTCCGATGTCGCCGAAGTGGCGCAATGGTGCACGGGGACGTGAAACACAGTTGGAGTGGTGCGGGGTATCGATCGTGGTTTAAGTAGTGAAGACTGGGTTCAGTTTTAAATGTGGGGAGAGCGGAGCGTATAGCTGGGTTGAGGAGAAGTGCGGTTTTCAGACAATCGAGAGGGAAGGTGATAGAAAACGTGAGGGTGTATGGGATTTGAAAAGGTTCATACAGGAGGAAAATGAACAGTGTTTCGTAACCTGGTAAGATTATTATTTGACTAATGAATGTTATGTTACCGTAAGGTTTAACTAAGAAGACATATAACATTATTAACGACGTTTATTTAATCAGCATACAACATGGTCGATGTTTTAACAATAATGTGATTGGGTATAATAATGTAAATTTTAATTTTACCAAACCTAATTAAAAGTGCCAAATCACAGTTAACATGACAGAGTTATAGTATCCATAATCCTATGTTAATACGTAGCCAGTTAATATTTGTAACGTGGCCTAAAGTTTTCGAAAGTATCTAAAATGTTTTTAATTGTTCCTAATCGAGATTTGATCATACCTAATTATCTTAACTGTATATGGTTATGGAAATACAATATTAGTATCACCTACTAGGAAGAATTTGAGTAGTGCCTGCATCTAGACTTTGGAGTGTGCGGATATGCCTAATCCTTTATTAGTTTTGGCCTAATGATGTTTGAAATTATGCATGAACTAAGTTTATAATTAATGTAAATAGTGATGAAGCAAATAGGACTATATATTTAAGTAATTAGCTTAGGAGATAAAGTTTTAACGTACCCAGTTTCCAACATTTGTTAGATTCCTACACATGCCTAATCCTAAGTATGTATAATGTGATGCCTAATCCTGTCATTTTGCCTAATCAAATTAGCGTGTCCAGTTTGTATTGTAGCGTGCATACTCAGGTTGTTCAATCGTGGCGGATTTTGAATATACCTGAGAATAAATGGAAGCATGCTCAACCGTGATTGTAGGGTGACTAACCTAGTATTATATTTGTCTAAAGTAAGATTAACGTGGCCACATAGTTAGTAATGGAAAAAATATATCCCTGTATGTCTAAACAAGTTCGCATATATGACTAATCGTATGTATTAGCTTGGACTATTTATACAAGAGGTGGCCTTCCAGTTTTGCCTAATATTAAATATGCCTGGAAAGTTAATCACGTTCTAGATGTCCAATTGAGTTAATGGTTACGTAAACTATATATGTAGTATGGCCTTTTTGTTTAGAATTTCCTAATCCAACGTCAATACTTAATAAACGCCTAGTCTAGTTTGTAAGCAAGATGCCGGTTATGATAATATTTGCCAACTTTATTATGACATGGAATTAAACCGCACATGTTTAGCTAGGCCTAATCATAGCATAGATATGGTTATAGTATTAACAGAGCATAACCTTGTTTATAAGTCTAATTAAAGGTTTATTTAGGCATAGGAAGTTGTAATATAATCAGTATAAGCCATAACGTGAGCATAAAGTAAGCATTGAAAATTTGATGAATCCAAGTTATAGCATATAACGTGGTATGGAAATTTAGAGTTTGCCTATGAACCGATGTATATAACGTGTTGTGTTACACTGTGTGTCTAACCAACCTATAAAATGTCAAAGCTATTTTAACGTTAATGAGTCATGTAGACAATAACTATTGCATAAGTATTAAATAATATTAAATTATATAGTAAACTCAGTACTTGAATTAAAAAGGTGATTAATATATAAATGTTATGACATTGTCATACAGCATCGGAATCAGATAAAACAAGTGGTGGTATAACCGTTCTGTCAGACGTATGATATTATATTGTTCTCAGATAAAACAAGTGGCGGTCCCGAATTAGATAAACCAAGTTGGATGATCCCCTTAAAACTTTGCGAGTTGTTCTCACTCTGGTTCACCAGACTGACCCGGTATTTGTAATGCTCGGGTTAGCCCGGGATGCACAGGTTTAGGTTATCAGATACTATGAAGAGACGAGCTGGAAAAGTTCAGACGTATGATATTATATTATTCCGATGTTTGTTGTATATGGGGACAGATTATTATAACTGTCCAGATGTGTTGGCTGTAAGCAATACTCTGATGTTTTTGTAAGTATTTTCAAGTTCTCAATAAAGATTATTTCTATATTATATTCCGCTACGATGTGAGACTCTGTGTTGTGGTGTTTCTTCTTCTTCTATTCTAATATTTCTTTCTTCCTTATCTCACCCTCTAACTTCTTTCTAATAACTATCTAGTGTTTTCGATACTTGGGTTTTGGCAGGTAATACGGGTTTTAGGTATTATTGTCAAAGTTCGGGCGTCGAACCCGCTGAGTCGTTACAATCCGGTTTATTTTGAATCCTGTACATTCATTTGAAATTTGAAATCGAATTTTCAAACTACCGCGCCATTTTCAATTCCTTTTATAATTAAAAATAATTAATTATATTCTAACGTCGATCTATATAAATATATACGTTCTAATTCTATTCAAAATAAATTTCTCATCGTCATTATTTAAAATAAATCATTTTAAATATTCAAAATTCACTAAAATTGCCAAAATAAATTTTTTAAATTGGTTCATATTTTCCGGGTTATTACAATATGGGTGAAACAAGGTTTAGAATGTGAAAAACAGCTTAACCGGGCCTAATTATGGTGATTAGCGGCTAGGCCCATAACCCATTTCGGGATTAGGATTATGGGGAGGCTGAAATCAGTTAGGAAACGATCTATTTTCATTTTCTCAGCCACCTAAAACATTTCTCTAACCCTAGCCATGGCCTCCACCTTCTAAATTCATCCCAAATCACCTTCTAATCACTAATTAAGAAGATCTACATCAAATCAACACCACATCAGGGTTGGAGCTGCTGTGTTGTATAGGAGAATGCTGCAAAAAAGATATAGTTTCAGATCTAAGTTTTATTTGTGGCTAAGGTGAGTGATTTGCATTGTTTTTCACTAATTACGGCTAATTAGGGGTGATTAGTGTTAATTAGCGAAATTATAACTCAGAAAAATGTGGAAAAATTTGTAAAATTCTAAAAAACTATTTTAGGGCTCTGATAGAAATTTGGGCTAATTTGGATAAGTTTTGATAGTTGTATGCTTAAACATGACTAAGGGGGATTAAGGGGAAAATATGGGTTTTGGGTATGCTCAATCCATTTTAACATATCATATTGTTGTTTTGGTGTTTGTGGTTGATTATACATGTTGCTATGACTATATGGTATGCTTTGTGATTGATTAGAAAATTTAGAATGGTCGAAAACGTCGTCGTATGGCGTAAAACACTTGCTGGAAAAGTTGCAGGAGATTGTGCAGGAACCGGATCAGATCGCTCACCCCCTCTCTGGACCGAACCGTTCATGATTCACGAAGATGATATGAACCGTCTGCCTCCGAACCACTTGCCTCGAACCGGTAGGGACCTAAACCGTTGAAGATGCATCACGAGCCGCCTCCTCCGAACCGAGTCGAGTTGGAGTCACAAACCAGAGTGCACCTACGAACTGTAGGGGGATCATGACCCGAGCCGGAGCGCGCGACCGAACCAATGCACCACGAGTGGACTGTCACGACTGACCCAATGCTTAGGGATGGGTATCCGAACCGAGCCACTTCAAGGAGTCCAATCCGAAGCAAAGTGAAGAAAAAGGACCGAACCGGTTCAGAGAAGACCAAACCCGAGATGCAAAGGTAGTCCAAATGGGAAGTAGAACTCAGGATCCAGATAGGAACCAACGAGCTAGCTTCATGAGTTGGGCTTTGCTGCGGGACATGTGCTAGGGGGTTATCGACGTCCATAACTTTAATTCACCACCAGAACGAATGTTAGGCTACGGATCAGTGCATTGGAGTAGTTATTACCCCATGGGGCAGAGTGATCGTAGCATGGCTATGAGCCAGTGCAGTGAAGTCGTCACGACTTCATGGGGCAGAGTGGACATAGCAAGGACTAGTGGCTATGGATCAGTGTAGTGGAGTTGCTATGACTCCATGGGGCAGAGTGATCATAGCAAGGATTTAGGTGATCAAAGCAGTGGATATCGTATGCTTTACGCACTGAGTGAGAGATGTGAGGATAGTTGTTATGCTTGATTGTTTGATATCACTATGACATGAATACCCTTCCCCCGTATCTTTACACCATATATTAGTGTCACCTTAGAGTATTGTACATCTTTTTGTGCTAACTCTTTGGTTGCAGGTCCAGGTTCAGGTATGGTTTAGTATACATGTTATTGTTCTGTTTTTTGCTGCTTATCGCTCATACCAGACTTTTGTCTGACCTAGAGTTTTATGTCTCTTCTTAGTACTCTGGGTGCTCTTAAACGGGCAGACTAGAGATAGGTTAGCTGGTTGTGCATGAGTAGCTGTCCGAAGACGAGCAGGAGGCTTACACGTATTATCCTCTCTCTCTCTCTCTCTCTCTCTCTCTATATATATATATATATATATATATATATATATATATATTCTCCCTGTGTCGTTGTTGGTCACTACTTTGGGCATTAGTAGTGAACCTTTCCTTATTTTGCTTTAGAGACAGTTTTTTTAAAAAAGTGGTAATAATGATGATGCGGAACATAAGCTGTATTTGAATTTTCCGCTGCTATGATGGTTTATTTTTAAGCTTATGCACCGTCTCGCCTATTTTATGTCAAAGTTATGTTATTATTATATTTTATCCCATGCGCTGTGAGACATTCTACAGGTTCTTTGTTAGTTCAAATTCCTTATAATTCCTTTCTTTGGCGACCGTCCCGTGCTGGTTGGATATCGGCACAGCACACTTTCATTGGAAATGTAGGCTGGTGCGGGGCGGGCCGTCACAATCTTCATGAGAGGAAGAACTACTCATTGCATATTTTTAGGTCGCTCTCAGAGGTATTTTGACTTGTGATTCTGTCATGATTAAAATCTATGGTTTTGCAAGCACTTCTCGCTACCGATCATTAGGGTGATTCCTATATATAATATGGTAGGAGGGTGCCTTCGGTTCATCCTATTCATGGATGGCTTATATGGATGAATGTCTGACATAGTATTTCCTTAAGAGTCACATACGTGGATTTTTACAAATATACCAAGTTTGGTGGCGGAGAAGACACCTTCTCTTCGCTTAACACCTTGAGTTATTTGTGGACGTCAATTAGTGATTTAGCAGATCTGACGATGTGGCATTCAAAGATTGATGTGTTGTTCTAGAAGAAAAACATGACCTCAAGCCTCATCAACCGGGTAAATGACAGAAATCGGGCAGGCAGCATGGCTAAGTGGGTCATTCCCATTAGGGTGTATTGTCACCATGTAGAGAAAAATTTATTTGTTCTTCTTTCATTTTTGTAGCTCCACGGAAGTACAGTGGGCCCATAAAACCATAGGGTTACAATATATTTGATATACTCAAGTGATAATGAACGGCCGGTCATGTGTGGTCGGGTTGCAAGATGTTCTTTTTGAACCCTAGTGTATTGCTCTCTAGAGGTACACTTTCGGAAAGTGGTCCCATACCATGTCATAGTAGGGAACCATTCTCTAATAAGCGCCATTCAGTTTTTGATTACATCCTATATATATGTAGAGCATGGGATGCAAGCATTCTGCTAGATGGTTATTTATTTGCGATTTAATAGACACGATTATAATATCATCGGATTTGATATATTAAAAATGTTTTGGGTTATTATAAGGTAAAAATCGTCTGTGTTTGTGTGTGGGTTGGTATTACGGTTATCCTTTACTTTCAAATCGATTTTTAACTTTTAATCAGCTGGATGATAACATATAGATTTAGTGAGTTTACTCACGCTGGTTCACTTAACTGATCCGCGGCGTTTGCAATCTTGGGTCAGATCGAATTTTACAGGTTCAGGTTTGGATGCTACAAATCTCAGAGGACATGTTGGAGGGGTCCAGACGTAATAATATTTTTTCAGCTGTGTATTGTGTATGAGGACAGGATATTGTAACTGTCTATATTTGTCTGTTGCACTCTCATGAATGTAGGTACATTTTTTGAGTTCTTTATAAAGATTCATTTCTATATTATATTTTGTTCCTCTGCGGTGTGCGATTCTGATGTGTTTTTGACCTTTTTCTTCTTCTATTCTAATATTTCTTTCTTTCTTTTTCCTCTATTTTCTTTCTTTATCTGATCCATTTTTCGTGTACTTTGGGTCAGACTTAGGTATATTTGGTTGATTCAAACGGTACCGAAATTATGGGTCGCTGCATTTGGTATTAAAGCTAATGGTTTAGTAATAAGCTTGGCTCTGTGGAGTAACTCAATAGAGGTAGGGTTAGTAATACCCGATATTGAGTTTGAGTGTGTATACATGAGAACGTATATTTGTAATTAATTATAAAAATTATTTATTTTTATATATTATTTTTACCCGGTATATTTGGTATAAAGGTAAAAATTATAATTTTCTCATATTAATAATTTTGAGTTATTTGATTTATTTAAATGAAATGCAAATTGGATTTGGAAATTTAATAAGAAATAACTGAATGAAAATAAATCAGATATAAACCAATTGATGTTAAAAGTATGTTAACCCAAAGTAAAGGCAAACAAGTAAATATTAATATTGAATATTAATTGGATTTAACCAAACCAATTGAATTTAATAAATAATTGGATGGTTAAATTAAATTGATTGTGCCTTGTTTGTTTGAAATATATTGATGGTTGTATAGAATTCATCGACTACTAAATAAAAAGTTGAATAAATTGAAAGCTAAGAAATAAATTCCGAAATAATAAATTAAATGAAACCTCTTATGAATTGAAACTAAATGATTTAGCCTGCTTTTTGCATATACACCCGCTACCTGTTTAGTTCTTGAAATTTTATAGCTACACTTGTTAATCAACGAAATGTTATTTAAATTTCATGTATATATCACTTATATGGTAAATTGAGTTAAGTACATGTACCAGAAGCTATGAGGATTGATTTTGATTACGTAAATTGCAGACAAGTTGAGAAAATATGCTTAATAGCACTTATATAAGGTACGCCTACGCGAAAATATGAAATTTTGTTTTCTGAACGTGTTAGTCGATGTATATATATTTATTGTTCCTAAAATATTGTAGAAGTCCATCCATACAGGGGAGACTGCAAAAAATTTCCAAAATTTAAAGAGTTAGAATATTTTGTTAACATAAATGAATTGGTTTTCGATTTAAAACTAATTGGATTTTTGAAATGATAATAGGATTGTAGCATTTTTCCTACCTTACTAATTTCGGAGACGTAATTCTTTTAAAGGGGGAGGAATGTAACGTCCCAAAGTTTTAACCATTTTGTTTGAACATTTAATTTGGTTTTAAATGTTAATTTGGAAACATAAATGGATTTTTATTTATCAATTAAATGAAGTTTGAATGTATAAATTATATATATTATAAACGAGCTCATAATGTCATGATAATTCGTAATATTGCGTTTTGAACTACAATTGAATGTACAGAATCCATATTAATTCGGTATCTTTGAAACAAGAATCGCCCGAATTGATTTGATTATAATTTTCTAACAAAAGAGAAAAATCAAGATTTCATCTTATAGATTTTGAGTTATGTCCAAATCAAATTTTCAAACAATCGTTATGGAATCATTTACATATTATAACAATTTATTAAATTAATAAACAGAGTTTTTAATGAATTAAATATCGTTTTAACCTGCAATTTTATCAGAATGGTTTCTGAATAGTTTTATATGATATTTGAATATAATGGAGGTGAGTAGATTTTTCAAATGGAGGGAAAAAATCTTTCTCCGAAAATTTCTTTAAATCTATCCCAGGTTATATTACCTTTTGGATTTTCCATGATAATTGTATCCCACCAAATCAAAGCTTCATCTTTGAGTAACCAAGATGCCAGAAATATCTTTCGATCATCTTTCAACTCCAAACCTTCAAAAATTCTCTCATAAGAACGCATCCATGATTGTGCTTCAACAACAGATTCTTTGCCTAAGAATGGTATTCCACCCAGATTTCGATACTTCTTTACTAGAATGTCTAGATCTGGTTTTGGCCGTTGGGGTATAATTGGCTCATTTTGCTGCTGAACCACATAATTACTTCTTCTGCCTCTGCCACTCATTTTCTACTATGTTTGCAAATAGCAAGAAAAGATTCAGGCCAGTAGAAAAGATATCTCAAGGAAATTATAAAATCATAGAGACATATATATATGAATATAAATGCATCTACTGGGTGTGTATGTCATTCTGCTATACTCATTCTAGGACATTACTAATCCTATCTCTAATGATTCACTCATCCTAGAATACTACTGATTCAATCTCTAATGAGTTTGTTAATATGTTATACCCCAGAACCATGGTTAACCTTTAGCTCTGATACCAAATGAGACAACCTAAACCCCCGCTCCGTGGAAGCAAGGATAATCGATGGAATATAACACATAAACATAACAACAGAACATAAATATTGCATTACACAACATAATATACATCAGATAACAGCAAAAAATAATATCTTCAACATCAGAGTTACACAGCATAACAAGATCCACTTAGTACAAATACAGTTCCAACTTAAGATAACAAGTTTGCAGCGGAATCAAACATAATATACATAACAAGGTCTGGGACAGTCAAATAGGAATGATAAAAGTCCATCTTCAGCTTCCATACATATCCAAATGAACCAAGCTAAAGCCTAAATACAAGGCTGTCCATGTAGAAATATGGGCACTCAAGTTTGCAAGGGAAAAACAAACTATGAGTCAGTCATGGGAATGGTATGATAAATCCTACAATTATTTAACTTATTTAAAAGCGAGGTATATCATGGGACCATGTCGTATGACATGGAACGAGTTCCTCCCACGAATGCCAGTGTATAATATAAAATAAAACATCGCAATGCTTTTAGAAAAATGAAGTCATTATAAGACTTGGATCCTAATACACAATGCACTCACAAACCATAGGATAGAGTTTTACCTTATAATGACCAAACATGCTTGATACAAGAAAATAAAATCATTTGATATTATTATTGGTGTATAAGTGTTTTAAAACAACTTCAAGATAAATGTATCGATCCTAGATGGAATAATACCCTATCCTATTATGTCGCCATATAGGTTTACAACTAAACCCGTAAAATCACGTATTGGAATATGGATTTCCATCATGAACCGAGGCAAGGGATCTTCCTCATCTGACTTCGGGACACTCCAGCATATGTCCCAGTGTTTCACAACGTGTGTCCCTTGGATCATGCAGGGCTGGTCCACTCTTACGTTTGTGGATTGGCAATTCCTGAACAATGTGTTTCCCGGTCCTATCAGACCTATCACTTGAGCCTTTTAGTCAGCTCTATATCTGAGGTACTTCGCTTTCTAACAGCTACATAAGTAAAATGTCTAGTCTCCATACCATGAAATCGCACCTATCTAGAAAGAAACGCATGTCCTCTATACTGTCCTTCATCCCGTTTTTGACTCATACTGAGGTGTGAGGCTCGCGAATTAAAGCTATACACAAAGCTATGCTAATTAAAGCTGTGCTTTGATCATCAACCACAAGACCTTGCTTTTCAACAAAAGTTTTGATCACTGCATCTTAGTATGTCACATTGTCAATCCATACTATGTCAAACATACAATCCATTCATACGTCCATTATGGGTCTTAACGAAAATGGAGGCACCTTATTCCTCGTCCCATATGTCCAATACAGGAGAGACGTCCTCGCATATCCGGACAATCAACAAGTACATCTGGACAGCTACCACTATAACCTTTTAAAGGGAGCTACCCATATCGAAGGCATCGGTAGTAATCCATTCGATGTGAAGATTGTCGGTCTTACACCGTCTTTATTTTTCTTCGACTTTTAGTCATCGTTTAATTATTTGAAATGAGAATTAACTCGGTCTTTTAAAATAATCCTCGCACATATAAATCATATCAAATTCTTTCCTTTGATTAAGTTATTGGCCTTCACAATTCATTTCACTAACTTACACTAAAAAAGCTTAATCGAGAATTTAATTCGATCGTCGAATTAAATACTCCAGTCATATCTGATCCATAATTCATTTAATAAATTTTCATGCTAAATTGTACTTAACCCCTTTTATTCTTACAAACCAACTATAATTGGTTTACATACATTCTAAATTGCTTATATTAATTCAAAACGATTTTTTGCTATCTTTATATATGTAAAAATAGCTCAATTAGCCGAACGACGTTTCAGGTCATTGATTGCACTGGCATTGTTTTCATTCAATTTTGAATCAAACATTTCATGAGATCTAACCGTTGGATCTTAACATGCTTATTATCGTTGGAAAGATCTTTTCGAAATGGATCCAATGGTTCTAATTTCAGGAAAATCCAATGGTCGGATCTCCCAGTATATTCGTCAAAATTACGAGTCAAAAACGCGGATTACCACTGCACGATTCATTTAATTCATTTTCCGTATAAAAATATAATTTGTTCAACGGCTTCCAAACTATTTAATTGACTAAATATTTGTCTAACGCCTTTAAATTTCAGAAAAAATCTCCATAATCTCCTTTGTATGGGGAGCTCAGAAAAATCTCAAATGCCTCAACAGGCCCCCAATAAATCACAGTATATCAATACAACATGTGTACACTAAGAGATGTGTAAAAATAAATCATCCCAATGTCCGTGTGGGAATTAAAAATCATGTGAACATCCGTTGTGCCTTACACACTGCCCCCATGCAATGTGTACAATTTAATTACCCTAATTCCTATGTACCATAACCACGCAAGAGTGATGTGTATATTTTTGTCCTCTCCTGACCTGTGTAGGGTTAATCATTAAATCCTGCAAATTTATTTATAGGTTTAATTCAGTCCCAATCATGTGTTCTGCTCACATCTGATCAATATGCTATATACCTGATCTCCAGTCATTTGTTCTCATCGTATAAGATTAAATAATTGAATACGATACGGTTCACATAATATAAGCATCAAGCAGCTACATGCTTATATGGCTATGTTGGGCTACGCTTATGTAGTGTAGTCCAATACATGTTTTATCCTATGGTGTTGTTTAATTAATCCAAGAAACCATCACTCGCATACAATGCACACACAGTAGTCATAAACAAATAAATACTCAATCATGCAATGCCATTTAAGGCGCCACAAGTGTCCATCCACGTAGTATGAAATGCGAGTGTCACATATTCATACAACGTTTCTAATGCAAATGAATTGTGAATGGGTTAAGTGTTGAACTAGCAAGAATATCAATGAATGCATATAAGCAGTAATGAACATCAAAAAACATAATTAAATATTTTTAATTGCCCACTACTAATCAAATAAAATTCATTCATTATTTTGCCAATTCTAGTTTGGTGCAAGTTTAAACATTCACTTACATAATGATTAAAAATGATATTTATGTTTGCCGAGGTTCACCAGGGGTTAGCGAAGGTAGGGTTTGGCTGGAGCTTTGGCGTGGTTCTCGTAGACGGTGGTCCGACGGCTTATGCGGCGGTGCGTAGGTGATTGTCACAGGCGAGATGATGGGTAGCGGGTTATAGAAAATGGATCGGGCAAGACGTGTTCTAGGATGGCCTAATGGTGATTAAGAAAATTAATTATGAGATTAATTATTGTGATTAAGAGTATATAATTGTTTAATGTATAAATTGTTGTAACTTCTTCATACGTTATCGGAATTCAGTAAATTTGGGTGTGTTGGAATCGTGTTGAAAAGCACTACAACATGGGACTGACTAGAACCAAAATGGAGCACGTTAGACCCTATGTACCGTAACTACGCAAGAGTGATGTGTATATTTTTTTCCTCTCCTGACCTGTGTAGGGTTAGTCAATAAATCCTGCAAATTTATTTATAGGTTTAATTCAGTCACAATCATGTCCTCTACTCACATCTGATCAATATGTTGTATACCTGATCTCCAGTCATTTGTTCTCATCGTATAAGATTAAATAATTGAATACAATACGGTTTACATCATATAAGCTTTAAGCAGCTACATGCTTATATGGCTATGTTGGGCTATTGTGACGTCAAGGAATTTCGCTCGGTCCGCACCGGTCGCTAAACCGACCCAGACCGCTCGAAACGCCCTATCGTTGAGAACAGGACAAAACAGAACGCATACAGAAGAACGTTTCATTGTATATTACAACAATGCATCAGATTACAAGAATATACAGAGTATAAATGAATATTACACAGAAATATCAGAGATTTAAATTACATTTAAATACATAGCAGCGGAAAATAATACAATACACAACTAGAAGGGATATACGGATACAAAGCTTTCCGGATATCGTTCCAGCTGTAAACCCGGATCCTGTGAATATAAATATGCAAAACCAAAACTACTAGCTGCCCGTGTCAAAATAAGGGCACCCAGAGTTTAGGTTAAAACAATAAACTCCAGGTCAGTCATGTGACTGGTGTGAGAACTAAAACAGTTATTAATTCTTTATTTTAAAGTTCGGTAAATCAAGGGACCACGCCGTAACACGGAACGGGTTTCCTCCCAAGAATACCAGTGCATAAAACAAACAGCGCAATGCTAAATAAAGAAAAATGAAGCTGTTATAAGACCCAGGTCCTATCACACAATGCAACGCAAGCCGGGGGATAGGGTTTTCCCTTATAACAGCCAAAGAATGCTTGATACGTTTGAAACAAATCATTTGATACTATAATAAGTGCATAGTGTATAAAACAACTTCAAATCATAAGTATCAATCATAGGCGGCATGGGTACCATATATCATGTCGCCATACTAGTTTTACAATTAAAACCGCAAATGTCACGTATTTGGAAATTGGATTTCCGTCTATGAACCGAGGCAAAAGATAGTCCTCAACCGATTCGTGACTCTCTAGCCCGAGCCACAGGCAAGCGCGCAGGCAAGCCTTTAGATCGTCAGGGCCGGTCCACCGATGTGGATTATTATGCCTGAACACTACGTTTCCCCACCCTATGGGGTGTAAGTCTGGCCCGTCTGCCGACCAGAATGCATCGGCCGAAACCGATATAACCGAGGCGCCTCGCAACAGCAACAACCACATAAGTCAAACTCGTCAGGGCGTGTAAAACCACTGACGCCACTTCTAACTAGAAAGAAACGCAAGTCCTCCCTGAGGTCCGTCTCCCGTTTTTGGTTCATACCGGGTGTGATACTCGCGAATCAACGTTACACAAAGCTACGCCACATAGGCCTTGCTTTGATCATCACCACAAGACTTTGCTTTTCAACAGAAGCCTCGATCAATTGCCACTTAGGCATGCCACACAGGCAATTCACTCCATGCGTTTGATATCCATCAATATATAACCCCTGAGCTCGTACGTCTCAGAGAAGGGCGTTAAGCAAGAGAATAAATTCTCCGCCGCCAAACAGATATATATTTAATAGAAATCAATTGCACAGACTAAAATCCAATGTCAGACACACAGTCCATTTACAAGTCCGTTCTGGGTCTGAACGAAACCGGAGGCACCTAGTACCCCGCATATCCATCGATCTCCAAGCACGTCTGGACGATCACTAACCGTTTCCATCTTCTTGGGTGTACAGCCCAATCAAGATCATCAGTAATCACCCAAACGACGTGAAGACTTCCGGTCTTCGACCACCGTCTTCATCTTCGACACCACGTCGAATCAGTTATTCAGAATGGGATAAACCCGGTCTTTCTGAATAACTCGCGTATATATTATAAAAGTGTTACACAAACACAACATACGCCTCATTCCAATTCAGAATATTCTTTTATTCAAATATTCCTATACTTTGGGAAAAGTTCCCATTAATTTTATCCAAGATAAATTCTTTAAATTTATTCTTTAATCTCCTTTGAATATCAATTTAAACTAGTCGGGATTAGCGAACCACACCGAAGTAATCATTTATTTTATTTCCCAATCCCAACCTATTCATCCCATGAAGTAAAACTGGTTATACTTCATATCTAACACCACGGTGTTATTGGTAAATTCAATTACCATTTCACGTTCAAATCTAATCAAAGATTTAACTATCGCTTGGAGTAAAACTGGTGATACTCCATTTTCGATCTTTTCAATCTAATTAAAGATTCATTAAAACTCCACTTAGTTTTAATATTTCTCTAGGTTAAAGAATCAGTGTCATTTAAAAACACAGTTCACGATAAACCCAAATCACATTCATTAATTATCGGGTTAAAGAACGAGTGTTATTTAAAACACTGTTCACGATAAACCCAAAAATCAATATCAATTCAATTCCAATTAAATCTCATTTAATTGGTACACTTCATTAAATCCAAATAAAAAGATTTAATCTTTTCTCCACTGGGTTCAAGAACAGTGTTAGTGAAGACACCATTCACGACAAACCCAAATCACATTCGATATTCAATACAAGGCTCTGAATAGAAAATATATCGGCTTATATTCAATATCGAATTCTACGACTAACAAACGTCGTATTGGAAATAACGATATAAATATATATCTTTCAAATTTCCATAACAACCCCTGTATAATCACGAATCCCAACATCGAAATATTCCGAAGACAATTTCGATTCAAATCCACTCCAATGCAATCATTGGATATTCTGGTTATTTTCAAAACCCTTTTTAAATTCAATTTATTTATTTAAAAATAAATAGAATTATATTTCTAGTTCAAAACTAGTTCATTTCGATAAAAATCTATTTTTATCTTTTCAAATATGGAGTTTTTCATCCCAAATCTTCACAAATCATTTCTTATGATTTTACACAAATTATTACTATTTTTAATAATTTTATCAAGGCCCGTACAGTCGATTTCCATCAATGGCCATCGAACTGCACTTACAGCGACCTTTTTCAAATTTGATTTGGACATAATTCCAAATCCAACCGTTAGATTTCAAATTTCTAATATTCATTAGAAAGTTCTTTTCGATACGAACCCAACGGTTCCGGTTTTAGGAGAATCCGACGGTCGGATCTCCCGTAAGGTCCGTTTGAAATAAATGGTCGAAATTCACGAACTGCCGCGTCGCGGCGCGTTCTATTCAGGCCATTATATTATATATATTATATATATAATATATATTTCGTCGATTTCTATTTAAAACGAATTATATAAATGGTTTTAAATTCGTTTCAAAAGCAGTTTCAACTTCCATTTCAATTCAAATCAAAATTGAATTCTTCTTTATAAATTCGTTTTAAAATTCCTTTCTATTCAATTCAAATTTCAATTCAATTTGAATTCATTTCAATTCACTTTCAATTCAATTCGAAATCGTTTTCAATTCAATTCACTTCGAAATCGTTTTCAATTCAATTCATTTCGAAATCGTTTTCAATTCAATTCATTTCGAAATCATTTTCAATTCAATTCATTTCGAAATCGTTTTCAATTCAATTCATTTCGAAATCGTTTTCAATTCAATTCATTTCGAAATTGTTTTCAATTCAATTTATTTCGAAATCGTTTTCAATTCAATTCATTTCGAAATCGTTTTCAATTCAATTCATTTCGAAATCGTTTTCAATTCAATTCATTTCGAAATCGTTTTCAATTCAATTCATTTCGAAATCGTTTTCAATTCAATTTATTTCGAAATCGTTTTCAATTCAATTCATTTCGAAATCGTTTTCAATTCAATTTATTTCGAAATCGTTTAAAATCGATATAAATATCGTTCACGTCAAAATGGCGTCAATCTAATTATCACGGCTTCACATATTTCTATTTTCAAATATTCTATTTCAAATATTTCTATTTCAAATATTTTCATTTCAAATATTTCTTTTTCGAAACTGGAATGAGGCCCAATCAATTACCATATAATGTTAATTATATGGATTTTCTACAACACATGTATATATCAAAAACGATGAATAATCAACCATCATCCAAAGTGCATTCTACACTGTATAAGCATCAAATATAAATATTCAACGCTTATAACAGTCTGTCAATCAATCGATCGACACACAACTAAACAATCGGGATTAGTGTACGTCAAATATCATCCCAACACCCGTGTAGGGTTTCAAACAATCAAACACAGATTTTATTTGTGCAGTTGGGCGATGTGTAAAATTTATCGTCCCAATCAATGTCCTTCAAATAGGTGTACATAAACAAACCGTCTGGTTTGTAAATGAATATTTATTTTATTCACTTCACGTTAAAAATTATATTTTTAACGATAAAAACATTTTATTCCAACATATGAATTTCTATTAAGTTCATTCTTTAAATAAAATGATATTTTTATTTTTCTAACACATTTTAGAAAATTTCGGCGGCATAACGGCACAATACTAGAAACGGGACGAGGCCTAGCCTTATCCCCGGTCTAGTGAAGGCCCACGCCATTCACACATCAATCATATCAATTTCATTTCACTAAACAACTCAAATCAACTCAAACAATCTAACTAACAACACAGCCAAACAAACAAGTCCATGGTCTGTGGACGATTGTGTCGGGTGCTACTAAGCACCGTCTGCATCCTAGTATATATATATATATAACTAGAAAAATAAATTGAAAGGTGAAAAATTCTCACATATAGCTATCCTAGCTCCACGGCACTTCTAATGCAGGAAATCTTCGCCAACTCGCCTTTTGTCGCTTTCGTTGTCCGCTTTCACTACATATGTAAAAATCGAATTTTTACTATGCTATTCAATATATAAAATCTGATTTTTACTTCGACTTTCAATATATAAAAATATGATTTTTACTTCGACTTTCAATATATAAAAATATGATTTTTACTTCGACTTTCAATATATAAAAATATGATTTTTACTTTCGACTTTCGATATATAAAAATATGATTTTTACTTTCTACTTTCGATATATAAAAATATGATTTTTACTTTTTACTTTTGATATATAAAAATATGATTTTTACTTTTTAAAGTTCAAATCCTTTTTCGAAAAATCAGTTTAAACCTTTCTTTAAAAACAGTTTTAACCTTTCTAAAAAAAACAGTTTTAATCTTTCTAAAAAAAAGTTTTAATCTTTCTAAAGAAAATCAGTTTTAAAATCTTTTAAAATCAGTTTTTTTTCTTTTACAAAAAAAACTGTTTTTAATCTTTTATAAAAATTCTGTTTTTAATCTTTTATACAAAATCTGTTTTTAATCTTTTATAAAAATCCTGTTTTCTTCAAAATCTTCTTAAAAAAAACAGTTTTCAAATCCTTTAAAATCAGTTTTAACTTTTCTAAAAAATCAGTTTTTAAATCTTGAAAATAATCAGTTTTTACCTTTTCTAAAAATCAGTTTTTAAAACTTGTAAAATCAGTTTTCCAGAACTTAAAAATAAAAATAAAAAAAATAAAATGCTTACCTTGTTCTGCGAAGAAGAGGGGGGGGAAGCGTCGGCGGAGGTGGAGTTGCCGGAGTCGTTCAGGTGGGTGGCGAACTTTGGGGGCTGCGGTCTATCGCCGAGGAGGAGAGAGCGAGAGGACGTCGGGGAGATGGCGGTTCAGCAACTGGAGGAGGAGGTGGCAGTGAACGTCGAGGCGGCGGTGGGGTCCTGACCGCCGACGAGCGGTGGTGGGTGGCGGCTCCATCGCGCCCCTTTTTCCTTCTTTCTTTTTTTTTTTTATTTTCTTCTGAATGAAAACGAGAAGAAGAGGGGGGGTTATATGTAAAAGATTTTATATATTTAATTTAATTTTAATTTATTTCTCCCAAGGAGTTGACTTTTTATTCGACTTCGAAACGAGGCCCACCGACTGTCGCCCATAGCGTTTCACCCCCATTCCGAACACAATGGGATATGTATCGTAAGCTGATTCGGCTGCTACAATCAGTTTTCGTTAAATTTACATTTAAATCACTATATTGAATTTTAAACGTACATTTCAAATTACCGGGGCCACATACTAACTCGAAAAATTCCAGAAAAATATTTTCTAGCTTTGTATTGACGATACGGTCCTAACAAAACTAGATTCGTCGAATTCTGAGACCGTTGGAAAAATGGCCAATTTCCAGTCGATTAAAATCAACTAAAACCGGTCAAACGCGTTTTCCTTTGCCACGCTCACATACTGATTCGAAAAATTATGAAATTTGAAACCTAGCGATAACTTGACATCACGGACCCAACAAAACTGGTTTCGTCGAAATCCGAGGTCATTTGCAAAATGTCCATTTTTAAGGGCCTGAATTCCATAGCGACTATTCAGAATTTTCAACTGGACGTATCTTTTGATTCCCGCTACGAACTTGTGATTTTTCGGATTCGTTGGAAAGATATTATCAATTAGATCCTAATGTTTTTGGTTTCACTAAAATCCGGATTGTTTCGCACCCGGTATATTCAATTGAAGTTTGAAATCGAATTATCGAACTACCGCGCCATTTTCAATTCTATTTATAATTATATATAATTATTTATATTCTAACGACGACGTATATAATATATACGTTCTAATTCCATTCAAAATAAATTTCTCATCGATATTATTTAAAATAATCTATTTTAAATAATTAAAATTCGCTAAAATCGCCAAAATAAAAATTTTAAACTGGCCCAGATTTTCCGGGTTGTTACAATCTCCCCCACTTAAAACTTTTCGTCCTCGAAAAGGAACAAAGTCGAAAGTGGTTTGATTATTCAACTCTACATTCGTTTTGGCTTCCATTCTCCAACTTTTCAGTTTCTGAGAATTTCCAAAAATTCAAAAATTTGGCTAACACCCTAAATTTTCGAAAAATTTCGCCTTAACCTCCCCTGCACCGGGAGCATTGGGGAATTTCAAATAGCTTCCCCGGTCCTTCAGATCTCAAAAAGAAAAAGAAAAAGCCAAGCGGCTAGCCAATAGGCTCACAAAATCATCATCACCCAAACAAAACAGTAAATCATGTAGTAAACATGTACCTATTTGTCGGGCAAACAAATTTTATTCTTCGGCTCTAGCCTCCTTGCTATGACCTGTTCAATGATATACATGTATATGCAAGCAGATGCGACCAATTTTCAATACAGTTCAATATTCGGTTCAATTAGGCTAAATGGCTAAAAATTAGCTACCAAATAAACAAACAACACTAACATCAATCAATTAGTGAATTAGAGTTTCAAATTCATAAATTTGATACATATACAGAAAATCATGTTTTTGATGCCAATTCACAACAATGTGTTCTAACTATATTAGTTTTGGTTCTCACACCAGTCTAATGGAAATATATAGAAAACACACCTTCGTAACACGAATATAAATATTGATAATGCGGCCGCATTACCAAAATTATCTCCGGGCGACTAGAGTGTGATTCTATATCTATCCAGTATATTAAAACTTCGAATACACGCGGATCAGACGTATACGCAAAATCTATATATACTGGATTGTCCACATCAATATAAATAATCAAATACGAATAATTGATTTAAATTTTCAAAACAAAATTTGTTTTCATTTGAAAAATATACTCTTCACACTCGTTCTAGGATACTACTGATCCCATCTCTAACGAGTCATTCCCGTTGGATATTACTAATCCAGTATCTGATGAATTCTTTCGTACGGTTCTAATGTGTCTTGTTCTCTGAGCTTTGTAAACCAAAGCTCTGATACCAACTGTGACGTCAAGGAATTTCGCTCGGTCCGCACCGGTCGCTAAACCGACCCAGACCGCTCGAAACGCCCTATCGTTGAGAACAGGACAAAACAGAACGCATACGAAGAACGTTTCACTGTATATTACAACAATGCATCAGATTACAAGAATATACAGAGTATAAATGAATATTACACAGAAATATCAGAGATTTAAATTACATTTAAATACATAGCAGCGGAAAATAATACAATACACAACTAGAAGGGATATACGGATACAAAGCTTTCCGGATATCGTTCCAGCTGTAAACCCGGATCCTGTGAATATAAATCTGCAAAACCAAAACTACTAGCTGCCCGTGTCAAAATAAGGGCACCCAGAGTTTAGGTTAAAACAATAAACTCCAGGTCAGTCATGTGACTGGTGTGAGAACTAAAACAGTTATTAATTCTTTATTTTAAAGTTCGGTAAATCAAGGGACCACGCCGTAACACGGAACGGGTTTCCTCCCAAGAATACCAGTGCATAAAACAAACAGCGCAATGCTAAATAAAGAAAAATGATGCTGTTATAAGACCCAGGTCCTATCACACAATGCAACGCAAGCCGGGGGATAGGGTTTTCCCTTATAACAGCCAAAGAATGCTTGATACGTTTGAAACAAATCATTTGATACTATAATAAGTGCATAGTGTATAAAACAACTTCAAATCATAAGTATCAATCATAGGCGGCATGGGTACCATATATCACGTCGCCATACCAGTTTTACAATTAAAACCGAAAATGTCACGTATTTGGAAATTGGATTTCCGTCTATGAACCGAGGCAAAAGATAGTCCTCAACCGATTCGTGACTCTCTAGCCCGAGCCACAGGCAAGCGCGCAGGCAAGCCTTTAGATCGTCAGGGCCGGTCCACCGATGTGGATTATTATGCCTGAACACTACGTTTCCCCACCCTATGGGGTGTAAGTCTGGTCCGTCTGCCGACCAGAATGCATCGGCCGAAACCGATATAACCGAGGCGCCTCGCAACAGCAACAACCACATAAGTCAAACTCGTCAGGGCGTGTAAAACCACTGACGCCACTTCTAACTAGAAAGAAACGCAAGTCCTCCCTGAGGTCCGTCTCCCGTTTTTGGTTCATACCGGGTGTGATACTCGCGAATCAACGTTACACAAAGCTACGCCACACAGGCCTTGCTTTGATCATCACCACAAGACTTTGCTTTTCAACAGAAGCCTCGATCAATTGCCACTTAGGCATGCCACACAGGCAATTCACTCCATGCGTTTGATATCCATCAATATATAAACCCTGAGCTCGTACGTCTCAGAGAAGGGCGTTAAGCAAGAGAATAAATTCTCCGCCGCCAAACAGATATATATTTAATAGAAATCAATCGCACAGACTAAAATCCAATGTCAGACACACAGTCCATTTACAAGTCCGTTCTGGGTCTGAACGAAACCGGAGGCACCTAGTACCCCGCATATCCATCGATCTCCAAGCACGTCTGGACGATCACTAACTGTTTCCATCTTCTTGGGTGTACAGCCCAATCAAGATCATCAGTAATCACCCAAACGACGTGAAGACTTCCGATCTTCGACCACCGTCTTCATCTTCGACACCACGTCGAATCAGTTATTCAGAATGGGATAAACCCGGTCTTTCTGAATAACTCGCGTATATATTATAAAAGTGTTACACAAACACAACATACGCCTCATTCCAATTCAGAATATTCTTTTATTCAAATATTCCTATACTTTGGGAAAAGTTCCCATTAATTTTATCCAAGATAAATTCTTTAAATTTATTCTTTAATCTCCTTTGAATATCAATTCAAACTAGTCGGGATTAGCGAACCACACCGAAGTAATCATTTATTTTATTTCTCAATCCCAACCTATTCATCCCATGAAGTAAAACTGGTTATACTTCATATCTAACACCACGGTGTTATCGGTAAATTCAATTACCATTTCACGTTCAAATCTAATTAAAGATTTAACTATCGCTTGGAGTAAAACTGGTGATACTCCATTTTCGATCTTTTCAATCTAATTAAAGATTCATTAAAACTCCACTTAGTTTTAATATTTCTCTGGGTTAAAGAATCAGTGTCATTTAAAAACACAGTTCACGATAAACCCAAATCACATTCATTAATTATCGGGTTAAAGAACGAGTGTTATTTAAAACACTGTTCACGATAAACCCAAAAATCAATATCAATTCAATTCCAATTAAATCTCATTTAATTGGTACACTTCATTAAATCCAAATAAAAAGATTTAATCTTTTCTCCACTGAGTTCAAGAACAGTGTTAGTGAAGACACCATTCACGACAAACCCAAATCACATTCGATATTCAATACAAGGCTCTGAATAGAAAATATATTGGCTTATATTCAATATCGAATTCTACGACTAACAAACGTCGTATTGGAAATAACGATATAAATATATATCTTTCAAATTTCCATAACAACCCCTGTATAATCACAAATCCCAACATCGAAATATTCCGAAGACAATTTCGATTCAAATCCACTCCAATGCAATCATTGGATATTCTGGTTATTTTCAAAACCCTTTTTAAATTCAATTTATTTATTTAAAAATAAATAGAATTATATTTCTAGTTCAAAACTAGTTCATTTCGATAAAAATCTATTTTTATCTTTTCAAATATGGAGTTTTTCATCCCAAATCTTCACAAATCATTTCTTATGATTTTACACAAATTATTACTATTTTTAATAATTTTATCAAGGCCCGTACAGTCGATTTCCATCAATGGCCATCGAACTGCACTTACAGCGACCTTTTTCAAATTTGATTTGGACATAATTCCAAATCCAACCGTTAGATTTCAAATTTCTAATATTCATTAGAAAGTTCTTTTTGATACGAACCCAACGGTTCCGGTTTTAGGAGAATCCGACGGTCGGATCTCCCGTAAGGTCCGTTTGAAATAAATGGTCGAAATTCACGAACTGCCGCGTCGCGGCGCGTTCTATTCAGGCCATTATATTATATATATTATATATATTATATATATTTCGTCGATTTCTATTTAAAACGAATTATATAAATGGTTTTAAATTCGTTTCAAAAGCAGTTTCAACTTCCATTTCAATTCAAATCAAAATTGAATTCTTCTTTATAAATTCGTTTTAAAATTCCTTTCTATTCAATTCAAATTTCAATTCAATTTGAATTCATTTCAATTCACTTTCAATTCAATTCGAAATCGTTTTCAATTCAATTTACTTCGAAATCATTTTCAATTCAATTCATTTCGAAATCGTTTTCAATTCAATTCATTTCGAAATCGTTTTCTATTCAATTCATTTCGAAATCGTTTTCAATTCAATTCATTTCGAAATCGTTTTCAATTCAATTCATTTCGAAATCGTTTTCAATTCAATTCATTTCGAAATCGTTTTCAATTCAATTCATTTCGAAATCGTTTTCAATTCAATTCATTTCGAAATCGTTTTCAATTCAATTCATTTCGAAATCGTTTTCAATTCAATTCATTTCGAAATCGTTTTCAATTCAATTCATTTCGAAATGGTTTTCAATTCAATTTATTTCGAAATCGTTTTCAATTCAATTCATTTCGAAATCGTTTTCAATTCAATTTATTTCGAAATCGTTTAAAATCGATATAAATATCGTTCACGTCAAAATGGCGTCAATCTAATTATCACGGCTTCACATATTTCTATTTTCAAATATTCTATTTCAAATATTTCTATTTCAAATATTTTCATTTCAAATATTTCTTTTTCGAAACTGGAATGAGGCCCAATCAATTACCATATAATGTTAATTATATGGATTTTCTACAACACATGTATATATCAACAACGATGAATAATCAACCATCATCCAAAGTGCATTCTACACTGTATAAGCATCAAATATAAATATTCAACGCTTATAACAGTCTGTCAATCAATCGATCGACACACAACTAAACAATCGGGATTAGTGTACGTCAAATATCATCCCAACACCCGTGTAGGGTTTCAAACAATCAAACACAGATTTTATTTGTGCAGTTGGGCGATGTGTAAAATTTATCGTCCCAATCAATGTCCTTCAAATAGGTGTACATAAACAAACCGTCTGGTTTGTAAATGAATATTTATTTTATTCACTTCACGTTAAAAATTATATTTTTAACGATAAAAACATTTTATTCCAACATATGAATTTCTATTAAGTTCATTCTTTAAATAAAATGATATTTTTATTTTTCTAACACATTTTAGAAAATTTCGGCGGCATAACGGCACGATACTAGAAACGGGACGAGGCCTAGCCTTATCCCCGGTCTAGTGAAGGCCCACGCCATTCACACATCAATCATATCAATTTCATTTCACTAAACAACTCAAATCAACTCAAACAATCTAACTAACAACACAGCCAAACAAACAAGTCCATGGTCTGTGGACGATTGTGTCGGGTGCTACTAAGCACCGTCTGCATCCTAGTATATATATATATATATATATATATATATATATATATATATAACTAGAAAAATAAATTGAAAGGTAAAAAATTCTCACATATAGCTATCCTAGCTCCAATGCACTTCTAATGCAGGAAATCTTCGCCAACTCGCCTTTTGTCGCTTTCGTTGTCCGCTTTCACTACATATGTAAAAATCAAATTTTTACTATGCTATTCAATATATAAAAATCTGATTTTTACTTCGACTTTCAATATATAAAAATATGATTTTTACTTCGACTTTTAATATATAAAAATATGATTTTTACTTCGACTTTCAATATATAAAAATATGATTTTTACTTTCGACTTTCGATATATAAAAATATGATTTTTACTTTCGACTTTCGATATATAAAAATATGATTTTTACTTTTTACTTTCGATATATAAAAATATGATTTTTACTTTTTAAAGTTCAAATCCTTTTTCGAAAAATCAGTTTTAACCTTTCTTTAAAAACAGTTTTAACCTTTCTAAAAAAAACAGTTTTAATCTTTCTAAAAAAAAAGTTTTAATCTTTCTAAAGAAAATCAGTTTTAAAATCTTTTAAAATCAGTTTTTTTTCTTTTACAAAAAAAACTGTTTTTAATCTTTTATAAAAATTCTGTTTTTAATCTTTTATACAAAATCTGTTTTTAATCTTTTATAAAAATCCTGTTTTCTTCAAAATCTTCTTAAAAAAAAACTGTTTTCAAATCCTTTAAAATCAGTTTTAACTTTTCTAAAAAATCAGTTTTTAAATCTTGAAAATAATCAGTTTTTACCTTTTCTAAAAATCAGTTTTTAAAACTTGTAAAATCAGTTTTCCAGAACTTAAAAGTAAAAATAAAAAAAATAAAATGCTTACCTTGTTCTGCGAAGAAGAGGGGGGGGGGAAGCGTCGGCGGAGGTGGAGTTGCCGGAGTCGTTCAGGTGGGTGGCGAACTTTGGGGGCTGCGGTCTATCGCCGAGGAGGAGAGAGCGAGAGGACGTCGGGGAGATGGCGGTTCAGCAACTGGAGGAGGAGGTGGCAGTGAACGTCGAGGCGGCGGTGGGGTCCTGACCGCCGACGAGCGGTGGTGGGTGGCGGCTCCATCGCGCCCCTTTTTCCTTCTTTCTTTTTTTTTTTATTTTCTTCTGAATGAAAACGAGAAGAAGAGGGGGGGGGGTTATATGTAAAAGATTTTATATATTTAATTTAATTTTAATTTATTTCTCCCAAGGAGTTGACTTTTTATTCGACTTCGAAACGAGGCCCACCGACTGTCGCCCATAGCGTTTCACCCCCATTCCGAACACAATGGGATATGTATCGTAAGCTGATTCGGCTGCTACAATCAGTTTTCGTTAAATTTACATTTAAATCACTGTATTGAATTTTAAACGTACATTTCAAATTACCGGGGCCACATACTAACTCGAAAAATTCCAGAAAAATATTTTCTAGCTTCGTATTGACGATACAGTCCTAACAAAACTAGATTCGTCGAATTCTGAGACCGTTGGAAAAATGGCCAATTCCCAGTCGATTAAAATCAACTAAAACCGGTCAAACGCGTTTTTCTTTGCCACGCTCACATACTGATTCGAAAAATTATGAAATTTGAAACCTAGCGATAACTTGACATCACGGACCCAACAAAACTGGTTTCGTCGAAATCCGAGGTCATTTGCAAAATGTCCATTTTTAAGGGCCTGAATTCCATAGCGACTATTCAGAATTTTCAACTGGACGTATCTTTTGATTCCCGCTACGAACTTGTGATTTTTCGGATTCGTTGGAAAGATATTATCAATTAGATCCTAATGTTTTTGGTTTCACTAAAATCCGGATTGTTTCGCACCCGGTATATTCAATTGAAGTTTGAAATCGAATTATCGAACTACCGCGCCATTTTCAATTCTATTTATAATTATATATAATTATTTATATTCTAACGACGACGTATATAATATATACGTTCTAATTCCATTCAAAATAAATTTCTCGTCGATATTATTTAAAATAATATATTTTAAATAATTAAAATTCGCTAAAATCGCCAAAATAAAAATTTTAAACTGGCCCAGATTTTCCGGGTTGTTACAGCTATGCTTATGTAGTGTAGTCCAATACATGTTTTATCCTATGGTGTTGTTTAATTAATCCAAGAAACCATCACTCGCATACAATGCACACACAGTAGTCACAAATAAATGAATACTCAATCATGCAATGCCATTTAAGGCGCCACAAGTGTCCATCCACGTAGTACGAAATGCGAGTGTCACATATTCATACAACGTTTCTAATGCAAATGATTTGTGAATGGGTTAAGTGTTGAACTAGCAAGAATATCAATGAATGCATATAAGCAGTAATGAACATCAACGAACATAATTAAATATTTTTAATTTCCCACTACTAATCAAATAAAATTCATTCATTATTTTTCCAATTCTAGTTTGGTGCAATTTTAAATATTCACTTACATAATAGATTAAAAATGATATTTTTACATCATTAAGCGCTTACAAAAGTCATAATAAAATTTTATTGTCATTCCATATTCATCGTATTACTTCGCCGTTAACTTTATTTTTAACTACAATTAATCAACACTTAAATTGTTAACTTTACTTAATCAGTTTAAGCTAAAACTCCAAGATGTCAATATGGTTTCATTTACATATCACAGTTCTAACTTTTCGTCGCACACATTAGTTAAAAATCACATTTTTAACTAACAAAAAATTATTTCATACGGTACATTAGTTAAAAATCACATTTTTAACTAACTAAAAATTATTTCATATCTTAATAAATTTTACTTACTATCATAAGCTAATTGTTTAATCTTAACAATCACATTTCACAACAATTCATACTCTAATCTACCCCTATCTAAAGTGATTTTAGATTTTTCACTGAGAGTTCCACTCCACCAATTCTATATGTGGAGGAATGCACCTTTGTCAAGCTTCTACACAGCTATTCGAAGGTCTGCGGTGCTCGAACTTCTCGTCAATCCTCTCTAACACTTGAATATATGTAGCTCTGGAAGTGTAGAGCTAAATGGAGACAAAATGAACACAATAGGAGGTGGTATAACTCATAATCTTCCATGTCTGGATTTTGTAGCGGCAATACTAGCAAATCTAAGAGGTGTTGGAGAGTTTAGAGGTGATATGAGGCTATGAGGAGGTAGTAGGAAGGTATAGCAAGGCTTGTGAGGAAGGAAATTAGATATTTTGTGTGAAAGAGGGGTACTAGAGCTCAGAGGAAGAAGAGGGAAGAGGGGTTGTCGTGCGCGGGGGGTTCAGCCAATGTGGGTAGGCTAGGGGGTAGGGCAGCGGCTAGGGGAAAGGAGAGGAGGAGGAGGAAGCTAGGGTCTTGGGTTTCATAAAGGAGGCCATTTTTTGAAAGGAGGAGGTAGAAGAAAATGAGTGAAAGTGAGGAAGGAATGGGAGAAAATTGATTTATGCAGGAATTTTATCTCCTCTCTCTGATTACCCAAGTGCAAACTATCTCTGTTTGCTATGAGATTTCTTCACGAGATAATACACGTCATTAAGAATCCAACGAATCAAGTTTTGTCGAATTCCGAGTTCATTTGTCCTTCCATTTTAATTTTCTCTCTAGCTCAAATTAGCTTCAAAAATGTAATTATAGCGTACCTTTTCGTCTTGCATGCCAACAAGCTAACTCCAAACATTTTGAAACTTTGGATTCTTCCATTATTTGACGACACGAATCCCCAAAAAAAGCAAAATTGAATTCTGAGATCGTCTCAATAATGTTCCTTTGTAAACTGATTGACAGTTTCTAAGCAAATGTGTCTGCCTCTCATAGCCACATGCTAACTCCTTATCCAACAAAATTGGTCTCGCCGAATTCTGAGGTCGCTGTCAAAATTTCACTTTTTAAGGGCTATGTGATAATTTAAAAATCGAATTTTAAATACTTATGCATTTTTCGATAAAATAACATTAAAATAATTTTTAAATTGGTTGTGAAATTCCGGGTTGTTACAGTAAGGGCGACCATCCGTAATTTCATATTAGATGAGCATCAAATACATCGATTGGATATATAATTTTTTTCTGTCTTACCTGAAGAGGATTGACATAGTTAATCGTTTCTAATATAAACTATGGTGGCCAAGGACTATATTCTGAAAAAAGTACAAAATAATACACGTACAACAGATCATAGAATTAGATCACATAGAGTCATAAACAGCGGAATCATAACAATATATGTGTACATACTCAAATGGTACGCTTGGCTATTTATAAATACAACGAGTCGGAAAAATACATAAACTAACTCAAACATTCTAACACAAAACTCAAGACATAGCTACGGATGGATATAGACAAAATTACACGATGCAAGCCTAAAACCACAGATTTACTTAAAATAACCCGGTCTGACCCAAGCAATAAATGCACGGGTCGGTCTAGCTGAAACGTTGATTAGATGATAATGAAAAAAATTAAACAAGGTAAAATTCTTCTTATGTAGTGAAGAGTAAGTTGATATATCATATAGAATATAGGGTCAGATGGACAAATATCGAGTTAACGAAAGGAAATTAACTGTAATCAGCAAGCGTTAGCTTTAAGCTAAACATGTGCATCATCTTTTAAAATCCCAAAGGTCATCAAACAAATGCTCAAAAAATATCACCAATATACTCCAAAATCTCCACAATAAACTCATAAGAGTTCAAACAGCACAAAGATTTTAAAATTTTAAATCCACAAATTAGCCATGAGGCTATAATACAAATTCATCATCACATGCCACCAAAAATGAATCCAAAGCATCATCAACACCAAAATCACCAAAACTACAAAATTAATCCAAAACATCAAATTATTACATGTTTTTCAACTAATAAGCTCCCCTGAGCTTATGCCAAGTACTACACACGTATTCAGGCGCATGTCACTATGACCCCTCCGGTCGAGTGTATCTTGACCCTCCCGGTCAAATGAACACGCATATAAGGCTCCTCCCGAGCCTGGCTTCCCCCAAAAGCGAGTACTGGCACAACAACAAACAGTAGAGAATGTGCCACTGTCTACCCAATAATAACTCGAGAAGTGAGAACAATACATCCTATACTTCATGTTTCACTAATCGATTTACTATAAGCCAGCCTATTTCACATTGAGAGATAACAAATTTCTTCGATCAACGAGTCAGGAATTAAACCATATAATTAATCTATGTGTCTCATACCACGCAATTAATCACATTGTTTAAATAATGTTCCCTCTTTCTCAAAGTGTGCAAAAACGTGTAACTTTATATAAGGAAAATAATTGGTTTTGAGAAATCGAGATTATAAATCGAATGAGAAAACGAACGGATTATTTCTTTGAAATTTTCTATCTTTTAAAAAAATATAATAGTATATTGCCTTGAAACATATTTTTTTCTTTTTAATAAATATAAAAAACAATTGTCTCAAGGCTAAGTTTGTATAAATATAGTGAGAAAAAATTGGTTTTAAAATCACTTTATGAACATGTGCATAGTGCAGAAAGCAACACGGAAATATACAATAATCCCAACCAAACACATACAATATAAACTTCAGAATCATAATAAACTTAAAACATGAAAAATATAGCCTTAAGGTTCTCAAAACTTCAGGAATTTTTGTATTTCGATCAATAACATGAAAGTTACGGTCAAAATATTTTTCAACCAAAACATATATATTCAGTCAATCAATGACAGACCAGCGAGAAAACATCAAATTTTCACCATATAAACTTCGAAATTTCACAAAATTTAACAAATGAAATTATAGCCTACATTCAAAGCTTTCCAAAACTTCAAAATTTTCTAAATTCCGATCAGTAACATGAAAGTTATGACCGAAATGTTTTCAGACAAAACATATACATTCAGTCTACCAGCGATAGACCCGTGAGAAAACATCAAATTTTCATCATATAAACTTTGAAATTTCACAAAACTCAACAAATGAATGTTGTAACCTACATTACAAGCTTTCCAAAACATCAAAAATTTCTAAATTTCGATCAGTAATGTGAAAGTTATGATCAAAATATTTTTCAGTGAAAACATATATATTCGGTCTATCAGCGACATATCAGCTAGAAAACATCGAATTTTCATCATATAAACTCTGATATTTCACAAAACTCAACAAATGAAAGTTGTAGCCTACATTCTACACTTGACAAAACTTCAATAATTTCTAAATTCCAATCAATTATGTGGAAGTTATGATCGAAACACTTTTCAGTCAAAACATATATATTCGGTCTATAAGCGACAGACCAACGAGAAAACATCGAATTTTCATCATATAAACTTCTAAATTTCACAAAACTCAACAAATGAAAGTTGTAGCCTACATTCCAAGATTTCCAAAACTTAAAAAAATGATTAGGAACATGAGATTTATGATCAACATACTTTTCTGTCAAAACGTACATATTCGGTCTATCATCGACAGACCAACGAGAAAACATCGAATTCTCATCATATAAACTTCGAAATTTCACAAAACTCAACAAATAAAAGTTGTAGCCTATGTTCCAAGCTTTCTAAAACTTCAAATTTTTCTAATTTGCTGTTAGTAATGTGGAAGTTATGATCGAAACTGTAACGACTTGGCATTTTGCCCGTTCCAAATCGGTAATTAAACCAATTTGAAACGATCAAAATGACATATTGTTATTGGCTTACACGGTTTAAACAAAATCAATACAAAATCACATAGGGAAAAATTGCAGCGGAATAAAATTTATATAAAATTATCAGAGTTATACAATATTTACAGCGGAAGATAAATATATTTGTACATAAATTTTGGACGGATAATACTTTACACTTTGTTGTCGGCTTAGCGTGCACGTGTGCGTCTTCACGTCTTTGCGTCCTCTCTTGTTTTGCGAGCTAATATCTATAACCTGGAACACTTAGGGCCTGACCTGAGTGTCCCATGCAAAATACAAAAACACCCGAGTCAGGCCCTAAGTGTTCCAGGTTATAGATATCAGCTCGCAAAACAAGAGAGGACGCAAAGACGCACACGCGCACGTTAAGCTAACAACAAAGTGTAAAGTGTTATCCATCCAAAATTTATGTACAAATTTATTTATCTTCCACCGTAAATATTGTACAACTCTGATAATTTTATACGAAATTTTATTCCACTGCCATTTTTGCACTATGTGATTTTGTATTGATTCTGTTTAAACCATGTAAGCCAATAACAATCTGTCGTTTTGATCGTTTCGAATTGGTTTAATTACCGATTTGGAATGGGCAAAATTTTTGGTCATTACAATTGGTATCAGAGCTTTGGTTCATGCAAAGCTTGGCTTATTCGGTTTAAAAACTCATTAGAGATAAGGTAGAAATACCTTAGAATGAGCAAAATTGATACTAGAATCAGCAGAATTCGAAGGAAAGAAAATTTTTGAAAAGGATTTTGTGAAATAGAATATTTTAAAGAAAATATTTTCGAAAATAAAGAGCTTTTGTTGTACGGATTTACAAAATAAATCGTCAAGTGTTTGAAATTCTCCAAGAAAATAAAGGTGAAAGATGAACCGATTTTCCCAGAGTTTTGAAATCTTCTAATACATTATTTTGTAGAGAAAGAAAAGAAATATTTCGAGACTAAAACGAAAATTTCATAATAATTGAAATGAAAGACTTCTGAAACCCATAGGTGAACGATGTATCTATGAACGGTGATTAATTCGAGAACTGTTATTCGAAAGGGATTTCACCAATCAAAGCAAGGACTAAAGTACGGGAAAATTTAAAAACTTGGTAAAGTTGAATCTGGACGAAGTTGAAATTTGACGGTACTCGATTTGAGGAACGATGGTGGAAATATGAGCTGAATTAGAAATGGAATTGATTTGGATCAGATTGAAATTGGTATAAATTATTTTTAGTGCCTAAAATTTATTTTAAGGAGTCTTGTTCTACCAATTATTACACAAATTACTTCTCAAATTTATTCATACCTAGTTTTCTACTTTGTCTGAAGTACTTATATTTTCATAATATTTAACCATGCCTTAATTATTTTTAAATTGTATTTAGTTCTATTTTTTTTCTCACTATTTGTATGTAACCATTTTTTGGCATTTAGAACCTTTTTACTTGACTATTTTACATTAAAACTATTTGCATTTAGCTTTCATATACTATATTCTTTGTAATAATGCTAACATTCCAAATTTGATTTAATTACTTGTATTTATTGTATTCCATCTTATTTAACCCATTTATTTATTCAAATTTATAAACTATTTTATTTTTATTCAAATTAATTTGACTATTTTATTTAAACTACTTTTCTTAAATTACCTCGTACTTGACTATTTTATTCGGTTCTACCTTATTTTACTTGACTTGGTTTATTCCAACTTACGTTACTTTAACTTTACTACTTTACTGTTTTACCTACGTTATCTTTTACTTAACTATTCTATTCGGTTTACAATATGTGAGGTTTTATCTATCTTTTGCTTGAAACTATTTAACCGAACTTATTTTGAAAATATATAAATTTCGATTCGAGAAATTTTGGTGTATAAATTGAGTTCGAAGACTCGATCGTCTAACAAATGCATAACATGTAAATCCGAATCAAATATGATGTTTTGATGACAAATTTGAGTTGAGAACATTGATTTGGATTTGAAATGATATATGACATCGAATCGGTATAAGAATCAGAAATGATTTTTGGAACTGAATGAAAATTTCCAAGATATTGATTTGAAGTTTTCGAAACTTATATGAAATATAAGGAAGCGATTAGTATGGAAACTGTTATTTGAAGGTAATTGACTTGAAAGGAAATTTTAGACAAAAGGAAGGTATACAAGGATGATGAGTTTGAAAACATGATTTGGAAATCTTATGAAATAGACACTTATATAAGTGCGATATATCACAACGTGAAATGAAGTACTATGTATATAGTATCCTATGTTTTCAAATTAAGATAAGGGAAGTACCTTCTTACGAATAATGAATCTACTTAGGTATTTCATGTGATGATTGGGTTGTTCGGACTTAAAAATTTGTATGTTCCCTTCGACTGCATAATGAAATTCGCAGGGCTGGGAGCGCCTACGACGATAGATGTTTCCTGGGAGATATAGGCGAAACTATTGTGCCTGCTGCGATTTATGATCGATTTGTGATGGTGTAATCCGCAGGGCTGGGAGTGCCTACGGGTACGGATGTTTCCTGGGGGATCCAGGCGTAACCATTATGTATCTACGGTCCAACTTGAGATATAGGGCGTAAGGTGGCAGTGATTGCCTAACCAGTTGCATTCTCTGGGTTTCTCAGGTTTTTTTTTTAAGATGCCTTCTGTTGATTTGCTCATGATGAAATTTGCAAGGAAGCGACTTCCTATGGGTGTGAATGTTTCCTGGGGGATCCAGACGTAACCATTGTGAATCTGCGATTCGTGAAGTAGTTTTAACAATTGGCATCGGTTGGAACTTCCAATATCTATTTTTCAAAAAATTTAAAGTATTTTCACTGGGAGTTGAAACAAGTATATATTTAGTACTTAGGGAATTTTAGACATGCATCGGTACCACGTATGGCTAAATTTCTTCAAGAACAGAGGTAGACTTGTTAGACTTCGAGTTATCAAGTATTTTCAAACTATAAATAACAATCAACAACTCAAACTTAGAATTAATACAACCTCAACTTAATGAATCAAGGAAGAGGATTTTTAAATTGCTTCTAAGTCCAGACCCTTGAAATTACACGCAGAAATTTTCCACTTTACTATGCCTAACTTTGAAAATCAAAGTTTGAAATTAATCAAGTTGTATATAAATTTTATAATCGAACCAAGGATAATACTATACGTAAACCCGTTGTTGAGTGTAAATAAATAACCGACGTGAATATATAAATAAAAATCAAAGGTCATTTAAGGAATTAGAAGGTAATTTTGATAATACTAACTTAAGTTAAGAAATTGCATAGAAGGTAATTTGGATTATGACAAATGTTTTAAGTGGGGGAGAAAGCAAATCTTTGCCATTTGAAATAGCATGAATAAATCGAATAAGAATTTCTGAATATATAATCAGTTATAATGCATTGAAAATAAATTTTGGATTAAAATATTCGAGTACTGCATCACTGAACTGCTGATATTTGTATCTGTGACTTTCCTATCTTGGCCTAGGATAGTTATATCATTTAGATTCGAGTCGTTGTCCTTATGTAATTCCATTCATTTCCTCGTATCTTATGAATTCGTCCAAGAATTTTCGAATCATTATACATTTTGACAAAGAACCTCTGTCTTGAGCACATGGAACTTGATTTGGTCCATGTATGTATTTCCTTTTGTACCACTTGTCGAACGGAACCAAGTGTGAATTCAAACTAGATAACTTTGATTGTCCAAGATATTATGTTAATTGAACCTTAACAAATGAGTTTTTCAAAATAATTGGAAGTGTTTGAAATATAGAATCCAACTTAGGCAAGAAAATTGGATATTTTGAGGATTTGGTTCCAGAAATTTTGAAATATTTTATCAGTACTAGTTTGAATATACGCATAATTAGAGTGGCGTAGCGGAAGCGTGATGGTATTTTTAAGAAATGTTTCAAGAACAATGTAACCTTTACAAACAAGGTTTGACAATTTGAAATTTTCACTTCCAATTTATTGAATTGATTTTCGAGTATTGAGCTGAATTGGTTTGCAAATTATTTTGGATATAATGAATAGTTACAAATTGTTTTATGAACTAAGAAAATTTCGACGACTAGAATCCCAATATTTCGAAAATGTTTAGAAAACAACATGTATTTGTAAATTTTGATTGCAAAATAATTTACGACTTCAGGATATGAGATGATTTAGTTTGTTCGAGTAACCCGTGACAAAACTGAGTTGTGACTGGATAGTGTACAATGGGTGGTACTCAGTAGCCGTCATGTGGAAGAATTTCTTGAACTAATAATACTTAAGTTGATTCGAACTTATTATGAAATGTTTGTAATTTTGGAAGAGAATTTAGAATTGAAATCCCGAGGTAAAGTATGATTATATATGAAAGAAATATATAGTACTTCAATGGTTTGAAATAAAAATCGGATTCTAAGTTTGGAGAAATCACTTTGAGGCTTTCAAATGTTTTGAAATTTATAAATACAACAAAATCTATATAGTATTTTAATTTAACTCATCTAAATTATTCATTTTACTTAACTAAACAATTATATTTTGTGGTTGTACCTATGATTTATCCATTTCAAGTTCTTTTACTTACATTATTATAACCTTATCTATCTTCTGCCAAGTTTCTAAAAATTGCTTATATTTAATCATTTTGTTGTAGCTTTTAAAGCTATCTTACCTTGAACTCTTTGGATTTTATTAAATCTACTTTTTTATTTCAAAATAACTTTATCATTTTAAACTACTTCCACCTAAATTATCTTGTACTTTGAACATAGTCTTCTTGTACACTATATAGAAAATTTCCTTATATAGTTTATATAATGGTTTAAGTTTTGATTTGATAATAGTTGATATAAGAAGTTTCCCAATTTAGTTGTATGATAAAAATTTGTTAATCCATTAAGACCCTTTCTATAAATTTCAAGCTTATAAGAATTGTGAATATTTTGATTTGATAACTTTTATATATATTTGGTTTTAATAAATTCTATAAGTAAGATTTGTTTTACTTAAGTATAAATTCTACAACTTCCGTTTTCGAGGACGAAAAGTTTTAAGTGGGGAAGGCTGTAAAGAACCAGAATTTTTGACATTTGAAATGTAAATTTATTTAGAATTTATAGTGGGGTTGATATAGAATTTGAAATTTCAATTATTTGGAACATAGTTGAATACATTCATATTTGGATTTCATGTTGGAGTTTGGACTTTAAATTTTGTTTTGAATATATTTTAAATAAACTTATTAAGGATTATTATTTTGAAAATTTAATTTTAATATAAATATTTGTTGAAATTTAAAAGTTTGAATTTTGTTAAACTATCTATGGTTTTATTTGTGTTTATTTATTTTCTGTTTCTATTTGTGCTATATTTAACAAATTTATATAATATTTCAGTTTTTTATTTTGTATTTAGTTATTCAGTTCTATTTTCTCTTGACTATTTGTACTTAACTATTTTACTGCAAATATAGTATTTGAATTTTTTTTCAACCCTTTATCTTGTACTAAGGTTATATTTTAGCCTTGGAATTATTGATTTAAACTATAAAGTTGTGAATTAAACAAGATATGATTCATCGTTGGAAAATGTAATCTCAAATTATAAGTTGACATTTTAATTTAAGATAGTTAATTGATTTATTGGAATATAACGTTGAGTCTAAATTTATGTTAAAGCAGCATTATTTGTAACACGGTAGAAAGAAATCAATTGTGAAGTGGAATTCATGTACATTGCGTTCACATTTGATTTAGTTTTGCTGGAAAAAAAAGATGCATAAACAATGTTGTCTGTATACTTTGTTTCAACCATGTTCCGACTAAAATGTTCGTTCAACTTACCCTTGTTCAGCCAACCGTCTTCAGCAATGTTCAGCCCACCATTTGAATCCAAAACTATGTCTGGTATATATTTGCAAAGATTTGGGCGGTGGAAATCAGGTATCACTTGGCCTTGCTGCTTTGATTGTTGTTACATGTGTTGTCACTCTTCTGTTTGTTGTTTCCTCCGTTAGTATTATAAAACACGGTACCTTTCTCTCTGTGGTTCACAACTTTCTTCCTCCTTTATGCTGTAACCGCTGATTTGTGTGCATTCTCCACCAAAATCAATTTCATCCCCAAATCAATTTGCAAAATAACCGAGTTTATTTCGTGCACTCTGGCCATGTACTGCTTCGCAGTTGTTCACGTTTCTGCCACTGGCTAACCTCCACCTGAACCCGCACCTGACTCCCTCCGCTCCAACAAGTGCCAGCCAAAGAAACCGAAGCCCAGTTCGTACCGTTGGAACTTGCTGCAGCCCTGCCCTGGGCCCACAAGCTCGCTGCCAACATCATTTCTGAAACCACCTGGTGCCTGACCGCCAAAACAGAGACCATTCTCCGATGGATTAGAGTGTCGGAGCTCACCGGAGTTGCTGCTTTTCTTTCCAGTGTTGTTCCACCATTCAAACAGCACTGTTTCCAACCTCGCTCCTCTGTCATCGACCGAAAGTAAGTATATGCTTACGATTAAATTTATTTTCAAGTTTCTAACATCGGTTTCACTAAACATGATTAGTTTAATGATTTGTTTACGCTGTTTGCCATAGCATTCCGTCATTTTGTTGTTGGGATTTGTTATGCATATTGGCTTGTTATTGTTATGTTGTGGTCACTGTGAAACTGTCTGGTTTTCGAATCTCGCCACTCACCCTTATTCATACAACTGAAGATAACATATAAACTAGCTGCAGCATGCATGAACTCCGGTTTGGTACATATTAAAGTTAAGGAACATATATGTGTTAACTGGTTGTAAGCAAAGTGTCATATCTTGCATTTAACCTCTATAGTGCAGCAGTGTTGTGTATAGTCACAGCATATATATACACTCAATATTTGCATTGCTTTGTCCGCATTTTTGTTTCTATATCTCTTTCTTGTTGAAATTTTTATACAGGGGGTATCTCCAAGATTTATCATGTACTGTTGTCATTATCTTGTTTAAACCTTGGACATATATTTTCTCCACTATGGGTACCACTCACTTGACCACTATACCTAGACTAATTGTGTTGCGGTAGCACCCTCTTGCATAAGCTTGGCCTTACATCCCTGCATGCCACCTAGTTCCAGCTTATGTATGTACAAAATAGCGCATGCGAGCACTTCATGCATGCTGCGCCAGTTGCACCATTTTTGCAATAATTAAGGTATTAACCATTTTATTTTACTGGCTTTGGTATTCAGTAAGTATGACCATCTTATGTTTTGTCAATAGTTGAAATATTTCACCCTGAATATGCATATTAAGTTAGGCAACACAGTAAAACTTTTAGGAAAACCACCTTGCATGTTCTAATTTCTTGTCTATATGGTGCTTCTTGGTATGCAACATGGGTCTGCTTAATTTCTTTTGCATGCATTATAATATATTGTGTTCTGTTGAGTTCCATTTAGATGCTTGGACTATATATGTAACAACCCGAATTCTAATAACATGTTGAAACTAGAAATCAGGGTATAATTAAATTTTAAAATGCGAACCATGGGAAATGGGTTGCGCCATTGTGCTCGTCTCGAAATTCTTCTTGGAAACGAGTCCGAGTTTGCGAGAATCGGAGTTCGTATGAGGGAGATATGACCCTCTGAAGTTTCACGATTTTTCAGAATAAAAAACAGCCCGAAATTCGAATTCGAAATTCAAATTCAAACCCCAGAACAGGCTGGGCGGGAAAATTCCCGCCTAGGGATCAGGTCGACCTGGGTGTCGACCATAGTGTCGACCTCCCAAGGACCAGGTCGACCATAGTGTCGACCTGGGGGTCGACCTGCCTCCCGAGCCCACTTCCTGAACCTGATGCATTCTAATGTATTTGACCTCGTTTTCTATCAAGATTCGTCTTCCTAATCCTATACAAACTCACCCCTAGCCTCATTCTCTCCACACCATTTCATTCTGTCCTTATGCTGCTTCTGAAATAATTAACTTAAAGAGAGAATGGCTACTTCTTCTTCGTCAAGACAACATATAGGAATTGCAAATTGGGGGCTTTCAACTAGAACAAGACTAAACAAATAGAGATTCAACAACTGCAACAACCGTTTCTAGAATCAAATCTCTGCACTCTAATTCTCGATCTGCGCTCTGTAAGTTCTAGTTACTTTGAGAATGAAACTTGTTAAATTTGATATGGACATGGAATAAAATGAAATTGGACCTAAGCTTGATTATCTATTTGGATCTGTTCTTGTCTCTTCTTGAATCTATGATTTTGGGATTATTTCTTATCGACTGAATCATGCCCATTCATGTTATTGGACCTAGTTTATTATTCAAACGCTAGATTGTAACATAAATTCTTGGATCTTGACTTGTGGACATAAGGTTTTGCCTATGCCTATGACTATGACGATGAACATAAGACTATGCCTATGCCTATGACTAAGAACATAAGACTATGCCTATGACTGTGAACATAAGACTATGCCTATGCCTATGACTGTGAACATAAGACTATGCCTATGACTATGACGATGACAATTGTGGCTAATCACCTATGACTCTTGACTTTGAGAATTATTACCTATGATTATGAACATAAGGCTATTATCTATGACCATGACTTTGAAACTATTATTGTTAATTGCCTATGACTATTTGCCTAGAACTATTTTTGATAATTATCCATGATTATTGTGATGAGTCGCTTATGATTCATAACTATGAGATTTCTACCTATGACTACTGGGGTTAATTGCCTAAGACTATTATAGTTGATTGTTCATGCCTATAACACTATAATTGAAAACCATGTTGTGCATCGAATTGGCATTTTGTTGGATCGCATACCTAGGGTGTGACTTGCTTAGTCTATTCGCTATTATGTACACCAAAACCATTGGATCCATTATCCATGTATTTGGCTTGCTTTTGCATGCCTATTTTTTATGTCAGCGTTTACCACGACTATCGCCTTATCTTGCTAGATTTGAATTTCTATATGCCAGTAATGTTGTAACCAATTATCTCAAGTTATGTCATGCTAGTCTTGTAACCCCTTCTATTGCTTTATGTTTGTCCCTTTTGCCTATCATAGTTTTATTCCCTTTATTCTAAGATTTGGATTTATTTGTAGTATGGTTCGATTCACGTTTACGTGCGATGGGAATACGATTTGGGTAGAATAGGCAAAACATGAATTGGTTATGAACATGAATTATGAACTTGATAAAAGGCAAAACTTGAAACATGAACGCTGTTATAACCTGAACCTGGATATGGACATGAAACTCGCCATGAAAATTGGCACGAACTTGACGTAAAACTTGAACATGGACGTGACACTTAGAATGAACTTGAAAATGGCCAAGTCGAGGTTGGGTTGAGTTTGCAGTGTAATTCTGCCCGGAACCGCCCAGCAAATCCAGTTACTGCAAACAATAGGATCCAATATGGGTAGTTGGTCATATCGCACTTGAAAACCCAAGGTCAGACTGAGTTGTGGTGTAATTCTGCCCGAAACCGCCCAGCATATCCAGTGACCACAACAACAGGTCTAATGTGAGAGGTTGGGGTGCATTAATGAATTAATGCCACATGATAGGGTTAAGTCATGAACCGCTTGAATATACTTAACCAATTTGACACGATGATTTGATAGGGTTAATTCATGAACCGCTTGAATATACTTAACCAATTTGACACGATGATTTGATAGGGTTAAGTCATGAACCGCTTGAATATACTTAACCAATTTAACATGATGATTTGATAGGGTTAACCGCTTGAATATACTTAACCAATTTGACACGATGATTTGATAGGGTTAAGTCATGAACCTCTTGAATATACTTAACCAATTTGACACGATGATTTGATAGGGTTAAGTCATGAACCGCTTGAATATACTTATCCAATTTGACACGATGATTTGATAGGGTTAACCGCTTGAATATACTTAACCAATTTGACACGATGATTTGATAGGGTTAAGTCATGAACCGCTTGAATATACTTAACCAACTTGACACATGATTCGTAGGGCTAAGTCATGAACTTGAACGACAACACTTAGCCAATTTGACATGACACGTAGGCGGGTTAAGTCACGAACTTGAATGACAACACTTAACCAACTTGACATGCTAGACTGATGGGGTTAAGTCTCGAATTTAAATGACAACACTTAACCTACTGGACGGAAACCCTAGTTATGCGGTCCTTTTCAGCAGTAACCCACTAGATGTATCACGGTACCCTGGAACTAGGCAGGGTGGGGCACGATTACTGGGCTGATTGTAAGCGACCAGAACGACGGCTGAGTTGGTGCGCCATTGTAGGTTCAGGCAGACTATGGTCGTGCACGTAGTCCGGAGTTGAAAAGCAGGCATTGGGCACCGATAGATTTACATTGTGCGTGCTTGATTTGTGTTGGTGGTTGGCACCCTAGGGCTTGATACACCCTATGGTGGACCTAGCACAGGTGACTACATTTCGTGATTGGGACGTATGACACAGACACATGAACGAGCTAGGACTTGTAGGGAGCCGATCGATTAATAAATCGTACGTGGAAAAAGAGTGTTGTTCGTTAGGTAGCATAATCCCTAGTGGTCCTAGGTGGCATAAACCCTAATCGAATCTAGAAAACGTTCAATAGGTAGCATAATCCCTAGTGGTCCTTGGTGGCATAAATCCTAGTTGAACACGTGATAGTTCATGATAAGGAAACCTAGCCAGAACAAGGGTGGCAGTCCAAACGATTTCAAGAATAGTGGCACTACGTTAAAGTAGTATAGAAACACGTGATGAAACCCGTACGATATACGGCAAGGGACTGTACGTATACATAGAAAGGATGATATGGGTTGGGGGTACTAGTACAGTTGGTGCAGAGAATGTTAAACATGCGATGTTATACGTAGTCTATCTGGTTAGTATAGTTTATCTTGATACTGTAGTTTATCTGGTTAGTATAATTTATCTTGTCATCTTAGTTTAACTTGCCTATCTTGTCATCATCCTTATGTTTACTTTCAGTTTATACATGTCATGTTATCTTTACTTGTTTCTATGCTGAAAGTCACTAGGACTTACCAGTCTTTATGACTGACCCGTTTTCTTTTGCCTCTTTTTCTTTCGTTTCCCCCCCAGGTTCTCAGGGAGGAAAACACAACTACTTAGTTTGGACCCCTTTCTGCTTCAAGATCATCATATATGGCTTGGACCTTTCTTCGCTATGGCTGCTTTACTGTTTTACTTGGGGAATGATTTATGACAATGGTTTTATGCTTCTTTACTATTGCAAGACAGATTTCGATGTAATGGATTTAATGGCATTTTGATGTAAAAAGGCTTTAGACCTTTCTAGATTTTAAAGAAATGAAATTTGGTTCTTCTTCCGCTGTTTTATATGTTTTGTCTTGTAATATTTCTGTGTATGCTTACCTAGATAATGCTCCACCAAATCTAGTGCATTCCCTTTGTGAGTGACCCTAGCGGAGGATGGGGTGTTACATTTGGTATCAGAGCAGAAGGTTACCAGACTGGGCAAAAGTTTTTAAAACCTTTTGAAATTATTTTCAAAACCATTTACAAAGAAGCATTTTTCAAGAAAAGTTTTTTGTTTAAAGGCTATTCCCCAAAGGCCATCAGGATTATCTTTTGTTTCCTTGTTTGAATCCCTTTCTTTCCTCCATCTGTAGTCACATTAGTTCCATCTGCGACTAATCTTATTTCAAGCTTTGTAGAGTTGTCGTGCGATGGAGGTAGCCTTCGAGAAACTTGTAAAAAAACTATACAAGGATAGTAAGAACAGGGATAAAGAACACAAGCCTAAGGATGAAAAACTTGCTAATATGGCTTAATCCACGAAGGAGGAAAAGGTGAAAGGAAAGAGGCCAAGTGAAAGAATAATAAAAACCCATGACAAGAGAGAATATCTTTAGTATGGTAAAAAGGGACATGTAGTTAAGTATTATAGGAGAAGGACAAGGGCAAACGACAAGATCGTCGAGAGGGCAATTGTATGCTCTCACTACTAGCGTACCGAAGAAAGGTGGAATGTTTCTGTTAAAGGTTTAGCTTTCTTTTCTATCATCCCGTTAGAACTTTGTTTTTGAACATCGCATCCTTTTAATTCTGCTTCGATAGTTGAGTCTCTGCACCTTAGTACTAGCGTAGTAGAGGATCCCGTTTTTGTCTCAAATCCTGTTGAGGAATCGGCTCATTTATTCATGACTTTTTTGGATTTGAGGATGTCTATGCTAAGTGTTGAGTTTAGAAGTAATGCTTATGTTTTTGGGCTATGGGTTGATTCTAGGAATGGAGTGGTTATCCAGTAAGGGTGCCATTCTTGAGTATGAAAAGAGGGTAGTTAGATTCTTGACTTGCCTTGGTAATGCCCTCGAAGTCTAGTGTAACCCTTAGGGTTCTGCCATGCTTAGTTACCTAGAATCTCTTGATACATCTATTGATCCCGAGTAGTGTTCGCCACTAAGGCGGATGGTTCATCTCGCTTATGCATGAATTATATAAAATCACCTTAGTAAGTACACTTGGCAACATGGTTGGCATTTGTTTATGTGGAATACCTTCTAGTAAGTGAACGAGATCCGAGATTCACTAATGAATCTTGGAGAGCTTGCATGAAACCATGAGTACGCAGTTATGTTTGAGCCGAGTATACTAGAAGGAGGATAAGGGAAAATGGGACGAGAGACAACAGTGAAATGAGTTCCAACTCATATTTTGGAAACAAGAGTTAAGAAGCTAATAAATTATGAAGTTAAAGGCGGACAAAGCACAATAGGGTTAAGCTCAAGGAAATGCGACTTAGAAGATTGAAGACTAGATACGCGTATCATATCTCTTTTTAACAGTATATCCTTGATCCCTCTTTTCCTGTAGAGCTTATTTGCATGCTATCTTTCAAGTATATCCTCTCGGTCCTATTCTCAATCCCATTTCTGTTAGAAACCCCATAGGGAGCATGACTCGTCTGTTAGTAATACATTTTGGGGCTTGAGGGTATCCGTTGGGTTGACTAAACTCTTTGAGTTTTATAAGATACGAGTTGGTTTTAGGAAGGGATTTACTTGTGACCTAAAAGAAGTCCATCATGCATAGTTTCCTAGAATCATATATATTGGTTGGGATGAGTAATTCTTTGAGTGTCAGCCTGATGTTGATTTCGGTCTTCGGGGCTGGTGCTTAGGGAGTTCTTCTCCTAATCAGTATATATGTGACGTAGATTTCCAGCTTTGACATTGCCTAATGGGCACAAAGTTTTTACTTGCTTCTATCATTCGACTATATCTTTAGGTAGGAACAATTGCGTGTAAACATGTGTTTGAGACATGTTATGATTGATGGTTGCAAGTGGCTGCTAGTGGTTGCTCATGATTGTATAACACACATTAGGCACTAGATCGGCTCAGACACATTTCCATATTGCATATGCATGAGTGTTTATACTTGTTTATGGATGAAATTGGATGTGTTACCATATGGATGACGCATATGGATGGATGTTTGTGCACACATATAGTGTTTATGTGACTAGGACTATTTCATACATGTTGGACTCATTGCACTAAACATATTTTGCATTAAGAAGATTAATCAGGCCTGATCATTTGCATTAGACAAGGAACATACACACACACTTTCTGCATATGTTCATACAGCATTAGAAATCTCTTAAAGACAATGGATGCTTGTGATTGATGATTGAGTATATGGATGATTGGATGGTAGGACACATTCTTCTTAACTTGAAGATTTCGGGGACGAAATCCTTTAAGGAGGGGAGAATGTAACAACCCGAATTCTAATAACATGTTGAAACTAGAAATCAGGGTATAATTAAATTTTGAAATGAGAATCATGGGAAACGGGTTGCGCCATTGTGTTCGTCTCGAAATTCTGCTTGGAAATGAGTCCGAGTTTGCGAGAATCTGAGTCCGTATGAGGGAGATATGACCCTCTGAAGTTTCACGATTTTTCAGAATAAAAAACAGCCCGAAATTCGAATTCGAAATTCGAATTCAAACCCTAGAACAGGCTGTGCGGGAAAATTCCCGCCCAGGGATCAGGTCGACCTGGGGGTCGACCATAGTGTCGACCTCCCAGGGACCGGGTCTACTATAGTGTCGACCTGGGGGTCGACCTGCCTCCCGAGCCCACTTCCTGAACCTGATGCATTCTGATGTATTTGACCTCGTTTTCTGTCCAGATTCGTCTGCCTAATCCTATATAAACTCACCCCTAGCCTCATTCTCTCCACACCATTTCATTCTGTCCTTATGTTGCTTCTGAAATAATTAAATTAAACAGAGAATGGCTGCTTCTTCTTCGTCAAGACAACATCTAGGAATTGCAAATTGGGGGCTTTCAAATAGAAAAAGACTAAACAATTAGAGATTTAACAACCGCAACAACCGTTTCTAGAATCAAATCTCTGCACTCTAATTCTCAATCCGCGCTCTGTAAGTTCTAGTAACTTTGAGAATGAAACTTGTTAAATTTGATATGGACACGGAATAAAATGAAATTGGACCTAAGCTTGATTATCTATTTGGATCTGTTCTTGTCTCTTCTTGAATCTATGATTTTGGGATTATTTCTTATCGACTGAATCATGCCCATTCATGTTGTTGGACCTAGTTTATTATTCAAACGCTAGAATGTAACATAAATTCTTGGATCTTGACTTGTGGGCATAAGGTTTTGCCTATGCCTATGACTATGACGATGAACATAAGACTATGCCTATGACTAAGAACATAAGACTATGCCTATGACTGTGAACATAAGACTATGCCTATGCCTATGACTGTGAACATAAGACTATGCCTATGACTATGACGAGGACAATTATGGCTAATCACCTATGACTCTTGACTTTGAGAATTATTACCTATGATTATGAACATAAGGCTATTATCTATGACCATGACTTTGAAACTATTACTGTTAATTGCCTATGACTATTTGCCTAGAACTATTTTTGATAATTATCCATGATTATTGTGATGAGTCGTTTATGATTCATAACTATGAGATTTCTACCTATGACTACTGGGGTTAATTGCCTAAGACTATTATAGTTGATTGTTCATGCCTATAACACTATAATTGAAAACCATGTTGTGCATCGAATTGGCATTTTGTTGGATCGCATACCTAGGGTGTGACTTGCTTAGTTTATTCGCTATTATGTACACCAAAACCATTGGATCCATTATCCTTGTATTTGGCTTGCTTTTGCATGCCTATTCTTTTATGTCAGCGTTCACCACGACTATCGCCTTATCTTGCTAGATTTGAATTTCTATATGCCAGTAATGTTGTAACCAATTATCTCAAGTTATGTCATGCTAGTCTTGTAACCCCTTCTATTGCTTTATGCTCGTCTCTTTTGCCTATCATAGTTTTATTCCCTTTATTCTAAGATTTGGATTTATTTGTAGTATGATCGATTTACGTTTACGTGCGATGGGAATACGATTTGGGTAGAATAGGCAAAACATGAATTTTGAACTTGATAAAAGGCAAAACTTGAAACATGAACGCTATTATAACCTGAACCTGGATATGGACATGAAACTCGCCATGAAACTTGACACGAACTTGACATAAAACTTGAACATGGGCGTGACACTTAGAATGAACTTGAAAATGGCCAACTCGAGGTTGGGTTGAGTTTGCAGTGTAATTCTGCCCGGAACCGCCCAGCAAATCCAGTTACTGCAAACAATAGGATCCAATGTGGGTAGTTGGTCATATCGCACTTGAAAACCCAAGGTCAGACTGAGTTGTGGTGTAATTCTGCCCGAAACCGCCCAGCATATCCAGTGACCACAACAACAGGTCTAATGTGAGAGGTTGGAGGTGCATTAATGAATTAATGCCACATGATAGGGTTAAGTCATGAACCGCTTGAATATACTTAACCAATTTGACACGATGATTTGATAGGGTTAAGTCATGAACCGCTTGAATATACTTAACCAATTTGACACGATGATTTGATAGGGTTAAGTCATGAAACGCTTGAATATAGTTAACCAATTTGACATGATGATTTGATAGGGTTAACCGCTTGAATATACTTAACCAATTTGACACGATGATTTGATAGGGTTAAGTCATGAACCGCTTGAATATACTTAACCAATTTGACACGATGATTTGATAGGGTTAAGTCATGAACCGCTTGAATATACTTAACCAATTTGACACGATGATTTGATAGGGTTAACCGCTTGAATATACTTAACCAATTTGACACGATGATTTGATAGGGTTAAGTCATGAACCGCTTGAATATACTTAACCAACTTGACACATGATTCGTAGGGCTAAGTCATGAACTTGAACGACAACAATTATCCAATTTGACATGACACGTAGGCGGGTTAAGTCACGAACTTGAATGAAAACACTTAACCAACTTGACATGCTAGACTGATGGGGTTAAGTCTCGAATTTAAATGACAACACTTAACCTACTGGACGGAAACCCTAGTTACGCGGTCCTTTTCAGCAGTAACCCACTAGATGTATCACGGTACCCTGGAACTAGGCAGGGTGGGGCACGATTACTGGGCTGATTGTAAGTGACCAGAACGGCGGCTGAGTTGGTGCGCCATTGTAGGTTCAGGCGGACTATGGTCGTGCACGTAGTCCGGAGTTGAAAAAGCAGGCATTGGGCACCGGTAGGTTTACACTGTGCGTGCTTGATTCGTGTCGGTGGTTGGCACCCTAGGGCTTGATACACCCTATGGTGGACCTAGCACAGGTGACTACATTTCGTGATTGGGCCATATGACATAGACAAATGAACGAGCTAGGACTTGTAGGGAGCCGATCGATTAATAAATCGTACGTGGAAAAAGAGTGTTGTTCGTTAGGTAGCATAATCCCTAATGGTCCTAGGTGGCATAAACCCTAATCGAATCTTGGAAACATTCAATAGGTAGCATAATCCCTAGTGGTCCTAGGTGGCATAAATCCTAGTTGAACACGCGATAGTTCATGATAAGGAAACCTAGCCAGAACAAGGGTGGCAGTCCAAACGATTTCAAGAATAGTGGCACTACGTTGAAGTAGTATAGAAACACGTGATGAAACTCGTACGATATACGACAAAGGACTGTACATATACATAGAAAGGATGATACGGGTTGGGGGTACTAGTACAGTTGGTGCAGAGAATGTTAAACATGTGATGCTATATGTAGTCTATCTGGTTAGCATAGTTTATCTTGTTACCGTAGTTTATCTGGTTAGTATAATTTATCTTGTCATCTTAGTTTAACTTGCCTATCTTGTCATCATCCTTATGTTTACTTTCAGTTTATACATGTCATGTTATCTTTACTTGTTTCTATGCTGAAAGTCACTAGGACTTACCAGCCTTTATGACTGACCCGTTTTCTTTCGCCTCTTTTTCTTCCGTTTCCCCCCCCCCCCTCCCCCAGGTTCTCAGGGAGGAAAACACTACTACTTAGTTTGGACCTCTTTCTGCTTTAAGATCATCATATATGGCTTGGACCTTTCTTGGCTATGGCTGCTTTACTGTTTTACTTGGGGAATGATTTATGACTATGGTTTTATGCTTCTTTACTATTGCAAGACAGATTTCGATGTAATGGATTTAATGGCATTTTGATGTAAAAAGGCTTTAGACCTTTCTAGATTTTAAAGCAATGAAATTTGGTTCTTCTTCCGCTGTTTTATATGTTCTGTCTTGTAATATTTCTGTGTATGCTTACCTAGATAATGCTCCACCAAAGCTTGTGCATTCCCTTTGTGAGTGACCCTAGCGGAGGATGGGGTGTTACAATATAAGACATGTAGCATTGTCAAGTTGGGCTTCCTGCTATGTAAATTAACTTCCTGACTAGTAAATTTAATACTTGTTTACTAAAAGACTTAGGCGGGCGCTATACTACTGAGTTTATTACTAAATTATCTTACATACATAGGCTGAAGGACTAGTGTACTTTCGCAATCATGTTTAAACCAGAAATGTATGCACTTACTTCCGGTGCATGGCCTTTTTCACGCATGGCATTTTGATATTTTAACTACCTTTTCTTAATTTATGTCATGTTACCTTGTCCAATTTGGACACATACACTTGCATTGGGCAATATACATGTAGCTTAGATTATTGGTACATTTATTTCCTTGCTTCCACAAATTTTGATTTCCACCTGGACCTTAAATTAGAGTGCTACTTTCATACAGGGATGCCTGCATATAAGTAGATCCTTACTGATATGAGGTTTCCTTTTTATGTCATGTAGAAAGGTAAGTATATGTGTTCCCTTCCCTGTATATATTGTCTGTCCGCAGCAAAATGGGAACCCATACCCTTGTGTGAACCATGCTGCCCTCATGATAAAAATCTTAAATCTCTATGATCAGTCACTTTAAACACGTATACATCCTCTCTCATATCTGTGCCTTGGAGCCTGCCGCTCTTTTTTTCTCACATTTCGGACGTGATGTTTCGAAACCAGCATGGTGTCATTCTATCTTTTGGTGTACGCGACTTCCGCGGTACCCTTTGTTTTTGCTGTCTTACTTTGGCCGTAGTATTAATTAACTTGATTAGCATACATGTACGCAGTTCACCGGTATACTCGAATTATTAATATTTTGATGGATTAAACTAATTATATTCAGTGTTTATTGAAATGTGCTAACTTGAAATAAGTTTAATCCTGACTCGGGTGTTTTGTATATTTTGCATGGGACACTCGGGTTAGGCCCCAAGTGTTCCAGGTTTAATGATATCAGCTCGCAAACTGGAGAGGACGTGGAGACATGAAGACGCTCGTGCGTGCTAGGATCAATAACAAAGTGTAAAATTTTATTCGTCAAAAATTTATGTACAAATTTACTTGTCTTCCACTGCAAATTTTGTAAACAACTCTGATATTTATATGAATTTTATTCCACTGCAAATTATTATACTCTGTGATTCTGTATTAATTTTGTTTAAACCGTATAAGCCAATAAAAACCTGTTGTTTTGAACATTCTGGGTTGGTTTAATTGCCGACTTAGAACGGGCAAAATGCCAGGTCGTTACAGAAACACTTTTCAGCCAAAACATATATATTCGGTCTATCAGCGATAGATCAGCGAGAAAACATCGAGTTTTCATCATATAAACTTCGAAATTTCACAAAACTCAACAAAGTAAAGTTGTAGCCTACATTCCAAAACTTTTTAAAAAAATCGATCAGTAACGTGAAAGTTATGATCAGAACACTTTTCAGTCAAAACATATATATTCGGTCTATCAACAACAGACCAGCGTGAAAACATCGAACTTTCATCATATAAACTTCGAAATTTCACAAAATTTAACAAATGAAAGTTATAGCCTACATTCCAAGCTTTTCAAAACTTCAAAATTTTCTGAATTCCGATCAGTAATGTGAAAGTTATGGTTGAAATTGTTATCATCCCAAATATGTGTACCCTATCTATCAATGACAGATCAGCGAGGAAATGTCAAATTTTCTCCATATAAATGCCATAATTAGACAAAACTCAAAACACGAAAGTTATATCCTAGGATTTCCAGAACTTCAGAAATTTTTAGATTTCGATTAGTAATGTGAAAGTTATGATCAAATCATTTTTCAGATCTGAAATTTGGCCTGAGACAAAACTTGAGTTTTACATAGAGAAAACTCAACAACAACAACCATAATTTACAAAAAAAACAATTTTCAGCTAGAGTGGGTGAGTTTTACCCACCTTTACAGCGGATAGATGGATTTTGCAATGAAGATTTGGAGAAGAAACTTGCTTTATGCTTCAAGAGAACCTGATTTTGCTTGTAAGAGAAGATACAATAACATGCAAAAACAAATTCTATGAAAGATCAACAATAATCAAGATTAGGTATTAAAAAAATTCCTAAATTTATGAGCGATTATCTTTAGAAATAGATTACAACTAATCTCTTCATGTTTTGATTAGAATTGGATCCTTTGAATACTTGGATTTAAGGATAATTTAACAAATTTCTTTTACTGTAGGTTTTGGACAAGGAAGAAGATGTTTTTTCCTTAGTTTCCTGAAAAATGAAACCTACGTAACCATATTAACTTAGGCTAACTGAGGAAGTAGAAGGAAATCAAGGGTCAAATGACTACTAACACACAATTAGGCTAAACTAGTGAGATTAGCACAATTTTGACCTTTATTTCCACGTATTCACAAGTTTTAAAGCTATAAATGATAAGTTTTACACCAAAACTATTTTAAAACGAACACAGAACAGAAGAAACAAGGGAGAGAGGACATTTCTATTCATTCATATGTGTGTTTATTTCTATTACATTGGCTCATTTATATATAGGCTTTGGAGCTGATGTTTAACTTATTACCATGATGTGAGACTAAACAGAAAACTAATAAAAGCATATTCACTCTTATATATATTACAACACTCCCCCTTGAATATGCGTCTTCAAAATCTTGAATGCTCTGCTAACTTGATGTTGTCCCTTTCAAAACATATATGATGATTGCTCCCCCATATTATTATCTTGCTTGATATATTAGTTCAGTCGATACAACTATTGTATGTTGCCTTCAAAACTCTATCAGGAAAACCCAGTGGGAAAAACCTTGAACGAGAAAAAGAGTACCACGTCTGACATTATGAATATCATATTAAAATGATATTCCTTAAAAGAGTATGATGCTTCAGGATCAAAACAATGGATCATTAACAACCTTTTAATGAAAAACCCTATGGGAAAAATCGTAAACAAAGAAAAAAAGTACAAATTTATTTCAGCTTTAGCTAACATGTTTTACAATGTTACCGTAAGGGTTGATACTTCAGGATCAAGATAATGTGTAACAACCTGGAAAATCGGAACCAATTTAAAATTTTCATTTTTAGTAACTTTAATGAATTTTGAATATTTAAAATGATTTATTTTAAATAATAACGACTAAAAATTTATTTAAATCGAAGTTAGAACGTATACATTTATTTTAATTATATAACAAGCCTGAAATGGAACGGTAGTTTGAAAATTCGATATCAAATTTCAAATGAATGTACAAGATTCAAAATAAATCGGATTTCAGTAAAACTGTAAATATTTGAATCTGTCTAATTATATCTTTCTAGCAAATGTGAAAAATTCAGATTTCATAACGGGAATAAAAAGTTATGACCAGTTTAAATTTTGAAATAGTCGCTATGGAATTTATATAATATACAGCCCTTAAAAATAGCCATTTTGCAAACGACCTCCGTTTTCAACGAAGCCACTTTTGTTGGATTCAGAATGTCAAATTATTGCTAGATTCCAATTTTCAGAATTAATATGTGAGCGTGGTGGATTTAAACGTGTTTGGTCAATTCTGTTTGAATTTAATCAACAGGAAAATGACCTTTTTCAAACGGTCTCCAAATTCGATGTAACGACCCAAGGACTTCCGGCCCTGAAAATCGACATAAATACCTTTACCGTAACTCATGTCGACCTTCCCAATACCGAAAACACTGGATTGTCATTAGAAAGAAATTAGAGGATGAGATAAGAAAGAAAGAAGTATTAGAATAGATGAAGAAGAAGAACCATCACTGAAACACCCCACCTCTGTTAAGGTCACTCACAAAGGGAATGCCTTAATTTTGGTGGAGGTTTATATGTAAAAGCCACAGATAAACTCAAGACAGATATAAATACACATATTTTAAACAGCGGAAACCAACAGACTTTTATTCATCAATACGTGTTCCAAAACAAAACATTTCATAATTGTCTCAAAATACTTCCATCATTACTACATCATAACTGTCTTGATTATTAAAGAAGCATAAAACATAAATAAAGTGACAAAAATCCCCATAGTGATATCCAAAGCCATAGTCCGAGCAAAAGAGACCCAAATCATACATCTACGTTCTTGGAGCTTGAACAGAGCCTGGCTGAGCTGAGCTGTTTCCTCCCTGTGGACCTAGGGGGGAAACGAAAGAAAAGAAGACGAAAAGAAAATAGGGTCAGACATAAAGCCTGATGTAACAACCCGAAAATCTGGGCCAGTTTAAAATTTTTATTTTGGCAATTTTAGCGAATTTTGAATATTTAAAATAGATAATTTTAAATAATATCGACGAGAAATTTGTTTTGAATATAATTCGAACGTATATATTATATACGTCGTCGTTAGGATATATATATTTATATATAATTATAAATAGAATTGAAAATGGCGCGGTAGTTCGATAATTCGATTTCAAACTTCAATTGAATGTACCGGGTGCAAAACAATCCGGATTTTAGTGAAACCAAAAACATTAGGATCTAGTTGATAATATCTTTCCAACGAATCCAACAAATCAAAATTTCATAGCGGGAATCAAAAGATATGTCCAGTTGAAATTTCTGAATAGTCGCTATGGAATTCAGGCCCTTAAAAATAGGAATTTTGCAAATGACCTCGGATTTCGACGAAACCACTTTTGTTGGGTCCGTGATGTAAAGTTATTGCTAGATTCCAAATTTCATAATTTTTCGAATCAATATGTGAGCGTGGCAAAGAAAAACGCGTTTGACCAGTTTCAGTTGAATTTAATCGACTGGAAATTGGCCATTTTTCAAACGGTCTCAGAATTCGACGAAATTAGCTTTGTTAGGACCGTATCGTCAATACGAAGCTAGAAATAATTTTTCTGGAATTTTTAGAGTTAATATGTGGCCCCGGTAATTTAAAATGTACGTTTAAATTAAATATATGATGATTTATAATTTAATTTAAAGAGAAACTGTTCGTAACGGCCGAATTGGGTTACGAAACATATCCCATTGTGTTCGGAATACGGGTAATTAGCTAGGGATGGCAGTCGTTGGGTCCAAATTAGAGTGCGTGACATAAAACAAGTTATTTTAGAATTAAAATATTATTAAATAAAAAGGGGGGGTAAAAAGGGAAAATTTAAAACCCTAAATTCCTTTGCTCTGTAAACCCGCCGCCACTCTAAACCTACGGTGATTATCGTTCCCTTCTTCTCCGATCTTTTTCTCCAAATACGCTCAACTGCTTCAAGGGCTCCAAAGCAAAAAACGGAAGGGCTCCATGAGATCTCGCTGATCGACGGTAGTGATCGGCCCTGGTGCTTCGTGGAGGCTGATTCTGAGGCTGGAAGTGGCTGCGTTCGTCGAGGGTTTCTAGGCCCAGGAGGAGCTCGAGTCTCGAGCTAATACATCAGGGAGGCACGGGTTTTGATGGGGGTTCTCGTGGGCACTGACGATCGATCTCCGGTGGCTGGATTTGGCGAGCAGCGGCGAACTTCTGGGGTGAGCGACGGATTTGTGAAGTTCCAGGCAACGATGAAGATGGATATGCTTTTGGTAATGGTTTTAATGCATTATAGTTTAAATTAACTGTATATTTAAAATGTTCAATGATTAAAAACGTTATAAAATTTAATTAATTACAGTAATTTTTAAATAAATTACATTGCTTAGAACTTTGAATTTTAATATAAATTACATTGCTTTAAAAATAAAAATAAACGTAGTAAAAAAAATATAAATATACATTCCTTTTATCAAAATAATATTAGCATAAGTTTTCAAAATAAAATTAGCATAAGTTTTCAAAATAAAATTAGCATAAGTTTTCAAAATAAAATTAGCATAAGTTTTCAAAATAATATTAGCATAAGTTTTCAAAATAAAATTAGCATAAGTTTTCAAAATAAAATTAGCATAAGTTTTCAAAACAAAATTAGCATAAGTTTTCAAAATAAATTAGCATAAGTTTTCAAAATAAATTAGCATAAGTTTTCAAAATAAATTAGCGTAAGTTTTCAAAATAAAATTAGCATTGTTTTTAAAATAGAAATGGCAAAATATAAAAATATACAATGAAATGTTCTTCCGTCTGCGTTCTATTTTGTGGCTTGTTCTCGAACTATCCGCGCTTTCCTTTACGGGGAAGTTACGGGTTTTTACAGTTAGTATCAGAGCTTTGGTTTACAAAGCTTAGAGAACATGGCACATTAGAACCGTACGAAAGAATTCATCAGATATTGGATTAGTAATATCCAATTAGAATGACTCGTTAGAGATGGGATCAGTAGTATCCTAGGATGAGTGTGAAGAGTATATTTTTAAAATGAAAACAATTTTTGTTTTGAAAATCTAAATCAACTATTTGTATTGGATTATTTATTTCATATTGATCAGGACAGTCCAGTATATAAAGATTTTGCATATACGCCTTGCAAACGTGTATTTGAAGTTTTAATATACTGGATAGATATAGAATTTCACTCTAGTCGCCCGGGGGTGATTCTGATGATTGATATATCATCATCAGAATTTATATTCGAGTGACAAACGTGTAATATCTATATATTTCCTATTGACTGGTGTGAGAACCAAAAATTAGATAGGGCCTATTGTTGTGATTTGGCATCAAAAATCTGATTTTGACTATGTATCAAAGTTATGAATTTCAAATGATAATCAACTAATTGACTGATGTTTGCGTTGTTTGTTTATTTGTTTGCTAATTTTTAGCCATTTAGCCTAATTGAATCACATATTGAATTATATTGAAATTTGGTCGCATTTGCTTGCATATACTTGTACTTACATTGAACAGGTCATAGCAAGGAGGCTAGAGCAGAGAATAAAATTTGTTTGCCCGACAAATAGGTACATGTTTACCAATAATTTACTGCTTTGTTTAGGTGATGATGATTTTATGAGCCAATTGGCTAGCCGCTTGGCTTTTTCTTTTTCTTTTTGAGATCAGAAGGCCTATATGGCAATTTCGGGATTTTCCCGTGGCTCCCGGTGCAGGGGAGGTTATGGCGAAATTTTTCAAAAATTTAGGGTGTTAGCCAAATTTTTGAAGAATTTGAAAATTCTCAGAAACTGAAAAGTTGGAGAATGGAAGCCAGATCGAGCGTAGAGTTGATTAATCAAACCACTTTCGACTTTGTTCCTTTTCGAGGACGAAAAGTTTTAAGTGGGGGAGATTGTAACAACCCGAAAATCTGTGCCAGTTTAAAATTTTTATTTTGGCAATTTTAGCGAATTTTGAATATTTAAAATAGATAATTTTAAATAATATCGACGAGAAATTTGTTTTGAATATAATTCGAACGTATATATTATATACGTCGTCGTTAGGATATATATATTTATATATAATTATAAATAGAATTGAAAATGGCGCGGTAGTTCGATAATTCGATTTCAAACTTCAATTGAATGTACCGGGTGCAAAACAATCCGGATTTTAGTGAAACCAAAAACATTAGGATCTAATTGATAATATCTTTCCAACGAATCCAACAAATCAAAATTTCATAGCGGGAATCAAAAGATATGTCCAGTTGAAATTTCTGAATAGTCGCTATGGAATTCAGGCCCTTAAAAATAGGAATTTTGCAAACGACCTCGGATTTCGACGAAACCACTTTTGTTGGGTCTGTGATGTAAAGTTATTGCTAGATTCCAAACTTCATAATTTTTCGAATCAATATGTGAGCGTGGCAAAGAAAAACGCGTTTGACCAGTTTCAGTTGAATTTAATCGACTGGAAATTGGCCATTTTTCAAACAGTCTCAGAATTCGACGAAATTAGCTTTGTTAGGACCGTATCGTCAATACGAAGCTAGAAATAATTTTTCTGGAATTTTTAGAGTTAGTATGTGGCCTCGGTAATTTAAAATGTACGTTTAAATTAAATATATGATGATTTATAATTTAATTTAAAGAGAAACTGTTCGTAACGGCCGAATTGGGTTACGAAACATATCCCATTGTGTTCGGAATAGGGGTAATTAGCTAGGGACGGCAGTCGTTGGGTTCAAATTAGAGTGCGTGACATAAAACAAGTTATTTTAGAATTAAAATATTATTAAATAAAAAGGGGGGGTAAAAAGGGAAAATTTAAAACCCTAAATTCCTTTGCTCTGTAAACCCGCCGCCACTCTAAACCTACGGTGATTATCGTTCCCTTCTTCTCCGATCTTTTTCTCCAAATACGCTCAACTGCTTCAAGGGCTCCAAAGCAAAAACGGAAGGGCTCCATGAGATCTCGTTGATCGATGGTAGTGATCGGCCCTGGTGCTTCGTGGAGGCTGATTCTGAGGCTGGAAGTGGCTGCGTTCGTGGAGGGTTTCTAGGCCCAAGAGGAGCTCGAGTCTCGAGCTAATACATCAGGGAGGCGCGGGTTTTGATGGGGATTCTCGTGGGCACTGACGATCGGTCTCCGGTGGCTGGATTTGGCGAGCAGCGGCGAACTTCTGGGGTGAGCGACGGATTTGTGAAGTTCTAGGCAACGATGAAGATGGATATGCTTTTCGTAATGGTTTTAATGCATTATAGTTTAAATTAACTGTATATTTAAAATGTTCAATGATTAAAAACGTTATAAAATTTAATTAATTACAGTAATTTTTAAATAAATTACATTGCTTAGAACATTGAATTTTAATATAAATTACATTGCTTTAAAAATAAAAATAAACGTAGTAAAATAATAATAATAATATAAATATACATTCCTTTTATCAAAATAATATTAGCATAAGTTTTCAAAATAAAATTAGCATAAGTTTTCAAAATAAAATTAGCATAAGTTTTCAAAATAAAATTAGCATAAGTTTTCAAAATAACATTAGCATAAGTTTTCAAACTAAAATTAGCATAAGTTTTCAAAATAAAATTAGCATAAGTTTTCAAAATAAAATTAGCATAAGTTTTCAAAATAAATTAGCATAAGTTTTCAAAATAAATTAGCGTAAGTTTTCAAAATAAAATTAGCATTGTTTTTAAAATAGAAATGGCAAAATATAAAAATATACAATGAAATGTTCTTCCGTCTGCGTTCTATTTTGTGGCTTGTTCTCGAACTATCCGCGCTTTCCTTTACGGGGAAGTTACGGGTTTTTACACCTGAGTAAGTCTAGTAACTCTTCAGTATGTGAATAAGAAAAGGGCTTGATAGATATATACTGAAAATAGGATAGTGTCACAAGCTAAGGGAGTGTCGAGTGTACTATCGCACCCATACTATATCTCTGCATCTATTCGAGTTTACTCTAACAGACACCCCATGATGAGGGTGAAGTGATCCCCAACTTTATTTAAAGATCGGCTCATACTTGCGTTAACATGTGTCATACGGCCCCCAAGAATTGTAGATACCTATGCTGGTCCCACCATGGGGTGTATCAAGACCCATGGTGGCGGCCCCGACACAAATTCTAGAAGGCATAGGTTATACTACTGGTGTCCCCAGTGCCCTGGTTGTCTGCTCTGAAGTGTGTGCACGGCCGCACTCCGTTAGACCTGCACTGTGCACCCACCGCGGTCGTTTGACCGCTTACAATCAGCCCAGTAATCGTGCCCCACCCTGCCTAGTTTCAGGGTACCGTTGATACCTAAATTGGGTTACTGCTGAAATGGTCCCTCGTTACTAGGATTTTCTAGTCAAACATGTTAAGTGGTTAAGAGTTTGTATTTACCTAACCCCCACCCATCAATTCTTGTTAACATGTTGAATTTGGTTAAGTGTTATAGTTGACTCAACCCTACCTTAGCCTCTTAGGAGCACCAGACCACTCACATTAGACAGATATTGCTACGGTTACTGGATATACCGGTTGGTTCTGGGCAGGTTTACACCGTAGCTCAGTCTAACCTCGGGTTTTATTGGGCTCAATGCTTAACCACCCACATTGGATAGGTATTGTTGTGACTACTGGACAACCGGGCGGTTCCGGGCAGGTTTACATCACAACTCAATCCAACCTCGGGTTAAGCACGTCGTGTTTTCTAAATTTACATATTTTATTATTTCTCAAATGTATATATGTAAATGTCATATCTATTATTTTTGGGTATAACAATTCATACCGCTTTAAATGTCATTGTCATTGGCATGTGCCAAACATGCCAACATATATTTTCATGTTTTACACCCAACGTTATTACCCCCGTTTATACGTTCGCAACGTTATAACAAATGTTTGGCTCGACACAATTCAGCCCAACTTTATAAGCATAAGAAAATGGGAAATTAAGAAAATGTAATATTTGAAACATATAAGGGTGTGTGGCGCATGAACTTGCAATTTAGCGATACTAACATAAATGATGGATCATGTGAACTTGCATTCAAATCAAAGTACAACTAAGTAGGTGACATATGATGTAACACCCCACGTCCATTAATGTCACTCACGAAGGGAATGCATTAACTTCCATGGAGGTTATAAGTGAGTATAGAACAGAAAAATTACAACAAGACAGATAGTAAATAGTACTTGGAAATCTAAAACTTCATTTTATTGCAGTGGAAATTAAACATGTTTGTTACATCATAAAACCATAGATCATAACCAAGTACAATATCCATCTTCATAAAAACAAAATACATAATCCCATTACATAAATAGCCATTAAAAAGACAACAAGCTGGACTTTGCTTCAACGGTCCAAGCTTTCCAAAGAGAGATGAAGCAATTCAATCAAACTCCACTAGAGCTAGGCCCAACCTGAGGACCTGGAGGGGGAAAAAGGATAGAAATAGAGGGGGTCAGACATAAAGTCTGGCGAGTATGATAATTCTAACAATACTATTATCAAAATAACTAGACTAAGGCATAAGCTGGACGACAAGTAAATGTCTATGAACTCTTAGGAAGATAAAGATAGCGTTAAAGATAACGGTAAAGGCACACCTAATTACTAACGAATGATTACTACACTGCACCGCACATTACTACACTGCACCACACCAGTCACCCTATTGTTTGATCCCACTTGCTTCACACAGAAACTTTATAAATAGCCTTACGTACCCCTAGCTGACTACATAGGTGCCGTCTGCCCCTGTCTCCACTAGGTGTACCCCAATACCCACTTTCGATCGACTCCCTACTCGTAGATACCCGTGCTGGCCCCACAGTGGGGTGTATCACTCCCCTAAAGTGGCAACCCGATACAACTTGAGAATGCACGGCTTATACCTACACGATGCAACAACGTCTTACCTACCAGCCCGGGTCCACACACGCATACGAAACCCGTTGGACTTGCGTTGCCACCGCTCCCCGTTTTGGCCTCTTACAGTCGAACCCAGCATGCGTGTCCCGTCCTCGATTTGGGTCGAGCCCACAAAGATACGTTTGGGATACTGGTCGAAATGGGCCCCCACAAGCTACCCACCTAAGCTTGTCACTAGTATATCCCACTTAACCCTCTTAGTCATGTTCATTTACATGTGTGTTTGGTTAAGTCTTACTAATCGTATTTCACATGCCACTAAGGGCACCCCCTAGATTCCTCATGCCACCCAAGGCACCTACTTAACCCCCATGTCCCACCTTACATGTTTATCTGTTAAGTATTTCTTAATTCATTCAGGCCATAACCTCATAAAGACCTCTCACATTAGACTGGCATTTATGGCAGCTGGATTTGCCGGGCGGGTCCGGGCAGTCTTACACCATAAAAGAGTCTAACCTCGTGTCTTTATTATGCTTTAGTTTAGGCCTAGGACCTCTCACATTGGGCTGACATTTGTGACCACTAGATTTGCCGGGCGGGTCCGGGCAGGTTTACATCACAAACGAGTCCAACCTCGTGTCCTAAGCATTGATTAACACTTAAAATCTTTTACCCCAGTTTTAATAATTCCCTATTCAAATTATTAATTAAGTCAACTTTTAATGATGTCCATAATTGACTCAATTATGGCCATCCACTTATGGCATGCATAATCATATCAATTCCACCCCAACTCTTTAATATTAAATCCTTAATATTACCCCTACCCCACGTTTATACGTTCGCTTATTCAACGCATAATATAGGCTAGACTTGTATAGTCTAACACCTAGCACAAAGATAAATTATCACAACATATAGACAATTAAAATAAATCTAATCATAATAGGGGTGAAACTTGCATAAACTACACATGTTAAGGATCAAAAGGTGTCAACTTGTTAAATGTCTCAATTTACATGATATGATCATAGCCCAAATCTATACATAAACTTGCATATGGGGTTTTTAGGCAACATAATGATGGTGTGAACTAGCATAGGATATCACATATGTCATAGCATAATTCTAGATGTCATAATAGATGTTTTGGCATATGTTCATAACTTTTCTAATCAATCTAACTTGCATATGTGACTTGTCATATAGATCAACATAACCCAAACATGATGATTTAATTAATATGAACTAACTAGCATAGATGGTAACATCATGGCCTTTTTAACATGTATGATTCATCACAACTTAGCATAGAAACTTTTAACATACATAACATCATCATAGCATGATTTACAACATATAAGATATCATCATCACATAACATTGGATTTACAATATACATGATAGCAAAAGGGGTTTACAACAACATATATGATAATTCACATCATCTACTCATAATCCATTCATAACTCAACCTAATTAAAATGATAATAATCTTGTTAAGATCATCATACTCACAATTTAGAGAAGAAAAGAGCGAGTTTTGCTTTGCTTTAGGGTTGAGAGAATTAGAATTGAATTTGCTTTTTTCTTTCTTAGTTGGCGGCGGCTCCATTGATTTCCATGGCGACAGTAACTATTCTATTTTAATTAGGTTTAGGGTTAGCATTAGGATGTATTTATAGGTGTAGGAAGTTATTTAGGACCACTAGATTAACCCTGAACCATGAGAACCAATCAAATGCAAAATCTACATTTGAGCGAATCGGCCCACGGGTTGACAGCCAAACACCCTGGATTAACCCCTAGTTGACCCAGCGGAGCTTGGGTCGACCTCAAAAATGGGCTGGTTCGGTTATTCCCCCTCCCAATTCGCTGTTTTGAACTTTTTCGCATATTTATTTATTTAATTTTTAATATATATATATATATATATTTCTCTGCGCAACCCATTTCACTTAATTCTTTTCTAAAAATTAAGTATACTTTAATTTGTGAATTTTAATGTTATAAAATTACGGGGTGTTACATATGAAATGGCATAGTTTAGGCTTACACAACTTGTGTTTAAATATGTTTAACTTGGCATAATGTCAAACACAAAACTAGCATGATGAATATTCACCAAAAGGTCCAATTATAACATTAAATCACATAGCCTATTTCAACATGAACTTGCATAGTTTTTGAAACACAAGCGATACTTAACATAGATCCAATTTCACTTGCAAATAGACATGAACTCGCATGATTTATGAAACCCAAACGATGCTTAACATAGATCCAATTATACTTGCAAATAAACATGAAAGCGATAATATAGGCTTTGGGTCATGTAGACATAAAAGGTTTCAAGTCTAAATCATGTTTACGTAAATTCTAATTTAGACTAAGGGAATATACATAGTCCATGCCATCGACATATACATAAAGGATCAATTTCTAATTTTTGCCACAACTTGCAAGTGCCATTGTTTTCATATACAATTGTTCCATAGGCTTGCATAAATAAATTTTATGCCACAAACATCAATACATAAGTCATGATAGAACCATCACAATACATAGAATTTTATACAATACAATAACACAATTCTATTTTCATCCACATCGAATCACATCGCAATTCTTAATCATATTCTGAAAGGCTACTATACTTACAACAAATGCAGAATCTTGAATTCTGGATTCTGAATTCTGAAATTGGAATGCGCTCCTTTGAGTAGACTAACGTTGCATTGAAAACTTTTGATTTAAATTTTAAATCTTCTTCTTAGTTTGAATCGTCTCTAGGCTTTTCCCTTGACGGCTATGTTCAATTCCTCCCTAGCAGCATGACGACTCCTTTCTCATATTTTTGTGTGAATTTTCAGTTGAGAGTTAGGGTGTATTTATAGATTTTTAAGTTGTTTTGAGCCGTCAGATGAAGATAGGAGGAATCTAGGCCATTCAAAATTCAGAGAGCCAATCAAGAGGTGACACGTCAACCCTAGTGACACACAGGGCCTCAGAAATTCGAGCCAGAGTCAGACCTGGCCAGCCAGGTCGACACTATGGTCGACCTTGGGGGACCAGGTCGACTCCATGGTCGACCCTATGGTCGACCTGGTCTCTGGGCGGGAATTTTCCCGCCTAGCCCAGTTTGAACCTGAAATTCGAAATTTTGAAATTTAAACTGAGCTGTTTAAATTTAAATTTGATTCTGAAACTTCCGAAGGCCATAACTTCTTCATACGGAGTCCGATTCTCGCAAACTCGGACTCTATCTCGAGCAGAATTCCGAGATGAACGCAATGGTGTAACCCGTTTCCCTTAATTCTTTCATTCAGAATTAATTATACTTTAATTTGTGAAGCTTAGCGTTATAAAATTCACGGGGTGTTACAATCACAACACAGAATCAGAGTCTCACATCGCAAGGAACAAAATATAATACACAAATAAAACTTTATTGAGAGCTTTTTTAAAAAAGATACTTACAATTATCGGAGTACAGCACACAACTGGATAGTTATAATAACTTGTACTCATATACATCACACAGAGGAATAGTAGCCATATAATATCATACATCTGGACACTTCCAGCTCGTCTCTTCATAGCATTCGATAACCTGAACCTGTACACCCCGGGCTAACCCGAGCATTTACAAAACACCGGGTTAGTTTGGTGAACCAGAGTGAGAAAAAACTCGCACAGTATTAAGGTAACACACAACTTGATTTTAAAGTCAAAAACCTTTTCGAAAGAAAAGGATAATCATAAGACCAAATCCACATATAAACACGGATGGTTTATACCTTACAATAAACCAAAACATTCTCGAAATCAATATCTTTTCTGATATTATAATAGTGTCTAAATACAACTAAATAACAATCTAATGGAACGCTTGCATCTCACGCTCCACATATAGTATAAAATCAAAACTGTGGGAGCTTATTGGAGATTGGATTCCGACTATGACAAGGTATGGGACTACCTGCCGATAGTGTATCTCTAGAGGCGAATACACTGGGTTCAACAACAACGTCTTGCAGCCCGGCTCACACATGACCGACCACTCATTTCGCTTGAGTGTATCGAATGTATATCACCAACGGTTGGGCTCAAACCGCTGTTTCCCGAAAAGGAACAGTATCGAAATAGATTAAAGAAGCAAAAGAAATTTCTCTAGATAGGCGATTATACACCCTTATGGGAGCGACCCACATAGCCTTGTTGCCTGCCCAATTTGTGTCATTTCCTAGTTGACGAGGCTTGAGGTTTAAATCTCTTTTTTTGGGATATTTGGTCACCATTCACTTTGAATGCCACATTGTCAGATTTGTCAAGTCACTGATTGACGTCCACAAATATACTCTGGGTATAAAAGAAGTGCCCCTCTTTTCCACCACTCGGCATATTTGTAAAAATCAACGTATGTGGTTTCAGGAAATACTCTGTCGGACATTCGTCCATTCAAGTCATCCAGGAACATGATGAACTGAAGGTACTCTCCTACTGCATCCAATATAGGAATCAAGCCATGGATTAGTAGCGAGAAGCCTTTACAACCCGTAGATTGCAACCACGACAGAACCACAGTTTATCTCTAGCCGCTAAACCAGAGATTATTAGTAATCCTTCCGCTTATGAAGATCCACGGTCTTCAATGCTCCATCTCGACCGTCTTTTGATATCTTCACGTATTTGTTGGTCGGAATGGTTTTCGAATATAAATTCGATTCCGGTCTTTCCTTACCAACAATCGTATTGGGCAGATTTGATAGTCGGTGATTTAACTATCAAAATAAACAGTGTTTCAATCATGACAATCCAATGAGTTCACTAGTTCAGTATTCAACATCACTTGGCCTTTTGATTAAAAACAAATGTAAATTTAGAACTCTTAAGTACTTTGATAAATATAGTTTTCTCGCTTCTTTATTTAACATAAGATTTATTCTTTAAACAAGATTCTTATAATACCTATGAAAACCCTATATCATGTCCAATTGGTCTATTTCCACTTTTAAACATTTAATCCTATTATCTGACATTCGGAAATTTATTAAATTATCACTCGTAAAACGATGTTATGAAATATCGTCTATTTCATTACTTGAAACAATACAAATGTTATTCTGATAGGATAAAACTCAGCCTTATGTTTTCCTTCTAATTCGAAAATATCGTGATATTTTAGGCAACTCCTCATATTTCCCTTTTTACTTTGAAATCCTCATTATACATTTTCCAAATCTTCATCACAAATGTTGCGTTATTATTTCTCTAATGAACTAATAACTTCACTAATCTCTTTTACCATTACAACTTATATTGTCCTCAGATAAATTCTGAAGTCGTTCAAATTGGGGTATTTTAATTACCTCTCAGATCTTGATCAACAACGTTCATATCTAAGAATAAATACAAGTTATAATCAAAAACCCAATATCTTATTCTAATCTCAACACAAATCCCATTTAACTATTTTATTTACAAATACGTTTTCATAAACCTTCTTTCCATTTTGAAAATCCCTTTCTCGAATATAACGTTTTCCTTAATTTAATAATTATGTAATTCCTTATAAAACACCACTTTTTACCCTTTACCTCTTTTTAAACAATTTTATTTATAATTCATATTTGTTTACAAGATCCGATGATCCATTTCTTTTACCAATCTCACTTCCACTAATTCTCCCCCAAACCCATTCATCCATTCCTACTTTGGAAATTTTATTATAATTTCCCCTTCTTGCTTAATCTCGTAATTAAGTAACGTTAATTAAAATTAACGATATAATACCTCAAATCTCTTTCATATAACTCTGGTTTATTATAAAACCCTTTTATCTAAATTCCCCTTTACTTAATTCAAATAATTAAGTAATATTAAAATTTAAGCTATAATAATCGCTTAAAAATTTCTTTTATAAATTTGTTATGAAAGCTCAGGTTTAAGAAAAACCTATTCACAAACTCCTTTCACCTTTCCATTTGGATTTCATTTCCCATTTCGAGTACTTTTTAAACGGATTTCAATTAAAAAATATTTCCCTAAATTATTTTCAATTAAAATAATAATTTACCTCGATAGTTAACTACTTCCGTAGTTAATTCTTTATTTACCGAATGAATATTAATTCCCTTTTTAAAGATCTTATTAAAATTAAAACAATATTCACTAATCAATTTCAAATAAAACATTCGACTCAGTTACTCAATGCGGTTATCTCGTTAACCGATTTCAATTTGTTTTCCCTTTAAATTAATTAATAATATAATTAATTTAAAATATTTCCATTTAATTGATTTTAACAAAACAATTATCCAAATTTAATTTTTAGGTTAATCTCTAATCACTTGTTTATAATTCTGATTAATATCAGAATTTACTTTATTAAATCAATTAATAATTAACTATAAACTTAAATAATTAAAGGTAATTATTTATTTCCTTTTAACAAACCTTTATTCACAATATATATATTCAAATCTATCTTTAGTTATAAAATAAATTTATAACTTCAGTTCTACCAACTGACCTGACTATAAATCGATATAAATAAAACAACTTACTTTTAGGCCATTTACTGCCGATTACCCAACCAATATTGCCCATTGGTTAAAACCAAACACGGATTGAATTTCCAATCAATGATCAATACTCAAATCAATCACCCAAACATGACAGTTCATATGATAATATAAAAATAAATAATATATTTGAGGAATCCAGTTGGATCCCTCCAACCTGTTCTTTCCTATATACAAATGGTTATCTCCAAACAAATCGTTCAAATTCGTTTAACTAATAATAATAAATAACGGCCATTTAATCCCAATCACAAGCAATTCAAACAATTCAACCAATTAAACATGTTTATTTTATAAACGTGACCAACAAGTTAAGTTACCTTTATTGGAACCAATCGTTAGAATAACGATTTGGTATTTCACTAAAATTAAATGACGGTTTAATTTCATCAATTAAATCAATAAATGAATATATAGTTAGCAAACAGTCAACCATTGGCAAGCAGAGCACACAATATAAAAACCCAATATAAAATATAAATGGGAAGAATACAGAGTAAGTTTAACTCACCTTGTTTTGTTATCGCTAAAGTGGGTTGGTGAAGCGACCCGAAACTTCCCCGGTCTCCGAAGAGATGAGAAAGAACGAATTACTGTGAGGACAAGACAAATCAGAACACAAACAGAAGAACATTTCACTGTTTATTACAACAATGCATCAGATTACAAGAATATACAGAGTATAAACGAATATTACACAGAAATATCAGAGATTTAAATTACATTTAAATACATCGCAGCGGAAAATAATACAATACACAACTAGAAGAGATATACAGATACAAAGCTTTCCGGATATCGTTCCAGCTGTAAACCAGGATCCTGTGAATATAAATCTGCAAAACCAAAACTACTAGCTGCCCGTGCGGAAAATAGGGGCACCCAGAGTTTAGGTTAAAACAATAAACTCCAGGTCAGTCATGGGACTGGTGTGAGAACTAAAACAGTTAATCTTTATTTTAAAGTTAGGTAAATCAAGGGACCACGCCGTATAACACGGAACGGGTTTCCTCCCAAGAATACCAGTGCATAAAACAAACAGCGCAATGCTAAATAAAGAAAAATGAAGCTGTTATAAGACCCAGGTCCTATCACACAATGCAACGCAAGCCGGGGGATAGGGTTTTCCCTTATAACAGCCAAAGAATGCTTGATACGTTTAAAACAAATCATTTGATACTATTATAAGTGCATAGTGTATAAAACAACTTCAAATCATAAGTATCAATCATAGGCGACATGAGCGTCCCATGCCACTATGTCGCCATATATAGGTTTACAAATAAAACCGCAAAGTTACGTATTTGGAAATTGGATTTCCATCTATGAACCGAGGCAAAAGATAGTCCTCAACCGATTCGAGACAATCTAGCCCATGTCTCAGGATCAGAACGCATCAACCCTTTAGATCGTCAGGGCCGGTCCACCGATGTGGATTATTATGTGAGACGACCCGATTTCCCGTTCTCACGGAAACAAGGTTATCTTTGGAATATAACACAGAAACATATAATAGTAGAACAGAATTAAATAAATACACCAGAATGAACAACAAAATATACTGGATAAAAGTAATCATCAGAGTTACACAGTATACAGGATCTTACTTAGTACAAATACAGTTCAGCTATACATAAATGTCTACAGCGGAAATAAACAAAATATGTACAATAGGAGCTGAACAGCATAAAAAGAAATAAATGATAGAATCCATCTTCAGCTCCAGCTATCCAGAAAGAACCAGCTAAACCTGAATACAAGGCTGCCCATGTAGAAAAAGGGGCACCCGAGTTTGAGAGTGAAACAAACTACGAGTCAGTCATGGGACTGGTATGAGAAATCCACTCAACACATATATAATTGGCTAATCACAGGACCACGCCACTTTCGCGGAACGGGTTTACTCCATTGGATTGCCAGTGCTTTAAAACAAATCTTTCTTTTAAACATCGCTATGCTTTTTATAAAAATGAAGCCGTTATAAGACTCAGTTCCCATCACACAATGCAACGCAAACCGGAGGATAGAGTTTTTACCTTATAACGGCCAAAATATGCTTGATACGAATAAAACAAAGGCATTTGATATTATTGCTAGTGTTTATATGTTTTGAAAACAATTTCAAATCATAACTATCAATCATAGACGGCATTAATGCCCCATACCACTATGTCGCCATATATAGGTATACAATCAAAACCGCACGATGTCGTATTTGGAAATTGGATTTCCGTCATGAACCAAGGCAAAAGATAGTCCTTACCGAATTCGTGACTCTCTAGCCCGAGCCACAGGACCCAGACTCAGGTGGGCCCTGGGAGCGACAGGGTCGGTCCACCGATGTGGATTAAAATGCCTGAACAATACGTTTCCCCGCCCTTTGGGGCGTAAACGAGCCAACGAATGACTCCATCGGACCCGGATCGTCCGATCAAACCGAGGCGCCTCGCAACAGCAACAACCACATAGGTGAAAAGTATATAAATGTCAGGGCTGGTAGGTCACTGACACCACCCTAGCTAGAAAGAAACGCATGTCCTCCCTGAGGTCCTTCCTCCCGTTTTAGGTTCATACCGGGGTGTGAGGCTCGCGAATTCACGTTATACACAAAGCTACGCCACACAGGCGGTGCTTTGATCATCACCACAAGACTTTGCTTTTCAACAGAAGCCCTGATCACTACATCTTAGCATGCCACACAGGCAATTCACGCCATGCGATTGATGTCCATCGATATACAACCTCTGAGCTCGTACGTCTCAGAGAAGGGCGTTAAGCAAAAGAATAAATTCTCCGCCGCCAAACAGATGTATATTTAACAGAGATCAATCAACACAGAATAAAATCCAATGTCGGACACACAGTCCATTTACAAGTCCGTTCTGGGTCTGAACGAAACCGGAGGCACTAAATACCTCGCAAACCCTTCGATCAACACGTACGTCTGAACGATCACCACTCATTATCCTTATTTCGGGATGCCTCCCAATCAGGACCTCGGTTACCATCCAAACGAGGTGAAGATCTCCGGTCTTCGACCACCGTCTTCATCTTCGAATTTCAATCGTCGGTCAATTATTCGAAATGAGAATTAACTCGGCCTTTTCAAATAATTCACGTATATTTAGAATTTCAATTCGATTTATTTCAATGGTTAAATTATTCGACGACACCAATTTTGTTCTTTAATGTAATTTTCACACCAAACACATTCAACCATCAAATATCACATAAATCAAGCAAATTCAGTTTATTTCCATTCCACATCGCTTATGATATTTTATAACTATTTATCGCTATTTTTATTTATTTTAAAATAGCTATTTTATTCAAAACGACGCTTCGGGCCATAAGGCGGCCGTGGCGCTGTTTTTCTTCAGATTTGATTTACACATATCTGAAAATCTAACCGTTGGATCTTCCCAAAATTTACATCATTAGAAAGGTCTTTTCAAAACGAACCCAACGGTTCCAGTTTCGGGAAAATCTGACGGTCGGATCTCCCGGTACAATCGTTTGAAATTTCGATTTCAAAATACGAACTGCAGCGTCGTTATTCGATTAAATATAATTATATTTATATATAAAAATAAATATAATCGTTTCTGGCGCTGTTTTTCTTCAGAATTGAATTAAACATTCCAGACAATCCAACCGTTGGATTTTAACAAGGTTGGTGCCGTTGGAAAGATTATTCCAAGGCGAACCCGACGGTTGAGGTTTCGGGAAAATCCAATGGTCAGATTTCCCGCACTAGTCGTTTGAAATCACGGTTTCAAAATACGAACTGCACGGCTTCGTTTCGTTTTAATTTTATTTATATTTATATATTTATATAAATATAGTTCATTCAACAATTTCAATATCGTTTTCACTTCAAATATTTTTCTAACACCTTAAATTTTGGAAAAATTTCGCCATAACCTCCCCTGCACCGGGAGCATCGGGAAATCGCAAATAGCGTTCCCGGTCCTTCTAATCTCAAAAAGAAAAAGAAGAAGCCAAGCGGCTAGCCAACAGGCTCAAAATCATCACCCAAACAAATCAGTAAATGTGTACCTATTTGTCGGGCACAAAATTTTATTCCTCTTCTCTAGCCCCTTTGCTATCACCTGTTCAATGAATATGCATATACATATATATACAGTTCTTATCATTTATCCTTTTCTATTCAACTTCATATTTGATTTCTGTTTGGTTTAAAGACACCATTTATTCTAATGTTACATACATAGGTGCAAATCATTTCATTAGCTAATTAATGAATATTTCAACTCATATATGTTTAGTTTGAACAAGTGGCTATTTTTAACACTTCACATTTCAACGATTTATGCATACAATAAAAATGTGATTTTTATTGTAAAACAACTCATTTCAAAACACTATTTTTCTATATAGTTCATATAGTCGATAAAAGGTGATTTTTATTATCAAACAATTTATTTCAAAATATGAATCCCATTCAACACATGAATTTCTAAACAACGAATGAATATCAATTCAACACATGAATGTTTTCAATAGTTTTTATATATAGATAAAAATGTGATTTTTATTATCGAACAATTTATTTCAAAATATGAATACCATTCAACACATGAATTTCTAAACAACGAATGAATATCAATTCAACACATGAATGTTTTCTATGGTTTTTATATATAGATAAAAATGTGATTTTTATTATCGAACAATTTATTTCAAAATATGAATACCATTCAACACATGAATTTCTAAACAACGAATGAATATCAATTCAACACATGAATGTTTTCTATGGTTTTTATTTATAGATAAAAATGTGATTTTTATTATCGAACAATTTATTTCAAAATATGAATACCATTCAACACATGAATTTCTAAACAACGAATGAATATCAATTCAACACATGAATGTTTTCTATACAATGAATAAATATAGTTTAAGCATATGAAAATAATTCAAACACACAAATATTATTCAAAATTTCGGCAGCATAACGGCACGGTAGTTACACCGGGACCGTCCCTAGTACGGCTCCTCGCTCTACCTTAAAACCTCGCGGTTTTTGACAATGGGGATCATGCATCTAGTTCGCACGCAGGCGGCATGTATATATTTATTTCATTTCCACAAACTAATCCTATGTGGTTTCAACCAAATATTTCACAACCACCAATGGGTATTTTTCAACCTCAAACAACCAATATCAATCACAAACAATCCCAAACAACCATTCGTTATCAACCAATTATCACAACCATTTCAATCAATAAATATCGTCCATGGTTTCTAGACGAGGGGCGTATATATATATATATATTTATATATAGCAATTTATATATAGCTATTCACTTTCATTTCACACATATATAATTTATTTTAAATCAGAAATCTCACCGTTAGCTATCCAGTACCACGACTCTTCCTTAGAGAAATCTTCGCCTTTTTGTCGCTTTCGCCCGTATTCTCTACACATGTAAAAATCGAATTTTTACTATGTTATTCAATATATAAAAATCTGATTTCTACTTCGACTTTCGATATATAAAAATATGATTTTTACTTCGACTTTCAATATATAAAAAATCTGATTTTCTTTGCTTCTAAAATCAGTTTTTCCTTGCTTTTAAAATCAGTTTTTATCTTGCTTTTAAAATCAGTTTTTCTTATTTTTTTCTTTAAAAACAAAATCAGTTTTTATTTTAAAAACAAAATCAGTTTTTATACTTTTTAAAATTCAGTTTTGAATACTTTTAAAAATTCAGTTTTTATAACTTTAAAAATCAGGTTTTAAAATTCTTTAAAAAAAAATCAGTTTTTACTTTCTTTACAAAAAATCCGGTTTTAAATTTCTTATCTAAAAATCAGTTTTTAACTTTCTTTAAAAACAGTTTTAACTTTTCAAAAAAAAACAGTTTTAATCTTTTCTTTAAAAACAGTTTTAATACTTTTAAAATTCAGTTTTAATACTAATTAGAAAATCAGTTTTTAATACTAATTAAAAAAAAATCAGTTTTACTGAATAAAATTAAAAATAAATTAACCTAAAATACTCACCTATATCCGCGATAAAAGGGGGGGCTGCTCTGCTCTTGGCGGCGTCGGGGAGGCGTCGCGATGCTTCAGGGAGGGCGGCGGCAGGAGGCGCTGGAAGTGGGTGGTTTGAATTCGAAGAGGGGGCTCGTCTACGTCACGCTCGTGCGCTCTGGGGAGGGGGCGGCGATTGCTTCGTCGGCGGCGTTCGCCTGAGGGGGGGCAGTCGATAGCTGTTAGGTTTTTTTTTTTTCTTCTTTTCTTTTGAAATTACAATGAACGGGGGGGGGGGCCAGGAAGATGATAAAGGAGGGAATTTAGATTTTTTTTATTATTATTTAATTATTTAATTTTGCAAATAGGTTGACTTTTACATACGACCTCGAAACGAGGCCCACCGCCTGTCGCCCATAGCGTTTTACCCCCATTCTGAACACAATGGGATATGTATCGCAAGCTGATTTGATCATTACAATCAGTTTCCTTTTGAATTTTCATTTAAATCATTATATTGAATTTTAAACGCACATTTCAAATTACCGGGGTCACATACTAACTAGAAAAATTCCAGAAAAATATTTTCTAGCTTCGTATTGACGATACGGTCCTAACAAAACTAGTTTCGTCGAATTCTGAGACCGTTTGAAAAATGGCCAATTTCCAGTCGATTAAAATCAACGGAAACTGGTCAAACGCGTTTTCTTTTGCCACGCTCACATATTGATTCGAAAAATTATGAAATTTGAAATCTAGCAATAACTTGACACTGCGGATCCAACAAAAGTGGTTTCGTCGAAATCCGAGGTCATCTGCAAAATGTCCGTTTTTAAGGGCCTGAATTCCATAGCGACTATTCAGAATTTTCAACTGGACATACCTTTTGATTCCCGCTATCAAACTTCGATTGGTCGGATTCGTTGGAAAGATATTATCAATTAGATACTAATGTTTTTGGTCTCACTAAAATCCGGATTGTTTTACATCCGGTACATCCAATTGAAGTTTGAAATCGAATTATCGAACTACCGCGCCATTTTCAATTCTATATATAATTATAATTAATTATATTGGTTTTCAAATGTCGATTCAAACTCAGTTTTCATTGCCATTATTTAAAATATTTATTTTAAATATTTAAAATCCATTATTTTAGCCAATTTAAAAATTTTAAATTGGTTCAGATTTTCTGGGTCGTTACAATCTCCCCCACTTAAAACTTTTCGTCCCCGAAAAGGAACAAAGTCGAAAGTGGTTTGATAAATCTACAATCACACGATACAACAACCAATTTGTTTCTAACCTTCCAAAAATATACTAATTAATCTCTATACACTTTTCAAAATCATTCAAAGTATAGAATAAATAGTGCACATCCATAGGAAGAAAATTGCAATAGAATAGAGAATTAAATGGTAATGCAAAGTAGGGTAAATGTACCTTGCACCAGAGTCAATCAGAGATATCTACTCGGCATCTAGGATAAGCTTTCTGAATGCTCTCCTCAGTTTCCCAAGTACAATCTCGCGGATCTCCACTCCATTGCACTTTGACTAAGCGAACCTTCTTGTTCCTCAGCTCTTCGGTTTCTTTGCCGATGATCTTCAGCGGCTCTCGCCTCACGGCTAATTCTGGAGTAATTTCAATATCCTGCTGAGCTGCTTCTTCCACGATCAAGTCTGGATCATGAACGTGCTTTCGAAGCTGAGATATATGAAATACATCATGCACACCAGGCAACCAGTCAGGCAGTTTGACCCTATAAGCGAGAGTTCCGATCCGTTCCAGAATAGGAAATGGACCAATGAATTTGGGTGCCAACTTTCCAGTTTTACCGAACCGGATAACTCCTCTCATCGGCGATACTTTCAAATATACATAGTCGCCAACTTCAAAGGATATATCTCTTCTTCTTTTATCGGCGTAGCTCTTTTGTCGGCTTTGAGCGGCGAGTAATCTCTTCTTAATAAAATCGACTTTGTCGGCAGCTTCTCGAATCATATCAGGACCCAACACAAGTCTATTTCCAGGCTCGACCCTACAAGCAGGAGATCGGCACGGTCTACCATACAATGCTTCGAATGGCGACATTGTCAGACTCGCCTGGTAGCTGTTATTATAAGAGAATTCAGCCAAATGCAGATGGTCTTCCCATGATCCACCGAAATCTATAACACAAGCCCGCAATAGATCTTCTAAAATGCGATTCACCCTCTCAGTCTGACCGTCGGTCTGAGGATGATAAGCGGTGCTCAAGTTTAACTTCGTTCCTAGCTCGACTTGAAATACTTCCCAGAATTTACTAGTGAATATTGTATCTCTATCACTGACTATACTGAGCGGCACTCCATGTAGTCTAACTATTTCCCTGAAGTATATCTGCGCCAGACTCTGAGCGGTTCTATTTGATTTGACAGGTATAAAATGGGCGGTCTTCGTGAAACGATCTACGATCACCCAAATACTGTCATTTCCTTTCCTGGTTCTAGGCAAACCATCAATGAAATCCATAGAAATATGTTCCCACTTCCAGCCAGGAACTTCTAGTGGTTGCAATAGTCTAGCCAATTTCTGTTGGTCGCTTTTAACTAGCTGGCAAGTAGGGCATCGACTAACATATATCGAAACGTCTCTTTTCATAGCCTTCCACCAGAAAGTTCTTTTGAGATCGTTATACATTTTGGCCACACCAGGATGGATACTCAGCTTGGACTTGTGACACTCGTCTAACACTTCCCTTTTTAGCTTAGGAACGTCAGGAACACAAATCCTTCCTTTCAACCTCAAGGTCTCGTCGTTATCTATTTGAAAACACGAGGGTTCGCCTTTCTGAATCCTTTTGATCATATCTTTAATAAAGTTATCCTCCTTCTGAAGAATAGATATTTTGTCAATCAAGGAAGTTGTGATAATAAAGCTGGCGATCATTACATTCTTTCGACTTAGCGCATCGGCCACGACATTGGCTTTCCCTGGAGTATATATAATTTCGAAGTCATATGCTGCAAGAAACTCTAGCCAACGTTGCTGCCTCAAATTTAAGTCCTTCTGAGTGAACAGATACTTTAATGACTGATGATCTGTAAACAGTTCAAATCTCTCTCCTAGAAGATAGTGTCTCCAGATTTTTAAAGAGAATATGATAGCCAATAACTCAAGATCATGAGTTACATAGTTTTTCTCGTGCGGTTTCAGTTGACGGCTAGCATAAGCAATCACTTGACCCCTTTGCATTAACACTGCGCCAAGGCCTTCTCTAGAAGCATCGGTCCAGACTTTCAAATCTTGGTTGCCATCGATGATGGTTAACACTGGAGTTGTTGTTAATCTCAACTTTAGCTCTTCAAAAGCCTCCTCATTTTCTTGAGTCCATTTGAACTTAGAATGTTTCTTTGTAAGCTTCGTTAAGTGGCCAGATATCTTAGAAAAGTCTTTAACGAACTTCCGATAATAGCTAGCCAATCCGAGAAAGCTGTGGACTTCAGTGGGAGTACTGGGCTGTTTCCAATTTTGAATAGCCGTGATTTTACTTGGATCCACAGCAATTCCTTCTTTCGATACAACATGGCCCAGAAATTTCACTTCATCTTGCCAGAATATACATTTGGAAAACTTGGCTTTCAATACATTCCTTCTGAGGATTTCTAGAACCTGTTCCAGATGCTTTTCATGTTCGGCCTTTGATTTAGAGAAGATTAGAATATCATCAATAAAAACCAGAACAAATTTGTTCAATACTCCTCTGAATACTCTGTTCATTAGATCGACGAAATAAGCTGGAGCGTTACATAATCCGAACGGCATTACTAACCACTCGTAGAATAAGTCGGGGCCTCTGAACGCTGTCATTGGAACACACTCTTCGGCAATTCGAAGTTGATGGAAGCCTGTAGCTAGGTCCATTCGTGAAATTACTTGTGCTCCATTTAATCGATCTAACAAATCATCAATCCGCGGCAATGGATATTTGTTCTTTATTGTCTGTTTGTTCAGATCACGATAATCCACACATAGACGTAGAGTACCGTCAGATTTCGGGACAAACACCACTGTTGCTCCCCAATCAGAGAAACTAGGCCCGATCAGACCTTTCCATACTAGCTGTCGTGTTTGATTGTCTAATTCCTCCTTCTCTTTCAAGGACATTCTTCGAATAGCGTGAACTACCGGCCTTGCATTGGGAATCAAAGCAATCTTGAAATCTATTTCTCTTTGCGGAGGTAAGCGAACAACTTCCTCGAACACATCCGCATAGTTCTTGACGACAGGAATATCTTTAATGAGGTCAGGAATATTCTCTGTAACTTCAGGGATATTTTCAATTTGGGCTGGAGAAACATCGAGAGATGACCAGAAATCTTTTCTATTTGAAGTCGGGCCTTCACATGGTATGGTTATATAATTTCCCAATTGTGCTTTTGCCTTTACAACTCTCTCGGCGCATCTGACCTCCGCTTCATATTTGGTTAGCCAATCCAATCCCAGAATAAGATCGAATTCATTAAAATTCATGACGATACAGATAATAGGGAATTTATAGCAAGAAAAAGAGACTGGTACGGCACAAACCCAACTGAGATTGATGGAACCCCCAACTGGATTTTGCACCGTCATTGGTTCTTTGAGCCTTTTCAACCTCAGATCCAACTTCTTGACTGCACTCTTTGCAATAAAGCTTCGTGACGCGCCTGTGTCAAACAGTACTTTAACTGGAATGTTTTTGACATTGAGCGTGCCTTCTAAAACATCGGACCTTTCCTGAGTAGACGAGGATGCAAGTACTTCCACCACTTCATTTATATTTACTTCTTTAGGTTTCTGAGGTAGCGGGCAGTTTTTCGCAATATGCCCGGCTTGGTGGCACTTATGGCATCCTCTTTTCTCTTGTAACCTCTTACCGGATTTAGACCCATCCTTTACTTGTTTCCTTAGAGATCTACAACTTATCGAAAGATGTCCTTTCTTATTGCAGTTATTGCATACGGTGGTCGTTACGGGTTCTTTCCCAGATTCAGCCCTTTTCCTCTTAGTACCGGGCTTTTTACGGATCTCAGACGTTGTACTTGCCTCAGGAATATCAATTTCTGACTCTGTTTTGTCACTACAACAAACTTCTTCTTCGTCGCGCAACATTCCTTTCTTGTCTAGATCTTCGTATTGATAAGCCATATAAATCATTTCTGAGAAAGGGAGCTTCACATGCCCCAATACTTTATTCCGGTATTTCCTTTGAAGGCCATGAATAAATCTCATATTTTTCCTCTTTGGGTCTTGAATTAGATGAGGAGCAAAGTGAGCAAGTTCATTGAATTTCTTGTGATATTCGGGAATTGTCATGTCTCCTTGTATCAGATAAGAAAATTCATCGCATAGTCGTTCGGTCGCTTCGGGAGGAGTAAATCTTTCTAGGAAAATCACCTTGAATCTGTCCCAGGTGATATCACCTTCTGGATTATTCTCTATAACCGAATCCCACCAGAACAAAGCTTCATCTTTGAGAGCCCAGGAGGCCAGTAATCTTTTCTGGTCATCCCTCAGCTTTAATGCTTCGAAGATTTTCTCAGCCGAACGAATCCAAGCTTGTGTTCTCACAATAGATTCTTCGCCTGAGAACGACTTTCCTCCCAGATTTCTATACTTCATGAATAGAGCTTCTATATCCGGGTTAGTATTACTTCTTCTGTTTCTAGCACTCATTTTCTAGTTCTTCTGCAAATAGCAGATCAAGTGTCAGGTCACAGAAAAGGTATTTTAAAATATAGAGACAAATACTTGAGGTGTAAATGTGTCTATCGAAATGTATTCATTCTGCTTTACTCATACTAGGATATTGCTGATCCTATCTGTATAGAGTCACCCGTCCTAGAACACTACTGGTTCTATTTCTGACGAGTTCGTTCAAATGTTATATTCCAGAACTAAGCTTAACCAAAGCTCTGATACCACGTTGAGACGACCCGATTTCCCGTTCTCACGGAAACAAGGTTATCTTCGGAATATTACACAGAAACATATAATAGCAGAACAGAATTAAATAAATACACCAGAATGAACAACAAAATATACTGGATAAAAGTAATCATCAGAGTTACACAGTATACAGGATCTTACTTAGTACAAATACAATTCAGCTATACATAAATGTCTACAGCGGAAATAAACAAAATATGTACAATAGGAGATGAACAGCATAAAAAGAAATAAATGATAGAATCCATCTTCAGCTCCAGCTATCCAGAAAGAACCAGCTAAACCTGAATACAAGGCTGCCCGTGTAGAAAAAGGGGCACCCGAGTTTGAGAGTGAAACAAACTACGAGTCAGTCATGGGACTGGTATGAGAAATCCACTCAACACATATATAATTGGCTAATCACAGGACCACGCCACTTTCGCGGAACGGGTTTACTCCATTGGATTGCCAGTGCTTTAAAACAAATCTTTCTTTTAAACATCGCTATGCTTTTTATAAAAATGAAGCCGTTATAAGACTCAGTTCCCATCACACAATGCAACGCAAACCGGAGGATAGAGTTTTTACCTTATAACGGCCAAAATATGCTTGATACGAATAAAACAAAGGCATTTGATATTATTGCTAGTGTTTATATGTTTTGAAAACAATTTTAAATCATAACTATCAATCATAGACGGCATTAATGCCCCATACCACTATGTCGCCATATATAGGTATACAATCAAAACCGCACGATGTCGTATTTGGAAATTGGATTTCCGTCATGAACCAAGGCAAAAGATAGTCCTTACCGAATTCGTGACTCTCTAGCCCGAGCCACAGGACCCAGACTCAGGTGGGCCCTTGGAGCGACAGGGCCGGTCCACCGATGTGGATTAAAATGCCTGAACAATACGTTTCCCCGCCCTTTGGGGCGTAAACGAGCCAACGAATGACTCCATCGGACCCGGATCGTCCGATCAAACCGAGGCGCCTCGCAACAGCAACAACCACATAGGTGAAAAGTATATAAATGTCAGGGCTGGTAGGTCACTGACACCACCCTAGCTAGAAAGAAACGCATGTCCTCCCTGAGGTCCTTCCTCCCGTTTTAGGTTCATACCGGGGTGTGAGGCTCGCGAATTCACGTTATACACAAAGCTACGCCACACAGGCGGTGCTTTGATCATCACCACAAGACTTTGCTTTTCAACAGAAGCCCTGATCACTGCATCTTAGCATGCCACACATGCAATTCACGCCATGCGATTGATGTCCATCGATATACAACCTCTGAGCTCGTACGTCTCAAAGAAGGGCGTTAAGCAAAAGAATAAATTCTCCGCCGCCAAACAGATGTATATTTAACAGAGATCAATCAACACAGAATAAAATCCAATGTCGGACACACAGTCCATTTACAAGTCCGTTCTGGGTCTGAACGAAACCGGAGGCACTAAATACCTCGCAAACCCTTCGATCAACACGTACGTCTGAACGATCACCACTCATTATCCTTATTTCGGGATGCCTCCCAATCAGGACCTCGGTTACCATCCAAACGAGGTGAAGATCTCCGGTCTTCGACCACCGTCTTCATCTTCGAATTTCAATCGTCGGTCAATTATTCGAAATGAGAATTAACTCGGTCTTTTCAAATAATTCACGTATATTTAGAATTTCAATTCGATTTATTTCAATGGTTAAATTATTCGACAACACCAATTTTGTTCTTTAATGTAATTTTCACACCAAACACATTCAACCATCAAATATCACATAAATCAAGCAAATTCAGTTTATTTCCATTCCACATCGCTTATGATATTTTATAACTATTTATCGCTATTTTTATTTATTTTAAAATAGCCATTTTATTCAAAACGACGCTTCGGGCCATAAGGCGGCCGTGGCGCTGTTTTTCTTCAGATTTGATTTACACATATCTGAAAATCTAACCGTTGGATCTTCCCAAAATTTACATCATTAGAAAGGTCTTTTCAAAACGAACCCAACGGTTCCAGTTTCGGGAAAATCCGACGGTCGGATCTCCCGGTACAATCGTTTGAAATTTCGATTTCAAAATACGAACTGCAGCGTCGTTATTCGATTAAATATAATTATATTTATATATAAAAATAAATATAATCGTTTCTGGCGCTGTTTTTCTTCAGAATTGAATTAAACATTCCAGACAATCCAACCGTTGGATTTTAACAAGGTTGGTGCCGTTGGAAAGATTATTCCAAGGCGAACCCGACGGTTGAGGTTTCGGGAAAATCCAATGGTCGGATTTCCCGCACTAGTCGTTTGAAATCACGGTTTCAAAATACGAACTGCACGGCTTCGTTTCTTTTTAATTTTATTTATATTTATATATTTATATAAATATAGTTCATTCAACAATTTCAATATCGTTTTCACTTCAAATATTTTTCTAACACCTTAAATTTTGGAAAAATTTCGCCATAACCTCCCCTGCACCGGGAGCATCGGGAAATCGCAAATAGCGTTCCCGGTCCTTCTAATCTCAAAAAGAAAAAGAAGAAGCCAAGCGGCTAGCCAACAGGCTCAAAATCATCACCCAAACAAATCAGTAAATGTGTACCTATTTGTCGGGCACAAAATTTTATTCCTCTTCTCTAGCCCCTTTGCTATCACCTGTTCAATGAATATGCATATACATATATATACAGTTCTTATCATTTATCCTTTTCTATTCAACTTCATATTTGATTTCTGTTTGGTTTAAAGACACCATTTATTCTAATGTTACATACATAGGTGCAAATCATTTCATTAGCTAATTAATGAATATTTCAACTCATATATGTTTAGTTTGAACAAGTGGCTATTTTTAACACTTCACATTTCAACGATTTATGCATACAATAAAAATGTGATTTTTATTGTAAAACAATTCATTTCAAAACACTATTTTTCTATATAGTTCATATAGTCGATAAAAGGTGATTTTTATTATCAAACAATTTATTTCAAAATATGAATCCCATTCAACACATGAATTTCTAAACAACGAATGAATATCAATTCAACACATGAATGTTTTCAATAGTTTTTATATATAGATAAAAATGTGATTTTTATTATCGAACAATTTATTTCAAAATATGAATACCATTCAACACATGAATTTCTAAACAACGAATGAATATCAATTCAACACATGAATGTTTTCTATGGTTTTTATATATAGATAAAAATGTGATTTTTATTATCGAACAATTTATTTCAAAATATGAATACCATTCAACACATGAATTTCTAAACAACGAATGAATATCAATTCAACACATGAATGTTTTCTATGGTTTTTATATATAGATAAAAATGTGATTTTTATTATCGAACAATTTATTTCAAAATATGAATACCATTCAACACATGAATTTCTAAACAACGAATGAATATCAATTCAACACATGAATGTTTTCTATGGTTTTTATATATAGATAAAAATGTGATTTTTATTATCGAACAATTTATTTCAAAATATGAATACCATTCAACACATGAATTTCTAAACAACGAATGAATATCAATTCAACACATGAATATTTTCTATACAATGAATAAATATGGTTTAAGCATATGAAAATAATTCAAACACACAAATATTATTCAAAATTTCGGCAGCATAACGGCAGGGTAGTTACACCGGGACCATCCCTAGTACGGCTCCTCGCTCTACCTTAAAACCTCGCGGTTTTTGACAATGGGGATCATGCATCTAGTTCGCACGCAGGCGGCATGTATATATTTATTTCATTTCCACAAACTAATCCTATATGGTTTCAACCAAATATTTCACAACCACCAATGGGTATTTTTCAACCTCAAACAACCAATATCAATCACAAACAATCCCAAACAACCATTCGTTATCAACCAATTATCACAACCATTTCAATCAATAAATATCGTCCATGGTTTGTGGACGAGGGGCGTATATATATATATATATATATTTATATATAGCAATTTATATATAGCTATTCACTTTCATTTCACACATATATAATTTATTTTAAATCAGAAATCTCACCGTTAGCTATCCAGTACCACGACTCTTCCTTAGAGAAATCTTCGCCTTTTTGTCGCTTTCGCCCGTATTCTCTACACATGTAAAAATCGAATTTTTACTATGTTATTCAATATATAAAAATCTGATTTCTACTTCGACTTTCGATATATAAAAATATGATTTTTACTTCGACTTTCAATATATAAAAAATCTGATTTTCTTTGCTTTTAAAATCAGTTTTTCCTTGCTTTTAAAATCAGTTTTTATCTTGCTTTTAAAATCAGTTTTTCTTATTTTTTTCTTTAAAAACAAAATCAGTTTTTATTTTAAAAACAAAATCAGTTTTTATACTTTTTAAAATTCAGTTTTGAATACTTTTAAAAATTCAGTTTTTATAACTTTAAAAATCAGGTTTTAAAATTCTTTTAAAAGAAATCAGTTTTTACTTTCTTTACAAAAAATCTAGTTTTAAATTTCTTATCTAAAAATCAGTTTTTAACTTTCTTTAAAAACAGTTTTAACTTTTCAAAAAAAAACAGTTTTAATTTTTTCTTTAAAAACAGTTTTAATACTTTTAAAATTCAGTTTTAATACTAATTAGAAAATCAGTTTTTAATACTAATTAAAAAAAATCAGTTTTACTGAATAAAATTAAAAATAAATTAACCTAAAATACTCACCTATATCCGCGAAAAAAGGGGGGTTGCTCTGCTCTTGGCGGCTTCGGGGGGGCGTCGCGATGCTTCAGGGAGGGCGGCGGCAGGAGGCGCTGGAAGTGGGTGGTTTGAATTCGAAGAGGGGGCTCGTCTACGTCGCGCTCGTGCGCTCTGGGGAGGGGGCGGCGATTGCTTCGTCGGCGGCGTTCGCCTGAGGGGGGGCGGTCGATAGCTGTTAGGGTTTTTTTTTTTCTTTTGAAATTACAATGAACGGGGGTGGTGGGGGCCAGGAAGATGATAAAGGAGGGAATTTAGATATATATTTTTTATTATTTAATTATTTAATTTTGCAAATAGGTTGACTTTTACATACGACCTCGAAACGAGGCCCACCGCCTGTCGCCCATAGCGTTTTACCCCCATTCTGAACACAATGGGATATGTATCGCAAGCTGATTTGATCGTTACAACCAGTTTCCTTTTGAATTTTCATTTAAATCATTATATTGAATTTTAAACGCACATTTCAAATTACCGGGGTCACATACTAACTAGAAAAATTCCAGAAAAATATTTTCTAGCTTCGTATTGACGATACGGTCCTAACAAAACTAGTTTCGTCGAATTCTGAGACCGTTTGAAAAATGGCCAATTTCCAGTCGATTAAAATCAACGGAAACTGGTCAAACGCGTTTTCTTTTGCCACGCTCACATATTGATTCGAAAAATTATGAAATTTGAAATCTAGCAATAACTTGACACTGCGGATCCAACAAAAGTGGTTTCGTCGAAATCCGAGGTCATCTGCAAAATGTCCGTTTTTAAGGGCCTGAATTCCATAGCGACTATTCAGAATTTTCAACTGGACATACCTTTTGATTCCCGCTATCAAACTTCGATTGGTCGGATTCGTTGGAAAGATATTATCAATTAGATACTAATGTTTTTGGTCTCACTAAAATCCGGATTGTTTTACATCCGGTACATCCAATTGAAGTTTGAAATCGAATTATCGAACTACCGCGCCATTTTCAATTCTATATATAATTATAATTAATTATATTGGTTTTCAAATGTCGATTCAAACTCAGTTTTCATTGCCATTATTTAAAATATTTATTTTAAATATTTAAAATCCATTATTTTAGCCAATTTAAAAATTTTAAATTGGTTCAGATTTTCTCGGTCGTTTCATTATGCCTGAACACTACGTCTCTCCGCCCTTTGGGGCGTAAATGAGCCAACTAAATGACTCCATCGGTTCGAGAACGACCGATCAATCCGAGGCGCCTCGCAACAGCAACAACCACATAAGTCAAACTCGTCAGGGCGTGTAAAACCACTGACGCCACTTCTAGCTAGAAAGAAACGCAAGTCCTCCCTGATGTCCTCTCCCGTTTTTGGTTCATACCGGGTGTGAAACTCGCGAAGTAAACGTTACACAAAGCTACGCCACAAAGGCCGTGCTTTGATCATCACCACAAGACTTTGCTTTTCAACAGAAGCCTCGATCAATTGCCACTTAGGCATGCCACACAGGCAATTCACTCCATGCGTTTGATATCCATCAATATATAACCCCTGAGCTCGTACGTCCCAGAGAAGGGCGTTAAGCAAGAGAATAAATTCTCCGCCGCCAAACAGATATATATTTAATAGAGATCAATCACACGGACTAAAATCCAATGTCAGACACACAGTCCATTTACAAGTCCGTTCTGGGTCTGAACGAAACCGGAGGCACCTAGTACCTCGCATATCCATCGATCTCCAAGTACGTCTGGACGATCCCTAACTGTTTCCATCTTCTTGGGTGTACAGCCCAATCAAGATCATCAGTAATCACCCAAACGACATGAAGACCTCTGGTCTTCGACCGTCGTCTTCATCTTCGACACCACGTCGAATCAGTTATTCAGAATGGGATAAACCCGGTCTTTCTGAATAACTCGTGTATATATTATAAAAGTGTTACACAAACACAACATACGCCTCATTCCAATTCAGAATATTCTTTTATTCAAATATTCCTATACTTTGGGAAAAGTTCCCATTAATTTTATCCAAGATAAATTCTTTAAATTTATTCTTTAATCACCTTTGAATATCAATTCAAACTAGTCGGGATTAGCGAACCACACTGAAGTAATCATTTATTTTATTTCCCAATCCCAACCTATTCACCCCATGAAGTAAAACTGGTAGTACTTCATATCTAACACCACAGTGTTATCGGTAATTCAATTACCATTTAACGTTCAAATCTAATTAAAGATTTAATTATCGCCTGGAGTAAAACTTGTGATACTCCATTCTCGATCATTTCAATCTTAATTAAAGATTCATTAAAACTCCACTTAGTTTTAATCTTCAACTGGGTTAAAGAATCAGTGTCATTTAAAACACGGTTCACGATAAACCCAAAATCACATTCATTAATTATCGGGTTAAAGAACGAGTGTTATTTAAAACACTGTTCACGATAAACCCAAAAATCAATATCAATTCAATTCCAATTAAATATTATTTAATTGGTACACTTTATTAAATCTAAATAAAAAGATTTAATCTTTTCTCAACTGGGTTCAAGAACAGTGTTAGTGAAGACACCATTCACGACAAACCCAAATCACATTTGATATTCAATACAAGGCTCTGAATAGAAAATATATCGGCTTATATTCAATATCAAATCCTACGACTAACAAATGTCGTATTGGAAATAACGATATAAATATATATCTTTCAAATTTCCATAACAACATCTGTATAATCACGAATTCCAACATCGAAATATTCCGACGACAATTTCGATTCAAATCCACTCCAATGCAATCATTGGAAATTTTGGTTATTTTTAAAACCCTTTTCAAATTCAATTTATTTATTTAAAAATAAATAGAATTATAATCCTAGTTCAAAACTAGTTCATTTCGATAAAAATCTATTTTTATCTTTTCAAATATGGAGTTTTTCATCCCAAATCTTCACAAATCATTTCTTATGATTTTACACTAATTATTACTATTTTTAATAATTTTATCAAGGCCCGTACAATCGATTTCCATCAACGGCCATCGAACTGCACTTACAGCGACCTTTTTCGAATTTGATTTGGACGTATCTCCAAATCCAATCGTTAGATTTCAAATTTCAAATATTCGTTAGAAAGCTCTTTTCGATACGAACCCAACGGTTCCGGTTTTAGGAGAATCCGACGGTCGGATCTCCCGTAATGTCCGTTTGAAATAAATGGTCGAAATTCACGAACTGCCGCGGCGCGGAGCGTTCTATTCAGGCCATTATATTATATATATAATATATATTTCGTCGATTTCTATTCAGAACGAATTATATAAATAGTTTTAAAATCGTTTCAAAACCTATTTCAACTTCCATTTCAATTCAAAGCAAAATTGAATTCTTCTTTATAAATTCCTTTCAAAATTCATTTCTATTCAATTCAAATTTCAATTCAATTTGAATTCATTTCAATTCGCTTTCAATTCAATTTGAATTCGTTTTCAATTCAATTCGTTTCGAAATCGTTTTCAATTCCATTCATTTCGAAATCGTTTTCAATTCAATTCATTTCGAAATCGTTTTCAATTCAATTCATTTCGAAATCGTTTTCAATTCAATTCATTTCGAAATCGTTTTCAATTCAATTCATTTCGAAATCGTTTTCAATTCCATTCATTTCGAAATCGTTTTCAATTCCATTTCTATTTCGAAATCGTTTTCAATTCATTTCGAAATCGTTTTCAATTCAATTCATTTCGAAATCGTCGATTTCGAAATCACTTTTCAATATTCATTTTAAAATGAATAAAATCGATATAAATATCGTTCACGTCAAAATGGCGTCAATCTAATCAACACGGCTTCATAAATTTCTATTTTCAAATATTCTTTATTTTTCAAATTGGAATGAGGCCCAATCAATTACCATATAAAATTAATTATATGGATTTCCATACAACACATGTATATAATAGCATTGAAAAATAATCAACCATCAACCAAAGTGCACTACACTGTATAAGCATCAAATATAGATATTCAACGCTTATAACAGCCTGTCAATCAATCGATCGACATATTTAATCAATCAGGATGAGTAAAATTCATATTTCATCCCAACACCCGTGTGGGGTTTCAAACAATCAAACACAGATTTTAGTTGTGCAGTTGGGCGATGTGTAAAATTTATCGTCCCAATCAATGTCCTTCAAATAGGTGTACATAAACAAACCGTGCGGTTTATAAATGAATATTTTATTTTATTCACTTCACGTTAAAAATTATATTTTTAACGATAAAACATTTCATTTCAACCTATGAATTTCTATTCAATTCATTTATTCAATAAAATGATATTTTTATTTTTCTAACATATTTTAGAAAATTTCGGCGGCATAACGGCACGATACTAGAAACGGGACGAGGCCTAGCCTTATCCCCGGTCTAGTGAAGGCCCACGCCATTCACACATCAATCAAATCAATTTATTTCACCAAACAATTCAATTTCACCAAACAATTCAATTTCAAATCAAATCATCTAACTAATCTATGCAACCAAACAAACAAGTCCATGGTCTGTGGACGATTGTGTCGGGTGCTACTAAGCACCGTCTGCATCCTAGTATATATATATAACTAGAAAAAAGAATTTTGAGTGAGAAGTTCTCACTGATAGCTATCCAATCATCTGGCTCTTCTTCATCGTTATTGCATCTTCGTCAACTTCGTTGCCCGTAGCCACTACATATATAAAAATCGAATTTTTACTATGCTATTCAATATATAAAAATTGAATTTTTTATTTCGAAGTTCAATATATAAAAACCATATTTTTCTTTCGAAGTTCAATATATAAAAATTCTATTTTTCTTTTGAAGTTCAATATATAAAAATTCTATTTTTCTTTCGAAGTTCTATATATAAAAATTCTATTTTTCGTTCGAAGTTCAATATATAAAAATTCTATTTTTATAACGCTATTCTCTATATAAAGATTTCGCCTTTTCAAAAATATAGATTTCATCATTATAAAAATCATCACTTTACTTCAACGTATATAAAATAAAAATCAGATTTTTATTTCGCTACATATACACAGATGATATTTTTATATTCTCTATCCTATAAAGATTATATTTTTAATACTTTAAAAATATAAAAATCATATTTTTAATATTTCTATATAGTAAAGATTATATTTTTATTATTTTAAAAATACAAAAATCATGTCTTACTCCTTCGACCAAATAAAAATTCCGTCTTTTTCTCTTTTTAAAAATATGATCTTTATTTTTGCAAGTTCAAATCTTTTTCTTTTAAAAGATTAAACCTTTTCTATTTCAAAGTTTAAACCCCCTTTTTTTTTCTTTTTAAACCTTAAAATAAAATCAGTTTTTATTTCCTTTAAAAATCAGTTTTTTTATTCTTTTTCAAATCAGTTTTAAATTCTTTTTCAAATCAGTTTTTAAATTCTAAAAAAAACAGTTTTAAATTCTAAAAAAAAACAGTTTTAAATTCTAAAAAAAACAGTTTTAAATTCTAAAAAAAACAGTTTTAAATTCTAAAAAAAACAGTTTTTGCAAAACAAAAATAAAAATAGAAATAAAAATAAAATAACCTAAATTGCTCACCGTAGCCTGCGAAAAAGGGGGGAGGGAAGAAGAGGGCGTCGGCGGCAGGCTTCGAGGGGGGGCGCGGTGGCTCAGGGAGGTGCGGCAGTGGTCCAGGCGGCGGAAGGGTTCGCGGTGGGTTAGGGTAAAAGGGGCGTCGGGTTTTTGGGTAGAGGGGGGGCTCGGTTGCGTCAGGGGAGGGGAAGAAGGAAGGAGGAAGAAGAGGAGGGGGTGCGCCGCCTCTGGCGCGGCGGTGGCCCATCGGGGGGGGGGGGGGCGATGCGGCGACGGCTTACCCCCGTCGCTCTCGTTTTTTTCTTTTCTTTTTTTTTAATTTTGTTTCTGAAATGAATCGGGGGGGTATAAAGGAGAAAATATATATATATTTTTTTTTAATTTAAAAAGTTGACTTTTACCACCGAACTCGAAACGAGGCCCACCGCCTGTCGCCCATAGCGTTTCAGCCCCATTCCGAACACAATGGGATATGTATCGTATGCTGATTCTATCATTTCGAACAGTTTCTGTTGAATTTAAAATATAATTCTTTATATATTCAATTTAAACGTACATTTCAAATTACCGGGGTCACATACTAACTCTAAAAATTCTCGAAAAATATTTTCTAGCTTCGTATTGACGATACGGTCCTACCAAAACTAGTTTCGTCGAATTCTGAGACCGTTGGAAAAATTGCCAATTTCCAGTCGATTAAAATCAACTGAAACTGGTCAAACGCGTTTTCCTTTGCCACGCTCACATATTGATTCGAAAAATTATGAAATTTGGAATCTAGCAATAACTTGACACTGCGGATCCAACAAAACTGGTTTCGTCGAAATCCTAGGTCATTTGCAAAATGTCCATTTTTAAGGGCCTGAATTCCATAGCGACTATTCAGAATTTTCAACTGGACATATCTTTTGATTCCCACTATGAAATTTTGATCTTTCAGATTCGTTGGAAAGATATTATCAATTAGATCCCATTATTTTTGGTTTCACTAAAATCCGGATTGTTCTGCACCCGGTACATTCAATTGAAGTTTGAAATCGAATTATCGTACTACCGCGCCATTTTCAATTCTATTAATAATTATATATAAATATTTATATTCTAACGACGACGTATATAATATATACGTTCGAATTCCATTCCAAACATTTTCTCGCCGCTATTATTTAAAATAATCTATTTTAAATATTCAAAATTCGCTAAAATTGCCAAAATAAAAATTTTAAACTGGCCCAGATTTTCGGGTTGTTACAATCTCCCCACTTAAAACTTTTCGTCCCCGAAAAGGAACAAAGTCGAAAGTGGTTTGATTAATAAGCTCTACATTCGATCTGGCTTCCGTTCTCCAACTTTTCAGTTTCTGAGAATTTTCAAAATTTCAAAAATTTGGCTAACACCCTAAATTTTTGAAAAATTTCGCCATAACCTCCCCTGCACCGGGAGCATCGGGGAATTTCAAATAGCTTCCCCGGTCCTTCAGATCTCAAAAAGTAAAAGAAAAAGCCAAGCGGCTAGCCAATAGGCTCATAAAATCATCATCACCCAAACAAAACAGTAAATTATGTAGTAAACATGTACCTATTTGTCGGGCAAACAAATTTTATTCTCTGGCTCTAGCCTCCTTGCTATGACCTGTTCAATGATATATATGTATATGCAAGCAAATGCAACCAATTTTCAATACAATTCAATATTTGTTTCAATTAGGCTAAATGGCTAAAAATTAGCAAACAAATAAACAAACAACACAAACATCAATCAATTAGGGGATTAGAGTTTCAAATTGATAACTTTGATACATAGTCAAAAATCTGGTTTTTGATGCCAAATCACAACAATAGGCCCTATCTAATTTTGGTTCTCACACCAGTCTAATGGAAACATATAGAAATCACACCTTCGAAACACGAAAATAAATACTGGTGATGGCGCGCCATCATCAGAATCATGTCCGGGCGACTAGAGTGTGACTCTATATCTATCCAGTATATTAAAATTTCGAATACACGCGGATCAGACGTATACGCAAAATCTATATATACTGGATTGTCCACATCAATCTAAATAGATAATCAAATACGAATAATTGATTTAAATCTTTAAAACAAAAGTTTGTTTTCACTTTTAAAAATATACTCTTCACACTCGTTCTAGGATACTACTGATCCTATCTCTAACGAGTCATTCTCGTTGGATATTACTAATCCAATTTTTGATGAATTCTTTCGTATGGTTCTAATGTGCCTTGTTCTCTGCTTTGTAAACCAAAGCTCTGATACCAAATGAAGCGACCCGAAACTTCCCCGGTCTCCGAAGAGATGAGAAAGAACGAATTACTGTGAGGACAAGACAAATCAGAACACAAACAGAAGAACATTTCACTGTTTATTACAACAATGCATCAGATTACAAGAATATACAGAGTATAAACGAATATTACACAGAAATATCAGAGATTTAAATTACATTTAAATACATCGCAGCAGAAAATAATACAATACACAACTAGAAGAGATATACGGATACAAAGCTTTCCGGATATCGTTCCAGCTGTAAACCAGGATCCTGTGAATATAAATCTGCAAAACCAAAACTACTAGCTGCCCGTGCGGAAAATAGAGGCACCCAGAGTTTAGGTTAAAACAATAAACTCCAGGTCAGTCATGGGACTGGTGTGAGAACTAAAACAGTTAATATTTATTTTAAAGTTAGGTAAATCAAGGGACCACGCCGTATAACACGGAACGGGTTTCCTCCCAAGAATACCAGTGCATAAAACAAACAGCGCAATGCTAAATAAAGAAAAATGAAGTTGTTATAAGACCCAGGTCCTATCACACAATGCAACGCAAGCCGGGGGATAGGGTTTTCCCTTATAACAGCCAAAGAATGCTTGATACGTTTAAAACAAATCATTTGATACTATTATAAGTGCATAGTGTATAAAACAACTTCAAATCATAAGTATCAATCATAGGCGACATGAGCGTCCCATGCCACTATGTCGCCATATATAGGTTTACAAATAAAACCGCAAAGTTACGTATTTGGAAATTGGATTTCCATCTATGAACCGAGGCAAAAGATAGTCCTCAACCGATTCGAGACAATCTAGCCCATGTCTCAGGATCAGAACGCATCAACCCTTTAGATCGTCAGGGCCGGTCCACCGATGTGGATTATTATGCCTGAACACTACGTCTCTCCGCCCTTTGGGGCGTAAATGAGCCAACTAAATGACTCCATCGGTTCGAGAACGACCGATCAATCCGAGGCGCCTCGCAACAGCAACAACCACATAAGTCAAACTCGTCAGGGCGTGTAAAACCACTGACGCCACTTCTAGCTAGAAAGAAACGCAAGTCCTCCCCGATGTCCTCTCCCGTTTTTGGTTCATACCGGGTGTGAAACTCGCGAAGTAAACGTTACACAAAGCTACGCCACAAAGGCCGTGCTTCGATCATCACCACAAGACTTTGCTTTTCAACAGAAGCCTCGATCAATTGCCACTTAGGCATGCCACACATGCAATTCACTCCATGCGTTTGATATCCATCAATATATAACCCCTGAGCTCGTACGTCCCAGAGAAGGGCGTTAAGCAAGAGAATAAATTCTCCGCCGCCAAACAGATATATATTTAATAGAGATCAATCACACGGACTAAAATCCAATGTCAGACACACAGTCCATTTACAAGTCCATTCTGGGTCTGAACGAAACCGGAGGCACCTAGTACCTCGCATATCCATCGATCTCCAAGTACGTCTGGACGATCCCTAACTGTTTCCATCTTCTTGGGTGTACAGCCCAATCAAGATCATCAGTAATCACCCAAACGACATGAAGACCTCCGGTCTTCGACCGTCGTCTTCATCTTCGACACCACGTCGAATCAGTTATTCAGAATGGGATAAACCCGGTCTTTCTGAATAACTCGCGTATATATTATAAAAGTGTTACACAAACACAACATACGCCTCATTCCAATTCAGAATATTCTTTTATTCAAATATTCCTATACTTTGGGAAAAGTTCCCATTAATTTTATCCAAGATAAATTCTTTAAATTTATTCTTTAATCACCTTTGAATATCAATTCAAACTAGTCGGGATTAGCGAACCACACCGAAGTAATCATTTATTTTATTTCCCAATCCCAACCTATTCACCCCATGAAGTAAAACTGGTAGTACTTCATATCTACCACCACAGTGTTATCGGTAATTCAATTACCATTTCACGTTCAAATCTAATTAAAGATTTAATTATCGCCTGGAGTAAAACTGGTGATACTCCATTCTCGATCATTTCAATCTTAATTAAAGATTCATTAAAACTCCACTTAGTTTTAATCTTCAACTGGGTTAAAGAATCAGTGTCATTTAAAACACGGTTCACGATAAAACCAAAATCACATTCATTAATTATCGGGTTAAAGAACGAGTGTTATTTAAAACACTGTTCACGATAAACCCAAAAATCAATATCAATTCAATTCCAATTAAATATTATTTAATTGGTACACTTCATTAAATCTAAATAAAAAGATTTAATCTTTTCTCAACTGGGTTCAAGAACAGTGTTAGTGAAGACACCATTCACGACAAACCCAAATCACATTTGATATTCAATACAAGGCTCTGAATAGAAAATATATTAGCTTATATTCAATATCAAATCCTACGACTAACAAATGTCGTATTGGAAATAACGATATAAATATATATCTTTCAAATTTCCATAACAACATCTGTATAATCACGAATTCCAACATCGAAATATTCCGACGACAATTTCGATTCAAATCCACTCCAATGCAATCATTGGAAATTTTGGTTATTTTTAAAACCCTTTTCAAATTCAATTTATTTATTTAAAAATAAATAGAATTATAATCCTAGTTCAAAACTAGTTCATTTCGATAAAAATCTATTTTTATCTTTTCAAATATGGAGTTTTTCATCCCAAATCTTCACAAATCATTTCTTATGATTTTACACTAATTATTACTATTTTTAATAATTTTATCAAGGCCCGTACAATCGATTTCCATCAACGGCCATCGAACTGCACTTACAGCGACCTTTTTCGAATTTGATTTGGACGTATCTCCAAATCCAACCGTTAGATTTCAAATTTCAAATATTCGTTAGAAAGCTCTTTTCGATACGAACCCAACGGTTCCGGTTTTAGGAGAATCCGACGGTCGGATCTCCCGTAATGTCCGTTTGAAATAAATGGTCGAAATTCACGAACTGCCGCGGCGCGGCGCGTTCTATTCAGGCCATTATATTATATATATAATATATATTTCGTCGATTTCTATTCAGAACGAATTATATAAATAGTTTTAAAATCGTTTCAAAACCTATTTCAACTTCCATTTCAATTCAAAGCAAAATTGAATTCTTCTTTATAATTTCGTTTCAAAATTCATTTCTATTCAATTCAATTTGAATTCATTTCAATTCGCTTTCAATTCAATTTGAATTCGTTTTCAATTCAATTCGTTTCGAAATCGTTTTCAATTCCATTCATTTCGAAATCGTTTTCAATTCAATTCATTTCGAAATCGTTTTCAATTCAATTCATTTCGAAATCGTTTTCAATTCAATTCATTTCGAAATCGTTTTCAATTCAATTCATTTCGAAATCGTTTTCAATTCAATTCATTTCGAAATCGTTTTCAATTCCATTCATTTCGAAATCGTTTTCAATTCCATTTCTATTTCGAAATCGTTTTCAGTTCAATTCATTTCGAAATCGTTTTCAATTCAATTCATTTCGAAATCGTCGATTTCGAAATCACTTTTCAATATTCATTTTAAAATGAATAAAATCGATATAAATATCGTTCACGTCAAAATGGCGTCAATCTAATCAACACGGCTTCATAAATTTCTATTTTCAAATATTCTTTATTTTTCAAATTGGAATGAGGCCCAATCAATTACCATATAAAATTAATTATATGGATTTCCATACAACACATGTATATAATAGCATTGAAAAATAATCAACCATCAACCAAAGTGCACTACACTGTATAAGCATCAAATATAGATATTCAACGCTTAAAACAGCCTGTCAATCAATCGATCGACATACTTAATCAATCAGGATGAGTGAAATTCATATTTCATCCCAACACCCGTGTGGGGTTTCAAACAATCAAACACAGATTTTAGTTGTGCAGTTGGGCGATGTGTAAAATTTATCGTCCCAATCAATGTCCTTCAAATAGGTGTACATAAACAAACCGTGCGGTTTATAAATGAATATTTTATTTTATTCACTTCACGTTAAAAATTATATTTTTAACGATAAAACATTTCATTTCAACCTATGAATTTCTATTCAATTCATTTATTCAATAAAATGATATTTTTATTTTTCTAACATATTTTAGAAAATTTCGGCGGCATAACGGCACGATACTAGAAACGGGACGAGGCCTAGCCTTATCCCCGGTCTAGTGAAGGCCCACGCCATTCACACATCAATCAAATCAATTTATTTCACCAAACAATTCAATTTCACCAAACAATTCAATTTCAAATCAAATCATCTAACTAATCTATGCAACCAAACAAACAAGTCCATGGTCTGTGGACGATTGTGTCGGGTGCTACTAAGCACCGTCTGCATCCTAGTATATATATATAACTAGAAAAAAGAATTTTGAGTGAGAAGTTCTCACTGATAGCTATCCAATCATCTGGCTCTTCTTCATCGTTATTGCATCTTCGTCAACTTCGTTGCCCGTAGCCACTACATATATAAAAATCGAATTTTTACTATGCTATTCAATATATAAAAATTGAATTTTTTATTTCGAAGTTCAATATATAAAAACCATATTTTTCTTTCGAAGTTCAATATATAAAAATTCTATTTTTCTTTCGAAGTTCAATATATAAAAATTCTATTTTTCTTTCGAAGTTCAATATATAAAAATTCTATTTTTCTTTCGAAGTTCAATATATAAAAATTCTAATTTTATAACGCTATTCTCTATATAAAGATTTCGCCTTTTCAAAAATATAGATTTCATCATTATAAAAATCATCACTTTACTTCAACGTATATAAAATAAAAATCAGATTTTTATTTCGCTACATATACACAGATGATATTTTTATATTCTCTATCCTATAAAGATTATATTTTTAATACTTTAAAAATATAAAAATCATATTTTTAATATTTCTATATAGTAAAGATTATATTTTTATTATTTTAAAAATACAAAAATCATGTCTTACTCCTTCGACCAAATAAAAATTCCGTCTTTTTCTCTTTTTAAAAATATGATCTTTATTTTTGCAAGTTCAAATCTTTTTCTTTTAAAAGATTAAACCTTTTCTATTTCAAAGTTTAAATCCCCTTTTTTTTTCTTTTTAAACCTTAAAATAAAATCAGTTTTTATTTCCTTTAAAAATCAGTTTTTTTATTCTTTTTCAAATCAGTTTTAAATTCTTTTTCAAATCAGTTTTTAAATTCTAAAAAAAACAGTTTTAAATTCTAAAAAAAACAGTTTTAAATTCTAAAAAAAACAGTTTTAAATTCTAAAAAAAACAGTTTTAAATTCTAAAAAAAACAGTTTTAAATTCTAAAAAAAACAGTTTTTGCAAAACAAAAATAAAAATAGAAATAAAAATAAAATAACCTAAATTGCTCACCGTAGCCTGCGAAAAAGGGGGGAGGGAAGAAGAGGGCGTCGGCGGCAGGCTTCGAGGGGGGGCGCGGTGGCTCAGGGAGGTGCGGCAGTGGTCCAGGCGGCGGAAGGGTTCGCGGTGGGTTAGGGTAAAAGGGGCATCGGGTTTTTGGGTAGAGGGGGGGCTCGGTTGCATCAGGGGAGGGGAAGAAGGAAGGAGGAAGAAGAGGAGGGGGTGCGCCGCTTCTGGCGCGGCGGTGGCCCATCGGGGGGGGCGATGCGGCGGCGGCTTCCCCCCCGTCGCTCTCGTTTTTTTATTTTTTTTTATTTTTTTTATTTTGTTTCTGAAATGAATCGGGGGGGTATAAAGGAGAAAATATATATATATATATTTTATTTAATTTAAAAAGTTGACTTTTACCACCGAACTCGAAACGAGGCCCACCGCCTGTCGCCCATAGCGTTTCAGCCCCATTCCGAACACAATGGGATATGTATCGTATGCTGATTCTATCATTTCGAACAGTTTCTGTTGAATTTAAAATATAATTCTTTATATATTCAATTTAAACGTACATTTCAAATTACCGGGGTCACATACTAACTCTAAAAATTCTCGAAAAATATTTTCTAACTTCGTATTGACGATACGGTCCTACCAAAACTAGTTTCGTCGAATTCTGAGACCGTTGGAAAAATGGCCAATTTCCAGTCGATTAAAATCAACTGAAACTGGTCAAACGCGTTTTCCTTTGCCACGCTCACATAGTGATTCGAAAAATTATGAAATTTGGAATCTAGCAATAACTTGACACTGCGGATCCAACAAAACTGGTTTCGTCGAAATCCGAGGTCATTTGCAAAATGTCCATTTTTAAGGGCCTGAATTCCATAGCGACTATTCAGAATTTTCAACTGGACATATCTTTTGATTCCCACTATGAAATTTTGACCTTTCAGATTCGTTGGAAAGATATTATCAATTAGATCCCATTATTTTTGGTTTCACTAAAATCCGGATTGTTCTGCACCCGGTACATTCAATTGAAGTTTGAAATCGAATTATCGAACTACCGCGCCATTTTCAATTCTATTAATAATTATATATAAATATTTATATTCTAACGACGACGTATATAATATATACGTTCGAATTCCATTCCAAACATTTTCTCGCCGCTATTATTTAAAATAATCTATTTTAAATATTCAAAATTCGCTAAAATTGCCAAAATAAAAATTTTAAACTGGCCCAGATTTTCGGGTTGTTACAGTTGGTTTCCGTTCCAATTAAATTAAACCATTGTTTAATTTAACAATAAACTCCAGCAATCTCTGGCTTTGTCCAGAATGATTCCATAACGTTCTGTTAGTCTTCACAATTTTGATGCAGCTCAATTGGTTAAATTCTGAGAAAAGAATAAAAAGTTTTAAATATTTAAATACTCGGTTTAATTAAGATAGTTAACCTCTTCATTAATATTTTCTAAACTAAACAAATTACTTTTTAATTAAATAGTCTGCTTCCTTTTGTTAGAGAATTCAATAGGCCGACTAATTTCTGGTTGGATAAAATATACGGTCTAATATACTTCATCATCGGCTTTGCTCCCTGCATTAACCCATGTTTAAATATAAATGGTTTTGATTAAATTAATAGCTTTATAATTAGTAAAAATCTTTAGGGTTAATTAGTTTGGGTTAGGGAAAAAACAGGACTGATGGAATACTCTTCTAGCTCCCTTCATTCAATAGCCCTTCCGTTTTTCAGATCCTATCACGAATTTTACATACAAAACAGTTAATGTTTTTAATATGATTGAATTAATTAATCATGAGTTGAAACTTCTTTAATTACTTCACTAAATATAATATATAAGATGCTGCCAAGTATTTCTGCTTTGATCCCAGTTTAACATTGCTTCGTTTTGCCAAATCGGTTCCTTCAGCATCTGCCAGGTTTTAAAATCAGTATCCAATTAACTAAATTTCCCTTATTCTATATAGTTAAACAAATTAGTTGGTTTAAACGTTCCACAGACCCTCATTCCATCAGATCCGATTCATTTATATTTTTCATTGTTTGATTTAAACTAATTTCCAGATCCCTTACCGCTAACGTTCAAAGTAACATTTAAACCATATTAAAATAGACTAATTACTGTTAAATAAAATAAATTACATTTTGAGACAGAATAATATGCTTGCAGTTTTAAACCATTATCATTCAGGTATATAGGCTCTTGTTCCAGAAATCTGCACCGTCCAAACCATAGGGTAATTAGTTAACAAGTCTTAAAGTCTTAATTAGGTTAGCATTAACAAAATTTACATTTTAATAGGATATATAGATCGGTAGTTTTATGTCACTTCATGGTCTTCTTTGGTGCAACTTCATCTAGGGTTCAAGGTGATCATCCCCTTCTGTAATCAAAGGAAATGGGTTACTAAATTTTAAAGTTAATATAAATTAATGATTTCCTTAATTAACTTATATTAAACGTTACAGTATAAACAGAACATCGGCCAAACTTTTACTTTCGTTCCAGTCGCCCTGTACTGTCTTTCTTCTGCAGAAACACCCCCACGCACCCGTTGAACATCACACCGCCGAAATGCTTCGTCGTTCACCAGAAAACAATCAGAGACCGTCCAAACTTGCACCTCAGTGCCACCATCGCACACTGCAATAGTTCGTAACTCGAGTCCTCCACTTGGCCACCCTTCCACTTCGAACGCCAACCCTTTCCGACCTCGCACCGACCCCCGCAGCACAACAATGTCAATCTCCACCACTCATCCTTCAGATCTTGTTGAGCCTAACCTTTTCGCTTTTAAAAAGTCTTTGATTCGATTAAGGAATTAGGAGGAAAATGAGGGGGTTGATCGACAGTTCTCTGCCATTGGTTTCATATGTGGAGGCGGTGGTCTGTGTTGACCATACAATCACGTTGACGAAAATTAGGGTTGCAGATGGTTTATATAGAGAACGGGATGAATTTTAATATTATTTTATTTTTATGAAACTTAACAGTGGAGTATCACGTAAACTAATCACAATTGACTCCTGTTTACTGATAAAAAAGCTAATCCTAGCATAGAAAAATATTCTGGACCTAATGAAACAAGTTTCGCCGAAATCCGAGGTCGTTTGAAAAAAATTCCTTTATAAAACCAGAAATAAACACGCGTTTCAATTTTCCACGATCACTAGATAAACCTAATCAACTTGAAACTTTGAAATCCTAAAATAATTAATCAATACGAACTTAACAGCATTAGTTTCATCATATTCTGAGACGGTTTCCCGGTAGGCTATTTTTATACACGCACCACATTGCCATTTTGGACACCAAATTAACCGGTCTCCAAAAATAACAAAATATATACCTATCCCGACTCTAATCGATGAGACGAACTCAACGGAACTGGTTTCGTGGCCTAATTCGATCATCTGTTCAAGTTATACCCAAATATCTCTTTATTGAATTAATTACGTGCTATAGAAATTGAACGAGCGTTTACAGCTACCGTGGTCACATACGACATCGGTTTGCCATGCAATTTGATTTTCTTACAATAATTTGACGATATGGTTCCAATGAAACTGATTTCATTGAAAACGAAGATCGTTTGCAAAATGGCCATTTTAAAAGCCTATATTTTAATAACGATTTCCACAGTGATTATTTTAAAATTTGATTTGGCCATAACTTACAATTTACAATGCGAAATCTGGATTTTTCTCTTTCATATAAAAATTATCATCACTACGCTTCCAACGTTTCTTGTTTCACAGAAATCCGACTTATATAGGATCATGTATATCGAGTTGAAGTTTAAAACTCCATATTACGAAATGCCGTGCGACTTCGAGCTCGTTCTACATTATATAAATAAATTAACGTTCAAACTTCATTTTAAACAACGAATTTAATATTTAAAATCATTAATATTCCAAATATAACATTTAAAAGAATAAATTAAATTAAATATTTAACTGCCAAAAGTACGGGACGTTACATTCTTCCCCCCTTAAAATAATTTCGTCCTCGAAATTGCTAAGGTAAGAAAGAATGTTACTAACCCATTAATTTTCAAATCCCATTTATTATAAATCAAAAACCAATTCAACACCATATATAAATATTTTCAAGAATATCGAAAAAATTCCTAACATATTAAATTCCCGGAAAATTCGGCGGAGTCTCCCCTGCACGGAGTGACATCTGCGATATTGCAGGAACAAATAATATATATACATCGACCCACACGGTCGGAAAACAAAAAACAAACCCCAAAATTTTATATTTTTCACGTAGGCGTACCTTTTTGCGAGCACCATTTAAATTTATCGCAATCTACTCAACCAATATCAATTTGCCTAGCCATCTGACACCTGTACTTAACTCAGTTCACATATAAGTAATAATTATATGAAATTCTGAGATAATATTTCACTAATCAACTAGTATAACTATACCAATTCAAAAATCAAACATGCAGCATCAATTCATTATCAAATACAGGGTTAAATCATAAATTTCAATTCTTATGCAGTTTCATTCTAGTCTAATTATACATGAAATTATTCTTTAGTTTAAAATTCATTTACTCCCATTAAATTGTTGACTATTTCCATTTCAAACAAACTATCATCCAATAACAAACAATTCACAACCAACAACTAATACACAATCAAATCAACCAAATCAGTTGAATTTACATTCAATATTAATATTTTACTTTAATCTAATTTCCATATGATTCTTAATTTAATTACACTTAACTAAGTTAAGTATCAGTTCAACTTTTTAATTCGATTTGAATTCCGTTCAAATCTATCAAACACACTAAACAAACTATTATCTCCATAATTTGATAAAATTATTTCTTTTCTATACAAAAATATAATTTGGGTAAAATTATTTTATTTACCCTTTTTTCAAAACAATATTGTATCGATTGCCAGTTCAACGCTTCTCAACACTTGAACCGATCAACGACATAGTACAAAACATTTGTATATAAAATTTACAAATACGCTCTCATATATATACACTCAATCTCGATCTAGGGTATTTGTAATGACCCGGGATTTTGACGACTTTGGTTATCGACATAAACTCAATGATGACTAACCAAACATCAAAAAATACTGATCATTAATGAAAGAAATTAGAGGATGAGGAAAGATAAGATAGAAACTTAGAATAGAAGAAGAAGAAGAACACAATATCAGAGTAACACGAATCTCACAGCGGAACAAATAAATATATTTCGTAACATAACTTTGAAATACAAATCTGTACTTGAATATACATATCATTTATCAAAGTACAACACTTACAACACAGCGGAAATAACTATAGCTATATAATCCTGAAGCCTCCTGCTCCAAGCTCTTCCAGTATATCTGTAAATCCCGACTACTTGACTGCCCATACAAAATTAGGCACCCAAGAGTTTAGGGAAACAAACAAATAAACTCCGGGTCAGTCATGGGACTGGTGTGAGTAAAACAGTTTAAAACAGTTCAAGCAGGTAATCGATATCACATAAGACCACGCCGTATAACGGAACGGGTTTTCCCTTATGAGAATCCAAATTATCTTTATATCAAAAACCTTTTGATATTATAATAATGTCTATCAACCACAATATAATAATCATCTAGCAGAAACGCTTTCATCTCACGATCTACATATATATAGTATACAATCAAAACCGCAAGCGCGTATTGGGTAATGGATTTCCAACTATGACAAGGTATGGAACCACCTTTCGCTAGTGTACCTCTAGAGATCACAGAATTTGTTAGGGTATTTTGTTTTAAGTTGTAAATTTTACCATCACATGATAAAGAATTTCCTTGGTTTACAAACTGTTGTCGACAGAAGTAAACATACTGTTGTAATCAGCTGGGTGCCACGATCCCAAAAATAAAATAATACCGGTAGATGGACTCATATTTTGAAACCTCAAAATGTTGATTACAGGGTGCAAAACACTCCAAATAAAAAGTCGCTTATTAAAATAATTAAAAATTATAGTAAAATTCTAAAAATTAAATTATCACTATGTCCCAAAAGAACCTTGTCTAAATTCAAACCCGGTCTCTAGTTATATCGAGTAAACCGTTACAGTCGATAAACGATTCAATAGCGACTATTTTAAAATTTGATTTGGACATATCTCAAAATCTACACGACGAAATCCTGATTTTTCTCTTCCACTAGAAAGATATACTCCACCAGCTCCGAACGTTTCTTGTTTCACAGAAATCCGATTTAAAACGAATCATGTACATTCAGTTGAAGTTCGAATCGCCAATTTACGAACTGCAGCGCCATTTCGAGCTCGATTTTAATTATATTATAATTCTACGTTCAAACTGTCGTTCATATAATATATTCATTATTAAAATTCAATTCCAAGCTGAATTAAATATCACAGATGATCCAGTTCACACCATATCGCCATTTCAGCCAATTCTGATTATTTCAGAATTAAATATATTATTTAATTTGTTATTTTAATTAAATATTTACCATTATTAAATTCCACGGCCATTAAATTCTCTAAACCACCATTTCAATAATTAAATAAATTAATTCTAATACCTCGGCCAGTGCGGGTCATTACAATCTTGCCCAATTAAAATAATTTCGTCCTCGAAATTGCTAAGGTAGAGAACGACCCTATCGACTGGTTAGAACATATTTGTTTACTTCTTAACTTCAGTTTCCAACTGGACCAATTTTATTTTAATTAAAATATTAATCAATCCTTATCAACGAAAATTTTCAAAAATCCTGAAAATTTTCTAACGCCTTAACTCTTTGAAAAATTTCGCCAGCACCTCCTTTGTACTGGTCAATACGTCAAACTCCAACTCGCCTCTCTGGGCCATCTCCAACCCAAAAGAAAATCAAACAGCCAAGTGGCTTGCCAATTCGTCTCATAAATCTTATATCCAATAGAAATACAAACTTGTACCTTTTGTCGCCATATCATTTTATCCTTCCCACCTGTTATCAATTCAGCGGATACAAAGGTCATCCCAATCAAATTCCAATCAATTTTTATCCTCAACACAACCATTTTCTTACCCAAGCCAAATTCCATTTCAACTCGAGTTTCTTCTCGATCCCCAACTCTCAACTTGATTATCACATTACACTTCAAATTTGAATCACACAATCCAATTTGTCTTGATATCATTTTAATTCAATCTCAGTTACCACTTTACTGTCTTTATTTTAATTCAAATTTGCTTTCACAAATTTCTGTTAAATTTTTTTTAATTCAAACAGTCTTTCCCTGGGAGTTTTTAAACAGTTTACTCTTTCAAAAATCAAATTTTACTTTTGAACATGTCACTGAGCCCTTAATTAATATTCCATTAGTTAAATCACTTCTCTATTTCTTTATCAATATTTATTAACCAAATATTTTCAATAACCATATTGGCCTTTTATGTTATTTGGAAAACATTTCCGAATATCGCCTTCCCCATTTTTCTAAACTTTAGAAAATATATGCTATTTCTAATTGGAAAATATTCCAATTACTTATCTCTTTTCCGACCTCGTTTATTTCTATACTTTAGGAAATATTCTTTATTATATTTCCAAGCTTACACTTATTTGGGTTAAAAAGGATGTTGTGTAAAACATCGTTACGACAACTCAAATACTATATTCAACTAACTCTTATTCAACATTGATCTTCGAGCCTAAAATCTTACTAATTATTTGTTAATAATGAAATCAATCAAGTTGGGGTATAACTACCTCTCGGACCTTGACTGAATAACATTTATAATGTCAAAATAGATATGACTACTTACTCGAATAATCGATACCATACAACTACTTATTCACTTTTAAACACGTACGCTTCCTCTTTCTATTTTTACTAGATTTTGTTCTTAGTCTTCCTTTTTTATTTTACTATTCTATTTCTAAGTTCGTTTCCTTATCAACTTATATATATATATATATATATATATATATATATCGATACGTTGATTTCTAAATATCAAATTATCTTAAAAATATTCTAACTCCTTCAATTCCCGGAAAAATTCGCCATAACCTCCTTTGTACCAGGAGCATCGGGATATTTCAAATAGCCTCCCATGGCCCTCACCAAATCAAAAGAAAAAGCCAAGCGGCTAGCCGATACGGCGCATTAAATCTCATATATGAATTAAATACATACCTTTTCGTCGAGCATTCTATTTATACCTGCCCAATCTATTTTAGTGGAAATTAGGCTAAGGTCCCTATTTTGAAACTTAATTAGGCTCACACCCGGTCTTAAACTTATTATAAATTAGGTCCCTATTTTTCTATTTAGAAAAATTGCATACATTTCTGCAACAATTCATCAACATTAGTTCAACTTTATTTGCATACATGTATGCAACAATTCAGAATAGTTGCATACATGTATGCAAATATTCGTTCAGAATAGTTGCATACATGTATGCAAATATTTGTTCAGAATAGTTGCATACATGTATGCAAAAATTTAGAATATTTGCATATATGTATGCAAATATTCATTAGATTAGTTGCATACATGTATGCAAATATTTTGAATTTTTGCATACATATATGCAACTATTCTGATGAATATTTGCATACATGTATACAAAAATTCAAAATATTTGGATACATGTATGCAAATATTCATTCAGAATATTCGTATACATGTATGCAAATATTATGAATAAAATGTAAAAATGAAAACAGGGACTAAATTTATAATAAGTTTATGACTGGATGTGAGCCTAATTTTGAAACTTAGTAGGGACCTGTAGAAAACGCACCCTCTATTTTAACTATACCTGGTCGTTTTAACTCAATTCGTTAATTAATTTGTTAATTAACTCTTTAGTCTATTTCACTTTTATATTTGAACATGACATGTTCAAATATATTTTAACTTGCTTATTAACTAATTTGAATCCAAATTTCAAATTTAAGTTCTATATTCGATTTCGAATATCCATTTACAAATCCAATTCACCTTTCAAAGTTCAACTTCAAATTCAAAACTCGATTAACTAGTTCCTCTTCGACTTAGTTAATTCTATTCAATTTCTATTCAAATTTTATATTATAATTCCCATTTGAATTTCTATATTCAAATTCCATATATTCAAATTCTATATTATAATTCCATTTGAATTTCTATATTCCAACCCCATTTGAATTTCTATATTCAATTTCTATATCACTTCCATTGAATTTCATATATTCAAACTCCCTTTGAATTTCTATATTCAATTTCTATTTCAATTCCATTGAATTTCATATATTCAAACTCCCTTTGAATTTCTATATTCAATTTCTATTTCAATTCCATTGAATTTCATATATTCAAACTCCTTTTGAATTTCTATATTCAATTTCTATTTCAATCTCTCTTATTTCAAATTCTACTATTATAAATCCCATTATGAAATTCAACACAACTTGTCTTTCTCAAAACAAATTCAAAACAGTATCTCTGGTAGTAATTCGTCACTTACAACTCGAAAATGAATACTGATGATGCAGCTGTCATCATCAGAATCTATTTTCCAGCGATCGAAGTGAGTTCCATACTACAAAACCATTTCTAAACATTTCCACTTTGAAATTCATTTCAAAATATAATTCACACTGCTTGTAAAACAATTTAAAATCTCCCAAGATCTTAAATTTTCCTTATTTTTAACCCAAATTCATTTACAAACACTTATAATTCAATTTCTGGTTTAAATTTTTGATTTAACTCATCTGATCTCACGTATTTTACTTATATGAATTCTGATTGGCTATTTACATAACCATTAAATTTATAATCTTTCTCAATTATAATAACAACTAATATATCCAATATGTATCAAATATACTTTGGGTAAAAATTATTTTCATTTACCCTCTTTCAAAACATATCGTGCCGACCCATCGTATTCAAGTGTTTAGTAACTCCTACCGATAGAGTGGATCAAACTGATCGACCAGAACCCATAAACGACTCAACCAATGAATCTCCACAATATACAACAATTTTTATATCAATAACAAATACGTTCACTCGTATATATACACTCAAACTCAATCTAGGGTATTACTAACCATATCTCTACCGAGTCACGCCACAGAGCCAAGTTAATCAATTAACCTTCTGCTCTGATACCAACTATAATGACCCGGGATTTTGACGACTTTGGTTATCGACATAAACTCAATGATGACTAACCAAACATCAAAAAATACCGATCATTAATGAAAGAAATTAGAGGATGAGGAAAGATAAGATAGAAACTTAGAATAGAAGAAGAAGAAGAAGAACACAATATCAGAGTAATGCGAATCTCACAGCGGAACGAATAAATATATTTCATAACATAACTTTGAAATACAAATCTGTACTTGAATATACATATCATTTATCAAAGTACAACACTTACAACACAGCGGAAATAACTATATCTATATAATCCTGAAGCCTCCTGCTCCAAGCTCTTCCAGTATATCTGTAAATCCCGACTACTTGACTGCCCATACAAAATTAGGCACCCAAGAGTTTAGGGAAACAAACAAATAAACTCCGGGTCAGTCATGGGACTGGTGTGAGTAAAACAGTTTAAAACAGTTCAAGCAGGTAATCGATATCTCATAAGACCACGCCGTATAACGGAACGGGTTTTCCCTTATGAGAATCCAAATTATCTTTATATCAAAAACCTTTTGACATCATAATAATGTCTATCAACCACAATATAATAATCATCTAGCAGAAACGCTTTCATCTCACGTTCTACATATATATAGTATACAATCAAAACTGCAAGCGCGTATTGGGTAATGGATTTCCAACTATGACAAGGTATGGAACCACCTTTCGCTAGTGTACCTCTAGAGATCACAGAATTTGTTAGGGTATTCTGTTTTAAGTTATAAAGTTTACCATCACATGATAAAGAATTTCCTTAGTTTACAAACTGTTGTCGACAGAAGTAAACATACTGTTGTAATCAGCTAGGTGCCATGATCCCAAAAATAAAATAATACTGGTAGATGGACTCATATTTTGAAACCTCAAAATGTTGATTACAGGGTGCAAAACACTCCAAATAAATAGTCGCTTATTAAATTAATCAAAAATTACAGTAAAATTCTAAAAATTAAATTATCACTATGTCCCAAAGGAACCTTGTCTAAATTCAAAACCGGTCTCTAGTTATATCGAATAAACCGTTACGGTCGATAAACGATTCTATAGCGACTATTTTAAAATTTGATTTGGACATATCTCAAAATCTACACGACGAAATCCTGGTTTTTCTCTTCCACTAGAAAGATATACTCCACCAGCTCCGAACGTTTCTTGTTTCACAGAAATCCGATTTAAAACGAATCCTGTACATTCAGTTGAAGTTCGAATCGCCAATTTACGAACTACAACGCCACTTCGAGCTTGATTTTAATTATATTATAATTCTGCATTCAAACTGTCGTTCATATAATATATTCATTATTCAAATTCAATTCCAAGCTGAATTAAATATCACAGATGATCCAGTTCACACCATATCGCCATTTCAGCCAATTCTGATTATTTCAGAATTAAATATATTATTTAATTTATTATTTTAATTAAATATTTACCATTATTAAATTCCACGGCCATTAAATTCTCTAAACCACCATTTCAATAATTAAATAAATTAATTCTAATACCTCTGCCAATGCGGGTCATTACAGTATTACTAACCCTATGAGTTATACCACAGAGCCAAGGTTATTACTAAACCAATAGCTCTGATACCACTATAACGACCCAAGGATTTCCGGCCCTGAAAATCGACATAAATACCTTTACCGTAACTCATGCCGACCTTCCCAACACCGAAAACACTAGATTGTCATTAGAAAGAAATTAGAGGATGAGATAAGAAAGAAAGAAGTATTAGAATAGATGAAGAAGAAGAACCATCACAACACAGAATCAGAGTCTCACATCGCAGCGGAACAAAATATAATACACAAATAAAACTTTATTAAGAGCTTTTTTTTAAAATACTTACAATTATCAGAGTACAGCATACAACTGGACAGTTATGATAACTTGTCCTCATATACATCACAAAGCGGAATAGTAGCCATATAATATTATACGTCTGGACTCTTCTAGCTCGTCTCTTCACAGCATTCGATAACCTGAACCTATATACCCCGGGCTAACCCGAGCATTTACAAAACAACGAGTCAGTCTGGTGAACCAGAGTGAGAAAAAACTCGCACAGTATTAAGGTAACACACAACTTGATTTTAAAGTCAAAAACCTTTTCGAAAGAAAAGGATAATTGTAAGACCAAATCCACATATAAATACGGACGGTTTTTACCATACGATAACCCAAAACATTCTCGAAATCAATATCTTTTCTGATATTATAATAGTGTCTAAGTACAAGTAAATAACAATCTAATGGAACGCTTGCATCTCACGCTCCACATATAGTATAAAATCAAAACTGCGGGAGCTTATTGGAGATTGGATTCCGACTATGACAAGGTATGGACTACCTGCCGATAGTGTATCTCTAGAGGCGAATACACTGGGTTCAACAAGAATGTCTTGCAGGCCGGCCCACACATGACCGACCACTCATTTCGCTTGAGTGTATCGAATGTATATCACCAACGGTTGGGCTCAAACCACCATTTCCCGAAAAGGGACAGCATCGAAATAGATTAAAGAAGCAAAAGAAATTTCTCTAGATTGGTGATTATACACCCTAATGGGAGCGACCCACATAGCCATGCAGCCTGCCCGATTTCTGTCATTTCCTGGTTGATGAGGCATGAGGTTTAAATCTCATTTTTTTGGGATATTTGGTCACCATTCACTTTAAATGTCACGTTGTCAGATCCGTCAAGTCACTAATTGACGTCCACAAATATACTCTGGGTATAAAAGAAGTGCCCCTCTTTGCCACCACTCGGCATATTTGTAAAAATCAACGTACGTGGTTTCAGGAAATACTCTATCAGACATTCGTCCATTCAAGTCATCCAGGAACAGGATGAACCGAAGCTACTCTCTTACTGCATCCAATATAGGAATCACCCCATGGATCAGTAGCGAGAAGTCCTTGAAACTCGTAGATTCCAACCATGACAGAACCACAGTTTATCTATGGCCACTAAACCAGAGATTATTAGTAATCCTTTCGCTTATGAAGATCTACGGTCTTCAATGCTCCATCTCGACCGTCTTTTGATATCTTCACGTATTTGTTGGTCGGAATGGTTTTCAAATGTAAATTCGATTCCAGTCTTTCCTTACCAACAATCGTATTGGGAAGATTTGATAGTCGGTGATTTAACTATCAAAATAAACAGTATTTCAATCATGACAATCCAGTGAGTTCTCTAGTTCAGTATTCAGCATCACTTGGCCTTTTGATTAAAAACAAATGTAAATTTAGAACCCTTAAGTACTTCGATAAATATAGTTTTCTCGCTTCTTTATTTAACATAAGATTTATTCTTTAAACAATATTCTTATAATACCTATGAAAATCCTATATTATGTCCAATTGGTCTATTTCCACTTTTAAACATTTAATCCTATTATCTAATATTGGGAAATTTGTTAAATTATCACTCGTAAAACGATGTTACGAAATATCATCTATTTCATTACTTGAAACATTACAAATGTTATTCTGATAGGATAAAACTCAGCCTTATGTTTTCCTTCTAATTCGAAAATATCGTTATATTTTCGGCAACTCCTCTTATTTCCCTTTTTACTTTGAAATCCACATTATACATTTTCCAAATCTTCATCACAAATGTTGCGTTATTATTTCTCTAATGAACTAGTAACTTTACTAATCTCTTTTACCATTACAACTTATATCATCCTCAGATAAATTCTGAAGTCGTTCAAGTTAGGGTATTTTAATTAGCTCTCAGACCGTGATCAACAACGTTCATATCTAAGAATAGATACAAGTTATAATCAAAAACCCAATATCTTATTCTAATCTCAACACAGATCCCATTTAACTATTTTATTTACAAATACGGTTTCATAAACCTTCTTCCCTTTTTGAAATTCCCTTTCTCGAATATAACGTTTTCCTTAATTTAATAATTAAGTAATTCCTTATAAAACACCACTTTTTACCCTTTACCTCTTTTTAAACAATTTTATTTATAATTCATATTTGTTTACAAAATCCGATGATCCATTTCTTTTACCAATCTCACTTCCACTAATTCTCCCCCAAACCCATTCATCCATTCCTACTTTGGAAATTTTATTATAATTTCCCCTTCTTACTTAATCTCGTTATTAAGTAACGCTAATTAAAATTAATGATATAATACCTCAAATCTCTTTTATATAACTCTGGTTTATTATAAAACCCTTTTATCTAAATTCCCCTTTGCTTAATTCAAATAATTAAGTAATATTAAATTTTAAGCAATAATAGTCGCTTAAAAATTTCTTTTATAACTTTGTTATAAAAACTCAGGTTTAAGCAAAACCTATTCATAAACTCCTTTTACCTTTCCATTTGGATTTCATTTCCCATTTCGAGTACTTTTTAAATGGATTTCAATTAAAAAGTATTTCCCTAAATTATTATTAATTAAAATAATAATTTACCTCGATAGTTAACTACTCCCATAGTTAATTCTTTTATTTACTGAATGAATATTAATTCCCTTTTTAAAGATCTTATTAAAATTAAAACAATATTCACTAATCAATTAAATAATCAATTTCAAATAAAACATTCGACTCAGTTACTCAATGCGGTTATCTCGTTAACCGATTTCAATTTGTTTTCCCTTTAAATTAATTAATAATATAATTAATTTAAAATAATTCCATTTAATTGTTTCTTAACAAAACAATTATCCAAATTTAATTATTAGGTTAATCTCTAATCACTTGTTTATAATTCTGATTAATATCATAATTTACTTTATTAAATCAATTAATAATTAACTATAAACTTAAACAATTAAAAGTAATTATTTATTTCCTTTTAACAAACCTTTATTCAAAATATATATATATTCAAATCTATCTTTAGTTATAAAATAAATTTTATAACTTCAGTTCTATCAACTTACCTGACGGTAAATCGATATAAATAAAACAATTTACTTTTAGGCCATTTACTGCTGATTATCCAACCAATATTGCCCATTGGTTAAAACCAAACACAGGTTGAATTTCCAATCAATGATCAATACTCAAATCAATCACACAAACATGACAGTTCATATGATAATATGAAAATAAATAATATATTTGAGGAATCCGGTTGGATCCCTCCAACCTGTTCTTCCCTGTATACAAATGGTTATCACCAAACAGATCGTTCAAATTCATTTAACTGATAATGATAAATAATGACCATAATCCCAATCACAAGCAATTCAAACAATTCAACCAATTAAACACATTTATTTTATAAACGTGACCAACAAGGTAAGTTACCTTTATTGGAACCAATCGTTAGAATAACGATTTGGTATTTCACTGAAATTAAACGACGATTTAATTTCATCAGTTAAATTAATAAATAAATATATAATTAGCAAACACTCAACCATTGGCAAGCAGAGCACACAATATAAAAACCCAATAATTAGCAAACAGTTTAACTTACCTTGTTTCGTTATCGCTAAAGTGGATCAGTTTCCGTTCCAATTAAATTAAACCATTGTTTAATTTAACAACAAGCTCCAGCAATCTCCGGCTTTGTCTAGAATGATTCCATAATGTTCTGTTAGTCTTCACGATTTCGATGCAGCTCAATTTGTTAAATTCTGAGAAACGAATAAAAAGTTTTAAATATTTAAATACTCGGTTTAAATAAGATAGTTAACCTATTAATTAATATTTTCTAAACTAAACAAATTACTTTTTAATTAAATAGTCTGCTTCCTTTTGTTAGAGAATTCAATAGACCGACTACTTTCTAGTTGGATAAAATATACGGTCTAATATACTTCTTCATCTTCAGCTTTGCTCCCTGCATTAACCCATGTTTAAATATAAATGGTTTTGATTAAACTAATAGCTCTCTAATTAGTAAAAATCTTTAGTGTTAATTACTTTGGGTTAGGGAAAAAACAGGACTGATGGAATTCTCTTCTAGCTCCCTTCGTTCAGTAGCTCTTCTGGTTTTCAGATCCTGTCACGAATTTTACATACAAATCAGTTAATGGTTTTTAATATGATTAAATTAATTAATCATGAATTGAAACTTCTTTAATTACTTTACTAAATATAATATATAAGATGCTGCCAAATATTTCTGCTTTGATTCCAGTTTAAAATTGCTTCATTATGCCAAATCGGTTCCTTCAACATCTGCCTGCCAGATTTTAAAATCACTATCCAATTAAATAAATTTCCCTTATTCTATATAGTTAAACAAATCAGTTGGTTCAAACATTTCACAGACCCTCATTCCATCAGATCCGATTCATTTATATTTTTCATTGTTTGATTAAACTAATTTCCAGATCCCTTACTGCTAACGTTCAAAGTATCATTTAAACCATATTAAAATAGACTAATTACTGTTAAATAAAACAAATTATATTTTGAGATAGAATAATATGCTCACATTTTTAAACCATTATCATTCAGGTATATAGGCTCTTGTTCCAGAAACCTGCACCGTCCAGACCATAGGGTAATTAATTAACAAGTCTTAAAGTCTTAATTAGGTTATAATTAACAAAATTTAAGTTTTAATAGGATATATAGATCGACATTTTTATGTCACTTCATCGGTCTTCCATGGCGCAACTTCATTTAGGGTTCAAGGTGATCATCCCCTTATGTAATCAAAGGAAATGGGTTACATAAATTTTAAAGTTAATATAAATTAATGATTTCCTTAATTAACTTATATTAAACATTACAGTATAAACAAAACATTGGCCAAACTTTTACTTTCTTTCCAGTCGCCATGTACTGTCTTCCTTCTGCAGAAACACCCCCACGCACCTGTTAAACATCACACCGCCGAAATGCTTTGTCGTTCACTAGACAACGATCAGAGACCGTCCAAACTTGTACCTCAGCGCCACAATTGCACACCTGCAACTGTTCGTAACTCGAGCGCTCCACTTGGCTACCCTTCCTCTTCGAACGCCAACCCTTTCTGACCTCGCACCGACCCCCACAGCGCACCAGTGTCAATCTCCACCACTCATCCTTCAGATCTCGTTGAGCCTAACCTTTTCACATTTGAAAATTCTTTGGTTTGATTAAGGAATTAGGAGGAAAATGAGGGGGATGATCGGCAGTTCTCTGCCATTGGTTTCATATGTGGAGGTGCTGCTCTGCGTTGACCATACAATCACATTGACGAAAATTAGGGTTGCAGATGGTTTATATAGAGAACGGGATGAATTTTAATATTATTTTATTTTTATGAAACTTAACGGTAAAGTATCATGAAAAAATCATCACGATTGACTCCTATTTACTGATAAAAAAGCTAATCCTAGCATAGAAAAATATTATGGACCTAATGAGACATGTTTCGCCGAAATCCGAGGTCGTTTGAAACAAATTCCTTTATAATACCAGAAATAAACACGCGTTTCAATTTTCCACGATCACTAGATAAAGCTAATCAACTTGAAACTTTGAAATCCTAAAATAATTAATCAATACGAACCCAACGGCACTAGTTTCATCGTATTCTGAGACTGTTTCCCGGTCGGCTATTTTTATACATGCACAGCATTGCCATTTTGGACACCAAATTAACTGGTCTCCAAAAATAACAAACTATATACCTATCCTGACTCTAATCGACGAGACGAACTCAACGGAACTGGTTTCGTAGCCTACTTCGATCGTCTGTTCAAGTTATACCCAAATATCTCTTTACTGAATTAATTACGCGCTATAGAAATTGAACGGGCGTTTACAGCTACCGTGGTCACAAACGACATCGGTTTGCCACGCAATTTGATTTTCTTACAATAAATTGATGATACGGTTCCAATGAAACTGATTTCATCGAAAACGAAGACCGTTTGCAAAATGGCCATTTTAAAAGCCTATATTTTAATAACGATTTCCACAGCGATTATTTTAAAATTTGATTTGGTCATAACTTACAATTTACAATACGAAATCTGGATTTTTCTCTTTCATATGAAAATTATCATCACTACGCTTCCAACGTTTCTTGTTTCACAGAAATCCGACTTATATCGGATCCTGTATATCGAGTTAAAGTTTAAAACTCCATATTACGAAACGCCGTGCGATTTCGAGCTCGTTCTACATTATATAAATAAATTAATGTTCAAACTTCATTTTAAACAACAAATTTAATATTAAAAATCATTAATATTCCAAATATAATATTTAAAAGAATAAATTAAATTAAATATTTGACTGCCAAAAATACGGGACGTTACATTCGATGAAATTAGTTTTGTTTGGGCCGTAACGTCAAAACATAGCTAGATTTATTTTTCTGGAATTTTTGGAATCAATATGTGGCCCGGTAAATTAAAATGTACATTGAAATCAATTTTGAATGTTATATTAATTTATATTTTAATTTTGATAAAAACTGATCGAAACAGTCGAATTGGCTTACCGGACATATCCCATTGTGTCTGGAATGGGGGTATTTAGTTAAAGGCGATAGTCGTCGGGTTTGAATTGGAGATTGGATCAATAAACAAGAAATTTTGGAAATTAGAAAAATTAAAAGAACATAAAAAAAACCTAGGTCAACAACCCTAGTCTTCATTGTCAAATTAAAAAAAAACGCTGCCATCTCAAACCCGATGGCTGAAAAGATTCAAGCTCTCCTCCCCTGAATTTTCCTCATCCACTCAGCAATTTAACGAACATTCTACATAAAAAGCTTGAGATGGGCGAGATCAACATTCCTAACTGTGGTGATGATATCATGTGCTCGCTGGTGGCCGATTCGTGGGTTTAAAGGTCACGACTTCGTAGTCATTTTCCAAGCGGATGGTGAGCTCGAGTGGGGTGCGCCGCCAGGTACGAGTGGAGGAAGGATAGGAGAAGGTGATAGAAGTTTCAGATCGGCGGTCAGTGGCTCATGGAGGCGCGCCCGGCGACTTTTCTGGTGAACGCTAATGGGTTCAGTTAGAACCTGGAAACGTAAGAGAGGGAGTGGCCGGTTTCTTCTTGGGATAATTAAGAATGGTAATTATTGTTTAAATTCAGTTTTTAATTTATATAATACATTGTTCAAAAAATCAGTTTTTAATATATAATACATTGAAATAAAAATCTAATTTTTGTATATAGTATGGAAATTAAAATATGATTTTTATATATAATTTTGTTTTTAAAATATATATAATGTAGTTTTTAAAATATATATAATGTAGTTTTTTTTAAATGTATATAATGTAGTTTTTAAAATATATATATAGTGCAACTTTTTGAAATATATAATGTAGTTTTTAAAATATATAAAATGCAGTTTTTAAAATATATAAAAATATGATTTTTACATATATAGTAATGAAATAAAAATATGATTTTTATATAAAAATAGAGTAGATAAAAATGAGATTTTTATATAAATACCATTGTATAAAAATGTAATTTTTATATAAAATAGCATAGAATAAAAATAGGATTTTTTATATATGTAGAGTGATTTAAAAATAAATAGCTTTGATTTGAAAATGAAATTTAAAAATGAAATTTTTATATATATAAAGCATTGATTTATTTTCATTTTTTAAAAAACAAATTAGCATTAATAAAATGTGATTTTATTATATAGATAACAGTATAAAAATGTGATTTTTAACATATACCGCGTGAAACAAATTGCGATGGAACTAACTGGAAGCAGAACGGAATCCAAATCATCCGCTAAAGAATGACGGAGTGGAAACCATAGGTGAGAACTCTTTCTCACTCAATTTATCTACAGTTAGATATATACTAGGATGCAGACAGTGCTTAGCAGCAGCCGACACCAATGATTGTACAAACTATGATTGTTTATTTGGATTGAATTGACTGTGTTGTGTTTATTGAACGAATGAACTGTATAAAATATTCATGTGTTGAATAAAATGTTTGAATAATAAAAATATCATTTTTATTGTATAAAGTATATAAAATATTCATGTGATGAATAAAATATTTTATCATTAAAAATGTTATTTTTTACTTATATATGGATGGCATAAAATGCTCCTGAAATGAAAATATTCATTTACAAATCGGACGATTTGTTTATGTACACCCATTTGACTGATATTGACAGGGATGATAAATTTTACACACTGCCCAACTGCACAAATAATAATCAGTATTTGTTGTTTGAAAACCCCACACGGGTATTGGGATGATATTGGACATACACTAATCCCAATATTCAGTTGTATGTCAATCGATGGGTTGATAGGCTGTGATGAGCGTTAATTATTTATTTTAACGCTTCTGCAGTTGTATATTGCACTATGGATGATGATTGATTGTGTATCATTATTGTTATGTACATGTGTTGTATGAAATCCATATAAATAACATTATATGGTAATTGACTATGCCTGATTCCAATTCAGAAAGAACGAATATTTTAACATAATATTTAGTAAAAATCTGATTTGATGTGACGACCCCAAACCCTGTACTGACGGCGGCAAGGGTAATCTTTGGAATATAACACATAAACAGATAATAGCATAACAGAAATAAATAAATACACTAGATAATGTACAAATAATACACTGGATAAAGATAATCATCAGAGTTACACAGTATACCGGATCATACTTAGTACAAATACAGTTCAGCTATACATAAATGTCTACAGCGGAAAACAAACATAATATGTACAATAGGAGCTGAACAACATAAAAAGAGATAAATGGTATAATCCATCTTCAGCTCCAGCTTTCCAGAAAGAGCCTGCTAAAACCTGAAGACAAGGCTGCCCATGTAGAAATAAGGGCACTCGAGTTTGCAAGTGAAACAAACTACAAGTCAGTCATGGGACTAGTATGAGAAATCTACTTAACACATTTTATAATATGGCTAATCACAGGACCACGCCACTTTCACGGAACGGGTTTACTCCATTGGATTGCCAGTGCTTAAAACAAGTAAATCTTTTAAACATCGCAATGCTTTTTATAAAAATGAAGCCATTATAAGACTCAGTTCCCATCACACAATGCAATGCAAACCGGAGGATAGAGTTTTACCTTATAATGGCCAAAATATGCTTGATACGAATAAAACAAAAGAATTCTTAATCGTACTCCAACTGTAAAATAGTAAGAGAACGATTCCCTAGGTATTAACCCCGAAGGCCGAAACCAACATCAGACCAATACCCAGGAAACCATCCATCTTAGCTCATTTCCAGTTAGTTTCTAATTTTATAAACAATCATAAATATCAATCATAGACGGCATGGGTACCATATATCATGTCGCCATATATAGGTATACAATCAAAACTGCACATGTCGTATTTGGAAATTGGATTTCGGTCATGAACCAAGGCAAAAGATAGTCCTTACCAACTTCGAGACAATCTAGCCCATGTCTCAGGCACAGCCGCAACTGCACCTTGGATCATCAGGGTCGGTCCACCGATGTGGATAATTATACCTGAACACTACGTTTTCCCGCCCTTTGGGGCGTAAACGAGCCAACGCATGGCTCCATCGGCTTCACATAGTCACCGATATATCCGAGGCGCCTCGCAACAACAACAACCACATAGGTGAAAAATAGTATAGATGCCAGCCGGTTTTTAGCACTGACACCACCTCTAGCTAGAAGGAAACCATGCCCTCCCTGATGTCCTCTCCAGTTTCTGGTTCATACCGGGGTGTGAGGTTCGTGAATTCACGTTATACACAAAGCTATGCCACACAGGCCGTGCTTTGATCATCAACCACAAGACTTTTCTTTTCAACAGAAGTCTTGATCACTGCATCTTAGCATGCCACACAGGCAATTTACACCATGCAACTGATGGCTATCAATCACACAGAATGAATTCCCATGTCAGACACACAGTCCATTTACAAGTCCGTTCTGGGTCTGAACGAAACCGGAGGCACTATATACCTCGCATACCCATCGATCTCCACGTACATCTAGACGATCACCACTCATTATCCATATTTCGGGACGCCTCCCAATCAGGACATCAGTTATCATCCAACCGAGGTGAAGATCTCCGGTTTTCAACCATCGTCTTGATCTTCGATTTCTTATTGTTGATTCAGTTATTCAGAATGGGATAAACCCGGTCTTTCTGAGCAACTCGCGTATATAATAAACAAGTGCTACACAAACACAACATACACCTTATTCCAATTCATTAGTCACTAACTGTAAATCTGTAAGAGAACGATTTCCCAAATCTTAACCCCGAAGGCCGAAACCAACATCAGATCAAAACCCAGGAAACCATTCGACTTAGCTAACCTTCAGTTAGTTTCTAAATTTCACATTCCATATCGTTTATAATATTTTATAATGATTTATCGCTAATTTTATTTATTTAAAAATAGCCAATTTATTCAAACGACGCTTCAGGCCTTAACGCGGTCGTGGAGCAGTTTTTCTTCAGATTTGATTTACACATATCTGAAAATCTAACCGTTGGATCTTCACAAATTTTATATCATTAGAAAGATCTTTTCAAAACGAATCCAACGGTTCCAGTTTTGGGAAAATCCGACGGTCGGATCTCCCGGTACACTCGTTTGAAGTTTCGATTTCAAAACATGAACTACAGTGTCGTTATTCGATTTAATTTAATTATATTTATATATATATATATAAATATAATCGATTCTGGCGCTGTTTTTCTTCAGATTTGAATTAAACATTCCAGGCAATCCAACCGTTGGATCTTCACAAAGTGGATGTCGTTGGAAAGATATTTCCAAGGCAAACCCAACGGTTTCGGTTTCGGGAAAATCCGATGGTCGGATCTCCCGCACTAATCGTTTGAAATCACAGTTTCAAAACACGAACTGCAGCTTCGCTATTCGATATATTTCAATTACATTTATATATATATATATAAATATAAATATAATCGATTCTTCGATTTCAAAACTATTTTCTTTTCATGCATTTGATTAAAATGATATTTTTATCCAACCGACATTTATTTCGACACTTCACTATTTTTAACAATTCATGTATATAATAAAAATGTAATTTTTATTGCAAAACAATTTATTTCAAAACACGACTATTTTATATAGTTCATATAGATGATAAAAATATGAATTTTATTATAAAACAATTTATTTCAAAACACGACTATTTTATATAGTTCATATAGATGATAAAAATATGATTTCTATTATAAAACAATTTATTTCAAAACACGACTATTTTATATAGTTCATATATGTAATAAAATTGTGATTTTTATTGTTAAAGCAATTTATTTAAAACATGAATACCATTCAACACATGAATTTCTATTCAATGAATGAATTTCTATTCAACACATGAAGGTAGTTTCAACACATGAAAATAATTCTAACACATGAATATTATTCAAAATTTTGGCAGCATAACGTTAGGGTAGTTAAAACCGGGGTCATCCCTAGTACGGCTCCTCGCTCTACCTTAAATCCTCGCAGCTTTTGACAATGGGGATTTCATGCATCTAGTTCGCATGCAGGCGGCATGTTTATTTTTATTTCTTTTCCACAAACTAATCCTATGTGGTTTCAACCAAATAATTCTCAACCACAAATGGGTATTTTTCAACCACAATCAATCAATTTCAACCACAAACAATTCTAATCAACCATTCGCTATCAACCAATTTTCACTCCAATCACAATCAATAAATATCGTCCATGGTTTGTGGACGAGGGGCGTGTGTATATATATATAAAAGTATATTTCACTTCTATTCAACACATATATAATTTTTACAACGCATATATAACTTATACATCGAACGTACAACTTATATAATGCTTATACATGAGGTGTACAATGCTTATATAACTCATACATCGGCTATATAATTTATACATCATCGTTTTCCATATCTTTTATAATTCAGAAATCTCACATTGGGTTCCACTCCACCAAAAATAGCAGAAGGCTCAGAAAAATATGCGGTCTCTTCTAGAATGTAGAAGACGTCCACACGAGTTCACTGTCTCTTGTTTCACTGAATTTCGTCAAGAAATGAAAAAGATATGATTTTTACAGTGAAATCAAAAACCGTAGCGCTTTAAAGTGCTATAGAATAGTTTAATTAATTTACAGCCCTACCTCAGCTGGATTCTTCAAAACTAGGTCTTCAATTTGCGATCAAACGGTGTAGCATTGCGTCGATCGGAGCACGCCACCAGGTGGAGCTAGGAAGGGCGCCTGTTCGCCGGAAGTGGGGCCCACGTCGGTGGCCTCCGGCGTCCACGGCGGCGCTCAAAATGATCAAACTTTCGGGCCCGAGATCTCCACGAAAAAATCCAAACTCTATATGGATTTGAAGCTCGTCTCGAGCACTTCAAAATCTTTAACTGGAGGAGGGACTGATTTTGCTTATAGAGGGAGAAAATGAAAAGAGAAGGCAGAGAGCCCTTTCCGTCGTTCGATTTTAGAGAGCGTCGGGGAGAGAGAGTGTGCCTCGACCAATGATATTTTTTTATTTTTATAAATTTTAAAAATCCAAAAATACCTTCTTTCACACACGAATCCTAATCTAGACCCAACGACTGTCGTCCCTAGCTAAATATCCCCATTCTGAACACAATGGTACATGTTTCGTAGGCCCATTCGACTGTTTCAGTCTGTTTTTCTTCAAATTAAAATATAAAACATTCAACATTTGATTTGAACGTACATTTCAATTTGCCGGGGCCACATATTGATTCTAAAAATTCCCGAAAAATAAATCTAGCTATGTTTTGACGATACGGTCCCAACAAAACTAGTTTCATCGAATTCTGAGACCGTTTGAAAAAAGGCCTTTTTTGGTCGATCCAATTTAATAGAAATCGACCAAACACATTTTCCTTTGCCACGCTCACATACTAGCTTCAAAAATTGTGAAATTTGAAACCTAACAATAATTTGACATCCCGGATCCAACAAAAGTGGTTTCGTCGAATTCTGAGGTCGTTTGCAAAATGGTCATTTTCACGGGCTATATAAACTCTATAGTGACCTTTCTGAAAATTCATTTAGCCATAACTTTTGCTTCCCGCTATGAAACTTCGATTTTTCATATTCATTAGAAAGATATTCACTAACAGATTTAAATATTTTTGGTTTCACTAAAATCCATTTTGTTTTGCACCCGGTATAGTCAGTCAAAATTTGAATTCAAATTTTGAAACTACCGCGCCATTTCAGGCCTTGTTTATAATTAAAATTAATTATATTCTTTTTCAAACATCGATCCAAACTTACTCTTCGTCGTTATTATTTAAAATATTTATTTTAAATATTTAAAATCCACTAAAATAGCTGTTAGCCTGCTTTGTGACCAGGCTACCCAAAGCCAGGGACTTGAGTATGAACTTACATTGATTGGCGATCACTTGGATGGAGTGATAGAAAGATGGAAAATTTGAATTATACATGCAAATGTCACCGGATCGGATCCCCCATTCGGATCAGATCGGATCCCTCTTTTCGGATCGGATCGGATCCCCCTCTCCGGATCGGATCGGATCCCTCCTTTCGGATCGGATCGGATCCCCCTCTCCGGATCGGATCGGATCGGAGTACCCTCTACCCGAACCTCCTGAAGTATTCTGCACAGAAGTGCGTGCAGGCAATCTGCTCGAACAACCGGTTCGGTTCGGATCCGATCTGAACCGACTGGACCTGTTTCTGCACACGGAGTTTGACCTCTTCTCTTGGCATAACTGACTCCTACAATTGCGGATCGGACTCCACTTGGCAAAGCATGACCTGGTAACCACTTCCCCATGTTCTCCACTACTTCCGAGATTTACTCTGAAGCTGCCACGTGGCCACTTAACCCTAACCGAATTTCTACCTATAAATACACATACAACACATCATAGAAGGGGACTTTTTGGCCTCAAGGAAGCTCTATCTATTTCGGCCATGGCTACCAACGAAGAACCTTCATCCTCTTTAATAAAATCAATGAATTCAGAGAGTATTATTCATTGTAATTGAGTGCTTGAGCGTCAATACTCATTGTATTTGCAATTTCTGGATGAATTGAGAAGCTATGAAGTGGATGTAGGCTTGTTAACGCCGAACCACTATAAATTCCGTGTGTTGATTGATTTTTCTTGCTTTTTGTTCATGATTCCTCATTATTCCCTACAAAACATTATCAATTGGGTGTTAGGACCATTTTTTGGTCTAACAATAGCCAATTTAAAAATTTTAAATTGGTTCAGATTTTACGGGTTGTTACAATCTCCCCCACTTAAAACTTTTCGTCCCCGTAAAGGAACAAAGTCGAAAGTGGTTTGATTAATCAACTCTACTTTCAATCTGGCTTCCATTCTCCAACTTTTCAGTTTCTGAGAATTTTCTAATTCTTCAAAAATTTGGCTAACACCCTAAATTTTCGAAAAATTTCGCCATAACCTCCTTTGTACGGGGAGGGGTTTGGAAATTTATTGGGCCGTATTAGGTACCCAATAAATCCTAATATGCATGCACATATTTATAGTGATATATTCCGGTGTCCACAGAAGAGTGTGTATAGATCATAACTCCAGAGAATAAATTCTCGTCACCCTTAAATGGTTTTTGTGCCTTAATGACCAGAGAGACGTGTTTATTGTCATCTCCAGACCCGTGTGACGTTTGTATTAATCTTGCAATTTACCGTTACATTTTACGTAGCCCATATCAATCATCAGTTCAACCTATAAAATATAATCATCGCCATACAAGCCTCTCGCTCGTATGGTAAATCTTTAACCTCGTCACACAAGCTCCAAATACTTATGTGGTATATGATGAAGTATGCCTATCTTCAAGAAGTATGCCATGTTGTGTAGTTCAAAATTAATTGTTACTATCCTATGGTGACATTTATTATTACACGCAGAATAACTAGCACTCTGCATCCAATGGCATTCACAGGAGTTGATATAATAATATTTCGCATCCATCTCATTAAGGTTTACCTATTTGTCGGGCACGCAAATAAATTCTTTTCTCAACAACTAATCCATTTACCTGTTGAAACATATATAATGCACATGTATATATTTCTATTTATTTTTAAATCAGTTCAATGTGTGATTTAATCGAATAAATTCTACCATTCATTCTCTTATTGATTAAATTAACTATCATTCTAATAATTTAATTAATAAAATCTACTATCATACAACACAAATAACAAGAAATTTTATTTTTAACTTTTCAAAAAATATACTAATCAATTCATATATTCTTTTATTTTTCAAATATATATCCTTTATATATTCAAAAATCATATTTCTAAAACCAGACTATATATATATAATCACAAACACGTTATTTACAAACATATAACTCTCAACTCGTTCTGGGGCACTTCTGACCCCATCTCTAACGAGTTATTCTGATTCTGCTATACTCGTACTAGGATTTTACTGATCCCATCTATATTGAGTTACCCGTCCTAGAACACTACTAGTTCTATCTCTGACGAGTTCGTTAATGTGTTATATACCGGAGCTAAGCTTAACCAAAGCACTGATACCACGTTGTGACGTTACCGCGAAATCCGGTAGGCTTTGCAACCATCCCTTCATCCTTCAGTACAGCAGGTAAAACCCAGTGCGGTTCACAATGGTCCCCCAGCCTCATATTTTACGGCGACCCTCTCGAGTCTCCCGGCACTGGCGAACCAACCCTCAACAGGGACATGTAGGGGTAAGAGTCTCCCGTACGCCACCAAACCGCGAAGCGAGAACCCCGTATTATGCGTACCCAGCCAACTCAGGACCAGCAACAAGGACTGGTATAAGAAATCTACTTAACACATTTTATAATATGGCTAATCACAGGATCACGCCATTTTCGCGGAACGGGTTTACTCCATTGGATTGCCAGTGCTTAAAACAAGTAAATCTTTTAAACATCGCAATGCTTTTTATAAAAATGAAGCCATTATAAGACTCAGTTCCCATCACACAATGCAACGCAAACCGGAGGATAGGGTTTTACCTTATAATGGCCAAAATATGCTTGATACGAATAAAACAAAAGAATTCTTAATCAGACTCCAACTGTAAAATAGTAAGAGAATGATTCCCTAGGTATTAACCCCGAAGGTCGAAACCAACATCAGAACAATACCCAGGAAACCATCCGTCTTAGCTCATATCCAGTTAGTTTCTAATTTTATAAACAATCATAAATATCAATCATAGACGGCATGGGTACCATATATCATGTCGCCATATATAGGTATACAATCAAAACCGCACATGTCGTATTTGGAAATTGGATTTCTGTCATGAACCAAGGCAAAAGATAGTCCTTACCGACTTCGAGACAATCTAGCCCATGTCTCAGGCACAACCGCAACTGCACCTTGGATCGTTAAGGCCGGTCCACCGATGTGGATTATTATGCCTGAACACTACGTTTCCCCACCCTTTGGAGGCGTAAATGAGCCAACGAATGGCTCCATCGGCCTCACATAGTCACCGATATATCCGAGGCGCCTCGCAACAGCAACAACCACATAGGTGAAAAATAGTGTAAATGCTAGCCGGTTTTAAGCACTAACACCACCTCAGCTAGAAGGAAACCATGCCCTCCTTGATGTCCTCTCCCGTTTCTGGTTCATACCGGGGTGTGAGGTTCGCGAATTCACGTTATACACAAAGCTATGCCACACAGGCCGTGCTTTGATCATCAACCACAAGACTTTGCTTTTCAACAAAAGCCTTGATCACTACATCTTAGCATGCCACACAGGCAATTTACACCATGCAACTGATGGCTATCAATCACACAGAATGAATTCCCATGTCAGAAACACAGTCCATTTACAAGTCCGTTCTGGGTCTGAACGAAACCGGAGGCACTATATACCTCGCATACCCATCGATCTCCACGTACGTCTGGACGATCACCACTCATTATCCATATTTAAGGATGCCTCCCAATCAGGACATCAGTTATCATCCAACCGAGGTGAAGATCTCTGGTCTTCAACCATCGTCTTCATCTTCGATTTCTTATTGTCGATTCAGTTATTCAGAATGGGATAAACCCGGTCTTTCTAAGCAACTCGCATATATAATAAACAAGTTCTACACAAACACAACATACGCCTTATTCCAATTCATTAGTCACTAACCGTAAATCAGTAAGAGAACGATTTCCCAAATCTTAACCCCGAAGGTCGAAACCAACATCAGATCAAAACCCAGGAAACCATTCGACTTAGCTAACCTTCAGTTAGTTTCTAAATTTCACATTCCATATCATTTATAATATTTTATAATGATTTATTGCTATTTTTATTTATTTAAAAATAGCCAATTTATTCAAACGACGTTTCAAGCCATAACGCGACCGTGGCGCTGTTTTTCTTCAAATTTGATTTACACATATCTGAAAATCTAACCGTTGGATCTTCACAAATTTTATATCGTTAGAAAGATCTTTTCAAAATGAATCCAATGGTTCCAGTATTGGGAAAATCCGACGGTCGGATCTCCCGGTACACTCGTTTGAAGTTTCGATTTCAAAACATGAACTGCAGCGTCGTTATTCGATTTAATTTAATTATATTTATATATATAAATATAATCGATTCTGGCACTGTTTTTCTTCAGATTTGAATTAAACATTTCAGACAATCCAACTGTTGGATCTTCACAAAGTGGATGTCGTTGGAAAGATATTTCCAAGGCGAACCCAACGGTTTCGGGAAAATCCGATGGTCGGATCTCCCGCACTAATCGTTTGAAATCACGGTTTCAAAACACGAACTGCAGCTTCGTTATTCGATATATTTCAATTATATATATATATATAATCGATTCTTCGATTTCAAAACTATTTTCTTTTCGTACATTTGATAAAAATAGTATTTTTATCCAACCAACATTAATTCGACACTTCATTATTTTTAACAGTTCATGTATATAATAAAAATGTGATTTTTATTGCAAAACAATTTATTTCAAAACACGACTATTTTATATAGTTCATACAGATGATAAAAATATGATTTTTATTATGAAACAATTTATTTCAAAACATGACTATTTTACATAGTTCATATAGATGATAAAAACATAATTTTTATTATAAAACAATTTATTTCAAAATACGACTATTTTATATAGTTCATATATATAATAAAAATGTGATTTTTATTATAAAACAATTTATTTCAAAACATGACTATTTTATATAGTTCATATATATAATAAAAATGTGATTTTTATTGTTAAAGCAATTTATTTAAAACACGAATACCATTCAACACATGAATTTCCATTCAACGAATGAATTTCTATTCAACACACGAAGGTAGTTTCAACACATGAAAATAATTATAACACATGAATATTATTCAAAATTTCGGCAGCATAACGGCAGGGTAGTTAAAACCGGGGTCGTCCCTAGTACGGCTCCTCGCTCTACCTTAAAGCCTCCCAGCTTTTGACAATGGGGATTTCATGCATCTAGTTCGCACGCAGGCGGCATGTTTATTTTTATTTCTTTTCCACAAACTAATCCTATGTGGTTTCAACCAAATAATTCTCAACCACAAATGAGTATTTTTCAACCACAATCAATCAATTTCAACCACAAACAACTCTAATCAACCATTCGCTATCAACCAATTTTCACACCAATCACAATCAATAAATATCGTCCATGGTTTGTGGATGAGGGGCGTATATATATATATAAGTATATTTCACTTCTATTCAACACATATATAATTTTTACAACGCATATATAACTTATACATCGAACGTACAACTTATACAACGCTTATACATGAGGTGTACAACGCTTATATAACTCATACATCGACTATATAATTTATACATCATCGTTTTCCATATCGTTTATAATTCAGAAATCTCACATTGGGTTCCACTCCACCAAAAATAGCAGAAGGCTCAGAAAAATATGCGGTCTCTTCTAGAATGTAGAAGAAGTCCACACGAGTCCACTGTCTCTTGTTTCACTGAATTTCGTCAAGAAACGAAAAAGATATGGTTTTTACGGTGAAATCAAAACCCGTAGCGCTTTAAAGTGATATAGAATAGTTTAATTAATTTACAGTCGTACCTCTGCTGGATTCTTCAAAACTAGGTCTTCAATTTGCGATCAAACGGTGTAGCGCTGCTCGATCGGAGCACGCCACCAGGTGGAGCTAGGAAGGGTGCCTGTTCGCCGGAAGTGGGGCCCATTTCGATGGCCTCTGGCGTCCATGGCGGCGCTCGAAATGATCAAACTTTCGGGCCCGAGATCTCCACGAAAACTCAACGAAAAAATCCAAACTCTATATGGATTTGAAGCTCGTCTCGAGCACTTCAAAATCTTCAACTGGAGAAGGGACTGATTTTTCTTGTAGAGGGAGAAAATGAAGAGAGAAGATAGAGAGCCCTTTCCGTCGTTTGATTTTAGAGAGAGTCGGGGAGAGTGTGCCTCGACCAATGATATTTTTTTATATTTATAAATTTTAAAAATCCAAAAATACCCTCTTTCACACACGAACCCCAATCCAGACCCAATGACTAACGGTCCTAGCTAAATACCCCCATTTTGAACACAATGGGATATGTTTCGTAGGCCCATTCGACTGTTTTAGTCAGTTTTTCTTCAAATTAAAATATAAAACATTCAATATTTGATTTGAACGTACATTTCAATTTGTCGGGGCCACATATTGATTCTAAAAATTCCCGAAAAATAAATCTAGCTATGTTTTGATGATACGGTCCCAATAAAACTAGTTTCGTCGAATTCTGAGACCGTTTGAAAAATGGCCTTTTTCTGGTCGATCTAATTTAATAGAAATCGACCAAACACATTTTCCTTTGCCACGCTCCATAATAGCTTCAAAAATTATGAAATTTAAAACCTAGCAGTAATTTGACATCCCGGATCCAACTAAAATGGTTTCATCGAATTCTGAGGTCGTTTGCAAAATGGCCATTTTCACGGGCTATATAAACTCTATAGCGACCTTTCTGAAAATTCATTTAGCCATAACTTTTGCTTCCCGCTATGAAACTTCGATTTTTCAGATTCGTTAGAAAGATATTCACTAACAGATTTAAATATTTTTGGTTTCACTATAATCGGTTTTGTTTTGCACCCGGTATAGTCAGTCAAAATTTGAATTCAAATTTTGAAACTACCGCGCCATTTCAGGCCTTGTTTATAATTAAAATTAATTATATTCGTTTTCAAACATTAATCCAAACTTACTCTTCGTCGTTATTATTTAAAATATTTATTTTAAATATTTAAAATTCACTAAAATAGCCAATTTAAAATTTTTAAATTGGTTCAGATTCTACGGGTTGTTGCATTTGATGTCCGATTTGGGATGGACATGAAAATATTGAAATATATAAGCCATGTTGATTAGATTTGCGCCATTTTAACGCGAACGATATTTATATTGATTTTATTCATTTTTATAATGAATATCGAAAAGGAAATGATTTCAAAACCTGATATTTTGAAAATATTATCTTTATATATTATAATGATATAGAATATTCAATTTTGATTTAAAATTGAAAATGAAGTTAAAATCGTTTTAAAACGAATTTATAAATGATTTATAAAACATGTTTTAAATGGAAATCGACGAAATATATATAATATTATATATATATATATATATATATATATATATATATATATATTTAATGGCCCGAATAGAACGCGCCGCGACCGTTCGCGAATTTTGACCATTGACTTCTAATTGACATTACGTGAGATCCGACCATTGGATTCTCCTAAAACCGAAACCTTTGGGTTTGTATCGAAAAGTGCTTTCCAATGAATATAAGAGATTTAAAATCTAATGGTAAGATTTGAAATTATGTTCAAATCAAATTTAGAAAAGGTCGTTGTAAGTGCAGTTCGATGACCGTTTATGGACATCGACTGAAAGGGGCTTAATAAAATTATTAAAAATACTAATAATTTGCGTAAAATCATAATAAATGATTTGGAAAGAACTGGGATGAAATATTCCATATTTGAAAAGATAAAATTATATATTTATCGAAATGAACTAGTTATAAACTAGAATTATAATCCACTTATTTTTAAATAAATAATTTGGATTGAGAATGGGTTTTAATATAACCAAAATTTCCAATATATCAATTGGAGTGGATATGAATGGAAATCATATTTGGAATATTTAGATGTTGGATTTCGTGATTATACGGATATTGTTATGGAAATTTGGAAGATATATTTATATCGTTATTTCCAATACGATATTTGTTGGTTTCAGAATTTTATATTGAATATAAGACGATATAATTTCTATTCAAAGCCTTGTATTTAATATCAAATGGGATTTTGGGTTTGTCGTGAACGGTATCTTAAATAACACTGTTCTTAAACCCAATTGAGAAAAGAATAAATCTTTTAATTAAGATTTAGAGATGTTCCCTAATTAATTCATATTTAATTGGAATTAAATGAATGAATTGGATTTTTTGGGTTTATCGTGAACGGTATTTTAAATAACACTTGTTCTTTAACCCGATTATCAGTGAAATATGATTTGGATTTTATAAATCTGTTTTTTAGATTTAAAGGAAATTTTCCAAAGAAAAGTTTTCCAACTTAATACAATAATTGGAATGGAATGGAATTTGATTTGGTAATAATCGTAGTGAGCTTCTGTGGAGGAAGACTATTAATATATATATGGAATTTAAAAGGCTTTGCCCTTATTCCATTTATATTATTAGTTGGATACAGAAATTAATATCGATTATATATTGATTTGTTTTTCCATGAAGATTCCACAATTAATGGGATGTATTTTAGGTTTATCGTGAACTGTGTTTTAAATGACAGTGGTTCTTTGACCCAGTTAAAGACAGGAATACATGTCTAACATTGTATTTCGAAATGTATGGTTGATCTCTGCTAAATATATATTTGTTTGGTAGTAAAGAATTTATTCTCTTGCTTAACACCCTTCTCTAAGACGTACGAGCTTAGAGGTTATACATCGGCAGAAATCAATAGTACGGTGTAGATTGTCGATGCGGCATGTTTGATTTCCCAAAGTTAAATAATCATTAATATGGATTTTTGGGAAAATTAAAACTAAGTGGAGTTTTAATGAATCTTTAATTAGATTGAAATGAGAATGTGATAATTTAAATTATCAAATTCAGGAAATGATCGAGAATGGAGTACCACCAGTTTTACTCCAGGAGATAGTTGAATCTTTAAGTATATTTGAACGTGAAATGGCAATTAATTTTACCAATAACACTGTGATGTTAGATATGGAGTATCACCAGTTTTTCTCCATGGGATGAATAGGTTAGGATTGGGATAATGAAAGAAATGATTACTTCGGTATGGTTCGATAATCCCGACTAGTTGATAAACCTTAATTTGGTTTAGAATTGATATCCAAAGGAAGACTAAAGAATAAATTTAAAAGAATTTATCTTTGATAAAATTTATGGGAACCTACCCCTGATAATGTCAATATTTAAATAAAAGAATATTCAGAATTGGAATGAGGCGTATGTTGTGTTTTTATAGCACTTGTTTATAAAATACGCGAGTTATTCGGAAAGGCCGGGTTTATACCCAAGACAAGGTAATAAGTGGTGATCGTCCAGACGTACTTGGAGATCGACCAGATATGCGAGGACCTCTTTCCTGTATTAGACACAGGACAAGGAATAAGGTGCCTCCGGTTTCGTCCAGACCCAGAACCAACTATTAAATGGATGTGTGTCTGACATTGGATTTTATTCTGTGTTGATTGATCTCTATTAAATATATATATCTGTTTGGTGGTGGAGAATTTATTCTCTTGCTTAACACCCATCTCTAAGACATACGAGCCTAGAGGTTATATTTTGATAGACATCAGTTACATGGCGTGAATGTCAGTGTGGCATAAAGAGGTGCAGTGATCAAGGCTTCTATTGAAAAGCAAAATCTTGTTGTTGATGATCAAAGCATGGCCTTAAAGGGCATAGCTTTTTGTATAGCGTTAATTCACGAGCCTCACACCCCGGTATGAACCAGAAACGAGAGAGGAACGCAGGGACAACATGCATTTCTTTCTAGCTAGGAGTGGTGTCGTGGTATCGAGCCCAGACATTTTTACTTATGTGGATGATTAAAAGCGAGGTACTTTGGAAATATCAGTCACTATGGGGCTGATGGTTGATATGGCCGACATACTAACCAGATTTACGCCCCATAGGGCAGAGAAACATATTGTTCAGGAATTACTATTCCTCAAACGAAAGAGAGGACCGGCCTTGAAGATCCAAAGTCCAGTTGTGGCAGATCCTGAGGCTCGGCCTAGAGAGTCTCGAATTTGGTAAGGACGATCCCTTGCCTTGGTTCATAGATGAAATCCAATTTCCAATACATGACATTTTGATTTAAATTTCAGAACTAGTATGGCAACATAGTAGCATGGGATACTATGTCGTCTATGATTGATACATTTATATTCTGAAGTTGATTTCTTCACTTATAGTAATAGTAAAATATGAAATTTCATGTACCAAGCTTTTTTGGATATTATCAGGTAAAACTCTATCCTCCAGCTTTCGTTGCATTATGTGATGGGACCAGAGTCTTATAATAGCTTCATTTTTTCTTCTTTAGCATTGCACTATTTGTTTATGCATTGGTATTCTTGGGGTTTAAACCCGTTCCCTATTATACGGCGTGGTCCCTTGATTTACCTTACTTTAAAACCAAGTTAATAACTGTTTTTAGTTCTCACACCAGTCACATGACTGACCTGGAGTTTATTGTTTTAACCTAAACTCTGAATGCCCTTATTTTCCACATGGGAAGCTAGTAGTTGGGGATATTTATTTTCCAGGATCCTGGATTTACAGTTGGAGTTATATTCGGAAAGCTCTATATTCGTGTATTTCTTTCAGTTGTGTTTTGTATTATTTTCCGCTGCAATTGTAATTTGTAAATCTCTAATGGTTATCAAATGTGTATTAATTATTCATACTCTGTTATATTCTTGTACTCTGATGTAAATTGTTGTAATAAGCAATGAAATGTTCTTTTTTTTGTGTTCCGATTCGTCTTGTTCTCAAAGCAGTCTGCCTTCTTGTTCAGTTTAGGTCGGTCGGAAGTTCGAGTCGCTTCAGTTGGTATCGGAGCTTTACTTTACAGAGCTCGAGAACAAGACATATTAGAACCGAGCGAAAGAATTCATCGGAGATTGGATTAGTAATATCCAATGAGAATGACTCATTGGAGATGGGATCAGTAGTATCCTAGAATGAATGGAAAGAGTATTATTCAGAAAAAATGAATTTTGTTTTGAAAATTTAAACCTTGTAATACGTATTTGAGTATTTTATTTTAAATTGACTTTGGACAATCAAGTATATGAAGGTTTTGAATATACACATAATTAACGTGTATTCGAAGCCTTAATATACTGGATAGATATAGAATCACATTCTAGTCGCCCGAGCATGATTCTGATGATGACGCGCCATCATCAGTATTTATGCTTGAGTTTCGAAGGTGGGATGTCTATATATTTCCAATTGACTAGTGTGAGAACCAAAATTAGATAGGATTTATTTGTTGTGATTTGGCATCAAAAATGGATTTTTTTTTTTTGTATATAAATAAATATATATGTATAAGTTATGTGTTTGAAATGATAATCAACTAATTGATTGCTGATTGTGTTGTTTGATTATTGGTTTGATAAATTAAAATTTTGAACCATTTATCCAAATTGAATCAAATATTGAACTGACTTGAAAATTGATTGCAATTGCATATATATAGATGTGTATATAATGAACAGGTCATAGCAAAGAGGCTAAGAAGAGGAATAAAATTGTATGCCCGACAAATAGGTACATGTTTACTATATTTCTTGGGTTTGGATGATTTTATGAGCCGATTGGCTTTTTCTTTTACTTTTTGGATGATGAGGGCCCTGCATGGCTAGTCGCGAATTTAAAGGTCTCCCCGTACAAAGGAGGTTATGGCGAAATTTTTCAAAAATTTAGGGTGTTAGCCAAATTTTTGAGAAACTAGAAATTCTTAGAAACTAAAAAGTTGAAGAATGAAAGTTGAGTTGGTTAGCTAAACAACTTTCAGCTCTGTCCCTTTTCGAGGACGAAAAGATTTTAAGTGGGGGAGATTGTAACAACCCGGAAAATCGGAACCAATTTAAAATTTTTATTTTAGCTATTTTATTGTATTTTGAATATTTAAAATGATTTATTCTAAATAATAACAACTAAAAATTTATTTAAATCGAAGTTAGAACGTATAAATTTATTTTAATTATATAACGAGCCTGAAATGGAATGATAGCTTGAAAATTCAATATCAAATTTCAAATGAATGTACAAGATTCAAAATAAATCGAATTTCAATAAAACCAAAAAAATTTGAATTTGTTTAATTATATCTTTCTAATGAATGTGAAAAATCTAGATTTCATAATGGGAATAAAAAGCTATGGCCAGTTTAAAATTTGAAATAGCCGCTATGGAATTTATATGATATACAGCCCTTAAAAATAGCCATTTTGCAAACAACCACCGTTTTCGATAAAGCCAATTTTGTTGAATCCGAAATGTCAAATAATTGCTAGATTCTAATTTTTAGAATTTTCGGAATTAATATGTGAGTATGGTGGATTTAAACGTGTTTTGTCAATTCAGTTTGAATTTAATCAACTGGAAAATGACCGTTTTTCAAACGGTCTCCAAATTCGACGAAATTAGTTTTATTAGGACTGTAACATCAAAACATAGCTAGATTTATTTTTCTGGAATTTTTGGAGTCAGTATGTGGCCCTGCTAAATTAAAATGTACGTTGAAATCAATTTTGAACGTTATATTAATTTATATTTTAATTTTGATACAAACTGATCGAAACAGTCGAATTGGCTTAGCGAACATATCTCATTGCGTCTGGAATGGGGGTATTTAACTAGGGGCGACAGTCATTGGGTTTGAATTGGAGATCGGATCAATAAACAAGAAATTTTGGAAATTAGAAAAATTAAAAGAATATAAAATAAATAAAACCCGAGGTCAACAACCCTAGTCTTCATTACACGGTCAAATTAAAAAAAACGCTGCCATCTCAAGCCTGATGGCGGAAAACATTAGAGCCCTCCTCCCTTGAATTCTCCCTATCCACTCAGCAATTTAACGAACATTCTACACGAAAAGCTTGAGCGGGGCAAGATCGACATTCCTAACGGTGGTGATGATCTCCTGTGCTAGCTGGTGGCGGATTCGTGGGTTTAAAGGTCACGACTTCGCAGTTGTTTTTCGAGCTGATGTTGAACTCGAGTGGGGTGGGCCGCCAGGTACGGGTAGAGGAAGGATAGGTGGAGGTGATGGAAGTTTCAGATTGGCGGTCAGTGGCTCACGGAGGTATGCTCGGCGACTTTTCTGGTGAACGCTGGTGGGTTCAGTTAGAACCTGGAAATGTAAGAGTGGGAGTAGCCGGTTTCGTCTTGGGATAATTAAGAATGGTAATTATTGTTTAAATTTAGTTTTTAATTTATATAATACATTGTTTAAAAAATCAGTTTTTAATATATAATACATTGAAACAAAAATCTAATTTTTGTATATAGCATTGAAATTTAAATATGATTTTTTGTATATAAATTTGTTTTTAAAATATAGTTTCTAAAATATATATAATGTAGTTTTTAAAATATATGTAATGTAGTTTTTAAAATATATACAATGTAGTTTTTTTTAATGTATATAATGTAGTTTTTAAAATATATATAATGCAGTTTTTTAAAATGTTTATAATGTAGTTTTTAAAATATATAAAATGCAGTTTTTAAAATATATAAAAATATGATTTTTATATAGATGGTATTGAAATAAAAATATGATTTTTATATAAAAATAGAGTAGATAAAAATGAGATTTTTCATATAAATACCATAGTATAAAAATGTAATTTTTATATAAAATAGCATATAATAAAATAGGATTTTTAATATATGTAGAGTGATTAAAAATAAAATAGCTTTGATTTAAAAATGTAATTTAAAAGTGAAATTTATATATATATATATAAAGCATTGATTTATTTTCAGTTTTCTAAAAATAAATTAGCATTAATAAAATGTGATTTTATTATATAGATAACAGTATAAAATGTGATTTTTAAAAAAAAATAGCATTGCTTAAAAATGTGATTTTTAACATATACCGCGTGAAACAGATTGCGATGGAACTGACTGGAACCAGAACGGAATCCAAATTGTCCGCTAAAGAATGACGGAGTGGAAACCAAAGGTGAGAACTCTTTCTCACTCAATTTATTTACAGTTAAATATATACTTGGATGCAGACGGTGCTTAGCTGCACCCGACACCATTGATTGTACAAACCATGATTGTTTGTTTGGATTGAATTGACTGTGTTGTGTTTATTGAATGAATGAACTATATAAAATATTCTTGTGTTGAATAAAATGTTTTAATAATAAAATATCATTTTTATTGAATGTATAAATTATATAAAATATTCATGTGATGAATAAATTATTTTAACGTTAAAAATGTAATTTTTAACGTATATATGGATAGCATAAAATGCTCCTAAAATGAAAATAAATATTCATTTACAAATCGGACGATTTATTTATGTACACCCATTTGGCTGATATTGATTGGGATGATAAATTTTACACATCGCCCAACTGCACAAATAATATTCAGTATTTGTTGTTTGAAAACCCCACACGAGTATTGGGATGATATTGGACATACGCTAATCCCAATATTTAGTTGTATGTCAATCGATGAGTTGACAGGCTGTAATGAGCGTTAATTATTTATTTTAACGCCTATGCAGTTGTATATTTGTAACGACCCAGAAAATCTGAACCAATTTAAAAAATTTAAATTGGCAAAAATAGTGGATTTTAAATATTTAAAATAAATATTTTAAATAAGAAAGATGAAAATTGAGTTTGAATCGACGTTTGAAAACGAATATAATTAATTCTAATTATAAACAAGGCCTGAAATGGCGCAGTAGTTTCAAAATTTGAATTCAAACTTTGACTGACGGTACCGGGTGCAAAACAAAACGGATTTTAGTGAAACCAAAAATATTTAAATCTGTTAGTGAATACCTTTCTAACGAATCTGAAAAATCGAAGTTTCATAGCGGGATGCAAAAGTTATGGCCAAATGAATTTTCAGAAAGGTCGCTATGGAATTTATATAGCCCGTGAAAATGGCCATTTTGCATACGACCTCGGAATTCGACGAAACCAATTTTGTTGGATTCGGGATGTGAAGTTATCGCTAGGTCTCAAATTTCATAATTTTTGAAGCTAATATGTGAGCGTGGCAAAGGAAAATGTGTTTTGATCAATTACAGTTAAATTGGATCGACCAGAAATGGGCCTTTTTGCAAACGGTCTCAGAATTCGACGAAACTAGTTTTGTTGGGACCGTATCGTCAAAACATTGCTAGATTTATTTTTCTAGAATTTTTTGAATCAGTGGCCCTGGCAAATTGAAATGTACGTTCAAATCGAATATTGAATGTTATATATTTTAAATTGAATGAAAACTGAGTGAAACAGTCGAATGGGCCTACGAAACATATCCCATTGTGTTCGAAATGAGGGTAAAATGCTAGGGACGACAGTCATTGGGTTTGGATTGGAGGTCATGTCGGAAAATCCCTTTTTAAAAACCATCGGCCAATAGAAATTTTTCTTTCATTAATTTAAAAATAAAAAAAACGAGCCCCCCCCCCCCCCCCCCCGTATCAGCCTCGACGAACGACGGAAGGCTATTCAAAACTTCCCGACTCGATTTCTCTTTCAATTCCAAACGAAATCAAGCAAACTTTGATCCATTTTGAAGAGAATTCGAAGAGCTTTAAATCCATACCGGATTTGTCAGACATCGTTGAGTATTTTGGCTGGATCGAGTCCCCGAAGTCGGAGCTTTTCAACCGCCGTCGCCATCACCTGGGTCCACCGAGCTGGCCCACTCCCTCACGCGTGCGAAGCTCTTTCCTATCCCTTCGACGCTGCGAAGGCCGGTCGTCCTCTAGCTTCACGGATTGATTGCAAATTGCAACCCTAGATTTGAACGTTCAAAGGAGGTATGCGGCCTTGATTATTTTTAACTGAAAATAACACTCTAAAGCGTTGCAAACTTGTAAAAATCGTATCTTTTTGTTGTGTTATCGAAATTCAGTGAAACAAGAGACAGTGGACTCGTGTGGACGTCTTCTACCTTCTAGAAGAGACCGCATATTTTTCTGAGCCTTCTGCTATTTTTGGTGGAGTGGAACCCAATGTGAGATTTCTAATTTATAAACGATATAGAAAACGACGATGTATAAATTATATAGTCGATGTATGAGTTATATAAGCGTTGTACACCTCTTGTATGAGCGTTGTATAAGTTGTACGTTCGATATATAAGTTGTATATGCGTTGTAAAAATTATATGTGTGTTGAAATAGAAGTGAAATGCTATAAATAAATAAATAAATAAATATATATATATATATATATATATACACGCCCCTCGTCCACAAACCATGGACGATATTTATTGGTTGAGATTGGAGTGAAAATTGATTGATAGCGAATGGTTGATTGGAATTGTTTATGGTTGATATTGATTGATTGTGGTTGAAAAATACCCGTTTGTGGTTGAGAAATATTTGGTTGAAACCACATAGGATTAGTTTGTGGAAATGAAAAAAATATACATGCCGCCTGCGTGCGAACTAGATGCATGATTCCCCATTGTCAAAAGCCGCGAGGCTTTAAGGTAGAGCGAGGAGCCGTACTAGGGACGGTCCCGGTTTTAACTACCCTGCCGTTATGCTGTCGAAATTTTGAATAATATTCATGTGTTAGAATTATTTTCCTGTATTGAAACTATATTCGTCTGTTGAATAGAAAACCTTCATTTGTTGAATCGAAATTCATTCGTTGAATTGAAATTCATGTGTTGAATGGTATTCGTGTTTTAAATATAAAAATCACCTTTTTATCTACATACACAAACTATAGAAAACCTTCATGTGTTGAATAGATATTCATTCGTTGAATTGAAATTCATGTGTTGAATGGTATTCATATTTTGAAAGAAATTGTTTTATAATAAAAATCCCATTTTTATCATCAATATGAAATATATAAAATAATCTTATTTTGAAATAAATTGTTTTATAATAAAAATCCTATTTTTATCACATATATTAACTATATAAAATAGTCGAGTTTTGAAATAAATTGTTTTACATTAAAAATCACATTTTTATTATATACATGAATTGTTAAAAATAGTGAAGTATTGAAATAGAAGACAGTTAGATAAAAATATCATTTTTATCAAATGTATAAAGAGATTATAGTTTTGAAATCGAAGAATCGATATATATATATATAGAATTGAAATATATCGAATAACGAAGCTGCAGTTCGTATTTTGAAACCGTGATTTCAAACGATTAGTGTGGGAGATCCGACCATCGGATTTTCCCGAAACCGCAACCGTTGGGTTCGCTTTGGAAAAATCTTTCCAACGGCACCAACTTTGTAAAAATCCAACGGTTGGATTGTCTGGAATGTTTAATTCAAATCTGAAGAAAAACAGCGCCAGAATCGATTATATTTATATATATATAAAAATATAATTATATTTAATCGAATAACGACGCTGAAGTTCGTATTTTGAAATCGAAACTTCAAACGATTATACCGGGAGATCCGACCGTCGGATTTTCCCGAAACTGGAACCGTTGGATTCGTTTTGAAAAGATCTTTCTAATGATGTAAATTTTGTGAAGATCCAATGGTTAGATTTTCAGATATGCGTAAATCAAATCTGAAGAAAAACAGCGCCACGGCCGCGTTATGGCCCAAAGCGTCGTTTTGAATAAATTGGCTATTTTAAAATAAATAAAAATAGCGATAAATCGTTATAAAATATTATAAACGATATGGATGTGAAATTTAGTAACTAACTGAAGGTTGGCTAAGTCGAATGGTTTCTTGGGTATTGATCTGATGTTGGTTTCGGCCTTCGGGGTTAATATTTGGGAAATCGTTCTCTTACTGATTCACGGTTAGTGACTGATGAATTGAAATGATGCGTAGTAGTGTTTATGTAGCACTTGTTTATTATATACGCGAGTTGCTCAGAAAGATCGGGTTTATCCCATTCTAAATAACTGAATCGACGATAAGAAATCGAAGATGAAGACGGTGGTCGAAGACCGGAGATCTTCACCTCGTTTGGATGGTAACCGAGGTCCTGATTGGGAGGCATCCCGAAATATGGATAATGAGTAGTGATCGTCCTGACGTACGTGGTGATCGATGGGTTTGCGAGGTATATAGTGCCTCCGGTTTCGTTCAGACCCAGAACGGACTTGTAAATGGACTATGTGTCTGACATTAGATTTTATTCTGTGTTGATTGATCTCTATTAAATATACCTCTGTTTGGCGGCGGAGAATTTATTCTTTTGCTTAACGCCCTTCTCTGAAATGCACGAGCTCAGAGGTTGTATATCGATGGATATCAGTCGCATGGCATGAATTGCTAGTGTGGCATGCCTAAGTGGCAAATGATCAAGGCTTCTATTGAAAAGCAAAGTCTTTTGGTGATGATCAAAGCACCGCCTGTGTGGCATATCTTTGTGTATAACGTGAATTCGCGAGCCTCACACCCCGGTATGAACCAGAAACGGGAGAAAGGACCTCAGGGAGGGCATGCGTTTCTTCCTAGCTAGGAGTTGTGTCAGTGTTTTTACACGGCCTGACATTTTACTTATGTGGATGATGGATAGCGAGGCACCTCGGATATATCGGTCGATCCGGGACCGATGGAGTCATTCGTTGGCTCGTTTACGCCCCATAGGGCGGGGAAACGTAGTGTTCAGGAATTTTAATCCACATCGGTGGACCAACCCTGTCGCTCCAAGGGCTCACCTGTGTCTGGGTCCTGAGACTCGGGCTAGGCAGTCTCGAAGTCGGTAAGGACTATCTTTTGCCTTGGTTCATGACGGAAATCCAATTTCCAAATACGTGACTGTGCGGTTTTGATTGTATATATATATATATATATATAGCGACATGATATATGGTACCCATGCCGTCTATGATTGATAGTTATGATTCGAAATTGTTTTTGAAACATATAAACACTAGTAATAATATCAATTGCTTTTGTTTTATTCGTATCAAGCATATTTTGGCCATTATAAGGTAAAACTCTATCCTCCGGTTTGTGTTGCATTGTGTGATGGGAACTGAGTCTTATAATGACTTCATTTTTATGAAAAGAATTGCAATGTTTAAAAGAAAGATTTGTTTTTAAAGCACTGGCAATCCGATGGAGTAAACCCGTTCCACGAAAGTGGCGTGGTCCTGTGATTAGCCATATTTTAAATGTGTTGAGTAGATTTCTCATACCAGTCCCATGACTGACTCGTAGTTTGTTTCACTTTCAAACTCGGGTGTCCCTTTTTTCTACATGGGAAGCCTTGTATTCAGGTTTAGCTGGCTTTCTCTGGATAGTTGGAGCTGAAGATGGATTCTATCATTTATCACTTTTATGCTGTTCAGCTCCTATTGTACATATTATGTTTGTTTTCCGCTGTAGACATTTATGTATAGCTGAACTGTATTTGTACTAAGTATGATCCTGTATACTGCGTAACTCTGATTATTACGTTTATCCAGTATATTCTATTGTGCATTATCTGATGTATTTATTTATTTCTATCCTGCTATTATCTGTTTCTGTGTTATATTCCAAAGATTACCCTTGCCGCCGTCAGTACGGGGTTTGGGGTCGTCACAACGTGGTATCAGAGCTTTGGTTAAGCTTAGTGCTGGAATATAACATATTAACGAACTCGTCAGAAATAGAACCAGTAGTGTTCTAGGACGGGTAACTCAATACAGATAGGATCAGTAATATCCTAGTATGAGTTGCAGAATGAAATACACCCCAATAGACACATTTACATTTGAGGTATATGTTTCTATGTTTTAAAATATCTTTTCTGTGATCTGACACTTGATCTGCTATTTGCAGAAGTACTAGAAAATGAGTGTCAGAAACAGAAGGAATACAGAACCGGATATTGAGGCCCTATTAATCAAGTATCGAAATATGGGTGGAATACCATTCTCTGGTGAAGAATCTATTATGAAGACACAGGCTTGGATTCGTTCTGCTGAAAAAATCTTTGATGGTTTAAAGCTGAGGGATGACCAGAAAAGATTACTGGCATCCTGGGCACTCAAAGATGAAGCTTTGTTCTAGTGGGATTCGGTTATTGAGAATAATCCAGAAGGTGATATCACCTGGGACAGATTCAAAGTGATTTTCTTGGAAAGATTTACTCCTCCCGAAGCGACTGAGCGACTATGTGATGAATTCTCTTATCTGATACAAGGTGATATGACCGTCCCAGGATATCATAAGAAATTCAACGAACTTTCTCACTTTGCTCCCCATCTAATTCAAAATACGAAGAGAAAGAATCTGAGATTTATTAACGGGCTTCAAAGGAAATACCAGAATAAAGTAATGGGGCATGTAAAGCTTCCTTTTTCAGAAATGATTTATATGGCTTATCAGTATGAAGATCTCCATAAGAAAGGCATGTTGCGCGACGAAGAGGAAGTTGGTTCTAGCAATAAAAGTGAGTCTGAAACTGATCGCCCAGAGGCCAGTACGATGTCTGAGGTCAGTAAGGAGCCTAAGGTCAATCGGAAAAGGGCCAGATCTGAGAAAGAACCAGCAACAATGGCCACCTGCTCTAACTGCAATAAGGAAGGACATTTTACTAGAAATTGTAGATCTTTGAAGAAAGTTGGACTTAAATCCCGTAGGAAGGCTCGAGAAAGTAGAAAATGCCGGAAGTGCCATCATGCTGGCCATATTGAGAAGAATTGCCAGCTATTAAAGAAAGAATCTGAAGTAGTACATATAAATGAAGTAGCAGAAACTTCTGAGCCCTCAGATAGCCAGGGAAGACCAAATGTTTTGGAAGGCACGATTAATGTCAAAAACATTCCAGTCAAAGTGCTGTTTGATACAGGCGCGTCACGAAGCTTCATTGCCAAGAATGTAGTTAAGAAACTGGATTTGAATTTGAAGAAGCTCAAAGAACCAATGACTGTCCAAAATCCGGTTGGGGGTTCCATCGATCTCAGTTGGGTTTGTGCGGTACCTGTCTCTTTTTCCTGCTATAAATTCCCTACCATCTCCATTGTCATGAATTTTAAGGAGTTTGATCTTATATTGGGGTTGGATTGGCTAACCAAATATGAAGCTGAGGTTAGATGCGCCGAGAGAGTTGTTAAGGCGAAGGCCCAATCAGGGAATTATATAACCATACCATGTGAAGGCCCGAATTCAAATAGGAAAGACTTCTGGGCAGCTCTCGATATTTCTCCTGCTCAAATAGAAAATATCCCTGAAGTCACAGAGAATATTCCCGACCTAGTGAAAGATATTCTTGTCGTCAAAAATTATGCGGATGTGTTTGAAGAAGTTGTTCGCTTACCTCCGCAGAGAGAAATAGATTTCAAGATTGCTTTAATTCTGAATGCAAGGCCGGTAGTTCACGCTATTCGAAGAATGTCCTTGAAAGAGAAAGATGAATTAGACAATCAAACACGACAGCTAGTATGGAAGGGTCTGATCAGGCCTAGTTTCTCTGATTGGGGTGCAGCAGTGGTGTTTGTCCCAAAATCTGACGGTACTCTACGGCTATGTGTGGATTATCGTGATTTGAACAAACAAACAATAAAGAATAAATATCCATTGCCGCGAATCGATGATTTATTGGATCATCTGAATGGAGCACAAGTTTTCTCAAGGATGGACCTAGCTACAGGCCTCCATCAACTTCGAATTGCCGAAGAATGTGTTCCAATGACAGCACTCAGAGGTCCAGACTTATTCTACGAGTGGTTAGTAATGTCGTTCGGCTTATGTAACGCTCCATCATACTTCGTCGATTTGATGAATAGAGTGTTCAGAGGAGTTTTGAATAAATTTGTTCTGGTTTTTATTGATGATATTATAATCTTCTCTAAATCAAAGGCCGAACATGAAAAGCATTTGGAACAGGTTCTGGAAATCCTTAAAAGGAATGTATTAAAAGCCAAACTAACCAAATGTATATTCTGGCAAGATGAAGTGAAATTTCTGGGCTATGTCGTATCGAAAGAAGGAATTGTTGTGGATCCAAGTAAAATCACAGCTATTCAGAATTGGAAACAGCCCAGTACCCCTACAGAAGTCCGCAGTTTTCTCGGATTGGCTAGTTATTACCGGAAGTTCGTTAAAAACTTTTTGAAGATATCTGGTCACTCAACGAAGCTTACAAAGAAGCACTCTAAATTCAAATGGACTCCGGAAAGTGAAGAGGCTTTTGAAGAGCTAAAGTTAAGATTAACTACTGCTCCAGTGTTAACCATTATCGACGGCAATCAGGATTTAAAAGTCTGGACAGATGCCTCTAGAGAAGGCCTGGGTGCAGTGTTAATGCAAAGGGGTCAAGTGATTGCTTATGCTAGCCGTCAGCTGAAGCCGCATGAAATGAACTACGTAACTCATGATCTTGAGTTATTGGCTATAGTACTCGCTTTGAAAATCTGGAGGCATTATCTTCTGGGTGAGAGATTCGAACTGTTTACATATCATCAGTCGCTAAAGTATCTGTTCACCCAGAAAGACCTAAATCTGAGGCAGCAACGTTGGCTAGAGTTCCTTGCAGCATACGATTTTGAGATTATATACACTCCAGGGAAAGCCAATGTCGTGGCCGATGCGTTAAGCCGAAAGAATGAAATGATCGCCAGTTTTATTATCACGACTTCATTGATAGATAAAATATCTGCTCTTCAGAAGGATGATCACTTCATTCAGAAGATCTGATAGATAATTCAACAAGGCGAACCCTCGAGTTTTCAAGTTGATAATGAGGGGATTCTAAGGCTGAAAGGTCGAATTTGTCTTCCTAACATTGCTGAGCTCTGAAAGGAAGTACTGGATGAATGCCACAAGTCAAACTTAGTATCCATCCGGGAGTAAGAAAAATGTATAATGCCATCAAACGCACTTTCTGGTGGAAGTCGATGAAGAGGGACATTTCTTTATATGTTAGTCGATGCCCTACTTGCCAGCCAGTCAAAAGCGACCAACAGAAACTGGTTGGATTATTGCAACTGTTGGACATTCCAGGCTGGAAGTGGGAACATATTTCCATGGACTTCATTGATGGTTTGCCCAGAACCAGAAAAGGAAATGACAGTATTTGGGTGATCGTAGATCGCTTCACGAAGACCGCCCATTTCATACCTGTCAGATCAAACAGATCTGCTCAGAGTCTGGCGCAGATATACTTCAAGGAAATTGTTAGACTACATGGGGTGTCGCTCAGTATAGTCAGTGATAGAGATACAATATTTACTAGCAAATTCTGGGAGGCATTTCAAGTAGAGCTGGGAACAAAGCTGAACCTAAGCACCGCCTATCATCCTCAAACAGATGGTCAGACTGAGAGGGTGAATCGTATACTAGAAGATCTATTGCGGGCTTGTGTTCTAGATTTCGGTGGATTATGGGAAGACCATTTACATTTGGCTGAATTCTCATATAACAACAGCTACGAGGCGAGCCTGACAATGTCACCATTCGAAGCATTGTATGGTAGGCCGTGCCGATCTCCTGCTTGTTGGGTCGAACCCGGTAATAGACTTGTATTGGGACCTGATATGATCCGAGAAGCTGCCGTCAAAGTCGATTTTATCAAGAAACGAATACTCGCCGCTCAAAGCCGCCAGAAAAGCTATGCCGATAGGAGAAGAAGAGATATATCATTTGTTGTTGGCGACTATGTATATCTGAAAGTATCGCCGATGAGAGGAGTTATCCGGTTCGGTAAAACTGGGAAGTTGGCACCCAAATTCATTGGTCAGTTTCCTATTCTGGAACGGATCGGAACTCTCGCTTATAGGGTTAAATTGCCTGATTGGTTGCTTGGAGTTCATGATGTATTTCACATATCTCAACTTCGAAAGCACGTTCATGATCCAGACTTGATCGTGGAAGAAGCAGCTCAACAGGATATTGAAATTACTCCAGAATTAGCTCTGAGAAGAGAGCCACTGAAGATCATCGGCAAAGAAACCAAAGAGCTGAGGAACAAGAAAGTTCACTTAGTCAAAGTGCAATGGAGTGGAGATCCGCGAGATTGTACTTGGGAAACTGAGGAGAGCATTCAGAAAGCCTATCCTAAGTGTCGAGTAGATATCTCTGATTGACTCCGGTGCAAGGTACATTTACCATACTTTGCATTACCAATTAGTTCTCTACTTTGTTGTTATTTTCTTTACATGGATGTGCACTTTTAATTCTATAGTCTAAATGATTTTAAAAGAGTATAGAAATTGATTAGTATATTTTTGAAAAGTTAAAAACAAATTAATTGCTGTTTGTGTTGTGTGATAGTAGATTTGATTAATTAAATTATTAGAACGATAGTTAATTTCATCAATAATAGAATGAATGGTAGAATTTATTCGATTAAATCACACATTGAACTGATTAGAAAATAGATAGAAATATATACATGTGCATTATATATGTTTGAACAGGTAAGTGGATAGATGTTGAGTAAAGATTTTATTTGCGTGCCCGACAAATACGTAAACCTTAATGAGTTGGATGCGAAATATTATTATATCAACTCCTGTGAATGCCATTGGATGCGGAGTGCTGGTTGTTCTGTGTGAAATAATAAACGTCGCCATAGGATAGTAACAATTAATTTTGAACTACACTACATGGCATACTTCTAAAGATAGGCATACTTCATCATATACCACATAAGCATTTGGAGCTTGTGTGACGAGGTGGAAGATTTACCATACGAGCGAGAGGCTTGTATGGCGATGACTATATTTTACAGGTTGAACTGATGACTGATATGGACTATTTAAATTGTAACGATAAAATTGCCAGATTAATAAAAACCCCACATGGGTCTGGAGTTGACAATAATCACGTCTCTCTAGTTATTAGATACGGCACATGGACTATTTATTTCCCACACGGGATGAGGTGACGAGGATTTATCCTCTGGAGCAATTAAAATACACACTCCCTCAGGCTTTGACAGGGTGACGAGAATTTATTCTCTGGAGTTATTATCAATACACGCTCCCCTGTAAACACCATAATATATCACTATAAATATGTGTATGCTTATTAGGATTTATTGGGTACCTAATACGGCCCAATAAATTTCCAAACCTCTCCCCGTACAAAGGAGGTTATGGCGAAATTTTTCGAAAATTCCGGGTGTTAGCCAAATTTTTGAAGAATTTGAAAATTCTCAGAAACTGAAAAGTTGGAGAATGGAAGCCAGATTGAACGTAGAGTTGATTAATCAAACCACTTTCGACTCTGTTCCTTTTCGGGGACGAAAAGTTTTAAGTGGGGGAGAATGTAACGACCCAGAAAATCTGAACCAATTTAAAAATTTTAAATTGGCTAAAATAGTGGATTTTAAATATTTAAAATAAATATTTTAAAAAAGAAAGATGAAAAGTGAGTTTGAATCGACGTTTGAAAACGAATATAATTAATTCTAATTGTAAACAAGGCCTGAAATAGCGCGGTAGTTTCAAAATTTGAATTCAAACTTTGACTGACTATACCGGGTGCAAAACAAAACGGATTTGAGTGAAAAAAATATATTTAAATCTGTTAGTGAATACCTTTCTAACGAATCTGAAAAATCGAAGTTTCATAGCGGGATGCAAAAGTTATGGCCAAATGAATTTTCAGAAAGGTCGCTATGGAATTTATATAGCCCGTGAAAATGGACATTTTGCATTCGACCTCGGAATTCGACGAAACCACTTTTGTTGGATCCAGGATGTGAAGTTATCGCTAGGTTTCAAATTTCATAATTTTTGAAGCTAATATGTGAGCGTGGAAAAGGAAAATGTGTTTTGGTCAATTACAGTTAAATTGGATCGACCAGAAATGGGCCTTTTTGCAAACGGTCTCAGAATTCGACAAAACTAGTTTTGTTAGGACCGTATCGTCAAAACATAGCCAGATTTATTTTTCTGGAATTTTTCGAATCAGTTTGTGGCCCTGGCAAGTCGAAATGTACGTTCAAATCGAATATTGAATGTTATATATTTTAAATTGAATGAAAACTGAATGAAACAGTCGAAGGGGCCTACTACGAAACATATCCCATTGTGTTCGGAATGGGGGTAAAACGCTGGGGATGACAGTCGTTGGGTTTGGATTGGAGGTCGTGTCGGAAAACCCCTTTTTAAAACCATCGGCCAATAGAAATTTTTCTTTCATTAATTTAAAAATAATAAAAAAATGAACCCCCCCCCCCCCCCGGTATCAGCCTCGACGAACGACGGAAGGCTATTCAAAACTTCCCGACTCGATTTCTCTTTCAATTCCAAACGAAATCAAGCAAACTTTGATCCATTTTGAAGAGAATTCGAAGAGCTTTAAATCCATACCGGATTTGTCAGACATCGTTGAGTATTTTGGCTGGATCGGGTCCCCGAAGTCGGAGCATTTCAACTGCCGCTGCCATCACCTGGGTCCACCGAGTTGGCCCACTCCCCCACGCCGCGAAGCTCTTTCCTAGCCCTTCGACGCTGCGAAGGCCGATCGTCCTCTAGCTTCACGGATTGATTGCAAATTGCAACCCTAGATTTGAACGTTCAAAGGAGGTATGCGGCCTTGATTATTTTTAACTGAAAATAACACTCTAAAGCGTTGCAAACTTGTAAAAATCATATCTTTTTGCTGTGTTATCGAAATTCAGTGAACCAAGAGACAATGGACTCGTGTGGACGTCTTTTACCTTCTAGAAGAGACCACATATTTTTCTGAGCCTTCTGCTATTTTTGGTGGAGTGGAACCCAATGTGAGATTTCTAATTTACAAACGATATGGAAAACGACGATGTATAAATTATATAGTCGATGTATGAGTTATATAAGCGTTGTACACCTCTTGTATAAGCGTTGTATAAGTTGTACGTTCGATATATAAGTTGTATATGCGTTGTAAAAATTATATATGTGTTAAAATAGAAGTGAAATGCTATATATATATATATACGTCCCTCATCCACAAACCATGGACGATATTTATTGGTTGAGATTGGTGTGAAAATTGATTGATAGCGAATGGTTGATTGGAATTGTTTGTGGTTGATATTGATTGATTGTGGTTGAAAAATACCCGTTTGTGGTTGAGAAATATTTGGTTGAAACCACATAGGATTAGTTTGTGGAAATGAAAAAAATATACATGTCGCCTGCGTGCGAACTAGATGCATGATTCCCCATTGTCAAAAGCCATGAGGCTTTAAGGTAGAGCGAGGAGCCGTACTAGGGACGGTCCCGGTTTTAACTACCCTGCCGTTATGCTGCCGAAATTTTGAATAATATTCATGTGTTAGAATTATTTTCCTGTATTGAAACTATATTCGTCTGTTGAAAAGAAAACCTTCATGTGTTGAATCGAAATTCATTCGTTGAATTGAAATTCATGTGTTGAATGGTATTCGTGTTTTAAATATAAAAATCACCTTTTTATCTACATATACAAACTATAGAAAACCTTCATGTGTTGAATCGATATTCATTCGTTGAATTGAAATTCATGTGTTGAATGGTATTCATATTTTGAAAGAAATTGTTTTATAATAAAAATCCCATTTTTATCATCAATATGAAATATATAAAATAATCTTGTTTTGAAATAAATTGTTTTATAATAAAAATCCTATTTTTATCACATATATTAACTATATAAAATAGTCGAGTTTTGAAATAAATTGTTTTACATTAAAAATCACATTTTTATTATATACATGAATTGTTAAAAATAGTGAAGTGTTCAAATAGAAGACAGTTAGATAAAAATATCATTTTTATCAAATGTGTGAAGAGAATATAGTTTTGAAGTCGAAGAATCGATATATATATATATATAAATAGAACTAAAATATATCGAATAACGAAGATGCAGTTCTTATTTTGAAACTGTGATTTCAAACGATTAGTGCGGGAGATCCGACCATCGGATTTTCCCGAAACCGCAACCGTTGGGTTCGCTTTGGAAAAATCTTTCCAACGGCACCAACTTTGTAAAAATCCAACGATGGGATTGTCTGGAATGTTTAATTCAAATTTGAAGAAAAACAGTGCCATAATTGATTATATATTTATATATATATATATATAATTATATTTAATCGAATAACGACGCTGCAGTTCGTATTTTGAAATCGAAACTTCAAACGATTATACCGGGAGATCCGACCGTCGGATTTTCCCGAAACTGGAACCGTTGGATTTATTTTGAAAAGATCTTTCTAATGATGTAAATTTTGTGAAGATCCAACGGCTAGATTTTCAGATATGTGTAAACCAAATCTGAAGAAAAACAGCGCCACAACCGCGTTGTGGCCCGAAGCGTCGTTTTGAATAAATTGGCTATTTTAAAATAAATAAAAATAGCGATAAATCATTATAAAATATTATAAATGATATGGATGTGAAATTTAGTAACTAACTGAAGGTTGGCTAAGTTGAATGGTTTCTTGGGTATTGATCCAATGTTGGTTTCGGCCTTCGGGGTTAATATTTGGGAAATCGTTCTCTTACTGATTCACGGTTAGTGACTAATGAATTGAAATGATGCGTAGTAGTGTTTATGTAGCACTGGTTTATTATATACGCGAGTTGCTCAGAAAGACCAAGTTTATCCCATTCTAAATAACTGAATCGACGATAAGAAATCGAAGATGAAGACGGTTGTAGCAACCCGAAAATCTGGGCCAGTTTAAAATTTTTATTTTGGCAATTTTAGTGAATTTTGAACATTTAAAATGGAATATTTTAAATAATATCGACAGAAAATTTATTTTGAATAGAATTAGAACGTATATATTTATATACGTCGTCGTTAGAATATAAATAATTATATATAATTATAAATAGAATTGAAAATGGCGCGGTAGTTCGATAATTCGATTTCAAACTTCAATTGAATGTACCGGGTGCAAAACAATCCGGATTTTAGTGAAACCAAAAACATTAGGATCTAATTGAGAATATCTTTCCAATGAATCCGAAAAATTGAGATTTCATAGCGGGAATCAAAAGATATGTCCAGTTTAAAATTCCGAATAGTCGTTATGGAATTCAGGCCCTTAAAAATGGAAATTTTGCAAACGACCTCGGATTTCGACGAAACCACTTTTGTTGGATCCGTAGTGTCAAATTATTGCTAGGTTTCGAATTTCATAATTTTTCGAATCAATATGTGAGCGTGGCAAAGAAAAACGCGTTTGACCAGTTTCAGTTGATTTTAATCGACTGGAGATTGTCCATTTTTCCAACGGTCTCAGAATTCGACGAAACTAGTTTTCTAAGGACTGTATCGTCAATACAAAGCTAGAATATATTTTTATGGAATTTTTAGAGTTAGTATGTGACCCCAGTAAATAGAAATGCGCATTCAAAATCAATATATAGAGTTATATGTTGATTTTAACGGAAACTGATCGAAACGATCGAATCAGCTTATGGTACATATCCCATTGTGTTCGGAATGGGGGTAATACGCTATGGACGACAGGTGGTGGGCCTCGTTTAGAGATCGAAATAAAAAGTGCCCCTTTTGAAAATTAAATAAAATAAATTAATTAAAATATTCCTCTCCCCTCTCCTTACATTGACCAGCCCCCCCCCCCCCCCCCGTTTCTTCAAGTCAGAAATCAAAAAAAAAGGCGCAGCCGCCCCCCCCCCCCCCCCTCGACGGCGGTCGATGCCGCATCGCCCCCCCCCCCCCCCCCCCTCGACGGCGGTCGATGCCGCATCGCCCCCCCCCCCCCCCCCTCGACGGCGGTCGATGCCGCATCGCCCCCCCCCCCCCCAGCGATGAGCCTCCATCCTCGAACCCTTCCTCCTCTCTCTTCTTCTCCAGTACACGACCCCCCCCCCCCCCCGTTCACCGCCGTGGCCACCACCGTCGAGGCGCAGCACCCCACGCTCCCCTTCCTCTTCTTCCCTCCTTCCACTCCAACATGTCCCTCTCCTCTTCGATTTGAAGGCCGCCGCACCCCAAACCCCCGCGCGAGCTCCGCCTGCCGAGACCACCACCAGCACCCCGAACCCTCCAGCGCCCCGGCTTCCTCCCCCTTCGATTCAAGGTAAATTTTATAACCTTTTGGTTATGTGAAAACTGTTTTTTTTTTTTTTGATTTTTAAAACTGATTTTATATGATTTTTAAAAATGATTTTTATATGATTTTTAAAACTGAAAATTTCATGACTTTAAAACTGAAAATTATTTGATTTTAAAACGGTAAAAGACGGGATTTTTATATGGTAAAAGACGGGATTTTTATATGGAAAAGGACGTGATTTTTATACAGTAAAAGATGGGATTTTTAGTAGTGAAAAGGCGAGAGTTTTAAGTGGAAAGGCGAAATCTTTTATATTGTAGAAGATGAAAAATATAATCTTTTATATTGTAGAAGATGAAAAATATAATTTTTATATTGTAGAAGAATGATTTTTATATAGGTAAGATAGTAAAAATATCATCTTTATAAATATAGCAAAATAAAAATCTGATTTTTTTATTATATATATGTTGAAATAAAGAGGTGATTTTTATAGTGATGAAATAAAAATTAAATCTTTATATTTGAAAAGGCAAAATCTTTATATAGAGAATAGCGGTATAAAAATAGAATTTTTATCTATATAATAGCGAAGTAAAAATTCGATTTTTATATATTGAATAGCGAAGTAAAAATTCGATTTTTATATATTGAATAGCGAAGTAAAAATTCGATTTTTATATATTGAATAGCGAAGTAAAAATTCGATTTTTATATATTGAATAGCGAGGTAAAAATTCGATTTTTATATATTGAATAGCGAGGTAAAAATTCGATTTTTATATATTGAATAGCGAAGTAAAAATTCTATTTTATATATTGAATAGCGAAGTAAAAATTCGATTTTTATATATTGAACAGCGAAGTAAAAATTCGATTTTTATATATTGAATAGAGAAGTAAAAAATCGATTTTTATATATGTAGTGGCTACGGGCAACGAAAGTGACGAAAAGCGAGAACGACGAAGATTTCTATTAATGAAGTGTCGTGGAGTTGGGATAGCTATTGGTGAGAACTTCTCACTCTTCAATTTCTTTTCTAGTTATATATATATATATATATATACTAGGATGCAGACGGTGCTTAGCAGCACCCGACACCCGTCATCCACAGACCATGGATGGCTTGTATGCTTGTTTGATGTGTTGTGAAATTTGTTTGTGTTGTTGATGTGAAATCGATAATGTAAATTAATGTGTTGCAAGGAAATAAAATATTTATATAGTTAAAAATATTTTATCATTAAAAATATAATTTTTAACGTGAATGTGAATAAATAAATATTTATAAACAAATCGGCCGATTTGTTTATATACACCGATTTGACTGATATTGATTGGGTCGATAAATTTTACACATCGCCCAATTGCACGAATAAAAATCTGTGTTTGTTGATTTGAAACCCCACATGGGTATTGGGATGATATTTGGCATACACTAATCCCAATTATTTAATTGTATGTCGATCGATTGGTCGACAGACTGTGTAAGCGTTGATTATTTATATTTGATGCTTATGCAGTTGTGTGTGGTGCATCTTGGATGATGGTTGATTGTTTGTCGTTGCTATTAAATACATGTGTTGTATGGAATCCATATAATTAACGTTATATGGTAATTGATTGGGCCTCATTCCAATTGGGAAAATAATGAATATTATAAAAGAAAATTCATGTGTTGAATATAAAAATAGTCATGTGCTGACGATGTTCATGTGTTGAGTAAAATATTTTAACAATAAAATTTACATTTTTATCATATTTAAAATTAGAACTACTTCACGGTGGAGTCTAATTGAAAATCAAACGATAGATACCATAATTTTATAAAATATTTTACATAACAAAAATAGTGATGTGTTGACAGTACTCATGTGTTGAGATTAGTCGTGTGTTGAAAGAAATATAGATTCATGTGTTGAATAGAATAAATATTCATTTGTTGAATAAAATAATGATTATTGAAATATAAAGCCACGTTGATTAGAAATGCGTTATTTTGACGTGAACGATATTTATATCGATTTTATTCGTTTTATAATGAATATTGAAAAGTGATTTCAAAATTTAATATTTTGAAATGAAATTCAAATTAAATTAGATTAAAATTCAAATTGAAATTTTATCGAATCAATTTGAAATGAATTCGAATTGAAGTAAATAGAAGGTAAATTCAAATTGAATTGAATTGAAACGAATTAGAATTTGAATTGAATTGAAACGAATTTGAATTCGAATTAAATAAAATTGAAATGAATTCGAATTGAATTGAAATCAAATCGATTTGAAATTGAAGATGAAGTTGAAATTGTTTTTGAAACGAATTTAAAACTATTTATAAAATACGTTTTAAAAGGAAATCGACGAAATATATATAATATATATATTATATGTATTTAATGGCCTGAATAGAACGCGCCGCGCCGCGGCAGTTCGTGAATTTCGACCATTAACTTCGAATTGACGTTGCGGAAGATCCGACCGTCGGTTTCTCCTAAAACCGGAACCGTTGGGTTTGTATCGAAAAGAGCTTTCCAATGAATATTAGAAATTTGAAATCTAACGGTTGGATTTGGAATTATGTCCAAATAAAATTAGGAAAAGGTCGTTGTAAGTGCAGTTCGATGGCCGTTGATGGAAATCGACTGTACGGGCCTTGATAAAATTATTAAAAATATCTATAATTTGTGTAAAATCATAATATGTGAACTGGAAAGAACTGGGATGTAAAATTCCATATTTGAAAGGATAAAAATATATTTTTATCGAAATGAACTAGTTTTGAACTAGAATTAAAATCAATTTATTTTTGAAATAAATAAATTGAAATTGAAAGTGATTTTAAAAATGATCAATATTCCCAATACGTGGATTGGACTGGAGTTGAATCGAAATTATCTTCGGAATATTTCGATGTTGGATTTCGTGACTATACAGATATTGTTATGGGAATTTGAAAGATATATTTTATATCGTTATTTCCAATACGATATTTGTTGGTTTCAGAATTTGATATTGAATATATGACGGTATATTTTCTATTCAGAGCCTTGTATTTAATATCAAATGTGATTTTGGTTTATCGTGAATCGTGTTTTAGATGACATTGGTTCTTTAACCCAGTCAAAGGCAGGATGTTGATTTTGGAAAAGATTAAAACTAAGTGGAGTTTTAATGAATCTTTAATTAGATTAAAAATGTGAATTGATAATTTAAATTATCAAATTTGAAAGGTGATCGAGAATGGAGTACCACCAGTTTTTCTCCAAAGCGGTAGTTAAATCTGTAATTAGATTTGAACGTGAAATGGAAATTAATTTTACCGATAGTACCGTGGTGTTAGATATGGAGTATTACCAGTTTTGCTCCATGGGATAAATAGGTTGGGATTGGGAAATAAAATAAATAATTACTTCGGTGTGGTTCGTTAATCCCGACTAGTTTGAAATGATATCCAAAGGAAGATTAAAGAATAAATTTAGAAGAATTTATCTTGGATAAAATTAATGGGAACCTTTCCCTAAGAATGTGATTTTGTGAATAAAAGAATATTCTGAATTGGAACGAGGCGTTTGTGTGTTTGTGTAACATTTGTTTATCATATAAGTGGGTTATTCAGAAAGGCCGGGGTTATACCCATTCTGAATAACCGATTCGACGAGATGTCGAAGATGAAGACGGTGGTTGAAGACCGGAAGTCTTCACATCGTTTGGGTGATTACTGATGATCTTGATTGGGTTGTACACCCAAGATGAGGGAAACAGTTGGTGATCGTCCAGACGTACTTGGAGATGGATAGATATGCGAGGAAAGTGCCTCCGGTTTCGTTCAGACCCAGGATGAACTTGTAAATGGATTGTGTGTCTGACATTGGATTTTATTCTGTGTTGATTGATCTCTATTAAATATACATCTGTTTGGCGGTGGAGAATTTATTCTCTTGCTTAACGCCCTTCTCTGAGACGTACGAGCTCAGAGGTTATATATCGATGGACATCAGTCGCATGGAGTGAATTGCCAGTGTGGCACGCGTAAGTGGCAATTGATCAAGGCTTCTGTTGAAAAGCAAAGTCTTGTGGTTGATGATCAATGCACGGCCTGTGTGGCGTAGCTTTGTGTATAGCGTGAATTCGCGAGCCTCACACCTCGGTATGAGTCAAAAACGGGATAGTGACTGCAGGGAGAGCACGACGTTTCTTTCTAGCTAGGGTGGTGTCAGTGACCTACCAGCCCTGACATTTATATATTTTTCACGTGTGTGGTGGTTGGATATGAGGCGCCTCGGATATAGGTCTGTAAGGACCGGGAAACGTGTGTTCAGGAATAACTAATCCTCAAAAGTAAGACAGGACCGGCCCTGAAGATCCAAGGATCAGAGTGGGGTCCTGGGACATTTGCTAGAGTGTCTCGAACGCGGAGAGGAGCTTGCCCCTTGCCTCGACTCATGATGGAATCCAGTTTCCAATACGTATGTTTCGGTTTTATTTGTAGAGCCTAGTATGGCGACATAGTAGATGGTAGCTATGGCGCCTATGATTGATACTTATGATTGAAACTGTTTTGACACTATGCACCTATAATAGTATCAAATAATGTGTTTTAAACGTATCAAGCATGCTTTGGCTGTTATAAGGTAAAAACCCTATCCTCCGGCTTGCGTTGCATTGTGTGATGGGACCTGGGTCTTATAACAGCTTCATTTTTCTTTATTTAGCATTGCGCTGTTTGTTTTATGCACTGGTATTCTTGGGAGGAAACCCGTTCCATGTTATACGGCGTGGTCCCTTGATTTACCTAACTTTAAAAATAAAGATTAATAACTGTTTTAGTTCTCACACCAGTCACATGACTGACCTGGAGTTTATTGTTTTAACTTAAACTCTGGGTGCCCCTATTTTCGACACGGGCAGCTAGTAGTTTTGGTTTTGCAGATTTATATTCACAGGATCCTAATTTACAGCTGGAACGATGCTCGGAAAGCTCTGTATCCGTGTATTACTTTCAGTTGTGTTTTATATTGTTCTTCCGCTGCTATGTAATTTATTGTAATCTCTGATATTTATCGAATGTAATTTATTCATTTATACTCTGTATATTCTTGTATCTGATGGAATTGTTGTAATATACAATGAAATGTTCTTCCGTCTGCGTCCTGATTTCTCTTGTCCTCAAACGATTAGGGGTTTTCGAATGGTCTTAGTCGGTTTAACGATCGATTCGGATCGAGCGAAATTACTTGCTGTTACAGTTGGTATCAGAGCTTTGGTTTACAGAGCTCGAGAACAAGACACGTTAGAACCAAACGAAAGAATTCATCAGATATTGGATTAGTAATATCCAATTAGAATTACTCGTTAGAGATAGGATCAGTAGTATCCTAGAACGAGTGTGAAGATTATATTTTTCAAATGAAAACAATTTTGTTTTGAAAATTTAAATCGCTTTATACGTATTTGAATATTTATTTATTTTGAATATGGAAAATCGAGTATATAAAGATTTCGCGTATACGCGTCATGAACGTATATTCGAAGTTTTAATATACCGGGTAGATATAGAATCACATTCTAGATATCCGGGGATGATTCTGATGATGGTGCATCATCATCAGTATTCATATTCGAGTTTCGAAGGTGTGGTTTCTATATACTTCCATCAGACTGGTGTGAGAACCAAAATATAGCTCGAATTCATTGTTATGATTTGGCACCAAAAACATGATTTTCTGTATATGTATCAAAATTATGAATTTGAAACTCTAATCCACTAATTGATTGATGTTTGTGTTGGTTGTTTATTTGTTTGATAATTTTGAACCATTTAGCCTAATTGAATCAAATACTGAATTGTACTGAAAATTGGTCGCATTTGCTTGCATATACATATACTTACATTGAACAGGTCATAGCAAGGAGGCTAGAGCAAAGAATAAAATTTGTTTGCCCGACAAATAGGTACATGTTTACTATATAATTTACTGTTTTGTTTGGGTGATGATGATTTTATGAGCCGATTGGCTAGCCGCTTGGCTTTTTCTTTTTCTTTTTGAGATCAGGCAATTTCGGGATTTTCCCGTGGCTCCCGGTGCAGGGGAGGTTATGGCGAAATTTTTCGAAAATTTAGGGTGTTAGCCAAATTTTTGAAATTTTTGAAAATTCTCAGAAACTGAAAAGTTGGAGAATGAAAGCCAGATCGAACGTAGAGTTGATTAATCAAACCACTTTCGACTTCGTTCCTTTTCGGGGACGAAAAGTTTTAAGTGGCGGAGATTGTAGCAACCCGAAAATCTGGGCCAGTTTAAAATTTTTATTTTGGCAATTTTAGTGAATTTTGAACATTTAAAATGGAATATTTTAAATAATATCGACAGGAAATTTATTTTGAATAGAATTAGAACGTATATATTTATATACGCCGTCGTTAGAATATAAATAATTATATATAATTATAAATAGAATTGAAAATGGCGCGGTAGTTCGATAATTCGATTTCAAACTTCAATTGAATGTACCGGGTGCAAAACAATCCAGATTTTAGTGAAACCAAAAACATTAGGATCTAATTGAGAATATCTTTCCAATGAATCCGAAAAATTGAGATTTCATAGCGGGAATCAAAAGATATGTCCAGTTGAAAATTCCGAATAGTCGCTATGGAATTCAGGCCCTTAAAAATGGAAATTTTGCAAACGACCTCGGATTTCGACGAAACCACATTTGTTGGATCCGCAGTGTCAAATTATTGCTAGGTTTCAAATTTCATAATTTTTCAAATCAATATGTGAGCGTGGCAAAGGAAAACGCGTTTGACCAGTTTCAGTTGATTTTAATCGACTGGAAATTAGCCATTTTTTCAACGGTCTCAGAATTCGACAAAACTAGTTTTGTTAGGACCGTATCGTCAATACGAAGCTAGAAAATATTTTTATGGAATTTTTAGAGTTAGTATGTGACCCCAGTAAATAGAAATGCGCGTTCAAAATCAATATATAGAGTTATATGTTGATTTTAACGGAAACTGATCGAAACGATCGAATCAGCTTATGGTACATATCCCATTGTGTTCGGAATGGGGGTAATACGCTATGGATGACAGGCGGTGGGCCTCGTTTAGAGGTCGAAATAAAAAGTGCCCCTTTTGAAAATTAAATAAAATAAATTAATTAAAATATTCCTCTCCCCTCTCCTTACATTGACCAGCCCCCCCCCCCCCCATTTCTTCAAGTCAGAAATCAAAATAAAAAAAATTAAAAAAAAAAGAAGAAGGCGCAGCCCCCCCCCCCTCGACGGCGGTCGATGCCGCATCGCCCCCCCCCCCCCCCCCCCGGTTCACCGCCGTGGCCACCACCGTCAAGGCGCAGTACCCCACGCTCCCCCTCCACTTCTTCCCTCCTTCCACTCCAGCATGTCCCTCTCCTCTTCGATTTGAAGGCCGCCGCACCCCAAACCCCCGCGTGAGCTCCGCCTGCCGAGACCCCCACCAGCGCCCCGGCTTCCTCCCCCTTCGATCCAAGGTAAATTTTATAACCTTTTGGTTATGTAAAAACTATTTTTTTTTGGATTTTTAAAACTGATTTTATATGATTTTTATATGATTTTTAAAACTGAAAATTTCATGACTTTAAAACTGAAAATTATTTGATTTTAAAACGGTAAAAGACGGAATTTTTATATGGTAAAAGACGGGATTTTTATATGGTAAAGGACGTGATTTTTATACGGTAAAAGATGGGATTTTTAGTAGTGAAAAGGCGAGAGTTTTAAGTGGAAAGGCAAAATCTTTTATATTGTAGAAGATGAAAAATATAATCTTTTATATTATAGAAGATGAAAAATATAATTTTTATATTGTAGAAGAATGATTTTTATATAGGTAAGATAGTAAAAATATCATCTTTATAAATATAGAAAAATAAAAATCTGATTTTTTTATTATATATATGTTGAAATAAAGAGGTGATTTTTATAGTGATGAAATAAAAATTAAATCTTTATATTTGAAAAGGCGAAATCTTTATATAGAGAATAGCGGTATAAAAATAGAATTTTTATCTATATAATAGCGAAGTAAAAATTCGATTTTTATATATTGAATAGCGAAGTAAAAATTCGATTTTTATATATTGAATAGCGAAGTAAAAATTCGATTTTTATATATTGAATAGTGAAGTAAAAAATTCGATTTTTATATATTGAATAGCGAGGTAAAAATTCGATTTTTATATATTGAATAGCGAGGTAAAAATTCGATTTTTATATATTGAATAGCGAAGTAAAAATTTTATTTTTATATATTGAATAGCGAAGTAAAAATTTGATTTTTATATATTGAATAGCGAAGTAAAAGTTCGATTTTTATATATTGAATAGCGAAGTAAAAATTCGATTTTTATATATGTAGTGGCTACGGGCAACGAAAGTGACGAAAGGCGAGAACGACGAAGATTTCTATTAATGAAGTGTCGTGGAGTTGGGATAGCTATTGGTGAGAACTTCTCACTCTTCAATTTCTTTTCTAGTTATATATATATATATATATATATATATATATATATATATATATACTAGGATGCAGACGGTGCTTAGCAGCAACCGACACCCGTCATCCACAGACCATGGATGGCTTGTATGCTTGTTTGATGTGTTGTGAAATTTGTTTGTGTTGTTGATGTGAAATCGATAATGTAAATTAATGTGTTGCAAGGAAATAAAATATTTATATAGTTAAAAATATTTTAACGTTAAAAATATAATTTTTAACGTGAATGTGAATAAATAAATATTTATAAACAAATCGGCCGATTTGTTTATATACACCGATTTGACTGATATTGATTGGGTCTATAAATTTTACACATCGCCCAACTGCACGAATAAAAATCTGTGTTTGTTGATTTGAAACCCCACACGGGTATTGGGATGATATTTGGCATACACTAATCCCAATTATTTAATTGTATGTCGATCGATTGGTCGACAGACTGTGTAAGCGTTGATTATTTATATTTGATGCTTATGCAGTTGTGTGTGGTGCACCTTGGATGATGGTTGATTGTTTGTCGTTGCTATTAAATACATGTGTTGTATGGAATCCATATAATTAACGTTATATGGTAATTGATTGGGCCTCATTCCAATTGGGAAAATAATGAATATTATAAAAGAAAATTCATGTGTTGAATATAAAAATAGTCATGTGCTGACGATGTTCATGTGTTGAGTAAAATATTTTAACAATAAAATTTACATCTTTATCATATTTAAAATTAGAACTACTTCACGGTGGAGTCTAATTGAAAATCAAACGATAGATACCATACTTTTATAAAATATTTTACATAACAAAAATAGTGATGTGTTGACAGTACTCATGTGTTGAGATTAGTCGTGTGTTGAAAGAAATATAGATTCATGTGTTGAATAGAATAAATATTCATTTGTTGAATAGAATAATGAATTATTTAAATATAAAGCCGTGTTGATTAGAAATGCGTTATTTTGACGCGAACGATATTTATATCGATTTTATTCGTTTTATAATGAATATTGAAAAGTGATTTCAAAATTTAATATTTTGAAATGAAATTCAAATTAAATTAGATTAAAATTCAAATTGAAATTTTATCGAATCAATTTGAAATGAATTCGAATTGAAGTAAATAGAAGGTAAATTCAAATTGAATTGAATTGAAACGAATTAGAATTTGAATTGAATTGAAACGAATTTGAATTCGAATTAAATAAAATTAAAATGAATTCGAATTGAATTGAAATCAAATCGATTTGAAATTGAAGATGAAGTTGAAATTGTTTTTGAAATGAATTTAGAACTATTTATAAAATACGTTTTAAAAGGAAATCGACGAAATATATATAATATATATAGTATATGTATTTAATGGCCTGAATAGAACGCGCCGCGCCGCGGCAGTTCATGAATTTCGACCATTAACTTCGAATTGACTTTACGGGAGATCCGACCGTCGGATTCTCCTAAAACCGGAACCGTTGGGTTCGTATAGAAAAGAGCTTTCCAATGAATATTAGAAATTTGAAATCTAACGGTTGGATTTGGAATTATGTCCAAATAAAATTAGGAAAAGGTCGTTGTAAGTGCAGTTCGATGGCCGTTGATGGAAATCGACTGTACGGGCCTTGATAAAATTATTAAAAATATCTATAATTTGTGTAAAATCATAATATGTGAACTGGAAAGAACTGGGATGTAAAATTCCATATTTGAAGGGATAAAAATATATTTTTATCGAAATGAACTAGTTTTGAACTAGAATTAAAATCAATTTATTTTTGAAATAAATAAATTGAAATTGAAAGTGATTTTAAAAATGCTCAATATTCCCAATACGTGGATTGGACTGGAGTTGAATCGAAATTATCTTCGGAATATTTTGATGTTGGATTTCGTGACTATACATATATTGTTATGGGAATTTGAAAGATATATTTTATATCGTTATTTCCAATACGATATTTGTTGGTTTCAGAATTTGATATTGAATATAAGCCGGTATATTTTCTATTCAGAGCCTTGTATTTAATATCAAATGTGATTTGGGTTTATCGTGAATCGTGTTTTAGATGACATTGGTTCTTTAACCTAGTCAAAGGCAGGATGTTGATTTTTGAAAAGATTAAAACTAAGTGGAGTTTTAATGAATCTTTAATTAGATTAAAAATGTGAATTGATAATTTAAATTATCAAATTTGAAAGGTGATCGAGAATGGAGTACCACTAGTTTTGCTCCAAAGGGGTAGTTAAATCTGTAATTAGATTTGAACGTGAAATGGTAATTAATTTTACCGATAACACCGTGGTGTTAGATATGCAGTATTACCAGTTTTGCTCCATGGGATGAATAGGTTGGGATTGTGTAACAACCCGTATTTTGAATAACAAGTTATAACATAAATCAAGGCAGAATTAAATAATAAAATCTGAATCAAGGGAAACGGGCTGTGCAATTGCGTTCGTCTCGGAAAAATACGCGAAATAGAGTCCGAGTTTTCGAAAATCGGAGTCCGTATGACCCAGTTATGGCCCATAGAAGTTTTCAGAAAATTCAAGTTTAAAAACATATTCGAATTCAAATTCAGCTGGGCAGGATAGGCGGGAAAAGATCCCGCCACTCCCCAAGTCGACTGGGGAGTCGACTTGGGAGTCGACACACCCCCAGGCTGTGTCGACTGCCCAGTCAACACCCCTGTCGACTTGGGTGGTCGGCCAGTCTGGCCTGGGTGCACCTGACTTGTTCCTCAAGACATGTTTGGAGGCTAGTGACGTGAATTGATGGCCCAGATCTGAATTAGGGTTAATCCTATGGCCTAAACTAACCTAATCATCTATAAAAAGACCCTAATACCTAGCCTAAATCAACATAAATCATTCCTACAACTAAACTATGCCAAAATGTTTAATCATGGCCTTCACCCTCTTGTCATAGCCTCCATCTTCATTCATATGAGAGTTCCTAAGCTTGTTTGAGAGTTTCTAAGTTTGATTCAAGGCCAAAGTTCAATCTTTCTTCATTAAAACGAGGATCTTTCTTCATACAAATCAAAGGAGCTTCTTGGAGCCATTGTTCATTTGGGGGTTTTAGAGTTGCTAGTAGCTTCGTCTCAATCTTATTTTATTTTATAAGTCTTCATAGCATTGTAAGCCCTATTCTACTCTTAGATTCTAACTATGAAGTTAAATATGACATGTTGCAAGTTGAGTTTGGGCCTAAGTATGATTTGTGCTTTGATTCTATCATGTTATGCATAGATTTATTCTATGCATGTTTGTAAAGCTATCACCTTGACTTTGTGCATAGAAAGCTATGAACTTTGATTTGAAATGTTGCATAAAGCAACATAGAAACTCTCATAACCATTATGTTATCTTGCATATGATGTTATATGCGAATCACTAGCTAACATCCTATGTCATTTATGACCATGTTTCACCTATTTTGCTAAAGTTTGATATCATGCATGTTTTGAGGCTTATAATGTAATATGCAAGTTTATGAACACATTTGCCTCATATGCCACCATGTTTAACTTGTGGCAAAACCTTAACCCCTCATGTTCCTTAATATGCTTGTGGCCAAATCACCCTTATGCTATTATGCATGCTTGTGGCCAAATCACCCTTATGCTATTATGCATGCTTGTGGCCAAATCACCCTTATGCTATTATGCCAGCTTGTGGCCAAATCACCCTTATACTATTATGCATGCTTGTGGCCAAATCACCTTTATGCTATTATGCATGCTTGAGGCCAAATCACCCTTATGCTATTTGATATGTTTGAGGCCAAGTCACCTTTTATGCTATCATACATGTTGAGGCCATATGCTAGTATGTTGAACCCCTTTTGGCCTCAAATATCACCATGTTTAACTTGTGATAGACTTTGCCATCTTATGCCCACCTTGTCATATTGTTATGTTCCCTCTTTGATCTAATTGCGTTGATGCGAATTTACGTGCGATGGGAATACGTTATGGGTAGTTGGGCAAACTTAAATAACATGAAAACATGACTTGAAAATATGACATGAAAGTTTGACAAGTGTTTATGCTTGAAAACATGAACGTGGACATGACATGTAGAAAACATGGAAGTGGCCAACTCGAGGTTGGGTTGAGTTTGTAGCATAAATCTACCCGGAACCGACCGGCTTAACTAGTGGCTACAAACAATAGGACCCAATGTGAGTAGTTGGTCACATCGCACTTAAAACCCGAGGTTAGACTAGGTTGTGGTGTAAAGCTACCCGGACCAGCCCGGCTTAACTAGTAACCACAACAAAGTCTAATGTGAGAGGTTGGGGTGCATTAAGTTAATTAATGCCACATGATAGGGTTAAGTCATGGACCGCTTGAATACTTAACCAATTAAACACGATGGGTTGGTAGGGTTAAGTCATGAACTACTTGAATACTTAACCAATTAAACACGATGTATTGATAGGGTTAAGTCATGAACTGCTTGAATACACTTGACCGACTCAATACATGGTTAGGATATGGTTAACCACACTTAACCCGCTTGAAATCCTAGTTACGAGGTCCTTTTCAGTCGTAACCAACTTGGGAGTATCTGGATACCCTGGACTAGGCTAGGGTGGGGCACGATTACTGGACTGATTGTAAGAGACCAAGAGAGGCGGCTGAATGGTGCACCGATTGTTCAGGCGGACCATGGTCGTGCACATTAAGTCCGGAGTTGAACATGGGCACCAGTAGGTTTAGACTGTGCGTGCTTGAATTGTGTCTGTGGTTTACACCTTAGGGCTTGATACACCCTAGGGTGGGCCTTGCACAGTTAACTACATTGCATGATTAAGCCGTATGACACCGATACACGACGAGTTAGGCTTATAGGGAGCCAATCGACTAGACCGAGTAGTTGGACCTTGATTTAGGTCATCTCATGATGTTGGGCCAACTTTGGGCCAAGGGATCATTTCTTGTTTATACTTGACATGGATTAGAATACTAGTACACCTGGTGCAACTTAACCTTGTATATGCGATGACACACTTGATCTATCTTGTTAACTTTTCACCATGCCAGTTATCACCCTATGTCTCATCTCTGTTTTACATGTCCAGTTAACTTTATTAGTTTTTATACTAATAGTAGGGAGGGCTTACCAGACTTTTTGACTGACCCGTTTTCTTTCGCCTCTTTTCTTACATTCCCCCCCCCCCCCCCCCCCCAGGTTTACAGGGTGGGAACACTGGTACCTAGCTTGGATCTTTAGCTGCTTTTCTGGATAGCTCATGTACGGTTTGGACTTGAGCATGCTATGGCTTTGTTCTACTTTGGGGATAGTTACTTTATGTTTTTTTTCCAGTTTTCAGTTTATGTTTCTAGACTTTGTTTTGTGGGAAAATAATGACCAAGTACTATGATGTAACTTGACTATGGTTTTGAAATGTTAGTTCTTACCCGCTGCTTTACTTACTCTGTTTTACTTATATGTTCTGTCTTGTGATATCTGCATGCATGTTTACCTCGTTTAACGGCCCTCCAAAGCTAGTGCACTTGCAAGAGTGGCATTGGCGGAGGTGGGGTGTTACATTTGGTATCAGAGCCTAAGGTTTACAAGATTTGAGCAAAAGTGTTTTTAAAACTTACCTTTTTGGAAAACTATTTTCAAAACCAATTAAGTATTTTCCAAGAAAAGTCTTGTTTATTTTAAAAGGCTATTCCCCAAAAGCCATTAGCACTATCCTTTGTTTCCTCATTCTTAATCTATCTTTTCCTTTTCCAGCATGGCCGATCTTAACCTTCCCGAGGGAGTAACCATTCCCGGATGGTTCCGGAGGTACTTGGAAGCTATGGCCAACGATGCGGGCCCAGCAAATACCCCCACCGTAACTGAGGTTCCCCCTCCTCCTCCTCCTCCTCAGCATCCACAAGCAGATTTCGCAAAGGTTTGCAAAGACTTTAAGGCGATGGGTGGCAAGAATTTTATTGGGACGGAGACTTTTGTGGAGGCGAGAAATTGGTTGAAGGAAACTGAAGATCTCTTTGCCATCTTTGATGTGGAAGACCGTAGAAAAGTCCTGTTGGCAGCATGGCTATTGAAAGAAGAAGTTGCTTATTGGTGGGAGGTCACCAATGCTACTAGGCCTATAGAGACTTGGGCCGACTTTAGGACGAGGTTTGGGCTTAAGTTTATATCATCTGCTGAGGCGAATCTGCAATTGGAGAAGTTTATATCTTTGAAGCAAGGGGACATGACAGTGAGGGAGTATGTGAATAAGTTTAATCAGCTTGCTCGATTCGGTTTGGACATGGTTAATACTCCCCAGAAGAAGGCTTTACGCTTTGCACGAGGGTTGAATGAGCCATTACAAGGTTTAGCCCTGTCTCATATACCCATGGGGGCCACCTTTGAAGGCCTAGTGGACATGGCATTGCTTCAAGGAGACGATAAGAATGGCAAGAAAGAAGTCAAGACTAATGAGACTCAAACCAAGAAGACGGACTCCAAGTGGGGAGGAAATCAGAGCAATCAGAACAACAAGAACAACAAGGGCAATAAGGCCAACAACAACAAGGCAAAGGACCCAAGAAAATGCAACTTCTGTGGGATTGTTGGGCACATAGCCAAAGATTGCAGAAAGAAGAAGAGGAAGTTGGGCGAATGCTTTCACTGTGGAGAGCCTGGACACCTTAGCAAAGATTGCGCTAAGAAGCAAGGACAAGGGCAAGGGCAGACTCAGCGTGCAGGACCTTCTGGAGGGCAAGTGCATGCTCTCAACACTGCTCCAGTTCAGGACCGAGGTAGTATTTCTGTAGAAAGCCTTGTTTATATTTCTGATTTTCCTGTTCGCACCTTATTTGATTCTGGCGCATCGCATACCTTTATTTCTGCTGATATTGTTGAAAGTTTGCACCTAAGTACTAGTCTAGTTGAGGATCCCGTTAGTGTTTCAAATCCGATTGGGGGTTCTGCCCATCTATCTGTGATTTGTATGGATTTGAAAATCTCTATCTTGAGCGTAGAATTCATGTGTAATGCTTAGGTTCTCGGTTTTATGGGATACAGGTTGATTTTGGGCATGGATTGGTTGTCCAGTTATGGAGCCATTCTTGACTTCGAACATAGGGTTGCGAGGCTCATGACTCGCCTCGGTAATACCCTCGAAATCTCGTGTGACCTTTAGGGTTCCGTCATGATTAGTTATCCAGGATCCCTTGGCACCTTTATTGGGAATTTGTAATCCAATCGAGTAGTGTTCGCCACTAAGGCGGATAGTCCATTCCACTTAAGCATGGGTTATAGAAATCACCCTAGTAAGTACATTTGGCAACATGGATTGACATTTGTTTTCAAGAGATAGTTTTTCTGGGTGGAATACCGTATGGTATGTAAACGAGATCCAGGATTCACTAACGAAATTTGGAAAGCTTGCATGAAACCATGAGCACGCAGTTATGTTTAAACCAAGTATTTTAGGAAAAGAATAAGTGGAAGTGGAACGAGAGGCAATGGTGAAATAAGTTCTAACTCATGTTTTGGAAATAAGAATTAAGAAGCTACGGAATTGTGAAGTTAAAAGACGGTCAAGGCACGATAGAATTAAGCTCAAGAAAATGCGGCTTAGTAGATTGAAGACTAAGTACGCGCATTATATCTCTTCCTAAGAGTATATCCTTGATCCCTATTATTCTGTAGAGCTTACTCGCATGCTATCTTTTAAGTATATCCTCTCGGTCCTATTCTCAATCTTAGTTCTGTTGCAAACCCCATAAGGAGTATGACTCGCCTATATAGTTGGAGAGAGGATGTCCATTAAGTTGACCAAACTATTTGGGCTTTATGGGATATGGGTCATAGTTGATAGACTTAAGTAGAGTACTCACTTTGTTCCGTTGAAGGGAAAGAGGACCACATCATAGCTAGCATCTGTTCATCTTCGAGAGATAGTGCGATTGCATGGAGTTCCTTCTAACATAGTTAGCGATCGTGACCCAATTCTCGCTATCCAATTCTGGAATAGTTCACAAGAAGCGATGGGTACGCGATTGAATCTAAGTACGGCCTATCACCCACAGACGGATGGCCAAACCGAAAGGGTGAATATGGTACTAGAAGATCTGTTGAGGCTATGCATCCTTGACTTTGGTGGCACTTGGGAAGATCATCTTCCTCTCGTAGAGTTTGCTTGTAATAACAGCTATCAGACAAGCATAGGAATGGCACCATTTGAAGCTTTGTATGGGAGGCCGTGTAGGTCACCATCTTGTTGGTGGGAGACAACGGATAGGCCTATACTTGGGCCCGATATGATACGGGACACATCCGAGAAGGTAGAGTTGATTCAAAGACGGATGAAAACGGCCCAAGATAGACAGAAATCCTATGCTAACAAGTGAAGGACAGATCTGGAATTCGAAGTTGGAGACATGGTTTTCGTGAAGGTTTCTCCTTTGCGTAATGTGGTTCGTTTTGGAGCAGTTGGGAAGCTGGCACCAAGGTTCGTAGGACCCTTCCCTATCATAGAGAGAATTGGGAAGATGGCTTATAAGGTGGAATTGCCCGAGAAGCTGGCCGGAGTGCATAATGTCTTTCATGTCTCGCATCTCCGAAAGTGCCTACATGAGTCCGCTGAGGTGGTTGAACCTAGCATTCTTGAAGATGTGGAGGTAGAGAAAGAGGCAACCTTGAGGAGAGCTCCGATTCGTATCTTGGGAACAGAGATCAAGAAGCTAAGAAATCGAGAAGTCAAATTGGTGAAGGTTCAGTGGAGTGAAGCCGAAGAGGATGCAACTTGGGAAACCGAGGAGAAGATGCGTGGGCTTTATCTATTCCTTTTTGAGGGTACATTCTCAATCTCTTTTCCTAGTTAGCATATCTTTCTTTCACTATCCATGTTTATCTTGTTATCTCGTTAACCTTGTCATGAGAACCTTAGGTAGAAACCCTTTGGATGAAACATGTATTTGAAACATGTTATGCTTGATGTTTGCAAGTGGTTGCAAGTGTTTGCAAGTGGATACTCGTGGATGCATGATACACATTAGGCACTAAGATCGGCTCACACACTTTCATATTGCATATGCATGAGTGCTTATACTTATTCATGGATGAAACTTGTTATGCTATCACGTGGATGCTGCATATGGATGAATGTTATGTGCACTCATATAGAGATTATAAATTATGTTAGGAATTTGCATACATATGGACGCATTTCACTAACATATTTTGCATTAAGGAGGTTTACTGAATCAGTAACCGCCTGATTTTCGCATTAGATAAGTACACATACACACACCTTTGCAAATAATCATACATCATTTAGAATTTGTTAAGGATATTGACTGCACGTGGATGATGTTTTGAGTAGATGGATGATGGATGGTAGGATACGTTCTTCCTAACTTAGAGATTTCGGGGACGAAATCCTTTAAGGTGGGGAGGATGTAACAACCCGTATTTTGAATAACAAGTTATAACATAAATCAAGGCAGAATTAAATGATAAAATCTGAATCAAGGGAAACGGGCTGTGCCATTGCGTTCGTCTCGGAAAAATACGCGAAATAGAGTCCGAGTTTTTGAAAATCGGAGTTCGTATGACCCAGTTATGGCCCATAGAAGTTTTCAGAAAATTCAAGTTTAAAAACAGATTCGAATTCAAATTCAGCTGGGCAGGATAGGCGGGAAAAGATCCCGCCACTCCCCAAGTCGACTGGGGAGTCGACTTGGGAGTCGACACACCCCAGGCTGTGTCGACTGCCCAGTCGACACCCCTGTCGACTTGGGTGGTCGGCCAGTCTGGCCTGGGTGCACCTGACTTGTTCTTCAAGACATGTTTGGAGGCTAGTGACGTGAATTGATGGCCCAGATCTGAATTAGGGTTAATCCTATGGCCTAAACTAACCTAATCATCTATAAAAAGACCCTAATACCTAGCCTAAATCAACATAAATCATTCCTACAACTAAACTATGCCAAAATGTTTAATCATGGCCTCCACCCTCTTGTCATAGCCTCCATCTTCATTCATATGAGAGTTCCTAAGCTTGTTTGAGAGTTTCTAAGTTTGATTCAAGGCCAAAGTTCAATCTTTCTTCATTAAAACGAGAATCTTTCTTCATACAAATCAAAGGAGCTTCTTGGAGCTTGTGTTCATTTGGGGTTTTTAGAGTTGCTAGTGGCTTCGTCTCAATCTTATTTTATTTTATAAGTCTTCATAACATTATAAGCCCTATTCTACTCTTAGATTCTAACTATGAAGTTAAATATGACATGTTGCAAGTTGAGTTTGGGCCTAAGTATGATTTGTGCTTTGATTCTATCATGTTATGCATAGATTTATTCTATGCATGTTTGTAAAGCTATCACCTTGACTTTGTGCATAGAAAGCTATGAACTTTGATTTGAAATATTGCATAAAGCAACATAGAAACTCTCATAACCCTTATGTTATCTTGCATATGATGTTATATGTGAATCACTAGCTAACATCCTATGTCATTTATGACCATGTTTCACCTATTTTGCTAAAGTTTGATATCATGCATGTTTTGAGGCTTATAATGTAATATGCAAGTTTATGAACACATTTGCCTCATATGCCACCATGTTTAACTTGTGGCAAAACCTTAATCCCTCATGTTCCTTAATATGTTTGTGGCCAAATCACCCTTATGCTATTATGCATGCTTGTGGCCAAATCACCCTTATGCTATTATGCATGCTTGTGGCCAAATCACCCTTATGCTATTATGCATGCTTGTGGCCAAATCACCCTTATGCTATTTGATATGTTTGAGGCCAAGTCACCTTTTATGCTATCATACATGTTGAGGCCATATGCTAGTATGTTGAACCCCTTTTGGCCTCAAATATCACCATGTTTAACTTGTGATAGACTTTGCCATCTTATGCCCACCTTGTCATATTGTTATGTTCCCTCTTTGATCTAATTGCGTTGATGCGAATTTACGTGCGATGGGAATACGTTATGGGTAGTTGGGCAAACTTAAATAACATGAAAACATGACTTGAAAATATGACATGAAAGTTTGACATGTGTTTATGCTTGAAAACATGAACGTGGACAAGACATGTAGAAAACATGGAAGTGGCCAACTCGAGGTTGGGTTGAGTTTGTAGCATAAATCTACCCGGAACCGACCGGCTTAACTAGTGGCTACAAACAATAGGACCCAATGTGAGTAGTTGGTCACATCGCACTTAAAACCCGAGGTTAGACTAGGTTGTGGTGCAAAGCTACCCGGACCCGCACGGCTTAACTAGTAACCATAACAAAGTCTAATGTGAGAGGTTGGGGTGCATTAAGTTAATTAATGCCACATGATAGGGTTAAGTCATGGACCGCTTGAATACTTAACCAATTAAACACAATGGGTTGGTAGGGTTAAGTCATGAACTACTTGAATACTTAACCAATTAAACACGATGTATTGATAGGGTTAAGTCATGAACTGCTTGAATACACTTGACCGACTCAATACATGGTTAGGATAGGGTTAACCACACTTAACCCACTTGAAATCCTAGTTACGAGGTCCTTTTCAGTCGTAACCAAATTGGGAGTATCTGGATACCCTGGACTAGGCTAGGGTGGGGCACGATTACTGGACTGATTGTAAGAGACCAAGAGATGCGGCCGAATGGTGCACCGATTGTTCAGGCGGACCATGGTCGTGCACATTAAGTCCGGAGTTGAACATGGGCACTAGTAGGTTTAGACTGTGCGTGCTTGAATTGTGTCTGTGGTTTACACCTTAGGGCTTGATACACCATAGGGTGGACCTTGCACAGTTAACTACATTGCATGATTAAGCCGTATGACACCGATACACGACGAGATAGGCTTATAGGGAGCCGATCGACTAGACCGAGTAGTTGGACCTTGATTTAGGTCATCTCATGATGTTGGGCCAACTTTGGGCCAAGGGATCATTTCTTGTTTATACTTGACATGGATTAGAATACTAGTACACCTGGTGCAACTTAACCTTGTATATGCGATGCCACACTTGATCTATCTTGTTAACTTTTCACCATGTCAGTTATCGCCCTATGTCTCATCTCTGTTTTACATGTCCTGTTAACTTTATTAGTTTTTATACTAATAGTAGGTAGGGCTTACCAGTCTTTTTGACTGACCCGTTTTCTTTCGCCTCTTTTCTTCCGTTCCCCCCCCCCCCAGGTTTACAGGGTGGGAACTGTAACACCCCGTATGTTAAATAACTTGTTATAACATAAATCAGAGCAGAATTAAATTTAATATTCTGAATCAGGGGAAACGGGCTATGCCATTGCGTTCGTCTCGGAAAAATACGCGAAATAGAGTCCGAGTTTTCGTAAATCGGAGTCCGTATGACCAAGTTATGGCCCGTCAAAGTTTCACGAAAAATCAAAAACGAAAACTGCTCATGTTTTGAGGCCCGGGATGAGTTTTGGGCTGTTTTTTTTTTGGGCCCTAAATGGTTCCTACACTTGACTTCTTCCCCAAGACATGCTTTAAAGGCTAGGATTGGTTCTAGGGTATATCCTATGGTCCTAAAACATCTAACTAATCTATATATACACCCTAATACCCCCCTTATCCTTACCAAAAATAGATCTAAGGCCATTATGCCACCACTTAGAAAATTGGAGAGCCTCCACTAAAAATCCTAAGAGGGTTTGCAAGCTAATCTACATCTTCTTCTACTTAATCATTGGGATTTGCTTCATTTAACTTGCTAATCTTGTTTTGGTGAGCTTCTATCCCCTTAATAATCAATTATTGAATTGATTATGATAAGATGTGATAAAGTATGGCTATGTTTGTGGATCCATATATTTATGCAAGCTTGATGTAGTGAACATTATGTGTTTTGCAAGTTATATGCCTTATGTCATGCAAGTTTCATAATATGTAATCATGATATTTTTATGCAAGTTGTTTCATGATGTTTATGATGCAAACACTAAGTGAATATGGATCCATTATGCAAACATGTTATGCAAGTATGTGAGTACTTATGCAAGTCATGTATATGCTTATATGCATGTTTAACATCTTATGCAAGTATGTGAATGTTTATGCAAGTTATGTATATGTTGAAATGCAAGTTTAACATAATATGAAAGCCTATGCAAGTATGTGAATGTTTATGCAAGTTATGTATATGTTGAAATGCAAGTTTAACATAATATGCAAGCCTATGCAAGTATGTGAATGTTTATGCAAGTTATGTATATGTTGAAATGCAAGTTTAACATAATATGCAAGCCTATGCAAGTATGTGAATGTTTATGCAAGTTATGTATATGTTGAAATGCAAGTTTAACATAATAGGCAAGCCTATGCAAGTATGTGAATGTTTATGCAAGTTATGTATATGTTGAAATGCAAGTTTAACATAATATGCAAGCCTATGCAAGTATGTGAATGTTTATGCAAGTTATGTATATGTTGAAATGCAAGTTTAACATAATAGGCAAGCCTATGCAAGTATGTGAATGTTTATGCAAGTTATGTATATGTTGAAATGCAAGTTTAACATGATATGCAAGCTTATGCAAGTATATGAATGCTTATGCAAGTATGTGAGTGCTTATGCAAGTTAAGTATATGCTAAAATGCAAGTTCTACATGTTATGCAAATCACATGTATGATGATATGTAAGTTCATATGCAACATGTTATGCAAATCACATGTTTGATGATATGTAAGTTCATATGCAACATGTTATGTAAGACACATGTTTGATAATATGCAAGTTTGGGTTGAATATAGTTGGGTTAATGCATGCTCATATACGCAAGTTGACATCCTCTTAACCCATGATAAAGTTATATGCTAAACCCATGTTATGTGTGGTAAATCTTCCCTTTATTATGTTATGTCATAATGACGATTTACGTGGGGAACGATGGGGTGGGTAAATATGTTAATAAAAATATGATTGGGTATGATTAAGCATACAATAAAAATAAATTACCATAAGTGGGAATTTACCTATTGAGTTAGGTCTACCCCATGGGAATTTACCTATTGAGTTAGGTCTACCCATGTTATGGAAAATTTGATATTAATTAGGGATAATTAATATGGGGGTGATTAATTAGGTTTAATTAATCAACTAAGACACGAGGTTGGACCCTTTTGTAGCGTAAGTCTGCCCGGAACCGACCGGCCATCCAGCAGCTACAAATGATTGGCCCAATGTGAGAGGTCTTAGTCATAAATTAAATACATGATTAAAGTAAAGACACGAGGTTAGGCCCTTTTTATGACAGAAGTCTGCCCGGAACCAACCGGCATATCCAGCAGTCATAAAAGACGGTCTAATGTGGGAGGTCTTTATGAGGTCATGATCTTAATTAATGAATTAAGAAACACTTAACCATATTAGCATGTAGTGGGACATGAGGGGTTAAGTGGGTGCCTTGGGGTGGCATGATGAGACTAGTGGGTTGCCTTGGGTGGCAATAGAAAAATACGATTAGAATACTTAACCAAGGTGGAACATGTAATTAAACATGATAAAAGGGTTAAGTAAGTGCCATGGGTGGCATGTGAGAATACGATTAGAATACTTAACCAAGGTGGAACATGTAATTAAACATGATTAAGGGGTTAAGTAAGTGCCATGGGTGGCATGTGGGAATCTAGTGGGTGCCCTAAGTGGCAATTGAAATATGATTAAAGGACTTAACCAAGATTTATAACATGTAAGGGGACATGGTTAAAGGGTTAAGTGGGATGCACTAGATTAAACGACAAGCTTAAGTAGTAGCTTGTGGGGGCCCATTTCAACCAATATCCCAAACGTATCTTTGTAGGCTCGACTCTTGTCGGGTGACGGGACACGCATATTGGGCTTGACTATAAGAGGCCAAAACGGGTTAGCGGTGGCAACGCGGGATCAACGGGTTTCATATGCGTGTGTGGACCCGGGCTGGTTGGTAAGTCGTTGTTGCATCGTGTAGATATAAAGCCGTGCACAGTGATATTATATGGTAGCCACTTTAGGGGAGTGATACACCCCACTGTGGGACCAGCACGGGTATCTACGTTAGGGAGCCGATCGCTTGGGATAGTGGGGTACACCTAGTAGCGATAGGGGCAGATGGCACCTATTTAGTCAACTAGGGTACAGGAAACTACTGGTTATATCTATCTTTGATATCCTTGGGTGGGATCAACCTTTGAGTAGGAGTGACTGGTGTGGTGCAGTTAGTAATTATCCTTGGGTGGGTAGATGCGTCTTTACGGTTATCTTAGTTCGTCCTGTGTTCGTGGGCAACTTAGTGTAGTCATTATCCCCAAAGATACCATACCGAGTTCATATCATACCCTAATTACTTTAATAATTGTATTATTAAGGAGATAGGGTTCACTCAGGCTTATGTCTGACCCCCGTTGTTTTATCTTTTTCCTTCAGGTCCTCAGGTTGGGCCTAGTGCTAGTGGGCTTTGATCAGTTTGCTTTATCTATCTCTTGGAGCTTGGACCGTAGATGTAGAGCTCAGCTTATCTTATCTTTTCTGTTATGGCTATTTGTTATGAGTAGTGGGATTATGTACTTATTTTATTCAGGATGGATATTTTGTACTTGACTCTTGTTATGGTTTTATGATGTAACCAAACATGTTTTACTTTCCGCTGCTATGAGATGATGTTTTAAATTTTCAAGTATTACATTATATCTGTCTTGTTGTAATTTTACTGTTCTATACTCACTAAAAATACTCCACCGATGCTATGGCATTCCCTTAGTGAGTGACTATAGCGGGTGTGGGGTGTTACACGTGGTATCAGAGCAAAGGTTACCAGAACAGATAAAAAGTTTTAGAAAACTATTTTTCTAAAAACATTTTTGGAAGAAATATTTTCAAAAACATGTCTTTTAAAAGAAAAGTTTTTGAAAGAAAAGCATAATCCCCAATAGCCATATCTATATCCTTCGAATTCTCCGTTTTGAATCTTTCCCTTTTTCGTCTCAGCATGGCTGAAGATCTTTATCTTCCGGATAGTGTAACGGTACCAGTATGGTATAGGAGGTTGTTAGAGGCTAGGGCCGCCGCTGCAGGTCCAGCAAATGTTCCTCCTCCACCCGCTGCACTCGTTTCTCCTCGCGCGGATACTTTTGCTATGACTTGTAGGAAGTTTAAGGCTATGGGAGGAAAACCTTTTGTGGGAGCTAGGGATTGGCTTAATGAGACGGAAGAACTGATGGAAATCTTGGAAGTAGAAGAGGGAAAGAAAGTCAGGTTGGCCGCTTGGTTAATGGAAGGAGAGGCCTCGTTCTGGTGGGAGGTCACTAATGAAGAACGCCCGATTGACTCTTGGGTGGATTTCAGGCATAGGTTTGAGGCAAAGTTTCTCTCAAAAACGGAAGAAAATATGCATGAGGAAGAGAAAGGTCCCAATGCTAGTAAAGCACGCGAGAAGAAAGGAGATCAGAAGAGACCTCAACAGCAACAGCAAAACAAGGGTGGGAAAGGCAACGGTGGCAAGGGAAAGAAGAGGTGCTTCAATTGTGGGACACTAGGCCACCTAAACAAAGATTGTCGCAAGAAGACTAAGACTGGCTGCTTCCACTGTGGCGAAGCAGGGCATCAGATGAAAAACTGTCCAAAGAAGGAGCAAGGGACGGGGTCTACCTCAGGAGGACTGCTGCAAGCTCATGTGGCACCAGGTCAGGCTAGGGGGAAAGTGCAGGCTCTCGCGATTCGGGAAAGAGGTAGAACTACTTCTATTGAAAGTCTAGTTTTTCTGATCAATCATCCTATCCATACTTTATTTGATTTTGACACATTAAGTTCGTTTATCTCATCATTACTAGTAGAGTCACTGCACTGAGACACCAGTTGGTAGATGATCCCTTAGTTGTTTCAAACCCAATTGGGCTCCATGATGTGTTTGGGTTTGAAAGTTCCTATACTTAGCATTGGGTTTAGATGTGATGCTTGTTGGGCTTCACGGGCTATGGGTTAGTGGGCATGGACTGGTTATCCAGTAGGGGTGCCGTTCTTGATTTTGGGGGGAGAGTTGTTAGGCTTATGGGCCGCTTGGGTGACACTCTTGAGATCTCTTGTAATCCCATAGAATCTGTTATGCTAAGGTATCTAGAATCGCTTGACACGTTGGTCTAGAGTCTGCGATCTGTTAGAGCGGTCCGGGAATACCCGGATGTGTTTGAGGAGGTGAAGGGCTTACCTCCGAAGCGGGAGATTGACTTCCGAATATATCTGGTGGATAATGCTAAACCAGTATCTTGGCCAGTGTGCCACATGGCTCCTAGTGGGAGGAGGGAACTCCATAAGTAAGTAGGCGATTTGCTTAAAAAGGGGTTCATAAGACGAAGTATATCGGAGTGGGGCGCTCCAGTAGTTTTTGTTATGAAGGCGGATGGGTCCCTCAGACTTTGTGTAGGCTAAAGGGAACTAAAGAAACTCACAAAGAAGAATAGATACCCATTGCCGAGGATTAATGATCTCCTTGATCAGTTGGCTGGCGCCTCAGTATTTTTGTAGTAGGACTTAGCCACGGGATTTCATCAGTTGAGAGTGGCTGAGAATAGTATAGAGGAGACTGCCTTTGGGACTCCGGATGATTTCTTTTATGAGTGGCTGGTGATGCCATTGGGTTTGATGAACGCCCCCGCATACTTTGTTGAGAAGGGTGTTCAGGGAGTACCTAAATAAGTTCGTGATGGTCTTTGTAGATGACATCTGGGTCTTTTCTAGGAGCGAAATAAGTTTTCGTATGTGCTCAATAGGCTGAGCAGGGCCAGTATAGGATAAACGACGGTTTTGGAGCGAGACTGGCGAGAACATCCAGAATTGGTCAAGGGCTTAATTATTTAGCCATTTTTACTAGTATCGTCTCACGTAGGTCGTCTGAATTCGAAGGAGGTATCCCTTGGGTGTTTGTCTGATATTGGTTTAGGCCTTTGGGGCTTGCATTTGGGGGATGCCGAATTCGACTAGGGTGGTCTGCGTGGGAGACAGTTGTGGTGATTTTGGATGATATTCTAGTGGAGAAGAGCATGCCCTACATCTTAGGGAAGTGTTGGAGACTCTTCGAGCGCATAGTCTTAGGACAGCAAAAGTGGATGGGATCCTTAGCATCCTATGAGTAAGGGTAACATGGTAACGGACACCTTAAGTAGAAAAAGGTTGTCCTTGAGTTCATTGTTCGTTGAACGACGGAGCTTAGAGTTTATTTCTAAGTTTGACTTTAGACCTTCCGTTGACTTTGTACCCGGTTTGCTAGCTTCTTTGGAAGTTAGACCTACTCTTTTGGGGCAGATTGGAGAAGCACAGAGGGGCGACCCACAGTTGGTTGAGTTAGTAGAGAAGCTCATAAGGGGGGAGTCGTCCAGCCATTTGAGTAGGTACACCCTAGATGATAGAGGGTGCTTGCGTAGAGACAGTAGACTTTGTGTACTGCAGGACGAGGGTTTGAGGAAGGCTATTCTTGATGACGCACACCGTTTTAGGATGACCATTCATCCCGGTGGGGGTAAGATGTACCAAGACATGAAGAGGGCTTTCTTCTGGGCCGGTATGAAGAAAGATGTGGCCGAGCATGTCGCTCGATGCTTGGTGTGCCGACGAGTGAAGACGGAGCGGAAGAAACCAGGTGGGTTGTTTCACCCATTGGAGGTTCCGCAATGAAAGTGGGACAGCGTCTCGTTGGATTTTATTGACAGGTTACCCAGATCGAGAAAGAGTAATACAGGAATTTGGGTGGTGGTAGACAGACTTACTAAGAACACCCATTTCATACCTGTGAAGAGTAAGTGGACTGCTCCATGGCTAGCTTTTGTATATCTTCGAGAGATAGTTCGATTGCATCGGGTACCCTCCAGTATAGTGAGTGATCGAGATCCTATCTTCACTAGAGAGTTTTGGAAGAGTTTGCAAAAGGCGGTAGGGACTCAGTTGCGTTTGAGTACCGCAGACGGACGACCAGACCGAGAGGGTGAATCATATTTTAGAAGACCTTTTGAGGCTATGTATCTTGGATTTTGGAGGTACATGGGAGGAGCATCTTCCATTGGTGGAGTTGCCCGACAGACTTAGTGGTGTACATGATGTATTCCATGGGAGGAAGTGCCTACATAAGACCGCAGAGGTGGTAGAGCCAAGTTTGCTTAGAGAAGTGGAAGCAGAGCGTGATGCGACTATTCGACGAGCTCCTACTCGCATCCTTGGGTCAGAGACTAGGAAATTGAGGAATCGAGAGGTTCAGCTAGTCAAAGTGCAATGGGGAGAAGAGGAGAGCAACGCAACTTGGGAGACGGAAGCGAAGATGCGTTCTTTGTATCCATTTCTTTTAGAGAGTATGACTTTTAACTTATCCTTTATCGATTGACTGGTACTTATCTTATCCTTAGTATGTCCTCTCGTTAGTACCTTTGACCTTCAGAAAGGATAGTCCTATGGTTGAAACATGTGTTTGAGACATGTTATGTATGATGGATGCAAGTGGATGCAAGTGTTTGCTAGTGGTTGCTCGTGGATGCATATACACACACTCTAGGCACTAGATCGGCTCAATCACTTCATATTGCATATTGCATAAAATTGTGTGTAGGAAGCTATATTTATGGATGTATAATGATTGTGTTATCATATGGATGATGCATTTTGGTGAATGATTGTGCACTCATGTAGATATTGTATGTGTCGATAGGGTTCCCTCGCATACATAATGGATGCATGGCACTATCATGGTTTGCATATGTTCATACATTAGATAGGGAACATATACACACACTTTTTGCATATGCTCATACATCATTAGAAATTGTTTTAAGGACAATGGATGCCAGTGTTTGATGGTTGAGTAGATGGTTGTTTGGTTGGTAGGATACGTTCTTCTTGACTTAGAGATTTCGGGGACGAAATCCTTTAAGTAGGGGAGAATGTAACACCCCGTATGTTAAATAACTTGTTATAACATAAATCAGAGCAGAATTAAATTTAATATTCTGAATCAGGGGAAACGGGCTATGCCATTGCGTTCGTCTCGGAAAAATACGCGAAATAGAGTCCGAGTTTTCGTAAATCGGAGTCCGTATGACCAAGTTATGGCCCGTCAAAGTTTCACGAAAAATCAAAAACGAAAACTGCTCATGTTTTGAGGCCCGGGATGAGTTTTGGGCTGTTTTTTTTTTTTGGGCCCTAAATGGTTCCTACACTTGACTTCTTCCCCAAGACATGCTTTAAAGGCTAGGATTGGTTCTAGGGTATATCCTATGGTCCTAAAACATCTAACTAATCTATATATACACCCTAATACCCCCCTTATCCTTACCAAAAATAGATCTAAGGCCATTATGCCACCACTTAGAAAATTGGAGAGCCTCCACTAAAAATCCTAAGAGGGTTTGCAAGCTAATCTACATCTTCTTCTACTTAATCATTGGGATTTGCTTCATTTAACTTGCTAATCTTGTTTTGGTGAGCTTCTATCCCCTTAATAATCAATTATTGAATTGATTATGATAAGATGTGATAAAGTATGGCTATGTTTGTGGATCCATATATTTATGCAAGCTTGATGTAGTGAATATTATGTGTTTTGCAAGTTATATGCCTTATGTCATGCAAGTTTCATAATATGTAATCATGATATTTTTATGCAAGTTGTTTCATGATGTTTATGATGCAAACACTAAGTGAATATGGATCCATTATGCAAACATGTTATGCAAGTATGTGAGTACTTATGCAAGTCATGTATATGCTTATATGCATGTTTAACATCTTATGCAAGTATGTGAATGTTTATGCAAGTTATGTATATGTTGAAATGCAAGTTTAACATAATATGAAAGTCTATGCAAGTATGTGAATGTTTATGCAAGTTATGTATATGTTGAAATGCAAGTTTAACATAATATGCAAGCCTATGCAAGTATGTGAATGTTTATGCAAGTTATGTATATGTTGAAATGCAAGTTTAACATAATATGCAAGCCTATGCAAGTATGTGAATGTTTATGCAAGTTATGTATATGTTGAAATGCAAGTTTAACATAATAGGCAAGCCTATGCAAGTATGTGAATGTTTATGCAAGTTATGTATATGTTGAAATGCAAGTTTAACATAATATGCAAGCCTATGCAAGTATGTGAATGTTTATGCAAGTTATGTATATGTTGAAATGCAAGTTTAACATAATAGGCAAGCCTATGCAAGTATGTGAATGTTTATGCAAGTTATGTATATGTTGAAATGCAAGTTTAACATGATATGCAAGCTTATGCAAGTATATGAATGCTTATGCAAGTATGTGAGTGCTTATGCAAGTTAAGTATATGCTAAAATGCAAGTTCTACATGTTATGCAAATCACATGTATGATGATATGTAAGTTCATATGCAACATGTTATGCAAATCACATGTTTGATGATATGTAAGTTCATATGCAACATGTTATGTAAGACACATGTTTGATAATATGCAAGTTTGGGTTGAATATAGTTGGGTTAATGCATGCTCATATATGCAAGTTGACATCCTCTTAACCCATGATAAAGTTATATGCTAAACCCATGTTATGTGTGGTAAATCTTCCCTTTATTATGTTATGTCATAATGACGATTTACGTGGGGAACGATGGGGTGGGTAAATATGTTAATAAAAATATGATTGGGTATGATTAAGCATACAATAAAAATAAATTACCATAAGTGGGAATTTACCTATTGAGTTAGGTCTACCCCATGGGAATTTACCTATTGAGTTAGGTCTACCCATGTTATGGAAAATTTGATATTAATTAGGGATAATTAATATGGGGGTGATTAATTAGGTTTAATTAATCAACTAAGACACGAGGTTGGACCCTTTTGTAGCGTAAGTCTGCCCGGAACCGACCGGCCATCCAGCAGCTACAAATGATTGGCCCAATGTGAGAGGTCTTAGTCATAAATTAAATACATGATTAAAGTAAAGACACGAGGTTAGGCCCTTTTTATGACAGAAGTCTGCCCGGAACCAACCGGCATATCCAGCAGTCATAAAAGACGGTCTAATGTGGGAGGTCTTTATGAGGTCATGATCTTAATTAATGAATTAAGAAACACTTAACCATATTAGCATGTAGTGGGACATGAGGGGTTAAGTGGGTGCCTTGGGGTGGCATGATGAGACTAGTGGGTTGCCTTGGGTGGCAATAGAAAAATACGATTAGAATACTTAACCAAGGTGGAACATGTAATTAAACATGATAAAAGGGTTAAGTAAGTGCCATGGGTGGCATGTGAGAATACGATTAGAATACTTAACCAAGGTGGAACATGTAATTAAACATGATTAAGGGGTTAAGTAAGTGCCATGGGTGGCATGTGGGAATCTAGTGGGTGCCCTAAGTGGCAATTGAAATATGATTAAAGGACTTAACCAAGATTTATAACATGTAAGGGGACATGGTTAAAGGGTTAAGTGGGATGCACTAGATTAAACGACAAGCTTAAGTAGTAGCTTGTGGGGGCCCATTTCAACCAATATCCCAAACGTATCTTTGTAGGCTCGACTCTTGTCGGGTGACGGGACACGCATATTGGGCTTGACTATAAGAGGCCAAAACGGGTTAGCGGTGGCAACGCGGGATCAACGGGTTTCATATGCGTGTGTGGACCCGGGCTGGTTGGTAAGTCGTTGTTGCATCGTGTAGATATAAAGCCGTGCACAGTGATATTATATGGTAGCCACTTTAGGGGAGTGATACACCCCACTGTGGGACCAGCACGGGTATCTACGTTAGGGAGCCGATCGCTTGGGATAGTGGGGTACACCTAGTAGAGATAGGGGCAGACGGCACCTATGTAGTCAACTAGGGTACAGGAAACTACTGGTTATATCTATCTTTGATATCCTTGGGTGGGATCAACCTTTGAGTAGGAGTGACTGGTGTGGTGCAGTTAGTAATTATCCTTGGGTGGGTAGATGCGTCTTTACGGTTATCTTAGTTCGTCCTGTGTTCGTGGGCAACTTAGTGTAGTCATTATCCCCAAAGATACCATACCGAGTTCATATCATACCCTAATTACTTTAATAATTGTATTATTAAGGAGATAGGGTTCACTCAGGCTTATGTCTGACCCCCGTTGTTTTATCTTTTTCCTTCAGGTCCTCAGGTTGGGCCTAGTGCTAGTGGGCTTTGATCAGTTTGCTTTATCTATCTCTTGGAGCTTGGACCGTAGATGTAGAGCTCAGCTTATCTTATCTTTTCTGTTATGGCTATTTGTTATGAGTAGTGGGATTATGTACTTATTTTATTCTGGACGGATATTTTGTACTTGACTCTTGTTATGGTTTTATGATGTAACCAAACATGTTTTACTTTCCGCTGCTATGAGATGATGTTTTAAATTTTCAAGTATTACATTATATCTGTCTTGTTGTAATTTTACTGTTCTATAATCACTAAAAATACTCCACCGATGCTATGGCATTCCCTTAGTGAGTGACTATAGCGGGTGTGGGGTGTTACAGGAACACTGGTACCTAGCTTGGATCTTTAGCTGCTTTTCTGGATAGCTCATGTACGGTTTGGACTTGAGCATGCTATGGCTTTATTCTACTTTGGGGATAGTTACTTTATGTTTTTTTCCAGTTTTCAGTTTATGTTTCTAGACTTTGTTTTGTGGGAAAATAATGACCAAGTACTATGATGTAACTTGATTATGGTTTTGAAATGTTAGTTCTTACCCGCTGCTTTACTTACTCTGTTTTACTTATATGTTCTATCTTGTGATATTTGCATGCATGTTTACCTCGTTTAACGCCCCTCCAAAGCTAGTGCGCTTGCAAGAGTGGCATTGGCGGAGGTGGGGTGTTACAGATTGGGAAATAAAATAAATAATTACTTCGGTGTGGTTCGTTAATCCCGACTAGTTTGAAATGATATCAAAAGGAAGATTAAAGAATAAATTTAGAAGAATTTATCTTGGATAAAATTAATGGGAACCTTTCCCTAAGAATGTGATTTTGTGAATAAAAGAATATTCTGAATTGGAACGAGGCGTTTGTGTGTTTGTGTAACATTTGTTTATCATATACGTGGGTTATTCAGAAAGGATGGGGTTGTAGCCATTCTGAATAACCGATTCGACGAGATGTCGAAGATGAAGACGGTGGTTGAAGACCGGAAGTCTTCACATCGTTTGGGTGATTACTGATGATCTTGATTGGGCTGTACACCCAAGATGAGGGAAACAGTTGGTGATCGTCCAGACGTACTTCGAGATGGATGGATATGTGAGGAAAGTGCCTCCGGTTTCGTTCAGACCCAGGACGAACTTGTAAATGGATTGTGTGTCTGACATTGGATTTTATTCCGTGTTGATTGATCTCTATTAAATATACATCTGTTTGGCGACGGAGAATTTATTCTCTTGCTTAACGCCCTTCTCTGAGACGTACGAGCTCAGAGGTTATATATCGATGGACATCAGTCGCATGGAGTGAATTTCCAGTGTGGCACGCGTAAGTGGCAATTGATCAAGGCTTCTGTTGAAAAGCAAAGTCTTGTGGTTGATGATCAAAGCATGGCCTGTGTGGCGTAGCTTTGTGTATAGCGTGAATTCGCGAGCCTCACACCTCGGTATGAGTCAAAAACGGGATAGTGACTACAGGGAGAGCACGACGTTTCTTTCTAGCTAGGGTGGTGTCAGTGACCTACCAGCCCTGACATTTATATACTTTTCACCTGTGTGGTTGTTGGATACGAGGCGCCTCGGATATAGGTCTGTAAGGACCGGGATACGTGTGTTCAGGAATAACTAATCCTCAAAAGTAAGAGAGGACCGGCCCTGAAGATCCAAGGATCAGAGTGGGGTCCTGGGACATTTGCTAGAGTGTCTCGAACGCCGAGACGAGCTTGCCCCTTGCCTCGACGCATGATGGAATCCAATTTCCAATACGTGTGTTTCGGTTTTATTTGTAGAGCCTAGTATGGCGACATAGTAGATGGTGGCTATGCCACCTATGATTGATACTTATGATTGAAACTGTTTTGACACTATGCACCTATAATAGTATCAAATAATGTGTTTTAAACGTATCAAGCATGCTTTGGCTGTTATAAGGTAAAAACCCTATCCTCCGGCTTGCGTTTCATTGTGTGATGGGACCTGGGTCTTATAACAGCTTCATTTTTCTTTATTTAGCATTGCGCTGTTTGTTTTATGCACTGGTATTCTTGGGAGGAAACCCGTTCCGTGTTATACGGCGTGGTCCCTTGATTTACCTAACTTTAAAAATAAAGATTAATAACCGTTTTAGTTCTCATACCAGTCACATGACTGACTTGGAGTTTATTGTTTTAACCTAAACTCTGGGTGCCCCTATTTTCGACATGTGCAGCTAGTAGTTTTGGTTTTGCAGATTTATATTCACAGGATCCTGATTTACAGCTGGAATGATGCTCGGAAATCTCTGTATCCGTGTATTACTTTCAGTTGTGTTTTATATTGTTCTTCCGCTGCTATGTAATTTATTGTAATCTCTGATATTTATTGAACGTAATTTATTCATTTATACTCTGTATATTCTTGTATCTGATGGAATTGTTGTAATATACAATGAAATGTTCTTTCGTCTGCGTCCTGATTTGTCTTGTCCTCAAACGATCAGGGGTTTTCGAACGGTCTTAGTCGGTTTAACGATCGATTCGGATCGAGCGAAATTACTTGCCGTTACAGTGTGGTCGAAGACCGGAAATCTTCACCTCGTTTGGATGGTAACCGAAGTCCTGATTGGGAGGCATCCCGAAATATGGATAATGAGTGGTGATCGTCCAGACGTACGTGGTGATCAATGGGTTTGCGAGGTATATAGTGCCTCCGGTTTCGTTCAGACCCAGAATGGACTTGTAAATGGACTATGTGTCTGACATTAGATTTTATTCTGTGTTGATTGATCTATATTAAATATACCTCTGTTTGGTGGCAGAGAATTTATTCTTTTGCTTAACGCCCTTCTCTGAAACGCACGAGCTCAGAGGTTGTATATCGATGGATATCAGTCGCATGGCATGAATTGCTAGTGTGGCATGCCTAAGTGGCAAATGATCAAGGCTTCTATTAAAAAGCAAAGTCTTGTGGTGATGATCAAAGCACCGCCTGTGTGGCGTAGCTTTGTGTATAACGTGAATTCGCGAGCCTCACACCCCGGTATGAACCAGAAACGGGAGAAAGGACCTCTGGGAGGGCATGCGTTTATTCCTAGCTAGTAGTTGTGTCAGTGTTTTTACACGGCCTGACATTTTACTTATGTGGATGATGGATAGCGAGGCGCCTCGGATATATCGGTCGATCCGGGACCGATGGAGTCATTCGTTGGCTCGTTTACGTCCCATAGGGCGGGGAAACGTAGTGTTCAGGAATTTTAATCCACATCGGTGGACCGACCCTGTCGCTCCAAGGGCTCACCTGTGTCTGGGTCCTGAGACTCGGGCTAGGCAGTCTCGAAGTCGGTAAGGACTATCTTTTGCCTTGGTTCATGACGGAAATCCAATTTCCAAATACGTGACTGTGCGGTTTTGATTGTATATATATATGGCAACATGATATATGGTACCCATGCCGTCTATGATTGATAGTTATGATTCGAAATTGTTTTTGAAACATATAAACACTAGTAATAATATCAATTGCTTTTGTTTTATTCGTATCAAGCATATTTTGGCCATTATAAGGTAAAACTCTATCCTCCGGTTTGCGTTGCATTGTGTGATGGGAACTGAGTCTTATAATGACTTCATTTTTATGAAAAGCATTGCGATGTTTAAAAGAAAGATTTGTTTTTAAAGCACTGGCAATCCGATGGAGTAAACCCGATCCGCGAAAGTGGCGTGGTCCTGTGATTAGCCATATTTTAAATGTGTTGAGTAGATTTCTCATACCAGTCCCATGACTGACTCGTAGTTTGTTTCACTTTCAAACTCGCGTGTCCCTTTTTTCTACACGGGCAGCCTTGTATTCAGGTTTAGCTGGCTTTCTCTGGATAGCTGGAGCTAAAGATGGATTCTATCATTTATCTCTTTTTATGCTGTTCAGCTCCTATTGTACATATTATGTTTGTTTTCCGCTGTAGATATTTATGTATAGTTGAACTGTATTTGTACTAAGTATGATCCTGTATACTGTGTAACTCTGATGATTACGTTTATCCAGTATATTCTATTGTGCATTATCTGATGTATTTATTTATTTCTGTCCTGCTATTATATGTTTCTGTGTTATATTCCAAAGATTACCCTTGCCACCGTCAGTACGGGGTTTGGGGTCGTCACAATATTGCACTCTGGATGATGGTTGATTGTGTATCATTATTGTTATGTGCATGTGTTGTATGAAATTCGTATAAATAACATTATATGGTAATTGACTGTATCTGATTCCAATTCAGAAAGAAACGAATATTTTAAAATAACGAATATTTTAAAATAATATTCAGTAAAGGATTAAAATCTTATTTGATGTCTGATTAGAGATAGACACGAAAATATTGAAATATATAAGCCGTGTTGATTAAATTTGCACCATTTTAACGCAAACGATATTTATATCGATTTTATTCATTTTTATAATGAATATCGAAAAGGAAACTACTTCAAAACCTGATATTTTGAAAATATTATCATTTATATATTATAATGATATAGAATATTTAATTTTGATTTAAAATTGAAAATGAAGTTAGACTCGTTTTAAAACGAATTTATAAACGATTTATAAAATACATTTTAAATCGGAATCTACGAAATATATATAATATATATATTACATATGTATATATATTTAATGGTCTAAATAGAACGCGCCGCGCCGCGATAATTCGCGAATTTCGACCGTTAACTTCGAATTGACATTACGAGAGATCCGACTGTTGGATTCTCCTAAACCGAAACCGTTGGGTTCGTATCGAAAAGAGCTTTCCAATGAATATAAGAGATTTGAAATCTACTGGTTGGATTTGGAATTATGTCCAAATCAAATTTGGAAAAGGTCGCTCTAAGTGCAGTTCGATGACCGTTTATGGAAATCAACTGAAAGGCCTTAATAAAATTATTAAAAATATTAATAATTGGTGTAAAATCATAATAAATGATTTGGAAAGAAATGGGATGAAAACTTCCATATTTGAAAAGATAAAAATATATTTTTATCGAAATGAACTAGTTATTAACTAGAATTATAATCCACTTATTTTTAAATAAATAAATTGGATTGAGAATGGGTCTTAATATAATCAGAATTTCCAATATATGAATTGGAGTGGATTTAAATGTAAATCATCTTCGGAATATTTCGATGTTGGAATTCGTGATTATACAGATATTGTTATGGAAATTTGGAAGATATATTTATATTGTTATTTCTAATACGATATTTGTTGGTTTCGGAATTTGATATTGAATATAAGTCGATATAATTTCTATTCAAAGCCTTGTGTTTAATATCAAATGTGATTTTGGGTTTGTCATGAATGGTGTCTTAAATAACATTTTTCTTAAACCTAGTTGAGAAAAGAATAAATCTTTTAATTAAGATTTAGAGAAGTTCCCAATTAATTAATATTTAATTAGAATTGAATGAAAGAATTGGATTTTTGGGTTTATCGTGAATGGTATTTTAAATAACACTTGTTCTTTAACCCGATTATCAGTGAAATATGATTTGGAATTTATAAATCTTTTGTTTAGTTTCAAAGGAATTTTTCCAAAATAAAGTTTTCCAATTTAATACAATAAATTGGAATGGAATGGAATTCGATTTTGTAATAATCGAATTGAGCTTTTATGGAGGAAGACTATTAATATATATGGAATTTAAAAGGCTTTGTCGTTATTCCATTTATTATATTAGTCGGATATAGAAATTGATATCGATTATATATTGATCTGTTTTTCTGTGAAGATTCCATAATTAATGGGATGTGATTTTTGGTTTATCGTGAATTGTGTTTTAAATAACAGCAGTTCTTTAACCCAGTTAAAGACAGGAATACATGTCTAACATTGTATTTCGAACTGTATGGTTGATCTCTGCTAAGTATATATCTGTTTGGTGGCAGAGAATTTATTCTCTTGCTTAACACCCTTCCCTGAGACGTACAAACTTAGAGGTTATATATCGGCAGAAATCAATATATAGTATAGTGTAGACTGTCGATGCAGCATGTTTGATTTCCCAAAGTTAAATAATCATTAATATGGATTTTTGGAAAGGTTAATACTAAGTGGAGGTTTAATGAATCTTTAATTATATTGAAATGAGAATGTGATAATTTAAATTATCAAATTCGGGAAATGATCGAGAATGGAGTACCACCAGTTTTACTCCATGCGATAGTTAAATCTTTAATTAGATTTGAACGTGGAATGGTAATTAATCTTACTGATAACACCGTGGTGTTAGATATGGAGTATTTCCAGTTTTGCTTCATGGGATGAATATGTTGGGATTGGGATAATAAAAGAAATGATTACTTCGGTATGGTCAGCTCAAATTGCCACGGATTTTTGGCTCGTTACAGTTGGTATCAGAGCTGAAGGTTGAGTAATTACTTTAGGCTCTGTGGCGTAACTCAATAGAGATGGAGTTAGTAATGCTCTAGATTAAGTATGAGTGTATATATATGAGAGCGTATTTGCAATTAATATAAAAAAATGTTTTACATTGTGTTGACTGGTCCGTCGAGTGGTTTATAAATTCTGGTCAAAACAGTAATGCAAACTGTGCCGATAGGTGTTTCGAAACTCTTGAACAGAGTAATTCGACACAGTATGTTTTGAAAAGAGGGTAAATAAAATAATTTTACCCAAATTATGTTTTGATATAAAAAGAAGTATATGTTCTTGAGATTATTATAATATATTGGATGTGTGATCATTATTATGATCGAACAAGGATTATAATTGATATGGTTATATAAATAACCAAGCGAAATATTATATAAGTATAATATGCAAAATCAGATGAACTGAATCTGAATTTAAAACCAGAATTGAAATAAAACTCTGGAAACTTGGAAAAGAATTGGAAATAATGTTGGATTAAATATATGTGAATTTTAAAATCCAGGGAGATTTGAAATTATTTTCCAAGTGTTGTGAAAGATATTTCGAAGTAATTTTCAAATATAAATGTTTGAAAATAAGTTTTGAAAGTAATATAGTATGGAACTCACTTCGATGGCTGGAAAGTAAATTCCGATGATGATCCGGACATCATCTGTAACGACCCGGGAAATCCGAACCAATTTTAAATTTTTATTTTAAATAATTTGGTGGGAATATGTGGCAGAAATTAAAATTTTCATTTTTAAATAATATTAAAGCCAGTAAAAATAGTCAATTTTCAAACGATCTCTGTTTTCAACGAAACCACTTTTGTTGGAACCGGAATGTCAAATTATTGCTAGGTTTCAATTTTTAGAATTTTTCGAATTAATATGTAAGTGTGGCGAAGGAAAATGTGTTTTGTCGGTTTAAGTCAAATTTAATCGACTGAAAAATAGCCATTTTTCAAACAGTCTCAGAATTCGAAGAAATTAATTTTGTTAGGACCGTATCATCATAACGAAGCCAAATATATTTTCTCTGGATTTTCTGAGTCCTTATGTGGCTTCGGTGAATTTATTTATGCAGAAAAATTAAATTAATAAAGGATTTAGTTATTAAATTTAAATAAAACAGGCCATAGACAGCCGTTTGAGCTGACGGGACCTGTCCCGTTGGATCCGGAATATGGGTTATTGGCTAGGGTCACTTTCTGCAGGACTGGTAATGGATCGGTTTAAAAGTTACGCACTTATTTGTAAAATAGCAATTAAATTTTATAAATAATAGAGGAAAATGAAACCCTAAAATACTATTCACTTCTGTAGCCGCCGCCCCCTTCGTTCAATGGCCATGGGAGCTCGAAACTTTTCCTCCTAATTTCTCCTTCATCCCTGCGAATTAGAACTCCACCCGGACACCACGTCGAAGCCCTTCTCTCCCCCTTCATTTCCATACCACCTAATCAATCCCTAGCAGCCTGAGACCCGAGAATTTCCGCCCCAAAACCCGCCGCCGGGCCCACCAGGGTTCACCGAGCTCGTCGCCGCCACCCCCCATCGAAGCGCCGGTCGTTCCTCCCCAGCACCCCCTGTCTGATCGGCCTCTCAAGCCTCGATCCGCGAGCAAACCCGAACCCTAAGTTTGAACAAATTTTGAGAGTGTCGGCCTGTAAAACAGAAGGAGGAAGAAAGGTTATCTTTTTTAATTAATTAATTAATTAATATAAATACCTTCCATCTTAATTTGATCATAACTCCTTCGTTTGAACTCGAAATTCGACGATTTCAGGACCGTCAGGATCATAATTCAGAGGGCTATTTTTCTGTATTGATTAAGCACAGTTCCGAGCCAGTCAAATTTTTGGTCAAATTCAAAGAGAAGCAACATTTCTGTGAGATTTCCAATTTTTAATAATTAAATAATTTAATTATATTGGTTATGTGAATCACTGTATGTACGTGAATATCATAGATTTGTGATGTGATAATTAGAATTTATTATTTGTCTGTGTGATTTGTAATGCTTTGTAATGTCATGATAAAGCCATGTTAGTTTAGATCTATAAATTCTGATGTAATCTCTATAAAGTTCTCATCTTTATTATTTTATTTTTATATTATTTTTATTTCTTTCTAGAAATGAAAATTTGAATTTTTATTTTGTTTTATAAAATAAAGTTTGAATTTTTATTTTGTTTTACAAAATAAAAGAAAGTTAGAATATTTTGAAATAAAATGAAGAAGTTGGATTTATATTTTGATTTACAAAATAAAAAGAAAAGTGAATCTTTATTTTGATCAACCAAATTAAAGTTGAATCTTTATTTTGTTTTATGGTTTGTAAAATAAAGAAAGTGCAAATCTTTACTTTTGATTCACAACATAAAATGAAAAGTTGTGTTTTTATTTTGATAAACAAAATAAAAGAAAGTGCAAATCTTTACTTTTGATTCACAACATAAAATGAAAAGTTGTGTTTTTATTTTGATTAACAAAATAAAAGAGAGGTAAATCTTTACTTTTGATTCACAACATAAAATGAAAAGTTGTGTTTTTATTTGATTAACAAAATAAAAGAAAGGTAAATATTTACTTTTTGATTCACCAAATAAATGAAAGTTTGAATTTTTATTTTGATTTGCAAAATAAACAAAAAGGTTGAATCTTTATTTTGTTTATGATTTATAAAATAAAGAAAGTTTAAATCTTTTAAATTTTAATTAAAAAGATAAATAAAGATTAGATATTTTATTTGATTTACAAAATAAAATAAAGATGAGACCTTTGTTTTGATTCATGAGAATAATACACCAAATCATATGTGTTGATGTGTGTGTTGACATGAAACCTGACACCGAATTATAATTGCCATCGTTATGTTGACATGAAAACTTAGACACTAGATTACATGTTGGTTGACACCAAAAAAATTTAGATTGTGATATCATATTTAACATATACGTTGACACCAAAAACTTAGAACAAAAAGTTCACCTTTTTATTTGCATTTTACCATGCAAATATTACATAGAAAAATAAATTAACTTTTTATTTGAGTTCTCTAATATGAACAAAACTTAGAAATAAAAGTTCACCTTTTTATTTGCATTTTACAATGCAAATATTACATAGACAAATAAGTTCATTTTCTTTTTATTGTTGTGTTCACAAAACAATTATAACATGTAATAAAAAGAGTAACAAAAAAATCACATGTTATTAAGTAATATGATCTACATTTAAAAACATATCTTTATTAAGGAATATGTTTTACTTTTAAAAACATATCTTTAATGTAGTATTAGGGAATTCACATTTTTCAATGTAAAAGAAAAAGAGATAAGAATTTACATTTTTCAATGTAAAAGAAAAAGAGATAAGAATTTACATTTTTCAATGTAAAAGAAAAAGAGATAAGAATTAACATTTTTCAATGTAAAAGAAAAAGAGATAAGAATTTACATTTTTCAGTGTAAAAGGAAAAAGGATATAAGAATTTGCATTTTTCAATGTAAAAGAAAAGATATAAAATATTTACATTTTATAAAGAAACATAAAAAGTACATTTTTTATGTATTTAAAATGAATAGCATGAAAAAGGTACATTTTTATGTATTTAAAATGAATAGGATAAAAAGTACATTTTTATGTATTTAAAATGAATAGGATAAAAAGTACATTTTTATGTATTTAAAATGAATAGGATGAAAAAGGTACATTTTTATGTATTTAAAATGAATAGGATGAAAAAGTACATTTTTATGTATATAAAATGAATGTGGGGAAAAAGTACATTTTTATGAAATAAAACTGGAATAGAGAAAAAGAGTGAAATTAAAGCAATACTTTTATCGTCAGTTTAGGCGCGATAAAAGGATAGATTTTAATAGTTGAAATCCCTTTATATTTTATATTTATATTTATATATAAATATAGAATTAAACGAAAGGCGCATGGCAGTTCGCGTATCGGCAATCGTAACTTTAAACGATTATACCGAAAGATCCGACCGTTGGATTTTCCCAAAACGGGAACCGTTAGGACCGCTTTGCGAAAATCTTTCCAACAATATAAATTTCTTCAAAATCCAACGGTTAGATTTTAAGATATGTGTAAATCAAAATATGGTAAAAACAGCGCCAGGGCCGCCCACTGATCTGAAGCGTCGTTTATTTATTTTGAGCTATTTTCAAATAAATAAAAATAGCGATAAATGGTTATAAATATATATGAAATGTTTTAAATGATAATTATGCGATAATTATTTGAAAAGACCGAGTTTAACTCATTTCAAATAATTGCACGGCAATTAAATCAAAGATGTAAGAAGACGATGGTTGAAGACCGGCGATCTTCACATCGAATGGACGACGACTACTGATGCCTTGGACTGACTTGCTCCCAGGGCGGGGTTGAAGCAGGATTTGTCCGGACGTGTGTGTTGGTCGTGCGGATAAGCGAGCGCCTTTTTGGTGTCTCCGGTTCCGTTCAGACCCAGAACGGACTCGTAAATGGATGCGTCTCTGATATTAGAATTCACTTCATGTAATTAAATCGATTTATATTAATATATGTCTGTTTGGTGGTGGAGAATTTATTCTCTACTTAACACCCTGGTATATAGTAATAGTTATCGATCGCATGGCGTTGAATTGTCAATGTGGCACGCCAAGATGCTATGATCAAGGCTTTGTTGAAAAGCAGTCCTTGTGGATGATGATCAAAGCATAGCCTGTTTAGGCACAGCTTTGTGTATAACATGACTTCGCGAGCCTCACACCCCGGTATGAGTCAAAAACGGGATTAGGACTGCAGGGAGTGCACACGTTTCTTTCTAGCTAAGGGTAGTGTCAGTGCTTAAACTGGATGGCATTTTACTTATGTGGATGTTGGATTGAGGTACCTCGGGTTTTTTTATAGGCCGGAAGTGGTCATACTATAGGTTCAAAGGAACCGGGAAACGTGTGTTCAGGCATAATTAATCCACTACCGTTAGGTGGGGACCGGCCCTGAAGATCCAAGGGTTCACTGCGGGGGATCCTGAGGCATTTGCTAGAGTGTCTCAAATCAGAAGAGGACGATCCCTAGCCTTGATTTCATGACAGAAAACCAATTCCCAATACGACGACATGTCGGTCTTGATTGTAAACTTATATACGGCGACATAGTAGGATGGGGTACTATGCCGTCTAGGATTGATATATTTATATTGAAGTATTTTAATACTGCTTAGACACTAATAATAATATTAAAGTATTACTTTACACGTATTCAGCATATTTGATCATCATAAGGGAAAACTCTATCCTCTTGTGTGTGTTGCATTATGTGACAGGACTTGAGTCTTATGATGATTTCATTTTTCAAAAATCATTTTGTTGTTTTATATAAACTTTATTAAATTATGCACTGGCAATCCAATGGAGTAAACCCGTTCCGCGTTAGCGACGTGGTCCTGTGATTCGCCATAATGTTAGCTAGTATAGCAAGATTTCTCATACCAGTCCCACGACTGACTCGATGTTTGTTTCACTTTGCAAACTCGGGTGCCCTCTATTTACACGGGCAGCCAAGTGACAGGTTCTTAGGGAGACATTTTCTGCATTAAAGACTACTTGGAGGGAGAAGGCGAAGACTCTCTTTTATCTTTATCTTTTGCTTTTGGAGACTTTATTTTATCTTGGATTTTGATGTACGTTTAGAGTTGGAACTTATTTCTAATGATTCAGACTTCTATTTTGCTAAGTTGTATCCTGTAAACTGCGTACTCTGTGGTTCTGTTGATGTGATGTTTATGACTTATATCTTTCCGCTGCAATAATTATGTGTTATGATATTATTTGAAATATGTTGTTGTTATAAATATGTTGTATTCCAAATGATTATCCTTACTTTCAGTCCTCGGAAGTTTGGGGTCATCACAGTTGGTATCAGAGCTTAAGGTTAACCTTAGCTTCGGAATATAACATATTTAGAACAATTCGTCTAGATAGAATCCACATTATTCTAAGTCGAGTAGCTTATTATAGATAGGACTGGTAATGTCCTAGAATGAGCACAACAGAATAACACATATTTATAAGTCGTTACATCATTGCCTTTCCATCTTGTCCTTACTTTATCTTTTCTAGAGATTTTTCATTTCGATTGGTCTGACTCTTTCCTTGATGGTACGGACTGATTTAAATGGATACTAGAGCAAGAACAGCCCGGGGAGGAGCCCAAGGTGGAACTCGAGGCGGGGCCAGAGGAGGAGCCCGAGAGGGAGCTGGAGGGCAAGCCAGAGACGAGACCCCCATCACTCAGGAACAACATACTTCAGAGGTCGTAGCACAACCACCTCCACCTACACAGCCCTTCGATTTGGAGAGAATGTCAAAGAAATTCAAAAACCTAGGAGGTGTACCTTTCACGGGGCGAGAGTCTGCGATTCAGGCAGAGGAGTGGCTTAAAGATTGTGAAAAGATCCTAGAGGGCTTAGAACTGGAAGATCAGCGAAAGTGTTACCTAGCATTATGGCAATTAAAAGAGGAAGCTGGGCATTGGTGGGATATGATCAAGATCTGCAATGACGTGGCTAATATGTCTTGGGCCAAATTTAAGGAACTTTTTAATGAGAAGTATGTACCCCCACAAGCTAGAGAGCGCCTGCGCGAGCAGTTCGTTAACCTATAACAAGGGAATATGACCGTCTCTGAGTATGTGAGGAAGTTTGATGAGCTTTCACGATATGCTCCTGGTTTGGTTCAAGATCCGGTAGAGAAGAATAAAAAATTATCAAGGGTCTGTCAAAGAAATATTTGAACCGAGTCACTGCTCATATCAAGCTTCCCTTCAATGAAGTAGTAGAGATGGCATGCCGCTACGAGGAAAATGACGAGTCCGGATCGCAGGATAGAGTGAAAAGCCAAGGCAACAACCAGAAGGAACAGGCTAACAAGAAACCGGAGGCGAGCAATTCTTCTACTGCTAAGCCCCAAGGGAAGAAGAGGGACAAGAGCAAGGTGACCTGCTATAACTGCGGCAAGATTGGACATTTTGATTATGAGTGTAGAGCACCTAAAAAGGTCAAGAGAAATGATTTGGGCCCTAGTCACAACCGTGGTCAGAGTTCCCAGAATCGTGGCCAGAGTTCTCAGGACAAGAGGGAATGTTATGATTGTCATCAAAAGGGGCACATTAAGGCAAACTGCCCACTGCTAAAGAATGATGAGGTGGCACATGTTTATGAGGGAGCAGATGCACCAGCTACAACTGAGGGGCCAGGTAAACCCGATGTCTTAGGAGGTACTCTTAATATTAAAAACATTCCTATTACTGTCTTATTTGATACTGGTGATGCACGAAGCTTTATTTCTAATGATGCCATTCAAAAGTTGAAACTGAAACCAAGAAAACTTAAAGAGTTGATTAGAGCCAATAGTCCGATAGGAGGTTCTCTTATACTCAATAAATACTGTAGAGTGCCGATCTCCTACTCTTGCTACCAATTCCCTATAAATCTAATTGTTATGAATTTCTCTGGGTATGATGTAATCCTTGGGATTGATTGGTTATCGAGGCATGGGGCTGAAGTCAAGTGTGCTGAGAGGATTGTCAAAGTTAAAACTAAACTCGGTGATGTATGTATCCCCTGCCATGGCTCAACTACCGACAAAAAAGCATTCTGGTCTTCTCTAGAAGTTACCCCTACTTCTATTGGGGATATCCCTATCGTCAAAGATTACGCTGATGTATTTAAAGAAGTTGAGGGTTTACCCCGCATAGAGAAATCAGCTTCAGAATTGATTTAGCTCCGAATGTGAGGCCTGTCGTACATCCCATTCGGAGAATGCCACCAAAAGAAAAGGAGGAGCTGAGAAATCAAACCAAGCAACTTTTGTGGAAGGGTCTGATCAGGCCTAGCTTCTCATAATGGGGTGCAGCAGTGGTTTTTGTCCCAAAATCAGACGGTACCCTCAGGCTATGTGTGGATTACCATGATCTCAACAAACAAACATTGAAAAATAAATACCCACTGCCGCGTATTGATGACTTACTTGACCGCTTGCATGGAGCACGAGTATTTTCTAGGATGGACCTAGCTACAGGCTTCCATCAACTTCGCATTGCAGAAGAGTGTGTGCCTTTAACTGCTTTCAAAGGACCGGATATCTTTTATGAATGGCTAGTAATGCCCTTCGGTCTATGTAATGCTCTAGCATATTTTGTTGATCTGGTGAATAGATTGTTCAGAGATGTTATAAATAAATTTGTGCTCGTGTTCATCGATGACATCCTCATCTTTTCTAAATCCACTGCTGAGCACGAACAGCATCTGAGGGAAGTCTTGGAGATTTTGCGAAGAAATGTGCTGAAAGCAAAATTTTCCAAATGCATATTCTGGCAAGAAGAGGTGAAATTCCTCGGCCATGTTGTATCAAAGGAAGGCATCTCAGTAGATCCAGGAAAGATCTCAGCCATCCAAGAGTGGAAGCAGCCTAGAACTCCCATAGAGGTCAGAAGTTTCTTGGGACTGGCTGGCTATTATCGAAAATTTGTCAAAGATTTTTCGAAGGTAGCTTCCCCATTGACAAACCTGACCAAAAAGCATACGAAATTCAATTGGACACCGGAATGCGAGACAGCTTTCCAAGAGCTGAAGAAGAGGTTGACCAATGCTCCTGTGTTGACCGTCATAGATGACAATCAGGATTTGAAGGTCTGGACTGACGCTTCTAAGCAAGGTTGTTTCTTTTATAAATTAACATGTCAGAGATAACATTTCCTTTAATGTCAAATCTCATTTTAACATGTTATCCCTTATTTATTTAAGGTATTGGTGCGGTGCTGATGCAAAGAGGCAGAGTAGTCGCATACGCTGCCGCCAGCTGAAACCGCATGAGAAGAATTACGCCACGCATGATCTTGAGCTAATGGCTATTGTATTTGCTCTTAAAATATGGAGGCATTATTTCTTGGGTGAGAAGTTCAAAATTTATACGGATCACAAATCCTTGAAACATCTTTTTACCCAAAGAGATTTGAATATGAGGCAGCAACGCTGGGTTGAATTTCTTGCATCATATGACCTGGATATCCTATATACTCTGGGAAAAGCCAACGTTGTAGCCGATGCGCTCAGTAGAAAGAATGCAGATAGCAACAATCTCATTATCGCCAGTCTCATTATCACTCCTACTTTGATTGATAAAATTTCTGATCTCCAGAAGAATGATAAATTTATTCAGAAGCTTTGTGAGCGAGTTTGAAAGGGTGAGGCCTCAAGTTTCCAAATTGACAATAATGGGACCCTTAGATTGCAAGGGCGAATTTGTGTGCCAGACATTGCTGAGCTAAAAAGAGAAGTTATGGATGAGTGCTACAAATCTAAAATCGGCGTCCATCCAGGTGTAAACAAGATGTACCATTATATTAAGCGCACCTTTTGGTGGAAAGCGATGAAGAGAGATATTTCTATTTACGTTGCTAGATGTCCCACCTGTCAGCAAGTTAAAAGTGATCAACAAAAGTTGGTCGGTTTGTAACAACCACTGGGAGTTCCAGGTTGGAAGTGGGAGGAAATTTCTATGGACTTTATAGACGGCTTGCCCCGAAGCAGAAAAGGGAATGATAGCATATGGGTGATTGTGGATCGCTTAACAAAGTCTGCCCATTTCATCCCTGTTCGGTCCAATAGAACAGCTCGTAGTTTGGCACAACTTTATTTTAAAGAGATAGTCAGACTACATGGGGTTCCCAAAAGCATTGTCAGTGATCGGGACCCATTATTTACCAGCAAATTCTGGGAAGCTTTCCAAGAAGAGCTTGGGACCATGTTGAATCTGAGCTCTGCCTATCACCCTCAGACAGATGGCCAGAATGAGAGGGTGAATCGTGTTTTAGAAGACTTGTTGCGAGCTTGCATTCTTGATTATGGCGGTTCATGGGAGGACCACTTGCACCTGGTGGAATTCTCCTATAATAATAGCTACCAAGCAAGCTTGAAGATGTCACCGTTTGAATTACTATATGGCAGGCCATGCAGATCTCCGACATGTTGGGTGGAGACAGGCAATCGACTAGTCTTGGGCCCCGTCATGGTTCGGGAAGCATCGGATAAGGTTGATTTGATTAAGAAACGATTGTTGACTGCTCAGAGCCGACAGAAGAGCTATGCAGACCAGCGAAGAAGAAATCTAGAATTCTCTGTGGGTGATTGAGTATACTTGAAGGTTTATCCTTTGAGAGGCGTGATTCATTTTGGGAAGACGGGAAAGTTGGCACCGAGATTCATTGGTCCATTTTCTATCCTCGAAAGGATTGGTACTCTCGCTTATAAAGTGCAGCTGCCTGACTGGTTGCCAGGGGTGCATGATGTATTTCATGTGTCTCAACTCCGCAAGCATGTGCATGATCCAGATCTGATTGAGGATGAACTAAATCTACAGGTCCTAGATATTGCTCCAAACCTAACAGTGAGAAAAGACCCGATTAAGATCATTGGCAAAGAAACCAAAATTTTGAGGAACAAGAGGATCAACCTAGTATAGGTTCAATGGAGTGGGGATCCTAGAGACTGTACTTGGGAGACTGAAGATAGCATCAAAAAGGCTTACCCCAAGTGCAGAGTGGACATCTCTGAATAACTTTTGTATTAAGGTACATTTACCCCAATTTACATTTTCCATTTTGTTTCCTTCTTCACTTTGTTTCCTTTTCGAGGACGAAAAACTCTTAAGTGGGGGAGATTGTAACGACCCGGGAAATCCGAACCAATTTAAAAAATTTATTTTAAATAATTTGGTGGGAAAATGTGGCAGAAATTAAAATTTTCATTTTTAAATACTATTAAAGCCAGTAAAATAGTCAATTTTCAAACGATCTCTGTTTTCAACGAAACCACTTTTGTTGGAACCGGAATGTCAAATTATTGCTAGGTTTCAATTTTTAGAATTTTTCAAATTAATATGTGAGCGTGGCAAAGGAAAATGTGTTTTCTCGGTTTTAGTCAAATTTAATCGACTGAAAAATAGGCATTTTTCAAACAGTCCCAGAATTCGACGAAATTAATTTTGTTAGGACCATATCATCATAACGAAGCCAAATATATTTTCTCTGGATTTTTCTGAGTCCGTATGTGGCCTCGGTGAATTTATTTATGCAGACAAATTAAATTAATAAAGGATTTAATTATTAAATTTAAATAAAACAGGCTATAGACAGCCGTTTGAGCTGACGGGACCTGTCCCGTTGGATCCGGAATATGGGTTATTGGCTAGGGTCACTTTCTGCTGGACTGGAAATGGATCGGTTTAAAAGTTACGGACCTATTTGTAAAATAGCAATTAAATATTATAAATAATAGAGGAAAATGAAACCCTAAAATACTATTCACTTCTGTAGCCGCTGCCCCCTTCGTTCAATGGCCATGGGAGCTCGAAACTTTTCCTCCTAATTTCTCCTTCATCCCTACGAATTAGAACTCCACCCGGACACCACGTCGAAGCCCTTCTCTCCCTCTTCATTTCCATACCACCTGATCAATCCCTAGCAGCCCGAGACCCGAGAATTTCCGCCGCAAAACCCGCCGTCGGGCCCACCAGGGTGCACCGAGCTCGCCGCCACCACCCCCCCATCGAAGCGTCGGCCGTTCCTTCCCAGCACCCCCCTGTTTGATCGGCCTCTCAAGCCTCGATCCGCGAGCAAACCCGAACCCTAAGTTTGAACAAATTTTGAGAGTGTCGGCCTGTAAAACAGAAGGAGGAAGAAAGTTTATCTTTTTTAATTAATTAATTAATATAAATACCATCCATCTTAATTTGATCATAACTCCTTCGTTTGAACTCGAAATTCGACGATTTCAGGACCGTCAGGATCGTAATTCAGAGGGCTATTTTTCTATATTGATTAAGCACAGTTCCGAGCCAGTCAAATTTTTGGTCAAATTCAAAGAGAAGCAACATTTATGTGAGATTTCTAATTTTTAATAATTTAATAATTTAATTATATTGGTTATGTGAATCAGTGTATGTATGTGAATATCATAGATCTGTGATGTGATAATTAGAATTTATTATTTGTCTGTGTGATTTGTAATGCTTTGTAATGTCATGATATAGCCATGTTAGTTTAGATCTATAAATTCTGATGTAATCTCTATAAAGTTCTCATCTTTATTATTTTATTTTTATATTATTTTTATTTCTTTCTGGAAATGAAAATTTGAATTTTTATTTTGTTTTATAAAATATAGTTTGAATTTTTATTTTGTTTTACGAAATAAAAGAAAGTTAGAATATTTTGAAATAAAATGAAGAAGTTGGATTTATATTTTGATTTACAAAATAAAAAGAAAAGTGAATCTTTATTTTGATTAACCAAATTAAAGTTGAATCTTTATTTTGTTTTATGGTTTGTAAATAAAGAAAGTGCAAATCTTTACTTTTGATTCACAACATAAAATGAAAAGTTGTGCTTTTATTTTGATTAACAAAATAAAAGAAAGTGCAAATCTTTACTTTTGATTCACAACATAAAATGAAATGTTGTGTTTTTATTATGATTATAAAAATAAAAGAGAGGTAAATCTTTACTTTTGATTCACAACATAAAATGAAAAGTTGTGTTTTTATTTTGATTAACAAAATAAAAGAAAGGTAAATCTTTACTTTTTGATTCACCAAATAAATGAAAGTTTGAATTTTTATTTTGATTTGCAAAATAAACAAAAAGGTTGAATCTTTATTTTGTTTATGATTTATAAAATAAAGAAAGTTTAAATCTTTTAAATTTTAATTAAAAAGATAAATAAAGATTAGATATTTTATTTGATTTACAAAATAAAATAAAGATGAGACCTTTGTTTTGATTCATGAGAATAATACACCAAATCATATGTGTTGATGTGTGAGTTGACATGAAACCTGACACCGAATTATAATTGCCATCATTATGTTGACATGAAAACTTAGACACTAGATTACATGTTGGTTGACACCAACAAAATTTAGATTGTGATATCATATTTAACATATACGTTGACACCAAAAATTTAGAACAAAAAGTTCACCTTTTTATTTGCATTTTACCATGCAAATATTACATAGAAAAATAAATTAACATTTTATTTGAGTTCTCTAATATGAACAAAACTTAGAAATAAAAGTTCACCTTTTTATTTGCATTTTACAATGCAAATATTACATAGACAAATATTTTCATTTTCTTTTTATTGTTGTGTTCACAAAACAATTATAACATGTAATAAAAAGAGTAACAAAAAATCACATGTTATTAAGTAATATGATCTACATTTAAAAACATATCTTTATTAAGGAATATGTTTTACTTTTAAAAACATATCTTTAATGTAGTATTAGGGAATTTACATTTTTCAATGTAAAAGAAAAAGAGATAAGAATTTACATTTTTCAATGTAAAAGAAAAAGAGATAAGAATTTACATTTTTCAATGCAAAAGAAAAAGAGATAAGAATTAACATTTTTCCAATGTAAAAGAAAAAGAGATAAGAATTTACATTTTTCAATGTAAAAGGAGAAAGGATATAAGAATTTGCATTTTTCAATGTAAAAGAAAAGATATAAAATATTTACATTTTATAAAGAAACACAAAAAGTACATTTTTTATGTATTTAAAATGAATAGGATGAAAAAGGTACATTTTTATGTATTTAAAATGAATAGGATAAAAAGTACATTTTTATGTATTTAAAATAAATAGGATAAAAGTACATTTTTATGTATTTAAAATGAATAGGATGAAAAAGGTACATTTTTATGTATTTAAAATGAATAGGATGAAAAAGTACATTTTTATGTATATAAAATGAATGTGGGGAAAAAGTACATTTTTATGAAATAAAACTGGAATAGAGAAAAAGAGTGAAATTAAAGCAATACTTTTATCGTCAGTTTAGGCGCGATAAAAGGATAGATTTTAATAGTTGAAATCCCTTTATATTTTATATTTTATATTTATATTTATATATAAATATAGAATTAAACGAAACGCGCACGGCAGTTCGCGTATCGGCAATCGTAACTTTAAACGATTATACCGAAAGATCCGACCGTTGGATTTTCCCAAAACGGGAACCGTTAGGACCGCTTAGGGAAAATCTTTCCAACAATATAAATTTCGTCAAAATCCAACGGTTAGATTTTAAGAAATGTGTAAATCAAAATGTGGTAAAAACAACGCTAGGGCCGCCCACTGACCCGAAGCGTCGTTTATTTATTTTGAGCTATTTTCAAATAAATAAAAATAGTGATAAATGGTTATAAATATATAAGAAATGTTTTAAATGATAATTATGCGATAATTATTTGAAAAGACCGAGTTTAACTCATTTCAAATAATTGCACGGCGATTAAATCAAAGATGTAAGAAGACGATGGTTGAAGACCGGCGATCTTCACATCGAATGGACGACGACTACCGATGCCTTGGACTGACTTGCTCCCAGGGCGGGGTTGAAGCAGGAGTTGTCTGGACGTGTGTGTTGGTCGTGCGGATAAGCGAGCGCCTTTTTGGTGTCTCCGGTTCCGTTCAGACCCAGAACGGACTCGTAAATAGATGCGTCTCTGACGTTGGAATTCACTCCATGTAATTAAATCGATTTGTATTAATATATGTTTGTTTGGTGGTGGAGAATTTATTCTCTACTTAACACCCTGGTATATAGTAATAGTTATCGATCGCATGGCGTTGAATTGTCAATGTCGCACGCCAAGATGCTATGATCAAGGCTTTGTTGAAAAGCAGGCCTTGTGGATGATGATCAAAGCATAGCCTGTTTAGGCACAGTTTTGTGTATAACGTGACTTCGCGAGCCTCACACCCCGGTATGAGTCAAAAACGGGATTAGGACTGCAGGGAGTGCACACGTTTCTTTCTAGCTAAAGGTAGTGTCAGTGCTTAAACTGCCTGGCATTTTACTTATGTGGATGTTGGATTGAGGTACCTCGGGTTTTTTTTTATAGGCCGGAAGTGGTCATAATATAGGTTCAAAGGAACCGGGAAACGTGTGTTCGGGCATAATTAATCCACTACCGTTAGGTGGGGACCGACCCTGAAGATCCAAGGGTTCACTGCATGGGATCCTGAGGCATTAGCTAGAGTGTCTCGAATCGGAAGAGGACGATCCCTAGCCTCGATTTCATGACAGAAAACCAATTCCCAATACGACGACATTTCGGTCTTGATTGTAAACTTATATAAACTTATATACGGCGACATAGCAGGATGGGGTACTATGCCGTCTAAGATTGATATATTTATATTGAAGTATTTTAATACTGCTTAGACACTAATAATAATATTAAAGTATTACTTTACACGTATTAAGCATATTTGATCATCATAAGGGAAAACTCTATCCTCCTGTGTGCATTGCATTGTGTGATAGGACTTGAGTCTTATGATGATTTCATTTTTCAAAAGTCATTTCATTGTTTTATATAAACTTTATTAAATTATGCACTGGCAATCCAATGGAGTAAACCCGTTCCGCGTTAGCGACGTGGTCCTGTGATTCGCCATAATGTTAGCTAGTATAGCAAGATTTTTCATACCAGTCCCACGACTGACTCGATGTTTGTTTCACTTTGCGAACTCGGGTGCCCTCCATTTACACGGGCAGCCAAGTGACAGGTTCTTTGGGAGACATTTCTGCATTGAAGACTACTCGGAGGGAGAAGGCGAAGACTCTCTTTTATCTTTATCTTTTGCTTTTGGAGACTTTATTTTATCTTGGATTTTGATGTACGTTTGGAGTTGGAACTTATTTCCTTTGATTTAGACTTTTATTTTGCTAAGTTGTATCCTGTAAACTGCGTACTCTGTGGTTCTGTTGATGTGATGTTTATGACTTATATCTTTCCGCTGCAATAATTATGTGTTATGGTATTATTTGAAATATGTTGTTGTTATAAATATGTTGTATTCCAAATGATTATCCTTACATTCAGTCCTCGGAAGTTTGGGGTCATCACATCATCGGCATTCATTTTCGAGGTTCTAAGTGATGGATTACTACCAAAGATTTTGTTTTGAATTATTATAAGGAAACAAGTGTTAGAAATTCAAACGTTTTGAATAATATATTATTTCAAACTGTTTGAAATAAAACCCGGGAATTTGAATTCTGAAATAAAGATTTAACTTATGGAGTTAAAATGGTACAGGTGGAATTTAAACGAAGATAAACAAAATTGGGCTAAATTTGGAACGATCCAGAATGGAAATTGTAAAAGAGAAATATTGGAGATTCGAGTTATTAAAATGAATTGATTCTTGGAGAATAAGAATCGAATTTTGAATTTGGAGATGAAGATAACTGATTTGAGAAATAAATCAGTAAACGGAAGTGGAGTTGAAATAGAAATTTGGCTTAGTAAAAGCGAAAGATTGGTTTGAGAATGAATTGATGGGAGATCAACCAAGGATGTGTGGATATATGCTGGTTTGACAGCAGATGACAGAGATAGAGTTGAATGTCCAAAAGAAAAGGGTACAAGTTTACATTATATTCGAGTATGAGAATTTAGAGTTATTTGGCAAGCCACTTGGCTGTTTATTTTCCCTTGGATTGGAGAAGGCCCAGAGTAGCATGTTGTAGTAATACCGATTGAGCCGTGAAGAGGAGATACCAGTGAAATTCTCTGAAAATAAAGCTGTTAGGAAATTTTCAGAATTTTGAAAATATTCGAAACAAGGAATTAATATTTAATTGGAATTAATATGTAACGACCCGAAAAATCCGAACCAATTTAATATTTTTTTAAATTATTGGGTGGAAAAATGTGGCAGAAATTAAAATTCCATTTTTAAATAATATTAAAGCCAGTGAAAATAGTCAATTTTCAAACGATCTCTATTTTCGACGAAACCACTTTCATCGGAACCAGAATGTCATATTATTGCTAGGTTTAAATTTTTAGAATTTTTCGATTTAATATGTGAGCGTGGCGAAGGAAAATGTGTTTGGTCGATTACAGTCAAATTTAATCGACTGAAAAATAGCCATTTTTCAAACAGTGTCAGAATTCAATGAAATTAATTTTGTTAGGACCGTATCGTCATAACATAGACAAATATATTTTTTTTGGATTTTTCTGAGTCCGTTTGTGGCCTCGGTGAATTTATTTATGCAGACGAATTAAATTAATTAAGGAATTAAATATTAAATTAAATAATACAGGCCACAAACAGACGTTTGGGCTGACGGGACCTATCCCATTGGATCTGGAATATGGGCTATTGGCTAGGGTCGCTTTCTACTGGACTGAATTTGAACCGGTTTGGAAGATATGGGTTTTTTTGTAAAAATACATTTTTAATATTATAAAAATAGGAGATTAGAAAACCCTAATTACTATTTATCTTCTTCTGCCCCCCCCCCCCCCCCAAAATAATGGCCGGTATCTTCTGAATTTCCCTCCCTAATATCTCTTAATCCTTATCATATTTTCAAACAATTCAAAAGGGAAATCAAAGAGGATCGATCCCTCTTTAAATCCATAAGGTTGGATTTCAGGACGTTGTGTGTTTCGCTCGAACAGGGACCCCCAAGACCGCCGCAAACAGCCGCCGTGGGGCCCCCTAGCCGCTGCCGAGTTAGCCAAAACACCCCCCCCCCCTCTTGCGCCACCCGTAGCCCGTCGAAGTCCCGTCGTCCGATCAACCTCTAGTGCATCCATCCGCGAGCAAATCCGAACCCTAGTAGTGAATAGTATTTGAAAGCGTCGGCTTGTTCTTGTCTGAGAGGAAGAAGATGATTTACCTTATTAATTTATTATTTAATTAATTTAAAACTTCGATTAGCCATATCCAACTCATTTCAATTCGAAATTCGATGATTTCAGCGACGTTGTAATCGTGTGACTGAGATCTACGCATCGAAACTGACTGGAGTTGATTCTAAACAGTTTGAATTTTGGCCAAAAATCGTCAACGACTGTGAGATTCTGAATTTAAATAATTAAATAATTTATTTTAAATTCTATTCGATCAGTTGAATCATTGTATATTATTCTGATCTGTTATGTGGTGATTGTTGTATTGTTGAATCTTATTCGTTGTGATGTCATGTTATAATTTGACTGTTTGGATCTGTAAAATTCTGATGTAATCATAATAAAGTTCTCGCCTTTGTTTTTATTTTTTATTTTTATTCCTTTCTCTTGAAACTGATCTTTTGATTTGAAAATAAAATATAATAAAGTTGGGATCTTAGTGTAAAGGTTTGATCTTTTAATTTGAAATAAAATATAATTAAGTTTTAATCCTTTGTTTTGAAAACAAAATTAAGTTTGGATCTTATGTTTTGAAAAAAAAATAAAGTTCTAATCTTTTGTTTTTGAAAACAAATTAAAGTTGAATCTTTTGTTTTTGATTTACGAATAAAACAAAGTTTTAGCCTTTTGTTTTGATTAACAGAATTTTGTTTTTCAAAAACAAATATAAAGGAAGGTTTGATCTTTTGTTTTTTTTAGAACAAAATATAAAGGAAAGCTTGATCTTTTTTTTTAAAAAACAAAATAAAATAAAGTTCAATCTTTTGTTTTCCTTTCATTTTGTTTTAAATAATAAATAAAGATTTGATCTTTTATTTTGACATATAAAATAAAAGAAGTTGAATTTATATAATGAATAAAGATTTGATCTTTTATCCTATAAAATGAATAAAGTTCATATATTTTGTTTTATTTCACAAAATAAAGGTGGAATCTTTTATTTTTGATTTATAGAAATTTTACAACCAATCATATGTTGTCATTGTTGTAATGCACAAAATTCATCGTATGTTAAATTAGTTGTAATGACACCCAAATTTCATCGTCATGTTAGTATAGTTGAAATGAACCAAATTTCATCGCCATGTTAGTACAGTTGAAATGAATCAAATCTTGACATTAGAAATTATATTTATTTTAGGAATGTTGACGCTAGAAAAGATGTTTACATTGGAAATAAAGTCCACCTTTTTAATTGCATTTTACAATGCAAATATTACATAGAAAGATGAATTAACTTCTAAATTGAGTTCCCTTAGTTATAGAAAAGAATAAAAGACATTTTCATTTTTAATGCAATAGAAATGAATAAAAAGACATTTTTCATTTTCAATGTAAATAAAAAAGAAATTTTCGTTTTCAATGTAATTGGAAAGAATAAAAAGAGATTTACCTTTTATATGTAAATAAAAGAATAAGAGACTTTTACCTTTTTATTTATTATACATTTTAAAATATCATTTTTGGTCGCATTAGAATTGGCGAACAAAAATGTCATTTTGTTGAACATTGAAATTATACATTTTAAAATATCATTTTTGGTCGCATTAGAATTGGCGAACAAAAATGTCATTTTGTTGAACATTGAAATTATACATCGTTGAAATGTCATTTTTGGTCGCATTAGAATTGGCGAACAAAAATGTCATTTTTATTTGATATAAAATGATACATTGTTGAAATCCTCATTTTTAAATAATGGAAATCGCCCAAATGGTTTATATATTATATATAAATATTAAAAAAATAAAATTAAACGAAACGAGCGCTGTAGTTCGCGTATCGACAATCGTAACTTCAAACGAATATATAGAAAGATCCAACCGTTGGATTTTCCCAAAACTGGAACCGTTAGGACCGCTTTGGGAAGAGCTTTCCAACGATATAAATTTCATCAAAATCCGACGGTTAGATTTTAAGATATGTGTAAATCAAATTTTGGAAAAAGCAGCGCCAGCGCCACCCATTGACCCGAAACGTCGTTTATATATTTCGAGCTATTTTTAATAAATAAAAATAGTGATAAATAGTTATAAATATATATATGAAATGTTTTAAACTATAATTATGCGACAATTATTTGAAAAGGCCGAGTTTAACTCATTTCAAATAATTGAACGGCGATTAAATCAAAGATGTAACAAGACGGTGTAGAAGACCAGCGATCTTCACATCGAATGGGCGATGACTTCTAATACCTTGGACTGACTTGCTCCCAGGAATGGGTTGAAACAGTAATTGTCCGGACGTGTGTGTTGATCGTGGGGATTAGCGAGCACCTTTTTGGTGTCTCCGGTTTTGTTCAGACCTAGAACGGACTTGTAAATGGATGCGTGTCTGACATTGGAATTCGCTACATGTAATTAAATCGATTTCTATTAATATATGTCTGTTTGGTGGTGGAGAATTTATTCTCTACTTAACACTCGGATACGTAGTAGTAGTTATCGATACCATGGCGTTGAATTGTCAACGTGGCACGCCAAGATGCAATGATCAAGGCTTTGTTGAAAAGCAGGCCTTGTGGCTGATGATCAAAGCATAGTCTGTTTGGGCATAGCTTTGTGTATAACGTAATTTCGCGAACCTTACACCCCGGTATGAGTCAAAAACGGGATTAGGACTGCAGGGAGTGCACACGTTTCTTTATAGCTAGTGGTGTTTGGGTTTTAACATGGCCCGGCATTTTACTTATGTGGATTTTGGATTGAGGTACCTCGGGTTTTTATAGGCCGGAAGTGGTCATACTATAGGTTCAAAGGAACCGGGAAACGTGTGTTCAGAAATTGCCAATCCACTACCGTTAGGTGGGGACCGGCCCTGAAGATCCAAGGGTTCACTGCGGGGGATCCTGAGGCATTTGCTAGAGTGTCTCGAATCGGAAGAGGATGATCCCTAGCCTCGATTTCATGACAGAAAACCAATTCCCAATACGACGACATTTCGGTTTTGATTGTAAACTTATATACGTCGACATAGTAGGATGGGGTACTATGCCGTCTAGGATTGATATATTTATATTGAAGTATTTTAATACTGCTTAAACACTAATGATAATATTAAAATATTACTTTTCACGTATTAAGCATGTTTGATCATCATAAGGGAAAACTCTATCCTCCTGTGTGCGTTGCATTGTGTGATAGGACTTGAGTCTTATGATGGTTTCATTTTTCAAAAGTCATTTCGCTATTTTATGTAAACTTTATAAAATATTGCACTGTCAATTCAATGGAGTAAACCCGTTCCGCGTTAGCGGCGTGGTCCAGAGATTCGCCATCTTTATAGTTAATTTTGTTAAGAATTCTCACACCAGTCCCATGACTGACTCGTAGTTTGTTTCACTTTTGCAAACTCGGGTGCCCTCTTTCCACACGGGCAGCCAATTGACAAGTTTCTAGGTGATACTTTCTGGTGGGAGCTTGCTTTGGGAGGAAGAAGAAGAAGACCTTTTCTCCATCTTTTATTCTGCTTTTGAGGCATTTTTCTATCTCTTGCTTTTGATGTATGTAATGGGATTTGAAACTCATTTCTTTTCATTTGAGACTTGTTTCTCTTTTGTTAAGACTTCTATTATGCTAAGTGGATCCTGTAAAACTGCATACTCTGATGTTTTGTTGTGATGCTGATGACATTTATTTCCGCTGAAATGTTTATGTGTTATGATAATTATCTGAGATCTGTTTTTGTTGTAAATATGTTGTATTCCAAAATGATTATCCTTACTTTCGGTCTACGGAAGTTTGGGGTTATCACAGTTGGTATCAGAGCCTAAGGTTTACCTTAGCTACGGAATATAACATATTTAGAACAATTCGTCTAGATAGAATCCACATTATTCTAAGACGAGTAGCTCATTAGAGATAAGACTAGTAATGTCCTAGAGTGGGCACAGCAGAATAGCACATATTTACCAATCATTACATCATCATCTTTTCATCTCGTCCTTATCTTATCTTTTTCTTGAAAATTCTCATTTTTGTTGGTCTGACTCTTTCCTTGATGGTACAGACTGATTTAAATGGATACTAGATCAAGAACAACCCGAGGCGGAGCCCGTGGTGGAGCTCGAGGTGGGGTTAGAGGAGGAGCCCGAGTAGGAGCTGGAGGGCAAGCTAGAGACGAGACACCCATCACTCAAGACCAACATAATTCAGAGGTCGTAGTTGAACCACCTCCACCTCCGCAGCCTTTTGATTTGGAGAGAATGGCAAAGAAATTCAAGAACCTTGGAGGTGTACCTTTTACAGGGCGGGAGTCTGCGATTCAAGCAGAGGCATGGCTTAAAGATTGTGAAAAGATCCTCGAAGGCTTGGAACTAGAAGATCAGCGAAAGCGTTACCTAGCAGTTTGGCAACTAAAGGAGGAAGCAGGGCATTGGTGGGATACAATTAAAATTTGCAATGACGTGGCCAATATGTCTTGGGCCAGAATCAAGGAGCTTTTCAATGAGAAGTATATACCCCCACAAGCTAGAGAGCGTCTGCGCGAGCAGTTCGTTAATCTGCAGCAAGGCAGTATGACCGTTTCTGAGTATGTGAGGAAGTTTGATGAGCTTTCGCGATATGCCATTAGTTTGATTCAAGATCCAGTGGAGAAGAATAAGAAATTTATCAAGGGGCTGTCCAAGAAATATTTGAATCGAGTCACTGCCCATATTAAGCTTCCTTTCAATGAAGTAGTGGAAATGGCGTGCCGCTATGAGGAGAATGATGAGTCTGGACCGCAGGATAGAGGGAAAGGTCAAAGCAACAACCAGAAGGAATAGGCTAACAAGAAACAAGAGGCGAGCAATTCTTCTGCAGCTAAGCCCCAAGGGAAGAAGAGGGATAGGAGTAAGGTGACCAGCTATAACTGCGGCAAGATTGGGCATTTTGATTACGAGTATAGAGCACCAAAAAGGGTCAAGAGAAATGATTCAGGTCCTAGTCAGAACCGTGGTCAGAGCTCCCAAAACCATGGCAAAATCCTCAGAATCGTGGCCAGAGTTCGCAGGACAAAAGGGAATGCAACAATTGCCATCAAAAGGGGCACATCAAGGCGAATTGTCCACTGCTAAGGAATGCTCAGGTGGCACATGTTTATGAGGGAGCAGACACTCCAGCTTCGACTGAGGGGGCAAATAAACCCAATGTCTTAGGAGGTATGCTTAATATTAAGAACATCCCTATTACTGTCTTATTTGATACTGGTGCTACGCGAAGCTTTATTTCTAATGATACAATTAAAAAGTTGGAATTGAAACCGAGAAAACTCAAAAATTTGATTAAAGCTAATAGTCCGATCGGAGGTTCCCTTATTCTTGATCAGTATTGTAGAGTACCTGTTTCTTACTCTTGCTACCAGTTCCCCTTTGATTTGATCGTTATGAATTTCTCCGGTTATGATGTCATACTGGGAATTTATTGGCTAACAAAGTATGAGGCTGAGTTAATTTATGCCGAGAGGATCATTAAAGTTAAAACTAAGCTTGGAAATATTACTATCTCGTGCCATGGCTCAGCCACCGACAAGAAAACATTCTGGTCTTCTCTAGAAGTTGCCCCTACTTCTATTAAGGATATCCCTGTCGTCAAAGATTATGCTGATATATTCGAGGAAGTTGAGGGCCTACCTCCGCATAGAGAAATCAGCTTCTGAATTGATTTAGCTTCGAATGCAAGGCCTGTTGTACATCCCATTCGGAGAATGTCGCCAAAAGAAACAGAGGAGCTGAAAAATCAAACCAAGCAGCCTTTGTGGAAGGGTCTGATCAGGCCCAGCTTCTCAGAATGGGGAGCAGCAGTGATGTACGTCCCAAAATCAGACGGTACTCTCAGGCTATGTGTAGACTACCGTGATCTCAACAAGCAAACTCTTAAGAACAAATATCCACTGCCTCGTATTGATGACTTGCTTGACCGCTTGCATGGGGCACGAGTATTCTCTAGGATGGACCTAGCTACAGGCTTCCATCAACTTCGCATCGCAGAGGAGTGTGTCCCTTTAACTGCTTTTAGAGGCCCTGACATCTTTTATGAATGGATAGTAATGCCTTTTGGTCTATGTAATGCTCCAGCATATTTTGTTGACTTGATGAATAGAGTATTCAGAGATGTTTTAAACAAATTTGTGCTCGTGTTCATCGATGACATTCTCATCTTTTCTAAATCCGTTGCTGAGCACGAACAGCATCTGAGAGAAGTCTTAGAGATTTTGCGAAGAAATGTGCTTAAAGCAAAATTTTCTAAATGCATATTCTGGCAAGAGGAGGTGAAATTTCTCGGCCATGTTGTATCAATGGAGGGCATCTCAGTAGATCCAGGAAAGATCTCAGCCATCCAAGAATGGAAGCAGCCTAAAACTCCCACGGAGGTCAGAAGTTTCTTGGGACTGGCCGGCTATTATCGGAAATTTGTCAAAGACTTTTCGAAGGTAGCTTGTCCATTGACAAACCTGACCAAGAAGCATACGAAATTCAGGTGGACACCGAATGCGAGGCAGCTTTCCAAGAGTTAAAGAAGAGGTTGACCAATGCTCCTGTGTTGACCATCATAGATGGCAATTAGGATTTAAAGGTCTGAACCGACGCCTCTAAGCAAGGTTGTTTCTTTGATAAATTAACATGTCTGAGATAACATTTTTCCTTTAAATGACAAATCTCATTTTAACATATTATCCCTTATTTATTTAAGGTATTGGTGCGGTGCTGATGCAAAAAGGCAGGGTAGTCGCATATGCTAGCCGCCAACTGAAACCGCATGAGAGGAATTATGTCACGCATGACCTTGAACTAATGGTCATTGTGTTTGCTCTTAAAATATGGAGACATTATCTTTTGGGTGAAAAGTTTGAAATTTACACCGATCACAAATCCTTGAAGCACCTTTTTACCCAAAAGGATTTGAATATGAGGCAGCGGCGCTGGGTCGAATTTCTTGCATCATATGACCTGGATATCCTATATACTCTGGGAAAAGCAAACGTTATAGCTGATGCACTCAGTAGAAAGAATGCAGAATGCAACAATCTCATTGTCGCCAGTCCCATTATCACTCCTTCTTTGATTGATAAAGTCTCTGCTCTTCAAAAGAATGATGAGTTTATTCAGAAGCTTTGTGAGCGAGTCCGTAAGGGCGAAGCCTCAAGTTTCCGGATTGATGATAACGGGACCCTTAGATTACAAGGGCGAATTTGTGTGCCAGACATTGCTGAGCTAAAAAGAGAAGTGATGGATGAGTGCCACAAATCTAAAATCAGCGTCCATCCAGGTGTAAACAAAATATACCATGATCTCAAGCGCACCTTTTGGTGGAAATCGATGAAGAGAGATATTTCTATTTATTTTGCTAGATGTCCCACTTGTCAGCAAGTTAAAAGTGATCAACAGAAACTGGCAGGTTTGTTGCAACCGCTAGGAGTTCCTGGTTGGAAGTGGAAGGAAATTTATATGGACTTTATAGATGGCTTGCCTCGAAGCCGAAAGGGCAATGATAGCATATGGGTGATTGTCGACCGCTTAACAAATTCTGCCCATTTCATACCTGTTCGGTCCAATAGAACAGCTCGAAGTTTAGCACAGCTCTATCTTAAAGAGATAGTCAGACTGCATGGGGTTCCCAAAAGCATTGTCAGTGATCGGGATCCGTTATTTACCAGTAAATTCTGGGAAGCTTTTCACGAAGAACTTGGGACCAAGTTAAATCTGAGCTCTGCCTATCACCCTCAGACAGATGGCCAGACTGAGAGGGTGAATCGTGTTTTAGAAGACTTATTGCGGGCTTGCATTCTCGACTATGGCGGTTCATGGGAGGACCACTTGCACTTGGTGGAATTCTCCTATAATAATAGCTACCAAGCAAGCTTGGGGATGTCACCATTTGAATTACTTTATGGCAGGCCGTGCAGATCTCCCGCATGTTGGGTGGAGTCAGGCAATCGACTAGTCTTAGGCCCAGACATGGTTCGTGAAGCATCAGATAAGGTTGACTTGATTAAGAAGCGCTTGTTGACTGCTTAGAGCCGACAAAAGAGCTATGCAGACCAGCGAAGAAGGAATCTAGAATTCTCTGTGGGTGATTGAGTATACTTGAAGGTTTCTCCTCTGAGAGGCGTGATTCTTTTTGGGAAGACGGGAAAGTTGGCATCGAGATTCATTGGTCCATTCCCTATTCTCGAAAGGATTGGTACTCTCACTTATAGAGTGCAGCTGCCCGACTGGTTGCCAGGGGTGCATGATGTATTTCATGTGTCTCAACTCCGCAAACATATGCACGATCCAGATCTGATTGAGGATGAACTAAACCAACAGGTCCAAGATATTGCTCCAAATCTGACAGTGAGAAAGGACCCGATTAAGATCATTGGCAAAGAAACCAAAATCTTGAGGAACAAGAAGATCAACCTAGTCAAGGTTCAATGGATTGGGGATCCTAGAGACTGTACTTGGGAGACAGAGGATAGCATCAAAAAGGCTTACCCCAAGTGCAGAGTGGATATCTCCGAGTAACTCTTGTACTAAGGTACGTTTATATCAATTTACATTTTCCATCTTGGTTCCTACTTTACTTTGTTTCCTTTTCGAGGACGAAAATTCTTAAGTGGGGGAGATTGTAACGACCCGGAAAATCCGAACCAATTTAAAAATTTTATTTTAAATTATTGGGTGGAAAAATGTGGCAGAAAATAAAATTCCATTTTTAAATAATATTAAAGCCAGTGAAAATAGTCAATTTTCAAACGATCTCTGTTTTCGACGAAACCACTTTCATTGGAACCGGAATGTCATATTATTGCTAGGTTTCAATTTTTAGAATTTTTCGATTTAATATGTGAGCGTGGCGAAGGAAAATGTGTTTGGTCGATTACAGTCAAATTTAATCGACTGAAAAATAGCCATTTTTCAAACAGTGTCAGAATTCGACGAAATTAATTTTGTTAGGACAGTATCGTCATAACATAGACAAATTTATTTTTTCTGGATTTTTCTGAGTCCGTTTGTGGCCTCGGTGAATTTATTTATGCAGACGAATTAAATTAATTAAGGAATTGAATATTAAATTAAATAATACAGGCCACAAACAGCCGTTTGGGCTGACCGGACCTATCCCATTGGATCCGGAATATGGGCTATTGGCTAGGGTCACTTTTTGCTGGACTGAATTTGAACCGGTTTGGAAGATATGGGTTTTTTGTAAAAATACATTTTTAATATTATAAAAATAGGAGATTAGAAAACCCTAATTACTATTTATCTTCTTCTACCGCCGCCCCCCCTAAAACAATGGCCGATATCTTCTGAATTTCCCTCCCTAATATCTCTTAATCCTTATCATATTTTCAAACAATTCAAAAGGGAAATCAAAGAGGATCGATCCCTCTTTAAATCCATAAGGTTGGATTTCAGGACGTTGTGTGTTTCGCTCGAACAGGGACCCCCAAGACTGCCGCAAACAGCCGCCGTGGGCCCCCCTAGCCGCCGCCAAGTTCGGCCAAACCACCCCCCTCCCCCCGCGTGCACCACCCGTAGCCCGTCGAAGTCCCGTCGTCCGATCAGCCTCTAGTGCATCCATCCGCGAGCAAATCCGAACCCTAGTAGTGAATAGTATTTGAAAGCGTCGACCTGTTATTGTCTGAGAGGAAGAAGGTGATTTACCTTATTAATTTATTATTTAATTAATTTAAAACTTCGATTAGCCATATCTAACTCATTTCAATTCGAAATTCATTGATTTCAGCGACGTTGTAATCGTGTGACTGAGATCTACGCATCGAAACTGACTGGAGTTGATTCTGAATAGTTTGAATTTTGTCCAAAAATCGTCAACGACTGTGAGATTCTGAATTTAAATAATTAAATAATTTATTTTAAATTCTATTCGATCAGTTGAATCATTGTATATTATTCTGATCTGTTATGTGGTGATTGTTGTATTGTTGAATCTTATTCGTTGTGATGTCATGTTATAATTTGACTGTTTGGATCTGTAAAATTCTGATGTAATCATAATAAAGTTCTCGCCTTTGTTTTTATTTTTATTCCTTTCTCTTGAAACTGATCTTTTGATTTGAAAATAAAATACAATAAAGTTGGGATCTTAGTGTAAAGGTTTGATCTTTTGATTTGAAATAAAATATAATTAAGTTTTAATCCTTTGTTTTGAAAACAAAATTAAGTTTGGATCTTATGTTTTGAAAACAAAATAAAGTTCTAATCTTTTGTTTTTGAAAACAAATTAAAGTTGAATCTTCTGTTTTTGATTTACGAATAAAACAAAGTTTTAGTCTTTTGTATTGATTAACAGAATTTTGTTTTTCAAAAACAAATATAAAGGAAGGTTTGATCTTTTGGTTTTTTGAGAACAAAATATAAAGGAAAGTTTGATCTTTTGTTTTTTTTTGAAAACAAAATAAAATAAAGTTCAATCTTTTGTTTTCCTTTCATTTTGTTTTAAATAATTAATAAAGATTTGATCTTTTATTTTGACATATAAAATAAAAGAAGTTGAATTTATATAATGAATAAAGATTTGATCTTTGATCCTATAAAATGAATAAAGTTCATATATTTTGTTTTATTTCAAAAAATAAAGGTGGGATCTTTTATTTTTGATTCATAGAAATTTTACAACCAATCATATGTTGCCATTGTTGTAATGCACAAAATTCATCGTATGTTAAATTAGTTGTAATGACACCCAAATTTCATCGTCATGTTAGTATAGTTGAAATGAACCAAATTTCATCGCCATGTTAGTATAGTTGAAATGAACCAAATCTTGACATTAGAAATTATATTTATTTTAGGAATGTTGACGCTAGAAAAGTTGTTTACAATGGAAATAAAGTACACCTTTTTAATTGCATTTTACAATGCAAATATTACATAGAAAGATGAATTAACTTCTAAATTGAGTTCCCTTAGTTATAGAAAATAATAAAAGACATTTTCATTTTTAATGTAATAGAAATGAATAAAAAGACATTTTCCATTTTCAATGTAAATAAAAAAGACATTTTCGTTTTCAATGTAATTGGAAAGAAAAAAAGAGATTTACATTTTATATGTAAATAAAAGAATAAGGGACTTTTACCTTTTTAATTATTATACATTTTAAAATATCATTTTTGGTCGCATTAGAATTAGCGAACAAAAATGTCATTTTGTTGAACATTGAAATTATACATTTTAAAATATCATTTTTGGTCGCATTAGAATTGGCGAACAAAAATGTTATTTTGTTGAACATTGAAATTTTACATCGTTGAAATATCATTTTTGGTCGCATTAGAATTGGCGAACAAAAATGTCATTTTCATTTGATATAAAATGATACATTGTTGAAATCCTCATTTTTAAATAAAGGAAATCGCCCAAATGGTTTATATATTATATATAAATATTAAAAAAATAAAATTAAACGAAACGAGCGCTGTAGTTCGCGTATCGACAATCGTAACTTCAAACGAATATATAGAAAGATCCAACCGTTGGATTTTCCCAAAACTGGAACCGTTAGGACCGCTTTGGGAAGAGCTTTCCAACGATATAAATTTCATCAAAATCCGACGGTTAGATTTTAAGATATGTGTAAATCAAATTTTGGAAAAAGCAGCGCCAGCACCACCCATTGACCTGAAACGTCGTTTATATATTTCGAGCTATTTTTAATAAATAAAAATATCGATAAATAGTTATAAATATATATGAAATGTTTTAAACTATAATTATGCGAAAATTATTTGAAAAGGCCGAGTTTAACTCATTTCAAATAATTGAACGGCGATTAAATCAAAGATGTAACAAGACGGTGTAGAAGACCGGCGATCTTCACATCGAATGGGCGATGACTTCTGATACCTTGGACTGACTTTCTCCCAGGACTGGGTTGAAGCAGTAATTGTCCGGACGTGTGTGTTGATCGTGCGGATTAGCGAGCACCTTTTTGGTGTCTCTGGTTTCGTTCAGACCCAGAACGGACTTGTAAATGGATGCGTGTCTGACGTTGGAATTCGCTACATGTAATTAAATCGATTTCTATTAATATGTGTCTGTTTGGTGGTGGAGAATTTATTCTCTACTTAATACCCGGATACGTAGTAGTAGTTATCGATAGCATGGCGTTGAATTGTCAACGTGGCACGCCAAGATGCAATGATCAAGGCTTTGTTGAAAAGCAGGCCTTGTGGCTGATGATCAAAGCATAGTCTGTTTGGGCATAGCTTTGTGTATAACCTAACTTCGCGAACCTCACACCCCGGTATGAGTCAAAAACGGGATTAGGACTGCAGGGAGTGCACACGTTTCTTTATAGCTAGTGGTGTATGGGTTCTAACACGGCCCGGCATTTTACTTATGTTGATTTTGGATTGAGGTACCTCGGGTTTTTATAGGCCGGAAGTGGTCATACTATAGTTTCAAAGGAACCGGGAAACGTATGTTCAGGAATTGTCAATCCACTACCATTAGGTGGGGACCGGCCCTGAAGATCCAAGGGTTCACTACGGGGGATCCTGAGGCATGTGCTAGAGTGTCTCGAATCGGAAGAGGATGATCCCTAGCCTCGATTTCATGACAGAAAACCAATTCCCAATACGACAACATTTCGGTTTTGATTGTAAACTTATATACGTCGACATAGTAGGATGGGGTACTATGCCGTCTAGGATTGATATATTTATATTGAAGTATTTTAATACTGCTTAAACATTAATGATAATATTAAAATATTACTTTTCACGTATTAAGCATGTTTGATCATCATAAGGGAAAACTCTATCCTCCTGTGTGCGTTGCATTGTGTGATAGGACTTGAGTCTTATGATGGTTTCATTTTTCAAAAGTCATTTCGCTGTTTTATGCAAACTTTATAAAATATTGCACTGGCAATTCAATGGAGTAAACCCATTCCGCGTTAGCGGCGTGGTCCTGAGATTCGCCATCTTGATAGTTAATTTAGTTAAGAATTCTCACACCAGTCCCATGACTGACTCGTAGTTTGTTTCACTTTTGCAAACTCGGGTGCCCTCTTTCCACACGGGCAGCCAATTGACAGGTTTCTAGGTGATACTTTCTGGTGGGAGCTTGCTTTGGGAGGAAGAAGAAGAAGACCTTTTCTCCATCTTTTATTCTGCTTTTGAGACATTTTTCTATCTCTTGCTTTTGATGTATGTAATGGGATTTGAAACTCATTTCTTTTCATTTGAGACTTGTTTCTCTTTTGTTAAGACTTCTATTATGCTAAGTGGATCCTGTAAAACTGCATACTCTGATGTTTTGTTGTGATGTTTATGACATTTATTTCCGCTGAAATGTTTATGTGTTATGATAATTATCTGAGATCTGTTTTTGTTGTAAATATGCTGTATTCCAAAATGATTATCCTTAATTTCGGTCTACGGAAGTTTGGGGTTATCACATAATCAGTTCAGTTGAAACTGAAATTATGAAGTAAACCAAAAAGATTTTTAACCTGTTTACAACAGAGATTGTAGCATTTTCCCGATCTTAGCAATTTCGAGGACGAAATTATTTTAAGGGGGAAGGAATGTAATGTCCCGCATTTTATCGGTTTGCATTCGAATATTTAAATCAGTTTAAATATTGAATTTGAAATATAAGTGGATTTATATATTTATTAAAACGAAGTTGAATGTATAAAAATATATATTAAATATAATCGAGCCCGTAATATCGCGGCTGTAACAACCCTTGTTTTTATAACGTGTAATAACCATAAATCAAGGCAGAATTAATTTTTAAAATAAGAATCAAGGGAAACGGGTTGCTCCATTGCGTTCGTCTCGAAATTCTGCTTGGAAACGAATCCAAGTTTCCGAAAATCGCAGCCCGTATGACTAAGTTATGGCCTTTCGAAGTTTTCAGAAGTTTTCAAGTTCAAAACAGTTCAATTCGAATTCAAAATTCGAAATTCAAACCTCAGAATGGACTGGGCGGGAAATTTCCCGCCCAGGACCAGGTCGACCTGGGGGTCGACTATGTAGTCGACCTACCCAGGACCAGGTCAACCATAGTGTCGACCTGGGGGTCGACCAGGTGGCCGAGTCCACTTTTGAAGCTGGATTCACTCCGATGTATCTGGCCTCGTTTCTGTCCACATTCGTTGAACTGACCCTATAAATACAGCCCCTAACACCAGTCTCTCTACACAAAATTCTTTCTGACCTTATGCTGCTCTAATTCTGGTTGAAAAGTTTGAGAAAGGGACTGCTTCTTCTACGATGAGACTGCGTTAAGGGAATTGCTGATTTGGGGATTTCTATTAGGACTTGACTAAGCATATAAAGATTCAACATCGACTCTCTTTTTCTAATTCTCGAACCACGATCTGTAAGCCCCAGTTATTTTTAGATTTAAACTGTAAATGTAATATGAATATGATGTAAATTGAAATTGGACCTATGTATGATGACTGTTTTACATCCATTCTTGTTCATCTTGGATCTTGACTTTTGGATATATTGTGACATTGATTTGGGGCCTATTCATGTTGTAAATCAAAAAGGAAACCCCTCATGTTATCATGTTAAATCTGCTATTAGTCACTAGTTTATGACTATCACCTTATGTCAATCGTTACTATGACTATACTGTCACCTTATGACAACTGTTATCTTGACTAGTACCTTATCTTGCTAGATTTGAAATCTTTATGTTTGAGGCCAATATTCCATATGCCAGTAATGTTATAACCTTTTATCAAGTCATACCATGCTATGCTAGTAATCACTTTTGCCACCTTATACCCGTCCTTTTGTATGTTATTCCCTAATTAGATTTATTTGTATCAATTCGAGCTTATATGGGATGGGAATACGATTTGGGTAGATTAGGTAAATCCTAAATTGGCTTTAAACATGAACGTTATTATAACCTGAACCTGGATATGGACTTGAACTTGACACGATTTGACATGAAACATGACATGAAAACTCGACATGAATTTTGACATGAAAACTTGAATGTGGGCATGACAAGGGTAGAACACTAGTTTTCATACTGACATGGGTAGAACACTGGTACAGTTGGTGCAGCGAACCTTGAATATGCGATGCTAGACTTGACTTATCTTGTTATCTTGATTATCCTACCAGTTCTGTTATCATCCTTATGTTTAATTCCAGTTTTCACATATCATGTTACCTTTACTAGTTTTCATACTGAAAGTCACTAGGGCTTACCAGTCTTTATGACTGACCATTTTTCTTTCGCCTCTTTTTCTTCCGTTCCCCCCCCCCCAAGGTTCTCAGGGAGGAAACACTAGCTCTTAGCATGGATTTAGCTTGCTTTCTGACAGCTCATGTACAGTTTGGTCTTGGGCTATGCTATGGCTGCTTCTGCTATTTATGGGGAATAATATACTTTTGTTATCTTAAGTTTATGCTTCTTTATTTGGAACTTGATGTAATGGAATAATTTGTATCTTGGATATATGAGCTTTTGACTCTTTTCTGGAAAATAATAAGAAGTTGGTTTTTAATTTCTACCGCTGCTTTATTTATGTTCTGCCTTGTGATATCTCTGTGCATGTTTACCTGGATAATACTCCACCAAAACTAGTGCATTCCCTTTGTGAGTGACCCTAGCGGAGGTGGGGTGTTACATTTGGTATCAGAGAAGAAGGTTACCTGGCTGGGCAAAAGTTTTAAAAACCTTCTGAAACTATTTTCGAAACCATTTACAAAGAAGCATTTTTCAAGAAAAGTTTTATGTTTAAAAAGCTATTCCCCAAAAAGCCATTAGCACTTTCCTTTGTTTCCTCGTTTGAATCTTTTCGTTTTTCAGCATGGCTGATCTTAACCTGCATGTGGGAATACCCATGCCTGGATGGTTCCGAAGGTACTTAGAAGCCAGGGCCAACGACGCGGGCACGGCAGACATCCCTCCTCCTCCTCCCCCAGTGGTTGCGGTTCCTCCACCTCCTGGTACCGCATTTGCCAAAATATGCAAAGACTTTAAAGCAATGGGCGGCAAGAACTTCATTGGAACTGAAACCTTTGTTGAGGCACGAAATTGGCTAAAGGAGACGGAAGACTTGTTCATTATCTTTGATATGGAGGACCATAGGAAAGTTCAGTTAGCAGCATGGTTGTTGAAAGAGGAAGCTGCATTTTGGTGGGAAGTCACCAACGCTACCAGGCCAGTTGAGACTTGGGCAGACTTTAGAGAGAGGTTTGGGCTTAAATTCTTGTCGTCAGCAGAAGAGAACCTTCAGATGGAGAGGTTCCTAGCACTCAAGCAAGGGGACATGTCTGTTAGGGAGTACGTGAATAAGTTTAATCAGCTTGCTCGGTTCGGTTTGGATTTGGTCAACACAGCCCAGAAAAAGGCTGTACGCTTTGCTCGAGGATTGAATGAGCCACTACATAGCTTGGCCCTAACTCATATACCTATGGGGGCGACCTTTGAAAGCTTGGTGGATATGGCTCTACTTCATGAGGAAGACAAGAATAGCAAGAAGGAGGTTAAGCCTAATGAGACTCAGAATAAGAAAGCTGACTTCAAGAAGGGAAACGGCAAGAATAACAAGAATAACAAGGGCAACAACAAACCACGTGAGACGAGGAAGTGCAACTTTTGTGGTATTACTGGACATCTAGCTAAAGACTGTAGAAAGAAGAAGAGGAAGTTGGGTGAATGCTTTCATTGTGGAGATACTGGACACATCAACAAGGATTGCCCTAAGAAGCAAGGGCAGACCCAGTGAGCAGGACCTTCTGGAGGGCAGTTACATGCTCTCAACACCACTCCAGCTCTTGACCGAGGTAGTAATATTTCCGTAGAAAGCCTTGTTTACATTTCTGACTTTCCTGTTCGAACCTTATTTGACTCTGGCGCATCGCATACTTTTATTTCTTCTAATATTGTTGAAAATTTGCACCTAAGTACTAGTCTGGTTGAGGATCCCGTTATAGTTTCAAATCCAACTGGGGGGTCCGCCCATTTATCTATGATATGTGTGGATTTGAGGATCTCTATCTTAAGCGTAGAATTCACTTGTAATGCTTATGTTCTCGGATTCATGGGATACAGTTTGATCCTAGGTATGGATTGGTTGTCCGATTATGGAGCCATTCTTGATTGTGAACGAAGGGTAGTGAGGCTCATGACTCGCCTTGGTAATACCCTTGAAATTTCTTGTAACCCTAAGGGTCCGGTCATGTTGTGTTATCTTGAATCCCTTGACTCGTCCGACGATAATTTGCAATTTGTGAGAGTGGTCCGAGAATATCCATATGTCTTTGATGAAGTGAGGGGGTTACCTCCTAAACGCGAGATAGACTTCCGAATTTATCTTGTTGATAATGCCAAGCCAGTTTCATTGCCCGTTAGGCACATGGCCCCACGAGAAAGAAGAGAGCTCAGTAAACAAGTTAATGAGTTGCTTGAGAAAAATTTCATAAGGCGAAGCATTTCTGAATGGGGTGCTCGGGTGGTATTCGCTACTAAGGCAGATGGATCGCTTCGTCTATGCGTAGATTATCATGAGTTAAACAAGCCGACAAGGAAAAATAGGCACCCACTACCAAGAATCGACGATCTATTTGACCAGCTTGTGAGAGCATCTGTTTTCTCTCAACTCGATCTAGCCATAGGATTCCATCAGCTTAGAGTGGCTGAGGATAGCATTGACAAAACTACGTTTAGGACTCCGGATGGGTTCTTCGAATGGCTCGTCATGCCGTTTGGGTTAACAAATGCACCCGCATACTTTGTAGATTTGATGAGTAGGGTGTTTTGGGAGTTCCTTAACAAGTTTGTGGTAGTTTTCGTGGATGATATTTTGATCTTCTCAAAAGATGAAGAAGAGCATGCTAGACATCTCAAGGAAGTCATGGAGACGCTTAGAGCACACCAGTTAAAGGCTAAGTTTTCCAAATGCCATTTTTGGAGGAAGGAAGTTCGGTTCCTTGGGCATGTAGTTTCTAAGCAAGGCATAGCCGTGGACCCCGCAAAGGTGGTTGCGGTATAGGACTGGAAAATTCCTAAGAATGCAACGGAGGTGAGGAGCTTTCTTGGTTTGGCGGGCTACTACAGGAAGTTCATTAAGGACTTCGCTAAGATTTCCACCCCTCTTACTAAGTTAACAAAGAAGAACCTAGCTTTTGTATGGGACATAGAATGTGACGCTGCTTTTGAGAGACTTAAGAGAGCCCTCACCACAGCTCCAGTTTTGGCATTACCCGATGGAGCTAAGATGTTTACGGTGTACACGGATGCGTGCGGCACGGGGTTAGGCGCTGTCCTAATGCAAGAAGGAAGAGTAATATGCTACGGGGGCAGACAACTTAAAATTCATGAGAAAAACTATCCCACACATGACTTGGAGTTGGCCGCGATTGTCTTTGCACTTAAAGCTTGGTGCCATTATCTTCTAAGGGAGAGGTTCGAGCTGTATACCGACCACAAATCGCTTAAGTACCTCTTCTCACAGAAAGATTTGAATCTGAGGCAACAGCGGTGGATGGAGTTCTTGGCATCATATGACTTCGATATAGCCTATACCCCTGGCAAGGGTAATGTGGTGGCGGACGCGCTAAGCAGAAAAAGGTTGACTTTGAGCCCTTTGTTTGTTGAAAGGAAAAGCCTTGAGTTATAGCAACCTTTGATTTTACGCCTGCTGTTGAGTCATTGACTGCTACATTTGCATCTCTTGAGTTAAGACCTACACTTCTAGATCAAGTAGAGACTTCACAGAAGGAAGACCCGTAGATAGTCGAAATCATGGACAAGCTGATTAGGGGTGAGACGTCAAGTCACCTCAGTAGGTATGCCATAGATAACAAGGGATGGCTAAGGCGCGATGGAAGGCTATGTGTCCCACAAGTGGGAAACCTGGTAAGGAAAGTTCTTGAAGAAGCGCACCACTCGATGATGACTATACACCCCGGAGGGGATAAGATGTACAGGGATATGAAACGCATTTTCTTTTGGGCTGGAATGAAAAAGGACGTGGTAGAGTTCATCTCGAAGTGCATGGTGTGCCAACAAGTAAAGGCTGAGTCGAAGAAGCCCGGTGGGCTATTACATCCTCTGGAAGTTCCGCAATGGAAATGGGAGAGTATCTCGATGGATTTCGTGGATAGACTGCCTAGGTCAAGGAAGGGAATTACTAGCATATGGGTCATAGTTGATAGACTCAAGAAAAGTGCTCACTTCATTCCAGTGAAAAGCAAGAGGACCGCATTAGGGCTAGCATCTATCTACCTTCGAGAGATAGTACGATTGCATGGAGTTCCTTCTAGTATAGTTAGTGATCGTGACCCGATTTTCACTAGCCAGTTTTGGAATAGTCTGCAAGAAGCAATGGGAACACGACTGAACTTGAGCACGGCCTATCACCCACAGACGGATGGACAAACTGAAAGGGTAAATAGGGTACTAGAAGATCTCCTGAGGCTATGCATTCTTGACTTTGGTGGCACTTGGGAAGACCATCTTCCTCTCGTGGAGTTTGCATATAATAATAGTTACCAAGCTAGCATTGGAATGGCACCGTTCGAAGCCCTGTATGGAAGACCGTGCAAGTCGCCAACTTGTTGGTGGGAGACGACAGACAGACTTATACTTGGGCCCGACATGATAAGGGACACTTCTGAGAAGATTGAGTTGATACGAAGACGGATGAAAATGGCCCAAGATAGACAGAAATCTTATGCGGACCAGAGAAGGACAGACCTAGAGTTCGAAGTCGGAGATATGGTATTTGTAAAAGTTTCTCCGTTACGCAATGTAGTTCGTTTTGGAGCAGTTGGAAAGCTAGAACCAAGGTTCGTAGGACCGTTCCCCATCACTGAGAGGATTGGACGAATGGCCTATAAGGTAGACTTACCCGAGAAGCTGGCTGGGGTGCACAATGTATTTCACGTCTCGCATCTCCGGAAGTGCTTGCATGAGTCAGCCGAAGTGGTTGATCCAAGCATCCTTGAAGACATAGAAGTGGAAAAAGAAGCAACATTGAGGCGATTTCCGATTCGTATCTTAGGAACGGAGATTAAGAAGCTAAGGAATCGAGAAGTCAAGCTGGTTAAAGTGCAGTGGAGTGAAGCCCAAGAACACGCAACTTGGGAAACCGAAGAGAAGATACGCGCGCTTTACCCATTTCTTTTTTAGGGTACATTCTCGATCTCTTTTTCCTATAAACTTGAAAACCTTTTCGTATCATGCTTCTACTATCCACGTTTGTCTTGTTATCTTCTCGATCTTGTCTTGAGAACCTTAGGTAGAACCATATGGATGTAAACATGTGATTGAAACATGTTATGGTTGATGTTTGCAAATGGTTGCAAGTGGATGCTAGTGGATGCATAACACACATTAGGCACTAGATCGGCTCAGTCACATTTCCATGTTGCATATGCATGAGTGCTTATACTTGTACATGGATGGAACTTGTTATGCAATCACTTGGATGTTGCATATGGATGAATGTTTGTGCACTCATGTAGAGATTATAAACTATGTTAGGAATTTGCATACATGTTGGATTCATGACACTAACATATTTTGCATTAAGGAGGTTTACTGAATCAGTAACCGCCTGATCTTTTGCATTAGATAAGTACATATACACACACTTTCTGCATATGTTCATACAGCACTAGAAATCTTTTAAGGACAATGGTTGCCTGTGGATGATTCTTTGAGTAGATGGATGGTAGGACACATCCTCCCTAACTTAGAGATTTCGGGGACGAAATCCTTTAAGGGGGAGAATGTAACAACCCGTGTTTTTATAACGTGTAATAACCATAAATCAAGGCAGAATTAATTTTTAAAATATGAATCAAAGGAAACGGGTTGCGTCATTGCATTCATCTCGAAATTCTGCTTGAAAACGAATCCGAGTTTTCGAAAATCGGAGCCCGTATGACCAAGTTATGGCCTTTCGAAGTTTTCAGAAGTTTTCAAGTTCAAAACAGTTCAATTCGAATTCAAAATTCAAACCTCAGAATGGACTGGGCGGGAAATTTCCCGCCCAGGACCAGGTCGACCTGGGGGTCAACTATGTAGTCGACCTACCCAGGACCAGGTCGACCATAGTGTCGACCTGGTGGCCGAGTCCACTTTTGAAGTTGGATTCACTCTGATGCATCTGGCCACGTTTCTGTCCACATTCGTTGACCTGACCCTATAAATACAGCCCCTAACACCAGTCTCTCTACACAAAATTCTTTCTGACCTTATGCTGCTCTAATTTTAGTTGACAAGTTTGAGAAAGGGACTGCTTCTTCTACGATGAGATTGCGTTAAGGGAATTGCTGATTTGGGGATTTCTATTAGGACTTGACTAAGCATATAAAGATTCAACATCGACTCTCTTTTTCTAATTCTCGAACCACGATCTGTAAGCCCTGGTTATTTTTAGATTTAAACTGTAAATGTAATATGAATATGATGTAAATTGAAATTGGACCTATGTATGATGACTGTTTTACATCCATTCTTGTTCATCTTGGATCTTGACTTTTGGATATATTGTGACATTGATTTGGGGCCTATTCATGTTGTAAATCAAAAAGAAAACCCCTCATATTATCATGTTGAATCTACTATTAGTCACTAGTTTTTGACTATCACCTTATGTTAATCGTTAATATGACTATACTGTCACCTTATGACAACTGTTATCTTGACTAGTACCTTATCTTGCTAGATTTGAAATCTTTATGTTTGAGGCCAATATTCCATATGCCAGTAATGTTATAATCTTTTATCAAGTCATACCATGCTATGGTAGTAATCACTTTTGCCACCTTATACATGTCCCATTGTATGTTATTCCCTAATTAGATTTATTTGTATCGATTCGAGCTTATATGCGATGGGAATACGATTTGGGTAGATTAGGTAAATCCTAAATTGGCTTTAAACATGAACGTTATTATAACCTGAACCTGGATATGGACTTGAACTTGACACGATTTGACATGAAACATGATATGAAAACTCGACATGAATTTTGATATGAAAACTTGAATGTGGGCATGACAATTAGATAAACTTGAAAATGGCCAACTCGAGGTTGGGTTGAGTTTGCAGTGTAAATCTTCCCGGAACCGCCCGGCAAATCTAGTGGCTGCAAACAATAGGATCCAATGTGGGTAGTTGGTCATATCGCACGTAAAACCCGAGGTTAGACTATGTTGTGGTGTAAATTTGCCCGGAACCGCCCGGCAAATCCAGTAACCACAACAGTTAGTCTAATGTGAGAGGCTGAGGCGCGCTAATGAATTAACGCCACATGATAGGGTTAAGTCATGAACCACTTGAATATACTTAACCAACTTGACACGATGATTTGATAGGGTTAAGTCATGAACCGCTTAAACACACTTAACCAACTTGATACATGATTTGGATAAGGTTAAGTCACGAATTTGAATGACAACACTTAACCCATTAGAAACCCTAGTTACGCGGTCCTTTTCAGCAGTAACCCACTTAGACGTATCACGATACCCTGGGACTAGGCAGGGTGGGGCACGATTACTGGGCTGATTGTAAGCGACCAGAACGACGGTTGAGTAGGTGCACCATTGTAGGTTCAGGCGGACTATGGTCGTGAACGTAGTCCGGAGTTGAAAAAGCAGGCATTGGGCACCCATAGATTTACACTGTGCGTGCTTGATTCATGTCGGTGGTTGGCACCATAGGACTCGATACACCCTATGGTAACTACATTTCTGGATAGGGCCGTATGACACAGACACATGACGAGCTAGGACTTGTAGGGAGCCGATCGATTAGAGATCGTATCGTAGGACCTCGTAATGGGACACTTCATGATATTGGGCCAAGGGATCATTTCATGGTTAATACTTGACATGGGTAGAACACTAGTACAGTTGGTGCAGCAAACCTTGAATATGCGATGCTAGACTTGACTTATCTTGTTATCTTGATTATCCTACCAGTTCTGTTATCATCCTTATGTTTAATTCCAGTTTTCACATATCATGTTACCTTTACTAGTTTTCATACTGAAAGTCACTAGGGCTTACCAGTCTTTATGACTGACCCTTTTTCTTTCGCCTCTTTTTCTTCCGTTCCCCCCCCCCCCCCAGGTTCTCAGGGAGGAAACACTAGCTCTTAGCATGGATTTAGCTTGCTTTCTGACAGCTCATGTACAGTTTGGTCTTGGGTTATGCTATGGCTGCTTCTGCTATTTATGGGGAATAATCTACTTTTGTTATCTTAAGTTTATGCTTCTTTATTTGGAACTTGATGTAATGGAATAATTTGTATCTTGGATATATGAGCTTTTGACTCTTTTCTTGAAAATAATAAGAAGTTGGTTTTTAATTTCTACCGATGCTTTATTTATGTTCTGCCTTGTGATATCTCTGTGCATGTTTACCAGGATAATACTCCACCAAAACTAGTGCATTCCCTTTGTGAGTGACCCTAGCGGAGGTAGGGTGTTACAGCGGCAGTTCGTAATTTAATATTCTGAACTTCAACTGAGTATACATGACTCATTTTAAATCGAATTTCCGCGAAACAAGAAACATTGGAATCTGTTGAGCAGTATTTTTCTAATGAAAGTGAAAAATCGAGATTTCGGATTTTATATTGCAAGATATGTCCAAATCAAATATTCATAAAGTCGCTATGAAATCATATATCGACCGTAACGGTTTATTTGAAATAACTAGATATCGGATTCGAATTTAGACAAGGTTCTTTTGAGGCGTAGTGATAATGTAATTTTTAGAATTTTTACTGTAATTTTTAAATAATTAAATAAGCAACTTTTTATTTGGAGTATTTTGCACCCTGTAATCAACATTTCGGGGTTTCAAAATATGAGTTAATCTACCGGTATTATTATATTTTTGGGACCCTGGCACCTCGCTGGGCACGACCGTAATATTACTTCTGTCCGTAACAGCTCGAACGTGAACAAAAATTTAAGCGACAATAAATATCTAATATGAGACAAACACATTAATAACCCGCGTATTCCTTGACGCCAAAGGAACTGTTACTACCTTCTTAGCTAAGTAAACCATACCCATACCCTATAACTTAGCAGCACTAGCTAATTACCCCCATACCCTGTAACATAAAGCAAATTAGGAACTAGGAAGTAGTTAATTACTTCACTCCAAAGTAAACAAAGCCATTACCCTACTGCTACCATCAACGTGCTATCCATACCCTATTCCTTTACCATTAAGATTAGTAGCCCTATAAATACAACAGCTCAGACACGAGCTCGTTCATTCCCAGGAAAGAAGAAAATAAATGAAACAAAAGCTCATTTCCTTCAACCCATAATAACTCGAACAACTCAGCAAATATATAAGAGAAAAACTGAAATCTCGGGATCACGGGGGTTCGCCATTCGCTGCTGGTTGGGAAAGCAGGGGTTTTTGATGGTTTCTTGCGACGAAGGGTGAAGACCGGTGACCTCTGTCACTGTGAGCAAGGATGGTGCAAGCTGAAGCTTTGTAGAAAATAATGAAAAAGAAGGATGCCTTGCATTAAAAGGAGATGAGTGTTACAGGAGCTTGCGCATGATATTGTGAAGATCTTGGTTGTTGTGTGAAGCTCGAATGAAAGAGAAAGTGGGGAGAAGGTGGAACTGGAAAGGAGCATAAGGGTTCGGGACCCTGACGTGGAGGAGCAGAAAATTCAAAGCATGAAAAAGAGAATAGAGCGTGTATAGGGAGATGTGTGAGTTTGCATGTGCATTTAAATGCGTTGTATATATTTTTAGAGTGTATTGGTGAGGTGAGAGATCGGAGGAGGGGTGAAGAACAATGTGACAGGCGTTGGGAGAAGGTAAAGAAAGAAGGGGGGCGCTGTACAATGTAAGAGGAAGTGGACTGTGTAGGGGATTCAGTGTTGACATAGGCTTCAGTTTTTTATGTTCAAGGCCGAGGCCGAAAGCCCAACTAGTTAAACCAGTTTAAATACTGGAGATCTGGGTGTAGGCAAGGCGAAGGAAGGGGTCGGGACTGAGACCGAAGGCGCAACGATGATCGAGAGAACAGAGGAAGTGAACGTGAAGTCGAGGTCTGTTTTTTTGGGAGCGAGTGGAAGTGTAGTGATATAGAAAGAAACACGTTGATGGGAAATCACTGGAACTAGCCAGGGTGTGAAGATAAAGTAAACAAGGGTGCGGGTAAATACTGAAGTTCGAACATGATCTGAACGGAGATCGAAATGGTGACAGAGTATACCAGAATAAATTGCCTACTCAGATCTATCGACCGACGCAAATCGTTATTTAACGGTTAACACGCCAAAGTGAGTAAATTCACTCACTCTGATCTATTTTAAATTATTTTAATTATATTTTAATATTGTGATGGTCGATTAGGTAGATTACAATTAAATGGTGTTGACTAACATCTGTGAATGGAGGAAACTGGTTGGAGGAATCCAACCGGATTCCTCATTATTTATCTATACTGATTGGTTTATATTATTCCTATATACACTATTTGAACCCAAATGATATTTAAAACCCGTGTGGATATTGATGTTGAATGGAAATTCAACATTTGTTTTGATTAAATAAATAAATGATATCGATTAAGAAGGTGACAACAGTCGACCATAAAACCCATCGTTTTGTCGAGGAGTTGATTGGCCGTCAGGCAAATCAACGAAGAAAATTATAAAAGATATATTTTTATAATTAAAACGAAGTTTTAAATTATATTAGGAGTTCTATTACAAACCAGTATTTTAGAGTTCGTTTTTATAAAGTAAATAAAAACGATTATTGAAATTTAAATAAGTTTGTAAAGTAGAAATTATCCTACAATTAAATATTTGGATAATTATTTTAAGACAAACAATTTAGAAATATTATTGGATTAAATATATTAATCTAATGGTAAGAAGTAATTAAAATCAGTTAACGAATTTACTGATGGAATGAAGTTGATTTAAATCAACTATTTAATTGAAAAATGATTATTAGATTAAATGGGTCTTCAATTTATCTAATGATAGTCACTTGACAATTAATTGATTTACATTAATAAGATTTCTCATTAATTATCTCTTTAATTAATGAAGTTAAATGATGATTGAACTAATATAATTAGTATAAGGTGAGCAACTAATCTATTTAGATTAATGATGAAGTAAACTGTTTACTTCAACAATAATAAAGTAAATATTATTTAATTAAATAATTTTTCATAAATGGATTTCATTTAAGAGGATATTGAATTTATAATAAGAGGTTACTTGAATTAAGTATAATGTTTCAAATAAAAATAAACCATCAGAAGACAAAGAACGTCAATAGATCTTGTTAAAGAAGTTATAAATAGAACTGTGGAAGGAAGTTAAAGCGAAGTGTTAATGTTTAAAATAAATAATAATAAACAACAAAGATTTCAAAGTATAAATATGGTGCTATAAAACCATATCCCAAAATAAAACAAGGAAATACGATTTGATGAATATTACAAGTAATAAGGGATTAGAATACAGACTTGTATCTGTTCTAAGGTAAGAACATTGTCGATCAAGGTCTGAGAGGTAAATAAAATACCCCAACTTGAATGGCTTCACTATTATCGAGGAACGATACCAGTTTGTAACGAAAAGGAATGTCAAGATTTGTATAAAGGAAATATGGTAGCATATTGCAAGTCTTAAAACTATAGCGATAAAATAACGCTGTTGACTAGGCTTAAACGTGACTGTTATGTCAAGATTAGTTATAAAGGAGAATATTACAGCGTATGACAAGTTTTGAATTGTAACGATAAATTAAAGCTGTTGACCAAGCTTAAACGCGATTTTTATATATATATATCAGTACTTCCTAGGAAATGAAAACAATTTGGTTTGAAATCCACTTATTCTAGAGTAATAAGTAACGACGGTTGTTCAAAGAAATACGAGAATGAGTTAGAAAAAGAATTGGAGAATCGTTTCAGAAAAACGATGACATCATCTGATTAGAACTGAATTAAACCATTAGGATTTGGAACTAGAATTCGACGATGTCGAATGTATTAAAAGTAAATTATTTTTTAGGAATTATAATCTGATAGGATAGTTAATATTTAGGTCTAAACCAATAAATTACAGAAGGATATGTAATCATTATTAGTTATAAACTTGATATTGATTAAACAAGAAGTTGGCTAGAACAAAGTTTATATAATGAAATGGGAATATAAAAGAGATTTCGGAAAACAAGATAACGGTATTTACTACTTGAATAATGAAATCAGATTTTAAATAATAGAAATGATATTCACATTTTAAAGTGAATAATGTTTTAAAGCGTACACTTGGCAGATTTGGAATGTTTAAAATCAAATTGGAAATATTTTTCCAATATAGTTAGGGTATATTATCCAAGTGTAGAAAATAAAGAACGTGAAAAGAAGGGAAATGTTTCGAATGTTAATAACGTATGTTTCTAGAACATGAGAGAATAAATAACTGGAAATGTCTTCCAAGAAGTGTAAAAAGGCTAAATGGGATTTGAGAAATATCTAGTAAGATATTGGAATTTGAATGATAAAAAGAATGTTAAATAAAAAGTGCCCGTGATTGTATGACGTTTAGTTATACATTAGAATGGATGTTTGTTTTACTTCGATAGTTAAATAACCGACTATCGTAGTATTTTGACCATCGTTGTCGATATGGAGAGACCGGTTGGATATATTATCCGGAAACCACTCCGTATAAGCATAAGCGCTGCGAATTAGGTATGCTGAAGATAATTGAAGACAGAGTTAAATGCAAGGGTCGTCCAGTTCTAGAATGGTGTTTTTGTTTGTCCAGTCCCAGGACAACTTGTATGGACGAGTGTCTGACAGAGTATTTCCAACTGTCACACCGTTGATTTTTACGAATATACCAAGTTAGTAGGGAGAAGGTAACTTCTCTTTATTCTACACCCAGTGTGCATTTGTGTAATCAATATGTGATTACGGATTTGACGATGTGGCATTCAAAGTGAATGGTGATCAAATGTTCTGAAGATAGACGTAGCCTCTAGCCTCACAACCAGGAAGTAACAAAAGTTGGGCTAGGCAGCATGGCTAGTTGGGTCATCCCCAAGCAGGGTGTATTGTCACCGATCTAGAGAAAATTCATATTTGTTCTTCTTTTTCGATTCTGTATCTTCGGATGACGGTTGGATGGCCAACAACCGTGGGTGGCAATATATTCGATACACTCAAGAAAAATGAGTGGTCGGTCATGTGTGGCCGGGTTGCAAGACGTTCTTGTTGAACCCATGAGTATACCCTCTAGAGTACACTGATCGGTAGGTAATTCTCCCATACGTTGTCTGTTGGAATCCATTCTCCAATAAGCGCCCTACGGTTTATGATTTTATACTATATATATGTGGAGCGTGAGATGCAAGCGTTCTGCTGTTTGGTTATTTATTTGATTAGACATTATTATAATATCACTGAAGTTTGATATAAAAATATGTTGGGTTATAGTAAGGTAAAAACCGTCCATGTTTATGTGTGGGCTGGTCTTACTATTATCTTCTTGTTTTGAAAAGGATTTTCAAAGTTAAACAGTATGGTTAGAATTTACTCACACCAGTCCCATGACTGACCCAGAGTTTATTTTGTTTGTTTTTCCCTAAACTCTTGGGTGCCCAAATTTGTACGGGCAGACAAGTGTTTTAGGCTTTTACAGATACACTTGGAGGAGCTCAAAGCAGAAGGCTTCACCTTTAGTTATTTAGATATTATTTCCGCTGTGATGTATATGAGTAAGACTCTGATATGGTATGTGTATACAAATTCAGATTTTGTATTTCAAAGTTATGTAGTAATAAAATTTTATTCCTTCCGTTGTGAGGTTCGTGTTTACTCTAATTCCTATGTTCTTCTTCTTCTTCTTCTATTCTATTAGTTCTATCTTTTCTATCTCATCCTTTTAATTCTTTCTATTAATGATCTGAATTTTCGTGCACTTTGAGTTGAATGTTTAGGATATTGGTCAGCTCAAATTGGCATGGATTTTTGGCTCGTTACAGTTGGTATCAGAGCTGAAGGTTGAGTAATTACCTTAGGCTCTGTGGCGTAACTCAATAGAGATGGAGTTAGTAATGCTCTAGATTGAGTATGAGTGTATATATATGAGAGCGTATTTGCAATTAATATAAAAAAATGTTTTATATTGTGTTGACTGGTCAGTCGAGTGGTTTATAAATTCTGCTCGAAACAGTAATGCAAACTGTGCCGACAGGTGTTTCTAAACTCTTGAACAGAGTAATTCGACACAGTATGTTTTGAAAAGAGGGTAAATAAAATAATTTTACCCAAATTATGTTTTGATATAAAAAGAAGTATATATTCTTGAGATTATTATAATATATTGGATGTGTGATCATTATTATGATCGAACAAGGATTATATTTGAGATGGTTATATAAATAACCAACCGAAATATTATATAAGTATAATATGCAAAATCAGACGAACTGAATCAGAATTTAAAACCAAAATTGAAATAAAACTCTGGAAACTTGGAAAAGAATTGGAAATAATGTTGGATTAAATATATGTGAATTTTAAAATCCTTGGAGATTTGAAATTATTTTCCAAGTGCTGTGAAAGATATTTTGAAGTAATTTTCAAATATAAATGTTTGAAAATAAGTTTTGAAAGTAATATAGTATGGAATTCACTTCGAGGGCTGGAAAGTAAATTCCGATGATGATCCGGACATCATCGGTATTCATTTTCGAGGTTTTAAGTGACGGATTACTACCAAAGATTTTGTTTTGAATTATTATAGGGAAACAAGTGTTAGAAATTCAAACGTTTTGAATAATATATTATTTCAAACTGTTTTGAAATAAAACCCAGGAATTGGAATTCTGCAATAAAGATTTAACTTATGGAGTTAAAATGGTACAGGTGGAATTTAAATGAAGATAAACAAAATTGGGCTAAATTTGGAATGATCCAGAATGGAAATTGTAAAAGAGAAATATTGGAGATTCGAGTTATTAAAATGAATTGATTCTTGGAGAATAAGAATCGAATTTTGAATTTGGAGATGAAGATAACTGATTTGAGAAATAAATCAGTAAATGGAAGTGGAGTTAAAATAGAAATTTGGCTTAGTAAAAGCGAAAGATTGGTTTGAGAATGGATTGATGGGAGATCAACCAAGGATGTGTGGATATATGTTGGTTTGACAGCAGATGACAGAGATAGAGTTGAATGTCCAACAGAAAAGGGTACAAGTTTACATTATATTCGAGTATGAGAATTTTGAGTTATTTGGCAAGCCACTTGGCTGTTTTTTCCCTTGGATTGGAGAAGGCCCAGAGTAGCGTGTTGTAGTAATACCGAATGAGCCGTGCAAAGGTGATACCGGCGAAATTCTCTGAAAATAAAGTTGTTAGGAAATTTTCAGAATTTTGAAAATATTCGAAACAAGGAATTAATATTTAATTGGAATTAATCAGTTCAGTTGAAACTGAAATTATGAAGTAAACCAAAAAGATTTTTAACCTGTTTACAACAGAGATTGTAGCATTTTCCCGATCTTAGCAATTTCAAGGACGAAATTATTTTAAGGGGAAGGAATGTAATGTCCCGCATTTTATCGGTTTGCATTCGAATATTTAAATCAGTTTAAATATTGAGTTCGAAATATAAGTGGATTTATATATTAATTAAAATGAAGTTGAACATATAAAAATATATATTAAATATAATCGAGCCCATAATATCGCGGTAGTTCGTAATTTAATGTTCTGAACTTCAACTGAGTATACATGATTTCTGCGAAACAAGAAACATTGGAATCTGTTGAACTGTATTTTTCTAATGAAAGTGAAAAATCGAGATTCCAGATTTTATATTGCAAGATATGTCCAAATCAAATATTCAGAAAGTCGCTATGAAATCATATATCGACCGTAACGGTTTATTTGAAATAACTAGACATCGGATTCGAATTTAGACAAGGTTCTTTTGAGGCGTAGTGATAATGTAATTTTTAGAATTTTACTGTAATTTTTAAATAATTAAATAAGCAACTTTTTATTTGGAGTATTTTGCACCCTGTAATCAACATTGCAGGTTTCAAAATATGAGTTAATCTACCGGTATTATTATATTTTTGGGACCCTGGCACCTCGCTGGGCACGACCGTAATATTACTTCTGTCCGTAACATCTCGAACGTGAACAAAATTTTAAGCGATAATAAATATCTAATATGAGACAAACACATTAATAACCCGCGTATTCCTTGACGCCAAAGGAACTGTTACTACCTTTTCAGCTAAGTAAACTATACCCATACCCTATAACTTAGCAGCACTAGCTAATTACCCCATACCCTATAACATAAAGCAAACTAGGAACCAGGAAGTAGTCAATTACTTCACTCCAAAGTAAACACAGCCATTACCCTACTGCCACCATCAACGTGCTATCCATACACTATTCCTTTGCCATTAAGATTAGTAGCCCTATAAATACAACAGCTCAGACACGAGCTCGTTCATTCCCAGGAAAGAAGAAAATAAATAAAAACAAAATCTCATTTCCTTCAACCCATAATAACTCGAACAACTCAACAAATATATAAGAGAAAAACTGAAATATCGGGATCACAGGGGTTCGCCATTCGCTGTTGGTTAGGAGAGAAGGGGTCTTCGATGGTTTCTTGCGACGAAGGGTGAAGACCGGTGACCTCTGTCACTATGAGCAAGGATAGTGCAAGCAGAAGCTTTGTAGAAAACAATGAAAAGAAGGATGCCTTGCGTTAAAAGGAGATGAGTGTTACAAAAGCTTGCGCATGATATTATGAAGATATTGGCTGCTGTGTGAAGCTCGAATGAAAGAGAAAGTGGAGAGAAGGTGGAACTGGAAAGGAGCATAAGGGTTCGGGACCCTGACGTGGAGGAGCAGAAAATTCAAAGCATGAAGGAGAGAATAGAGCGTGTATGGGGAGATGCGTGAGTTTGCATGTGCATTTACATGCATTGTATATATTTTTAGAGTGTATTGGTGAGGTGTGAGATGGGAGGAGGGGTGAAGAACAATGTGACAGGCGTTAGGAGAAGATAAAGAAAGAAGGGGGGCACTGTACAATGTATGAGGAAGTGGACTGTAAGGTGGTAGGGGATTCAGTGTTGACATAGGCTTTAGTTTTTGATGTTCAAGGCCTAGGCCGAAAGCCCAACTAGTTAAACCAGTTTAAATACTGGAGATCTGGGTGTAGGCAAGGCGAAGGAAGGGGTCGAGACTGAGACCGAAGGCGCAACGATGATCGAGAGAACAGAGGAAGTGAACGTGAAGTCGAGGTCTATTTTTTTGGGAGCGAGTGGAAGTGTAGTGATATAGAAAGAAACACGGTGATGGGAAATCACTAGAACTAGCCAGGACGTGAAGATAAAGTAAACAAGGGTGCGGATAAATACTGAAGTTCGAACATGATCTGAACGGAGATCAAAATGGTGGCAGAGTATACCAGAATAAATTGCCTGCTCAGATCTATCGACCGACGCAAATCGTTATTTAACAGTTAACGCGCCAAAGTGAGTAAATTCACTCACTCTGATCTATTTTAAATTATTTTAATTATATTTTAATATTGGTTGAATGATGTTTGATGGTCGATTAGGTAGATTACAATTAAATGGTGTTGACTAACATCTGTGGATGGAGGAAACCAGTTGGAGGAATTCAACCGGATTCCTCATTATTTATCTGTACTGATTGGTTTATATTATTCCTATATACACTATTTGAACCCAAATGATATTTAAAACTCGTGTGGATATTGATGTTGAATGGAAATTCAACATTTGTTTTGATTAAATAAGTAAACGATATCGATTAAGAAGGTGACAACAGCCGACCATAAAACCCATCGTTTTGTTAAGGAGTTGATTGGCCGTCAGGCAAATCAACGAAGATAATTATAAAAGTTATATTTTTATAATTAAAGCGAAGTTTTAAATTATATTAGAAGTTCTATTATAAACTAGTATTTTAGAGTTCGTTTTTATAAAGTAAATAAAAACGATTGTTGAAATTTAAATAAGTCTGTAAAGTAGAAATTATCCTACAAGTAAATATTTGGATAATTATTTTAAGACAAACAATTTAGAAATATTATTAGATTAAATATATTAATCTAATGGTAAGAAGTAATTAAAATCAGTTAACGAATTTACTGATGGAATGAAGTTGATTTAAATTAACTATTTAATTGAAAAATGATTATTAGATTACATGGGTCTTCAATTTATCTAATGATAGTCACTTAACAATTAATTGATTTACGTTAATAAGACTTCTCATTAATTATCTCTTTAATTAATGAAGTTAAATGATGATTGAACTAATATAATTAGTATAAGGTGAGCAACTAATCAATTTAGATTAATGATGAAGTAAACTGTTTACTTCAACAATAATAAAGTAAATATTATTTAATTAAATAATTTTTCTTAAATGGATTTCATTTAAGAGGAAATTGAATTTATAATAAGAGGTTACTTGAATTAAGTATAATGTTTCAAATAAAAGTAAACCATCAGAAGACAAAGAATGTCAATAGATCTTGTTAAAGAAGTTATAAATAGAACTGTGGAAGGAAGTTAAAGCGAAGTGTTAATGTTTAAAATAAATAATCATAAACAACGAAGATTTCAAAGTATAAATATGGTGTTATAAAACCATATCCCAAAATAAAACAAGGAAATACGATTTAATGAATAGTACAAGTAACAAGGGATTAGAATACAGACTTGTATCTGTTCTAAGGTAAGAACGTTGTCGATCAAGGTCTGAGAGGTAAATAAAATACCCCAACTTGAATGGCTTCACTATTATCGAGGAACGATATCAGTTTGTAATGAAAAGGAATGTCAAGATTTGTATAAAGGAAATATGGTAGCATATTGCAAGTCTTAAAACTATAGCGATAAAATAACGTTGTTGACTAGGCTTAAGCGTGACTGTTATATCAAGATTAGTTATAAAGGAGAATATTACAACGTATGACAAGTTTTGAATTGTAACGATAAATTAACGCTGTTGACCAAGCTTAAACGCGATTTTTTTATATATAGCAGTACTTCCTAGGAAATGAAAACAATTTGGTTTGAAACCCACTTATTCTGGAGTAATAAGTAACGAAGGTTGTTCAAAGAAATACGAGAATGAGTTAGAAAAAGAATTGGAGAACTGTTTCAGAAAAACGATGACATCATATGATTAGAACTGAATTAAACCATTAGGATTTGGAACTAGAATTCGACGATGTCGAATGTATTAAAAGTAAATTATTTTTTAGGAATTATAATCTGATAGGATAGTTAATATTCAGGTCTAAACCAATAAATTACAGAAGGATATGTAATCATTATTAGTTATAAACTTGATATTGATTGAACAAGAAGTTGGCTTAGAACAAAGTTATAGAATGAAATGGGAATATAAAAGAGATTTCGGAAAACAAGATAACGGTATTTACTGCTTGAATAATGAAATAAGATTTTAAATAATAGAAATGATATTCACATTTTAAAGTGAATAATGTTTTAAAGCGAACACTTGGCAGATTTAAAATGTTTAAAATGAAATTGGAAATATTTTTCCAATATAGTTAGGATATATTATCCAAGTGTAGAAAATAAAGAACGTGAAAAGAAGGGAAATGTTTCGAATGTTAATAACGTATGTTTCTGGAACATGAGAGAATAAATAACTGGAAATGTTTTTCAAGAAGTGTAAAAAGGCTAAATGAGATTTGAGAAATATCTAGTAAGATATTGGAATTTGAATAATAAAATGGATTTTAAATAAAAAGTGCGAGTGATTGTATGATGTTTAGTTATACATTAGAATGGATGTTTGTTTTACTTCGATAGTTAAATAACCGACTATCGAAGTATTTTGACCATCGTTGTCGATATGGAGAGACCGGCTAGCTATATTATCCGGAAACCACTCCGTATAGGCATAAGCGCTGCGAATTAGATTTGCTGAAGATAATTGAAGACGGAGTTAAATGCAAGGGTCGTCCAGTTCTAGAATGGTGTTTTTATTTGTCCAGTCCCAGGACAACTTGTATGGACGAGTGTCTGACAGAGTATTTCCAACTGTCACACCGTTGATTTTTATGAATATACCAAGTTGGTGGGGAGAAGGTAACTTCTCTTTATTCTACACCCAGTGTGCATTTGTGTAATAAATATATGATTACGGATTTGATGATGTGGCATTCAAAGTGAATGGTGATCAGATGTTCTGAAGATAGACATAGCCTCTAGCCTCACAACCAAGAAGTAACAAAAGTAGGGCTAGGCAACATGGCTAGTTGGGTCATCCCCAAGCAGGGTGTATTGTCACTGATCTAGAGAAAATTCATATTTGTTCTTCTTTTTCGATTATGTATCTTCGGATGACGGTTGGATGGACAACAACCATGGGTGGCAATATATTCGATACACTCAAGCTAAATGTAACAACCCGGAAATGCGAGCCAATTTAAATTTTTTATTTTGGCAATTTTAGCGAATTTTGAATATTTAAAAGGAATTATTTTAAATAATAGCGACGAGAAATTTATTTTGAATAGAAATAGAACGTATATATTATATACGTCATCGTTAGAATATAAATAATTATATATAATTATAAAAGGAATTGAAAATGGCGCGGTAGTTCGATAATTCGATTTCAAACTTCAATTGAACATACCGGGTGCAAAATAAACCGGATTTTAGTGAAACCAAAAATAATGGAATCTATTTGTGAATATCTTTCCAACGAATCCGAAAAATTGAAATTTCATAGCGATATGTCCAGTTGAAAATCCTGAATAGTCGTTGTGGAATTCAGGCCCTTAAAAATGGGAATTTTGCAAATGACTTCGGATTTCGACGAAACCACTTTTGTTGAATCCGGGATGTCAAATTATTGCTAGATTCCAAATTTCATAATTTTTCGAATCAATATGTGAGCGTGGCAAAGGAAAACGCGTTTGACCAGTTTCAATTGATTTTAATCGACTGGAAATTGGCCATTTTTCCAACGGTCTCAGAATTCGACGAAACTAGTTTTGTTAGGACCGTATCGTCAGTACGAAGCTAGAAAATATTCTTCGGGAATTTTTAGAGTTCGTATGTGACCCCAGTGAATTGAAATGCATGTTCAAATTCAATATATAGAGTTATATGTTGATTTTAACGGAAACTGATCGAAACGGTCGAATCAGCTTATGGTACATATCCCATTGTGTTCGGAATGGGAGTAATTAGCTATGGACGACAGGCGGTGGGCCTCGTTTAGAGGTCGTATGAAAAAGTCAACTTTTTGTAAATTAAATAAATTAAAAAAAAACCTCTCCTCCCTTACTTACTCTCTCAGCCCCCCCCCCCCCCAATTTTAATTCGATCAACAGAAAAAATAAATAAGAAGACGACGGAGGGGCGGAGCGGCCTCCTCCATCGCCGCCGCCACCGCCCAGGGTGGCGCAGCCCACCGCGCCCCCCCCCCCCCCTCTAAACCCCCTCCTCTCGCTCCTGTCTCCTCCTCTCCTTTCCTTCTGAAACGCGACTGCGCCCCCCCAACCCCTCGAAACCTCCACCGTCGTCCACCAATCACCACCTCCCCGTCCCTGCGCCGATGAGCCACCCACCAGCACCGCGCGCAGCCTCTTCTCCCCCCTCCTCCTTCATCGAACCCGATTCCCCCTCCTCTTCCCTGCTCCTCCCACTTCCTCCGTTCTTCCCTCCTTCTTCTAATCAAACCACCCACCGACGTGCGCTAGAGCACCAACGCCCCCCTCTGCAATCGAACACTGTAACCTTCCTTGTTTCTTTTTATTTCTATTTTGTTTTGTTTTTATTTAATAAAATCAGTTTGTTTACATAGTAAAAATATAATCGTTTATATTGTAGAAGTTTAAAAATATAATCTTTTATAGTATAGGAAGTAGTAAAAATATGATTTTTATTCATGTAGAGTAATAAAGATGTGATCTTTATAGTAGTAGCAATGTAAAGATGCGATCTTTATATTTGAAAAGGCAATCTTTAAATTTGAAAATGCGAAATCTTTATATTTGAAAAGGCGAAATCTTTATATAGAGTATAGCGCGATAAAAATATAATCTCTATTATATGAGCATCGTTGTAAAAATAGAATTTTTATCTATATAGTAGCGATGTAAAAATGGAATTTTTATCTATATATTAGCGATGTAAAAATGGAATTTTTATCTATATAGTAGCGATGTAAAAATAGAATTTTTATCCATATGGAGTGATTATAAAAATATAATTTTTATACACATGGCAACAATATAAAAATGTGATTTTTATATATGTAGTGACTACGGGCAGTGAAATTGGCAAAAAGGCGAGAACAGCGATGACTTCTACATAGGAAGAGTCGAGATGATTGGATTAGCTAGTTGGTGAGAACTTCTCACTCTAAATTTCTTTTTCTAGTTATATATATATATATAAACTAGGATGCAGACGGTGCTTAGCAGCACCCGACACCCGTGTCCACAGACCATGGACGGCTTGCTTGTTTGATTGATGTGTTGTGAAAATTGTTTGTGATGTTGATGTGAAGTAGATAATGAGATATATTCATGTGTTGAAATAAATAAATTATCGTTAAAAATATAATTTTTAATGTGAAAGTGAATAAATAAATATTTATAAACAAATCGGCCGATTTGTTTATATACACTGGTTTGACTGATATTGATTGGGATGATAAATTTTACATATCGCCCAACTGCACAAATAAATATCTGTATTTGTTGATTTGAAACCCCACACGGGTGTTGGGATGATATTTGGGTACACTAATCCCAATTATTTAATTGTATGTCGATCGATTGGTCGACAGACTGTGTAAGCGTCGATTATTTATATTTGATGCTTATGCAGTTGTGTGGTGCACTTTGGATGATGGTTGATTGTTTATCGTTGCTATTATATACATGTATTGTATGGAATCCATATAATTAACGTTATATGGTGATTGATTGGGCCTCATTCCAATCCAGAAAATAATGAATATTATAAAATAAAATTCATGTGTTGAATATAAAAATGGTCATGTGTTGATGATATTTGTGTGTTGAAATTATTCATGTGTTGAGTAGAATATTTTAATAATAAAATTTACATCTTTATCATATTTAAAATTAGAATCTAATTTACGATTGGAGTCTGATTTAAAATCAAACGATAGATACCATAATTTTATAAAATATTTTACAAAACAAAAATAGTTGTGTGTTGACAGTATTCATGTGTTGAGATTGGTCGTGTGTTGAAAGAAATATAGATTCATGTGTAGAATGGAATACATATTCATTTGTTGAATAGAATAACGAATTTATTGAAATATATATATATATATATATATATATATAAAGCCATGTTGATTAGAGTTGCGCTATTTTGACGTGAACGGTATTTATATCGATTATATTCGTTTTTATAATGAATATAGAAAAGAAGTGAATTCAAAATATAACATTTCGAAAATATTATCATTTATATAGTAATGATAGGAAATATTCAATTTTGATTTGAAATTGAATATAGAGTTAAAATGGTTTTGAAAACGAATTTAAAACGATTTATATAATACGTTTTAAAAGGAAATCGACGAAATATTTATAATATATATATTATATATATAATGGCCTGAATAGAACGCGCCGCACTGCGGCAGTTCGTGAATTTCGACCATTGACTTTGAATTCACGTTGCGGGATTTCCGACCGTCGGATTCTCCTAAAACCAAAACCGTTGGGTTCGTATCGAAAAGAGCTTTCCAACGAATATTAGAAATTTGAAATCTAACGGTTGGATTTGGAATTATGTCCAGATCAAATTTTGAAAAGGTCGCTGTAAGTGCAGTTCGATGGCCGTTGATGGAAATCGACTGTACGGGCCATGATAAAATTATTAAAAATATTAATAATTTGTGTAAAATCATAATATGTGAATTGGAAAGAACTGGGATGAAAAATCCCACATTTGAAAAGATGAAAATAGATTTTTATCGAAATGAACTAGTTTTGAACTAGAATTAAAATCAATTTATTTTTGAAATAAATAGATTGAATTTGAATTGGTTTTGAAAATAACCAGAATTTCAAATATATAAAGTGGAAGTGGATCTGAATCGAAATTGTCTTTGGAATATTTCGATATTGGATTTCGTGACTATACAGATATTGTTATGGGAATTTGAAAGATATATTTTATATCGTTATTTCCAATACGATATTTGTTGGTTTCGGAATTTGATATTGAATATAAGCCGGTATATTTTTTATTCAGAGCCTTGTATTTAATATCAAATGTGATTTGGGTTTATCGTGAATCGTGTTTTATATGACATTGGTTCTTTAACCCAGTTAAAGGCAGGATGTTGATTTTTGAGAAGATTAAAACTAAGTGAAATCTCAATGAATCTTTAATTAGATTGAAATGTGAATTGATAATTTAAATTATCAAATCTGAAAGGTGATCGAGAATGGAGTACCACCAGTTTTGCTCCAAAGCGATAGTTAAATCTTTAATTAGATTTGAACGTGAAATGGTAATTGATTCTACGGATAACACCATGGTGTTAGATATGGAGTATTACCAGTTTTGCTCCATGGGATGAATAGGTTGGGATTGGGAAATAAAATAAATAATTACTTCGGTGTGATTCGTTAATCCCGACTAGTTTGAAATGATATCCAAAGGAAGATTAAAGAATAAATTTAGAAGAATTTATCTTGGATGAAATTAATGAGAACCTTTCCCAAAGAATGTGATTTTGTGAATAAAAGAATATTCTGAATTGGAATGAGGCGTTTGTTGTGTTTGTGTAACATTTGTTTATCATATACGTGGGTTATTCAGAAAGGCCGGGTTTATACCCATTCTGAATAACCGATTCGACGAGATGTCGAAGATGAAGACGGTGGTTGAAGACCGGAAGTCTTCACATCGTTTGGGTGATTACTGATGATCTCGATTGGGCTGTACACCCAAGATGCGGGAAACAGTTGGTGATCGTCCAGACGTACTTGGAGATCGATGGATATGCGAGGAAAGTGCCTCCGGTTTCGTTCAGACCCAGAACGAACTTGTAAATGGATTGTGTGTCTGACATTGGATTTTATTCTGTGTTGATTGATCTCTATTAAATATACATCTGTTTGGCGGCAGAGAATTTATTCTCTTGCTTAACGCCCTTCTCTGAGACGTACGAGCTCAGAGGTTGTATATCGATGGACATCAGTCGCATGGAGTGAATTGCCAGTGTGGCACGCGTAAGTGGCAATTGATCAAGGCTTCTGTTGAAAAGCAAAGTCTTGTGGTTGATGATCAAAGCACGGCCTGTGTGGCGTAGCTTTGTGTATAACGTGAATTTGCGAGCCTCACACCTCGGTATGAGTCAAAAACGGGATACGGACCCAAGGAGTGCACGACGTTTCTTTCTAGCTATGGTGGTGTCAGTGACCTACCAGCCCTGACATTTATATACTTTTCACCTATGTGGTTATTGGATACGAGGCGCCTTGGATATAGGTCTGTAAGGACCGCGAAACGTGTGTTCAGGAATAACTAATCCTCAAAAGTAAGAGAGGACCGGCCTTGGAGGTTCCAAAGGATCATAGTGGGGTCCTGAGGCATTTGCTAGAGTGTCTCGAATCGGAGAGGAGCTTGCCCCTTGCCTCGACTCATGACGGAAATCCAATTTCCAATACGTGTGTTGCGATTTTATTTGTAGAGCCTAGTATGGCGACATAGTGGGATGGGGCACTTATGCCGTCTATGATTAATATTTATGATTGAAATTGTTTTGACACTATACACTTATTATAGTATCAAATAATGTGTTTTTAACGTATCAACCATGCTTTGGCTGTTATAAGGTAAAAACCCTATCCTCCGGCTTGCGTTGCATTGTGTGATGGGACCTGGGTCTTATAACAGCTTCATTTTTCTTTATTTAGCATTGTGTTGTTTGTTTTATGCACTGGTATTCTTGGGAGAAAACCATTCCGTGTTATACGGCGTGGTCCCTTGATTTACCTAACTTTAAAAATAAAGATTAATAACTGTTTTAGTTCTCACACCAGTCCTATGACTGACCTGGAGTTTATTGTTTTAACCTAAACTCTGGGTGCCCCTATTTTCCGCACGGGCAGCTAGTAGTTTTGGTTTTGCAGATTTATATTCACAGGATCCTGATTTACAGCTGGAACGATGCTCGGAAAGCTCTGTATCCGTGTATTACTTTCAGTTGTGTTTTGTATTATTTTCCGCTGCTATGTAATTTATTGTAATCTGATATTTTTCAAATGTGTAATTTATTTATTCATACTCTGTATATTCTTGTATTCTGATGGAATTGTTGTAATAACAATGAAATGTTCTTCCGTCTGCGTTCCGATTTGTCTTGTCCTCAACGCAATCCGTGCTTTCCTTACCGCGGAAGTTCGGGTCGTGTCAGTTACCAATTTTCAATACAATTCACTATTTGATACAATTAGGCTAAATGGTTCAAAATTATCAAACAAATAACAAACAACACAACCATCAATCAATTAGTGGATTAATGTTTCAAATTTATAACTTTGATACATATATACAGAAAATCATGTTTTTGATGCCAATTCACAACAAATAAATCTATCTATATAAGTTTTGGTTCCAGTCCCATGACTGACCTGGAGTTTATTGTTTTAACCTAAACTCTGGGTGCCCCTATTTTCCGCACGGGCAGCTAGTAGTTTTGGTTTTGCAGATTTATATTCACAGGATCCTGATTTACAGCTGGAACGATGCTCGGAAAGCTCTGTATCCGTGTATTACTTTCAGTTGTGTTTTGTATTATTTTCTGCTGCTATGTAATTTATTGTAATCTGATATTTGTCAAATGTGTAATTTATTTATTCATACTCTGTATATTCTTGTATTCTGATGGAATTGTTGTAATAACAATGAAATGTTCTTCCGTCTGCGTTCCGATTTATCTTGTCCTCAACGCAATCCGTGCTTTCCTTACTGGGGAAGTTCGGGTCGTGTCACTAAATGAGTGGTCGGTCATGTGTGGCCGGGTTGCAAGACGTTCTTATTGAACCCAGGTGTATACGCTCTAGAGTACACTGATCGGTAGGTACTCCCATACCTTGTCTGTTGGAATCTGTTCTCCAATAAGCGCCCTACGGTTTATGATTTTATACTATATATATGTGGAGCATGAGATGCAAGCGTTCTTCTATTTGGTTATTTATTTGATTAGACATTATTATAATATCACTGAAGTTTGATATAAAAATATGTTGGGTTATAGTAAGGTAAAAACCGTCCATGTTTATGTGTGTGCTGGTCTTACTATTATCTTCTTGTTTTGAAAAGGATTTTCAAAGTTAAACAGTATGGTTAGAATTTACTCACACCAGTCCCACACCCAGAGTTTATTTTGTTTGTTTTTCCCTAAACTCTTGGGTGCCCAAATTTGTACGGGCAGACAAGTGTTTTAGGCTTTTACAGACACACTTGGAGGAGCTCAAAGAAGAAGGCTTCACCTTTAGTTATTTAGAGATTATTTCCCCTGTGATGTATATGAGTTAGACTCTGATATGGTATGTGTATACAAATTCAGATTTTGTATTTCAAAGTCATGTAATAATAAAATTTTATTCATTTCGCTGTGAGGTTCATGTTTACTCTGATTCCGATGTTCTTCTTGTTCTATTCTATTATTTTTATCTTTTCTATCTCATCCTCTTAATTCTTTCTATTAATGATCAGAATTTTCGTGCACTTTGAGTTGAATGTGTAGGATATTGGTTAGCTCAAATTGGCACGGATTTTTGGGCCGTTACAGAGGTACCTTAGAAATATTGGTCACTATGGGGCCGATGGATGATATGGTCAACATACTGACCAGATTTACGCCCCATAGCACGGGGAAACTATTGTTCAGGAATTACTAATCCTCAAACATAAGAGAGGACCGACCCTAAAGATCCATGGTGCATTTGTGGCTGATCCTGAGGCTCGGGCTAAAGAGTCTCGAATTCGGTAAGGACGATCTCCTGCCTTGGTTCGTAGATGGAATCCAATTTCCAATATGTGGCATTTCAGTTTTAATTTCAGAACAAGTATGGCGACATAGTAGCATGGGATACTATGCCATCTATGACTGATACATTTATATTTGAAGTTGATTTCTTCACTTATAGTAATAATAAAATATGAAATTTCACATACCAAGCATTTTTGGCTATTATAAGGTAAAACTCTATCCTCCGGCTTGCGTTGCATTATGTGATGGGACCTGAGTCTTATAATAGCTTCATTTTTTCTTCTTTAGCATTGCGCTGTTTGTTTATGCACTGGTATTCTTGGGGTTGAAACCCGTACCGTGTTATACGGCATGGTCCCTTGATTTACCTTACTTTAAAACCAAGTTAATAACTGTTTTTAGTTCTCACACTAGTCACATGACTGACCTGGAGTTTATTGTTTTAACCTAAACTCTGAATGCCCCTATTTTCCACACGGGCAGCTAGTGGTTGGGTTTTTGCAGATATTTCTTTTCCAGGATCCTGGTTTTACAGCTGGAGTTATATTCGAAAAGCTCTATATCCGTGTATTTCTTTCAGTTGTGTTTTGTATTATTTTCCGCTGCAATTGTAATTTGTAAATCTCTGATAGTTATCAAATGTGTATTAATTATTCATACTCTGTTATATTCTTGTACTCTGATATAAATTATTGTAATAAGCCATGAAATGTTCTTCTATTTGTGTTTCGATTCGTCTTGTTCTCAATGCAGTCCACCTTCTTGTTCAGTTTAGGCCGGCCGGGAAGTTCGGGTCGCTTCATAATGCCTCATTAAAAACCTTACTAACAAAAACCCAGTGGGAAAAATATTAGTGAAGGAAAACAATACATTATAACATATTTTTATGCGCTCCCCATTATTTATAACTCATTATTCAGTTAGTCTATTGATGTAGTCGACGCATGCCAATATTGTACATCATCTTCTGGAATGTTGATTTGGGAATTGCCTTTGAGAATAGATCCACCAGCTTTTCTTGAACTGAATTTGTTTCTCCTCTTTCTTGTTATCGTTTCATTCATGTGTGAAGAGAAATTTAGAAGAAATGTGCTTCATCCTATCACCCTTGATGTAATTCACTTGAATCTGAGTCATGCAAACTGCCTTGTCCTCTTCATAAATAATAGTTTACTGCATCAAAAGATGTTTGATACTTCTAGATCAAAATGTTGCCTCGTCAAAACCTTACTAAGAAAAACCCGATGGGAAATATCTTAGTGAAGGAAAAAGAGTACAATATACAATGTCATATTTACTACATTAAAAGTAGTATGATACTTCTGGATCAATGTAATGCCTCGTTAAAACCTTAATAAGTAAAACCCAGTAGGAAAAATCTTATATAAGGAAAAAGAGCACATTATAACTTATTTTTGTATGTTACTTTTGGGTTGATACTTCTGGATCATGACCCATGCCTCATTAAAACCTTACTAAGAAAACCCAGTGGGGAAAAACTTAGTTAAGGAAAAGAGTGCATTATAACATACTTATGGATGCTCCCCCTGATTTAATAATTTCATATGAATTTGTATTATTCTTTCAATAACTCAAATTGCTTACAAATACTTCTTAATGAAGTTTTTCTTTTAAAAACTTCATGTGCATTTCCATGCTTCAGGCATGTTCTCTTATTTAAAACGCCTTCCTTTTGTGATTTGTATGTTACTAATGTTCATTTACGAATACACTTCAAGTGCTTATAATTTTCTGTTTCAATCAGGCTTTCATATTGCAATACACATTTGATGAATAAGACAACTTTCATTACAGTAACACTAAGCAGGAAGTAATCTACTCATCTTGAAGTATATTAAGATTTTCATTACAACAATACTTAGAAGAATGTTGTAATCTATCGTCCATGTTCTTTGTATTCTTTATGATAACAAAAGTTATTTATGTTCTATAGGAACTTATATATTATAATAAGTTTGAATATTGCAACTACCACTTCAATTGATATTAAGAGTTTTATTACAACAATTCTTGAGAGCAGGAAGTGATCTACTCATCATGAGTTATTTCAAGATTTTCATCACAACAATACTTAAAAGAATGTTGTAATCTACATTTCTTGCCCTTTATCACTACCAAGATTATTTAAATTCTTCTGGAATTTTTATACTTACATCATTTATACCTTCAGGGTATTGTAAGCGTTTTAAACACTTTCACCACTTTAATCAATTCAATTATCTCTGAAAATACAATGCTCATGGCACTTAACATGTTGTTGACACTCTATGGTGATCCAGTAATTTCCGTGTGCTTTTGTTATTATATATATTTATATTTTTATCTTATGAACTACAGGTTCATATCTTATGTACTGCAGGTCCATATATCTTATTTAGGAGAATTTCATGATGGCCAGTCATGTTTCTCACTAATATGGGATTTTTAATTCATTAATGTAAGCGCTTTATCATTTATCAATTTATCATTGATTATTTCTTGTCAGTTCTATACATGATTTATTGAGATCTCAAGACTTATCATGTTTTTAACCACTTTTGACAATCATATTATAGGATTCTTTCAAAGTACCCTTAAGTGTTACTTTAAGAACACTCACCTCTTTTATTTGGCATCTTTATGACTAACTCCAAAAATATTTTGAAATGGTTTTTGTACCATATTTCAGTTATGATTTACACATTTAGATCCTTTAGGGATTCAAATCTATATTAGAGAAAGTCTGTTAGGGACAATATTGATAATTTATCCAAGTTATTTAATATTTTGCATCATTATATATGTTAGTATCAATGATCAACATGAACTTATATCCCTTTATCCTCCCCCTCAATGTTGAAAAACATTGCCACATTAAATAATAAACTATATCTGGATTATTTTTTATCCATTATCGCATTATAGCTAGCAAATACATTAGATGTATTTCAATTGTAGGAGGATAATGCTCTTATTAGTTAATAAGATGCATTCTATTGCATTGCTTATTCCCTTTCATTAATCTGATGACTTGGAGGAATTTTCTATCATTTGAATATGCAGAAGACTTCGGGTCAATCAATATTGATGTCAATTGACTTTCTGAAATATTAAATAATATATGCATAATTTATAATATGTGCTCATGACAACTTTAGGTTGTTAATTAAATATTCGCATATATATGTATATACATGCGTCCATGTATTCCATATGCAATTGATTTGCATATTCTTTCTCATTCGAATTACCTATTTTAGAACAAATTGTTCATAAGGTTTCAATCATTAATTTTTGCTTATCAAGCAATGTCAATATGAATCTTAAAGATCATATCATAATGTCAAAAACATCTAGTTTGGAACTATATCGAACTTCTGACTCAAGTAAAATATGTAAATAACTTCAAGTTGTGGTTCAAATAAAATATATAAAAAACTTCAAGTTGTTAAATTGTATTGAACTTCTAGTTCAACAATATTGAAGAACTTCTGGTTCAAATAAAATATATAAACAACTTCAAGTTGTTAAATTGTATTGAACTTCTGGTTCAAATAAAATATATAAACAAATACAATATATAAATGTAAATACATAAGCAAGATACAACCCAGTTTGAAACTTTTGAAATCTTTGGATGTATCATAGTTGATTCAGGATGGTCTAAACGATCATGTCAAAGAATCAATTTCGTTGTATTTGTGAGCTTTTGGCTCATGTTTATAAAATGAGATTCAACCATGTCAATTTTTGTAAAGTATAATTCACTTGAAATTGTACCAATTTTTTTTTTCTAAAATAAGCTTCTGGCTTTCAATTTTAGAAATAACACAAAGACATACTTTGTTATTTTCGATTATAGTTTCAATGTGATAACCATTCATTCTTATAACTTTAAAACAAAGCAGAATATGAGCTCTTCCAGGCCCTTCAATTATATTATGACATGAATCATGTAGTATTATGAGTATCACATAAAGCAAAGGATTACTACGTCCAGAGTAAAACAAGATCACATGGGTATGGTAACTATTACAATAAACCGTATAATTAAATTCAAACGCTACCAATGGGTATGGTGTAGCAAACCTAACAATTAGAATATTTAACAAAACAAGTGTATTTCAACAACAACAACATAGTATAATTAAATTGTCGATCTGCTAAAGTCAACTTAAAATTTGATGTAAGCCAAGTATATGTGAATAAATTAGATGCTACAATAGAATCATTTTCAGCTTCAGTAAGCAGTTTATTACTTAAAAGTATTTCATGATTTGCTATCCATCAATCCTAATATAGGAGCATTTTACATAAACTTGAGCATGAGCTCATTTGACATATACTGAGTTATATAAAATGATCATAGCTCAAGTTTTATATAAATGAGCATACATAGTTATGCTAGGTCCGTATAAGCTCAGCATAACTCAGCTATAAATTTTATGTTAAATTAAACCAAGCATGTTATCATCCATCTATACTATGCATATCATACAGAAGTCACGTGGTACCCCATACTCAAAATAATCATTACAATCTAAGTAATTAATGCCAATATCGATGCATATTGATAAGTACCAATGTGCAATATTTGAAAATATTAAAACTATATCGTATTGGGAAATATTAAACAATTATCGACCAAACCGAGATATGGATATTTATTATGCAAATACTACCAAGAACTGATTGCATAACAGCTAGTTTATAGACTGCAGCCTGCCATACTTAAATATTCTGCTAGACAACATACTACGTAACAGTCAGTTTACAAAACCACTGAAAATAATCTATGACTTTAGTACTTCTCCACCTTTTCGACCATTTTTTTTTTCTTTATAGAAATAAGATATGGATCTGCAAGTTTACAAAAGTGATTCCAGACAACGTATGGATGTAAGTGTCCTTACAGAAAGGAAAAAAATGTTTAAAGCTACATGTTTTAGTTGTCTAATTTAATATGGGATCCTGTGAACACAGAAAATTGTGTTTATATAGGAACCACATAATATGATGTTATCATATAACAGCATTTAATATCTATTCACATAATCAGATGTGATGTAAGTGGCTTATTATGCAAGCTTTATAATTCAATTTGACCAAATATGTTGACAATGTCTTTTGTGGCCTTAAACTATGCATTACCTATATATAAAATTTTGAAAAATCAAAAAAATTGACCAAATCAACAAATTTGCCAGACCCCTTTACAAAGGTTTCGCCATCACTAGATACTTTTATAATCATCAAATTGTTTCTTTGAATGACTAAATAAATGAATAAAAACATGAATTACCAACTAGCTGAGTACAATATGAATGATGTGTTTGGAATGTAATAAACAATGAGGTAATCTGTTTAAATCTAAAACAATAGGTACATCAACATTATTTGTTTCATTCCATACCATTAAAACCTGCTGTTAAGTCTCAAATCACATGCAAACTTCAGAACAGTCGGATTAAATTTAAATATATGCAATAGCCAAAATATTATTAAAAAAATCTGAAAAGGGACGACATACAAGCTGAGCGAGTATAATTAGCCGAATGCATATTTACGAAAAATATTTATGAAAGATAGATGTTATCACAAACTAAATGTTTTCTCAATAAGACCAATCATGGTTTCATGGCTACAATAGTTCATAGCTTTCACTCTCAGTAATAAGTGAAAGAAAAACCAAACTTTCAGCAAAGATTATATTCACAATTTATAGATTTATGGAGTATGAAGCCTGCATCTAATGCACTACCAACTGAACTAATGAACATGCATGTTATGCATTGCAAATTAAAGATATATGTGTAGCTTTCTCTATATGAATCGTTAGTCATATTCATAAGAGTATTACGCTTATTTTCAATGCATTCTCACATCTTATATTAAATGTCTGGCGCGCCATTTACCTTCTTTGACTCTTCAGGTTACGGGTTAGACAAAGTTTTTAGCTTAGATGATGTCAGCTAGATGTTAGTTTATGATGAAGACCAGATGCAGGTTTATTGTAGTTATGTTCAACATTAAAAAAAAATACTCAAAAGAAATCTAGGCTTTCTGCAAAAGCCATGGAATTTCTAAAATAAAATAAAAGGCTAAACATATGGATATAAATGAATCTCTGTAAGCAATATAGTAACTACGATATGCAGTTCAAAAACAAAAGTATAAATATAAAACTACATCAATATAGGATCTGCTCGCTTACTAAAGTGGCCCCACTAAATACATGCTACTTATCTTACATCTGTAAGTAATAATAATATCTAGAATCAAACTTAATATATAAAAGTATGAGGATCTGAAAAGAAATGTTCAAAGTTATGAGCATATTGAAGACTGTTTATGAGGGCTCTCTCTCACCTCTGTTTTTAATTTTAAATAAAGTTTCATGGAAAAGAAAAATAATAACCAGATAGAGGTTGAATCCATAGTTATATTTTAAAGTTAACTGAAATATAATATCATATATGGCATGCTAACAAAACCAGAAACATGTAGATCAAACAGATCTGTAAATTTAATCTAAAATGAAATAGGAAATTCTCAACAATATCTGTAACGACCCAGATTTTTGAACAGTTTATTTTAAATATTTAGTATGGTTTTAAATATTGAATTCATAATATAGATGGTATTTTATTGGGTTATTGTTTAAATAATCGAAATACGATTTATTTTGATAATTATCGAAATACGAGAAGTTGCAATAATTCAATTCGAAGATAAAAAAAAAACTGAACGATAATGATAACTTATTTTCGATGAGTTTCATTGTTTGAAATCAAATTAATAATTAAATCAAATTTAATTTAACCGTTAATTTAAATTGTTTCTGTTCTATACAGTTGAATTAAAATTCCAGAATCAGTCCAGTGGAGTTCAAAATAACGTCATAATTCGAGAACATCAGTCGTTACGGTTAAATAGCGGTTCAGGGTTTCGAGTTAAGGGCGACAAGATATTTTAGTTTTAATATAAATAAAATTCAAATTAAATCCTTTCAATCCTTAACAGCCGACCTAATTCTTCACTCAGCAGACCTAGAAACTGAAAATCGCGCAACCTACCTTACATCGAGCTGGAGAAAATTGTCTTCTGCCCTGGGTATCAAGGAGACAGAGATTTAATGGCGTATGTACATCTTGTCTCCCTCTCGCCTATTTATACTCGTTTCCCCTTCAGTTCATTTGCAGAAATCGAAGGCTTCAAGCCAAGTAAAATGTCGCTCCATTCCTCAAAATCCCTAAATAGAAAATTTCCCTGTTTCTAAAAGCCTCTCCCCTCCTCAAATCATCGGGACCGATTAGCTGAAGGTGCGAACCAGTTACCGAGACTCGGCGTTGAAGTACCGCAACCCCTCTAAAGCCCATCGCCATACTGAAGACCGCAAGTCCCTGTAGGTCAACATCGAGACCGAGTGCTCACGATTTAAGGTGATTCGAAGTAGATTCATTATTGTTATGGAGGTGCGCACTTGTTTTGGTCATTGCGAAGAGACTGACGCGGGTTTTCTCGAGGGTTGCGATCCATTTGCTGGGTCTGAAGTTCACCGAGAACGGGAGGATTAGGGTAGGAAGTGATGAAGGGGACGCAATTCTTTACAGTAAAGAAGAAGTCAGACTGAACATGCTTAAGGTAATTAAATTTTAAGTTAAATTTGGTTTAAAATATATATATATATAAATAAATAAAACTATTTATAACCTTACATAGTATAGATGACGAGTTTAAATCATTAGCTAATTTATGTGGACTTGAAAAATATTGTATCTCATTCGATTTAGGTCCGAATCAAACACGGGTTATCGCGCTTGGCTCGTAACATCACCGTTGATACCTTGAGATGCTTCGAATGGATTCCGAGCTCCCTACAACGTTAGCTGATCTCAAACGATTCATTTGGAATTTTAATCGGATATTCGAAAGACGAAGTGAGTAAATCTCACTCACCTTTAGAATTATTTTTATTTCATTAAAAATAATTGTCTGTTGCTTGTGTGAATATTTTCTGGTTGTTTTATATATATTAGTTATTTAGGCTATATATATATATATATATATATTGGGTTGATTGATTGGTTGGATTCCCGCAGTCTCATTAGCGGATGCCCGCAGATTCATAGCGGATGATTACCCTATACGCCCCACGCTATGATTAGTGGATGACCTTCTATACCGCGATATTCTGCCACGAAGCAGAATGGGTATTATTTATGTGCTAACATCTGTGGATGCAAGAAAACAGGTTGGAGGAATCCGACTGGATTCCTCAAAAAAAAAAATATTATCTGTTGTGTTGTTTGTTGTTTGCTTGATTTCATGTATTAATATATGACGTGTTAAAAATCAAATGATTGAAAAAAATGGAGTGATTTGATTGCTTTAAATATCACTGGGCCAAGTGTTAAATTATTAAAATATCATGAGAAAGATATTTGAGGTTTAAAGGAAAATTCTATTTTTCCCAAATAGAATTTGAAATTTCAAGTAGAATTTGAAAATATAGAATTTCAAATGGAATGTTGAAATAAGAATTTCAAAATAGAATTTTGAAATGAAATTTCAAAATAGAACTTGAAAATAGAATTTTTAAGTGAAAATTTAAATAGAGTTTAAATATTTGAAAGGAGTTGGAATATTTGAAATTCAGAAGAAAATTTAAATAAGGTTTGAAATGGGATTTTAATTATGTAAATAAAATTTGAGTATAACATTTGAATTTTTAAAGGAGTTTGAATATTTGAATTTTAAGAAGAGATTGAATATTAGAAATTCAAATAAGAAGTTCAAATAAAATTTGAATAGACGAAATTAGAAGGGGAAAATAGAATTTGAATTTCAAGAAATTAAAATAAAATTTGAATTCAAAGGAATTCGAATAAGAAAATTCAAATAGAGATTTGAAATGTAGAATTTCAAAATAGAATTTGGAATATAGAATTTCAAAGAAGAATTGAATAGAATTTGAAATATAGTATTTCAAAGAAGAATTCAAATGTGAAATTTGAATAGAGATTTGAATGGAATTTAAATATGAAATTTGAATAGAGGTTTGAAATAGAAATTCGAGTATTGAATTTGAACATGGAATTGAATACAGAAATTCAAGTAGAAATTTGAATATGAGATTTCAAAATAGAATTTGAAATAAACTTTGAAAATAGGATTTCAAAGTAGAATTGGAAATAGAATTTCAAACAGGATTTCAAAATAGGGAATCCAAAGGGTTTTGAAAGGGAATTTGAATTCAAGAGAATTCAAATGGGTTTGAATAAAGAAATTCCAATGGGATTTAAATATGAGATTTCAAATAGAAATTTAAATGAAGTTTAAATGTTTAAAATCCAAATATGATTTTCAAATATAACCATTCAAAAGGGATTTGATTATAGAATTTAAAGTGGAATTTAATTCAAAGGAATTCAAATAGAATTTGAATTCAAAGGAATTCAAATGGATTTGAAGAAAGGGAGTTCAAATGAAATTCAAATATAGAATTTGAAAATAGTGGAGTTTAAACATAGAATTTGAATAAGAGGAATTCAAATGGGATTTAAACTGTGGGATTTGAATAGGGAATCCAAATGGAATATGGAATTTGAATATAGAATTCAAATAGAAAATTCAACGGGGATTTGAATATAGAAATTCAAATGGAGTTTTGAATATATAAAATTCAAAGGAAATGCAAATATAGAGTTTGAACGTAGTAATTCAAATGGGATTGGAATAAAGGCAATTCGAAAATAGAAATTCAAATAGAATTTGAAAAATAGAAGTGAATTGAGATTTGAATATAGAATTTCAAACAGAAGTGGAATAGATCGGAAGTGCTATGTTGATTCGGGAGAAATTGATTTGATATATATTGAAATCGAGTTAAATTTATTTTAAACGAAGTTAAGAAGTTTATATATAAATATAATTAAAACGAACTCGCCGCAGCGCTGCAGTTCGTAAAATAGCGATTCGAACTTCAATCGAGTATACAGGACTCAATTGAAGTCGGATTTCTTTGAAACAAGAAACGTCAGGACCGATTTGATAATAGTTTTCTAATGAAGGAGAAAAATCTGAATTTCGTCGTATAGATTTTGAGTTATGTCAAAATCAAATTTTCAGAAAAACAGCGCCAGAACCATTATAAAACCATAACGGTTTATTTAATTAAATTAAAGGATTTTAAGCAAATAAAAATCGAAATTTCTATTTAGAAAAATCCAGATTTGAGTTATAAAACATATGTGAACTCCAGTGGAGTAATGAGTTGATTTCTGAAACAGAAATCAGATTTTTGACTTTGAATAGAACTAACTAATTCGAATAGTAATTAGTTAATGAGATTTCGAATGGATATTGGGCTTTGAATAAGTGAATTCGATTTGAGAATTTATATTCGAAATAGAAAAGGAAACTAGAATTGAAATCGAAATTCAATTTGGTTATGAACAAGTTAAACATTTTGTTTGAACATGTTATGTTCAATAAAGAAGTGAAATAGGCAAAAGGGCTAATTAAAGAATAATTGAGCGAAACTGAATTCAAACGATTCAAAATTGAATTCAAACGAATGGATTGAGTTGAATTGGATTGGAAACAGGTGAACAGGTGTTAAACAGATATGGGATGGAATATATGAAGATTTAAATTTATGTGCTCGACAAAAAGGTACATGTTTAATTCATATATGAGATTTATGCGCCGTATCGGCAAGCCGCTTGGCTTTTCCTTTTTCTTTTTGATTGAGGAAGATACCGGGAAGCTATTTGAAATTTCCCGATGCTCCCGATACAGGGGAGGTTATGGCGAATTTTTCCGGGAATTTAAGGAGTTAGAATATTTTTAAGAAATTTGACAATTAGAAATCTATATATCGATATATATAGAATCCGATAAGGAAATGAAATCAAGAATAGCGTAAAGGGCCAAGATGATTATTGAAAATATTTGGTTAACAAATATTGATAAGAGAATATAGAAGAGATTTAATTAATGAAATATTAATTAAAGAGCCCAGTGATTTGTTTGATATGTTGATTGAACACTTGTTTTTATTCGATAGTTAAATCACAGACTATCGAAGTTTTTGACCATCGTTGTCAATATGGAGAGACCGGTTGGATTATTATCCGAAGAACCACTCCGTATCGGCATAAGCGTTGCGAACCAAGTATGCTGAATATATTGAAGATGGAGTAAAGTGCAAGGGCTTTTCTATTTATAGAAATAGTGCCTTCGGTGTCGTTCAATCCCAGAACGAACGTAAATGGACGAATGTCTGACAGAGTATTTCCAATGATCAAATGGGTTGGTCTGTATGAATGTATATGGTTGCAACGGATTTATCCCTTAGCATAATATCCAGAATATTCGTGCAAACTCAACTAGTGATTAACGGATCTGACAATGTGGCATTCAAAGTGATTGTGTTATCAAGGAATGGTAAGTATGCGTAGCCTCAGGCCTCAACAACCGGGAAAGGACAAAAATCGGGCAGGCAGCATGGCTATGTGGGTCGCACCCATTAGGGTGTATAATCACCTATCTGGAGAAATTCCTTTTGTTTCTAAATCTATCGATTCTGCCCATTCGGGAAACGGTGGTTTGAGTCCAGCCGTTGGTGATATACATTCGATACACTCAAGCGAAATGAGTGGTCGGTCATGTGTGGGCCGGGTTGCAAGATGTTCTTGTTGAACCCAGGTGTATTCGCCTCTAGAGATGCACTGTCGGAAGGTGGTCCCATACCTTGTCATGTTGGAAATCCAATCTCCAATAAGCGCCATGCGGTTTTTGATTTATAATATATATGTGGAGCGTGAGATGCAAGCGTTCTGCTATTTGGTTATTTACTTGATGTAGACATTATTATAATATCATTGGATTTTCGTATCAAAGTGTTTGGGTTATAGTAAGGTAAAAACCGTCCATGTTTGTGTGGGCTGGTCTTACTATTATCTTTTCTTTTGAAAAGGGGTTTGAAAGTTAAACAAGTGGTTGGAGTTTACTCACACCAGTCCCATGACTGACCCAGAGTTTATTTTGTTTTTGTTTTCCCTAAACTCTTGGGTGCCCAAATTTGTACGGGCAGTCAAGTGTTTCAGGCTTTTACAGATACACTTGGAGGAGCTTGAAGCTGGAGGCTTCAATGTTAGCTATTTAGAGTTACTTCCGCTGAATCAAAAGTTATGTGTACTCTGATGATGGTATGTATATATGTACAAAACAGATTTGTATTTCGAAGCTTATGTTATATAATATATTTTATTCGTTCCGCTGTGAGTTGTGGTCTTCGTTTTTCTCCTATTCTAATATTTCTTTCTTCCTATTTCTCATCTTCTAACTTCTTTCTAATAATGAGTCGTATTTCTGTGTTATTTGGGTTGGACGTGTGGTGTATTTAGTCAACTCAGATAGCTCGGATTTGCGGGTCGTTACAGGTGGTATCAGAGCTTAGGTTGAGCGAATACCTAGGCTTTGGTGGAATGTGCTCATTAGAGATAGGGTCAGTAGTACCCTAGAATGAGTTGAGCGTATATATACGAGAGAGCGTATTTGTAAATTTATATAAAAGTTGTTTTATATTGTGTTGGCTAGTCTGTTGAGTGGTTTATGAATTCTGGTCGAATCGTGGGACGCCATGAAGTCGATAGGAATTTCTAAACACTTGGACAGAAGAATCGACATAATATTGTTTTAAAGAGGGTAAATGAAATAATTTTACTCAAGATTCTATTTTGATATAGAAGGATAATTTTCTAGAATTATTATATGGATGTGTTGATTGTTAGGATTATAATCAAATGAGATTATAAATTTAGAATGGTTATTTATAACCAGAATAAAATTTGTATATGAATGAAAAATATACAAATGAGATGAATTAGAATTAAATTCAAACCAGAGTTAAGAATTCAAAATCCTGGGAAGTTGAAAAATATTTTTCAAAGTATATTAAAATAATATAGATTTGTTTTAAAAGATTTGAAAGAAAATCATGGATTTTGAAATAGATAAAGCACTGAACTCACTTCAGTGGCTGGGAAATAATTCTGATGATGATTGCAACATCCTCAGTGTTCATTTCCGAGTTTCGAAGTGATGGATTGCTACCTTAGAAAATTTTTGATGGAAATTTGTTTGAAAGAAAACAAGTGGGTTGAAAATTCAAATGTTTTGAATTTGAAATGGAAATAAATATACATGTATATATTTATGGGATTTCAAAAGAATTTGAAATGAAAATCCTGGGAATTGAATTCTGGAATTTAAATTTAACTTAAGCAAGTTAAATGAGTTGAAGTAAATCAATTGACTAAAATCAATTTGAATAGGTTTAATGGAATATAGATTGGATATAAATGGATTGATCATAGATCATTCGAATTTAATGTGTGAAGACCAAAAGTTTTGGTTGGAGCTAATTTGTTGAAATATGAGGAGTTGAGTTTCAACATAAGTGAGGAGTTTGAAAAGTAATGGATTTGTACCCTTTTTCCTACCTTAGCAATTTCGAGGACGAAATTATTTTAAGGGGGGAAGAATGTAACGACCCAGATTTTTGAACAGTTTATTTTAAATATTTAGTATGGTTTTAAATATTGAATTCATAATATAGATGGTATTTTATTGGGTTATTGTTTAAATAATCGAAATACGATTTATTTTGATAATTATCGAAATACGAGAAGTTGCAATAATTCAATTCGAAGATAAAAAAAACTGAACGATAATGATAACTTATTTTCGATGAGTTTCATTGTTTGAAATCAAATTAATAATTAAATCAAATTTAATTTAACCGTTAATTTAAATTGTTTCTGTTCTATACAGTTGAATTAAAATTCCAGAATCAGTCCAGTGGAGTTCAAAATAACGTCATAATTCGAGAACATCAGTCGTTACGGTTAAATAGCGGTTCAGGGTTTCGAGTTAAGGGCGACAAGATATTTTAGTTTTAATATAAATAAAATTCAAATTAAATCCTTTCAATCCTTAACAGCCGACCTAATTCTTCACTCAGCAGACCTAGAAACTGAAAATCGCGCAACCTACCTTACATCGAGCTGGAGAAAATTGTCTTCTGCCCTGGGTATCAAGGAGACAGAGATTTAATGGCGTATGTACATCTTGTCTCCCTCTCGCCTATTTATACTCGTTTCCCCTTCAGTTCATTTGCAGAAATCGAAGGCTTCAAGCCAAGTAAAATGTCGCTCCATTCCTCAAAATCCCTAAATAGAAAATTTCCCTATTTCTAAAAGCCTCTCCCCTCCTCAAATCATCGGGACCGATTAGCTGAAGGTGCGAACCAGTTACCGAGACTCGGCGTTGAAGTACCGCAACCCCTCTAAAGCCCATCGCCATACTGAAGACCGCAAGTCCCTGTAGGTCAACATCGAGACCGAGCGCTCGTGATTTAAGGTGATTCGAAGTAGATTCATTATTGTTATGGAGGTGTGCACTTGTTTTGGTCATTGCGAAGAGACTAACGCTGGTTTTCTCGAGGGTTGCGATCCATTTGCTGGGTCTGAAGTTCACCGAGAACGGGAGGATTAGGGTAGGAAGTGATGAAGGGGACGCAATTCTTTACAGTAAAGAAGAAGTCAGACTGAACATGCTTAAGGTAATTAAATTTTAAGTTAAATTTGGTTTAAAAAATATATATATATATATATATAAATAAAACTATTTATAACCTTACATAGTATAGATGACGAGTTTAAATCATTAGCTAATTTATGTGGACTTGAAAAATATTGTATCTCATTCGATTTAGGTCCGAATCAAACACGGGTTATCGCGCTTGGCTCGTAACATCACCGTTGATACCTTGAGATGCTTCGAATGGATTCCGAGCTCCCTACAACGTTAGCTGATCTCAAACGATTCATTTGGAATTTTAATCGGATATTCGAAAGACGAAGTGAGTAAATCTCACTCACCTTTAGAATTATTTTTATTTCATTAAAAATAATTGTCTGTTGCTTGTGTGAATATTTTCTGGTTGTTTTATATATATTAGTTATTTAGGCTATATATATATATATTGGGTTGATTGATTGGTTGGATTCCCGCAGTCTCATTAGCGGATGCCCGCAGTTTCATAGCGGATGATTACCCTATACGCCCCATGCTATGATTAGTGGATGACCTTCTATACCGCGATATTCTGCCACGAAGCAGAATGGGTATTATTTATGTGCTAACATCTGTGGATGCAGGAAAACAGGTTGGAGGAATCCGACTGGATTCCTCAAAAAAAAATATTATCTGTTGTGTTGTTTGTTGTTTGCTTGATTTCATGTATTAATATATGACGTGTTAAAAATCAAATGATTGAAAAAAATGGAGTGATTTGATTGCTTTAAATATCACTGGGCCAAGTGTTAAATTATTAAAATATCATGAGAAAGATATTTGAGGTTTAAAGGAAAATTCTATTTTTCCCAAATAGAATTTGAAATTTCAAGTAGAATTTGAAAATATAGAATTTCAAATGGAATGTTGAAATAAGAATTTCAAAATAGAATTTTGAAATGAAATTTCAAAATAGAACTTGAAAATAGAATTTTTAAGTGAAAATTTAAATAGAGTTTAAATATTTGAAAGGAGTTGGAATATTTGAAATTCAGAAGAAAATTTAAATAAGGTTTGAAATGGGATTTTAATTATGTAAATAAAATTTGAGTATAACATTTGAATTTTTAAAGGAGTTTGAATATTTGAATTTTAAGAAGAGATTGAATATTAGAAATTCAAATAAGAAGTTCAAATAAAATTTGAATAGACGAAATTAGAAGGGGAAAATAGAATTTGAATTTCAAGAAATTAAAATAAAATTTGAATTCAAAGGAATTCGAATAAGAAAATTCAAATAGAGATTTGAAATGTAGAATTTCAAAATAGAATTTGGAATATAGAATTTCAAAGAAGAATTGAATAGAATTTGAAATATAGTATTTCAAAGAAGAATTCAAATGTGAAATTTGAATAGAGATTTGAATGGAATTTAAATATGAAATTTGAATAGAGGTTTGAAATAGAAATTCGAGTATTGAATTTGAACATGGAATTGAATACAGAAATTCAAGTAGAAATTTGAATATGAGATTTCAAAATAGAATTTGAAATAAACTTTGAAAATAGGATTTCAAAGTAGAATTGGAAATAGAATTTCAAACAGGATTTCAAAATAGGGAATCCAAAGGGTTTTGAAAGGGAATTTGAATTCAAGAGAATTCAAATAGGTTTGAATAAAGAAATTCCAATGGGATTTAAATATGAGATTTCAAATAGAAATTTAAATGAAGTTTAAATGTTTAAAATCCAAATATGATTTTCAAATATAACCATTCAAAAGGGATTTGATTATAGAATTTAAAGTGGAATTTAATTCAAAGGAATTCAAATAGAATTTGAATTCAAAGGAATTCAAATGGATTTGAAGAAAGGGAGTTCAAATGAAATTCAAATATAGAATTTGAAAATAGTGGAGTTTAAACATAGAATTTGAATAAGAGGAATTCAAATGGGATTTAAACTGTGGGATTTGAATAGGGAATCCAAATGGAATATGGAATTTGAATATAGAATTCAAATAGAAAATTCAACGGGGATTTGAATATAGAAATTCAAATGGAGTTTTGAATATATAAAATTCAAAGGAAATGCAAATATAGAGTTTGAACGTAGTAATTCAAATGGGATTGGAATAAAGGCAATTCGAAAATAGAAATTCAAATAGAATTTGAAAAATAGAAGTGAATTGAGATTTGAATATAGAATTTCAAACAGAAGTGGAATAGATCGGAAGTGCTATGTTGATTCGGGAGAAATTGATTTGATATATATTGAAATCGAGTTAAATTTATTTTAAACGAAGTTAAGAAGTTTATATATAAATATAATTAAAACGAACTCGCCGCAGCGCTGCAGTTCGTAAAATAGCGATTCGAACTTCAATCGAGTATACAGGACTCAATTGAAGTCGGATTTCTTTGAAACAAGAAACGTCAGGACCGATTTGATAATAGTTTTCTAATGAAGGAGAAAAATCTGAATTTCGTCGTATAGATTTTGAGTTATGTCAAAATCAAATTTTCAGAAAAACAGCGCCAGAACCATTATAAAACCATAACGGTTTATTTAATTAAATTAAAGGATTTTAAGCAAATAAAAATCGAAATTTCTATTTAGAAAAATCCAGATTTGAGTTATAAAACATATGTGAACTCCAGTGGAGTAATGAGTTGATTTCTGAAACAGAAATCAGATTTTTGACTTTGAATAGAACTAACTAATTCGAATAGTAATTAGTTAATGAGATTTCGAATGGATATTGGGCTTTGAATAAGTGAATTCGATTTGAGAATTTATATTCGAAATAGAAAAGGAAACTAGAATTGAAATCGAAATTCAATTTGGTTATGAACAAGTTAAACATTTTGTTTGAACATGTTATGTTCAATAAAGAAGTGAAATAGGCAAAAGGGCTAATTAAAGAATAATTGAGCGAAACTGAATTCAAACGATTCAAAATTGAATTCAAACGAATGGATTGAGTTGAATTGGATTGGAAACAGGTGAACAGGTGTTAAACAGATATGGGATGGAATATATGAAGATTTAAATTTATGTGCTCGACAAAAAGGTACATGTTTAATTCATATATGAGATTTATGCGCCGTATCGGCAAGCCGCTTGGCTTTTCCTTTTTCTTTTTGATTGAGGAAGATACCGGGAAGCTATTTGAAATTTCCCGATGCTCCCGATACAGGGGAGGTTATGGCGAATTTTTCCGGGAATTTAAGGAGTTAGAATATTTTTAAGAAATTTGACAATTAGAAATCTATATATCGATATATATAGAATCCGATAAGGAAATGAAATCAAGAATAGCGTAAAGGGCCAAGATGATTATTGAAAATATTTGGTTAACAAATATTGATAAGAGAATATAGAAGAGATTTAATTAATGAAATATTAATTAAAGAGCCCAGTGATTTGTTTGATATGTTGATTGAACACTTGTTTTTATTCGATAGTTAAATCACAGACTATCGAAGTTTTTGACCATCGTTGTCAATATGGAGAGACCGGTTGGATTATTATCCAAAGAACCACTCCGTATCGGCATAAGCGTTGCGAACCAAGTATGCTGAATATATTGAAGACGGAGTAAAGTGCAAGGGCTTTTCTATTTATAGAAATAGTGCCTTCGGTGTCGTTCAATCCCAGAACGAACGTAAATGGACGAATGTCTGACAGAGTATTTCCAATGATCAAATGGGTTGGTCTGTATGAATGTATATGGTTGCAACGGATTTATCCCTTAGCATAATATCCAGAATATTCGTGCAAACTCAACTAGTGATTAACGGATCTGACAATGTGGCATTCAAAGTGATTGTGTTATCAAGGAATGGTAAGTATGCGTAGCCTCAGGCCTCAACAACCGGGAAAGGACAAAAATCGGGCAGGCAGCATGGCTATGTGGGTCGCACCCATTAGGGTGTATAATCACCTATCTGGAGAAATTCCTTTTGTTTCTAAATCTATCGATTCTGCCCATTCGGGAAACGGTGGTTTGAGTCCAACCGTTGGTGATATACATTCGATACACTCAAGCGAAATGAGTGGTCGGTCATGTGTGGGCCGGGTTGCAAGATGTTCTTGTTGAACCCAGGTGTATTCGCCTCTAGAGATGCACTGTCGGAAGGTGGTCCCATACCTTGTCATGTTGGAAATCCAATCTCCAATAAGCGCCATGCGGTTTTTGATTTATAATATATATGTGGAGCGTGAGATGCAAGCGTTCTGCCATTTGGTTATTTACTTGATGTAGACATTATTATAATATCATTGGATTTTCGTATCAAAGTGTTTGGGTTATAGTAAGGTAAAAACCGTCCATGTTTGTGTGGGCTGGTCTTACTATTATCTTTTCTTTTGAAAAGGGGTTTGAAAGTTAAACAAGTGGTTGGAGTTTACTCACACCAGTCCCATGACTGACCCAGAGTTTATTTTGTTTTTGTTTTCCCTAAACTCTTGGGTGCCCAAATTTGTACGGGCAGTCAAGTGTTTCAGGCTTTTACAGATACACTTGGAGGAGCTTGAAGCTGGAGGCTTCAATGTTAGTTATTTAGAGTTACTTCCGCTGAATCAAAAGTTATGTGTACTCTGATGATGGTATGTATATATGTACAAAACAGATTTGTATTTCGAAGCTTATGTTATATAATATATTTTATTCGTTCCGCTGTGAGTTGTGGTCTTCGTTTTTCTCCTATTCTAATATTTCTTTCTTCCTATTTCTCATCTTCTAACTTCTTTCTAATAATGAGTCGTATTTCTGTGTTATTTGGGTTGGACGTGTGGTGTATTTAGTCAACTCAGATAGCTCGGATTTGCGGGTCGTTACAATATCAAAGGAAGCATACCTGAATTTCTAATGAAGAAGAGAGAAAAAATTCAGCTTGATCTTCCAAACTAACACAAACCTTAGATCTGATCTGTATTGAGAGCTTCGTGCTAATAACGTATTATAAAACGAATATAGAACAGAAGAAACAAGAGAGAAAGGACATTTATATTCATTCATATGTGTGTGTTTATTTCTATTACATTGGCTTCTTTATATATAGACTTTGGAGCTGATGTTTAACTTATTACCATGATGTGGGACTAAACGGAAAACTAATAAAAGCATATTCACTCTTATATATATTACAACAAAAACAACTTATTTAAATTCTTTTATCAATTTTTTAAACATATTTAAAGAAGTTAAAATATTTATAAATAATTATAAACAATATTTGAATGTTAAATTTTCTATATGTCACAAAAGCATTGTTTTCCACTTATTTTAGCCAACCATGTAAATTTTTACAATTTTATAACTTCATAAAATTTGCATCAACTTGTTTAAAATATTCCTAACCTCTTTCAACATTAATGCACTCATGTTGTATACAAAATTTTATATTTTCCAAAACAAGTTATGTATTTTTCATTTTTATCTTCAAATCTTAAATTTTGAGTTCTTATTTATTTTAACTACAATCCTTTGTTAAAATAAACATCACACTTCATTTAAATTATTTTAGTCATGCCTAAATATTGCTTTTAGCCAATATTTACATTTTGTTGTCTTATTCTAACTCAACAAGTTAAAATTTCCAATTTACATCAATAGTTCATTGTTTTTCACTCAATTCGAGATTTAAACACATAAGTGCACTCAAATCTCTTAAATATGTATAATTTACACTATAAGGTTCCACATAACACCATTTCGTGTTTGTTTAGATTTTATTCTACAACTCAACTTCAAAATTCATTTATTTAGAATTGCCCAACTATTCTTATCTAATTCTCTACATTTATCACAAAATTATTTCTAAGCTTCTTAAATTTCCAAACTATGATTTTACAATATAAAATATCCTTATTACAACTATTTTCATTATTTTATTTTAATAACCAGAAAAGTAGCAATGTATTGATTACTAATTATTACGTTTAATAAATTTTTCGAACACAATTTATAAGATTTCAACGTTTCATTGTTATCATCTTAAATTTGTTTTTGTTTTTTGAAAGTTAAGCGCAAAATTTTATTACTCTTATGAAATTTACAATATAAACATCCACTCCGCTAATTATAAACAACCCCATATCTACGATCTACATATACCAAATATCCATAAAAGCGCACACAGTATTCACATATCCAGTTAAATCCCTCACTATGTAACCATATCCAGAACATCACCCACTATTTACTCAATATCCTAAATCAGTACTCACATAAATCTCCATGCTTCTGAACATCCTTCTTCACAAAACAGTAGTGCCACTCAAACAACACTATTTGCCTCAGAAAGCAGCTTCAATCTCTTAATCAACAGCTTCCACACTGAACAGTAGCATTAACAAGCTTAAATGGCTACAAGAACTATAGCCGTATTATAAACATCCAACTCACCATACCAAAACTCATGTACATGACACTAAACCAGAAAAATCAAAAAAGAGTAAGATAAAAGCTCCTAATCAAAACAACCAAAGAAGCTCACAGCTCATGTCTTACCACCAAAAAAGACCCATATAGCTCATAATCAAGAAAAAAAGGGTCGAATAATGGGCCTGGATTGCTTCTTGTATGCCTCTTATTTGATTTCAATTTATTACTTAAAGGCAAAACATCCTTCTGGCTATACTCTATACCTTCATCCAAATTAGCCCAGAATTTACCCTTCAATTTGTTACTCTTGGACATAGACGAGGGTATAGAGCTTATAGGGACTGCAGAAGATAAAGAAGTATTCACATGTGGGAATTTCAAGCCTGCACCAGTTACATTTGGAGGTAGTAGCTGTATGTGAGAAGGTGGCTTCAAATGAGCATATGAAGAGAATTGTTTTTGAGTAGATTTTGAACTAGAAAAGAAAGAACTATTACTAGCAGCAGATAGTGATTTGAAGCTAAATGTAGGCGAGTAGGACAACAAAGCATATGTAGAAGAACTAAAGCTGACAGTATTGCTAAAACTAGATGATAATGCAGCAACAGTAAATGAATTATTAATAGGGTGTGTATGCTCACCCATCTTATTTGATTGCAAAGATAAATTTTCGTCATCAAACAAGTTTCTTAAACCAAAATCCAGTCCATCAATGCCTCCATTGTTACCCTCGTTCATCGTATCACTATCATCAATCACTCCCTTACTATTTTCATGAGCCCCAACAGATTCAGAACAATTTTTGTTACTAGTTCCTAAACATGTATCCTTGATCCCATTGCCAGCTTGAGTATCCCCATATGAATTTCCTTTACCATTAACATTAGCTTGTGCATTTGGCACAGTCTCCTTAGCTAAATTTGCTTCCATGTTGTTATCGGTATTCTTGTTATTATCAATATTACCATTATTAACCTCAGAAACTAAAACATCAAACGGATTAGTGTTAGCACCTACAACATTATTAGTGTCAGCATGATTCCCCTTACTATTCAAATCTCCTTTCTTCCTCCAAAACTTCTTAGATTTAGAATTAAATGTATTCCAATCATTGTGTTTATCTTACGGAAAAACCTTTTTGTTGTACTGACCACCTACTACATTAATTCTACCATGTAGCTCCTTGCTATTATTTACTACATACTCTTCATCAACCATTTTAGATTTGGAAATAAATTCACAATTACAAGTTTCATAGCCAAATAACTTGCATACTGTACATATATGAGGCCGCCAATCATATGTTGTTGAACTGTAGGGAAATTATTACCTAAACCATCTACAATAATTTGCTCTGGTAAGTCAAAATCCAAAGAAATCTCAATCAAAGCCTTAGCATAATGAAATCGATACAACTTTTCTGTACTTGTATCAAAACTGATTAATCTCCCAATATGGCATGTTAACCAATTAATGCCTAAAAGTGTCCATAGTAAAATATGTATTCTACAAAAATGAGCCCACATAGGAACTTTTTTAATCTGTGATTGAGCATGTCCAATTGTAGGATCCTAACCAGTAATAATGAACATATGTCCTTTAATAAACCTAGGATCTGATTTGAGGATTTTAGATTTGTCCAAATTCATTTGAAAATTTAAAGTAAAAGCGAACACCATCTGACTTAATATCCAACTCTCCTTCTAATTTCTAAAATCTAAGTAAATTTTTTACCACTGTAGGATAAGACAGAGAGTCGTCCAAAAAAAATCCTACCGGTTGATTGCTCCAAAACTTCATACCTTCGTTCTTGATCATATTTAGCATCTTTTGTTACACTCCATTTCTCGGAATATCAAAATGCAAAGGTTCGTAAACACCAGCGTTCCTTGGACGTGAATTAAAAAGTGAAGCATATTCCATTTTCGTAAAAGAGCAGAAAGATGCTTACAAGCATTAGGATTTGCAGGAAATTTGGATCAAAAAGGAGGATTTCTTGGTTCTGGAAATGATGTTTTAGCTCCAAGATTTGCATCAGAAGGTTTATCAGAGGAGGAATTAACACCAAAGGGTGGTGGATCAGGGAGAATAGGTGGAGAAGTGCGAGAATGGAGGGGAGGAAATGTGGCGTCAAAGGCGGCGGAGGTGGAAGGAGACGAAGAAGTTCTCGCAGTCGCAATTAACAAAATTTATTTTCTCTTATTGGTTCTCTCCAAGATGATAATCTTAAAATTGTTAATCAAACACAAGTTGGAATAAATTTTCCCTATCACATAATTGGAATTCAATTTATTCCAATACACATAGTTTTTAAGAAAATACCATTTTTTTATATGCCATCTTACTAAATTATACAACCATGGCTTTTAAATTTGTAATATGTTCTTCCATATAGTTTAAATTCCAAAACAGGTTACAAATAGTCTACCCCGGGTTCTCCAAAAACTCGGGTTGTTAAAAACTTGTTTGTAAGTCAATAATAATGTGTTTAAACTAGGGGTAGGCATAAACTGCACCGCAATGTGGAAACCGCCCAGACCATACCACAAATACGGTGCGGAAAACCGAACCAAATTCTCTCTCTAAAGCGAATACCTCAAACCGAACCGACTCGCATTATACGGTTTGGTTGCGGTTTGAACTGTTGACCCAACTGCATTAAACCGGACCGAACCGCATGCCTACATTGGTAGTGTTATGATAAAATTTTAACTAATTCCTATGTACTTGTTTTATTTTTACAATATATTTTCTATTTTCAGCGTATGTTATTGTTATATTAATAATAATCGTTATCTCAAACGAAAATATTATAGTTTCAGTATATTAGTTTCCATATCATTTTTTTGGATAATAACCTGTGTTTTAAACTTTAAGTGATACAATATCATACAATCATAAATTGATTATTGATAGAAGTAATTTTTGTATTTCATATTTAATACGGCAACCAGACCGAACCAAAACCGAACTGTATTACACCAAACCCAAACCAAAACCGAACCCTTTGAATGGTTAATATAGTGGCTTGTATTTTTGATCAACCGTTTGATGCGGTGCAGAAGCGGTTTGGACTCCGAACCACACCAGACCGAACCGCGCCCACCCCTAGTTTAAACAAGACCGACCCTAATTAAAAGTGAAATAGGAAAATGAGCTAACTAGAGTATAAATTAGCGAATTGAATAGAGTTGAATGCAAATGTTTGATTGATTTGAATAAATAAAAATTGGAAATGGATGAATGTATGTTAAACAAGTATGGAATGAAGTGAGTAAAGAAAATAGGTTGAATGATTGACAAAGATGTATGTATTTAAATTGAATATGATATTTTATGAGCCTATTTGGCAAGTCGATTTGCAGATGTACCGATTGAGCCGTACAAAGGAGACACTGGCGAAATTTACCAAAAATTTAAGAAGATAGACAAATTTAAGAAAGTTTGATAATTAGAAATCGACTTATCAATTATATATGGAATTTAATAATAGAATAAACTTATAATGGAATTTTCTAAGTAAAAAAGGGAATTTATAAAATTAAATCTTGAGAGGTTGGAAGGAGAAATGTATACATGTTTAAAAGTGAATAATTAGTAGTAAATTAGGTAGTTGTAACGATGTTTTACACAATATCTATTTTAACCCAAGTAAGTGTGATTTTGGAAATATAATAATGAATATTTCCTAAGTATAGAAAATAAATAGTTTTGTGGAAGAGATAAGTAACTGAAAATGTTTTCCAACTAAATAGAAGATATTTTCTAAATATAGAAAATAAAGAATGTATAATATGGAAATGTTATCCAAGTGTAGTGAGAATCCTAGAAGGATTGAAATATCTCGGCAAGGAAATCGAGAATGAATACTGGGAGAATTTAATTAATGAAATATTAATTAAAGGGTTCAGTGATTGTTTGGTGCTAATCAATAGTATTCCCTTTGGGAATAGGATCTTTCAATGAATGTTTGTTCCTTCGATAGTTAAATAACATATTATCGAAGTATTGACCAAATTTATATTTCTGTTGTCAATATGGAGAGACCGAAATCAGGTTTGTTATCTAAAAACCACTCCATATGGGCACAAGCGTTGAGAATCAAATTTTGTTGAAGATAATTAAAGATGGAGAAAGTGCAAGGGCTTTTTCTGTTAATCCTAAGTAGAAATTGCCTAAAATGGATTAATGGAAATAACGACTTCGGTTTGTCCAGTCTCAAGACAACTTGTATGGATGCCTAACAAATCATCTACATTTTCGGCAAAACCAGATGGCTTTTAAAGTGGACTGTACCACTTTTTCATTATAACAAATAGTGGGTACAAAATATAATAGGAGATAGGCTAATCGCCTAACCGCTACATACATTCTGATACCAACTACAACAAAACTGTAATTAATCACTACACAGGGTATGATCAGTTACTATATAGTCACTAACATAATAAGTTTACATAACAACATAGTTGGGACATAACAACCAATACAGTCCACATAGTGAGATATCTTTAGGTCTTCAGATTGCCACACCAGCAAGCAGTCCAGGCAACTAATACCGATCGATTATTGTTCCCTAATCCAGAAGCGCAAAACACAACAAGACAGCTAGTCGTAATCTCCATCCCAGAATCTGTAAAAAATTAAACCAACAAACACCAAGAGAGGAAAGTCAGAGGATTGAAGTGTGAAGCAGATCAATGAAGTCATAGGTGCGAGAAGGAGCAGTAGCAGGACACACAGAAATGAATTAGACTTGGAAATTCAACGTAACAGTTTAAGAATAAACACTTTAACGGCATTCTTCCATTTGAGCATCAAATGCCAAATCCAGTAACAATACCAAGGATATACAAATACCAATCTATACAGATACCATGAACCACACACCACCACTCAGTCAAACACTAAGTCGACATACACGTAAAGTCACAACCACTCACATGAACCCAAAGAACACTAAACCAACAGACTCAACTCAACTTACCAAAACCTAGCAGAAGCCTATAGCAAAAAAAACACAACATGAGCAGACAACCAGAACGTCACTGGCACCATAGCTGGTCAAAGGGTAAGAAAGCTGCCCGAGGAGAAAATAGTAGGAGTATTATCTCCTACTAGTACGTCACCGACGATGATACTAGCCTGCGATGAGGATCAGCCATAGGTGTTGCTTGTACTGAAATAAGAAGGCAAAAGGACGAGAGCCGGCGAAGATAAGAGGAGGAGTCAAGGAAAAACAGATCTAGGGTTAGGGAAAGAAAGGTGGGCGATGTGGATGCTATCAAAAAAGAGATAAAAGGGTGGGGATAGAGGCGATGGAACTAGAAATTGATCAGAATTGGATGAAGCAATGGGCTGAAAACTATATATAGAAAGGGGAGCAGTTGGTCGAGTAAAATGAAAGCTAGGGCATGGAAGAATTTGGAGAAGGTGGAGGATGATAGGATTGAATACAAGGTGAGGACGATAAGGAAGGTTTTCGAATGAGGGAGATTGAAGACATAAAGAGTGAGGAAGGGGATCCTAATCACCTCGAAGAGGCAAAAGCTCCGCCATTAATTTTCTTATATAACGGAGGATAGATAATAGATAACAAATCATCTACATTGATCTCTTTAAAAGTATTTACGTTTGGCGGTGGAGAAAATTGTTTTTCTTAGCTTTATACCTGTGATATTTTTGGGGAAATCAATAAATGATTTGGCGAGTTTGACGATATGGCATTCAAAGTAAATGATTGTACATAGTACTAAAAATGTAAGACGTAGCCTTAAGCCTCACAACTGGGAAATGGTATAAAATCGGGTAGGTCACATGGCTATGTAGGTCGTTCCCATTAGGGTGTATTGTCACCTGATCCAGAGAAAATTCATTTGTTTTTACTCTATCCCTGGCATATGCTTTCAGTAATGGTTTTTAATCCCAACTGTTGATGATAATACATTCAGAACACTCAAGCGAAGTGAGTGAGTGGCCATGTTACACTGGGTTGTAAGATGTTCTTTTTGAACCCAGTGAATTCTTCTCTAGAGATACACTATCGAAAGGTGGTCCCATACCTTGCTAGTTGGAATCCATTATCCAATAAGAGCCCGCGATTTTGATTGTATACTATGTATGCGGAGCGTGAGATGCATGTGTTCTGCTATATTGCTATTTACTTGATTTAGACACTATTATAATATCAAAATAGTATGGATTCAAAGAATTTTTGGGTTATCGTAAGGTAAAAACCATATGTATTTATGCGTGGATCGGTCTTACGATTATCCTTTCTTTTAAAAGGAATTTTAAAAGTTAAACCAAGTGATTGGAGTTTACTCACACCAGTCTCATGACTGACCCATTATTTATTTTGTTTTGTTTTATCATAAACTCTTGGATGCACAAATTTGTATGGGCAGCCAAGTAGTTCAGGTGTTTACATATTTCCCTTGAAAAGTTTGGAGTATGAGGCTTCAGTGTTAGATATATAGAGTTTATTTCGTTGTGTCGTATATGTGATGGACTCTAATAATATATATTAGTACAATTCTATATTCTAAAGTTGTTATATATATATTATATTTTATTCTGCTGCGATGTGAGATTCTATGTATTTATTTCTGTTTCTACTTTTATCCTTTTCTTCTTTATTTCATAATGATTCGTATTTCTGTGCAATTCGGGTTGGACGTTTAGTCAACTCAAAAAGTATGAAAATTCGGGCCATTACATTTTTATTTTGGAATGCGTTAAACACATATAATTTTCTAAGAGTACTTCATGCATAAAGCATCATACGCAAAGCGCATGTAGAAACGTTTGTGTTTCATAGTTAGGGTGCATTTAATTTTTAACAGGAAGGGGTATTTGAAGGGGAATTGTTGCGAATGGGCAAACTAGAAGGGGCAGAGTTACTATTTTATTGTTTTTTGATTTGTGTTTATTATCGTTTTTATTGAATGCACAATACAAATTGCAGAATTTAAATTTGTGAGATTTGGTGAGGAAAGGGATGGAATTGAGGTGAATATATAGGGGAGGAAGAAAAGAACCGATGGGTTTGGCGTCAGATGCATACGACACGTCGGACGCCTCTGACGCGAAATGTAACACCCCACACCCGCTATGGTCACTCACTAAGGGAATGTCATAGCATCGGTGGAGTATTTTAGTAAATATAGAACAGAAAAATTACACCAAGACAGATATAGATAGTGCTTGAAATTTAAAACATCATCTCATAACAGCGGAAATAAACATGTCTGGTTACATCATAAAGCCATGATAAAAGTCAAGTACAATATCTGCCAAAATAAAGAAGTACATAATCCCACTCTCTCATACAATAGCCATGACAAAAGAAAAGATAACTGGATAACTGGAGCTTTACATCTACCCAAGCTCCCCAAAGGCTGGAACAGCAATCCGATCAAGCTCTACTACCGCTAGGATCCACCGTAGGACCTGAGGGTTGGGAAAAAAGATAAAAACAACGGGGTCAGACATAAGTCTGAGTGAGCCCTATAACCTTAACAATACAATTATTAAAGTAATTAGGGTATGACATGAACTCGGTACGGTACCTTTGGGGATAATGACTACACTAAATAGCCAACAACATAGGATGAACTAAGATAACCGTCAGGACGCATCTACCCACCCAAGGATAATTACTAACTGCACCTCACCAGTCATTCCTACTTAAAGGTTGATCCCTTCCAAGGACTTAGAAAATTTCCCCCAATAATTTCATGTACTCCTAGCCCACTACATAGGTGCCGTCTGCCCCTATCTCCACTAGGTGTACTCAGTAATTCTTACCCAGTAGCTTCGTGTACCCCTACATAGGTGCCGTCTGCCCCTATCTTTATTAGGTGTACCCACTACTCCCCATCGATCGGCTCCCTATCATAGATACCCGTGCTGGTCCCACAGTGGGGTGTATCGCTCCCCTAAAGTGGCTACCCAATACTATCAACGGTGCACGGCTTTATATCTACACGATGCAACAACGACTTATCTACCAGCCCGGGCCCACACACGCATATGAAACCCGTTGGACTTGCGTTGCCACCGCTAACCCTTTTTGGCCTCTTATAATCAAGCCCAATATGCGTGTCCCGTCACTCGACATGGGTCGAGCCCACAAAGATACGTTTGGGATATTGGTTGAAATGGGCCCCCACAAGCTACCCACTTAAGCTTGTCAAATATCTAGTGTATCCCACTTAACCCTTTAATCATGTTTAATTACATGTTTCCACTTGGTTAAGTATTCTAATCGTATTTTCTATTGCCACCCAAGGCAACCCACTAGATTCCACATGCCATCCAAGGCACCCACTTAACCCCTCATGTCCCACTACATGCTACCATGGTTAAGTGTTTCTTAATTAATTAAGACCGTGATCTCCCATAAAGACCTCCCACATTAGACTGGCTGTTATGACCGCCTGGTTAAGCCGGTAGAACCCGGGCAGTCTTACGTCATAACAGAGTCTAACCTCGTGTCTTTACCTTAATCACGTATTTAATTTATGGCTAAGACCTCTCACATTGGGCTGACATTCGTAGCAACTGGTTAAGCCGGTCGGGTCCGGGCAGTTTTACACTACAAATGAGTCCAACCTCGTGTCTTAGTCGATTAATTACACCTAATTAATCACCCCCATATTAATTATCCCTAATTAATATCAAGTTTACCATAACATGGGTAGACCTAACTCAATAGGTAAATTCCCATGGGGTAGACCTAACTCAATAGGTAAATTCCCACTTATGGTAATTTATTTTTTTATGGTATGCTTAATCATACCCAATCATCCATTTATTAACATATTTACCCACCCCATCGTTCCCCACGTAAATCGTTCTCATTTCATGACATAATAAAAGGGGAAGATCCATCACACATATCATGGGTTTAGCATATAACTTTGTCATGGGTTAAGAGGATGTCAACTTGCATATATGAACACATATTAACCCAACTTGCTCTTAAGCATCTACATAACTTGCATAATTATTCATATGACCTCATAAGCATGCATAACATGGTAATCTTGCATTTGAGCATACACCTAACTTGCATAATCATTCACATAACTTCATATGCATGCATAACATGTTAATCTTGCATTTAAACATACACATAACTTGCATCATTATTCACATAACTTCATATGCATGCATAACATATTAACCTTGCATTTGAACATACACATAACTTGCATATTTATTCACATAACTTCATATGCATGCATAACATATCAATCTTGCATTTGAGCATATACCTAACTTGCATATTTATTCACATAACTTCATATGCATGCATAACATGTTAATCTTGCATTTAAACATACACATAACTTGCATAATCATTCACATAACTTCATATGCATGCATAACATGTTGCATAATAGATCAATGTCCAACTTAGTGTTTTGCATCATAATCATCATGAAACATAGCACCAAACTTGCATAAAGATATAACATTAAACTTGCATAAAAATGTTATGAACACATATACTAAACTTGCATGACATAGAGCATATAACTTGCAAAACACATGACATATACAATATTAAGCTTGCATAAACACATTGATCCACAAACATAACCATACATCATCATATCCTATCTTAATCAATTTAACAATTGATTATTAAGGGGATAGAAGCTCACCAAAACAAAATTAGCAAACTAATGAAGAAGATTAAGAGGCTAGAAGTTGATTTGGAATGCTATCCCTTCTCTAATTTTGATGGAGGCCCTCTCAAGTTTCAATTTGCCATAGTTTAGTTACTAGATTTAATTATGAATGAATTAGGGTAGGGTTAGGGTCTTATTTATAGGATTAGGTGAGTGTTTTAGGCCCTTAGATTAACCCTAGATTAGATTAGGACCCTTAGATTTAGGAAATCTCTAGAACCAGCCCTCCTAGCCAGCCTGAAACCCAACCTGGTGCAACCTGGTGCACCCAGGTTCAATGGACGGTGCCACCCTGTCGACAGGCAAGTCGACAGGCATGTCGACAGGCCTGTCGACAGCCCTGTCGACATGGGTTGGGCGGGAAGCTTCCCGCCTGACCCCGCCTGGCCCATCCCAAATCTGAATATTTGAATTTTCAAATCTGTTTTAGTTTTAAATTTTTCTGCAAACTTCTTTGGGCCATAACCGGGCCATACGGACTCCGATTCTCGAAAAATCGGACTCTATTTCGCGTATTTTTCCGAGACGAACGCAATTACGCAGCCCGTTACCCCCAATTCCCACGTCTGAGATTATTTATCCTGTAATTAGTGAATTTTAGTATTAACTAAAATTCGGGGTGTTACATTCTCCCCTCCTTAAAGGATTTCGTCCCCGAAATCTCTAAGCTAAGGAGAATGCATATCCTACCATCCAAACAACCATCTACTCAATCCATCAAACACGGGCATCCATTGTCCTTAGAACAATTTCTAATGATGTATGAGCATATGCAAAGAGTGTGTGTATATGTTCCCTATCTAATGTATGAACATATGCAAACCATGATAGTGCCATGCATCCATTATGTATGCGAGAAAACCCTATCGACACATACAATATCTACATGAGTGCACAATCATTCACCAAAATGCATCATCCATGTGATAACACAACCATTATACATCCATAATTATATTTTCCTACACACAATTTTATGCAATATGCAATATGAAGTGACTGAGCCGATCTAGTGCCTAGAGTGTGTGTATATGCATCCACGAGCAACCACTAGCAAACACTTGCATCCACTTGCATCCATCAACCATAACATGTCTCAAACACATGTTTCAACCATAGGTTTACCCTATCTAAAGGTCAAAGGTACTAACGAGAGGACATACCAAAGATAAGATAAGTACTAGACAAACGATAAAGGAGAAAGTAAAGACATACCCTCAAAAAGAAATGGGTACAATGAACGCATCTTCGCTTCCGTCTCCCAAGTTGCGTTGCTCTCATCTTCTCCCCATTGCACCTTGACTAGTTGAACCTCTCTGTTTCTTAACTTCCTAGTCTCTGACCCAAGGATGCGAGTAGGAGCTCGTCTAATAGTCGCATCACGCTCTATCTCTATATCTCTAAGCAAGCTCGGCTCTACCACCTCTGCGGTCTCATGTAAGCATTTCCTCAGATGTGATACATGGAATACATCATGAACACCGCTAAGTCTGTCGGGCAACTCCACCCTATATGCCATCCGTCCAATCCTTTCCTTGATAGGAAACGGCCCAACAAACCTTGGTGCTAACTTCCCAACGGATCCGAAGCGAACAACATTTCTCAACGGAGATACCTTAACAAAAACCATATCCCCAACCTCAAACTCAAGATCCGTCCTTCTCTTGTCCGCATAAGATTTTTGCCTATCCTGCGCTGCTTTCATCCTTCTCCGAATCAAGTCAATCTTCTCAGAAGTCTCCCTAACCATATCAGGCCCAAGCAAGATCTTATCCGTAGATTCCCACCAACATGTAGGTGATCGACAAGGCCTTCCATAGAGAGCTTCGAAAGGAGCCATACCAATACTGGACTGAAAGCTGTTATTATATGCGAACTCCACCAATGGAAGATGCTCTTCCCATGTACCTCCAAAATCTAAGATACAAAGTCTCAAAAGGTCTTCTAGAACACGATTCACCCTCTCAGTCTGGCCGTCTGTCTGAGGATGATATGCGGTGCTCAGACACAATTGAGTCCCCACTGCCTCTTGCAAACTTCTCCAGAACTCACTAGTGAAGATAGGATCTCGATCACTCACTATGCTAGAGGGTACCCCATGCAATCGAACTATCTCTTGAAGATATACTGAAGCTAGCCATGGAGCGGTCCTCTTGCTCTTCACAGGTATGAAATGGGCGCTCTTAGTAAGTCTATCTACCACCACCCAAATTCCTGTATTACCCTTTCTCGATCTGGGTAACCCGTCAATAAAATCCATCGAGACGCTATCCCACTTCCACTGCGGAACTTCCAATGGATGAAGCAACCCACCTGGTTTCCTTTGCTCCGCCTTCACTTGCTGGCACACCAAACATCGAGCGACATACTCGGCTACATCTTTCTTCATACCGGCCCAGAAGAAAACCCTCTTCATGTCTTGGTACATCTTATCCCCACCGGGATGAATGGTCATCCTAGAACGGTGTGCATCATCAAGAATAACCTTCCTCAACCCTTCATCTTGCGGTACACAAAGTCTACCGTCTCTACGCAAGCACCCCCTATCGTCTAGGGTGTACCTACTCAAATGGCTGGACGACTCCCCCCTTATGAGCTTCTCTATCAACTCAACCAACTGTGGGTCGTCCCTCTGGGCTTCCCCAATCCGCCCCAAAAGAGTAGGCCTAACTTCCAAGGAAGCTAGCAAACCGGGTACATAATCAATGGAAGGTCTGAAATCAAACATCGAGATAAACTCCAAGCTTCGTTGTTCCACGAACAATGGACTCAAGGACAACCTCTTCCTGCTCAAGGCGTCTGCCACCACGTTACCCTTGCCAGGGGTATATGCTATCTCGAAATCATAGGATGCTAAGAACTCCATCCACCTTTGCTGTCTTAAGTTTAGATCCTTCTGAGAGAACAAGTATTTCAAGGATTTATGGTCAGTGAACAACTCGAATCTCTCACCAAGAAGATAATGGCGCCAGATCTTAAGCGCAAAAACAATAGCGGCCAACTCTAGATCATGGGTAGGGTAATTTTTCTCATGTGGCCTTAACTGCCTTCCACCATAGGCTATTACCCTTCCCTCTTGCGTTAAGACTGCGCCAAGTCCTGTCCCACAGGCATCGGTATAGACAACAAATGGCTTGCTCCCATCCGGCAACACTAAAACTGGAGCCGTGGTTAAAGCTCTCTTTAACCGTCGGAACGCATCATCACAATCTACATCCCATGCAAAAACAAGATTCTTCTTCGTTAAGCGGGTTAATGGGGCTGATATCTTCGCGAAGTCTTTAATAAACTTCCTATAATAACCCGCCAACCCCAAGAAACTTCTTACTTCGGTAGCATTTCTAGGAACCTTCCAATCTTGGACTGATACTACCTTCGCGGGATCCACAGCTATCCCTTCCTTGGAGACCACGTGCCCCAAGAACCGCACTTCCTTCTTCCAGAAGTGACATTTAGAGAATTTAGCCTTAAGGCTATGTGCTCGAAGAGTCTTCAATACTTCCCCAAGATGTAGGGCATGCTCTTCTTCACTCTTAGAAAATACTAAGATATCATCCACAAAGACCACCACGAATTTATTAAGGAACTCCCTGAACACCCTACTCATCAAATCAACGAAATATGCAGGGGCGTTCGTCAACCCAAATGGCATCACCAACCACTCATAGAAACCATCCAGAGTTCTAAAGGCAGTCTTGTCTATGCTATCCTCAGCCACCCTCAACTGATGAAACCCCGTGGCCAAGTCCAACTGAGAGAATACTGAAGCGCCAACCAACTGATCGAAAAGATCATCTATTCTCGGCAATGGGTGTCTATTCTTCTTTGTGAGCTTGTTGAGTTCTCTATAGTCTACACAAAGTCTGAGGGACCCATCTGCCTTCGTAGCAAATACTACTGGAGCACCCCACTCCGATATGCTCCGTCTTATGAACCCCTTCTCAAGCAACTCCCCTACTTGCTTATGGAGTTCCCTCCTCTCACGAGGAGCCATGTGGCGCACTGGTAAAGATACAGGTTTAGCATTATCCACCAAATATATTCGGAAGTCAATCTCCCTCTTCGGAGGTAAGCCCCTCACCTCCTCAAACACATCCGGATATTCCCGGACCACTCTAACAGATTGCAAACTCTCGACCGAAGCGTCAAGCGATTCAAGATAACTTAGCATAACAGAATCCCTGGGATTACAAGAGATCTCAAGAGTGTTACCCAAGCGGGTCATGAGCCTAACAACTCTCCTTTCGCAATCAAGAACGGCACCATTACTGGATAACCAGTCCATGCCCAAAATCAACCCATAGCCCGTGAAGCCCAACACAAAAGCATCACATCTAAACTCTATGCTAAGTATAGAAATCTTCAAACCCAAACATACCATGGACAAATAAGTGGAGCCCCCAATTGGGTTTGAAACAACCAAGGGATCATCTACCAGACTGGTGTCTAAGTGCAGTGACTCAACTAATGATGATGAGATAAACGAATGCGATGCGCCTGAATCAAACAATGTACGGACAGGATGGTCGAATAGAAAAACCAAACTTTCAACGGAAATAGTTTTACCTCTCTCCTGAATCGGTGGAACCGCGAGAGCCTGTACTTGCCCCCTAGCCTGACTCGGTGCCATAAGAGCTTGCACCTGTCCTCCTGAGGTAGATCCCGTCCTTTGCCCCTTCTTAGGGCAATCTTTCACTAAATGCCCTGCTTCGCCACAGTGGAAGCAGCCGGTCTTCTTCTTCTTACGACAATCCTTGCTTAGATGACCAGGTGTCCCACAATTGAAACACTTCTTCTTCTTGCTCTTGCCACCGTTGCCTTTCCCACCTTTGCTTTGCTGCTGTTGAGGTCTCTTTTGATCTCCCTTCTTTTCGGGTGCCTTATTAGCATTAGGACCCTTCTCTTCCTCATACATGAGTGCCATGTCAACTAGCTTCTCAAAGGTGGCCCCCATAGGGATATGAGTCATAGCCAACCCATGCATAGGTTCATTCAAGCCTTTCACAAACCGCAAAGCCTTCTTCTCCGGTGTATTCACCATATCTAGGCCAAACCTTGCCAACTGATTAAACTTGTTAACATATTCCTTCACCGAAAGATTTCCTTGCTTTAGAGTCAAGAATCTCTCCATATACAAGTTCTCTTCCGCCCTTGAGAGAAACTTTGCCACAAATCTTTGCCTGAAATCTGCCCAAGAGTCAACGGGGCGTTCTCCATTAGTGACCTCCCACCAGAATGAGGCCTCTCCCTTCATTAACCAAGCAGCCAACTTGACTTTCTTCCCTTCTTCCATCTCAAAGATATCTATCAACTCTTCCACCTCCTTAAGCCAATCTCTAGCCTCCACAAAAGTTTCAGATCCTTGAAAAGGTTTCCCTCCCATAGCTTTAAACTCCTTACAAGTCTTAGCAAAAGTATCCGTGCGAGGAGGAGGGGAAGGAGGAAGATCGGGTGCTACAGTTGGTGGAGGAACATTTGCTGGACCCGTAGTGGTGGCCCTAGCCTCCATCAATCTCCTATACCATACTGGTATCGTCACACCCTCCGGAAAATTAAGATTCTCGGCCATGCTGAAACGAAAAAGGAAAGTTTCAAAACGGAGAATTCGAAGGATATAGATATGGCTATTGGGGATTATGCTTTTCTTTCAAAAACTTTTCTCTTTAAAAGACATGTTTTTGAAAATATCTTTTCCAAAAATGTTTTAGAAAAATAATTTTCTAAAAATTTTATCTGTTCCGGTAACCTTTGCTCTGATACCACGTGTAACACCCCACACCCGCTATGGTCACTCACTAAGGGAATGTCATAGCATCGGTGGAGTATTTTAGTAAATATAGAACAGAAAAATTACACCAAGACAGATATAGATAGTGCTTGAAATTTAAAACATCATCTCATAACAGCGGAAATAAACATGTCTGGTTACATCATAAAGCCATGATAAAAGTCAAGTACAATATCTGTCAAAATAAAGAAGTACATAATCCCACTCTCTCATACAATAGCCATGACAAAAGAAAAGATAACTGGATAACTGGAGCTTTACATCTACCCAAGCTCCCCAAAGGCTGGAACAGCAATCCGATCAAGCTCTACTACCGCTAGGATCCACCGTAGGACCTGAGGGTTGGGAAAAAAGATAAAAACAACGGGGTCAGCCATAAGTCTGAGTGAGCCCTATAACCTTAACAATACAATTATTAAAGTAATTAGGGTATGACATGAACTCGGTACGGTACCTTTGGGGATAATGACTACACTAAATAGCCAACAACATAGGATGAACTAAGATAACCGTCAGGACGCATCTACCCACCCAAGGATAATTACTAACTGCACCTCACCAGTCATTCCTACTTAAAGGTTGATCCCTTCCAAGGACTTAGAAAATTTCCCCCAATAATTTCATGTACTCCTAGCCCACTACATAGGTGCCGTCTGCCCCTATCTCCACTAGGTGTACTCAGTAATTCTTACCCAGTAGCTTCGTGTACCCCTACATAGGTGCCGTCTGCCCCTGTCTTTATTAGGTGTACCCACTACTCCCCATCGATCGGCTCCCTATCATAGATACCCGTGCTGGTCCCACAGTGGGGTGTATCACTCCCCTAAAGTGGCTACCCAATACTATCAACGGTGCACGGCTTTATATCTACACGATGCAACAACGACTTATCTACCAGCCCGGGCCCACACACGCATATGAAACCCGTTGGACTTGCATTGCCACCGCTAACCCTTTTTGGCCTCTTATAATCAAGCCCAATATGCGTGTCCCGTCACTCGACATGGGTCGAGCCCACAAAGATACGTTTGGGATATTGGTTGAAATGGCCCCCCACAAGCTACCCACTTAAGCTTGTCAAATATCTAGTGTATCCCACTTAACCCTTTAATCATGTTTAATTACATGTTTCCACTTGGTTAAGTATTCTAATCGTATTTTCTATTGCCACCCAAGGCAACCCACTAGATTCCACATGCCACCCAAGGCACCCACTTAACCCCTCATGTCCCACTACATGCTACCATGGTTAAGTGTTTCTTAATTAATTAAGACCGTGATCTCCCATAAAGACCTCCCACATTAGACTGGCTGTTATGACCGCCTGGTTAAGCCGGTAGAACCCGGGCAGTCTTACGTCATAACAGAGTCTAACCTCGTGTCTTTACCTTAATCACGTATTTAATTTATGGCTAAGACCTCTCACATTGGGCTGACATTCGTAGCAACTGGTTAAGCCGGTCGGGTCCGGGCAGTTTTACACTACAAATGAGTCCAACCTCGTGTCTTAGTCGATTAATTACACCTAATTAATCACCCCCATATTAATTATCCCTAATTAATATCAAGTTTACCATAACATGGGTAGACCTAACTCAATAGGTAAATTCCCATGGGGTAGACCTAACTCAATAGGTAAATTCCCACTTATGGTAATTTATTTTTTTATGGTATGCTTAATCATACCCAATCATCCATTTATTAACATATTTACCCACCCCATCGTTCCCCACGTAAATCGTTCTCATTTCATGACATAATAAAAGGGGAAGATCCATCACACATATCATGGGTTTAGCATATAACTTTGTCATGGGTTAAGAGGATGTCAACTTGCATATATGAACACATATTAACCCAACTTGCTCTTAAGCATCTACATAACTTGCATAATTATTCATATGACCTCATAAGCATGCATAACATGGTAATCTTGCATTTGAGCATACACCTAACTTGCATAATCATTCACATAACTTCATATGCATGCATAACATGTTAATCTTGCATTTAAACATACACATAACTTGCATCATTATTCACATAACTTCATATGCATGCATAACATATTAACCTTGCATTTGAACATACACATAACTTGCATATTTATTCACATAACTTCATATGCATGCATAACATATCAATCTTGCATTTGAGCATATACCTAACTTGCATATTTATTCACATAACTTCATATGCATGCATAACATGTTAATCTTGCATTTAAACATACACATAACTTGCATAATCATTCACATAACTTCATATGCATGCATAACATGTTGCATAATAGATCAATGTCCAACTTAGTGTTTTGCATCATAATCATCATGAAACATAGCACCAAACTTGCATAAAGATATAACATTAAACTTGCATAAAAATGTTATGAACACATATACTAAACTTGCATGACATAGAGCATATAACTTGCAAAACACATGACATATACAATATTAAGCTTGCATAAACACATTGATCCACAAACATAACCATACATCATCATATCCTATCTTAATCAATTTAACAATTGATTATTAAGGGGATAGAAGCTCACCAAAACAAAATTAGCAAACTAATGAAGAAGATTAAGAGGCTAGAAGTTGATTTGGAATTCTATCCCTTCTCTAATTTTGATGGAGGCCCTCTCAAGTTTCAATTTGCCATAGTTTAGTTACTAGATTTAATTATGAATGAATTAGGGTAGGGTTAGGGTCTTATTTATAGGATTAGGTGAGTGTTTTAGGCCCTTAGATTAACCCTAGATTAGATTAGGACCCTTAGATTTAGGAAATCTCTAGAACCAGCCCTCCTAGCCAGCCTGAAACCCAACCTGGTGCAACCTGGTGCACCCAGGTTCAATGGACGGTGCCACCCTGTCGACAGGCAAGTCGACAGGCATGTCGACACCCCTGTCGACAGGCCTGTCGACAGCCCTGTCGACATGGGTTGGGCGGGAAGCTTCCCGCCTGGCCCATCCCAAATCTGAATATTTGAATTTTCAAATCTGTTTTAGTTTTAAATTTTTCTGCAAACTTCTTTGGGCCATAACCGGGCCATACGGACTCCGATTCTCGAAAACTCGGACTCTATTTCGCGTATTTTTCCGAGACGAACGCAATAACGCAGCCCGTTACCCCCAATTCCCACGTCTGAGATTATTTATCCTGTAATTAGTGAATTTTAGTATTAACTAAAATTCGGGGTGTTACACAAAAGCCCCCTTTTGTGTTGTTCTTCTGGAAGGGGTAAAGGTGTGGGGTTCATGTTGGACGCGTCCGACGCCGACGCGAACGATGATTGCCCATTCACGAAATCAAATGTTACCTTAATATATAGGTAACATTTTTTTTCTGAAATGGGCAGTCTATATTGGCGTCCGACGCGTCGAACGTGTGACCCACAACTTTGGCCAGTTAAAGGAAATAGTTGGACTTGTAGCTTTAGCATCCGACATGACGCCAGATGCTAATTGCTACAATTCCAAACAATTGTTTTTTCCCCTCCCTATAAAAATCATCCCCTTCAACCACATCTCCTTCACCATTCCACACCTCAAACACTACATTTTTCTCCAATTTGCCTCAACAATGGCTGAAGTAACTCATCTGAAAGCAACATTTCGCCGACCTCCGAATGAGTGGTCTCCGTTTGCAATTTCAGAGTTTCTACGTATAGTTGTTGATGCTTACCAAGCAGCTGGAAAGAGCAAAAAAAGGAATTCACTAGAGGATTGCAACTGCTATGAACGAGGCTTTAGCTACATCACCGATTGAGATACCGGTCACTACCGAACAAGTGATGGCTAAATACGACGCTTATAAGAAGAAATGGACTGTATGACGCAATTTGAATGAGAAAACGGGCACCAGATGAGATCAAAAATACGGAATAGTTAGTGGAAGAGAAGCTGGGTGGGTTGATCAAAAATACAGATCAAAAACCACAGCGTAAGTTCTTCATCTAGACCTCGTTATGGCAAAAGAGGAAGAACTGAAAATACTAAGAAGATCGACGAAATCGTTGGTATCATACACTCCAGGCAACTGAACAAGAAAGCTCATTCTGAATCTGACGGTCCAACTTCAAATCCATCTACGAATGCTAGTAATTCTCCCTTGTCTACAGCAAACCCACGGCCTACTGCATTTCCAACTGTGAAGCATGCAATAGACCGTGCAAGAACATTTGATGGTATTGACATAACCCACGCAATATTAGTTCTCAAACGTAAGAAAAACCAAGAAAGGTTCATGGTTCTTCCTGATTCCGAAGCATAAAACTGGTTGTGTTTCGAAATCGAAGTTCGCAAGCAAGCATTCCGATACAAGCAGTTTAAGATGAATCCTCCTCAGTATCCACCTCAGTACCCAACTTAGTATCCATCTTAGTATCCACCTCAGTAGCCTATTTTCTGTATTTTAAACTTATGTAATTCGTATTCTGCAGTTTGTAATCTGTAATTTGTATTATGCAATTTGAATTCTGTAATTTGAATTCTGCAATTTGTATTCTTCAGTTTGTATTCTGTATTCAATAAAAATTATAATAAACACAAATAAATAAATAGTAAAATAATAATTTTATCTCGTTCAATTTGTCCCTTTCGTAAAAACAAATGCATTCCCATTCGTACCAATACCCTTTTCCAAATACCCCTTCAAATGCATTTCATGTTAAAGGTCTGTTGGCTCACTTTTTGACCAAGCCACCCAGGATCATTCGTAAGAGGAAAGCAGGAAACCACAGTATCTAAGAACATGAAGGAATGGATCGCGCATCATCGTTTCGCTCGATATCGAATCGCGCACCGTCGTCTCGCCCAAATATCGGATCGCGTCTCTACGGATCGCCCCATCTCATCAGCGAACGACGTAGCTGGGCGATCCGATCCAAGCTTACATTGATACCCCGAGCGAACCGATCCGATCCCCTGGTGCATGGCGAACCCTCTGACCTGTTCAAGCGCGAGCTAGTCTTCAGCGATCCGAATCGCACGGATCTGGCGACACGTGTCCCCAACCGTCATCTGGACCAATTCTCCCCATCTGCACGATCCGATTTTCAAGCAGGTCACGACACCTGTCCACAACGGCTAGTTTGACTGTTTCTTCAACGGTGGCGATGCGATCCGATACTCTCGGGATTCGTGCCACGTGTCCACGATCCACCTGACAAAATCAACTATAAATAGCCCAGAGCTTGGCATTTTTCGGGATCCTTTTGGCAATATTGAGTACTGAATCCGCCATTGTTGTCAAACTATTGAAATATTGAGAGAAATCACTGTTGTATTAGCTTTTAAAGCATAATCAATAAGATATAAAGTAGACGTAGGCTCGTTAATGCCGAACCACTATAAATTCTGAGTTTTCTTTTCTTTTTCCTTGTACTTCATTTGAGATTCTCTACTGTTCATAACAATTTGGGTGTTAGGTCCAAATTTCGATCTAACATTTTTGGTGCTTTCACTGAGAAACTCAGTCTTAAAGTTTCGCTATTCGCTTCTTTGAGGATTCCAGCGATTCGGATATCATGGCTGGAAAAAGATCTAAAGTTTCGCAGACCAACGAAACGATTGAGGAGAGTGTGCACGAACTGGGCAACGAAGAAACTCTGGATCGCGGAGCGCAGGGGGCGATCCGATCCGGCGAAGACACCTTGTTCCGAGTCGATGAGAACGAGACGATCCGTGCTACCGAAGGGTTTGTTACTCGATCCCGGGGCAACACCTCGCAGCCTCCGCGTACCACGACCACCAGTCGATCTCAGGGGGGCGCAGCGAATCGCCCTCCACGAACCGCAGCTTTCCGAACTGATGGTCAGAATACAACTCGACCAGGAAAAGAACCTATGACCCACTCCTATCGTCCTGGAACCTCTGCTCGACCTGGTTCGAGCTCTTTGCGTATAAGAGAGAGTGATGATGACCACTATGATCCTGCCGCTCCTGTCACTGAGGGGGATCTCTCTCGCTTCGTCGAAATGTGGGATAGGTTGTTTGATGAGTTGGGTGCCCAAAGGCAGGAAAGTTCCATTCTACGGCAAAATTTGACGGCTATGGATAGAAGACTTGATGAGCTAGCAAGGCAAAGAGCATCACCGGTTCGTCCACTCACCCCAGTATATTCTTCTTCATCTGAAGAATCGCCAAGACCTCCGCGGTGACCATATGAGAGAGCCGAAAACATAGAACAGCTTTGGTTCGGGACTCTGCCCTCACAGGAAGAAGAAGAACTAAGGGCGGGGCCCATAAACCGTAATATGAATGGTCAAGCAACGGCTCTCAGGACTCGAGATGTGAACAGTCCTGTGCATGACAGACCACCTCAGCCCCGTCGCCGCACGCATACCCATGATAACAGGGGGCAGCGAAGCCCTGTCCAAGCCCCGGATTTTGTGACTGCTCCCCGAAGAGAGATCAGAGAACCTCGTCGGGCCAGAGGCACTGACCCTGAACCTCCTTTGACTAGTGCAAACGTCGCAGCCATGGTTCACCAGATTCTGGCCGATAGCCGTGGACAGCGGAACGAAGATTGGGGGATCGACCGCAGTCATACCCCTTTTACTGACGATATTTTGGATGCGATTTTCCAAGACGTTTCAACATGCCACAAATGAACCGATATGCGGGAAGATCTGATCCTGTTCAGCACCTAATGAGATACTCTTGGTCGATGACCGCTGCCGCCGCTTCTGACGCGGTTAAGTGTAAAGCGTTTCCCATATTCCTGGAGGACGTGGCTTTGCTATGGTTTACTCGCCTGCCGGCGAGATCGATTTCTAGCTTCAGAGAGCTAAGCGAGAAGTTCGTAGAACAATTCCGTATTTACGTACAGAAGACAAAAAGCGTGATCGATTTATTCCTTGTCAAACAGCGACCAGGCGAGAGTTTAAAGGTGTACCTGGATCGTTTCAATTTGGCCGCCACTGAGGTTAAAGACCCTCATGAACCGACCATCGTCGCGGCACTAATTGACGGAGTGGATAAGGACACTGAATTCGGGAGGTACTTGGCAGGAAAACCGCCCCACACCAGAGAGTTATTCTATGAGAAAGCCAATGTACACCTACGCTGGGAAGAGGTATACGCAAACCGAAAGGTTAAAACAACTGATAAGGAGGAAATTCAGAGCAATGTCGCCATCAAATAGACTGGAGACAGCTCGGGGAAAGTTGAAGTTAACGTCGGAAATCAGAATCAGGGTGGTCGCCGACCAGGTAACAACAATAACAATGGTAACGGCAACAACCGGAAGAGGGGCAGAGGGAACGACTCCCAGAGAAGGACTCGTCCCAGGGCCTTTGAAAGTTATACACCCATAAATGATACTCTGGAAAACATCTTCATGGATGCGTACGAAGTCCTCCAAAATAAGAGGCCACCTCCTAGAGAGTCGACAGAGAAAGAGCGTGAGACAGGGAAGTTCTGTCTCTTTCATCAAATTCACGGCCATTCGACGAATGAATGCCGTCACCTGAGGGACGTAGTCGAAAGGCTGCTTCGAGAAGGGAAGCTAGATGAATACAGAGTAACGCCTAGGGACAGGGGGAAAGTAGTGCAGGCCCCGAATCAGAATCAAAATCAACTTGCTACTAGGCCAACTGCTCAGCAAAAGGGAAAGAATATTGTTATCAATACCGTGATCGGTGGACTTTATCTTGCTGGGCACAGTTCCAAAGCTTTAGATCAATACGTCAATGCAGCCAAACAACACCTCGAAGTGGGGGAATGTAGCAACCCCGAGGACAGTATCCCGGTGAAGCAGCAGAAGATGATGACTGATGACGTTGTTTTCCGAGAACAAGAAAGCATCGGAGTCCATGCTCCAACTGAAGATCCACTTGTAATTACGATACCCATTGGGCCAGCCACTGTTCATAAGGTTCCGGTGGACAACGGGAGTTCCGTTAATATTCTTTTCAAAAAGGCCTTTGACCAGATGAATCTTGAAATAAAAGACTTGAAGCCCTGCCAAGGATGGATCCGTGGATTCAACGGAGCATCCACCGCACCAATGGGTTATGTAGAGTTGCCAGTTACACTTGGGGAAGGAGAACGCCAGAGAGTGAGAATCCTTCCCTTTGTGATTTTGGATGTCGAATCGCCATACAATGCCTTCTTGGGCCGACCGGCCCTCGTAAAGTTCAGAGCCTGTATAGCCCCCTGGTGCTTGCTATTGAAATTCCCCACAGAAGGTGGCATTGGTATCGTTAGAGGGGATCAAGTTGCTGCGCGAGCGTGTTATGTTGCCGAACTAAAGTTGCTTCGCAACGGCGGGGATATCGAAACTAAAGGCACTCCTCCCCCTTCGGGGGCGGAAACCTTATAGCAACCAAAGAGGATAATTGTTGGAGAGTTGCCCAGAGAGATGCCCGAGGATATAGATCCCAGAGAGGATCAAGAACCCGGGGGCAGAACGTCGACTCCCAACGAGGCAACTGTGGATGTACCAATCGATGACAGTGACCCGGAGAAGGTCCTTAAGATTGGATCCCAGTTAAGTCCGAATCTTGCTGAAGAATTGACGAATTTCTTAAAGAACAACTTGGATGTATTTGCTTGGACCCATGCGGACATGTGCGGGATATCCCCATCAATCATGAGCCATTCTTTGAGCATTAACCCCAAACATCCTCCAGTAAAGCAAAAAAAGGCGAATGTTGGGCCCGGAGAGTTCCGCTGCCTTGAAAGAAGAGGTTGGAAAGCTAAAAAGTAACGGGTTTATCAGAGATTCAACCTACCCAGACTGGATTTCAAATCCAGTCCTGGTAAAGAAGGCCAACGGGAAGTGGCGAACGTGTATCGACTTCTCGGATTTGAACAAAGCTTGTCCAAAAGATAGTTTCCCATTACCTCGAATTGACCAGTTGGTAGACTCGACGGCAGGTCACGAGCTTCTCTCATTTATGGATGCTTATTCAGGATACAACCAAATTCCAATGCATGTTCCAGATCAAGAGCATACTAGTTTTATCACTGATCTGGGATTATATTGTTACGTAGTAATGCCCTTTGGTTTGAAGAACGCAGGCGCTACGTACCAACGTTTGGTCAACAGAATGTTTCATAACCAAATCGGGAAAACAATGGAAGTATACGTCGACGATATGTTGGTTAAATCCAAGCAATCCTCTCAACACACTACTGACTTGGCAGAGATGTTCGGCATTCTTCGAAAGTATGGAATGAAACTCAATCCAACCAAATGTTCATTCGGTGTTGCTTCTGGAAAATTCTTGGGATTCATTGTCAGTTCGCGCGGTATCGAGATTAATCCAGACCAGATCGCGGCAATCAGAAACATTCAGGAACCTAAGCAAATTAGGGATGTGCAAAGCCTTGCCGGAAAAGTGGCCGCACTAAGCAGATTTATCTCCAGGGCTACGGATAAGTGCATCCCATTCTTCGAATTAATAAAGCGAGGAAAATGCCACTTTAAATGGACACCTGACTGCGTAGAAGCGTTTCAGAATTTGCTCAGGCACTTGGAGAAACCTCCAATTCTATCTAAACCAATAGACCACGAGGATTTATTTGTGTATTTGGCAGTATCATCTCATGCAATCAGCTCAGCGTTGGTAAGGGAAGAGGATAAGGTCCAAAGACCTGTGTATTATGTGAGCAAAAAATTGACAGCAGCAGAGCGTAATTATCCACGGATAGAAAAACTGGCGTATAGTTTACTGATTGCCTCCAGAAAACTTCGGCACTACTTTCAGGCACATCCTATTACCATATACACTGATCATCCACTCAAGCAAGTTTTACAGAGACCGGAGGCATCTGGAAGGTTACTCAAATGGAATATTGAGTTAAGTCAATTTGACTTGAACTTTCAGCCCAGACGGTCAATTCGGGGGCAAGTGATAGCCGACTTCATAGAAGAGTTCACTGTTCCTGAAGAAGACATAGCAAACGAAGAAGTGGAACCCTCAAAGATACTTTTCGACCCTAATGCCTGGAGATTATATACTGATGGTGCTAGGAATGACGAAAGATCCGGTGCTGGAATAGTGCTTGAAACCCCCGAGAAACGATTGATAACCTATGCCATCCGAATGGAGTTTCAGGCCACTAACAACGATTCCGAATATGAAGCTCTGATAGCCGGATTAAAGATTGCAAAGGAACTAGAAGTCACAAAACTGAACATCTTCTGCGACTCCAAGTTAGTTGTGAATCAAGTCACTGGAAGATTCCAAGCTAAAAGTGCAAGATTGATTCTATACTTAAAGAAAGTGAAAGAACTACTGAATGAGTTTGATCACTACAGCATATCTCATATTCCGCGATCATAAAATCAGCAGGCAGACAAGTTGGCAAAGATGGCTAGTTCTAACGATCCTGAAGTGATTGGGCTAGCCCCCGTTGAAGTACTTCGGTCCCCCAGCATTGATCAGATGGAAATCGACCTAGTACTAGAGACGGAACCAGAAAGGGAATCCTGGATGACCCCTATAAAGAATTTCCTAATGGATGGAGCGCTTCCGACCAAGAAAAGCGAGAGGCGTAAAGTGATTCGTAAAGCCGCCCGATACATATTGCAAGGCGGAGTTCTTTATAGACAAGGGTTTTCAATGCCCCTCCTTCGGTGTATAGCCCACGATGACATCAAACGTGTGCTGCAAGAAGTCCACGAAGGCGAATGTGGCGATCACACTAGAGGGCAAACTTTGGCAAAAAAGGTATTGCGGCATGGTTATTTCTGGCCTACCATAAACAAGGATGCAGTAAGATATGCACGACGATGTGATGCGTGCCAGAGATTTTCAAAGATACCTAGAGCGCCTCCAAGTCAGTTAAAAACAATGATGAGTCCATGGCCTTTTGCTATGTGGGGAATTGATATCATAGGAAGTCTCCCCATAGCAAGGGGCGGAGCAAAGTTCGCTATTGTGGCCGTAGATTATTTCACTAAGTGGGTCGAGGCAGAACCACTAACTACAATCACAACTAAACGGGTGATCAACTTCATCGTGAGAAACATCATCTGTCGATTTGGGATTCCAAAGATTGTGATAACAGACAACGGAACTCAATTTGATAGTGCTGAATTCAGAAACTTCTACCAAAAATACCACATTGAGAATCGGTACACCTCCGTGGCACACCCACAATCAAACGGGCAAGTCGAAGCTGCAAATAAAGTAATTAAGTCCATTCTGAAAAGAAGAATGAAGCGGGCTAGAGCCATGTGGGCTGATGAATTGCCCTTGGCACTATGGGCCTACAGGACGACATATAAATCAGCGACAGGACATACCCCGTTCTCCCTTGCTTTTGGAACGGAAGCAGTCATCCCGGTTGAGATAAAGGTACCTTCTCATCGGGTGACCTATTATGATCCAATGACCAATAATGAATTGCTCCTTGAGTCCCTGGATATGATCGAAGAAAAGAGGGATGAAGCAGACCTGCGTGCCTTAAGATGCAAACAACAGGTCGCCCGATATTACAACAAAAAGGTCCGAGCCCGAACCTGGGAACCCGGAGATTTGGTTCTGAAACGTGTCTTTCCACCCCCAACTCATATGGGAGCGAAGTGGGAAGGACCGTACTCTATTCTCAGCAAGCTTGATAACGGAACCTTCAAGCTGGCAACCGTTGATGGAAAGGAAATCCCCAGAGTGTGGAATGCCCAACATTTACGGCCATATTTAACATGAGAAGTTTCAAATTTATTCTTTTGCTTTGTTAAAAAACTATGTACAGGGCATGACTTGCCTAGAACAGTCTAATTCCTTAAAGTAGGAGATTATAAAGTGGATGTAGGTCATGATTCGACCGAACCACTATAAAAATACTGTGTGTCATTTACCTTTATTGCATCTTTATTTATTTGCCTATGAAAATCAATGTGAATAATGCAGGTACCCGAAGTCCGGTGCCAACGGTTCCTCTCGTAAACTAATCAGAGGAACCCAAAGCTTGGGCAAAGGCTCCAACTGCTTGTCCGACTAGCTTTAATCCACGGAGCATGGGATAAAGTACACGTCAAGGGAGAGTTTGATGAGAATGCATGATTGCAGACTGCGTGATCCGTGACTCTAACTCTCCAGAGTAGAGAGAGAGTATAAAGGACACGAAAGTCGACATCCACGAATAACGGCGGTGTACCATGATCGGAGCTGCCTAAGCACGAACTCTAACTCTCCAGAGAGAGAGAGAGAGAGTATAAAGGCGTCTCCGATTGAGCGCTGAGAAAGAGCTCCTTTCCCGCTGAAGGATCGGGGAGCGAATGAATCGCTGAGCTCGAACTCTAACTCTCCAGAGAGAGAGAGAGAGTATAAAGGCGTCTCCGATTGAGCGCTGAGAAAGAGCTCCTTTCCCGCTGAAGGATCGGGGAGCGAATGAATCGCTGAGCTCGAACTCTAACTCTCCAGAGAGAGAGAGAGTACAAAGGCGTCTCCGATTGAGCGCTGAGAAATAGCTCCTTCCCCGCTGAAGGATCGGGGAGCGAATGAATCGCCAAGCGTAAAACTCTAACTCTCCAGAAAGATAGACAGTACAAAAGCGTCTCCGATTGAGCGCTGAGAAAGAACTTATTCCCTGCTAAAGGAACAAGGGTTGACTGAACTACTGATATCCCATGAAATCTCTTATACCCCCGTACTCAGAAATAGGGGGCAACTTGCTGTTGGTACTAATTAATCCCTAGTAAACCCCAGTCAGATGCTACGGTAACAACTGATTGGGGGGTACCAGGCACTCATATGCAAACACTAAACTTTGATATAACAGTGTAACATAGCATGAACATTCTTCTTCCTGTTGATTGACTGACTTATAATTATTAATAGTTGGCTAACGACTAAACATGGAAAGTTTCTATGAATACAGGTACACAATGATGTAAGGAGAAACAAATCCTTGTTTATGTACTGCGAATCAACAAAGTGAAAAACAATCTAGAAACAAAAGTGAGGACCAGTCTCACAATTACACTTCCTGGCCAATGGAAAACCTAAAGACAAAATACCAACAAACTACAAACATCCTATTTACGCTTTGATTTCTTCTCTTGCCTCTGCCTCTCTAGCCTCTCCTTGTCGGCTTCGGATGGATCCCCCTTCTTCCTCTTCCGCTTGTCCTCAAGGGGAGCATCCGACTCCTCTGAGGTCTCCCCTTCCACCTCTTTTCTCTTGCTTCTACTGGAAAGGGAAGCCGGGAAGTCATCAGGGTTTGTGAAGTGAAGCTGCCGGCTGATGGACTTGGACTGGATTTTCATAATCATCCCAGTTTTGGGATCGAATTCTGCAAGAGGGACTATGTCCAAAGCCTCATCTCCCACCTTCTTTGAAACCAACTCTTTCTCTTGTCTGGCTTTTCGACTGGCCAGGGGTTCTGTAACGACCCAAGGATTTCGGCCTCGAAAATCGACATAAATACCTTTACTGTAACTCATGCCGATCCTCCAAGCACCAAAACACTGGATGGTTATTAGAAAGAATTTAGAGGGTGAGATAAGAAAGAAAGAAAATATTAGAATAGAAGAAGAAGAAGAACACTACAACACAGAGTCTCACATCGCAGCGGAATAAAATATAATACAGAAATAATCTTTATTGAAAGCTTTTAAAATACTTACATTATCAGAGTACACATCTGGACAGTGATAATAACTTGTCCTCATATACAACACAACGGAATAGTAGTAATATCATACGTCTGGACTCTTCCAGCTCGTCTCTTCCTAGCAGTCGATAACCTGAACCTGTACAACCAGGCCTAACCCGAGCATTTACAAAACACCGGGTCAGTCTGGTGGACCAGAGTGAGATAAACTCGCACAGTAATAAGGGTAAATCATCCAATCATGATTTTAGAGTTCAAAATCCTTTCAAAAGAAAAAAGATAATCGTAAGACCAAATCCACACATAAACACGGACGGTTTTTACCTTACGATAACCCAAAACATTTTTGAAACCAATATCTTTTCTGATATTATAATAATGTCTAAATACAAGTAAATAACAATCTAGTGGAACGCTTGCATCTCACGCTCCACATATATAGTATACAATCAAAACCGTGGGCGCTTATTGGAGATTGGATTCCAACTATGACAAGGTATGGGACCACCTTCCGATAGTGTATCTCTAGAGACGAATACACTGGGTTCAACAAGAACGTCTTGCAACCCGGCCCTCACATGACCGACCACTCATTTCGCTTGAGTGTATCGAATGTATATCACCGACGGTTGGGATCAGCAACCGTCTCCCGAAAAGGGACAGCATCGAAACATAGATTTAAGAAGCAAATAGGATTTCCTCTAGATAGGTGATCATACACCCTAATGGGAGCGACCCACATAGCCATGCTACCTGCCCGATTTTTGTCATTTCCCGGTTGATGAGGCTTGAGGCCAGAATTAACTTCTGATCATCTGGTCACCATTCACTTTGAATGCCACATCGTCAGATCCGTCAGATATCACTAATTGACGACCCCAAAAATACTCTAGCAGTAAGCTAAGAGAACGACGATTCCCCGCCAACAACTATAGCACGTTTGAAGAAATCAACGTACGTGATCCTTTGGAAATACTCTGTCAGACATTCGTCCATATACGTCATCCAGGAACAGGATGAACCGAAGGCACTCTCCTACTGCATCCATATAGGAATCACCCCATGGATCAGTAGCGAGAAGTCCTTGCAACCCGTAGATTCCAACTACGACAGAATCACAGCTTATCTCTACTTGCCAGGCAGAGAATATTAGTGGTCCTTCCGTTTATGAAGATCCACGGTCTTCATAGCACCATCTCGATCATCTTCTGATATCTTCACGTATTTGTTGGTTGGAATGGTTTTCGAATATATATTCGATCCCGATCTTTCCGTACCAACAATCGTATTGGACAGATTTGATAGTCGGTGTTTTAACTATCAAAATAAATAGTGTTTCAAACATGACACTCCAATGAGTTCACTGGTTCAGTATTCAGCATCACTTGGCCTTTAACAAAACTGATTTACTTTTGTTAAATTAAAACTTCTAACTCTTTTAATATTCAAAAATATGATATTTGAATAACTCTAATTTTGATTTAACTCTAATCGATTAACTAACATTCGACTTAACTCCATTCGCTTGACTCTAGATCGCAGCGATCACAATGGTTACGCCTGATTCCCTCAGGAAACATCCGACCGCCGTAGGCTATCTGCAGCCCTGCGAATTACGCTAGCAGTCGTACGCAATGGCACTCATCTTGGAAAAACTATGTTTGACTAACTCTAGCTCGAATAACTATATTCAATTACCCACTTAAATCTTCTTTCAAATCATCTTTTAAATTCGGAAATCCATTAGTTTTAACAAAGAAATTTATAGCACATATGTTATAACAATAGCGTTATAATTACTATTTAGATTTACAAAACAACAGCGCTATAATCGCTGTTTAGATTTACAACCCATTTACTATAGCAAAAGCGCTACAATCGCTATATTAGATTTACCAAAACATATATTATAACAACAGCGCTAAAATCGCTGTTTAGATTTTCAAAACATATCCACTAACGTCTCTTACGATTACCAACTAATACTATCTTCAGATAATCACGATGTTGTTCAAGTTGGGGTATTTTAATTACCTCTCAGACCTTGATCAACAACATTCTTATCCTTCAATAAACATAAGTTGTAATCAAAATCAATATTTCATTATAGTCTCAAACAAATTCCATTTAACTATTGGATTTGGTTAAACAACCCTATAACTCAGTTCTTTAACCAGATTCGCTTATTTCCAATCTCCTTTGATTTCATTTCACTTCAATTACTTTTGAAAAGTAATTGTCTAAATTATTATTAATTAAAATAACAATTTATTTCAATCATTAACTACATGAGTAGTTAATTTCTTAAATGACAAAATTAAATGGTAAATCCCCTTTTAGAACCTTATTTAAATTTAAACAATATTTATTAAACTATTCAAATCAAAACACATCAATTTTGATAATCAAATCCCAATTCAAACGGTCGATTTAATTAACTCAAAACTTGATTATCTCGTTAATCAATTCCAATTAATCCTCACTTTAAATTAATTAAAAATATAATTAATTTAAATAATCTCATTAATTGTTTCTTTTCAAAACAATTATCAAAGTTTAATCCTTCGATTCATTACTTATTCTCATACTCGTAAATCTGATTAACGTCAGCTTTTACTTTATAAAATAAATTACTAACAAATCAAATCTTAAATAAAATATTTATTTAATTCTCTTTAATAACTTTTGTTCAAAATAATACATTTTTTCCAAAATCTAACTCCAGCTATAAAGTAAATTTTATAACTTCAACTCTATCGATTTACCTGACGGTGAATCACTGTCTATAACCCGATTGATTTTAAAGGCCATACTCTGCCAAACACTTAACCAATATCACCTATTGGTTCAAACCAAACAGATGTTGAATATTCAATTAATAATCAACCATCAAATCAATCATACAAACAGATCAGTTCATATATGATAATATGAAAATAAATAATACATTTGAGGGATCCGGTTGGGTCCCTCCAACCTGTTCTTCCCTGTATTCAAATGGTTTTTCTCAAATCAAACTGTCCAGTTTTGTTTAACTGATAAATTAAATAACGACCATTTAACATCAACCATAAGGAATGCAAACAATTCAACACTTTAGACACACTTATAAATAAACGTGACCACAGGGTGAGTTACCTCCGTTGGGTCCAATCGTTAAAATAACGATTAGGTATTCCACTGAAATTAAACACAGTTTAATTTCATCGGTTAAATCAATAGTTAAATAGATAACTTGCAAGGCAGTCAACCATTGGCAAGCAGAGCACACAAAATAAAAATACCCAATTTATATAAAATATAAAAAGGGTAACTGAGTGAGTTTAACTCACCTGATTTGATTTGCTGGTTAAACGGCTTGTTTTCAGTTAAATTAAACAGGCGTTTAACTTAACTAAAAAATCCAGTCGATTCCAAACGCATTCAGATTTGTTTCTTGACGTAATATTCGTCAAGACGATCCCAACGGTATCTGGGTTATCCGATTCTGATCATATACAAATGAGTTGTTAATATTTAAAGTTAATGATTAAATAGTTAACTTCCTTAACTAAAAATATTATTTATTTACATGTCATATAAAAATTAACATTGTTTTTATTAGGAAATAAAAAAATTAAATAATTTAATTATCACCAACTAAGTGTATACTCGTTTTAGTCGAACCCAAGAAGTAAACGACCGACCCTGCACTTCAGTCTTTCAGTTTTCCAAAGCCTGTATCAATGCGATTTAAATAAATAATTAAATTTACTTAACCACTTTAGTTATAACTTAATTAATAAATTTAATCATTACATTCGAATGATTTGGCTGACTACCTTCATTACCGCCCTGATCCTTTCTTCTACTTCGCTTCTGTATATCTCGTTCCAGAATTCTTCATTTCAGCACTTCTTTTGCTTATACTAATCTAGTCTGTTACTTTATTTTCATCTCACGGTTTTGGTCCTCTGCTCCTTTTCGTTGTGTTCTGCACGTATGATTTTAATTAAACAAGTCTATTTAATTAAGTATATAAACAGTTAATCACGTTTTACCCTCAGACATACTTCTGCCATCCTCGTTCCTGCCATCTTCAAACGTTCGTGGGCTTCATCTCACCGCCAAGCCAACGTCGCACCGCCGGAAAATGATCAGAGGCCGGCCACCTCCTCGCCTCAACGCCGCCAACCTTCGCCCCCAGTCACGAGCCCCCCAAACTACTCCAGAAACCCCACGAATCCGCTAACGTTTCAGGCCCTCCGGCCGTCACCAAAGTTTGTCAAAGTCCATCACCGCCACTCAGATCGTAGAGCTTGAAGACCTTGATGTTTTTCTTTGCAGTTGGAAGTGTTTGATTTAATGCGTGGATTTTGAGAATGGTAGGATGGGTTTGGGTTTAATTTTTCTCAACCGAAAACAGAAGGGAAGGACTGGGCTATTATTTATAGCAGAATAGAAGTGTGCCCATCACGTTTTGTAAGTACACTGTACACATGTAGGGTAGGGCAGAAATTTTCTAACTTGGTCGGCAAGGTGCTTTACATTGAAAAGAAAATACATAGAATAGGTCGGCCTTGTAGTCTTCCATTTCAATAGGTAGCTGCGTTTTCATATTTTTGGTTTGGTACGTAGCCATGCTGTTCATTTAGCAGGTGTGGTGATATCGTACTCTTCTTTGTTTTTTTTTTACTTTCATTTCAAGTTAGCTGGCGTGATTGGATGTTTGGGTAGATCTGTACGTTTGTATTGGGTTAGACTGTCTTAAAGGGTTTATATAGAAAGGGTATGGACTGATTTAATATTATACGAACTTCACCGCGAAGTAGTTGATAAAAATTATCACAATTGATTTCTGTTTACTGATAAAAAAGCTAATCTTGGTGTAAAAAGGTATTCCGAACCCAACGGGACAAGTTTCATCGCAATCCGAGGTCATATGAAAAAATTTCCTTTATGAAACCAGAAATAAACACGCATTTTAATTTTTCACGATCACCAGATAAACCCGATCAACTTGAAACTGCGAAGTCTGAAAATAACTTTTCGATACGAACCCAACGACACTAATTTCGTCGCATTCTGAGACTGTTTGCCCGAAAGGCTGTTTTTACCCCGAACCGCCCTACCCTTTTTAACGCCAAATTTCTCGATCTCTAAAAATAACAAACTATATACCTATCCTGACTATAATCGACGCTACGAACTCAACGGAACTGGTTTCGTCGAAAACAGAGTCCGTTTGCAAAACGGCTACTTTAAAGGCCTATAATTTAACAACGATTTTCCATAGCGACTATTTCAAAATTTGATTTGGCCATAACTATCAAACTATAACACGAAATCTAGATTTTCCTCTTTCATATGAAAATTATCGTCAATACGGTTCCAACGTGTCTTGTTTTACAGAAATCCGACTTATATCGGACTCTGTATGTCCAGTTGAAGTTCAAACTCGAATTTTTAAACTGCAGCGCTATATTTCAAGCTCTATTTATAATTATATAAACATATAACATCGAACTTTGTTTCAATAACGAATTAGGTATTAATTCCATCGATATTCCAAATATAATATTTAAAATAAATAAATTAAATTAAATATCTGACGGCCAAAAACCCGGGTCGTTACATTCTTCCCCCCTTAAAATAATTTTGTCCTCGAAATTGCTAAGGTAAGAAAGAACGTTATAAATCCATTTATTTCAAATCTAATTTTATACTAAATTAGAAACCAATTCAATACTGTAAATAAATATTTTCAAAAATATCGAAAATTTTCTAACACCTTAAATTCCCGAAAAATTTCGCCAGCACCTCCTCTGTATGGCTTAATCGGTACAACCACAACTCGCCTTTCTAGGCCTTCTCCACTTCAAAAGAAAATAAAACAGCCAAGCGGCTTGCCAAATCGGCTCATAAATCACCAAACCCATATAAAAATAAACGTGTACCTTTTTGTCGGGCATATCATTATATCCTTTCCATCTGCTGTCCTGTCAGCATATACAAATGCATTTCCAAACGAAATTCCAATTTTATCCTCAAACCAAACCCTTCAGGCGTCCAAGCCAAATCCCATTCTTAACTCAACTTCCATCCATCATTGATTTCAACTCTTAAATTACCAATCCAACACCATTTCAGATTCCTGTCTCCCAATTCAAAATCTAATTCAACCTGATACATTATATCCTGATTCAATTTCCAGTTAATTGGTTTCAATTCATTTCATATTTGCTTTCACAAATTTCTATCTTACTTTTGTTCACACAATCTCCCTGGGAGTTTTAAACAGTTCAGCTCTTTCCAAAGTCAAATATTCCTTTCAGGATCCAAAACAACTTGTTTTTCCCAAAGCAATTCAAAACAAAATCTTTTTTTTTTTTGGTAGCAATCCGTCACTTAGAACTCGAAAATGAACACTGATGATGTGGCCAGCATCCTCAGAGTTACTTCCCAGTTGTCGAAGTGAGTTCCATACTATATCAATTCAAAACTCCAATTTTAAACACTTTCATTTTGAAATCTATTTCAAAATAAAATTCACGATGCCTGTAAACAATTTAAAATCTCCCAGGATTTTAAAATTCTCATATATTCAATCCAAGTACATTTGCAAACTCACTTCCCACTTTTTGTGAATTTTAATTCTAATTCTGATTTTTATTTCAGATTTAATAAATCTGCTTTTATATTATACGAATTCTAATTGGTTACCTATATAACCATTTCAATTATAAATCAACCAATACATCCAATATACTATAATACTTCAAATATATAATATCTTTATATCAAAATATAATTTGGGTAAAATTATTTCATTTACCCTCTTTCAAACAAACTGCGTCGGTTTATCGTACTTGAGTGTTTAGAAACTCCTATCGATACAGTGGATCAAACTGATCGACCAGAACTCATAAACAACTCAAACAAATAAACCTCCACAATATAAAACAATTTTTTTTATAAAATCTACAAATACGTTCACTCGTATATATACACTCAACTCAATCTAGGGTATTGCTAACCCCATCTCTACTGAGTCACGCCACAGAGCCAAGGTAATTACTTAACCAATAGCTCTGATACCACTGTAACGAACTGGGGTTTTCGACTCCGAAAATCAACATCAAACTACCGTGTTGACCATTCAGACATCGAACATTCCAGATCATTAATAGAAAGAAGTTAGAGGGTGTGAATAGATAAGGTAGAAATATTGAATAGAAGAAGAAGAACACTACAACACAGAGTCTCACATCGCAGCGGAATAAAATATAATACAGAAATAATCTTTATTGAAAGCTTTTAAAATACTTACATTATCAGAGTACACATCTGGACAGTGATAATAACTTGTCCTCATATACAACACAACGGAATAGTAGTAATATCATACGTCTGGACTCTTCCAGCTCGTCTCTTCCTAGCAGTCGATAACCTGAACCTGTACAACCCGGCCTAACCCGAGCATTTACAAAACACCGGGTTAGTCTGGTGGACCAGAGTGAGATAAACTCGCACAGTAATAAGGGTAAATCATCCAATCATGATTTTAGAGTTCAAAATCCTTTCAAAAGAAAAAAGATAATCGTAAGACCAAATCCACACATAAACACGACGGTTTTTACCTTACGATAACCCAAAACATTTTTGAAACCAATATCTTTTCTGATATTATAATAATGTCTAAATACAAGTAAATAACAATCTAGTGGAACGCTTGCATCTCACGCTCCACATATATAGTATACAATCAAAACCGCGGGCGCTTATTGGAGATTGGATTCCAACTATGACAAGGTATGGGACCACCTTCCGATAGTGTATCTCTAGAGACGAATACACTGGGTTCAACAAGAACGTCTTGCAACCCGGCCCTCACATGACCGACCACTCATTTCGCTTGAGTGTATCGAATGTATATCACCGACGGTTGGGATCAGCAACCGTCTCCCGAAAAGGGACAGCATCGAAACATAGATTTAAGAAGCAAATAGGATTTCCTCTAGATAGGTGATCATACACCCTAATGGGAGCGACCCACATAGCCATGCTGCCTGCCCGATTTTTGTCATTTCCCGGTTGATGAGGCTTGAGGCCAGAATTAACTTCTGATCATCTGGTCACCATTCACTTTGAATGCCACATCGTCAGATCCGTCAGATATCACTAATTGACGACCCCAAAAATACTCTAGCAGTAAGCTAAGAGAACGGCGATTCCCCGCCAACAACTATAGCACGTTTGAAGAAATCAACGTACGTGATCCTTTGGAAATACTCTGTCAGACATTCGTCCATATACGTCATCCAGGAACAGGATGAACCGAAGGCACTCTCCTACTGCATCCATATAGGAATCACCCCATGGATCAGTAGCGAGAAGTCCTTGCAACCAGTAGATTCCAACTACGACAGAATCACAGCTTATCTCTGCTTGCCAGGCAGAGAATATTAGTGGTCCTTCCGTTTATGAAGATCCACGATCTTCATAGCACCATCTCGATCATCTTCTGATATCTTCACGTATTTGTTGGTTGGAATGGTTTTCGAATATATATTCGATCCCGGTCTTTCCGTACCAACAATCGTATTGGACAGATTTGATAGTCGGTGTTTTAACTATCAAAATAAACAGTGTTTCAAACATGACACTCCAATGAGTTCACTGGTTCAGTATTCAGCATCACTTGGCCTTTAACAAAACTGATTTACTTTTGTTAAATTAAAACTTCTAACTCTTTTAATATTCAAAAATATGATATTTGAATAACTCTAATTTTGATTTAACTCTAATCGATTAACTAACATTCGACTTAACTCCATTCGCTTGACTCTAGATCGCAGCGATCACAATGGTTACGCCTGATTCCCTCAGGAAACATCCGACCGCCGTAGGCTATCTGCAGCCCTGCGAATTACGCTAGCAGTCGTACGCAATGACACTCATCTTGGAAAAACTATGTTTGACTAACTCTAGCTCGAATAACTATATTCAATTACCCACTTAAATCTTCTTTCAAATCATCTTTTAAATTCGGAAATCCATTAGTTTTAACAAAGAAATTTATAGCACATATGTTATAACAATAGCGTTATAATTACTATTTAGATTTACAAAACAACAGCGCTATAATCGCTGTTTAGATTTACAACCCATTTACTATAGCAAAAGTGCTACAATCGCTATATTAGATTTACCAAAACATATATTATAACAACAGCGCTAAAATCGCTGTTTAGATTTTCAAAACATATCCACTAACGTCTCTTACGATTACCAACTAATACTATCTTCAGATAATCACGATGTTGTTCAAGTTGGGGTATTTTAATTACCTCTCAGACCTTGATCAACAACATTCTTATCCTTCGATAAACATAAGTTGTAATCAAAATCAATATTTCATTATAGTCTCAAACAAATTCCATTTAACTATTGGATTTGGTTAAACAACCCTATAACTCAGTTCTTTAACCAGATTCGCTTATTTCCAATCTCCTTTGATTTCATTTCACTTCAATTACTTTTGAAAAGTAATTGTCTAAATTATTATTAATTAAAATAACAATTTATTTCAATCATTAACTACATGAGTAGTTAATTTCTTAAATGACAAAATTAAATGGTAAATCCCCTTTTAGAACCTTATTTAAATTTAAACAATATTTATTAAACTATTCAAATCAAAACACATCAATTTTGATAATCAAATCCCAATTCAAACGGTCGATTTAATTAACTCAAAACTTGATTATCTCGTTAATCAATTCCAATTAATCCTCACTTTAAATTAATTAAAAATATAATTAATTTAAATAATCTCATTAATTGTTTCTTTTCAAAACAATTATCAAAGTTTAATCCTTCGATTCATTACTTATTCTCATACTCGTAAATCTGATTAATGTCAGCTTTTACTTTATAAAATAAATTACTAACAAATCAAATCTTAAATAAAATATTTATTTAATTCTCTTTAATAACTTTTGTTCAAAATAATACATTTTTTTCCAAAATCTAACTCCAGTTATAAAGTAAAATTTATAACTTCAACTCTATCGATTTACCTGACGGTGAATCACTGTCTATAACCCGATTGATTTTAAAGGCCATACTCTGCCAAACACTTAACCAATATCACCTATTGGTTCAAACCAAACAGATGTTGAATATTCAATTAATAATCAACCATCAAATCAATCATACAAACAGATCAGTTCATATATGATAATATGAAAATAAATAATACATTTGAGGGATCCGGTTGGGTCCCTCCAACCTGTTCTTCCCTGTATTCAAATGGTTTTTCTCAAATCAAACTGTCCAGTTTTGTTTAACTGATAAATTAAATAATGACCATTTAACATCAACCATAAGAAATGCAAACAATTCAACACTTTAGACACACTTATAAATAAACATGACCACAGGGTGAGTTACCTCCGTTGGGTCCAATCGTTAAAATAACGATTAGGTATTCCACTGAAATTAAACACAGTTTAATTTCATCGGTTAAATCAATAGTTAAATAGATAACTAGCAAGGCAGTCAACCATTGGCAAGCAGAGCACACAAAATAAAAATACCCAATTTATATAAAATATAAAAAGGGTAACTGAGTGAGTTTAACTCACCTGATTTGATTTGCTGGTTAAACGGCTTGTTTTCAGTTAAATTAAACAGGCGTTTAACTTAACTGAAAAATCCAGTCGATTCCAAACGCATTCAGATTTGTTTCGTGACGTAATATTCGTCAAGACGATCCCAACAGTATCTGGGTTATCCGATTCTGATCATATACAAATGAGTTGTTAATATTTAAAGTTAATGATTAAATAGTTAACTTCCTTAACTAAAAATATTATTTATTTACATGTCATATAAAAATTAACATTGTTTTTATTAGGAAATAAAAAAAATAAATAATTTAATTATCACCTACTAAGTGTATACTCGTTTTAGTCGAACCCAAGAAGCAAACGACCGACCCTGCACTTCAGTCTTTCAGTTTTCCAAAGCCTGTATCAATGCGATTTAAATAAATAATTAAATTTACTTAACCACTTTAGTTATAACTTAATTAATAAATTTAATCATTACATTCGAATGATTTGGCTGACTACCTTCATTACCGCCCTGCTCCTTTCTTCTACTTCGCTTCTGTATATCTCGTTCCAGAATTCTTCATTTCAGCACTTCTTTTGCTTATACTAATCTAGTCTGTTACTTTGTTTTCATCTCACGGTTTTGGTCCTCTGCTCCTTTTCGTTGTGTTCTGCACGTATGATTTTAATTAAACAAGTCTATTTAATTAAGTATATAAACAGTTAATCACGTTTTACCCTCAGTCATACTTCTGCCATCCTCATTCCTGCCATCTTCAAACGTTCGTGGGCTTCATCTCACCGCCAAGCCAACGTCGCACCGCCGGAAAATGATCAGAGGCCGGCCACCTCCTCGCCTCAACGCCGCCAACCTTCGCCCCCAGTCACGAGCCCCCCAAACTACTCCAGAAACCCCACGAATCCGCTAACGTTTCAGGCCCTCCGGCCGTCACCAAAGTTTGTCAAAGTCCATCACCGCCACTCAGATCGTAGAGCTTGAAGACCTTGATGTTTTTCTTTGCAGTTGGAAGTGTTTGATTTAATGCGTGGATTTTGAGAACGGTAGGATGGGTTTGGGTTTAATTTTTCTCAACCGAAAACAGAAGGGAAGGACTGGGCTATTATTTATAGCAGAATAGAAGTGTGCCCATCACGTTTTGTAAGTACACTGTACACATGTAGGGTAGGGCAGAAATTTTCTAACTTGGTCGGCAAGGTGCTTTACATTGAAAAGAAAATACATAGAATAGGTCGGCCTTGTAGTCTTCCATTTCAATAGGTAGCTGCGTTTTCATATTTTTGGTTTGGTACGTAGCCATGCAGTTCATTTAGCAGGTGTGGTGATATCGTACTCTTCTTTGTTTTTTTTTTTACTTTCATTTCAAGTTAGCTGGCGTGATTGGATGTTTGGGTAGATCTGTACGTTTGTATTGGGTTAGACTGTCTTAAAGGGTTTATATAGAAAGGGTATGGACTGATTTAATATTATACGAACTTCATCGCGAAGTAGTTGATAAAAATTATCACAATTGATTTCTGTTTACTGATAAAAAAGCTAATCTTGGTGTAAAAAGGTATTCCGAACCCAACGGGACAAGTTTCATCGCAATCCGAGGTCATATGAAAAAATTTCCTTTATGAAACCAGAAATAAACACGCATTTTAATTTTTCACGATCACCAGATAAACCCGATCAACTTGAAACTGCGAAGTCTGACAATAACTTTTCGATACGAACCCAACGACACTAATTTCGTCGCATTTTGAGACTGTTTGCCCGATAAGCTGTTTTTACCCCGAACCGCCCTACCCTTTTTAACGCCAAATTTCTCGATCTCTAAAAATAACAAACTGTATACCTATCCTGACTATAATCGACGCTACGAACTCAACGGAACTGGTTTCGTCGAAAACAGAGTCCGTTTGCAAAACGGCTACTTTAAAGGCCTATAATTTAATAACGATTTTCCATAGCGACTATTTCAAAATTTGATTTGGCCATAACTATCAAACTATAACACGAAATCTAGATTTTCCTCTTTCATATGAAAATTATCGTCAATACGGTTCCAACGTGTCTTGTTTTACAGAAATCCGACTTATATCGGACTCTGTATGTCCAGTTGAAGTTCAAACTCGAATTTTTAAACTGCAGCGCTATATTTCAAGCTCTATTTATAATTATATAAACATATAACATCGAACTTTGTTTCAATAACGAATTAGGTATTAATTCCATCGATATTCCAAATATAATATTTAAAATAAATAAATTAAATTAAATATCTGACGGCCAAAAACCCGGGTCGTTACAGGTTCTTCGTCATCATCATCATCGTCGGCCTCTTGGGTGCCGGTAGTGTCCTCTTCGTCATCCATTTGACGACCATCCAAGTCTTTTAAAGCTTCGATAGTCTCAGCATCTTTGGATACATTGACGCTAGGCACCGGGATGCTTCCTTCTATTGTTGTGACCTCGACCCGCTCTGAAACATCAATACCAGCACCTGGCAGGGCAGTCTCCTTTTCCACTTCTCTCTCTTTTTCAGCACCCTTGTCGACGGGCTCGCCACCTGCATTACGAGAGACACACATTACTAATTCAATTGGTTGTTCTGCCAGACGACGACAATTCGCAATTGCTTTAGCAAATTGCGGGGAAAAGAGAGAGATACCTTCAGCAGATGCTCCCTCTTGAGTAGTTCCGGATGGTCCAACAACCACGGGAGTTAGGCCCAAAGGGATGAGCGGATCATCAGGATGGTACTCCTCAACTTCGGAGGTTTTAGGCTTCGCGGCGGAACTGGAACCTTCGTCAACTTTGCTTTTACCTTTAGCCATGGTTCTCTCCTTTTCCATTTCCGCCAGGATTAGGCGACGACCCTCTGCCAGGTCCTCGGGCTCGTTGTCTCTTAGGATGCTCTTCATCAATTCATCCTCGTTGATCTCTTCGACACCCAGTCTCTATTTTTCGCCCTCCACGATGGCATCCCATAAGTTGGCCAAAGTAACATGGTAATCTGGGATCCATGAGATGTTGCGAGTTTTGAGAACTTGGCCGAGGAAATCAAAAATCATCTCTTCAAACCCCTCAATCTCTTTCTCTCTTGCAAGGAGTTTGTTGTTAGAAGCAGTGGCCATTTCAATGGCGCTCTCAACGTTCTTTTCGGCAAAAGCTGCCCGTCACTCCGCATCCGCAACCTGGTCATTCAAAATCACCTTTTCTGCTTCTGCCAGAGCCAAACTTTCTTTTAGACTCGCTTTTTCCGCCTCCCAGGCAGCTCTCTCAGCTTCAAAATGGCCTTGCGCTGTTTTCAACTCGGCGTTGGCCATTTTTAGATCTTCAACCTCCTTCTTTAAAGCCATTTTTTCTTGGCTATTGGAGTCCAGTTCAGAATGAAAGCGCTGTTTGGCATTCTCTAATTCAGTCTTATAACTTTCAGCGTCCCTCCGTGCTAAAGCAAGCTGGGCCTGAGCATCTTCCAGGTCCTTCTCCAATTTTGTCCTAGCCCTCTCGTTGTTTTCAAGTTTTGCTTTAGACCTATGTGCTTCTACTTCGAGTTTTCGGACGACTTCCGAAAGATTGACTGCGTGTTTTTTCATCATCTCGTATTGTCTAGCTGCGTGCCGGATGTGCCCGATAACTTCATCATCCCAATTTTTAGGGACCGGTTCCAAGGCAGGAACAAAGACCATCCTGTCAAAGAACATTCCTGGAAATTGTTCCCGCAACTTTTCCAGCCTACCTTGGATCTCGGGACCGTGGACGTAATCCCGTGATCCGGGGGCAGCTAACTCTGGTTGGCTGGTGGGGACAATGTCACTTCTCTCTTTCTCAGTTTCTTTGGATGAATCTCTGTCCCTATCTTTGGATTCGTGATGCCTTTTGGACGACCGACTGTGGGAAGGCGCACTCTTTGGAGGAGTCAACTCTTTTGGAAGTGTCTTTCCCCCGGTCGGAATTGTCGGATGACTCGAAGGCCTGGTAGAGGTTGATTTGGGTGGAGATCGAGGTTGTGAGGAGCTCGGCCTATGAGGAGGACCGCGAGGGCGCTCAGTATTCGGACGAAGGCTGGGTGTGCCCTCGCGGAGAGAACGATACGAATAAGATTTCCTGCGAGACATCGTTCCTGCAAAAAAAGAAAAGAATATATTAAAACTTTGAATACCCGCAAAGTTAGAGTGCAAGGTCAGACAGTGTGTGTGAGGTGTGCATCCCATATAATTCCCCCTAACAGACCCGGGCCTGGAGACAGGCTCATCTGACCCGTTTCTCGTCCCCTTGTTGAAGCAGTCGCCTCTTCGGGAGCAGAAAAGAAAGGCTCCTCGCCGAAGTCTTTTTCTGTATATTCAATATCGGGTAGAGGGATTTTATTCAGCTCGTCAAATAACTGTTCTTCTGTCTAGTCGTCGTCGCCAACAGTTTCCATTGGAGCAGAGGTAGGGATTTCCTTCGACACATCACCACGGGACTCATCCCCTCTGTATATATTCAAGTCTTCGTCGTCTTGGATGACTATCGGAGAAGGACTTTTGCGAAATTTAGTTGTTTCTACCGCTTGTGAAGTTCCCTCTCCCTCTGCTGGGGGCAAGTACTTATAGGGTTTGCCGCCGGTGCCAAGTCCAAATCTTCTGTCTAGGAGGCGATGCTTATGGAGATTGTCGTCAGTAATGCATTTTTTGATCCTTAGAAAGTCGGATCTGCTTTGTGAAAGAATGGCTAACCGATTGCTGTATAGAGGACCCTCCGTTTTCGGGAAGACATGATCTGTTCGAAACAAAGGAAAAAGCGGAAGAATATTAGTACTTAGACTCCTCGAGCAAGATATTCGATTATATGATCGAAGCTTACTTGATTTAAGCCATCTTCGTGAGCATCCGGCCTGTCTCTTTATATAAAACCAGTCTGATTTGGGGTCCCCTATATTGCTGTACCCATCGTATAAAACCTTCCTATTCGCCACTGACTCAAAGAAGGAGAAGTTTGGAGTTGCCAAAGAATGGTGCTTGAAAAGAAAGAAGAACGTCAAATCTCTAAATTTAAGTTCGGCGTGTAAGATCTCCGCATATGCAATGTACAAGGTATATAACGATGCGTAGGCGTTTGGATGGAGCTGCATCGGAGCGATGCCCAGTCGTCTTAAAGTTTCGATGGCAATCGGAGGGAACGGAGGGATAGCTCCTACTAGACACATTGTTCGACTAATCGCCATATACCCTTCCGGTGCTAGATGGGGTCTATCTTCGCTTCCGGGTGTCAGGACATCCTCCCAAGGAATGCCGTGTCTTAAGCAGATTCTCTTAAGTTTTATCTCATCAGGCTTGGACGCTAAAGAATCAGAGAATTTATCTATCTCGACTGCGCCTGGGATTTCGTCCGGAGCTCGCTCATCAGACTCAGAGTTGTTACTGGATGAAGTACTTTCTGTCAGATCTGATTCTGTGGCTTCGTACTCAGATCCAGAATCTTCACCTCCCGGATTGATTGGAGGAATTTCAGGATTATACTGTTCAGGAGTGTCGGATTCCGCTTCTGCTACAGATCTTGAGGAAGAGTGATCGTTCGACATTGCTGCTAGGACGAGAAAATATGAACAATAAGATTAACACTACCCGTCCCCCGTGTGTGCAAGTGCCGGTATGTGTGCTTGTGTGTGCGCATTATTAAAAATAATAATAAAGCATGAAAGCAGTCAAGGTTATCAGAAGTCGTTAGTCGTCATATGCAATCAAATCATGAGGTCATTTAGTCCAGAAAGTCCAACGTCACGGCTCTAGCCCAACTGTTCAAAGTTTTATGGTGACAGGACGTTGATTAAAGTCTGAAATTTCTTAGTATCGTTAGCTGTAAGACGGATCGCAAAGCATAGGGATCGCCACCCTTTCGACTCGCGGAGCATAGGAATCGCCCCCCCATCGAATCGCCGGATGAAGGGATCGCCCCTTCATGAACCGTTGCGACTCCCACGATCCGTCCCTTCGTTGCCACCTCGATCTGTCGTCTCGCCACTCGCGTTCGTCTTCCATCTTTGACCACGAACCGAAACGACCTTCTGTCTTCTTCCTCCTCCGTTTTCCTCCTCTCCTTTCCTTCTTCGAACTCCGAGCTCTACGTCACTTGGCCATGGCGTTTTGATGATTTCGTCAGAAAAGCACGAATTCTCATCGTTTTCAGTCGAGAAAGTTCGTGGAAGAGCGGCGTTCACAAATAAGAATACTTTTAGTGGAGTTACCTTTCTAAAGATTGAAAGAATGCTTGGATTTTCGAAGGGTCAAAAGATTTGGGTTCGTTCTTCGATAACGCGAGACGATTCGGCAGAAAGAAATAAGAAGGGGAATGAAGAGGAGAGGGTCGGCTTAAATAGGCAAAGAAGGTGACCGTTTGTCTCCCTTTCTTTGTCTTATTCGGTCCACGAAGCACCATGCAGGCCACGATCCAAAGCTGGAATCGCATAGAAGCCCACGGACCGCCTTGAAACGATGGCCCACATAACTCAAAGCCCGACACGGCTCGAAGGAAAATACGCCCCGTTTCGCACAAAGGCCTAGGTACTCAGCACGAGACGAGCACGTGACCAAATCGGACCGTGGCGCTCTATGGCGATCCGATTCATACATGTATTGATTTGAACCAAAGCGACTGTTGATTTACGTCCCTTCAGGAGAAGGTAAATTCGAATCTTCGAAGCATGTTCCATCATCGATAAAACATACTTCGAGGGGGCAAAATGTTGGCTCACTTTTTGACCAAGCCACCCAGGATCATTCGTAAGAGGAAAGCAGGAAACCACAGTATCTAAGAACATGAAGGAATGGATCGCGCATCATCGTTTCGCTCGATATCGAATCGTGCACCGTCGTCTCGCCCAAATATCGGATCGCGTCTCTACGGATCGCCCCATCTCATCAGCGAACGACGTAGCTGGGCGATCCGATCCAAGCTTACATTGATACCCCGAGCGAACCGATCCGATCCCCTGGTGCATGGCGAACCCTCTGACCTGTTCAAGCGCGAGCTAGTCTTCAGCGATCCGAATCGCACGGATCTGGCGACACGTGTCCCCAACCGTCATCTGGACCAATTCTCCCCATCTGCACGATCCGATTTTCAAGCAGGTCACGACACCTGTCCACAACGGCTAGTTTGACTGTTTCTTCAACGGTGGCGATGCGATCCGATACTCTCGGGATTCGTGCCACGTGTCCACGATCCGCTTGACAAAATCAACTATAAATAGCCCAGAGCTTGGCATTTTTCGGGATCCTTTTGGCAATATTGAGTACTGAATCCGCCATTGTTGTCAAACTATTGAAATATTGAGAGAAATCACTGTTGTATTAGCTTTTAAAGCATAATCAATAAGATATAAAGTGGACGTAGGCTCGTTAACGCCGAACCACTATAAATTCTGAGTGTTCTTTTCTTTTTCCTTGTACTTCATTTGAGATTCTCTACTGTTCATAACAATTTGGGTGTTAGGTCCAAATTTCGATCTAACAAGGTCAAACACACACATACTCTTGTTTGGCATATTTGGCAGTTTGGCAGTCAATACTGCTTATAATATATATGGTACGTTTGATTTTGAACGAGTAGTATTTAGAAGGATTATTTTGAAGAGGTATTTGAAGGGAAATTGCTGCGAATGGAGGATGTTTTTTCTACGAAAGGGGCAAATTGGAAGGGGAAGAGTTATTATTTTATTGGTTTTGTATTTATTATTTTTATTGTTTGTGTGAGTTTATTGTCGAACAGAATAGTAAAATGCAGGATACAAATTGCAGAATAAAAATTGCAGAATAAACATTGCCGAATTCAAATTACGGAATACAAACTGAAAAATACGAATTACATAGATATAAAATACAGAAAACATGCTATTGTGGTGGATACTGAGGTGGATACTGGGGTGGATACTGAGAGGGATTCATCTTAAACTGTCTGTATCGGATTGCTTGCTTGTTTTACCGCCACTCGATCAAGCCACCAAGCTTCGCTTCCACTAACTGTTCCATATTTATGATATCATCCGGTGCCTGTTTTCTCCATCAAATTACGCCATACGGTTCATTTCTTCTTATAAGCGTCGTGTTTAGCCGTTATTTGTTCAGCAATGATCGGTATCTCAATCGGTGATGTAGCTAAAATCTCGTTCAGAGCAGTTGTAATCCTCTTGTGAATTCCTTTTATGTTCTTTCCAGCTGTCTAGTAAGCATCAACAACTATACGGAGAAACTCCGAAGTTGCAAACAGAGACCACACTTTTGGAGGTCGGCGAAATATTGCTTTCGGACGATTAACTTCAGCCGTTGTTGAGGCAAAATAAAGAAAAAATGTGGTGTTTGAGATGTGTAATGTGGCTGCTGACGTTTGACGCGTCAGACGCTAAAGCTACAATTCCAACCGTTGAGCTCAACCGGACAAATACATGGGTCCCACCATACACTAGTCTAAACCTCCCCAAAATCAAACGGTACCATACTCTCCTTTGGCATATATTTCCCTCTTCACGCAGATTCCCTCCATTTAACTCCCGTACACAACTTACAGATAAAAATGGATTCAAATCAATGGTGCATGTTTAAACTCAAAGTATGATATAACAATACAACAATGTCAGACTGTTCTTTTCTGATTTCTTCTTCCTCGTTCCCTCCGAACCCTAGTCCTAAAATTACCAATTCCAAACCTATCCTTTCTAACGTTCGCCGCGACCTAACCTTCAGCGCTAATCCCCATGCTAACCTCACCTCTGACCCAATCTCCACTCGTCGCCTTCTCCAATACTATGCCAGCCTGGCTTCTAAAGTTGCGGCCGACGGAAAGCTCACTGACTTCCTCATGATCGCAGAATCTGTTCTTACGTCCGATGCGGTCAAATCAGAAAACCCTCAGTTTATAGCAAGAGTAGATACGCGAATGGTTGCACGTGGGGTGAAGGAGGTTTTGATGATGGGGAAGCTGGAAGAGGTTCTTGAGTTCTTAAAGAAAGGAAATGAGCTGGGGATCTGTGCTGCCAGTTTGGTTGATGAAGCCGGGATTAGGGTTTTAGGAAAGGAACTCGGAAGGAGGTTCTTGGTTACTGGCCGATTGGTTGAGTTTGTGGAGTTGATGGAGACTATGGCAGGTAAAAGAAATATAGTTTGAGTTTCTATTATAATACTAGCGGCTATCCGCACTTGAATTTGTTGAGGAATATGAAGGGACATTGATAAATCATTAGTAGTTTAATGAATCATGAGTTGTAATATTTCAATATTAATGTCTGTATCAAATTTCAGATGCAGCCACCTCCAAAATCTACCATACTACAAAACAAGACAAACATTCCAACTTGGTTGGTACTAGTGATTAATAGTTCGGACCGCGAGACCAAATGTCATGAGTTCAAACTTCAAACCCGAGGCCGGTTTACACTAAGAAAAGAAAATTACACATTGCGGGATGCAAAGGGATCGTATCATAGTTTTGATAGACATTTGTATTGAAAGTTTTTTTTTCCGAAGCCAAGTACACATCATAATATTATTTCATAACATAATCAGACTTATGATATTATATCACTTTTGTTTCAACATTAGTACCACAAAGCATTTTTTTGGGGTACATCTCTATTATATTATTTTTACTTGTAACTTTTAACATCACATGATAAAAGCACTGTGCAAAAAACCTTCTGTGTCAAGTTAAATCGTCAATTTGGTATTCTATGGCCTAACATCACATGATAAAAGCACATTGGGCTAATATTGTACTTTTTAATCTTTGGTATTCTATCGTCAAATCTACTGTGAGTTATAGTGTGTTTATCTACATTTGTATTTAATATTTTTGGGTGTAACAATTTTCCACTTTCATTATTAAATCCAGGCTATGGGTTCTCGTTGAAAACTATTGTGGACCCTTTCGATGTGCTGAAATTATTTGTTGAAAGATCAGATCCTGATTTAGCTGTTAGGTATGGTCATATACCGACATTCTCTTTTGGCCCTTTATCTTCTTATTATCATCTTGAGCCTTTTTATTTCTTAATTCACCTATGAGGATTAAATATGATTGGTTGAGTATCAAAACTCATAGGAATAAAGTTGTCTCGATCACAGGTTTCTTACACGAAAACAAGAACATTCTGTAACATGATTGTTAAAACACAAACCAAACGATAATCATCAAGTTTTATCAAATGTGTTTAACATTGATGGTGTACAATATGTAAATAATTGGGTGTATTGTCAAATAGTTGACGGCCTCCGGCATGATTCCTTTTAACTGTTATTGGTAGCATGCAGCGGACACTTAACTATATGCTTTGTTAATTTCAGGTACGCAGATATTTTTCCACACTCTCAACTTCTATTCTGCAACGTTATAGAAGAATTTGGGAAGAAACGAGACATGAGTTCTGCAATGAGAACATATGAAGCATGTAAGGTGAAGTCTGGTGGGTTCAGTATGTTTGCGTGCCGATGTATAATTGACGTATGTGGTCTTTGCGATGAATTTTCGAAATCCAGGAGTATATTTGAGGTGAATATCTAAATATTTCTTACACATAATTTCTGTAACCACCCCTCTTTTTTTATTTTGCCCCCTCTTTGTCTGATTTCATGGGTGTTCTTGAATTTCCGCTGTTTATTACTTTTAATTTGTTTTATTTTAAGGACAGTTTACTGGAGTGCGGACGATATTTATGTTTTAGCACCATGTTATCCATATGTATTAAGACTAAAATATCATCATCTTGAAAAGTTGAAAACAATATTGCTAATATATGATGACGGGAATGCTTTGGGGATTTGATCAAAATATGATATTGGAAGCTGTAACAGTATGGAGATTTAATTTTTTCTTAGAGCATCTCCAACCCTTAACAATATAATTTAATGAAATATCTACGTGGAAGAGATTGTTAAACAATGTTAAGTTAATGTCATCGCACATCACAATAAAATATATTTATTTTCTCCAATACAAACGTTTATATGTAGTTATGTACTCAAATTTGCATAGATGTTAAAAAAATAGTAGTAGTTACCACTTAACAATGTGAATTACAACATCGAAAACTAGACATTTTACTTCACAATGTCTAGCAAAATTTGTGCGACATCATACTACACGTTCTAATTACTTTAGCATTGGAGATTGAAAATGAAATGACAATGTTTACTATTTATGTGTCATTGACTTTACATTAAAATTACATTTCTGTTGGAGATGCGCTTAGTTCATATTTCAAATCTTGGTGAATAAGAGTGAGCATACAGCTAAGATCCAGGAAGTATTATATGAACTTATGTCATTCGATTTATTTCTGCAACAAGCTAATTTCTTATAAAAGACCAATTTTTAAACTTAGCAAAGCACTAGCTCAACTTATACTGCTACATGCTTTTATCGTACAAAAAAAAGCATAAATAGGACATTGGCTTTTAATCGTACTGTAACAAGTTTTTATCTTACAGACAACCAGTAGGAAAACTTATGATCATGGTTGTTACGACGGCAAGTCGAGTCGAGTTATAGAGATCCAACTAGTCGACTAATCGAACTAGTCATAGACTAGTCGATAAATAAATAAATATGTACGTATATATTAATACATGGTAATTGCAGTTCGTATTCCACTTCGGGTTAATTCTTCTCCAGGTTGTATTCCACTTTGTGATTTGTGGTCGATTTCAGATTAATTAAGATGAGATCCTAAGTATAAATAAATCGACTTCGGTTAATTCTTCTCCAGTTCGTATTCGACTTCGTAATTTCAGGCGAGTTCTTCTCGATTTCGACTTCGACTTCACGATTAGGGGCCGATTTTGACTTCGACTAGGTGATTTAGGGTTCAAGTTCGTGATTAGGGTTCGACTTCGTGATTTAGGGTTCGGGTTCGACTTCGTGATTTAGGGTTCGAGCTTGAGTAATAGACTAGTCGCCTACTAGTTGCGACTAGTCGAGCGCCATAATAACACTGCTTATGATATCTGGTATTTGTTTCGCATGTATGTATTCTTTAAAACATAATGATTTTCATTATAATAGTGCTTTTCTTTTAATGCAGGAGTTGCTTGCTCAAAATATCATTCCAAACACATACGTTTTCAACAGCCTCATGAATGTGAATGCTCATGACTTGAGCTACACCTTCCAAGTTTACAAGCAAGCGCAAGTAATGCTATCAACTTCCTTCTAATGTTGCTGTTTATAGGTAGGTAGTATACTAAATAATATTGACCCAGCACATATTCTTTAATAAGTTGTTGATATGCATCCATCATTCCTCTAAATTTCTCGATTGACTTGGAGGTTTTTTTACTGTAATATATATGAGGCAACCAAGTGGGTAAACTGGGGGAAAAAAACACCTTTTGTTCATCATAGGCTTTCAATTACATGAATGTTGGAACTGTATCTTTGAACTAAGTTACCACCCTCTCTTCTTATTGTTCGTTTAAAGTCCATGTTTTTTCGTTCTTATTTTGTTTGTTGCTGCTATCTTACTTTTGCTTATAACTGACCACTAGTTTTTTAATCTAACATGGTTGTTCACCATTTCCTCTTTTCTTTTTCTTCAGAATCTAGGCGTCTCCATGGATTTGACATCTTACAACATACTCTTAAAGGCATGTTCTATTGCCAGAAGGGTTGATTTGGCACGAGATATATACAACGAAACAAAGCAATTTGAAGCAAAAGGAGACCTCAAATTAGATGTTTTCACATATAGTACAATGATAAAGGTATATTTTAGTGCTAAAATTCACAGTTTGCTAGCACAATTTCTGAAATCAATTCCATTGCTTGCTTGCTTTTTTTGATCGACTAAGTTGTCTGATTCTCCATTTTTTGGGAAATTAATTAGGTGTTTGCAGATGCAAAAATGTGGACAATGGCTTTAAGTATTAAAGATGATATGCTGTCAGCTGGTGTAGTCCCCAACACAGTTACATGGTCATCTTTGATAAATGCTTGTGCCAAGACAGGTTCACTTGATCATACTGTTCAGATCTTTGATGAAATGCTTGTGTCTGGTTGTAAGCCTAACACACATTGCTGCAACATTCTTTTGGATGCTTGTGTGAAATCATGCCAATATGACAGAGCATTCCAGTTGTATCATACATGGAAATTAGCTGGTATTAAGATTTTCAATATAACTAAAGGTTAGTATTGATGGTGGAAAATGCAACTTATGTGCTACGTCATATAAATATGTGCAACCTTACCTACTGATATCATCTGCTTCTTGATCTTGCAAATGTTTAATTTCTAGATTAGAAGTTTTATTGGTTAAAATATTGGTGAAATTTCGACTACATATTGAGGTTACTGTTGATATTTATTTCATACCTTCAGGGAGAAGTGAGGTGGTCCCTTTTACACCAACGGTTGCTACATTTAACATTTTAATGAAGGCCTGTGGTACTGATCTCTATCGTCCAAAACATCTGATGGATGAAATGAAAACATTTGGCCTTTCTCCTAATGGAATTAGTTGGTCTGTTCTGGTTGGACTTTATGGTACTTCTCAAAACACAAAGGGTGCTATAGAGGTTGGTTTGATAAACCAGATATTGTGGTTCACTTTCTGCAAATTTGTGGATTGCTTTTGTTGATATAGTTCGGTGGACATTGCATGTGCTAATGTTTCATTTTGAGAAAGGTGAAAATAATTTTATCATCTTGGTTTAGAGGGAAATTCTATTTGGACACAAACCGGTGACATAGAAAAGAGAAGCGATTTAACAATTAGATATTCTCCTGATTTTTACCTCTCATTTAAAGACAAAAAGATCTAATGGTCAATACTTGTGTTATATTTTGGGTTTTATTTTCTGCCCCAATAGCTGCTTACCACATTGCATTTGCATGCATGTGGAATATTGATGGATGCATTCTGTTTTTTCACTCTTCAGCTGGTCTTATTATTCATTGAGCATCTTCATGACTTAATCATGAAATTGTGTCACAAGCGTGCTGGCATACATTTGCATCTTCAACAAACATTATCTAGTTCTTAATGATAGTTTTTATTGCCACAACTCTTATGGTACTTCGAATATTAATTACTCCATGGTCATTCTAAATTAGCTTTGAAGAAACAAATAAATGAATGCTTTTCATACGTTAACTTTTCAGCATGGTTGTAAAAATCGTTAGGTTGATGCTAGAAGATATGCATGAACTAAGGATTAATCGTCAATGCGAGGATAAATCGAGGATTAATCAAAGTTAGGTGTTTCTGATAAATTTATGCATTTTGGATAAAAGTTTAGATTGTTTCGTATCAATTGATACTCAAGTGAGCTTTTATGGAATTGGAAGCAACCACAAAGAAAAAATTGTTAGAAACAAACATTTTGATGCTTATAACAGACATCATGCCTAAATTCATGTGTAGATGATGCCTATAAATCTGTTTATATGCTTAGATGTGATAAGGCTAGCCTAGCTCCCAAGCGGACCCTAGAAGGATTTTTACAACAGAGATTTTCAGTCAACTGTTCTTTACCAATTATTTGTAGTTAACTTTTTTTCCCCAACTCTACTGTTTTGCCATGTTTTCTATATACAAGCCATCACATATGGCTGATTTGGATTATAGATTTGATGTCAGTCTCATCAATCAGAATGTGTTCTTAATGTTCTAGTACAACGGCAACAACAACTAAGCCATAAATCCCAAACAAGCTGGTGTTGGCTAGAGATGGAACCCAGAACCCCCAAAAAAAAAAAAAAAAAAAAAAAAAAAAAAAAAAAAACCCGCAGTGAATCCAAATGTAATAATGATAACAAGAGATTTAAAGTTGAAATCATAAATAAAGAAAAAATAAAATTTAAATCCCAATGTTCTAGTATTAATATTATATTTTATATTGATTGATGATTTGGTTTTTGATGTTTTTTCTGTAGGCTTTCAGGATTATGCAAGGTCTTGGAATCAAGCTTGACGTAATTGCATATACGACTGCAATTAAGGTTGGAGTTTGATCGATAAAAATAATGTTCACTTATCATTCCATCATCAGTATGTTTGATAATAATAGTAATATTTTATTCAAGCAAAACACTCATTTTGATGTTTTGAGGGATTGGAACACGTGATCTTTAGGACCTCATCCTACAATGCCATACCACTAGCCACTTTGAGCTAGTGTCCCTTAACACTTTCTCATTAATTTCTTGATAGTCGAAATCAGTAAGACCAAATTACTTATTTACACACCCATGGTGATACATTGATAGAAAAATTAACCAACAATATAAGGTGGAGGGTTCTGATTAATGTTTAGGTGGATAAGAAATAAGCCAATTTCGTATGATCTTATCTATAGACTGTGTTAGGATATATTTCAGATCTGGTCCTGTATTTGATTTGGACTTAAACTGATGTAGTACTATGGACTTTATGGCATAAAAAGATGATATCTGCTATTGTATTTGAACCTAAGGAAGGATATGTCATTAGATATTTAACATTTTGAATATGATACTAAATTAGCAGAGAATTTTATTGCAGCTAATTGCTTTTTTAGAGTAATTACACTCATTTCTTATTGTCAATTATCAACTAAATTATCAGTTACCAATTTCAATTTAAAGTTTTACAATCAGTAATGAACCAATAATATGCAATTTGGTTGTGAATTTATTTGTTAATATTAAAATGTGAATGTCATTTTCATATGAAATAGGCAGGACAAAAACTAAATATAGTGAAGGTAGAAGAATAAGATACTTTTTTGGAGTATCGTGGAGCCACAAATTGCTCAGGCAAATGAGCTGCTGAATTTGACATAGTCAACTAGAAAATCATCACATGAGGTCCTCGTACTGCACTGTCAATTTTACATGATCATTTTATTAGTTGCTTTTTAAATTGACAATTTTTTAGTATTTAGTCACGAGTGCGATTGTTCTTAGAAAACACACACACGTGTGTGTGTGCCTGTGTGCGCATGTGCATGTCTTTAAATGCTTTTTCCAGTGTATTTTATAGTTAAGATGAGAAGGAAACGGTGCAAAAATATTAGCAAAGCGGTTCAGTGTAAAATCTTTCCCTTTTATGCATCATGAATTTCCTCTTAGCTTTGTTTTATACTATATTAAAGTAAATCATTTAAGGAGCTTCTGCCATTGCAGTCAATTCTCTGAGTGCAAAACATTTGGGCTGACAAATAATCTGATTGTTTGATGTATAGAATTGAACATTCAAACATGTTGATTGGATAGTGGCTATGCCCCCAAAGTTTCTATTTTCTTTTGTATTTCACTTGGGATAACTCTATAATCTTCATTTCTCTCATTATGCATAAATCAATATATTTGTTGGCAGGTATGCATTGGAAATAACAACCTGAAGATGGCATTTTCACTATTTGAAGAGATGAAACGATGTAATATAAAACCTGATTTGGTTAGTACTTCTGTAGTCCATCTTTACAGTTTATCAACCTATTTCTGTATTTCATACATTTACTTTCAATGGCATTATGTCAATCAAATTAATTTCTGTTTTTCTCCATGTTTCATGTTAATCGCACAAAGAAGCCCAGAGGGAACTATATGAATTGTATATAACATAAAAAATGGAAGTTCCCAATATTTGACCAATTGCTTATTTATCAAAATGTGGAAATGGCTTCCTTGATTACAATAATGCCATAGGCATCAATGGATCAATGATTGAAACCTCAAAATGTTCAGCAATGTGTATCGACTTCTTGCTTACCCCCAACTCCCGGGCATGCACACAATTTAATTAATTAATTTTATTTATATTGGGATATCATTTAGTTTCACTTCTATCATAGAAACAGATTTACATTATTATTCTCTAATTAGAAATATGTACCATTGTTGGTGTGATTTCTTAATTATCTCAATTTTGGATCTAATCATATCAAACTTAATCTTGTTAATGTGGATAATACAAAAATTCATGCGATCTTCCTTTATTTTCAACTGCCATGAATATTAATTCAAACATCATATCGTGGTCACCACAAGTTGAGTGTTACATGGAAGTGACACAAAGCAATTGTTATCCAGGTCACATATAATACTCTTCTTAGAGCTCGAAGAAATTATGGATCATTGCTGGAGATCCAACAATGTTTGACCGTGTACCAGGATATGCGCAATGCTGGGTATGTGAGATCCTTTAGTGTACTCTTATCCGCTTGACACTGTTCTATATCTATAGTAAAGATAGTTAGCATTTAGCCTATGAGATGCATGGATGTTTAAAAAATGTTATGATGAAATTTATTTACATATTTGAAAAAGAACTGGGTGGTTTTATTTTATTTTGTTTTCTTATCCAGTAATTTACAAATTAAATTCCAATTAGATTGAAGGTAGTTTTGTAAACCATACCCATATAGTTTTGGTAAAAATAACATGACAGTCTTTTTCAATTTTCTCTTTTTACATCATTCTAAACCTCCCGATAACAGTGTAAATGAGTAAGTCTCACATCTAACCAATTCGTAAATGTGTAACCTCTAGCCCTCACTGGATCCGCTTTGCTTGTTTATTAGGCTACATGCTAGTAGAAAGATGATGATGATGATATTGATATTGATGATGATGATGATGTGTGTGTATGTGTACCGGTGCATGCGTGCATGTGTGCGTTTGACAGTCCAGCGTCTTAAAACTCACTTGATTTATTCCTGTAATGATCATATGGTCTGCTATCTCTTGTAACAAACTATGCCAGGTATGATGCCAATGACTATCATCTTAAAGAGTTAATTGAAGAATGGTGTGAAGGAGTTATGCGTAGCACTAAAGAATATACTCCATCCGGCATCCAAAAGATGCAAAAATTTGATCGGTCAAAGCATCCTAATGGGTTACTACTTGAAAAAATTGCATCTCACCTAAGAAAAGATAGTGGCGACAATCATGTTATTGATATCAGGGGTCTTTCACAGGTATTTGTACTCAAAATTTTGAGACATGATTATTTCAAAATAATTCAACATGTATTCGTTTTTGAAGGTTACCCTATCAGTCAATTGATATTTTCGGTGTCTTTTCTTATGAATGGTTTATATGTACTTTGAGGAAAGTAAATACCAAACATCAACATCTAATGCTGATGTTTGATATGGTAATATTGGCATCTATGCATGAAAAAAAGGCTTATATGGTGACTAAAGACTAAGCACATTATTACCATCAGTACTATACAAATGTGATGCACCACATGTTATCCATTTTGCATTATTCTGTAGTAAGCGGGTACTGTTGAAAAGATTGTAGCCTCATAATGGGCATATAAAAAAGGTAAAAAACGATAGTCTAACACAAAGAGATTTCACATTATGAAATATTTTTTTTATAGTCAAAACAACAGACACATGTATTTTGTACACTTCACTATATTTTTTTTCCTGATTTTATTTATTAGTTGTTGAATGAAACTAGTGCCTAGTTCGTGACCTTCTCTTGCATGCGGGACTATTTTCTTGGGTAGATTCTAGATCGTTTATTTTCATACAAGCTGTTTTCTTAATAATAAGTCAAGTCAAGAAAAAGGTAAGAGCTGGCACACTTGCCAGTATTGTTTGGCGAGCAAGCAACATCTTTTGTAGGCACCATTCACCCGCTCCAAGTTCTCTTTCTTTTTCAAAAAATATTTAAATCATATAACCTTTATTGATTTACTATACAACGATTTAGCTTGTTTAAGCAAGGGTAGTATTCAAAGTTTTAGCAAAATGAGTTTCACAAATTATTTACCCTATGCATTACTGCAGAGATATATTGTTTTAAACAGAATAAAGGTCACAGTAGACTAATCATGAACTTGTATGGCTTTTGGCATCTTTTCTGCCTGAAATATATTATCCCCTCTTTGTATACCTTTTTCTTTTCTATACCTTGGTAAGTGGTTTTCTATACCTATTTTTTCTTTGTTAATTTGACTCCAAGCCTTTGTATCTTTAGAAGTGACAACTTGAAAGACTTGTTTAAGTGGCTGTGCTTCATTTTTTCTGCAACTACGTACACTACTGTAACACTAGTTTTCTCGTTGTATAGATTGAAGCTCGGATTGTTGTTCTTTCAGTTCTTTGGAAAATTCGAGAAAGTTACCGTGCAGGTACATGTGCCTATTTTACTTAGCTATTTGATGTTCTAAGTTCTTGTTCGATGCAAATAGGTTTGGCCCAAGACCAAGCCAAACAAGGACCTGATCTTGGGCAACTACGTTACAGTGGCTTTGCCCGCAAACTCAACAATAATTTATCGAATTATCATTTTCATGTTAAATTTTGAGCCTTAAGTCCAGTGATGTAAGGTGCTAGTGACATTCTTTCATGTAATTTGGGTTCAAGTCCCAACAGATTATTTTTTTGCCCATGTCTGGGGAAAATCCTTAAAAAGGTTCCAAAATTGTTGGGTATCAATATTATATAATTTACTAAGTTTCAGCTTTATTTTTAAAAATAGTCTAAATCATCTGAAATCAACATGCGTTGCCACAATAATCTTTCTCTTCGATTTTCTCCACATTTATTTCAACTAAATGAAAAAAGAAGATCAAATCTATGGATATTTTTCCAGTTCCACATTTTGCAAATATTTGTGGTTTAGTCAAGGTTTAAAATTCTGATTGGTACACCTCCATTTTAATTTCTGTCCACCAGGACTGACCAAAATTGTGTCAGTATCCCAATTTGGAATTTGACAGAGAAAGGAAAAAGAATCAAAAAGTAAAATAAGATGTTTAGTGTAATAATTAGTTAAAAACAAATGACAAATTGTTTTCGATTGGATCATCGATTTCAAACTTGGGTTGTGTGCTTCTCTTCATTGATTTTGAGTACCCATCAATATTTTGTTTTTTCCTTTTGAAATCTGAATGAATGGCACTAGTTTGGTGACGTAAGAAAGAGATTAATGAGTAAAGAAAGGTTTGGTTGTTTTTTCATTTAAGGTTTTTTTTTTTTTTTTTTTTTTTTTTTAATTGGGCTAGTGAAATTGATATAAAATAGTTTGTTTAAATCAGTTTTGTTTAAAATAAAGTTGGGTACTTTAGTAGTAGTCTAAAAGTCAGAGGAATAATTCGAATTACACTACGCAAGTTTCAAATTTGTGATCTCTTAAACCAAAATTGAAGTGCCTAATCAGTGGCTTTGGACTTAAATAATTTATATAGAATGATTATATAAATTTAGGTTAATGATTTGTATGCAGTTATGAATATGCGCCAATATTATAGTATCTAAAGTTTGTATAAACTATGTTAAATCTATTCCCAAATATTTATCGGGTATAAAAAATACTGGAATTTGTATTTTTGAATGGAAGCATAATTTTCAAAATTCCCAAAAACAAGCTGGAGTTTCGGACTTTTGCCGTGATCTGAATGGAAATGGAATTTTAAACCTTAGTTTAAACCATGGATCGAAATTCTGACCGGCATGTTGGAATTCTGGCCATTTCGGTCCGGTTTCGACGGTAATTTGATTGGAAATTGCTAGAAAATCGGGATCCGGAAACAAACAAAAAAATAAAATCAATGTCTGTAGGCAGAACGACATGAGTAATAGGTAAGAAAAAGGAAACAACTTGGTTAATCAATTTGGAAAAACACCGTTGTCGATTATTTAGGATTAGGTTCTTTTGAAAGAAAGTGAATTTTTAAACTTAGATATCATAGGTTAGAGAGGGTCCATTTAAGGATCATGGTTATCAAGGCGCGTGCTTAGGCACGCCTAAGTGTAGAAAAGCCCAAGGCTCAAGGTTTGCGTCTTTTTACAGTTTGATGCGCCTTTTTGTAGTTTGAGGCGCTTCTTTTTGCGAAATTCAAAATTTTGTTTATAAATAGTTAAATAAAAATTTCAATTGTTCAATAAATTATAAATATAGTTTAAAATTTAAATCTTATTATTAAAATATGTAGATAATTGAATGAATTATAAAATATGGTTTAAAAATTAATTTGTAGTTAGTGAAATAGCAGATCAAACTCGTATAAAAGGCACACAAAAAAGCCCTAGGCTCAATGGTTGCGCCTTAGCGCCTTGACTACTATGTTAAGGATAACTTGGATATTTGGAGTGGGTTCGTTTATTTATATTAAATTTGAGTAAAACTTCAACACATATTTTATTGAATAGCGTGCTTCCTAAATTACAACTATATATGTCTAATTTTAATTATAAATGATGTATTATGGTTACATATGTACAAATTTAATTTATTAGCGTATTTATTTAACAAAATGTTTTAGAAAGTACCAAGTCCTGGAAGCAGAATTAAATTTCCAGAAAATTTAAAATTGGATCTGTATTCCACAAATTGCAACCCCACAGTTGCGACTGCTCTTATGGTGAATAGTAAAATAAGCCTATTTTGGGTTGCTCTTATTTCAGTCGGTGAGCGAGTCTGAAGAGGAATATTTTCTAGTTGATTTTGATATTAAAAACAGTTTATGTTCTGATGATGAATTAATTTATTTCTTAGATAGAATTATGGTTACTGAAATTTTGAGTTTGGGCTTAAAAGCAAGAAGAAAGAGAAGGGAATAGTAAAAAATTGTGTTTGGGATGTCATGGGGAATTGAAAGGGGTAGGTGAGATCACTGTTTCAAATCTCGAAATATCGCTCGAGATCTCCTCTGAGATCTCGTTTTAGGCTCCTCCCAAAACGAAACAGCAAATCTCACTATAAATCTTGTTTTGAATATATCATCGGAGATATTGCAATATCGAACGAGACGAGATACAATGATATCACCCGAGATCTTGTTTTTTCTAGTTAAAATTTAAACTTGTGCCTAAACCAAAACAATAATTAACAAAACTTAAATCAAGCCACGATAATCTCCTACTATTTTATATTTTGCAATATCGTATATTCATATACGTTCTACAATGCTTATGATTTTCATGTTCTTCGCTTTTTAAGTTTCATGTTATCTATGAAATTATGTATTTTATGTTCTACTTATGTTGCATTGTTTTATGTTTTGGATCATTTTTATGTTCTTTGTCTTAACAATAATTTATGTCTATGAATCATAAGTTGTAAGCACTAATCTATTTGTATTTTTTTTTTAAATGTAAGCATGTTATGGTTTATAAATATGAACGTTCTTTCGTAAATAAAGAACGATGAGATGATTTTGCAATTCAAGTTCAAATTACTATTTTTATACTGGCATTCATGAAAACTGTAGTGTAAGAATATCAGTTTTTAACATAATATATACCTCGAGATTGTTCCGATATGAGCTTTCATACCCGAGATGGAAATCCGAGATAAACCCCGAGTTAGACTCATCTCATCCTAGATCTTGATACGAGATCAAGTCTCTAAAATCGCCGAAACGAAACGCGGCTGATATCCAAGATTTAAAACCTTGGGTGAGATGTTGAGATGTGAATTTTGTGGTAATAAAAGAGTGAGGTTAAAGGTATATAAGAGGTTCGGTGGCTAATAGCTAGTTAATGGATTTTATCTTAAATTTATTTCTTAATTTCATTATATCGTTAAGCTTTTAGATGACAGTTTAATTTTGTACTGATCATTTTTCAAAAAGAAAAAATCATATGAGGCAGACAGAGGGAGGGGGTGGGTAAGGATGGTTAGTTTGTACACGAATCGTTCTACTTGATTTTGATATTAAAACCAGTTTATGTTCTTATGGTGAATTATTTTATTTCATAGAATTACGGATACTGAATTTTAGAATTTGGGCTTAAAAGCAAGAAGAAAGAGAAGGGAATAGTAAAATAGGCGTTTGGAATCTCGTGGAGAATTGAATGGGGAAGGTGGGATGTGAATTTTGTGGTAATAAAAGAGTGAGGTTATATGTATATAAGAGTTTCAGAGGCTGATAGCTAGTTAATGGATTTTATCTTAAATTAATTTCTTAATTTTCATCATATCCTTAAGTTTTAGATGACTATTTAATTTTGTACTGATTATTAATAAAAAAAATCATATGTGAGATAGGGGGAGGGAGAGGGAGGGAGGGAGTAGTAAAAAAGTGTTTGCAATGTCATGGGGAATGGAAAGCTGGGATGTGAATTGTGGTAATAAAGTAGTGAGGTTAAAGGTATATAAGAGGTTCAGAGGCAAATAGCTGGTTAATGGATTTCATCATAAATTTATTTCTTAATTTTGATTATATCCTTATGTTTTTCGATGACTATTTAATTTTACATTGAATACACACACACACATATACACACACACATACATACATACATACATACATACATACATGAGGCAGGTTCGAGAGCACCCTAAACAGTGCAACACCCCAAATGCCCCCACAATCTCCACCAAGTATTTCTCCTTCTCTCTCCTTCCACTCACTCTCTCACTTCCCACTCACATTCTTTAATATAAACGGGTGGTGGAAATCAGGGGGCATTTGGGGTGCACCATTTTTGGGGTGCAACCGAACGCTTGCCTACATACATACATATACATACATACATATACACACATACATACACATATACATATATATACATACACACACACAAATATATATATATATATATATATATATATATATATATATATATATATATATGGCGAGCGTTCAATGACACCCCAAATAATGCAACACCCCTAAGTGCCTCCTGATTTTCATCGCATATCCCGTTTCTCTCTCCCTCCGCTCATTTTCTCACCTCCCATTCACTTATTCTAATATAAATGCTTGGTTTATATATGGGGGCAAATGGGGTGCTCATTATTTGGGATGCCATTGAACGCTCGCCATATATATATATATATATATAAGTATGCATGTATGTATATATATATGTGTGTGTATGTATGTATTCAATGTAAAATTAAATAGTCATCGAAAACATAAGGATATAATCAAAATTAAAAAATAAATTTATGATGAAATCCATTAACCAAATATTTGCCTCTGAACCTCTTATATACCTTTAACCTCACTATTTTATTACCGCAAAATTCACATCCAGCTTCCCCTTTCCATTCCCCCATGACATTGCGAATACTTTTTTACTACACTCCCTCCCCCTTCCCCTATCTCACATATGATTTTTTCTAATGGCTAGTTCAATGACACCCCAAAAGCCCCCGATATAAACCCGCATTTATATTAAAATAAGTGAGTGGAAGGTGAGAGAATGAGTGAAATGAGAGAGGAGAGAAATACTTGGTGGAAAATCAGAAGGCCAAAGGGGTGCCCCACTGTTCCGGATGCCAAAATGTGACCACCCGAACTTCCCCGTGAAGGAAAATAGGGGCACCCAGAGTTTATGTTAAAACAATAAACTCCAGGTCAGTCATGTGACTGGTGTGAGAACTAAAATAGTTATTAATCTTTATTTTAAAGTTAGGTGAATCCAGGGACTACGCCGTATAACACGAAACGAGTTTCCTCCCAAGAATACCAGTGCATAAAACAACATCGCAATGTTAAATAAAGAACAATGAAGCTATTATAAGACTCATGTCCCATCACATAATGCAACGCAAGCCGAAAGATAGAGTTTTTACCTTATAATAGCCAAAAATGCTTGGTACGTGAAATTTCATCTTTTATTATTACTATAAGCATATAGCGTCAAAAAAACAATTTCAATCATAAGTATCAATCATAGACGGCATAAATGCCCCATACCACTATGTCGTCATATATAAGTTTACAATTAAAACCGCAAAATGTCGTATTGGAAGTTGGATTTCCATCTGTGAACCAAGGCAAGGGATCGTCCTTACTGCTTCGAGACAATCTAGCCCATGTTTCAGATCAGAGCTCGAGTGACCTTTGGTTTGTCAGGGCCGGTCCACTCGATGTGGATTAAAATGCCTGAACATTACATTTCCCCGCCCTATGGGGCGTAAATGAGCCAAATGACTCCATCGGTCCCGGATTGACCAATATAACCGAGGCGTCTCGCAATCCATCATCCACATAAGTAAAATGTCCGGGCGTGTAAAACCCAAAACATCACTCCTAGCTAGAAGGAAACGCTAGCCCTCCCTGAGATCCTTTCCCGTTTCTGGTTCACATCGGGGTGTGAGGCTCACGAATTAACGTTACACAAAGCTACGTTGTGTTAAAGCCGTGCTTTGATCATCAACCACAAGACTCTGCTTTTCAACAGAAGCCTTGATCATTTGCATCTCAGCATGTCACACAGACAATTCACGCTATGCAACCGATGTAAATCAATCACACAGAATGAAATCCGATGTCAGATACAACCATTTACAAGTCCGTTCTGGGTCTGAACGAAACCGGAAGAACTTTATTCCTCGCAAATCCATCGATCTCCAAGTACGTCTGGACGATCACTAACTGATTCCCTCCTTTTGGGTGTACAGCCCAATCAAGATCATCAGTAATTATCCAAACGATGTGAAGACCTCCGGTCTTCGACCACTGTCTTCATCCTCGACATATCGTCGAATCAGTTATTCGAAATGGGATAAACCCGATCTTTCCGAATAACTCGCGTATATAATAAACAAGTGCTATAAAAACACAACATACACCTCATTCCAATCCAGAATATTCCTTTATTCAAATATTCTTATTCTTTGGGAAAGGTTCCCATTAATTTTATCAAAGATAAATTCTTTAAATTTATTCTTTAATCTTCTTTTGGATTTCAATTCAAACCAAATTACGGTTTATCCAAACTAGTGGGGATTAACGAACCTTACCGAAGTAATCATTTGTTTTAAATTTCCCAATCCCAACCTATTCATCCCATAAAGTAAAACTGGTAATACTTCATATCTAACACCACGGTGTTATCGGTGAAATTAATTACCATTTCACGTTTAAATCTAATTAAAGATTTAACTATCGCTTGAAGCAAAACTGGTGATACTCCATTCTCGATCATTTCTTGAATTTGATAATTTTAGTTATCAAATTCACCTTTCAATCTATTTAAAGATTTATTAAAACTCTAATTCAGTTTTAATATCCAAAAATCATTACTTAATGATTATTCAAATCCAGGAAATAAATCCTATCTTTAACTGGGTTAAAGAACTAATGTCATTTAAAACACAACTCACGATAAACCCAAAATCACATTCCATTAACAATGGAATTTTCACGGAAAACAGATCAATATATATAATCGATATAAACTTCCATATCCGACTAATAATATAAATGGAATAACGGCAAAGCCTTTTAAATTCCATATATATTAGCAGTCTTCCTCCATAGAAATTCACTTCGATTATTACCAAATCGAATTCCATTCCATTCTAATTCATTTTATTAAATTGGAAAACTTTACTTTGGAAAATCTCCTTTAAACCTTATCAAAAAGATTTATAAATTCCAAATTCATTTCACTGTAAATCGGGTTGAAGAACGAATGTCATGAATGGTGTCTTCATTAACACTGTTCTTAAACCCAACTGAGAAAAAGATTAAATCTTTTTATTTAGATTTAATGAAGTATACCAATTAAATAATATTGAATTATATATATATATATATATATATATATATATATATGAGGCAGGTTCAATGGCATCCGAAACAGTGGGGCACCCCTTTGGCCTTCTGATTTTCCACCAAGTATTTTCCCTCTCTCCTTCCGCTCATTCTCTCATCTTCCACTCACTTATTTTAATATAAATGTGGATTTATATCAAGGGGCTTTTGAGGTGCTAAGTTTTTTAGGGTGTCATTGAACTAGCCATTAAAAAAAATCATATGTGAGATAGGGGGAGGGGGAGGGAGGGAGTGTAGTAAAAAAATGTTCACAATGTCATGGGGAATGGAAAGGGGAAGCTGGGATGTGAATTTTGCGGTAATAAAATAGTGAGGTTAAAGGTATATAAGAGGTTTGGAGGCATATAGCTCGTTAATGGATTTCATCTTAAATTTATTTCTTAATTTTCATTATATCCTTATGTTTTCAGATGACTATTTAACTATATATATATATATATATATATATATATATATATATATATATACATATATATATATGAATATGATGCAGGTTCGAGAGCACCCCAAACAGTGCAACACCCCAAAAGGCCCTCAACCACAACCAAGTATTTCACATTCTCTCTCGTTCCACTCATTCTCTCACTTCTCACTCACATTCTTTAATATAAATGAGTGGTTGTGGTTCGGGTGCAAATGAGAGGCTGAAATTCGGGGGGCTCCCTGATCCTATATATATATATATGTATATATATATATATATGTATATATATATATATATATATGTATATATATATATGCATCACAGTGGACAGTATACCTGTTTATATCATTTTTTGTTTAATTTACTTTAGAAAAAAAATTCCACCAAAAGCCAACGAACCCTTTCAAATCAGGAACAAATTTTGATTGTGAAAAAGAAATCGTTTTGGATTTCTGATTGCTATTGGTAGCTTTACTACTATTGTTAGCTTTATTATTTTGGATACGTACGGTGAAATGGAAACCAAGAAAGAGAAAGTTTTCAGGAGTTTTCTAGAAAACTAAAATATGAGTGAGTAGTCTAACATTTGTTTGATTGTAAAACTAAAACTATGTATCCTTTATATTTATTTGAGTTGGAAAACACATTAAAAACGAAAATTATCCTTGTCCACCTGGCTTTTCCTTTACCCTTCAAAAGTAGAGATCAAAGCAATTAAACTCTGAGAAGCCTCAGCCGGACCTCTCGTCAGACTTCGAGTGACTCATCAACTGCGATTTCAACAAAACCTTTATTTGATTTGTCCTTGAATGGGAAATAATTTATTTTTAAACCAATAATCAAAGCAAGTGGTAAACCGTTTCCACCGTATTTGTTAAGCCGTGATATTTGTTACTTGTACCATTAGCCAGAGGCGTCTTAATGTATCGTCAATGGTTAATAGAGCAGCCTAATTCTTCGAATACCGATTTATGTACATTAAGTAGTGTATTTTAGTTAAGCTGCATAAGATTGAGCATTTTTTATTCAAATCATGAGCAAAAAACGCCCTTCTTAAATTTGTGCAAACTTTTACATCATGGTAGGTAGAATTCAACCATGAATGGTATATTCCACTGCGAAATTCATATCTGCCCTAGAGCTACCCAAGCATACACTACTTTTATCAAGGTTTTATTAGATACAGATGGTCAAATCATTTGTGCAAAAGCCAAGTTTGTTATAAAATCAAATTGTTTAGTAGCCATAACATTTTGTGATGAACTAAATTATGAAATTGAAAGTTGAAACACAAATTTGTGCACACAATATATGACGTAGATTACACTCATGCTTTACATTTCTTCTTCAATGCATGAAAAACCTCATTATGGTATTTTCTTCTTTCCACAGCAAGAAAGGTGATACAACAGGATATGATCGTAATGTCAGGAGTTGGTAAAGGATCAGAAAGTAACGATCTGGAAGTGCACCTAGCAATAGTTAAAGCATTAAAAGATGATCTACGGCTGGATGTTACTACTGGCTATGGAAAACCCATCCAAACCGGAGAGCCATCTGCAAATAGAGATGATTACAAACAAATAGCAAGGAGACCAGAAGATTTGGGAGTCATAAAGGTATCTAGCAAATCGTTATGCAATTGGCTACGAAGGAGGGAAGGCCAATGAAAGAAAGCAATTTTTTTCCGCCTGGTCGTGTCATGGTTCTGTCACAACCATTATTACCTTTCTGTACCACTACTGTTATTTTGGTTACTATTTTTTGTATATGCCAATTGTATCCGGAAGGAAATTGCTTGCTTCCCTTCAGATCGCTTCTGCTAGTCATTGTTTAAACTGTAGCCATGCACATGTGCTGGGCGCTTCTGCTACAAATTTGGCTGCAATTGGATATGGAAGGAGCACATTTTACCAAATGTAGTTTACATTTTACCCGTTTTATGAGTTTAATTTGATTAATATATGGTCACTACAAGAACATATGGCTATTCCAACGGCAAATTGCCGTTGGAATAGCGTTCATGGCTTCCAACGGAAGTACCAACGGTTTTCAACGGCTTCTTTCCGTTGAAAGCCGTTGCAAACAAATAACTTAAAAACCGTTGGTAACTGTTGAAAAAACTGGGTTGTTTTTTTTTATTTCAGCAAGCATATAACCTTTCAACCATTACATTTTCAATCCAATCCAATTCCAATCCATTTGCAATCCAATTTCACGTATATACAACACATATATACCAATAACAACATAACCAACCAAAATATATCAAAGAAACATCAATATAACGAAAACAAAGCATCCAAACATCCATAAACTTACAAATACATGTTCATAAACCAAATACATCAAAGTTACATGTCCACAAATCATCTAAACATATCAAATTTATCATTCTCATCCACTCAATGCCAAAACATACAACATACCTTAAGCATCGCTTCCAGAATCAACAAATGACGAAGGACGACTATCATGAATGTGCACATACTTCGCAAACTTACGATTTAGTTGTTCCAACTGCATAGTCTGAAGACGACTCTGGTCACGTAGTTGTTCAATCATAATTCTAAGCTCTTTAATTTCTTCTTTGTATTGAGTCTTCTTAGGTTGTCGAATTTGCAAATAAAATACATAGTAAAAATGTTATTTCAGCATATAAAATATTATAGCACTGTATATTTAAACGTTAATTTATTGTATGCATACAAAAGTATTCTTTACCGTCAAATTCTTGAAGTCACTATTCCAACCACCACGTCGTTGAGAGTAAGACATAATATACCTGTCATATTGATACATATACAAATTATAGGTAAATGTAATGTGAATAGTTGTGAAAATGTGAATATGCAATATTAAACATAGATTATAAATGTAATGTGAATAGTTGTGAAAATTACCAAATTTTACTCAGTCTTCGTCAATTTCTTTCGTTTTCTGATTCAGACTCGGTTTCGGGTTCTATGTTGTTTTCCTCTACACTCTCAAATGCATCGACTAATACATTTGCCTCATCATTTAAAAGTCGAAAGCCAGTTTGATCGTCTGCAATTGTTATTTCAACATTTTCCTCTAGATCTGCTTGATAGGCTTGTTCATTAGGAATATTATGTCCATCGAACGTAAATCTTGCCTTGGTTTTAAAAACCGTAGACCAATCTGCTTTATCCCTTTTTAGAGAAGGATAAAGGGCATAATAAGCTTGTAGAGCTTGTTTGCTTAGTACAAAAGGGTCGTACTTTTGATAACGTGATGTATGTTTAATTTCTACAAGATTATACTTTGGATCCACGTTAATACCAGAACCTAGAACATTACTGAACCAGTTACATCTAAACAAATAAACATCCTCTGCAGGCTTTGTAAAATATGTCATTTGCAAAATCTGAGTTAACTCGCCATAAAAATCATTTATATGATTATTAAGATCTTCACTGCCTTTAACAAACACACCAGTATTGTTTGTTAATTTTTCAGCACCGTATTCTTTGGCGTTGAATTTATACCCATTAACAAAAAATATTGGATATGTTTTGACTTTTCTTTTCGGTCCAAATGCTAAATGTTTTATTCCTTCATCGAGCACATTATTTGTCGGATAAAAAACATAGCTTCTAAACCAACTACTGAAATCTTTGCTTAAATCGCCGCTTGGATTTTGTGATTCATAAATACTGCAAGAAAAAACAATATATGTTACATTATTATTAACAAATTTAACATAAATTTATTAAAACTTAAAAAAAAAAAAATTTGATTACCTGACGAAAGGGGCAACATCAGGACAATTAAGAAGAATATATGTGTGTGCGACGTTACAATCTTTATCATTCAGCCATATTTCCACACATTTTCCAGCATGTCGGTCATGTTGTTTAAAAATAGATAATGTTGATTCAGAAGAAGAATCTTGTTCAACCCTCTCATCATTACGCGAAACACTTGCAAATGATAAGTTCACATGATCATTAAAATAATGAGAGAAAAAAAAGAGGCTTCTTCTTCGATATATAATTTGCAAATAGAACCTTCAACTCGAGCTTTTTGTCTCACTTTTTTTTAAAATGATTTAGGTACCTAATAGTTCGGTTCAATATTAAGATCTAAATATAATTAAATTATCATTTGAATACTTAGTATAATAATATACCTTTCAAACGGATACATCCATCTGTATTGCACAGGACCTCGAAGACGTGCTTCCATTGGAAGATGAATAGGTAAATGCTCCATTACATTAAATAAACCCGGAGGAAATATTTTCTCCAGTTTGCAGAGCAGTACAGGGATTTCATCTTCAAGTTTTAGTAGACGGTCAACTTTTAAAGCAGTACATGGATGTCTATTAGACGTAAAAAAAAATTTGTCTCTTCTAAAAGTATGATTAATATGAAGAAAGCATCGATAACAATCAAACCATGAAATTTTCTTTCCGTACGGTAACGAGAATGCTCGTGTTTCTTTCATGCAATATAGACAAGCAAGACGACCGGCCGTACTCCAATCCAATTTTTTTTCTTTTTTGATACATCGTATGTTTCAACTCCTTCATTCCATAATATTTTCAATTCTTCGATTAGCGGTTGTAAGTAAACATCAATACCCTGTGTCGGATCATCAGGGCCAGGGACGACAACTGTGAGAAACATGTATGGAGTTTTCATACACATCTACGAGGGTAGATTGTAAGGTGTGATTATTATAGGCCAAGATGAATATTTAGAACCAAACTGAGAAAACGGTGCGAAGTCATCTGTACATAAACCTAGTCTAATGTTGCGGCTTTCCGCTGCAAAATCAGGATATTTCTTATCAAAATGTTTCCATGCTTCTCCATCCGATGGGTATATCAACCCACCTTTTTGATGTGTTCTCACACTGTGCCATCTCGTATGCTACGCTGTTACGGATGATGCATATAATCTTTGAAGTCTAGGGGTGATGGGTAAATAATGCATACGCTTGTATGGAACTTCTTTTCTTCTTTTTTTCTTTTCTTGGTTTGTATCTTTCTTGATTACAAAACTTATATTTTCTAAGATTGTTGTCTTCTTTCCAATACAACATGCAACCCTTTACACATGTATCTATTTTTTGATATGGCAAACCAAAAGATGACATACGTTTTTTCACTTCATAATGATTTTCGCACATTAAATTATCAGATGGCATATGGTGTTTAGCCGCTTGAACAACAGCCGTAAACCCAGCTTCCGTAAGGTTGTATTTTGATTTCATCGCAATGTATTTTGCAGTTACTGATAATTGAGTATCACTTTCACATCCATTCCAAAGGGTTTTTTTTAGCATTATTCAGTAAATCATATATTTTTTTAGCTTCAACATTTGGCTCCTCTTCTACGTTATCATCTTCGTTACCAATTTGAATGGTAGAAAACATTGATCGTGCAACATCTTCGACCATATTTTCAATGAGATTCATGCTAACTTCAACACTATTGACCTCCGTCGAATGTTCTTCATTATTATGGGCTACAATTTCTCCATGACGATCCCACAATAAACAATTGGGTAGAAAACCGTATTAGCGTAAATGAATCTTAACCATATTCAGTATTAAATAGTTCAACAATTTGCATCTACTACATGGACAACGAATTTCTCTACTGTTTCCGATATTACTTATCGCAAAATCAATGAACATTTTTACCCCATTTTCAAAATGTTCACTTATTGCACCACTAATTTCTCTTCTTTGATATATCCAGCTCCGCTCATTAAAGTAATTGGCCATTTTTCCTACACTTTAAAATCTATGATGAAATAAAAAATAATTGTTAATTTTATAGTTGTCTACAGACTTTATTTCAAAATAAATAACTATTGGTTCATTGACGCTTATATGTCTTCTTTGATGGTCGGTCATCCTACTTCCCATTACAAACACAATAGTAATTATATTTCGTAAATCATATCATTTTAAACGATTTCACAAAATTTCGGCAGCATTTCCCTCGTGTTCCTTGTATCGTACACACGTGCGTGTACACAAGGAACGTAAAGGAAATGCCGTCAAAATTTTGTGAACCGTTTAAAATGATATGATCTACGAAATATAATTACTTTACAGTGTTTGTAACTTGTCCAATACAAGGACAAATCTAACAAATGTTGTATCGGATGAATATAGATTTCCGTTTTGTAAAAGAACGAATATCCGTATAACGATCATATACAACACTTGTCAGACGGGGCCAAATAATAACTAAGGGTTTAAATATTTATCTACATTAAATTTAAATATACAATTTGTAAATATTTTACCATTTTAGTACATGTATACAAAATTGTATATTTTTGTAATTTACTTCGTGTTTGCACTAATTATATTTTTGTAATTTACTTCGTATTTGTCAACATAATATAATCTTCGTGTTTGCATAAATTATATTATTAGCAAACAATATCACACACATATAACATTCACTAGCTAAAATTACCTAAATAAACACAATCAAACCCTAAATCAATTTAACCCTAAATAATTTGATCATTATTGTGACAATAACAACAATTATAGGTTAACATGATGTAATATACATATACAAACAAGTAGAAATTAAGCAAATCACAAATTAAACCCGAAATCAATTAATCCCTAAAAATTAGGTTTTATGAAATTACCTAATTTGGATAACGAGAAGGGTAGAGATGAGTTGGAGAAGCTCGTAGATGGCGCCCAAAGAGGTTGGAGTGATGGACGAAGCTTTGGCAACAAATTTGGAATGGGAGGAAGGGTTGGAGGAGATGATTAATTGGTGGAGGAGGAGGAAATGAAGCTCTCGGTTGGCTGTAGCAGGCAATATCCCGTCAATTTTCAACGGCTTTCAACGGCCGCCAACGGATTTTGTTCTAACGGTTTCCAATGGCTGTAAGAAACCGTTGGCGACCGTTGGAAACACAACGTCGGAATAACCAACCATTCTAGTAGTGGGGTGTCTTGTTTCAAATTTAAAATTTATATTCTTGACGTCATGAATAGATCGGTTGACGAATGCAGGGAGGGTTATCTGCGTTTCAAATCATGCACGCAAAAAGTTTGACAACTTTTATTTATATCCACATGTTTTATAAGCTATCCCTCAATCTGATCCTATTTAGTTAAAGGACGTTTTGGTTAAGGTTTCTGTTAAGTTTTAAAATATAGAATTTTCTATTTTAAAACTTCATAAATTTGGCCTTTATTTTTGAAAATCACTAAAAATGTCGAAAATCAACGTAAAATTTATCAAATTGTAAAATTTAATTCAATATATAATCGTCTTCTTCATGTAAAAAAGTGCTTTAAAAACAAAAAATATCACGTATTAGCATAAATGTAAGGAAGTCTACAATTTTGAAAAAATTGTAGTTATCACATCAATTATATCAAAATATTGCATTTTTTATGCAACTTTTACTGATTGCTTCAAACTTTCAAATTTAACGTTTACACTTATTCAAACATCACATACAAATGAAAAATATGTCACTTCGAAATATCAGTAATTATACAGAAAAATTGTATATATGTCTACAATTTTTTGATACACTGGGACATGTTTGCAATGCATCGGGGGATTTTTGTGGATGCACCAGCATTTATTCATAATAAATGCAAACATTTCAGCAACTTATTTTTCTTTACATGCAATACACTATAAAATAGTCGTATTGTCATACTGTTTTTGTGCTTTTGCTTTCAAGAAATTGGTTCTGGCTTATCCATGAGCACTTCTGTGTTTGGCGTTGAGCTTAAGTTAGTTGATTATGTCATTGAATTGGTGGTTATGGCTCTTCTTCGACGTTGCATAGCCACAGCGATTACTTTTGTTTCGGTGGATGTCTGTCGGTTGGTAGTCCTGTGATTGCTGGTCCATTATGTGGCTTTGCTGTTGTTGTTATTCATTTGTGAGTTCTCCTAGTCTCGGTAGCAGTCTTGCATTGCTGTTTTTGCCACGATCTCTGTTATTCGGATGCAACTTAGCACATTGAGGTGATGTTCCTTGAGGAACACTAGGCTGGTCGTCCTTTGGGTCAATGATGCAATGTGTCATGTAATGCTGGGATGAGATGATTTTCTGCATCACAAGTAAGGTCCTACTGCTACATTGTAGCCGCTTGTAGGCTTTGATGTGTTAGGGATTCTTACTTGTGTTCTGCTGGGTCTGTCCTAGTATGGAAGTACTACTTTTTAATCTTAATTGGATATTTTTGTGTGAAGTTGTATTCTTCTCCCTGTGTGGAGTTTGATACGTAACTTCCCTAGAAAAGGTGTCTAGCTCTAGTGTTGCAACCTAAATAGGATGGCAGTGGACTGTCCACCTTAAAAATCGAATTTAGTAGCTAGACGATCTGTCTACTCTTGTAATAATGTATTTATTATTTGCTATAATAAAAGGTGTTATGGACCACTATAAAAACCAGTCCGCTCTGCTAAAAAAATACACTATGAAATAGTTGTTGATATGTCCATACTTATTCTTAATAAGTGCGGATATTTTAGTAACTTATTTTATTTCTTTTCAGTATTAACAATAAAATATGGAATAGTTGCTGATATGTCTGCACTTTCTCATAATAAGTGCAATAATTTCAGTAACTATTTTTGCTTTTTCAGTAATCTTTGGTTAATATTTATAACTTTTTATTAAAGGTTATAGCATAAAAATTCACAAAAATACGTTGCTATAGAAGAATAGAAACCCACTTTACATTGAAACTTAGAGAGCGATCAGTTTTGAATTAAGTTTCATTTTAGGGATGCATCCCTACTTTTCACTTAAGTTGATCCACCATTTTATTTTTCTAGTTAACCCAAATATTCGCTAACAAAATTAAAATTGAAATCCAGATTTTCCCTACTTTTCCTATCTTCTGATCAAAGTAAATGCGCTCGATTACTGATGAAAGTAAGAAAGATAGTATGTAAGAACATAAGACAAACAAAACCCGAAGAGGACTTCAAAGAGGAACCATATTTTAAAATTGAGCACTAAAATATTTAATCAATACGGATTTTAGAAAACATCCTGCTTTAGTCATTAGTCATTTAACATTTTCTCACTATAAGAAAAGTTGTTGATAGCGACGACTATTAGCCATCCATAACTCTCGCTAGTCAGCACAAAAAAAACGTCATTTACCTCAATACAAACGAAATAACAACGATTTTAGTGACGACTATCGTAGCCACATTAAGGACGGCTGGTGTCAGCTTTGTGAAACACGTGGCACTTTGTGAGTCGTTTGACTATTGTCACTAGTTTTGGCTAACCGACACAAGCCTAGAAACATTAACCATCACTAATGACACAAGTCGTGATCAATAAGTCGTTATCAGCCGTCGCTATGCTGAAACATTTTCTCTGCAATTCAGCTTCTATCTTATCTTCCAAGTACATGATACTCGTCATACTCATATCCAATCATTCCACAATTCATATACATTCAATTTCACAACACATATCCATATAAATCATAAAAACCAAACAAATATACAACAAAATAACGTATAATACTATAAAACCAATATACATTATTCTCATATCAAATGGAAATATTCAGAACAGCTCGTATCTATCAAGAAAACATTCATAGACCATCCATACACTAAAAAACATCCAATAACATATGTTTATATTTACAAAATGACAAAAAAACAAATACATATTCGTCGGCATTATCATCCTTAACCTTATCATCCTCCTAATCCCCTGACCAATCCAGATCCCCAGACATTCTCTAATGCTTGGATAGATATGTGAGTCATTTCATCAAGTTTGGTAGTCAGTCTGCTCTTTCTCCAGTCCCGAATCTCAGTCATCGGCTGATGAACTATAACCATCTCCTCTTGTTGGGATCACCTATAAGCGGCATGACTTATCATTTCATGTAATTTATTTTGTTAGGAGTTTTATTTTAGGATTCATAATAAAATATAACTTATAATTTAGTTAATGAAACACCTCCATAGTACCGAAGTCATACCACCTATTGCGTAGGCGGGTCAACGATAGCATTTCAAATATGATTGCACTCGTCTAAAGGCAATTCACAGTCTATGGACTGCACCATTTGAGCGACCTCCTTCTCGTATCTTCCTGCAATAGCGAATGGTAAATTCACATGTTAAAAAATTAATTTAAAATTTATCGACTGTGAAAATGAAAAACTATGAATGTTTACTATCACATGTTGGGAGTTAGCGGTTGTCTAGGTATAAGGGATGATACTATCCTCATCAATCTGTTTAATGACGTGAGTGTGAATTAAAGCCTCAGCAAATGTAGACTTCTGATGTAGACTCGACATCTCAATTTATACAAATGGACAATGTTACCAATATGAGTAAAACAAAAATTCAGCTATTTATAAATGCAATTTATGATACGTACTAGTTCCCCAATTGTTGCTGGAAGAATTTAAAGCCACTGCGGTGCAAAGTATAATTTTTATTCTTGTTTGTTCGGTTACGTTTTGGAATCTCCTATAAGTCTAAATATACGATTAACTTAATTGTTATAAGAAACTTAAACAAGAATTTAAAATTGAGTTTATCTAACTTACCCTCACCTTGGAAGTATCCCATAACTGAAGATTTTTTTTTTTTACAAAAGAAATAATATATAGCAAAAGAGAGAATAAAGTCATTCTCCAATGACTCACAAAAACAGTTAGGTAGTTTAAAAACGACTACAGTAACCATGGAATAAAAAAGTCCAAAAAGGAGATACAACCACTAATACAACTCAACACCGAGAAGAAAGACCTCCCCAAGCTAAAGCGAGCAGTGCCAACCAGTCGATGCTCAAGTCAAGATGACCACAAAGAACTCTCCATCCCCTTCCAAAATGACCGACAACAGCTCCAGGACTCCTCTCCAAACACTGTAAGAACCTATCCTAGGAGAGGCAGCCCAAAACCCACCCAAAGCTCTTGCTCCGTCTATAAATCATCTCCTGAGAACCAAACAATAAAAAAGCCTAGAAGCAAGAAACCCACCAAGAACTTGCTAATCTAACACCTGCACTATGAAACAGCTGAGCTAGTTGTGGTGGGGGGGGGGGGGGAGTGACTAAAGGGAAATAGGAAACACATAGAGCCCACGCACTCAAAGAAGCCATACAATCAATGTTACACCCTACGTCCCTTAATGTCACTCATATGAGGACGCATTAAGTTCTGTGAAGCCCAATAGACAAACCGTAACTAAAATTCACAAGACAGAAAGTAAATATGAAGCAAAAAAACCTTTATTATCATAAATCACCATTTCATCGTTATAATTTCAAATACAAAATCAATAGTAATAACCATCTGTCTCATAACATAAAACATCAGAGTACAAGACTGTAAAATCATATCCCTCCTTAAAAGCCATAACAAGGTAGAACAAAAGTCAAAGCAATACATCAACTCAGAAGAAGTCCAAGTCCAGGAATAGAGTCATGGTCTGAGCTATTGTCCGCCACCACTCTGAGAACCTGAGGAGGGGGGAAGGAAGAGAGAGAAAGGAAACAAAATAGGTCAGACATAAAACCTGGCAAGTTCCAATGATTTTCAGCAATAGGATAAAATAGAAAGTATCAAGACAGATAAATAATATTGAATATGAAACTACAGTAAAATAAACAAGTACATGATAACGAGATAATAAGATGACAAGTCAAGGTAAATGTCATATATGCTTCTCATTCATATCCCAAGTATACGTTTCTGGACCAATTACTAAAATTAAAAAGATTAGGTGTTACCGTAATTACTACTCATCCGATCGGCTCCCTACTGCACAAATATCCTGTGCCATCTACGACAGTAGGGGGTATCAATCCCTATCCCGTCAACTATAAGACAAAGACCTATTTGTTGGTGTTACAACGTCTTAGTTTCCCCTAGTCGGACCCATGCACGCTCATGACTCCGCCGGAATGCACACGTACCCACCTTCCACCTTGAGCCTCTTACAGTCTAGAGCAGTAAGGCGTGTCCTGGCCCCTAACTAGTGTGAGGCTCCTCTCTATGATATTAACAGGGATACTGACTGATGCGGGTTCCACACAACAAGATTGACACAAGCCACCCCATAGGCTTGTACCCCCAAGTAACTAGGATTTTAGGAGTTTAAAAACCAAATAGCAACAACAAGACGTGGGACCTCTTAGCTTATTAATTAACAAAAGACATTTCGTATAAATGTTATTCTATGTACAAGCCCTTCCTCAAAACACGCACCGGCTCAGATTAGACGTGTCAAAAGGGTGAGGTAGGGTCATATGTGGGTCAAGTAAATTTGACCCAACCCTTTAGCTGCATACAGTAGCTTGACCCTTTTTGACTTTCTTGATTAAAGGGTTAACCAATTACAACCCTTATAACACTAATAGTAAATAAAAGTTTCTAAATTTGATTTAGCTAATAAAAACAAATGCTAATTTTTTTTTTTTACTTTCAAATATTCCATAAAATTTTGATTTTCACAATTTGAAATTTAAGTGTCGGATTATTCGACAATAAAAGTTAATAAAAGAATTATTCGAAAATAATAATTTTTAGAGTTAAAAAGACCAAAATTACGAAAATGCCCTCCATGTAGAAAAAAGTGAAAAAAAACAAAATTAATTTCAAAAAATTCAGAAAATTACAAAATGAAAAGTAAAAAAAGAATTATTCAAAAATTATGATTTTTAAAGCTAATATGTCAAAATTACGAAACTGCCCATCATGTTGAAAAAAGTGAAAAAAAACAAAATAAAATTTAAAAAATTCAGAAAATTACAAAATGAAAAGTAAAAAAGGAATTATTCAAAAATTAAGATTTTTAAAGCTAAATATGTCAAAATTACGAAAATGCCCTTAATGTTGAAAAAAGTGAAAAAATAATAAATTTTAAAAATCCAGAAAATTACGGAAAAATAATAACTTTTTTTTCACTTTTTCCAATATAAAGGGTATTTTTGTAATTTTGGCTTTAAAAATCATTATATTCAAATACTTCTTTTTTTAATTTTCATTTCATAACTTTTTGGATTTTTTTCACTTTTTCTAAACTAAAGGGTATTTTCGTAATTTTAGCTTTAAAAATCATTGTTTTAAAATAATTTTTTTTTACATTTCATTTCGTAATTTTCTGGATTTTTAAAATTTATTTTGGTTTTTCACTTTTTTCAACATGAAGGGCATTTTTGTTATTTTGACATATTTAGCTCTAAAAATCGCAATTTTCAAATAATTCTTCTTTTACTTTTCATTTCATTATTTTCTTGATTTTTTAAATTTTATTTTGTTTTTTATTTCACTTTTTCAACATGAAGGACAATTTCGTAATTTTGGCCTTTTTAACTTTAAAAATCATTAGTTTTGAATAATTCTTTTATTACGTTTCATTACATAAATTTTTTTATTTTTTTTCCATTTCTTCCAATATGAAGGGTATTTTTGTAATTTTTAGCTTTAGAATCGTAATTTTCAAATAATTCTTTTTTTACTTTTCATTTTGTAATTTTCAGGATTTTTTGAAATTTATTTACTTTTTCAATTTTTTCAAAATGAAGGGTATTATCGTAATCATAGCATTTTTAGCTTTAAAATTGATTATGTCAAAATAATTCCTATTTTACTTTCCATTTTGATATTTTCTGAATTTTTTTCATTATTTTCACTTTTTTCCGATGTGAAGGGCATTTTCGTAATTTTGGACCTTTCAGCTTTAAAAATTATTATTTTCCAATACTTCATTTTTTTAATTTTCATTTCATAATTCCTGGATTCTTTGAATTTTTTTATTTTTACAACTTTTTTACTATTTTGCTAAGTGGATTACCCATTTGTAATCCTTTTAAAAATGGGTCAACCCGTTTATGGCGCGTTTAATAAAAAATTATAAATGCGTTGACCCAACAGGGTTGTATTTAGGGTAAAATGAGTTGGGTAAATGGGTAAGGTCATATTTTGACAGGTCTAGCTCAGATGTATGTATATATATTAAGTTGCCTATTTTACATAATTACATCTGATATTTACTAACATGTTCTACTTAATTATTAAATTAAGCTAAACCCATTCAGATTAACATGTTTTGCATCTTACTCCAATTTTACAATCGTTGAATTTCATGTTCAATATGCCTAATTCTCCTTTTTACTGTCATTTTAAGTTATTCCAATTTTTAACCCAATTTATGCAATTCTAACATGAATAGCCTAGGTATTTGATGACCTAGGTATAGCGCAAAATAAAAGAGAATAGGAGAAGAATATAGATCTGATTCAAAAACACATAAACTAAATAAAATAGGCATAAGACTGTAAATAAATCGAAAACATAAAAGGGATAATAAGGTATACATGTAATAGAAAAACATCTGAAAACTAAATAGATATCTGACAGTAAAATAGTGACCACTACAACAGAAATTGTCTTTTATAGCGGCATATAGCTTCTATTAATCACTTCTATAGCGGTTTGATAAGCGTTGTATATTGACATGTTATAAAAAACTGCTAAATATTTATAACACAAAAAAAGTCGCTATAAAAGAGCATGCTTTTATAGCACAAATTTGCCGTTATGTTACTTAAAGACAATAGCTCATCCTCACCGCTATTAAATCAACATGTTACATTATTGCTAAAACCTTTTACAACTCGTATTTGCCGCTATAAAATTCGTAGATACAATAACACCTATTTATTGTTATTCTTTGACATGTTACAGTTATTACACTTTTCAAGAGTTATGCCTATATATTACGTTTTAATAATAGCAATCAAAATGAAATTTCATAACAATTTAAAGAGTAATGTATAAACCAAAAAAATATAATAATCAGCAAATATAACGCATATCGTGATAACAAAATAAAATATCGACTAACAAAAAGTAATTTCAATCTATGAGTTACCAAATTCAATACCTATGTTTTCAATTTCATTTAATGTCAATTTAAGTACAAAAGATAAAACATAATTCATATTTAAAGAATACAAATAACAAATGCATCACTAAGAGCTTCAACTATTCAAAGCCTTTTCTTTTTTCCATCAATTAGTTCGTGGATACTATGCAATCACCCGATTCCAATAAAATCTGATCTACTTGCGTACAAAAGAACCTTGACAACGAAATTACATGTAACAAAAGAAAAGTAAAATGTTGATGATATTTATTACAATCCCCTGTAAATATGAACATATTATTGGTTAACGCCCTTGACAAAGAAACTATCCCTTTAACAAAGAAACTACCATTGGAAAAAACCGAAAATAAATACCTGCTACTTGGATAAAGGGAAAAAGAATCAACGTTTGATGAACTTCAGATGGAACCTTCTCAATAGCAGCATGCTTATATATGAACTAGTGCTTCAATTTTCTTTGATTCCGCATTAGAAAACCTGCACCACAGCAAAACGATAATAAACCTGCATCACAGCAAAACGATAATAAATTTATTCAATTTGAAGTCAAAATACAACGTGTCCATGAAAGATCCTACTCAAAATTAAAGATAGTAATGGAAATCAAATAATTTAGCAATGTAAATTATCCTTTCAATGCAAATTATTAACCTACTTTGAACTCAGAATATTGGTCCCCTGTTTTCACACTGCATGCATTGTATTGTCATAATTTCAGTATTTCATGAATATTGGTCCCCTTTTTTCACACTGCATGCATTTTCAAAAATATAAAGAGTTTACAAGAAATTTCAGAAGTATTTTTTCTAAAGTTTTGTGTCACACAAAAACGCAGCAGATCTAGAACGACTGGAAACTGATGAAAAATAGGACACAAGTGGATAATGACTCTTGATTGCAGACATGGCAAAGGTCAGTTCTGAAAATTGAAAACATCGTAATCCATGAAGAAATCCATTGTTAAAAAGATAAAATGGATTGACAAATCACAGCAAAAACTGACTATGGATCAGATTTATAAACATAAACAAACAGATGATTAGAATATCAAAAACAGTTAAAAACATTTAGTCCAATTTGTTCGTTAAAGAAAGATATAAAGATTTTGTAAGATGAATGAATAATTGACTAGACAAGCAATCAATAGACTAAGTTGTAGTAATACCTGGAACAGGAACTGAATGAGCGTCCAAAGTATTAACATTTTCACCACTAACTGTAGTTTCAGACACTCCAACCAATATAGCATAACTTGTGAAACAAAAAAATGTCATGTAAGACCAAAAAGCACCAGTCCCTCTTGGAATCAGGGGAAAAAAAATGATTCTGTAAACTTGCTGGTAACAGAATCAGCACCAAGTAAGAACCCAGAGGGAATAATAGATATACCCTTATTATAAGATAATTGTGAATAGAAGGTTTCAATTACTACTTTCCTGTTACTAAAGCTGAAGGATATAAATTTTTCTTTTTACCATCTTGATCTCTATCTGGCTTTGTCAGAAATAAAACTAAAGTTAAACTGTATTGTACTTAAAAAGGTGATAATACAAATATTTTACATTACATATCTAACTTATTTAGAATAATATTGAGAACGGTAGCAAACTCCATACCTCTTTTTTTTGTCTTCGTACAGTTCATACCTACAACAGATATATTTTCTTCTATAGTTTGAAAATATACAATACTTTATGCGAGTGATAAATATACATGGTAGGTAGGAGGTTAAAATAAATTTTATTCAGCATTAAATGATGAGTGAAATAAGTAAAATATGCAATTTATATTTTACAATTCCATAGTTAATTTTATTTAATGCTAAATAAATGTATTAATTACATAAGGAGGCGGGAATTGGAACACAAAAGGAAAACAATTAATTTTCATAACCGTTTGCACCAAAATTTTGTTATTAACTTTTTCTCTAATAGAATTTTTCTTTAAATGCTATAATTTATGGCTATCGCCCAAATCCTTATTAATATTTGTCTGGTTGCCTCAATATAACTGTTTTAGTCAATAGTTTCATGTACTGAAGTAACAGTCACCTTGCAGATGAACACTTCACAATCTGAAATAGCATGAAGGTGAAATTGAGCTCGGTTAGTACATCAAATAAACATAGAGAAACATGAAATATGTATACTTGTTCCATTTCTTATATATATATATATATATTGTTAGATCCAAAATTGGTTCCAACACCCAGTTTATTCAATTATGCAGAAATTAATATCAGAAAAAATGCAAGAGAAACAGGAAAGACACGAGATTTATAGTGGTTCGGCGTTAACGAGCCAACGTTGTAACGGCTCGGGTTCCGCCCGACCCGATCGATCGTTAAATCGACCAAGACCGTTCAAAACCCGAACACGTTAACTTTGGAAATGCAACAATATCAGAACAATAACAGCAGACTTTTATAAACATTACAATAATGTTACATCAGAGTATAGAATATCAGAGTACATTGAATAAAATTACAGCGGAAGATAAATTAAAATATTAAATACAATAAACAACGGAAGACTTCTATGCTCTGGACACAGCTTTAGGCTTCGATCCAGAATCCTGCTAAAGAGATAAATATCTGCAAAAAGCTACTCGACTACCCGTGTGGAAAAGAGGGCACCCGAGTTTGCAAAGTGAAACAAACTACGAGTCAGTCATGGGACTGGTGTGAGAATTCTTAACTAATTTAACTAATAGTAATAAGGCAAATCCAAGGACCACGCCGCTAACGCGAAACGAGTTTTATTCCAATGGATTGTCGTGCATAACAATAAAGTAAATCGTTAAACAACGCAATGCTTTTTAGAAAAATGAAATCACCATAAGACTCAAGTCCCATCACACAATGCAATGCAAACCAAAGGATAAAGTTTTACCTAATGATGATTAAACATGCTTGGTACGATAAAACGAATTTGATATTATTATTAGTGTATATATGTTTCAAAAACAATTTCAATCATAATGTATCAATCCTAGGAAGAATAGTATCCCATACTACTATGCCTCCATACTAGTAATACAATCAAAACCGCATGAGGTCGTATTGGAAATTGGGTTTCCATCATGAGTCAAGGCTAGGGAGGAGCTCCTTACCGATTCAAGACACTCTAGCTAATGTCTCAGGATCCCCCGCAGTGAACCCTTGGAAAGCTGCAGGGCCGGTCCACCATACAAGTTTGCAGATTAGTTATTCCTGAACACACGTTTCCCGATCCTATAGGACCTATCATCCGGGGCGCGCCACATTCCATCATCCACATAAGTAAATATCAGCCAGTTTAAGCACCGACACTACTTCTAGCTAGGAAGAAACGTGCTGCTCTCCCTGCGTTCCCTTCTCCCGTTTTAGACTCAACCGGGTTGTGAGGCTCGCGAAGTCACGCTATAGTCTTCAACCACAAGGCCCTGCTTTTCAACAAAAGCCTTGATCATAATATCTCAGCATGCCACATTGTCAATCGATACCGCACCATTGATCATCCATCAATATATAAACGGGTGTTAAGCAAAGAATAAATTCTCCACCACCAACATTTATATATTAAACAGAAAATCAATAACATGATATTAACCGGAGTACAATGTCAGACACACAATCCATTTATAAGCTTATGCTCTGGGTCTGAGCGAAAATCAAATCCGTACAATCAACCTATACGTCCGGACGGCCTCCACTGTAGCCCCTTCAAGGTAGCTACTCCAATCACGGGCATCAGCAGTCGTCGTCCATTCGATATGAAGATCGTCGGTCTTCTGTCGTTGTCTTCAAAACTTGAATTTTAAACGTCGCTTAAATTATTTGGAATGAGATAGACTCGGACTTTCCAAATAATTCTCGTATATATATAAGTTGGAAATCATTTCATATCGTTATTTGTAATTTATAACGATTTATCTTTATTTTTATATATATAAAAATAATTAAATTCTATTTCATTAACGTAATTATATAACAAGTAGTGAATGTTTTGTTTCACAACCTATCGAAATGTTTATAATGTGTAATGAAATGTATTTTATTTCATTACATTTTGCTAACGAAAAATATTCCTATTCGTATATACAATATTAACGTACAATGTACACACCATTTATTTTCATACACATACACATCTTATACCCAACAATGTACATTTTCTTGTTTCATCTTTCGAATTACACAAAATGTATATTTTGTTTATCATACCAATTCCAACAAAAATGAGCATTTTTGTGTTTCATTTCAATTTCAACAAACGAATATTTTTGTTCATTCACCTTTACTTCTACAAGAATGAGTATTTTTGTTTGTTTATTTCAATGTAACAAAATTGATAATTTTATTATATTTTCAATGCAAAACAAAAATAATAATTTTATATTACAAACAAAACGATAATTTTGTGTGTTAATCTATTTACGTGAAAATATAATTTTCATATCTTTAATCTTTTTAATGAAAACCTAATTCATTAAAATATAAATTTCATATTCTTATTTTTTATTTTTATGAAAATCCAATTAGATAAAAATGTAATTTCATATCCTTATTCTTTTTAAATAAAATCTAATTACATAAAAATGTAATTTTTCACTTTTAATCTACATGCATGAAAAATGTAATTTTTCCCTTTTAATCTAATTTACATAAAAAATGTAACATTTTTTAATCTTAATTTCATAAAAATGTAATTTTCTTTTCTTTAAACATGAAGGTGAAAATAATGTAACTTTCTAATTTAACTCCTGACGGTGTAAATAATGTCCATTTTCTATTTAACTATTTATATTTTAATATGGGCCAGACCTCTCACATTAGCCCTACAACTTGTGAATGCTGGATATGCCGGTTGGTTCCGGGCAGCCTTATCCCACAAGTCGCGCTTAACCTCGTGTCTTGCCCCAATTTTTATTTGCGCACTTGGACCTCTCACATTAGGCCCAACATTTGTGGCTGCTGGATATGCCAGTCGGGTCCGGGCAGACTTCCACCACAAATGTAACCAAATTGTTCTACTAAAAATATTATTTTACATGGCACTTCTTAACAAAATTGATGTTTTTAATTCACGTGCCATTCTTAAATAAAAGTGATGAATCCTAATGTCATATAAAGAGGATATTTTATATGGAAACATATTTTCTATGAATTCTAATGACCTTTTTTCATCTAATGACCTTCTAGTTTTAATGACTTTATAATTTAACGACATTTTAAACTAGTGATATTCTAGTTACAATGACATTCAAATTTTAATGACATTTTCAATAAATGACATTATAATATTTAAACACGAAGGGCAAATTTATCTTAACATAAATGCCAATTCCAATCTTCACATAAATGACAAATTAAATTTCACATAACTGACAAATTCGTTTTTACATAAATGACAAATTCAATTTTTACATAAATAACAAATTCAATTTTTACATAAACGACAAATTTATCTTACATAACATGTTCCTAATAAAAGTGGCATGTCTATTCTAATTAAACATTTTTTTCTTTTTGTTTAATCCTTCTAATGAACCATATTACATTAAACATGAAATCTTTTTATTGTAATATAGATGACAACAAAAATATGTTATTTTAAATTGCAACTAAACGACACTAAGAATATATTATTTTTAGTTGAATCAACATGACACAAAAAATATGTTCGTTTTCAATGTTTCGATATGACACAAAAAATATTCATTTTTAATGATTCTACAGAACACTAAATTTATGTTTCATTTTTAATGACACAACTTGACACTAAAATTAATGTTTTATTTTTGGTGAAACTTAATGAATTTAAAATTATGCTCATTTTCACGAATCTTAACGACGCTAAAAATATGTTTATTTTATATAAAACTTAACGACACTAAAAATATGTTTATTTTATGTCAATTTCATATCACCTTCATATTTCTACATATGATATCAACTAATATTTTGGTGTCAATGTTTCCATAACAATTCCTATATATGGCAACAACTAATATTTTGGTGTCAATTATGATGTCCATTCCTCATAATAATACATGTAATCATGTTGCTTTGGTGTAAGTTTTTCATGTCAATACATAGGATAACAATGTATAATTGGGTGTCAAGTCTCATGTCAAACTTCTCATTCTATATTTTTTTTCGCAACTCTTACATTTGACAAAGATGATAATTTTGTCGCAACTCTTATATTTGACAAAGATGATAATTTTTTTGTCGCAACTCTTATATTTGACAAAGATGATAATTTTGTCGCAACTCAATTCTCTAATTATCATAAACATTCATTTTGATATTCTAATAACAAAATGATAATTTTGTGTGATTCAATAATCTGATTAACATAAACGTTAATTTCACCATTCTAATAACACAATGATAATTTTGTTTGATTCAATTATCTAATTAACATAAACGTTAATTTCAACGTTCTAATAACAAAATGATAATTTTGTTTGATTTAATTCTCTAATTAACATAAACTTTAATTTCAACATTCTAATAACACAATGATAATTTTGTTTGATTCAACTCTCTAATTAACATAAACGTTAATTTCAACATTCTAATAACACAATGATAATTTTGTTTGATTCAATTCTCTAATTAACATAAACGTTAATTTCAACATTCTAATAATACACAGATCAAATCACATATAGAAAACAGTAGAGTATTACGGCATATGAAGAATACTACAATTATCATTAACAAATTTTAATTATAAAATGAAAGAATAGAATTTCTCACCGAATAATTTAGATTTGAAATTTCGTGAGACGACCCCAAACCCCGTACTGACGGTGGCAAGGGTAATCCTTGGAATATAGCACAGAAACAGATAATAGTAGAACAGAATTAAATAAATACACCAGATAATGTACAATAGAATATACTGGATAAACGTAATCATCAGAGTTACACAGTATACAGGATCTTACTTAGTACAAATACAGTTCAACTATACATATATGTCTACAGCGGAAAAACAAACATAATGTACAATAGGAGCTGAACAACATAAAAAGAGATAAATGATAGAATCCATCTTCAGCTCCAGCTATCCGGATAAAGCCAGCTAAACCTGAATACAAGGTTTCCCGTGTAGAAAAAGGGGCACCCGAGTTTGAAAGTGAAACAAACTACGAGTCAGTCATGGGACTGGTATGAGAAATCTACTCAACACATTTATAACATGGCTAATCACAGGACCACGCCACTTTCGTGGAACGGGTTTACTCCATTGGATTGCCAGTGCTTTAAAACAAATCATTCCTTTAAACATCGCAATGCTTTTTATCAAAATGAAGCCATTATAAGACTCAGTTCCCATCACACAATGCAACGCAAACCGGAGGATAGAGTTTTACCTTATAATGGCCAAAATATGCTTGATACGAATAAAACAAAAACATTTGATATTATTACTAGTGTTTATATGTTTCAAAAACAATTCCAATCATAACTATCAATCATAGACGGCATGGGTACCGTATATCATGTCGCCATATATATATATACACAATCAAAACCGCATAGTCACGTATTTGGAAATTGGATTTCCGTCATGAACCAAGGCAAAAGATAGTCCTTAACGACTTCGAGACAATCTAGCCCATGTCTTAGGATCAGAGCTCTAGTGACCCTTGGATCGTCAGGGCCGGTCCACCGATGTGGATTAAAATTCCTGAACAATGCTTTTCCCCGCCCTATGGGGCGTAAATGAGCCAACGAATGACTCCATCGGACCCGGATCGTCCGATCAAACCGAGGCGCCTCGCAACAGTAACAACCACATAAGTCAAACACGTCAGGGCTATGAGGTTCGCAAATTAACGTTATACACAAAGCTACGCCACACAGGCGGTGCTTTGATCATCACCACAAGACTTTGCTTTTCAACAAAAGCCCTGATCATTTGCCACTTAGGCATGCCACACTAGCAATTCATGCCATGCGACTGATGTCCATCGATATACAACCTCTGAGCTCGTGCGTTTCAGAGAAGGGCATTAAGAAAAAGAATAAATTCTCCGCCGCCAAACAGATGTATATTTAACAGAGATCAATCAACACAGAATAAAATCCAATGTCAGACACACAGTCCATTTACAAGTCCGTTCTGGGTCTGAACGAAACCGGAGGCACTATATACCTCGCAAACCCATCGATCACCCACGTACGTCTGGACGATCACCATTCATTATCCATATTTCGGGGTGCCTCCCAATCAGGACCTCGGTTACCATCCAAACGAGGTGAAGATCTCCGGTCTTCGACCATCGTCTTCAACTTCGATTCCTTATCGTCGATTCAGTTATTCAGAATGGGATAAACCCGGTCTTTCTGAGCAACTCGCGTATATAATAAACAAGTGCAACACTGACATACACACGCATCATTTCAATTCATTAGTCACTAACTATCAATCAGTAAGAGAACGATTTTCCAAATATTAACCCCGAAGGCCGAAACCAACATCAGATCAATACCCAAGAAACCGTTCGACTTAGCCAACCTTCAGTTAGTTTCTAAATTTCACATCCATATCGTTTATAATATTTTATAACGATTTATCGCTATTTTTATTTATTTTAGAATAGCCAATTTATTCAAAACGACGCTTCGGGCCATAACGCGGCCGTGGCGCTATTTTTCTTCAGATTTGATTTACACATATCTGAAAATCTAACCATTGGATCTTCACAAAATTTACATCATTAGAAAGATCTTTTCAGAACGAATCCAACAGTTCCTGTTTCGGGAAAATCCGACGGTCGGATCTCCCGGTATAATCGTTTGAAGTTTCGATTTCAAAATACGAACTGCAGCGTCGTTATTCGATTATATATAATTATACTTGTATATATATATATAAATATAATCAATTCTGGCGCTGTTTTTCTTCAGATTTGAATTAAACATTCCAGACAATCCAACCGTTGGATTTTTACAAAGTTGGTGCCGTTGGAAAGATATTTCCAAAGCAAACCCAACGGTTGCGATTTCAGGAAAATTCGATGGTCGGATCTCCCGGTATAATCATTTGAAATCACGGTTTCTAAATACGAACTGCAGCGTCGTTATTCGATTATATATAATTATATTTATATATATATATCGATTCTTCGATTTCAAAACTATATTCCTTTCATACATTTGATAAAAATGATATTTTTATATAACTGTCTTCTATTTCAACACTTCACTATATTTAACAATTCATGTATATAATAAAAATGTGATTTTTATTGTAAAACAATTCATTTCAAAACACTATTATTTTATATAGTTCATATAGGTAATAAAAATAGGATTTTTATTATAAAACAATTTCTTTTAAAACAAGATTATTTTATATAGCTCATATAGATGATAAAAATGTGATTTTTATTATAAAACAATTTATTTCAAAATATGAATACCATTCAACACATGAATTTCAATTAAACGAATGAATATCGATTCAACACATGAAGGTTTTCTATAGTTTGTATGTATAGATAAAAATGTGATTTTTATATTTAAAACACGAATACCATTCAACACATGAAGTTCAATTCAACGAATGAATATCGATTCAACACATGAAGGTTTTCTATAGTTTGTATATATAGATAAAAATGTGATTTTTATATTTAAAACACGAATACCATTCAACACATGAATTTCAATTCAACGAATGAATATCGATTCAACACATGAAGGTTTTCTATAGTTTATATATATAGATAAAAATGTGATTTTTATATTTAAAACACGAATACCATTCAACACCTGAATTTCAATTCAACGAATGAATATCGATTCGACACATGAAGGTTTTCTATTCAACGAATAAATATAGTTTCAACAAATGAAAATAATTCAAACACATGAATATCATTCAAAATTTCGGTAGCATAACGGCAGGGTAGTTAAAACCGGGACCGTCCCTAGTACAGCTCCTCGCTCTACCTTAAAACCTCGCGGTTTTTGACAATGGGGAATCATGCATCTAGTTCGCACGCAGGCGGCATGTATATTTATTTCATTTCCACAAACTAATCCTATGTGGTTTCAACCAAATATTTCTCAACCACAAACGGGTATTTTTCAACCACAATCAATCAATATCAACCACAAACAATTCCAATCAACCATTCGCTATCAATCAATTTTCACACCAATCACAACCAATAAATATCGTCCATGGTTTGTGTAACACCCCGCCTCCGCTAGGGTCACTCGCAAAGGAATGCACTAGCTTTAGAGGGGCATTATTGGTAAACATGCACAGAAATATCACAAGACAGAACATATAACATAGCGGAAGTAAAATCGAACTTTTATAAACATTAATAATTAAGGTCCAAAGCCTTTTACACCAGAGTACATCAAAACTTGTCTTGCAATAGTAAAGAAGCATAAAGACATTTTCATAAATTATTCCCCAAGTAAAAACAGTAAAGTAGCCATTAGCCAAGAAAAGTCCAAGCCATCCATGATGACCTTCAAGCAGAAGAAGTCCGAACTAACAACAGTATTTCCTCCCTGTAACCTGGGGGGGAAACGGAAGAAAAGAGGCGAAACAAAACGGGTCAGTCAAAAAGACTGAGTAAGCCCTATCTACTATTAGCATAAAAACTAGTAAAGTTAACTGACATGAGAAACTGAGATGAACATAAGCATGATGACAAGATAGATAAGCTAAATCAAAATAACAGGATGAACTACTGAACTCAGATAAACTAAGGTGTCATGATAAATTACGATGTCAAGATAAAACAAGGTATCACATCGTCAGGTTTCTATCAAGTATAATATCCCCAAGATATCTATCACGTATAACGTCCCATGGTATCTATCCTGTATATCTGCTCTGCACCTCTCGTACCAGTATCCCAACCCGCGTCATGTGTTAACCATGAATGTCCCTTGCCCAACGTCATGTAATGGTCCATGTCAACCTAATATATAGCATATGTAGGTTTTCCCAACTCGTATGCTTCTTTCCATGTATAAGTTCAGTCCTTTGCCGTAGGCCATACGGGCTTCCCCTGTAAACGTTTTATCCTTGAAGTTGTTTTGGACTGCAACCCTTGATCTAGTTGTGTTTCCTTACCATGAACTATCGTGCGTCCACTTAGGATTTATGCCACCTAGGGCCGCTAGGGATTATGCTACCCAATGAACGTTTCCGTGTCTCGGTATGGGTTTTGTCCACCTAGGACCACTAGGGATTACGCCACCCATCAACCGCGCCCTTGATCCCACGTATGTATCGTGAATCGTTTTCCATGTCTAGATGCACATGTTCCCCAATGTGCCATCCGAGTTCCGTGCCAGGGCAAATCAAGAAATACGGAACTCGGTCGGGAGCTTTAAATCGTCTGCCGATGCAGGTATCAAGGTCTATTTTTGTACCCGTGGCTATGGTCCCACGTGACCCCTCCCTCAACTACTGAAAGGCAATCCAAGAAAAATCATGTATAAGAACCACTCCACGGCCCCATTATAGCCCACTTTCCTACGGGCCAACCTCACCCATGACTCGATAGCAAGCACATGGTCTGTTGGGGGTTCCCTGCCTTTCCGCACGTACGCGATTGACTAAAGATGGTAGGTAATCGGCGATGCGCTATCCAGTGCAAAAACAAGAATCGTCGACTCCACGCTAATCCATCCCAGTCTTTAGGTTGCTCGCATAGCAACCAAGGCATACTCTTGGTCCTTCTAACGCAGACCTTAACCTCTCATGGGCCTAGTATAATTACCTGGCAGCCCACAGAGGGATCCCAAGAATATCCTCACGTCCCCCGAAGCTTCCACTTCGGCACCCAGTGCGCTGGAGATTTTATCCAAGTCAGATAACTTGCTCCCCCTCGTATACTAAGCGATGACCTACCGTATCAGGTTACTCATCGTTTTGAGAATTAGTCCTATGTCCTTAGCTAAGAATTATTACTTAGTTACCCTTAACTAAGGTTTACCACTTAGCTTCCTTTCCCGTTATCCTTGATTAACCACGGTTTTCTACCTAGTTCTTCTAGCTAGGGTTTGTCTGTTGGGTTAAGTGTTATCATTCAAGTCCATGACTTAACCCGCCCACGAATCACGTCAAAGATTGGCTAAGTATTTAAGTTCAAGACTTAGTCCCACAAGTTGGTTAAGTGTACCCAGAGGCTCATGACTTAACCTTATCAAGTCAAATTGGTCAAGTACTAGCTTACCTTAATCCTATCGGATTATCTTGCTAGATCGATTAAGCATAGATTATCTTAATCCCATCAAATTATCGAGTCGGATTGGTTAAGTATAGGTTGGCTTAACCCCATCCTCTAATCGTACTATAATGGTTAAGTATATTCTTAAAAGGTCTTGTGACTTAACCTTATCAGGTCCGCGTATTAGATTGGTTAAGTGTAAGTTACTTAACCCCATCAAATCATCATGTATAATGTGTTAAGTATAAGTTGCTTAACCCCATTAAATTATCACGTTAAGTTGGTTAAGTATTGGTTACTTAACCTCATTGAATTACCGAGTTTAAATTGGTTAAGTGTTTAACTTAACCCCATCGAATTACCGTGTTTAGATTAGTTAAGTGTGGATTACTTAAACCCATCTAATTACCGTGTCGGATTAGTTAAGTGTAAATTACTTAACCCCATCCCCTAATCATCTTGTATGGTTAAGTGTCATTAAGAAAACTTACTTAACCTTGCCAAATTATCATGTTGGATTGATTAAGTGTTGGTTAACTTAATCCCCGTCCACTAGTCGTATAAAAATGGTTAAGCGTCATTAGGCAAATCAAATCACTTAACCTACCCAACCTTGTCATGTTTTGTTAAGTATCATTAGCCTAACCAATTTACTTAACCCATTTACCCATGTCATATTTGGTTAAGAGTCATTAATCAAATTAACTTAACCCTATCATGTGGCATTAATTACTTAATGCACCCCAACCTCTCACATTAGACTTTGTTGTGGTTACTAGTTAAGCCGGTCGGTTCCGGGTAGCTTTACACCACAACTTGGTCTAACCTCGGGTTCAAGCACAACATGACCAACTTCTCACATTGGGTCTTATTGTTTGCAACTACTAGTTAGGCCGGTCGGTTCCGGGTAGTTTTACGTTGCAAACTCAACCCAACCTCGAGTTGGCCACTTTCATGTTTAGTCTAGTGTCATGTTCATAGTCAAGTTTTCAAGCAATTGGGTAGACCTAACTTAATAGGTAAATTCCCAATGGGTAGACCTAACTTAATAGGTAAATTCCCAAGCTTATGTTTTTATGCATACTTACATGTCAACTTCCATGTTATATTTCAAGTCATGTTTTCAAGTATAAACACATGTCATATTTAACGTTACATGTTGTCATGTTTATACCCATTTACCCAAGTCATATTCATGTCATTATGTTTCCCCATAATGTGACCCCAACGCTTTTTAAACTAGCATATACGTTCGCAACAACGTGATGGATTAAAAGAAGAGACTTGGCAAAGGAATGACAAAAATGGGTATTAAGCCACAAGTTAATCATGGTGGCAAATGAGGCACAAATGTGTTCATTAGCTTGCATGTTACATTCTTAAGCCTCAAAAACATGCATACACCCAAACTTGGTACATAAGCGAATCATGGTGACAAAAGACATGGAATGATGACTAGTAACTCGCATATATCATCATATAAGGGTTATGACTTCATATGCAAGTTGACATAAAGGTTATGAGGGTTCTCATGTTGCCTAATGCAACATTTCAACATAAAGGTTGTAGCTTTTAGCTCACAAGATCAAGATAATGACTTCATAAACTTGCATGACATGATAGCATGTATCATACTCAATGATCAAACCCAAACTTGCAGCATGAACATTTAACTTCATAGTTAATATCTAAGAGTAGGGAAAGGGCTTACATTGCTATGAAGGCCTAAATCGACTAATCTAAAGCTTGTGATGAAGCCTATGCATGCCATCACCCAAAAACCCAAAGATGAACACTCCAAATCAACAAAAATACCATCTTTATGAACAAAGATCAAAGCTTTTGCCTTGGAATCAACTTGAGAAGCTCTCATACTAACATAGGGACTCTCTAATACTCTCATGATCATGAAACCTCTCATAGAAATGAAGTGGAGGCTAGGATAGTTGAGTGGAGGCCATGAGAGTAGCAATTTTGCCATAGTTTAGTTGCATGAATGAATAATGAGGATTTAGGATAGGTTAGGGTCTTATTTATAGATTAGGCAAGTGTTTTAGGCCATAGGATTAAACCTAGATTCAATCCAAGCCATCAAAGCATGTCTTGGGGAAGAAGTCAAGTGTAGGAACCATCTAGGGCCTTTAGATTAAAGATGAACCATTAGAACCATCCAAATGCAAAATCTGCATTTGAGCGAATCGGCCCACGGGTTGACAGCCAAACACCCTGGATTAACCCCTAGTCGACCCAGCAGGCTTGGGTCGACCTCAAAAATCGGCCGGTTCGGTTATTCCCCTCTCCCAATTCGCTGTTTTGAACATTTTTGCATATTTATTTATTTAATTTTCAATTATATATATATATCAATATATATATATTTCTCTGCGCAACCCATTTCACTTAATTAAGTATACTTTAATTTGGGAATTTTTCGTGAAACTTCGCGAGGCCATATCTTGGTCATACGGACTCCGATTTTCGAACACTCAGACTCTATTTCGCGTATTTTTCCGAGACGAACGCAATGGAATAGCCCGTTTTACTTGATTCAGAATTTAAAATTAAATTCTGCCTTGATTCTCGTCTTAACACGTTATCGAAAAATACGGGTTGTTACATTCTCCCCACCTTTTAGGATTTCGTCCCCGAAATCTCCAAGTTAGGAAGAACATATCCTACCATCCATCATCCATCTACTCAAAACATCATCCACAAGCAACCATTGTCCTTAGATGATTTCTAATGCTGTATGAATATATGCAAAACGTGTGTGTACATGTTCCTTAGCTAATGCTAATGATCAGGCCTGAATAATCTTTCTAATGCAAAATATGTATAGTGCCATGAATCCAACATGTATGCAAATAGTCCTAGTCATATAGATACTATATGCGTGCACAATCATTCATTCATATGCAACAACCGCATGATAACACATTCGATTTCATCCATAAACAAGTATAAATACTCGTGCATATGCAATATGAAATGTGATCGAGTCGAGCTAGTATCTAATGTGTATTCGCGCATCCACGAGCAACCACTTGCAACCATATCAATCATAACATGTTTCAAATACATGTTTACATCCATAGGGTTCTACCTAGAATTCCCTGAAACAGGGTCGAGAAGATAAACAGGACAAACTCCTTACAGGGTTTGTAACGGAGAATAGGACAGAGAGGATGTCCACAAAAGATAGCCTACAAGTAAGCTCTACAGAAAACAGGGATCAAGGATATACTCCCAAAAAGAGATATCATGCGCGTATCTAGTCTTTGACCATCAAAGTCGTCTTTTAACTTCGCGATTTTGTAGCTTCTTATTCCTGTTTCCATAACATGAGCTGGAACTCATTTCTTCGTCGCCTCTCGTTCCACTTGCACTTATCCTTTTCCTAGAATACTTGACGCAAACATGACTGCGTACTCATGATCTCATGCAAGCTTTCCAAAATTCACTAGTGAATCTTGGATCTTGTTTATATACTATAAGGTATTCCATGTAGAAGAACTTTCTCTTGAAAGTAAACAGATGTCAATCAGGTTATCATGCGCACTTACTAGGGTGATCTCTATAACCCATGCATAAATGAAGTAAACCATCCGTCTTATTGGCGAACACCACTCGATCGGGCTTCAAATTTCCAATAAAGGCATCAGGGATTCTAAGTAACTATTCATGACAGAACCTCAAAAAGGTTACACGATACTTCGAGGGCATTACCAAGGCTAGTCAAAAGGTCTAACTACCCTCCTATCAAAACCGAGAGTGGCACCCCCTACTGGATAACCACTTCATCCCTAGAATCCATCCATAGCTTATAAACATAAGCATTATTTCCAAATTCAACACTTGGCATAGACATTCCCAAATCCAAACAAGTCATGTATAAATGGATTGATTCTCCAATAGGACTTTGAGACAAAAATGGGATCCTCTATTACGCTAGTACTTAAGGTGCAGAGACTCAACTACCGAAGCAGACTTAAATGATACGAACAACGAAGTCCTAATGGGATGATAGAGAAGAAAAGCTAAACCTTTGACAAGATCGTTACCCTCCTTCCGAGGTACTCTAGAAATGAGAGCATACTACTGCCCTCCCGATGATCTTGTCCTTGTCCCATAATACTTAACTATCCGCCCCGTTTTACCATGCCAAAGGTACTCTCTCGTCATGGGTTTCATTGTTCATCTTTCTCCCTCCTTTGAGGACTAAGACATACCAACAAGTTGCTCATCCTTAAGCTCGTATCCTTTATCCTTCTTTCTCACGATCCTTTCTTATAACGCGGTCACTGGTCTCTCGAGAACCACCTCCATCGTATGGAAAGCACTTTCGTAGGTAGAAAAGACTAGTTGCAGTTAAAACTACTGTGACTACAGATGGAGGAAAGAAAGGAAAAGAGACTCAATTAAGGAAACAAGGATAGTGCTAATGGCCTTTGGGGAATAGCCCTTTTCTTTTAAAAGAAAATTTTCTTGAAAAATGCTTCTTTGTAAACGATTTTCAAATAGTTTTCAGAAGGTCTTTAAAAACTTTTGCCCAGTCTGGTAACCTCGCTCTGATACCAAATGTAACACCCCGCCTCCGCTAGGGTCACTCGCAAAGGAATGCACTAGCTTTAGAGGGGCATTATTGGTAAACATGCACAGAAATATCACAAGACAGAACATATAACATAGCGGAAGTAAAATCGAACTTTTATAAACATTAATAATTAAGGTCCAAAGCCTTTTACACCAGAGTACATCAAAACTTGTCTTGCAATAGTAAAGAAGCATAAAGACATTTTCATAAATTATTCCCCAAGTAAAAACAGTAAAGTAGCCATTAGCCAAGAAAAGTCCAAGCCATCCATGATGACCTTCAAGCAGAAGAAGTCCGAACTAACAACAGTATTTCCTCCCTGTAACCTGGGGGGAAACGGAAGAAAAGAGGCGAAACAAAACGGGTCAGTCAAAAAGACTGAGTAAGCCCTATCTACTATTAGCATAAAAACTAGTAAAGTTAACTGACATGAGAAACTGAGATGAACATAAGCATGATGACAAGATAGATAAGCTAAATCAAAATAACAGGATGAACTACTGAACTCAGATAAACTAAGGTGTCATGATAAATTACGATGTCAAGATAAAACAAGGTATCACATCGTCAGGTTTCTATCAAGTATAATATCCCCAAGATATCTATCACGTATAACGTCCCATGGTATCTATCCTGTATATCTGCTCTGCACCTCTCGTACCAGTATCCCAACCCGCGTCATGTGTTAACCATGAATGTCCCTTGCCCAACGTCATGTAATGGTCCATGTCAACCTAATATATAGCATATGTAGGTTTTCCCAACTCGTATGCTTCTTTCCATGTATAAGTTCAGTCCTTTGCCGTAGGCCATACGGGCTTCCCCTGTAAACGTTTTATCCTTGAAGTTGTTTTGGACTGCAACCCTTGATCTAGTTGTGTTTCCTTACCATGAACTATCGTGCGTCCACTTAGGATTTATGCCACCTAGGGCCGCTAGGGATTATGCTACCCAATGAACGTTTCCGTGTCTCGGTATGGGTTTTGTCCACCTAGGACCACTAGGGATTACGCCACCCGTCAACCGCGCCCTTGATCCCACGTATGTATCGTGAATCGTTTTCCATGTCTAGATGCACATGTTCCCCAATGTGCCATCCGAGTTCCGTGCCAGGGCAAATCAAGAAATACGGAACTCGGTCGGGAGCTTTAAATCGTCTGCCGATGCAGGTATCAAGGTCTATTTTTGTACCCGTGGATATGGTCCCACGTGACCCCTCCCTCAACTACTGAAAGGCAATCCAAGAAAAATCATGTATAAGAACCACTCCACGGCCCCACTATAGCCCACTTTCCTACGGGCCAACCTCACCCATGACTCGATAGCAAGCACATGGTCTGTTGGGGGTTCCCTGCCTTTCCGCACGTACGCGATTGACTAAAGATGGTAGGTAGTCGGCGATGCGCTATCCAGGGCAAAAACAAGAATCGTCGACTCCACGCTAATCCATCCCAGTCTTTAGGTTGCTCGCATAGCAACCAAGGCATACTCTTGGTCCTTCTAACGCAGACCTTAACCTCTCATGGGCCTAGTATAATTACCTGGCAGCCCACAGAGGGATCCCAAGAATATCCTCACGTCCCCCGAAGCTTCCACTTCGGCACCCAGTGCGCTGGAGCTTTTATCCAAGTCAGATAACTTGCTCCCCCTCGTATACTAAGCGATGACCTACCGTATCAGGTTACTCATCGTTTTGAGAATTAGTCCTATGTCCTTAGCTAAGAATTATTACTTAGTTACCCTTAACTAAGGTTTACCACTTAGCTTCCTTTCCCGTTATCCTTGATTAACCACGGTTTTCTACCTAGTTCTTCTAGCTAGGGTTTGTCTGTTGGGTTAAGTGTTATCATTCAAGTCCATGACTTAACCCGCCCACGAATCACGTCAAAGATTGGCTAAGTATTTAAGTTCAAGACTTAGTCCCACAAGTTGGTTAAGTGTACCCAGAGGCTCATGACTTAACCTTATCAAGTCAAATTGGTCAAGTACTAGCTTACATTAATCCTATCGGATTATCTTGCTAGATCGATTAAGCATAGATTATCTTAATCCCATCAAATTATCGAGTCGGATTGGTTAAGTATAGGTTGGCTTAACCCCATCCTCTAATCGTACTATAATGGTTAAGTATATTCTTAAAAGGTCTTGTGACTTAACCTTATCAGGTCCGCGTATTAGATTGGTTAAGTGTAAGTTACTTAACCCCATCAAATCATCATGTATAATTGGTTAAGTATAAGTTGCTTAACCCCATTAAATTATCACGTTAAGTTGGTTAAGTATTGGTTACTTAACCTCATTGAATTACCGAGTTTAAATTGGTTAAGTGTTTAACTTAACCCCATCGAATTACCGTGTTTAGATTAGTTAAGTGTGGATTACTTAACCCCATCTAATTACCGTGTCGGATTAGTTAAGTGTAAATTACTTAACCCCATCCCCTAATCATCTTGTATGGTTAAGTGTCATTAAGAAAACTTACTTAACCTTGCCAAATTATCATGTTAGATTGATTAAGTGTTGGTTAACTTAATCCCCGTCCACTAGTCGTATAAAAATGGTTAAGCGTCATTAGGCAAATCAAATCACTTAACCTACCCAACCTTGTCATGTTTTGTTAAGTATCATTAGCCTAACCAATTTACTTAACCCATTTACCCATGTCATATTTGGTTAAGAGTCATTAATCAAATTAACTTAACCCTATCATGTGGCATTAATTACTTAATGCACCCCAACCTCTCACATTAGACTTTGTTGTGGTTACTAGTTAAGCCGGTCGGTTCCGGGTAGCTTTACACCACAACTTGGTCTAACCTCGGGTTCAAGCACAACATGACCAACTTCTCACATTGGGTCTTATTGTTTGCAACTACTAGTTAGGCCGGTCGGTTCCGGGTAGTTTTACGTTGCAAACTCAACCCAACCTCGAGTTGGCCACTTTCATGTTTAGTCTAGTGTCATGTTCATAGTCAAGTTTTCAAGCAATTGGGTAGACCTAACTTAATAGGTAAATTCCCAATGGGTAGACCTAACTTAATAGGTAAATTCTCAAGCTTATGTTTTTATGCATACTTACATGTCAACTTCCATGTTATATTTCAAGTCATGTTTTCAAGTATAAACACATGTCATATTTAACGTTACATGTTGTCATGTTTATACCCATTTACCCAAGTCATATTCATGTCATTATGTTTCCCCATAATGTGACCCCAACGCTTTTTAAACTAGCATATACGTTCGCAACAACGTGATGGATTAAAAGAAGAGACTTGGCAAAGGAATGACAAAAATGGGTATTAAGCCACAAGTTAATCATGGTGGCAAATGAGGCACAAATGTGTTCATTAGCTTGCATGTTACATTCTTAAGCCTCAAAAACATGCATAAACCCAAACTTGGTACATAAGCGAATCATGGTGACAAAAGACATGGAATGATAACTAGTAACTCGCATATATCATCATATAAGGGTTATGACTTCATATGCAAGTTGACATAAAGGTTATGAGGGTTCTCATGTTGCCTAATGCAACATTTCAACATAAAGGTTGTAGCTTTTAGCTCACAAGATCAAGATAATGACTTCATAAACTTGCATGACATGATAGCATGTATCATACTCAATGATCAAACCCAAACTTGCAACATGAACATTTAACTTCATAGTTAATATCTAAGAGTAGGGAAAGGGCTTACATTGCTATGAAGGCCTAAATCGACTAATCTAAAGCTTGTGATGAAGCCTATGCATGCCATCACCCAAAAACCCAAAGATGAACACTCCAAATCAACAAAAATACCATCTTTATGAACAAAGATCAAAGCTTTTGCCTTGGAATCAACTTGAGAAGCTCTCATACTAACATAGGGACTCTCTAATACTCTCATGATCATGAAACCTCTCATAGAAATGAAGTGGAGGCTAGGATAGTTGAGTGGAGGCCATGAGAGTAGCAATTTTGCCATAGTTTAGTTGCATGAATGAATAATGAGGATTTAGGATAGGTTAGGGTCTTATTTATAGATTAGGCAAGTGTTTTAGGCCATAGGATTAAACCTAGATTCAATCCAAGCCATCAAAGCATGTCTTGGGGAAGAAGTCAAGTGTAGGAACCATCTAGGGCCTTTAGATTAAAGATGAACCATGAGAACCATCCAAATGCAAAATCTGCATTTGAGCGAATCGGCCCACGGGTTGACAGCCAAACACCCTGGATTAACCCCTAGTCGACCCAGCGAGCTCGGGTCGACCTAAAAAATCGGCCGGTTCGGTTATTCCCCTCTCCCAATTCGCTGTTTTGAACATTTTTGCATATTTATTTATTTAATTTTCAATTATATATATATATATATCAATATATATATATTTCTCTACGCAACCCATTTCACTTAATTAAGTATACTTTAATTTGGGAATTTTTCGTGAAACTTCGCGAGGCCATATCTTGGTCATACGGACTCCGATTTTCGAACACTCAGACTCTATTTCGCGTATTTTTCCGAGACGAACGCAATGGAATAGCCCGTTTTACTTGATTCAGAATTTAAAATTAAATTCTGCCTTGATTCTTGTCTTAACACGTTATCGAAAAATACGGTTTGTTACAGTTTGTGGACGAGGGGCGTGTGTGTGTGTGTATATATATATATATATATATAGCAATTCACTTCTATTTCAACACATATATAATTTTTACAACGTATATATAACTTATACATCGAACGTACAACTTATACAACGCTTATACATGAGGTGTACAATGCTTATATAACCCATACATCGACTATATAATTTATACATCGTTGTTTTCCATATCGTTTATAAATTAGAAGTCTCACATTGGGTTCCACTCCACCAAAAATAGCAGAAGGCTCAGAAAAATATGCGGTCTCTTCTAGAATGTAGAAGATGTCCACACGGTCACGATGTTTCCTGTTTCATCAAATTTCGTTAAGAAACGAAAAAGATATGATTTTTCAAAGCTTGGAACACTATAAAGTGTTTAAATCATATAAAGAAATCACCTTCATCGTTGGTTCAAACAAGGTTTTGAATTTTTGCTAAATCCGAGCGATATTGGGATGATCGGAGGTGATGACGTGGAAGAGGGAGGAGAGGGGAGTCGGCGCAGGGTGGTTTGGTGATGATCGGTGGTCGGAATCACCTGTGGCGGCGCTCGAAAGACGACAGCTTCTTGGACCCGATTCTCGAGGCACAGGCGATGGTGGAGGGCAAGGGTTGGTCGGATTTGAAGGGGGAAGGGAGGGCTTTCGAACGTGGGTGGTGGCGCTGGCTATCGTCGCCTGTGGCGGCGGAATTTTGGCCTGGAAGTGGTGAAAACGGGCGCCTTTCAGATCGGGGGAGAGAAAAGGGATTTTTTTTTATAAAAATTATGATTGGCCGGTGGGTTTTAAAGGGGTTTTCTGACACGACCACTAATCTAAACCCAACGACTATCGTCCCTAGCGTTTTACCCCCATTCCGAACACAATGGGATTTGTTTCGTAGGCCCATTCGACTGTTTCAGTCAGTTTTCCTTCACATTAAAATATAAAACATTCAATATTTGATTTGAACGTGCATTTCAATTTGCCAGGGCCACAAGCTGATTCGAAAAATTCCAGAAAAATTAATCTAGCTATGTTTTGACGATACGGTCCCAACAAAACCAGTTTCGTCGAATTCTGAGACTGTTTGCAAAAAGGCCCATTTCTGGTCGATCCAATTTAACTGTAATTGACCAAAACACGTTTTCATTTGCCACGCTCACACACTAGCTTCAAAAATTATGAAATTTGAAACCTAGCAATAACTTCACATCCCGGATCCAACAAAAGTGGTTTCATCGAATTCCGAGGTCGTTTGTAAAATGGCCAATTTCACGGGCTATATAAATTCCATAACGACCTTTCTGAAAATTCATTTGGCCATAACTTTTGCTTTCTGCCATGAAACTTCGATTTTTCAGATTCGTTAGAAAGGTATTCACTAACAGATTTAAATATTTTTGGTTTCACTCAAATCTGTTTTGTTTTGCACCCGGTACAGTCCGACAAAGTTTGAATTCAAAATTTGAAACTACTGCGCCATTTCAGGCCTTGTTTATAATTAGAATTAATTATATTCGATTTCAAACGTCGATTCAAACTCACTTTTCATTGCTATTATTTAAAATATTTATTTTAAATATTTAAAATCCATTATTTTAGCCAATTTAAAATTTTTAAATTGGTTCAGATTTTCCGGTTCGTTACATTCTCCCCCACTTAAAACTTTTCGTCCCCGAAAAGGAACAAAGTCGAAAGTGGTTTGATTAATCAACTCTATGTTCGATCTAGCTTCCATTCTCCAACTTTTCAGTTTCTGAGAGTTTTCAAATTCTTCAAAAATTTGGCTAACACCCAGAATTTTCGAAAAATTTCGCCATAACCTCCTTTGTACGGGGAGAGGTTTGGAAATTTATTGGGCTGTATTAGGTACCCAATAAATCCTAATAAGCATACACATATTTATAGTGATATATTCTGGTGTTTACAAGGGAGCGTGTATAGATAATAACTCCAGAGAATAAATTCTCGTCACCCTGTCAAAGCCTGAGGGAGTGTGTATTTTAAATGCTCCAGAGGATAAATCCTCGTCACCTCGTCCCGTGTGGGAAATAAATAGTCCATGTGCCGTATCTAATAACTAGAGAGACGTGATTATTGTCAACTCCAGACCCGTGTGGGGTTTTTTTATTAATCTGGCAATTTTATCGTTACAATTTAAATAGTCCATATCAGTCATCAGTTCAACCTGTAAAATATAGTCATCGCCATACAAGTCTCTCGCTCGTATGGTAAATCTTCCACCTCGTCACACAAGCTCGAAATGCTTATGTGGTATATGATGAAGTATGCCTATCTTCCAGAAGTATGCCATGTAATGTAGTTCAAAATTAATTGTTACTATCCTATGGCGATGTTTATTGATACACACAGAATAACCAGCACTCCGCATCCAATGGCATTCACAGGAGTTGATATAATAATATTTCGCATCCAACTCATTAAGGTTTACCTATTTGTCGGGCACGTAAATAAAATCTTTACTCAACAGCTATCCATTTACCTGTTCAATCATATATAATGCACATGTATATATTTCTATCTATTTTCTAATCAGTTCAATGTGTGATTTAATCGAATAAATTCTACCATTATTCTCTTATCGATTAAATTAACTATCATTACTATAATTTAATTAATCCAATTTACTATCACACAACACAAACAACAATCAAATTGTTTTTTTTTAACTTTTCAAAATCATACAAATCAATTTCTATATTCTTTTAAAATCATTCAGACTATAGAATTAAAAATGCACATCCATGGAAAGAAAATAACAACATAGTAGAGAACTAATTGGTAATGCAAAGTATGCTAAATGTACCTTGCACCGGAGTCAATCAGAGATATCTACTCGGCATCTAGGATAGGCTTTCTGAATGCTCTCCTCAGTTTCCCAAGTACAATCTCGCGGATCTCCACTCCATTGCACTTTGACTAAGTGAACTTTCTTGTTCCTCAGCTCTTTGGTTTCTTTGCCGATAATCTTTAGCGGCTCTCTTCTCACAGCTAATTCTGGGGTAATTTCAATATCCTGTTGAGCTGCTTCTTCCACGATCAAGTCTGGATCATGAATGTGCGTTCGAAGTTGAGATATGTGAAATACATCATGAACTCCAGGCAACCAATCAGGCAATTTAACCCTATAAGCGAGAGTTCCGATCCGTTCCAGAATAGGAAACAGACCAATGAATTTGGGCGCTAACTTTCCAGTTTTACCGAACCGGATAACTCCTCTCATCGGCGATACTTTCAAATATACATAGTCGCCAACAGCAAACGATATATCTCTTCTTCTTCTATCGGCATAGCTCTTTTGTCGGCCTTGAGCGGCAAGTAATCGCTTCTTAATAAAGTCGACTTTGTCGGCAGCTTCTCGGATCATATCTGGCCCCAACACAAGTCTATTACCGGGTTCGACCCAACAAGCAGGAGATCGGCACAGTCTACCATACAGTGCTTCGAATGGCGACATTGTCAGGCTCGCCTGGTAGCTGTTATTATATGAGAATTCAGCCAAATGTAGATGGTCTTCCCATGATCCACCGAAATCTAGAACACAAGCCCGCAATAGATCTTCTAGTATACGGTTCACCCTCTCAGTTTGACCATCTGTCTGAGGATGATAAGCGGTGCTCAAGTTTAGCTTCGTTCCCAGCTCTACTTGAAATGCCTCCCAGAATTTACTAGTAAATATTGTATCTCTATCACTGACTATACTGAGCGGCACTCCATGTAGTCTAACAATTTCCATGAAATATATCTGCGCCAGACTCTGAGCAGTTCTATTTGATCTGACAGGTATGAAATGAGCGGTCTTCGTGAAGCGATCTACGATCATCCAAATACAGTCATTCCCTTTTCTGGTTCTGGGCAGACCATCTATGAAATCCATAGAAATATGTTCCCACTTCCAACCTGGAACGTCTAGCGGTTGTAACAGCCCAGCAAGTTTCTGTTGGTCGCTTTTGACTAGCTGGCAAGTAGGGCATCGGCTAACATATAAAGAAATGTCCCTTTTCATCGACTTCCACCAGAAAGTGCATTTGATGTCATTGTACATTTTGCTTACCCCCGGATGGATACTAAGTTTTGACTTATGGCATTCATCCAGTACTTCCTTTCGGAGCTCAGGAATGTTAGGGACACAGATTCGACCTTTGAGCCTTAGTATCCCATCATTATCAACTCGAAAACTCGAGGGTTCGCGTTGTTGAATTATCTCTCTGATCTTCTGAATGAAGTGATCATCCTTCTGAAGAGCAGATATTTTATCGAGCAATGAAGTCGTGATAATAAAACTGGCGATCATTTCTTTCTTTCGGCTTAACGCATCGGCCACGACATTAGCTTTCCCTGGAGTGTATATAATCTCAAAGTCATATGCTGCAAGAAACTCCAGCCAACGTTGCTGCCTCAGATTCAAGTCTTTCTGGGTGAACAGATACTTTAACGACTGGTGATCTGTAAACAGTTCAAATCTCTCACCCAGAAGATAGTGTCTCCAGATTTTCAAAGCGAATACTATCGCCAATAACTCAAGATCATGAGTGATGTAGTTTTTCTCGTGCGGCTTCAGCTGACGGATAGCATAAGCAATCACTTGACCCCTTTGCATTAACACTGCGCCAAGGCCTTCTCTAGAAGCATCAGTCCAGACTTTCAAATCCTGATTGCCGTCGATGATGGTTAACACCGGAGCTGTCGTTAATCTTAACTTTAGCTCTTCAAAAGCCTCTTCACTTTCTGGAGTCCATTTGAACTTAGAGTGCTTCTTTGTAAGCTTCGTTAAGTGACCAGATATCTTCGAAAAGTTTTTAACGAACTTCCGGTAATAACTAGCCAATCCGAGAAAACTGCGGACTTCTGTAGGGGTACTGGGCTATTTCCAATTCTGAATAGCTGTGATTTTACTTGGATCCACAGCAATTCCTTCTTTTGATACGACATGGCCCAGAAATTTTACTTCTTCTTGCCAGAATATACATTTGGAAAACTTTGCTTTCAACACATTCTTTCTGAGAATTTCTAACACTTGTTCCAAATGTTTTTCGTGCTCGCTTTCTGACTTAGAGAAGATAAGAATATCATCAATGAAAACCAGAACAAATTTATTCAATACTCCTCTGAATACTCTGTTCATTAGATCGACGAAATAGGCTGGAGCGTTACATAAGCCAAAGGGCATTACTAACCACTCGTAGAATAAGTCTGGACCTCTGAATGCTGTCAAAGGAACACACTCCTCAGCGATACGAAGCTGATGGAAACCGGTAGCTAGGTCCATTCGTGAAAATACTTGTGCGCCATTTAATCGATCCAACAAATCATCAATCCGCGGCAATGGATATTTGTTCTTTATTGTCTGTTTGTTTAAATCACGATAATCCACACATAGCCGTAGAGTACCGTCAGATTTTGGGACAAACACCACTGCTGCACCCCAATCAGAGAAACTAGGCCTAATCAGACCCTTCCATACAAGCTGTCGTGTTTGATTGTCAAGTTCTTCTTTCTCTTTCAAGGACATTCTTCGAATAGCGTGAACTACCGGCCTTGCATTGGGAATCAAAGCGATCTTGAAATCAATTTCCCTCCGCGGAGGTAAGCGAACAACTTCCTCGAACACATCCGCATAGTTTTTGACGACAGGAATATCTTTCACTAGGTCGGGAATATTCTCTGTGATTTCAGGGACATTTTCTATTTGGGCTGGAGAAACATCGAGAGCTGCCCAGAAGTCTTTTCTATTAGCATTCTGACCTTCGCAGGGAATGGTTATATAATTACCTGATTTAATCTTCGCCTTTACGACTCTGTCGGCGCATTTAACTTCAGCTTCATATTTGGTCAACCAGTCTAACCCCAAGATACGATCAAACTCTTTAAAATTCATGACGACCGCGATGGTAGGAAACCGATAACGAGAGAAAGAAACCGGCACTCCACAAACCCAACTGAGATCAATGGAACCCCCAACCGGATTCTGGACAGTCATTGGTTCCTTGAGCTTCTTCAAATTCAAATCCAGCTTCTTAGCTGCATTTTTGGCAATGAAGCTTCGTGATGCGCCTGTGTCAAACAATACTCAAACTAGAATATCTTTGACAGTAAGCATGCCTTCCAAAACATCTGGCCTTTCCTGAGCAGATGAAGATGCAGGCACTTCGGCTATTTCATTTACCTGTACTGCTTCAGATTTCTGAGATAGCGGGAAGTTTTTCGCAATATGCCCAGCTTGATGGCACTTATGGCATCCTCTACCCTCATGAACCTTCTTAATGGGTCTAAATCCACTCTTCCCTCGTTTATTCACAGATTTACATTTTCTGGACAAATGCCCCTACTGATTGCATTTCTTGCATATGGCAGTCGTGGCTGGTTCTTTTTCAGATCTGGCCCTTTTTCGATTGACTTTAGGCTCTTTACTGACCTCAAACCTCGTACTAGCTTCAGGAATATCAATTTCCGACTCTTCTTTGTTACTAGAACAGACTTCCTCTTCGTCGTGCAACGTACCTTTCTTATGGAGATCTTCATACTGATAAGCCATGTAAATCATTTCAGAAAAAGGAAGCTTCACATTCCTCATCACACTATTCTGATATTTTCTTTGCAGGCCATGAATAAATCTCAGATTCTTCCTCTTTGGATCTTGGATCAGATGAGGAGCAAAGTGAGCAAGTTCGTTGAATTTCTTATGATATTCTGGGATGGTCATATCACCTTGTATCAGATAAGAAAATTCATCACATAATCGCTCCGTCGCTTCAGGAGGAGTAAATCTTTCTAGGAAAATCTCTTTGAATCTGTCCCAGGTGATATCACCTTCTGGATTATCTTTGATGATTGTTTCCCACTAGACTAAAGCTTCTTCTTTGAGCGCCCAAGATGCTACTAACCTTTTCTGGTCATCTCTCAGCTGGATACGCTCAAAAATTCTTTCGACAGAACTCATCCAAGCTTGAGTTTGAATTATAGATTCATTGCCCGAGAACTGTGCTCCGTTCAGATTTCGATATCTCTTTAATAGAGCCTCTAGATCGGGTTCTGCATTTCTCCTGTTTCTGACACTCATTTTTCTAGTACTTCTGCAAATGGCAGATCAAGTGTCAGGTCACATAAAAGATATTTTAAAATATACAAACACATACTTCAAATGTAAATGTGTCTATCGAGGTGTAATTCCATTCTGCTTTACTCATACTAGGATATTACTGATCCTATCTGTATTAAGTTACCCGTCCTAGAACACTACTGGTTTTATTTCTGACGAGTTCGTTAATATGTTATACTCCAGAACTAAGCTTAACCAAAGCTCTGATACCACGTGGGACGACCCCAAATCCCGTACTGACGGTGGCAAGGGTAATCCTTGGAATATAACACAGAAACAGATAATATCAGAACAGAATTAAATAAATACACCAGATAATGTACAATAGAATATACTGGATAAACGTAATCATCAGAGTTACACAGTATACAGGATCTTACTTAGTACAAATACAGTTCAACTATACATATATGTCTACAACGGAAAAACAAACATAATGTACAATAGGAGCTGAACAACATAAAAAGAGATAAATGATAGAATCCATCTTCAGCTCCAGCTATCCGGATAAAGCCAGCTAAACCTGAATACAAGGTTGCCCATGTAGAAAAAGGGGCACCCGAGTTTGAAAGTGAAACAAACTACGAGTCAGTCATGGGACTGGTATGAGAAATCTACTCAACACATTTATAATATGGCTAATCACAGGACCACACCACTTTCGTGGAACGGGTTTACTCCATTGGATTGCCAGTGCTTTAAAACAAATCATTCCTTTAAACATCGCAATGCTTTTTATCAAAATGAAGCCATTATAAGACTCAGTTCCCATCACACAATGCAACGCAAACCGGAGGATAGAGTTTTACCTTATAATGGCCAAAATATGCTTGATACAAATAAAACAAAAGCATTTGATATTATTACTAGTGTTTATATGTTTCAAAAAAAATTTCAATCATAACTATCAATCATTGACGGCATGGGTACCATATATCATGTCGCTATATATATACAATCAAAACCGCACAGTCACGTATTTAGAAATTGGATTTCCGTCATGAACCAAGGCAAAAGGTAGTCCTTAACGACTTCGAGACAATCTAGCCCATGTCTCAGGATCAAAGCTCGAGTGACCCTTGGATCGTCAGGGCCGGTCCACCGATGTGGATTAAAATTCCTGAACAATGCGTTTTCCCGCCCTATGGGGCATAAGTGAGCCAACGAATGACTCCATCGTACCCGGATCGTCCGATCGAACCGAGGCGCCTCGCAACAGTAACAACCACATAAGTCAATCTCGTCAGGGCGTGTAAAACCACTGACGCCACTTCTAGCTAGAAGGAAACGCATGCCCTCCCTGAGGTCCTTCCTCCCGTTTCTGGTTCATATCGGCTGTGAGGTTCGCGAATTCACGTTATACACAGAGCTACGCCACACAGGCGGTGCTTTGATCATCACCACAAGACTTTGCTTTTCAACAGAAGCCCTGATCATTTTCCACTTAGGCATGCCACACTAGCAATTCATGCCATGCGACTGATGTCCATCGATATACAACCTCTGAGCTCGTGCGTTTCAGAGAAGGGCGTTAAGCAAAAGAATAAATTCTCCGCCGCCAAACAGATGTATATTTAACAGAGATCAATCAACACAGAATAAAATCCAATGTCAGACACACAGTCCATTTACAAGTCCGTTCTGGGTCTGAACGAAACCAGAGGCACTATATACCTCGCAAACCCATCGATCACCACGTACGTCTGGACGATCACCACTCATTATCCATATTTCGGGATGCCTCCCAATCAGGACCACGGTTACCATCCAAACGAGGTGAAGATCTCTGGTCTTCGACAATCGTCTTCAACTTCGATTCCTTATCGTCGATTTAGTTATTCAGAATGGGATAAACCCGGTCTTTCTGAGCAACTCGCGTATATAATAAACAAGAGAAACACTGACATACACACGCATCATTTCAATTCATTAGTCACTAACCGTCAATCAGTAAGAGAACGATTTTCCAAATATTAACCCCGAAGGCCGAAACCAACATCAAATCAATACCCAAGAAACCTTTCGACTTAGCCAACCTTCAGTTAGTTTCTAAATTTCACATCCATTTCGTTTATAATATTTTATAACGATTTATCGCTATTTTTATTTATTTTAGAATGGCCAATTTATTCAAAACGACGCTTCGGGCCATAATGCAGCCGTGGCGCTGTTTTTCTTCAGATTTGATTTACACATATCTGAAAATCTAACTGTTGGATCTTCACAAAATTAACATCATTAGAAAGATCTTTTCAAAACGAATCCAACGGTTCCAGTTTCGGGAAAATCCGACGGTCGGATCTCACGGTATAATCGTTTGAAGTTTCGATTTCAAAATACGAACTGCAGCGTCGTTATTCGATTATATATAATTATATTTTATATATATATATAATCGATTCTGGTGCTGTTTTTCTTTAGATTTGAATTAAACATTCCAGACAATCCAACCGTTGGATTTTTACAAAGGTGGTGCCGTTGGAAAGATATTTCCAAAGCGAACCCAACGGTTGCGATTTCAGGAAAATCCGATGGTCGGATCTGCCGCAATAATCGTTTGAAATCACGGTTTCAAAATTCGAACTGCAGCGTCGTTATTCGATTATATATAATTATATATATATATATATATATATACATATATATATGTATCGATTCTTCGATTTCAAAACTATATTCCTTTCATACATTTGATAAAAATGATATTTTTATATAACTGTCTTCTATTTCAACACTTCACTATATTTAACAATTCATGTATATAATAAAAATGTGATTTTTATTGTAAAACAATTCATTTCAAAACACTATTATTTTATATAGTTCATATAGGTAATAAAAATAGGATTTTTATTATAAAACAATTTCTTTTAAAACAAGATTATTTTATATAGCTCATATAGATGATAAAAATATGATTTTTATTATAAAACAATTTATTTCAAAATATGAATACCATTCAACACATGAATTTCAATTCAACGAATGAATATCGATTCAACACATGAAGGTTTTCTATAGTTTGTATGTATAGATAAAAATGTGATTTTTATATTTAAAACACGAATACCATTCAACACATGAAGTTCAATTCAATGAATGAATATCGATTCAACACATGAAGGTTTTCTATAGTTTGTATATATAGATAAAAATGTGATTTTTATATTTAAAACACGAATACCATTCAACACATGAATTTCAATTCAACGAATGAATATCGATTCAACACATGAAGGTTTTCTATAGTTTATATATATAGATAAAAAATGTGATTTTTATATTTAAAACACGAATACCATTCAACACCTGAATTTCAATTCAACGAATGAATATCGATTCAACACATGAAGGTTTTCTATTCAACAAATAAATATAGTTTCAACAAATGAAAATAATTTAAACACATGAATATCATTCAAAATTTCGGCAGCATAACGGCAGGGTAGTTAAAACCGGGACCGTCCCTAGGACGGCTCCTCGCTCTACCTTAAAACATCGTGGTTTTTGACAATGGGGAATCATGCATCTAGTTCGCACGCAAGCGACATGTATATTTATTTCATTTCCACAAACTAATCCTATGTGGTTTCAACAAAATATTTCTCAAACACAAACGGGTATTTTTCAACCACAATCAATCAATATCAACCACAAACAATTCCAATCAACCATTCGCTATCAATCAATTTTCACACCAATCACAACCAATAAATATCGTCTATGGTTTGTGGACGAGGGGCGTATATATATATATTTATATATAGCAATTCACTTCTATTTCAAAACATATATAATTTTTACAACGCATATATAACTTATACATCGAACGTACAACGCTTATACATGAGGTGTACAACGCTTATATAACCCATACATCGACTATATAATTTGTACATCATCGTTTTCCATTTCGTTTATAAATTAGAAATCTCACATTGGGTTCCACTCCACCAAAAATAGAAGAAGGCTCAGAAAAATATGCGGTCTCTTCTAGAATGTAGAAGACGTTCACACGATCACGATGTTTCCTGTTTCCTCGAATTTCGTCAAGAAATGAAAAAGATATGATTTTTCAAAGCTTGGAACACTATAAAGTGTTTAAATCATATAAAGAAATCACCTTCATCGTTGGTTCAAACAAGGGTTTGAATTTTTCGCGAAATCCGAGCGATATTGGGATGATCGGAGGAGATGACGTGGAAGAGGGAGGAGAGGGGAGTCGGCGTAGGGTGGTTTGGTGATGATCGGTGGTCGGAATCACCTGTGGCGGCGCACGAAAGACGGCAGCTTCTCGGACCTGATTCTCGAGGCACAGGCGATGGTGGAGGGAAAGGGTTGGTCGGATTTGAAGGGGGAAGGGGGGGCTTTCGAACGTGGGTGGTGGCGCTGGCTATCGTCGCCTGTGGAGGCGGAATTTTGGCCTGGAAGTGGTGAAAACGGGCGCCGTTCAGATCGGGGGAGAGAAAAGGGATTTTTTTTATAAAAATTATGATTGGCCGGTGGGTTTTAAAGGGGTTTTCTGACACGACCACCAATCTAAACCCAACGACTGTCGTCCTTAGCGTTTTACCCCCATTCCGAACACAATGGGATATGTTTCGTAGGCCCATTCAACTGTTTCAGTCAGTTTTCCTTCACATTAAAATATAAAACATTCAATATTTGATTTGAACGTGCATTTCAATTTGCCAGGGCCACAAGCTGATTCGAAAAATTCCAGAAAAATAAATCTAGCTATGTTTTGATGATACGGTCCCAACAAAACTAGTTTCGTCGAATTCTGAGACTGTTTGCAAAAAGGCCCATTTCTGGTCGATCCAATTTAAGTGTAATTGACCAAAACACGTTTTCATTTGCTACGCTCACATACTAGCTTCAAAAATTATGAAATTTGAAACCTAGCAATAACTTCACATCCCGGATCCAACAAAAGTGGTTTCGTCGAATTCCGAGGTCGTTTATAAATTGGCCAATTTCACGGGCTATATAAATTCCATAGCGACCTTTCTGAAAATTCATTTGGCCATAACTTTTGCTTTCCGCTATGAAACTTCGATTTTTCAGATTCGTTAGAAAGGTATTCACTAACAGATTTAAATATTTTTGGTTTCACTCAAATCTGTTTTGTTTTGCACCCGGTACAGTCCGACAAAGTTTGAATTCAAATTTTGAAACTACCGCACAATTTCAGGCCTTGTTTATAATTAGAATTAATTATATTCGATTTCAAACGTCGATTCAAACTCACTTTTCATTGCTATTATTTAAAATATTTATTTTAAATATTTAAAATCCATTATTTTAGCCAATTGAAAATTTTTAAATTGGTTCAGATTTTCCGGGTCGTTACATTTCCTGAATTTCCAAAATGCTCTGTTTTAGATCTATTCAACTCCATCTCCTAGATCTTTTCTTCACAATTTCAACGCTTTGAAAATCACTCAATTACGTTTTGATTTGGATAAGATATGGCCTTTTAATCATTTAATACTTTAATTACATATTTGAATTATATTATCCTAATTAAATCGTTACCCTTAATCCTTTCTGTAAACCGCTCGTTCTTCAAAACGCACAACACCAGAATCGACCGACGCCAGATTTGAATGCACCACCAAGTCACTGCCGACCTCCTCCACTTGCGCCACCAACATGAGCCTGAGGAGATCGTGACCATTGAAACTATAGAACTCTCTTAGCTAAAGATTTTTCCCATTTGGAAATTCTTAGAATTGATGAAAGAATCGAATTAGAGTGAGGGAGGAAGGAGAGAATACAATGGTCGTTCAAAGAATTGGTGGCGGCTGGTCATATTACTATTAGGATTTTGGCTTTGTAAATTTTTAAGGTATATATATATATCATTGCTATTTGTTCTTTTATTCCTCAAGGCCCATTCACATTTTGTATGTTATATGTGACAAAGAAAAATGAATTGCTGACTAAGGCTGGCTTATTTACTTCCCATTTATGTTTCCTGACATCCCCTTTTATGACACGCTATAATGACACATTTTTCAAATTTCAAAAATAGATAACAATGAAAGAGAGAGAGGATAAAATGAAAAGAATTAATGCTAGTTTAATGCTAATTGGGACAAAGTTTGTGAATTTAAAATTTCACATCATAATTACCATATGACCAATTAGTATTTATTTACACATGTTACATTCATAATTCACAGTCATCATCTTAACCATATAAGTTTATTTCAAAATGTTACATTCTATATATATATCGTTTTAATTGCTTAAATTTACGATATTTTTAAAACAAATTCACATACCATAATTCAAGTTAGTTATTACACCGGTTTATAGTGTTTGGTTTCAATTATAATTAAATTTCATTAAGTATATATATATATATATATATTATTCCACTAAATTTGGTTTGACTTAATTATGTCAATGAGTTACACAATTTAAAAAAAAAATTAGCAATCCAAATATGGTTATATGTTTAATGTATATGGACAAAAGAAAATGGTTGCATATGTAAATCAATTATTCTATTGTAATCAATCTTCTACCGTTACCTTATTAATTCACTTTAATGGACTTTAATTGTAACGACCCGGGATTTTTGACGACTTTGATTATTGCCATAAACTCAATGATGACTAACCAAACATCGAAAAATACCGATCATTAATGAAAGAAATTAGAAGGTGAGGATAGATAAGATAGAAACTTAGAATAGAAGAAGAAGAAGAACACAATATCAGAGTAACACACGAATCTCACAGCGGAACGAATAAATATATTTCATATAACATAACTTGAAATATACATCTGTACTTGAATATACATCATTATCAAAGTACAACACTTGAAACACAGCGGAAATAACTATAGCTATATAGTCCTGAAGCCTCCTGCTCCAGCTCTTCAAGTGTATCTGTAAAATCCCGACTACTTGACTGCCCGCACAAATTTAGGCACCCAAGAGTTTAGGGAAAACAACAAAATAAACTCCGGGTCAGTCATGGGACTGGTATGAGTAAAACAGTTTAAAACAGTTTCAGAAAACTAAATGATATCTCATAAGACCACGCCGTATAACACGGAACGGGTTTTTCCCTTATGAAAATCCAAACACTTGATTTAACTTTCGAAATCCCTTTGAAAGGAACGATAATCTTTATATCAAAACTCCTTTGATATTAATATAGTGTCTAAATCAAGTAAATAGAATCTAGTGGAACGTTTGCATCTCACATTCCACATATATATACAATCAAAACCGCAGACACGTATTGGTTAATGGATTTCCAACTATGACAAGGTATGGAACCACCTTCCGCTGATATATCTCTAGAGGAGAATACACCGAGTTCAACAAGAACATCTTGCAACCCAGCCACACATGACCGACCACTCATTTGGCTTGAGTGTATCGAATGTATATCACCAACGGTTGGGATCAGCAACCGTTTCCCGAATGGGACAGCATCGACAATAGTTTTTTAGAAGTAAATGAAACTCTAGATCAGGTGATTATACACCCTAATAGGTGCGACCTACATAGCCATGCTGCCTGCCCGATTTCTGTCATTTACTGGTTGTTGAGGCTTGAAGCTACGCTTTATCATCACATCAGATTTACTTCGAATGCCACATTGTCAGATCCATCGAAAATCACTAATTGACGTCTACAACAGTACATTATGTGTTAGCTAAAAGAAGTTTCCTTCTCCGCTTCCACTCTTGGTACGGTTGAATAAATCAATGTACGTGACCTTTCCGGAAATACTTTGTCAGACATTCATCCATACGAGTCACCCGGGAACAGGATGAACCGAAGGCACTATTTCTATAAATAGAAAAAGTCCTTGCACTCTACTCCGTCTTCGATTATCTTCAAATAATCTGATTCGCGATGCTACTGCCAATACAGAGTGGTTCTTCAGATAATAATCCAACCGGTCTCTCCATATTGACAACGATGTCAAAACTTCGATAGTCTGTGATTTAACTATCGAATAAAACAAGTGTTTCGATAGTCGATGATTTAACTATCGAAGAAAACAAGTGTTCATCCAATTATCAAACAATCACTGAGCCCTTAATTAATATTCCATTTATTTAAATCACTTCTCTATTTCTTTATCAATATTTGTTAACTAAATATTTTCAATAATCATATTGGCCTTTTACGTTATTTGGAAAACATTTCCGAATCTCGCCTTCCTTTATTTTCTAAACTGTAGAAAATATATGCTATTTATAATTGGAAAATATTCCAATTACTTATCTCTTTTCCGATCTCGTTTATTTCTATACTTTGGAAATATTCTATTCTATTTCCAAGCTTACACTTATTTGGGTTAAAACAGATGTTGTGTAAAACAGCGTTACGACAACCCAAATACTATATTCAACTAACTCTTATCCAATATTGATCTTCGAGCCTGAAATCTTACTATTTATTTGTTAATAATGAAATCAATCAAGTTGGGGTATAACTACCTCTCAGACCTTGACTGAATAACATTTATAACATCAAAACAGATATGACTACTTACTCGAAAAATCAATACCATACAACTAATTATTCGCTTTTAAACACGTACACGCTTTCTCTTTCTATTCTCACTAGATTTTATTCTTAGTCTTCCTTTTTGATTTTACTATTCTATTTCTAAGTTTGTTTCCTCATCGACTTCTATATATATCAATACGTTGATTTCTAACTATCAAATTATCTTAAAAATATTCTAACTCCTTAAATTCCCGGAAAAATTCGCCATAACCTCCTTTGTACCGGGAGCATCGGGATATTTCAAATAGCCTCCCATGGCCCTCACCAATCCAAAAAGAAAAAGATAAGCCAAGTGGCTAGCCGATACGGCGCATAAAATCTCATATGGAAATTAAATATGTACCTTTTTGTCGAGCATTCTATTTATATACTTGCATTATCCTTATCCCATACCTGTCTCCTGTATGTCTATACCTGTCCAACTATACCCGATCGTTTTAACTCAATTCTTTAATTAATTTGTTAATTAACTGTTTAGGCTATTTCACTTTTATATTTGAACATGACATGTTCAAATATATTTTAACTTGTTTATACTCTAGTTGAATTCTATTTTCCATTTTCAATTCTATTTGAATTTCTCTTAATTCAAATTCTCATTTCAACTCTGTTTGAATTCCTCTTATTCAAATTCTCATTTTAAATCCTTTATTCAAATCCCATTTCAAATCCTTTATTCAAATCCCATTTCAATACTATATTCAAATCCTATGGTTTAATTCCATTTGAAATACTATCTTCAAATCCTATGGTTTAAATTCCATTTGAAATACTATCTTCAAATTCATTTGAATACTATATTCAAATTCTATATTCAAATTCTATATTCAAATTCTATGTTTTAAATTCTATGTTTTAAATTCTATTTGAATACTATATTCAAATTCTATATTCAAATTCTATGTTTTAAATTCTATTTGAATACTATATTCAAATTCTATATTCAAATTCTATATTTTAAATTCTATTTGAATACTATATTCAAATTCTGTATTCAAATTCTATATTCAAATTTATTTGAATTCTCTTTTCAAATTCTATATTCAAATCTATTTGAATTCTCTGCATTATTTATAAACAAGGTTTATAACTTTACTTAAAATCCCTCATTAAATATTTATAAACAAAGTTTATAAATTCAATTCAAATCCCACCTTTTCATTTATAAACAAAGTTTATAAATTCAATTCAAATCCCACCTTTTCATTTATAAACAAAGTTTATAAATTCAATTCAAATCCCACCTTTTCATTTATAAACAGAGTTTATAAATTCCATACTTGTTTTATATATATTCAAAACAAGTTAATATTTTTATTCTATTCGAATTTCAAATTCTATTCTATTTGAATCTTATATATTCAAATTTCAAACTCTATTTTAGAAAAGTAGAATTTTCTTTCTAAATCTCAAATATCCTTTTTCATGATATTTTTAAATATCAACACTTAGGCCCTAGTGATATTTAAACACACAAAGCAACCAATTATTTATTTTCCTAACACATCATATATGACAGTATATATGCAAACAAATAAACAAACAGAATATTTTTTTTTTTGAGGAATCCAGTTGGATTCCTCCAACCTGTTTTCCTGCATCCACAGACGTTAGCCAACATACTAATACCCATCCTGCTTCGAGGCAGGATATCGCGGTATAGAAGGTCATCCACTATCATAGCGTGGGGCGCATAGGGTAATCATCCGCTAATGAAACCGCGGGCATCCGCTAATGATACTGCGGGAATAATCCAATCATCAACCCAATATATATATATATATAATAATTAACCCTAAATAACTAATATATTTAAATCAACCAGAAAGCATTCAAACAAGCACAACAATTATTTTTAACGATATGAAAATAATTTTAAACAAACAGGTGAGATTTTTCTCATCAGGGTTTTTATTTGAAGCTTGTTCCAATTTTATACTGAATTGAACGATGGTTGATTTGGATTTAAAATTCACAACGGATCCTGAAAAATCCCAAACCATCTCCAGCTCGCAGTATTTGATGATACGATTTTGAAGTCGCTCGTTTTGTTCAAATCCTGATAATGTACGAGCCAATTAAATGAATTATAAGTATACAATTTTGAATTAAATAATTAATTCCTTAACTTAACATTAATTAGTGTTGATTATCTATTAAATAAATCTAACTAATTTATTATATAAACATGCCATTTCTAATTTTGCATGAACAAGTTATATTATTTCACCGGTTAGAATTATATATAAGCACACTTATATATAATTAACATTTTTAGTTCATAATTATTTACAACTAATTTATTTCCTTTTAGTTTCAAAATTCCAGACTAATAGTTGATGGCATTTTCATTTAGCAAAACACTAACTTATAAATTAAATAAATAAAATACCTTAATCCCATTTTAAACCTCTCTTCCTTTCAATGTAATGCCTTCCCAACCATTAGCGACAAGCCTCCGACCTACAACGCATTCCAACTACTTGTTGAGCTTCCACCATCCTCCTAATTACCATTTCCGTCGAACAAAATCCTGTAGCCCCGATCACTGCTGCAAAGCCTCCAATCACAGACCTCACATTCAGTCATGAGAGCCTCCATCATTCCCAAACACAGATCGCACTGCCCCTATCTCATTCAGTCGAACCCATGTTTCTCCTTCAGGACACCGCGCTACTCCTGCTCACGAACACATGTTCGCGTTTCACCAGAAAAGGACCGAACTTGTTTGGCACCAGACACCACCAAGCCAATCTACAACGTGCGCCTTAACCACTTGATTTTCATGCCAACATCCACTCAGTTCAACTCCAACCCTTCCTCGATTTAACCGCAACCCTAGGCTAATCATTGAACTCGAGAATCGCCATCGCTCAAACCCATTTGGATATAGGCGTGAAGATCTAGTTTACCTGAACTCAAATCGCAATTTTTCATGAATTTAAATTGAAGAATTCAATTGATTTTGAATTTTGAAAATCACCGAACAGTGGCCATTGTGATTTTGTGGTTCTGAAGGGGGAAACAAGGTAGAGGGGATTGTGGTTTTAAAGAGAGGAGGTGCGGCTTCTAACTTGGACAGCGAGGCCATTTCTTGTGGAGTGGAAGAGGAAGATGTGGTCATTTATTCTCCTCTTGAACTTTTGAACGGTTGTGGAGGAAATAAATGGAGCGTGGCCATTTGTTTTGTCTCAAGTTTTTATTTAAAACTTTTATTTTAATTTTAATTAAAACTGGTATGCTTTAATTAAAATACACCTTGATTCTGAATCCCTTTCTGAACCCACCAACTGACAAATTTTAGGGTAATACCCTTGTTTCAGACACACTGGGATAGGTCACGAAGTCCAATTCGATCATCTGTAGAAGATATTAATTTAAACCAATATAAATTAAATTCAAAACAATTTATTTCCTCGATAATAAATCAATATTATTATTGTTATAAATTTAAATAAAATTCCTATTAATCATTTGCACTGTTTTCAATTCAAATTAAAATTTTGAATTCAACTAAATCCATTTTCGTATTCTGTTATTCTAATATATTCGATATTAAATCGAAATTGATTATTAAACTGATAACTTAATATAAATATTCATTTAATTTATCAAATTAATATTTAAATTAAATATTAAATATTCAAAAATTAACCCATAAGGATCCGGGTCATTACATTAATTGCAATCTATTGTAGTTTATTTCCAATATTAAATTACACCCTTTATTTCTATCATACAACGATATCATTCAGCAAATCACCCTAACCAAATTCAAATGACAAATAAATGGCTATTTATTTGTAATAAATTTCCTATGAATGTTAATGCCACATAAATGAAATTTATAAACAATTTCCTATTTATGCTATTTTTATTTTGACATAACATTTCCTAATTAAAATGGAATTTTTATACTAACATACCTTTCTAACTAATGGCATTCACACTAATATGACATTTCATATGATAATGACATTTTTTTTATATTAATACAACATGATCAAGCAAGGTGACATTTCATGTTAATACAACTTGATCAAAGAAAATGATATTTTCCTGCTAACACATCTAAGATTTTATTTCTAAATATTCTAAATCCATTAAAATTTATAAAATAAAAAAAAATTAATTGGCCCCAAAATTCAGGGTTGTTACATACGTCCACTTTATATCTATGATTATACTTAAGATTCAAGTACAATCGATGATTTATCCCTCAACCTCACTTTTACAATGTTGATTCACTCAATAAATTTGAGACAAATCTGAACAATAATAATAGAGATATAATAATGGTGGAGTCAGAACTCAGAATTACTCAAAAAGATCCTCAAAAGTGCCAAGTCCGGGGCTATTTATAACTGGTTTCTTCAGGCGGATCGTGGTCATACGTGACACAAATCCCGAGAATCTCGGACTGGTTCGTAGCTTTATGGAGAAATAGTCAATATGGCCGTTGTGGACAGGTGTCGTCAGATCCTGCATTCACGGATCGTGGTGGACTTGGTTATAACCTTCACCACGTCTTCTGGGCTTGGATCGGATCACGTAGGAAAGGATGGGGCGGATCGCGTAGGAAAGGACGGGTCGGATCGAGGTGACGGGGGCGATCGCGATCGTGGTAAGGTAGGGCGATCCGACCGGGTCTTCGAAGGCTAAAGGTGTGAAGTTTCATATTTTTCTCGTGTGTGCGGACCTTGGTGGCTTGGTCAAAAAACTAGCCAACATTTTTCCCCTCGAAGTATGTTTTATCGAGGGTGGAACATGCTTCGAAATAACTGAGCCATCCTTTCGTGAAGCTATGTGAACAAAAGGTCGTGCTTGTTTGAAACGACGCATGGCTTCAGGAAGTCGTGTCCCTTGATTAGTATAAATACTGGACTAAATCATCCACCATTTCTTCATTCATCGCTCAAATTTCACCTCTTAAATTTCAGAGCAGACCGTGGTCAACCCATCAGGTAATCCTGGAATTTCATGAGTGTTTTCATATCACTCACCCATCTTTTTCATCTTCTCTCTTTTTTTTTGTGTGTGTGCCCGGGTCGTCATGATATAGGGAGATCGGGGTGGATACAATGGGCCCATGGTCAAATGGGTCGCCTTCATTACTATGATTGTCCTTGTTGAGCCCTCGTGGTCCAAGGATCTTCACGGTCCGAATAAGACAAATTTGGGGTCCGAACGGTCATTAAATCGCCTATATAAGCTGGCCTCCTCTCCTACTCTTCTCCTTCCTTCTTCATTTTGCAGCCTCCACCCCCTTTTCATCCGAAACCCTAATTTGACTTTCACCAAAAATCAAGAATTTCCTACGATTAAAAGGTAACAACATGAGGCTCCTTTCCTATTTTGTTTGGTTTCTATTTCGCTCCTCTTTGTTCCCTTTGAATTTTCATCAATATGGCGAGGGGGATAATGATGGCGCTGGGTTTAACGATGGTTGCAGATGGGTTCAATTTCATGGATTCATGAATGGAGAGGAGAAATGAGAAAGGAAAAAAGGCAGACCAGGTCGGATCGTAGATGAGGTTAAGGCTAGGGTCGTGGCAACAGAAGCACCGGAGAGGAAACTGGGGAGTGTTTCTAGAGAGCGGATCGGGTCACGATACTGGAATGGGATCGTGAGGGTGGTAGATGGAAGGATTAGGGTTTGGATAGCGAGCCGGGTCGTGGTAATAAGTGGGTCACTGTTCACGAGAGTATAGGGAAAGGTGGATCGCGAGGGGTTATCGCGATCCGTACCGGTTTCCACGATCCAATGCTCTTTCATGAGCTGGTACTTTGCCGCGAGCCCACACCTGTTTCACGATCCGATGATGCATCACGATCCAGACCTTGTCTCATGAGCCAGTTCGATGAACAATCTGATGCGCATGTTGACCAAATAATGCAATGCAACTCTGATAAATCAATGGACAGTTAGGCTAGAGCCCTCGAGAGATCTTTCTGAACTGAACAACAACATAACTTGACAGCATATAACGGCTATTATCTCGCTCATTTAACTAACTTCATGCTTCTTTTACATGTATGCACGGGCACACACACTTGCACACACGGGGAATGGGTATCTTGTGTTCTAATTTTTTCTCACCAACACAGCTATGTCGGATAAACAAGTGACTGAGACATCAAGTGAAGTACCGAATCAGAGACATTAATACATCATAACCCTGGTGTGCTTTCCTCTGATTCAAATGAGAAAAGATCTAATCCTGATTACGAGACAGGCACCGATATAGAGTCAGCAACTTCCGAGAGCACGTCTCCTGATGATGAGGATAATCGAGCTCCTGATGAAATTCTGGGTGTTAAGGAAATAGAAAAATTCACAGATTCCTTACCCTCTAAGCTAGACGATATAAAACATAAGAAGGTATGTTTAAGACACGGAATTCCCTGGGACGACGTGAAAGTTCTAGAAAACGAAGATACACCTCATTCTGCCCCAGAGGGGTACATGACCATTAGTCGACTCATGTGCTGGGTAGGGGCTATTCCTCCTTTTCCTCCACTTGTTGTTGACCTCTTGAGACAGTTACACATTGCCCCCATGCAACTCCACCCGAATGCCTATGCGGCTTTGTATACTCTGTACGTTGCTTATATGGAGATTCTGAAGACCGAACTTACTCTTAAAGATTTGAAGTTCTATTACCATTTCAAACATCGTTCTGCAGGGGCTCCCAATTTCTCTTTCTTCGAATTGGTCGCCAGTAGAAAAGTTGTGACAGATGGTTATAGTAATATAGGGAACGTCAAATCTGACTGGTTCTATATAAAACACCAAGCCAGATGCACGAGGAGGTGGCTACAAGCAAGTATGTTTCCAACTTTTCTGCATTTAATTCGAATGCATAACTCTAGTGCTAACGAATCATTTTGTTCCACACAAATCACAACTTGGAGAGAACGGAAGGATCGATATACGAAGATCGAATGTCCCGCCTCCTCAAGAGTAACTCGGATTTCTTAAGGATTAAGAAATGTATCACTAACGAGAACCTTCACAAATACCGTCTCTTAGACATAAGGTTCGGACTTGGAGGGGCGGTAAACCTTACAAGTACAAACCCCCGACTGAAGGAGAAGGAACTTCTCAAGCCGTAAAGACAACTACTCTTCGCAAGAGTCCTTCGCCGATGATTATTCAGGATGACGAGGATTTAAACGTATACAAAGGAGATGAGGGACGAGCCGATGAATCAAAGGAGGTTCCGACCTCTGAGGGGCAGTCTTCCGTAAGAACTTCATCGCCAGTTGAGTCTGTCGCCCAAGATGAATTAACGGAGGAACATATACTCGGGGAATTAAGTAAAATTCCTTTTCCAAACGATATTTATACTCAAGAAGATCTCGGAGGGGAACCAATTTTTCCCATCTCCGAAGAGACGAGTGCTCCAATTGGAGAAAAAGAAGTCATCCAGACGAGCCTAACTCTGGGCCTTGGTCCGTTTAAAAAGGGGATTGCACGGGATGCACAAATCACAAGCACCATTTATCATAACACTTCTTTGCTACTGTGGCTTATAGTTCTAACATGCACTTGTTTCCTTTGCAGGGAGAATGTCTCACAAACGGTCTTATTCTTATCGCTCCCTTCGCGAGGGCACACTAAGCATCCTTCCAGATCCCAAGCATACTCATAGCGATAGTCGGGGAAGGGATAGCCGTCGGTCCCGAGATTCTCATCAATCTTATTCTGCACGACCTCAATCTGCACTGAAGCAAGGTTATGGAAAGCCACATAGTCGCCCATTGCCACCGGCTGGGGAAAGCATCTTCCTAGAGATTTAACTCCTCCGAAAAGTACTCCTTCTCACTCCCAATCTTCCAGAAAATACCCCGTGCCAGAGGGCAAGAACAAAGATGAGGGAAGGATTATAGAAAAGGGGAAGACATCTCCTGTTTCCTCTAGTGAGCGTGGCTTGGATACTACTGCCACAGAGGATGTTTCCCCTAGTTCTGAGATTATGGCCAGGCTAGAGCGCTTGCGAAAGCAGTTCCCTGATATTTACTTTGAGAGGATGGTGTTCGTCCCAGATCTTGAACCAGTCCCCGAGGATTGGGACACAGAGGTGATAGGGTACGTCTGCCATGTGGCTAAACAATACGAGGTAATGAAGAAGCATGCCACTACACTTTCCACTATCATCCGCCAAATGGAGACGGACGCGGCCAGAGCCAGAGTGAAAATTGATAATGATGCCAGGGCTAGGAGCAAAATGGAGAAAGAACTAGAGGATGCATAGGCCCAACTGGCTTTAGCTCGGCGGGACTCAGAGAATTACAGGTCCGAGTTGGAGAGTGCTAGGGAGCGTTTTCGCAACGAGCTTGACTTAAATAGCCAGGAACGAGTGGCCCTAAGAAAGGAAGTGGAAGATCTCAGGGCAGTTAATATCGAGCTAAAGACAGCACAAGAACGCTTTGCTGCTGAGAAAGATGCTTGCGAGAAAGAAAAGGCAAGCTTAAAAGATGACCTTGCTCTCGCCAAAAAGGAAAAAGAGATTTTAAATGATCAACTTGCTCAAGCTGAGGAGCGTGCAGCTCTCGCCGAAAGTAATGCTAATAATGCTCTTGAGTCGGCAACTGCTGCAGCCGATAAGCTCATCGAAAAAGAGAAAGACATAGCTAGTTTTGAGGAACTGTTGTTCGACTTATTTGGTCAAGTCATCAAGACTCGAGACATCTCTTGGATTCCAGACTATCATGTTACCTTGGCCAATGTATGGGACGCAATGGTCGAGTGCGAGAAGCAGCGATTGGGGGTCGACGAGATTGACGAAAGCCAGCTGATGCGGACCTTCCTCAGAGGTGAAGAACCTGAGGCTTTGGAGGAAGGTAGACGCCTAATCTATGAGGAGATGGATAAGAGTAGGCTCAAGGGCAAGGATAAGGTTGGGGAAAGCTCGAGCTCGGTGGTGGAGCCCAAAACCTCTGAAATTGAGGGATATAACCCCGATGATCCGTTGATCCCCTTGGCTCCTACTCCTCCGATTGTCGGGACCACCAGTACAAGTCTGGGAGATGAGTCGGCTGAAGGTATCTCCATATTCTCTCCACAGTTCATTAAAGCAATCGTAACTTGTCGTTGTCTCACGGGACAGACAACTGACATGGCCACATCTCCTCCCGATTCACTAACCTTTGCTTCTAATGGTGTAGGTACCAAAGTGGTCGAAAAGGGTGCAGAGGAGAAGGCAGTGGCAGAGAAGGTTGATGTCCCTCTGGGTTCTAGTATTAAAGTTTCCGAGATTCCAAAGCAGACCGAGGGCTCAACAAGTGATAGAGTTACGGTAGCACCCATGGAATCTGGCACTGGCGCTTCTGCAGACACCGAGATTATTGCTGCTTTGCATGACACAGATGGCAGTCATGGAGATGAGGAAGAGGAGCTAGAAATCATAGACGAGACCAAGGATGATGATAGTGAAACCTTGGCTGACATACAGGCTAGTAAGGAGAAGCAGTTGGTTCTTAGGAAGGGGGAACATGATCCTGTATTTGTGCCCCCTATTTATGAAATCGACCCCAAAACCGGGTTGGTTATAAGAATCTCTTCCAGATCAATAACTTCACAACTTGCCTCCGAACCTTCCAGTCCTCCCCCGGAGCCTCTTGTCGATAAGAGGAAGAGGAAGAAAAGTGACCGCTCTGGTACTGATAAAGAGGAGTTGGAGAAACAGAAGAAGGACAAGAAATCAAAACCATCTCGCAGGCGTAAATAGAATGCAGTTATTAGCTCACGTTTTAGTTTTAGGATTTCCTTTGGCCAAAAGATGTAGTCGTGAGATTGGCCCTCACTTTTGTTCAGCTTCTCGTTCTTTGTAAATCCGCTTTCAGTAAATAAAAATCTATTTATTTTGCACCACTGTGTTCCTGCGAATTCATCATGTTAGCAGAGCGTAAATGGTCATAACTGAAATATTCGTAGTTAACTATTAAAGTCATAAGTAACAATTACTAATCATGATCGAAACAATTATCGAAAAATACACATGTTAAGTAAATGTGTAGGGGTGCACGTATATACCCCTAATCAATCGTCATTATAGTGCCTAGCCGGGGCTTATTGGTGATCGATTAGGGTTATATTCGTACTATCCTGATCTTTCAACGGGGTAATGATTCTTGTGGCGCTAAGTCTCTAGCGCTTTTATACTCTCCCGATCCTTCAGCGGGTTAGAGTTCATGTGGCTCTAAGTCTCTGGCGCTTTTTTACTCTCCCGATCCTTCAGCGGGTTAGAGTTCGAGCTCGATTCTTGGTCTGCTCACCGATCCTTCAGCGGGGCAGAAATTCTAGGGGCACTAATTCTATGGCACCTTTATACTCTCCCGATCCTTCAGTGGGTTAGAGTGTTATCAAGGCGGTCTTATCGTGGTGCACCTTCATGCCTTTGGGACGTTATCTCCGCGTCCTTTATACTCTCTCCCTGATTTCGGGAGTTAGAGTGCAAGTAATAGTGCGATTTACCTCGTTGCACCTTTTGGAGCTTTAATTACCGTGAGCCTTCCGATCTGACAGACGACATTTTGAATCAGCTGTTTTGAGATTACTGCATAAATTTAAAACAAATCTTGAAATGGTAACAGTTTATATTGATCAAAATAAAAGAGTAGATAAGAAATGGTGTAGTTAAGGTAAATGACACGCGATATTTTTATAGTGGTTCGGTCGAATCATGACCAACGTCCACTTTACAATCTTCTATTCAAATAACCAGACTGTTCTAGGCAAGTCGAGCCTTTTACATGGTTCTAAAAACAAAAGAGTAAAACTGACATAATGTCAGATAAGGCCGCAAATGTTGGGCATTCCACGCTCTAGGGATTTCATTTCCATCTACGGTTGCCAGCTTGAAGGTTCCATTATCAAGCCTTCGTAAAATGGAGTACGCTCCTTCCCATATCGGGCCCATATGTACTGTTGGTGAAAAGACACGCTTCAGAACCAAGTCTCCGGGTTCAAATGTCCGAGCTCATACTCTTCTGTTGTAGTACTGAGCTATTTGTTTTTTGTGCCTCAGGGTACGCAAGTCGGCTTCGTCCCTTTTTTCCTCAACCATGTCCAGGGATTCAAGGAGCAATTCATTGTTGGTCATCGGATTGTATTAAATGGTTCGATGAGATGGTACTTCCAACTCGACCGGAATAACTGCTTCAGCTCCAAAAGCAAGGGAAAACGGGGTGTGACCCGTCGCCAGCTTGTATGTTGTTCTATAGGCCCATAGTGCCAGGGGTAATTCGTCAACCCACATGGATTTGTCCCTTTTCAATCTTTTCTTTAGAATGGATTTGATCATCTTGTTTGCTGATTCAACTTGTCCGTTCGATTGCGGATGTGCCACAGAGGTGTATCTTTTCTCGATGTGATACTTCTGACAGAAATCTTGAAACTCTGTGCTGTCGAATTGGGTCCCATTATCGGTTACGATGATTTTTGGAATTCCAAATCGACATATAAAGTTCTTAACGACAAAGGTGATCGCTCGCTTGGTTGTGATCGTGGTCAAAGGCTCTTCTTCTACCCATTTAGTAAAATAATCCACGGCCACAATAGCGAACTTTGCTTCGCCCTTTGCTATGGGAAGGCTCCCAGTTATGTCAATTCCCCACATAGCAAAAGGCCACGGGCTTGTCATTGTCTTCAACTGGTTAGGTGGCGCCCTAGGAATCTTGGAGAACCTCTGGCAAGCATCACAACGTCGTGCATATTTGGCTGCATCCTTGTTTATGGTGGGCCAGAAATAGATGTATCGCAATATCTTCTTTGCCAGTGTTTGCCCTCTAGTGTGGTCGCCACACTCACCTTCATGGACTTCCTTCAGTACACGCTTGATGTCGTCATGGGCGATGCACCGGAGGAGAGGCATCAAGAAACCTTGTCTGTACAGGACTTCGCCTTGCAACACATGTCGGGAAGCTTTCCATATAACTGCACGCCTCTCACTTTTCTTTGTTGGGAGCGTTCCATTCATCAAAAAATTCTTTAGGGGGCCATCCATGACTCCCTTTCAGGTTCAATCTCTAGTACCGGATCAACTTCCATTTGATCCACTCTAGGGAATTGTAGTACTTCAATCGGGACTAGCTCCGTATGTTCTGGATTATCGGAATTAGCCATCTTCGCTAACTTGTCTGCTCTTTGATTCTCCGCTCGGGGAATGTGAGATATACTGTGGTGATCAAAACCATCCAGCAACTTCTTTACTTTTTCCAAATATGATATCAACCTTGGACTCTTAGCCTGAAACTTTTCATTAACTTGGTTCATGACTAAATTGGAGTCACAAAAGATGTCTAGCTTTGTTATCTTTAGAATCATTATTAGTTGCATGGAACTCCAATCTAAGAGCATAATATATTAGCCGTTTCTCTGGAGTTTCAAGAACCACTCCGGCACCAGATCATCTGTCATTTTTAGCTGGATCAGTGTATAGTTTACATGCATTAGGGTCAAGGAGTAGCTTTGGCGGATCGTCTTCCTCGGTTACTGCATCATCTTCTGGGATGGTGAATTCTGCTATAAAGTCTGCAAGTGCCTGCCCTCTTATCGACCTTCGGGGTTGGAAGTTCAGGTCGAATTGACTCAGCTCAATGTTCCATTTGAGCAACCTTCCCGATGCTTCTGGCCTTTGTAGGACTTGCATAAACGGGTGATCAGTATAAACAGTAATGGGATGAGCCTAGAAGTAGTGACGAAGCTTCCTAGATGCAATCAGCAAACTGTACGCAAGCTTTTCTATCTTTGGGTAGCACCTACCAATTTCTTACTCACATCGTACACCGGTCTTTGCACCTATCCTCTTCTCTTACCAAAGCCGAACTGATTGCGTGGGATGACACTGCTAAGTACGCAAATAAATCCTTGTGATCCACAGGCTTAGACAGTATCGGGGGTCTCTCCAGATGATTCAGCAGATTCTGGAATGCTTCTATACAATCAGGAGTCCATTTAAAGTTGCGCTTGCCTCGCTTTGTTAGTTCGGAAAACGGGATGCATTTGTCTGTAGCTTTTGAGATAAATCTGCTGAGCGCTGCCACTTTTCCAGCAAGGCTTTGCACATCTTTAATCTGCTTTGGTTCTTGGATATTTCGGATTGTTGTAATTTGGTCTGGATTGATCTCAATTCTGCGCGAGCTTACAATTAACCCTAGGAATTTTTCAGATGTTACCCCAAACGAGCATTTCAAAGGATTCAGTTTCATCCCATATTTTCGGAGAATTCGAAACATCTCTGCTAAATCGTTCGTATGATCGGATGACTGTCTGGACTTTACCAACATATCATCGACGTATACCTCCGTCGTTTTCCTAATTTGGTTGTAGAACATCCTATTCACCAATCGCTGATATGTAGTGCCGGCATTTTTCAAACCGAAAGGCATCACCACATAGCAGTATAATCCCAAATCCATAATGAAACTGGTATGCTCTTGGTCTGGGACGTGATAGGGATCCGATTGTACCCCGAGTATGCATCCATAAAAGAAAGAAGTTCATGACCTGCGATTGAATCTACCAACTGATTGATTCTAGGAAATGGGAAGCTATCCTTCGGATAGGCCTTGCTTAAATCTGAGAAGTCGATGCACGTACGCCACTTTCGATTGGCCTTTTTTTTATACCAAAATCAGGTTTGAAATCCAGTCAGGGTAAGTTTAATCTTTAATGAACCTGTTACTTCTTAGATTTTCGACTTCTTCTTTCAAGGCGGCAAATCTCTCTGGGCCAAGCATCCGCCTCTTTTGTATGACAGGAGGATGTTTCAGGTTAATGCTTAACGAATGACTCATAATCGAGGGAGATATCCCACACATGTCCGCATGGGTCCAAGCGAATACATCCAAGTTAGCTTTCAGGAAATTTATTAATTCTTTGGATCGAACAGGATCCAATTGGGATCCAATCTTCAGGACCTTCTCTGGGTCACTATCATCGATTGGTACATCCACAGTCGCTTCATTGGGAGTCTCCATTCTGCCCCCAGACTTTTCATCCTCTCTGGGATCCATGTCCTCGGGCAGCTCTCTGGGCGACCCTCCTGGAGGTATTTCCTTTAGTTGCTATGACGATTCCTCCCTTAGAGGGGAGGAACCACCTTTTGCTTCTACATCTTTCCCTTTGCGGAGCAACTTTAACTCTGCAGTGTAGCATGCTCGGGGAATAACTTGATCTCCTCTAACTATACCCACACCGGAATCCGTTGGGAACTTCAACAATAAGCACCAGGGTGCAATACAGGCCCTAAATTTGGCTAGGGCCGGTCGGCCTAAGAAGGCATTGTACGGCGATTCAATATCCAGGACCACGAAGGGGAGGATCCTCACTCTCTGGCGTTCTCCTTCCCCAAGGGTTACTGATAATTCCACGTATCCTATTGGAGCAGTCGAGGCCCCAATAAACCCACGTATCCAACCTTCACATGGCTTCAAATCCTTCGGCTCGAGTTTCATTTGGTTGATGTTTTCTTGAACAAAATGTTGACTGAACTCCTGTTATCTACCAAAACTTTATGAACTATAGCCGGGCCGATGGTGACGGTGATCACCAATGGGTCCTCAGTTGGGGAGTGTACCCCAATACTCTCTCGTTCGCGAAATATGACGTCATCGGACATCGTCTTTTGTTGCTTAACCGGCGCGTTGTCCTCGGGGTTACTACATTCCCCCACCTCGAAATGCTGTTTAGCTACATTTATGTATTGATCCATAGCTCTGAAACTGTGCCCTGCCAGGTGAGGTCCACCAACTATGGTATTGATAACGATATTTTTTCCTTTTTGCTGAGCCGTTGGTTTGGCAACGGGTTGGCTTTTGTTCGGGGCTTGTACGGCTTGCCCCCTGTCCCTAGGAATCACCTTATACTCATCAAGATTCCCTTCTCGGAGCAGCCTTTCAGCCACGTCTCTTAAGTGACGACATTCGTTTGTGGAATGACTATGGATCTGATGAAAAAGACAGAATTTCCCAGTTTCACGCTCTTTCTCTGTAGAATCTCTTGGAGGAGGCCTTTTATATTGGAGGACATTATATGTATCCAGGAAGATGTTTTCCAACATATCATTTAACGGTGTGAAGCTCTCAAACAGTCTAGGCCGGGGTCTCCTCTGAGAGTCATTTACTCGATTTCTTTTCTGATTGTTGTTATTATTGTTCCCTGATTGGCGGCCGCTGCCTTGATTCTTGTTCCCAACGTTAACTTGAACTTTTCCTGAGCTATCTCCTGTTTGCTTGATGGCCACGTTGCTTTGGATATCTTCCATATCTATAGCCTTTCTTTTCCGATTAGCGTATATCTCCTCTCGACGCAGGAGAACATTGGCTTTTTCATAAAATATTTCTCTGGTCAGGGGTGGCTTGCCAGCCAGATATCTTCCAAACTCGGTATCTTTATCGACGCCATCGATCAGGGCCATCAACACAGTTTGCTCATGCGGATTTTTGACTTCCGTGACAGCCAAATTAAAACGATCTAAATACGACCTCAGGCTTTCGTCTGGTCGTTGTTTAATAAGGGGTAGCTCAATTACATTCTTAGACCTTTGGGTATGAAGATAGAATTGGTTCACAAATTTCTCACTCAATTCCCTGAAGTTGGATATTGACCGTGCCGGCAAGCGGGTAAACCACAATAACGCCACATCTTCTAGGAATATAGGGAATGCTTTACATTTTACCGCATATGTAGCTGCAGCGACATTCACTGACCAGGAGTATCTCATTAGGTGCTGGATGGGGTTAGTTCTGCTCGTATAGCAATTCATGGTTGGCATGTTGAAGCGCCTCGGGAATGTAACATCCAGTATGTCATCAGTAAAAGGCATATGACTGTGATCTATGCCCCAATCTTCATTCCTCTGTCCACGGCTATCTACCATGACTTGCCTAATCATTGCTTCAACCTCTGCATGGGTCAGGGCAGATTCGGGATCAACACTTCTTGCCCGATGGCCTCCTCCAGCATTTCTTTGATGTGCTGCTACAAAATCTGGGCTCTGAGCAGAACTCCCTTGCCCGCTGATGCCGCGGTCGATCATGCGACGAGCGGGAGGCACGCCGTTCCTTGGTGGTAGAGCGGGCTCATTTAAGTTGCGGTTACTAGTTCCCTGATTAAGTGCCTCTTCTTCACGAGATGGAAGTGACCCAAATCAAAGCTGCTCTATGTTCTCGGCCCTTTCTAACGGGGGCCATCGTCGGTTCCTTCAGGGCTCTTCAAACGACGACGTATGTTCCGGAGAGAAAGGGTGAGCTGGAGGTGGTGAAATCTGCCTTTGAATATCGTCAATTCTTCTGCCTAGGGCAGTAATATTTTAATGCAGCAACGAGCTCTCCTGCCTTTGAGCGGCCAGTTCATCGATTTACATGTCCAGTGCTTCAATTATTCGAGTCATACGTCCTTCGGTAACTGGGGTAGAAGGGTCGAACTGGTCATCTTCTCTTATACGCAAGGAACTTGAATCGGGTTGAGTAGAAGTACCAGCACGAGCGGAACGAGCCATAATTTCCTTCCCAGGTCGGGTAGTAGTCTGATTATCAGTTCGGATCGGGGTCTTCCTATGCTGGTGGCTCGCGGTACCCTCCTGGCGTCGGTTCGTGGTGGTTCCCTGGGATTGGATCGCGGAAGGGTTAGTAGCGGGATGCCGACGTTATCTTGGGATCAGGTCGTGACACCCTCAACTGCTCGGGTCGCCACGCCTTCATGGATCGGATCGCCCCCTCTTCACCACGATCCGGGGACAGAACTTTAATCCACTCCTGAACACTCTCTTCAATTTCTTCGTTCGTAGCTTCAGTTTCTTGGGAAGCTCGTACTTCCTTAGACTTCTTTCCAGCCATGATATCTGAGCTTTACTGAAATCTTCAAAAATCAAAATAGTGGAGTTTTGAACCGTTTTCTTCGAACTTGATTATCCGAATAATAGAACTACAATCCAATATGCTGAGACTTTGTTCTCAGTGAAAGCACCAAAATGTTAGATCCAAAATTGGTTCCAACACCCAATTTATTCAATTATGCAGAGATTAATATCAAAAAAATGCAAGATAAACAAGAAAGACACGAGATTTATAGTGGTTCGGCGTTAACGAGCCTACGTCCACTTTATATCTATGATTATACTTATTATTCAAGTACAATCGATGATTTATCCCTCAACCTCACTTTTACAATGTTGATTCACTCAATAAATTCGAGACAACTCTAAACAATAATAATAGAGATATAATAATGGTGGAGTCAGAACTCAGAATTGCTCAAAAAGATCCTCAAAAATACCAAGTCTGGGGCTATTTATAGCTGGTTTCTTCAGGCGGATCGTGGTCATACGTGGCACAAATCCCGAGAATGTCGGACTGGTTCGTAGCTTGATGGAGAAATAGTCAATATGGCCGTTGTGGACAGGTGTCATCAGATCCTGCATTCACGGATCGTGGTGGGCTTGGTCATAACCTTCACCACGTCTTCTGGGCTTGGATCGGATCGCGTAGGAAAGGACGGGTCGGATCGCATAGGAAAGGACGGGTCGGATCGAGGTGACGGGGGCGATCGCGATCGTGGTAAGGTAGGGCGATCCGATGGGGTCTTCGAAGGCTAAAGGTGTGAAGTTTCATATTTTTCTCGTGTGTGCGAACCTTGGTGGCTTGGTCAAAAAGCTAGCCAACACACACACACACACATATATATATATATAATTGAGGATACAGAAATGGGATATTGTACTTTAATTTGTATATCATTATATCTTAGCAGAAAATACCGAAACCATCCATATCAACCTTGTTGCATATAGCATTTACAATTAAGATAGAAGCAGCACCCTAATCAAAACATATTTATCCCTGAAAAACCTCATCCATGGTTGGTGTTTTCCCCTAAAACCGGTTAGGGGTGAACACTTTAGTAAGGAGTCTGCCTGTCATCAATTTGATAAAATGCTTCTAAAGTTAAAAAAATTACACTTGGTAATACCTAACTAAAAGATGAATAAAACTAGGGAATTATTTTATAGAGAAAATGTAAGCAAAGGAATATAATCTTAGGTTATAAATCAACATCAAAATTTAAAGAATGTCATGCATTCATTAAATTAACATTTTGATAAAAACAATTCAAAAAACAATAATATATGTATATGGTCATCTTAGCATAGTCCCTTAAGAAAAATTATATGTATATATATATACGTGCAAGTATTTTTTTTCTTTTAAAAATAGGACATACCACTGAAGAATATGTAAAAAAACAGATGAAATATTTTAGCGTGTTCAGACCTGTATAGGGATGATAACTCTTACCATGGAAATTAATCAAATGAAAATAATTGCTATACAGAAATAGAGTAGAAAAAGGGCATAACTTGTAATATCAAATACTAAGTAATAAATAATAGGATATAAGTTAACAAATAACAAATGATACCTTCAATGCATAGGCTAACTGTTCAAAGGCTAAAGGAAAGTCGAAGTAAAATTCGGACCTGCATGTTTCATCAATATTTTAGGTAAGTCTCTAGCCATTAGCAAAATTAATTTTAAGAAGGGTCTAGCACATCGTAGGAAAAAGAAGTATAACCTCATCGTAGATGAAAAAATGATTCAGAACGATTTCAAATTTCTCCTCAAGCTCGTTAATCCCATCAAAAGAAAACTGCCAATATTAAGGAACAGACTAATAGTGTTTATGATAAGAATGTTTGCACGTCCCGAAAATATATTAAATTTACACCCTAAAATTAACATAAACCTTAGAAAATACTCACACATCATACTTTTAGTTGTATAATCAAACCGACCATTAGGGAAGTTTCCCTACTGTAAGAGCCAAAAATAAATTCTCTGAGCAAATGAATTTTGACGTAATTTTCGCTCAACAATATATTCTCCGTTGTTTTCTTCTTTCTCAAATCTATCCAACTCCGATTCTTTCCCCTTACGAAATTCCTCTCTCTGTATTTTCCTTCTTTTCATTTTATTTCCTACGAATTCTTTCTTCCTCAAATCTGAATTCTGCGTTTTCCTTCCATTCCTCATCTTCTCTCTCCATTTCATTTTATCAGCCGATTTCCGGATTCGCGAGACTCTAGATCTGCAAAAAAAAGTTGATTTTTTCATCAATTCATTCACGAATTCGGTGATATTTTGATTATCCGTTGGATTTCAATGATTTTCAATCATCTGGGTACCTATTCTACTTTCAGTTATGATCATTCTACTGTTAATTTTAATGTTTTTCTATTTCCTTTATGCTTGTATGTTCAGCTCTATGTTTATGAACTGCAGGTGAAGGATTTCAGATTTTTCATTCATACAGATGAAGAGAGTGATGCTTATCTTCCTTGCATTCCCGTGAAGAAGAAAACGAGTAATATTAAAATTATAAATATCTTTTGACTATAAAGCAGTTTCCTTGTCGAATTTTAACCATCATTTGAGTTACAGTCTAGATTATCTTATTCCTGTAACCCAAATAACATAGGATTCAGACTATTTGATAGAAGCCGGGGAAGAAACCCGATGGATTCTAAGAGCAAGGCTGAAAAGGAAAGATGAAATAGTTGTGTTATTTTGGAGTGAAGGTAGTTTTCACGGCTTAATCATATTGCCATCCTTAGTTGAATCAAAAATCTCTTTTATGATCCAATCTTATGCTATGATTATTAGGTTTGTTGGTCCCCAGGAGAAAATTGCATGGAAATTCATTACATTGCATTATATAAATGGATATCCATAGCATTAGTTGAATTACATGTATCTCTGAAGTCTGAACAAAGTAGATAATCAGATTTAGCCTAGAAGTTTAGTTCAGGTATTGCGTTTATTTCATTTACTCTCATTGATCTCTTTTTGACAGCACACCTTTATTAATAGTTGCGTTTAGAAGCTCAATTGTGAAATCTGCAGAATATCAGTAGACTTAATCATATTGCAGTCCTCAGTTGAATCAAGAATCTCTTTTATGATCTAATCTTGTGCTATGATTATTAGGTTTGTTGGTCCCCGGGAGCAAATTGCTTGGAAATTCATTACATTGCGTTATTATAAATGGATATCCATAGCATTAGTTGAATTACATGTATCTCTGAAGTCTGAACAAAGTAGATAATCAGATTTAGCCTAGAAGTTTAGTTCAGGAATTGCGTTTATTTCATTTACTCTCATTGATCTCTTTTTGACAGCATAACTATATTAATAGTTGCGTTTGGAAGCTCAATTGTGAAATCTGTAGAATATCAGTATATATAATTTTTAAATATTAGATTGTTATTTAATATGATATTCTCACTAAACTAAAATATAAAATCTTCATATAATTACTTAAGATGTATTCAACATAAGATGTTGATTTTAATTATTTAAAGCAAAATTATTCAAATGTAAGATCATTATAGATAAATCATTCAATATCTTTAATAATAATTGTATTTGTACTATTTTAATTTTAGTTCATTTTAATTTGAATTTACAATTAAGTTAATTTTTACTTGAAGTCTAACTAATTGTATTTTAATTTTTGTTTAAAGAACACTTAATGTTAATTTAATTTTCATATGAAATTGTATATAGTATGTATACGATTTTTTTTCCTATTTGTGCATATTGGATTATGGTTATGATTTTCTTTTCTGTTTGTGCATTTTTGATAGTGGTTGCTTATTGATATTAGTTTTCTGTTTATTCTACCTTGCGATCCTATTATTGCCGCTGCATTTGGAGGTGTTAGCCCAAAATTTTCCATTTGGGTTTAACAAAACCCGATTCGGGCATAGAGAAAGAAAATAATCCCTTTGATTGTCATCCCTAGCTAAATGCACAACAAGTACTCAAAACGTTGTATGAGGAGGTTACGTTGACATTGTTGAGGAGGTTATGCTTGGCAAGTGTTATGGCGTTGTGATCGGTTGTCCTTAAAGTTCACATTTTTAACCGTGTTACTTTTTATCAACCTTGCGTACATAAAATATTTTTGATTTTGTTATTCATTACGCATCAGGCAACGAGGATAGCTAGTATTGTGATCCGGGCTAGTACACTACTGAAGGGGGTGAAGTTTCTACTGGATGATGTGGTGCAGCTTCGTTGGAAGAGGTATAGGAATTTATAAATTAACAAAGATCTAGTAGTATATGTTTACAGGTTTACTTTTGAGTTCTACTTTGTTATCTATTGGCTAAGCAACACCCAAATAGTTTGCTTATAAACACCCAAATGGTTTGCTCAAAAACATGCATTAGGGTAAAATGTTAGGGCCTTTTTGGTATCCTTTTGAGTATTATGTTTTTTGTTTATAATATACAGGGAAAAAAAGAGCGGGGAAGAAAATATAAAATTCTTAGCAGTTACGATGATGAAGATGATAGAACTTTTTTTTCTTTTTTTTTGCTTTTGTTTTTGTTTTTTTGTTTTGGGAACATGGAAAACAAAATAAATTTGTTTTCTGTGCTTTTCAGACATGACAGAAGCACGGAGAAAAATTCAATCGTCCGGTCGTCGTTGTAATGGCTAGGAATTTTAGATAATTTCTTTCTTCTTTCTAATATTTTGTCATGCATAATGAAAGCGCAAAACTTGAAAATGAAACCAGGTAGGTTCTAATAATTCATAACTTCAAAAAAGAAGTAAATAGTAGCTCCTTATTAGGTGTGAATGGGAAATGCGATCAAGTGAAGAAGAGAGAAGCATTGGAGTTGGAAGAATTCTCATGGTTGGATCTACCTACTGATGTGGTAGAATTGATATTACAGAAGCTGCGATACGAGGACGGGATGAATGTGGCATGCGTTTGCAAGACGTGGAGGGATATAGTTAAAATGTCATTGCCCATGTATCACGTAGGCAAAAATCCCTTGTTGATCCATGTAAAAAGTAGAGGAGAAGGAGGTGAGGGTGCCATTTTGCACTGCCACAGGCTGTTGTTGAACAAAACTTTCCAACTGGTATTCGATTTTGTTGGAAAAATGATTCATTTTTTATAAAGATGAATTATTTAAAAAATTGGATAAGTGTGAGGTGACTCATATATAAATAGTCCCACATCATGAGACTATATGAAAAGAAAAAAAAACATTTTTTTTATTTGACTTGGTAAAAAATTGAGATCCAATTTTTTAAGATATGAACCGACTTCCTCTACAAGTATTACCACGTTTATTTTTTGCCGAACTACTCAGAAGAAAAACAACTTTTTTCTTATCTCTCTTCTTCTTCCTCCACCATTAAAAGTTCATCAAAAACAAAATCAGAACGAGTTGTTAAATTTAAATTGAAAGTGCAAATCTGAATTGGTTTGTTGTGCAAGCAAATCAATTATTTTTCAGAAGGTTGTTTTATCCCAGAGGTGGCGGCGACAAGTACGAAATGGTTTGCACCACCGATCAGATCGCTGAATCGTCTTCAAGAAAGCGACCTAGTCCGCAACTCAACCATTGTTTCCCAACAATTTGAAGACGATTTCGAAACAATGGCTGCAACCTAACTTGCTTGAAGGTGCCGCCATCTTCCTCTATCTACTCAACGCTTTGAAATACTGAACGCCTTGAAATCTTACTCAATTTGTAACTGCGACTCCTTCTACTATCTTCTCTGGCAATGAGATATCAAAAGAACAAGTGGAAAGATTTGATGTGAAATCCCGATTTGTCGTCATCTACATGAAATCAGGGTTAAAAGGTGGACACTTTGGTAGGCATGGAAGGTGGCTTCGCGCTGCAGTTACGTAGTAGCATCATGAAATCCAAGTTTGTGAGAAATGGATCGATGGGCTACAGTATTCTTTATTGTTGTGGCCCTCACCAGAATGAGCATCAGAGAAAGGTAATATAATTTTTTAAACCCTTTCTAATGCATGCTTAAATTGATAGCTGATTGTGCCTGGTATTATGGAAAATTCACTAGAAAGGTATCAGGTATTAGGTAATTAACATATTCTATTTTGGCTTGTTAAGTACCAACATAGAGGTTTCTTGGCTATGCCTTCTTTTTCCAACGAGCATAAGTCATCTTCTGAGTTGCATTTTAATCAGAATCCTTTAGAAAAAGAAAAATAGAAGCAAAAAAAAGGAAGCTTATATGTATGAATTTCATTGGACATAGAATGATACAAACTATAAGTTATTGTTGGTTGTCATTGATCCCATAGCCTTAAAGAACTATAAGCATGTCATCTTTGTAGTTGTAAAATGGTAGCATGGTGGAAATTGGTTTATAAAACTTCAAAATTTGATAACTTATCATGAACCCTGCTCATTATCTTGTACTGTAGTTTTGGGTCACACTAATCACTTTGATTGAGTCCTAAGAGTGTGCATTATTTGATTGGAACAATGTTAACTGACTGAACCTAAGTATTTTTTAAACCCAAGTGTTTTGATACCTTGGTTTATGTAGTCTCTATATGTGATGATTAAATTTACCATGTAAGTTGTTTACCATTAATATAGTCCACATGTGTAGTGGAATGGTACAAATGCAGAAAATAATATTTTATGTGAATAACTTATGTTAGTCTATGAGTTTACGTATATTTTTCTATAAGAAAAATATAAAATTTCAAACGTATTAACATCTCAAGAAATAGTAAGCCTCCACAGCCGGTCAGTTGAGAATAGAATGGGAATCCACAAGGAAACCATAAAGGACAGCAGCAACCAACCAAAAAGAATGATTCTGGACAGTTGCTTCTATATTACAACTGTGGAAAACCAGGTCATATGGCACGACAATGTCGGAACAGGCTAAGCCCTGCACCGCATGCAAACCTGGCTGAGAAGCCTTTAACGGCTACGACTACTGAGATTCAATTTGATGGTGGATCAGAGAGTTGGTGGGTAGACACTGGTGTTTCTCACCATGTATGCTACGATCGTGATATATTCACAATATACCCGGCTGCTGATGATTAGAAAGTGGGTGGGAGATCCTCACACCACTAAAACTGTAGAGATTGGTAATGTGAAAATAAAGCTTACGATTAGAAAGACAGTGTTTCTTAAAGTTGTGATGCGTTTGACATGTTTGAAACATTAAAAACTGAAATTGAATAATAAGAAAATTAAGAGAATTCATAGTGATAGAGAAACAGAATATGAATCTAGTTTATTCTGATTTTTTTACATGGTATTGTACATGAGAGAATTGCACCTTATTCACCTGAAATGAACGGTAATGATGAAAAAAAGGGACTTTTACCAAATTAGTAATTGCCATTTTATTAAATTTTGGTGTAGCAAAACATTGGTGGGGGGATATTTTAATTGACTGCATGCTATGTTCTGAATAGAATCCCCTAATCTAAGAATAAAATTTCACCTTATGAAATTTTAAAGAATTATAAATACAATATGTCATACTTTAGAACTTGGGGTTGTTTAGCATATATTCGCATTCCAGACCCTATGAGAATAAAATCGGCAAGTAGAGCATATGAATGTGTATTTATGGGCTATGCTATTAATAGCAAAGCATACCAATTTTATGACATAAATGCACATAATATAATTGAATCAAATGATGCCGATTTTTATGAAACAAAATTTCTGTGACAACAAGGAATTTCGCTCGATCCGAATCAGTCGCTAAACCAATCTAGACCGTTTGAAACGCCTGATTGTTTTGAGAACACGACAAAATAGAACGCAGACGGAAGAACATTTCGTTGTATTTTACAACAATTCATCAGAATACAAGAATATACAGAGCATAAATCAATATTACACATTCGATAAATATCAGAGATTACAATACATTACATAGCAATGGAAAATAATACAATACACAACTGAAGGAGATATACGGATACAAAGCTTTCCGGATATCATTCCAGCTGTAAACCAGATCCTGTAAATATAAATTTGCAAAACCAAAACTACTAGCTTCCCGTGTTAAAATAAGGGCACCCAGAGTTTAGGTTAAAACAATAAACTCCAGGTCAGTCATGGGACTGGTGTGAGAACTAAAACAATTATTTAAAACTTTACTTTAAAGTTAGGTAAATCAAGGGACCACGCCGTATATCACGGAACGGGTTTCCTCCCAAGAATACCAGTGCATAAAACAACAGCGCAATGCTAAGTAAAGAACAGTGAAGCTATTATAAGACCCAGGTCCCGTCACACAATGCAACACAAACCGGAGGATAGGGTTTTACCTTATAATGGCTAAAGAATGCTTGATACGCTAAATTTCATGTTTTACTATTACTATAAGTGTATAGTGTCAAAACAATTTCAAATCATAAGTATCAATCATAGACGACATGAGTGCCCCATATCACTATGTCGCCATACTAGGCTCTACAAATAAAACTGCAAAGTCACGTATTTGGAAACTGGATTTCTGTCTGTGAACCGAGGCAAGGGATCATCCTCTACCGAATTCGAGACAATCTAGTCCATGTCTCAGGGACAGAACGCATCGACCCTTGGATCTTCAGGGCTGGTCCACCGATGTGGATTAGACGAAATCCAGAACACTACGTCTCCCCGCCCTATGGGGCGTAAATGAGCCAACGAATGGCTCCATTGGTTCGAGAACGACCGATATATCCGAGGCGCCTCGCTATCCATCGTCCACATAAGTAAAATGTCAGGCCATGTAAAAACACTGACACAACTCCTAGCTAGAAGGAAACGCATGTTCTCCCTACAGTCCTCTCCCATTTCTGTTTCACTACCGGGGTGTGAGGCTCGCGAATCAACGTTACACAAAGCTATGCCACACAGGCTATGCTTTGATCATCAACCACAAGACTCTGCTTTTCAACAGAAGCCTTGATCATTTGCATCTTAGCATGCCACACAGGCAATTCACGCTATGCAACCGATATCAATCACACAGAATGAAATCCGATGTCAGACACACATCCATTTACAAGTCCGTTCTGGGTCTGAACGAAATCGGAGGAACCTTATTCCTCGCATATCCATCGATCTCCAAGTACGTCTGGACGATCACCAACTGATTCCCTCCTCTTGGGTGTACATCCCAATCAAGATCATCAGTAATCACCCAAACGACGTGAAGACCTCCGGTCTTCGACCACCGTCTTCATCTTCGACTTATCGTCGTATCAGTTATTCAGAATGGGATGAACCCGGTCTTTCCGAACAACTCGCGTATATAATAAACAAGTGTTACACAAACACAATATACGCCTCATTCCAATTCATCAATCACTAACCGTGAATTAGCAAGAGAACAATTCCCCAAATATTAACCCCGAAGGCCGAAACCAACATCAGATCAATATCCAAGAAACCATTCAACTTAGCTAACCTACAGTTAATTTTTAAATTTCACATTCTTAGGGAAAGGTTCCCATTAATTTTATCAAAGACAAATTCCTTTAAATTTATTCTTTAATCTACTTTTGAATATCCATTCAAACTAGTCAGGATTAGCGATCCACACCGAAGTAATCATTTATTTTATTTCCCAATCCTAACCTATTCATCCCATGAAGTAAAACTGGTCATACTTCATATCTAACACCACGGTGTTATCGGTAAATTAAATTACCATTTCACGTTCAAATCTAATTAAAGATTTAACTACCGCCTGGAGTAAAACTGGTGATACTCCATTCTCGAACTTTTCAATCTAATTAAAGATTCATTAAAACTCCATTCAGTTTTAATCTTTAACTGGGTTAAAGAATCAGTGTCATTTAAAACACAGTTCACGATAAACCCCAAAATCACATCACATTTCAATCAGTCCCTAACCGTAAATTAGCAAGTGAGCAGTTCCCTAAGTATTAACCCCGAAGGCCGAAACCAACATCAGATCAATACCCCAGAAACCATTCAACTTAACTAATTTCCAGTTAGTTTCTGATTTCCTTAACTCCTTTGGGTCTAAGAACAGTATTATTGAAGACACCGTTCACGACAACCCAAAATCACATTTCATATTAATTATCGGGTTAAAGAACAAGTGTTATTTAGAACACTGTTCATGATAAACCCAAAAATCAATACCAATTCAATTCCAATTAAATTTGTTTAATTGGTACACTTCATTAAATCTAAATAAAAGATTTAATCTTTTTCTCAACTGGGCTTAAGGACAGTGTTAATGAAGACACCATTCACGACAAACCCAAATCACAATTGATATTAAATATAAGGTTCTGAATAGAAAATATATCGGCTTATATTCAATATCAAATTCTATGACTAACAAATATCGTATTGGAAATAATGATATATATATATCTTTCAAATTTCCATAACAACATCTGTATAATCACTAAATTCCACGTCGAAATATTCCAAAGACAATTTCGATTCAAATCCATTCCAATTCCTTTATTGGAAATTCTGGTTTCTTTTAAAACCCTTTTCAAATTCAATTTATTTATTTAAAAATAAATAGAATTATAATTCTAGTTCAAAACTAGTTCATTTCGATAAAAATCTATTTTTATCTTTTCAAATATGGTGTTTTTCATCCCGATTCTTCCTAAATCATTCCTTATGATTTTACATAAATTATTACTATTTTTAATAATTTTATCAAGGCTCGTACAGTCGATTTCCATCAACGGCCATCGAACTGCACTTACAACGACCTTTTCCAAATTTGATTTGGACATAATTCCAAATCCAACCGTTAGATTTCAAATTTCTAATATTCGTTAGAAAGCTCTTTTCGATACGAACCCAACGGTTCCAGTTTTAGGAGAAACCGACGGTCGGATCTCCCGTAATATCCGTTCGAAGTCAATGGTCGAAATTCGCGAACTACCGCAGCGCGGCGCGTTCTATTCAGGCCATTATATTGTATATATAATATATATAATATATACTTCGTCAATTTCCTTTTTAAAACGTATTTTATAAATCATTTTAAATTCGTTTTCAAAACGATTTCAACTTCTTTTCAAATTCAAACCAAAATTGAATTTTTTCCAATATAAATTCGTTTTAAATTCATTTCAATTCTATTTCAATTCAAATCGGTTTCAATTCAAATCAATTTCAGTTCAATTTCAATACGTTTTAAATTCAATTCAAAACGATTTCAATCTAATTCGAATTTCAATTCTATTTATTTTAATTCGAATTTCATTTCAATTCAATTTAATTCGAATTTCATTTCAATTCAATTTAATTCGAATTTCATTTCAATTCAATTTAATTTGAATTTCAATTCCTTTCAAAATAACAGATTTTGAAATCACTTTCGATATTCATTGTAAAATGAATAAAATCGATATAAATATCGTTCACGTCAAAATGGCATCAATCTAATCAACACGGCTTCATATATTTCTATTTTCAAATATTCTATTTCAAATGTTTCCTTTTCAAATATTTCTTATTCAAATATTCTATTTCAAAACTGGAATGAGTCCCAATCAATTACCATATAATGTTAATTATATGGATTTTCTACCACACGTATATAACAGCAATGATAAATCATCAACCATCATCCAAAGTGCGTTCTACACTGTATAAGCATCAAATATAAATTTTTAACGCTTATAACAGTCTGTCAATCAATCGATCGACATACAGCTAATTATTGGGACTAGTGTATGTCATATATCATCCCAATACCCGTGTGGGGTTTTCAAACAATCAAACATAGATTTTATTTGTGCAGTTGGGCGATGTGTAAAATTTATCATCCCAATCAATATCAGTCAAATGTGTCTATATAAACAAATCGTCTGGTTTGTTTATATTTATTTCATTTCAAATACACGTTAAAAATTCTATTTTCAACAATAAAATATTTTAACTATATAAATATTTTATTTCATTTCACATCACATCACACAATCAACTACACATCAAAATCAAACAAACAAGCATACAAGCCGTCCATGGTCTGTGGACGACGGGTGTCGGGTGCTACTAAACACCGTCTGCATCCTAGTATATATTATTAACTAGAAAACAAAATTAAAAGGTGAGAAGTTCTCACAGAGGGTTCCACTCCACCGTGCTTTGCTTTTGAACTGCTGAACATCTGGATTTGCTTGAAGTTCCAATGTAGTTCTTTTCACGCTGTTCAAGTAAAAATTATATTTTTATTACTTCATTTCAATAAATAAAAATTCTATTTTTATTTCTCCTTTATATATATTTTTACAACGCTTCTTTCTATATTTTATTTTTTTATATTTCTGCTTCTTATATAAAGATCGAATTTTCATTTCCTCGCTATAAAAAATCACATTTTTATACTTCTACAATATAAAAGATTATATTCTTATTCTTCTACAATATAAAAGATTATATTTTTATTCTTCTACAATATAAAAGATTATATTTTTATACTTCTACAATATAAAAGATTATATTTTTATACTTCTACAATATAAAAGATTATATTTTTATATTCTACAATATAAAATATTATATTTTTATACTTCTACAATATAAAAGATTATATTTGTATACTTCTAAAATATAAAAGATTATATTTTTATACTTCTACAATATAAAAGATTATATTTTTACTAAATTAAAAATCAAAGCTTTGTTTATTAAAATTAGATCATAGCTACAAGAAAATCTCAACTTTCATATAAATAAAAATCAAATTTTTGTTCACTATTTAGATCAAAAAAAAAACATGTCGTTATATTTTTCAACATCGATCTTTTATATAAATGAAAACCATGTTCTTGTCTCGCTAATACATGTATACAAATCGAATTTTCAATTGCATAGACAACTAAATAAAACTCACTTTGTTTTCAGCGAGACGGGGGGCTGAGGTGATGAACTGGCGGCGCAGGGGCGGCATACGATGACTAGAGCGCGGCGGAGGGGCGCCTGAGGCGGCGACCTGGCGGTTGGTGCTCCGGTGGAGTGGTGGGGTCCTGACGACGGGTTAAACCGATTTGGGGTTATGGGGCTCGGGGTCTTCGATTGGACAAAGGAGAGAGCATCGAGAGGGGGAGGGGAACCTCGCCGGAGTAGGCGATGGCAGGCGGTGGTGGCTGGTCGTGGGGAGGGGCTTGGTGCGACAACGTTTATTTTTATTTTTTTTATTTCATCTGAATCGAGAAAGAGGAAGTGAAGGAGGGAGGGGGCTTTTATAAAATTTATATTATTTAATTTTAGTTTTAAATTCAAAAAGGTTGCTTTTTAATACGAACTCTAATCGAGACCCAACGACTGTCGCCCCTAGCTAATTACCCCCCTTCCGAACACAATGGGATATGTATCACAAGCTGATTCGATCATTTCGATTAGTTTTCGTCAGAATCAAAATATAACTCTATATATTCTATTTTAAACGTACATTTCAATTTACTGGGGCCACATACTAACTCGAAAAATTCTAGAAAAATATTTTCTGTCTTCGTATTGACGATACGGTCCTAACAAAACTAGTTTCGTCAAATTCTGAGACTGTTTAAAAAATGGTCATTTTCCAGTCGATCAAAATCAACTGAAACTGGTCAAACTCGTTTTCCTTTGCCACGCTCACATATTGATTCGAAAAATTATGAAAATTGGAATCTAGTAATAACTTGACATCGCGGATCCAACAAAAGTGGTTTGGTTGAAATCCGAGGTCGTTTGCAAAATGGTCATTTTCAAGGGCCGAAATTCCATAGCGACTATTCTGAAATTTCAACTGGGCATATCTTTTGATTCCCGCTATGAAATTTCGATTTTTCGGATTCGTTGGAAAGATATTATCGATTAGATTCAAATATTTTTAGTTTCGTTAAAATCCGGTTTATTTTGCACCCGGTACATTCATTTGAATTTTGAAATCGAATTATTGAACTACCGCGCCGTTTTAAATTCCTTTTTTAATTTAAAATAAATATTTATATTCTAACGATGATCTATATAATATATATGTTCGAATTCTATTCAAAATAAATTTCTCGTCGATATTATTTGAAATAATTCATTTTAAATATCCAAAATCCACTAAAATTGCCAAAATAAAATTTTTAAATTGGCTCAGATTTCCGGGTTATTACAATTTTCTTAAAAATTAAGGAGTAGTGGGGCACATTAAGTATGCCTATTAGAACAGAGCTTAATAAAAGTTCTGAAACTGAACCTAGAAGAAGTAAAAGAGCAAGAACCGTAAAAGATTTTGGTTCAGATTTTTGTGCTTTTACTACAGAGGAGGATCCCTTAAACCTCTAAGAGGCCTTATCTTCTTTAGATGCCAATTTTTGGCAAGAGGCTATAAATGATGAGATGTATTCTCTAGAATCCAATAAGACTTGGCATTTAGTAAATTTATTATCTGGTTGTAAATATATAGGTTGTAAATGGGTGCTTAAAAAGAAATTAAAACCTGATGGAACTATTGATAAATATAAAGCACAATTAGTAGCTAAAGGTTTTAAGAAAAGAGAAAATATAGATTTCATCGACATTTTTTCTACCTGTAACTAGAATTACATTCATTCGGGTATTAATCTCACTTGCTTCTATTTGTTATTTATTAATACACCAAATGGATGTTAAAACCACGTTCTTTAAATGGTGAATTAGAAGAAGAAATTTATATGGACCAACCTGAAGGACTTGTAGTGCATGGTAAAGAACATAAAGTATGCAAATTAGATAAATCATTATATGGTTTAAAACAAGCACCTAAACAATGACATGAATTTTTTTTGATAACTTAGTCATTTCTTAGGATTTTAAAGTTAATGAAAGTGACAAATGCATTTATTACAAATCTGAGAATGACATTGGCACTATTATATGTCTTTATGTAGATGACCTTCTCATCGTTGGGTCAAATATTCATGCCATAAACTCAGTCAAATCCTTATTAAATGCCAATTTTGATACGAAAGATCTAGGTAAGGCGAGTGTAACCCCTGATATTAAGATTACTAGGTAAAAAATGGGATTTTCTTTGGATCAATCTCATTAAATTGAGACGACTCTAAAGAAATACGATTACTTTGACTGTAAACTTGCATGTACAATATATGATCCCAGTGTAAAGTTATTTAAGAACACTGGTGAATGCATAAGATAGTCCGTTTAAGTGAGCATCATTGGCAGCCTTCGAATGCTATTGGTTGTACTAGACCCGACATTACCTATGTCGTGGGATTATTATGCATGTTTTTCAATAGGCCTAGTATAGAGCATTAACATGCTAATGAGAGGGTTATGAGATACCTATAATAAACTATGACCTTGGATTACATTATAAAAAGTTTTAAGTTGTACTTGAAGAATATTCTGATACAGGCTGAAATACTTTATCAAATGATTCTAAAGGACCAGTGGCTATATATTTAGCATCGCTGAGGAAGCTGTCTCTTGGAAAACCAAGAAACAGACTATTTTGACTCAGTATACTATAGAGACTGAGATAATAGCACTAGCCATAGCTAGTTAAGAAGCAGAGAACTAAATAAATATGCTATTTGAGATCCCCAAAAGGGAAAAGCCGACACCAGTGGTGTAATCGATTGCGATAGTACCGCGGCTATTGCAAAAAGTATAGAACTGTTATTAAAACAGTAAAAGACGACGTCGTAAGTACAATACTGTAAGAGAACATCACATACATAGTGATGAAAATTTGAGGACTACTGAAAGAAGGACAGAACCGATATTACAACGGTAAGAAATGACAGTCGTATGCACAGTATTGTTAGAGAACATCACATATGAAGTGATGACAATTTGGCAGATCCTTTGACGAAAGGACTGACCAGAAAGAAAGTCCTTAATGATTCTAAAAGAATGGGACTGTTGCCCAGAGATTATGGAATCACGCATGATGGTAACCTGACCTAAATGACTGGAAATCCCAAGAACTAGGTTCAATGGGTAAAAACAAGTTGTGTAGTGATAGTAGATGAACATGCTAAACTTTTGTATTAAGAAGCATGTATTCCTGAAGTGATCTATACTCTAATTGGAGTGGAGTACCTACCTTCAGGAGTACTCTTGATAGACTCACCTATGTGAATGTGGAAATGTGGATGTTTCCTATGGAGTTTTGGGCAAGATTCCTAGAGCGTTCACTAAACTAGGATAGACGTGCATGGCCATTAATGCAGGGGCTTATTTGATTGCACTATAGAAAAGGTTGTGTGTGGTATGATGTCAGGAATAGAGTTCAATACTACGTGTCACTCTAGTAAAAACTGAATCTTATTCACTATGCAAAGGTTCAAGTCGGATGACACCTTTGTTTATGCACAATCTTATATTTCTAGAAATTGCTCGAAATATTTTTAAAAAATTCAAGTGGGGGATTATTGAAAAAATGATTCAATTTTTATAAAGATGAATTATTTAAAAATTGGATAAGTAATAGTCCCACATCATGAGACTATATGAAAAGAAAAAAAACATTTTTTTTATTTGACTTGGTAAAAAATTGAGATCCAATTTTTTTAGATCTGAACCGACTTCCTCTACAAGTATTACCACGTTTATTTTTAGTCGAACTACTCAGAAAAACAACTTTTTTTATCTCTCTTCTTCTTCCTCCACCATTAAAAGTTCTTCAAAAACAAAATCAGAACGAGTAGTTAAATTTAAATCGAAAGTGCAAATCTGAATTGGTTTGTTGTGCAAGCAAATCAATTATTTTTCTCAGAAGGTTGTTTTATCCCAGAGGCGGCGAAAAGTACGAACTGGTTTGCACCACCGATCAGATTGCTGAATCGTCTTCAAGAAAGCGACCTAGTCCGCGACTCAACCATTGTTTCCCAACAGATTTTGACTTGAGAGGGTGTGAAATCATTAGTGCGAAAGATGGAACTCTACTGATCTACAATCAAGATGAGAAGCAGGTGAGGATGGTCGACCCTTTAAGAGGGTACTTGATTACGTTAACAAAAATGACCACGAACATGTCCTTCAACGGCGTTGCTATAGGATTTTATGACAATTGCTACATAATATTTCTAATTGACACGTCCCATGAGAGCCAACTCACTGTGCACATCTACCAAAAACCGAATTGGAATTCGGATTTAATTGACCTCAGCGACAAGTCATTTCATTTGTCGTCGAACCCAGTGTACTGCGATGGTCATTTCTATTGCTTGAGTAGCAAAGGCGACAAACTAGGGGTCTTTGGTTTATTAGAACATACTTGGGTAATTTACTATTTTGAATTGGACAAATATGATGATATCCGTTGCTGCTGTTACTACCCTGTTGATTGGATTGACACGGTAATGGTCGTTTAGATTGGAAATGATGGGAGCGGGATTCATTTTTTCCTTCTTGATAGAAAGAACGACGGTTTGGAAAAAGACTTATGATTTGTGTGGCCGAAGTTTGTTTCTTGGATCTACCCTATCTGTTGTGTCCCTGCCAACCGTTAAAGAGTTCTAGAACAGGGTATTTGTATCCCACTCTCATCAAGATGAACCCAAGACAGCGATTGTGGTTGATCCACTCTATTTGCCCGATCCACTTTATTTGCCTGGTCGATTTTATTTTAGGTCAAAGCCAAAGTCTTGTATTTCAAGCAAGAAAAAAGACCACGCTGCAACAACTCTATGTTGCTGTAATAACAGTGAGGGAGGAAGAATTACTGTATTTAGGTTCAACCTAAAATGAGAAGTAGTGAAGTACTGTACTATTTGGTATCAGCCATTCTATGAAGGTATATCTCGTATGCTTTCATTTATTTTTTGGTCTTAAAGTGCGATCAAATCACGCACACAAATGCTTTCATAAAAATTACACACACAGACTCAACCTGCTTTCTGTGTTATAAAGACCCATTGTTAGATCCTGACAGTAATTTTTCTTTGATTTTCTTGCAGGGTTAATGGGTGACTGAAAGAGGAGATGCAAGTGTGATGGTTTTTCCAGTTATGACAAAGATGTTTCCTTTCTTTGTTTAATTAGTTGCTTACTGTATTAATATTTGAATCAGCTGCTAGTTTATCGATTTTGTAAATTCATATTTAGCCAAAAAATGAAATATCAGACTGGACATGAACAGTACTGGGAAGCTATGTCAATGAGCCTAAAACAGGCTTCAGTTTGGCACAACGAGAAAGTGGTGTCAAGGAGCTGATTGATCTGTGGAAAATGCAACGGCATAGCATAGCAGTATGCTCTTCCATGTGGCAGGCTGGCAGCTGGTCAGAAATAAAGAAATGAGTTGCTTGAGATAAATACTCATCGTTTTCTTTTAGTTCAATTTGAGATTTTAGTAATTTCAGGTTGAATAATATATAGCCTATTCATCCTATATGTAAACTAATGAGTTATGTTCCATGAAACAAAATTTATGCAAATTTAGTATATTCCAAGCATGCACTGCACTGTTTTAACCTCTATGTATTTGATAAGGGAATTTGTATATGATTCACTAGGAATATTGAACACCTTAACGGTCAGTTTTCCCCAGTTATGCGGTAATACTAGTACTTTTCAAAAATACACAAATGTAGCCGCAATTTAACATGTGACCATAAGAATCAATTCGGTATGTGATAACAGGAAACAATTTATCACGTTATTATAGGAAGTAAAATATTATGCAATCAGGATAAACATGGTTTTTGGCATGCAGTGACAATGTGGAGATTAAATTTTGACTTTAAATCATTGTATCTATTATTTTCCCTCTTGCTTTCTATTATAATAACATATTACATCTTTTGAACTAAGTAACAAAGAATACTATGTATTATTGTGAAAAAAACAAGTTTCAGTAGCGACATTATCACAGATTTCATTCGAACAACGCTATTGAAAATAGTCATTAGTGGTTTTTTGGGGGGGGGGGGTTGGAGGTGTATGGACTTACTATTCTAAGCCCCCAAAATGCGCAGGTTGTAATAGTTGCCCCATCTTCTCAATTCAAGTATGATGTACCACCTAATAATATACACAAGCTAAAACCAATGAAATTCATGTCTCCTTAAAAATCACATCCAATACCTCAATATTCAATGCATATTGATAAATCCATATGAATAATAGTAAGGATGATCACTTCTGGGAGAAAACCATCGCACATCTATGAACTACAAGTTAACATGGTGTGGTATTTTGGCTTATATAGTATATCCTCATGTATAATAAATTCTCTGTTGGTACAAATTCAAATGATCAAAATAGCATATGTCATTCCAAAGTTAAATTCCAACACTTTGTGTATAATAAAAGGAAACATTTACTTTACTCGCGTGCAAATTGTATAGTATTTTGGTCCAGCCCTAATGCCTTGTCTTCATGTAGTTTACTTCATGATGAAACAACGATTGCTCTATGTTAGGTATTATGGAAGTGATACTACCGTGAATGAATGAGAATTAATAGAAAATACAGTTCAACCTTTAGTCGCCAGGTGTATTAAAGCTACTATGCATGAATTGAAATATTTAATAGAATAACAAAGTTTTTAGGCATTTAATGAATTGTAACCATTGAGCACTTCCGTCCATTCCACACGTAATTATCACAATTTCATAGCAGCGTTTTCAGTTAGGAACAATGACGATTTCAACATACCAGAGGATTCAAATGTCAAAAATACAGGATCTCAATTGTCGATTAAAATCAAAGATTTTACGGGATATTTGATTTTATATAACGAATAGTTAATCAGATAAAGCACTTAAAAAATCAACTCTGAACATAAAATTAACCTTGAATATGAAAATAGTAAAGAATGTAAAGCAATAAAAGATGCAGTACGATAATTTCGTAACGATTAGAGGAGAAACAACATATGTTGTTTGTGATGAAAGCTTTTGGAAACCGTGAATTTGTTTCATGAGATTTCTGGTGTAAAAAATGTGGAAAAGGAGGAACGTAACCATTTTCTCCGAATATTGGAAAATAACTACTATGTTTTGTGAAAAAAGATGCCAAATTGATTGAGGAAATAGATATTGTTTAGCTTTTATGAATATTTAATTTAGAAAGTAGATTAATACACACACACACATACACTCACCTAAAATTCGTAAATTTCTTCAGATATGTTTTAGCCCTTTAGGTTTAGGCCATAATGAAGAAAGATGTCTCACATAAACTATGTACCTGAATTGTTGGTTCAGGTATTTATATAAACATAGATGCATGTTAATCCCCGATTATGTACAATATAAGCAAATGAAATTCTTTTTATGCATAATTATTACACAATCACCCATTTATAGGGATGGGGGTTCCTATTAACATCATATGAAGTAAGAAGAAAATGGGTCCGTTATGAAGTTTACAATAACAAATGATGCAGCATGAAATAATTAAAATATGCTATTGCTACACGCACACATTGGTCAACTATATTAATAAGTTAACTACAAATTTTTTGTATTAAAAACTTGGTCATTAAAGATTTGTTGCGGAAAAAAATAGGAACGGGAACGGATTGATGGTGAGGCAGAACAAACAACAGATAGTCACCACCGAAACAATCACATATCAAACAATAAAAGAAATGACATAAGAGGTTTATAGTGGTTCCGCTAACGTCTTGTTAGTGTACGTCCACTTGGGAAGAGGAAATTTTATTCCTTTTCTACAAAAGAAAAATATTACAAGACTGATCATGGAGAGGAAGAAGAAGAAAATACAACTTTTGAGATGTAACCTCACATTTTGAGATGATAATACATTCACCTAATCCCTATCCTTAAATAAGGATTAATGCTTGGGGTTGAAGTAATTGATTTATGATATAAATCAATGCCTAATTAATTCTCCAATTCTCCTGATAGGCTTCCTTGTTTAACTAACCAATTAGGGAATTAATTCCTTATTTCACTATCCAAAATAAAAACCTTCTTCAAATCCTTCCACTATGTAGGTAATTTATTGCCTATCTCTTTTACAAATAAAAGAGCCATAAATTTCTGATATCTTCCAATTCTTCTGCAAATTGGAAATACTATACTACTCAAATTAACAATATTTCCCAAGTCTTCTCTAATTGGAAATATTCTATCACCATAATCAATAATATCTTCCAAATCTTCTGCAAATGGAAATATTGTATCACAAATTCTAACAATCTCCACCTTGGTACTATATTTCCTTGAAAGCGTACCAACTCCACCTATATCCTCTTACTCTAAGCATCTTCTCGGATAAGACACCCTGGTACTTTCCCCAATGAGCTTCGGCGTAGCCATCACCCATTGCACTTTGTTAACAAACTCCGGCAATGCCACTGCCTGCCAACAAAGTGTACAAAGTAACCCCTTCAAGTAAGACCTATCAATCTTCACCATGAAAACAAACGTCTCCATGAACCATCTCAACCCTCTCCTCACACCGTGCCACCACGTGGCACCTAGCATTTCAATAAGACATTCCAGTTCGAGCAACGCCCGAACTCAGCAGTCTGCAAAGACTTATGCATATCTACTACTTTCTCCTTTGATCTCTGACCAACTTCAGATGATCCCTTCTTCCGCTTATCAAGCACATCCTCTTGGAAAAATCCTACCTTGTTGAAGCTTTCCCCTTTGATCATATTATGCCTATGTAGAAACTCAAAGTCCCTTCTCGTATGTCTAGCTTTGACATTTTTCCATGAGAACTGTAGGCTCCAACCATTGACTCTCCAAGTACAGTGCTTCCCATCTCTTGACTTTATTTTCTTCTTCTTCTCCCCTCTCTTCATACCAGCTAATAAGGCTTCCGTACTACTTCCTCCTCTACCTTCACTCAACCCCTTCATCTGATCCTTCAAGTCCTCAAAATAGAAGACCTGCCTTCACAAGATGTGCCTTTACTGAAGTACCCTCTCTCATCCGCATGGTGAAAAACCTCTTCAGCAAAATCAGACGGTTGGTTAGTGACTTCTTTAGATAGAGTTTTTCCATCTTGGTCCAAATGTCCTTAGCAGTGGTCTCACCGCTAATCTCTGAAATGACATTTTCTCCCATTGCTAATTGTAGAGTAGTAAACACCCATTGTTCCATCTCCTTCGTTTCCACGCCTGAAATATCATCCGTCAACTCCTCAGGAGAAAATACCACAGGATGAACATTATTCCTCATCAGAACAGCTTTCATCCTCCATTGTCACTTCTTGAACTCTTTATCCTCATTCCATGTTTCTATTGCTAACTGAGATCCTGCTGCCATATATGTCCCTTTGACATATGGCCTTGGTAGAATTGCTGAATTCTCCTTATCTCCTGCCATAATGCCTAACACTCTTTCTCAATCAACCTCGTGGCTCTGATACCAATTGTTGCGAAAAAAATGAATCGAAATAGGAACGGAATGATGGTGAGGCGGAACAAACAACAGATAGTCACCAACAAAACAATCACAGATCAAGCAATAAAAGAAATAACACAAGAGGTTTATAGTGGTTCCACTAACGTCTTGTTAGTGTACGTCCACTTGGGGAGAGGAGATTTTATTCCTTTTCTACAAAAGAAAAATATTACAAGACTGATCATGGAGAGAAAGAAGTAGAAAATACAACTTTTGAGATGCTACCTCATATTTTGAGATGATAATACATTCACCTAATCCCTATCCTTATATAAGGATTAATGCTTGGGGTTGAAGTAATTGATTTATGATATAAATCAATGCCTAATTAATTCTCCAATTCTCCTGATAGGCTTCCTTGTTTAACCAACAGATTAGGGAATTAATTCCTTACTTCACTATCCCAAAAAAAACCTTCTTCAAATCCTTCCACTTATGTAGGTAATTTATTGCCTATCCTTTTTACAAATAAAAGAGAAATAAATTTCTGATATCTTCCAAATCTTCTACAAATTGGAAATATTATATTACTCAAATTAACAATATTTCCCAAATCTTCTCTAATTGGAAATATTTTATCACCATAATCAATAATATCTTCCAAATCTTCTACAAATGGAAATATTGTATCACAAATTCTAACAAGATTTGTTGTATTTTGGGCATAAGCACACAGTTTTTTCAATGACTACCTGTTGTACCTGCCTGAGTTCAATGTACACCAGTAATCTTTTGCTCATGATTGAATATAATTGTAAACCACATCCTACATAACTTAATAGGTTATTTTATACCATGTTAATTACCACCCCATTCTACATAACTTAATAAGTTATACCACAATTGTTGGATTAAACAACGTGCCTTGTTGAAAGTATGAAACATATCAAAGAAGCGGCAGTTCTTCTTTTGCAATGTAAATCAGAACTCGTCTCCATATACCACTAAACCTAGGAAACAAACATTATATTGCAGATAAATTGTATGTAGAAAGTACCAATAATTTATCGATAAATTGATAGGAAGAACAACGTATTACCACGATAAGTTGAATATGGGAAAATGATGCAGACATAAAGGAGATAATGTAACAGTGATGGCGATAGTAAGACAATATCATGTGAATATTTGTTAAGGAAAAAACATTGTATAGTAAATATAATGCTACATGAATAAGGCTGATTGACACAGAAGGTAATAAGCATGTCGTCGCAAAGTTAAGTCGGCGTCCATACATCATAATATTACCGATATATGAAATTTTAGGGAAAAATAGAATTACTTTACACAGATTAAATAGTAGAAGTAAAATTCCAATCGAAAAAGTTTAACAAATTTGCGAAGAGGACGGAAATAGAGTAATTACAGAAGCCGATCAGCTAGGAAGTCATTATTTCCAATTTGCTCAAAGAATCCAATTTTAATGAATTCAGTCGATAAAAAGCATGGGCGCAAATTTTTGTACATCACTTAGATGATGGGAAGGCAAAATGACGGTTGTAGAACTGATTTGAGCAGAAAATAAATGAGTGATTTTGGATGTTGCAGGAAAGTTTCATTGCATAGGAAAAGAAAATGCCTGTTAATTTTAAACGTGGAAGAAAAATGAGAGGTTGGTTTCTCCTTTCCTAAATAAGTAGTAGATAAGAGCACATGCCAGCCGAATTACAGATAACACTTAACAAGCTATCCATTGATGAAGTACATAAGGAATTTATCGGTTGTTTACTTGCTAGCAGGCAGTGTACTTACCTATATCATTGCACTTCAGAGAAACAGACTCCAAAAAAGAATTACCAGCTACATCAAACATATCATTCATGACCACTTCGGACCTCCAAATTAGAAATCCAAATTCAAAAATGTTTTTGGAATCCCTCTTCTACACATTACCACAATAAACACCAATTAATAAACCTGAACCGCAGCCATGTACTAAAGACCCTCTATCTATCAACTTGTTAACCGTATCCAACACTATACTAGAAAATCGATCTGAGGGATACCACTTTAAACAAATAATAAGTAAATCCCTAAATCACTATATAAATCCATTAAATCATATAAATCCCTAAATCATTCATTCTTTGGTTTATGTTTTTAAATGATTTTCTCAAAAGTTCCAAGGTACAAACAATTTTTGCAGGATCGTCCAACGATCCACACACGAAAGCAAGAAAAATAATAGGAAGAAAAAGTTAACAAGGTTCGCTTATAAGAATCCAGATTAGATCCAAAACGCGTGAACCTGCCCAAGCTTTGACAGATCGATTGAGGAAACTGGAGATGGAAGGAGCTTGCTTTCTTCGATCACGTAAGGAGGTTGGAGCCAAACGACATGCTTTTTTGTGAGACGAAATGGTTTTGGAGGGAGGGGAAATGGTTTTCGAGGGAGAGAGACAATAAGGGTCTGTTTGATTTTGAACGGGAATGGGTATTTGAAAAGGGTATTATGAAGGGGTATTTAAAGGGGAATTGCTTCGAATGAGGTATGCATTTTTATTACGAAAGGGGCAAATTGGAAGGGGCAAAGTTATTATTTTTTTGGTTTTTGTATTTGTGTTTATTATAATTGTTATTGAATGCATAATACTATTTGCAGAATACTATTTGCAGAATTTAAATTTCATAAAATACCACCATTACAACATAAAATACCTGTTCATAAAATAAAAAGCAACAACAGATACATAAAAAAACTATAGTTGTCCAGTCCACAGCTTATGAACATAATAAAGAATACAACGCCTAAGTTGTGCAGGAGTGTCAAGTAGTAAATACAAAGGATTGGGACCTCTTTTAGTGTCTAATGCTGGTATAATAACCGCAAGCTCCCATTTCAGATAATCATCTCCATCTTGATGTACCGCCATGCACAAAGCAATCATCTTTTCTAGATCCATGAAAGGAGGAGTTGAAGGGAAGGAACGAGTTTTGGTAATGAGAAAGGTTGGAAATTAAATGAAGTGGAATTTATAGTTGAAGGGAAGGGAATCGGCAGTTCCAGAAATTTCGTGGTGTCCGACGCGAAAGCTAACTTTCCAACTGTTCGTCTTAAAGGGGCAAATGTGTAAGTCCCCGATGATGCGTCTGACGCATCGAACATAGACGCGAACATAAAATGTCCTGTTGGAAAATCAAACGGTACCTAATTCGCGACGGGGTAGGGAGACGGTTAATAATTTCGGAAGGGGAGCATAACAAGTGATATATCAAAAAAAATAAGTGGAAAAGAAAACAATTGAGGGTAAATGATAACACTTTAGAATAACGTGATATTAAATAGCGTTATTAATATCATATTTTGTTGTAGTGGACATATAAACATGTGCAATCTCATATTCAGATTTATTTACTGTTCAAAATATTGTTTAGTTATCAAATATGAAAATAACTAGAACTCACAGTGGTTAGATTGATGTTCCAAAAAATATCTCTTTTATATATTGTTGAAAAAGGTTCTCTTTAGATTTGTTGTAGAAGAATTAGAATTGTCCTCTCTAATATATGTTTAGGCAGCATCTCAGTATCTTCATATTTTTATTTGGAATATAGCTTGATGGAAGAAGAAATGAAGAATGTTTGTGTGTAGAAAACAATGAGACTGCTAGCCTATTTATAGATTACCTAGGATAATTCCATACCGTTAGATTTTAGGTTTATAAATCCAACCGTACACTCAATGCTGAGTCACGTATGCATCTAGAAAAGAAAACAGTCCAGAAACAGCCTTAGGAACCTGCCTCTGCATGCAGGTGGGTCAACCCACCTTCACCTGTGTCGACCCCCGGGTCAACCTACTTTATACATGGGTCGACCCATAAGTCGACCCGGACAGGCTAGGTTGCCTAGTGATTATTGCTTTCTAAGCTGTTTGTTTTTATATTATATTATACTCTATATATATACTGTTTTTAGTTCAATCGTCTTATCTACATAACGTCTTCATATTTAATCCGATTTACGCAAACTAAAAGTCTATCTGAACCAAAATTTTGTAATGGTCGCAATGGTAAAGTCTGTTTTACCTAATTTTGAATATTAAATTAATATTTATTTTCCTATGTCCTTAATATAATCACTTGTGTATTAAAATATGGGGTGTTACATTCTCCATTCCTTAAAGGATTTCATCCCCGAAATCTTAAAGTTAAAAAGAATGTTATTACTTAAAACCTACACCCATCGACTCATCCATCATCAATAAGCATCCATTGTCCTTAAAATTTCTAATGCTTTGTGTGAACATATGCAAAGGTGCCGTGCATACGCTCATAAACTAATGTGAAAATCAGGCGGTTGACTGATTCAGTTGACCTCCTTAATGCAATGTATGTCTGTGCCATGTATCCAATGTGTATGCAAATAGCCCTAGTAACACATATAAGTTCTATATGTGTGCACAATCATTCATCAAAATGCAACATCCATTTGATGATTCAACCATTTTCATACATTGAAAATTTTAAAATGCACACACATCCATATATAATATGTAAGTGCTTGAGCGGATCTAGTGCCTAATGTATGTGTATATGCATCCACGGGTATCCACTAGCAAACACTTGCATCCACATTGCAATCATCAAACATAACATGTCTCAAACACATGTTTCCAAACATAGGTTTCTACCCAGGATCGATGATTCAAACGATAGGGATAAACAAATTCAAAAGCTTGAAAGGAGATTAAGAACGTACTCCCCAAAGAGAAAAGGGTAAGAAGTGCAAATCTTGTCTTTGGATTCCCACGTCGCGTCGTCTCCCTCTTCTCCTTATTGCACCTTCACTAACTTGATCTCTTTGTTGTGTGGTCTCTTAATTTCTGATTTAAGAATATGAGTGGAAACTTTCCAAACTGATGCCTTTTTCTCGACTTCAACATCCTTATGCGTGATGAATCACGTAGACATTTCCTCAAAAAGGAAACATGGAACACGTTGTGAACTCCTGCCAGCCTCTCCGGTAGTCTAACTATATAAGCCGTTTGGTGTATCCTCTCAACTATGGGAAATGGTCCTACAAACCTTAGGGCTAATTTCCCTACCGAGCTAAATCGAACTACGTTCCTTTACAATGATACTTTAATGAAGACCATATCTCCTATCTCAAATTCCAAGTCAGTCCTTCTCTTATCGGCATATGACTTTTGCCTATCTTGAGTTGCTTTCATCCTTCTTCGAATAAGGTCTATCTTCTCAGAAGTCTCTCTCACCATCTATGGCCCAAGTAGAAGTCTGTCCATAGACTCCCACCAATATGTCGGCGATCTGCATAGTCGTCCATAAAGTGCCTCGAAGCACGCCATCCCTACGCTTGATTGGTAACTGCTGTTGTAGGCAAACTCAACCATTAGGAGATGCTCCTCCCAAGTCCCTCCAAAACTAGGATACATAATCTCAATAAGTCCTCGAGAACTCTATTAACTCTCTCATTTTGTCGGTCATTCTGAGGGTGATAAGTTGTGCTAAGTAATAACTGTGTACCTAGAGCCTCTTGTAAGCTCCTCCAAAACTCAATGGCAAATATGGGGTCTCGGTCATTTATTATACTTAAAGGTACCCCATAGAATCGGACAATCTCTTTAAGGTATACCGATGCTAGCCAAGTCGTCGTCCTCTTTCTCTTGACTAGGATAGAATGAGCACTCTTAGTAAGCTTGTCCATTATCATCCAAATACTTGTGTTGTCTTTCCTTGATTTGGGCAGTCCATCAATAAAGTCCATAGAGACGCTCTCTCATTTCCTGTAATAAACCGAATTCCGACAGGCCGATTTTTTCTCTCGAAATTCTAATCTATTGAAACTCGTGTAAGTTTGCTCTGGTATCCTGCAGAAATGATAGAGACATGATAAAATATGTCTGAGCTCAGAAAATATCTTACAGCGGAATGGATAAAATATAATATACTCAAAGTATAACCTTATCGTATTAATAATACTGCCTAACCAATATCCAAAGCTATCATGTCTCTGCCACAAATCTAACCTGCGAGTATGTTATGAGGAGGGGGTCAGAAAACAAGTTCTAGTGACTGGATTTAAATTATACACTTTGGATAACACTACAGATACCGTTCAGTCATACTTTCTTATTTATTAGGTTACTTGGGTTAACAGCACTCAAGGCTTACACACACGTCGCACTCATTTACTTCCCAGTGGATTAACCTAATACAATATATATGTAGCTACCCCAATATTAAGGTACACCCCATGGTACCCCACTCGCACGATCTCCGCCATAATACCACCAATATGTACGCAGTCCATCATCCTATGTTGGAGTGACGTACGAACCTCTATATAACAATATTACATTCCCATATATCTGTTATTATAATATTACGGAAATGTATGAGCTGGTACCTTTGTTCAAATCAGATTTCAAACTGGAGTAATGCCCTCAAGTCTATGATACACTACCCAGAGCAGACATGCATGTATCTAGACTGTCCTATGTATGTACTGTTAATTGTAGCTCGATGCCTATACCGCACGTCCTCTAATGTGCACCGAGTTCCATGGCAGGGCGATACAAGAAACACAGAACTCGATCGGGAGCTTTTCCATATCTGTACAGGCCCGCCTTTAAGAGCCTCAAAATACAGATATTCCTAGGGTCTGTTTTCCATGGTGGCTATGACCCCACCTCGACCCCTCCCTCAACTAGCAAAGACTACAAGAGCTAAGCAACATGCCCCTAACAACTAATAATCTAAACATCTAGTTGGCATCTCCCCTCTACCACCGTACCTCGATAGTGAAAGGTGAATGGTATATTGGGTTTAGCTCTAGCCTTTTCGCATCCCACTGGTTGCCGATGATGGGTATCCGACGATCTACTATCCTTGTTGGTCGTGACCCTCCGACTCTCCATTGAGGCGACTGCCGAATCACCCTGGTGTCACCTCATCATAGCATTCTGACTGCAAAACTATTTTTGCAGTCAAGGCCCACCCACCTAGTAGTTACGTGCAGACCCAACCTCTGCGAGCACAACCTAAACATCTGCCATCGCACAGAGGACTAATAGGAGCACCTTACGTATCTCAGGAAGCCGCGTGCTTCCCCTTCCAGTCCTTCGGAGCCGATAGAATAATCAGATGAACGTGTGCTTCTCTTGTGCCTTATAACACTACGATGATCCACCTCGTTGGGTTATTCACCCTCAAACGCATGGGCTGGTCCAAGCACCTCACTTTAGTATGTTATTAGACCCTATGTCTAAACATTCTTTTACGCGCTTACTTTACCTTATCGGGATTCCATTTAACTTGGTTATCTTAACTTTTTATTTATATTACCAAGTTCTTCCTTGCCCCATATATATCTGAGGAATGTTCCCCTCTTTCTTATTGATTTCAATTAAACAACTTAACCCATTTAAGTTTATTAATAATCCCATAACATGTTATTCTCTAGATTGTGATCCAAGGTTTATAATCCACAATCCCTTTTCTATTCTTGTTTGATTCAAGGTTACAATAACATGTTCTACTTAATATGTAAGTAAGTGTATCTTAATTCACATGTTTTCTATTTAACATGTCACTTAACATTTATGATTAAATATAACTTACCCCATTTCCTGAGTTGCCTCGTTCTTTCTTATTTAATCATAATTTCCTCTTATGTTGTCATTACAAATTAACGTTGTTTACTTATTAACTTAGTTCTTTTAACTAAGGTTCACCAATAAGTCTCCTCTTCCCATAAATATAACTTATGTTGTCCTCATCCGTAGATTTTAGATTCTCGTTGTCGCAATTAACTTAATTTACAATCAAGTACAGTTTATCTCATAACATAAGTTATTCCAATTTCCTTTTTGTTTTATTATAACCTAAGTTATGATTCCCACTTGTCTCTAGGACAAATCTTAACATAACATTCTTATTAGCATATTTAAGACTTCCAAGTTCTCAAATTACTTAATTTATAATTAAGTAAAACTTCTTTCATTTCATAAGTTTTCCCCTTTTCTCAAATGGTTTCAGGTTTTCCCCATTTACTTATTATTTAGTTTACAATTAAGTGTCACTTATCTCATTTCACCAGTTATCTCATTTCCTTACTACTTTATTATAACCTAAGTTATAATCTTCACTTGTCCCTAGGACAAGTCTACTTATTATACAACATTCTCATTAATGTAATTTATTTATAATAGGTTATTATCATTCGCTGGGCCAAATTCTAGAAGCTCTTCAAAATTTTATTTTTCTTATATGCATTATTTAACTTTTTAAATGTAACAAAAATGCGGGGTGTTACATTTCCGTTGTGGGATATCCAAGGGCTGAAGCAATCTGCTAGGTTTCGTTTGTTCAGCCTTGACTTGTTGATAAGTCAAACATCAGGCCAAGAACTCTGCCACATCTTTATGCTAGTCCAATGAAAATTTGCTTTATATATCAATACATCTTATCGTCCCCCGGATGGATGGTCATCCAAGAGTGATGAGTCTCCTCAAAAACTCATCTTAGCAAGTCTCCAACTCTGGGAACATATAATATCCCATCTCGTATTAGCCACCCTTTCTTGTCCACTGAATATCTAGCTAGGTGACTTGATGCTTCTCTCTTACCGAGTCTATCCAAGATGTCCACCAACTATTGATCCTCTCACTGCGTAGATCCAATACGCTCCATGAGAGTAGGTCGCACCTCCAATGATGCCAACAAACCCAACATATAATCCGTAGATCGCTTAAAATCAATGGTCAATATAAACTCCAAGCTTTGCCTCTCTACGAACAAAGGATTCAAGGTCATCCTTTGCCTGCTCAACACGTCCGTAACCAACTACCCTTGCCTGGGGTATAAGCTATCTCAAAATTGTAGGACGCAACGAACTCCATCCATCTTTGCCGCCTTAAATTGAGATTCTTCAGCAAGAGCAAACATTTAAGTGACTTGTGATCCGTGTAGAGCTCAAATCTCTTTCCAAGTAGATAATGTCGTAAAGACTTAAGTACGAACATTATTGCAGCTAACTCCAAGTCGTGGGTAAGGTAGTTCTTCTCATGAACTCTTAGTTGCCTACTTCCATAGCAGACTACTCTACCTTCTTGCATCAACACTACATCTAATCCTGTGCCACAAGCATCCGTGTAGACTGTAAACAACTTGTTACCATTGGGAAGAGTTAGAACGTGGACTGATGTAAGATCTTTCTTCAATCTCTGAAATGCATCCTCACAATCAATGATCCAAGCGAAAGCTAATTTTTTCTTCGTCATACGGGTGAGCAGCGCTGAGATCCGCACAAAGTCTTCAATGTACTTTCTATAATAACCCGCCAATCCAAGGAAACTCCTTACCTCCATCTTATTTTTAGGGGCTTTCCAATCTTGGAACGGGATCCCTTTCGTGGGGTCCACTTCTATCCATCCTCGGAGACTATATGCCCTAGGAACCTCGCTTCCTTCATCCAGAAATGACACTTAAAAATTTTAGCCTTAAGCTAATTTAATCTGAGTGTGATGAGAACCTCCTCTAAGTGTCTGGTATGTTCTCCCTTTCTCCTCGAGAAAACGAGAATGTCATCCATGAAAACAACCACAAACTTGTTCAGATACTCCTTAAACACCCGACTTATCAAATCTACGAAGTATGCAGGTGCACTGGTCAGCTCAAAAGGCATGACCAACCACTCAAAGAAACCTTTTGGAGTTCTGAAAACCATCTGGAGTTATGAAAGTCGTCTTGTCAATAATGTCATCCACTACCCTAAGCTGATGAAATCCCATGGCTAAGTCCAACTGTGAGAAAACCGAAGCGCCTATTAGCTGATCAAACAAGCCATCAATCCTCGAAAGTGGGTGCCTATTCTTCTTGGTGAGCTTATTTAACTCTCTATAGTCCACGCATCGATGGAGAGAGCCGTCTGCCTTGGTTCCAAAGATGACTGGAGCTCCCCACTTAGAAATGCTCTATCTAATAAATCCCTTCTCCAATAACTCACCTATTTGTTTGCTAAGCTCCCTACTCTTCTTAGGTGCCATGTGGCGTACTTGTAAAGCGACTGGTTTTGCACTTCACCAAGTAAATCTGGAAATGTATCTATCATTTGGGAGATAATCCTCTAACCTCATCAAATACGTCCGAAAATCCACTAACTATGAGTACTGATCAAAGATCGTCAACGGAAGCATCAAGAGAATATAGGGAACTGAGCATAACTGACCCCCATTGGTCACAATAAATTAGGAGACTTATACCTTGGCACGTTAGAAGTCTAACAACTCTCCTCTCACAATCAAGAATGACACCATACATGGCTAGCCAATCCATTCCTAGAATTAATCTGTAACCCATAAATCCAAGAACATATGTGTCGCATTCAAATTCGACGTCCATAATAGAAATTCTCAAACCCTTGAATATCATAGATAAATGAGTCGTTCCTCCTATGGGGTTTGAGACTACAATAGGATCAGAAACAATACTTATATTTAGGTGCAGATTATCTACCACAGTGTTGGATATGAATGAATGAGAAGCACCGGAACTAAAGAGAGTTCTAATAGGATAGTCAAAAGGAGAAATTAAACCTTCCACAGCTACATTCCTACCACGATCCGGTCCACCAGTCTCTAGTTCATTAACTTATCCTCCAGACGGTCCATCCTTCTGCCCTTACTTGTTAGGGCACTTCCCTTTAAAATGTCCAACTTGACCATAAGTAAAGCAAGCTTTCCTCGTCTTCTTACATTCTCTCACAAAGTTTTCCAAGTTTCCACAATCATGACATTTCACCTCGGTCTTGATTTGGGCGTTGTCGGGCTTTCCTCCCTTCTTAGTTATGCCCTTCTTAGGCCACCGCTTCTTTTTCTTAGCCATGGGTTTCTCTTCCTTAGTCTTAACCTCTTTCTTTTTCTCTTTACCATCCTCGTGCATCAAACCCATGTTTACAAGCCACTCAAAAATTTCTCCCATCGGTATATGTGTAAGTGCTAAATCTTGGAGCAGTTGGTTCAATCCTTTTCCGAACCTCAAGGCCTTCTTATAAGGAGTGTTTATCAATTCCAACCCAAACCTTTCTAGTTGGTTAAAACAGTTAACATACTCCTTTTATTGCCATTCTTCCTTGCTTTAAGTTTCAGAAATCTCTATATTTGCATTCCTTCCCCCGCCAGTGATAAGAATTTCATCTCGAGTCTGGTCTAGAATTCATCCCAAGTTGCCACCGTTTGTCTGGCCTGAATCACTTCCTACCAATAAGATGCTTCGTCCTTCGGTTGCCAATCGACCAACTAAATTTTCCTTCTATCATCGAGCTTCAATAAGTTGAATACATTCTCCATTTCTCTAAGCCAATTGTGCGCCTCCACAAAAATCTCAGTATCTCGAAACGACTTACGTCCCATCACGCAGAAGTACTTACAAAGTTTAGAAAGGTTGACTATAAGAGGAGGTGGAGCGACTATAGCTGCAGCTGGGTGAGGGACATTTTGTTGCACTCCAACAGATGCCGTAGCTTCTACGTATCAATGAAATCATGTCGAAATGGGAATGCCCTCGGGGAAATTACGAGCCCTAGACATGCTGATACAGGATGAAACAAGAATTCAGAAGGAAATCGAAGGAATATTGTAAATGAGTTGAAGGGATATATTTTTCTAAAATTGGTTTTATTTTAAAATCCTTTACTTTTAAAAGCACTTTTCAAAAACTTTTCGTCTGATCTTGTAACCTTAGGCTCTGATATCAAATGTTACACCCCACATCCCTTAATGTCACCCATATGAGGAAGCATTAAGTTCTGTGAAGCGCAACAGGTAAACAGTAACTAAAATACACAAGACAAAAAGTAGATATGCAATGAAAAAACTTTTATTGTCATAAATCACTGTTTCATCATTACAATTTCAAATACCAAAAACAATAGTAATAACCATCTGTCTCATAACACAAAACATCATATTACAAAACTGTAAAATCATATCCCTTCTCAAAAGCCATAAAAGTATAAAACAAAAGTCAAAGCAAACGTCAAGTCAGAAGAAATCCAAGTCCAAGAATAAAGTCACGGTCTCAGCTACTGTCCTCTACCAATCTGAGAACCAGGAGGGAGGAAGAGAGAGAAAGGAAACAAAATAGGTCGAACATAAAGTTTGGCGAGTTCCAGTGATTTTCAGCAATAGGGTAAGAAAAAAGTATCAAGAAAGATAAATAATGTTGAACAAGAAACAACAGTAAGATAAACCAGTATGATATAATAAAATGATAAGTCAAGGTAAAGGTCATATACGCTTCTCATTCATATCTCAAGTATACATTTCTTCACCACTTACTAGAATTAACAAGATTAGGTGTTACCCTAATTACTACCCATGCGATCGGCTTCCTACTACACAAATATCTTGTGCCAGCTACTACTGTAGGGGGTATCAATCCCTAACCCGTCAACTATAAGAACAGACCTATTTTTTGGTGTTATAGCATCTTATTTCCCCCAATCGAACCCATGCACACTCAAGACTCCACCGAAACGCACTCGTACCCACCTCCCACTTTGAACCTCTTACAATCCAGATGGGTAAAGCGTGCCATGTCCCCTACCAAGAGAGAGGCCTCTCTCTAAGGTACTAATAGGGATACTGACTGATACAAGTTCCACATAACAAGATTGACACAAGCCACCCCTAGTCTTGTGCCCCAAGTAACTAGGATCTTAAGAGTCCCAAAATCGGATACCAAAAACAAGATGTGGGACCTCTTAGCTTATTGATTAACAAGTAATAACTTAGTAAGTTTAAGTCTATTAATAAGTGTGGTTGTAAATGACATTTCGTATAAATGTTATTCTGTGTACAACCCCTACCCCAAAACTAGCACCTTCTTAGTGGTGTATATGTATATATTTATATCAAGTTGCCTATTTTACTTAATTACATGTGATACTACCAACATGTCCTACTTAATTATTAAATTAAGCTAAACCTATTCAGATTATCATGTTTTGCTTATTACCCCAATTTTACAGTCATTGGATTTCATGTTCAATATGCTTAATTCTCCTTGTTACTATCATTTTAAGTTATTCTAATTTTAACCTAATTTACGATATTCTAACGTGAATAGCCTAGGCATTTGTCGGCCTAGTTATAGCATAAAATAAAAAGGAATAGGAGAAGAACATAGATCCGATTCAAAAACACATAAACTGAATAAAATAGGCATAAGACAGTAAATAAATCTAAAATAGAAAAGGGATAATAGGATATACATGTAACAGAAAAACATCTGAAAACTAAATAGATAACTGACAGTAAAATAGTGACATACAAACAAGTGTAATCTCAGATTCAGATTTATTTACTGTCCAAAATACTGTTTAGTTATCAAATCTGAAAATAACTAGAACTTACAGTGGTTGGATTGAAGTTCCAAAAAAATATCTCTTTTATTGCTTTTGTTGATGAAAGTCCTCTTTAGATTTATTGTAGAAGAATTAGAATTGTCCTCTCTAATCTATGTTTAGGCAGCATCTCTTTATCTTCGTATTTTTATTTAGAATGTAGCTGGGAGGTAGAACAAATGAAGAATGTTTGTGTGTAAAAAACAATGAGACTGGTAGCCTATTTATAGATTACCTAGGATAATTCCATACCATTAGATTTTAGGTTTATAAATCCAACCGTACACTCAATGCTGAGTCAGCATGAGCATTTAAAAAAGAAAACAGTCTAGATACAGTCTCGGGAACCTACCTCTGCATGCAATTGGGTCGACCCGCCTTAAACTACAAGAAAATGGGGTCTTTACCTACCAATTGTAAGCGTAGATAAAACTAACATACATATTGGTGGGTAATATATTTTAGCTGCAAATATTGAACTGGTAGAAATTGGTAGGTAAAGGTTAGTAGAGAATGAGATTTTACCTACACTTATTGATATTGTTAGGTAAAATAATCAATGGACCCCACCACGTTATGACTCAAATAATGAGTCATCAACTAATGTGTTTGATGATGTGTCATCCTACATGGCTGCTGACATGGCTGATGATGTGTCATCCTTCATGGCTGCTAATATGGTTGTCGTAGAAGTTTACACATGACATATTTTAGTGCCGACACTAGGCATTTAATGGTTGGTTCATGTGTCAAAAAATAATTTATCCATGTGTCATCATTTGATTAGTGCATATGACATCATTTTTTAGACTACATGACATTATTTACTATAAATAATTTTTTACAAGAATTAAATATTTACAAAAAAAAATATTTTTAAACAAATAACAAAAATTTATTCAAATAAATATTTATTACACTTTCGAATAGTTCACATATTGTTTTCTCACTATAACACAATCACTTATACATACACTTCCTTGCTACATTTCACTCGTATACATTTGCTCCTTACTATATACTCATTTAATCATATACATGTACACAATCACTCACACTCTCACTCTAATTTCAGTCATCGGCTTCTTGATCCAGAATTTGTCTAGTCCTACCTGTCATAATAAAATAGCATAGTAAATTAAAAAAGAAACAATTTAATTTGCAAATATAATTTTGATTTAAATTTTATTTACCTCAGTAAGTTGGGTTGTTTCTCATCATTTTTCTAGACAAAGTCAAACGAGTGTGTGTGTGTGTGTGTGTGTGTGTATATATATATATATACATACACACACGAACAACGACAGTTTCTGCCAAATTACAGTTAAACAGCTGCATTGAATAAATTTTTGCAACCTCTGACGGTCACTGCTGAAGAGATTTTCCCTCAGTGGAAATCTATACCTGGATCACCATTGAAGCTACAAGAAGTGGTTAGAATTATGAGTTTTAAAATAACCTCGTTTTTTGTACAAATGACCGCAGTAACAAATAATATATTGTTTTATTTTAAGGATTTCGGACAAGAACATGAGAAGCATTATGATGGGCTATATTATTATCGGTATCAAAAATACATGCCTTAGTAGAAATATCAGAGGTAGTAGCTTCTTATTTTAAAATTTATAAACTACGTTTGATGTTTATTTTACACATACAAATGCAAAACAAATTATCACAATACCATGATTTTGATACCATAGGAGGCTTCAAACACTTATTTCATAAAAGTGGACTTGTAATTGAGGAACGCATTCTCGTCTTCTTATAATTGTTTTCCCAAGCAATTTGTTAATAAGAATAGTGGAATACCAGTTCACGTTATGAATCATTCACACAGATAGGTTATTACTTTTGTGCTTCATGCAACAAATCACGTTAAAAAAAATCAATTTTGATTGATAACATATGACCAGCAACCAAAATACCAAGGGAGAACATGGTTAATAAACAACAAAAAATACCAAGGGAGAGCATGGATCATCTGGGGATGAAGAGCAGGTCGACTGAAAAGGACAAAAAGGATCTAAGAAATTAAAGGGGTTCGATTTCAGAGTGGAGCTTACAGCAAAGAAACAACAGTAGCAGGGAAAACCAGTGTTGAAATCCAACCAATTAGTTTTATACCAAATCAAATCAGAGATTAGCAGAAAATTATCAAATGAGATCAGCATCAAATCAAATTAAATTAGCATTGAAAATGAAACAAATATATGAGAATTAATTAACATTTATATGAAGCAAATATTAAATGGTAACATATTAACGTTAATATGTACACGTATGAAATAAATTAATATAAATGTTAATATGTTACCATTTATTCCATACATGTTTTATCGTTAACTAACATTAAATGGTAACATGTTAATTTACATTAACTTATACAAGTATGAAGTTGATTACCATTAATTTATACAAGTGTAAGCAGTTATTAACGTTAATAAATGCCACCATGTAGCCATTTATACAAATAATATTTTTACCATGTAATAAATGGTACCATATTAATTTAAGTTAATTTATATGCAAATTAACATGGTACCATTTAATATGTAAATTAACGTAAGTTAACATGGTACCATGTAATGTTAACCATTTATTAAATAAATTAATTTATACAAATGTTACCATTTATAAATGCTACCGTGTATAAATTAACATTAACTAACGTTAATTAACTGCAATTAATTTATACAAGTATGAAATAAATTAACACAAACGTTAATATATTGCCATTTATATCAATATGGAGTCTACCATGTATAAACTAATCAACGTTAATATGTTAACATTTATTTCATACAAACGTTAAATGGTAACTTTTGATAAATTAACACTAACTTTAAGCAAGGCCAATGTCAAGCATGTTTTAACAAAACAAGTATGAAATAAATGGGAAAGGAATTAAAGAAAAAGACGTACATTAATTAACACAAACTCTTGATACACACACACACACACACACACATACACACATACATACATACATACATACATACATACATACATACATATATATATATACACACATGCACAAAAAAAAGATGGAATTGATTCATATGTCTGTAAATATAGATCTAATATTAAAATAGAATTGAATATATATTATATTATCCAAATATCATATGTAAGAATAACAGAGAATAAAAGAAAAGAAGAATAAGAGGATATACATGAATGTAATTAATTCCCTTATATGCATGAATCTCTTCGTTATATCATTGAATCTATTCCTTATATGCATGAATGTAATTGATTCAGACAGTTATTTTGGAGGTGGAGCTCGAAAATATACTAATTTGGCCTGCAAAATACATAGATGCAAATTTATCAGATGCCCACATCATTATTATTTTTTTATTTTGTTGCTATTGTGCAGATTCATGTGTGAATAAAAAGATGAAAAAATATAGTTATTGAGGTTTTTCATGAAACATGTTTTTTGAAAGAGAAGAAAATCAATTAAGTTTTAAAGTACAAATGCCTTGCTTGTTTAAGAAAGGGATGTAAACATAGCAATTATAAAAAATGTTGTCATCAAGAAAATTGGCATTTATTTATAGTGGCAGTTTTTGTGGTTTATACTGTGGCCAATCAAAAGAGACTACGTGGATTGAGGCCACAAAACAGATCACGTGGATTGAGATTTGTACCGTTAGATTTAGTTTAAAATAGGCTATTAAATTTATGGCCGGAGAGGATGGTATAGATTGTGTCCCTGCAATAAATTAGAGAAAATATGCTTTAATCATTTCAAATGATGACATATTAGCTTGCAGTTGTTAAACATTTTAGAAAAATTTAAAGTTAATCGATTATTTGGAAAAAATTAACAATGTATGATAAGTTGCTAACGAATGATTATTTAATATTAATTATTTACAATTTAATTATTGTTTATCAATTCACTAACTGTTAGTTATTACATATTTCAAAATAATTTTTAATAATTAGTAAAGAAATGATTTTACAAAAAACGTTGCTAGGATATGTAAACGAAATCTTAAATTAAAAAAAAATTGCTAGAATATACTTTTTGACACATCATCACACGACTCAGCATTATTTTTAATGAAAGTTTAATATGATATGAGAAAAATGTAGGGGCTAATCACAAAAAAAACTTCCCCTTCTGCATATGTGTAGATAACATATTTTACTTGCCTATAATTATTGGTAGATAATCATCCTTTAACAATTTTATAATATTTACCTACCAAATTTTTTTACCATTGAATATTGGTAGATAAAGGTTCTCTTTACCTACCCATATTTATTGGTAGGTAAAGGTCAAATTTCTTGTAGTGTTAGACATGGGTCAACCCACGGGTCGACCCAGTCAGGCTGAGCTGCACATTGACCATTGCTTTCTGCACTGTTTGGTTTTATATTATATTATATGTATATACACTGTTTTCAGTTCTTATCTGCATAACTTCTACATATTTAATACGATTTATGCAAATTAAGAGTCTATCTGAATCGAATTTCGTAATGGTCGCAATGGTAAAGTTCATTTTACCTAATTCTGAATATTTAATTAATTAATATTCATTTTCCTATTCCTTAATATAATTACTTGTGTATTAAAATATGGGGTGCTACAATCAACCAACTCCTATACCGGGGGAGGATCCTGGCGTAACATCAAAGATATGGGATAAAAACCGCGAGTGGGAACGTATAGCTCCCATGAAAGACCTGCCTCGAAAGGCTAGGAAAACATCATTGTTAGCCCTTTCGATGATGGTAGGAGGATACATAGGTGCCTCATCAAAAATTTCCTTATTCCGCGAACACCAAAGATGCCAACATATAGGACACGGAACCAGACGGAAAAGGATAGAGGAGTGAGATTTGCTAGCTCTACTACCCTACCAAAAGCGAAGACGATCTAGAAGAGAAGTGGCATTTCATCGGAGACTTACCAGATTCTAGGAGAAACTCCAGACAACGATGGAACAAAAGCCCTAGAAGAATAAATGAGCACTAGATTCCATATCACATGCTCTATAACACTGACAATGAGACACGAGAGGAATGCCGATCCTCGTAAGGTTGTCGTCAAGTGGTAAGCCATGTGATGGGTTTAAACAAAGAAACCTTAGGAGGGATTCGAGCATCCCAAATGAAGGAAAACAGAGGATTCCTCGAGCATGTGATTCTTTTTGAGTTCCAAGCACCCGAACCGAGAAAGAACGACCATCCCACCCGATCCCACCCCCATGAAAGTTGGAGAAGGACTTTATGGATTGCATCTGTTTCCATGTATTACTAGCATAGGATGAGGTACCAGAGAAAGTTGAGGGTAAAAGCCTACGATACTTAGCATGAAGAAACAACGCCCAAAGGGAGTTGGCAGATTGGAACCGGACCCATAGCTTACTAGCATATGTTGTACAGAGCTCCATTTGATTTCGTAGGCCCAGGCCTCCTTCGCTTTCGGGATGACAAATGATATCTCAAGAAATCGAATGGTGACGGTTATCACTCCCCTAGAAAAAAGGCGGTTCCAAAGACCGATAAGATTGGAAAAAAGGAAGAAGTCGGAGCTAAACAGCGAAGACATGCGACCCTATAGAGTCAAGAACTAACTTTATAAGAACCTCTCTACCCGCTTGAGAAAGGAGGGTCGTGTTCTAGCAAAGAATATATCCCCTAGCTTAATCAGTTAAGGGATCAAAAATAGCGTTTAGTTTCCTACCTCTGTATAGAACAATACCGAGGTACGACAAAAGGAGGGAAGTCACCAGGAAACCGGAGAAGGTTTCAATCCAAGAAATCCTCTATGGAGATAAGTCTTGCACAGGGACGAAGCAACTTTACCTGAGTTCATGAGTTGGTCGAAACATCTCTCGTACTGATGAACAACGTCAAAGATACGACGGAAAGGGGGTCGGTTACCGTTTGAGAAGGTGATATTGTCATCCTCAAACGATAATGACGAGATAAGAGGACAACCACTTGATACGTAGAACCTGTGGATTTGACCCGCAATCGTAAGTGAATGCAAACCACGAATAAAAGCCCCAGTGACGATGACAAATAATGTCAGGGATATGGGATCTTCCTGACGAAGATCCATTCCCAACCTGAAATACCCATTGGCTGATCCTTTGATGAGAACAAAAAAATCAATAGTTCGAAATGAGTCTCCAAACAAGATTAATAAGAGGCTCTGGAAGTCGAAAGCCCTAAGGACTTTGATGATGAAAAACCAAGACAATCGGTCATAAGCCTTAGCCATGTCGAGCGTAATAACAATATTGGATCCCCTGAACTTACGATCGATTTGGGAAACAAATTCCTGGGCTAAAAGGGCATTGCCCGTAATTAGGTGTCCTTTTACAAAGCCAGCTTGAGAAGAGGAAATAATACGATCCAGAAAAGGTGCTAGTCTAGTAGATAACACATTTGGAAAATCCTTGTTAGTGAAATTACACAGGCTAATTGGACGAAATTTGAATACGACCGTGGACTTTTGCACTTGGTGATGAGAATCAAATTGGTAGAGGTCTAGCCTTGTAGAAGCGCTCCACCGGAGAAGAAAAACTGAATAGCAAGACAAAGGTCCGCCTGGATGATCGACCAAACACTACGGTAAAAAACCCTCATTGAAACTGTCAGCCCCACTCTCACTACCTTTACTGAGAGCAAAAACACAAGCACAAATTTCCTCAGTAGAGGGAGGGCTGAAAAGCATACCACTCTCCCCATTGAGAATAATCCTAGGGGTAAAATCCAACAGGATCAGATAAGAGAAGGAAACAGATGGAGAACCCAAAATAAGTGGGACATAATAGTCTCTTTGACTTCCATTGGGGTGGAAGCCAGCAAGAGATCTTGATTAAGGATCTAGTGAATCGACAAGAGGTTATTCTACTTTCTAATAGAAGAATGGAAGAACTTGGAGTTCGAATATTCATCCATGACCTGCTTAATTCTGGCCTTTTAGCGAAGAAAATCGTTTCAATAAGAAGCTACGACGAGAAGGCGATTTAGGATAGAGCCGACGCGTCCTTGTTACTGGAAGGACCTCATCAAAAGATGATTTTGCTAAGATAAGAGATTCTTCTACCGCCCTGACATGATCGAAAATATTATTTAAGACCTGCACATTCCAAACCTTAAGACAAGCTTCGAGATGCTTAAGCTTGCTTAAGAATAAAGCAAAAGTACTGCCGAGCGCAGGGGAAGCCCAGGAATTTTCCACCACTCGGTGCAACGTGTGGTGGGATCTTCACATAGTCTGACAATGGAAAGAAGTCAGACAAGACTGGGCTAAGGGAGAATAGCGAAGGATCATCAGAGCATGATCCGACAAGGCACGGTGTAGGTGAGAGACAAAGAACGAGGAAGGGTAAACCATCCCCAAGAGCCGAACACTCTGTCAACCTGAGAGAGGATCTGGCTCGGACCATCTTGGTTATTACACCAAGTAAAAGCTGAATCGATGAAAGAGATCTCTAAAAGACCAGAGTTGACGACGAACAAGTTGAAATCCCTAATCGCGGCCCGGTTAATCGAGGATCTGCCCCACTTCTCGGCTTGGCAGGAGAAGATGTTGAAGTCCTACGACCGATGCAGCAAACCAAAGGTCAGATGGTGATAGGATATCGGGCCAAAGGTCCAGCCTCTCAATCCGAGCACACTTAGCGTACACTGCCAAGAACATAAAGGAAGAGGTGAAAGAGGAGATCGATCAAGCTACCGAAAGAAGCTGATCGGAATCGAAGATGGCACATACTACGACTGCTTTGGATCAAAGTATCCAAATCATGTTGGAAACATTGTAAAAATCACCCCCGAAGCCAAGAGAAAGAACAAAATTGGTGATCGCCTCCAGACCTATAAATGGCTCTAAGAGTGCCACCAGACAGGCTGAATGCTTCGTGATGATGCACTTAACCCTTGCCAAGGAAGCATCATTACCGACGCCATGAACATTCCAAAACAAAAGGTTCACTTATAGAAAGAAGACGGAAAGTAGAAAAAAAAGGAACAAGAAAACCTAACACAAGAAAGATAAAACAACCCAGACAAGACAAAAAGTGAATCGAGTAGATCTAACAATCTGCTCGGACGCCGCTATAGAGCGTGTGCGAATGGTGCGGGGAGTGCACGGAATCGATCTCAATCTCCGACACGAAGAGCGAGATAGAAGGGAAGAAGAGCGATCTTGTGCCTCCCGATAATTGGAGAACGCAATGGTCGCTCTAGGGTGATGAACATGCGTAGAGGAAACCGACACACCCGATTTAAAGGGACGAGAATTCTTAGTAAGGCGAGAGAGACAACCATTAATGATTGAAATCTCCTCCTTACTAAGAAGGATGGTAACAACTAAATAAAGGAAAGGGGAACCGACCAAGGAAGGGGGAGGAGGCAACAAAGCAGCAAAGGTAGAAAAACACATACCTAAGAGCACGCGACATCGGTTCCTTATGGTTATTACCAATGTCGAGCTGCCATCGGATTGACTAACCCGCGGTAGTGATAATGCCCAATGACAGATCAGGGACCCGAACCAAGGAAGACTAATCGGCATTGGGGAAACCAATAGTCCTCGACGGTTAGAAGGAAGGTAGTCCAATAAGGGTCGACAATCACCTAGGTAGCCCGTATAAAGGTCCATAGCTAGGATAATTATACGGTCATTCCCGGACAACTACCCCACTCTGGTTGAAATCGCCCAAAACAACATCCAAAAGAACCCGCACAAGCCAGAAGGTCGGTAATGAGAAACACCATTCACCGAATAAAAATTAAATGTCTTGCCATGAAAAAACAACACCATAAGGTATGAAATGAAAGGAACAGTCCCGACAAAGCCCACACAACTAAAAATCAGAGACATTCCTACCATAACAGAGGAGTTCCCATACTAGTAATGAACTACTAAAGAGATAGAAACCCCTAGGTGGCAAAAGGCACCCACAAATCCATAGTTGCATAATATTTGCTCGAAACGCGATACCAAAGCACAAAAGGGGACCGATGTTGAAAGGGGCAACCAAGGCCACAATGTTATCCCATATAGCAAAATAGGCTCTGCCTCATCCAAAGTGAACACTGGGAAAATAAAAGCCGAAGCCAAAACTCGAGGGTGGGAAAACACTAAGCCAGCTACAACAATTCCGACATACCCAACAAAAGGGAAGTAAACAGACATACACCCATTAACAGAAAAAGAAACACAAATGACATCCGTACCTGATGGGTGAGCATATCTTCAATCACAAAACTCCTGGAACCCAAGACCATAGGCCCACCAAACTCCACGAAGCCTTTCAATGTTGCCACGCAAAAGGAATTACACTTTTGCTGCATACATAGAAGAGGCTAAATGCACCTACTGCCGAATCCAATTTGCAAGACTTACGCTAACTCTGGTACTTAGTGCCATGAAGCCAACAGTGTAAGGGGACTAGAGCAACCACAAGATCGAAACCCCGTGAAGAACGCTTGGGTGATAACATAGTTACCACACGGTCTCCATCATGAAGAGGCTGCAAGCTATTACAGTCCACATGCCAATTTAGCAGACTAACATGGGAAACCGAAGTGGTGCAACCCTCAATACTAGCCCCAACAGACCCAATAGAAATAGCATCAAAGCTATTAGATACACAAATAGAAAGGGGAGCTTGCACATAGGCAACAAACGAAGGACCATCACAGACTAACCGTTGTGTACTAGCCCAGTTAATAAATGATGGTGCATCCTTGACCACACTCTTCGAACGCCTTGAATACCAACATCATCGAGAGCGTTTCGAAGGACGACCACACTACCCTAACAGCGGCCTTGGTAAAGTGTTTAAATAAATGGAAGGAAACCTCCTTAGGAGGATTGGATAGTGGGTTTCAATTCCCCTACACTATCTTCCTAGATAAAGGAAAAGTTACTAGCACCGTCACGCGGTGAAACGCCACAGCAAACAGAATCCCCAAGAAACCCATCATAGGAGCAACAACACCACGATCCCCAGATCAACCAAAAGATAAAATAGGCACAAAAAGAGTGATGAAATCCCCTTTTCCTGAGTAAATAGTAGTTTTAATGTGAGTACCCAAATCAGTAGCTTGAGAAGAACAACACCCCCTCCGTAGAGGAAGAAAAGGAGGATAAGCCAGACTCCCAAGATATAGAGGAACTAATTCCAAGAACAAGTCTGAAAACACCAAGAATTGGTGATGAGTTAGAGCAACGAAGGACTCCAACGGATCCACCCAAACCTCAATAGACGTGACGTTAACCACCACAATAGACGTTGTCCCCGAAGAAACCACCGAGACCGATTCTAGGATCGATCCCACTTCGTGGCACGGCCTCATAAAAGACCCAAGAACAAAAAAATGGCAAACTCACGGCGATAGAGCCAAAAAGGGGAATCCAAGATCAAAGCGCCTCGAGAACCAAAGGCACAGAATAATCAAAACAAAATCCGAAGTATAATACAGAGTTATGGAGAAATCGCACGAGAAATAGAAAAATTAGTAATCACAAGAGAACTAAAGAAACAGAAGCCATTAGAGACCTGTTTGAGTTTTTTTTGTTCAATATATAATTCATGAGAAGATGATGTTGAAGAAACTATGTTCATACCTCAGCGCTCATCAAGTTGGGCTTCTTCCCCTCTTTTTCGCTTTGGATATGGCGTTTTTATAGTTCTTTCACATCCTTTTATTTCAGTGGTTGACAAAGACATCCATATCTTAGGGGGTCAACTCTAAAAACAACCTGCATATTGAAATAAAATTTGTATTACATACATTATATTAATTTTCAGATGAAACAAAAATTTATACTTACTAGCACTTCGACGAGGATGCCATTCTTGACATGAGCAGGGATATGGTCCTAATGAGCCCAACAACCTATCATCCTGCTCACAGAGGTCTGTTTAGCAATCTGTAAAATGTAGTTTGTAGGTGAATCTCGAAGTATCTGCAGAAAATATGATGTAGGCATTTAATAAATTTGATACTTACCAAGTACTCTTAGGCACGAGCTCTGCGACCGAACATAAATTCGATGTTGTGCCGCTATCACCTATAGAAGGAGAGTAGGCGGATTGTCGTCTAAGCATATCTGTCACAAATATATAATTTGGTATAATGATAACACATGTATATCAATTGATAAACTCAAAACATACTCATAAACACATTTATTATCAAATAAACTAATATCATATATTATATCAGCCCATAAACTCAGAACATACATTATATAGGTTCATTATATCAATTCATAAACTCCGTACATAAAATCAGTTCATTATAAGAAAACAAATCATTATACAACATAGATCACGATACAACTAAGATTCGGAATATATTTTTATAAAGCAATTAATACAAATATTCAAAATTATCAGTCTTCGCTATTTTCCTACTCGGTTCCAATCTCATACTCTGTATCTTTGTATTCTGTACTCTCAAATGCTTCTATTAAAATATTTGATTCATCATTTAATGACCGTAAATCGGTATTATTAGTTACTATTATTTCATCATTTTTATCTATATCCTTTTGATATGCTACTTCTTCTGGAATATTGGTTCCATCAAACATAAACATTGCCTTTATTTTAAATACAGAAGGCCAATCTGCTTTATCTATTTTAAGGATGGATACGAAGCAAAATAAACATGTAATGCTTGTGTCAGCCAAATTCTTGGTTAAAACCCCAAAACAGAATTTTTCCATAAAATCCTTTGTTTATAAGAGGAATTAATCCACGTGGAGTACTATTTTGTAATTGGTTTCCTGTAAAGTAGTTTTAGTGACCTCCGAAAGCGATTTCTTGTAAATAGTAAGATTAACATTAAGACATCATTAGATCAATAGGGTGAAGTACCTTACTAAAGAAATATTTCACTTCGAAACTTCCTATTTAGTTTCGTTCTACTTCTTTCAAACCGATAAAGATGCCTTTTCATGCGAGGCCATTTCTTTATCGACTCTCCTGGTAACATAAAAGGTAATATATGATACTGCAAGTGGATAATATAATCTTAAACAGACATCATCTTATTACGGTCATACACGATTCCAGTAGGTCTACAGAAGGCCTTGTTAGATGGTTAGGGCTAGATGGAAAATCCTAAGGCGAGCTAAATCTTAGAGAACCTTCGATGGATAGATTTTAACACGGTTTTTGGTTGATCTATATTGATTTCAGATGTGGATAACTGATTCTATTGCTCAAGGCTTTCGGTAATATTCGAAAGGGAGTACGATTACTCAACCGTATTTCTACAATTTTGGAAGTAATCCTGTAATGTTAGAACAGAATAATGGCATAATAATTAAATAAATTCACAATCATTATCTCAAAGATGTGATCAAATCTCTTTATTACGAATTCCGAGATCTATAGATATTTTTCCCTAAATTGATTTACAACTTAGGGTTTACAACTAGAATTTGGAAGTACAAGATCGAGAATGAGAAGATTAGCCGCGATTCTAGCCCCTAGAGTCATATCTATAGATGCGATTTGACCCTTCTTCCGAGTTATGGGCTTCTTTCCGGTCCTTTGGTAGAAGCGCATGTAGAAGCTTCGTAGGGGTCCTTGTCGCTTTTCGCTGCGAGGGGACTTAGTGTTGTAGAGTTCTTTGATGGGGAACCTCTGATTTCTTTGTTTTTGACTGAGTATGTAGAGGAGCGGATCCGTTGGAGCTTCTAGATTTTCTCCATCTATGCATGCCGCATGTTCATGTGGAGCTTAATTGGTGGAAGCTTAATATTGTCGTGTACTTCTTTTTCCGGCAAACCAAAAAGTATACCACACCTAGTGCTTCTCGCTTTGAGATAGTAAATCTGAAGCTATTTCCCACCGGGTTATGCCAATATGGGCTTTCTCGACTGAAAAGAGATCCTTTTCTTCTCTTTTTTTAGGCTCCGAAAACAAATGTCGAGAGCTTATTAATATCCCTTCTGATGGGCTGTTGCTCTTACACCCTTTTTCCCTGGTTCTTGCTATTGATTTATCTATGTTATTTGGTGCTAACATTATGCCCCTTCCCCCGCTAGGTAAGGGGTGTTCTCGACTTTTCAAGTCGATCGTTCCAACAGGTATCCGTTCTTGATGACGATTCAACTTTTATATAAGCTCTAGTAAGACTTGATTACATAAACTCTTAAAAGTTGAAGATTTGTGTATATCAACAAGAAATATGTTGCCGTAGCAATATTTGGAACTCTAGCTAGACTCGTTTGCTACATAAGAAATCTATTATTAGATCCAAAATTGGCTCCAACACCCAAGTTGTTCAATTATGCAGAGATTAATATCAGAAAAAATGCAAGAAAAGCAGAAAAGACACGAGATTTATAGTGGTTCGGCGTTAACGAGCCTACGTCCACTTTAGATCTATGATTATACTTAAGATTCGAGTACAATCAATAATTTATCTCTCAACCTCACTTTTACAATGTTAGTTCACTCAGTGAATTTAAGACCACTCTGAACAGGAATAAAAGAGATATGATAATGGTGGAATCAGAGCTCAGAATTGCCCAAAAGTTCCTGAAAAATGCCAAGCCTGGGGCTATTTATAGGTGATATCTGCAGACGAATCATGGTCACATGTGGTGCAAATCCCGAAGATCTCGGATTGGTTCATGGCTTGATGGAGAAACAATCAATATAGCCATTGTAGACAGGTGTCGTGAGATCCTATATTCTCGGATCGTGAATGACTTGGTCATGGCCCTCATCTCTCAGCTTTAGGGATTGGATCGAACTGGCGTGGACAGATCGGATCGGATCGAGCTGGTACAAACGGATTGTGGAGCGTTGGCACGAGCGAGTCGTGAAGCATTGGCACGAATGGGTCGTGGCAGCATATCGCGAGTGGGAGAAGGAAGTTGGTCACGAGCGGGGTGAGAAGGATAATCACGAGCAGGGTCTTGGGCTTCTCGAGTCATGGTGCACTCATCTCTGGACTTGAATATGAATCCTGGTGGCTTGGTCAAAAAGCTAGACAACAAAAATAAAAACAAAGATAGAGGGAAAATCCATACATAAACAAGGACTCGTTTGCTACATAAGCAATCTAACAGCAGTTCAAACCATCCAACACCTATACCGTAAAAATATTATTTCTGCTCTAATATTGCAAACAGAATCACCAATCCTTCCAATTATTGTATACTGCAGAGTTACTTAAAATATCAAAATATACTACACCAATTCAAATGTTAACCATACCTTATTTTGTGAATGAAATTTTTGCTCAAGTATTAACACTATAATTTCTGAGTATAAACGAGAAAATAAAATTAATCGTATGAAAACTTACAGCTCTTTAAGGTTTTAATATTTTCCACTGATCTGGATAGTTCCAGCTAGTTAATCATCCTACAAGTGACTTTGCATATATACGAAGTACAGTTAGGTCAATAAACATTCATAACTTTATCCAAATACCAAATGCAAAGAATATAACTTACAGCTTTTGAAGATGTAATACAAATGTGTGCATGTTGTGCTCCTACCATTACATGATCAACTATCCAAGATTAACTAAATTGACAGCCTCAAATATATTTTTATTATATTTAACAAAGGTACAAATGCAAATAATGCATTTTTAACAGCAACAGATAAGTCATACTCTAGCAACACAACAATCTATGTTTACAATCATAATGTTGATTAAAATGTAGCATGCCAAATTTGAGGTTGGTTAGCTCACTATAAATTAGATTTGATTTCTTTAACCCATCTAAGTACATTAAGTTAAAAAATCCAAGAGTGAAAAAATAAGCATATCTAGAGGATCAAAAATCCTAGAATAGAAGAAGGCAAGATCCAAGCGACAGTCTGATCTTAAAAATTGAATTGAGAAACTGTGAATGAATCCGTGAGAAAATCGGAATTTTAGGCGTCAAAACATGTGAATTTCTGAATGAATCCATGAAAAAAAAATCAGATTTTTTTAGAGGTCTCGCGAATATTGCTCCATCAAATGGTAACTTGAGATAATAGGAAACATACAAAAGCATAAGAATGCAAGATCAAGGTTGCTAATGAAAAATGATAGACTTAAGAACGAGGAAGGAAGGGTAAACCATCCCCAAGAGCCGAACACTCTGTCAACCCGAGAGAGGGTTCGGCTCGGACCATCCTGGTTATTACACCAAGTAAAAGCTGAATCGATGAAAGAGATCTCTAAAAGACCAGAGTGGACGACGAACAAGTTGAAATCCCTAATCGCGACCCGGTTAATCGAGGATCTCCCCCACTTCTTGGCTTGGCAGGAGAAGACGTTGAAGTCACCTCCTACGACCGATGCAGCAAACCAAAGGTCAGATGGTGATAGGATATCGGACCAAAGGTCCAGCCTCTCAATCCGAGCACACTTAGCGTACACTGCCAAGAACATAAAGGAAGATGTGAAAGAGGAAATCGATCAAGCTACCGAAAGAAGCTGATTGGAATCGAAGATGGCACATACTACGACTGCTTTGGATCAAAGTATCCAAACCATGTTGGAAACATTGTAAAAAGCACCCCCGAAGCCAAGAGAAAGAACAAAATTGGTGATCACCTCCAGACCTATAAATGGCTCTAAGAGTGCCACCAGACAGGCTGAATGCTTCGTGATGATGCACTTAACCCTTGCCAAGGAAGCATTATTACCGATGCCATGAACATTCCAAAACAAAAGGTTCACTTATAAAAAGAAGACGGAAAGTAGAAAAAAAAGGAGCAAGAAAACCTAACACAAGAAAGATAAAATAACCCAGACAAGACAAAAAGTGAATCGAGTAGATCTAACAATCTGCTCGGACGCCGCTATAGAGCGTGTGTGAATGGTGCGGGGAGTGCGCGGAACCGATCTCAATCTCCGACACGAAGAGCGAGATAGAAGGGAAGAAGAGCGATCTTGTGCATCCCGATAATTGGAGAACGCAATGGTCGCTCTAGGGTGATGAACATGCATAGAGGAAACCGACACACCCGATTTAAAGGGACGAAAATTCTTAGTAATGCGAGAGAGACAACCATTAATGATTGAAATCTCCTCCTTACTAAGAAGGATGGTAACAACCAAATAAAGGGAAGGGGAACCGACCAAGGAAGAGGGAGGAGGCAACAAAGCAGCAGAGGTAGAAAAACACATACCTAAGAGCACGCGACATCGGTTCCTTATGGTCATTACCAATGTCGAGCTATCATCGGATTGACTAACCCGCGGTAGCGGTAATGCCCAATGACAGATCAAGGACCCGAACCAAGGAAGACTGATCGGCGTTGGGGAACCAATAGTCCTCGACGGTTAGGAAGGTAGTCCAATAAGGGTCGACAATCACCTAGGTAGCCCGTATAAAGGTCCATAGCTAGGATAATTATACGGTCATTCCCGGACAACTACCCCACTCTGGTTGAAATCGCCCAAAACAACATCCAAAAGAACCCGCACAAGCCAGAAGGTCGGTAATGAGAAACACCATTCACCGAATAAACATTAAATGTCTTGCCATGACAAAACAACACCATAATGTATGAAATGAAAGGAACAGTCCCGACAAAGCCCACACAACTAAAAATCAGAGACATTCCTACCATAACAGAGGAGTTCCCATACTAGTAATGAACTACTAAAGAGATAGAAACCCCTAGGTGGCAAAAGGCACCCACAAATACATAGTTGCTTAATATTTGCTCGAAATGCGATACCAAAGCACAAAAGGGGACCGATGTTGAAAGGGGCAACCAAGGCCACAATGCTATCCCATATAGCAAAATAGGCTCTGCCTCATCCAAAGAGAACACTGGGAAAATAAAAGCCGAAGCTGAAACTCGAGGGTGGGAAAACACTGAGCCAGCTACAACAATTCCAACATACCCAACAAAAGGGAAGTAAACAGACATACACCCATTAACAGAAAAAGAAACACAAATGACATCCGTACCTGATGGGTGAGCATATCTTCTATCACAAAACTCCTAGAACCCAAGACCACAGGCCCACCAAACTCCACGAAGCTTTTCCATGTTGCCATGCAAAAGGAATTACACTTTTGCTGCATACATAGAAGAGGCTAAACGCACCTACTGCCGAATCCAATTTGCAAGACTTACGCTAACTCTGGTACTTAGTGCCATGAAGCCAACAGTGTAAGGGGACTAGAGCAACCACATGATCCAAACCCGGTGAAGAACGCTTGGGTGATAACCTAGTTACCACATAGTCTCCATCACGAAGAGGCTGCAAGCTATTACAGTCCACATGCCAATTTAGCTGACTAACATAGGAAACCGAAGTGGTGCAACCCTCAACACTAGCCCCAACAGACCCAATAGAAATAGCATCAAAGCTATTAGATACACAAATAGAAGGGGGAGCTTGCACATAGGCAACAACCAAAGGACCATCACAGACTAACCGTTGTGTACTAGCCCAGTTAATAAATGTTGGTGCATCCTTGACCACACTTTTCGAACGCCTTGAATACCAACATCATCGAGAGCATTTCGAAGGACGACTACGCTACCTAACTGCGGCCTTGGTATAGTTTTTAAATAAATGGAAGGAAACCTCCTTAGGAGGAATCAGATAGCGGGTTTCAATCCCCCTACACTATTTTCCTCGATAAAGGAAAAGTTACTAGCACCGTCACGCAGTGAAACGCCACAGCAAGCAGAATCCCCAAGAAACCCATCATAGGAGCAACAACACCATGACCCCTAGATCAACCAAAAGATAAAATAGGCACAAAAAGAGTGATGAAATCCCCTTTGCCTGAGTAAATAGTAGTTTTAATGTGAGTAACCAAATCAGTAGCTTGAGAAGAACAACACCCCCTCCGTAGAGGAAGAAAAGGAGGATAAGCCGGACTCCCAGGATATAGAGGAACTAATTCCAAGAACAAGTCTGAAAACACCAAGAATTAGTGATGAGTTAGAGCAACGAAGGACTCCAACGGATCCACCCAAACCTCAAAAGACGTGACGTTAACCACCACAATAGACGTTGTCCCCGAAGAAACTACCGAGACCGCTTCTAAGATCGATCCCACTTCGTGGCACGGCCTCAGAAAAGACCCAAGAACAAAAAAAATGGAAAACTCTAGGCAATAGAGCCATAAACCCTAATAACCCAAAAAGGGGAATCTGAGATCAAAGCGCCTCGAGAACCGAAGGCACAGAATAATCAAAACAAAATCCGAAGTATAATACAGAGTTATGGAGAAATCGCACGAGAAATAGAAAAATTAGTAATTACAAGAGAACTAAAGAAACAGAAGCCATTATAGACCCGTTAGAGTTTTTTTTGTTCAATATCTAATTCATGAGAAGATGATGCTGAAGAAACTATGTTCATACCTCAGCGCTCATCAAGTTGGGCTTCTTCCCCTCTTTTTCGCTTTGGATATGGCGTTTTTATAGTTCTTTCGCATCCTTTTATTTCAGTGGTTGACAAAGACATCCATATCTTGGGGGTCAACTCTAAAAGCAACATGCGTATTGAAATAAAATTTGTATTACATACATTATATTAATTTTCAGATGAAACAAAAATTTATACTTACTAGCACTTCGACGAGGATGCCATTCTTGATATGCGCAGGGATATGGTCCTAATGAGCCCAACAACCTATCATCCTGCTCACAGAGGTCTATTTAGCAATCTGTAAAATGAAGTTTGTAGGTGAATCTCGAAGTATCTGCAGAAAATATGATGTATGCATTTAATAAATTTGATACTTACCAAGTACTCTTAGGCACGAGCTCTGCGACCGAACATAAATTCGATGTTGTGCCGCTATAACCTAAAGAAGGAGAGTAGGCGGATTGTCGTCTAAGCATATCTGTCACAAATATATAATTTGGTATAATAATAACACATGTATATCAGTTGATAAACTCAAAAAATAGTCATAAACACATTTATTATCAAATAAACTAATATCATATATTATATCAGCCCATAAACTCAGAACATACATTATATAGGTTCATTATATCAATTCATAAACTCCGTACATAAAATCAGTTCATTATAAGAAAACAAATCATTATACAACATAGATCACGATACAACTAAGATTCAGAATATATTTTTATAAAGCAATTAATACAAATATTCAAAATTACCAGTCTTCGCTATTTTCCTACTCGGTTCCAATCTCATACTCTGTATCTTTTTATTATGTACTCTCAAATGCTTCTATTAAAATATTCGATTCATCATTTAATGACCCTAAATCAGTATTATCAGTTACTATTATTTCATCATTTTTATCTATATCCTTTTGATATTCTACTTCTTTTGGAATATTGGTTCCATCAAACATAAACATTGCCTTTATTTTAAATACAGAAGGCCAATCTGCTTTATCTATTTTAAGGATGGATACGAAGCAAAATAAACATGTAATGCTTGTGTCAGCCAAATTCTTGGTTAAAACCCCAAAACAGAATTTTTCCATAAAATCCTTTGTTTATAAGAGGAATTAATCCAGGTGGAGTACTATTTTGTAATTGGTATCCAGTAAAGTAGTTTCAGTGACCCCCGAAAGCGATTTCTTGTAAATAGTAAGATTAACATTAAGACATCAGTAGATCAATAGGGTGAAGTACCTTACTAAAGAAATATTTCACTTCGAAACTTCCTATTTAATTTCGTTCTACTTCTTTTAAACCGATAAAGATGCCTTTTCATGTGAGGCCATTTCTTTATCGACTCTCCTGGTAACATAAAAGGTAATATATGATACTGCAAGTGGATCAGATAATCTTAAACAGACATCATCTTATTACGGTCATACACGATTCCAGTAGGTCTACAGAAGGCCTTGTTGGATGGTTAGGGCTAGATGGAAAATCCTAAGGCAAGCTAAATGATCTTAGAGAACCTTCGATGGATAGATTTTAACAAGGTTTTTGGTTGATCTATATTGATTTCAGATGTGGGTAACTAATTCTATTGCTCAAAGCTTTCGGTAATATTCGAAAGGGAGTACGATTACTCAACCGTATTTCTATAATTTTGGGAGTAATCCTGTAATGTTAGAATAGAATAATGGCATAATAATTAAATAAATTCACAATCATTATCTCAAAGATGTGATCAAATATCTTTATTACGAATTCCGAGATCTATAGATATTTTTCCCTAAATTGATTTACAACTTAGGGTTTACAACTGGAATTTGGAAGTATAAGATCGAGAATGAGAAGATTAGCCGCGATTCTGGCCCCTAGAGTCATACCTATAGATGCGAGTTGACCCTTCTTCCGACTTATGGGCTTCTCTCCGGTCCTTTGGTAGAAGCGCATGCAGAAGCTTCGTAGCGGTGTTTTTCGCTTTTCCCTGCGAGGGGACTTAGTGTTGTAGAGTTCTTTGTAGGGGAACCTCTGATTGCTTTGTTTTTGACTGAGTATGTAGAGGAGCGGATCCGTTGGAGCTTCCAGATTTTCTCCATCTATGCATGCCGCATGTTCATGTGGAGCTTGATTGGTGGAAGCTTAATATTGTCGTGTACTTCTTTTTTCGGCAAACCAAAAAGTATACCACACCTAGTGCTTCTCGCTTTGAGATAGTAATTCTGAAGCTTTTGCCCATCGGGTTATGCCAATAAGGGCTTTCTCGACTGAAAAGAGATCCTTTTCTTCTCTTTTTTTAGACTCCGAAAACAAATGTCGAGAGCTTATTAATATACCTTCTGATGAATTGCTGGTCTTACACGCTTTTGCCCTGGTTCTTGCTATTGAATTATCTATGTTATTTGATGCTAACATTATGCCCCTTCCCCCGCTAGGTAAGGGGTGTTCTCGACTTTTCAAGTCGATCGTTCCAACCGGTATCCGTTCTTGATGACGATTCAACTTTCTTGCCTCTTAGTACTATCATCTATCCATCCAAACCAGATACAGTGATAACATGATTGAGGACTTACTTTATAATTAGACTCATCTTCTTCTTCATTTTCACTTTCCTACATTCAAAGAGATTTCTGTACCAGTATCAAAGTTTTCTATCCATCCGAAAATTAAAGTGACAACTCCAATTCAGCTTCAATATTTTAATCTTAAGAAATGACTAGCATGTCTATTTTTCCAAATCCTGACTATCCAATTTTGGCCTTAAATTGGTCACAACCAATTTAAGGTTCATTCTCTAATTTATCAAGTGTTGTGAGTTAATCGTGTCTCAATTTTGACCCGACTTAGTTTCTGTTCTTATTTGTAATCAATGTTCGAATTTTCACTAATTTTCCATTAGAAGTTGGATTCAGATTTGGGTCCGAGATATTAGATTTTTGGAAAAGATTTGAAGAATTACCCAATCAACTCTTATGATTGTCCTTTCTTTCTCTATCAATTTATGTTTTTTTCGTATGCTACACGAAGATTCTCGACCAAGTTGAAAAGTCTCTTACTATATTATTATTTTCACTTATCATTTTATGTTTTATGAGTATAATGATATCACCTGGCAGAAAATATGGCTGATGAAAAGATATCAACTAAGCAAACCGACTCAAGGCTTTTATCTCTAGTGAGAGTGAGTCTTCCTAAAAGATTGTAGAGTAGGCTCCTTCGAAAGTTGCCGTAATAGAGAAACATTCCTTCGTCTAGTCCCAAGGTGAAGTCAACACTATATTGGGGGATTTTGGAATTCAAGAAATCGAAGCTATCACTCAAAGGATGAAGACACAATCGATATCCCTTCAGAAGAGTTCCTTACATAGTGTGCCATTCACATCTAGCATAGACCTCCCTTAATTTTTTTCCTTTTTCAACTTTCTTTGTCACTTAGGGGTTGTTGCGGTTAATTTATCCTAGCCTATACAAATATCCTTTGGTTAGAGACTCTTTCTCGAGAACTTAGAGCCTCTTCTCATGATGATGCTGCACTCTGCCAACTTGGGTAGAGGATTTTCCCTAATAACATGGGAATTCATTTGATGGAGCTCCGCAAGGAGAACAAAATGCTCAGCCAAAATTGGTAGAGGGCGGTATTAATAAGCCTCCGGGGTGTAAACACCAATCTTTCTTCTTTAGATATACTTTCGGTATTACCGGAACTTCTTCTCAACTTAGTAATTTTTAGTTTACTTTACGATTATAATTTTAAGGCACTAATATATTCCACTTTCTTCTTTCCAACATGCTTGGTGATTTTGTCTTGGGGCATCTGAAACCCAAATGCTGAAACCGAATCTGCTGTGAAGAAAATGACGAAGGCCTCTTCGTCATTAGACAAGAGATCCTTTTTCCCGACCCTTGGCCTCCTTACAAAACATTCCACTCTCCCTGTAAGTCAAAAGATTCTTGAGTATCCCCCAGTAATGCATCCTCGGTAATGCATCGTAAACGATCAAGTATCTACTACCTCATAAGAGGTGATACCCAACATTTTTCCCTTTAATTACCCATTAACTTGGATTTCTGCCGGTGATATTTGATATCTTTCTTTTGGTCACATAGAAGCTTTTGTTGCCTAACTTTATTCTTCCTAATATTTATTCTTTTGACAGCTGGTAAAGCGATGGTTTTCTTCCTATCGGGACCTCGATGATTTGCTTGCTATCAAGGAAGAAGACCGAGTTCTAAAAGTTCAGGATGTTGCTTTGTCCATCACGAAAGACAGGGTTTTAAAAAAACTTAGGGAAACAAAAGTGTTTCTTTTAGAGAGGAAGGGCTCGGTGCAACTTCTCATGGTTCGTAATTTTAAGCTTAAACGCTGAGTTGGAGAAGTCCAAGAAAGATTTAGAGGACTTGGGTATTAAATGCACTTCTCTCTTTTGATGTTTCTTCAATCGAGAAATATTCTAATAAAGGTGAAGAATCAGAAGCTTCTGACATTGAAAAGTATTCTGGTGGGACTCATTCTACATAATCTTCAAATGTCAGCGGTAGCTACTTCTTCTTGGGAGAATTAACTGGGTCCTCTTGCGGTCCGAAAGAGGAAAAGCTTGAATCCAACACTACTCTAGCTCTAGCTCAGATATCAATTGTTCAAACAGCTAAACTACTTCGGCTACTCTTTTCAGTTTATCCCTTCAATCTGCTTGACTTGCAAACCTGCAAATAAAGTAGGTAGAAATATTTTAAAATTTTAGGTATATGAAATTATATTATAAATCCCTTTATTGTATTCTTTTCAGTTTATGTCTTGTGAGCACAAGCTATGTTAGGTAAGTTAATAGAGCATGCATTTCCCAAGCTAGAGGTAAGTAGTTTAGGTCTTGCCAACGTCATATTTTTAATTTTAAATGGGCCAACTAAAAGGATGCATGTTACAAGAGAAAAATATATGTGAATGTACATATAAGAAAAACAATTATATACACATGCATATATATATATATATATATATGTGTGTGTGTGTGTGTGTGTGTGTATGAATACGAAATTCAAAAGTAACATGCAACCAATCAAAATAAGTAAGCAATAAATGTTGGAAAAGCACTGTTTAAATTTTGAAAATAATGGAGCTATGCGTAAATATATACGCACAGATTCAAAATTGTAATCTTAAGCGTAAACTTAAAACGGAAAGTAATAAATATGAAATGAAAAAAAATATGCAAGAGAATAGCTGCGTTTGAAATTTAAACATAAATTAAAAAGGAAGGAATCAATGAATTGAGAACGTTAATAATAACGTTTATAGCGCAGCTGTTAACGGATAAAAGTTTAAGAAATTATGCGCAAATATATATGTGCAAATTTGAATTTGAAACGTTAAATGTACCTTATAAATGGAAGAAATTAAAAGACATAACAATATTTTGTAAGAAAATGGACGTTACAGCAACTTTAAACCAAAAATTAATAAAAGGCAAAATCAACATAATTGACCCAAGAGTGGGTTGACCCACCAGAAGGTCCAGGTCGACTCAACGCTGGGTAACGTGGCGTCAATTTTTGATTTAAACAGCTCTTATTTTATTCCATTTGATCCAACGAACAAGAATCTTTGTGCACCTATAAATAGACTAGCAGAGTCTAACCTCTAACTCATATTTTCTGAGACAACGCCAAGGCATTGCCATTTTCTTTCTTCTCCAAATCTTTCAGAAATAGGAATACATTCGTTTTAGGATTTCTGATTCAAGATTTGAAGAAAAAGAATATAGATCTACGATATAGGTGCTGAAGTTTCTCGTCTGCGTGAGGTAAATTCTGTGAATCTCAGTTATTAGGATTCCTTTCATTTTTTTAGCGTCAGATTTGTAAATTTGTGGTTATTTCAATATTAGATTCAATTAGGAAGACCACAGGATAACATATATTAGAATCGGATTCAAGAATTGGAAAGCAGTCAGGTGAGTGGATTTAAATTATACCTTTTGGTAATGGTATATTTATCATTTAAATCCCCCGCAATTGTTAACGTAATGAATAACTGAAATTGTGGTAACTGTGATTTAATCCATTCCTTAAGTACGTTAAGAATGTTACTGTTGTATAAATCTGTCCTCTTAACTTTATATTTGGATTTGAGAATTACCGTAATATTAAAACTGTGAATTTGATAGTGATTATGCGTATATTCTTAAGACTATAATTCAATGGTAAATTGTGTATGTTTTAAAAAGATTATGGTAAATTTTCTATTAGTGAAAAAAGAACAAGTATACCTAACTTTGCATAGAAATTTACCATAATTAAATTGGAACTGGGAATTGTACAAGAAAACAGGAAACAATGTATAACTCAAAAAAAGGGATTTAGTAGTGGACTGAGTTAGTTGAGGGTGGAAAAGGGTTACATTTCCATAATTACCATTACGGTAAATTACAAAGAACGTAGTTGCAAGAAAAAGAAAGGTAATAAGGATTAGTGTGAAATAGGCTTTTTCCGTATTGCACAATAATCAAATATATATAAATGATGTAATAAAGAGAAATAGTTTGCAATTACGGATCTTAATTGATGTATATTATGGAAATAGATTTTTGTACATTTCCACTAATATATTTAATGAAGTGCATGAAATATTTCCTGTAATAATAAAAATGTACAAGACGGTAAATAAAGAAATGTTATAACAGTAAAAGGTCACTCAAGTAACAAGGAACCAAGGAAAAATGTGATGAACGGGGAATAGAAAATATTTTAATTAATTATATGAAAGAGAATGAAATATAATAGGTAGGATTGCCCTATAAACAAGTGGAATTGTAACGTAGGTTATAATTAATGATGAAAAGAGTACTTATTAATAAACCTTTATTAAGGAAACTAAGTTATAAGCAAACCCACAACAACAGTTATGGTAAAGATATAACATAAGGTTATAATTAAATGAGAAAGAATAAAGTAAACTTATAATTGGGAGGATTAAGTTTAATGAATTTAATAATAATAAGTGGAAGTCCGTTCCGGTAGCGTGGGGTGATTAGGGAAAATAAGTGCCTTATAGATATCGTCCGTTCTGGCAGCATGGAGCCGATTAGGAAAAGTGAACGACCAAATATAAGCTAATAAACTAGTAACCAGAATAAAATTTGATGTATAAATAATCAAGTTAATTAACAATGTGAGAAGTTAAAGCAAGCGCGTGATTAAAAAATTAGACATAGATCTAATAACGCGATGCCATGATGTGCTTAAACCAATCCATATGTAGGGAGATGAAGAACCAAGTGGGGTAGATCATCGCGATGTCTGGAGATACGAGAAGAGCGTGCCCAACTGATTATTCTACGGGACTGGAGGGAAGCACTGGGGCTTCTACAGGACGTGGTAGGGTACTCTGAGATGACCCTATGAGGAACAAACGGATGAAGTCGTCGCTTGGAGGAAGGTCTGTTGCACCATCTAGAGTATACCTTGACTGCAGCTATGATGTGGCAATCAGAAGGCTGTGGCAGGTGGCGTTAGGTGATTTGGCAGTTTGCCTCTTTCTGGGAGGAGGTGGTCTAGACCAAATTAAGGATAGTAATCATCGGATACTTGTCATCGACAGCCAATGTGATGCGGAAAGACTAGAGCTAAACCAACGTAGCAACGATCTTTCACTACCGGGACGTTGGTTGAGGGACAGACCAAATTGTATGTTAAATTGGTTGAGGGACAGGCCAAATTGTATGTTAATTTGGTTGATAGGGGTATGTCATTAGCTCTTAATGCAGTCTTTCATTAGTTGAGGGAGGGGTCAGAGTGGGGCCATAGCCACCATGAAAAGAGACATATCATATGTGGATATATGTAATGTAGGCCTAACGAAGCTGTTATTTACAGATATCGAAAGCTCTTGCCGATTTCCGTGCATTAGATGCAACCCTATTACGAAACTCAGTTTAGTAGGTAGTACGTTCGTACGAAGGTCTCGATATACACATCGGGTGGTGTATTGTAGACGTTAGGGTATTACTTCGTGTGTAAAGACCCGTAAATTCCCGCTCTTTGGATCGACCATAAACCACACAAGTCTGACCAAAAAGTTGGAAATCCACGAATACTTTAACTTTGGGAATACAATACATTAGAACAACAACAACAGACTTTTATAACATCAGAAATAAATGTTACATCAGAGTACAGAATATCAGAGTACATTGACTAATAATTACAACGGAAGATAATTTTACATTATTTTAATACATTGCAGTGGAAATAAAATAACTTAGGCAGCGGAAGACAACTATGCTCTGGACACAGCTTTAGGCTTCAATCCAGAATCCTGCTCGAGATAAGAACCTGTAGGAAAACTACTCGACTGCCCGTGTGGAAAGAGGGCACCCGAGTTTGTAAAGGTGGAAACAAACAATGGGTCAGTCGTGGGACTGGTGTGAGAATTCTTAACTAATTTAACTAATAGTAATAAGACAAATTCAAGGACCACGCCGCTAACGCGGAACGGGTTTTATTCCAAGGGATTGTCGGTGCATAAACTAAAGTAAATCGTTAAACAACGCAATGCTTTTTAGAAAAATGAAACCATCATAAGACCCAAGTCCCATCACACAATGCAACGCAAACTGGAGGATAGGGTTTTACCTTATAATGGTTAAAAATGCTTGATACGATAAAAACGGGTTTGATATTATTATAGTGTATATAAGTTTTCAAAAACAGTTCAATCATAATGTATCAATCCTAGGACACATAGATATCATAATACTATGCTTCCATACTAGTAATACAATTAAAACCGAATGAGGTCGTATTGGAAATTGGGTTTCCATCATGAGTCAAGGCTAGGGAGGAGCTCCTTACCGATTCGAGACACTCTAGCTAATGTCTCAGGATTCCCCGCAGTTAACCCTTGGATCCTGCAGGGCCGGTCCACACATACAGCTTCGTGGATTGGCAATTCCTGAACACACGTTTCCCGATCCTATAGGACCTATCATCCGAGGCACCTCATTCCATCATCCACATAAGTAAAATGTCGGGCCGTGTTAAAGCCCAAACACCACTTCTAGCTAGAAAGAAACGTGTTGCTCTCCCTGCGTTCCCTTCTCCCGTTTTAGACTCCGCCGATGTGTGAGGCTCGCGAAGTCACGTTATACACAAAGCTATGCCTAAACAGGCTATGCTTTGATCATCCCACAAGGCCTGCTTTTTCAACAAAGCCTTGATCATATGCATCTTAGCATGCCACATCGTCACTCCATATCACACTACTAATCCTTTGCTGAAATATAGGAAAGGGTGTTAAGCAAGAGAATAAATTCTCCGCCACCAAACATTCATACATTCGACAGAAAATCAATAAATACAATATAAAGGAGTACAATGTCAGACACACTTCCATTTATAAGCTTATGCTATGGGTCTGAGCGAAAGCCAAATCCGTACAAATCAGCACTACGTCCGGATAACTACCATTTTAGCCCCGTCTTGGGAGCAAATCAATCAAGGGCCTCAACACTGGTTACCCATTCGATGTGAAGATCGTCGGTCTTCAATCGCTGTCTTCAATTCTTCGAACGTCGTATCATTATTTGGAATGAGAGTAAACTCGGACTTTCCAAATAACTCTCGCATATATAAATTTGAAAACCATTTCATATCGTTGTTAGTAATTTATAACGATCTATCGCTATTTTTACTTTACATACACATCCTAAACATAACAATGTATATTTTACTCTTCCATTTTTCAATTTACACCAAATGTATATTTGGTTTCATTATTTTTCTAATGAAAATCCATTCCTTAGAAATATAAATTTCTAATCTTATTATTTACATTGAAAAATGTAAATTTATATTCCTATTTTATTTACATTGAGAAATGTAAACTTATACTTCAATATATTATTATATTGAAAATGTAACCTTTATTTCATATTCTATTTACATTGGAAAATATAAATTCCTAATCATTCTTTTGTTTACATTGAAAAATGTAAACTCTTTTATTTACATATAAAAATATAATTTCTATTTCATCCTTATTTACAATGAAAAATGTCGGTTTCTATATTACACCAATTACATATAAAAATGTAACTTCCTATTTTCCTTTTATTTACATTAAGAAAAAGGTAACTTTTCTAATATTTACATTAAGAAAAATGTAAAACTTTTATAATCCTTATCTTATTTTATTAAAAATGTAACTTTCTTTTATAACAAACATGGAAGTGAAAATATTCATTTCATTATTAACACATAACGGTGTTAAAATAACATCAATTTCTAAGTTATCCATTTATATTTTAATATGGGCCAGACCTCTCACATTAGGTCTATAACTTGTGGATGCTGGATAGGCCGGTCGGTTCCGGGCAGACTTCTCCCACAAGTTGGGCTTAACCTCGTGTCTTGGCCCAATTTGTATTTGCGCACTAGGACCTCTCACATTAGACCCAACATTTGTGGCTGCTGGCTATGCCGGTCGGGTCCGGGCAGACTTCCACCACAAATGTGACCTAACCTAGTGTCCAAGTACAATTTTAATTAATCATTATAATTGTTCTACTAAAAATATTATTTTAAAATGTTTCACATTTCAAAATATCTTGATTTTGGAATATTCTATATTTCCAAAATAACTTGATTTCAGATACTATAACTTACACTTTCAAATCTTAATAAAACTTGGTACTTTCTCAATTTTTATACTTACATATAAAAAAAAATGTGATTTTGATACATGTCAAATCTACTTTTTAATTACATTAGAGAACATAAATAAAAGATCGTTTATTTTTCTAATTTATATTTGTGTTAAAGAACACAATTAAAAAAACATTCATTTTTATGTTAACACAATTCCATCCTGATTTGAATATTTTAATGAATTCCCTTTTTAATCTGACATAAATGTTCTTTCAAATTTTTATCATAAATGTTCTTGCTAATTTCACATAAATGTTCTTCAAATTTTTAACATAAATGTTCTTGCTAATTTCACATAAATGTTCCTTCAAATTTTACATGACGATGAAAATCTCTTCTTAAAATCTACCTTTTTGTTTAATATAAAAATATAAAACAAAAATGTAAATTTTAATACAATCTTTTTACCGCATCTCAAATGACGATAAAAATCATTATTTTAAATCTAACAGTAAAATATGAACCTCTATATACATGTGAAATGTAGACAAAAATACGGTCCTTAGTTCTGCCATTTCATTTACACATAACATGGAAATAAAAATAAGTTTAATAATCTTATCCTTTTATTTGCACATAAAATACATATAAAAATGTATTTTATAACTTTGCCTTTTGTTTGTATATAATAATGTAATATATAGCTTTGTCTCTTTATTTCAATGCAAATCTATTCTTAAATTACATAATAATAAAAATGTAAATTTTTTATTTCAATGTGAATCCTACTTCTTTATTACATTATAAAAATGTAATTATTTTAATTTCAATGTAAATCCTCATTTTTGACTTCATGTAATTTTAATTTACCATGTAATCTCTCATTCTTGACTTCATATAAAAATGTAATTTTAATTTACATTGTAAATTCATACTGTAATTACACATAAAAATGTAATTTTTATCTTACGTTGCAAATTCATACCTTAATTACATATAAAAATGTAATTTTTATTTTGTATTGCAAAATCTCATCCTTTAATTACATATAAAAATGTAATTTTTATTTTACTGTTCTCATTCATATCTAAATCACATGTAAAAATGTAATTTTTTTACTATAATGCAAATTCATGCTTTAATTACATATAATAATGTGATTTCTATTATGCGATGTAAATTCATAGATAAATTACGTAGAAAAATGTAATTTTTATCATACGGTGTAAATCCACGTCTCAATTACAAAGAAAAATGTAATTTTAATCATACGGTACAAATTCCCATTTTAATTACATAGAAAAATGTAATTTTAATCATACAATGTAAATTCATGTCTTGATTACATATAAAAATGTAATCTTTATCATACAGTATAAATTCATGTCTAAATTACAGATAAAAATTTAATTTTTATCATACGATGTAAATTACATTTAAATGCACTTCTTTTCATAAAAGAAATGTAGCCTTTTGTATTTCACAAAAGAATGTAACTATTTTGTTAGCCAAATTCTGTAAAAATAAAAATATATTTTATTTGTAGTTCAAATTCTATTGTAAGAAACAAATAAAAATAATATTTTATTGTTGTTCATATTCTATTGTAACGTAACAAATAAAAATATCTTTTAGTTGTTGACCAAATTCTGTTGTTATGTAAACAAATAAAAATAAGATTTTATTTGTCGATCGATTACTATTGTAATATAAACAAATAAAAAAATAAGTTTTTATTTGTTGATCAGATTCTACTGTTCATTTCAGAATAATAAAAAAAATGATATTTTAATAAATTAGAACACTAGATCCAATCACAACTAAAAATTCAAAAATCATAAAATAGTCATCATCGACTATTTTTTTTAAAATCTGACTAAAATATGAATTTTAGATCTAATTTAGATTTACTTTTCTAACCGCAAATAACATTCAACAATATATGAAATTCCAATACGGATCTAACATAACATGAACAACAAACATATCACAAGCAACCATCAACAATTTATACAACACATACATTCCAGATCTAAATTAACCTCACAATACAATTATTTTAAAGCAAGAAAATTAATTAATAATTAATTAAATAATAAAAATTAGAGTTCTCACCTAGCTTTAAATCAGATCTGAAAATCCAAACAATTTCAAAAACAGCCCCAATCAGTTCCAACACGATCTACTCGACGATACGGTTCCACAGGATCTGAAATTTTCAGATTCCGATGTCGTATGAGTGAAATATCAATTTTTAAAAATTAAATCAAGATTTGCGACGTTTAAAAGTGTTGTATTCACCAATTCATACCTTGGCCATTTATTTTCAGTTTTGTTCAAAACTTTGAATCAAGTTTTCTCGGTCTGTGGTTGATGGTTTTACGAACGGTTTGCGGCAAAACGACCGGCTACGAGAGGGCTTTGGGCGCCCCAAATGGTGTAGGGTGTGACGGCCTATGTGGGGTGCGGTTTGGGTGCAAATGCGGCGGGTTCGTGGGTTCGGGGAGGGAGCTAGAGGGCACGAGAGAGTTTGAGATTGGTATCAATGGAAAGAGGAGATCAAGATCTTCAAAAAGTTTAACTATGGCCAAGGCTAATTCTTCATGGATTGGGAGCTAAGGAGGAGAGAAGATAGAAGGGTTTAGGCGGCTATGGGTTTGGTTGATTCGGGAAGAAGAAGAACGATGCCGTACTTCATATAATAAAATATTATTTTATTCCTTAATTTTCCAATAAAGGCCCGTTTGGCAACTTTGTCTGATTTCAGCCCAACGACTGTCGTACTTACCCAATTACCCCTATTCCGGACTCATCTGGCTATGTCCTGCAGGCCCAAACGATCATCTTGACCCCCATTTCTCAGTTTTAAAATTTAAGTCTTTTATTTTTAATTAAACCGTACAAATAAATTTACCGGGGTCACAAATTAACTCCAAAAATTCCCAAAAAATATATTTAGCTATGTTTTGACGATACGGTCCTAAAAAAATTAATTTCGTTCAATTCTGAGCCCGTTTGAAAAATGACTATTTTCAAGTCGATTAAAATTGACCGAAATTGACAAAACTGAAATCTTTTTGCCACGACTACAATTTAATTCTAAAAATTATGAAAAATTAAACTTAACTATATTTTGACATTATGAATCCAAAAAAAGTGGTTTCGTCGAAAACAGAGGTCGTTTGAAAAATGGCTATTTTCAAGGCGTATATATTTAATATTAAAAATACATTTTTAATAAAATAATTTCCGAAACTCGAAATATATAAGTGTTTACTGTTTTTCAATGCAGGAACGTCATTCTGAACTCAATGGAAGTGGTTTCGAGTCAAAATTTCTTCGTATGCAAAAAGTAGCATTTTGACCTTTGAAAATTTCAAAGCGACCTTTCTAAATTTTAATTTTGACATAACTTTTGATTCCCGCTATGAAATTTCAATTTTTCATATTCGTTAGAAATATATTTTTAAATAGATTCTAATATTTTTGGTTTCACTAAAATCCGTTAAATTTTGCATCTTGTACGGTTGGTCAAAGTTCAATTTTAACTTTTCAAACTACCGCGTTATTTCTAATTCCTTTTATAATTAAAATTAAATTATTCATTCTAACTTCGATTTAAATCAATTTTTAATCATTATTATTTTAAATAAATTATTTAAAACCCATTAATATTAGTTAATATAAATTTTAAATTTACCCCCAAAATTCAGGGTTGTTACATCGTGTCGAGACGTGGTTCGACCGAAGAGTTCAGATACGAGGATACGTACGCTTACGTGACGTAGCGATGGTGCTTCTGTGCGATTATGTGGCATAACGATGGAGATTTCTGTATGCAGTTTGGCATAGGATGGAGGTTGTGCTTGTTTCCGCGGTGTGACGGCGGAGACCGTACAAGGAGGGTACTATTGGAGTATCTTGAGATGCTGGACATAGCTATATATATATATAATATTAGTATTAGGTTTAGCCTACTGGGAAGTAGATGGGTGCGGCATGCGTGCAGAGCCTACAGTGTTGTTAACCTGAATAACCTAATAATTAAGAAAACGTAACTGAACGGTATGTAGGGTTATTTCAGAATGTATAATTTGTCCTCTCACCAGAACTTGTGTTCTAATCCCTCCTCATAACACACTCGCAAACTAGATTTATGGTAGAGATTTGATAGTCTTTGGACATTTGTTAGGCAGTGTCATTATTTCAGTAAGGCTATATTTGATTATTATATTTTACTCATTTCATCGTGAAATATTTTATTGAATTCCGATATATTTATTATCTCCATCTTTTCTACGGGATACCAGACAAGTCAACTCGAGTTTCAGTGCTTTCGGACGTAGAACTTTTGAAAAATCTGAACCCACTGGAATTTGGGTTGTTACAAGTATTGTATGTAAAAATAGAAAATAAGAAATCCATGGATCATTCAGTTAACTTTAACATGAATGTTTAAGTGTAATTATTTAAATGTAGACCGGTTTATACAAAAATGCTAAAAGTATTCCAAGAAGTTTGCAATATTCAGCGGATTTATACAGAGTTGGATTGGCATAATTAACCAAATTGAAAATGCAAAACTTATCAATTAAAAAGGGAAGTTAAATTAAATGATTGATACAAAATTGACACTGAATATCCAATGATATATGAAGTATTCCCAGACTATTGCATCGAATGTTGGTAAAGGTGCCATAAATAGGAAATCGAATGCTATGGGACCTGAGGACATGATGAATTTTAACATATTAATTATAGGCCCCAATAAACAACCCATTAGCTGACATTCTAAATGTTAATTTTCTCATAAATTTGTTAATGATCAGCTGCCTCAGTAGGTTGGCTCAATGAACTAAATCAATACAAACACATCGGATGAAATTAAGAGCGATCTTGGAAAAAAAAAAAAAAAAAAAAAGAAGCAGCCGGAAGCATACATCACAAGCAGAGTGAAAATGAAACAGTGGAAGAAGACTCAGAAGTATCGGCAGGGTGATGGCCAACCTGTAAACCCTAAGTTGCCGACAACTGTTCGCGATGGTCAAAGAAGACGAATATTTGTCGACAATGCCAGAAAGAACATCGATAGAGAAGGAACAATAATAGTATATAGTATATATTTTACAGGAGAGATGTTTTTTCCTTTATTGAATTTATTTCCTCTGAATTCACTTAAGAAAACCAAAGGTATGACTCATAAAAGTACATTACTACTTAAGCACACTATTTCCCAAACATACAAAACGGGGATACATCTATCTAAATTCCTCAATCAATTTGAATAAACTTCTTCACCGAACCTTTAAATATCTCATTCCAACCTTAGTGAGATTCTTCCCTTTAAACAAAATTAACGTTCAATCTAAGTTCAGTTCTTCAAGATAATATGACGCTAAATTTATTGTCATAAAAGGATATTCTGATTCTTAGTGGGGGACAAAAAAGACTAGCTCTCTGTTTTATATGCTTTTTGATGTCCAAAATTTGAAATGTTTGAACTCATAAAAGCACCATAATGCTTCCATTAATCTTTCCTTAGAAACTTTCTTCATCAAGCTCTTCTATAGAAATGTATCCCTCATCTTTCATTAATACAACTAGACCATCCAAAATCGTATAAACCCCTAAACGACTACCGTTCGATTCATCTTTCGCAACAAACACATGACATCTATTACCAACCTCGATCCAGCTACATCCTGGAACTTTCATCAGTCCACTCTCACTCATTTTTCCTCTTACCATTTTCGCCTCCTCCCATTTCTTCTCTCTCGATAATATATTAGCCATGATTACATAATTTCCTGTATTTTCCGGTTCAATCTCAACCAATTTTTCAAAAACCAGCTTCCCAGTTTCGACATCTCCATATATAGCTGCACCATTAAACAGTGCACCCCATACTTTAGCATTCGGTTCCACTGGCATTTCACCAATGTATTTGACTGCTTCTTTAAGCATTCCATTACGACTTAATACCCCTACCATGCAAGCATAATGCTCGACCGATGCATCAATGCCGTAATTCATCATCATGTTGAATATTTCTCTTGCTTCTTTTATAGCACCACCATGAGCACATGCAGAGAGTACACAAGTGAAGGTTACGTCATCAGGGCTAACACCACTGTCAATCATTTGGTTAAATAAATCAATAGCGTTTTTTGTATCTCCATGCGACGAATAAGCAGATATGATTGCGGTCCATAAGATTAAAGTTCTTGCTTTTGTATTCCAGAATATGCTCGTGCCTCCATGGAGATACCCAGCCTTAGCGTAAATATCGATAAGCGCGGTTGATACATATACATTTTGATCATAACCATTTCTAATAGCATAACAGTGCACTTGTTTGCCTAAAAGCAAATTTGAGTAGAAAGAGACGGAGGGTAAAGCACTAGAGATAGTGACTGGGTTTGGGCGAAATCCTAAATCTTGCATGTTTCTAATTAGGTCAAATACTTGACAGTGTCGATTATTTTGAACAAGACCTGCAATTATAGAATTCCATGTGCTAATTACCCAAGTTCTCATCTTACTGAATATTTCCATGGCTTGATCCACAAACCCATACATCATGTACCCACTAATGATAGCGTTATAGCCAACTTCATCTTTTTCAGGCATCTCATTGAATAACGTTTTCGCATACTCTAAACTACCACATTTTGCATAAAGCCCTATGATAGAATTCCATACCATATTATCCATTTCAACTCCATTTTCGATTGCAAATTGATGAACTTTCATGCCGTTGACCAAATCCTTTGTTTGCGAACAAGCATGCAGTACACTCAAAATCGTAACTTTATCTATTCTCACACCATTTGATGGCTCGTTTGCCATCTCTAAGTATAAATTCATACATTCATCATAATACCCGCTTTGGGAATACCCTGAAATCAAAGAATTCCAAGAAACAGCATCTTTAACACTCATCCTATCGAACAGATTTCTTGCATAAGTTAAAGATGCATTCTTTGCATATCCATTAAGCAATCCATTTGCTACAAACAAGTCATTATCCAGAATCCTGTTACGGATTACGTACCCATGTATCTTTTTATATGAAACTATATTCAATGCAGACTTCAACAACGCAGAAAGAGTGAATGCGTCGGGTTTTACATACAGAGGAAAAGACCTAAAGAATTCAAGGGAATCAGAAGGATCGTGTGAGTGTATAGCGTATGACATGAGCATGGCATTGCAGGAAAAGAGATTCTTTTCGGGAATTTGATCGAATATGTAGCGGGCGACTTCGAGTTGATTTTTGGAAGAGTACAAAGTAATAAGTTTTGAAGAGAGGTAATTCAGAGGGCTAATGGAGTGAAGAATTAAACGACTGTGGAGTTGACGTGCAAGATTGAAGAGGTTATGATCGATGCAATGTTGGATTAAATGGCCGTAGTGAAGGAGATTAAGGGAGCTGGGATTTTGAGTTATGGAGGTAACGGCTATGTTTACGTTCATTAATTGGAATTGCGGTTGTGGCGGAACTGGACGTCGAAGTATTTATTGGTCCAATGGTACTCCCAGACAGTTGTATTCATTTGGAAGTTGCAGTAGCTTGGGTCTACAAATATATTTTAGGTTGGATTCCGTTAAGGTGCACACTCAAAAAGGCACGTTTAGTGCCAGTATTTAGAACGGATTAATCGTTCCCGGATCCTGGGATCCGGACCTTTCAAAACTATACTGTAGGTCTACCGTTCTGAAGATCCAATATAACGGGTCTAAATGGATTAAAATAGAGGTACATTAACCGAGTTCGGACCTTAGACTCTCCGTTGTCAATGTCATCAAATATAATTTACTTCATAATATGAAAAGGAGCTTAATAATTTTAGCATGTTATTATTTGTTGATTCGTTTAATAAATCACATTGGGATTAACGTATTTAGGGCTGACAATGGATACCCGAAAAATCCGATATTCGTCCGCATCCGTATCGAAAAGCGGATAAATATCCGATATCCGAAAAAGCGGATGCAAATACGGATACATAGATATCCGCATCCGAAAATTATTCATCTGGTTTTTTTAACATTATGCTCAAAATTATATGTATTTTAGTACATTGAATCAGATTTATATATTGTTTTATTAAGTCGAAGGTTTATATTATATGCACTAAATGCATATTAACTACTCAAATCTATTTAATTTCATCATATACGCTTATTTTTAACACTTTAGTGATCAAAGAAATTGAAAAACATTTATGTTAAACTATAAATTTTCATTAATATTTCTTGATCTACCCATCGTTAGCGGATAGGATAATTATCCGATATGCGTCCGTATCCGCGGATACGGATATCCGATATCCGAAAATGATTTCGAATACGGATACAGATATAACACTATCGGTATCCGAAAGTATCCGTTGACAGCCCTAAACGTATTCATATTAATAAAATTGTTAATGTCAAAAATGTAACACCAATACCTCGAAAAGTGTGAACCCACCTTCAAACAATATAGATCTAAAATATGGGAAACCACAAACACAAAAGCAGTAAAGAGACAGAGATTTATGGTGATTCGGCCTAGATCTGGCCTACGCCCACTTTGAAGAGAGATTCCATTATCATGCTTAATGTTACAAAGTACATAATTTCTATAACTTCGCTCATTTTCTCTCTTTACAACATTTCTCTCTACTTCTTATCTTTATTCTCTTGATTCTCTCGATTTCACCATAGAAATGATTAGATCATTTTAATTGCGATGATTGTTGGTGTAGATCTTCACTAATTGGGCACTTAAACGATCTTTGACGATTTCATGATGATTGAGACGTTGAATCGAAGCTTGAAAGTGGTTTAATGGAGGTTAGGATGGTTTGGAGTTGTTGAAAAATGAAAATGGCAGTGCTTCGTGGTTGGAGAAATCGGTCCTTCTAATGGTGGAAATGTGGGTGTATTTATAGGTATGGAAGTGAGATGGCAAGACCGAAAATTATGTGTGTAGGGAGTCGGGTCGTTAAAACGGCCTGGTGCCTTATGTCGTAATCGACCTAACTCTGCCTTGCGCCCCCACGAAATGAGCCTGCATGCAGCGACCTGACCCGGCTATGCAAGTGGACGACCCGCTTCTTTTGAGATCAGAATGACCTAACTTCTGCATATGGGGGAACGACCCGCCTGTTGCCTCCTTAGGTCGTTAACCGACTTAACATGTACGATTTGGTGGCATACATATATTTAGCCACCTGATGAGTATGACCTAAGGCCTTGATGACCGTGGGGATCAATACACGAGCCAACGATCTGACTGAAGCCGACCTAAGCATTGTTGCTGATGTGGCACTAGACGACCTAGGAGCTAACGACCTGAACTGAGCTTATGTTGAGCGACCCAAGCTTTAACGACCCATGCTTATCTTATCAGTGCATCATTCACAAACTATATACTTTTTATGGGTTAACAAAAATGAAAAACAATAATCAAGGTAAACTAAAACAAAAGAAAGCGGTCGAATTAATGGTTGACATCCCTCTTTCTCCACAAATTCCACCCTTGTCAGAAAGCCTCTTAGTCGATCTCCCCTCTGCTATCCCACCTGAATCTGAACCTCCTCCAGCTCCTTCAGACCCAACGCCCCCTATTGTCCCACTTCCTGATCCTATAACTTCCAAGCCTCCTGCAGCTGCTTTCACCTCGCCACCAACTCTTGATAAACCGCACAGCAACACGTTGATCTCAGCACAACTCAACTCGCAACTGAATAATCAACGCGCTTGGACTTCTTTGATTCAGCGTCTGCCTCGCAATGCCGGGAAGTACAAGCCCGTTGATATACAACATGTTTTTGTTAACGGAGCAATGAAGCATACCACTGAAATCGTTGGGGAAGGCACGACAATTTGGAAAGATACACTAATTGGTTTTTTCCTTGACAAGCCGCCGTCCTACACAACTGTAGATCTAAAATGCCGATCAATTTGGAAGCCAAAAGGTGAACTTAAAGTTAAATCTGATGGAGTTTTGTTTATGTTCCAATTTGCATGCGATGAGGACAGAGAGAAATCCCTAACTAGGGAACCTATCATAATACAAAGTAAGCTCTTCACTATAAAGTCATACGATCCATGTGTTAGTAATGTGCATGGCATGGTTAAGTCTGTACTGGTTTGGGTACACTTTACTAATATCGCTTTATTTATGGTCACACATTGGTATTAATTGGTTATCAGGCTTGGTAAACTGATCTGTATGGATGAATCTACGGAACGGCTAGAACGACTTCATTACGCTAAATGTTTGATTGAGATAAGCCCTGTAAATGTTCCAATTGATGATTTTTTAATTACTCTGCCGGATGGGGGGACTCAACGCGTTAAAGTGACATACTTATGGAAGCCGCATCAATGCACTATTTGTCGTGTTTTTGGTCACAAAACTGAAGAATGTGATGCAAACTTGAACAAGGAAACAACACAAGGAAATAACTCCAAGGAACAACAGAATAAGTCATATGAACAGGTAAAAACAACAAGTTTGATTAAAGGCAAAGAGCATGCATACCCTGTTGTACAACAACAAGTGTACAATAGAAGCAATTACCAAAATAGCAAAGAGCAAATGCATAACAACTCATCATGGCACAAGGTCGAAAGGAATAAGAGCACAGTTACTTTTAAAACTCCAAGAGTACCTTTCAAGCCTAAATCCTTTACACCCCAGGAATCCCTTTACAAAAGGAAGGATATATGTTTAGCTGACTTTATGACAGGAAAAGCTGTCAATAATGAGAAAAGTATTCAAAATGCCCAAACTGTCATAGCTTCTGCTTCGCCTTACGTGAGAGTGCTTACCAAGAATAGTTTTAGCAAGCTCTTGAATTTGGGTGAACCTTCATCTGTGAATGACAAATTGGAGCCAACCAATCCCCTTCATGTTCTTGCTAAACCTAAGCTCAATGACACTCTTGATATCCCTCTACCCCTCAAGGAAAGCCAAGAAAAAGCAGACAAAGTTATGAGTCATAATGCTACTGAGTCTTTACGTCCAACTGATCCTGCTCTTAAGACTTCAGCTATGATTATTGTAGGGGAACATATAGAGGCAATTCCAAGGACAAGTTTGGCCAACCTGGCAAATGCATCTCCTGGTGAGACTGTTTACCCTCTAGTGGATTATGTAATGGATCAAGTTAAAGATTATAAAAGAGACAGTATAACTGAAATATTGGAGTCGTTTGATCCTGCCACTAAAGAAACTAACAGTGACAGTTTTACTGAAATATCTGTAGATCCTGTTTCTGCTCCTCATGACGAAAAGAAAACTGAACTAATCCCTATTCCGATTGTCATGATAACTCCTGAAAATGGTTGATGATCATTCGAGTTCTGTTAATGGCTTTGAAAGTGATCTAGCTAAGCTTTTCCCAGAAGTTGCCACGATGACAGTTTGTACTTTACCAACTAACAATGCTAAGAGCAGTGAGAAAATCAACCTTTTGAGGATGCAAACCAATGCTCGGAAACTATTAATGACACAACTACCCAAGAAGCATACAACAAAATTCCATTCCCACCTGGACATTTAGAAGCTCCAGATTCTCCTCTTATGTACAGGAAATGAAAAATAAAGGTCTCCAAATTGTGAAAGACTTTAGAAACAACAAAAAGTTAGTTACGCCGCAAGCAGTGAATTCACTAGGAGCAAATGAAGCTAGCATGGTCAAAACAAGATCAATGACAAAAAGTGACGAAGAACAACGTGAGCTTAATAATGCCTCAAAACATCTGCGTTTGGAGTATTAGAGGAGCTCATAAGGATATCAAGCCGGATAGATGTAAACTACTTATCAGGAAACACAACTTGTCGGCTTTAGCTTTGTTGAAGACTAAACTCAATGACGTTCTTACTGCAAGAGCCGCGATGTACATTAATCCAAACAGGGTCTTGTTACACAACTTAAATGAAGCTAGTTACGGTAGAATTATGCTTATTTATGATCCTTTGGTGCTCAGGTTCACTAAAATTAGTGCCTCCAGTCAATTTATTTACTATCAAATTCCGCCAATGCTAGAGAAAACCTTTTTCTAACTTTACCGACTCTGAAATAACATTCTCGTCCTTGGGTAGTTTGCGAGGACTTCAATTCTCTTCTGAAACTTTCAGATAAAATTGGGGGCACCCCGGTTTCTCTCGCTGAAATCAAGTATATTAATATTGCTATTACGAATACTGATCTGGTTGAAATCAACTCTTTTGGTTCTGAATTCACTTGAAATAACTCCAAAAGAGATCGAATAAGGACTTTTTCTAAAATTGATCACTCTCTATATAAATTGTTAGCTCTAAACTCTTGGTCTAGCCTTAATAATGAGATTTCGTTGCCTGTACTCTCAGATCATGCTCCCTAAGTATTACATTTGAATGAAAACACCATTGTTAGAATGCCTAGTTTTAGATTCTCTGACATTTGGGCCAAGGAGCAGGGTTTTCTTGATTTAATGGGAGGTTCTTGGAATTCACAATGCTTCGGTAACCCAATGTACGTTCTCTTTAAAAAAATTAAAGCTCTAAAGAATGCTTTGAAAGAATGGTCTTCTAAAAACTTTGGAAGGGGAAGCCTGAAATCTGAGCTGCTCCTTAGTCAACTGGAAAGAACTCAACTGTAAATGCTCAACGATACCATGAACCAATTCTTATCCAGTCTCGAAGAGGACATCTCGTGCAAATAGAAAGAAGCATTACTTGTGAATCCTTGATGAAGAAGCAAAAAGCTCGCATCAAATGGTATGACGATGGCGATAGGAACACAACATATTTTCATGCCATTCTAAAGGCCAAGCATGTCAAAGAGAGCATTCACTCTATCACAGATTCGGCAAGTCAGGTACATAATACTCAAACAGGTATCAACAACGTCTTTGTAAATTACTTCACTGATATTTTCGATAATAAGGACAATTTCAAACCTTCGATTGACGATATTACCCTAGTCTTTTGCCTAAATTATATCCTAATATGAATTCCTTTTTGCACAATGATGTTACTGATCTTGAAATTAAGCAAGCCATGTTTTTATTAAACAAACAGTCTTGTGGAGGACCCGATGGTTTTTTTGCAGTTTTTTACATTGTTTGTTGGCAAATTGTTCAACATGATGTCTGCACTGCTATTAGGCATTTTTTTAAGAAAGGTCGTATGCTGGAATCATTTAACAACACTGTTATAGCGTTGATTCCCAAGGTAGAAAATGTTGATAATGTGCGTAACTTTAGGCCTATATCATGTTGTAATACTATTTGTAAATGCATCTCCAAAATTTTAGCCAACAGACTTAAACATGTTATACCTTCAATCATACCGGTTAACCAAACTGCTTTTTTACCTAATCGTAACATCTTGGATAATGTTCTCTTAGTTCATGAACTAATTAAGGGTTACAACTCCAAATATTTATCTCCTAGAGCCATGACAAAACTGTACATTAGGAAAGCCGTTGACACTATTCAGTGGGCGTCCATTATTAGAATTTTGAGTCTCATAAACTTCCTTCCTTGTTTTAATGCTTGGATTTACGCTTGTATGAGCTCTGCCAATTTTTCGATAAATGTTAACGGCACTCCGGTTGGTTTCTTTAGAAGTAAGCAAGGCATCCGCCAAGGTGATCCGATTTTTGCTTACCTTTTCATTACTTTTATGGAGCTTTTAACGAGAATGCTAAACAACCTTGTTGATAATAACCAATTTTCTTTGCACCCCAAATGTAAAGAGCCGCGTATAACTTCTCTAATGTTTGTAGACGATTTAATTATCTTTTAAAAACCTGAATACAACACTTTTAAGTAATATTATGTCCACTCTCGATAAATTTTATCTCTTAACCGGTCTGAAAGTCAACCTTGATAAATCAAACATTTTAATTGCTGGGGTTAATTAAGTTCGTAGAGATTTTATTCGTTCTTTCACTGGGTTGAATTGTAGTAACTCTACTTTAACCTACCTTGGCCTTCCTATGGCCTCGTCCAGAATTACTACTACGTAGTGCCTTCCTTTATATGATAAAATCACTAAGAGGATGGAGTGTTGGTCTAACAATTTTCTTAGTCAAGTTGGTCATTTAACACTAATTAAATCAGTCACTATTGCTATGCAAATATATTGGTCGCGCACTAACCTTCTCCCGAATAAACTTCACAACTTGAATAGATCCGCTTTCATGAGATTTTTATGGAAAGACAGCATCTATGCTTAATACATTGCCCCGATTTCTTTCTCAAAGTTGGAAAGGCCAATTAAACTTAAGGGTTTTGGTAATATCAACACCAAACTTTGGAATAGTGCCGCCATAGCTAAGCATGTTGATGATTTGCTAAATAATAAAGATAGTCTGTGGGTTTCTTGGTCTTTAAAACACGTTTTGAAAGATTAAAGCTTCTGGTCCTTGTGCTTAAGCCAATATCATAGTTCAACATGGAAAAACATTATTAATCTTAGAACTAGAATGATTTCTTTTTCAAATATAACAACCTCGTGTTTGATAGAATTTCATTTTGGGAAGACCCATGGCTTGAACATGGTTTCAACATCGATCAACATGTCACATATATGAAAAAAAAAATGCAAACTGGCTTGCCCATTACTGCACGTGTGGCTGACATACAATCTCTCGGCAATTTTAATTTGCCAGCAACCTCGACCAGCTATATTCAAGCCATTCGGGATCGTATTAACAACAAAAGCTTTACTGTGACTACTGACAATGTAACATCATGGCATTGGCCAGGAGAGGAATTCAAAATAAAATAACTTTACATAGCTCTTAGTGGTACTTTAGACCATCTTGTTTGCCGTTGGCACAGGCTCGTCTGGAAGAGAGACAACAATGCGAAGGAAAACTTCTACTTCTGGAAGGTTTTGAAAGACGCAGTTCTCACGAAAATCAAGCTCTCCCATTACGGAATGCAAATTGATAGCATGTGTGTGTTTTGTAAAGTGCAACCTGAAGAATCTTCGCATATTTTCTTTCAGTGTCCCGAAGTGACTCGGCTTTGGAATGAAGTTCTTCTGCACTTAGGATATACTACTTTTCCTACTACTAGCAGGGAACAGTGGGAGTTTCTATGCAAAAGGGTGGGGAGGAAAAAACCTACCGTGAGATTATTTAATTTTGTGCTCAAAAAGGTGGTCAACAACATATGGTTGGAATGCAATGCATGTATTTTTATGCTTCAGTACGTGCACCTATATTTGCAGTGGAAACACAAACTGTGGCAAGACATTAGAAACATCCTCAAGTTTCTTCGGTTCACTTTTGATCCAGGATTTTTACGACTTGATTGTTGTTTGCTATCGACTTCATTTTGTATGTATGTGTCCATTTCTGTTTCCGTTTAGCTATAGCGTTGATATATTGTGTGTACTCCATTCTCTTTTCTTGCTTATTTTCCTATCTTTGTGAACCTTGTAATCGTCTTAGTATATCAATAAAAGTGGCTAGGGTCCACTCAACCCCGTCGGCCTTACCCAAAAAAAAAAAAAAAAACAATTCACTCAAATATATCAATCACATAACATAAAGCATACATGTAAATAATGATAACAAGTGCAAAGTTTAATTTATTTACATTGATATATTTATTCAGAATTTCGTTGTAATTTTAGCATCAAGCAACTACATTTCAAAATATATTTAGTTATTTACAAAACACTTCACAATATCTCTTAATATAGTACATTTAAGTCAATTTCTTTAAATTAATTATGTGATTTTGTATTTAATAAATGAATTCAATCAATAAATAGTTGTTGATTCATCTAATTCACTAAATATGATGATTTAAAATATATAATTTTTCATATCAATAATAGCAACAAATATAAAGTTAAATAAGTCACACAATATAAATAGTATACATAAAAAATAACAACAAATTTAATATGTTATTCATTTATCCCAATAAATGTATACTATATTAAAGAAACAAAATTTCAACTTAAAACACTTGCGATTTAACATCAGTACAATTATTTACTGATTCCTCTCAGTTCTTTCAAGATATTTTATATTTAGATTTGTATGTTTAAACTATGCATGAAATCATAAGTAATCTTGATGAATATTTAATACGTTTTTTCAGCGGCCTTAAAGTGTATACCAAATTTACTCTATATACTTATACTAAGAAAAATGGTATTATCTCCTTCAACTAGAAGAAGTACAAATGGCATAACACAAATTATGTAAATGAACAATAACAACGAAGTTAGTTTTTAAACCAATTATAATCCGTATACATATCAAGAATAAAGTTATTTTTTGTCTCGAATACACACACATATATATTTTGTGTATGTAAGCTAAAATGTAAATTGCACATAAACTGTAATAATAAATTTAATTTATAGTTTAAACATTTCACATAAAAATTTATTATCATTATAACAAGTTTCTCGTTTTAACAATAAATGGTAAATACAATTTTTGATAATATTATCACGTGCAACGCATGTGTTACACACTAGTTCTCATAGATACTTATGTTCGTTAGGAAGCTGCAGTAGCTTCGAGTCTAAAAAATACATTTTAGGTTGGGTTTCGTTAAGATACTACAATGACTTAGAAAATTAAACGATTTGGAATTTAAATATAATTTGTATTATTAAAGCTAGCATTAAAATACAAAATTTAATTATTAAATAATAGAATTTTAAAAAGTTATCTTAAAACAAATTTATCTGAAATAGTCATTTTTGTAAAATTCAATCAATAATTGAATGTGTGTCGAAATTTTAGAAGTATCAAATCTTAAAATTCTAACACGTATTTCTTCCGTATTCCTCCTACATATGTATTCATATAAAAAATTTCATATAAAATATATAAATAAATAAAGAGAAACAGAAAGAAAATCCTAAATATAAATTGATTTAGATACTTCGTAACAACCCATAATTTTCGGTCATTTGAATTTGAACATTTAAAGTTGTTTTAATTATTATGTTTGAAATATTAATGAATTTTTGTATCAAATTCGTAAATAAAACGAAGTTTAAATGTATAAATTTATATTTAATTTAGAATGAACTCATAATGTCGTGGCAGTTCGTAAAATTGAGTTATGTACTTTAATTGAATATATAGAATCCATTTTAAGTCGGAATTCTTTGAAACAAGAATCGTCTGAATCTATTTTATTATAATTTTCTAATAAAAGAGCAAAAATATATTTTATACTATAAATTGTTAGTTATGTCCAAATCAAATTTTCAAATAGTCACTATGAAATCGTTTATAAACCAGAACATTTATTTAATAAATATAATAAGGATTTTTGTATAATTTGGATATCGTTTAACTCGAAATTGTAAGTGTTAAGTTATAATTATATATTGGTTGAATTTGAAGTGATATATGTTTTCATTTAAATATATACGATAATAATATTATTTATTATTATTATTATTTAATTGTTTTGGATTTAATTATATTATATTGATATTATATAAGCCTTTGAAATATCTGTTTTTTTAATGACCTCCGTTTTCGACGAAACGAATTTTATTGGAATATGTATAATTACTTATTGTAGGATTTCCGACTTGGTGCCAATCAGAGATGTTTTGTCAGCGGACAAAATTTAAATATGAGCCGATGAATATACTTGAAATTAAACTAACATCGTTGTGCAAGCAGATTCGGTTTCCAACGAAATTAATTTCATTGGATTCAAAACATTAAGACGTAGCAGTACAATCATTTTCGTTGTGTTTGGAGTTCGGGTGTGGTGATACTTATTTTAACAGTCAACGGTAAATAGCGGATATATAACTAACTATATTAAAATAAAATAAAAGGAAGCTTAATGCCTTAGCTAAATTAAAATTTATAAATGGGTACACCCTACACGTTCAGCCTATACCTTGTACACGCACATGCAAACATATTCATAACCACCCTATTTCTTTGCTAACCGTACCGCCTCCTACCCTATTTTATTTGCCTAAACACATGCTATGCCTCCATCCTTAGCTCCTAAGCGATGAATCTACCCTATATATTCAAACACGCACAACCTATTAATACTACCCTATCCTAATCTTTCCTTTCCCATGTACAATTGCACATGCTGCTGTACGACTAAAATTCTAATCAATATATATATATATATATATATATATATATGCTGGCCTATATGAAGACATACACAACCCTATTGAAAACGACTTTGTTATTATCACATTTTTATCGCCTATATATGTTCATATGTGCCAGTACATCGTTTTGTTTCCCAGCAACGGAACCGAAGCTCCATCCACTCACGAAAATAACGCAGCTTCCATCCAAACTTTCCCCTCTGCTAAAACAAAAATGCGCAATCCCCATTATTTTTTTAAAACCTAAACTCAAACCAGAAAGGTGTCAATATTAGAATGAAGAAGGGGGGTCTAGTTTCTGGGTGCACGCAGTAGGCGGCACAGCTGAGTTGGTCGAAGATAGAAAAAGGAAGGTTAGCGTGTTCAATAGTGATGGCAAGAAATGGTGAGCGAAGAGGAGCAGTCTCTTAAGACTTGCGTAGGGGGTGGATGACATGGTTTTCGAACGTGGTAGGCGCATGATGTATAGGTGGGAATAAATATGGATATGGAGAAAAGATGTGATGAACCGTAACTTCCCCGGTAAGGAAAGAGCGGATACTTTGAGAACAAGCCACAGCAGAACGCAGACAGAAGAACATTTCATTGCTTATTACAACAATTCCATTAGAATACAAGAATATATAGAGCATGAATAAATATTACACAGAAAATATCAGAGATTTAATATTACATTTAAATACATCGCAGCGGAAATAATACAAAATACAACTATAAGAGATATACGGATACAGAGCTTTCCGGATATCGTTCTTTCTGTAAATCAGGATCCTGTGAATATAAATCTGCAAAACCAAAACTACTAGCTGCCCGTGTGGAAATAGGGGCACCCAGAGTTTAGGTTAAAACAATAAACTCCAGGTCAGTCATGCGACTCGTGTGAGAACTAAAACAGTTATTAATCTTTGTTTTTAAAGTTAGGTAAATCAAGGGACCACGCCGTATAACACGGAACGGGTTTCCTCCCAAGAATACCAGTGCATAAAACAAACAGCGCAATGCTAAATAAAGAACAATGAAGCTATAATAAGACCCAAATCCCATCACACAATGCAACGCAAGCCGGAGGATAGGGTTTTCCCTTATAATAGCCAAATATGCTTGATACACGAAATTTCATCTTATATTATTACTATAAGTGAAGAAAACAACTTCAAATATAAATATATCAATCATAGATGGCATGGGTACCATATATCATGTCGCCGATACTAGGCTCTACAATCAAAACCGCAAAATGTCATATTTGGAAATTGGATTTCCATCATGGTGGCTCCTGATTCGAAAGATCGATCGCGTAGTGCCATCTACCACGGCTTTCGTCTTAGCGAGAGCAAACACCGTAATGCACATCCGCACTTTTGGGAAATCGAGTATCACCGCGGCTTACGTCTCTGTGAGAGAAAACACCGCTTACCATATCCCTCTGAGCACGAAGCTCAATCTCGGTCGACCGAATCCACGACACCACGAAGGTGCCCATCCTCTAAAAAGCATACTGATCAAACCATCAGTTTACCACCATACCGGGGTGTGAGGCTCGCGAATCAACGCTATACACAAAGCCGTGCTATATTAAAGTTGCGCTTTGATCATCATCCACCAAACTTTGCTTTTCAACAAAAGTCTGGATCACTGCATCTCAGCATGCCACACTATCAATCCATATCGTACCACTGATTTCTGCCAATATATAACCTCTGAGCTCGTATGTCTCAGAGAAGGGCGTTAAGCAAGAGAATAAATTCTCCGCCGCCAAACAGATATATATTTAGCAGAGATCAACGAATACAATATAAAGGAATACAATGTCAGACACACCATCCATTTACAAGTCCGTTCTAGCTCTGAACGAAACCGGAGGCACTTTCCTCGCATACCCGTCGACCTCCAAGCACGTCCGGACGACTACTACTTTAGCCCCCTTCGAGGTAGCTACTCCCATCGTGAGCATCAGTAGCACCCATCCATTCGATGTGAAGATCGTCGGTCTTGCACCATCTTAAATCTCTTTGACTCGTCGTCGAATCAGTTATTCAGAATGGGTTATACGCGGACTTTCTGAATAACTCGCGTATTAATCAACAAGTGCTATAAAACACAATATACGCCTCATTCCAATTTAGAATATTCTTTTATTCAGATATTCACACTCCTAGGGAAATATTCCCATTAATTTTATCAAAGATAAATTCTTTTAAATTTATTCTTTAATCTATTCAATTCAAATCAATTCGAATTTATTTTCAATTCTATTCAATTCAAATTCATTTTAAAAACGAATATAATCGATATCAATATCGTTCACATCAAAATAGTGCATCTCTAATCAACACGGCTTTATATTATTCAATAACTTCGTTATTTTATTCAACAAATGAATATTCATTCTATTCAACACATGAATCTATATTTCTTTCACCACATGACTAATCTCAACAAATGAGTACTGTCAACACGTTAATCTTTATTTTAAAATATTCTTTATTTTCCCAATTGGAATGATGCCCAATCAATTACCATATAATGTTAATTATATGGATTCCATACAACACATGTATATAATAGCAACCATAAATAATCAACCATCATCCAAAGTGCACCACACAACTGCATAAGCATTAAATATATATAATCAACGCTTACACAGTCTGTCGACCAATCGATCGACAAACAATTTAAATAATTGGGATTAGTGTACGCCAAATATCATCCCAACACCCGTGTGGGGTTTCAGACAATCAAACACAGATTTTATTTGTGCAGTTGGGCGATGTGTAAAATTTATCGTCCCAATCAATATCAGTCAAATATGTGTATATAAACAAACCGTCCGATTTGTTTATAAACGTTTATTTCATATACACGTTAAAAATTATATTTTTAACTATATAAATATTTTTTTTCATTCCACAACAAACATTCAATTTTTCACATCAAAATCAAACAAACAAGCATACAAGCCGTCCATGGTCTGTGGACGATGGGTGTCGGGTGCTGCTAAGCACCGTCTGCATCCTAGTATATATATTAACTAGAAATTTAAAATAAAAGTGAGGTGTTCTCACCGACTAGCTAAACCAAACACCACAGCTCTTCATTTGTAGAAAATCTGCATCGTGCTTCCAACGCAGTCTGTTTCATGAAGTTTACATTAAAAATCACATTTTTATAACTTCGCTATATATAAAAATCACATTTTTATACCTCTACTATATAGATAAAAATTCTATTTTTATATCGCTAATATATAGATAAAAATTCTATTTTTATATTGCTAGTAATATAATAAAAATTATATTTTCATTCTTTCTATGATATAAAGATCGAAATTTTATTATCTATATAATATAAAAATCATATTTTTATCACGCTAACTTCATAATAAAAATTATATTTTTAACTTCATACATACATAATAAAAATCCTATTTTTATCCTAAAATCATTACTATAAAAATTCTATCTTTACATCTCTAAAAATTCTATTTTTACATAAAAGAAAAATCTAATATTTTCGCTAACCAAAATCTATTCTTTTCACTTTAAAAAAAATCACATCTTCAAACAAATGAAAATCCCGTCTTTAACCAATTAAAAATCTCGCCTTTTTATATTTAAAATTCAAAACTTTCTTTATATAAATATAAAGTTTATATAAATATAAACTTTCTTTATTTAAAAATCAAATCTTTATGATATTAAAAATCATAACTTTATAAATCTAAAAACGATAACTTTATTATGCCATCTTATATATAAAAATTAAAGTTTTCTCCCCATTACCTCACTGTCGATCGCTCCTTGGGCTCGGATGGGCGGCCTTGACTGCTGGAGGCGAAGCGCAGGTCGGCGATGGCGGCTACAGTGGTGTCGACGCCGACTTCAAACGTTTTGGGGGGTTTTTCCGCGAATGGGTATCCACATTCGAAGCTGGGCTGAGAGGAGGGCGGCCGGACCTTAGAGGGAAGTCGGGGTGGCGCCCCAAAGAGGCGGCGACGGTTTAATGGTGGTTTGGGGGGGGGGGGGGGGTTTGCTCGATCGCGAGGTTATAGGGTTTTGGGGGGGGGGGGTGCTGTAACACCCCACCTCCGCTAGGGTCACTCACAAAGGGAATGCCCTAGTTTTGGAGGGGTATTATCTAGTAAACAGGCACAGAGATAACACAAGACAGAACATAGATAAAATAGAGTATATAAAGCAGCGGATATAAACTTTAAAACCAAATCTCATTACTGAAAAATAGAGTCAAAACCTCTTACATCAAAATGCCAAGTCATTATTTCATTACATCAAGTTCTAAAGAAGCAAAGTACTTAAAACAACATAAGTAAAATATTATTTCCCAAAAAGTGCATGAGTGCAGCCATAGCATAGCTCAAGACCAAACCGTACATGAGCTGTCAGAAAGCAAGCAAAGTCCAAGCTAAGAGCTAGAGTTTCCTCCCTGAGAACCTGGGGGGGGGGAACGAAAGACAAAGAGGCGAAAGAAAACGGGTCAGTCAAAAAGACTGGTAAGCCCTAGTGACTATCAGCATAGAAACTAGTAAAGTTAACAAGACATGAATAAACTGAAATTAAACATAGGAATGATGATAAGTCTGACATGATAACTAAGCTAACAAGATAACTCAATTCTAACATTGCGTATTCAAGGTTCGCCATACCAACTATATTGGTATACTAATCCCGTGTCAACTATAAATCAAGAAAAAATCCCTTGATCCAATATCGTGTAGTGGCCCAATTCAGGGTCCAACGGTATGTTCTAATCGATCGGCTCCCTACAAGTCTAGCTCGTCGTGTGTCTGTGTCATACGGCCCTATCACGAATGTAGTCACCTGTGCTAGGTCCACCATAGGGTGTATCAAGCCCTAGGGTGCCAACCACCGACACGAATCAAGAATGCACAGATAATCCTACTGATGCCCAATGCCTGCTTTTTCAACTCCGGACTAAGTGCACGACCCTAGTCCGCCTGAACCTACAATGGCGCACCAACTCAGCCGTCGTTCTGGTCGCTTACAATCAGCCCAGCAATCGTGCCCCACCCTGCCTAGTCCCAAGGTACCGTGATACATCTAATGGGTTACTGTTGAAAAGGACCGCGTAACTAGGGTTTTGTTCAGTAGGTTAAGTTGTCATTTAAAATCGAGACTTAACCCCATCTACGTGTCATGTCAAATTGACTAAGTGTGTCGTTCTAGTTCAAGACTTTCCTACGAATCATGTGTCAGGTTGGTTAAGTGTGTTCAAGCGGTTCATGACTTAACCCTATCAAATCAACGTGTCAAATTGGTTAAGTATATTCAAGTGGTCCATGACTTAACCCTATCCAGTGGCATTAATTTACTTAATGCACCCCTAACCTCTCACATTAGACTTGGTTATGGTTACTGGATGTGCCGGGCGGGTCCGGGCAGTTTTACACCATAACCTAGTCTAACCTCTGGTTTCGAGTGCGATATGACCAACTACTCACATTGGGTCCTATTGTTTGCAGTTGCTGGATTCGCCGGGCGGTTCCGGGCAGATTTATACTGCAAACTCAACCCAACCTCGAGTTGGCCACGTTCAAGTTATCTAAGTGTCATGTCCCAAATTCATATTTTCAAGTATAATTTCATGTCAAGTTCATGTTCCTATCCAAGCTCAAGTTATAACGATATTCATGTTTTCAAGTTCATACTAAATTCAGGTTTTCCTAAACTACCCAAATCACATCCCCAACGCTCGTGAGTTCGAATCAAGGCAATATATGTAACTAGGGAATAACATAACAAGGATGGGTATAATGTGGCAAGGTGATTTCAAGACAAGCATGGTGTAACTTGAGATATGATCATAACATCACTGGCATATGAAATAGGGTGATAAAATAGCTATAAATGACATAAGATGATAATCCTAAACTTGTGACTAGCAATAGTTTCAACATCACAGGCATGTTAAAATAATGATAGGGTTTAGGTTATGACATGAACAGGCACCTAAATCAAGTTCTTATCAGTATTCCACAAATCAAGGTTCAATATGAATGGTACTGGGTTCAAGGTGAATAGATCTAGGGTGAACAAGAGTAGATCTAAAATAATAGATCAAAAAGGAATAGTCATAGATCAAAGATATACAAGAGTTGGTCTCAAGTAGTTATCATGTTTATGTTCAACTTCAATTTACACATGTCCAAATTAAGTTTAGAGTTTAGATCTAAGAGTAACTGGGGCTTACAAATCGTGGTTTTTTAGAACTAAGAACAAAAATTGTTGTAGGATCGTTGCAGAAGCTTTAATCTCTAGTTTGAATTGAGTTGCTTAGGTTGATGTTGATTAGCTTCTAGTTTTGATTCCAGCAGAGTAGCGATGCCATTTTTATTTTTATTTAGAACAGAGGCAGAGTAGGAGCTGAATAGAATTGTGTGTAGAGAAGGCTAGGTTTGGGGCTATTAAAATAGGTTTAGGCAGATGAATCTGGACAGAAATCGGACTAGAAACATCAGAACGAACACTGGCCCAAAAATGGGCTCGGGGACCAGGTCGACTGCCCAGTCGACCTGGTCGGGGGGGGGGGGGGTCGACTGCCAAGTCGACTTCGGTCTGGGCGGGAAATTTCCCGCCCAGTCTGTTCTGCGTTTGAAATTCGAATTTTGAATTCAAATTCGAGCTGTTTTGAACTATGAATATTTCTGAAACTTTGGAGGGCCATAACTTGGTCATACGGACTCCGATTCTCACAAACTCGAACTCGTTTTCAAGCCGAATTTCGAGACGAACGCAATGGCGCAACCCGTTTTCCCTGATTCTTATTTTATATTTTAATTCTGCCTAGATTTATGGTTATAACACGTTATCAAAATACGGGTTGTTACATTCTCCCCTCCTTAAAAGATTTCGTCCCCGAAATCTCTAAGTTAGGAAGAACGTATCCTACCATCCATCATCCATCTACTCAAAACATCATCCACAAGCAAACATTGTCCTTAAGAGATTTCTAATGCTTTATGAACATATGCAGAAAGTGTGTTTATATGTTCCTTATCTAATGCAAATGAACAGGCCTGATTGATCTTTCTAATGCAAAATATGTTTTGTGTCATGAATCCAACATGTATGCAAATAATCCTAGTCACGTAAGCACTATATGTGTGCACAAACATTCATCCATATGTAACATTCATATGATAACACATTCAATTTCATCCATAAATAAGTATAAATACTCATGCATATGCAATATGAAAATGTGTCTGAGCCGATCTAGTGCCTAATGTGTGTTATGCAACCACGAGCAATCACTTGCAACCACTTGCATCCATTCGCAAACATCAAGCATAACATGTTTCAAATACATGTTTACATTCATAGGATTCTACCTAAGGTTCTCAAGACAGGATCGAAAGGATATATAAGATATAACAGAGTATCTAAGGAAAAGAAGTTAAAGATGTACCCCTTGAAGGTCCTTCTTGCGGGGCTTGCCCTTGCTTCTTAGGGCAGTTCTTGCTGATGTGTCCAGTTTCACCACATTGAAAACATGCTCCTATCTTCATCTTCTTCTTCCTACAGTCCTGGACTATATGCCTGTCAATACCACAGAAGTTGCATTTTCTTTTCTCACGTGACTTGTCATTCTTGTTGTTGCTGTTCTTTCCTCCTTTCTCGGAGTCTACCTTCTTGTCTTGAGACTCATTCGCCTTGACCTTCTTCTTGCCATTCTCGTCTTCTTCATGAAGTAGGGCCATATTCACCAAGCTTTCAAAGGTCGCCCCCATGGGTACATGAGTCATGGCCATAGTGTGGAGTGGCTCGCTCAATCCTCGAGCAAAGCGTAGAGCCTTCTTCTCAGCCGTGTTGACTAAGTCCAGACCAAACCGAGCAAGCTGATTAAACTTATTCACGTATTCCCTAACTGATATGTCCCCTTGCTTGAGTGCCAGGAACCTCTCCATCTGAAGACTCGCTTCTGCGGATGATAAAAACTTAAGCCCAAACCTCTCTCTAAAGTCTGCCCAAGTTTCAATTGGCCTGGTAGCGTTGGTGACTTCCCACCAAAATGCGGCTTCCTCTTTCAACAACCATGCTGCCAACTGAACTTTCCTATGATCCTCCATATCGAAAATAATAAACAAGTCTTCTGTCTCTTTTAGCCAGTTTCGCGCCTCAACGAAGGTTTCAGTTCCAACGAAGTTCTTGCCGCCCATTCCTATAAAGTCCTTGCATATTTTGGCGAAGGTGGTACCCGGAGGAGGAGGAGGAGGAACCGTGGTCACCGGGGGAGGAGGAGGAGGGATATCTGCCAGGCCCGCGCCGTTGGCCCTAGCTTCCAAGTATCTTCGGAACCAGCCAGGTATGGGTACTCCCTCAGGAAGGTTAAGATCAGACATGCTGAAAAGCGAAAAGGAAAAAGATTCAAACGAGGAAACAAAGGAAAGTGCTAATGGCTTTTGGGGAATAGCCTTTTCTTAAATAAACTTTTCTTGAAATTGCTTCTTTATAAATGGTTTTGAAAATAGTTTCAGAAGGTTTTTAAAACTTTTGCCTAGTCTGGTAACCTTCTGCTCTGATACAAATTGTAACACCCCACATCCGCTAGGGTCACTCACAAAGGGAATGCCCTAGTTTTGGAGGGGTATTATCTAGTAAACAGGCACAGAGATAACACATGACAGAACATAGATAAAATAGAATATATAAAGCAGCAGATATAAACTTTAAAACCAAATCTCATTACTGAAAAATAGAGTCAAAACCTATTACATCAAAATGCCAAGTCATTATTGTTGGAATTTAACGATCTAATCGAATCCCTAATCTAACAGTTTAACTATTTAAACTGACAGATCTATTGCAAAATCATAAATCGAAATCAATTTAATTGAGATTTTCATACCTGTCATGATGAACTAACAGATAACTCCCCGCCTTGAAGACCTTGGATCGATCGAATCATAGGCTCGATGATAATACCGGCCCTCTACTGGATATCCACACGAACGTCTTTCGTCCCGATCAAATCGAAAGGAAGAAGAAATTAAGTGCTAGCCGCCATGTAGAAGGTTTTGGAAAGGTCGGCCTTATTAGGGTTTTATTTTCAATCTAATTATCTCAATGACGGCTCCCAAATATCATATATATATGGTGTGGTCAAAAAATAAAACCCTTTTAAAACCTAAAATGATCCTTTAAATAAGGAAACCACTTATTTACCTTTTCAACGCAATATAAATATCAACGAATTTGATATTTTGTTTACCTAATACATGTTCTTTCTTTATAACGTCCTAAGTGTGTGACCCGATAGGTTATTATAATGTTGGCCATAATTTAAATCGTATTTAAATTACAAACAGTGAGCGGTATCTAGCAACACATCGCTGTTACCCAAATTACAATAGGATCAACGATTCGATACAACCTTTTGTGAATAGTGTATCAATATAATTTAATCCTTTTAACCATTATATCCAAGATTAAACTGGATGCATGGATCGTATCATCCTCTTTATAATTCAATCTGTTTTTCTTGATCAATAAGTAGATTGTTTAGTACAAATCAATATTTGAGCACGGCCATGCATTTCACAGTCTCACTTAATCAAGAGGCCCATGGATATCACTACGAATATATCGTAGGGTTAAATTCCATCTAGATCATTCATAATTTATATTCGATTCTAGATATATCCAATAATCACCGTTATCATTACTCTGTTACGAAATAACTTTAGATGATATCAAAACACAAATATCCTCGAATAAAATTATAATGATTTCAGGTCTGAGGACCATTATATCACTATCACTGTGAGAATAACTTATGATACTGTTGATTATGTTCCATGGAGTTATCTCACGGTGGGTCAGCCCAATACGCTATTCTCCAATACGTATTTATATCTTGACTTTAATATCACGTATATTAATGATCAATGAGATGTGATCATCGGTCAATCAATATACTAGTCTCAATGCTTTATTTTTGTCCTGTATAAACAATAAAACCTGACTAGGGACATTTAAGAATTATAATACTTAATAATTATATAATCTCAAATTCAGTCTTACTTAAACTATATAATTCCGTATTATTATTCTAAGGACTTCTATTATATTATTATTTATATTATGCAGTAAATACAATATAATAGAATAATATTTTATTCCAAATAAAATAATAACATCAACAGTGTTATCTATCTCATCAAATGGATTGCCTCTAGGGCATAAACTCTAACAATCTCCCACTTGCACTAGAGTCAATCATTCACGTATCGTATACCCATGAAACTAGTGTGACTATTAAACTTCTGCTGCGACAGAGTTTAATTCGGTAGGTCTGCAACATTACAACTTTTGTAACTTTGCAGATATGTTTATTTCTTCTGTGAATAAATTCACATGGGAATTATATTTCTTAAATATATGTTTGGATCGATAACGAGTTTAATATTTTAGGCCTGAGCAACGGCCATATTGTTATCGCAATGTATATCATTGGATCAACAATGAATTAAGTTCAATCGTGAACTTCTTAATCCAAACATTTTCTTTCTTAGAATCAGTATTTATTTCTTGTTTTTAAACTAACATTATTTACACTAATCAATGTGTGATCAAATAACATTAGAGTTATTGTGTCACTCCCACTCAATTTCTTGTCTATACAAGATTTAATGGTATCTTGTGGTTATCAACATATCTCAAATTCTATTTTATTCCCATCGGTATCTAAGAGACAGACTCTCCTTCACAAGGATACCAAATCAAGTAATAAACATTTTCTTCTCACAGAATTTATATCCACAAAATAGTTATCTGATTAGGGTCCGATCTTATCAGAGGAAGGACGTTTAATAAACGCCTTACATCCCAAATCTTCATATTAGACACACTAGGATATTTCCTAGTTCATATCTTATATGGCGTCTTCAATTGCTTTAGTGGGATTTAATATAATTGTTCTAAATTTAACTTATAGGAAGATCTATATGACTTATCATTAATCGTACTATATCTTATAAGGTTCGATATCTCCGTTCAGACATACCATTCTAATATGGTGTTCTAGGTGGACAGAGTTGTGAAACAATTCCAAACTCTTTCAGATAGTCATTAAATTTATTGGCTTAAATGTTCTCTTTCAAACTATTCGAAAAATATTTTCTATTAAAATTGGTTTCTAAATTCACTTTGAATTCTTTGAACTTTTCAAAGGATTCTGATATGTATTTCATAAGATATACATATCTATATCTACTGATATCATCAATAAATATAATGAAGTAATAAAACCTACCTCTAGCTTATGTATTCGTTGCTCCATATACATCATTATGTTCGAGACCCAATACTTATCACTCCTTCACTGTGTCAAGTGAAAGGTGATTCAGTTATTTTGCCTGATAAACAAGATCTGTATTCTTCATATAATTCAAAATCAGATGATCTCAAAATTCCATCTTTATGGAGTTTTGATATACTTTCTTGTTTACTGGGCTAACTGGCAATACTAAAGGTATATTGGATTTAAATCACTAAATTTAATCCAGTCATTATTAATGTCAAGTACATTATAGTCAAGGATTTACAAATATCATTAACTTTTTCTGAAATTCCATACGATATTTTATTTAAATAAAATGAATAACAATTATTCTTTTATTGCAAATGAAATTCAAACTTGTTTATACAAGATATATTATAACATTTATTGTAAGTGGAATTTCGTAATAACAATTATTTTATTTAATTAAGCCATTATGTTGAACAAGAACTAACTTCCCATGGATAATCTAGCAACATTTGCTTTGTTTCCAATCGTAGGTCCACTTGTTCTCTTATCTGATATCTACTTATTATGATATCAACATACATTTATGTGATTTGTATCTAGTATCTAGTACTAGGATTGTATAAGTAGATTATTATATCATTTATATATATTATTCAGTAGAAGTCATACTTTAACTTTTGTTTTAGATCCTCTATATTTGTTAGAACAATTACGTTTTAATTCGTTTGAGGACAATCCTCAAAATTCAATGTCGGTCAAGAAATTTAAATTAATTCAATTTATCCTTCTCAAGGATTAATTTGAATTATCAAATTTGTTTTGTTATTTAATATCTACAGTAGATAATAAATAACAACTGATTCTTTAATATTTATTTAATACAAATTTCGACAATCAAAATTTATATTAGCATAAATGTATATATTTTAAACTAAAATATGCTCCCACTCAAATTAACATCCGTTCATTTATGTACATATATCAGTATATATATATAATGGTGTTCCAAGATCCACATCTAATCATGTTTTGACTCTGCTTTGGCAAATCCCCAAAACACAACCTTTTAGGTAGACATCTTATGTCGATTATATCGTATATAATTCTTGGATCGCATGATGAACATTTTGTTCAGTATTATTCATTTGCTCAAAATATAGAATAATTCATGCTTTTGTCTCTAAGGCCATAAATACTATTATGCAGCCTTAGTTAAGTCAGACCCAATAATACAGTTGAAGCACCACAATTACTCCTACCGCATATAACCAAAATAAAAGGTGCACAACGCTTTGGCGTTAGTTACATCCAATGAGATTGGACAGTGATGGGTGTATTATTGGAAGACCTCACCACGACTTAATATAACAATAATTTGCTTTAAAGGGAATTTATAATTCGTAACGGCGAACAATATCAGAGTTATTTATATATATATCAAAATATATGTATTTTATATTCATAATATAAATTGGATTTAAATAATATATGATAAGTATTTAAATTCAATGTCATGTGTAGCAAAGATGCATATATATAAAATTTAGCAAATTATCATGGACAATTCCATACATTCAGTGTGCTATATTTCAACTTATTGTAACAACCAGACAAGTATTTTACAATATTTTAATTTTGCAAATTTCAGATAGATTATTTGGATAAGCAAAGTGACAATAACATTGCAGTAAACCTAACATGGCTTAGTATAATTCATATCCAAAATGAAGAAACCGACGGATGATTTTATATGTAAATATAGAATGATCCTATAATTATACAAGCTAATCGCAGATTCATATATATATATATATATATATTCAACAGGTATAATCTTCGATTACAATACAGAAAGATTTGAATCATAACCAAAAATAAAAGAAATTTGTATGGGTCAGACCCTATTGAGCATTGTTAAATGCCATGATATTACAGACCATTTATACACATACAGATTTAAGCATACAATTCTAATATTTACATACAAGTATATCCGCTAGTACATATATATAACTTATTACATACATTTGCTAGCATACATGTAAAATTAGTTTATACAAGTCATACATGAATGTGTCTGATCAATGTACATTTATGTAAATATACATACACATTTATCACATACAAACCCATCATTTTCAATTGAAATGAGACTAGAATTATAAGACATTGCTTAATCCCTGCCTTACTATGAGTTGATCATCATGCTGGAACAGTTTTCAGCATTTCAATAACTCCTGCAATAAAAGAAGTTCTTAATCAACATGATCGCTCTTATCAAGAATACATCAATATGTATGTAATCATGTTGAATCTAATACTCAGTGATATATTATATCATCATTGAAACAACTTTCTTTATGATATAATAAAATGAAAATCTATTGTCTTATATAATGTATCACATACATCAACTAAGACTATTCCATTTTAAAACAGGGTAAGCAAACCAAATTTGCTTAATCTATTGTCTTATATGACGTTTCAACATATCTTTGACTTATTATAGATCTGATCTATAATTTATATCACATAACAAATATGAATACTTTAAAGTCAGACTCTAGCACCAGTGTCCTAAAATTCAAGTCATAACTAAAATTTGAGTCAACTGTTTCATGTCATAAACATCAATCATCCTAAACTGTATGAATGTCTGTATGAGGAAAGGTTAAATGTCCAGGTCATAAACAATGGCAAAAGTTAATATTTCTCCTACATGTTCTTATGACATATGAGACTGGTCTATAAGTTTACAGGTCATAGAAGTGGCCATATTATACATATTATGATGTGTATGAGTCGAGAATTAAATTGCAAACAATTTGCAACTTTTATAAACACATGGCTGTTTACAGAATTTCATAACTGAAATAAACAGACCATTTCAAACATTTATTGAAGGATAATCTGGAATTGACATTCAAACAATTTGAAATCTCAGATTTATACAAAAGTAACCATTCATAATAACAGATTTAAATTATTAAATCTGATCAAAAGGACTTGATTTCAGATTAGTCAAAAATTGGATTTTATATTGATCATTCTACCAGAACCAGACAAGTATCCAGGAAAAATCTTAAAACATTATACAGATTTGATATTGTAATGGATACACATTGCAGTAATTTTTTTATCACAATAAATATGGAATCAGTATTCCTTTTATCCAAATGCACCTTTCTCATACCATAGCATATCATATATGTATATATCTATGGTATGCTTAAACATGTTTTAAGAGAAAGTAGATGTGTTTAAATATTATTGGCATTATTAAATTGCTCCATGAATGACAATCAAAACATGTTTTAAATATGAGTCAGAATTCAAAATTCAAACTGCAGTATTGGTTAAAACAAGTTATATTGCCCTTAATAAATTATGCTATACCTATACAGGTAATGGATTCAAGCATTAACTAGATAGAATCAATGCAACAGTTACAGTAACAGATTTCTATAAATCTCTTAGGCTTTAAGAGAATATATGGTTTAATAGCATGATAAACAGAGCATATTATAATATTTGATAACTTAAAAATCATCATTATGATTTGGAGTTATCCTATATTTAGGATCAATATCTTGTATACAGTAAACTCAAAATGCTCGACTATGAATTCATAATTCACAGAATCAAACCTATTTGTACGAGCAAATCGAACATCTTTTGATTTGTATCCTTTCATGATTACAGATTTTATGCTTCATAAAATCACATAGAGTTAATACATTACCCATATGTTAGATGTTTAACAATGTAGGATATATCAACAATAAAATAGAAATGATATCATATATCAATTTATAATTTCATACTGAAATTTGTATCAAATACAAAGTTTATTAACAGTAAAAGAAACAATTTCTGGCCATTCATGTGCTTGCATAAAATTTCAGATGTTCATAAGGATTTGTTACTGTGAGTACTCATTTATATTGAAACTACTTTCAATAATTAAAGAACTGTGCTCTTAAATCTGGTTTTGAAATATCAATACTTGTTTGGTTTTTCAAAATCAGCAATTGGTTTCGAAAAGTGAAATCTCAGCATTATGTCATCAAATAACATAGATTGCAAAACATTAGTCATCTAAACTTAGTTTGAACAACATTTTAACATTTAAGATCACTGTTCAGTTATAATCCAATTCCCATAATTAAGATAATGTAACAGGAACATGAAATTGAATCAATATTCAATATCAAGGATAAATCCCCTTAACTTTGTATCACATAACAAAATATAACTAGTAAACGATTTTACCATAGTATCAAATACTATTTTTATCTGCAGTGAAACAATTCACTTTGACTTTATAGTTGAATTTACTTTAAATTCTAACAATAGGATTCTTTTTACCAGTCAAGGTGAAAGCAATTTCAAAACTCAATTAAAACTCAGATTTAGTCATTAATAAATACATTTCAAAATTTTATATCAAATATAAAACTCTTTTTTTTCCAGAAAAATGGTTTTATAGACTGTATCAAATACAGATTTAATTTTCAATAATACAATTTCATCTTCTTGAATTGTATCTATCAATCTTTCCTGAATTCATGTTTTAGACATCCATGAATCAAACAGATTTGATTTTCATTTTCAAATATACTGATCAAATCAGAATCATCCTTGACAAATTTCCATATTACTGATTTCATTAAATCAAGACAATCTTAAGAGCATCCAACTAATTTATCAATGATTAAACCCATTCTAATCATGAGAAGGGAATGGATGATAAAATCAGTTCATAAATATTTATCAATCAAACACTTTTGATAATAAATTTGTCCCTGTTTACTCATATAAACAGATCTAAATTTTGTTAAATATCCAATTCAATTTTTTTTTAAGATTTAATGGTTTAAAACCCAGTAAAATTCAAGTAGAATCAACATCATATATTAATTCGTATTTGAATGAAATGTTTTGTTTCAGAAACAAAACGTATAATATTCCAAATTAATCAATCCAGAATCAAAACCCCTAATTTCTATATCCTATACAATCGATCGATTAGGAATTCAAACGAATACAAATCCAAAACAGATTTCGAGATACAATTTATTGCAAACCTTGCTCTGATACCATTGTTGGAATTTAACGATCTAATCAAATCCCTAATCTAACAGTTTAACTATTTAAACTAACAGATCTATTGCAAAATCATAAATCGAAATCAATTTAATTGAGATTTTCATACCTGTCATGATGAACTAACAGATAACTCCCCGCCTTGAAGACCTTGGATCGATTGAATCATAGGCTCGATGATAATACTGGCCCTCTACTGGATATCCACACGAACGTCTTTCGTCCCGATCAAATCGAAAGGAAGAAGAAATTAGGTGCTAGCCGCCATGTAGAAGGTTTTGGAAAGGTCGGCCTTATTAGGGTTTTATTTTCAATCTAATTATCTCAATGACGGCTCCCAAATATCATATATATATATATGGTGTGGTCAAAAAATAAAACCCTTTTAAAACCTAAAATGATCCTTTAAATAAGGAAACCACTTATTTACCTTTTCAACGCAATATAAATATCAACGAATTTGATATTTTGTTTACCTAATACATGTTCTTTCTTTATAACGTCCTAAGTGTGTGACCCGATAGGTTATTGTAATGTTGGCCATAATTTAAATCGTATTTAAATTACAAACAGTGAGTGGTATCTAGCAACACATCGTTGTTACCCAAATTACAATAAGATCAACGATTCGATACAACCTTTTGTGAATAGTGTATCAATATAATTTAATCCTTTTAACCATTATATCCAAGATTAAACTAGAGGCATGGATCGTATCATCCTCTTTATAATTCAATCTGTTTTTCTTGATCAATAAGTAGACTGTTTAGTACAAATCAATATTTGAGCACGGCCATGCATTTCACAGTCTCACTTAATCAAGAGGCCCATGGATATCACTACGAATATATCGTATGGTTAAATTCCATCTAGATCATTCATAATTTATATTCGATTCTAGATATATCCAATAATCACCGTTATCATTACTCTGTTACGAAATAACTTTAGATGATATCAAAACACAAATATCCTCGAATAAAATTATAATGATTTCAGGTCTGAGGACCATTATATCACTATCACTATGAGAATAACTTATGATACTGTTGATTATGTTCCATGGAGTTATCTCACCGTGGGTCAGCCCAATACGCTATTCTCCAATACGTATTTATATCTTGACTTTAATATCACGTATATTAATGATCAATGATATGTGATCATCGGTCAATCAATATACTAGTCTCAATGCTTTATTGTTGTCCTGTATAAACAATAAAACCTGACTAGGGACATTTAAGAATTATAATACTTAATAATTATAATACTTAATAATTATATAATCTCAAATTCAGTCTTACTTGAACTATATAATTCCATATTATTATTCTAAGGACTTCTATTATATTATTATGTATATTATGCAGTAAATACAATATAATAGAATAATATTTTATTCCAAATAAAATAATAACATCAACAGTGTTATCTATCTCATCAAATGGATTGCCTCTAGGGCATAAACTCTAACAATTATTTCATTACATCAAGTTCTATAGAAGCAAAGTACTTAAAACAACATAAATAAAATATTATTCCCCAAAAAGTGCATAAGTGCAGCCATAGCATAGCTCAAGACCAAACCGTACATGAGCTGTCAGAAAGCAAGCAAAGTACAAGCTAAGAGCTAGAGTTTCCTCCCTGAGAACCTGGGGGGGGGGGGAACGAAAGACAAAGAGGCGAAAGAAAATGGGTCAGTTAAAAAGACTGGTAAGCCCTAGTGACTATCAGCATAGAAACTAGTAAAGTTAACAAGACATGAATAAACTGGAATTAAACATAGGAATGATGATAAGTCTGACATGATAACTATGCTAACAAGATAACTCAAGTCTAACATTGCGTATTCAAGGTTCGCCATACCAACTATACTGGTATACTAATCCCGTGTCAATTATAAATCAAGAAATAATCCCTTGGCCCAATATCGTGAAGTGACCCAATTCGGGGTCCAACGGTATGATCTAATCGATCTGCTCCCTACAAGTCTAGCTCGTCGTGTGTCTGTGTCATACGACCCTATCATGAATGTAGTCACCTGTGCTAGGTCCACCATAGGGTGTATCAAGCCCTAGGGTGACAACCACAGACACAAATCAAGAATGCACAGATAATCCTACTGATGCCCAATGCCTGCTTTTTCAACTCCGGACTAAGTGCACGACCCTAGTCCGCCTGAACCTACAATGGTGCACCAACTCAGCCATCGTTCTGCTCGCTTATAATCAGCCCAACAATCGTGCCCCACCCTGCCTAGTCCCAGGGTACCGTGATACATCTAGTGGGTTACTACTGAAAAGGACCGCGTAACTAGGGTTTCGTTCAGCAGGTTAAGTTGTCATTTAAAATTGAGACTTAACCCCGTCTACGTGTCATGTTAAATTGACTAAGTGTGTCGTTCTAGTTCAAGACTTAGTCCTACGAATCATGTGTCAGGTTGGTTAAGTGTGTTCAAGCGGTTCATGACTTAACCCTATCAAATCAACGTGTCAAATTGGTTAAGTATATTCAAGTGGTCCATGACTTAACCCTATCCAGTGGCATTAATTTACTTAATGCACCCCTAACCTCTCACATTAGACTTGGTTATGGTTACTAGATGTGCCGGGCGGGTCCGGGCAGTTTTACACCATAACCTAGTCTAACCTCGGGTTTCGAGTGCGATATGACCAACTACTCACATTGGATCCTATTGTTTGCAGTTACTGGATTCGTCGGGCGGTTTCGGGCAGATTTATACTGCAAACTCAACCCAACCTCGAGTTGGCCACGTTCAAGTTATCTAAGTGTCATGTCCCAAATTCATATTTTCAAGTATAATTTCATGTCAAGTTCATGTTCCTATCCAAGCTCAAGTTATAACGATATTCATGTTTTCAAGTTCATACTAAATTCAGGTTTTCCTAAACTACCCAAATCGCATCCCCAACGCTCGTGAATTCGAATCAAGGCAATAGATGTAACTAGGGAATAACATAACAAGGATGGGTATAAAGTGGCAAAGGTGATTTCAAGACAAGCATGGTGTAACTTGAGATATGATCATAACATCACTGGCATATGAAATAGGGTGATAAACATAGCTATAAATGATATAAGATGATAATCCTAAACTTGTGACTAGCAATAGTTTCAACATCACAACATCACAGGCATGTTAAAATAATGATAGGGTTTAGGTTATGACATGAATAGGCCCCTAAATCAAGTTCTTATCAGTATTCCACAAATCAAGGTTTAATATGAACGGTACTAGGTTCAAGGTGAATAGATGTAGGGTGAACAAGAGTAGATCTAAAATAATAGATCAAAAAGGAATAGTCATAGATCAAAGATATACAAGAGTAGGTCTCAAGTAGTTATCATGTTTATATTCAACTTCAATTTACACTTGTCCAAATTAAGTTTAGAGTTTAGATCTAAGAGTAACTGGGGCTTACAGATTGTGGGTTTTTAGAACTAAGAACAGAAATTGTCGTAGGATCGTTGCAGAAGCTTTAATCTCTAGTTTGAATTGAGTTGCTTAGGTTGATGTTGAATAGCTTCTAGTTTTGATTCCAGCAGAGTAGCGACGCCATTTTTATTTTTATTTAGAACAGAGGCAGAGTAGAAGCAGAATAGAATTGTGTGTAGAGAATGTAACACCCCGTGTATTCTATAATAGTGAAATTCACAAATTAAAATCTAATTAATTTCAAATCAAAGAATTGAGGGAAACGGGATACACCATTGCGTTCGTCTCGGAATTCTTCTTAAGATAGAGTCCGAGTTTGCGTAAAACGGACTCTGTATGAAGAAGATATGGCCTTCGGAAGTTTCAGAATTCAGTTTAAAATTCAAACAGAGGAAAACAGCTCAGAAAAACAAATTTAAAATTCAAAATCGGGCCCAATTGGCCAAGGCGGGAAAATTCCCGCCCAAGGCACCCAGGTCGACTTGGTAGTCGACCTGGGGCTAGCCAGGTCGACTGGGTAGTCGACCTGGGTAACCCGTGTCGACTTCCAAGTCGACACGGTGTCGACTGGGGTGTCAACTTGGCCCCTGAGCCAGGTCGAACCCAGCCCACCCTGGCTGGCCTGGTCTGTGTTTGGTCGATTTTCTGAGCCTTGCCTTGTCACTAGGGCTAGGTGTCAGCTCCTGATTGGTCTCTCCTTCCAACGAATGGCTATAATTAAACCAAGCTCCATCAACGGTCCGAATCAACTCAAAAACACTATAAAAAGAACCTAAGACCTAGCCTAAATCATACTATTTCATTTTGGCCTCAAGCCGCCACCATTAAACCTAGAGCTCTAAATTAAAAATACAAAGAACAAAATTATAGAAGACGAAGGATGATTCTTGAAGGCTACAACTAGAAGCTACAACAACTACGACGCTTTAGACAATGGATTTGGGGCTATTTGATTTGGAACTTTTTATTTCGATTACTTGCTTCATATTGTAAGTTCTATGTTACTTTTTAGGCAAAAACGCTAAAATAACATGGACATGCCATGAATTGAAACCGGATTTAGGAACTATTATTAATCCATGTTTATATTTTTTAACTTTGAATCATAATTTGGGAATATTGCTATGTCAACGTTGCAAGTTAAACTTATCATGATTTTGATGTTGTTATGAATCACTTGGGTTTAATTGTATGGCAAGTTGGACTAATACATGTCCATGGAATCGCTATGTTTATTGAAATCTTTATGTTGATTAAACCTTGCCTATGATGCTAATTAAACCATGTCTATGATGTTGATGGAACTATGCCTGTGATGTTAATATACCTATCATGTTAATGACAAAATTGGGAATTGCTAGGTTATGATGAAAAGTTGGAATCATTATGTTTATAATGTTAGATGAGAATCATTATGTTAAAAATGCTAAATTGGAATCATTATGTTTATAATGTTAGATGAGAATCATTATGTTAAAAATGCTAAATTGGAATCCACTATGCCTATTAGAATTACCATGCCTTTAATGTTTCATGTTGTAATAAAATTATTATTATGCCCGCAATGATTATTATGCCTATGATGTAAAGTTGAAATCATCATGTTAAACTAAGTTGGAACCATTACTATGCCAAGTTATCATCATGCTAGTATTGAAACCATGTGATATGTTATAGCCTGTTTATTATGCAAGTGATGTTGGAATTGTCACATATGCCTATCACATGTTTGGTGTTATTCCCCTTTATCTCTTGAATTGTTTATGCTTGTGAACGAAGTACGTTTATATACGTTGGGGATACGATTGGGTAGAATAGGCAAAACTTGAATCATAAACCGTGAAATTTGGCATAAGTAGAACATGAAATATGGCACGAAAACTTGACTTGAACATGCCATAACTTGACTTGAAAAAAAAACATGCCTTAGTTGGGCACGAAGTTGACATATGAACATGCTATGGAAATAGCACGAAATCTGATAAGAACATGGGCATGACTTTAGAAAACAAGAAAGTGGCCAATTCGAGGTTGGGTTGAGTTTGTAGTGTAAACCTGCCCGGAACCGCCCGGCAAATCCAGTTGCTACAAACAATAGGATCCAATGTGGGTAGTTGGTCACATCGCGCTTGAAACCCGAGGTTGGGTTGAGTTCGTAGCGTAAACCTGCCCGGAACCGCCCGGCAAATCCAGTGGCTACGAACAACAGGATCCAATGTGAGTGGTTCGGTGCATTAACGAATCAATTAATGCCAATTAGAGTGAAGTCATGAACATGAAAAGACAACTTAACCAACTTGAACACGATTTGTAGGGCTAAGTCATGAACTTGAAACGTCAACACTTAGCCAACTTGACATGACACGTAGGCGGGTTAAGTCGCGAATTTAAATGACATACTTAACCACCTTGACATGACTAGACTGGAAAAGGATTAAGTCACGAATTACATGACTTAATCAGTTAGGCGGGTTAGGTCACGAATTACATGACCTAATCTGTTAGGCGAAACCCTAGACACGACCCTTTTCAGCAGTAACCCTCTAGATGTATCAAGGCACCCTGGGGCTAGGCCGGGTGGGGCACGATTACTGGGCTGATTGTAAGAGGCGAACGACGGCAGTGGGGTACGCCAGTGTAGGTTCGGTGGACTACGGTCGTGCACGTATTCCGGGGCAGACACCGGGTATCAGTAGATTTATCTGTGCATCTTGAATCGTTTCAGGGGTTGACACCCTAGGGCTGATACACCCGAAGGTGGACCCAGCACAGGTGACTACATTCGTGATTAGCCGTATGACACAGACACTTGACGAGCTAGAACTTGTAGGGAGCCGATCGACTAGATAAGCGTTCCGTAGGACCCCGTACTTGGGTCGGACCCCGTTTCAGGGTCGTTTCACGATATTGGGCCGTGGGATTTATTTCGTGATTAACTCGTGACATGGGCTTAGTATACTAGTACAGTCGATGCAACGAATCTTGAACATGTGATGCTTTATTTGACTTGTCTTGACTTATCATGATCACCTTAGTTTATCTTGTCCACCTTGACACCCTTCTTGAGTTTAGTTCCAGTTCATACATGACATGTTGTTTTAACTGTTTTTACACTGAAAGTCACTAGGACTTACTCAGTCTTTATGACTGACCCTTTTCCTTTCGCCTCTTTTTCTTTCGTTCCCCCCCAGGTTCTCAGGGAGGGAATATCGTAGCTTGACCAGTTTTTCACATCCAGCTTGAAGAGAAAGAATGTATTGCTTGGATCTTTTCCGTTGTGGACTATGGCTTTGGACAGCAATTAGGGGACTTTTGCAGTTTATTCATGTTTTCTTTATGCTTCTTTAAATAATGTAATCAAGACAGTTATGATTTCGGAAGTATTGTAAGACAAATTATGACATGGTTTGTGAACACGTATTATGTTGAAATAAAAGTTGTTGTTGTTTTTCCGATGTTCAAAAATATGTGTTCTTATATCTGTCTTGTATATCTGTGACTTATACTTATAAACCTCCACCAAAATTAGGGCATTCCCTTTGAGAGTGACCCTAACAGAGGTGGCGTGTTTCACTTGGTATCAGAGCATAGGTTTACCAGATAAGATAAAAAGTTTTGAAAATTTATTTTCAAAAGAAAATTTAAAGAAGCATTATAAAAGATAAAATATTATTTTATTTTAAAAAGGCAAAGTCCCCCAAAGCCATAGGTACTATCTCTTATCCTTCGTTTTGAATCTATCCTTTTTGTTTCAGCATGTCCGAAGAACTTAACTTGCCAGAGGGTATACCAATACCTGGTTGGTTTAGACGATTCTTAGAAGCAAGGGCCACTCAGCCAGGTCCTACCGTTCCTCCTCCCCTAGCCGCAGAAAATCATCCAGCTGCAGCATCACCTCTTCCTCCCCCTCCTCTGCGGGGAAACACTTTTGCTAAGATATGTAAAGATTTTAAAGCTATGGGAGGAAAAGACTTTCATGGAACTGAGTCCTTCGTGGCAGCTAGAAATTGGCTGAAAGAAACCGAGGACTTATTCGTCATCTTTGAGGTAGAAGATAGGCAGAAAGTACAACTGGCGGTATGGCTACTTAAAGGCGAGGCTTCCTACTGGTGGGAAGTCACTAATGCAGAAAGACCAGTGGAAACATGGGAGGACTTTAGGGCAAGGTTTGAGGGTAAATTTCTCTCAGAAGCTGAAAAGAGTTTGCAGTTGGAAAAATTCTTATTTCTTAAGCAAGGGAATATGACAGTCAAAGAGTATGTTAATCAGTTCGATGAGCTGGCTAGGTTCGGACTGGACCTAGTCAACACCCCGCACAAGAAGGCTCTCCGCTTTGTCAAAGGGTTGAATGAGCCATTACACAGTTTGGCCATGACCCATATACCCATGGGAGCTACGTATGAAAGGTTGGTACAGATGGCATTGCTGAACGAAGAAGATAAGGGAAAGAAGGAGACAAAGGCATAAAACTCTCAAGGGAAGAAAGAGGTCAAGCCCAACGATTCTCAGAATAAGAAGGTAGACTCCGAGAAAGGAGGCAAGAACGACAACTCACGTGATAAAAGGAAATGCAATTTCTGTGGTACGGAAGGGCACATAGCCAAGGATTGTAGAAAGAGGAAGAGAAAGCAAGGTGAATCTTTTCATTGTGGGGAGACTGGACACATCAGCAAAGTCTTCCCTAAGAAGCAGACCGGACCTTCTGGGGGTACATCGTTAACTTCTCCTAGATGCTTTGTTTTATCTTGTTTCTCTCCTCGATCCTATCTTGAGAACCATAGGTAGAATATTTTTGGATGTAGACATGTAATTGAAACATGTTATGATTGCGAAATGGTTGCAAGTGGTCGCAAGTGGTTGCTCGTGGATGCATGAATACACATTAGTCACTAGATTGGCTCAGACACATTTTCATGTTGCATATGCATAAATGTAATTATTCGTATATGGATGAAGTCTAGTGTGTTGTCATATGGATGTTGCATTCGTATGAATGATTGTACACTCATGTAGAATCATGAATAGGAGAACTTGCATACATAATGGATTCATGGCACTTACATGATTCACATTAAGGAGGTCAACTGAATCAGTAGACCACCTGATTTTGCATTAGATAAGTACATGTACACACACTTCGCATATGATCATGAAGCATTAGAAGTCTTTTAAGGACAATGGATGCTCGTATTTGATGGATGAGTAGATGGATGTTTGGATGTTAGGATATACATTCTCCCTAAACTTGAAGATTTCGGAGACGAAATCCTTTTAAGTGGGGGAGAATGTAACACCCCATGTATTCTATAACAGTGAAATTCACAAATTAAAGTCTAATTAATTTCAAATTAAAGAATTGAGGGAAACGGGATACGCCATTGCGTTCGTCTCGGAATTCTGCTTAAGATAGAGTCCGAGTTTGCGTAAAACGGACTCCGTATGAAGAAGATATGGCCTTCAGAAGTTTCAGAATTCAGTTTAAAATTCAAACAGACGAAAACAACTCAGAAAAACAAATTTAAAATTCAAAATCGGGCCCAATTGGCCAGGGCGGGAAAATTCCCGCCCAAGGCACCTAGGTCGACTTGGCAGACGACCTGGGGCTAGCCAGGTCGACTGGGCAGTCGACCTGGGTAACCCGTGTCGACTGCCAAGTCGACACGGTGTCGACTGGGGTGTCGACCTGGCCCCTGAGCCAGGTCGAACCCAGCCCACCCTGGCTGGCCTGGTCTGTGTTTGGTCGATTTTCTGAGCCTTGCCTTGTCACTAGGGCTAGGTGTCAGCTCCTGATTGGTCTCTCCTTCCAACGAACGGCTATAATTAAACCAAGCTCCATCAACGGTCTGAATCAACTCAAAAACAATATAAAAAGAACCTAAGACCTAGCCTAAATCATACTATTTCATTTTGGCCTCAAGCCGCCATTAAACCTAGAGCTCTAAATTAAAAATACAAAGAACAAAATTATAGAAGACGAAGGACGATTCTTGAAGGCTACAACTAGAAGCTTCAACAACTACGACGCTTTAGACAACGGATTTGGGGCTATTTGATTTTGAACCTTTTATTTTGATTACTTGCTTCATATTGTAAGTTCTATGTTACTTTTTAGGCAAAAACGCTAAAATAACATGGACATGCCATGAATTGAAACCGGATTTAGGAACTATTATTAATCCATGTTTATATTTTTTAACTTTGAATCATAATTTGGGAATATTGCTATGTCAACGTTGCAAGTTAAACTTATCATGATTTTGATGTTGTTATGAATCACTTGGGTTTAATTGTATGGCAAGTTGGACTAATACATGTCCATGGAATCGCTATGTTTATTGAAATCTTTAAGTTGATTAAACCTTGCCTATGATGCTAATTAAACCATGTCTATGATGTTGATGGAACTATGCCTGTGATGTTAATATACCTATCATGTTAATGACAAAATTGGGAATTGCTAGGTTATGATGAAAAGTTGGAATCATTATGTTTATAATGTTAGATGAGAATCATTATGTTAAAAATGCTAAATTGGAATCATTATGTTTATAATGCTAGATGAGAATCATTATGTTAAAAATGCTAAATTGGAATCCACTATGCCTATTAGAATTACCATGCCTTTAATGTTTCATGTTGTAATAAAATTATTATTATGCCCGCAATGATTATTATGCCTATGATGTAAAGTTGAAATCATCATGTTAAACTAAGTTGGAACCATTACTATGCCAAGTTATCATCATGCTAGTATTGAAACCATGTGATATGTTATAGCCTGTTTATTATGCAAGTGATGTTGGAATTGTCACATATGCCTATCACATGTTTGGTGTTATTCCCCTTTATCTCTAGAATTGTTTATGCTTGTGAACGAAGTACGTTTATATACGTTGGGGATACGATTGGGTAGAATAGGCAAAACTTGAATCATAAACCGTGAAATTTGGCATAAGTAGAACATGAAATATGGCACGAAAACTTGACTTGAACATGCCATAACTTGACCTGAAAAAAAAACATGCCTTAGTTGGGCACGAAGTTGACATATGAACATGCTATGGAAATAGCACGAAATCTGATAAGAACATGGGCATGACTTTAAAAAACAAGAAAGTGGCCAACTCGAGGTTGGGTTGAATTTGTAGTGTAAACCTGCCCGGAACCGCCCGGCAAATCCAGTTGCTACAAACAATAGGATCCAATGTAGGTAGTTGGTCACATCGCGCTTGAAACCCGAGGTTGGGTTGAGTTCGTAGCGTAAACCTGCCTAGAACCGCCCGGCAAATCCAGTGGCTACGAACAACAGGATCCAATGTGAGTGGTTCGGTGCATTAACGAATCAATTAATGCCAATTAGGGTTAAGTCATGAACATGAAAAGACAACTTAACCAACTTGAACACGATTTGTAGGGCTAAGTCATGAACTTGAAACGACAACACTTAGCCAACTTGACATGACACGTAGGCGGGTTAAGTCGCGAATTAAAATGACATACTTAACTACCTTGACATGACTAGACTGGAAAAGGATTAAGTCACGAATTACATGACTTAATCGGTAAGGCGGGTTAGGTCACGAATTACATGACCTAATCTGTTAGGCGAAACCCTAGACACGACCCTTTTCAGCAGTAACCCTATAGATGTATCAAGGCACCCTGGGGCTAGGCCGGGTGGGGCACGATTATAGGGCTGATTGTAAGAGGTGAACGACGGCAGTGGGGTACGCCAGTGTAGGTTCGGTGGACTACGGTCGTGCACGTATTCCGGGGCAGACACTGGGTATCAGTAGATTTATCTGTGCATCTTGAATCATGTCAGGGGTTGACACCCTAGGGCTGATACACCCGAAGGTGGACCCAGCACAGGTGACTACATTCGTGATTAGCCGTATGACACGGACACTTGACGAGCTAGAACTTGTAGGGAGCCGATCGACTAGATAAGCGCTCCGTAGGACCCCGTGCTTGGGTCGGACCCCGTTTCAGGGTCGTTTCACGGTATTGGGCCATGGGATTTATTTCGTGATTAACTCGTGACATGGACTTAGTATACTAGTACAGTCGATGCAACGAATCTTGAACATGTGATGCTTTATTTGACTTGTCTTGACTTATCATGATCACCTTAGTTTATCTTATCCACCTTGACACCCTTCTTGAGTTTAGTTCCAGTTCATACATGACATGTTGTTTTAACCGTTTTTACACTGAAAGTCACTAGGACTTACTCAGTCTTTATGACTGACCCTTTTCCTTTCGCCTCTTTTTCTTTCGTTCCCCCCGCCAGGTTCTCAGGGAGGGAATACCACAGCTTGACCAGTTTTTCACATCCAGCTTGAAGAGAAAGAATGTATTGCTTGGATCTTTTCCATTGTGGACTATGGCTTTGGACAGCAATTAGGGGACTTTTTCAGTTTATTCATGTTTTCTTTATGCTTCTTTAAATAATGTAATCAAGACAGTTATGATTTCGGAAGTATTGTAAGACAAATTATGACATGGTTTGTGAACACGTATTATGTTGAAATAAAAGTTGTTGTTTTTCCGCTGTTCAAAAATATGTGTTCTTATATCTGTCTTGTATATCTGTGACTTATACTTATAAACCTCCACCAAAATTAGGGCATTCCCTTTGAGAGTGACCCTAACAGAGGTGGGGTGTTTCAGAGAAGGCTAGGTTTGGGGCAGTTTAAATAGGCTTAGGCAGATGAATCTGGACAGAAATCGGACTAGAAACATCAGAACGAACACTGGCCCAAAAATGGGCTCGGGGACCAGGTCGACACCCAGGTCGACTGCCCAGTCGACCTGGTCTGGGGGGGGGGGGGATCGACTGCCCAGTCGACCTGGGTCTGGGCGGGAAATTTCCCGCCCAGTCTGTTCTGCGTTTGAAATTCGAATTTTGAATTCAAATTCGAGCTGTTTTGAACTCTGAATATTTCTGAAACTTTGTAGGGCCATAACTTGGTCATACAGACTCCGATTCTCACAAACGCGGACTCGTTTTCAAGCAGAATTTCGAGAAGAACGCAATGGAGCAACCTGTTTTCCCTGATTCTTATTTTATATTTTAATTCTGCCTAGATTTATGGTTATAACATGTTATCAAAATACGGGTTGTTACATTCTCCCCTCCTTAAAGGATTTCGTCCCCGAAATCTCTAAGTTTGGAAGAATGTATCCTACCATCCATCATCCATCTACTCAAAACATTATCCACAAGAAAACATTGTCCTTAAGAGATTTCTAATGCTGTATGAACATATGCAGAAAGTGTGTGTATATGTTCCTTATCTAATGCAAATGATCAGGCCTGATTGATCTTTCTAATGCAAAATATGTTTAGTGTCATGAATCCAACATGTATGCAAATAATCTTAGTCACGTAAGAACTATATGTGTGCACAAACATTCATCCATGTGTAACATTCATATGATAACAAATTCAATTTCATCCATAAATAAGTATAAACACTCATGCATATGCAATATGAAAATGTGTCTTAGCCGATCTAGTGCCTAATGTGTGTTATGCAACCATGTGCAATCACTTGCAACCACTTGCAACCATTCGCAAACATCAAGCATAACATGTTTCAAATACATGTTTACATTCATAGGATTCTACCTAAGGTTCTCAAGACATGATCGAAAGGATATATAAGATAAAACAGAGTATCTAGGGAAAAGAAGTTAAAGATGTGCCCCTAGAAGGTCCTTCTTGCGGGGCTTGCCCTTGCTTCATAGGGAAGTTCTTGCTGATGTGTCCAGTTTCAACGCATTGAAAACATGCTCCTATCTTCATCTTCTTCTTCCTACAGTCCTGGACTATATGCCTGTCAATACCACAGAAGTTGCATTTTCTTTTCTCACGTGACTTGTCATTCTTGTTGTTGCTGTTCTTTCCTCCTTTCTCGGAGTCTACCTTCTTGTCTTGAGACTCATTCGCCTTGACCTTCTTCTTGCCATTCTCGTCTTCTTCATGAAGTAGGGCCATATTCACCAAGCTTTCAAAGGTCGCCCCCATGGGTACATGAGTCATGGCCATAGTGTGGAGTGGCTCGCTCAATCCTCGAGCAAAGCGTAGAACCTTCTTCTCAGCCGTGTTGACTAAGTCCAAACCAAACCGAGCAAGTTGATTAAACTTATTCATGTATTCCCTAACTGACATGTCCCCTTGCTTGAGTGCCAGGAACCTCTCCATCTGAAGACTCGCTTCTGCGGATGATAAAAACTTAAGCCCAAACCTCTCTCTAAAGTCTGCCCAAGTCTCAATTGGCCTGGTAGCGTTGGTGACTTCCCACCAAAATGCGGCTTCCTCTTTCAACAACCATGCTTCCAACTGAACTTTCCTATGATCCTCCATATCGAAAATAACAAACAAGTCTTCAGTCTCTTTTAGCTAGTTTCACGCCTCAACGAAGGTTTCAGTTCCAACGAAGTTCTTGCCGCCCATTCCTATAAAGTCCTTGCATATTTTGGCGAAGGTGGTACTCGGAGGAGGAGGAGGAACCGTGGTCACCGGGGGAGGAGGAGGAGGGATATCTGCCAGGCCCGCGCCGTTGGCCCTAGCTTCCAAGTATCTTCGGAACCAGCCAGGTATGGGTACTCCCTCAGGAAGGTTAAGATCAGACATGCTGAAAAGCGAAAAGGAAAAAGATTCAAACGAGGAAACAAAGGAAAGTGCTAATGGCTTTTGGGGAATAGCCTTTTCTTAAATAATCTTTTCTTGAAAAATGCTTCTTTATAAATGGTTTTGAAAATAGTTTCAGAAGGTTTTTAAAACTTTTGCCCAGTCTGGTAACCTTCTGCTCTGATACCAAATGTAACACCCCACCTCCGCTAGGGTCACTCACAAAGGGAATGCCCTAGTTTTGGAGGGGTATTATCTAGTAAACAGGCACAGAGATAACACAAGACAGAACATAGATAAAATAGAGTATATAAAGCAGCGGATATAAACTTTAAAACCAAATCTCATTACTGAAAAATAGGGTCAAAACCTCTTACATCAAAATGCCAAGTCATTATTTCATTACATCAAGTTCTAAAGAAGCAAAGTACTTAAAACAACATAAGTAAAATATTATTCCCCAAAAAGTGCATGAGGGCAGCCATAGCATAACTCAAGACCAAACTGTACATGAGCTGTCAGAAAGCAAGCAAAGTCCAAGCTAAGAGCTAGAGTTTCCTCCCTGAGAACCTGGGGGGGGGGGGGAACGAAAGACAAAGAGGCGAAAGAAAAAGGGTCAGTCAAAAAGACTGGTAAGCCCTAGTGACTATCAGCATAGAAACTAGTAAAGTTAACAAGACATTAATAAACTGGAATTAAACATAGGAATGATGATAAGTCTGACATGATAACTAAGCTAACAAGATAACTCAAGTCTAACATTGCATATTCAAGGTTCGCCATACCAACTATACTGGTATACTAATCCCGTGTCAACTATAAATCAAGAAATAATCCCTTGGCCCAATATCGTGAAGTGACCCAATTCGGGGTCCGACGGTATGATCTAATCGATCGGCTCCCTACAAGTCTAGCTCGTCGTGTGTCTGTGTCATACGGCCCTATCACGAATGTAGTCACCTGTGCTAGGTCCACCATAGGGTGTATCAAGCCCTAGGGTGCCAACCACCGACACGAATCAAGAATGCACAGATAATCCTACTGATGCCCAATACCTGCTTTTTCAACTCCGGCCTAAGTGCACTACCCTAGTCCGCCTGAACCTACAATGGCGCACCAACTCAGCCGTCGTTCTGATCGCTTACAATCAGCCCAGCAATCGTGCCCCACCATGCCTAGTCCCAGGGTACCGTGATACATCTAGTGGGTTACTGCTGAAAAGGACCGCATAACTAGGGTTTCGTTCAGCAGGTTAAGTTGTCATTTAAAATCGAGACTTAACCCCATCTACGTGTCATGTCAAATTGACTAAGTGTGTCGTTCTAGTTCAAGACTTAGTCCTACGAATCATGTGTCAGGTTGGTTAAGTGTGTTCAAGCGGTTCATGACTTAACCCTATCAAATCAACGTGTCAAATTGGTTAAGTATATTCAAGTGGTCCATGACTTAACCCTATCCAGTGGCATTAATTTACTTAATGCACCCCTAACCTCTCACATTAGACTTGGTTATGGTTACTGGATGTGCCGGGCGGGTCCGAGCAGTTTTACACCATAACCTAGTCTAACCTCGGGTTTCTAGTGCGATATGACCAACTACTCACATTGGGTCCTATTGTTTGCAGTTACTGGATTCGCCGGGCGGTTCCGGGCAGATTTATACTGCAAACTCAACCCAACCTCGAGTTGGCCACGTTCAAGTTATCTAAGTGTCATGTCCCAAATTCATATTTTCAAGTATAATTTCATGTCAAGTTCATGTTCCTATCCAAGCTCAAGTTATAACGATATTCATGTTTTCAAGTTCATACTAAATTCAGGTTTTCCTAAACTACCCAAATCGCATCCCCAATGCTCGTGAATTTGAATCAAGGCAATATATGTAACTAGGGAATAACATAACAAGGATGGGTATAAAGTGGCAAAGGTGATTTCAAGACAAGCATGGTGTAACTTGAGATATGATCATAACATCACTGGCTTATGAAATAGGGTGATAAACATAGCTATAAATGACATAAGATGATAATCCTAAACTTGTGACTAGCAATAGTTTCAACATCACAGGCATGTTAAAATAATGATAGGGTTTAGGTTATGACATGAATAGGCCCCTAAATCAAGTTCTTATCAGTATTCCACAAATCAAGGTTCAATATGAACGGTACTAGGTTCAAGGTGAATAGATCTAGGGTGAACAAGAGTAGATCTAAAATAATAGATCAAAAAGGAATAGTCATAGATCAAAGATATACATGAGTAGGTCTCAAGTGGTTATCATGTTTATGTTCAACTTCAATTTACACATGTCCAAATTAAGTTTAGAGTTTAGATCTAAGAGTAACCGGGGCTTACAGATCGTGGTTTTTGAGAACTAAGAACAGAAATTGTTGTAGGATCGTTGCAGAAGCTTTATTCTCTAGTTTGAATTGAGTTGCTTAGGTTGATGTTGATTAGCTTCTAGTTTTGATTCCAGCAGAGTAGCGACGCCATTTATATTTTTATTTAGAACAGAGGCAGAGTAGAAGCAGAATAGAATTGTGTGTAGAGAAGGCTAGGTTTGGGGCTGTTTAAATAGGTTTAGGCAGATGAATCTGGATAGAAATCGGACTAGAAACATCAGAACGAACACTGGCCCAAAAATGGGCTCGGGGACCAGGTCGACACCCAGGTCGACTGCCCAGTCGACCTGGTCTTGGGGGGGGGGGGGTCGACTGCCTAGTCGACTCCCCAGTCGACCTGGGTCTGGGCGGGAAATTTCCCGCCCAGTCTGTTCTGCGTTTGAAATTCGAATTTTGAATTCAAATTCGAGCTGTTTTGAACTCTGAATATTTCTGAAACTTTGGAGGGCCATAACTTGGTCATACGGACTCCGATTCTCACAAACTCGGACTCGTTTTCAAGCAGAATTTCGAGATGAACGCAATGGCGCAACCCGTTTTCCCTGATTCTTATTTTATATTTTAATTCTGCCTAGATTTATGGTTATAAAACGTTATCAAAATACGGGTTGTTACAGGTGCGGAAACCGAGGCGAGGGAGGAAGAGCGAGGAGAGGTCGGAGTTGCTGGAGGACAGGCGGCGGCCTGGGGGAGCCTTGCCAGAGGCGGTGGCGCACGAGATCCAGGAGGCGACGACTTTTGCATTTTTTTTAATCTCGAATGAAACACTGAATTGGGGGAGTAAGGTATCGGGGGGCCTTGTGTAGAGAGGTTTTTTTTCTTGATTATTTAATTTTAAAAAGCAACATTTAATTTTGAACTCGAAATCGAACCCACCGACTGTCGTCCATAACTAATTACCCCCATTCCGAACACAATGGGATATGTATCATAAGCTGATTCGATCGTTTTGATCAGTTTTCGTCAAAATCAAAATATAACTCTATATATTGAATTTGAACGCACATTTCAATTTACCAGGGCCACATACTCACTCTAAAAATTCCCAAAAAATATTTTCTAGCCTCGTATTGACGATACGGTCCTAACAAAACTAATTTCATCGAATTCTGAGACCGTTTGAAAAATGACCAATTTCAGGTCGATCGAAATTGACTAAAACTAGTCAAACGCGTTTTCCTTTGCCACGCTCACATATTGATTCGAAAAATTATGAAAATTGGAATCTAGCAATAACTTGACTTACCGGATCCAACAAAAGTGGTTTCGTCGAAATCCGAGGTCGTTTGCAAAATAGCTATTTTTAAGGGCCGAAATTTCATAGCGACTATTCTGAAATTTCAACTGGACATATCTTTTGATTCCCGCTATGAAATTCCGATTTTTCAGATTCGTTGGAAAGATATTCTCAAATAGATTCTAATATTTTTGGTTTCACCAAAATCCGGTTTATTTTGCACCCGGTACATTCAATTGAAGTTTGAAATCGAATTATCGAACTACCGCGCCATTTTCAATTCCTTTTATAATTTAAAATAAATATTTATATTCTAACGATGATCTATATAAATATATACGTTCTAATTCTATTCAAAATAAATTTTTCGTCATTATTATTTAAAATAATTCATTTTAAATATTCAAAATTCACTAAAATTGCCAAAATAAAAATTTTAAACTGGCCCAGATTTCTGGGTTGTTACAATCTCCCCCACTTAAAACTTTTCGTCCCCGAAAAGCAACAAAGTCGAAAGTGGTTTGATTAATCAACTCTACGTTCATTATTTCTTTATGGCTTAAGTTCTTCAAATTTTCAGTTTCTAAGAACTTTTCAAAAATTTGGCTAACACCCTAAATTTTCGAAAAATTTCGCCATAACCTCCCCTGCACTGGGAGCACCGAGAAAATCCCGAAATTGCCATACAGGCCCTCAGATCTCTAAAAGAAAAAGAAAAAGCCAAGCGGCTAGCCAATCGGCTCATAAAATCATCATCATCCAAACAAAACAGTAAATTATGGTAAACATGTACCTATTTATCGGGCAAACAATTTTATTCTTCTGCTCTAGCCTCTTTGCAATGACCTGTTCAATGTAAGTACACGTATATGAATGCATTTGCAACTAATTTTCAATACAGTTTATTTTTCGGTTCAATTAGACCAAATGGTTCAAAATATCAAACAAATAAACAAACAACACAATCATCAATCAATTAGTGGATTAACGTTTCAAATTCATAATTTTACTACATATACAGAAAATCATGTTTTTGATGCCAAATCACAACAATAAATCTATCTAGTTTTGGTTCTCACACCAGCCTAATGGAAATATATAGATATCACACTTTCGAAACTCAAATATAAATTCTGATGATGTACGTACTATATAGCGATCATCAGAACCATCCCCGGGCGACTAGAATGTGATTCTATATCTATCCAGTATATTAAAACTTCGAATATACGTTCATGACGCGTATATGCAAAATCTTTATATAGTGAATCGTCCAAATCTAATACAACTAAAATATTCAAATACGTATACTTGATTTTAATTTTCAAAACAAAATTGTTTTCATTTGAAAAATATACTCTTCACACTCGTTCTAGGATACTACTGATCCTATCTCTAACGAGTCATTCTAATTGGATATTACTAATCCAATATCTGATGAATTCTTTCGTTTGGTTCTAATGTGTCTTGCTCTCTAGCTCTGTAAACCAGAGCTCTGATACCAACTGTGATGACCCGTAACTTCCCCGGTAAGGAAAGAGCGGATACTTTGAGAACAAACCATAACAGAACGCAGACAGAAGAACATTTCATTGCTTATTACAACAATTCCATCAGAATACAAGAATATATAGAGCATGAATAAATATTACACAGAAAATATCAGAGATTTAATATTACATTTAAAACATTGCAGCGGAAATAATACAAAACACAACTAGAAGAGATATACGGATACAGAGCTTTCCGGATATCGTTCCAGCTGTAAATCAGGATCCTGTGAATATAAATCTGCAAAACCAAAACTACTAGCTGCCCGTGTGGAAATAGGGGCACCCAGAGTTTAGGTTAAAACAATAAACTCCAGGTCAGTCATGTGACTGGTGTGAGAACTAAAACAGTTATTAATCTTTGTTTTTAAAGTTAGGTAAATCAAGGGACCACGCCGTATAACATGGAACGGGTTTCCTCCCAAGAATACCAGTGCATAAAAAAAACAGCGCAATGCTAAATAAAGAGCAATGAAGCTATTATAAGACCCAGATCCCATCACACAATGCAACGCAAGCCGGAGGATAGGGTTTTCCCTTATAATAGCCAAATATGCTTGATACGCGAAATTTCATCTTATATTATTACTATAAGTGAAGAAAACAACTTCAAATATAAATATATCAATCATAGACGGCATGAGTACCATATATCATGTCACCGATACTAGGCTTTACAATCAAAACCGCAAAATGTCATATTTGGAAATTGGATTTCCATCATGGTGGCTCCTGATTCGAAAGATCGATCGCGTAGTGCCATCTACCACGACTTACGTCTCAGCGAGAGAAAACACCGTAATGCACATCCGCACTTTTGGGAAATCGAGTATCACCGCGGCTTACGTCTCGGCGAGAGAAAACACCGCTTACCCTATCCCTCTGAGCACTAAGCTCAATCTCGGTTGACCAAATCCACGACACCACGAAGGTGCCCATCCTCTAAAAAGCATACTGATCAAACCATCAGTTTACCACCATACCGGGGTGTGAGGCTCGCGAATCAACGCTATACACAAAGCCGTGCTATATTAAAGCTGCGCTTTGATCATCATCCACCAAACTTTGCTTTTCAACAAAAGTCTGGATCACTGCATCTCAGCATGCCACACTATCAATCCATATCGTACCACTGATTTCTGCCAATATATAACCTCTGAGCTCGTATGTCTCAGAGAAGGGCGTTAAGCAAGAGAATAAATTCTTCGCTGCCAAATAGATATATATTTAGCAGAGATCAACGAATACAATATAAAGGAAAACAATGTCAGACACACCATCCATTTACAAGTCCGTTCTAGGTCTGAACGAAACCGGAGGCACTTTCCTCGCATATCCGTCGACCTCCTAGCACGTTCGGACGGCTACTACTTTAGCCCCCTTCGAGGTAGCTACTCCCATCGTGAGCATCAGTAGCACCCATCCATTCGTTGTGAAGATCGTCGGTCTTGTACCGTCTTCAATCTCTTCGACTCGTCGTCGAATCAGTTATTCAGAATGGGTTATACTCGGACTTTCTGAATAACTCGCGTATCTTAATCAACAAGTGCTATAAAACACAATATACGCCTCATTCTAATTCAGAATATTCTTTTATTCAGATATTCACACTCCTAGGGAAATATTCCCATTAATTTTATCAAAGATAAATTCTTTTAAATTTATTCTTTAATCTTCCTTTGGATGTCATTTCAAACCATATTATAGTTTTCCAAACTAGTCGGGATTAGCGAACCACACCGAAGTAATTATTTATTTTATTTCCCAATCCTAACCTATTCATCCCATGGAGCAAAACTGTTATTACCCCATAACTAACACCACAGTTTATCGGTAAATTTAATTACCATTTCACGTTCAAATCTAATTAAAGATTTAACTATCGCTAGGAGTAAAACTGGAGATACTCCCCTTTCGATCATTTCCCAATTTTGATAATTTAAATTATCAATCCATATTTCAATCTAATTAAAGATTCATTAAAACTCCTTTTACTGGGTTAAAGAACTAATGTCATTTAAAACACAGTCCACGATAAACCCAAATCATATTCTATTTCAATTCCAATTAAATATATTAGAAATTCTGGTTATGTAAAACCCATTTCAAATTCAATTTATTTGTTTCAAAAATAAATTGATTTTTATTCTAGTCCAAAACTAGTTCATTTCGATAAAAATCTATTTTTATATTTTCAAATATGGAGTTTTTCATCCCAGTTTTTCCCAAATCATTTCTTACGATTTTACACAAATTATAGATAATTTTAATTATTTTATCAAGGCCCGTACAGTCGATTTCCACCTACGGCCATCGAACTGCACTTACAGCAATCTTTTCCAAATTTGATTTGGACATAATTCCAAATCCAACCGTTAGATTTCAAATTTCTAATACTCATTGGAAAGCTCTTTTCGATACGAACCCAACGGTTCCGGTTTGAGGAGAATCCGACGGTCAGATCTCTCGTAAGGTCCGTTCGAAGTCAATGGTCGAAATTCGCGAACTGCCGCGGCGCGGCGCGCTCTATTCAGGCCATTATATTATATATATATAATATATATTTCATCAATTTCTATTTAAAACAAATTTTATAAATAGTTTTAAATTCGTTTCAAAAACAATTTCAACTTCCTTTTCAATTCAAATCAATTTCAATTCGATTTCAATTCAATTCTATTCGAATTCAATTTCAATTCTATTCTATTCGAATTCAATTTCAATTCTATTCTATTCGAATTCATTTTCTATTCAATTCAATTCGAATTCATTTTCTATTCAATTCAATTCAAATTCATTTTTCTATTCAATTCAATTCAAATTCATTTTTCTATTCAATTCAATTCAAATTCATTTTTCTATTCAATTCAATTCCAATTCATTTTCCTATTCAATTCATTTCAAATCCATTTTCTATTCTATTCATTTCAAATCCGTTTTCTATTCTATTCATTTCAAATCCGTTTTCTATTCTATTCATATCAAATCCATTTTCTATTCAATTCGAATTTATTTTCAATTCTATTCAATTCAAATTCATTTTAAAAACGAATATAATCGATATCAATATCGTTCGCGTCAAAATAGCGCATCTCTAATCAACACGGCTTTATATTATTCAATAACTTCGTTATTTTATTCAACAAATGAATATTCATTCTATTCAACACATAAATCTATATTTCTTTCACCACATGACTAATCTCAACAAATGAGTACTGTCAACACGTTAATCTTTATTTTAAAATATTCTTTATTTTCCCAATTGGAATGATGCCCAATCAATTACCATATAATGTTAATTATATGGATTCCATACAACACATGTATATAATAGCAACCATAAATAATCAACCATCATCCAAAGTGCACCACACAACTGCATAAGCATTAAATATATATAATCAACGCTTACACAGTTTGTCGACCAATCGATCGACATACAATTTAAATAATTGGGATTAGTGTACGCCAAATATCATCCCAACACCCGTGTGGGGTTTCAAACAATCAAACACAGATTTTATTTGTGCAGTTGGGCGATGTGTAAAATTTATCGTCCCAATCAATATCAGTCAAATATGTGTATATAAACAAACCGTCCGATTTGTTTATAAATGTTTATTTCATATACACGTTAAAAAATATATTTTTAACTATATAAATATTTTATTTCATTCCACAACACACATTCAATTTTTCACATCAAAATCAAACAAACAAGCATACAAGCCGTCCATGGTCTGTGGACGACGGGTGTCGGGTGCTGCTAAGCACCGTCTGCATCCTAGTATATATATTAACTAGAAATTTAAAATAAAAGTGAGGAGTTCTCACCGACTAGCTAAACCAAACACCACAGCTCTTCATTTGTAGAAAATCTTCATCGTGCTTCCAACGCAGTCTGTTTCATGAAGTTTACATTAAAATCACATTTTTATAACTTCGCTATATATAAAAATCACATTTTTATACCTCTACTATATAGATAAAAATTCTATTTTTATATCGCTAATATATAGATAAAAATTCTACTTTTATATTGCTAGTAATATAATAAAAATTATATTTTCATTCTTTCTATGATATAAAGATCGAAATTTTATTATCTATATAATATAAAAATCATATTTTTATCACGCTAACTTCATAATAAAAATTATATTTTTAACTTCATACATGCATAATAAAAATCCAATTTTTGTTCTAAAATCATTACTATAAAAATTCTATCTTTACATCTCTAAAAATTCTATTTTTACATAAAAGAAAAATCTAATATTTTCGCTAACCAAAATCTATTCTTTTCACTTTAAAAAAAATCACATCTTCAAACAAATGAAAATCTCGTCTTTAACCAATTAAAAATCTCGCCTTTTTATATTTAAAAATAAAAACTTTTTTCATATAAATATAAAGTTTATATAAATATAAACTTTCTTTATTTAAAAATCAAATCTTTATGATATTAAAAATCATAACTTTATAAATCTAAAAATGATAACTTTATTATGCCATCCTATATATAAAAATTAAAGTTTTCTCCCCATTACCTCACTGTCGATCGCTCCTTGGGCTCGGATGGGCGGCCTTGACTGCCGGAGGCGAAGCGCAGGTCGGCGATGGCGGCTACAGTGGTGTCGACGCCGCCTTCAAATGTTTTGGGGTTTTTTTTTCACGAATGGGGGTCCACATTCGAAGTTGGGCTGAGGGGAGGGCGGCTGGACGTCAGAGGGAAGTCGGGGTGGCACCCCAAAGAGGCGGAGGCGGTTTAACGGTGGTTTGGGGGGGGGGGGGTTTCCTCGATCGCGAGGCTATAGGGTTTTGGGGGGGTGCGGAAACCAAGGCGAGGGAGGAAGAGCGAGGAGAGGTCGGAGTTGTTGGAGGAGAGGCGGCGGCCTGGGGGAGCCTTGCCAGAGGCGGCGGCGCACGAGATCCTGGAGGTGACGACTTTTGCATTTTTTTTAATCTCGAATGAAACACTGAATTGGGGGAGAAAGGTATGGGGGGCCTTGTGTAGAGAGGTTTTTTTTTTCTTAAATATTTAATTTTAAAAAGCAACATTCAATTTTGAACTCGAAATCGAACCCACCGACTGTCGTCCATAACTAATTACCCCCATTCCGAACTCAATGGGATATGTATCGTAAGCTGATTCGATCGTTTTGATCAGTTTTCGTCAAAATCAAAATATAACTCTATATATTGAATTTGAACGCATATTTCAGTTTACCAGGGCCACATTCTCACTCTAAAAATTCCCGAAAAATATTTTTTAGCCTCGTATTGACGATACGGTCCTAACAAAACTAATTTCATCGAATTTTGAGACCATTTGAAAATGACCAATTTCAGGTCGATCGAAATTGACTGAAACTGGTCAAACGCGTTTTCCTTTTCCATGCTCACATATTGATTCGAAAAATTATGAAAATTGGAATCTAGCAATAACTTGACTTCCCGGATCCAACAAAAGTGGTTTCGTCGAAATTCGAGGTCGTTTGCAAAATGGCTATTTTAAAGGGCCGAAATTCCATAGCGACTATTCTGAAATTTCAACTGGACATATCTTTTGATTCCCGTTATGAAATTCCAATTTTTCGGATTCGTTGGAAAGATATTCTCAAATAGATTCTAATATTTTTGGTTTCGCCAAAATCCGGTTTATTTTGCACTCGGTACATTCAATTGAAGTTTGAAATCGAATTATCGAACTACCGCGCCATTTTCAATTCCTTTTATAATTTAAAATAAATATTTATATTCTAACGACGATCTATATAAATATATACGTTCTAATTCTATTCAAAATAATTTTTTTGTCGTTATTATTTAAAATAATTCATTTTAAATATTCAAAATTCACTAAAATTGCCAAAATAAAAATTTTAAACTGGCCCAGATTTCCGGGTTGTTACAAAAGAAAAGGGAAGGATCATGTGAAATCGCATTTTTGGGGAGGTAATTTGTAGCAGGTTAATACGTGAGAGGAGAAGAAAGAATAGAGGGAAGGAGAAGATGGGTTGGTGCAGGAATTTACAGGCTTCGAGCCTTATAAGAAAAAAGAACCAGCATGGTTCGAAACTTTTAAATGGAAAGAAGAAATAAGGGTAGCAGGTGGGAGGAAAGAGGGACGTGAGGAAGGAATATCTGGGCTTTGGGCTTACGTATTTATTAAAAAAAATCAATTGGGTAGAATTTGGCCTAATTTTATAAAAAAAATAGGGAATTGAAATGGGAGAAAAGTTAGGAAGGTAGTTTGCGGGTTGGCATTCACCGTGGAGGGAATGAAACGTAAACAGATAGGTGGGCTGAGGATGTTGGGCTGTGGAGAAATATAAAGCGTAAGGCCCAATAATTTAATATATATTTAAATCTAATTTAAATAACATAAACTTTTTAACCTAATAACGTGTGCATATGTTGCCAAAATTTGGCGTCGTTGGTCATTTTGGAATCGCAGCGGCGGAGGTTGCACGATGAAGCTAGTTTAGTCGACATTGGAAGCAGCTGGGAGTTTTGATAAAATTAAATGTATGTTTATTATTAAAAATGAATCGATTTAATGCAGAATAAATTCAAGGTGAGTTTAACTCACTCAGTTGTCCCACTTATATTTTATATAAATCGGGTTTATTTTTTGTGTGTTACATTTGCTAGTGGTTGGGTGATTTGATGATTGTTTGAATATATGCTAAATATTTTTATATAATTGATTTAAATTAAACATTCGTTTAATTTAATCGAAACCATTCGTTATTTTTAATGATTATTTCTAAACAATGTAACGTACCTTGTTGGTTACGTTTATACTAATATAAACGTATTAAATTCAAATTGGATGCTTGAATTTTTATTATTTGTCGACTGTTATTAGTTGAATTAATTATTCAAGTTTATTATAAATTATCGTATTAAACGGATTGTTTGATTTGACGTAACCTATTTGGATGTAAGGAAAAACAGGTTGGAGGGATCCAACTAGATTCCTCAAATTTATTGTTTAATTTTATATTATCATTATATGAACTATTTAATGAATATGATGGGATAATTGAGTTAATTATTGATTGTTGAATCCAAATTCAACATTTGTTTTGATATTAACCAATGGTTAATATTAGTTGAGAAATGAATAGCAGATGGCCTAAAATATACATCGTTTTTATAAGATTGATTTACCATTAGGTAAATCGATAGCTACAAAGTTATAAAATTTATTTTATAACTAAATATAGATTATGAAATATATTAGTTTGAATGGAAGTTTATAAAACAGAAATAAATGTTAATTATTAAATTTATAAGTAATTATTGAATGGTTTTATAAAGAAAATTCATATATTAACAAGTTTAGAAACAAGTGGGAGAAATCTACCTAAGTAAAATTAATTGGTTTAAGAGAAAGTTAGATGGGGTTATTTAATTTAATTATAGTATTAATTAATTTAAAGAAGAAGCTAATGAGAATTGATTAGCAATTAATAATGTTTTTGCGTTGACTAAGTCAATAGTTTTGTAACGACCCGGATTTTTAGTCAATTAATATTGAACATTTAAATTTGTTGTAAATGTTGAATTAGAAATATAAATCAATTTTATATCGAATTTATCGATTAATAATCGAGATACGATTTAATCGTATATACAGAATTATCATAATACGAAAATCGATGAATAATTGAATTCGAAGTTAAAACTGAATCAAAACGATTCAGATGATCAATATCAATTTTATTTGAGTTAGAATGATGATAATAATTTATTATCGGTGAATTAGATTGTTTTAAATTTAAATTATATTTTTGTTGATGTCGAATGGTAACGTCGGATGGACTAGAAATATTCCCTGTATCTCTGTAGCATGTGAGAACTCGCACCGCATGTCAAGTGCTCGCCATAATCCCCCTATTAACCTTCTGTCTATACAACATGTGCCTTTTAATCCCGTCTAGACTTCCTTGTTTTCCTTTCTACTTAAAATTGCAGGTAACTTCACTCCAGTCGACTTCGCAATCACCAGTGATGAGCATGGTTCATGCCCTCCCCCACCTTAATTATTCCAAGAACCTGCGACATTTTGGAAGGACCATATTGTTGGTTTCTTTTAGGATAGTAAGCCAACGGAAGTAGAAATGAACAATGTGTGTCACACATCATGGAGATTACATGGAACCATGCGCTTAACCTATGTTGATGGCCTCTATTACAAAGTTTTCTTTACTATGGAATGACTTAGAGCCTTGGAAGGTCCGATAGTAATTATTGATGGAAGGCCTTTCCTTGTGACGACATAGAGCAAGTCGGTGGATATGGTAAAATAGCAAGTTCTTTCCATCCTTGTTTTGGACACAATTCACATACGTTCCTTCAGTCCTACAACAACTTCTTGGACTGAACTGGTTGGCCTGCCATATTGGGAAACTGAAATGCTTTGATGCGGACACAATAGCAAGGAAGAACTTAACTTATGCTAGAGCCTTGATAGAGATTACTCCAGAAAAGCAGTTACTTACATAGATCAAAGTAAGACTCGAAGACCAAGCATATTTAGTTGAGGTGAAATACAAATGGAAACCTGACATTTGCACTGCGTGCGAGTCTTTTAGTCATACAGCCGAGTCTTGTTGTGTCTCTGTTGGTTCCTTGCCCCTTCCAAAAGCCCCTCTTCCACATTCTCCTGCCCGGGTTTGGGTTCGAAAGGAAAGAATTGAAGTTCCTGCTAATGTACCGACTATGGAAGATACTGCTACTGGTAGGAAGGAAGTACATGTGGAGGATGTTCTTTTGCCTGATGTTCCTCATGTTCCTGATATCTCTTGGAATGAGCTTGAGACTGCATGGGTGCATACCCGCTGTAGAATGTATTGCGATACTAATGATATCTTATTTGTTTTTATTGGAGATGAAGTGGTTGAGTGTAGCTGTCTCTTCTACAAGCCAAAAGGCAAGAAATTGGTTATGTAGAATGAGGGTGCAATTGGTGAAAATAACTCTGAGATCATGCAGGACTCTTCTTAGGAACACTTTACTCGCTCCTTTCAATGTGGATGATTTGGCCTTCGGCTTCTGGTCATACACGCGTAGTATGACACCCTACACTGGTACCTTTTATGAGGATGACTCAGATGACGAGTAGTGTAGTTTGCCTAGTGCTTAGCTTTTGTACTCTGTCTATGTAGTTATCTTATCTATATTGTTGTATTGATAGTGACTGGACACTTCAAACGAGACATGTTACTCTGTGCATGTGCAGAGTACCAGTGCTTTTCTCGTTAATAATAGCGATACGCCCATTATAAAAACGGCTGCCTTGCCAAAAAAAATCATAATTAAGACTTAATAATTAATAATACTATTTAATAATTAGCAAGTAATATATAATATTTTATAATTATTAATTAAAGCTTACTGTTATATAATTAATTATTAATAATTATATGATAATCAAGACTAATATTTGATAATTAATGATTATGTATTTAGTAATTGATTTTAAATAATTATATATAATGATGACTAGTAAAAAAACATTTTATTACAAACTTAATTTATAGTGGTTAAGAAGAAATCAAATTGTACAAAACTCAGATTACGTTTTTGTCTTTTACAAAAATTCTAAAGTACAAAAGTTCAGATTACTTTTTCAGGTCAATAATTCAAATGATTACCAAATTCAATTCTCGTGCAAAATAATGTAAGCGGACTATAGAAATTAAAATGGCGGGATCTTAGAAAATTTCGCGTTCGCTTCATTTTTATATTTCGTGATCGCTTCACTCTCTCTTATCCCCAAACATCAGAACCCTAAAATAACTTACTCGATGTCATATACTCTTTAATTCCCAAATTAGGGCTTCTCTTTTCTTCACGCATCAAAGCTCGATGCCTTACCGACTACTCACATTTGAGTCTCCAGCGACATTAGCAGCTTATGTGGGTGCGACATCAAGGCAGAATCGAGCAATGGCTCAACACGAGACATGCCAAATCATCAGAAATCGATAGCTTTTGCGATTTTGATTTAGTAATTGACTGTCTAATAATATCAGGTTCAATCTGGATTTCCTCTCGATTGATGTTCATATTACAAGCCAATTTTTTTGTTTTATGAGATTTTCTTTGGCGAAAAGTAAAAGTTGTGTCAAGTGTTAATTTTTTTAGATGTCCGCGGACTTGTGTAGCTAGACTGTTTTTTGGCATACCACTTTGATTTTGTAGAAATACCATATAGCTATGAGTGCAATGGTTACAAAGTATCTAAGCATATCCAAGGCTCAATTTCTTAAGAAGTACTCATAGCCATTATTTAGTGTTTATAGGCAACGCTGGCTTCAACCTCATCTGAAAGTAATTTGGAGGAGTGGAAGGTGAATGGAAGTCTATGTGATAATGATAATGAGATAGCTCATCTTAGGAGCCAAATTTTACATCTGAAAGGATTATAGATATGATAATTATTAATAAAATCTCCATAGAGTGTTTGTAATTAGTTTATTTTTGAATGCTTTTTTTTACTTTGTTTGTAGGCACTTGCAAATTTTGAGATTATAAAGTAAAGAAAGATGTTAGAGAACGAGGCCAATCAAAAGGAGAAAATCAAGGAAGAGATAGCAGAATTGCAAAGTCAGTTATTGAAATGAGTTTAGAAGCCGATGAAGTATCATTAGGGGGGCTACGCTATTATTTTCAATTAACTACTGGATGTTATGCGTTTTATGTTAATTATTGCTTGATTAAGTCAGCATTTGCTGAAGTTTTAGTCATCACTTGAAATTCTTATTACATTGAGTATTATTTTATATTTTTGTTTATTTATATATGCTGGTTTTACCATGTAGACTAGGAGAAGTCTTGATGGAAATGGATCTGGAAAAAGATTAACTGGGCTAGACTCTCTTGTATACCAAGCTAGGCAGTTACATTTTCGCGATTCTGGATCTGGAACAAAGGCTTTGAGCAAGGTTTAAAAAAATAAAATAAATTTTTTAGTAATTTTATTGTAAGGACATGTATTTTCCTCTATATTTACGTTTTATTTATTTTTTATTTTCTTTGGCAGTGGATTTGCAAAAGATATTGTCGTTGCTACAGTTGGATGAATCGATGTCTGTATCCATGCTGTAAAAGTGGTTGCAAATCCGGCAGTTGAGGCTAAAATCTCCATGTGCTAAATGATATAATATTTAACCTATATTTCCTATTTTACCAATGCACAATGGAACATACGCATTTTTTATTGATCAATTTGAGCTAGCACATCTCATACATTAAATATGGGACATATTTTGGAAAGATTTCTGAAAAAGCTTATTCCCATTTTAGATCCGGGTCTTAAGTAATTGTAAAAATAAGTCAAGTTAAGACTCGGAAAATACCACAAGAACATTTACGAAATTACATTATGTTGATTTCACTTTGTTTACCTCGATGCCATTAGATTCCATGCCATTATCGACTGCTTTCACCTGCATCTCCAGCGACATTATGAGAATAGTATTATTCTTGTGATCCACAAGGAAGGTACTATAATATGGAAAATTACAATATGAGAATTGTATTATTCTTTGTTCTTTCAATTTCATTGACTTCAAACACACTAACCTAAGATTAAGTGAATGGAATGCTTAAGGCAAGCAAGTAACACGACTTAGATTCGTGAGTTTTTATCCTGACTAATATCCTTAATATGGATTAATTTTCTTTAAAATTAAAATTACTAAAAAATTACTTGCATGATATAGTTAAAAAAATATTCAATAAGAATGTACAAAGAAAAGGAAAATATATTTGTATCTTTCACAAGTTTTAAATTTTTTTTTTCACTTAAAAAGAAAGTTTCTCTCTCTTGCAGCCGTGGAATTCATTTTTGAATATAACAGGTAGATTAAATTGCATGATCATGTTTTGATTATAACAAGTATTGACACATTTTTTCATGCATCGACCATGTTACTTTTACTTTTAACTGCAGCTTCCATCGTCTTCTCAACATTCAGAACGTCATTGTGTTGGCAATGAAGATGGCTTCCATTAGCTAAAAAAATGTGGTGAAGATGCGCATAGAGCTTTGAAGCACAAATGACAAAGCTGATGACAATGCTTAGGGGCACTGATAGAGTATCGCGTTCATCTTCACCTTCGGTTTCACATTCCCTTGTGCTTTCGTCGTCAACGTCTTCGTAGATTGGTTGGGTATGTTAAGACTTATTTTGATGCAAATATAATGTTATGTGGTTTTAGTATCTTTTAGATAGTAAGTATATATATATATATATAGGATAATGTTAGCACCAGTTAAACAGTTTTGTTGTTCGTAATTCGACTTAGTGTATAAATTGATGAAGGATCATGGATGTTTTTTATATGTGATTTTGAATGTTCTTTTCAGTTAGAAATTAATATTATTAGTAATATATATATATATATATATAACTATATATATAACTATAACTATACCTATATATATACACATACATATATTGGCATATCAGAAGGGGATTAGCGATGGATTTTCAGTTAGATTAAATATTTACATGAACTAATATCTGTCGCTAATGCTTTACAAGATTATAAGGGACTACTGGAAAATTATTTGCAAAAATATTTTTAAATAAAATATACATTGTCGCAATTCCCTTGCTATTTAGCAGGGCTTTACCGAGGGTTATTTATAAATATTGTTTTTTAAAAAAAAGTATCCCTCGCTGAAACATTGGTAAATAATTTTTAAATCAATTCAAAATTAAATTTTTATATTGAGAAAAATAACGGAAAATGGTCGGAGAATGCACACTAAAATCCATCGCAAAAGATTGACATAGATACCATCTTGAAATTTACCGACCACTTGGATCCACCGATAATCCGTCGCAAGACCTATATTGCGATGAAATACCAACGGATTACGTCGCTTCAAAATCAACCTTTTCTTGTAGTGATATATATATATGTATATATACATATATATATATATACGTACATATATATATACATATATATATACACACATACGCATATATTCACATATGCATGTATTATGTATAATTTTCCTTGTATGTACATTTATACATATTTTCCCCTTAGAATATGTATTTCTTTAATCGTCCCACTAGAATAAAATTATGGTGCCAGCAGGACTCGAATTCTCACCACTCACCTTGGAGAGACTTGCCCCTACCAACTGGACTATGTAAGTTTTTGTTAACAGAACTAAAAGGAATGGTGGTCATATTTCTATTTAGTGTTCTTCTTATACCTTCTTTTCATGTTTGTTGTAATATTTCATTTAAAGATATCAAAATTTCCTGTATCAACTTTACTAAAGTTGACATAGCTCTTATAATATTTGATTGCATCTGGGTTGTTTAAATGAAAGCCTTTGGTGGTCTTGGTCAGCCTCAAAGTGTTTGGTGTGCTTGAGGAAGCCATTGTAGAGTTTTTGTGAAGAGTATAGGATAACGAAGATAAATTGAATTTTGAATTAAAGGTGGAAAGTGATGATAAAAATAGATAGTTGGAGAATATAAGGACATGTTCACTAGTCTAGAGGCACCTTTTCAGAACATTGGGTTTGGTGAAAAGGTAGAGGGAAACTCAAAAGTTTGAAATTCAAATTTTGAATTCCAAATTTTTGTATGTATGTCAACATATAGGAATATGTATGTCAACATGTCTTCTGAAATTTCAAAAAACCATTTAATTTTGACTTTTTGATTTATTTATATCTTACTTAATTATTTTATATGATAATATTTATTATAATAATGTTTTATATTATTTTTTAATAATTATTCTAAAATTCAAAATTAAATATTGAATCTAAAATTCAAATTTTCAAATAAAGTAATCAAACAAGCAACCATTCAAATGACTTAACCAAAAAATAATTATTATAAAGGCGTACCAATTTTCAGATCCGTCCTTTAATTTCTTCTGATTCGTAAATTGCTATGAAGCACATATTCGAATTGTTCGATTCTTACTCTTTATCACTGGAGGATGAATCAGAGTCATCTAGAATTGTTGCATAAGCTCTTTTTCCCTTCTAAGATAAATTATCATTTGAAGGTTAATTTTTTCTCTAGATATGGACATAATCTTTTTAGAGGCATGGTTCATCATAGTTAAAACATCTGACATTATTCGGAACCTCATTATTTTTCATAGAATTTCTTTGCTCACTCCTCTTGAAATTATTCCTTTTTCGATATTTCAAGAATCTAAAATTCCTAGTTATTAATGTTATCCCTTTGTCATCATCGCTGTTTGAGTCAGAATCATTGGTTGTAGCATTAAATACTATCGATTTCTTTTCCGATGAATTATTTTCTTTCCTTCCTTGCATCTGAATTTCTTACGACATTAGATTTCCGATTAATTCTTCAATTTTCATTGCATTGATATCATTGGCCTCTTAAATTGCAAGAGTCTTTCGAACCCAATATGAAGTTAATGAATTTAGGATTTTTCTAACTTGATCTTCGTCATAATATATTTTTCCCCAAAGTCATTAGTGAATGCACGATCTCCTGGAACCTGCAGTACATATTAAAGATAGACTCATTCTAATTCATTTAAATAATTCAAACTGATTGGTTAACATAGATATTTTGGTCTGTTTAACTTTATTTGTTCCTTCATGAGTCACTCGCAAAGTTTTCCAAATTTCATATGAAGATTTACAAACAAATACCCTATAAATTCATTTCTATCTAGTAAATAGAATAAAATATTTATGGTTTTTAAGTTATTTTGTGCAGTGCTTTTTCAATCATTAGTCAGTTGTACAAAATTAACAGTGGGTTCAACATATTCAGTTTTTGTGATATTCCAAGTGTCCAATCCTATAGATTGTAAATAAATTTTCATTCTACAATCCAAATATGGATACCATGAAATAGTGGTGGTCTAATAGTGGACTGACCCTGTACAAATGAACTACCAGTATTGACAATACCTGTAACAACCCAGAAAATCTGAACCAATTTAAAAAATTTAATTTGGCTATTTTAGTGGATTTTGAATATTTAAAATAAATTATTTTAAATAAAAGCGAACAAAAATCTATTTTGATCGAAGTTATAGTGAATATATTTATTTTAATTATAAAACAAGGCCTGAAATGGCGCGGTAGTTTGAAAATTTGAATTTGAACTTTGACTGACCATACAGGATGCAAAATAAAACAGATTTTAGTGAAACTAAAAATATTTAAATTTGTTTATGAATATCTTTCTAACGAATCTGAAAAATCAAAATTTCATAGCGTGAATCAAAAGTTATGGCCAAATGAATTTTCAGAAAGGTCGTTATGGAGTTTATATAGTCCTTGAAAATAGACATTTTGCAAACGACCTCCGTTTTCGACGAAACCACTTTTGTTGGATCCGGGATGTAGATTTACTGCTAGATTTCAAATCCTATAATTTTTAAAGTTAATATGTGAGCGTGGCAAAGGAAAATGTGTTTGTTTGATTTCAGTCAATTTGGATCGACCAGAAAATGGCCATTTTTCAAATGGTCTCCAAATTTGACGAACTATCTTTGTTGGGACTGTATCGTCAAAACATAGCTAGATTTATTTTTCTGGAATTTTTGGGATTAGTATGTGGCCCAGGCAATTTGAAATGTACGTTCAAATCGAATATTAAAGTTTTATATTTCAATTTGAAGAAAAACTAACTGAAACAGTCGAATGGGCCTACAAAACAAATTCCATTGTGTTCAGAATAGGGGTATTTATCTAGGGGCGATAGTCGTCGGGTTTGATTGGGGTTCGTTGAAGAAAACCCTAATGTTCTGAATAATATATATATCGGCCAATAATAGATTTCTATTCATTATTTATTTTCCAATTAAAAAAATAAAAACACCCCCCGTAACCTAACAGTCAACGGCGAATACGAGTTCCAACCTTCCCTTCTCGTTTCTGGAAATTACGTTCATCGATAGCCTTCGACCCAGTTAAGCTTTTTGAAGAACTCCCCTCAAGCTTCAAATCAGTACCGGTTATACTCCCCAGCGTGCCACCGTAAGATTTCTGAGCTTACTACAATTTTTGGAGGAGTGGAACCCAATATGAGATTTCTGAATTATAAACGACACGGAATGACGATGTATAAATTATACGGTCGATGTATGAGTTATATAAGCATTCTACACCTCATGTATAAGCGTTGTATAGGTTGTATGTGCGATGTATAAGTTATATATGCATTGTAAAAATCATATATGTGTTGAATGGAATTGAAATGAATTGAAATGAAACCGAAATATATTTATATACGTATATCTATATATATATACTACTCCCCTAGTCCACAGACCATGGACTATATATATTGGTTGTGATTGTTTGGATTTGGTTGATATTGTTGGATCTAGATTAACCCTAGAGGGGGGGGGGGGGGGTGAATAGGGTTTATCACAGTTTTTAACAAGTATTAAAAATCTAATGAAATATTAAAATAATAAACAGATCACAGACTGCAGTAAAAATAAAAAGCAGGAAAGAAATAACACACAGAGATACCCAGCTTCGGCAAAATCCTGCCTACTGCTGCATTCCTAAGGGTTCTACTAGGTGTTATAAACAGATCCCGCATACAAGACCATGTACACTCGCAACGCCTGCTCCTGTCCTAACCCTACGCTCAAAACCCAAGACTGACCGATATCACCTCGATCAGATTTCCCGTATTACAAACCCGTAACACGTAACCTAGATTTACAGACTCTAGTGGACTGCCAGTCAACACCCTGACTGGAACCCTAGAAATTTTGCAGACTTCTAGAAAAAATGTTCAGACGGTTCTTAAAACAAATACAATAAAATAAACAAGAGAAAATAAAATAGAAAAGCCCTTGGAATTAAATAAAAAGGGTCATCCCCTTTTAATATGAACTAGACTTGTCCAAGTAAGAATAGGCCGGCCATTTGTGTTTTGTGTGCACCCTTTTATTTCCTCGTCCCTTTCTCTTTGGAAATTGATAATGGCGGCGGCACTCTCAAGACGAACTAGGGTTTCTCTGAAATCCTCCCTAAATCGATCGTTGGCTTGAATGATGGAGATTGATTCTCTGGCGCTCTAAAGTCTTGCGTGGTTTTCTCAATTGACTTGGATAAGATCTCGATCGAAAAATCTTCAGTGATTATGTGAGTTTCTCTGGAAACTTTTTCTCTGATTTTTGCTCTTAAATTCAATTGTTGGTTTTTCGATTAATTTGCTTGGTTTCCATGCTCGTTTGCCTGTGATGATATGTGTGTTAAATAGGATTATAAAAAAATCCTAATTACTCTGATTTCGGTATTATGACTTGATCTGGATTTTGCTCCTTTATTTTGTGTGGTTTCCCTCTTTGATTTCCTTTATTGAATTTGTACACCACGGTCTTGAATGGATGGATAATTTTCTGAACTTTAAATTTTTGATTGTTGCCATGATTTTGCTCGGCTTTGAATTGAATTGCCATAACAACATGAATCCTGACTTGATTTGTTGTTGAGAACTTTCCTTTTTGATTGACTTTGTTCCTTTTCTGATTGATTTTGGCCGATTAAAAACTTGCCAAACATGATTCTCCCTGCATGATTTTCTACAAATAAATACACTGTCTGTGTATGATTGAATCCTTACCCAAAACTGCCTGCATGAGTAACTATGAGGATTTTATGCCAAAAACTTTACTGTTCATTTCCTAAAAGAGATTTCATTTAAGGAAATCCTGGAATCAATTTATTTCACGCCTGTATTCACTCTGTGATTTCTAAAAACAATAAAATTGTTTTCTCTTCATTGAATTCTAGCATGCATATTTCTGGAAAGTTTGCACGTGCCATTTGAAAAAAAACTAGAACCTGCAGCACACTTGTTTCACTTGACTAGACTGAGATGCACTTGAGTATTGCCCCATACATTTTATTTGTTGTCCATTTGTGTGTGAGTAAGCAAGCAAGTTTGAGCCATGCTAAACCATATATGTAAGAATTGCCTGATGCACTGCTGAATCAAATTGGCAGGTTCACTTTAACCATACTGCATGTATATTCCTTGTTTCATTTGAGCTTCTTGCTGTTCTTTGTCCAATTGTCACTTTCATTAAGCCAGACCTGATATGCTCCTCATGTATTTCATATGTGAACACACTTTTTTTTAAAAAAACATGCCATAAAAACATGTTACACTGACTCTTTGATTTGCTGAGTCATTTTAAAATTCATGCTTGTGTTTACTGTGATCATTGAATATGCTGTTGTGCTCTATTTCCATTATGTTGCCTCTGTCCACTTTCTTTGATGTATGCATCATGCTCCATTTTGCTGAGTCATCATGTTCACACCTTTCCTGACCTGTTTCCATTTGCTTGCGTCCGCATTGCTGTGGCCATTATCTGCTGCCATGCTTGATCATTTGCACAACCCGTCTTGTATACATACTTGCTGATTTGCCATGTTTTGATATATGTCATTGTGATCTGATTTATAGTTGTACCAACCCTTTGCTAATCTGGCTCGACCATTCTTCATTGCACCATGCTGTATACTTTTATTTGATCTTGATGTATTGATCCATACTGACTTGTTGCTACTTATCCTCATCCATGTTATGCCAAGCACATTAAGTCATGTACACCTATGCTGATGACACTACATCTTCATTTATATGCTGAGTTCCACATTAACTTGAACTGTTTGTGTCTTTGCCTGTGTATGTATGCTTTCATCCTCCACACTGTCTTTATATGTTATCAACATGTTGGCTGTTAGCTGAACTGCTTTTCTTCTTGTATTGACATGTTTGGTTTCACTGTTTTGCACCTAAAATATGAGTATACCATCTCTTGTGCTCGACCATTTTGAATTTTAATGTTTGACATTTTGTTTTTAAGATATATCAACAGACTAGTCACACTATGTTGGGGCTGATCAAAAATCAGCAAACTAGTGTGATTATGTCGAGGCTGATCAAATCAGATCGAGTCAGAAAAATGATGAGAAACACACCGAAATTCTGAGGCAAATAAAATTTTAAAAATAAAATTTATATTTGCATGAATTCTGTTTTATTTCTATTGCAGTGTACTGTGTGTATGTTTCTGTGAATGACAGGTATGAAGACGATGACTGGACTGACAGTGACTGGACAGACTGAAGATAACACTGTGCAATTTGTATATGTATATGAGTCAGTAAAAAAAATTTAGTGAAGAGCTGATATGTAAATGAAATTCAGTGATGTACAAATAGTGGAGTTATAAATTTTGTACTGTATGGAATGTTGAAATAAAATATTATATTTAAATAAAATACCGTGAATATCTTTGAATTTCTGTACAGTCATATTTTATTTAAATATAAATATTATATTCTTGTTTGTGATGTAAATATAGAACAGTACAGTAACAAACACATTTAAAATAATATATACTTGTTTGTTATCATCAAATAAAAATCATATAATTATGTATACAACACCGTTATATACAACAATCTCCCCCTTTTGATGATGACAGACAAACAAAAGATTTTGTATATTATAAATGTGTTTGTTCGTGAATAATTGAACTCCCCCTATTTATATGCTCCCCCTACAACAGAAACTCCCCCTATAACTGTGCAATGAGTGAATATGAACTGAATAATGATTTTTCAAAATTAAAAATATTTATAAAATATTCACTGATAAATCAAAATCTAATCCATTCTCCCCCTTTTGTTATCATCAAAAGGAATCAGAATTTAAAATATAGATGAAAATTGACTAATAAATATAAATCAGCTTAAGAGGAAGAACAGTCATCATAAATCTCAATCAGTCAAACAAAAATCATAATATTCTGAGAACAGGTGGCATATTTCACATTTTAGAAAATGACGGATTTACGATGAATTTCATATATAATGGAGAGAGTTTTAAAAAGCTAATCATTTCCAATTATTTTCAAAAGATTTTTATAAAAATGAGGCTCAAAACAACAGTGATGGACTTGGACTATAATTAATAATTCAATTTAAGTGACAAAATCGAATAATCTCAAATCCCAATACCTATCAATCAACAAATCATAATATGTCATAAGATATTAACACATTTCACAGATTAGAAGATGGATTGAGAGGCTGGTTTTTAAACACCAAGGAGAATTTCATATAAAAGTTTATTTAGCATTTTATTCCTTTTCTTTTTCTTTTTATTTAAGAGCACACTGACCACGCATAACCAAAGCTTGGATTTTTAAATGAGGTCAGTCGCAGCTTAAATTATAAGTTGTCTCTTAACCATGCATGACCAGAGCTTGGATTTTTAAATGAGGTTAGAGACACCCTTATGTATTAGTTATATATTTATCGTTTTCAGCTTCAAAATAAAAAAAAAACTCCTCGGTATATAAAACCAGTATATGGATGATAGAAGATGGGGTAGGTACAGAAATGGACTGTGAAATAAATTTCTAGATTAATTATATTATGAAAAATGATAAGCTGTACCGAGATCATTGAAAATTTTCAATTGTCACTAATTCTGAAAAATAACATAGTCCCATTTCTATCACAAATATTTCCACTGTATATTTAAAAAGATTCCTTTTTTTTTAAATTAAACTCTCCACATTAATATGAAAAACATGATGGATGGCAGAATGATGATAGATAAAGGAGATGGTCGTGAAATAATTGCCAATTCAAAGATATTATAATAAATGTTCAACCATCATGAAAATCTAAATAAAATCTCCTCTTGTTGTGAAATATACTGCAGTCACAATTCATCACAATTTCAAAATCTGGTAATAATTTGATGAATTTTAAATACAGTTCAATTTGGATATTCTGAATGAATAATCAATAAATAATCTTAAAATTGAAAACCAATTCCAAGAGGGATATGAAGATCTGTACAGGGCAAGAGGGATTAAAATATATATATAAAAAAATTCAAAGCATCTGATACCAATTGTAGTCTCCCTTATCGAGGAATTTATTCACACCCTAGATATCACAGATTAAAGAAATTTCAAACACAAAGCCCAAGTAGACAAAACTAACAAATTTGGCACATTTATCAGAGCTGCAAACAAGAACAAGCAATTATTTGAAGAACAGTATCAGAGCAGCAAACAGATCATAAACAAGCAGTTACAGAATATTTTCAAAAACAATATCAGATGGGTGAAACAAATATAGGGCACTTCTGATACCACTTGGTGTCTCCATTAATAAATTTTAATCACAAAGATACCAGGGACAAACCAAGATTTAAAGACCAAGCAGATAAGTCAAGATGATGATCACAAACAAATATTTCATGATCCCAGATTAAAAAAAAGATATACTTTATTTTAAATCATTTGAAGAAATGTGAAAGTATTAGGATTTAACGAATCAATCACACCAGGTTATATTTCAGATTCAAAATTGCGTGAGAGATTCAATAAATCAATAATTTCAAATGATTTTAAACGAATATATATATACAAATCAAATAATCATGAAATAACAATGAGATTTAAGACCGTATTTTCAAAGAATTTTTCAAGATATTTCTGACAAGCCAAGAATACTTTTAGATCATTTACATCAAGTTTGAGAGGTATTCATGATCCAAGAATAATTTATAAATAATTTATTTGATATCATTTGAATAAATGTTAAGTATGAGATATAATGAATTATTCACAAGGTTGATAATTTCAAATTTAGGAGGTGTGTGAAATTCAAAATATCAAGAATTTCAGATGATTTCAAATAAACAAGTTTCAATCATACAGATCATGAATATAAAAAAGAATTTCAAGATGTATCACTGAGATTCAGGATAGACCAAAATTTCCAAGCCAATCTGAAAATAATGAAATTATCACAACTGATAAATAGCAGTGTGCTGTAATGAGTATATTATTTCAAGCTTTTCTAGGATGAATTAGAAGAAACTCAAAACAGCAAATTTGTGTGAAATTTCAATTGTTTTTCAGAACTTCAAAAAAAAATTTAGAATTCAAATTAACAGTGTTCAAGATATGACAAGAATACATCAACACTGTTATGAATTCAAAAATCAGAAAATAAACTTCACAGCAATTGCAGATATTTACAAAGTTAAAAATTCAAGATCTGGAAAGATTATAACATCAGAGTTCTATTCAAACACAGCAAATTTCCAGAAGGTCATGATTACTGCAATTGGAAGTTATTGAAGCCCAAGAAGAAATAAAAATTACAGCAGTGACAAATCAAAGAAAGTAGACAGAAGAGATAGAAGGAGGAAAATAAATAAAAGAAAAAAAAATTAAAAACAAAGAATATACAAAAGAATGAGTATAGAGATATACCTGAAATCCATGTAAGCAAATGAATCCCTAACTCAATAAATCCAGACTGGAGGAACTGTGAATGATACAAAAGTACAAACCAGCTTGATTTCACATTTCTTTTTGCGCGGCAGTTCCTCACCCTCCACTGGTACCTAACAGTTTAGAGAATCGAGTGGTCTAACAAAGTTTGTAAAACCACTCACAGTTTTATTCACATTTTTTGGTACCCAGACTTGTTTATATAACAACCCATCTGAATTCACCTTTGTACATTTAGGAACCCAAATCTGTTTGAATTTAACAGAACCCGTTTTATTTGTATTTGGGATCCAAAAATGTTTAAGTGGTTTATTATAAAACGATTTCTCATCACAATTTTGATTCAAAAATCCTTTGAAATTTTCAGAGTTCAAATTTTCAAAGTAGTTCTTTCCAAAGCAGTTTGTGGGATTTTTCAAATCATTTGAATTTTGTTTTCCAAAAACATCATTTTTCCCGAAGCCAAGACCAGATTTTTTTCCACTAGAAACTTGGTTTTGTAACAACATATTCAATGATTTTTCCCCATTAGAAAATTTATCTAATGTTGATTCTAATCGTTGAATTTTGGATTTTAGATCGCTATTTTCTTTTAATAAATTTGAGCAATTATTTATAGCGATCGTCTGTTCAGCATCGGTCTGTTTCAAAACCAAATTCTCATTTTCAAGTAATCTAATTTTGGCTTGAGATTCCGAGATTTCAAATTCAAATCGTTTTGTTTTTCAGACTCAAACTTCTTGGATTTTTCAATCTCATTTTCAAGTTCTTTCAAAATCAAATCACTTCTCACTAAATTTTCATTTTCAGCAATTTCAAATTTGGAATATATATCTGTTTTAAAATTTTCAAATTCCTTTTGCAGAAGATTATTTAAATTTGATAACTCAGTCTTGTTCTCATTTAAGATCATAATTTCATCTTCAAATTTTTTGAATATTTTTATTGAGATGAACAAGATTGGTTTTCAATTTCAAACAATTTTTGCAAACTGAATTTGAAGAATTTTTAACATATTCAAGTTGTGATTCCAAATCATCAATTCTGCTGGTCAACTCAAAATTCTTAGATTTCAGAGACTTATTTTTTAGTTGGAGTTTATCAACAGATTTCGTTAAATCAAGACACATGTAAACCAGATCTTCATATGAGAAACTCTCTGTTTCAGCATTTGTTGATTCTCCATCATCTGATTCATATGAAGTTTCATTTGTAAATCCTGTTAAACAAAACTCTGAATATGAGTTGACATTTCGGGGTTTTGAGCAGTTGTTGTCAATTCGTCCATACTTCGTATTAAGAGCTGTCCATATTTCCTGCGCAGTTAAACAATGGGAAATCAGACTGTATTGATCATTATCAAGATAAGAATAAAGAATATGCGTAGCACGGGAATTAAAAACTTTATCTACCATATCGTACCCTTTGATAACAACATCCCAACATTTAATATTAACAAATTTTAAATAAAATTCCATTTTGGATTTCCAGTTTAAAAAATCTGTTCCAGTGAAAATAGTTGGAGATGGACTGGACTGACTCTTGCTAGACTGACAACAAGGATTCACCATTTCTCTAGAGTTAACAGAAAATACCTGCTCTGATACCACTTGTTGGATCTAGATTAACCCTAGAGGGGGGGGGGGTGAATAGGGTTTATCAAAGTTTTTAACAAGTATTAAAAATCTAATGAAATATTAAAATAATAAACAGATCACAGACTGCAGTAAAAATAAAAAGCAGGAAAGAAATAACACACAGAGATACCCAGCTTCGGCAAAATCCTGCCTACTGCTGCATTCCTAAGGGTTCTACTAGGTGTTATAAACAAATCCCGCATACAAGACCATGTACACTCGCAGCGCCTGCTCCTGTCCTAACCCTACGCTCAAAACCCAAGACTGACCGATATCCCCTCGATCAGATTTCCCGTATTACAAACCCGTAACACGTAACCTAGATTTACAGACTCTAGTGGACTGCCAGTCAACACCCTGACTGGAACCCTAGAAATTTTGCAGACTTCTAGAAAAACTGTTCAGACGGTTCTTAAAACAAATACAATAAAATAAACAAGAGAAAATAAAATAGAAAAGCCCTTGGAATTAAATAAAAAGGGTCATCCCCTTTTAATATGAACTAGACTTGTCCATGTAAGAATAGGCCGGCCATTTGTGTTTTGTGTGCACCCTTTTATTTCCTCGTCCCTTTCTCTTTGGAAATTGATAATGGCGGCGACACTCTCAAGACGAACTAGGGTTTCTCTGAAATCCTCCCTAAATCGATCGTTGGCTTGAATGATGGAGATTGATTCTCTGGCGCTCTAAAGTCTTGCGTGGTTTGCTCAATTGACTTGGATAAGATCTCGATCGAAAAATCTTCAGTGATTATGTGAGTTTCTCTGGAAACTTTTTCTCTGATTTTTGCTCTTAAATTCAATTGTTGGTTTTTCGATTAATTTGCTTGGTTTCCATGCTCGTTTGCCTGTGATGATATGTCTGTTAAATAGGATTATAAAAAAAAATCCTAATTACTCTAATTTCGGAATTATGACTTGATCTGGATTTTGCTCCTTTATTTGTGCAGTTTCCCTCTTTGATTTCCTTTATTGAATTTGTACACCACGGTCTTGAATGGATGGATAATTTTTTGAACTTTAAATTTTTGATTGTTGCCATGATTTTGCTTGGCTTTGAATTGAATTGCCATAACAAAATGAATCCTGACTTGATTTGTTGTTGAGAACTTTCCTTTTTGATTGACTTTGTTCCTTTTCTGATTGATTTTGGCCGATTAAAAACTTGCCAAACATGATTCTCCTTGCATGATTTTCTACAAATAAATACACTGTCTGTGTATGATTGAATCCTTACCCAAAACTGCCTGCATGAGTAACTATGAGGATTTTATGCCAAAAACTTTACTGTTCATTTCCTAAAAGAGATTTCATTTAAGGAAATCCTGGAATCAATTTATTTCACGCCTGTATTCACTCTGTGATTTCTAAAAACAATAAAATTGTTTTCTCTTCATTGAATTTTAGCATGCATATTTCTGGAAAGTTTGCACGTGCAATTTGAAAAAAAAAACTAGAACCTGCAGCACACTTGTTTCACTTGACTAGACTGAGATGCACTTGAGTATTACCCCATACATTTTATTTGTTGTCCATTTGTGTGTGAGTAAGCAAGCAAGTTTGAGCCATGCTAAACCATATATGTAAGAATTGCCTGATGCACTGCTGAATCAAATTGGCAGGTTCACTTTAACCATACTGCATGTATAGTCCTTGTTTCATTTGAGCTTCTTGCTGTTCTTTGTCCAATTGTCACTTTCATTAAGCCAGACCTGATATGCTCCTCATGTATTTCATATGTGAACACACTTTTTTTAAAAAAAACATGCCATAAAACATGTTACACTGACTCTTTGATTTGCTGAGTCATTTTAAAATTCATGCTTGTGTTTACTGTGATCATTGAATATGTTGTTGTGCTCTGTTTCCATTATGTTGCCTCTGTCCACTTTGTTTGATGTATGCATCATGCTCCATTTTGCTGAGTCATCATGTTCACACCTTTCCTGACCTGTTTCCATTTGCTTGAGTCCGCATTGTTGTGGCCATTATCTGCTGCCATGCTTGATCATTTGCACAACCCGTCTTGTATACATACTTGCTGATTTGCCATGTTTTGATATATGTCGTTGTGATCTGATTTATAGTTGTACCAACCCTTTGCTAATCTGGCTCGACCATTCTTCATTGCACCATGCTGTATACTTTTATTTGATCTTGATGTATTGATCCATACTGACTTGTTGCTACTTATCCTCATCCATGTTATGCCAAGCACATTAAGTCATGTACACCTATGCTGATGACACTACATCTTCATTTATATGCTGAGTTCCACATTAACTTGAACTGTCTGTGTCTTTGCATGTGTATGTATGCTTTCATCCTCCACACTGTCTTTATATGTTATCAACATGTTGGCTGTTAGCTGAACTGCTTTTCTTCTTGTATTGACATGTTTGGTTTCACTGTTTTGCACCTGAAATATGAGTATACCATCTCTTGTGCTCGACCATTTTGAATTTTGATGTTTGTCATTTTGTTTTTAAGATATATCAGCAGACTAGTCACACTATGTTGGGGCTGATCAAAAATCAGCAAACTAATGTGATTATGTCGAGGCTGATCAAATCAGATCGAGTCAGAAAAATGATGAGAAACACACCGAAATTCTAAGGCAAATAAAATTTTAAAAATAAAATTTATATTTGCATGAATTCTGTTTTATTTCTATTGCAGTGTACTGTGTGTGTGTTTCTGTGAATGACAGGTATGAAGACGATGACTGGACTGACAGTGACTGGACAGACTGAAGATAACACTGTGCAATTTGTATATGTATATGAGTCAGTAAAAAATTTTTAGTGAAGAGCTGATATGTAAATGAAATTCAGTGATGTACAAATAGTGGAGTTATAAATTTTGTACTGTATGGAATGTTGAAATAAAATATTATATTTAAATAAAATACCGTGAATATCTTTGAATTTCTGTACAGTCATATTTTATTTAAATATAAATATTATATTCTTGTTTGTGATGTAAATATAGAACAGTACAGTAACAAACACATTTAAAATAATATATACTTGTTTGTTATCATCAAATAAAAATCATATAATTATGTATACAACACCGTTATATACAACAGATATGTGAAATTTGGTTGATAAATACGAATGGTTGAAATGATTGATTGTGGTTAAAATCCCAATAGGATTAGTATATGGGAAAATTCGTCTCCACACGAACTAGTTATTGAAATCACTATTGTCAAAAGCTGCGAGGCTTTCAGGTAGAGCGAGGAGCCGTACTCGGGACGGTGCCGGTTTTAACTACCCTGCCGTTATGCTGCCGAAATTTTCTAAAATATTCATATGTTTGATTTATATTCATGTATTGAAATATATTCATGTGTAAATGGTTTGAACGATAAAAATAATATTTTTATTGAATGTATGAATTAAACTGTTTAAACGATAAAAATAACATTTTTATTGTATATGTGAAGTATATAAAATATTCATGTTGGAAATAAATTGTTTTAACAATAAAAATCACATTTTTATAATATATATGAATCGCTAAAAATCTTCAATTTTGAAATAAAATGGTTTGAACGATGAAAATAACATTTTTATTGAATGTATCAAATAAACTGTTTGAACGATAAAAGTAACATTTTTATTGTGTGTGTGAAGTATATAAAATATTCATGTTGGAAATAAATTGTTTTAACAATAAAAATCACATTTTTATAATATATATGAATCGCTAAAATTCTTCATTTTTGAAATAAATTGGCTTTGACAATAAAAATCACATTTTTACTATAAATATGAATTGTTAAAAATAGTCATGTGTTGAAATAAATATTTGTTGGATGAAAATATCATTTTTATCACCTGATGAGTTGAAATGGTTTTTGAAATTGAAGAATGGATTATATATATATATATGTAATTAAAATAAATCGAATAACAAAGATGCAGTTCGTATTTTGAAACCGTGATTTCAAACGATTATTGCGGGAGATCCGACCGTCGGATTTTCCCGATACCGAAACCTTTGGGTTCGCTTTGGAAATATCTTTCCTACGACACCAACTTTTCAAAGATCCAACGGTTGGATTGTCTAGAATGTTTAATTCAAATCTGATTGAAAAAAAGCCAGAATGGATTATATATATAATTAAAATTAATCAAATAACGACGCTGCAGTTCATATTTTGAAATCGTAACTTTAAACGATTGTACCGGGAGATCCGACCGTCAGATTTTCCCAAAGCTGGAACCGTTGGGTCCGCTTTGAAAAGATCTTTCCAATGGTATAAAATTTGTAAAGATCCAACGATTAGATTTTCAGATATGTGTAAATCAAAATTGAAGAAAAACAGTGCTATGGTCGCGTTATGGCCTGAAGCGTCGTTTGAATAAATTGGCTATATTTAAATATATAAGAATAGCGATAAATCATTATAAAATATTATAAACAATATGGAATGGAAATAAACTGAATTTTCTCGGTTTATAGGAAATTTGATAACTGAATGTGTTTGACGTGAAAATTACATTAATGAACTAGATTATGGATGTCAGATAATTTAACCATTGAAATGAATTGATTTGAAATTCTAAATATATGTGAATTATTTGAAAGGGTCGAGTTAATTCTCATTTCAAATAATTGATCGACGGTTACAAGTTGAAGATATGAAGGCGCTGCAAGACCGAAGATCTTCACATCGAATGGATGACTTCTGATACCTTCGATTGGAGTTGCTGCCCTGAAGGGGTTACAGTGGTGGTCGTTCCGATGTACTTGTTGATCGTTCGGATGTGCGAGGGCCTTTTTCCTGTATTGGACATACGGGAGAGGAATAAGATGCTTCCGGTTTCGTTCAGACCCAGAATGGACTTGTAAATGGATGTGTGTCTGATGTTGTAGACTGACAACGTGGCACACAGAGATGTTGTGATCAAAGCTTTTGTTGAAAAGCAGGGCTTTGTGGTTGATGATCAAAGCAGGGCTTTTAAATAGCTAGCTTTGTGTTTAGCGTTGATTCGCATGCCTCACACCCCGGTATGTTCCAGAAACGGGAGAGGACATCAAGGAGGACCCGCGTTTCTTTTTAGCTAGGAGTGGTGCTTTGCGTTTTACAAACCCGGGCATTTTACTTATTAGGATGATGGATAGCGAGGCGCCTCGGTTATATCGGTCGCTTCGGAGCCGATGGTTTGGTCGGTATTTGACTAATTTAAGCCCCATAGGGCGGGGAAACGCAGTGTTCAGGCATTTAAATCCACTCCATGTGGACCAGCCCTGACGATCCATGGGGCATTTGCGACTGTTCCCGAGGCTCGGGCTAGACAGTCTCGAAGCGTTAAGGACGATCCCTTGCCTTGGTTCATGATGGAAATCCAATTCCCAAATGCGACATCGTGCGGTTTGGATTGTATACCTATATATGGCGACATAGTGGTATGGGTCATTAATGCCGTCTACGATTGATACTTATGATTGAATTTTTTTTTGAAACATATAAACACTAGTAATAATATCAAATGCCTTTGTTTTATTCATATCAAGCATATTTTGGCCACTATAAGGTGAAACTCTATCCTCCGGTTTGCGTTCCATTGTATGATGGGAACTGAGTCTTATAATGGCCTCATTTTTATAAAAAGCATTGCAATGTTTTAAATGATTTACTTGTTTTAAGCACAGGAAATTCAATGGAGTAAACCCGTTCCGCGTTAGCGGCGTGGTCCTGTGATTGGCCTTATTATAAAATAAGTTAGGCAGATTTCTCATACTAGTCCCATGACTGACTCGTAGTTTGTTTCACTTGCAAGCTCGGGTGCCCCTATTTCTACATGGGCAGCCTTGTATTCAGGTTTTAGCAGGCTCTTTCTGGATAGCTGGAGCTGAAGCTGGATTCTGTCACTTCTTTCTTTTTATGTTGTTCAGCTCCTGTTGTACATATTATGTTTTAATATAGCTGTAGACATTTTATGTAAAGCTAAACTGTATTTTGTACTAAGTATGATCCTGTAAACTGTGTAACTATGATGATTATGTTTTATCTAGTGCATTGTGTTGTAAATTATCTGGTGTATTTATATATTTCTGTTCTGCTGTTATCTGTTTATGTGTTATTCCAAAGATTACCCTTGCCACTGTGGAACGGGGTTTGGGGTCGTCACAATACCGGTGCTGGTAGCCATTTAAACTTTTCAAAAAAACCATATTATGAAAACTTTGAAAACAAAACCTCTGATACCAATTATTGGGGAATGTGGATTAAGGATCTTAAGTTAAACCAAACACGAGAGGGGGTGAATAGTATTTTAGGGATTTTATAGATTTATTGAAATCTTTTTAAGTTAATCAGAATGTTATGCAAATCAGTGAAATGAGTAATTGTAGAATCAATCACAGTTGTAGATGATAATAATAAAAAGTGATAAAAGGAAAGAACACACCAAGAGTTTTTACTAGCTCGGAGTTACTCTACATCCAGTCCCACACAATGTTGGGTTGATGTGGATTTCTTTTCGAACAATATCCAAATTACAATCCTCGATTTCCAAGCTGTAAGGGTACACCCCAACTGTTTCCAGAGTACAGTGAAACGTAGTTGACTTCCGAGCCATAATGTAACAACCCGAAAAATCAGAACCAATTTAAATTTTTTAATTTGGCTATTATAAGGAATTTTGTATATTTAAAATAAATTATTTTAAACAATAACGACTAAAAATTTATTTGGATCGATGTTATAGCGAATATATTTATTTTAATTATAAAACAAGGCCTAAAATGGCGCGGTAGTTTGAAATTTTGAATTCGAACTTTGACTGACTTTACAGGATGCAAAATAAAATGGATTTTAATGAAACCAAAAATATTTAAATTTGTTTAAGAATATCTTTCTAAGAATCTGAAAAATCGAAATTTCATTATGGGAATCAAAAGTTATGGCAAAATGAATTTTTAGAAAGGTCGCTGTGGAATAAATATAGCTCGTAAAAATAGACATTTTGCAAACAACCTCCGTTTTTGACGAAACCACTTTTGTTGGATCCGGAATGTCAAATTATTGCTAGATTCCAATTTTCATAATTTTTGGAGTTATTATGTGAGCATGGCAAAAGAAAACGTGTTTGGTTAATTTCAGTCAATTTGGATCGACCAGAAAAAGGCCATTTTTCAAACGGTCTCCAAATTCGACGAAATTAGTTCTGTTAGGACCATATCGTCCCAACATAGCTAGATTTATTTTTCTGGAATTTTTAGAACCAGTATGTGGCCCCAGCAAATTAAAATGTACATCAAATCCATATTTGAATGTTTAATATTTTAATTTGAAGAATAACTGACTGAAACAGTCGAATGGGCTTACGAAACATATTTCATTGTGTTCAGAATGGGGGTATTTAGCTAGGGGCGACAATTGTTGGGTTTGGATTAGAGTTAGTATGGAGAAACCCTAATTTTTGAAATATATATATAACGGGCCAATCATATAATTCCATTCATAATTATATTTTCTAAATAAAATCAGAAATTCCCCGATACCCTTACCATTGACGGCGGCTGTTCATCGTTGCTTCTCCTCTCGATTCTGTCCAATCCACTCAGTAAAATCCAAGGGTCCTTCAGGGTTTTTGTAGATCCACTCACCCTCTTCAAATCCATATAGGTAGCGCCCCACACCGTGTAGCCATCGTCGAGATCGAGACCCTCAAAGTTCGGCGCTTCAACTCGCTACCGAGAACCCTACACGCTATCGAACTGGGCTTAACCACCGGCTGCGGGAAGTCCATTCCAAGATCATCCTCGTGGCGTAGACCAATAGTCGTATCATGCTTCGGTTTGAGCAAAAACTGCAAACCTAGCTTTGAAAGGTTTGCTGAAAGGTACGGCTATTTAAATTATAAAGGAAATAGCACTTTAAAGTGTTGATTTTACAATAAAAATCATATCTTTTTGCTATGTTGTCGAAATCCAGTGAAACAAAAGACATTGGACTCGTGGCGACGTCTTCTACATTCTAGAAGAGACCAGAGAATTTTCAGTGCTTCCTGCAATTTTAGAAGGAGTGAAATAAAATGTGAGATTTCTAAATTCAAATTTGAATGGAATGGTGATGTATAAATTATATAATTGATGTATAAGTTATATAAGCATTGCACACCTCATGTATAAGCGTTGTATAAATTATATGTGCGATGTATAAGTTATATATACGTTGTAAAAATCATATGTGCGTTGAATGGAGTTGAAATGAAATTGAAATATATTTATCTACGTATATATTTATACTCCCCTCGTCCACAGACATGAAATGAAAATGGTTTGGAAATCGAAGAATGGATTATATATATATAATTAAAATAAAACGAATAACGACGCTGCAATTCGTATTTTGGAATCGTGATTTTAAACTATTATACCGAGAAATCCGACCATCGGATTTCCTCGAAACTGAAACCATTGGGTTCGCTTTGAAAATATCTTTCCAACGATACCAAATTTGTAAAGATCCAATGGTTAGATTGTGTGAAATGTTTAATTCAAGTCCGAGGAAAAACAGTGCTAGAATGAATTATATATATATATATATAATTAAAATAAAATGAATAACGACGCTGCAGTTCGTATTTTAAAATCGTAACTTTAAACGATTGTATCGGGATATCCGACCGTTGGATTTTCCCAAAACTGGAACCGTTGGGTCCGCTTTGAAAAGATCTTTCCAACGATACAAAATTTGTAAAGATCCAACGGTTAGATTTCCAGATATGTGTAAATCAAATCTGAAGAAAAATAGCACATGGTCGCGTTATGGCCTGAAGTGTCATTTTAAATAAATGAGCTATTTTTAAATAAATAAAAATAGCGATAAATCGTTATAAAATCTTATAAATGATATGGAATGGAAATAAACTGAATTTACTCGGTTTATGGGATATTTGATGGTTGAATGTGTTTGACATGAATATTACAATAATGAACTGAATAATGGATGTCAATTATTTTAACCATGGAAATGAATTGATTTGAATTATAAATATATGTGAATTATTTGAAAGGGCCGAGTTAAATCTCATTTCAAATAATTGGTCGATGATTAGAAGTCGAAGATATGAAGATGGTGCAAGACCGACGATCTTCACATCGAATGGATGGCTACTGATGCCTTTGATGGGAGACGCTGCCCTGAAGGGGTTACAGTGGTGGTTGTTTGGACACACTTATTGATCGTTCGGATGTGCGAGGTCCTCTCTCCTGCATTGGACATATGGGACGAGGAATAAGGTGCTTTCGGTTTCGTTCATACCCAGAACAGACTAGTAAATGAATGCGTGTCTGACGTTGTAGGTTGACAACGTGGCATGCTGAGATGCTATGATCAAGGCTTCTGTTGAAAAGTAGAGTCTTGTGGTTGATGATCAAAGCATGGCTTTAATATAGCTAGCTTTGTGTATAGCTTTGATTCGCGGGCCTCACACCCCGGTATGGACCAGAAACAGGAGAGGACCTTAGGAAGGACATGCGTTTCCTTCTAGCTAGGAGTGGTGTCTGGGTTTTACATGCCCATATGTTTTACTTATGTGGATGATGTATAGCGAGGCGCCTCGTTTATTTCGGTCTCTTCGGAGCCAATGGTTTGGTTGTGATATGACCAGTTTACGCCCCATAGGGCGAGGAAACGCAGTGTTCAGGCATTTTAATCCACTCCGTGTGGACCAGCCCTGACGATCCAAGGGTCACTCGACCTCTGATCCTGAGGCTCGGGCTTGACAATCTCGAAGTGGTAAGTACGATCCCTTCCCTTGGTTCATGACGGAAATCCAATTTCCAAATATGGCATCATGCAGTTTTGATTGTAAGCTTATATATGGCGACATGATATATGGTACCCTGCCGTCTATGATTGATACTTATAATTGAAATTGTTTTTGAAACATATAAACACTAGTAATAATATCAGATGCTTTTGTTTTATACGTATCAAGCATATTATGGTCATTATAAGGTAAAACTCTATCCTCCGGCTTGCGTTGCATTATGTGATGGGACCTGAGTCTTATATTGGCTTCATTTTTCTAAAAAGCATTGCTATGTTTAAATGATTTAATTGTTTTAAGCACTGGAAATCCAAAGGAGTAAACCCGTTACCCATTAGCGGCGTGGTCCTGTGATTGGCCTTATTATAAAATAAGTTAAGTAGATTTCTCATAACATTCCCATGAATGACTCGTAGTTTGTTTCACTTGCACACTCGGGTGACCTATTTTCTACACGGGCAGCCTAGCAGGCTCTCTCTGGATAGCTATAGAGTTGAAGACGGATTCTATCACTTCTTTTATGTTGTTCAGCTCCTGTTATGTATATTATGTTTGATTCCGCTATAGACATTTTATATAAAGCTTAAACTATATGTTGTACTAAGTGTGATCATGTATACTGTGTAACTCTGATGATTATGTTTATCCAGTGTATTCTGTTGTACATTACCTGGTGTATTTATATATTTCTGTTCTGCTGTCATTTGTTTATGTGTTATATTCCAAAGATCACCCTCACCACCATGGAATGGGGGTTTGGGGTCATCATAGGTGGTATCAGGGCTTTGGTTGATCTTAGTTCTGGAATATAACATATTATCGAACTCGTCAGAAATAGAACCAGTAGTGTTATAAAACGAATAACTCATTTCAGATAGGATTAGTAATATCCTAGAATGAGTGTAGCAGAATAAAATGCACCCCAATAGACACATTTACATTAAATATACGTCTCTGTGCTTTAAAATACCTTTTCTGTTGGCCTGACACTTTTTCTGCTATTTGCAGACATCGTAGAAAATGAGTGGCAGAAGTAGAAGAGGTAGGTCAGAACCAATTATTGAAGCTCTATTAAATAGGTATCGAAATCTGGGTGGAGTACCATTCTTGGGCAAAGAATCCATCATTGAAACACAAGCATGGATGCGCTCTATTGAGAAAATTTTGGAAGGTTCAAAGCTAAGAGATGATCAGAAAAGATTACTGGCATCTTAGGCACTCAAAGACGAAACTTTAATCTAGTGGAAAACTATTATTAAGGATAATCCAGAAGGTAATATTACCTGGGATAGATTTAAAGAAATTTTCAATGAATGATTTATTCCTCTAGAAGCAACTAATCGGTTGTATGATGAATTCTACTATCTGATACAAGGAGATATGACCACTCAGGAGTATTAGGATAAATTCAGCAGACTTTCTTGTTTTGCACCTGAGCTAATTGAAAATCCTAAGAGGAAGAATCTGAGGTTTATCAATGGGCTTCAAAGAAAGTACCAAAATTGGGTAATGCCCATGTGAAGATTCCTTTTTCTGAAATGATATGCATGGCTTATCACTATGAATATCTTGATAAGCAAGGTCTTTTGGACGACGAAGAGGAAGTCAGTTCTAGGAACAAAAGGAAATTCGAAACTGATAGCCTAGAGGCCAGTACGCAGCCAGAGGAAAGTATGAAGTCTTAGGTCAAAAAAAAGCCTAGAGTCAATAGGAAAAATGTTAAATCTGAGAAAGAACTAGCAACAACTGCCATATGTCTTAACTGCAATCAGAGAAGCCATTTGTCCAAAATATGTAAATCTTTGAAAATGCGGGGAAAGAATGGATCTAAATCCAAGAACAAGTTTCAAGAGAATAGAAAATGCAATCTTTGCCATCAGACTGGTCATCTTTCAAAGGTTTGCCAGCTCTTAAAGAAGTCAGAAATAGTACAAGTAAATGAGGTGGTAGAAACTTCAGTACCCTCAGTCAGTCAAGCGAGGCCAGATGTTTAGAAGGCACGCTTACTGTCAAGGATATTCCAGTTAAAGTACTGTTTGATACAGGCGCATCGCGAAGCTTTATTGTAAGTAATGCGGTTAAGAAATTGGATTTGAAATTGAAAAAGCTCAAAGAACCCATGGTTGTTCATAATCCGATTGGGGGTTCCCTCGATCTTAGTTGGATATGTGGAATGCCTATTTCTTTTTTCTGTTATCCGTTCCCTACCATCTCGATCATCGTGAATTTTACCGAATTTGATCTTATTTTAGGATTGGATTGGTTAACCAAATATGAAGCCGAGGTTAAATGCGCCGACAGAGTCGTTAAGGCGAAGATTAAATTAGGGAATTATATAACCATACCATGCGAAGGTCCGAATTTTGATAGAAAAGACTTTTGGTCAGCTCTTGATGTTTCTCCTGCTCAACTAGAACCTATTCCTGTCATCACAGAGAATATTCCGGTCGACATAGAAAATATCTGTCGTCAAGAATTATGCGGATGTATTTGAAGTTGTTAGCTTACCTCCGCTTAGAGAAATCGATTTCAAAATCGCTTAAATTCTGAATGCAAGGCCAGTAGTTCACGCTATTCGAAGAATGACCTTAAAGGAAAAAGAAGAATTAGACAATCAAACTTGACAGCTTGTATGGAAGGGTCTGATCAGACCTAGTTTCTCTGATTGGGGAGCAGCAGTGGTGTTTGTCCCAAAGTCAGATGGTACTCTCAGAGTATGTGTGGATTATCGTGACTGGAATAAGCAGACATTAAAGAATAAATATCCATTGCCGCGAATTAATGATTTGTTGGATCGATTGAATGGCACACAAGTATGTTCACGAATGGACCTAGCTACAGGTTTCCATCAGCTTCGTAATGTCGAAGAGTGTGTTCCTTTGACAGCACTCAGAGGTCCAGACTTATTCTATGAGTGGTTAGTAATGTCGTTCGACTTATGTAACTCTCCGGCTTATTTTGTCGAAGTATTGAATAAATTCGTACTGGTTTTCATTGATGACATATTGATCTTCTATAAGTTAGAGGGCGAGCATGCAAAACATTTGGAACAAGTGTTAGAGATTCTGAGAAAGAATGTTTTAAAGGAAAAAAATTTCCAAATGTATATTCTGGTGAGAAGAGGTAAAATTCCTTGGTCACATCGTATCAAAGGAAGGAATTTCTGTAGATCCAAGTGAAATCACTGCTATTAAGGATTGTAAACAGCCAATTACTCCCACAGAAGTCCGAAGTTTTCTTGGATTGACTTGTTATTATCAGAAATTCATTAAGGATTTTTCGAAGCTATCTAGTCCATTAACGCAACTTACTAAGAAACATTCAAGGTTTGAGTGGACTCCAGAATGTGAGACAACTTTCCAAGAGCTGAAGTTAAGATTGACAACTACTCCAGTATTAATGATTATCGATGGCAATCAGGATTTGACAGTCTGGTCGGATGCTTCTATTAGAGGTCTTGGTATAGTATTAATGCAAAGAGGCCAAATAGTTGCTTATGCTAGCCGTCAGTTGAAGCCGCATGAGAAGAATTATGCAACTCATGATGTTGAATTGTTAGCCATCGTGTTTGCTATGAAAATATGGAGGCACTATCTATTAGGTGAGAAATTTGAATTATATACTGATCATCAATCATTGAAGTATTTTTTCACCCAGAAAGACTTGAATTTGAGACAACAACACTGGATAGAATTTCTTATAGCGTTTGATCTAGATATTCTGTGTACGCCGGGAAAAGCAAATGTGGTAGCGGATGCACTGAGTAGAAAAATCGCAATCATCGCCAATCTTATAATCATGCCTTCGTTGATTGATAAGGTCTCTTTACTTCAGAAAGACGATGAATTTATTCAGAGGATCAGCAAGAGGATCAAGGAAGGTGAACCCTCGAGTTTTCAGATTGATAACGATGGGATTCTGAGGTTAAAAGGCCGAATTTGTGTTCCAAACAATTCTGAGCTCCGGAAAGGAGTGCTGGATGAATGTCACAAATCCAAACTTAGTATCCATCCAGGGGTGAGTAAAATGTATAATGATATCAAATGCACTTTCTAGTGGAGACTTATGAAAAGAGACATTTCCTTGTATGTTAGTCGGTGTTCTACTTGTCAACAAGTCAAAAGCGACAACAGAAACTTGCCGGATTGTTGCAACCATTGGAAATCCCAAATTGGAAGTGGGAACAAATTTCTATGGATTTCATAGATGGCTTTCCCAGAACCAGGAAAGGAAATGACTATATTTGGGTGATCATAGATCATTTCACGAAGACTGTCCATTTTATACCTGTCAGATCAAATAGAATGGCTCAGAGTCTGGCACAGATTTATTTTAAAGAAATTGTTAAACTGCATGGAGTTCCCATGAGTATCGTTAGTGATCATGACCCGATTTTTTCTAGTATATTCTGGGAAGCATTCCAAGCAGAATTGGGAACAAAACTGAACTTGAGCACCGCTTATCACCCTCAAACAGATGGCCAAACTGAGAGGGTGAATCCTGTTCTAGAAGATTTATTGCGGGCTTGTATTATTGATTTTGGTGGATCATGGGAAGACCACTTGCATTTGGCTGAGTTCTCATACAACAATAGCTACCAAGCGAGCCTGAAAATGTCACCATTCGAAGCACTATATGGTAGACCAGGCAGATCTCCCGCATGTCGGGTAGAACCTCGTAATAGACTCGTATTGGGACCCGATATGATTCGCGAAGCTTCGGATAAAGTCGATTTCATTAAGAAGCGACTGCAAATAGCTCAAAGCCGACAGAAGAGTAATGAAAATTCTAGGAGAAGAGATTTAGCATTTGCAGTTGGTGACTATGTTCATCTACGGGTTTTTCCAACGAGAGGAGTAGTCCGATTTGGCAAAACAGGGAAGTTGGCGCCCAGATTTATTGGTCCATTTCCTATACTTGAACGGATTGGAACTCTCGCTTATAGGGTTCAATTGCCTGATTAGTTGCCTGGATTACATGATGTGTTTCACGTGTCTCAACTTCGAAAACATGTACATGATCCAGACTTGGTCGTAGAAGAAGCCGCGCAACAAGATTTGGAAATTACTCCAGAATTAGCTGTGAGAAGAGAGCCGATAAAGATTATTGGCAAGGAAACTAAAGAGCTGAGAAACAAGAAGGTTCACTTAGTCAAAGTGAAATGGAGTGCAATAAGCAAGCTTATCCCAATTACAGAGTGGATATCTCTGATTAACTTTGGTGCAAGGTACATTTACCATATTTTGCATTTCCGTTTTGTTTTCTACTTTTTTTTGTTGTTTCTTTTTCATGGATGTAATTTTTTAATTATATAGTCTGATCTTAGCCAATATGATTTTGAAAGAGTATATAAATTAATTATTAAATTTTTTGAAAAGTTAATCAAAAAATTGATTGTTGTTTGTGTTGTGTGATTATGAATTTGACTAATCAAAATATTGGAATGATAATTAATATGATCAATAAGAGAATGAAGGGTAAATTTATGCAAATTGAATCAAGTATTGAACTGATTTGAAAATTGATTGAAATATATGCATGTACATTATATATGTTTGAACAGGTAAATGAATTTGCTGTTGAGTAAAGAATTTATTTGCGTGCCCGACAAATATGTAAACCTTAATGAGTTGGATGCGCAATTTTATTTATATATCAACTCCTGTGAATTCCACTGGATGCGGAGTGCTGGTTGTTCTGTGTGAAATCATAAACGTCGCCATAGGATAGTTACAATTAATTTTGAACTACCCTACATGGCATACTGCGTGAAGATAACATACTCTATCATATACCATGTAAGCATTTGGAGCTTGTGTGACGAGGTTGAAGATTTACCATACAAGCGAGAGGCTTGTATGGTGATAACTATATTACAGGTTGAACCGAAAACTGGTATGGACTATAAAATGTAACGGTAAATTGCCGGATTAATAAAAAAAACCATACGGGTCTGGAGATGACAATAAACACGTCTCTCTAGTCATTAAGGCACAAAAACCATTTATAGGGTGATGAGAATTTATTCTCTGGAGTTATGATCTATACACTCCCCTATAGACACTGGAATATATCACTATAAATATGTGTATGCTTTTTAGGATTTATTGGGTGCCTAATACGACCCAATAAATTTCAAAACCCCACCCCGTACAAAGGAGGTTATGGCGAAATTTTTCGAAAATTTAGGTTGTTAGCCAAAATCTTGAAGAATTAGAAAAGTTTTAGAAACTGAAAGGTTGAAGAATGAAAGCCAAAATGAAAGTTGAGCTGGTTAGTTAAACAACTTTCAGCTCCGTTCGTTTTCGCGGACGAAAAGATTTTAAGTGGGGGAGATTGTAACAACCCGGAAAATCAAAACCAGTTTAAAAATTTTAATTTGCCTATTTTAAGGAATTTTGAATATTTAAAATAAATTATTTTAAATAATAACGACTAAAAATTTATTTGGATTTAAATTATAGCGAATATATTTAATTTAATTATAAAACAAGGCCTGAAATGGCGTGGTAGTTTGAAAATTTGAATTCGAACTTTGACTGACTATACAGAATGCAAAATAAAACGAATTTTAGTGAAACCAAAAATATTTAAATCTGTTTAAGAATATCTTTCAAAAAAATCTAAAGAATCGAAATTTCATAGCGGGAATCAAAAGTTATGGCCAAATGAATTTTCAAAAAGGTCGTTATGGAATAAATATAGCCCGTAAAATTATACATTTTGCAATCGACCTCCGTTTTCGACGAAATCACTTTTTTTGGATTCGGAATGTCAAATTATGGCTAGATTCCAATTTTCATATTTTTTGGAGTTAATATGTGAGTGTGGCAAAATAAAACGTGTTTAGTTAATTTCAATCAATTTGGATCGACTAGAAAATGGCCATTTTTCAAACGGTCTCCAAATTCGATGAAATTAGTTTTGTTGGGACCGTATCGTTCAATATAGCCAAATTTATTTTTCTGGAATTTTTAGAATCAGTATGTGGCCCCGACAAATTAAAATGTACGTTCTAATCTATACTCGAATGTTTTATATTTTAATTTGAAGAATAACTGACTGAAACAGTCGAATGAGCTTATGAAACATATTCCATTGTGTTCGGAATGGGGGTATTTAGCTAGGGGTGACAGTCGTTGGGTTTGGATTGGAGCTAGTATGGAGAAACCCTAATTTTTGAAATATATATATATATATATATAACGGGCCAATAATATAATTCTATTCATAATTATATTTTCTAAATAAAATTAGAAAAGCCCCCGATACCCTTATCGTCGATAGTGGCTATTCATCGTTGCTTCTCCCCTCGATTCCGTCCAATCCTCTCAGTAAAATCCAATGGTCCTTCAGGGGTTTTTGTAGATCCACTCACCCTCTTCAAATCCATATAGATAGCGCCCCCACCGTGTAGCCATCGTCGAGATCGAGACCCTCAAAGTAGGCGCTTCAACTCATAGCCGAGACCCCTGCACGCCGTCGAACTGGGCTCGACCGCCGGGTGTGGGAAGCCCATTCCAAGCTCTTCCTCGTGGCGTAGGCCGATCGTCGTATCATGCTTCGGTTTGAGCAGAAATTGCAAACCTAGATTTGAACGGTTTGCTGAAAGGTACGGCTGTTTAAATTAAAACGGAAATAGCACTTTAAAGCGCTACAAATTATGATTTTAAATTAAAATTCATTTTTTTTTGCTATGTTGTCGAAATCCAGTGAAACAAAAGACATTGGACTCGTGGCAACGTCTTCTACATTCTAGAAGAGACCGAAGAATTTTTGGAGCTTCCTACAATTTTAGAAGGAGTGGAACCTAATGTGAGATTTCTTAATTCAAATTTGAACGGAATGGCAATGTATAAATTATATGATCGATGTATAAGTTATATAAGCGTTGTACCCCTTATGTATAAGCGTTGTATAAATTATATGTATGATGTATAAGTTATATATACATTGTAAACATCATATGTGTGTTGAATGGAGTTGAAATGAAAGTGAAATGAAATTGAAATATATTTATCTATGTATATATATACACTCCCCTCGTCCACAGTCCATGGAAGATATATATTGGTTGTGATTGTTTGGATTTTGGTTGATGTGAAATTTGGTTGATAAATGCGAATGGTTGATAATGGTTGTTTGTGGTTGAAACGAAATAGAAATTATTTATGGAAAAATTCGATGTGATATGAAAATGATCGAAATATTTAGATTATAAGGATAAGCCCCTTATGGAACGCCGCGAGGCCTAAGGTAGTGCGAGGAGCCGTACTCGGGACGGTGCCGGTTTTAAACCCCCTGTCGTTATGCTGTCGAAATTTTCTGAAATATTCATGTGTTTGATTTATATTCATGTGTTGAAATATATTCATGTGTTGGACAAATAGTCATATAACGAAAGGAATGTTTAAACGATAAAAATCACATTTTTATCATGTATATGAAGTATATAAAATATTCATGTTAAAAATAAATTGTTTTAACAATAAAAATTACATTTTTATTATATATGTGAATCACTAAAAATATTCATGTTTAAAATAAATTGTTTTGACAATAAAAATCACATTTTTATTATATATATGAAGCGTTAAAAATAGTCATGTTTTGAAATAAATATTTGAAGGGTAATTTTTTTCTTCACTATAGATATGGAATGAAAATGGTTTGAAAATCGAAGAACGAATTATATTTATATATATATATATAATTAAAATAAAACGAATAACGACGCTATAGTTCGCGTTTTGGAATCATGATTTTAAACGATTATACCGACAAATGCAACAATCAGATTTTCCCGAAACTGAAACCGTTGGGTTCGCTTTGAAAATATCTTTCCAACGATACGAAATTTGTAATGATCTAATGGTTAGATTGTGTGATATGTTTAATTCAAATCTAAGGAAAAACAGCGCCAAAATGAATTATATATATATATATAATTAAAATAAAACGAATAACGACGCTGCAGTTCGTATTTTGAAATCGTAAGTTTAAACGATTGTACCGGGAGATCCGATCGTCGGATTTTCCCAAAACTGGAACCGTTGGGTCCGCTTTGAAAAGATCTTTCCAATGATACAAAATTTGTAAAGATCCAACAGTTAGATTTTCAGATATTTGTAAATCAAATCTGAAGAAAAACGCGCCATGGCCGCGTTATGGCCTGAAGCGTCGTTTTAAATAAATGAGCTATTTTTAAATAAATAAAAATAGCGATAAATTGTTATAAAATCTTATAAATGATATGGAATGGAAATAAACCGAATTTACTCGGTTTATGGGATATTTGATGGTTGAATGTGTTTGACATGAAAATTACAATAATGAACTGAATTATGGATGTCAAATAATTTAACCATGGAAATGAATTGATTTGAATTCTAAATATAGGTGAGTTATTTGAAAAGGCCGAGTTAAATCTCATTTCAAATAATTGGTCGACGATTAGAAGTCGAAGATATGAAGACGGTGCAAGACCGATGATCTTCACATCGAATGGATGGCTACTGATGCCTTTGATGGGAGACGTTGCCCTGAAGGGGTTACAGTGGTGGTTGTCCGGACGTACTTGTTGATCCTTTGGATATGCGTGGGCCTCTCTCCTGTATTGGACATATGGGATGAGGAATAAGGTGCCTTCTGTTTCGTTCAGACTCAGAACGGACTAGTAAATGGATGCGTGTCTAACATTGTAGGTTGACAACGTGGCATGCTGAGATGCTGTGATCAAGGTTTTTGTTGAAAAGCAGAGTCTGGTTGATGATCAAAGCATGGCTTTAATATAGCTAGCTTTGTGTATAGCGTTGATTCGCGGGCCTCACACCATGGTATGGACCAGAAATGGGAGAGGACATCAGGGAGGACATGCGTTTCCTTCTAGCTAGGAGTGGTGTCTGGGTTTTACATGCCCGTACGTTTTACTTATGTGGATGATGTATAGCAAGGCACCTTGTTTCTTTTGGTCTCTTCGGAGCCGATGGTTTGGTTGGGATATGACCAGTTTACGCCCCATAGGGCTGGGAAATGTAGTGTTCAGGAATTTTAATCCACTCCATGTGGACCGACCCTGATGATCCAAGGGTCACTCGAGCTCTGATCTTGAGGCTCAGGCTAGACACTCTCGAAGCAGTAAGGACGATCCCTTGCCTTGGTTCATGACGGAAATCCAATTTCCAAATATGACATCTGTAGGATCAAAATTAACCCTAGAGGGGGGGGGGGAATAGGGTTTATCACAGATTTTCACAGAGTAATTAAATAATCACAGCACAGATTAAAAACAGAATAAATGCGGAAAATAAATAACACACAGATTTACCCAGCTTCGGCAAAACCCTGCCTACTGCTGCATTCCTCAAGGTTTCTACTAGGAGTTAAAACAATCTCTACGCTTACAATCCCCTGTAAACTCGCGACACTCGCTCCCAACTGTTCTTAACCCTACGCTCAAAACCCTGCACTGGTTTTTATCCCCAAAACCAGATTTCCCCGAATTACAAACCATGTAATTCGTCTCCCTAGTTTTAGAGACAAACTAGAAAACTCTAGACTTGATAACAAATTGAAATTAAAGACGAACAAAATCAAAACAATAAAAAACCCCTTAAAAAAACTTTGAAAAACCCTAGGAATTAAATAGGGGTTATCCCCTTTGGTTTAAAGACTTGGCCGACCTCTTCTTTTTGCCCTAGCCCCTTTATTCTTTGACCCGATCTCCTTTTTCTCTGTGAAAAAAAAATATGGCGGCCTAGGGTTTCTTCTTCTGTCCAAATCACGATGGCGATCCAGCTAGGGTTTTCAATCTCCTTTGATTTTAGTCAGCGGCTCTCTCGTGTGATGGTCTCGAGTTATTCAGAGTCTATCCTCTTCGATTTGATGTTGAATTCTGGATCCAAGCTTTCTCCTTTTCTGGTATGAATTTTAATTTGAGATTCAGTTTTAATTGGTGCTAGAACTTGGATGGATTTTAAGCCGATGATGATAGGTGTATATATAAGGGATTAAAATCCGATATATGTGCTCTGATTTCGTGAATGACTTGGTGGTGATATTTGAGTAGATTTTGGCTTGAATTCTTTTCGTCCTTGAATTTGTCTAGAGTGATTCAGCTTTGAGTTAATCCCTTAAATTTTGCTGTGACTAATTCATGAAATTGTTGCCATATATGCCTTTATTTCTGGAAACAGTGAAAAAAACTTTCCTTGCTACACTTGCTGAATTTTCTGGAATGCTTTTGCGTGAATCCTGGAATTTAAATCTTGCTAATATTTTTCATATATACTCCAGAATTAAATTATGATTTGATAGAGTGTGAATTGCTTTGTTTTTCCTGATCCCCTTTTGTATTGCTTCGAACAAACTTGTTTGGCCAATGCTTGTAAACAGATTTGAACTGATGCTTCATACTTATATAAGAACAGATACTACTTTGATTATACTTGTGCTTCTTACATGTCCTACTTGTTGATGTTCAAACTTGTATGCACCATCTGTTTGACTCTGGATCGACCATTTTAAACCTTCCAGCAATCTTTTGTACTGAATATTTTTTTTTATATTTTTTTTTCTTCTCGCTGATTAAAAACTGACAGATGTTATACTTGATTTGCCAAAGCTTTAACAGAACTTCCCATTCATTTTTATATTGCTTCATTAAAACTATGATACGATCACGCCTTTTCTTTGAAGTACTTATTTGATAAGAACATATACTATATTTTGATTGAGATGAATGTTGAGCTAATGCTACTTGAATTGTTTGTACCCCGAGCAGACTTGTGTTCGAGCTATTTGTTTTGTTGCTGTGATCTTCTGCTTGTGCACTCTATCCTTGTTCCTTGAGACATGCTTGAGTAATTTTCTGAACTGATAAGAGCAGATACCTTTCTTGACATTGCCTTAACTTGATCACGTCTATTTTATTGCTACATTGGTGTATTCTACCTTGTTATGCTCTGTTTGCTTAGAACTGATCCATTTACCACTACTTGCCTTAACTTTGAAACGATCCATGACTAGTTGCCAATGTATACTTAACAACCATTTGATGTTGTGATAAATTGTCATACATACTCGTATTATGCTATCATTTGATTTGCCTTGACCAAATTGTTTTCTCCATAGCTTGACCTGTGCACTTGTACTTCAGCATTTATGTTTACTCCAGTTTTGTTGTTGTACCATATGCATGTTGGTATTTACTGTTTTGTTGTCTATTTTAGCATCTTTGAAAATTGCTGAACCATGTCTCGACCATATTCATGCTGAACCCTCTTGCTTTACATGTTGGCTTTGGTCACTTGGTTTTGTGATAATGTCATCTTCACATGTTTATTTTAGCAGCTGTTCTTGAAAGTTTTCTGTACATCTGAGTAGCTCTACTGTGCCATTTTGTTTGCACTCTGGCTTAGCCATGATTATGCTGTGTATGCACCATGCATACATACATTGCTGTAACATTTGAAATCCACACTCTAATTACATTTTCCTTGGCTTGTATTTGTATTGGTATACATGTCCGACACATTTTATGTTGTTGCACCACCACATCATTCATGTTGAACTACATTTGGGTTGTTCCTCGACCACTTGTTCATATTTGCTGCATTAATATATTGTTCAACCACTTTACTTTTGTACAACATGCACTATTTTGCTTTGACCAAAACTTCTCTGAACAGATTTTACTCTTTGACATATTTGAGTTTGTAGTTGAATCATTTGACTATTTTGGCTTGATTATGAACTGTGCACTGAGTGGAGACGGTCCTCGTGGCTACTCCTCAGTTGCACACTGGATTGGCGAGGTAGTGCACACGTGTATACACGTGTGTACATGCAGCCATCCAGACGAGTTTTTCTGTCCCTGCATATCAGACCACGTCTAGAAAAATGATGAGAAACACACCGTAATTCTGAGGCAAATAAAATTTAAAAATAAATTTTTATTTGCTTTTATTTAACTTAATTTTTGTTGCAGTCTACTGTGTGTGTTCTTCTGTATGTGACAGGTATGAAGATGGACCGACTGAAAGCTGTGAAAACAGAAGAATGAAGATGAAGACAAGAACAACATTAGTGTGTGTATATATGTAAGAAACAGTGTTTGTACAACTGAAAGAATATGTAATGAGGAATTTCTGTATTGATTGTGGACGTGAATAAAAAATTGTACTACTATTTGTAATAAACAGATCTGATTGAAATAAAATATTATTTTTGTTGTTCAATTCAATCTGTCTATTTTTATTTTGTTTGAATCTTTTAATAGTACAATGTCTGTGATGTGTTAAATGTGTCATGACAAAAATATTCAAAAATATTTGAATGTGTAAATAGTGGAGTGTTGTATACGTACTATTTCAAATGCTGAAAATAAAATATTTATTCGAATAAAAAACACTGTTTGGATATTCAATTCTGTATAGTAGTGTTCTATTCAATAAATATTTATTTTTGTGTGTAAAATATAGAATAGTACTATTTACAAACACATTTATAAAAACAAATATATATATATGTTTGTTATCATCAAACAAAAATCAAACTGTTATACTCAACAATCTCCCCCTTTTGATGATGACAAACATATACAAGATTTTGACTGTGTTAAAATGTGTTTGATCGTGAAATATATTACTCCCCCTATTTGTATGCTCCCCCTACAACTGAACTCCCCCTATATATGTGGAAAATATGACGATGAAATCCAATTGACCATTTTACCTCTAGATATTTAAGTTCCAATCTTAAAATATTTTTGAATTAAATACTCATCAATCAAAATCTTGACCATTCTCCCCCTTTTGTTATCATCAAAAGGATAATAGTGATCGAAACAGTGATGGATATAGACTATAAATATAAATTCAAATTAAGAGAGAGAATATATTTTGCAAATCCCATTTAATCAAACAAAAATCATAATAATCTTTAAATCAGAAGCAAAATTCACTTTCAGAATGAATGGATTTACGATGGATTATATAAAATGAGGAGAGTTCAATAAAAAATTGAATATTTGAATATGAATTTTACAGATTTTAAATATGTTCAAAATGTGTTAAGCACTTTCTAACCACGCATAGCCCAAAGGTCTTTTAAATGGGGTTAGTAGTAACTTAACTTTATCCTCTCTAATGAGTTCCATCCATGCACAGCCTAAAGGTCTTTTAAGTGAGAATGGAAACACATAGAGATTAAGGTAATTCACCCACGCATAACCGCGAGGATTTTTAAATGGGAGTGAATACCAAGGATAAATTATTTATTTATTTATTATTATTTTTATTACTTTTAAAATTTCAAGAATAATTAGAACTCCCCAAATTAAATAAAACCATGATGAATGACAGAAATATGGTAGATATAGAAGATGGTCATGAAATAAGCTCTAATTCAAAGATATTATAAAATCTGTCCAATCATCATGAGATTTAAAATAACATCTCCTCTAGTTACGAATTATACCATAGTCATAACCCATCACAAATTCATAAATCTATTAATAATTTTGATGAGTCACAAAACGGTTCAAATTAATCAATAATTTCAATTTTTGAATAAATAACCAAAAATAATTTTAAAATTGAAAATATCAATTTCAAGAGGAGGTTTTTGAAAATATCAATGCAAGTTTGAAAATCAATTTCAAAAATCAATCAGTAGAATATGAAATTATCTAATTTTTCTAATGTTGATTGTTCCTAGACAATTTTGAAACAACTTATATATTTAATTCAAATTGTCTATGGAATTTTAAAGATATTTAATTACTGGTTTTTCAACTCATCGTCCAATCACTAAATCACACCAATTTCCTTATCAGAGCAGCACAAGATCATTTTCGAAGCGAGAATCATGAGTGAAATTTTCAGAGAATTTTTAGACAAACACAAGAAATAGACAGCGATCAAATCTAAGATAATTATTTGGGATCACACAAAAAAAATCAAAATTTTCATAATCTAGGAAATTCAACAATCTATAATGAATGATTTCAAAATCAGCCAAAAAAAAAACTAAATGGAATAAAAAAACTAAAAAGGAATTAAAATAAAAGTACGAGTTTAGAGATCATACCTGACTTACCATAATCAACGTGATCCAATGAATCTCCAACTCTGAATCTATGGCTAAGGAACTCCAAATAATTCGATATATGAATCAACTTGAATTTTATTTTACTTAAGCACAGTTGTTCCTCAGCCTCCCACGGTACCTAAATGTTTATATGATCGAGTGGTCTAACAAAAGTTGTTTTACCACTCTTATCTTCGTTTACACGTTTTGGTACCCAAACCCGTTTATATAACAATCCATTACTATTCACTAGCGTACCCTTTGGAACCCAAATTTGTTTAGATTTGCTTAAATTTATTTTGATAATTTTTGGAATCCAAACAGATTTAAATGAAGTGTTTTTAAACGAGTTATCAACTTGTTTATGATTTAAAAACCCTTTGAAATTATTTAATTTCAAAAATTCAATTTGATCGTTTTCAAAGCCAATTAAAGGATTTTTAAAATCATTAAAATTTTGTTTTTCAACTTGATCAGATTCAAATCCAAGTCCCTTTTTATTCTGAACAAAAAATTGATTTTTCAACAACATATTCAACGATTTCTCTCCTTTAGAAAATTTAGTCAGAGCTGACTTAAGTCGTTGAATTTTAAATTTAAGGTTGCTATTTTGTTTCATTAAATTTGAACAACGATTAATAGCGATTTTCCTCTTTTCAGCATCAGTTTGTTTTAAAATCAAAATTTCGTTTTCAAGTGCTTTGATTCTAGCATCGGACTTGGAAATTTCAATTTCAAATTGTTTTCGCTTTCCAAAATCAAGTTTTTTAGATTCTCTAAACTTTTCAATCACCTTTCCAAAATCATGATTTTCATTTTTCAAATTCATGTTTTCACTTTTAAGTAACTCAATATCAGTTTTTAATTTCAAAAAATCGTTACTCAAAAATTGACATTTTTCACATTCTGAAAACGGTGAATTCTTACCCTTTTCATGTTTTCTTTCTAAACTGTTATTTTCTTGAACTAGTTTTGACCTATCAGATTTCAATTTCTTAACTTTTAGTTCAAGAGAATCAACAGTTTTCGTGAGGTCGTGACACATTAGAATTAAATCTTTATAAGTAAAATTCGATACCTCACTAGAATCCTCTTCACTACCTTCTGAATCAGATTGAGCCATAAGACACAAATTAGCTTCTTCTTCATCACTTTCAGAAGCTTCTTCTCCTTCCTCGTCATCCCATGTAGCAGCAAAAGCCTTCTTCTTCCTTCTGAACTTCTTCCTCTTTTCATTTTTAAGCTGTGGGCAATTTGGTTTGATATGACCGGGTTTCTTGCAATTGTAGCAAAACACTTCATCGTCTGAACTATCTGAACTTTCGGACTTGTCGGTTTTTGAATTCTTCTTTCGTGGTTTGTATTTTCCTTTGGCCCACTTTTTTAAAACCATGGCTAGCTCTTCAGTGAGATCATCATCATTACTTTCAACAGAATTATTTAGAGCGATCGTCTTTTTCTTTGATTCAGAATCCTTTCGTTCTTCTCTTGCTTTTAACTCCATCTCGTAAGTGATGAGATTTCCGATCAACTCTTCCATGCTTACTTTGTTCAGATCTTTTGATTCTTGTATCGCTGTCACCTTAGCTTCAAAATTCATTGGTAGCACTCTCAATATTTTTCTGATCAATTCAACTTCAGTATAGGTTTTGCCAAGAGCTTTTGCATTGTAGACTAGTGACGAGAAGCGTCCATACATCTCTTTTATATCTTCGTCTCTTTGCATAGAGAAATTTTCATATTCGTTGCTGAGTAGAGCGAGACGAGATTCCTTCACTTGAGATGTACCTTCGTGTGTAACCTCCAACATATGCCATATTTCCTGCGCAGTCTCACAATGAGAAATTTGATTAAATTCAGTTTTATCAAGAGCACAGATTAAAGCATTCATCGCTTTGGCATTAGTTGAAAATAATTTTTTATCATTAGCATCCCAACTGTCTTTTGATTTAGGAATTTGAACACCACTAACTATTACAGTGGGAGATCTATAACCCGTTTCAATAATATCCCAAACATCATAGTCGACTGAACTCAAATAAATTTTCATCCTAGCTTTCCAATATGCATAATCAGTTCCATTAAACATTGGTGGCCTAGCTATGGATTGACCCTCAGAAAAAGCGTTGTTTGACAAATTCATGACTCTAGAGTTAAAAATACCCGCTCTGATACCACTTGTAGGATCAAAATTAACCCTAGAGGGGGGGTGAATAGGGTTTATCACAGATTTTCACAGAGTAATTAAATAATCACAGCACAGATTAAAAACAGAATAAATGCGGAAAATAAATAACACACAGATTTACCCAGCTTCGGCAAAACCCTGCCTACTCCTGCATTCCCCAAGGTTTCTACTAGGAGTTAAAACAATCTCTACGCTTACGATCCCCTGTAAACTCGCGACACTCGCTCCCAACTGTTCTTAACCCTACGCTCAAAACCCTGCACTGGTTTTTATCCCCAAAACCAGATTTCCCCGAATTACAAACCCTGTAATTCGTCTCCCTAGTTTTAGAGACAAACTAGAAAACTCTAGACTTGATAACAAATTGAAATTAAAGACGAACAAAATCAAAACAATAAAAAAACCCCTTAAAAAACCTTTGAAAAACCCTAGGAATTAAATAGGGGTTATCCCCTTTGGTTTAAAGACTTGGCCGGCCTCTTCTTTTTGCCCTAGCCCCTTTATTCTTTGACCCGATCTCCTTTTTCTCTGTGAAAAAAAATATGGCGGCCTAGGGTTTCTTCTTCTGTCCAAATCACGATGGCGATCCAGCTAGGGTTTTCAATCTCCTTTGATTTTAGTCAGCGGCTCTCTCGTGTGATGGTCTCGAGTTATTCAGAGTCTATCCTCTTCGATTTGATGTTGAATTCTGGATCCAAGCTTTCTCCTTTTCTGGAATGAATTTTAATTTGAGATTCAGTTTTAATTGGTGCTAGAACTTAGATGGATTTTAAGCCGATGATGATAGGTGTATATATAAGGGATTAAAATCCGATATATGTGCTCTGATTTCGTGAATGACTTGGTGGTGATATTTGAGTAGATTTTGGCTTGAATTCTTTTCATCCTTGAATTTGTCTAGAGTGATTCAGCTTTGAGTTAATCCCTTAAATTTCGCTGTGACTAATTCATGAAATTGTTGCCATATATGCCTTTATTTCTGGAAACAGTAAAAAAAACTTTCCTTGCTACATTTGCTGAATTTTCTGGAATGCTTTTGCGTGAATCCTGGAATTTAAATCTTGCTAATATTTTTCATATATACTCCAGAATTAAATTCTGATTTGATAGAGTGTGAATTGCTTTGTTTTTCCTGATCCCCTTTTGTATTGCTTCGAACAAACTTGTTTGGCCAATGCTTGTAAACAGATTTGAATTGATGCTTCATACTTATATAAGAACAGATACTACTTTGATTATACTTGTGCTTCTTACATGTCCTACTTGTTGATGTTCAAACTTGTATGCACCATCTGTTTGACTCTGGATCGACCATTTTAAACCTTCCAGCAATCTTTTGTACTGATTTTTTTTTTCTTCCTGCTGATTAAAAACTGACAGATGTTATACTTGATTTGCCAAAGCTTTAACAGAACTTCCCATTCATTTTTATACTGCTTCATAAAAACTATGATACGATCACGCCTTTTCTTTGAAGTACTTATTTGATAAGAACAGATACTATATTTTGATTGAGATGAATGTTGAGCTAATGCTACTTGAATTGTTTGTACCGCAAGCAGACTTGTGTTCGAGCTATTTGTTTTATTGCTGTGATCTTCTGCTTGTGCACTCTATCCTTGTTCCTTGAGACATGCTTGAGTAATTTTCTGAACTGATAAGAGCAGATACCTTTCTTGACATTGCCTTAACTTGATCACGTCTGTTTTACTGCTACATTGGTGTATTCTACCTTGTTATGCTCAGTTTGCTTAGAACTGATCCATTTACCACTACTTGCCTTAACTTTGAAACAATCCATGACTAGTTGCCAATGTATACTTAACAACCATTTGCTGTTGTGATAAATTGTCATACATACTCGTATTATGCTATCATTTGATTTGCCTTGACCAAATTGTTTTCTCCATAGCTTGACCTGTGCACTTGTACTTCAGCATTTATGTTTACTCCAGTTTTGTTGTTGTACCATATGCATGTTGGTATTTGTTGTTTTGTTGTCTATTTTAGCATCTTTGAAAACTGCTGAACCATGTCTCGACCATATTCATGCTGAACCCTCTTGCTTTACATGTTGGCTTTGGTCACTTGGTTTTGTGATAATGTCATCTTCACATGTTTATTTTAGCAGCTGCTCTTGAAAGTTTTCTGTACATCTGAGTAGCTCTACTGTGCCATTTTGTTTGCACTCCGGCTTAGCCATGATTATGTTGTGTATGCACCATGCATACATACATTGCTGTAACATTTGAAATCCACACTCTAATTACATTTGCCTTGGCTTGTATTTGTATTGGTATACATGTCCGACACATTTTATGTTGTTGCACCACCACATCATTCATGTTGAACTACATTTGGGTTGTTCCTCGACCACTTGTTCATATTTGTTGCATTAATATATTGTTCAACCACTTTACTTTTGTACATCATGCACTATTTTGCTTTGACCAAAACTTCTCTGAATAGATTTTACTCTTTGACATATTTGAGTTTGTAGTTGAATCATTTGACTATTTTGGCTTGATTATGAACTGTGCACTGAGTGGAGACGGTCCTCGTGGCTACTCCTCAGTTGCACACTGGATTGGCGAGGTAGTGCACACGTGTATACACGTGTGTACATGCAGCCATCCAGACGAGTTTTTCTGTCCCTGCATATCAGACCACGTCTAGAAAAATGATGAGAAACACACCGTAATTCTGAGGCAAATAAAATTTAAAAATAAATTTTTATTTGCTTTTATTTAATTTAATTTTTGTTGCAGTCTACTGTGTGTGTTCTTCTGTATGTGACAGGTATGAAGATGGACCGACTGAAAGCCGTGAAAACAGAAGAATGAAGATGAAGACAAGAACAACGTTAGTGTGTGTATATATGTAAGAAACAGTGTTTGTAGAACTGAAAGAATATGTAATGAGGAATTTCTGTATTGATTGTGGACGTGAATAAAAAATTGTACTACTATTTGTAATAAACAGATCTGATTGAAATAAAATATTATTTTTGTTGTTTAATTCAATCTGTCTATTTTTATTTTGTTTGAATCTTTTAATAGTGCAATGTCTGCGATGTGTTAAATGTGTCATGACAAAAATATTCAAAAATATTTGAATGTGTAAATAGTGGAGTGTTGTATACGTACTATTTCAAATGCTGAAAATAAAATATTTATTCGAATAAAAAACACTGTTTGGATATTCAATTCTGTATAGTAGTGTTCTATTCAATAAATATTTATTTTTGTGTGTAAAATATAGAATAGTACTATTTACAAACACATTTATAAAAACAAATATATATATATATATATATGTTTGTTATCATCAAACAAAAATATAACTGTTATACTCAACAACATGATGCGGTTTTGATTGTAAACCTATATATGGCGACATGATATATAGTACCCATGCTGTCTATGATTGATACTTGTGATTGAAATTGTTTTTGAAACATATAAACACTAACAATAATGTCTGATGCTTTTGTTTTATACGTATCAAGCATATTTTGTCCATTATAAGGTAAAACTCTATCCTCTGGCTTGCGTTGCATTGTGTGATGGGACCTGAGTCTTATATTGGCTTAATTTTTTTAAAAAGCATTGCGATGTTTAAATGATTTACTTGTTTTAAGCACTGACAATCCAAAGGAGTAAACCCGTTCAGCGTTAGCAGCGTGGTCATGTTATTGGCCTTATTATAAAATAAGTTAAGTAGATTTCTCATACCATTCCCATGACTGACTCGTAGTTTGTTTCACTTGCAAACTCGTATGCCCTATTTTCTACACAAGAAGCCTTGTATTCAGCTTTTAGCAGGCTCTCTCTGGATAGTTGTGGCGCTGAAGATGGATTCTATCACTTCTTTTATGTTCAGCTCCTGTTATGTATATTATGTTTGATTCCACTATAGACATTTTATATAAAGTTGAAACTGTATGTTGTACTAAGTGTGATCCTGTATACTGTGCAACTCTGATGATTATGTTTATCCAGTGTATTCTGTTGTACATTATCTGATGTATTTATATATTTCTGTTCTACTATCATTTATTTATGTGTTATATTCCAAAGATTACCCTTGCCACCGTGGAACGGGGTTTTGGGGTCATCACACGTAACCTATGCCCAATTGATTTCTGAGCTCCAATCACACCTGGTCGATTTATACGGGCTAAGACCACACCTTTTTAGTATCAGTTTTGGAAGATAGACCTGATAGGACTTGATCTTACGATCTTTGATTACAGAAAGCCTGTAACTCTTGAGTAGCACTGGAATCTATGAGAGAGTTTGATAGAGAATTGAAATATAAAGAGATTGATACGATTTTCTTTGAAAATCGGCAGAGTATAATTATATAATTTAAGAATTTAAAGAGTATTAATGGAGAGAAGAGAAAGGAATAGTAAGCCAATTAAAAGTTAGTTAAAAATCGAATTTGGAAGCCTATTCATAGTCTCCCAACAGTCAAATCCTTCCAAAATAGTTTTGGATTCAAAGGACACAACTTTTTAAAATTTGAATTTGAAATCAAATGACCCTTATGTCGATATGCCTTGGAATTCTTTCAAAAAAAATAAAATCTTGATTTAAAGAAAATAATGGTTAAATAAATTATGATGATTCTTAAGTTAAAAACAAACTATATTCTTTTATATTAAAATAAAGTTTTGCAAGTAAAAATATATATTAAAACATATATTAAGATGATTAAAAATGATTAAAAACTATATATAAAATGATAATAAAGAATATATAAAAATTACTTTAGAACTTAGTATAAATATAAGTTAGAAAATTTAAAACTTCAGTAACTATAATAAAACTAAGTAAAAAAATTAGTATATGAATACATAAATAAAAAATATTTGAATTAGAAGTTAAAAAGTATTTGGGAAACAAAATTCCTTTAAAAACAGGAGTTAAAATAAATTTAAGAACAATGAAAACAAAGAAGTTAATTTGAAATCATTTTGAAATTAAGATAGGAATATTGAAGAAATTGTGAAAGCAAATTGAAATAAGGATTCTGTGCTAATCAGTTTAAACAAGAAATTTGGACTCAATTAATTTTCAAGAACTCTTGAATTCTTGTTACTCATGAGTATTGTATCTTGAACTCTTCTTATTTAAAATCTTGATTCTCTAAACCGTACAGTCTTTAATAATCAATACTTGCACATATTTCCTCTCTCTCTCTCTCTCTCTATATATATATATATATATATATATATATATATATATATTCTACATAATGGTGTTAGTATATACATCTTAAAACAGTAATAGTTAAAACAAGATTGTTGTCATCAAAACCATCGTTACAACCATCCCAATCCTAACAATTTCAAATCACAAGAAATATGAAATATTTATCTTTGGAATGACTAATGTAAACTATGTACAAACATACGTGAATTTACACATCCCTTCCTATTTGGTTTGTTTATATTTCTTGCTGATTTCAAATAATACAAAAAAGACATATTTACAACAATCACGTAACACCCCAAAAAAATCAAACATAAACAGGATTTTTATTCTAACCATAACTGTACAAACCAAAAATCAACACTCAAATCTTTTGAATTTGGAATAAAATACTACACATCTAACAATAATTTAAGACTAGATCCGAGACATTTACAGTAATAACAAACAATCTAAGAATAGTTATAGACAATATGATAATATTAAACTGAAAGGCCTACAAGGTTGCACCTAGTTTACATTCATAATATTTTAGATTTGACAAAAACAAACAAATCAGATGAACTTTTAGGCTTATAATTCAGATTCAACACAAAACGAATGTTATAAGTTATTATATATAAACAATGAATATATTTCTCACTCACCTGAAAGCTATCCAAATATGAATCTGAACATAACTTTTAGGCTTATAATTTCCAAATCCTATAGATTTACAGTTTATTTAAAAAAGGGATTTACAAACACTCATTTAGATTTGTTGTTACTACCGAAATTAGCACCGAGACAGGCTGACAGTGAAGGGGTATCGGACCATCACAGACAAAGAAGAGTAATCTGCAAGTAGAAGCTAAGCACAGAGTAAAAACCGAGAGCCTAAAAGAAGGATCCGGAAAGGCCAGCAACCGGCACCCTCAACAAAAAAGGAACCATAAATCCAGTATGAGGTGAGACTACCGGTAGAGTAATCCCGGCGAGAAGGGCAACTGACAAGAAGTCATCCACAATCGAAGCTAATAAGGAAAAAGACCAGGGACACCGCAACCCGAGACCCAGAAATGCGAAAGGGCTATCAGCATTAACTTTCTTAATGCCGATACATTAAGACATAAAAAGCATCAAAATCACGGGATTTGAAACACAGGGAAATTTTCCGGTATCAATTTACTGTAACAACCCGGAAATTCTAGGCCAATTTAAAAATTTTATTTTGGCAATTTTATTGAATTTTGATTATTTAAATTGAGTTATTTTAAATAATATCAACGAGAAATTTATTTTGAATAGAATTCGAACATATATATTTATATGGATCGTCATTAGAATATAAATATTTATTTATAATTATAAAAGGAATTGAAAATGGCGCGGTAGTATGATAATTCGATTTCAAATTTCAAATGAATGTACAGGATTCAAAATAAACCGGATTTTAGAGAAACTAAAAATATTAGAATCTAATTGAGAATATCTTTCCAACGAATCCGAGAAATCGAAATTTCATAGCGGGAATCAAAAGACACGTCCAGTTGAAAATTCAGAATAGTCGCTATGGAATTCTAAGCCCTTAAAAATGGGAATTTTGCAAACGACCTCGGATTTCGACGAAACCACTTTTGCTGAATCCAGGATGTCAAATTATTGCTAGGTTTCAAAATTCGTAATTTTCTTAATCAATATGTGAGCGTGGTAAAGGAAAACGTGTTTTGACCAGTTTCAGTTGATTTTAATCGACTGGAAAATGGCCATTTTTCAAACGGTCTCGGAATTAGATGAAATTAGTTTTGTTAGGACTGTATCGTCAATAGGAAGGTAGAGAATATTTTTTGAGAATTTTTAGGGTCCATATGTGGCCCCGGTAAATTGAAATGTGCGTTCAAATTCAATATATAGATTTATATGTTGATTTTGACGAAAACTGATCGAAAAAGTCGAATCAGCATACGATACATATCCCATTGTGTTCGGAATGGGGGTAATTGGCTAGGGGCGATAGTCGTTGGGTCTCGTTTCGAGTTCGAATGAAAAAGTTACATTTAGAATTAAAATTAAATAATATATATATATAATTATCCTTTCCCCCCTCTCCCTGGAGTCAACGCTCACTTCAGAAAAGAAAAAAAAAGCCCCTAACAATTGCTCCACCGATTCCGTCCGCCTCCAGCCCCCCTGCCACCACAACTTCGTCGTCGGTCCCCTCCATCTCCGCCACACCCTCCCCTCCTTCTCCATTGGTCCCCCTTGCTCCTCCTCACCCAAAAACCGCGAAACATCCAAAGTAGCCAACTCCGGCCAACGTGGCTCGCCACCGCCACCTAAAGCTCCGCTTGTCCCTGTCGTTGCTGCAGACCCTCCCCTCCGCGCCTCCTCCTCTTCCCTCTCACCCGTTCGAGCCCCCATACCCGACCAAAACAACGCCGCCACTCCTTTTTCCGACTGCCTCCGACCATACCCACCCCAAAGCCGACTGTCAAAGCTTCTTCGCCGCCCCTTGTACCCCTTCTCTGACCAGTGGAATCTCCCATTTCACCGTAAGTTTTTATTTTATTTTTATTAATTCGTATGAGTAAAAAAATAGATTTTTAATATAGATTCATGTGAATAAGGTCTGGATTTTTGTAAAACAAAGATTAGATTTTTATTTTATTTAAGATACGATTTTTAGTAATGAAAAGGTAGGATTTTTACCTTTGAAACGCTATTGTTTTTAAATTTAAAAGCTACGTTTTTTTATATGCTCTAATCGCAAAAAGATGAGATTTTTAATTATAGAAAGACGAGATTTTTAATTATAGAAAAACGAGTTTTTTAGTTAATGGAAAGATTAAAAATATGATTTTTATATAATAGAGAATATAAAAATATTATCTTTATATATGTAGCGAAATAAAAATCTGATTTTTATTATATACATGTTGAAATAAAAATGTGATTTTTATAGCGATGATATAGAAATTCGATCTTTATATATGGAGTAGAAATATAAAATATTTTTTTTTATAGAAATAAGCGTTGTAAAAATATATGAAGTAAAAATAAAAATGTGATTATTTATTTAATTATTGAATGAAGTGATAAAAATATAATTTTTATTATAAACAGCGGGACAAGCACTACATTGGAATTTCAAACAAATCCAGACGGTTCAGCAGTTCAAAAGTAAATCACGACGGAGTGGAACCCTCTATGAGAAATTCTCACTTTAACTCTTCTTTTCTAGTTAAAAGTATATACTAGGATGCAGACGGTGTTTAGTAGCACCCGACACCCGTCGTCCACAGACCATGGACGACATGTTTGTTTAGTTAATTGTTTGGTGATTGATTTATTTGTTTGATTTATAAATTTGATTAAATTGATTGTGTGATGTGAAATAAAATAAAATATTTATATAGTTAAAAATATTTTATCGTTAAAAAATAAAAAATTTAACGTGAATGTGAATAAATAAATATTCATTTACAAACCAGACGGTTTGTTTATGAACACCTATTTGAAGGACATTGATTGGGACGATAAATTTTACACGTCGCCCAACTGCACAAATAATATTCAGTGTTTGTGGATTGAAACCCCACACGGGTGTTGGGATGATATTTGGCGTACACTAATCCCAATTATTTAGTTGTATGTTGATCGATTAGTCGACAAACTGTGTAAGCGTTAATTATTTATATTTAATGCTTATGCAGTTGTGTGGTGCACTTTGAGTGATGGTTGATTATTTATCGTTGCTATTATATACATGTGTTGTATGGAATCCATATAATTAACATTATATGGTAATTGATTGGGCCTCATTCCAATTGGGAAAATAAAGAATATTATAAAATAAAGATTCATGTGTTGAACGAAATATTTTAATAATAAAATTTACATCTTTATCATATATAAAATTTGAAACTAACTAGAAAATAAATAAGATGGGTGGTCTCCTGGATATTGATATGATGTTGGTTTCGGCCTTCGGGGTTAATATTTAGGGAATTACTCTCTTACTAATTTACGGTTGGAGTCTGATTAAAAATTGAATGATAGAAATCATAATTTTATAAAATATATTAAATAACAAAAATAATCAGGTGTTGACAGTACTCATTTGTTGAGATTAGTCATGTGTTGAAAGAAATATAGATTCATGCGTTGAATAGAATAAATATTCATTTGTTGAATAGAATAACGAAGTCATTGAAAAATATAAAGCCGTGTTGATTAGAGATACGCTATTTTGACGCGAACGATATATATATCGATTATATTCGTTTTTATAATGAATATTGAAAAGAGAATTAAAAATTGAATTGAACATAAATTGAATTCGAATTGAAATGAATTCAAATCGAATTGTAATCTAATTGAAATTGAATTAAATAGAAATGCAATTGGAAATCGAAATGAATTCGAATTGAAATGAATTCAAATCGAATTGAAAACGAACTGAAATTGAAATCGATTTGAATTGAATAAAATAGAAATGAATGTAAAATGAATTTATAGTGGAAAATTCAGTTTTGATTTGAATTTGAAAACAAAGTTGAAATTGTTTTTGAAACAAATTTGAAACGATTTATAAAATTCGTTTTAAAAGGAAATCGACGAAATATATATAATATATATATATATTATATATATAATGGCCTGAATAGAACGCGCCGCGCCGCGGTAGTTCGTGAATTTCGACCATTGACTTCGAACGGACATTCCGGGAGATTCGACCGTCGGATTCTCCTGAAACCGGAACCTTTGGGTTCGTATCGAAAAGAGTTTTCTAATGGATATTAGAAATTTGAAATCTAACGGTTGGATTTGGAATTATGTCCAAATCAATTTAGAAAAGGTCGCTGTAAGTGCAGTTCGATGGCCGTTGATGGAAATCGACTGTACGGGCCTTGATAAAATTATCAAAAATATCAATAATTTGTGTAAAATCATAAGAAATGATTTGTGAAGAATTGGGATGAAAAACCATATTTGAAAAGATAAAAATAGATTTTTATCGAAATGAACTAGTTTTGAACTAGAATTAAAATCCAATTATTTTTAAATAAATAAATTGGATTTGAAATGGATTTTAAATAACTATAATTTCCAATATATGAATTGGAATGGATTTGAATCGAAATTATCTTTGGAATATTTCGATATTCGATTCCGCAATTATACAAATATTTTGGAGGAAAATTGGAATATATATTTTACATCGTTATTTCCAAAGCGATATTTGTGGATTTCAGAATTTGATATTGAATATAAGCCGATATACTTTCTATTCAGAGCCTTGTATTTAATATCAAATGGGATTTGGGTTTGTCGTGAATGGTGTCTTCATCAACACTGTTCTTAAACCCCGTTGAGAAAAGATTAAATCTTTTTATTTAGATTTAATGAAGTATACCAATTAATTGATATATTTAATTGGAATTGAATTAGAATTGATTTGTGGGTTTATCATGAGCGGTATTTTGAATAATACTTATTCTTTAAACCGATAATAAATAGAAAGTGATTTGGGTTTATCATGAACTGTGTGTTAAATGACATTAGTTCTTTAACCCAGTAAAAGGAGTTTTAATGAATTTGTAATTAGATTGAAATGGGAATTGATAATTTAAATTATCAAATTTGGAAAGTGAGCGAGAATGGAGTATCACCATTTCTTGTTGTTGGTCTTGAGTAGGCTGGGTACGCATGATAGGGGGTTCTCGCTTCGCGGTTTGGTGGCGAACGGGAGACTCTTACCCCTACATGTCCCTGTTGAGGGTTGGTTCGGCAGTGCCGGAAGACTAGAGAGGGTCGCCATAAAACAAGGGACTGGGGGACCAATAGGAGCCACGGTGGGTATTACCTGCTGCTTGGGGGATAAAGGGATGGTTGCAAAGCCTACCGGATTTATCTTTAATTAGATTTGAACGTGAAATGGTAATTAATTTACCAATAACACCGTGGTGTTAGATATGGAGTATTACCAGTTTTGCTTCATGGGATGAATAGGTTGGGATTGAGAAATAAAATAAATAATTACTTCGGTGTGGTCTGCTAATCCCGAATAGTTTGAAAAACCATAATTTGGTTTGAAATGACATCCAAAGGAAGATTAAAGAATAAATTTCAAAGAATCTATCTTTGATAAAATTAATGGTAACCTTTCCCTTAGAATATGAAATTTACAAACTAGCTGTAGGTTAACTAAGAAGAATGGTTTCCTGGGTATTGATCTGATGTTGGTTTCGGCCTTCGAGGTTAATATTTAGGGAACTGTTCTCTTACTAATTTACGGTTAGTGACTGACGAATTGGAATGAGGCGTATGTTGTGTTTATGTAACACTTGTTTATTATATACGCGGGTTATTCAAAAAGGCCGGGTTTATACCCATTCTGAATAACCGATTCGACGATAAGTCGAAGATGAAGATGGTGGTTGAAGACCGGAAGTCTTCACATCGTTTGGGTGATTACTGATGATCTTGATTGGGCTGTACACCCAAAAGGAGGGAATCAGTTGGTGATCGTCCAGATGTACTTGGAGATCGATGGATATGCGAGGAAAGTGCCTCCGGTTTCGTTTAGACCCAGAACGAACTTGTAAATGGACTGTGTGTCTGACATTGGATTTTATTTTGTGTTGATTGATCTCCATTAAATATACATCTGTTTGGCGGCGGAGAATTTATTCTCTTGCTTAACGCCCTTCTCTGAGACGTACGAGCTCAGAGGTTATATATCGATGGACATCAGTCGCATGACATGAATTTCCTGTGTGGCATGCCTAAGTGGCAGATGATCAAGGCTTCTGTTGAAAAGCAAAGTCTTGTGGTTGATGATCAAAGCACGGCCTGTGTGGCATAGCTTTATGTATAGCGTGGATTCGCGAGCCTCACACCTCGGTATGAGTCAAAAACGGGATGAGGACCCAAGGAGTGCACAACGTTTCTTTCCAGCTATGGGTGGTGTCAGTGCTTAAACTGGCTGACATTTATATACTTTTTACCTATGTGGTTGTTGGATGCGAGGCGCCTCGATTATAGGTCTGTAAGGACTGGGAAATGTGTGTTCAGGAATTTCCAATCCTCAAACGTAAGAGAGGACCGGCCTTGGAGGATTCCAGGGGTTACCCAGAGTGTGTAGTCCTGAGACATTTGCTAGAGTGTCTCGAAGCGGAGAGGAGCTTGCCCCTTGCCTCGACTCATGACATAAAATCCAATTTCCAATACGAGATATTTCGGTTTTATTTGTAGAGCCTCGTATGGCGACATAATAGGTGATAGCTATGCCGCCTATGATTGATATTTATGATTGTATATAAAATCAGAAACTAACTGGAAACGAGCTAAGATGGGTGGTTTCCTGGGTATTGGTCTGATGTTGGTTTCGGCCTTCAGGGTTAATACTTAGGGAATCGTTCTCTTACTAATTTACGGTTGGAGTCTGATTAAGAATCAAAAGATAAAATTTCGCGTATCAAGCATTCTTTTGCTGTTTTAAGGTAAAACCCTATCCTCCGGCTTGCGTTGCATTGTGTGATGGGACCTGGGTCTTATAACAGCTTCATTTTTCTTTACTTAGCATTGCGCTGTTTGTTTTATGCACTGGTATTCTTGGGAGGAAACCCGTTCCGTGTTATACGGTGTGGTCCCTTGATTTACCGAACTCTAAAAATTGAATTAATAACTGTTTTAGTTCTCACACCAGTCACATGACTGACCTGGAGTTTATTGTTTTAACCTAAACTCTGGGTGCCCCTATTTTTGATAGGGGCAGCTAGTAGTTTTGGTTTTGCAGATTTATATTCACAAGAACTTGGTTTACAGCTGGAACGACATTCGGAAAGCTCGGTATCCGTGTATTACTTTTAGTTGTATTTTGTATTATTTTCCGCTGCGATATATGTAAATGTAATTCAAATCTCTGATATATGTCAATTGTGTAATTTATTCATTTATACTCTATATATTCTTATATCTGGTGGAATTGTTGTAATAAACAATGAAATGTTCTTCTGTTTGTGTTCGGATTTGTCTTGTCCTCAACGCAATCTGTGCTTTCCTTTACTGGGAAGTTCGGGTCGTGTCAGTTTGGTATCAAAGCTTTGGTTTACAGAGCTCGAGAACAAGACACATTAGAACCAAACGAAAAAATTCATCAGATATTGGATTAGTAATATCCAATGAGAATGACTCGTTAGAGATGGGATCAGTAGTATCCTAGAACAAGTGTGAAGAGTATATTTTTGAAATGAAAACGAATTTTGTTTTGAAATTTAAATCGTTTTATACGTATTTGAATATTTATTTATTTTGAATTTGGGCAATCGAGTATATAAAGGTTTTGCATATACGCGTCATGAACGTATATTCGAAGTTTTAATTTACTGGATAGATATAGAATCACATTTTAGTCGCCCGAAGATGGTACTGATAATTGTCATGACATCATCAGTATTTATGTTCGAGTTTCGAAGGTGTGATATTTATATATTTCCATTAGACTGGTGTGAGAACCAAAGCTAGATAGGGCTTATTGTTGTGAATTAGCATGAAAAATGTGATTTTTGACTATGTATCAAAGTTATGAATTTGAAATGATAATCAAATAATTGATTGTTGGTTGTGTTGTTTGATTAATTAAATGTTGAACCTTTAGCCAAATTGGTCAAATACTGAATTGTATTGAAAAATGATCGCAGTTACATATGTATACATGTACTTACATTGAACAGGTCATAGCAAGGAGGCTAGAGCAGAAGAACAAAATTGTTTGCCCGACAAATAGGTACATGTTTATTGTATTTCTTTGGGTTTGCATGATTTTATGAGCCATTGGCTAGCCGCTTGGCTTTTTCTTTTTCTTTTGGATTGAAGAAGGCCATGGGAGGCTATATGAAATATCCCGAAGTCCCCGGTGCAGGGGAGGTTATGGCGAAATTTTTCGAAAATTTAGGGTGTTAGCCAAATTTTTTGAAAAATTTGACAAGTTCTTAGAAAATGGAAAGTTGAAGAACTTAAGCCGTAATGAAAATTATGGAAGTTGAATTGATTAGTTAAACAACTTTCGGCTTCGTTCCTTTTCGAGGACGAAAAGTTTTAAGTGGGGAAGATTGTAATAACCCGGAAATTCTGGGCCAATTTAAAATTTTTATTTTAGCAATTTTAATGAATTTTGATTATTTAAATTGAATTATTTTAAATAATATAGACGAGAAATTTATTTTAAATAGAATTCGAACGTATATATTTATATGGACCGTCGTTAGAATATAAATATTTATTTATAATTATAAAAGGAATTGAAAATGGCGCGGTAGTTCGATAATTCGATTTCAAATTTCAAACGAATGTACAGGATTCAAAATAAACCGGATTTTCGCGAAACCAAAAATATTAGAATCTAATTGAGAATATCTTTCCAACGAATCTGAGAAATCTTAATTTCATAGCGGGAATCAAAAGATACGTCCAGTTGAAAATTCAGAATAGTCACTATGGAATTCTGGGCCCTTAAAAATGGGAATTTTGCAAACGACCTCGGATTTCGACGAAACCACTTTTTTGGATCCGGGATGTCAATTTATTGCTAGGTTTCAAAACTCATAAATTTTTGAATCAATATGTGAGCGTGATAAAGGAAAACGTGTTTTGACCAGTTTCAGTTAATTTTAATCGACTGGAAAATGGCCATTTTTCAAACGGACTCGAAATTAGACGAAATTAGTTTTGTTAGGAATGTATCGTCAATAGGAAGGTAGAGAATATTTTTCGAGAATTTTTAGAGTCCATATGTGGCCCCGGTAAATTGAGATGTGCGTTCAAATTCATTATATAGATTTATATGTTGATTTTGACGAAAACTGATCGAAACAGTCGAATCAGCCTGCGATACATATCCCATTGTGTTCGGAATGGGGGTAGTTGGCTTTGTTGGGTCTCGTTTCGAGTTCGAATGAAAAAGTTACTTTTTAGAATTAAAATAAAATAATATATATATATAATTATCCTTTCCACCTCTCCCTGGAGTCAACGCTCACTTCAGAAAAGAAATTAAAAAAAAAGCCCCTAACAATCGCTCCACCGATTCCGTCCGCCTCCAGCCCCCCTGCCACCGCAACTTCGTCGTCGGTCCCCTCCATCTCCGCCACACCCTCCCCTCCTTCTCCGTTGGTCCCCCTTGCTCCTCCTCCCCTAAAAACCGCGCAACACCCAAAGTAGCCAACTCCGGCCAACGTGGCTCGCCACCGCCACCTAAAGCTCCGCCTATTCCTGCAGTTGCTGCAGACCCCCCGCGCCTCCTCCTCTTCCCTCTCACCCGTTCAAGCCCCCATATCCCAAACCCGACCAAAACAATGCCACCACCCCTTTTTCCGACTGCCTCCGACCATCCCCACCCCAACGCCGACTGTCAAAGCTCCTGCGCCGCCCCTAGTACCCCTTCTTTGACAGTGGAAGCTCCCATTTCACCGTATGTTTTTATTTTATTTTTATTAATTCGTATGAGTAAAAAAAAATTAAAGTTTTAATATAGATTCATGTTGATAAGGTCTAGATTTTTGTAAAACAAAGATTAGATTTTTATTTGATTTAAGATATGATTTTTAGTAATGAAAAGGTAGGATTTTTACCTTTGAAAAGCTATGGTTTTTAAATTTAAAAGCTACGTTTTTTTATATGTTCTAACCGCATAAAGATGAGATTTTTAATTATAGAAAGACGAGATTTTTAATTATAGAAAAACGAGAATTTTTAGTTAATAGAAAGATTAAAAATATGATTTTTATATAATAGAGAATAAAAAAATATTATCTTTATATATGTAGCGAAATAAAAATCTGATTTTTATTATATACATGTTGAAATAAAAATGTGATTTTTATATGATATAAAATTTCGATCTTTATAAATGGAGTAGAAATATAAAATATAATTTTTATATAGAAATAAGCGTTGTAAAAATATATGAAGTAAAAATAAAAATGTGATTATTTATTTATTTATTGAATGAAGTGATAAAAATATAATTTTTATTATAAACAGTGGGACAAGCACTACATTGGAATTTCAAACAACTCCAGACGGTTCAGCAGTTCAAAAGTAAATCACGACGGAGTGGAACCCTCTATGAGAAATTCTCACTTTAACTCTTCTTTTCTAGTTAAAAATATATACTAGGATGCAGACGGTGTTTAGTAGCACCCGACACCCATCGTCCACAGACCATGGACGGCATGTTTGTTTAGTTAATTGTTTGGTGATTGATTTATTTGTTTGATTGATAAATTTGATTAAATTGATTGTGTGATGTGAAATAAAATAAAATATTTATATAGTTAAAAATATTTTATCGTTAAAAAATAAAAAAATTAATGTGAATGTGAATAAATAAATATTCATTTACAAACCGGACGGTTTGTTTATGAACACCTATTTGAAGGACATTGATTGGGACGATAAATTTTACACGTCGCCCAACTGCACAAATAATATTCAGTGTTTGTGGATTGAAACCCCACACGGGTGTTGGGATGATATTTGGCGTACACTAATCCCAATTATTTAGTTGTATGTTAATCGATTAGTCGACAGACTGTGTAAGCGTTAATTATTTATATTTAATGCTTATGCAGTTGTGTGGTGCACTTTGAGTGACGGTTGATTATTTATCGTTGCTATTATATACATGTGTTGTATGGAATCCATATAATTAACATTATATGGTAATTGATTGGGCCTCATTCCAATTGGGAAAATAAAGAATATTATAAAATAAAGATTCATGTGTTGAATGAAATATTTTAATAATAAAATTTACATCTTTATCATATATAAAATTAGAAACTAACTAGAAAATAAATAAGATGGGTGGTCTCCTGGATATTGATCTGATGTTGGTTTCGGCCTTCGGGGTTAATATTTAGGGAATTACTCTCTTACTAATTTACGGTTGGAGTCTGATTAAAAATTGAATGATAGAAATCACAATTTTATAAAATATATTAAATAACAAAAATAATCAGGTGTTGACAGTACTCATTTGTTGAGATTAGTCATGTGTTGAAAGAAATATAGATTCATGCGTTGAATAGAATAAATATTCATTTGTTGAATAGAATAACGAAGTCATTGAAAAATATAAAGCCGTGTTGATTAGAGATACGCTATTTATTGAATGAAGTGATATAAATATAATTTTTATTATAAACAGCGGGACAAGCACTACATTGGAATTTCAAACAAATCCAGGCTGTTCAGCAGTTCAAAAGTAAAGCACATCGGAGTGGAACCCTCAGTGAGAACTTCTCACTTTAACTCTTCTTTTCTAGTTAAAAATATATACTAGGATGCAGACGGTGTTTAGTAGCACCCGACACCCGTCGTCCACAGACCATGGACGGCTTGTTTGTTTAGTTAATTGTTTGGTGATTGATTTATTTGTTTGATTGATAAATTTCATTAAATTGATTGTGTGATGTGAAATAAAATAAAATATTTATATAGTTAAAAATAATTTATCGTTAAAAAAATAAATTTTTTAACGTGAATGTGAATAAATAAATATTCATTTACAAACCAGACGGTTTGTTTATGAACACCTATTTGAAGGACATTAATTGGGACGATAAATTTTACACGTCGCCCAACTGTACAAATAATATTCAGTGTTTGTGGATTGAAACCCCACACGGGTGTTGGGATGATATTTGGCGTACACTAATCCCAATTATTTAGTTGTATGTTGATCAATTGGTCGACAGACTGTGTAAGCGTTAATTATTTATATTTAATGCTTATGCAGTTGTGTTGTGCACTTTGGGTGATGGTTGATTATTTATCGTTGCTATTATATACATCTGTTGTATGGAATCCATATAATTAACATTATATGGTAATTGATTGGGCCTCCTTCCAATTGGGAAAATAAAGAATATTATAAAATAAAGATTCATGTGTTGAACGAAATATTTTAACAAAAAATTTACATCTTTATCATATATAAAATTAGAAACTGACTGAAAAATAAATAAGATGGGTGGTCTCGTCGAGGTTAATATTTAGGGAATTGCTCTCTTACTAATTTACGGTTGGAGTCTGATTAAAAATTGAACGATAGAAATCATAATTTTATAAAATATATTAAATAACAAAAATAGTCAGGTGTTGACAGTACTCATTTGTTGAGATTAGTCATGTGTTGAAAGAAATATAGATTCATGTGTTGAATAGAATAAATATTCATTTGTTGAATTGAATAACGAAGTCATTGAAAAATATAAAGCTGTGTTGATTAGAGATGCGCTATTTTGACGCGAACGATATTTATATCGATTATATTCGATTTTATAACGAATATTGAAAAGAGATTTAAAAATTGAATTGGACATAAATTGAATTCGAATTGAAATGAATTCAAATCGAATTGTAATCGAATTGAAATTGAATTGAGTAGAAATGCAATTTGAAATCGAAATGAATTCGAATTGAAATGAATTCAAATCAAATTGAAAATGAACTGAAATTGAAATCGATTTGAATTGAATCAAATAGAAATGAATGTAAAAAGAATTTATAATGGAAAATTCAGTTTTGATTTGAATTTGAAAAGAAAGTTGAAATTGATTTTGAAACAAATTTGAAACGATTTATAAAATTCGTTTTAAAAGGAAATCGATGAAATATATAATATATATATATATTATATATATAATGGCCTGAATAGAACGCGCCTCGCCACGGTAGTTCGTGAATTTCGACCATTGACTTCGAACAGACATTATGGGAGATCCGACCGTCGGATTCTCCTGATACCGGAACCATTGGGTTCGTATCGAAAAGAGCTTTCTAATGGATATTAGAAATTTGAAATCTAACAGTTGGATTTGGAATTATGTCCAAATCAAATTTGGAAAAGGTCGCTGTAAGTGCAGTTCGATGGCCGTTGATGGAAATCGACTGTACGGGCCTTGATAAAATTATCAAAAATATCAATAATTTGTGTAAAATCATAAGAAATGATTTGTGAAGAATTGGGATGAAAATCTCCATATTTTAAAAGATAAAAATATATTTTTATCGAAATGAACTAGTTTTGAACTAGAATTAAAATCCAATTATTTTTAAATAAATAAATTGGATCTGAAATGGATTTTAAATAACCAGAATTTCCAATATATGAATTGGAATGGATTTGAATCGAAATTGTCTTTGGAATATTTCGATATTAGATTCCGCGATTATACAGATATTTTGGAGGAAATTTGGAAGATATATTTTATATCGTTATTTCCAAAGCGATATTTGTGGATTTCAGAATTTGATATTGAATATAAGCCGATATTCTTTCTGTTCAGAGCCTTGTATTTAATATCAAATGGGATTTGGGTTTGTCGTGAATGGTGTCTTCATCAACACTGTTCTTAAACCCCGTTGAGAAAAGATTAAATCTTTTTATTTAGATTTAATGAAGTATACCAATTAATTGATATATTTAATTGGAATTGAATTAGAATTGATTTGTGGGTTTATCGTGAGCGGTGTTTTAAATAACACTTGTTCTTTAACCCGATAATAAATAGAAAGTGATTTGGGTTTATCGTGAACTGTGTGTTAAATGTCATTAGTACTTTAACCCAGTAGAAGGAGTTTTAATGAACTTGTAATTAGATTGAAATGGGAATTGATTATTTAAATGATCAAATTTGGAAAGTGAGCGAGAATGGAGTATCACCAGTTTTGCTCCAAATAGATAATTAAATCTTTAATTAGATTTGAACGTGAAATGGTAATTAATTTTTAGCGATAACACCGTGGTGTTAGATATGGAGTATTACCAGTTTGCTTCATGGGATGAATAGGTTGGGATTGAGAAATAAAATAAATAATTACTACGGTGTGGTCCGCTAATCCCGAATAGTTTGAAAAACCATAATTTGGTTTGAAATGACATCCAAAGGAAGATTAAAGAATAAATTTAAAAGAATCTATCTTTGATAAAATTAATGGGAACCTTTCCCTAAGAATATGAAATTTAGAAACTAGCAGTAGGTTAGCTATGATGAATGGTTTCCTGGGTATTGAACTGATGTTGGTTTCGGCCTTCGGGGTTAATATTTACGGAACTGTTCTCTTACTAATTTACGGTTAGTGACTGATGAATTGGAATGAGGCGTATGTTGTGTTTATGTAACACTTGTTTATTATATACGCGGGTTATTCAGAAAGGCCGGGTTTATACCCATTCTGAATAACAGATTCGACGATAAGTCGAAGATGAAGACGGTGGTTGAAGACTGGAAGTCTTCACATCGTTTGGGTGATTACTGATGATCTTGATTGGGCTGTACACCCAAGAGGAGGGAATTAGTTGGTGATCGTCCAGACGTACTTGGAGATCGATGGATATGCGAGGAAAGTGCCTCCGGTTTCGTTCAGACCCAGAACGAACTTGTAAATGGACTGTGTGTCTGACACTGGATTTTATTCTGTGTTGATTGATCTCTATTAAATATACATCTGTTTGGCGGCAGAGAATTTATTCTCTTGCTTAACGCCCTTCTCTGAGACGTACGAGCTCATAGGTTGTATATCGATGGACATCAGTCGCATGGCATGAATTGCCTGTGTGGCAGATGATCAAGGCTTCTGTTGAAAAGCAAAGTCTTGTGGTTGATGATCAAAGCACGGCCAGTGTGGCGTAGCTTTGTGTATAGCGTGGATTCGCGAGCCTCGCACCTCGATATGAGTCAAAAATGGGATGAGGACCCAAGGAGTGCACGACGTTTCTTTCTAGATATGGGTGGTGTCAGTGCTTAAACTGGCAGACATTTATATACTTTTTACCTATGTGGTTGTTGGATGCGAGGCGCCTTGATTATAGGTCTGTAAGGACCGGGAAATGTGTGTTCAGGAATTGCCAATCCTCAAACGTAAGAGAGGACCGGCCTTGGAGGATCCCAGGGGTTACCCAGAGTGTGTTGTCCTGAGACATTTGCTAGAGTGTCTCGAAGCGGAGAGGAGCTTGCCCCTTGCCTCGACTCATGACGGAAATCCAATTTCCAAAGTAAGATATTTCGGTTTTATTTGTAGTGCCTAGTATGGCGACATAGTAGATGGTAGCTATGCCGCCTATGATTGATATTTATGATTGTATATAAAATCAGAAACTAACTGGAAACGAGCTAAGATGGGTGGTTTCCTGGGTATTGGTCTAATGTTGGTTTCAGCCTTCGGGGTTAATACATAGGGAATCGTTCTCTTACTAATTTACGGTAGGAGTCTGATTAAGAATCAAAATATAAAATTTCACGTATCAAGCATTCTTTGGCTGTTATAAGGTAAAACCCTATCCTCCGGCTTGCGTTGCATTGTGTGATTGGACCTGGGTCTTATAACAGCTTCATTTTTCTTTACTTAGCATTGTGCTGTTTGTTTTATGCACTGGTATTCTTGGGAGGAAACCCGTTCCGTGTTATACGGCGTGGTCCCTTGATTTACCGAACTTTAAAAATTGAATTAATAAATGTTTTATTTCTCACACCAGTCACATGACTGACCTGGAGTTTATTGTTTTAACCTTAACTCTGGGTGCCCCCTATTTTCGACACGGGCAGCTAGTAGTTTTGGTTTTGCAGATTTATATTCACAGGAACCTGGTTAACAGCTGGAACGATATTCGGAAAGCTCTGTGTTCGTGTATTACTTTTAGTTGTGTTTTGTATTATTTTCCGCTGCGATATATGAAAATGTAATTCAAATCTCTGATATCTGTCAATTGTGTAATTTATTCATTTATACTCTGTATATTCTAATATCTGGTGGAATTGTTGTAATAAACAGTGAAATGTTCTTCTGTTTGTGTTCAGATTTGTCTTGTCCTCAACGCAATCTGTGCTTTCCTTCACGGAGAAGTTCGGGTCATGTCAGTTACCGAGACCCCTGTCGGACGATCACCAAGAGGCCACTTTTGGCAAATAATTAGTAAAACACCAAAAGCACATTTTCGGGAAACCTAAGCACACTTCAGAAAATTATCGAAAGGGGTGGCAGATCAGAAACCATAAAGCTTGAAGGCAAGTTCAAAAAAGAGTCAATAGCAAGACCAGGAGCTCGTGATCGGAATCACATATCCATTATCTCATATCTGGAAGCATATAGCCGAAAGTCCATATCCGGAAGCCTACAGCCTTCCTAAAGCTATCCATACCAACAGGTTGGTATCGATACGAAGAAGATGAAAACAACATCAAAGAGAAACTCCAAAGACCGAGATCATCTTCCAAAGGGCCAGGTCCGGCACCCTATAGCCTCCGGAACCAAAAGGAAAAGCGACTGAGAGCCAAAGCTTCCGCAACCAAAGGGAAAAGAGGCAGACAGGGGCCTTTGCTGGCCCAATAACAGAAGGGGCCCCGATTTGTCTATAAATAAGACCCCATGGGTCTCATTTTTAGGGCTAAATTTTCATTTCTTAATCTCGTTCTCTTTTTCTTAGGAGTAAACCCTAATTTTCAAATCGAATTGGGATTTCTTTAACTCTTGTAATATATCCACAATTAATAAAAAAGGAGAAGTTCAGGAGTTAAGCATTTCTTGATTTGATAATCATACTATGTTTATAATGATAAGACATGGAGTTAGTGTTAACCTTTCTTATGATAGAGTTAATCATGGCTCTTTCGTATGAGGGAAGGCCCTGGGTAAAACTAAGGTTTTTCTTCTTTCGAATAGTCTGTATGTGACATAGCTCATTCATAGTAAGCCTAATGCAACCCAACCTTAAAAGGTAGCTTGTTGTAAGCCTATGGCTTGGTAACTGATGCAACCAAGTCTTCTCCTGGCTAGTTCGATGCGGAAGTATCATATAAGTCAATAAGTTCTATGGCATGAAAACAACCTGAGCGTTGTGAGGCTTTAGCATGTTTCCTCTTAGAACAATGTATATTATTTTATCCACGGTCTAAAGGTGATTGGGGCATGGGGTTTCTGTCTTATTCAACCTGTAAAACCTTTCTCCAAGGTTGTCATTGACTTTGTAGTCTCGTAAGCGTAATACTCACCCTCTGAGGGAAGGGTAACTAATCTTCGGACTTAAGGTCTTGATTCCTAGGAAATAGTGAAATTAGTTAAAAAAACGCTGATTCAAGGATGCATTCCAATAACCTTTAGATCACCCTTGCATCAAACTTCTAAGCATATTCATTGTCCATCCTAGTTCGGATGTTGATGAAAAATATAGTTAGCGTTTTTGCACTTTAACGAAGGCCTGAACCTCTGACCTTGTGATTATCCTGTCCAAAATTAATTTAGTAAACTTATTGCTCTATAGCGGGGGAGGATGAAATAAAAAAGATTGAAGGATCGAAATAAGGAACCAACTCCAAATGCAACCCTCGAAAGAAGTGTGGATCCGATGTTTAATCTAAACAATAATAAAGTGGGAGCAACTTCCAACCCAATGCAATCACCAAACCCAAATACCATGGAGAAAAATACTACTAAAATCATGGCTATGGAGAAACAGGTCTAAGAAATGCATGCTCATATAAATGCTACTCAAACGCAGAAATTTTCAAGGCTCACCAAGTCCAGCCAAAGAGAGGTGAATGAGTCTTCGAAGAGAAAGGCTCTCGTCCAACACTCTGAAGCAAAAGAAAAGCTCAAAGCAACTTCCTCTAAACAGAGAAAATCCTTTTTAATAGGGACAGATCATTAAGGAAATCAATGTGAACTGGAGCAGTCTGGGAGCTCTACTTCTGAAGGTTGTGATCCTAAAAGGGCGAATTATGACAACACAAAGGCTTATCTCAATGACATCGCCAGAAAAATCGTCAAGGACCTGTTGGGAAACAAAGAGAAAAGAACCCAGGATGATAGGGCTAATGATAATGAAAGAGTATCCCTTTTTTCGGATGAGATCATGAGCACTATAATATCGTTTAGGGTAAAGGTTCCCACTATAAAGTATCTTGGGACAAGCGACCCTGATGATCATCTGATGGCTTTCGACGGTCAAATGGACCTCTATAATGCTTCAGGGGGGGTCTGATGTCGTCTTTTCCCTGTAACCCTCCAGGGAGCAGCAGCATAATGTCATCGTCAATACAGAGAGAATACCATCTACTCGTGGAAACAGTTCGCCTATGAATTTTCAGCATAGTTTTGCATCTGCAAGGACCCGACAGTTGATTACACAGTTATTGCTAATATCAAGCAGAGGCAAGGGGAGTCCTTAGCAAATTACTTGAAAAGGTTCACATAGAAGCATTAAAGGAAAAAGATATGAATGATCGCAACAATTTAATTGTTGTGCATTCGGGGTTAACTGAGAATACCGCCTTCTAAAAGGAACTATATATACATTCACGGTTTTAAAGACTTACAAGACTTCAAGTTTCAAGCTGACAAGTTCATCCGCATGGATGAATTGTATTTCACAAAGAAGAAGTTCAGACCTCGAGGGGAAGGAGGAAAGCTGAGCTTTGGTAGAAAGCCTCAAAGTGGAAGGTTCGGTTTGGATGGAAATAAGAAAAGGCCAAGGTGGGAGGATTCTAATTCCAACTTAGTCACTTTAAGCAAACCCATTTCCTTTGTGTATGCTATGGAAAGAGAAAGGGTCAATAACTTCACCATCTCGTTCAAAGCCAAGAACTGCCCTAAACATCATGCTGGTGGAAAGTATTGTGAGTATCACAAAACAAACGGATATAAGACTGACGAGTGCAAGGTTTTGGACGGGATTATTTATAAGCTTATCCAAGGGGGACAACCAGAAGAGTTTATTTTGAACGATCAACATCCGCCCAGCATACGAATGGACAACATAAAGTTTCACCAAACGCAATAGAAGCAACTGCGGAGGAAGGTCATATAGACTTAGGCCCACCAATAAACCGAATCAATGTGATCCATGGTGGGCCACATCCTGTTGGAAATTTGCCAGTAGCCAGGAATCAATACCTAAAGGAGGCTCGCGAAGGGATATTCTCTATCCGAGATGAACCTTTTTTGAAAAGTGCCCATTACACTCTCAAAACGCACAACCTGGTGATTTCTCCGGAGGAAATGAAGAAAGGGGTCCGTCATCCACATAATGACCCTCTTATGATAACAACTCAGATTGGGCTCTCTGTGGTAGCCAAGATCCTTGTTGATACTAAAAGTGTAGTCAATGTCACCTTCAAACAAGCCTTTGATTAGATGGGGATTTCCGAGGAAAAGTTAGAACCAAGCAACAAACCGATCTTTGGCTTTAACAACAGGGTCAACTCCAGTGGGACAGATCAACCTCCTGGTGCAAGTGGGTTGTCCCCGCTCCATGGGAACTTTGAAACTCTTTTTGTCGTGATCGATCAGCCATCCGTCTACTATGCCTTCTTTGGTCGACCTACTCCGGAGGAAATGGATGCTTTTGTCTCTTCCAAATATCTTATGCTAAAGTTCTTGATAAAACAGGGACGTGGTACCATCAAGGGAGAATAGTTTAGTTCCCTTGAGTTGTACTTCGCAACGGTTGACAAATACAAAAAGGAGTATTCTTCGTACTTTGATTCTTCTACTATTTTTCAACCTTCAGATGATGTATTCTTACATCCAACATTCAAAGCTAAAGTAAAAAATCAATAAAGCTGACAAGCGTACAAATGGTAGGTACACTTCTTTTAGATGAAAAAGGAAGAGAGTCGATAACAAACACTTGGCAGAGGAAGAAGAAATTGTCACAGATTTGGATTCTAGAGGGGACACTGAAAGGATAAAACCAATAGAGGATCTGGAAGAAGTAAACATTGATCCAAAAGATAAAGCTAAAGTCATCAATATAGGGAAGAGGTTGACAGAACCCTTGAGGAGTGATCTAGTTCAATTCTTGCAGCTTAACAAGGATGTTTTCGTTTGGACTCATTCGGACATGGTTGGAATCAATCCTTCTATAATGAGCCATAGCCTAAACATCAACCCTTGTGTAATCCCAGTTTGAGAAAAGAAGAGGCAATATAATAGAGATCGACCAAAGGCTTTAAAGGAGGAAGTCAAAAGGTTGGAAACAAACGGGTTCATCCAAGAAGTTTTTTACCCCAAACGGCTATCCAATCCTGTGTTAGAAAAGAAGTCCAACGAAAAGTGGAGGACATGTGTTGATTATACAAACTTAAACAAAGCCTACCTTAAGGATTGTTATCCCCTTCCAAGGATAGACTAGTTGGTAGATGCAACAAGTGGCTATAAGATATTATCCCTTATAGATGCTTACTCAGGATATAATCAGATTCCAATGCATAAACCCGATGAAGAGCATACGAGCTTTATCATAGACTAGGGGACATTTTGCTATAAAATAATGCCCTTTTGATTGAAAAATGCGGGGCCAACATACCAAAGGCTAGTTAACAAAATGTTCCAAGAGCAAATAGGGTGTAACATGGAAGTATATGTTGATGATATGTTGGTAAAATCCATCAAAGAAGAGAGCCACCTGAAGGACCTAGAGGAGATGTTCAACATCTTAAGAATTTACCAAACGAAATTAAACCCACAAAAGTGTCCTTTTGGGGTTAAATCCGGAAAGTTCCTAGGATATGTGGTAAGTGAGCATGGAATTGAGGCTAGTCCTGCCCAAATCCAAGCCATAAAGGATATGGCAGAACCCAAAATAAGAAAAGAAGTCATGAGCTTAAACGGAAAGGTAGCATCCCTCAGTAGGTTCATTTCCAATGCCATTGACAAATGCATCCAATTCTTTGATGTTATAAAAAATAACTTCGAATGGAATGAAGAATGTTGAAAGGCCTTTCAAGAATTGAAAGACTATATGGGAAAACCCCTGATTCTGTCCAGTCCCGAGAAAGGAGAAGATTTATATCTCTATATGGTCATTTTAGAATATGCGTAAGCTCAGCCCTTATAAGAGAAAGTGACGGAACTCAACACCCAATTTACTATGTTATCAGAAGATTAAAGGATGCAGAAACCTGATACCCAGTTGTGGAAAAATTAGTATATTACCAAATACTTACAGCACAGAAGCTTAGGGGCTACTTCCAAGCACATCCTATTAAGGTCTTGACTAATTTTTTGCTTAAGAAAGTTTTCAGCATGCAAGAAACCTCAAGAATTTTAGTGAAATGGGGGATTGAACTTAGCCAATATGAGATTAGGTTTCAACCTTGAGCAACAATCAAAGGACAAGCTCTTGCAGATTTTGTGAATGTGAGTGCACGAGCTTCATCACAGAACAATCAATCAAAGAGAACAACTTAAAGGCTAAATGGAAATTGTTTGTAGATGGGGCTTCAAACGAACAAGGAGCAGGGGCAAGTTACATCATAGTTACCGCTGATGGGCATCACTTGCACTATGCAATGAAGTTAGGGTTCTCAGCTACTAATATTGTGGTTAAATATGAGTTAATGATGGCCGGATTGAATCTAGCACTACAGTTGGAAATACCTCGAATAGAGATCTTTAGTGATTTTCAACTAATGGTAGATTAGATAATGCAAACCTATCAAACCAAAGATGCACAGTTGGCCTTATATGTAAAAAGGATATTAAAGATGTTTTCCCAGTTTGAGGATTTCTCAATACATCAAATCCCCATAGGGAAGAACACCCAAGCCTATTCACTAGCTAAATTGTCCAACTCCCGAGGAGCACCCGAAATTCGAGTAATCTCTGTAGGATACCAAGAAAAACCCAGGATCGAGTCTGAAGAGCCCAAAACTGGAAAAGAATTGTTGCTCTTAACTAGATTCCAAGCTTCAAAAAGGGGATACAAAATGGATAAATAGGTTGCTTCTAATGAGGACCTTCTTCAATAGAAATGAATTACCATTACAAAAACACTTGGATGACTCCTATTGTAGATTACCTTCTGAACAGAACTCTACCCCTTAGCAGGCAAGATGCGAATAGGGATGGCAATGAGGAGGGTCAAGGGTCTAAACCAGTTGACCTACCCTTTTTTAGACCCATTTAGACCCACCTCATTGGGTCTTTTGGGTGGGTAGATCCACGACCCACTTCTGAAGGTTTGGGTCTAGGGTCAGGTATAAGGTATGACTAACCTACCCCAACCCGACCCACATTATTGAAATATCAATAAAACACTTTATAACTATTATGAATACCTATTAATCTTCTTACGTATACATGGTTATGACTTGAATATTACGTTCCTTCAATCAACAAGTTATAAATTTCTCATAATATTAAGTTGCATCAATGATAATCATAGAATAACAAATGCATACATTTTGAACTATTATCTTACAAATTATTTTATTATATTTTGTTATCATTATAAACACTATATTATTTGAATATAATTTATCTTTTAGTGATAAAAATTATATGTATATAAATTTTTGTATATTAGAACACGATTTCATCGCGTCTTGGGGTAGAATTCCGGAGCCGCACCGGGTTTACAGGAAGGGCCGGGGGCGGGGTTTAAAATACTCAGGGAGGGTCTGGGGAATGAGAAACCTGTCCCAAGCCACCCCATTGCCATTCCGAGATGTGAGGAAGGTAATACACCAAGCCCCTACATTTGTGATTATGAATGGGATACTCTATAAGAAGAGGCAATCACTTCCCATATTTTAGGTGTGTAAGCCTCAAGAATGGGTTTAATTTGTTGAAAGAAGCACATGAAGATTTGTACGGAGACCATTCCAATAGAGTTAAACTAGCCAAGAAGGTCATGCGACAAGGTTGTTATTGGCCACAAATGGTTAACCAAGCAATTGAATATGTTAAGAAGTGCAAGAAATGTCAAAGGTATTCTAAAATATCATGGCTACCTCCTAGTGAGTTAACCACTGTCTCATGCCCTTGGCCATTCGATGTATGGGGGATAGATTTGATCGGACCCCTACCAATCTCCAAGGGTGGAGCTAAGTAAGTTGTAGTTGCCATTGATTACTTTACCAAATGGGTGGAAGCAGAACCCCTTCCGACAATCACATCTAAGAAGGTGTTGAGATTTGTGATAAAGTGTATTGTTACTCGCTTTGGGATTCCTTACAAAATCATATCAGACAATGGAAAACAATTCGAAAGCGAGGAATTCATTTAATTTTGCGATAAGAATGGAATTATCAAAAGCTTTGCCTCATTAGCCCATCCAAGGAAAAACAGAGCCGCCGAAGCTGCAAACAAAACCATAAAGACAATTCTCAAGAAACGATTAAATTAAGCCAAAGGAAATTGGGCTGAAGAATTACCCTTAGTACTTTGGGCATATAGAACGTCCGCCTAAACAGCAATAGGACATACCATATTTTCTTTGACATGTGGATGCGAAGCCATGCTTCTAATTGAGGTTGAAATCCCTTCATATAGAAGGATAGGTTATGCTTCAAGAGCTAAAAAGGAATCCTTAGACCTAATATAAGGATTAAGAGACGAAGCTACATTTAGAACGGCCGGATACCAAAGGAGAATCACAAAGTACTATAACTCAAGGGTTAGACCCAGAACATTTGCAAAAGGAGATTTGGTATTGCGAAGGGTAATGACCTATACAAAAAACCCATCGGATGGGACACTTAGTCCAAATTGGGAAGGACCCTTAATCATCCATCAAGAAATCATACCCGGGACATATCAACTATGCAGACCAAATGGAGATCTCGTTCCTAGAACATGTAACTCAGAACATTTAAGGCCATACTTCTCAGTGATAAAGGAATAAAGGAAAGCCTTGTCCAAGAATAATCATAAAACTAAGGGTGTGGAATCCCTCTCAAAGTTTAAGGAAAACCCAAGATGGGTCAAACTACAAGTGGATGGAAACCCTTGTTACCGCCAAGTTGGCCAGGGCAAGTACCTTCCGGAGGGGGTGGTGAGTAAGACTTTCTCCTTGCCCAAGTTAGAAAGGGCTAGGTTGAAGCATCAAAAGCATAATCCTCCAACCCACATCGGAAACGGTAGTGACGGAGCATCTAATTAGCATGCCCTGCCTCTGCTCGTAGAAGAGTACGATGTGCCTCTGCTATGAACTAAACACGTTCCACCTCTGCTCGTAGAAGAGCATGTCCTACATCTGCTTTTTTCTGTGTTACCCGCAGAAGGGAACACAAACCTCTATCATCTCCTATGATGGTCAGGGTAGGGCACCCCTTGGAGGGTGGTGGAGTGTAAGCCTCTATCATCGCCTACGATGGCCTGGGTAGAGCATCAAAAGAGTAAGCCTTAATTCCGTATCTACGATGGCCCGTTTTAAGCATCTAAACCTTATCATCACTTACAATGGTCAAGATAAGGTGCCTCCTTGAGGGAGGTTGGGTAAGTCCTTGGGCCCTGCTTGTGGATAAGCTAGCTAAGTGCGCCGGACGCACATGCCCAGAGAGTGGCCAACAAAGCACGTACATCCTCTGCCTTGACAATAAAAGGCCAGAGAGTGGCTTAAGAAGCACGTACATCCTCTGCTTCATAAATCAAACCCGAAAGGGGTAATGAAACTCTCTATCGGAAGTGGATTTCTGGTCTTCAATTCTTAATACCCGAACAAGGACTTCTATTATTGCCAGAATTGGATTTTGTTATGGAATACGGAATATGGATCTTATGGCAAGACTAACACTAGAGGGGGTGAATAGTGTTTTCAAGGAATTTAAGAAAATCTAAAACTTGTATGATCTATTATGTGAATCACAAACAATAAAGACGGTCATAGACACAGAATTAAACATAAACACAAAAATAAACAAAAATAAAATGCAGAAAAAGGAAAGAACACACTATATTTTATACTAGTTCAGATTACTCCTACGTCCAGTCCCCCTCAACGCTAGATTGCACAGATTTTTATTACTATATCAGTATCCAAGTACAATCACCTTGATTTCATGGCTACAAGGATAACACCGCTCCAAACACCCTTGATTCCACGGCTATAAGGTTTACACTGATTCCAACACCCTTGATTTCATGGCTGTAAGGTTAACACTAATTACTTTCCTTGATTTCAGGGCTATAAGGAACACACTCTTTCCCAAACAATCCCAAATGATTACAACAGCCCTATAACTCTTCAATTACACTTCAATTCAGAGAGTAATGAGTAGAGAGTATTTTAAAGTGTTTAACTATATATATACAATTCTGGAAATTATTAAATTAAAACATAGTGATATAAATGAGTATTATAGTGCATAAAATCTTATGAAAGCATAAATATAACTTATATAAGCATATTTATATAATTATAAGGTGTAAAACTATATAAATATTAAATTATAAAAGTATATAACTTTATAAATATATATAAACTAATAAACATTAAAACTTATGTTTGAAATCAAAACTAAGATAGTCAAACTATTTAAACTTAGAATTTGAATTTTAAAAAACAGAATTTTAAATTTGAAAATCAGAATTTGAAAAAAAAAAGAATTTGAATTTGAACCTGGAGTGCTATTCAGAGTCTTACATATAAACTAGATTCTATTACTATATTTGTCTTGAACTCTTGATAACTTGACTACTCATGAGTCTTGAATCTTCTCTAAATTCTGAATATCTAAAACTGTACAGTCTTCAATATTTAAGTCATGTATACAAATCCTGCATATATGTATATATATTCTAGGTAGAGATGTTAGTATGTATTTTATAATCAATGATAATTAAAATAAGGTTGTTGTCATCAAAACTCCATTCTCCAACATTCTCCCCCTTTTTGATGATGATAATTTTGGTTTATAAAATATTTATACATGTTCGTATCTGTTGATGTTGATCCTTCTAATACTCCCCTTGTCAATATGAATACTATATGCTCTACTTGAACTAAATCTATATTTTATAATTTCTCCCTCTTTGGCATTATCAAAAAGAAATTCTGAAAATACTCCCCTAAATCTTATATCTATCTATACATATCCTATAATTGATTCTATACTAAAGTATATATAACTCCCCCTAAATTTATGCATGTGTTATACTAAGTAAATAAACAAATAAATCCAAATATCATAATTACATATGTTTTAAGTCATATATACAAGCAAGCAAACCAATCCAAGTAATATTTACATATGTTTTAATATATACATGTTTCAAGTCAAGCAATTCAAACCAATCAATAGATAAGTTCAAACAAATTCAAACAAATCAAACCAACCAAATCATACGAAACAATCAAACATCTCGTGGAACTTATACCCATCCATCCCCTCCAAAGATTAGATCCTTCTTGATGACTTCCCAATCTTCATCTTCATTTGTTGGTGGTGCCTTAGCGAGATTGTTTTCTTCATCTCTGAAAAGAGCAGAGATTAGCCAACAGATGGCATTAAATTGCTTTTCTTGTTGCTCTACCATTTTGATTTGACTTAATTCAAGATGATGCTAGTTTCATAGTACTATAGATAGGATGGAATTCAAAGTCTCTTCAAGATTTTCACTTAAGTTATGAATTGGATTTGCCATAGTTTTGGTAAGAATTGAATAGAGAGGAAGAAGGAATGACATAATGAATATTTCTGGAAGAAATAGGTTTAAATAGGGTCTAGAATTCATTGGATTTGAATGGACATAAGTCAATTATTTAATTTTAAATTTTGAATAATTTTGAAAAACTATCAGTTATATGTCGACATAAGCATTTATGTATGTTGACATACATAAGAATTTTTTTTGAACTTTTTCTATAACGTCCTAGATTTTTAGTTATTTAACATTGAATATTTAAATTGTTTTAAATATCGAATAGGTTTAATAAATGGAATTTTATTGAATTTATCGATTAAATAATCGATATATGATTAAATTTCGAATATATTGAGTTATTAACAAACAATTGAATTCAGGGTTTAAAACTGAATCTAAACAATCCAGTCGATTAATATAAATTTTATATTGAATTAGAATGATAATATTAATTTATTATCGATGAATTTAATTGTTGAAATCGATTTACATTTTAATAAATTGAATTTAAATTAAATAGTCAGTTTAAATTGATATCTTTTCCAAATGACCGTATTAGACTTTGATACCTGTTCTAGTGTATCCAGAATCGCGATATAACCCTAGAGATATTGGTCACTATGTCTAAAACAGAGTTCGTTACCACAAGATATTTTAATTAAATCAATCCGCATCATTTCTACAACAAAGTAAAATGAAGAATAAACAAATTAAATCATTTTTAATTAAACCAAATCTCAGCGACCCTATGTTTGAAATTTGCATTGCCTAAAATATACTGAGCCGACCTATTTCTTCAATGACTTGTACTAAATGTTCCACTCCTTCCATACAAAGCAAATCAGTATTTAATGGCGCTGACCTATATTCAACATCGCGCCACCCTATATTCCTTCCTCGAGCCAGGATAACCATTCCCCCTCTTCAATTATAATACTACAAACACCCTTCATTTCTTTGGCAATTCGAACGAAGGCCTCAGTAAACAAATAAAGTCAAAAGCATGACCCCTTCACAAGAAAATACCAAAATAGAAATCTTTAAATTCCCAAAACAAGGTTTCATGAGCTCGTTCTTAAATCATATAACCGAAGTTCGAACCAACGGAAATAGAAGCTCGTGATTTTTGGTATGATGAGGCATTCAATTTGGTTGTCGTGGGGATGTTCGAAGACGGGATAGGGGGATTCTGGCCATTTGTTGATACCACGACTTCAAAAAAGCCAATAATGGTATTAAAATCGATCAGGATTAGGGGTGTTACGGTTGCGGTGACCGTCAATTTTACAGTCAACCGTAACCGCAACCGTTGTTGACGGTTAGTAAATTTTATAACCGTTACCGTAACCATCTAACCGTTACCACAACCATTACCGTAAATTTACATTGTTATCCATAAGTATTACAAGTTTTAACTTTTTTCATAAGAATTGGTTTGTTTATCTATGAAACAAACCATCCATGTGCATGTTTTTTATAAATAAAAACACAAATAATTTATATATATGCTATTTCTCTAGCTTAAGGTATTAAAAAAACATATTTTTTTCTAGAAATACTATAAAAAGATCATGTGCGGTTGGTATGACTTATCGCGGTTATCAAAATCCACAACCGTTACCGTCACTGCTACCGTAGTAGGCGGTAACCGTGTAAACGGTTGATATGGTTTGACGTGTAGCGACCCGATAATTTTCGACACTAGAATCCAGGCATTTATACATCCCTTATCGAACTCAAGTATCGAAAACCCCAGAAAGCTAGGAGAAAGAAGTTAGAGGGTGAGACAAGAAAGAAAGTTGGAATAGAAGAAAAAGAAGAACCAACACAACACAGAGTCTCACATCGTAGCAGAACAAAATATAATATATAAATAAACTTTATAGAGAGCTTTGAAATAAACACTTACAACATCAAAGTACATCAATACATCTGGACAGTTATAATAGTCTGTCCTCATATATATAACACACAGCGGAATAATAACAGTAAAACACCGAATCTTGGATTTCACAGCATTCAATAACCTGAACTTGCAAACCGGGCTAACCCGAGCATTACGAACGACTAGTCTGTCTAGTGAACCAGAGTGAGAGAAACTCGCTAAGTTTATATATAGCATCCATATTGATTTTAAAATTCGAAAATTCTTTTGAAGGAAAAGGATAATAGTAAGACCAGCCCACACATAAACACGGATGGTTTTTACCTTACTATAACCCAAAACATTTTGAAATCAATATCTTATTCTGATATTATAATAATATCTAAATACAAGTAAATACCAATCTAGTGGAACGCTTGCATCTCACGCTCCACATATATAGTATACAATCAAAAACGCGGGCGCTTATTGGAGATTGGATTCCGACTATGACAAGGCATGGGACCACCTGCCGATAGTGTATCTCTAGAGGCGAATACACTGGGTTCAACAAGAACGTCTTGCAACCCGGCCCACACATGACTGACCACTCATTTCGCTTGAGTGTATCGAATGTATATCACCAACGGTTGGGTGCGACCCACCAGTTCCTGAAAAAGGACAGCATCGATAGATTAAAGAATGAAATGGATTCTCTCCAGATATGTGATTATACACCCTAATGGGTGCGACCCACATAGCCATGCTGCCTGTCCGATTTTTGTCATTTCCCGGTTGGTGAGGCTTGAGGCTACGTTTTATCAGCACATCACATTTATTTCGAATGCCACATCGTCAGATCCATCAGAATCACCAACTGACGTCCACAACAATACATTATGTATTAGCTAAAGAAGTTTCCTTCTCCGCTTCCACTCTTGGTATGGTTGAAGAAATCAATGTTCGTGACCTTTCTGGAAATACTTTGTCAGACATCCCCCATATACGTCACCCAGGAACAGGATGAACCGAAGGCACCCTCCTACCGCATCCTAGGAATCACCCTATAGATCAGCAGCGAGTAGTCCTTATGATCCGCAGATTTCAATCCTGACAGAATCGTTGTCAAAATATCTCTAGGGATCAGCTAGAGAAATCCAACAATAGTCCTTCCATTCATGAAGATTTACGGTCTTCAATTTCTCCATCTCGATCACCATCTTCCACACTCGTATTCATTGGTCGGGATGGTTTTCGAATATAAATTCGATCCCTGTCTTTCCGTACCAACAACGTTGGGTAAGATTTTGATATTCGGTTGTTTAACTATCAAAATAAACAATCAATAAATAAATCCATTAGTTCAGTACACAGCTTCATTTGGCCACTAAAAATAGTATATCAGTTGTGATACCAAAATGATGTATCAGCTTTAATATATCAATATTCTCAAATCATTTACTTATATACTTATAAAAATATCTTGAAATCATATCCATTATTTCTTGTTAACTATCCTTTCAAAACCGTTTGTTACAACAATACTTATTATTTATAATTGGAATCTGATTCAGCTCATCCTTTTAAACAATCGTTACGATATCTTCTTTGTTTCGTTATTTGAACGCCACGATCGTCACTTCCCTTTTTAGTATAACTCATTCCAAATCCCAACCTCATACTTTTTGAAAATATCGTTATATTTTCGCAAACCCCCCTTTTCCCGTTTATTCTGGAATTATCACTTCATATACTCAAGTCTCTTTTTAATTCCTTTTATTTTCGAATCCCATTATAAGAAAATATTTCCAAATTCTTTAAATAACGTTACACCATTACTTTTCAAAATAAATTACACTAACATCTTTACCATCACAACTAATTCCACCCTTCGATAATTCCGAAGTCGTTCAAGTTGGGGTATTTCAATTACCTCTCAGACCTTGATCAACAACGTTCCTATCTTAAGATAAGTACTAATTGTAACACCAAACTGATATTCTTTCCCAATATCAAAACAAATCCCATTTAGTTGTATCTTGATGAAAACTCACCTCTTCCTTAATATAGTGTATTTAAATCGCGTCTTTTTAACTCAACTTACCTCACCGCTTTTATTCAAACTTGGGTTTCAGTTTTTGATTTCCATTTCAAACCTTTATCGGTTCAATATTCAGAAAATCATTTATCTCAACTGGTCTGTAGTTTAGTTCCAATTCTTTCATTTCATATCTTGGCTTTTCTTTCCATTAATATATACGGTAAAATTTTGGACTTTATAACTTCACAGAATCTTGGATTTCACAAATCCGATTAAATAAAGTCTTAAATAAGAATTTGCTTTAAACCACAATATAACTTATATTATCATTAATATAATTTACTTATAAAATATCATTATAATAAGCCTTATCGTTTCATAAACTTCCATTTCTCCTTTAAATCCCACGGTCTCTACTTTCATCATTAAATAAATGATAATTAAATATCAACATTTAAAAATGTTTTACTTAATGAATAAATATTTCCATTAAATAAATAAATAAATCCATTTTTTGTTAACACAGTTGACATGGCCAACTCTAACATGATTAACTCGTTAATCAAATCTCGATTCATCTTCATATAATCTCATTTGATTAAAATGATCAATTCAGTATAATCTTCTTTTAACTGTCTCATAAAACAATTTATCTCAGTTACTAGTCGTCACGTTAATCTCTGCTTACTTGCTTATTAATATAAGAATTTACGTTATAAATCTTTTAAAAATTTAGAAGAGGCACGTGCTTCGCACATGGCAGCTTTTGGTACAAAAACAATACATATATGTAGTTGGTTTATTTTCTTTTTATAAACTTCATTTGAAATAATACATTTAAAATCTATATTCAGTTATAAAATAAACTTCAAAATTTTATTCCTGACGGTAAATAGATCTTTATAAAATAGTTCGTATTTTGGCCATCTGATATAAATTCCTTAACCAATATCACTCATTGGTTAATAATCAAACAAATGTTGAATTTTGGGTTCAACTATCAATAACCAATTCAATAATCTAATCATATGGGTTCAATAGTTCACATGATGAAGAAAATAAATTTAACTGATAACGGTCAACTACTAACATCAGTAAAAGCATACAATTCAATCAAATACCTATATATTATAAACGTAACCAACAAGGTAAGTTACCTTGTTTGGAAACCATCGTTAAAAATAATGATGTCATTTCATTTGAATTAAACAATGTTTTAATTTAAATAGTCGATATAACCATCACAACAATCAAATCAACCAACAATTAGCAAACATGGCATATAAATAAACCCGACTTATAAAAATTATAAGTAGGGAAGCTGAGTGAGTTTAACTCACCTTGGGTTAAATTCTACGTTTAGACGGATTGTTTTAATTAAATTAAACTGCCGTTTAATTTAATTAATATTTACTGCTGCTACCAATCTTGACCAAACTGCTTCAATTCGTAGCCTCCTTCCAATGGTTCCAATGTTTTTGCTAAATTCTGATTACGTACGGTAAAAATATTTAATTAATAAGATGATAAACAACTTGATTTGATTTACTTTTAAAATTAAAACCTTTGCGTCTTACTTGAATAAATGTCCGCCAGCGTCCACTCTTTTGAACCCATGAACCTCCTTTAGTCTTTCATCCGCCGGCAACATTTCCCCATGGCCAAGCTACTTTTTAACACGTTCATTCCCTTTTTGTTTCCATGCTTCCACCGTGACTTCAAACTAACTTTCCCCGTATTATTTTGTTTTCCACGTCCCATTCGCATGCCCTCCCTCCTGTACGTTTTCGTTTCACTCTTTCTATCTTTTTTTTTTTTCTTTTTCTTTCCTCATATTGCCGAAAGCCCACCTGCCACAATTCCATTTCAGTTCATTTCTTTCCTCTACTTTCACACTTGTTACCAGTTATACCGCCCTTACCCCCATTTTCTTCTACTGCTACGAAAACATCACCATCCCAAAATTCTCTTCCACTCCTTCCTTATGTCTTCTTTCTATTATTTTTTTGAACTTAACACGTTCTGAAGCCCAAAGCTCCCTTCCCCCTCTGACTGTCACGCACTCTCATTGACAGTCCTCCCACCACCCAGTACTGCTCCTTTCAAACAGCCTTGATCCATCTATATTTGCAAACTCGAAGACAGCCTCCTCTTTTGAAAACCCATGCCACCAATTATTGTCAACGTCGGACTACGGTCGACCCCCGCCTAGCTTAAACCTTCTCCGTTCGACTGCGCCACCAACTTAGATCGAAACCACGAACGACGGCGCAACACCCTTCCCTGCACATACCCGTGCTTGCCACTGTACACACTACCTGTTCGCAACCCAGCACACACGCTTCAGGTGCACTCTCTTTTTTTTTTTAAGTTTACGGTGGGAAGAAGTGTACACTGAATGGAAGGAGACGCTGAGTATAAATAGGTGGGGAACGAATGGGATAGGAACAACGTCAATTGTCTAATGGTACAGGATATGTGCGTTTTCCAATCCTTAGCTATGTTTTTAGGATGAATTTTCCTTTTTGTTGGCTAAATTGTGCCTTAATATAGGCTTCCCATAATTTTCAGGATAGTATGCAGGTTAGTTAGTACAGGAAGGTGGTGTATTTTTGGTGTAGGCTGTATATTTATTGCAAATAGATATGTTGGGTTGGCTGCAACATGAAATGAAATGCCTGTCGTGCATGGGTTGGCATAAGGTGAAGGATAGTTGTGTTCATGCGTTGGCATGTACACTGATGGTGAAATGTTGTTTTGTAATCAACTGGGGAAGGACAGGGAATTTGGTAGGTTGACGCATGAGTGAAAGTTTGCAGCTTTAATTCAAGTGACAGAAATGACTGAAAAGAAATGGTGAGAAGAAAAAGAAGGTAGGTAGCTGCTGTTCTTTCATTTTCATGGCAAGTAATGGTTACAGTGAGAAGTAGGTGACAGTGTAGGTCTTCTATGTTCGTTCACATCAGTAGACTGTAAGGTGTATGTTTGATTAAGATAGGCATGTGCCTGGTTTAAGACTGAGAAGAGAAGAAGAAATAGGCTTACAGTTTTGATGGGATTAAACACTGAATGTACTAATAGAGTAGGAGTGGTTCTTAAAAAGTACGTACGCCCATTTGTACAAACACTTTTGTACAGATGGAATGTGAAAATAGGTGCATAGGCATGTGTATTACTTATTTAGGTATGCATTACTCTTATTTTGCTGCGTACTATAGCTAGGTATGTTATAATTTATCTAATTACTTAGGATTTAAGCAATATATTTTACAATATTTAATTTGTGCTTTGTTTGAACTAATTAGAGTCATGACATACCGTGTAACGTAGAATTTCGTTCATGTTCACGCTGCTACGGATAGAAATAAAAACACCGTTGTGTCCAGCATTACCTTACGACTTCAAAAATATAATAACATCGGTAGGTTGACTTATATTGTGAAACCCCAAAAATGCTGACACAGGGTGCAAAATACTCCAAATAAAAAACTGTTTATTGTGCGAATTAAAAATTACAGTAAAATTTTAAAAATTAAATTATAACTACGCCTCAAAGGTTTTGACCAAATTCGAATCCAATATTTAATTATAATTAAATTATCGTTATGGCTTATAAACGATTCTACAGCGACTATTTCTAATTTTGATTTAGACATAACTTACAATATAAAAGCTAGAATCTCGGTTTTTCTCTTTCATTAGATAATTATAATCAAATCGATCTTACCATTTCTTGTTTCACAGAAATCCAACCTAAAACGGATTCTGTATATTCATTTGAAGTTCAAATCGAAATTTACGAACTACCACGTCGATTCGTGTTCGTTTTTATATAAATATAAACGTTTTACCATCGCTAAATAAGGAAATATATATTGAATTCATTAATATTCCAAATATAATATTTAAAACCATTTTGAATATTCGAATTCAAATGATCGAAAAATCTGGGTCGTTACATTCTTTCCCCCTTAAATAAATTTCGTCCTCGAAATTGCTAAGTAAGAAGAATGATTCAACCCCATTATTTTCAAAATACTTATATTAATATTATCTAAAATACGAAGTTTTAAAATTCTGTGAAAAATTCGCCAGCACCTCCTTTGTATTGTTCGATCCAATCAACTATAACATCGCCACTCCAGGCCTTATATATCGATCAAAAGAAAACAAAACCAAGGGGCTACCCAACTCAGGGGTATAAAATCAAACACCAAATCAATTTTATTAAGGTTTACCTTTTTGTCGGGCAACCAATATTTTAGTCACTAAGCAAATCAACTATCAGTTATTCTTCCTCCCAGCCTGCACTTAACTCAGTATATAATGCAAATACCTATTACAGGGTTAAATTATCCAGTTTTGATTTCATATTAATTCTATTCAATTTACTATACTGAAATTTATCTCTTTGGTTTTCAATTTATTTAACGGTTGATGAATTTCATTATCCAACCAATTTATTATTCAACAAACAACCGTTCACAATCAATCATAACTAAAACATTCATATTTAACTTGTTCTTAGGTTGAATTTTGATTTATTCATCTCCATAAATTTCACATTTTCGAATTCTTTTGCTTATATTAAACTTATTCAAATTCAAAATAAAATTTGAATTCCTACTAAAATTAGTCAACGAACCAATATCTCAAATAATTTGATAAAATTATTTCCTTTATATGAAAATATAATTTGGGTAAATTTATTTCATTTACCCTCCTTTCAAAACAATATTTTATTAATTTCAAGTTCAACTTGAACCGATCAAATAATACAATACAAAACATTTTTATTATATTTACAAATACACGCTCATATATGTGTATATATATATATATATATATATATATAGACTCAGTCTCGATCTAGGGTATTGCTAACCCCATCTCTATCGATTTACACCACAGAGCCAAGGTTATTCCTAAACCATTGCTCTGATACCAACTGTAGCGACCCGATAATTTTCGACACTAGAATCCAGACATTTATACATCCTTTGTCGAACTCAAGAATCAAAAACCCCAGAAAGCTAGGAGAAAGAAGTTAGAGGGTGAGATAAGAAAGAAAGAAAGTTGGAATAGAAGAAGAAGAAGAAGAACCAACACAACACAGAGTCTCACATCGCAGCGGAACAAAATATAATATATAAATAAACTTTATAGAGAGCTTTGAAATAAAAACTTACAACATCAATACATCTGGACAGTTATAATAGCATGTCCTCATATATATAACACACAACGGAATAATAACAGTAAAACACCGAACTCCTTCAGCTCGTTCTTGGATTTCACAGCATTCGATAACCTGAACCTGCAAACCAGGCTAACCCGAGCGTTATGAACGACGGGTCAGTCTAGTGAACCAGAGTGAGAGAAACTAGCTAAGTTTATATATAGCATCCATATTGATTTTAAAATTTGAAAATTCTTTTGAAGGAAAAGGATAATAGTAAGACCAGCCCACATATAAACACAGACGGTTTTTACCTTACTATAATCCAAAACATTTTGAAATCAATATCTTATTCTGATATTATAATAATGTCTAAATAAAAGTAAATATCAATCTAGTGGAGCGCTTGCATCTCACGCTCCACATATATAGTATACAATAAAAAACGCGGGCGCTTATTGGAGATTGGATTCCGACTATGACAAGGTATGGGACCACCTGCCGATAGTGTATCTCTAGAGGCGAATACACTGGGTTCAACAAGAACGTCTTGCAACTCGGCCCATACATGACCGACCACTCATTTTGCTTGAGTGTGTCGAATGTATATCACCAATGGTTAGGTGCGACCCACCGTTTCCTGAAAAGGACAGCATCGATAGATTAAAGAATGAAATGGACTCTCTCCAGATAGGTGATTATACACCCTAATGGGTGCAACCCACATAGCCATGCTGCCTGCCCGATTTTTGTCATTACACGGTTGGTGAGGCTTGAGGCTACGCTTTATCAGCACATCACATTTATTTCGAATGCCACATCGTCAGATCCATCAGAATCACCAATTGATGTCCACAACAATACATTATGTATTAGCTAAAGAAGTTTCCTTCTCCGCTTCCACTCTTGGTATGGTTGAAGAAATCAATGTTCGTGACCTTTCTGGAAATACTTTGTCAGACATCCCCCATATACGTCACCCAGGAACAGGATGAACCGAAGGCACCCTCCTACCGCATCCTAGGAATCACCCTATAGATCAGCAGCGAGTAGTCCTTGTGATCCGCAGATTTCAATCCTGACAGAATCATTGCCAAAATATCTCTAGGGATCAGCTAGAGAAATCCAACAATAGTCCTCCCATTCATGAAGATTTACTTCAATTTCTCCATCTCGATCACCATCTTCCACGTTCGTATTCATTGGTCGGAATGGTTTTCGAATATAAATTTGATCCCATTCATTCCGTACCAACAATGTTGGGTAAGATTTTGATAGTCGGTTGTTCAACTATCAAAATAAACAATCAATAAATAAATCCACTGGTTTAGTACACAGCTTCATTTGGTCATTAAAAATAGTATATCAGTTGTGATAACAAAATGATGTATCAGCTTTAATATATCAATATTCTCAAATCATTTACTTATATACTTAGAAAAATATCTTGAAATCATATCCATTATTTCTTGTTAACTATCCTTTCAAAAACGTTTATTACAACAATACTTATTATTTATAATTGGAATCTGATTCAGCTCATCCTTTTAAACAATCATTACGATATCTTCTTTGTTTCGTTATTCGAACGCCACGATCGTCACTTCCCTTTTTAGTATAACTCATTCCAAATCCCAACCTCTTACTTTTTGAAAATATTGTTATATTTTCGCAAACCCCCCTTTTCCCATTTATTATGGAATTATCACTACATATACCCATTATAAGAATATATTTCCAAATTCTTTAAATAACGTTACACCATTACTTTTCAAAATAAATTACACAAACATCTTTACCATCACAACTAATACCATCCTTCGATAATTCTGAAGTTGTTCAAGTTAGGGTATTTCAATTACCTCTCAGACCTTGATCAACAGCGTTCTTATCTTGATAAGTACTAGTTGTAACACCAAACCGATATTCTTTCCCAATATCAAAACAAATCCCATTTAGTTGTATCTTGATGAAAACTCACCTCTTCCTTAATATAGTGTATTTAAATCGCGTCTTTTTAACTCAACTCTCCTCACCGCTTTTATTCAAACATGGGTTTCTGTTTTTGATTTCCATTTCAAACCTTTATCGGTTCAATATTCAGAAAATCATTTATCTCAACTGGTCTGTAGTTTAATTCCAATTCTTTCGTTTCATATCTTGGCTTTTCTTTCCATTAATATATACGGTAAAACTTTGGACTTTATAACTTCACAGAATCTTGGATTTCACAAATCCGATTAAATAAAGTCTTAAATAAGAATTTGCTTTAAACCACAATATAACTTATATTATCATTAATATAATTTGCTTTTAAAATATCATTATAATAAGCCTTATCGTTTCATAAACTTCCATTTCTCCTTTAAATCCCACGGTCTCTACTTTCATCATTAAATAAATGATAATTAAATATCAACATTTAAAAATGTTTTACTTAATCAATAAATATTTCCATTAAATAAATAAATCCATTTTTTGTTAACACTGTTGACATGGCCAACTCTAACATGATTGACTCGTTAATCAAATCTCGATTCATCTTCATATAATCTCATTTGATTAAAATGGTTAATTCAGTATAATCTCCTTTTAACTGCTTATAAAACAATTTATCTCAGTTACTAGTCGTCACGTTAATCTCTGCTTACTTGCTTATTAATATAAGAATTTACGTTATAAATCTTTTAAAAATTTAGAAGAGGCACGTGCTTCGCACACGGCAGCTTTTGGTACAAAAACAATACATATATGTAGTTGGTTTATTTTCTATTTATAAACTTCATTTGAAATAATACATTTAAAATCAATATTCAGTTATAAAATAAACTTCAAAATTTTATTCCTATCGGTCTACCTGACGGTAAACAGATCTTTACAAAACAGTTCGTATTTTGGCCATCTCCTATAAATTCCTTAACCAATATCACTCATTGGTTAATAATCAAACAAATGTTGAATTTTGGGTTCAACTATCAATAACCAATTCAATAATCTAATCATATGGGTTCAACAGTTCACATGATGATGAAAATAAATTTAACTGATAACGGTCAACTACTAACATCAGCTCAAGCATACAATTCAATCAAATACGATTATATTATAAACAAAACCAACAAGGTAAGTTACCTTGTTTGGAAACCATCGTTAAAAATAACGATGTTGTTTCATTTAAATTAAACAATGGTTTAATTTAAATAATCGATATAACCATCACAACAATCAAATCAACCAACAATTAACAAACATGGCATATAAATAAACCCGACTTATAAAAATTATAAGTAGGGAAGCTGAGTGAGTTTAACTCACCTTGGGTTAAATTCTACGTTTAGATGGCTTGTTTTAATTAAATTAAACCGCCGTTTAATTTAATTAATATTTACTGCTGCTACCAATCTTGACCAAACAGCTGCAATTCGTAGCCTCCTTCCAATGGTTCCAATGTTTTTGCTAAATTCTGATTACGTACGGTAAAAATATTTAATTAATAAGATGATAAACAACTTGATTTGATTTACATTTAAAATTAAAATGAAGCGACCCGAACTTCCGTGGTCTCCGAAGAGAAGTGAAAGAACGGATTACTGTGAGGACAAAACAAATCAGAACGCAGACGGGAGAACATTTCATTGTATATTACAACAATTCCATCAGAATACAAGAATATACAGAGTATGAATAAATATTACACAGAAATACCAGAGATTTAAATTACATTTAAATCCATCGCAGCGGAAAATTAATATAATACACAACTAGAAGTAATACGCGGATACAAAGCTTTCCGAGTATCGTTCCAGCTGTAAACCAGGATCCTATGAATATAAATCTGCAAAACCAAAACTACTAGTTGTCCGTGTCAAAATAAGGGCACCCAGAGTTTAGGTTAAAACAATAAACTCCAGGTCAGTCATGGGACTGGTGTGAGAACTAAAACAGTTATTAATCTTTATTTTTAAAGTTAGGTAAATCAAGGGACCACGCCGTATAACACGGAACGAGTTTCCTCCCAAGAACACCAGTGCATAAAACAAACAACGCAATGCTAAATAAGGAAAAATGAAGCTATTATAAGACACACTTCCCATCACACAATGCAACACAAGCCGGAGGATAGGGTTTTTACCTTATAATAGCCAAGAATGCTTGATACGTTTAAAACAAATCAATTGATACTATCATAAGTGCATAGTGTATAAAACAACTTCAAATCATAAGTATCAATCATAGACGGCATAAGCGCCCCATCCCACTATGTCGCCATACTAGGCTCTACAAATAAAACCGCAAATGTCACGTATTTGGATATTGGATTTCCGTCTGTGAACCGAGGCAAAAGATAGTCCTCTACCGATTCGAGAAGCTCTAGCCTGTGTCTCAGGAACAGCCGCAACTACCCCTTGAATCGTCAGGGCCGGTCCACCGATGTGGATTATTATGCCTGAAAACTACGTCTCCCCACCCTATGCGTTGTCAATGAGTCCAATGACTCCATCGGTCCCGGATCGACCGATATATCCGAGGCGCCTCGCAACAGCAACAACCACATAAGTCAAACTCGTCAGGGCGTGTAAAACCACTGACGCCACTTCTAGCTAGAAGGAAATACATGCCCTCCCTGAGGTCCGTCTCCCGTTTTTGGTTCACACCGGGGTGTGAGGCTCGCGAATCAACGTTACACAAAGCTATGCCACAAAGGCCGTGCTTTGATCATCCACCACAAGACTTTGCTTTTCAACAGAAGCCTCGATCTATTGCCACTTAGGCATGCCACACAGGCAATTCACTCCATGCGTTTGATATCCATCAATATATAACCCTTGAGCTCGTACGTCTCAGAGAAGGGCGTTAAGCAAGAGAATAAATTCTCCGCCGCCAAACATATATATATTTAATAGAAATCAATCACACAGAATAAAATCCTATGTCAGACACATAGTCCATTTACAGGTTCGTTCTGGGTCTGAACGAAACCGGAGGCACTTTCCTCGCATATCCATCGATCTCCAAGTACATCTGGACGATCACCAACTGTTTCTCTCCTCTTGGGTGTACAGCCCAGTTGAGATCATCAGCAATCACCCAAACGATGTGAAGATTTCCGGTCTTCGACCACCGTCTTTATCTTCGACACCACGTCGAATCAGTTATTCAGAATGGGATAAACCCGGTCTTTCTGAATAACTCGCGTATATAATAAGCAAGTGTTACACAAACACAACATACGCCTCATTCCAATTCATAATATTCTTTTGTTCAAATATTCTTCTACTTTGGGAAAGGTTCCCATTAATTTTATCAAAGATAAATTCTTTAAATTTATTCTTTAATCTTCTTTGAATATCAATTCAAACTAGTCAAGATTAGCGAACCACACCGAAGTAATTATTTATTTTATTTCCCAATCCCAACCTATTTATCCCATGAAGTAAAACTGGTAATACTTCATATCTAACACCACAGTGTTATCGGTAAATTCAATTACCATTTCACGTTCAAATCTAATTAAATATTTAACTATCGCCTGGAGCAAAACTGGTGATATTCCATTCTCGATCTTTCAATCTAATTAAAGATTCATTAAAACTCCACTTAGTTTTAATCTTTAACTAGGTTAAAGAATCAGTGTCATTTAAAACACGGTTCACGATAAACCCAAAATCACATTCCATTAATTATCAGGTTAAAGAACAAGTGTTATTTAAAACACTGTTCACGATAAACCCAAAAAATCAAGACCAATTCAATTCCAATTAAATATTATTCAATTGATACACTTCATTAAATCTAAATAAAAAGATTTAATCTTTTTTCTCAACTGGGCTTAAGAACAGTGTTAATGAAGACACCATTTACGACAAACCCAAATCACATTTGATATTAAATACAAGGCTCTGAATCGAAAATATATCGGCTTATATTCAACATCAAATTCTACGACTAACAAATATCGTATTGGAAATAACGATATAAATATATCTTTCAAATTCCCATAACAATACCTGTATCATCACGAAATCCAACATCGAAATATTCCACAGACAATTTCGATTCAAATCCAATCCAATTCAATTATTGGAAATTCTGGTTATTTTCAAAACCATTTTCAAATCCAATTTATTTATTTTAAAAAAATAAATAAATTGCTACTCTAGTTCAAAACTAGTTCATTTCGATAAAAATCTATTTTTATCTTTTCAAATCTAGAGTTTTTCACCCCAATTCTTCACAAATCATTTCTTATTATTTTACACAAATTATTGATATTTTTAATAATTTTATTAAGGCCCGTACAGTCGATTTCCATCAACGGCCATCGAACTGAACTTACAACGACCTTTTTCAAATTTGATTTGGACATAATTCCAAATCCAACCGATAGATTTCAAATTTCTAATATTCGTTAGAAAGCTCTTTTCGATACGAACCCAACGGTTCTGGTTTTAGGAGAATCCGACGGTCGGATCTCCCGCAACGTCAATTCGAAGTCAATGGTCGAAATTCAAGAACTGCCGCAGCGCGGCGCGTTCTATTCAGGCCATTATATTATATATATAATATATATAATATATACTTCGTCGATATCCTTTTAAAACGTATTATATAAATCGTTTAAATTCGTTTTCAAAACGATTTCAACTTCTTTTTCAAATTCAAATCAAAATTGAATTTTCCTTTACAAATTCGTTTTAAATTCATTTCAAATTGATTTCAAATTCAATTTCAGTTCGTTTTCAATTCAATTCAATTTCAATTCGAATTCATTTCTATTCAATTTCAATTCTATTCCATTTCAATTCGAATTCATTTCTATTCAAAATATCAGATTTTGAAATCACTTTCGATGTTCATTATAAAATGAATAAAATCGAAATAACTATCGTTCACGTCAAAATGGCGTAAAACTAATCAACACGGCTTCATATATTTCTATTTTCAAATGTTCTATTTCAAATATTTCTATTCAAATATTTCTATTCAAATATTTCTATTAAAATATTTTATTTCAAAACTGGTATGAGGCCCAATCAATTACCATATAATGTTAATTATATGGATTTTCTACAACACATGTATACAATAACAACGATGAATATCAACCATCATCATCCAAAGTGCATTCTACACCGTATAAGCATCAAATATGAATATTCGAGGCTTATAAGAGTCTGTCAATCAATCAATCGACATACAACTAACTATTGGGATTAGTGTACGTCAAATATCATCCCAATATCCGTGTGGGGTTTCAAACAATCAAACACAGATTTTATTTGTGCAGTTGGGCGATGTGTAAAATTTATCGTCCCAATCAATATCAGTCAAATGTGTGTATATAAACAAATCGTCCGATCTGTTTATTTTTATTTCATTTCATATATATGTTAAAATTCCATTTTTAACTATAAAATATTTTTAACTCTATAAATATTTTATTTCATTTCACATCACAACACACAATCAACTACACATCAAAATCATACAACCAAGCATACAAGCCGTCCATGGTCTGTGGACGACGGGTGTCGGGTGCTACTAAACACCGTCTGCATCCTAGTATATATTTTAACTAGAAAATTAAATAAAAGGTGAGCAGTTCTCACCGAAGCTAAATCCATTCACCGCGACTCTCCTTATGTAGAAATCTTCGTCGTTCCCGCCCTTTTGTCAATTTTCACTGCCCGTATTCTCTACATATATAAAAATCACATTTTTACTTTGCTATTCAATATATAAAAATCGAATTTTTACTTTGCTATTCAATATATAAAAATCACATTTTTACTTTGCTATTCAATATATAAAAATCACATTTTTACTTTGCTATTCAATATACAAAAATCACATTTTTACTTTGCTATTCAATATATAAAAATCACATTTTTACTTTGCTATTCAATATATAAAAATCACATTTTTACTTTGCTATTCAATATATAAAAATCAAATCTTTCTAATGAATAAAAATCGAACCTTTCCAAATGAATAAAAATCTAATTTTTACATACCGTTCATATGAATAAAAATCTAATCTTTTCTTCTATAAAAATGTAATCTTTTTATTCAATACAAATCAAACATTTTCTTATGATAAAAATTAAAGCTTTTCTCATATGAAAAATTATATTTTTACTTACATTCAAAAATAAAAATAAAACTGATTTTTAATAAATAAATGGAAGAACTTACAGCGTTTTCTTTTCAGACGGGGGTGCGGGGGAGGGGGGTTTGTTGCGCTCGGCGGCTGGAGGGGAGCAATGGGGCGGCGGCGCTGGGGATGGCGACAGGGGGGTGCAGCAGGCGAAGGTGAGGCCAGGGGGTCCCACGGTGGCGCCCTTCGTCGATTTGGGGCTTCGAGTGGTTGGATAAGGAGAGGGGGAAAGGAGGAACGGGAGGCGAGGGAAGAGGGGGGGCTGAGGTCGGAGGTGCCCGCCTCCTGGTAGCCGCGCGGCGGCGATAGGGATTAGGGCACGAGCCCCTTTCCCTTTTTTTTTATACATTTGGTTCTGAACGAGGGAGAGAACAATAGAGTGGGGGGTTATAGGTAAATATTTTTATTTAATTTATTTTAAATTTTCACCCAAAAGTCAACTTTTTTATCCGAACTCAAAATCTGTAACGACCCTCCCTATACTAGCCGACATTTCCTCCGAAAGTGCGTTGTACACATGTCTAACTAGCACGGAACGGTCGTCGGAAGGAAAGAAGGTGAAGAACTAACACAGAACCTATAGAATGTCTCACAGCGCATGGAATAAAATATAATAATCACATAACTTTGACATAAAACAGGCGAGACAGTGCATAAGCTGAAAAACTAAATCATGTCTAACATGGCAGCGGAAATCCAAAATACAGCTTATGATCCAACATCCTTATTACAACTTCAAAAATACTGTCTCTAAACAAAAGAAAGGAAAAGGTACACTACTAATGCCCAAGCAGTGACCATCGATAACATAGGGAGATAATACATAAATATCATACGTGGAAGCCTCCTGCTCGTCTCCAGTACAGCTACCCGTGCATCCACCTAACCTGTCTCTAGTCTGCTCGTGTGAGCACCCAGAGTAAAAAGAAGAGACATAAAACTCTGCGTCAGACATAAAGTCTGGTATGAGCGATAAGCATCTAAACAGAATAATAACAGGTATAATCCAATCATACCTGAACCTGGACCTGCAACCAAAGAGTTAGCACTACATACTGTACAACACTCTAAGGTGCCCTTTCAAATGGTGTAAAGATAACGGGGGTGGGGGTGTGCATGTCATAGTGAAGTCAAACAATCAAGCATAGCAATCATCCTCACATCCCTCACTCAGTGCGTAAAGCATACGATATCCACTACTTTGGTCACCTAATACTTTGGGCCATGGCGGAATCCAATCCCGTGTAACTATCACTACAAGCCCACTATCCATCTCTCAGTGGTGAACCAAAGTTATGAATACCGACAACTCCTTAGCACACGTCCCGCAGAAAAGCCCAACTATGAAGTGAACTCATTGGTTCCCAACTGGATCCTAAGCTCTAACTTCCCATATTGGACTACCTTTTCATCTAAGGTTATTGGTCAATACTGGGTCGGGTCGGGTTCCTTCTCAAGCCATCGGTTCGGGTCGGGTCTTCTCCTGGTGCGGTTCGGGTCGGGTCTTCTCCTAGTGCGGTTCGGGTCGGTTGTCCTCCATCGGTTCGGTTCGGGTGCTTTACCTCGGGTCGGGTCGGGTGTCATCTCCCCTCCAGCTCGTGCCTCCGTTCCGATCCGTGCCCTCGTCCTTCACATGCTCCTATCCGATCCATCCTCATGCCTTCACTCCGATCCGTCCTCCTCGATCCGATTCGTCCTCCTCGATCCGATCCGTCCTCCTCGATCCGATCCGTCCTCCTCGATCCGATCCGATCCCAGTTCAGCTAGCGTGGCCTTCCTTTTTGCCATTTTCCCCCAAGTGTTGGGTTCCGATCCGATCGGGTTCTTTGCTCAGTTCAACATATCCGATCCGAGCCCTATGTCCGATCCGATCCGAACCCTGCACTGTTTTCTGAGACTGTTCCAGCAAGTGTTTACGCCATTCGACGACGTTTTCGACCATTCTAACTATTGAAATCAATCACAAAGCATTTCATATAGTCATAGCAACATGCATAATCAACCACAAACACCAAAACAACAATATGATAGGTTAAAACGGATCAAACATACCCAAAAATCCATATTTTCCCCTTAAGCATGTTTAAGAACAACTAATGATAGGATTAGTAAAACTTAACCAAATTAGCCAAATTTTCTAACAGAGGTCTAAAACAATATTTATGAATTTCTGAATATTTTTCCAGAATTTTATCACGCTTAATTTCGCTAATTAACACTAATCACCCCTTAATCCCCTAAATTCCGGGATTAACAAAATTAGTCCAAATTAACCTAAATTCATATCAGAGGCATAAAATTATGTTTTAGAATTTTGGGAATTTTCTAGATTTTTCTGAGCCATAATTTCGCTAATCTTCGCTAATTACCCTAATTAGCCGTAATTAGTGAAAAAAAACTAAGCAAATCACTCACCTTTGGCACAATTAAACTTTCAGAACTGAAACTCCTCTGATATAGATCCAATCTCTATGTGTTCCAGCAACTCTCTCTCTGATTTGGTGCTAATCCCCTTTGGTTTGATGTAGTTTTGCTTAATCTTTGATTAGAAAGTGATTAGAGGTGATTTGGAGTGAAATTAGAAGGTGGAGGCCATGGCTATACTTGAAGGAATGTCTTAGGCGGCTGGAAAATGAAGTAAAAACCGAAATCATAACCCTAGCAGCCCTTAAGTACCACTAATCCCGAAATCCCCCTTTGGACCTAGCTGCTAATTACCCGGTTAAGCCCAATTAGCTGAAAATAACCCTTTAAACCTTAATTTAGTCATATCTCCCAAACGGTAAGTCCGTTTGGCTATTATGACCACTCTACGGAAAGAGAAACCATCATCCGGAGCTAATGGAAGTGGTTTCAGGTCAAAATTCTTTTCCAGTCAAAAGTTATGGACGAAACAAGATCAACTAGGGGCAAAACGGTTATTTAAAAATTGGCAAAAATCATGAACATGGGAAATGACCCCACTAGTCGTTTCCCAAAAGTACACGACCATACGACTTACCTAGAAAAAGAAATAAATATTCTACGATCCTAGATGCGTAGAATGTGGGTTGTTACATTCTCCCCCCCTTAAGAAATTTCACCCCCGAAATTCCTTAACTAAGAAACAACAATGGGTCCCGCATGCCTATCAACCAATTTCAAACAATCAAACATACATGATAGTACAACAAGCATATCCTAGCATGCGGTTTTCTAACAAAGGAAGAATCATCGCCGCTAAGATCTTACCAGACAAAGAGCTTCAAATACGACCTTCTTATGTCATCCTCTACTTCCCAAGTACAGTCGTCTTCTCGCCATCGATTCCCATCTTTATCCTAGAGGCGATTTCCAATAGGTTAGGATCGTTCCTCTGACTGGAACTGTTCCACTCAATCCAGATCGATCTAATCGTCAAGCTTACTAGCGTTTCTAAATCCAATTCACACTTAGGTCTGAAGTCATGCCCCATGATATACTCTAGTAGCTTCCATTCCAGAAACATAGCCTCTAAACTGGCATGTCTCCTACCCAATGCATCAGCTACCGCACCTAGTCCGGTACTACGGCATCCGTCCGTACTATCATCTTCTTAGGTAATCCAACCATATACGTCAAATTACCAACTACATTCCAAATGTCCTTTCAAGTCTAACCCGAATCTTGCCTACATCCATACTGCACGTCCAACGTATATTCACCTCTTAGAGGCAAACTAGATCCATCCAATGACCCTAGGCACTACATCTATATCCGTACTGTACGTCTAACGTACATTCACCTTCTAAAGGTGAACTAGACTCATCTAATGAATCTAGGTACCTTACCCATATCTGTACTGCACGTCCAACGTACATTCACCTTCTAAAGGTGAACTAGACTCATCCAATGAATCTAGGTACCCTACCTATGAGTCCAAGTCCAACTTGAATCTCCTATATCCGTGGAATCTCCAAGATCAACGGACGCTCCACAATGCCCAAACATACTTCAAGTCTAACGTAAAGTATCATACACCCATCATCTCGCTATGATCAACAAACCTATCCTATTTCCATTTAACAGGATCCTTACAGGTGATAGTCTAATCAAGAGAAGAAAGGTAGGAACAAACATAGCAACCATAGCATCCATCAAACAAATCCTATCTATCACCTGCTAAATCCTTGAATACATCAACACCTATATGTCTGGTCCAACCAACATCAATAACTAATGGAAGCCCAGCCTCCAAACGGACTACCGTACGTCCAACACACGTTTATCCTCCAAGGATAACTAGATCACGTCCAACGGATCCAAGGTAACGGGTGTCCCCAGATACCCCTGCTTTTAGTCCGCCTGAAACACTCGAGTCCCACCCAAGCCTATCCATTATCCTGCTGCCATCTCGAGTCTAACTCGAGCCAATCCAATTCCTTGCAGCCTCCTCGAGTCCAACTCGAGTCAATCTATTAACCATAACTCAGACCCAGTCTTGAGTATCCATTACCTACAAACTCTAGTCCAACGTGAGTCGTCTCCCTATTTGTTGCATCTCTAAGATCAATCGAACATCTATTTTATTTTACGAGTTCAAGTCCAACTTGAATCGTCCTAACCTTCGTTGCACCTTCCTTGACCAACGAACACATCCTATTCTTTCAAAAAGAACATCAACATATGGTCCTAAATAATTCATTACTTTGCATCTTTCTTGAGTCCCACTCGAGTCATCTCATAACCCTATCGAGTCTAACTCGGGGCAGTCCATACTATCGAATAGTCTTATCCTGTCTCAACTGCCCATCACTCTTCGAGTAAACCAAGATATCATCCAATGAAAATCGCAAAAACTACCTATCTCTCATGTAGACCATCCTAGTCGACCTCGACATTCCCCGAGCACAAGTCCTAAAGGCCTAAACCAATATCAGACAAGCACCCAAGGAACATCTCCTCCGAGTTCAGACGATCTACGTGAGATGACATGAGCAAAACATCCAAACACTCAAGCATCCATAACTGACTTTGGCTATCCTCGCCAATCTTGCTTGAAATTATCATCGATCGCATGACCAAGTCCGGACCAACTACTGTACATCCAATGTACCTTTGCTTCTCTAACTCCCGTTATCATCTTCGTCCTAAGGTAGGCGATCCAATACCACCCTTCGTCCATCATCCACTCTAACGGTCATCAAAGGCTCTTCACAATCTACTATCACTCTATACTTTAGGAGTCAATCAGCTCCCAAAATCAAGCCAAACCTAGTAAAGCTCAAAATAAAGCAATCACAACAAACATACATCCATGACTCGATAAGACCAAATTACGACAAATCCTACAAAGGCTAGTCAAACCACCTATTGGGTTTGTCACTACTAAAGGTCTATCGACTATCTCGGGTTCCAATTCCAACCTATCTACCAGGTCACTAGGTACGAAGGAATGGGAAACCTTGTTATTAAACAAAACTCGAACAGAAACATCTTAAATAGAAAGCATACCTCGAATAACGACACCTTTTTCCTTCTGCGCCGCAGTTGGGGCATTCGACGAAGAAGGAATAGCGTTGATAGCATATGCTTTCACGATCTGCTTTTCCCTAGGAGATTGTGGACATTCATTCTTGTGATGTCCCGCTTGTCCGCAATTAAAGCACTTCCTTTCCCCAGGCTTTTCTCGACAATCTCTGGCATAGTGGCCCTTCTTGCCACAGCTAAAGCACTCGCCATCTTTCTTATTCTTCTTACTCTGACCATCCATGGTTTGGTCTTGTTTCCTCTTAGTCTGGGAATTATTCTTGCCTCAGCCGCCTGCTTGCGGCTTTGGCTCCTTTGCAGATGCAGTAGCGACCTCAGTCTTAGGCTTAGGGTAAAGACTTTCTGACCTTAATGCCTTTCCTACAATCGATTCAAACGTCTCATCGATGTGGTTTATAAGCCTTTCCCCCAAGTACCCATCTAAATCAGTTATGAACTTCTCGTTCCTCTTCTCGGCTGTGTCGATAAGAGATAACCCATATTTCGATAAAGTATCGAACTCAGCAACATACTCTGAAACTGCCCTTCCGTTCTGCTTAAGCTCCAGAAACTTTCTAAACAATTCTGACTTCTGAGCAGCTGGTATAAACTTATCGCAAAAACGAGCCTTAAACTGATCCCATGTAATCTGATCCTCTGGAGTTGCTGCCTTAATAGCATTCCACCAATTCATTGCTCGTCCTTGAAGCTGACGGGATGCTAGCTTCCTCTTCATGGCATCTTCAATACCCAAGTCTTCGAAGATACGCTCACAGCTATCCAACCAATCCTGAACAACCGTAGCCGACTCCGTTCCGTGGAACGGCCTCCCACCAAGACTAGCATAATCCTTGTTAAGCTTGGCGAAATCGGTCCTAGGCGCCTGCACCGCTGCACCACCACCGTTAGCAACATTAGGAGCCGCTCTCTGGACATCCCTAAGCATCTCCCTCATGAAGTCAGTGAAAATAGTCCTCATCTCAGTAGCATTCCCATTATTGGCTCCTCTGCCAGTACCCCTCGCATATCGGCTCATCGTTCAATCTGTACAGAGCAAACGATTAACCATCTCCTTTGTGGTGTCAGTGCAGTGCAACTTCATCCTTAACTATACTAATAGTATATATATATCCATATAGCTTTGAAAACCAGTTTTGAAAAATCAAAATAATCACAAATACGCGCTCTCATATACGTATAATATCTCTCCCTGATGACTTTCCCCAGGTTAACTACGCAACCTAGAGCTCTGATACCAAATGTAACGACCCTCCCTATACTAGCCGACATTTCCTCCGAAAGTGCGATGTGCACATGTCTAACAAGCACGGAACGGTCGTCGGAAGGAAAGAAAGAAGGTGAAGAACTAACACAGAACCTGTAGAATGTCTCACAGCGCATGGAATAAAATATAATAATCACATAACTTTGACATAAAACAGGCGAGACAGTGCATAAGCTGAAAAACTAAATCATGTCTAACATGGCAGCGGAAATCCAAAATACAGCTTATGATCCAACATCCTTATTACAACTTCAAAAATACTGTCTCTAAACAAAAGAAAGGAAAAGGTACACTACTAATGCCCAAGCAGTGACCATCGATAACATAGGGAGATAATACATAAATATCATACGTGGAAGCCTCCTGCTCGTCTCCAGTACAGCTACCCGTGCATCCACCTAACCTGTCTCTAGTCTGCTCGTGTGAGCACCCAGAGTAATAAGAAGAGACATAAAACTCTGGGTCAGACATAAAGTCTGATATGAGCGATAAGCATCTAAACAGAATAATAACAGGTATAATCCAATCATACCTGAACCAGGACCTGCAACCAAAGAGTTAGCACTACATACTGTACAACACTCTAAGGTGCCCTTTCAAATGGTGTAAAGATAATGGGGGTGGGGGTGTGCATGTCATAGTGATGTCAAACAATCAAGCATAGCAATCATCCTCACATCCCTCACTCAGTGCGTAAAGCATACGATATCCACTACTTTGGTCACCTAATACTTCGGGCCATGGCGGAATCCAATCTCGTGTAACAATCACTACAAGCCCGCTATCCATCTCTCAGTGGTGAACCAAAGTTATGAATACCGACAACTCCTTAGCACACGTCCCGCAGAAAAGCCCAACTATGAAGTGAACTCATTGGTTCCCAACTGGATCCTAAGCTCTAACTTCCCATATTGGACTACCTTTGCATCTCAGGTTATTGGTCAATACTGGGTCGGGTCGGGTTCCTTCTCAAGCCATCGGTTCGGGTCGGGTCTTCTCCTGGTGTAGTTCGGGTCGGGTCTTCTCCTAGTGCGGTTCGGGTCGGTTGTCCTCCATCGGTTCGGTTCGGGTGCTTTACCTCGGGTCGGGTCGGGTGTCATCTCCCCTCCAGCTCGTGCCTCCGTTTCGATCCGTGCCCTCGTCCTTCACATGCTCCTATCCGATCCATCCTCATGCCTTCACTCCGATCCGTCCTCCTCGATCCGATTCGTCCTCCTCGATCCGATCTGTCCTCCTCGATCCGATCCGTCCTCCTCGATCCGATCCGATCCCAGTTCAGCTAGCGTGGCCTTCCTTTTTGCCATTTTCCCCCAAGTGTTGGGTTCCGATCCGATCGGGTTCTTTGCTCAGTTCAACATATCCGATCCGAGCCCTATGTCCGATCCGATCCGAACCCTGCACTGTTTTCTGAGACTGTTCCAGCAAGTGTTTACGCCATTCGACGACGTTTCGACCATTCTAACTATTGAAATCAATCACAAAGCATTTCATACAGTCATAGCAACATGCATAATCAACCACAAACACCAAAACAACAATATGATAGGTTAAAACGGATCAAACATACCCAAAAATCCATATTTTCCCCTTAAGCATGTTTAAGAACAACTAATGATAGGATTAGTAAAACTTAACCAAATTAGCCAAATTTTCTAACAGAGGTCTAAAACAATATTTATGAATTTCTGAATATTTTTCCAGAATTTTATCACGCTTAATTTCGCTAATTAACACTAATCACCCCTTAATCCCCTAAATTCCGGGATTAACAAAATTAGTCCAAATTAACCCAAATTCATATCAGAGGCATAAAATGATGTTTTAGAATTTTGGGAATTTTTCTAGATTTTTCTGAGCCATAATTTCGCTAATCTTCGCTAATTACCCTAATTAGCCGTAATTAGTGAAAAAAAACTAAGCAAATCACTCACCTTTGGCACAATTAAACTTTCAGAACTGAAACTCCTCTGATATAGATCCAATCTCTATGTGTTCCAGCAACTCTCTCTCTGATTTGGTGCTAATCCCCTTTGGTTTGATGTAGTTTTGCTTAATCTTTGATTAGAAAGTGATTAGAGGTGATTTGGAGTGAAATTAGAAGGTGGAGGCCATGGCTATACTTGAAGGAATGTCTTAGGCGGCTGGAAAATGAAGTAAAAACTGAAATCATAACCCTAGCAGCCCTTAAGTACCACTAATCCCGAAATCCCCCTTTGGGCCTAGCTGCTAATTACCCGGTTAAGCCCAATTAGCTGAAAATAACCCTTTAAACCTTACTTTAGTCATATCTTCCAAACGGTAAGTCCGTTTGGCTATTATGACCACTCTACGGAAAGAGAAACCATCATCCGGAGCTAATGGAAGTGGTTTCAGGTCAAAATTCCTTTCCAGTCAAAAGTTATGGACGAATCAAGATCAACTAGAGGCAAAACGGTCATTTAAAAATTGGCAAAAATCATGAACATGGGAAATGACCCCACTAGTCGTTTCCCAAAAGTACACGACCATACGACTTACCTAGAAAAAGAAATAAATCTTCTACGATCCTAGATGCGTAGAATGTGGGTTGTTACAAAATCGAACCCACCGCCTGTCGTCCATAGCGTTTTACCTCCATTCCGAACACAATGGGATATGTAAAGTAAGCTAATTTGATCGTTTCGATCAGTTTTCGTCAAAATCAACACATAACTCTATATATTGAATTTGAACGCACATTATAAATTACCGGGGCCACATACGAACTCTAAAAATTCCCGAAAGCTATTTTCTAGCTTCGTATTGACGATACGGTCCTAACAAAACTAATTTCGTCAAATTTGAAGACCGTTTGAAAAATGGCCATTTTCCAGTCGATTAAAATCAACTGAAATTGGTCAAACACATTTTCCTTTGCCACACTCACATATTGAATCGAAAAATTATGAAATTTGAAACCTAGCAATAACTAGAAATCACGGATCCAACAAAATTTCCTTTTTTAAGGGTCTGAATTCCATAGCAACTATTCTGAAATTTCAACTGGACATATCTTTTGATTCCCGCTATGAAATTTTGACTTCTCAGATTCGTTGGAAAGATATTCTCAATTAGATTCAAATATTTTTGGTTTCGCTAAAATATGGTTTATTTTGCACCTGGTACATTCATTTGAAATTTGAAATCGAATTATCGAACTACCACGCCATTTTCAATTCCTTTTATAATTTAAAACAAATATTTATATTCTAACGACGATCTATATAATATATACGTTCGAATCCTATTCAAAATAAATTTCTCGTCGATATTATTTAAAATAATTCATTTTAAATAATCAAAATTCGCTAAAATTGCCAAAATAAAAAATTTAAATTGGCTCGGATTTCCGGGTTATTACAATCTCCCCCACTTAAAACTTTTCGTCCCCGAAAAGGAACGAAGCCGAAAGTTGTTTAACAAATCAACTCAACTTTCGTTATTTTCACTACAGCTTAAGTTCTTCAACTTTTCAAATTTTTCAAAAATTTGGCTAATACCCTAAATTTCCGAAAAATTTCGCCATAACCTCTCATGCACCGGGAGCACCGGGAAAATCCCGAAATTGCCATACAGGCCCTCTGATCTCAAAAATGAAAAAGAAAAAGCCAAGCGGCTAGCCAATCGGCTCATAAAATCATCATCACCCAAACAAAACAGTAAATTATGGTAAACATGTACCTATTTGTCGGGCAAACAATTTTATTCTTCTGCTCTAGCCTCTTTGCTATGACCTGTTCAATGTAAGTACATGTATATGCAAGCAAATACGACTAATTTTCAATACAACTCACTATTTGGTTCAATTTGGCTATGTGGTTCAAAATTTCAAACAAATAGACAAACAACACAACCATCAATCAATTAGTTGATTAGCATTTCAAACACATAATTTTGCTATATAGTCAAAAAATCAGATTTTTGATGCCAAATCATAACAATAAGCCCTATCTAATTTTGGTTCTCACACCAGTCAATAGGAAATATATAGAAATCTCACTTTCGTCACTCGAACATAAATTCTGATGATGATCCATCAATCATCAGAATTCTCTCTGGGCGACTAGAATGTGATTCTATATCTACCCAATATATCAAAACTTCGAATACACGCGGATCAGACGTATACGCAAAATCTATATATACTGGATTGTCCACATCAATATAAATAAATAACCAAATACGAATAATTGATTTAAATTTTCAAAACAAAAATTATTTTCACTTTTACTTATCAAAAGCACTACTCTTCACACTCGTTCTAGGATACTACTGGTCCTATCTCTAACGAGTCATTCTCGTTGGATATTACTAATCCAATTTCTGATGAATTCTTTCGTACGGTACTAATGTGTCTTGTTCTCTGAGCTTTGTAAACCAAAGCTCTGATACCAAATGAAGCGACCCGAACTTCCCCGGTCTCCGAAGAGAAGTGAAAGAACGGATTGCTGTGAGGACAAAACAAATCAGAACGTAGACGGGAGAACATTTCATTGTATATTACAACAATTCCATCAGAAAACAAGAATATACAGAGTATGAATAAATATTACACAGAAATACCAGAGATTTAAATTACATTTAAATCCATCGCAGCGGAAAATTAATACAATAAACAACTAGAAGTAATACGCGGATACAAAGCTTTTCGAGTATCGTTCCATCTGTAAACCAGGATCCTGTGAATATAAATCTGCAAAACCAAAACTACTAGCTGCCCATGTTAAAATAAGGGCACCCAGAGTTTAGGTTAAAATAATAAACTCCAGGTCAGTCATGGGACTGGTGTGAGAACTAAAACAGTTATTAATCTTTATTTTTAAAGTTAGGTAAATCAAGGGACCACGCCGTATAACATGGAACGTGTTTCCTCCCAAGAACACCAGTGCATAAAACAAACAACGCAATGCTAAATAAGGAAAAATGAAGCTATTATAAGACCCAGTTCCCATCACACAATGCAACGCAAGCCGGAGGATAGGGTTTTTACCTTATAATAGCCAAGAATGCTTCATACGTTTAAAACAAATCATTTGACACTATCATAAGTGCATAGTGTATAAAACAACTTCAAATCATAAGTATCAATCATAGACGGCATAAGAGCCCCATCCCACTATGTCGCCATACTAGGCCCTACAAATAAAACCGCAAATGTCACGTATTTGGAAATTGGATTTCCGTCTGTGAAACGAAGCAAAAGATAGTCCTCTACCGATTCGAGACGCTCTAGCCCGTGTCTCAGGAACAGCTGCAACTGCCCCTTGGATCGTGAGGGCCGGTCCAGCCTATGGGTTGTCAATGAGTTGTCAACGAGGGCCGCAACTACGTCTCCCCCTTGGATCGTGAGGGCCGGTCCACCCCTTGGATCGTGAGGGCCGCAACTATGTCTCCCCACCCTATGGGTTGTCAATGAGTCCAATGACTCCATCGGTCCCGGATCGACCGATATATCCGAGGCGCCTCGCAACAGCAACAACCACATAAGTCAAACTCGTCAGGGCGTGTAAAACCACTGACGCCACTTCTAGCTAGAAGGAAACACATGCCCTCCCTGAGGTCCGTCTCCCGTTTTTGGTTCACACCGGGGTGTGAGGCTCGCGAATCAACGTTACACAAAGCTATGCCACAAAGGCCGTGCTTTGATCATCCACCACAAGACTTTGCTTTTCAACAGAAGCCTCGATCTATTGCCACTTAGGCATGCCACACAGGCAATTCACTCCATGCGTTTGATATCCATCAATATATAACCCTTGAGCTCGTACGTCTCAGAGAAGGGCGTTAAGCAAGAGAATAAATTCTCCGCCGCCAAACAGATATATATTTAATAGAAATCAATCACATAGAATAAAATCCTATGTCAGACACACAGTCCATTTACAAGTTCGTTCTGGGTCTGAACGAAACCAGAGGCATTTTCCTCGCATATCCCTCGATCTCCAAGTACGTCTGGACGATCACCAACTGTTTCTCTCCTCTTGGGTGTACAGCCCAATCGAGATCATCAGCAATCACCCAAACGATGTGAAGATTTCCGGTCTTTGACCACCGTCTTCATCTTCGACACCACGTCGAATCAGTTATTCAGAATGGGATAAACCCGGTCTTTCTGAATAACTCGCTTATATAATAAACAAGTGTTAGACAAACACAACATACGCCTCATTCCAATTCAGAATATTCTTTTGTTCAAATATTCTTCTACTTTGGGAAAGGTTCCCATTAATTTTATCAAAGATAAATTCTTTAAATTTATTCTTTAATCTTCTTTGAATATCAATTCAAACTAGTCGGGAGTAGCGAACCACATCGAAGTAATTATTTATTTTATTTCCCAATCCCAACCTATTTATCCCATGAAGTAAAACTGGTAATACTTCATATCTAACACCAAGGTGTTATCGGTAAATTCAATTACCATTTCACGTTCAAATCTAATTAAATATTTAACTATCGCCTGGAGCAAAACTGGTGATATTCCATTCTCGATCTTTTCAATCTAATTAAAGATTCATTAAAACTCCACTTAGTTTTAATCTTTAACTGGGTTAAAGAATCAGTGTCATTTAAAACACGTTTCACGATAAACCCAAAATCACATTCCATTAATTATCAGGTTAAAGAACAAGTGTTATTTAAAACACTGTTCACGATAAACCCAAAAATCAATACCAATTCAATTCCAATTAAATATTATTTATTTGATACACTTCATTAAATCTAAATAAAAAGATTTTAATCTTTTTTCTCAACTGGGCTTAAGAACAGTGTTAATGAAGACACCATTCACGACAAACCCAAATCACATTTGATGTTAAATACAAGGCTCTAAATCGAAAATATATCGGCTTATATTCAACATCAAATTCTACGACTAACAAATATCGTATTGGAAATAACGATATAAATATATCTTTCAAATTCCCATAACAATACCTGTATCATCACGAAATCCAACATCGAAATATTCCACAGACAATTTCAATTCAAATCCAATCCAATTCAATTATTGGAAATTCTAGTTATTTTCAAAACCATTTTCAAATCCAATTTATTTATTTTAAAAAAATAAATAAATTGCTACTCTAGTTCAAAACTAGTTCATTTTGATAAAAATCTATTTTTATCTTTTCAAATCTGGAGTTTTTCATCCCAATTCTTCACAAATCATTTCTTATGATTTTACACAAATTATTGATATTTTTAATAATTTTATCAAGGCCCGTACAGTCGATTTACATCAACGGCCATCGAACTGCACTTACAGCGACCTTTTTCAAATTTGATTTGGACATAATTCCAAATCCAACCATTAGATTTCAAATTTCTAATATTCGTTAGAAAGCTCTTTTCGATACGAACCCATCGGTTCCGGTTTTAGGAGAATCCGACGGTCGGATCTCCCGCAACGTCAATTCGAAGTCAATGGTCGAAATTCACGAACTGCCGCAGCGCGGCGCGTTCTATTCAGGCCATTATATTATATATATATAATATATAAATAATATATACTTCGTCGATTTCCTTTTAAAACGTATTATATAAATCGTTTAAATTCGTTTTCAAAATGATTTCAACTTCTTTTTCAAATTCATATCAAAATTGAATTTTCCTTTACAAATTCGTTTTAAATTCATTTCAAATTGATTTCAATTCAAATTGATTTCAAATTCAATTTCAATTCGAATTCATTTCTATTCAATTTCAATTCTATTCCATTTCAATTCGAATTCATTTCTATTCAAAATATCAGATTTTGAAATCACTTTCGATGTTCATTATAAAATGAATAAAATCGATATAACTATTGTTCACGTCAAAATGGCGTAAATCTAATCAACACGGCTTCATATATTTCTATTTTCAAATGTTCTATTTCAAATATTCCTATTCAAATATTTCTATTCAAATATTTCTATTAAAATATTTTATTTCAAAACTGGTATGAGGCCCAATCAATTACCATATAATGTTAATTATATGGATTTTCTACAACACGTATACAATAACAACGATGAATATCAACCATCATCCAAAGTGCATTCTACACCGTATAAGCATCAAATATGAATATTCGACGCTTATAACAGTCTGTCAATCAATCGACCGACATACAACTAACTATTGGGATTAGTGTACGTCAAATATCATCCCAATACCCGTGTGGGGTTTCAAACAATCAAACACAGATTTTATTTGTGCAGTTGGGCGATGTGTAAAATTTATCGTCCCAATCAATATTAGTCAAATGTGTGTATATAAACAAATCGTCCGATCTGTTTATTTTTATTTCATTTCATATATATGTTAAAATTCCATTTTTAACTATAAAATATTTTTAACTCTATAAATATTTTATTTCATTTCACATCACAACACACAATCAACTACACATCAAAATCATACAACCAAGCATACAAGTCGTCCATGGTCTGTATACGACGGGTGTCGGGTGCTACTAAACACCGTCTGCATCCTAGTATATATTTTAACTAGAAAATTAAATAAAAGGTGAGCAGTTCTCACCGAAGCTAAATCCATTCACCGCGACTCTCCTTATGTAGAAATCTTCGTCGTTCTCGCCCTTTTGTCAATTTTCACTGCCCGTATTCTCTACATATATAAAAATCCCATTTTTACTTTGCTATTCAATATATAAAAATCGAATTTTTACTTTGTTATTCAATATATAAAAATCACATTTTTACTTTGCTATTCAATATATAAAAATCACATTTTTACTTTGCTATTCAATATATAAAAATCACATTTTTACTTTGCTATTCAATATATAAAAATCACATTTTTACTTTGCTATTCAATATATAAAAATCACATTTTTACATTGCTATTCAATATATAAAAATCAAATCTTTCTAATGAATAAAAATCGAACCTTTCCAAATGAATAAGAATCTAATTTTTACATACCGTTCATATGAATAAAAATCTAATCTTTTCTTCTATAAAAATGTAATCTTTTTATTCAATACAAATCAAACATTTCTTATGATAAAAATTAAAGCTTTTCTCATATGAAAAAATATATTTTTACTTACATTCAAAAATAAAATTAAAACTGATTTTTAATAAATAAATGGAAGAACTTACATCGTTTTCTTTTCAGACCGGGGGGGGGGGGGAGGGGGTTGCTGCGCTCAGCGGCCGGAGGGGAGCAATGGGGTGGCGGCGCTGTGCTGGGGATGGCGACAGAGGGGTGCAGCAGGCGAAGGTGAGGCCAGGGGGTCTCACGGTGGCGCCCTTCGTCGATTTGGGGCTTCGAGTGGTCGGATAAGGAGAGGGGGAAAGGAGGAACGTGAGGCGAGGGAAGAGGGGGGCCTAAGGTCGGAGGCGCCCGCCTCCTGGTAGCCGCGCGGCGGCGATAGGGATTAGGGCACGAGCCCTTTTCCCTTTTTTTTTATATATTTGGTTCTGAACGGGGGAGAGAAGAATAGAGTGGGGGGGTTATAGGTAAATATTTTTATTTAATTTATTTTAAATTTTCAGCCAAAAGTCAACTTTTTTATCCGAACTCAAAATCGAACCCACTGCCTGTCGTCCATAGCGTTTTACCTCCATTCCGAACAAAATGGGATATGTATCGTAAGCTGATTCGATCTAGTTTTCGTCAAAATCAACACATAACTCTATATATTGAATTTGAACGCACATTATAAATTACCAGGGCCACATACGAACTCTAAAAATTCCCAAAAGATATTTTCTAGCTTCGTATTGACGATACGGTCCTAACAAAACTAATTTCATCAAATTTGAAGACCGTTTGAAAAATGGCCATTTTCCAGTCGATTAAAATCAACTGAAACAGGTCAAACACATTTTCCTTTGCCACGCTCACATATTGAATCGAAAAATTATGAAATTTGAAACCTAGCAATAACTTGACATCACGGATCCAACAAAAGTGGATTTGTCGAAATCCGAGGTCGTTTGCAAAATTTCCTTTTTTAAGGGTCTGAATTCCATAGCGACTAGTAGAGTAGGAGTGGTTCTTAAAAAGTACGTACGCCCATTTGTACATACACTTTTGTACAGATGGAATATGAAAATAGGTTGATAGGCATGTGTATTACTTATTTAGGTCTGCATTACTCTTATTTGGCTGCGTACTATAGCTAGGGTATGTTATAATTTATCTAATTACTTAGGATTTAAACAATATGTTTTACAATATTTAATTTATGCTTTGTTTGTACTAATTAGAGTCATGACATACCGTGTAACGTAGAATTTCATTCATGTTCACGCCGCTACGGATAGAAACAAAAACACCGTTGTGTCCAGCATTACCTTACGACTTCAAAAATATAATAACATCGGTAGGTTGACTTATATTGTGAAACCCCAAAAATGTTGACACATGGTGCAAAATACTCCAAATAAAAAGTTGTTTATTTTGCGAATTAAAGATTATAGTAAAATTTTAAAAATTAAATTATAACTACGCCTCAAAGGTTTTGACCAAATTCGAATCCAATATTTAATTATAATTAAATTATCTTTATGGCTTATATACGATTCTACAACGACTATTTCAAATTTTGATTTAGACATAACTTACAATATAAAAGCTAGAATCTCGATTTTTCTCTTTCATTAGATAATTATAATCAAATCGATCTTACCGTTTCATGTTTCATAGAAATCCAACCTAAAACGGATTCTGTATATTCATTTGAAGTTCAAATCGAAATTTACGAACTACCATGTCGATTCGAGTTCGTTTTTATATAAATATAAATATAAACGTTTTACCATCGCCAAATAAGGAAATATATATTAAATTCATTAATATTCCAAACATAATATTTAAAACCATTTTGAATATTCGAATTCAAACGATCGAAAAATCCGGGTCGTTACATGATGGTTGAAAGGTTAACTGTAACATCCCTAATCAAGAGTATCGATGTAAAACCTATAGCTAAGCGACGAGATTTTTGAGGGGCGATTGTCAGTTAATGTGCGGTGAGGTTTGAAGCAATATAGTAGCGATACAGTAATGATCGATATTGTGATTCTGGTCTGACATGAAGTTGTGATTTGGGGATAATTGGTGCGATGGTGAGAAGTTGGGGAGTGCATGCTTGTTGATGAACATGTGATTGAAGGGGTGCGATGATGTTGAGAGGGATGATGGATTCACTGATGGTGACTGTGAGGAGCTGCATTTTCCACAACAGGGAGGAGATCTGAACTAGGGATAGCAGTGAGAAGAGTTGTAACTTGGTTTAAGAAGTCGATTGGGGTTTTGGCAATGGTATTGCAGTGTTATCAAATTGAGTGTATTAGTGATGTGTTAGAAGGGGATTTTAGTTACTAAACCAGCACAGCAAAGGGGTTGATGGAAATGGTGCAATAGCAGCTCGACATTGATTGTAAGCGATGAAAGAGGAGATATAAGATTGAACGTGAAATGTTGTTGAAATGTCTTAATAAGGCAAATGGCAATTTGAGTTTATTTTCAATAGGAATGGATCAAGTGGTTTTCGATTTGGCTCCGTAGCTGGTCGAGACAAATAAGGTATATGTTACTAAATTTAAATTCATAAAATGTTTTATTTATGTAATAGTTAATATAAAGTAATAATCATTTAAAATAAAATAATCACAGGTGGAAAATAAATTCATTTCAAGACGATTCGAGACGACGTGTAGCTAAGATGATATGGAAATTAAATTGGATATTTGGAAAATAAAAATCAGGTGAGTAAATCTCACTTAAAAATTTATTTTTATCATTAAAAATAAATTGCTCACTGCTTGGTTGCATTTATATATTATTTATCAGTCCTGGTTATTATATGTGTTAGTTATATTAGGCTTGGTGACTGTGGCTATATATATATATATATATATATATATATATATATTGGTGGTTGGATATTTTCCACAGTATCATTAGCGGATGCCCGCAGTATCATAGCAGATGACCTTATCGCCCCACGATATATGAGTGGATGAACTTCATACCGCGATATCCGGCCTTGAAGCGGGACTGGTATTACTTATGTTGGCTAACACCTATGGATGTAGGGAAAACAAGTTGGAGGGATCCAACTGGATTCCTCAAATTTATTTACTGTTGTTTACATATTTATATATGTATGTAATGTGTGAATTGAATGGATGATTTGTGTGTTTGGATATTAGAATATCACTGGCCCTAGATATTTATATTTAAAAATATCGAGAAGAGATTGTTAAATTTTAAAAAAGAAAAATTTATTTTCTGAAGTGGAAATTAGATTTTCAAATGGAATTTGAAATCGAATCTTGTTTTAATATTTAAAAAAAGAAGTGAAATTTTTAAATGATATTTATAACTATTATTGGACAATTTGAATTTTTAATTTAAGTATGAATTTGAAAAGTGAATTTGAAATCGTTTCGTGAAGAAAACGATAAAATTTATTCCGATGTTCGGAATATAAATTAAGTTGAGATAAATCCATCAGATTTATTCTAGAACACGACCATGTTGAATTTACGAATTGAAATTGTTTCAGAAAGGAAATTATGATTATATTCAGTTGAAATTATATTTTAGAACTATAATCCAAGAAGCCGATACTTCAATATTTATATATGAGAATATATTCGATATATATATATATATAAGTTATAATAATAAACTATTCAAATAAGGGATGAGTTTAAATGGAAGCCTGTTAAACATAAAATAAGGAAATTGATTTGTAAACAATGTTTATAAATATATTGAAGTAATTTTCATTGGATAAACCAGAAATAGGTTTTCCAAGTATAAGAAGTGGCATTTAAAAGTCATATTTTTTAATGAGATTGAAAAGGGAATTTTTATGGTAAGGGATGACAATTTTGTATTACAAACTCTTATCTGTCTCGAGATAAGAATGTCATCGATCTAGGTCTGAGAGGTAATTAAAATACCCCAACTTGAACGACTTCACTATTATCAAGAGATGGATATTAGTTTGTAATAGTGAAGTAGGTTGAATTTATGGATTATTTCCATAAAAAGAATTTAATATTTGAATTCAATTATACCGAACATTTATTAAATAATTTCTGTCTAAGGATGTGTGAAATTTAATACAAAAATAGAGCTGCGAATGATTTATAAACAAGTTATGAAATTTATAGGAAATAATCAACGCTTTTGAATAATCGAGATGTTTAAGTTATATTTGGGAAATTGGTTTGATTTATATCAAATCATGGAAGATTGAAGTTGAAATTTATTTAGCAAACGAAGTTTAAACATTTGTAATTTAATTTAATAAAATGAACTCGCATTTGGCGTTTCAAACTTCAATTAAGTATATAGAACTCAATATGAGTCGGAATTCGATGAAACAAAAAATGCTCGAACCTATTGAATAATAATTTTCTAATAAAAGAGAAAAATCTGGATTCCGTTATATAGATTTTAAGTTATGTCAAAATCAAATTTTCAGAAAAACAGTGCCATAGTCGTTTAAAACCATAGCAGTTTGTTTAATTTAAATAAAAGGATTTTGCATGAATAAAAATCCGAATTTCCATTAGAAAATCCAGATTTGAGTTATAAATTAAATATAAACTCAAATGGTATAGACGAAGTGGTTTTTGGACAAAACTCAGGTTTTGTTATTTAATGAAGTTAATTGATTAGAAAAAATTAGTAAAGAATTAGTGGGTGGGACTGATTGTGGTGAAATCAAATAGTGTATGGAATAAATGGAAATGTAGGTGTGTATATTAGACAGGAATGGGATGAAGAGTAGGAAGAGAGTATGAAGATTATAATTTAAGTGCCCAACAAAAAGATACATGTTTCAATTTCTATATGAGGTTTTATGTGCCAAATCGGCAAGCCGCTTGGCTTTTTGATTTTCTTTTTGAATGGAAAGGACCTAGAAAGGCAAGTTGTGGGTTGATGGGTTGAACGATTGACCGGTACAGGGGAGGTGCTGGTGAAATTTTCCGAAAATTTTAGGAGTTAGAATAATTTTAAGAAATTTTGAAAATAGAAATCAATATGTCGATATATATAGAATTTGATAAGGGATTTGGAAAATAGTTAATGAATAAAAAGGGCCAGTGATTGTTTAACTGTTTGGATGGATGTTTTGTTTTCCTTTGATAGTTAAATCACCGGCTATCAAATATTTTTGGACCATCGTTTTTAATACGGAGAGACAGGTTGGATTTAATATTCCAAAAACCACTTTGTATAGGCATAGACGTTGCGAATTAGATTATTTGAAGATAAAATCGAAGATGGAGTAAATTGCAAGAGCTGTTATGTTTGTCCAATCCCAGGACAACTTGTATGGACGAATGTCTGATAGAGTATTCCTAACGGATCATATAAGACGATCTTTCCAAGGTATTACTTATGGTGACAGAGAAATTCGTTTCTCTTAGATTTTGTACCCATAATATTTTGGGAAAATCAACTGGTGATTTGACAGGCTTGACGATGTGGCATTCAAAGTGTATGGTGGTCAGATGTTCTAAAAGATACACGTAACCTCAAGCCTAACAACCGAGAAATGACAAAAATCGGGCAGGCTGCATGGCTATGCAAGTCATACCCAAGCGGGGTATATTTGTCACCGATCAAGAGAAAATTCTATTATTTGTTCTTCTTTTGATTCTGTATCTTATGGATTATAGTTGGACGGCCAGCAACCGTGGGTGATAATATATTCGCTACACTCAAGCTAAATGAGTGGGCGGTCTTGTGTGGCCGGGTTGCAAAATGTTCTTGCTGAGCCCTAGTGTATCCCCTCTAGAGTACAAAGGCCTCATATACAAATTGGTGTTCAAATCATTGATGATGTTCAAGATATTAGTAATGACCAGGGGAAAAAATTAAAAGAGCAAGAGAAAGGCAAAAGCAAAAGGAAAACTGTGATGAAAAAAGGATGTAAAATGTGGAAGAAGAGGTCCAATTTTTTTTGACTTGCCTTATTGGTAGGTAAAATTTAACTAGAAACACATTGTTTTTCGTTTTCTATTCATGTTTGCTACTTAGTACTTAATTATTTTTGTTTTGTCAATTTGTAGGCACTTTCTTTGCGGCATAATCTAGATGTTATGCATTTTGAGAAAAATGTTAGTGAAAGTATTATTGGTACATTTCTTGATATCAAAGGAAAATCAAAAGATGGCCTTAAATCATGCCAAGATCTAGAAGCAATAAGCAATAGAAAAAAATTGCATCCTATAGACGTTGGAAATAAAGTATTGCTCCCAGCCACACCGTGCACTTTATCTAATCAAGAAAAAGAGATCTTTTATAGTACAATGAAGAATTTGAAATTGTCTGATGGATATTGCTCAAATATTGGAAAATGTTTTGCAAAAGAAGACAAAATTTCAAACCTTAAGTCTCATGATTATCATGTTTTGATGCAACAACTATTGTATGTTGCATTAAGAGGATTTCTACCTATAGGAATAAAGAATGCACTATTATGACTATGTTCATTTTATAATGTCATATGCCAAAGAGTGATTGATAGGGATAAACTAGAATTAATGGAGTATCAAGTTGCATTAACACTATGTGATCTAGAGAGGTTCTTCCCTCTTTCCTTTTTTTATATCATAATTCAATTAACAATACATTTAGCGAGAGAAGCAAGAATTTGTGAGCCGGTTCAGTATCAATGGATGTATCCATTTGAGAGGTAATAATTATTATAAATACTTGACGGTTAAAAGTATGTATAGTTATGAAAGTAACTTGTTTATGCATTTTCGTTATATGTATATGAAAATAATTAAAGGGTATGTTAAAAATCAAGCATGGCCGAAGGGTGCATTGTTGAGCGCTATGTTGCCGAAGAATGTATGAAATATTTCTCTGGATATATTAAAGATGGATTACAGATTGGAGAGAGGATAAACCGAAATGAAGTGGAACAAAATGATTTTATACTTGAGGGGCGTATTATTTCCAAAGGAAAACCTATTACAGTCGATAAGGAGGTGATTAGTGCTGCATACGTTTTGTTTAATACGGAAGAAGTAGAGTCGTATATAGAGTAAGTATAAGCTCAACTTAACTATGATCTACACAATAATTTAGATCTTTAATTACATTTATGTATGTAGAATGCACAAAGTGGACCTAAAATGTTTGCATCTTCATCTTACACGAGATGATTTGGAACTGTCGAAGTTGCAGTCTGAGACTTTTAGTTTTTGGTTTGAAAAAAAGGTTGATAGTTATATCTTAAAAATTATTAATGACGAAAGGAATAGATAAAAATAAATCTTTATTTAATATATTTACTTTCAAGGTTAGAGATGATAGACGTTTATCCAGTGTCAGCAACATAATAAAATGGCTTTCATACGAACCTCGTTCGCAAATAATTTTTTATTCTAGCTACATTGTTAATGATCGACATTTTCATACGAAAGACTTTGAGGAGGCTACACAAAATAGTGGTGTTTCCATTGAGGCAAGTATTGTTAGTGTAGATGGGCATATTGAAAAAGTAATACATTATGGGGTTTTGCATGAGATTTTCTTGTTGGATTATCATCAATTTTGAGTTGCCTTGTTTAATTGTGATTGGTTAAATATGTATCGTGGAGTCAAATTTGAAGATGGATTTACATGAGTCAATTTGCATTAGTTTCAAAATAAGTTTTCTAGTGACCCATTTATCTTAGCAACACAAGCGATTCAAGTTTTTTTCTCTAGAGAAGGTTGTTCTTCAAATTGGTATGTTGTGTTGAGAGCGCCCTTTAGAGGGTTTCATGAATTGGAAAAATACAACGAGGATAAAGAGTCAACTAGTAAACCATTGGATGAGTCACTACTTGATGATAAAGACATAGATAATGGGGATGAAAGTTACATATAAAGGGAGGGTTGTAACGGTATTTTGGTATGTTATAAGCATATTTTATTGATTTTTTATTTTATGCATGTTCATATATACCATAAAATCTGTTGTTAGATGGTTAAAAAAAAATCTGATCTAAGATTGACATCTTAGCGTGTATCAAAATAATTTTATTTCCTATTGTACGTGGTCTTTGCATGTTTATTTTATTTTGTACATGGTTGTTACAATGTAGTGCTATATTTAGTGTGACGTTCTAATCCTTTGTAAATCATTATGTTTTTTATAGGTCGATCACATAGCAGAAGAAGATTGTTCTTGTATTATCGACGAGAAGATGGTTCTATATGAAGGAGAGGTATTCAAGTTACATATGCATTTTTGCCACATGCGTTTTTACTTCAGCATTGTTTAAACGTTAATTATTTGTTTTTAATCCGTAGTTAGGTAATACATACCATTTTAGTAAACTTGTATCAAACGTTGTTTTAAATCTTGTATCAAATGTTGTTTTATGCCACAAAGGAAGAAAGCTATATGTTTTAGTAAACTGTTTTCAGAGTGGTATATGTGTAATTTGCTTCAAAAACGAGATCAAATTGGTAAGTTTTCCTTCCAAAAGATTTCAAAAATAAACTTCAAAATAAACTCAGAGTAGTAACGTATTTTAGGCCACAATTTTTTTTGAAGTTTATGTTTGAAATTTTTTGAAGTTTATTCTGCAACATAAAAAAAATCAGTGTGCTTATCACAGATGCAAGTAGAATGTAAACTCAGGTTTGAATGCAGCTCAAAGAGAAAAGGGGAGAAAACATTGAGAATGTAAAATGCAAGTAGAACGTAAAATAATTTTGAAAATAGAATTGTCAAATGTTATACAAATGCTTTGTAAACTATTTTTGTTCTCCTAAATACAATTTCTTCTTGGTAATGGCAGTGTAATGAAAACAGAATTATTCTGTTCAGTTTAAAATCAAAATTGTTGGTTCGAGACAAACACAAATATACGTTGAAAAATATAATATTTTGAATGTACGTACGTTTAGCCCAGCATGGATTGAACATTCAAATATCATACGTAATCCTTCTCATTTCCCGTTTTTTATATTTTAGTCAAATCTTAGCTTAAAATATTGTTAAAAGAAAAAATTGCAAAAAAAGAAAATTGCATATGTACAAATGAGTTAGGCTCACTGCCTTCATCATCTTACTGGTACACGTACTCCTAATTAACCTCAGACTTGTTTAAGTATGACATGATTCCAACACATGAGGATGCAGAAAAAAGAACATCAGATGCTCCATCTCAAAAGTTGCTCACTCACGGTCACTACAGACCCTCGGAACACCCAGTAATCATCTCAAAATGTTATTAGATACATTTGAGTAAATTATTTAAATTTAATATACATTTGAGTCTGTACTCTTGAGTCTATACATTTGAGTCTATACATTTAATATAAATTAATTAAATTTAATAACCTACAGTAAATTAATTAAATTTCATATACATTTGAGTATATACTCTTTTTTTATTTTATCAACATGTTATGATTCGTATCAATTTATAAAGTTAAATTGAAGGGTTGATTTCAGTGGAGAGCTCCTACAAGATAATTTGTTTCTCCAGCAATGACAATATTTAAACAAGTGTTTCAAATATGTATTAAGAACCTTTATAGTGCCCAATTATACCAATTAAACAAATAACATTTTGCTTATTTAACTGATAGATAATGTCCATTAATTTTTACAACATAGTACTTCCAAATCCGAGATTCAGTTTTGTTATCAGTTTAGCTATCGTATCCAAAATTAAGTTTTATAACGTCGATCAATTTTATGGATCCTTTTGGCTAAATGTGTGCTCAAACGACTGGAATTGTGTTGCTCCTCCTTTAGCAATAGGCATTATAACAATACTTCCTATGGAGACCATGACCCAAAAATAGGACTATGCTATGCATAAAAATTGAGAGATGAAATAAATTGTGCAAATGATATTTGGAATGGACTATGCTATGCGTAAAAGTAAAGGCTTCTCCGGTTAGAAATTAAATATGTTTAATCAACTATAATACATAGTTTAGCAAGAAATATAGTTTAAGAGTCGTATATCTATGTATGGAATGTCGAAATTGAATTTCTCATGTTTTAATCAATATCAAATCAATCTACCATGCAACATTTAATAACAAAATAAATTCAATTTCAATGAAGCTTTATTTCACTACGGAAATGATAGGGAGGATATTAGTTAAGATTTTTAATTGATTTCTCTCTACCTATGGAGAAAAGATGGATAGGGTAATGATCACTGGATTGCAAGAAGAGACTTGGAAGAATTGGGTTGGTATTAGTCAATATATATGAGCTGTAAAGAATAATTAGACTACTGCAAGTTACTGGTTAACACAGTAGTACTTTTATTGTTGTGAATTATTATTCAGCTTCATACAAAGTGTTGTATGGTCACTAAATAAACTTGACGGTGCTAGCGAGTTTGTTCAAGGAAAATATTGTAATGCAAACATGTTGTCGTTATATTCGTTTGGTTATATTATTATTATTCATTGGGTTAATGATGTCTTAGGGATAGAAAATCGGAAGGCACCAATAAGAATGATTTCGATGATAAGCACACTGATCAGCAGCTTTCTCTTCTCAAGGACAAGTTTTCATAAGCATATTATAAAAATGTTACTGTAAGAAGCACACCTATTCTTATGATATCTATAGGGTTTTTTCTAGCATAAATTTCTTTCAGTTTTAATTCTTATTCTAAAAGAAATAAAATTAAAATACAAAATCTTGCAAAATGATATTTTGAAGACATCTCTGTTACCAATACTGCTCTCAGTTTATTCTGTGACCTGCAGTCATGTATTTACAGGATTTTGAATTACCAGTCTAGTTTTCATAATAGAAGAATGTACTAAAAGAGATTTGAACTTTCTAGCAAAGAAACAAGTTTATTTTATCAAATTGGTAAGTTTTCCTTGCAAAAACCATTTTAGTAAATTGACTTTATATTTTTTATTTTTTGGAACTCAAAAACAACAAAGAAAAGAGCAAAAGACAAAGTTTAGCTGCACTTGAAGTTGTTCATGCTGCTGATGAGAGGCGAGTGGGGTTAGAATCAACAAAAACCAAGGTAAAATCTTGAAGTTGCTCGTTCGCTTCAGAATTTAAATAGTGCAATAAGAATATCTCCTCGAAAGCATGCTGAATACCCAATGCACCCCCCCTCCCGGTCGGTCAAACCAAAAGCAACCTTGACCACATTACAAAAGGGATGCAACCCCCTGCTCCTTCCAGTAACATCCCCGTCGACACTACAAACAAGATTCAGCCCCTCCTTCTAGTAACATCCCCATTGATATTACAAACCAGATGCAACCCTCTCCTTCTAGTAACAACCCTTCAACATTACAAACCCGGTACAGTCCCCTGTCCACCAAATACACTTCCAGCAAACTTCAACCGCCTCAAATTCCACTCCAAGCCAACTTCAATCGAATTCTATTGAAGGTCATACATTGACGAAACCTAGAAAAAGAGAGGAAGAACAATGTTGAAATCATTTACTATGCTACCAAATGAGAAGCCACAAGTTGAGTTTAATGAATGAGGACAAGCCATGGGTCCTATTTCCAAACATTTGTCATCATATATTGGTACTCTAACAAGAGAGATGGTGCCTTTTACCATTAGCGGATGGAAGAAAGTCGATGATGGTTTGAGGGATGATCTGTGGACCTGTATACAGGTAAATAATTATGAGATATAAGCATGCAAGAAAAGCTACGTTGATTCTTCAATTGATTAACATCTATTTATCTCTGTAATTTTTTCCATCATGTGTTTTTGTTTCAATTATAGTTTGTTGCTATATTAATTGTCATGAACAAACAAGAATGTTTTTACATGTACTTAAACAGATTTGGCTTTATAATGAACTTTGGTATTTACCATGTTAACACTATCTTAATTTATCCGAACCATTGCCTTCTCTGTAAAAATAATTGTTCTCTTTTTCAGTATCAGTAATTTAAACATTTTAGCTAACATAATTAAGCAAGTACAATCAGTCAAGAGATTCAGTTTCCATGTTAATATTTGTCAACAATTTGGCTCTGTGTTTACAAGCTGAGTAATGATTTTACCCTTATGTATGTATAAAGATAGTAATTGGATTTTCTACATATAATATTACCTACCAGAAAATGGGACAACATGAAAATAAAGTAACAAAAAATAACATATATTATTTAACTGTCTTTAGGGCCTCTTAGTTAATAAATCGCATAAGTTGATTTTCCGTCAACACGTTTTGAAGTCTAATTTCATTTAAGAAACATTTGAAAGAAAACCCGAACCTAATTCCTTATGTTTCTGCTAGTTAAGATCAGAATTTAGACCAAAGGTCAATTTGTTTCTTTATTCCCTGAGTTGATTAGAGTTTGCTTGCCCGTCAGAGGTTTTTGTTTGAGATTACGTAGCATTGATTTAAAAATAATTTATCTAGTGGAGGTTCTGCTTTCCATTGCTATCTATGTTTGCTTTATCTTTAATGTATCACTTGATTGGGAATGGACAGAGTTTTATATTGATAAGAAGTTTCACTTAATTTGGAGATTATTTGGATTCATTATTTGCTTTCAGTTCAATTAAAACATTATATAAGGTAATGGCATTGTTCTTTATATAAATTTTTTCTTTCAGTGCTACATTTTTTTGCAATGATAAATGTTCAATATTTTAAGGAACTGAAATTATCTAAGATTATACTGGATGTGCACTTAAGGAAAATGATGTCAAAGTTACGCGTACGGTTAGTTTCCTTTAAACAAGCTCAAATCTTATTAGTTTCCCCGGAGTTTTAATCGATTTAAGTAACTGAATCCATGCAATAATGTAGATTAATGAGCTCTTCTATAAACACTAATTCCAAATAGTTGATTATCCTCTAAAACTATGCTGAGAACATTAACTATATATCTATTTTATCAAAAGAACACTATAAAATAAATTTTCTAAGCATGAATGGATTATATTTTCTGTATTTTGAAGAATGTAATATTTGAATATTAAGAATTATGGAGTTGCATTTTTACTCAACATTGATGCACTAGATATTAATTACATTTTTTATGCACTTTGGTATTTAATATCCATTCCTATCTATTATGAGATTACCTTTCAAATGACACATGATCAGGTGCTGTAAACATAATATAAGTAATGAGACTAATCCCATTTTTTTGGGTGCAGTCAAGATTCAAGGTAGATATAGTGTATAAGGATTACTTTTTAACGATACTAGAACAACGATGGAAGGAGTCGAAATCAAGATTTGTTGCAGCTATCAAAAAAGCATCTCAAAATCCCGACTCTACCAATACTTTAGCGGCCTAAAAGCGTTAAATATAAAGAGCGCTGAGGAATGGAATTCTTTTGTAAATAAAAAATTGGCAAAAATGTTTAAGGTGGTTATTTTTATCTGATTTATTTTAACTGTTAAATATATTGCATTTTCCTATATCGTATTTATTGAATTGATCTTATAGGCAACAAGCCAAAGATTCAAAAGTATCAGAGAAAAGAATAAATTTCCACACACCATAAGCAGAAAAGGTTATGCAAGATTGAAGGAAGAAATGATAAAAAAAAATACTATTAAAGCATTTTTTATTTATTATCACTTGTATGTTCTTAGCTGTTAAGCTATTTTTGCAGAAAAAGGAGAAGGCATCATTTGTTATCATTAGAGACGAATAGTGGTGCAAAGGCCACACTAGAAAAAAAATGGAAAACCTCTGAATTCAGTTATTGCCGAATGCATAGTAACAATAAGTTCAAATATACAATATAAGCCAAAAAAATCAACTGCTGTTTTAATTTTAATTTCTTAATATGTTACTATTAAGATACCGATGTTATTGTTAATGTAGTTTTAATTTTAATTTCTTAATATGTTACCGTTAAGAAACTGATCCTATTGTTAATGTAGTTTTAGTTTTAATTTTAATTTTAAGAAACTGATGCTATTATTAACTGCATTTTTAAAAAGAAACCGATGTTGTTGTTAATGTAGTTTTAATTTTAATTTCTTAATATTGGTTGTTTTTGATTTTGTAGTCTAAGATAAAGGAGCATTATGCCGCAAGTCAGGATTCTTAGGGAGCAACATTAGTTAATCAAGATGGAGTGTCGATACTTTTTGGTCAGGAGCATGGAGGACGTGTAAGAGGGCTTGGTTTTGGGGTTGTACCATCTCAGCTTTGTATTCGGGCTAACTCGGGTGAAGTATATGCATTGTGAAACCAAGTTAGTGGCTTGGAGACCAAAGTACATGAGCTTACTTCGATATTTATGGTAAGTGTTAATTAGAAATTTATCTTAATGGTGATTTTCCTGTTAATTAGAAACCAAGTTATGTTGAAAAACTTACATGCATTGTACACTGATAGATATCTGGACTTCCTTTGATGGGTTCAATTTGACAGTAGTAAAAAATTTCGTAGTGTAACAATCCAGGGAAAAGCTCGACACTCGAATTTTCAACAATAATACATTAACCCGTATTACTTGCCAGAAACCCAAGTATCGAACCCCCAGATTGTCATTAGAAAGAAATTAGAGGGTGAGAATAGATAGAAAGAATATTAGAATAGAAGAAAGAAGAAGAACACATCAGAATCTCACAGTGGAACAGATAAAATATAATAAATCCTTTATACAAAAAAAACTGTATATACATACCAATCATCAGAGTACAACATACATCAAACACAAAGGAAAAATATCGGTATATAACTAGCGGTGAAGCCTCCTGCTTCGATCTCCTAAAACTCCAAGCGAAACCTAACCTGGAACATACTCGGTCTGACCCGAGCACATTTGAAGCAAAGAAAAATACACCGGGTCAGTCTGGAATACTTTCAGTGATAAATTCACATAACATACAACTTGTTTAACTTTGGAAAATCCTTTCTGAAACCAAAGGATAATAGTAAGACCAGCCCACACATAAACACAGACGGTTTTAACCTTACTATAACCCAAACCATTTTCGAAATCATACTTTGATCTGATATTATCATAAAGTCTTAATACAAATAAATAACAATCTAGAGGAACGCTTGCATCTCACGCTCCCCATATATAGTATACAATCAAAAAAACGCAGGCGCTTATTGGATATTGGATTCCAACTTGACAAGGTATGTGACCACCTTCCGAACGTGTATCTCTAGAGGCGAATACACTGGGTTCAACAAGAACATCTTGCAACCCAGCCCTCACATGACTGACCACTCATTTCGCTTGAGTGTATCGAATGTATATCACCGATGGTTGGGATCAGCAACCGCCTCCCAAAAAGAGACAGCATCGAATAGAGATTAAAGAAGCAAATGGAATTTCTCTAGATAGGTCATCATACACCCAAACGGGAGCGACCCACTAGCCATGCTGCCTGCCCGATTTTTGTCATTTCCCGGTTGATGAGGCTTGAGGCTAGAATTTCTTTCCGAACATCTGGCAACCATTCACTTTGAATGCCACATCATCAGATCCTCTGGATATCACTAATTGACGTCCACAAAAATACTCTAGTTGGGAGCTAACCAACTATAATACGTTTGAAGAAATCAACGTATGTGGTCCTTTGGAAATACTTTGTCAGACATTCGTTCATAGAAGTCATCCAGGAACAGGATGAACCGAAGGCACTCTCCTACTGCATTCATATAGGAATCACCCCATGGATCAGTAGCGAGAAGTCCTTGCAACCCGTAGATTCCAACCATGACAGAACCACAGTTCATCTCTAGGAGCTAACCAAAGATTATTAGTGCTTCTTCCGCTTACGAAGATCTACAGTCTTCAATGCTCCATCTCGATCATCTTCTGATGTCTTCACATACTTGTTGATCGGAATGGTTTTCGAACATAGATTTGATCTCGGTCTTTCCATACCAACAATCGTATTGGTCTAGTTTGATAGTCAGTGTCTTAACTATCAAATAACAAAGGTGTCAATGAGATGAATTCACTGGTTCTACATTTTCCATTACCTGGCCTATTCAAAATCTATATATATAATTAACCCAGTGGTAAATCCACTTTAAACTTTCCAATATATTTTAAAACATTATATTTATCCTTATTTATAACAAAACTATTTTTAAATACTATAACAGGTATATATGTATATACCCAGATTTACATTCATTTTGGAAATAGCGGTATATTTCTTTAAAACCATTTCCCTCTTTTCTTTATATTTGAGTCTCTCGATATATACATATATATATTATACTTTAATGGTATTAACACATTCCAGTCGTAATATGGTTAAACCAAATATTGACTTATATAAGTCAAAGTCAAATATTCTTATTTATTTTGGAACTAATATTTCAATATTATTTACTTTCCCAAAACCTCGCATTTGAATTCGATATTCCTCGTATAGGATAAAACCAATTCCAATAACTTCACTCACTCCAAACTAATACCATTTCTCGATGATAGTGAAGCCAATCGAGTTGGGGTATTTTATTACCTCTCAGACCATGATCGACTCCGTTCTTATCTCAGAATAACATTAGTTTGTCACTTAACACTTGATATTAAAATCCCATTCCCTCTTTAATTTCAAATCTGGTTTTAAAAACCCGATTCTTATATTTGAAATCCTCGTTCAACAATCCTTTTACCTTATTCCTTTAATTAAGTAAATAATTACTAACATAACTTTTAACTCAAAACATTATTTCGCTTATACATTTTGAGTTATACTCAAAATCCCTCATCAAATATTTTTAATTCGTTCATTTGGGCCTTTCTTTATATTAAAGCTCATATTAGATAAAAATCTGTTTTCGAATCTCGTTTAAACGCTTGGGTTATAAATCCCTTTATAAACTCCTTAGCCAAACTTATCGCTAGCTAATTATTCCTTACTGGGATTCCAATTAAAGATCATCACCTTGAATCATTATTAATTAAAATAATGATTAATCTTAATATTAACTACATTAAAAATAATTACCCTTCTATTAACTAAAATAGAATAATTATTATCTTTATAAAAAAACTTATCCAATAATAATTAATTTCATTAAAACCAAATACTTCAATAATTCCTTAATTATAGTTAATCAAAGATTAATGGACATTTAATCCTTAATTTATGGTTACTGAAAGATTCACTAATATTTAACACTATCAAATTGGAAATTTCCTTAATTTATAGTTAATCGAAGATTAACTAATGTTTAACCATAACCATCTCAATAAATTTTCTTAATTTATAGTTAATCAGAAATTAACTAATTTTTTCCCCTATTTGTTAAATTTAACGAATATGTAGAAACCAATTTCATTATCAATTTAATTCCATTGACAAATTAAATTAAATACGATCGATTTTATCAACCATACATACCAGTTATCCATTAACTGAATTGCATTGTCATTTCCCCTTTTTAATTTACTTAATTAATTTAAAATCACTATTTACTTGTTAAAACAATTATTTTGTTTTACCAACCCATAGGTAAATCCTTGGCTTTCTACTTTGAAAATTGTCTAAACCATTTAAATAATTTTCCTTATAACTCGATTTAAAATATATTTTTATCAATTTCTAATTTAATTATTTAAATAAAATAACTAAAAACCTTTAATCCAGTTATAAAAGAATTTATAACTTTAAAACAACGTCAATCCACCTAACGGTAGTTTGATGTTTAAAAAAAAGTATATTTCAGGCCATTCTGCCAATTACTCAATCAACACTCTCAGTTGATTTTAACTACAACAATGATGAATATATATTCAACCATCAACATTCGAACAAGTTTTGGTGTCAGTCAGGTTGAACAATTCATATGTATGCGCAACAAACAAAAATACAATTTATTTGAGGAATCCAGTTGGATCCCTCCAACTGTCCTTCTCTACATCACAGATAGTTGATAAAAATATTTGAATTAAATATGCAATTTAAAATAGTGAAATAACGACAATCAAACAACAGTAAACAACCAATTTGCATCCATCGCATCCAATCAACCATTTTAAACCGTTAACTGTAAAATATATTTTACTGTGAATGTACCACATCACAGGATTCCAAAAGGTGTGAGAATTAACTCACAAGATTATTTCGGTTGGCGGTTGACACGTTTGTTCCATTTAATCTTGAACGGACATTCAAAATTAACTGAATTTTCAACGACGTCAGATCAATGCCTAGTCAGTGCCACAGTCTACAGCTCGTCCCTGCAATCCCAACGGATCCAATTTCGTCAGATTTCGTTATCGTATGAAAAAGTTATGCCAATTCAAAGTTTCATATATAAATCGATTACTTACTAAATTAATTATTAATAAATTAAATATTTAACTAACTAATGATTAATATAATGATTACCTTAAATACCGTTTAGCATTTAATCTCCGTCCACGTCATCTCAAAATGAAATGCGTTTCTTCCTAAACGATTTGCTCAAACCCGATTCTCCTCCTCACGTTGAAACCCGATACTTCAATTGCCCCTTTCCAGTTTGACTTCTCCACCAATGAAGCCTCCTACCTCCGCCTACCGTGCGCCTGAGACCACCGTGACCGTGCCATCCTATTCGCCCTTCGACCAGACCTCTCCGTTTTTTGCCCCCACCCACGACGATGCTCCGATCACCTGAATTTCGGTTTCCCCCTTTTCCGTTCATCTTCCAAATTCTGCCGCTACAGGTGATTACAGACCACCGTACCACCTCCAATCGAACCACCGTCCATCAGGCTACCAGCGGCTTAAGACTTCCTCGACCACCCTCCAGCGATGGCGCCGGAAATGGGCATAATCCGTCCGTCGCTTCAAAACCGAACACAAAAATGCCCACCCAGTTCAACTCGACATTCCGACCACCACACTTCGTTTCAGAACCTACGACCAGTTCCAAATCAAAGCCCTTTCTCTCCTCTTTCATTCCCCCAAGGTCTGGGTTCCTAAAATCGACCACTCTCTCCAATTTCTGAAAAGAACGAAAGTCATTTTCTGCGATTTAACCCCGATTCCGGCCACCACAGTCGCCCGATGGCCTCCAACTTTTGTCAGTAAGTAGATCCCGTCCCGATCTACACTTTTGCTTCAGGTCGCCTTAGCAAAAACCTTACGGATTTGAAGTTATAAATTGGTTTGCGTTTAGGGGCTTTTTTGCAATTTTGCTTGGCTGAAAAAGGTTGAACTGATTTAGGCTGAAAATATAGTGTATATATAGTTGTAAAATAATATAATTTATGTTGACGTGACAAACGATGTCGACCAACGATTTTTATTTCGCGTCTATCGCAATTTCAAACATCGTTTATTCGCTGCTGCGCTCACATACAAAACCCATACAAGACGCGAATGGACAGAATAGTATAATTTGACGATACGGTCATAACGAAACTTGTTTCGTCGAATTCCATGTCCGTTTACTTAGATGGCGCTCGTACACGTCCAAATTGATCGTTTATATTTGTATTTTATTTTGCCACGCTCACAAATTAACCCCGATTGACGCGCCACTTGAAATCTAGCAATAATTTACTGTTGCGGTCCCAATAAAATTTGTTTCGACGAAAACTGAGGTCGTTTTAAGAAAGTCCCTTTTATAACTTCCAATTTCAAATAAAATAAACCAATTTTAAAATACCTCAATATAAAAATACAAAAATATTGAAATAGGCCATACCTGTGACGACCCGGATTTTTGGCCGATTTATTTAGTATGGCTTTAAAAAATGAATTTAAAATATAAATGGTATTTTATTGGGTTATTGATTAAATAATCGAAATACGAGAACTGAAATAATTCAATTCGAAGATAAAACTGAATCGAAATGGTTCAAATGATCAATATATATTCTATTTGAATATAAACGACGATAATAGTAATTTATTGTTAAAGAATTTATTTGTTTTTGAATTTAAATTATATTAATTTAATATGGTATATACGTTCAAATTAAATTTCAGAATATATATATACTGTTTAGTTCAGAATTTCGTTATAACATTTAAACGATAGTGGTTACGTTAAAATAGTGGTTCATGCGTGAACCCTGAGATATTTTAAATGGATAAGAACGAAATCGAATCGAAAATCAAATCAATATCTGTTTTAAAAGAACAAAAGATCTCTTTATATCGAATCAGAATCAAATCGAATTAATTACAAAATCTTTTTAATAAATACAATGATTTTGTGTGTACTTCTCCACCTCTATATATTGCGACAGCCTCTCCCCTTGCTTCTTCATTCTTCTCTTCTCAAAACCCGATACCTCGTTCAATCCTTTCTTCAAATAAAACCAAATCGAAGTCGTGCTTTCATTCCCTCCTCGCATCAGAAATCCGAGCTCTTCCTCAATCAAAAAGGGAAAAACTTAAAAAAGGAAGCCATTCATTACTTTTTCACTCCTCAAAGAAAAATCAAAATCGGAAGTTCTAAAGAAAATAAAAGGGTAAAAAAAGAAAGGATGATCGCGAGTTGGAATCGAATTCGAAGATGAAATGGGAGTCGCGGTCTTCTTCCAGAGCATGTGGACCTCGCGAATGAAGATCGCGATTTTGATTAATGGTTCGGTGAGTTTCATTTTGGGTTTAGGGTTCGAATGGGATCGTCGTGAGTTCAGAAGGGGATCGATTTTGAACGGATGGGTGATGCACGATCTCGAACTACGAAGTCATTTTAATCGACAGTTGAAAACTAAGGGAGTTCAGTCCCTGTCTTTACTTGAGGTATGGGTTTGAGATTTGGGGATGATGACAGGAGAGGTGTTGTGTGTGTGAAAGAAGGTGTAGAGAAGGAGCTCGAGAGGTGACAGTAAAGTGGTAAGGATCGATGTCAGATGCTGTGAGTCCCAGGAGGAGGTAAAAGTCACGACTGTTGTAATTAAACTCGGGTGAACTAAGGAGAGACAGAGTGACTAATTTCTTAGTACTCAACATCTCGAGATGGTGATCAGCAACAAGGGGAAACCGACGTCAATATGGAAAGAGGGAAGGTGTATTCATCCATTTGAAACTGGAAGTGAAACTTGATTTTCACATAAAAGGGGAAGATTAAAGTTCGCTAATCTCGGTAATTAGTTTAGTTTATTTTTCTTTCATATAAATTAAATTAGTTTGATTTATATCCAAGCTCATAAATAATTAAAATAATTAGAATTAATAATGGTTTAGGGATATGTCAAAACTATGGTTAAATTTTGGGCCTTATATCCACTTGGTAATATTGAATAGTAAAATTGTGGTAAAACACTTTGTAGTTGAATGTGGTTAGTAATATCCAATATATACTTAACATATATAATTTAATTTAGTTTATTTCATTGAAATACATTATAGGTTGTAATGCGAATAACTATTTAATATGATAACAGAATTGCACACAACGAAGTCCGTCGAATTTCTATGGACAAAGGCTACAATGGAATTAAATTTGGAATCAGAGCGGTTAAAAAATAAAAACCACGGTGAGTAAATCTCACTCACAGCTTTATATTTAAATTTATTTTTATCTCAAAAATAAAATTGTTGGTTGCTTGGGTGCATGAATGAATTGTTGATTTTTTTTGTGGTTATTGGATATTTTCCCCGCAATACTATTAGTGGATGCCCGCAGTATCATTAGCGGATGACCCTACGCCCACGTATATAAGTGGATCCCCTTTTATACCGCGATATCCTTCCTTGAAGCAGGATGGGTATTATTTCTGTTGACTAACGTCTGTGGATGCAGGAAAAATAGGTTGGAGGGATCCAACTGGATTCCTCAAAAAAATGTCTGTTTGTTGTTTGTTTGCACATATACTGTCATATATGATATGTTAGAAAACCTGTCGATTATAATTGGTTGTTTTGATTGTTTGAAATACCACTGGGCCTGAATGTTTGTCTATAAAAATATTGTAAAAGAGATTTTGAGATTTTAAATGGGAATTTCTATTTTTCTAATAATAGAAATTCGAATGGATTAAAAATATTGACTTGTTTTGAATAGATAAAACAAGTACTGGAATTTATAAACAATGTTATAAATATATAGGAGATGGAAGTATTGAAATTTACAAAAGATGTTTGTAAGTTGGGAAATGCAGGGGAATTGAATTTAATTTATAAACAAGGTTTATAGATGTAGTGGGGAAAATTATCATTTGATAATTTGAATATTTAAATTCAAATGTGAATTTAAAATAGAAATGGGAAAATCGTTTAAAGATATAAACGATTGAATGCATTCTGATGTTCAGAATATAAATTGAACGAAAATAAATCCGTAAGAATTTATGATTTGAATTCGATTAATTCGAATTTTATTTAAATAGAAGTCAAATTGAAATTAGGATTTGAATATATAGAATTTGAAGAGAATTTGAATAGATAGAAAATTCAAATAGAAACTCAAATGGAATTCAAATATAGAAATTATAAAGGAAATTGAAATATAGAATTTGAATGGGGTTTGAATATAGAAATTCAAACGGGATTTGAATAGAGAATTTAAATATAGTATTTGAATATAGAAATTCAAAAAGAATTCAAATCTAGAATTTGAATATAGAAATTTAAATAGATGTTGAACATAAATTTTTTAAAGGAAATTCAAATAATGAATTTGAATATAGGAATGTAAATAGAATTTGAATAAGAGGATTTAAATAGAATTTGAATAATAGAATTAAATCGGAGTTTGAATATTTGAAGTTCAAATAGAATAAATATGGAATTTGTTCAAAGAGAATTAAATAGGGATTTGAATGTAGAATTCAAAAAGAAATCAAATGGAATTTTAAACTAAAGAATTTGAATATAGCATTCAAATGGAATTTTAAACTATGGAACTTAAATATATAATTCAAATGGAATTTAAAATATGGAATTTGAATATAGGATTCAAATAAAAGTGAAATTGGAATTTGAATATAGATTCAAATAAAAGTGAAAAATGGAGTTTGAATCAAGAAAATTCAAATGGAATTGAATTCATTTTAACGAAGTTTAAAAGTTCGTATATATAAATATAATTAAAACGAACTCGCCGCAGTGCGGCAATTCGTAAATTGGCGATTCAAACTTCAATTGAGTATACAGAACTCAATTGAAGTCGGAATTCTTTGAAACAAGAATCGTCGGGACCGGTTGAATAATAGTTTTCTAATGAAAGAGAAAAATCTGGATTTCGTCGTATATATTTTGAGTTATGTCAAAATCAAATTTTTAGAAAAACAGCGCCATAACCATTTAAAACCATAACGGTTTATTTAATTTTATAAAAGGATTTTAAGGGAATAAAATCCGAATTTCTATTTAGAAAATTTCAGATTTGAGTTGTAAATTATATTTGAACTCAGAAGGAGTAATGAATTGATTTTTGAAACAAAAATCAGATTTTTGATTATTGAATAGAATTAACTAATTCGAATAGTTATTAGTTAATGAGATTTTGAATTGATATTGGGCTTTGAATAAGTGAATTCGATTTGGAAATTTATATTCAAAATCGAAAAGGAAACTAGAATTGAAATTGAAATTTAATTTGGTTATGAGCAAGTTAAATATTTTGTTTGAACATGTTATGTTCAAACAAAGAAGTGAAATAGGCAAAATAGCTAATTAAAGAATAAATGAGCGAAAACTAAATTCAAACGATTGGATAGTGTTGTATTGAATTGGAAATAGGTGAGCATGTGTTAAACAAGTATGGAATGGAGTATATGAAGATTTTAATTTATGTGCCCGACAAAAAGGTACATGTTTAAATTCATATATGAGATTTTATGCGCCATATCGGCAAGCCGCTTGGCTTTTTCTTTTTCTTTTTGGATTGGTGAGGGCCATGGGAGGCTATTTGATATATCTCGATGCTCCCGGTACAAAGGAGGTTATGGCGAAATTTTCCGGAAATTTAAGGAGTTAGAATATTTTTAAGAAATTTTGATAGTTAGAAATCAATATATCAATATATATTGAATTCGATAAGGAAACGAATTTAAAATAGAATATTGTAAACAAAGAGGGAAATCTATAAATTAGAAATAAAAAGCGAACCATATAAATGTTTATTTTTTGAAATGAATAATTTGGTTTTATAGTGTGTTTATTCGAGGTAAGTGGTTTTGTCGTTTTGAAGTTGAGGATGTTCTCAGTCAAGGTCTGAGAGGTAATTTTACCCCAACTTGATTGATTTCATTTTTAATTGATAAATAGCAAGATCCAGTCTCAAAGAGAAGTGTTTGAATACAGTTGGTTGAATCAAATATTTTGGGTTGGTGTAACGATGTTTTATACAACATTCGTTTTAACCCAAGTGATGGAATTTTGGAAATATAAAAGTAAATATTTCCTGAGTATAATTAAAGTAGTCAGGAAGAGATAAGTGATTGAAATTGTTTCAATCTCAAGTAGAATATATTTTCTAAGTGTAGAAAATAAAAGAAGGCGAGATATAGAAATGTTTTTCCAAAGAATGTAAGAGACCGAGATGATAATTGAAAATATTGGTTTAGCAAATATTGATAAGGAAATGGAAAGGGTGATTTAATTAATGAATAGTAATCAAGGGGCCCAGTGATTGTTTGATTATTTTAAATGGATGTTTGTTTATTTTTCTTCGATAGTTAAAGAACCGACTATCGAAGTGTTGCCAATATCGTTATCAATATGGAGAGGCCGGTTGGATTATTATCCGTGAACCACTCTGTATTGGCATAAGCGTTGCGAATTAGATTATCCATGTAAAGGCCCGCAAATCCGTGCTATCTGAGTTGACTAAAAACACAACACGTCCAACCCAAATTGCACAGAAATACGAATCATTTTTAGAAAGAAGTTAGAGGATGAGAAATAGAAAGAAAGAAATATAAGAATAGAAGAAAAACAAAGATCACAAACTCACAGCGGAACGAATAAAATATATTATATAACATAACTTTTGAAATACAAATCAGTAACTTTATATACATACCATCATCAGAGCACAACAGTCATTTCTGGAACAGTTATAAACACCTGTTTCCAGATACAACATAGTACACAGCGGAAATACGATAATCTACAGCTAACTGGTGCAGCCTCCTGCTTCCAGCTCCTCCAATTGAATCTGTGAAATCCCGACTACTTGACTGCCCGTACAAATTTGGGCACCCAAGAGTTTAGGGAAAACAAAACAAAATAAACTCTGGGTCTGTCATGGGACTGGTGTGAGTAAACTCAAATCATTGGTTTAACCTTTAAAATCTTTTCAAAAGAAAAGATAATAGTAAGACCAGCCCACACATAAACATGGACGGTTTTTACCTTACTATAACCCAAAACACTTTGATACGAAAATCCAGTGATATTATAATAATGTTTACAACAAGTAAATAACCAACTAGCAGAACGCTTGCATCTCACGCTCCACATATATAGTATAAAATCAAAAACCGCATGGCGCTTATTAGAGATTGGATTTCCAACATGACAAGGTATGGAACCACCTTCCGCTAGTGTATCTCTAGAGAGGAATACACTGGGTTCAACAAGAACATCTTGTAACCCAACCCACACATGACCGACCACTCATTTCGTTTGAGTGTATCGAATGTATATCACCAACGGTTGGGATCAGCAACCATCTCCCGACTGGGACAGCATCGAATAGAATAAGAAATTAAATGAACCTCTATATAGGTGATTATACATCCTAATGGGAGCGACCCACATAGCCATGTTGCCTGCCCGATTTTTGTCATTTCCCGGTTGTTGAGGCCTGAGGCTACGATTACTTTCTATCTATTGATAGCACAATCACTTTGAATGCCACATTGTCAGATCCGTTAATCACTAATTGATTTGCACAAATATTCTGGATATTATGCTAAGGGAATAAATCCGTTGCCACCATATATATTTATACAGACCAACCCATTAGATCATTGGAAATACTTTGTCAGACATTCGTCCATTTACGTTCGTTCTGGGATTGAACGAAACCGAAGGCACAATTTCTATTAATAGAAAAAACCCTTGCACTTCACTCCATCTTCGATTATCTTAATATAATCTGATTTGCAACGCTACTGCCAATACAGAGTGGTTCACGGATAATAATCCAACCGGTCTCTCCATATTGACAACGATGGTTAAAAACTTCGATAGTCTGTGATTTAACTATCGAATAAAAACAAGTGTTCATCCAACATATCAAACAAATCACTGGGCTCTTTAATTAATATTTCATTAATTAGATCTCTTCTCCATTTTCCTATCAATATTTGTTAACCAAATATTTTTAATAACCATATTGGCCCTTTACGCTATTTGGAAAACATTTCCGAATATCGCCCTCCTTTATTTCCTGTATTTAGAAAATATATTCTATTTGCAATTGAAAACAATTTCAATCACTTATCACTTTTTTCTACTACTTTAATTGTACTCGGGAAATATTTGCTTTTATATTTCCAAAGTTCCACCACTTGGGATAAACGAATGTTGTATAAAACATCGTCACAACAACCCAAAATATTTTATTCAACTAACACTTTTTAAACACTTCTCTTCGAGGCGGAATTCTGCTATTTATCAATTAAAAATGAAATCAATCAAGTTGGGGTAAATTTACCTCTCAGACCTTAACTGAAAATATCCTCAACTTCAAAATGGCAAAACCACTAACCTCGAATAAACACACTATAAAACCCAATTATTCATTTTTTTTAAAACATGTATATATATAGTTCGCTTTCTATTTCTAATTTAGATTTCCCTTTCTGTTTCCAATACTCTATTTTGATTTCATTTCCTTATCGAATTCTACATATATCGATACATTGATTTATAACTATCAAGTTATCTGAAAAATATTCTAACTTCTTAAATTCCCGAAAAAATTCGCCATAACCTCCCCTGCACCGGGAGCATCGGGATATTTCAAATAGCCTCCCGTGGCCCTAACCAATCCAAAAGAAAAAGGAAAAGCCAAGCGGCTTGCCGATACGGCGCATAAAACCTCATATATGAATTTAAACGTGTACCTTTTTGTCGGGCACATGCATTAAAAAATCTTCATATACTTTATATACTTCGTTCCATACCTGTCCAACACCTGTTCACCTGTTTTCCATTCAATTTAACTCAATCCAATCGTTTGAATTCAGTTTCGCTCATTTATTCTTTAATTAGCTTATTTTGCCTATTTCACTTCTTTGTTTGAACATAACATGTTCAAATAAAATATTTAACTTGCTCATAACCAAATTGAATTTCAATTTCAATTCTAGTTTCTTTTTTTTTTTGATTTTGAATATAAATTTTCAAATCGAATTTACTTATTCAAACCCCAATATCCATTCGAAATCTCATTAACTAATTTCTATTCAATTTAGTTAATTCTATTCAATAAATCAAAATCTGGTTTCTGTTTCAAAAATCAATTCATTTACACAACTTGAATTCGCATATATTTTACAACTCAACTCTGAAATTTTCTAAATAGAAAATTCGGATTTTTCCCGCTTAAAATCCTTTTATAACATTAAATAAACCATTATGGTTTTAAAATGATTCTGGCGCTGCTTTTCTGAAAATTTGATTCTGATATAACTCAAAATCTATTCGACAAAATCCAGAATTTTCTCTTCTATTAGAAAACTATTATCCAACAGGTCCTAACGGTTCTTATTTCAAAGAATTCCGACTTAATTTGAGTCATGTATACTCAATTGAAGTTCGAGCCGCCACTTTACGAACTGCAGCGCTGCGGCGAGCTCGTTTTAATTTTATTTCTATATATATACTTTTAAACCTCGCTTAAACTAAATTCACTCTATTCTGACATATTTTAAATATATATATATCAAACCATTTTTTTTTCAATTCAACAAATATTTCTGATCTTCTATTTCATTTGTATTTGAAATCTATATTCAAATTCCAATTCGATTCTAATTGAAATTCTATATTCAAATTCTATTTCAACTATTTGAATTCAAATTCCATTTTTAATCTATTTGAACTTCAAATATTTAAACTCCATTTTTAATCTACTTGAACTTCAAATACCACATTTTAATTCCTTTGAATTCAAATACCATGTTTCAAATCTCTTTGAATTCCTCTTACTCAAATTCTTTTTAAATTCTATTTGAATCATATATTTAAACTCCATTTGAGTTTTGTTTGAATTCTTATATTTAACTCCATTTAAATTCTATTTAAATTCTTATATTTAAATCCTCTTTATTTAAAACCCATTATTTAAATCCCATTTGAATTTTCTTATTTCAAATCCATTTGAACTCCTTTGAATTCAATTTCCATTTCAAAACTATTTGGATTTCCTATTTTGAAATCCTATTTCAATCCTACTTTGAAATCCTATTTTCAAAGTTTATTTCAAATTCTATATTCAAATCTCTATTTGAATTTACTATTTTCAATTTCCCATTTCAAACTCCATTTGAATTTTCATATTCAAATCTCTATTTGAATTTTCTTTATTTGAATTCCTATGGATTCAAACTCTATTTTAATTCATTTGAATTCAAATTCTATATTTCATTCTAATTTCGCATATTCAAATTCTATTTGAACTTCTATTTGAATTTCTAATATTCGAACTTCTTTTCTTTTCTATAAAAATTCAAATATTTAAACTCCTTTCTAATTCTACTATTCAAATCCCATTTGACTTCTTTTTGAATTTCTACTTAAAAAATCTATTTCAAGTTCTATTTTGATATTTCATTTCAAAATTCTATTTTGAAATTCTATTTCAAAATTTCATTTTGAAATTCTATATTTTTAAATTCTACTTGAATTTCAAATTCTATTTGAGAAAAATAGAATTTCCTTTTTAAACCTCAAATATCCTTCTCATGATATTTTAATAAATTAACACTTGGCCCAGTGATATTTAAACAATCAAATCACCCAATTTTCAATCATTTGATTTTTAACACGTCATATATTAATATATATATGAAATCAAGCAAGCAAACAAACAGACAAACAGATAATATATTTTTGAGGAATCCAGTCGGATTCCTCCAACCTGTTTTCCTGCATCCATAGACGTTAGTTAACAGAAATAATACCCATCCTGCTTCGAGGCAGGATATCGTGGTATGAAGGTCATCCACTATCATAGCGTGGGGCGTATAGGGTAATCATCCGCTAATGAAACCATGGGCATCCGCTAATGAGACTGCGGGAATCCAACCAATCATCAATCCAATATATATATATATATATATATCCTAAATAACTAATATATATTTAAAGCAATCAGAAAGCATTCAACAAGCAACCAACAATTATTTTAACAAATAATAATAATTATAAATAAAAAGTGAGTGAGATTTACTCACCGTGATTTCTAATTCGTGGAATACCCTGTTTAATTTCCAAATCTCACGGCTACGCATTTTCTCGAGTCGTCCGAACCGAATATATCTAATACATATAATTATTTATTTTAAAAATCAATTAAACTAAAATAAATAATTAAACTATTCTACGTTTTAAATTTCAAATGATGTATACCTTACTGCTTTGAACCCACTAAAATTTGTCACCATCCACTACTCATCACCGTCAGCGACAATCCTTGCTCCTAGTCCACCCATACATCTCGACAACTACAAAATCAATAGCAACTTCATGAAATTGGCCTCCTACTACTTCATCATTTTGTTGAACTCATAGTCCATCTCCTTAATGTCTTGCTTCTATATAACAGGCTTCCTCAAATTCATAGCCAAATGACAGTGCTTCCCATCACAAATAAACATATATGAACTCCCTATACTCCACCTTATCTCAAATATCAGAAGCCCTGACTTCTCCTGTGAAAATCGATACCCTAAAATCAGAGACCAATTCCTCAAACAGACAGCCATCGCCACCATGCCTGCATCGTTTCATCGCTGCGTCAACCCTCCTACAACCATCGCTTCCTCTCCTCCCCTTGTACAGTTCAACATCAGAACCCCTTTTAATGTTAAACCAACCTCTAACTCCCAAATCACAAGCCGCGATGACCCCAAATCGCCAAAATCCAATCATTGTAAATATTAGCGTTGGCTTCAACATGAGACCGCGCCGCCTTTTGATGCCAAACGGGAGTAAATTTTTATCAACAAAAACTTCTTCGCTCGACCCACTCACCTTACCTCGATCGTGACTATCAACAGTAAATCTGATGTTTCGTTCGAACTAGAGGAATGTCGGAACCACACCGCGTCCCAAAGCTTCATAGTTCGTGCGCGCTTCAGGCTTCTGGAGACCCCATACTTGCCCTCGAGATTTCCGATTTGATTTTCCCTTTTTTTTTAATCTGAGGTTTCGGATATTACAAAATGAACGGGGGAAATAACAAAGGAGAGTGGCTTTTTTTATATAGAAGAAAAGTAGGTCTGCGTTGGTGTAAATGAGGTCTGCGAGCATAGCTTTTTAGGTCTGCACCATTAATTTCTTTGTTTAGCTTTGTTGGGAAGAGAAGAAGCACAATATACAGCTCGAAGAAAATAGGCTGCGATGAAAATGAAATCGGTCGGCTCTAGATGAAATATAGGGTGGCCATGATTAGATTAGGTAATTTATTTGATTTTATTCTTATTAAATAACTAAAATATCTCGCAGTCCCCTAGCTTGATGTCCTAAACTGCTATCTAGTCGCAATGACCGACGTTACAAGATTATAATGTCATTCTAAACCCAATTGAACCCATTCTGAATTTTAATTCAACTTGTATATAAGAGATACAATTTAAATTAACAATTTAAATTAAATTTGATTTAAAATATAAATCAATTCCAAACAATTAAATTCGTCGATAACAAAATATCATTATCATTCTAATTCAATATAAAATTTATATAAATCGGCTAAATTGTTTTCAGTACAGTTTTAACTCTAAATCCGATTGGTTTCTTCTTTGTATACGATTATTCAATATATTTGATATTAAACCATATATCGATTATTAAATCGATAAATCCAATAAATATTCATTTATATTATATATTCAATATTTAGAACCATACTAAATATTTAAAATAAACTGTTCAAAAATCTGGGTCGTTACAATCCAAAGATAATCGAAGATGGAATGAAGTGCAAGGACTTTTTCTATTAATAGAAATTGTGCCTTCGGTTTCGTTCAATCCCAGAACGAACGTATATGGATGAATGCCTGACAGAGTATTTCCAATGATCAAATGGGTTGGTCTGTATAAATATATATGGTTGCAACGGATTTATTCCCTTAGCATAATATCCCGAATATTTGTGCAAATCAACTAGTGATTAATGGATCTGACAATGTGGCATACAAAGTGACTGTGCTATCAATGAATAGAAAGTAATCGTAGCCTCAGGCCTCAACAACTGGGAAATGACAAAAATCGGGCAGGCAACATGGCTATGTGGGTCGCTCCCATTAGGGTGTATTATCACCTATCTAGATATTCATTTAATTCCTTATTCTATTCGATGTTGTCCTACTCGGGAACAATTGCTGATCCCAACCATTGGTGATATACATTCAATACACTTAAGCGAAATGAGTGGTCGGTCATGTGAGGGCTGGGTTGCAAGACGTTCTTGTTGAACCCAGTGTATTCGCCTCTAGAGATACACTAACGGTAGGTGGTCCCATACCTTGTCAAGGTTGGAATCCAATAACCAATAAGCGACCGCGGTTTTGATTTGTATACTATATAAGGGGAGCGTGAGATGCTAGCATTCCTCTAGATTGTTATTTATTTGTAATTAGACATTATGATAATTTCAGAGAAAGTATGATTTCAAGAAACGTTTTGGGTTATCGTAAGGTAAAAACCATCCATGTTTATGTGTGGATCGGTCTTACGATTATCATTTCTTTCGAAAGAATTTTGAAAGTTAAACAATTGGTTGGAGTTTACTCACACCAGTCCCATGACTGACCCAGAGTTTATTTTGTTTGTTTTCCCTAAACTCTTGGGTGCCCATATTTGTACGGGCAGTCAAGTAGTCGGGATTTTTCAGATTCACATGGAAGAGCTGGAAGTAAGAGGCTTCACCATTTAGCTATAGACTGTCATATTTCCGCTGTGTACTATGTTGTATCTGGAAACAGGTGTTTATAACTATTCCAGGAATAACTGTTGTGCTCTGATGATGGTATATATATAAAGTTACTGATTTGTATTTCCAAAGTTATGTTATATAATATATTTTATTCGTTCCGCTGTGAGTTTGTGATCTTCATTTTCTTCCATTCTAATATTTATTTCTTTTTATTTCTCATCCTCTAACTTCTTTCTAAAAATGATTCGTATTTCTGTGCAATTTGGGTTGGACGTGTGGTGTTATTAGTCAACTCAGATAGTACGGATTTGCGGGCCTTTACAGTTGGTATCAGAGCTTAGGTTGAGTGAATACCTAGGCTTGTGTGGCATGTGCTCATTAGAGATAAGGTCAGTAGAAACCTAGAATGAGTTGAGTGTATATATATACGAGAGAACGTATTTGTAAATTGATATAAAAGTTGTTTTATATTGTGTTGGTTAGTCTGTTGAGTGGTTTATGAATTCTGATCGAATAGTGGGACGCCACAAAGTCGATAGGAATTTCTAAACGTTTGAACAGAAGATTGAACACGATATTGTTTTAAAGTGGGTGAATGAATTTATTTTACCCAAAATTCTATTTTGATATAGAAAGAATATATTTTTTTGAAATTATTGTAATACATGGATGTGTTGGTTGTTATTATAATCAGACGGGATTATAAAAATTGAAATGGTTATTTATAACCAAATAAAACCGATATATGAATACAATATACGTATGAGATGGATTAAAATTAAATCCTAACCAGAATTTGAAATTTAAATCCTGGGAAGTTTGAAAATATTTTCTGAAGTATATTAGAATAATATAGCTTTGTTTAAAAAGGATTTTGAGTAAAAATCATTTTGAATGGATTTTGAAATTGTTTAAGCACTGAACTCACTATGGTGGCTGGGAAAAAATTCGGATGATGGTCGCGACGTCATCAGTGTTCATTTTCGAGTTTCTAAGTGATGGATTGCTACCTTAGAAAAATTTTGATGGGAATTTGTTTGAAAGAAAAAAATTGATTTGAAAATTCAAATGTTTTGAATTTGAAAAGATTATAAATATATGTACATGTTTAAGTGATTTCAAAAGGATTTGAAATGAAAACCCAGGGATTTGAATTCTGGAATTGGAATTTAACTTAAGCTAGTTAGATGGATTGAAGTGAATCAATCGACTAGAGCCAATTTGAATAGGTTTATTGGAATATAGGTTGGATATAAATGGATTGATCGTAGATCATTCGAATTAAATGAAGGAAGACCAAAAGTTTTGGTGGAATGAAATTTGTTGAAATATGAGAAGTTGAGTTTCAATATAAGTGAGGTTTTGAAAAGTAATGGATTTGTACCATTTTTCCTACCTTAGCAATTTCGAGGACGAAATTATTTTAAGGGGGAAGAATGTAACGACCCGGATTTTTGGCCGATTTATTTAGTATGGTTTTAAATTTTGAATTTAAAATATAAATGGTATTTTATTGGGTTATTGATTAAATAATCAAAATACGAGAAATGAAATAATTCAATTCGAAGATAAAACTAAACCGAAATGGTTCAGATGATCAATATATATTCTATTTGAATATAAATGACGATAATAGTAATTTATTGTTGAAGAATTTATTCATTTTTGAATTTAAATTATATTAATTTAATATGGTATATACGTTCAAATTAAATTTCAGAATATATATATATACTGTTTAGTTCAGAATTTCGTTATAACATTTAAACGATAGTGGTTACGTTAAAATAGTGGTTCGTGCGTGAACCCTGAGATATTTTAAATGGATAAGATCGAAATCGAATCGAAAATCAAATCAATATCTGTTTTAAAAGAACAAAAGATCTCTTTATATCGAATCAGAATCAAATCGAATTAATTACAAAATCTTTTTAATAAATACAAAGATTTTGTGTGTACTTCTCCACCTCTATATATTGCGACAGCCTCTCCCCTTGCTTCTTCATTCTTCTCTTCTGAAAACCCTATACCTCGTTCAATCCTTTCTTCAAATAAAACCAAATCGAAGTCATGCTTTCATTCCCTCCTCGCATCAGAAATCCGAGCTTGTCCTCAATCAAAAAGGGAAAAACTTAAAAAAAAAAAAAAAGGAAGCCGTTCATTCCTTTTTCACTCCTCAAAGAAAAATCAAAATCGAAAGTTCTAAAGAAAATAAAAGGTAAAAAAAGAAAGGAAGATCGCGGGTTGGAATCGAATTCGAAGATGAAATGGGACTCGCGGTCTTCTTCCAGAGCTTGTGGACCTCGTGAATGAAGACTGCGATTTCGATTAATGGTTCGGCGAGTTTCAATTTGGGTTTAGGGTTCGAATGGGATCATCATGAGTTCAGAAGGGGATCGATTTTGAACTGATGGGTGATGCACAATCTCGAACTACGAAGTCGTTTTAATCGACAGTTGAAAACTAAGGGAGTTCGGTCCCTGTCTTTACTTGAGGTATGGGTTTGAGATTTGGGGATGATGACAGGAGAGGTGCTGTGTGTGTTAAAGATGGTGTAGAGAAGGAGCTCGAGAGGTGACAGTAAAGTGGTGAGGATCGATATTAGATGTCGTGAGTCCCAGGAGGAGGTAAAAGTCGCGATTGTTGTAATTAAACTCGGGTGAACCGAGGAGAGACAGAGTGACTAATTTCTTAGTAATCGGCATCTCGAGATGGTGATCAGCAACAAGGGGAAACCGAAGTCAATATGGAAAGAGGGAAGGTGTATTCATCCATTTGAAACTGGAAGTGAAATATGATTTTCACAGAAAAGGGGAAGGATTAAAGTTCGCTAATCTCGGTAATTAGTTTAGTTTATTTTTCTTTCATTTAAATTAAATTAGTTTGATTTATATCCAAGCTCATAAATAATTAAAATAATTAGAATTAATAATGGTTTAGGGATATGTCAAAACTATGGTTAAATTTTGGGCCTTATATCCACTTGGTAATATCGAATAGTAAAATTATGGTAAAACACTTTGTTGTTGAATGTGGTTAGTAATATCCAATGTATACTTAACATATATAATTTAATTTAGTTTATTTCATCGAAATACGTTATAGGTTGTAATGTGAATAACTATTTAATATGATAACAGAATTGCACACAACGAAGTCCGTCGAATTTCTATGGACAAAGGCTACAATGGAATTATATTTGGAATCAGAGCGGTTAAAAAATAAAAACCATGGTGAGTAAATCTCACTCATAGTTTTATATTTAAATTTATTTTTATCGTAAAATAAATTTGTTGGTTGCTTGGGTGCATGAATGATGTAACACCCCGTATTTTCTGAGAATATTAAAAAAAATGGTTAATTATGAAGAAGTTATTAAGCCTTGAAGTTTGTATGCATATGAGAGAAATATATATAGATATATATATATATAAATTAAATAAATAAACATGCAAAAAAGGTTCAAAACAACGAATTGGGAGGGGGAATAACCGAACCGGCCCATTTTTGAGGTCGACCCTGCCCTGCTGGGTCGACTAGGGGTTAATCCAGGGTGTTTGGCTGTCATCCCGTGGGCCGATTCGCTCAAATGCAGATTTTGCATTTGAATGTTTCTCATGATTCAGGGTTAATCTAATGGTCTTAAATAACTTCCTACACCTACATATACATCCCTAACCTAAACCTAAATCTCATATACAATTCTCTAGCCTCCATTGCTCTCTTCCTCTCTAAAAATAAATAAATCAATGGCATCTCTACTCTGCTGAAACCTAAGCTAGGACTTGTGCTTCTTCTTCCTCCAATTCTGATTAGGATTAAAAGAGAACAGCTACAACACCTTTTTCTTTTAGAATCCAACCAAGGAAAGTGCAGTTATTTTCCGATATAAACTTTAATTATAATTGTGACATGATTGTAATTCTGAATTTGAGATTGCGTACGTTCTGTTCTAATCTATTTTATTCTATATCTCTTTCTTCTTTCTGTTCTATAGCCAGGCTACCCCGAGCCTGCGCTAAATCTCATAAGAGATTAACGCACGAACGTTAAACTTTGGGACAAATAATGAATGATGGCATAATTGGACATGGCTAATCTGTGACTAAAAGGACATAGCTTGTAAACTAGATTTAGATCTGTGCATATTCTGTGAATTGGAAGAAGAGGAACCATTGTATATTAACATGTGACTTGAGACATTGGACATAACGCATATTTTTGAATTAAAGATCTATTATAATTTAAAGTTCTAGATTGTTGGGCATATTGTTTATATAGAGATTCATGATTTGGGATAAGAAAGGAATATGACTTAGGTGTGAAGATTTATGTTAAGATTTGATAACTATTAAATGTGAATAACACCTAAGTGGGAGATTTTTGAATATATGACATGCATTGAAATCGATGGCTATACTTGGTATAATTTATATGTGAATCTTTTGTACTAGGCAAGTTTAACTAAATTTGAGACGTGTGTTATATGGTAAATTATGACCATAATCTGTGACATGTAAATTTAATGCAAACATGGGGTATATGATCATATTGTGAATCATGACTATTATTTATGCATGTGAACTTAGGCAAGATTTATAATTAGGCAAGATATGTTGTGAAACTTTAAGGAATGATTAAATCTGTTATATTTGCCTAATTTGCTAGTTCTGCTATATTTGCCTAATTTGCTAGTTTTGTTATATTGCCTAATCTGCTAGTTCTGCCTAGTATGTTAGATCTGTTCATCTGCCAAATCCGTCATCTGCTAAGTCTGTTGAAAATGCCAAATCCGCTAAACTAAATCTGTTGAGATGCCTAATCTGTTATCCGCTAAATCTGCTAGTTTGCTTAATCTACTGAATCCGTTAAGTCGCCTAATCTGAAAAATCTGTTATCTGCAATATCTGTTGAGTTGATATAATTAGTCCGCTATTGACATAATCTGAATTGGCTATAGTTATGGATAATTGACATGTATATTAGGCGTGGGTATAAATGGAGAATCATTAATTAATTGGCCGCAAAGATAAACATGGCTAACTCGAGGTTAGAATGAGTTTGCGGCGTAATTCTGCACGGAACCGCCCGGCATATTCCAGTGGTCGCAAACAATAGGTTCTAATGTGAGAAGTTAGTCATAACGTGCTTGAAACCCGAGGTTAGACTCAGTTTGCGACAGAAACCTGCCCGGAACCAACCGGCCTAACCAGTAGCCGCAAACTGTCAGTCTAATGTGAGAGGTTTGGGCATTAATATTTAATTAATGAAAATCTGAGATAAATATGATGTCTAAAACGTGTTGGGTGGGTAAGGTTAAACCAATTGGACCAATGAATCTGATAAACCCGTTTCGTGAATCTGTAGGCCCAATACAAAGTTAGACAATCTGTAACCAATTAATCTGTAAGACTGTTAATCTATATATCTGATCCGTTAGTCTAAAAACTTGTTTGTGAACTATTTGATCTGAATTCTGTATGTCTGAACTTGTAAACAAGTTAATTTGAAAATCTGTTAGTCTGGGGACACAAGGTTAGGAGGGAATTTACTTGTGTCATCTGTTGTTTGGGACCCATATTAGTCAGTAACCCTTTCGGGTATCAAAACTTTGACCCAACAGTAGGTAGGGTCCGGGCACGCTTACTGAACTAATTATAAGATGTTCATTCTGATAATGGCGAGGGGTGTTGATGGTGCGTTCCAACCGGGTCATGTGCGTGCATGGATCCCGGTCTGTCTCTGAGGATGTAAGACGCCGTGACATCTGTAATAGGTCTGTGCCAATTAGTTGTCACTTTAGGGAGTGATACACCCTACTGTGGTGCTGACACAGGATATTTATGTATTAGGGAGCCGATCGCTTGGGGTAGGGTTTTAGGGTACACTTAGTTCTGTCAGTTTCTGTTGGTACCGTCTGTTTCTGTTGGGTGGTAACACCTGTCTGTTTCGGCGTGGTACCGTCTGTTCGGGTGGTAAAGGCCCATTACTAGTGTACACCTAATTCTACATTCTGTTTCCGTAGGGATTAATCTGTTTCTGCTTCTGTCTGTTTCTGATCGGGTAGTAAAGGCCCATTATTATCATTCTGTTTCTGTTAAATTATTCTGTACCCGTTTCTGTTTCAGTTTAGACATTAGGGTGACACTTAATTCGGTTATACTAGTATTAGTGCAGAGAAGTGTAAAGCAATAGCTTATATCATTCTGTTCTTCTGTTATATCTGCTACATCTGTTACAGTTATCTCTTATCCAGTTTTATTTTCATGTCATGTTATTATTATCTGTTCATAACTGAAAATCACTAGACTTGCCAGACTTTTGTCTGACCCTTGTTGTTTCGCCTCCTTTCTTCCGTTCCCCCCCCCCAGGTTTTGTAGAAGGGAATACTCTAGCTTGATCCAGATTTCTTCCGCTTGAAGTGCTCAAAGTATGGCTTGGCTCTGTATAGCTTCCGTCCTGTGGGGATTATGATTTTAAACTATGCATTCTGAAGGCTTTTGTACAAGACTGATATTTTGTACTTGAATTCTGAAAATGAGATTTGAAAGGATGTAACCAAGTTTATTTCAGTTTCTGGTGAAATAAAGTTATAAATTTTTCAAGTACTATTTTATCTGTCTTGTAAGTTTCTGTTCTGTTTACTAAAATGCTCCACCAAAGTTATGTGAGTGACCTTAATGGAGGTGGGGTGTTACAAATGAATTGTTGATTTTTTTTGTGGTTATTGGATATTTCCCACAATACTATTAGCGGATGCCCGCAGTATCATTAGCGGATGACCCTACGCCCACGTATATAAGTGGATCCCCTTTTATACCGAGATATCCTACCTTGAAGCGGGATGGGTATTATTTCGGTTGACTAACGTCTGCGGATGCAGGAAAAACAGGTTGGAGAGATCCAACTGGATTCCTCAAAAAAAAAAAATTGTATGTTTGTTGTTTGTTTGCACATATACTATCGTATATGATGTGTTAGAAAACCTGTCAATTATAATTGGTTGTTTTGATTGTTTGAATTACCACTGGGCCTGAATGTTTGTCTATAAAAATATTGTAAAAGAGATTTTGAGAATTTAAATGGGAATTTCTATTTTTCTAATAATAGAAATTGAAATTCGAATGGATTAAAAATATTGACTTGTTTTGAATAGATAAAACAAGTACTGGAATTTATAAACAATGTTATAAATATATAGGAGATGGAAGTATTGAAATTTACAAACGATGTTTGTAAGTTGGGAAATGCAGGGGGATTGAATTAAATTTATAAACAAGGTTTATAGATGTAGCGGGGAAAATTATCATTTGATAATTTGAATATTTAAATTCAAATGTGAATTTAAAATAGAAATGGGAAAATCGTTTAAAGGTATAAACGATGGAATGTATACTGATGTTCAGAATATAAATTGAACAAAAATAAATCCGTAAGGATTTTTGATTTGAATTCGATTAATTCGAATTTTATTTAAATAGAAGTCAAATTGAAATCAGGATTTGAATATATAGAATTTGAAGAGAATTTTAATAGATAGAACATTCAAATAGAAACTCAAATGGAATTCAAATATAGAAATTATAAAGGAAATTGAAATATAGAATTTGAATGGGGTTTGAATATAGAAATTCAAACGGGATTTGAATAGAGAATTTAAATATAGAATTTGAATATAGAAATTCAAAGAGAATTCAAATCTAGAATTTGAATCTAGAAATTTAAATAGATGTTGAATATAGAAAATTTAAAGGAAATTCAAATATAGAATTTGAATATAGGAATGTAAATAGAATTTGAATAAGAGGATTTAAATAGAATTTGAATAATAGAATTAAATCGAAGTTTGAATATTTGAAGTTCAAATAGAATAAATATGGAATTTGTTTAAAGAGAATTAAATAGGGAATTTGAATGTAGAATTCAAAAAGAAATCAAATGGAATTTTAAACTAAAGAATTTGAATATAGCATTCAAATGGAATTTTAAACTATGGAACTTAAATATATAATTCAAATGGAATTTAAAATATGGAATTTGAATATAGGATTCAAATAAAAGTGAAATTGGAATTTGAATATAGAATTCAAATAAAAGTGAAAAATGGAGTTTGAATCAAGAAAATTCAAATGGAATTGAATTCATTTTAACGAAGTTTAAAAGTTCATATATATAAATATAATTAAAACGAACTCGCTGCAGCGCGGCAGTTCGTAAATTGGCGATTCGAACTTCAATTGTGTCTACAGAACTCAATTGAAGTCAGAATTCTTTGAAACAAGAATCGTCGGGACCGGTTGAATAATAGTTTTCTAATGAAAGAGAAAAATCTGGATTTCGTCGTATAGATTTTGAGTTATGTCAAAATCAAATTTTTAGCAAAACAGTGCCATAACCATTTAAAAACCATAACGGTTTATTTAATTTTATAAAAGTATTTTAAGCGAATAAAATCCAAATTTCTATTTAGAAAATTTCAGATTTGAGTTGTAAATTATATGTGAACTCAGGTGGAGTAATGAATTGATTTTTGAAACAAAAATCAGATTTTTGATTATTGAATAGAATTAACTAATTCGAATAGTAATTAGTTAATGAGATTTTGAATTGATATTGGGCTTTGAATAAGTGAATTCGATTTGGAAATTTATATTCAAAATCGAAAAGGAAACTAGAATTGAAATTGAAATTCAATTTGGTTATGAGCAAGTTAAATATTTTGTTTTAACATGTTATATTCAAACAAAGAAGTGAAATAGGCAAAATAGCTAATTAAAGAATAAATGAGCGAAAACTGAATTCAAACGATTGGATAGTGTTGAATTGAATTGGAAACAGGTGAGCATGTGTTAGACAGTTATGTAATGGAGTATATGAAGATTTTAATTTATGTGCCCGACAAAAAGGTACATGTTTAAATTCATATATGAGATTTTATGCGCCGTATCGGCAAGCGACTTGGCTTTTTCTTTTTCTTTTTGGATTGGTGAGGGACATGGGAGGCTATTTGAAATATCTCAATGCTCCCGGTACAAAGGAGGTTGTGGCGAAATTTTCCGGAAATTTAAGGAGTTAGAATATTTTTAAGAAATTTTGATAGTTAGAAATCAATATATCAATATATATTGAATTCAATGAGGAAACGAATTTAAAATAGAATATTGTAAACAAAAAGGGAAATCTATAAATTAGAAATAAAAAGCGAACCATATACTTGTTTTTTTTGAAATGAATAATTTGGTTTTATAGTGTGTTTATTCGAGGTAAGTGGTTTTGCCGTTTTGAAGTTAAGGATGTTCTCAGTCAAGGTCTGAGAGGTAATTTTACCCCAACTTGATTGATTTCATTTTTAATTGATAAATAGCAAGATCCAGTCTCAAAGAGAAGTGTTTGAATACAGTTGGTTGAATCAAATATTTTGGGTTGGTGTAACGATGTTTTATACAACATTCGTTTTAACCCAAGTGATGGAATTTTGGAAATATAAAAGTAAATATTTCCTGAGTATAATTAAAGTAGTCAGGAAGAGATAAGTGATTGAAATTGTTTCAATCTCAAATAGAATATATTTTCTAAGTGTAGAAAATAAAGAAGGCGAGATATAGAAATGTTTTTCCAAAGAATGTAAGAGACCGAGATGATAATTGAAAATATTGGTTTAGCAAATATTGATAAGGGAATGGAAAGGGTGATTTAATTAATGAATAGTAATCAAGGGGCCCAGTGATTGTTTGATTATTTTGAATGGATGTTTGTTTATTTTTCTTCGATAGTTAAAGAACCGACTATCGAAGTGTTTGCCAATATCGTTATCAATATGGAGAGACCAGTTGGATTATTATCCGCGAGCCACTCTGTATTGGCATAAGCGTTGCGAATCAGATTATCCAAAGATAATCGAAGATGGAATGAAGTGCAAGGACTTTTTCTATTAATAGAAATTGTGCCTTCGGTTTTGTTCAATCCCAGAACGAAAGTATATGGACGAATGCCTGACAGAGTATTTCCAATGATCGAATGGGTTGGTCTGTATAAATATATATGGTTGCAATGGATTTATTCCCTTAGCATAATATCCCGAATATTTGTGCAAATCAACTAGTGATTAACGGATCTGACAATGTGGCATTCAAAGTGACTGTGCTATCAATGAATAGAAAGTAATCGTAGCCTCAGGCCTCAACAACTGGGAAATGACAAAAATCGGGCAGGCAGCATGGCTATGTGGGTCGCTCCCATTAGGGTGTATTATCACCTATCTAGAGATTCATTTAATTCCTTATTCTATTCGATATTGTCCCATTCCGGAACGGTTGTTGATCCCAACCGTTGGTGATATACATTCGATACACTCAAGCGAAATGAGTGGTCGGTCATGTGAGGGCCGGGTTGCAAGACGTTCTTGTTGAACCCAGTGTATTCGCCTCTAGAGATACACTAACGGCAGGTGGTCCCATACCTTGTCAAGGTTGGAATCCAATATCCAATAAGTGCCCGCAGTTTTGATTTGTATACTATATAAGGGGAGCGTGAGATGCAAGCTTTCCTCTAGATTGTTATTTATTTGTAATTAGACATTATGACAATATCAGAGAAAGTATGATTTCATGAAATGTTTTTGGGTTATCGTAAGGTAAAAACCATCCGTGTTTATGTGTGGATCGGTCTTTCGATTATCATTTCTTTCGAAAGGATTTTGAAACTTAAACAATTGGTTGGAGTTTACTCACACCAGTCCCATGACTGACCCAGAGTTTATTTTGTTTGTTTTCCCTAAACTCTTGGGTACCCAAATTTGTACGGGCAGTCAAGTAGTCAGGATTTTTCAGATTCACTTGGGAGAGCTGGAAGCAGGAGGCTTCACTAGTTAGCTATAGATTGTCATATTTCCGCTGTGTACTATGTTGTAACTGAAAACATGTGTTTATAACTGTTCCAGGAAGAACTATTGTGCTCTGATGATGGTATGTATATAAAGTTACTGATTTGTATTTCAAAAGCTATGTTATATAATATATTTTATTCGTTCCGCTATGAGTTTGTGATCTTCATTTTCTTCTATTCTAATATTTCTTTCTTTCTATTTCTCATCCTCTAACTTCTTTCTAATAACGATTCGTATTTCTGTGCAATTTGGGTTGGACGTGTGGTGTTTTTAGTCAACTTAGATAGTACGGATTTGCGGGCCTTTACAGTACCCGACCAGAATATCATATATTACAACAATAAAATATCCCGGGTTGAATTTGAAGCCAAATCGATATTATAAAAATTTAAAACACCTTTATTTAATATAAATAACAATAAAGTTTATAAAGGAATTCCACAACGACTTTTCAAAATTTGATTTGGACATAAAATAATATCTACAACACGAAAACTCGATTTTTCTCTTTCATTAGAAAGATATCGTCAAACCGGTCCCGACGTTTCTTATTTCAAGAAAATCCGACTTATTTTGAACCCGGTACGACCAATTGAAGTTCAAAACTCTATTTTTACGAACTGCCGCGCCGCTGCAGCTCGTTATATATTTAAATTATAAACCATATATATTTCATCGTCGTTTTAGAACTGAAATTGTCGATATAATTTCGCTATAGACAATATAATCCACTTTAAACTGCCCGATCACATTATACTGCAAGTTCAACATTTTCCGCATATTCTGGAATTTAAAATATTATTTTATTATTTATTTAAATAATATATTCAAAAGAAAATAACTGAATCCAATTATTTTGATTTAAACCAATATTTTAAATGATTAAAATAATCCAAATAAATAGGTAGAAAATACGGGTCGTTACATTCCTTCCCCCTTAAAATAATTTCATCCTCGAAATTGCTAAGGTAGAAAGAACGTTAAATCCCTTTATCTTTTCAAAAATAATTAATTTTAAAACTCGAATTTATTTTCAAACTGACCCAATGGGTTTTAAAACCAATTTATTTCAAATAAAAGAATTTTCCAAAAATCTTTAAAAAAATCTAACACCCTAAATTTTGGAAAAATTTCGGTAGAGTCTCCTCTGCACGGAGGACCATCTGCAATATTGCAGGATCAAGAAATATGTATACATCGACTCTCATGGTCGGAAAATCCAAAATCCAAACAAAATCCCAAATTTCATATTTTCATAGGCGTACCTTTTTGCGAGCACTATTATACGATAAGCTATAATATATTCTCGAGCTTGCTTAATTATTGTGCAGCTCTGGATTCGATTAACTCCAGAATTTTCTCTTTTTGGGTTTTAAAGCTGATTTGGCATCCCTGCACCAGTTCTCAACTGAAATGGGTTTCATTAGTCTCCAGAACAATGTCAGTTATGTTCAAAAACATCTATATCATTCATATTAACTAATTCGACGCACAGTTCAATCCATACGAGGTTATAAATTTTTATAATCACTTCATTTATTACTTTAATTATCCATTCAAATTTATTTAATCTGGATTGATTTATTCGAATTATTTATTTCAACTTGGTTTTCTACCAAATCGACTTGCTTCCAAGTTTATATTCATGAGATCGAGCACCCCACCCCAACATATCACACAATCAACATTAACAAATCCAAATACTTTGCCCATATTATAATAACCTTTACTTTTATTTTATTATAAAATAAATTGGGCAAAAATAATTTCAAAATTAATATTATATCAAAATACAAATACGCACTCTCGTAAATAAAATCGAAATCAATCTAGGGTATTGCGAACCCCATCTCTATTGAGTCACACCATAGAGCCAAGTTATCACTAAACCAATAGCTCTGACACCACTGTAACGACCCGGGGAAAAGCTCGACGCTCGAATTTTCAATAATAATACATCAACCCGTATTACTTGCCAAAAACCCAAGTATCGAACCCCCAGATTGTCATTAGAAAGAAATTAGAAGGTGAGAATAGAAGAAAGAATATTAGAATAGAAGAAAGAAGAAGAACACCTCAGAATCTCACGGCGGAACAGATAAAATATAATAAATCCTTTATACAAAAAAATGTATATACATACCAATCATCAGAGTACAACATACATCAGACACAGTGGAAAAATATCTGTATATAACTAGCGGTGAAGCCTCCTGCTTCGATCTCCTGAAACTCCAAGCGAAATCTAACCTGGAACATACTCGGTCTGACCCGAGCACATTTGAAGAAAAGCAAAATACACCGGGTCAGTCTGGAATACTTTCAGTGATAAATTCACATAATACACAACTTGTTTAACTTTGGAAAATCCTTTCTGAAACCAAAGGATAATAGTAAGACTAGCCCACATATAAACACGGACGGTTTTAACCTTACTATAACCCAAACCATTTTCGAAATCATACTTTGATCTGATATTATCATAATGTCTAAATACAAATAAATAACAATATAGAGGAACACTTGCATCTCACACTCCCCATATATAGTATACAATCAAAAAATGCGGGTTCTTATTGGATATTGGATTCCAACTTGACAAGGTATGGGACCACCTTCCGAACGTGTATCTCTAGAGGCGAATACACTGGGTTCAACAAGAACGTCTTGCAACCCGGCCGTCACATGACCGACCACTCATTTCGCTTGAGTGTATCGAATGTATATCACCGACGGTTGGGATCAGCAACTGCCTCCCGAAAAGGGACCGCATCGAATATAGATTAAAGAAGCAAATGGAATTTCTCTAGATAGGTGATCATACATCCAAATGGGAGCGACCCACATAGCCATGCTGCCTGCCCGATTTTTGTCATTTCCCAATTGATGAGGCTTGAGGCTAGAATTTCTTTCAAAACATCTGGCCACCATTTACTTTGAATGCCACATCATCAGATCCTCTGGATATCTGTAACAACCCGGAAATGCGAGCCAGTTTAAAAATTTTATTTTGGCAATTTTAATGAATTTTGAATATTTAAAATGAAAAATTTTTAATAATATCGACGAGAAATTTATTTTGAATAGAATTCGAACATATATATTTATTTGAATCATCGTTAGAATATAATATTTTATTTTAATTATAAAAGGAATTGAAAATGGCGCGGTAGTTCGATAATTCGATTTCAAACTTCAATTGAACGTACCGGGTGCAAAATAAACCGGATTTTAACGAAACCAAAAATAATGGAATCTAATTGTGACTATCTTTCCAATGAACCCGAAAAATTGGAATTTCATAGCGGGAATCAAAAGATATGTCCAGTTGAAAATTCTGAATAGTCGCTATGGAATTCAGGCCCTTAAAAATAGCCATTTTGCATACGACCTTGGATTTCGACGAAACCACTTTTATTGGATCCGTGATGTCAAATTATTGCTAGATTCCAAATTTCAAAAAATTTCGAATCAATATGTGCGCGTGGCAAAGGAAAACGCGTTTGACCAGTTTTAGTTGATTTTAATCGACTAGAAAATGGCCATTTTTCAAACAGTCTCAGAATTCGACGAAATTAGTTTTATTAGGACCGTATCGTCAATACGAAGTTAGGAAATATTTTTCTGGAATTTTTCTGGTTAGTATGTAGCCCCGGTAAATTGAAATGCGCGTTCAAATTCAATATATAGAGTTATATGTTGATTTTGACGAAAACTGGTCGAAACGATCGAATCAGCTTATGATACTTATCCCATTGTATTCGGAATGGGGGTAATTAGCTAGGGACCACAGGCGGTGGGTCTCGTTTCGAGGTCGAAAATAAAAGTTGCTTTTTGAAATTAAATTAATTAAATAAATAAAAAATCCCTATCACCCTATTATACCCTCAGGCCCCCGTTATTCTTCAAAAGAAAAAAAAGGAAATCCTCGCCATCGATCGACAGCCGCCCCAATCCCCTCCACTCGTCGCCTCCGCCGAGACCCCCTCCCCTTCGATCAGCCCTTCCTCACCCGTACCCTTTCTCCCTCTTCTTCTTTTGTAAACCGCACCGCCCTGAAGACCTGACCCCGCCGCTGTGGGCCCCCAGTCTACCTAACCTCGCCTGCGCCGCAACCATCAGCATCCGCCTGCGAGCCCCCTCCGGTTCTAGCGACTCCCCCTTCAATCTTTCCCTCCTTCTTCCATTGGAAATCGATGCTCCAGCCGCCAAACCTCCTGGAAACCCTAGCCCCGACCACCAGCACCCTCCCCGACCGTAAGACGCCCTCTCCCCTCTTCGATCCACAGCTGTAAGTTTTTATTCCTATTTTTATTTATTTATACAGTATAAAAATATGCTTTATAACTTAAAAATGTAATGGATAAAATGGTAAGGATATGAAATATTCATTAGTTGGTTAAAGATACGATTTTTAACAATATAAAAATACGATCTTTATATTGTTTACATCGAAATGAAAAGATTCAATTTTTAGTTTAAAAAGACAATATTTTCCCATATTATAAGATTTGATTTTGTTCATTTAAAAGATTTGATTTTTCATAGAAGAAAAATTGGATTTCCATTTTGAAGTAGCAATAAAAATGCAATTTTTATATACATGTAGTGGTAAGAATAAAAATATAATTTTTTATAGGATGTAGAGAATAAAAATATAATTTTTATAATATAGAAAGGTTAAAAATATAATTTGTATATATGTGGTGAATCAAAAATATGATTTTTACTTGTGTAGAGTATTACAAATATGATCTTTATATAATAGAAGATATAAAAATACTATTTTTATATAAGTAGTGTATTGAAAATAGAATTTCTATATAATAGAGAATATAAAAATATTATCTTTATATGTGTAGCGAAATAAAAATCTGATTTTTATTATATATACGTTGAAATAAAAATGTGATTTTTATAGTGATGAAATAAAAAAAAGCGAAATCTTTATATTTGAAAAGGCGAAATCTTTATATAGAGGATAGAGTGATAAAAATAGAATTTTTATCAATGTGGCGTAGTAATAAAAATATGATTTTTTTTTTATACATAGCAACAATATAAAAATGTGATTTTTATATATGTAGTGGCTACGGGCAACGAAATAGACAAAAGGCGAGCACGACGAAGATTTCTACATAAGAAGAGTCATGGCGTTGATTTAGCTAGCTGGTGAGAACTTCTCACTTTAACTTTTCTAGTTATATAAATATATACTAGGATGCAGACGGTGTTTAATAGCACCCGATACCATCGTCCACAGACCATGGACTTGTTTGTTTGGTTGTGTAGTTGGTTAGATTATTTGATTGGAATTTGATTGTTTGGTGAAATGGAACAGATTTGGTTGATATGTGGATGGCGTGGGCCATTATTAGACCGGAGATAAGGCTAGGCCTTGTCCCGTTTCTAGTATCGTGCCGTTATGCCGCCGAATTTTTCTAAAATAAGTTAGAAAAATAAAGATATCTTTTTATTTAATAAATAAACCGAATAGAATATTCATAGGTTGAATAAAATAATTTGGTCGTTAAAAATATAATTTTTAACGTGAATGTGAATAAATAAATATTCATTTACAAACCGGACGGTTTGTTTATGTACACCTATTTGAAGGACATTGATTGGGACGATAAATTTTACACATCGCCCAACTACACAAATAAAATCTGTGTTTGATTGTTTGAAACCCCACACGGGTATTAGGTTAAAATACGGCATACACTAATCCCAATAATTAGTTGTATGTCGATCGATGGATCGACAAGCTGTTATAAGCGTTAGATATCTATATTTGATGTTTATACAGTGTAGTGCACTTTGGATGATGGTTGATTATTTATCGTTGCTATTATATACATGTGTTGTATGGAATCCATATAATTAACTTTATATGGTAATTGATTGGGCCTCATTCCAATTTAGAAAATAAAGAATATTATAAAATAAAGGGTCATGTGTTGACAATACTCATCCGTTGAGATTAGTCATGTGTTGAACGAAATATTTTAACAATAAAATTTACATCTTTATCATTATAAAATAAAGGTTCATGTGGTTGAACGAAATATTTTAACAATAAAATTTACATCTTTATCATATATAAAATTAGAAACTAATTGGAAAATAGATAAGATGAGTGGTCTCCTGGATATTGATCTGATGTTGGTTTCGGCCTTCGGGGTTAATATTTAGGGAATCGTCCTCTTACTAATTTACGGTTGGAGTCTGATTTGAAATCAAATGATAGATACCACAATTTTTATAAAATATATTAAATAACAAAAATAGTCACACGTGGACAGTACTCATTCATTGAGATTAGTAATGTGTTGACAAAAATATAAATTCATGTATTGAATAGGATAAATATTCATTTGTTGAATAGAATAACGGAATTATTGAAATATACAAAGCCGTGTTGATTAGAGATGCGCTATTTTGACGTGAACGATATTTATATCGATTATATTCGTTTTTATAATTGAATAGAAATCGAATTTGAATTGAATAGAAATCGAATTCGAATTGAATGGAATATAGAACGAAATCGAATTCGAATTGAATTGAATTGAAAATGAATTGAAATAGAAGAAAAATCAATTTGAAATGAATTCAAATTGAATTGAAATTTGAATTGAATTGAAATGAATTTTAAAACGAATTTATAAGGAAAAATTCAATTTTGATTTGAATTGGAAATGGAAGTTGAAATGTTTTTGAAACGAATTTAAAACTATTTATAAAATTCGTTTTAAATAGAAATCGACGAAATATATATTATATATATAATATAATGGCCTGAATAGAACGCGTCGCGCCGCGGCAGTTCGTAAATTTCGACCATTAACTTCGAACGGACATTACGGGAGATCCGACCGTCGGATTCTCCTAAAACCAGAACCGTTGGGTTCGTATCGAAAAGAGCTTTCCAACGAATATTAGAAATTTGAAATCTAACGGTTGGATTTGGAGATACGTCCAAATCAAATTCAGAAAAGGTCGTTGTAAGTACAGTTCGATGGCCGTTGTTGGAAATCGACTGTACGGGCCTTGATAAAATTATCAAAAATATCAATAATTTGTGTGAAATCATAAGAAATGATTTGGGAAAAATTGGGGTGAAAAACTCCATATTTGAAAAGATAAAAATAGATTTTTATCGAAATGAACTAGTTTCGAACTAAAATTAAAACCCATTTATTTTTAAATAAATAAATTGGATTTGAAATGGGTTTTAAATAGAATTGATTTGTGGGTTTATCGTGAAGGGTGTTTTAAATAACACTTATTCTTTAACCCGATAATAAATAGAATGTGATTTGGGTTTATCGTGAACTGTGTTTTAAATGACATTAGTTCTTTAGCCCAGTAAAAGGAGTTTTAATGAATCTGCAACTAGATTGAAATGTGAATTGATAATTTAAATTATCAAATTTGGAAAGTGAGCGAGAATGGAGTATTACCAGTTTTGCTCCAAAGCGATAGTTAAATCTTTAATTAGATTTGAACGTGAAATGGTAATTAATTTTACCGATAACATCATGGTGTTAGATATGGAGTATTACCAGTTTTTCTTCATGGGATGAATAGGTTGGGATTTGGAAATAAAATAAATAATTACTTCGGTGTGGTTCGCTAATCTCGACTAGTTTGGAAAACTATAATCTGGTTTGAAATGATATCCAAAGGAAGACTAAATGATAAATTTTAAAGAATTTATCTTTGATAAAATTAATGGGAACCTTTCCCTAAGAATATGAAATTTAGAAACTAGCTGTAGGTTAGTTAAGAAGAATGGTTTCCTGGGTATTGATCTGATGTTGGTTTCAGCCTTCGGGGTTAATATTTGGGGAATTGTTCTATTGCTAATTTACGGTTAGTGACTGATGAATTGGAATGAGGAGTATGTTGTGTTTGTGTAACATTTGTTTATAATATACGCGGGTTGTTCGGAAAGGCCGGGTTTACACCCATTCTGAATAACTGATTCGACGATAAGTCGAAGATAATGACGGTGGTCGAAGACCAGAAGTCTTCACATCGTTTGGGTGATTACTGATGATCTTGATTGGGTTGTACACCCAAGATGAGGGAATCAGTTGGTGGTCGTCCAGACGTACTTGGAGATCGATGGATATACGAGAAAGGTGCCTCCGGTTTCGTTCAGACCCAGAACGGACTTGTAAATGGACTGTGTGTCTGACATTGGATTTTATTCTATGTTGATTGATCTCTATTAAATATACATCTGTTTGGCGGAGGAAAATTTATTCTTTTGCTTAACGCCCTTCTCTGAGACGTACGAGCTCAGAGGTTGTATATCGATGGACATCAGTCGCATGGCATGAATTGCCTGTGTGGCTCGCCTAAGTGGCAATTGATCAAGGCTTCTGTTGAAAAGCAAAGTCTTGTGGTTGATGATCAAAGCACGGCCTTTGTGGCACAGCTTTGTGTATAACGTGAATTCGCGAGCCTCACACCTTGGTATGAGTCAAAAACGGGATAGTGACTGCAGGGAGAGCACGGCGTTTCTTTCTAGCTTTGGTGGTGTCAGTGACTTACCAGCCCTGACATTTATATAATTTTCACCTATGTGGTTGTTGGATGAGGCGCCTCGATTTTAGGTCTGTAAGGACCGGGAAACGTGTGTTCAGGAATAATTAATCCTCAAACGTAAGAGAGGACCGGCCCTGAAGATCCAAGGGTTACCCAGAATGTGTAGTCCTGAGGCATTTGCTAGAGTGTCTCGAAGCGAAGAGGAGCTTGCCCCTTGCCTCGACTCATGACGGAAATTCAATTTCCAATACGAGATATTTCGGTTTTAATTGTAGAACTAGTATGGCGACATGATATATGGTACCCATGCCGTCTATGATTGATATTTATGATTGAAATTGTTTTGACACTGTACACCAATAATAGTATCAAATGATTTGTTTTTAAACGTACCAAGCATGTTTGGCTATTATAAGGGAAAACCCTATCCTCCGGCTTGCGTTGCATTGTGTGATGGGACCTGGGTCTTATAATAGCTTCATTTTTCGAAAAAGCATTGCGTTGTTTATTGATATGCACTGGTATTCTTGGGAGGAAACCCGTTCCGTGTTATACGGCGTGGTCCCTTGAATTACTCTCTTTTAAAATAAAGTTTTAATAACTGTTTTAGTTCTCACACCAGTCACATGACTGACCTGGAGTTTATTGTTTTAACCTAAACTCTGGGTGCCCCTATTTTCTACACGGGCTGCTAGTAGTTTTGGTTTTGCAGATTTATATTCACAAGATCCTGATTTACAGCTGGAACGATGCTCGGAAAGCTCTGTATCCGTGCATTACTTTCAGTTGTGTTTTATATTGTTTTTCCGTTGCTATGTAATTTATTGTAATCTCTGATATTTATCGAATGTATTCTATTCATTCATACTCTGTATATTCTTGTATTCTGATGGAATTGTTGTAATAGCAATGAAATGTTCTTCCGTCTGCGTTCTATTTTGTGTTGTTCTCAAGATAATCCGTGCTTTCCTTCATGGGGAAGTTACTGGTCATCACAGTTGGTATCAGAGCTTTGGTTTACAGAGCTCGAGAATAAGACACATTAGAACCATACGAAAGAATTCATCAGATATTGGATTAGTATTATCCAATTAGAATAACTCGTTAGAGATAGGATCAGTAGTATCCTAGAACGACTGTGAAGAGTATATTTTTCAAATGAAAACAAATTTTGTTTTGAAATTTAAATTGTTTTATATGTATTTGAATATTTATTTATTTTGAATTTGGACAATCCAATATATAAAGATTTTGCATATACGCGTCATGAACGTATATTCGAAGTTTTAATATACTGGATAGATATAGAATCACACTCTGGTCGCCCAGACATGATTCTGATGATGGCGCGCCATCACCAGTATTTATTTTCGTGTTTCGAAGGTGTGATTTCTATATATTTCCATTAGGCTGGTGTGAGAACCAAAACTAGATAGATTTATTGTTGTGATTTGGCATCAAAACATGATTTTTGCATATGTATCAAAATTATGAATTTGAAACTCTAATCTACTAATTGATTGATGGTTGTGTTGTTTATTTGTTTGATAATTTTGAACCATTATGCCTAATTGTATGAAATATTGAATTGTATTGAAAATTGGTCGCATTTGCTTGCATATACATGTACTTAAATTGAACAGGTCATAGCAAGGAGGCTAGAGCAGAGAATAAAATTTGTTTGCCCGACAAATAGGTACATGTTTATCATAATTTACTGTTTTGTTTGGGTGATGATGATTTTATGAGCTTATTGGCTAGCCGCTTGGCTTTTTCTTTTTCTTTTTCTTTTTGAGATCAGAGGGCCTGTATGGCAATTTCGGGATTTTCCCAGTGCTCCCGGTGCAGGGGAGGTTATGGCGAAATTTTTCGAAAATTTAGGGTGTTAGCCAAATTTTTGAAAAATTTGAAAAGTTCTTAGAAACTGAAAAGTTGAAGAACTTAAGCCGTAAAGAAAATAAAGGAAGTTGAGTTGATTAGTAAAATAATTTTCGGCTTCGTTCCTTTTCGGGGACGAAAAGTTTTAAGTGGGGGAGATTGTAACAACCCGGAAATGCGAGCCAGTTTAAAATTTTTATTTTGGCAATTTTAATGAATTTTGAATATTTAAAATGAAATATTTTAAATAATATGACGAGAAATTTATTTTGAATAGAATTCGAACATATATATTTATTTGAATCGTCGTTAGAATATAATATTTTATTTTAATTATAAAAGGAATTGAAAATGGCGCGGTAGTTCGATAATTCGATTTCAAACTTCAATTGAATGTACCGGGTGCATAATAAACCGGATTTTAGCGAAACCAAAAATAATGGAATCTAATTGTGACTATCTTTCCAACGAACCCGAAAAATTGAAATTTCATAGCGGGAATCAAAAGATATGTCCAGTTGAAAATTCTGAATAGTCGCTATGGAATTCAGGCCCTTAAAAATAGCCATTTTGCAAACGACCTCGAATTTCGACGAAACCACTTTTGTTGGATCCGTGATGTCAAATTATTGCTAGATTCCAAATTTCATAATTTTTTGTATCAATATGTGAGCGTGGCAAAGGAAAACGCGTTTGACCAGTTTTAGTTGATTTTAATCGACTAGAAAATGGCCATTTTTTAAACGGTCTCAGAATTCGACGAAATTAGTTTTGTTAGGACCGTATCGTCAATACGAAGCTAGAAAATATTTTTATGGTTAGTATGTGGCCCCGGTAAATTGAAATGCGCGTTCAAATTCAATATATAGAGTTATATGTTGATTTTGACGAAAACTGGTCGAAACGATCGAATCAGCTTATGATACTTATCCCATTGTGTTCGGAATGGGGGTGATTAGCCAGGGACGACAGGCGGTGGGTCTCGTTTCGAGGTCAAAAATAAAAGTTGCTTTTTGAAATTAAATTAATTAAATAAAAAAAATATAAATCCCTATCACCCTATTATACCCTCAGGCCCCCGTTATTCTTCAAAAGGAAAAAAAATAAAAAAGGAAACCCTCGCCGTCGATCGACAGCCGCCGCAATCCCCTCCGCTCGCCGCCTCCGCTCAGACCCCCCCTTCGATCAGCCCTTCCTCCCCCGTACCCTCTCTCCCTCTTCTTCTTTTGTAAACCTCACCCCCCCTGAAGACCTGACCCCGCCGCCGTGGGTCCCCAGTCCACCTAACCTCGCCTGCGCCGCCTCCACCTCCATCAGCATCCTCCTGCGAGCCCCCTCCGATTCTAGCGACTCCCCCTTCAATCTTTCCCTCCTTCTTCCACTGGAAATCGATGCTCCAGCTGCCAAACCTCCTGGAAACCCTAGCCCCGACCACCAGCACCCTCCCCGACCGTAAGACACCCTCTCCCCTCTTCGTTCTGCAGCTGTAAGTTTTTATTCCTATTTTTATTTATTTATACGGTATAAAAATATGCTTTATAACTTAAAAATGTAATGGATAAAATGGTAAGGATATGAAATATTCATTAGCTGGTTAAAGATACGATTTTTAACAATATAAAAATATGATCTTTATATTGTTTACATCGAAATGAAATGATTCAATTTTTAGTTTAAAAAGACAATATTTTCCCATATTAGAAGATTTGATTTTGTTCATTTAAAAGATTTGATTTTGTTCATTTAAAAGATTTGATTTTTCATAGAAGAAAAATTGGATTTCCATTTTGAAGTAGCGATAAAAATGCAATTTTTATATACATGAAGTGGTAAGAATAAAAATATAATTTTTATATGATGTAAAGAATAAAAATATAATTTTTATAGGATGTAGAGAATAAAAATATAATTTTTATAATATAGAAAGGTTAAAAATATAATTTTTATATATGTAGTGAATCAAAAATATGTTTTTTACTTGTGTAGAGTATTAAAAATATGATCTTTATATAATAGAAGATATAAAAATACTATTTTTATATAAGTAATGTATTGAAAATAGAATTTCTATATAATAGAGAATATAAAAATATTATCTTTATATGTGTAGCAAAATAAAAATCTGATTTTTATTATATATACGTTGAAATAAAAATGTGATTTTTACAGTGATGAAAAAAAAAAGCGTAATCTTTATATTTGAAAAGGCGAAATCTTTATATAGAGGATAGAGTGATAAAAATAGAATTTTTATCAATGTGGCGTAGTAATAAAAATATGATTTTTTTTATACATAGCAACAATATAAAAATGTGATTTTTATATATGTAGTGGCTACGGGCAACGAAATAGACAAAAGGCGAGCACGACGAAGATTTCTACATAAGAAGAGTCGTGGCGTTGATTTAGCTAGCTGGTGAGAACTTCTCACTTTAACTTTTCTTTTCTAGTTATATAAATATATACTAGGATGCAGACGGTGTTTAATAGCACCCGATACCATCGTCCACAGACCATGGACTTGTTTGTTTGGTTGTGTAGTTGGTTAGATTATTTGATTGGAATTTGATTGTTTGGTGAAATGGAATGGATTTGATTGATATGTGGATGGCATGGGCCATTATTAGACCGGAGATAAGGCTAGGCCTTGTCCCATTTCTAGTATCCTGCCGTTATGCCGCCGAAATTTTCTAAAATAAGTTAGAAAAATAAAGATATCATTTTATTTAATAAATAAACCGAATAGAATATTCATAGGTTGAATAAAATAATTTGGTCGTTAAAAATATAATTTTTAACGTGAATGTGAATAAATAAATATTCATTTACAAACCGGACGGTTTGTTTATGTACACCTATTCGAAGGACATTGATTGGGACGATAAATTTTACACATCGCCCAACTGCACAATTAAAATCTGTGTTTGATTGTTTGAAACCCCACATGGGTATTGGGATAAAATACGGCATACACTAATCCCAATAATTAGTTGTATGTCGATCGATGGATCGACAAGCTGTTATAAGCGTTAGATATCTATATTTGATGCTTATACAGTGTAGTGCACTTTGGATGATGGTTGATTATTTATCGTTGCTATTATATACATGTGTTGTATGGAATCCATATAATTAACTTTATATGGTAATTGATTGGGCCTCATTCCAATTTAGAAAATAAAGAATATTATAAAATAAAGGTTCATGTGTTGACAGTACTCATCCGTTGAGATTAGTCATGTGTTGAACGAAATATTTTAACAATAAAATTTACATCTTTATCATTATAAAATAAAGGTTCATGTGTTGACCGTCCTCATCCATTGAGATTAGTCATGTGTTGAACGAAATATTTTAACAATAAAATTTACATCTTTATCATATATAAAATTAGAAACTAATTGGAAAATAGATAAGATGAGTGGTCTCCTGGATATTGATCTGATGTTGGTTTCGGCCTTCGGTGTTAATATTTAGGGAATCGTCCTCTTACTAATTTACGGTTGGAGTCTGATTTGAAATCAAACGATAGATACCACAATTTTTATAAAATATATTAAATAACAAAAATAGTCACACGTGGCAGTACTCATTCGTTGAGATTAGTCATGTGTTGACAAAAATATAAATTCATGTATTGAATAGGATAAATATTCATTTGTTGAATAGAATAACGGAATTATTGAAATATATAAAGCCGTGTTGATTAGAGATGCGCTATTTTGACATGAACGATATTTATATCGATTATATTCGTTTTTATAATTGAATAGAAATCGAATTTGAATTGAATAGAATAGAAATCGAATTCGAATTGAATTGAATATAGAACGAAATCGAATTCGAATTGAATTGAACTGAAAATGAATTGAAATAGAAGAAAAATCAATTTGAAATGAATTCAAATTGAATTGAAATTTGAATTGAATTGAAATGAATTTTAAAACGAATTTATAAGGAAAAATTCAATTTTGATTTGAATTGGAAATGGAAGTTGAAATGTTTTTGAAACGAATTTAAAACTATTTATAAAATTCGTAAATAGAAATCGACGAAATATATATTATATATATAATATAATGGCCTGAATAGAACGCGCCGCGACAGTTCGTAAATTTTGACCATTGACTTCGAACGGACATTACGGGAGATCCGACCGTCGGATTCTCCTAAAACCGGAACCGTTGGGTTCGTATCGAAAAGAGCTTTCCAACGAATATTAGAAATTTGAAATCTAACGGTTGTATTTGGAGATACGTCCAAATCAAATTCAGAAAAGGTCGCTGTAAGTACAGTTCGATGGCCGTTGTTGGAAATTGACTGTACGGGCCTTGATAAAATTATCAAAAATATCAATAATTTGTGTAAAATCATAAGAAATGATTTGGGAAAAATTGGGGTGAAAAACTCCATATTTGAAAAGATAAAAATAGAGTTTTATCGAAATGAACTAGTTTTGAACTAAAATTAAAACCCATTTATTTTTAAATAAATAAATTGGATTTGAAATGGGTTTTAAATAGAATTGATTTGTGGGTTTATCGTGAAGGGTGTTTTAAATAACACTTGTTCTTTAACCCGATAATAAATAGAATGTGATTTGGGTTTATCGTGAACTGTGTTTTAAATGACATTAGTTCTTTAACCCAGTAAAAGGAGTTTTAGTGAATCTGCAATTAAATTGAAATGTGAATTGATAATTTAAATTATCAAATTTGGAAAGTGAGCAAGAATGGAGTATTACCAGTTTTACTCCAAAGCGATAGTTAAATCTTTAATTAGATTTGAACGTGAAATGGTAATTAATTTTACTGATAACACCGTGGTGTTGGATATGGAGTATTACCAGTTTTTCTTCATGGGATGAATAGGTTGGGATTGGGAAATAAAATAAATAATTACTTCGGTGTGGTTCGCTAATCTCGACTAGTTTGGAAAACCATAATCTAGTTTGAAATGATATCCAAAGGAAGATTAAAGGATAAATTTTAAAGAATTTATCTTTGATAAAATTAATGGGAACCTTTCCCTAAGAATATGAAATTTAGAAACTAGCTGTAGGTTAGTTAAGAAGAATGGTTTCCTGGGTATTGATCTGATGTTGGTTTCAGCCTTTGGGGTTAATATTTGGGGAATTGTTCTCTTGCTAATTTACGGTTAGTGACTGATGAATTGGAATGAGACGTATGTTGTGTTTGTGTAACATTTGTTTATAATATACGCGGGTTGTTCGGAAAGGTCGGGTTTACACCCATTTTGAATAACCGATTCGACGATAAGTCGAAGATGATGACGATGGTCGAAGACCGGAAGTCTTCACATCGTTTGGGTGATTACTGATGATCTTGATTGGGCTGTACACCCAAGATGAGGGAATCAGTTGGTGGTCGTCCAGACATACTTGGAGATCGATGGATATACGAGGAAGGTGCCTCTGGTTTCGTTCAGACCCAGAACGGACTTGTAAATGGACTGTGTATCTGACATTGGATTTTATTCTATGTTGATTGATCTCTATTAAATATACATCTGTTTGGCGGCGGAGAATTTATTCTTTTGCTTAACGCCCTTCTCTGAGACGTACGAGCTCAGAGGTTGTATATCGATGGACATCAGTCGCATGGCATGAATTGCCTGTGTGGCACGCCTAAGTGGCAATTGATCAATGCTTCTATTGAAAAGCAAAGTCTTATGGTTGATGATCAAAGCACGGCTTTGTGGCACAGCTTTGTGTATAACGTGAATTCGCGAGCCTGCCACCTCGATATGAGTCAAAAACAGGATAGTGACTGCGGGGAGAGCACGACGTTTCTTTCTAGCTTTGGTGGTGTCAGTGACTTACCAGCCCTGACATTTATATACTTTTCACCTATGTGGTTGTTGGATGAGGCGCCTCGATTTTAGGTCTGTAAGGACCGGGAAACGTGTGTTCAGGAATAATTAATCCTCAAACGTAAGAGAGGTCCGGCCCTGAAGATCCAAGGGTTACCCAGAGTGTGTAGTCCTGAGGCATTTGCTAGAGTGTCTCGAAGCGGAGAGGAGCTTGCCTCTTGCCTCGACTCATGACGGAAATTCAATTTCCAATACGAGATATTTTGGTTTTAATTGTAGAACTAGTATGGCGACATGATATATGGTACCCATGCCGTCTATGATTGATATTTATGATTGAAATTGTTTTGACACTGTACACCAATAATAGTATCAAATGATTTGTTTTTAAACGTACCAAGCATGTTTGGCTATTATAAGGGAAAACCCTATCCTCCAGCTTGCGTTGCATTGTGTGATGGGACCTGAGTCTTATAATAGCTTCATTTTTTGAAAAAGCATTGCGTTGTTTATTGATATGCACTGGTATTCTTGGGAGGAAACCCGTTCCGTGTTATACGGCGTGGTCCCTTGAATTACTCTCTTTTAAAATAAAGTTTTAATAACTGTTTTAGTTCTCACACCAGTCACATGACTGACCTGGAGTTTATTGTTTTAACCTAAATTATGGGTGCCCCTATTTTCTACACGGGCAGCTAGTAGTTTTGGTTTTGCAGATTTATATTCATTGGATCCTGATTTACAACTGGAACGATGCTCGGAAAGCTCTATATCCGTGCATTACTTTCAGTTGTGTTTTATATTATTTTTCCGCTGCTATGTAATTTATTGTAATCTCTGATATTTATCGAATGTATTTTATTCATTCATACTTTGTATATTCTTGTATTCTGATGGAATTGTTGTAATAGCAATGAAATGTTCTTCCGTCTGCGTTCTATTTTGTGTTGTTCTCAAGGTAATCCGTGCTTTCCTTCACGGGGAAGTTACGGGTCATCAGAATATCACTAATTGGCGTCCATAAAAATATTCTAGTTGGGAGCTAACCAACTATAATACGTTTGAAGAAATCAACGTACGTGGTCCTTTGGAAATACTTTGTCAGACATTCGTCCATACAAATCATCCAGGAACAGGATGAACCGAAGGCACTCTCCTACTGCATTTATATAGGAATCACGCCATGGATCAAAAGCGAGAAGTCCTTGCAACCCGTAGATTCCAACCACGACAGAACAACAGTTCATCTCTGGGAGCTAACCAAAGATTATTACCGGTTCTTCCACTTATGAAGATCTACAGTCTTCAATGCTCCATCTCGATCATCTTCTGATATCTTCACGTATTTGTTGATCGGAACGGTTTTCGAATATAGATTCGATCCAGGTCTTTCCATACTAACAATCGTATTGGTCTGGTTTGATAGTCAGTGTTTTAACTATCAAATAACAAAGGTGTCAATGAAATGAATTCTTTGATAGTCAGTGTTTTAACTATCAAATAACAAAGGTGTCAATGAAATGAATTCGCTGGTTCTACATTTTCCATTACCTGGCCTATTCAAAATCTATTTATATACTTAACCCAGTGGTAAATCCACTTTAAACCTTCCAATATATTTTAAAACATTATATTTATCCTTATTTATAACAAAACTGTTTTTAAATACTATACAAGGTATATATGTATATACTCAGATTTACATTCATTCTGGAAATAGCGATATATTTCTTTAAAACCTTTTCCCTTTTTTCTTTATATTTGAGTATCTCGATATATACATATCTATATTATACTTTAATGGTATTAACACATTCCAGTCCTAATATGGTTAAACCAAATATTGACTTATATAAGTCAAAGTCAAATATTCTTATTTATTTTGGGAACTAATATTTCAATATTATTTACTTTCCCAAAACCTCGCATTTGAATTCGATATTCCTCGTATAGGATAAAACCAATTCCAATACCTTCACTCACTCCAAACTAATACCATTTCTCGATGATAGTGAAGAAGCCAATTGAGTTGGGGTATTTTATTACCTCTCAGATCTTGATCGACTCCGTTCTCATCTCAGAATAACATTAGTTTGTCACTTAACACTTGATATTAAAATTTCATTCCCTCTTTAATTTCAAATCTGGTTTCAAAAACCCAATTCTTATATTTGAAATCCTCGTTCAACAATCCTTTTACTTAATTCCTTTAATTAAGTAAATATTTACTAACAAAACTTTTAACTCAAAACATTATTTCGCTTAAACATTTTGAATTATATTCAAAATCCCTCGTCAAATATTTTAATTCATTCATTTGGGCCTTTCTTTATATTAAAGCTTATATTGGATAAAAATCCGTTTTCGAATCTCGTTTAAAAGCTTGGGTTATAAATCCCTTTATAAACTCCTTAGCCAAACTTATCGCTAGCTAATTATTCCTTACTAGGATTCCAATTAAAGATCATCACCTTAAATCATTTATTAATTAAAATAATGATAAATCTTAATATCAACTACATTAAAAATAATTACCCTTGCTATTAACTAAAATAGAACAATTACTATCTTTATAAAAAAAACTTATCCAATAATAATTAATTTCATTAAAACCAAATACTTCAATAATTCCTTAATTATAGTTAATCAAAGATTAACTGACATTTAATCATTAATTTATGGTTACCGAAAGATTCACTAATATTTAACACTATCAAATTGGAAATTTCTTTAATTTATAGTTAATCGAAGATTAACTAATGTTTAACCATAACCATCTCAATAAATTTTCTTAATTTATAGTTAATCAGAGATTAACTATTTTTTTTCCCTATTCGTTAAATTTAACGAATATTTAGAAACCAATTTCATTATCAATTTAATTCCATTGACAAATTAATTTAAACACGGTCGATTTTATCAACCATACATACCAGTTATCCATTAACTGAATTGCATTGTCATTCCCCCTTTTTAATTTACTTAATTAATTTAAAATCACTATTCACTTGTTAAAACAATTATTCTGTTTTACCAACCCATAGGTAAATCCTTGGCTTTCTGCTTTTAAAATTATCTAAACCATTTAAATAATTTTCCTTATAACTCGATTTAAAATATTTATTTATCAATTTCTAATTTAATTATTTATATAAAATAACTAAAAAACTTTAATCCAGTTATAAAATAATTTATAACTTTAAAACAACGTCAATCCACCTGACGGTAGATTGATGTTTATAAAAAAACAGTATATTTCAGGCCATTCTGCCAATTACTCAGTCAACACTCTCGGTTGATTTTAACCACAACAATGAAGAATATATATTCAACCATCAACATTCGAACAAGTTTTGGTGTCAGTCCGGTTGAACAATTCATATGAATGCGCAACAAACAAAAATACAATTTATTTGAGGAATTCGGTTGGATCCCTCCAACCTGTCCTTCTCTGCATCACAGAAAGTTGATAAAAATATTTGAATTAAATATGCAATTTAAAATAGTGAAATAACGACAATCAAACAACAGTAAACAACCAATTTGCATCCATCGTATCCATCAACCATTTTAAACTATTAACTGTAAATTATATTTTACTATGAATGTACCACATCGCAGGATTCCAGAAGGTGTGAGAATTAACTAACCAGATTATTTCGGTTGGCGGTTGACGCGTTTGTTCCTTTTAATCTTGAACGGAAGTTCAAAATTAACTGAATTTTCAACGGCATCATATCAGTGCCTAGTTAGTGCCATGGTCTAGTGCTTGTCCCTGCGATCCCAACGGATCCAGTTTTATCAGATTTCGTTATCGTATGAAAAAGTTATGCCAATTCAAAGTTTCATATATAAATCGATTACTTACTAAATTAATTATTAATAAATTAAATATTTAACTAACTAATGATTAATATAATGATTACCTTAAATACCATTTAGCATTTAATCTCCATCCATGTCAGCTCAAAATGAAACGCGTTTCTTCCTAAACGATTTGCTCAACCCCGATTCTCCTCCTCACGTTGAAACCCGATACTTCAATTGCCCCTTTCCAGTTCGACTTCTCCACCAACGAAGCCTCCTACCTCCGCCCACCGTGCGCCAGAGACCACCATGACCGTGACAATCTATTCGCCCTTCCACCAGACCTCTCCGCCCTTGGCCCCCACCCACGACGATGCTCCGATCACCTGAATTTCGGTTCTCCCTTTTTTCCGTTCATCTGCCAAATTCCGCCGCTACAGGTGATTTCAGACCACCATACCACCTCCAATCGAGCCACCGTCCATCAGGCTACCAGCGGCTTCAGACTTCCTCGACCACCCACCAGCGACGACGTCGGAAATGGGATAATCCGTCCGCCACTTCAAAACCGAACCCAAAAATGACCACCCACGTTCACCTCGACATTCCGACCACCACAATCTGTTTCAGAACCTCCGATCAGTGCCAAATCGAAGCCCTTTCTCTCCTCTTTCATTCCCCCAAGGTATGGGTTCATAAAATCGACCACATCTCTCCAATTTCTAAAATGAACGAAAGTCATTTTCTGCGGTTTAACCCCGATTCCGGTCACCACATTCGCTCGATGTCCCCCAACTTTTGTCAGTAAGTAGATCCCGTCCCGATCTACACTTTTGCTTTAGGTCGCCTTAGCAAAAACCTTACGGATTTGAAGTTATAAATTGTTTTGCGTTTAGGGGCTTTTCTGCAATTTTGCTTGGCTGAAAAAGGTTGAACTAATTTATGCTGAAATTATAGTGTATATATAGTTGTGAAATAATATAATTTATGTTGATGTGACGAACGATGTCGACTAACGATTTTTATTTCGTGTCTATCGCAATTTCAAACATCGTTTATTCGTTGTTGCGCTCACATATAAACCCCGTTCAAGACGCGAATGGACGGCATAGTATAATTTGACGATACGATCCTAATGAAACTTGTTTTGTCGAATTCCGTGTCTGTTTGCTCAGATGGTGCTCGTACACGTCCAAATTGATTGTTTATATTTGTATTTTGTTTTTCCACGCTCACAAATTAACCCCAATTGACGCGCCACTTGAAATCTAGCAATAATTTACTGTTGCGGTCCCAATAAAATTTGTTTCGTCGAAAACTGATGTCGTTTGAAGAATGTCCCTTTTATAACTACCAATTTCAAATAAAATAAACCAATTTTAAAATACCTCAATATAAAAATATTAAAATATTGAAATAGGCCATACCCGACTAGAATATCGTATATTACCACAGTAAAATATCCCGGGTTGAATTTGAAGCCAAATCGATATTATAAAAATTTAAAAATCCCTTTATTTAATATAAATAACGATAAAGTTTATAAAGGAATTCCACAACGACTTTTTCAAAATTTGATTAAGACATAAAATAAAATATACAATATGAAAACTCGATTTTTCTCTTTCGTTAGAAAGATATCGTCAAACCGATTCCGACGTTTCTTGTTTCAAGAAAATCCGACTTATTTTGAACCCAGTACAACCAATTGAAGTTCAAAACTCTATTTTACGAAATGCCGCGCCGCTGCAGCTCGTTATATATTTAAATTATAAACCTTATATATTTCATCGTCGTTTTAGAACTGAAATTGTCGATATAATTTCTCTATAGACAATATAATCCACTTTAAACTGCCCGATCACATTATACTGCAAGTTCAACATTTTCCACATATTCTAGAATTTAAAATATTATTTTATTATTTATTTAAATAATATATTCAAAATAAAATTACTAAATCCAATTATTTTGATTTAAATCAATATTTTAAATGATTAAAATAATCAAAATAATCCAAATAAATAGGCAGAAAATACGAGTCGTTACACATAGTATCAACAATAATTTTCTTCAACTTATATGGGTATCAACCACAATGGACGTGAATCTTTTGGGTTCATGAATTTCATATTTCTTTAAATATATGCATTGATTTATTGAAAAGGAACCGGAGTGATTATTTCTGGAAGATGTCTAATTCACCGGATTTTTTAGTAGATTAGAAGTTGAAACTGAAGAAGCAACTGTTTACGGCTTTAACTTGTGGAAGAGAGTAATTTCGACCTAATAAATGATTAAAATAGTATTATGTTTTAATCATTTTGCAAGCAGTTTGTCACTATTCAGTATATATATTCACTATCCTCGTACATGATTGTATCTAATTATGTGATTTATGCACGTACTTTTTTTATTAGTTATCATAGTCGAAAACCAAAATTAATTTGTTTTTAATTAGAAGTCAAATTAAATCCAATCATCCTTATTAATATTTAATCAAACCTACTTAAAATTAATGTTCAATGCTTCTTTTATGTAGACTCACAAGTAGTCCCTAATCAATCCAACAACATGCCCCTTATGAATATATATTTGAACCAGTTATATATTGCTGAAAGATGCTTTAAAATGTGATTGAATCCACTTTATAATGCCTCTTTAATCTCAATCCAAAATTGAAAGTCTTTAAATCTAGCTTTGTTTGTATCTTTGGATTGCTCATCTATTGATGTAAATCATGATAATTTCTATGTGATTTATGGTTGATGATTGATGCTAATATCTATTAATCTTTTTAGCTAATGGAATTTTTGAGCGTCAGAGGGAGAAAAAATAGGTTAACATGTGGTGCGTATGGCCTGCAGGTGTTAATTCTTAATGGACTAAAACAGAGTCTCAAATATATTTGTGAAAATATGTCATTCTTATCACTCTCTAAGCATGCAACTCCAAATTTCACTTATGAATACAATATCTTCAAGTGTTTGACAACATCTATGCAATGACATTAGTTTCTGGTCATACTTCCTTAAAGTTAAAAAATAACTCATTTTAATTATGCATCTTATAATTAACTACCACTTATAAATATTTACTTTGATTGTATTGCATTTTGCTTTCATAAATACTCATTCTAAAACAAAAAATTTATAACTTTTACTAAAATTCATTTCAAATAATAAACGTGTAAGCGAGTACAACATACAATGGCACAAGAGTACAGACTTGTGCGAGCATATAAAGCTAAATATACTCACTGGTTGATATGTGTCGTTTGCGAACTCGCTCCATTGCAGTGTTTATATCTATATTAATAAACCTGAAATCAAGCAAGGAAATAATAAAAATAACACCGGAAATCAAAGATGAAAGTAAATTACTTAATAGCAGCATGGGGTATTATTGTGATACTTGTTCAACGATTCATTGTCAGTAGATAACTCTTATGTGATGGGAACATAATGTATGGTATGAAGTAATTTATAGCTTTGTGATATAGTTAAGGGGGACTTTTTCTATAATTGAACTGATATATGTATTTATAGTTGAGTATAGTTTTTCAGTCCATACAATCTTTACAGGAAGTAAAAGGAAAGCAAACAAGTAATGCGGAAAATCCAGCAAATCCTGATCCTAAAACGCATCAGGTACCCTTTTTTATTGGTATATTGGAATATTTCATGATCATGCAAACAATATAACTGTTAAAATGCATGGCAAGTCCAAAATAAAATTTACAATTTCCATACACATGTCATCATCAATTTCATATATGTTGATCAATATTGTTAAAATGCATGATAATAATAAGTAATGTGCTTACCATGCTGTTGTGTCCTAGCTTGATCACTTTTATGCGACAAAAATCAATTGAAGTCCTTTTAATGCTTTGCCCGAAAAACCCCTGTTTTATTTTAATATTAGATATAGAAATAATTTATAGCACAACATTTAACTTGCATGACATTTAACTTATTGGAGAGCAAACAAATTAGTTCATCCTGCTTTATCATTTGCATCTACTTTAGTACTTGGTGGTCATCCTCTTTCCATCCTGGAGTGTTAGCACACTTTGTACCTATTCATCTAAATTTGGCCATTTCTTTAACAATTTTGTCCCAAGTACCTGCTATATCAAAATATTGAACTTGCTGGAAGCAGGGACCATTTCCCCCTCTTTCTTTCAAACGGTATTTGTATCAAATTAGAATTAGTAACTCATGCAACATACCAAAGTCGCATTAAAAGAAGAAAAACACAGCTATGCGATAAAGTAGTTGCTTCCCAAATATCACAACAGTTACTTCTATACCCTATTTTCGTCATTTCGCCACATGTAGTATCACTGGGTATGTTTATCAGAACAAAAGCAACAAAAGTTTTTTTTATTAAGACCATTGTTTTTTCATGTTAAATTAGACTCGCCATGTTCTCTTGGAGTATATTCAATAATAACGAAGAAGAAGAAGATGATAATAATTCTATTAACTATTATTTTGTTTCTTCATTATCACCATTTAAGAGAAGATATCTTCTTGCGAATGTTATATCTTTGGCTGGTTGCAGACTTAGATGTTTACAATAAATAATTAAGCTTGGTTTACGGTTGAGTTACTGAATTTTTATCTTTTAAATATTGTTAACTTTATTGTAGTTGTATTTGGTTTCATCTGCTAGCACTTCAGTAATTTCCTATACTAAAACATGAAACACACTTTCCTATACTAAGTTGGATATACAAATTTATGAAACAAACTGTTAGTAAATTGGAGCACAATCTGTCAGTAAATTTATGAAACAAACTGTCAGAAATTTTCCTGTATTGAGTTTTGCATAAGTATATTCAGTCTTATTATTCAATTCATAAAGTTACCGGCTTCATTCGCATCAGTTATATTTGCACAAGTTTTGCACAACTTATTAAAATTACGGGCTTTTTTTTTTACAGTTACACCATGAAAGCAACAACTTGACAGTTCAACAGCCTAAACAGACTGAAAAGAAAGCTGAAAATGAGGGCAGAAAATGTAGAATATTGAATTGGGAAAGATAAGTAGTGCAGAAGAAATGTTGGTGTCTACTGATCCTGATTGTTTGGTGCACTTTAAAAAACTTGAACCGCAGGGTTGGAAAGGTTGGATTTAGTGGCGGTGGATCCAGAAGCTTTCTTGTGGAAGCCGAATTCCGAAATGACTACCATTGGAAAAGCTGTTGGACCAACTGTGACTTGGAATAAAAATTATGTTGCCTTCTACTAGAGTACTTTCGCAGGGTATGCAATTTTTTGTGGACAAAACATTATCTTTCTTATGCATTTTTTGTGTTAGATCGATGTATATACTTTGAAACGGTTATGTTTTTGGTGACGGGTTTAGTTGGTGATGTACTATGTGTATGTTGATCGAATATTATGTTAATTAATATATATGAATGATTCCGTATAGTTATATTTGTTGCATTGAAATATGAATCATATTATTATCAACATATATATGAATTCTTATTATTAGTAAGATGTATGTAAATTACAATAGCAAAAAAAGTTGTAATAAAACATATTACAACGGTGTGAAAGAGTAGTAATATTTTGGAAGTCACAACGGTAATCAACAGTTGTTATACCTATGACCTTACGATATTACAATATCTACAACAACGGAGAATAAAAGTTGTAATAAAGTTTATTACAAAGGTGACAAAAGTTGTTATACCTATGTTGTTACGTTATTATAGTATTTACAACAATAGAGAATAAAAGTTGTAATAAAATTTATTAAAACGGTTTGTAACAGTTGTTAAATATAGTAAGTCACAACGGTGCCGCAACGGTGCAAAAAAGTTGTAAAAGATATAAGTATATTACAACTTCTTAATACACAACTGCTGCGACACCGTTGTAAAATTTGATTTACAACGGTTTTGCACTGTTGTAATATGATCAATTGGTTGTAGTGTACTTGTTTAGAAAATGTTAATATTTTGGTAAGTATTTATCTAATAGATATTTTAATCATTTCCACTGTATGTTTCTTAATTGTGCTATGATATATTTATTTTTCCTTATTTGCAGGATACTAGATACCCAACTCGAATTTTCAATGGACTTGGGTTTTAGCATTTTGAAAAATATTCGGGTTTGTTGAAGTTTAGGTTGTTATAAAAAAAATTACTACTTGCCTTTCATTTATATGATATGTAGTAAAATAATTGATAAATAACTAATTAGTATAATTTTGTATGTGTGGATCATGCGACTTCCCTTATCAGTACAGTTTTGCTAAAAAAAAATGTTGTATTACTTTTCATTCAGTGTGATTTTCGCGTTTAGATCTCTTTGTATATATTCTAATGGGTTAGGGTGTATTTAGTAACATTTTAAATCAAACTACCTAAAAATGATAAACGGCAAGACACAAACGATCGTGATATGATAACCTAACAAATACCCATATGCATTTTAGTGATAAAGGCTAAAATAATAATACCCAACTACAATAAACTTTAATAATTAGATCATGGACGATGACCCGCTTGATTATGTAATCCCGAAGTTCATTTTAATTACCAACCTTTAATAAATTATTATAAAAAAGCGAAGAATAAAGTTTGAAATTGGAAGGAAAAAACAATTTCAAAACATTTTAATCAATCGATGTTAGCTTAAAAATATTAAAGTAAACAAGTCGAAAAGTTGAATCACTATAGCCTTATAACTTAAAAATAATAGCTTTATATTAGATTATTTATTAAAATGTAGAACTAAGCAATTTGAAAAGGTATTCTCATTCTGCTTTGAGAAAAATGCCAATTATAAGTAGCAAAGTTATATATATTTAGCCTTTTGTGTTATCGTTTTTTCAGATATTCTTTTTCTCACATTAAAAAGAAAAACATTTCCATAATCAAATTTTTTTGTTTGTCATATTCTTTTTTCTCGCTTTCACAAAAAAAAATATTTTGATTATTTCTTAATTTAAAATATTTGAATTTTATCTGATATAAACTTAAAAGTTGTGCTTCATGTGAATAACGAAAGTTTTTTGTCCTATAAAACAAAATTTTAATAATTTGGTACTTACAACAAATACGCATTTCAAATGGCTTCCTCTAAACTTATGAGCGATGCGATTAGATCATATCACGACAACGGTAGACCTCCAGATCGGAGGCCTGGAAAGGAGCGATGTGGGAGAAGAGGGGCAGATTGATCCCTCATCCAGGAATGCATGGATCGAAGTTGGTAAAGGAGGACGTCCTCTTAGGGTTTCATCGCACAGTGATACGCCTGGACTGCGGGTGACTGGGGATCATCTGATCACCAAAATACTGTTCATATGGTAGTTCTTCCCCCAAAATCTCAGAATTTAGGGGGAGCATATGCTCGATCTGGTTCTGAAGCTCTACAGTTTCATTGCACAAAAAAGAATGGACAGTCCTCCTTAGATCTGGAAAAATTGAAAGCAGACATAGCGAATGGAAGATCAAAATCATGGATTCAAGCGGCTTCGGGGGGAACTGGACAATCTCAGAAACGAATTTCTTGATTTGACTTTTATTGAACCCAAAATCATCAATTCAAAAAAGAAGGCATCAATTCCGATGACTGCAGCATGTAGATCGGTTACAAAGTGGCAGAACTCAATTATTTTTTACGTGTATGGAACTAGGCCATGCCACTTGCACCTCAAAAATTATGTTGAACCCGTTTGGAAGCTACAGGAAATTTTTAGCTGCTGACAAAAGAAAATGGATTTTTATAATAAGATTTGATAACAGCATAGACTGTGAGAACATTTTGAAAGGGGGACCGTATTTATTCAATAATAAAATTATTATTTTAAAAAAATGGAATATGGGTATGAGATTCAAGAAGGACTTGCTGACTACAATACCTCTTTGGGTTAAATTATCCAATCTTGAATTGTAATTATGGGATAGAGAGGCTTTAAGTGCCATTGCGAGTGTGTTAGGAAGAACAATTAAAATAGATAAAATAACCGCTGACGAATCTAGAGTGGCCTTCGCAAAAATTCTTATTGAGATGGATGTGAAATCTGATTTTCCAAGCGAAGTAGATGTGATCTTGCAACTGGAAGGGAATTACAAGTAAATGTGGAATATTTATATAAACCACTATGCTGCAAAACATGTGGAGTATTTGGACATACAAGCTCTCCATGCAAAACAGAAACAAAAGACGTGTGGGTTCAAAAAGATAGTTCTAACAGTGGAGATATTGATACTGAACAGAACACGGCTGATATTGATGGTCATTTGAACATCCCAGATAAAGATGACAGTTCTACACCTATAATTGATTTGGATATGGATGGTAAAGGAGACAACAGCGAAGACATAGCGACTGAAGATGATGAAGTGGATATCACAAATAACAACAATTCTCAAAAAGACATGAACACTCAACCTGAATGCCCAACAGCCAATATGACATATAGCATTGAGAATGATATGGCTACAAATACAAATAAAAGCCCAAAAAAAGGAAATAATAATATCAATGTAAATGAAGTGTTCCACCAGCCAATTATGGATACATGCATTCCTAATTTGAGATCAAACAGTCCCATTTTAAACACATACTATATGAATGAAACTGATCAAAGACCAATTACTACAGAAGGTAATATCCATGCTTCTGATAACATGGCATCTCTTTCGGTTCTCCTAAATGCTACACCTGAAGTGAACATAGATGATGAAGCTCCTCCAAACCTGAATGAAAAAGTGGACGACTTAATAGAGGAATGGTCTGATTCCGAAGATGATGACTGGATAACTGAACAACTTGCTAGCACAGAAAGTGATGTACACCCACCTGCAAAAGATACTGATGTTTCAAGTTTCAAAGAGGAAAACTCTAAATTCAAAGAAGAAATGGATAATATCAATAAACAATACCAAAGCAAAAAAAGAAACCCCAAAATTCCTCAACATGCTCGTCCTAAAGTTGCGACAAGGAGCCAGAGCAAGATTAAATGAATGTTATAGCGTGGAATGTTAGGGGTTTGAATGCTCCAAATAAACAGTTTGAAGCACTCAAATTCCTAAGTAAATTTGAGCCTTCGATTATAGGCCTACTTGAAAACAAATTGATTGATGATATGATAAACAAAATAAAGATGTACATGCATGAGAAATGGAAATATATAGATAACAACTGTTGTGGCAGCAAAGGTCGAATTTTAATCTTCTAGGATTCATCTTGTTAGTCCATTACATTGAGAACTTATCCACATAACACATATCCATCAACGCTCACAACACAGGGGGTTTTTGCAGCAGATTTATTTTCATTTTTGCTAGTAATTTCTTACTTGATCGAGAAAATTTATGGGTTGAAATCATCAAAGAAGCTAATAATGTAAATATTCCATGGATTGTTTTAGGGGATTTCAACAATATTATTTCTTGTAAAGATAAAAAGGGGGAGCCTATGTCCCTTTCAGGCATCTCTCAGGGCTTTTAGATTGCATTGTTGTTTCAGGTTTGACGAATATACCTATTATGGGTTTTAAATACACTTGGAGGAGAAAAGGTATGGCGACTAAAACTGACAATGTTTTTTGCAATCATCTCTTCCTGGATAATTTTCCTGATATTTCTGCATATGGGGTTGCTAACCTACTGAGTGATCATATTCCTATATGCATTAGATTTATGAAGGAAGTTCAAAATTATAGGAACATACCTTTCAGATTTGTCAACTCTTGGTGCACAAAAGATGGTTATAATGATACAATGAATTTGGTTATGCATGTTACTGCTTTTTCTAACATTCAGGGGTCAAAGATTTTCAAGTTTCAACAATTCCTCAAATTAAGTAAATTTTATTTGAAGCATTGGAACTACAACAGTTTTAAAGATGGTGACCTTCTTAATATGTTGGAAAGAAGATATAACGATATTCTAGATGAAATTGATAAACACCGTGAAGAAAGCAAACTATATGCCATTCTTAGTGTGGCTTATAACAATTGGAAAGAGCAAAGCATTATAGACATGTTGAATGCTAAACAGAAAACAAAAATTAATTGGCTTACATATGGTGATTCATGCACAAAATTTTTTCATTTTAAAATGTCTTTGCGAAAACACATAAATAATTGGAGTAATTTGTTCATGAGAAATGGAGATCCTGCTTACGACATGGATAGATTTGAAAGGGAAGCGATTCAGTATTTTAAAGAGATATATAATTCTGAATATCCTATGAATTTTTACTTCCCGCATATTAATTGTAGGTTTGTTGTGAATGACAGAGGTAGAAGACACCTAAGCTCTAATGTCACTATAGACGAAGTCCATAATGCAATTTTCTCCATCCCTGAAGACAAAAGTCCAGGTCCATATGGATTCACGTCAAAATTTTACAAGTTTCATTGGGACAGGCTTAACGAAGGTATTCTAGAGGTGGTCCAAGAAGTGTTCAAAACAGGAAAATTGGCAAAGGGTATAAATCATACTTTTTTAACTCTCACCCCGAAAAATGAAAACCCTAAAACAATATTTGATTATAGACCCATTGCCTACTGCAATATTATATAGAAAATCATTTCCAAAGTCATTTGCAACTGTATTAAACCATACCTTAAGCACTTAATGTCTGAAAACCAGTCAGCGTTTATATCGGGTAGGTACATTGCAGAAAATATTCTATTAGCTCATGAACAAATTAGATTCTTTAGTCGAAAAGGAAGCGGGAAAATTTGCATCAAAATTGACTTACAAAAAGCTTATTATATGATAAACAGAAATTTTATTTTCCACATGCTTGATATGATGGGCTTTCCTAGAAAGATTATAAAGATTATAAGGGCTTGTATTAAAATGCCTACCTTTTCTATCTTGGCCCAAGGCAGCCCAAAAGGCTTTATTTATAGCAACAGGGGTCTTAGACAAGGGGATCCCCTATCGCCGTATTTTTTTTGTGTAACAATGGAATATTTTTCTATCATGATGTTTAAAGCTGTGGAAGCGAATAACATACAACCTATCTACAAAGAGGAACCCAAAGTTACACATCTCATATATGCTGATGACTTGATGATATTTCGCAAATCCAAAAATAAGGGAGTGCAGACTATTAAGATGATTTTGGAAGATTTGAAAGAGTATGCAGGCCTCAAAATAAATAACTTGAGTTCTAAGATTTTTTTCAGCAGAGGGGTCAGCAATAACAACCTATTCAACATGTTTTAAATACGAAAGATGGAAAGCTGCTTGTCAAATACCCGGGTGTTCCACTATCATTTAATTACCTTCATTTTTCTGACTGTGGGGAACTGATTGAAAGAATTAGAAGGAAAATGGACGGATGAGATACAAGACTTCTATCTATGGCAGGTAAAATAGAACTAGTCAAAATTGTTATTACACCCATGGTGTTGTTTTGGATGCTTACATATCAAATTCCAGAAGCTACGATTAGCAAAATTAATAAATTGTTCGCTAATTTTATATGGTCTGGAAAAAAACATAAAATAGCATGGAACACTCTTTGTTCTCCTAAGGAGGAAGGAGGGGTTGGGTTGAGAAATTTCAAAGACATTAAAGTGGCTGTTGTGCTCAAATTACTTTGGCACTTTGTTAATGGTAAAAGCATGTGGAAAAATTGGATGGTTAATAGATACTGTTCGGGTAAATATTTTTGGGTGATGGTGATAGACAACAACGACTCGTGCACATGGAAAACAATTCTTAGACACAGAAGATTGAGCCTCAAATGTATTAACAGGTGTGTGGTTAATGGACAAAATACACTGCTCTGGTTTGACCCTCGAATTAACAACAATATTATGGTTAACATTCTTGGTTGGGACAGTCTTGACCTGTTTAGGGGTGATAATCTACATGTTAACAACATCATTGTTTATGTGGTTTTCAATCCAAATCTACTGTCGGCCATAAGAATTCTTTCAAGTCAAATTAGGGAAATAAACACACATTCAAATAAGGAGGAAGATTACTGTACATGTAATGGCATTCATAACGGTTTTTCTTTTCACTCAGCGTGGGACATTTCTAGAGAACATAAGCCTGAATTAGAATGGTGTAAGGTTATTTTGCACAAAATTAACAATCCCAAGATGTCTATATGTGCGTACAAAGCATATCTTAATCGACTTAGCACAAAAGATATAATGAATAGTTGGGGATATGAGATTGATCCTACTTGCATGTTATGTAATGAGGAACATGAAAGTAAAAACCACCTGTTTTTTCAATGCTCCTACTCATCATACCTTTGGACCAAATGTAGATTGAGATGTGAACTACCACCAACTGTTGACAGACCTTTTTTGTTGGAGCACGAGATTGAAGAATTGAAGGCTACTCTAATTTCTGTTGATTTCAGACAAGAAGCTGCTTTCTGCTGTTCGGTAGTTATGATCTATCATATCTAGATGAGAGAAACAACCGAGTTCATAATAATCAACACACAAATAAATTTATGAGATGGGATCTTCTTGAATTAGATGTTAAGTACTTACTGACAAGATCCAAGAAGAAGAGAAGAGCAAGTGAGGAGAGAAAGTGGAATATCGAATGCTTGGACACGGGCTAATCTCGCTAATTTTGCGAAGTATTCATCGATTTTCCCATTTTGGGAAAGTTGAGATCTGTCCTAGTAGATGAGAAGACGATGAAGTGGTTTGACAACTCTGTATCTAGTTCTACCATTGCCATGTGTCCTAGCTTGAAGTTTTCGCATCTGATTTTCTTTATTTTTGTTTTGTCGGAGTGGGCTTTAGCCTTTTGGGCGTTATATGTTTTGTCTTCCTTGTATAGCTTGTATAAATGGGTACAGACAACACGATAGATCTTGATGAGTTTGCCTTTGTACTATCTAATGTACATTTTTATTGATGAGTTGCCAATGAAGTACCGCACTCCTTTTTCCTGTCTAGATCTCACGCTGATTTCTTGCATAGACTTTTAACGAGATGGTTTACCCATTTTTAAAAAAAGAAAAAGAAATTGTTATTTTTGTGAACAGGGTATAATATACCTTAGAATACTTGCAGCCCAGCCCATTGGTCCAGACCAAATAAAAACCGAGCGCGACGGCATCAGAAATCATCAATTAATTAACGAAATAAAAATACTTTCTGGGACAAACGGAGATGGACTCTCATTTTTATTCATAGAAGATCGTGGACCTAAGTGGGAAGGTTTAAACTTTACCATATTTAATTTTGTGAAATCATCGCAGCTTTTATTTAATTTTTGATTTTTTTTTTTATCGACTAATTAATTGAGGAAGTTTGGTTATTATGTATCGCTTGGCTTAGAATTCGGTTTGAAGAGGAAAAAAAAAATCCCCAAAACTTGTCTTCGAATGAATGTATGTCGTGTACATTCTTAAGGTTACGAAGGATCAACCAATTAGGGCACAGAAGCAGCTGGCTGAACAGATATGAAATTCCGTCCCATTTCATTGATTTGATCGATTTTAAATCAACCTTCAATACACTGCATAATAATCTTGGTTTTGGATTGAGATATAGAAAAACAACGTTTTATAACTTCAAAAGATATTTTAAGGGACAAACGAAGTGAGAACTCATCTTGACTCATTGGAATATGGAGCAGCAGCAAGGAGCACAATAATTATTTTGTTTTTATCTATGTAATCTGAGTTCTTGACTAGCAATAAAGTATGTTCTTTTACGTATCTTCTTAACACGAATTGTTACCTTACAGATACTGTAGCAGCGTATGTTTCTCTGACAAAGACAGAAGAAATCAATGCTTATCAGATGCGTAATGAAAAGAAAGGTACTGTGAATGATCTTACATTATTGAAGTTTACTTATTTATCTTATGGTGACATCCATGCAACTCCTGGTAATCACATTCATAGACATAATCCCATTTTGCTATTAGTATTTCGTTTTCAGTTTTTTAAACAAGATACCGTAAGTAAACTTCTGAAAATGTGACACAAGACACTTTCGTTCTGACTGAGTAATCAACAAACAGTTTGTCTTGCTTACAATTTGATTTAGGAATTATAATGGGGTAGTTGGAATTTCGTTGCTTCGAACCCTTCATTGGTCCATGGGGTCCTTTCTCATGCTTGTCCTGTAGATACAGTTGAACTTAAGAATGGTCATGTTCATATGTTGCTTGAATATGTTATTTATAATTTAGAAAACTGATCAATGATGCACTGATTCTTTGTCTAAAACTTATATTACCTGACTGCAAAGTTACCAAAATCAATCTCAGGTCATCTGATTGATAATTACTATATATTACCTGAGTAGGGTAATATTAAACCATCTAAGGTGGCAATGCCTTAATACTATTCGGCTTACAACGTTTAGAATATGTTTCCTGCACTTGAATTGTTTGCAGTACATCACCCAAACATGTTTAGAGATATGGTATTATTAAACCATTTGTCAATGTATACAGGTATCATTACTAAATCAAATTTTCATTTTTTTTTTAAAACTTAATATATAAACATGAGCAGTCATACATCCTGATCAGGTAGGGGCCAGTTTACCAAGCACCCACTTATCCCCGGACCTAGTGTTTTTAAAAATTGGGCCACTACCCTACATGCCTTGTTGATTCAGTGACGTGAGTTTTTATGAGCTAAGGAGAATGGAACAGATTTAATGGAGTTATGACCCAAAATGTATCCCACTGTCATTCCTACATAGATTCAAATTTCATATTTTGATCATATTTCGTCTTGAGATTTCAGTTCGCATACGATATCTTACACCAGATGATCTTTAGATACTTTGAGTGTGTGCCTCGGGGTTTAGATTACATATGTCGATTGTGTCAGGGTATTATTTCTCAAAATTCAAATTTTATAATGGTTTTTAACTAATAATTGTTACCAAGGAAAAAAGAAAAGTAAATATGATTTACACAGGAAGAGAGTTGGGGGATAGTAAGATAACTATTTTTCCAGAGGGAAGTGGTGGCTTGATTGGGAAAAAGATCTTCTCTTATATTCTTCTTAAAGAACAAGGTTACCTTTTTGTCTCGACCAACTCGGGTTTACGTCTTGGGATTTAAAATACACATCTGGATTACATAAGAGCATAATGTGTCATCGTTTTCTGAATCCAAAAAAATAAAATTTAAAGTAAAAATTGGTAACATAATGATTTACACAGAAAGAGAGTTGCGTGATAGTAAGAGCAAATTGATTTTTTATAGAGGAGAGTGGTAGCTGGATTGGAACAAGATTTTCTTTGATATACCGTTAAAAAAAGGTTTATCTTTATATCTAATCATTCATAAACTAAATTATTGCCCATTTTGCATTAATTGCTTAGAGAGAGAAATGCATGTTTGATGTTTAACCACTTCTCTAGTACATGAATAACAATATTGATGTTGGTTTGATTGATTTGATTGTCAACGAATGATTTCTTTTAATATGAACATCCAAGAAAAGCAGAGTCTGTTGTTGATGTAGTATCTAGGTCTATTATTGGTGTTCAATCGGATAAAATATGTTAAAAAAAAAAAGCAAAAAAGATTAGAGAGTTGATTTACGTGATAGAATTTTAGAGGCTGAACCTTATTTTTATGATAGAAAATTAATGATGATAAAACGTTGGTCGTTGGGAATGAAGCTTAATAAAGATCCGTTGCATACAAATTCCTTATGGATTAGGTTGCTCAAGTGGAGGTCTCAAGTCTGTTTGCCACTCCTAAGCAAATACCAATTTTATCGGATGATGACCAGCTGCTTAAGCAGGATGTAGAATATGAGTGATTTCCCCCAATCTGTTCGAATTGTCATAGTTTTGGACACTTAGAGCTAGGTTCAAAAGAAAAATGTTCCTCAAAGTTGTAATTCTAACTCTATGGACATAGAATCGGGTATGCAAACTACTAAAAGTGTCGGTAACGCCACACATTGTACTACTGGAGAGGTTTTACCTTGGAGTGATTATAGTAAAGAGCAAGAGCAGATCCTAATGCATAGATAGAAGATGCTATGCCTTTTACGGATACTGAAGATATGGACTTCATGGCAATGGAAGATGATGTAATAGACAAGAATGACAAAAATTTGTGTAATACAGCTATAAGACAATCTAGAACGAGGACGAAGGCGGCACATATAGTCAGAACTAAAGAGACCTCAACAGAAGTTCCAATAGATAAGACTCTGGAGTAACTGACAATTCAAAGTGGAATTCTATGATATATCGTATTAAGGAAAAGATGAAGAAAGCTAAGAACACTGCAAGAAAAATACCCTATTGCAACTAGCTATTTGCAATAGACGACAAATAACAGTTGCAATAAATGATATTTGGCAACAGACATATTCTAGCAGTTGCAATTGATGACAATTGGCAACTGGCATTTTTCTTTCTGTTGCGAAAAACATATTTTTAGCAACTGCGCTTCCTTTCCTATTGCAAAAACATATTTTTAGCAACTATGCTTCCATGACAGTTGCAACAAACATATTATTTGCAACTGTGCTTCCAAGCCAGTTGCGAATAAATATCTTTAGCAACTGTTTTTACCACTTGAAATAACTATATATTTTTACAACTGGTAAAGTCAGTTGCCAAAAACATACTAAAAATAAGTATCAATTTTTAATTATTAACCTGTAATAATTAATTTTAAACAGTTATTATTAAATGATTAACTACTAGTAATTATATAATAATTAAGATTAATATTTAATAATTATTAATTATTAATAAAATTTAAGTATTCTAAAGTGATATTTACAATTGATAATTATAATTTAATGATAATAAACAAATAATAATAATTAACATTTAAAAAATAATAAAATAAACAAATAATTTTTAAATAATAATAAACTAATACCAAAAAACTAATGGATAATAATTAATAATTAATTTGAAATGAATATGTTTAAATATTAAATAAATATTAAATATATAATAAATAAATAAATGGTAATTGATTATATGAATTATTTTATAATTTGTACTTGATAGAGGTATTTTTATGAATTAATTAATAGTTTCTGGTCATCATTAATAATTATTTTTATATTTCTAATATTATATTTAATTATTAATGATTAATAAATTGTGTTTTTTTACAACTGGTAAAGCCAATTGCCAGAAAAAGACTTTTAAATATTTTTATTTTTCCCATCTTTGGTAAGCGTAATTATTATAAAATACAAAAGTACGAAGTAATAGGTAACATTTTGTTATAATTTGATAAGTATTAAGTAATAATAATTAATTGAAATGAATTAATACTTTAATGACTTATCATGGTTAATTATTAATAGTGTGTAAATTATATTTAACAACTATTAACTACATTAATAATTAATAATTCTAATTAACAACAAATATTAAATAATTAATAAATATTCATCGTATGTTGTAACTAACAAGTAATATTCAATTATAATTAAGATGTAAAACTACAAATAATTAAACGTTATTAAATTTGGTAATTAATATTAGTATGTATTTCTATTACTTAGTATTTTAATATAATTGATACTTCATGTTTCTTATTCAAAGTTAGGAAAATGTCAAAACCTACATTCTACAACCTGCGTTTCAAGGATACGAACCATTCACAGCCTGCTTTTAACGAGTGTTTTAACAAATATGTTACGCATAGGTTATAAGTAAAAAAATGGCGGCATCCTGAAATTTCAGATCCCGCTTTGATTTAAGTTTCACCGCCTACCTCTTCGTCGTTAAACCTAAATCCAAAACCTCGTTAAATCCAAATCCCTAAAACCATTCATCTCAATTAACCAGTTACCTCTTTGCCGTTCATCTCCGTACTCCGCCTTCGCCCTTTCCTTCTCCACTTATCCTTCCGTCGCCGCCTAATCGCTTCCGCATCTAGGAACCCTCAGAACCTGAAATCCAGACCTAAAACCCTAAATCCAAATACGAACAAAACCACAAATCAAGATACCACCTTAATGCTTGTGAATCAGTCTGCGAGTTCTCGTCAGTCTTCTTAACTCCGCTTACCTCTTCTTGATGCTTGAAATTGAGGTATACACTTAGAATTTTTTTTTGTGATTTTTAGTGAAATATCCAATTTGATTTCAAATTTTCAACTTTTGATAATTATATTCTTACCTGGTGTGCTGAAGCTTTATCGAACTGCACGTTGAATTATTTGCTGATGTTAAGCCAAGTGTTGGTTTTTTATTTTGAATTGTTTTAGCAGATGTTCGAACTATAAATAGCAAGTGTTTCATTTCCTACTAGATTATGTTGCTGCTTCTGCTTTCTTCTTCTTCTATTGTATAGTAGTTTGAACAAATTACTGTAAAGATTTCGATTCTTAAGTGCTGGAACAGATTTTGTAGTTCTGTTCTTTCAATTATAAATCATGCCAACATATTTATGTTTTGTTTTTTCAATTATGCTTAGAGTAATTTGTTCTTTTCTTTTAGATTTCTATTATACTAACAGACTTAAATCATAGAATAATTTTACTATACAACAGTAATTGAAATTAAGTGCTAGATTATGTTGTTGCATCTGTTTTTTTATTACTTAGAGGAATTTGTTCTTTTAATTATAAATTATATTTAGAGTAATTTGTTCTAACACTTAAATCTGTCTAACACTTATAGTAATTGCTCCAGCACTTATTTCCAGCCTTTTATCCATGCCACTATTGCTTTATTCTAGCACGCACATACTCAAAACATTTGTTACTTTTATATGTGGTGGTGCTCATGGTGGAACAATATGGTCAAATGCCATAATGACATATAACTTTGGGCAAGGAAAAGCTAGTGATAAGTAATGGTGGTTGTTGGGAGAAATGTGTAGACTGAGTTGTTTCCAGTAGGCCACCAGGTAATTTTTATACAGTTAACATTGGGAGTAACATAGAGGCCATCGGGTAATTCTAACTTGTTGATAGCTCAATTTCAGGTTTTCACGTTTGATTTGTTTGTTATTTTGTTTGGGTTTGAGTTACGATTTAGTTGTGTTGAGAAGTTGGAACTTTTCCAGTGCAGTTTTTAATCTCTTCTCAAAGAACATGATGACCTCAATTGAAAATTTTCAGGTACATCCTCAGCAAAGTTCATTTGTAAACTACTGTATCATGGTCAGGTTATTCGAATAAATTTGCTGATATTTTATTACTTCCACTTTGCATGATTGTTTCTAGGCCATTTTCTACATCAGATATGAGTACCTAAGGAATTTTTTCTTTCCGTTTGATTTACTTGTAATTTTGTAAGATAATGAGGAATAGCGGTTGTTATTGTTTTTCTTGCACTGACTAACCTGTTATTTTCCTTTTGTATGGTTGAATATTCATGCTCATAGTATCCATTTGTTTTTTTTGTACAATGTTGTGATTGGTACTTGCTTGCAACTGCTGCTTCTCAAATGCATATAGAAAAATTAACTGTTGTTCACTTTATGAAGGAGTTCACCTCCCAAGCTTGCTAATGAATGAAATTAAATGCTTTTGAGTGTCTCATGGGTAATCATGTGTATATATGCAGGGACAAAAGGTTTTAAAGGACTTTGATATAGCAAAAGAAGCAAATGAAACCGGTAACAAGGTAAAAGTCATTTAATATCAGTGTGGATGGTACTTTGGAGATTCACTAATACTGGGCTAGGAAAGACAGATTCTCCGTTCCAGAAAAATGTGTATACGGACCTTTGGTTTCTGTTTTTTTTTTTTTTTTTTGCATAGCAAGCGGGGTTAAATGACCCCTACCATATTTATTATACACCAAAACAATTACAGAGAAAAAGTTAACTAATACAATTTGTAATAGAAAGGACCAACACATGTTTAGGAGTAGCAATTCCATTAAACACCCTGCTGTTCCTCTCTCTCCACAAAAAATAAATAGTCTTTTTTAACAATTTCAAAAGCAAAAAACCGTTAATACTCTTCCATCGCGTAGCTTTAAAAATAATAAACCATTCTTTTGAAGAAACCAACGCTGGAACATGCAAACCAAAGTAGCAAAGCACATGCTTCCAAATAAAGTGGCAGAATTCACGTTCAAAGTATAAGTGAGGGACTGTTTCAGACCACACACCACAAAAAAGGCAAGCATCTTCATCAATTATTCCAAAATCCTTCATCTTTTTCCTTGTATGAATTGCATTATTCAGTACTCTCCACAAATATAGATTTTCCTTTGGGATTGAGCTACCCAACCAAATTCTAGAATGCCACGGAAAAGGAGGTGTCGCCACGGATTGATTCAAAGCATTATACACTGACTTAATTGAATGACAATTATCATTCCATATAACATGACAGGTATCGGGTGGTAATGCAGCGGTACGTAAAAATTTCCAAACGTCATTAGTATTATGCGAACTGCTACGAGGAAGGTTGAGCGAGTAACCATTACAAATACTACCAAGAGTGGCTTCCTCATTAATGCCTGTTAAAACCCTACCATTGTAATCTATTAGATTAGCCAAAAGAATACTTTTTGCCGCCCACGGATCAAACCAGAAAGAGATATGGTGAATGAATCTAAGTCCACATTGCAACATTGGTAAAAATCTATCCCTATGCCTAAGAATATTCCTCCACATCCAGCTGCAATCATTAGGCACATCCATGATCCAGAAGTACTCTTCTTTGACTAGATAGATCTTGCACCAGTCCAACCAAAGATTGCCATTAACATTAAAGAGCTTGTCTACTCTAATAGACAGGGCAGACATATTCCACAATCGTAGGTTCAAGACTCCAAGACCACCATTTACTTGAGAAGAGCATACCCGTTTGAAATTAACAGGGACAAGCTTCTTAGAAAAAGGATTACCATGCCAAATAAAACGGTTCAATGCAGAATTTATCATGTCAATAACCTTACACGGAAGAACAAATATCCTCGCATAGTAAATACTCATCGCAAAAGCAACCGACTTAGATATGACTAGTCTACCAGCAATAGAGAATTTTGAGTTAGGCCAGCTAGATATTTTGGAAATAATATTTTCGACGAGAGGCAGACATTGTGAGGCTTTTAATCTGGATGACCAAAGCAGAACTCCAAGGTAAGATTCATCTTCGTTGAACAACGTAAGGCCAGTAAGAGTTAAAATGTGTTCTATCCATTGCTCAGAAACACCACCTAGTTTAATTTTAGATTTATTCCTATTAATAGTCAGGCCAGTTAGCAAGTTGAACTCATGTAGCACCTTCTGAATCCCGTCGATAGATTTTGTATTTGGCTTTGTAAAAAACAGCAGATCATCCGCAAAGAGGAGAGATGATAAGTTAATCTTCTTGCATTTTGGGTGGAAATCAATTTGCTTATTGATCATAGCCTTCGAAGTGAGAACTGGAAAAAATTCCATAATACAAACAAATAAATAAGGAGACACCAGATCCCCTTGTCTAAGGCCCTTTGTAGAAGTGAAATAACCAAAAGCAATACCATTTAAGCTGAGAGAATAGTGTATAGATGATATACATGTGTAAATCCAGCCAAGGAAAGGGATTGGAAAGTTCATTTTGAAAAGGATGTAAATTAATGAATCCCATCTAACAGTATCATAGGCTTTTTGGACGTCCAGCTTAAAAACACATCTAGAAGATATACTTTTCCTGTTGTAGCCTCTCAACAATTCTGTTGCCAATATAATATTATCAGATATATCTCTGTTCAAAATAAACGCGCTTTGTTTTGGGGAGATTATAGTGATTAAAACATTCTTCATCCTACCAGCAAGAATTTTAGAAATACACTTGTAAATAACATTACAGCGAGCTATCGGACGAAATTCTGACACAGAAGAAGGCTGATCTACCTTTGGAATTAACGCCAGCCTTGTCGCATTAATCCCAGACAACATTCTACTATGAAGGAAAAAGTTTTTCACTGCTTTAATAACATCATTACCTACCACCATCCAATTAGTTTTGAAAAAGTAGGCATTAAAGCCATCCGGGCCCGGGGAACTAGATGATTTCATTGAGAAAATGGCATTAACTATCTGGTCAGGACTGATTTCAATAATGAGACCAGTTTTCAATTCATCAGATAAAGAAGGAAAATTAATGTTCGAAAAGGAGTCTAAACATACAGGATTATCAAAAGAGTTACCAAGAGAAGATATAAAGTATTCCAGAAAAGCTTCCTGAATGGTATCTGAAGAGGTACAGGTCCTATCTTCTTTATCCTTTATGGAAGATATATTATTTGCCGCATGATGAATCTTCAGTGTCTTATGAAAGGTGGCAGTATTTTTATCCCCATAGAGATTCCATTTAATTTTCATTTTTTGCTTTGCCATATTCCCCTCTTCTGTAATAGCCTTCGCCAGATCTTTAGAAAGAACTTTTTCCTGAGCAGAAAGTTGATGCATCTGAGAGCCATCACTACATACCTGAATTTCATTTTGGATCTGAAATAATTTTTCCCTTATTGATTTTGATAGGCTAGTACCATCACCATAGTTGTGCTTTGCCCACGTCTTCAGGGCTGCTTTTAAAAGTTTAAGCCTTTCCTGTAACATAAACATAGGATTACCATGAACTTGTGTATTCCAACTATTAGTAACTATATTTAAAAATTCTGGGTGAGTAGTCCAGTTCTTAAAAAATGAAAATGAGGAGTGTTTTCTCATGGATCTCTTTCCCCAGTCAATTACCAATGGAGAATGGTCAAATAAAAGTGGGGGGAGGTTTAAAGGCACACAGGGTAGGCCAAGGCAAAATAGCTTCATAATTTTGGAAGGATCTGTCTAGCTTACAATACGTACAAATACCAGATCTAGATATGTTGTTCCAGATATAATTAGCACCAGTGGATGGAATTGGGATTAAGTTGGCATCATAGATTGCATTATTTAAGGGTCTGGTTTGTGTGAAGGTAAGAGGAGTCCCCCCCCCCCTTCCCCATTTTATCAGTAGAAAATTGCATACAATTCCAGTCTCCAAAACAAATCCAGGGAGCAGGAGAAGGCTGAAGGTTCGGTAAATGGTCCAGAAAAGGTTGTCTATTCGCTACACTGCTGTCAGCATAAATAACCGTAAGAAGAAAAAAGAAAAATTGGAAGGTAAGTGAGTGATTTCAGAGTGAATGGATTGTCTTTGGATAGAGACAGGAGTCAAAGAAAAAGTAGAGGGATTCCAGATGATTAAAAGTCTACGAAAAGGAGCTTGGGAGAGGTTGTGGATAGAGTTCCAAGTAGGATGAATGTTTCGAACAGCAGAATAAGTGGTAAGATGGTTTAGTTTAGTTTCAGCTACGGCCATCAAGTGAATGTTATGCGTAGAAATAAGATTAGCTATTTCTAGCTGTTTTGCCACGGGATTTGTACCCTTGATATTCCAGAAGGCAATTTTGTCAATCATTAAGAAATGATTGAAGAGGAAGCCCTCGTTTTTACACCGGACGAGGAAGCATTGAGAGATAGATGAGAAGGCATGGAGTGAACTGTTTGCTCAAAAGTGAACTCTATTGAATTATCAAAATCCAAAGGAGTATAGGAAGTTTTCTTTAGTTTGCCTCGACGTTTCTTAATAGTAGAAAGATTCCTAATGAGAAACTAAGGAGATTTGTTTGCTTTTGGAACACTTAAAGAAGATTTATGGATGTGAGGAATAGAAGGAGAGGTGGAAGCCAAATGGTTAATATCTCCAAAGATGTGATTAGGAAGGGATAAAGAGTTGTAAGGAGACATCAACAAAGGGGTCTTAGCAATAGGGGTAGACGACCATAGGATCAGGGCAGTAGGTAAAATAGGATCTAATACCGAGCTATTTGAATCCAACAGAGGATCAGAAGACAGGGGTGAGGACTGAATAGCATCAACATTAAGGACATTGAAAGGATTTCTGGAGAGGAAGTTATCCGGAGTACGCTGAGAGTTACGAGATGCAGGCATTCCAAAAGAAGCAGCAGATTCATTGACACCATGCATATCGACAATGCATGCTGCATCAGTGTTTACTTCATCATGTATTTGCACAGTTTCCATATTATCTACAATAATGACTTCATTCTCTTTCAAATTTCCTTCCATTTGATTTTCTCCATTAACTTGTCGAATCTGGCCAATTCCTACCTCTTTTCCAATTATGTTTTCCTTTGCAACTCTTTTATAAGTATGTTGTTTGGCCGTGCTCCTTTTCCTTTGAACGACAGTGAATCCTCTTTCTACTTCATGTTCTCCTGTTTCCATGTATTCTTCGTTACTTTTTCCATTTTGATATTCCTGATTTTTGTCCTCTAAATCTCCACTTTCTTCTTCCTTATCTTTCTCAAATTTATCACATTGATGCGTATCATGACCAAATATTTTACATATGGTACAAATCCTTGGTTTCCATGAATATTCTGCCACTACAAGAGGACATGTTTCATCACCCACCACCAAGAAATCTGGTAATTCTTTCTCTGGACTGACTTCAATTAAGCATTTTGCATATTCAAATCTCGCCATTTTTTCAGTATTTTCATCATAACACAACACTTTACCCACATGACAGGCAATCCAATTTATTCCTATTAAGGACCACAACATAATCGGAATTCGATAAAAATGGACCCAAATTGGAACAGACCTTACCGAAGCTTGCACCGAAGATAATGAAGGAGTCCAGTTAGCAACGATAAACATCTGCCCCCTGATGAACATTGGATCCCGCTTCAGAATCGTTAGCTTATCCTCCAAGTTGACGAACTTGAAGAAATAATTCTGCTTGTCGTAGAATATTTCATATCCTCCTTTTAATTTCCAAACCCTGTCCAGATGTTGTTTAACTGGCATATAATTAACATTGCCCGCTAGAAAAGATCCTACAAGACAATCATTCCATTTGATAGCACCAACTTCCATCACTTCCTTTGGTGGTGGAACAGCTTTACCAGAGTAATTAACATCAAAATGAACCAGAACGTAAACACCAGCATTTCTTGGTTTGGAGTAAAATAACGATGAAAATTTCACTGGGTTTAAGACTCGTTTGGGAATCGAAGAGGAAAGCCGAGGAGGGTTAGACGAAAGGGAAGGGAAAGGATGCGGAGGGGGCATGGATAGTTGGGATAGTGGAGGAGGGATCAGACATGGGTCAAGGTTGGTCAAAGGACAAGGAGGGAGAGGGTTCGGACAAGGTACAAACACGGTAGAAGGTATGGGAGGAACAACGTTGACAGAGAGAGAAAAGGTAGTTGATGTAGAAAGGTCGCCATGAGAAGACATTTGACAGAAAAAGAAAATTATACATGAATGGTTTCTGCTATTTCAGTCATACGTAAGTTGAATTAAAACATCATTCTTGTTTCCATGTTCTTTTTGTAATATTATAGTTAGAATGAAGTCGTAAGCCTAAATTTGTCACTCAACTATTGTAGATTACAATCCAGTTTTGGATTCAGATAAGTTATCAGTTGGAGCTATGATCTGGAATCACAGGTTCGGAGACCAACAGATCTAACGCAATGAATACTCAACGATGGAAACAGAGAAACAAACAAATTTGATCCAGCTTTCTTTTATTGTTTAAATCTGAGGAAATACTAGAGAGATATAGTTAGATAGTGATTTAATATTGAGGAGAAATCATATATTTGATCACTAAAAATGTGTTGTGTGAGAGAAGAAATTGTTATACATGAATGGTGCATGAAAATTGTAGAAACTTATATTGTAATTATTTGTACTATTAAAACTTTGTTAAAATAAATTTTTTATTTGTTTATTTCATTCTGTGATATACACTATTACTAAAACAAATACATTTAATATGTAATATCTATAAGTTGTAATACTATTTTATTTATTTATTTATAGATTTATGAATCTATTGCAACGGGCATATACTGTTGCAAAATGGTTTGTTGCAACAGCAAAAGTCTGTTACAAAAAAGTCTACCGCAATAGGAAATAACCGTTGCAAAAAGGGACCAACCTATTGCAACTCGGCTATACAGACGGGCCCTTGCCTGTTGCAATAGGTCTACTGCAACATATTTTGCCTGTTGCAAAAAGTGTTTTTTATTGTAGTGGAAGTTCAAAAAAAAGATAGTCACTAACTAATTTCGGTCCAGATATTTGCTCCGGATAGTAATGGTTCAATTTAAGTGAGGAAGGATTTTTATGGTATTGGGATATTTAGCATGACCTTATATTTGCACTAGTGTAGGTATTGACCGGTGATGGTTTTGAATTTTATATATGTAGTTTGTATTTTTTCCTCCAGTACGAGTGAGTTTTCAGTCGAGTTCTACATCACTTGTTTTGAAGTTTTACAACTACAGAGGTAAATCTATACGCGCTCGCACACACGCACACGTGCACTGACGGAACTATATTGGGGTCGGTGGGGGCCATGGCCCCCCCAACCTAACGTAGTTCAGCCATGTATCAGGGGAAAGCAAGAATAATTACCTTGCTTTCTTGAAACCGAGTACAGATTTTATGTTTCATGCAATGTAGTTCCAACGAACAACAGAGCACAGGTTTGCCCCTCCAAGTTTTTCGCCCCTACATTGCTGAATTCCGGTTTCCGCCTCTGCACGCATGCGCGCGCACACATGCATGCATACATACATACATATATAATAGTAGTAATAATAATAATAATAAAGTAGCAAGTTTATAAAAAAAATTGGTGCCTTGCCCCAAAAAGAAAAAGAAAAAAAATGGAGGGATACATTGATTTAATTTACGCTAGAGATGTTATTTTGAATAAGTACAAAAAATACTTGAAATGCATAAACCAAAATCCGTATGCAATGCATGAAGTTAAGGGTCACGTTCAACTGGAAATTTGAGTTTTATGTTTGAACATGTATTTCTAAAGACGTGAAAGATTAGGAGTGAACAAATTCTCAATTAGGAAAACGATTTTAAAATATAAAATAGAATATACTTTTTTTTTCTATGTTTTTGAAAATATATAAAATATCGTATCTGTTACCTTTCTCTTGTTTGCTGTAATTGTTACAATTTTGCGTTCGTTTATACTTTCTCGCATCCATTGAAATTACACAGTGAAAACGCAAAGCAAAAAACCCGTTTTCAAGCTAAATAGACCTCAAGATTTTGGATGGATATGCTACAGCCTGAGTCTATTGCTAGCATTGAAGCAAGCGTCGAGATAAATATTTTTCACAGATTTTTCCATGGTTCTCGTGGTCATTTTATCAAGATTTAATATCATAGGTATTCACTATGGTTTCTTGCCTTTTTTATATGACAAACGGATGGAGAACAGTAGAAGCCTGATAGGACTTTCTCATGGATATATTCATGGAAGGTAGTTGTAATAATTTTCTACGATTTTTATGTTATAACTACGGTGACATTTTGGGAAAGAGCTTTGCTAGAAAACCCGAAAAATGGTGTCAGGAATGTCAAGAAATTGCCGAAATTCAAGGGGGATAGTTTCATTTAATTCGGCCGTATTGTTTTTTGTAAAATTCCCTGCCAAAAAACCTCATCTTCTAGCATTTTCGTTTGGGAAAATGTCGATTTTACTAGTATACCGGTAATACCATTACCATATTGGACGTATATTACAGATTGGTATACCATGTCAGTATGATACTTGGATAATTTCATTGTTTCATGGTGAAAAGAAAAGGAAATGCTATCAGCATCATTTGAAATAAATTTCAGGCTATATCGGATCAGATGCTTTCTTTTTTCAAAAATGTGCTAGTAAGGATCAGTATACAATATTAAGGGATTATAAATTACCATTACCATCTATTTTGAAAAAAATTCCACCCAACCCAAGTTTTATCACTAAAGGCGGTAAATTTATAATTATGATCATCGTATCAATCATATTGATCTTATATGGACCTACTTCGAAGATAGTAATCAGTTGATCAATTTATATAATTTATTGCTTAATTTGAACCACTGAAACTCAAATGTTAACATATGTTAATTCCCACAGTTCGAAGCAAACCGATCATACTCTGGGGAAGCACAATTGAATTCAGAACATATGGATCATTAAATATTGATGAAGCCAAGTCTTGTCATGACTGGGCAGGACTTAGGTGAATTTCTTGCCTATTTTTGTGTGACTTTAAATAAGAAAGTACTATTAAATCAGTGTTAATTAAATATCTATCAATTTATGTGAGTTAAAAGCATGTCAGTCAGTATACAGTACTATGTTATGTATGTTTGATTCTTTTTCTCAGTCACCTTGATAAATACTCCTATAATAATTTTGATGACGACTTGGAATGTTATTGGTAAAGACAAAAAGATTTGAATAAATATTTTTTGCATGCATGCAGTCAGAGGAGACAACATACACAGAGTACATATTGAGTGTAAGAAGCTACCAAGTATTAAATGGATAATTACATTTACATTGTTCAATGCGGTGATGAATTAATGATGGACATGTCACATCACTTTCCTGGTACTACTATTTTTTAATAACAAAGCATATCAGAAGATCAATGCTACCTTTACAGTACGAAAATTTCACCTTCTACACACTTTTTGTTTAGAGTGCGAGGATTATGATTTGTTAACCAATATTGCTACCAATGAAGCTTTAATGAGTAATTTGATATTCATGCCATTTTTAAGAGATTGAGAGAGTATTAATTAATTGCCTTCAAAATGGATGGAGTAAGGTCGTTTGGAGCTTAACAACTCTAGTTCCACTTCTTTCATCATGCATCTTCCATATTTTAGTCTATGCGTGAGCATTATTCGGTTAAACCAAATAAACCAACCAAACCAGTTTATTTTGGTCGGTTTGGTTCGGTTTTGAAATTAAATCGGATTGTAATCGGCCCAGAAATATATTTAGTTCGGTTATCGATTTAACCAAATTAACCAAACTTCTACTATATTTTCAAAATTATCAATATTAATAACAAATATTTTAGATTAGTTTAGTTATTTAAGTAAATTTTAATCATCACCTATGTGTAAAATTAATATTAAAAAGCATAAAAATTATAAATAATAATAATCTAATCATATATTTATAATTTATTTCAAATTATAGTGAATATCCCAAACACAAAGGTATAAAACATTTTTAGTTCGGTTTAATCGGATAACCAACCAAACCAACCAAACATAATTTGGTTGGTTTGGTTTGGTTTTCGTTTTTGTTAGTTTTAGTTTGGTTTGACAAATTTCATATCGGATAAACCAAACCAAGCAAACGCTCATCCCTATTTTAGTCTAAGTCAACTGCTACATGTGAGTCTAATTTTGCCCTTCATCTAAATATATATTGGGAAAAGAAAATAAAGACACCGTTTTCAAATTTCAACATGTCAATGAAGTACGTTAGCAGCCGAAAAGAATGCAAGTGTCATTTCACTTGCTTAATTTTAGAAAGATTTGAATGGGAGAAGCAAATGCAAATCTTTCCACAATGAGACGAACCTCAATTTCTTTTTTGTAAAACCGTGTCATGATTGATGACCAGACAGTTACTCTTCTTTGGTGTAACTAGCTAGCCACCCTTCTCTATATATGTTTTATTTTAAACTCTAAACCTTTTAGATTCTATTCTACTTACGTTTGTTGTTCGACCCTTTTACATTTCAATCCAGTGTACTTCCTTTTAAACAACTCTCATGGTTTCTTTCATTAAGTTTTCAGAAAAATAGTTTGTTGTGAAATGTGTAAGTTTGAAATTATGATAGTTAAGTATTCGAATATAGAAGAAAATTGTCTGAATGCCATAAGCTCTAAATAGCTGTTCATGAGGTAAATAATTGTTTTTTATGTGTTAAAACAAAATCCTGGCTTCACAGTCTAGCTTACTGAGGAATTAACTATGGGCTGGATAAGTCCGAGTACTGCTCGCAGTGAAAGACAACAAATTGAATAGACGAACATATATGAAGATTTGATGCAGTCTTCCATAAATTTAAGAACAATGTTTGGTTTACAAGTATCAATGAAAAATTGCTTTTATAGGCGAATTCTTGTTGCTGTTGACGTTTTTTCTCTGATAAAAAGGTGAGAGAAAAGGTTAAGGAGACATGATTTTCAGTTGAAATTTTGAAAAATAAAATTTAATGTGATGAAGCATTTTAAATTCAACTTTTGAAGATGAATTTAAACAAAAATTTGAAAATAAAACAAGAATTTCACATATAAGTGGATTTATTTATTGCCAAATCTGTTAGAACAATGAATGGAAGTACTTGTATACATTATACATATAACTGTCAAGTGCAACCCTACCCACCAATACTAACAGTGATCACATTTACACTTCAGTTAATATATGTCTTAGTATGTTTGGAAATATTTCATTTGCTTTTTATTTGTTCAATTAAGGACCATAAATATGACTGCTGGTCTGTAGAGCCACCCTTTTAAAGCAATTTGTATATATTAATCGGATGCACATTTTGATATAAGTTGTAATATAACCATACAAGGGCAGTACATAAATTTAAAGTTGAGTTATGAATATTGAATGATCCTAAATTTCTTTATAACTACTTTGCCTTTCATCTGGTGACCCACAATATTGTAGAATAGTGGTTGTAAGAATAAGTTCTTTGTAATGAATAGCTAGGATAACGACTTGTTCAATAGTCATTTTAGTAAAGTGCTTTCCCCCCTTTTTATTTTATTTTTAGGACTTTGTGTTCCTTAGAAGTGTTTCAAGCGGCTTCACAAGGATCTACAGTAGATAATAACTGAGTGATAAAATTTAAAATTACAAGCAAAAGATCAATCGTTGGAAGTTTAGTATAGCATAATTTTTTTACGATTTATCCTGACAAATAAAGACTAAGCTGGATTAAAAGCTAAAATACAGATACTGCATAAATTGGATGTGATTATATGAGAGAGGAGGAATATGGAGAGAAGTATATACTTTTCATCATGACCTAATTATTCATATTTTACCGTCTGCTTTACCAAATGTAAAAAACCTGGGACATATATTATCGTATATTTGATTGCTGACAAGATGAATAATGAACATTTGTTTAGGTTGCTCTATAATTTTTATGGAAATATATGGAAGATTCGTTTTTGTTTTCAACCGTGTGAATGAGAAGTAAACCTCAGAAGCTGCATGGTCTTTGATTGCAATTGATAAAGGGTTATATTTACATATGTAAATGTGTACAAATGAGATGTGATACTACCTAACAATTAAACTGTAGTGGTACTATGCTAACATATATGATCCATCTCTATCTTGCTATCTTCCTATTCAAAACTTAAATATGAACATGCATGTTTATATGATCCATCTCTTTCTCTCCATCTCCCTATTCATACTTAAAGAGCATCAACAGTTGGGAGAGAGAGAGAAAAGTCAAACATAATGCATACGTTAAACATATATGAAGATGGAGAAAATTGTTGGTATACGTATGTTTGAAGGAAGAAAACAGTGCTACTTTCTTCAACGCAAAAGTAACAATTAAAAGTAAGTTGAGAATAATTTTTTCCTTAACAACATTTGTTTGAATTGACTTAGTGTATACCTGTTTGTTATTGTTTTGCGATGGTAAAGGCTGAACTGATGTGGTGAAGCTGAGTACCACATGTACATTAAGCTTCACATTATCATTAAGAGTAGTAGAGAGTCTAGAGACGCTCTTCATAGAGGAGGATAAATGGAGTAGTAAAATTGCTGCAAGCATTATTGTGGATATGGTAAACTTAATATCATATTCTATAATTAAAATGAGATATTCTATAATATATTCAGTAAACAACACTTTTGATTCGAATGCATATTTCTTTTAGCGTGAGTTACTTTACACGATGTCACATACGACCGAGATGGCCTGTTTATGTTGCTTTTAGGGGATGCATGTTCTAATTTCTAACTAGTCGCTAGGTTAGGGTCAGTTGCAAAGTTTACCTCTTGATGCAATCTCCAATTGTGGGTTGAGAAAGTTGGAGGTTTTTCATATAAAATTATCCTAGATATTTTCCACTGCAGTGGAAAAGTCCTAGATATTCAAAATCCAACAATTATAGCCGAACATATTATTATCAACCTTCTGTGATTTAAGAAAGGGAACATATATTCAAAAAATGAGATTAAATCATGTCTTTGAGAGATAACTCTAATCCTACTCTCAACAGAGACTAATCTCACTCAAGATTGGCATGAATCAGTATAAAAATTGCTTAAAAAGCACAACTTTGGTTTTGGATTTATGCACTAACTTTTTTTTATATATAAGGCCATTACCAACAATCCGTTCTGTTCAGTGATTCTCTTTTATTGTTTCCAAGTAAACGAATAGACAGAAAAGCGAACTTGCCACGGTTTAAAAATAATTATATTTTTATAATGGCAAAGTCTTTGGTGCTATAAATTTATAACAGCAATGTCTTCGTCGTTATAAGACTTCGCCGTTTTAAATTTATAACGGCAAATACTTCGTCTTCATAAATATTTATCCATGTAAATGTAAATATAAATTATTCATCTACCATTATAAGTGTATGTACAAATTGAACGACAAAGTCTTTGCCATTACAATTTTATAACGACAAACACTTTGTCGTTATACGCCACCAACCTTTGTTCAGTGAACCAGCCACCGAACTGCTTCCATCTAGGACTGTAAATTTTGTACGAATGTCCGACGTCCGTTCGTTTCCGTGACCAAATACGTCGATCAAAGTTCTTCCAATTCTAATTTAGTACAAGAATTAAGACAATAAAATTTATACGATAAAACATCACATTCGGTCCGTATTTGTTTGAATTCCTTGTAATCCGATATATAGTTGAGAGAAAATCTAATAAAAATTATAAAATGTGATATAAATAGTCAAGTCCGACCGGATCCGTTTGTGTCCATGTCCGAAAATCATATGTTCGTCTCCGACCAATTTTATTTAGAATACGAATTAGTACAACAAAATTTATCCAAGGAAAAAAATTCGTTCGATCTATGTTCGGTCCGATTTTTTAGGATGGAAACTAAACAAAACTCTGTCTGGTCCGGTCTGATCGATTTACGCTACTACTTCCAACAAGTTACGAACTAGTCATGGAGTACTGAATAAGCCACACCTGAGTGCTACATGATTTGTTTAGTAGTGACTGAACAAAATGTTGTTGGTTGTGCTCTAAGATGGTCATTTTATTTCATTATTATATTTTGCAATCCTGCCCTCAAATAATCAATGTCCCTAGTGTCCATTTTATCCCAACCTTCTGTTTAATGGAATGATCATAACAGTATTTTGTCATGAATAGATGTAATTAACTAGGGGGACACAAAATAAAAAGGAGCAAAGTGTATTTATGTTTAGGTTATGTCTATCTACCAATCAGCAATGTTTATACTAGTAAACAAACTAATGGAAATGTGTATTTAGTCGTATAGTAGAAAGACAAATTCTAGGTGAACCTAAGGGGAAAGTTTGACCAAAATGTCATCACTTAACTATCTATCTTATATTATTTCTTGAATGGTTTTCAACCATCATGTAGAAAACCTACGTACCATGAAGCCTTACCACGTAATGCAATTACTAGTTATGCCTATGAAAGCTCATAAGTCAATCACACACTCGCGCTATGTGGTTATGTATGAATCTGTCGTATATGTCCTGTGATCTGAAACAATATTTTCATGGATTGAATATTGTCCATCGTGTTGAAAACATTAAAAAAATAAGCCAAAAAGTCAATCGAGCATATTTTTGTTCAATTAAATTTTATAAAATTTGACGGGCCTATGAATCAGTATTTTCATAAGTTCACTCAATTTGCCTAAGCGAAAATCTAACCTTATGAATCAGCAACGTTAATAGTAATAATTAATAAGTTAAACAGTACTAGTCCCTTTCCCTTCCGTTCTCCCACATTTTATACACTCATCTTTCCTTCTCTGTCTCTCTCTCCCCCCCTCTCGCTTATCACCCACATCCCTTTTGTCCCTCCTTCTCTCTCCTCTCATTTAGTAGTCTGTCTTCCCTCATCCTTTACTTTCTCTCTATATATATAACTACCACCCACAAAAGCATTATACTCCCAAGTAAAACTTTGGTCAAAACTATTTTCACAAAGAAAAGATAGAAGGAAAAAGAGGGGAGAAGAAAAAAAAAAAAAAAAAAAAAAAAATGCCACAAACACCTTCTACAAGATGGTGTCCAACACCAGAACAACTAATGATACTAGAAGAGATGTACAGAAGCGGAATCAGAACTCCAAACGCCTCACAAATTCAACACATAACCGCACACTTGTCATTGTATGGAAAAATTGAGGGCAAAAATGTGTTTTACTGGTTCCAGAACCATAAAGCAAGGGACAGGCAAAAGCTGAGGCGTAAAATTAGCCGGCATCATCAGTTGCTTGTTCATGGGCATGCCAACACTGGTAGTGCTGCTTCCCCAACTGCGCCGTTTCATAATCTGGAAGATCAAACTGCAGTTTGTCTTTCTCCCACTTCTTCTGGTGCTTCCACACCGCTTCACTTCCTCACTCATCAGGTCTGTTTTAATGGTTTGTATATTTAGCAAATTACTGGAATTCTGCATATTTTCTTACATGCCCTAGTTGAATAATTTAGGAACATAGATTGGGCTACAGTTTTAATGCATAGTTAATTTGTTTCATGTTTTTTATGAACATGCTATATCTAGGGTTTTCCAGGCTTCAGTGCTATATGCAAAATTTGTTCATATGTCAAGTCAATGCTACATTGCTGTTCATAGATTTTAGTTGTCACATGCACATTCTTCAAGCAATCTGTTCCAGTTAATTACCATCATGACATTCATAACTAATCTCCATGTATCTTCTATCTATCTGTATATTGAGTAATTAATAAGAAATATATCTTGTCTTTGTTCAAAAGTTGACTATATAATATTCGTATATTGATACAATGGGTTGCAGGGAAGGGCTTATGATCAAGGGCAAGTCCAAGGCTTGAATTTGCTTTCCAAACTGGAAACAAGTTATGATGGATCAATTCACCAAACAAATGCAAACACAAACACAAGCACTGGTTATAACTGGATGGCCATGATGATGGAATGCAACAAAGAACCGCTTAAAACACTTGATTTGTTTCCTACAAAAAGCAGTGGACTCAAAGATGAATGTGGCACTTCTATTTCCTCCTCTTGCTCTACTTCAACCAATTAAATTATCCTTCGATCATCTCTTTGATGTATTTCATGTAGAATTCTTAGTCTTATATACATCGATCCACTCTTATGTATTGTGAGATGTGCGTAGACTAAGAATTATGCAAAGAAATTATTAATTGAGAGATAAGTGTATCATGCATTGGTTTAATTACTCTATATATCCTGTGGTTTATTTTAGTATTAGTACATCATGCACTAGCTTGTATTAATTTGTACTGTAGAAGAAGAGGCTTCTTGATTTATGGAGTGTGTTGTAATAGTACTGTTGTTTTTATATGTTTGTGTGTACCTTATTCTGCAGTATTGTGTTGTCTATTATCCGATTGGAGTTAATTCTATTACATTTTCATGACTTATTTTGTTTACTTATAATAATGTGCGTGTACCCTATGTATCTTCTTTTTGTCTCTTTTATGCATGCAATTTGTTTCTAAAGCCTGCCATGAGAAAGGGTATCCCCATTTGTTTCTATGTGGCTACGTACAGGTTATAGTCAGTGTAACTTGACTATAGCTAGTATGTGCACTCTGTATCTCTATATTTGCTAGCTAGTCAATATATAATACATGTCCTTTCTTAGCAAAATTTATTGCTTGCATTCTATGTTTCTTGTTTTTTATTCATGCTTGTCGAATTGGTAGGAGCAAAAAGCAAGCTCCAAGGCCAGATAAGGATATTGGTAGACATATTATTTATTATTTATTGCTGAAAAATTATTAAGAATTAAGCACAGGGAATTATGAAAACAACAGAATAACAAGTTCATTTAAGGTGATGTAATGAACAATATTCGTGGTAGTACGCAGACTACAAAGTCCATTTTTATTTTTATGTTTGGAACAAATGAGAAGGCCAAAAGACCCAAAAGTAAAAAGCCAAAGCATTGGGTGAGGGTACAAAGGGTACAAGCCGAAACCAGATAACAAATATATCGAACCCTAGTCGCACTACGCACAACAGATTAACAAGCCTTGAAAATTGCAAGAGAAAAGAAAACGAAGATGATTCATTTTCCCTTCTTGCAATACAAGATAAATTATGCATTCTGACGGCCGTTGACGAATTTTCTAACGGTTACCGACGTGAAACGACGACCTTACACTTTCGACATTGCAAACAAGATAAAAGAGCAGCTGTAGTGTCTGGATAATGTAAGGTGATCATTTATGAGGGAAATAACTAAAATTGCACAGAACTTGATGAAAATATAAGTCCCACGTCGGGAAATGTTCAACTAAAATCCTGGATATATACTAAGAAGCTACAGTTTACATCAACCAATTGGTTTTATGAACAAACTATGTAGCTCTCTAAACTATAAAATGCCAACAGTGGTATCAGAGCCCAGGTCAACTAATCAACTAGTTCAACTAATACGTATGTGCTTAACCGCCATACGTGCGCCACTCCATCCAAAATAGCATGATCACATAGATGGCTCAAATACGCCACACGTGAAGGGGAGTGATGAAAATATAAGTCCCACGTCGGGAAATGTTCAACTAAAATCCTGGATATATACTAAGAAGCTACAGTTTACATCAACCAATTGGTTTTGTGAACAAACTATGTAGCTCTCTAAACTATAAAATGCCAACAGAACTTATCATATATTTCATATTGTTTGGAATACAAGTAGTAAAACATATTGATGTAAAACACGCGTGGCATTAAGTAGCTGAAATGAATCTTGAAAATCAGAGTAATAGATCCAAAACAACAAACCAAAATGTCATAGGGTTACACAAAAGAAATAACTTCAATAGAAACTGTCTCTAAAGCAAAATAATAAAAATATTACCGGGCCTCGTAGTATTGAACACCGAAAAGAGACAAAGCACATATAAATAATACGTGGATAGCCTCCTGCTCGTCACCAGATCAGCTACCCCTGCTCATTCCTAACCTACCTCTAGTCTGCTTATATGGGAGCACCAAGAGCAATAAGAAGCAAAACATAAAACTTTAGGTTAAACAAAGTCTGGTGTGAGCGATAAAATATCAAGTACAGGAAATAAGTGGAACATGTTAGGGAATGCGGAATGCGGATCTTGAACCCTTGAACTCTTGAACTCTTAATAACTCACGAGTCTTGAATCTCTTCTGAATCCTGAATCTCTTGAAACTTGAAAATTATACAGTCTTCGGTATTTAAGTCTTGTATACAAATCCTGCACCAAGAGCAATAAGAAGCAAAACATAAAACTTTAGGTTAAACAAAGTCTGGTGTGAGCGATAAAATATCAAGTACAGGAAATAAGTGGAACATGTTAGGGAATGCGGAATGCGGATCTTGAACCCTTGAACCCTTAATAACTCATGAGTCTTGAATCTCTTCTGAATCCTGAATCTCTTGAAACTCGAAAATTATACAGTCTTCGGTATTTAAGTCTTGCGCGTGCGCGCGCGCGCGCGCACACACACACACACACACACTCTAGATAGAAATGTTAGTATATATTTTATAATCAATTAATAATGATAATTGAAATAAGGTTGTTGTCATCAAAACTCAATTCTCCAAAAATATCCCCCTTTTTGATGATGACAACCTTGATTTATAAAATATTCATACATGTTCATTACATGTTGAAAATCATTGATCTGGTCCTTCTAATACTCCCCATGTCATCATGAATCCTACATACTCCCTCTTATACTAAGTCTAACTAATCCTTATTTTATAATTTCTCCCCCTTTGCCATCAACAAAAAGAAATTCTGAATATTTTATAAATCTATTCTAAAGTACTAATATATATAACTTCCCTTATATTCATGCCAATATTATAACCTTTATTCTATTTATAACTATTCTAATACTAACTCCAAAATCTATGAGAAACAAACATTGTATTAACAATCCAAACAATACAAACTAAATCAAATTACAACGTTTCACGAGAACACGAAATATTATGTATGTATTATAATGTATGTACGAATAAACGAGAAACTAAACGTCTAATGATTCTTCATAATTGGGGACTTATGAATTGGGAAATTGGGGGTAATGGAGACAAAATTCCCCATTTTGCTCAATTATGTTCCCTTCTTGATCGAAACAAACTTCGCCAACGCATATGACTTGATCGTTATCTTTCATGCCTTCATTTTGTGTCTCTTCTTATTCACCCTCTTCTATCATCTCTTCCTCTTCCACTACTGGATTATCATCTTCGATGACAAACGGAATTGTTTAATTATCCATAACAAACTTTGCAGATTTCTCATTATTTTTCCTTGTTTTATTTACTCTTGATTCATCCGAATTGGTAACACTTGGATTTCGACGAGCATTTAGAGTACGTTCTCCATTTTCTCTTCCAGTTTCATTACACGAGCGAGAGTAGAGCGTTGAAAAGGACCTTCGGATGGTCCGACGGACGATTCAGGATTAATTTGACTATTAAAATTAGTGGAAGCCATTGTTAAATTTAGTTTTGAGCTTTTCCAGAAATGAAATGAGAGAACGAAGAAGAAAAATCGAAATAGAAATTTAAATAGTTGTTTTAACTAACTTATGGTGGGAATTAATTTTTGAAATCTGGCAGTTATATGTCGACATATCAAAAAATGTATGTCGACATAAGGGTATTAAACAAATTATTTTTCTGATTTTTGCTCTACTTTATTATATATTAATATATTTAATTACTCTAATTCACTTAATGAACAAGTACCTAATTCTCTTCTAAATTTAGTGAATGTTGCTTCATTTAATGGTTTTGTTAATATATTTGCTACTTGTTTTTCTATTTCTATAAATTCGAGTGAGATTTCCTCTTTACTTATGTTATCTCTTAGAAAATGATGTCGTATATCTATATGTTTAGTTCTTGAATGATGAGTTGGATTTTTAAATATATTTATAGTGCTTGTATTATCGCAATATATTGGTGATTTATTTATATTTAGTCTTTTAAAGTTTGTTGCATATATACTACTTGTGAACAAGCTTAAAGCAACAGATATATATTCTACTTCAGTAGTTGACTAAGATACTGTATTTTTCTCTTTACTAAACCACGAAATTAGTGAATGTCCTAAGAAATGACATGTTCCACTATTGTTTTTACGATCGGATTTACATCCCGCATAATCAGGGTCACAATAAGAAATTAAATCAAACGAATCATCCTTAGGATAAAATAATCCAAAATCTGATGTACGTTTTACATATCTTAGAATACGTTTTACGACTTTTAGATGAGTTTCCTTAGATTGTGATTGATATCTTGCACAGAGACATATATTATGCATTATATTTGGTCTACTAGCGGTTATATATATTAATGATCCTATCATACCTCTATATAATTTTTGATTAACGTCTTTTGACGTCTTATCTTTACTTAAGGCTATATTAATTGCTATTGGAGTTGATCTCCCATTAGTTGTCATAAAATTATTATTAATTAAATATCTTGCATATTTTTCTTGATTAATAAATACTCCATTCTTTAATTGACGAATTTGTAAGCCTAAGAAGAATGTTAGCTCTCCCATATGACTCATCTCAAATTCTTGGGTCATAATATCTGAAAATTCTTTATTTATTTTATTATTTGTTGATCTGAGTTAAGATTATATCATCAACATATATTTTACTAATTGTATACCGTTATTATTTCTTTTAATAAAAAGTGTATCATCTATTTTACCTACTTCGCATTACAAGAAAATGTTGATTTTGCAGCGGCAAAATCCGCTGGTAATCTGTCGCTATTTCTGGTCTTGCGACGGATTTCCGAAGAATATGGGTAGTCGACAAATTTCAAGTCGGTAATCGAGTGTCAATTTTGCGACCGAAATTAACGTATGTTCTCCGACCTTTTTCCGTCATAAAAATAAATATAAAATTTAATTTCTAAATTAATTTACCAACGGATAAGTATTTTTCAAAAATTCATTATTTATACAAAAACATCGGTAAACCCTTGCTAATTAGCAAAGGATTAGCGACGGAAAATATTTTAGGTGTATATATATTCAATCAAACTATCTACTGGCAATCTGTCGCCAAACCCTTACAAATTAGCAAGGGAATAACAACAAATATTATTTTAAATGTATAAAAATAATAATTTGTAAACAAATTTTGCAAATGCATCAAGATGCATATAAGCAACAAGAATACATTAATATAAATTCAAAGGAATCATAATAAGTTCATAGAGAAGAAATCATAGTTTTATATTATTTTTTGTAAAATCATTACAACGGTATCAATAAAACAAATGATGCACTGTGTATGACAATCAAACAAAAAACAAACAGGTTTAGAAACCAGACATAAGTAGTATAAAACAACATGACGTTCTCGAAAATTATTATAAAAAAAGTTCTGGCATTGAAAACCTAAGAACCATATGACTTAACCTTGAAGTTTTAGCGACTATTGAGATTCATGACAATGGACGACGCAACAACACGAGGCTTTAAGAGGTCACTGTGTTCGTGAACAATTTCACCTATTGCAGGCCTTCTATCAGGATCTGCCTGCAAACACACTTCAGTTAATGCTACAGCTTTATAATACTCATCTCCTGGGAAGTTGCCTTCAAGTAATGGATCTGCCACATTTAGCAATGCTTGCAATATAAAATTAGTGTCACAAAAGAATATATATTTAATTACACAACTATGTTTCAGAAGATCAACAAGTATAAGGACAAGAATATGTGTAGCTTTCTTTTTTTTGTTCAAAATTTGGAATGTAATTTTCCTACAGTGTTTCTAGAACAGGAAACAAAAGTAGATTTAAACCATGAACTGTGTGTTCTAATTTTAAAGAACTCATGTTTTAGCTATCATTGATTTCCTATATCATAATCGACTTTGAACATTAATAGGTTGAAAAACATATAAATTTGATATCTTCTGATTTGCTTATTTCTATTACATGTCTATTTGATTTGTTTGTTTCACCTTTTTCCGCATGTTTTGTCCAATTTTTTACTTAAGTTATTGTACTAATTAATTTATTTTTCTCTTTTGTTATAAGAAACTATGCTTTCTTTTATTTGGAAAAATATTCCATTACCTAGGCTTATTTTCTGCAATGTCCAGACCATGCTTTAATGCATTTGGCTAAGTACAAAAAGTATTTACGGATCTGAAATCCAATAAATACATTATTCAGCTTAGTATGCACTATTAACTAAACTGTTACTTTGCAATATTACAATTGCGCTACATCTTAAAATTTTGGCAAGCAACAGAAGACGAAATAATTATCAATCAGAAATTATTGATTTGATATCTTAAATTTAATAGTTGCAAATAACATAGCACTCAAGTGTAAATAATTCTATCATTATTAACTCATAATCTACCTGCTTCAAGAATTATTTGTGTTAGATTAAACTAAAGTAAAAATAATCATAATCATACTTTGGGTAATATAGATGATACCAAAAATATTGCAAATACTGGGAAATGCATCGTATATTAAACTATCAATAAAGTATCATAAACACTCATATATTAACAAATCTTATCAAGCATAAATTCGAAGAGAGATCACCATGTACTTTTGTGATATCCAAAGGATTTAGAGCAAGCGCAATCTGTTTTTGTGCTTGATTATCATGCACTATCTTTGCATTTGACTAATGATATATTAGCACGTGAGTAGCGTGATCGATGAACTCACTTTTTGCAATGCCAATGACATAAGTATAATTCATTATAGTATACATGCACTTCAGACTCAGAAAGTGTGGCACGAAAACATGCATAAATTCTAAGAGATCACCATATTGTTTTGTGATATCCAAAGGATTTAGAGCAAGCTCAATCTGTGTTTGTGTTTGATCAACATATGTGTTTAAGTATCATCCACTGTCTTTGTATTTGACTAATGATGGTAGTGTGTTTAAAATAGTCTCATTGATGAATTCACTTTTTGCAGTGCCAATGACATAAATATAATTTGTTATAGTATACGTGCACTTTAGACTCAGGGAGTGTGTCACATAAATATAACTGGAAAATGGGTATATAGATAAGAACAACTACATATGACAGATAGCAGAAACATACATGTGCATAAGCATTTGACCCAAATTACTATCAGATAGTTTATTTATCATTATTCCATTTTCTTTTCTCACCTGAAAGACTTACAATCATGATGATATCATTCTTCTTATTTCCAAAACTTCAGTCCCCAACTTCATAAAAACTTTCTAGTCAAACTCAAAGCATTCCAAGTCTCAATATTACTCTTCTTATCCTAACTTTTTATTGTATCAAACACCTTATCTGCCTCGCCCATTTCACCGTAACAGACAAATACATGGAATATATTTGTATAAACATAATAACTTAACCTAATCCCTCATTTCTGGGTATCTTCAGTAACCCGCAAAATACCTATTAACCAGCCTGAATGTAAGTAAGGCTCTAACAAAATGCTTCCAAGTATTCCTGAATTTATTATCGCAACTCTTTAGTCATCGCAATAACAGCTTACTAGATAACCTAACTGCCTAAGATGTCTAATTTTAACCGTATAACAGAAGAAGGTTGCACAAATGAGCAGTAAAAAACACAAACCAATTATTTGAAATGGTAAATTTACAAATAGATAAGAATATTAGAAGTGCATTGTACCAGATTTTCAGCAATAACAATAGATAGTAATACTAATACTAAATTCTAAAGCATATACCGAATTTTGCTGAAGAATGAGAAAATAACAGAAAGTTACTTTGAATTAGTTAAAGAAGTAATAATACTCAAGTTTTGGAATAACTTAAGCGTCGTGACATCGTATATTTTCTTCTTTTTTTCGATTACAATGTCAATAAATCATGCAATATGTATGTCATATTAAATAATACTCATTTGTATGTATTAAACATGTTACCTGAAGCCGCCATCTGGGTCCAAAGTTGCCTTCAAATAGTTGTCCCCACTTAGAATAGGATCTGGTAGCACTTCTAGTCTAGAAACATTAGCTCTGCAACATTGTCATCACACCATACCAATATCAGCGTTTTACAATTAAGAAAGACATAAGAAGTTAAGAACTCACTAATGTGAGGAAAGACTTACTATAGATATTGATCCATGAACTTGAGTTTAAGGAGCACCCGTTTATAAGTCTGATGACAGTAATGACTTTGGCCTGAGTTCAGAAAATCTATGCATGGCACATGTGATGGATGTATTGATTTATTACATAATGAAAATACAAGGCGCATGAAAATTGAAACTTATCCCCAGTAAACTGAAAAATAGTAGCTGCTAAAACCATAGGCCACAAAAATTGAAACTTACAGTTTTCAGTTGCATTTACATTTTGTGTTTTGTACACAACTTGTCATAGGCCACATACCGTCTTCTAACAACTATCTATCATCATCCACCCAAATACACCTTCCCAGACTATCCATCTTCTTCAATACTACAAAACCACCCTCCGAAATTCAACAGACTTCCTTCTACAACCTGCACTAATCCTTCACTCAAACCAGCAAATGAACTCCAACAATTCTTTCCCTATTCCTGTTGCATTCAATACTGCTCCTCACAAACATGCATCACAAAATCCACCCATAGTTCACAACTACAGCGCACAAACCTCCTTGAACCTCCTTCATTTGACCAAAATCCAAAATACCCTCAATACTACCACTCAAACAAAACCAATCACCACACTTCACACAAAACCCATGAAGTAAATCAATCTGGATAGGGAAACCACGCTAGATCTGTACACTGATGAGTCGTCAGAGCCAAAGAAGGAGAGCAAGAATGCTGTGACACGATATAGATCTGAGGAGAACAAGCGCATGATTTGTGTGGAAAGCTCACAGCCTAAGATAGGCGTGGAGAAAACTAGGTTTTTTAAGAGTGTTGCGATGAAGATCAAGAGCAAAGCAGAGGGGGAAAAGGGAAGAGAATGGAGAGTCGACACACAAGAAAACCTCGCCCTCATTTCCGTAAAGCTGAATCTTCCAAATCGCTTCTACTTTTTTGGAATAGGGAGACAAATTGGATTTGGTGAGTGGTTTTCATGACATGAATTAAGGGTATGAATTAGGGTAAACAAGAAGTTGAAAATTAAGCGTATGAATTATGGAAAATGAAGAACTAAGATACTGAAATGATAAAAGAAATAGGTTCGATTTGGAATTGGGTTTAAGGAACAGATTTTAGTGAAATGCTAGATTATTAATCTACCGTCCACATTTTTGTAAAAGTGAACAATGGATTGCTAACTAATCACCGTTGGATTATATTAGTTAAACGATGAAGATTGTGTACGCATAGATAGTGTGGATTGCTAAGTATATCTTAGAAAAATAATATAAACAACTCTTGCATATGTGTTGGAATTGTGCTGCAAAATAGCTTCGATAAATACTCGTCGGTATTCTACTTGGATTTGCAGCGGAAAATAGCAGCAAAAATTTTCTATTGGTAATATATCGCAATTTGCAATGGCTTAGTGAGAGATGACAGAAGACGACGGTAATAAATAAAAGAAAAAATAGTTGAAAAAACAAAAAACTATCCCTTGCAGATCACATGAAAATCCGTCGTAAATTAGCGAGAGAAATTTCCGTTTCTAAATTTTTGACGCTAAATCAGTGTTTTCTCATAGCATCGAAGTTAGATTGTAATAAATAATTTCTTAATCTATCATACGAAGCTCTAGGAGCCTGTTTTAATCCATATAACGTTTTTTTAATTTATATACGTGGTTTGATAAGTTTTCGTCTTCAAAAAGAGGTGGTTGCTCTACGTATACGTCTTCTTTAACATATCCATTTAGAAAAGAACTTTTAACATCCATTTAATATAATTTGAAATTATTATGATTAACAAAGGCTCGTAATATCCTAATTGCTTCTAATCTTGCTACGGGGGAAAACGTTTCATCATAATATATTCCTTCTTTTTAAGTATGACCTTGTGCTATTAATCGTGTCTTGTTTCTTACAACCTCACCGTGTTCATTCATTTTATTTTCATAAACTATTTAGTTCCTATTATAGTTTTATCCTCTGATCTAGGAACAAGTTCCCATACATCATTCCAGGTAAACTGATTCAATTTCTCTTGCATGGCAAGGATCCATGAATCATCGGATGATGCTTTTTTTTGGATTCTTAGGTTCGATAGTAGAAATAAATGCTGAATTACTTATGTTATTTAATTGGTTCTGAGTCCTAACAACAGATTCAGTATCTCTAAAATATTTTCCACAGAGTGATCTCTTAGTAATCTAAATCGTTTATTTGGTTGATTAATTTCATTATTTGTTTCATCTATCTCATTTTCACTTTCATCTTCGTTATGGTTTGTGATATTTGTATAATTTTCATCAAAGGATACGTTTTAAAGTTTCTTCGATGGGATTAGTTCTTAAGTTTAAAACTCTATAGGCCTTACTTCTCTCTGAATACCCAATAAATATTCCTTTATCGGATTTCGAGACAAATTTATCTAAATTTTTTTAGTGTTAAGAATAAAACATTTACTTCCAAATATTTTAAAATAAGATACTTTTGGTTTCTTATTATACAAAAGTTCGTACGGTGTTTTATGAGTTAAGGGTCTTACAGAAATTCTGTTTAAAATATAACAAGCTGTTGCAACTGTCTTAACCCAAAAATTCATTGGTAATTTACTATCAGATAATATAGTTTTCGCACACTCTTGTATCGACCTATTTTTACGTTCAACTACTTCTTTTTGTTGAAGGGTTCTAGGGAAAGAAAAATTATCGGTTATTCCCTTTTTATTACAAAAATTTTCAAAATTTTCATTTTCGAATTCTCTATCATGGTCATTACGTATTATTTTGATTTTTAAGGATAATAAATCTTGAATTCTTTTAGCAAAGGTTTTAAATTGATCAAAAGCATTATTTTTATTTTTAAGAGACAAAGTCCAAGTAAATCTAGAAAAATCGTCTATTATTACGTAAACATATTTATTGTGATTTCATGATTGAATATGGACAAAATAGATCCATGTGAATTAATTCTAATGGTTTCGAGGTAGTAATTTCCACTTTTGATTTAAACAGACTTCTTTTTAATTTTCTGAATTGACAAGCATCGCATAAATTATTACTTTAAATTTCATTTTGGGTAATCCTCTAATTGAATCTAATTTTGATATCCTAGAGATTTGTTTAAAATTTATATGACCGAATCTCTTATGCCAGATCCAAGGGTCACTTGTATTCGCCATAAGACATAGATTATCGTTGGAGATTTTCATACTTACTATATAGATATTTTTCTTTCTATCTCCTTCGAATATTATTGTTGAATTCCTATCTTCTATAAAGCATTTATCTTTCTCAAAATTTATTTTATAGCCTTTATCGCAAAGTTGGCTTAAACTTAGTAGGTTGTGCTTTAAATTCTTAATTAATAAAACATCAGAAATAGTAGGAGTTTCAGAATTACTGACATTGTTGATGCTAACAATATATATTTTAGAGTTATCACCAAAGTTGACCATTCCCACCATCTTCGTATACTAAATTATTCAGTAATTCCGGATTTCCTATCATATGTCTCGAACAACCACTATCCAATATCCATTTGTCCTTTCTGATTTCTACCATTTATCCATCAGAATTTGAATTCTCAACAGCCATGTAACACACCACTTCGAAATTTGAATTTTCAACAGCCACGTAACCCATCTTTTCAGAACTTGAATTTCCAGTAGTCATGTAACACATCCTTTGTTGTAATGGACAACACCTCAGTAACTCACTTGAATTTTTAACATAATTGAATGCATACTCTTCAAACATTTATGCAATGCATGAATTGAAACTAGCATTATAAATCATTTAAAATTTTGTCATTTAATATTTTCAAAAATCAGATTATGAACATTTTGAAAACGTATGCTCCGATACCAATTGTTAGGGAATGAGGAATGCGAATCTTAAGGCAAGACTAACACTAGAGGAGGGTAAACAATGTTTATAAGGAATTTACGAAAATCTTAAACTTAAATGATCTACAATATGAATCACACACACCAGCGATAACCACAAACACAAAATCAAACGCAGAAACAGATAAATGTAAAATGCAGAAAAGGAAAGAACACACCGGATTTTATACTGGTTCGGATTACTCCTACGTCCAGTCCTACACAACACGGGATTGTGCAGTGTTTTATTATAATCAATATCCAAGTACAACCCCTTGATATTACGGCTACAAGGTTAACACTGCTCCAAACGCCCTTGATTCTACGGCTAAATGGTTAACACTGCCCCCTTTCCTTAATTTCAGGGCCACATGGAACATACATTTTCCCAAACACTTCCCAAATGATTACAACAACCCTATAACTCTTGTAACAGCCTGCATTTTACGTACCAGAAGATCGTAAAATATTTTTATTTTATTCTTTGAGGGTGGATCATTCTCATATTTTGATATGTTGCTTATGGGGATGTGAGAAATGTCCATATTTTTTACCAAATTTGTTTGTGACCATTTTGCCCCTTCAGTCTTGTACTGGGCATAACTTTTGACTCAGGTCGAACTAGGTGTTAAGACCTATGCCATTAGAAAGGAAATGATGATTGCCTTTCCGTAGAGTGGTTACATTAAAGATTTGTCTCAACGGTTTGGGAGGAATCGTTGTTTTAAGGTTTCATAGTTGGTTGTTCAGGTTTATAAAGCTATAATGGGCTGATTTGGAGAGGCCCATTAGTGGGCTAGTGGAAGGCTATAAATAGGGGGTGGAAGGTATGGGAAATAGTTTACTTTCCCCATTCTCTCATTTAGAAGAGCTAAGGGATCCTCCATTCTTTCATCCTTTCCACCATTAAAGCTTGGAGAATCGAAAATCTACACCATTTGAGGCTAGATCTACGCAAATCAAAGAGAGAGAGCATCGAATTGAAGAGTTTGGATTGAATTCTTCGCTGTTCGGAATCATATTTCATTGCTTTTAGCTTGTTTTGGAGAATTGGTGAGTGATATGCATCTCTCACATGGATTCAATCAAGTGTATGAGTGTTTGATCATGTTTTTCATCAAATTCAAGTGTTTTCTCATAGATCTACACTATGATAAGCTTGTTTTCATATGAATCACCATAGGATCTATTTTAGCAAGTTTAAACCGGTAATCCTTATGCTATTTCATATGTTTATGCAAGTTAGATCCACAATTTTGTTCATGTGTTCATTTATCATGGTTTTAGTGAAATTTGCATCATTTTAGTGAAAATTATCATATTTATGTTGTTAGCGATTTCATAACATGTTCATGATTTTATTTGGTGGTTTGGATGAGTAGATTTCATCGATATTGTCGATTAGTGGAGTTTTGGTCGAATTTCGAGTTGAAATGGTGATTGGGTGGATCGGATCGGGATCGGATGAGTCAGTTGTGGAGTGGCTTGGAGAAAAAGTCAGGAGATGTGATTGGTGGATGCTTCAGGGGGACCAATCAGTGGGTGCTCCAGGGGGATCGATCGGTGGGTTCCCCAAAGGGACCGATCAGTGGGTGCTCCAGGGGGACCGGTTGGTGGGTGCTCAGGAGATGTGATTGGTGGATGCTTCAGGGGGACCAATCGGTGGGTGCTCTAGTGGGATCGATCGGTGGGTTCTCCAAGGGAACCGATCAGTGGGTGCTCCATGGGGACCGATCAGTGGGTGCTCCAATAGGACCGGTCGGTGGGTGCTCCAGGCGGACCGGTCGGTGGGTGCTCCAGGGGGATCGATCGGTGGGTGCTCTTGGGGGATCGATCGGTGGGTGCTCCCGCGGGACTGATCGGTGGGTGCTCCAAGGGGACTGGTCGGTGGGTGCTTCAGGGGGACCGATCGGTGGGTGCTCTAGGGGGGCCAATCGGTGGGTGCTTCAGGGGGGTTGATTGGTTGGTGTTCTGTGGAAGTGTCGATCAGTCAGTGCTCCAAGAGGATGGGCCAGTCGCAAAAGGTTATTTATGAAGGAAAAAATTATTTTTCGGGTACGACCCAGATTTGAACAAAAGAGAGTGTTGTAATTTGGCTCAGTGATGGTGTGACTTCGAAGTAAATTTAAGTAGGAAGGTTAATTCGAAGTGTTGAAATGTGTTCGTTGATCGGTGTAGAACAGCGAATGAGGTGACCACTCAAAGGTCGTGAGTTGGTGGATAATGGTTACTTAAGAAGGTTGCTTCAGTTGAGAAAAGTCGTCAGGTTGGATGATTAGAGATGTGAAGGCCGAGGGATTATCATTGTCATAAGATCTAGCAGGCTCGAAGGAGGGGTACAATAGAGACATATAAAAGACCGGTTATAGGTCGAGTACCCCGGGTATCGTTGAAAGGCCTAGTTGTCAAGGTTGGACAAACATATGTATCGTTGAATGGCGTATGGGGTTTATGCTAGAATTGGGGTTACCATTAGCCCTTGACATGTGGCAAGGTTGGTCGTCATACGATTAACGATGGTTTTGAAGCAGGATTGGTGGTGATAGCCAAAGTCTGTCATGGTTAATTAGTTGCCTTATTTGTACCGTCTCACGTAAATTGTCCAACATCGAAGGAGATGTTCTTTGGGTGCTTGTCTAATATTAGTTTAGGCCTCTGGGGCTTGTGCTTGAGGGATGTTAAATTCGATTAGGATGGCTTATGTTAGATACATATAATCTGGATGCTATGAGTGATAGTGGTGTTTGTTCTAGTTTCCATGGGTGTATGGTTGAATGTTTGATGTAAGGGCTATCACTGTCCGATGTGGGGAAGGCAGGGTTGAGTTCTTCTCTGGTGTTTGGTAGTTTGGTTTGTTAATCTACCTATTCACATATACTTTATTGATGATGTTAGATATTTTATTGCTCACAAAGACTGTTTGTCTGACTCAAGGTTTTATGTTTCCCTCTTATTACCTTGGGTTATTGATCCCATTGTTGATGGGCAGACTAAGTGGCAGGTGACATGTGATAGCTTAGTAAGGACGATGTTGCAGTTCGGAGGCGAGCAGGAGGATGGCATACTATCTTTCCACTATATAGTATTTGGATTTTAATTGTTTTCTATTATTCTCTGAGTGCTGTAGTAAGGCAAAATTGTATAAACACTATTGTCGTAATTCAAGTCTATGGATATTACTTTCTAGTTGTTATGAAAGTTTCGTGTTTTCTGCTTCACTATTAATATCTGTTGTATATGTTCTATTATGTTTTATCCTTGCGCTGTGAGTTACGATAGGTTCCGCTTGTGTTTACCTACTTTGATGATCGTCCATAGCTGCCTAACACACCTTTCAGTGCACTTTTCCTCTTGTTTAGTGCAGGGGTTGTACGCGGTCGTCACACTTGGTATCAGAGCTCTGGTTAACGATTTTAACCAAAGTTCGAAGTCGTAATTACGTATGAAAGACGTATTAGTAGATTTCAGTTGAATGTATACTATATAGTGTATATAGTATAGTAGCGTTTGTACTTATTAAGCAGCTTTTCTTGCAAGTGGCTAATCATTCTAATTTGCAGATTTGGATTGAGTCGACGTACTTCAAGACATACTGATAGGGAGGAGGCTATGCCTGGAGGGGGTAATGGCGGTACGCCAGACTACCCAGCCATGTTTGAAGCCATGATGGTGGAATTCATGCAAAGAGTACCCGCTTCAGTGGCCGCCATGGTAGATGTAGTTGTTCGGTTGCCTAGGGTTGTGGATTTTGCGACATTGTGCAAAGATTATACATCCCTAGTAGAGAAACCATTAAGAGGAACTGAGCCAGCTGAAGAGGTTCAGAGGTGGATGGATTCTTGTGTTCATATTTTTGGAGACATGGGGTCGGATGGTGCAGCTAAGAGTAAGCTTGCATCAAGGCAACTGCAAGGCAGGGCCATGGAATGGTGGAATTCTATTACACTTGAGACTCCAGAGGAAGAGATTAAATGGGAGCAATTCCAAGCTAAGTTTGAAGCAAAGTTTATCCCCACTACTCAGAAGTCTGCTTTGTTCAAGAAGTTCATAGAGCTGAAATAGAATGGTCATTCTGTGCTTGATTATATTTCTGATTTCGAGGCCTTGTCCAAATATGCTTGTTCATACATTGACACACCCTATCAGAAAACGAGAAGTTTGTTATGGGTCTGGATACCTATATTGGAAGGCCGTTGGTGGATTATCTTGACGATTCATTTGAGAAGATTATGGAAAAAATTGTTCGCCATAAGAGCTTGTTTCCTAAGGATGTAAATGTTGTTACTGCAACCAAAGAAGTTCAGAAACCACAACAAAGTGGTAACAATAAGAAGAGGAAGCTGCAACAGCAGAAAGGAAAGGATGGCCAGAAGAAGCCTAAGAGTGAGGTGGTTTGCTTTAAATGCCAACAGAAGGGTCATTACTCGAATGAGCGCAAGAATCCCTAACCGAAAAGAAGTGCTTTAGATGCGGAAAACCTGGGCATGAGAAGAAAGATTGTCTAGAATCAGCTAAGGGCAAGTAGGTTGTGAAGGCATATGTAACACCCCATGTCCGTCAATGTCACTCTCAAAGGGAATGCATTAACTTTCATGGAGCATTATTATGTATAGAACAGAATATAACAAGACAGATACATATATTGGTACTTGGAAAATTTAAAACAACTTTTATTGCAGCAGAGAAATAGTTTGATTACAACAACTTCATAAACCAACAATAAAACCAAGCACACTTAATATCCGTCTTAACAAATTGTTTTCTGAGTACATAAAGTAAAAAAGCATAACCCCAACACAAGTAGCCATAAAAGAGATGAGCTGAACTTTACTTTCAGCAATCCAAACACTTCCAAAAGAGAGAGAAAGAGATCCAAAATCAAGCTCCACTAGTACTAGTCCCACCCTGAGAACCGGGGGGGGGGGAGGAAGAAAAGAGGCGAAAACAAGGGGGTCAGTGTAACGACCCGCATTCTACGCATTGCAGGATAGTAGAATATTTATTGCCTTCACATAAGAAGTCGTATGGTCATGTAACTTCGGGAGACGACTAATGGGGTCATTTCCCATGTTCATGATTTTTGCTGATTTTTAAATGACTATTTTGCCCATAGCTGATACTGTTTTGGCCATAACTTTTGATTGGAAAGGAATTTTGACCTGAAACCACTTCCATTGGCGTCGGATAATGGTTTGCCTTTCCGTGGGTGGTCACATTAGCCAAACGGACTCACCGTTTGGGAGATATGGCTGAAACAAGTTTCAGAAGGTGAAAAACTGCTTAATCGGGCCAAATGAGGTGATTAGTGAATGGGCCCATAACCCATTTCGGGATTAGGGTTATGGGGAGGCTGAAATGAGTTAGGTTTTCATTCCATTTCAGTTTTCCAACCACCACAAACCCTCTCTTCAACCTAACAATGGCCTCCAACATCTAAATACTTCTCTAATCACTTCTTAATCAAGTTTTGGCTTAAACTACATCAAATTAAGGAGAGAAAATACCAAAGCAAGGTTAGAGCTGCTGTGTTGCATTGGGAACAACACCAAACAGAGATTCATTTCATATTTGATATTTTATTTGTGGCCAAGGTGAGTGATTTGCATAGTTCCTCACTAATTATGGTTAATTAAGGGTAATTATTGATAATTAGTGAATTTATACATGTTAAAAATGAGGAAAAATATTGATAAATTTCGAAATATTGTTTTAGGCCTCTGTTAGAAGTTTGGGTTAATTTGGTTAAGTTTTGTTAATCCTATGATTAGTTTTGCCTAAACATGCTTAAGGGAAAATATGGGGTTTTGGCTACGTTTGATCCAATTTACATGCTTTGGTTGTTGTTTTGATGTTTATGGTCACTTCTATATGTTGCTATGACTGTATGATATGCTTTGTGATTGTTTAGAATAGTTAGAATGGTCGAAAACGTCGTTGAATGGCGTAAAACAGCTCGCTGGACAAAGTGCAGGAATTCGGATCGGATGGGGGATTGAGGGCCGGATCGGATCGCCCTATGGGGTCGTAGAGCCACATCACGAACCAAGCCATCCCCTCCAAACTGAACCGTATGTGTGAGGTCCACGAGCATCAACTGTGAACTGCCTCTCGTACCCGATCCGAACCACTCAAGAGAAGGAGTCCGACCTGAACCGCCTAGAAGCACGTGAAGAGATGGCCATGAAGGATCTAAAGTCGGAGCGCCCTATCCGGACCAAACCGCGTCTCCGAACCGACCCGAGAGGTCACTCGCGACCCGAACCGATGCACCATGGAGGAGCTTGAGGTACCCGATCCGATCCAGTGAAGAGTATTAATCACGAACCATGTTGATGACTGCGAGCTAAAGGCCGAGCCGAACCGATGGCTAGGAGGAGATCCGAACCGATCCGGAGATGAAGACCAAAACCCGAGATGCAAACGTAGTCCAATGGGAAGTTTGTACTCAGGATCCAGTTGGGAACCAACGAGTCGACTTCATGAGTTGGGCTTTACTGCGGGACGTGTGCTAAGGAGTTGTCGATGTCTATAACTTTGGATCACTATGTGTAGGGGGTACGTGAATGGATTCAGGGCCACAATGACCTAGGTATGACTAAAGAGCTATAGACCAATGAAGTGGGGTCATTTGTAAAGGTTTGGTCATGACTCCATGTGTTAAGCTTGGTAGTAGCAGTAGTTGTACAAGTTGAACTCCATCACTACTTCGATGGTTCTAGTGGTCGAAGCGGTAGATATCGTATGCTTTACGCACTGGGTAAGAGATGTGAGGATGGTTGCTATGTTTGATTTGTTTGCCATCATTATGATATGCACACCCCGACCCCCGTTATCTTTACACCATCTATTCAGTGGCACCTTAGAGTGTTGTACACTATGCGTTGAGTCAAAGATTTCAATGATTATTTTGATTAATGACTAGAAGAAGCTTCATGATCGACAAAAAGGAGAATCGATGACAAAAAGAAGAATTGATTTTTTTTCATAGGTTAGAAGTTGGTTATTTAGAGTTATAAATGTTAAAATCTATCCTCTAATAATCATACTTCTCATTGCTTTTAAAAATAATCATTGAAATCTTTGACTCAACATTCTCCCCCTTTTTGATTGATGACAATATTGCTTGATATTTCAATCTCCATTGTTATCTCCCCCTGTTTATATTCTCCCCCTGAATTATATAACTAAATCTCTGCAAGAAGGAATGTTAGTAACATTTTCACCCCCTTTTCCTCCCTGTCGACCGATCGCGAATAATTCTGTTTTTATATATACAAACGTCGGTTCACAATCAAATCTAATACACCATTTCGTTTTCAAATCCCTTTAAAATACCCATTCCTATCAGCCCTAATCTCTTCAATTTCAATTCAAATCATATTCCAATGGCTCCAAAACATAAGAAAACAAAAACATCTTCTTCTTCCTCACATCTCCAACCTATCGATTCACACATTAAACATTGGTTAATGGATCTTATTGCTGTGAAAATATGGAATAAAATGAAGGATTACACCATTCATCAAGGATCTTTCATAAAGTTCTCTGACTTCTTTCTCTATGATGTTAGAGATACAGCGAATAGAGCAGGTATCGATTCTCTCCTTAATTTTGATGACAACAACGCAGAAATTAATCATTTAATGATTAAGTTGTTCTACGCTAATCTCAACCTAAAGAAATTTAAACTGGACAACCCGTCCGATTGTTTATGGTCAGTAGTTTATGGACAACATGTTTTTATCTCCAAAGATAGAATGGGACAAGTTCTTCATTCTCCAAATAATAGTATTAAATTCTCTAGTGATTTCTGTCCTATTCATATTAGAGATAAAATTAGTCACTTGTTCATTGAAGATCATAAGTCAAGTACAAAAGGAATCAATTTAAGACCCCCGGCTAGAATTCTTCATCTCTGTATCACGCATTCCTTGTTGCCAAGGACTGGAAATTTCGATGCCGTTTATAGAGAAAATTTTAAGGCATTATACGCTATTTATGGAGATATCAGTGTTAATTGGGTTGAAATGATTTTTTGATGAGATTTCAATGGTAAACAAACTTTCCCGACCACACCTGTTTTACAACGAATATATTATGCGCCTCCTAGTGGATTGCGGAATTCCATCTCCCGACTCCAAAATTTCAAAATCTAAGTGTATTAATAAAAGCATCAAAGAAGAGAATGAAACTTCCCGAGCCATACTTAAACATTATTCCTTTTGAGCAATATGTACACCAAGGTCCTTCAAAGGTTTCTTCCTCACAAATTACTACGCAAAGACCGGAAGACATTAGAATTCCTCCACCTACTTCGTCAACAAAAGAATTTCAAGAGCAAATTGCAAGAAATAAATTTTTACTAGAAGCAAGACTTAAAAGAACCGATAATAAGCTTGATCGTTTGGACACAAAACTCGACAAGAGGTTTAATAAACTCAAGTCTTTCTTCGATATAATTTGGAAAGCAATTTCTTGTGCCTCATCCTCTACCACACTTGCTCAATATCCCGGAAAACGTCCAATGCCTCCTACATTTACATGGTCAACTTCGGAGGAGGGCACTAGTTCTGGAGCAAGTACCCAACATGGTCGTGGTCGTGGAACGTCACATATTGAAGAAGGTGGAAATGAGGAAGAGGAAGAACAAGATAGTGACGAGGAAGAAAGTGAAGAAGAAGAAGACACAGAAGGAGAAGAAGAAGAAACTGATTCGGACTGACCATCCGAGTGGTTCCTTCTATTTATATTTTGTACATAATTAGTGCTGTGTTTTAATTAAGTACGTATGCTACATAACTTAGCTTGGTATGTTTGGTCTAGTATGGTTTGTAATATGTGTTACAATCTATGTGTGATGTTCTATGTTTTAACTACATAATATTGTGATGTTACGACTATAATCTCATTCACTGTTGTGTACCCTTTTTGTCGATGACAAAGGGGGAGAAAATGTTACTAACATTCCTTCTTGCAGAGATTTAGTTATATAATTCAGGGGGAGCATATAAACAGGGGGAGATAGCAATGGAGATTGAAATATCAAGCAATATTGCCATCACTCAAAAAGGGGGAGAATGTTGAGTCAAAGATTTCAATGATTATTTTGATTAATGACAAGAAGAAGCTTCATGATCTACAAAAAGGAGAATCAATGACAAAAAGAAGAATTGATTTTTTTTCATAGGTTAGAAGTTGGTTATTTAGAGTTATAATTGTTAAAATCTATCCTCAAATAATCATACTTCTCATTGCTTTTAAAAATATTCATGAAAACTCTTTTCTGTAGCAAGTTGACAAAAACATGTCAACAGGTTGTTTTTAACTTGTCAACAGGATTTCAAATGAAACCTGTCTACCTGTAAAAATTGACCTGTCAACAGCTTTTTAAAGGTAACGGTCAAAAACCTGTCTACCTGCACATTTTACCTGTCAACAGCTTTTTGAATAACAAAGCATATTTTTGAAGAGTCATCTTCTTTTATGAAAGGTTGCATCCATTTCTCTTCATCAGGAATCATCTTTTTTGATTGCAACTTTTCACTAATGATTATAACTTTTCAATCACTATAAATACATCGTGATTCATTCATCCAAACCACTGAATTTCACTCTCTATTCTCTGATCTATTTTGCATTCTATTTTGCATTCAAAGAGCACTCAAAATCATTATATTATCGTTTGAATCTCTAAGCATATTTAATATACTTGTGTTTCAACGATAATCCACTTCCGAATCTTCGCAAACATCAATTTACATTTGAGGATAAGATTATAGGAAGGGTGTACTCAATTATTGACTAATTAGTGTTGAAGCAAGAACACATTCAAATGTCAAAATCTTGTAATTGTTCTGTGTGGGTAAGCTTGTAACCCGTGAAATCAAGTGGGTAAACTTGTAGCCCGTAAAATCAAGTGGGTAAGCTTGTAGCCTGTGAAATCAAGTGGGTAAGCTTGTGGCCCGTAAATCAAGTAGTGTTGTGAACCTGTTCCTCCGGGTGAAGAGAGGTTGTTGATTAGTGAAAATCCAGAGAGAGGTCTGGGACTGGACGTAGGACGGTGCTCTGAACCAGTATAAAAATCCCTAGTGTGATTTTTCCTTTTTACTGCATTTACTATATTTACTTATCTGCAAATAGTTATTACTTTATACTTGAATATTGTTTGTCATATTACACGATCCTTGTTTGTATTATACTCGGCAAGTACACACTTTCAGTATGCAGTGCTAACTCTTTAGTTGCAGGTCCAGGTTCAGATTTGGTTTAGTATACCTGTTATTTTTTTGTTTAGCTGCTTATCGCTCATACCAGACTTTTTGTCTGACCCAGAGTTTTATGTCTCTTCTTATTACTCTGGGTGCTCTCACGAGAAGACTAGAGACAGGTCAGGTGATATGCACGAGTAGCTGTACCGGAGACGAGCAGGAGGCCTCCACGTATGATATATATAGACATTCTACCTGTGTTGCTGCAGCCACTACTTTAGGAATTAGTGGTGTACCTTTCTTTCTTTTGTTTAGAGACAGTAATTTGGAAGGTTGTAATAAGCTGTATTTGGATTTCCGCTACTCTGATGATGATGATGATGATGTTGATGTTGGTTTTAGTTATCAGCTTATGCATTGTCTCGCCTGTTTTATGTCAAGTATATTATTATTATATTTTGTTCCATGCGCTGTGAGACATTCTACCAGTTTTCGATTAGTACATTCTCTTCTTTCCTTTCTTTGGCGACCATTCCGTGCTAGTCAGGCATGTGTACAACGCACTTTCAGAGGAAATGACGGCTGGTGCGGGGCGGGCTGTCACACTTGGTATCAGAGCTCTAGGTTGCGTAGTTAACCTAGGGAAGTCATCAGGGAGAGATAGTATACGTATATGAGAGCGTGTATTGTGATTATTTTGGTTTTCAAAAGCTATATATATATATATACTATTAGTATAGCTAAGGATGAAGTCGCACTGCACTAGCACCACTATGGAGATGGTTAATCGTTTTCTCTTTACAGATTGAACGATGAGCCGATACGCAAGAGGTGTTGTTAGAGGAGCCAATAATGGGAATGCTGCTAACATGAGGATAATGTTTACTGACCTCATGAGAGAGATGCTTAGAGATGTTCAGAGGGAAGCTCTCAATGCTGGTAATGGTGGTGGTCCAATAGTGCAGGGGCCTAGGGCCGATTTCGCCAAGCTGAACAAGGATTATACTAGTCTTGGTGGGAAGCCGTTCCACGGAACGGAGTCGGCCACGGATGTTCAGGATTGGTTGGATAGCTGCGAGCGTATCTTCGAAGACTTGGGTATCGAGGATGCGATGAAGAGGAGGCTAGCATCTCGTCGGCTGCAAGGACGGGCAATGAATTGGTGGAATGCTATAAAGGCAGCTACTCCCGAGGATCAGATTACTTGGGATCAGTTTAAGGCTCGCTTTAGCGATAAGTTTATTCCAGCTGCTCAGAAGTCAGTGTTGTTTAAGAAATTCTTGGAACTCAAGCAGAATGGTAGAGCTGTCTCGGAGTATATTGCTGAATTCGACACTTTGTCGAAATATGGGTTATCTATTACTGATACTGCCGAGAAGAAGAACGAGAAGTTCATAACTGGTTTGGATGGATACTTGGGGGAAAGGCTTATTAACCACATCGATGAGACGTTTGAATCGATTGTGGGGAAAGCTTTAAGATCAGAAAGTCTTTACCCTAATTCGAAGACTGAGGTTGCATCTGCAGAGGAGCCAAAGCCGCAAGCAAGTGGTGGAGGCAAGAGTGGTTCTCAGAATAAGAGAAAGCAAAATCAGACCAAGGATGGCCAGAAGAAAAAGAGTAAGCAAGACGTTGAGTGTTTCAGCTATGGTAAGAAGGGCTATTATGCTAGTAATTGTCGGGCCAAGCCAGCGGATAGGAAGTGCTTCAACTGCGGCAAGTGGGACATCACAAGGACAAGTGTCCGCAACCCCTAAAGAAAAGAAGATGTTGAAAACATATGCCCTTAATGTTATTCCTTCTTTGTCGAATGCCCCAACTGCGGCGGAGAAGGGAAAGAATGTCGTTATTCAAGGTATGCTTTCTATTTATGATGTTCCTGTTAGAGTTTTGTTTGATACCGGGGCTTCCAGTTCTTTCATATCTAGTGACCTGGTAGATAGGTTGGCATTGGTGCCCGAGATTGTCGATAGACCTTTAGTAGTGACGAACCCGATTGGTGGTTTAACTAACCTTAGCATGATTTGTCGTAATGTGGTCTTATCGAGTCATGGATGCATGTTTGTTTGTGATTGCTTTGTTTTGGGCTTCACTGGGTTTGGCATTATTTTGGGAGTCGATTGGATCCAAAGATACGGGGTGGTGGTAGACTATGAGGGCTTTTTGGTGACAGCTAGAGCGGATGATGGGCGGAGGGTAGTGTTTGGTGGTCTACCCGGTGATGGGGTAATGGCTAGTTTTCTAAATTCCCTCGACATCCCGCATAGTGAGTTGTCAGGTTTTCCCGTGGTTGGCCAGTATCCGGACATCTTCGAGGAAGTGACCGGGCTTCCACCACACCGAGAGATTGAGTTCCGTATTGATTTAATGAAAGATGCCAGACCTATAGTGATGCCACTTCGTCGTATGGCACCAAGGGAGCAGCGAGAGCTCGGGGTGCAAGTCAGCGATCTTTTGAAGAAGGGATTTATCAGAAGGAGTGTTTCTGAATGGGGAGCACCAGTTGTGTTTGCTACCAAGGCGGATGGTTCCCTTCGTTTTTTTGTAGACTATCGCGAGTTGAATAAAATGACGAGGAAGAATAAGTATCCTCTACCGCAGATATATGATTTTTTGATCAGTTGGGTGGCGCGAGATTATTCTCTCAATTGGATCTCGTAACAGGTTTTCATCAGCTTAGAGTGGAAGATGAGAGTAAAGCTAAAACGACATTTCGGACGCCGTCTGGATTTTATGAGTGGTTGGTCATGCCATTCGGGTTGACCAATGCCCCAGCATATTTTGTGGATCTTATGAATAGGGTATCCAGAGATCAGTTGAATAAGTTTGTTTTGTTGTTCGTGGATGATATTTTGGTCTATTCGAGGACAGAGGAAGAACACAAGGAACATTTAAGAATAGTGATGGAGGTGTTGAGAAAACACCAATTGAAAGCAAAGTTTTCTAGGTGTCACTTCTGGAGAAGGGAAGTGAGATTCTTGGGCCATGTTGTTTTAGAAAATGGTATCGCCGTGGACCTTGCGAAAGTGGATGCGGTACAAGATTAGTCTACGCCCAAAAATGCAACGGACATAAGAAGTTTCTTGGGGTTAGCTGGATATTATCGTAAGTTTATCCAAGACTTCTCCAAGATAGCAGCACCGCTGACTCAGTTAACCAAGAAGAATCAAGCTTTCGTCTGGGAAGAAAAGTGCGAGAATGCATTCAAGAGTCTAAAGGAAAAGTTGACATGTGCATCAGTGTTAGTCATTCCTAAGGGGAATGAAGAGATGACAGTATACACGGATGCATGTGGCATAGGGCTAGGTGCTGTATTAATGCAAGGAGGTAGGGTTGTAGATTATGCAAGTCGGCAACTGAAACTGCATGAGAAAAGATATCCTACCCATGACTTGGAATTAGCAGCGATCGTGTTCGCATTGAAGATGTGGAGACATTACCTATTAGGAGAAAGATTCGAGTTGTATACCGATCATAAATCGTTAAAGTATCTCTTCTCTCAGAAAGATCTAAATCTCCGACAGCAAAGATGGTTAGAATTCTTGGCTTCCTATGATTTCGATATCGCATACATACCAGGAAAGGGCAATGCGGTAGCTGATGCATTGAGTAGAAGACATGCCAGTTTAGGGGCTATGTTTCTTGAATGGAAGCAACTGGAGTACATCGCTGGGTATGATTTCAGACCAAAGTGCGAGTTGGATCCAGAAATGTTAGCAATTTTGACGATCAGACCCACTTTGATTGAGCGGATTGGTTCCAGTCAGAGGGATGATCCTAACCTATTGGAAATCATCTCAAAGTTATAGATGGTAATCGACGAAGAGATGAACAAGTATGGGCTTGATCGAGATGGATGGCTTAGAAAGAATGGAAGACCTGTTGTGCCTAATGTCAATGGATTGAGAAATGAAGTGCTTAGAGAATGTCATCACTCAAAACTGACTATACATCCCGGTGGTAACAAGATGTACTGAGACATGAAGAAGACTTACTACTGGTAAGGGATGAAAAGAGACATTGGGAAGTTTATATCCAAATGCATGAATTACCAGCTAGTTAAAGCTGAGCAAAAGAAGCCTAGTGGTTTGTTACAACCATTAGAAGTTCCAGAATGGAAATGGGAACAAATCTCAATGGATTTCATTGATGGGTTACCAAGGACTAGATCGGGCCATGATAGCATTTGGGTGATTGTGGACCGATTGACTAAGAGTGCAAGGTTTATACCCGTCAAGTCAAACAGGATGGCAGCTAAGTTAGCTGAACTATATGTAAAGTAGGTAGTGAGATTTCATGGAATACCCAAAGGCATTGTGAGCGATCGAGATCCGTTGTTCACTAGTGGATTTTGGAAAAGCTTGCAAGAGGCGTTAGGATCAGAATTTCATCTCAGTACTGCGTATCATCCTCAAACCGACGGACAGACAGAGAGGGTGAATCGAGTGTTAGAAGATCTCTTAAGAGCCTGTGTATTGGATTTCAGTGGATCATGGGATGACCATTTGCATCTAGTAGAGTTTGCATACAATAATAGTTATCAATCCAGTATTGGTATGGCTCCATTTGAAGCATTGTACGGGAGACCATGCAACTCACCGTCATGTTGGGTAGAAACTGGTGAGAAGTTTGTGCTTGGACCCGATGTGATAAGAGAAACTTCAGCTAAGATTAAGACTATCCAACAGCGAATGAAGACTGCCCAAGATAGGCAGAAGAGTTATGCTGATAGGAGGAGAAGAGAATTAAAGTTCTCCATTGGCGACTTGGTGTTTTTCAAGATTTCTCCGTTGAAAAGTGTGATACGATTTGGCCGGAGAGGCAAGTTAGCACCAAGATTTATTGGTCCATTCCCAGTTCTTGAGCAAATTGGGAATTTGGCATATAAAGCTGAATTACCAGAGAAGATGGCAGGAGTTCACAACGTATTTCATGTTTCCCAGTTAAGGAAGTTCATACACGACCCAGATGTGGCTGTTTCAGCTGATCAGTTGGATGATATCGAAGTTGAACCCGAGGCGGTTGGGAACCGCAAGCCTATGCGTATTGTTGGGAACGATACGAAGCAATTTCGAAGGAAAGTGGTGAATCTAGTCAAAGTTCAGTGGGGTGAGGATGAGAATGACTGTACTTGGGAGACAAAGGAGAGCATTAAGAAGACGTATCCAGAACTCTTCGCCTGGTAAAATTTTAACTTCGATTTAGTCTTTCCGCATGCTAGGATAGGCTTGTTTTGTTTGTTTTGCATGATTGATTGTTGTATATGGTTGGTAGGCATGCGGGATCCTTTGTATGTTTTGGGTTAAGGAATTTCAGGGACGAATTTCTTAAGGGGGGAAGAGTGTAACGACCTGCATTCTACGCATTGCAGGAACGTAGAATATTTATTTCTTTCACATAACAAGTCGTATGGTCATGTAACTTCGGGAGACGACTATTGGGGTCATTTCCCATGTTCATGATTTTTGTCGATTTTTAAATGACCGTTTTGCCCCTAGTTGATACTGTTTTGGCCATAACTTTTGATTGGAAAGGAATTTTGACCTGAAACCACTTCCACTGGCTCCGGATGATGGTTTACCTTTCCGGAAAGTGGTTACATTAGCCAAACGGATTCACCGTTTGGAAGATATGACTGAAACAAGTTTCAGAAGGTGAAAAACTGCTGAACCGGGCCAAATGAGATGATTAGTGAATGGGCTCATAATCCATTTCGAGATTAGGGTTATGGGGAGGCTGAATTGAGTTTGGTTTTAATTTCATTTCAGTTTTCTAGCCACCACAAACCCTCTCTACAACCTAACATTTGCCTCCAACATCTAAATACACCTCTAATCACTTCTTAATCAAGTTTTGGCTTAAACTACATCAAATTAAGGAGAGAAAACACCAAAGCAAGGTTAGAGCTGCTGTGTTGCATTGGGAACAACACCAAACAGAGATTCATTTCAGATTTGATATTTTATTTATGGCCAAGGTGGGTGATTTGCATAGTTCCTCACTAATTATGGTTAATTAAGGGTGATTAGTGACAATTAGCGAATTTATACATGTTAAAAATCTGGAAAAATATTGATAAATTTCGAAATATTGTTTTAGGCCTCTGTTAGGAGTTTGGGTTAATTTGGTTAAGTTTTGTTAATCCTATGATTAGTTTTTCCTAAACATGCTTAAGGGAAAATATGGGGTTTTGGCTATGTTTGATCCAATTTACATGCTTTGGTTGTTGTTTTGATGTTTATGATCACTTCTATATGTTGCTATGACTGTATGATATGCTTTGTGATTGTTTAGAATAGTTAGAATAGTCAAAAACGTCGTCGAATGGCGTAAAATAGCTCGCTGGACAAAGTGCAGGAATTCAGATCGGATGGGGGATTGAGGGTCGGATCGGATCGCCCTATGGGGTCGTAGAGCCACATCACGAATCAAGCCATCTCCTCCGAGCCGAACAATCTATGAGAGGTCCACGAGCATCAACTGTGAACTACCTCTCGTACCTGATCCGAACCACTCAAGAGAAGGAGTCCGACCCGAACCGCCTGGAAGCACGTGAAGAGATGGCCATGAAGTATCTAAAGTCGGAGCGCCCTATCCGGACCAAACCGCATCTCCGAACCGACCCGAGTGGTCACTCGCGACCCGAACCGGTGCACCATGGAGGAGCTTGAGGTACCCGATCCGATCCAGTGAAGAGTATTAATCATGAACCGTGTTGATGACTGCGAGCTGAAAGCTGAGCCGAACCGATGGCTAGGATGAGATCCGAACTGATCCGGAGATGAAGACCAAAACTCGAGATGCAAAGGTAGTCCAATGGGAAGTTTGTACTCAGGATCCACTTGGGAACCAACGAGTCGACTTCATGAGTTGGGCTTTGCTGCGGGACGTGTGCTAAGGAGTTGTCGATGTCTATAACTTTGGATCACTATGTGTAGGGGGTACGTGAACAGATTCAGGGCCACAGTGGCCTAGGTACGACTAAAGAGCTATAGACCAATGAAGTGGGGTCATTTGTAAAGATTTTGTCATGACTCCATGTGGTAAGCTTGGTAGTAGCAGTAGTTGTACAAATTGAACTCGGTCACTACTTCGATGGTTCTAGTGATCGAAGCGATAGATATCGTATGCTTTACGCACTGGGTAAGAGATGTGAGGATGGTTGCTATGTTTGATTTATTTGCCATCATTATGACATGCACACCTGCACCCCCATTACCTTTACACCATCTGTTCAGTGGCACCTTAGAGTGTTGTACGGTATGTAGTGCTAACTCTTTGGTTGCAGGTCCAGGTTCAGATATGGTTTAGTATACCTGTTATTGTTCTGTTTAGCTACTTATCGCTCATACCAGACTTTTTGTCTGACCCAGAGTTTTATGTCTCTTCTTATTACTCTGGGTGCTCTCACAAGCAAACTAGAGACAGGTCAGGTGGTATGCACGAGTAGCTGTACCGGAGACGAGCAGGAGGCCTCCACGTATGATATATATATATATATATATATATATATATATATATATATATATAGACATTCTCCCTGTGTTACTGCGGTCACTACTTTGGGCGTTAGTGGTGTACCTTTCTTTCTTTTGTTTAGAGATAGTAAGTTGGATGGTTGTAATAAGCTGTATTTGGATTTCCGCTACTCTGATGATGATGATGATGATGATGTTGATGTTGGTTTTAGTTATCAGCTTATGCACTGTCTCGCCTATTTTATGTCAAGTATATTATTATTATATTTTGTTCCATGCGCTGTGAGACATTCTACCGGTTTTCGATTAGCACATTCTCTTCTTTCCTTTCTTTGGCGACCGTTCCGTGCTAGTCGGGCATGTGTACAACGCACTTTCGGAGGAAATACCGGCTGGTGCGGGGCAGGCCGTCACAGTCAGACATAAAGTCTGGCGAGTATAATAACTTTAACAATATAATTATTAAAGTAATTAGGATAAGGCAAACTGGTAAAATAAGGAATGACTGTGAAATAAGTGGGCAAGGCAAAACAAACAGGAGGAATATTTTGGCGTTTATCACGCTCCTAATCACTATAGGATAATTACTATACCGCACCATTACCAGTCACCCTAAAAGTTGATCCCGCCTACAGAACTTAAAATGATAATGGTAGTTTCGTGTACCCCTAGTTGCCTTCATAGGTGTCGCCTGCCCCTATCTCCACTAGTTGTACCCACTACCCCCATGCGATCGGTTCCCTAACTCTTAGATACCCGTGCTGGTCCCACAGTGGGGTGTATCACTCCCCAAAGTGGCAACCCGATACCACTAAAGTTGTACGACCTATATCTACACGATGCAACAACGTCTTACCTACCAGCCCGGGCCCACGCACGCACATGACCTCGTTGGACTTACGTTGCCACCGCTAACCCCTTTTGACCTCTTACAATCAAACCCAGTAAGCGTGTCCCGTCCTCGATCTAACTCGAGCTCACAAAGATACTTAATGAGTTACTGGTTTGAAAAGGGTCCCCATGTTTGACACAAGCTTTCCACCTATGGTTGGTCCCCACTAGAACTTCCCACTTAACCCCTCCTTACTCATGTCTTCTTACATGTTTTCAACTTGATTAAGTGTTTCTAATCGTATTTCACATGCCACCCAAGCCACCCACTTAACCCCCCATGTCCCACCACATGTTTATCTGGTTAAGTGTTACTTAATTCATTAGAACCGTAACATTGTAAAGATCTCCCACATTAGACTACCGTTTGCGGTTGCTGGATTTGTCGGGCGGGTCCGGGCAGTCTTATACCGCAAACAAGCCTAACCTCGTGTCTTTACAATTGTTAAACATTTAATTTGTGTCTTTAACCTCTCACATTAGACTACCGTTTGTGGTTGCTGGATTTGCTGGGCGGGTCCGGGCAGTCTTATACCACAAACGAGTCTAACCTCGTGTCTTAGGCGGTTAATTATTACACATAATTATTTAACCCCAAAATGGATTAATATCCTTATTCAAATTTGTCAATAAATTCCAAATTAATTTATGTCCATAATTGTCACCTAAATTTTATCCATAATTTCATGTATATAAATTTATACCAATTAATGTCTCAAATTAATTATTTGCCTTGAAGGCCATTTTATGCCAATTCACAATTATGTATATTTAATATTTTCCCATTGTCCCCACACTATACGTACGTTTTAATATGACATATGTTAGACTCGCAAATAGTCTAACTTATAAAAAGAAAAGCAACATCACAACTTGCAAAACACATAAAATAGATCTAAGAATCATGACATAAGTTTGCATAGCCAATAACTTGCATAGGCAATGGATATACATAAATTTGCATAAACTATCATGGATCTAAATATGGATCTAAACATGTAATCATGAACTTGCATATATGGATATGGTTTTCCTATAACTTGCATATGAATTTCATTTAAACTAGCATATAATTCACATACAAAACTAGCATAGGCAATGGGTATATAGAACATAAATTTGCATAACTATATACTGCTATGGATCTAAATATAAATCTAAACACAAAGATGTGAACTTGCATATGGATCTAAACATGTAAATTAATGTCACATGTTTGCTTATAAACTAGCATGTGTATCTACATGATTCACATACGAACTTGTGTATAATCCACCTATAGACTTGCATAAGATTCATAAACTAGTATATGATTTAACATCCCAAACTTGCATAAGATTATATACATATGATTTAACATCCCAAACTTGCATAAGATGAATCAAGTTAAACATGTACAATTCAACATATGAAATAGATTCACAATAACAAAACTGTCAATGATAACATCACATGATTCAAAGTCATATTCTCATAATCCCAATTATAACTTATCACAATTAAATTAATTAATTTGTGAAAGAAATTATACTCACAAACAAAAGAATAGTCTTGTTTTTCTGGGATCTGTATTCTGAAACTGAATTGCTCGTCTTTGATGTAGACTAATTGTTATCCTAATTTAGATTAGATTTGATTTTGGTTCTTGCTTCTATCTTGTTTTTGAGTTGAGAGAGAACGGTGGCTACTCTAGGTTCTCCATTGACGGCGTGGCGGCCCTTGGTATGAATTAGTGTGATTTTAGGTTGAGAGTTAGGTTGCTTATATAGAATTTTAATTAATTTAGAGCCGTCAGATTAGCCTAGAAGCAATCAAGACCATCCAGTCAAGATAGAATAACATCTCATCCCTAATGACTCAGCAGTAAGTCAAAATATCGTCATCTTTCAGATCTACCGAGGGGAGGGGGGTCGACCCCCAGGTCGGCCCCCAGGTCGACCTATATGGGTAGGTCGACCCCCTGGTCGACCTGGCCCTAGAGCGGGAGAATTCCCACCCAGCCCGCTTCCCTGTTTGAAATTAGAATTTCAAATTTTCTGAACTTGAGCTGTTTTAAATTCTAAAACTTCGAAAGGTCATATCTTCTTCATACGGAGTCCAATTCACACAAACTCGGACTCCATCTCAAGAAGAATTCCGAGACGAACGCAATGTTGTAACCCATTTCCCTTAATTCTCACATTTGAAATTAATTATTCTTAAATTCGTTAATTTTTAATATTCAAAATCACGAGGTGTTACATTCTCCCCTCCTCAAAGGATTTCGCCCCCAAAATCTCCAAGTTAAGGAGAATGTATATCTTATCATCCATCTACTCAACCATCAAACATAGGCATCCATTGTCCTTACAGGATTTCTAATGCCGTATGAACATATGCAAAAAGTGTGTGTATATGTTCCTTTTCTAATGCAAAATCAGGCGGTCTACTGATTCAGTTGACCTCCATAATGAAAATCATGATAGTGCCATGCGTCCATTATGCATGCAAAAAAATTCTAATGATACATATTACTTCTACATGTGTGAGCAACCATTCATCCAAATGCAGCGTCCATATGATAGCACAACCATTATACATCCATAAATTTAGATATGCACACACAATTATATGCAATATGAAGGTGGTTGAGCCGATCTTGAAACACCCCACCTCCGTTAGGGTCACTCTCAAAGGGAATGCCCTAATTTTGGTGGAGGTTTATAAGTATAAGTCACAGATACACAAGACAAATATAAGTACACATATTTTTGAACAGCGGAAAGCAACAGCAACTTTTATTTCATCAAAATACGTGTTACACAAACCATGCCATAATTGTCTTACAATACTTCCAAAAACATTACATTTTCATAACTGTCTTGATTTCATAACTTAAAGAAGCATAAAAACATAAGTAAACTGCATAAGTCCCCATAATTGCTATCCAAAGCCATAGTCCAAAAGGAATGAAATCCAAGCAATACATTCTTTCTCTTCAAGCTGGATGTGAAAACTGGTCAAGCTGCGGTATTCCCTCCCTGTGGACCTGGGGGGGGGGGGAACGAAAGAAAAGAAGACGAAAGAAAAGTAGAGTCAGACATAAAGCCTGAGTAAGTCTAGGACTATTCAGTCTATGAATAAAGAAATGAGCATGATAAGTACAAACTGGAAATGGGAAAGCACTATAAGCTAAGTTAAGTTGTCCAGAGTCGAATATACTATCGTACCCCATATTAATCTCTGCACCCCTATAAACTAGTTCCCAACAGGCACCCCATAATCAGGGTGAAGTGATCCATTTCAAATGATTGGCTCCTACTCGTATAGTTACATGTGTCTTACGGCCCCCCGATGTTGTAGCTACCTATGTTGGTCCCACCATGGGGTGTATCAAGTCCCATGGTGGCGGCCTGACACAGTTCTAGAATACACAGGTATACTACTGGTGCCCAGTGCCTTATTTTTCTACGCCGGAGTGTGTGCACGCCCGCACCCCGTTAGAACCTACACTGCTGCACCACCGCCGTCGATTTGACCTCTTACAGTCAGCCCAGTAATCGTGCCCCACCCTGCCTAGTTCAGGGTATCATGATACACCTTGTAGGGTTACTGCTGAAAAGGGTCCCCCGCTACTAGGTTTTTCTATTTCTAGCCAACATGCTAAGTTGGTTAAGTGTTCTGTAAACCTAACCCCCAATCAGTTTGTATAGTTTAGCACGTTCAATTTTCGATTAAGTATAAATTCAATTTACTTAATCCTATCAATCCTGACTCAGCCTTAATTGTCTTATTAAAGCCTCGACCACTCACATTAGACAGTTATTGTTGTGGCTGCCTGTTGCCGGTTGGGTCCGGGCAGTCTTACGCCACAACTCGGTCTAACCTCGGGTCTTTATTGGGCTCCGTGTTTAACCACCCACATTGGATAGGTATTATTGTGACTACTGGACAGCCAGGCGGTTCCGGGCTGGTTTACGTCACAACTCAATCCAACCTCGGGTTAAACACATCGTATTTTCTAAGTTTACATATTTTGTCTCTTTTCTTTTTATATGTAAATATTTGCGGCCCATTATTCAAATTCATCTTTATTGGGTAAAATTAATTTATACCACTTAATTGTTTTCAAGGTCATTGGCATGCGTTAACATGCCAACACATATGTTTATACTTTTAACCCAACGTCACTACCCCCGTTTTATACGTTTGCTATAATATAACATATGCTGGGTTTAACATTTAAGCCCAACTTAGCCATGTGAAAAGGGGGAGGCTTAGAACATGGTGTTTATATATTCTAAGTAACATCAAAAAGGGAAGTGTGAACGCATGAACTTGCAACATAACGATCTAATTAACATAAATTAGGTACTTGTAAACTTGCATTGTAATAGCATATAATCTTGACATGAAACATACCTAACATGAATCATGGTTTTAATCTATTCATGTAAACTTGCATTTAAAAATGTGGATCTAACTTAATTATGTGTCATATATATTATCATATGGGTTAGATAACAACATAGGCCTAAAACATGTTTCAATTAGGCATAACACTAAACGTAATCTAGTCATGTTCATAGAATTAATACAAGTTCACAAAGATGCTTGCTTTTGTCACTAATACAAAAATGTGGTTTTTACACTTGAATCATGATGCCAATTCCAACATAAATTCATATAAACCATAATACTTGATTGGATCCAACTACACACTAAAAATGATCATAAAAATATACATAGATGGATCTAAAATCATGTTGGCATAATGGTGAATCCTATACTTGCATGAATCTCAAATAAACAACCACAAACATATAGTCGTTAACTTTCAACATGAATCATATACTTGCAAATATCCAATAGGTGTTGTAATAAACTACTACAAACATATAGCCGTTAACTTTCAACATGAATCATATACTTGCGAATATCCAATAGGTCTAACATCGTTATACCACAACATCCCAAATTGATTCATAATTAGAATCATAGCAACATACAATTATGAATTATTATCACCACAAATTAAGTACAATTCCATTTCTCATTTTACACAAATCAAAACCCAATTATTCATTCACATCGGAATTGCACTCTACTTACGACGTATGACGAGTCTTCAATTCAGGAATCTGAATTCTGAATTTGGAGATGCTATCCTTTGTTGTAGGCGTTGTTTTGATTTAATTGTTGTTGCTTTAAGCTTTTGAATCGACTCCTAATCGTCTCTCAATTTTGACGGCTACTCCTAGTCTCGCCTCAGCAGCATGACGGTCTCATTCTCATTTTTATTTGTATGAATTATGTAACGACCCGTAGTCTACGCATCATAGGATCGTAGAATATTTATTTCTTTCACATACAAAGTCCTATGGTCATGTAACTTTGGGAGACGACTATTGGGGTCATTTCCCATGTTCATGATTTTTCCCGATTTTTAAATGACCATTTTACCCCTAGTTGGCACTGTTTTGGCCATAACTTTTGATTGGAAAGGAATTTTGACCTGAAACCACTTCCATTGGCTTTGGATGATGGTTTCTCTTTCCGTAGAGTGGTCACATTAGCCAAACGGACTTACCGTTTGGGAGATATGGCTGAAACAAGTTTCAGACGGTGAAAAACAGCTTAATTGGGCTTAACCGGGTGATTAGCAGCTAGGCCCACAGGGGAATTTCGGGTTTAGAGGTATAGGAGGACTGATTAGGGTTAGGTTATCACTTTCATTTCAGTTTTGAGCCGCCACAAACCTCCTTGAGACCTTAGTAATGGCCTCCATCCTCTAAAATCACCCCAAAACACATTTTTAGCGAAGATTAAGCCTAAACTACATCAAAACAAGGCCAAATAGCAACAAAGCAAGGTTGGAGCTGCTGCTATACATAGGAATTCGACCTAAGCAGAGAGTATTTCAGATTTGGTGTTTCATTTGTGGCCAAGGTGAGTGATTTGCATAGTTTTTGCACTAATTACGGTAATTAAGGGGTAATTAGTGAAGATTAGCGAATTTATACGTAAATAAATTCTGGAAAAATTCTTAAAATTCTAAAATAATGTTTTAAGGCTCTGTTAGAAATTTGGGTTAATTTCGATGTGTTTTGCTAATCGTATGCATAAACATGATTAAGAGGGATTATAGGAAAATGTGAGGTTTTGGCCACTTTTGATCCATTTTGATTCATTTAAATTGTTGTTTGTTGCTTGTGGTTGCTGTTATATGTTGATATGACTCTTTGGTATGCTTTGTGGTTGATTCCAATAGTTAGATTGGTCGAAAACGCCGTCGAGAGGCGTATAAACAGTTGCTGGAAAGTTGCAGAAAACTGCAGGGTATCTAACCGGATCGGATCGGGTAGGGGATCGGATCGGACATATCCGAACCGGACCGGGGCGTGGTACTTTCTGGAGCATGACGTGAAGAGGCAACAAGGAAGGCCTGATTGGATCGGAGGGGCGTAGAGTGGGATCGGAAGGAACAAGGAGGACTGAAGTGGAAGAAAGAGGAGCATGGATACCATATTCCGAACCGAGAGCAATACCCGAACCGAACTGATGCTGGCGAGACGGAGATCGAGACATTCAAGCCATGGGGTATCCGAACCGAACCGCTTCAGAATCACCGAACCGAACCGCTTCAGAATCACCGAACCGAACCGCATGAGGGAGAAGGACCCGAACCCAGAGGATGGTGGCACTCCGAACCGAACTGGGGGAACGTATCCGACCCGAACCGAGCATGGGGAACTGGACGTGTACTTTTACTACTTCGTGATGACTCTTCTGAAGACCAACTCCAATTCGACCAAACCCGAGATGCAAAGGAAGTCCAAATGAGAAGTTAGAGCTCAAGATTTAGATGGGAATCAACGAGTTCGCTTCATGGTTGGGCTTTGCTGCGGGGTGCGTGCCAAGGGGTTATCGACGTCTATAGCTTTGGACCACTATGGTAGGAGGTACGAAGGCGGATTCAGGGCCATTATGGCATCGGTAGAACCAAGGGCTACGACCAATGAAGTGGGTCATTGAAATGTTTGGTCATGACTCCAAGTGTTTGGCTTGGTCATAGCAGGGTTTCTACAAGTCGGGATTCGTCGTTGCCTCAGTTTGTCTAGTGTTCCAAAGTGGTAGATATCGTATGCTTTACGCACTGAATGAGAGATGTGAGGATGGTTGCTATGGATGATTTGCTTGCTATCATTGTGACATGCACACCCCACCCCCGTATTCTTACACTATTTACTATGGCACCTTAGAGCATTGTACGGTATGTGGTACTAACTCTTTGGTTGCAGGTCCAGGTTCAGGTATGGTTTAGTATACCTGTTATTATTCCGTTTTGATGCTTATCGCTCATACCAGGCTTTATGTCTGACCCAGAGTTTTATGTCTCCTCTTATTACTCTGGGTGCTCACACGAGCAGACTAGAGACAGGTTAGCTGGTGATGCACGGGTAGATGATCCGGAGACGAGCAGGAGGCTTCCACGTAATATATATATAGTATTCTCCCTGTGTTGTTGAAGATCACTGCTCGGGCATTGTTGGTGTATCTTCTACTTCAGCTTTCTTTTGCTTAGAGACAGTAAATTTGGAAAATTGTAATAAGCTGTATTTGGATTTCCGCTGCTTTGATGATTGATGTTGATTTTAGTTATCAGCTTATGCACTGTCTCGCCTGTTTTATGTCAAGTATGTTACTATTATATTTTATTCCATGCGCTGTGAGACATTCTACAGGTTCCTTGATTAGTTCATTCCCTTCTTCCACTCTTTTGACGACCGTTCTGTGCTAGCTGGGCATGTGTACAGCGCACTCCCGGAGGAAATGCAGGCTGGTGCGGGACGGGCCGTCACACTTGGTATCAGAGCTCTAGGTTGCGTAGTTAACCTAGGGAAGCTATCAGGGAGAGATAATATACGTATACGAGAGAGCGTATTTGTGATTATTTTGGTTTTTAAAAGCTATATATATATACTATTAGTAGTATAAGAATGAAGTCGTACTGCACTAGCACCACTATGGAGTCGTTAATCGTTTCCTTTTTCAGATTGACGATGAGCCGATATACTAGAGGTGCTGGTAGAGGAGCCAATAATGGGAATGCTGCTGACATGAGGACGATGTTTACTGACCTCATGAGAGAGATGCTTAGAGATGTTCAGAGGGCAGTTCCCAATGGTGGAAATGGTGGTGATCCAATAGTGCAGGCGCCAAGAGTCGACTTCGCCAAGCTAAACAAGGATTATACTAGCCTTGGTGGGAAGCCGTTTCACGGAACGGAGTCGTCCACGGATGTACAGGATTGGTTGGATAGTTGCGAACGTATCTTCGAGGATTTGGGTATCGAGGATGCGATGAAGAGAAAGCTAGCGTCCCGTCAGCTGCAAGGGCGGGCAATGAATTGGTGGAATGCTATAAAAGCAGCTACTCCCGAAGACCAGATTACTTGGGAGCAGTTTAAGGCTCGCTTTAGCGAGAAGTTCATTCCAGCTGCTCAGAAGTCAATGCTGTTTAAGAAGTTCTTGGAGCTCAAGCAGAATGGCAGAGCTGTCTCGGAGTATATTGCTGAATTTGACACTTTGTCAAAATATGGGTTATCTCTTATTGATACTGCCGAGAAAAAGAATGAGAAATTCATAACTGGTTTGGATCAGTACTTGGGGGAAAAACTTATTAACCACATAGATGAGACATTTGAATCGATTGTGGGGAAAGCATTAAGATCAGAAAGTCTCTACCCTAAGTCGAAGACTGAGGTTGCATCTGCAGAAGAGCCAAAACCACAAGCAAGTGGTGGAGGCAAGGGTGGTTCCCAGAATAAAAGAAAGCAGAACCAAGCTAAGGATGGCCAGAAGAAAAAGAATAAGCAAGATGTTGAGTGCTTCAGCTGTGGTAAGAAGGGCCATTATGCTAGTAATTGTCGGGCCAAGCCAGCGGATAGGAAGTGCTTCAACTGTGGCCAAATGGGACATCACAAGGACAAGTGTCCACAGCCCCCTAAGGAAAAGCAAATGGTGAAAGCATACGCTCTTAATGCTATTCCTTCTTCGTCGAATGCCCCAACAGCGGCGGAGAAGGGAAAGAATGTCGTCATTCAAGGTATACTTTCTGTTTACGATGTTCCTGTTAGAGTTTTGTTTGATACCGGAGCTTCCAGTTCTTTCATATCTAGTGACCTGGTAGATAGGTTGGGATTGGAGCCCGAGATTGTCGATAGACCTTTAGTAGTGACGAACCCGATTGGTGGTTCTACTAGCCTTAGCATGATTTGTCGTAATGTGGTCTTATCGAGTCATGGATGCATGTTTGTTTGTGATTGCTTTGTTTTGGGCTTTACTGGGTTTGGCATTATTTTGGGAGTAGATTGGCTCCGAAGATACGGGGTGGTGGTAGACTGTGAGGGCTTTTTGGTGACAGCTAGAGCGGATGATGGGCGGAGGATAGTGTTTGGTGGTTTACCCAGTACGGGGATATTGGCTAGTTTTCTAAACTCCCTTGACATTCCGCATAGTGAGTTGTCAGGTTTGCCCGTGGTTGGCCAGTATCCGGATGTTTTCGAAGAAGTGACCGGACTTCCACCACACCGAGAGATTGAGTTCCGTATTGATTTGGTAAAAGATGCCAGACCTATAGTGATGCCACTTCGTCGTATGGCACCAAGAGAGCAGCGTGAGCTCGAGGTGCAAGTCAGCGATCTTTTGAAGAAGGGATTTATCAGAAGGAGTGTTTCTGAATGGGGAGCACCAGTTGTGTTTGCTACCAAGGCAGATGGTTCCCTTCGTTTGTGTGTAGACTACCGCGAGTTGAATAAAGTGACGAGGAAGAACAAGTATCCTCTACCGCGGATAGATGATTTGTTTGATCAGTTGAGTGGCGCGAGAGTATTTTCTCAGTTGGATCTCGCGACAGGTTTTCATCAGCTTAGAGTGGAAGCTGAGAGTATAGCTAAGACGGCATTTCGGACGCCGTCTGGGTTTTATGAGTGGTTGGTCATGCCATTCGGGCTGACCAATGCCCCAGCATATTTTGTGGATCTTATGAATAGGGTATTCAGAGATCAGTTGAATAAGTTTGTCCTTGTGTTCGTTGATGATATTTTGGTCTATTCGAAGACAGAGGAAGAACACAAGGAACATTTAAGGGTAGCAATGGAGGTGTTGAGAAAACACCAATTGAAAGCCAAGTTTTCTAAGTGTCACTTCTGGAAGAGGGAAGTGAGGTTCTTGGGCCATGTTGTATCAGAGAATGGTATTGCCGTGGACCCGGCAAAGGTGGCTACGGTACAGGATTGGCCTACGCCCAAGAATGCAACAGATGTAAGAAGTTTCTTGGGGTTAGCGGGATATTATCGTAAGTTTATCCAAGGTTTCTCCAAGATAGCAGCACCATTGACCCAGTTGACCAAGAAGAATCAAGCTTTTGTCTGGGATGAAAGGTGCGAGAATGCATTCAAAAGTCTAAAGGACAAGCTGACAAGCGCACCAGTGTTAGTCATTCCTAAAGGGGATGAAGAGATGACGGTATACACGGATGCCTGTGGTACCGGACTGGGTGCTGTATTGATGCAAGGCGGTAGGGTTGTAGCTTACGCAAGTCGGCAATTGAAACCGCACGAGAGAAGATACCCTACCCATGATTTAGAATTGGCAGCGATCGTGTTCGCGTTAAAGATGTGGAGACACTATCTCTTGGGAGAAAGATTTGAGCTGTTTACAGATCATAAGTCGTTAAAGTATCTCTTCTCTCAGAAAGATCTGAATCTCCGTCAGCAGAGATGGTTAGAGTTCTTAGCTTCCTATAATTTTGACATCGCATATACACCGGGAAAGGGCAATGCAGTGGCTGACGCATTGAGTAGAAGACATGCCAGCTTAGGGGCTATGTTCCTTGAATGGAAGCAACTGGAGTTTATCGCGGGGTTTGATTTCAGACCAAAGTGCGAATTGGATCCAGAAATGTTAGCAAGTTTGACGATCAGACCCACTTTGATTGAGCGGATCGGCTCTAGTCAGAGGGACGATCCTAACCTATTGGAAATCATCTCCAAGTTAGAGATGGGTATCGATGAGGAGATGAACAAGTTTGGGCTTGATCGAGATAGATGGCTTAGAAAGAATGGAAAGCTTGTTGTACCCAATGTCAATGGATTGAGAGATGAAGTGCTTAAAGAATGTCATCACTCAAAGTTGACTATACATCCCGGTGGTAATAAAATGTATAGAGACATGAAACATACTTACTACTGGGAAGGAATGAAAAGAGACGTTGGGAAGTTTATATCCAAATGCATGAATTGCCAGCTAGTTAAAGCCGAGCAAAAGAAGCCTAGTGGGTTGTTACAGCCATTAGAAATTCCCGAATGGAAATGGGAGCAAGTCTCGATGGATTTCATTGATGGTTTACCAAGGACTAGATCGGGACATGATAGCATTTGGGTGATTGTGGACCGATTAACCAAAAGTGCAAGATTTATACCAGTCAGATCGACCAGAACGGCAGCTAAGTTAGCAGAATTGTATATGAAGTGGGTAGTGAGATTCCATGGAGTACCTAAAAGCATTGTGAGCGACCGAGACCCGTTGTTCACTAGTGGGTTTTGGAAGAGCTTACAAGAGGCTCTAGGGTCAGAGTTACATCTCAGTACCGCATATCATCCTCAGACCGACGGTCAGACGGAGAGGGTGAACCGTATTTTGGAAGATCTCTTGAGAGCATGTATATTGGATTTTGGTGGATCATGGGATGACCATTTGCATCTAGTAGAGTTTGCATATAATAATAGCTACCAATCCAGTATCGGTATGGCTCCGTTTGAAGCTTTGTACGGAAGACCGTGCAACTCACCATCATGTTGGATAGAGACTGGCGAAAAGTTTATGCTTGGACCAGATGTGGTGAGGGAAACTTCAGATAAGATCAAGATCATTCAACAACGAATGAAGGCAGCCCAAGATAGGCAGAAAAGTTATGCTGATAAGAGAAGAAGAGACTTAAAATTCTCCGTTGGTGACTTGGTGTTTGTCAAGATTTCTCCGTTGAAGAGCGCAATACGATTTGGCAGGAGAGGCAAGTTAGCACCAAGATTTGTTGGTCCATTCCCTGTTCTTGAACTAGTCGGGAATTTGGCATATAGAATTGACTTACCAGAGAAGATGGCGGGAGTTCATAACGTATTTCATGTTTCCCAACTAAGGAAGTTCGTTCACGACTCAGATATGACTATTTCACCTGATCAGTTAGAGGACTTCGAAGTAGAAACCGAGGCGGTTGGGAACCGCAAGCCGGCCCGTATTGTCGAGTACGACATGAAGCAACTTCGAAGGAAGGCGGTGAAGCTAGTCAAGGTACAGTGGAGCGAGGACGAGAGTGATTGTACTTGGGAAACAGAGGAGGACATAAGGAAGAAGTATCCAGAACTCTTTGTCTGGTAAGATTTTGACTTCGATTTAGTTTTTCCGCATGCTAGGATAGGCTTGTTTGCTTGTTTTGCATATTTGATTGTTGTATATGGTTGTTAGGCATGCGGGATTCCTTGTATGTTTTGGGTTAAGGAATTTCGGGGGCGAAATTTCTTAAGGGGGGGAGAGTGTAACGACCCGTAGTCTACGCATCATAGGATCGTTGAATATTTATTTCTTTCACATACAAAGTCGTATGGTCATGTAACTTTGGGAGACGACTATTGGGGTCATTTCCCATGTTCATGATTTTTCCCGATTTTTAAATGACCATTTTACCCCTAGTTGGCACTGTTTTGGCCATAACTTTTGACTGGAAAGGAATTTTGACCTGAAACCACTTCCATTGGCTTCGGATGATGGTTTCTCTTTCCGTAGAGTGGTCACATTAGCCAAACGGACTTACCGTTTGGGAGATATGGCTGAAACAAGTTTCAGACGGTGAAAAACAGCTTAATTGGGCTTAACCGGGTGATTAGCAGCTAGGCCCACAGGGGAATTTCGGGTTTAGAGGTATAGGAGGACTGATTAGGGTTAGGTTATCACTTTCATTTCAGTTTTGAGCCGCCACAAACCTCCTTGAGACCTTAGTAATGGCCTCCATCCTCTAAAATCACCCCAAAACACATTTTTAGCGAAGATTAAGCCTAAACTACATCAAAACAAGGCCAAATAGCAACAAAGCAAGGTTGGAGCTGCTGCTATACATAGGAATTCGACCCAAGCAGAGAGTATTTCAGATTTGGTGTTTCATTTGTGGCCAAGGTGAGTGATTTGCATAGTTTTTGCACTAATTACGGTAATTAAGGGGTAATTAGTGAAGATTAGCGAATTTATACGTAAATAAATTCTGGAAAAATTCTTAAAATTCTAAAATAATGTTTTAAGGCTCTGTTAGAAATTTGGGTTAATTTCGATGTGTTTTGCTAATCGTATGCATAAACATGATTAAGAGGGATTATAGGAAAATGTGAGGTTTTGGCCACTTTTGATCCATTTTGATTCATTTAAACTGTTGTTTGTTGCTTGTGGTTGCTGTTATATGTTGATATGACTCTTTGGTATGCTTTGCGGTTGATTCCAATAGTTAGATTGGTCGAAAACGCCGTCGAGAGGCGTATAAACAGTTGCTGGAAAGTTGCAGAAAACTGCAGGGTATCTAACCGGATCGGATCGGGTAGGGGATCGGATCGGACATATCCGAACCGGACCGGGGCGTGGTACTTCCTGGAGCATGACGTGAAGAGGCAACAAGGAAGGCCTGATCGGATCGGAGGGGCGTAGAGTGGGATCGGAAGGAACAAGGAGGACTGAAGTGGAAGAAAGAGGAGCATGGATACCATATTCCGAACCGAGAGCAATACCCGAACCGAACTGATGCTGGCGAGACGGAGATCGAGACATTCAAGCCATGGGGTATCCGAACCGAACCGCTTCAGAATCACCGAACCGAACCGCTTCAGAATCACCGAACCGAACCGCATGAGGGAGAAGGACCCGAACCCAGAGGATGGTGGCACTCCGAACCGAACTGGGGGAACGTATCCGACCCGAACCGAGCATGGGGAACTGGACGTGTACTTTTACTACTTCGTGATGACTCTTCTGAAGACCAACTCCAATTCGACCAAACCCGAGATGCGAAGGAAGTCCAAATGAGAAGTTAGAGCTCAAGATTTAGATGGGAATCAACGAGTTTGCTTCATGGTTGGGCTTTGCTGCGGGGCGCGTGCCAAGGGGTTATCGACGTCTATAGCTTTGGACCACTATGGTAGGAGGTACGAAGGCGGATTCAGGGCCATTATGGCATCGGTAGAACCAAGGGCTACGACCAATGAAGTGGGTCATTGAAATGTTTGGTCATGACTCCAAGTGTTTGGCTTGGTCATAGCAGGGTTTCTACAAGTCGGGATTCGTCGTTGCCTCAGTTTGTCTAGTGTTCCAAAGTGGTAGATATCGTATGCTTTACGCACTGAATGAGAGATGTGAGGATGGTTGCTATGGATGATTTGCTTGCTATCATTGTGACATGCACACCCCACCCCCGTATTCTTACACTATTTACTATGGCACCTTAGAGCATTGTACGGTATGTGGCACTAACTCTTTGGTTGCAGGTCCAGGTTCAGGTATGGTTTAGTATACCTGTTATTATTCTGTTTTGATGCTTATCGCTCATACCAGGCTTTATGTCTGACCCAGAGTTTTATGTCTCCTCTTATTACTCTGGGTGCTCACACGAGCAGACTAGAGACAGGTTAGCTGGTGATGCACGGGTAGATGATCCGGAGACGAGCAGGAGGCTTCCACGTAATATATATATAGTATTCTCCCTGTGTTGTTGAAGATCACTGCTCGGGCATTGTTGGTGTATCTTCTACTTCAGCTTTCTTTTGCTTAGAGACAGTAAATTTGGAAAATTGTAATAAGCTGTATTTGGATTTCCGCTGCTTTGATGATTGATGTTGATTTTAGTTATCAGCTTATGCACTGTCTCGCCTGTTTTATGTCAAGTATGTTACTATTATATTTTATTCCATGCGCTGTGAGACATTCTACAGGTTCCTTGATTAGTTCATTCCCTTCTTCCACTCTTTTGACGACCGTTCTGTGCTAGCTGGGCATGTGTACAGCGCACTCCCGGAGGAAATGCAGGCTGGTGCGGGACGGGCCGTCACAAATTAGGTGGAGTCTTAGGTCCTTTTTATAGAGTTTGTGAATTGATTAGGACCGTCGATGGAGCTTGGATGTATATTAGCCGTTCGTTTGAAGGAGAGACCAATCAGGAGCTGACACCTAGCCCTAGTGACAAGGAAAGACTCAGAAATTCGGCCAAGCACAGACCAGGCCAGCCAGGAGGAGCTGGGTTCGACCTGGCTCAGGGGCTAGGTCGACTACCCAGTCGACCCCCAGGTCGACTACCCAGTCGACCTGGGTGCCTTGGGCGGGAAAATTCCCTCCCAGCCCAATCTGGTTCCAATTTTTCGAATTTGAATTTGTTCTGAGCTATTTTCATCTGTTTGAATTTTAAACTGAATTCTGAAACTTCCGGAGGTCATATCTCCCTCATTCGGAGTCCGTTTTACGCAAACTCGAACTCTATCTCAAGCAGAATTCCGAGACGAACACAATGGCGTATCCCGTTTCCCTTAATTTTTTGAGTTGAAATTAATTATACTTTAATTTGTGAATTTCACTGTTATAGAATACACGGGGTGTTACATTCTCCCCCACTTAAAAGGATTTCGTCCCCGAAATCTTCAAGTTTAGGAAGAATGTATATCTGAACATCCAAACGTCCATCTACTCATCCATCAAACACGAGCGTCCATTGTCCTTAAAAGACTTCTAATGCTTCGTGATCATATGCGAAGTGTGTGTACATTTACTTATCTAATGCAAAATCAGGCGGTCTACTGATTTAGTTGACCTCCTTAATGCGAATTATGTAAGTGTCATGAATCCATTATGTATGCAAATTTTCCTATTCATGATTCTACATGAGTGCACAATCATTCATATAAATGCAACATCCATATGACAACACATTAAACTTCAACCATATAAGAATGTAAATACATATATGCATATGCAATATGAAGTGACTGAGCCGATCTAAAACCTAGATTGTTTGTGTATATGCAACCACGAGCAACCACTAGCAATCACTTGCAACCACTTGCAACCATCATCCATAACATGTTTCAATTACATGTTTTCATCCAAAGGGTTTCTTCCTAAAAGATAAGGTCGAGGAGATATACCTAAAAAGATAGATAAAAGCGCAACTTAAGGAAAAAGAAAGATAAAAGATGTACCCTCGAAAAGAAAAGGGTAGGCTGCGCGTATTCTAGCTTCAGTTTCCCAAGTTGCGTCTCCCTCGGCGTCGCTCCACTGAACTTTGACGAGCTTGACTTCGCGGTTGCGTAGCTTTTTCACTTCCGTTCCTAATATGTGTGTTGGAGCTTTCCTCACGGTTGCTTCGCGTTCCACTTCAGCTTCTTCTAGGATATTTGGCTCTACCACTTCAGCAGATTCATGTAGACATTTCCGGAGGTGCGAAACGTGAAAGACATTGTGAACTCCAGCCAGTTTCTCAGGTAGCTCTAATCTATAGGCCATTTTCCCAATTTTCTCGATAATAGGAAACGGCCCTACGAATCTTGGTGCTAGCTTCCCTGTGGATCCAAAACGAACAACGTTCCTTAGAGGAGATACCTTCAGAAAAACTCTATCCCCAACCTCAAACTCAAGGTCAGTCCTTCTCTTGTCTGCGTAGGATTTTTGTCTGTCTTGGGCTGTCTTAATTCTTCTCCGTATTAAGTCTACTTTCTCTGAAGTCTCTCGGATCATATCTGGTCCAAGTATGAGCTTGTCAGAAGACTCCCACCAACAAGTGGGCGATCGGCACGGTCTTCCATATAAAGCCTCGAAGGGCGCCATTCCGATGGTGGCTTGGTAGCTGTTGTTGTAGGCAAATTCCACCAAAGGAAGATGGTCTTCCCACGTCCCTCCGAAGTCAAGGACGCATAGTCTTAAAAGGTCCGCCAAAACTCTGTTCACTCTTTCTGTCTGACCGTCGGTTTGGGGATGATAGGCTGTGCTCAAGCATAACTATGTGCCTACCGCTTCTTGCAGACTCCGCCAAAACTCACTTGTGAAGATAGGGTCCCGGTCACTAACAATACTGGAGGGTACTCCATGGAGTCGAACAATTTCCTTGAGATAAAGAGATGCTAGGGATGAGGCAGTTCTTTTACTCTTGACAGGTAAAAAGTGGGCGCTTTTAGTAAGCCTATCCACTATTACCCAAATGCTAGTGTTGCCTCTTCTAGACCTAGGCAGCCCATCAATGAAGTCCATTGAGATGCTATCCCACTTCCACTGCGGGACCTCTAGAGGATGGAGCAGACCGCCAGGCTTCTTCTACTCCGCCTTAACCTATTGGCAAATCACACACTTAGAAACGAAATCTGCCACGTCCTTCTTCATGCCGCTCCAAAAGAAAGTTCTCTTTATGTCCTTGTACATTTTATCTCCGCCTGGATGTATCGTCATCTTGGAGTGATGTGCTTCCTCGAGAACCGTCTTTACTAAATCCCTTGTCTGTGGGACACATAGTCTTCCGTCTCGCCTTAGCCAACCTTTATCGTCGATGGAGTATCTGTTGAGGTGACTTGAAGTCTCACCCCTAATTAGCCTATCAATCGTTTCCACAAACTGAGGGTCTTCGCGTTGTGCTGTCCCTATTGAGTCCACTAAAGTCGAGCGTACTTCGAGAGATGCTAGCAAGCCTGGTACAAAATCGGAGGAGGGCCTAAAGTCAAAGCTGGCTATAAATTCTAGGCTTTGCCTTTCAACAAACAGCGGGCTTAGGGTCAGTTTCTTTTGGCTCAACGCGTCTGCCACTACGTTGCCTTTGCCCGGTGTATAGGAGATCTCGAAATCGTACGAGGCAAGAAACTACATCCATCTCTGTTGCCTCAAGTTAAGGTCCTTCTACGAGAAGAGATATTTCAAAGATTTATGGTCAGTATACAGTTCGAACTTCTCACCTAGGAGACAGTGTTGCCAAGACTTGAGTGCAAAGACGATGGCGGCTAACTCAAGATCGTGGGTCGGGTAGTTCTTTTCGTGCACTTTCAACTGTCTCCCGCCATAAGCTACTACCCTTCCTTCTTGCATTAAGACAGCGCCTAGTCCTGTCCCACATGCATCTGTATAAACTGTGAACATCTTGCTTCCATCTGGCAACGTCAGAACTGGGGCTGTTGTAAGAGCCCTTTTTAGTCGTTGGAAAGCAAACTCGCAATCCAAGTCCCAATTGAACACTAGATTCTTCTTTGTCAGCCTTGTGAGTGGAGCTGAGATTTTCGCAAAATCCCTTATGAATTTTCGGTAGAAACCTGCTAGTCCTAGAAAACTTCGGACCTCAGTTGCATTCCTTGGTGTCTTCCAATCCTGTACCGCTACTACCTTAGCAGGGTCCACAGCTAACCCTTCTTTGGATACTATGTGCCCAAGGAACCTCACTTCTTCTCTCCAAAAGTGGCATTTGGATAATTTGGCTTTTAGCTGATGGGCTCGCAGAGTTTTGTAAAAACCCGTAACTTCCCCGTAAAGGAAAGCGTCGGATAGTTCGAGAACAAGCCACAACAGAACGCATACAGAAGAACATTTCACTGTATATTACAACAATGCATCAGATTACAAGAATATACAGAGTATAAATGAAAAAATATTACACAGAAATATCAGAGATTTAAATTACATTTAAATACATAGCAGCGGAAAATAATACAATACACAACTAGAAGGAGATATACGGATACAAAGCTTTCCGGATATCGTTCCAGCTGTAAACCAGGATCCTGTGAATATAAATCTGCAAAACCAAAACTACTAGCTGCCCGTGTCAAAATAGGGGCACCCAGAGTTTAGGTTAAAACAATAAACTCTAGGTCAGTCATGTGACTGGTGTGAGAACTAAAACAGTTATAAATCTTTATTTGAAAGTTAGGTAAATCAAGGGACCACGCCGTATAACACGGAACGGGTTTCCTCCCAAGAATACCAGTGCATATAACAAACAGCGCAATGCTAAATAAAGAAAAATGAAGCTGTTATAAGACCCAGGCCCTATCACACAATGCAACGCAAGCCGGGGGATAAGGTTTTCCCTTATAACAGCCAAAGAATGCTTGATACGTTTAAAACAAATCATTTGATACTATAATAAGTGCATAGTGTATAAAACAACTTCGAATCATAAGTATCAATCATAGGCGACATGAGCGTCCCATGCCACTATGTCGCCATATATAGGTTTACAAATAAAACCGCAAAGTCACGTATTTGGAAATTGGATTTCCGTCTATGAACCGAGGCAAAAGATAGTCCTCAACCGATTCGAGACAATCTAGCCTACCATGTCTCAGGATCAGAGCTCGAGTGACCCTAGGAGCGACAGGGCCGGTCCACCGATGTGGATTAAAATGCCTGAACACTACGTTTCCCCGCCCTTTGGGGCGCAAACGAGCCAACGAATGAGTCCATCGGTTCGAGAACGACCGATCAATCCGAGGCGCCTCGCAACAGCAACAACCACATAAGTCAAACTCGTCAGGGCGTGTAAAACCACTGACGCCACTTTTAGCTAGAAAGAAACGCAAGTCCTCCCTGAGGTCCGTCTCCCGTTTTTGGTTCATACCGGGTGTGAAACTCGCGAATCAATGTTACACAAAGCTACGCCACAAAGGCCTTGCTTTGATCATCACCACAAGACTTTGCTTTTCAACAGAAGCCTCGATCATTTGCATCTTAGCATGCCACACAGGCAAACCATCCTATGCAACCGATATCAGTCACACAGAATGAAATCCGATGTCAGACACACAGTCCATTTACAAGTCCGTTCTGGGGCTGAACGAAACCGGAGGCACCTAGTACCCCGCATATCCATCGATCTCCAAGTACGTCTGGACGATCACCAACTGTTTCCATCTTCTTGGGTGTACAGCCCAATCAAGATCATCAGTTATCACCCAAACGACGTGAAGACTTCCGGTCTTCGACCACCGTCTTCATCTTCGACTTATCGTCGTATCAGTTATTCAGAATGGGATAAACCCGGTCTTTCCGAATAACTCGCGTATATTTTAAATAAGTGTTACACAAACACAACATACGCCTCATTCCAATTCATTAGTCACTAACCGTAAATTAATCAAGAGAATAATCCCCCAAATATTAACCCCGAAGGCCGAAACCAACATCAGATCAATATCCAGAAAACCCTTCTGCTTGGCTAACCGACAGTTAGTTTCTAAATTTCACATTCTTAGGGAAAGGTTCCCATAAATTTTATCAAAGATAAATTCTTTAAAATTTATTCTTTAATCTATTTTTGAACATCGGTTCAACTAGCCGGGATTAACGAAACTTGCCGAAGTAATCATTTGTTTTAATTTCCCAATCCCAACCTATTTATCCCATGAAGTAAAACTGGTAATACTTCATATCTAACACCACAGTGTTATCGGTAAATTCAATTACCATTTCACGTTCAAATCTAATTAAAGATTTAACTATCGCCTGGAGCAAAACTGGTGATACTCCATTTTCGATCATTTCAATCTAATTAAAGATTCATTAAAACTCCACTTAGTTTTAATCGTTAGCTGGGTTAAAGAATCAGTGTCATTTAAAACACGGTTCACGATAAACCCAAAATCACATTCATTAATTATCGGGTTAAAGAACGAGTGTTATTTAAAACACTGTTCACGATAAACCCAAAAATCAATATCAATTCTATTCCAATTAAATATCATTTAATTGGTAAACTTCATTAAATCTAAATAAAAAGATTTAATCTTTTCTCAACTGGGTTCAAGAACAGTGTTAGTGAAGACACCATTCACGACAAACCCAAATCACATTCGATATTCAATACAAGGCTCTGAATAGAAAATATATCGGCTTATATTCAATATCGAATTCTACGACTAACAAATGTCGTATTGGAAATAACGATATAAATATATATCTTTCAAATTTCTATCACAACACCTGTATAATCACGAATTCCAACATCGAAATATTCCGAAGACAATTTCGATTCAAATCCACTCCAATGCAATCATTGGAAATTTTGGTTATTTTTAAAACCCTCTTCGAATTCAATTTATTTATTTAAAAATAAATAGAATTATAATTCTAGTTCAATACTAGTTCAATTCGATAAAAATCTATTTTTATCTTTTCAAATATGGAGTTTTTCATCCCAATTCTTTCTAAATCATTTCTTATGATTTTACACAAATTATTACTATTTTTAATAATTTTATCAAGGCCCGTACAGTCGATTTCCAACAATGGCCATCGAACGACACTTACAGCGACCTTTTTCGAATTTGATTTGGACGTATCTCCAAATCCAACCGTTAGATTTCAAATTTCTAATATTCGTTAGAAAGCTCTTTTCGATACGAACCCAACGGTTCCGGTTTTAGGAGAATCCGACGGTCGGATCTCCCGTAATGTCCGTTTGAAACAAATGGTCGAAATTCACGAACTGCCGCGGCGCGGCGCGTTCTATTCAGGCCATTATATTATATATATAATATATATAATATATATTTCGTCAATTTCTATTTAAAACGAATTATATAAATAGTTTTGAATTCGTTTCAAAAATATTTTCAACTTCCTTTTCAATTCAAATCAAAATTGAATTCTTCTTTATAAATTCGTTTCAAAATTCATTTCTATTCAATTCAAATTTCAATTCAATTTGAATTCATTTCAATTCGTTTTCAATTCAATTCATTTCGAAATCGTTTTCAATTCAATTCATTTCGAAATCGTTTTCAATTCAATTCATTCGTTTTCAATTCAATTTGAATTCGTTTTCAATTCATTTCATTTCGAAATTGTTTTCAATTCAATTCATTTCGAAATCGTTTTCAATTCAATTCATTTCGAAATCGTTTTCAATTCAATTCATTCGTTTTCAATTCAATTTGAATTCGTTTTCAATTCATTTCATTTCGAAATTGTTTTCAATTCAATTTGAATTCGTTTTCAATTCATTTCATTTCGAAATCGTTTTCAATTCAATTCATTTCGAAATCGTTTTCAATTCAATTCATTTCGAAATCGTTTTCAATTCAATTCATTTCGAAATCGTTTTCAATTCAATTCAAAATATTCGATTTCGAAATCACTTTCTAATATTCATTTTTAAGATGAATAAAATCGATATAAATATCGTTCACGTCAAAATGGCGTCAATCTAATCAACACGGCTTCATAAATTTCTATTTTCAAATATTCCTTTTTCAAAATAGTTGTTATTATCAAAATATTTCGTTCAACACATGACCAATCTCAATGAATGAGTACTGTCAACACATGAACTTTTATTTTATAATATTCTTTATTTTTCAAATTGGAATGAGGCCCAATCAATTACCATATAAAGTTAATTATATGGATTTTCATACAACACATGTATATAATTACATTGAAAAATAATCAACCATCAACCAAAGTGCACTACACTGTATAAGCATCAAATATAGATATTCAACGCTTATAACAGCCTGTCAATCAATCGATCGACACATTTAATCAATCAGGATGAGTGAACTTCAAATTTCATCCCAACACCCGTGTGGGGTTTCAAACAATCAAACGCATATTTTATTTGTGCAGTTGGGCGATGTGTAGAATTTATCGTCCCAATCAATGTCATTCAAATAGGTGTACATAAACAAACCGTCCGGCTTATAAATGAATATTTTATTTTATTCACTTCACGTTAAAAATTTATATTTTTAACGATAAAACATTTTATTTCAACCTATGAATTTCTATTCAATTCATTTACACAATAAAATGATATTTTATTTTTCTAACATATTTTAGAAAATTTCGGCGGCATAACGGCACGATACTAGAAACGGGACAAGGCCTAGCCTTATCCCCGGTCTAGTGAAGGCCCACGCCATTCACACATCAATCAAATCAATTCGTTATGCAAACCACAAAATTTGGAGTAAGAGTCTAACCTAGCCTTACTCCTTCGCCTTATAACGGCGCACGTCTAATCCTAACCAATTTATCGATTCGATTTTTCACACCACAAACCACATTCAAATCAAATCATATAACTAACTACACAACCAAACAATTTAACAAACAAGCCATCCATGGTCTGTGGATGACGGGTGTCGGGTGCTACTAAGCACCGTCTGCATCCTAGTATATATATAACTAGAAAAATTAAATTGAAAGGTGAGGAGTTCTCACAGATTAGCTATCCTAGCTCCACGGCACTTCATTAATAGAAATCTTCTTCGTTATCCCATCTTCGTCATCTTCGTTGCCCGTAGTCACTATATATATAAAAAATCACACATTTTTATATTTCGATGTCTTTAAAATAAAAATCACATTTTTATTTATTCACATTCAATTTAGAAATCATATTTCTATAATCACTTCATATATTTTAAAAATCGAATTTTTACTATGCTATTCAATATATAAAGATCATATTCTAAAAACAAAGATTATATTTTTAATATTCCTATGATGTAAAAATTATATTTTTATTGCTTTAAAAATATAAGAATCATATCTTACTTCTTCTACTTAACAAAAATTCTGTCTTTTCTCTTTTTAAAAATATGATCTTTATTTTTGCAAGTTCAAATCTTTTTCTTTTAAAAGATTCAACCTTTTTTTCTTTTTCAAAATTTATATTTTTCTATTTCAAAGTTTAAAACCCTTTTTTTTCTATTTTAAACCTTAAAATAAAAATCAGTTTTTTTTTCTTTTTAAAAATCAGTCTTCAAAATTCTTTTCAAAAATTCTGTTTTAAAAATTCTTTAAAAATTCTGTTTTTATTTCTTTTCAAAAAAATTCAGTTTTTATTCTCTTTAAAAATACAGTTTTAAAATTCTTTTTAAAAAAAACAGTTGATGCTTCTTAAAAAATTATGTTTACAAATCTAAAAAAATACAGTTTTTAAATCGTTTAAAAATTCAGTTTATAAAACTGAAAAAAAACAGTTTTCAAATCTTAAAAAAAAATACAGTAATTAGTTTTTTTAAATCGCGTTATAAATCAGTTTTATAAAACAAAAATAAAAATCAAAATAAAATAACTTAAAAGCTCACCGATAGCTGGTGAAGGGGAGGAGGCGTCGTCGGCGGCTCTGAGGCGGCGTTCGGAGGTTCGCGGCAGGGTGCGTCGTCTTCGGGGTGTCGAGGGTTGCGTTCGGAGGTGTCGGCGATGTCTGGAGGGAGGAGGTCTGGCGGTGGGGGCTTCGTCGAGGTTTTCGTCGGCGATTCGAGGGTCAGGGGGCGGCGCGATTAGGTTTTTAGGTTTTCCTTTTTTTTTCTTTCTGGTAAATGATCGGGGGGGGGGGGGGGGCAACGAAGAAGAAAAGGGGAAAATATTTTTTATTTTATTTTATGTTATTATTTAATTATTTAAATTTGCACAAGGGTTGACTTTTATATCCGACCTCGAAACGAGGCCCACCGCCTGTCGTCCATAGCGTTTTACCCCCATTCCGAACACAATGGAATATGTATCGTAAGCTGGTTTGATCGTTACAATCAGTTTCCGTGGAATTTACAATTTAAATCCTTATATTGAATTTTAAACGTACATTTCAAATTACCAGAGCCACATACTAACTAGAAAAATTCCAGAAAAATATTTTCTAGCTTCGTACTGACGATACGGTCCTAACAAAACTAGTTTAGTCGAATTCTGAGATCGTTTGAAAAATGGCCATTTTCCAGTCGATTAAAATCAACTGAAACTGGTCAAACGCGTTTTCCTTCGTCACGCTCACATATTGATTCGAAAAATTATGAAATTTGAAACCTAGCAATAACTTGACATCACGGACCCAACAAAAGTGGTTTCGTCGAAATCCGAGGTCGTTTGCAAAATGTCCATTTTTAAGGGCCTGAATTCCATAGCGACTATTCAGAATTTTCAACTGGACATATCTTTTGATTCCTGATATGAAATCTTGATTATTCGGATTCGTTGGAAAGATATTCACTATTAGATTCCATTATTTTTGGTTTCACTAAAATCCGGATTGTTTTGCACCCGGTACATTCAATTGAAGTTTGAAATCGAATTATCGAACTACCGCGCCATTTTCAATTCTATTTATAATTATATATAATTATTTATATTCTAACGGCGACGCGTATAATATATACGTTCTATTTATATTCAAAATAAATTTTCCGTCGATATTATTTAAAATAATTCATTTTAAATATTCATACTTCGCCAAAATTTCCAAAATAAAAATTTTAAACTGGCCCAGATTTTCGGGTTGTTACAATCTCCCCCACTTAAAACTTTTCGTCCCCGAAAAGGAACAAAGTCGAAAGTGGTTTGATTATTCAACTCTACGATCGATCAGGCTTCCGTTCTCCAACTTTTCAGTTTCTGAGAATTTTCAAAAATTCAAAAATTTGGCTAACTCCCTAAATTTTCGAAAAATTTCGCCAGAACCTCCCCTGCATCGGGAGCATCGGGGAATTTCAAATAGCTTCCCCGGTCCTTCAGATCTCAAAAAGAAAAAGAAAAAGCCAAGCGGCTAGCCAATAGGCTCATAAAATCATCATCACCCAAACAATTCAGGAAATAATGTAGTAAACATGTACCTATTTGTCGGGCAAACAAATTTTATTCTTCGGCTCTAGCCTCCTTGCTATGACCTGTTCAAGGATATTTATGTATATGCAAGCAAATGCTACTAATTTTCAGTATAGTTCAATATGTGATTCAATTAGGCTAAATGGCTAAAAATTAGCAAACAAATAAACAAACAACGCAAACATCAATCAATTAGTGAATTAGAGTCTCAAATTCATAATTTGATATTTATACAAAAATCAGATTTTTGATGCCAAATCACAACAATGTGTTCTAACTATATAAGATTTGGTTCTCACACCAGTCTAATGGAAATATATAGATATCACACTTTCGTCACTCGAAAATAAATGCTGGTGATGGTATACTTCATCATCAGGACCATGTCCGGGCGACTAGAGTGTGATTCTATATCTATCCAGTATATCAAAATTTCGAATACACGCGGATCAGACGTATACGCAAAATCTATATATACTGGATTGTCCACATCAATATAAATAGATAATCAAATACGAATAATTGATTTAAATTTTCAAAACCAAAATTGTTTTCATTTTAAAAATTTACTCTTCACACTCGTTCTAGGATAATACTGATCCCATCTCTAACGAGTCATTCTCGTTGGATATTACTAATCCAATATCTGATGAATTCTTTCGTATGGTTCTAATGTGTCTTGTTCTCTTGCTTTGTAAACCAAAGCTCTGATACCAAATGTAAAAACCCGTAACTTCCCCGTAAAGGAAAGCGTCGGATAGTTCGAGAACAAGCCACAACAGAACGCATACAGAAGAACATTTCACTGTATATTACAACAATGCATCAGATTACAAGAATATACAGAGTATAAATGAAAAAATATTACACAGAAATATCAGAGATTTAAATTACATTTAAATACATAGCAGCGGAAAATAATACAATACACAACTAGAAGGAGATATACGGATACAAAGCTTTCCGGATATCGTTCCAGCTGTAAACCAGGATCCTGTGAATATAAATCTGCAAAACCAAAACTACTAGCTGCCCGTGTCAAAATAGGGGCACCCAGAGTTTAGGTTAAAACAATAAACTCCAGGTCAGTCATGTGACTGGTGTGAGAACTAAAACAGTTATAAATCTTTATTTGAAAGTTAGGTAAATCAAGGGACCACGCCGTATAACACGGAACGGGTTTCCTCCCAAGAATACCAGTGCATATAACAAACAGCGCAATGCTAAATAAAGAAAAATGAAGCTGTTATAAGACCCAGGTCCTATCACACAATGCAACGCAAGCCGGGGGATAGGGTTTTCCCTTATAACAGCCAAAGAATGCTTGATACGTTTAAAACAAATCATTTGATACTATAATAAGTGCATAGTGTATAAAACAACTTCGAATCATAAGTATCAATCATAGGCGACATGAGCGTCCCATGCCACTATGTCGCCATATATAGGTTTACAAATAAAACCGCAAAGTCACGTATTTGGAAATTGGATTTCCGTCTATGAACCGAGGCAAAAGATAGTCCTCAACCGATTCGAGACAATCTAGCCTACCATGTCTCAGGATCAGAGCTCGAGTGACCCTAGGAGCGACAGGGCCGGTCCACCGATGTGGATTAAAATGCCTGAACACTACGTTTCCCCGCCCTTTGGGGCGCAAACGATCCAACGAATGACTCCATCGGTTCGAGAACGACCGATCAATCCGAGGCGCCTCGCAACAGCAACAACCACATAAGTCAAACTCGTCAGGGTGTGTAAAACCACTGACGCCACTTTTAGCTAGAAAGAAACGCAAGTCCTCCCTGAGGTCCGTCTCCCGTTTTTGGTTCATACCAGGTGTGAAACTCGCGAATCAACGTTACACAAAGCTACGCCACAAAGGCCTTGCTTTGATCATCACCACAAGACTTTGCTTTTCAACAGAAGCCTCGATCATTTGCATCTTAGCATGCCACACAGGCAAACCATCCTATGCAACCGATATCAGTCACACAGAATGAAATCCGATGTCAGACACACAGTCCATTTACAAGTCCGTTCTGGGGCTGAACGAAACCGGAGGCACCTAGTACCCCGCATATCCATCGATCTCCAAGTACGTCTGGACGATCACCAACTGTTTCCATCTTCTTGGGTGTACAGCCCAATCAAGATCATCAGTTATCACCCAAACGACGTGAAGACTTCCGGTCTTCGACCACCGTCTTCATCTTCGACTTATCGTCGTATCAGTTATTCAGAATGGGATAAACCCGGTCTTTCCGAATAACTCGCGTATATTTTAAATAAGTGTTACACAAACACAACATACGCCTCATTCCAATTCATTAGTCACTAACCGTAAATTAATCAAGAGAATAATCCCCCAAATATTAACCTCGAAGGCCGAAACAAACATCAGATCAATATCCAGAAAACCCTTCTGCTTGGCTAACCGACAGTTAGTTTCTAAATTTCACATTCTTAGGGAAAGGTTCCCATAAATTTTATCAAAGATAAATTCTTTAAAATTTATTCTTTAATCTATTTTTGAACATCGGTTCAACTAGCCGGGATTAACGAAACTTGCCGAAGTAATCATTTGTTTTAATTTCCCAATCCCAACCTATTTATCCCATGAAGTAAAACTGGTAATACTTCATATCTAACACCACAGTGTTATCGGTAAATTCAATTACCATTTCACGTTCAAATCTAATTAAAGATTTAACTATCGCCTGGAGCAAAACTGGTGATACTCCATTTTCGATCATTTCAATCTAATTAAAGATTCATTAAAACTCCACTTAGTTTTAATCGTTAGCTGGGTTAAAGAATCAGTGTCATTTAAAACACGGTTCACGATAAACCCAAAATCACATTCATTAATTATCGGGTTAAAGAACGAGTGTTATTTAAAACACTGTTCACGATAAACCCAAAAATCAATATCAATTCTATTCCAATTAAATATCATTTAATTGGTAAACTTCATTAAATCTAAATAAAAAGATTTAATCTTTTCTCAACTGGGTTCAAGAACAGTGTTAGTGAAGACACCATTCACGACAAACCCAAATCACATTCGATATTCAATACAAGGCTCTGAATAGAAAATATATCGGCTTATATTCAATATCGAATTCTACGACTAACAAATGTCGTATTGGAAATAACGATATAAATATATATCTTTCAAATTTCCATCACAACACCTGTATAATCACGAATTCCAACATCGAAATATTCCGAAGACAATTTCGATTCAAATCCACTCCAATGCAATCATTGGAAATTTTGGTTATTTTTAAAACCCTCTTCGAATTCAATTTATTTATTTAAAAATAAATAGAATTATAATTCTAGTTCAATACTAGTTCAATTCGATAAAAATCTATTTTTACCTTTTCAAATATGGAGTTTTTCATCCCAATTCTTTCTAAATCATTTCTTATGATTTTACACAAATTATTACTATTTTTAATAATTTTATCAAGGCCCGTACAGTCGATTTCCAACAATGGCCATCGAACTGCACTTACAACGACCTTTTTCGAATTTGATTTGGACGTATCTCCAAATCCAACCGTTAGATTTCAAATTTCTAATATTCGTTAGAAAGCTCTTTTCGATACGAACCCAACGGTTCCGGTTTTAGGAGAATCCGACGGTCGGATCTCCCGTAATGTCCGTTTGAAACAAATGGTCGAAATTCACGAACTGCCGCGGCGCGGCGCGTTCTATTCAGGCCATTATATTATATATATAATATATATAATATATATTTCGTCGATTTCTATTTAAAACGAATTATATAAATAGTTTTGAATTCGTTTCAAAAATATTTTCAACTTCCTTTTCAATTCAAATCAAAATTGAATTCTTCTTTATAAATTCGTTTCAAAATTCATTTCTATTCAATTCAAATTTCAATTCAATTTGAATTCATTTCAATTCGTTTTCAATTCAATTCATTTCGAAATCGTTTTCAATTCAATTCATTTCGAAATCGTTTTCAATTCAATTCATTCGTTTTCAATTCAATTTGAATTCGTTTTCAATTCATTTCATTTCGAAATTGTTTTCAATTCAATTCATTTCGAAATCGTTTTCAATTCAATTCATTTCGAAATCGTTTTCAATTCAATTCATTCGTTTTCAATTCAATTTGAATTCGTTTTCAATTCATTTCATTTCGAAATTGTTTTCAATTCAATTTGAATTCGTTTTCAATTCATTTCATTTCGAAATCGTTTTCAATTCAATTCATTTCGAAATCGTTTTCAATTCAATTCATTTCGAAATCGTTTTCAATTCAATTCAAAATATTCGATTTCGAAATCACTTTCTAATATTCATTTTTAAGATGAATAAAATCGATATAAATATCGTTCACGTCAAAATGGCGTCAATCTAATCAACACGGCTTCATAAATTTCTATTTTCAAATATTCCATTTCAAATATTTCTTTTTCAAAATAGTTGTTATTATCAAAATATTTCGTTCAACACATGACCAATCTCAATGAATGAGTACTGTCAACACATGAACTTTTATTTTATAATATTCTTTATTTTTCAAATTGGAATGAGGCCCAATCAATTACCATATAAAGTTAATTATATGGATTTTCGTACAACACATGTATATAATTACATTGAAAAATAATCAACCATCAACCAAAGTGCACTACACTGTATAAGCATCAAATATAGATATTCAACGCTTATAACAGCCTGTCAATCAATCGATCGACACATTTAATCAATCAGGATGAGTGAACTTCAAATTTCATCCCAACACCCGTGTGGGGTTTCAAACAATCAAACGCATATTTTATTTGTGCAGTTGGGCGATGTGTAGAATTTATCGTCCCAATCAATGTCATTCAAATAGGTGTACATAAACAAACCGTCCGGCTTATAAATGAATATTTTATTTTATTCACTTCACGTTAAAAATTTATATTTTTAACGATAAAACATTTTATTTCAACCTATGAATTTCTATTCAATTCATTTACACAATAAAATGATATTTTATTTTTCTAACATATTTTAGAAAATTTCGGCGGCATAACGGCACGATACTAGAAACGGGACAAGGCCTAGCCTTATCCCCGGTCTAGTGAAGGCCCACGCCATTCACACATCAATCAAATCAATTCGTTATGCAAACCACAAAATTTGGAGTAAGAGTCTAACCTAGCCTTACTCCTTCGCCTTATAACGGCACACGTCTAATCCTAACCAATTTATCGATTCGATTTTTCACACCACAAACCACATTCAAATCAAATCATATAACTAACTACACAACCAAACAATTTAACAAACAAGCCATCCATGGTCTGTGGATGACGGGTGTCGGGTGCTACTAAGCACCGTCTGCATCCTAGTATATATATAACTAGAAAAATTAAATTGAAAGGTGAGGAGTTCTCACAGATTAGCTATCCTAGCTCCATGGCACTTCATTAATAGAAATCTTCTTCGTTATCCCATCTTCGTCATCTTCGTTGCCCGTAGTCACTATATATATATAAAAAATCACACATTTTTATATTTCGATGTCTTTAAAATAAAAATCACATTTTTATTTATTCACATTCAATTTAGAAATCATATTTCTATAATCACTTCATATATTTTAAAAATCGAATTTTTACTATGCTATTCAATATATAAAGATCATATTCTAAAAACAAAGATTATATTTTTAATATTCCTATGATGTAAAAATTATATTTTTATTGCTTTAAAAATATAAGAATCATATCTTACTTCTTCTACTTAACAAAAATTCTGTCTTTTCTCTTTTTAAAAATATGATCTTTATTTTTGCAAGTTCAAATCTTTTTCTTTTAAAAGATTCAACCTTTTTTTCTTTTTCAAAATTTATATTTTTCTATTTCAAAGTTTAAAACCCTTTTTTTTCTATTTTAAACCTTAAAATAAAAATCAGTTTTTATTTCTTTTTAAAAATCAGTCTTCAAAATTCTTTTCAAAAATTCTGTTTTAAAAATTCTTTAAAAATTCTGTTTTTATTTCTTTTCAAAAAAATTCAGTTTTTATTCTCTTTAAAAATACAGTTTTAAAAATTCTTTTTAAAAAAAACAGTTGATGCTTCTTAAAAAATTATGTTTACAAATCTAAAAAAATACAGTTTTTAAATCGTTTAAAAATTCAGTTTATAAAACTAAAAAAAAAACAGTTTTCAAATCTTAAAAAAAAATACAGTAATTAGTTTTTTTAAATCGCGTTATAAATCAGTTTTATAAAACAAAAATAAAAATCAAAATAAAATAACTTAAAAGCTCACCGATAGCTGGCGAAGGGGAGGAGGCGTCGTCGGCGGCTCTGAGGCGGCGTTCGGAGGTTCGCGGCAGGGTGCGTCGTCTTCGGGGTGTCGAGGGTTGCGTTCGGAGGTGTCGGCGATGTCTGGAGGGAGGAGGTCTGGCGGTGGGGGCTTCGTCGAGGTTTTCGTCGGCGATTCGAGGGTCAGGGGGGCGGCGCGATTAGGTTTTTAGGTTTTCCTTTTTTTTTTCTGGTAAATGATCGGGGGGGGTGGGGGGGCAACGAAGAAGAAAAGGGGAAAATATTTTTTATTTTATTTTATTTTATTATTTAATTATTTAAATTTGCACAAGGGTTGACTTTTATATCCGACCTCGAAACGAGGCCCACCGCCTGTCGTCCATAGCGTTTTACCCCCATTCCGAACACAATGGGATATGTATCGTAAGCTGGTTTGATCGTTACAATCAGTTTCCGTTGAATTTACAATTTAAATCCTTATATTGAATTTTAAACGTACATTTCAAATTACCGGAGCCACATACTAACTAGAAAAATTCCAGAAAAATATTTTCTAGCTTCGTACTGACGATACGGTCCTAACAAAACTAGTTTCGTCGAATTCTGAGATCGTTTGAAAAATGGCCATTTTCCAGTCGATTAAAATCAACTGAAACTGGTCAAACGCGTTTTCCTTCGTCACGCTCACATATTGATTCGAAAAATTATGAAATTTGAAACCTAGCAATAACTTGACATCACGGACCCAACAAAAGTGGTTTCGTCGAAATCCGAGGTCGTTTGCAAAATGTCCATTTTTAAGGGCCTGAATTCCATAGCGACTATTCAGAATTTTCAACTGGACATATCTTTTGATTCCCGATATGAAATCTTGATTATTCGGATTCGTTGGAAAGATATTCACTATTAGATTCCATTATTTTTGGTTTCACTAAAATCCGGATTGTTTTGCACCCGGTACATTCAATTGAAGTTTGAAATCGAATTATCGAACTACCGCGCCATTTTCAATTCTATTTATAATTATATATAATTATTTATATTCTAACGGCGACGCGTATAATATATACGTTCTATTTATATTCAAAATAAATTTTCCGTCGATATTATTTAAAATAATTCATTTTAAATATTCATACTTCGCCAAAATTGCCAAAATAAAAATTTTAAACTGGCCCAGATTTTCGGGTTGTTACAAGTTTCCATGATTGCTCTTAGGTGCTGAGCATGTTCTTCTTCACTCTTTGAGAAGATCAAGATATCGTCTACGAAGACCACCACGAATTTATTGGGGAAATCTCTGAACACCCTACTCATTAGGTCCACGAAGTAAGCGGGTGCATTTGTCAAGCCGAAAGGCATGACAAGCCATTCAAAGAAGCCATCTGGGGTTCTGAATGTTGTCTTATCGATGCTATCATCAGCTACCCTTAGCTGATGAAAACCGGTCGCCAAATCGAGTTGGGAGAAAACAGACGCTCCTACAAGCTGATCAAACAGATCGTCAATTCTGGGGAGAGGGTGCCTATTCTTTTTTGTTAGCTTGTTGAGCTCCCTATAGTCAACACATAGACGGAGTGAACCATCCGCCTTTGTGGCGAACACCACTGGAGCGCCCCATTCTGAAATGCTCCTTCTAATGAACCCCTTCTCTAGAAGCTCTTTAATCTGTTTACTGAGCTCTTTCCTTTCCCATGGAGCCATGTGTCTAACGGGCAACGCAACGGGCTTTGCATTATCTACAAGATATATGCGGAAGTTTATCTCCCGCTTCGGAGGTAAGCCCTTCACCACCTCAAAGACATCCGGATATTCCCGGACCACCCTAACCGATTGCAAACTCTCAACAGAAGCATCTAGCGATTCAAGATAACTAAGCATAACCGCATACGAGGGATTACAAGTAATTTCCAGAGTGTTACCGAGTTGGGTCAGAAGCCTAACTACCCTTTTCTCACAATCAAGGATGGCACCATTACTGGATAGCCAATCCATGCCCAAAATCAAACCATATCCCAAGAAGCCCAAAACAAAGGCACTACATCTAAATTCTACGCTTAGAATAGAAATTTTCAATCCCACATAGATCATAGACAAATGAGCCGGGCCCCCAATTGGATTTGAAACAATTAAGGGGTCCTCTACCATACTAGTTTCTAGGAGCAGAGATTCTACTAAAGCAAATGAAATAAAGGAGTGTGATGCGCCAGAATCAAATAAAGTGCGAACTGGGTGATCATAAAGATAAACTACACTTTCTACAGAAGTATTTATACCTCGCTGTTGCAGAGGTGGCGCTTCTAGCACATGAACCTGTGCCCCTGAGGTGGATCTAGCCCTCTGCCCCTGCCCTCGCTTCTTTAGGCAATCCTTAGCCATGTGGCCTATCTCCCCGCCAAGAAAAGCACCCACTATTCAACTTGGCCTTCTTTTTCCGGCAATCTTTCACTAAGTGACCCACTTTGCCACAGAAATTACACTTCCTCTTCTCTTTTTTGTCTTTCCCGCCCTTCTTAAAGTCTGTCTTCTTAGGCTGTAAACCCTCTTTCTTCCCTTGAGAGCCTTCTGCCTTTGTCTCCTTCTTGCCCTTATCCTCTTCGTTCAGCAATGCCATCTGCACCAACCTTTCATACGTAGCTCCCATGGGTATATGGGTGATGGCCAAACTGTGTAATGGCTCATTCAATCCCTTGACAAAGCGGAGAGCCTTCTTGTGCGGAGTGTTGACTAGGTCCAGTCCGAACCTAGCCAGCTGATCGAACTGATTAACATACTCTTTGACTGTCATATTCCCTTGCATAAGAAATAAGAATTTTTCCAACTAAAGACTCCTTTCAGCTTCTGAGAGAAATTCAGCCTCAAATCTTGCCCTAAAGTCCTCCCATGTTTCCACTGGTCTTTCTGCATTGGTGACTTCCCACCAGTAGGAAGCCTCTCCTTTAAGTAGCCATACTGCCAGTTGTACCTTTTGCCTATCTTCTACCTCAAAAATAACGAATAAGTCCTCGGTTTCCTTCAGCCAATTCCTGGCTGCTACGAAGGACTCGGTTCCATGAAAGTCCTTTCCTCCCATAGCTTTAAAATCTTTACATATCTTAGCAAAAGTATTACCCCGCGGAGGAGGTGGAGGAAGACGTGCTGCTGCAGCTGGATGATTTCCTGCAGCTGGGGGAGGAGGAACAGTGGGACCTGGCTGATTGGCCCTTGCTTCTAAGAATCGTCTGAACCAACCAGGTATTGGTATACCCTCTGGCAAGTTAAGTTCTTCGGACATGCTGAAACAACAAGGATAGATTCAAAACGAAGGATAAAAGATAGTACCTATGGCTTTGGGGGAATATGCCTTTTTTTTAAATAAAATAATATTTTATCTTTAAAAATGCTTCTTTAAAGTTTTCTTTTGAAAATAAATTTTTGAAAACTTTTTATCTTATCTGGTAAACCTATGCTCTGATACCAAGTGAAACACCCCACCTCCGTTAGGGTCACTCTCAGAGGGAATGCCCTAATTTTGGTGGTGGTTTATAAGTATAAGTCACAGATACACAAGACAGATATAAGTACACATATTTTTGAATAGCGGAAAACAACAACAACTTTTATTTCATCAAAATACGTGTTACACAAACCATGCCATAATTGTCTTACAATACTTCCAAAAACATTACATTTTCATAACTGTCTTGATTTCATAACTTAAAGAAGCATAAAAACATAAGTAAACTGCATAAGTCCCCATAATTTCTATCCAAAGCCATAGTCCAAAACGAAAGAAATCCAAGCAATACATTCTTTCCCTTCAAGCTGGATGTGAAAACTGGTCAAGCTGCGGTATTCCCTCCCTGTGGACCTGGGGAGGGAGGGGGGAAACGAAAGAAAAGAAGACGAAAGAAAAGTAGAGTCAGACATAAAGCCTGAGTAAGTCTAGGACTATTCAGTCTATGAATAAAGAAATGAGCATGATAAGTACAAACTGGAAATGGGAAAGCATTATAAGCTAAGTTAAGTTGTCCAGAGTCGAATATACTATCGTACCCCATATTAATCTCTACACCCCTATAAACTAGTTCCCAACAGGCACCCCATAATCAGGGTGAAGTGATCCATTTCAAATGATTGGCTCCTACTCGCATAGTTACATGTGTCTTACGGCCCCCCGATGTTGTAGCTACCTATGCTGGTCCCACCATGGGGTGTATCAAGTCCCATGGTGGCGGCCCGACACAGTTCTAGAATACACAGGTATACTACTGGTGCCCAGTGCCTTATTTTTCTGCGCCGGAGTGTGTGCATGCCCGCACCCCGTTAGAACCTACACTACTGCACCACCGCCGTCGATTTGACCTCTTACAGTCAGCCCAGTAATCGTGCCCCACCCTGCCTAATTCAGGGTATCCTGATACACATTGTAGGGTTACTGCTGAAAAGGGTCCCCCGCTACTAGGTTTTTCTATTTCTAGCCAACATGCTAAGTTGGTTAAGTGTTCAGTAAACCTAAACCCCAATCAGTCTGTATAGTTTAGCATGTTCAATTTTCGATTAAGTATAAATTCAATTTACTTAATCCTATCAATCCTGACTCAGCCTTAATTGTCTTATTAAAGCCTCGACCACTCACATTAGACATGTATTGTTGTGGCTGCCTGTTGCCGATTTGGTCCGGGCAGTCTTACGCCACAACTCAGTCTAACCTTGGGTCTTTATTGGGCTCTGTGTTTAACCACCCACATTGGATAGGTATTGTTGTGACTACTGGACAGCCGGGCGGTTCCGGGCAGGTTTACATCACAACTCAATCCAACCTCGGGTTAAACACATCGTATTTTCGAAGTTTACATATTTTGTCTCTTTTCTTTTTATATGTAAATATTTGCGGCCCATTATTCAAATTCATCTTTATTGGGTAAAATTAATTTATACCACTTAATTGTTTTCAAGGTCGTTGGCATGCGTCAACATGCCAACACATTTGTTTATACTTTTAACCTAACGTCACTACCCCCGTTTTATACGTTCGCTATAATATAACATATGTTGGGTTTAACATTTAAGCCCAACTTAGCCACGTGAAAAAGGGGAGGCTTAGAACATGGTGTTTATATATTCTAAGTAACATCAAAAAGGGAAGTGCGAACGCATGAAGTTGCAACATAACGATCTAATTAACATAAATTAGGCACTTGTAAACTTGCATTGTAATAGCATATAATCTTGACATGAAACATACCTAACATGAATCATGGTTTTAATCTAGTCATGTAAACTTGCATTTTAAAATGTGGATCTAACTTAATTATGTGTCATATATATTATCATATGGGTTAGATAACAACATAGGCCTAAAACATGTTTCAATTAGGCATAACATCAAACGTAATCTAGTCATGTTCATAGAATTAATACAAGTTCACAAAGATGCTTGCTTTTGTCACTAATACAAAAGTATGGTTTTTACACTTGAATCATGATGCCAATTCCAACATAAATTCATATAAACCATAATACTTGATTGGATCCAACTACACACTAAAAATGATCATAAAAATATACATAGATGGATCTAAAATCATGTTGGCATAATGGTGAATCCTATACTTACATGAATCTCAAATAAACTACCACAAACATATAGTCGTTAACTTTCAACATGAATCATATACTTGCAAATATCCAATAGGTGTTGTAATAAACTACCACAAACATATAGCCGTTAACTTTCAACATGAATCATATACTTGCGAATATCCAATAGGTCTAACATCGTTATACCACAACATCCCAAATTGATTCATAATTTGAATCATAGCAACATACAATTATGAATTATTATTACCACAAATTAAGTACAATTCCATTTCTCATTTTGCACAAATCAAAACCCAATTATTCATTCACATCGGAATAGCACTCTACTTACAACGTATGACGAGTCATCAATTCAGGAATCTGAATTCTGAATTCTGAATGGGGAGATGCTATCCTTTGTTGTAGGCGTTGTTTTGATTTAATTGTTGTTGCTTTAAGCTTTTGAATCGACTCCTAATCGTCTCTCAATTTTGATGGCTACTCCAAGTCTCGCCTCAGCAGCATGACGGTCTCATTCTCATTTTTATTTGTATGAATTAGGTGGAGTCTTAGGTCCTTTTTATAGAGTTTGTGAATTGATTAGGACCGTCGATGGAGCTTGGATGTATATTAGCCGTTCGTTTGAAGGAGAGACCAATCTATAGCTGACACCTAGCCCTAGTGACAAGGCAAGACTTAGAAATTCGGCCAAGCACAGACCAGGCTAGCCAGGAGGGGCTGGGTTTGACCTGGCTCAGGGGCCAGGTCGACTACCCAGTCGACCCCCAGGTCGACTACATAGTCGACCTGGGTGCCCAGGTCGACTACCCAGTCAACCTGGGTGCCTTGGATGGGAAAATTCCCGCCCAGCCCAATCTGGTTCCGATTTTTCGAATTTGAATTTGTTCTGAGCTGTTTTCGTCTGTTTTAATTTTAAACTAAATTCTGAAACTTCCAGAGGTCGTATCTCCCTCATACGGAGTCCGTTTTACGCAAACTCGGACTCTATCTCAAGCAGAATTCCGAGACGAACGCAATGGCGTATCCCGTTTCCCTTAATTCTTTGATTTGAAATTAATTATACTTTAATTTGTGAATTTCACTGTTATAGAATACACGGGGTGTTATAAATTTAGTGCCTAATGTGTGAGTACATGCATCCACGGGTAACCAATAGCAACCACTCGCAACCATCAATCATAACATGTTTCAAACACATGTTTACATCCATTGGTTTCTACCTAAAGATAAAGAATAGGACTGAGGAGATATACTTAAAAAGGTAGATATAAGCGTGAATAAACTTATGGAAAAAGAGATCAAGGAGGTACCCTCAAAGAGAAAAGGGTAGGCTGCGCGTATTTTCCTCTCAGTTTCCTAAGTTGCGTCTTCCTCGGCATCATTCCATTTAACTTTAACAAGCTTGACTTCAGGGTTGCGTAGCTTTTTGACTTCCGCACCCAAGATACGAGTTGGAACTCTTCTTATAGTGGCTTCTTGTTCCACTTCTACTTACTCTAGTATATTTGCCTCTACCACTTCCGTAGATTCATGTAAGCATTTTCGTAGTTGAGAAACATGAAAAACATTATGAACTCCAGCAAGTCTCTCGGGTAGCTCTACTCTGTAAGCCATCGCCCCAATCCTTTCAATATTGGAAATGGACCTACAAATCTTGGTGCTAGCTTTCCTACGGACCCAAAGTGAATGACATTCCTCAAAGGAGATACTTTAAGGAACACCCTATCTCCAACCTTAAACTCAAGGTCGGTCCTTCTTCTGTCTGCATAGGACTTCTGTCTATCTTGAGCAGCCTTCATCCGTCTTCTTATTAAGTCCACCTTTTATGAGGTCTCTCTAATCATGTCTGGCCCAAGTACGTGCTTGTCTGTAGACTCCCACCAACAAGTTGGTGATTGGCACAGTCTTCCATATAAAGCTTCGAAGGGTGCCATTCCTATGGTGGCTTGGTAGCTATTGTTGTAGGCGAATTCCACCAAAGGAAGATGATCCTTCCATGTCCCTACAAAGTCAAGAATGCACAATCTTAAGAGATCTTCCAGTACCCTGTTCACCCTTTCCGTCTGACCATCGATTTGGGGGTGATAAGCCATGCTTAAGCATAATTGTGTGCCTACTGCCTCTTGCAAACTCTTCCAAAACTCATTCGTAAAGATAGGTTCTCGATCGCTAACTATGGTGGAGGGTATCCCATGGAGTCGAACTATTTTTTTAAGATAAATGGATGTTAGGGACGAGGCAGTCCTTCTACTTTTATCAGGTACAAAGTGAGCGCTTTTAGTGAGCCTGTCCACTATTACCCAAATACTGGTATTACCCCTTCTTGACCTAGGCAACCCATCAACAAAGTCCATCGAAATGATATCCTACTTCCACTGTGGGACCTCTAGGGTATAGAGCAGACCACCAGGCTTCTTCTGCTCCGCTTTGACTTGCTGGCATACCAAACACATAGCGATGAACTCAGCTACATCACTCTTCATGCCATTCCAAAAGAAAACCCTTTTTATATCTTTATACATCTTGTCCATGCCTGGGTGTATGGTCACTTTAGAATGGTGCGCTTCTTCGAGAACTGTCTTCACTAAATCCCTTACTTGTAGGGCGCACAGCCTTCCATCCCGTCTCAACCAACCCCTATCATCGATGAGGTATCTATTGAGGTGACTAGAAGTCTCACTCCTAACTAGCTTATCCATCACATTAACTAGCTGAGGGTCTTCTCGTTGCGCGGTTTCTATTGAGTCCGAAAGAGTAGGCCGCACCTCTAGTGATGCTAACAAACCAAGCACAATTTCAGAGGAGCGTCTAAAACTAAAGTTTGCTATATACTCCAAGCTTTGTCTTTCTACAAAGAGAGGACTCAAGGTCAGCTTCTTCCTACTTAAGGCATCCGCTACCACATTGCCCTTGCCTGGGGTATAGGAGATCTCAAAATCATAAGAGGCCAGAAATTCCATCCACCTTTGCTGTCTTAAGTTAATATCTTTCTATGAGAAAAGGTACTTCAACGATTTATGGTCAGTACACAATTCAAACTTCTCTCCTAGGAGATAATAGCGCCAAGACTTAAGCGCAAAGACGATGGCAGCCAAATTTAGATCGTGGGTTGGGTAGTTTTTCTCATGTACTTTCAACTGTCTGCCTCCATAAGCTATTACCTTCCCCTCTTGCATCAACCTAGTCCCGTACCACATGCATCCGTGTATACGGTAAACATCTTGCTCCCATCCGGCAATGTCAGAACTGGGATTGTAGTTAGAGCCCTTTTTAATGTTGGAAAGCAATATCGCAATCCAAATCCCAAGCGAAAGTTAGGTTCTTCTTTGTTAATCTTGTGAGTGGGGCTGAGATTTTAGCAAAGTCTTTAATGAATTTTCGGTAAAAGCCTGCTAGCCCGAGAAAGCTTCGGACTTCGGTTGCATTCCGTGGAACCTTCCAATCTTGCACCGCAACTACTTTTGCAGGGTCCACGGCTAACCCCTCTTTGGACACCACATGTCCAAGAAACCTCACCTCTTCTCTCCAGAAATGGCATTTGGAGAATTTGGCCTTCAATTGATGTGTACAAAGAGTATCCATGACTTCCCTTAAATGAAAAGCATGCTCTTCTTCATTCTTCGAGAAAATCAAAATGTCGTCTACGAAGACCACCACAAATTTATTAAGGAATTCTCTAAACATCCTACTCATCAAGTCAACGAAGTAAGCGGGTGCGTTTGTCAACCTGAAAGGTATGACAAGCCATTCAAAGAAACCATCCGGAGTTCTGAACGCAGTCTTGTCAATGCTGTCTTCAGCCATTCTTAGCTGATGGAACCCAGTAGCCAAATCTAGTTGGGAGAAAACAAATGCACCTACAAGCTGATCAAACAAGTCATCTATTCTAGGAAGTACATTCCTATTCTTCTTGGTCAGCTTGTTTAGCTCCCAATAATCAACGCATAGGCGAAGTGAACCATCCGCTTTGGTTGCGAATACTACTGGAGCACCCCATTCAGAAATACTCCGCCTTATAAACCTCTTTTCGAGCAGCTCTTTAACTTTCTTACTGAGCTCTTTTCTCTCTTTAGGAGCCATGTGTCTAACGGGTAGAGCTATGGGTTTTGCATTATCAACAAGATATATGCGGAACTCTATCTCCCGCTTTGGAGATAAGCCCTTCACCTCTTCAAATACATCTGAGTATTCACAGACTAATCTAACAGACTGCAAGTTTTCAACAGACGCATCAAGAGATTCTAGCTAACTGAGCATAGCAGAATGTATGGGGTTACAAGAGATTTCGAGAGTGTTGCCAAGGCAAGTCATAAGTCTAACCACTCTCTTTTCACAATCGAGGATGGCACCATTACTGGATAACCAATACATGCCTAGAATCAATCCATAGCCTGTGAAGCCAAGAACGAAGGCGTTGCATTCGAACTCAACGCTCAAAATAGACACTCTCAAATCCCGACAAATCATTGAAAGATGAGCCGAACCACCAATAGGATTTGAGACTACTATGGGATCCGTAACTAGACTAGTATTTAGGTGCAGTGTTTCGACTAACGAAGCAGACACAAACGAGTGTGAAGCGCCAGAATCAAATAAAGTATGAACAGGATGATCAAACAGAAAAACCAAACTTTCAACAGAAATGTTTCTACCTCTCTCCTGTCTTGGTGCCATGAGAGCCTGAATCTTCCCTCTTGCCTGCACTGGTGCCATGAGAGCCTGAATCTGCCCTCCAAAAGTTGACCTTGTTCTTTGCCCTTGCCCCTGTTTCCTCGGGCAGTCTTTAATTAGATGTCCTGCCTTTCCACAGTGGAAGCAACCAGTCTTCTTCTTTTTCCTACAGTCCTTGCTCAGATGGCCTGGTGTTCCACAATTAAAGAACCTTTTCTTTCCTTTGCTATTGTTGTCCTTACCACCTTTCTTAGGTTGCTGCTGTGACTTCTTTTGATCCCCTTTCTTTTCTGGTGCCTTACTAGCGTTAGCGCCTTTCTCCTCTTCATGCATAAGCACCATGTCAACTAGTTTCTCAAAGGTAGCCGCTATAGGAATGTGGGTCATAGCTAACCCATGTAGAGGCTCATTCAAACCATTAACGAACTTCAGGGCCTTCTTTTCAGGTGTGTTCACCAAGTCTAAGCCAAACCTCGCCAACTGATTGAACTTGTTGATGTACTCCTTTACTGATAAATTCTCCTGCTTCAATGCCAAGAATCTTTCCATGTATAAATTCTCTTCTGCTCGTGAGAGAAATTTCATCTCGAACCTATGTCTGAAATCCATCCACGTTTCTACTGGACGCTCTCCATTCGTGACCTCCCACCAAAACGAGGCTTCGTCCTTCATTAACCAAGCGACCAATTGGACCTTCCTTCCATCTTCTACCTCGAAGGTACCAAACAAGTCTTCTACCTCCTTAAGCCAATTTCGAGCTTCAACAAACGTCTCTGATCCGTGAAAAGGTTTTCCGTCCATTGCTCGAAAGTCTTTGCATATATTTGAAAAAGTATCAACACGGGGAGGGGGAGGAGGAGCGGCTGCAGCTGGGGGAGGAGGGATGTCTGCTGGGCCTGCGGCTGTGGCCCTAGCCTCCAGATACCTTCTAAACCAGGTCGGTATCGGTATTCCCTCTGGTATCTCGGGTAACCCAGACATGCTGAAAAGAAAATGAAGAGATTCAAAACGGAGAATTCGAAAGAAAGATATATGGCTCTTGGGGGTTATGTTTTTAAAACAAACTTTTCTCTTGAAAATACTCTCCTTAAAACATACTTTTGAAAGTATTTCTTTATAAAACGCTTTTGAAAAACAGTTTTTCAAAATCTCTTATTTGTTCTGTTAACCTTCAGCTCTGATACCACATGTAACACTCCACATCCGTTAATGTCACTCTCAAAGGGAATGCAATAACTTTCATGGAGCATTATTAATGTATAGAATAGAATATAACAAGACAGATACATATATTGGTACTTGGAAAATTTAAAACAACATTGATTGCAGCGGAGAAATAGTTTGATTACAACAACTTCATAAACCAACAATAAAACCAAGCACACTTAATATCCATCTTAACAAATTGTTTTCTGAGTACATAAAGTAAAAAAGAATAACCCCAACACAAGTAGCCATAAAAGAGATGAGCTAAACTTTACTTTTAGCAATCCAAGCACTTCCAAAAGAGAGAGAAAGAGATCCAAGATCAAGCTCCACTAGTACTGGTCCCACCCTGGGAACCGGGGGGGGGGGGGGGGGGAGGGAAGGAAGAAAAGAGGCAAAAACAAGAGGGTCAGACATAAATTTTGGCGAGTATAATAACTTTAACAATATAATTATTAAAGTAATTAGGATAAGGCAAACTGGTAAAATAAGGAATGACTGTGAAAGGGCAAGTCAAAACAAACAGGAGGAATATTCTGGCGTTAATCTCACTCCTAATCACTATAAGATAATTACTATAGTGCACCATTATTAGTCACCCTAAAAGTTGATCCCGCCTACAGAACTTAAAAATGATAATGGTAGTTTCGTGTACCTCTAGTTGCCTTCATAGGTGCCGCCTGCCCCTATCTCCACTAGTTGACGCACTACCCCCATGCGATCGGCTCCCTAACTCGTAGATACCCATACTGGTCCCATAGTGGGGTGTATAACTCCCCAAAGTGGCAACCCAATACCACTAAAGATGCACGGCTTATATCTACATGATGCAACAACGTCTTAGCTACCAGCCCGGGCCCACGCACACACATGACCCCGTTGGACTTGCATTGCCACCGCTAACCCGTTTTGACCTCTTACAATCAAACCCAGTAAGCGTGTCCGGTCCTCGATCTAACTCGAGCTCACAAAGATACTTATGGGTTACTGGTTTGAAAAGGGTCCCATGTTTGACACAAGCTTTCCACCTATGCTTGGTCCCCACTAGAACTTCCCACTTAACCCCTCCTTATTCATGTCTTCTTACATGTTTTCAACTTGGTTAAGTGTTTCTAATCATATTTCACATGCCACCCAGGCCACCCACTTAACCCCCATGTCCCACCACATGTTTATCTGGTTAAGTGTTACTTAATTCATTAGAACCGTAACATTGTAAAGACCTCCCACATTAGACTACCGTTTGCGGTTGCTGGATTTGCCGGGCGGTTCCGAGCAGTCTTATACCATAAACGAGCCTAACCTCGTGTTTTTACAATTGTTAAGCAATTAATTTGTGCCTTTGACCTCTCACATTAGACTACCGTTTGTGGTTGATGGATTTGTCGGGCGGGTTCGGGCAGTCTTATACCACAAACGAGTCTAACCTCGTATCTTAGGCGGTTAATTATTACACATAATTATTTAACCCCAAATTGGATTAATATCCCTATTCAAATTTGTCAATAAATTCCAAATTAATTTATGTCCATAATTGACACCCAAATTTTATCCATAATTTCAGGTATATAAATTTATACCAATTAATGTCTCAAATTAATTATTTGCCTTTATGGCCATTTTATGCCAATTCACAATTATGTATATTTAATATTTTCCCATTGTCCCCACGCTATTCGTACGTTTTAATATGACATATGTTAGACTCGCAAATAGTCTAACTTATAAAAAGAAAAGCAACATCACAACTTGCATAACACATAAAATAGATATAAGAATCATGACATAAGTTTGCATAGCCAATAACTTGCATAGGCCATGGATATACATAGATTTGCATAAAATATCATGGATCTAAATATAGATCTAAACATGTAATCATGAACTTGCATATATGGATATGTTTTTCCTATAACTTGCATATGAATTGCATTCAAACTAGCATATGATTCACATACAAAACTAGCATAGGCAATGGGCATATAGAACATAAATTTGCATAACTATGTACTACCATGGATCTAAATATAGATCTAAACACAAAGATGTGAACTTGCATATGGATCTAAACATGTAAATTAATGTCACATGTTTGCATATAAATAGCATATGTATCTACATGATTCACATATGAACTTGTGTATAATCCACCTACAGACTTGCATAAGATTCATAAACTAGCATATGATTTAACATCCCAAACTTGCATAAGATTCATATACATATGATTTAACATCCCAAACTTGCATAAGATGAATCAAGTTAAACATGTACAATTCAACATATGAAATAGATTCACAATAATAAAACTATCAACGATAACATCACATGATTCAAAGTCATACTCTCATAATCCCAATTCTAACTTATCACAATTAAATTAATTATTTTGTGAAAGAAATTATACTCACAAACAAAAGAACAGTCTTGTTTTTCTGGGATCTGTATTCTGAAATTGAATTTCTCGCCTTTGATGAAGACTGATTGTTATCCTAATTTAGATTAGATTTGATTCTTGCTTCTATCTTGTTTTTGAGTTGAAAGAGAATGGCGGCTACTCTAGCTTCTCCATTGACGGCGTGGCGACTCTTGGTATGAATTAGTGTGATTTTAGGTTGAGAGTTAGGTTGCTTATATAGAATTTAAAATAGTTTAGAGCCGTCAGATTAGCCTAGAAGCAATCAAGACCATCCAGTCAAGACAGAATAATACCTCAGCCCTAATGACTCAGCAGTGAGTCAAAATATCGTCATCTTTCAGATCTGCCCGGGGGGGGGGGGGAGGGGGTCGACCTGGCCCTTGGGTGGGAGAATTCCCGCCTAAACCACTTCCCTATTTGAAATTTGAATTTCAAATTTTCTGAATCTGAGCTGTTTTAAATTCTGAAACTTCGGAAGGCCATATCTTCTTCATACGGAGTCCAATTCATGCAAACTCGGACTCTATCTCAAGAAGAATTCCGAGACCAACGCAATGGAGTAACCCGTTTCCCTTAGTTCTCACATTTGAAATTAAGTATTCTTAAATTCATTAATTTTTATTATTCAAAATCACGGGGTGTTACAGCATATGCTTTAGAAGCCGTGCCATCTTCTTCAAGAGCTCCTGCTGTAGAGGAGAAAGGAAAGGGTGTTATCGTCCAAGGTGCTCTTTCTGTCCGAGATGTTTTAGTTCGTGTGTTGTTCAATACCGGAGCATTGCATTCTTTAATTTGTAATGTTCTTGTGTGCCGCTTGGGTTTGGAACCCGAGATTTGTGATAGACCATTGATCGTGACTAATCCAGTTGTGTGTTCGTCCAATTTGTGCGTGTTGTGTCGTGGTCTAGTGTTGTCGAGTTATGGTTGCTCTTTTGTGTGTGATTGCTTTGTTCTTAACTTCGCTGGCTCAAAAGGTATGCGGCAAAGGTGAATTCTGAGCTAGAGGTGAGAGTCAGGAATGTGGAAGGGCGAAAGGTGTTTATTAGATGTAAGCTCGAAGACAGGGTCTTCGTAAGCTATCTATATTCGCTTGTGATTCCACAGGAAGACTTGTCGTCAGTGCTGATTGCGAATGAGTTTGAGGATGCCTTTGACAAGGTCAAAGGGTTGCCGCCACATCGTGAGATCGAGTTTAGAATCGATTTTGGTTGAGGGTGCTAGACCAATTGTTATGCCTCTTAGGCGGATGGTGCCTAAGTAACAACAAGAGTTAGAGGTGCGGGTTCGTGACCTTCTAGGAAAGGGATTCATTTAGAGAATTGTTTCCGAATGGAGTGCACTGGTCGTGTTTGCATCCAGGGCAGATGGCTCGTTGAGATTGTGCTTGGACTATCGTGAGATGAATAAGGTGACCAAGAACAACAAGTATACTTTGCTGAGAATCGATGACTTGTTCGATCTGCTTTGCGAGGCCAAAGTGTTTTCTCAGATGGATTTGGCAACAAGATTTGACCAGTTGAGGGTGGCAAAGGATAGTGTGACAAAGATTGCTTTTAGGATACCATCCGGTTTCTCCGAATGATTGGTGGTGTCACTTTTGGAAGAGTGAAGCGAGGTTCTTAGGCCATGTTGTTTCTGGAAATGGGATAGCAGTTGACGCCGCTAAGGTGGCAGCAATCAAGGATTGGGATCGATCTAAGAATGTGAAGGAAGTTAGGAGTTTTCCTGGGTTAGTAGGATATTACCAACGGTTTATCAAGGATTTCTCCAAGACAGCTGCACCATTGACAGGATTGACGAAGAAGAACCAAGTGTTCATATTGGATGCAAAGTGTGAACAAGCGTTCGAGATCCTGAAAGAGAGACTAACGAGTGCTCCTGTGTTGACCATTTCAAGTGGGAATGAAGAGATGGTTGTATATACCGATGCATGTGGCACTAGTCTTGGAGCAGTGCTAATGTAGAAGGATAAGACTGTGGCCTACGTAAGTCGACAGCTGAAGCCGCATGAGAGAAATTACCTAACCCATGATTTGAAGTTGGCGGCAATTGTGTTTGCTCTGAAGATGTGGAGACATTACCTATTGGGAATCGATTCAAATTGTTCACGGATCAAAAGTTGCTGAAGTATCTTTTCTCCCAAACTGATTTGAATCCTCGGCAGCAACGATGGTTAGAGTTTCTAGCATAGCATGATTCTGGTATAACCTATAATCCTGGCAAAAGTAATGCAGTGGCAGATGCGTTGAGTCAAAGACATGCAAATTTAGGGGTCTTTTTTCCAGAATGGAAGAGCCTCGAGTATTTGGAAAGATTTGATTTCAGGCCACGATGTAAGTTGGAACCTAAAATGTTGGCAAGCTTATCGATAAGACTTACTCTTATCGAAAGGGTTGGTGAGAGCCAAAAGCGAGATGCAAAACTTGTCGAGTTTATCTAGAAACTGGAACCAAAGGATAAAGAGTTCAAAGTCGATCGAGAAGGTTAGCTTCGAAAGAAAGGACAACTAGTTGTTCCTAATATCAATGGATTAAGAGATGAGGTTTTGAGGGAATGTCATCACTCGAAGTTGACAATTCATCCCGGTGGTAATAAGATGTATTAGGACATGAAGCAAATCTACTACTGGGAGGGGATGAAGCGAGATATTGAAAAGTTCATTTCCAAGTGCATGAACTGTCAGTTGGTGAAAGCTGAACAGAAGAGCCGAGTGGTTTACTTCAGCCATTGGAAGTTCCTACGTGGAAGTGGGAGCAGATATCGATGGATTTTATCGATGGACTACCTAGAACTAGGGTAGCAAATGAAGGGATTTGGGTCATCGTGGATCCCTTGACCAAAAGTGCAAGGTTCATTCCTGTCAAGTCGACTAGGACGACATCGAAGTACGCTGAACTTTATGTGAAATGGATAGTTCGATTCTATGGTATCCCAAAGAACATAGTGAGTGACCGAGACCATTATTTACGAGTGGATTTAGGAAGAGTTTGTAGGAAGCTTTGGGAACCGAGTTGTGTTCAAGTACGGCTTACCATCCCCAAACTGATGGTCAAACCAAGAGTGTTAACCGAGTTTTGAAAGATCTCCTGAGGGCTTTTGTGTTAGATTTCAGAGGATCATGGGAAGACCATCTACATTTAGTCGAATTTGCGTATAACAACAGCTACCAGTCTAGCATTGGGATGACACCATACGAGGCATTGTATGGTAGGCCGTGTAATTCTCCAGCATGTTGGTTAGAAACTGGAGATAAGTTGGTACTTGGGCCTGAGATGATTAGGGAGACCTCAGATTGTATCGAGATTGTTTGGCAACGAATGAAGGCAGCCCAAGATCTCCATAAGAGTAATGCTGATAAGCATCGAAAACATTTGGAATTCGACGTAGGCGATATGGTTTTTGTGAAGATTTCGCCATTAAAGCATGTGGTTCGATTCAGAAATAAGGGAAAGTTATTTCCAAGGTTTGTTGGACCTTTTGCGATAGCCGAGCGAATGGGAAAGCTCGCATATAGATTGGAGTTACCCTAGAAGATGTCGAGTGTGCATAATGTGTTCTATGTGTCGTTTCTATGGAAGTTCGTGCATGATTCGAATGTGGTGGTACCTCAAGAGCAGTACGAAGGCAAGAAGTAGAGACCGTAGTCGCGATACCTCGTACGTCACTTCGTATTGTGAAGAATAACACGAAACAGCTTAGGAGGAAGACGGTTAAGCTAGTCAAGGTACAATGGAGTGAAGATGGCGACGATTGTACATGGGAGACGGAAGAGAGCATGAAGGCGACCCAGCCAGAACTCTTCATCCGGTATGACCCATTAGTATCATGTCACCTTACATCATTGTAGCTTGTACTATTATGGTTGTTTTTGAATTCCCCGTGCTAGGATAAGGCTTTGGATGCATGGCTTGATGACTGCTAGTTTAGGTGTTAGAATTGGCTTCTTATGGATGATAGACATGCACAATTGTTTTTAGTTGCTTATGATTGTGGAATTTTGGAGGCGAAATTCCTGAGGAAGGGAGGGAGGGTAGGGGAGAATGTACCAACCCGTGTTTTACGTATTGGAAGATCATAACATATTTTTATTTTACTCCCTGAGGGTTGGATCATTCTCATATTATGATATGTTGCTTATGGGGATGTGAGACATGTCCATAATTTTTACCAATTTTGTTTGTGACCATTTTCCCCCTATCAGTTTTGTACAAGGGATAACTTTTAACTTAGGTCGAATCAAGTATTGAGACCTATGTCATTGGAAAGGTAATGATGATTGCCTTTCTGTTGAGTGGTTACATTAAAGATTTGGCTCAGCTATTTGGGAGGAATCGCTGTTTTAAGGTTTCACTATTGCTTGTTCAGGTTTATAAATTCATAATGGGATGATTTGGAGTGGCCCATTAGTGGGCTGGTGGAAGGCTATAAATAAGGGATGGGAGGTATGGGAAATAGTTTACTTCCTCTATTCTCTCATTTGGAAGAGCAAGGGATCCTCCATTCCTTTATTCTTTCCACCATTAAAGCTCGGAGAATCGAAGATCTACACCATTTGAGGCTAGATCTACGCAAATCAAAGAGAGAGAGAGAGAGAGAGTGTGTGTGTTAAAACCAAAAAATTTGATTTCAACACCAAAAGTGTTACGTAAACACTTCACCAAACGGTTAGAGTGAGACTACAATCACAAAATAAAAAACAAAAATGAAGAATAAGGATTTTTATAGTGGTTCGATCTAAAATAGTTCTATGTCCACATTTGAATCATTTCTCATTATAATACTTTGTTTTACAACAGACATGAATTCTCTCATATTGTTCATTTCACGCTTTTCTCTCTTTCTAAGGATCTAAATTACACTTGAATTGGAGAGATCTCTTGTTTTGTAATGGTGGATGTATGAATCTTCAACCACTTTAGCAATCGAATGATCTTCATGGATTCCGTAGCGATTTAGTGCTAGATCTAGGCTTTAGAGGGCTTTAGCGGAGATTGGAGATCACTTGAATTGTGTTGGAGAGATTTCTAATGTAGTTTGAAGAAGATTTGATCCATTTGATGTTATATGAAGGTAGATTGATACTTGGAAGCCATTAATGGAGTTTGTAATTAAGCTTAAAAGGTTGAAGAAATGATTTGGCGGCCCTTCGAGGTAGAAGAATTGGTCCCATTGAAGTATGGTGTAGTGGGGTACTTATAAGAGATGTTGTAGAGGAGTGGAACACTTGTAATTACGTGGGTGTAGTTGGAAATAGTACTTTACAGCTCTCATACAACTGGAAAATGACATGACTCAGGGACGCGGTATGAAATCCTGCGGCATGGATTGCTCAGGGCGGCATGTAGTGTGTATTTAACTCGTCTTCTTTCCACGCATATCCCCTAAACGATATGCTTTTATATCCGAGACTTATCTCCCTTTAGACATGCGCTTCCTTTTTACATTTCCTTTTTACAGCTGGTGCTACAAACAAGCTAGCCTCACGTGTGATCATCGTGCATGATGATAGCTGGCCACCCCAACATATTTTCTGTCAACTCGCATATCATACTAGCAACGGCATGCTTTATAATTCATGGCATGACTGCTTAACGACATTAGGACCAAGCGATATGGAATCCATACGATATGAAAGCTTCAGCGACACGTATCCTAAATAGGTGGAGCGACATGAATTAATACTTATGACATAACAATATTTAAACGATATGGCAGCATAGGGTTCCAAAGGCTTGCCGTCTTCTTGTGTCCAACCACTTGGATTTAATATATCATGCACGCCTTCACACTTTCCCCATAAATACACACGCTGGCGGTTTAAGAAAGGGGACAGCTGGCACTCCATAACCTTTTTCATAAAGCCACGTGGCCTTATGTTTATATGATGAAGCTACCGACTTATAGAGTTCCAACTAGTTGAATGCATGTAAAGTATTTCATGGACCATACTCTTTATTGCCACGTGGCTTCTGGGTGCATTTCTTTCCTGCTTAGTATCTTGTTCATTAAGAAACAACTTAAACATACACAAGATGAAATCATGCTCCCCCTTTTTGCTTGCACGTGCGCAGTTATACTTGCAACATGAATGGACTGTATAACGACATGGTTTGCCTTACGTTATGAATCATGATCAACATGATCAACGACATGGTGTGAGCTACCCGAATGGAGCACACGACTTGGCATGGGGCTCGACGACTGGACTACATTTATGCTTTCCAATACATATTTACTTTAACGGCATGAGATCTTGGTCTCCATGCATGCGATATGAAGTACAAGAGCACCCATGGCCCTTTGCGATGCGATTGAATGCGGGGGATGACATGACTATATCACTGACATGCAACATGACTTGAACTGGATGGGCCTCGCTTCTTATAAATAGATGACATGCCATTCACGCCCTTAGTTGATTTAGCAACATGCTTCCAAACCGTGTGAACGACTTGAGTACTTGCATCATTGAACTTACGACATGCATGCTGGCGGCATGAACTAAATGGAATAACTCATGTCGCGGGTAATGGTATGAATGGTCTAACACCATGAATGATTTTCTTGACTTTTATAGCCTAATGACGTATATTTATGTCGCACTAATGAGTTAGACGATCTTAACACATTACTTTCTGAACCGCGTTTTCATAACGGGGTTAACATTTGCCCCTCGAAGCTTGTATTTCTTGCTTGTGGGAAATGCGAGCTTCGAAATGAACACAATTTGCGTTAAGATTTAGTCGTAGCTTTTTTTTGTTTGCTATGGCAAGTCATGCTTTGAATTTATATGCTCCATGCAACCTGTTCTGTAATTAAAACAAGAATTTGCATGGTTTTGGACTTATACTTCGCCATCGACCGTCCACATCAATAGCAAATTAGTTAAGTTACTAGAAAATAATTTATAGAGAGTTTTATATTGAATTGAATAACAATGTTTGCATAGGACTGTTTTATTCAACGGTTTCAATTCGTCAAGTAATATATGCGCAAACATGATATTCTAATTCGAATTCACATTAACGCATAAGATCAACTAATCAACTAAAGCCGACTGTGGATTTAAATGTTATTGTTTTGACGACTTATATGATAATATACGATATTCCACACTTGGGAAGTTTGTATCTGTGGTTTATTTTCTTATTTCTATTTGAGAAGCTTAGATATTTATGCCCCTTGTTTAGGAAGTTGGTATTAGTCTTCTCTACGGGAAGTACTTTGGATTTCATGCCCTGCTCTGGCTAAAATTTAACAATTGTCGTATCTGAGATTTTCATACACTATGCAAGTTAATGATTAAATCCGAACTCCGTCCACAATCCAACCTGGTTAATTCAGGCATTGAAGACTTTCATCACTCAATTATACCGATTAATCCAAGCGTCGGTAGGTTCAGAAGGAGTGCCCCCAGTGAGGACTTTGGTTACAAACCCAATGTTTGTCGTAATCGAATCAGGTACTTCCCAATACTGGCGATCAATCAATTGCCCACAGAGAGATCTTTGGCTAGAACCCCAATGTTTGTCGTAATCTGATCAGGTACTTCCTGATACCGACAATCAATTGGGTGCCCCCGGAGAAGTCTTTGGTTAGAACCCCAATGTTTGTCGTAATCAGATCAGGTACTTCCTGATACTAACGATCAATTGGGTGCCCCCGAAGAGGACTTTGGTTTGTGCTAATCCTTCCAGCTCGTTTGCCAGTCCTTCCAGCCTGTTGTTGGTACTTCCGATCACCAGGTTTTTCGGTCCTTCTGACATGGTGCTGATCCTTCCAGTGCGTCAGCCGGTCCCACCAGCCTGATGTCGGTACTTCCAATCACCAGGTTTGTCGGTCCTTCCGACACGGTGCTGGTCCTTCTAGCGCGTTTGCTGGTCCTTCTAGCCTGATGTCGGTACTTCCAATCACCAGGTTTGTCGGTCCTTCCAACACGATGCTAATCCTTCCAGCGCGTTTGTCGTGGTGCTCGCTCGTTGTTTGAATCTTTACGACTCTTCCCATTCACTTTCCAATGCGATGCTTATTTATTTTTGCATTTGTGCATATTGATATTGACAACCTTTAGTGCTTGAATTAGTGTTGTTGGGGTCGCTATGTTACAGGAGTAAGCGCTCGACAGATGGCCTGCAATATGAAATCATTTTTTAAGCAAGTTTTGATTTGACATATAATTTTGCAAGCTAGAAATTCATTCAGACAAATATGCTCTTAGTTGTAGAGCTAATGTTCAGTGCATCACTTACGGATTATTGCAGACTGTTTACAGGAAGTTTCGAATATAACAGAAAGTAAAACTGAAGTAAAGCGTGAACTAAAGCAGGAAATAGAGCATGAAGTAAAGCGGTGGCGATGTTGATCGCTTATTCTAAGCCATTGAAATTGGAGCACAATCAACGGTTATCAGTTGATGAACAACCTCAGATTGGTTTGAGCAAGAGCTTTGATGATTGTTGCCCTTGTCCTTGGGGAATCGGAATAACATTTGAGGATTATGGATTTTTGACATATTGTTGCTGATGATTCTTCCGAATCAGCTCTTCAATTAGTAACTTCCGACACCTACATTCATTGGTATTGTGGCCTGGCTAATTATGGAACCAGCAGAACTTTCCAGAATTCACTTGATTGTCACTTTTCTGAGGTTTTGGTATTGGATAATCTTCGGTGTCTTTAGTTGCAGCAAAGATGTTTTCTGGAGTGTCATTTAAAGGTGTTAACTCTAATTGGTCGGAAAAGCGAGGCTTCCTGCCGTCTCGGTTGTCTTTCCCGTCACTTCCTCTTTTCTGACCTCCGGGATTTTTCTGATTTTACTGGATAGCAGCATTTTTGGGAGTTTCAAGAGGTTGGTTAGCATCAATAATCTAAAGAGCCACATGATTATTGTCCAATCTCATGTATTCCTCGGCCTTATTATAAAATTTCTCAAGCGTGCTTGGTTCTTTCATTTTAATCCATTTACCAAATTTGCTCTTCTCATCTATGGCGCCGATTAGTGACATTAAGATCATACGGGAATCGGGATTTCCTATATCAGACATAGCAGCACTGAATCTTTTGAGGAAAGTTTTGATAGATTCTCCTAGATTCTACTTCATTGATGTAAGAGAAATAACATCCTTGGCCTTTGTAGCTTGCAGCCTGAACTGCTCTTTGAATTTCAGAATCAAATCATCAAATCGGTCAATGGATTTGGGTGGCAGCCTTGTGAACCATAACAATGCGACACCTTCTAGATAGAGAGGGAAGCATAGGCATTTGATCTCGTCTGTTGCTTTGGCAGCATTCTTATACCATTCATATCTATATAGGAAGTGATTTGGATCAGAAGTCCCATTGTACGGAGGCAGAGTTGGATGAGTAATCTTCTTAGGGAAATTAGCTTTGCGGATCCTCTTCGTGAATGGATTTTTTCCAAGGGAGAAGTCCCATTCCCTTTCACTATCTTTGCGAGGCATTTTATCTTTCATGATTTGCTTTACCATATCCGTGATATATTCCTTCGATTTGTGTCATTCCGGGGAGCAGACTTTGATCTCTTTTCCGAATGCTCGTCATGGCGAGAGATCGCGAATAGAGGATCAAGGTATTTTACCTTCATTATTGGAAGGTTCCCCTATAACGGGACTCGGGTATTTCGATTGGGATGGTTTTTAGCTTCCAGTTTTGAGTGTTCGATATCAGCATTGCTTTTGTCAACAAATCCTTCCATGCTGTCATTATGATGATCAGAGGCTGATGAATTTGCATTCTCTTCAAGGTTGACATGGATCTTTGGGGGACAAGCGGGATTCTCTTGAGTGTTTAGGAGGGCACTCAGTTTATCCATTATTGCTTGATTAGCATCCAACAGAGTTTTATTATCATTTATTAAGGCTTTGTTGGAGGCTTCCATTGTTGACGCAAGTTAGCGACGACGACATCTAATTTAGTCTTGGTTACTCCGGCTCCACTCATTGAATTTTCTCCAACTTCAAAGCGGCTTGTAAGTAGAGTAGTTTAATTGTTAGCAACATTGTCATTTTCTTCAACGATTCTGCTTGTAGTCTTCTTAGACTTAGCCATGATTTCGGACAAGGCTTTGAATTTGGAAGAGAGTTCGTCGATTAGCCTAGATCTTAGACTTGTAGAATCTATGGTAGAAGTAGGCTTAGAACTTCAACGGTAGACTCTTAAGATTGAGAGAAGTGTAAATGTGACCCCATGGTGGGTGCCAAATGTTAAAAACAAAAATTTGATTTCAACACCAAAGGTGTTGGGTAAACACTTCATCAAACGGCTAGAGTGAGACCACAATCACAAAACATAAATGAAGAACAACGATTTTTATAGTGGTTCGATCTAAAATAGATCTAAGTCCACTTTTGAATTATTTCTCATTATGATATTTTGTTTTACAACATACATGAATTCTCTCATATTGTTCATTTCACGCTTTTCTCTCTTTCTAGGATCTAAATTACACTTGAATTGGTAATGGAATTGGAGAGATCTCTTGCTTTGTGATGGTGGATGTATGAATCTTTAATCACTTTAGCAATTGAATGGTCTTTATGGATTCCATAGCGATTTAGTGTTAGAACTAGGCTTTAGAGAGGTTTAGTGGAGATTATGAATTGTGTTGGAGAGATTTCTAATGTAATTTGAAGAAGATTTGATCCATTTGATGCTGCATGAAGGTAGATTGATCCTTGGAGGCCATTAATGGAGTTTGTAATGAAGCTTAGACGGTTGAAGAAATGATTTGGCGGCCCTTCGGTGTAGAAGAATTGGTCACCTTGAAGTATGTGTAGTGGGATATTTATAGGAGATGTTGTAGAGGAGTGGCACACTTGTAATTACGTGGGTACAGTTGGAAATAGTACTTTACAGCTGTCATGAAGCATGAAAACGACATGACTCAGGCCCGCAGTATGAAATCCTGCGACATAGATTGCTCAGGTGGCATGTAGTGTGAATTTAATGCATCTTCTTTCCACGCATATCCCCTGAACGATATGCTTTAATATCCGGTACTTAGCTCCCTTTTGACACATGCTTCCTTTTTACATTTTCTTTTTACAGCTAGTGCTACAAACAAGCTGGCCTCGCGTGTGACCATTGTGCATGATGACAGCTGGCCACCACAACATATTTTATGTCAGCTCGCATATCATACTAGTAACGGCATGCTTTATAATTCATGGCATGACTGCTTAACGACATTGGGACCAAGCAATATGAAATCCATACGATATGAAAGCTTCAGCGACATGTATCCTAAATAGGCGAAGCGACATGAATTGATACTTACGGGATAACAATATTTGAACGATATGACAACATAGGGTTCCAACGGCTTGTCCAACCACTTGGATTTAGCCTTCACACTTTCTCCATAAATACACACGCTAGCGGTTTAAGAAAGGGGACAGTTGGCACTCCATAACTTTTTTCATAAATCCACGTAGCCTTATGTTTATGTGATGAAACCACTGACTTAAAGAGTTCCAGCTAGTTGAATGCATGTAAAGTATTTCATGGACCATACTCTTTGTTGCCACGTGGCTTCTGGGTGCATTTCTTTCTTGCTTGGTATCATCTTCATTAAGAAACGACTTAAACATACGCGGGATGAAATCATGCTCCCCCTTTTGCTTGCACGTGCGCAGTTATACTTGCAAAATGAATGGAATATATAACGGCATGGTTTGCCTTATGTTATGAATCATGATCATCATCATCAGCGGCATTATGTGAGCAACCCGAATGGAGCACACGACTCGGCATGGGGATTGACGACTTGACTGCATTTATGCTTTCCAATACATATTTACTTTAGTGGCATGAGATCTTGGTCTCTATGCATGCGATATGAAGCACCAGAGCGCCATGGCCCTTTACGATGTGATTGAAATGCGGGGCACGACATGACTATATCACCGACATGCGGCATGACTTGAACGGGATGTGCCTTGCTTCTGATAAACAGATGACTTGCCATTCACGCCCTTAGTTGATTTAGCGACATGCTTCCAAACCATGTGAATGACTTGAGTACTTGCCTCATTAGAACTTGCGACATGGATGCTGGCGGCATGAACTAAATGGCATAACTCATGTAGCGGGTAACGATATGAATGGTCTAATGCCATGAATGATTTTCTCGACTTGGGTAGCCTAACTACGTTTATTTATGTCGCATTAACGACTTAGATGATCTTAACGCATTACTTTCTGAACTGCGTTTTCACAACGGGATTAACAAAGAGAATCGAATTGAACAGTTTGGATTGAATTCTTCACTGTTCGGAACCATATTTCATTGCTTTTAGCTTTTTTTGGAGAATTGGTGTGTGATATGCATCTCTCACATGGATTCAATCAAGTGTATGAGTGTTTGATCATGTTTTTCATCAAATTCAAGTGTTTTCTCATAGATCTACACTATGGAAAGCTTATTTTCATATTAATCACCATAGGATCGATTTTAGCATGTTTAAACCGATAATTCTTATGCTATTTCATATGTTTATGCAAGTTAGATCCATAATTTTGTTCATGTGTTCATTTATCATGGTTTTGGTGAAATTTGCTTCATTTTAGTGAAAATTGTCATATTCATGATTTTATTTGATGGATTGGACGAGTAGATTTCGTCTATATGGTCGATTGGTGGAGTTTTTGTCAAATTTCGAGTTGAAATGGCGATTGGGTGATTGGCTGGGTCGGTTGTGGAGTGAATTGGGGAATAAGTTAGGAGATGCGATCGGTGAGTGCTCCAGGGGGACTGATCGGTGGGTGCTCCAACGGGACCGATCAGTGGGTGCTCCATAGGGACCGATCTGTGGGTGCTCCAGGGTGGCCGATCAGTAGGTGCTCCAAGCGGGCCGATCGGTCGATGCTCTATAGGGGTCGATCGATCGTTGTTCTAGGGAAGGGTCGGTCGGTCAATGCTCCAAGAGGATGTGCCAAATGCACTGGGTTATTTCCAAGGTTTGAAGTGTTGAAATGTGTTCGTTGATCGGTGTAGAACAACGAATGAGGTGGCAACTCAAAGGTCGTGAGTTGGTGGATAATGGTTGCTTGAGAAGGTTGCTTGAGTTAAGAAAAGTCGTCGGGTTGGATGACTAGAGATGTTAAGGCCAAGTGATTATCGTTGTCGTAAGTTCTAGCAGGCTCGAAGCAGGGGTACAATAGAGACGTCTAAAAGACCGGTTGTAGGTTGAGTACCCTGGGTATCGTTGAAAGGCCTAGTTGTCAAGGTTGGACAAACATACGTATCATTGAAAGACGTATGTAGTTTATGCTAGAACTGGGGTTGCCATTATCCCTTGACATGTGGCAAGCTTGGCCGTCATACGATTAACAACGATTTCAAAGCAGGATTGGCGGTGATATCCATATCTGTCATGGTTAATTAGTTTCCTTGTTTGTACCGTCTCACGTAAATTGTCCAACGTCGAAGGAGATATTCCTTGGGTGCTTGTCTAATATTGGTTTTGGTCTCTGGGGCTTGTGCTTGAGGGATGTTAAATTCAATTAGGATGGCTTACATGAGATACATATAATCTTGATGTTATGAGTGCTAGTTGTGTTTGTTCTAGTTAGCATGGGTGTATGGTTGAAGTGTTTGATGTAAAGGCTATCACTGTCCGATGTGGGGAAGGCAGGGTTAAGTTCTTCTCTGGTGTTTGGTAGATTGGTTTGTTAATCTACTTATTCTCATATACTTTATTAATGATATTAGTTGTTTTATCCCCACTAAGACTGTTGTCTGACTTAAGGTTTTATATTTCCCTCTTATTACCTTGGGCTGTTCATCCGATTGTTGGATGGGCAGACTAAGTGGCAGGTGATAGCTTAGTAAGGACGATGTTGCAGTTTGGAGGCAAGCATGAGGCTGGCGTACTATCTTCTCTACTATATATTATTTGGATTTCCGCTTTTTGTTATTCTTCTCTGAGTGTTTTAGTGAGGAAAAATTATATAAACACTATTGTTCTAATTCAAGCCTATGGATATTACTTTCTAGTTGTTATGAAAGTTTCGTTTTTTCTGCTTCACTATTAATACCTATTGTTTATGTTCTACTATATTTTATCTTTGCTCTGTGAGTTACGACAGGTTTTGCTTGTGTTTACCTACTCTGATGATCGTCCATTGCTGCTTAGCACACCTTTCAGCGCACTTTTCCTCTTGTTTAGTGCATGGGTTATGGGTGATCGTCACAACTCTTCAATTGCACTTCAATTTAGAGAGTAGTAGATAGAGATTGAGAAAAGATGAAGTTTTATATAATTTGAGTAGAAATCGGCAAATATAAGTATAGAAATCAATAAAATGATGAAGAATAATGGTGGGATAAAGAGGGGTGAAGAAGAAGAATTATGAAAAGAATTTGAAATCAGCCCCTATTTATAGTATGTGAAAGGTTGCAACGTCCCAGAAACGTTACAAATGGTGAAAAGACACTTCCTTTAAAAATTGAACTTCTGACAGTTGTATGTCGACATAGCTATCTATGTATGTCGACATATGTATAGTAAATTTATTTTTAAAACTATTTTTCAAGTGTTTAAACATATGTATTATTCTGGAAATTCTTGAATTAAAACTTAATGATATACATGAATATTCTAAAGTGTAAAATCATATGAAATAATAATATATTATATAAACATATTTATAAATTTATAAGATTTAAAACTATATAACTATAAAAATATATAAACTTATATATTAGACTTTTAAACTTATATGTTTGAAATCATAAGTAAGATAAAATAGTTTTAAATCAGAATTTTGAATTTTGAAAATAGAATTTGAACCTGGAGTGCTGTTTTGAGTCTTACATATAAAATAGTCTCTATTACTATATTTTTCTTGAGCTCTAGAAATCTCGAACTCTTGATAACTAGATAATTCATGAGTCTTGAATCACTTCCGAATCCTAAATCTCTTGAAACTCTAAAACTGTATAGTCTTCAGTATTTAAGTCCTATATACAAACCCTACATATATATGTGTCTATATATTCCAGATAGAGATGTGAATATATATTTTATAATAAATTAACAATGATAATTGAAATAAGGTTGTTGTCACCAAAACTCCATTCTCCAACAGAACACATACAATAAAAGAAAAACCGCAAATAGCGGTAAATTTTTAGCAGCGGAAAATTCCATCACAAATTAGCGATGAATTTTCATTGAATCTGTAAGGGATATTTTCTAGGATCTTTTATTTTAACTAGTTTTAAAATATTACCGTCGAATTTTGATTTCCATCGCTTAAACCATAGCAAATTGCAATGGTTTAACGTAATCATTTTTTCGTCGCTGAATTCCATTGCAATTTGAGGCAGTTTACCGTTATGTATTTTTCGAAGCTATTTTGCATTAGGTTTTCAAGGGATTTGCAAAGGACTCGTATATGTATTCTTCTTAAAATGTTTTAGTTTTATGTTTTTATTAAGTAATTGATAAGTAAAATTAAATTTTAAATAGTTACTATGAATAACAATATACTAATAACAAAAAATAAATAATTACTATTAATAGTAAATAAAGTTCAATAGTTAGTATTGGTTAATAAATAATTACTAAATAATTAAGAGATAATAGTAATTAATAATATAGATAAATAGGTAATTTTTAATAATTAATGGTTTAATAATAATTGACATATTTAATATTTAATAATTAATGGTTTATAATTATTTTTTACAAATTATTAATATGGTACAATTAATTAATAATTTATAATGATAATGTATAAATAATAATGTATACTTACTATATTATCTAATAATTTATTATATGTGATAATTCATAAATTATGATTAATAATTAAAATTATTTTTATATCATATAATGATTTCTAATTAATATTTTTAATACTAATAAGTATTGTATAATAATTTATAATTATTTTTAATAATTATGAAGTATTATTTTTTATAATTTATAATTATTTTTAATAATTAATAATATAGTATGATTAAATATTAATAATTAATAATCACTACTATAGTTATTTTTAATAATTAATAATATAGTATGATTAATAATTAATACTTTTACGAAAGATATTTTTATTCATTATCTACTTTATTTTTGGTAAATTACCGTAAATATTCATTTAACATGTAATAACAAATAAATATAATTAATAATTAATTCTTTCTATCAAATAACTAATGTTAAATACGCAACAATTAGTAAACAATTTTTATTAATTAATTTTCTATTATTTCCAAATTTACTTTTGTACTTGTAATTTCCAGTAAAGAAACTTTTACTCAAGCGAAATTTTAGCTTCAAAACTCCAAGTTTTGCGTTTTGGCTCCAACTTCAAATTCCATCACCACATTCCAAAAAGTTTGGCTCCAAAACATATTATTTTTTCTCCGTCCGCCTTTTATTTGCGTAATACCTAGAAAACACGACACTTTGCCATTTTTCCATATCCTCAATTCAATCCTTCTCCGTTTACAATTCAACAAAATAATAAACCATTTCCTCCTCATTTCAATTTCAGATCCAATTAAAACCACAAATCGCCTCCCTCCCATCCAAGGTCGGCCTCTCTCCCATCCTTTGTCGGCCTCTCTCCCATCCATCGCTGCAAGCCGCAGATCCAAATGAAGCCAGTGAGGCCTGAAAATCGTTCTCAGAATCACGTTGTTGTTGAAGGAAAAAAAATCAAGTTTGTGCTTTTTGCTTCTTGTGATTCTCTTGTCAGTTTATTGTCTCTTTTCCTTGAAATTACTAGATTCTTTTTTATTATTTATTATTATACATTCCAAATGTTTAATCCTGGTGCATTTTCCAGTTATAACGTGAGTAATATCTAGTTGATATATGGGCATAAGATGTTTGTCATTTTTCCATATTGTAGTTTTCTCTAAGCTGCACTTGGTTTCTATCTACATTTTGTCAGAATCAATATTGGTTTCTACAAGTTAACTAATTCTGATCATTGCGATTTAATCATATTTATTGTATAGTTTTCTATTGATGAAAAGGAATCTTATGTTCCTATATGTGCGAGCATAGCACTTACATGCATTAACTAGTAAGATTCTATATTTGAATGAAATCTTGTGTGGATGTGATTTTGCATGAAAATCATACTTAATTAAGCTTAACTCACACATATTTTTGATTGAAAAGTAGCTGTCTGGTGATGGTAATATAACTTTCTAACTGAAAAAACAGGTTAAGAAACACATCAAGAAGGGGGCAAGGCCATGAAAGAGGAATATTCAGTATAGAATCCCCTCTTCATGTCTCTAATGTGCAAGTTCTGGATCATGTTACTGGGTACAATTTTTTATATTATTTCCATAGAAACAACAAGTGCTTGATTATGTGTATTGCACACCCTCGTCAAGTATAATTCTTGTGATATTGCATCTATCTTAGACAATAATAAATCTTTTATATCAAGCAGTAGTGATAAACCAATCTTTGTATTGTCAGTTGAGAAAAAAGGAGCATAATATATATTCCTGGGTTAACTGTCAGTTACTAGATGCAATTACTCACTTGAATTATAACAAGCATGATGTGGTTTCCATAACTTGGTAAAGATTATTATGTATGATAAAATTGGTATTAGCATGTTGTTTTAGTATGGTATTATTATTACATGGAGTATGTTTCGCAAATAAATCACATAATACTAGAAGTTTATGGAATTCGAACACATGCATTAACTAAGAACTCATAGTCCTAGTATGCCCACCGTGCTTCTAGGTGAACAATCTAGTGATCATGATTAATATTAGAGCATATTGATATGTTGCTAAAATGCATTAGACTAATGAACGCTTGATTTATGATATAGAGAGCAAGGCTATTCGGTGAACATGTTCTTATGGCTGTAGCAGAGATCCGTCATATATGCACATAAAGATAAATAAACACATGTGTGCATATTTATTTCCCTTATGCGCATATATAAGGTAAGGATCCACATACCCTGCCATGAACCCCCTTAATGTCCCCTTATTTGGGTAAGATCTTTATATTATGCTCTTTATATGGCTTGAATTGCTGATGCAAACTAGTTTGCAATTAATTGACGCATCCGGTATTGTGGAGATCTCAGGAAATAACTTAGCGGGCAAAGTTGAATTGAATGACTTCTCCTTGGAATTGAAGTGAAGCAACGTCGAAAACTTCCATATGACTTTAATTCAGTTAACAACTACATTTTGGCATCTAATAACATTGTGATTTTTTTTTTAAAATATTGATAAACTAGTGACAATGGAATTCGATACTGAGATTTTTAGATTAACAATTCCGGGGAATATACCTTGTTCTAGAAAGGACAATTCCAATCCACTTTTTTGTTTTCCTTACATTCGATTGGATAATCATTGCCTTGTCAAGTATATTATACTCCCATAAGTTTATTTGCATGTGCACTGAGATAATTTTTTATTTCTTTATGTTACTTCAAAAATATATTTATGTTCAGAAGGCCTTGGCACTGGATGGCGTACGGATTTGGGCAACTACTTTTACTCACCAACCGACTGGCCAGATATCTATGTGCAATCATAGCAATAATGGATGATATGTTTGTTATTTTGGTAGTTATGTGGTAGATTGTGGATGATTTTTTATGCGATATGTTAATATTATCTTTATGTGTTGTTGCTTATGATATACTGTTATTTGTACATGGAAAATTTATATTGTTTTTTGGCTAGCTTTTTATATCAGTATTTACAGTTGAATAGTATCAGTTCGTAAAGCTGTAGGAGAGGATGGTAAAAACATTTATTGCCATATTAGAAAGGGAATAGCGACAGATTAGTAGCAAAAAAGGACAGCTAAATAAAAACACTGACAACGTTCCATCGTTAATCCCTTTGGCAATTAGTAAGGGTTTATCAACACTTTTATAAGTAATAATTTATTATAAATTACTTATCCGCCGGTCAATAGTCGGTAAATTAATTAAAATTAAATTAACAAATAAAAGTATATTTTTGTTATATAAATAGTAAAATTACGGAAAACTATCGGAAAACTCATGCTCAATTCCGTTGTTAAAATCTAACACAATTACCATCATGGTTTTTACCAACCACCTTATTATACAGGAAATCCATCGCTAAGGCCAATATAGTGACGAATTGGAAGCGGATACGGTCGCTGCTATATGCGGTTTTTCTTGTAGTGATAGTATGGTAAACCATGCTGACATATTCCTACTCCAAAGAGTTAGCACATAGAAGTATATACTACCCTAATAAATCAATAATATAGGTGTACTCTACATCTGAGCACTTGAGTGTTTAAATGTCCATATCTACACTATATGTGTCTGTGTCAATGTTACCAACTTACCTACATCTGATGACATTTTGAGGGTGATAAATGAAAAAACAAGCATAACAAACACCATTCATTCTTGTATTCATTCACTCAGTGTGTTGGAAATATACTATGTTTGGTTTCTAGGTAACTATACTTTATCAGAGCTGAACAGTCAACATCTGACTGACAACCTCCGTCTGGTTGAGAATGAGCATAAGTAGTATTCATGAATCTCCCCTTGGATAAAAACTTGTAGTCTAGTTGGATATCCAATGGGCAACCTTTGAAACGTCTTACTACCTACGTCAAGTTGAAGACTCGATAGACGCTCAAACATAACCTCCCAAGTACTCGCTCAAATCTATATACTAATAATTTCTTTCGCATATGTATCTCCACATCATAGTCAACCTGGGACTGGGACAATCTTCTTACTTCACCTAAAATTTTCTAATCGGGAACTACCTAGAGAACTACATCTGTTGTCTAAGCCTGCTCGTTAAACCCTTCCTGATAGCTTCTCCACCTCTATCCATAGTTTATTGCTATACTTTTAGAAGTTTAAGTGGTCGTCATTAGAGTTGTACTATGATGCCCCAAAATAAACCTCAACATCATGGTTTATTTTAAATAAAAACCATCCTTCACATTTTAATTCTTTAATTAATTCAATCAATCCAATATTAAATCATAATTTTCATTATAATTTAATATTAGGTTAATGTCCAAACCGGGTTGTTACATGTACTCTTCAAGTTGAATAACCGTTGAGCTGCAAAAACCAGAAGTCTTCATGTCGTTATTATTGGGAAGTAGACCTTGTTTGAACTTTTAGGGAAAACTAGTAATTATACAACATAAACTATTGCAAATATGTTGTAGAAAAATATTTGCAAGCCAATTTTACAACAGAAAAATAGCTTACAATGGGTCTGCAAAAACTGTGTCAAATTATATTTCAGAAAACTATTTGCAATTAGTTTGCAAAAATCGATGTTTGAATATATAAGGTAAACTAGTGCAAATAGTTTGCATAAATCTATTTGCAAAGACTTTGCAAAAACCTATAATAGAGAATCAGTACAACATATAATACCTTTCTATTTGTCCGAGTCTAGAATGCTCTATTTCCTTGAAACAATATTGCCCCCTCTATGGCGCAGAAGATTGATGAGCAACTATTTCTCAAGATAAAACGGACCTGCTCTGCAAAATTACACTAAAATTTGTAGAGCCTAATGAACACAAGAGTGTAACTAATAACATAGTTTAACAAGTAAGAAGAAGAGAAGATTTCAAAGAGATTGTATTTATGGGTTTTGTCCGCTTCGTCCTTTATATAAATGTGGGAGGCTGATTAATGGTTATACGCTTGGAAAGGTTGCGAACCTTTGACCAAGTGATGCGATCGTATTATTACCGTTTCAGTTTAAATTTGAACAGGAAAAATTGTTTGGTCTGAATAATTAACACAGACGGCTGTCATTGTCATCTTCCCTTGGCCAGTTGCAAAGTGCCTCTGGTACGCCTCCACTGCTCATATCATGGTTGTAGTTGCGCTTGCAGGCAGGGTTCAGGTGGGCGTAGGGGCGCACACATATTGTGTGGTGCATTGCACCACCTGTTAAGATGACATATTCTTTTATGTATTTCTTGTCTCATGGAACTTTAATAGTGTCCTTGTTTTAATATATAACCATATAATATTTACTACATATTAGGATGTAGGATTATACATATTCCAAGACATACATAAAATATTAATTCATTTCCAACAATCCCCACATGAATGAGTATTTGCTTATTTTGTTTTTAATTCAATGAAATATTATGGCATATGAGTATTTGCTTATTTTGCTCATACTACAATGAAATATTATCGCATTGGTTAAAATAACACAAAGGCCTTTAACTTTCCTAGTGATTACTAGCAAATCGGTAGATTTGTTTTTCCTTGTATGGTTCATAGATAACACACAATATTATTTGTTATCTTCCTTGGTTCTCTGTTTGCACTCGTTTTTCTCATGAACACCATCTTGGTCTCATGAGTGTTTAGAGAATTTTTGGCCCTTAATAATTCTCTTTAAAGCAACGCCTTCACACTAGCGTAGGTGATTCTATAAAGTGTATCCCACAGTACACCCCTTGGTTCTCTTTTTAGCCAAGTATATACGTCATTAAAAGTTAAGCTTACCCTAACCTCCGATATTTTTTGCACTGACTTATCAAAGGAATGGTTTTAATGTTAACAGTGCTGCTAAGTTTAACCTTAATTAGTTGTCCCTCTGAACTTAGTTCTTGGGACTTCCAATCCACCAGGTGGGGTTTCCATTAAGGAAATTTTTTAGTTTATATGCCTTAACCCCATTCCCATCGATATGGTTTGAACTTTCTCTCTTAGCAAGCCTTATGTTAGTGGATATTCTTTGTTATCTTTTGACCTTATGTAGTCTATAGTGATAACTTCATTTAAGAGAAGTTGTCTTACAGTTTTGTGTCTACGAAGAATATGTTTAGACTTTCCAATATAATGTTTGATATTTGCTTTACTAATAGAAGATTGGTTGTCGCAATGTATACTTATTAGTGGTACCAATTTTTTCCAATTTGTAATATCTTGTAAGAAACCATGAAGTCATTCAGCTTCTTCTCCGCTTTGTCTAATGCAATGAATTCTGATTCCATTGTATTTCTTGTTATATAAGTTTGTTTGGAATATTTCGAAGATGCTACCTCATTAGCCAAAGTGAACACATATCTACTTGTGAAATTTATGTCTACTGACCCAGTGATATAGTTTACATTGCAATATCCTTCTATCACAGATGGTATCTTGAATAATGAAGTCCGTAATTCTGCGTATATTTCAGATATCCTAGTACTCGAAATATTGCTTTCCAGTGATGGTTGTCGTATACCAGCTAAGTTTGCTTACAGCATATGCTATGTCTCGTCTAGTACAATCCAAAATATACATAATGCTGCCTAGTTACGAGAATACTCAAGTTGATAGGTACTATCACCACTATTTTTGGCCTAATTTTTATTTAAGTCTGTAGGTGATTTTGCAACAATTATGTTATGTTGATTAAAATTTTCTAATATTTTCTCAATGTAATGTGATTGAGACAACAAATATACTTGTGGACTTCTACATATTTTATACCAAGAATTACATCAGCGATTCCAATAACTTTCGTATCAAATCTGGCAGAAAGAAGTTTTTTTTGATGTTATTGCATCTTTGTTGCTTCCTAGTATAAGTAAATCATCAACATATTGACAAAACAATGACATCAAGTGGATTTCGTATAAACGAGTGTAACTGTTTTTCTATTGTAAAATTAGCTTTGTTCGGGTTACAAATTCTTTGTAAATATTTTTCTACAACATATTTGCAAAGTTTATGTTGCACAATTACTAGTTTTCCCTAATAATAATGATCCCTCTATGGTGAAGAAGATTGATGAGCAACTGTTTTCTAAGATAAAACGGATCTGCTCTGCTAAAATGCGCTGGAATTTGCAGAGCCTGACGAACTCAAAAGAGTAATTAAGAACAAAGTTTAACGAGGAGGAAGAAGAGAAGATTTCAAAAAAATTGTATTTTGGGTTCTGTCAACTTCATCCTTTATATAAATGCGGGAGGCCGGTTAATGGTTGTAACGCCTAGAAAGGTTGTGACCCTTTGACCAAGTGTTTCGACCGTTTTATTACCATTTTGTTTAAATTTGAAAGGAATAACCTATCTGGTGTGAATAATTAACACAGCCGACTGCCATTTCCATTTATCACCTGCCAATTGTAAAGTGCTGTGTGCCTCTAATACGTCTCAAAAACCTATTCGCCCATGCAGTAGTTGCAGTTACGGGCTCGGGCACGCACATGGGCGCAGGACCACGTGCATGTGCTGTGTGGTGCATTGCACCACCTGCTAAGATGGCCTATTCTTTTATGTATCTCTTGTCCCATGGGAACTATGATAATGTCATTATCTTAGTATATAACCATGTAATATTAATTACATACTAGGACGTGGGACTATACATATTCCAGGACATACATAAAATATTCATTCATTTTCAACATGAACTACCACCATGCATCAAGAAGTCATGTCAAAAATAGTACGCTAATTGCATAAGGTCACCAAACCCCTGCTCCATTCTATTTGGATCGGTACCAGTTACTATGGTTGGGATTGGTACCACCTAGATCCAATTCGGGTAAGTGTAACCTCACCGATCTGGATCTGTATACCTGGATCGGCGTTGTTATACCAATCTGAATTTGGCTAAGTACACTTTGCAATCCGAAGTCTCCACTCACCAATCCGAAGTCTCCACATTCCATATCGATCCGAACCCCAGAACTCTACACCGATCCAACCATGTTTTCATTGTTTCTCCTTTTCCTTCGATCCAATCAACATAAAATTTAAAACATAACCTCCTCAGGACATCCTCTAGCTTCCATAAAAACTTCGTCCAATATTGAATACTTTTAAATTTAGGTCTATCAAAATATTTCTAGCTGAAATTCTGTCATACGAACTCCAAATGAAACCAAACTTCTCATAAAACTTCTAGAGACCTTCCATCTCTTCTCCTTCAAATTTGGTGTGATTCTGAGCAACTTTGGGTTATGGACATTTTTGCAAAATCCTAGGTCTAAGCCGCCATTTTTATGCATTTTAAAATATTCAAACAACAACAAATCAAGCATAGAAATCATCCAGAATAACATACAAATGCAATTAACGGCTCCAACTATTTCATAGAGCCTAGATTAAAAAAATCGTAGTTTGCACAAATCCGCAAGCGGTTTGTAGGAACATATAGTAATTTAATTCCTAACCATTCAAGTTCACAGTTTTAATCTAAAGTTGTATGATTCTATACATAGTTAACTCTTTCTGTATTTGTTGACACCAAAAATTGGCACAATACCCAAAGAGACGGTTGTGTAGAGAACAAACGAAGATCAATATATGTAAAAAGTAAAAAGCAGAAGAAATCACACACCAATTTATAGTGGTTCAGCGTTAAAGATCCTACGTCCACTTTATAATCTCTTATATATTAATTCAACTTTCAGATGAAATAGTTAGAATGACATTACAATAAGAGATTCACGAAGAATATTTGAAAGCTAGGGTTTTAATATTTTCCAAAAGTCCTTTTCTCTGAATTCAGATCAGGTATTTATAGATGATGCAGTACTTGGGCCGGTCTGGACACACGTCGTAAGATCCATGAGAGTAGTTGATGCTGAATGAGTCGGTATCTCCGAAGGAATTGGTATTTCTTGAATTACCATTGTGAAGTGGCACCTGATCCGTCTGATTCAGATGATCTAGAAAGAGTAAGAATAGGAATGAGCTATTCTATAGGAGGACTCTTCAGCTCGTAGTTGAATGCAACACGGCTAATCTTGCTTGGTCACGACAGGCTTCATCTGGACCGCGTCGGACAAGGGAAATAAATTTAAATATCGTGCCTCGTTGATTGGCCCACTTCGAGCACCCAAGGTAAGAGCCTGCAGTATTATCGAGCCTTGATGGGCTGCCCGAAAGGCCCATCAACACTTTGGCCCCAAAGTATGGAGCGTTGGGAACGAAACATACTTTGTAACCACGCATTCATGATCATACATTTTCAAAATCAATCGTAGAATCCCGTAGATTGATTTAAAAGGTACGTTTATTGAGTCTCGTCAACGAAAAATAGTCTGCCAGTTGTCTTAGAAACTTAAACGAGAACGAGCAATTATGACACCCTTCTTTTTTGCGTCTTATTGGTTTATCCCTGTTCATTAGCAGCTTTACACGTCACCAACGTCTGACTTGAAGATTACGTCAGCCGAATACAAATAGCCTCTCCATCATATTATAAAGGGAAAATCTTTGTACCTCATTCCCCTCATTTTCTTTGTTGCGAAAATTGATTTACTGCTCAAAGTAAAAGATTAAAGAACGATCATCGCCTTCACTCAAGTTCACCTTTCTCAGGTAAAGATTCCTTCTTTATATCGTTCTAATCATATCGATGTCATTCTTGCATAGGACCTCTATTTTTTTATCTCGTCATAATCCAGGCCCCACGGGGTCCGTAATTTGGATAGCCAACGGCGGATCGCCTAAGTCAATGACGATGCGGCGGTCCGTGGCAAATTCGATTATGAATCTGATTTGGTTCTAGCAAACCATAATAATTTTATAATCGTTAGCCTAGTTGTTTCATAGGGGTAGAGAAGTCTCCCACCTTTCTTTAGCGTCATGTGTGTAAGGGTGTTGGCAAACCTTCAGACACATGGCAATGCTTGAGAGGATGGTGACGAAAGTAGTAACCCCTATGCAGTTTAATGTGTGAAAACGAATTGTGATTCATGTAGCTTGTCTTTTATCAAAATTGCACTGTAACATGGAGTTAATTCCTTCTTGAATCTAACCCCCTTCTTTTTATTTCAACTCAACAGCCTTTAATCGGTCATGGTTAAGACACGAGGCAATCTTAAACATGAGTCGAATAAGGGTTTACTTTTTTCTACCACAGTCGATAGTTCCTCCTGGTCTTCAATTTATTCTAAGCCCAACCCAAACAATAATTCCCGAAACCAATCGATAGACTCATCGCCTCCTCCTGAAGTTGCAGTCGAATTGAATGCAGCAGTACCAGTTCTAATAGCGCCCGATATGCTTCCAGGGGCTGAAATTCTGAGAAATCCTCCAAATGCCTTAGAATTTGAAATAACTCGCAAACGGCTAAAGAATCTGACAGCTAAACACAAAATTCCCTTTGTAGATGTTCTTCTTCAACAAGAAACTGATCGACCTCACAATCCCCCACCGGGTTATATGGCAATATCCCTTCCGATGTGTAATGTGGGAGCCATCCCCCTTCCATCCATTTATTGTCAACTTTTTGCGATGTATGAACCTAGTTCCGATGCAATTCCACCCGATGGCTTGTGGTAGCCTTCTATTTGTGTATTTCTTGTTTATGAAGTATTTGGGTTACCCTCTAATCTTTGATGATCTGTCCTTCTTTTTTCACTTCAAACACAATGAGAAACCCCTTCTCTCCTCTATTTTGAGTCTGCCCGAGGTTGGAAGATTATTGAAGAAATTCCAAGTAAATAGGGTGATCCAAAACGAGAGTGGTTCTGGGTTAAAGAATAGCTGGGGTGTGCTCAATATTGGCTCCAATGTTGTAAGTCTTTTTGTTGATCGGTACATTCACGATAGAGTTTGTTATACCGAAAAATATATGTATTCTCTTTCCTCCCTTTTTAATAGGAGATTATCCCGCAAGGCCTAAAGGGGAGGTGTTCGAGGAAAGATACAGACAATTGATTAGTTTAGAGCTCAAGCAGTGGTGGTTTTTGAATTGTTTGTCCGACCAACATCTTCATCAATATGCTCTCCTTAGCGAGAACAGGTCCATCGGGCCTCATAAAGAAGGAACTGGGCGTACCACCCCAAATCAGGGTGAAATTCCCCTAGCAAAAAGGAAACCAGAAGATAAAATGATAACCCCCTTGGTCGGGGAATCCTCTGTCCATCCCCTACCTGGGGATAAAAATAAACCACATCCAAAAAAGCCCTTCTTCAAGATGCGGACTCGAGAAGACCGAGCGTCGAGAAAGAGAAAAAGTTCCTACCAAGAAAGTTCTGAAAAAGTGCGGGAGGAGCCGACCAAAGAGAGAACAACGGAGGATTGCTCGAGGGATTCTGAGGCTGAGAGCAATCCCTCTGCAGCCCACGATCCTCAAGAAGAACACATCGCATCCCCTCTCTCTGGGTTGGAAAAATTGCAGATGCTGGAGACCATTCTTTCTCCACAAATCTTGGATCCAAATCAAATTTTTTTGGCCAACCAATCCGAGGAGATATCTTGTCCAGTCGAGCAAGGTGGTGTTGAAGGTACGAGCCTAACCTTTTAGGTCGACCTAAATAATTTGTCACACCATATTTTCACTACGCGTCATAATATCGCATTGGTTTGTGTAAATGGAATGTTGTCAGTTCCAACCATGATCTTTCTTCTTTTCTTAGAGGAGATTGATGAAGAATTTTATGGCAGTCTTTTTGCCTCCTTCCCAGCGGTCATTGGGCCAGATGAGCCTACTTCGCAGCATGTGGGACAAGGAGGAGATGATGAGGAAGATGACAACAAGAGAAGGAAATAAAAGAAAGATCAAGACGAAGGATGAGATAAAGAGAGGGAGAAAAAGAAGGAAAGAGAGAAAGAGAGGGAGAGGGAGAAAAAAAGAGAAAGATCCGATTCGAGGAAAAAGCAAGCGAGAGGAGAGAAGCTTGGGTAAACATGATAGGGCATCGGAGGAAAGGGAGGAACAGGAGAATACGTTTAAGAAGAGGAAAAAAAGCATATTCCCCCCGGGGCCTCAAGATAAGACCCAACAGACGGGTGAGGAGGCCGGGCATTCCCAGGCCGTGTTAAGTCGTTCTAGGCCGTCGATTGACCCTTTATCCGTTGATCGAGTCAGAGAGCTGGAACTGAATTTTCCTGACCTTTTCTTTACAGTAATAGTGCCTGCCCCCAAGTTACAAACATTATCGCACAGTTTTCGTTGACGTATCCAGAGTAACTTAGACCACACCCTTTCCCAATACGATGCAATGTATGAATATGCCAGGCAGGTGAGCGGGGCTTTGAAAGACAAGCTGGCTGAAGTTTCAGGCCTTAAGAGGGGCGCGGAAAGCAACAAGAAGACCTGCTCTCTCCTCAAAAGAAAAATTAAAGATCAGGATTTGCAAGTGGCGGTTGACAAAGAAAAGTATGGGAAAGAAATCGAGGATTTGAACGCTCGTTTTTAGTTGAAAAACTATGAATGCGGCTCTTTAAAGGGGGAGGTCGAGTCTCTGAAAAATGACAAAACTCAGCTAGATCAGGAAGTGCAGAACCTCAAGGGCCTCCTTCATTTAGCTGATCTAGCCAAGCGTCTGGCGGAATAGAATGCCGCGGCAACCATTGAGGCGACCAACAATTTGAATTTACAGAATGATATCGACATCCAAACCCTTAAGCTGATCATACTCGTGATATGTCCAAACTTAAAAAGGGACATGCACTTCAGATTCTCTCATTCTTTGCAAAGTTCCTTTGCCATAGGGATTTGTCTTGGATGCCGAGATATCCCAAGATTTTGGTCGATACATGTAAAATGGTTTTGAGAGACGAAAGAGCTGCAGCGAAGAGGCAACCGATGAATGAAGCAGATTTAATGACCACTATCTTAAATGACAAGGAGCAGGTGGTATTGGCTGAGGGAAGGAGCCAAGAAGAGTGGGTAGCAGAAGCAGTACACCGTAGACTGAAGGGGAAGTTGGTCCTCGAGAAAGGAGATAGTGGTAGCCAGACTAAAGTGCCCCTCTTTTCTTATTCTGCTAAGGTTGAGATAGGTTCGGCTTCTGTCCGTCCATCCGAGCCGACAAGGGTCGAGGATGATCACCTAATCAAAACTGAAGTTGGATGTAAGCCCATGTGCTTGTCTTTACCCTACTTGTTCAACTTTAACTTATGTTTTCTGCCGTAGGTACGTCTCTGGTGAAGGAGGCTGTGGAGGCAGATGCCATTGTCAAGGAGAAAAGTGGTGCCGAGAATGCAGCTGAGGGATTGAGGGAAGAGAGAATTGATATAGAATCATCGAAGAATGATGATGTCGAGATTGTTGCGGAGTAAAAGAGAGGTGATCGTCCATCCATGGCATAAGTCAAAGCTCAGAGTGAAATGGACATTTCATCTATGAAGTCAAAAACACTTGAAGACCCCATGAATGTTCAGCCTATTCAAGCTATTTCCCTAACCATCCTTTCTTCAGCTGAAGTCCCCCCTTTCGTGGACCATTCTAGATTGCAAGTTTCAGCACCAGCTCATCGCCCATTTGGAAGTACACTTGGAGGATCGAGGCATAAGACGACCACTAAGGAGATGCAAGAAATGATCAAACATGCAGAGTTGGCAGAGATGATCGAGCGAGGAAAATACCAGCTCCGTTTTAGAACTTTTTTTGCTATAATTTTTTTTAAGGCCATTTGGGAAGTTTCATGCGAGTGCGGCCCTCGCGCTTTTGTAATTATCAAACTCTATATCTCTAGAGACGGTGTTTGAATTGTACCTATCATGTAGTAATATTTTGTTGTCATGCCATGGTATTCTAAATGAAAGTCTACTTGTTTTGCAAATACTTGTGTCGCTTATGTGCAAAAATGTCATTTGGATTTCTTGTCTTATTTTAGCCTTCGAGGATTACTCGAATGATACCCTAGCTGGGGTTATTTATCGACCCTCTTGCCCCCGGTGTTGGGTAAGTTATTTGGACATGCTCAAGCAGATCCAACCCTGATCAGGAGTTGGATGTCATTGAGCAGGGGCGCTTTTAGTCTTTTATACTCATCCTTTACTCGGTAAGGAGTAGAGTTTTTAGGGATCGAGCGGTCTTTCATCGGGGTGCACCATTCACGCTCTTTCGTCATTTATACTCACCCTCAAGTTGTGAGGTTAAGCGTTAAATCCTGACAGTCAGTCAGTATGTTTGATTGGGCGTCTACCTTACTTTGATTCAATAAGAGTAGAAGTCAAAAAACTGATCGATTAGTCAAAGTCTGGAATGGATACTGCTGACATCGTCGGGCCTTTACTCCTCCAATAGTGTCGGCCTGCTTTGTCCCTGGTCGGTGTGTTAGAGCGTCAAGGTGTAAGTAATAGTTGGTCGAGTCGCAGCCCTTAGCTTTTATGACAACAAAATAGAGCAGGAACGGAGAATTTTATTCATACGTTATTGCAATCAATGAAGGGTTTCTTATTACAATAACAAAAACAAATGAACTAATAAAGAAACTTTAAAAAATTCTTAAGAAAGATAAAGTCGTAAATGCCCTTCATTCCGTGCTCTCTGAAAACGCTCGCCATCAACAGTTGATAGCCTAAAGATCCCATTATCAAGCTTTCATTGAATGACGTAGGGTCCCTCCCACTTGGGACCCATGTGGATGGGAATTGGAAAGATTCATTTCAAAACAAGGTCGCCAACATCAAAGGTCTTAGATCGGACCTTTTTATTGTAGCATCATGCAACCCTTTTTCTGTAGCTTCTGCACGAAGGTTTGTCTCTTCTCTCTTTTCATCGATCGTGTCTAACAACATGAAGAGAAGTGCCTTATTCATCAAGGGGTCAAAGTAAGTCATCCGATGAGAAGGGACTTCGAGTTTATCGGGAGGACTGCTTCCCAACCATAGGAAAAGGTGTATGACCCGTAGCCGCCTTATGAGTGGTACGATACGCCCAAAGGGCCAGAGGTAGTTCGTCGACCCATTTTCCTTTAGTTCGCTCCAACCAATTTTTTAATATGGTTTTAATGATTTTATTAACCTCTTCAACTTGACCATTAGACTGGGGGTGTGCCACTACAGTATATTTTTTCTCAATGTGATATTTCTCATAGAATTCCCCAAATTCCAGGCTATCGACTGAGTTCCATATCTGTGATAATGGTTCAGGGTACCTCATATCGGCATATGATGTTTCCAATAATGAAGTTGATGGTATTTTTGTTGTGATCATAGTCATTTGCTCAGCCTCGGCCCATTTTGTGAAATAATCTACGACCATAATCGCATACCTGGCACCCCCCTTCGAAATGGGCTAGGTCCCGATAGTGTCTATTCCCCAAACCGTAAATGGCCAGGGGCTAGCCATTTGGGTGATCTCCATCGGAGGAGATCGTGGGATTTGTGCGAACCTTTGGCACTTGTCACATCTTTTGGAATAATTAGCAGCATCTTTGTTGATAGTCGGCCAGAAGTATCCATATCGTAATATTTTTATGGCTAGGGTTTGTCACCCAATGTGGGCTCCACAGTCTCCTTGATGCACATCCTTCAATATCCTTTTGACATCGTCGTTGGCTACACATCGGAACATGGGAATAGAGAAACCTCTTCTATATATTTGGTTTTGTTGAATAATGTACCTGGAAGCCTGTCGCACTGTGGCTCGTCTTTCATTCTTTCTTTCGGGTAATGTGCCATGGATGAGGAAATTTTTGATAGGAGTCATCCAAGATTCCCTCTCAAGTTCAGCATCGGCCTGGTCGACTTCCATCTGTTCAGTGCTTGGTACGCTTAGGGTCTCAATGGGAACCAACTTTGTTTCAGTCGGGTAGTCCGAACTGGCTAGCTTCGCCAATCTGTCTGCTTTCTGATTCTCTCTTCTAGGAATGTAGGAAATGCTATACTGGTTGAAGCTTCGCAACAATTTTTCGACTTATTTGAGGTAAGAAGTTAGTCGATTCCCCATAGTAAGATATTCCTTTCGCACCTAGCATACCACGAGTTGTGAGTCACAAAAATCTCGAGCGACGTTATCTTCAAGTCCCTTGCTAGTTTGAGCCCAACAATCAGGGCCTCATATTCAGAATCATTGTTCATCGCCAAAAATTCTAACCTCAAAGCATAATAGACCGACCATCCTTCGGGAGATAGTAGTACTATGCTAGCCCCCGAATGTCGGTCGTTCCGGGCTCCCTCCGCGTATAGTTCCAAACGACTGGTTCCGGTTCGGCCTTCAAAGGCTCAGGATTATCTTGCTGGTCTTCATCTTCTGGGGTAGTAAATTTTGCTATGAAATCGGCTAAGGCCTACCCCCGAACTGATTTTCGTGGAACAAAAGTTTAGTCAAACTGACTCAATTCAATGTTCCACTTAAGTAATCTCCCACTTGCCTCGGGTCGTTGTAAGACTTGTCGAAGGGGTTAGTCGATGAATTTCTTAGTTAGATAGGATTAAAAGTAGTGCTGAATCTTCCTTGACGCAATTAATAAACTATAAGTGAGTTTCTCGATCTTTGGATAATTTTGCTCGGCCCCCGTCAACTTTTTTCTTACATAATAAACTGGCCGTTGCGCTCGTTTTTCTTCACGAATCGTGACCGAGTTGATCGCGTGTGCAGACACTGCTAAATATACAAATAATTCTTCATGGTTGATAGGTTTAGAGAGAATAGTGGGTTTCTCCAAATGATCGAGCAGATTCTGGAAAGCTTCGACACAGTCGGGAGTCCAAGAAAATTTCTGCTTCTCTCTTTTAATTAACTCAAAGAATGGTAGGCATTTATCAGTTGCCCTTGAAATAAACCAGCCCATTGCTGCTACCTTACCTGCTAGACTTTGAACATCCTTGATCCATTGAGGTTCCTGAATTCCTTTGAGGGCCGAAATCTGGTCAGGATTAATTCTTATCCCTCGAGAACTCACAATAAAACCGAAAAATTTGCCTGAAGCTACTCTGAAAGAACACTTTAAAGGATTTAATTTCATGCCATACTTTTGGAGAACGCCAAACATTCTTGAGAGATCATTCACGTCTTTGGACGATTGTCTTGACTTTACTAACATATCTTTCACATATACCTCCATCGTTTTCCCTATCTGGTTGCGGAACATCCAATTAACTAACCGTTGATAGGTCACCCCTGCGTTCTTCAGACCAAAGGGCATTACTGCATAACAATATAGCCCAAGATCAATTATGAAGATGGTATGTTCTATGTCAGGAACATGCATGCCGATCTGATTGTATCCTGAGTATGCATCCATAAACAAAAGTAGTTCATGCCCTGCGGTCGAGTCGACCAACTGATCAATCCTAGGTAATGGGAAGCTGTCCTTGGGGCAAACTTTATTTACGCCAGAAAAATCAATGCAAGTCCTGCACTTCCCATTAGCCCTCTTTACAAGTACTGGGTTCGCTATCCGGTCAGGATAAGTTGAATCACGGGTAAATCCATTGGCTTGCAGCTTCCCAATTTCTTCTTTCAGGGTCACCGACCTTTCAGGGCCAAGCATTCGCCCTTTTTCTTTATCGGAGTATACTTCGGGTTGATGCTAAGGGAATGAGTTATAATGGAAGATGAAATCTCACACATGTCAGCGTAGGTCCAGGCAAACACGTCAAGTTTTTTCCAGAGAAACCCAGTCAGCTCCCGCATCCGGAGGTGATCAAGATGGGACCCAGTCTTTAGAACCTTGGTGGGGTCATCTTCATCGATCAGAATTTCCATGGTTGCCTTTCTGCTCCCCGGCTCTTCGTCCTCTCGTGGGTCGATGTCTTCGACTTCACAAATGGACGGTCCTGACCGGGGTGTTCTCTATAATTGCTATGCTTCTTTCCCCTTCTCGGGGGAGATGATTCTTCAGACTCTTTACTGCCACAGCCCCGTAATTCCTTTCATTCTGCCAAGTAACAGGCTCGACCTATTATTTGGTGTCCTCCTACCATCCCAATTCCAGTATCAGTCGGGAACTTTAAAAGTAAACACCAGGGAGGGATGCAAGCCCTGAATACCGCTTGGGTTGGACGTCCCAGAAATGCATTGTATTGCGAGTTAATAGTCATCACAACAAATGGAAGGATTTGGGCTTTACGATGGTCCCTATCACTTAATTCCACAGATAGCTTAACTTGGTCGATCGGTTCGCTAGAAGCTCCGTTGAAACCACATATCTGTCCATTACAGAGTTCCAAGTCCTTTAGGTCTAGCTTCATTTGGTCGTAGGCTTGTTTGAACATAATATTCACCAAGCTTCCATTGTCGACAGAACCTTTCAGACCGTAGCTGGTCCAACAATGGCCGTTATCACCATCAGGTCGACCATCGGAGCTTCTATGCCGAATGATTCCCGATCACGGAAGACAGTATCATCGGCAATCGTTTTTCTTTGTTTGATGGGACTCGCAGCTTCAAGGGGACTTGTTTCTTCAATGTCAAGGTGTTTTGCGGAATTTACATAAGGTTCCATAGCTCTTGGGGGTTAGCCCGAGATGCTGCTTGGTTCTGTTTGGGCGTCGAAGTTCCTTGCCCCTTATCTCTCGAAGTCGTCTTGTATTCATCAAGTTTTAGTTCCTGTATTAGCTTCTTAACGATGTCCCTAAGATGTCTACACTCGTTGGTCGTATATCCATATATATCATGGAACAGGCAGTATTTCCCAGTTGCCCGCTCTTTCTCTGTGGGTTCACGTGGGGGAGATTTCTTATACTGAACCGTGCTGCAGGTATCGAGGTAGATATTCTCCAATGTGTCATTTAAAGCAATGTAGGCATCGAATACTTGGAACCGAGGTCGCTTTCGGGCGTTCCCCCTCTGTCCCGAGTTACCATGGATCTCTTTCGAACCTTCACCATTTCTGTGGCCACGGTTTCCAACATTCACTTCCACTTTTCTTGAGTTATCCCAGACTGCTTGACCGCGACATTGTTCTGGGTCGAGGGGGTAAAGGTATTTTTCTATCCATCCTCCTCTTCTAGTTGCGCATCCTCTTGCCTCAATCAAATGTGGGCCTTCTCATAAAAAGCCTCAATTTTGGTTGGTGGCTTTCTAATTAAGTATTTTTCGAACTCTGTTCGCTTGTCAATGCCATCAACAATGGCCATCTGAATAGTCTCATGATTGGGGGTGCTAACTTCAGTAGCAGCACGATTGAATTGATTAAGATAATTCCTCAGGGATTCGCCTCTTCCCTATTTAACTGCTGAAAGAGCTATGGCGTGCTTTGATTTGGTGGCTTGGTGTCGAAATTGAGTCAAAAATTTCTCACTTAAATCTTTAAAGTTTGGAACCGACCTCACGGGCAAGCGCGTGAACATGTGAGTGTTATTCCGCTTAAAAAGATTGGAAAGACTTTGCACTTGATAGTGTCGGGGGCCACCTCCGTGTGCCATGAGTACCTCATCAGGTGCTGTTGTGGATCGAAGGTACCGTCGTACTGGTTCATCTGGGGCATAATAAATCTACCGGGGAATTCTACTTGTAAGATGTCATCAGTGAACGATGTGTTGCTTCGGTTGACTCCCCAGTCTTCATTCCTATGTCCACGACTGTTATTCATGATCTGCCATACCATGGCGGACTAATTTGGCGGAATAACCGTGTCTTGGTTAACTTCCTCAATGGATTGACCTCTCCTCGCCCTTTCATCAGGTAACGCCATCTGTCTCGGCGTTTGGGCATTCCCCCTTCCTCCCTAGATATCTCGTTCAATCACAAGATTCCGGGGGGGGGGGATGGGGGAGGGGGACGAATGGGTGCCTGATCTCCCCGCGTAGCATTTTGATGAGCAAGAGGAGAAAGCTCTCGGTTTCGTGGAGCTATAGGATCGACAGTCTCCAACCCGGTTTAGTCGATCTGGGCTTGGTTGCTCCCTCTTGCTGGTCTTAACGCACTTCGAGATGCACTACCGAACATTTTCAGCTCTTTCAAGCGTACATCGAGGTATACGTGGATCTCTGCTTCCCCCAGATGATGAGGAACCTTCCGACACTTGATCTAACTGGGGAGGAGGGAGTTGATGCTCCCGAGCCTCCTGGGCTTGGTTTCTGAACTCCTCCCATTGCCTTGTCATTCGAGTCATATCCTGCCGCATCGTAACATTCTCTTGAGCATTGCTTAGTTTCTTGGAGCCGGTTTAGCACAACCATAAATTCATCTCGAGTGGCGAAGGCCGAGGATGGGGCTGGATCTATTGCGGGGGGCGATGTAGGTCGATCCAGAGTAGTTTCAGGTGCGGTCAATCCACCGGCCGCTTCCGCAAAGGTTCCTACCTGCGATTGCTTTCCAGTATTGCAGGATGATTTTCTAGCCATGGCTTAGTTAATGCAGAAATGAAAGTAAGATTTTCGTCTCGAACTTGATAATCCGAAAGTAGAGCGAAAATTCGTTTCTTAGTGAAAGCACCAAAGTGTTAACATCAAAAATTGGCATACATCCAAAGGGAGGGTTGTGTAGAGAACAAATGAAGATCAATAAATGTAAAAAGAAAAAAGAAGAAGAAATCACACACCAATTTATAATGGTTTGGCGTTAAAGAGACTACATCCACTTTATAATCTGTTATGTATTAATTCAACTGTCAAATGAAATAGTTACAATGATCGTACTATAAGAGATTCACGAAGAATATTTGAAAGCTAGGGTTTTAGTACTTTCCAAAAGTCCTTTTCTCTAAATTCAGATCAGGTATCTATAGATGATGTAGTACATGGGCCGGTCTGGACACGTGTCGTAAGATCCAAGAGAGTAGTTGATGCTGAACGAGTTGGTATCTTCGAAGGAATTGGTATTTCTTGAATTACTATCGTGAAGTGGCACCTGATCCATCTGATACGGATGATCTGGAAAGAGTAAGATAGGGAATGAGCTATTCTATAGGAGGTCTCTTCGGCTTGTAGTTGAATGCAACACGGCTAATCTTGCTTGGTCACGACGGGCTTCATCTGGACCGCATCGGACGAGGGAAATAAATTTAATATTGAGCCTCGTCGACTGGCCCACTTCGAGCACCGAAGGTAAGAGGATGCAGTATTGTCGAGCCTTGATGGGCAGCCCGAAAGGCCCATCAAATTATTATATTGAGGTTAGAAAGTCTAGAATTCTGTAAATAAAATTAATATCACTCAACTATGCCTATAAAATGTAAAACCTGAATAGATCTGCCTCTTAGTTGTAGCACCCTGTAATTTTAAAAACATGACATAAGGGATAATTAAAGAATACTTAATTTTTATAAGAAGAATTAAGGGAAACGGGTTGCGCCATTGCGTTCGTCTCGGAATTCTTCTTGGGATAGAGTCTGAGTTTGCGTAAAACAGATACAGTATGAAGAATTTATGAAGCTTAGAAGAATTCAAGAATTAGCGGAATTTAATAATAATTAAATAACAAATCAAAAATGAATTCAAAAATCAAAATCAGCCAAATCTAGGTAAGTGGGAAATCTCTAGCTCTAGGGTGTTGGCCCCCCCGGGAGAGTCGACATAGGCGTCGACCCCCTATAGGGGTGTCGACTCCCCTATAGGGGTGTGACCCCATTGGCCCAGATCTGGCCTGACGAGTTTTGTGGTCTGGACTGATACATGGTCTTCCAGGATTGGCTGGATGACGTGTTTTTCTGGTTTGGATGGTTCAAATGGATCTTAAACTAATCTAAGGGTCCTAATTCACGTAGAGACTCTATAAAATACCCCTAAACCTAACCCTAATCTCATTGTTATTCATCCATGGCACCTCCATGCTGCTCTAATCTAAATTAACCTAGCCTTTTTTCTCCAACCAAAACAAAGTAGAGATTTAGAGATAGTTCTTCTTCAACAATCAAATTAGAAGATCAGATCTACATTAATCAAGTAGGGATTATTCAAGATCCAAATTGCTACAACAACACCTAATTTTCTAAGAATCCTATCGTTGTGAGTCTATGTCACTTTCACGTATAATTGAATTTAAAAATAATTGTGATAGATTGTGAATTGGATTTAATGAATATGCCTATGACCGAGAAGAATCTTATCAAGTTTTTAAATCATTATCCTTTAAATTCATACCCATAAATCTTCCATATGCCTTTCTGATCCAGTTTATCGTTATATGTCTGTTTATGTTTCCTATGCCTTTTTTTTATGTTTACGCCAATTTTGATGTTGATTCTCTTCTCCTCTTCTTTTCCTTTTTTTAGGAGATAAGGCTAACTTCGAGCCTAACATATTGCATTGAGATTTGCATACGAATAACATTTGAATGATTGGGAAAAGTTTGGGGAAATTTGTAATAAAATGATATTATTGGCATAAATCAATTTGAGCATAATTGTGTATAAATTGTATACATGAGATTTGGCATAAGTTGGATTGGGCATAATTGGATATAATTTGTATACATGCGGTTTGGCATAAATTGTTAATTACAATGAACACAAATTAATTTGGGCGTAATTTGGCATAACATGTATACATAAGATTATAGGCCTAATTTGGATTAAAATTATAAACATAATTTAGATTGAAAATTATGGGTATTTGGAATATTTTTTAATCCAAGATTTAAAATTGGGACTTGAATCAAGAAAGTGACAATAAACGCCTAAGACACGAGGTTAGATTCGAATTGCGGTATAAGACTGCCCTGAACCGCCCAGCACATCCAACAACCGCAATTTGATAATCTAATGTGAGAGGTCAAAGGCAGAAGTTAGATATGTAATAATGCAAAGACACGAGGTTAGATTCGGATTGCTGTATAAGACTGCCCAGAACCGCTCGACATATCCAGCAACCACAAAACGACAATCTAATGTGGGAGGTCTTGCAAGATTACGATTATAATGATGAACACTTAACCAAGATAAGACATGTGGTAACACATGAGAGTGATAAAAGGGTTAAGTAAGTAACATGGGTAGCATGTGAAACATAATTAAAACACTTAACCAAGATGAGATATGTGATTAGACATGGGGATAAAGAGGGGTTACATGGGAATTCCTAGTGGGGACCAAGGTTATGAGGGAAGCTTGTGTCAAGTGGGTGGACCCTTTTCAACCAGTAACCCATTTTAGTATCTATATGAGCTCGAACTAGGTCGAGGAAAGGGACAAATTGAGGTTGATTGTAAGAGGTCAATAAAGAGTTAGCGATGGCAGTGCAAGTCCAATGGAGTCATGTGCGTGCGTGGGTTCGGGCTGGTAGGTAAGACGATGTTGCATCGTGTAGGTATAAGACGTACATTTTAGTAGTATCGGGTTGCCACTTTAGGGAGTGATACACCCTACTGTGGGACTAGCACTGGTATCTATGAGTTAGGGAGCCGATCGAATGGGGAGGATAGTGGGTACAACTAATGGAGATAGGAGAAGGCGGCACCTATGACGGCAGCTAGGAGTACATGAAACACCATTATTATTATTATTATTATTATTATTATTATTATTATGTTTAGTAAGAGGGATCAACTTTCAGTATAGAACTAGTATTGGTAAGGTGTAGGAATTATCTTATAGTGATTAGAAGTGCAATTAACGTTATATCCTGTTCGTCTTGTTTACCTTGTCATATCTGCTTATGTTACAGTCATCTCTTATATCTAGTTTATGTTCTTATCCTGTTACTTTGCTGATTATATTGTTAAAGTCACTGGACTCGCCAGACTTTATGTTTGACTCTTTTTGTTTCGCCTCTTTTCTTTCCTTTCCCCCAGGTCCTCAGGGTGGGACCAGTGGAGCTTGACTTGGATTTCTATTTTCTTGAAGTATTTGGAAGTGTTGAAAGTAATGCTCAGCTTTATCTCTTTTCCATTATGGCTATTTGGAGTGGGATTATGGTTTTGCTTTTATGTTCTCTGATAATAATTTTGTTCAAGATGGATATTTGTGTATTTGGCTCTAGTATGTGGTTTTGATGTTGTAACCAAACATGTTTTGCTTTTCTACTGCAATGAATAAATTTTGAATTTTCTTAAGTGCCATTTCATATATATCTATCTTGTGATATTCTGTTCTATACTCTTATAATACTCCATGAAAGTTAATGCATTCCCTTAGTGAGTGACATTAATGGACGTAGGGTGTTACACGTGGTATCAGAGCTGAAGGTTACCAAAAAAAGATAAAAGATTTTGAAAACTGTTTTCAAAAGAATTTTTAGAAAGAAGTATTTTCAAAAACATGTTTTAAAGAGGGTATTTTCAAGAGAAAAGTTTATTATGAAAAACATAATCCCCAAAAGCCACATATCTATCTTTCGATTCTCTGTTTTGATTCTCTTCCTTTTTCCTTTCAGCATGTCTGGGGAACCCGTTATACCTGAGGGCGTACAGATACCAAGTTGGTTCAAAAGGTATCTGGAGGCTAGGGCTACTGCCACAGGCCCAACAGATGTTCTTCCTCCCCTAGCTGCAGCGGCTCCTCCTCCTCCTTTCCGTGTAGATGCTTTTTCTAAGATATGTAAAGAATTCCGTGCAATGGGCGGAAAGCCGTTTTATGGGACTGAGACGTTTGTTGAGGCTCAGAATTGGCTCAAGGAAGTGGAGGATTTGTTTGGTATCTTTGAGATAGATGGGGGATAGAAAGTTCAGCTAACCACTTGGTTAATGAAGGATGAAGCTTCCTTTTGGTGGGAAGTAACTAATGGAGGACGTGCAGTGGAGACATAGATAGACTTCAAATGAAGGTTCGAGTTGAAATTTCTTTCACAAGTAGAGGAGCGTTTATACATGCAGAGGTTCTTGGCTTTGAAACATGGGAGTTTGTCTATGAAGGAGTACGTTAACAAGTTTAACCAGTTAGCAAGATTTGGTATGGAATTAGTTAATACACCACATAAGAAGTCCTTGAGATTTGCCAAGGGTCTGAATGAATCATTACACAGGTTAGCTATGTCCCACATTCCTATGGGGGCTACTTTCGAGAATCTTGTTGATATGGCGCTGATACATGAAGAGGAGAAAGGTGCTAGTGTAGTTAAAGCATAGGATAAGAAAGTGGATCCAAAGAAAGCATAACAACAAAAAAAGAAAGGTGGTAAGGATAACAAGGGCCAACGGAAGAAATGGTGTTTTAATTGTGGAACGCCGGGCCACTTAAGAAAGGACTACAGGAAGAAGAAGAAGACGGGTTGCTTCCAATGTGGTGAGGAAGGACATATGATTAAGTACTGCCTGAGGAGGGAAGGACAAGGGCAGGGGTAGAGGACAGGACCTACTTCTGGAGGGAAGGTTCATGCTCTTATGGCACCAAGACATGAGAGAGGTAGAAACATTTCTGTTGAAAGTTTGATTTTCCTTTTTGATCATCCTGTTCGAACTTTGTTTGATTCTGGTGCTTCACATTCGTTTATATCTGCTTCGCTAGTTGAAACACTGCACCTAAATGCTAGTCTAGTTATGGATCCCGTTACTGTTTTAAACCATATTGGGGGTAAGGCTCTTCTATCTATGTTATGTTTAGATTTGAGAATATATGTGTATGGCTTTGAGTTCGAATGTAACGCTTATGTGCTTGGTTTCACGGGCTATTGGTTGATTCTAGGAATGGATTGGCTATCCAGGTATGATGCCATTCACGAATGTGAAAAGAGAGTAGTTAGACTGTTGGCTAGTTTGGGTAATACTCTCGATATTTCTTGTGACCCTAAGGGTTCAGTTATGCTTAGCTACCTAGAATCTCTTGACACATCTATTGATGATTTGTAATCTGTTCGAGTAGTCCGTGAGTATGCAGATGTCTTTGAGGAGGTTAGGGGCTTACCTCCAAAACGCGGGATAGATTTCCGTATATACTTGGTGGACAATCCAAAGCTAGTTGCATTTCCTGTGCGCTACACGGCTCTAAAAGAAAGGAGGTAACTTAGTAAACAAATGAAAGAGTTGCTTGAGAAAGGGTTCATAAGAAGAATTATCTCGGAGCGGGGTGCTCCGGTTGTTTTTGCCACGAAGGCTGATGGTTCGCTACGTGGACTATAGGGAGCTGAATAAGCTCATGAAGAAGAACAGACACCCATTTCCGAGGATAGATGATTTGTTCGATCAGTTGGTTGGTGCTTTGGTTTTCTCACAGGTGGACTTAGCTACAAGATTTCATTAGTTGAGGGTAGCTGAGGATAGTATAAATAAGACTGCTTTTAGGACTCTCGATGGTTTCTTCGAATGGCTTGTCAAGCCTTTTGGTTTGACGAATGCACCCGCATATTTCGTAGACTTGATGAGTAGGGTGTTTAAAGAGTTTCTAAATAAGTTCGTGGTAGTCTTTGTGGATAACATTTTGATATTCTCTATAAGCAAGGAAGAACATGCCCTACATCTTAGGGACCCTTCGAGCACATCAACTCAAAGCTAAGTTCTCCAAATGTCATTTTTGGAGAAAGGAAGTGAGGTTCTTAGGGCACGTGGTCTCCAACGAAGGGATAGCAGTGGATCCCACGAAGGTGGTGGCAATCAAGGATTGGAAGATTCCTAGGAACACAACGGAAGTAAGAAGTTTTCTTGGTTTGGCGGGCTATTACAGAAAGTTCATCAAGGACTTTGCAAAGATATCAGCCCCACTTACAGAGTGGACGAAAAAGAATTTGACTTTTCCTTCGGATGTTGACTGTGACGATGCTTTCCAACATTTGACAAGGGCATTGACGACAGTTCTAGTTTTAGTTTTGCTGGATAGGAGTAAACCATTCACAGTGTATATCGATGCTTGCAGGACAAGGCTTGGTGCAATTTTGATGTAAGAGGGAAGGGTGATATGCTATGGTGGAAGGCAGTTAAAGGCCCATGAGAAGAATTACCCTGCCCATGACTTAGAATTAGCTGCCATAATTTTTGCGCTTAAGTCTTGGCGACATTACTTGCTTGGTGAGAGGTTTGAGTTGTATACAGACCATAAGTCATTAAAATACTTGTTCTCTCAAAAAGATCTAAACTTAAGGCAACAGAGGTGGGTGGAGTTTTTAGCATCCTACGATTTTGAGATTGCATATACCCCTGGCAAGGGTAATGTTATAGCTGACGCCTTGAGTAGAAAAATGTTGACTTTGAGTCCTTTGTTTGTCGAGCGGTAGAGTTTAGCATATATCTCTAACTTTGACTTTAGACCCTCTATCGATTGTGTACCCAGTTTGTTGGCATCGTTAAAGGTACGACCTACGCTTTTGGGACAGATAGGTGCGGCACAGCGAGATGACCCACAACTGATAGAGATAGTAGACAAGCTCATAAGAGGGGAGTCTTCAAGCCATCTTAGTAGGTATAATATCGATGACAAAGGTTGGTTGCGTAGGGATGAGAGACTTTGCGTATCTCGAGACGAGAGTTTGAGAAAGACAATCCTTGAAGAAGAACATCGTTCTAAGATGACCAAACATCCCGGTGGAGACAAGATGTATAGGGACAAGAAGCGAGTTTTCTTTTGGTCCAAAATGAAGAGGGATGTGGATGAGTTCGTTTCTAGATGCTTAGTGTGCCAACAAGTCAAGGCTGAGCAAAAGAAGCCTGGTGGTTTGCGTCACCCTTTAGAGGTTCCACAGTGGAAATGGGGAAGTGTTTCCATGGATTTCGTTGAAGAGTTACCGAGGTCAAGGAAGGGTAATACGGGGATTTGAGTAGTAGTAGATAGACTTACCAAGAGCACCCATTTCATTCCCGTTAAGAGTAAAAGAACAGCGGCATGGTTAGCATCTGTTTATCTCCGAGAGATAGTTTGTCTACACGACATACCTTCTAGTATCGTAAGCGACCGAGATCCCATTTTCACCAGTGAATTTTGGAAGAGCTTGCAAGAGGCGGTAGGAACACAATTGTGTTTGAGCACCGCTTATCACCCTCAGACGGACAACCAAACCGAGAGAGTGAATAAGATCCTAGAAGATCTTTTGAGGTTATGTATCTTGGACTTTGGAGGGACGTGTAAGGAACATCTTCCATTAGTAGAGTTTGCCTACAACAACAACTATCAGACTAGTATTGGCATGGCACCTTTTGAGGCCCTATATGGACGACCATGCCGATCACCGACTTGTTAGTGGGAGTCTACAGATAAGATTTTTCTTGGGCCCGAGATAATTAGGGAAACTTCAGAGAAGATAGACTTGATTTGAAGACGCATGAAGACGGCATATGACCGACAAAAGTAATATGCTGGTAAGAGAAGGACTGATCTTGAGTTCAGTGTTAGAGACATGGCCTTTATTAAAGTATCACCGTTGAGGAATGTAGTTCGTTTTGGGTATATAGTGAAATTGGCCCCAAGGTTCGTAGGGCCATTCCCCATTACAGAGCGGATTGGACAGATGGCCTACAGAGTGAAGTTGCTCGAAAAGCTTAGTGGTGTTCAAGACGTATTTCATGTGTCGCATTTGCAGAAGTGTTACATGATACCATGGAAGTAGTAGAGTCGAGCAGGCTTAGGGAAGTGGAGCGAGATGCCACGATTAGACGAGCTCCTACATGCATCCTTGGATCATAGATCAAGAAGTTATGCAACCGAGAGTTCAATTTGGTTAAAATCCAATGGGGAGATGATCAAGGAGACGCGACTTGGGAGATTGAAGACAAGATACGTACGTCATACCCTTTCCTTTTTCAGGGTATGTTCTTAACTGCTCCATTTTCTACCGCTTTGTTTATACTTGCTCTATCATTTAGTGTATCCTCCCGATTATATCTTCGACCTTTAGGTAGAAAATTCTATGGTTGCAAACATGTGATTGAGACATGTTATGTTTGGTGGATGCAAGTGGATGTAAGTGTTTGCTAGTGGTTGCTCGTGGATGCATTTGCACACACATTAGGCACTAGATCGGCTCAATCACCTTCATATTGCATATGAATGGGTGTGCATATTTAAAATTAATGGATGTATATTTAATGTGTTATCATATGGATGTTGCATTTGGATGAATGGTTGTGCACTCATATAGGAATGATATGTATCATTAGGATTCTTTTGCATATGCGATGGACGCATGGCACTATCATGTTTTGCATTAAGGACATCAACTGAATCAGTAGACCGCCTGATCTTTGCACTAGATAAGGAACATATACACACACTTTTGCATATGTTCATATAGCACAAGAAATCTTTTAAGGACAATAGATGCTTGTGGATGATGGATGAGTAGATGCATGATTGGATGGTAGGATACTGTGATGACCCGTAACTTCCCCGGTAAAGAAAGAGCGGATGCTTCGAGAACAGGCCACAACAGAACACAAACAGAAGAACATTTCATTGCTTATTAAAACAATTCCATCAGAATACAAGAATATATAGAGCATGAATAAATATTACTCAGAAAATATCAGAGATTTAAATTACATTTAAATACATCATAGCGGAAATAATACAAAACATAACTAGAAGAGATATACGGATACAGAGCTTTTCGAATATCATTCCAGCTATAGATCAGGATCCTGTGAATATAAATCTGCAAAACTGAAATTACTAGCTGCCCGTGTTGAAAATAGGGGCACCCCAAGTTTAGGTTAAAACAATAAACTCCAGGTCAGTCATGTGACTGGTGTGAGAACTAAAACAGTTATTAATCTTTGTTTTTAAAGTTACGTAAATCAAGGGACCACGCCGTATAACACGGAACGAGTTTCCTCCCAAGAATACCAGTGCATAAAACAAACAGCGCAATGCTAAATAAAGAACAATGAAGCTATTATAAGACCCAGATCCCATCACACAATGCGACGCAAGACGGAGGATAGGGTTTTCCCTTATAATAGCCAAATATGCTTGATATGCGAAATTTCATCTTATATTATTACTATAAGTGAAGAAAACAACTTCAAATATAAATATATCAATCATAGACGGCATGGGTACCATATATCATGTCGCCAATACTAGGCTCTACAATCAAAACCGCAAAAAGTCATATTTGGAAGTTGGATTTCCATCATGGTGGCTCCTGATTCGAAAGATCGATCGCGTAGTGCCATCTACAACGGCTTACGTCTCAGCTAGAGAAAACACCGTAATGCACATCCGCACTTTTGGGAAATCGAGTATCACTGCGTCTTACGTCTCGGCGAGAGAAAACACCGCTTACCCTATCCCTCTGAGCACTAAGCTCAATCTCGGTCGACCGAATCCACGACACCACTAAGGTGCCCATCCACTAAAAAGCATATTGATCAAACCATCAGTTTACCACCATACCGGGGTGTGAGGCTCGCGAATCAACACTATACACAAAGTCGTGCTATATTAAAGTTGCGCTTTGATCTTCATCCACCAAACTTTGCTTTTCAACAAAAGTCTGGATCACTGCATCTCAGCATGCCACACTATCAATCCATATCGTACCACTGATTTCTGCCAATATATAACCTCTGAGCTCGTATGTCTCAGAGAAGGGCGTTAAGCAAGAGAATAAATTCTCTACCGCCAAACAGATATATATTTAGCAGAGATCAAAGAATACAATATAAAGGAATACAATGTCAGACACACCATCCATTTACAAGTCCGTTCTGGGTCTGAACGAAACCGGAGGCACTTTCCTCACATAACCATACAATCAACAAGTACGTCCGGACAGCTACCACTTCAGCCCCCTTCAAGGTAGCTACTTTCATCGTGAGCATCAGTAGCACCCATCCATTCGATGTGAAGATCGTCGGTCTTGCACCGTCTTCAATCTCTTCGACTCGTCGTCGAATCAGTTATTCAGAATGAGTTATACCCGGACTTTCTGAATAACTCGCGTATCTCAATCAACAAGTGCTATAAAACATAATATACGCCTCATTCCAATTCAGAATATTCTTTTATTCAGATATTCACACTCCTAGGAAAAGGTTCTCATTAATTTTATCAAAGATAAATTCTTTTAAATTTATTCTTTAATCTTCCTTTGGATGTCATTTCAAACCATATTATGGTTTTCCAAACTAGTCGAGATTAGCGAACCACACCAAAGTAATTATTTATTTTATTTCCCAATCCCAACCTATTTATCCCATGGAGCAAAACTAGTGATACTCCATATCTAACACCACGGTGTTATCGGTAAATTTAATTACCATTTCACGTTCAAATCTAATTAAAGATTTAACTATCGCTAGGAGTAAAACTGGTGGTACTCCCCTTTCGATCATTTCCAAATTTTGATAATTTAAATTATCAGTTCACATTTCAATCTAATTACCGATTCATTAAAGCTCCTTTTACTGGGTTAAAGAACTATTGTCATTTAAAACACAGTCCACGATAAACCCAAATCACATTCTATTTATTATCGGGTTAAAGAACAAGTGTTATTTAAAACACCGTTCACGGTAAACCCATAAATCAATTCTAAATCAATTCTAATTCAATTCCAATTAGATATATTAGAAATTCTGGTTATTTAAAACTCATTTCAAATTCAATTTATTTATTTCAAAAATAAATTGATTTTAATTCTAGTTCAAAACTAGTTCATTCCGATAAAAATCTATTTTTATCTTTTCAAATATGGAGTTTTTCATCCCAATTCTTCCCAAATCATTTCTTATGATTTTACACAGATTATTACTATTTTTAATAATTTTATCAAGGCCCGTACAATTGATTTCCACTAATGGCCAACAAACTACACTTACAGCGACCTTTTCCAAATTTGATTTGGACATAATTCCAAATCCAACCGTTAGATTTCAAATTTCTAATATTCATTGGAAAGCTCTTTTCGATACGAACCCAACGGTTCGGGTTTGAGGAGAATCCGGCGGTCGGATCTCCCGCAATTTCCATTCGAAGTCAATGGTCGAAATTCGCGAACTGCCGCGGCGCGTTCTATTCAGGCCATTATATATTATATATATATATATATTATATATTTCATCGATTTCCTTTTTAAAAACGAATTTTATAAATCGTTTTAAATTCGTTTCAAAACAATTTCAGCTTCCATTTCATTTCAAATCAATTTCAATTCGATTTCAATTCAATTCAATTCTGTTCGAATTCAATTTCAATTCTATTCTATTCTATTCGAATTCAATTTCAATTCTATTCTATTCGAATTCAATTTCAATTCTATTCTATTCGAATTCAATTTCAATTCTATTCTATTCGATTCAATTTCTATTCAATTCTATTCGAATTCAATTTGATTTAATTTCTATTCAATTCAATTCGATTATTAAAAAAAGAATATAATCGATACAAATATCGTTCGCGTCAAAATAGCTCATCTCTAATCAACACAGCATTATATTTTTCAATAACTTCATTATTCTATTCAACAAATGAAAATTTATCCTATTCAACACATGAATCTATATTTCTTTCACCACCTGACTAATCTCAACAAATGAGTACCGTCAACACGTTAATCTTTATTTTATAATATTCTTTATTTTCCCAATTGGAATGAGGCCCAATCAATTACCATATAATGTTAATTATATGGATTCCATACAACACATGTATATAATAACTACGATAAATAATCAACCATCATCCAAAGTGCACCACACAATTGCATAAGCATTAAATATATATAATTAACGCTAACACAGCCTGTCGACCAGTCGATCGACATACAATTTAATAATTGGGATTAGTGTACGCCAAATATCATCCCAACACCCGTGTGGGGTTTCAAACAATCAAACACATATTTTATTTGTGCAGTTGGGCGATGTGTAAAATTTATCGTCCCAATCAATATCAGTCAAATCAGTGTATATAAACAAATCGTCTGATTTGTTTATAAATATTTTATTTTATATACACGTTAAAAATTACATTTTTAACTATAAAATATTTTCCACTATAAACTATTTTATTTCATTCCACAACACACATTCAATTTTTCACATCAAAATCAAACAAACAAGCATACAAGCCGTCTGTGGTCTGTAGACGACGGGTGTCGGGTGCTGCTAAGCACCGTCTGCATCCTAGTATATATATTAATTAGAAATTTAAAATAAAAGTGAGGAGTTCTCACCGAGGGTTCCACTCCGCCATTCTATTCTGAACTGCTGATTTGCCCGCATTTCCAACACAATCCCTTTCACGCTGTTCATAGTAAAAATTACATTCTAATTCCAATGTTATAAAAATTATATTTTTAGTTCATCGCTATAAAAATCATATTTTTATACTACTAATATATATAAAAATTATATCCTTAACACGGTGGTTATATTTTTAAAACCCTAGTGCTATTTTTATTTTTCAAAAATCCATCCTACTTTATATTCAAAACCATTCTATTTTTATTTACAGAAATCATATTTTATACTTTCAAAAATCATGATATTTTATATTTTCAAAAACAAAGTATGTTATATTTCCAAAAACAAAGCATGTTATATATTTTCAAAAACAAAGCATGTTAAATATTCAAAAACAAAGTATGTTATATATTCAAAAGATCCATGTTATTTATATTTTAAAAATCCATGTTATTTATGTTTTCATATTTTATTTTACAAAGCTTTTATATATAAAAATTCTAGTTTTCTAAAAACAATGCTACGTTCTATTTGTTGTATTATTTAACAAGGATATTTCTTTATCCCTGAGATTTATTTAACCATGAAGTTTATTTAACAATGAAATGCATTTACTAATGAAATTCATTCCCTAATTATCACGTTTAAACAAGAGATTACCCTTTAATCACATTGCAAAATTCTGGGCCGTCCATCCAAAATCGTAAGGCCGCTACTATTCTCCCTCTTCTCTGTTTAACACCTCTGGAAACCACTCAACTACACTCGCCAAGATCCCTCCTCCACCGCGCCTTCCACAAAGCCCGAGACCCCGATCAGAAACTATCGTGCTCATCGCCGCCACGCGCGCAACCACCACCCTGAACAGCCCTCCGTTCAACACTCCCATATGCCCCAAATCGCCCTCGAAACACACGCCCTTTGAGGGCAAAAATTGAACTCCTCCAGCGACAAGAGAACTTCAAACTAGTAGGGATTGAAAGCTCTTGAGTTGATAAACAGTTTCCCCTTTGAATATTTCAGAAATTATTGCGAGGATTGGAAGATTTTATTGCTTCTTTTTCTGTGTATTTTAGCCCTCGGTGGAATGAAAATGGCAGCTGAACGTTTAGAAGAGGAAGTTAAGGTTTTTTTATGTGAAGAGTTGTATATATTATATTTGAATACTATTATATTCTTACTTTTACTTGTTTAATGCCACGAACTCCAAGTCAAACCCAACGACTGTCGCCCCTAGATAACTACCCCCATTCTGAACACAATGGGATATGTTTCGTAACCCAATTCGGCTGTTTCGATCAGTTTCTGTCAAATTTAAAATATAAATCTTTATATATTCAATTTAAACGCACATTTCAATTTACCGGGAACACATACTAACTCGAAAAATTCCAGAAAAATATTTTCTAGTTTCGTATTGACGATACAGTCCTAAGAAAACTAGTTTCATCAAATTCTGAGGTCGTTTGAAAAATGGTCATTTCCTAGTCGATTAAAATCAACTAAACTGGTCAAATGCATTTTCCTACGCCATGCTCACATAGTGATTCAAAAAATTACGAAATTTGAAACCTAGCAATAATTTGACACGGCGGATCCAACAAAAGGAGTTTCGTCGAAAACCGAGGTCGTTTGCAAAATTTTCATTTTTAAGGGCCAGAATTCCATAGCGACTATTCTGAATTTTCAACTGGACGTAACTTTTGATTCCCGCTATGAAATTTCAATTTTTCGGATTCGTTGGAAAGATATTCTCAATCAGATTCAAATATTTTTGGTTTCACTAAAATCCGGTTTATTCTGCACCCGGTACATTCATTTGAAATTTGAAATCGAATTATCGAACTACCGCGCCATTTTCAATTCCTTTTATAATTATAAATAATTATTTATATTCTAACGACGACGTATATAAATATATACGTTCGAATTCTATTCAAAATAAATTTTTCGTCGTTATTATTTAAAATAATCCATTTTAAATATTCAAAATTCACTAAAATTTCCAAAATAAAAATTTTAAATTGGCTCGCATTTTCCGGGTTGTTACAATCTCCCCCACCTAAAACTTTTCGTCCCTGAAAAGGAACGAAGCCGAAAGTTGTTTTAAAAACCAACTCAACTTTCATTGTTTTCATTACGGCTTAAGTTCTTCAACTTTTCAGTTTTTAAGAACTTTTCAAATTTTTCAAAAATTTGGCTAACACCCTAAATTTTCGAAAAATTTCGCCATAACTTCCCTTGCACCGGGAGCACCGGGAAAATCTCGAAATTGCCATACAGGCCCTCTGATCTCATTAAGAAAAAGAAAAAGCCAAGCGGCTAGCCAATCGGCTCATAAAATCATCGTCACCCAAACAAACCAGTAAATTATGGTAAACATGTACCTATTTGTCGAGCAAACAATTTTATTCTTCTGCTCTAGCCTCCTTGCTATGACCTGTTCAATGTAAGTACATGTATATGCATGCAATTGCGACTAATTTTCAATACAATTCACTATTTGATATAATTTGGTTAAAGGTTCAACATTTAATTAATCAAACTATAATCAAACAACACAACCAGCAATCAATTAGTTGATTAGCTTTTGAAATTCATAACTTTGATATATAGTCAAAAATCATGTTTTTGATGCCAATTCACAACAATGTATTCTAGCTATATTTTGGTTCTCACACCAGTCTAATGGAAATATATAGAAATCTCACTTTCGTCATTCGAAAATAAATTCTGATGATGTTTCGAACCACCATCAGAACATCCACGGGCGACTAGAGTGTGATTCTATATCTATCCAGTGTATTAAAACTTCGAATACACGTTTTGTAACAACCCGAAATTCTGGGCCAGTTTAAAATTTTTAATTTGGCAATTTTAGCGAATTTTTGAATATTTAAAATAGATTATTTTAAATAATATCGACGAGAAATTTATTTTGAATATAATTCGAACGTATATATTATATACGTCGTCGTTAGAATATATAATATTTATATATAATTATAAATAGAATTGAAAATGGCGCGGTAGTTCGATAATTCGATTTCAAACTTCAATTGAATGTACCGGGTGCAAAACAATCCGGATTATAGTGAAACCAAAAATAATGGAATCTAATAGTGAATATCTTTCCAACGAATCCGAAAAATTAAAAGTTCGTAGCGGGAATGAAAAGATATGCCCAGTTGAAAATTCTGAATAGTCGCTATGGAATTCAGGCCCTTAAAAATGGACATTTTGCAAACGACCTCGGATTTCGATGAAACCAGTTCTGTTGGGTCCGGGATGTAAAGTTATTGCTAGGTTTCAAATTTCATAATTTTTCGAATCAATATGTGAGCGTGGCATAGGAAAACGTGTTTTGACCATTTCAGTTGATTTTAATCGACTGGAAATTGGCCATTTTTCTAACGGTCTCAGAATTCGACGAAACTAGTTTTGTTAGGACCGTATTGTCAATACGAAGCTAGAAAATATTTTTCTGGAATTTTTCGTGTTAGTATGCGACCCCGGTAATTTGAAATGTACGTTTGAAATTCAATATAGTAATTTAAATGTAAATTCAAACGGAAACTGATTCAAACGATCGAATCAGCTTGCGATGCATATCCCATTGTGTTCAGAATGGGGGTAATACGCTAGGGACGACAGTCGGTGGATTTGATTTCGAGTTTGAAACAAAAAGTTACTTTTCCGCGATAATTAATTATAAAAATTAAATTAAATAAAAAGGGTTAACCCTCTTTCCTCTTTGCCATAACCCGATACCGGGTAGAGAAAAAAAAAAAACCTAATCGAACGGCGATCGACGTCGCCACTACGCCCCACCGCCCCCGTCGCCATCGCCCCCCCCATCATCCTCCGTTCATCTCCACCAATCGCTCCCCCTTCGATCGATCCCCGCAAGCTCGAGAACCCTAAATCCACTGCTCACACGCTCCTCCCATCGACCACCGCTTCAGCCTCCAAGCCGCCACCCGGACCTGCGCTCGAGCTCCGCCACCCACCTCCCTCCAGCGAGGCAACCGCCGAAGCCACCCACCTCCCTCCAGCGAGGAAACCGCCGACACCCCCCTCCTCTCCGATTCCAGTAAGTTTTTTTTATTTTTTTATTTTTATTTTTAATTTATTTTTCAATTTTAGTTATTATTCTATTCGATAGAAAAGCATTGATTTTTAAAATATAAAAGATTAGATTTTTAAAATGGGAAAAGACGATATTTTGATATAAGTAGAGAAGTAAAAATATGATTTTTATATTTTTAAAGTATTAAAAATATAATCTTTACTATATAGAAATATTAAAAATATGATTTTTATATTTTTAAAGTATTAAAAATATAATCTTTATAGGATAGAGTGAATTGCTTGTGTGGCATGCCTAAGTGGCAATAGATCGAGACTTCTGTTGAAAAGCAAAGTCTTGTGGTGATGATCAAAGCACGGCCTTTGTGGCGTAGCTTTGTGTAACGTTTGCTTCGCGAGTTTCACACCCGGTATGAACCAAAAACGGGAGACGGACCTCAGGGAGGGCATGCGTTTCTTTCTAGTTAGAAGTGGCGTCAGTGGTTTTACACGCCCTGACGAGTTTGACTTATGTGGTTGTTGCTGTTGCGAGGCGCCTCGGTTATATCGGTTTCGGCCGATGCATTCTGGTCGGCAGACGGACCAGACTTACACCCCATAGGGTGGGGAAACGTAGTGTTCAGGGTTTAAGTTTAATCCACATCGGTGGACCGGCCCTGTCGCTCCAAGGTCACTCGAGCTTTGACCTGTGGCTCGGGCTAGAGAGTCACGAATCGGTTGAGGACTATCTTTTGCCTCGGTTCATAGACGGAAATCCAATTTCCAATTACGTGACATTTGCGGTTTTATTTGTAGAGCCTAGTATGGCGACATAGTGGGATGGGGCGCTCATGCCGCCTATGATTGATACTTATGATTTGAAGTTGTTTTATACACTATGCACTTATAGTAGTATCAAATGATTTGGTTTAAACGTATCAAGCATTCTTTGGCTGTTATAAGGGAAAACCCTATCCTCGGCTGCGTTGCATTGTGTGATGGGACCTGGGTCTTATAACAGCTTCATTTTTCTTTATTTAGCATTGCGCTGTTTGTTTTATGCACTGGTATTCTTGGAGGAAACCCGTTCCGTGTTATACGGCGTGGTCCCTTGATTTACCTAACTTTAAAATAAAGATTAACTGTTTTAGTTCTCACACCAGTCCCATGACTGACCTGGAGTTTATTGTTTTTAACCTAAACTCTGGGTGCCCTTATTTTGACACGGGCAGCTAGTAGTTTTGGTTTTGCAGATTTATATTCACAGGATCCTGGTTTACAGCTGGAACGATATCCGGAAAGCTTTGTATCCGTATATCTCTTCTAGTTGTGTATTGTATTATTTTCCGCTGCGATGTATTTAAATGTAATTTAAATCTCTGATATTTCTGTGTAATATTCATTTATACTCTGTATATTCGTGTATTCTGATGCATTGTTGTAATATACAATGAAATGTTCTTCTGTATGTGTTCTGTTGTGGCTTGTTCTCGAATTATCCGACGCTTTCCTTTACAGGGAAGTTACGGGTTTTCACACGTTTGCATGGCGTATATGCAAAACCTTTATATACTGGATTGTCCACATCAATATAAAATAAATGGTCAAATACGTATGACACGATTTAAATTTTCAAAACAAAATTGGTTTTTATTTTAAAAATATACTCTTCACACTCGTTCTAGGATACTACTGATCCTACCTCTAACGAGTCATTCTCATTGGATATTACTAATCCAATTTCTGATGAATTCTTTCGTTTGGTCCTAATGAGTCATGTTCTCTAGCTTTGTAAACCAGAGCTCCGATACCAACTGTGATGATCCGTAACTTCCTCGGTAAGGAAAGAGCAGATGCTTCGAGAACAAGCCACAACAGAACACAAACAGAAGAACATTTCATTGCTTATTACAAAAATTCCATCAGAATACAAGAATATACAGAGCATGAATAAATATTACACAGAAAATATCAGAGATTTAAATTACATTTAAATACATCGCAGCGGAAATAATACAAAACACAACTAGAAGAGATATATGGATACAGAGCTTTCCGGAAATCGTTCCAGTTGTAGATCATGATCCTGTGAATATAAATCTGCAAAACCAAAGCTACTAGCTGCCCGTGTGGAAAATAGGGGCACCCAGAGTTTAGGTTAAAACAATAAACTCCAGGCCAGTCATGTGACTGGTGTGATAACTAAAACAATTATTAATCTTTGTTTTTAAAGTTAGGTAAATCAAGGGACCACGCCGTATAACACGGAACGGGTTTCCTCCCAAGAATACCAATGCATAAAACAAACAGCGCAATGCTAAATAAAGAACAATAAAGCTATTATAAGACCCAGATCCCATCACACAATGCAACGCAAGCCGGAGGATAGGGTTTTCCCTTATAATAGCCAAATATGCTTGATACGTGAAATTTCATCTTATATTATTACTATAAGTGAAGAATACAACTTCAAATATAAATATATCAATCATAGACGGCATGGGTACCATATATCATGTCGCCAATACTAGGCTCTACAATCAAAACCGCAAAATGTCATATTTGGAAGTTGGATTTCCATCATGGTGGCTCCTGATTCGAAAGATCGATCGCGTAGTGCCATCTACAATGGCTTACGTCTCAGCTAGAGAAAACACCGTAATGCACATCCACACTTTTGGGAAATTGAATATCACTGCGGCTTACGTCTAGGCGAGAGAAAACACCACTTACCCTATCCCTCTGAGCACTAAGCTCAATCTCGGTCGACCGAATCCACGACACCACTAAGGTGCCCATCCACTAAAAAGCATATTGATCAAACCATCAGTTTACCACCATACCGGGGTGTGAGGCTCGCGAATCAACGCTATACACAAAGTCGTGCTATATTAAAGCTGCGCTTTGATCATCATCCACCAAACTTTGCTTTTCAACAAAAGTGTAAAGACCCGCAAATTCCCACCCTTTGAATCGACCATAAACCACACAGGTCTGACCCAAAAAGTGAAAATCTACAAATATTTTAACTTTGGGAATACAACATATTAAAACAACAACAGAAGACTTTTATAACATATCATATAATGTTACATCAGAGTACAGAATATCAGAGTACATTGAATATAAAAAAACAGCGGAAGAATAAGTTACAATAATTAAAATATATTGCAGCGGAAGAAACACAGCGGAAGACTCTCTATCTCTGGACACAATTTTAAGCTTCAACCCAAAATCCTGCTTAATATATCTGCAAAAATAGCTACTCGACTGCCCGTGTGGAAAATATGGGCACCCGAGTTTGCCAGTGGACAAACTACAGGTCAGTCATGGGATTGGTGTGAGAATTCTACTTAACCTATATAATATAATAAGGCTAATCACAGGACCACGCCACTTTCGCAGAACGGGTTTTCTCCTATAGATTGCCAGTGCATGACTAAAGTAAATCGTCAAAATAACGCAATGCTTTTTAGAAAAATGAAACCATTATAAGACCCAAATCCCATCACACAATGCAACGCAAACCGGAGGATAGGGTTTTACCTTATAATGATCAAAAGATGCTTGATACGATAAACACGATATTATATAATAATAGTGTGCAACCAATTTGAAATACATCAAAGTAAATGTATTAATCCTAGACGGCATGAGTGCCCCATCCCACTATGTCGCCATATATAGGTATACAATCAAAACCGCGTGATGTCGTATTGGAAATTTGGGTTTCCATCTGAGTCAAGGCTAGGGAAGAGATCCTTACCGATTCGAGACACTCTAGCAATGCCCCAGGATTGGTACTCTGTCCAACCCTTGGATCCTGCAGGGCCGGTCCACACTTACTTTTGTGGATTAGAAATGCCTGAACACACGTTCCTCGGTCCTTTTGGACCTATAATACGGCCAGTGGCGACCGCATAAACCGAGGCCTCGAAAAATCCAACAACCATAATGAATAAATGCCAGCGCTGGTAGGTCCCTGGCACCACTCTAGCTAGAGAGAAACGTGTGCACTCCCTGCGTTCCCTTCTCCCATTTTAGACTCTACCGGGCTGTGAGGCTCGCGAAGTCACATTACACAAAGCTATGCCTAAATAGACTGTGCTTTGATCATCAACCACAAGGCTCTGCTTTGCAACAATAAGCCTTGATCAAGTGCAACTTGGCATACCACATCAACAACTCATATCATGCGATCGGTAATTATTTAACATACAAAAGGGTGTTAAGCAAGAGAATAAATCCTCCGCCCCCATGCATTTATATATTAAATAAAAACCGATTTAATTACATGAAATAAATTTCAATGTCAGGCATACTATCCATTTACAAGTCTGTTCTGGGTCTGAACGAAACAACGTATCCGTCGATCTCCAGTACGTCTGGAAGATCATCACCTTTTACCTTGCCTTGGGGGATCAGTCCCAATTCAAGATATCAGTCACCATCAACCAAACGATGTGAAGCTCTCCGGTCTTCAGTCACCGTCTTCATCTTCGACTCTTGATCGTCGTGATGATTATTCAGAATGGGTTAGACCCGGTCTTCCTGAATAACTCGCGTATTCTTAATTAAAATCAACCATACGCCACATTCCAACTTTGAATATCCTTTTAAATAAAAATTATTATTTATATTCAAAGATTCTCATTAATTTTATCAAAGATAAAATAAATTACATTTTAATCTTTCTAAAAAGATTTATTAATATTCCAATTTTGATTTTTAATACAAGAATCGTTATTACAAGATTATTAATTTTAATAAGCCAATCTTGTCTTAAATTAGGTTAAAGAACTAGTGTCATTTAAAACACGGTTCATGATAAACCCAAAACCAATTTTCAAAATATGGAATTTCTACAGAAATCAAATCAACAAATAATCGTTATAAATTTCTGTATCTTTTAAATTTATAAAATAGATTTACAAATTTCAAATAGTAATTTCAGTGTAAATTGGATTAAAGGATAAATGTTATTTAAAACATCGTCCACTACAAATCCAATCTACATATCAATCACCAAACATAAATGTTAAGATCTAATGATCTTAAATAAAAGATTTATCCTAAAAATATTTAAAATAATCAATAAAATATTATTTATGTAAAATATTCTTTATAATACAAAATCTTTTATTTTACAAAAATTCTTTCATTATATAAAAATTCTTTATTAAAAAAAAGAAATTTTGCATTGGAATGCGACTCAACCATGTACCATATAATTTGGGTCATATGGGTTTCATACATTTCATGTATAGGGTAATAACAGGAAATAATCCTCAATCCATCCATTAACAACCAGAGTGACAATGTCAACTTTGTGAGCATTAAAATAAAACAATAACGCTCATCGCAGCCTGTCGATCAATCGATAGACATATAATTAAACATTGGGATTTGTGTCAGTCAAGTATCGTCCCAATACCCGTGTGGGGTTTTCAGCCAACAACAATTCATATAAATAAGTAAATACATAATTGGTTAATAGGTTTAACCAATTTCAATTTCACTAAACATGTCACTTATAGCGAGTAAAATATATTTTACTCGTATGACTTCCCTATATACTTCTAAAGTCACATAAACAGTAATTTATTTATATATCCTTATTGCGGATGACAAATGGAATATAAATTCCATTATTCTTTATTTGTATGAAGTTTCTTAACAATACTTTTCAGTGTATATTTTGACCAACAATACAATTGTATATTAGAATATAAATCCTAATGCAAGTTTTGCAAATAAAAATTGGATTTTATATTTGCGTATAAATTCTACTGTATATTATGCAAATAAAAGTGATTCTTATATTTGCACATAATTTCTGTTTTCAACAAAGATGAGTAAAGTGATACACTCATTTTGTTAGCAATTCTATTTCAACAAATACAGTGTAGATAAAAGTGTATTTCTAATCTTGTACTTTTATTTGTACATAAAACACAAATAAAAGTGTATCTCATGTATTTGTCTTTTTATTTGACAAAACAATGTTAATAAAAATGTTCTTTTATATCTTGTACTTTTATTTAGCAAAACAATGATAAAAAAAAAATATCTTTTTAACTCTTTTACTTTTATTTAACAAAACAATGACAAATAAAAGTATAATTTTCTTTCTATGCTTTATTTGCATCTAAAAATGCAAATAAGAAATATAACTCTCTTTTTACTTTTTCTTTACAATAGAAAAGGTAAATAAAATGGTTCACACAATTTTGTTCTTTTTCTTTACAATAGAAAATGTAAATAAAAGGAATCACATTATTTTGTTCTTTTTCATTTACAATAGAAAATGTAAATAAAAGGATTCACATTATTTTCATCTTTTTCATTTACAATAGAAAATGTAAATAAAAGGATTCACATTATTTTGTTCTTTTTCATTAAAAAATATAATTTTTATCATACCGTTATAACTCATATATAAATTACATAGAAAAATGTCATTTTTATTTTATCGTTCTAATTCACATCTAAATTACATAGAAAAATGTAATCTTTATTATGCGATGGGAATTCATATTTTAATTACATAGAAAAATGTAATTCCTATCATACGACATAAATTCATATTTAAATTACATCTAAAAATGTAGTTTTTATCCTACAATGCAAATTCACATTTTAATTACATGTAAAAATGTAATTTTCATTCTACCGTTAGTTTTCATCTCTAAATTACATTGAAAAATGTAATTTTAATCATGCAATGTAAATTTACATTTTTATATCATAGAAAAATGCAATTTTTGTCATACGGTGCAAATTCATATATAAATTACATATAAAAATGTAACTTTTGTTATGCAAAGTAAATTCACCTTTTTAATTACGTATAAAAATGTAATTTTATTCATCCGGTGGAAATTCATTCATAAATAACATACAAAAATTGTAATTTATTTCATACGGTGTGAATTCATTCATAAATACATATAAAATGTTATTTATTTCATACGATGAAAAATCATTCATAAATAACATATAAAAATGTTATTTATTTCATGCGATGAAAAATCATTCATAAATAACATATAAAAATGTTATTTATTTCATGCGATGAAAATTCATAAATAACATATAAAAATATGTTTCATTGCATACAATGTAAAAACGTCTTTTTTTTTTTGTGTACAATGCAAAAATATCATCTTTTATATTTATAATATATTAGCTTTACTATTTTACGACGTAAAAATATGATCTTTTCCAGTTTACAATGTAAAAATATTAACCTTTCTATTTTACAAAGTAAAAATATCACTTTACTATTTTACAATGTGAAAATATTATCTTTTCTATTTTACAAAGTAAAAATATCAACTTTACTATATAAAAATATACATGTTCATTTCATACTTTTTAATGTGAACAAAAAAAGTGATTTTTGTATGCATAATTCATTTCAAATAAAAATGTTAGTTTTCTTTAATGTAGCATCTTACAAAGAAAATGTTGATTCTCTTTTAATATAACATTTTACAAAGAAAATTTTGATTTTCTTTTAATTCCGTACCTTTAATGTAAATAACATTACACAAATATATATATATATATATATATATATATATATATATATATATTTGTTGAAAAACTAGTTCATCAAAAAGACATAAAAATGTTTGTTCTATTTTGTTGAAAATCTAGTTCAACAAATATAACAACAATGTTTGTTTGTTTGTTTTTTTTTTTTTGTTGTTGCAAATTCTGTTTTAACAAATTGACCGAAATTCTGTGTTTTACAGGTGTTGAAAATTCTAATTCAACAAATTTACAAAATTTGTTGTCTTATACATTTGATCTTTTATATGAACAAAAAATATATATATATACTGAATAAAATATGTTTTGATCCCATTTTAGATCCAATTCTCCAACCGCAAATAAGATATATATAATTCCAAGCGGATTGCAAATCATGTACAACAATCATTCAACAAGCAACAATTATCACTCCAAACAACACCCAACATTTCAGGTCAGAATTAAATGATCAAACAATTATTTTTAATGCAAGAAAATAATTTATAATTAATTAAACAAATAAAATTAGAATCCTCACCTTGAATTTTTGGCCAAAATTTTACTGTCTCCGTTTCAGCTGTGGTCTACGCCATCGCGAAGCTCTCGGAAAGACGAGTCCAACGCAACAAACGGTTCGTAAAACGGACCTCGTATGAAGAAGTTATGTATTTTTAAAGATTGAAAAATTAAAACATTTTAAATAATAAAATAATATTAGATAAAAAGAGACGGGTTCCTTCTTCCTTACCACCTCACGTCGGCCAAACCCATCATGCTTCTTCCTCCTTCTGAACGCACGCAACCCGAGGCCACCAGAGGCCGATCAAACTCCGCCGTCCCGAAGGCCATCGCGCCACCTACCTCTGCCGTGAGTGGGGCCCAACTCGCATGCCCCAGGGACCCACAAACCACCAATAAACGCAGCCCCTTCCCGGTGAGAATTCGCGAAATCCGTGAATCAAAACCCGATCTTGACCGTATGGATGGATTGCTCTCTGAATTCTCTTCGTTTTGGTATGTCATACGTCGATTTTCGTTGAACGGGTTGAGAGATCTAAGCATTTGGAGTTTCGTGCATTTTCAGCCTTCGAATTCTGGGCGGCGGCTGGCCATTGTTTCTAGGGTTTCGTTTTTTTAATATTATTTTAATGTTTATTTCCGAATTTCGTGAAATAAAGTGGATTTTTGGACTTTCTCGGATTTGGGCCTGCTTACTGTAGATCTAAACGTTTTGAGGCCTTCTGAACACGATGGGCTATGTCCCAAGGTCCAATTCTGAAATATACAGCAGTTTTTTTTCGGTTTTACTTGAAAATACAATATTAAATTAATTATTTAATTTCTACCGTACATTTAAATATGCCGGGGCCACATACGACCTCTAAAAATTCTAAAAAAAAATATTTTTAGCTTCCTTATGACGATACAGTTCTAACGAGACTAATTTCATCGAATTCTGAGACTGTTTGAAAAATGTCTATTTTCAAGGCGTTTAAATTTAACTGAAATTGACAAAACTGAAATCTTTTTGCCACGGCCACAAATTAATTTCAAAAATTATGAAAAATTAAACTTAACAATATTTTGACATTCCGGATCCAACAAAAGTGGTTTCGTCAAAAACGGAGGTCGTTTGAAAATTTCCTATTTTCAAGGGCTATATATTTAATATTAAAAATACATTTTTAAACATATAATTTCCGAAACTCAAAATATATAAGTGTTTACTGTTTTTCAATGTAGAAACATCATTCTGAACTCAATGGAAGTGGTTTCGAGTTCAAATTCCTTCGTATGCAAAAAGTAGCATTTTGACCTTTATAAATTTCATAGCGACCTTTCTAAATATTGAATTGGCCATAACTTTTGATTTCCGCTATGAAATTTCAATTTTTCGAATTCGTTGGAAAGATGTTTTTAAATAGATTCTAATACTTTTGGTTTCACTAAAATCCGTTAAATTTTGCATCCTGTACGGTCAGTCAAAGTTCAAGTTTGACTTTTCAAACTACCGCGTTATTTCTAACTCTTTTGTTAATTAAAATTAAATCGTTCATTCTAACTTCGATTTAAATCAAATTTGTGATCGTTATTATTTAAAATAGATTATTTAAATATCAAACTTATTAAAATCACTTAAAATAAATTTTAAATTGGCCCTAAAATTCCGAGTTGTTACAAAAAGTCTGGATCACTGCATCTCAGCATGCCACACTATCAATCCATATCGTACCACTGATTTCTGCCAATATATAACCTCTGAGCTCGTATGTCTCAGAGAAGGGCGTTAAGCATGAGAATAAATTCTCCGTTGCCAAACAGATATATATTTAGCAGAGATCAACGAATACAATATAAAGGAATACTATGTCAGACACACCATCCATTTACAAGTCCGTTCTGGGTCTGAACGAAACCGGAGGCACTTTCCTCGCATATCCGTACAATCAACAAGTACGTCCGGACGGCTACCACTTCAGCCCCCTTCAAGTGTAACAACCCGTAAAATCTGGGCCAGTTTAAAATTTTTATTTTGGCCATTTTAGCGAATTTAGATTATTTAAAATGAATTATTTTAAATAATATCGACGAGAAATTTATTTTGAATATATTCGAACGTATATATTATACGCGTCGTCGTTAGAATATAAATAATTATATATAATTATAAATAGAATTGAAAATGGCGCGGTAGTTCGATAATTCGATTTCAAACTTCAATTGAATGTACCGGGTGCAAAACAATCCGGATTTTAGTGAAACCAAAAATAATGGAATCTAATAGTGAATATCTTTCCAACGAACCCGAATGATCAAAATTTCTTAGCGGGAATCAAAAGATATGTCCAGTTGAAAATTCTGAATAGTCGCTATGGAATTCAGGCCCTTAAAAATGGACATTTTGCAAACGACCTCGGATTTCGACGAAACCAGTTTTGTTGGGTCCGTGATGTAAAGTTATTGCTAGATTTCAAATTTCATAATTTTTCGAATCAATATGTGAGCGTGGCAAAGGAAAACGCGTTTGACCAGTTTCAGTTGATTTTAATCGACTGGAAATTGGCCATTTTTCTAACGGTCTCAGATTTCGACGAAACTAGTTTTGTTAGGACCGTATCGTCAATACGAAGCTAGAAAATATTTTTCTAGAATTTTTAAAGTTAGTATGTGACCCCGGTAAATTGAAATGTACGTTTAAAATTGAATATATAGATTTATACATTAATTTCAGCGAAAACTGAGCGTAACAGCCGAACTGGCTTATGAAACATATCCCATTGTATTCGGAATGGGGGTAATTAGCTAGGGACGACAGTCATTGGGCCTCGTTCGGAGATCGAAATTTAAAGTTACTTTATGGAGAAATTAATTATTTAAATAATTAAAATATTATATAACCCCCTTGAGCTCTCTCTTTCCTCACAAGTCAAACCACGGTCAAAATATAAAAAAAAAAAAAAAAAAAAAAACCCCTTCCAGTTTCAGATCGCGACGCCTCTTCCTCCCCCTTGCTGACGCCGACGATGGACCGCCGCTCCCCCCTAAAGTCGCGCCTTCCTCTCCCCTCTAGCTCATCTCCTTCCTCCCTTCGAATCGAAGACGAAAACGCCAGAGCTTTCCCCCCCCACAGTGATGACCGCCGACGAACTGAAGGCCGCCCCAACCCTCCGCCTCCTCCTGCCGCCGACCCAGAGCCACCCGAAGCCTCTCCGATGGTGGTGAACCCCCCCCTTTCGAACTGTAAGTTTTTACTTTATTTATAAAACTGATTTTTACTTAATTTATAAAACTGATTTTGTTAATATTAAAAACCGATTTTTATGTTTTTAAAATTCTGATTTTAGGTAGGTTTAAAACTGAATTTTATTTTAGGTTTAAGACTGAATTTTATTTTAGATTAGAAAACTGATTTTTAAATGATTTTTAAACTGAATTTTTAAATAAGGCAAAAACTGTATTTTTATTTTTTAAGTTATGAAAAAACTGCATTTTTATGAAAGCGAAAAACTGATTTTATTTTGAACTTTAAAATAGGAAAAAAAGTTTAATCTTTTAGTAGAAAAAGATTTGAACTTGCAAAAGAAAAAAAATTCGATTTTTATATATTGAATAGCGAAGTCAAAATTCGATTTTATATATTGAATAGCATAGTAAAAATTCGATTTTTACATATGTAGTGGCTACGGGCAGCGAAGATGACGAAGATGCGATAGCGATGAAGATTTCTATCAATGAAGTGCCGTGGAGCTAGGATAGCTAATCGGTGAGAATTTCTCACCTTTCTATTTATTTTCTAGTTATATATATATACTAGGATGCAGACGGTGCTTAGTAGCACCCGACACAATCGTCCACAGACCATGGACTTGTTTGTTTGACAGTTTGGTGATTGATTGCGATATTGTTTGAATGTGGTTTGTGGTGTGAAAAATCGAATCGATAAATTGGTTAGGATTAGACGTGCGCCGTTATAAGGCGAAGGAGTAAGGCTAGGTTAGATCCTTACTCCAAAGTTTGCGGTTTGCATAACGAATTGATTTGATTGATGTGTGAATGGCGTGGGCCTTCACTAGACCGGGGATAAGGCTAGGCCTTGTCCCGTTTCTAGTATCGTGCCGTTATGCCGCCGAAATTTTCTAAAACATGTTAGAAAAATAAAAATATCATTTTATTGAATAAATGAATTGAATAGAAATTCATAGGTTGAAATAAAATGTTTTATCGTTAAAAATATAATTTTTAACGTGAATATGAAAATAGTGAAGTGAATAAATAAATATTCATTTACAAACCAGATGGTTTGTTTATGTACACTTATTTGAATGATATTGATTGGGTCGATAAATTTCACACATCGCCCAACTGCACAAATAAAATCTGTGTTTGATTGTTTGAAACCCCACACGGGTGTTAGGATGAAATATGCAGTTCACTCATCCTGATTGATTAAATATGTCGATCGATTGATTGACAGGCTGTTATAAGCGTTGAATATCTGTATTTGATGCTTATGCAGTGTAGTGCACTTTGGTTGATGGTTGATTATTTTTCAATGCTATGATATACATGTGTTGTATGAAAATCCATATAATTAACTTTATATGGTAATTGATTGGGCCTCATTCCAATTTGAAAAATAAAGAATATTATAAAATAAAAGTTCATGTGTTGACAGTACTCATTCATTGAGATTGGTCATGTGTTGAACGAAATATTTTGATAATAACAACTATTTTGAAAAAGAAATATTTGAAATAGAATATTTGAAAATAGAAATTTATGAAGCCGTGTATGGACGCCATTTTGACGTGAACGATATTTATATCGAATTGAAAACGATTTCGAAATGAAATGAATTGAAAACGATTTCGAAATGAATTGAATTGAAAACGATTTCGAAATGAATTGAATTGAAAACGATTTCGAAATGAAATAAATTGAAAACGATTTCGAAATGAAATGAATTGAAAACGATTTCGAAATGAATTGAATTGAAAACGATTTCGAAATGAAATGAATTGAAAACGATTTCGAAATGAATTGAATTGAAAACGAATTCAAATGGAATAGAAAGCGAATTGAAATGAATTCAAATTGAATTGAAATTCGAATTGAATAGAAATGAATTTTAAAACGAATTTATAGAGAAGAATTCAATTTTGATTTGAATTGAAATGGAAGTTGAAAATGTTTTTGAAACGAATTCAAAACTATTTATATAATTCGTTTTAAATAGAAATCGACGAAATATATATTATATATATTATATATAATATAATGGCCTGAATAGAACGCGCCGCGCCGCGGCAGTTCGCGAATTTCGACCATTTATTTCAAACGGACATTACAGGAGATCCGACCGTCGGATTCTCCTAAAACCGGAACCGTTGGGTTCGTATCGAAAAGAGCTTTCTAATTAATGTTAGAAATTTGAAATCTAACGGTTGGATTTGGAGATACGTCCAAATCAAATTCGAAAAAGGTCGTTGTAAGTGCAGTTCGATGGCCATTGTTGGAAATCGACTGTACGGGCCTTGATAAAATTATTAAAAATAGTAATAATTTGTGTAAAATCATAAGAAATGATTTGTGAAAGTTTGGGGTGAAAATCTCCATATTTGAAAAGATAAAAAAATGGATTTTTATCGAAATGAACTAGTTTTGAACTAGAATTATAATTCTATTTATTTTTAAATAAATAAATTGAATTTGAAATGGTTTTGAAAATAACCAAAATTTCCAATGATTGCATTGGAGTGGATTTGAATCGAAATTGTCTTCGGAATATTTCGATGTTGGAATTCGTGACATTACAGGTGTTGTTATGGAAATTTGAAAGATATATATTTGTATCGTTATTTCCAATACGACATTTGTTAGTCGTAGAATTCGATATTGAATATAAGCCGATATATTTTCTATTCAGAGCCTTGTATTGAATATCGAATGTGATTTGGGTTTGTCGTGAATGGTGTCTTCACTAACACTGTTCTTGAACCCAGTTGAGAAAAGATTAAATCTTTTTATTTAGATTTAATGAAGTGTACCAATTAAATGATATTTAATTGGAATTGAATTGGTATTGATTTTTGGGTTTATCGTGAACAGTGTTTTAAATAACACTTGTTCTTTAACCCGATAATTAATGGAAGGTGATTTTGGGTTTATCGTGAATCGTGTTTTAAATGACACTGATTCTTTAACCCAGATAATGATTAAAACTAAGTGGAGTTTTAATGAATCTTTAATTAGATTGAAAAGATCGAGAATGGAGTATCACCAGTTTTGCTCCAGGCGATAGATAAATCTGTAATTAGATTTGAATGTGAAATTTAGAAACTAACTGGCGGTTAGCCAAGCAGAATGGTTTTCTGGATATTGATCTGATGTTGGTTTCGGCCTTCGGGGTTAATATTTGGGGAATTATTCTCTTGATTAATTTACGGTTAGTGACTAATGAATTGGAATGAGGCGTATGTTGTGTTTGTGTAACACTTATTTAAAATATACGCGAGTTATTCGGAAAGACCGGGTTTATCCCATTCTGAGTAACTGATACGACGATAAGTCGAAGACGAAGACGATGGTCGAAGACCGGAGGTCTTCACGTCGTTTGGGTGATAACTGATGATCTTGATTGGGCTGTACACCCAAGAAGATGGAAACAGTTAGTGATCGTCCAGACGTACTTGGAGATCGATGGATATGCGGGGTACTAGGTGCCTCCGGTTTCGTTCAGACCCAGAACGGACTTGTAAATGGACTGTGTGTCTGACATCGGATTTCATTCTGTGTGACTGATATCGGTTGCATAGGATGGCTTGCCTGTGTGGCATGCTAAGATGCAAATGATCAAGGCTTCTGTTGAAAAGCAAAGTCTTGTGGTTGATGATCAAAGCACGACCTTTGTGGCGTAGCTTTGTGTAACGTTTGATTCGCGAGTTTCACACCCGGTATGAATCAAAAACGGGAGACGGACCTCAGGGAGGGCATGCGTTTCTTTCTAGTTAGAAGTGGCGTCAGTGGTTTTACACGCCCTGACGAGTTTGACTTATGTTGTTGTTGCTGTTGCGAGGCGCCTCGGTTATATCGGTTTCGGCCGAATGCATTCTGGTCGGCTGACGGACCAGACTTACACCCCATAGGGTGGGGAGACGTATTGTTCAGGCATAATAATCCACTCCGTGTGGACCGGCCCTGACGATCCAAGGGGCAGTTGCGGCTGTTCCTGAGGGGCGGGCTAGAGCGTCTCGAATCGGTTGAGGATCTTGCCCCTAGCCTCGGTTCATAGATGGAAACCCAATTTCCAAATACGTGACATTTGCGGTTTTATTTGTAAACCTATATATGGCGACATAGTGGTATGGGGCATTCATGCCGCCTATGATTGATACTTATGATTTGAAGTTGTTTTATACTCTATGCACTTATAATAGTATCAAATGATTTGTTTTAAACGTATCAAGCATTCTTTGGCTGTTATAAGGGAAAACCCTATCCTCGACTGCGTTGCATTGTGTGATGGGACCTGGGTCTTATAACAGCTTCATTTTTCTTTATTTAGCATTGCGTTGTTTGTCTTATGCACTGGTATTCTTGGGAGGAAACCCGTTCCGTGTTATACGGCGTGGTCCCTTGTTTTACCTAGCTTTGAAAATAAAGATTTATAACTGCTTTAGTTCTCACACCAGTCACATGACTGACCTGGAGTTTATTGTTTTGACCTAAACTCTGGGTGCCCTTATTTTGACACGGGCAGCTAGTAGTTTTGGTTTTGCAGATTTATATTCACAGGATCCTGGTTTACGACTGGAACGATATCCGGGAAGCTTTGTATCCGTATATCTCATTCTAGTTGTGTATTGTATTATTTTCCGCTGCTATGTATTTAAATGTAATTTAAATCTCTGATATTTCTGTGTAATATTCTTTTATACTCTGTATATTCTTGTAATCTGATGCATTGTTGTTATATACAATGAAATGTTCTTCTATATGCGTTCTGTTGTGGTTTGTTCTCGAACTATCCGACGCTTTCCTTTACGGGGAAGTTACGGGTCTTCACAGTTGGTATCAGAGCTTTGGTTTACAAAGCAGAGAACAAGACACATTAGAACCGTACGAAGGAATTCATCAGATATTGGATTAGTAATATCCAATGGAATGACTCGTTAGAGATGGGATCAGTAGTATCCTAGAACGAGTGTGAAGAGTATATTTTTAAAATGAAAACGATTTTTGATTTGAAAATTTAAATCAATTATTCGTATTTGATTATTTATTTTATATTGATTAGGACAATCCAAAATATAAAGATTTTTGCGTATGCGCCTAGCTAGCGTGTATTCGAAGTTTTAATATATTGGATAGATATAGCACCACACCCTAGTCGCCCGGAGATGATATTGATGATAGCGATCGCATCATCAACATTTATGTTCGTGTTTCGAAGGTTTGATATCTATATATTTCCTATTGACTGGTGTGAGAACCAAAATTAGATAGGGCTAATTGTTGTGATTTGGCATCAAAAATCTGATTTTTGTATATATATCGAAATTATGAATTTGAAACGTTAATCCACTAATTGATTGAAGTTTGTGTTGTTTGTTTAATTGTTTGCTAATTTTGAACAATTATGCCTAATTGAATCAAATATTGAACTCTATTGAAAATTGGTCGCATTTGTTTGCATATACATATATATCATTGAACAGGTCATAGCAAGGAGGCTAGAGCAGAGAATAAAATTTGTTTGCCCGACAAATAGGTACATGTTTATTACATAATTTACTGTTTTGTTTGGGTGATGATGATTTTATGAGCCTATTGGCTAGCCGCTTGGCTTTTTCTTTTTCTTTTTGAGATCTGAAGGACCGGGAACGCTATTTGCAATTTCCCGATGCTCCCGGTGCAGGGGAGGTTATGGCGAAATTTTTCAAAAATTTAGGGTGTTAGCCAAATTTTTGAAATTTTAAAAATTCTCAGAAACTAAAGAGTTGGAGAATGGAAGCCAGATCAAATGTGGAGCTGAATAATCAAACCACTTTCGACTTTGTTCCTTTTCGGGGACGAAAAGTTTTAAGTGGGGGAGATTGTAACAACCCGTAAAATCTGGGCCAGTTTAAAATTTTTATTTTGGCCATTTTAGCGAATTTAGATTATTTAAAATGAATTATTTTAAATAATATCGACGAGAAATTTATTTTGAATATATTCGAACGTATATATTATACGCGTCGTCGTTAGAATATAAATAATTATATATAATTATAAATAGAATTGAAAATGGCGCGGTAGTTCGATAATTCGATTTCAAACTTCAATTGAATGTACCGGGTGCAAAACAATCCGGATTTTAGTGAAACCAAAAATAATGGAATCTAATAGTGAATATCTTTCCAACGAACCCGAATGATCAAAATTTCTTAGCGGGAATCAAAAGATATGTCCAGTTGAAAATTCTGAATAGTCGCTATGGAATTCAGGCCCTTAAAAATGGACATTTTGCAAACGACCTCGGATTTCGACGAAACCAGTTTTGTTGGGTCCGTGATGTAAAGTTATTGCTAGATTTCAAATTTCATAATTTTTCGAATCAATATGTGAGCGTGGCAAAGGAAAACGCGTTTGACCAGTTTCAGTTGATTTTAATCGACTGGAAATTGGCCATTTTTCTAACGGTCTCAGATTTCGACGAAACTAGTTTTGTTAGGACCGTATCGTCAATACGAAGCTAGAAAATATTTTTCTAGAATTTTTAAAGTTAGTATGTGACCCCGGTAAATTGAAATGTACGTTTAAAATTGAATATATAGATTTATACATTAATTTCAGCGAAAACTGAGCGTAACAGCCGAACTGGCTTATGAAACATATCCCATTGTATTCGGAATGGGGGTAATTAGCTAGGGACGACAGTCATTGGGCCTCGTTCGGAGATCGAAATTTAAAGTTACTTTATGGAGAAATTAATTATTTAAATAATTAAAATATTATATAACCCCCTTGAGCTCTCTCTTTCCTCACAAGTCAAACCACGGTCAAAATATAAAAAAAAAAAAAAAAAAAAAAACCCCTTCCAGTTTCAGATCGCGACGCCTCTTCCTCCCCCTTGCTGACGCCGACGATGGACCGCCGCTCCCCCCTAAAGTCGCGCCTTCCTCTCCCCTCTAGCTCATCTCCTTCCTCCCTTCGAATCGAAGACGAAAACGCCAGAGCTTTCCCCCCCCACAGTGATGACCGCCGACGAACTGAAGGCCGCCCCAACCCTCCGCCTCCTCCTGCCGCCGACCCAGAGCCACCCGAAGCCTCTCCGATGGTGGTGAACCCCCCCCTTTCGAACTGTAAGTTTTTACTTTATTTATAAAACTGATTTTTACTTAATTTATAAAACTGATTTTGTTAATATTAAAAACCGATTTTTATGTTTTTAAAATTCTGATTTTAGGTAGGTTTAAAACTGAATTTTATTTTAGGTTTAAGACTGAATTTTATTTTAGATTAGAAAACTGATTTTTAAATGATTTTTAAACTGAATTTTTAAATAAGGCAAAAACTGTATTTTTATTTTTTAAGTTATGAAAAAACTGCATTTTTATGAAAGCGAAAAACTGATTTTATTTTGAACTTTAAAATAGGAAAAAAAGTTTAATCTTTTAGTAGAAAAAGATTTGAACTTGCAAAAGAAAAAAAATTCGATTTTTATATATTGAATAGCGAAGTCAAAATTCGATTTTATATATTGAATAGCATAGTAAAAATTCGATTTTTACATATGTAGTGGCTACGGGCAGCGAAGATGACGAAGATGCGATAGCGATGAAGATTTCTATCAATGAAGTGCCGTGGAGCTAGGATAGCTAATCGGTGAGAATTTCTCACCTTTCTATTTATTTTCTAGTTATATATATATACTAGGATGCAGACGGTGCTTAGTAGCACCCGACACAATCGTCCACAGACCATGGACTTGTTTGTTTGACAGTTTGGTGATTGATTGCGATATTGTTTGAATGTGGTTTGTGGTGTGAAAAATCGAATCGATAAATTGGTTAGGATTAGACGTGCGCCGTTATAAGGCGAAGGAGTAAGGCTAGGTTAGATCCTTACTCCAAAGTTTGCGGTTTGCATAACGAATTGATTTGATTGATGTGTGAATGGCGTGGGCCTTCACTAGACCGGGGATAAGGCTAGGCCTTGTCCCGTTTCTAGTATCGTGCCGTTATGCCGCCGAAATTTTCTAAAACATGTTAGAAAAATAAAAATATCATTTTATTGAATAAATGAATTGAATAGAAATTCATAGGTTGAAATAAAATGTTTTATCGTTAAAAATATAATTTTTAACGTGAATATGAAAATAGTGAAGTGAATAAATAAATATTCATTTACAAACCAGATGGTTTGTTTATGTACACTTATTTGAATGATATTGATTGGGTCGATAAATTTCACACATCGCCCAACTGCACAAATAAAATCTGTGTTTGATTGTTTGAAACCCCACACGGGTGTTAGGATGAAATATGCAGTTCACTCATCCTGATTGATTAAATATGTCGATCGATTGATTGACAGGCTGTTATAAGCGTTGAATATCTGTATTTGATGCTTATGCAGTGTAGTGCACTTTGGTTGATGGTTGATTATTTTTCAATGCTATGATATACATGTGTTGTATGAAAATCCATATAATTAACTTTATATGGTAATTGATTGGGCCTCATTCCAATTTGAAAAATAAAGAATATTATAAAATAAAAGTTCATGTGTTGACAGTACTCATTCATTGAGATTGGTCATGTGTTGAACGAAATATTTTGATAATAACAACTATTTTGAAAAAGAAATATTTGAAATAGAATATTTGAAAATAGAAATTTATGAAGCCGTGTATGGACGCCATTTTGACGTGAACGATATTTATATCGAATTGAAAACGATTTCGAAATGAAATGAATTGAAAACGATTTCGAAATGAATTGAATTGAAAACGATTTCGAAATGAATTGAATTGAAAACGATTTCGAAATGAAATAAATTGAAAACGATTTCGAAATGAAATGAATTGAAAACGATTTCGAAATGAATTGAATTGAAAACGATTTCGAAATGAAATGAATTGAAAACGATTTCGAAATGAATTGAATTGAAAACGAATTCAAATGGAATAGAAAGCGAATTGAAATGAATTCAAATTGAATTGAAATTCGAATTGAATAGAAATGAATTTTAAAACGAATTTATAGAGAAGAATTCAATTTTGATTTGAATTGAAATGGAAGTTGAAAATGTTTTTGAAACGAATTCAAAACTATTTATATAATTCGTTTTAAATAGAAATCGACGAAATATATATTATATATATTATATATAATATAATGGCCTGAATAGAACGCGCCGCGCCGCGGCAGTTCGCGAATTTCGACCATTTATTTCAAACGGACATTACAGGAGATCCGACCGTCGGATTCTCCTAAAACCGGAACCGTTGGGTTCGTATCGAAAAGAGCTTTCTAATTAATGTTAGAAATTTGAAATCTAACGGTTGGATTTGGAGATACGTCCAAATCAAATTCGAAAAAGGTCGTTGTAAGTGCAGTTCGATGGCCATTGTTGGAAATCGACTGTACGGGCCTTGATAAAATTATTAAAAATAGTAATAATTTGTGTAAAATCATAAGAAATGATTTGTGAAAGTTTGGGGTGAAAATCTCCATATTTGAAAAGATAAAAAAATGGATTTTTATCGAAATGAACTAGTTTTGAACTAGAATTATAATTCTATTTATTTTTAAATAAATAAATTGAATTTGAAATGGTTTTGAAAATAACCAAAATTTCCAATGATTGCATTGGAGTGGATTTGAATCGAAATTGTCTTCGGAATATTTCGATGTTGGAATTCGTGACATTACAGGTGTTGTTATGGAAATTTGAAAGATATATATTTGTATCGTTATTTCCAATACGACATTTGTTAGTCGTAGAATTCGATATTGAATATAAGCCGATATATTTTCTATTCAGAGCCTTGTATTGAATATCGAATGTGATTTGGGTTTGTCGTGAATGGTGTCTTCACTAACACTGTTCTTGAACCCAGTTGAGAAAAGATTAAATCTTTTTATTTAGATTTAATGAAGTGTACCAATTAAATGATATTTAATTGGAATTGAATTGGTATTGATTTTTGGGTTTATCGTGAACAGTGTTTTAAATAACACTTGTTCTTTAACCCGATAATTAATGGAAGGTGATTTTGGGTTTATCGTGAATCGTGTTTTAAATGACACTGATTCTTTAACCCAGATAATGATTAAAACTAAGTGGAGTTTTAATGAATCTTTAATTAGATTGAAAAGATCGAGAATGGAGTATCACCAGTTTTGCTCCAGGCGATAGATAAATCTGTAATTAGATTTGAATGTGAAATTTAGAAACTAACTGGCGGTTAGCCAAGCAGAATGGTTTTCTGGATATTGATCTGATGTTGGTTTCGGCCTTCGGGGTTAATATTTGGGGAATTATTCTCTTGATTAATTTACGGTTAGTGACTAATGAATTGGAATGAGGCGTATGTTGTGTTTGTGTAACACTTATTTAAAATATACGCGAGTTATTCGGAAAGACCGGGTTTATCCCATTCTGAGTAACTGATACGACGATAAGTCGAAGACGAAGACGATGGTCGAAGACCGGAGGTCTTCACGTCGTTTGGGTGATAACTGATGATCTTGATTGGGCTGTACACCCAAGAAGATGGAAACAGTTAGTGATCGTCCAGACGTACTTGGAGATCGATGGATATGCGGGGTACTAGGTGCCTCCGGTTTCGTTCAGACCCAGAACGGACTTGTAAATGGACTGTGTGTCTGACATCGGATTTCATTCTGTGTGACTGATATCGGTTGCATAGGATGGCTTGCCTGTGTGGCATGCTAAGATGCAAATGATCAAGGCTTCTGTTGAAAAGCAAAGTCTTGTGGTTGATGATCAAAGCACGACCTTTGTGGCGTAGCTTTGTGTAACGTTTGATTCGCGAGTTTCACACCCGGTATGAATCAAAAACGGGAGACGGACCTCAGGGAGGGCATGCGTTTCTTTCTAGTTAGAAGTGGCGTCAGTGGTTTTACACGCCCTGACGAGTTTGACTTATGTTGTTGTTGCTGTTGCGAGGCGCCTCGGTTATATCGGTTTCGGCCGAATGCATTCTGGTCGGCTGACGGACCAGACTTACACCCCATAGGGTGGGGAGACGTATTGTTCAGGCATAATAATCCACTCCGTGTGGACCGGCCCTGACGATCCAAGGGGCAGTTGCGGCTGTTCCTGAGGGGCGGGCTAGAGCGTCTCGAATCGGTTGAGGATCTTGCCCCTAGCCTCGGTTCATAGATGGAAACCCAATTTCCAAATACGTGACATTTGCGGTTTTATTTGTAAACCTATATATGGCGACATAGTGGTATGGGGCATTCATGCCGCCTATGATTGATACTTATGATTTGAAGTTGTTTTATACTCTATGCACTTATAATAGTATCAAATGATTTGTTTTAAACGTATCAAGCATTCTTTGGCTGTTATAAGGGAAAACCCTATCCTCGACTGCGTTGCATTGTGTGATGGGACCTGGGTCTTATAACAGCTTCATTTTTCTTTATTTAGCATTGCGTTGTTTGTCTTATGCACTGGTATTCTTGGGAGGAAACCCGTTCCGTGTTATACGGCGTGGTCCCTTGTTTTACCTAGCTTTGAAAATAAAGATTTATAACTGCTTTAGTTCTCACACCAGTCACATGACTGACCTGGAGTTTATTGTTTTGACCTAAACTCTGGGTGCCCTTATTTTGACACGGGCAGCTAGTAGTTTTGGTTTTGCAGATTTATATTCACAGGATCCTGGTTTACGACTGGAACGATATCCGGGAAGCTTTGTATCCGTATATCTCATTCTAGTTGTGTATTGTATTATTTTCCGCTGCTATGTATTTAAATGTAATTTAAATCTCTGATATTTCTGTGTAATATTCTTTTATACTCTGTATATTCTTGTAATCTGATGCATTGTTGTTATATACAATGAAATGTTCTTCTATATGCGTTCTGTTGTGGTTTGTTCTCGAACTATCCGACGCTTTCCTTTACGGGGAAGTTACGGGTCTTCACATCAAGGTAGCTACTCCCATCGTGAGCATCAGTAGCACCCATCCATTCGATGTGAAGATCGTCGGTCTTGCACCGTCTTCAATCTCTTCGACTCGTCGTCGAATCAGTTATTCAGAATGGGTTATACCCGGACTTTCTGAATAACTCGCGTATCTTAATCAACAAGTGCTATAAAACATAATATACGCCTCATTCCAATTCAGAATATTCTTTTATTCAGATATTCACACTCCTAGGGAAAGGTTCTCATTAATTTTATCAAAGATAAATTCTTTTAAATTTATTCTTTAATCTTCCTATGGATATCATTTCAAACAATATTATGGTTTTCCAAACTAGTCGAGATTAGCGAACCACACCGAAGTAATTATTTATTTTATTTCCCAATCCCAAACTATTTATCCCATGGAGCAAAACTGGTGATACTCCATATCTAACACCACGGTGTTATCGGTAAATTTAATTACCATTTCACTTTCAAATCTAATTAAAGATTTAACTATCGCTAGGAGTAAAACTGGCGGTACTCCCCTTTCGATCATTTCCAAATTTTGATAATTTAAATTATCAATTCACATTTCAATCTAATTACCGATTCATTAAAACTCCTTTTACTGGGTTAAAGAACTAATGTCATTTAAAACACAGTCCACGATAAACCCAAATCACATTCTATTTATTATCGGGTTAAAGAACAAGTGTTATTTAAAACACCGTTCACGGTAAACCCATAAATCAATTCTAAATCAATTCTAATTCAATTCCAATTAGATATATTAGAAATTCTGGTTATTTAAAACTCATTTCAAATTCAATTTATTTATTTCAAAAATAAATTGATTTTAATTCTAGTTCAAAACTAGTTCATTCCGATAAAAATCTATTTTTGTCTTTTCAAATATGAGTTTTTCATCCCAATTCTTCCCAAATCATTTCTTATGATTTTACACAGATAATTACTATTTTTAATAATTTTATCAAGGCCCGTACAATCGATTTCCACTAATGGCCATCGAACTGCACTTACAACGACCTTTTCCAAATTTGATTTGGACATCATTCCAATTCCAACCGTTAGATTTCAAATTTCTAATATTCATTGGAAAGTTCTTTTCGATACGAACCCAACGGTTCTAGTTTGAGGAGAATCCGACGGTCGGATCTCATGCAATTTCCATTCGAAGTCAATGGTCGAAATTCGCGAACTTCCGCGGCGCGGCGCGTTCTATTCAGGCCATTATATATAATATATATATATATATATAATATATTTCGTCGATTTCCTTTTTAAAAGCGAATTTTATAAATCGTTTTAAATTCATTTCAAAACAATTTCAACTTCCATTTCAAATCAATTTCAATTCGATTTCAATTCTATTCTATTCTATTCGAATTCAATTTCAATTCTATTCTATTCAAATTCAATTTCAATTCTATTCTATTCGAATTCAATTTCAATTCTATTCTATTCGATTCAATTTCTATTCAATTCTATTCGAATTCAATTCGATTCAATTTCTATTCAATTCAATTCGATTATAAAAAACCCGAATATAATCGATATAAATATCGTTCGCGTCAAAATAGCGCATCTCTAATCAACACGGCTTTATATTTTTCAATAACTTCGTTATTCTATTCAACAAATGAATATTTATCCTATTCAACACATGAATCTATATTTCTTTCACCACCTGACTAATCTCAACAAATGAGTACCGTCAACACGTTAATCTTTATTTTATAATATTCTTTATTTTCCCAATTGGAATGAGGCCCAATCAATTACCATATAATGTTAATTATATGGATTCCATACAACACATGTATATAATAACAACGAAAAATAATCAACCATCATCCAAAGTGCACCACACAACTGCATAAGCATTAAATATATATAATTAACGCTTACACAGCCTGTCGACCAATCGATCGACATACAATTTAATAATTGGGATTAGTGTACGCCAAATATCATCCCAACACCCGTGTGGGGTTTCAAACAATCAAACACAGATTTTATTTGTGCAGTTGGGCTATGTGTAAAATTTATCGTCCCAATCAATATTAGTCAAATCAGTGTATATAAACAAATCGTCTGATTTGTTTATAAATATTTTATTTTATTTACACGTTAAAAATTATATTTTTAACTATAAAATGTTTTCCACTATAAACTATTTTATTTCATTCCACAACACACATTCAATTTTTCACATCAAAATCAAACAAACAAGCATACAAGCCGTCCATGGTCTGTGGACGACGGGTGTCGGGTGCTGCTAAGCACCGTCTGCATCCTAGTATATATATTAACTAGAAATTTAAAATAAAAGTGAGGAGTTCTCACCGAGGGTTCCACTCCGCCATTCTATTCTGAACTGCTGATTTGCCTGCATTTCCAACACAATCCCTTTCACGCTGTTCATAGTAAAAATTACATTTTTATTCCAATGTTATAAAAATTATATTTTTAGTTCATCGCTATAAAAATCATATTTTTATACTCCTAATATATATAAAAATTATTTCCTTAACACAGTGGTTATATTTTTAAAACCCAAGTGCTATTTTTATTTTTCAAAAATCCATCCTACTTTATATTCAAAACCATTCTATTTTTATTTACAGAAATCATATTTTATACTTTCAAAAATCATGCTATTTTATATTTTCAAAAACAAAGTATGTTATATTTCCAAAAACAAAGCATGTTATATATTTTCAAAAACAAAGCATGTTATATATTCAAAAACAAAGTATGTTATATATTCAAAAGATCCATGTTATTTATATTTTAAAAATCCATGTTATTTATGTTTTCATATTTTATTTTACCAAGCTTTTATTTATAAAAATTCTACTTTTCTAAAAACAATGCTACGTTCTATTTGTTATATTATTTAACAAGGATATTTCTTTAACCCTGAGATTTATTTAACCATGAAGTTTATTTAACAATGAAATGCATTTACTAATGAAATTCATTCCCTAATTATCACGTTTAAACAAGAGATTACCCTTTAATCACATTGCAAAATTCTGGGCCGTCCATCCAAAATCGTAAGGCCGCTACTGTTCTCCCTCTTCTCTATTTAACACCTCTGGAAACCACTCAACCACGCTCACCACGATCCCTCCTCCACCGCGCCTTCCACAAAGCCCGAGACCCCGATCAGAAACTACCATGTTGACCGCCGCCACGCGCGCAACCACCACCCTGAACAGCCCTCCGTTCGACACTCCCATATGCCCCAAATCGCCCTCGAAACGCACGCCCTTTGAGAGCGAAAATTGAACTCCTCCAGCGACGAGAGAACTTCAAACCAGTAGGGATTGAAAGCTCTTGAGTTGATAAACAATTTCCCTTTTGAATATTTCAGAAATTATTGCGAGGATTGGAAGATTTTATTGCTTCTTTTTCGGTGTATTTTAGCCCTTGGTGGTATGAAAACGGCAGCTGAACGTTTAGAAGAGGAAGTTAAGGTTTTTTTATGTGAAGAGTTATATATATGTTATATTTAAATATTATTATATTCTTACTTTTACTTGTTTAACGCCACGAACTCCAAGTCAAACCCTATCGACTGTCGCCCTAGTTAACTACCCCCATTCCGAACACAATGGGATATGTTTCGTAACCCAATTCGGCTATTTCGATCAGTTTCTGTCAAATTTAAAATATAAATCTTTATATATTCAATTTAAACGCACATTTCAATTTACCGGGGACACATACTAACTCGAAAAATTCCAGAAAAATATTTTCTAGCTTCGTATTGACGATACGGTCCTAACAAAACTAGTTTCATCAAATTTTTAGGTCATTTGAAAAATGGTCATTTTCCAGTCGATTAAAATCAATTGAACTGGTCAAACGCGTTTTCCTACGCTATGCTCACATATTGATTCAGAAAATTACGAAATTTGAAACCTAGCAATAATTTGACACTGCGGATCCAACAAAAGTGGTTTCGTCGAAAACCGAGGTCGTTTGCAAAATTTCCATTTTTAAGGGCCAGAATTCCATAGCGACTATTCTGAATTTTCAACTGGACGTAACTTTTGATTCCCGCTATGAAATTTCGATTTTTTGGATTCGTTGGAAAGATATTCTCAATTAGATTCAAATATTTTTGGTTTCACTAAAATCCGGTTTATTCTGCACCCGGTACATTCATTTGAAATTTAAAATCGAATTATCGAACTACCGCGCCTTTTTCAATTCCTTTTATAATTATAAATAATTATTTATATTCTAACGACTATATAAATATATACGTTCGAATTCTATTCAAAATAAATTTTTCGTTGTTATTATTTAAAATAATCTATTTTAAATATTCAAAATTCACTAAAATTGCCAAAATAAAAATTTTAAATTGGCTCGCATTTTCCGGGTTATTACAGATACATTCTTCTTAACTTGAAGATTTCGGGAACGAAATCATTTAAGGAGAGGAGAATGTAACACCCCGTAATTTTAAAAACATGACATAAGGGATAATTAAAGAATACTTAATTTTTATAAGAAGAATTAAGGGAAACAGGTTGAGCCATTACGTTCTCCTCGGAATTCTGCTTGGGATAGAGTCCGAGTTTGCGTAAAACGGATACAGTATGAAGAAGTTATGAAGCTTAGAAGAATTCAAGAATTAGCAGAATTTTACAATAATTAAATAACAAATCAAAAATGAATTCAAAAATCAAAATCAGCCAAATTTGGGTGAGTGGGAAATCTCCCGCTCTAGGGTGTCGATCCCATAAGGGAGTCGACATAGGTATCGACTCCCCTATAGGGGTGTCGTCCCCATTGACTCAGATCTGGCCTGACGAGTTTTGTGGTCTGGACCGATACTGGTCTTCTGGGATTGGCTGGATGACGTGTTTTTCTAGTTTGGATGGTTCAGATGGATCCTAAACTAATCTAAGGGTCTAATTCACCAAGAGCATCTATAAAATACCCCTAAATCTAACCCTAGTCTAATTGTTATTCATCCATGGCGCCTCCATGCTGCTCTAATCTAAATTAACCTAACCTTTCTTCTCCAGCCAAAATCAAAGTAGAGATTTAAAGATAGTTATTCTTCAACAATAAAATTAGAAGATCAGATCTACATCAATCAAGTAGGGATTATTCAAGATACGAATTGCTACAACAATGCCTAATTTTCTAAGAATCTTATCGTTGTGAGTGTAATGACCCGGATATTTGACGGTGTAATAATTAACTTATTTAATTATTTAAATGACGAATATATTATTTAATCGACGACGTTAGAACGTATAATTATATTATAATTAAAACCGAGCTCGAAATGGCGCTGCAGTTCGCTATTTGGCGATTCGAACTTCAACTGAATATACAGAAGCCGTTTTAAATCGGATTCCTATGAAACAAGAAACGTACGGAGCCAGTGGAGTATATCTTTCTAGTGGAAGAGAAAAATCAGGATTTCGTCGTGTAGATTTTGAGATATGTCCAAATCAAATTTTAAAATAGTCGCTATAGAATCGTTTATCGACCGTAACGAATTATTCGATATAACTAAAGATCGGGTTTGAATTTAGACAAGGTTCTTTTGGGAAATAGTGATAATTTAATTTTTAGAATTTTATGGTAATTTTTAATTAATTTAATAAACAACTTTTTTTTTTGAAATATTTTGCACCCTATAATCAACATTTTGTGGTTTCAAAATATGAGTTAACCTACCGGCATTATTATATTTCTGGAGTCGGGACACCTCGCTCGTCATGATGGTGTTTTTATTTCTGTTCATACGTAAGCAGAATTTTACGTAATAGGGTATGTAAAACTTTTAATTAAAAATATCCTAACTATTCTCTGATCACAAACAAGCCACATTTCCAAATTCTCTCAACCACAACTTCAATGTAAAACAGCACGTCACTCGTTAAAAGTATTGGATCGAAATGAAAGGGCTACTCTTGGGCCAACAATGCTGGAACAACCCTATATAATACCCCCCTTAACAATCCCTTAAGACCTAGTTCTACATTTCCTCTGGTAAAAACCCGCCGTCATTATCCATCCTCAAAACAAATATCGCGGCTTTGAAATCAAGTCATGGAAAAATCGTTAAATCCTAAACCACATGTAATTGAAATCGTTGAAGCGAGAGCTTCAAGCTTATACACATTTCAGCGAGCTCGATGAAGGTCTGGGTTCGTGAGTTTCCTCGATGCGAGCTAGGGCTGAACCGTAGTAACAATCAAGGTGACGAGGAGCGTTTCCAAGGGTTGCGTGATGATCATCAGGTTAAGGCGAGTTGATTGCGATGATTTTGTGGGATTTGGTCAGTAAATACGTCGCTCGAATATTGCGGTAGGACGGAAAAGCTCCAGAGGTCACGATCTGAAGGTGAGGGTCGAGTTGTACTTGAATAAGATGAGCAGAAGGAGGTCGAGGTGCTGAGTTCAGTGGCGGTGGTGGCAGCTCAAATGGATGGCCGTGGAGTTGGTGAATGACGGTCAAAAGGGGAGGTCACGCTGTTTGAGGAGCTGGAGTTTTTACTCAAGAAACGAAGGAGGAAGGGGATGGAGTTTAGGGGTGAAGCACTGTTTAGTGCTGGCGTGGGTTTCTTCTTGCATTCGAATTGGTGGTATTTGTTTTCAATGTAGTAAGGATGAGGGAAACTGATTTTTATTTGTTTTATAATGGAAGAAATGGGAGAGTGGTTCAGGGTGGACCGTGAATGCATAGAGAAGATGGGAGTATGGCAAATGGCAGTAAATTGTTACACGTTGAGGACCATGTTTGGAGTATTCGTTGTGAACTGGTGAGGTGATTTCAAAGTTGCAGGAGTGAGTGGTGAGAAGTGATGGTGGAGTCACTGTACAGACGAGAAGATGCAGGGTTCAGGGGTGACAAAGTTGGTATGACTTGATGAAGTATGAGTATGTTTCAAGCATTTGTTTTGTTGAAGTTGGAACAGCACGAAAAGAAGAATGAGAAGGGGTGAGGAAAAAGGATTCGAAAATGGCATAGGGAAATGAACAGCGTTTTTATGAATTCAGAGAAGAAAGAAATAATTGGTTGGGCTTGGTAGGAGGAAGATGGGCCGGAATAAAGACAAAACCAGACCGACATGATCGTATGGACCTAAGCTACAACATGGAATGGGTTCAGAATGAATGTGGAGCTCGTAACAATTTATCGAAATAAATTGCCTGATCCGAACCATCGACCGTAAATCGTTATTTAACGATTACGGACAATGTGAGTAAAACTCACTAACTCTCCTCAATTTACATTTTTATATAAATTGTACTTTATTTTGTTGACTGCTGTATATTGATTGTTAAACTGGACTGTTAAATAGATTTGATTGAAAACATAGATATAGTCATAAGTTATATAGTTAATCAAATATTGATTTTGTCCAGTAGAATATTTCATATTGAAAATGAAATATGATATATATTATACTGTGTAACATCTGTGGATGCAGGGAGACAGGTTGGAGGAATCCGACTGGATTCCTCAACAATTATTTTACTGTTTCCATATATTCTGATGTTGTGTTTTATAATCTGTTATTGATTTTGGATGTTAGAACGATATTGATCATCGTTGTTTGATATTTTAAATATCATAAGGAACCCTAGGATGTTATAAAAAGGTATATTTCAATGTATATTGAAATAAAGGAATTTTATAAAATCAACCGATTTTATAAAAGGAAAGTATTTATAAAACGAATAGATTTTATAAAAGGGAAAAAATGTTGATAAAACAAATAGAGTTTTATAAAAGGGATATTTATTTTAAATAGAATTGAAAGGGAGAATATTTATTTAGAAAATAAATATAAATAAGAAATATTTATTTAGAAGATAAATAAACCGTTATAAATAAGGAATATTTGTAACGGTAAATAGAAGTTGTAAATAAGGAATATTTGTAACGGTAAATAGAAGTTGTAAATAAGGAATATTTGTAACGGTAAATAGAAGTTGTAAATAAGGAATATTTGTAACGGTAAATAGAAGTTGTAAATAGGAAATATTTGTAACGGTAGGTAAACGTTATAAAAAGGAAATTGATGAGATATAAAGGAGATAATCTAAATAGAGTAATTGAATATTAGTCATTCAATTAGAAATAACCTGATTTAAGTTAGTCTAATATTAGTTAATCGAATAAGAATAGTCTAATATTAGCTAATCGAATTTAGTAACTGAATACAAGTTAATCAAAAGGAGTTTATCGAATTTAGTTATTCGATAGAGTTAAATCAATAGAGTTAGTCGACTTATAGTATTCGAATAAGAGTAAATCAAATAGAGTTAAACAATATTAGAAACTGACTAGAGATTGGTAAGTTGAATATTTTTCTGAGTGTTGATCTGATGTTGGTTTCGGCCTTCGGGGTTTATACTTAGAGAATTGTTCTCTTACTAGTTTACAGTTAGGGACTAATAGTTGTGGAATGATAGTGATGCGTAAATGAGGATTGGAAATGTTTTCCAATGTTGAAAATGTATATTTTCTAGTTTTAGAAAATAAGGAAATATGTATATATATATATATATATATATATATATATATATATATATATATATGATTGATGATTGGATCGATAATTCCATTTGGAACTAAGATCGTTGTTTGTACACCGACATATTTTCATTTGATAGTTAAATCACAGACTATCGAAGTTTTGACCATTTTACGTTGTTAATATGGAGAGACCGGTTGGATTATTATCCGAAGAACCACTCCGTATCGACATAAGCGTTGTGATCAAATACGATGAAGAAATTGAAGACGGAGTAAAGTGCGAGGGCTGTCCTGTTTACAGAATAGTGCCTTCGGTTTCGTTCAGTCCCAGAACGAACGTATATGGATGAATGTCTGACAGAATAGTTCCAATGATCGAAAGAGTTGGACTGTACAAATATATATGGTGGCCAACGGATTTATTCCCTTCGCATAATATCCAGAATCTATTTGTGCAGATCCAACTAATGATTAACGGATCTGATAATGTGGCATTCAAGTGATCGTGTTATCAATGAATGGAAAGTAAGCGTAGCTTCTAGCCTCACATCCGGTAAATGACAGAAATCGGGCAGGCACCATGGCTAAGTCGGTCGCACCGAAGTAGGGTGTATAATCACCTATCTAGAGAATATTCATTTGCTTCTTTAATCTATCAATGCTGTCCCCTATATATACGGGAAACGGTTGTTGATCCCAACTGTTGGTGATGTACATTCGATACACTCAAGCGAAATGAGTGGTCGGTCATGTGTGGCTGAGTTGCAAGATGTTCTTGTTGAACTCCAGTGTATCGTTCCTAGAGTACACTGATCGGAAGGTGGTTCTCTACCTTGTCATAGTTGGAAAACCCAATCATCCAATACGCACCTGCGGTTTTGATTGTATACTATATATGTAGAACGTGAGATGCAAGCGTTTCTACTAGACTGATATCTATTTGTATTTAGACATTATCATAATATCAGAATGATATTGCTTTTCAAAGATGTTTTGGATTCTCATAAGGGAAAAACCCGTTCCGTATTCACGGCGTGGTCTTATGAGATATCATATACCTGTTTAAATGATTTGAGTTTACTCACACCAGTCACATGACTGACCCGGAGTTTATTGTTTTGTTTTCCCTAAACTCTTGGGTGCCTAAATTTGTACGGGCAGTCAAGTAGTCGGGATTTACAGATGCACTTGGAGAGCTTGGAGCAGGAGGCTTCAGCAGTCGATAGCTATTATTTATTCTGCTGTGATGTTATATGTTGTACTCTGAAAATGGTATGTATAAACAGTTATAACTTTGTATTTCAAAAGTTATGTTATATTTTATTCGTTCCGCTGTGAGATTCGTGTTACTCTGATGATGTTCTTCTTCTTCTTCTTCTTCTATTCTACTAGTTCTATCTTATCTATCCTCACCCTCTATCATCTTTCTATTAGTTTGTTGAATTTCTAGTGCAATTTGGGCTTGAACTTGTGTTATTTAGTCAGCTCAAATTGGACCGGATTTTCGGGTCACTACAGTTGGTATCAGAGCTTAAGTTAAGCGAATTACCTTGGCTCTGTGGCGTAACTCAGTAGAGATGGGATTAGTAATACCCTAGAATGAGATTGAGTGTATATATATGAGCGCGTATTTGTTATTTGATATGAAAATTTGTTTTATATTATGGAGATTTATTGGTCGAGTAGTTTATGAATTTTGGTCGATACAGTAATGCAAACTGTGTTGATAGGAGTTACTAAACACTTGAATACGATGAACCGACATGGTATGTTTTGAAAAGAGGGTAAATGAAATAATTTTACCCAAGTATATATATTGGAAATATTAATGTGTTGGTTGTTATTAATAATTGAATAAGATTATAAAGGTGAAATGGTTATAAATAACTAAACAGAATTCATATAAGTAAAGTATATGAAATAAGATGAATTAGATCTGAAATTAAAGTTAGAATTGAAATTTAAAACTGGAAATTCAGACCAGTGTTTGTAATTGAATCTGGATTAAGTATACGTGAATTTTAAAATCCTGGGAGGTTTTAAATTTGTTTTGATAAGGATATCTGGAATTGATTTCAAATGGGAAGTGTTTAAAAGTGGTTTTGAAAGGAATATAGTATTGAACTCACTTTGATCACTGGGAAATAACTCCGAGGATGGATCGATACATCGTCGGTGTAATTTTCGAGTTGCTAAGTGACGGATTACTACCAAAGATTTTGTTTTGAAATTGTTTTGCAAAAACAAGTCATTCAGGAATTCAAAGGATTTTGGATTTGTTATTATGATTTCAAGTGATTTGAATAAACCCAGGAATTTAAATTCGGAAATTTAATTAACTTATGGGTTAAATAGGTGAACTGGTAAAAGTGATTTATAAATTGGGATTTAACTTGAAATAAGTGAATATGAAATTGAGTTGGTAAGTTGAGAGATTGAAATTTGAGATTAGAGTTTGAATGGAATTTTATTTGAGTACAAGCCAATAAATTGTGTTGAGAATAAAGACAGGTTGGGATTTGATTTGGATGGCATGGTCTATGCAAAAATTGATAGCAGATGGTAGGGATATAATGATATACCCGACAAAAAGGTACAAGTTTATTTTATATATGAGTTTGGATTTTATGAGCTGAATTGGCAAGCCGCTTGGCTGTTTGATTTTTCTTTTGGTTGGAGACGGCCTAGAGAGGCGAGTTGTGGTTTTACCGATAGGGCTGTACAAAGGAGGTTATGGCGAAATTTTCCGAAAAATTTAAAGAGTTAGAAAATTTTCAGAAAATTTGAAAATTTAGGTTAGTCGGAAGAAATTAATATTTTAGTCAATATTAATTGGTTCAGTTGAAATCAGAAATAAGGGGTAAACAAATCTTAGAAATTCCAATAGATAGGGTCGTCCACTACCTTAGCAATTTCGAGGACGAAATTATTTTAAGTGGGGAAGAATGTAATGACCCGGATATTTGACGGTGTAATAATTAACTTATTTAATTATTTAAATGACGAATATATTATTTAATCGACGACGTTAGAACGTATAATTATATTATAATTAAAACCGAGCTCGAAATGGCGCTGCAGTTCGCTATTTGGCGATTCGAACTTCAACTGAATATACAGAAGCCGTTTTAAATCGGATTCCTATGAAACAAGAAACGTACGGAGCCAGTGGAGTATATCTTTCTAGTGGAAGAGAAAAATCAGGATTTCGTCGTGTAGATTTTGAGATATGTCCAAATCAAATTTTAAAATAGTCGTTATAGAATCGTTTATCGACCGTAACGAATTATTCGATATAACTAAAGATCGGGTTTGAATTTAGACAAGGTTCTTTTGGGAAATAGTGATAATTTAATTTTTAGAATTTTATGGTAATTTTTAATTAATTTAATAAACAACTTTTTTTTTGAAATATTTTGCACCCTATAATCAACATTTTGTGGTTTCAAAATATGAGTTAACCTACCGGCATTATTATATTTCTGGAGTCGGGACACCTCGCTCGTCATGATGGTGTTTTTATTTCTGTTCATACGTAAGCAGAATTTTACGTAATAGGGTATGTAAAACTTTTAATTAAAAATATCCTAACTAATCTCTGATCACAAACAAGCCACATTTCCAAATTCTCTCAACCACAACTTCAATGTAAAACAGCACGTCACTCGTTAAAAGTATTGGATCGAAATGAAAGGGCTACTCTTGGGCCAACAATGCTGGAACAACCCTATATAATACCCCCCTTAACAATCCCTTAAGACCTAGTTCTACATTTCCTCTGGTAAAAACCCGCCGTCATTATCCATCCTCAAAACAAATATCGCGGCTTTGAAATCAAGTCATGGAAAAATCGTTAAATCCTAAACCACATGTAATTGAAATCGTTGAAGCGAGAGCTTCAAGCTCATACACATTTCAGCGAGCTCGATGAAGGTCTGGGTTCGTGAGTTTCCTCGATGCGAGCTAGGGCTGAACCGTAGTAACAATCAAGGTGACGAGGAGCGTTTCCAAGGGTTGCGTGATGATCATCAGGTTAAGGCGAGTTGATTGCGATGATTTTGTGGGATTTGGTCAGTAAATACGTCGCTCGAATATTGCGGTAGGACGGAAAAGCTCCAGAGGTCACGATCTGAAGGTGAGGGTCGAGTTGTACTTGAATAAGATGAGCAGAAGGAGGTCGAGGTGCTGAGTTCAGTGGCGGTGGTGGCAGCTCAAATGGATGGCCGTGGAGTTGGTGAATGACGGTCAAAAGGGGAGGTCACGCTGTTTGAGGAGCTGGAGTTTTTACTCAAGAAACGAAGGAGGAAGGGGATGGAGTTTAGGGGTGAAGCACTGTTTAGTGCTGGCGTGGGTTTCTTCTTGCATTCGAATTGGTGGTATTTGTTTTCAATGTAGTAAGGATGAGGGAAACTGATTTTTATTTGTTTTATAATGGAAGAAATGGGAGAGTGGTTCAGGGTGGACCGTGAATGCATAGAGAAGATGGGAGTATGGCAAATGGCAGTAAATTGTTACACGTTGAGGACCATGTTTGGAGTATTCGTTGTGAACTGGTGAGGTGATTTCAAAGTTGCAGGAGTGAGTGGTGAGAAGTGATGGTGGAGTCACTGTACAGACGAGAAGATGCAGGGTTCAGGGGTGACAAAGTTGGTATGACTTGATGAAGTATGAGTATGTTTCAAGCATTTGTTTTGTTGAAGTTGGAACAGCACGAAAAGAAGAATGAGAAGGGGTGAGGAAAAAGGATTCGAAAATGGCATAGGGAAATGAACAGCGTTTTTATGAATTCAGAGAAGAAAGAAATAATTGGTTGGGCTTGGTAGGAGGAAGATGGGCCGGAATAAAGACAAAACCAGACCGACATGATCGTATGGACCTAAGCTACAACATGGAATGGGTTCAGAATGAATGTGGAGCTCGTAACAATTTATCGAAATAAATTGCCTGATCCGAACCATCGACCGTAAATCGTTATTTAACGATTACGGACAATGTGAGTAAAACTCACTAACTCTCCTCAATTTACATTTTTATATAAATTGTACTTTATTTTGTTGACTGCTGTATATTGATTGTTAAACTGGACTGTTAAATAGATTTGATTGAAAACATAGATATAGTCATAAGTTATATAGTTAATCAAATATTGATTTTGTCCAGTAGAATATTTCATATTGAAAATGAAATATGATATATATTATACTGTGTAAAATCTGTGGATGCAGGGAGACAGGTTGGAGGAATCCGACTGGATTCCTCAACAATTATTTTACTGTTTCCATATATTCTGATGTTGTGTTTTATAATCTGTTATTGATTTTGGATGTTAGAACGATATTGATCATCGTTGTTTGATATTTTAAATATCATAAGGAACCCTAGGATGTTATAAAAAGGTATATTTCAATGTATATTGAAATAAAGGAATTTTATAAAATCAACCGATTTTATAAAAGGAAAGTATTTATAAAACGAATAGAGTTTTATAAAAGGGAAAAAATGTTGATAAAACAAATAGAGTTTTATAAAAGGGATATTTATTTTAAATAGAATTGAAAGGGAGAATATTTATTTAGAAAATAAATATAAATAAGAAATATTTATTTAGAAGATAAATAAACCGTTATAAATAAGGAATATTTGTAATGGTAAATAGAAGTTGTAAATAAGGAATATTTGTAACGGTAAATAGAAGTTGTAAATAAGGAATATTTGTAACGGTAAATAGAAGTTGTAAATAAGGAATATTTGTAACGGTAAATAGAAGTTGTAAATAGGAAATATTTGTAACGGTAGGTAAACGTTATAAAAAGGAAATTGATGAGATATAAAGGAGATAATCTAAATAGAGTAATTGAATATTAGTCATTCAATTAGAAATAACCTGATTTAAGTTAGTCTAATATTAGTTAATCGAATAAGAATAGTCTAATATTAGCTAATCGAATTTAGTAACTGAATACAAGTTAATCAAAAGGAGTTTATCGAATTTAGTTATTCGATAGAGTTAAATCAATAGAGTTAGTCGACTTATAGTATTCGAATAAGAGTAAATCAAATAGAGTTAAACAATATTAGAAACTGACTAGAGATTGGTAAGTTGAATATTTTTCTGAGTGTTGATCTGATGTTGGTTTCGGCCTTCGGGGTTTATACTTAGAGAATTGTTCTCTTACTAGTTTACAGTTAGGGACTAATAGTTGTGGAATGATAGTGATGCGTAAATGAGGATTGGAAATGTTTTCCAATGTTGAAAATGTATATTTTCTAGTTTTAGAAAATAAGGAAATATGTATATATATATATGATTGATGATTGGATCGATAATTCCATTTGGAACTAAGATCGTTGTTTGTACACTGACATATTTTCATTTGATAGTTAAATCACAGACTATCGAAGTTTTGACCATTTTACGTTGTTAATATGGAGAGACCGGTTGGATTATTATCCGAAGAACCACTCCGTATCGACATAAGCGTTGTGATCAAATACGATGAAGAAATTGAAGACGGAGTAAAGTGCGAGGGCTGTCCTGTTTACAGAATAGTGCCTTCGGTTTCGTTCAGTCCCAGAACGAACGTATATGGATGAATGTCTGACAGAATAGTTCCAATGATCGAAAGAGTTGGACTGTACAAATATATATGGTGGCCAACGGATTTATTCCCTTCGCATAATATCCAGAATCTATTTGTGCAGATCCAACTAATGATTAACGGATCTGATAATGTGGCATTCAAGTGATCGTGTTATCAATGAATGGAAAGTAAGCGTAGCTTCTAGCCTCACATCCGGTAAATGACAGAAATCGGGCAGGCAGCATGGCTAAGTCGGTCGCACCGAAGTAGGGTGTATAATCACCTATCTAGAGAATATTCATTTGCTTCTTTAATCTATCAATGCTGTCCCCTATATATACGGGAAACGGTTGCTGATCCCAACCGTTGGTGATGTACATTCGATACACTCAAGCGAAATGAGTGGTCGGTCATGTGTGGCTGAGTTGCAAGATGTTCTTGTTGAACTCCAGTGTATCGTTCCTAGAGTACACTGATCGGAAGATGGTTCTCTACCTTGTCATAGTTGGAAAACCCAATCATCCAATACGCACCTGCGGTTTTGATTGTATACTATATATGTAGAACGTGAGATGCAAGCGTTTCTACTAGACTGATATCTATTTGTATTTAGACATTATCATAATATCAGAATGATATTGCTTTTCAAATATGTTTTGGATTCTCATAAGGGAAAAACCCGTTCCGTATTCACGGCGTGGTCTTATGAGATATCATATACCTGTTTAAATGATTTGAGTTTACTCACACCAGTCACATGACTGACCCGGAGTTTATTGTTTTGTTTTCCCTAAACTCTTGGGTGCCTAAATTTGTACGGGCAGTCAAGTAGTCGGGATTTACAGATGCACTTGGAGAGCTTGGAGCAGGAGGCTTCAGCAGTCGATAGCTATTATTTATTCTGCTGTGATGTTATATGTTGTACTCTGAAAATGGTATGTATAAACAGTTATAACTTTGTATTTCAAAAGTTATGTTATATTTTATTCGTTCCGCTGTGAGATTCGTGTTACTCTGATGATGTTCTTCTTCTTCTTCTTCTATTCTACTAGTTCTATCTTATCTATCCTCACCCTCTATCATCTTTCTATTAGTTTCTTGAATTTCTAGTGCAATTTGGGGTTGAACTTGTGTTATTTAGTCAGCTCAAATTGGACCGGATTTTCGGGTCACTACAGTGAGTCTATGTCACTTTCACATATAATTGAATTTAAAAAGTAATTGTGATAGGATTGTGAATTGGATTTAATGAATATGCCTGTGACTGTGATGAATCTTATCAAGTGTGTAAATCATTATCCTTTAAATTCATACCCATAAATCTGCCATATGCCTTTCTGATCCAGTTTATCGTTATATGCCTATTTATGTTTCCTATGCCTGTTTTTATGTTTATGCCAATTTTGATGTTGATTCTCTTTTTATCTTCTTTTCCTTTTTATGAGATTAGGCTAACTTCGAGCCTAACATATTGCATTGAGATTTGCGTACGAATAACATTTGAATGATTTGGAAAAGTTTGGGGAAATTTGTAACAAATTGAGATAATTGGCATAAATCATTTTGAGCATAATTGTGTATAAATTGTATACATGAGATTTGGCATAAGTTGGATTGGGCATAATTGGATATAATTTGTATACATGAAATTTGGCATAAATTGTTAATAACAATGAACGCAAATTAATTTGGGCGTAATTTGGCATAACATGTATACATAAGATTATAGGCCTAATTTGGATTAAAATTATAAACATAATTTAGATTGGAAATTATGGGTAATTGGAATATATTTTAATCCAAGATTTAAAATTTGGGCTTGAATCAAGAAAGTGATAATGAACGCCTAAGACACGAGGTTAGATTCGAATTGCGATATAAGACTACCTGGAACCGCCCGGCACATCCAGCAACCGCAATTTGATATTCTTATGTGAGAGGTCAAACACAGAAATTAGATACGTAATAATGCAAAGACACGATGTTTGATTCAGATTGCGGTATAAGACTGCCCGTAACCGCCCGGTATATCCCGCAACCGTAAAACGACAATCTACTGTGAAAGGTCTTGCAAGATTACGATTATAATGAATTAATGAACACTTAACCAAGATAAGACATGTGATAAGATATGGGAGTGATAAAAGGGTTAAGTGGGTAACATGGGTAGCATGTGAAACATAATTAAAACACTTAACCAAGATGAGACATGTGATTAGACATGGGGATAAAGAGGGGTTAAGTGGGAATTCCTAGTGGGGACCAAGCTTATGAGGGAAGCTTGTGTCAAGTGGGTGGACCCTTTTCAACCAGTAACCCATTTTAGTGTCTATATGAGCCCGAACTAGGTCGAGGACAGGGACAGCTTACTGGGGTTGATTGTAAGAGGTCAATAAAGAGTTAGTGATGGCAGTGCAAGTCCAACGGAGTCATATGCGTGCGTGGGTCTGGGCTAGTAGGTAAGATGCAGTTGCATCGTGTAGGTATAAGCCGTGCATTTTAGTAGTTTCAGGTTGCCACTTTAGGTAGTGATAAACCCTACTGTGGGACCAGCATGGGTATCTACGAGTTAGGGAGCTGGTCGAATGGGGAGGGTAGTGGGTACAACCAGTGGAGTTAGGAGTAGGCGGCGCCTATGACAGCAACTAGGAATACACGAAACTACCATTATTATTATTATTATGTTTAGTAAGAGGGATCAACTTCCAGTATGGAACCAATGTTGGTGCGGTGTAGGAATTAAATTATAGTGATTAGAAGCGCAATCAACGTTATATATTGTTCGTCTTGTTAACCTTGTCATATCTTCTCATGTTACAGTCATCTCTTATATCCAGTTTATGTTCTTATCCTGTTACTTTACTAATTATATTGTTAAAGTCACTGGACTCGCCAGACTTTATGTATGACTCTTTTTGTTTCGCCTCTTTTCTTTCCTTTCCCCCCTCCAGGTCCTCAGGGTTGGACTAGTTGATCTTGACTTGGATTTCTTCTTCTTGAAGTATTTGGAAGTGTTGAGAGTAATGCTCAGCTATATCTCTTTTCCAGTATGGCTATTTGGAGTGGGATTATGGTTTTACTTTTATGTACTCTGATAATAGTTTTGTTCAAGATGGATATTTGTGTACTTGGCTCTAGTATGTGGTTTTGATGTTGTAACCAAACATGTTTTGCTTTTCCGCTGCAGTGAATAATTTTTGAATTTTCTTAAGTACCATTATATATATATCTGTCTTGTGATATTCTGTTATATACTCTCATAATACTCCATGAAAGTTAATGCATTCCCTTAGTGAGTGACATTAACGGACGTGGGGTGTTACATTAGTAGTTTCATATATGCTTCTTAATCTGGATGTGTCAGTCACTATATCTTAATTTAAGTTTTGCGGAGAATTTAGGGTTTTGATGAAGAAAATGCTATTGTAATGGAAGTAGAAGCTTTGGGAAAGATGGAGAATGTAACACCCCGTAATTTTGTAACATTAAGTTTCACAAATTAAAGAATAATTAATTTGAAAAAGAAGAATTAGGTAAAACGGGTTGCGCCACTGCGTTCGTCTCGGAATTCTGCTTGAGATAGAGTCCGAGTTTGCGAAAATCGGACTCCATATGAAGGAGATATCTTTAAATTAAATATTGCAGCAAAACATGAAAAAGAGGAATGAGAAAAGAATAATGTTTAGCATTGTTTTAAGGTTTGTAAGCAAAGGACTTAGTAGCTCATTTGGTTAGAACATGTGACTTGCATGCAAGAGGTACAGAGTTCGATCCCCGCTAGTGCCATATTTTTGTTTTAGGGGAATGGCTTAGTGTGAACGCAGTTCAAAAAGTGGTTTAGTGTGAAAATGGATAATTGGGAATATAGATAAAAATAAATATATATGTATTTATGACACTCTCTGCACCTATAAAACACTCTCTGCACCTATAAGAGACTGCCTAGACCTAAGGTTTCTCCACACAAATTCTTTGAGCCGTCTACATGCTATTTCTCTCTATTCTAAGCCTCCACCATTAAAATAAATCTTATTCCCCACTAAAACAAGTTATGGTTATTGTTAGCCTGCTTTGTGACCAGGCTACCCAAAGCAAATATCATGTTGACACACCTCTCGGTAAATGCTGTCTGATATGGAATCTCTGGATAACATCGCTCTCTGGCATTGGAAGCATCGTCAGAAGACACAAGGCAGTTTGGTCAAAATCACAACATCAGTGTAAACTGGCCCGAAACCCCTATCAAATGACCCCATTTGGATCTATTCACCTCATATACTCGTAGCCCTTTGAATTAACTTCAGTTTGAGCTTTGGTTTGGCTCAATCGGACTTACGGTTTGAAAGTTACGCCCATTTCCGTGAACGGGTGTAAGCGGGCATATGACCGCGATCCGATCCGCCCTTGCCTACGCGATCCGATCCGACCCATGACCGCAATCCGATCCATGACCGCGATCCGACCTATGACCGCGATCCGATCCATGACCGCGATCCGACCTATGACCGCGATCCGACCCATGACCGCGATCCGACCTTCGGACCTGTTCAAACGCAGCTTGTTTTGACCTATTCTCAAGGCTACTGGCTCTCCTATTTTTCTGGATCGCCTGCCACGTACCCCATCACGAACCAGTCCTCCCAGGAGCTTTCCTACAGCTATAAATACACCTTCAGAGGGCATTTTCAGAGGATTTTGGCATCTCCTCATCCATGGCTTCCATGGCCAACACTTCTCCATGAATAACCACTATCTTCCTCAATAAATTCAATGGATTCGGAGAGAATTATTCATTGAATTCAAGAGATTGAAAGACAATATTCATTGTAATTGTAATCTATGAGTGAAATGAGAAAATATGAAGTGGACGTAGGCTCGTTAACGCCGAACCACTATAAAAATCTCGTTGTCTTGCTTTTTTCTCTATTTTTCAGTTGTTTCTTCATGTCCTATGCTCAAAATACGACGATTTGGGTGTTAGGACCATTTTTTGGTCTAACATTTTGGTGCTTTCACTGAGAACCGAATTCTCAACCTATCGGATTGTTATTCTACTATTTGGATTTGAAAGTTCGAAGAAAACAGTCCGCGTTTCTACCATTTTTGAATATTTCGTTGATTTCAGAAAATCAGAGCTTCATGCCTTCGAAAAAAAAGCTAAGGGTTCACAAGCTTCACGACCAAATGAGGATAATAAAGAAAATGCACAGGAGCAGGTTAGAGCAAGTGGCCAGTTCTTGGTTCGCGGTTCGCAGGCGGTATCATGAACTGGTTCGCGGTTCGCGGATCGTAGGGGGCATCACGATCCGATTCGCGGTTCGCGGAACGACCTCCACGAACGGAGCCCAAAGAGCCATCACGATCCGATTCGCGGTTCGCGGAACGACCTCCACGAACGGAGCCCAAAGAGCCATCACGATCCGATTCGCGGTTCGCGGAATGACCTCCACGACCCGGGCCTAGAGTGACCTTCACGACCCGACCTGGTGTAGGATCCGCGATCCGATCCGAAGACGTTGATTAATTGACGATCCGAGCCACGAACCAGACGACAGTAGCGAACCGCGACCCAGAAAAGTGGTGACGAACAAGGGTCGCGATCCGACCCAAAAAAGTGACATTTTTTGGAAAAAATGTAATTTTCAGATCATTTCAGAAAAGGCTCTATCTTCCAAAATTGAAAAAATCGAGCCGGTTAGGTCGATCACCGCCGGGACTGCGGGGCCCCGGACCCCCGCCGGCGCTGCGCCCGGACCCGCTGACGGCCTCGCCTTCGGCTCGGAGCACGGCTCGCCTTCGGCTCGGAGTACATTCTAACCCACAATTATCACAAATGCTTATCGACCAAGATTCGGTAGGTATTCTGAGGATTCTTTCCAGAAGCCATGACCTCTATCTACCGATGTTATTGAATGTGAGGAGTTGTTGAAAAGATTCAACACGCTGGCTATGGCAGTATACAAAATAATGATGGTCTCATAACAGCCTCCTCTTCCAGAGCTCCAATGGTGTGCATATTTCCCAAATGCAACTGATGATGCTCCTGAGCGAATAGTGATCACCTAGTTTACGTGACTTAAACCTGTCCTACAGGCAAAATCCCAGATGACATTGACATAGAGCAATCCAGATAACCCCCAAAGGACGACTCGAAAGGAATTCCAGTCGGAGAAACCACAACTCGCAGCTTACCTAGAATGGGCAGAAGAGTTATTGGATGGATTGGAACGTTACAACATACCTCATATTTCATACACAGAAGATCTAAAGTCAAATCATCTGGTCGAATAAGAAAGTTCCGATAATCCAGAAAAGATAGAGATGATCCCCATCAAGACACTATGAAATACAACCATTGATAAAATGGAAGTTGATCCAACGTTGGAGACCAAACCCGGAAGAGAGTCATGGTTAACTCCATGATAAACTTCCTACAGCACAAAATGCATCTAACAAGGTGAAGAGAAAGGCGTGCAATCGTTCTTTATGCCTCGAGGTATGACATGCAATTCGACATTGCCTATTTCTCTTGGAAGGTTGTCCCAAAACAAACACCAACGAATGCAATTGCCAAATTCACTGCCCTAAATGATTCGACCAAATCACCAGTCAGCCACCCATTAGATGGGAGATGTACATGAATGAAACTTCTGGCCAACGGCGTTCTGAAGTTAGAAAGTGAAGACTCATACTTCCACTCTTTTCATCGATTATCTGCCAAGTGACTCACTCCCCTAAGGCTGGGGGCAACTACAGATTTGAGCATAAATTGCTCGAGATTACATCATCTAATTCGGAGCTGATACATCAAGAATTTGCCTGGCCAATTGACTTAGTCTTGCCTGAAAGTTAGCGAGTTGAAGATCTAGAATGCTTACGCATGAATGCTGGTTGATTGTCGGCGCACCAACCCTTGTCCCCGATATGGGATCGAGGGAATATCAGCAAATTTATGTGATATGATTATCCCACCAGCAGTAATATCCTATTTCCTAGCATGGAAAGTGCAAAAATTTCTATAAGCATGAATCCATTGTTCTCATGCTAATTTACAACCTAACACCAATGCAAAGATGTGCTACCATTAGCAATCCAGTCATGACTTCCTGACACTCTATCCTTACCCTCAGCACAGGGGCAAAAAGGCGATTTGAAGGGGATGCGACCTCATCACTCGCTTATAGTACCTACCTAGCCGCCTTTACCATCTCAAGACCCCGATCAAGCCCTTTATTGATAGAGATAGGGCGAAGCAAAATGGACCTGCAATGAATATGCAACGCCATTTTTCACTCAGAATGATACTCATTCCTTTAACAGGATTATTCTATAACCATGACTCTTATATTTGCATGATTTATGAGTTATTGATGTAATTAACTCAGATGAATTAATATGTGGATGGTGTAGGTATCCAGGATTTGCTACCGATCAAACTTGTAACACCCGCATATAGAGCCATAGAGCAATACTATAACGAGCTCGACTGAACTGCTCGTTTACAAAGCCACGCTCTTCGTCTAAAGAATGCTGTATAGCTCAAGGTGGATCCGGGATGACCATCCTATCCTTGGCTCACACGTGGCAGACCACAAGACAATTGAACATAAATCATTGAGTTACAAAGTCATAGTCCGACTCCAGATGGACGTGGTGTGACCGCCTACATGGCTCGATCCTATGCTCGACGCCACCAAATTACATGAATTCAAATAAAGGAGGCAACACTGCCTCTTAATTTGCTTACTTTTCAATCATAAAATTTGCTTTCACATGCTTTCCGAGTTACTAACGTGACTAATTCGTGCGGTGTGAATAATGTAGGTACCCGAAGTCTGGTGCCAACCATTCCTCCCGTAGACTGTTCGGAGGAACTCAAAGCCTTAGCAAATGCTCCAACTGCTTGTCCGACTGGTTTTAATCCTCGGAGCTTGGATTAAAATGTAAACCTAGGACGAGTTTGATGAGCGTGCATGATTGCAGACCGCTTGATCCGTCACTCTAACTCTCCAGAGCTGAGAGAAAGTATAAAGGACGCAAAGATGACATCCACAAGGCATGGCGGTGTACCATGATCGGAGCCGCTTGAGCAAAAGTCTAACCTTGGCGACCGCCAGGAGAATATAAAAGCGTCCATGATTTGATGCTGAGAAAGGACTCTTACCCCGCTGAAGGATCGGGGAGCGATGGAACAGCTGAGTCCCAACTCTAACTCTCCAGAGTCGAGAGAGAGTATAAAAGCGTCTATGATTTAGCGCTGAGAACTTCTGCTCCGCTGAAGGATCGTTGAGCAGATCATGAACCGAGCTCGAACTCTAACCCGCTGAAGGATCGGGAGAGTATAAAAGCGCTAGAGATTCAGCGCCCCAGCAACTCTAACCCGCTGAAGGATCGGGAGAGTATAAAAGCGCTATAGACTTAGCGCCTCGGGAAAATTCCTCTCCCGTTAAAGGATCGGGGGGGGGGGGGGTGCAGGATGGAAGCTGATCCCAAATCCTCCATGTCCCGACATGGGGGCAACACAGTTATGGTCCTAATCAATCCTCAACAAGACCTGGCCAGGCACTAAGTTAATGATTGATTGGGGGCATGCCTATACATACATACTACTTTACTGCACTTTCACTTATAAGTTGCATTGATAACTTATAATGTTTCATGACTTGTTTGCTTATTTGCGTTTCAAATGTTTAAATGCATAACTAATTATGGAATGCTCGCAGGTACAGGATAATGCGAAAGGACTCTCACCCCGCTGAAGGATCGGGGAGCGACTGAACAGCTGAGTCTGAACTCTAACCTTGGCGAACGCCAGGAGAGTGTAAAAGCGTCTCCGATTGAGCGCTGAGAAAGAACTCTTACCCCGCTGAAGGATCGGGGAGCAATAGAACAACTGAGTTCGAATTCTAACCTTGGCGACCGCCAGGAGAGTATAAAAGCGTCTATGATTAAGCGCTGAGAAAGGTGCTGGAGACTCAGCACCCCCCATAATTTCTGCTCCGCTGAAGGATCAGGAGAGTATAAATGCATGACGACATATGCCATTCAAGGGATCCTATCCCGTCACACGACTGGGACCAAGAATGAAAATGGAGCTCGAACCACTCGTTTCCGGGAATGGGGGGCATGACATGAACACAGCAGTATAAAAAGAAATGGAATTTCATTCACTAAGTACAAGCTCACAATACAAAGCTGGACAAAATGCGAGATCCGAACTCGCACAACAACAGCAGACCAGTAGGGAATAACTAAAGGGCCGCGTCCAGAAGGATGACGTAGGCGTATAATTCTAAGCTGCCTGTGCGACTCACGGCGACGACAGAAAAAGAAGCCTGGATAGTGAATTGTTCAGCGACATGTTATACAACTTCATACTCGCAACTGGAAGGACCTGGCGAGGCCCTGATATTTTTTTGATGTCTACCCTACCTTAGTACGATCTTGAGCGATCATTGATTCCTTGGCCTTAATACGATTCGACGTAATCGTGGAATTCTAGACATTTATGAATTACAGGCTTCTTTTACCGTCCCGAACACGTCCTACTCCATGTTTGGATAGTATGATCGCTTGAATTCTGAAAGTGACTTCCTCTTCTCATGTATACATGTCTGAATTCGAAAGGGAAGTGATCCAACCGCATGTCTTTCGCACTTACCGTATAACTGGGGCCATGGCTATTGAAAATATTTACAAACGGCATAACTTGAGTGCCTGTGTTTAACTTGTGTTGTGATCCTAACAGGCCCCCTTGAGGACCAAGAAACAAATGCAAAGAGAATGTCCATCTGCTGATCCCAACCGACTTCTAGAATGGGAAGCTCATATAAGGCTGGATATATCCCATACAGCAATTGGATAAGATGTAGCTATTTCGCCTCCAACCTCTCCCTTCATGCAGAAAGAAAGTGGGAACACCCGAGATGAACACGAACCAATCAGCAGTCACACAACGTGCAGCTTCGATTCAGAACGTCGTAGATGGAAACATGGGCGATGGAACGGCTACCTGCAACTTCCTAGATGAGAATGCAAGAATCACAATGAACTCAGATCATGCACAACCAGTTTTAACTCCAACTCGAATGAATACTCGAGCGACATTTCATACTCAGCTCCGAGAAAGAACGCAACAATTCGAAAAATAGGAACCCGGTCAGGTCAAATGACTCGAACCATGACCTGGGGGCAATATCGACGTGGAAACAAGAAATCAGCAAAGACCCCCTTTGTAATCTCAGATTCGATGCTGGGGGCACCAGCCAGGATCTTGATAATGTGCAACAATTCTTTGATGGTGATCTGCTCGCCAGTTTAATTCGGCACCTCTCGAGGAGCGGTACTCCTCTAGTTGATGTGGATAACGACAATCACAGCCCTCACACGTGGGACGTCAGGATCCCCTGTTATTCCCCCGGACTTTAAATTTTCTCTACAACAAGACTTTCTCAGAGATTTTGATGAATTCAACCCTGAAGTCGATAGACTTTCATGACAAAAAGGTGTTAGCGTCGAGACGAATGACCTAGATGCCTTCCTGACTAAAGAATGGGGTACCTTCTAATTCCTGAAACGATAAGGACAAAGGAAAAGCCCTGGAAAACAATGACAAGAATGTGCAATTCCAAAGAGAATCTATACCACTTATCGAGCCCATGATCTTGTTTGTCAATCACAACTGAACCGAGCATGAGAAAGAGACTCAATAAGACTGTGATAACCATTTCGGACTATGCTGAAGCATAAACGGTGGGGCCCAACTAACTTCATAACGACATTTATTCACTCGCATTCAATAACCTTACTTGACTCCGCAATTGATCTAATAAGAGTTTCCGAAGTCGCTGATGCCCGATGAGGCAATCCTCACTATCTGACTAAAGAGAAGAGATGATATCAAAGAAAATGTGATTGGACCATTCGCATGTACAACTCGAACTCTTGCTAACTCAAGAAGAGCACAGGACAACTTGAGTCAACTAGAATAGCTGAACTTGCAACTCAGCTACGGCCTGAATCAACTGCAGAGAGTATAAGAGCTTAAAGATCGTATGCCCCAATAACTTAGCTCACCCCCACCGACGCTGGGGGCATAAGCATTAACTTCGCTTGTCCTCCCGTGGCCCTCATAGCATGAATGCCGATTCGCAAGCTGACATTGAATATGACCCTGGCCTGGCACATGACCCGAAATGTATACACTATATCTTCAGAATGTGACAGAATGCATCTTGCCCGTTCAAATGAGTCAGTTTACGGGTCAAGTGTGACTTCAAAGGTTTAAATCGCTGCTACACCGTATGGAAGGTGTTACAAATTCCTCCACTGCCCTATGATAGTGATGATCGCACGAGCACTGGTTCACATGGTATCAACTACGTCTCTTACTGACTTGCATATGATTATTGAATTGCGAAGCAATCCAGAGCGATCGCGGATTCCTTTGACCATGATCCAGAGTGATCATGGCCTTCAGCTTCCCTACAGTTACGATTCAATGCGATTTTAAGATCCTGAATCAATATCAAGATATCAGGCTAGTACCAATCTTGAGTACAAATGACAAATTCGTATGTTGATTCTGATGTGCTTTATCTCAATAGTCCAGTTGTTAGCTCAGAGCCCAAGGATTCTTACATTGCCCCAAGATTTGGTTGGCTACTTCATACATTGGCTCATATGAAAAAAAAAAGTCCAACCCTACCACGCGCTTGGCTTGCATAGAATGATGATGTTGTTTGGCAACGACCTGTGCGTGTAGAATCACGCTCGGGAGCCAATGATTTAGCATGACATTTGACGGATGAATTAGATCTTTTGATCCGACGAGGTTTAAACAATTTCTTGATCGTCTCGAATACTCCTTCCGTGGAACTTGGCCTGACTATCTCCCAGGGAAGCAATGCAGTAGTTGGATGAAGCCTTCTCAAGGATAAATGACGTTCCAAAGAGATTTAGCTCAACATATTCAAAGCACATCTCATCTTCGATAAGATGTACTTTGGGGGGCAAAATGTTAGCCTGCTTTGTGACCAGGCTACCCAAAGCAAATATCATGTTGACACACCTCTCGGTAAATGCTGTCTGATATGGAATCTCTGGATAACATCGCTCTCTGGCATTGGAAGCATCGTCAGAAGACACAAGGCAATTAGGTCAAAATCACAACATCAGTATAAACTGGCCCGAAACCCCTATCAAATGACCCCATTTGGATCTATTCACCTCATATACTCGTAGCCCTTTGAATTAGCTTCAGTTTGAGCTTTGGTTTGGCTCAATCGGACTTACGGTTTGAAAGTTACGCCCATTTCCGTGAACGGGTGTAAGCTGGCATATGACCGCGATCCGATCCGCCCTTGCCTACGCGATCCGATCCGCCCTTGCCTACGTGATCCGATCCGACCCATGACCGCGATCCGATCCATGACCGCGATCCGACCTATGACCGCGATCCGATCCATGACCGCGATCCGACCTATGACCGCGATCCGACCCATGACCGCGATCCGACCTTCGGACCTGTTCAAACGCAGCTTGTTTTGACCTATTCTCAAGGCTACTGGCTCTCCTATTTTTCTGCATCGCCTGCCACGTACCCCATCACGAACCAGTCCTCCCAGGAGCTTTCCTACAGCTATAAATACACCTTCAGAGGGCATTTTCAGAGGATTTTGGCATCTCCTCATCCATGGCTGCCATGGCCAACACTTCTCCATGAATAACCACTATCTTCCTCAATAAATTCAATGGATTCGGAGAGAATTATTCATTGAATTCAAGAGATTGAAAGACAATATTCATTGTAATTGTAATCTATGAGTGAAATGAGAAAATATGAAGTGGACGTAGGGTCGTTAACGCCGAACCACTATAAAAATCTCGTTGTCTTGCTTTTTTCTCTATTTTTCAGTTGTTTCTTCATGTCCTATGCTCAAAATACGACGATTTGGGTGTTAGGACCATTTTTTGGTCTAATAGTTCTTCTTCAAATTGGAGATTCAAATCAAGTTAAAGCTTCAAGAAGGGAAGAAGAGGCTAGTTCAACGGCTTCGAGCAACTTCACGTGAATCATAACAAATCACCACAATGCTATCTTATTATCCTTTTCTAAAACCGATCAATGTAAATCAGTTACTTTTTAGATTTGAATGCCTAGATCAATTTGTGACATGAAATCAAATGGATATGAGAATATGCCTGATCCTTTCATTTGAATCAGTGTTTGTACTTGCCTTTGTACCTGATTCAGGACTATTGTGATTAATTACCAAGGAGACTATGCCTATGACTATGAACATATGACTATGCCTATGACTATGAACATAAGACTATGCCTATGACTATGAACATAAGACTGTTGCCTATGACTATGACTATGATTCATAAATTTGGGACTATTGCCTATGATTCATGACTATGAGACTACTACCTATGACCGTGATTGAGAAACTATCATGGTTAGTCGTACATGAGTATTGTGGTTAATTTCCTATAACTATTGTAGTTAGTGGCTTATGCCAATTCCCATTAACCTATTAAGTTGTACTTAGAACCAGCATTAAGTTGGGCCAAATCACCTATGCCTATTCCCTTAATTATGTTGGATCTCATATTTAGGGTGTAACTTGTCTAGTTTATCCCTATTTCCTGTTATGTACATCGAACCTATTGGAACCATTATTTTTGTATTTGGTTCATTCTTGCATGTCTATTCTTTTATATCAATTCTCGTGCTTATCCCCTATTCCTTTTGTTAGTTTCATTTCATGAGCACTAAGAAACTTATGAAATCATGTTATACGTACGATTACGGCGCGGGAATTTGGGTCTAGCTTAATTAAGATAACTCGGCATAACAAATATGATGGCATAATCTGAATTGGCTATAATCGTAAATAATTTACATGCATATTAGACTTGGGCGTAAATGGTAAAATTGTTAATTGGCCGCGAAGTATGTAATTGGCTTGTAAACCAAGTTTTGGGCATAAACTGTAAACTAGAATATTAAATCTAGTTTTAACATGAATTGTAAGTTTGGATATTTAATCTAGATTGGGTGTAAAATGTAAATAGGAACATTAAATCTAGATTAGGCTTAACTATTGATTTGGAACACCAAATATATGACATAGTGATTTTGGGCATGACTATTATGGCGAGTTTGGGAAGGTAAGATATAGCCTATTCTGATTAATAACTTGAAATTACATGTAATTGTCATGTTTAGCATAATCATGGTTAGTGACACTTAATTTGGTATAATTTACATACCAAAAATTATAAACATGATTTAGAGGGAAAGTGGGCCATAATAATAAATGTTGATAGTGTACATTAAAAGATTAATTATGGCATAAATAAATTAGGAATAATTTATATATAGAATTTGTCCTAAATAAGAAATGTGTACATTGTAGAAAATATGAATAGGCCTAACCCGAGTTTAGATTGAGTTGTGGTGTAAAACTGCTCGGACCCGCCCGGCTGTCCAGTAACCACAACAATACCTATCTAATGTGAGAGGTTAAGGCATTGAGCCCAATAAGAACCCGAGGTTAGACTGAGTTGCGGTGTAAAGCTGCCCGGAACCGACCGGCACATCCAGTGACCGCAACAATACCTGTCTAATGTGAGTGGTTGGTGCTTTAATAAATGAATTAAAGCTAAGACAAGATTTGGTAGGGTTATGTTAATTTTAGAACACTTAACCAATTTAACATGTTAATTAGACAAGTGGGTAAGGTTAAGTAAATTTATAACACTTGACCAATTTAACATGTTAATTAGACAAGTGGGTAAGGTTAAGTAAATTTAGAACGCTTAACCATTATAACATGTTAATTAGACAAGTGGGTGAGGTTAAGTACATTTAGGACAGTTGACCGATATAACATGTTAGTTAAACATACATTAGAGTTAAGTTAACTAAGGTAACACTTGACCAATATATATATATATATATATATATATATATATATATATATATATATATATATATATATATATATATATACCAGTACTTATGCACGTCTGTTGGATGTGTGCATGGACTGGTCAAGCAAATGATGACCGTTGCATAAAAATGTTGAAACGCAGGTACTGCCTGATGCAGCAGCACGCTGAGCATTAAATCAATTGCAAGCAAGGGAAAAAGCAAAAAAAAAAAAAAAGGAAAAGGAGTAAATATGCACATCGAAATAGCTTTGAAATTGCACAGCAGGGGAATAAATAGTGAGAAACATTGAGCAATCAAATTTTGCACGTGTATGCTATGAAGTACCATAATAATCAAAGAACATAATGAACTGAAAATTAGAAAGTCTGCACTCTGTTTATTCGAAGTACATATCAAGTAGTAAATGTTATTTGCGAAAGTGAATGAAAAAAAAAGATAAAACATAAAAATAGATAAAACACAAAGAGCATGGAAAATTGGCATGCAACATCAGCATAGCCATTAAGTATCAGCATCAGCTTTTATGCGAACGGTTTTCAAGCTCTTCAAAATTTTTACCTATTTCAACAATATGCATGGAAGGAAAAATGGAAGTTTGAACGTCAGTATTTTAACTGGGAATATGGTGGTTTTAAGAACAATATGAGATTAAAAAAAAGCATATCTAACCACTTTTGGGTTGGAGCAAAACGCATCCAAATCATGTATGTATATATGTAAGGTATTAACATGAATTAGCATACAACAATAAAGGTGTGTGTGTGTATAGAACAAACCTAAGTCTGTTGAGTAAGATAAAAAACACAAACTAGAAAATTACCTCTGTTTTTTAGTTAACGTATTCATGAACATTGAACGAAAAATTATAATCTTCATCTTATGCTGTAGCTAAACTGAATGAATTTTTTTGTAAAAATTGGTCATGTATATATAAATAAGGAAATTTATATATAAATAAGGAATTTTATTTAAAATATGAAACAAAGCTGATTCCTTTAAAAATGTATGAAAAGGTAACATCTTGAACAAACTAATTACAACATTCAAACGTCGACAGTACATACCATTCGCTCATTTTTGAAAAAAATGATGTCAGTTCAGTCTCTTGACTGCACGTTTGAAGTACAATGATAATAGAAATTAAAATAAACAAAGGAGTATGAAGAACAAAAGAAAACTAAATTGTATAGTTAGAAAGCCCATTAACACTCCAGCTTAACCATTTTAAAAGGACAGAGGTTTGCAAATTTTTATCGTTATGGACATCTTATTATTCAACTTATCATATGTATAGTACCAAACTTTGGGAAATCTGGATTTGCAACCAAAATAAAAAATGAACCCTTTATGTTTATCTAATTTACAATTTGTTGTAAAAAGAGTAGTATTAAGACATTAACATCACAATCGACATTAAAAAGAGTAAAATTAACCATAGTTACTCAAACCAAAATCAAATGAATTTTTGTTGGATAAAAAGAACCTGTATCTTTTAGGTTGAGAGATCGCTAAGTGCAGTGGAACAGGTTTGCAACCAAATATCCGCTTTCCAAGAGAAGAAGATATTGGACGGTGAATCACTTTGATGATGTCAACCTCCTTTTTCTACACTTGACTTGAGAAACCGATGTCGTCAACCACTTTGACAACCACTGCTCCAAGGTTTGAGTAACCACAACCCATAATTGCTAGGCCAACATCTTGAGTAGAAAATAATAATATTTCAATGAACAATATTGGGAGTGAATTAAAGTTCATGAGCAGCAAGCTTTTGCCTAACAGGTAGATTAACAAAAAAAAAAAAAAAGTTTAGTGGATGCAACATTATTTGAAGATCCTTATATGCATGAATGGAAGTAGAGTTCTAAAGTAAGCTAGTAACTGCATTTACGTCAGCCATGCAAAAATAAGGTAACCAAGTTTTAAAAAAATAGTAAAAAATAAAATTTATTCAAGCCACTTTGGTTCGGAAATGAGTCGCAATATTATATTGTAAAACTGGTTATTTATTAAGCATTTTCTCAAATGGTGTAAAAAAAATACAAAATACATTAAGAAAGGGTTAAATTTTAATCGAAATATTCAGTTTGCTTATAATTCAATGCAGTTTTACTAATTAATGTAAGCATATCTTATCATGTATGTATACTCGTATATAAAAAAATAGCAGATATACCAATCGCAGTATACAAAACCATCCTTCTGACTTGACTGTGTGTTCGTTTGGTATTCTACATCATGAGAAAGAAAAAAAATAGTTAAATATATGTCACTGAACGAAGAAACACCAAACATGAAGTTGAGATAAGAATATTGAAAGGTTAAACAAAAGAGAAACTCAAACCGGCTTTCGAGCATACATATGATTTAAAGAATGACAAATGAGAGAAAGTTATATTAGTATAGGATTTGTCGTAGACAAAGAGTTTACAAACAAATGGATTATACAGAAATCATACCTAATCCTTAAGAACGATCATCGATGGAATTCTTCTTATATATGGTTTTGCATCAAAAGACAGTTTAACATAGACTTTTTTACATACTTAGAAGCTACTAAATTGGATGGATTCTTTCAACTCTTTCCATTTTAAAGATCAACAACATTTCATAAAAACCACTATCATATGCTTGACATGTATGACATCCATGGCATGAGTGATCTAATTGGCTTTTCACTCACTCAACATTGAGTAAGCAAGTTCGCTATGAACTAAACTACTTCAGCAGGATGTTACTATTTTACTTTCTTAATGCAATAACAGATCTACAATCAGAATAGAGAATGCTCAGATCAAACCTTGGTTCCCATACTCTGATTTCAATTTGCAGTTTCAATCGGCAGCCATTGCGGTTTCACCAACAGGAAAATGAACTTATTTACAAATGGTGGGGATTAACTGGTAGACATCTCATATATCTATAAAATTCACAATAGGAAAAGGATCATTTTGTATATTTACAATTGGAAAGAAAAATATGAGCAATACTGAGCTTTCCAAAAAAAGAGAAAAATCAGTTTGAAAACATTGAAAAAGCTCAAATCTGCTTTTGAGCATGTAATACAATTTTTAATGGTATTTCCAATTTATAGATAGGATGAAGGATAATTGTAACGACCCAAATTTCGAACACATCGGAAGTCGTGCCATTAATAAGAAATGAGAATAGATAGAAGATAAAACACAGAACATCAGAGTCTCACAGCAGAATTTTCACAAAAGAAAATACTATACAATATTACACAGCGGAGTATATTACATCAGAACATCAGGTCTAGTGATACAACCCATTCATGGTACATCATTAATTACAAATATCAAAGACGATCAACTAACAGACTTAATTATATAGTAGATAGATGGGCCAGCACACAGCCAAATCTTCATTCCAGCTTTACAGGTTTCATCATATCCTGATTCACTTGTCTATTCATAACGAGCGTTATGAATACCCAAGAGTTTAAGGGAAAACACAGAAAAATAAACTCCGGGTCAGTCAGGGGACTGGTATGAGTAAATAGTTTAAACAAATAAAAATATCTCATAATACCACGCCGTAAATACGGAACGGGTTTTTACCTTATGAGACGAAAATCCTTTGTATACTTGAAAACAGATATTATCATAATGTCTAGGTGTTTTTACAAATAAATTAGAATCTAGAAGAATGCTTGCATCTCACATTCTCCTATACAGTATACAAATAAAAACCGCTTGGCGCTTAGGGAAATTGGATTTCCAACTATAACAAGGTATGAGACCACCTTCTGCTGATGTATCTCTAGAGGCCAATACACCTGAGTTCAACAAGAACGTCTTGCAACCCGGCCCTCACATGACCGACCACTCATTTCTCTTGAGTGTATCGAGTGTATATCACCGATGGTTGTGTACGGCAACCATCCCCGAATGGGCAGAATCGATAGATCAAGAAACAAAAGGAATTTCTCTAGATAGGTGATGCTACACCCTAATGGGAGCGACCCACATAGCCATGCTACCTGCCCGATTTTTGTCATTTCCTGGGTGTGAAGCTTGAGGCTAGACTCACGTTATCTTTTCATCATCACTGGTTTATTTCTCTGAATGCCACATCGTCAAACCCGTCAAATCACAAATTGATATCGCCAAAACCACGGGTATAAAGCTAAGAGGAACGAATTCCTCCGCCACCAAACTAAGTTTTGAAAAGACCAACTTACGCGATCTGTTAGGTTTACTCTGTCAGACATTCGTCCATACAAGTTGTCCTGGGACTGGACAAACCGAAGGCACTATTCAAAAATAGTCCTTGTATATCGTCGTCTTCGATTCAACAATCTCTAACGCGCGGCGTATAATCAAATCAAAGTGAAATATTTATTTTGGCCTCTTTGAAATGATTAACGAACATTTTCTACTTTACATTATAAATCCAACAAGATTATAATCTAATCGGTATATGCAGTTACAGTCAAATCAACAGTATATGATTATCTGGCTCATAACTGGTATTTTGATCATCTTTTCAAAACAGCTAAATTTAGTGTGTGCGTCGCACGGGGTTTTCCTTTCCGTTTTGTTCATCATCTTTAAAATGAATACTTATTTTATTTTCTTCAAAAAAATCATTATCTGATTATCATACATGACTTAAATTTTGGTTTATAATCAAATTTTCCCACTTTGTATCGTTCGTCAAATTTTCCCTTTGATTCTTTTACTTGATTTACGTCTTCTTCTTGTTTTTTAAAAAAAAATCGCTTTTATTTTATATTAATAAAATCCCTCTTTTATTTTATATCCAACACGATTAAATATTATTCATGATTCATGTTTTATAAAATACAGAACTGTTCTTGACATAAAGCTGACAAATTTGTGTACGTTTTGACATACGATTCCTCATCATCTTGTTTGTTTAAATTTAAACATTTCATTTAAATTCAAATCATAAAATAAATTTATAATTTAACAAAAATTACAGTTTTGATTTCTTGACTTCTATCACGAACCAGATCCGATCTGCTATACTTGAACGACTCCTTTGTTAACTTTGTGGCTTAAAACTTTATTTTGAAAATTTGTCTCGAATCATATTTATAAATTAAATATACTATTAAATTTAAAATCCAATTCCTGTATTTAAATTACGTTTCTTGACAAAACGGTCTTTCTATATCCTGATTCACTATTTTCTAATTCCCTTGCAATTTAAATAAAAATGTTATTTTTATTTTATATCTTTATTTTGCTATTTTATTTGAAAAATAATTTAATTTAAAAACAAGTTTAATTTAAAAATAAAATTAAAAATCCTTGTTTTTAAACTCAAAGTGGCAAAGTACCACATTTAACTAAAATACCACCCCAAATCTAAGGTGTGCGCTCTTGCCAAAACCCCCCTGCTCACATGATTTTTCAAAGTACCAACTTTACGATCACTTGGCAAAGTACCGCTTCAACACAATTACCACTTTCTTCCTCCTCCTATACACGCACGCTGTGCACGTGTACAACCTTTCCTGACCCCGGACGGCGCCCCGACCACCACCAGCAAGTCGCACCTTCACCTCCAATCGTCAGTGGCAAATTATTTCCCTCCCAGGTCTCCTTCTTCCTTAAATCACTCTCTCAAACCAATACTGTCAACCACCGTGACTTCCAAGTGACCACAAAACTACCTCTCCCCATCACCTCCGACCGCCGAAAGTGCTGGCACCAGTTCCGACCCCTCCTCCGACCTGAGGTGCAACTCCTCCCCCACTTTTGGCCTGCTCGATCACGTGTGGATCCCCCTACGATGCGCCAAAACCCATGAACCCACTCCACAGTTCGAACCCTATTTTTACTAATTTCACAAAAATTATTCATTTAAAAATTTAATTAGCATTTTTCCAATAACCCCTAGCTTCTCCCACCTCTCCTGGCCAAACGCCATCATCTCCCACTCATTGATGCGCCGGAATTTGATCAATCTCCCCTCTTTGTCCATCTTAAGAATTCTCTTCATACACAACACTAAAAATCTTAATGACTACACTAAAATTCATGGTTTCTTCCCTGATCGTATTCATATGCCTGAATCGCTATTCGGTGAAGATTGAAATTTTGAGTTGACAGAGAGGGTGCTGTGATCTTCCTGTTGCTAATAAGAGTGTGAGTTTTGGTCAAGTTCATTTCATTTAGACAATTTAATGACTATGTGGGTGTTAAAACAAGTAAAGAACCTTATTTTAATCCCTATTGACCCATACTAGCTAATCATTTTGGATTTGGAAGAATTTAAGCAACCATAACAGGGTCTGGAACTATGCCAGGCAATAATCCCTTTTTAAGACCATGATACTTAAGTTTCTTTTTTTTTCAATAATCACATGGTTTCTACTTCATGTCAACCAACTATCTATACATGGTATGTTACTAGGACTAAGCATCACCAGAAACTCCAAGTTTAAACATAATACAACCATCAAACTGTAGGAAATTTAAACAGACATTTAAGAACAGTTTTACTCAAAATGTTGGACAGATTACTCAGTATATTTTTATATGTTTTGCTGCAGGTTATACCTTTTGTACTTAAGTTTGATTTCAAATCAATACTTCCTATATTATACCCAACCAGCAAACATATATAACACTCAACAAGGATACAAAAGAAGCCACATCCAATCATGGTTCAATTATCAAACTGTAGGGCTTAAATAGAAGAAAAAATAAATAAAAGTTTACTCACTAAGAATGGCTTGAACTCTTGCTGTTTTCCTCCTCTTTACTGATCAAACTGAGGTGTTGTGTTGTGTGTAAATGGTGTGTGTTTGTGTCTATATATAGTGGTAGGAAACTATAAAATATTGGGTATTTAAAACTGTTTTGCAAAAGAGGAAAAAAACTGTTTTGACAACTCAAAATAAATGGCTCTCCCTTGTCAAATCTCAACACCACAACCCATGTTCACATGGCTTGCATCAACCCAACTCACCCCCTCAAACCCCCTAGGCAACCACTACTTCTCTCCTTATTGGTTCCCATGAGTTGTCACAATTAAATGCTCATGAACTTTCAAAATCTACCTTGGTTTTTCAAACAATTTAAATACCATTTTAGTACTACCCAAAAATCAGTTTTTGCCAAGAGTTTTCACATCGAAATCTCCTTATAAAAGTTTGATTTAACCATTCATATTTAAAACCCCTACTTGCCTTGCAAGTATTTTAAAAATCTGAAAATATTTGTACCACAACATCCATACCATGTGATGAAAACTATAGGAAGCTACTTAGAAAAACTCCATAGTTAGAAATGAACTAGTGTAGGTAAAGAACTTGACATATATGCAAGGATTTGTACATGACCATGATATGATAACTCATGTTTCTTGAAATATGAAACATGAATTGTATTTTCACAAAAAAAAAAGTCAAATGAAAGGAGATAGAAAGATTTAAAAACTAAAAATCCTTTTGTCTAAAATGATCTTATCACATTTATGATATATGTGACATATGAATGCAAAAATGTGATTTTACAAGTGATTTTGACAATACATGATCTGTGATTTAAAAATACAAATATTATTCTTGCATTTGTTTTGAGACAAAGAAATGTTTTAGGCAATTTTTTTTTCTATGTATATGTAAACTAGAGCCTTATTTGAATACTTGTTTTTGACAACAAAAATGACCTTGTCATATTTTAATTCAAGTGTTAAAACTTTTAAAGCAAGGATTTTCCAAACTTTGATTTCTTAAATCCTTTGAGAAAAAAGAACAAACATGTAAAATAAAAATGGCATCACAATTACATGCTATTAAAAAGTGTTGTTTTTCAAACATGTATAAAAATCAATTTAAATAAACGCTATCAAACAGATGCTATCATACATGAATGAACAAATATTGGTTTTGGTAAGTGCTGTGTTATCATATCAGTAAATGCTATCATACACTAATTAACATGTTGTGAATTTATAAGGACTGGATTTTTAAATCGTATTTAAAAATACGTACTCTCGATCACTCAGTATCCGTATCAGTGATTTGAGTAAAATCCTGGGTCATTACAATAATAGTTTTATTGTTCTTGTAACAAAAGTCTTTGTATCAAGTATCATATAATTTTCTATTTATTTGTTTTGTGTGAAATATCTTTCCTAATTGTCTAAGGGGAGATAAAATCAAATCAGATTGGAAATAAATGAGCATCTTAAAAAAATAGTTTTTTTTTGTGAAACTTAAAATGCAAATTACTACATGATTTACAAAACTTTTGGCACTTTCCAAATAAGTCTTTAAAATTGTGGAAAATGGGATCAAAACTTACACTTTATAAATATTTGTTTGAAAACTGTATAAAATGGGATACTTTTAACAAAATAACGAAGACATACAATAAAAGACAGCGAATAATTATTATTCATGCGAACAGCTTAATTTTTTTGTAAATCAAACCCAATCGTCCTATAAAGGCAGCCGAATCTCTCTAAAAGCTGCAAAGTACATATCAGTTTAATACAAAGTATTTGCATTAATCCTAAATTAAGCAAAAAAAAAAATATCATGATTAAATAGCTAGTCATCCCCCAGTGTGTACATATCAATGTTGTATATCACGAAATTTCGATTTAAAACAATAAAGACCAATTTATTTAAGTTTCCAATAGACCAACCAATCATAAGCGGACAAAAGTGTTTGAATGACAATCAAAGTTGTAGATGAACCGACGACATAAAATGAATATTACACTTGAATTCAGCATTTTGTATGAATTTATAAACATGTATCGTCCAAACATATAAAATAGGAAAAGTAAACAAATCCAATATTTATGGCAATAGAACAACGTAGAATAATGCTGTCACCAATGGAACAACCAAAGTAATAAAGAACATAGGCACTAATTTAACCATATATGCATTACAGATATTCAATTACTCATTTAAGCATTGTAAATAACAAGTATTAAAGAAAATAAAAGATTAAAACATACATATTCGCATGTTATACCTTAATGTTCATAAATGTTGCTATTTAAAATAATTAAATATTGAATTGTTTACTAATATTATACTTATAAATTTGAGGATACTTGGTCAAACATGTAATACAATTCTTAATGGTCTTTACAATCTATTGTTAGGACGAAGGATAATAGTTTTACTGTTCTTTTAACAAAAGTTTGTATCAAGTATCATATAATTTTCTATTTATTTGTTTTGTGTGAAATAACTCTTGTAATTGTCTAAGTTTAGGTAAAATCAATTCAGATTGGTAATAAATGAGCATCTTGAAAAATAATAGTTTTTTTTTTGTGAGACTTAAAAATGCAAATTACTTCATGATTTACAAAACTTTTGGCACTTTCCAAATAAGTCTTTAAAATTATGAAAAATGGGATCAAAATTTGCACTTTATAAATATTTGTTTGAAAACTGTATAAAATGGGATACTTCTAACAAAATAACAAAGTCATGTAATAAAAGACAGTGGATAACTAACATTCACGCAAACAGCTTAAATGTATTTGTAAATCAAATCCAATCATCCTAAAAAGGCAACTGAATCTTTCTAAAAGCTACAAAGTATATAGCAATTTATATTTCTGGTGATTGTTACCTCATTTAGATATTCATCGACACATTGCCTTCTCTTGGATACATAAAAATAAGTAAATGCACATCTTTCTAAATGAATTGGAACTACAAAAGGTTTGGTTATAGAGCTTAAAATTGAAGCATACACTAATGATTTGTTTAGAAATGAAACATGATATCCAATTTGATTATATATCTTGGATTAAAACATAATTTAGGTCAGTATTTTGAGCTGAAATATATTATAATCTGAACTCATCCTCGGGCATATACTTTAGCCTACAGATCTGGTATGTTGATCTTTTCAGCAAGAATATATTTTTCCAAATCCAACAGACGTACATGTAGAAAATATTGTACAAACAAATAATAATTAGTATATGTACAATGTTAAAGGAACTATGTTTTGAGGTGCTTAAAAAAAACCTTATCCAGGTAAATAACAGCTTTATTAGAAGCTAATAAAGCTAGTAAAACAAATTTATATTTAAAAGCCTGACTATAGCGCAATATAGAGAAGCATTAGTTTGCTAGTAATCAAATTGATTCTGTAACACCCCACGTCCATTAATGTCACTCAGAAAGGGAATGCATTAACTTCCATGGAGGTTTTAAGTGAATATAGAACAGTAAAATTACAACAAGACAGATATAAAATAGTACTTGGAAATTCAAAAACTTTATTTCATTGTAGCAGAAGTCAAAACATGTTTGATTACATCATAACACCATATTCAATGTCAAGTACAATATCTATCTTGATAAAACAAGTACATAATCCCATTACATGAATAGCCATTAAAAAGAAAGATAACAAGCTGGACTTTACTTCAGCAGTCCAAGCTTTCCAGAAGATAAGCAATCCAACTAGACTCCACTAGAACTTGGCCCAACCTGCGGACCTGAAGGGAGAAAAAGGATGGAAAAGAGGGGGTCAGACATAAAGTCTGGTGAATATGATAATTCTACAATACTATTACCAAAATAACTGGACTAAGGCATAAGCTGGAAAACAAGAAAATGTCTATGAAGAGCAGATTAAGGACATAGACAATCGCTAAAGGCAACGTTATAGGCGCTCCTAAATACTAAAGGATAAACACTATACTGCACCACACCAGTCACCCTAAAGATTCATCCCACTTAGCTTCACTTAGAAACTTTCCCAATGGCTTTACGTACCCCTAGCTGACTACATAGGTGCCGCCTGCCCCTATCTCCACTAGGTGTACCCTACTTCCCATTATTCGATCGGCTCCCTAACTCGTAGATACCCGTGCTGGCCCCACAATGGGGTGTATCACTCCCCTAAAGTGGCAACCTGATACATCGGACATGCACGGCTTATACCTACACGATGCAACAACGTCTTACCTACCAGCCTGGGTCCACACACGCATATGAAACCCGTTGGACTTGCGTTGCCACCGCTCCCTGTTTTGGCCTCTTATAGTCAAACCCAGTATGCGTGTCCCGTCCTCGACTTGGGTCGAGCCCACAAAGATACGTTTTAGGATACTGGTTGAAATGGGCCCCCACTATTTACCACAAGCATTCCACCTAAGCTTGTCCCCATTAGTCCATCCCACTTAACCTACTTAGTCATGTTCATTTACATGTGTGTTTGGTTAAGTCTAATCGTATTTCAAATGCCTCTAAAGGCAACCACCAGATTCCTCATGCCACCCAAGGCACCTACTTAACCCCCATGTCCCACCTTACATGATTATCTGGTTAAGTATTTCTTAGTTCATTAAGGCCATAACCTCATAAAGACCTCTCACATTAGACTGGCATTTATGGCAGCTGGATTTGCCGGGCGGGTCCGGGCAGTCTTACACCATAAAAGAGTCTAACCTCGTGTCTTTACAACTGTTATGCTTTAGTTTGGGCCTACGACCTCTCACATTGGGCCGACATTTGTGACTACTGGATTTGCCGGGCGGGTCCGGGCAGGTTTACATCACAAACGGGTCCAACCTCGTGTCCTAAGCATTGATTATTAATAATAATCCACTTTCCCCCAATTTTAATAATTCCCTACTTGAATTATTAATTACTTCCAATTTTTAACAATGTCCATAATTGACTCAATTATGGACATCCATTCATGGTATGCAAAATCTTACAAAATTGCACCCAATTTATTAATTCCTAATATTACCCCTACCCCACGTTTGAACGTTTATTCGCAAAATTTATGTTAGACTCGAATAGCCTAACTCGTAGCATAAAAGAGATTATCATAATAACAACATGTATATGTGACCAAATGAATCATAATAAGGGGTGAAACTTGCATATGTCCAACTTGCATAGATTATACATGTCATGGACCTAAAGGTGTCAACTTGTTCAAAATTCACCTAATATATTCTCAATCAATTTTCATAAATTTACATATGAACATGTGTGAATCAACATCATCTAATTTTTTAACAACATGGTTTTATATGGGTACACCTAACTCAATAGGCAAATTCCCATAATCAAGTTTTATTTAATTATAGTTTCAAGTTTATGGGTACACCTAACCTAATAGGCAAATTCCCATAAACAAGATCCATTTAAATAAAAAAAACATAACTTTAAGCATGTTCCAACAACATCATGATTTTACAACATAATATAGCATGATTTATAACATGGCATAGTATGATAGTATAACATAGCTTGACATGATTCTCAACATAGCACGACATAGCATAAGAGAATTTACAACATAGCAACATAGCATATATAATTTACATCATACGACAACATAATAACATAATAAGAGATCCACAATATATAGAATTTACAATTACAAATCACATCACTTTCTTGTGATCCATTCATAACTGAGTCAAATTAGTTTGTAATAGTCTTGTGAGAATCATCATACTCACCAACAAAAGAAAAGAATTAGAGAAAGAGAGATCTTTTGATTTGATTTTTGTAGATTTAGTTGTAGATGATTAGGCTTCCTCTTCTTAGTTTGTGACGGCTACGCTGAACTCCATGGCAGCAGCATGACGGTAGCTTCTCTAATTTTACAAGTGATTTAGGTTTAGGGTCTACCCACTTATTTATAGATTTTAGAATGCATTTAGGCCATTAGATTTAACCTAGAAATAACCGTAGCCGTTCAGACAAGATGGGGTTTATCTTGTTGACTCAGCAATGAGTCAGAAGTGACTCAGCAAACACTCAGCATATTAATAAACTTCTATTCATGTCATAAATATATATATATATATATATATATTTTCTACAATGTACACATTAGATACATCCCCCCTTTTTACACACTTATTATTGTTTTTATATACATATTAGATACATCCCCTCTCTTACACACTTATTAATATTTTTATATTCATATTAGATACATCCCCTCTCTTACACACTTATTAATATTATTATATTCGTATTAGATACATCCCCTCTCTTACACACTTTTATATTCATATTAGATACATCCCCCCTCTTCTACACACTTATTATTATTTTAGCAACTTTAGTGTTAATAGAAAATTCGGGGTGTTACATTCTCCTCTCCTTTTAGGATTTCGTCCCCGAAATCTTCAAGTCTGGAAGAATGTATATCCTACCATCCAAACGTCCATCTACTCATCCATCATACACAGGCATCCATTGTCCTTAAAATACTTCTAATGCTTTATGATCATATGCAAAGTGTGTGTACATGTCCTTACCTAATGCGAAATCAGGCGGTCTACTGATTCAGTTGACCTCCTTAATGCAAATTATGTAAGTGTCATGAATCCATTATGTATGCAAAAGATCCTAATTGCTTACATACTACTTCTATATGCGTGCACACCCATTCAACCGAATGCAGCATCCATATGATGGTACAACCATTATACATCCATTATACTAAATACATCCATATATATGCAATATGCAATATGAAGTGACTGAGCCGATCTAGTGCCTAAAGTGTGTGTATATATGCATCCACGAGCAACCACTAGCAAACACTTGCATCCATTTTGCATCCATCATACATAACATGTCTCAAACACATGTTTCAACCATAGGATTATCCTAACTAAAGGTCAAAGAAACTAATGAGAGGACATACTAAAGATAAGATAAGATAAGCGATAAAGGAGAAATTAAAAGACATACCCTCAAAAAGAAAAGGGTACAACGAACGCATCTTCTCTTCTGTCTCCCAAGTTGCGTTGCTCTCATCATCTCCCCATTGCACTTTAACCAGTCTGACCTCTCGATTCCTCAACTTTTTGATCTCCGACCCAAGAATGCATGTAGGAGCTCGTCTGATTGTTGCATCACGCTCTATTTCCACCTCTTTAAGCAATCTCGGCTCTACCACCTCCGCGGTCTTGTGCAAACACTTCCTCAAATGTGATACATGGAATACGTCGTGTATTCCACTAAGTTTATCAGGCAACTCCACCCTATATGCCATCTTCCCAATCCTGTTTTTTTTATAGGAAACGGCCCTACAAACCTTGGTGCTAATTTCTCCACGGACCCAAAGCGAACAACATTCTGTAACGGAGATACTTTGATAAAAACCATGTCCCCAATGTCAAACTCAAGATCTGTCCTCCTCTTATCAGCATACGATTTTTGCCTATCTTGTGCTGCTTTCATCCTCCTTCGAATCAACTCAATCTTCTCCGAGGTTTCCCTAACCATATCGGGCCCAAGTAGGATTTTATCGGTAGATTCCCACCAACATGTAGGCGAACGGCAAGGCCTTCCATAAAGAGCTTCGAAAGGTGCCATGCCAATACTAGACTGAAAGCTATTGTTATATGCGAATTCTACTAACGGAAGGTGCTCTTCCCATGTACCCCCAAAGTCTAGGATACAAAGCCTTAAAAGATCCTCTAGAATGTGATTCACCCTCTCGGTCTGGCCGTCTGTCTGAGGATGATATGCGGTGCTCAAACATAGCTGAGTCCCTACCGCCTCTTGTAAACTCTTCCAAAATTCGCTAGTAAAGATGGGGTCACGGTCGCTTACTATACTAGAAGGAATACCGTGCAAACGAACTATCTCCTTAATGTATACAGAAGCCAACCACGGAGCAGTCCTCTTACTTTTCACGGGAATAAAATGGGCGCTTTTAGTAAGTCTATCTACTATAACCCAAATCCCCGTGTTACCCTTCCTTGATCTTGGTAATCCATCCACAAAATCCATTGAGATGCTTTCCCATTTCCATAGTGGAACTTCTAATGGGTGAAGCAACCCACCGGGTTTCTTTTGTTCTGCTTTAACTCGTTGGCACACCAAGCATCTAGCGACGTACTCGGCCACATCCTTTTTCATACCGGCCCAAAAGAAAACCCGCTTCATATCTTTGTACATCTTATCCCCGCCGGGATGAATGGTCATTTTTGAGCGATGAGCATCATCAAGAATGGCCTTCCTTAAGTCTTCGTCTTGTGGTACACAAAGTCTATTATCCCTTCGTAACCAACCCTTATCGTCTAGGGTATACCTACGAAGATGGCTTGACGACTCCCCCCCTTTGAGCTTTTCTACTATCTCAACCAACTGTGGGTCGTCTCGCTGTGCCTCACCAACCCGTCCTAGAAGTGTAGGTCTAACCTCCAAGGATGCTAACAGACCGGGTACTAAGTCAACGGAGGGTCTAAAGTCAAACATAGAGATGAATTCTAAGCTTTGTCGTTCGACAAACAACGGACTCAAGGACAACCTTTTCCTACTTAAGGCGTCTGCCACCACGTTACCCTTGCCCGGGGTATATGCTATTTCAAAATCGTAGGAGGCTAAGAATTCCATCCACCGTTGCTGCCTTAAATTCAAATCCTTCTGAGAGAATAAGTATTTTAATGATTTGTGGTCAGTGAACAGTTCGAATTTCTCACCAAGAAGATAGTGACGCCAAGACTTAAGCGCGAAAACAATTGCGGCTAGCTCTAAGTCATGCGTGGGGTAATTCTTTTCATGAACCCTCAACTGCCTTCCACCATAGGCTATTACTCTTCCCTCTTGCATGGGGACCGCTCCAAGTCCCGTCCCACAAGCATCAGTATAGATGGTAAACGGTTTATTCCCGTCTGGCAGCACTAAGACTGGGGCTGAAGTTAAGGCTCTCTTTAAACGTTGGAACGCATCATCGCAATCTTTGTCCCACGTAAAAACCAGGTTCTTCTTCGTTAACCGTGTTAATGGAGCTGATATTTTTGCGAAGTCTTTGATAAACTTCCTATAATAGCCAGCCAACCCCAAGAAACTTCTTACTTCGGTTGCATTTTTAGGGACCTTCCAATCTTGGATGGCCACCACCTTTGCGGGATCCACTGCTATCCCTTCTTTGGAAACCACGTGCCCTAAGAACCGTACTTCCTTCCTCCAGAAGTGACACTTAGAAAATTTTGCCTTAAGGTTATGCGCTCGAAGGGTTTCCAACACTTCCCTAAGATGTAGGGAGTGCTCTTCTTTATTCTTAGAAAAGACTAAGATGTCATCCACAAAGACTACTACGAATTTGTTAAGGTATTCCCTAAACACCCTACTCATCAAATCAACAAAATATGCAGGGGCGTTTGTCAAACCAAAGGGCATCACTAGCCATTCATAGAATCCGTCAGGAGTCCTAAAAGCAGTCTTATCTATACTATCCTCAGCCACTCTCAGTTGATGAAAGCCAGTGGCTAAGTCCAACTGCGAAAACACTGAGGCGCCAACTAACTGATCAAAGAGATCGTCAATCCTCGGCAGTGGGTGTCGGTTCTTTTTAGTAAGCTTGTTTAGTTCTCTATAGTCCATACAAAGTCTAAGAGACCCATCCACCTTTGTGGCAAAAACTACTGGAGCACCCCACTCCGATATACTACGTCTTATGAACCCCTTCTCAAGCAACTCCTTTACTTGCTTATTGAGTTCCCTCCTTTCACGAGGAGCCATGTGGCACACAGGCAAAGATACGGGTTTAGCATTATCCACAAGATAAATTCGAAAGTCTATCTCCCGCTTTGGAGGTAAGCCCTTCACCTCCTCAAACACATTCGGATATTCCCGGACCACTTCTACCGATCGCAGGTTCTCTACAGACGCGTCAAGCGATTCAAGATAACTTAGCATAACGGAATTTATGGGATTACAAAAGATGTCGAGAGCATTACCAAGGCGAGTCACAAGCCTAACTACTCTCCTTTCACAATCAAGAATGGCCCTATTTCTAGACAACCAATCCATTCCTAAAATTAGCCCATAGCCCGTGAAGCCCAATACATAAGCATCACATCTAAATTCAACGCTAAGTATAGAGATTTTCAAATCCAAACATATCATGGTCAAATGAGCCGAACCCCCAATTGGATTTGAAACGACCAAGGGATCTTCTACTAAACTGGTGTTCAAGTGCAGTGATTCAACTAATGATGCAGAGATAAACGAATGAGATGCGCCAGAATCGAATAAGGTACGGTCAGGATGATCAAACAGAAAAACTAAGCTTTCAACAGAAATTGTTCTACCTCTTTCTTGCAGCGGTGGGGCCGCAATAGCCTGAACTTGCCCCCTTGCCTGCCCTGGTGCCATAAGAGCCTGCACCTGTCCTCCCGAGGTAGACCCTCCCCTCTGCCCCTTCTTTGGACAGTCCTTTACTAAATGTCCCGCATCTCCACAATGAAAACAACCAGTCTTCTTTTTCTTTCTACAATCTTTGCTGAGATGGCCAGGCGTCCCACAATTGAAGCATTTCTTCTTCCCTTTGCCATTATTGTTTTTACCACCCTTCTTATTTTGCTGTTGGGGTTTCTTCTGATCCCCTTTCTTTTCAACTGCCTTATCCTCATGCATAAGTGCCATTTCTACTAGCTTTTCAAAGGTGGCTCCCATAGGGATGTGGGTCATAGCCAACCCTTGCAACAGTTCATTCAAGCCTCTAACGTACCTCAAAGCTTTCTTCTCTGGCGTGTTCACCAACTCCAAGCCAAACCTTGCTAACTGATTAAATTTATTGACATATTCCTTTACTGATGAGCTCCCTTGCTTTAGTGCCAGGAATTTTTCCATATTTAAGTTCTCCTCTGCCCTTGAAAGAAACTTTGCCTCAAACCTTCGTCTGAAATCCGCCCATGAATCAACTGGACGTTCCCCGTTAGTGACCTCCCACCAAAACGAGGCCTCTCCCTTCATTAACCAAGCAGCTAAACGGACTTTCCTCCCATCTTCCACTTCAAAGATATCCAACAATTCCTCAGTCTCCTTAAGACAATCTCTGGCCTCCACAAACGTCTCAGTCCCTTGAAAAGTTTTTCCTCCCATAGCCTTGAATTCCTTGCACGTCTTTGCAAAAGTGTCAACACGAGGAGGAGGAGGAGGAGGAATGGGTGCAACTAGGGGTGGAGGAGTATCCGCTGGGCCTGCAGTGGTGGCCCTAGCCTCCAAGTATCTCCTAAACCACCCTGGAATCGTCACACCTTCTGGGAGATTAAGATCTTCAGCCATGCTGAAACGAAAAAGGAAAGATTCAAAATGGAGAATTCGAAAGATAAAGATAAGGATGTGGCTATTTGGGATTATGTTTTTCATAAAAACTCTCTTTAAATAACATGTTTTTTTTTTTTGAAAGCACTTCTTCCAAAAATACTTTAGAAAAAAATATTTTTCTAAAATTTTTTTTTTATCTGTTCTGGTAACCTTATGCTCTGATACCACGTGTAACACCCCACGTCCATTAATGTCACTCACAAAGGGAATGCATTAACTTCCATGGAGGTTTTAAGTGAATATAGAACAGTAAAATTACAACAAGACAGATATAAAATAGTACTTGGAAATTCAAAAACTTTATTTCATTGTAGCAGAAGTCAAAACATGTTTGATTACATCATAACACCATATTCAATGTCAAGTACAATATCTATCTTGATAAAACAAGTACATAATCCCATTACATGAATAGCCATTAAAAAGAAAGATAACAAGCTGGACTTTACTTCAGCAGTCCAAGCTTTCCAGAAGATAAGCGATCCAACTAGACTCCACTAGAACTTGGCCCAACCTGCGGACCTGAAGGGAGAAAAAGGATGGAAAAGAGGGGGTCAGACATAAAGTCTGGTGAATATGATAATTCTACAATACTATTACCAAAATAACTGGACTAAGGCATAAGCTGGAAAACAAGAAAATGTCTATGAAGAGCAGATTAAGGACATAGACAATCGCTAAAGGCAATGTTATAGGCGCTCCTAAATACTAAAGGATAAACACTATACTGCACCACACCAGTCACCCTAAAGATTCATCCCACTTAGCTTCACTTAGAAACTTTCCCAATGGCTTTACGTACCCCTAGCTGACTACATAGGTGCCGCCTGCCCCTATCTCCACTAGGTGTACCCTACTTCCCATTATTCGATCGGCTCCCTAACTCGTAGATACCCGTGCTGGTCCCACAGTGGGGTGTATCACTCCCCTAAAGTGGCAACCTGATACATCGGACATGCACGACTTATACCTACACGATGCAACAACGTCTTACCTACCAGCCCGGGTCCACACACGCATATGAAACCCGTTGGACTTGCGTTGCCACCGCTCCCTGTTTTGGACTCTTATAGTCAAACCCAGTATGCGTGTCCCGTCCTCGACTTGGGTCGAGCCCACAAAGATACGTTTTGGGATACTGGTTGAAATGGGCCCCCACTATTTACCACAAGCATTCCACCTAAGCTTGTCCCCATTAGTCCATCCCACTTAACCTACTTAGTCATGTTCATTTACATGTGTGTTTGGTTAAGTCTAATCGTATTTCAAATGCCTCTAAAGGCAACCACCAGATTCCTCATGCCACCCAAGGCACCTACTTAACCCCCATGTCCCACCTTACATGATTATCTGGTTAAGTATTTCTTAGTTCATTAAGGCCATAACCTCATAAAGACCTCTCAAATTAGACTGGAATTTATGGCAGCTGGATTTGCCGGGCGGGTCCGGGCAGTCTTACACCATAAAAGAGTCTAACCTCGTGTCTTTACAACTGTTATGCTTTAGTTTGGGTCTAGGACCTCTCACATTGGGCCGACATTTGTGACTACTGGATTTGCCGGGCGGGTCCGGGCAGGTTTACATCACAAACGGGTCCAACCTCGTGTCCTAAGCATTGATTATTAATAATAATCCACTTTCCCCCAATTTTAATAATTCCCTACTTGAATTATTAATTACTTCCAATTTTTAACAATGTCCATAATTGACTCAATTATGGACATCCATTCATGGTATGCAAAATCTTACAAAATTGCACCCAATTTATTAATTCCTAATATTACCCCTACCCCATGTTTGAACGTTTATTCGCAAAATATATGTTAGACTCGAATAGCCTAACTCATAGCATAAAAGAGATTATCATAATAACAACATGTATATGTGACCAAATGAACCATAATAAGGGGTGAAACTTGCATATGTCCAACTTGCATAGATTATACATGTCATGGACCTAAAGGTGTCAACTTGTTCAAAATTCACCTAATATAATCTCAATCAATTTTCATAAACTTACATATGAACATGTGTGAATCAACATCATCTAATTTTTTAACAACATGGTTTTATATGGGTACACCTAACTCAATAGGCAAATTCCCATAATCAAGTTTTATTTAATTATAGTTTCAAGTTTATGGGTACACCTAACCTAATAGGCAAATTCCCATAAACAAGATCCATTTAAATAAAAAAAACATAACTTTAAGCATGTTCCAACAACATCATGATTTTACAACATAATATAGCATGATTTATAACATGGCATAGTATGATAGTATAACATAGCTTGACATGATTCTCAACATAGCACGACATAGCATAAGAGAATTTACAACATAGCATGACATAGCATATATAATTTACATCATACGACAACATAATAACATAATAAGAGATCCACAATATATAGAATTTACAATTACAAATCACATCACTTTCTTGTGATCCATTCATAACTGAGTCAAATTAGTTTGTAATAGTCTTGTGAGAATCATCATACTCACCAACAAAAGAAAAGAATTAGAGAAAGAGAGATCTTTTGATTTGATTTGTGTAGATTTAGTTGTAGATGATTAGGCTTCCTCTTCTTAGTTTGTGACGGCTACGCTGAACTCCATGGCAGCAGCATGACGGTAGCTTCTCTAATTTTACAAGTGATTTAGGTTTAGGGTCTACCCACTTATTTATAGATTTTAGAATGCATTTAGGCCATTAGATTTAACCTAGAAATAACCGCAGCCGTTCAGACAAGATGGTGTTTATCTTGTTGACTCAGCAATGAGTCAGAAGTGACTCAGCAAACACTCAGCATATTAATAAACTTCTATTCATGTCATAAATATATATATTTTTTCTACAATGTACACATTAGATACATCCCCCCCTTTTTACACACTTATTATTATTTTTATATACATATTAGATACATCCCCTCTCTTACACACTTATTAATATTTTTATATTCATATTAGATACATCCCCTCTCTTACACACTTATTAATATTATTATATTCGTATTAGATACATCCCCTCTCTTACACACTTTTATATTCATATTAGATACATCCCCCTCTTCTACACGCTTATTATTATTTTAGCAACTTTAGTGTTAATAGAAAATTCGGGGTGTTACAGATTCCCTTTCACAATTGTATAAAAAGGCACAACAATTTTTTTTTTAAATAGATTTCACAATGGATTATTGTAAAAACATGGTTAATTTAATATTAGGAAACACCTGAATTTAGACCTTCAAAAGTCCAAAATGTTGCACCTTTTTTGCAGAACCATTTAGCAGAGGCAATATATAATAGTAAAATACAATTAAAACATAGTTTGTTACAGCCAATAAAATGTAAGATAGTTATTACCTTTAAAACTATTTTGGAAAAATATTGTCTTTCACATCCATAATTAAAAGCAGTGAATGCTTTAAATAGTGAACGACCTCAACACACAACGAAGTTCTATGATATAATTAAAGCTGCAGCTACAATCAGTTCCATCTGCAAAGAGGATTTTGATTGAAATAAATTCACAACATGAGGGAATACAAATATCATTGAAACCAATCGTATACACCGAATAATTTTTAATTTATTACATATTGAGCACTTGTCTCTATATGATACAAATAGATAATTGAAAAGCTATCATTTTCTTAATCATGTTAACAATCAATAGGTGGAGGAGGAGTATTTTTAAAAAAAGCAAAAGGCACAAAAGAAATAATGTAATTGTTATCCTAATGTAAGCAGTCAAAAGTATACGAATATTGGGAATACGAACATAATGTTGTGTGAACAATACACATTAAAGATGGTTTGACAAAACATTCCTAGAATATAAATTATTCAAACATGATACTCATAAGAATTCATGACTTCAAGATGGATGTTCATACAACCTGTAGTTAGCTCCTTAAAATTGAAAATTGGGAGAGAGCGAAATGAACCAAAATGAGTCATATTTATGCATAATTCAGCAAATATAATACAGGTATGCAATTCTGTAAATAAAAAATGGTATTAAATCTAGAGTATAGGCGAATATTGACATGCATGTAGCAATAAAAGAATTCCAAAGTGAATACATTTTGCAATAGCATGAATAATGGGTACAGATGCACACAAAAATACAAAAATTAGTTCATCATTCTTTTAGGACAAAAAAAAACAAAAACATGTAATACATACCTCACCCTTGGAGTTCATTCACAGAAGAAACAGCTGGGGGTTTTAATTTGCAATTCAGACCAATCAATCGCCATTTCTTGGAGATACAACTTTAATTCTAGTGTGAACCTAAATGATTTGGAGGAAGAAGAAAACGAATTCGAGCCACTAAACTCACTCCGTCCTTTTCTAGCGTTACACAAACACCTGGATTTAGACCGAATTTGGATCCGAAAAGCATATGGATTGTAATTTGAAGAGAAGTGGGGAGTAGGTATTGACTTAATTACAGGGAGGGACGATGTCGCAGTGCTTCTTCATGTTCGCCGCGGTACATTGAGGGATCTTGAATTTCAGGCGATTGATGTAATGGAGGGTTGTTTATTAGGGAAGAAAACATCGGCATTAAAAATGGTGAGAAGTGAGAACTGGGAACTAATGGAAGAAAGTGGGGGAGAAAATGGAGAGCATGTTGAAATTTTAGTCATGGTCAGAACGTGGAAAGGGGAAATTACCGATACACCTCTTTTTTCTTTATTTCTATTATTCTTTGTACGGAACCGAATAGACTGATTGGGAAGTCCTAAAAAGCTTCACCACACCAAATGTATTTGTATTATTAGTAAAGATATACACAACATGACGTGTGGTAGCGTTAAGTAACACAAGAGGATACACTTAACCAGCATTACATGATTTGTGGCAGGGTTAAGTTAATACAAGAGGGCAACACTTAACCATAGTAACATGACAAGTAGATGGGTTAAGTTAACTTGAATTGACTGATGACACTTAACCAATATAACATGGTAAACGGGTGGGGTTAAGTTAATATGAACACTTAACCAACATAACATGACGAGTAGGAGGGTTAAGTACATACCGGGTTGATGGGTAATATCAGTAAATATAGGCCCACACACTTGACCATTAAATACACGTGCTTGGATCTGTAGAAGGGTTAAGTACATGTCAGGGTTGGTGGGTAATATTAGTAAATATAAGCCTACAAACTTAACCATTAGGAAACCCTAGTAACGGGGACCCATTTCAACAGTAACCCACATAGATGTATCATGGTACCCTGAAACTAGGCAGGGTGGGGCACGATTACTGGGCTGATTATAAGCGGTCAAAGCGACGACGGTTGGTGCAGCAGTGTAGGTTCTAACACAGTGCGGGCGTGCCCACACTCCGGAGCAGAAAAAGCAGGCACTGGGCATCAGTAGTATACACTATGCACTCTAGAGTTGTGTTGGGTCGCTACCATGGGACTTGATACACCCCATGGTGGGACCAACATAGGTATCTACAATCAAGTGTGGGCCGTATGACACATGTGAATATGCGAGTAGGGAGCCGATCGATAGGGTAGTAAGGGTACATTGAACATATTCATGGCAATTGGGCTGATTTAGGTGGAATCCTCATAATCGATGTATAGCTGAAGGCTACCATGATTGCGGGGATTGGGATCACATTGTAATTATTATTATTGTATACAGTTTACTAGTTGGGACACTAGTTAAGCGGTACAGCGACATAGAAATCCGAATAACAGAGTAGTGGCGAGGCAGAGAAAGAGTAGAAGCGCATCCAGTTTATCTTGCCTTATCATATCTTATGCTTATCCTTTGTTATCTTGTTATCCTTATTATTATGGTTATTTCTTGTATCCAGTTAATTCATGTCATGTTGTTTTTACCTGTTCACATGCTGAAAGTAACTGAACTTACCAGGCTTTTTGTATGACTCTGTTTTCTTTCATCTTCTTTTCTTCCGTTTCCCCCCCTAGGTAGTCAGGGAGGAAACACTTCTTCATAGCTTGGATTCTTGTAGCTTCAAGATCATCATGTGTTGCTTTGGACTCAGTCCCATTTCAGCTATGGCTTTCTTTGCTCTATTGGGGAATATTATTGTCGTTTATGCTTCTTTATTTTATTAAACAAGATAGATACTTTGGTATTGTAAACAATCTTTGTACAAGCTGTTTTATAATAAAGTAAAGTTTCATTTTCCGCTGCTTTATTTGTCTGTCTTGTAATTGATCTGCATCTTTTACCCAAAGCGCTCCACCAAAGTTAAGGCATTCCCATAGTGAGTGACCTTAACGGAGGCGGGGTGTTTCAGAGAAGGAAATGAAATGACAAAAATGAGTTATGATAACTCATTCTATCTCTTTATCCTCCTAAACCCAGAATCGAAAGTGGGCCTACCTAAAAATGGGTTTAGATGACTTGAAATAGGCTGAGTGTCCTAAAAATTCTTCAAACAGCCATATCTCCCAAATGGTTTATCTGTCTTCAACATATAACCACCCTATGGAATAGGAAACCATCATCCTGATCGAACGTAAGTGGTTTCAAACCAAATCCATTCCAACCAAATGTTATGGAAAAAATATGATTTCATCTGTGGTAAAACTATCACAGAAAAACCGAAGAAAATTATAGAAGTGAGAAATATTTCTAATAGCCATCTCTCAAAATTAAAATGATATGACATAATATGAAAATAATATTTCATATTTACACGTTAATAATGCATAAAACTGCGGGTTGTTACATTCTCCCCCCTTTTGGAATTTCGCCCCTAATACTGCACAAATGTGTCAATAGGGTAATACTGCATGCCTAACAACCATATGTAATTATCAAAAGTCAACCATGCATCCATAGCAAATAAAAAGAAAAAGAATAAAATAATCCTACTCTAGCATGTGGGATACTATACTAAGGCACATTAGTGATATCCACTTCGAAAGTAAAAATAATAAAAGAAAAACTTACTAGGTAAAGAGCTCTGAATACAACTTTCTCATTCTCTCCTCAGTCTCCAAAGTGTAATCGTCCTTGCTTTCGCACCATAGAACTTTCATTAACTTCACCACTTTCCTTCTCAACTGCATTATATCGTATGCGACTGTAAAAATTTGCTGTGAGGTCTCGAATATTTTGGCTCAGTCTCGATATCATTCAATTGATCTAGTGTAATGGTTACATTAGGTTCATGCACAAGTTTTCGTAGTTGAGAAATTTGGAATGCATTGTGCACTCCTGTAATCTTCTGAGATAAGTCTATTATGCAAGCAACTTCTCAATCCCCTATAGCACTCAAAAATGAACTATAAATCTTGGTGTTAAATTCCCTCTTCTACCAAACCTAATAAGATTTCTCAAAGGAGAAATCTCGACAAACACCATATCACTAATAAAGAATTCCAAATCTCTACGCACCTTATTGGCATAACTCTTTTATCTATCTTGTTCGACCTTCATCCACTGTCTAACAGGTTCAATCTTCTCGAAAGTATCATTCACCATCTCTGGTCCAAGTAATGGTTTCTCGGTCGCTTTTATCAAACATGTAGGAGCTTTGTACAATCTTCCATACAATGCTTCAAACAATGTCATACTGATACTTGACTGATAATTATTGGTGTATGCAAATTCCACAAGATGAAAATGGTTATCTCATGAACCTCCAAAGTCTTCCATGCAAGCACAGAGAAAACCGTCTAAGATACGATTCACTCTCTTGGTCTGAGGGTAATAAGTTATACTAAGATGCAACTCAATCCCTGTTGCCCCTTATAAGCTTCCCTGAAACCCACTAGTGAATACTGGTTCTTGGTCACTCACAATGATTTTTTGATATACCATGGAGTTGTACTATACATTTTACATGCAAATCGGCCAGCTTGGCTGCTGTTCTATTCGACTTGGTCGGTATAAATCTAGCGCTCTTGGTCAGCCAGTCAACTATGATCCAAATGTTGTCGTACCATAATCGAGTCCTTGACAATCCATCGATGTAGTCCATTACCATATGTTCCCACTTCCACTTGGAAACCTTTAGTTGTCACATTAAACCACCCGGATTCTTCTACTTTGCATTAACTAATTAGAAGTTCATGCACTTTAAGATGAATAACCAAATGTCTTTCTTCATCTCTTCCCAATAATAAGTCTGCTTCATATCTTGGTACATCTTATTACCACTGGGATGTATGGACAATCTTGAGTGATGATACTCTCGAGGTACTTCATCCCTCAAACCTCTAACGACCCGTATTTTTACGGATAATAATCAATTAATTTAATTATTTAAGTAGTGATTCAGAGAATATAAATGGTCGTGAATTAAATAGTATTGAATATTTAATTAATATAAATAATAGAATAATATATTTAATTTTTGAAATAATCAAAAATAGTGAATTGACAATATAATGTGAACTGGACAATTCAAAGTATTTAATTCAGCTTAGAATTGAATTAGAATGACGAATATATTATTTGAACGATAATTTGAACTTATAATTAAATTATAATTAAAATCGGGCTTGAAATGGCGCTGTAGTTTGTAATTTGGCGACTCGAACTTCAACTGAATATACAGGGTCCGTTTTAAATTGGATTTCCGTGAAACAAGAAACGTTCGGAGTTGGTGAATTATATTTTTCTAGTGGAAGAGAAAAATCGGGATTCCATTATGTAGATTTTGATTTATGTCCGAATAAAATTTTAGAAAAGTCGCTATTGAATTCGTATATAATTTATAACGATGTATATAAGGAATTTCAATATAAATTTGAATATCGATTCAACCGAGATTTGAATATCGAGTTGTAAATCCCGGTGGAGCTGTATAATATTCTATTGTGAATATATACGATAATCTAAATTAATTCATATTTAATTTAATTATTTTTAAATATATTAATATTTTAAAGGGTTTATTTAGAGCTTTAAAAATAGCCAGTTTTGCAAACGACCTTTGTTTTCGACGAAACTAATTTTGTTGGATCCGCAATATTAAATTATTGCTAGATTTCAATTTCCGTGATTTTTAAAGTCTGTGTGTGGTCGTACGAATTTTTAATGTGAAATACAGTTGATAATTTGACCTTTAAAAATACATTGTGTGAGCTAACGGAGTCGGAATTCGACGAAACTAGTTTCGTTGGGACCGTAATGTCGAACTATAGCTGCACGCCAATTTTCGTGATTTTTGGGTATTATATGTGACTAGAGGAATTTTTAAAGAACAAATACAAGTAGCGATACATTAAAAACAGATAAAATAATTGAATATAAAAATAATATTTTCTCTTTATAAATATCCTAACACTTCTCTAAACCCTAAACTTTTTCATTCTCAGTCAATGAAGCATTTTTCCGCCGCTCTCAACATATAGAAAACCGATCTTCAAAATTCAAAATAAAACCAAATAAAAATCCATAAATCATCATAGTAGTATTTATGGACTACTAAGGGCTTGTTCTTCATTGCGGTGTAGTTTTGTTTGGATCGAACTAGTTTTCAATTCACTGGTATTTCCACGTTACTTCTAGGGTTCATCGATTCGTGAATTTGGGGTTGTAATGGATCGAACTGGTATGGTTTTTGGGTTCGGAGGATGAAACCGCAGTTGACGTGCAACTTTGGAGTGGTTCGGTGAAGAATGGTGTCGTGCGATTTCTGTAGATGACCGGAAGTATTTTCGATGGATTTTGGGCCCGGAGTTCGTGCGGCAAATGGAGGTGATGGCCGCAGAGAGGAAGAGTAGGGGTGAACGCCACTGGTGATTGTTTGTCGAACCTTGATTTGTAGAGGGAATACGGGTAGAGAGATGATCGGGAAATGGTCGTGTTTATGGTTTCTTGGAGTTCAAAATCGATCGGGGAAGATGGTTCAGGGTAAGCATGGGCCGGTTAAAAGTTGTAAGGCCCAATTAGAAGTTTTAATAGAATTAGGTCTTTGTTTTAATTTAAATGCTAAGTAAACTTCAGAATTTGATATCTTGAACATACATTATCAGAATTTCGAACGGTCAGATCCCTTGGGATCGTATGGTAGGCGGCTACACCATAGAACTGACTGGGAATGGATTGGAGTTCGTGTGAATTTATGGCGAAATAAATTGTTTGATTCAAATCAAACAAACAGTTTATCGTTCTTTAACGATGAACTGCAAAGTGAGTAAAACTCACCAACTCTGAACAGTTATATTTCTATAACGTATTTTTAGAACTGATAATTATCTATTGATTGCTGTGTGTTAACTATTTGGTTGAATTGCTTATGTATTGGTTGAAATTATAGATAACGATATATATATAAACCGTTAATCTAATATTGATTCAGTTTAGCAGAATATTTCATATTGAAATGAAATCGATGTTAATTTTATTGTTTAACATCTATGATGCAGGAAAATAGGTTAGAGGAATCCAACTGGATTCCTCAACATTTATTTTACTGTTTTTCATATATTTTGATATATGATGTGATATATAATCTGTTGTTGATTATATGGGTTTAAATGATATCTATCATTGTTATTTGGTATTTTAAATACCGTGAGAAATACTGAGATGAAAAAGGGGGATTTTCAAAGTATATTTGAAAATGAATTATTTATATGAAATCAATGGATTTTATATATAAAAGGAAAAGGATTTTATAAAAGAAAATAATTATAAAATCGAAGGATAAGTTATAAAAGGGAAATATTTGTAAAACAAATATAAAATGGAAAAAGATTGTGGAACAAATAGGAAAAGAAATATTTATTTAGAAAATAAATATATAGAATTAAAAGGAGATATTTGTAAAACATGTACAAATAGAAGTAGAAAGAGAAATATTTGTAAAACATTTACAAATAAAATAGAAAGAGAAGTATTTGTAAAACATTTACAAATGAGACAAAAAGAAAAATATTTGTAAAAACATTTACAAATAGAATTAAAAAGGAAATATTTATTTAGAGATTAAATAGAGTTATAAAAGGAATTTATTAGAAAATGAAAAGAATGTTATATAAGGAAATATTTGGCAAAGAATAGAATTTTACATAAGGAAAGTTTAGACCCGTGCTTCGCACACGGGTATAAATGATATGGATTTAAAGCAACATTTTAACGAGAATCTGTTTTAACTAATAGATTGAGAAGATTAATTTATAAATGATATTTTATAAATAAAAAATATATTTATCATTGGATAAATGGAATATATAAGGCATGACTTATATAGGAAAGTAAGAATCGATTTCAACATCGATGTTTGAAACTAAATATGGACGTAGAGTTAATCAAAGGAGTTAATCAAAATGTGTTAATCAAAAGGAGTTATAAGAGTTAATCAATTAGAGTTAACCAGTTAGAGTTTACCAGTTCGAGTTAACCAGTTAGAGTTAATCAAATAGAGTTAATCGATATGAGAGTAGAGTTAATCGATTAGAATTAGAGTTAATCGATTAGAATTAGAGCTAATCGATTAGAGTAATCGAATAGAGTTAATTGAAAAAAGATAATCAAATATTGTTTATTCGAAAGAAGGATTATCGAATATAGTTATTCGAAAAAGAGATTATCGAATATAGTTTATTCGAAAGAGAGATTTTCAAATAGTAGTTATTCGAAAAGAGTTATCGAATATTAGTTATTCGAAGGAGTTATCGAATATTTGTTATTTGAGAAGAGTTGTCGAATATTAGTTATTCGAAGGAGTTATCAAATATTCGTTATTCGAAGGAGTTATCGAATATTAGTTATTCGAAGGAGTTATCGAATATTTGTTATTCGAAAAGAGTTATCGAATATTTGTTATTAGAAAGAGTTATCGAATGTTAGTTTATTTGGATAGAGTTAAAAGGAGTTATCGAATATTTGTTATTCGAAAAGAGTTATCGAATATTTGTTATTAGAAAGAGTTATCAAATGTTATTTTATTCGAATAGAGTTAAAAGGAGTAATCGAATATTTGTTATTCGAAGGAGATATCGAATATAGTTTATTCGAAAGGAGTTATCAAATATAGTTTATTCGAATAGAGAAAGGAGTAAATCGAATATAGTTTATTCGAAAGAGGTTAATCAAATATAGTTTATTCGAAAGGAGTAAATTGATAGGAGTTAACTGATAAGAGTTAATCCATTAGGGTTAATCAAATAAAGTTAAGCAAATAGAGTTAATAAAATAGAGTTAATCAAATAGAGCTAACTGATAAGAGTAAATCGATTAGAATTAATCGAATAGTGTTAATTGAATAGAGTTAATCGAATATGGCTATTCGAAGAGTGATTATCGAATATAGTTTATTTGAAGGAAAGAGTTATCGAATAAAGTTTATTTGAGAGAGAGTTATACATTGAAATTTGATTATATCGAATGTTGGAAAGTACTATTTACTTTCCGGTTTTTAAATCAAGATTTGTTTATCTAATAAATCGGTTATTTATTTATTTATTTAAATTAAGGAATAAAAGTGATACTTAAGTTAATATAGTTCAGAAGCATGGGATTATAACATTAATGTTATTATCAAATGATTTCTGTAAAAGAGGTGGATTCGTAAATAGAAATCCGAGAGTTACGTTAGGAAGTTGGTTAAAGATTTAAAAGATAAACTTTGATTATTTCGAAGTTAAAACGTTGTTCAATTAAGGTCTGAGAGGTAATTATACCCCAACTTGATTGACTTCCTTCTTGTCTAAGGAATGGTAAGGTTTGATAGTGAAGGTTGGTTAAGTGAATATAGTTAATGAAGGTAATGGTTTGAATTGGCATAACAATGTTTTATTTAAACATCTGTTTAAATCCAAGGAATGAGTTTTGGAAACGTTTTCCAAATATAATCAAATATATTTTCTAATCATATAAAATGAAATGTTAGATGGTAAAGAATACTGGAATGACAGTGATACGCGGAAAGGAGATGGAAATGTTTTCCAATGACTAATAGTGTATATTTTCTAAATTTAGAAAATAAGAATTTCTGTATATATACGGAAACAGGAAATGGAGAATGAATAAATTAATGATAAATTAATTTAAGAGATAAATGATGAATGATGATTGATCGATATAATTTCCATCTGGAAATAATATCGTTGTTTGCATACGTGTTTTTCTTTGATAGTTAACTCACCGACTATTGAAGTTTTTGACTATTTTTCCGTCGTCAAAACGGAGAGACCAGGATCAGACTCATTATCTGAAAACCACTCCGTATGGGCGTCAGCGTCTCGAATCAAATAGATCGAAGATAAATTGAAGACGGAGTTATGAAAGATCTATCCTGTTTACAGAATAGTGCCTTCGGTTTGTCCAGTCCCAGGACAACTTATATGGAAGAATGTTTGACAGAGTATATTTGGTGGATCACGTGAGTTGATCGTTTCAAACGTATTTACGTTGGTGGCGGAGGAATTCGTTTCTCTTAGCTTATACCCATGGTATTTTTGTGGAAATCAATTTGTGGTTTGACGAGTATGACGATCTGGCATTCAAAGTAAATGAATGAGAAATCTGTTGGAAGATACGTTATGACCTCCAGCCTCAACAATTGGGAAATGACAGAAATCGGGCAGGCAACATGGCTAAGTGGTTCGCAACCAAGTAGGGTATATTGTCACCATCTAGAGAATATTCATATTTGTTACTTCTTTCAATTCTGTATCTCCCGGGAATGGTTATGTTGGTTTACCAACTGTAAGGTGACAATATATTCTATACACTCAAGCGAGATGAGTGGTCAGTCATGTGTGGCTGAGTTGCAAGATTTTCTTGTTGAACTCCAGTGTATCGCTTCTAGAGTACACTGAGCAAAAGGTGGATCCATACCTTCTCATAATTGGAATCCATTCCCCAAATAAGAGCCTGCGGTTTTGATTGTATATTATATATGTAGAACGTTAGATGCAAGTGTTTCTACTAGAATGATATTACTTGTGTTAAACATTATTATAATATCAGAATAATATTGTCTTACAAATGATTTGGGTTATCGTAAGGTAAAAACCATCCGTGTTTATATGTGGATCGGTCTTACGATTATTCTTTCTTTTGAAAGGATTTTTAAAGTTAAACACATGATATGCGTTTACTTACACCAGTCACATGACTGACCCGGAGTTTATTTTTTTTATTTTCCCTAAACTCTTGGGTGCCCAATTTTGTACGGGCGGTCAAGTAGTCGGAATTTACAGATATATTTGGAGAGCTGGGGTAGGAGGCTTCATAATTATATAGCTATGGTTATTTTCCGTTGTGTCGTAAGTACTGTACTTTGGAAATGATATGTATATTCAAATATAGACTTATATTTCAAAGTTATGTTATATATTATATGTTATTCGTTCCACTGTGTGGTTCGTGTTACTCTGATGTTGTGTTGTTGTTCTTCTTCTATTCTAAGTTTCTATCTTATCTATTCTCACCCTCTAATTTCTTTTATTAACTACTGGTATTTTCGATCCTTGGATGTTCGATATGTGTTGTATATCGGATAACCAAGATCGACTTTTTCCGGGACATTACAGTTGGTATCAGAGCTTAAGGTTAAGTAATTACCTTGGCTCCGTGGCGTGACTCGGTAGAGATGGGGTTAGCAATACCCTAGATTGAGTTGAGTGTATATATATGAGTGAACGTATATGTTATTGTTATAAAAATCGTTTTATATTGTGAAGATTTGTTGATTGAGTCGTTTATGGGTTCTGGTCGATCAGTTTGATCCACTGTATCGGTAGAAGTTTATAAACACTCGAATACGATGAACCAACGCTGTATGTTTTGAAAAGACGGTAAATGATATAATTTTACCGAAAATATTTTTTTGATATAAACAGAGATTTATATTGATATTATTATTGAATGTGTTAGTTGTAATTATAATCGAATAAGATTATAATTGGAATGGTTATGAAATTAGCCAATCGGAATTCATATAAGCATAATATATAAAATAAGATGAATTAAATCTGAATTTAAATCAGAATTGAAATTACAACCCTGAAAAGATAGAGATGTGTTGTAAATGGATTGGGATTAAATATAAGAGAATTTTAAAATCCTGGGAGATTTTAAATTGTTTTACAAGCATTTAAAATGATATTTTGAAATGGATTTCAAAATGAAAGTGTTTAGAAATGGTTTTGAAAGTGATATAGTATTGAACTCACTTCGATCGCTGGAAATTAAATTCTGATGATGACTGCTGCATCATCAGTGTTCATTCTCAAGTTGCTGAGTGGCAGATTACTGCCAAAGGTATTGTTTTTGGGAATGTTTTGCAAAAACAAGTGGTTTGAATTTCAAAAAGGATTGTTGATTTTTGAGAAAAGCAAAGCTGTTTAAAATTTCCTGGGAAAGATTGTTTGAGTTAAAACCAAACTAAATTGAAATTGGGAAAGAATATTGGAATTAAAATAAAGCCAGTTAAGAGGTAACTGAAATTGAATTAGAATGTTATCGAGAAAATTGGATTTGTGATATAAGAAGTTGAAACTGAATTGGTTAGTAAATTAAGATTTGGAATCGAGAATGAAACTTGAATTTGGCTTGGATAAGCGAATGATTGTGTTGAGGAAGAACTGATTGGAGTTTGATTGGGATGACATTGGTATATGCTGAATTAACAGCAGATGGAAACAATATAATGATGAAACGACCCGGGGAATTGAGCAACTTTGGTTATCGACATAAACTTAATGACGACTAACCAAACATCACAAAAACCCGGATAGTCCAAGAAAGAAATTAGAGGGTGAGGATAGATAAGATAGAACTAATAGAATAGAAGAAGAAGAAGAAGACAACAACATCAGAGTAACACGAATCTCACAGCGGAACGAATAAAATATAATATACAATATAACTTGAAATCAAAACCAGTATATGTATACGATACCATTATCAGAGTACAATACTTACATCACAACGGAATAAACAATAGCTACATAAATCCTGAAGCCTCCTTCTCCAAGCTCTCCAAGTATATCTGTAAAATCCTGACTACTTGACTACCGTACAAATTTGGGCACCTAAGAGTTTAGGGAAACAAAACAAAATAAACTCTGGGTCAGTCATGGGACTGGTGTGAGTAAACTCAAATCATTTGGTTTAACTTTTCAAAATCCTTTTCAAAAGAAAAGATAATCGTAAGAGCAATCCACACATAAACACGGACGGTTTTTACCTTACGATAACCCAAAACACTTTTGAAAATCATATATTATCTGATATTATAATAATGTCTAATCACAAGTAATTAACAATCTATTAGAACGCTTGCATCTCACGCTCTACATATATAGCATATAATCAAAAACCGCGGGCGCTTATTGGAGATTGGATTCCAACTTGACAAGGTATGGGACCACCTTCCGAACGTGTATCTCTAGAGGCGAATACACTGGGTTCAACAAGAACATCTTGCAACCCGACCCACACATGACCGACCACTCATTTCGCTTGAGTGTATCGAATGTATATTACCAACGGTTGGGATCAGCAACCGTCTCCCGATAAGGGACAGCATCGATAGATTTAAGAACAAAAGGAATTTCTCTAGATAGGTGATCATACATCCTAATGGGTGCGACCCACATAGCCATGTTGCCTGCCCGATTTTTTTTCATTTCCCGGTTGATGAGGCTTGAGGTCATAACGTATCTTTTGACAGATCCCACCTCCATTACTTTGAATGCCACATCGTCATACCCGCCAAATCACAAATTGATTTCACCAAAAATACCACGGGTATACAGCTAAGAGAAACGAATTCCTCCGCCACCAAACGTAAGTACGTTTGAAGAGATCAACTTACGTAATTTATTGGATATACTCTGTCAGACACTCGTCCATTTGCGTTTGTCCTGGGACTGGACAAACCGAAGGCACTATTCTGTAAACAGGATAGCCCTTGCATAACTCCGTCTTCAATATATTCAGCATACTTGATTCGCAACGCTTATGTAAATACGGAGTGGTTCTCTGGATAATAATCCAACCGGTCTCTCCATATTAACAACGTTAAAATGGTCCAAACTTTGATAGTCAGTGATCTAACTATCAAATGAAAACATGTCGGTGTGCAAACAACGATATTATTTCCAATGGAAATTCTATCGAGCAATCATTATCATCATTCATTCGTTCATTTCCTTATTCCTGTTATTTAATGTTTCTTATTCACTATATTTAGAAAATATATATATCATTATCATTGGAAAACATTTCCATCTCTTGTTTCTATATTCAGATAACAATTATGCTTCTCATTTGGAAAAAACATTTCCACATCTCTTTCATTTGATTAAACAGATGTTTGAATAAACATCACTATGCCAAATCTCTTTCATTTGGTTTCCACTTAACCACTTTTCACCATCGAATCTTAACTATTTCTTAGTTAAAAACGAAGTCAATCAAGTTGGGGTATAATTACCTCTCAGACCTTAACTGAACGACATTTCTAACTTCGAAATAGACAAAGTTCATCTCTCTAAATCTTTAACACTTCCTTAAGACATTCTCGGATTCTATTTACAAATCCGCTTCTCGTACGGAAAACACTTGATTATAACAATGGTGTTATAATCCCCTGCATCCGAAATATAATAACTTTAATATGACCTTTACATCCTATCTCAATTAAATACATGGATAACTAATTATTAACACCTATTTGGTTAACTCTAATCTACGACTCTTATTCTATTAACTCTTACTGGATTAATTCTTATTTGGATAACTCAGTTTGATTAACTCATTTTGACCAACTTGATTAATCGGCTCAACTTGACTACTTAACTTAATTAACTCGACTTATTTAACTCAACTTGACAAACTCGACTTAATTACTTCTATTAATTAACTAATATTTGATTTAACACCATTCACTCGACTCTAGATCGCAGCGATCACAATGGTTACGCCTGATTCCCTCAGGAAACATCCGACCACATTAGGCTATCTGCAGCCCTGCGAATTTCGCTAGCAGTCGTGCTAACTGGTAACTTATCTTAAATAACTACTGTTTTAAATTTCTAGTTCGATTTGACTCTAATCGATTAACCCTAACTGAGTAACTCTACCTAAATAACTCTACTGAATAACTCTACTGAATAACTCTACTGTATAACTCTAACTAACTAACTCTAAATGTTTACTCCAACGGTTTAACCCTATGGTTTAACCCTAACGGTTTAACTCTAACAGTTCAACTCTAACGGTTGATCTCAATTAATTTGTTCTATTGGATTAACTCACTTGGATCAACCCATTTCGAATAACTAATATTCAATAAACTTCCTTTCGAATAAACTGATATTCGATAACTTTACTTCGAATAACTCTTATTCGATAAATTCTCCTTCGTCCTTATTCAGTTTCAAACATCGATGTGGAAATCGATTTTTACTTATCTATATAAGTCTTGACTTATATACTCTATTTATCCAAAGATAAATAACTAAATTAATTTATAAAACTTTATTTATAAATTAACCTTCTCACTCTATCTGTTTAACAGATCTCTCTTAAATTCTCACTTTGAATTCATATTCTGTTTACCCGTGTGCGAAGCACGGGCCTAAATTCTTCCTAGTGTAAAATTCTCCTTTTATACCCTTCTTATCCATTTTCAAGTATTCCAATATTCTATTTATTTTCTAAATAAATAATTCCTTTTATAACTCAGTTTATTTCTCTAGATAAATATTTCCTTTTAATCTATTTGTAAATGTTTTTACAAATATTTTCTTTCTAATTCCATTTGTAAAAGTTTTACAAATGTTTTCCTTTTTATCTCTATTTGCAATGGTTTTACAAATATTTTCTTTTCTATTTTATTTGTAAATGTTTTACAAACAATTTCCCTTCTCTATTTGTTTTACAAATATTTTTCCTTTATTGCTTTGATTTTATAAATGATTTCTTTTATAAAACTCCTTTTTCCTTTCATATATAAAATCCGCTGATTTTATATAAATAATCTATTTTCAAATATATTTTGAAAATCTCCCTTTTCCACTTTCTCGTATCACTTATGGTGTAAAAATATCAAATCAAAATGATCGGTCATCATCCAAACACACAGCATCAACAACAGATGATATAACACTTCATATATCAGAATATATGAAAATTGTAAAATAAATGTTGAGGAACCCAGTTGGGTCCCTCCGACCTGTTTCCCTGCATCCACAGATGTCAGTCAACATAAATAACATGAGTATAAAATATTCTGATAAACAGAATCAATATTTCGATACGATTTATATATATCGTTATCGAAATATTCAATCAACTGACTAGCAGTTCAACCAAACAGCCCACACACAGCAAATCAGCCAATATTTAGCGGTTCTAAAAAAAAAACTTTATAAAAATATAAAGGGTTCAGAGTTAGTGAGATTACTCACATTGGTTCGGTGATCGTTAAATAACGATATGCGTTCATTTGACTGCGACGGACAATTTATTTCGCCATAAATTGTAACTGGCTCCGTTTCACGCGCGGTCAGTCTCATTGTGAAGCTCTCGACCATACGGTCCCAATGCAGCTTACGGTTCGTGATTCTGATATTGTATGATCAAGTAATTGCGTTGTAAAGTTAATACATTATTAAATAAATTAAAACACTTGAATTAAAAACTAGTTGGGCCTCACCCCTTATATCCGGCCCAATACCCACGGTGAATGTAACACCCCGAGAATTCTATAACTGTGAAATTCATGAATTAAAGTATAATCAAATTCAAATCAAAGAACTAAGGGAAACGGGATACGCCATTGCGTTCGTCTCGGAAAAATACGCGAAATAGAGTCCGAGTTTTCGAAAAACGGAGTCCGTATGAAGAAGATATGGCCTTCGGAAGTTTTGAATTAAATTTAAAATTCAAACAGAATAAAGTAATTAAAAATCGGGCCCAGTGGGCCAGGGGAGATAAACACCCGCCTAGGCCACCCAGGTCGACTGGGCTGTCGACCTGGGCTACCCATGTCGACAGGGCTGTCGACAGCCCTGTCGACAGGGGTGTCGACCTGGTCGAGCCCAGTCAACCTAGCTGGCCAGGTCTGTGTTTGGTCGAATTTCTGTGGTCTGCTTTGTCATTAGGGCTAGGTGGCGGGTTCTAATTGGTCTCTCTATCTAATGAATGGCTATGATCAATCCAAGCAACATCAAGGGTCCTAATCAATTCCTAACCTCTATATAAACAACCCTAGACTAAACCCTAATCTATTCATTCAAATTAAGAACATAGCCGCCATGTTGCTGAGGAACGACTAAGAATAGCCGCCAACTAGAGAGGGAATTAGGAAGAAAGTTCTAAAGCCTAAAGCAATTCAAGTAACCTAAAGCCAATCAATTCAACAAAGGAATCATATCTCTTAATTTGAGAATTCGCCGCAACCATTGTAAGTAGAGTATTACTTTGGTATGAATAAACAATTGTATTGATTTGTATGCTTGAATTGGGATAATAAAGTAGTTCATATTTGTGCAAAATTATGTTATTCATTATAAAGAACTACATGCGGTAGTTCTATGCAAATATACGTTTGGAATATTGCGCAAATTATGTAATCTATGTTGAAGCTACATGTATGTAGTTGAGTGAAATTCATGCAAGTTTGGGGCTTTGTTATTATGTCGTCATGATGTATATTTTGTGCATAAATCATTTTGCAAGTAATTGAAACAAGTTTGGTTGTTATAGTTCATATGAAACTATGTTGGAATTTTGACACCATAATCCATGTATTAAGTCATGCTTTTGCAAACTTATGAATATGGCTAGGCTATGAATGATATTTGGCATAATTGAAATCTATGATTAAGTCTATCTTGTTTAAAAGAATTATATGATGACATATGTGAGACATGGCTAGGTTAGACTCAAAAATCCCTTTTTGCAAGTTTAAAGCAAACACCATGATTAGGAATATTTATGCCATGCTTATGTTTGACATTATGCCATGTTTATGCTAGAAGTATTTATGCCATGCTTATGTTTGACATTATGCCATGTTTATGCTAGAAGTATTTATGCCATGCTTATGTTTGACATTATGCCAAAATAAAAATATAGGTTCATGTTGTAATTAAACCTATGCAAGTTCACATGCTTTGATTCATGTCACCTATGTTACCACTATGCAAGTACACCAATTTCTATTTTGTATTTCCAACGTCGTATTGCAAGTTCATGCGCTCACCTTCCCCTCTTTGTGTATACGCCATAAGCCTCCCCTTTTCGCATGGCTAAATTGGGCTTTAAAAGGCTAAGCCCAATATATATATAAACGGACGTGTAAAACGGGGGAAAATAACGTTGGGTTAAAAATTAATTAATGAATGAAAATATAAAATAGAAGGGCCCAAAATTCAAGTATGGGTTGGGCCCGTGATTGGTGTAACCTTTACACCATTAACTTAATAATGGGCCGCAAATATTTACATATAAGAAATAAAGAAGAATGACAAGATATGTAAATGTAGAACATACGATGTGTTTAACCCGAGGTTGGATTGAGTTGTGATGTAAACCTGCCCGGAACCGCCCGGCTGTCCAGTAGTCACAACAATACCTATCCAATGTGGGAGGTTAAACATGGAGCCCAGCAAGGACCCGAGGTTAGACTGAGTTGTGGCGTAAGACTGCCCGGAACCAACCGGCAACAGGCAGCCACAACAATACCTGTCTAATGTGAGAGGTCAGGGCCTTAATAAGACAATTAAGGCTGAGTCAGGATTGTTAGGATTAAGTGAACTAAAGACTTAATCAAAATGGAACATGCTAAACTAAACGGACTGGTGGGGTTAGGTTAGGAAACACTTAACCAACTTAGCATGTTGGCTAGAGATAGAAAAACTAGTAACGGGGGGGGGGGGGGGGGGGGGACCCTTTTCAGCAGTAACCCTAAAAGGTGTATCAGGATACCCTGAAACTAGGCAGGGTGGGGCACGATTATTGGGCTGATTGTAAGAGGTCAAAGCGACGGCGGTGGTGTAGCAGTGTAGGTTCTAACGGAGTGCGGGCGTGCACATACTCCGGCGTAGAAAAATAAGGCACTGGACACCAGTAGCATACCTGTGCACTCTAAGGTTGTGTCGGGTTGCCACTATGGGACTTGATACACCCCATGGTGGGACCAGCATAGGTAACTACGACATCGGGGGCCGTAAGACACATGTAACTTTGCGAGTAGGAGCCGATCATCATAGAATGGATCACATCACCCTGATTATGGGGTGCAAATTGGAAACTAGTATATGGGTTCAGAGATCAACATGGGGTACGATAGTATATTCGACCCTAGACAACTTAACCAAGTTCATAGTGCATGCCCACTTCTTGTTTGTACTTATCATACCCAGTTCTTTATTCATAGACAAAATAGTACTAGACTTACTCAGGCTTTATGTCTGACTCTACTTTTCTTTCGTCTTCTTTCTTCCGTTCCCCCCCCCCCCCCCAGGTCCTCAGGGAGGGAACACAGCAGCTTGACCAACCTCAACATCCAGCTTGAAGAAGAGAAATGTATTGCTTGGACTTTCCTGTTTTGAACTATGGCTTTGGACAATCCACTATGGGGCTTTTGCAGTTTATCTATGTTTTATTTATGCTTCTTTAAATAATGTACTCAAGACAGATTATGAAAATGTTATGTTATGTTTTTGGAAAGGATGTTGTTGTAACACGTATTTGACTTTATGAAATAAAGTTTGTTGTTCTTCCGCTGTTTACAAATATGTGTTCTTATATCTGTCTTGTATATCTGTGACTTGTACTTATAAACCTCCACCAAAATTAGGGCATTCCCTTTGAGAGTGACCCTAACGGAGGTGGGGTGTTTCACTTGGTATCAGAGCATAGGTTTACCAGATAAGATAAAAAGTTTTGAAAAATTATTTTCAAAAAGGAAATTTAAAGAAGCATTTTTAAAAGAAAAATATTATTTTATTTTAAAAAGGCAAAGTCCACTCCCCAAAGCCATAGGAACTATCTCTTATCCTTCGTTTTGAATCTATCCTTTTTGTTTCAGCATGTCCCAAGAACTTAACTTGCCTGAAGGGGTGCCAATACCTGGTTGGTTTAGACGGTTCTTAGAAGCAAGGGCCACTCAGCCAGGTCCTACCGTTCCTCCTCCCCCAGCGGAAGGAAACCATCCAGCTGCAGCAGCACCTTTTCCTCCACCTCCTCCTCGGGGAAACACGTTTGCTAAGATATGTAAAGATTTTAAAGCTATGGGAGGAAGGGATTTCCATGGAACTGAGTCCTTCGTAGCAGCTAGAAATTGGCTGAAAGAAACGGAGGACCTATTCATCATCTTTGAGGTAGAAGATAGACAAAAAGTACAACTGGCGGTGTGGCTATTGAAGGGTGAGGCTTCCTACTGGTGGGAAGTCACTAATGCTGAAAGACCAGTGGAGACATGGGAGGACTTTAGGGCAAGGTTTGAGACAAAATTTCTCTCAGATGCGGAAAGAAGTTTGCAGTTGGAAAAATTCTTATTTCTTAAGCAAGGGGACAAGACGGTCAGAGAATATGTGAATCAGTTCGATGAGCTGGCTAGGTTTGGGCTTGACCTAGTCAATACCCCGCACAAGAAGGCTCTCCGTTTCGTCAAAGGGTTGAATGAGCCATTACACAGTTTGGCCATGACCCATATACCCATGGGAGCCACGTATGAAAGATTGGTGCAAATGGCATTGCTGAATGAAGAGGATAAGGGCAAGAAGAAAGAGGGTTTGCAGCCTAAGAAGACAGACTTTAAGAAGGGCGGGAAAGGCAACAAAGAGAAGAGGAAGTGCAATTTCTGTGGCAAAGTGGGGCACTTAGTAAAGGACTACCGAAAAAGAAGGCCAAGGAGAATGGTGGGTGCTTTTCTTGCGGTGAGACAGGCCACAGGGCTAAGGACTGCCCAAAGAAACGAGGACAGGGGCAGAGGGCTGGATCCACCCCAGGGGCACAGGTTCATGTGCTAGAAGCGCCACCTCTGCAACAGCGAGGTATAAATACTTCTGTAGAAAGTGTAGTTTATCTTTATGATCACCCCGTTCGCACTTTATTTGATTCTGGCGCATCACACTCCTTTATCTCGTCTGCTTTAGTAGAATCTCTGCACCTAAAAACTAGTATGGTAGAGGACCCCTTAATTGTTTCAAACCCAATTGGGGGCCCAGCTCATTTGTCTATGATCTGTTTGGAATTGAAAATTTCTATCCTAAGCGTAGAATTTCAATGTAGTGCCTTTGTTTTGGGCTTTTCGGGTTATGGTTTGATTTTGGGTATGGATTGGCTATCCAGTAATGGGGCCATCCTTGATTGTGAGAAAAGGGTTGTTAGGCTCCTAACCCAGCTCGGTAATACTTTGGAAAATTCTTGTAATCCCTCGTATGCGTTTATGCTTAGTTATCTTGAATCGCTAGATGCCTCTGTTGAAAACTTGCAATCAGTTAGAGTGGTCCGGGAATATCCGGATGCCTTCGACGAGGTGAAGGGCTTGCCTCCGAAGCGGGAAATAGACTTCCACATATATCTTGTAGATAATGCAAAGCCCGTTGCGTTGCCCGTTAGACATATGGCTCCACGAGAAAGGAAAGAGCTCAGTAAACAGATTAAAGAGCTTCTAGAAAAGGGGTTCATTAGGAGGAGCATTTCAGAATGGGGCGCTCCGGTGGTGTTCGCTACAAAGGCGGATGGTTCACTCCGTCTATGTGTTGACTATAGGGATCTCAACAAGCTAACGAAAAAGAATAGGCACCCTCTCCCTAGAATTGACGATTTGTTTGACCAGCTTGTAAGAGCGTCTGTTTTCTCCCAACTCGATTTAGCAACCGGTTTTCATCAACTAAGGGTGGCTGAAGATAGCATCGATAAAACGGCGTTCAGAACCCCAGACGGTTTCTTTGAATGGCTTGTCATGCCTTTCGGCTTGACAAATGCACCTGCTTACTTCGTGGACCTGATGAGTAGGGTATTTAGAGATTTCCTCAACAAATTCGTAGTGGTCTTCGTAGATGATATCCTTATCTTCTCAAAGAGTGAAGAGTAACATGCTCAACACTTAAGGGCAATCATGGAAACTTTGCGAGTCCATCAACTAAAAGCCAAATTCTCCAAATGCCACTTTTGGAGAGAAGAGGTGAGGTTCCTTGGGCACATAGTATCCAAACAAGGGTTAGCGGTGGACCCTGCGAAGGTAGTGGCGGTACAGGATTGGAAGACACCAAGGAATGCAACTGAGGTCCGAAGCTTTCTAGGACTAGCAGGTTTCTATCGAAAATTTATAAGGGATTTTGCGAAAATCTCAGCTCCGCTCACGAAATTGACCAAGAAGAATCTAGTGTTCAATTGGGACTTGGATTGCGAATTTGCTTTCCAACGATTGAAAAGGGCTCTTACAACAGCCCCAGTTTTGACGCTGCCAGATGGGAGCAAGATGTTCACTGTTTATACGGATGCATGTGGGACAGGGCTAGGCGCCGTCTTAATGCAAGAAGGAAGGGTAGTAGCTTATGGCGGGAGGCAGTTGAAAGTGCATGAAAAGAACTACCCAACCCACGATCTTGAGTTAGCCGCCATCGTCTTTGCACTCAAGTCTTGGCGACACTATCTCCTAGGTGAGAAGTTCGAACTTTACACTGACCATAAATCGTTGAAATATCTTTTCTCGCAGAAAGATCTTAACTTGAGGCAACAAAGATGGATGGAGTTTCTTGCCTCGTACGATTTCGAAATCTCCTACACTCCGGGCAAAGGCAACGTAGTGGCAGACGCGTTGAGCCGAAAGAAATTGACCCTAAGCCCGTTGTTTGTTGAAAGACAAAGCCTAGAGTTTATAGCCAGCTTCGACTTTAGGCCTTCCTCCGATTTCGTACCAGGCTTGCTAGCATCTCTCGAAGTGCGCCCAACTTCAGTGGATTCAGTAGGGACAGCACAACGTGAAGACCCGCAGCTTGTGGAAATAATTGATAGGCTAATTAGGGGTGAGACTTCAAGTCACCTCAACAGATACTCCATTGACGATAAAGGTTTACTAAGGCGAGATGGAAGACTATGCGTCCCACAGACAAAAGATTTAGTAAGGAAGGTTCTCGAGGAAGCGCATCATTCCAAGATGACGATACACCCAGGCGGAGATAAAATGTACAAAGACATAAAGAGGACTTTCTTCTGGAACGGCATGAAAAAGGACGTGGTAGATTTCGTTTCTAAGTGTATGGTGTGCCAACAGGTTAAGGCGGAACAGAAAAAGCCTGGCGGACTGCTACATCCTCTGGAGGTCCCGCAGTGGAAGTGGGATAGCATCTCAATGGACTTCATTGATGGGTTGCCTAGGTCTAGGAGAGGCAACACTAGCATTTGGGTAATAGTGGATAGGCTTACTAAAAGCGCCCACTTTTTACCTATCAAAAGTAAAAGAACTGCCTCATCCCTAGCATCACTTTACCTCAAGGAAATCGTTCGACTCCATGGAATACCGTCTAGCATTGTTAGTGACCGAGACCCCATCTTCACCAGTGAGTTTTGGCGGAGTCTGCAAGAAGCAGTAGGAACGCAGTTATGCTTGAGCACAGCCTATCATCCCCAAACCGACGGCCAAACAGAGAGAGTGAACAGAGTTTTGGAAGACCTTTTAAGGCTATGCGTCCTTGACTTCGGAGGGACATGGGAAGACCACCTTCCTTTGGTAGAATTCGCCTACAACAACAGCTATCAAGCAACCATCGGAATGGCGCCCTTCGAAGCTTTATATGGAAGACCGTGCCGATCGCCCACTTGTTGGTGGGAGTCTACGGATAAGCTCATACTTGGACCAGACATGATCCGAGAGACTTCAGAGAAAGTGGACTTAATACGAAGAAGGATGAAGACGGCCCAAGACAGACAAAAATCCTATGCTGACAAGAGGAGGACCGACCTTGAATTTGAGGTTGGAGACAGAGTTTTTCTCAAGGTATCACCGCTAAGAAACGTTGTTCGTTTTGGAACCACAGGAAAGCTAGCGCCAAGATTCGTAGGGCCATTCCCTATTATCGAGAAGATTGGGAAAATGGCCTATAGATTAGAGCTACCCGAGAAGTTGGCTGGAGTCCACAACATTTTTCACGTTTCACATCTCCGAAAATGTCTGCATGAGTCAGCTGAAGTGGTAGAGCCAAATATCCTCGAAGAGGCCGAAGTGGAACGCGAAGCGACCATAAGAAAAGTTCCAACCCGCATCTTAGGAACAGAAGTGAAGAAGCTACGCAACCGCGAAGTCAAGCTCGTCAAAGTCCAGTGGAGCGACACCGAGGGAGACGCGACTTGGGAAACTGAAGCTAGAATCCGCACAGCCTACCCTTTTCTGTTCGAGGGTACATCCTTGATCTTTCTTTTTCCTTAAGTTGCGCTTTTATCTCTTTTTAGGTATATTTCCTCGACCGTATCTTTTAGGTAGAAACCTTTTTGGATGGAAACATGTAATTGAAACATGTTATGTATGAATGGTTGCAAGTGGTTGCAAGTGATTGCTAGTGGTTGCTCGTGGTTGCATATACACACACAATCTAGGTTTTAGATCGGCTCAGTCACTTCATATTGCATATGCATATATGTTTGCATTCGTATATGGTTGAACTTTAATGTGTTGTCATGTGGATGCTGCATTTGTATTGAATGATTGTGCACTCATGTAGAATCATGAATAGGAAAATTTGCATACATAATGGATTCATGGCACTTACATAATTCGCATTAAGGAGGTCAACTGAATCAGTAGACCGCCTGATTTTGCATTAGATAAGTACATGTACACACACACTTTGCATATGATCATGAAGCATTAGAAGTCTTTTAAGGACAATGGATGCTCGTGTTTGATGGATGAGTAGATGGATGATTGGATGTTAGGATATACATTCCTCCTAACTTGAAGATTTCGGGGACGAAATCCTTTTAAGTGGGGGAGAATGTAACACCCCGAGAATTCTATAACTGTGAAATTCATGAATTAAAGTATAATCAAATTCAAATCAAAGAACTAAGGGAAACGGGATACGCCATTGCGTTCGTCTCGGAAAAATACGCGAAATAGAGTCCGAGTTTTCGAAAAACGGAGTCCGTATGAAGAAGATATGGCCTTCGGAAGTTTTGAATTAAATTTAAAATTCAAACAGAATAAAGTAATTAAAAATCGGGCCTAGTGGGCCAGGGGAGATAAACACCCGCCTAGGCCACCCAGGTCGACTGGGCTGTCGACCTGGGCTACCCATGTCGACAGGGCTGTCGACAGCCCTGTCGACAGGGGTGTCGACCTGGTCGAGCCCAGTCAACCTGGCTGGCCAGGTCTGTGTTTGGTCGAATTTCTGTGGTCTGCTTTGTCATTAGGGCTAGGTGGCGGGTTCTAATTGGTCTCTCTATCTAATGAATGGCTATGATCAATCCAAGCAACATCAAGGGTCCTAATCAATTCCTAACCTCTATATAAACAACCCTAGACTAAACCCTAATATATTCATTCAAATTAAGAACATAGCCGCCATGTTGCTGAGGAACGACTAAGAATAGCCGCCAACTAGAGAGGGAATTAGGAAGAAAGTTCTAAAGCCTAAAGCAATTCAAGTAACCTAAAGCCAATCAATTCAACAAAGGAATCATATCTCTTAATTTGAGAATTCGCCGCAACCATTGTAAGTAGAGTATTACTTTGGTATGAATAAACAATTGTATTGATTTGTATGCTTGAATTGGGATAATAAAGTAGTTCATATTTGTGCAAAATTATGTTATTCATTATAAAGAACTACATGCGGTAGTTCTATGCAAATATACGTTTGGAATATTGCGCAAATTATGTAATCTATGTTGAAGCTACATGTATGTAGTTGAGTGAAATTCATGCAAGTTTGGGGCTTTGTTATTATGTCGTCATGATGTATATTTTGTGCATAAATCATTTTGCAAGTAATTGAAACAAGTTTGGTTGTTATAGTTCATATGAAACTATGTTGGAATTTTGACACCATAATCCATGTATTAAGTCATGCTTTTGCAAACTTATGAATATGGCTAGGCTATGAATGATATTTGGCATAATTGAAATCTATGATTAAGTCTATCTTGTTTAAAAGAATTATATGATGACATATGTGAGACATGGCTAGGTTAGACTCAAAAATCCCTTTTTGCAAGTTTAAAGCAAACACCATGATTAGGAATATTTATGCCATGCTTATGTTTGACATTATGCCATGTTTATGCTAGAAGTATTTATGCCATGCTTATGTTTGACATTATGCCATGTTTATGCTAGAAGTATTTATGCCATGCTTATGTTTGACATTATGCCTAAATAAAAATATAGGTTCATGTTGTAGTTAAACCTATGCAAGTTCACATGCTTTGATTCATGTCACCTATGTTACCACTATGCAAGTACACCAATTTCTATTTTGTATTTCCAACGTCGTATTGCAAGTTCATGCGCTCACCTTCCACTCTTTGTGTATACGCCATAAGCCTCCCCTTTTCGCATGGCTAAATTGGGCTTTAAAAGGCTAAGCCCAATATATATATAAACGGACGTGTAAAACGGGGGAAAATAACGTTGGGTTAAAAATTAATTAATGAATGAAAATATAAAATAGAAGGGCCCAAAATTCAAGTATGGGTTGGGCCCGTGATTGGTGTAACCTTTACACCATTAACTTAATAATGGGCCGCAAATATTTACATATAAGAAATAAAGAAGAATGACAAGATATGTAAATGTAGAACATACGATGTGTTTAACCCGAGGTTGGATTGAGTTGTGATGTAAACCTGCCCGGAACCGCCCGGCTGTCCAGTAGTCACAACAATACCTATCCAATGTGGGAGGTTAAACATGGAGCCCAGCAAGGACCCGAGGTTAGACTGAGTTGTGGCGTAAGACTGCCCGGAACCAACCGGCAACAGGCAGCCACAACAATACCTGTCTAATGTGAGAGGTCAGGGCCTTAATAAGACAATTAAGGCTGAGTCAGGATTGTTAGGATTAAGTGAACTAAAGACTTAATCAAATGGAACATGCTAAACTAAACGGACTGGTGGGGTTAGGTTAGGAAACACTTAACCAACTTAGCATGTTGGCTAGAGATAGAAAACCTAGTAACGGGGGGGGGGGGGGGGGGGGACCCTTTTCAGCAGTAACCCTAAAAGGTGTATCAGGATACCCTGAAACTAGGCAGGGTGGGGCACGATTACTGGGCTGATTGTAAGAGGTCAAAGCGACGGCGGTGGTGTAGCAGTGTAGGTTCTAACGGAGTGCGGGCGTGCACACACTCCGGCGCAGAAAAATAAGGCACTGGACACCAGTAGCATACCTGTGCACTCTAAGGTTGTGTCGGGTTGCCACTATGGGACTTGATACACCCCATGGTGGGACCAGCATAGGTAACTACGACATCGGGGGCCGTAAGACACATGTAACTTTGCGAGTAGGAGCCGATCATCATAGAATGGATCACATCACCCTGATTATGGGGTGCAAATTGGAAACTAGTATATGGGTTCAGAGATCAACATGGGGTACGATAGTATATTCGACCCTAGACAACTTAACCAAGTTCATAGTGCATGCCCACTTCTTGTTTGTACTTATCATACCCAGTTCTTTATTCATAGACAAAATAGTACTAGACTTACTCAGGCTTTATGTCTGACTCTACTTTTCTTTCGTCTTCTTTCTTCCGTTCCCCCCCCCCCCCCAGGTCCTCAGGGAGGGAACACAGCAGCTTGACCAACCTCAACATCCAGCTTGAAGAAGAGAAATGTATTGCTTGGACTTTCCTGTTTTGAACTATGGCTTTGGACAATCCACTATGGGGCTTTTGCAGTTTATCTATGTTTTATTTATGCTTCTTTAAATAATGTACTCAAGACAGATTATGAAAGTGTTATGTTATGTTTTTGGAAAGGATGTTGTTGTAACACGTATTTGACTTTATGAAATAAAGTTTGTTGTTCTTCCGCTGTTTACAAATATGTGTTCTTATATCTGTCTTGTATATCTGTGACTTGTACTTATAAACCTCCACCAAAATTAGGGCATTCCCTTTGAGAGTGACCCTAACGGAGGTGGGGTGTTTCAGTGAAAACTCAACCCGCCTACCCCCATTTCTTCCTCAACACGATCCTCGTCCTTCAACTCCAGTATTCCCAACCCATGGCCGATGGATCCTCCGCCATTCTTCCTCCATTCACTCCACTTAATTCAAACTAAAATACCCATTTTACTCCTCGTTCGATTCTCCTTCTACCCCTTCTAGACTTGCGACACTCGATCGCCACTATCAATTTTCCATCGTCGGCCGTACAGTGACCCTGCGTCATCTAACACCACCGAACCACCCCAGAAATTGCCTCGAGCTACCGCTCGACCTTGTGAACCCCACTATCAACTCGAAAATCCCATCGATCCCTAAATTAACCCAAAATCCCGAACCCTAATTCCCACTGGAAAACGCAAGTACCCCAATACCGACGTCGGACCCAGTAATATATACATCAAATTGAAAAGAAAGAAGTCCAGACTCGATACATATATAGTTTGGAATTTGTAAAGTTTTATTTGAATTGATCTTGATTTTTGAAAGAGGAGTTTTTCATGTTTTCTTTTTCACTGGTGGCGGCGAAGACGCATTGACCAGAAGTGAATAAATTTTAGGGTTTGAGAGAATTGAGGGTATTATATAGTATAGGTATATTATTTTTTTATTCGTTTATTTTATTTATTTAATTCAATCGCTACTTGAATTTACTGTTTAAAAATCCCCGTGCTCGCATACGATACCCAAAAATCACGAAACTGGACATGCACTTTCAGCTCGACATTACGGACCCAACGAAACTTGTTTCGTCGAATTCCGACTCCGTTTGCTCACACAACGTATTTTTAACGGTAAAAAATTGACTGCTTTTCACTCTAAAAATCCGTACGGCCACATACTGACTCTAAAAATCACGAAAATTGACATCTAACAACAATTTGATATTACGGATCCAACAAAATTAGTTTCGTCGAAAACAGAGGTCGTACGAAAAACTGGCTATTTTTAAAGCCCAAAATAGCCCCTTTAAATATATAAATATATTTAAAAACAATTAAATTTAATATTTAAAAATAAATATTATCGTATATATTCACATATGATGTACCACAGCTCTAAAATAATCATATTAGAGTTTATAACCCGATATTCAAATTTCTGGATAAATATATATTCAAATTATATAGAAAAATCCATTTATAACGTAAATAAAGCGTTGCGAAATATAAAGGAATTTCACAGCGACTTTTCTAAAATTTGATTTGGACATAACACAAAATTTACACGACGAAATCCCAATTTTTCCCTTCCACTAGAAAAATATACTCCACCAGCTCCACACGTTTCTTGTTTCACTGAAATCCGGCTTAAAACAGCTTCTGTATACTCGTTTAAAGTCTGAATCGCCAAATTACGAACTGTAGCGCCATTTCGAGCTCGATTATAATTATAATATAAATTATTCGTTCAAATGGCGTTTATAAATATATTCGTCAATATAATTCCATATAAACTGATTTATATATATTTTGAATTGCCCAGTTCACATTATATTGTCGATTCACCATTTCTGATAATTTCAGAAATTTAATATATTATTCTATTATTTATTTTAATTAAATATATCCATATAATTTAATTCAACGACCAATTTATGCTCTAAATCACGTTTTAAATAAATAAATAAATTATATTGCTAAAAATGTGGGTCGTTACAAATGATATGCCCGACAAAAAGGTACAAGTTTATATTTCATATTGGGCATGAGATTTTATGAGCCAATGTGGCAAGCCGCTTGGCTTTTTGATTTTCTTTTGGGTTGGAGATGCCCCAGAGAGGCAAGTTGTAGTTGTACCGATTGACCAGTACAAAGGAGGTGCTGGCTAAATTTTTCGAAAATTTTAGGTGTTAGAAAATTTTCAGGATTTTTGAAATTTTTCGTTGATAAAAATTAAATAAAATTTTAATTGAAATTAAATTGGTTCAGTTGAAACTGAAGTTATAGAGGTGAAGAAATAATTGTTAGCTTAGTCAATAGGGTTGTTTTCTACCTGACAATTTCGAGGACGAAATTATTTTAAGGGGGGAAGAATGTAATGACCCATATTTTTACGGATAATAATTAATTAATTAAATTATTTAAATAGTGAATCAGAGAATATAAATGGTCGTTGAATTAAATAATATTGAATATTTAATTAATATAAATAATAGAATAATATATTTAATTTCTGAAATAATCAGAAATAGTGAATTGACAATATAATGTGAACTGGACAATTCAAAGTATTTAATTCAACTTAGAATTGAATTAGAATGGCGAACATATTATTTGAACGATAGTTTGAACGTATATTATAATTAAAATCGAGCTCGAAATGGCGCTGCAGTTCGTAATTTGGCGATTCGAACTTCAACTAAATATACAGGGCCCGTTTTAAATCAGATTTCCGTGAAACAAGAAACGTTCGGAGCCGGTGAAGTATATTTTTCTAGTGGAAGAGAAAAATCGAGATTTCATTATGTAGATTTGGATTTATGTCCAAATCAAATTTTAGAAAAGTCGATATGGAATTCCTTTATAATTTATAACGATATATATAAGGAATTTCAATATAAATTTGATTATTGATTCAACCGGGATTTGAGTATCGAGTTGTACATCCCAGTGGAGCTGTATGATATTCTATTGTGAATATATACGATAATATAAATTTATTTATATTTAATTTAATTATTTTTAAATATATTAATATTTAAAAGGGTTTATTTAGAGCTTTAAAAATAGCCAATTTTGAAAACGACCTTCGTTTTCGACGAAACTAATTTTGTTGGATCCGCAATATTAAAATATTGCAAGATTTCAATTTCCATGATTTTTGAAGTCAGTATGTGGCCGTACGGATTTTTAATGTGAAATACAGTCGATAATTTGACCTTTAAAAATACGCTGTGTGAGCAAACGGAGTCGGAATTCAATGAAACCAATTTCGTTGGGACCGTAATATCGACTGTAGCTGCACGCCAATTTTCGTGATTTTTGGGTATCATGTGTGACCAGAGGAATTTTTAAAGAACAAATACAAGTAGGGATACATTAAAAATAGATAAAATAATTGAATATAAAAATAATATTTTCTCTTTATAATATCCTAACACTTCTCTAAACCCTAAACTTTTTCATTCTCAGTCAACAAAGCATTTTTCCGCCGCTCTCCACATATAGAAAACCGATATTCAAAATTCAAAGTTAAACCAAATAAAAATCCATAAATCATCATAGTAGTATTTATGGACTACTAAGGGCTTGTTCTTCATTGCGGTATAGTTTTGTTTGGATCGAATCAGTTTTCAATTCATTGGGATTTCCACGTTACTTCTAGGGTTCATCGATTTGTGAATTTGGGGTTGTAATGGATCGAACTGGTATGGTTTTTGGGTTCGGAGGATGAAACCGAAGTTGACGTGCAACTTTGGAGTGGTTCGATGAAGAATGGTGTCATGCGATTTCTGTGGAAGACCAGAAGTATTGTTCGACGGATTTTCGGGTCGGAGTTCGTGCGGCAAATGGAGGTGATGGCCGTGGAGAGGAAGAGTAGGGGTGAACGCCAGTGGTGGTTGTTTGTCGAAATGGCTGTGTTTATGGCTGTGTTTATGGGTAGAGAGAAGATCGGGAAATGGCTGTGTTTATGGGTTCCTGGAGTTCAAAATCGATCGGGGAAGTTGGTTCAGGGTAAGCATGAGCCGGTTAAAAGTTGTAAGGCCTAATTAGATATTTTAATAGAATTAGGTATTTGTTTTAATATAAATGCTAAGTAAACTTCGGAATTTGATATCTTGAACATACATTATCAGAATTTCGAACAGTCAGATCCGTTGGGATCGTATGGAAGTTGGCTACACCATAGAACTGACTGGGATTGGATTGGAGTTCGTATGAATTTTTGGCGAAATAAATTGTTTGATTCAAATCAAACAAATAGTTTATCGTTCTTTAACGATGAACTGCAAAAGTGAGTAAAACTCACCAACTCTGAACAATTATATTTCTATAATGTATTTTTAGAACTGATAATTATCTGTTGATTACTCTGTGTTAACTGTTTGGTTGAATTGCTTATGTATTGGTTGAAATTATAGATAACGATATATATATAAATCGTTAATCTAATATTGATTTTGTTTAGTAGAATATTTCATATTGAAATGAAATCGATGTTAATTTTATTATTTAAAATCTGTGATGTAGGGAAACAGGTTGGAGGAATCAAACTGGATTCCTCAACATTTATTTCACTGTTTTTCATATATTTAAAATATGATGTGATATATAATATGTTGTTGATTATATGGGTTTAAATGATATCTATCATTGTTATTTGGTATTTTAAATACTGTGAGAAATACTAAGATGAAAAAGGGGATTTTCAAAGTATATTTGAAAATGAGTTATTTATATAAAATCAATGGATTTTATATATAAAAGGAAAAGGATTTTATAAAAGAAAATAATTATAAAATTAAAGGATAAGTTATAAAAGGGAAATATTTGTAAAACAAATATAAAAAGGAAAAATATTGTGAAACAAATAGGAAAAGAAATATTTATTTAGAAAATAAATATATAGAATTAAAAGGAGATATTTGTAAAACATGTACAAATAGAAATAGAAAGAGAAATATTTGTACAAATAAAATAGAAAGAGAAATATTTGTAAAACATTTACAAATAAAACAGAAAGAAAAATATTAGTAACAACATTTACAAACTGAACTAAAAAGGACATATTTATTTAGAAAATAAATAGAGTTATAAAAGGAATTTATTAAAAAATGAAAAGAATGTTATATAAGGAAATATTTGGCAAATGAATAGAATTTTACATAAGGAAAGTTTAGACCCGTGCTTCGCACAGGGGTATAACATGATATGGATTTAAAGCAAGGATTTTAAATAGAATCTGTTTTAACTAATAGATTGAGAAGATTAATTTATAAATGATATTTTATAAAAAATATATTTATCATTGGATAAATGGAATATATAAGTCAGGACTTATATAAGGAAGTAAGAATCGATTTCAAAATCGATGTTTGAAACTAAATATGGACGTAGAGTTAATCAAAGGAGTTAATCAAAATGTGCTAATCAAAAGGAGTTATAAGAGTTAATCAATTAGAGTTAACCAGTTAGAGTTGACCAGTTAGAATTAACCAGTTAGAGTTAATCAAATAGAGTAAATCGATATGAGAGTAGAGTTAATCGATTAGAATTAGAGTTAATCAATTAGAGTAATCGAATAGAGTTAATTGAAGAAAGATAATCGAATATAGTTTATTCGAAAGAAGGATTATCGAATATAGTTATTCGAAAGAGAGATTATCGAATATAGTTTATTCGAAAGAGAGATTTTCGAATTGTAGTTATTCGAAAAGAGTTATCGAATATTAGTTATTCGATGGAGTTATCGAATATTTGTTATTCGAAAAGAGTTATCGAATATTAATTATTCGAAGGAGTTATCGAATATTCGTTATTCGAAGGAGTTATCAAATATTAGTTATTCGAAGGAGTTATCGAATATTTGTTATTCGAAAAGAGTTATCGAATATTTGTTATTAGAAAGAGTTATCGAATGTTAGTTTATTCGAATAGAGTTAAAAGGAGTTATCGAATATTTGTTATTCGAAAAGAGTTATCGAATATTTGTTATTAGAAAGAGTTATCAAATGTTAGTTTATTCGAATAGAGTTAAAAGGAGTTATCAAATATTTGTTATTCGAAGGAGATATCGAATATAGTTTATTCGAAAGGGGTTATCAAATATAGTTTATTCGAATAGAGAAAGGAGTAAATCGAATATAGTTTATTTGAAAGAGGTTAATCAAATATAGTTTATTCGAAAAGAGTAAATTGATAGGAGTTAATTGATAAGAGTTAATCCATTAGAGTTAATCAAATAGAGTTAATCGAATAGAGTTAATAAAATAGAGTTAATCAAATAGAGCTAACTGATAAGAGTAAATCGATTAGAGTTAATCGAATAGTTTTAATTGAATAGAGTTAATCAAATATGGCTATTCGAAGAGTGATTATCGAATATAGTTTATTCGAAGGAAAAAGTTATCGAATAAAGTTTATTCAAGGGAGAGTATTGAAATTCGATTATATCGAATGTTGGAAAGTACTATTTACTTTTCGGTTTTTAAATCAAGATCTTTTTATCTAATAAATCGATTATTTATTTCTTTAAATTAAGGAATAAAAGTTATACTTAAATTAATATAGTTCGGAAGCATGGGATTATAATATTAATGTTATTAACAAATGATTTCTGTAAAAGAGGTGGATTCATAAATAGAAATCCGAGAGTTACATAAGGAAGTAGGTTAAAGATTTAAAAGATAAACTTTGACTATTTCGAAGTTAAAACGTTGTTCAGTTAAGGTCTGAGAGGTAATTATACCCCAACTTGATTGACTTCCTTCTTAACTAAGGAATGACAAGGTTTGATAGTGAAGGTTGGTTAAGTGAATATAGTTAATGAAGGTAATGGTTTGAATTGGCATAGCGATGTTTTATTTAAACATCTGTTTAAATCCAAGGAATGAGTTTTGGAAACGTTTTCCAAATATAATCAGAGATATTTTCTAATCATAGAAAATGAAATGTTAGATGGTAAAGAATACTGGAATGACAGTGATACGTGGAAATGAGATGGATATGTTTTCCAATGATTAATTATGTATATTTTCTAAATTTAGAAAATAAGAATTTCTGTATATATACGGGAACAGGAAATGGAGAATAAATAAATTAATGATAAATTAATTTAAGAGATAAATGATGAATGATGATTGATCGATATAACTTCCATCTGGAAATAATATCGTTGTTTGCACACGTGTTTTTCTTTGATAGTTAACTCACCGACTATCGAAGTTTTTGACTATTTTTCCGTCGTCAATACGGAGAGACCGGGATCAGACTCATTATCTGAAAATCATTCCATATGGGCGTCAGCGTCTCGAATCAAATAGATCGAGGACAAATTGAAGACAGAGTTATGCAAGGGCTATCCTATTTACAGAATAGTACCTTCGGTTTGTCCAGTCCTAGGACAACTTATATGGAAGAATGTTTGATAGAGTATATCTAGTGGATCACGTGAGTTGATCATTTCAAATGTATTTACGTTGGTGGTGGAGGAATTCATTTCTCTTAGATTATACCAGTTGTATTTTTGGGGAAATCAATTTGTGATTTGACGGGTATGACGATGTGGCATTCAAAGTAAATGAATGAGAAATCTGTTGAAAGATACGTTATGACCTCCAGCCTCATCAACTGGGAAATGACAGAAATCGGGCAGGCAACATGGCTAAATGGTTCGCAACCAAGTAGGGTATATTGTCACCATCTAGAGAATATTCATATTTGTTACTTATTTCAATTTTGTATCTCCCGGGAATGGTTAAGTTGGTTTACCAACTGTAAGGTGACAATATATTCGATACACTCAAGTGAAATGAGTGGTCAGTCATGTGTGGCTGAGTTGCAAGATGTTCTTGTTGAACTCCAGTGTATCGCTTCTAGAGTACACTGAGCGGAAGGTGGATCCATACCTTGTCATAGTTGGAATCCATTCCCCAAATAAGAGCCCGCAGTTTTGATTGTATATTATATATGTAGAACGTTAGATGCAAGCGTTTCTACTAGATTGATATTACTTGTGTTAGACATTATTATAATATCAGAATAATATTGTCTTACAAATGATTTGGGTTATCGTAAGGTAAAAACCATCCGTGTTTATGTGTGGATCAGTCTTACAATTATTCTTTCTTTTGAAAGAATTTTTAAAGTTAAATAAATGATATGAGTTTACTCACACCAGTCACATGACTGAACCGGAGTTTATTTTGTTTTATTTTCCCTAAACTCTTGGGTGCCCAATTTTGTATGAACAGTCAAGTAGTCAGGATTTACAGATATATTTGGAGAGCTGGAGCAGGAGGCTTCAGAATTATATAGCTATGGTTATTTTCCTCTTTGTTGTAAGTACTGTACTTTGGAAATGATATGTATATTCAAGTACAGATTTATATTTCAAAGTTATGTTATATATTATATGTTATTCGTTCCACTTTGAGGTTCGTGTTACTCTGATGTTGTGTTGTTGTTCTTCTTCTATTCTAAGTTTCTATCTTATATATTCTCACCCTCTAATTTCTTTCATTAACTACCGGTATTTTCGATCCTTGGATGTTCGATATGTGTTGTATATCGGATAACCAAGATCGACTTTTTCCGGGACGTTACAAAACCCTTCACCTTTGGAATGATCAATCTTCTCTTGTTACGGAACCAGCACTTTGGTCAAGTCTTTACTGATTTACATCCACGAACTCACCTCCAATCTCAACTTTGGCGATGATCTCAACCAACTTAGGATCACGCCTTTGACTATCTCCAATCCAATAGATCAAAGTAGTTCCGATAGTTAAACTTTCCAACATCTCTCACTCCAAACCACATCTTGATCATAAATCATAACCTATAATAAATTCCAATGGCTTTATTTCGATGAGCATGGCTGTAACAACCCAGAAATTCTGAGCCAATTTTAACTTTTTTTTATTTTGGCAATTTTGATGAATTTTGATTATTTAAAATAATTTATTTTAAATAATGACAATGAGAAATATATTTTGAATAGAATTAGAACGTATATATTTATTTGAATCATCATTAGAATATAAACATTTTATTTTAATTATAAAAGGAATTGAAAATTGCGCGGTAGTTCGAAAATTCAATTTCAAAGTTCAAATGAATGTAAAAATTCAAAATAAACCGGATTCTAGCGAAACCAAAAATATTTGAATCTATTTGAGAATATCTTTCCAACGAATCCGAAAAATTGAAATTTCATAGCGGGAATCAAAAGTTATGTCCAGTTGAAAATTCAGAATAGTCGCTATGGAATTCTGGCCCATAAAAATGGAATTCTGGCCCATAAAAATGGAAATATTGCAAACGACCTCGGTTTTTGACGAAAACACTTTTGTTGGATCTGTGATGTCAAGTTATTGCCAGGTTTCAAAATTTATAATTTTCTGAATCAATATGTGAGCATGGCAAAGGAAAACGTGTTTTAACAGTTTCAGTCAATTTCGATCGACTAGAAAATGGCCGTTTTTCAAACGGTCTCGGAATTTGACGAAATTAGTTTTTTAGAACAGTATTGTCAATACGAAGCTAGAAAATAATTTTTCTGGAATTTTTAGAGTACGTATGGGGCCCCGGTAAATTGAAATGTGCGTTCATATTCAATATATAGATTTATATTTTGATTTTGATGGAAAATAATTGAAACAGCCAAGCTGGCTTGCGATACATATCGCATTGTGTTCGGAATGGGGGTAATTAGCTATGGACGACAGTCGGTGGGTTCGATTTCGAGTTCGAAATAAAATGGTTCTTTTTGAAATTAAATAAATAAATAAAAATATAAACCCTCTCACCCCCCTTTTATCTCGACAGTTTCAAATCGAAGAAATAAAAAAAAGGGCGGATCCCTAGTGCCGCCACCGATGGAGCGCCACCCCCCCTCTCACGCCAGGCGCCGCCGACGAACTTCCCCTCCCCCTCTTGCTCCTCCGCTTCCTTCTCCCCCTCCTTTGAAAACCCGTGAGCCTCCAAGCCCCCGCTGCCGCCCTAGCTTCCGCCTCCAGCGCCGGAGACACCCCCTGCCATGCTCTCCTCCCCTTCCAGCGAATACTACTACACCACCCTCCCATCTTCAGCGCCTCCACCCTCTTCAAACTCGAGCCCCAGCCTTCCTCCACCTAAAAACCCACCACCACCGCGTAAGGAACGCCATTCCCCTTCCCCAATACACTGTAAGATTTTGTTTATTACTTAGTTTTATTTTTATTTATATAATGTGATTAAAAATATGATTTTTACTTATGGAAGTTAGGATTTTTATTTTTATAAAAGCAAAGATTTTTGTTTGTTAGAGGAATATGATTTCTTTGTTTAGGAAAATATGAATTCTTTGATATAAAAAAGATATGATTTTTCATAAGAGAAAGATTTGATTTTTATAGGAACATCGCCATAAAGATAAGATTTTTATTATCTAGATAACGGTATAAAAATGTGATTTTTATCATATATTTAGCAAAGTAAAAATACGATTTTTTTTATGTGAAAATATGATTTTTATATAGTAGAGATAATAAAAATATGATTTTTATATAGTAGAGATAATAAAACTATGATTTTTATATAGTAGAAGTAATAAAAATATGATTTTTATAAGATAGAGAATATAAAAATACGATTTTTATATTATATAGATAGTAAAAATTCGATCTTTATATAAAAAGTAGAAATATAAAAATATAATTTTTATATAGAAAGAAGCGTTGTAAATATATATGAAGTAGAAATAAAAATATGATTTTTATTTATTGAAATGAAGTGATAAAAATATAATTTTTATATATGGACAGCATAAAAAGGACTGCATTGGAATTTCAAACAAATCCAAACGGTTCAAAAGTTCAGAAGTAAAGAATGGCGGAGTGCAACCCAAAGGTGAGAACTTCTCACTTTAATTCTTGCTTTCTAGTTAAAAATATATACTAGGATGCAGACGGTGCTTAGCAGCACCCGACACCCGTCGTCCACAGACCATGGACGACTTGTATGTTTGTTTGATGTGTTGTGAAGTTTATTTGTGATGTTGATGTAAAATGGATAATAAAATATTCATGTGTTGAAATAAATTATTTATCGTTAAAAATATAAATTTAACGTGAATGTGAATAAATAAATATTCAATTACAAATCGAATGATTTGTTTATGTACACCCATGTGAAGGATATTTATTGGGACAATAAATTTTACACGTCGCCCAACTGCACAAATAATATTCAGTATTTGTTGATTTGAAACCCCACACGGGTGTTGGGATGAGATTTGGTGTACACTAATCCCAATTATTTAGTAGTATGTCGATCGATTAGTCGATAGACTATTTAAGCGTTAATTATTTATATTTAATGCTTATGCAGTTGTGTAGTGCACTTTGGATGATAGTTGATTATTTATCATTGCTATTATATAATGTGTTGTATGGAATCCATATAATTAGCATTATATGGTAATTGATTGGGCCTCATTCCAATTGGGAAAATAAAGAATATTATAAAATATAGATTCATTTGTTGAATAGAATATATATATTCATGTGTTGAATATAATATATATTCATGTGTTGAATAGAATAAATATTCATGTGTTGAATATAATATATATTCATGTGTTGAATAGAATAAATATTCATGTGTTGAATAAAATATATATTCATGTGTTGAGTAAAATATTTTAACAATAAATTTTACATCTTTATCGTATATAAAATTAGAGTCTGATTAAGAATTAAATGATATAAAACACAATTTTATCAAATATATTAAATAACCAAAAATAGTCATGTGTTGACAATTCTCATGTGTTGAAAGAAATTTATATTCACGTGTTGAAGAAAATATTCATTTGTTGAATAAAATAACGAAGTTATTGAAATATATAAAGCCGTGTTGATTAGATATGCGCCATTTTGACGCGAACGATATTTATATCGATTATATTCGTTTTTATAGTGAGTATAAATAAGGAAGTGATTTCAAAATCTAATATTTTGAAAATATTATCATTTATATGTTAATGATATGGAATATTCAATTTTGATTTAAAATTGAATATGAAGTTGAAATTGTTTTGAAAACGAATTTAAAACGATTTATAAAATACGTTTTGAATTGAAATCGACGAAATATAAATAATATATATATTATATATATTAATGGCCTGAATAGAACGCGACCTTTCGCGAATTTCGACCATTGACTTTGAATTGACGTTGCGGGAGATCCGACCGTCGGATTCTCCTGAAACCGGAACCGTTGGGTTCGTATCGAAAAGAGTTTTCCAATGAATTTTAGAAATTTGAAATCTAACGGTTGGATTTGGAATTATGTCCAATCAAATTTGGAAAAGGTCGTTGTAACTGTAGTTCGGTGGCCGTTATTGAAAACCGACTGTACGGGCCTTGATAAAATTATTAAAAATATTAATAATTTGTGTAATATAATAATATATGAATTGGGAAGAACTGGGATGAAAATTCCACATTTGAAAGGATAAAAATATATTTTTATCGAAATGAACTAGTTTTGAACTAGAATTATAATCCAATGTTTTTTAATAAATAAATTGGGTTTGAAGTGGTTTTAAAAATAATCAGAATTTCCAACACGTGAATTGGAATGGATTTGAATCGAAATTATCTTCGGAATATTTCGATGTTGGATTTCGTGATTATACAGATATGGTGGTGGAAATTTGAAATATATATTTATATCGTTATTTCCAATACGATATTTGTTGGTTTCAGAATTTGATATTGAATATAAGCCGATATATTTTCTATTCAGAGCCTTGTATTTAATATCAAATTGGATTTTGGACTCGTTGTGAATGGTGTCTTAAATAACACTGTTCTTGAACCGAGTTTAGAAAAGAATAAATCTTTTAATTAAGATTTAGAAAAGTTGTCCAGTTAATTAGTATTTAATTGGAATTGAATTTAAAGTGATTTTTGGTTTATCGTGAACCACGTTTTAGATGACATTGGTTCTTTAACCCAGTTAAAGACAGGATATTGATTTTTGGGAAGATTAAAACTAAATGGAGTTTTAATGAATCTTTAATTAGATTAAAGTGATCGAGAATGGAGTATCACCAGTTTTGTTCCAAAGCGATAGTTAAATCTTTAATTAGATTTGAACGTGAAATGGTAATTAATATTTACCGATAACACCGTTGTAAGAACCCGTTACTTCCCCGTGAAGGAAAGAGCGGATACTTTGAGAACAATACCCAAATGAATGCAGACGGAAGAACATTTCATTGTTAATTACAACAATTCCATCAGATACAAGAATATACAGAGTATAATGAATGAATTACATTCGATAAATATCAGAGATTACAATAAATTACATAGTAGCGGAAAATAATACAAAACACAACTGAAAGTAACACACGGATACAGAGCTTTCCGAGCATCGTTCCAGCTGTAAATCAGGACCCTGTGAATATAAATCTGCAAAACCAAAACTACTAGCTGCCAGTGTCGAAAATAAGGGCACCCAGAGTTTAGGTTAAAACAATAAACTCCAGGTCAGTCATGTGACTGGTGTGAGAACTAAAACAGTTATTTAAAACTTTACTTTAAAAGATAGTAATTCAAGGGACCACGCCGTATAACACGGAACGGGTTTCCTCCCAAGAATACCAGTGCATAGAAAATACAACGCAATGCTTTTTCGAAAAATGAAGCTATTATAAGACCCAGGTCCCATCACACAATGCAACGCAAGCCGGAGGATAGGGTTTTCCCTTATAATATCCAAACATGCTTGGTATGTTTAAAACAAATCATTAGATACTATAATAAGTGTATAGTGTCAAAACAATTTTCAATCATAAATATCAATCATAGACGGCATAACATCCCATGCTACTATGTCGCCATACTAGGCTCTACAAATAAAGCCAAAATACACGTATTGGAAATTGGATTTCCGTCATGAGTCGAGGCAAGGGGCAAGCTCCTCTCCGCTTCGAGACACTCTAGCAAATGCCTCAGGACTACACACTCTGGGTAACCCTGGATGCTTCAGGGCCGGTCCTCTCTTACGTTTGAGGATTGGCAATTCCTAAACACACGTTTCCCGGTCCTTACAGACCTAAAATCGAGGCGCCTCATCCAACAACCACATAAGTGAAAAGTATATAAATGTCAAGGCTGGTAAGTCACTGACACCACCAAAGCTAGAAAGAAACGTCGTGCTCTCCCTGCAGTCCGTATCCCTTTTTAACTCATACCGAGGTGTGAGGCTCGCGAATTCACGTTATACACAAAGCTGCCACATAGGCCGTGCTTTGATCATCAACCACAAGACTTTGCTTTTCAACAGAAGCCTTGATCCATGCAACTCAGCGTGCCACATAGGCAATTCATGCCATGCGATTGATATCTATCGATATATAACCTCTAAGCTCGTACTTCTCAGAGAAGGGTGTTAAGCAAGAGAATAAATTCTCCGCCGCCAAACAGATATATATTTAACAGAAATCAATCAACACAGAATAAAATCCAATGTCAGACACACAATCCATTTACAAGTTCGTTCTGGGTCTGAACGAAACCGGAGGCACTTACCTCGCATATCCATCCATCTCCAAGTACGATTTGACGACAACCAACTGATTCCCTCATCTTGGGTGTACAGCCCAATCAAGATCATCAGTAATCACCCAAACGATGTGAAGACTTCCGGTCTTCAACCACCATCTTCATCTTCGACATATCGTCGAATCGGTTATTCAGAATGGGAATAAACCCGGCCTGTCCGAACAACCCGCGTATATTAAAACAAATGTTACACAAACACAACATATGCCTCATTCCAATTCATTAGTCACTAACCGTAAATTAGCAAGAGAACAATTTCCAAAATATTAACCCCGAAGGTCGAAACCAACATCAGATCAATACCCAGGAACCATTCTTCTTAACTAACCTACAGCTAGTTTCTAAATTCCACATTCTAAGGGAAAGGTTCCCATTAATTTTATTCAAGATAAATTCTTTAAAATTTATCCTTTAATCTTCCTTTGGATGTCGTTTCAAACCAAATTATGGTTTTCTGAACTAGTCGAGATTAACGAACCACACTGAAGTAATTATTTATTTTATTTCCCAATCCCAACCTATTCATCCCATGAAGCAAAACTGGTAATACTCCACATCTAACACCCCAGTGTTATCGGTAAAATTAATTACCATTTCACGTTCAAATCTGATTAAAGATTTAACTATTGATTTGGAGCAAAACTGGTGATACTCCATCCTCGCTCACTTTCTAAATTTGATAATTTAAATGATCAATTCACATTTAAATTTAATTGCAGATTCATTAAAACTCCTTTACTGGGTTAAAGAACTAGTGTCATTTAAAACACAGTTCACGATAAACCCAAATCACATTCTATTTATTATCAGGTTAAAGAACTAGTGTTATTTAAAACACTGTTCACGACAAACCCACAAATCAATTCTATTTAAAACCCATTTCAAATCCAATTTATATATTTAAAAATAAATGGGTTTTAATTTTAGTTCAAAACTAGTTCATTTCGATAAAAATCTATTTTTATCTTTTAAAATATGGAGTTTTTCATCCTAATTTTTTCCAAATCATTTCTTATGATTTTACACAAATTATTGATATTTTTAATAATTTTATCAAGGCCCGTACAGTCGATTTTGAACAATGGTCATCGAACTGCACATACAGCGACCTTTTCCAAATATGATTTGGACGTATCTCCAAAACCAACCATTAGATTTCAAATTTCTAATATTCGTTAGAAAGCTCTTTTCGATACGAACCCAACAGTTCCGGTTTTAGGAGAATCCGACGGTCGGATCTCCCGTAATGTCCGTTTGAAATAAATGGTCGAAATTCACGAACTGCCGCTGCGCGGCGCGTTCTATCCAGGCCATTATATATATAATATATATATTATATATATTTCGTCGATTTCTATTTAAAACGAATTTTATAAATAGTTTTGAATTCGTTTCAAAAACAATTTCAACTTCCATTTCAATTCAAATCAAAAATTGAATTTTTCCTTATAAATTCGTTTTAAAATTCATTCCTATTCAATTCAAATTTCAATTCAATTTGAATTCATTTCAATTCGTTTTCAATTCAATTCGAATTCGTTTTCAATTCAATTCGAATTCGTTTTCAATTCAATTCGAATTCGTTTTATATTCGATTCAATTCAAATTGGTTTTCTATTCGATTCAATTCAAATTGGTTTTCTATTCGATTCAATTCAAATTCGTTTTCTATTCGATTCAATTCAAATTCGTTTTCTATTCGATTCAATTCAAATTGGTTTTCTATTCGATTCAATTCAAATTGGTTTTCTTTTTGATTCAATTCAAATTGGTTTTCTATTCGATTCAATTCAAATTGGTTTTCTTTTCTATTCAATTCAAATTGGTTTTCTTTTCTATTCAATTTATAAAAACGAATATAATCGATATAAATATCGTTCGCGTCAAAATAGCGCATCTATAATCAACACGGCTTTATATATTTCAATAATTCCGTTATTCTATTCAACAAATGAATATTTATTCTTGTCAACACTTGACTAATCTCAACAGATGAGTACTGTCCACGTGTGACTATTTTTGTTATTTAATATATTTTATGAAAATTAAGGTATCTATCGTTTGATATTTAATCAGACCCCAACTGTAACTTAGTAAGAGAACGATTCCCTGAATATTAACCCCGAAGGCCGAAACCAACATCAGATCAATATCCAGGAGACCACTCATCTTATCTATTTTCCAGTTAGTTTCTAATTTTCTATATGATAAAGATGTAAATTTTATTGTTAAAAAATTTCGTTCAACACATGTCTAATCTCAACGGATGAGTACTGTCAACACATGAACCTTTATTTTATAATATTCTTTATTTTCTAAATTGGAATTAGGCCCAATCAATCACCATATAAAGTTAATTATATGGATTCCATAAAACACATGTATATAATAGCAACAATAAATAATCAACCATCATCCAAAGTGCACTACACTGTATAAGCATCAAATATAGATATCTAACGCTTATAACAGCCTGTCGATCCATCGATCGACATACAACCAATTATTGGGATTAGTGTACGCCGTATTTTATCCCAATACCCGTGTGGGGTTTCAAACAATCAAACACAGATTTTATTTGTGCAGTTGGGCGATGTGTAAAATTTATCGTCCCAATCAATGTCCTTCAAATAGGTGTACATAAACAAACCGTCCGGTTTGTAAATGAATATTTATTTATTCACATTCACGTTAAAAATTATATTTTTAACGATAAAATATTTTATTTTAACACATGGATTTCTATTCAGTTCATTTACAAAATAAAAATGATATTTTTATTTTTCTAACTTATTTTAGAAAATTTCGGCGGCATAACGGCACGATACTAGAAACGGGACAAGGCCTAGCCTTATCCCCGGTCTAGTGATGGCCCACGCCATACACATATCCATCAAACCAATTTCATTTCACCAAACAATTCAATCGAAACCAAATAATCTAACCAACTACACAACCAAACAAACAAGTCTATGGTCTATGGACGATTGTGCCGGGTGCTACTATACACCGTCTGCATCCTAGTATATATATATATAACTAGAAAAAGAAATTAAAGAGTGAGAAATTCTCACCGATAGCTATTCCAACTCCACGACACTTCATTTAGAGAAATCATCGCCATTCTCGCCTTTTGTCGCTTTCGTTGCCCGTAGCCACTACATATATAAAAATCACATTTTTATATTGCTATTCAATATATAAAAATCGAATTTTTACTTCGCTATTCAATATATAAAAATCGTATTTTTACTATTCAATATATAAAAATCGAATTTTTACTCTGCTATTCAATATATAAAAATCATTTCTTTATCGCTTCTATAAATTTAAGAATCGAATTTTTATTCTTTCTAAAATATAAAAATCATATTTTTTTGGTCTACCTATAATAAAAATCATATTTTTATTATGCCACTAGTATAAAAATTATATTTTTAACTTCCTGATTATATAAAAATTATAATTTTCTTTTAAATTCTTTCAAATAAAAATTCAAACTTTGTTTATACAAAATTTTTGTCTTTGTTCGAATAAAAATATTATCTTTCATAAGTTAAAAAATATAAACTTCCTATTGTTTAAAATCAAATTTTTCGTTTTAAAAATACAATCTTTTGATTGATAAAAATATAATCTTTTATTGAACAAAAATCACACGATTTTATAAACAAAAATCATCTCTTTTTATTTTTAAAAATATAATCTTTTTTATTAAAACAGACTTTACTTATACAAAAACTGAAATTAACTTAAGTATTAAATTAAATAAACTAAGAGAGAAGAAGAAAAGAAACTTACAATTCATTTTGAAAAAGGGGGCGGGTTTGCTTTGGTCGGCGTCGTCGTGGGGAGGAGCCTTGGCAGCCGGCGCTCTAGCGGGTGGTGTCAGGCCAGACGGTGCTCCGATGGTTGGGCAGTCGCGAAAAAAAAGGGGGGTGCGATTGGGTTTGGGTGCTCGCGTCAGGTGGGTGGTCTCGGCGTCGGCCAGGGTTCGTGGGAGCGTCGAGGTTCGCCAGAGCAGGGCTGCGGCGGCGCAAGGAGGGGGGCGGCGTCTGGATCTGCGGAGGTGGCGCAGTCTGAGGGCGGCGCGACTTTGGCTCCTTCGATCTCTTTTTTCTTTTCTGATTGAGTGAACGAGAAAAGAGGGGGGGGGGGCAGAGTATAAGGCGAGAGAAGAGGGTTTTATTTTTAATTATTTAATTTCAAAAAGTTGACTTTTTCATACGACCTCTAAACGAGGCCCACCGCCTATTGTCCATTGCGTATTACCCCCATTCCGAACACAATGGGATATGTATCGTAGGCTGATTCGATCGTTTCAATCAGTTTTCATCAAATCTACATTTAACTCTATATATTGAATTTGAACGCGCATTTCAATTTACCGGGGTCACATACGAACTCTAATAATTCCAGAAAAATATTTTCTAGCTTCGTATTGACGATACGGTCCTAACAAAACTAGTTTCGTCGAATTATGAGACCGTTGGAAAAATGGCCATTTTCTAGTCGATTAAAATCAACTGAAACTGGTCAAACACGTTTTCCTTTGCCACGCTCACATATTGATTCGAAAAATTATGAAATTTGGAATCTAGCAATAATTTGACATCACGGATCCAACAAAAGTGGTTTCGTCAAAATCCGAGGTCGTTTGCAAAATTCCCATTTTTAAGGGCCTGAATTCCATAGCGACTATTCAGAATTTTCAACTGGACATATCTTTTGATTCCCGCTATGAAATCTCGATTTGTCGGATTCGTTGGAAAGATATTCTCAATTAGATCCTATGATTATTGGTTTCACTAAAATCCGGTTTGTTTTGCACCCTGTACATTCATTTGAAGTTTGAAATCAAACTATCGAACTACCGCGCCATTTTCAATTCCTTTTATAATTATATATAATTATTTATATTCTAACGATGACGTATATAAATATACACGTTCGAATTCTATTCAAAATAAATTTTCGTCGATATTATTTAAAATAATCCATTTTAAATATTCAAAATTCGCTAAAATTGCCAAAATAAAAATTTTAAACTGGCTCAGAATTTTGGGTTATTACAATCTCCCCCACTTAAAACTTTTCGTCCCCGAAAAGGATCAAAGTCGAAAGTGGTTTGATTAATCAGCTCTACGTTCAATCTGGCTTCCATTCTCCAACTTTTCAGTTTCTGAGAATTTTCAAATTCTTCAAAAATTTGGCTAATACCCTAAATTTTCGAAAAATTTCGCCATAACCTCCCCTGCACCGGGAGCCACGGGAAAATCCCAAAATTGCCATACAGGCCTTCTGATCTCAAAAAGAAAAAGCCAAGCGGCTAGCCAATAGGCTCATAAAATCATCATCACCCAAACAAAACAGTAAATTATGATAAACATGTACCTATTTGTCGGGCAAACAAATTTTATTTCTCTGCTCTAGCCTCCTTGCTATGACCTGTTCAATGTAAGTATATGTATATGCAAGCAAATGCGTCTAATTTTCAATACAGTTCAATATGTGATTCTATTAGGCGTAATGGTTCAAAATTATCAAACAAATAAACACATAACACAAACACCAATCAATTAGTGAATTTAACATTTCAAATTCATAATTTTGATATATATACTGAAATTCTTGTTTTTGATGCCAATTCACAACAATAAACCTATCTATTTTAGTTTTGGTTCTAACACCAGTCTAATGGAAATATATAGATATCACACCTTCGAAACACGAAAATAAACCACTGTTGTCGTACGTCATCAGTGGAATCATCCCCGGGCTACTAGAGTGCGATTCTATATCTATCCAGTATATTAAAACTTCGAATATACGTTCATGACGCGTATATGCAAAACCTTTATATACTAGATTATCCAAATCAATACAAATAAAATATTCAAATACGTATAAAACGATTTAAATTTTCAAAACAAAATTGTTTTCATTTGAAAAATATACTCTTCACACTCGTTCTAGGATACTACTGATCCTATCTCTAACGAGTCATTCTAATTGAATATTACTAATCCAATATCTGATGAATTCTTTCGTATGGTTCTAATGTGTCTTGTTCTCGAGCTCTGTAAACCAAAGCTCTGATACCACTGTAAGAACCCGTTACTTCCCCGTGAAGGAAAGAGCGGATACTTTGAGAACAACACACAAATGAACGCAGATGGAAGAACATTTCATTGTTAATTACAACAATTCCATCAGATACAAGAATATACAGAGTATAATGAATGAATTACATTCGATAAATATCAGAGATTACAATAAATTACATAGCAGCAGAAAATAATACAAAACACAACTGAAAGTAACACACGGATACAGAGCTTTCCAAGCATCGTTCCAGCTGTAAATCAGGACCCTGTGAATATAAATCTGCAAAACCAAAACTACTAGCTGCCTGTGTCGAAAATAAGGGCACCCAGAGTTTAGGTTAAAACAATAAACTCCAGGTCAGTCATGTGACTGGTGTGAGAACTAAAACAGTTATTTAAAACTTTACTTTAAAAGATAGTAATTCAAGGGACCACACCGTATAACACGGAACGAGTTTCCTCCCAAGAATACCAGTGCATAGAAAATACAACGCAATGCTTTTTCAAAAAAATGAAGCTATTATAAGACCCAGGTCCCATCACACAATGCAACGCAAGACGGAGGATAGGGTTTTCCCTTATAATAGCCAAACATGCTTGGTACGTTTAAAACAAGTCATTTGATACTATAATAAGTGTATAGTGTCAAAACAATTTTCATTCATAAATATCAATCATAGACGGCATAGCATCCCATGCTACTATGTCGCCGTACTAGGCTCTACAAATAAAGCCGAAATACACGTATTGGAAATTGGATTTCCGTCATGAGTCGAGGCAAGGGGCAAGCTCCTCTCCGCTTCGAGACACTCTAGCAAATGCCTCAGGACTACACACTCTGGGTAACCCTGAATGCTTCAGGGCCAGTCCTCTCTTACGTTTGAGGATTGGCAATTCCTGAACACACGTTTCCCGGTCCTTACAGACCTAAAATCGAGGCGCCTCATCCAACAACCACATAGGTGAAAAGTATATAAATGTCAGGGCTAGTAAGTCACTGACACCACCAAAGCTAGAAAGAAACGTCGTGCTCTCCCTACAGTCCGTATCCCGTTTTTAACTCATACCGAGGTGTGAGGCTCGCGAATTCACGTTATACACAAAGCTGCCACGTAGGCCGTGCTTTGATCATCAACCACAAGACTTTGCTTTTCAACAGAAGCCTTGATCCATGCAACTCAGCGTGCCACACAGGCAATTCATGCCATGCGATTGATATCTATCGATATATAACCTCTAAGCTCGTACGTCTCAGAGAAGGGCGTTAAGCAAGAGAATAAATTCTTCGCGGCCAAACAGATATATATTTAACAGAAATCAATCAACACAGAATAAAATCCAATGTTAGACACACAATCCATTTACAAGTTCGTTCTGGGTCTGAACGAAACCGGAGGCACTTTCCTCGCATATCCATCCATCTCCAAGTACGTCTGGACGACAACCAACTGATTCCCTCATCTTGGGCGTACAGCCCAATCAAGATCATCAGTAGTCACCCAAACGATGTGAAGACTTCCGGTCTTCAATCACCGTCTTCATCTTCGACATATAGTCGAATCGGTTATTCAGAATGGGTATAAACCCGGCCTTTCCGAACAACCCGCGTATATTAAAACAAATGTTACACAAACACAACATACGCCTCATTCCAATTCATTAGTCACTAACCGTAAATCAGCAAGAGAACAATTTCCCAAATATTAACCCCGAAGGCCGAAACCAACATCAGATCAATACCCAGGAACCATTCTTCTTAACTAACCTACAGCTAGTTTCTAAATTCCACATTCTTAGGGAAAGGTTCCCATTAATTTTATCCAAGATAAATTCTTTAAAATTTATCCTTTAATCTTCCTTTGGATGTCGTTTCAATCCAAATTATGGTTTTCTGAACTAGTCGGGATTAGCGAACCACACCGAAGTAATTATTTATTTTATTTCCCAATCCCAACCTATTCATCCCATGAAGCAAAACTGGTAATACTCCACATCTAACACCCAGTGTTATCGGTAAAATTAATTACCATTTCACGTTCAAATCTGATTAAAGATTTAACTATCGCTTTGGAGCAAAACTGGTGATACTCCATCCTCGCTCACTTTCTAAATTTGATAATTTAAATGATCAATTCACATTTCAATTTAATTGCAGATTCATTAAAACTCCTTTACTGGGTTAAAGAACTAGTGTCATTTAAAACACAGTTTACGATAAACCCAAATCACATTCTATTTATTATCGGGTTAAAGAACTAGTGTTATTTAAAACACTGTTCATGACAAACCCACAAATCAATTCTATTTAAAACCCATTTCAAATCCAATTTATTTATTTAAAAATAAATGGGTTTTAATTTTAGTTCAAAACTAGCTCATTTCGATAAAAATCTATTTTTATCTTTTCAAATATGGAGTTTTTCATCCTAATTTTTCCCAAATCATTTCTTATGATTTTACACAAATTATTGATATTTTTAATAATTTTATCAAGGCCCGTACAGTCGATTTCCAACAATGGCCATCGAACTGCACTTACAGCGACCTTTTCCAAATTTGATTTGGACGTATCTCCAAATCCAACCATTAGATTTCAAATTTCTAATATTCGTTAGAAAGCTCTTTTCGATACGAACCCAACGGTTCCGGTTTTAGGAGAATCCGACGGTCGGATCTCCCGTAATGTCCGTTTGAAATAAATGGTCGAAATTCACGAACTGCCGCGGCGCGACGCGTTCTATTCAGGCCATTATATATAATATATATATATATATATATTATATATTTCGTCGATTTCTATTTAAAACGAATTTTATAAATAGTTTTGAATTCGTTTCAAAAACAATTTCAACTTCCATTTCAATTCAAATCAAAAATTGAATTTTTCCTTATAAATTCGTTTTAAAATTCATTCCTATTCAATTCAAATTTCAATTCAATTTGAATTCATTTCAATTCGTTTTCAATTCAATTCGAATTCGTTTTCAATTCAATTCGAATTCATTTTATATTCGATTCAATTCAAATTGGTTTTCTATTCGATTCAATTCAAATTGGTTTTCTATTCGATTCAATTCAAATTCGTTTTCTATTCAATTCAATTCAAATTCATTTTCTATTCGATTCAATTCAAATTGGTTTTCTATTCGATTCAATTCAAATTGGTTTTCTTTTCGATTCAATTCAAATTGGTTTTCTATTTGATCCAATTCAAATTGGTTTTCTTTTCTATTCAATTCAAATTGGTTTTCTTTTCTATTCAATTTATAAAAACGAATATAATCGATATAAATATCGTTCGCGTCAAAATAGCGCATCTCTAATCAACACGGCTTTATATATTTCAATAATTCCGTTATTCTATTCAACAAATGAATATTTATTCTTGTCAACACATGACTAATCTCAACGGCTGAGTACTGTCCACGTGTGACTATTTTTGTTATTTAATATATTTTAAGAAAATTAAGGTATCTATCGTTTGATATTTAATCAGACCCCAACTGTAACTTAGTAAGAGAACGATTCCCTGAATATTAACCCCGAAGGCCGAAACCAACATCAGATCAATATCCAGGAGACCACTCATCTTATCTATTATCCAGTTAGTTTCTAATTTTCTATATGATAAAGATGTAAATTTTATTGTTAATCGTTCAACACATGACTAATCTCAACGGATGAGTACTGTCAACACATGAACCTTTATTTTATAATATTCTTTATTTTCTAAATTGGAATGAGGCCCAATCAATCACCATGTAAAGTTAATTATATGGATTCCATACAACACATGTATATAATAGCAACGATAAATAATCAACCATCATCCAAAGTGCACTACACTGTATAAGCATCAAATATAGATATCTAACACTTATAACAGCCTGTCGATCCATCGATCGACATACAACTAATAATTGGGATTAGTGTACGTCGTATTTTATCCCAATACCCGTGTGGGGTTTCAAACAATCAAACACAGATTTTATTTGTGCAGTTGGGCGATGTGTAAAATTTATCGTCCCAATCAATGTCCTTCAAATAGGTGTACATAAAAAAACCGTCTGGTTTGTAAATGAATATTTATTTATTCACATTCACGATAAAAATTATATTTTTAACGATAAAATATTTTATTTTAACACATGGATTTCTACTTAGTTCATTTACAAAATAAAAATGATATTTTTATTTTTCTAACTTATTTTAGAAAATTTCGGCGGCATAACGGCACGATACTAGAAATGGGACAAGGCCTAGCCTTATCCCCCGTCTAATGATAGCCCACGCCATACACATATCCGTCAAACTAATTTCATTTCACCAAACAATTCAATCCAAACCAAATAATATGACCAACTACACAACCAAACAAACAAGTCCATGGTCTGTGGACGATTGTGTCGGGTGCTACTAAACACATTCTGCATCCTAGTATATATATATATATAACTAGAAAAAGAAATTAAAGAGTGAGAAATTCTCACCGATAGCTATTCCAACTCCACGACACTTCATTTAGAGAAATCATCGCCATTCTCGCCTTTTGTCGCTTTCGTTGCCCATAGCCACCACATATATAAAAATCACATTTTTATATTGCTATTCAATATATAAAAATCGAATTTTTACTTCGCTATTCAATATATAAAAATCGTATTTTTACTATTCAATATATAAAAATCGAATTTTTACTCTGCTATTCAATATATAAAAATCATTTCTTTATCGCTTCTATAAATTTAAGAATCGAATTTTTATTCTTTCTAAAATATAAAAATCATATTTTTGTGGTCTACCTATAATAAAAATCATATTTTTATTATGCCACTAGTATAAAAATTATATTTTTAACTTCCTGATTATATAAAAATTATATTTTTCTTTTAAATTCTTACAAATAAAAATTCAAACTTTGTTTAGATAAAAATTTTGTCTTTGTTCGAATAAAAATATTATCTTTCATAAGTTAAAAAATATAAACTTCCTATTGTTTAAAATCAAATTTTTCGTTATAAAAATACAATCTTTTGATTGATAAAAATATAATCTTTTCTTGAACAAAAGTCACACGATTTTATAAACAAAAATCATCTCTTTTTATTTTTAAAAATATAATCTTTTTTATTAAAACAGAAATTTAAACAGACTTTACTTATACAAAAACTGAAATTAACTTAAGTATTAAATTAAATAAACTAAGAGAGAAGAAGAAAAGAAACTTACAATTCATTTTGAAAAAGGGGGCGGGTTTGCTTTGGTCGGCGTCGTCGTGGGGAGGAGCCTTGGCAGCCGGCGCTCTGGCGGGTGGTGTCAGGCCAGACGGTGCTCCGATGGTTGGGCAGTCGCAAAAAAAAGGGGGGTGCAGTTGGGTTTGGGTGCTCGCGTCAGGTGGGTGGTCTCGGCGTCGGCCAGGGTTCGTGGGAGCGTCGAGGTTCGCCAGAGCAGGGCTGCGGCGGCGCAAGGAGGGGGGCGGCGTCTGGATCTGCGGAGGTGGCGCGGTCTGAGGGCGGCGCGACTTTGGCTCCTTCGATCTTTTTTTTCTGATTGAATGAACGAGAAAAGAGGGGGGGGCAGAGTATAAGGGGGAGAGAAGAGGGTTTTATTTTTAATTATTTAATTTCAAAAAGTTGACTTTTTCATACGACCTCTAAACGAGGCCCACCGCCTGTCGTCCATAGCGTATTACCCCCATTCCGAACACAATGGGATATGTATCGTAGGCTGATTCGATCGTTTCGATCAGTTTTCGTCAAATCTACATTTAACTCTATATATTGAATTTTAACGCGCATTTCAATTTACCGGGGTCACATACGAACTCTATAAATTCCAGAAAAATAATTTCTAGCTTCGTATTGACGATACGGTCCTAACAAAACTAGTTTCGTCGAATTCTGAGACCGTTGGAAAAATGGCCATTTTCCAGTCGATTAAAATCAACTGAAACTGGTCAAACACGTTTTTCTTTGCCACGCTCACATATTGATTCGAAAAATTATGAAAATTGGAATCTAGCAATAATTTGACATCACGGATCCAACAAAAGTGGTTTCGTCGAAATCCGAGGTTGTTTGCAAAATTCCCATTTTTAAGGGCCTGAATTCCATAGCGACTATTCAGAATTTTCAACTGGACATATCTTTTGATTCCTGCTATGAAATCTCGATTTGTTGGATTCATTGGAAAGATATTCTCAATTAGATCCTATGATTTTTGGTTTCACTAAAATCAGGTTTGTTTTGCACCCTGTACATTCATTTGAAGTTTGAAATCGAATTATCGAACTACCGCGCCATTTTCAATTCCTTTTATAATTATATATAATTATTTATATTCTAACGATGACGTATATAAATATACACGTTCGAATTCTATTCAAAATAAATTTTCGTCGATATTATTTAAAATAATCCATTTTAAATATTCAAAATTCGCTAAAATTGCCAAAATAAAAATTTTAAACTTGCTCAGAATTTTGGGTTATTACAACTGTGGTGTTAGATATGGAGTATTACCAGTTTTACTCTAGGGGATAAATAGGTTGGGACTGGGAAATAAAATAAATGATCACTTCGGTGTGGTTCGCTAATCCCGACCAGTTTGGAAAACCTTAACATGGTTTGAAATGATATCCAAAGGAAGATTAAAGAATAAATTTAGAAGAATTTATCTTTGATAAAATTAATGGGAACGTTTCCCTGAGAATGTGAATATTTGAATAAAGAATATTATGAATTGGAATAAAGTGTATGTTGCGTTTGTGTAACACTTGTTTATTATATACGCGGGTTATTCAGAAAGGTCGGGTTTATACCTATTCTGAATAACCGATTCGACGATAAGTCGAAGATGAAGACGGTGGTTGAAGACTGGAGGTCTTCACATCATTTGGGTGATTACTGATGATCTTGATTGGGCTGTACATCCAAGAGGAGGGAATCAATTGGTGATCGTCCAGACGTACTTGGAGATCGATGGATATGCGAGGAATAAGATTCCTTCGGTTTCGTTCAGACCCAAAACGAACATGTAAATGGACTGTGTGTCTGACATTGGATTTTATTCTATGTGATTGATTTCTATTAAATATATATCTGTTTGGCGGCGGAGAATTTATTCTCTTGCTCAACGCCCTTCTCTGAGACGTACGAGCTCAGAGGTTGTATATTGATGGATATCAATCGCACGGCATGAATTGCCTGTGTGGCATGCCTAAGTGGTAGATGATCAAGGCTTCTGTTGAAAAGCAAAGTCTTGTGGTTGATGATCGAAGCACAGCCTGTGTGGCATAGCTTTGTCTATGGCGTAAATTCGCGAGCTTCACACCTCGGTATAAGTCAAAAACGGGATAAGGACCCAAGGAGTGCACGACGTTTCCTTCTAGCTAGTGGTGATGTCAGTGACCTACCAGCCCTGACATATATATTATTTTTACCTGTATGGTTGTTGGATGCGAGGCGCATCGGATATAGGTCCTATAGAACTGGGAAACGTGTGTTCAGGAATTGCCTATCCTCAAAAGTAAGAGAGGACCGGCGTTGGAGGTTCCAAGGATCGCTGTGTGTGGTCCTGAGACATTTGCTAGAGTGTGTCGAACGGGGAGGAGCTTGCCCCTTGCCTCGACTCATGACGGAAATCCAATTTCCAATGCGTGACATTGCGGTTTTAATTGTAGAACTAGTATGGCGACATGATATATGGTACCCATGCCGCCTATGATTGATACTTATGATTGAAATTGTTTTGACACTATACACTTTTAATAGTATCAAATGATTTGTTTTAAACATACCAAGCATGTTTGACTATTATAAGGGAAAACCCTATCTTTCGGCTTGCGTTGCATTGTGTGATGGGACCTGGGTTTTATAATAGCTTCATTTTTCCAAAAAGCATTGCGCTGTTTTGATATATGCACTAGTGTTCTTGGGAGAAAACCCGTCCCATGTTATACGGCGTGGTCCCTTGAATTACTCTCTTTTAAAGTAAAGTTTTAAATAACTATTTTAGTTCTCACACCAGTCACATGACTGACCTGGAGTTTATTGTTCAACCTAAACTCTGGGTGCCCTTATTTTCGACACGGGCAGCTAGTAGTTGGGTTTTGCAGAATTATATTCACAGGATCCTGGTTTACAGCTGGAATGATATTCAGAAAGCTCTGTATCTGTATATCTCCTTTCAGATGTCCGTTTTATTATTTTTCTGCTGCTATGTATTTAAATGTAATTTAAATCTCTGATATTTGTCAAATGTGTAATATTTATACTTTGTATATTCTTGTATTCTGATGGAATTGTTGTAATATACAATGAAATGTTCTTCTGTCTGTGTTCCGATGTGTGTTGTTCTCAAAGCAATCCATGCTTTCCTTTCCGGGGAAGTTCGGGTCGCTATAAAGTGGTATCGGAGCTTTGGTTTACAGAGCTCGAGAACAAGACACATTAGAACCAAACGAAAGAATTCATCAGAGGTTGTACTAGTAATGTCCAATAAGAATGGCTCGTTAGAGATGGGATCAGTAGTTCCTAGAACGAGTGTAAAGAGTGAAATTTTTAAAAGATAAAAATTGAAAACAAATTTTGTTTTGAAAGTTAAATTCAGGTATACGTATTTGAATATTTTATTTGTGTTAATTTGGACAATCGAGTATATAACGATTTTGCATATATGCGTCATGAACATATATTTGAAGTTTTAATATACTGGATGGACATAGAATCACACTCTAGTCGCCCGGAGACGATCCTGATGATAGTCTAGACATCATCAATATTTATGTTCGAGTTTCGAAGGTGTGATATTTATATATTTCCATTAGACTGACGTGAGAATCAAAACTAGATAGGGCTATTGTTGTGATTTGGCATCAAAAACATGATTTTCTGTATATATATATATATATCAAAATTTTGAATTTGAAATGATAATCAACTAATTGATTAATGGTTGTGTTGTTTGATTATTGGTTTGATATTTTTAACCATTTAGGTAAAATTGAATCATTACTGAACTGAATTGAAAATCGATAACAATTGCATGCATGTACATGTATATCTATTAAACAGGTCATAGTAGGAGGCTAGAGCAGAAGAATAAAATTGTTTGCCCGACAAATAAGTACATGTTTATTGTATTTCTTGGGAATTTGATGATTTTGTTAGCCGCTTGGATTTTTCTTTTTCTTTTGGATTGGTGAGGGCCATGGGAGGCTATTTGAAATATCCCGAATCACCCGGTGCAGGGGAGGTTATGGCGAAATTTTTTCGAAAATTTAGGGTGTTAGCCAAATTTTTGAAAAATTTGAAAAGTTCTTAGAAACTGAAAAGTTGAAGAACTTAAGCCGTAATGAAAATAATGGAAGTTGAGTTGATTAGCTAAAGAACTTTCCGCTTCGTTCCTTTTCGGGGACGAAAAATTTTAAGTGGGGGAGATTGTAACAACCCGGAAATTCTGAGCCAATTTTAATTTTTTTATTTTGGCAATTTTGATGAATTTTGGCTATTTAAAATGATTTATTTTAAATAATGACGATGAGAAATTTATTTTGAATAGAATTCGAATGTATATATTTATTTGAATCGTCGTTAGAATATAAAATGGCGCGGTAGTCCGAAAATTCGAATTCAAGGTTCAAATGAATGTACAGGATTCAAAATAAACTGGATTTTAGAGAAACCAAAAATATTCGAATCTATTTGAGAATATCTTTCCAATGAATCCGAAAAATTGAAATTTCATAGCGGGAATCAAAAGTTATGTCCTGTTGAAAATTCAGAATAGTCGCTATGAAATTCTGGCCCTTAAAATGGAAATTTTGCAAACGACCTCGGTTTCCGACGAAACCACTTTTGTCGGATCCGTGATGTAAAGTTATTGCTAGGTTTCAAAATTCATAATTTTCTGAATCAATATGTGAGCATGGCAAAGGAAAACATGTTTTAACAGTTTCAGTCAATTTCGATCGACTAGAAAACGACCCTTTTTCAAACGGTCTCGGAATTTGACGAAATTAGTTTTGTTAGAAAAGTATTGTCAATACGAAGCAAGAAAATAATTTTTCTGGAAATTTTAGAGTCTGTACGGGGTCCCAGTAAATTGAAATGTGCGTTCAAATTCAATATATAGACTTATATTTTGATTTTGATGGAAACTGATCGAAACAGCCAAACTGCCTTGCGATACATATCCCATTGTGTTTGGAATGGGGGTAATTAGCTATGGACGACAGTTGGTAGGTTCGATTTCGAGTTCGAAATTAAAAGTTGCTTTTTGAAATTAAATAAATAAATAAATAAACAAAAATATAAACCCTCTCACCCCCCTTTTATCTCGACGGTTTCAAATCGAAGAAATTAAAAAAAGGCGGAGCCCTAGCGCTGCCACCGATGGAGCGCCGCCCCCCCTCTCGTGCCAGGCGCCGCCGGCGAACTCCACCTCCCCCTCTTGCTCCTCAGCTTCCTTGTCCCCCTCCTCTGAAAACCCGTGAGCCTCCAAACCCTCGCCGCCGCCCTATCTTCCGCCTCCAGCGCCGGAGACACCCCCTGTCGCGCCCTCCTCCCTTCCAGCGATGACTACTACACCACCCTCCCACCTTCAGCGCCTCCACCCTCTTCAAACTCGAGCCCCAGCCTTCCTCCACCTAAAAACCCACCACCATCGCGTCAGGAACGCCATTCCCCTTCCCCAAAATGCTGTAAGATTTTTTATATAACTTAATTTTATTTTATTTATATAATGTGATTAAAAATATGATTTTTACTTATGAAAGTTGGGATTTTTATTTTTATAAAAGCAAAGATTTTTGTTTGTTAGAGGAATATGATTTCTTTGTTTAGGAAAATATGAATTCTTTGATAAGAGAAAGATATGATTTTTCATAAGAGAAAGATTTGATTTTTATAGGAACATCGCCATAAAGATAAGATTTTTTATTATCTAGATAACGGTATAAAAATGTGATTTTTATCATATATTTAGCAAAGTAAAAAAACGATTTTTTTTATGTAAAAATGTAATTTTTATATAGTAGAGATAATAAAAATATGATTTTTATATAGTAGAGATAATAAAACTATGATTTTTATATAGTAGAAATAATAAAAGTATGATTTTTATGAGATAGAGAATATAAAAATACGATTTTTATATTATATAGATAGTAAAAATTCGATCTTTATATAATAAGTAGAAATATAAAAATATAATTTTTATATGAAAAGAAGCGTTGTAAATATATATGAAGTAGAAATAAAAATATGATTTTTATTTATTAAAATGAAGTGACAAAAATATAATTTTTATATATGAACAGCGTAAAAAGGACTGCATTGGAATTTCAAACAAATCCAAATGGTTCAGAAGTAAAGAATGGAGGAGTGGAACCCAAAGGTGAGAACTTCTCACTTTAATTTTTGTTTTCTAGTTAAAAATATATACTAGGATGCAGACGGTGATTAGCAGCACCCAACACCCGTCGTCCACAGACCATGGACAACTTGCATTTTTGTTTGATGTGTTGTGAAGTTTGTTTGCGATGTTGATGTGAAATGGATAATAAAATATTCATGTGTTGAAATAAATTATTTATCGTTAATAATATAAATTTAACGTGAATGTGAATAAATAAATATACATTTACAAATCGAATGATTTGTTTATGTACACCCATTTGAAGGATATTTATTGGGACGATAAATTTTACATGTCGCCCAACTGCACAAATAATATTCAGTGTTTGTTGATTTGAAACCCTACACGGGTGTTGGGATGAGATTTGGCGTACACTAATCCCAATTATTTAGTAGTATGTCGATCGATTGGTCGACAGACTGTGTAAGCGTTAATTATTTATATTTAATGCTTATGCTGTTTTGTAGTGCACTTTGGATGATGGTTGATTATTTATCATTGCTATTATATACATGTGTTGTATGGAATCCATATACTTAACATTATATGTTAATGATTAGGCCTCATTCCAATTGGGAAAATAAAGAATATTATAAAGTATAGATTCATTTGTTGAATAGAATATATATTCATGTGTTGAATAAAATATATATTCATGTGTTGAATAGAATAAATATTCATGTGTTGAATAAAATATATATTCATGTGTTGAAAATATTCATGTGTTGAGTAAAATATTTTTAACAAAAAAATTTACATCTTTATCATATATAAAATAAGAGTCTGATTAAGAATTAAATGATATAAAACACAATTTTATCAAATGTATTAAATAACCAAAAATAGTCATGTGTTGACAATACTCATGTGTTGAGAATATTCATGTGTTGAAAGAAATATATATTCATGTATTGAAGAAAATATTCATTTGTTGAATAGAATAACGAAGTTATTGAAATATATAAAGCCGTGTTGATTAGATTTGCGCCATTTTGACGCAAACGATATTTATATCGATTATATTCGTTTTATAATGAATATAAAAAAGGTAGTGATTTCAAAATCTAATATTTTGAAAATATTATCATTGATATGTTAATGATATGGAATATTCAATTTTGATTTAAAATTGAATATGAAGTTGAAATTGTTTTGAAAACGAATTTAAAACGATTTATAAAATACGTTTTGAATTGAAATCGATGAAATATATATAATATATATATATTATATATATTAATGGCCTGAATAGAATGCGCGGCGCCGCGGCCGTTTGCGAATTTCGACCATTGACTTCGAATTGACGTTGCGGGAGATCCGACCGTCGGATTCTCCTGAAACTGGAACCGTTGGGTTCATATCAAAAAGAGCTTTCCAATGAATATTAGAAATTTGAAATCTAATGGTTGGATTTGGAATTATGTCCAAATCAAATTTGGAAAAGGTCGTTGTAAGTGTAGTTCGGTGGCCGTTATTGAAAACCGACTGTACGAGCCTTGATAAAATTATTAAAAATATTAATAATTTGTGTAAAATCATAATATATGAATTGGAAAGAACTGAGATGGAAATTCCACATTTGAAAGGATAGAAATATTTTTTTATCAAAATGAACTAGTTTTGAACTAGAATTATAATCCAATGTTCTTGAGTAAATAAATTGGGTTTGAAGTGGTTTTAAAAATAATCAGAATTTCCACTACATGAATTGGAATGGATTTGAATCAAAATTATCTTCGGAATATTTCGATGTTGGATTTCGTGATTATACAGATATGGTGGTGGAAATTTGAAAGATATATTTATATCGTTATTTCCAAGACGATATTTGTTGGTTTCAGAATTTGATATTGAATATAAGTTGATATATTTTTCTATTCAGAGCCTTGTATTTAATATCAAATTGGATTTTGGGTTCTTTGTGAATGATGTCTTAAATAACACTGTTCTTGAACCCAGTTTAGAAAAGAATAAATCTTTTAATTAAGATTTAGAAAAATTGTCCAGTTAATTAGTATTTAATTGGAATTGAATTTAAAGTGATTTTTGGTTTACCGTGAACCGTGATTTAGATGACATTGGTTCTTTAACCCAGTTAAAGACAGGATATTGATTTTTGGGAAGATTAAAACTAAATGGAGTTTTAATGAATCTTTAATTAGATTAAAGTGATCGAGAATGGAGTATCACCAGTTTTGCTCCAAAGCGATAGTTAAATCTTTAATTAGATTTGAACGTGAAATGGTAATTAATATTTATCGATAACATCGTGGTGTTAGATATGGAGTATTACCAGTTTTGCTCTAGGGGATAAATAGGTTGGGATTGGGAAATAAAACAAATGATTACTTCGGTGTGGTTCGCTAATCCCGACTAGTTTGGAAAACCTTAACGTGGTTTGAAATGATATCCAAAGGAAGATTAAAGAATAAATTTAGAAGAATTAATGGGAACCTTTCCCTAAGAATATGAATATTTGAATAAAGAATATTCTGAATTGGAATGAGGCGTATGTTGCATTTGTGTAACACTTGTTTATTATATACGCGGGTTATTCAGAAAGGCCTGGTTTATACCCATTCTGAATAACCGATTAGACGATAAGTCGAAGATGAAGACGGTGGTTAAAGACCGGAGGTCTGCATACCGTTTGGGTGTTTACTGATGATCTTGATTGGGCAGTACACCCAAGAGGAGGGAATCAGTTGGTGATCGTCCAGACGTACTTGGAGATCGATGGATATGCGAAGAATAAGGTTCCTTCTGTTTCGTTCAGACCCAGAACGAACTTGTAAATGGACTGTGTATCTGACGTTGGATTTTATTCTGTGTGATTGATTTCTATTAAATATATATCTGTTTGGCGGCGGAGAATTTATTCTCTTGCTTAACGCCCTTCTCTGAGATGTACGATGTGAAAACCCGTAACTTCCCCGGTAACGAAAGCGCGAATAGTTCGAGAACAAGCCACAACAGAACGCAGACGGAAGAACATTTCATTGTATATTACAACAATGCATCAGATTACAGGAATATACAGAGTATAAATGAATAAATATTACACAGAAAATATTGGAGATTACAATACATTACATAGCAGCGGAAAAATAATACAACACACAACTAGAAGGAGATATACGGATACAAAGCTTTTCGGATATCATTCCAGTTGTAAACCTGGATCCTGTGAATATAAATTTGCAAAACCAAAACTACTAGCTGCCCGTGTCAAAATAAGGGCACCCAGAGTTTAGGTTAAAACAATAAACTCCAGGTCAGTCATGGGACTGGTGTGAGAACAAAAACAGATATTAATCTTTATTTTTAAAGTTAGGTAAATCAAGGGACCACGCCGTATAACACGGAACGGGTTTCCTCCCAAGAATACCAGTGCATATAACAAACAGCGCAATGCTAAATAAAGAACAATGAAGCTATTATAAGACCCAGGTCCCATCACACAATGCAACACAAACCGGAGGATAGGGTTTTACCTTATAACAACCAAAGAATGCTTGATATTCTAAATTTCATTTAATACTATTATAAGTGCATAGTGTATAAAACAACTTCAAATCATAAGTATCAATCATAGGCGGCATGGGTACCATATATCATGTCGCCATACTAGGCTCTACAATCAAAACCGAAAATGTCACGTATTTGGAAACTGGATTTCCATCTATGAACCAAGGCCAGGGATCGTCCTCTTCCGATTCGAGACAATCCAGCCCATGTCTCAGGAAAGCGCGCAGATAAGCCTTGGATCGTCAGGGCCGGTCCACCGATGTGGATTAAAATGCCTGAACACTGCGTCTCCCCGCCCTATGGGGCGTAAATGAGCCAACGAACGACTCCATCGGACCCGGATCGTCCGATCAAACCGAGGCACCTCGCAAACCAACAACCACATAAGTCAAACTCGTCAGGGCGTGTAAAACCACTGACGCCACTTCTAGCTAGAAGGAAACGCATGCCCTCCCTGATGTCCTCTCCCTTTTCTGGTCCACTACCGGGGTGTGAGGCTCGCGAATCAACGCTACACAAAGCTATGCCACACAGGCCGTGCTTTGATCATCACCACAAGACTTTGCTTTTCAACAGAAGCCTTGATCAATTGCCACTTAGGCATGCCACACAGGCAATTCACTCCATGCGTTTGATATCCATCAATATATAACCTCTGAGCTCGTACGTCTCAGAGAAGGGCATTAAGCAAGAGAATAAATTCTCCGCCGCCAAACAGATATATATTTAATAGAAATCAATCACACAGAATAAAATCCAATGTCAGACACACAGTCCATTTACAAGTTCGTTCTGGGTCTGAACGAAACCGGAGGCACCTAGTACCCCGCATATCCATCGATCTCCAAGTACGTCTGGACGATCACTAACTGATTCCCTCCTCTTGGGTGTACGACCCAATCAAGATCATCAGTAACCACCCAAACGACGTGAAGACCTCCGGTCTTCAACCACCGTCTTCATCTTCGACATCACGTCGAATCGGTTATACAGAATGGGATAAACCCGGTCTCTCTGAATAACTCGCGTATATAATAGACAAGTGTCACACAAACACAACATACACCTCATTCCAATTCAGAATATTCTTTTATTCAAATATTCTTATACTTTGGGAAGGGTTTCCATTAATTTTATCAAAGATAAATCCTTTAAATTTATTCTATAATCTGCTTTTGAATATCAATTTAAACTAGTCGGGATTAGTGAACCACACCGAAGTAATCATTTATTTTAATTTCCCAATCCCAACCTATTCATCCCATGAAGTAAAACTAGTAATACTTCATATCTAACACCACGGTGTTATCGGTAAATTCAATTACCATTTCACGTTCAAATCTAATTAAAGATTTAACTATCGCCTGGAGTAAAACAGGTGATACTCCATTCTAACACCTTTTCTGTAACAACCCGTATTTCGATAACATGTTAAGACGAGAATCAAGGCAGAATTTAATTTTAAATTCTGAATCAAGTAAAATGGGCTATGCCATTGCGTTCGTCTCGGAAAAATACGCGAAATTGAGTCTGAGTTTTCGAGAATCGGAGTCCGTATGACCAAGTTATGGTCCGACGAAGTTTTCAGAAAATTCAAGTTCAAAAACGAGTTCTAATTTCGAAAATTTGGCCTAGAAGGCTAGGTGGGAAAATTCCCGCCAGCCATCCCAAGTCGACAGGGCTGTCGACTTGGGAGTCGACATGGCATGACCCAAGTCGACAGCCCTGTCGACTTGGGTGTCGACTTATGGTGGCCGGGCAGTTTTGTCTGGTGCACCTGTTTTCTGTTTTGGCTAGGTTTTTGGGCCTGGTTCGAAATCTGATGGTTCAGGTTGATCCTAGGGTTAATCCTAAGGTCCTAATCACTCCTAATCTCTATAAATAAGCCCCTAACCTACCCCTAAATCCTCATTATTCATTCATGCAACAAACCTATGGCAAAATTATTACTCTCATGGCCTCCACTCTCTTCATAAAATTCCTAAGTTATTTCTATGAGAGATTTTCAATGCATACAAGTGTTTTCAAGCTTGTATGAGCATCATTAGCTTGCATTCAAGTCAAGTTTCCATATTTACATCATAAAGCAAGAGTTTTGATTCATTTTGGCTCAAGGGTTTTTCTATTGGAGCTTTCATCTTTGGGTTTTTGGATGATGGCATGCATAGGCTTTGTCTCAATCTTTAATTTAATCGATTTGTGCCTTCATAGCAATGTAAGCCCTTTCCCTACTCTTAGATATTAACTATGAAGTTAAATGTTCATGTTGCAAGTTTGGGTTTGATCATTAAGTATGATACATGCTATTATGTCATGCAAGTTTATGAAGTCATTATCTTGATCTTGTGGGCTAAAAGCTACAACCTTTATGTTGAAATTTTGCATTATGCAACATGAGAACCCTCATAACCTTTATGTCAACTTGCATATGAAGTCATAACCCTTATATGATGATATATGCGAGTTACTAGTCATCATTCCATGTCTTTTGTCACCATGATTCGCTAATGTGCCAAGTTTGGGTTTATGCATGTTTTTTAGGCTTAAGAATGTAACATGCAAGTTAATGAACACATTTGTGCCTCATTTGCCACCATGATTAACTTGTGGCTTAATATCCATTTATGTCATGCCTTTGCCAAGTCTCTTCTTTTAATCCATTACGTTGTTGCGAACGTATATGCGAGTTTAAAAGCGTTGGGTTATGTTATGGGTAATTTCTAATGACATGAAAATATAACTTAAAAACATGACTTGAAATATAACATGTAGGTATGCTTGAAAATATGAAATTGGAATTTACCTATTAAGTTAGGTCTACCCATACTATGGAATTGGGAATTTACCTATTGAGTTAGGTCTACCCATATTCTTAAGAAAACTTGAATATGAACATGACACTAGACTAAACATGAAAGTGACCAACTCGAGGTTGGGTTGAGTTTGCAATGTAGAACTACCCGGAACCGACCGGCCTAAATAGTAGTTGCAAACAATAGGACCCAATGTGAGAAGTTGGTCATGTTGTGCTTGAACTCGAGGTTAGACCAAGTTGTGGTGTAAAGCTTCCCGGAACCGACCGGCTTAACTAGTAACCACAACAAAGTCTGATGTGAGAGGTTGAGGTGCATTAAGTAATTAATGCCACATGATAGGGTTAAGTTAATTTGATTAATGACTCTTAACCAAATATGACATGGACAAATGGGTTAAGTAATTTGATTAGGCTAACGATACTTAACAAAACATGACAAGGTTGGGTAGGTTAAGTAACTTGATTTACCTAATGACACTTAACCATTTTTTTATACGACTAGTGGACGGGGTTAAGTTAACCAACACTTAACCAAACCAACACGTGAATTTGATACGGTTAATTAAGCTTTCCTAATTACACTTAACCGTATAATACAGTTAGGGGATGTGGTTAAGTTAACCTAGACTTAACCCATCCAATTCGGTGATTTTGAAGTGGTTAAGTTAACCAACACTTAACCAATCTAACTCGGTAATTTTGAAGTGATTAAGTAACCTATACTTAAACACTCCAACTCGGTTATTTGATAAGGTTAAGTTAACCAATACTTAACCAATCTAACGTGATAACATGATAAGGCTAAGTCACGAATCGCTTGAATACACTTGACCGATTTGACTAAGTAAATTGATAGGGTCAAGTTAATATATACTTAACCAATCTAGAATGATAATTGGACGAGGTTAAGTCGTGAATTGCTTAATATACTTAACCAACTTGACACATGGTTTGTAGGGTTAAGTCTTGAACTTGGATACTTAGCCAATTTTGACATGATTTGTAGACGGGATTAAGTCATGAACTTAAGTGACACTTAATCCATTATATAAACCCTAGTTCAGAGAATTAGGTGGATAACCGTAATTAACAAGAATAACGGGAATAAGCTAAGGGGTAAACCTTAGTTGGAGAATAGCTAAGTAATAATTCTTAGTCAAGGAATTTTGGACCAGTTCATAGATTGGATGAGTAACCCGATATGGTAGGTCATCGTTTAAGCACACGAGTAGGAGCAAGTTATCTGATTTAGATAAAGGCTCCAGCGAACTGGGTAACGAAGCAGCGGCTTCGGGGAACGTGAGGATATTCTTGGTATCCCTCTGTGAGCTGCCAGGTGATCGCACTAGGCTCATGAGAGGTTAAGGTCTGGGTTAGAACAACCAAGAGTATGCCTTGGTTGCTATACGAGCGACCTAAAGACGGGGATGGATAGGGGATAGTCGACGATACACGGTCGTGCCCCAGATAGCATTTCGTCAGGCTACCTACCATCTTTGGTCAAGCGTGTACGTACGGAAAGGCAGAGAACACCCAAAATACCATAATTGCTATCTAATTATGGTTGCGGTAAGGCTAGGATGTGGGTTGGCCAGTAGTGTGTTCTCATACAGGATTTATCCTGTCTTGTCTTTCACTAGTTGAGGGAGTGGTCTCGTGGGACCATAGCCACGTATAGGAAAAACAGACCTTAGCATCTGCATCGGCAGATAAATCGAAAGCTCCCGACCGAGTCCTGTATTTCTTGATCTGCCCTGTGACAGGACTCGGATGGCACGATGTGATACATGTGCATACAGTCATGGAAAAACGATTCACAATGAATGCATGGGAAAAAGGGCGCGGTTGACGGTTAGCGTAATTCCTAGTGGCCCTGGGTGGTTGAACCCAAACCGAAATACGAAAACGTGCAATAGGTAAGCATAATCACTAGTGGTCCTAGGTGGCATAAGTCCTAGTTGCACAAACGATGATTCATGTTGGGAAAGCCTAGCTAGGTCTAGGGTAACAGTCCAAACGAGCTTAAGGATCATGGAATTACATCGGAGTAGTATAGAACCTCATGGGAAAGCCCGTACGGTCTACGGCAAGGAACTGAACATTTACATGGAAAGAAACATACGAGTTGAGTAACCTATAAATGCGATATATTAGGTTGACATGAACCATTACACGACTTTTGAGTAAGGGTCATTCATGGTTAACACATGATACGGTGGGGATACTAGTATGGTAGGTGCAGAGCTAAAATACAGGATAGATACCATGGGACGTTATACGTGATAGATATCTTGGGAATATTATACTTGATAGGAACCTGACGATGGGATACCTTGTTTTATCTTGACATCGTAATTTATCATGACACCTTAGTTTATCTGAGTTCAGTAGTTCATCCTGTTATTTTGATTTAGCTTATCTATCTTGTCATCATGCTTATGTTCATCTCAGTTTCTCATGTCAGTTAACTTTACTAGTTTTTATGCTGATAGTAGATAGGGCTTACTCAGTCTTTTTGACTGACCCGTTTTGTTTCACTTCTTGTCTTCCGTTTCCCCCCCAGGTTATAGGGAGGAAATACTGTTGTTTAATTGGGACTTCTTCTGCTTGAAGGTCATCATGGATGGCTTGGACTTTTCTTAGCTATGGCTTCTTTACTGTTTTACTTGGGGAATAATTTTCGAAAATGTCTTTATGCTTCTTTACTATTGCAAGACAGGTTTTGATGTACTCTGATGTAAAAGGCTTTAGACCTTATTTATTCATGTTATGAAAGTTTGATTTTACTTCCGCTATTTTATATGTTCTGTCTTGTGATATTTCTGTGCATGTTTACCAATAATGCCCCTCTAAAGCTAGTGCATTCCCTTGCGAGTGACCCTAACGGAGGCGGGGTGTTACACGTGGTATCAGAGCAGAAGGTTACCAGACTGGGCAAAAGTTTTTAAAGACCTTCTGAAAACTATTTGAAAATCGTTTACAAAGAAGCATTTTTCAAGAAAATTTTCTTTTAAAAGAAAAAGGCTATTCCCCAAAGGCCATTAGCACTATCCTTGTTTCCTTAATTGAATCTCTTTTCCTTTCTTTCCTCCATCTGTAGTCACAGTGGTTTTAACTGTGACTAGTCTTTTCCATCTACGAAAGTGCTTTCCATATGATGGAGGTGGTTTTCGAGAGACCAGTGGCCGCGTTATAAGAAAGGATAGTGAGAAAGATGAACAATGAAACCCATGACGAGAGAGTACCTTTGTCATGGTAAAACGGGGCGGATATTTAAGTATTATGGGACAAGGACAAGATCATCGGGAGGGCAATAGTATGCTCTCATTTCTAGGGTACCTCGGAAGGAGGGTAACGATCTTGTTAAAGGTTTAGCTTTTCTTCTCAATCATCCCGTTAGGACTTCGTTTTTCGTATCATTTAAGTCTGCTTCGATAGTTGAGTCTCTGCAGCTTAAGTACTAGCGTAATAGAGAATCCCATTTTTGTCTCAAAGTCCTATTGGAGAATCAGTCCATTTATACATGACTTGTTTGGATTTGAGAATGTCTATGCCAAGTATTGAGTTTGGAAATAATGCTTATGTTTATAAGCTATGGATGGATTCTAGGGATGAAGTGGTTATCCAGTAGGGGGTGCCACTCTCGGTTTTGATAGGAGGGTAGTTAGACCTTTTGACTAGCTTTGGTAATACCCTCGAAGTATCGTGTAACCTTTTTGAGGTTCTGTCATGACTAGTTACTTAGAATCCCATGATGCCTTTATTGGAAATTTGAAGCCCGATCGAGTGGTGTTCACCGATAAGACGGATGGTTTACTTCATTTATGCATGGGTTATAGAGATCACCCTAGTAAGTGCGCTTGATAACCTGGTTGACATCTGTTTACTTTCAAGAGAAAGTTCTTCTACATGGAATACCTTATAGCATATAAACGAGATCCAAGATTCACTAGTGAATTTTGGAAAGCTTGCATGAGATCATGAGTACGCAGTCATGTTTGCGCCAAGTATTCTAGAAAAAGGATAAGTGCAAGTGGAACGAGAGGCGACGAAGAAATGAGTTCCAGCTCATGTTATGGAAACAGGAAATAAGAAGCTACGAAATCGCGAAGTTAAAAGACGGTCAAGGCACAATGGAATTAAGCTCAAGGAAATACGACTTTGATGGTCAAAGACTAGATACGCGCATGATATCTCTTTTTGGGAGTATATCCTTGATCCCTGTTTTCTGTAGAGCTTACTTATAGGCTATCTTTTGTGGACATCCTCTCGGTCCTATTTTCTGTTACAAACCTCGTAAGGAGTTTGTCTTGTTTATCTTCTCGACCCTGTTTCAGGGAATCCTAGGTAGAACCCTATGGATGTAAACATGTATTTAAAACATGTTATGATTGATATGGTTGCAAGTGGTTGCAAGTGGTTGCTCGTGGATGCGCGAATACACATTAGATACTAGCTCGACTCGGTCACATTTCATATTGCATATGCACGAGTATTTATACTTGTTTATGGATGAAATCGAATGTATTATCATGCGGTTGTTGCATATGAATGAATGATTGTGCACGCATATAGTATCTATATGACTAGGATTATTTGCATACATGTTGGATTCATGGCACTATACATATTTTGCATTAGAAAGATTATTTAGGCCTGATCATTAGCATTAGCTAAGGAACATGTACACACACGTTTTGCATATATTCATACAGCATTAGAAATCATCTAAGGACAATGGTTGCTTATGGATGATGTTTTGAGTAGATGAATGATGGATGGTAGGATATGTTCTTCCTAACTTGGAGATTTCGGGGACGAAATCCTAAAAGGTGGGGAGAATGTAACAACCCGTATTTCGATAACATGTTAAGACGAGAATCAAGGCAGAATTTAATTTTAAATTCTGAATCAAGTAAAACGGGCTATGCCATTGCGTTCGTCTCGGAAAAATACGCGAAATTGAGTCTGAGTTTTCGAGAATCGGAGTCCGTATGACCAAGTTATGGTCCGACGAAGTTTTCAGAAAATTCAAGTTCAAAAACGAGTTCTAATTTCGAAAATTTGGCCTAGAAGGCTAGGTGGGAAAATTCCCGCCAGCCATCCCAAGTCGACAGGGCTGTCGACTTGGGAGTCGACATGGCATGACCCAAGTCGACAGCCCTGTCGACTTGGGTGTCGACTTATGGTGGCCGGGCAGTTTTGTCTGGTGCACCTGTTTTCTGTTTTGGCTAGGTTTTTGGGCCTGGTTCGAAATCTGATGGTTCAGGTTGATCCTAGGGTTAATCCTAAGGTCCTAATCACTCCTAATCTCTATAAATAAGCCCCTAACCTACCCCTAAATCCTCATTATTCATTCATGCAACTAAACTATGGAAAAATTATTACTCTCATGGCCTCCACTCTCTTCATAAAATTCCTAAGTTATTTCTATGAGAGATTTTCAATTTATACAAGTGTTTTCAAGCTTGTATGAGCATCATTAGCTTGCATTCAAGTCAAGTTTCCATATTTACATCATAAAGCAAGAGTTTTGATTCATTTTGGCTCAAGGGTTTTTCTATTGGAGCTTTCATCTTTGGGTTTTTGGATGATGGCATGCATAGGCTTTGTCTCAATCTTTAATTTAATCGATTTGTGCCTTCATAGCAATGTAAGCCCTTTCCCTACTCTTAGATATTAACTATGAAGTTAAATGTTCATGTTGCAAGTTTGGGTTTGATCATTAAGTATGATACATGCTATCATGTCATGCAAGTTTATGAAGTCATTATCTTGATCTTGTGGGCTAAAAGCTACAACCTTTATGTTGAAATGTTGCATTATGCAACATGAGAACCCTCATAACCTTTATGTCAACTTGCATATGAAGTCATAACCCTTATATGATGATATATGCGAGTTACTAGTCATCATTCCATGTCTTTTGTCACCATGATTCGCTTATGTGCCAAGTTTGGGTTTATGCATGTTTTTGAGGCTTAAGAATGTAACATGCAAGTTAATGAACACATTTATGCCTCATTTGCTACCATGATTAACTTGTGGCTTAATATCCATTTTTGTCATGCCTTTGCCAAGTCTCTTCTTTTAATCCATTACGTTGTTGCGAACGTATATGCGAGTTTAAAAGCGTTGGGTTATGTTATGGGTAATTTCTAATGACATGAAAATATAACTTAAAAACATGACTTGAAATATAACATGTAAGTATGCTTGAAAATATGAAATTGGGAATTTACCTATTAAGTTAGGTCTACCCATACTATGGAATTGGGAATTTACCTATTGAGTTAGGTCTACCCATATTCTTAAGAAAACTTGAATATGAACATGACACTAGACTAAACATGAAAGTGACCAACTCGAGGTTGGGTTGAGTTTGCAACGTAAAACTACCCGGAACCGACCGGCCTAAATAGTAGTTGCAAATAATAGGACCCAATGTGAGAAGTTGGTCATGTTGTGCTTGAACTCGAGGTTAGACCAAGTTGTGGTGTAAAGCTTCCCGGAACCGACCGGCTTAACTAGTAACCACAACAAAGTCTGATGTGAGAGGTTGAGGTGCATTAAGTAATTAATGCCACATGATAGGGTTAAGTTAATTTGATTAATGACTCTTAACCAAATATGACATGGACAAATGGGTTAAGTAATTTGATTAGGCTAACGATACTTAACAAAACATGACAAGGTTGGGTAGGTTAAGTAACTTGATTTGCCTAATGACACTTAACCATTTTTTATACGACTAGTGGACGGGGTTAAGTTAACCAACACTTAACCAAACCAACACGTGAATTTGATACGGTTAATTAAGCTTTCCTAATTACACTTAACCGTATAATACAGTTAGGGGATGTGGTTAAGTTAACCTAGACTTAACCCATCCAATTCGGTGATTTTGATGTTGTTAAGTTAACCAACACTTAACCAATCTAACTCGGTAATTTTGAAGTGATTAAGTAACCTATACTTAAACACTCCAACTCGGTTATTTGATAAGGTTAAGTTAACCAATACTTAACCAATCTAACGTGATAACATGATAAGGCTAAGTCACGAATCGCTTGAATACACTTGACCGATTTGACTAAGTAAATTGATAGGGTCAAGTTAATATATACTTAACCAATCTAGAATGATAATTGGACGAGGTTAAGTCGTGAATTGCTTAATATACTTAACCAACTTGACACATGGTTTGTAGGGTTAAGTCTTGAACTTGGATACTTAGCCAATTTTGACATGATTTGTAGACGGGATTAAGTCATGAACTTAAGTGACACTTAATCCATTATATAAACCCTAGTTCAGAGAATTAGGTGGATAACCGTAATTAACAAGAATAACGGGAATAAGCTAAGGGGTAAACCTTAGTTGGAGAATAGCTAAGTAATAATTCTTAGTCAAGGAATTTTGGACTAGTTCATAGATTGGATGAGTAACCCGATACGGTAGGTCATCGTTTAAGCACACGAGTAGGAGCAAGTTATCTGATTTAGATAAAGGCTCCAGCGAACTGGGTAACGAAGCAGCGGCTTCGGGGAACGTGAGGATATTCTTGGTATCCCTCTGTGAGCTGCCAGGTGATCGCACTAGGCTCATGAGAGGTTAAGGTCTGGGTTAGAAGAACCAAGAGTATGCCTTGGTTGCTATACGAGCGACCTAAAGACGGGGATGGATAGGGGATAGTCGACGATACACGGTCGTGCCCTAGATAGCATTTCGTCAGGCTACCTACCATCTTTGGTCAAGCGTGTACGTACGGAAAGGCAGAGAACACCCAAAATACCATAATTGCTATCTAATTATGGTTGCGGTAAGGCTAGGATGTGGGTTGGCCAGTAGTGTGTTCTCATACAGGATTTATCCTGTCTTGTCTTTCACTAGTTGAGGGAGTGGTCTCGTGGGACCATAGCCACGTATAGGAAAAACAGACCTTAGCATCTGCATCGGCAGATAAATCGAAAGCTCCCGACCGAGTCCTGTATTTCTTGATCTGCTCTGTGACAGGACTCGGATGGCACGATGTGATACATGTGCATACAGTCATGGAAAAACGATTCACGATGAATGCGTGGGAAAAAGGGCGCGGTTGACGGTTAGCGTAATTCCTAGTGGCCCTGGGTGGTTGAACCCAAACCGAAATACGAAAACGTGCAATAGGTAAGCATAATCACTAGTGGTCCTAGGTGGCATAAGTCCTAGTTGCACAAACGATGATTCATGTTGGGAAAGCCTAGCTAGGTCTAGGGTAACAGTCCAAACGAGCTTAAGGATCATGGAATTACATCGGAGTAGTATAGAACCTCATGGGAAAGCCCGTACGGTCTACGGCAAGGAACTGAACATTTACATGGAAAGAAACATACGAGTTGAGTAACCTATAAATGTGATATATTAGGTTGACATGAACCATTACACGACTTTTGAGTAAGGGTCATTCATGGTTAACACATGATACGGTGGGGATACTAGTATGGTAGGTGCAGAGCTAAAATACAGGATAGATACCATGGGACGTTATACGTGATAGATATCTTGGGAATATTATACTTGATAGGAACCTGACGATGGGATACCTTGTTTTATCTTGACATCGTAATTTATCATGACACCTTAGTTTATCTGAGTTCAGTAGTTCATCCTGTTATTTTGATTTAGCTTATCTATCTTGTCATCATGCTTATGTTCATCTCAGTTTCTCATGTCAGTTAACTTTACTTGTTTTTATGCTGATAGTAGATAGGGCTTACTCAGTCTTTTTGACTGACCCGTTTTGTTTCGCTTCTTGTCTTCCGTTTGCCCCCAGGTTACAGGGAGGAAATACTGTTGTTTAATTGGGACTTCTTCTGCTTGAAGGTCATCATGGATGGCTTGGACTTTTCTTGGCTATGGCTACTTTACTGTTTTACTTGGGGAATAATTTTCGAAAATGTCTTTATGCTTCTTTACTATTGCAAGACAGGTTTTGATGTACTCTGATGTAAAAGGCTTTAGACCTTATTTATTCATGTTATGAAAGTTTGATTTTACTTCCGCTATTTTATATGTTCTGTCTTGTGATATTTCTGTGCATGTTTACCAATAATGCCCCTCTAAAGCTAGTGCATTCCCTTGCGAGTGACCCTAGCGGAGGCGGGGTGTTACATTTTCAATCTAATTAAAGATTCTTTAAAACTCCACTTAGTTTTAATCTTTAACTGGGTTAAAGAATCAGTGTCATTTAAAACACGGTTCACGATAAACCCAAAATCACATTTCATTAATTATCGGGTTAAAGAACAAGTGTTATTTAAAACACTGTTCACGATAAACCCAAAAATCAATACCAATTCAATTCTAGTTAAATATTATTTAATTGGTACACTTCATTAAATCTAAATAAAAAGATTTAATCTTTTTCTCAACTAGGTTCAAGAACAGTGTTAATAAATACACCATTCACGACAAACCCAAATCACATTTGATATTAAATACAAGGCTCTGAATAGAAAATATATCGGCTTATATTCAATATCAAATTCTACGACTAACAAATGTCTTATTGGAAATAACAATATAAATATATATCTTTCAAATTCCCATAACAATATCTGTATCATCACGAAATCTAACATCGAAATATTCTGAAGACAATTTCGATTCAAATCCATTCCAGTATAATTATTGGAAATTCTGGTTATTTTCAAAACCATTTCAAATCCAATTTATTTATTTAAAAATAAATAGAATTATAATTCTAGTTCAAAACTAGTTCATTTCGATAAAAATCTATTTGTATCTTTTCAAATCGGGAGTTTTTCATCCCAATCCTTCCCAAATCATTTCTTATGATTTTACACAAATTATTACTATTTTTAATAATTTTATCAAGGCCCGTACAGTCGATTTCCATCAATGGCCATCGAACTGCACTTACAACGAACTTTTCCAAATTTGATTTGGACATAACTCCAAATCCAACCGTTAGATCTCAAATTTCTAATATTCGTTAGAAAGCTCTTTTTGATACAAACCCAACGGTTCCGGTTTTAGGAGAATCCGACGGTCGGATCTCCCGTAATATCCGTTCGAAGTCAATGGTCGAAATTCGCGAACTGCCGCGGCGCGTTCTATTCAGGCCATTATATAATATATATATAATATATACTTTGTCGATTTCCATTCAAAACGTGCTTTATAAATTGTTTTAAATTCATTTTCAAAACGGTTTCGACTTCATATTCAATTTCAAATCAAAATTGAATATTCCAATATAAATTCGTTTTAAATTCATTTCAAATCGATTTCAATTCGAATTCATTTATATTCAATTTCGATTCGAATTCGTTTATATTCAATTTCAATTCGAATTCATTTATATTCAATTTCAATTCAAATTCATTTCTATTCAATTTCAATTCGAATCCATTTCTATTCAATTTCAATTCGAATTCATTTATATTCAATTTCAATTCGAATTCATTTATATTCAATTTCAATTCGAATTCATTTATATTCAATTTCAATTCGAATTCATTTATATTCAATTTCAATTCGAATTCATTTATATTCAATTTCAATTCGTATTCATTTATATTCAATTTCAATTCGAATTCATTTCTATTCAATTTCAATTCGAATTCATTTCTATTCAATTTCAATTCGAATTCATTTATACTCAATTTCAATTTGAATTCATTTCTATTCAATTTCAATTCGAATTTCTATTCTTTTCGAAAAATCAGATTTTGAAATCACTTTCGATATTCATTATAAAATGAATGAAATCGATATAAATATCGTTCACGTCAAAATGGCGTCAATCTAATCAATACGGCTTCATATATTCCTATTTCAAATATTTCGTTTTCAAATATTTCTATTTTAAAACTGGAATGAGGCCCAATTAATTACCATATAATGTTAATTATATGGATTTTCTACAACACATGTATACAATAACAACGATGAATAATCAACCATCATCCAAAGTGCATTCTACACTGTATAAGCATCAAATATAAATATTCAACGCTTATAACAGTCTGTCAATCAATCGATCGACATACAACTAAACAATCGGGATTAGTGTACGTCAAATATCATCCTAATACCCGTGTGGGGTTTCAAACAATCAAACACAGATTTTATTTGTGCAGTTGGGCGATGTGTAAAATTTATCGTCCCAATCAATATCAGTCAAATGTGTGTATATAAACAAATCGTCCGATTTGTTTATTTTTATTTCCTTTCATATACGCGTTAAAAATTCTATTTTTAACTATAAAATATTTTTAACTATATACATTTTTTATTTCATTTCACATCACATCACACAATCAACTACACATCAAAATCAAACAAGCAAGCATACAAGTCGTCCATGGTCTGTGGACGACGGGTGTCGGGTGCTACTAAACACCGTCTGCATCCTAGTATATATTTTAACTAGAAATAAAATTAAAAAGTGAGAAATTCTCACAGAGGGTTCTACTCCACCGTGCTTTGCTTTTGAACTGCTGAACTGTCTGGATTTGACTGAAATTCCAATGCAGTCTTTTCACGCTGTTCAAGTAATAATTATATTTTTATCGCTTCATTTCAATAGATAAAAATCACATTTCTATTTTTACAACGCTTCTTTCTATATAAAAATTATATTTTTATATTTCTACTTCATATACTAAGATCGGATTTTTATTTCACTGCTATAAAAATCACATTTTTATACTTCTACAATATAAAAGATTACATTTTTATACTTCTACAATATAAAAGATTATATTTTTATACTTCTACAATATAAAAGATTATATTTTTAACCTTTACAAAATATAAAAATCATATTTTTATTGTCGCTACCACATAAAAATTACATTTTTATTATCACTACTACATAAAAATCATATTTTTATTCAATAAAAAATCCAGTCTTTCTCTAATAAAAGAATCATATCGTCCTACTTATCAAAAAATAATCTTTTCTACATCTAGATCTACATTTAAAAATCAAATTTTTATGGCAAAAATCATTTTCAGTCTAAACTGAAATTCATTAAATAAATGGAGAGAAATAAATTAAGAATAATAAAGTAAAATAAAAACTTACAAATGGTTTGAATGAGGAGGGGGGGTCACCGTCGGTCTCTGACTGGAGGAGGGGCGACAGGCCTTCGGCGGTAGTGGCGGAGCAGTGGGCCAAGGGGGGTGCTGGGTTTTCGTGGTGCGCATGTCGAGAGGGGGGAGGTAGATTGGAGAAGGGGAGGAAGAAGGAGGGACTGCGGAGGAGGGGGGTCTCGCGGTGGTCGGCGCCGCTAGGGGGGGCCACGTGGGCGGCAGCGCTGCTGCGATGGGGGGGCGCGATTTCTTTTGTATTTTTTTATTTCTGAATGAATATGATGGGGGGGCCTGAGATAATAGGGTGAGAGAGAGAGAAGAAAGTTTTTCTTTAATTATTTAAATTTCAAAAAGTTGACCTTTTTATTTCGACCTCGAAACGAGACCCACCGCCTGTCGTCCATAGCTAATTACCCCTATTCCGAACATAATGGGATATATATCGCAGGCTGATTCGACTGTTTCGATCAGTTTTCATCAAAATCAAAATGTAACTCTATATATTGAATTTGAACGTGTATTTCAATTTACCGAGGTCACATACTAACTCGAAAAATTCCAGGAAAATATTTTCTGGCTTCGTATTGACGATACGGTCCTAACAAAACTAGTTTCATCGAATTCCGAGATCGTTTGAAAAATGACCAATTTCCAGTCGATTAAAATCAACTGAAACTGGTCAAACGCGTTTTCCTTTGCCACGCTCACTGTAACGACACCGCGAAATCCGGTAGGCTTTGCAACCATCCCTTCATCCTCCAGTACAGCAGGTAAAACCCACCGTGGCTTACAGTTGTACCCCAGACACCTTGTTTTACGGCGACCCTTTCGGGATCCCCCGGCCGCAGCCTACCAACCCTAAAAAGGGACATGTGCGGGTAAGAGTCTCCCGTTCGCCACCAAACCGCGAAGCGAGAATCCCCCATCATGCTGCATCCTATTACCAGGCATGCCAAACAAGGACTGGTGTGAGGTACAACTGTAAGCCACGGTGGGTTTTACCTGCAGTACTGGAGGATGAACGGATGGTTGCAAAGCCTACCGGATTTCGCGGTGTCGTTACAGTTGGTATCAGAGCTCTGGTTAACTCAAATATTTGGGGATTTCCGGGTCATCACACTCACATATTGATTCGAAAAATTATGAAAATTGGAATCTAGCAATAACTTGACTTCACGGATCCAACAAAAGTGGTTTCGTCGAAACCCGAGGTCGTTTGCAAAATGGCTATTTTCAAGGGTCGAAATTCCATAGCGACTATTCTGAAATTTCAACTGGCCATATCTTTTGATTCCCGTTATGAAATTTTGATTTTTCGGATTCGTTGGAAAGATATTCTCAATTAGATTCTAATATTTTTGGTTTCTCTAAAATCCGGTTTATTTTGCACCCGGTACATTCATTTGAAGTTTGAAATCGAATTATCGAACTACCGCGCCGTTTTCAATTCCTTTTATAATTTAAAATAAATATTTATATTCTAACGACGATCTATATAAATATATTCGTTCGAATTCTATTCAAAATAAATTTCTTGTCGATATTATTTAAAATAATCCGTTTTAAATAATCAAAATTCACTAAAATTGCCAAAATAAAAATTTTAAACTGGCCCAGATTTCCGGGTTATTACAATCTCCCCCACTTAAAACTTTTCGTCCCCAAAAAGGAACAAAGCCGAAAGTTGTTTCACAAATCAACTCAACTTCCAGTGTTTTCACTACGACTTAAGTTCTTCAACTTTTCAGTTTCTAAGAACTTTTCAAATTTTTCAAAAATTTGGCTAACACCCTAAATTTTTGAAAAATTTCGCCATAACCTCCCCTGCACCGGGAGCACAGGAAAATCCCGAAATTGCCATACAGGCCTTCTGATCTCAAAAAGAAAAAGAAAAAGCCAAGCGGCAAGCCAATCGGCTCATAAAATCATCATCACCCAAACAAAACAGTAAACTATGGTAAACATGTACCTATTTGTCGGGCAAACAATTTTATTCCTCTGCTCTAGCCTCTTTGCTAAGACCTGTTCAATGTAAGTACATGTATATGCAAGCAAATGCGACCAATTTTCAATATAACTTCACAATTTGATTCAATTTGGCTATATGGTACAAATTTTAATTAATCAACCAATAATCAACAACACAACCATCAATCAATTAGTTGATTAGCTTTTCAAATTCATAACTTTGATACATAGTCAAAAAATCAGATTTTTGATGCCAAATCACAACAATAAGCCCTATCTAATTTTGGTTCTCACACCAGTCAATTGGAAATATATAGAAATCTCACTTTCGAAACTCGAAAATAAATACTGGCGATGGTGCCCCGTCACAAGAATTATCCCCGGGCACTAGAGGGATTCTATATCTACCCAGTATATTAAAACTTCGAACACGCGTTTGCAAGACATATGTGCAAATTCTTTATATATTGTATTGTCCAAATCAATATATAATAAATAATCAAATACGAATAAGTGATTTAAATTTCAAAACAAAAATTGTTTTTATTTTAAAAATATACTCTTCACACTCGTTCTAGGATACTACCGATCCCATCTCTAACGAGTCATTCCCATTGGATATTACTAATCCAATTTCTGATAAATTCTTTCGTATGGTTCTAATGTGCCTTATTCTCTGAGCTTTGTAAACCAAAGCTCTGATACCAACTGTGAAAACCCGTAACTTCCCCGGTAAGGAAAGCGCGGATAGTTCGAGAACAAGCCACAACAGAACCCAGACGAAAGAACATTTCATTGTATATTACAACAATGCATCAGATTACAAGAATATACAGAGTATAAATGAATAAATATTACATAGAAAATATCGGAGATTACAATACATTACATAGCAGCGGAAAAATAATACAACACACAACTAGAAGGAGATATACGGATACAAAGCTTTCCGGATATCATTCCAGCTGTAAACCAGGATCCTGTGAATATAAATCTGCAAAACCAAAACTACTAGCTACCCGTGTCAAAATAAGGGCACCCAGAGTTTAGGTTAAAACAATAAACTCCAGGTTAGTCATGGGACTGGTGTGAGAACAAAAACAGTTATTAATCTTTATTTTTAAAGTTAGGTAAATCAAGGGACCACGCCGTATAACATGGAACAGGTTTCCTCCAAAGAATACCAGTGCATATAACAAACAGCACAATGTTAAATAAAGAACAATGAAGCTGTTATAAGACCCAGGTCCCATCACACAATGCAACACAAACCGGAGGATAGGGTTTTACCTTATAACAACCAAAGAATGCTTAATACGCTAAATTTCATTTGATACTATTATAAGTGCATAGTGTATAAAACAACTTCAAATCATAAGTATCAATCATAGGCGGCATGGGTACCATATATCATGTCGCCATACTAGGCTCTACAATCAAAACCGCAAATGTCACGTATTTGGAAATTGGATTTCCATCTATGAACAGAGGCCAGGGATCGTCCTCTAACGATTTGAGACAATCTAGCCCATGTCTCAGGCAAGCGCGCAGACAAGCCTTGGATCGTCAGGGCCGGTCCACCGATGTGGATTAAAATGTCTGAACACTGCGTCTCCCCGGCCTATGGGGCGTAAATGAAACAACGAATGACTCCATCGGACCCGGATCGTCCGATCAAACCGAGGCGCCTCGCAAACGAACAACCACATAAGTCAAACTCGTCAGGGCGTGTAAAACCACTGACGGCACTTCTAGCTAGAAGGAAACGCATGCCCTCCCTGATGTCCTCTCCCGTTTCTGGTCCACTACCGGGGTGTGAGGCTCGCGAATCAACGCTACACAAAGCTATGCCACACAGGTCGTTCTTTGATCATCACCACAAGACTTTTCTTTTCAACAGAAGCCTTGATCAATTGCCACTTAGGCATGCCACACAGGCAATTCACTCCATGCATTTGATATCCATCAATATATAACCTCTGAGCTCGTACGTCTCAGAGAAGGGCGTTAAGCAAGAGAATAAATTCTCCACCGCCAAACAGATATATATTTAATAGAAATCAATCACAAAGAATAAAATCCAATGTCAGACACACAGTCCATTTACAAGTTCGTTCTGGGTCTGAACGAAACCGGAGGCACCTAGTACCCCGCATATCCATCGATCTCCAAGTACGTCTGGACGATCACTAACTGATTCCCTCCTCTTGGGTGTACGGCCCAATCAAGATCATCAGTAACCACCCAAACGACGTGAAGACCCCCGGTCTTCAACCACCGTCTTCATCTTCGACATCACGTCGAATCGGTTATTCAGAATGGGATAAACCCGGTCTCTCTGAATAACTCACGTATATAATAGACAAGTGTAACACAAGCACAACATATGCCTCATTCCAATTCAGAATATTCTTTTATTCAAATATTCTTATACTTTGGGAAGGGTTCCCATTAATTTTATCAAAGATAAATCCTTTAAATTTATTCTTTAATCTGCTTTTGAATATCAATTTAAACTAGTCGGGATTAGCGAACCACACCGAAGTAATCATTTATTTTAATTTCCCAATCCCAACCTATTCATCCCATGAAGTAAAACTGGTAATACTTCATATCTAACACCACGGTGTTATCGGTAAATTCAATTACCATTTCACGTTCAAATCTAATTAAAGATTTAACTATCGCCTGGAGTAAAACTGGTGATACTCCATTCTAACACCTTTTCAATCTAATTAAAGATTCATTAAAACTCCACTTAGTTTTAATCTTTAACTGGGTTAAAGAATCAGTGTCATTTAAAACACGGTTCACGATAAACCCAAAATCACATTTTATTAATTATCGGGTTAAAGAACAAGTGTTATTTAAAACACTGTTCACGATAAACCCAAAAATCAATACCAATTCAATTCCAGTTAAATATTATTTAATTGGTACACTTCATTAAATCTAAATAAAAAGATTTAATCTTTTTCTCAACTGGGTTCAAGAACAGTGTTAATAAAGACACCATTCACGACAAACCCAAATCACATTTGATATTAAATACAAGGCTCTGAATAGAAAATATATCGGCTTATATTCAATATCAAATTCTACGACTAACAAATGTCGTATTGGAAATAACGATATAAATATATATCTTTCAAATTCCCAAAACAATATCTGTATCATCACGAAATCCAACATCGAAATATTCCGAAGACAATTTCGATTCAAATTCATTCCAATATAATTATTGGAAATTCTGGTTATTTTCAAAACCATTTCAAATCCAATTTATTTATTTAAAAATAAATAGAATTATAATTCTAGTTCAAAACTAGTTCATTTCGATAAAAAACTATTTTTATCTTTTCAAATAGGGAGTTTTTCATCTCAATCCTTCCCAAATCATTTCTTATGATTATACACAAATTATTACTATTTTTAATAATTTTATCAAGGCCCGTACAGTCGATTTCCATCAATGACCATCGAACTGCACTTACAACGACCTTTTCCAAATTTGATTTGGACATAACTCCAAATCCAACCGTTAGATCTCAAATTTCTAATATTCGTTAGAAAGCTCTTTTCGATACGAACCTAACGATTCTGGTTTTAGGATAGTCCGACGGTCGGATCTCCCGTAATATCCGTTCGAAGTCAATGGTCGAAATTCGCGAACTGCCGCGGCGCGGCGCGTTCTATTCAGGCCATTATATTATATATATAATATATACTTCGTCGATTTCCATTCAAAACGGTTTCGACTTCATATTCAATTTCAAATCAAAATTGAATATTCCAATATAAATTCGTTTTAAATTCATTTCAAATCGATTTCAATTCGAATTCATTTATATTCAATTTCAATTCGAATTCATTTCTATTCAATTTCAATTCGAATCCATTTCTATTCAATTTCAATTCGAATTCATTTATATTCAATTTCAATTTGAATTCATTTATATTCAATTCGAATTCATTTATATTCAATTTCAATTCGAATTCATTTATATTCAATTTCAATTCGAATTCATTTCTATTCAATTTCAATTCGAATTCATTTCTATTCAATTTCAATTCGAATTCATTTCTATTCAATTTCTATTCAATTTCAATTCGAATTCATTTCTATTCAATTTCAATTCGAATTTCAATTCTTTTCGAAAAATCAGATTTTGAAATCACTTTCGATATTCATTATAAAATGAATGAAATCGATATAAATATCATTCACGTCAAAATGGCGTCAATCTAATCAATACGACTTCATATATTCCTATTTCAAATATTTCTTTTTCAAATATTTCTATTTTAAAACTGGAATGAGGCCCGATCAATTACCATATAATGTTAATTATATGGATTTTCTACAACACATGTATACAATAACAACGATGAATAATCAACCATCATCCAAAGTGCATTCTACAATGTATAAGCATTAAATATAAATATTCAACGCTTATAACAGTCTGTCAATCAATCGATCGACATACAACTAAACAATCAGGATTAGTGTACATCAAATATCATCCCAATACCCGTGTGGGGTTTCAAACAATCAAACACAGATTTTATTTGTGCAGTTGGGCGATGTGTAAAATTTATCGTCCCAATCAATATCAGTCAAATGTGTGTATATAAACAAATCGTCCGATTTGTTTATTTTTATTTCCTTTCATATACACGTTAAAAATTCTATTTTTAACTATAAAATATTTTTAACTTATATACGTATTTTATTTCATTTCACATCACATCACACAATCAATTACACATCAAAATCAAACAAGCAAGCATACAAGCCGTCCATGGTCTGTGGACGACGGGTGTCGGGTGCTACTAAACACCGTCTGCATCCTAGTATATATTTTAACTAGAAATAAAATTAAAAAGTGAGAAATTCTCACAGAGGGTTCTACTCCGCCGTGCTTTGCTTTTGAACTGATGAACTGTCTGGATTTGACTGAAATTCCAATGCAGTCTTTTCACGCTGTTCAAATAAAAATTATATTTTTATCGCTTCATTTCAATAGATAAAAATCACATTTCTATTTTTACAACGCTTCTTTCTATATAAAAATTATATTTTTATATTTCTACTTCATATACTAAGAACGGATTTTTATTTCATTGCTATAAAAATCACATTTTTATACTTCTACAATATAAAAGATTACATTTTTATACTTCTACAATATAAAAGATTATATTTTTATACTTCTACAATATAAAAGATTATATTTTTATACTTCTACAATATAAAAGATTATATTTTTATACTTCTACAATATAAAAGATTATTTTTTAACCTTTACAAAATATATAAATCATATTTTTATTGTCACTACCACATAAAAATTACATTTTTATTATCACTACTACATGAAAATCATATTTTTATTCAATTAAACATCCAGTCTTTCTCTAATAAAAGAATCATATCGTCCTACTTATCAAAATATAATCTTTTCTACATCTAGATCTACATTTAAAAATCAAATTTTTATGGCAAAAATCATTTTCAGTCTAAACTGAAATTCATTGAATAAATGGAGAGAAATAAATTAAGAATAATAAAATAAAATAAAAACTTACAAATGGTTTGAATGAGGAGGGGGTGGTCACCGTCGGTCTCTGACTGGAGGAGGGGCGACAAGCCTTCGGCGGTAGTGGCGGAGCAGTGGGCCAAGGGGGGTGCTGGGTTTTCGTAGTGCGCGTGTCGAGAGGGGGGCCGGTCGATTGGAGAAGGAGAGGAAGAAGGAGGGACTGCGGAGGAGGGGGGTCTCGCGGTGGTTGGCGCTGCTAGGGGGGCACGTGGGAGGCGGCGCTGCTGCGATGGAGGGGGCGCGATTTCTTTTGTTTTGTTTTTCTTTCTGAATGAATATGACCGGTGGGGTGCCTGAGATAATAGGGTGAGAGAGAGAAGAAAGTTTTTATTTAATTATTTAAATTTCAAAAAGTTGACCTTTTTATTTCAACCTCGATGCGAGACCCACCGCCTGTCGTCCATAGCTAATTACCCCTATTCCGAACACAATGGGATATATATCGCAGGCTGATTCGACTGTTTCGATCAGTTTTCGTCAAAATCAAAATATAACTCTATATATTAAATTTGAACATGTATTTCAATTTACCGAGGTCACATACTAACTCGAAAAATTCCAGGAAAATATTTTCTGGCTTTGTATTGACGATACGGTCCTAACAAAACTAGTTTCATCAAATTCCGAGATCGTTTGAAAAATGACCAATTTCCAGTCGATTAAAATCAACTGAAACTAGTCAAACGCATTTTCCTTTGCCAGGCTCACATATTGATTCGAAAAATTATGAAAATTGGAATCTAGCAATAACTTGACATCACGGATCCAACAAAAGTGGTTTCGTCGAAATCCGAGGTCGTTTGCAAAATGGCTATTTTCGAGGGCCAAAATTCCATAGCGACTATTCTGAAATTTCAACTGGCCATATCTTTTGATTCCCGTTATGAAATTTTGATTTTTCGGATTTGTTGGAAAGATATTCTCATTAGATTCTAATATTTTGGTTTCACTAAAATCCGGTTTATTTTGCACCCGGTACATTCATTTGAAGTTTGAAATCGAACTATCGAACTACCGCGCTGTTTTCAATTCTTTTTATAATTTAAAATAAATATTTATATTCTAACGATGATCTATATAAATATATTCGTTCGAATTCTATTCAAAATAAATTTCTTGTCGATATTATTTAAAATAATCCATTTTAAATAATCAAAATTCACTAAAATTGCCAAAATAAAAATTTTAAACTGGCCCAGATTTCCGGGTTATTACATACGAGCTCAGAGGTTGTATATTGATGGATAACAATCGCACGACATGAATTTCCTGTGTGGCATGCCTAAGTGGCAGATGATCAAAGCTTCTGTTTAAAAGCAAAGTCTTGTGGTTGATGATCAAAGCACATCCTGTGTGGCATAGCTTTTTCTATGGCGTTAATTCGCGAGCTTCACACCTCGGTATAAGTCAAAAACGGAATAAGGACCCAAGGAGTGCACGACGTTTCCTTCTAGCTATGGGTGATGTCAGTGACCTACCAGCCCTGACATATATATTATTTTTACATGTATGGTTGTTGGATGCGAGGCACCTCGGATATAGGTTGTAACACCCCGCCTCCGCTAGGGTCACTCGCAAAGGAATGCACTAGCTTTAGAGGGGCATTATTGGTAAACGTGCACTGAAATATCACAAGACAGAACATATAAAATAGCGGAAGTAAAATCAACCTTTCATAACATTAATAAATAAGGTCTAAAGCCTTTTACATCAGAGTACATCAAAACCTATCTTGCAATAGTAAAGAAGCATAAAGACATTTTCATAAATTATTCCCCAAGTAAAAACAGTAAAGTAGCCATAGCCAAGAAAAGTCCAAGCCATCCATGATGACCTTCAAGCAGGAGAAGTCCGAACTAAACAACAGTATTTCCTCCCTGTAACCTGGGGGGGGGGGGGAAACGGAAGAAAAGAGGCGAAACAAAACGGGTCAGTCAAAAAGACTGAGTAAGCCCTATCTACTATTAGTATAAAAACTAGTAAAGTTAACTGTCATGAGGAACTGAGATGAACATGAGCATGATAACAAGATAGACAAGCTAAATCAAAATAACAGGATGAACTACTGAACTCAGATAAACTAAAGTGTCATGATAAATTACGATGTCAAAATGAAACAAGGCATCACATCGTCAGGTTTCTATCAAGTATAATACCCCAAGATATCTATCACGCATAACGTCCCATGGTATCTATCCTGTATGCCCGCTCTGCACCTACCGTACTAGTATCCCAATTGTATCACGTGTTATCCGTGAATGACCCTTACTCAAAAGTCGTGTAATGGTCCATGTCAACCTAATATGCCGCATATATAGGTTACTCAACTCATATGTTTCTTTCCATGTATAAGTTCAGTTCTTTGCCGTAGGCTGTACGGGCTTTCCCATGTAAACGGTTTATCCTTGAAGTTGTTTTGGACTGCAACCCTTGATCTAGTTGTGTTTCCTTACCATGAACTATCGCGCGTCCACTTAGGATTTATGCCACCTAGGACCGCTAGGGATTATGCTACCTAATGAACGTTTCCGTGTCTTGGTTTGGGTTTTGGCCACCTAGGACCACTAGGGATTACGCCACCCGTCAACCGCGCCCTTGATCCCACGTATGTATCGTGAATCGTTTTCCATGTCTAGATGTACATGTTCCCCAATGTGCCATCCGAGTTCCGTGCCAGGGCAAATCAAGAAATACGGAACTCGGTCGGGAGCTTTAAATCGTCTGCCGATGCAGATATCAAGGTCTGTTTTTGTACCCGTGGCTATGGTCCCACGTGACCCCTCCCTCAACTACTGAAAGGCAATCCAAGAAAAATCATGTATAAGAACCACTCCACGGCCCCACTATAGCCCACTTTCCTACGGGCCAACCTCACCCATGACTCGATAGCAAGCACATGGTCTGTTGGGGGTTCCCTGCCTTTCCGCACGTACACGATTGACTAAAGATGGTAGGTAGTCGGCGATGCGCTATCCAGGGCAAAAACAAGAATCGTCGACTCCACGCTAATCCATCCCAGTTTTTAGGTTGCTCGCATAGCAACCAAGGCATACTCTTGGTCCTTCTAACGCAGACCTTAACCTCTCATGGGCCTAGTATAATTACCTGGCAGCCCACAGAGGGATCCCAAGAATATCCTCACGTCCCCCGAAGCTTCCACTTCGGCACCCAGTGCGCTGGAGCTTTTATCCAAGTCAGATAACTTTCTCCCCCTCGTATACTAAGCGATGACCTACCGTATCAGGTTACTCATCGTTTTGAGAATTAGTCCTATGTCCTTAGCTAAGAATTATTACTTAGTTACCCTTAACTAAGGTTTACCACTTAGCTTCCTTTCCCGTTATCCTTGATTAACCACGGTTTTCTACCTAGTTCTTCTAGCTAGGGTTTGTCTATTGGGTTAAGTGTTATCATTCAAGTCCATGACTTAACCCGCCCACGAATCACGTCAAAGATTGGCTAAGTATTTAAGTTCAAGACTTAGTCCCACAAGTTGGTTAAGTGTACTCAGAGGCTCATGACTTAACCTTATCAAGTCAAATTGGTCAAGTACTAGCTTACCTTAATCCTATCGGATTATCTTGCTAGATCGATTAAGCATAGATTATCTTAATCCCATCAAATTATCGAGTCGGATTGGTTAAGTATAGGTTGGCTTAACCCCATCCTCTAATCGTACTATAATGGTTAAGTATATTCTAAAAAGGTCTTGTGACTTAACCTTATCAGGTCCGCGTATTAGATTAGTTAAGTGTAAGTTACTTAACCCCATCAAATCATCATGTATAATTGGTTAAGTATAAGTTGCTTAACCCCATTAAATTGTCACGTTAAGTTGGTTAAGTATTGGTTACTTAACCTAATTGAATTGCCGAGTTTAAATTGGTTAAGTGTTTAACTTAACCCCATCGAATTGCCGTGTTTAGATTAGTTAAGTGTGGATTACTTAACCCCATCTAATTACCGTGTCGGATTAGTTAAGTGTAAATTACTTAACCCCATCCCCTAATCATCTTGTATGGTTAAGTGTCATTAAGAAAACTTACTTAACCTTGTCAAATTATCATGTTGGATTGATTAAGTGTTGGTTAACTTAATCCCCGTCCACTAGTCGTATAAAAATGGTTAAGCGTCATTAGGCAAATCAAATCACTTAACCTACCCAACCTTGTCATGTTTTGTTAAGTATCATTAGCCTAACCAATTTACTTAACCCATTTACCCATGTCATATTTGGTTAAGAGTCATTAATCAAATTAACTTAACCCTATCATGTGGCATTAATTACTTAATGCACCCCAACCTCTCACATTAGACTTTGTTGTGGTTACTAGTGAAGCCGGTCGGTTCCGGGTAGCTTTACACCACAACTTGGTCTAACCTCGGGTTCAAGCACAACATGACCAACTTCTCACATTGGGTCTTATTTTTTGCAACCACTAGTTAGGCCGGTCGGTTCCGGGTAGTTTTACGTTGCAAACTCAACCCAACCTCGAGTTGGCCACTTTCATGTTTAGTCTAGTGTCATGTTCATAGTCAAGTTTTCAAGCAATTGGGTAGACCTAACTTAATAGGTAAATTCCCAATGGGTAGACCTAACTTAATAGGTAAATTCCCAAGCTTATGTTTTTATGCATACTTACATGTCAACTTCCATGTTATATTTCAAGTCATGTTTTCAAGTATAAACACATGTCATATTTAACGTTACATGTTGTCATGTTTATACCCATTTACCCAAGTCATATTCATGTCATTATGTTTCCCCATAATGTGACACCAACGCTTTTTAAACTAGCATATACATTCGCAACAATGTGATGGATTAAAAGAAGAGACTTGGCAAAGGAATGACAAAAATGGGTATTAAGCCACAAGTTAATCATGGTGGCAAATGAGGCACAAATGTGTTCATTAGCTTGCATGTTACATTCTTAAGCCTCAAAAACATGCATAAACCCAAACTTGGTACATAAGCGAATCATGGTGACAAAAGACATGGAATGATGGCTAGAAACTCGCATATATCATCATATAAGGATTATGACTTCATATGCAAGTTGACATAATGATTATGAAGATTCTCATGTTGCATAATGCAACATTTCAACATAAAGGTTGTGGCTTTTTGCTCACAAGATCAAGATAATGACTTCATAAACTTGCATGACATGATAGCATGTATCATACTCAATGATCAAACCCAAACTTGCAACATGAACATTTAACTTCATAGTTAATATCTAAGAGTAGGAAAAGGGCTTACATTGCTATGAAGGCCTAAATCGATTAAAATAAAGCTTGTGATGAAGCTTATGCATGCCATCATCCAAAAACCCAAAGATGGATGCTCCAAATCAACAAATACACCATCTTTATGAACAAAGACCAAAACTTTTGCCTTGAAATCAACTTGAGGAGCTCTCATACTAACATAGGGACTCTCTAATACTCTCATGATCATGAAACCTCTCATAGAAATGAAGATAGCATTTTGGTAAGAGGATGGAGGCTAGGGTTTTGAGTGGAGGCCATGATCACTAGAAATTTTGGCATAGTTTAGTTGTAGGATCAATTAATGAGGGTTTAGGCTAGGTTAGGGGTCTTTTTATAGAGATTAGGGGTAGTTTAGGCCGTTAGATTAACCCTAGGATAGATCCCAGCCCTCAAAAATCGTCACAAGCCTCCAAAACAAGACCAAGGGCCAAAACAGGTGCATCAGGCCAGCCAGGGTCAAGCCAGAAGGCTGTGCAGGTTTCTGGCTTGACACGGGCGCACTTCCCAAGTGCGCCAGTGTATTTTTGTGCTGGCGCACTTCACAAGTGCGCCAGTGCATTCTGGCTTGTTTTCGGTTTTTCTGCCTAACTTCGTTCGTCCATATCTTCTTCATACGGACTCCGATTTACGAAATTTCGGACTCTATTTCGCGTATTTTTCCGAGACGAACGCAATGGCGCAACCCGTTTATCCTGATTCAGAATTTATAATTTTATTCTGCCTTGATTCTTGTCTTAACACGTTGCTAAAAATTCGGGTTGTTACATAGGTCCTATAGAACCGGGAAACGTGTGTTCAGGAATTTCCAATCCTCAAAAGTAAGAGAGGACCGGCCTTGGAGGTTCCAAGGATCGCTATGTGTGGTCCTGAGACATTTGCTAGAGTGTCTCGAATGGAGAGGAGCTTGCCCCTTGCCTCGACTCATGACGAAAATCCAATTTCCAATACGTGACATTGCGGTTTTAATTGTAGAACTAGTATGACGACATAATATATGGTACCATGCCGCCTATGATTGATACTTATGATTGAAATTGTTTTGACACTATACACTTATATTAGTATCAAATGATTTGTTTTAAATGTACCAAGCATGTTTGACTATTATAAAGGAAAACCCTTTCCTCTGGCTTGCGTTGCATTGTGTGATGGGACCTGGGTCTTATAATAGCTTCATTTTTCCAAAAAGCATTGCGCTGTTTTGATATATGCACTAGTGTGCTTGGGAGAAAACCCATTCCGTGTTATACGGCGTGGTCCCTTGAATTACTCTCTTTTAAAGTAAAGTTTTAAATAACTGTTTTAGTTCTCACACCATTCACATGACTGACCTGGAGTTTATTGTTTTAACCTAAACTCTGGGTGCCCTTATTTTCGACACGGGCAGCTAGTAGTTGGGTTTTGCAGATTTATATTCACAGGATCCTGGTTTATAGTTGGAATGATATTCGGAAAGCTCTGTATCCGTATATCTCCTTTCAGTTGTCTATTGTATTATTTTTTTGCTGCTATGTATTTAAATATAATTTAAATCTCTGATTCGTCAAATGTGTAATATTTATACTCTGTATATTCTTGTATTCTGATGGAATTGTTGTAATACACAATGAAATTTTCTTCTGTCTGTGTTCCGATGTGTGTTGTTCTCAAAGCAATCCATGCTTTCCTTACCGGGGAAGTTCGGGTCGCTATAATGGCCCCCAAATTGGCATGTCTTCGACTTAAAGCATCGGTGACTGCATTACCTTCCCTAGAATGTACGCTATTCCAAAGTCATATGAAGCTATAAACTTCAACCATTGCTACTGGCGAAGGTAAACTTCCTTTTGCGAAAAAAGGTATTTAACAACGTATAATCAGTAAACAAATCAAACCCCTCTCCTAGAAGATAGTGCATCCATATCTTAAGTGCAAAACAATTGCTGTTAATTCCAAATCATAGGAATTATAGTTCTTCTCATGCAGTTTTAACTGTCTGCTAGCATAGGGTACAACCTTGCCTTTTGCATTATAACCACTTCCAATTCGGTACCACATGCATTCGTGTATACCATCAGCACCTTATTTTCACTTGGAATAACCAACACCGATGCACTAGTCAACCTTTCCCCAATCTCACAAATGCGTACTCACATCTACCATCCCAAGAAAAAGTCTGATTTTTCTTAGTTAACTTGGTCAACAGTGGTGCTATCTTAGAGAATTCATGGATTGACTTTCGATAATATCCTTCCAGTCCAAAGAAACTTCTCACATCCGTTGCAATCATAGGTGTAGTACAATACTATACCGCTTCGACCTTCGCAAGATCTACAATGATACCTTGTTCTGAAATAACATGACCCAAGAATTTCACCTCTCTCCCCCAAAAGTGACATTTGGAAAACTTTGCCTTCAACTAATGTTCCTTCAACATCTCAAGAACAATCCTCAAATGTATCTTGTGTTACTCCTTTGATTGAGAATATACTAAGATATCAGCAACGAAGACAAGCACAAAAATTTTCATCTGGTCTCTGAAAACACGGTTCATGAGATCCACGAAGCAGGCAGATGCATTGGTTAGCCCGAATGACATAACTAACCCCTCATAAAATCCAGATGCATTCCAAACACCGTTATTGGCACACCTTCTCTTGACACTCTAACCTGGGGAAATCCAGTAGTAATATCTAATTGAGAAAACATCCTCACGCCATGAAGTTGATCAAACAAAGCATCAATACGCGGGAGAAGATGCTTATTCTTCCTTATTACCTTATTTAGCACACGATAGTAAAAAAGCAATTTAAGGGAACCATCCGTCTTCGTCGGAAACACTACTGGTGCACCTTTTTGGATACATTCCTCCGAGTGAAGCCTTTCCACCAAAGATCCTTCACCTGCACCTTAAGCTCTCTCTTCTCTTTGGATGTCATTCTTCTCAAAAGGCATCATTATTAGTCTGGTATCCTTTATCCGATCAACGCGAAATTCTATCTCTTTGTGAGATGCAAGTACGGTCACTTCTTCGAACTCCTATGGATACTCCCTAGTGATTGGTATTGTTAACAACTCATCGTTTGGGACCTCGAGCATTTGTAGATAACTAGCCATTACCTCTTCAACTGGTAAATATCCTACTACAACTCTCCGCTCGTCATCTGTCCCTATCGTCCCCGACATCTACTTGCAATCCATTACTAATCTGTGCTTACTCAGCTAGTATATCCCAAGTATGGCACCAAAACCGCCAAACCCCAAAACAATGCATTCACAAACAAAAGAGAGTCCATGACGATAAGACACGATTATGAGAAACCATACTAGGATTGATGGGGTCGTCAATGGGGTTCATTACTACTATAAGTCTGTTAATGATTCCGGGTTCCAATCCTAATCTATTTACCAAGTCTCTATATTTAAAAGAATAAGATGTTAGAGTTTATGCCCTAGAGGCAATTCATTTGATGAGATTGATAACACTGTTGACGTTATTGTTTTATTTGGAATAAAATAATATTCTATTATATTATATTTACTGCGTAATATAAATATTAATATAATAGAAGTCCTTAGAATTATAATACGGATTTATATAGTTCGAGTAAGACTGAACTTGAGATTATATAATGTGATAAGTATTATAATTCTTAAATGTCCCTTGTCGAGTTTTATTGTTTATAAAGGACAACAATAAAGCGTTGAGGCTAGTATATTGATTGACTGATGATCACATCTCGTTGATCATTAATATACGTGATATTAAAGTCAAGATATAAATACGTATTAGAGAATATAGTATTGGGCTGACCCGCCGTGAGATAACTCCATGGAATATAATTAACAGTATCATGAGTTATTCTCATAGTGACAGTGATGTAATGGTCCTCGGACCTGAAATCATTATAATTTTATTCGAGGATATTTGTGTTTTGATATCATCTAAAGTTACTCGTAACAGAGTAACGATAACGGTGATTATTGGATACATCTCGAATCGAATGAAAAATTATGAATGATCTATATGGGATTTAACCCTACATCATATATGTTTATATGTGTAGTGATATCCATAGGCCTCTTGATTGAGTGAGACTGTGAAATGCATGGCCATGCTCAAATATCGATTTGTTTTAAACAGTCTACTCATCGATCAAGAAAAACGGATTGAATTATAACGAGGATGATACGATCCATGCCTCTAGTTTAATCCAGGATATATTGGTTAAAAGGATTATATTACATTGATACACTGGTCACCGAAAGGTTGTATCGAATTGTCAATATTATTATAACTTGGGTAGCAGCGACGTATTGCTAGATGCCAATCACTGTTTATGATTTTAAATATGATTTAAAATCATTGCCAACGTTGTAATAACCTATAGGGTTACACATTAGAACACTTGATAAGGATGAGAACCATTCAAAAACAAAAAGGGAGGATCAAATGTTGAGTTATCTCTTTAATTTGAATTGGTATAAGGGCAATTAGGGTATTACTTTGTTCAGATTTTAAGGGTTTCATACAATAAAAGGAAGACTGCTACCTTTCTATTATTCATTTGATTTGAAGCCGTAAAATCAAAACATAGAAAAACCCTAAATACCCAAATCGGCTAGCACCATCCTTCCTTGATCTCAAATTGTTTGACAAAACTTAAGATCGAGTGTTCGTGAATACTTATAGAGACTCGGCGCTTGTCGTGTTAATCGATTTGATACATCGTCCTCCATCTTGCTTCCAGATTTGCTCAGAGTTGAATGGATTTAATAAAACAGGTTTAAATCCTAATTTATTTAGTTTTAATTTACAGTTTTGCAATCGATCTATGTTTTAATCCATTAAAACATCAATTTAAGGTTGTCGATTTGATCATATTATTTCTTTCAATGGTATCAGAGCTTAGGTTCTTTGCAAAATTAGTACTTTGATCCTAGAATTAGGTCTAGTGTATTTGATTTCATTTATAATCGATAGCCATGAAATCAGAGTTTCCAGAATTGATATCAAATATGTTTCAAAAGGAAATCGTTTCATTAAAAATGATTAAAAGTATTTGATACGAATTGTGAAATTGTTTTGCAGTAAACAAAATTTTATATTTGATATAAAATTTGGTATGAACACATTGTTAATTCTGGAAATTCACTATATCTGTTATAAATTTGTTAACACGATTGCTCTGTTACATCTATATGTTTCAATCGTGTTTGCATATGTTTACCTGTGAAATATCTTTCAAGTTATAAATCAACAGATATTTGATGATTGTCAAAAGTAACAGTTTTGATTCTATTTTAATGTATTGCAGTTTCGTATTTGAACCTTTTGGGTATTACAATTGCATAATAATGCTCATGAATTGAAGAAAGCCTGTAAGTCATAATGATGACTGTCAAGTCATTACATATATAAAATTTGAAATTGATTTGGGAACTTATATTCGATATAATTCCTTTTGCTTAAATATGTTTAACCTTACATTGTCAACTTATACTTATGATTATGGAATGATCCTATAACTGTTTGCATTTAGAATTGTTCAACATCCCAATCTGTCTGGCCATTGTCTCAACAATTTCCTGAAATATCATATTGGGTTGGATCATAGTAATTAAAGTTTTGAACTTATAATTATTATCATGCTTCATAAACATGCATCTAATATATTGTTTTAGATCAGATCTTTCTATATGGTGATCTATATGATAGATTGTTGATTTAATAAATCTGGCTGAATGGTTTTGAATCATTGTAAAATTTTGAATTTCAAACTTTTGGTCAAAATACAATTTTGCTTATTAACAAATCAGTGAGATAATTTTCATATTATTTTGATTTATTGAAATCAATGATATGAAACTTTTGTTAATATTTTGATCTTAATACTTAGTTTATAAACCAGGACTTTTGATTTCAAATCCAGACTTGTTTATTTGATAATAAAACAGAGTTAGAAATTTATGAGTAATTCATTGAGTTTTGGACTCAGATTACATCAATAAACTATAGAATAAAATCAAGTCACAATACGTGTATTGAGATTTGCTGATTCTATAAAACTTATGTGTTGTAATATCACGATCATATTGCAGATATATATGTGTAATTGACATAAGTATTGATGCATATGTATTTTGATCTATTAAAACCATTTTGAATTTTGATTTAAACATTACAAAATTTTGATTCTCTATTCTGGTTTTATGATGTTGATATAAAACAGTTTGTATCATGACTCGTCACAAAATCCTTTTTCAGACCTGCTTATGAAGTACACGTTTAATATATTTTGGATTTTGCTCCAGATTTGGTATCAGTTCAGCATTAATAATACTGTTAGAAGTATTGTATTACCCTATGTTTATGATCATATGTATTATAAACATATATATAGATGATATATGTTGTATGATCATGAATATTTGAATTATTTGATGTATATCAACTCTATGGTAAATAAATCATAGATCTTGATATATAAAATGTGAATTTGATTTACAGTTTTATTTCACAATAATTGTACTGAACTGATCTTTATAAATATCAATATTTGGGTAAAAGAAAATATGATTTGCAGATTAATGTTCACCCAAGTTATACAAGATACTTGATGTAAGACTTGTTCATACGAGATCATACATATATTTGATATATTAATGACTAATATTATACTTCTGCTTGTTTTATAGATACCAATGCAAATTTGATTTGCAATTGGCACTTATAAATAAAGTAGTTGTGACGGCCTAGAATTTCGCTCGATCCGAATCAGTCGTTAAACCGATCTAGACCATTCGAAACCCCTGAACGTTGAGAACAGGACAAATCAGAACACAAACAGAAGAACATTTCGTTGCTATTACAACAATTCCATCAGATACAAGAATATACAGAGTATAATTGAATAAATTACATTCGACAAATATCAGAGATTACAATAAATTACATAGCAGCGGAAAATAATACAAAGCACAACTGAAGGTGATATACGGATACAGAGCTTTCCGGATATCATTCCAGCTGTAAACCAGGATCCTGTGAATATAAATCTGCAAAACCAAAACTACTAGCTGCCCGTGCGGAAAATAGGGGCACCCAGAGTTTAGGTTAAAACAATAAACTCCAGGTCAGTCATGTGACTGGTGTGAGAACTAAAACAGTTATTTAAAGCTTTACTTTAAAAGAAAGTAATTCAAGGGACCACGCCGTATAACACGGAACGGGTTTCCTCCCAAGAATACCAGTGCATAGAATAAACAACGCAATGCTTTTTCGAAAAATGAAGCTGTTATAAGACCCAGGTCCCATCACACAATGCAACGCAAGCCGGAGGATAGGGTTTTACCTTATAACAGCCAAACATGCTTGGTACGTTTAAAACAAATCATTTGATACTATAATAAGTGTATAGTGTCAAAACATTTCAATCATAAATATAAATCATAGATGGCATAAGTGCCCCATCCCACTATGTCGCCATACTAGGCTCTACAAATAAAGTCGAAATACACGTATTGGAAATTGGATTTCCGTCATGAGTCGAGGCAAGGGGCAAGCTCCTCTCCGCGTTTGAGACACTCTAGCAAATGTCCCAGGGCTACGCACTCTGGGCAACCCTTGGATGCTTCAGGGCCGGTCCTCACTTACGTTAGAGGATTATTTATTCCTGAACACACGTTTCCCGGTCCTTACAACCTATAATCGAGGCGCCTCATCCAACAACCACAAAGGTGAAAAGTATATATATGTCAGGGCTGGTAAGTCACTGACACCACCAAAGCTAGAAAGAAACGTCGTGCTCTCCCTGCAGTCCGTATCCCGTTTTTGACTCATACCGAGGTGTGAGGCTCGCGAATTCACGTTATACACAAAGCTGCCACGTAGGCGTGCTTTGATCATCAACCACAAGACTTTGCTTTTCAACAAAAGCCTTGATCATTGCATCTTAGTGTGCCACACAGGCAATTCATGCCATGCGACTGATGTCCATCGATATACAACCTCTGAGCTCGTACGTCTCAGAGAAAGGCGTTAAGCAAAAGAATAAATTCTCCGCTGCCAAACAGATGTATATTTAATAGAAATCAATCAACACAGAATAAAATCCAGTGTCAGACACACAATCCATTTACAAGTCCGTTCTGGGTCTGAACGAAACCGGAGGCACTTTCCTCGCATGTCCATCCATCTCCAAGTACGTTTGGACGACCACCAACTATTTCCATCCTTTTGGGTGTACTGCCCAATCAGGATCGTCAGTAATTATCCAAACGATGTGAAGACTTCCGGTCTTCGACCACCGTCTTCATCTTCGACTTATCGTCGAATCGGTTATTCAGAATGGGTATAAACCCGGACTTTCCGAACAACCCGCGTATATTTAAAACAGATGTTACACAAACACAACATACGCCTCATTCCAATTCTGAATATTCTGTTATTTAAATATTCGCATCCTTTTGGGAAAGGTTCCCATTAATTTTATCCAAAATAAATTCTTTAAATTTATCCTTTAATCTTCCTTTGGATGTCGTTTCAAACCAAATTATGGTTTTCTAAACTAGTCGAGATTAGCGAACCACAACGAAGTAATTATTTATTTTATTTCCCAATCCCAACCTATTCATCCCATGAAGCAAAACTGGTAATACTCCATATCTAACAACATGGCGTTATCGGTAAATTTAATTACCATTTCACGTTCAAATCTAATTAAAGATTTAACTATCGCTTTGGAGCAAAACTGGCGATACTCCATTCTCGCTCATTTCTAAATTTGATAATTTAGATTATAGATTTACATTTCAATCTAATTATAGATTCATTAAAACTCCTTTTACTGGGTTAAAGAACTAGGTGTTATTTAAAACACAGTTCACGACAAACCCAAATCACATTCTATTTGTTATCGGGTTAAAGAACTAGTGTTATTTAAAACACCGTTCACGATAAACCCATTTCAAATTCAATCAAATATATTAGAAATTCCGATTATTTAAAACCCCTTTTTAAATCTAATTTATTTATTTAAAAACAAATCAGGTTTTAAATTTAGTTAAAACTAGTTCATTTTGATAAAAATTCATTTTTATCTTTTCAAATATGGGTTTTTTTTCATCCCAAATTTTCTCAAATCATTTCTTATGATTTTACATAAATTATTACTATTTTTAATAATTTTATCAAGGCCCGTACAGTCGATTTCCAACAATGGCCATCGAACTGCACTTACAGCGACCTTTTTCTAATTTGATTTGGACGTATCTCCAAATCCAACCGTTAGATTTCAAATTTCAAATATTCGATAGAAAGCTCTTTTCGATACGAACCCAACGGTTCCGGTTTTAGGAGAATCCGACGGTCGGATCTCCCGTAATGTCCTTTTGAAATAAATGGTCTAAATTCACGAACTGCCGCGGCGCGGCGCGTTCTATTCAGGCCATTATATTATATATATAATATATATAATATATATTTCGTCGATTTCTATTCAAAACGAATTTTATAAATAGTTTTGAATTCGTTTCAAAAACAATTTCAACTTCCATTTCAATTCAAATCAAAATTGAATTCTTCTTTATAAATTCGTTTTAAAATTCATTTCTATTCAATTCTATTTGAATTCATTTCAAATTGGTTTTCTATTCAATTCGAATTCATTTTCTATTCAATTCAATTCAAATTGGTTTTCTATTCAATCCATTTCGAAATCGTTATATATTCAATTCATTTCGACATCGTTATATATTCCATTCATTTCGAAATCGTTTTATATTCAATTCATTTCGAAATCGTTTTATATTCAATTCATTTCGAAATCGTTATATATTCAATTCATTTCGAAATCGTTATATATTCAATTCATTTCGAAATCATTTTAAAATCGATATAAATATCGTTCACGTCAAAATGGCGTCAATCTAATCAACACGGCTTCATATATTGCTATTTTCAAATATTCTATTGCAAATATTCCTTTTTCAAATATTTCTATTTCAAAATATTTCTTTTTGTCAACACACGACTAATCTCAATGAATGAGTACCGTCCACGTGTGACTATTTTTGTTAAATTATTTCGTTCAACACATGACTAATCTCAACGGATGAGTACAGTCAACACATGAACCTTTATTTTATATTGATAAAGATGTAAATTTTATTATAAAAATATTTCGTTCAACACATGACTAATCTCAACGGATGAGTACAGTCAACACATGAACCTTTGGTTTATATTGATAAAGATATAAATTTTATTATAAAAATATTTCGTTCAACACATGACTAATCTCAACGGATGAGTACAGTCAACACATGAACCTTTGGTTTATATTGATAAAGATATAAATTTTATTATAAAAATATTTCGTTCAACACATGACTAATCTCAACGGATGAGTACAGTCAACACATGAACCTTTGGTTTATATTGATAAAGATATAAATTTTATTCTTTATCTTCTAGATTGGAATGAGGCCCAATCAATCACCATATAAAATTAATTATATGGATTTTCATACAACACATGTATATAATAGCATTGAAAAATAATCAACCATCAACCAAAGTGCATTACACTGTATAAGCATCAAATATAGATATCTAACGCTTATAACAGCCTGTCAATCAAACGATCGACATATTTAATCTATCAGGATGAGTGAACTTCATATTTCATCCCAACACCCGTGTGGGGTTTCAAACAATCAAACAAATATTTTATCCGTGCAGTTGGGCGATGTGTAAAATTTATCGACCCAATCAATGTCCTTCAAATAGGTGTACATAAACAAACCGTCTGGTTTGTAAATGAATATTTATTTATTCCCATTCACGTTAAAAATTATATTTTTAACGATAAAACATTTTATTCCAACATATGAATTTCTATTCAGTTCATTCTTTAAATAATATGATATTTTTGTTTTTCTAACATATTTTAGAAAATTTCGGCGGCATAACGGCACGATACTAGAAACGGGACGAGGCCTAGCCTTATCCCCGGTCTAGTGAAGGCCCACGCCATTCACACATCAATCAATCATTCATTTCACCAAACAATTCAATTTCAAATCAAATCATCTAACTAATTTTTGCAATCAAAACAAACAAGTCCATGGTCTGTGGACGATTGTGTCGGGTGCTACTAAGCACCGTCTGCATCCTAGTATATATATAAATAGAAATGAAATTGAAAGGTGAGAAATTCTCACATATAGCTGTCAATCATCTTGACTCTTCTTTGATGGAAATCTTCATCGTTCTCGCCCTTTGTCGATTTCATTGCCCGCTAGTCACTATATATATAAAAATCACATTTTTATTTCTCTATTCCATATATAAAAATCGAATTTTTACCTTGCTATTCAATATATAAAAATCGAATTTTTTACTAAGTTATTCAATATATAAAAATCGAATTTTTTTATCCTAATGGTAACCTTATAAAGATCGCATCTTTACCCAAATGAAGACATCAAAAAAAATCTCGTTTTTTCCTTGATTAAAAAATATCATCTTTTCTAATTAAAAATATCAACTTTCATGTTATAAAAATATAACTCTTCATCGTATAAAAATATAGCCTTTTCGATATGAAAAATTCGACCTTTCTATTTTAAAAATCACTTCTTTTCTATTTTAAAATTCTGACTTTTCTAATTTAAAAATTCTTTCTTTTTATACCTAAAAATCACTTCTTGTCTAACTCAAAAGTCGATTCTTTTTACAAGTTAAAAAAAAACCCATCCCTTTCAAATATAAAAACTGATTTTTCTATATTGATTTTCATACAGTAAATATATTTTAAAACAGAAATAAATTTAAATAAAGGTAAATAAAATGAATAATTAAGCAAAACTTACTGTTTACTTGCCGAAAAAGGGGGAAAAGGGTTTTCGCTGCGTCGGAGTCGGGGTCAGGGCTTTTGGGTGCGGTGGGCTCGCTGATCGAGGTGGAAGGGGTAAGGGGAAGGCGGCGCAAGGGGGGGTGTGCGGCGGTGGAGGAAGGGGGGGCTCTCGCTGCTGCGGCGCGACTCATCGGGGGGGGGGGGGGGGCTCTCGCGCTTCGAGGTGACGGAGGAGGAGAAGAAGGGGAGGGCGGCGTGGTGGGGTCCTAACCGCCGACGAGCGGTGGTGGGTGGCGGCTCCATCGCGCCCCCTTTCATCGATTTTTTTTTTTTTCGATTTCATCCTGAAATTATAAAGGGGGGGCCTGAGAGGTAATAGGAGGAGAAGGATTAATTTTAATTTTAATTTATTTATTTAATTTAATTTCAAAAAGCAACTTTTATTTTCGACCTCTAAACGAGGCCCACCGCCTGTCGTCCATAGCTAATTACCCCCATTCCGAACACAATGGGATATGTACCACAAGCTGATTCGGTCGTTTCGATCAGTTTCCGTTGAATTTACATTTAAATCACTATATTGAATTTTAAACGTACATTTCAAATTACTGGGGTCACATACTAACTCTAAAAATCCCAGAAAAATATTTTCTGGCTTCGTATTGACGATACGGTCCTAACAAAACTAGTTTCGTCAAATTCTGAGACCGTTAGAAAAATGGCCATTTTCCAGTCGATTGAAATCAACTGAAACTGGTCAAACACGTTTTCCTTTGCCACGCTCACATATTGAATCGAAAAATTACGAAATTTGAAACCTAGCAATAACTTGACATTGCGGACCCCACAAAAGTGGTTTCGTCGAAATCCGAGGTCATTTGCAAAATTTCCATTTTTAAGGGCCTGAATTCCATAGCGACTATTCAGAATTTTCAACTGGACATATCTTTTGATTCCCGCTATGAAATTTCGATCTTTCGGATTCGTTGGAAAGATATTCACAATTAGATCCTAATGTTTTTGGTTTCACTAAAATCCGGATTGTTTTGCACCCGGTATGTTCAATTGAAGTTTGAAATCGAATTATCGAACTACCGCGCCATTTTTAATTCTATTTATAATTATATATAATTATTTATATTCTAACGATGACGCGTATAAATATATACGTTCGAATTATATTCTAAATAAATTTCTCGTCGATATTATTTAAAATAATTCATTTTAAATAATCAAAATTCGCTAAAATTGCCAAAATAAAAATTTTAAACTGGCCCAGATTTTCGGGTTGTTACAGTAGTAGTGTATATATATCTTGTTACAAGTACATTATTAGCTTAGCAGTTTTGACTTTGTATTAAAGCCAACACAGACCATGGATGTAAAGATTGGGCCTGACCCAACGGTTAAGCATCACCCACCTGTTTTAGTTTTATCCTTTTAATGTTAAATGGACAGTTCTCATTTTGGGTTTAGTATATAAAATGATGTATGTATATAATTTTATACTGCATGTTAGATGAATCAAGTGAGACTTTCTTTAGTTAGTATAAATTTTGTATGATGAGTTGCTATAAGAAAATGTTAATATATATTGCCTAGTCATTACTACCTTAACAGTGTTGACCTTAGTTTAAGTCTTGAATTTGGATTTACATTCATGATTATATAAGGTGCAGTATCTATTACATGTAAATTGAAATACAATGCTATGCTTTTGAAATTAAAAGGGCAGATCAAATTAAACCACATTAGTTGTTTTACAGTTGGATCTGAAGACAATTGGATTGTTGATCCATTTAAACAATTAATCATACATATATTGTTATGAACACTATCAAGAATACATATATATATGCATTGCAAATCTTGCATCAGGATATTGGTTTTTAACTTAATTCCAGTTTTACCTATTATACTGATAATCTGAAATCTGGAGTTCTAGTTTAATATATATATTCATCTGTTTATATAATATTAAAACCTGGAAATAATCCCTGTGTCTAGTTATTATCTGATAGTGTTATATAGATAACTCTTAGTTTAATTATGGTTGACTGAGTCAGTAACAAACATATACAAATATATATTGTGATTATATATGTATAAAACCAATTTTTTTTTTTAAAAAAACTGGTACCATAATTTTAAAGTTCTGCATTCTAAGAACTGCCAAGTTATATTTGTATATTGATACTTATAGTATAGTCAAAAACCAGATCTGAAAGTAAGCAACTGCTTAAATTCAGACAGCACATGTTATTTTCAGATCTGAGAAAATTGAACCCAGTATTAACTATGAAATCAGTTCATAGTTTATCTCATATTAACATAGGTTTAAATAATGGATGTCATTGACTGTTATCGAACAATAAATGATTTACATAGGCTATGTGACTAATTGTTAGTCATGATTTGTCGAAGGTTTGAACTGGCTTTTGAAGCCATAATACCATGTAATTTGAACTAAGCACTAATACATGCATACAGATGCATTATTTATGAGATTAACTTTAAGTATTAAAATTGTTTTAATATCTTCAGGAGTTAAGCTTGCTGGAATTGTTTCAGCGCGAATGGCAACTCAAGAAGGAGTTTGGCTATAGATGATGCAAAGACAAGTGTGTTTTGAACAGCCAACTAGTCTGACTTAGTTGTAAATTTATCATGACTGTATGTTTGTCATGCTGCAAATGTTGATAGATATATATATATTTTAATTCATATGTATTGATGTGATTGTAATAGTATGATGGATTAAATCTTGTCTAATATATATATATATATATATATATATGTTTCAATACATATGTGTTGCGTGTAATCCATATAGTCTGATATACACATGAAGACATAAGTACAACATAATCTATTCGGGTATACCAGTGTATGGTTGTTTTGCACTTGGATTTCAGATGCTATGTAACATATGGGTGTCATGTGAAATTGTATAATATAAATTGGAATTCATTTTAGAATTGGATATAGTATTTGATACAAAAGTTATCTTTGAAATGTTCGAAAAGGAATTGACATGCTTCATTGATTTCGAGTTCAAACATATATGTAAATATATGATTTATATATTTTGTCTATATTCAACTGATATTACAATATAAAATACATATATATTTGATATATGTTGGTAACTCTGATATTGTTCGCTATTACGAATTATAAATTCCCTCTAAAGCAAATTATTTGTTATATTAAGTCATGGTGACGTCTTCCAATAATATACTCATCACTGTCCAAAATCACTGGATGTAACTAACGCCAAAGCGTTGTGCATCTTTTATTTTGGTTATATGCGATGGAGTAAAATGTGGTGCTCCGACCTATTATTGGGTCTGACTTAACTAGGCTGCATAATACGATTATGGCCTTAGAGACAATAGCATGAATTATTCTACATTTTGAGCAAAATGAATAATACTGAACAAAATGTTCATCATGCGATCCAAGAATTATATATACGATATAATTTACATAAGATGTCTACCTAAAAGGTTGTGTTTTGAGTTCAGCCAAAGCTGGGTCAAGGCATGACTAGATATGGATCTTTGAACACCATTATATGTATATAATGATTTATATATATAAACAGAGGGATATTAATTTGAGTGGGAGCATATTTTAGTTTCTATTATATATTTATATTAATATAAATTTTGATTGTCAAAATTTTGTATTAAATAAATATTACAGAATCAGTTATTATTTTATTATCTAATGTAGATATTAAATAATAAATAATTCAATAATTTAAATTAATCCTTGAGAAGGATATAAATTGAACTAAATCAAATTTCTTGACTAACATTGAAATTTGGGGATTGTCCTCAAACAAATCAAACGTAATTGTTATATAAACATAGAGGATCTAAAATGATAGGTTGAGGTATGACTTCAACCGAATAATATGTAAATGTTATAACAATCTACTTATATATTTCTATTATTAGATACTAGATATAAATTCACATAAATGTATGTTAATTTACAGAAATTGCAAAATAAGTAGAAATCTGATAAAATGACAAGTGGACTTACGAATGGAGATGAAGCAAAAGTTGCTGGATTATCCATAGGAAGTTAATTCTTGTTCAATATAATGGCTTAATTAAATAAAATAATTATTATTACGAAATTCCATGTAAAATAAAAGTTATTATAAATCTTGTTCAGACAAGTTTGAATTTCATTTGTAATAAAAGAACAATTGTTATTCATTTATTTAAATGAAATATTGTATGGAATTTCACAAATTGTTAATGATCTTTTGTGAATCCTTAACTATAATGTACTTGACATTAATAATGAATGGATTAAATTTAATGATTTAAATCCAATATGCCTTTAGTATTACCAGTTAGCTCTATAAACAAGAAAGCATATCAAAACTCCATAATGATAGAATTTTGAAATCATTTGATTTTGAATCATATGAAGAATGCAAATATTGTTTATTAAGGAAAATAACTGAACCACTTTCACTTGACACAGTGAACGAGATATATGTATTAGGTCTCATACATAATAATGTACTTGGAGCAATGAATACATAAATTAGAGGTAGATTTTATTACTTCATTACATTTACTGATGATACCAGCAGATGCAGATATGTGTATCTTATGAAACACATATCAGAATCCTTTGAAAAGTTCAAAGAATTCAAAGTGAAGTTATAAACCAATTTCAATAGAAAATAAATACTTTTCGAACAAATCGAAAAGAATATTTAAGCCAATTAATTAATGACTATCAATATGAGTTTGAAAGTGCTTCACAACTCACTCCACCTAGAACATCATATTAGAATGATGTGTCTGTATGGAGACATCACACCTTATAATATATGGTACGACCAAGATAAGTCATATAGATCTTCCAATAAATTAAATTTAGAACAATTGCATTTAAATCCCACTAAAACGATTCAAAGAAGCTATATAAGATATGGACTAGGAAATGTCCTAGTGTGTCTAATTTGAAGATTTGGGATGTAAGGCGTTAGTTAAACGTCCCTCCTCTGATAAGATCAAACCCGAATCAAATAACTATTTGGTATAATATACACAAGAAACAAATGGATATTATTTCTATAAATTCTCTAAGGATAAAATGTTTATTGCTCAAATTGGTATCCTATAAAAGGAGAACCAGTCTCTGAGGTACCGATAGGAATGAAATAGAAGTCGAAATGTATCGAAACCACAAAATGTCATTGAATCTTGTATAGACAAGAAATTGAGTGGGAGTGACACAATAATTTTAATGTTATTTGATAACAAATTAATTATTGTGAATAATATTAGTTTAAAACAAGAAATAACTATTGATTCTAAGAAAGAAAATGTTTGGATTAAGAAGTTCATGATTGAACTTAATTCATTGTTGATCCAATGATATACATTGCGATAACAATGTGGCTGATGCTCAGGCCTAAAACCTTAAACTCACTATTAATCCAAACATATATTTAAGAAATATAATTCCTATGTGAAGTTGTTCACAGAGAAAATGTACATATCTGCAAAGTTATAAACGTTGTAATGTTGTAGACCTACTGAATTAAACACTGTCGCAGCAGAAGTTTAATAGTCACACCAGTTTCATGAGTATATGATACATGAATGATTGACTCTAGTGCAAGTGGGAGATTGTTAGAGTTTATGCCCTAGAGGCAATTCATTTGATGAGATTGATAACACTGTTGATGTTATTGTTTTATTTGGAATAAAATAATATTCTATTATATTATATTTACTGCGTAATATAAATATTAATATAATAGAAGTCCTTAGAATTATAATACGGAATTATATAGTTCGAGTAAGACTGAACTTGAGATTATATAATGTGATAAGTATTATAATTCTTAAATGTCCCTAGTCGAGTTTTATTGTTTATAAAGGACAACAATAAAGCGTTGAGGCTAGTATTTTGATTGAATGATGATCACATCTCATTGATCATTAATATACGTGATATTAAAGTCAAGATATAAATACGTATTAGAGAATATAGTATTGGGCTGACCCGCCGTGAGATAACTCCATGGAATATAATTAACAGTATCATGAGTTATTCTCATAGTGACAGTGATGTAATGGTCCTCAGACCTGAAATCATTATAATTTTATTCGAGGATATTTGTGTTTCGATATCATCTAAAGTTACTCGTAACAGAGTAACGATAACGGTGATTATTGGATACATCTCGAATCAAATGAAAAATTATGAATGATCTATATGGAATTTAACCCTACATCATATATGTTTATATGTGTAGTGATATCCATAGGCCTCTTGATTGAGTGAGACTGTGAAATGCATGGCCATGCTCAAATATCGATTTGTTTTAAACAGTCTACTCATCGATCAAGAAAAACGGATTGAATTATAACAAGGATGATACGATCCATGCCTCTAGTTTAATCCAGGATATATTGGTTAAAAGGATTATATTACATTGATACACTGGTCACCGAAAGGTTGTATCGAATCGTCAATATTATTATAACTTGGGTAGCAGCGACGTATTTCTAGATGCCAATCACTGTTTATGATTTTAAATATGATTTAAAATCATTGCCAACGTTGTAATAACCTATAGGGTTACACATTAGAACACTTGATAAGGATGAGAACCGTTCAAAAACAAAAAGGGAGGATCAAATGTTGAGTTATCTCTTTAATTTGAATTGGTATAAGGGAAATTAGGGTATTACCTTGTTCAGATTTTAAGGGTTTCATACAATAAAAGGAAGGCTGCTACCTTTCTATTATTCATTTGATTTGAAGCCGTAAAATCAAAACATAGAAAAACCCTAAATACCCAAATCGGCTAGCACCATCCTTCCTTGATCTCAAATTGTTTGACAAAACTGAAGATCGAGTGTTCGTGAATACTTATAGAGACTCGGCGCTTGTCGTGTTAATCGATTTGATACATCGTCCTCCATCTTGCTTCCAGATTTGCTCGGAGTTGAATGGATTTAATAAAACAGGTTTAAATCCTAATTTATTTAGTTTTAATTTACAGTTTTGCAATCGATCTATGTTTTAATCCGTTAAAACATCAATTTAAGGTTGTCGATTTGATCATATTATTTCTTTCATAAGAATCCCCAGTATCAAACAAAACGTGAATAGGAACATTGAAAATGGAAAGCATACCTCGAATGACAATGTCCTTCCCTTTTCCTTCGCCAAAGGGGAATTCGACAAATTGGGAACAACATTGATAGCATACTCTTTAACAATTTACTTAGCTCCCCTTGGACAGTCCTTCTTAAGATGACTGATCTTGTGATAGAGATAGCACTTTCACTAGCTAGAAGGACACTGATTATTATAGTGGCCCTCCTTTTCGCAGTTAAAGCAACTCACATCGGACTTAACCTTCTTCTTCTGTCCTCCTTCATTCTAAGGTGGCATCCTCTTGTCATTTTATTTCTTATTGTCTCCCTACTCATCTACGATTTTGCCTCTTTTTTCGAAGCAACATTCACTAACGCCATCGATTTGGGATAGCTAATCTAATGCTTAAGCACCTTCCCAACCACTCACTCAAAGGTATCCTTAACATGATTCAAGAGCTTCTCTCCTAAATGATCATCCAAACTAAGAATAAACTTCTCATTCTTCTTATATACGATGTCGATGAAAGACACCCCGTACTTTGACAAAGTATCAAAATTAGCCACATACTCAGAGGCAATCATGTTCCCCTGTCTCAAATTCGAAGATTTCCTAAACAAAGCCAACTTATTAGTAATAAAAATAAAATCCTCTTCAAAACGGGTCTTGAATTGATTCCAACTGAGCTCCTCCTCCGGTGTAGAAACCTTTACTTACTACATTACACTAATTCATCACTCGCCCTTGGAGTTGACGTGAGACCAACTTCCTCTTCATATCATCATCAAAATTGAGGTTTGAAAAGATTAGCTCACAAGTGTCGATCCAATCCTTGACCTCTATTGCCGACTCTGATCCCATAAAAGGTTTGCTTCCCAAGCTGGGAAAGTCCTTATTAAGCTTAACCAAATCAGATTTGGATGCATGCAATCGATAAACATTCCTATTGATAGAATTAGGAGCAAGTACCTGAGCATTGTATATCATATTCCACACGAATGTATTAAATACGGTTTTCAAGTCAGAATTAGCAGCCCTTGAGCCATTTCTATCGCCAGCTACCAAACCTTGATTCCCAGCTACACTTTCATCTGGTGACTCGTCCTTTATGTAATGGCCCACCATGAGACCCACTCTAGTAAGAGAATTAACTAGTAATGTCATCTATTAGAGCAGAGAATAGGGCTAGTTAGGGGCAACCACTCGTACATTTGCACTAACAAGTCTTAAGTACATCGATATATTGATCTATATAATTTTTTCAAGTGGCTCGACATACTTAATATTTTATGTAATATAATTCCATGGTGGCTCTAGGATCATCTAAGAACATAGCACATTTAAACACACATTCGCAATACACAGAACAATTACATAATACTACAACAAATACATACGCTACAATAAATGGTCATACATGAACCATCACTCAAACAACATGATACGATGAATGAGTGCACCTAAGAAACTTCAGAGTACACAACTCGGAAACAGCAACAGATAAGATTGCCCAGTGGTGACGGAACAAAACCCCATGCACAATAAATAAACTAGAAACATCTCGGTCTAACCCAAGGAATACATGCACGAGTCAGTCTAGCTTACAAATTTGTATAATAAAAGGGTGAAACAAGATATAAATCAGATACAAATTCCTTTTCAAAAGAAAAGGAATCTCAAGATACAGATTTATATGGAAGCTCTAATACAATGATTTCCTTTCCAATAGAAAGGAATGTTACATATATGTCAACAAAGCACATTATTCATAAGTCCACAAAATTAGTAGAAGGCTATGTAAGCAAGAAGCATGAATATGGATTTAAACACTGCTTTAGCACAAATTACCCGAACTCCACTATCAGGGTAATTGTCATTTGGAATCAAATAACACTAAGTGAAGACTCTGAAATAATAGAAATCACAAAATCACGTAACTCACCGATTCACAGAATCATGGAATCACTAAAAACAGAGTCATAAAATCATTGAAACACAAAATCATAGAATCATTGAACCACAGAATCATGGAAGCACTGAAACACAAAATCATGGAATCATTGAAACTCTATTATGAGTTTAAACCACTAATGAAATCACCACAAATAACAATATTAATCATTATGGTGAAATTAGTGATAAACACAAAACACAGAGTTTGGATCCAACACAGACTTGCAAGCCGAAGCTGTACCTGCACGTGCTATCACATATGATGGCTTAAATCCGTAACCGGTATTAATATCATACACGAGAGTTACCCAAATGACTCGAAGATCCATAGAGCCACACATGACTAACCCGAAGACCCACATAGAGTCCACATAGAGTTGACCAGAAGGTCTAGTACTGGAAGTCACACAGAAATGTGTCACAGACTCTCAGATGGTAACTCAAAAAAGGGAATCATGTATACCATACCATACATTCTCACTTAATGATTCACACACTATAAGTCAGCTTCACATTAGAAAATGCAAAAAACACCAAGAAATAAGAGAAATCACTGAAACATTAAGAAGTACTGAGATTCATTACTTCAATTAGACGGGTCTTGGATGAATAAATACCGTATACCGTAACATCCCATACCGTGGGGGTTTACGACATCATTCACTCACCAACACATCCTCTTGAAGGGTGAAAATATGTGTGATTCTTATACTAAAACATACTTAAGAAATAGTTGACAAATAATATAGTTTCATGGAAATATCTTTTAAACCGTAAATTTGGAAATTCTTGTTGAAATAAAATTTCTAGCATACTTATAAATCCTTATCAAAACAATACTTTGTTTTAAAACTATATTTTCATACTTAAAATGTTTCGAAAACAATTAATAAAAACCGGTGTTGGTGTCACGGAATCACAAAAGAAAGTAATTGTCTATTTTCTCCCATGACAGTGGTATAAAAGCACAGTTTTGATCAATTTAAACTCAAAATCATAGAAACTACAAAACATGAAACTTTTAGTATATATTCTAAGTTTCCAGAACTTCAAAAACTTCCGGACTCTGATTAAAAACATGGAAATTACGTCCAAAATGAATTTAAGCCAGAATATATAACTTCTGACTATTAACGACAGGAAAGAAGGGAAAAATCAAATTTTCTCCTTGAAAAAGTCGAAATTACAAAAATCTAAAAGAAACAAAGTTTAGCTCAAATGATGGGGTTTCCATAACTTTAAAACTTTCGGGATTCCAACAAGAAACGTGAAAGTTATGTCCAAAATCATTTTCAGTCAGAATATGTGACTTCTTCCTATCAACGACAAAACTACGGGGAAAAAAACAATTTTTCTCCATAAAAACTTTGAAGTAACACACAATTCAAAATAACAAGTTGTAGCTTAAATGATGCGGTTTCTAGAACCTTAATTTTTTTTGGATTCCGATAAGAAACGTGAAAGTTATGATCGAAATACTAACTCAGGTCTACAACAAAGCACTCAAAAAACTTCTTTGACAAGACAGCGAGCTTGCGTCGAGTATTTCGACCCTTTAATCACAAAATTTTAGAGATTGATCAACATGAAAGTTGTCAAATCTTTCTATATTTTCCACACCATCCAAAATTATTGAATTTGGATCAAAAATGAAAAATTATGGTTAAAATACTAACTCTGATCAACAAATAAATTACAAAAACAAGGCAAGCTAGAAGGAGTGAGTCAACCGACTCACCTTGCATGGATTTTAGGCGAGATTCCTATTGTTCTAGTGCTGCAGGAAGCAAGATTGAAGCATATGGCAGCAACGAAGGAGACATGTGGCAACCCTAGTTTTACAGTAACCTTTTTCTTTGATTTTAGCACTGGAGATTAATTCTTTGCTTGTATTAGGCCAGAGAATGGATAGAGAGAAAGTTATTTATCAATAAAACTTTCAATTGAAGCATGCATGGATTACCGAGGGAGGAAGAAGAGGAGGCCATTAATGTGCTGTGTTTTTACAAAAGAAGGAGACGGAGGAAAAGAATAAGTATGTTTTCTCCAGCAATATCCAGAAGTGATTAAGAAAGACGAAATGGGATAAATACCTACACAAAGCCCATGTCAGTTTAATTAGGTTTAATAAACCCAAATTTACACCTCTTTTAAGTGTTAATCATATGTTAACAATCCAACTAACCACTAATAACACACACACACACACACAAAACACTAGTTAAATTTGTGTTTAGTATAAAAATACAAACACATACTATAATAAGTTTCCTAACACAAACACAAATTAAATACACAAACACATCTACACATTTGTAAAAACATCAATTTAACACAAACACACTAACACAAATGTTTTTTAACAAAATATTCATTTTTAACTTTTGAAAAATATTCATATTTATACAACTAAGATGTTGTTAACTTTATTGATTAACAAATTAAATTTATAAATGAGAATAAAATACATCAAATCTCCAAATATTTATTCACAGTCAATACTTATATTTTCACATTAACAACAATCCGGTTAATTATAAAAGTCACATATTCACTTTTACAGTAATCTACAAAATCAAATGTTGTTTTATAACTTTTAATCTTCTAACAAAGTTTAAAACACAATCCACAATTTTATCACGACAAAAGATATACCTTATATATTTTTTGGCAAAGCTAACCAGTTTTTTGAGTGGAATGTACCACTTTTTCATTATAGAAAATAACGAGTACAAAATATAGCAGCTAGACATACTGACTCTACTAATAATAGATAACTGTAACCTAAACGCAACACAGGGTGCGATCATTACAATGTATATACATACAAAACCCAGAAGATCACAAATCACATGTCTGATATTTTAAGTCAACTTATTCTTTCCAATACAGCATGCAGGGCAAAAGTAAGCTGATTAATATAAATTCTCCAAGCCAGTAGCAGAAGCAAAGCAGATACACACACTAGCAAAAACCAGAAAATGGGGCTAAAATACCAAGCAGATCTTGAAGTAAAACATATCTCTAAAGCAGCTAACACATCAAGCATTAGAACAATAGCAGAAGATTGAAGTGATATAGAAATTGAAAGCATGAGCTGGATGGAAGTTAGTTGCAGAGTGAAGAAGACAGTATAACAACAGCCGGTATGCAAGGCACTAAGCACATTAACAAGAAGCAACACAAAGGATACAGCAGCAATCATCAATTTATAACTTCATAACAAATCCAGAACCATAGCTTAAACAACAACCGAAGAAGACTAATAGCTACACAACAACACCAGAACTCCAAGAGGACACACATGAAAGTTGACACGACACTCAGGGAAACGAAGACCCGAAACAAGGAATTCAACGCAATATACAAACCCAGACAAGAACACTAGCCAAACCAAAAACTAGCATAGCAAGTCATCCAATGCGTCAAAGCTAATCATCCACCCAATAAGCAAAACGACAACACAAACAGAAAGCTAAAACACAACCTACCTCAATCAAAACTTATCAGATGCAACCACCTCGGTACTACCCCAATATCAAAACCAATATACCTACCAGATTCAACAAGCTTTCATCCCCCTCTAAAGAAGCTAGCTATAAATAAGGAAAGCCAAAGGAAACGGATTCAGGCGTTCCACAAGAAGGAGGTATCAACAATAAAAAAAATCTGGGGAAGCATGGAAATTAGCACCGTGCACTGTCAGGAAGAAAATCGAAGCAGATGTAAGGAGGACACAAGGATGGAGGCAGATGGACAAGAGCCAAATTTGTAAATGATGAGGAGTCAAGGTTTTATGTCTAGCGTTCAGGGAAGAGAAAGAAAGGCTAGCACTGTCGATGCTGTCAAAAATGAGTACCGGTGGAAGGTAAAGGATTAATCATAGCAAGGGAGGGTAAGGAAAACAAAAGGCGAAAGGATAGATCTGAGAAGGAGCAAACTATGCTACAAGGAAAAAGCTAGGGCTTGTGGAGGAAGAGAAGTAGGGAACAAAACATTAGAAAAAGAAGGTCAGAGAGGATTAGCAGGACGAGGAAAAGAAAAAGTGGAAAAAAGCCGACCCTAGTCGCCATTGAAGAAAAGCTTACGTTCCTTTTCATTTTGATATACCCTATAATTAAAACATAAATAAGTGGTTTAAAAAATATTTAAACCAATAATTTATCACTAATACTGAAAATATATTTTCTACTTAAATATTGATTATCATACATATTTTCAATGTTCTCTTAAATCACAATTTATAACTTGAAAACACACACATCATAATAAATTACTTATAAGATTAGGAATATTTAATTTATTCCAAACACATGAATTATGCAAACCCAAATTTCTTATTTTCAGTTTTAAAACAGTATACAAGTTGGTCTCTTAAACTCATATTTAAGTCTTTCTAACAAAAAAACATAAAATGCATGATGGTTTAGTTAACCATGATGCTACTAAATATGGGTTGTTACACTTTAGTCAGGGACAAAGATGATTAACCTTCTTGCAGGAAACCGTGTCTAACTAGTGCTCGTGCAATGCGACTTATACTACACTTTTTTTTGGAAGTGGTAAATTTTTTTGGGAAACTGGCGCCAAACTATGAACAAAGTGGAACTAAGCCCCATGACGTGCTATTTACAATGAAATCAGATACAACTAGATGCCACAATTAAACATAATCAAACTCATTTTAGTTTCGATCCACTTCTTCCCCAAACAAAAAATAATGGCGGCTAATCAACCTTTATATTTTCGTAGCTAATGCCAGTAATTCCTTCCTCTTCTGATGGATGATCCTCACCTGCAAACACATCAAGTATACATCTCCAGTTATCGGTAATCCCTTTCAGCAGTTTACTCATGAGTTGAATTCCATTTACAGTGATTCTTCTTAAAACTGTTACTTCTCTGCTCTTCTTATAAAAAAATATATCAATTCCTTTCTCTCTAAATCATCCAAACATATGCCGCAATGATGGATCGATAGAGTTTGGCTTTCAAGTTCATAATATGCTAGTGGATGAGCAGGGGTTGAATGATATCCTATATCTTAGTTTTATCCTTCTTGAACCCAAAGTAATTACAACAATATTTAAGAATAGATTTAGCATATTCACATTCATAAACTTATCTACACTATACTTTATATATTATGTAGTTTTGAAAACCAAAATACCATTTCAATATCAAGTATATATACACACTCTCAATTCATCCACTAGGTTAAACAATGCAACCTAGGATCTGATATCAAAAGAAATGACACATTACACTTCCGACACTGAAAACCTGATAAGTGCTTTGATGCAGTGTCTGGAAAATGTAAGGTGCCTATTTATGAGGACAATAACTAAATATACACAGAAACCATCGCACGCTTAAAATAAAATATAGTATTTAAAAATACTGATATAAAATAGGCAAGATAACAAATAGTTGAAATGAATCCCAGAAATCAGAGTAACAAATCCAAAACAACAAACCACAATGTTACAGGTCACACATGAGAAATAAATCCAAAAGAAAATGTCTCTAAAGAAGAAGTACTGCTGATCCCTATAGTAGGGAACAACGAAAAGAGATAGAATACATATAAATAATATGTGGATACCCTCCTGCTCATCTCCAAATCAATTTCTCGTGCTCACTCCTAAGCTGCCTCTAATCTTCTCATATGAGAGGACGTAGAGTAATAAGAAGCAAAGAATTAAAAATTAGCTCAGACAAAGTATGGTATGAGCGAAAAAAAATCTCAAGTATAAAAAGTAAGTGGAATACATCATAAATCGTACCTGATCTATTCCTACATCCAAAGAGTTAGTATGTAGAAGTATACTACTGTAATAGAATCAATAATATGGATGCACTCTACTTCTAAGCATCGGGGTGTCAAAATGTTTGCATCTATAGTATTTGTATTTGTGCCAATGCTACCTACATTTGATGAATCCCAGATGGTGATAAAAGACTAAACAAGCATATCAAGCATCATCCATCCTTACATTCACTCACTCATTGCGTTGGATATATAGTATGTTTAATTCCTCGATAATAATATCATATCTAAGATGAAACAGTCAACATTTAACCACAACCTCCGCATGGTTAAAAATGAGCATAAGTGGTATTCTTGAATCCCTACTGGACAAACAAACACAGTCAGGTGGGATAACCCATGGTCATCCCTCCAACTGGCTTACGACCAGTCAGGTCAAAGACTCAATAAATGCTCAAGATTTAGCTCCCAATTACTTGCCCGAACCTACATACCAATGATCCCTTTCACATACATATCTCTGTTGGAGAATGGAGTTTTGATGAGAACAATCTTATTTCAATTATCATCATTAATTGATTATTTAGTATATACTAACATCTCTATCTAGAATATATGTACATGTATATGTAGGATTTGTATACAGGACTTAAATACAGAAGACTGTATAGTTTTAGAGTTCCAAGAGATTCAGAATTCAAGAGAGATTCAACACTCATGAGTTATCAAGTTTTTAAGAGTTCAAGACAAATATAGTAATAGAGCCTACTATATGTAAGATTTACAATAGCACTCTAGGTTCAAATTCTGTTTTTCAAATTTTGATTTTCAAATTTCAAATTTTGATTTTCAAATTTTGATTTTCAAATTCTAATTTCAAATTGTTTTTCTATCTTACTTATGATTTCGAACATAAGTTTTGAGTTTAATATATAAGTTTATATAGTTATATGGTTTTATAGTTATATAATTTTAAACTTTATAATTTTATTAATATGTTTATATAATATATTAGTATGGTTTCGTATGATTTTACACTTTAGAATATTCATTTATATCATTAAGTTTTGATTCAAGAATTTCTAGAATAATACATATCATTAAACACTTGAAAAATATTTTGAAAAATATTTTTAACATACATATGTCGATATACATAGGAGGCTATGTCAACGTACAACTGTAAGAAATTCAATTTTCGAAGGAAGTATCTATTCACCGTTTGTAACGTTTCTGAGATTTTGAAACATTTCAAATCTAATAAATAGGGGTTGATTTCAAATTTTTCCATAGATCTTCTTCTCCATCTTCACCCCTCTTCTTCCCATCATTATTCTTTATCATTTTCTTGATTTCTACGCTTCTACTTTGCCGATTTCTACTCTAATTATAGAAAACTTCATCTTTTCTCGCTCTCTATCTACTACTCTTTGAATTGAAGTGCTTTTGAAGAGTTATATGGTTGTTGTAATCATTTGGTAAGTGTTTGGGAAACGGTGTGTTCTTTGTAGCCTTGAAATCAAGGAAAGAGAGTGGTGTTAACATTGTAGTCGTAGAATCAAGGGTGCTTGGAGTGGTGTTAACCTTGTAGCCGTGAAATCAAGGGGATTGTACTTGGATATTGATAACAATAAAACGCTGCGCAATCCAGCGTTGCGTTGGGACTGGACGTAGGATTAATCCAAACCAGTATAAAATACGGTGTGTTCTTCCCTTTTCTTCATTTTATATTTATCTTCTTCTGTGTTTGTGTTTGATTCTGTAATAACCCAGAAAATCTGAACCAGTTTAAAAAATTTATTTTGGCAATTTTAGTGAATTTTGGATATTTAAAATGATTTATTTTAAATAATAACGACGAGAAATTTATTTTGAATAGAATTAGAACGTATATATTTATTTGAGTCGAATATAAATAATTATTTTTAATTATAAAAGGAATTGAAAATAGCGTGGTAGTTTGAAAATTCGATTTCAAATTTCAAATGTACGCACATGATTCAAAATAAACCAGATTTTAGCGAAACCAAAAATATTAGAATCTATTTGAAAATATCTTTCCAACAAATCCGAAAAATTGAAATTTCATAGCAAGGATAAAACGTTATGTCCAATTGAAATTTCAGAATAGTCGCGATGGAATTTTGGCTCTTGGAAATGGAAATTTTGCAAACGACCTCGGTTTTCGATGAAACCACTTTTGTTGGATCCGGGATGTCTAGTTATTGCTAGATTCCAAAATTCATAATTTTCTGAATCAATATGTGAGCGTGGTACAGGAAAACGTGTTTTGACAGTTTCAGTCAATTTCAATCGACCAGAAAATGGCCATTTTCAGACGATCTCAGAATTTGACGAAATTAGTTTTGTTAGGACCGTATCGTCAAAACGAAGCTAGAAAATATTTTTCGAGAATTTTTAGAGTCCGTATGTGGCCCCGATAAATTGAAATGAACGTTCAAATTTAATATATATATTTATATTTTGATTTTGACGAAAACTGGTTGAAACGATCGAATCAGCTTATGATACATATCCCATTGTGTTCAGAATGGGGGTAATTAGTTATGGACGACAGGCGGTGGGTCTCTTTTTGAGATCGAATTTAAAAGTTACTTATTGGTACTAAATTAAATATAAAAATATATTTAAATAATTATGTCAACTCCTTTGTCTCTCTCCCCTCCCTTATCGTTCATTACAGACGAGATTAAAAAAAGAAAGAAAAGCACTGCCACGCTCCACCCTCCACCACCGCCGATGACCGCGCCGACCCCCCTCCACCTCAGATCGGCCACCGCCCTCCTCCCCGTTCTCTCTCCTCTTCTGTATGACGACCCCTCCCAAACCCTAACCCAAACCCCCAAATCGAACCCATGCCCTCCACCGCGCCAGTCACACCCGCTGCCGACGCAACTCCGACCCCCTGCTCTCCGTTCAACTTAGACCAGTAAGTTTTTTTACTTTTATTTTACTTTTTATTATTATTATTTCCTCTTAATCATATAAATAGAAAGCAAGAAAAGAATTTATATTTATTTGTAACCAAGTTGTAACGGCCCGCAAATCTGTACTATTGGAGTCGACTAATAACATCACATGTCCAACCCAAATTGCACAGAAATACGAATCATTATTAAAAGGAAGTTAGAGGATGAGGAATAGAAAGAAAGAAATATTAGAATGGAAGAAAAAACGAAGACCACAAACTCACAGCGGAACGAATAAAATATATTAAATAACATAACCTTTGAAATATAAATATGTTTTGAATACACACACCATTATCAGAGCACAACAGTTATCCCTGGAACAATTATAAACACCTGTTTCCAGATACAACATAGTACACAGCGGAAATATGATAGTCTATAGCTAACTGTTGAAGCCTCCTGTTTCCATCTCTTCCAAGTGAATCTGAAAAATTCCAACTACTTGACTGCCCATACAAATTTGGGCACCGAAGGGTTTAGGGAAAACAAACAAAATAAACTCTGGGTCAGTCATGGGACTGGTGTGAGTAAACTCCAACCATTTGTTTAACTTTCAAAATCCTTTAGAAAGAAAAGATAATAGTAAGACCAGCCCACATATAAACATGGATGGTTTTTACCTTACTATAACCCAAAACACTTTGATACAAAATCCAGTGATATTATAATAGTGTCTAAATCAAATAAATAACAATTTAGCGGAACGCTTTCATCTTACGCTCCATATATAATATAAAATCAAAAAAAATCATAGGGCGCTTATTGGGGATTGGATTTCCAACATGACAAGGTATGGAACCACCTTCCGATAGTGTATCTCTAGAGGGGAATACACTGGGTTCAACAAGAACATCTTGCAACCCGGCCCACACATAACATACCACTCATTTCGCTTGAGTGTATCGAATGTATATCACCAACGGTTGGGATCAGCAACCGTTTCCCGAATGGGACAACATCAAATAGAATAAGAAATTAAATGAATCTCTAGATAGGTGATAATACACCCTAATGGGAGCGACCCACATAGCCACGTTGCCTGCCCGATTTTTGTCATTTCCCGGTTGTTGAGGCCTGAGGCTACGATTACCTTCTATTCATTGATAGCACCATCACTTTGAATGCCACATCGTCAAATCCGTTAATCACTAGTTGATTTGCACTAATATATTCTGGATATTATGCTAAGGGAATAAATCTGTTGCCACCATATATATTTATGTATACCAACATATTTGATTATTGGAAATACTTTGTCAGACTTTCGTCCATATACGTTAGTTCTGGGACTGAACAAAACCAAAGGCACAATTTCTATTAATAGAAAAAGTCCTTGCACTTTACTCCATCTTCGATTATCTTTATATAATCTTATTCGCAACGCTACTGCCAATACAGAGTGGTTCACGGATAATAGTCCAACCGGTCTCTCCATATTGACAACGATATTGGCAAGTACTTCGATAGTCGGTTATTTAACTATCGAAGAATAATAAACAAACATTCCAACCATCAAACAAATCACTGGACCTCTTAATTAATATTTCATTAATTCAATCACTTCTTCATTTCCTTACAAATATTTGTTAACACAATATTTCCAATTATCATCTTGGCCTCTTATACTATTTGGGAGACATTTCCAAATACCAACTTCTTTTATTTTCTATATTTAGAAAATATATTCTATTTGCAATTGAAAACAATTTCAATCACTTATCTCTTTCCCGACCATTTATTTCTATACTGAGGAAATATTTATTTTCATATTTTCAAATTTCCACTTAGTTGGGTTAAAACGAATGCTGTATAAAACATTGTTACAACAACCCAAAATACCTCATTCGACTAACCTTTATTCAAACATTTTTCTTCGAGACTGGATCTTGCTATTTATCGGTCAGAAATGAAATCAATCAAGTTGGGGTATAATTACCTCTCAGACCTTGACTGAAAACATCATTAACATCAAAACAGACATGACCACCTATCTCCAATCATCAATACCATAAAAATCACTTATTCATTTTTAAAACATGTATATATATATATTTCTATTTTTATCAGATTTCCTTTTTTTATAACATTCCATTTTAATTTCGCTTCATTATCGAATTCTATATATATCGATATATCGATTCCAAATTATCAAATCTTCTTAAAAATATTTTAACTCCTTAAATTTCCGAAAAATTTCGCCATAACCTCCTTTGTACCGAGAGCATCGGGAAAATCCCCAAACCTCCACACAGGCCTCTCCAATCAAAAATAAAAATAAAAAGCCATGCGGCTAGCCGATTTGGCACATAAAACCTCATATGGAATTTAAACGTGTACCTTTTTGTCGGGCACTAAATTTATAAACTTCATTCTCTTTTTATACTTCATTCCATACCTGCCTAACACATGTTTACTTGTTTTCAATTCAATTCAACTCAATCGTTTGAATTCAGTTTCGCCCATTTATTCTTTAATTAGCTAATTTGCCTATTCTACTTCTTTGTTTGAACATAACATATTCAAATAAAATATTTAACTTGCTTATAACCAAATTGAATTCCAATTTCAATTCTAATTTCCTTTTCGATTTCGAATATAAATTTCCAAATCGAATTCACTTATTCAAAGCCCAATATCAATTCAAAATCTCATTAACTAATTACTATCTAAATTAGTTAATTCTATTCAATAATCAAAAACCTGATTTCTGTTTCAAAAATAAATTCATTTCTCCACTTGAGTTCACATATAATTTACAACTCAAAATATGAAATTTTCTAAATAGAAATTCGGATTTTATTCGCTTAAAATCTTTTTATAAAATTAAATAAACCGTTATGGTTTTTTTTAAATGGATCTGGCGCTGTTTTTCTGAAAATTTGATTTTGACATAACTCAAAATCTATTCAACGGAATCCAGATTTTTCTCCTCCATTAGAAAACTATTATCAAATCGATCCTGACATTTTTTGTTTCAAAGAATTCCGACTTCAATTGAGTTCTATACACTCAATTGAAGTTCGAATCGCCAATTTACGAATTACAGCGCTGCGACAAGTTATATTAATATATATAAACCTCGTTTATAATAAATCCAACTCCATTCTGATATATTTTTAATATATATCAAATTAGTTTTCCCAATTCAACATAATATTTACGATTTTCTAAAATTGTCGATTTTCCCTAACTCGGAAATAAATTTATTTATACTTCGATCTTCTATATTCAAATTCTATTTCAATTCTATTTAAATTTCCTATATTCAATTTCCATTTTAACTTTATTTGAATTCTATATTGAAATTCTATTTCAATTCTATTTCAAATTCTCTATATTCAAACTCCATTTGAATTTCAATATTCAAATTCTATATTTTAAAATTTCTTTGTTCAAATTCCATTTCACTTTCTATATTCAAATTCTATATTTGAATTTCCTTTATATTTTCCATATTCAAATTCTATATTTGAATTCCATTTGAATTTCTATATTCAACTCCATTTGAATTTCTATATTCAATTTCTATTTGAATTTTCTTTATTCAAATTCTATATTCAATTCTATTGAGTTTCATATATTCAAACTCCATTTGAATTTCTATATTCATTCTTAAACAAGTCTCGATTTCAATTTCTTTTGAAATCGATATTTCTACTTTTTGGAAAATAGATTTCCCTTTTCAATTTCACACTTGTATTTTTATTTCTGAATTATCCAATGATAATCCATTTCACTTTATTTATAAACTTCGTTTATAAAAGAACTACTTGTTTTTATTTTCAAAACAAGTTTATATTTCAAATCAATTTAAAAATTCAAATTATATTTTAGAAAAATAGAATTTGCCTTTTAAATCTCAAATACCCCTTTCAGGGTATTTTTTATAAATTTACACTTAGGCCCAGTGATATTTAAATACCAAACAACCAATTATTTATTTCAGGTTTTCTAACACATCATATATGACAGTATATATGCAAACAAATAAACAAATAGATAATATATTTTTGAGGAATCCAGTCGGATTCCTCCAACCTGTTTTCCTGCATCCACAGATGTTAGTTAACTTAAATAATAACCAACCTGCTTCGAGGCAGCATATCGCAGTATAGAAGGTCATCCACTATCATAGCGTGGGGCGTATAGGGTAATCATCTGATAATGATACTTCGGGCATCCGCTAATGATACTGCGGGAATCCAACCAATCACCAATATATAAATAATAGCACACCAAGCCTAAATAACTAATATATTTAAGATGCGCCAAAATATTTAAATGCAACCAAACAAGCAACAAGCAATTATTTTTAACTGATAAAAATAATTCTAAATAAAAGGTGAGTGAGATTTACTCACCAGGGCTTTTATTTTCTTTGAATACCCAATTAAATGTCGTAGTTGTTTACAATTTTTCTCGAGTCATCTTCAACCCAATCCATTCGCACCTATGACTATTTAATTTAGTTTAACGATTAAACTCCATTTAATTAAATAACTACTTAAATGAATAAAAAATTTCATGTATATATATATTCTTAACGGTTACCAAATTAAATTTGACTTAACAAATAATAAACAAATCTAATTCCATTTTTGCTCCTACAATTATTTATTTATATTTGTCGATTAAAAAATTTTCAATTTTAAAGGACTACTAACATCAATAAATAAATTACTTATCCTATGTAATTTAAATTTTTATAACAGCGTACCTTATGGTTACCACACTTAAATCGACAAATCAACAAAGCACCCTTAAACAACTCTTATACTGCTATCAGCAACTTCCGGTTCATCCACGAAGTTTGCAAACTCACGAAATGCTCCTCCGGCTACTGCCTTGACAACATGAGCTCCACCGTCCTCTTCATATCAGCGTCAGCCTCGTTCAAAATGCCTTACTCGCCTAACACCACTTCATCGCGAACCACTTATCATGGCTCCATTTCCTGTTTAACACTACAGTGTTCTTCCTTACGTTCTCCTTTCTACCAGCACACAAAATCAATCGCGAAATCAATTCCAGGCTCCCCTCCCATCACGACAAACTCTACCACAAATTATACTCTCCACCTCGCATGCTATAGAAACGCCGTCAGCTGCTCCACTGTATGAACAATCAATCTCTCTCCAACTCCCATCGCAACCTCGAGCCATCAAATTCGAACGTCAGTACCAGATCTCACTTCCAGGCATCGCGACCTCACACCGAACAACATCGGCCTCTCCTTCTCCACTCGCACACCACCACAGTACCTGCGACAAACTCATGACAGCCTCGATAACCTAACCCCTTGAAATCGCAAGCCTCACCAACGTTGAATCGAGCTTCAGACCTCATCATGATCTTCGATTTCAACTTCTAAGGACTCACGATAAATTGATTTCCCAAAAAGATTTGGTTTCGGTTCTTAATGTATTGGATTTCAGTGTTAGCGATTTGAAGAGGGATACCCCTTTTTTTAATTTGATTCTTACAGTATTTTTTTCCAGGAAGGGGAGTGAAATAAGGAATTTAGGAAAAGGGGAGGTCGGCCTCGAAGTAATTAAATTAGGGCAGTGGCAATTTAACTTATGAAGCTTCAATTTTTCTCTATATCGTTTAGAAGAAAATAGCGAGCAAGGAGGAGAAGAAAATAGAGTAGAGGGGCATCGGGATTTTATACACATGAAAATAATTAGTCATTAACGCATGAAGTACATATGCTTTAAATATCAATTTGATTTAAAGAGATTTTGTTTCTTCTTAAATAGATACCGATCTGATTTTTGTCCTATCCACAAATCAAATAATTTGGGGTCCATTAATTTAAATTACAAACCGCTATTTTAGTGTAACCACTATCGTTTCAACACTGTAACATTATTCTGTACTGAACTGAATAAAAATCTGAAATTTAATTTGAACGTATAAATAAAATAACCATTAAATCGATATTATATAATTTAAATTCAAACAAATAAAGTTCTTGATAATAAATTATTATTATTATCATTTATATATACAAAAAGAATTTATATTGATTACCTGAATTATTCGGATTCAGATTTAAATTTGAATTAAACTAGATTTGTTTTCGTATTATGATTTTTTTTAATATTTGACATTAAATCGAAATCGATTTTTAAATTGATAATTTAATATAAAATTCATTTATATTATCAACTCAATATTTAAAACTATATTACATATTTCAATTAAATCGATCACAAACCTGGGTCGTTACACAAGTATAAAGTTTTGATTTTTAAAAGGATTAAAGATTTGATTTTTAAAAGTGTTAAAGATTAGATTTTTATAGTGTGTTTATGAGGATAAAGTTTTAACTGTTAATTCATGAAAGTTTATATGTTTAGAAGAATAAAGATATGATTTTTAAAATAGAAAAGCTAGGATTTTTAAAATAAAAAAGATTCGATTTTTAGAATAAAAAAGATTCGATTTTTAGAAGTATAAAAATACGATCTTTAGTTGAATAAAAGTATGAATTTTAGTTGTGTAAAATTTTGATTTTTACATAGATAAAGATAAGATTTTTTATACATGAAAAGTTATGATTTTTATCATATAAAGTTATAATCTTATTAGATGTATAATCGATTTTTATATGTTTGTAATGAAAAAAAGATTTGATTTTATTTCTACGGATAACATATAAAGTTGCAATTTTTATATACATAACATTCAGATAAAAATTAGGTTTTTTTCATCTATAGTAGCGGTATAAAAATATAATTTTTATTGTTTGATTATCAAAATAAAAATATGACTTTTATGTATGAAGTAATAGTATAAAAATTTGATTTTTATTAATCAACTGTGTGAAACAGATGGCGATGGATCAGACTGAAATCAAAACGAAATTCAAACCATTCAGAAATAAAAAACGGAAAAGTGGAACCCAAAGGTGAGAACTCCTCACTTTTAATTTGTTTTCTAGTTGAAATATATACTAGGATGCAGACAGTGCTTAGCAGTACCCGACACCCGTTGTCCACAGACCATCGACGACTTGTTTGTTGTTTGTGGTGTGAAAGTTGATTGTGTGATGTGGAATGAAATAAAATATTTTATAGTTGAAAATATTTTATAGTTAAAAATATAATTTTTAATATGTATATAAAATAAATAAATATAAACAAATCGGAAGATTTGTTTATGTACACACATTTGACTGATATGGATTGGGACGATAAATTTTACACATCGCCCAACTGCACAAATAAAACCTGTGTTTGATTGTTTGAAACCCCACACGGGTATTGGGATGATATTGAACATACACTAATCCCAATAATTAGTTGTATGTCCATCGATTGATTGACTGGCTGTTATAAGCATTAAATATTTATATTTGATGCTTACCCAGTGTAGAACGCACTCTGGGTGATGGATTGCTGTTTTCATTGTGGTTATACACATTTGTTGTGTGAAATCCATATAATCATATTATATGGTAATTGACTGTGTCTGATTCCAGCTCAGAAGAAAAGAATATTTTAAAACAACGAATATTTTAAAATAACGGTTATTTCAAAGTAACGAATATTTTCAAATAATATTCAAAAAAGAATCAAAATATGATTTCGATGTCCGATTTGGGATGGACATTACGGGAGATCCGACCATCGGATTCTCCTAAGACTGAGACCTTGTGTTTGTATCGAAAAGAGATTTCCAACGAATATAAGAAATTTTAAATCTAACGGTTGGATTTGGAATTATATCCAAATCAAATTTGGAAAAGGTCGATGTAAGTGCAGTTCGATGACCGTTTATGGAAATCGACTATATGGTCCTTGATAAAAAAATATTAATAATTTGCTTAAAATCATAATAAATGATTTGGAAAGAATTGGGATGAAAAATTCCATATTTGAAAAGGTAAAAATATATTTTTATTGAAATGAACTAGTTATGAACTAGAATTATAATCCAATATTTTTTAAATAAATAATTTGGATTTGAAATGGTTTTAAAAATAATCGGAATTTCCAATATATGAATTGGAATGGATTTGAATCGAAATTTTCTTCGGAATATTTTGATATTCGATTCTGTGATTATACGGACATTGTGTAGGAACTTGGAAGATATACATACATATATATATATATATATTGTTATTCCAATACGATATCTGTTGATTTCAGAATTTGATATTGAATATAAACTGATATATTTTCTATTCAGAGCCTTGTATTTAATATCAAATGGGATTTTGGGTTTGTCGTGAACGGTGTCTTCACTAACACTGTTCTTAAACCCAATTGAGAAAAGATTAATTCTTTTTTTAAGATTTAATGAAGTTTTCCAATTAATTAATATTTAATTGGAATTGAATTTTAGGTTTGTCATGAATGGTATCTTTAAAAATGTTGTTCTTAAACCCAATGGAGTTAAGAAAATTAGAAACTATGTGACGGCCTAGAATTTCGCTCGATCCGAATCAGTCGTTAAACCGATCTAGACCGTTCGAAACCCCTGATCGTTGAGAACAGGACAAATCAGAACACAAACAGAAGAACATTTCATTGCTATTACAACAATTCCATCAGATACAAGAATATACAGAGTATGAATGAATAAATTACATTCGAAAATTATTAGAGATTACAATAAATTACATAGCAGCGGAAAAATAATATAAAGCACAACTGAAGGTGATACACGGATACAGAGCTTTCCGGATATCATTCCAGCTGTAAATCAGGACCCTGTGAATATAAATCTGCAAAACCAAAACTACTAGCTGCCCATGCGGAAAATGAGGGCACCCAGAGTTTAGGTTAAAACAATAAACTCCAGGTCAGTCATGTGACTGGTGTGAGAACTAAAACAGTTATTTAAAACTTTACTTTAAAAGAGAGTAATTCAAGGTAGGGCTGCACACAACCCATATCCAACCCGACCCAACCCACCAACCCGACCCAACCCACATAAACCCAACCCAACCCATCCTAGTTCGGATCGGATATGGGTTACAATTTGTAACCCATACTATATGCGGGTCGGGTTTGACATTTTGTTCAACCCAACCTCATTTTAACCCAACCCAAACCTATTTAAAAAAAACTAATTTAATATGCATCCAATTAAAATTAGAATAGTATAATCCTAGAATAATGTTTATGTATTCTATAATAAATGTACAAAAAAATATTTCATGTCAATCCAAACTAGATAGAATTTGATAAATATATTTTAAAGAGCATTTTAATGCATTTTAAAATGAAACACTTGCTCAACTATGTAGTAAATTAATTTCATATGATGTGTTTTACAATGAAATTTTAATTATATGTCTTGTAATGAATCGGTTATTTTAAATGCATTATGCTAGCTAAAATCTGATATATTATGCTGAATATTTTGATATAATTTTTAGAAAAAATCCCTCATATTCTCATTTTTTATTGTATTCAAGTGACCAAACCCAACCTTACTTAACCCGACCCAACCCATACTACAACCCAACCCATATCCAACCTCATATAGGGTCGGGTACGGGTTGAGCTACCTTAAACCCATACCTATGCGGGTCGGATAAAGTATTTGGTATAACCCGACCCAACCCATACTTTGTGCAGCCATAATTCAAGGGACCACGCCGTATAACACGGAACGGGTTTCCTCCCAAGAATACCAGTGCATAGAATAAACAGCGCAATGCTTTTTCGAAAAATGAAGCTATTATAAGACCCAGGTCCCATCACACAATGCAACGCAAGCCGGAGGATAGGGTTTTCCCTTATAATAGCCAAACATGCTTGGTACGTTTAAAACAAATCATTTGATACTATAATAAGTGTATAGTGTCAAAACAATTTCAATCATAAATATAAATCATAGACGGCATAGCATCCCATGCTACTATGTCGCCATACTAGGCTCTACAAATAAAGCCGAAATACACGTATTGGAAATTGGATTCCATCATGAGTCGAGGCAAGGGGCAAGCTCCTCTCCGCGTTCGAGACACTCTAGCAAATGCCGCAGGACTACGCACTCTGGGCAATCCTGGATCTTCAGGGCTGGTCCTCACTTACGTTAGAGGATTAATTATGCCTGAACACACGTTTCCCGGTCCTTACAGACCTATAATCGAGGCGCCTCGCATTCCAACAACCACATAGGTGAAAAGTATATAAATGTCAGGGCTAGTAAGTCACTGACACCACCAAAGCTAGAAAGAAACGTCGTGCTCTCCCTGCAGTCACTATCCCGTTTTTGACTCATACCGAGGTGTGAGGCTCGCGAATTCACGTTATACACAAAGCTGCCACGTAGGCCGTGCTTTGATCATCAACCACAAGACTCTGCTTTTCAACAAAAGTCTTGATCATTGCAACTTAGCGTGCCACACAGGCAATTCATGCCATGCGACTGATGTCCATCGATATACAACCTCTGAGCTCATACGTCTCAGAGAAGGGCGTTAAGCAAAAGAATAAATTCTCCGCCGCCAAACAGATGTATATTTAATAGAAATCAATCAATACAGAATAAAATCCAATGTCAGACACACAATCCATTTACTTGTCCGTTCTGGGTCTGAACGAAACCGGAGGCACTTTCCTCGCATATCCATCCATCTCCAAGTACGTCTGGACGACCACCAACTATTTCCATCCTCTTGGGTGTACTGCCCAATCAGGATCGTCAGTAATTATCCAAACGATGTGAAGACTTCCGGTCTTCGACCACCATCTTCGTCTTCGACATATCGTCGAATCGGTTATTCAGAATGGGTATAAACCCGGCCTTTCCGAACAACCCGCGTATATTAAAAACAAATGTTACACAAACACAACATACGCCTCATTCCAATTCATATTCTCAGGGAAAGGTTCCCATTAATTTTATCCAAGATAAATTCTTTCAAATTTATCTTTTAATCATCCTTTGGATGTCATATCAAACCAAATTATGGTTTTCTGAACTAGTCGAGATTAGCGAACCGTACCGAAGTAATTATTTATTTTATTTCCCAATCCCAACCTATTCATCCCATGAAGCAAAACTGGTAATACTCCATATTTAACACCACGGTGTTATCGGTAAAATTAATTACCATTTCACGTTCAAATCTAATTAAAGATTTAACTATCGTTTCGGAGCAAAACAGGTGATACTCCATTCTCGCTTATTTCCTAAATTTGATAATTTAGATTATCCATTCACATTTCAACCTAATTGCAGACTCGTTAAAACTCCTTATACTGGGTTAAAGAACTAGGTGTTATTTAAAACACAGTTCACGACAAACCCAAATTACATTTTATTTATTATCGGGTTAAAGAACTAGTGTTGTTTAAAACACAGTTCACGATAAATCCACAAATCAATTCTAGTTCAATTCAAATCGAATATATTAGGAATTCCGATTATTTAAACCCCTTTTTAAAACTAATTTATTTATTTAAAAATAAAAATCGGGTTTTAAATTGAGTTCAAACTAGTTCATTTCGAAAAAAATCTATTTTTATCTTTTCAAATATGGAGTTTTTCATCCCAAATTTTCCCAAATCATTTATTATGATTTTACACAAATTATTGATATTTTTAATAATTTTATCAAGGCCCGTACAGTCGATTTCCAACAACGGCCATCGAACTGCACCTATAGCGACCTTTTTCGAATTTGATTTGGACGTATCTCCAAACCCAACCATTAGATTTTGAATTTCAAATATTCGTTAGAAAGCTCTTTTCGATACGAACCAAACGGTTCCAGTTTTAGGAGGATCCGACTGTCGGATCTTCCGTAATGTTCGTTTGAAATAAATGGTCGAAATTTATGAACTACCGCGGCGCGGCGCGTTCTATTCAGGCCATTATATTATATATATAATATATATTTCGTCGATTACTATTTAAAACAAAGTTTTAAAAATAGTTTTGAATTCGTTTCGAAAACGATTTCAACTTCCATTTCATTTCAAATCAAAATTGAATTCTTCTTTATAAATTCGTTTTAAAATTCATTTCTATTCAATTCAAATTTCAATTCAATTTGAATTCATTTCAGTTCGCTTTCAATTCAATTTGAATTCGTTTTCGATTCAATTCGATTTCAAAGTCGTTTTCTATTCGATTCAATTCAAATTGGTTTTCTATTCGACTTAAATCAAATTGCTTATATATTCAATTCATTTCGAAATCGTTTTATATTCAATTCATTTCGAAATCGTTTTATATTCAATTCATTTCGAAATCGTTTTATATTCAATTCATTTCATTTCGAAATCGTTTTATATTCAATTCATTTCGAAATCGTTTTATATTCAATTCATTTCGAAATCGTTTTATATTCAATTCATTTCCGTTTTCTATTTGAATCAAATGCATTATATATTCAATTGAAATCAAATTCGTTTTATATTTCATTTAATTCAAATTTCATTTCAAAACATGCGATTTCGAAATCACTTTTCGATATTCATTTTAAAATGAATAAAATCGATATAAATATCGTTGACGTCAAAATGGCGTCAATCTAATCAACACGGCTTCATATACTTCTATTTTCAAATATTCTATTTCAAATATTTCCATTTCAAACATTTCTATTTCAAATATTTCGTTTCAAATATTTCTATTTCAAATATTTCGTTTTCAAATATTACGTTTTCAAATATTACGTTTTCAAATATTACGTTTTCAAATATTTTTACTTCAAATATTTCTGTTTCAAATATTTCGTTCAACACATGACTAATCTCAACGGATGAGTACAATCAACACATGAACCTTTTTTTTATATTGATAAAGAAGTAAATTTTATTATTAAAATATTTCGTTCAACACATGACTAATCTCAACGGATGAGTACAGTCAACACATGAACCTTTATTTTATATTGATAAAGAAGTAAATTTTATTATTAAAATATTCCGTTCAACACATGACTAATCTCAACGGATGAGTATAGTCAACACATGAACCTTTATTTTATATTGATAAAGAAGTAAATTTTATTACAAAAATATTTCGTTCAACACATGAATAATCTCAACGGATGAGTACAGTCAACACATGAACCTTTATTTTATATTATCCTTTATTTTCTAAATGGGAATGAGGCCCAATCAATCACCATATAATATTAATTATATGGATTTTCATACATCACACATATATAATAGCATTGAAAAATAATCAACCATCAACCAAAGTGCACTACACTGTATAAGCATCAAATATAGATATCTAACGCTTATAACAGCCTGTCAATCAATCGATCGACATATTAAATCAATCAGGATGAGTGAACCTCAATTTTCATCCCAACACCCGTGTGGGGTTTCAAACAATCAAACACAGATTTTATTTGTGCAGTTGGGCGATGTGTGAAATTTATCGTCCCAATCAATGTCAGTCAAATCAGTGTACATAAACAAACCGTCCGGTTTGTAAATGAATATTTTATTTTATTCACTTCACGTTAAAAATTATATTTTTAACGATAAAACATTTTATTTCAACATATGAATTTTTATTCAGTTCATTTATTCAATAAAAATGATATTTTTATTTTTCTAACATATTTTAGAAATTTCGGCGGCATAACGGCACGATACTAGAAACGGGACGAGGCCTAGCCTTATCCCCGGTCTAGTGAAGGCCCACGCCATTCACACATCAATCAAATCCATTCATTTTACCAAACAATTCAATTCAAATCAAAACTATCTAACTAATCTATGCAACCAAACAAACAAGTCCATGGTCTGTGGACGATTGTGTCGGGTGCTACTAAGCACCGTCTGCATCCTAGTATATATATATATAAATAGAAATGAAATTGAAAGGTGAGAAATTCTCACCTTTAGCTATCCAACATCACGGCACTTCCAATGCAGGATATCTTCAACGTTCTCGCCTTTTTATCATCTTCGTTGCCCGTATTCTCTACATATGTAAAAATCGAATTTTTACTTCGTTATTCAATATATAAAAATCGAATTTTTACTATGCTATTCAATATATAAAAATCGAATTTTTACTATGTTATTCAATATATAAAAATCGAATTTTTATACCGCTACTATATAGATAAAAATTCTATTTTTACATCGCCGCTATATAAAAAGATTTCGCTCTTTTCAAATATAAAGTTTTCGCCTTCCATACGCCTATCATGTAAAAATTATATTTTTACATCTTCTACATAGTAAAGATCATATTTTTAATACTTTAAAAATATAAAAACCATATTTTTACTTACTTATATTATAAAAATATTTTTTTCTACAACTATAATTAAAAATCGTTTCTTTACCTCGCCTACTTCACATATATACAAATTGAATTTTTATCACGCTTTCTCCAATATAAAAATACGATCTTTTTCTTCTAAAAATTCAAATCTTTACTTTTAGAAAAATCACATCTTTCACTTTCGAAAAATCAAATCTTGCATCATTATAAAAATTCAGTTTTTAACCATTATAAAAATTCAGTTTTTAACCATTATAAAAATTCAGTTTTTAACCATTATAAAAATTCAGTTTTTTACCATTATAAAAATTCAGTTTTTTTTAAAATCAAATAAAAATTCTGTTTTTAAAATCAAATAAAAATTCACAGATAAATGAAAATAAAAACAGAGCTTAAATTGAACGGGGGGGGGGGGTCTCTGGTTGTGCGCGCGGGGGGGGGGGGGGGAGGGGGGGCGGGGGCTTCGAATCGGAGTGGCGGCTGGTGGTGAGGCCAGCGAGGGCGACGGAGCCGTGCTCGACGGAGGCGGTGGAAGCTGGGCGCGGCTGAAATCGAGGGCTTGGGGTTCGATTTACTGGAGGGACGAGGGGTAGGGGTGCGGTGGTTCGGAGGTGGCGATGGGGAGGCGAGGCCCTCGCCTGGACGGTGGGGCGTCGGTCGATTAGGGCGTAGGGTTTTTTTTTTTTCTAGAGGCCGACGGTGAAGAAGGAAGTGAGGGAGAGAGAGAAAAGGGAGTGGGGCTTTTATATTTAATTATTTATTTTATTATTTTAAATTTTTCCTAACCCTAATTGTTGACTTTTCATTTGAACTCAGAATCGAACCCACCGACTGTCACCCCTAGCGATTTACCCATATTCCGAACACAATGAAATATGCCACGCAAGCTGATTCAGCTGTTACAATCAGTTTCCGTTAAATTTACATTTAAATTACTATATTGAATTTTAAACGTACATTTCAAATTACCGGGGTCGCATACGAACTTTAAAAATTCTAGAAAAATATTTTCTAGCTTCGTATTGACGATACGGTCCTATCAAAACTAGTTTCGTTGAATTCTGAGACCGTTGGAAAAATGGCCATTTTCCAGTCGATTAAAATCAACTAAAACTGGTCAAACGCGTTTTCCTTTGCCACGCTCACATATTGATTCGAAAAATTATGAAATTTGGAATCTAGCAATAACTCGACATCACGGACCCAACAAAACTGGTTTCGTCGAAATCCGAGGTCGTTTGCAAAATTTCCATTTTTAAGGGCCTAAATTCCATAGCGACTATTCAGAATTTTCAACTGGACATATCTTTTGATTCCCGCTATGAAATTTTGATTGGTCGGATTCGTTGGAAAGATATTATCAATTAGATCCTAATGTTTTTGGTTTCACTAAAATCCGGATTGTTTTGCACCCGGTACATTCAATTGAAGTTTTGAAATCGAATTATCGAACTACCGCGCCATTTTCAATTCTATTTATAATTATATATAAATATTTATATTCTAACGACGACGTATATAATATATACGTTCTAATTATATTCAAAATAAATTTCTCGTCGATATTATTTAAAATAATTCATTTTAAATATTCAAAATTCAATAAAATTGCCCAAAATAAAAATTTTAAACTGGCCCAGATTTTCGGGTTGTTACAATCTCCCCCACTTAAAACTTTTCGTCCCCGAAAAGGAACAAAGTCGAAAGTGGTTTGATTAATTAGCTCTACGTTCGATTTGGCTTCCATTCTCCAACTTTTCAGTTTCTGAGAATTTTCATATTTTCAAAAATTTGGCTAACACCCTAAATTTTCGAAAAATTTCGCCATAACCTCCCCTGCACCGGGAGCATCGGGGAATTTTAAATAGCTTCCCCGGTCCTTCTAATCTCAAAAAGAAAAAGCCAAGCGGCTAGCCAATAGGCTCATAAAATCTTCATCACCCAAACAAAACAGTAAATTATGTAGTAAACATGTATCTATTTGTCGGGCAAACAAATTTTATTCTTCGGCTCTAGCCTCCTTGCTATGACCTGTTCAATGTAAGTATATGTAGATGCATGCAAATGCGACCAATTTTCAATACAGTTCAATATTTGATGCTATTAGGCATTATGGTTCAAAATTAGCAAACAAATAAACAAACAACACAAACATCAATCAATTAGTGGATTAGAGTTTCAAATTGATAATTTTACATATATACAAAAATCATGTTTTTGATGCCAATTCACAACAATGTGTTCTAGCTATATATAAGTTTTGGTTCTCACACCAGTCTAATGGAAATATATAGATATCACACCTTCGAAACACGAAAATAAATACTGGTGATGGCGCGCCATCATCAAAATCATCTCCGAGGGACTAGAGCGTGATTCTATATCTATCTAATATATTAAAACTTCGAATATACATTCATGACGCGTATATGCAAAACCTTTATATACTCGATTGTCCAAATTCAATATAAATAAATATTCAAATACGTATAAAATGGTTTAAATTTTAAAACAAAATTGTTTTCATTTGAAAAATATACTCTTCACCCTCGTTCTAGGATACTACTGATCCTATCTCTAACGAGTCATTCTAATTGGATACTACTAATCCAATATCTGATGAATTCTTTCGTATGGTTCTAATGTGTCTTGTTCTCGAGCTCTGTAAACCAAAGCTCTAATACCAAATGTGACGGCCTGGAATTTCGCTCGATCTGAATCAGTCGTTAAACCGATCTAGACCGTTCGAAACCCCTGATCGTTGAGAACAGGACAAATCAGAACACAAACAGAAGAACATTTCATTGCTATTACAACAATTCCATCAGATACAAGAATATATAGAGTATGAATGAATAAATTACATTCGAAAATTATCAGAGATTACAATAAATTACATAGCAGCGGAAAAATAATATAAAGCACAACTGAAGGTGATATACGGATACAGAGCTTTCCGGATATCATTCCAGCTGTAAATCAGGACCCTGTGAATATAAATCTGCAAAACCAAAACTACTAGGTGCCCGTGCGGAAAATGAGGGCACCCAGAGTTTAGGTTAAAACAATAAACTCCAGGTCAGTCATGTGACTGGTGTGAGAACTAAAACAGTTATTTAAAACTTTACTTTAAAAGAGAGTAATTCAAGGGACCACGCCGTATAACACGGAACGGGTTTCCTCCCAAGAATACCAGTGCATAGAATAAACAGCGCAATGCTTTTTCGAAAAATGAAGCTATTATAAGACCCAGGTCCCATCACACAATGCAACGCAAGCCGGAGGATAGGGTTTTCCCTTATAATAGCCAAACATGCTTGGTACGTTTAAAACAAATCATTTGATACTATAGTAAGTGTATAGTGTCAAAACAATTTCAACCATAAATATAAATCATAGACGGCATAGCATCCCATGCTACTATGTCGCCATACTAGGCTCTACAAATAAAGCCGAAATACACGTATTGGAAATTGGATTCCGTCATGAGTCGAGGCAAGGGGCAAGCTCCTCTCCGCGTTCGAGACACACTAGCAAATGCCTCAGGACTACGCAATCTGGGCAATCCTGGATCTTCAGGGCCGGTCCTCACTTACGTTAGAGGATTAATTATGCCTGAAGACACGTTTCCCGGTCCTTACAGACCTATAATCGAGGCGCCTCACATTCCAACAACCACATAGGTGAAAAGTATATAAATGTCAGGGCTGGTAAGTCACTGACACCACCAAAGCTAGAAAGAAACGTCGTGCTCTCCCTGCAGTCACTATCCCATTTTTGACTCATACCAAGGTGTGAGGCTCGCGAATTCACGTTATACACAAAGCTGCCACGTAGGCCGTGCTTTGATCATCAACCACAAGACTCTGCTTTTCAACAAAAGTCTTGATCACTGCAACTTAGCGTGCCACACAGGCAATTCATGCCATGCGACTGATGTCCATCGATATACAACCTCTGAGCTCATACGTCTCAGAGAAGGGCGTTAAGAAAAAGAATAAATTCTCCGCCGCCAAACAGATGTATATTTAATAGAAATCAATCAACACAGAATAAAATCCAATGTCAGACACACAATCCATTTACTAGTCCGTTCTGGGTCTGAACGAAACCGGAGGCACTATCCTCGCATATCCATCCATCTCCAAGTACGTCTGGACGACCACCAACTATTTCCATCCTCTTAGGTGTACTGCCCAATCAGGATCGTCAGTAATTATCCAAACGATGTGAAGACTTCCGGTCTTCGACCACCGTCTTCGTCTTCGACATATCGTCGAATCGGTTATTCAGAATGGGTATAAACCCGGCCTTTCCGAACAACCCGCGTATATTAAAAACAAATGTTACACAAACACAACATACGCCTCATTCCAATTCATATTCTCAGGGAAAGGTTCCCATTAATTTTATCCAAAATAAATTCTTTCAAATTTATCTTTTAATCATCCTTTGGATGTCATATCAAACCAAATTATGGTTTTCTGAACTAGTCGAGATTAGCGAACCGTACCGAAGTAATTATTTATTTTATTTCCCAATCCCAACCTATTCATCCCATGAAGCAAAACTGGTAATACTCCATATTTAACACCACGGTGTTATCGGTAAAATTAATTACCATTTCACGTTCAAATCTAATTAAAGATTTAACTATCGTTTCGGAGCAAAACTGGTGATACTCCATTCTCGCTTATTTCCTAAATTTGATAATTTAGATTATCCATTCACATTTCAACCTAATTGCAGATTCGTTAAAACTCCTTATACTGGGTTAAAGAACTAGGTGTTATTTAAAACACAGTTCACGACAAACCCAATTTACATTTTATTTATTATCGGGTTAAAGAACTAGTGTTGTTTAAAACACAGTTCACGATAAATCCACAAATCAATTCTAGTTCAATTCAAATCGAATATATTAGGAATTCCGATTATTTAAAACCCCTTTTTAAAACTAATTTATTTATTTAAAAATAAAAATCGGGTTTTAAATTGAGTTCAAACTAGTTCATTTCGATGAAAATCTATTTTTATCTTTTCAAATATGGATTTTTTCATCCCAAATTTTCCCAAATCATTTATTATGATTTTACACAAATTATTGATATTTTTAATAATTTTATCAAGGCCCGTACAGTCGATTTCCAACAACGGCCATCGAACTGCACCTATAGCGACCTTTTTCGAATTTGATTTGGACGTATCTCCAAACCCAACCATTAGATTTTGAATTTCAAATATTCGTTAGAAAGCTCTTTTCGATACGAACCCAACGGTTCCGGTTTTAGGAGGATCCGACGGTCGGATCTCCCGTAATGTTCGTTTGAAATAAATGGTCGAAATTTATGAACTGCCGCGGCGTGGCGCGTTCTATTCAGGCCATTATATTATATATATAATATATATTTCGTCGATTACTATTTAAAACAAAGTTTTAAAAATAGTTTTGAATTCGTTTCGAAAACGATTTCAACTTCCATTTCATTTCAAATCAAAATTGAATTCTTCTTTATAAATTTGTTTTAAAATTCATTTCTATTCAATTCAAATTTCAATTCAATTTGAATTCATTTCAGTTCGCTTTCAATTCAATTTGAATTCGTTTTCGATTCAATTCGATTTCAAAGTCGTTTTCTGTTCGATTCAATTCAAATTTGTTTTCTATTCGACTTAAATCAAATTGCTTATATATTCAATTCATTTCGAAATCGTTTTATATTCAGTTCATTTCGAAATCGTTTTATATTCAATTCATTTCGAAATCGTTTTATATTCAATTCATTTCGAAATCGTTTTATATTCAATTCATTTCGAAATCGTTTTATATTCAATTCATTTCGAAATCGTTTTATATTCAATTCATTTCGAAATCGTTTTATATTCAATTCATTTCCGTTTTCTATTTGAATCAAATGCATTATATAGTCAATTGAAATCAAATTTGTTTTATATTTCATTTAATTCAAATTTCATTTCAAAACATGCGATTTCGAAATCACTTTTCGATATTCATTTTAAAATGAATAAAATCGATATAAATATCGTTGACGTCAAAATGGCGTCAATCTAATCAACACGGCTTCATATACTTCTATTTTCAAATATTCTATTTCAAATATTTCCTTTTCAAACATCTCTATTTCAAATATTTCGTTTCAAATATTTCGTTTTCAAATATTACGTTTTCAAATATTACGTTTTCAAATATTACATTTTCAAATATTTTTACTTCAAATATTTCTATTTCAAATATTTCGTTCAACACATGACTAATCTCAACGGATGAGTACAGTCAACACATGAACCTTTATTTTATATTGATAAAGAAGTAAATTTTATTATTAAAATATTTCGTTCAACACATGACTAATCTCAACGGATGAGTACAGTCAACACATGAACCTTTATTTTATATTGATAAAGAAGTAAATTTTATTATTAAAATATTTCGTTCAACACATGACTAATCTCAACGGATGAGTACAGTCAACACATGAAACTTTATTTTATATTGATAAAGAAGTAAATTTTATTATTAAAATATTTCGTTCAACACATGACTAATCTCAACGGATGAGTACAGTCAACACATGAACCTTTATTTTATATTATCCTTTATTTTCTAAATGGGAATGAGGCCCAATCAATCACCATATAATATTAATTATATGGATTTTCATACATCACACGTATATAATAGCATTGAAAAATAATCAACCATCAACCAAAGTGCACTACACTGTATAAGCATCAAATATAGATATCTAACGCTTATAACAGCCTGTCAATCAATCGATCGACATATTAAATCAATCAGGATGAGTGAACCTCAATTTTCATCCCAACACCCGTGTGGGGTTTCAAACAATCAAACACAGATTTTATTTGTGCAGTTGGGCGATGTGTGAAATTTATCGTCCCAATCAATGTCAGTCAAATCAGTGTACATAAACAAACCGTCCGGTTTGTAAATGAATATTTTATTTTATTCACTTCACGTTAAAAATTATATTTTTAACGATAAAACATTTTATTTCAACATATGAATTTCTATTCAGTTCATTAATTCAATAAAAATGATATTTTTATTTTTCTAACATATTTTAGAAAATTTCGGCGGCATAACGACACGATACTAGAAACGGGACGAGGCCTAGCCTTATCCCCGGTCTAGTGAAGGCCCACGCCATTCACACATCAATCAAATCCATTCATTTTACCAAACAATTCAATTCAAATCAAAACTATCTAACTAATCTATGCAACCAAACAAACAAGTCCATGGTCTGTGGACGATTGTGTCGGGTGCTACTAAGCACCGTCTGCATCCTAGTATATATATATATATATATAAATAAAAATGAAATTGAAAGGTGATAAATTCTCACCTTTAGCTATCCAACTTCACGACACTTCCAATGCAGGAAATCTTCAATGTTCTCGCCTTTTTATCATCTTCGTTGCCCGTATTCTCTACATATGTAAAAATCGAATTTTTACTTCGTTATTCAATATATAAAAATCGAATTTTTACTATGCTATTCAATATATAAAAATCGAATTTTTACTATGTTATTCAATATATAAAAATCGAATTTTTATACCGCTACTATATAGATAAAAATTCTATTTTTACATCACCGCTATATAAAAAGATTTCGCCCTTTCCAAATATAAAGTTTTCGCCTTCAATACGCCTATCATGTAAAAATTATATTTTTACATCTTCTACATAGTAAAGATCATATTTTTAATACTTTAAAAATATAAAAACCATATTTTTACTTACTTATATTATAAAAATATTTTTTTCTACAACTATAATTAAAAATCGTTTCTTTACCTCGCCTACTTCACATATATACAAATTGAATTTTTCTCACGCTTTCTCCAATATAAAAATACGATCTTTTACTTCTAAAAATTCAAATCTTTACTTTTAGAAAAATCACATCTTTCACTTTCGAAAAATCAAATCTTGCATCATTATAAAAATTCAGTTTTTAACCATTATAAAAATTCAGTTTTTAACCATTATAAAAATTCAGTTTTTAACCATTATAAAAATTCAGTTTTTTACCATTATAAAAATTCAGTTTTTTTTTAAAATCAAATAAAAATTCTGTTTTTAAAATCGAATAAAAATTCACAGATAAATGAAAATAAAAACAAAACTTACAGTGAACGGGGGGGGGGTCTCTGGTTGTGCGCAGGGGGGGGGGCTTCGAATCGGAGTGGCGGCTGGTGGTGAGGCCAGCGAGGGCGACGGAGCCGTGCTCGACGGAGGCGGTGGAAGCTGGGCGCGGCTGAAATCGAGGGCTTGGGGTTCGATTTACTGGAGGGACGAGGGGTAGGGGTGCGGTGGTTCGGAGGTGGCGATGGGGAGGCGAGGCCCTCGCCTGGACGGCGGCGCATCGGTCGATTAGGGCGTAGGGTTATTTTTTTTTTCTAGAGGCCGACGGTGAAGAAGGAAGTGAGGGAGAGAGAGAAAAGGGAGTGGGGCTTTTATATTTAATTATTTATTTTATTATTTTAAATTTTTCCTATCCCTAATTGTTGACTTTTCATTTGAACTCAGAATCGAACCCACCGACTGTCACCCCTAGTGTTCTACCCACATTCCGAACACAATGGAATATGCCACGCAAGCTGATTCGGCTGTTACAATCAGTTTCCGTTAAATTTACATTTAAATTACTATATTGAATTTTAAACGTACATTTCAAATTACCGGGGTCGCATACGAACTTTAAAAATTCTAGAAAAATATTTTCTAGCTTCGTATTGACGATACGGTCCTATCAAAACTAGTTTAGTTGAATTCTGAGACCGTTGGAAAAATGGCCATTTTCCAGTCGATTAAAATCAACTGAAACTGGTCAAACGCGTTTTCCTTTGCCACGCTCACATATTGATTCGAAAAATTATGAAATTTGGAATCTAGCAAAAACTCGACATCACGGACCCAACAAAACTGGTTTCGTCGAAATCCGAGGTCGTTTGCATAATTTCCATTTTTAAGGGCCTGAATTCCATAGCGACTATTCAGAATTTTCAACTGGACATATCTTTTGATTCCCGCTATGAAATTTCGATTGGTCGGATTCGTTGGAAAGATATTATCAATTAGATCCTAATGTTTTTGGTTTCACTAAAATCCGGATTGTTTTGCACCCGGTACATTCAATTGAAGTTTTGAAATCGAATTATCGAACTACCGCGCCATTTTCAATTCTATTTATAATTATATATAAATATTTATATTCTAACGACGACGTATATAATATATACGTTCTAATTATATTCAAAATAAATTTCTCGTCGATATTATTTAAAATAATTCATTTTAAATATTCAAAATTCAATAAAATTGCCCAAAATAAAATTTTAAACTGGCCCAGATTTTCGGGTTGTTACAAACTAACTAGAGATTAGCTAAGTGAATGATTTTCTGGGTATTGATCTGATGTTGGTTTCAGCCTTTGGAATTAATACTTAGGGAATTGTTCTCTTTCTAATTTACGGTTAGAGACTGATGGAATGGTATCTTCAAAAATGTTGTTCTTAACCCCATGTGAAAAGAATAAATATTTTAATTAAGATTATTAGAATTTCCAGTTATATTTAGTAATTGGAATAAAATGGAATGTGATTTTGGGTTTATCGTGAACCGTGTTTTATATGACATTGGTTCTTTAACCCAGTTAAAGAAAGGATATGATTTCCCAAGTTATATAATCATTAATATTGATTTTTGGGAAGATAAAAACTAAATGAGTTTTAGTGAATCTTTAATCAGATTGAAATGATCGAGAATGGAGTATCACTAGTTTTGCTCCAAAGTGATAGTTAAATCTTTAAGTAGATTTGAACGTGAAATGGTAATTAATTTTACCGATAACACCGTGGTGTTAGATATAGAGTATTACCAGTTTTGCTCCATGGGATGAATAGGTTGGGACTAGGAAATTAAACAAATGATTACTTCGGTAAGGCGCGCTAATCCCGACTAGTTTGGAAAACCTTAATATGGTTTGAATGATATCCAAAAGAAGATTAAAGAATAAATTTAGAAGAATTTATCTTTGGTAAAATTAATACAAACCTTTTCCTAAGAATGTGAATATTTGAATAAAAGAATATTCTGAATTGGAATGAGGCGTATGTTGTCTTTTTATAGCATTTGTTTATTATATACGTGAGTTATTCGGAAAGGTCGGGTTTATACCCAATCTGAATTACTGATTCGACGATAAGTCGACGATGAAGACGGTGGTTAAAGACCGGAGGTCTTCACATCGTTTGGATGATTACTGATGTCTTGATTGGGCTGTACACCCAAGACGAGGTAATAAGGGGTGATTGTCCAGACATACTTGGAGATCGACGGATATGCAAGGGCCTCTCTCCTGTATTGGACATATGGGACGAGGAATAAGGTTCCTCCGGTTTCATTCAGACCTAGAACGAACTTGTGAATGGACTGTGTGTCTGACATTGGATTTTATTCTATGTTAATTGATTTCTATTAAATATATATCTTCTTGGCGGCGGAGAATTTATTCTATTGCTTAATGCCCTTCTCTGAGACGTACGAGCTCAGAGGTTATATATTGATAGATATCAGTGCATGGCATGAATTTCCTGTGTGGCATGCCTAAGTGGCAAATGATCAAGGCTTCTATTGAAAAACAGAGTCTTGTGGTTGATGATCAAAGCACAGCTTTAATATAGCGCAGCTTTGTGTATAGTGTTAATTCGCGAGACTCACACCCCAGTATAAACCAGAAACAGGAGAGGATCCAGAGAGAACATGTGTTTCCTTCTAGCTAGAGGTGGTGTCAGGGTTTTGCACGCCCTGACATTTTACTTATGTGGATGATGGAAAGCGAGGCGCCTCAGTTATATTGGTCACTACAGTGCCGATGGATGGTTTGGTCGGTACGTATATGACCAGTTTACACCCCATAGGGTGGGGAAACGTATTGTTCAGGGATTTTTAATCCACTTAAAATGTGGACCGGCCTTGTGACTCCTAAGGCTTGACAGTGTACTTGTCCTGAGACATGGGCTAGATTGTCTTGAAGTGATAAGGAAGATCCCTTGCCTTGGTTCATGATGGAAATCCAACTTCCAATACGTGACATTTCGGTTTGATTGTAGAGCCTAGTATGGCGACATAGTGGGATGGGGCACTATGCCATCTATGATTGATACATTTATATTTGAAGTTGTCTTCATACACTTTACACTATAATAGTATCAAAATGATTTGTTTTAAACATTTCAAGGATGTTTGGCTATTATATGGTAAAACTCTATCCTCCGGCTTTCGTTGCATTGTGTGATGGGACCTGAGTCTTATAATAGCTTCATTTTTCCAAAAAGCAATGCGATGTTTGTTTTAAGCACTGGTATTCTTGGGAGAAAACCCGTTTCATGTTATACGGCGTGGTCCCTTGATATATCTGATTTTAAAGTAGAGTTTTAAATAACTGTTTTAGTTCTCACACCAGTCATATGACTGACCTAGAGTTTATTATTTTAACCTAAACTCTGAGTGCCCCTATTTTCCACACGGGTAGCTAGTAGTTTTGTTTTTGTGGATTTATATTCATAGGATCCTGGTTTACAGCTGGAACGATATTCAGAAAGCTCTGTATCCGTATATCTCTTTCAGTTTTGTTTTGTATTATTTTCCATTGCATTGTAATTTGTAAGTCTCTGATATTTATCAAATGTATATTATTTGTTCATACTCTGAATATTCTTGTACTCTGTTCTAAATTGTTGTAATAAGCAATGAAATGTTCTTCTGTTTGCATTCTGATTTGTCATGTTCTCAACTCAATTCGGGCTTTCCTTTATGGGAAATTTTGGGTCATTTACATCCAAATTCGACGAAACTAATTTTGTTAGGACCGTATCGTCAAAACATAGCTAGATTTCAATTTTCGTAATTTTTGGAGTTAGTATGTGGCCCTGGTAAATTAAAATGTATGTTTAAATTTAATATATTGATTTATATTTTAATTTGATAAAAACTGATCGAAACAGCTTACGAAACATACCCCATTGTGTTCAGAATAGGGTATTTAGCTAGGGGCAAAAGTCTTTGGGGTTCATTTGGAGTTCAGAATGTCAAACTTTGAGATTTTGAAATAAATGAATTAAATAATTAATAAAAAGGGTATAAATGCTTTGGTCAAAACCCTAGTCTCGCCATACCTGTGGTCAACCATCTAATACCACCAGCACCATGTATCAATGGCCGGTATTGTCTTGTTTTGATTCCTCAATCTCCCAAAAAATATAGCGCATTAAGTAAAGAAATCAAAACAAAAATTTCAGAGATTTCTACGAGCTTCAAAACAATATGGAGAAGATCAGGTTTCATGAATAGTTTTGCCAAAATTATGGGCTTGAAGGCGTGCCATTGACATGCATTTCCGGGGATGGACGGATGATCGAACTCGCCACCGTTAATGACAAAGAGAGGTGGCGTAAGGGGCTTTGATGTGCCACCGTCCGATCAAAATCTGGCTGACCATGGCGCTCTACGTGAGGAGGTATTGGTGACAAGATTTCTTCGATAATTGCTGGAGTTTTCACGATGGAAATACGAATTAAATAGGTTAAAAAGGGAATAGGAAATATGATTAAGAAAATATAATTAATTAATTATTTAAATTATTTATTAAAGTAGTTAACCTTTAAACTGTTATACCTTTTGCATACGATCATAGAATTTTACAAAGACTCGTTGCAATCCTCTTGTCGAACACTACATCATGAAACAAACCAGAACAAAACTGGAGCTATTGGAATTTTTGATAAAATTAAACGACAGTTTAATTTTATTAAAAAAATCGTTATTAACAATTTCAAAACCGATCAAAGTGAGAACTCTCCCACTCAATTTATTTGTATAGTTAATTATTTTTATAACTATATATATATATTGTTTGCCTGTGACTGCAATGTTTGTTTTACGGCTGACGATTATTTACAGTTACAATGTTATCATTATTAAACTGTGATTATAAATATTTATAAATATAACGTTTATATTATAAATTATTCTGGGATGACAATTAACCTACCCATCTCCCAAATAAATAAATTCACATGGACTGTGATTTAAATCCCACATGGGCATTGGGATGATAATTTTACACATCGCCCAAGTGTATGAATAATAATAATAATAATAATAATTGTTTGATTATCGAAAACCCCGCACGGGTCTAGGGATGCTAATTAATTTACACAACTCCCTTGGATTTAATTGTATGTCAATCGATTAATTGACAGACTATGATAAGCATTATTTAATTATTTAATGCTTATACAGTTGTATATTTCACCCTGGATGTGAATGGGCTGTTTAATAATTGTTTATAATTATTATTGAATACATGCGATGTATGGAATCCATACAATTAAAGTTATACGGTAACTGATTGAGTCTGATTCCAATTCAGAATATAAACGAGTATTTTACTATAATATTCAGAGAAAATCAAAATATGATTTTGATGTCCGACTTTGGATGGACATGAAAATATATGAAGCTGAGTTAAGCAGATCTACGCCATTTTAAGTCAAATGGAATTTTCTATCAATTTTATTCATTTTATACTGAATATCGAAAAGATTTGATTTCAAAATATGATATGTTGAAATATTATTATTTTTGAGATTATAGTAATATTGATTATTCAATTTTGATTTAAAATTGAAAAGGAAGTTGAAATCGTTTTTAAGTGAATTTGTAAACAATTTGTAAAATACATTTTGAATGGAAATCAATGAAATATTATATATATGGCTTGAATAAAATGCGCCGCGCAGCGACTGCTCGCGAATTTCAACCATTGATTTCAAATTAATGTAACGGGAGATACGATCTCGGATTCTCCTAAAATCAGAATCATTGGGTTTGTATCAAAAAGAGCTTTTGAATGATAATAAGAGATTTGAAATCTAATGGTTAGATTTTAAAATATGTCCAAATCAGTTTTGCAAAAGGTCGCTATGGATGCAGTTCGGTGGCCGATATTGGAAACCGACCGTAAGGGCCTTAATAAAATTATTAAAAATATGAATAAATTATGTAAAATCACAATAAATGATTTTGGGTGAAATATTCCACGTTTGTTAGGATAAAAGATATTTTTATCGGAGTAAGTTGTTTTCCAACTTGAGTAAAAGAACTGAAAAGAAATTGAAATGGTTTTGAGATAACCAGTATTTTCCAATATATATAAATTGGAACGGATTTGAATGGAAATAATATTTGGAATATTTCAATATTAGATCCCGTGATTATACGGTTATCGTTGTGGGATTTGGAAGATATAGATATCGTTATTCCCAATACGATATTTGTTGGTTTCAGAATTTGATGCTGAATATAAGCCGATATAATTTCTATTCTGAGCCTTGTATTTAATATTGAATTGGATTTTGGGTTGTTGTGAATGGTATCTTTAGTAATACTATTCTTAAACCCAGTTGAGAAAAGAATAAATCTTTTAACTAAGATTTAGATAAGTTTATCAATTAACTAATTTAATTGGAATTCAATTAAAATTGGTTTTTGGGTTTATTGTGAATGCCATTTTAAATGACATTTGTTCTTTAACCCAAATTAACAGTGAAGACATGATTTGGAATTATTAAATATTTTTATTAAGAATTAATGGAAATTTTCCAGAGTAAAGTTTTCCAATTAAACATATTAAATTTGAATTGAATGAAATTCGATTTGGTAATAATCGAGATGAGCTTCTGTGAAGGAAGAATGTTACTATATATGGAATTTAAAAGGCTTTGCCGTTATTCCATTTATATTAATAGTCGAATATGGAAATTTATATCGATTATATATTGATTCGTTTTCTGTTAAGATTCCATATTTAATAGAAGTTGATTTTGGGTTTGTCGTGAACGATGTTTGAAATAGCATTAGTTCTCTAACCCAGTTAAAGACAGAATTTATTTCCTAAGTTGAATAAACATTAAATAATGATTTTTAAAGATTAAAACTAAGATGGAGTTTTATTGAATCTTTAATTAGATTAAATGTAATTAAGGTAATTAAATTTATTGAATTTAAGAATTGTTCGAGATGGAGTATTCCCCCTACCCCCTTACCCCCTCCCCCCAATTTCACTCCACACGATAGTTAAATCTTTAATTAGATTTGAATGGGAAATGGTAATTAAATTTGCCGACAATACTATGGGTGTTAAATATGGAGTATCACCAGTTTTGCTCCATAGGATGAATATGTTGAGTTTGGGATAATAAAATGAATAATTACTTCGGTAAGGCTCGCTAATCCCGACTAGTTGGATAAACCTTAATTTGGTTTAAGTTGTGAAAAGATATTATAAATCTTTTGAAATGGTTTCCAAGAATACATGAATATTCTGGATTGGAATGAGGCGTATGATGTGTTTTTATATCACATGATTATAATGATACATTAGTTATTCGAAAAGACAGGGTTTAACCCATTCTGAATAACTGTTACGACGACAGATATGAAGACGGTGGTTGATGACCATAGATCTTCACATCGTTGAGATGATTGCTGATGTCTTGACTTGGGGTGTACACCCAAGATGAGGTAATAAGTGGTGATCGTCCAGACATACTCAGAGATAGACTGGATATGCGAGGGCCTCTCTCCTATATTGGTTATATGCGATGAGGAATAAGGTGCCTCCGGTTTTATTCATACCTAGAACGGACTTGTAAATAGATTATGTATGACATTATATTTCATTATGTACTGATTAATTTCTATTAAGTATGTATCTGTTTGGTGGCAGAGAATTTATTCTCTTACTTAACACCCTTCTCTGAGATGTATGAGCTTAGAGGTTATATATTGATAGATGACAGTTGTATGACATGAATTGTCAGTGTGGTATATTGAGTTGCATGGATCAAAGCTTTTGTTGAAAAGTAGAGCTTTGTTGTTGATGATCAAAGCACAGCTTTGTGTAGTGTTAATTCGCAAACCTCATACCCCGGTGTGAACCAAAAATGGGATAGAGACTGCAGGGAAATGGACATACATTAGCTTCTAGCTAGAAGTGATGTCATGGTATGAAGCCCAAACATTTTACTTACGTGGATATTTATTTGATGGAAGGCAAGGTACCTCGGAATTGACATCAGGACCGACTAAAAGGTCCTAGATGGTCAAACTGACTGACCGTTTTAGAGGTTCGATAGAACCGGCTAACGTATTGCTTATGGTATAACTAATCAGCGACGGCTGACCGACCCTGAAGATCCAAGGGTTCACCAGAGTCTGAGTCCCGAGGCATTTGCTAGAGTGTCTCAAAAATCAGTGGGGAAGATCCCTTGCCTCGGCTCATAGATGGACACCCAATTTCCAATACGTGATTTTACGGTTTTAGTTGTAAACCTATATGGCGACATAATATAATGGTACCTATGGGGCCTATGATTGATACATTTATATTTGAAGTTGATTTCTTCACTTATAATAGTAATAAAAAAGATAAATTTCATATATCAAGCATATTTGGCTATTATAAGGTAAAACTGTATCCTTTGACTTGCGTTGCATTGTGTGATGGGACCTGAGTCTTATAATAGCTTCATTTTTTCTTTTAGCATTACGTTGTTGGTTTTATGGTATTCTTGGGGGGTAAACCCATTCTGTGTTATACGACATGGTCCCTTAATTTACCCAATACTAAAATAAAGTTAATAAATGTGTTGGTTCTCACACCAATCCCATGACTGACTTGGAGTTTATTGTTTTCACCTAAACTCTGGGTACCCATATTTTCCACTCGGGCAGCTTGTAATTTTGGTTTTGCAGATTCTTTATTTTCATAGGATCCCGAATTACAACTAGAGCTATATTCTGATAACTTTGTATCCGTGTATTTCTTTCAGATATGGTAGTTTGATGTTTTCCACTGCACTTTATATTTATATATATATATATATATATATATATATTTCCGCTATTTTGAAGTTTAAATCTCTGATATTTTCCGTTGTATATTATTTATTTTGAACTCTGATATCTTGTACTCTGATGTAAGTTTTTGTAATAGGAATGAAATGTTTTATTGTTCTTTGTTCTGATGTGTCGTGTTCTCGTTACAATCGCGTTCTCCTGTCTCCTCGGAGGTTGAGCGAATTCGGGGGGTAACAAAATATATGACTTTGTAAAGGATTGTCCAAAAATACATTAAACTGGTGAACAAATTGAAATATGAGAAAATCGTTGGTTCATAATTGGTGCAAAAAGGTGTATTTTAATAGTTTTCTTAGTGGAAAAATCTCCTAATTTGTCATTTTATAGTACCACTTTATATTTCGTACACTATTTATAAATGTATAACTTCCATTATCTCAACTTGTAGGGACCAGTAGATTTAGCGGAGAAGATTGACATTGAGCTAATCAAGCACCATTAGAACAATAAAATTGATCAAAATTATAGGAATACTATATCAATCTTTAGAAAATCGTGGTAAAAACCCAATTGGATGGGAGCTAGTATATGAGATGCATATATTACATAGTGAAGTAGTGAGGAGTTCAAGGTAATTTTACCACATTTCAATTTATACTTTTACATGTATTAATATGATTAAGAATTGTAAAACATAATTTTCAATTTAATTTGTAGAAAGAGTCGGAGAAGAACTTCGCAAATAGGAATATGATCCTAGTGACACACTGTGGTTGTTCCAAGACATTCAAGCATTATCGTAAGGAATTTATACTTTTACTAATTATGATTATAAATAACGGTTATATTTCTATATTTGAAGTAACTTTTGAGCAATTAGTTTAAAACAATAATATATATACTTTAATTATTTCAGGAAAGGTCGAGTGTTGGTGTCATGTTATACTAGGATATCGTTGCTCATACCCATGCCAGGAAGCAGACCGATAAGGCGGGCTTAGTTATATACTGATGACAAGACGATGATAGAGAAACCACTGCATATGTATATATATTATAATTAATTAGTTCTAACTTGTATAAATACGAATTAAAATTATATTGTGTAATATTCATTTCTATTTTTTCATTACAACACGGTTCTAGCAACTAAGATCATAGTATTCAAATGATATAGGGTGGGATGAGTTGACTACAACCGAAGAAGATGTTATTTTCGAGCCATTTATGGATCCATCATGCCAGACAAATGCTATTGGTATGGGAACCAAGCGGTAATTAATTTTAGAAAGTAAATTAAATTCAAATATTGCATATTTTAAATTCATGTTACGCAAAGTATATGTTGCAGTCTAGGACCACTTAGAAGGCGTATTAAAAGATTCAGGATAAAATGGAGATCATAGAGAAACGAGCCTATATCGCTGAACTGCAAGATCATGACCGATGTCTTGCTATAGAGATGGAGCAGTTGAACCGGTGCTTGGCTGAGTACATAGAGCGCTTTGGGAAATTATCTCATCCAGAGCTTTGGATGCAGCTTGGGAGATTGGTTTTGATTTGTTTTTTATGTGATGGTGAGGATTGTTTTGACATAGTGCGATATTGTTTGTCGATGATTTGGGCTTGTTTTGTGGATTAGATAGATGTATGACTTGCATTTGGTTTTTTGTATGTATTGGCTAAATTGATGTTTTGACTATGATTTGATGTTTCTGTTGTGTATATTCAATGGATTGTTGTGTTTGTCGTATATTTTTGCATATACTCTCAAATGAAGTTGTTAATATATTTATTCATGTAATAGAGCTATTAGATTGACTTGGTGTGTGTAGGTGTTGGAAAAGGAACGGTGGCGCTTCAAATAAAAAATACCCAGTATTTCTGGTTGCTAGCTACGGATTATTGGCCAAAATTTTCCAATGTTTTTTCATTGCTTTTCCAACGATACATGTCAAATGCTTGCCATAAGAAACAGTCTACTATGACCTTGGAAACTGTGGATAGAGACATGTCGACCCAGTCAGAAGTCGTTGCTAAATGAGACATGTATTCCAATATTAATAATACCGGTTTTCGATGAACACTGATGGTTATTGCCATCAGAATTTAACCACACTCCTATAATGTTCATTTCGCAATGAAAGCTTCATGGACGCTTACGATACGTGTTCTGGGCAATACCATCACTAGTAGTTCAAGGAAAAAATCTCGACCTACTAGGATTTTCTTTTGTATCAAATTTCCTTAGATTATTTCCATATTATCTTTCTCCCACTAAATTAGTGCAATATTTTCTAGATCTACACTCTATTGACTGCTCGAGAGTAATCTCTGTCCTCAAATTAACATCGTCTTCTAGAAGCTTTCAAAGTTGAAGATTACTACTTTCCCCATGCACCATTCAGATAAGTGATGAAACTGGTTATCTTGTTTGCTTTTGTAGTAGTAGTCTTCAATAATTTGATCTCCAAATTTATCTTGAATAGTTGAGTCGTAATGAGGTTTATAGATCCATTTAAAATGCCATTAAAGACGATCAAATCATCTCTATCAAAATTAGATGAGAAAATCATGTTAATAGCATTCGATTTTAACTTTAAAAAAAGATTGGTTTGTATAAAGTCGGGTTGCTTCCCTTGTAGTAGTCACTACTAAAAGTTTTTATGGGTTTCTAGCTTTTGAGAAGGAAGCCTGATGGGTTCTAAAGGGTGACCTTTAGATTAAATCCTTCCCATGATCGTGGAGGGTAGCCATTAGGAGCAATACTGAAGGTACACATAGAGTATCTCAGTAATCAGGTAAATTATGAAAAATAATTGAATTTATATTACATTCAAAATTAAGTAAATTACGAAAATAATTTCTTCTTCGATTACAAATATTTACTCTTGATCTAAAATAAACTGCTTGTCTAAATTTAGGGAGTCAGATGCGAATCAATCAGAGTTTAAGAAAACACTATTAACCCTAATAATTTTATGAAGGAAAGAGGAGTTAGAATTTCTACCATGAGAAATCTTAGAAGATATTTTCCTGCTCTGTTGGTAGTTTTCAACCCTCTCTTCATAGTTGTCCAATTAACAAATATTTTGAGCATGAATTTTGTTTTGGTTTTCAAGTTCTTTTGTTTAACTTTGAAAGAGGAATATTGTGTTCTATTTCAAATTGACTTTCCAATGTTGGATGCATACTATTTTTGTACTTTATCAACTTGTTGTTTCTCTCTTTTCAAATGAATTAAATTATAGCAGTGAAAAATGCAAAGGCTTTATTGAATTGGGAATTATTTTCTTTCAAAATTTATATTACATTAAATTTCAGAATTTAAATTACAGTAGTGAAAACTGCAAAGGCTTTATTGAATTGAGAATTATTTTCTTTCAGAATTTTCTAAATTTGCTAAATGTTTACACTGAGGTTTTTCATTTGAGTTTTTTAATCGATCTCTAGTTTTTTTAGTTATAAAACAAATATGCATAAAGTAAGTGCATTCAAAAATAAAGATGCTCAATACTCCCATTCTTTGATTTATAGAATAAACAAGATATTTGTGACGCCCGACTCCTAGACCCACATTAACAGAGTATTACTAGATAACACTGTCTACTAGTGCAAAATGAGTTTTACAGTAATTAAAACTCAATCCAATAATCAATATCTTGAATGCAACTTATATTTCAACTAGAATGAGTGAGGATACTCACCTTAGATTTGGATTTAAGAAGTTTCAGCAAGAATTTGGAGGAATATAACAACTTTTTTGCCTCAAAAAAGCTTAGAGAACACTTAAAAATAAACTACCTGAAACATGCAAAAAAAAAAAAAAAAAGAAATGAACAAATAACAATGATCTTGATTTTTGATGAAATAACACTTGAATTTTGTGGAGATTACTTGTAGGGATGTTTTGCTAAAAATTTCTTTCACTTACGACTGAGTTTATTATGATTTGGATTAAGATTTGAAGAGGGATTAATTTCCTCTTATAATAAAAGGAGGGGAAATGGAAAACCTCACCTTTCATCTTATTGTAAGTGAATAGAATGTACAAAACTTAGTCTTCTTTGGATTTTTTTAAGGAAAATTAGGTGTTAAGTGCAATTGGAGGCCCAATTAGTTCATTAACACTAGATTAGACCCAATTGCAAGCTATTATAACAATTTAGCTGCCTTTCTCAAAATAATTTCAATTTTTAACACACAACAATTTACAAATTGAAGGAAAATGTTATTTTAATTCATTTGTAAATGTTTTCAAAATAATTCGTACATGTTAAAACATCTTTGACCTTTTTAAGTAATATTTTAACATTACACTTAAAAAATTACATTTTCACGAAGACAATATTTACAACATAACTTTACAAAACTTATAATTTTTATGTTTTATATCTCTTAAAATTATATACAAACATATTTAAAACACTTTTAACTCTTTTTAACACTATTTTATTTATTTTCACAAAAATATATTTTATAATTAGTTGTACACTTTTCACATCTTTTATTGACAAAACCTACATTATTGGTTCAAATTTGTGCAAATTATGAATTCATGTTAAATAAACACCAAATCCTTTTCAAAATATATTTAACACACTTAAGTATTGATTTCAAATCAATATTTACCTTTTATTCCTCCTTATTTACATTCTAATAAGTTTAGAAATGTCAACTTACATTAAAAATTCATTGTTTTACTCAAACCTGAGATTTGATGCAACAAGCACATATAAATCTCTTAAACACTTATAATTTCATATTATAAAGCTTACAAAACTTTATTTCAAGATTATTTATTTTTACTACAAAATTGTATGTAGAAATGAACCCTTTCATTAGTTTATTTAGTTAACCCAACTCAACATTATTTAATTATCCAAATTAGTTCCAAACTCATTAAATTTATCAAAATAATCAACTAATGACTAATTACTCTAATTTTGTAATTATTTTTTTGATATTCAATTGGTATTAGATTATACTCGTCTTGATGCAATTTAATCAAATCTAATTAGTTCTCATTTTATAACTCTCAAAACCTTTAATTTTCACAATTTAAGGATTTTTATGAGTTTACCTCCCCAAATCAAGTTAAGTCTTTAATTAAACAAGATTTAATTATCTCATAGGTAATCACACAAAAGCCAGGGTTATTGCAGACTCCCCCTTATAAAAATTGTGTCCTTGCAATTTCATTAGAGAAAAGTCATATCAACTTTATTCATTTCATAAGCACAAGGGATAAACAGTAAAAGAAATAAACATGAGTTTAAATATATCTTTCCTAATATCAAGAGATAGAAAATAGTTACATCGCTCAATAAACTCTTCGGTATCCCAAGTGCAGTCGTTTGGATCATATGACCGTTATATCTTCATGAATGACACGTCCTTGTTTCAAAGGCATTTAACCTTCGAAGCAAGTACGAGCACGGGTAATGAATAGTAGACAAATCAGATGAGGCCTCTAGCTCTTATAAAGCATGAGTATCAAGCATAAAATTCGAGTCTCGTTGACACTTCCCATATTGAGAGATGTTGAATGCATTGTGAACTCCAAAAAATCGATCATGCAGTGCTACTTTATAAGCAAATGGACAGATGCACTCCGTAATAGGAAATAGCCCAAATAGCGTGAGCCAATTTCCATGTCTGGCTTAAGCACACCACTCCTTTTAAGGAGATGCATAAAGGAAGACAAAATAATTGAATGAGAACTCAGAAAGTTTCCTACAATTGACTGGATAAGAGTTCTGGTGACTTCGTGCCATTTTTATTCTCGCACGAACAAGTACGATCTTCGCGGTTGCTTCATGAATTGAATTGGGTACTAGAATAAGCTTCTTTCCGGACTTAAGCCAACATGAAGGAAAATTGGACAGTCTACCATTCAAGGTTTTAAGTGTGGCCATGTCAATAGAATTATGGTAGCTGTTATTATAAGTGAACTCAACCTAAGGAATATGACCCTACCAACTACCACCAAAATCAAGAATATAGGTCCGAAGTAAGTCTTCCAATATACTATTTACTTGCTCGGTCCGTCCATCAGACATTGGATGGTAAGCAATGTTAAAATTTATCTTTATGCCCAAAGCTAGCAGAAGACTCTATCAGAAGTGACCCGTAAAGTGTGGATCATGATCACATACGATAAAGCTAAGAATACTATGCAATCACATGATTTCCTTAATATAAAGACCCGAACAAAAGACGTGCTCCTATTAGATATAATATAAATAAAATGTGTGGACTTGGTGAGGTTATGTACAATAACCAAGATACAGCTATGGCCCGACCTCTAATGACGAGGTAAGACATCGACGAAATCCATAGAGATCCGGTCTCATTTCCACATCTGGGCCTCCAAAGTTTAAAGTAGACCACTAGGTCATTGATGCTCTGCTTTCACGAGATGAAAATTCATGCAATTACTTACATAACTTTCCAGATCTCGCTTCATGCCATCCCAAAAAATGTTAGAGACTCATATAATCATACATCTTACTGTTGCCTAGATGAATAGTATACTTAGAACAATGACATTCGCCTATAATATCATGCCTAAGCTCAAGAATAGGAGGTAAGACTAACTGTTCTTCCTTCAAAGATAATGATGGCTATAGATGTCGAAATCGCTCATCTCAATACCATCATAGGATTGAGGCTTACACTTATGAATAAGAGAAGAAATATCAAAATTCCGCTGAGCCTCGACAATCCAATATAAAAGAGCATGTTGAGCATCCATGATACATAATAAGATAAGAGAGTCTCAAGTAGAAGTACAATCTCGAATATTACAAATAGATACAGTCTCCAAAATTCTCCATTTTGCAATATCATGGAAACAACGGAAGATTACTTATGCGCTAACGTGTTGGCAACCCCGATTCCTTTTCCTGTGGTATACCGAATATCAGAATCTTAAGATGCAAGGAACTTAAGCCAACTTTTTTTCACATGTTAAGATCCTTTTGAGTTAATAAGTACTTGAGCGATTTATGAATAGTATAGAAGATAAAGTGTATCCCTAATAAATAACAACATCGTATCTTCAATGCAAAGATGATGGTAGCTTGCTCAAAATCATGGGTAGCATACCAACCCTCTTACGAGTGTAATTGCCTTGAAGTGTGGGATAACTATCCAATAACGCTGCATAAGTGTGGCGCCAAGATCACTAAGTGGAATCGATACATACAATAAGGACTTGGCTCATTTAAGGAACCACAAAGACAAGTGCATGGGTAAGAAGCTTTTTAATTATTGAAAAGAGGCTTCATATCGATCAGACCAAATAAAAAAAACTTCTTTACAAGTAAGGTTGGTGAGAGGAAGCCTAATGTGAGAGAAATCTTTGATGAATCAATGGTAATAACCCATCAATAGCTAGAAAACTACGGATCTCGGTGATGTTCTCAGGCTACTTCCGATTTCGAATATCATCCTGATAGATGGATCGATCGAGATACCCTTAGATGATAGAACATGGCTAAAGAACTTGACTTGATTTTCCAAAAAAAGACACATCGTCAATTTTTCTTTGAGTTGATAATGTTGAATGGTATTCAAAATAATCTTCAAATGATGTGCAGGCTCAATTTTGGATTTAGAATATAAAAGGATGTCATTGACGAATAAAAAAATAAACTTATCAAGATATTCTCAGAATACTTGAATTATAAGGTCGACAAGTATGCAGGATCATTTGTCAAACCAAATGACATGACACTCAGATGATCTATAATGAGTGAGGAAAGATTTAGGAGGAAGCTATCCTCCGAGACTCGAAGCTAATGAAATTTCATGGGGAGGTCAAGCTGAAAATGGACATTCGCACCACTTAACTAATCGAACATACCATCGATTGTAACAACCCGCCTTTTTGCATGGTTTTAACCGGTAATTAAAATGGGTCAAACCATTCATAAAGTCAGATGGTTAGGGGTACTTACACATCTGAAACAAAAGTAAAAGATTTCATTATCATTACAACAACTTTACATCAAAGTTACAATGACCATCAGAGGACAGCAGAAACATAGCGGGAAGAAATACAAGTAGGCTCTCAATGGAAGAATAATGATCCAAAACATAGCTCTTGCCAAGATCCAGAATCCTGCTCTAACCAACTACAAGGCTAAATCTGCAAACCAAACTACAAGCCGCCAGTGTGGAAAATAATGCACACTCAAAGTTTAGGTGAAGGAACAATAAACTCTAGGTCAGTCATAGGACTGGTGTGAAAAATTAAAACAGTTATCTTTAGATTCAAAGTGAGGGAAATCACAAGACCAACACCATATAATACGGAATGGGTTTACTCCTTGTGAATACTGGTGCATAGAAATTCACAATGACTTTTGGAAATGAAGCTACCAAAATGTCTCGCTGCACACACATAATGCAAACGCATACATGAGCGATGTTTCTCCTTATGATAACAAAAATGGTTGATACGTTAAAATCCTCTTTTATTATTATTAGTTCATAGTGTGGAAATTATTTTCGCAAGTAAATTTATCAATCTTAGCCATCATAATGCCACATTCCATTATGTTGACATAATAATATACAACTAAAAACGTTAAGGGCTCATAATGGAAAATTGGATTTCCAACAAATGACCAGGCTAAGGAGCCTCCTTATCGAACCGATGGGAACACCTCTAGAGGGATTCCCCAAGAACCAAACTGGCGCTTTGCTAACACGAGGTTAGTCCATCCCTTAACTGGATGAATTAGAATGTGCCTAAATATGCCATCTCCCGGTCGTTACCAACCTTTAACCGGGACCGGATCACCAACATACACATAAATAGAAGTTGCCGCACAAATAATACATGGGATCCATACCATGGTACACTTTTTATCTAGAAAGAGATGACAACCCATATCCTCACTGCATTCTTCCTATTTTGGCCATTTACTGGGGTGTGAGGTTTGTCGAAGTCTCGTTACACAAAGCTACGCTTAATTAAGCCATGCTTTGATCAGCATTAGCTCATCACTTAGTATGCCACACTGTCATTTCATAACATATAATTGATAATCAATAATTGTTTATATAACAGTGTTGTATACACAATTATATGATTTTTGTTTGATGATAACAACCAAATAAATATTATTTTAAATGTGTTTGTTACTGTACTATTCTTTTTATACATCATAGACAGGAGTATAATATTTATATTTAAATAGAATACGACTGTACAGACATTCATATATTCATAAAGTATTTTATTTAAATTAAATATTATACTTCAAACATTCAAACAGTACAACTATTTATAACTCCATTGTTTACAATTCAAATATTTTTGAATATTTCTGACATGACTCATCTAACACATCACAGAAATTGTATTATTAAAAGATTCAAACAAATTGAAAATAGATTGAATTAAACAGCAAAAATATATTTTTTATTTCAATCAATATTGATCATTACAAATAATAGTACAATTCTATTCAGTCGTGTCTACAACCACTCTCATATACACAGATTTCATGTTACATACATATTGACTCATATTCACTGACTCATATACACTCTGCATTTTCTATCATCTGTCAGTCCAGTCTTCACAGCTTCTAGCTATCAGTCTAGTCATCTTCATACCTGTCACAGAAGAACACACACAGTAGATTGCATCAAAAATAAAATTCAATACAAACAAATAAAATTTATTTTTAAATTTTATTTGCCTCAGAATTACGGTGTGTTTCTCATCATTTTTCTAGACGTGGTCTGATATGCAGGGACAGAAAAACTCGTCTGATGGCTACATGTATACACATGTGCACTGCCTCGCCAATCCAGTGTGCAACTGAGGAGTAGCCACAAGGACCGTCTCAATTCAGTGCACAGCTCAAGCCAAAGTGAAAAACAGTTCAACATACATGGTCGAGCCAAAAAGTGCAAACAAACATAAAAGCCAAAGTGGTCGAACAAATCAGTTTGTGTTCAAGTCCTTATAGTGATGTTCACATTCAAGTCGGTATGGGAATTCAAGCCAACATGTTCACAGCAAGCCAAGTACTCAAGCAACACACAATGAACAAGTACACATAGACCAAGAGTCGAGCCAGATATACATGGTGCAAATGGTCAGGCCAGTTCAGCATGATGCAACAAGATAAGTCAAGGTAATACAAGCATGAAAATGGTTCAATCACAAGAAATTTTACAAAAGAGTTTAAAGTTAAGCGGCATGGAAATCAAAACAGAAAATAGCAAGGGAGAAAAATAGAAAATTTTTTACAAGAGAATTTCAGACTAATGGTCATAAGTGCAAGTATATATGGATCGGCACCAAAAAAATGGCACAACATAATGATTACACAAAGATATGGCACGACAATAGACTGGACAACAAGGTCATAATAGTGCACAGGCCAAAATCAAAGCCATGTACAAACTGGATCGACACAAACACAAGTCAAGATAGCATATACAGGTGCATGTGCAAGTATATGGCGCAAGTAAATGGACAGAGTTCAGGTCAGCAACATGGTGGCACATTAAGGTGATCAAGGAAACTAAGTACAAAGCATAAAGGAGCATAACAGTTCAGATATAATAATACCATAGAAAGCACAATAGTGGATTTCACAAAAGGACTGCCAATGTGATGTTCAAAAGTATAACAGTCAAGCATAACGACAAGTGGCAATATAAGTATACAACAATGTACATGAGCAACTATGAAGATGTTAGAAACTGTTCTTATCTAAGTACACCAAAGCAAAGACATAAGTTAAAGTTTTACAAGCTGTTCATATCAGATCATAAAGGAGCTAATCAAAGGCAGTTCATTTTTAAAAAAACAGCAGAAAACAGAAAAATTATTAAGCAATGGTGATGCACGGGTAAGCGTAAGTGCTAAAATACAATGGAGCACTACATGATAAAGAAATCACAAGTCAGGATGGACAAAAACTCAAGACAGTATGTTTCAAGTTCAAAACTTTATCAAGTCTCAGATGTGTTCAATGGCAAGTAAAATTATAGAGCATCTGTTCGAACCAGTTACTCTTATGGATAGATTCAAACCCAAGTTTCAAGAAGTCAGAGTTTAAATTCTGGGAGCATATACGAAGTATATAACGAAGATTTAAATTCCAACATCCTCGCGAAGTTCCAAAAATCAAGGGATTGATTCAAAGCAGGAAATTCAAGTTTAAAATATACATGTTAAACACAAGTTACTCCACAAAATTTGAATTCCAGAAATCGAATAAATATCCCGAAGCAATTCTAGAAACCACGAAGATTTCAAAGCCAAGATTATCAAAAAGTTCCAACATTTTCGTATATATCATAACCATATCTAATACGAAATCAGAGCACGAAATTAGGGTTTCTATACCCTATAAATACACCCACATCATCATTGGCTATTATCATCCAAGTTCGAAGAAATTAAAAGCAACAAATTGAATTTAAAAATCATACCAGAGCAACAACAAATAACATGGATCATAACGAAGAATTGCAGCTTCTAATCCAAGAAGAATTGAAACCCCAAATCAACAAATTTCAAAATCGTGAAGAGAGGAGCACCAGAGATTGATCAAGAACGTCAAGAGATTTCAAGCATCAGAAAGCCATCGCGATTTAGGGATTTGGAGAATCCTTATTGTCCAGCCGCCATTTTTAGAGAGTAACAGAAGTGATCTGGCTCAAGTGAAAAGGGGTGAAGCAAACAAGAAGTGGCCGGCCTACATAACACTAGTTTTAAAGGGAGCTAACAGTTTTTTTAAAAAAAGGGGCAAAAGGATTTATTATCTAAAGAGAAACTAGGGTTTCAAATTTTTTTTTAATTTTTTTTAATTGAGAGATAGTTTTCTAGTTTATCTCTAAAACTAGGGAGACGAATTATAGGATTTGTAATTCTGGGAAATCTGGATTCGGGATAGAAACCAGTGCAGGGTTTTGTGCGTAGGGTTAAGAACAGTTGGAAGCGAGTGTCGCGAGTTTACAGGGGATTGTAAGCGTAGAGATTGTTTAACTCCTAGTAGAAACCTTGGGGAATGCAGCAATAGGCAGGGTTTTGCCGAAGCTGGGTATATCTGTGTGTTATTTGTTTTCCGCATTTATTCTGATTATTATCTATGTTGTGATTATTTAATTACCCTGTGAAAATCTATGATAAACCCTATTCACCTCCCTCTAGGGTTAATTTAGATCCTACAAGTGGTATCAGAGCAGGTATTTTTTATTTTATTTTAACTCTAGAGTCATGAATTTGTCTAATAACGCTTTTTCTGAGGGTCAGTCCATAGCTAGGCCACCAATGTTTAATGGAACTGATTGTGCATATTGGAAATCTAGGATGAAAATTTATTTGAGTTCAGTCGATTATGATGTGTGGGATATTATTGAAACGGGTTATAGATCTCCCACTGTTACTGTTAGTGGTGTTGAAATTCCTAAATCAAAAGACAGGTGGGATACTAATGATAAAAAATTATTTTCAACTAATGCCAAAGCGATGAATGCTTTAATCTGTGCTCTTGATAAAACTGAATTTAATCGGATTTCTCATTGTGAGACTGCGCAGGAAATATGGCATACGTTGGAGGTCACACACGTAGGTACATCTCAAGTGAAGGAATCTAGTCTCGCTCTACTCAGCAACGAATATGAAAATTTCTCTATGCAAAGAGATGAAGATATAAAAGAGATGTATGGATGCTTCTCATCACTAGTCTACAATGCAAATGCTCTTGGCAAAAACTATACCGAAGTGGAATTGATCAGAAAAATATTGAGAGTGCTACCGATGAATTTTGAAGCAAAAGTTATGGCAATTCAAGTGTCAAAAGATCTGAATAAAATAAGCATGGAGGAGTTAATTGGAAATCTCATCACTTATGAGATGGAGATAAAAGCAAGAGAAGAACGAAAGAATTCTGAATCAAAGAAAAAGATGATTGCTCTAAATAATACTGTTGAAAGTGATGATGAAGATTCCGCTGAAGAGCTGGCCATGGTTTTGAGAAAGTGGGCAAAAGGAAATTACAAGCCACGAAAAAAGAATTCAAAAACCAACAAGTCCGAAAGTTCAGATAGTTCAGACAATGAAGTGTTTGGATACAATTGCAAGATACCCGGACATGTCAAACCGAATTGCCCACATCTCAAAAATGAAAAAGAAGAAAAAGTTCAGAAGAAAGAAGAAGGCTTTTGCTGTTACATGGGATGACAAGGAAGGAGATGAAGTTTCTGAAAGTGATGAAGAGGAAGCTAATTTGTGTCTTATGCTCAATCCGATTCAGAAGGTAGTGAAGAGGATTCTAATGAGGTATTGAATTTTACCTATAAAGAATTAATTCTAATGTGTCACGACCTCACAAAAACCATTGATTCTCTTGAACTAAAAGTTAAGAAATTGAAATCTGATAGGTCAAAACTAGTTCAAGAAAATAACAGTTTAGAAAGAAAACTTGAAAAAGTTAAGAATTCACCATTTTCAGAATGCAAAAATGTCTGTTTTTGAGTAATGATACTTTGAAACTCAAAACTATTTTTGAATTACTCAAAAGTGAAAACGAGAATTTGAAAAGCGAAAATTGTGATTTTGAGAAGGAGATTGAAAAGTTTAGAGAATCTGAAAAACCGGATTTTGAAAAGCAAAAACAATTTGAAACTGAAATTTCTAAGTCCAATGCTAAAATCAAAGCACTTGAAAAAAAAAATTTGGTTTTGAAACAAACTGATGCTGAAAAGAGGAAAATCGTTGTTAATCGTTGTTCAAATTTAATTAAAGAAAATGGCGATCTTAAATTTAAAATTCAACGACTTGAGTCAACTTTGACTAAATTTTCTAAAGGAGAGAAATCGTTGAATATGTTGTTAAAAAACCAATTTTTTGTTCAGAATAAAAAGGGACTTGGCTTTGGATCTGATAAGTTGAAAATCAAAATTCTAATGATTCTTTAAATGATTTTGAAAACGATCAATTTGAAATTTTGAAATCTAATAATTTCAAAGGGTTTTTAAATCATAAACAAAATAATAACTCGTTTAAAAACAATTCATTTAAACATGTTTGGATTCCAAAAAATAACAAAATATTTTTGAATAAATATAAACGAATTTGGGTTCCAAAGGGTACCGTACTAGATAGTAATGGATTGTTATATAAACGGGTTTGGGTACCAAAATGTGTGAACAAAGATAAGAGTGGTAAAACAATTTTTGTTAGACCACTCGATTCTATAAACATTTAGGTACCGTGAGAGGCTAATGAACAACTGTGCTTAAGTGAGATAAAATTCAAATTGATTCATATATCAAATTATTTGGAGTTCCTTAGCCATAGCTTCAGAGTTGGAGATTCATTGGATCACGTCAATTATGGTAAGTTAGGTATGATCTCTAAACTCGTATTTTTTATTTCAATTCCTGTTTAGTTTATTTTCCTTTTTAGTTTTTATTTCTTTCGTTTTCTTTATTTTTTACTTGGCTGATTTTGAAATCATTCGTTATTGGTTGTTGAATTTCCAAGATTATAATAATAATAAAAAATTGATTTTTTTTTAAAAAATCATCTTCAGATTTGATCGTTGAATTTTCTTGTGCTTGTTTAAAAATTCTCCGAAAATTTCACTTGTGATTCTTGCTTTGAAAATGATTTTGTGCTACTCTGATAAGGGAATTGATTTGATTCGTTTAAATATCTTAGTGACTGGACAATGGGTTAAAAATCAGTGATTAAATATCTTTAAATTCCATAGACAATTTGAATTGAATATATAAGTAATTTTACAATTGTCTAGGAGCAATCAGCATTAGAAATATTAGATAATTTCATATTCTACTGATTGATTTTTTGAAACTGATATTCAAACCTACATTGATATTTTCAAAAACTCCTCTTGGAATTGATATTTTCAATTTTAAAATAATTTTTGATTATTTATTCAAAAATTGAAACTGTAACAACCCGGAATTTGGGGCCAATTTAAAATTTTCATTTTAGAGATTTTAGGGGTGTTAAATATTTAAAATAAATTATTTCAAATGAAAATGAATGGAAATTTATTTTGAGCAAAGTTAATCCAAATATATTCAATTAAGTTACATAAAGAATTAGAAATAGGACGGTAGTTTGAAAAGTCAGACTTGAACTTTGACTAACTACACAGGATGCAGAATAAACCGGATTATGGTGAAACGAAAAATATTTATATTTGTTAATGAATATCTTTCTAACGAATTTGAAAAATCGAAGTTTTATAGTGGGAATCAAAAGTTATGGCCAAATGAATTTTCAGAAAGGTCGCTATAGAGAATATATCGTCCTTGAAAATCGACATTGTAACAACCCGTATTTTCAATAACCTGTTATAACGTAAATCGAGGCAGAATTTAATTTATAAATCTGGATCAAGGGAAACGGGCTATGCCATTGCGTTCGTCTCGGAAAAATACGCGAAATAGAGTCCGAGTTTTCGAAAATCGGAGTCCGTATGACCCGTTTAAGGCCCAACGAAGTTTTCAGAAAATTTCAAAGTAAAAACAGATTTCAAATTCAAGTTTGAATTTGGAAATTTGGGCCAGTTTGGGCCAGGCGGGAAAATTCCCGCCAGAGCACCCAAGTCGACAGCCCTGTCAACTTGGGAGTCGACAGCCCTGTCGACTTGGCTGTCGACTTGGTCCAGCCGGGCAGTTCTGCCTGGTGCACCATTTTGGGTTTGTGTTGAGCTTGGGGGCCAGATTCGGTTTTGAGGGCTGAGATTGGAACTAGGGTTTAATCCTAGGGTTGAAACTAGTCCTAATCTCTATAAATAAGGCCCTAACCTAACCCTAAATCATCATTATTCATTCTAGTAACTAAACTATGGCAAAATCAATCCTCTCATGGCCTCCACTCTCTTCATAAAATTCCTAAATAAATTTCTATGAGATTTTCCATGCATACAAGTGTTTTCAAGCTTGTATAAGCATCATTAGCTTGCATTCAAGTCAAGTTTCTATATTTGCATCATAAAGAAAGAGTTTTGATCATTTTGGCTCAAGGTTTTTTATGTTAGAGCTTGCATTTTGGGTCTATTTGATTGCATAAGGGCTTTGTCATATTTTTTGTGCCTTCATAAGCATTGTAAGGCCTATTCTACTTTCATACTTAAACTCTAAAGTTAAATGTATGATATGCAAGTTTGCCATGATATGCAAGTTTACTATGATGTGTTATGCAAGTTTACTATGATGTGATATGCAAGTTTACTATGATGTGTTATGCAAGTTCATCAAGTTATGTTATGCAAGTTTGATATGCAAGTTATGTTATGCAAGTTTGATATGCAAGTTTGTCATATGATATGCAAGTTATGTTATGCAAGTATATCATGTTATGATATGCAAGTTTATATGCAAGTTGCCATGTTATGATATGCAAGTTTATCATGTTATGATATGCAAGTTTATATGCAAGCTTGCCATGTTATGTTATGCAAGTTTGCTATGTTATGATATGCAAGTTTGCCATGTATGTTATGCAAGTTTGGGTGAATCATTTTACTCATGTTATCATGTTATGCAAGCTTATCTTGGGTTTATGAGCTTAAAGCTTCAAGCTTTATGCTAAAGGTTGCATTTTGGCCACATGTAAGTTATCATATCCCTTATGATAACTTGCATGTGAGGCTAAATGCGAACTTATGGCCATTTCTACATGTCATTTATCACCATGTATCACCAATATGCTAAGTTTGGTTTTATGCATGCTTTTGAGGCCTAAAAATGTAATATGCAAGTATATGAACACATGTACATTTCATATGCCACCATGTTGAACTTGTGGCTTCAACACCTTTATGTCATGATTATGCCAAGTTCCCTCTTTCTATCCTTTATGCGCTATTGCGATATGTAAGCGATGGGATTGCGTTTGGGGTTGGGTAAACTTAAAAGACATAAAAACATAAGCTTGGAAATTTACCTATTAAGTTAGGTCTACCCTTTGGGAATTTACCTATTAAGTTAGGTCTACCCAAATGCTTGAAAACTTGTAACATGTTTTGGAAACATGATGGACATGACACTTAGAAAAGATAAGTGTGACCAACTCGAGGTTGGGTTGAGTTTGTAGCGTAAACCTACCCGGAACCGACCGGCTTAACTAGTTGCTACAAACAATAGGACCCAATGTGAGAAGTTGGTCATGTTGTACCTTGAACCCGAGGTTAGACCAAGTTGTGGTGTAAAGCTACCCGGACCCGCCCGGCTTAACTAGTAACCACAACAAGGTCTAATGTGAGAGGTTAAGGCGCATTAAATTAATTAATGCCTCGTGATTAGGGTTAAGTCATGGTCCACTTGATACTTAACCAATTTGGGCTTGGTAGATTAGTCAGGGTTAAGTCGTGAACTCATCGTTACACTTAACCAAGTTAATCCATGATTATCAAGAGGGTTAAACCGTACTTAACCCACTAGAAAAATCCTAGCAATGGGGGCCCACTCCAGCAGTAATCCCAAGTTTGTATCATTAAGGCCCTAGGGACTAGGCTAGGGAGGGGGCACGATTACTGGGCTGGAGGTAAGCGACCAATAAACGACGGCAGGGTGGTACGCCGATGTAGTTCCGGACGGACTATGGTCGTGCATGTAGTCCGTATTTGGAGAAGTCAAGCATGGGTACCAGTAGATCGAGACTGTGCACTCATGTTTATGGTGTCCAGGGGTTGGCACCCTAGGGCTTGATACACCCGAAGGGTGGACCCGGCACAGTTCGACTACAATTATGTTTGGGCCGTATTGACACCAACACGTGACGAGTTAGGCTTAGGGAGCCGATCGACTAGGCCGTTTGGTTGGACCTCGTGTTAGGGTCACTTCATGTTATTGGACCTCGTGTTAGGGTCACTTCATGTTATTGGGCCAAAGCTTGGGCCAAGGGATCAATACTTGTTTATTCAAGTCATGTTAGTTTGCTAGTACACCTGTGGTGCAAAAACCTTAATCCTGATTATGCGATGACACCTTTATCTACCTTGTTAGTTAATCATCATGCTAGTATGTTGTTATCCTTATGTTCATCCCTGCTTCTCATGCCAGTTAACTTTATCAGTTTACATTGATTGTAGTAGGGCTTACTCGGTCTTTTTGACTGACCTGTTTTCTTTTGCCTCTTTTCTTCCGTTCCCCCCCCCCCCCCAGGTTCTCAGGGTGGGAACGTTGGAGCTTAGCTTGGATTTCGGATTGCTTGCTTGTGGGATTTCAGCTCATGTACGGTTTCGACATGAAGCTAGCTATGGTTATCACTTATTTTGGGGATAGTACTTATGTATTTCAGTTTTCCAGTAATGTTGTTTTATCTAGACTTGTGTATTTGGAAAATTGACACTATGTTGTACCAGACTTGTTTTGAAATGGTTTGAAATCTTCCGCTGTTTTATCTATGTTATTTACTCTGTTTACATATATACATATGTTCTTGTTCTGCCTTGATATATCATTATGCATGTTTACCTGATTCAAACGCCCCTCCAAAGTCAGAGTGCTTGCAAGAGCCACCCTGGCGGAGGCGGGGTGTTACATTTGGTATCAGAGCATATGGTTTACGAGAAGGAACAAAAAGGTTTTTTAAAACTTTTTGAAAACTATTTTCAAAACCAAGTATAAAGTATTTTCCAAAGAAAAGTCTAGTTTATTTTAAAGGCTATTCCCCAAAAAGCCATTAGCAAAATTCCTTCGTTTTTCTCCATTCTGAATCTGTCTTTTTCTTCGTTTTCAGTATGGCCGATAACTTTGCTATTCCGGAGGGAGTACAAGTACCCATTTGGTATAGGAGACTTTTGGAGGCTAGGGCGACCGAAGCCGGCCCCGCAGATGTTCCTCCTCCTCCTCCTCCTCCGGTAGTTAATGTTCCTCCTCCTCCTGTCGCTGAGGTCCCTCTTCCTCCTTCCCCTCAGCATCCTCAAACTGACTTCGCAAAGATTTGCCAAGATTTCAAGGCGATGGGTTGCAAGAATTTCTTTGGAACCGAGACTTATGTAGAGGCAAGGAATTGGTTGAAAGAAACCGAAGATCTTTTTGCCTTCTTTGATATAGGTGACCGTAGGAAGGTTTTATTAGCAGTGTGGTTGCTAAAGGAAAAAGCTGCACGTTGGTGGGTGGTCACCACCGCTACTAGGCCAATTGAGACTTGGGATGACTTTCGGGGAAAGTTTGGACTAAGGTTCCTATCACTGAAGCAAGGGAACAGGACCATTAGGGAATACATAGATAAGTTTAATCAACTGGCTCGGGTCGGTTTAGACTTGGTTAACACAGCTCAGAAGAAGGCCCTATACTTTGCTTTAGGATTAAACGAGCCATTACATGGTTTAGCCATGACTCATATACCCTTGGGGGCAACTTTCGAGAGTTTGGTGAATATGGCCCTACTCAATGAAGAGAATAGGAGTGACAAGAAGGAGGAGAAGTCTGAAGATAAGAAGGAAAAGAAGTGCTTTACTTGTCGAAGCTCGACTCGTCTAAACAAGGATTGCAGGAAAAGGAAGGGCACTTGCTTTAACTGTGGAAAAATGGTACACTTCACTAGGGATTGCCCGAAGAAGCAAGGGCAAGTCCAGGGTCAGACTCAGCGTGCTGGACCTTCAGGAGGGCAAGTTCATACCGCTCCAGTTCCCGATCGAGGTAGTATTTCTGTTGAAAGTCTTGTATATATTTCTGATTTTTCAGCTCGTACCTTGTTTGATTCTGGTGCATCGCATAGCTTTATCTCATCTGATCTTGTTGATAGTTTGCACCTAAGTACTAGTCTAGTTAATGATCCCGTGTGTGTTTCAAATCCAATTGGGGGTTCCGCCCATTTGTCTATTATCCAGGTGGATTTGAATTCTCGTGTGATGCTTATATTCTCGGTTTCATGGGGTATGGGTTGATTTTGGGCATGGATGGGTTGTCCAGTTGTGGAGCCATCCTTGATTTTTGAGCATAGGGTTGTGAGACTTATGACTCGCCTCGGTAATACCCTAAAAATTTCTAGTAACCCTATGAGTCCCGTCATGTTGTGTTATCTTGAATCCCTCAACTCGTCTATCGATAGTTTGTAATCGGTGAGGGTGGTCCGAGAATATCCTGATATCTTGGGTGAAGTGAAGGGGGTTACCCCTAAACGAGAGATAGATTTCCGCATTTATCTGGTTGATAATGCCAAGATAGTTTTGTGGCTGGTTAGGCACATGGCCCCGCAAGATGAGAGTTAAGAAAGCAAGTCAAGGAGTTGCTTGAGAAGAACTACATTAGATGAAGTATATCTGAATGGGGAGCGCCTGTAGTATTTACTACCAAGGCAGATGGTTCTCTTCGACTTTGTTTTGATTATCGTGAGTAAAACAAGGGGTATAGACAACCATTGCCAAGGATCGATGATTTGGTTGATCAGCTTGTAGGAACATCTGTTTTCTCTTGATCTTGCTACTGGATTCCATCAGCTCAGAGTAGCTGAAGATAGTATAGGCGAAACTGCGTTCAGAACTCCAGATGGATTCTTATAATGGCTGGTCATGCCATTCGGTTTGACTAATGCACCCGCCTACTTCGTAGACTTGATGAGTAGGGTGTTCAGGGAGTTCTTGAACAAGTTTGTCGTGATCTTCGTAGATGATATTCTGATCTTCTCTAAGGATGAAGAAGAGCACGCAAGGCATCTCGTGGAGGTGATGGATACGCTTAGAGCGCATCAGTTGAAGGCCAAGTTCTCCAAGTGTCACTTTTGGAGAAAGGAAGTTAGATTCCTTAGGCATATAGTATCTAAGCAAGGCTTAGCGGTGGATCCCGCTAAGGTAGTTGCAGTTCAGGATTGGAAGACTCCAAGGAATGCAACTGAAGTAAGAAGTTCTCTCAGTTAGCGTCCCTTGAGCTTAGACCTACCCTTCTGGATCAAGTAGGGACTTCACAGAAAGAAGACCCGCAGTTAGTCGAGATCATGGACAAGTTGATTCGAGGCGAGATGGCAAGTCACCTCGCTATAGATGACAAGGGATGGCTAAGACGCGATGAGAGAAAGAAGGTTCTTGAAGATGCACCTCACCCGAGGAGGTGGCCGAGTTTGTCCCAAGGTGCATGTTGTGCCAACAGATTAAAGGCCGAGTCATAGAAGCCCGGTGGGCTGTTATATCCATTGGAGGTCCCCGCAATGGAAGGGGGAAAAGCGTCACGAAGGATTTCGTGGATGGACGGCCTAGATCAAGAAAGGGAATACGAGCATATGGGTCATAGTAGGTAGACTCACGAAGAGTGCTCATTTCACTCCGGTAAAGAGCGAAAGGACTGCATCATGGCTAGCAACGGATTACTTTCAAGAAATAAAGCGGTCGCACGAGGTTCCCTAAAGTATAGCTAGTAACCATGACTTAATCTTCACTAGCCAGTTTTGGGATAGTGTACGGGAAGTCATGAGCAAGCAACTGAATCTAAGTGCGGCCTATCATTCGTAGGCGGATGGTTCCTTTTGTTCAAGCGTGAGTTATAGAAAATCACGTTGGTAAGAGCAATTGGCAACGTGGATTGGTATTTTCAAGAAAAGTTCTACTGCGTGGAATACTTTATAGTAAGTAAACGAGATCCAGGATTCACTAGTGAATTTTGGAGAGCTTGCATGAAACCATGTGGTCATAGTTATGTTTAAGCCAAGAATGGTAGAAGTGTAAGTGAAAGAGGAAGACGAGAGGCGACAATGAAATGGGTTCCAACTCATATTTGGAAATAAGAGTTAAAGAAGCTAGGAAATCATGAAGTAAAAGACGGTCAAAGCACAGTGGAGTTAAACTCAAGGAAACGTGACTTAGAAGATTGAAGGCTGGATACGCGCATCATATCTCTTTTTAAGAGCATATCCTTGATCCTTGTTTTCCTGTGGAACTTACTCGCATGTTATCTTTTTACGTATATCCTCTCGGTCCCATTCCCGGTCCTATTTCTGTCGGGAGGTATGACTTATTGGCTAGTAATACATGTCAGGGTTTGAAGGGGTCCGTTAGGTTGACTAAACCTTTTGGGCTTTTATGGAATATGGGTTGGGTTAGGAAGGGATTTCTTGTAATCCAAAAAGGAGTATATCTTGCTTATCTTCCCGATCTCTTTGTAGCATATCTTTTGCTATCCATGTTTGTCTGGATTATCTAGTATATCGTGTTAATCTTGTCATGAGAACCTTAGGTAGAAACCCTTTGGATGAAACATGTGTTTGAAACATGTTATGCTTGATGGTTGCAAGTGGTTGCAAGTGTTTGCAAGTGGTTACTCGTGGATGCATTATACACGTTAGGCACTAGATCGGCTCACACACTCCTCATATTGCATATGCATGAGTGTTTACGCTTATTCATGGATGAAAATTTTTGTGTTATCACATGGATGTTGCATATGGATGTATGTTATGTGCACACATATAGATGTTATACATTATGTTAGGAATTGCATAAATATGGATTCATTTCACTAACATAATTTGCATTGATGATATTTGCATTAGATGAGTACATATACACACACCTTTGCATATGTTCATACAACATTTAGAATCTTGTAAGGACAATGATTGCTCGTGGATGATGTTTTGAGTAGATGGATGTTGGATGGTAGGATACGTTCTTCCTAACTTGAAGATTTCGGGGACGAAATCCTTTAAGGAGGGGAGAATGTAACAACCCGTATTTTCAATAACCTGTTATAACGTAAATCGAGGCAGAATTTAATTTATAAATCTGAATCAAGGGAAACGGGCTATGCCATTGCGTTCGTCTCGGAAAAATACGCGAAATAGAGTCCGAGTTTTCGAAAATCGGAGTCCGTATGACCCGATTAAGGCCCAACGAAGTTTTCAAAAAAATTCAAAGTAAAAACAGATTTCAAATTCAAGTTTGAATTTGGAAATTTGGGCCAGTTTGGGCCAGGCGGGAAAATTCCCGCCAGAGCACCCAAGTCGACAGCCCTGTCGACTTGGGAGTCGACAGCCCTGTCGACTTGGCTGTCGACTTGGTCCAGCCGGGCAGTTCTGCCTGGTGCACCATTTTGGGTTTGTGTTGAGCTTGGGGGCCAGATTCGGTTTTGAGGGCTGAGATTGGAACTAGGGTTTAATCTTAGGGTTGAAACTAGTCCTAATCTCTATAAATAAGGCCCTAACCTAACCCTAAATCATCATTATTCATTCTAGTAACTAAACTATGGCAAAATCAATCCTCTCATGGCCTCCACTCTCTTCATAAAATTCCTAAATAAATTTCTATGAGATTTTCCATGCATACAAGTGTTTTCAAGCTTGTATAAGCATCATTAGCTTGCATTCAAGTCAAGTTTCTATATTTGCATCATAAAGAAAGAGTTTTGATCATTTTGGCTCAAGGGTTTTTATGTTAGAGCTTGCATTTTGGGTCTATTTGATTGCATAAGGGCTTTGTCATATTTTTTGTGCCTTCATAAGCATTGTAAGCCCTATTCTACTTTCATACTTAAACTCTAAAGTTAAATGTATGATATGCAAGTTCGCCATGATTTGCAAGTTTACTATGATGTGTTATGCAAGTTTACTATGATGTGATATGCAAGTTTACTATGATGTGTTATGCAAGTTCATCAAGTTATGTTATGCAAGTTTGATATGCAAGTTATGTTATGCAAGTTTGATATGCAAGTTTGTCATATGATATGCAAGTTATGTTATGCAAGTATACCATGTTATGATATGCAAGTTTATATGCAAGTTGCCATGTTATGATATGCAAGTTTATCATGTTATGATATGCAAGTTTATATGCAAGTTTGCCATGTTATGTTATGCAAGTTTGCTATGTTATGATATGCAAGTTTGCCATGTATGTTATGCAAGTTTGGGTGAATCATTTTACTCATGTTATCATGTTATGCAAGCTTATCTTGGGTTTATGAGCTTAAAGCTTCAAGCTTTATGCTAAAGGTTGCATTTTGGCCACATGTAAGTTATCATATCCCTTATGATAACTTTCATGTGAGGCTAAATGCGAACTTATGGCCATTTCTACATGTCATTTATCACCATCTATCACCAATATGCTAAGTTTGGTTTTATGCATGCTTTTGAGGCCTAAAAATGTAATATGCAAGTATATGAACACATGTACATTTCATATGCCACCATGTTGAACTTGTGGCTTCAACACCTTTATGTCATGATTATGCCAAGTTCCCTCTTTCTATCCTTTATGCGCTATTGCGATATGTAAGCGATGGGATTGCGTTTGGGGTTGGGTAAACTTAAAAGACATAAAAACATAAGCTTGGGAATTTACCTATTAAGTTAGGTCTACCCTTTGGGAATTTACCTATTAAGTTAGGTCTACCGAAATGCTTGAAAACTTGTAACATGTTTTGGAAACATGATGGACATGACACTTAGAAAAGATAAGTGTGACCAACTCGAGGTTGGGTTGAGTTTGTAGCGTAAACCTACCCGGAACCGACCGGCTTAACTAGTTGCTACAAACAATAGGACCCAATGTGAGAAGTTGGTCATGTTGTACCTTGAACCCGAGGTTAGACCAAGTTGTGGTGTAAAGCTACCCGGACCCGCCCGGCTTAACTAGTAACCACAACAAGGACTAATGTGAGAGGTTAAGGCGCATTAAATTAATTAATTCCTCGTGATTAGGGTTAAGTCATGGTCCACTTGATACTTAACCAATTTGGGCTTGGTAGATTAGTCAGGGTTAAGTCGTGAACTCATCGTTACACTTAACCAAGTTAATCCATGATTATCAAGAGGGTTAAACCGTACTTAACCCACTAGAAAAATCCTAGCAATGGGGGCCCACTCCAGCAGTAATCCCAAGTTTGTATCATTAAGGCCCCTAGGGACTAGGCTAGGGAGGGGGCACGATTACTGGGCTGGAGGTAAGCGACCAATAAACGATGGTAGGGTGGTACGCCGATGTAGTTCCGGACGGACTATGGTCGTGCACGTAGTCCGTATTTGGAGAAGTCAAGCATGGGTACCAGTAGATCGAGACTGTGCACTCATGTTTATGGTGTCCAGGGGTTGGCACCCTAGGGCTTGATACACCCGAAGGGTGGACCCGGCACAGTTCGACTACAATTATGTTTGGGCCGTATTGACACCAACACGTGACGAGTTAGGCTTAGGGAGCCGATCGACTAGACCGTTTGGTTGGACCTCGTGTTAGGGTCACTTCATGTTATTGGACCTCGTGTTAGGGTCACTTCATGTTATTGGGCCAAAGCTTGGGCCTAGGGATCAATACTTGTTTATTCAAATCATGTTAGTTTGCTAGTACACCTGTGGTGCAAAATCCTTAATCCTGATTATGCGATGACACCTTTATCTACCTTGTTAGTTAATCATCATGCTAGTATGTTGTTATCCTTTTGTTCATCCCTGCTTCTCATGCCAGTTAACTTTATCAGTTTACATTGATTGTAGTAGGGCTTACTCAGTCTTTTTAACTGACCTGTTTTCTTTCGCCTCTTTTCTTCCGTTCCCCCCCCCCCCCAGGTTCTCAGGGTGGGAACGTTGGAGCTTAGCTTGGATTTCGGATTGCTTGCTTGTGGGATTTCAGCTCATGTACGGTTTCGACATGAAGCTAGCTATGGTTATCACTTATTTTGGGGATAGTACTTATGTATTTCAGTTTTCCAGTAATGTTGTTTTTATCTAGACTTGTGTATTTGGAAAATTGACACTATGTTGTACCAGACTTGTTTTGAAATGGTTTGAAATCTTCCGCTGTTTTATCTATGTTATTTACTCTGTTTACATATATACATATGTTCTTGTTCTGCCTTGATATATCATTATGCATGTTTACCTGATTCAAACGCCCCTCCAAAGTCAGAGTGCTTGCAAGAGCCACCCTGGCGGAGGCGGGGTGTTACAGACATTTTGCATACTACCTCGGAATTCGACAAAACCACTTTTCTTGGGTCCGGGATGTAAAATTATTGCTAGGTTTCAAATTTCATGATTTTTGAAGCTAGTATGTGAGCGTGGCAAAAGAAACTGTGTTTTGTCAATTTCGGTCAAAATTAATTGACTGAAAAATAGCCATTTTTCAAACAGTCTCAGAATTCGACGAAATAAATTTTTTTAGGACCGTATCGTCATAAGAATGCCAAAAATAATTTTTTTGGATTTTTCTGACTTCGTATGTGACCCCAGTAAAATTAGAAAGTACGTTCGAATTAGAAATAGTGAATATTAGGCTCACATCCCTATTTCCAAACTTAATACACCTCACATCCGGCCATAGTTTAATATTCAAACCCGCCCCTTATTTTTGCTGCCGCCTCCACATTTTCAGGTACTTCCACTTCCCATTTTACATGCTTCGCATTTTTCATTTTTTGGCAAAAAAAAGGCGGCTATGAATAAAAAAAAATCTAAAATCTTGATGTAATCCCAGAAGTCCACGCAAAGAAAAAAATAATTGTTGCATATATGTATGCAACTATTGCTATTAGTTGCATACATATATGCAACTATTTGAATATACTTGCACGTAGGCAGACCCTCCTATTGAATATCTACATACATATATGCAGTTTTTTTGTATAACTGCATATATGTATGCATACAGGTGAAAATATATGCAAAATTGAAAAGTTTCTCTACAGTTCGCTGTTTTCAAATAATTGCATGGATAGATGCATGTTTTTACAATATATGCATACATGTATGAGTTTTTACTGTAGTTGCGACGTAGAATTAAAATTAATGCATACATGTATGCAACTTATTGAATTATATGCATCGTTTGATGCATTTTACTGCATTTCGTTGTTTTTACGTAATTCATTATTTTGACGTTGTTTTTGATGTTTTTTAGGTCTAATTTTTTTCCCGAATAATTATTTTAATTAATTACGAATTTACATGATTTTTTTATATATTTTTTATATTTTTTTGATGAATTTTCATAAAATAGGGACCTAAATTACAATAAGTTTATGACCGGATGTGAGCCTAATTTAAAACCTTAACAGGGACCTGTAAAAAACGCACCCTTAAAAATAAAAGAATTAATTTGAAAATAAAGAAAACACACTGTAAACTTCAGAATTAGACCTCGGCACTAGCGCCATTGCGTTCAGATGATGTCAAAACCTATTGTTCGACAGTCGTTGGGGTCCGTTTGGTGATCGTATGGAAAAACCCTAATTTTGGGATTAATTAATTAAATAAATAAATAAAATAAAAATATGCCGTATACTGTATAAATACGGACCCTGTACATCGTTCTTCTTCCCCGATCGCGAGAACCCATAGCCGCCCCCCTCCCTTTGAATTTTCATCTCCATTTTCCCATCAATCCACACACAATTAGACTTAGCCGTAGTTGAACTTTTTGAAGCTCTTCCCTTCCTCTCCATTCTACGACAAGTTTCATTCGATTTCACAGCCTGTAGCCCTCGAATTTCGAGCCCCAACCCGTGACCTTCGAACCGCCACCGCCCCTAGCACAGGCCGTCGCACCCCCCATACTCCCGGCGTGGATGCGCCTCCCCTAGGCCTTCCATCTCCGACAAACGGCGCCTCAATCCATTCACCGTAGCTCGCGAATTTGCAAATCAAAGTTTTGAACCTTTCTGAAATTATAAAGGTATGAATATTTCAGTTTTGTCACGCTTTTAAGCGTTACAGCGACAGTTGTTAAAAGCCAGTTCTAATTTATTCGTATGAACTTGAAATTGAAATCTTTCAGATCCGAAACTGCCGTGACCTTGAACACGAGATCTGATTGAATCCGAACCTTCATTTCAAATCCAAGCTAGGTGAGAATTTATTTTTAATATAATTTAATTAATTTAATTATTATTATTGCGTTATGTGAAGTTTAAATGGTTAAAAATAAATAGATCTGCGATTGTTGTCATTCTAAGTAATGGATCTAAATCGTTTGCGACGTTATGATATTAGATCTGCAAGTTTAAATGTTAGATCTGAGTTTGGTGATCCATTTGTTTATCTTGTAAATCATGGTTGGTTGATATTCAAAAACCTTATGTTATTAATTCTAATTGATCCCTGTATTATTCAAATTATTGTTGTGGTAGAATTGGACACGAAATATTGGGCAAGAAATATTGGACATGAATCACGTATAAATCTATCATCTTGTTCATCGTTATGAAATTTACATCGTTATGAAATTTACATCGTTATGCAACTTACATTATTTTAATGTGAATTAAAGTAGGAATTCACATCGTTATGAAATTTACATCGATATGTAATTTACATTATTTTTATTGTGAATTAAAGTAGAAAATTTACAATTTTATAATGTTAAAATAAAGTAGATTTTGCATAGTGGGAAAAATTACATTTTTCTTTGTAATTAAAAGTGAATTTACACCGTATGTTAAAAATTACATTTTTCTTTGTAATTAAAAGTGAATTTACACCGTATGTTAAAAATTACATTTTTCTTTGTAATTAACATGTGAATTTCATCGTATGTTAAAATTTACATTTTTATATGTAAATTATATAGGAAATTATGTTGTATGTTAAAAATTACATTTTTCTTTGTAATTAACATGTGAATTTCATCGTATGTTAAAATTTACATTTTTATATGTAAATTATATAGGAAATTATGATGTATGTTAAAATTACATTTTTCTTTGTAATTAAAAGTGAATTTACACTGTATGTTTAAAATTACATTTTTCTTTGTAATTAACATGTGAATTTCATCGTATGTTAAAATTTACATTTTTATACGTAAATTATATAGGAAATTATGTTGTACGTTAAAAATTACATTTTTCTTTGTAATTAAAACTGAATTTACATTGCATGTTAAATATTACATTTTTATATGTAATGTCTATTGGAAATTATACCGTATGATAAAAACTACATTTTCCTATGTAATTAAAAGATGCATTTCCATCGTATGATAGTATTCACATTTTTTTTATATATGTAACATAGAATGAGAATGAACATTAGAAATAAAATTTATTTATTTTATATGTAAATAAGATGTAGGAATGTGGCTTGAAATTAAAGTTATATATTTTTACAATGTAAATTAAAAGTAGAGTTTGCATTGTAATTAAAAATCATATTTTTACAATGTAAATTAAAAGTAGAGTTTGCATTGTAATTAAAACTTACATTTTTATATGTAAATTTAGAATAGGACTCACTGCAAATATAAGTTACATTTTTATTATGTAACTAAGATGAGAATGTACATTGAAGTTGAAATCTACATTTTTTTTATGTAAATAAAAAGGATGGAATTTACATTTTCAATGTAAGTAAAGAATGAATTTAGGATGCGGTAATATTGTCTTCATTTTCAAATGAATTAAAACTTAGTAAGGATCGGTAGTTGTGTAGAGCGTTGTTTTAATCAAACGACGTTATTACGATTAGATGATTATATATATATAATTAAAATTAAACGAAATGGGCGTGGTAGTTCGCGTTTTGAAATCGTATCTTTAAACAATTATACCGGAAGATCCGACCGTCGGATTTTCCCAAAATTGAAAGCATTAGGACCATCTCGGAAAATTCTTTCCAACGATATAAGATACGTTATGACCCAACGGTTAGATTTTGAGGAATGTGAAAATCAAAATTTGTTGAAAGCAGCGCCAGGGTCGCCCATTGACCTGAAGCGTTGTTAATTAAAATTTAATTATTTTAAATAATTAAAATAGGAATGAATCGTTAATAAAAATAATTATTAATGTATAAGAAGGATTTTAAATATATATACACACGAGGATTATTTGGAAAGTCCGAGTTCTCTCATTCTAAATAATCAAACGACGTTAATTGAAGTATGAAGATGGCGTATGAAGACCGTAAATCTTCGCTCGAATGGACGACGATCGAGGCCCTGATTTGACTTGCTCCCAATTCAAGGGTCATGGTCATTGCCCAAACGTACGTGTTGATTTCACGGGTTTGGCTTTCGCTCAGACCCAGAGCATAAGCTAATAAGTGGATTGTGTGTCTGACATCGTACCCTATCAAATATCATGTTATTGATCTTCTGTCGAATGTATGGATGTTTAGTGGCGGAGAATTTATTCTCTTTCTTAACACCCGTTCAAATATTTCTTCAAAGTAATGGTAGTGCGATATGGAGTGATGATGTGGCATGCTAAGATGCATAGGATCAAGGTTTTGTTGAAAAGCAGGCCTTGTGGAACGATCAAAGCATAGCCTATTTAGGCATAACTTTGTGTACAGCGTGACTTCGCGAGCCTCACACACCGGAGGAGTCTAAAACGGGAGAAGGGAACGTAGGGAGAGCAGCATGTTTCTTTCTAGCTAGAAGTGGTGATTGGGCTTTAGCACGGCCCAACAATTTACTTATGTGGATGATGGAATGAGGCGCCTCGGATGATAGGTCCTATAGGACTAGGAAACGTGTGTTCAGGAATAACTAATCCGCAACTCGTATGGTGGACCGGCCCTGCAGCTATCCAAGGGTTCACTGCGGGGGAACCTGAGACATTAGCTAGAGTGTCTCGAATCGGTAAGGAGCTCCTCCCTAGCCTTGACTCATGATGGAAACCAAAATCCAAATACGACCCTACGAATTTGATTGTATTACTAGTATGGAGGCATAGTAGTATGGGATACTATTCTTCCTAGGATTTATACATTTACTTTGAAATGTTTTGAGATATACTAATAATAATATTAAACTCGTATTTGCCGTATTTAGCATGTTTAATCACTATAAGGTAAAACCCTATCCTCTGGTTTGTGTTGCATTGTGTGATGGGACCTGGGTCTTGTGGTGATTCCATTTTTCTCAAAAGCTTAACGTTGTTATACGATTTACTTATTAGTTGTTTCTGACACTTTTATATACGGCAATCCATTAGAGCAAACCCGTTCCGTGTTAGCAGCGTGGTCTTTGGATTTGTCCTATTGATAGTGATTAATTAGTTAAGAATTCTCACACCAGTCCCACGACTGACCCGTTGTTTGTTTCCACCTTTTTGCAAACTCGGGTGCCCTCCTTTCTACACGGGCAGCCAAGTAAACAGGTTTATTCTTCGCTTGGAGTTTTTTCTTTGGAGCTACTTATTATCGTTCTTGGATTTGCTTGTGTGAAGAGGTGATGACTTGGAGCTTGAAGACATCTATCATTCGCTGCTATTGCATTTTTCTCTTTTTAATTCCAGACATTAAACTTGGTTTATTTCACGTTGTTTAAGTTGGAGTTGGAACTTATTTCTTTTTCTGCAAACTTGGTGTAATAATTTTAGAATTTTGTGACTGTTGACTTTCTGTGGTTGATGACATTATATTTCCGCTGCTATGATGTTGTTACTCTATGAATTTCCTATGCTATGTTGTATCTGTGATATGTATTGTTGTATTTATGTTGTATTCCAAATGATTATTCCTTACTTTCATTCTGTGGAAGTTTGGGGTTATCACAGTTGGTATCAGAGCTTTGGTTAAACTTAGCTTTGAGATATAACATATTTAAGATAATTCGTTTACATAGAATCACAATATTCTATGGCGGACATTTAATGTGAATACTTAATAGTCAGTCATTCTATCATTATCTTTTATCCGTCCTTTATCTTGATTAACTCCTCAAATCACCATTATAGTTGTTCTAACTCTTTCCTTAATCGTACAGAACTAACTAGAAATGAGTACCGCTGCCGCTAGAGCTAGAGCAAGGAGGCAAAATGCTGCTGGGACTGAGGAGGCTATTGTTCAACAACCACCACCACCACCGCAACCCTTGGATTTGGATAAGATGGCAAAGAAGTACAAAAACCTGGGAGAAGTGCCATTCAAGGGTACCGAGACTGTGACACAAGCTCAAGCTTGGCTGAGGAACTGTGAAAAGATTTTTGGTGGATTAGAGCTGGAGGATCATAGGAAAAGATTAGTGGCTTCATGGCTGCTACAAGAGGAAGCTCAAAACTGGTGGGACACAGTCACGGTTGGAGGGATTGCAGACAATATGACTTGGACAAGGTTTAAGGAGCTTTTCAATGACAAATACATTCCAAGGCAGGAGGTAGAAAGACTACATGACGAGTTTGCCAATCTGAAGCAAGGTGACAAGACCATTTCAGAATATGTACGAAGATTTGAAGACCTCTCCCGCTATGACCCTGAATTGATTCAGGATGACTTTCAGAAGAACAAGAGGTTCATAAATGGGCTTGCGAGGAAGTATATTAATAGAGCCACTGCCCACATCGACCTTTCTTTCAATAGGCTGGTGGAGTTTGCTTGTCGATATGAGGAGAATGATAGGAAGAATTCCCAACAAGAGAGGGAAAGGAGCTTGGCCAACAATAAGAGGAAGCAAACAGAGAAGAAGACTGAAGGAAGCAATTCTGGAGCTGCTAAGGGGCACGATAAGTCAAAGGTGCAATGCTACACCTGCCAAAAGTTTGGGCACTACAGCAAGGACTGCAGAAATCCAAAGAAGGCCCGAAGCGACGACACCAAGGAATGTTATAATTGCCACAAGAAGGGTCATATCAAGCAAAACTGTCTGCTGTTGAAAGGAGCGCAGGTTGCACATGTGTATGAGGTGGCAAGTGCACCATCTTCTTCCGCTCCTACTTCTTCCGAAGGAGCAGGTAAGCCTGATGTTTTAGATGATACCATTTCTGTTAAAAATATCCCTGTTACTTCCTTGTTTGATACGGGTGCATCAAGAAGCTTTACTTCTAGCAATACGGTCCAGAAATTGAAACTGAAGCAAAGAAGTCTTGAAGAACCACTAATTGTTCACAACCTTGTAGGAGGTTCTACCACTCTAGATTTATTTTTTAAAGTGCCTGTATCTTACTCCTATTTCAAATTTCCATTTAACTTGATCATTATGAATTTCTCCGAGTTTGATATCATTCTCGGTCTTGATTGGCTAACCAAATATGACGCTGAAGTGTTATGTTCAGAAAGAGTGGTTAAGGTGAAGACAGGTTTCGGAAACACTGTTACTATACCTTGCCATGGGCCAAAATCTGATAGAAAGGCATTTTGGTCTTCCCTGGAGATCACTCCTATTTCCTTAGAAAATATTTCCGTGGTCAAAGATTATGCGGATGTATTTGAAGAAGTGGACAGTCTACCCCCGCAAAGGGAAATCGATTTCAGGATTGATCTCGTTCCAAATGCAAGACCTGTAGTTCATTCTATTAGAAGGATGACTCTTAAAGAAAAGGAAGAATTGCAAACCAAAACTAAGCAGCTCCTGTGGAAGGGACTCATCCGACCTAGATTTTCTAATTGGGGTGCAGCTGTGGTGTTTGTCCCCAAATCGGACGGTACTCTAGGACTTTGTGTCGATTACCGCGATCTTAACAAACAAACATTGAAGAACAAATACCCCTTGCCCTGCATAGATGATTTGATGGACCAATTGAATGGAGCCAAGGTGTTTTCGAAGATGGACCTAGCCAAAGGTTTCCACCAACTCCGCATAGCTTAAGAATGCATACCTTTGACCGCCTTCAGGGGTCCCGATATATTCTACGAATGGTTAGTGATGTCGTTCGGTTTATGCAATGCTCCAGCCTACTTTGTTGACTTGATGAATAGGGTCTTCCGTGAGGTCCTAAATAAATTCGTCCTAGTCTTCATTGATGATATTCTAATCTATTCTAAAACTAAGGAGGAGCATGAAGGGCATTTAAGGGAAGTGTTGGAAATTCTGCGACGAAATGTTTTAAAAGTAAAGTTTTCCAAATGCACATTTTGGCAAGAGGAAGTAAAATTCTTAGGCCAAGTTGTGTCAAAAGAAGGAATCACAGTTGATCCAAGTAAAATTGCCGCCATTCGAGATTGGAAGCAGCCCAGTACACCCACTGAAGTAAGAAGCTTCCTAGGTTTGGCCGGATATAACAGGAAATTTGTCAAAGATTTCGCCAAGCTGTCTAGCCCATTAACAAAGCTTACCAAGAAGCATGCCAAGTTCAATTGGACATCGGATTGTGAGGAAGCATTCCAAGAGCTAAAGGTGAGTTTGACTACTTCTCCCGTACTTACCATCATCGATGGCAACCAAGATTTAAAGGTCTACAACGATGCTTCTCAAAGTGGTGGTCTTGGTGCGGTACTGATGCAAAGGGGAAAAGTTGTTGCATATGCAAGTCGTCAATTAAAGCCTCATGAGAAAAATTATCGTGTCCATGACTTAGAGTTGTTGGCCATAGTCTTTGCTTTAAAAATTTGGAGACATTATCTTTTGGGCGAAAAATTTGAATTATACACAGACCATCAATCTTTGAAATATCTCTTCGATCAAAAGGATCTGAATTTAAGGCAGCAACGATGGCTAGAATTTCTGGCGGCATACGATCTTGACATCTTATATACGCCAGGAAAAGCCAATGTTGTGGCAGTCGCACTTAATAGAAAGGATGTCATTGTCGCAAGCCTCATCATCACCCCTTCTTTGATTGATAAGATCGCCTCTCTTCAAAAAAGTGATGCTTTTATTCGAAAAATGATTGAAAGAATTCAAGGAGGTGAAAACACGAACTTCCAAATAGATGGCAAGGGAATTCTTAGATTTCACGGGCGGATTTGTGATCCAAGTATCCCCGAGCTCATAAGAGAAGTTTTAGATGAGGGTCACAAATCAAAGCTTTGCATCCACCCGGTGTGAGAAAAATGTATCAAGATTTAAAGCGCACATTTTGGTGGAGATCTATGAAGAGGGATATATCCATTTATGTGAGTATATGCCCCACATGCCAACAAGTAAAAAGTGATCAACAAAAGCTGGCAGGGTTGTTGCAGCCATTAGAAGTACCAGATTGGAAGTGGGACCAAATCTCCATGGATTTTATAGATGGTCTGCCTCGTACTAGGAAAGGAAATGACAGCATATGGGTGATCGTGGATCGCTTCACAAAGTCCGCTCATTTCATACCTGTCAAATCCATTAGAACTGCTCAAAGTCTGGCGCAAATCTATTTCAAAGAAATCGTCAGGCTACATGGGTAATAAAACTAAATATTTCCTTTTCATCATAATCTGAATGAAAATTTTCTTTTGCAAATTAAATAATAATCTTTTCTTTTACCCAGAGTTCCTAGTAGCATCGTTAGCGACCGTGTTCCTATCTTTGCTAGCAAATTTTGGGAAGCACTCCAAAATGAGTTGGGAACGAAGTTAAATCTCAGTACCGCATATCACCCTCAGACTGACGGCCAGACTGAGCGGGTGAATCGCATTCTTGAAGATCTATTGCAAGCTTGCATACTCGATTTTGGAGGTTCTTGGGAGGATCACTTGCATTTAGTTGAATTCTCGTATAACAATAGCTATCAAGCAAGTTTGAAAATGTCTCCATTTGAAGCCTTATATAGTAGGCCGTGTAGATCACCAGCATGTTGAGTTGAAAAAGAAAATCGGCTTGTGTTGGGTCCGGACATGATCCGAGAAGCGTCGGACAAAGTTGACTTTATTAAGAAGCGACTATTGGCTGCCCAAAGTAGACAGAAAAGCTATGCAGATGTAAGAAGGCGAGAGCTAGCTTTTGAAGTGGGTGACTATGTCTATCTGAAAGTCGCTCCAATGCGAGGTGTTATCCGTTTTGGAAAGACAGGAAAATTAGCACCTAGATTCATCGGCCCATTCCCTATTCTTGAAAAAATTGGCACCCTAGCTTATAGAATTCAGATGCCCGACTGGTTGCCTGGAGTGCACGATGTATTCCATGTGTCTCAACTTCGAAGGCATGTCCATGATCCTGTTCTGATTGTGGAAGAAGCAGCATAGCAAGATTTGGAGATTACCCTGAGCCTTGAAGTGAGAAGAGAACCACTGAAAATTATTGGCAAGGAAACTAGGAAGCTGAGAAATAAAAGTATTAACCTAGTCAAGGTGCAATGGAGCGGTGATCCTAGAGACTGCACTTGGGAAACCGAGGAGAGTATCAAACAAGCCTATCCCAAATGCAGAGTGGATATTTACGACTAGTTTTATTTTGAGGTACGCTAAAAATATTTTCTATTCTTTATGTTGGTTCCTACCCTTCTATTCTTCCCTTTTTCTTTTCGAGGACGAAAAGTTCTTAAGCGGGGGAGATTGTAACAACCCGGAATTTGGGGCCAATTTAAAATTTTCATTTCAGAGATTTTAGGGGTGTTAAATATTTAAAATAAACTATTTCAAATGAAAATGAATGGAAATTAATTTTGAGCAAAGTTAATACAAATATATTCAATTAAGTTACATAAAGAATTAGAAATAGGACGGTAGTTTGAAAAGTCAAACTTGAACTTTGACTAACTACACAGGATGCAGAATAAACCGGTTTGTGGTGAAACGAAAAATATTTAAATCTGTTAATGAATATCTTTCTAACGAATCTGAAAAACCGAAGTTTCATAGCGGGAATCTAAAGTTATGGCCAAATGAATTTTCAGAAAGGTCGCTATAGAGAATATATCACCCTTGAAAATCGACATTTTGCATACGACCTCGGAATTCGACGATACCACTTTTGTTGGGTTCGGGATGTAAAATTATTGCTAGGTTCCAAATTTCATGATTTTTGAAGCTAGTATGTGAGCGTGGCAAAAGAAACTGTGTTTTGTAAATTTTGGTCAAAATTAGTTGACTGAAAAATAGCCATTTTTCAAACAGTCTCAGAATTCAACGAAATAAATTTTGTTAGAACCGTATCGTCATAAGAAAGCCAAAAATAATTTTTCTGGATTTTTCTGACTTCGTATGTGACCCCAGTAAAATTAGAAAGTACGTTCGAATTAAAAATAAAAGAATTAATCTGAAAAAAAGAAAACACACTGTAAACTTCAGAATTAGACCTCGGCACTAGCGCCATTGCGTTCAGATGATGTCAAAACTTATTGTTCGACAGTCGTTGGGGTCCGTTTGGTGATCGTATGGAAAAATCCTAATTTTGGGATTAATTAAATAAATAAATAAAATAAAAATACGCCGTATACTGTATAAATACGGACCCTGTACAACGTTCTTCTTCCCCGATCGCGAGAACCCATAGCCGCCCCCCCTTTGAATTTTCATCTCCATTTTCCCATCAATCCGCATACAATTAGACTTAGCCGTAGTTGAACTTTTTGAAACTCTTCCCTTCCTCTTCAATCTCCGACAAGTTTCATTCGATTTCACAGCCTGTAGCCCTCGGATTTCGAGCCCCAACCCGCGACCTTCGAACCGCCGCCGCCCCTAGCACAGGCCGCCGCACCCCCCATACTCCCGGCGTGGATGCGCCTCCCCTAGGCCTTCCATCTCCGATAAACGGCGCCTCAATCCATTCACCGTAGCTCGCGAATTTGCAAATAAAAGTTTTGAACCTTTCTGAAATTATAACGGTATGAATATTTCAGTTTTGTCACGCTTTTAAGCGTTACAGCGACAGTTGTTAAAATCCAGTTCTAATTTATTCGTATGAACTTGAAATTGAAATCTTTCAGATCCGAAACTGCCGTGACCTTGAACACGAGATCTGATTGAATCCGAACCTTCATTTCAAATCCAAGCTTGGTTAGAATTTATTTTTAATATAATTTAATTAATTTAATTATTATTATTGCGTTGTGTGAACTTTAAATGGTTAAAAATAAATAGATCTGCGATTGTTGTCATTCTAAGTAATGGATCTAAATCGTTTGCGACGTTATGATATTAGATCTGCAAGTTTAAATGTTAGATCTGAGTTTGGTGATTCATTTGTTTATCTTGTAAATCATGGTTGGTTGATATTCAAAAACCTTATTATTAATTCTAATTGATCCCTGTATTATTCAAAATATTGTTGTGGTCGAATTGGACACGAAATATTGGGCAAGAAATATTGGACATGAATCACGTATAAATCTATCATCTTGTTCATCGTTATGAAATTTACATCGTTATGAAATTTACATCGTTATGCAACTTACATTATTTTAATGTGAATTAAAGTAGGAATTCACATTGTTATGAAATTTACATCGATATGTAATTTACATTATTTTTATTGTGAATTAAAGTAGAAAATTTACATTTTTATAATGTTAAAATAAAGTAGATTTTGCATAGTGGGAAAAATTACATTTTTCTTTGTAATTAAAAGTGAATTTACACCGTATGTTAAAAATTACATTTTTCTTTGTAATTAAAAGTGAATTTACACCTATGTTAAAAATTACATTTTTCTTTGTAATTAACATGTGAATTTCATCATATGTTAAAATTTACATTTTTATATGTAAATTATATAGGAAATTATGCTGTATGTTAAAAATTACATTTTTCTTTGTAATTAACATGTGAATTTCATCATATGTTAAAATTTACATTTTATATGTAAATTATATAGGAAATTATGCTGTATGTTAAAAATTACATTTTTCTTTGTAATTAAAAGTGAATTTTCACTGTATGTTAAAAATTACATTTTTCTTTGTAATTAACATGTGAATTTCATCGTATGTTAAAATTTACATTTTTATATGTGAATTATATAGGAAATTATGCTGTACGTTAAAAATTACATTTTTCTTTGTAATTAATAGTGAATTTACATTGTATGTTAAATATTACATATTTTATGTAATGTCTATAGGAAACTATACCGTATGATAAAAAATACATTTTTTATGTAATTAAAAGATGCATTTCCATCGTATGAGAGAATTCACATTTTTTATATATATGTAACATAGGATGAGAATGAACATTAGAAATAAAATTTATTTATTTTATATGTAAATAAGATGTAGGAATGTGGCTTGAAATTTAAGTTATATATTTTTACAATGTAAATTAAAAGTAGAGTTTGCATTGTAATTAAAAATCATATTTTTACAATGTAAATTAAAAGTAGAGTTAGCATTGTAATTAAAACTTACATTTTTATATGTAAATTTAGAATAGGACTCACTGCAAATATAAGTTACATTTTATTATGTAACTAAGATGAGAATGTACATTGAAGTTGAAATCTACATTTTTTTTATGTAAATAAAAAGGATGGAATTTACATTTTCAATGTAAGTAAATAATGAATTTAGGATGCGGTAATATTGTCTTCATTTTCAAATGAATTAAAACTTAGTAAGGATCGGTAGTTGTGTATAGCGTTGTTTTAATCAAACGAAATTATTACGATTAAATGACTATATATATATAATTAAAATTAAACGAATGGGGCGTGGTAGTTTGCAATTTGAAATCGAATCTTTAAATAATTATACCGGAAGATCCGACCGTCGGATTTTCCCAAAACTGAAAGCATTTGGACTGTCTCGGAAAATTCTTTCCAACGATATAAGATACGTTATGACCCAATGGTTAGATTTTGAGGAATGTGAAAATCAAAATTTGTTGAAAGCAGGGCTAGGGTCGCCTATTGACCTGAAGCATCGTTAATTAAAATTTAGTTATTTTAAATAATTAAAATAGGAATGAATCGTTAATAAAAATAATTATTAATGTATAAGAAGGATTTTAAATATATATAGATATATATATATATATATGAGGATTATTTGGAAAGTCCGAGTTCTCTCATTCTAATAATCAAACGACGTTAATTGAAGTATGAAGATGGCGTATGAAGACCGTAAATCTTCCCTCGAATGGACAATGATCGAGGCCCTGATTTGACTTGCTCCCAATTCAAGGGTCATGGTCATTGCCCAAACGTACGTGTTGATTTCACGGGTTTGGCTTTCGCTCAGACCCAGAGCATAAGCTAATAAATGGATTGTGTGTCTAACATCGTACCATCTTAAATATCATGTTATTGATCTTCTGTCGAATGTATGGATGTTTGGTGTCAGAGAATTTATTCTCTTGCTTAACACCCATTCATATATTTCTTCAAAGGATTGGTAGTGCGATATGGAGTGATGATGTGGCATGCTAAGATGCATAGGATCAAGGTTTTGTTGAAAAGCAGGCCTTGTGGAACGATCAAAGCATAGCCTGTTTAGGCATAGCATTGTGTACAGCGTGACTTCGCGAGCCTCACACACCGGCGGAGTCTAAAACGGGAGAAGGGAACGCAGGGAGAGCAGCACGTTTCTTTCTAGCCAGAAGTGGTGATTGGGCTTTAACACGGCCCAACATTTTACTTATGTGGATGATGGAATGAGGCGCCTCGGATGATAGGTCCTATAGGACTGGGAAACGTGTGTTCAGGAATAACTAATCCGCAACTCGTATGGTGGACCGGCACTGCAGCTATCCAAGGGTTCACTGCGGGGGATCCTGAGACATTAGCTAGAGTGTCTCGAATCGGTAAGGAGCTCCTCCCTAGCCTTGACTCATGATGGAAACCAAAATCCAAATACGACCCTACGAATTTGAATGTATTACTAGTATGGAGGCATAGTAGTATGGGATACTATTCTTCCGAGGATTTATATATTTACTTTGAAATGTTTTGAGATACACTAATAATAATATTAAACTCGTATTTGCTGTATTTAGCATGTTTAATCACTATAAGGTAAAACCCTATCCTCTGGTTTGTGTTGCATTGTGTGATGGGACCTGGGTCTTGTGGTGATTCCATTTTTCTCAAAAGCTTAACGTTGTTATACGATTTACTTATTAGTTGTTTCTGACACTTTTATATACGGCAATCCATTAGAGCAAACCCGTTCCGTGTTAGCAGCGTGGTCTTTGGATTTGTCCTATTGATAGTGATTAATTAGTTAAGAATTCTCACACCAGTCCCACGACTGACCCATTGTTTGTTTCCACCTTTTTGCAAACTCGGGTGCCCTCCTTTCTACACGGGCAGCCAAGTAAACAGGTTTATTCTTCACTTGGAGTCTTTTCTTTGAAGCTGCTTATTATCTTTCTTGGATTTGCTTGTGTCAAGAGGTGATGACTTGGAGCTTGAAGACATCTATCATTCGCTGCTATTGCATTTTTCTCTTTTTAATTCCAGACATTAAACTTGGTTTATTTCACGTTGTTTAAGTTGGAGTTGGAACTTATTTCTTTTTCTACAAACTTGATGTAATAGTTTTAGAATTTTTTGACTGTGGACTTTCTGGGTTGATGACATTATATTTCCGCTGCTATGATGTTGTTACTCTATGAATTTCCTATGCTATGTTGTATCTGTGATATGTATTATTGTATTTATGTTGTATTCCAAATGATTATTCCTTACTTTCATTCTGTGGAAGTTTGGGGTTATCACAGAAACTATTGATTAATTTGAACCGTTTTGTGACTCATCAAAATTATTGATAGATTTATGAAATTGTGATGAGTTGTGACTATGGTATAATTCATAACTAGAGGAGATGTTATTTTAAATCTCGTGATGATTGGACAGATTTTATAATATCTTTGAATTAGAGTTTATTTCACGACCATCTTCTATATCTACCATATTTCTGCCGTCCATCATGGTTTTATTTAATTTGGAAAGTTCAAATTATTTTAAAGAAAAATATCTTGGGAACAAAAATAAAGAAAAAGAAAATGAAATAAATAAATAATTTATCCTTGGTATTCACTCCCATTTAAAAGTCCTCGCGGTTATGCGTGGGTGAATTACCTTAATCTCTATGTGCTTCCATTCTCACTTAAAAGACCTTTGGGCTGTGCAAGGATGGAACTCATTAGAGAGGATAAAGTTAAGTTACTACTAACCCCATTTAAAAGACCTTTGGGCTATGCGCGGTTAGAAAGTGCTTAACACATTTTTGAGCATAATTAAAATCTTTGAAATTCATATTTAAATATTCAATCGAACTCTCCTCATTCCATAAAATCCATCGTAAATCCATTCATTCTGAAAGTGAAATTTGCTTCTAATTTAAATATTATTATGATTTTTGTTTGATTAAATGGGTATTACGATATATATTCTCTCTCTCAATTTGAATTTACTTTTATAGTCTATATTCATCACTGTTTCAATTTCTATTGTCCTTTTGATGATAACAAAAGGGGGAGAATGGTCAAGATTTTGATTAATGAGTATTTAATTCAAAAATATTTAAGACTGGAAATTAAATATCTAGAGGGAGAATGGTCAATTGGATTTCTTCATTAATATTTTCCATATATATAGGGGAGTTCAGTTGGAGGGGGAGTTCAGTTGTAGGGGGAGCATACAAATAGAGGGAGTAACATATTTCATGTTCAAACACATTCAAAATCTTTTATTTATTTGTCATCATCAAAATGGGGAGATTGTTGTATATAATAGTGTTGTATACACAATTATATGATTTTTGTTTGATGATAACAACCAAATAAATATTATTTTAAATGTGTTTGTTACTGCACTGTTCTATTTATACATCACAGATGGGAGTTTAATATTTATATTTAAATAGAATACGACTGTACAGATATTCATATATTCATACAGTATTTTATTTAAATTAAATATTATACCTCAAACATTCAAACAGTACAACTATTTATAACTCCACTGTTTACAATTCACATATTTTTGAATATTTCTAACATGACTCATCTAACACATCACAGAAATTGTACTATTAAAAGATTCAAACAAATTGAAAATAGATTGAATTAAACAGCAATTTTTTTTTTATTTCAATCAATATTGATCATTAAAAATAATAGTACAATTCTATTCAGTCGTGTCTACAACCACTCTCATATACACAGATTTTACGTTACACGCATATTGACTCATATTCACTAATTCATATACACTTTGCATTCTCTATCTTCTGTCAGTCCAGTCTTCACATCTTCCAACTATCAGTCTAATCATCTTCATACCTGTCATAGCAGAACACACACAATAGACTGCATCAAAAATAAAATTCAATACAAACAAATAAAATTAATTTTTAAATTTTATTTGCCCAAGAATTACGTTGTGTTTCTCATCATTTTTCTAGACGTGGTCTGATATGTAGGGATAGAAAAACTCGTCTGATGGCTACATGTACACACGTGTATACACGTGTGCACTGCCTCGCCAATCCAGTGTGCAAATGAGGAGTAGCCACAAGGACTGTCTCGACTCAGTGCACAACTCAAGCCAAAGTGAAAAACAGTTCAACATACATGGTCAAGCCAAAAAGTGCAAACTAACATAAAAGCCAAAGTGGTCGAACAAATCAGTTTGAGTTCAAGTCCATATACTGATGTTCGCATTCAAGTCAGTATAAAATTTACTTTATAACTGGAGTTCGATTTTGGAAGAAAATGTATTATTTTGAACAAAAGTTATTAAAAAGAATTAAATAAATATTTTATTTATTTAAGATTTGATTCGTTAGTAATTTATTTTATAAAGTAAATTCTGATGTTAATCAGATTTACAAAGAATGAGAATAGAGAATGAATCGAATGGTTAAACTTTGATAATTGTTGTGGAAAGAAAACAATTAATGGAAATAATTTAAATTAATTATATTTTTAATTAATTTAAAGTGAAGGTTAATTGGAATTAGTTTACGAGATAATCGAATTTTGACTTGACAAAATTGACCATTTAAACTGGAATCGAATATCAAATTAGTTTGTTTCGAAATTGCGAAATGAAATAGTTGAAGAATATTGTTTTAACTTTAAATAAGATCTTTAAAAAGGATTTTCTATTTATTTTAGTAAATAAAGAAATTAACTACTGAAGTAGTTAATGAGTAAAGAAAATTATTGTTTTAATAAGAATTTAGAAGAATACTTTTGAAAAGTAATCGAAGAGAAGTGTAATCCAAATTGGATTGTGAAAGGAATCTATGGGCGGGTTTTATATTTAAAGCTAAGATGTTTATAATGATGTTAAAAAGAGAATTTCAATCGAAGATGATAACTTAAATTTAAGTGTTGTTTAATTATGTGAATTAAGGTAAAGGGTTTATATAAACCAGGGTCGTGTAAATGAGGTTTAATGTGTTAAGGCGTTAATTTTATTTAACGTTACTTGAAAACAAGATCAAGTAAAAAGGAGAATTTTAAATGAGATTTCAAAATGGGAAAATGGTCGAATAATTTTGAAAGGAGATTGGAAATAAGCAAATCTAGGCAAAGAACTGAGTTATAGGGTTGTTTAACCAAATCCAATAGTTAAATGGAATTTGTTTGAGACTAGAATGAAATATTGATTTTGATTACAACTTATGTTTATCGGAGGATAAGAACGTTGTTGATCAAGGTCTGAGAGGTAATTAAAATACCCCAACTTGAACGACATCGGGATTATCTGAAGATAATATTAGTTGGTAATCGTAAGAGACGTTAGTGAATATGTTTTGGAAAATCTAAACAGCGATTTTAGCGCTGTTGTTATAATATATGTTTTTGTAAATCTAATATAGCGATTGTAGCGCTTTTGCTATAGTAAATGGGTTGTAAACCTAAACAGCGATTATAGCGCTGTTGGTTTGTAAATCTAAATAGTAATTATAACGCTATTGTTATAACATATGTGCTATAAATTTCTTTGTTAAAACTAATGGATTTCCGAATTTAAAAGATGATTGGAAGGAAGATTTAAATGGGAAATTGAATATAGTTATTCGAGATAGAATTAGCCAAACATAATTATTCGGCTAAGTTGCCATTTCGTACGACTGCTAGCGTAATTCACAGGGCTGCAGATAGCCTACGGCGGTCGGATGTTTCCTGAGGGAATCAGGCGTAACCATTGTGATCGCTGCGATATAGGGTCAAGCGAATGGATTTAAGTCGAGTATTAGTTAATCAATTAGAGTTAATCGATTAGAGTTAAATCGAATTAGAAGTATTCAAATATCGTATTTTTTGAATATTTGATGGAGTTAGAAGTTTAATTTAACAAAAGTAAATCAGTTTTGTTAAAGGCCAAGTGATGCTGAATACTGAACCAGTGAACTCATTGGAGTGTCATGATTGAAACACTGTATATTTTGATAGTTAAAACACCGACTATCAAACCTGTCCAATACGATTGTTGGTATGGAAAGACCGGGATCGAATTTATATTCGAAAACCATTCCGACCAACAAAATACGTGAAGATATCAGAAGATGATCGAGATGGTGCTGTGAAGACCGTTGATTTTCATAAACGGAAGAACCACTAATATTCTCTGCCTGGCAAGCCGAGAAAAGCTGTGATTATGTCGTAGTTGGAATCTACGGGTTGCAAGGACTACTCGCTACTGATCCATGGGGTGATTCCTATATGGATGCGGCAGGAGAGTGCCTTCGGTTCATCCTGTTCCTGGATGACCTGTATGGACGAATGTCTGACAGAGTATTTCCAAAGGATCACGTACGTTGATTTCTTCAAACGTGCTATAGTGTTGGCGGAGAATCGCCGTTCTCTTAGCTTAACTGCTAGAGTATTTTTGTGGACGTCAATTAGTGATATCTGACGGATCTGACGATGTAGCATTCAAAGTGAATGGTGATCATATGTTCAAGAATAAACTCTGACCTCAAGCCTCATCAACCGGGAAATGACAAAAATCGGGCAGGCAGCATGGCTATGTGGGTCGCTCCCATTAGGGTGTATAATCATCTATCTAGAGAAAATCCTATTTGTTTCTTAAATCTATGTTTCGATGCTGTTCCTTTTCGGGAGACGGTTGCTGATCCCAACCGTCGGTGATATACATTCGATACACTCAAGCGAAATGAGTGGTCGGTCATGTGTGGGCCGGGTTGCAAGATGTTCTTGTTGAACCCAGTGTATTCGTCTCTAGAGATACACTATCGGCAGGTGGACCCATACCTTGTCAAGTTGGAATCCAATCTCCAATAAGCGCCCGCGGCTTTTGATTGTATACTATATATGTAGAGCGTGAGATGCAAGCGTTCCACTAGATTGCTATTTACTTGTATTTAGACATTATTATAATATCAGAAAAGATATTGGTTTCAAAACTGTTTTGGGTTATCGTAAGGTAAAAACCGTCCGTGTTTATGTGTGGATTTGGTCTTACGATTATCCTTTTCTTTTGAAAAGATTTTTGAACTTTAAAATCATGATTGGATGATTTACCCTTATTACTGTGCGAGTTTATCTCACTCTGGTTCACCAGACTGACCCGGTGTTTTGTAAATGCTCGGGTTAGACCGGGTTGTACAGGTTCAGGTTATCGACTGTTGTGAAGAGACGAGCTGGAGGTGTTCAGACGTATGATATTATATAGCTGCTATTCCGCTGTGTGTTGTATATGGGAACAGGCTAGTATAACTGTCCCAGTGTATGATGTACTCTGATACTGTAAGTATTTTAAAGCTTTCAATAAAGATTATTTCTATATTATATTTTGTTCCGCTGCGATGTGAGACTCTGTGTGGTGTTCTTCTTCTTCTTCTATTCTAATATTTCTATCTTATCTATTCTCACCCTCTAACTTCTTTCTATTAATGATCTGGAATGTTCGATGTCTGAATGGTCAACACGGTAGTTTGATGTTGATTTTCAGAGTCGAAAATCCCCGGGTCGTTACAGATTTCCCTTGGCATAAATCACTTTTTGAGAACCTCTAACGAAAAGCTTTTGCTCATATTTGGCATCAAGTTCATTGTCAATTGCTCAAGACGACAACGGGTTAGTCTAGTAAAAGGAGATAAATCACAAGAAATATTCATAGATTTGACTGTTTTATCAATGTGAAGCTGCTTTTATTCAGGAGTTTATGACTTGGTAGACACAGTTCACACAGATAATACATTTAATACACTTATTGATAAAACTTGAGATTCGTCAGTCTCGGTTTTGGACTACCAATTCTAAGCATTATCCTTTAATTTATTATTGCAATAAATTCAATATTTATGGAATGTGTGCACCTGACAATTTGTCTGATGGAATTCCGAAGTTGACCTGTCATTTTCAATTATTAGCGATGCCCCAGTTAGCTTGACTCATATTCTTAGCCAATCCTTTTGGATGGTCAAAACCGTGGGTTTTTTTTTGTAAACTAAGTAGCTTATGTGCAACACTTAATAAATTGAGCCAGGCTAGCATTTTATATAGTGCTTTTGCAATATCCATCCTAAGAACCTCGTACCTTGGAATTAGGTTTTTGGAATTAATGAATCGCTTCTAGCATTAACTCTGCATCTTCTTTTTCTACAATTCGAGTATACTGCAACCTCGTGGTATTGTTTTTTCTTCCGACCATACTTGATATCATAGATCCTCTCAGGTTAGACAAAACTATGAAATTTCATTTCACAACTGTTTTCCCAGCGCATGGTTAGTGCTCAACCTTTCTTATATCCCATGCTGATATCGTCGATGGATACTAGCTTCTATTCTGAGAGACATGCTATTTCTTTATGGGATTATGCCATATTTGCATAATTGCCTTCCAGTATCATTTATTTTTGGGTTTGAAGAGGAGTACCATAGGGTTCTTTGAGTTGTATATGATTAGAGATTTGCAGTCAAGAAAGCTTTCATGTTGGAACACTCTAGACTTTATTAGCCAAGGAATTCATTCTTGCAAGACATTGTTTTTTATTTTTCTTGTCTAATATATCTTTCTTTTCTTCTCCCCGGGACTGGTCGATTTTTAATTAATCGAAACCTCAAGGCATATTGATTTTGTCACAATTTTTATATGCTCTTCTTTGAAGGTAAAGTCTTTTTGACGATCTTCTAAGGATGGATTTCCCATTGTTTGCACACTTTGGCTTATGTACTTTTGAGTTGTTTGCGTTTGGGTTGAGTGCAAATGGTTTTTTGTTTATTGCAATGTTGAGATGAACCCATGATATGTCTCCTGAACATTGTCCGATTCTTAGTGTGGTCATGTTACTCTTTTATCGTAGGTTGCCACAAATTGTGTGAGGTGAATGCGATTAATTTTGACGAATTTCCATGATTTAGATTATTGCACTAGGAGCTTCTAATTTGTTGGAAAAGGTTATTTTCTTTTATCGGATCATTTAGTGCTTCTGAGCAGGCCAATGTATCTAGGAAACTCGGATTTAGTAGCAAACTATGTTCTTGAGTCTTTAAAGGATATTGATGAGCAACATAAGACTAAGAAGTTTCTTATCATAGAAGGGTTTCTCCGTGAATTCATACTACTTGCACCAATTCAATCCTTTCTCTCTCGAGGAATTCTTTCTGCTCTCCGTTGTATGCCCAAAGCATCGGATGCCCCAAGCCTCTGACGGAGTTGCTGCATTAGAAAATTCCATCGGAGAGTTTGTATTGAAAAAGTGCTTGGATCCTGCTATGCCTATGAGCTTTGTTAAGACTTGCTTTTGTGATGTTGTGATGGAAATGTATTCTTCTTGTTGTGCTCTTTTGTTTAGCATTCCATACCTATTTCCTTTTCATGTTCACAACACAAATTTTAAACTCTAAGTCATCCGTTATTGCAATACTTTGCATTATTATAATGATTTCCTGGTACTTTTGGTGGGTTGGTTTTTCAATTGTAGCCTTGAATCATTACTTGTTAGGCCGATCTTGACCAGTTTTGTCGAATCTCTTTGATTTTGACCAAGGCAATTTTTGAGGTTTTAAGGAATGGCTACCTTTATGCTCATTGCAGTATTAGGGTTATCAACTTTGCCTTTGTCATTTCAAAGTTTCGCTTTGTTGGTCAAGTTGGTCCCCAACAAAAATAAAGTGGGACACACAATGCCACACCTAATTTTTAAACCTGTGACAAATTTTTGTATGGGGGCATTTCTTGATCGTATGTTTTTTTATTATTGAATTTTTGACATGATCACGATTAAAAGCTTCCAGTTTGGTCAACCCTACTCATGCCTTTTATAGAGATGAACTTTGTTTTTGTGCCCCTAATTGAGAGGTCATATATTTTATATGTTCAATCATATTTCTCGCTAGCCTGGTGATCCAGGCCCTTCGGAGATTAGATTTGAACATATGCCCCTGGAGAGGTCTTGTTTTTTGCTCCTCTGAAGATGTATTTGTAAACCCTTTTTCGTTGTGACTGAATGACTCAGCCATTTGTAGAATTTGTAGGGCACCTCCGAAAAGGTCTTTGGGTTCGTCATTAACCGAATTTGGATGACCCGGCTTATGATCAAACACCCCCAAAGAGGTTTTTGAATCCTCCACTAACTAGATTTGGAAGACCCAGCATATGGTCAGACACCTTGAAGAGGTTTTTGAATCCGCCGCTAACTGGATTTGGAAGATCCAACATATGGTAAGACACCCACGAAGAGGTTTTTGAATTCGCCACTAATTGGATTTGGAAGACCTAGCATATGGTCAGACATCCCCGAAGAGGTTTTTGAATCCGCCACTAACTGGATATGGAAGACCCAGCATATGGTCAGACACCCCTGAAGAGGTTTTTGAATCCGCCACTAACTGGATTTGGAAGACCCAGCATATGGTCAGACACCCCCGAAGAGGTTTTTTACATCCGTTGTTCGTTGAGTCTGAATAATTCATATGCTTGTTGAACTTGTCGGATGCCCCCGAAGGGAAGTTTCACATCCTTTGTTCGTTGAGTCTGAATAATTCAGACGCTTGTCAAACTTTTCGTTGCAAAGTTCCATGGGGCAGACGCTAACTCTTTTACCGGACGCTTGATTTAACAAGCAGTTTCAGTTATAGAATCAAGGCCTTAAACCTCTGCTTTCTGGGAGATGCCCCTTCGGTGAAACTTACAACCCCTTTTGAGGTATGTTCAGGGATTCCGATAAGCTTCAGTGTGGGTGGCTTCTTGGATTTTTGCATAGTTTCACGAGGTGGACGCGAGTTCATTTACTAAATGCTTGGTTTTACAAGTCATTTTCGCAAATGATCTGGGGCCTGAGCCCTTTTGTTATAATAGGTGTCGTTTTGGTAAAACTTCAATGCTTCACATCTTCGTATTAGCTGTGAATGATGTTTGTGGCACTTGGCGCTTTAGGTGTCCTCATCAAGATGCGTTATAATAGCCACCGGGTCTTGTTAGTTTATAAGTGCAGCAATTTTATTGTTCAGGGCCTTCTTAATCCTTTCTGTGAGTAGGTTTTTGGTAGACGCGAATCCTCACTCTTTTCATCTCCTTCTTCTTTTTGACTTTCCTTAATTATCTTACGGACCTTTTCTGACAAGCGTCCCTTGTCATTATACTGGTCCGCGGGGCAGACACTATTCCTTTGCCGGATGTTCATCAAGGCAAACGGTCGTGGTTTGGGTTCGAGAGCCCTGTTCCTCCCTTTTGGGGAAGTGCCCCTTTGGGTGGAACCGTGTATTTGTTAAGGGGTTGCTTTCTCGGAATGGTTGAGACTATGTGGCTTTACTTCTTAGTAATGAGGATTGTTAGGATCATTAACCTTTTGGCATGACTGGTCTCTATTCGAACTTAAAGAAGAACATCTTGCATTTTCTGTATGAGTAGTCTAAGTAGTTTTGGCAGGCCTGGTAATGACTTTCGTTGTTGCACCTTGAAAAGCAAACAAAGCTTTTAGCCTAGTCATCATGGTGTTATTAACAATCTCTGTTTTAGGCTGGCAACAGCTTCACTAAGTTCATTTTTGGTGACTCCGGCCCCTCCAACCGAATTCTTTCCCGCTATTAAGTGATTGGAAAGTGGAGTTTCTTGATTGGCAACTTCGTACGCCCCAAAGGGGTGCATTGCATTTTCGCACTTAGGCTGAATAATGTTCGTAGCACTCAACTCTTGTAGCATCTCCGTTAGGACCTATGATAGAGGTTATCTGGTCTTGCCAGTTTGTGAAGGGGTGAGCATTTTGTGGGTAATATTTTTAGTAACTAAAAGAGGAGAATTTTCCATAATGTTGAGCAACGGCTTCGTGCCATTCCATGTTGTAGTTTTGACATTCAGGTCTGATAAATTGACTTGTAGGATTCGACCCTGGGGTGCTGGAAGGTGATTTGTTGCATGTGGCTTTTTAACATACTGCTATAACTTGTTCTCTTTGATCAATTCTTCGATTGTGGTCTTATGATGCCTACACTCATCAGTGTCATGACCAGGCTGGTCGTGGTAAAGACAGAGCCTCTTAGATTCCGAAGCTTTATTCGAAAGTCTCAGCGATGGTGATGGATTCAGAAAAGTTCTACATTTCTGGTAGCAAGAAAGATGTTCTTCGGGGTATCGTTTAGCAAGGTTAACTCTTCAGACTTGAAAAGGCAAAATTTCTTATTACTTCTCTTTTCCTTTCCATTGCTTTCACACTCCTTTTTTGTCCTTCAACATTTTCCTTGCTTCTGTCTTGATAGGTAGAGGGGAATGGACACTTGCCTTTTAGTCAATCCTTTATCGTGATACTCATAATCCTTTTTGCGAGAGTCAGACATAAAGGAACGTGAACTTTCTGGCATATGAACGTCTACTCTACAGCTTATGGTATTGGTAACAGCAACCATGAGGCCCTATATTTGTTCCAATATCATGTCGTTTGAGGTGTCAATCTTTTGGTTCAGATCGGCTATAGCAGCACTTATTTCCGAGTTACAACATCTCTTGGGATTTGGCCTCCCATTGGACTATTGCTTTGGTAAGTGGTAGAAACATCCTCTGTATCTTTTTCGAAAACTTTCGGTGCTTTACCATGCTTTTGTGGGTCGATATTAAGAGGTTCTCTATTCAATTTAGCAATTGGAGGCATCCTTAGCTTTTCGGTCAAGGCCTCTTTCGAAGTTGCTATTCATTGATTCAAGTTGTTCATAACAATATTCAACTCATCTTGAGGTATGCCCATTCCTACTTCTACAAATTGGCCATCGCTTGGGTGATTGGCTCGTGGAATGGTGATGGCTTCAAGATCATTATTTCTTGAACTTTCAGCAAACTTCTCGTCGTACCTTTTAGATAGAGGCATAACTTCGATATTCTTCACAAATCACTTAGCCTTGAAAAATGGATGACATCGAACCACTTTTGAGTTTGGGAGGAATCTCGTTGATTGGTACGAATCTAGAATTAGAGAGACTTATCATAGGAGACGGACTTCGGATGTCAAAGCTTTCACAAGGCGATTGAACTTAGAGAAAGAACGGGCCCCACGGTGGGTGCCAAATGTTTGAATAAAAAATAACTTAAGCACCAATGATGTGAAATCACACTTCACCAATTACAGTTAGAAATTAAAAGGGGCCACAAACGCAAAATAAATAAAGAAAAATAAGTAAGAGACACGGGATTTTTATAGTGGTTCGATTCAATATGAATCTACATCCACTTTTAAATCATTCTTCTTCATTTTTGAGAGAATTACAAATTTTATCATCATATATCGCATTAATTACACTTGACCACTTTTGTATAATTCACTAGTTTTGGCTCTCTTTAAACTTTAGATCACACTTAGATTCGAGCAGGAACGGATTGGATAGTGTAATTATACACTTTTCCTTGATTCCATCATGAAAATGATTTTAGATCTATGCAATGAGGAGGAGCTATGGCGATTGGAGATCACTTGGAGTAGATCGGAGCGTGAATTGATAGTGCTTGGAGAAGGTAAGATCCATCTCATGTTGGAGAAAGGGGGAGAGAAGTTTGGCGGCCATTAATGAAGCTTTTAGAAGCTTTAGAGTGGTATAGGAATGGTTTAGACAGCCCTTCGGGGTAGTGGAATCGGTCCCTTGAATTGTGAAGCAAGGGGCTATTTATAGGAGAAGTTTGAAGGTAGTGGCAGTTTCGTAATTATAGGGTGCAAAGTTTGGATCGGGCGTTAAGTTGGATCGGACGTAAGATTGGATCGGGTAGGCTTGGATCGGGCATAAATTATTTACAGTCCTGTCACTGCTTCTTGAATATGACCGATCCAGTTTTAATTGTAATGCACCGATTCAATTGCACTGATCCATTTTCTCTTTTATGCTTCCGCCTCTTTACCCCAATGTCCCGATCCATTTTTACACGTGTCCCTCTCACTAGACGATCCACTTATCTTCAATGTAGTGTCCGTTTTTAATGCACACGTGATCCAACTTCAAGCTTTTCCATGTCATAAATGCTCCAGGATTTTTCGTGCGTTCAATACATGCACCATATATATTAAAGTATTGTATTATATGCACGAAGTTGTGAGAGTTGATGCATCCATTCTAGCTCATGTATGTTCTTAGATGACTTTTGCTTCATGCACATGTTTTATGAGTTATCTTCCAAGGTCCACATGTACACTTTGCTTTTTCACAGTTTATATAAGGAACAATGTCTACAACTATGCCATCACCATTTTCCAGAACCGCTATGTATAATTTAAATAACGGTCCATTTGAGACTGAACCGGTGTTCCACTGAGAGGGACCGACCCGATTCGTTTGCCTCCAAACCCAGGCCGATCCGTTTTTTGATGCAATAGACCGGACCGCTCCTTTGTGATCGGTCCATTGCTTTTGCACTGACTGACTGATCCGATCCATTGACACTGACCAATCCAATGCTTTAGCAGGGTTAACAGTTGTTGTGTGAGTAAGTTCCTCTCTTTTAGGGATTGTGAATATGTTTTTCATGCTTTTATGGCCAGTTGTTTCCTTTTATTTTGTGTGAATTCTATCTTACTATTCGAGATTTTATACACTTTCCATTGACTGTATAAGTGCATTATAACTCATCGCTACACTTAGACTTTGAGTTAATCATTCAAAACTTCATGTTAAAGATCTCCTTTAGGTCATGAAATCGGGTCGCATAAAGTTCAATGTTGTTAATTCCACTCTTGTTACCTCCTTTTGGTCATCAATCTAAAGTCATATGGAATTCATAGTTACGAGCACAACTCTTTGGTCTTCCTTTCGGTGTCGGTCCTAAGTTGTGAGGAGCTCAGAGTTAGGCATCGTATTCAACTCATTATAAACACCCATCATTGAATTGGGGTTTCACTGTCTAATGTCATTGTTCATCCCTTTTATACTCAGATCCATTCTCTAAGAATCGGAGTTGGCCAAGTGAACGGTCGATATCACATTCACTTGGGTTGAAGTGGTTACCCCATGCCCGAAGACTGAGGAATTGTGGTCGAACACTCAAGTCGCGAGCATCGTGATTTTTTGTAATCATTCTTGTCATTTTATAAAGCTCAAGTTAATTTATGGGTAGCTGGATCACACCCATGTTGTCGTATCATTGTATTGCACTCGTGCATGCAAGTTGATCATATCATTACTAACATACAACGCATAATGGAAGAACACCAAGAACATGATGTACCAAGAGTCTTTATTAAAAAGTAACAAAATGAGGGAAACATACTACAAACTCTATATAACAAAACTTGGAAACAAATTACAAATTGAAAAGGGAAACACAAATGTACTAAATAAAGGCTAGATAACGTAGTAACAAAGATATTCACTATTCCATGACTTTGGTAGCTCGGCGCCATCAACGGTCATCAGCTCAAAGGTTCCATCAACGGTCATCAACGGCCATCAACGGTCATCAACGGTCATCAGCTCAAAGGTCCAAGAAAATTTGGTGTAAGAAAAATCCTCTTGAAGGCGAGTTTTTGAATATCAAAGTGCTTTGGACAGACTTTAGTGTTGAAGTATAGGGAAACCCATTGCCAATGTGTGGAGGTTTTGAGTTCTACTTCCTCTCGTTTCTCATCTATCATGTCAAGAGATTCCTAAAGAAGATCACTATTTTTTCCTGGATATGATATGTAACTCGATTGGGCTTACTTCTATTTTAGTGGGTGACAGCTTTAGAGCCATAGGAGAGCGTGAAGGGAATATGGTCAGTCGTTGACTTATGGATAGTTCGGTATTCCCAAAGAGCTAATGGAAGTTCATCTACCTACTCGCCTCCAATTTTTTCCAAACACTTCTTGAGTCAACTTGTCCATTTGCTTGTGGATGACCAACAACTGAAAATTATTTCGCGAAATAATGAAGTTGGAAAAATTCCTTGAACTAAAAGCTATCGAATTGAGTCACGTTATTAGATGATAGTTTTTGAAACTGCCCAAAGCGACGGATGATGTTACAAATAGTGAGATTAATTACTGTCCTGCTTATGATCAGAGGCTCAACTTCAACCCATTTAGTGAAGTAATCAAGTGCAATAATAGCATATCGAGCATCGCCTTAGACATAGGGAAGGTTCCAAAAATTTCAAATGGTTATGGACTGACCAGTTGAGTAAGTCTAGCAGGTGAGGCTCATGGAATCTTGAAGAATCTCTGGCATTTGTTACATTTTCAAGTGTAGTCGGTCGAGTCCCACTTAACAGTTAGCAAAATATAACCGTAGTGGAGTACTTTCTTTGCCATGGTTTACCTCGGTGTGGTCACTGCACTCGACTTCATGTACATAATGTAACACTTGTTAGACTTTATTGTGGGCTACACACAAGAATAGTGGAATGGAGAAACCTCTTCGATATAGTAGTCCTTGGATGATATAGCATGACGATTTGACAAGAAGTGAATGTTTTTCATTTTGGTTTTCAAGATGGATTCCTAATTGCAATTAATTCATAATTGGAGTCATCCATGACTCCAGCTTGGGTTCTGGCTCCATTGTTAATATCTAATCAATCTACATCTGATTGGTACTCAGAAATACAAGTACTTCAACTGGGATAATTCCTATAAGTTGTGTGCCCCCAGAACCAGTAAGCTTTATTAATGAATCTCCTTTTTCGTTCTAATCCATAGGAATGTGAGTGATAGTATAGTGCTCAAAACCACTAAGTAGCTATTGAACCCGAGAAAAATAAGGAGTTGGACGCACTCATTTAGCTTGAAACTCCCCTCGCATTTGACAAAAATGAGTCAAGAATCCAAGTAAATCTGAATATATTTAATGTATAACTCTTTGCAATTTTAAGTCCATCAATCAAGGGTTTATATTCTACATCATTATAGGTTGTGGGGAAGGCAAGTTTCAAGGCATAATTGATCGAGTATTCCGCAGAAGTAACAAGTATAACTCTGGTGCCAAAACACTAACTGTTAGAAGATTTATCCACATACATATATTTTTTTGAATGTTGGGGAATTCACTGCTTTTCGGTAGCTCATCGTTAGTAGTGAATTCAAGAATGAAGTTTTCCAATGCTTGTTATTGGATAGCTCTCTGTGGGAGAATTGGAGGTCAAACTGGATAAGCTCAATGTTCCATTTAGAAAGTCTCCCAAAAGCCTTAGTTTATTGAAAGACCTATCATAACAGCTAGTCAGTGTAGAATTTGATTGGACAAACTAGAAATAAGGGTGGAGCTTCCAGGAAGAGATCAACAGATAGTATAAGAGATTTAAAAGTTTAGGAGTATTTTTAGCTCTTGGTGACCTCTTGCTAATGTAATATATAGGCCTCTGGATAGGATTCTCTTCGGGCACAAGCGCAAAATTGATAGCATGCACAAAAACAACTAGATAGACGAATAGACCCTCGTGATCCACGGGCTTTGATAAGATGGGAGGTCTTTCCAATAGATACATCAAACTTCGAAATGAGGTAACACATTCTGGTTTTCAATAAAAGTTATGTTTCCCCTCTTTTATCAAGTAAAAGAAGGGGATGCATTTATCAGTTTCTTTGGAAATAATCAACTAAGGGTAGAAAACTTGATGTTTAAACATTAAACATTGTTAATGTTTTCTAGAACTCTACCGATGCAATGCAAAATGTGCATTTCAAGGGATTGTGTTTCATGTTATATTTGTAGAGAACACTGAACATCTTCACCAGGTCATCGATGTGGTCATTCAACTATCGTTACTTTATCGACATGCAGTCCACATAAACCTCCATGGATCTCCCGATTTTCTCTTTAAACATGTGATTGGCAAGTCGTTGATAGGTAGCCTCAGAATTTTTCAATCCTAAAGGCATGACCACGTATAAATACAGCCTTAAGTCAGTTATACAACTTATATGTTCTTAGTTAGGGACGTCTATAGGGATTAATTATAGCTTGAATATGCGTTGATGAATGATTATAGATGATGGTTGGGAGTTGAGTTGATGAGCTAATTACACTTCGAAAGAAGGAAGCTTTCCTTTGGGTATGCTTTATTCAAGTCAGAATAAACGATGCATGTTCGCCATTTACTATTTGATTTCTTTACAAGTACAATATTGGAGATCCATTCTGAATACATCGCGGATAAAGCCATCATCAAGTAGCTTATCCACCTCCGTTTTAAGTGTCGCTGATCTCTCCACCCCAAGATTTGGCGTTTCTGTTTCATCGAAAGGAATTTCAGATCGATATCAAAGAATTGGATTGCAATTCTTGGTGAAATGTGGCACATATTAAAATTGTTCCAAGCGAAGACATCAAGTTTGGACCTTAAAAAATTTGACAGTTCTGTTTGCATAGAAAGATTGAGTTGTGATCCAATCTTCAAAACCAAAGTTAGGCCATTATGACTGGCTGGAACATCAATGGTTGGGTCAACTAGAATTTTTATTTCATATTTTTGTTATTTTTCTCTCCCGAGGGTCGATTTCTTAGTAAAGAAGACTATGATATTCGAGCCAGACCTTGGAAATTGGTTGTTAGGCACTAAGGTTCTTAGTGCAGAGTGAAGTCTCCACACCCTTCCTTATTTCACGGTGTGTGGCATCTCTCTACTCCATAAAATAACGTTCTCTCCCTATTATCTGGTCTCCATGGAGGACTTCGACTCCGTTATCAGTAGGAAATTCCAACGAAAGGCATAGTAGCACCATGCAGATTCAGAATTCGGATAGAGCAAGTATCCCAAAAAAGGCATTATTGGGGGAGCAAATATCGAGGGAGAGGATTCTGAATCTACATCTTTCTCCTTCGTCAAGTTGCAATGCTACATTTACAATTTATACTAGCTCATTAGTTGTTCCGTTAAAAATATGGATCTTGGTTGTACATGGCTTTACGTCTTTTTCCTAAAGTTTCATTTGATCATAAGCTTTTTGAATTAATGAAACTCCCTGGGTTCTTGAGGACATTTCGAAAGTAAGTAGAACCAATATAGGTCAAGATGATGAAAGGACCAATGGTTGGAGCTTTAACCCTTATAGACTCCCTTTCAAGAAGCACAATATCATCATTAATCAGATCTTTTAGAATTTAGCTGGAAGACCCTCGTCTGTAGTAAAGCACTCTTCATATTTAGCTTGATTAATGGAGTTTACATACTCTTCCATACGTCTATGGATTTTATCAGCAAGGTGAGGTCCACTGCCGATGGTTTTAATGAAATACCTTGGTGAGTTGTCTAGAACTAGACGGGTCTGGTGTCGGTTGAGGTTGAGCGGGTGTCGAAGGACGCGGTGCTCCATTTTTCGGAGCTTAAGGTTGAATATATTGTTGATCAACTGTTTTAGTTGATAGCAAAAACCAAAGATTATATTTTACCGCAAGAGCACGACGTCTGTTGTAATAATTATGCGAGTACGTGTTGAATCCACAAGGAGTTTTTGATTGCTAATGCTTATTTAAACTCTAGGCATGTTAAATGAATTTTGATTAATATTATTATCATGTTTAAATAAGAAGCTGGATGAAAATAACAAATGATTTTGTAGAGTAAGAGTAAGAATTATGAGAACTAGATATGAGATCTAGTAATCTCTTGGCAAACCAGTAGTTCTCTAGAAAATAAAAGGAGAAAAATAGAAAATTAAGTGCATGCAAGAACAGAAAAGAGGACACAAACTGAAAAGAGTAAAGAATAATTTAACTAATTTTATTTACAAAATAAGAAATTGAGAGATTAAAAAAATAAAAACTTAATCCTAAAAAGAAAAGAAAGAATTCAATTTCCAAGATACTCTAAACTAATACTGGATAAGGGTATTTATAGTATTCCTTAGATCTAGATCAAAAAAGAGGATTTCTCTAGGAACTTTGACTTGGTCTTCCTTTATATTCTCCTTCTTTATTATTCTATAAATCTCATTTCTTATATTTCTAAGAACTTCTTGATCCATCACGTTCTAGAAATTTTGACTTGATCTTTGTGTAGTTGCTTCTTGATCTAGTATGTTCTATATTCTCCTAAAAGCTTCTTTCTTGAAAATTATAAACTTGCAACAAACAAGACAAAAAAAACAAGTAGTACTGCTTTAAGAGTAATATAATATATAACTAAACAGTGAAAAATTTAAACAATTTGATGTTCATCAAATACCTCCACACTTGAACTTTTATTCATCCGTGTATATGAATGTTCGTTTATGAATGTACGAAAACAACCATCCTTCCCAAATACTAGAATTAGGCTACATCTCCGTAGCCTAAATCACTTGTTAGAACCATACATTGATCGTGGAGATCCATGACCTCGTTAATTTTATTTTCCTTAAATTGTAAAAATGGTTTTAGTTGTTGTCTATTTACCTTGAAATGTTCACCGATTTTCGAATTTTCGATTTCAATTGCACCGTAAGGATATATAGTCTTAATAGTATATGGCCCAGCCCAATGTGTTTTAAGTTTTACCAGAAATAAATGAAGCCTTGAATTATATAAGAGAACTTTTTGACCAGTTTCAAAATAATTTCGAAGAATGTTTTAAATCATGATATAATTTTGTTCTCCCTTTGTAAATTTTTGCATTTTCATAGGCCTCATTTCGAAGTTCCTCTAGTTCTGATAATTATAATTTTCTATGTGACCCTACTTCTTTGACGTCAAAATTTAGGTATTTGATTTCTCATAATGCACGATGTTCTAATTCATTTGGTAGATGACAAGCCTTACCATAGACAAGATGATATGGCAACATTCCTAGATTCGTTTTGTACACAGTGTAAAAGGCCCATAATGCATCTATTAATTTTGGTGACCAATCTTTTCTATTAGTATTAACAGTCTTTTCAAGAATTTACTTTAATTGTCGATTTGAAATTTCTTCTTGCCACTTGTTTAAGGATGACATGGAGTGGTTGCCTTATGGGTAACTGAATGTTTCATAAGTAATGACAAGAAAGTCCAATTGCAAAATGAGTACCATTATCACTAATTATGGACCTTGGAATACCAAACCGAGAAAATATATTTACTTTAAGGAATCTGTCAACTACTTAATTGTCACTAGTTTTGTTAGGGATTGCCTCAATCCACTTGGAAACATAATCAACTGCAACTAAAATGTACAAATTAACATATGATTTAAGAAATGAACGCATGAAGTCAATACCCTAAACATTAAGTATTTTTACGATCAAAATCAGAAGGCATTTCATTTCTTTTAGTAATTCGTACAGTTTGTTAGCTCTTTGGGCATTTATTGCAAAACTTGTATGTATCACGAAATAAAGTTGGCCAATAGAAACTGCATTGTAATATTTTAGCAGTTGTTTTGCTTACCCCAAAGTGTCCACCACAAGCATGACTACATGAAAAGGATAAAACACTATAAAACTCATTATCACATACACAACGACAAATCATTTGATTAGGGTAATATTTGAAAAGATAAGGGTCATCCCAAAAAGAATCCTTAACTATAGAGAAAATTTTCCGCTTATCATGTGTTAACTAATGTGAAGGTACTTCATTAGTCACTAAGTAATTTACTATTATATCGGCATACCAATGTGAATTAGTTATAGATAATACATGCTCATTGGTAAAGCATACTTTGATTGGAATATCATTTATTTTATCGTACACAATTCAAGAGAGGTGATCAGCCGCTACGTTCTCGGTACCTATGTTATCACATATTTCCAAATCGAATTCTAAGAGGAGGAGTACCCAACAAATTAAGCGGAACTTAGCATCCTTCTTTGATAATAAATACTTTAAGGCCATATGATCAGTAAAAATTATAACCTTCGAGCATATGGGATATGATCTAAATTTTTTCAAAAGCAAAGATGATAGCTAAAATCTCTTTTTCAGTGGTTGAATGTTTAAGTTGCGTGTCATTAAGAGTCGTACTTGCATAATAAATTACTTGATGTGGATTATTAATTTTGTGACCTAAAATAACACCGATGTAAAAATCCAAAACGTCGCATATTATCTCAAATGGTTGTGTCCAATAGGGTGGTTGAATTATTGGAGTTGATGTCAAAATAGACTTTAATTTATTGAAAGTAATTTTACATTCCTTACTGAATTCAAATTTAGTATCTTTGGTAATTAGATTCGAAAGAGGCTTTGCCATTTTTGAGAAATCTTTTATAAATCTCTTTTAAAATCTTGCATGTCCTAAGTACGAGCGAACTTCCTTGACATATTTGGTTTGAAGGAGATTATTGATTAAGTCAACTTTTTATTTATCAACTTCTAAATCATCCTTTGATAATATATGACCTAGCATAATGCCTCGTTTTACCATGAAATGGCATTTTTTCTAATTTAAAACAAGCGGTTTCTCTTTACACCTTTTAATAAAACATTCCAAATGAAGGAGACGTTGATCAAAGGAGGATCCGTAGATAGAAAAATATTCCATGAAAATTTCCAAGAAATCTTCCATCATATCAAATAATATGCTCATCATGCACCTTTGAAATGTAGCGGGTGCACTACATAGTCCGAAGGGCATTCGACAATAAGCAAAAGTTCCAAAAGGACACATGAATGTGGTTTTTTGTTGATCTTTTAAAACAATAGGAGTCTGATTATGTCCTTAATATCCATCAATAAAGCAATAATTACCAAGTCCTGCTAAACGTTCGAGCATTTGATCTATGAATGGTAAGGGAAAGTGGTCCTTCCTACTTGCTGCGTTTAATTTCCTATAATCGATGCATACATGCCATTTGGTGTTTACTTTGGTTGGTACTAGTTCATTGTTTTCATTTCTTATTACAATGACTCCTAATTTCTTTGGTACTGCTTGAATTGTACCTACCCAAATGCTATCAAAAATTGGATAAATTATGTTGTTGTCCAAGCATTTGATTATTTCTTCTTTTATGACTTCTCTCGTGTTGGGATTTGGGATTCAATCGCCTTTGTGCTTCGCGTAAGGGTTTAGCCTCATCAATCAAATGTATATAATGGTCACAAATGGATGGACAAATCCCTCTGATTTCAGAAATTGACTAACCTATTGTTTCCTTATTTTCCTCTAAAACTTTTAAAACCATTTTCTTCTTGGTTTCAGTTAAGTCTGAGGCTATAATTACTGGGAAAGTTTGTTACACCTAGATAAGCATACTTAAGATTTTCAGGAAGAGGTTTAAGATCTATTTTTGGTTTATCACAAGTGGTTAACACTATGAAAATATTTTCATCAATTGTTGAAGAATGTGAGTCAAGCATTTTATTCAAATTAGATATATATTCATATTCATCAATGTCCAAATTAAAATGCTTGGTACACATGTTCATAGGACTTGATGAATCGCTGAGAATTTCTTCCACGATTGTCTCAGTAGCATCAATTTCATGTATCTCAAAATCTCAGGGTTGTTTGTTAAGATTGAAGATATTTTATTTCAAAAGTTAGGTCTATAAACGAAAGTTTAGGATTTCAGTTTCCACAGTTTATAATAGCATTTGAGGTTGCCAAGAAGGGATATCCTAAAATAACAAATATTTGAGCTTGAGGATTAGGGACATAAGCAATTTCAAGCACTAGAAAATCAACAGGAAAGCAAAATTTCTTTGCTTGAATCAGTACATCCTCAATTAGACCTATGGGTTTCTTAGTGGATCGATCAGCTAGTTGAATTATAATTATTATGGGTTTTAATTCTCCTATTCCCAACTAGCAATACATGTGATAAAGAAGCAAGATAACGCTTTCACTAAGATTAAGTAATGTGTGATTACTGAATGTATTTTCAATTTTACAGCCAATTGTTGGACAATCGGGATCCTCAAACTTGATAGGCATATGATTTGAAATAATGAACTAGTGTTTGTAGTCAAAAAGGTTATTTTTGGCACATTGGTTGCTAGCTTTCGAGTACAAAGTTCCTTAAGACATTTTGCATATTGTGGGATTTGTTCAGTAGTATCTAAAAGCAGAATGTTAAGATGAACTTGTCTATGGATATCTAAAATTGTATCAAATTGAGTGGATTTTTTCTTATTCTTAAGCCTACTAGGAAAAGGAACAATTGGCTTATAGGCCCTTTCATCATATTACTCACTAATTTGAGTTGAGTCATTTTAAGGGTTGCTTGTAGAAGATGGAAGAGTGCCAGTATTACAACCATTTGATAATTATTTGGATCACAAAGAGTTGTTGTTTAAAGATGTTATACTACTGAAAGCGTTAGACTTGTCGATATGATTATCAATTTTCTTACCCGATCTTAAGGTGGTGACCGAGTCTACTGAATTTATGTTATCATCCTTACAAGAGTTCGCTCTATTCTATAAGAATTTTAATATTTAGGGTTTTCATCTTTTTGACTTGGTAATTTACCCTCTCTTTATTTAGTAAAAAAATATTATCATACTAATAAGTTGATCACGTTCCTTGCGCATTTCTTTAATTTCTTTCTCGAGATGAATGTAGTCTTGTGATCGTTGAGAAGGTTGAGATGTGTATCTAAGATGTGGAGGCTTGTAAGTCTGACTAGAAGGATTCTTATTTTGAGGAACAAATTGTTGATTAGACATTTGAGAAGTTTGAGTATTTTGGTTTATGGGATAAAAATGTGAAAGGTTTGCGAAATTATTTGGATGTGAGCACCATAAATTTGGATTCTTCCGCCAGTTATAATTATAGGAAGAAATAGTTGGAGTAAGGGCATTCACCTATTCTTGAGGATAATGAAGTACCTTTCTTTATCTTAAGAGTCCTAAGTAGGAAAGAATGAAGGTTATATTGCGTGCACTCCTTGTGAATTCATACGAGTTGGGCCACAAATAGATTTCCATTATCAATCTTTATCAGCATATTCCTCAAAGAACACCCAAGCTTCTTCACTTTATTTACCCATAAATTCTCCAGACACATAGTTTCGAGTTGAGTTCAAGTTGGATTATTAAGTCCTTCGTATAATATTTGACATAATATTTGTATTGGAATTCTGTGATGACCGCCCACAACCCCTGCACTATACAAGAAGAATTATGCATTGAAATGTGTGCCAGGAAGCTGTGTACGATCATCATAGGTAAAAAACAACATCAGAACCTGTCGTAAACTCACAACTCAAGGATAAAATATAATAGAACATGTACAAAAGGTAGTGATAGTGAAGCTGAAAACACAAACTTCCATAAAAACTAGAAAGTAATATCCATTCACGTGGATAACATTAGTAGTGTTTATACAATTTGCCTCACTATAGCACTCAGAGAAAATAGCAAACAGCAGAAATCCAAATACTATATAGTAGTAAAACTGATACATAAGCCTCCGGCTCGTCATCGATCAGCATCATCGTTCTCACTAAGGCATCACCTGTCACCTGCTACTTAGTCTGCCATCCAATAATTAGATGAATAGGCCAAGGTAATAAGAGGGAAACATAAACCCTTGAGTCAGACAACAATCTTAATGAGTGATAAAACAGCTAACAAACTTCATCAATAAAGTATATGAGAATGGATAAACAAATGAATTAATCTACCCATCTCCAGAGAAGAACTTACACCTGCCTTCTCCACACCAGACAATGATAGCCTTTACGATCCATAAATCCAAAGGGACAAAAATTCAGCCACGGAAATTAAAACAACCATTCATACACGGAAAAACTAACTCATACAACGTCTAGTTATATCTCACGAAAACCACCTTAATCGAACTTGGCATCCCATAAGCACAATCCCCAAAGGCTGAAACAAATATCAGACAAGCACCCCAGGAACACCTCATTCGAAGTCAGATAATCTTCGTGAGATGGTACAACCAAAGCAACCAAGCATTCAAATGTCCATGACTGACTCTGGCTATCACTGCCAACTTTGCTTTGTAATCATTGTTAATCGTATGACTGGCTAAATAATTTTCCATCAACTGTCAAGGAACATACACGACGCCCTGGTTCTAGCAAAATCTCACATGCTATACCCAACACGTGTCTAGACCATACACGATGCCTGGGGCACTCGACCTACAACCGATCTTCAGTTGTACCCTTGCTTCGAGCCCGCTAGAACCTACGGTAACGATAATTTCTTGGCCTTCGCATCTCAAGTCGTTATCAATTACGACTATTAGTAAGCTCAGAACACTTTAAAGCCACCACTTCACATGAAGTCAATACATCCTTGAGTCGTTTCCACATTCGTCACATCCGACGAACAAATAACCTCACTTCGTCATTCCCCATCGAACTCACTTCGAAGTTATCTCCACTTTCGAACCAAAGAAAAATATAAATCACAAGGTCCGAAACATTCCATATCATCACATCAATTTGCTATTGAAAACCGATCATAGCACTCATTCCATTCACCACATCATTTAGAAGCGTTGCTAAACTCATATATACACATCGACCGATTAATCCATGGTAGCACGACCGACCCAGTTACTTCACATAGGACCGACCGACCCTAGTCACACTTGCACGACCGACCCTCCTTCCTTCGCTCGACTGACCCGCTCTAGACCCAAACCGTTCTGGAACGCACGGCCGACCCGGTCACGCTTGCGCGGCCGACCTGGTCACACTTGCGCGACAGACCTGGTCAACCTTGCACGACCGACCCTCCCTCCTTGGCTTGACCGACCATCTCCTATACTTCCACTTGTACCGCATTTGTACTACACGTGTACTTCACGCTCAACCCGTGGCATGTACGCTCAATCCAAAACCTGCACAGACCCCGTTCACCTCCAAATTCGACCAAAACTTCACGAAATGATAGATTCGACGTAACCAACTTGTCAAAATCATCAAATATGACCACAAACATGATATGAATTTACTAACAACATGAAAACGACGATTTCCACCAAAATTATGCAAATCACTCCAAAATCAAGATGAATGATCATATGGACAAAATTATATATTTAACTTGCATAAACATATGAAATAGTATAGGAATTACCGGTTTAAACTTGCTAAAATAGATCCTAGGGTGATTCATATGAATATGGTCTTACCAAGGTATAGATCTATGGGAAAATGCTCGAATTTGGTGAAAAACATGATCAAACATTCATATACTTGATTGCAACCATGTGAGAGATGCAAATCACTCAACAATTCTCGAAAACAAAGAAAAAATGGTGTAATATGAATCCAGACAGCAAGGAATTAAATCCAAACTCCTTGATTTGATGAATTCGCCCTTGAAACAATGTAGATATAGCCTCCAATGGTGTAGATCTTTGATTTCTTAAGCTTAGATCTCGATTTTAATGGTGGAAAGGTGTTAGAGGAAGGAGGAACCTAGGCCCTCAAATGAGAGAATGGAGGAAGTAAACCATTCTCCATACCCTCACCTCCTATTTATAACATTCCACCAACCCACTAATGGGCCTCTCCAAATCAGCCATTAAGGCCTTAAAACTAAGCATCCAACTGCTTAATCTTAAAACAGTGATTCCTTCCTAACTGTTGAGCCAATCTTTAATGTAACCACTACGGAAAGGCAATCAACATTTCCTTCCCAATGGCACATGTCTTACTCTCTGATTCGACCTGAGTCAAAAGTTATGTCCTGTACAAGATTAACAGGGGCAAAATGGTCACATACAAGTTTGGTAAATATTATGACATGTCTCACATCCCCATAAGCAACATATCAAAATATGAGAATGATCCAATCCTCAGGGAATAAAATAAAAATATTTTACGATCTTCCAATACATAAAATGCGGGCTGTTACATTCTCCCCCTTAGGAATTTAGCCCCCGAAATTCCAAGAAAACATAATAATTCTGCATGCCTATCATCCATGAGAAGCCAGTTCTTTCGTCCAAACTAGCAACCATCAAGCCATGCATCCATAGCCTTATCCTAGCATGTGGAATTCTACAAACCAACAACAAGATACAATGATATAATGATGATACGATATCAAAGGGTCCTACCTACGAAGATTTCTGGATGAGTCGCCCTCATGCTCTAATCCATCTCCCACGTACAATCATCGCCATCTTCACTCCATTATACCTTACCTAGCTTAACCGTCTTCCTCCTAAGTTGTTTCGTGTCATTTCCCACAACATGAAGCATCTTATGAGGTTTTGCAACTGCGATCTCTACTTCTAGATCTTCTACAGCTTTGGAGATACCACCATAGCCGAAACATGCACGAACTTATGTAGAAATGACACATGGAACACATTATGCACACTCGACATCTTCTCCGGTAACTCCAATCTGTATGAGAGCTTTCCAATTCACTCGACAATTGGTAACAGTCCAACGAACCTAGGAGCTAACTTTTTTTGTTTCTGAATCGAACCATATGCTTCAACTGTGAAACCTTCACGAAAACCATATCATCCACGTCGAATCCCAAGTCCTTACGATGCTTATCAGCGTAACTCATCTGACAATCTTAGCCTGCCTTCGTTCGTTGCTGAATGATCTCGATACAATCTGAGGTCTCTCTAATCATCTCAGGCCCAAGTATCAACTTATCTCCAATTTCTTGCCAACACATTAGAGAATTGCACGTTCCACCATACAATGCCTTGTATGTTCCCTTCCTAATGCTCGACTGATAGCTATTATTATACGCAAACTCAACTAGATGTTGATGGTCTTCCCATGATCCCCCAAAATCCATCACACAAGCTCTTAGGAGATCTTTCAAAACTCGGTTAACCCTTTTGGTCTGACCATCAGTTTGGGGATGATAAGTTGTACTCAAACATAAATCGGTTCCCAAACCTTCTTGCAAACTCTTCCAAAATCTACTCGTAAATAATGGATCTTGGTTACTCACTATGCTATTTGGGACACCATGGAATTGAACTATCCATTTCACATAAAGTTCATCCAACTTTGATGTTGTCCTAGTTGACTTGACAGGAATAAACCTTGCACTTTGGTCAAGCGATCCACAGTGACCCAAATTCCTTCATTTGCTACCCTAGTTCTAGGCACTCCATCGATAAAATCCATTGATATCTGCTTCCACTTCCACGTAGGAACTTCCAATGGCTAAAGCAAACCACTTGACTTCTTTTGTTCAGCTTTCACCAACTGACTGTTCATGCATTTAGAAATGAATTTTCCAATATCTCGCTTCATACCCTCCCAGTAGTAGACTCGCTTCCTATCCTAATACATCTTATTACCACTGGGATGAATCATCAATTTTGAGTGATGACATTCCCTCAGAACCTCATCTCTCAATTCGTCGATATCAGGAACAACTAGTCCCCGTTGCTTTCGAAGCAAACCTTCTCGATCGACTAAGAACTCTTTATTCTCTGGTTCCAACTTCTGGATAAACTCGACAAGCTTTGCATCATGTTTTTGGCTCTCGCCAATCCTCCCAATAAGAGTAGGTCTTATTGATAAGCTTGCCAACATTCTAGGTTCCAACTCGCATCTTGGCCTAAAATCAAACCTTGCCAAATACTTGAGGCTCTTCCATTCTGAGAACATGCTCCCAAACTTGCGTGTTTTCGACTCAACGCATTTGCAACTACCTTCCCTTGCCCGGAGTATAGGCTATACCAAAATCATACGATGCCAGAAACTCCAACCATCGTTGCTGCCGAATATTCAAGTCATTTTGGGAGAAAAGATACTTCAATGACTTGTGGTCCGTAAACAACTTGAACCAAACTCCCAACAAGTAATGTCTCCACATCTTTAGAGCAAATACAATTGCTGCCAACTCCAAATTATGAGTTGGACAATTCTTCTCATGCGGCTTTAGCTGTCGACTCACGTAGGCCACAACCTTATCCATTTGCACCAGTACCGCTCCAAGCCCAGTACCACGTGCATCACTGTATACCACCATCTCTTCATTCCTACTTGGAGTAGGTAACATAGAAGCACTCGTCAATTTATCCTTTAAAATCTCGAATGCTTGTTCACAATTAGCATCCCATGTGAACACGTGGTTCTTTTTCGTTAAACCGGTCAACGGTGCAACTATATTGGAGAAGTCCTTGATAAATCGTTGGTAATAACCTGCCAACCCAAGGAAACTCCGAACATCCGTCGCATTCTGTAACAACCTGAAAAATCATAACCAATTTAAAATTTTTAATTTGGCTATTTTAATGAATTTGAAGTAATTGAAATAATTTATTTTAATTAAATAACGAGTTAGAAATAGCGCAGCAGTTTGAAAATTTGAATTCGAACTTTGACTCAATGTACAGGATGCAAAATAAAATGGATTTTAGCAAAAACCAAAAATATTTAAATCTGTTTGAAAATATCTTTCTAACGAATCTGAAAAGTCAAAATTTAATAGCGGGAATCAAAAGTTATAGCTGAATGAATTATCAGAAAGGTCGCTGTGAAATTAATATAGCCCTTGAAAATAGACATTTTGCAAACGACCTCCATTTTCGACGAAAATGCTTTTGTTGGATCCAGGATGTCAATTTATTGCTAGGTTTCAAATTCCATAATTTTTGGAATTAATATGCGAGTGTGGCAAAGGAAAACGTGTTTGGCTAATTTTAGTCAAATTGGATCGACCAGAAAATGGTCATATTTCAAATGGTCTCAGAATTCGACGAAATCAGTTTTGTTGGGACCGTATCATCCTAACATAGCCAGATTAATTTTTCGGGAAATTTTGGAATCAGTATGTGGCCCCGGCAAATTAAAATGTACGTTCAAATCAGAATTTGAATGTTTTATATTTTAATTTGAAGAATAACTGACTGTACCAGTCGAATGGGCTTATGAAACATATTCCATTGTGTTCGGAATAGGGGTATTAAGCTAGGGGTGACAGTCTTTGGGTTTGAATTGGATTTCGTATGGAGAAAACCCTATTTTTGAATTAATATAAACATCGACGAATAGGATTTTTTTCTTTCATTATTTAATTTTATAAAAAAAATCTGAATAACCCGCTTTCTCCCCTGTATCATGCAACGGAAGTTGTTCCTCTGTTCCCGACCAATTTCTGACGATTTCGTTCATCGAAACACCCTACCCCTTGGGAACTTTTTGAAGCTCTCCCTCCCCTCTTCAAATCAATACCTGGTACACCCCCTCTAGCTTCGTATCCATCGAGAACCACTCCCTCAAAGTCCCAAACTTCGGAGCTCCGCCACGCCCTACAGCCCCCATCGAGTTGGATCCCACCCAATGCGCCTGAGCGCGATTCCACCCCCTTCGTTGTGGTGTATTAAGATCTTGACCTCGTGCTTTGGATTTCACGTGATTCGAAGACCTTGTTTTGAACCCTTTTTGAAAGGTAACGGCTGTGGTTTTTAAAATTGATTATAACACTTCTATGTGTTGCAAATCATGATTTTCAAATAAAAATCATATCTTTTTGCTATGCTGTCGAAAACCAGTGAAACTGGAGACATCGGACTCGTAGCGACGTCATCTATGTTCTAGAAGAAGCTAGAATGTATTCCGAGCTCGCTACAATTTCAGAAGGAATAAAATCGATATGATACTTCTAAATTCAAATATGGAATGGAAATGCACTGTATAAATTATATAAGCGAAATATAAATTGTATATGTGTTGTACACCTCATGTATGAGCGTTGTATAAGTTATATGAGCGATGTATAAATTATACATGCGTTGTATAAATCATATGTGTGTTGAGATGGAAATGAAATATATTTATATACATATATATATATATATACACATACTCCCCTCGTCCACAAACCATGGACGATATGAATTGATTGTGATTGGCATGAAAATTGGTTGATAATGCGAATGGTTGAGAATGATGGATTGTGGTTGAAAATAATTGTTTGTGGTTGAAAAAAATTGTTTGTGGTTGAAACGAATTGGAAGTGTTTGTGGAAAATTCATATGATATGAAATTGATCTTAGATCATTTAGATAAGCCCCTTATGGAACGCCGTGAGGCCTAAGGTAGTGCGAGGAGCCGTACTCGGGACGGTGCCGGTTTTAAACCCCCTACGTTATGCTGCCGAAATTTTTAGAAATATTCATGTGTTTGAATTATTTTCATGTGTTGAATTATATTCATGTGTTGAGTAAATTGTTTAGATAATAAAAATCACATTTTTATTATGCCTATGAAGTATATGAAATATTCATGTGTTGAGATATTCGTATGTTGAGAAATTCATGTGTTGAATAACACTCGTGTGTTGAATAAATTCTTTGAAAGATAAAAATCACATTTTTATCATATATATGGACTATATAAAATACTAGTGTTTTAAATAAATTATTTTAACACCAAAAATAACATTTTTATTGTATATACGAAGTATATAAAATATTCATGTTTAAAATAAATTGTTTTAACAATAAAAATATCATTTTTATTATATATATGAACTATATAAAATATTCATGTGTAAAAAGGATTCATGTGTTAAATAAAATGATTGAAAAATAAAATTAACATTTTTATTGTGAATATGAAGTGCTAAAAACATTCATGTGTTGAATAAATATTTTGAACAACAAAAATATCATTTTTATCATGTATACGACTCACTAAAAATACACATGTGTTGAAACATATTTTTGTTCGCCAAAAAAATCATTTTTATCCTATGTATGAAGTGCTAAAAATAACTGTGTGTTGAAACAAACATTTGTTCAGTGGAAATATTGTTTTTAGCTTGGTTTTGCATATATATACATATGTTGAATAGGAATATGGATTAGCTGTTGAGTAAAGAATAAATTTGTGTGCCCGACAAATAGGTAAGCCTTAATGATTTGGCTACGCGATTTTATTATTATATAAACTCCTGTGAATGCCATTGGATGCAGAGTGCTAGTTGTTCTGTGTGAAATCATAAACGTCACCATAGGATAGTAACAATTAATTTTGAACTACACTACGTGGCATACTTCTTGAAGATAGCATACCCTATCGTACACCACATAAGCATTTGGAACTTATGTGACGAGGTCGAAGATATACCATACAAGCGAGAGGCTTGTATGGCGATGGCTATATTTCAGGTTGAACTGAAGACTGATATGGACTATATAAAATGTAACGGTAAATTGCCAGATTAATAAAAACCCCATATGGGTCTGGAGAAGATAATAAACACGTCTCTCCAGTCATTAAGGCACAAAAACCATTTATAGCGTGAAGAGAATTTATTCTCTGGAGTTATGATCTATACACACTCCCCTGTGGACACCGGAATATATTATTATAAATATGTGTATACTTTTTAGGATTTATTGGGTACCTAATACGGCCCAATAAATTTCCAAACCGCTTCCCGTACAAAGGAGGTTATGGCGAAATTTTCTGAAATAAAGGCATTAGTGAAATATTTGAAGTGAAAAACAATATAGAAATCGTCGAATGAATTATATTTATATAATTATAAATAAAAATTAAATAAAATGAATAACGACACTGCATTTCGTGTTTTGAAATCATAACTTTAAACGATTATATCGAGAGATCCGACCATCGGATTTTCCTGAAATCGGAATCGTTGGGCTCGCTTTGGAGAGATCTTTCCAACGGAATCAACTTTATTAAGATCCGACGGTTAGATTTTGAAAAACGTGTAAATCAAATTTAGATAAAAATAGCGCCAAGGCCACGTTATGGCCTGAAACGTTGTTTAATTAAATGGAGCTATTTTTAAATAAATAAAAATAGCGTAATGTCGTTATAAAATATTATAGGCGATATGGAATGGAAATAAACAGATTTTACTTGGTTTGTTTGATGTTTGATGGTTGAATGTGTTTGACATGAAAATTATATAAAGAACTGAAATGTGGATGTCGAATAATTTAACCATGGAAAGAATTGTTTTGAATTCTAGTATACGTGAACTATTTGAAAAGGCCGAGTTAATTCTCATTCCAAATAGTGGATCGACGAATAAATGTCGAAGATATGAAGACGGTGCAAGACCGGTGATTTTCACATCGTGTAAACTGCTACTGATGCCTTTGAGATGTGTAGCTTCCTTGACGAGGTTACAGTGGTAGTGGTCTGGACGTACTTGTTGATTGTCCGGATGTGCGAGGGCCTCTCTCCTATATTGGACATACGGGACGAGGAATAAGGTGCCTCCAGTTTCGTTCAGACCCAGAACGGACTTGTAAATGGATGTGTGTCTGATGTGTATTCTATGTTGTATTCATTGATCTCTACTAAATATACATTTGTTTGGCGGCGGAGAATATATTCTCTTGCTTAACGCCCTTCTCTGAGACGTGCGAGCTCAGAGGTTGTATATTGGTAGACATCAGTGGTATGGTGTGGATTGACAGCGTGGCATGCAAAGATGCAAATGATCAAGGCTTTTGTTGAAAAGCAGAGTCTTGTGGTTGATGATCAAAGCATAACTTTAATATAGCGCCGCTTTGTGTATATCATTAATTCGCGAGCCTCACACCTCGGTATGAGTTAAAAACGGGATAAGAGACCCAAGGAGAACATGATGTTTCTTTCTAGCTATGGGTGATGCCAGCGTTTTACTAACCCTGACATCGTGTTATTTTTCCCTATGTGATTGTTGGATTGCGAGGCGCCTCGGATATATCGGCTACTGCGGGAGCCGATGGGTATAGGTCCTATAGGACCGGGAAACGTGTGTTAAGGAATTGCCAATCCTCAAACGTAAGAGAGGGCCGGCCTTGGAGGATCCAAGGGTCTATTGCGGGAGATACTGAGGCATTTGCTAGAGTGTCTGGAAGTCGGCGAGGTGTACATCCCTTGCCTCGACTCATGATGGAATCCAAATTTCCAATACGAAATCAAGGATTTGATTGTAAACTTATATATGGCGGAATAGTGGCATGGGACGCTCATGTCGTCTATGATTGATATTTATGATTGAATTTTCTTTTGAAACATATATGCACCAATAATAATATCAAATGATTTTGCTTTACACGCATTAAGCATATTTTGGCCATTGTAAGGTAAAACTCTATCCTCCGGTTTGCGTTGCATTGTGCGATGTGACTTGAGTCTTATAACGACTTCATTTTATAAAAAGCATTATGTTGTTCAATAGATTTACTTTATTTCATGCACTAGCAATCACTGGAGTAAACTCGTTCCGCGAAAGTGGCATGGTCTTATGATTTGCCTTGTTATTGTTGCTTAACCAGTTAAGTAGATTTCTCATACCAGTCCCATAACTGACTCGTAGTTTGTTTCACTTTGCAAACTCGGGTGCCCTTATTTTCACATGGGCGGCCTAGTGATAGGTCATATTTTGGCTTTTGCACTGCAGCATGAAGTGCACCTTTTGGCTTGTATGGCAAAGACTAGATTTTTCAATATTTTGGTTATTTGACATTCCGCCATTAGTATCTTATGTATATGATTCCGCTTATCGCGATGTAGAAAGATTTACTTCTATTATTACTCTTTGATGTATATGTCCCACTGATCTTGATGTAGACTAATCATTTCCTTTTGTGCACTAAGTTGTATCCAGCACTGTGCTACTCTGATGTTTATTACATATTATGATTACGATGTCATATTGATGTAAATTATTCTATTTTCTATTTTTTCTATTATCTGTACTCTGCTAATGATGATTAATGTGTTATATTCCAATGATTATCCTTAACACCGTCGTACGGGGTTTTGGAATCGTCACGCATTCTTAGGTCGATCCCAGTCCTGGATTGCTGCAACCTTAGTGGGGTCAACCGCTATTCCATTTCTAGAAACTACATGGCCTAAGAATCTCGCTTCATTCTTCCAGAAGTGATACTTTGAAAACTTAGTTCTTAACTGATGCTTTAGTAAGATTCCCAACACAACTCTCAAGCGCGTCTTGTGTTCTTTTTCATTTTGAGAGTAAATCAGAATAATCCACAAACACAAGCATGAACTTGTTCAACTGATCTCTGAAAACTCTATTCATAAGATGCACAAAGTATGCTGGCACGTTAGTCAACCCGAATGACATCACCAACCATTCGAAGAAACCGGATGGTGTCCTAAAAGTAGTATTTGGCACACTATCATTAGCCACCCTCAATTGTTGAAATCCCATTGCCAAACCCATCTAAGAAAATACTTTGGCTTTGTGAAGCTGATAAAAAATGTCATCAATCCTTGGCAACGGATACTTGTTCTTCTTGGTCACCTTTTTCAGCTCACAATAGTCCACGCACAATCTTAACGGGCTACCTGCCTTGGTTGCGAACACAACTGTTGCACCCCATTCGGAAGCGCTCCTCCGAATGAATCCCTTTCCTAGAAGGTCACAAACTTGCACCTCCAACTCTCGATGTTCCTTAGGCGCCATCCGCTTAATAGGCATAATGATTGGTCTAGCACCCTCGACCAATTCGATCCTAAACTCGATCTCACGATGCGGCGGCAACCCTTTGACCTCCTCAAAGACATCCTCAGACTTTTTTGCGATTAGCACAGATAACAAGTCTTCCCATGGAATCTCAAGCGAATATAGATAGCTCATGAAGACCCCCTCTTCTTGCTTACACTGTATGAACACTTTTTCCCCTTTCATATCCCCGACTCTCACCTCTAGCTTCTCGCAATTCACCCTTGCCGCATACCTCTTGAGCCAATCCATGCCCAAGATGATCCCAACCCCAACAAAATTAAGAACAAAGCAATCACACGCAAAAGAGCAACCATGACTCGAAAACACTAGACCATGACACAACATGCAAAAACTGGACGAACCCCTAACTGGATTAGTCACAATCAATGGTATATCACAATTCTCGTTTTCCAAACCCAAATGGCACACAAGCTCATTGCAAACGAATGAATACGATGCTCCAGTATCAAACAAAACTTGAACTTAAACATCATGAACAGAAACAGTACCTTGAACGATGACACCCTTTCCCTTCTCCTCTGCAGTAGGAGCTCTCGAAGATGACGCACTACCCCCAATGCATAGGTCTTAACCACTTGCTTCACTTTAGTTGATTCTGGACAATCCTTCTTCTCATGTCCCAGCTTCCCACACTTGAAGCACTTCTTTTCAGCTTTAGGATTTTTGCATTCACTAGCAAAATGGCCCTTCTGCCAACAATTGAAGCAAGTCACCTCTCCCTTCTGCTTTTTCTGGCCATCCTTTCCCTTTTGTTGTTGGTTCCTTTTCTTATTATTACTACCCTATTGTGTCTTATGTTCTTCCTTAGGTGCAACAACATACATCTTCTTAGGAAACATACTTTCATGTCTCAAAGCCTTCTTGACGATCTTCTTAAATTTATCATCAAGGTGATCCACAAGTTGATTCCCAAGATATTCGTCCAATCCCAAGACAAACTTCTCGTTCTTTTGATAAGGAGTATCCACATATGAACAAGCATATTTCGACAAAGCCTCGAAGTCAAAAATATAATCAAGAACTGGTCGACCATTCTGCTTAAGATCCATGAATCTCTTAAACAGAATAGACTTTTGCATGGTGGAGATAAACTTCGCTTCAAACTTAGCTTGGAACTGCTCCTATGAGATCCCTTCCTCTGGAGTCTCCAGTATAATAGAGTTCCACCAGTCCATTGCTCTGCCCTCTAACTGCCTGAATGCAAGCTTCCTTTCGGTTGCATCATCAATGCCCAAGTCCTTGAAGATTCTAACAGAAGTATCCAACCATCTATGGACTTGTTCAATTGGTTCTGTGCCCTTGAACTAATTCCCTCCCAATGATGTTAAATCTTTTCATAGCTTTGCAAATTCCACAGCTCTAGGCACCCGGACTCCAACATCAACCGTAGCGACCATTAGAGTGGGGGCCTTTCACAGTATGCTTCTATTATAGCTTCAAACATGGTCGGGTAGTTAGGTGCCCTGCCATTACCCCCTCCAGGTACAGCCTATCCCCTTGTTGTATGTCTTGTGTAACGTCTACTCATTCTAAATATGCAAATTAGAATGATTAGCCACTTGCAAGAAAACTGCTAATGGAGTACTAACGCTACTATTCTATATAGTATCATATAGTATACATCAAACTGAATCTACAAGTATGTCTCTCATATGTGATTACGTCTTTGAACTTTGGCTAAAATCGTTAACCTAGCTTTGATACCAAATGTGATGACCGCCCATAACCCCTGCACTATACAAGAGGAATTATGCACTAAAATGTGTGCCAGGCAGCTGTGTACGATTCATCTAGGTAAACAACAACATCAGAACCTATCGTTAACTCACAGCCCAAGGATAAAATATAATAGAACATATACAACAGGTATTGATAGTGACGCTGGAAACACCAAACTTCCATAACAACTATAAAGTAATATCCATACACGTGGATAACATCAGTAGTGTTTGTACAATTTTCCTCACTACAACACTCAGAGAAAATACCAAATAGCGGAAATCCAAATACTATATAGTAGTAAAACAAATACGTAAGCCTCCAGCTCACCATCGATCAACATCATCGTCCTCACTAAGGCATCACCTGTCACCTGCTACTTAGTATGCCCATCCAACAATCGGTAATAAAAGGGAAACATAAAACAGCTTGATTCAGACAACAGTCTCATTGAGAAATAAAACAACTAACAAACTTCATTAATAAAGTATATGAGACTGGGTAAACAAACGAACTAATCTACCGAGCTCCAGAGAAGAACTTACACCTGCCTTCCCCACACCAGACATGATAGCCTTTACGATCCATAAATCCAAAGGGACAACCATTCAGCCATGGCAATTAGAACAACCATTCATACATGGAAAACGTAACTCATACAACATCTAGTTATATCTTACGAAAACCACCTTAATCGAACTTGGCATCCCATAATCACAAGCCCCAGAAGCCGAAACCAATATAAGACAAGCACCCAAGGAACACCTCATTCGAAGTTAGATAATCTCCATGAGATGGTACAACAAAAGAAACCAAGCATTCAAACGTCCATGATTGACTCTGGCTATCACCGCCAACTTTGCTTTGTAATCACCGTTAATCGTATGACTGGGTAAATAATTTTCCATCAATTGTCAAGGACCATACACGACGCCCCGGTTCTAGCAAAATCCCACACACTATACACAACATGTGTCTAGGTCATACATGACGCCCGGGGCACTCGACCTACAACCGATCTTCAATTACACCCCTGCTTTGAGCCCGCTAGAACCTACGATAACGATAATTTCTCAGCCTTCGCATCTATAGTCGTTATCAATTACGACTATTAATAAGCTCAGAACACTTTAGAGCCACCACTTCACACGAACTCAAAACATCCTTGAGCCGTTTCCAAATTCGTCACATCCGACGAACAAATAACCTCACTTCGCCATTCCCCATAGAACTCACTTTGAAGTTATCTCCACTTTTGAGCCAAAGAAAAATATCAATTACAAGGTCCGAAACAATCCATAGCATTACATCAATTTACCATTGAAAACCGATCGTAGCACTCATGCCATTCACCACAGCGTTTAGAAGCGCTACTAAACTCATTGATACACATCGACCGACCGACCCCTAGAAGCATGACCGACCGACCCGAGGAAGCACGACCAACCAGTTACTTCACATAGGACCGACCGACCTAAGTCACACTTGCACGACCGACTCTCCTTCCTTAGCTCGACCGACCCACTCCAGACCCAAACCATTATAGAATGCACGACCAACTCAGTCACACTTGCGCAACTGACCCTCCCTCCTTGGCTCGACCGACCAACTCCTGTACTTCCACTTGTACCGCACTTGTACTACACATGTACTTCACGCTCGATCCATAGCCTATACGCTCGACCCAAAACCTGCATAGACCCCGTTCACCTCCGAATTTGACCAAAACTTCGCAAAACGATAGATTCGACGAAACTAACTTGTCCAAATCATCAAATTTGACCACAGATAAGATAAGAATTCACTAACAACATGAAAACGATGATTTCCACCAAAATTATGCAAATTAGTCCAGAATCTTGATGAATGATCATATGGACAAAATTATAGATCTAACTTGCATAAACATATGAAATAGTATAGGAATTACCGGTTTAAATTTGCTATAATAGATCGTAGGGTGATTCATATGAAAATGGACTTACCAAGGTATAGATCTATTGGAAAATGCATGAATTTGGTGAAAAACATGATCAAACATTCATATACTTCATTCAATCCATGTGGGAGATGGAAATCATTCACCAATTCTCCAAAACAAAGCAAAAATGGTGCAATACGAATCCAAACAGCAAGGAATTGAATCCAAACTCCTTGTTTTGATGAATTCTCCCTTGTAACGATGTAGATCTAGCCTCCAATGATGTAGATCTTCTATTTCCCAAGTTTAGATCTCGATTTTAACGGTGGAAAGGTGTTAGAGGAAGGAGGAATATAGTCCCCAAAATGAGAGAATGGAGGAAGTAAACCATTCTCCATACCCCCACCCCTTATTTATAGCATTCCACCAACCCACTAATGGGCCTCTCTAAAACAGCACATTAAGGCCTTAAAACCTAAATAGCCAACTGTTAAATCTTAAAATAGTGATTCCTCCCTAACTGCTGAGCCAAAACTTTAATGTAACCACTCTACAGAAAGGCAATCATCATTTCCTTTCCAATGGAACAGTTCTCACTCTCTGATTCAACCTGAGTCAAAAGTTATTCTTTGTACAAGACTAATAGGGGCAATATGGTCACAAACAAAATTGGTAAAAGTTATGGACGTGTATCACATCCCCATAAGCAGCATATCAAAATATGAGAATGACCCAGCCCTCAGGGAATAAAATAAAAATATTTTACGATCTTCCGATACGTAAAATGTGGGTTGTTACAAATTCCATGGTAGGGCTACTTTACAGTAATTGATTAAATAGTATAAAATATTAATAGAAAATTTCCCCTTCATTTTGGGTGAATTGGTGAATTTAATTTCTAATTTTAAGGGCCTTCTAAAAAGAATTTTCTTATGAAAATTGTTTCAAGATCATCCCAACAATAAATAGATGGTCGTGGAAGAGAGTTGAACCACCTTCTACCGCTACCTCCTAGAGAAAATAGAATCAATCTGAGCTTAATGGATTCATGTGAAATTTGTTGCATTTTATATTGGATGCATATAACTCGATTTTGTCAAGAAATTCACATGCATTTTCAGAATCAATAAACTTAGGAATGCCATGAATGAAAGAAATTTTTAATTCAAAATTATTTCCCTCGTTCAGTGGATATACTATAACTAGAGGTTGCGCGGTTCTAACTGTTTAGCATTGTTCTCTTAGCGAAAAACCTTGACGTGGTCGTGGTTGTTGAATATTTTGTTGAAATGGAAATACCCCATTTTGAATATTCCGAATTTGATTATTAAGATTCATTTCATTTTCTCTAGGTGATTGTGTTGTAGAACCGTAATTACTCATTAATGTCAGTTGTTCAAAAGAAGTAGTGTTACACCTTTCTAATCGTTTACATTGTTTTGAAACTATGTTTTCATAAAAATTATTCTTAATATTACTATTATCGGCTAGTAGCAAATTACTACCACTTAATAAAATCAATAATAATTAAAAATTTAGAACTTATAGTGGTTGTTCCTTCTCTCTTTTGATGTTAGTTTACCTTATGATTATCTAATTCAGTCAGATGACCAGTAGTGCAAACCTTTTTTTTTTACTCTGACTTGGCACATTCAACCTTTTTAATTTAACCCTTAAATCTCATGACTCTATTTATTCATATTTGACTTCCACCGTCTTTCTCCAATTAGATCGGCCTTCAAAGTTCTTCAACAAGTGAATTACTTCTTTTATAAAAATCCGAAGCGCACAAATAACTGAACAACAATTCGGGATGGCCAAGAGATTTTAGTGGAGGCTGTCGATTGTGTGCATTTGTGGGTAGCAACTGGTATTCGATGGTTTTACGTGAGAAGTGGATTTTGCTGCAGTCGGTTTCAGTGTTTTTGGTGATGGGTGCAAGGGATAATGGCTTCGACTTTGAACAGAGGAGTGCAATGAATGTTGCATTGATACTGGTGATCAAAGGTTTTGAGTTTTGGTTATTCGGTTCTCGAATTAGTTAGTGTAGCGGTATTCAATTAGCTTATAGGGATGAATGGTGCAACAAGGGTGGATAAGGACTGTGTGATGTTGACATAGGGAAAGATGGAGTTGAATTAGAAGAATGGTGGAGGTCATGGTTCATGATAGATTGCGATCAAAGTGGATATGGGTTGTAGATGTCGTAAAGTTTGGTTTGCCCGAAAATGTAAGGAGAAGGGACTTGTACGTGGGTTAAAGCTGACAACAAAGCAAAGAACAAAAATAAACAAAAAAAATAGTTTATTTTTTTGAACTATGTAAATTGAGAAATAAGAAATTAAATGACAGCTTTTTTGTTGAGTAAACGAAGGAAAACAAAACGAGAAACTATTAATTGGAAAACTAAAATAAGTAACTAAAGAAAGAGAAAAAAATGATTTTTTTTTTAATGTAAAGAAAGTACTAAAAATAAAACAAGGCAAACCAAGCAACTAAGAAAGGGTGAACAAAAATTTTAACTTTTTTAACCAGGGAAAATAGAATAAGAAAGTGCGAAACTAAAAAAAGGAAAATAATAAAAGCTAACCGGAACCGAATATTAAATAAATGCTAGAAATTGACTGAATTCCTCGGCAACGACACCAAAAACTTGATCAATAGTTTTAGTTGTTAACAAAAACCACAATTGTAAAGAACTTCGATTTTCGACCCCAAAAATTGACATAAAACACAATGTCAATTATTCAAGTATCAAAAATACCGAATCATTAATAGAAAGAAGTTAGAGGGTGAGAAACAGAAAGAAAGAAAGTTAGAATAGAAGAAGAAGAACACACCAGAACGGAATCAAAGTAAACACGAAGCTCACAGCTGAATGAATAAAATATATTATACAACATAACTTTTGAAATACAATTTGAAACTGTATATATACATACCATCTCAGAGTACAACACATAACAACATGGAAGAAATAAACTCTATGCATATCTACTATTGAAGCCTCTTGCTCCAAGTTCCATCAAGTATCTCTAAAATCCCGACTTCTTGACTGCTCGTACAAATTTGGGCACCCAAGAGTTTAGGATAAAACAAAACAAAATAAACCCTAGGTCAGTCATGGGACTGATGTGAGTAAACTCCAACCACTTGGTTTAACTTTTAAAAATATTTCAAAAGAAAAAGATAATCGTAAGACCGATCCACACATAAATACCGATGGTTTTACCTTACGTTAACCCAAAACATTTTGGAAACCATATATTTTCTGATATTATAATAATGTCTAAATACATATAAATAAAAATCTAGCAGAACTCTTGCATCTCACGCTCTACATATATAGTATACAATCAAAACCGCGGTCTCTTATTGGAGAATGGATTCCAATTATGGCAAGGTATTGGACCACCTTTTGACAGTGTATCTCTAGAGAGGAATACAACAGGGTTCAACATGAACATCTTGCAACCCAGGCTAAACATGACTAGCTATTCATTTAACCTTGAATGTTCCGAATATATTTTCACCTACGGTTGCTAGCAACATAGCAGTTCCCAGAAGATACATAACCAAAAAGAAGAATAAATAGGAATTTCTATAAATGGTGATAATACACCCTAATGGGGGCGACCCACTTAGCCATGCAACCTACCTGATTTTTTCCATTTCTCGGTTGAAGAGGCTTGAGGTCATAACTTACCACTAGACAGATCACATCTTCATTTAATTTGAATGCCACATCGTCATACTTGCCAAATCACAAATTGATTTCCTCAAAAATATCCCCGGTATAAAGCTAAGAGAAATGAATTCCTCCAACACTAACGTCAATACGTTTTAAGACATCAACTTACGCGATTTATTAGGTATACACTGTCAGATATTCGTCCATACAATTTGTCTTGGGACTGGACAAACCGAAGACACTATTCTGTAAATCCAAATTAGGAAATTTCTACCTAGGATTTCCAGAATAGCCCTTTCATAAACTCCGTCTTCAATTATCATCATATTATTTGATTCACAACACTTATGTCCATATGGACTAGACAAACCGCACACAACATTCAATCATTTTTATCAATATTAAATAATGTTTAAAAAATTAAAGATAGTTAGTGAATTTACTCACCTTAGTCATTAATCGTTAAATAATGATTAACGTTCGATAGATTTAATCAAGAGTTTTATTTTGCCTAAAATCATAACGAGCTCCACACGGTTTTCAGCCATCTTTGAAACATAGCCTTCCTTCGTACAGTTCCAATGAATTAGACCGTTCTTCATTCTGATATCATATGTGCAGAATATAATATTAACCAGTTAATAAAATTTAAATTAAATTAAATTAAATTTCTTTTTAAATGGGCCTTACCAAATTTATGTCTCGGCCTAAACTTCACGCCTTAGCCCATGTGAGCAACGCACCATCTTCTTATCGAAAGTGGAATAAATATGCCCTCCAGCATTTGTTCAACCAAAAACAACATGAACCATTTAGAACTTTGCCCCATTTTCCATCCTGTTTAACCCAGCGCGTGACGCACAAACTAAGTGCACAATCTTCCCATTGTTTTTTCCCTTTTAAGTTTGGGCCTTACAATTTTTTTTGAACTGGGCCTTGCGTCTTTCCTCATCCCAAAAAAAAACTTATTTATGTCACCGGCCTTAACAACGTTCTTTTACCCATCCTCATACCATGTGCTATAGAATCATACTCCTCCACCCACATATCTTCCAACAACCTGTTGCACCCAAATGTGTTTTTTTAATACAACTAGGCTTACATTTTTCTTCCCAAAAGCCCACATTCACATCTTTTTGGATCCGCGACGTTGATGTACAGTTTCATCTTTCTGAAACTCAAGTAAACATGCCTGCTCCTCTTTACGACCCATTGTCGCCCCTTTGAATAACCTGTTCTTCCATATTTCTTCACCTACCAACCGCTAAAACCCGACCCAATATCACCACCGTCCTTTTCTTCCATAGCTCCCTCCCTTGAATGCCATAGAAGAGGACCCGCAACTCCCCTCCATTTCACTGAATGCTGCTACACTCCCCATGAACTACAGACTGCCACACCGTCACGGTCCAATGCACCACCCACCAGACTACCATCTAAGGCCGATGCTACCTTCTCCGGTGCCCCAACGTTTGACCTCCTTTCAAGAATCTGAACCAAACCTGAAAATAACACCATGGTGACAGATCCTTGCTCATCTCCTCACCGCCGACGACTTCGGACTCCATTAGTCAGCCACCGAAGCCACTCCATCCATCCACCCTTGGCTGGAATGGAGAGCCCTCAGGAACAACCCATTGTCCAGTAATACATTGCATTGTCTGCTAAACTTCCGAAGTGGAACTCATGAACCCAATAATCCCAAGCAACTCGTTTGCAAATCTTAGGCTCTTTAATTTATTTGTTTCTTTTCTTAAAAGGGACGATTTTGTTATAAATTTTGAGAAGTCGGCTAAGTTTTTCTAAAGCTTGAAATCCTTTCGTAAAAAACAATGGGGAAAGGCACTGGTATTTATAGGGTTTAAATCCTTGGCCATCACATATTAGCTATGTAGGGTAGTACTGCACGTTTTAGGTAGGCTGAATTTTGTACAGGTAAGTCGGCTTTAAGGACAGGCTAAAGGCTGTGTATTAATGGGAGAAAGAACGTAGCAACTGATGTTTCGTATGGTAGTATAGCAATCATGTGTGTTATTGGTTAGCTATCGTAAGCATAGACTTAAGCACGAAGCAAATGAAGGTGAGTATGCAATTGGAAAATACACGGCCATAATTAGAAGCAGATGTTTATACGTCGAAATATACTCCTAGAGAAAGAGATAAGTTTGAAGTCAAGATAAGAGCAGTTGTTCATAGTTTAATTGAAGATGAAATTGATGTTAAAGTTTATCTTGATTAATGCTTCCTTTATATTGTATGGGATACTGTTGTTAATTTGATATCTGAATGAATCTTGGCATTGATTCTGACATGTGAAATTTGTGAGGTTCTCTCTTTTATTATTTATAAGTTTAGCATACTTGTTACGGAGAAATTCTTTTCACATATGAACTGCTATGGACAAAAATAAAAATATAATCAAGTTGAGTGAGGTGTCATGATGCCAAAACTATAAAAAAATAGACAAGCGAACTTATTGTGTGGAGTCCCAAAAACACTGATTTAGGGTGCAGAATATGTTAAACAAAAAGTCGCTTATTTTCCAAAATAAAAATTAAAGAATTTTTTTATATATTAAATTAAAAACAGGTCTTAGAAATCTCGTCTAAATTCGAAACCAGTATTTAATTATATTAATAACCTGTTATGGCTTATAAACGATTCCGAAATGACTATTTTAAAATTTGATTTGAACATAACTTACAATCTATAATATGAAATCTACATTTTTCTCTTCCATTAGCAAATATAATCAATTAGATTTGAACGTTTCTTGTTTGAAAGAAATCTGACTTAAAACGAATCCTATATATGCGTTTAAAGTTCAAAACTCAATATTACGAACTACCACGACATTACGAGCTCGGTTTAAATTACATTACAATTAATACGTTGAACTGTCATTTTAAAAAATATATTCGTTGTTATAACTCGAATATAAACTAAATTGAATATCGTATATTATCCAAATTACACAATATTGCAAATCTAACCATTTATGACTATTTCAGAAATAATTATATTATTCCATTAAATATTATATTAATCAAATATTCAAGATATATAAATTCAAACCATTTAAATTCCCAAACAATTATATTAAAATAATTAAATTTATTAATTATTAAATCACTAAAAATTAGGGACGTTACATTCCTTCCTCCTTAGAAGAATTTCATCCCCAAATTACCAAGGTATAAAATGCTATAAATCTTTATTAACTAGCTTAAAAAGTCATTTGTTTTACCTCTTTAATTCAGTTTCAACTGAACCAGTTAATAAAAATATGAATTTATTCTCATCAGCGAAAATTTTCTAACACCTTAAATTTCTGAAAAATTTCGCCAACATCTCCTTTGCACGACTCAATTGGTACAACTACAACTCGCCTCTCTAACCCTTTTTAATACAAAAGAAAATCAAGCAGCCAAGCGGCCTGCCTATTAGGCTCATAAATCTCATACCCAAATAAAATATAAATCATACCTTTTTAACGGGCATTCAATTTTGTCACTTCAATTTGCTACCACTTCAGCATACACAAATGCATTTCCAATTGATATCTATTCGACTCATTCTCAGATCAATCATTCTCTTATACTTTAGCCAAATTCCATTTCAAACCCCAATTCCAAATTCTTACTCAACAATCCAATTCCATTCTAGATTATCTCTGATCCAATCCAATTTTATTTAGCTTGGTTTAAGTCAAATTTTGATTTATTTCTTCATTTTTACCATTTCGAGCTATTTAACTTCATAAGTTAAATTTAACTTCTAGAATTCAAATTCTTGGGTTTTATTTCAAATCAATTTGAAATCATATATATTTACATATAACTATAGCAATTCAAAATATTTGAATTATTGACAACTTGTTTCCTCAAAACAATTCAAAAACGATTTTTTGGTAGTAATCCGTCACTTAGAAACTCGAAAATGAACACTGATGATGTGACCGTCATCATCAGAATTATTTTCTAGCTATCGAAGTGAGTTCAGTATCATTTCAAACTTATTATTTTAAATACTTCTATTTTGAGATTACTTCAAAATACCTTTCAAAATATTTGAAAAACATTCTCAAATTACCTAGATCTTAAAATTTCCTTATGTAATCCAAATTCATTTTCAGATACTTTTCCAAGTTTCTAGTATTTTAATTCCCATTTCTGATTTAACTTCAGATTTAATCCATTTGATTTATGTATTATATGAATATGAATTCCGGTTGTTAATTTATAACCAACTCCATTATTTTCCAATACATCCAATACATTTTATAATAACTCCAATATATATACTTCTTTTTATATCAAAATATATTTTGAGTAAAATTATTTCATTTAACCTCTTTTCAAAAACATATTGTGTCGGTTTATAGCATTCGAGCGTTTAGAAAACCCTATCGACATTGTGGTGCCCCACCGTCGACCAGAATTCATAACATACTCAACCAATAAATCTCCACAATATAAAACCATTTTGAATCAATTTACAATTACTCACGCTCGTGTATATACACTCCACTTAATTTAGGGTATTACTAACCCCATCTCTATTGAGTTATGCCACAGAGCCAACGTAATCAGTTAACCTTTAACTCTGATACCACTGTAACAAACATGGATTTTTGATCCCGAAAATCAACATAAAACACAATGTCAATTATGCAAGTATTGAAAATACCAGATCGTTAATAGAAAGAAGTTAGAGGGTGAGAAACAGAAAGAAAGAAAGTTAGAATAGTAGAAGAAGAAGAAGAAGACACCTGATCAGAATCAGAGTAAGCACGAATCTCACAGCGGAACGAATAAAATATATTATATAACATAACTTTTGAAATAAAAATTGAAACTGTATATGTACATACCATCTCAGAGTACAACACATAACAACATGGCAGAAATAAACTCTATGCATATCTATTGTTGAAGCCTCTTGCTCCAAGCTCCTTCAAATATCTGTAAAATCCCTACTACTTAACTGCCCGTACAAATTTGGGCACCCAAGAGTTTAGGGTAAAACAAAACAAAATAAACCATGGGTCAGTCATGGGACTGGTGTGAGTAAACTCCAACCACTTGGTTTAACTTTTAAAAATCTTTCGAAAGAAAAGATAATCGTAAAACTGATCCACACATAGATATAGATGGTTTTTACCTTACGATAACCCAAAAAAACATATATTTTTTGATATTATAATAATGTCTACATATAAATAACAATCTAGCGGAACACTTGCATCTCACACTCTACGTATATAGTATACAATCAAAATCGCGGGCTCTTATTGAAGAATGGATTCTAAATGTGGCAAGGTATGGGACTACCTTCCGACAGTGTATCTCTGGAGTGGAATACCCTAGGGTTCAATAACAACATCTTGCAACGCAAGCTAAACATGACTGGCCATTCACTTAACCTTGAATGTGCCGAATATATTGTCACCTATGGTTGCTAGCAACATAACCGTTCTTGGGAGAAACTAAAGCGAAAAGAAGAACAAATAGGGATTTCTCTAGATGGTGACAATACACCCTAATGGGGGCGACCCACTTAGCCACGCGACCTACCCGATTTTTGCCATTTCCCGATTGAAGAGGCTTGAGGTCATAACTTACCACTAAATAGATCACATCTTCATTTACTTTGAATGCCACATCGTCATACTTGTTGAATCAAAATTGATTTCCTCAAAAATATCCTGGATATGAAGCTAAGAGAAATGAATTCCTCTGCCACCAACTTAAATACGTTTGAAGCGATCAACTTACGTGATCTATTAGGTATACTCTATTAGACATTCGTCCATACAAGTTGTCCTAGGACTGGACAAACCGAAGGCACTATTCTGTAAACCCATCTTAGGCAATTTCTACCTAGGATTTCCAGAACAACCCTTGCATAAACTTTGACTTCAATTATATTCATCATATTTGATTCGCAACGCTAGTGCCCATACATAATGGTTTTCAGATAATAAATCTAATCCCGGTCTCTCTATATTGGCAATGGAAAAATGGTCAAAAACTGAAGCAACCCGAACTTCCCCGGTCTCCGAAGAGAAGAGAAAGAACGAATTGTTTTGAGAACACGACAAAATAGAACGCAGACGGAAGAACATTTCATTGTATATTACAACAATGCATCAGATTACAAGAATATACAGTGAATGAATAAATAAATATTACACAGAAATATACATCACAAATTATCAGAGATTACAATAAATTACATAGCAGCGGAAAATAATACAATACACAACTAGAAGAGATATACGGATACAAAGCTTTCCGGATATCATTCCAGCTGTAAACCAGGATCCTGTGAATATAAATCTGCAAAACCAAAACTACTAGCTGCCCGTGTCAAAATAGGGGCACCCAGAGTTTAGGTTAAAACAATAAACTTCAGGTCAGTCATGGGACTGGTGTGAGAACTAAAACAGTTATTTATCTTTATTTTAAAGTTAGGTAAATCAAGGGACCACGCCGTATAACACGGAACGGGTTTCCTCCCAAGAATACCAGTACATAAAACAAACAACGCAATGCTAAATAGAGAAAAATGAAGTTGTTATAAGACCCAGGTCCTATCACACAATGCAACGCAAGCCGGGGGATAGGGTTTTTCCCTTATAATAGCCAAGAATGCTTGATACGTTTAAAACAAATCATTTGATACTATTATAAGTGCATAGTGTATAAAACAACTTCAAATCATAAGTATCAATCATAGGCGACATGGGTACCATATATCATGTCGCCATACTAGTTCTACAATTAAAACCGCAAATGTCACGTATTTGGAAATTAGATTTCCGTTTGTGAACCGAGGCAAAAGATAGTCCTCTACCGATTCGAGACGCTCTAGCCCGTGTCTCAGGAACAGCCGCAACTGCCCTATGGATCGTCAGGGCCGGTCCACCGATGTGGATTATTATGCCTGAACACTACGTTTCCCCGCCCTTTGGGGGCGTAAATGAGCCAACGAATGACTCCATCGGACCCGGATCGTCCGATCAAACCGAGGCGCCTCGCAACAGCAACAACCACACAGGTGAAAAGTATATAAATGTCAGGGCTGGTAGGTCACTAACACTACCCTAGCTAGAAGGAAACGCATGCCCTCCCTGAGGTCCTTCTCCCGTTTTTGGTTCACAACCGGGGTGCGAGGCTCGCGAATCAACGCTACACAAAGCTATGCCACACAGGCCTTGCTTTGATGATCATCCACAAGACTTTGCTTTTCAACAGAAGCCTTGATCATTTGCCACTTAGGCATGCCACACAGGCAATTCACTCCATGCGATTGATATCCATCAATATATAACCCTTGAGCTCGTACGTCTCAGAGAAGGGCGTTAAGCAAGAGAATAAATTCTCCGCCGCCAAACAGATATATATTTAATAGAAATCAATCACACAGACTAAAATCCAATGTCAGACACACAGTCCATTTACAAGTCCGTTCTGAGTCTGAACGAAACCGGAGGCACCTAGTACCCCGCATATCCATCGATCTCCAAGTACGTCTGGATGATCACCAACTGTTTCCATCTTATTGGGTGTACAGCCCAATCAAGATCATCAGTAATCACCCAAATGACGCGAAGACCTCCGGTCTTCAACCACCGTCTTCATCTTCGACACCACGTCGAATCAGTTATTCAGAATGGGATAAACCCGGTCTTTCTGAGAAACTCGCATATATATATAATAAACACGTGTTATACAAAAACAATATACGCCTCATTCCAATTCAGAATATTCTTTTATTCAAATATTCTTATATTTTGGGAAAGGTTCCCATTAATTTTATCAAAGATAAATTCTTTAAATTTATTCTTTAATCTTCTTTGAATATCAATTCAAACTAGTCGGGATTTCGAACCACACCGAAGTAATCATTTATTTTAATTTCCCAATCCCAACCTATTCATCCCATGAAGTAAAACTGGTTATACTTCATATCTAACACCACGGTGTTATCGGTAAATTCAATTACCATTTCACGTTTAAATCTAATTAAAGATTTAACTATCGCCTGGAGCAAAACTGGTGATACTCCATTCTCGATCATTTCAATCTAATTAAAGATTCATTAAAACTCCACTTAGTTTTAATCGTTAACTGGGTTAAAGAATCAGTGTCATTTTAAAACACGGTTCACGATAAACCCAAAATCACATTCCATTAATTATCGGGATAAAGAACGAGTTTTATTTAAAAACACTGTCCACGATAAACCCAAAAATTAATACCAATTTGATTAAATATTATTTAATTGGTACACTTCATTAAATCTAAAAAAAAAAGATTTAATCTTTTCTCAACTGGGCTTAAGAACAGTGTTAGTCAAGACACCATTCACGACAAACCCAAATCCCATTTGATATCCAATACAAGGCTCTGAATAGAAAATATATCGGCTTATATTCAATATCAAATTCTACGACCAACAAATATCGTATTGGAAATAATGATATATATACATATCTTTCAAATTTCCCTAACAACATCTGTATGATTACGAAATCCAACATCAAAATATTCCAAAGACAATTTCGATTCAAATCCATTCCAATTCAATTATTGGAAGTTCTGGTTATATTTCAAAACCATTTCAAACTCACTTTATTTATTTTAAAAATAAATAAATTACTATTCTTGTTCAAAACTAGTTCATTTCGATAAAAGTCTATTTTTATCCTTTCAACCAATTCTTCCCAAATCATTTCTTATGATTTTACACAAATTATTGATGTTTTTAATAATTTTATCAAGGCCCGTACAGTCGATTTCCATCAACGGTCATCGAACTGCACTTACAACGACCTTTTCCAAATTTGATTTGGACATAATTCCAAATCCAACCGTTAGATTTCTAATTTCTAATATTCATTAGAAAGCTCTTTTCGATACGAACCCAACGGTTCCGGTTTTAGGAGAATCCGACGGTCGGATCTCCCATAATATCCGTTCGAAGTCAATGGTCGAAATTCGCGAACTGCCGCGGCGCGACGCGTTCTATTCCGGCCAGTATATAATATATATAATATATATAATATATACTTCGTCGATTTCCTTTCGAAACGAATTTTATAAATCGTTTTAAATTCATTTTCAAAACGGTTTCAACTTCATATTCAATTTCAAATCAAAATTGAATATTCCAATATACATTCGTTTTAAATTCATTTCAAATTGATTTCAAATTGATTTCAATTCAATTTCACTTTAATTCGAATGCAATTCCTTTTGATTTCAATTCGAATTCAATTCTATTCAATTTCAATTCGAATTCATTTCTATTCAATTTCAATTCGAATTCATTTCTATTCAATTTAATTCGAATTCCAATTCTTTTCAAAATTTCAGATTTTGAAATCACTTTCGATATTCATTATAAAATGAATGAAATCGATATAAATATCATTCACGTCAAAATGGCGTCAATCTAATCAACACGGCTTCATATATTTCTATTTTCAAATATTCTATTTCAAATATTTCTTTTTCTAAACTGGAATGAGGCCCAATCAATTACCATATAATGTTGATTATATGGATCTTCTACAACACATGTATACAATAACAACGATGAACAATCAACCATCATCCAAAGTGCATTCTACACTGTATAAGCATCAAATATAAATATTCAACGCTTATAACAGTCTGTCAATCAATCGATCGACATAAAACTAAACAATCGGGATTAGTGTACGTCCAATATCATCCCAATACCCGTGTGGGGTTTCAAACAATCAAACACAGATTTTATTTATGTAGTTGGGCGATGTGTAAAATTTATCGTCCCAATCAATATCAGTCAAATGTGTGTATATAAACAAATCGTCCGATCTGTATATTTTTATTTCATTTCATATACACATTAAAAATTATATTTTTAACTATAGAATATTTTCCACTATAAAATATTTTATTTCATTTCACATCACATCACACAATCAACTACACAGCAAAATCAAACAAACAAGCATACAAGCCGTCCATGGTCTGTGGACGACGGGTGTCGGGTGCTACTAAACACCGTCTGCATCCTAGTATATATTTCAACTAGAAATAAATTAAAAGTGAGAAGTTCTCACAGATTAGCTAATCCAATCCCACGACTCTTCTTAGGTAGAAATCTTCGTCGTTCTTGCCTCTTGTCACTTTTCACTGCCCGTATTCTCTACATATATAAAAATCACATTTTTACTTCGCTATTCAATATATAAAAATCGAATTTTTACTTTGCTATTCAATATATAAAAATCGAATTTTTACTATGCTATTCAATATATAAAAATCGAATTTTTACTTTGCTATTCAATATATAAAAATCGAATTTTTACTATGCTATTCAATATATAAAAATCGAATTTTTACTTCGCTATTCAATATATAAAAATCGAATTTTTACTTCGCTATTCAATATATAAAAATCGAATTTTTATTACTTCTACTTTATAAAAATCATATTTTTATATCTCCTACGTAATAAAAATCGAATTTTTATATTCCCAAAGAAATTATATCCTTTTCAGTTTAAAAAAAAAAACAATAACAAATGTATTTTAGTTAAAAAAACAATTACTACATAAGAAAAATTACTGAAACAACATAAACAAAGCAAAGAAACTTACAGTATTTTCTTTTTTTTTTAAAAAGGGGAAGGGCTTAGGTCACGGCCAAATCAGATGAGGAGGGGTTCTGTGGGGGTTCGGAGCTACGGAGGAGCTTCAGAGGGCGGCGCTGGAGAAGTTGGCCAGCCTCCGGCGGTCTCAGGCGAGGGGACGACTGTAATGACCCGGATATTTGACGGTGTAATAATTAACTTATTTAATTATTTAAATAACGAATATATTATTTAATCGACGACGTTAGAACGTAGGATTATAATATAATTAAAATAGAGCTCGAAATGGCGCGGTAGTTCGCTATTTGGTGATTTGAACTTCAACTGAAGGTACAAGATTCGTTTTAAATCGGATTTCTGTGAAACAAGAAACGCGTGGAGCTGATGGAGTATATCTTTCTAGTGGAAGAGAAAAATCAGGATTTCGTCGTGTAGATTTCGAGATATGTCCAAATCAAATTTTAAATTAGTCGCTATAGAATCGTTTATCGACCGTAACGGATTATTCGAAATAACTAGAGATCAGGTTTGAATTTAGACAAGGTTCTTTTGAGACATAGTGATAAAATAATTTTTAGAATTTTACTGTAATTTTTAATTTTATAAGTGACCTTTTTATTTGGAGTATTTGGCACCCTGTATCAACATTTCGGGGTTCACAATATGAGTTCGCCTACCGATATTATTATATTTCTGGGATCGTGACACATTGATCGTCATGATGGTGTATTTGATCCAGTAGACAGCAGTTCATAAATTAACAAAGTTTTATAAATGAGATGACCAAAATCTTTAAAACTTAAATAAATACACAGACCTTAGCATCGTATATAAACTAGACAACAGAACGATATAACTTTATATATGTATACAGCCACATTTGAATATAAGCAACGAGATGGGATAAAGACAGAACAAAGTAAATAAGTATACATTTCATTTCTTCCCTGAAAGGTCCTTGTCCTCATATCCCTTTGTCGAGGACGGTGTGGACATAAATAAAACACGTCAGTTTGTTATCAGCCACAAATTGGATAAAAGAAAACACTATATAATACCCTTTTTAACTTCTAACCTAATACCTCATTTTCCTCAGTCCAAATACTTTCGAGCCGCCATCACTCTTATCTTCTCAAAGAAAGAAAACTAAAACGTGGAAAAATAAAATCAAAAGCAAATCAAAGAATCGGTTCGAACTCTCGAAAACAAAAATGAAATCGCGATTTATCCCAGAAGCGAGAGCGAGTTTAAATCGCTCGTAAGTTAGAAGCGATGAGGTATCGGCCGTGAGTTTCTGCGTAGCATTGTACTGGGGCGAGAGCTCGAGTTTTTGGTTGAGGATGGTTTAGTGGGGGAGTTGCTTGCGGGTGTGAGACTGGAGAGGGGAAGTAGCAGCTTGAAGCGTCGAAAATGGTGGAAAGTGATGGAGCGGATTTCTGCGTGTGGTTTGAAGATCTGGTATTGTCTGAAAAAGGGGTGAGCTTGCTGGTCTGTTGTGTTAATGAAGGAGAGCAGTTCGAAAATGTGTAAATGGGAGATGGAAGAATCCGCGGTTGTGGATGTTTGAGGAGGGAGTCGCTGTCTTGGTTTGGGAAGATGACAAGGAAACGTGGAGCAAGGTTTTGGGTTTTTGCAGAACGTAGTGCATGAGGAAGGGTAGTCTTCTGTTGAGCATGGAAAATGTGAAAAAAATGGTGAACAGCGGGTTAGTAGCCTTGCTGTGAATTAAATGGAGAGGTAGAAAAGTATAAGGTGGAATGGGTTTTTGGGGTACTGAGAGATGAAGTGAGTTTGGATAAAAGATGTAGTGTTAACAATGAATGGTGAAATGGGGAAGGCTGATTGTTTTGACGTCTAGTGTGACTGTTTGGGAAGTGAAGGCAAACAGAGTTGTTAAATTTGCATTTTTAAATGGAGAAAGGATTAGAAGGGGAAAGCAATTAAAAGGTTTATGGGACCAAGTTATTTATTGTTGACGAACAGTATGTCCGGTTAGAATCGTGTGAACGCGAGTTATGCTGTGAAGCTGGGTTTGAACCCTTTGGAGCTGGTTACAATTTATAGCGAAATAAATTGTCCGACTGAATCAGATAACGCAAACCGTTATTTAACGGCTAACGCGCAAAAGTGAGTAAAACTCACTAACTCTCCTCAATTTTTATTTTAATATAAATTGTACTTTATTTGTTGACTGCTGTAGATTGATTGTTAAACTGGACTGTTAAATAGATTTGATTGAAAACGTAGTTATAGTAGTCTATGTACTGTTAATCAAATATGGTTCTGTACAGCAGGATATTTCATTTCAAAATGAAATATGATATATATTATACTGTGTAACATCTGTGATGCAGGGAGACAGGTTGGAGGAATCCGACTGGATTCCTCAACAATTATTTTACTGTTTTCATATATGGTGATATATGTGTGATTTATATTCTGTTATTGATTATGGATGTTAGAACGATATTGATCATCGTTGTTTGATATTTTGAATATCATAAGAAACCCTGAGTTGTAAAAAGGAATATTTCAATGTATATTGAAACAAAGGAGTTTTATAAAATCAACCGATTTTATAAAAAGGAAAACAATTTGAAAATAGAGTATTTATAAAATCATAGGATCTTATAAAAGGAATATTTATTTAGAAAATAAATAGAAAGAAGAAATATTTATTTAGAAGATAAATAAAACGTTATAAATAGAGAATATTTGTAACGGTAAATAGAAGTTGTAAATAGGAATATTTGTAACGGTAAATAGAAGTTGTAAATAGGAATATTTGTAACGGTAAATAGAGTTGTAAATAGGAATATTTGTAACGGTAAATAGAAGTTGTAAATAGGAATATTTGTAACGGTAAATAGAAGTTGTAAATAGGAATATTTGTAACGGTAAATAGAAGTTGTAAATAGGAATATTTGTAACGGTAAATAGAGTTGTAAATAGGAAATATTTGTAACGGTAAATAGAAGTGTAAATAGGGAATATTTGTAACGGTAAGTAAACGTTGAAAAAGGGAAATAGTTGTAACGGAAAACGTAGTTTATCAAAAGGAGTTAATCAAACGTAGTTTATCAAAAGGGGTTAATCGAATATAGAAATTAAGAAGTGAAGTTAAACAAAAATTAGAAACTGACTAGAGATTGGTAAGTTGAATAGTTTTCTGAGTGTTGATCTGATGTTGGTTTCGGCCTTCGGGGTTTATACTTAGAGAATTGTTCTCTTACTAGTTTACAGTTAGGGACTAATAGTTGTGGAATGATAGTGATGCGTAAATGAGGATTGGAAATGTTTTCCAATGTTGAAAATGTATATTTTCTAGTTTTAGAAAATAAGAAAATATGAATATATATATATATATATATGATTGATGATTGGATCGAAAATTCCATTTGGAATTAAGATCGTTGTTTGTACACCGACATATTTTCATTTGATAGTTAAATCACAGACTATCGAAGTTTTGACCATTTTACGTTGTCAATATGGAGAGACCGGTTGGATTATTATCCGAAGAACCACTCCGTATCGACATAAGCGTTGTGATCAAATACGATGAAGAAATTGAAGACGGAGTAAAGTGCAAGGGCTGTCCTGTTTACAGAATAGTGCCTTCGGTTTCGTTCAGTCCTAGAACGAACGTATATGGACGAATGTATGACAGAGTATTTCCAATGATCGAATGGGTTGGACTGTACAAATATATATGGTGGCCAACGGATTTATTCCCTTCGCATAATATCCAGAATCTATTTGTGCAGATCCAACTAAATGATTAACGGATCTGATGATGTGGCATTCAAAGTGATCGTGTTATAAATGAATGGAAAGTAAGCATAGCTTCTAGCCTCACATCCGGTAAATGACAGAAATTGGGCAGGCAACATGGCTATGTAGGTCGCACCTATTAGGGTGTATAATCACCTATCTAGAGAATATTCATTTGCTTCTTAAATCTATCAATGCTGTCCCATATATATATACGGGAACGGTTGCTGATCCCGACCGTTGGTGATGTACATTCGATACACTCAAGCGAAATGAGTGGTCGGTCATGTGTGGCTGAGTTGCAAGATGTTCTTGTTGAACTCCAGTGTATCGTTCCTAGAGTACACTGATCGGAAGGTGGATCCATACCTTGTCATAGTTGGAAACCCAATCATCCAATACACACCTGCGGTTTTGATTGTATACTATATATGTAGAACGTGAGATGCAAGCGTTTCTACAAGACTGATATCTATTTGTATTTAGACATTATCATAATATCAGAATGATATTGCTTTTCAAAGATGTTTGGATTCTCATAAGGGAAAAACCCGTTCCGTATTCACGGCGTGGTCTTATGAGATATCATATACCTGTTTAAATGATTTGAGTTTACTCACACCAGTCCCATGACTGACCCGGAGTTTATTTTGTTTTGTTTCCCTAAACTCTTGGGTGCCTAAATTTGTACGGGCAGTCAAGTAGTCGGGATTTTACAGATACACTTGGAGAGCTTGGAGCAGGAGGCTTCAGGATTCTATAGCTATTATTATTTCCGCTGTTGTTGTAAGTGCTGTACTCTGATAAGTGCTATTGTATATATAACTGTTTGTATCTCAAAAAGTTATGTTATATTTTATTCGTTCCGCTGTGAGATTCGTGTTTACTCTGATGATGATGTTCTTCTTCTTCTTCTTCTATTCTAATAGTTCTACCTTATCTTTCCTCACCCTCTATCTTCTTTCTATTAGTTTCTTGAATTTCCAGTACAATTTGTGGTTGGACTTGTGTTATTTAGTCAGCTCAAATTGGACCGGATTTTCGGGTCATTACAGTTGGTATCAGAGCTTAAGTTAAGCGAATTACCTTGGCTCTGTGGCGTTACTCAGTAGAGATGGGATTAGTAATATCCTAGATTGAGTTGAGTGTATATATACGAGTGAACGTATTTGTAATTGATATAAGAATTTGTTTTATATTGTGGAGCTTTATTGGTTGAGTGGCTTATGAATTCTGGTCGATGGTGGGGCACCACAATATCGATAGGGGTTTCTAAACACTCGAATACGATGAACCAACATGATATGTTTTGAAATTAACATATTATAATTGGTTGTTAGTATAATCGAATGAAACTATAAAAAGGCGAAATAGTTATAAAAAAACTAATCAGAATTCATATAAGTAAAGTATATGAAATAAGATGAATTAAATCTGAAATTTAAATCAGAATTAGAATTAAAATAAGGAAATTTTAAGTTCCTGGGAGATTTTGAAAACGTTTTTCAAACTGAAAGTGATGTAGTATTGAACTCACTTCGATAGCTGGGAAATAGATTCTGATGATGAATCGCGACATCATCAGTGTTCATTTTCGAGTTCTAAGTGACGAATTACTACCAAGGGTTTTGTTTTTGAATTGTTTTGAGAAAACAAGGGGTTTAGAAATTCAAATGTTTTGAATTGGTATTATGATTTCAAATTGATTTGAAATGAACCCAGGAATTTAAGTTCTGGAATTAAAATTTAACTAATGAAGTTAAATAGATTGAGATAGTATAAGTGGATGAATAAATAAGAATTTAACTAGAACTAAGTTAAATAAAACGGGATTTGGTTAGTGAATAATCTGGAATGGAATTAAGTTGATGAGTTAAGTATTTGGAACCTGAAATTGGAGTTTGAATGGAATTCGACTTAAGTATAAGTGAATAATTTGGTTGAGAAAAAACTGACAGGAGTTTGATTGGATTAGTATTTATATATGTTGAGTTGGTAACAGGATGGAAGGGATATAATGATATGCCCGACAAAAAGGTACAAGTTTACTTATATATGAGTTTGGTGATTTATGAGCCGAATTGGCAAGCCGCTTGGCTGTTTGATTTTCTTTTGGGTTGGAGAAAGCCTAGAGAGGCAAGTTGTGGTTTTACCGATAGGGCTGTACAAAGGAGGTTATGGCGAAATTTTCCGAAAATTTAAAGTGTTAGAAATTTTTCAAAATTTTTGAAAATTAAGTAAGTCGGAATGAATTAATATTTTAATCGGAATTTAAGTGGTTCAGTTGAAATCAGAAATAAGGGGTAAACCAATCTTAGGAATTCCAATAGATAGGGTCGTCCTCTAACTTAGCAATTTCGAGGACGAAATTATTTTAAGTGGGGAAGAATGTAATGACCCGGATATTTGACGGTGTAATAATTAACTTATTTAATTATTTAAATAACGAATATATTATTTAATCGACGATGTTAGAACGTAGGATTATAATATAATTAAAATAGAGCTCGAAATGGCGCGGTAGTTCGCTATTTGGTGATTTGAACTTCAACTGAAGGTACAAGATTCGTTTTAAATCGGATTTCTATGAAACAAGAAACGCGTGGAGCTGGTGGAGTATATCTTTCTAGTGGAAGAGAAAAATCAGGATTTCGTCGTGTAGATTTCGAGATATGTCCAAATCAAATTTTAAATTAGTCGCTATAGAATCGTTTATCGACCGTAACGGATTATTCGAAATAACTAGAGATCAGGTTTGAATTTAGACAAGGTTCTTTTGAGACATAGTGATAAAATAATTTTTAGAATTTTACTGTAATTTTTAATTTTATAAGTGACCTTTTTATTTGGAGTATTTGGCACCCTGTATCAACATTTCGGGGTTCACAATATGAGTTCGCCTACCGATATTATTATATTTCTGGGATCGTGACACATTGATCGTCACGATGGTGTATTTGATCCAGTAGACAGCAGTTCATAAATTAACAAAGTTTTATAAATGAGATGACCAAAATCTTTAAAACTTAAATAAATACACAGACCTTAGCATCGTATATAAACTAGACAACAGAACGATATAACTTTATATATGTATACAGCCACATTTGAATATAAGCAACGAGATGGGATAAAGACAGAACAAAGTAAATAAGTATACATTTCATTTCTTCCCTGAAAGGTCCTTGTCCTCATATCCCTTTGTCGAGGACGGTGTGGACATAAATAAAACACGTCAGTTTGTTATCAGCCACAAATTGGATAAAAGAAAACACTATATAATACCCTTTTTAACTTCTAACCTAATACCTCATTTTCCTCAGTCCAAATACTTTCGAGCCGCCATCCCTCTTATCTTCTCAAAGCAAGAAAACTAAAACGTGGAAAAATAAAATCAAAAGCAAATCAAAGAATCGGTTCAAACTCTCGAAAACAAAATTGAAATCGCGATTTATCCCAGAAGCGAGAGCGAGTTTAAATCGCTCGTAAGTTAGAAGCGATGAGGTATCGGCCGTGAGTTTCTGCGTAGCATTGTACTGGGGCGAGAGCTCGAGTTTTTGGTTGAGGATGGTTTAGTGGGGGAGTTGCTTGCGGGTGTGAGACTGGAGAGGGGCAGTAGCAGCTTGAAGCGTCGAAAATGGTGGAAAGTGATGGAGCGGGTTTCTGCGTGTGGTTTGAAGATCTGGTATTGTCTGAAAAAGGGGTGAGCTTGCTGGTTTGTTGTGTTAATGAAGGAGAGCAGTTCGAAAATGTGTAAATGGGAGATGGAAGAATCCGCGGTTGTGGATGTTTGAGGAGGGAGTCGCTGTCTTGGTTTGGGAAGATGACAAGGAAACGTGGAGCAAGGTTTTGGGTTTTTGCAGAACGTAGTGCATGAGGAAGGGTAGTCTTCTGTTGAGCATGGAAAATGTGAAAAAAATGGTGAACAGCGGGTTAGTAGCCTTGCTGTGAATTAAATGGAGAGGTAGAAAAGTATAAGGTGGAATGGGTTTTTGGGGTACTGAGAGATGAAGTGAGTTTGGATAAAAGATGTAGTGTTAACAATGAATGGTGAAATGGGGAAGGCTGATTGTTTTGACGTCTAGTGTGACTGTTTGGGAAGTGAAGGCAAACAGAGTTGTTAAATTTGCATTTTTAAATGGAGAAAGGATTAGAAGGGGAAAGCAATTAAAAGGTTTATGGGACCAAGTTATTTATTGTTGACGAACAGTATGTCCGGTTAGAATCGTGTGAACGCGAGTTATGCTGTGAAGCTGGGTTTGAACCCTTTGGAGCTGGTTACAATTTATAGCGAAATAAATTGTCCGACTGAATCAGATAACGCAAACCGTTATTTAACGGCTAACGCGCAAAAGTGAGTAAAACTCACTAACTCTCCTCAATTTGTATTTTAATATAAATTGTACTTTATTTGTTGACTGCTGTAGATTGATTGTTAAACTGGACTGTTAAATAGATTTGATTGAAAACGTAGTTATAGTAGTCTATGTACTGTTAATCAAATATGGTTCTGTACAGCAGGATATTTCATTTCAAAATGAAATATGATATATATTATACTGTGTAACATCTGTGATGCAGGGAGACAGGTTGGAGGAATCCGACTGGATTCCTCAACAATTATTTTACTGTTTTCATATATGGTGATATATGTGTGATTTATATTCTGTTATTGATTATGGATGTTAGAACGATATTGATCATCGTTGTTTGATATTTTGAATATCATAAGAAACCCTGAGTTGTAAAAAGGAATATTTCAATGTATATTGAAACAAAGGAGTTTTATAAAATCAACCGATTTTATAAAAAGGAAAACAATTTGAAAATAGAGTATTTATAAAATCATAGGATCTTATAAAAGGAATATTTATTTAGAAAATAAATAGAAAGAAGAAATATTTATTTAGAAGATAAATAAAACGTTATAAATAGAGAATATTTGTAACGGTAAATAGAAGTTGTAAATAGGAATATTTGTAACGGTAAATAGAAGTTGTAAATAGGAATATTTGTAACGGTAAATAGAGTTGTAAATAGGAATATTTGTAACGGTAAATAGAAGTTGTAAATAGGAATATTTGTAACGGTAAATAGAAGTTGTAAATAGGAATATTTGTAACGGTAAATAGAAGTTGTAAATAGGAATATTTGTAACGGTAAATAGAGTTGTAAATAGGAAATATTTGTAACGGTAAATAGAAGTGTAAATAGGGAATATTTGTAACGGTAAGTAAACGTTGAAAAAGGGAAATAGTTGTAACGGAAAACGTAGTTTATCAAAAGGAGTTAATCAAACGTAGTTTATCAAAAGGGGTTAATCGAATATAGAAATTAAGAAGTGAAGTTAAACAAAAATTAGAAACTGACTAGAGATTGGTAAGTTGAATAGTTTTCTGAGTGTTGATCTGATGTTGGTTTCGGCCTTCGGGGTTTATACTTAGAGAATTGTTCTCTTACTAGTTTACAGTTAGGGACTAATAGTTGTGGAATGATAGTGATGCGTAAATGAGGATTGGAAATGTTTTCCAATGTTGAAAATGTATATTTTCTAGTTTTAGAAAATAAGAAAATATGAATATATATATATATATATATATATATATGATTGATGATTGGATCGAAAATTCCATTTGGAATTAAGATCGTTGTTTGTACACCGACATATTTTCATTTGATAGTTAAATCACAGACTATCGAAGTTTTGACCATTTTACGTTGTCAATATGGAGAGACCGGTTGGATTATTATCCGAAGAACCACTCCGTATCGACATAAGCGTTGTGATCAAATACGATGAAGAAATTGAAGACGGAGTAAAGTGCAAGGGCTGTCCTGTTTACAGAATAGTGCCTTCGGTTTCGTTCAGTCCTAGAACGAACGTATATGGACGAATGTCTGACAGAGTATTTCCAATGATCGAATGGGTTGGACTGTACAAATATATATGGTGGCCAACGGATTTATTCCCTTCGCATAATATCCAGAATCTATTTGTGCAGATCCAACTAAATGATTAACGGATCTGATGATGTGGCATTCAAAGTGATCGTGTTATAAATGAATGGAAAGTAAGCATAGCTTCTAGCCTCACATCCGGTAAATGACAGAAATCGGGCAGGCAACATGGCTATGTAGGTCGCACCTATTAGGGTGTATAATCACCTATCTAGAGAATATTCATTTGCTTCTTAAATCTATCAATGCTGTCCCATATATATATACGGGAACGGTTGCTGATCCCGACCGTTGGTGATGTACATTCGATACACTCAAGCGAAATGAGTGGTCGGTCATGTGTGGCTGAGTTGCAAGATGTTCTTGTTGAACTCCAGTGTATCGTTCCTAGAGTACACTGATCGGAAGGTGGATCCATACCTTGTCATAGTTGGAAACCCAATCATCCAATACGCACCTGCGGTTTTGATTGTATACTATATATGTAGAACGTGAGATGCAAGCGTTTCTACTAGACTGATATCTATTTGTATTTAGACATTATCATAATATCAGAATGATATTGCTTTTCAAAGATGTTTGGATTCTCATAAGGGAAAAACCCGTTCCGTATTCACGGCGTGGTCTTATGAGATATCATATACCTGTTTAAATGATTTGAGTTTACTCACACCAGTCCCATGACTGACCCGGAGTTTATTTTGTTTTGTTTCCCTAAACTCTTGGGTGCCTAAATTTGTACGGGCAGTCAAGTAGTCGGGATTTTACAGATACACTTGGAGAGCTTGGAGCAGGAGGCTTCAGGATTCTATAGCTATTATTATTTCCGTTGTTGTTGTAAGTGCTGTACTCTGATAAGTGCTATTGTATATATAACTGTTTGTATCTCAAAAAGTTATGTTATATTTTATTCGTTCCGCTGTGAGATTCGTGTTTACTCTGATGATGATGTTCTTCTTCTTCTTCTTCTATTCTAATAGTTCTACCTTATCTTTCCTCACCCTCTATCTTCTTTCTATTAGTTTCTTGAATTTCCAGTACAATTTGTGGTTGGACTTGTGTTATTTAGTCAGCTCAAATTGGACCGGATTTTCGGGTCATTACAACGACGAACTGGGACACCGCGGGGTCTTTGTGGGGCTGTGCGTCGAGCGGAAGGAGGAGAGAGGAAGGGCGTGTGGGGAGGGCGGCGCGATGGGGGAGGGGTTCGGCGCGATCGGCGCCGCCTTGGGCGGTGGCAGGAGGGCAGGGCGTCGGGTGTTTTGAGTGCATCGCGGTTTTTTTTTTCGAATTGAATTGAACGAAAAGGGGGGCCAGAGAGATTGAAGGAGATGGAAGGGGGGAATATTTTTATATTTTATTTTATTTATTTTCTCTCTCCTAGGTTGACTTTTCATATGAACTCGAAATCAAACCCGCCGACTGTCGTCCATAGCGTAATACCCCCATTCCGAACACAATGGGATATGTATCGTAAGTTGGTTCGATTGTTTCGATCAGTTTTCGTTAAAATCAACATATAACTCTTTATATTGAATTTGAACGCGCATTTCAATTTACTGGGGTCACATACTAACTCGAAAAATTCCAGAAAAATATTTTCTAGCTTCGTATTGACGATACGGTCCTAACAAAACTAGTTTCGTCAAATTCTGACACCGTTTGAAAAATGGCCATTTTCCAGTCGATTAAAATCAATTGAAACTGGTTAAACGCGTTTTCCTTTGCCACGCTCACATATTGATTCGAAAAATTACGAAAATTGAAATCTAGCAATAACTTTACATCGCGGATCCAACAGAAGTGGTCTCGTCGAAATCCAAGGTCGTTTGCAAAATTCCTATTTTTTAAGGGCCTGAATTCCATAGCAACTATTCAGAATTTTCAACTGGACATATCTTTTGATTCCCGCTATGAAATATTGATTTTTCGGATTCCTTGGGAAGATATTCTCAATTAGATTCTATTTTTTTTGGTTTCACTAAAATCCGGTTTATTTTGCACCCGGTACATTCATTTGAAGTTTGAAATTGAATTATCGAACTACCGCGCCATTTTCAATTCCTTTTATAATTATAAATAAATAATTATATTCTATCGTCGATCTATATAACTATATACGATTGAATTTTATTCAAAAGAAATTTTCTCGTCGATATTATTTAAAATAATCTATTTTAAATAATCAAAAATCGCTAAAATTGCCAAAATAAAAATTTTAAACTGGCCCAGATTTTTGGGTTGTTACAAAAATTTTGATAGTCGGCTATTTAACTATCAAAGCAAAACATCCATACAAACAACGATCAAATTTCCAAATGGAAATTTATATCGAACAACCATAAATCAACAGTGAGCCCCTTTAATTTAATTTATCATTAATTCAATAATTTCCCAATTTCTCTTAAATCACTTTTCCAAAATATTTCTACAACACGTTTTAGCCCCTCACGATTTTCGGAAAAACATTTCCATATATTCACAATTCCTTATTTCCTATATTTCCAAAATATACGTTATTAACATTAGAAAACATTTCATATCTTATTCACGCATCACTATTCTTACATTTCCATCAGTCCCTAACCGTAAACATGTAAGAGAACAATTCCTCAAATAATCCCAAAGGCCGAAGCAAGCATCAGATCGGCACTCAGAAATCCATTCAACTTAACAAGTCTTTAGTAAGTTTCTAATTTCCTTAATCCCTTTTCTTAATTTCTTATCATATTATTACTTACACATCTCTCGGATTCATTTTACGGATCCACTTATTAAATAATAATCATTTGATTATAACGATAACATTATAATCTTTGTTTCTAAAACATTTAACTTCAAAATAGAACTTTATTTCCTTAATTTTAATAAATAAATCATTAATTAATAAGATAATAAATCTTGATCATAGACGTAAAATAAATAGTATTCTCTTGAATTCGACATAATCGAATTTCAACGTACAACTCTCTTTCGAATAATTTATATTCGATTAACATTCTGAAATTCGGAATAAACTCACCATTTCAGCTCAACCCCATTTCTAAATTTGTTTCTGAATTTAGCACTTCCAGCATTTACCGGTTTACTTTTATCACCATTCCAATTTGCAAAATGTTTGCTTTTAAACCTCTTATTAATTATATATTAAGTTTAAAACTTCATCTCGATTGCATATTCGATTATAAATTTATTGGTTACAAACCATTATTAATTATCTTGTAAATTTCCAAATTAATACATATAATTTCTAAAATTAATAACATTCGACATCATTGAAACATAATTACAAATCCTTATAGTTTTATTTAACTCATATTCACATTTCGAACCTCGAAATTAATTCAACAATTTCCCTTTTCATTAATCATTTTTAAATGAACATCCACGGATTATTTAATAATTATTATTTAACAACAATTATTTTATCCCATTTAAAAATATTGTTAATAAATAAAAATACTTGTTTTATTATGATTTAAAAAAGTTATTACTTTCCAGTCCAAATCGAAATTCAATTTCTAATTAAAAATAGATTTTCCCTTTTTCAAAACCACATTCTTTTCCCATATATTCAAATATATTTTATGGTATTTAAATACCAATTATTTTAGGTCAATGTTATTCAAACATCCCAAAGCACACAATAATCAATCACCGATTATTTGTCACGTCATATAATGCAATATGTATGAAAAACAATAATATAATTATTGAGGAATCCAGTTGGATCCCTCCAACCTGTTTCCCTGCATCAAAAGATGTTAACTAACATAAATAATCCTAATTTCATATCAATATGAGATATTAGGGTCAATATTCAATCCATTGTTTATATATACTATTTCAACCAATTAATACACAATCATCCAAACTACCACCACATGCAGCATTCAATCATTTTTATCAATATTAAATAATGTTTATAAAATTATAAAATTGGACAGAGTTAGTGAGTTTACTCACCTTAGTCGTTAATCATGAAATAACGATTAACGTTCGATAGATTTGATCAACCATTTTATTTTTCCTAAAATCGTAAAGAGCTCCACACGATTCTGAACAATCTTCAGAACGTAGCCTGCCTTCGTACGTTTCCAACGAATTAGACCGTTCTTCATTCTGATATCATATGTGTAGAATATAATATTAACTAGTTAATATACATTTAAATTAAATTAAACTAATTTTTTGAAACGGGCCTTACCAACTTTATGTCTCGGCCCAAACTTCACACCTTAGCCCATGTGAGCAGCACACTATCTTCTTGTCGAAAGTGGAATTAATATTCCCTCTAATATTTGTTTACCCAAAACAACAGGAACCATTTACAACTTTGCCCCATTTTCCTTCCTATTTAACCCAATGCATGACGCATGAACACAATGCACAATCTTCCCAGTGTTTTTTCCCTTTTTAGTTTCGGCCTTACAATTTTTTTCGATCTGGGCCTTGCGTCTTTCCTTGGTCCAAAACAAAACTTATTTATGTCACTAGCCTTAACAACTTTCTTTTGTCCATCCCCATACCGCGTGCTATAGAATCATAGTCCCCCACCTACATGTTTTCCTACAACCTATTGCACCCAAATGTTTTTTTCATACAACTGGGCTTACATTTTTCTTTCCAAAAGCCCACGTTCACATCTTTTTGCATCCACAACATTGATGTACAGTTTCATCTTTCTAAAACTCAAGTAAACATGCCTGCTCCTCTTTAAACCCCATTGCCGCCCCTTTGAATAACGTTTTCTTCCATATTTCTTCACCTACCGTCCGCTAAAACCTGACCCAATATCACACTGTCCTTTTCTTATATAGCTTCCTCCCTTGAATGCCATAGAAGAGGACCCACAACTCCCCTCCATTTCACTGAATGCTTCTACACCCCCCCTCCCCCCATGAACTATAGACCACCGCACCATTGCACTCCAACGCGCCACCCGCCAGACTACCATTTGAGGCCGATGTTACCTGCTTCGGTGCCCTAATGCTTGACCTCCATCCAAGAATACAAACCAAACCTCAAAATAACACCATGGTAACAAATCCTGGCTCATCTCCTCACCGTCGAAGACTTCAGACCCCATTAGTCTGCCACCGAAGCCACTCCTCCATCTACCCTCAGTTGGAATGGAGCGCCCTCAAGAGAAAACCATTGTCTAGAAATACATTGCATTGTCCGCTAAACTTCCGAAGTGGGACTTACGAACCCAGTTATCCCAAGCAACTCATTTGAAAATCTTAGGATCTTTAATTTATTTGTTTCTTTTTTTGAGGGATGATTTTGTTATAAATTTTGAGAAGCCGACTAAGTTTTCTGAAGCTTGAAATCCTTTCCTAAAAACAATGGGAAAAGGCACTGGTATTTATAGGGTTTAAATCCTTGGCCATCACATATTAGCTATGTAGGGTAGTACTGTACGTTTTAGGCAGGCTGAATTTTGTGCAGGTAAGTCGGCTTTAAGGACAGGCTAAAGGTTGTGTATTGATGGGAGAAAGGACGTAGCAAGTGATGTTTCGTAAGGTAGTGCAACAAGCATGTGTGCTCATGTAGTATAGGTTAGTTGTCCCAAGCATAGACTTAAGCATGAAGCAAATGATGGTGAGTCTGCGACTGGAAAATACACGACCATAATTAGAAACAGATGTTTATACGCCGACATATACTCCTAGAGAAAGAGATAAGTTTGAAGGCAAGATAAGAGAAGTTGTTCATAGTTTGATTGATGATGAAATTGATGTTAAAGTTTATCTTGATTAATGCTTCCTTTATATTGTATGGGTTACTATTGTTAAGTTGACATCTGAATGAATCTTGGCATTGATTCTGACATGTGAAATTTGTGATAGGTTCTCTCTTTTGTTTTTTATAAGTTTAGCGTACTTGTTACGGAGAAATTATGTTCACATACAAACTGCTATGGACTAAAATAAAATATAATCATGTCGAGTGAGGTTCCATGATTAAGAGATATAAAAAAATAGACAAGCTAACTTATTGTGTGGAGTCCCAAAAATACTGATTTAGGGTGCAGAATACGTTAAACAAAAAGTAGTTTACTTTCAAAAATAAAATTTATAGAATTTTTTATAAATTAAATAAAAAAATTCATCTTAAAAATCTCGTCCAAATTCGAAACCAATATTTAATTATTTTAAATAAATCGTTATGGCTTATAGGATTCCACAATGACTATATTAAAATTTTATTTGAACATAACATACAATCTATATTATGAAATCTACATTTTTCTCTTCTATTAGAAAAATATAATCAATTAGATTTGAATGTTTCTTGTTTCTAAGAAATCCGACTTAAAACGAATCTTGTATATTCATTTAAAGTTCAAAACTCAATATTATGAATTACCGCGACGTTACGAGCTCGATTTAAATTATATCATAATTAATACGGTGATCTGTTGTTTTAAATAATATATTCGTTGTTATAACTCGAATATAAACTAAATTAAATATCATATATTATCCAAATTACACAATATTGTAAATCTAAACATTTCCGACTATTTCAGAAATAATTATATTATTCCACTAAATATTATATTAATCAAATATTTAAATTCAAGCCATTTAAATTCCCAAACCATTATATTAAAATAATTAAATTAATTAATTATTAAATCATTTAAAATTAGGAATGTTACAACAATTATATTTTACCACAAGTGCACGACGTCTGGTGTAATAATTGTGCGAGTACGGGTCAGATCCACTTGGAGTTTTTATCTATCATGTTTGAAAATCAACCTGCAAAAGGCATACGATAAAGTTAACAGGGAGTTTATAATTTACATTATGGAGCAAATGAAATTCCCTTCTAATTTCAGCAGATTTATTTGTAAGTGCATTCTCACTCATACTTTTTCAATTATGATAAATGGTCAACCAACTAGATTTATTAAGAGTAATAGATGTTTGAGGCAGGGTGATCCTCTTTTGCCAAACTTATTTTCCATAGCTATGGAGTAATTTTCTATTTTAATAGACTTGGAATATTTTAAAGGTAATATCATTCCTATTTATAAAAATGATCCTATCCTCAATCATTTAATTTATGCAGATGATCTTCTTGTTTTTTCTAAGTGTAAGTAGGAGAGCATTTAAGTTATAAAAAGAGTACATAATTCAATGGATACTATAGGACTTTTGGATAATGAGGAGAAATCTAAAATTTATATTAATAAAAATAATAGACTAAAAGAAGTTATTTCCTCTTATTTGAACATTAAGATTGTGGAGCTTCCTATGAGATATTTAGGGCTTCCTCTATCTAAAAAAAGTCAATTGTAGAGAAGCTCTTCAACTTTTGGATATTATTAATATTAAAATAAATTATTGGAGTAACAGGTTTCGTTCTATAGCTAGTAGAATTAAACTGATTAAGTCGTCTATTATCCTATCATAAGTTTTTGGGTTCAAACTTGTCAACTTCTAGCTCAAGTAATTAATAAAATGAAATGCATTTGTTCTAGTTTTATTTCGAACAAAAAAAAATCACAAAGTAGTTTGGAGTCAACTATATCAACCCAAATCAAATGGTGGAGTTGGGTTAAAGGATATTAAGAATTTGCAAACAGTCATGACTATTAAGTTAGTTTTGGTCTATTTACAAGGAAAGTTAATGTGAGATAAGTTGATGAAAAATAGTTATGCTAAAGAGAAAATTTTCTGGATTATGGACATTGACAACAATGCTTCTTATATGTGGAAGATTATGCTGAAAATTAGAGGGAAGTGCAGAAATTTAATTAACATAAATATTTTGGATAATAAAACTACTCACCGTTGGTTTGACCCTTGGATTGATGGAAATATTTTTTTATGTTCTTGGTTGGCAGCACATGGTCCAAAATGGATTGCAGCATTAAAAGGTAGACAGTATAGTTTGTAATGATGAATAGAATTTGAGTTATATCTAGTTGCCTCCTTCTGTAGCTAACCAAATTAAATAAGTTGGTATTTTTACTGATAAAGAAAGTAATCATTAGACATGGAAGGGTAATAATATTGGTGAATTTTCAGTTAAATCAACCTACCAATCTATTTATCCCCATTCTTCATATTTTGAGTGGGCTAGCTTTATCTGGAAATAACCTGTAGTGTAGAAATATGCTTATACTAATTATCTGGCTTGTCTTGATAAATTACAAACATTGAATAAAATACAAATATGAAGTAGTATTCAGAGCAACATCTGCAGGTTATGTAAGTGAAGATATAAAACATCTTTTTTTGAATGTCTGTATTCATATTCTATTTGAGAGCCTATAAAAAGAAAATTTTCTATCAGAACAAGTGGTAATAGAAACCTATTGAATGAAATCTTAGGTCTAATGCAGATGAGCCGAAATAATAAGTTTTTTCAATCGATCACCATATTAGCAATAATTACAGTACTTAATCACATCTGGAAAGAACCAAGTAATAGGATTTTTAAGAGGCTTTCAGTTCCTATGGAATTGAAGGAGAATTTGATTTTAGCTGAAATTTGATCTCTGCAACATGCATTTGAATTCAAGAGTAGATGCAATCTTACTTGCAGCTCGAAGGAGATAGATAAAGGAAGGATTCGACAGGGAGATAGCTTGGAGAATTGTTTCTGCCATGATTTTGTTTGTGGGGAAAGTATTATTTGGGAAGGTGAATTGTGCTCTACCATTTCTTCGTTTATAGAGAAGGTGTTTTTTGGAAGGAGAACGAGGTTCATGCGGGGCTTCTGAATAGGCATTGTTATTGACACTCAAAATATTGTTAGTGAGATTTTTAAGCACAAGGACAAACTTAGGGAAAAATTTAGTGAAAAAGGCAAAAAGTTTGTGTTTTAGTCTAAAGGACACTTTTTAGTGTAAATCAAGTGCCCACTACCATTTCCTCATTTACACTAAAAGTGTCCTTCAGCCTAAAATCCAAACTTCTTGTACTTTTCGTTAAATTTTTCAATAAGTTTGTCCTTGTGCCAATTTACTTGTATTAGGCGGTTAAGGGGGGCCATTTTAAAAAAAAAAAATTGTTAAAGGGAGTGGTAGCCCCTTAATAAATAAAGATAATTTTACCTTATTACCAATTTAGGCTTAATTTCGCTCTTCTTTTCATTAATATGATTTTTAATGGTTAATCCACACCATTAGTTGTGGAGAAATCAAACCCTAACAAAAAACATGAACGAAAAGGAAAACAACCCATCGCTGAAACAAAATTGTTCATCTTGACATAAATTCGCCAAACAAAAATTTAAAGTATGGCAACCGACCGTCGAGATTAATAGTGCCCACTTTATACTAAATCGACAAACAAAAAAGAAAAAAAGACACACATGATAAACTGATATCGACAAAAAATATTAATTTCAACAAGTCTACTCCGCTGTCGAATAAGCTATTTTAATCTAATTTGAAGGGACAATCCAGGAATATTGAGTAATGTGAAATAATATGTTTGTGTATCCCCTTAAGAATTTTTTAATGGGTGGAGTGTTTTTTAAAAATAACCCTCCTTAACAATGTTTGGAGTGTCAATAACAATGCCCTTCTAAACTTGTTTTTTAGCCCATTGTACTGCTTTGTCGTTATGTTGCTTCTGAGAGGGCGCCTGTGTTATGTATATTTGTTCTTTTTGATTGTATTTTACTTTTTTCCCTTCCTCAAAGCTTTGTAATGTTTATTTTGTAATGAAGTACCCTATTTTCCCAAAAAAAAGATATTCAAATAAAAAATTAATAATTTGTGGACTTGTGTATTGAATGTGAGTAGTTGAAATTATAAAATAAAATAAGAATTTTATTTAAAACCATGTTTGAAAATCTTATTACATTTGTTTATGTGAAAATTATGTGTTGAAATATTCTAATAAGGTGCATGCAATAAACTGGAAAATTATTATAAGTAGTGCATTTAATTGTAAAGTACATTTAATTGTAAAGTACATTTCTAACTTTAAGTATGGTGTAAATAAATATATAAAAGTATAAATATTGAGTGAAACTCAATATTTAAGTATGTTGAAATAAGTTATATCGTTTTCTATTATTGTGTGAAGAAAATGGAAATCAATGTGAATTTTTTAGATTATGAAATATAAGTTTTGATTAATTAAGTGTAAAATCTGTGTTTTGTGTAAATATGAACTCTTGACAAAAGTTTTATTAAAGGCAATGTCAAAACTTGTAAAAGTATTTCATATGTGTTTTTGTTATGAACATTAAGCATAACACGCTTGTGTGTATATTGTTATAGTGTGTTTAAAATGTGCTTAATTGTGTTTTAATTGTATGTTGGGCTTAGTTTAATTATATTTAAGATATGTGTGCTTTAGTTAGGCTATTTCTTAACTTAATTATTCTAGGGGGATCTGGGAAAAGAATAGAAGGGGGAGATTGAGAAAGCACGTACACTTTCTCATTTCTCCTTCCTCCTGAAGCTTTACTAGGAAAAATTCATTGCCATATCTCCTTCTCAATCAAAAATCAAACCCATTCTTCTTGTAATCAAATTAAAAGAGAGCTTGTTGACATTCTCCCATCAAATTAAACTCCAGTAAGTAAATCAGTTATTAGATTGCAAAAAATCACGCAATAAGAAGATTACAATAACATTCCAAGCCTGCATGTCTCTACTGTGTATTACTAGGGATTTCAGAAGTTCAAATCATCTTCTAGGCAAGCTAAAATCAACGTATTACTACTGGAAACCAATCTCATGTGAGTTTTTAAAACTAACACTTTTTAGTTTACAGTAGTTTTGTTGATAGCTGTATTGGAGATGAAAAATACATAGAAAGGTGTAAGCTGTGTTTCTAGATTTTCTCTGTTGTGGGAAATAGCCATAGTTGCAACTTTGGGCTATTATGTCTTGATCGATACTTCATGGAAATGTGACATTCTTGTTGTAAATCAAAATGGATTTTCTGGTCTTGATGTTTGCCAAATTTCAAGTCGATTCGACTAGTGTTGCTATTTGAAATTGATCGCCAATGTTGCACTCAGGCAATGATAGTTTCCTGTAGTAATATTGTCTACTGGGTCGACACATGTCCACTAGGTCGACCTATGTGGTGATCCATACGTATGTGATATTGACCCACGGATTGACACTCACAAGGCATGGGTCGACACATGGGTCAAACTATGTAGTGTATTACAGCGTAGGGAATTCCTATAGCTTGCTATGTGTATTGCCTATGGTTACCTGCTTCTTTGAGCTTCTTCTCGATGAATTTCTAAGACTATTTCTTAACAATTTTTTATGGCTTCATTCAGGACAATGTAAGCGTACATTGAATAAAATTCTTATTTGGATCGCATGAGTTTCATCTGAGTTCCATCGAGTTTTGGGTAGCACTTTTTCATGTTCATTTCAAGTATTTTTCTATGTATAATTTCTGTGTTTGCATGTTTTGTGAAATGTTTTCATAAAGGATTTTTCTCTATAAAAATATATTAGCTTAGAGACAATAGTTTTGTATGTTTTGGCTTTGCAAATAATATTGTCGCGAAGAAATAGCATATGCAATGTTTTCTGTAATATATATATATATATAAGTAAACCAAAATGTCCCCAAGATCATTTTATAAATTTGTTTCAAAAACCTAGTATTTATTATCTAAAGTCACACATTTTTGCACCCTTCGAGAAGGTGATTCTAATTAAACAACATCGTAAACCTCTTGGTATAGGACACAAAGGTACATGCACTACAACAAATAAGGCTTTTAACAGCTTTTGTTATAACAACATTAGTATAAACCTTGTATAACGACATGCGGTCGTAGGCCCCTACTTTTCAACAGAAGAAAATAAACGCTGTTAAAAATTGAGTTTCACAACTTTTTTTGTGCTGTTAATAGTTTATGCACAACGTTATTTCTGAGCTATTAATACTTTATGCGCAGCGTTTATAATGAGCTGTTAATAGTTTTCAAGTGTGTGCTGCTTCCATTTTCAACAGCGGATTATAAACACTGTTACTAATATTTCACAATGTTTTTTATGCTGTTATAGTGAATATATTTTGTATTTTCATAGAACTAACACCGTTATATAAACGTTGTCGTTAGTTCCTAATATTTTTACTCCACTACTGACACGTTCCATTGCAATATTTATATCAATAATCTACACTCATTTCATCATATTTCAACTAAACAATATACATAACATCGTATTAAACTAGAAAATACCATATGAAAATATAATTATTAATCATTTTCATAAAGTAATATGAATACAATATTTGTAGACAAAATTTACATAAATTCATAAACAAACATCATACAACATTAGACAAACTTATGAGAAAAAACCTATTTGTGATGCATGTTAAATACATACATATTTATCCCTTCAACCATTGGTTCTGGCACATACCACTTATGCATGTCGTTTATTACTTCCTTTTAGTCCACATTGCAGATTGCTCCATTGTTTGTCTCTTTAATTCTTCAGGTCCACTTATCCAGTGCTTAAGAAGAGTTAGAAAATAATAGGGAACAACATCCTGGGGAATCAACAATTTAGCAACAAATATTAGCTATAACCCCAAGTCCATACAACAGCAATTAGCCCAATCAAACCCGCTTAGCAGAAAATAACTAAGTAGTAACAAGAAACATGCTTTCCCGCAAAATGCAAAGCAAAGAAAAATTGTTTAATGTCAAAGCTAAAAGCACTTACTGATTGATTATCCCCAATTAAATGACTTCATTGCTCTACTCACTTGTCAAAAGAAGATGATATCTTTGTTATGCAATGAAGAAAATGGTATCTTTGCTGATAAAATATAATTACTGTCTTCTAGTGGGAAAAAAAGCAAACTAGTATTAAAATAACAAATAATCAATTTTAAAATTGAAGTTAACATACAAAACGAAATAGAAATTAATTTGTTTTTCTTGTTTTAAAAAATAACAAAATAACATAAAACAATCCATTCACCATCTCCTCTGTTATTCCTCCATATGTCAGATAAACTTAAAACATTTTAATCTTCTCTACCCATGTTTTTGGTCAATTTCCACTTTATTTATACTGTCGGTATCAAATACCGAAGCTTGTCAAAATATAAGATACACCAAAGAAACACGGCTTAAAAGGGGATAAAACATTTATTTCTTACATTTTCGTCAATCCACATTAAAGAACTAAGCCGATTATTCAGGATACGGACAACTGCATCAATTGGGTTCATGCATCAATTGCATTAAAGTTGCCACCCTGACAATGACATTTGTAAGACTAACAGCCAAAGAAAAATCCTATGCAACTTTCTATGAAATAATTTTACCTGTTTTGCATTTACAGCTTCAATGATCATTTTAATTTGCTCTCCCACCTTTTGTAGCTTGCTCTCTATAAATTCAGCTTGTTCATAACTAAAAGTTTAGGGAAGGAAAGTGATTAGAGGGATTATGACATAATCAACTCCACACAAACAAAAAGTTACATATCTCGCACTCGTTCAGGTAAAAAATTATCAAGTTACAAAACAGTTTTATATTAAGAAATCAATCAAACACTCATTGTTAGTGATATCTCTTTCATACTTTTCCATGGAAAATGTTACACAATTATTCTTGGATATAAGAGAACTTCTGGAAGGGTTCAAATTAAAGCAATTTATTTTGATATTGTTTGCATAATATTTTCATATGCATCCATGCTTATTGCCATTGTAATTTCACCCAAAAAATGATTTTGGTTGTTGACCCTTATTACATGATCTTTTCATTAACTGGTTCAGAACTATTTTTAAGTTTCTTTATGAACTGAGAAACAAAAGGGTTACTTACCACCTAAGATTATCTGAGTGCTTTTTAACCATACGAGCTTAGTAGAAACAAGACCAAGAATAACCCAAGTCCCAATGATTAATAGTAGACATGAAAGAACATCAGAAGTTGGCAAGAAGTTCTGCATAATGCAGCAACACAACCAACATTAGGAGGCTTACTGTTTTAGATTAATCTTAGCACGGATTAACTTTATAACTAGTGGTACTTATTTTGTAAAGATTTTATGGGATTACAAATAATATTAATAGCAGATCGGCATACTATGAAAAGGTAAATCGCATCATGGATCCCAGCTATTCAGTTTAAAGTTTTGAAAATAACCCCCCATAAACTACTATAAATTTTTACATCAAAATTCAACAATTCTTTCGAAAATTCTGAAAAATGAATCCATGACTGTATCATACTTATCCAACTATTCAATAGAAAGAGGTAATCAGCATATCAAATATTCAACCATGTTTGAAGTATCAGATTTCTTGCTAATGAGCAAAGCATACAACCAAAACAATTTGGCCAGCAAAATTTGCAATTTCATTGTTCTATACAAATCTAAAGTGGTGTTAAATGCCATCACCGTGTGACTGTGTCTATGCTATCCAGTTACATTCAGCGCTATTCTACTGAATGAACATTGGTATATAAAAATGTCACTTTCTTTAGGAGTATGATGCTGGGATACTTCACAACCACTCGGCGGAATGCTACTGAATGAATCTATCGGGTAAAATAGAGTTACCCAATGTAGTGCATCTAGCACCACTCCAAATCAAACGATTTGAACATTATGCAAGTGTGCTACCAAGTAGCGGCTATTAAACAAAGTGAATATATCGGGTAAAATATCCGTCCGATTTCCTAATGTGTGTGTGCATGTGTGTGTATATATACACACACACACACACACACACACACACATATATATATATATATATATATATGTGTGTGTGTGTGTATGTACATATATGTGTGTATATATATATATAGTTAAACTCAAATTAGTATATAACTTTTCTTAAAATAACTAAATTAATCCTAACCATGTTCGAGCGCCTTATGCTAGTTATGCACCGAAGTGAATCCACTTTTTCAGAGTTGATAACAAACGGATGGAAAATCCACAATGCAATTTAATGTTTCCACATGCAAATCATCATCGACTCACTGTAATAAAATTGAAAATATCGATCCATGCTGTTCTAAAAAGATGCAATCCCACTATCTACCAAGTTCATAAAACATGTTCAGAAAACTTATAAGCATCCCACTATCTATAATCTAATCCGATAATGCAGCTCTAGCAAATTTAGCCATTCGGATAGCTGAAACTATTTTCACATTGATTTTTGGAAGAGAATAAAACTTGGGCGAAATTAACGCATAACATATTACACAACACGATTTTAATAAATTTTCTTACTTTTCATATATTCGAATATACTGACATTGGGATTCACGATTTTAATAAATTCTCCCCACTGTCAAGAACCTGAAAATAGACAGACCTTAAGGTGGGAAATTTAGCTTAAATAAAAAATAGTGTAGTATAAATGAATGTATATATGGGTAGTAGGCGCAGACAAGCAGTAACACCCCATTTTTGCTAAGAATATTAAAAGAATGAATTAAAGAATACTTAATTTTTAAAGTGAGAATTAAGGGAAACGGGTTACGCCATTGCGTTCGTCTTGGAATTCTTCTTGGAATAGAGTCCAAGTTTTCATAAATCGGACTTCGTATGAGGAAGTTATGGCCCTCAGAAGTTTCAGGAATTTAAATAAAATAAAACAGCTCAGATTTAAGTTCGAAATTCAAATCACACACCCGGGCTGGGCGGAAAATTTCTCGCCCACGACCCAAGTCGACCAATGGGTCAACCTGGGTCACATAGGTCGACCAGGGGGTCGACCTCCCCCCTATTTCCAGATCTAAGGCCTGGTTCGTTTTTCTGCATTTGGACGCCCATTCTGACTAGATTCGTTGATCCCTATGCTATATAAACACCCCTAAGGCTACAGTTTTCTCTACACAACTTCATTATGCCTATACTCTACCCTAATTCATATCAAAATAAATCAAAGACTAGGCTATGCCGCTCAAGTTCTTCATAGAATCAAGTAGAGATTCAAAGGCTAATTCAACGACTTCAATAACTATTTTCTAAGAATCAAATCTAAGTTAGAGAATCGATAATCTACATCAAGGGATCACTTTTCAGTTTCAGAAAATAGATTCCAGAAATACAAGAATTATTCTCTTTTTGTAAGTTCAAGTTACTTTCAGATGTGAATTCTTAATTGATGTTCTTGGCATGTAATAATCTGGATCTAAGTTGATTATAAGATAATTCTTTTAGATTTATCAAATCTAATCTATTAGATTTATGCCTGCGATGTTATTCAAATCTAATCCATTAGATTTATGCCTGATGTAAGTAATCCTTTCATTTGAATCTGTGCTTGTATATGCCTTTGGGAATCATTAGTGACTATGGAACTGGTCCAATCATATCTATCCTTGTTGAGTATCAGAATTGTAATCCTGTTTAAGTTCATGATATAACTCTTGTCAAACCTATACGTCTGTGATGGTTCATAATGATATTCATATCAAATATATATGCCTACAATGTATTCTATGCTAAACTTGTCAATTTGGTATATCAAATTTATTAGACCAATAGTTCTTATCGTCATATGCCTATTCTTATGTCTCTTATGTTCCATGTTGTTTCTCCGCTTATTTCATGAATCTTGCATTGAATCTCGAAATACGTACGTTATGAATGCGGGGGTAATTGGGTATAACATGAAATTGACATTTATTTGGCATACTTTGGAACATGTATTATGGCATGACTGTTAAGATGTAATTTGGGGTAATTTGACATGAATTATGGAATATGTAATTTGACATATTGAACCTAGAATTGGCATGAACAACAAAGTATGAAATTTGGCATGAAAAAACCTAATTTTGGGCATAAACTGTAAATTGGAATATTAAATTTAGCTTGGCCTTAACTATTGATTTGGGACGCTAAACATAATGCATAGTGATTTTGGGCATGACTATTATTGCAAATTTTAGGGAAGATTGGGTATAGACAATTTTAATTAATAACTTGAAATTGGAATTGGTTGGGCATAACTTGGGAATTGGAACATGAGTTTTGGTGAATTTGGTAATTAGCATGTAAAATCTAGATTTGGGTATATATGGTAAATGTGTAAATTAAAGATGAACATGCCTAACCCGAGGTTAGATTGAGTTGTGGTGTAAAAATGCCCGGAACCACCCGGCACATCCAGTAACCACAACAACACCTATCTAATGTGAGAGGTTAGTGCATCATGCCCAAGAAAAACCCGAGGTTAGATTGAGTTGTGGTGTAAAACTCCCCGGAACCGCCCGGCATATCCAGTAACCGCAACAACACATATCTAATGTGAGAGGTAGTGCATTAATAAATCAATTAATGCTAATGAACAAGATGAATGAATAGGGTTAAGTTCATAGGAACACTTAACCAATATAATAACATGAATGACAAGGGTTAAGTTCATAGAAACACTTAACCAATATAACAAGATGAATGATTGGGGTTAAGTTAATGAGAAACACTTAACCAATACAACAGGATGAATGATTAGAGTTAAGTTAATGAGAAACACTAAACCAATATAACAAGATGAATGACCAGGGTTAAGTTAATAGGAAACACTTAACCAATATAGCATGATGAATGGGTAGGGTTAAGTAATAAGAAACACTTAACCAATGTAACTTATTTGCGGTAAGGTTAAGTTAAAACAAGAGGGCAACACTTAACCAATATGACTTGATTTGTGGTAAGGTTAAGTTAAAACAAGAGGGCAACACTTAACCAATATGACTTGATTTGTGGTAAGGTTAAGTTAAAACAAGAGGGCAACACTTAACCAATATAACTTGATTTGTGGTAGGGTTAAGTTGACACAAGAAGGCAACACTTAACCAAAGTAACATGACATGTAGGCGGGTTAAGTAACTTGAATTGATTTATGGCCCTTAACTAATACAACATGATGAACACATGGGATTAAGTTAACAAGAAACACTTGACCAATATAACTTGATGGACGAACGGGGTTGAATCCAACATGATAAGTGAGGAGGGTTGAGTTAATAAGAAAACACTTAACCAACATGACATGATGAATGGGTGGGTTAAGTTAACATGAAAGGACAACACTTAACCAATATGACATAATGTGTAGGAGGGTTAAGTACATATCGGGTTGGTGGGTAATATGACTAAATATAGGCTCACAAAACTTAACTGTTAAATAAACATGCTTGAATCGGTGAGAGGGTTAAGTACATCTCGTGTAGGTGGGTAATATTAGTATATATAGGCCAACAAACTTAAACATTAAATAAACATGCTTGAATTGGTGGGAGGGTTAAGTACATCTCGTGTAGGTGGGTAATATTTGTATATATAGGCCCACAAACTTAACTAGTAGGAAACCCTAGTAACGGGGACCCATTTCAGCAGTAACCCACATAGATGTATCATGGTACCCTGAACTAGGCTGGGTGCGGCACGATTACTTGGCTGATTATAAGCGGTCAAAACAGCGGCAGGGAGTACGTCAGTGTAGGTTCTGACAGTTTACGGGCGTGCACGTACTCCGGAGTGGGAAAAAGCAGGCACTGGGTACCAGTAGTTATACAATGTACATCTTGAATCGTGTCGGGTTTCTATCATAAGGATTGATCACCTTATGGTGGGACCAGCACAAAGTATCTACACGCAAGAGAGGACCGATTGACATAGACACAAGGAAAAATTAATACGAGTAAGGAGCCGATCGATAGGGTAGTAAGGGTACATCTAACACATTCATGGCAATTAGGCAGATTGAGGTGGAATCCTCATAGTAGATGTACACCTGAAGGCTTCCACAATTGCGGGGATTGGGATCACATTATCATATTATCATTTTATACAGATTACTAGTTGGGACACTAGTTAGGTGGTGGAGAGATATAAAAATTAGAATAACAAGGTAGTAGCGAAGCAGAGAAAGAGTAGAAGCGCATTCGGTTTATCTTGCCTTATCATATCTATACTAACCATATGTTATCTTGTTATCCTTGTTCTCATGGTATTGTCTTACATTCATTTTATTCATGTCATTATGCTTTTTCCTGTTTATATTCTAAAAGTCACTGTACTTACCAAACTTATGTCTGACCTAGTTTTGTTTCGCCTCTTTTCTTCCGTCCCCCCCCCCCCCCCCCCCGGTTTGGCAGGGAGGAAATATTACCACTTAGCTCAGTTTTCTTTCCAAGCTCGAAGATAGTCGATGTATTGCTTTGGACTCTCTCTTCCACTGCTATGGCTGGTTCACGCTTTATTGGGGAATATCGTTGTTATTTTTATGCTTCTTTTATAATTGGAAGTTTTTAAATCAAGACAGAAGTTCAATGTATTACTTTTAAGTATGATTGAGACAACTGTTGTAAAAGCTTGACTGAACCACATTGTTTATAAAATGACTTTATTTTCCACTGCTTTATTTGTCTGTCTTGTAATTCATCTTCATATTTTACCTATAATGCTCCACCGAAGTTAAAGCATCCCCTTCGTGGGTGACGTTAACGGAGGTGGGGTATTTCACTTGGTATCAGAGCTGAAGGTTACCGGATCAGATAAAAGATTTGAAAAATTATTTTCAAAACGGTTTTAAAAGAAGCATTTTCAAAAGAAAAGTTTTGTTTTAAAGGCACATTCCCTAAAGCCATATGAACTATCTTTAGATCCTCTATTTGAATCCTCGTTTCCTTCTTTCCTGAGTCTCCGGGGCTCCTGGCTTTCTGGGAGGTAACCTCATCGTGGCGTGGTTCCGTAGGCTCGATGAGACTACGACACTTGTCAAAGGGCGAAGAAGTGACCAACCTCCATCCATAGTCGTAGTAGTTTCACCTGCGGCTAATTCTCTTCCAAGATTTGTAGGGTTTTCCGTGCGATGGAGGCAACGTTCGAGAGACTTGTCAACATGGTTCACAAAGGAAGTAAAGAGAAAGAGGCAAAAGGGAAGAATCACAAACAAGGGATTGGAATATAAGAAGGGCGAAGGAAATAATAGATCCCGCAATAAGAGGAAGTATCTTTTCTGCGGTATAGCGGGTAATTTAATTGTAGGAAGTAAAAGACAACTGGTTGTTTTCAGCATGGTGAGGCAGGGCATCTTATCAAGGATTGCCCAGAGGACAAGGACAAAGGACAGGATTTTCAGGAGGGCAAGTGCATGCTTTCACCGCCAGCGTACCTGAGAGAAAGATTGTAAAGTTCAGTTTTTCTTTTTGATCATCCTGTTAGTACTCTTTTTGATTTTAGCGTTTCACATTCATTTATATTTGCTTCCATAGTTGAGTCTCTACACCCTAGAGCTTGTATAGTAGAGGATCCCATTATTGTCTCAAATCCAATTGGTGGTTCGGCTCATTTATCTTTGGTTTGTAAGGATTTGAGAATAGCTATATTAAGTATTGAGTCTAAGTGTAATGCTTATGTTTTTGGTTTCATGGGATATGGATTGATTCTAGGTATGGGTTGATTCTAGGCATGGATTAGTTAGCTAATAATTGTGAAAGGAGGGTAGTTATACTTTTGACTTGCCTCGGGAATACCCTCGAGATTTCGTACGATCCTAAGGGATCAGTTTGTCATGGCTACCTAGAATCACTTGATGCATCTATCAACGATTTGCGATCCGTTAGAGTAGTCCATGAGCATGCAAATGTTTTTGATTAGGTTAGGGGTTTACCCCCTAAAACACGAGATAGACTTCCGCATATGTCTAGTTGACAATGCAAAGCCAGTTATGCGATCAATGATAGTTTTGGAGCAAGATTGTCGAGGATAGCCAGAGTCGGTAAGTGCTCAATTGTTTGGTTGTTTTTCTAGTATCATCTCACATAAATCATCCAAATTCGGAGGAGGTATTCCTTGGGTGCTTGTCTAATATTGGTTTAGGCCTTTGGGGCTTGTACTTGAGGGATGTCGAGTTCGACTAGGATGGTTTGCATGAGAAATAAATGGTTGTGGCAGGCGCCCTAAGTAAGACTGGCCTTAAGAGAGGTAAAAAGTACATAGCAACCTTTAGCTTTAGACCCTCAGATTTGTTACATGATGGATAAGCTAAGTAGAGGCGAGACCTCTAATCATCTTAGTATAAACACTTGGTATCATGGTTAACACCTATTTATCTTGGAAAGATAGTTCGACTACATTGGATACCCTCTAGCATAGTAAGTGATCGAGGTCCTATCTTTACCAGTGGGTTTTGGAAATGGAGGTCAAGAAGCTTCGCAATCGTGAAGTTAAAATTAGTTAAGGTACAGTGGAGTGAAGCTCAAGAAGACGCGACGTGGGAGACTGAAGACAAGACATGCGCATCATACCCTTTTTCTTGAGGGTATATCCTTGATCTCTTTTTCTAGGAATTCTATGTATGTTTGTTTCTATCTTTTTTATATCCTCTAGGTCATATCTTCGATCCTTAGGTAGAATCCAATGGATGTAAACATGTTATGAGTGGTGGTTGTAAGTGGTTGCTAGTGGTTGCTCGTGGATGCATATACAAACATTAGGCACTAGATCGGCTCAGTCACTTTCATATTGCATATGCATGAGTGAATTTTTATATATATGAACTGAAACTTGATGTGTTATCATATGGATGTTTCATTTGTATGAATGATTTTGCACTCATGTAAAAGTTATAAAGTACGATTAGGAATAATTGCATACATGATAGACTCATGGCACTGACATAATTCGCATTGAGGAGGTCAACTGAATCAGTAGACCGGCTGATTTTGCATTAGATAAGACATGTACACACACTATGCATATGATCATGAAAGCATTAGAGATCTTTTAAGGACAATGGATGCCTGTGATTGAATGATTGAGTAGATGGATGTTGGATGTTAGGATATGCATTCTTCTTAACTTAGAGATTTCGGGGACGAAATCCTTTAAGGAGGGGAGAATGTAACACCCCGTATTTTCTAAGAATATTAAAAGAATGAATTAAAGAATACTTAATTATTAAAGTGAGAAATTAGGGAAACGGGTTACTCCATTGCGTTTGTCTCGAAATTATGCTTGGAATAGAGTCCAAGTTTTCGTAAATCGGACTTTGTATGAGGAAGTTATAGCAATCAGAAGTTTCAAGAATTTAAATAAAACAAAACAACGCAGATTTAAGTTCGAAACTCAAATCACACACCCGGGCTGGGCGGGAAATTTCCCATCCAGGACCCAGGTCGACCTGGGTCACATAGGTCGACCAGGGGATCGACCTCCCCCCAATTTCTAGATCTGAGGCCTGGTTCGTTTTTCTGCATTTGGACGCCCGTTCTGACCAGATTCGTTGATCCCTATGATATATAGACACCCCTACAGCTACAGTTTTATCTACACAACTTCATTATGCCTATACTCTACCCTAATTCATATCAAAATAAATCAAAGACGGGGTTATGCCGCTTAAGTTCTTCATAGAATCAAGTTTATAATTCAAGTAGAGATTCAAAGGCTAATTCAACGACTTCAACAACTATTTTCTAAGAATCAAATATAAGTTAGAGAATCGATAATCTACGTCAAGGGATCACTTTTCAGTTTCAGAAAACAGATTCCAGAAATACAAGAATTATTCTCATTTTGTAAGTTCAGGTTACTTTCAGATGTGAATTCATAATCGAAATTTTTGGCATGTAATAATCTGGATCTAAGCTATACTTGATTATGAGATAATCCTTTTATATTGATCAAATCTAATCTATTATATTTATGCCTGTAATGTTATTCAAATCTAATCCATTAGATTTATGCCTGATGTAAGTAATCCTTTCATTTGAATCTATGCTTGTATATGCCTTTTGGAATCATTAGTGACTATGGAATTAGCCTAATCATATCTATCCTTGCTGTATATCGGAATTGTAATCCTGTTTAAGTTCATGATATAACTTTTGTCAAAGCTATACGTCTGTGATGGTTCATAATGATATCCATATCAAATCTATATGCCTACAATGTAATCTATGCAAAACTTGTCAATTTGGTATATCAAATTTATTGGACCAATAGTTCTTATCGTCATATGCCTATTCTTATGCCTCTTATGTTCCATATTGTTTCTCCGCTTATTTCATGAATCTTGCATTGAATCTCGAAATACGTACATTATGAATGTGGGGTAATTGGGTATAACATGAAATTGACATTTATTTGGCATAATTGGAACATGTATTATGGCATGACTATTAAGATGCAATTTGGGGTAATTTGACATGAATTATGGAATATGTAATTTGACATATTGAACCTAGAATTGGCATGAACGACAAAGTATGAAATTTTGCATGAAAAAACCTAGTTTTGGGCATAAACTATAAATTGGAATATTAAATTTAGTTTGGGCTTAACTGTTGATTTGGGACGCCAAACATAATGCATAGTGATTTTCGGCATGACTATTATTGCAAATTTTAGGGAAGATTGGGTATAAACAATTTTGATTAATAACTTGAAATTGGAATTTGTTGGGCATAACTTGGGAATTGGAACATGACTAGTTTTGGTGAATTTGGTAATTAGCATGTAAAATCTAGATTTGGGTATATATGGTAAAGGTGTAAATTAAAGATGAACATGCCTAACCCGAGGTTAGATTGAGTTGTGGTGTAAAACTGCCCTAACCGCCATGCACATCCGGTAACCATAACAACACATATCTAATGTGAGAGGTTAGTGCATCATGCCCAAGAAAAACCCGAGGTTAGAATGAATTGTGGTATAAAACTCCCCGGGAACCGCCCGGCACATCCAGTAACCACAACAACACATATCTAATGTGAGAGGTTGGTGCATTAATAAATTAATTAATGCTAATGAACAGAATGAATGAATAGGGTTAAGTTCATAGGAACACTTAACCAATATAACAAGATGAATGATTGGGGTTAAGTTAATGAGAAACACTCAACCAATATAACAAGATGAATGATTAGGGTTAAGTTAATGAGAAACACTAAACCAATATAACAAGATGAATGACCAGGGTTAAGTTAATAGGAAATACTTAACCAGTATAGCATGATGAATGGGTAGGGTTAAGTAATAAGAAACACTTAACCAATATAACTTGATTTGCGGTAAGGTTAAGTTAAAACAAGAGGGCAACACTTAACCGATATGACTTGATTTGTGGTAACGTTAAGTTAAAACAAGAGGGCAACACTTAACCAATATGACTTGATTTGTGGTAAGGTTAAGCTAAAACAAGAGGGCAACACTTAACCAATATAACTTGATTTGTGGTAGGGTTAAGTTGACACAAGAAGGCAACACTTAACCAAAGTAACATGACAAGTAGGTGGGTTAAGTAACTTGAACTGATTGATGACACTTAACTAATACAACATGATGAACCCATGGGGTTAAGTTAACAAGAAATGCTTGACTAATATAACTTGATAGACGAACGGGGTTAAATCCAACATGATAGGTGAGGAGGGTTGAGTTAATAAGAAAACACTTAACCAACATGACACAATGAATGGGTGGGTTAAGTTAACATGAAAGGACAACACTTAACCAATATGACATAATGTATAGGAGGGTTAAGTACATATCGGGTTGGTGGGTAATATTAGTAAATATAGGCACACAAAACTTAACCGTTAAATAAACATGCTTGAATCGGTGGGAGTGTTAAGTACATCTCGTGTAGGTGGGTAATATTAGTATATATAGGCCAACAAACTTAACCATTAAATAAACATGCTTGAATCGGTGGGAGGGTTAAGTACATCTCGTGTAGGTGGGTAATATTTGTATATATAGGCCCACAAACTTAACTAGTAGGAAACCCTAGTAACGGGGACCCATTTCAGCAGTAACCCACATAGATGTATCACGGTACCCTGAACTAGGCAGGGTGGGGCACGATTACTGGGCTGATTATAAGCGGTCAAAATAGCGGCAGGGGGTACGTCAGTGTAGGTTCCGACGGTTTATGGGCGTGCACATACTCAGAAGTGGGAAAAAGCAGGCACTGGGTACCAGTAGTTATACACTGTGCATCTTGAATCGTGTCGGGTTGATATCATAAGGATTGATACACTTTATGGTAGGACCAGCACAGGGTATCTACACGCAAGAGAGGGCCGATTGACACAAACATAAGGAAAAATTAATACGAGTAAGGAGCTGATCTATAGGGTAGTAACGGTACATCTAACACATTCATGGCAATTAGGCAGATTGAGGTGGAATCCTCATAATAGATGTACACCTGAAGGCTACCACAATTGCGGGATACACGTTATCATATTATCATTTTATACAGATTACTAGTTGGGACACTAGTTAGGTGGTGCAGAGATATAAAAATAAGAATAATAAGGTAGTAGCGAAGCAGAGAAAGAGTAGAAGCGCATTCAGTTATCTTGCCTTATCATATCTATACTAATCGTATGTTATCTTGTTATTCTTGTTCTCACGGTATTGTCTTATATTCAGTTTATTCATGTCATGATGCTTTTGCCTGTTTATATGCTGAAAGTCACTGGACTTACCAGACTTATGTCTGACCTAGTTTTGTTTCGCCTTTTTTCTTTCGTCTTCCCCCCCAGGTTCGCAGGGAGGAAATGTTACCACTTAGCTCAGTTTTCTTTCCAAGCTCAAAGATAGTCGATGTATTGCTTTGGGCTCTCTCTTCCACTGTTATGGATGTTTCACGCTTTATTGGGGAGTATCATTGTTATTTTTATGCTTCTTTTATACTTGGAAGTTTTTAAATCAAGACACAAGTTCTATGTATTACTTTTAAGTATGATTGAGACAACTGTTGTAAAAGCTTGACTAAACCACATTGTTTATAAAATGACTTTATTTTCCGCTGCTTTATTTTTTGTCTTGTAATTCATCTGCATCTTTTACCTATAATGCTCCACCAAAGTTAAAGCATTCCCTTAGTGAGTGACCTTAACAGAGGTGGGGTGTTTCACAAGCAAACACAAAGAAGACCGTCAATGTGCATTCTGAAGCTTACCATGCATGAAGGGAAGCAGGTACATTGAAAACCATGGATGAAAGCAGGCTTGCAAGGAATTGATGTGCATCTTGCAGTAACTATGACATGAGAAGTTTATTATGCATGTGCTTGTTGATGTCATATTAGGAGATATGGTAATGCAAAATTTTGAGCTGAAACTAAGCTAGCTGAAATGTAATATCATTCAAACACAAGTGCAGTGTGGTTGTCTTAATATTAATGCTAAAACAACATATAAACTCTCCATAAATTCAAACACAAGTGAAATGGAAGTTTCCTACACATATACTAACCATACTGTACCATTTTGCATGAATATAAGTTGTTGCCATAATTCTTCCTGCAAAGTCAACAGTGTCAACTGCATAATTTAACCAAATAAACCTTTTCATACTTTTCGATAAAAACTCATCTTGCACAAAGGCTTTTGTTCATGCATGCGATGACGAACAGAACCTGCTTCTGACTTCAAATAGTAATTTAAATTATGACAACAGCTTATTCACTAAATACACATCAACTGTAATCCACCAAGTATACTCGGGTTCTCCTATTATATATCCGATAAGGAAAAAAAAGTATAGATTGAATATATGGATACTGGTTGTAACGACCCGGCTTTTTGGCCGGTTTTCACCAGTAATTAAACCAACTTAAACCGTTCATAAAGACGAATAGTTATGGGTACTTACATATTCGCATAATAATAACAGAACTTTTCATTTCATTACCATAATATAACATCAGGGTTACAAGGAATACATCAGAGTACATTGATTTCACAGCGGAAGAAATACTAACTCAGCGGAAGAATGTGAATGCTCCAAAACATAATAGCTCCATCTAAAACCAGAATCCTGCTCCAATCAACTCCACGGCTAAATTTGCAAACCAAACTACTAGGCTGCCTTGCAAAATTATGGGCACCCAGAGTTTAGATGAGGGAACTATAAACTCTAGGTCAGTCGTGGGACTTATGTGAGAACTCAAAACAGCTATTATTCAGGGTTCATTTTAAAGTTGGGTAATTCAATGGACTATGCCGCTAACGCGGAACGGGTTTACTCCATATGAATTTCCGTGCATAAAAATTGACAATGACTTTTGAAAAATGGAACTACCATAAGGTCTCGTGGCACACACACAATGCAAACGCACACATGAGCGAGGTTTCTCCTTATGATAGTTAAAAATGCTTGATACGTGAAAATCCTCTGATATTATTATTAGTGCATAGTGTGAAAACAAATTCGCAAATAAATGTATTAATCATAGCTAGCATAATGCCCCATCCCATTATACTGACGTAATCCTGCTAGTAGCAGGCTATACAACTAAAATCATATGGGCTCGTTGAAACACCCCACCTCCGTTAGGGTCACTCTCAAAGGGAATGCCCTAATTTTGGTGGAGGTTTATAAGTACAAGTCACAGATATACAAGACAGATATAAGAACACATATTTGTAAACAGCGGAAAATCAACAAACTTTTATTTCAAAAGGGCAAATACGTGCTACAACAATATCACCATAATTGTCTTACATCTTTTCCAAAAACATAACATAATACTTTCATAATCTGTCTTGATTACATTATTTAAAGAAGCATAAATAAAACATAGATAGACTGCAAAAGTCCCCATAGTGGATTGTCCAAAGCCATAGTTCAAAGCGAAAAAGTCCAAGAAATACATTTCTCTTCTTCAAGCTGGATGTTAAGGTTGGTCAAGCTGCTGTGTTCCCTCCCTGTGGACCTGGGGGGGGGGGGAAACGGAAGAAAAGAAGACGAAAGAAAAGTAGAGTCAGACATAAAGCCTGAGTAAGTCTAGTACTATTTTGTCTATGAATAAAGAACTGGGTATGATAAGTATAAACAAGAAGTGGGCAAGCACTATAAACTTGGTTAAGTTGTCTAGGGTCGAATATACTATCGTACCCCATGTTAATCTCTGAACCCATATAAACTAGTTCCCAACTGGCACCCCATAATCAGGGTGATGTGACCCATTTTAAAATGATCGGCTCCTACTTGCATAGTTACATGTGTCTTACGGCCCCCGATGTTGTAGTTACCTATGCTGGTCCCACCATGGGGTGTATCAAGTCCCATGGTGGCGGCCCGACACAACCTTAGAGTGCACAGGTATGCTACTGGTGTCCAGTGCCTTATTTTTCTGCGCCGGAGTGTGTGCAAGCCCGCACCCCGTTAGAACCTACACTGCTACACCACCGCCGTCGATTTGACCTCTTACAATCAGCCCAGTAATCGTGCCCCACCCCGCCTAGTTTCAGGGTATCCTAATACACCTTCTAGGGTTACTGCTGAAAAGGGTCCCCCGTTACTAGGTTTTCTATCTCTAGCCAACATGCTAAGTTGGTTAAGTGTTTTCTAACCTAACCCCCACCAGTCCGTTTAGTTTAGCATGTTCCATTGTGATTAAGTCTTTAGTTCACTTAATCCTAACAATCCTGACTCAGCCTTAATTGTCTTATTAAGGCCCTGACCTCTCACATTAGACAGGTATTGTTGTGGCTGCCTGTTGCCGGTTGGTTCCGGGCAGTCTTACGCCACAACTCAGTCTAACCTCCGGTCCTTATTGGGCTCCATGTTTAACCTCCCACATTGGATAGGTATTGTTGTGACTACTGGACAGCCGGGCGGTTCCGGGCAGGTTTACATCACAACTCAATCCAACCTCGGGTTAAACACATCGTATTTTCTACATTTACATATTTTGTCTTTCTTCTTTATTTTCTTATATGTAAATATTTGCGGCCCATTATTAAGGTAATGGTGTAAAGGTTACACCAATCATGGGCCCAACCCATACTTGAATTTGGGCCCTTCTATTTTATATTTTCATTCATTAGTAATTTTATCCCAACATTATTTTCCCCCGTTTAACACGTCCGTTTATTATATATATGTTGGGCTTAGCCTTTTAAAGCCCAACTTAGCCATGCGAAAAGGGGAGGCTTAAAGCGTGATTACATACACAAAGAGGGGAATGTGAGCGCATGAACTTGCAATATGACGTTGGAAATACAAAATAGAAACTGGTGTACTTGCATAGTAGTGACATATACTTTGGTCATAAAGCATAGGTGACATGAATCAAAGCATGTGAACTTGTAGTTGAGATAAGAATCTAAATTGGGTATCATTATTGACACATAGTCATAACTACAACATGAACCTATACTTTTATTTAGTCATAATGTCAAACATAAGCATGGCATAAATATTTCTAACATAAGCATGGCATAATGTCAAACATAAGCATGGCATAATGTCAAACATAAGCATGGCCTAAGTATAGTTAAATTTGTTCACATAACCATGGCATAAATATTTCTAACATGAACTCATGATTCTCACTTTAGTCGTGTAAACTTGCAAAAAGGGATTTTGAATCTAACCTAGCTATGTACCACATATGTCATCATATGATTCTTGTTAACAATATGGATTTCAATTTATGCAAAATATCAATCATAGCCTAGTCATATCCATAAGTTTGCAAATAGGCTTTTTAGTACAAAAGCATGACTTAATACATAGATTATGGTGTCAAAATTCCAACATAGTTTCATATGAACTATAACAACCAAACTTGTTCCAATTACTTACAAAATGATTTATGCACAAAAATATACATCATGATGGCATAGTAGCAAAACCCCAAACTTGCATGAATTTCAATTAATCAACTACATACATGTAGCTTCAACATGGATTACATAATTTGCGAATATTCCAAACGTATACTTGCATAGAACTACCGCATGTAGTTCTTTATAATGAATAACATAATTCCCAAATCAATAAGAATCATAGTAACGCACAAATTATGAATTATTTATCACCACATCCAAGTATACAAACTAACACAGTTATTTGTTCATACCAAAGTAATACTCTACTTACAATGATGTGGCGAATTCTCCAATTTAGGGGTTTGGAGACGCAAATTCCTTTGTTGAATTGATTTGTTTAGGTTGCTTTAAGCTTTAGAATTTTCCTCCTAATCCTCTCTCCAATTTGGTGGCTACCCCTAGTCGTTCCTCAGCAACATGGCGGCTTTGTTCTTATTTTTGAATGAATAGATTAGGGTTTAGTCTAGGGTTGTTTTTATAGAGGTAAGGAACTGATTAGGACCATTGATGTTGCTTGGATTGATCATAGCCATTCATTCGCAAGAGAGACCAATTAGAGCCTGCCACCTAGCCCTAATGACAAAGCAGACCACAGAAAATCGACCAACATAGAATAGGCCAGCCGGGTTAGACTGGGCTCGACCTGGCTCTGGACCAGGTCGACATGCCTGTCGACAGCCCTGTCGACCTGGTTAGACCAGGTCGACAGCCCAGTCGACCTGGGTGCGTCAGGCGGGTGTTTTTCCGCCCTGGCCCATTGGGCCCCATTTTCGAATTTAAACTTGATTTTCTGAGCTTATTTTATTCTGTTTGAATTTTAAACTTAATTCTCAAACTTCCGAAGGCCATATCTTCTTCATACAGACTCCGTTTTTCGAAAACTCGGACTCTATTTCGCGTATTTTTCCGAGACGAACGCAATGGCGTATCCCGTTTCCCTTAGTTCTTTGATTTCAAATTGATTATACTTTAATTTGTGAATTTCACAGTTATAGAATTTGCGGGGTGTTACATTCTCCCCCACTTAAAAGGATTTCGTCCCCGAAATCTTCAAGTTAGGAGGAATGTATATCCTAACATCCAATCATCCATCTATTCATCCATCAAACACGAGCATCCACTGTCCTTAAAAGACTTCTAATGCTTCATGATCATATGCAAAGTGTGTGTGTACATGAACTTATCTAATGCAAAATCAGGCGGTCTACTAATTCAGTTGACCTCCTTAATGTGAATTATGTAAGTGCCATGAATCCATTATGTATGCAAATTTTCCTATTCTTGATTCTACATGAGTGCACAATCATTCAATACAAATGCAACATCCACATGACAACACATTAATGTTCAACCATAGACGAAGGCAAACATATATGCATATGCAACATGAAGTGACTGAGCCAATCTAAAACCTAGATTGTGTGTGTATATGCAACCACGAGCAACCACTAGCAATCACTTGCAACCACTTGCAACCATCATCCATAACATGTTTCAACTACATGTTTCCATCCAAAAAGATTCTACCTAAAAGATAAGGTCGAGGAAATATACCTAAAAAGATAGATAAAAGCGCAACTTAAGGAAAAGAAAGATCAAAGATGTACCCTCGAACAGAAAAGGGTAGGCAGTGCGTATTCTAGCTTCAGTTTCCCAAGTCGTGTCTCCCTCGGCGTCGCTCCACTGAACTTTGACGAGTTTGACTTCGCGGTTGCGTAGCTTCTTCACTTCCGTTCCTAAGATGTGGGTTGGAACTTTCCTTATGGTTGCTTCGCGTTCCACTTCGGCCTCTTCGAGGATATTTGGCTCTACCACTTCAGCAGACCCATGTAGACATTTCCGGAGATGTGAAACATGAAAAACGTTGTGGACTCCGGCCAACTTCTCGGGTAGCTCTAGTCTATAGGCCATTTTCCCAATTTTCTCGATGATAGGGAATGGCCCTACGAACCTTGGTGCTAGTTTTCCTGTGGTTCCAAAACGAACTACGTTCCTTAGTGGTGATACCTTGAGAAAAACTCTGTCTCCAACCTCAAATTCAAGGTCGGTCCTTCTCTTGTCGGCATAGGACTTTTGTCTGTCTTGGGCCGTCTTCATCCTTCTTCGTATTAAGTCTATCTTCTCTGAAGTTTCTCGGATCATATCTGGTCCAAGTATGAGCTTATCAGTAGACTCCCACCAACAAGTGGGCGATCGGCACGGTCTTCCATATAAAGCTTCGAAGGGCGCCATTCCGATGGTTGCTTGATAGCTGTTGTTGTAGGAAAATTCCACCAAAGGAAGGTGGTCTTCCCATGTCCCTCCGAAGTCAAGGACGCATAGCCTTAAAAGGTCTTCCAAAACTCTGTTCACTCTCTCTGTTTGGCCGTCGATTTGGGGATGATAGTCTGTGCTCAAGCATAACTGCGTTCCTACTGCTTCTTGCAGACTCCGCCAAAACTCACTGGTGAAGATGGGGTCTCGGTCACTAACAATGCTAGATGGTATTCCATGGAGTCGAACGATTTCCTTAAGGTAAAGTGATGCTAGGGATGAGGCAGTTCTTTTACTTTTGACAGGTAAAAAGTGGGCGCTTTTAGTAAGCCTATCCACTATTACCCAAATGCTAGTGTTGCCTCTCCTAGACCTAGGCAGCCCATCGATGAAGTCCATTGAGATGCTATCCCACTTCCACTGCGGGACCTCCAGAGGATGTAGCAGTCCGCCAGGCTTTTTCTGTTCCGCCTTAACCTGTTGGCACACCATACACTTAGAAACGAACTCTGCCACGTCCTTTTTCATGCCGTTCCAGAAGAAAGTCATTTTTATGTCTTTGTACATTTTATCTCCGCCTGGGTGTATCGTCATCTTGGAGTGATGTGCTTCCTCTAGAACCTTCTTTATTAAACCTTTTGTCTGTGGGACGCATAGTCTTCCGTCTCGCCTTAGCAAACCCTTATCGTCGATGGAGTATCTGTTGAGGTGACTTGAAGTCTCACCCCTAATTAGCCTATCAATTGTTTCCACAAGCTGAGGGTCTTCGCGTTGTGTTGTCCCTACTGAATCCATTAAAGTTGGGCGCACTTCGAGAGATGCTAACAAACCTGGTACGAAATCGGAGGAGGGCCTAAAGTCGAAGCTGGCTATAAACTCTAGGCTTTGTCTTTCAACAAACAACGGGCTTAGGGTCAATTTCTTTCGGCTCAACGCGTCTGCTACTACGTTGCCTTTGCCCGGAGTGTAGGAGATTTCGAAATCGTACGAGGCAAGAAACTCCATCCATCTTTGTTGCCTCAAGTTAAGATCTTTCTGCGAGAAAAGATATTTCAACGATTTATGGTCAGTGTAAAGTTCGAACTTCTCACCTAGGAGATAGTGTCGCCAAGACTTGAGTGCAAAGACGATGGCGGCTAACTCAAGATCGTGGGTTGGGTAGTTCTTTTCGTGCACCTTCAACTGCCTCCCGCCATAAGCTACTACCCTTCCTTCTTGCATTAAGACGGCGCCTAGCCCTGTCCCACATGCATCCGTATAAACAGTGAACATCTTGCTCCCATCTAGCAGCGTCAAAACTGGGGCTGTTGTAAGAGCCCTTTTCAGTCGTTGGAAAGCAAACTCGCAATCCAAGTCCCAATTGAACACTAGATTCTTCTTGGTCAATTTCGTGAGCGGAGCTGAGATTTTCGCAAAATCCCTTATAAATTTTCGATAGAAACCTGCTAGTCCTAGAAAGCTTCGGACCTCAGTTGCATTCCTTGGTGTCTTCCAGTCCTGTACCGCCACTACCTTAGCAGGGTCCACCGCTAACCCTTGTTTGGAAACTATGTGCCCAAGGAACCTCACCTCTTCTCTCCAAAAGTGGCATTTGGAGAATTTGGCTTTCAGTTGATGGACTCGCAAAGTTTCCATGATTGCCCTTAAGTGCTGAGCATGTTCCTCTTCACTCTTTCAGAAGATAAGGATATCATCTACGAAGACCACTACGAATTTGTTGAGGAAATCTCTAAATAACCAACTCATTAGGTCCACGAAGTAAGCAGGTGCATTTGTCAAGCCGAAAGGCATGACAAGCCATTCAAAGAAACTGTCTGGGGTTCTGAACGCCGTTTTATCGATGCTATCTTCAGCCACCCTTAGCTGATGAAAACCGGTTGCTAAATCGAGTTGGGAGAAAACAGACGCTCCTACAAGCTGGTCAAATAAATCGTCAATTCTAGGGAGAGGGTGCCTATTCTTTTTCGTTAGCTTGTTGAGCTCCCTATAGTCAACACATAGACGGAGTGAACCATCCGCCTTTGTAGCGAACACCACTGGAGCGCCCCATTCTGAAATGCTCCTCCTAATGAACCCCTTTTCTAGAAGCTCTTTAATCTGTTTACTGAGCTCTTTCCTTTCTCGTGGAGCCATGTGTCTAACGGGCAACGCAACGGGCTTTGCATTATCTACAAGATATATGCGGAAGTCTATTTCCCGCTTCGGAGGCAAGCCCTTCACCTCTTCAAAGACATCCGGATATTCCCGGACCACTCTAACTGATTGCAAATTTTCAACAGAGGCATCTAGCGATTCAAGATAACTAAGCACAACCGCATACGAGGGATTACAAGAAATTTCCAAAGTATTACCGAGCTGGGTTAGGAGCCTAACAACCCTTTTCTCACAATCAAGGATGGCCCCATTACTGGATAGCCAATCCATACCCAAAATCAAACCATACCCCGAAAAGCCCAAAACAAAGGCACTACACTGAAATTCTACACTTAGAATAGAAATTTTCAATTCCAAACAGATCATAGACAAATGAGCTGGGCCCCCAATTGGGTTTGAAACAATTAAGGGGTCCTCTACCATACTAGTTTTTAGGTGCAGAGATTCTACTAAAGCAGACGAGATAAAGGAGTGTGATGCGCCAGAATCAAATAAAGTACGAACGGGGTGATCATAAAGATAAACTACGCTTTCTACAGAAGTATTTATACCTCGCTGTTGCAGAGGTGGTGCTTCCAGCACATGAACCTGTGCCCCTGGGGTGGATCCAGCCCTCTGCCCCTGTCCCCGTTTCTTTGGGCAGTCCTTAGCCCTGTGACCTGTCTCACCGCAAGAAAAGCACCCACCATTCTCCTTGGCCTTCTTTTTCCGGCAGTCCTTTACTAAGTGCCCCACTTTGCCACAGAAATTACACTTCCTCTTCTCTTTGTTGCCTTTCCCGCCCTTCTTAAAGTCTGTCTTCTTAGGCTGCAAACCCTCTTTCTTCCCTTGAGAGCTTTCTGCCTTTGTCTCCTTCTTGCCCTTATCCTCTTCATTCAGCAATGCCATTTGCACCAATCTTTCATACGTGGCTCCCATGGGTATATGGGTCATGGCCAAACTGTGTAATGGCTCATTCAACCCTTTGACGAAACGGAGAGCCTTCTTGTGCGGGGTGTTAACTAGGTCAAGCCCAAACCTAGCCAGCTCATCGAACTGATTTACATACTCTCTGACTGTCTTGTCCCCTTGCTTAAGAAATAAGAATTTTTCCAACTGCAAACTTCTTTCTGCATCTGAGAGAAATTTAGTCTCAAACCTTGCCCTAAAGTCCTCCCATGTCTCCACTGGTCTTTCAGCATTAGTGACTTCCCACCAGTAGGAAGCCTCGCCCTTCAATAGCCATACTGCCAATTGTACTTTTTGTCTACCCTCTACCTCGAAGATGATGAATAGGTCCTCCGTTTCTTTCAGCCAATTTCTAGCTGCCACGAAGGACTCAGTTCCATGGAAATCCCTTCCTCCCATAGCTTTAAAATCTTTACATATCTTAGCAAAAGTGTTTCCCCGAGGAGGTGGGGGAGGAAAAGGTGCCGCTGCAGCTGGATGATCTCTTGCAGCTGGAGGAGGAGGAATGGTAGGACCTGGCTGAGTGGCCCTTGCTTCTAAGAACCGTCTAAACCAACCAGGTATTGGCACCCCTTCCGGCAAGTTAAGATCTTCGGACATGCTGAAACAAAAAGGATAGATTCAAAACGAAGGATAAGAGATAGTACCTATGGCTTTGGGGAGTGGACTTTGCCTTTTAAAATAAAATAATATTTTTCTTTTAAAAATGCTTCTTTAAATTTCCTTTTTGAAAACAATTTTTCAAAACTTTTTATCTTATCTGGTAAACCTATGCTCTGATACCAAGTGAAACACCCCACCTCCGTTAGGGTCACTCTCAAAGGGAATGCCCTAATTTTGGTGGAGGTTTATAAGTACAAGTCACAGATATACAAGACAGATATAAGAACACATATTTGTAAACAGCGGAAAATCAACAAACTTTTATTTCAAAAGGGCAAATACGTGCTACAACAATATCACCATAATTGTCTTACATCTTTTCCAAAAACATAACATAATACTTTCATAATCTGTCTTGATTACATTATTTAAAGAAGCATAAATAAAACATAGATAGACTGCAAAAGTCCCCATAGTGGATTGTCCAAAGCCATAGTTCAAAGCGAAAAAGTCTAAGCAATACATTTCTCTTCTTCAAGCTGGATGTTAAGGTTGGTCAAGCTGCTGTGTTCCCTCCCTGTGGACCTGGGGGGGGGGGAAACGGAAGAAAAGAAGACGAAAGAAAAGTAGAGTCAGACATAAAGCCTGAGTAAGTCTAGTACTATTTTGTCTATGAATAAAGAACTGGGTATGATAAGTATAAACAAGAAGTGGGCAAGCACTATAAACTTGGTTAAGTTGTCTAGGGTCGAATATACTATCGTACCCCATGTTAATCTCTGAACCCATATAAACTAGTTCCCAACTGGCACCCCATAATCAGGGTGATGTGACCCATTTTAAAATGATCGGCTCCTACTCGCATAGTTACATGTGTCTTACGGCCCCCGATGTTGTAGTTACCTATGCTGGTCCCACCATGGGGTGTATCAAGTCCCATGGTGGCGGCCCGACACAACCTTAGAGTGCACAGGTATGCTACTGGTGTCCAGTGCCTTATTTTTCTGCGCCGGAGTGTGTGCACGCCCGCACCCCGTTAGAACCTACACTGCTACACCACCGCCGTCGATTTGACCTCTTACAATCAGCCCAGTAATCGTGCCCCACCCTGCCTAGTTTCAGGGTATCCTGATACACCTTCTAGGGTTACTGCTGAAAAGGGTCCCCCGTTACTAGGTTTTCTATCTCTAGCCAACATGCTAAGTTGGTTAAGTGTTTTCTAACCTAACCCCCACCAGTCCGTTTAGTTTAGCATGTTCCATTTTGATTAAGTCTTTAGTTCACTTAATCCTAACAATCCTGACTCAGCCTTAATTGTCTTATTAAGGCCCTGACCTCTCACATTAGACAGGTATTGTTGTGGCTGCCTGTTGCCGGTTGGTTCCGGGCAGTCTTACGCCACAACTAAGTCTAACCTCGGGTCCTTATTGGGCTCCATGTTTAACCTCCCACATTGGATAGGTATTGTTGTGACTACTGGACAGCCGGGCGGTTCCGGGCAGGTTTACATCACAACTCAATCCAACCTCGGGTTAAACACATCGTATTTTCTACATTTACATATTTTGTCTTTCTTCTTTATTTTCTTATATGTAAATATTTGCGGCCCATTATTAAGGTAATGGTGTAAAGGTTACACCAATCATGGGCCCAACCCATACTTGAATTTGGGCCCTTCTATTTTATATTTTCATTCATTAGTAATTTTATCCCAACGTTATTTTCCCCCGTTTAACACGTCCGTTTATTATATATATGTTGGGCTTAGCCTTTTAAAGCCCAACTTAGCCATGCGAAAAGGGGAGGCTTAAAGCGTGATTACATACACAAAGAGGGGAATGTGAGCGCATGAACTTGCAATATGACGTTGGAAATACAAAATAGAAACTGGTGTACTTGCATAGTAGTGACATATACTTTGGTCATAAAGCATAGGTGACATGAATCAAAGCATGTGAACTTGTAGTTGAGATAAGAATCTAAATTGGGTATCATTATTGACACATAGTCATAACTACAACATGAACCTATACTTTTATTTAGTCATAATGTCAAACATAAGCATGGCATAAATATTTCTAACATAAGCATGGCATAAATATTTCTAACATAAGCATGGCATAATGTCAAACATAAGCATGGCATAATGTCAAACATAAGCATGGCCTAAGTATAGTTAAATTTGTTCACATAACCATGGCATAAATATTTCTAACATGAACTCATGATTCTCACTTTAGTCATGTAAACTTGCAAAAAGGGATTTTGAATCTAACCTAGCTATGTACCACATATGTCATCATATGATTCTTGTTAACAATATGGATTTCAATTTATGCAAAATATCAATCATAGCCTAGTCATATCCATAAGTTTGCAAATAGGCTTTTTAGTACAAAAGCATGACTTAATACATAGATTATGGTGTCAAAATTCCAACATAGTTTCATATGAACTATAACAACCAAACTTGTTCCAATTACTTACAAAATGATTTATGCACAAAAATATACATCATGATGGCATAGTAGCAAAACCCCAAACTTGCATGAATTTCAATTAATCAACTACATACATGTAGCTTCAACATGGATTACATAATTTGCGAATATTCCAAACGTATACTTGCATAGAACTACCGCATGTAGTTCTTTATAATGAATAACATAATTCCCAAATCGATAAGAATCATAGTAACGCACAAATTATGAATTATTTATCACCACATCCAAGTATACAAACTAACACAGTTATTTGTTCATACCAAAGTAATACTCTACTTACAATGATGTGGCGAATTCTCCAATTTAGGGGTTTGGAGACGCAAATTCCTTTGTTGAATTGATTTGTTTAGGTTGCTTTAAGCTTTAGAATTTTCCTCCTAATCCTCTCTCCAATTTGGTGGCTACCCCTAGTCGTTCCTCAGCAACATGGCGGCTTTGTTCTTATTTTTGAATGAATAGATTAGGGTTTAGTCTAGGGTTGTTTTTATAGAGGTAAGGAACTGATTAGGACCATTGATGTTGCTTGGATTGATCATAGCCATTCATTCGCAAGAGAGACCAATTAGAGCCTGCCACCTAGCCCTAATGACAAAGCAGACCACAGAAAATCGACCAACATAGAATAGGCCAGCCGGGTTAGACTGGGCTCGACCTGGCTCTGGACCAGGTCGACATGCCTGTCGACAGCCCTGTCGACAGCCCTGTCGACCTGGTTAGACCAGGTCGACAGCCCAGTCGACCTGGGTGCGTCAGGCGGGTGTTTTTCCGCCCTAGCCCATTGGGCCCCATTTTCGAATTTAAACTTGATTTTCTGAGCTTATTTTATTCTGTTTGAATTTTAAACTTAATTCTCAAACTTCCGAAGGCCATATCTTCTTCATACGGACTCCGTTTTTCGAAAACTCGGACTCTATTTCGCGTATTTTTCCGAGACGAACGCAATGGCGTATCCCGTTTCCCTTAGTTCTTTGATTTCAAATTGATTATACTTTAATTTGTGAATTTCACAGTTATAGAATTTGCGGGGTGTTACACTCGTAGTCAAAAATTGGTTTCCCAACAAATGACTAGGCAAAAGAACTTCCTTACCGAACCGATGGGTACGCCTCTTGAGGGACGCCTCGAGAACCAAATCGGGCTCTCTGCCAACACGAGGCCGGGTTACCCATTAACTGGGTAACTTAGAGCATGCCTGAGTATATCACTTCCCGTTCATTACCAACCTTTAAACCGAGCGCTCGCAACATCAACGTCCATATAAATAGAAGTTATCCACATAGGTTAATACCTGGGCTCCATACCATAGTACACCTTTTATCTAGAAGGAAATGACTACCCTTAACCTCGCTGCATCTTTCCTGTTTGAGCCATTTACCAGGTTGTGAGGCTTTCCGAGGTCACGATATACACAAAACCACGCTCAATAAGCCATGCTTTGATCATCCATAGCTCATCACATAACTTAAGTATGCCACATTGTCCATTCACAACGCATCATTGATTTCCATTAATATATAACCTTTAAGATCATATGTCTTAGAGAAGGGTGTTAAGAAGGAGAATAAATTCTCCACCACCAAGCAGATATATATATTTAACAGAGATCAGTGCTATGCAGTCAATTACAATGTCAAACACACAATCCATACGATTCTGTTCTGGGTCTGAACGAAACACCAATCCGAAAATCTCCAAATATATTCAAACCTCATGCCACTTGAAACACCCCACCTCTGTTAAGGTCACTCACAAAGGGAATGCCTTAACTTCGGTGGAGCATTATAGGTAAAAGATACAGATAATTTACAAGATAGACATAAAACAGGGGAAAAAAACTAAATTTATTTCATAAGTATGTGGTTCAGTTAAAACATTACAACAACTGTCTCAAACTAACTTCCACATTATTACAACAAAATCTCTGTCTTGAATCAAAACATAAAGAAGCATTAAAACAACAGTAAGGCAGCATAAATCCCCAATAAGAGAGTATCCAAAGCCATAGCCCATGGAAAAAGATTCCAAGCAATACATCTTCTCTCTTCAAGCTGGAAATGATCCAATCTAAGCTGAAGTATTCCCTCCCTGCAGAACGGGGAAGAGGGGGAAAGAAAAGAAGATGAAAGAAAATGGGTCAGACATGAGTCTGGTAAGTCCAGTGACTATTTAGCATGTAAAAAAGGAAAAAAGGTTATGACATGAATAAACTGAATCTAGGACAACACCCTAGAAATAAGATAATAAGGTTGAATATGCTATTGCACTCATTTCACTTCTCTGCACCCCACTTACAAGTGTTTCAACTAGCACCATGTGTTCAAGATAGAAGATCCCCTTTTTATCGATCGTCTCCTACTCGTATACGTTTACCACTTGTGTCATTCGGCACCACATGATTGTAGATACCTGTGCTGGTCCCACCATGGGGTGTATCAAGTCCTATGGTGGCAACCCGACACAATTCAAGATGCACAGAGTATAACTACTGATGCCCAGTGCCTGCTTTTTCCACTCCGGAGTACGTGCACGACCGCACTCCGTCGGAACCTACACTGACGCACCACCCGCTATTGTTTTGACCGCTTATAATCAGCCCACTAATCGTGCCCCACCCTGCCTAGTTTAGGGTACCGTGATACATCTATATGGGTTAATGCTGAAATGGGTCCCCGTTACTAGGGTTTCCTAATCAACATGTTAAAATGGTTAAGTTTCTCAAAATAACCTAACCCCAACCATCAGTTTAGCTAACATGTTGCATTGGTTAGGTGTTGCCTTAATTAACTTAACCCAACCATTCCTGTCTTAGCTTTAATTCATTCATTAAAGCACCAACCACTCACATTAGATATGTATTGTTGCGGTTGCTGGATGTGACGGTCAGTTCTGGGCAGTCTTACACCGCAAATCAATCTAACCTCGGTTTCTTTTGGGCTTGATGCACTAACCTCTCACATTAGATATATATTGTTACAGTTGCTGGATGTGTCGGGCGGTTCCGGGCAGTCTTACACTGTAACTCAATCTAAACTCGGGTTAGGCATATTTGTCTTTTACTTAATCTACATATTTACTTTTCATATTTATATGTAAATTTTCCACAATTATTGCCATTTAAGCCACGCCCAATTTTTCCTCTAAATCATATTCAAAATTTTTGGTATATGAATTATACCGTTTTTATGCCATTAATCATTCATATATTTATGGGCCAAATTTTGCCAATAATATAAATTTAAGGTTTTTCCCAACGTTACCCCCGTCATACGTTCGCAAATTTCACATAGAATGTTAGGCTCGTAACTTAGCCTAACTTGTATACAAAAGGGGAATGAAGGGAACATGTGCCATTCATACAACATAATAAGGATCTAACTAAACATATGTCATATAAATTTTGGCATAAAACAATGAATTTGCATTTTTGGATCCAATTTAACATGAGTCTTAAGCATATGAAATTACCCAAATCCAACTAGGCATGTAAATGTAAACTTGCAATTTGGATCCAATAAATATGAATCTTAAGCATATGGAATTACACAAGTTCAACTAGGAATGTGAATGTAAACTTTTATTTTGGATCCAATAAACATGAAATAAGCATATGGAATTACACAAGTTCAACTAGGCATATAGATGTGGACTTTTATTTTGGATCCAATAAACATGAAATAAGCATATGGTTTTACACAAGTTCAACTAGGCATGTAGATGTGGACTTTTATTTTGGATCCAATAAACATGAAATAAGCATATGGTTTTTCACAAGTTCAACTAGGCATGTGAGTGTGAATTTTTATCTTGGATACAATTTCATAGATCTAAATGTAGATCTAAACAAAATACATGTCTTAGCCTGACAACTTGCATGTAACATAACATGAATAAGTCACCAAATTTACATAATACATGATTGGTTTAACACCAACATAATAACCACAATAGTCTCACAAGGATATACGATAGAATCGTTATAAGAATAGACATGAATTAGCATCATCATTATATTACAAATAGGAATAATGCTAGTTTTCACTTTATTACAAATCATAACTTTTAATCGTTCACATCTAAATAATAACAGGACTTACAAAAGAAAGTCTTGTTTTCTATGATCTGTTTTCTGAAACTGAAAAGCAATCCCTTGAAGAAGACTATCAATTCTCTAAGTTAGTTTTGATTCGTAGCTTTTAACTTGTTTTCTAATTGAAGAAGAAATGGTGGCTAGGCTAGAACGATCATGGACAACATGGTGGCTCCTTGGAATGAACCTGTGTGATTTAGGGTTTGAGGACTAGGGCTGCTTTTATAGAAGTTTAATCTTATGTGAGCCGTTAGATTATTCTAGTAGCAATCACAACCGTCCAGACTAGATAGAGTTATCCAGAATTTCCACCTATGCCCTACTGACTCAGCAACAGGTCAGAAAAGACTCAGCAACAAGTCAGAATCGTCACAGTTTTGGATCTGGGCGAGGGGGGTAGGTCGACCCCCTGGTCGACCTGTTTAGGGGAGGTCGACCCCCTAGTTGACCTGGTTTGGGGCGGGAAAAATCCCGCCCATCCCGCTTCTCTGTTTTTTGTTTGAATTTTGAATTTTAAATCCAAACTGTTTTTAATTTATTTAAATTGCTAAAACTTCTGAGGGCCATAACTTCCTCATACATAGTCCGATTTACAAAAACTTGGAACTCTATTCCAAGCAGAATTTCGAGACGAACACAATGGCGTAACGTTTCCATTAATTCTCACTTTAAAAATTAAGTTTTCTTTAATTCGTTATTTTAATAGACACGGAAAATTCAGCGTGTTACATTCTCCCCTCCTTAAAGGATTTCGTCCCCGAAATCTTCAAGTCAAGAAGAATGTATATCCTACCATCCAATCGTCCATCTACTCAACCATCAAACACAGACGTCCATTGTCCTTAAAAGACTTCTAATGCTTTCATGAACATATGCATAGTGTGTGTACATGTCCTTATCTAATGCAGAATCAAGCGGTCTACTGATTCAATTGACCTCCTTAATGCGAATTATGTCAGTGCCATGAGTCCATTATGCATTCAAATTTTCCTAATCATACTTTCTACATGAGTGCATAATCATTCATACAAATGCAACATCCATATGATAACACATCAAGTTCTAATCCATATACAAATACATATATGCATATGCAATATGAAAGTGACTGAGCCAATCTAGTACCTAGTGTGTGCGTGTATGCATCCACGAGCAATCACTAGCAACCACTTGCAACCACTCGCAACCATCAATCATAACATGTTTCAAATACATGTTTACGTCCATTGGTTTCTACCTAAGGATAAAGAATAGGAATGAGGAGACATACTTACAAGATAGATATAAGCATGAATAAACTTATGAAAAAAAAGAGATCAAGGAGGTACCCTCAAAAAGAAAAGGGTAGGCTGCGCGTATTTTTCTCTCAGTTTCCCAAGTCGCTTCTTCCTCAGCGTCACTCCATTGAACTTTAACAAGCTTAACTTCTCGGTTGCGTATCTTTTTGACTTCCGTACCTAAGATACGAGTTGGGACTCTTCTCACAGTCGCTTCTCGTTCCACTTCTACTTCCTCTAGTATACTTGGCTCCACAACTTCCGCAGACTCATGTAAGCACTTTCGTAGTTGAGAAACATGAAAAACATTATGAACTCCATCCAGTCTTTCGGGTAGCTCTACTTTGTAAGCCATCGTCCCAATCCTTTCAATGATAGGAAATGGTCCTACAAATCTTGGTGCTAGCTTTCCTACGGACCCAAAGCGAATGACATTCCTCAAAGGAGATACTTTAAGGAACACCTTATCTCCAACCTCAAACTCAAGGTCGGTCCTTCTTTTGTCTGCGTAGGACTTCTGTCTATCTTGTGCAGCCTTCATCCGTCTTCTTATCAAGTCTACCTTTTTTGAGGTTTCTCTAATCATGTCTGGCCCAAGTACGAGCTTGTCTGTAGACTCCTACCAACAAGTTTGTGATCGGCATGGTCTTCCATATAAAGCCTCGAAGGGTGCCATGCCTATGGTGGCTTGGTAGCTATTTTTGTAAGTGAATTCCACCAAAGGAAGATGATCCTCTCATGTTCCTCCAAAGTCAAGAATGCACAATCTCAAGATGTCTTCCAATACTCTATTCACCCTTTCCGTCTGACCATCGGTTTGGGGGTAATAGGCCGTGCTTAAGCATAATTGTGTGCCTACAGCCTCCTGCAAACTCTTCCAAAACTCGCTCGTAAAGATAGGATCTCGATCACTCACTATGCTGGAGGGTATCCCATGGAGTCGAACTATATCTTTAAGATAGATGGATGCTAGGGACGAGGCAGTCCATCTACTCTTAACAGGTATAAAGCGAGCGCTTTTAGTGAGCCTGTCCACTATTACCCAAATATTGGTACTACCCTTTCTTGACCTAGGCAACCCATCCACAAAGTCTGTAATACCCTGTATTATAATAACATATTAAAATCATAAATCAAGGCAGAATTAAATTTTAAATTAAGAATCAGGGAAAACGGGTTGCGCCATTGCGTTCGTCTCGGAATTCTTCATGAAATCGAGTCCGAGTTTTCGAAAAACGGAGTTCTTATGAGAGAGATATGATCCTCCGAAGTTTCAGAAATTTTCAGAATCGAAAACAGCTCGAAATTCGAATTCAAACCCCAGCGCAGGCTGGGTGGAAAATTTCCCGCCCAGGACCAGGTCGACCTGGGGGTCGACTATGGTCGACCTCCCAGGGACTAGGTTGACACTATGGTCGACCTGGGGGTTGACCTGGTGATGAAACCCAGTTTTTGAACTGGGTGCATTCTGATGTTTTTAGATGCGTTTTCTGACTAGATTCGTTCTCCTAATCCAATGTAAACCCACCTAATCCCAATTCCTCCTCGCACCATTCTTCTCTAACCTTATGCTACACAAATTCTTGATGGACATGACTTCTTCTTCTTCTTCAAAGATTCAAATAAAAGTTAATCAAATCTAGAGAGTTCTTCTACCTTCTTCTTCAAGCAATGCAAGATTCGCAAATTGGGGATTTTCAATCAAATTGAGATTCAACGTTCAACGACTGCTTTCTAGAATCAACTTCTGCATCTTAATTTCTAAGTCCACGATCTGTAAGTTCTAGTTACTTTGAGATTTAAACTTGTTAATTGTAATTTGTACATGAGATAAAGTGAAATTAGACTTAAGTATGATAATCGATTCACATCTATTCTAGTTTCCATCTTGGATCTTGACATTTGGGAATATTGCTATGAAATCAGTTTGGACCTATTCATGTTGTAAATCAAACTCCTTCATGTCCATAGTATTATCATGCCTGTGATGTTGAATCAATCTACTTTTCACAAGTTTGGATTATCACCTTTATCACGACTATCACTTTATTATGCTAGATCTGTGATCCTAATGTTTTGGGACTATTATTTTATATGCTAGTGATGTTATAACCAATTATCTCAAGCTATATCATGCTAGATTTATCACCTTGTGCTCGTTCTTTTGCCTATCATAGTTTTGATGTTATTCCCTTTTATTTTGGATTTGGATTTACATGTAATCTAGATCGATTCACGTTTATGTGCGATGGGAATACGATTTAGGTAGATTAGGCAAAACATGAATTGGTTATGAACATGAATCATGAAACTTGACATGAAACTTGCCATGAAACTTGACACGAACTAGACATGAAACTTGAACATGGACATGACACTAGAATGAACTTGAAAATGGCCAACTCGAGGTTGGGTTGAGTTTGTAGTGTAATTTTGCCCGGAACTGCCCGACAAATCCAGTGACTGCAAACAATAGGATCCAATGTGGGTAGTTGGTCATATCGCGCTTGAAACCCAAGGTCAGACTGAGTTGTGGTGTAAATCTTCCCGGAACCGCCCGGCATATCCAGTGACCACAACAACAGGTCTGATGTGAGAGGTTGGGGTGCATTAATGAATTAATGCCACATGATAGGGTTAAGTCATGAACATGAAAGACAACGCTTAACCAACTTGACACATGATTAATGGGGTTAAGTCCTGAAATTGAAAGACAACGCTTAACCAAATTGACATGCTAGACTGATAAGGGTTAAGTCACGAATTTAAATGACAACACTTAACATGTTGTACAGAAACCCTAGTTACGCGGTCCATTTCAGCAGTAACCCACTTAGATGTATCATGGTACCCTGGAACTAGGCAGGGTGGGCACGATTACTGGGCTGATTGTAAGCGACCGGAACGACGGCTGAGTTGGTGCGCCAGTGTAAGTTCAGGTGGACTATGGTCATGCACGTAGTCCGGAGTTGAAAAAGCAGGCATTGGGCATCAATAGGTTTACACTGTGCGAGCTTGATTCGTGTCGGGGGTTGGCACCCTAGTGCTTGATACACCTTATAGTGGACTCAGCACAGGTAACTACATTCGTGATAGGGCCGTATGACACATACACATGAACGAGCTAGGACTTGTAGGGAGCCGATCAATTAATAGATCGTTTTGTGGGACCAAGTAATGGGTCATTTCATGACATTGGGCAAGGGATCATTTTATAATCAACACATGACATGGGTTGGGATACTAATACGGGTGGTGCAGAGCAAATAGATATCATAGAAATATTTTAATGGTGAAGCAGAGAAATCCTGCGATGCTTGATAGAAATCTTGCGAAATTATACTTAGTTTATCTTGAATGGGAACCTTGCGATGTTATACTTGACAAAAAATCATATGATGTTATTCTTAGTTATTGTTCCTGTAGCTTATCTTGTCATCATGCTTATGTTTACTTTCAGTTTATTCATGCCATGTTATCTTTACCTGTTTTTATGCTGAAAGTCGCTAGGAATTACTCATTCTTTATGACTGATCCGATTTGTTTTGCCTCTTGTTCTTCCGTTCCCCCCCACCCCCCACCCCCACCTTATGTTCGTAGGTTGGGAATACAGGTTAGTTCGGATGTTACCAAGCTCCCAGGCTCTTTCATGTACGGCTTGGATCTCTCTTGGCTATGGCTTGCTTTGCTTTATTGGGGAATACTACAATTTATTTTTATGCTTCTTTGTTTTTGAGCAAGACGGATATTTTAGCTATGAAATTGGGTATTGGAAGTTGATGGGCTTTTATTGTAAACAATTATATTTAATAAATGATTTGGAGTACTTCTACTTTACTTTCCGCTATTTTATATATGTCTGTCTTGTAATATTTCTGTTCCAGTACCCATAATGCTCCATTGAAGTTAAGGCATTCCCCTTTGTGAGTGACCTTAACAGACGTGGGGTGTTACATTTGGTATCAGAGCAGAAGGTTACCAGACTGGGCAAAATCTTTTAAAAACCTTCTGAAATTATTTTCAAAACGTTTACAAAGAAGCATTTTTCTAAGAAAAGTTCTGTTTTACGAAAGGCATATTCCCCAAAGCCATATGCACTATCTTTTGATTCTGTCTTTGAATCTCTTCTTTCTCTCTTTTCACCATAGTTTTGTAGGCGTACAACACATGTCGGAGGGCAAAGGAGTGCCCAACCTCCATCTGTAGCCGCAGTAGTTTTACTTGCGACTAATCTTATTTCAAGCTTTGTTGGGTTGTCGTGCGATGGAGGTAGCTTTCGAGAATCTTGTCAACAAGCTATACAAGGATAGTAAGGACAAGGATAAAGAACACAAGCTTAAGGATAAGAAACTTGTTGATATGGCTTAGTCCATGAAGGAGGAAAAGGTGAAAGGGAAGAGGCCAAAGTGAAAGAATAATAAAACCCATGACAAGAGAGAGTATCGCTAGTATGGTAAAAAGGGACATGTAGTTAAGTGTTATAGGACAAGGACAAGGGCAAAGGACAAGATCGTCGAGAGGGCAATTGTATGCTCTCACTACTAGCATACCTAAGAGAGGTGGTAACGTTTCTGTTAAAAGTGTAGCTTTTCTTTTCTATCATACCGTGGGAACTTTTTTTTTGTACATCGCATCCTTTTAATTCTGCTTCGATAGTTGAGTCTCTGCACCTTAGTACTAGCGTGGTAGAGGATCCCATTTTTGTCTCAAATCATGTTGGGGAATCGGCTCATTTATTCATGACTTGTTTGGATTTGAGAATGTCTATGCTAGTGTTGAGTTTAGAAGAAATGCTTATGTTTTTGGGCTATGGGTTGATTCTAGGGATGGAGTGGTTATCCAGAAATGATACCATTCTCGAGTAAGAAAAGAGGGTAGTTAGACTCTTGACTTGCCTCGGTAATGCCTTCGAAGTCTAGTGTAACCCTTAGGGTTCTGCCATGCTTGGTTACATAGAATCTCTTGATACATTTATTGATCCGCTCGAGTAGTGTTCGCCACTAAGGCAGATGGTTCATTTCGCTTATGCATGAGTTATATAAAATCACCTTAGTAAGTACATTTGGCAACATGGTTGACATCTATTTATTTTCAAGAGATAGTTCTTCTGCGTGGAATACCTTGTAGTGAGTAAACGAGATCCAGGATTCACTAGTGAATTTTGGAGAGCTTGCATGAAACCATGAGTATGCAGTTATGTTTGAGCCGAGTACACTAGAAGGAGAATAAGTGAAAGTGGAACGAGAGGCAACATGAAATGAGTTCCAACTCATATTTTGGAAATAAGAATTAAGAAGCTACGAAATTGTGAAGTTAGAGACGGTCAAAGCACAATGTAGTTAAGCTCAAGGAAATGCGACTTAGAAGATTGAAGACTAGATACGCGCATCATATCTCTTTTTTAAGAGTATATCCTTGATCCCTCTTTTCCTGTAGAGCTTACTTGCATGCTATCTTTTAAGTATATCCTCTCGGTCCTATTCTCAATCCTATTTCTGTTGCAAACCCCATAGGGAGTTTAACTCATTTGTTAGTAATACATGTTGGGGCTTGAAGGTGTTCGTTGGGTTGACTAAACTTTTTGGGTTTTATAGAATATGGGTTAGTTTTAGGAAGGGATTTCTTGTGACCTAAAAGGAGTCCATCTTGCTTAGTTTCCTAGAAACATATATATTAGTTGGGTTGAGAAATACTTTGGGTATCAGTCTGATGTTGATTTCGGTCTTCGGAGCTGGTGCTTAGGGAGTTCTTCTCCTAATCAGTACATATATTACGTAGATTTCCAGTTTTGACATTGCCTAATGGGCACAAAGTTTTTACTTGCTTCTATCATTTGACTATATCTTTAGGTAGGAAACAATTGGGTGTAAACATGTGTTTGATACATGTTATGATTGATGGTTGCAAGTGGTTGTAAGTGGTTGCTAGTGGTTGCTCATGGATGCATTTACACGCACATTAGACACTAGATCGGCTCAGTCACCTTTCATATTGCATATGCATGAGTGTTTATACATGTTTATAGATGAAATTGAATGTGTTATCATGTGGATGTTGCATATGGATGGATGTTTGTGCACACATATAGTGTTTATGTGTATAGGACTATTTGCATACATGTTGGACTCATGGCACTAAACATATTTTGCATTAAAAAGATCAATCAGGCCTGATCATTTGCATTAGATAAGGAACATATACACACACTTTCTGCATATGTTCATACAGCATTAGGAATCTGTTAAGGACAATGATTGCTTGTGGATGATGTTTTGAGTAGATGGATGATGGATGGTAGGACACATTCTTCTTAACTTGGAGATTTCAAGGACGAAATCCTTTAAGGAGGGGAGAATGTAATACCCTGTATTTTAATAACATATTAAAATCATAAATCAAGGCAGAATTAAATTTTAAAATAAGAATCAGGGAAAATTGGTTTGGCCATTGTGTTCGTCTTGGAATTCTGCATGAAATCGAGTCCGAGTTTTCGAAAAACGGAGTTCGTATGAGGGAGATATGACCCTCCGAAGTTTTAGGAATTTTCAGAATCGAAAACAGCTCGAAATTCGAATTCGAAATTCGAATTCAAACCCCAGCTCAGGCTGGGCGGGAAATTTCCCGCCCAGGACCAGTTCGACCTGGGGGTCGACACTATGGTTGACCTCCCAGGGACCAGGTCGACACTATGGTCGACCTGGGGGTCGACCTGGTGACGAAACCCAGTTTTTGAACTGGGTGCATTCAGATATTTTTAGACGCGTTTTCTAACTAGATTCGTTCTCCTAATCCTATATAAACCCATCTAATCCCCATTCCTCCTAGCACCATTCTTCTCTAACCTTATGCTGCATAAATTCTTGATGGACATGACTTCTTCTTCTTCAAAGATTCAAATAAAAGTTAATCAAATCTAGAGAGTTCTTCTACCTTCTTCTTCAAGCAATGCAAGATTCGCAAATTGGGGATTTTCAATCAAATTGAGATTTAACGTTCAACGACTGCTTTCTAGAATCAACTTCTGCATCTTAATTTCTCAATCCACGATCTGTAAGTTCTAGTTACTTTGAGATTTAAACTTGTTAATTGTAATTTGGACATGAGATAAAGTGAAATTGGACTTAAGTATGATAATCGATTCACATCTATTCTAGTTTCCATCTTGGATCTTGACATTTGGGAATATTGCTGTGAAATCAGTTTGAACCTATTCATGTTGTAAATCAAACTCCTTTATGTCCATAGTATTATCATGCCTGTGATGTTGAATCAATCTACTTTTCACAAGTTTGGATTATCACCTTTATCATGACTATCACCTTATTATGCAAGATCTGTAATCCTAATGTTTTGGGACTATTATTCTATATGCCAGTGATGTTATAACCAATTATCCCAAGCTATATCATGCTAGATTTATCACCTTGTGCTTGTTCTTTTGCCTATCATAGTTTTGATGTTATTCCCTTTTATTTTGGATTTGGATTTACTTGTAATCTAGATCGATTCACGTTTACGTGCGATGGGAATACAATTTGGGCAGATTAGGAAAAACATGAATTGGTTATGAACATGAATCATGAAATTTGACATGAAACTTGACATGAAACTTGCCATGAAACTTGACACGAACTTGACATGAAACTTGAACATGGACATGACACTAGAATGAACTTGAAAATGGCCAACTCGAGGTTGGGTTGAGTTTGCAGTGTAATTCTTCCCGGAACCGCCCGGCAAATCCAGTGACTGCAAACAATAGGATCCAATGTAGGTAGTTGGTCATATCGCGCTGGAAACCCGAGGTCAGACTGAGTTGTGGTGTAAATCTGCCCGGAACTGCCCGGCATATCCAGTGACCACAACAACAGGTCTGATGTGAGAGGTTAGAGTGCATTAATGAATTAATGCAACATGATAGGGTTAAGTCATGATCATGAAAGACAACACTTAACCAACTTGACACATGAATAGTGGGGTAAAGTCATGAAATTGAAAGACAACACTTAACCAACTTGACATGCTAGACTGATAAGGGTTAAGTCAAGAATTTAAATGACAACACTTTACCTGTTGGACGGAAACCCTAGTTACGTGGTCCATTTCAGCAGTAACCCACTTAGATGTATCATGGTACCCTGGAACTAGGCAGGGTGGGGCACGATTACTGAGCTGATTGTAAGCGACCAGAATGACGGCTGAGTTGGTGCACCAGTGTAGGTTCAGGCGGACTATGGTCGTGCACGTAGTCCGGAGTTGAAAAAGCAGGCATTGGGCATCAATAGGTTTACACTGTGCGAGCTTGATTCGTGTTGGGGGTTGGCACCCTAGGGCTTGATACACCCTATGTGGACTCAGTACAGGTAACTACATTCGTGATAGGGCCATATGACACAAACACATGAACGAGCTAGGACTTGTAGGGAGCCGATCGATTAATAGATCGTTTCGTGGGACCAAGTAATGGGTCATTTCATGACATTGGGCAAGGGATCATTTTATAGTCAACACATGACATGGGTTGGGATACTAGTACGGGTGGTGCAGAGCAAATAGATATCATAGAAATATTTTAATGGTAAAGCAGAAAAATCTTGCGATGCTTGATAGAAATCTTGCGAAATTATACTTAGTTTATCTTGAATGGGAACCTTGCGATGTTATACTTGACAAAAATCATATAATGTTATTCTTAGTTATCGTGCCTGTAACTTATCTTGTCATCATGCTTATGTTTACTTTCAGTTTATTCATGCCATGTTATCTTTACCTGTTTTTATGTTGAAAGTCACTAGGACTTACTCAGTCTTTATCACTGACCCGTTTTGGTTCGCCTCGTTTTCTTCCGTTCCCCCCCCCCTCTCACCCCCCCCCCGGTTCGCAGGGTGGGAATACAGCTTAGTTCAGATGTTACCAAGCTCCCAGGCTCTTTCATGTACGGCTTGGGTCTCTCTTGGCTATGGCTTGTTTTTCTTTATTGGGGAATACTACAATTTATTTTTATGCTTCTTTGTTTTTGAGCAAGACAAAAATTTTAGCTATGAAATTGGGTATTGGAAGTTGATGGGCTTTTATTGTAAACAATTATATTTAATAAATGATTTGGAGTACTTCTACTTTACTTTCTGCTGTTTTATATATGTTTGTCTTGTAATATTTCTGTTCCAGTACCCATAATGCTCCATTGAAGTTAAGGCATTCCCCTTTGTGAGTGACCTTAACGGATGTGGGGTGTTACAAAGTCCATCAAAATACTATCCCATTTCCACTGTGGGATCTCTAGAGGATGAAGCAGACCACCAGGATTCTTTTGCTCCACTTTGACTTGCTGGCATATCAAGCACTTAGCGACGAACTCGGCTACATCACTTTTCATGCCATTCCAAAAAAAAAACTTTTTATATCTTTATACATCTTGTCTCCTCCTGGGTGTATGGTCAGCTTAGAATGATGTGCTTCTTCAAGAACCGTCTTCACTAAATCCCTTACTTGTGGGATGCATAGCCTTCCATCCCGTCCCAACCAACCCTTATCATCGATGGAGTATCGATTGATGTGACTAGAAGTCTCACCCCTAACTAGCTTATCCATCATATCTACTAGCTGAGGTTCTTCTTGTTGCACGGTTCCTATTGAGTCCAAAAGAGTAGGTCGCACCTCTAGCGATGCTAACAGACCAGGTACAATTTCAGAGGAGGGTCTAAAGTTAAAGTTTGCTATGTACTCCAAGCTTTGCCTTTCTATAAAGAGAGGACTCAAGGTCAGCTTCTTTCTATATAAGGCGTCTGCTACCACATTGCCCTTGCCAGGGATATAGGAAATCTCAAAATCAAATGAGGCCAGAAATTTCATCCACCTTTGTTGTCTTAAGTTGAGATCTTTCTGTGAGAAAAGGTACTTCAATGATTTATGGTCAGTAATCAATTCAAAACTTTCTTCTAGTAGGTAATGACGCCATTACTTTAGAGCGAAAACAATGGCAGCTAGCTCCAAATCATGAGTTGGGTAGTTCTTCTCATGTGCCTTCAATTGCCTCTCCTCATAACAAACTACCTTGCCTTCTTGCATCAAGAGAGCGCCTAATCCTGTACTGCATGCGTCTGTGCATACGTAAACATTTTGCTCCCATCAGGTAATGTCAGAACTGGGGATGTTGTTAGAGCCCTTTTCAAATGTTGGAAAGCAATATCGCAATACAAATCCCAAACGAAAGTTAGGTTATTCTTTGTCAATCTTGTGAGTGGGGATGAGATTTTTGCAAAGTCTTTAATGAACTTTCGGTAAAAACCCGCTAGCCCGAGAAAGCTTCGGACGTCGGTTGCATTCCGTGGAACCTTCCAATCTTGCACCGCAACTACTTTTGCGGGGTCCACAGCTATCCCCTCTTTGGACACCACATGTCCAAGAAACCTCACTTCTTCTCTCTAGAAATGGCATTTGGAAAATTTGACTTTCAGCTGATGTGCACGACGAGTGTCCATGACTTCCCTTAAATGCAAAGCATGCTCTTCTTCATTCTTTGAGAAAATCAAAATATCATCTACGAAGACCACCACAAACTTGTTAAGGAACTCCATGAACACCCTGCTCATCAAATCAACGAAATAAGCAGGTTAGTTTGTCAAGCCGAAAGGCATGACAAGCCATTCGAAGAAACCATCCGGGGTTCTGAATGCGGTCTTATCAATGCTGTCTTCAGCCACTCTTAGCTGATGAAACCCGATAGGCAGATCTAGTTGGGAGAAAACCGATGCGCGTACAAGATGATCAAACAAGTCGTCTATTCTTGGAAGTAGGTGCCTATTCTTCTTGGTCAGCTTGTTTAGCTCCCGATAATCAAGCATAGGCGAAGTGAACCATCCACTTTGGTTGCGAATACTACTAGAACACCCCATTCAGAAATACTCCGCCTTATAAACCCTCTTTCGAGAAGCTCTTTGACTTGCTTGCTGAGCTCTTTTCCCTCCGTTGGATCCATGTGTCTAACGGGTAGATCTACGGGTTTTGCATTATCAACAAGGTATATGCGGAAGTCTATTTCTCGCTTCGGAGGTAAGCCCTTCACCTCTTCGAATACATCTGAGTATTCACGGACTACTCTAACAGACTGCAAGTTTTCTACAGACGCATCAAGAGATTCTAGGTAGCTAAGCATAACAGAATGTATGGGATTACAAGAGATTTCGAGAGTGTTACCGAGACGAGTCATAAGTTTAACCACTCTCTTTTCACAATCAACGATGGCACCAATACTGGATAACCAATCCATACCTAGAATCAACCCATAGCCCGTGAAGCCCAAAACATAGGCAATACATCTAAACCCAACGATTAGTATAGAAATTTCCAAATCCAAACAAATCGTTTACAAATAGGCCGAGCCCCCGATTGGATTTGAAACAGCCAAGGGATCCTCTACTATACTGGTGTCTAGGTGCAGAGATTCAACTAAAGCAGTGGATATAAAAGAGTGCGATGTGCCAGAATCAAAGAGTGTACGAACAGGATGATCAAAAAGATAAACTAAACTTTCAACAGAAATATTTCTACCTAATTCTTGCGGAGGTGCCATGAGAGCGTGAAACTGCCCTCCAGAAGTAGATCCAGTCCTCTGCCCTTGCCTTTGCTCTCTTGGGCAGTCCTTAGCCATGTGTCCTGTCTCAACGCAGTGAAAACAACCACCCATCTTCCTCTTTTTCTTCCTGCAGTCCTTAATCAGATGTCCAGGAATGCCACAAAAATTACACTTCCTCTTGTCACGGGGTTTGTTGTTCTTCCTGCCCATCTTTGAGTCTGTCTTCTTATTCTGGGATCCCTCCACTTTCTTATTTTGAGGTACTTCCACCTTTGCCTCTTTCTTGCCATCCTTGTCTTCCTCCTGTAGTAGTGTCATGTGAAACACCCCATAATTTTGTAACACTAGGATTCACAAATCAAGGCAGAATTAAATTTTAAAATCAGAATCAAGGGAAACGGGTTGCGCCATTGCGTTCGTCTCGAAATTCTGCTTGGAAACGAGTCCGAGTTTGCGAGAATCGGAGTCCGTATGAGGGAGATATGGCCCTCCAAAGTTTCGGGATTTTTCAGAATCGAAAACAGCTCGAAATTCGAATTCAAACCCAGAAGCGGGCTGGGCGGGAAAATTCCCGCCCAGGACCCAGGTCGACTGGGTAGTCGACCCCCCCTTACCAGGTCGACTGCCCAGTCGACATGGGTGTCGACCTGGGTGCAAAAACCCTCTTTTGGTCCTGGATGCATTCTGATGTACCTGGTCTCGTTTTCTGCCTAGATTCGTCCGCCTAATCCTATATAAACAGCCCCTAGTCTCCTTCTCTATTCACAATTCTTCTCTAACCTTATGCTGCAAAGATTCTTGGTGGACATGGCTTCTTCTCCTCCTCTAAATTAAATAATAAATAAAATAATATGTAAAATAAATCAAGACGAGGAAATGCTGCTCACGACTTTCAAGAGGGGATTCAAAACAAGCTAGGATTCAAGTGAAGATTCAAACGACTTCAACGACTGTTTTTCTACGAATCTAATATAATCTCTGTAAGTCGGTTACTTTTTAGATTTGAATGTTTTCTCTATTCGTGACATGAAATTAAAGGAATAAAATAATATGCCAAATCTTTCTATTCGAATCAGTGCTTATATCTTTGGACCTAATTAAGAACTGTTATGATTCGATGACCAATATGACTGTGACTATGAAACTATGGACCTTAAAACCATATGCCTCTTTGACTATGAACATTGCCTATGAACATTGCCTATGACTGTGACTCATGACTGTGAGAATTATTTTCCTCTGACTATGAACATCGCCTATGACTGTGATTCATTAACTGTGAGGATTTATTGCCTATGACTATGGATATAAGGTTATTATTTATGCCCATGACACTGTAGTTACAAAACCATGTTGTACCCCAAACTGGCATTATATTGGATCTAGGCTTGACTTTCTATTTCTAGTTATCCTTGGATCTTGATCTTGGGAATTTACCTATTAAGTTAGGTCTACCCATGTTCTTGAACCTATACCATTCAACCCTTTTCATGTCGTAATATTACCAGATCTATATGTCTGTGAATTATCATCTTATGCCAGTTATTATGTCTATTCTTTCATGGCATTTTGGTTCATTCCCTTTGATCCACGAATCTAGATTTATTTATAAACTAGGTTGAATCACGATTTTACGAACGATGGGAATACGTTTTGGGAAAAACATGAAATTGACCAAACTTGGAAATTGGCATAATTTGGGAACATGCATTATAGCATGACTATTAAGATGAAAATTAGAATAACAAGTCTAGTTTTGACATGAACTGAGATTAGAATATTAAATCAGAATTGGGTAGCTAAATTAAGCATGATAAGTATATTAGCATAATTGTGAATAATTTACATACATTGGGCGTAAAAGGGTAAATGGTTAAATGGGCCACAAAGTAGGTAGTTGGTATGCAAATTAAGTTTTGGGCATAAACGGTGAACTAGAATATGAAATCTAGTTTGGCATAAACTGTAAACTAGAATATAAAATCTAGTTTTTGGCATGAACTGTAAATGAGGATGTTGGGTCTAAGTTGCTATAAACTGTAAGATAGGAAAATCAAGATTTGGGCCTAGAATATAAGTCCATTAGTGGGCATGGCAAATGTATATGGTATAGGCCAAATTTATTTATAAAGGGAAAATGGACTTTGAGGATAAATGGTTAAACTTTGAGGATAAATTGTTAACAATTTATATATATACAAAAGAAAGGTTTATTAATGACATCTCTTTTAATAATACATACACCAGAAAGTACTAGGGTGACAGAGAGGATAGTGTCTAGGCTTGGGTTTGGAAAATACAAGTTTCCTGCTCTCCCTGGCTATCCCTAACTGATCCGACGGACGGGATGGTTACTTTCAAAACCTGATTTGAAAATTAATCAAAACCCTTTGAACTTAGAAAAACACGAATATGCCTAACCCGAGGTTAGACTGAGTTGCGATGTAAACCTGCCCGGAACCAACCGGCACATCCAGTAATCGCAACAATATCTATCTAATGTGAGTGGTCGTGGCTTTAATTTATTTAGTTAAAGCTAGAACAAGAATGGTAGGGTTAAGTTAACTAAGACGCTTAACCAATTCAACATGATAACCAAACCGATGGGTGGGGTTAGGTTCATACAGACACTTAACACAGTTAATCTAGAATGGGAGGGTTAAGTCCATAGGAACACTTAACCAACTTAACACAGTTAAGCTAGAATGGGAGGGTTAAGTCCATAGGAACACTTAACCAACTTAACACAGTTAAGCTAGAATGGGAGGGTTAAGTCCATAGGGACACTTAACCAAACTTAACATCGTAACAAGACAAGATTTGTAGGGGTTAAGTAACTAAGAAAACACTTATCCAAATTAACATGTTAACTAGACTAGAAGGTGGGGTTAAGTAAAGTTAATACACTTAGCCAAATTAATATGTTAAATAGACTAGAGGTTGGGGTTAAGTAAAATTTAATACACTTAGCCAATTTGATATGTTAGCTGGACTAGACCGTAGGGTTAAGTAAACTTGAACACTTAACCATCAGATTGTGATAAATGAATGGGGTTAAGTCTAAAACATGAAGGGATAATACTTAACCATTAATAAAGTGTTAGTTAAAACAGAAGGGCAAGATTAAGTTAAATAGGAACACTTAACCAATACAAGATGAATAAATAGGGTTAAGTAATAAGAAATACTTAACCAATATAACTTGGTTTGTGGTAGGGTTAAGTCAACATGAATTACTGATAACACTTAACCAGTTTATCAGGATAAATGAAGAGGGTTAAGTTAGCTTGAATTGACTAATGACACTTAACCAATCCAAATTGACGAGAAAGAGAACTAAGTAGTAAACCTTAGTTAAAAGGAGCTAAGTAGTAAACCTTAGTTAAGAAAACAACGATTCTGGAAACTAAGTGGTAAACCTTAGTTAGCAAAACTAAGTAGTAATTCTTAGCATAACACAGGAAGGAGCGAACGTCCATCTAATTTTAAAGAAAGCTCCAACGAATTGGGTTACGAAGCCCAAGGCTTCGAGGGGACGTAAGGGTACTCTTGGTATCCCTCTATGAGGCTGCAGATGATCCTCCTGGGCTCACAGAGGTTAAGATCTACGTTAGAAGAACCAAGGGTATGCCTTGGTTGCAAAATATGGCAACCTAAAGACTAGGATGGACCAGCGTGATTCGGCGAGAAACTGGTAGCCCTGTGATAGCAACTCGTCGTCTACCATCCATCTTGAGTCAATCAAGATACGTGAAGCGGAAAGGCGGAGAACTCCAAAAGACCATATACTTGCTATCTAGTTTTGGTTGCGGATGGCCATAGGACAGTGGGGCATAAGGGGGCCTGCGTGTAGTTCTCATTTTTTCAAGGTGTGCCTTTCATTAGTTGGGGAGGGATCGAGTGGGACCATAGCCACTGGAATAAAAATAGACCGTATCATCTGCATCGGCAGATATCTGAAAGCTCCCGACCGAGTTCTGTGTTTCTTGATTTGCCCTGCCACCGGACTCGGGCCGCACATTACAGGACATGTGCATCTAGACAAGCGATAACGATTCGCGATACATGCGTGGGGAAGTCTAGGAACATATACCACTCTAGGTAGTGTGTCCTAGACTTGGGGACATCGTTCGACAGGTAGCATAATCCCTAGTTGGACTAGGTGGCATAAACCCTGAATCCGAGAAGCGTTCAGCAGATAGCGTAAACTCTAGTTGAATCTAGAAAGCACTTGATAGAAAACCCTAGATTAGATCTAGGTAATAAATAATAAATGTATGCCTGAAGGAAACGGAAACTATAGGGATTGGGATCACGTTATCGTTACTAGTTGGGACACTAGTTAGGTGGTGTAGAGATATAGAAACCAGCATAACATGGAAATAGCGAAGCGGCGAAAGTATTAGAGCATATCCATTTTATCTTGTCTTAGCATATCTTGTGTTAACCTTGTCTAATCTTGCTGACCCTATCATCATGGTGTTATCTTGTATTCAGTTAATTCATGTCGTTTTGTTTTTCCATGTTCACATGCTAGAAGTAACTGAACTTACTCAGGCTTTATGTCTGACTCTGTTTTTCTTTCGTCTTCTTTTCTTCCGTCCCCCCCCCCCCCCCAGGTAGTAAAGGAGGGAATAGTATAGCTCAGGTTAAGTTGGACTGTCACTCTTTCCCAGCTTGAAGATTTGTCGAAGTTTTGCTTGGATTCTCTTTTCAGGTGCTATGGCTGGCTCTTGCTACAATTGGGGAATATAAATGTTGTTTTATGCTTCTTTATTTTGTAAGACAGATGATACTCTGATATTGTAAAGAAATCATTGTACAAACTATTTTATCAATAAAGCAAAGTTTTATTTTCCGCTGTTTTAATTTTTGTCTATCTTGTAATTCATCTGCATCTTTTACCTTAAAATGCTCCACAGAACTTAGTGCATTCCCTTTGTGAGTGACACTAAAGGATGTGGCGTGTTACACGTGGTATCAGAGCTGAAGGTTACCAGATCAGATAAAGGATTTGAAAAATTATTTTCAAAACGGTTTTAAAAGAAGCATTTTCAAGAGAAAAGATTTGTTTTAAAGGCATATTCCCCAAAGCCATATGCACTGTCTTCTCTTCCTCTGTTTGAATTCTTGTCTCCTTCTTTCTTGAGTCTCTAGGACTCCTGGCTTTCTGGGAGGTAACCTCATCGATGGGCGAAGTAGTGCCTGGCTTCCATCCATAGCCGTAGTTGTTTCACCTACGACCAGTTTTCTTTCAAGCTTATAGGGTTTTCTGTACGATGGAAGCAGCTTTCGAGAGATTTGTCAACATGACTACACACGGAAGAGGATGAGGAATTCATGGATGTAGATTTAGCTTACAAAGGACGAAGGAATTATAAAACCTAAGACAAGAGGAAATATCTTTACTATGGTGTAGTAGAGCATGTAATTAAGGGCAAAGGACAAGATTTTCATAAAGGCAAGTACCTACTTTCACCACCAAACATACCTAGGAGAAAGGTAGTAAAGTTCTATTGGAAGAGTCTAGTTTTGCTATTCGTACTCTTTCCTTTGGTTTTAGCGCTTCGCATTTGTTCATATCCACTTCCATAGTTGAGTCTCTGCACCATAAGTACTTGTATAGTAGAAGGATCCCACTTGAGTCTCAAATCCAATTGGTGGTCCGACCAGTTTATTTTTGGTTAGTAGGGATTTGAGAATAGCTATCGAGTTTGCTTATATCATCTCACGTAGATCGTCTAAATTCGGAGGAGATATTCCGTGGGTGCTTGTCTGATATTGGTTTAGTCCTTTGGGGCTTGTACTTAAGGAATGTCGAGTTCGACTAGGATGGTTTGCGTGAGAGATGAATAGTTGTGGCAGGCACTCTAAAAAGCACGTAGTGACCTTTCGACCCTTATAGTTATGGCATGGTGGATAAGAGGGAGACCTCTAATCATCCTAGTACATACACTTGGTACCGTGATTGACATCTGTTTATTTTGGAAATGGAGGTCAGAAACTTCACAATCGTGAAGTTAAATTAGTTAAGATACAGTGGAGTAAAGCTCAAGAAGGCTAGATACTAGAATCATACCCTTTTCCTTAAGGGTGCATCCTTGATTTCTTTTTTTGTAGGAGCTTTACGCATAATTGTTTCTCTCTTTACAAAGTATATCCACTAGGTCGTATCTTCGACCCTTAGGTAGAAACTCTATTGGATGTAAACATGTATTTGAAACATGTTATGGTTGATGGTTGCTAATGTTTGCTCATGAATGCATATACATACGTATTATGCACTAGATCAGTTCGGACGCTTTCATATTGCATTTACAGATATGTATTTGTTTGTAAGTTGAGCTTGATATGTTATCATATGGATGTTGCATATGGATGAATGGCTATGCACACATGTAGTATTTACATAACTAGGGGTGCTTGCATACATGATTGGACGCATGGCACTGACATGATTCGCATTAAGGAGGTCGACTGAATCAGTAGACCGCCTGATTTTGCACTAGATAAAGACATATACACACACAATGCATAATAACATGAAAACATTAGAAATCCTTTTAAGGACAATGAATGCCTATGATTGAATGGTTGAGTAGATGGGTGATTGGATGGTAGGACACATTCTTCCTAACTTGAAGATTTCGGGGACAAAATCCTTTTAAGTGGGGGAGAATGTAACACCCCGTAATTTTGTAACACTAGGATTCACAAATCAAGGCAGAATTAAATTTTAAAATCAGAATCAAGGGAAACGAGTTGCGCCATTGCGTTCATCTCGAAATTCTGCTTGGAAACGAGTTCGAGTTTGCGAGAATCGGAGTCCGTATGAGGGAGATATGACCCTCCAAAGTTTCGGGAATTTTCAGAATCGAAAACAGCTCGAAATTCGAATTCAAACCCAGAAGCGGGCTGGGCGGGAAAATTCCCGCCCAGGACCCAGGTCGACTGGGTAGTCGACCCCCCCCCCCATGACCAGGTCGACTGCTGTGACGGCCCGCCCCGCACCAACCGACATTTACTCCAAAAGTGCATTGTACACATGTCCAGTTAGCACGGAACGGGTCGTCAGAAGGAAAGGGAAGAAGGAAATGAACATACAAAGAACCTGTAGAATGTCTCACAGCGCATAGAACAAAATATAATAATAACATACTCGACATAAAACAGGAGAGACAGTGCATAAGCTGAAAATCAGAACTAAACATCATAGCAGCGGAAATCCAAAATACAGCTTATTACAAATTTCAAACTGTCTCAAAGCAAAAGAAAGACAAATGAGGTACACTACCAATGCCCAAGTAGCGACCACCAACGACACAGGGAGAATGTGTGTATATATATATATATATATATATATATATATATATATATATATATCATACGTGGAAGCCTCCTACCCGCCTCCGAATCAGCTACTCGCGCATCACCAGCTAACCTGTCTCTAGTCTGCTCGTGTGAGCACCCAGAGTAATAAGAGGAGACATAAAACTCTGGCTCAGACATAAAGCCTGGTATGAGCGATAAGCATCTAAAGTGAACAATAACAGGTAGACTAAAACATACCTGAACCTGGACTTGTAACCAGAGAGTTAGCACTACATACTGTACAACACTCTAAGGTACCATATCAAACAATGTAAAGATACGGAGGTGGGGGAGGTGTGCATGTCATAATGATGGCAAACAACCAAGCATAGCATCCATCCTCACATCTCTCACTCAGTGCATAAAGCATACGATATTCACCACTTCGATCACCCAACATGCCTTGCTACGATCACTCTGCCCCATGAAGTCATAAATGGCTTCACTGCACTGATAACGTAGCCACTAATTTATCGCTATGTCCACTTGCCCCATGGAGTTATTCACCCCATCTGCGCTGGCTCATAGCCTTACCAATCCTTACTATGTCCACTTGCCCCATGGAGTTATTCACCCCATCTGCGCTGGCTCATAGTCTTACTACGCATCACCTTGCCCCTCAGGTCATAATGACCCTACTGCACTGATAACGTAGTCTTGCTACCATCACCTTGCCCCTCAGGTCATAATGACCCTACTACACTGATAAGTAGCCATCCTTCCATTTTAGTGGTGAATCGAAGTTATGAACGTCGACAACTCCTTAGCACACGTCCCGCAGCAAAGTCCAACCATGAAGTGAACTCATTGGTTCCCTACTGGATCCGGGATCCTGAGCTCTAACTTCCCATATTGGACTACCTTTGCATCTCGGGTTATTGGTCAATACTGGATCGGGTCGGGTTCCTCCTCAAGTTATCGGTTCAGGTCGGTGTCTTTCATCTGTTCGGGTCGGGTCTCCTTCTGGTGCGGTTCGGGTCGAGTATTCCTCTAGGTTCGAGTCAGATGCTTCTCTTCGGGTCGGGTCGGGTGCTTCCCTTCGGGTCGGGTCGGGTGTCCCTTCTTGGTTCGTGCTTCCGATCCGTCTTCATGCTCCCTTCATATGTTCCTATCCGATCCGTCCTCATGCCTCCGCTCTGATCTGTCCTCCCTAATCCGATCTGATCCCAGTTCAGCTAACGTGGCCTTCCTTTTTGCCATTTTTCCCAAGTTCTGGGTTCCGATCCGATCGGGTTCCTTGCTCAGTTCAACATATCCGATCCGAGCCCCCTATCCGATCCGATCCGAACCCTGCACTGTTTTCTGAAACTGTTCCAGCAAGTGTTTACGCCATTCGACGACGTTTTCGACCATTCTAACTATTGAAATCAATCACAAAGCATTTCATACAGTCATAGCAACATGCATAATCAACCACAAACATCAAAACATCAACATGATAGGTTAAAATGGATCAAACATACCCAAAATCCCATATTTCCCCTTAAGCATGATTAGGTGAAACTAATGGTAGGATTAGTAAAACTTAACCAAATTAACCCAAATTCATATCAGAGGTCTAAAACATCATTTAGGAATTTATGAACATTTTTCCCGAATTTATTAGTGTATAAATTCGCTAATTAACACTAATTACCCTTAACTAGCCATAATTAGTGTAAAACTATGCAAATCACTCACCTTAGCCACAAATAAACTAAGATATGAAATAATTCTCTGATTTGATGTGAATCTCAATGTCAAACAGCAGCTCCAATGTTGATTTGGTGTAGATCTCCCTTGATTAGATGTTGCTAAGCTTAATCCTTGACCAAAAGATGATTTGGAGGTGATTTAGAGGTTAGAGGCCATTTTTAGGGTTCCTTGGTGATAAGTGGAGGCTAGAAAACTGAAATGGAATGATCCCCTATCTCATTTCAGCCTCTCCATAACCCTAATCCCGAAATGGGTTATGGGCTTACCCACTAATCACCCGATTTGGCCCGGTTAAGCAGTTTTTCACCCTCCAAACCTTATTTCAGCCATATCTCCCAAACGGTAAGTCCGTTTGGCTATTATGACCACTCTACGGAAAGGTAAACCATCAAACGAATCCAATGGAAGTGGTTTCAGGTCAAAATTCCTTTCCAGTCAAAAGTTATGTTCAAAACAGTACCAACTAGGGGCAAAATGGTCATTTAAAAATCGACAAAAATCATAAGCATGGGAAATGACTCTAATGGATGTTTCCCAAAGTTACATGACCATACAACTTCACATGGGAAAGAAATAAATATCCTACAATCCTATGATGTGTAGAATACGGGTCGTTACACTCTCCCCCCCTTAAGAAATTTCGCCCCCGAAATTCCCTAATCAAAACACACACAAAGGTCCCGCATGCCTATCAATCATAAAACAATCATCAAACATGCAAAACAAGTAAAATAAGTCTATCCTAGCATGCGGAATAACTAAATCGCAAAGTAAATCTTACCAGGCAAAGAGTTCTGGATATGCCTTCCTAATGCTCTCCTCTGTCTCCCAAGTACAATCATCCTCGTCCTCGCCCAACTGAACCTTGACTAGCTTCATCGCCTTCCTTCGAAGTTGCTTCGTATCGTGCCCCACAATACGAATCGGCTTGCGGTTCCCAACCGCGTCGGGTTCTACTTCGAAGTCCTCTAACTGATCAGGTGAAATAGTCATATCTGAGTCGTGGATGAACTTCCTTAGTTGGGAAACATGAAATACATTGTGAACTCCCGCCATTTTCTCTGGTAAGCCAACTCTATATGCCAAATTCCCGATTAGTTCAAGAACAGGGAATGGGCCAACAAATCTTGGTGCTAACTTGCCTCTCCTGCCAAATCGTATCACGCTCTTCAACGGAGAGATCTTGACAAACACCAAGTCACCAACGGAGAATTTCAAGTCTCTTCTCCTCTTATCAGCATAACTCTTCTGCCTATCTTGGGCAGCTTTCATTTGTTGCTGAATGATCTTAATCTTATCCGAAGTTTCTCTCACCACATCTGGTCCAAGCACAAACTTCTCGCTAGTCTCTATCCAACATGATGGTGAGTTGCACGGTCTTCCGTACAAAGCTTCATATGGAGCCATACCGATACTGGATTGATAGCTATTATTATATGCAAACTCTACTAGATGCAAATGGTCATCCCATGATCCACCAAAATCCAATATACAAGCTCTCAAGAAATCTTCCAATATACGATTCACCCTCTCCGTCTGACCGTCGGTCTGAGGATGATATGCGGTACTGAGATGTAATCCTGACCCTAGAGCCTCTTGTAAGCTCTTCCAAAACCCACTAGTGAACAACGGGTCTCGGTCACTCACAATGCTTTTGGGTACTCCATGAAATCTCACTACCCACTTCATATACAATTCTGCCAACTTGGCTGCCGTTCTGGTCGATTTGACTGGTATAAATCTTGCGCTCTTAGTCAATCGATCCACAATTACCCAAATGCTATCATATCCCGACCTAGTCCTTGGTAACCCATCGATGAAATCCATCGAGACTTGTTCCCATTTCCATTCGGGAATCTCTAATGGTTGCAGCAACCCACTAGGCTTCTTTTGCTCGGCTTTTACTAGCTGACAATTCATACATTTGGATATAAACTTCCCAACGTCTCTTTTCATCCCTTCCCAGTAGTAAGTCTTCTTCATGTCCCGATACATTTTATTACCACCGGGATGTATAGTCAGTTTTGAGTGATGACATTCTCTAAGCACTTCATCTCTCAAACCATTTACATTGGGCACAACTAGTTTTCCATTCTTTCGAAGCCATCCATCTCGATCAAGCCCATACACATTCATCTCCTCGTTGATACCCATCTCTAGCTTGGAGATGATTTCCAATAGGTTAGGATCGTCCCTCTGACTAGAACCAATCTGCTCGATCAAAGTGGGTCTGATCGTCAAACTAGCTAGCATAACTGGATCCAATTCGCACTTTGGTCTGAAATCAAACCCCGCGATATACTCCAGTTGCTTCCACTCAAGAAACATTGCCCCTAAGCTGGTATGTCTCCTACTCAAGGCATCGGCTACCGCATTACCTCTCCCAGGTGTATATGCGATATCAAAATCATACGAAGCCAAGAACTCTAACCATCTCTGCTGACGGAGATTCAGATCCTTCTGAGAGAAGAGATACTTCAACGATTTATGATCGGTAAACAACTCAAATCTTTCTCCCAAGAGATAGTGTCTCCACATCTTCAGCGCAAATACAATCGCTGCCAATTCCAAATCATGGGTAGGATACTTCTTCTCATGTGGCTTTAGCTGTCGACTAGCATAAGCTACAACCCTACCTCCTTGCATCAATACAGCACCCAGTCCGGTACCACAAGCATCCGTGTATACCGTCATCTCTTCATTCCCCTTAGGAATGACTAACACTAGCGCACGCGTCAACTTCTCCTTTAGACTCTTGAAGGCATCCTCACACACTTCGTCCCAGACGAAGGACTGGTTCTTCTTAGTCAACTGAGTCAACGGTGCTGCTATCTTGGAGAAGTCCTGGATAAACTTACGATAATATCCAGCTAATCCCAAGAAACTTCTCACATCTGTTGCATTCTTGGGCGTAGGCCTATCCTGTACCGTAGCCACCTTCGCAGGGTCCACGGCAATACCACTCTCTGAAACAACATGACCCAAGAATTTTACTTCCCTTCTCCAAAAATGACACTTAGAGAATTTCGCTTTCAATTGGTGTTTCCTCAACACCTCCATCACTGTCCTCAAGTGTCCCTTGTGTTCCTCCTCTGTCCTTGAGTAAACAAGGATATCATCCACGAACACAAGAACAAACTTATTCAACTGATCTCTGAATACCCGATTCATAAGATCCACAAAGTAGGCTGGTGCATTGGTCAACCCAAACGGCATGACCAACCACTCATAAAATCCAGACGGCGTCCTAAATGCCGTTTTCAGAACACTCTCATCTGCTACTCTAAGCTGATGAAATCCTGTCGCGAGGTCCAACTGGGAGAACACTCTTGCTCCTTCCAGTTGATCAAACAAATCATCTATCCGCGGTAGAGGATACTTATCCTTCCTCGTCACCTTATCCAACTCGCGATAGTCCACACACAAACGAAGGGAACCATCTGCCTTAGTGGCAAACACAACTGGTGCTCCCCACTTGGAGACACTCCTTCTAATAAGTCCCTTCTTCAAAAGATTGCTGACTTGCACCCCAAGCTCTCGCTGCTCCCTTGGTGCCATACGACGAAGTGGCATCACTATAGGTCTGGCATCTTTCACTAAATCAATACGGAACTCAATCTCTCGGTGTGGTGGAAGCCCGGTCACCTCCTCGAAGACGTCCGGATACTGGCCAACCACGGGCACATCTGACAACTCATCTTGCGGGATGTCGAGGGAATTTACAAAACTAGGCATAACCCCATCACTAGGTAGACTACCATACACTACCCTCCGCCCATCATCCGCCCTCACTGTCACCAAAAAGCCCTCACAGTCTACCACCACCCCGTATCTTTGGAGCCAATCGACTCCCAAAATAATGCCATACCCAGTAAAGCCCAAAACAAAGAAATCACATACAAACATACATCCATGACTCGATAAGACCAAATTCCTGCAAATCATACTAAGGCTAGTTGAACCACCAATCGGGTTCGTCACAACCAATGGTCTATCGACTATCTCGGGTTCCAGTCCCAACCTATCTACCAGGTCACTAGATATGAAGGAACGGGAAGCCCCAGTATCAAACAAAACTCGAACTGGTACATCATAAATAGAAAGCATACCTTGAATAACAACATTCTTTCCTTTCTCCGCCGCAGTTGGGGCATTTGACGAAGAAGGAACAGCATCAATAGCATATGCTTTCACAATCTGCTTCTCCTTAAGAGGTTGCGGACACTTGTCCTTGAAATGTCCCACTTGACCACAGTTGAAGCACTTCTTATCTGCTGGCTTGGCCTGACAATCTTTAGCATAACGGCCCTTCTTACCACAGCTGAAGCACTCAACATCCTTCTTGCTCTTTTTCTGACCACCTTTAGATTGGTCCTGCTTCCTCTTATTCTGAGAGCCATTCTTGCCTCCACCGCCTGCTTGAGGCTTTGACCCTTCTGCAGATGCAGCCTCAGTCTTTGACTTAGGGTAAAGACTCTCTGATCTCAAAGCTTTCCCCACAATCGATTCAAAAGTCTCATCGATGTGGTTGATAAGCCTTTCCCCCAAGTATCCATCCAAACCAGTGATAAACTTCTCATTCTTCTTCTCATGAGTGTCGATAAGAGACAGTCCATACTTCGACAAAGTGTCGAACTCAGCAATATAATCAGAAACTGCCCTTCCGTTCTGCTTGAGTTCCAAGAACCTCTTAAACAACACTGACTTCTGGGCAGCTGGAATGAACTTCTCGCTAAAGCGAGCCTTGAACTGATCCCAAGTAACCTGATCCTCTGGAGTAGCTGTTCTAATGGCATTCCACCAATTCATCGCTCGCCCTTGCAGCTGACGAGACGCTAGCCTTCTCTTCATCGCATCCTTAAGACCCAAGTCATCAAAGATACGGTCACAGCTATCCATCCAATCTTGAACATCTGCGGCCGACTCCGTTCCGTGGAACGGCTTTCCACCAAGATTAGTGTAATCCTTGCACAACTTGGCGAAATCGACCCTAGGCGCCTGCACTACTGGGCCAACACCAATTCCGGGATTGGGAACTGCCCCTTGCACTTCTCTAAGCATGTCTCTCATGAGGTTAGTAAACATTGCCCTCATGTCAGCGGCATTCCTGTAATAACCCGAAAAATCTGAGCCAGTTTAAAATTTTTATTTTGGCAATTTTAATGAATTTTGAATATTTAAAATAGATTATTTTAAATATAATCGACGAGAAATTTATTTTGAATATAAATCGAACGTATATATTATATACGTCGTCGTTAGAATATAAATATTTATATATAATTATAAATAGAATTGAAAATGGCGCGGTAGTTCGATAATTCGATTTCAAACTTCAATTGAATGTACCGGGTGCAAAACAATCCGGATTTTAGTGAAACCAAAAGCATTAGGATCGATTTGATGATATCTTTCCAACGAATCCGAAAAATCGAAATTTCATAGCGGGAATCAAAAGATATGTCCAGTTGAAATTTCTGAATAGTCGCTATGGAATTCAGGCCCTTAAAAATGGGAATTTTGCAAACGACCTCGGATTTCGACGAAACCACTTTTGTTGGATCCGTGATGTCAGGTTAATGCTAGGTTTCAAATTTCATAATTTTTCGAATCAATATGTGAGCGTGGCAAAGGAAAACGCGTTTTGACCATTTTAGTTGAATATAATCGACTAGAAATTGGCCATTTTTCCAACGGTCTCAGAATTCGACGAAACTAGTTTTGATAGGACCGTATCGTCAATACGAAGCTAGAAAATATTTTTCTGCAATTTATAGAGTTAGTATGTGACCCCGGTAAATTGAAATGTACGTTTAAAATTCAATATAGTGATTTAAATGTAAATTTAACAGAAACTGATTCAAACAGTCGAACCAGCCTACGATACATATCCCATTGTGTTCGGAATGGGGGTGAAACGCTATGGACAACAGGCGGTGGGCCTCGTTTCGAGGTCATATGTAAAAGTCAACTTTTAGTAAATAAAATAATTAAATAATTAAAAAAAAAAAATTCTCTCTCCCTTCTCAAAACCCGTTGGCCGCCCCCCCCCCCTCCGATTTAATCAGAAATCGATTCCAAAAAAATAAAAATAAAAAGAGAAGAAAAAGGAGGGGACCGCTCGTCGCCCTCCTCCTCAGATGACCTCGCCGCCGGCGCGAGGCGCCCTCCCCCTCGTCAGCCGTACTCCGACCCCCCACACGCTGCCGCGCCTGGCGCGAAGACCCCCCCCAGCAACGAGACGACAGCCGACGTCCCCCCCCCCCCCTTCTCCTTCGACCGAAGACACCATCTCCCCTCCCTTCGCCTGCGACCTCGAGCCCCCCTACCCTGCTGCGCCCTAGCTGAAACTCCTTTGTAAGTTTTTACCTTTATTTCTTTTCATTTATGATAAGCAAAAACTGAATTTTTATGGATAACAAGAACCGATTTTTATTAATTTAAAAGCAATGATTTTTAGTTTAGAAAAGAATAAATGTTTATTTAGGAAAAATAGTTATTTTTAAACTAGAAAGATGTGATTTTTATTAACTAGGAAAGATTTGATTTTGAATTGTGGGAGTTAAAAATATAATTTTTATATTTTTAAAGAATTAAAAATATGATTTTTATATTTTTAAAGTATTAAAAATATAATCTTTACTATATAGAAGTGGTAGAAATATGATTTTTGTTTAGGTAGAGAATTAAAAATATAATTTTTACATGATAGGAATATTAAAAATATCATCTTTATATAGGTAGCAAAATAAAAATGTGATTTTTATAGTGATGAAATAGAAAAGACGATATTTTGAGATGAGTAGTGAAGTAAAAATATGATTTTTACTTCGGGAAAAATATAGATTTTTGCAACAAGGAAGTTATAATTTTTATTATCCATAACGAGTTATAAAGATTTGATTTTGAAGGGAAAAAGAAGAAAGGCGAAATCTATATTTTTTTAAATGGAATTTTTATCTATATGATAGCGAAGTAAAAATTCGATTTTTATATATTGAACAACGAAGTAAAAATTCGATTTTTATATATTGAATAGCAAAGTAAAAATTCGATTTTTATATATTGAATAGCAAAGTAAAAATTCGATTTTTATATATTGAATAGCAAAGTAAAAATTCGATTTTTATATATTGAATAGCAAAGTAAAAATTCGATTTTTATATATTGAATAGCAAAGTAAAAATTCGATTTTTATATATTGAATAGCGAAGTAAAAATTCGATTTTTTTACATATGTAGTGGCTACGGGCAACGAAGAGGACGAAAAGGCGAGAACAACGAAGGTTTCTGCAAAAGAAGAGCCGTGAAGTTAAGATAGCTTTCGGTGAGAATTTCTCACCTTTGAATTTCATTTTCTAGTCATATATATATACTAGGATGCAGACGGTGTTTAGTAGCACCCGACACAATCGTCCACAGACCATGGACTTGTTTGTTTGATTGCAAAAATTAGTTAGATTATTTGATTGAAATTGAATTGTTTGGTGAAAAGAAATTGATATGATTGATGTGTGAATGGCGTGGGCCTTCACTAGACCGGGGATAAGGCTAGGCCTTGTCCTGTTTCTAGTATCATGCCGTTATGCCGCCGAAATTTTCTAAAATAAGTTAGAAAAATAAAAATATCATTTTATTTAAAGAATGAACTGAATAGAAATTCATATGTTAAAATAAAATGTTTTATCGTTAAAAATATAATTTTTAACGTGAATATGAATATAGTGAATGTGAATAAATAAATATTCATTTACAAACCAGACGGTTTGTTTATGTACACCTATTTGAAGGACATTGATTGGGACGATAAATTTTACACATCGCCCAACTGCACAACTAAAATCTGCGTTTGATTGCTTGAAACCCCACACGGGTGTTGGGATGAAATTTGAAGTTCACTCATCCTGATTGATTAAACATGTCGATCGATTGATTGACAGGCTGTTATAAGCGTTAGATATTTATATTTGATGCTTATACAGTGTAGTGCACCTTGGTTGATGGTTGATTATTTTCAATGCTATTATATACGTGTGATGTATGAAAATCCATATAATTAACATTATATGCTGATTGATTGGGCCTCATTCCAATTTAGAAAATAAAGAATATTATTAAATAAAGGTTCATGTGTTGACTGTACTCATCCGTTGAGATTAGTCATGTGTTGAACGAAATATTTTTATAATAAAATTTACATCTTTATCAATATGATATAAAGGTTCATGTGTTGACTATACTCATCCGTTGAGATTAGTCATGTGTTGAACGAAATATTTTAATAATAAAATTTACATCTTTATCAATATAATATAAAGGTTCATGTGTTGACTGTACTCATCCGTTGAGATTAGTCATGTGTTGAACGAAATATTTTTATAATAAAATTTACATCTTTATCAATATAATATAAAGGTTCATGTGTTGACTGTACTCATCCGTTGAGATTAGTCATGTGTTGAACGAAATATTTTTATAATAAAATTTACATCTTTATCAATATAATATAAAGGTTCATGTGTTGACTGTACTCATCCGTTGAGATTAGTCATGTGTTGAACGAATTATTTTGATAATAACAAATATTTTGATAATAGGAAATATTTGAAATAGAATATTTGAAATAGAAATATGTGAAGCCGTGTTGATTAGATTGACGCCATTTTGACGTGAATGATATTTATATCGATTTTATTCATTTCGAAATGAATTGAATATATAAAACGATTTCGAAATGAATTGAATAGAAAACGACTTCGAAATGAATTGAATAGAAAACGATTTCGAAATGAATTGAATAGAAAACGACTTCGAAATGAATTGAATATATAACGAATTTGATTTCAATTGAATATATAACGAATTTGATTTGAATAGAAAACGAATTTGATTTCAATTGAATATATAACGAATTTGATTTCAATTGAACATATTACGAATTTGATTTGAATAGAAAACGAATTTGATTTCAATTGAATATATAACGAATTTGATTTGAATAGAAAACGAATTTGATTTCAATTGAATATATAACGAATTTGATTTGAATAGAAAACGAATTTGATTTCAATTGAATATATAACGAATTTGATTTGAATAGAAAACGAATTTGATTTCAATTGAATATATAACGAATTTGATTCGAATAGAAAACCAATTTGAAATGAATCGAATAGAAAACCAATTTGAATTGAATCGAATAGAAAACCAATTTGAATTGAATCGAATAGAAAACGACTTTGGAATTGAATTGAATTGAAAACGATTTCAAATTGAATTGAAAGCGAATTGAAATGAATTCAAATTGAATTGAAATTTGAATTGAATAGAAATGAATTTTAAAACGGATTTATAAAGAAGAATTCAATTTTGATTTGAATTGAAATGGAAGTTGAAATTGTTTTTGAAACGAATTCAAAACTATTTATAAAATTCTTTTTGAATAGAAATCGACGAAATATATATTATATATATTATATAATGGCCTGAATAGAACGCGCCGCGCCGCGGCAGTTCGTGAATTTCGACCATTTATTTCAAACGGACATTACGGGAGATCCGACCGTCGGATTCTCCTAAAACCGGAACCGTTAGGTTCGTATCGAAAAGAGCTTTCTAACGAACATTAGAAATTTGAAATCTAACGGTTGGATTTGGAGTTACGTCCAAATCAAATTTGGAAAAGGTCGCTGTAAGTGCAGTTCGATGGTCGTTGTTGGAAATCGACTGTATGGGCCTTAATAAAATTATTAAAAATATTAATAATTTGTGTAAAATCATAAGAAATGATTTGGGAAAATTGGGATGAAAAACTCCGTATTTGAAAAGATAAAAATAGATTTTTATCAAAATGAACTAGTTTGAACTAAATTTAAAACCCGATTTATTTTTAAATAAATAAATTAGATTTAAAAAGGGGTTTTAAATAATCGGAATTCCAAATATATTTGATTTGAATTGAACTAGAATTGATTTGTGGGTTTATCGTGAACTGTGTTTTAAATAACACCTAGTTCTTTAACCCAGTAAAAGGAGTTTTAACGAATCTGCAATTAGATTGAAATGTGAATTCGTAAGCTAAATTTCCAAATTTAGAAAATGAACAGGATTGGAGTATTACCAGTTTTGCTTCAAAGCGATTGTTAAATCTTTAATTAGATTTGAACGTGAAATGGTAATCAATTTTACCGATAACACCATGGTGTTAGATATGGAGTATTACCAGTTTTGCTTCATGGGATGAATAGGTTGGGATTGGGAAATAAAATAAATAATTACTTCGGTGTGGTTCGCTAATCTCGACTAGTTTAGAAAAACCGTAATTTGGTTTGAAACGACATTCAAAGGAAGATTGCAGGATAAATTTTAAAGAATTTATCTTGGATAAAATTAATGGGAACCTTTCCCTAAGAATATGGAATCTAGAAACTAGTTGTAGGTTGGCTAGGAAGAATGGTTTCCTGGGTATTGATTTGATGTTGGTTTCGACCTTCGGGGTTAATGTTTGGGAAATTGTTCTCTTGCTAATTTGCGGTTAGTGACTAATGAATTGGAATGAGGCGTATGTTGTGTTTGTGTAACATTTGTTTTAATATACGCGGGTTGTTCGGAAAGTCCGGGTTTACACCCATTCTGAATAACCGATTCGACGATTCGTCGAAGATGAAGACGGTGGTTGAAGACCGGAAGTCTTCACATCGTTTGGATTATTACTGACGATCCTGATTGGGCTGTACACCCAAGAGGATGGAAACAGTTGGTGGTCGTCCAGACGTACTTGGAGATGGATGGATATGCGAGGAAAGTGCCTCCGGTTTCGTTCAGACCCAGAACGGACTTGTAAATGGATTGTGTGTCTGACACTGGATTTTATTCTGTGTTGATTGATTTCTATTAAATATACACCTGTTTGGCGGCGGAGAATTTATTCTTTTGCTTAACGCCCTTCTCTGAGACGTACGAGCTCAGAGGTTGTATATCGATGGAAATCAGTCGCATGGCATGAATTGCCTGTGTGGCACGCTAAGATGCAATGATCAAGGCTTCTGTTGAAAAGCAAAGTCTTGTGGTTGATGATCAAAGAACGCCTACGTGGCAGCTTTGTGTGTAACGTGAATTCGCGAGCCTCACACCTCGGTATGAGTTAAAAACGGGATATAGGCCGTTGGGAGAACACGACGTTTCTTTCTAGCTTTGGTGGTGTCAGTGACTTACCAGCCCTGACATTTATATACTTTTCACCTTTGTGGTTGTTGGAATGAGGCGCCTCGATTATAGGTCTGTAAGGACCGGGAAATGTGTGTTCAGGAATAAATAATCCTCTAACGTAAGTGAGGACCGGCCCAACCGATCCAGGGTTGCCCAGAGTGCGTAACCCGGAGGCATTTGCTAGAGTGTCTCGAACGCGGAGAGGAGCTTGCCCCTTGCCTCGACTCATGACGGAATCCAATTTCCAATACGTGTATTGCGGCTTTATTTGTAGAACCTAGTATGGCGACATAGTGGGATGGGGCACTCATGCCGTCTATGATTTATATTTATGATCGAAATTGTTTTGACACTATACACTTATTATAGTATCAAATGATTTGTTTTAAACGTACCAAGCATGTTTGGCTGTTATAAGGTAAAACCCTATCCTCCGGCTTGCGTTGCATTGTGTGATGGGACCTGGGTCTTATAATAGCTTCATTTTTCGAAAAAGCATTGCGTTGTTTATTCTATGCACTGGTATTCTTGGGAGGAAACCCGTTCCGTGTTATACGGCGTGGTCCCTTGAATTACTCTCTTTTAAAGTAAAGTTTTAAATAACTGTTTTAGTTCTCACACCAGTCACATGACTGACCTGGAGTTTATTGTTTTAACCTAAACTCTGGGTGCCCCTATTTTCCGCACGGGCAGCTAGTAGTTTTGGTTTTGCAGATTTATATTCACAGGATCCTGGTTTACAGCTGGAATGATATTCGAAAAGCTCTGTATCCGTATATCACCTTCAGTTGTGCTTTGTATTATTTTCCGCTGCTATGTAATTTATTGTAATCTCTGATAATTTTCGAATGTAATTTATTCATTTATACTCTGTATATTCTTGTAATCTGATGCATCGTTGTAATATACAATGAAATGTTCTTCTGTTTGTGTTCTGATTTGTCCTGTTCTCAACGTTCAGGGGTTTCGAACGGTCTAGATCGGTTTAACGACTGATTCGGATCGAGCGAAATTCCCGGTCGTCGTAATTCCCTTGGTTGGTCCCTCTACCAGCACCCCTCGTGTCTCGGCTCATCGTCAATTTGAAAAAGGGAAACGATTAACGACCCCATAGTGGTGCTAGTGCAGTGCGACTTCATTCTTATACTACTAATAGTATATATATACATAGCTTTTGAAAACCAAAGTAATCACAAATACGCGCTCTCATATACGTACTAACTCTCCCTAGTGTCTTTCCCTAGGTTAACTACGCAACCTAGAGCTCTGATACCAAGTGTGACGGCCCGCCCCGCACCAACCGACATTTACTCCAAAAGTGCGCTGCACACATGTCCAGTTAGCACGGAACGGGTCGTCAGAAGGAAAGGGAAGAAGGAAATGAACATACAAAGAACCTGTAGAATGTCTCACAGCGCATAGAACAAAATATAATAATAACATACTCGACATAAAACGGGAGAGACAGTGCATAAGCTGAAAATCAGAACTAAACATCATAGCAGCGGAAATCCAAAATACAGCTTATTACAAATTTCAAACTGTCTCAAAGCAAAAGAAAGACAAATGAGGTACACTACCAATGCCCAAGTAGCGACCACCAACGACATAGGGAGAATGTGTGTATATATATATATCATACGTGGAAGCCTCCTGCCCGCCTCCGAATCAGCTACTCGCGCATCACCAGCTAACCTGTCTTTAGTCTGCTCGTGTGAGCACCCAGAGTAATAAGAGGAGACATAAAACTCTGGGTCAGACATAAAGCCTGGTATGAGCGATAAGCATCTAAAGTGAACAATAACAGGTAGACTAAAACATACCTGAACCTGGACCTGTAACCAAAGAGTTAGAACTACATACTGTACAACACTCTAAGGTACCATATCAAACAATGTAAAGATACGGAGGTGGGGGAGGTGTGCATGTCATAATGATGGCAAACAACCAAGCATAGCATCCATCCTCACATCTCTCACTCAGTGCATAAAGCATACGATATTCACCACTTCGATCACCCAACATGCCTTGCTACGATCACTCTGCCCCATGAAGTCATAAATGGCTTCACTGCACTGATAACGTAGCCACTAATTCCTCGCTATGTCCACTTGCCCCATGGAGTTATTCACCCCATCTGCGCTGGCTTATAGCCTTACCAATCCTTACTATGTCCACTTGCCCCATGGAGTTATTCACCCCATCTGCGCTGGCTCATAGTCTTACTACGCATCACCTTGCCCCTCAGGTCATAATGACCCTACTGCACTGATAACGTAGTCTTGCTACCATCACCTTGCCCCTCAGGTCATAATGACCCTACTGCACTGATAAGTAGCCATCCTTCCTTTTTAGTGGTGAATCGAAGTTATGAACGTCGATAACTCCTTAGCACACGTCCCGCAGCAAAGTCCAACCATGAAGTGAACTCATTGGTTCCCTACTGGATCCGGGATCCTGAGCTCTAACTTCCCATATTGGACTACCTTTGCATCTCGGGTTATTGGTCAATACTGGATCGGGTCGGGTTCCTCCTCAAGTTATCGGTTCGGGTCGGTGTCTTTCATCTATTCGGGTCGGGTCTCCTTCTGGTGTGGTTCGGGTCAAGTATTCCTCTAGGTTCGAGTCAGATGCTTCTCTTTGGGTCGGGTCGGGTGCTTCCCTTCGGGTCGGGTCGGGTGTCCCTTCTTGGTTCGTGCTTCCGATCCGTCTTCATGCTCCCTTCATATGTTCCTATCTGATCCGTCCTCATGCCTCCGCTCCGATCTGTCCTCCCTAATCCGATCTGATCCCAGTTCAGCTAACGTGGCCTTCCTTTTTTACATTTTTCCCAAGTGCTGGGTTCCGATCCGATCGGGTTCCTTGCTCAGTTCAACATATCCGATCCGAGCCCCCTATCCGATCCGATCCGAACCCTGCACTATTTTCTGAAACTGTTCCAGCAAGTGTTTACGCCATTCGACGACGTTATCGACCATTCTAACTATTGAAATCAATCACAAAGCATTTCATACAGTCATAGAAACATGCATAATCAACCACAAACATCAAAACATCAACATGATATGTTAAAATGGATCAAACATACCCAAAATCCCATATTTCCCCTTAAGCATGATTAGGTGAAACTAATGATAGGATTAGTAAAACTTAACCAAATTAACCCAAATTCATATCAGAGGTCTAAAACATCATTTAGGAATTTATGAACATTTTTCCTGAATTTATTAGTGTATAAATTCGCTAATTAACACTAATTACCCTTAACTAGCCATAATTAGCGTAAAACTATGCAAATCACTCACCTTAGCCACAAATAAACTAAGATCTGAAATAATTCTCTGATTTGATGTGAATCTCAATGTCAAACAGCAGCTCCAATGTTGATTTGGTGTAGATCTCCCTTGATTAGATGTTGCTAAGCTTAATCCTTGACCAAAAGATGATTTGGAGGTGATTTAGAGGCTAGAGGCCATTTTTAGGGTTCCTTGGTGATAAGTAGAGGCTAGAAAACTGAAATGGAATGATCCCCTATCTCATTTCAGCCTCCCCATAACCCTAATCCCGAAATGGATTATGGGCCTACCCACTAATCACCCGATTTGGCCCGGTTAAGCAGTTTTTCACCCTCCAAACCTTATTTCAGCCATATCTCCCAAACGGTAAGTCCGTTTGGCTATTATGACCACTCTACGGAAAGGTAAACCATCAAACGAATCCAATGGAAGTGGTTTCAGGTCAAAATTCCTTTCCAATCAAAAGTTATGGTCAAAACAGTACCAACTAGGGGTAAAATGGTCATTTAAAAATCGACAAAAATCATAAGCATGGGAAATGACTCTAATGGATGTTTCCCAAAGTTACATGACCATATGACTTCAAATGGGAAAGAAATAAATATCCTACAATCCTATGATGTGTAGAATACGGGTCGTTACAACTGCCCAGTCGACATGGGTGTCGACCTGGGTGCAAAAACCCACTTTTGGGCCTGGGTGCATTCTGATGTACTTGATCTCGTTTTCTGCCTAGATTCGTCCGCCTAATCCTATATAAACAGCCCCTAGTCTCCTTCTCTATTCACAATTCTTCTCTAACCTTATGCTGCAAAGATTCTTGGTGGACATGGCTTCTTCTCCTCCTCTAAATTAAATAATAAATAAAATAATATGTAAAATAAATCAAGACGAGGAAATGTTGCTCAAGACTTTCAAGAGGGGATTCAAAACAAGCTAGGATTCAAGTGAAGATTCAAACGACTTCAACGAATGTTTTTCTACGAATCTAATATAATCTCTGTAAGTCGGTTACTTTTTAGATTTGAACATTTTCTCTATTCGTGACATGAAATTAAAGGAATAAAAGAACATGTCAAATCTTTCTATTCGAATCAATGCTTATATCTTTGGACCTAATTAAGAACTGTTATGATTCGATGACCAATAAGACTGTGACTATGAAACTATGGACCTTAAAACCATATGCCTCTTTGACTATGAACATTGCCTATGAACATTGCCTATGACTGTGACTTATGACTGTGAGAATTATTTTCCTCTGACTATGAACATCGCCTATGACTGTGATTCATTAACTGTGAGGATTTATTGCCTATGACTATGGATATAAGGTTATTATTTATGCCCATGACACTGTAGTTACAAAACCATGTTGTACCCCAAACTGGCATTATATTGGATCTAGGCTTGACTTTCTATTTCTAGTTATCCTTGGATCTTGATCTTGAGAATTTACCTATTAAGTTAGGTCTACCCATGTTCTTGAACCTATACCATTCAACCCTTTTCATGTCGTAATATTACCAGATCTATATGTCTGTGAATTATCATCTTATGCCAGTTATTATGTCTATTCTTACATGGCATTTTGGTTCATTCCCTTTGATCCACGAATCTAGATTTATTTATAAACTAGGTTGAATCACGATTTTACGAACGATGGGAATACGTTTTGGGAAAAACATGAAATTGACCAAACTTGGAAATTGGCATAATTTGGGAACATGCATTATAGCATGACTATTAAGATGAAAATTAGAATAACAAGTCTAGTTTTGACATGAACTGAAATTAGAATATTAAATCAGAATTGGGTGGCTAAATTAAGCATGATAAGTATATTAGCATAATTGTGAATAATTTACATACATTGGGCGTAAAAGGGTAAATGGTTAAATGGGCCACAAAGTAGGTAGTTGGTATGCAAATTAAGTTTTGGGCATAAACGGTGAACTAGAATATGAAATCTAGTTTGGCATAAACTGTAAACTAGAATATAAAATCTAGTTTTTGGCATGAACTGTAAATGAGGATGTTGGGTCTAAGTTGCTATAAACTGTAAGATAGGCAAATCAAGATTTGGGCCTAGAATATAAGTCCATTAGTGGCATGGCAAATGTATATGGTATAGGCCAAATTTATTTATAAAGGGAAAATGGACTTTGAGGATAAATGGTTAAACTTTGAGGATAAATTGTTAACAATTTATATATATACAAAAGAAAGGTTTATTAATGACATATCTTTTAACAATACATACACCAGAAAGTTCTAGGGTGACAGAGAGGATAGTGTCTAGGCTTGGGTTTGGAAAATACAAGTTTCCTGCTCTCCCTGGCTATCCCTAACTGATCCGACGGACGGGATGGTTACTTTCAAAACCTGATTTGAAAATTAATCAAAACCCTTTGAACTTAGAAAAACACGAATATGCCTAACCCGAGGTTAGACTGAGTTGCGATGTAAACCTGCCCGGAACCAACCGGCACATCCAGTAATCGCAACAATATCTGTCTAATGTGAGTGGTCGTGGCTTTAATTTATTTAGTTAAAGCTAGAACAAGAATGGTAGGGTTAAGTTAACTAAGACGCTTAACCAATTCAACATGATAACCAAACCGATGGGTGGGGTTAGGTTCATACAGACACTTAACACAGTTAAGCTAGAATGGGAGGGTTAAGTCCATAGGAACACTTAACCAACTTAACACAGTTAAGCAAGAATGGGAGGGTTAAGTCCATAGGAACACTTAACCAACTTAACACCGTTAAGCTAGAATGGGAGGGTTAAGTCCATAGGGACACTTAACCAAACTTAACATCGTAACAAGACAAGATTTGTAGGGGTTAAGTAACTAAGAAAACACTTATCCAAATTAACATGTTAACTAGACTAGAAGGTGGGGTTAAGTAAAGTTAATACACTTAGCCAAATTAACATGTTAACTAGACTAGAGGTTGGGGTTAAGTAAAATTTAATACACTTAGCCAATTTGATATGTTAGCTGGACTAGACTGTAGGGTTAAGTAAACTTGAACACTTAACCATCAGATTGTGATAAATGAATAGGGTTAAGTCTAAAACATGAAGGGATAATACTTAACCATTAATAAAGTGTTAGTTAAAACAGATGGGCAAGGTTAAGTTAAAAAGGAACACTTAACCAATACAGGATGAATGAATAGGGTTAAGTCTAAAACATGAAGGGATAATACTTAACCATTAATAAAGTGTTAGTTAAAACAGATGGGCAAGGTTAAGTTAAAAAGAAACACTTAACCAATACAGGATGAATGAATAGGGTTAAGTAATAAGAAATACTTAACCAATATAACTTGGTTTGTGGTAGGGTTAAGTCAACATGAAATACTGATAACACTTAACCAGTTTACCAGGATAAATGAAGAGGGTTAAGTTAGCTTGAATTGACTAATGACACTTAACCAATCCAAATTGACGAGAAAGAGAACTAAGTAGTATACCTTAGTTAAAAGGAGCTAAGTAGTAAACCTTAGTTAAGAAAACAACGATTCTGTAAACTAAGTGGTAAACCTTAGTTAGCAAAACTAAGTAGTAATTCTTAGCATAACACGGGAAGGAGTGAACGTCTATCTAATTTTAAAGAAAGCTCCAATGAATTGGGTTACGAAGCCCGAGGCTTCGAGGGAATGTAAGGGTACTCTTGGTATCCCTCTGTGAGGCTGCAGATGATCCTCCTGGGCTCACAGAGGTTAAGGTCTGCGTTAGAAGAACCAAGGGTATGCCTTGGTTGCAAAATATGGCAACCTAAAGACTAGGATGGACCAGCGTGATTCGGCGAGAAACTGGTAGCCCTGTGATAGCAACTCGTCGTCTACCATCCATCTTGAGTCAATCGAGATACGTTAAGCGGAAAGGCAGAGAACTCCAAAAAACCATATACTTGCTATCTAGTTATGGTTGCGGATGGCCATAGGACAGTGGGGCATGGGGGGCCTGCGTATAGTTCTCGTTTTTTCAAGGTGTGCCTTTCATTAGTTGAGGGAGGGGTCGAGTGGGACCATAGCCACTAGAATAAAAACAGACTTTAGCATCTACATCGGCAGATATCTGAAAGCTCCCGACCGAGTTCTGTGTTTCTTGATTTGCCCTGCCATAAAACTCGGGTCGCACATTACAGGACATGTGCATCTAGACAAGCGATAACGATTCGCGACACATGCGTGGGGAAGTCTAGGAACATATACCACTCTAGGTAGTGTGTCCTAGACATGGGGGCATCGTTCGACAGGTAGCATAATCCCTAGTTGGACTAGGTGGCATAAACCCTGAATCCGAGAAGCGTTCAGCAGATAACGTAAACTCTAGTTGAATCTAGAAAGCACTTGATAGAAAACCCTAGATTAGATCTAGGTAATAAATAATAAATGTATGCCTGAAGGCAACGGAAACTACAGGGATTGGGATTATGTTATCGTTACTAGTTGGGACACTAGTTAGGTGGTGCAGAGATATAGAAACCAGCATAACAAGGAAATAGCGAAGCGGCGAAAGTATTAGAGCATATCCATTTTATCTTGTCTTAGCATATCTTGTGTTAACCTTGTCTAATCTTGCTGACCCTATCATCATGGTGTTATCTTGTATTCAGTTGATTCATGTCGTTTTGTTTTTCCATGTTCACATGCTAGAAGTAACTGAACTAAATCAGGCTTTATGTCTGACTCTGTTTTTCTTTCGTCTTCTTTTCTTCCGTTCCCCCCCCCCTCCCAAGGTAGTAAAGGAGGGAATAGTATAGCTCAGGTTAAGTTGGACTGTCACTCTTTCCCAGCTTGAAGATTTGTCGAAGTTTTGCTTGGATTCTCTTTTCAGGTGCTATGGCTGGCTCTTGCTACAATTGGGGAATATAAATGTTGTTTTATGCTTCTTTATTTTGTAAGACAGATGATACTCTGATATTGTAAAGAAATCGTTGTACAAACTATTTTATCAATAAAGCAAAGTTTTATTTTCCGCTGTTTTAATTTTTGTCTGTCTTAATTCATCTGCATCTTTTACCTTAAAATGCTCCATAGAAATTAGTGCATTCCCTTTGTGAGTGACCCTAAAGGAGGTGGGGTGTTACATCATGTCCACCAGTCTCTCATAATTTGCAACCATAGGTATATGGGACATAGCCAGGATATGCAGTGGCTCATTCAACCCTTTAACAAAATGGAGAGCCTTCTTATGGGGAGTGTTCACTAACTCCAGTCCGAATCTAGCCAACTGGTTGAATTGGTTGACGTATTCCTTGACCGACATACTTCCCTATTTGAAAGCTAAGAATTTCTCCATCTGTAGGCTACGTTCAGCTTGTGAGAGGAATTTCATTTCAAACCTCATTCTGAAATCCTCCCAAGTTTCAACTGGTCTCTCAGCATTAGTAACTTCCCACCAATAATAGGCTTTGTCTTTAAGCAACCACATGGCCAACTGTATCTTCTGTCTATCGTCCACTTCGAAGATAACAAACAAGTCCCCGGTTTCTTTGAGCCAGTTTCTTGCTTCTACAAATGACTCGGTCCATTAAAGTTCATTCCACGCATGGCTCGAAAATACCTACATATCTTGGAGAAAGCATTTGCACGAGGAGGAGAAGGAGGAGGAACAATTATGACTTGGGGATGAATAACATCTTTTGGGCCTGCATCACTAGCCCTAGCCTCCAGGTACCTTCTGAACCAGCCAGGTACTAGTACACCATCTGGAAGGTTAAGATCCCCAGACATGCTGAAACGAAAAAGAAAAGATTCAAAACAAGGATAGGAAGATAGCACATACGACTTTGGGGGGGATTATGCCCTTTTAAAACAACACTTTTTTTCTTGAAAATGCTTCTTTAAACTTCTTTTTGAAAATTAGTTTCCAAAAATTTTATCTAATCTGGCAACCATCAGCTCTGATACCAAGTGAAACACCCCACCTCCGTTAAGGTCACTCACAAAGGGAGTGCCTTAACTTCGGTGGAGCATTATAGGTAAAAGATACAGATAATTTACAAGACAGACACATAACAGCGAAAAAAACTAAATTTATTTCATAAGTACGTGGTTTAGTTAAAACATTACAACAACTGTCTCAAACCAACTTCCACATTATTACAACAAAATCTCTGTCTTGAATTAAAACATAAAGAAGCATTAAAACAATAGTAAGGCAGCATAAATCCCCAATAAGAGAGTATCCAAAGCCATAGCCCAAGGAAAAATATTCCAAGCAATACATCTACTCTCTTCAAGCTGGAAATGATCCGATCTCAGCTGAAGTATTCCCTCCCTGCGGACCTAGGGGGACGAAAGAAAATGGGTCAGACATGAGTCTGGTAAGTCCAATGACTATTTAGCATGTAGACAAGAAAAAGGGTTATGACATGAATAAACTAAATCTAGGACAACACCCTAGAAATAAGATAATAAGGCTGAATATGCTATCGCACTCATTTCACTTCTCTGCAACCCCTTACAAGTGTTTTAACTAGCACCATGTGTTCAAGATAGGTGATCCTTTTTTTATCGATCGGCTCCTACTCGTATACGTTTACCACTTGTGTCATTCGGCCCCGCATGATTGTAGATACGTGTGATGGTCCCACCATGGGGTGTATCAAGTCCTATGGTGGCAACCCGACACAATTCAAGATGCACAGAGTATAACTACTGATGCCCAATGCCTGCTTTTTCCACTCCGGAGTACGTGCACGACTGCACTCCGTCGGAACCTACACTGACGCACCACCTGCCGTTGTTTTGACTGCTTATAATCAGCCCAGTAATCGTGCCCCGACCTACCTAGTTCAGGGTAACGTGATACATCTATATGGTTTACTTCTGAAATGGGTCCCCGTTACTAGGGCTTCCTAATCAGCATATTAAAATGGTTAAGTGTTCTCAAATTAACCTAACCCTATCCATTAGTTTAGTTAACATGTTGCATTGGTTAAGTGTTGCCTTAATTAACTTAACCCTACCATTCCTATCTTGGCTTTAATTCATTCATTAAACACCAACCACTCAAATTACATATGTATTGTTGCGGTTGCTGGATGTGTCAGTCGGTTCCATGCAGTCTTACACCGCAACTCAATCTAACCTCGGGGTTCTTTTGGGCTTAATGCATTAACCTCTCACATTAGATATTAGACATATAAATGTAAACTTGCAATTTGGATCAAATAAATATGAATCTTAAGCGTATGGAATTACACAAGTTCAACTAGGCACGTGAATGTAAACTTTTATTTTGGATCCAATAAACATGAAATAAGCATATGGAATTACACAAGTTCAACTAGGCATATAGATGTGGACTTTTATTTTAGATCCAATAAATATGAAATAAGCATATGGTTTTACACAAGTTCAACTAGGCATGTAGATGTGGACTTTTATTTTGGATCCAACAAACATGAAATAAGCATATGGTTTTTCACAATTTCAACAAGGCATGTGAGTGTGAACTTTTATCTTGGATCCTATTTTCATATATCTAAATGTAGATCTAAACATAATACGTGTCTTAGCCTAACAACTTGCATGTAACATAACATGAATAAGTCACCAAATTTACATAACACATGATTGGTTTAACACCAACATAATAACCACAATAGTCTCACAAGCACATACGATAGAATCGTTACAAGAATAGACATGAATCAGCATCATCGTTATCTTACAAATAGGAATAACGCTAGTTTTCACTTTATTACAAATCATAACTTTTAATCGTTTACATCTAAATAATAACAGTACTTACAAAGAAAAGAAAGTCGTGTTTTCTGGGATCTAGTTTCTGAAACTGAAAAGCAATCCCTTGAGGAAGACTATCAACTCTCTAAGTTAGCTTTGATTCGTAGCTTTTAACTTGTTTTTTAATTGAAGAAGAAATGGTGGCTAGGCTAGTACGATCAGGGACAGCATGGTGGCTCCTTGGAATGAATTTGTGTGATTTAGGGTTTGAGGACTAGGGTTGCTTTTATAGAAGTTTAATCTTATGTGAGCCGTTAGATTATTCTAGGAGCAATCACAACCGTCCAGACTAGATAGAGTTATCCAGAATTGCCACCTATGCCCTAGAGACTCAGCAACAGGTCAGAAAAGACTCAGCAACAAGTCAGAATCATCACGGTTTTGGATCTGGGCCGGGGGGTATGTCGACCCCCTGGTTGACCTATTTAGGGGAGGTCGACCCCCTGGTCGACCTGGCTTGAGGCGGGAAAAATCCCGCCCATCCCGCTTCTCTGTTTTCCATTTGAATTTTAACCCCGAACCGTTTTTAATTTATTTAAATTGCTAAAACTTCTGAGGGCCATAACTTCCTCATACGAAGTCCGATTTATGAAAACTTGGACTCTACTCCAAGCAGAATTTCGAGACGAACGCAATGGCGTAACCCATTTCCCTTAATTCTCATTTTAAAATTTTAGTTTTCTTTAATTCGTTCTTTTAATAGACACGGAAAATTCAGGGTGTTACACCACTTGTTACCCCTTATCGGGTGGCTAACCCAACCGAGACATCAGCAATCAATCCAAACAATTCAAAGAATTCCAGCCTTCGTTCATCGTTTTCCAAGTCTTGAATTGCTCCATAATGTCGTATTATTACTTGGAATGGTTTTCGAACATATATTCGATCTTGGTTTTCCAAATAATAAGCGCAATTGAAAACACAATTATGGAACACACACGCTATCTACCAATCTCCTTCCGTCTTGAATTTTGTTAAATTAAACTTCTTCATTCTCAAATTATAACAAAATCCATATTTAGCCTTTCTCTTTAAAAACATATCCCTTAAATTAAAGATAATTTAGCCTCAAAGCCTTAATTAATTTCCATTTGATAATTCGTTATCAAAAACCTAGTTTCCTTTGAAATCCCTTACCCCACATTTCAATCCTAGTTTCCAATTAAATTGGTTCTTGAACATTCAATTTTGTAATCTTAACTAAAAGATTATACTTCCTTCCTAATTCCATATTTTTAATTTCCTCAAAACAAAGATTTGTTTAAATCCCTAAATTACGATATGAATTTCCATAACTCAACCTCATTGGGTTTTAAGAATTATATTATTGAAGATATGATGCACGATAAGACCTTAATCAATCGATATTGAACATATGTTACACAGAAATTGTATCTACTTATATTCGATATCAATTCTCATAATCAACGAATACTATAAGTGGAATAACTATATTATAATAATATCTTCCAAATTCCTCAAATAGTATACGTTTACACCACAGAATTTCATATCAAATATCTGAAGATTATTTCTATCCAACTTATCCCAATCAACTTAGAAAACTCGTATCTTAATTAAAAGATTTATTCAACTCTTTGACATTAAATCTAGATAGAAATTTCATCAACTTATCCTCAATATAAATCTATGTATCTAACTCACACTATAAGCGGAATAATGGTGAATTTCCATTTAAATTACTCAAATAGTAAGAGTCATCATCTACTGAATTAATATCAAACATCGGAAGATTTATCTCCAACCACATCCAAAAACTGAAACCCCGTTTTAATATTAAATAAATCAATTTAAATTCCACATAAAATATTTCCAATACTTTTGAACCTTTGTAAACATTCCACAAATCATTTAAAAATGATTACTTATAGTTCGGAAATAGTTTGTGGGTTAATAACTTCAGAATAGATTGCTTCCGAAGAAAGCATTACAATAGTGTTTTCAAAAGCGTTACAAAACAGTCATCTAAATTACTTTGATCAAAATATCGTTTATCTTAGACAAAAATTAAACTTTACAATTCAAAACATTTCTACATAATTTATAATGATTTTACCATTTTTTCGTATTTTTAGAAACATTAAAAATGGTTGTTTGTGGTTATGGTCGATAACTTCTCTCACAGCGACCTTTTCCCGAAATGGGTTTAAACATGACTTGAAAATTATAACACGAAATTAAATTCTGCTTTTACTCATTTAAAAGCTCTTGTTAATATAAATCAATTGTTTTTCGTTTCTTGGAAATTCAATTTAGATTGCAAAAGTTATAAGCGTTTAAATTTTGTAACTGAAATACGCAAATTGTCATTGTGTGACAAGCTCTGTTTTGACCGAAATAAAAATTATTCTTCAGTACTTCAAAATACCTTAGAAAACCATTATATACTCATGTAATTCATTTAAAACCATTTAAAGTAATTTTCATTGATTTTCCAAATTATTTTAGGTTCAAAATTCAACTTTTTTTTTTACTAATCAAATTCCAATTCATTTCTAAATTCAAATAATTTCAAATTAACCATTCCATTCGTCGGATCAGTTAGGGATGGCCAGGGAGAGCAGGAAACTATATTTTCCAAACCCAAGCCTAGACACTATCCTCTCTGTCATCCTAGAATGTTCCGGTTTTTCTTTATTCATTTAAAGAACTTTATCCACATATATGAATTCAAACATATGGTCTTTTCCAATTATTAACCTTTAATTTCAATAATAATATTGTTTATAATTACAAAGGAGATTTGTCGATCACCAATGTGATACCATAATTGTTGTGTCATAGTGTGTGCAAAACAACATCAACAACCATTATAAACATCCACAGCAACCGTCATTAACATGATTAAATAATTGTAATTGTGCACAAGCGTTATAACACTAACGCTTAATAGTGTGCGTTCTAAACTACACATTCATCATCCATCATAACAAACATCAACCATCATTAACCACTAATAATCCATCACTATATTTAAATTAGTCTAGCTACTAATTAAATATATTAACCATGTTTAAAGAGTTCTCACCTAACAGCTTTCCAAATCTTCATGGTAGGCGAGCCTAGCTAAGCGAACCGTCGGATAGTATTTTGACACGTCTTCTTCACCAAAATATATATAATATAATATACACTAATCTCTCTCTCTTTATATTATAAGAGGAGGAGGAGGTGGTGGACGAAGACGAACTTTGACAAGGTGGTGATGGAAAAGAGGAAGACTTATGCCATGGAAACCATGGCCATAAGCTTTAAGAAGAAGGTGGAAAGGAGGAAATGGAATGGCATGGTAATAAAATGGAGAAAAGACTTCCTTATATAGGAATGGAGAGTTGAGGAGGTCATGACACCTAAGAGGGCAAGTGGAAGGCATGCATGGAAGGAGGCATGCAAAAATACAAGTGTAAGGACGCTTGTCTTAAGGAGAGAAGGTGAATTTTTGGTAGCATTTTCACTTAAATGCTTTGAAAACTAAGGGCAACACTTAATTCTAATGCTACTAATTTATGTTATGGTTTGCCAAATCCGATTGAACAACAAATAGTATCAATAAATCCAAACTTATTAATAATCATTCTCATTTATAATTCAAATAAAATCTATCATCTATTCTTAACCATACATGTTTTTGTTAAATTCAAATTTAAATTCAAATTACGTAATACAAATTCCAATGTTAAAAATTCTGGATTGTTACATTCACCCCCCCCCCTTTAAACTTTTCGTCCTAGAAAAGGAAGACAAGTAAATTTGAACTCCTTTACCAATTTTAAATTCCCATTTCTCTCTTAACATATTGGAAATGTAATGGTCAAAACCAAGGCCTGTATCATTCTCAAGATACTCTATCTAATTCTCATTAAAGGTAGATATTTCTATAGTCTCATGATTACTAGGATCGTCACTAGTCTTGGTTATAATCAAATTCTCTGACTTAGACCCAAAGTTGCTAATACTACTCCAAAGGAGAAAATATGATAGGTACTATCCAGTACATAGATGTCTATGACCCTAAGAAACTTTAAAGTTTAACTTAACTTACTGTTGAAGTTATGAAATCCATGGTTTACTTAACACTAAGGGTTCATACCTCAAATTTGTTAAATTTCAAAATAAATTTGAATCCAATTTCTCAAATAAACAATCTTTTTCCCAAAACATTCAGTTACCTTGAAAAAATAACACTTTGGATAAATTCATCATTTTGAAATTCTTCTGCACTTAATACAAATTCAAATTCAAATTCAAATTAATGGATAATTCAAAATACTTGTTTCAAATTCAAAACCATGTCATTAATCCATTTATCCATGGTTTTGTCAAAGTAGGGAAAAAAGAAGGATTCAAGAATGAATTTCAACAAAAATCCAAGCATGACAATCGGAGATATAATCAAAAGATGAGGATGGGTCAAGCAAAACATAGCGATAAGCAAAGAGGTAGAATTATATTTTGAGAACACTCATTCTATTTCAATTTTAATTCAAATAGTTTCCAATCTCATATTAATCCATTTAAAAGTTAAATTTATACTTACTTAATATTCATATTTTGAATTCCTTACCCAAAGTATTCAAACATCTATTCAAATAATCAAGGGACTTAAATTTACCTAATCAAGGTCATTCTTATTCTTATTTACCAACCCAGAATTTATTAATAGATTATCCAAAATGGTTAATGGATTTTATTTAAGTTCCAATGCAACCTAACATTCCCTTAATTTTACTTCTTAAGGGTTTTTCTTACTTAAGTTATTTTCTACCATATAAGTTTACAAATACCTACCAATTTATGAGTTAAAGATAGTTTCTAACATTTCCACAAGTTAATTCCGACTCATAAATTTCATTATAATTCAAAAATACCTGGATTTTATGATAAAGGCCGCTCTCTCAAGCGTAATATTCCCAAATCTCATTCTAGGGTATTCTTAGCCCTATCTCTAATGAGATATCATAACTCTGATGAGTCCTTATTTTTGTTCAAATATGTCGTACCCATTGCTTTGTATAAACCAAAGCTCTGATACCAATCTGTAACGACCCTGCTTTTTGACCGGTTTTCGCCGGTAATTAAACCAAATTAAACCATTCATAAAGATGGATAGTTGTGGGTACTAACATATTTGCACAAAAATAACAGAACTTTTCATTTTATTACCATAATATAACATCAGAGTTACAAGAAATACACCAGAGTACATTGATTTCATAGCGGAAGAAATACTAACTCAGTGGAAGAATGTGAATGCTCCAAAACATAATAGCTCCATCTAAAACCATAATCCTACTACAATCAACTCCATGGCTAAATCTGTGAACCAAACTACTAGGATGCCCATGCAAAATTATGGGCACCTAGAGTTTAGGTGAGGGGACAATAAACTCCAGGTCAGTCGTGGGACTAGCGTGAGAACTCAAAACAACTGTTTTTTAGGGTTCATTTTAAAGTTGGGTAATTCAATGGACCACGCCGCTAACGCGGAACGGGTTTACTCCATATGAATTTCCATGCATAAAAATTCGCAATGACTTTTGAAAAATGAAACTACCATAAGGTCTTGTGGCACACACATAATGCAAACACACATATGGGCGAGGTTTCTCCTTATGATAGTAAAAAATGCTTGATACGTGAAAATCCTCTGATATTATTATTAGTGCATAGTGTGAAAAAAATTTCGCAAATAAACGTACTAATCATAGCCAGCATAATGCCCCATCCTATTATACTGACGTAATCCTGCTAGTAGCGGGCTATACAACTAAAATTGTATGGGCTCGTAGTCGAAAATTGATTTTCCAACAAATGACCAAGCAAAGGAACTTCCTTACCAAACCGATGGGTACGCCTCTAGAGGGACACACCAAGAACCAAATCGGGCTCTCTACCAACACGAGGCCGGGTTACCCCTTAACAGGGTAATTTAGAGCACGCCTAAGTATATCACTTCCCGGTCGTTATCAACTTTTAAACCGAGCGCTCACAACATCAACATCCATATAAATAGAAGTTATCCACATAGGTTAATGCCTGGGCTCCATACCATAGTACACCTTTTATCTAGAAGGAAATGACTACCATTAACCTCGCTGCATCTTTCCTGTTTTAGCCATTTATCGGGTTGTGAGGCTTGCCGAGGTCACGATATACATAAAGCTACGCTTCAATAAGCCATGCTTTGATCATCCATAGCTCATCACATAACTTAAGTATGCCACATTGTCCATTCACAATGCATCACTAATTTCCATTGATATATAACCTCTAAGCTTGTATGTCTTAGAGAAGGATGTTAAGCAAGAGAATGAATCCTCTGCCACCAAGCAGATATATATTTAACAGAGATCAGTGCTACGCAGTCAATTATAATGTCAGATACACAATCCATTTGATTCTGTTCTGGGTCTGAACGAAACACCAATCCGAAAATCTCCAAATATATTCAAACCTCATGCCACTTGTAACCTCGTATCAGGTGGCCTACCCAACCGAGACATTAGCAATCAATCCAAACAATTCAAAGAATCCCGGTCTTCATTCGTCGTTTTCCAAGTCCTGAATTGCTCCATAATACTTGGAATGGTTTTCGAACAAATATTTGATCCCGGTCTTTCCAAATAATAAGCGCAATTAAAAACACAATTATGGAACACACACGCTTTCTACCAATCTCCTTCCGTCTTGAATTTTATTAAATTAAACTTCTTCATTCTCAAATTATAAGGAAATCCATATTTAACCTTTCTCTTTAAGAACATATCCCTTAAATCAAAGATGATTTAGCCTCAAAGCCTTAATTAATTTTCCATTTGATAATTCGTTATCAAAAACCCATTTTCCTTTGAAAACCCTTATCCCCGCGTTTCAACCCTAGTTTCCAATTAAATTGGTTTTCGAACATTCAATTCTGTAATTTAACTAAAAGATTATACTTCCTTCCCATTTCCTTATTTTTAATTTCCTCAAATCAAAGATTTGGTTAAATCCCCAAATTACGATATGAGTTTCCATAACTCAATCTCATTGGGTTTCAAGAGTGATAATATTGAAGATATGATTCATGATAAAACACTAATTAATCAATATTGAACATAAATTACACAGAAATTGTATCTACTTATATTTGATATCAATTCTCATAATCAACGAATACTATAAGTGGAATACCGATGTAATAATAGTATCTTCCAAATTCCTAAAATAGTATACGTTTACACCACGAAATTTCATATCAAATATCTGAAGATTATTTCTATCCAACTTATCCGAATCAAGTTAGGAAAATCGTATCTTAATTAAAAGATTTATTCAACTCTTTGACATTAGATCTGGATAGAAATTTCATCAAATTATTCTCAATATTAATCTTGATATAGTAAGAGTCATCATCTACTGAATTAATATCAAATATCGGAAGATTTATCTCCAACCACATCCAAAAACTGAAAACCTGTTTTAATATTAAATAAATCAATTTAAATTCCATATAAAATTTTCCCAATACTTTTGAACCTTTGAAAACATTTCACAAATCATTTAAAAATGATTACTTATAGTTCGGAAATAGTTTGCGGGTTAAAAACTTCAAAATAGATTGTTTCCAAAGAAAGCGTTACAATAGTGTTTTCAAAAGCTTTACAAATAAAAAACATTTATCTTAATTACTTGGATCAAAATATCGTTCATCTTAGTCAAAACTTAAACTTTACAATTCAAAACATTTTTACATAATTTATAATGATTTTACCATTTTTTCCATATTTTTAGAAACATTGAAATTGGCTGTTTGTGGTTATGGTCAATAACTTCTCTTATAGTGACCTTTTCCTAAAATGGGTTTAAACATAATTTTAAAATTATAACCCGAAATTAAAATCTGCTTTCACTCATTTAAAAGCTCTTGTTAATATAAATCAATTATTTTTTGCTTTTTGGAAATCCGATTTAGATTGCAAAAGTTATAAGCGTTTAAAGTTTGTAACTGAAATACGCAAATTGCCATTGTGTGACAAGCTCTGTTTTGTCCGAAATAAAAATTATTCTTCAGTACTTCAAAATACCTTAGAAAACCATTATATACTCATGTAATTCATTTAAAATCATTTAAAGTAATTTTCATTGACTTTCCAAATTATTTTAGGTTCAAAATTCAATTTTTTTTTTTACTAATCAAATTCCAATTCATTTCTAAATTCAGATTATTTCAAATTAACCATTCCATTCGTCAGATCAGTTAGGGATAGCCAGGGAGAGCAGGAAACTATATTTTCTAAATCCAAGCCTAGACACTATCCTCTATGTCATCCTAGAATGTTCCGGTTTTTCTTTATTCATTTAAAGAACTTTATCCACATATATGAATTCATACATATGGTCTTTCCCAATTATTAACCTTCAATTTCAATAATAATACTGTTTCTAATTACGAAGGAGATTTGTCGATCACCAATGTGATACCATAATTGTTGTGTTATAGTGTGTGCCAAACAACATCAACAACCGTTAAAAACATCCACAACAACCATTATTAACATGATTAAATATTCGTAATTGTGCATAAGCATTATAACACTAACGCTTAATTGTGTGTGTTCTAAATTACGCATTCATTATCCATCATAACAAACATTAACCATCATTAACCACTAATAATCCATCACTATATTTAAATTAGTCTAACTACTAATTAAATATATTAACCGTGGTTAAAGAGTTCTCGCCTAACAGCTTTCCAAATCTTCACGGTAAGCGAGCCTAGCTAAGCGAACCGTCGGATAGCATTTGGGCATAACGTCTTCTTCACCAAAATATATATAATATAATATACATTAATCTCTCTCTCTCTCTTTATATTACAAGAGGAGGAGGAGGAGGACGAAAACGAACTTTGGCAAGATGGTGATGGAAAAGAGGAAGACTTTTGCCATAGAAACCATGGCCATAAGCTTTAAGAAGAAGGTGGAAAGGAGGAAATAGAATGGAATGGTAAGAAAATGGAGAAAAGGCTTTCTTATATAGGAATGGGGAGTTAAAGAGGTAATGATACCTAAGAGGGCAAGTGGAAGGCATGCATGGAAGGAGGCATGCAAAAATACAAGTGTAAGGACACTTGTCTTAGCGGGCAAGTGGAAGGCATGCATGGAAGGAGGCATGCAAAAATACAAGTGTAAGGAAACTTGTCTTAAGGAGAAAAGGTGAACTTTTGGTAGCATTTTCCCTTAAATGCTATTAAATCTAAGGGCAACACTTAATTCTAATGCTACTAATTTATGTTATGGTTTGCCAAATCTGATCGAACGACAAATAGAATCAATAAATCCAATCTTATTAATAATCATTCTCATTTATAATTCAAATAAAATCTATCATCTAACTTATCAAAATTATTAAATATTCTTAACCATATATATTTATGTCAAATTCAAATTTAAATCTAAATTAAGTAATGAAAATTCCAATGTTAAAAATTCTGGATTGTTACACTGGTTTTGAAATACCCACGGGTTAGAGCTGGGTTTTGCACTTATTTGTTGTAATCGAGCTCGGGTCCAAATTTGATGATTTCTAAACCAAACCCCACCAGTTTGCTAGCTTAATCCTAATGCATAGGGATGCACTTAATCCGGAATTATACCAAAACTCAGTGAGTTCAATAACTAATTAAGTTTAACATGTAGCCATGGTACACGTTTAAATGATTTAAAAATGTATCTTTTAACCCATAGCTTGTATTTTCACAAAGTAACATACAAAATTGAGCATTAACACCAACACACCCAACTAAAAATCAACAAAAAATGCTAGGTACCATTCAGTTAGTAATCATGGATAAAATCTAAAATGAGCATGTCCCTTTTAGCATACTTTCATAATTTAAACATTAATGTATCAATAGCAAGACCATTACTCAGGTTTTTGAAACATAGATAACCTTCGGACTCTCCTCTTATAGATCTATACATATCTGCAAATAGGGCAAGTGAAATTCATGCTGAAGAACAAGCACAAGTTTATATAAGAAAGTTTGCATTTGTAGGATATTACACGTCAGTGGATTTCCACAATTTTAAAACAGAAAAAGGTTAATGAATAAACACAATATAAAACAAAGTAAAAGTGAAAAATGTCTAAAGAGCAGTACCTGAAAATTGGAAAGCAAACGATAGTTAGATGAATTTGAATTGATTGATAATTTCCCAAACTCGATCTAGTTAGTAGATTCTCCTCGATGCTCAAGTTTATCGTGCATCCCTCTATACAAATATGGGCCTCGATCGAAGATTTAAAGTGAAAAAATGCAGATGTAAGGTTTGGTAAGGGTGACATGGAAAGGCTGAAGCTTGATGAAATAAAGAAGAAAAAACAGAGGATGGAGATGACAAAGACGGAAAGAAATTATTGTTGTGCAGAACATTGCTAGACCTTATAATTATATGGTTGAAGGAAATGAAAAGAGACAGGCATCAGTTAGGGTTTTCGATTTTTTTGGGCGAAGGAGGAAGAACATGTTATTCAAGCATGGAAATAATTTGGGGAAATAATTCAACAGAAATGCGGCCTAGGTACTATTGGAACCCACCAAATAAATTTAGGATTATACAACGTTGATGTTTTACCTTTGGTAGTCAATAGTAGACTAAGACAACTTTTTGTGTTCAAACGCGGTCCTAACTTGCTGTTAAAAGTGATTTTTTCTTGTAGTGATGGGTTCAGTTAATTATAGGCTTGCCTAATTGAAGCTATGGTTTGTTATGTTTCTTGTGTTATCTCGTGTTTCTGTTTTTTCTAGTATGAGGCTGATTTACGGGGTGCAAATCGATAAATGAAAACATATGGTATAGGACACACAATTATCATTATTCGGGTTACTATCTGAGAGTCTTTGACACATTCAGTAGATAAATGATGAAACTGCCCAGAGAGTTGTCAACGATCTTGTCCTTTATGACAAAACTGCTTGAGGAAGGTGTAAGTGACCTTGCTATGATGGAAAAACTGCTTGGGGAGGTATCAACAACCTTGTCTTTGTGACGAAACTGCTTGGGGAAGGTGTTAATGGCCTTTCAATGGCCGAGGAAACTACTTGAATAGGTGTCAGCGACCTTGTCGTTATGGCAAAACTGCCTCGAGAGGTGTCAGTGATCCTCGTGATTTCAGTGATTATCGTGATTTCATTGATTTGTGTGAGTTCAGTGATTCTCGTGATTTCAGTTATTTAGGTGAATTTTGTGATTTTGGTAACTATCGAGTCTTCCACCTCGCGTCGGTTATTTCTTTTGTTAATACCCAAAACACAGAGTTTGGATAACTCGTTCTAAGAGTAATATATAAGCATGTGCCTGTGTTCTTTCGTGTGTCATTCTTAGTAATTGTGTGAACTTGTATAATGTTAGTGGTTATCTTAAGTATCTGGAATTCCAGTCGGATAGAAAGTAATTACCCCATTTATGTTTCGTGTAAACCTGTGACTATGTGGTCCCTTTTCCTTACGGAAAGGAACCTATACTTATTTGATATTTTATTTCATATATTATCATTACTAATATGTATAACTAGACTGATCCGTGTATGTAATACTCGGGTCTGGCCGATTTGTTTTAGGTCATTGCAGCTGTTGACTCGAGGTTAGTTGATCTATCTTGGAATATTCTTCTTGAAGCATTTACCTTAGCTATGTATTTGTGTGGTCGTTCGTTTGTACGTTTATTCTATTGGAGCTTGTTGTACTTATTTATGGTTAGTATATAACAATTCAAGTTTGTAGCACATGTATATTTTGTATTCTGTTCTCGTACCTATATGTATTCTACTCTGTGAACTGTGAACTGTTATCTGTGATGTATTATAAACTGTTCTGAATACAATCCTTAACCATCGTAGCTTTACATTGGATGAATCAAGTACCCACCTGAGATGAGAAAGAAAAAATTTATTCACTCAATCTACGTATTCGTAAGTCATTTAATGTAGAATTACATATGGTCGCTCCTACAAGCCCTATTGTCCACTCTAATAGACGATATTCCTAGTTAATGCTCTTTATTAGGGTAGGCCTTGGGGTGGAGCGTTTGATTACAACATCTGCATATACGCCCGGAACAAGTTCCTAAATCTACTGGTGGATTAGCAGCACTTTGATTCTCATTTTCCATTCGGTTCTGACCTCCACTAGAATCAGGTCAAGCATTACAATTAGTTGTGATGCTTCCACCACCAATATTAAGTCTTGCACTCCTAGTCTTCATATCTTACTTCCTTACTGTAGACAAACTTTAATAAGTTGCCGAAGAATGACCCTAAGACTATGGGCTATATACATACATATATAATAAAATACATATATGTCATAGTTTTGTTATCACACCCTTAGTACATTTCTATAATCTTTGTGTTTTAATTAGAAAAATCTTGCTGAGAAAAGGATATTAAAATTTATACAAATGTATGCTCTGATACCAAATTATCACACCCCATTCTCTAAGGCCAAAAGTTGATCACTACAAATGTTGCGGTAATCTCTAGTTTTAATTTTCAGCGATAGAAAATCGAATGTTAATCAATCTCAACATTAGATAATACGGGAGTATGAAAATTTTCACAAAACATTCATTGATACAAATAATTCATTTCATATAACCTTCCGCATAAGCCTGTTCATAGAAAATATAAGTTATTACAAAATAATACCCAGAGAAACATATGGAGATACCCCCTCGGATGACCAGAGTATATATAATGTCATTCGTAAAACATGTTGACACATCCATCAATAGGTACAACAGACTGAACAAAACAAAAACAAAACACAGTGGAACTCCTACATAGCTATCATCTCATGTCCGCCTCCGGAAGCTTATTCATAGACGATACCTGAAAGATCTTAACTCTCAGCGTACTCCATTGATTACCCCTAAGTTTAAGGGGAAAGTATAAACTACGGATCCGTCAAAAAGATTAGTATGAATAATAACTTGTTTACCCGACACCATCGATATCTAACGAGACCATGCCACAGAGCGGAATATCCCTCTCGTTAGAATCATACTACGAAGCCATACTAACCCTGCACCCATGCGCTTCAATGGTTAGTTCAATTATCACAACAACATATAAAATCATACGACAACAATCACAATACTTACCATGCAACACGCAATAGATTCGCTCCTCCAATTTTACTTCTTTCCTGCTCCGTCGCAAAGAATTGTTTTTCTAGGCAATGGAGCTGAAACATCATTCTATTACTGGTTCCCATCTACAGCTTCATGGTATCATATTCTACCTACACGGAACCAACATCCGCTCCAGCTCCCTCCAGTGCTTCGTAGAGTAACTCCTCACTAACACGAAACCGAAGGCTCATACCTAACTCCCTTGTACTTCGCTAGGCAACGAATTCGAATAACATTATTAGCATTATATCTTATCTGCTGAATTCCAATTTTCACCCATGGGACACTCTCAATATTGCCCCCACAAAAATGAAATGTCCAAACAATGGCAACAAACAAAAAATAATCATTTCCATGGTTTCTAGTCAAAATCCAACTTACACTACAATGGATACGACATGTATTTCCATCAATCTCGTTCGACTCTTGTAATGATGTCGAAGTCGATATTCAAGCTATTACGAAAGGGGCGACCCTTCTGACTACGTTTCTTAACAACAACCAATGTTTGATGTCCCGTAATGACAGCAAGCAAAATAGAGGCGGAACCTCTATTTCCTTCATTTAGATAAATGTTTCCTTACTGTCATCACCGACGCAGACAATCATGGAGGCGAATCCTCAAAACATTTTTTTAGAAAAAGTTCTTTAACATCCCCTTCAATGCTTATGAAAGTAGTTTATGGAAAATGGTTTTGCAAAGGCATGTTTACGTAGGCAACGACTTCAAGGGATACGAAAAGTTTTAAAAGCATAGTCTTCGGTAGGAAGCCCCTTCCGGCTCTAATGAAAAAACTAAAGGCATAAAGCACCTATTACTTTTGGAGTCACTATTTAAAATATTTCTTTCATAAAATATTCCTTTTATAGAAAATACCCCTTCGGCCTAGCCGAGGCAGAAGCCTCTTGTGATATTTCAAGCATTCAACACTACTGAAGGATGGCTCTGATTGTTGTCGGAAGTGCTTTCGGATCTGGAAATGGCATTGCCGGTAAATACAGAAAAAATTGATTTATGTCCTTTCAAACATTAATTTGTACCCACTCCACCATATTTGTCTAAATTCTATTCGTCTATAAAAAGTATTCTGATTAAAACATACACAATTTTCCAGTACTTTGTACTACATAAAATATAAAATACTTGGACATATCATCATATACATTAATACTAGAATTAACGCATGATCTTCCCTAAAACATGCACTCTTAGGAAATTCATAACAAATTCATACAAGCACAATAATTTACGAAATCCGAAACTAATCCCTATAATCATTCAACACTCATCATACAAAAGTTTCATGTTATTTAGAGATCCCTATCTAAGGTTCAGCCTGTAACTTTATCGTTATTGTAGAACATCTTACGAAACCAACATATAACACAAAATTAAGCACGGGTATTTCTTAACAAGCATATAACATCAAGAGCAACATGAAATTAAGCATAAACAATCAACACAACTTTCGGATATACTAAGATAACCAAAACCATAAGGCAAAGTATATTATTCACCTTGATTGGATAGAGGTGATGAGATTTGTTAATTCAACATTCAAGCTCCAAGTTTTTCCTAGTTTTTCTTTTCCTCCTAGCTAGTAATCATCTTCCTTCTTTGTCTTTCGTTTAGTTTTCTTTTAGGTTTTAAAATTAATATAGTGAATGAAAAATTGGAGGACATGGTATACACACACATACATTAATAGGGCCGTCAATTTATAACACGACCTGTGACACCCTACGTCCATTAATGTCACTCACTAAGGGAATGCATTAACTTTCATGGAGCGTTATAAGAGTATAGAACAAAACATCACAAGACAGATATATAAAATGGTACTTAAAAATTCAAAATTTATTCATTGCAGCGGAAAAGAAAAACATGTCTGGTTACAACATCAAAACCATATACTAAAGCCAAGTACACAAATATCCATCTTGAACAAAATTATTATCAGAGTACATAAAAGCAAAACCATAATCCCACTCCAAATAGCCATAATGAAAAAGAGATAAAGCTAAGCATTACTTTCAACACTTCCAAGCACTTCAAGAAGAAAGAAATCCGAGTCAAGCTTCACTAATCCCACCCTGAGGACCTTGGGGGGAGAAAGAAAAGAAGCGAAACAAAAAAGGTCAGACATAAAATCTGGCGAGTCCAGTAACTTTAACAATATAATCAGTAAAGTAATAGGATAAGAACATAAATTGGATATAAGAGATGACTGTAACATAAGCAGATATGACAAGGTAGACAAGATAAGCAAGATAGAACATCGACTGCGCTTCTAACCACTATAAGGTATGCTCTGCACCGTACCAACATACTAGTTACATACTAAAAGATGATCCCTCTTAAAAAAATATAATGATGGTAGTTTTGTGTACTTCTAGTTACTATCATAGGTGCAACTTGCTCCTATCCCCACTAGTTGTACCCACTACCCTTCCCATTCGATCGGCTCCCCAACCTCGTAGATACCTATACTGGTCCCACAATAGAGTGTATCACTCCCTAAGGTGGCAACCCTGATACTACTGAAATGCACAGCATATACCTAAACGATGCAACAACGTTTTACCTACCAGCCCGGACCCATACACGCACATGACTCCATTGGACTTGCACTACCATCGCTGACTCTTTATTGACCTCTTACAATCAACCCCAGTAAGCGTGTCCCTGTTCTCGACCGAGTTTGAGCTCATATAGATACTAAAATGGGTTACTGGTTGAAAGTTCGGTCTCCACACTTGACACAAGCTTCCCTCCTGAGCTTGGTCCCCACTAGGAATTCCCACTTAACCCCTTTTTATCCCCATGTCTTATCAAATGTCTCATCTTGGTTAAGTGCTTTTATTATGTTTCGCATGCTACCCATGTTACCCATTTAACCCTTTATTATTCTCATGTCTTACCATATGTCTTATCTTGGTTAAGCATTTGTTAATTCATTATAACTGTAATCACCTCCCACATTAGATTACCATTGGTGGTTGCTGGATATATCGGGCGGTTCCGGGTAGACTTATACCGCAATCCAAATCTAACCTCGTGTCTTTGCATTATTACGCATCTAATTTCGGCCTTTGACCTCTCACATTAGATTACCGTTTGCGGTTGCTGGATATGTCAGGCGGTTCCGGGCGGACTTATACCGCAATCTGAATCTAACCTCGTGTCTTAGGCGTTCATTACCACTTTCTTGATTTAAGCCCCAATTTCAAATCTTGGATTATAATATATTCCAATTACCCATAATTTCCAATCTAAATTATGTCTATAATTTTAATCCAAGTTATGCATATAATCTCAGGTGTACAAGTTATACCAAATTATGCCCAAATAAATTTCCATAGCTATCAACAATTTATGCCAAATCTCATTTTATTACATGTTTCCCAAACTTTTCCTAATCATCCCAACGTAATTCATACGTAAATCGCAACGTGATATTCTTAGGCTCGAAGTTAGCCTAATCTCAAAAGGAAAAAGGAAAAGAAGAAGGGAAGAGAATCAAAACATCAAAATTGGCATAAACATATAAATAGGTATGTGAAATGAATAACGACAAAATAGATCAGATAGACATATGATAATAGCAATTGGGTATGAATCTGAAGGATAAAAAATTACAAAACTTGATATGATTCATCTTATTTACAGGCATATACATTAGATCTAATTTACAAACTTATCACAATTACTTTTTAATTTAATTATATGTGAAAGTAACATAAACTCACCGTGATTGGATTTAAAAGAAGAGAATTAGGTTTTGTTGTAGCAGATCTTGATCTTAGAATACCCATATTCTGATGTATTGGTGGAGAAGAAAGTTTAATTTAGATTAGAGCAGCATGGAGGCGCCATGGATAGGCTTGAATGATATTAGGTTTAGGTGTTTATTTATAGATGTATTAGGTGAATTAGGACCTTTAGATTAGATTAGAAAACATCAGAACCACTCAGATTAGAAAGACATGTCATCAGGGAACTGTCCAAAATTCTCTCGATCTGGGCTCGACATGGGCGCACTTCCCAGGTGCGCCGGCGCATTTTTGTTCTGGTGCACTTCACAAGTGTGCCAGTTATTTGGCTTGTTTCCTGATTGTTCTGCCAAACTTCTATCGTCCATAACTCTTTCATACGGTATCCATTTTACGCAAACTCGGACTCTATCTCAAGCAGAATTCCGAGATGAACGCAATGGCGTAACCCATTTCACTTAATTCTTCTTCTAAAAATTAACTATTCTTAAATTTGTTATTTTTAATATTTTAAAATTACGGGGTGTTACATTCTTCCCTACTTAAAGGATTTCGTCCCTGAAATCTCCTAAGTTAGGAAGAATGTATGTCCTACCATCCATCATCCATCTACTCATCCACTAATCACGGACGTCCATTGTCCTTAAAAGATTTCTAATGCATTCATGAACATATGAAAAGTGTGTGTATATGTCCTTATCCTAATGCAAAATCAGGCGGTCTACTGATTCAGTTGACCTCCTTAATGCAAAACATGATAGTGCCATGCGTCCATTATGTATGCAAAAGAATCCTAAATTCCTAATGATACATATCATTTCTATATGGGTGCACAACCATTCATCCAAATGCAGCATCCATATGATAACACATTCAATATACATCCATTAATTTAAATATGCACACTCATCCATATGCAATATGAAAGTGATTGAGCCGATCCAATGCCTAATGTGTGTGTAAATGCATCCACGAGCAACAACTAGCAAACACTTTCATCCACTTGCATCCACCAAACATAACATGTTTCAAACACATGTTTACAACCATTGAGTTTTCTACCTAAGACTCGATAGATATAGTATACTCCTAACGATAGAAGCAAGCATAAACAAAAAGCTTTGGAAAGAAGTTAAGAACATACCCTCGAAAAGGAAAGGGTATGACGCACGTATCTTGTCCTCCGTCTCCCAAGTCACGTCTTCTTGATAATCTCCCCATCGGACGTTGACCAACTTGACCTCTCGATTGTGAAGCTTCTTAACCTCTGTCCGAAGGATGCATGTAGGAACTCGTCTAACCATGGCATATCGCTTTACTTCCACTTCCTTAAGCATGCTCGGCTCTTCCACTTCCGCGGTATCATGTAAACACTTCCGCAAATGCGATACGTGAAAAACGTCATGAACATTACTTAGTCTCTCAGGCAACTTTACTCTGTAGGCCATCTGTCCAGTTCTCTCTATGATGGGAAATGGCCCCACAAACCTTGGTGCCAACTTCCCAAAGCGAACTACATTTCTTAAAGGTGACACTTTAATAAAAACCATGTCTCCAACATCAAACTCAAGGTCGGTTCTTCTCTTATCAGCGAATGACTTTTGCCGATCTTGTGCCATCTTCATGCGTCTTCGAATCAAGTCTATCTTCTCCGAGGTTTCCCTAACCATCTCCGGGCCAAGCAAAATCTTATCCATAGATTCCCATCAACAAGTCAGTGATCGGCAAGGTCGTCCACATAGAGCCTCAAAAGGTGCCATGCCAATACTAGTCTGATAGCTGTTGTTGTAGGCGAACTTTACCAATGGAAGGTGTTCTTCCCATGTCCCTCCAAAATCCAAGATGCATAACCTCAAAAGACCTTCTAGAATCCTATTCACCCTTTTTGTTTGCCCAGACATCTGAGGGTGATAAGCGGTGCTCAAACATAACCGTGTCCCCACAGCTTCTTGTAAGCTTTTAAAAAACTCATTTGCGAAGATAGGATCTCAATCGCTTACGATACTAGAAGGTATGCCATGTAGGCAAACTATCTCTCGAAGATTAACAGATGCTAACCATGTCGTCGTTCTTTTACTCTTTACGGGAATGAAATGGGCGCTCTTAGTAAGTCTATATGCTACTACCAAATCCCCATATTACCCTTTCTTGACCTTGGCAACCCATCAATAAAATCCATGTAAACACTTTCCCATTTCCACTATGGAACCTCTAAAGGGTGAAATAAACCACCAGGCTTCTTTTGCTCAGCCTTGACTTGCTGGCACACTAAGCATCTAGAAACAAACTCAGCGACATCCTTCTTCATTCTGGCCCAAAAGAAAACTCTTTTCATGTCCCTATACATCTTGTCATCACCGGGATGTATAGTCATCTTAGAACGATGTGCATCTTCAAGGATCGTCTTTCTCAAACTCTCATCTCGTGATACGTAGAGTCTCCCATCTCTACGCAACCAACCTTTTCCATCTATAGTATACCTACTAAGATGGATCGAAGACTCCCCTCTTATGAGCTTGTCTACTATCTCTATCAGGTGTGGGTCATCTCGTTGTGCCCCTCCTATCTGATCCACAAGCATCGGTCGCACTTCTAGCGATGCTAATAAACCGGGTACAAAATTCATAGAGGGTCTAAAGTAAAAGGTAGATATATACTCCAAACTCTGTCGCTCCACGAACATAGGACTTAAATGTCAACCTTTTTCTACTCAAGGCGTCAGCCACAACGTTACCCTTGCCAGGGGTATATGCAATCTCAAAATCGTAGGATGCTAAGAACTCCATCCACCTTTGTTGACTTAAGTTTAAGTCCTTTTGAGAGAACAAGTACTTTAATGACTTATGATCCGTATACAACTCAAACCTCTCACCAAGCAAGTAATGACGCCAAGACTTAAGCGCAAAAACTATGGCAGCTAATTCTAAGTCTTGGGTAGGGTAATTCTTCTCATGTACCTTCAACATCCTTCCACCATAACATATCACCCTTCCCTCTTACATCAAAACTGTGCCCAGCCCTGTCCCGCAAGCATCGGTATATATTGTGAATGGTTTACTCCCATCTTGCAAAACTAAAACTGGAGCTGTCATTAAATCCCTCTTCAAATGTTGAAAAGCAACATCACAAAAAGGTCAAATTCTTTTTCGTTAACTGAGTAAGTAGGGATGATATCTTAGCAAAGTCCTTGATGAACTTTCTATAATAGCCCGCCAAACCAAGAAAACTTCTTACTTCCTATTGCATTCTTAGAAATCTTCCAATCTTGGATTGTCACTACCTTCGCGGGATCCACTGCTATCCCTTCTTTAGAGACAACGTGCCCTAGGAATCTTACTTACTTCCTCCAACAGTGACATTTTGAAAACTTATCCTTAAGTTGATGTACTCGAAGGGTCTCTAAAACTTCCTTAAGATATAAGGCAAGCTCTTCCTCGTTTCTTGAGAAGAACGGGATATCATCTACAAAGACTACTACAAATTTGTTTAGAAACTCCCTAAACACCCTACTCATCAAGTCCACGAAATATGCGGGTGCATTTGTCAAACCAAAATGCATGACGAGCCATTCAAAGAAACCATCTGGAGTTCTAAATGCAGTCTTACCTATGCTGCCCTCAGCCACCCTTAGCTGATGAATTCCTGTAGCTAAATCCAACTGCGAGAAAACCGAAGCACCAACCAACTGATCGAATAAGTCATCTATCCTCGGTAATGGGTGTCTGTTCTTCTTCGTGAGCTTATTCAGCTCCCTATAGTACACGCACAATCTAAGCGAACCATCAGCCTTCGTAGCAAAAACAACTGGAGCACCCCACTCTGAGATACTTCTTCTTATGAACCCTTTCTCAAGCAACTATTTCACTTATTTACTAAGTTCCCTCCTTTCTCTTGAAATCATGTGGCGCACAGGCAATGCAACTGGCTTTGCATTGTCCACCAAATATATATGGAAATCTATCTCGCGTTTTGGAGGTAAGCCCCTAACCTTCTCAAAGACATCTGCATACTCACGGACTACTCAAGATTGCAAATCATCAATAGATGTGTCAAGAGATTCTAGGTAGCTAAGCATAACAGAACCCTTAGGGTCGCATGAGATATCGAGAGTATTACCCAAACTAGTCAACAGTCTAACTACCCTCTTTTCACAGTCGAGAATGGCACCATACCTGGCTAGCCAATTCATTCCTAGAATCAACCCATAGCCCGTGAAACCAAGCACATAGGCGTTGCATTCGAATTTAACGCCATACACAGGTATTCTCAAATCCCGACATAACATAGACAGATGAGCCATAGCCCCAATAGGATTTGAGATAACAATGGGATCCACTACTATACTAGTATCTAGGTGCAAAGACTCAACAACAGAAGCAAATATAAACGAATGTGTAGCGCCAAAATCAAACAAAGTACGTACATGATGATCGAAAAGGAAAATCAAACTTTCGACAGAAATGGTTCTACCTCTCTCTTGCGTAGCTGCCATGAGAGCATGAACCTGCCCTCCAGAAGTAGATCCTGTCCTCTGTCCTTATCCGTGCCTCCTTTGGCAGTATTTAATCATATGTGTCGCCTCACCACATTGGAAGCAACCAGTCATCCTCTTCTTCTTCCTGCGGTCCTTCTTCAAATGGCCAGGTATTCCACAATTGTGACACTTTCTTTTCTCTTAGCCCTTGTTATCCTTACCGCCCTTCTTTTGTTGTTGTTGTGCCTTCTTTGGATCCCCTTTCTTATCCTGTGCCTTATCTACATTAGCACCTTTCTCCTCTTCATTTATCAACACCATATCAACAAGATTCTCGAAAGTAGCCCTCATACGAATGTGGGACATAGCCAACCCGTGTAATGGTTCATTCAAACCCTTGTCAAATCTCAAGGCCGTCTTATGTGGTGTATTAACTAATTCCATACCAAATCTTGCTAAATGGTTAAACTTGTTAACGAACTCCTTCACAGACAAACTCGCTTGTTTCAAAGCCAAGAACCTCTCCATGTATAAACTCTCCTCTACTTGTGAATGAAATTTCAACTCGAATCTTTGTCTAAAATTCATACACGTCCCAACTACACGTCCTCCATTAGTTACTTCACACGAAAATGAAGCTTCATTCATAGGCTATGCTCGTCGTTATTTACTTATTTGTTTCTAAGAACCTAATTATCGTTGATTCATGTGTGTGACATAAACATGAATTAGATCTATATTTATTTGTTGGCTATTGATGAGTATGAATCCAATCTATGTCATTATCCCCCAATTGCTTTTTCTTATTATATAAATCTCTCTTTTTATTTAATTACTGTTATTTTCTGTGTTTTCAATCAATCAAAATCCTGGAATAACTTGATTGGATTTATTAGTAAAATAAATTTTGGTCCCAGAGTTCAACACCCTCTACAACAATCCTTGTTGTTTAGGAAAGCCGAACGGATTTTACAGTTGTTTACAATTGAAAATTTTGTTCGCAAACAAAGTTTTGGCGCTGTTGTCGGGGACCAAAATAACTTTTACTTTTAAATCCTTCGGGTTATAATTTTTTTTTAGTTTTCCTTCATATAAAAAAAACACAAAAATATTTTTTGCTAGTTTTATTTTATTTTCCTTCATTTATGAAAAAATCTCTTGATTTGCTTTGATTTGGTACTGTTGATCTTCTAATTAAGAGAGAGAAAAAATATTGCAATTTTCTAGTTGATTTTTATCCCTTTCATTGCCTTTTGTTTTAAATTTGTTTCCTTTTTCTTTCATTTATTTCTTTCCGGTTTTTTATAAATTTCTTTCCTTTTTTTTAAGTTTCATAAAAAAACACTGGCCATTTTTTCTAATTTATTTCCATTCAATTTCTTTCCTTTTTTTTAATTTCTCAATCTTCCTGTCAATAATTTCTTTCTTACATTGTTTTTCTACCTTCTTTCCTTAGTTCCATACAATTTCTTTCCCTGTTATTTCATTTACTTCTTTCCTATCTCTGAATTCTTTCCAATATTCCCTGTATAAATACTTTCCTTTTCCCAGAATAAAAAAAAAAGAAAAATAAATAAATATCCTTCTACATCTTCTTTTATTTCTTCCTTCTATATATTCAAACTTCACTCTTTTATTTCTTTTCTAATTTGTTTTCCAATCTTCTACAAACTTCTTTTTCTTTCTACAATTCTTACAAATAAAAAAAAAATCCTTTTTTCAATTCTTTCCAATTTTCTTTCTTTTGTTCTACATATACCCATCATCTTCAACCTCTTCATCACAAACAATAGTCACCACAACCACTTCTCAAACCAATACCCCATCCTCCTATTTACATACCCATCACCATCTTCCTCAACACATCCACCTGCCTTTTGTTCAGTCTCTTTCCCATTTTTTGTGTTTTCAATTTCATTTATTCCTTTCTCTTTCTCTCATTTATTCCTTTTCCCTTTATATTCATTTTCTATTCACTTTCAATTCTTGCAAATAATAAAAATCTTCCCATTTTTCTCTTTTATTTCTATCCTTTCTTTGATTTCTTTCCAATTTTTATCCAAAATTCTTTCCTTTCTTTACAAATAAAAAAATAAAAAAAATAAAAAATCCAATTTATTTCTTTCCTCTTCTTGTTCTCTCTCTATAATTTTCTTTCCTAGTCTGCCTTATATTTACTTCTGTTCACAATCCTCTATAAATCAATCCTCTTCCATACCACAAACTCCTTCAGATCCTCTCTTCTTGTTCCCAAACCCCAACTTCCGCTCGCCTCCCTTCAGATCTAGTGCCCTAAGCCTCACGTACATCTTCTTCACAAATCCCATATTGTTCCAACCATCAAATACGGTCGGAACATTCCCCACTTCATACAAACCTTCCCCGTGCTTCACCACAACCGTTTCGCTACCATACTATAACCTACCGACAACTTCAGCCATACAAAACACCGATCTCCACATATTCCAACATCGGTCTACCTTCTTCACAGTAAACCAATAGCAAATAAGTCCGCCCTTCATCTTCACCACTGCACATAACATCCTCCATCATCCTCATATAGCTTAACAGCCGAAAAGCCCAATGCGTGGTCTGATTAAACTAGCCAATTCCCCTTTCCCTTTTTATTTATTTTAAACTTTCTCCACTGATATCTAAAAAAAAGAAAAAAAAATTCGGGATTTGTTTCCAGAATCAGGGAGGCGTGGATTGCATGTCTCTCTCTCCTTTTTTTTTTTTTTGGTGTGATCATTTGTTAGGGCTTGAGTTTTTATATTGGGTAATAACTAGCAGGAGCCGTTCATTTGAGGGTAGCCGAGTTTTTGACTTAGGAATTGGATGTGAATAGTTTTTGTTTTAGCTTAGTTCCATTCTAGTTTAGTTTTTTGTTTAGTTCCGATTCATATTTTCTTTTTCTTTTAGTTTATTTTCTTTCTCTTTTCTTTTCCAAAAAAAAAACAAAAAACAAAAAAAAAAAGGATCAAAGAAAGGAGGCGTTCAAGCATCAAGCAGGGAATTCAACAACCAAGCGATTTGCAAGCAGAATTTGAATTGTTGGAGCGGTAGCACACCAAGTGGGGTGTGAACATGCTAGCGCTACTCAATTGCACTGGACGGACTGCCGATCACTGTAAAATTTTCTAAACCCTACAGGTGCTCTGCTGCAAAGAAAAATATATAGAAATTACGTGTAAAATTTTTCTGTAGGTACCGCGGCTTGCTTGTAAAATTTTTATTTCTGCAATTTATTATTCTGTGTTTGTTCTTTGAATGAATATTTTGCCTGTTGATGTGTGGTTTAAAATTTTAAAACGAACGTGGGATTAATTGAAAAGTTTATTTTTGAAATCGAATCGAGGATTCCCCAAAGCTCATACGACAAAATATTTGTTAAAATGACAATTAGGATTGATACTCTCTGAGGTTTCTAAGGAACGGTAGAGTCTAGAACTCAAATAGGTTCTTAAAACTTCAGTTGTGTTTCTACGGTGATTCGTGGCACACTGATAATCCCTGTCCGAAACTGGCCCAGACTTGAATTTGTATAATCCGAAGTTGTTAATTTTAACATATTTATTAGGAGCTTCTTTAGAGCCACAACTTTGCAACTGATTTTTCAACGAAAAACTCTCTACTTCTAGTACATGCGCGCTTGCCCCATGTACAACCAAAATTGCAATTCTTTTCAAACTTTAAATGATATTGGTTTCAATTCAAATCAGACTGAATTTCGAGCTAAATTTTTTTTGAATAATTTCCACCAATCTCATCAAACGGTTGTACCCCAATATGAAAACTGTCATTCTATGATTAGTGAGAATTTATTTGAGGCGAGACGACTGTTAGCGCAAATAGCTAAGCAAAGTGCTGGAAATCAAAACAATTGCAACATGGGTTTTAATGAAATTTTTGAAAACCAAAATGATTTTCATAGTACGAGTGAATGTCAAATGTTGGTTATCGAATATAAAAAATGTGTTGCGAACAAGCTAAATTTTTGGCAATGTTGGTTTTGCAAAATAAATAATGGACGACTTCTAAGAGATGAGGTGGATGAATTTTTAAGGTCAAGCAGCGAGGAACACATAGAAATGAAGAATCTAAAAAACAACATTTTGAAGTCTGGTGTGTTAACCAATTTGATAGAAGAGAGCCTGAGTGAAATTGATCAATTAATGCATGATATTTGGAATAGTCGCGAGTACATCAAGGAATGGGCACGAATTTTAGATGAAAAACAAGAATCTGAAAATAAATATATCAAAAACATGTGTAACATTGAACAACTGGCTCAATACACCATTGAACTTCGGCAAAATCCAGATACGTTATTACTTAAGGGAATTGATGACGTTGATGAATTTGAGGGTTTAATGAAACTTGGCTTGACTTATGTCGAAGAACTTGCTCAAAGAATAACAGACAGCAAACAAAGTTGCACTAGGATAGTTTATAACATTTCTCTTCTTCAAACTGAAGTTACGAACTTGTACAACAACTATAAATCCCAATCTAGTGACTAACAACTTTTTGCCAATGTTTCTTTTGAAACAAATTGTCAGCCATTAACTTCATCACAACAGTACATAACGATTATTGATGATTCTGATGATATGACTATTGATGAAAATGAAAATTTTGAAAAATCTCGGGTGCAAAACTCTGATTTCTGCGAAACTGAAATTCAAACTCAAACTGATGCTTCTGCTGAAAATTCAACTCTTACTGAAATCGAAAATTTTCAACTAACAACTTTTGAAATTGATGAAAATCTTAATGAAGTTGTTGAAATCTATGTAATTGATTTGGATTTAAATTCCCTTGAAAACAAAAATGCCAATCTTCAATTTGATCTTCCTCTCTCAAATTTTGAAAATTTTGAAAATTTAACAACTTTAGATTGTCAACTTGAAGGAAATAACGAAGTTGGTAACAACTGTTTGAGTGAGGACGACTTTGATGAGCGAAAACTTCTTGAATTAATTGACGATAAGGTTGTTGGGTCTAAATTGAAAATGAAACATTTGAAAATTTTGAAATTCTTGAGGTTGAAAACAGCGAAACTGTTGAATATGATCTTAAGCACAATAATGATTTTTCTGAAACTGTTGAAACTTCTTGCGACTTGATCGTTTCAACTGAACCTCACTGTGATCACTTGTTTTTCAATGATAAATTTCTGCAGTAAATGAACTCTTTCTAGAATAAGAGTGTTTTTGAGAAAACATGATTTTGAAATCTACTGAAAATTCATTTGTTTGTTTTAACTTTAGGTTTACGAATGAACCTTTAGTCAACAAAATTTCAAATATCAAAGCAAAACTGAACAATATTTCTCAAAACAAGTGTGGGGGTGAGAACGATGCATACGTCTCTTAATTTACACATCATCTGAACAAGTCAAACTTTGTTTTTGAAACTTTTTTTGAACCATGGCTCACTGACTTCTCTTTAGTTGCTATAGAAATTCAATTCGATTTTAGGATCAATTGTAAGCTAAAAAATTTAAAATTAGCAACTCAAACTTTTGAAAAAACAAATTTTGTTTTTCCAAATCTAAAATGTAATATAAAATCCTTTATGATTTGGTTTTTTGTGCTTAAGCTGTGTCTCATAATCTTAATGACGGTGATCCATTGGTTCATCGTGGACCGGTTCATCTATTCGATGACTGCATATTTTCTGCATGCATATTTGGTAAGTCGCACTAACCCACTTTTGTACATATATAAATATTTATCTTTCGTTTATTCATTGTGTCATGCATCAACTGTGGGGACACAGTCGAAATGAAGTGTGGGGGGAGTCTCATTTTCATTCTATTTTGCATAGTTTAAGTTTGCTTTTTTTCCCTCATCTTTTTGCATTTTTTTTCCTTTTCTAAAAAAAATCGCACTTCTATTTGCTTTTAAATAAGACATGATGGAGTTATTAGCATATAATTTGGGTCGTTCAATTAAATTGTTTGGAAATTTACTTCTCTTAGCGGATAACGAAAGGAAAGTTTGAATTATGAGCAAATTTGGTTTAATTGGTATACTGGGAGATTTGTGGGTGATGAGTATGAAATGTTTTTTGAATTGTAATCCAATTAAATGAATGGTTGATTTAGACTTCTTGCGATAACATTTTAGATCGTTCAAGTGAAGTTGTGCTAAGATAATCTCGCTTAACTCTCTCTTATGTTAAAAAAAAAAAGAATGTATATATATAACAATAATCCAAGGGTATCCAACATTGCTAGTACATCTCGCGTTGGTGTGCAAACCAGCCAAGCTCTTTCCGTCACCTTGTTGACAATGTCAGCATCGGTATATCTTGGTCTCATTTTATGAGTTGGACACCTAAGGATTACCGACATCTTGTTGACAAAGTCAACGTCGGTCTGCACAATCTGCCAATCTCTATCCCAAACTCTCACGGGTGGTATACCTTGGTCTTTTCGGTTAGGTGTTTGTAAATACTAATAATGTAAATAAAGAGAGAATAAGCACTTGAAATCCAAGCACACTCTTCACTTATTCGACCTAACCTGCTAACAAAAAGGAAGTTGATATGTCGTTTTACGATTGTTGATATCGATTATAGAATTCATTTCATATTTGCACTATGTTTCTACTAAAACAACTGGCCAAGCTGGAGGAGTTTGTGACGATAACATGATTTTTATTTGAAGTTTTTATTAGTAACGGACTCAAATTTCATAGTGACGACCAAAATTTGTGTTAACTCATTCGTGTAAAATTTAAAAGTAAATTGTTCATTTGTAAATATTCCTTTAAAAGCTTGGATGCATCTTGTAAATATTTTCTAGTTTTGCATTTTGTAAATATTTTTGCGTTCAACTTTTGGATCTTGTGGGTAGTATCCGCTGAAAACCTTCACGAGACAACACTCGTCCTACTGGGGACACCCAGAGGTTTACAGGCTTATTGCATATGCTCAATGCAATCGTGCTCCGTACGAAAACGGATTTATCTTAGTTTTTTTTTACTTTATTCGAGGACGAATAAATAGATAAGTGTAGGGGTATTTGATATACACGTAAATGCGTATTTTATCCGCATATTTATCTTGTTTTATCTTTAAAATAACTAATACTGTGTATTTATAGTTGTGTTTCCAGATTATTTATGATGAATGGATAAATGCACTTAATTGTTGAAAAGCTTGAAGAATTGGTGCAAGAAGAGTGTTGATTTTTAGAGCTAGATTAAAGCTTGAAGACCTAAAAAAATGTTGTTGTTCAATCACCTTCTACTGCATATTTTAATGTCAAGATTCAATGCTTTTCCATAATGATCACTTGGAGTTCTTATTCATTCTCAAGGCAATTGGAGTTGAAGCCCGCAACCTATTTTCTTTGCATGTGTTCACATTAGCTCATTTGCAAGGCCTCTCATTCTACAGTTGCGTTCACACTGGCTTATGTGTTATTTAAGATAAATCTTTTGTTTCACATTGTGTAATGAGCCTCTTAGTCTTGGCCAATGCAAATATAAATACATTATATCTCATTCATGTAAAAACACACTTAGTTTTATTCTGTAATTCTCTTCTTGGAATAAAACTCTTCTTCTCCCTTTCTCTCAGTTGTTATTTTATTTTATTTATGTTATTTAGTTTCTTTTTATTTTCTTCTTTAGCTATGTTTAGCTAATCCCCTTTGATTAGGAGGTGATGATGCTAATAGATATGATTCAACATTAATCACATAGCCAATAGATGAGGACTTTATACATGTAGATCTGGATCTGAATCAAGGGTTAGATCTGAACCTTCATATTATGTGTCGTTTAAGAGCTATGCTCGTTCACAGGGTATATTCGTGTTCGATCTAACAATTATCAGATTTAGATCTAATTTTAGGGTTTTAGAAATTAATTAGTGAATCTGTCCTGATAGTCTATGGCTGTTTAAGAGCTCAGCTGCTACATAGGCTATGCTTGACGTTATTTACTTATTTGTTTCTAAGAACCTAATTATCATTGATTCATGTGTGTGACAAAAACATGAATTAGATCTATAATTATTTGTTGGCTATTGATGAGTATGAATCCAATCTATGTCATTATCCCCTAATTGCTTTTTCTTATTATATAAATCTCTCTTTTTATTTAATTACTGTTATTTTCTGTGTTTTCAATCAATCAAAATCCTGGAATAACTTGATTGGATTTATTAGTAAAATAAATTTTGGTCCCAGAATTCGACACCCTCTACAACAATCCTTGTTGTTTAGGAAAGCCGAACGGATTTTACAGTTGTTTACAATTGAAAATTTTGTTCGCAAACTGTAAAAACCCGTAACTTCCCCGTAAAGGAAAGTGTCGGATAGTTCGAGAACAAGCCACAACAGAACACATATAGAAGAACATTTCACCGTATATTACAACAATGCATCAGATTACAAGAATATACAGAGTATAAACAAATAAATATTACACAGAAATATCAGAGCTTTAAATTACATTTAAATACATCGCAGCGGAAAATAATACAATACACAAGTAGAAGGAGATATACGGATACAAAGCTTTCCGGATATCGTTCCAGCTGTAAACCAGGACCCTGTGAATATAAATCTGCAAAACCAAAACTACTAGCTGCCCGTGCGGATAATAGGGGCACCCAGAGTTTAGGTTAAAACAATAAACTCCAGGTCAGTCATGTGACTGGTGTGAGAACTAAAACAGTTATTATTCTTTATTTTAAATCATTAGGTAAAACAAGGGACCACGCCGTATGACACGGAACGGGTTTCCTCCCAAGAATACCGGTGCATAAAACAAACAGCGCAATGCTAAATAAAGGAAATGAAGCTGTTATAAGACCCAGGTCCTATCACACAATACAACGCAAGCCGGGGGATAGGGTTTTCCCTTATAACAGTCAAAGAATGCTTGATACGTTTAAAACAAATCATTTGATACTATTATAAGTGCATAGTGTATAAAACAACTTCAAATCATAAGTATCAATCATAGGCGACATGAGCGTCCCATGCCACTATGTCGCCATATATAGGTTTACAAATAAAACCGCAAAGTTACGTATTTGGAAATTGGAATTCCGTCTATGAACCGAGGCAAAAGATAGTCCTCAACCGATTCGAGACGCTCTAGCCCGTGTCTCAGGCAAGCGCGCAGGCAAGCCTTGGATCCTCAGGGCCGGTCCACCGATGTGGATTATTATGCCTGAACACTACGTCTCCCCACCCTATAGGGTGTAAGTCTGGTCCGTCAGCCGACCAGAATGCATTCGGCCGAAACCGATATAACCGAGGCGCCTCGCAACTGCAACAACCACATAAGTCAAACTCGTCAGGGCGTGTAAAACCACTGACGCCACTTCTAGCTAGAAAGAAACGCATGCCCTCCCTGACGTCCTCTCCCGTTTTTGGTTCATACCGGGTGTGAAGCTCGCGAATCAAACGTTACACAAAGCTATGCCACAAAGGCCGTGCTTTGATCATCAACCTCAAGACTTTGCTTTTCAACAAAAGCCTTGATCAATTGCCACTTAGGCATGCCACACAGGCAATTCACTCCATGCGTTTGATATCCATCAATATATAACCCCTGAGCTCGTACGTCTCAGAGAAGGGCGTTAAGCAAGAGAATAAATTCTCCGCCGCCAAACAGATATATATTTAATAGAGATCAATCACACGGACTAAAATCCAATGTCAGACACACAGTCCATTTACAAGTCCGTTCTGGGTCTGAACGAAACCGGAGGCACCTAGTACCCCGCATATCCATCGATCTCCAAGTACGTCTGGACGATCACTAACTGTTTCCATCTTCTTGGGTGTACATCCCAATCAAGATCATCAGTAATTACCCAAACGACGTGAAGACTTCCGGTCTTCGACCATCGTCTTCATCTTCGACTTATCGTCGTATCAGTTATTCAGAATGGGATAAACCCGGTCTTTCCGAATAACTCGCGTATATTTTAAATAAGTGTTACACAAACACAACTTATGCCTCATTCCAATTCATTAGTCACTAACCGTAAATTAATCAAGGGAATAATTTCCCAGATATTAACCCCGAAGGCCGAAACCAACATCAGATCAATATCCAGAAAACCATTCTGCTTGGCCAACCGACAGTTAGTTTCTAAATTTCACATTCATAGGGAAATGTTCCCATTAATTTTATCCAAGATAAATTCTTTGAATTTATTCTTTATTCTATTTTTGAATCTCAATTCAAACTAGCCGGGATTAGCGAACCTTACCGAAGTAATCATTTATTTTTAATTTCCCAATCCCAACCTATTAATCCCATGAAGTAAAACTGGTAATACTTCATATCTAACACCACAGTGTTATCGGTAATTCAATTACCATTTCACGTTCAAATCTAATTAAAGATTTAACTGTCGCCTGGAGCAAAACTGGTAATACTCCATTCTCGATCATTTCAATCTAATTAAAGATTCATTAAAACTCCACTTAGTTTTAATCGTTAACTGGGTTAAAGAATCAGTGTCATTTAAAACACGGTTCACGATAAACCCAAAACCACATTCCATTAATTATCGGATTAAAGAACGAGTGTTATTTAAAAACACCATTCACGATAAACCCAAGAATCAATATCAATTCTATTCCAATTAAATATCATTTAATTGGTACACTTCATTAAATCTAAATAAAAAGATTTAATCTCTTCTCAACTGGGTTCAAGAATAGTGTTAGTGAAGACACCATTCATGACAAACCCAAATCATACTTGATATTCAATATAAGGCTCTGAATAGAAAATATATCGGCTTATATTCAATATCAAATTCTACGATTAACAAATGTCATATTGGAAATAACGATATAAATATATATCTTTCAAATTTCCATAACAACACCTGTATAATCACGAATTCCAACATCGAAATATTCCGAAGATAATTTCGATTCAATTCCACTCCAATGCAACCATTGGATATTATGGTTATTTTCAAAACCCTTTTTAAATTCAATTTATTTAAAAATAAATAGAATTATATTTCTAGTTCAAAACTAGTTCATTTCGATAAAAATCTATTTTTATCTTTTCAAATATGGAGTTTTTCATCCCAAATCTTCACAAATCATTTCTTATGATTTTACACAAATTATTACTATTTTTAATAATTTTATCAAGGCCCATACAGTCGATTTTCAACAATGGCCATCGAACTGCACTTATAGCGACCTTTTTCAAATTTGATTTGGACGTAACTCCAAATCCAACCGTTAGATTTCTAATTTCTAATATTCCTTAGAAAGCTCTTTTCGATACGAACCCAACGGTTCCGGTTTTAGGAGAATCCGACGGTCGGATCTACCGCAATGTCCGTTTGAAATAAATGGTCGAAATTCACGAACTGCCGCGGCGCGGCGCATTCTATTCAGGCCATTATATTATATATATAATATATACTTCGTCGATTTCTATTTAAAACGAATTATATAAATAGTTTTAAATTCGTTTCAAAATTCATTTCTATTCAATTCAAATTTCAATTCAATTTGAATTCATTTCAATTCACTTTCAATTCAATTTGAATTCGTTTTCAATTCAATTCATTTCGAAATCGTTTTCAATTCAATTCATTTCGAAATCGTTTTCAATTCAATTCATTTCGAAATCGCTTTCAATTCAATTCATTTCGAAATCGCTTTCAATTCAATTCATTTCGAAATCGTTTTCAATTCAATTCATTTCGAAATCGTTTTCAATTCAATTCATTTCGAAATCGTTTTCAATTCAATTCATTTCGAAATCGTTTTCAATTCAATTCATTTCGAAATCGTTTTCAATTCAATTCATTTCGAAATCGTTTTCAATTCAATTCATTTCGAAATCGTTTTCAATTCAATTCATTTCAAAATCGTTTTCAATCGATATAAATATCGTTCACGTCAAAAAGGCGTCAATCTAATCAACACGGCTTCATATATTCCTTTATTTTCAAATATTCTATTTCAAATATATTTTTTTCAAAACTGGAATGAGGCCCAATCAATTACCATATAAAATTAATTATATGGATTTTCATACAATACATGTATGTAATAGCATTGAAAATAATCAACCATCAACCAAAGTGCACTACACTGTATAAGCATCAAATATAGATATTCAACGCTTATAACAGCCTGTCAATCAATCGATCGACATATTTAATCAATCAGGATGAGTGAACTTCAAATTTCATCCCAACACCCGTGTGGGGTTTCAAACAATCAAACACAGATTTTATTTGTGCAATTGGGCGATGTGTAAAATTTATCGACCCAATCAATGTCCTTCAAATAGGTGTACATAAACAAACCGTCCGGTTCGTAAATGAATATTTATTTATTCACATTCACGTCAAAAATTATATTTTAACGATAAAACATTTTATTTCAACACATGAATTTCTATTCAATTCATTTATTCAATAAAATGGTATTTTTATTTTTCTAACTTATTTTAGAAAATTTCGGCGGCATAACGGCACGATACTAGAAACGGGACAAGGCCTGGCCTTATCCCCGGTCTAGTGAAGGCCCACGCCATTCACACATCAATCAATTTCATTATGCAAACCACAAAATTTGGAGTAAGCGTCTAACCTAGCCTTACTCCTTCGCCTTATAACGGCGCACGTCTAATCCTAACCAATTTATCGATTCGATTTTTCACACCACAAACCACATTCAAACCAATATCGCAATCAATCACCAAACAGCCAAACAAACAAGTCCATGGTCTATGGACGATTGTGTCGGGTGCTACTAAACACCTGTAACAACCCGTAAAAGGCGAGCCAGTTTGAAATTTTTATTTTGTCCATTTTAGCGAATTTTGATTATTTAAAATGAATTATTTTAAATAATAACGACGAGAAATTTATTTTGAATATAATCAAACGTATATATTATATACGTCGTCGTTAGAATATATAATATTTATATATAATTATAAAAAGGAATTGAAAATGGCGCGGTAGTTCGAAAATTCGATTTCTAATTTCAAATGAATATACAGAATTCAATATAAGTCAGAATTGAACGAAACAAGAAATATTTGAATCTGTATAACTATATCTTTGTAACGAAGTTAACAAACTGAGATTTCATCTTAGAAATGATAAGATATGTCCAGTTGAAAATTCTGAATAGTCGCTATGGAATTCAGGCCCTTAAAAATGGTCATTTTGCAAACGACCTCGGATTTCGACGAAACTAGTTTTGTTGGGTCCGTGATGTCGAGTTATTGCTAAGTTTCAAATTTCATAATTTTTCGAACCAGTATGTGAGCGTGGCAAAGGAAAACGTGTTTTGACCATTTCAGTTGATTTTAATCGACTGGAAATTGGCCATTTTTCTAACGATCTCAGAATTCGATGAAACTAGTTTTGTTAGGACCGTATCGTCAATACGAAGCTAGAAAATATTTTTCTGGAATTTTTCTAGTTAGTATGTGGCCCCGGTAATTTGAAATGTACGTTTAAAATTCAATATAGTGATTTAAATGAAAATTCAAAAGGAAACTGATTGTAACGATCAAATCAGCTTGCGATACATATCCCATTGTGTTCGGAATGGGGGTAAAACGCTATGGACGACAGGCGGTGGGCCTCGTTTCGAGGTCATATGTAAAAGTCAACTTTTTAATAATTAAAAAAAAAAAATATCTTCTCCCTTAACCAGGCCCCCCCCCTCCCGATCTCTTTTCATTTCAGATCGATGATAATAAAAAAAAAAAAAGGGAGATCGGAAAGGAAGCCACCGCTCCACAGTCGCCCCCCCCCCCCATCGCGGCACCTCCACAGGCGGCGCCCCCCCCCCCTCACCCTCTCCTCCCCTCTACGCTCGCGCCCTCCCTCTGAACGAAGACCAGAGCCTCCAGAGAAAAACCGTGACACCCGATTAGCCCCCCCCCCCCCGTTCGAGACGTTGAAACCCTAGCGCCGCCGCCTCGAGAAGCACCCCCGACGATCTGCGAAACCCCCCCCCCCCCCCCCCTCTGTAAGTCGTTTTGTTTTATTTTATTTTTGTTTTAATTCTGCAATGCTAGTTTTTTTTTGGTTAATACTGTAATGTTTTTTTTATAAAGATTTAAACTGTTTTTTTTTATAAAACCGAATTTAAAACTGAAAATGTTTAAAATAAAAACTGATTTTGATTTTTTTTTTTTTTAAAAGGTTTAAAAACAGTGATTTTGAAAAAGGTTTAAACACAGTTTTTTTTAAAAAGGTTTAAAAACAGTGATTTTGAAAAAGGTTTAAACACAGTTTTTAAAAAGGATAAAAAAAATGAATTGATTTTTAAAAGTATAAAACTGATTTGTAAATAAAGAATAGAAACTGATTTTTGTTTTAAATTATAAAAACTGATTTGTAAATAAAGAAATAAAACTGATTTGTAAATAAAGAAATAAAACTGATTTGTAAATAAAGAAATAAAACTAAATTTTTTTTTTTAAGAAATAAAACTGATTTTGTTTTTAAAAATGGTTTAAATATTAAATAGGAAAGGTTTAAACTTTAATGGAACAAGATCTGAACTTTAAATAGGAAAAGTCATATTTTTAAATATTGAAAGTCGAAAGTAAAAATCATATTTTTATATATAGAACATCGAAAGAAAAATATGATTTTTATATATTGAACATCGAAGTAAAAATTCGATTTTTATATATTGAATAGCGAAGTAAAAACTCGATTTTTACATATGTAGTGAAAGCGGACAACGAAGGTGACAAAAAGGCGAAACGACGAAGACTTCTGCAAATGAAGAGCCGTGGAGCTAGGATAGCTATATGTGAGAATTTCTCACCTTTCAATTTTATTTCTAGTTATATATATATATACTAGGATGCAGACGGTGCTTAGTAGCACCCGACACCCGTCCACAGACCATGGACTTGTTTGATTGGTTGTGTAGTTGGTTAGATTATTTGATTTGGATTTGATTGTTTTGGTGAAATTGAAATTGATATGATTGATGTGTGAATGGCGTGGGCCTTCACTAGACCGGGGATAAGGCTAGGCCTCGTCCCGTTTCTAGTATCGTGCCGTTATGCCGCCGAAATTTTCTAAAATGTGTTAGAAAAATAAAAATATCATTTTATTTAAAGAATGAACTGAATAGAAATTCATATGTTGGAATAAAATGTTTTATCGTTAAAAATATAATTTTTAACGTGAAGTGAATAAAATAGAATATTCATTTACAAACCAGACGGTTTGTTTATGTACACCTATTTGAATGACATTGATTGGGACGATAAATTTTACACATCGCCCAACTGCACGAATAAAATATTTGTTTGATTGTTTGAAACCCCACACGGGTGTTGGGATGAAATTTGCAGTTCACTCATCCTGATTGATTAAATGTGTCGATCGATTGATTGACAGGCTGTTATAAGTGTTGAATATCTATATTTGATGCTTTTACAGTGTAGTGCACTTTGGTTGATGGTTGATTATTTTCAATGTTATTATATACATGTGTTGTATGAAAATCCATATAATTAACTTTATATGGTAATTGATTGGGCCTCATTCCAATTTGAAAAATAAAGAATATTATAAAATAAAAGTTCATGTGTTGACAGTACTCATTCATTGAGATTGGTCATGTGTTGAACGAAATATTTTGATAATAACAACTATTTTGAAAAAGAAATATTTGAAATAGAATATTTGAAAATAGAAATTTATGAAGCCGTGTTGATTAGATTGACGCCATTTTGACGTAAACGATATTTATATCGATTTTATTCATTTTAAAATGAATATTGAAAAGTAATCTCGAAATCGAATATTTTGAAATGAATTGAATTGAAAACGATTTCGAAATGAATTGAATTGAAAACGATTTCGAAATGAATTGAATTGAAAACGATTTCGAAACGAATTGAATTGAAACGAATTCAAGTTGAATTGAAATTAAATTGAAATGAATTCAAATTGAATTGAAATTTGAATTGAATAGAAATGAATTTTGAAACGAATTTATAAAGAAGAATTCAATTTTGCTTTGAATTGAAATGGAAGTTGAGATAGGTTTTGAAACGATTTTAAAACTATTTATATAATTCGTTTTAAGTAGAAATCGACGAAATATATTATATATATATTATATATATAATATAATGGCCTGAATAGAACGCGCCGCGCCGCGGCAGTTCGTGAATTTCGACCATTTATTTCAAACGGACTTTGCGGGAGATCCGACCGTCGGATTCTCCTAAAACCGGAACCGTTGGGTTCGTATCGAAAAGAGCTTTCTAACGAATATTAGAAATTAGAAATCTAACGGTTGGATTTGGAATTATGTCCAAATCAAATTCGAAAAAGGTCGTTGTAAGTGCAGTTCGATGGCCATTGTTGGAAATCGACTGTACGGGCCTTAATAAAATTATTAAAAATAGTAATAATTTATGTAAAATCATAAGAAATGATTTGTGAAGATTTGGGATGAAAAACTCCATATTTGAAAAGATAAAAATAGATTTTTATCGAAGTGAACTAGTTTTGAACTAGAATTATAATTCTATTTATTTTTAAATAAATAAATTGAATTTGAAAAGGGTTTTGAAAATAACCAAAATTTCCAATGATTGCATTGGAGTGGATTTGAATCGAAATTGTCTTCGGAATATTTCGATGTTGGAATTCGTGATTATACATATGTTGTTATGGAAATTTGAAAGATATATATTTATATCGTTATTTCCAATACGACATTTGTTGGTCGTAGAATTTGATATTGAATATAAGCCGGGATATTTTTCTATTCAGAGCCTTGTATTGAATATCAAATGTGATTTGGGTTTGTCGTGAATGGTGTCTTCACTAACACTGTTCTTAAACCCAGTTGAGAAAAGATTAAATCTTTTTATTTAGATTTAATGAAGTGTACCAATTAAAAATGATATTTAATTGGAATTGAATTAGTATTGATTTTTGGGTTTATCGTGAACAGTGTTTTAAATAACACTTGTTCTTTAACCCGATAATTAATGGATTGATTTTTGGGTTTATCGTGAACAGTGTTTTAAATAACACTTGTTCTTTAACCTGATAATTAATGGAATGATTTTTGGGTTTATCGTGAACAGTGTTTTAAATAACACTTGTTCTTTAACCTGATAATTAATGGAATGATTTTTGGGTTTATCGTGGACAGTGTTTTTAAATAACACTCGTTCTTTAACCCGATGATTAATGAATGTGATTTTGGGTTTATCGTGAACCGTGTTTTTAAATGACACTGATTCTTTAACCCAGTCAAAGATTAAAACTAAGTGGAGTTTTAATGAATCTTTAATTAGATTGAAATGATCGAAAATGGAGTATCACCAGTTTTGCTCCAGGCGATAGTTAAATCTTTAATTAGATTTGAACGTGAAATGGTAATTGAATTTACCGATAACACTGTGGTGTTAGATATGAAGTATTCACAGTTTTACTTCATGGGATGAATAGGTTGGGATTGGGAAATTATAACAAATGATTACTTCGGTAAGGTTCGCTAATCCCGACTAGTTTGAATTGATATTCAAATATAGATTAAAGAATAAATTCAAGAATTTATCTTTGATAAAATTAATGGGAACCTTTCCCTATGAATGTGAAATTTAGAAACTAACTGTCGGTTAGCCAAGCAGAATGGTTTTCTGGATATTGATCTGATGTTGGTTTCGGCCTTCGGGGTTAATATTTGGGGAATTATTCTCTTGATTAATTTACGGTTAGTGACTAATGAATTGGAATGAGGCGTATGTTGTGTTTGTGTAACACTTTTATAAAATATACGCGAGTTATTCGGGAAGACCGGGTTTATCCCATTCTGAATAACTGATACGACGATAAGTCGAAGATGAAGACGATGGTCGAAGACCGGAAGTCTTCACGTCGTTTGGGTGATAACTGATGATCTTGATTGGGCTGTACACCCAAGAAGATGGAAACAGTTAGTGATCGTCCAGACGTACTTGGAGATCGATGGATGTGCGGGGTACTAGGTGCCTCCGGTTTCGTTCAGACCCAGGACGGACTTGTAAATGGACGGTGTGTCTGACATCGGAGTTCATTCTGTGTGACTGATATCGGTTGCATAGGATGGTTTGCCTGTGTGGCATGCTAAGATGCAAATGATCAAGGCTTCTGTTGAAAAGCAAAGTCTTGTGGTTGATGATCAAAGCACGGCCTTTGTGGCGTAGCTTTGTGTAACGTTTACCTCGCGTGTTTCACACCCGGTATGAACCAAAAACGGGAGACGGACCTCAGGGAGGGCCTGCGTTTCCTCCTAGCTAGAAGTGGCGTCAGTGGTTTTACACGCCCTGACGAGTTTGACTTATGTGGTTGTTGCTGTTGCGAGGCGCCTCGGTTATATCGGTTTCGGCCGATGCTTCTGGTCGGCTGACGGGCCAGACTTACACCCCATAGGGTGGGGAAACGTAGTGTTCAGGCATTTTAATCCACATCGGTGGACCGGCCCTGACGATCCAAGGGTCACTCGAGCTCTGATCCTGAGACTCGGGCTAGGCAGTCTCGAATCGGTTGAGGACTATCTTTTGCCTCGGTTCATAGACGGAAATCCAATTTCCAAATACGTGACTTTGCGGTTTCATTTGTAAACCTATATATGGCGACATAGTGGCATGGGACGCTCATGCCGCCTATGATTGATACTTATGATTTGAAGTTGCTTTATACACTATGCACTTATAATAGTATCAAACGATTTGTTTTAACCGTATCAAGCATTCTTTGGCTGTTATAAGGGAAAACCCTATCCTCGACTGCGTTGCATTGTGTGATGGGACCTGGGTCTTATAACAGCTTCATTTTTCTTTATTTAGCATTGCGCTGTTTGTTTTATGCATTGGTATTCCTGGGAGGAAACCCGTTCCGTGTTATACGGCGTGGTCCCTTGATTACCTAATGATTTAAAATAAAGATTAATAACTGTTTTAGTTCTCACACCAGTCACATGACTGACCTGGAGTTTATTGTTTTAACCTAAACTCTGGGTGCCCTTATTTTGACATGGGCAGCTAGTAGTTTGGTTTTGCAGATTTATATTCACAGGATCCTGGTTTACAGCTGGAACGATATCCGGAAAGCTTTGTATCCGTATATCTCATTCTAGTTGTGTATTGTATTATTTTCCGCTGCTATGTATTTAAATGTAATTTAAATCTCTGATATTTCTGTGTAATATTCGTTTATACTTTGTATATTCTTGTAATCTGATGCATTGTTGTAATAAGCAATGAAATGTTCTTTTATATGCGTTCTGTTGTGGTTTGTTCTCGAACTATCCGACGCTTTCCTTTACGGGGAAGTTGCGGGTCTTTACACGTGGTATCAGAGCTTTGGTTTACAAAGCTTAGAGAACAAGACACATTAGAACCTTACGAAAGAATTCATCAGATATTGGATTAGTAATATCCAACGGGAATGACTCGTTAGAGATGGGATCAGTAGTATCCTAGGACGAGTGTGAAGAGTATATTTTTTTTAAAATGAAAACCAATTTTGTTTTGAAAATATAAATCAACTATTCGTATTTGATTATTTATTTTGAAATTGAATTGGGCAATCCAGTATATAAAGATTTTGCATATATGTCTTGCAAACGTGTGTTCGAAGTTTTAATATATTGGGTAGATATAGAATCCCCCTAGTGCCCGGGAATAATTCTGGTGATGGGGCACTGTCGCCAGTATTTATATTCGAGTGTCGAAGGTGTGATATTTATATATTTCCATTAGACTGGTGTGAGAACCAAAATTAGATAGGGCCTATTGTTGTGATTTGACATCAAAAACCTGATTTTTGTATATGTATCAAAATTATGAATTTGAAACGTTAATCCACTAATTGATTAATGTTTGTGTTGTTTGTTTAGTTGTTTGCTAATTTTTAGCCATTTAGCCTAATAGCATCAAATATTGAATTATATTGAGAATTGGTCGCATTTGCTTGCATATACATATATATCATTGAACAGGTCATAGCAAGGAGGCTAGAGCCAGAGAATAAAATTTGTTTGCCCGACAAATAGGTACATGTTTACTACATAATTTCCTGTTTTGTTTGGGTGATGATGATTTTGTGAGCCTATTGGCTAGCCGCTTGGCCTTTTCTTTTTCTTTTTGAGATCTGAAGGACCGGGGAAGCTATTTGAAATTCCCCGATGCTCCCGGTGCAGGGGAGGTTATGGCGAAATTTTTCAAAAATTTAGGGTGTTAGCCAAATTTTTGAAAAATTTGAAAAGTTTTAGAAACTGAAAAGTTGAAAACTTAAGCCGTAATGAAAAACAATGAACGTTGAGCTGATTAATCAAACCACTTTCGACTTTGTTCCTTTTCGGGGACGAAAAGTTTTAAGTGGGGGAGATTGTAACAACCCGTAAAATGCGAGCCAGTTTGAAATTTTTATTTTGGCCATTTTAGCGAATTTTGATTATTTAAAATGAATTATTTTAAATAATAACGACGAGAAATTTATTTTGAATATAATCAAACGTATATATTATATACGTCGTCGTTAGAATATATAATATTTATATATAATTATAAAAAGGAATTGAAAATGGCGCGGTAGTTCGAAAATTCTATTTCTAATTTCAAATGAATATACAGAATTCAATATAAGTCAGAATTGAACGAAACAAGAAATATTTGAATCTGTATAACTATATCTTTGTAACGAAGTTAACAAACTGAGATTTCATCTTAGAAATGATAAGATATGTCCAGTTGAAAATTCTGAATAGTCGCTATGGAATTCAGGCCCTTAAAAATGGTCATTTTGCAAACGACCTCGGATTTCGACGAAACCAGCTTTGTTGGGTCCGTGATGTCGAGTTATTGCTAAGTTTCAAATTTCATAATTTTTCGAACCAGTATGTGAGCGTGGCAAAGGAAAACGTGTTTTGACCATTTCAGTTGATTTTAATCGACTGGAAATTGGCCATTTTTCTAACGATCTCAGAATTCGACGAAACTAGTTTTGTTAGGACCGTATCGTCAATACGAAGCTAGAAAATATTTTTCTGGAATTTTTCTAGTTAGTATGTGGCCCCGGTAATTTGAAATGTACGTTTAAAATTCAATATAGTGATTTAAATGAAAATTCAAAAGGAAATTGATTGTAACGATCAAATCAGCTTGCGATACATATCCCATTGTGTTCGGAATGGGGGTAAAACGCTATGGACGACAGGCGGTGGGCCTCGTTTCGAGGTCATATGTAAAAGTCAACTTTTTAATAATTAAAAAAAAAAAAATATCTTCTCCCTTAACCAGGCCCCCCCCTCCCGATCTCTTTTCATTTCAGATCGATGATAATAAAAAAAAAAAAAAAAAAGGGAGATCGGAAAGGAAGCCACCGCTCCACAGTCGCCCCCCCCCCATCGCGGCACCTCCACAGGCGGCGCCCCCCCCCCCCTCACCCTCTCCTCCCCTCTACGCTCGCGCCCTCCCTCTGAACGAAGACCAGAGCCTCCAGAGAAAAACCGTGACACCCGATTAGCCCCCCCCCCCCCCCCCCCGTTCGAGACGTTGAAACCCTAGCGCCGCCGCCTCGAGAAGCACCCCCGACGATCTGCGAAACCCCCCCCCTCTGTAAGTCGTTTTGTTTTATTTTATTTTTGTTTTAATTCTGCAATGCTAGTTTTTTTTGGTTAATACTGTAATGTTTTTTTTATAAAGATTTAAACTGTTTTTTTTTTATAAAACCGAATTTAAAACTGAAAATGTTTAAAATAAAAACTGATTTTGATTTTTTTTTTTTTTTAAAAGGTTTAAAAACAGTGATTTTGAAAAAGGTTTAAACACAGTTTTTTTAAAAAGGTTTAAAAACAGTGATTTTGAAAAAGGTTTAAACACAGTTTTTAAAAAGGATAAAAAAAATGAATTGATTTTTAAAAGTATAAAACTGATTTGTAAATAAAGAATAGAAACTGATTTTTGTTTTAAATTATAAAAACTGATTTGTAAATAAAGAAATAAAACTGATTTGTAAATAAAGAAATAAAACTGATTTGTAAATAAAGAAATAAAACTAAATTTTTTTTTTAAGAAATAAAACTGATTTTGTTTTTAAAAATGGTTTAAATATTAAATAGGAAAGGTTTAAACTTTAATGGAACAAGATCTGAACTTTAAATAGGAAAAGTCATATTTTTAAATATTGAAAGTCGAAAGTAAAAATCATATTTTTATATATAGAACATCGAAAGAAAAATATGATTTTTATATATTGAACATCGAAGTAAAAATTCGATTTTTATATATTGAATAGCGAAGTAAAAACTCGATTTTTACATATGTAGTGAAAGCGGACAACGAAGGTGACAAAAAGGCGAAACGACGAAGACTTCTGCAAATGAAGAGCCGTGGAGCTAGGATAGCTATATGTGAGAATTTCTCACCTTTCAATTTTATTTCTAGTTATATATATATATACTAGGATGCAGACGGTGCTTAGTAGCACCCGACACCCGTCCACAGACCATGGACTTGTTTGATTGGTTGTGTAGTTGGTTAGATTATTTGATTTGGATTTGATTGTTTTGGTGAAATTGAAATTGATATGATTGATGTGTGAATGGCGTGGGCCTTCACTAGACCGGGGATAAGGCTAGGCCTCGTCCCGTTTCTAGTATCGTGCCGTTATGCCGCCGAAATTTTCTAAAATGTGTTAGAAAAATAAAAATATCATTTTATTTAAAGAATGAACTGAATAGAAATTCATATGTTGGAATAAAATGTTTTATCGTTAAAAATATAATTTTTAACGTGAAGTGAATAAAATAGAATATTCATTTACAAACCAGACGGTTTGTTTATGTACACCTATTTGAATGACATTGATTGGGACGATAAATTTTACACATCGCCCAACTGCACGAATAAAATATTTGTTTGATTGTTTGAAACCCCACACGGGTGTTGGGATGAAATTTGCAGTTCACTCATCCTGATTGATTAAATGTGTCGATCGATTGATTGACAGGCTGTTATAAGCGTTGAATATCTATATTTGATGCTTTTACAGTGTAGTGCACTTTGGTTGATGGTTGATTATTTTCAATGTTATTATATACATGTGTTGTATGAAAATCCATATAATTAACTTTATATGGTAATTGATTGGGCCTCATTCCAATTTGAAAAATAAAGAATATTATAAAATAAAAGTTCATGTGTTGACAGTACTCATTCATTGAGATTGGTCATGTGTTGAACGAAATATTTTGATAATAACAACTATTTTGAAAAAGAAATATTTGAAATAGAATATTTGAAAATAGAAATTTATGAAGCCGTGTTGATTAGATTGACGCCATTTTGACGTAAACGATATTTATATCGATTTTATTCATTTTAAAATGAATATTGAAAAGTAATCTCGAAATCGAATATTTTGAAATGAATTGAATTGAAAACGATTTCGAAATGAATTGAATTGAAAACGATTTCGAAATGAATTGAATTGAAAACGATTTCGAAACGAATTGAATTGAAACGAATTCAAGTTGAATTGAAATTAAATTGAAATGAATTCAAATTGAATTGAAATTTGAATTGAATAGAAATGAATTTTGAAACGAATTTATAAAGAAGAATTCAATTTTGCTTTGAATTGAAATGGAAGTTGAGATAGGTTTTGAAACGATTTTAAAACTATTTATATAATTCGTTTTAAATAGAAATCGACGAAATATATTATATATATATTATATATATAATATAATGGCCTGAATAGAACGCGCCGCGCCGCGGCAGTTCGTGAATTTCGACCATTTATTTCAAACGGACTTTGCGGGAGATCCGACCGTCGGATTCTCCTAAAACCGGAACCGTTGGGTTCGTATCGAAAAGAGCTTTCTAACGAATATTAGAAATTAGAAATCTAACGGTTGGATTTGGAATTATGTCCAAATCAAATTCGAAAAAGGTCGCTGTAAGTGCAGTTCGATGGCCATCGTTGGAAATCGACTGTACGGGCCTTAATAAAATTATTAAAAATAGTAATAATTTATGTAAAATCATAAGAAATGATTTGTGAAGATTTGGGATGAAAAACTCCATATTTGAAAAGAATAAAATAGATTTTTATCGAAGTGAACTAGTTTTGAACTAGAATTATAATTCTATTTATTTTTAAATAAATAAATTGAATTTGAAAAGGGTTTTGAAAATAACCAAAATTTCCAATGATTGCATTGGAGTGGATTTGAATCGAAATTGTCTTCGGAATATTTCGATGTTGGAATTCGTGATTATACATATGTTGTTATGGAAATTTGAAAGATATATATTTATATCGTTATTTCCAATACGACATTTGTTGGTCGTAGAATTTGATATTGAATATAAGCCGGGATATTTTTCTATTCAGAGCCTTGTATTGAATATCAAATGTGATTTGGGTTTGTCGTGAATGGTGTCTTCACTAACACTGTTCTTAAACCCAGTTGAGAAAAGATTAAATCTTTTTATTTAGATTTAATGAAGTGTACCAATTAAAAATGGTATTTAATTGGAATTGAATTAGTATTGATTTTTGGGTTTATCGTGAACAGTGTTTTAAATAACACTTGTTCTTTAACCCGATAATTAATGGATTGATTTTTGGGTTTATCGTGAACAGTGTTTTAAATAACACTTGTTCTTTAACCTGATAATTAATGGAATGATTTTTGGGTTTATCGTGAACAGTGTTTTAAATAACACTTGTTCTTTAACCTGATAATTAATGGAATGATTTTTGGGTTTATCGTGGACAGTGTTTTTAAATAACACTCGTTCTTTAACCCGATGATTAATGAATGTGATTTTGGGTTTATCGTGAACCGTGTTTTTAAATGACACTGATTCTTTAACCCAGTCAAAGATTAAAACTAAGTGGAGTTTTAATGAATCTTTAATTAGATTGAAATGATCGAAAATGGAGTATCACCAGTTTTGCTCCAGGCGATAGTTAAATCTTTAATTAGATTTGAACGTGAAATGGTAATTGAATTTACCGATAACACTGTGGTGTTAGATATGAAGTATTCACAGTTTTACTTCATGGGATGAATAGGTTGGGATTGGGAAATTATAACAAATGATTACTTCGGTAAGGTTCGCTAATCCCGACTAGTTTGAATTGATATTCAAATATAGATTAAAGAATAAATTCAAGAATTTATCTTTGATAAAATTAATGGGAACCTTTCCCTATGAATGTGAAATTTAGAAACTAACTGTCGGTTAGCCAAGCAGAATGGTTTTCTGGATATTGATCTGATGTTGGTTTCGGCCTTCGGGGTTAATATTTGGGGAATTATTCTCTTGATTAATTTACGGTTAGTGACTAATGAATTGGAATGAGGCGTATGTTGTGTTTGTGTAACACTTTTATAAAATATACGCGAGTTATTCGGGAAGACCGGGTTTATCCCATTCTGAATAACTGATACGACGATAAATCGAAGATGAAGACGATGGTCGAAGACCGGAAGTCTTCACGTCGTTTGGGTGATAACTGATGATCTTGATTGGGCTGTACACCCAAGAAGATGGAAACAGTTAGTGATCGTCCAGACGTACTTGGAGATCGATGGATGTGCGGGGTACTAGGTGCCTCCGGTTTCGTTCAGACCCAGGACGGACTTGTAAATGGACGGTGTGTCTGACATCGGAGTTCATTCTGTGTGACTGATATCGGTTGCATAGGATGGTTTGCCTGTGTGGCATGCTAAGATGCAAATGATCAAGGCTTCTGTTGAAAAGCAAAGTCTTGTGGTTGATGATCAAAGCACGGCCTTTGTGGCGTAGCTTTGTGTAACGTTTACCTCGCGTGTTTCACACCCGGTATGAACCAAAAACGGGAGACGGACCTCAGGGAGGGCCTGCGTTTCCTCCTAGCTAGAAGTGGCGTCAGTGGTTTTACACGCCCTGACGAGTTTGACTTATGTGGTTGTTGCTGTTGCGAGGCGCCTCGGTTATATCGGTTTCGGCCGATGCTTCTGGTCGGCTGACGGGCCAGACTTACACCCCATAGGGTGGGGAAACGTAGTGTTCAGGCATTTTAATCCACATCGGTGGACCGGCCCTGACGATCCAAGGGTCACTCGAGCTCTGATCCTGAGACTCGGGCTAGGCAGTCTCGAATCGGTTGAGGACTATCTTTTGCCTCGGTTCATAGACGGAAATCCAATTTCCAAATACGTGACTTTGCAGTTTCATTTGTAAACCTATATATGGCAACATAGTGGCATGGGACGCTCATGCCGCCTATGATTGATACTTATGATTTGAAGTTGCTTTATACACTATGCACTTATAATAGTATCAAACGATTTGTTTTAACCGTATCAAGCATTCTTTGGCTGTTATAAGGGAAAACCCTATCCTCGACTGCGTTGCATTGTGTGATGGGACCTGGGTCTTATAACAGCTTCATTTTTCTTTATTTAGCATTGCGCTGTTTGTTTTATGCATTGGTATTCCTGGGAGGAAACCCGTTCCGTGTTATACGGCGTGGTCCCTTGATTTACCTAATGATTTAAAATAAAGATTAATAACTGTTTTAGTTCTCACACCAGTCACATGACTGACCTGGAGTTTATTGTTTTAACCTAAACTCTGGGTGCCCTTATTTTGACACGGGCAGCTAGTAGTTTGGTTTTGCAGATTTATATTCACAGGATCCTGGTTTACAGCTGGAACGATATCCGGAAAGCTTTGTATCCGCATATCTCATTCTAGTTGTGTATTGTATTATTTTCCGCTGCTATGTATTTAAATGTAATTTAAATCTCTGATATTTCTGTGTAATATTCGTTTATACTTTGTATATTCTTGTAATCTGATGCATTGTTGTAATAAGCAATGAAATGTTCTTTTATATGCGTTCTGTTGTGGTTTGTTCTCGAACTATCCGACGCTTTCCTTTACGGGGAAGTTGCGGGTCTTTACAACACCGTCTGCATCCTAGTATATATATATAACTAGAAAATAAATTGAAGGGTGAGAAATTCTCACATATAGCCATCCTAGCTCCACGGCTCTTCATTGGTAGAAATCTTCATCGCTATCACATCTTCGTTGCCCGCTTTCACTACCTATGTAAAAATCGAATTTTTACTTCACTATTCAATATATAAAAATCGAATTTTTACTTCGCTATTCAATATATAAAAATCGAATTTTTACTTCGCTATTCAATATATAAAAATCGAATTTTTACTCGACTTTCAATATATAAAAATATGATTTTTATCTCGACTTTCAATATATAAAAATATGATTTTTATCTCGACTTTCAATATATAAAAATATGATTTTTATCTCGACTTTCAATATATAAAAATATGATTTTTATCTCGACTTTCAATATATAAAAATATGATTTTTATCTCGACTTTCAATATATAAAAATATGATTTTTTTACTTTTCTACAAATCCGATCTTTTTAAAGTTTAAACCTTTTGCTTTTAACTTAAAATTAAAATCAGTTTTAATCCTTTATAAAAAAAAAACAGTTTTGAAATCATAAAAAAAACAGTTTTGAAATCATAAAAAAACAGTTTTGAAATCATAAAAAAAAAAACAGTTTTGATCCTAATTAAAATTCAGTTTTTATTTCTTTTTTTTTTTTAAATCAGGCTTTATACTTTTAAAATTCAGTTTTTATTTCTAAAAAAAAAATCAGTTTTATAACTTAAAAAAAATCAGTTTGAAAATCTTTCTGTTTATATAAAATACGAATAAAATAATAATAAAAAACTTACGGCGAGGGGAGGGGGTTTTCCGCAGATCGACGGAGGCAGGAGGAGTTTGGCTTCCAAGTGGCGGCTCGGGTCTTCGATCGGTGGTGGCAGCTTCGAGCCTCGAACTGGGAAGGCGCGCTTATCGAAGGAGAGAAAGGAGAGCTGGGGGAGGGGGGGGAGAAAGGAGGGTTGGACGGCGGCTCTGGGCGGAGGCTGGAGGACAGCTGCGAGGTGGCGGCGGCTCCGATCCCCTTCGTCGTCGTCTCTCTTTTTTTTTTATTATTCTTGCTGATTCGATTCTGAAAATCGAAGAAAAGGGGGGGGCCAAAGGTTATAGGGAGAAGTTTAAAGGTTTTAATATTATTTAATTAATTTTTTATTTATATTATTTAATTTCTAAGTGTTGACTTTTACATACGAACTCGAAACGAGGCCCACCGCCTGTCGCCCATAGCGTTTTACCCCCATTCCGAACACAATGGGAAATGTATCGTCAGCTGATTCGGCTGTTACAATCAGTTTCCGTTAAATTTACATTTAAATCACTATATTGAATTTTAAACGTACATTTCAAATTACCGGGGTCACATCCTAACTCTATAAATTGCAGAAAAATATTTTCTAGCTTCGTATTGACGATACGGTCCTAACAAAACTAGTTTCGTCGAATTCTGACACCGTTAGAAAAATGGCCAATTTCCAGTCGATTAAAATCAACTGAAATGGTCAAAACACGTTTTCCTTTGCCACGCTCACATATTGATTCGAAAAATTATGAAATTTGGAATCTAGCAATAACTTGACATCACAGACCCAACAAAAGTGGTTTCGTTGAAATCCGAGGTCGTTTGCAAAATGTCCATTTTTAAGGGCCTGAATTCCATAGCGACTATTCAGAATTTTCAACTGGACATATCTTTTGATTCCCGCTATGAAATCTCGATTTTTCGGATTCGATAGAAAGATATTATCAATTAGATCCTATCATTTTTGGTTTCACTAAAATCCGGATTGTTTTGCACCCGGTACATTCAATTGAAGTTTGAAATCGAATTATCGAACTACCGCGCCACTTTCAATTCCTTTTATAATTATATATAAATATTTATATTCTAACGACGACGTATATAAAATATACGTTCGAATTCTATTCAAAATAAATTTCTCGTCGATATTATTTAAAATAATTCATTTTAAATATTCAAAATTCCTTAAAATTGCCAAAATAAAAATTTCAAACTGGCTCGCATTTTACGGGTTGTTACAATCTCCCCCACTTAAAACTTTTCGTCCCCGAAAAGGAACAAAGTCGAAAGCGGTTTGATTAATCAACTCTACGATCGATCAGGCTTCCGTTCTCCAACTTTTCAGTTTCTGAGAATTTTCAAAATTTCAAAAATTTGGCTAACTCCCTAAATTTTCGAAAAATTTCGCCATAACCTCCCCTGCACCGGGAGCATCGGGGAATTTCAAATAGTTTCCCCGGTCCTTCAGATCTCAAAAAGAAAAAGAAAAAGCCAAGCGGCTAGCCAATAGGCTCACAAAATCATCATCACCCAAACAAAACAGTAAATCATGTAGTAAACATGTACCTATTTGTCGGGCAAACAAATTTTATTCTCTGGCTCTAGCCTCCTTGCTATGACATGTTCAATGATATACATGTATATGCAAGAAAATGCGACCAATTTTCAATATAGTTCAATATTTGATTCAATTATGCCAAATGGTTCAAAATTATCAAACAATTAAACAAACAACACAAACATCAATCAATTAATGAATTAGAGTTTCAAATTGATAATTTTGATACATATACAAAAATCATGTTTTGATGCCAAATCACAACAATAAGCCCTATCTAATTTTGGTTCTCACACCAGTCAATAGGAAATATATAGAAATCTCACCTTCGAAACACGAAAATAAATTCTAATGATGACGCGTCAATCATTAGAATCATGTCCGAGCGACTAGAGTGTGATTCTATATCTATCCAATATATCAAAACTTCGAATACACGCTAGCTAGGCGCATACGCAAAATCTTTATATTTTGGATTGTCCTAATCAATATAAAATAAATAATCAAATACGAATAATTGATTTAAATTTTCAAAACAAAATTTGTTTTTCACTTTCAAAAATACTCTTCACACTCGTTCTAGGATACCACTGATCCCATCTCTAACGAGTCATTCCCACTGGATATTACTAATCCAATATCTGATGAATTCTTTCGTATGGTTCTAATGTGTCTTGTTCTCTAAGCTATGTAAACCAAAGCTCTGATACCACGTGTAAAAACCCGTAACTTCCCCGTAAAGGAAAGTGTCGGATAGTTCGAGAACAAGCCACAACAGAACACATATAGAAGAACATTTCACCGTATATTACAACAATGCATCAGATTACAAGAATATACAGAGTATAAACAAATAAATATTACACAGAAATATCAGAGCTTTAAATTACATTTAAATACATCGCAGCGGAAAATAATACAATACACAACTAGAAGGAGATATACGGATACAAAGCTTTCCGGATATCGTTCCAGCTGTAAACCAGGACCCTGTGAATATAAATCTGCAAAACCAAAACTACTAGCTGCCCGTGCGGAAAATAGGGGCACCCAGAGTTTAGGTTAAAACAATAAACTCCAGGTCAGTCATGTGACTGGTGTGAGAACTAAAACAGTTATTATTCTTTATTTTAAATCATTAGGTAAAACAAGGGACCACGCCGTATGACACGGAACGGGTTTCCTCCCAAGAATACCAGTGCATAAAACAAACAGCGCAATGCTAAATAAAGGAAATGAAGCTGTTATAAGACCCAGGTCCTATCACACAATGCAACGCAAGCCGGGGGATAGGGTTTTCCCTTATAACAGCCAAAGAATGCTTGATACGTTTAAAACAAATCATTTGATACTATTATAAGTGCATAGTGTATAAAACAACTTCAAATCATAAGTATCAATCATAGGCGACATGAGCGTCCCATGCCACTATGTCGCCATATATAGGTTTACAAATAAAACCGCAAAGTTACGTATTTGGAAATTGGAATTCCGTCTATGAACCGAGGCAAAAGATAGTCCTCAACCGATTCGAGACGCTCTAGCCCGTGTCTCAGGCAAGCGCGCAGGCAAGCCTTGGATCCTCAGGGCCGGTCCACCGATGTGGATTATTATGCCTGAACACTACGTCTCCCCACCCTATGGGGTGTAAGTCTGGTCCGTCAGCCGACCAGAATGCATTCGGCCGAAACCGATATAACCGAGGCGCCTCGCAACTGCAACAACCACATAAGTCAAACTCGTCAGGGCGTGTAAAACCACTGACGCCACTTCTAGCTAGAAAGAAACGCATGCCCTCCCTGACGTCCTCTCCCGTTTTTGGTTCATACCGGGTGTGAAGCTCGCGAATCAAACGTTACACAAAGCTATGCCACAAAGGCCGTGCTTTGATCATCAACCTCAAGACTTTGCTTTTCAACAAAAGCCTCGATCAATTGCCACTTAGGCATGCCACACAGGCAATTCACTCCATGCGTTTGATATCCATCAATATATAACCCCTGAGCTCGTACGTCTCAGAGAAGGGCGTTAAGCAAGAGAATAAATTCTCCGCCGCCAAACAGATATATATTTAATAGAGATCAATCACACGGACTAAAATCCAATGTCAGACACACAGTCCATTTACAAGTCCGTTCTGGGTCTGAACGAAACCGGAGGCACCTAGTACCCCGCATATCCATCGATCTCCAAGTACGTCTGGACGATCACTAACTGTTTCCATCTTCTTGGGTGTACAGCCCAATCAAGATCATCAGTAATTACCCAAACGACGTGAAGACTTCCGGTCTTCGACCATCGTCTTCATCTTCGACTTATCGTCGTATCAGTTATTCAGAATGGGATAAACCCGGACTTTCCGAATAACTCGCGTATATTTTAAATAAGTGTTACACAAACACAACATACGCCTCATTCCAATTCATTAGTCACTAACCGTAAATTAATCAAGAGAATAATTTCCCAGATATTAACCCCGAAGGCCGAAACCAACATCAGATCAATATCCAGAAAACCATTCTGCTTGGCCAACCGACAGTTAGTTTCTAAATTTCACATTCATAGGGAAATGTTCCCATTAATTTTATCCAAGATAAATTCTTTGAATTTATTCTTTATTCTATTTTTGAATCTCAATTCAAACTAGCCGGGATTAGCGAACCTTACCGAAGTAATCATTTATTTTTAATTTCCCAATCCCAACCTATTAATCCCATGAAGTAAAACTGGTAATACTTCATATCTAACACCACAGTGTTATCGGTAATTCAATTACCATTTCACGTTCAAATCTAATTAAAGATTTAACTATCGCCTGGAGCAAAACTGGTAATACTCCATTCTCGATCATTTCAATCTAATTAAAGATTCATTAAAACTCCACTTAGTTTTAATCGTTAACTGGGTTAAAGAATCAGTGTCATTTAAAACACGGTTCACGATAAACCCAAAACCACATTCCATTAATTATCGGATTAAAGAACGAGTGTTATTTAAAAACACCATTCACGATAAACCCAAGAATCAATATCAATTCTATTCCAATTAAATATCATTTAATTGGTACACTTCATTAAATCTAAATAAAAAGATTTAATCTCTTCTCAACTGGGTTCAAGAATAGTGTTAGTGAAGACACCATTCACGACAAACCCAAATCATACTTGATATTCAATATAAGGCTCTGAATAGAAAATACATCGGCTTATATTCAATATCAAATTCTACGATTAACAAATGTCATATTGGAAATAACGATATAAATATATATCTTTCAAATTTCCATAACAACACCTGTATAATCACGAATTCCAACATCGAAATATTCCGAAGATAATTTCGATTCAATTCCACTCCAATGCAACCATTGGATATTCTGGTTATTTTCAAAACCCTTTTTAAATTCAATTTATTTAAAAATAAATAGAATTATATTTCTAGTTCAAAACTAGTTCATTTCGATAAAAATCTATTTTTATCTTTTCAAATATGGAGTTTTTCATCCCAAATCTTCACAAATCATTTCTTATGATTTACACAAATTATTACTATTTTTAATAATTTTATCAAGGCCCATACAGTCGATTTTCAACAATGGCCATCGAACTGCACTTATAGCGACCTTTTTCAAATTTGATTTGGACGTAACTCCAAATCCAACCGTTAGATTTCTAATTTCTAATATTCCTTAGAAAGCTCTTTTCGATACAAACCCAATGGTTCCAGTTTTAGGAGAATCCGACGGTCGGATCTCCCGCAATGTCCGTTTGAAATAAATGGTCGAAATTCACAAACTGCCGCGGCGCGGCGCGTTCTATTCAGGCCATTATATTATATATATATAATATATATAATATATACTTCGTCGATTTCTATTTAAAACGAATTATATAAATAGTTTTAAATTCGTTTCAAAATTCATTTCTATTCAATTCAAATTTCAATTCAATTTGAATTCATTTCAATTCACTTTCAATTCAATTTGAATTCGTTTTCAATTCAATTCATTTCGAAATCATTTTCAATTCAATTCATTTCGAAATCGTTTTCAATTCAATTCATTTCGAAATCGCTTTCAATTCAATTCATTTCGAAATCGCTTTCAATTCAATTCATTTCGAAATCGCTTTCAATTCAATTCATTTCGAAATCGTTTTCAATTCAATTCATTTCGAAATCGTTTTCAATTCAATTCATTTCGAAATCGTTTTCAATTCAATTCATTTCGAAATCGTTTTCAATTCAATTCATTTCGAAATCGTTTTCAATTCAATTCATTTCGAAATCGTTTTCAATTCAATTCATTTCGAAATCGTTTTCAATCGATATAAATATCGTTCACGTCAAAATGGCGTCAATCTAATCAACACGGCTTCATATATTCCTTTATTTTCAAATATTCTATTTCAAATATTTTTTTTTCAAAACTGGAATGAGGCCCAATCAATTACCATATAAAATTAATTATATGGATTTTCATACAATACATGTATGTAATAGCATTGAAAATAATCAACCATCAACCAAAGTGCACTACACTGTATAAGCATCAAATATAGATATTCAACGCTTATAACAGCCTGTCAATCAATCGATCGACATATTTAATCAATCAGGATGAGTGAACTTCAAATTTCATCCCAACACCCGTGTGGGGTTTCAAACAATCAAACACAGATTTTATTTGTGCAATTGGGCGATGTGTAAAATTTATCGACCCAATCAATGTCCTTCAAATAGGTGTACATAAACAAACCGTCCGGTTCGTAAATGAATATTTATTTATTCACATTCACGTCAAAAATTATATTTTAACGATAAAACATTTTATTTCAACACATGAATTTCTATTCAATTCATTTATTCAATAAAATGGTATTTTTATTTTTCTAACTTATTTTAGAAAATTTCGGCGGCATAACGGCACGATACTAGAAACGGGACAAGGCCTAGCCTTATCCCCGGTCTAGTGAAGGCCCACGCCATTCACACATCAATCAAATCAATTTCATTATGCAAACCACAAAATTTGGAGTAAGCGTCTAACCTAGCCTTACTCCTTCGCCTTATAACGGCGCACGTCTAATCCTAACCAATTTATCGATTCGATTTTTCACACCACAAACCACATTCAAACCAATATCGCAATCAATCACCAAACAGCCAAACAAACAAGTCCATGGTCTGTGGACGATTGTGTCGGGTGCTACTAAACACCGTCTGCATCCTAGTATATATATATAACTAGAAAATAAATTGAAGGGTGAGAAATTCTCACATATAGCTATCCTAGCTCCACGGCTCTTCATTGGTAGAAATCTTCATCGCTATCGCATCTTCGTTGCCCGCTTTCACTACCTATGTAAAAATCGAATTTTTACTTCACTATTCAATATATAAAAATCGAATTTTTACTTCGCTAGTCAATATATAAAAATCGAATTTTTACTTCGCTATTCAATATATAAAAATCGAATTTTTACTCGACTTTCAATATATAAAAATATGATTTTTATCTCGACTTTCAATATATAAAAATATGATTTTTATCTCGACTTTCAATATATAAAAATATGATTTTTATCTCGACTTTCAATATATAAAAATATGATTTTTATCTCGACTTTCAATATATAAAAATATGATTTTTATCTCGACTTTCAATATATAAAAATATGATTTTTTTACTTTTCTACAAATCCGATCTTTTTAAAGTTTAAACCTTTTGCTTTTAACTTAAAATTAAAATCAGTTTTAATCCTTTATAAAAAAAAACAGTTTTGAAATCATTAAAAAAAACAGTTTTGAAATCATAAAAAAACAGTTTTGAAATCATAAAAAAAAAACAGTTTTGATCCTAATTAAAATTCAGTTTTTATTTCTTTTTTTTTTTTAAAAAATCAGGCTTTATACTTTTAAAATTCAGTTTTTATTTCTAAAAAAAAAATCAGTTTTATAACTTAAAAAAAATCAGTTTGAAAATCTTTCTGTTTATATAAAATACGAATAAAATAATAAAAAAAACTTACGGCGAGGGGAGGGGGTTTTCCGCAGATCGACGGAGGCAGGAGGAGTTTGGCTTCCAAGTGGCGGCTCGGGTCTTCGATCGGTGGTGGCAGCTTCGAGCCTCGAACTGGGAAGGCGCGCTTATCGAAGGAGAGAAAGGAGAGCTGAGGGGGGGGGAGAAAGGAGGGTTGGACGGCGGCTCTGGGCGGAGGCTGGAGGACAGCTGCGAGGTGGCGGCGGCTCCGATCCCCTTCGTCGTCGTCTCTCTTTTTTTTTTTATTCTTGCTGATTCGATTCTGAAAATCGAAGAAAAGGGGGGGGGCCAAAGGTTATAGGGAGAAGTTTAAAGGTTTTAATATTATTTAATTAATTTTTTATTTATATTATTTAATTTCTAAGTGTTGACTTTTACATACGAACTCGAAACGAGGCCCACCGCCTGTCGCCCATAGCGTTTTACCCCCATTCCGAACACAATGGGAAATGTATCGTCAGCTGATTCGGCTGTTACAATCAGTTTCCGTTAAATTTACATTTAAATCACTATATTGAATTTTAAACGTACATTTCAAATTATCGGGGTCACATCCTAACTCTATAAATTGCAGAAAAATATTTTCTAGCTTCGTATTGACGATACGGTCCTAACAAAACTAGTTTCGTCGAATTCTGACACCGTTAGAAAAATGGCCAATTTCCAGTCGATTAAAATCAACTGAAATGGTCAAAACACGTTTTCCTTTGCCACGCTCACATATTGATTCGAAAAATTATGAAATTTGGAATCTAGCAATAACTTGACATCACGGACCCAACAAAAGTGGTCTCGTTGAAATCCGAGGTCGTTTGCAAAATGTCCATTTTTAAGGGCCTGAATTCCATAGCGACTATTCAGAATTTTCAACTGGACATATCTTTTGATTCCCGCTATGAAATCTCGATTTTTCGGATTCGATAGAAAGATATTATCAATTAGATCCTACCATTTTTGGTTTCACTAAAATCCGGATTGTTTTGCACCCGGTACATTCAATTGAAGTTTGAAATTGAATTATCGAACTACCGCGCAACTTTCAATTCCTTTTATAATTATATATAAATATTTATATTCTAACGACGACGTATATAAAATATACGTTCGAATTCTATTCAAAATAAATTTCTCGTCGATATTATTTAAAATAATTCATTTTAAATATTCAAAATTCCTTAAAATTGCCAAAATAAAAATTTCAAACTGGCTCGCATTTTACGGGTTGTTACACAAACAGTAACCTTTAGCTCTGATACCACGTGTGACACCCCACGTCCATTAATGTCACTCACTAAGGGAATTCATTAACTTTCATTGAGCATTATAAGAGTATAGAACAGAACATCACAAGACAGATATATAAAATGGTACTTAAAATTCAAAATTTATTTGTTGAAGCGGAAAAGCAAAACATGTCTGGTTACAATATCAAAACCATATACTAAAGCCAAGTACACAAATATCCATCTTGAACAAAATTATTATCATAGTACATAAAAGAAAAACCATAATCCCACTCCAAATAACCATACTGAAAAAGAGATAAAGCTGACCAATACTTTCAACACCTCTAAGCACTTCATGAAGAAAGAAATCTGAGTCAAGCATCACTAATCCCACCCTAAGGACCTTGGGGGGGAGAAAGAAAAGAGGCGAAACAAAAAAGGTCATACATAAAGTCTAGCGAGTCCAGTGACTTTAACAATATAATCAGTAAAGTAACAGGATAAGAACATAAACTGGACATAAGAGATGACTGTAACATAAGCAGATATGACAAGGTAGACAAGATAAGCAAGATAGAACATCGACTGCACTCCTAACCACTATAAGGTATGCTCTGCACCGTACCAACATACTAGTTACATACTAAAAGATGATCCCTCTTAAACAAATATAATGATGGTAGTTTCATGTACTTCTAGTTACTATCATAGGTGCCAACTTGCTACTATCCCCACTAGTTGTACCCACTACCCTTCCCATTCGATCGTCTCCCTAACCTCGAAGATACCTGTGTTGGTCCCACAATAGGGTGTATCACTCCCTAAGGTGGCAATCCCGATACTACTGAAATGCATGGCTTATACCTGCACGATGCAACAGCGTCTTACCTACCAGCCCGGACCCACGCACGCACATGATTCCATTGGACATGCACTGCCAACGCTAACTCTTTATTGACCTCTTACAATCAACCCCAGTAAGTGTGTCCCTGTCCTCGACTTAGTTCGAGCTCATATAGATACTAAAATGGGTTACTGGTTGAAAAGGATCCACACACTCGACACAACTTCCCTCCTAAGCTTGGTCCCTACTAGGAATTACCACTTAACCCCTTTTTATCCCCATGTCTTATCACATATCTCATCTTGGTTAAGTGCTTTTATTATGTTTCATATGCTACCCATGTTACCCACTTAACCCTTTATTATTCTTATGTCTTACCACATGTCTTATCCTGGTTAAGTGTTCATTAATTCATTATAACCGCAATCTTGCAAGACGTCCCACATTAGATTACCGTTTGCGGTTGCTAGATCTGGGTGGCTCCGGGCAGACTTATACCGCAATCCAAATCTAACCTCGTGTCGTTGCATTATTGCACATCTAATTTTTGCCTTTGACCTCTCACATTATATTATCGTTTGCGGTTGCTGGATATGTCGGGCGGTTCCGGGCAAACTTATACCACAATCTGAATCTAACCTCGTGTCTTAGGTGTTCATTATCACTTTCTTGATTCAAGTCCCAATTTCAAATCTTGGATTATAATATATTCCAATTACCCATAATTTCCAATCTAAATTATGTATATAATTTTATTCCAAGTTATGCCTATAATCTCATGTGCATAAGTTATACCAAATTATGCCCAAACCAATTTCCCTAGCTGTCAACAATTTATACCAAATCTCATTTTATTACATGTTTCCCAAACTTTTCCAAATCAACCCAACGTTATTCGTACGTAAATCTCAACGTGATATGCTTAGGCTCGAAGTTAGCCTAATCTCAAAAGCAAAAAGGAAAAGAAGAAGGGAAGAGAATCAAAACATCAAAATTGGCATAAACATATAAATAGGCATGTGAAATGAATAACGACAAAATAGATCAGATAGGCATATGATAATAGCAATTGGGTATGAATCTGAAGGATAACAAATTACAAAACTTGATATGATTCATATTATTTACAGGCATATACATTAGATCCAATTTACAAACTTATCACAATTACTTTTTAATTTTACTATATGTGAAAGTAACATAAACTCACCGTGATTGGATCTAAAAGAAGAGAATTAGGTTTTGTTGTAGCAGATCTTGATCTTAGAATACCCCTATTCTGATTTGTCTTGGTGGAGAAGAAAGTTTAATTTAGATTAGAGCAGCATGGAGGTGCCATGGATTAGGGTTGAATGAGATTAGGGGTTAGGTTTAGGTGTTTATTTATAGATGTATTAGGTGGATTAGGACCTTTAGATTAGATTAGAAACCATCAGAACCACTCAGATTAGAAAGACACATCATCAGGGAACTGTCCAGAATTCTCCAGATCTCGGCTCGACATGGGCGCACTTCCCAGGTGCGCCAGTGCATTTTTGTTCTGGCGCACTTCACAAGTGCGCCAGTTATTCTAGCCTGTTTCCTGATTGTTCTGCCAATCTTCTATCATCCATAACTCCTTCATACGGTATCTGTTTTACGCAAACTCAGACTCTATCTCAAGCAGAATTCCGAGACGAACGCAATGGCGTAACCTGTTTCACTTAATTCTTCTTATAAAAATTAAGTATTCTTAATTTGTCAGTTTTAATATTTCAAAATTACACGGTTTTACATGACCCGAAACATGACTCGTAACCCACACGAAAAAAACCGACCCGGCCCGACCCATTTATAAATGGTTTAATTTTGGATCAACCCGCTCGGACCCGTTTAATAAACGGGTTGACCGACCCGACCCGTGAACCCGTTTCTGACCTGTCATGACTCGTTTAATATAAAACATATTTTTATTACTCTATAATCTACAAAACATAGTCCCAGCCCAGTCCACTACCCATTTGCCGCTTTACCCTAATTTACCAATTACCAAGCCGCCACTCATTTAGTCATTCTAATTTCTACGGTTCCACCTCTTCACTGATTCACTCCTTCACGTTTTCATGTTTATATCCCCACATTAACAACTTTTTACATTTTTATTCTCATCTTAGCTTGCAACAAGTGAATGACGACAACACCCTTCTTTCATGTTTTCATTTTTTTATACAAATATTTTTCTTAACGGGTTACACGAATCAAACCCGAAACCCGCACGATTATAAATGGGTCAACCCGAAATCGACCCGTTTAATAAACGGGTTGAGCTGACACGACCCGAACTCAACCCGAACACGACTTGACCCGACCCAACCCGACCCAGTGACAGCCCTACATACATATACATAGGGCTGAAAATTTCAATTTTATCTTTCTCATGCCTTCCTTTCTTATGCACATTATAGTTAGCTTAATTGGTTATAAGGCCAACTTCCTAATTTTTTAATAACACACATCCATTTACCTCATCCACAAAATTATTTTTATTCAATCATCCAATTTAATTATTGAATAATTTCTTTGAAAATTAGAGATAAAAACCTTTAATGGTCAGTCTCGAGTAACAAGAATTTTCAAGTAGAGTCTTGTTTATCCTTTCGCAACCTTGTTAAAATGTTGTTCCTATTTCTATGCAATCTGCAATAATCAAAGGACTCCACTGAGACACAATTACCGCTATTATCAGATCTTAGAATCTTCCATTTTCTTCGTGGTTTGATTTTCAACAAGAGCCAGCCAAACTTAAATTTCTCAAACACTGTAGGCTTGATTTTTAGTACGTAAACCCAGATGTTGCATGAGTTGTCAACAATGAATGATATAGAACATAGAACTCCTCGTTGTAAAATGTTATGTGATCATAATAAGTAAAAATGTTATAAAATGTAAAAGTAACAAGGTTGAATATACTAATATGCTAATGGACTTTATTGCAACTTGTTAGACCAAAAAATGGCACTAACACCCAAATGCAGTGTGATGTCCTCACGATCACAAATCACAGATCTCGGAATGTAGAAAATAGTAAATAATAGGGAACACACGAGGTTTTTATAGTGGTTCGGCTCAAACCAAGCCTACGTCCACTTTATAGTTTCTCAAATCCTAAGAAATTACAAGTACAATGCCGCCTTATAATCTATAAGATCAATTTATACACAACATCCTTGTATTATAATAAGAAGAGAGAAGAGATTTATACACGAAATCCTTGTGTTAATTTGAGTTGAATTAGCTTTGATATGCACCCAAAGTCCTTGCATTGATAATGATGTAAACCGAGTATGAGAGTGGCCAAAAGATCCCTTCAAAATGCCATGTAGTTGTGTATTTATAGAGGTGGAGAGGCTTCGGATTGGATACCATGTGTCATGCCCAGAGGAGATCTCGAAAAGTAGTGGAAAATGATCTCAAAATCGTGCTACACAAAGTGGAATTCAAACCATGCAAGTAGGAGTAGAAATAGCCTAGAGAATAGGGCTTTATTGATGTGCAGCTGCAGGTCCAAGCGAGTCAGGTCCCATACGATCCGACCCGCTCCATACAATCTGACCCGTCCGACCCGTAGGGTCGTGCCTTCCTAGTCCGTGAATTTTCACAATTTTGACAATCCATCCAAGTGTTTGTCGATCAATGCCAATTTATACTCAAGTCCTGTATTATTCCAGCAATAGAATTCAAGTTGAGATGGTCTTGTAAAAAGACAGAATAACATTTGCCCCTCAGAATGCATCTTTCTAGATGAAGGAAGATGTGTTCTGGATAATCCGTGAATTCCACAATCCCAGAAGTCTAGAATGCCACAATCACGTTGGATTGTATTAAGGCCAGAAAACCGATGATCGCTCGGGATCGTACTATGGCAAGAAATCTGTAACGACCCGTATTCTACACATCATAGGATTGTAGAATATTTATTTCTTTCCCATGTGAAGTCGTATGGTCATGTAACTTTGGAAAACATCCATTAGAGTCATTTCCCATGTTCATGATTTTTGTCGATTTTTAAATGACCATTTTGCCCCTAGTTGGTACTGTTTTGGCCATAACTTTTGATTGGAAAGGAATTTTGACCTGAAACCACTTCCATTGGATTCGTTTGATGGTTTACCTTTCCGTAGAGTGGTCATAATAGCCAAATGGACTTACCGTTTGGGAGATATGGCTGAAATAAGGTTTGGAGGGTGAAAAACTGCTTAACCGGGCCAAATCGGGTGACTAGTGAGTAGGCCCATAACCCATTTCGGGATTAGGGTTATGGGGAGGCTGAAATGAGATAGAGGATCATTCCATTTCAGTTTTCTAGCCTCCACTTATCACCAAGGAACCCTAAAAATGGCCTCTAACCTCTAAATCACCTCCAAATCATCTTTTAATCAAGGATTAAGCTTAACAACATCTAATCAATGGAGATCTACACCAAATCAACATTGGAGCTGCTGTTTAGCATTGAGATTCACATCAAATCAGAGAATTATTTCAGATCTTAGTTTATTTGTGGCTAAGGTGAGTGATTTGCATAGTTTTACACTAATTATGGCTAGTTAAGGGTAATTAGTGCTAATTAGCGAATTTAAGCATGATAAAATTCGGGGAAAATATTCATAAATTCCTAAATGATGTTTTAGACCTCTGATATGAATTTGGGTTAATTAAGTTTTACTAGTCCTATCATTAGTTTCACTTAAACATGCTTAAGGGGAAATATGGGGTTTTGGGTATGTTTGATCCATTTTAACCTATCATGTTGATGTTTTGATGTTTGTAGTTGATTATGCATGTTGCTATGACTGTATGAAATGCTTTGTGATTGATTTCAATAGTTAGAATGGTCGAAAACGTCGTCGAATGGCGTAAACACTTGCTGGAACAGTTTCAGAAAACAGTGCAGGGTTCGGATCAGATCGGATATGGGGCTCGGATCGGATATGTTGAACTGAGCAAGGAATTCGATCGAATCGGAACCCAACACTTGGGGAAAATGGCAAAAAGGAAGGCCACGCTAGCTGAACTGGGATCGGATCGGATTAGGGAGTAAGGATCGGAGCGGATAGAGGAGGATGGATCGGATCGAAGCACGTAAAGGATGAGGAGGTGGATCGGAGCGGAAGCATGAGCTGGAGGGGGAGTGACACCCGACCCGAACCGAGGAGAAACGCCCGACCCGAACCGATGGAGTGGCACCCGACCCGACCCGCACTAGAAGGAGACCCGACCCGAACAGATGGAGGATACCCGACCCGAACCGATGGCTTGAGAAGGAACCCGATCCGACCCAGTATTGACCAATAACCCGAGATGCAAAGGTAGTCCAATATGGGAAGTTAGAGGTCAGGATCCAGTTGGGAACCGATGAGTTCACTTCATGGTTGGACTTTGCTGCGGGACGTGTGCTAAGGAGTTGTCGACGTTCATGACTTCGATTCACCGCTAAGAATGAATGATGGGCTACTTATCAGTGCAGTAGGGTCATTATGACCTGAGGGGTAAAGTGATGGTAGCAAGACTACGTTATCAGTGCAGTAGGGTCATTATGACCTGAGGGGCAAGGTGATGCGTAGTAAGACTATGAGCCAGCGTAGATGGGGTGAATAACTCCATGGGGAAAGTGGACATAGTAAGGATTGGTAAGGCTATGAGCCAGTGCAGTGGGGTTCTTGTGACTCCATGGGGCAAAGTGGACATAGCAAAGGATTAGTGGCTACGTTATCAGTGCAGTGAAGCCATTTATGACTTCATGGGGCAGAGTGATCGTAGCAAGGTATGTTGGGTGATCGAAGTGGTGAATATCGTATGCTTTACGCACTGAGTGAGAGATGTGAGGATGGATGCTATGTTTAATTGTTTGCCATCATTATGACATGCACACCTCCCCCACCTCCGTATCTTTACACCGTTTGATGGTACCTTAGAGTGTTGTACAGTATGTAGTGCTAACTCTTTGGTTGCAGGTCCAGGTCCAGGTATGTTTTAGTCTACCTGTTATTGTTCACTTTAGATGCTTATCGCTCATACCAGGCTTTATGTCTGACCCAGAGTTTTATGTCTCCTCTTATTACTCTAGGTGCTCACACGAGCAGACTAGAGACAGGTTAGCTGGTGATGCGCGAGTAGCTGATTCGGAGGTGGGCAGGAGGCTTCCACGTATGATATATATATACACATTCTCCCTGTGTCGTTGGTGGTCGCTACTTGGGCATTAGTAGTGTACCTCATTTATCTTGCTTTTGCTTGAGACAGTTTGAAAAGTTGTAATAAGCTGTATTTTGGATTTCCGCTGCTATGATGTTTAGTTCTGATTTTCAGCTTATGCACTGTCTCTCCTGTTTTATATCAAGTATGTTATTATTATATTTTATTCTATGCGCTGTGAGACATTCTACAGGTTCTTTGTATGTTCATTTCCTTCTTCCCTTTCCTTCTGACGACCCATTCCGTGCTAACTGGACATGTGTACAGCGCACTTTTGGAGTAAATGTCGGTTGGTGCGGGGCGGGCCGTCACATTTGGTATCAGAGCTCTAGGTTGTGTAGTTAACCTAGGGAAAGACACTAGGGAGAGTTAGTACGTATATGAGAGCGCGTATTTGTGATTACTTTGGTTTTCAAAAGCTTTGTATATATATACTATTAGTAGTATAAGAATGAAGTCGCACTGCACTAGCACCACTATGGGGTCGTTAATCGTTTCCCTTTTTCAGATTGACGATGAGCCGAGACACGAGGGGTGCTGGTAGAGGAACCAACCCAGGGAATGTCGCTGACATGAGGGCAATGTTTACTAACCTCATGAGAGACATGCTTAGAGAAGTGCAAGGGGCAGTTCCCAATCCCGGAGTTGGTGTTGGCCCAGTAGTGCAGGCGCCTAGGGTCGATTTTGCCAAGTTGTGCAAGGATTACACTAATTTTGGTAGAAAGCCGTTCCACGGAACGGAGTCGACCACAGATGTTCAGGACTGGATGGATAGCTATGACCATATCTTCGATGACTTGGGTCTTGAGGATGCGATGAAGAGAAGGCTAGCGTCTCGTCAGCTGCAAGGGCGAGCGATGAATTGGTGGAATGCCATAAGAACGGCTACTCCAGAAGACCAGGTTACTTGGGATCAGTTCAAGGCTCGCTTTAGCGAGAAGTTTATTCCAGCTGCCCAGAAGTCAGTATTGTTCAAGAGGTTCTTGGAACTCAAGCAGGGTGGCAGGGCAGTTTCTGATTATATTGCTGAGTTCGACACTTTGTCGAAGTATGGACTGTCTCTCATTGATACTCCTGAAAAGAAGAATGAGAAGTTCATTACTGGTTTGGATGGATACTTGGGGGAAAGGCTTATCAACCACATCGATGAGACTTTTGAATCAATTGTGGGGAAAGCTTTGAGATCAGAGAGCCTTTACCCTAAGTCAAAGACTGAGGCTGCATCTGCGGAAGGGCCAAAGCCGCAAGCAGGCGGTGGAGGCAAGAATAGCTCTCAGAATAAGAGGAAGCAGGACCAATCTAAGGGTGGCCAGAAAAAGAGTAAGAAGGATGTTGAGTGCTTCAGCTGTGGAAAGAAGGGCCATTATGCTAAAGAATGTCGGGCCAAGCCAGCGGAAAGGAAGTGCTACAACTGTGGTCAAATGGGACATCAGAAGGATAAGTGTCTGCAACCTCTTAAAGAGAAGCAGATTGTGAAAGCGTATGCTATTGATGCTGTTCCTTCTTCGTCGAATGCCCCAACTGCGGCGGAGAAAGGAAAGAACGTTGTTATTCAAGGTTTGCTTTCTATTTATGATGTACCAGTTCGAGTTTTGTTTGATACTGGGGCTTCCCGTTCCTTCATATCTAGTGACCTGGTAGATAGGTTGGGACTGGAACCCGAGATAGTTGATAGACCATTGGTTGTGACGAACCCGATTGGTGGTTCGACTAGCCTTAGTATGATTTGCAGGAATTTGGTCTTATCGAGTTATGGATGTATGTTTGTATGTGATTGCTTTGTTTTGGGCTTTACTGGGTATGGCATTATATTGGGTGTCGATTGGCTCCAAAGATACGGGGTGGTGGTAGACTGTGAGGGCTTTTTGGTGAAAGTGAGGGCGGATGATGGGTGGAGGGTAGTGTTTGGTAGTCTACCTAGTGATGGGGTTATGGCTAGTTTTGTAAATTCCCTCGACATCCCGCAAGATAAGTTGTCAGATGTGCTTGTGGTTGGCCAGTATCCGGACGTCTTCGAGGAGGTGACCGGGCTTCCACCACACCGAGAGATTGAGTTCCATATTGATTTAGTGAAAGATGCCAGACCTATAGTGATGCCACTTCGTCGTATGGCACCAAGGGAGCAGCGAGAGCTCGGGGTGCAAGTCAACAATCTTTTGAAGAAGGGATTTATTAGAAGGAGTGTCTCCGAGTGGGGAGCACCAGTTGTGTTTTCCACTAAGGCAGATGGTTCCTTTCGTTTGTGTGTGGACTATCGCGAGTTGAATAAGGTAACAAGGAAGAATAAGTATTCTCTACCACGGATAGATGATTTGTTTGATCAACTGGAAGGAGCTAGAGTGTTCTCCCAGTTGGACCTCGCGACAGGATTTCATCAGCTACGAGTAGCGGATGAGAGTGTTCCGAAAATGGTATTTAGGACGCCGTCTGGATTTTATGAGTGGTTGGTCAGGCCATTTGGGTTGACCAATGCACCAGCCTATTTTGTGGATCTTATGAATCGAGTATTCAGAGATCAGTTGAATAAGTTTGTTCTTGTGTTCGTGGATGATATCCTTGTTTATTCAAGGACAGAGGAGGAACACAAGGGGCACTTGAGGATAGTGATTGGAGGTTTTGAGGAAACACCAATTGAAAGCGAAATTCTCTAAGTGTCATTTTTGGAGAAGGGAAGTGAGATTCTTGGGTCATGTTGTTTCCGAGAGTGGTATTGCCGTGGACCCTACGAAGGTGGCTACGGTACAGGATTCGCCTACACCCAAGAATGTAACAGACGTAAGAAGTTTCTTGGGATTAGCTGGATATTATCGTAAGTTTATCCAGGACTTCTCCAAGATAGCAGCACCGTTGACTTAGTTGACTAAGAAGAATCAGTCCTTCGTCTGGGACGAAGTGTGTGAGGATGCCTTCAAGAGTCTAAAGGAGAGGTTGATGCGTGCGCCAGTGTTAGTCATTCCTAAAGGGAGTGAAGAGATGACGGTATACACGGATGCTTGTGGTACCGGGCTGGGTGCAGTATTGATGCAAGGAGGTAGAGTTGTAGCTTATGCTAGTTGACAGTTAAAGCCGCATGAGAAGAAGTATCCTACCCATGATTTGGAATTGGCAGCGATTGTGTTCGCATTGAAGATGTGGAGACACTATCTCTTGGGAGAAAGATTTGAGTTGTTTACCGATCATAAATCGTTAAAGTATCTCTTCTCCCAGAAAGATCTGAATCTCCGTCAGCAAAGATGGTTAGAGTTCTTGGCTTCGTATGATTTTGATATCGCATATACACCTGGGAAAGGTAATGCGGTAGCCGATGCCTTGAGTAGGAGACATGCCAGTTTAGGGGCAATGTTTCTTGAGTGGAAGCAACTGGAGTATATCGCGGGATTTGATTTCAGACCAAAGTGCGAATTGGATCCAGTCATGCTAGCTAGTTTGACGATCAGACCCACTTTGATAGAGCGGATTGGTTCTAGTCAGAGGGACGATCCTAATCTATTAGAAATCATCTCCAAGTTAGAGATGGACATCGACGGTAAGGAGATGAATGCGTATGGGCTTGATCGAGATGGATGGCTTCAGAAGAATGGAAGACTAGTTGTGCCCAACGTGAATGGTTTGAGAGATGAAGTGCTTAGAGAATGTCATCACTCAAAACTGACTGTACACCCCGGTGGTAATAAGATGTATCGAGACATGAGACAGACTTACTACTGGGAAGGAATGAAAAGAGACGTTGGGAAGTTTATATCCAAATGCATGAATTGCCAGCTAGTTAAAGCCGAGCAAAAGAAGCCTAGTGGTTTGTTGCAACCATTAGAAATTCCCGAATGGAAATGGGAGCAAGTCTCGATGGATTTCATCGATGGTTTTCCAAGGACTAGATCGGGATATGATAGCATTTGGGTAATTGTGGATCGATTGACTAAAAGTGCAAGATTTATACCAGTCAAATCGACCAGAACGGCAGCCAAGTTGGCAGAATTGTATATGAAGTGGGTAGTGAGATTTCATGGAGTACCCAAAAGCATTGTGAGTGACCGAGACCCGTTGTTCACTAGTGGGTTTTGGAAGAGCTTACAAGAGACTCTAGGGTCAGGATTACATCTCAGTACCGCATATCATCCTCAGACCGACGGTTAGACAGATAGGGTGAATCGTATATTGGAAGATCTCTTGAGAGCTTGTATATTGGATTTTGGTGGATCATGGGATGACCATTTGCATCTAGTAGAGTTTGCATATAATAATAGCTACCAATCCAGTATCGGTATGGCTCCATATGAAGCTTTGTACGGAAGACCGTGCAACTCACCATCATGTTGGATAGAGACTGGCGAGAAGTTTGTGCTTGGACCAGATGTGGTGAGAGAAACTTCGGATAAGATTAAGATCATTCAGCAACGAATGAAAGCTGCCCAAGATAGGCAGAAGAGCTATGCTGATAAGAGGAGAAGAGACTTGAAATTCTCCGTTGGTGACTTGGTGTTTGTCAAGATCTCTCCGTTGAAGAGCGTGATACGATTTGGCAGGAGAGGCAAGTTGGCACCAAAATTTGTTGGCCCATTCCCTGTTCTTGAATTAGTCGGGAATTTGGCATATAGAGTTGGCTTACCAGAGAAAATGGCGGGAGTTCACAATGTATTTCATGTTTCCCAACTAAGGAAGTTCGTTCACGACTCAGATATGACTATTTCACCTGATCAGTTAGAGGACTTCGAAGTAGAACCCGATGCGGTTGGGAACCGCAAGCCGATTCGTATTGTGGGGCACGATACGAAGCAACTTCGAAGGAAGGCGGTGAAGCTATTCAAGGTTCAGTGGGGCGAGGACGAGGATGATTGTACTTGGGAGACAGAGGAGAGCATTAGGAAGGCATATCCAGAACTCTTTGCCTGGTAAGATTTACTTTGCGATTTAGTTATTCTGCATGCTAGGATAGACTTATTTTACTTGTTTTGCATGTTTGATGGTTGTTTTATGGTTGATAGGCATGTGGGACCTTTGTGTATGTTTGGATTAGGGAATTTCGGGGGCGAAATTTCTTAAGGGGGGGAGAGTGTAACGACCCGTATTTTACACATCATAGAATTGTAGAATATTTATTTCTTTCCCATGTGAAGTCGTATGGTCATGTAACTTTGGGAAACATCCATTAGAGTCATTTCTCATGTTCATGATTTTTGTCGATTTTTAAATGACCATTTTGCCCCTAGTTGGTACTGTTTTGGCCATAACTTTTGATTGGAAAGGAATTTTGACCTGAAACCACTTCCATTGGATTCGTTTGATGGTTTACCTTTCCGTAGAGTGGTCATAATAGCCAAACGGACTAACCGTTTGGGAGATATGGCTGAAATAAGGTTTGGAGGGTGAAAAACTGCTTAACCGGGCCAAATCGGGTGACTAGTGAGTAGGCCCATAACCCATTTCGGGATTAGGGTTATGGGGAGGCTGAAATGAGATAGAGGATCATTCCATTTTAGTTTTCTAGCCTCCACTTATCACCAAGGAACCCTAAAAATGGCCTCTAACCTCTAAATCACCTCCAAATCATCTTTTAGTCAAGGATTAAGCTTAGAAACATCTAATCAAGGGAGATCTACACCAAATCAACATTGGAGCTGCTGTTTAGCATTGAGATTCGCATCAAATCAGAAAATTATTTCAGATCTTAGTTTATTTGTGGCTAAGGTGAGTGATTTGCATAGTTTTACACTAATTATGGCTAGTTAAGGGTAATTAGTGCTAATTAGCGAATTTAAGCATGATAAAATTCGGGGAAAATGTTCATAAATTCCTAAATGATGTTTTAGACTTCTGATATGAATTTGGGTTAATTTGGTTAAGTTTTGTTAATCCTATCATTAGTTTCACTTAAACATGCTTAAGGGAAAATATGGGGTTTTGGGTATGTTTGATCCATTTTAACCTATCATGTTGATGTTTTGATGTTTGTGGTTGATTATGCATGTTGTTATGACTGTATGAAATGCTTTGTGATTGATTTCAATAGTTAGAATGGTCGAAAACATCGTCGAATGGCGTAAACACTTGCTGGAACAGTTTCAGAAAACAGTGCAGGGTTCGGATCGGATCGGATATGGGGCTCGGATCGGATATGTTGAACTAAGCAAGGAATTCGATCGGATCGGAACCCAACACTTGGGGAAAATGGCAAAAAGGAAGGCCACGCTAGCTGAACTGGGATCGGATCGGATTAGGGAGTAGGGATCGGAGCGGATAGAGGAGGATGGATCGGATCGAAGCACGTAAAGGATGAGGAGGTGGATCGGAGCGGAAGCATGAGCTGGAGGGGGAGTGACACCCGACCCGAACCGAGGAGAAACGCCCGACCCGAACCGATGGAGTGGCACCCGACCCGAACCGCACTAGAAGGAGACCCGACCCGAACAGATGGAGGATACCCGACCCGAACCGATGGCTTGAGAAGGAACCCGACCCAGTATTGACCAATAACCCGAGATGCAAAGGTAGTCCAATATGGGAAGTTAGAGCTTAGGATCCAGTTGGGAACCGATGAGTTCACTTCATGGTTGGACTTTGCTGCGGGACGTGTGCTAAGGAGTTGTCGACGTTCATGACTTCGATTCACCACTAAGAATGAATGATGGGCTACTTATCAGTGCAGTAGGGTCATTATGACCTGAGGGGCAAGGTGATGGTAGCAAGACTACGTTATCAGTGCAGTAGGGTCATTATGACCTGAGGGGCAAGGTGATGCGTAGTAAGACTATGAGCCAGCGCAGATGGGGTGAATAACTCCATGGGGTAAGTGGACATAGTAAGGATTGGTAAGGCTATGAGCCAGTGCAGTGGGGTTCTTGTGACTCCATGGGGCAAAGTGGACATAGCAAAGGATTAGTGGCTACGTTATCAGTGCAGTGAAGCCATTTATGACTTCATGGGGCAGAGTGATCGTAGCAAGGTATGTTGGGTGATCGAAGTGGTGAATATCGTATGCTTTACGCACTGGGTGAGAGATGTGAGGATGAATGCTATGTTTAATTGTTTGCCATCATTATGACATGCACACCTCCCCCACCTCCGTATCTTTACACCGTTTGATGGTACCTTAGAGTGTTGTACAGTATGTAGTGCTAACTCTTTGGTTGCAGGTTCAGGTATGTTTTAGTCTACCTGTTATTGTTCACTTTAGATGCTTATCGCTCATACCAGGCTTTATGTCTGACCCAGAGTTTTATGTCTCCTCTTATTACTCTGGATGCTCACACGAGCAGACTAGAGACAGGTTAGCTGGTGATGCGCGAGTAGCTGATTCGGAGGCGGGCAGGAGGCTTCCACGTATGATATATATATACACATTCTCCCTGTGTCGTTGGTGGTTGCTACTTGGGCATTAGTATTGTACCTCATTTATCTTGCTTTTGCTTGAGACAGTTTGAAAAGTTGTAATAAGCTGTATTTTGGATTTCCGCTGCTATGATGTTTAGTTCTGATTTTCAGCTTATGCACTGTCTCTCCTGTTTTATGTCAAGTATGTTATTATTATATTTTATTCTATGCGCTGTGAGACATTCTACAGGTTCTTTGTATGTTCATTTCCTTCTTCCCTTTCCTTCTGATGACCCGTTCCGTGCTAACTGGACATGTGTACAGCGCACTTTTGGAGTAAATGTCGGTTGGTGCGGGGCGGGCCGTCACAAAATCCAAGAAAATCAGGGTCACATCGGGCCCTCATGTTGCGAGTATAATCCATATCTGCAACAAAAAGGGGAAAATGAATATGTCAAATCATGACAGTCCTGCTTAACCTTTTCGAGCATAAACCATACTCAAGGGACGTTCGAATCATCCTGCCAAGACCCGGCGAGGGACCTAACCTTCCAGGCATAAGCCATAAAAGGAAGTTCAAACTGGTCATAAGCCATACTCAAGTTTTATTGAGTTGCCAGATCCTGACGAGACCATTTGTCGTTCCTAAGTGTAATCCATACTTGGGAATCCAAAATTACAATCCACACTCATACTGAGATAGAGCTATACTTGCCACAACCTGACAAAATAGTCCGTCCCTAGGCATAATCCATACTTAGGGATCCGAGATAAGTATAAGCCATACTCAAGTTGAGATTGAAAACCCTGCCACAACCTGACAAGATACTTAAATTTGCCAAACATAATCCATGCTCAGAAAGTCCTAATTGGTTTGTCAAAATAAAAAATCAAAGCAAATCCTAATTGGTTTGTCATCGAGTCTAGAGCACGCTTTAGGGCTAAGTCCTAACCCCGCACGTGTGTACTCCGATTTAGCCAATCGAAAAACTTAAAGAAGGCAAAAATATATTTTAGATCCTAAGAAATGCCGAAAATGCAGAGTGATCCAATCCAGATCGCTGATAATGATACCACGAGAGCTTGATCCAGGGTCATTCCCTGAGCAGGTGGTGGTAGCGGGGTGCAGATGCTGCTGGTTGTTTCACATACTCGAACAACTCTCCTTGTCTGACCCATTCCTCGATCAGATCTCGCAAGTGCCTACAGTCATTTGTATCATGACCGTTAATATCATCAAATATGCAATGCTTTCCAGAGTCGCGTTCTCTCGACTTTGGCTCCCTCCTGGGAGGCTTTGGGTAGGATATAACACCACTCGTGTCCACGTAAATGTCAATCAATGGGGCATTGAGTCCAGTGTACTTTTCATATTTGGGCCCTCTCCGAGGTTGAGTGTTGCGGTCATTCTTGACGGAAGCTTTTCCCTTACCTTTTCCAGAATCAGACGGTTCTCCGCCTTTAACCATGTTGACATGGAGAATGCCCTTCTCAGAAGTTGCATCTTCTTCCTGCAGAAATTTATCTGCTTCAAGGTAGAATTCGCCGAGATCTCGTGGAGTGTCCCGGTGCAAAGATTTTTTGAACTCCGAATTGTCCAGAACACCTGATAATATCGCCATCAATACCATAGATGGTTCAGCTCGATCAATTGATGCTTCTGCAACGTTGAATCTTTCCAGAAATGAACGTAGAGTTTCTCCAGACCTCTGCTTGATTGAAGTGAACGACATGACATTCTTGGGTCGAGCGATGTGGACCTGAAATTGTTCAATGAAACCGATGACAACCAATTTCCAACTTTATATCAACTCTGGTTCCAGCTGCCGAATCCACATAGCAGCTATTTCAGTTAGAAAGAGAGGAAAACATTTAGCCATGACATTTTCTGACGCTGATAGAACTTCCATATGTCTTTTGTATCGCATCTGGTGCATGGTAGGATCCGTCCTGCCATTGTATGGTTCCAGAATTGGAAGCTTAAAATCCGGAGGGTTGCAGGAATTCCTGATTTCCAATGTGAGTGAACTGTGATCGACGTCATCCACATCATTCTGAGAAGTGCGGGTTCTCGAAAGGCATTCAATTAGATGGGCGAGTCGATTGACATCAAAAATTCGCTGCAAATTACAAAGATTAGAGCCAGTGCCCCCGGCATCAAGTCCAAGAAAGTGTGGGGATCTCTGCTGAGTTTCGATGTTCAGGTCAAAGTTACCCCCGGGTCGCGGGTCGAATGGCTCGACCCGACCCGATCCTCGTGCCCCTATCCGAAGCACTTCATGTCGTTGCTCAATGAATCCTAGTGCTTTTGAATTCATGCGGATCGAAACTGATGTAGGTCGTGCTCGACTTCCAGTATTGCCAACGTTTTTGTCCGAAATGTTGAGAGTTAGATAGGAATGGCAATGGGGAGGGTTGAGGCGGGTTTCTCGTGCCCTAAACTCGACCCAAACTTCTTAAACCCCGTCCCAGACCCGCACCGTAGACCCGGTGTGGGTCTGAATTTCACCCCGTACCCGAAACCCGTACGGGTCAGGGTAGACCCGACTCGCCCCGCGACCCGTTGATATTGTGTTCTTATGTACACAAAATACTTATATTTTTATCACTAAATGATAAATTATATGCATATTATAAAGTGTTCACAATGATAAGAGAATATAATAAAATGAGTTGTAAGATAATAGTTCAAAATGTATGCATTTGTTATTGTATGATTATCATTGATGCAACTTAATACTATGAAAAAATTGTAGTTTGTCAATTGAAAGAATATAATATTCAAGTTATACCCATGTATATCTAAGAAGTTTACAAGTAATAATTATAGATATAAAGTGTTTGAATGATGTTTCAATCATGCGGGTCGGGTTGGGGCGGGTTAGCCATGCCCCAGACCCGACCCTAGACCCGGACATCCAAAAGTGGGTCGTGGGTCTATCCGCTCCGAAGACCCTATGGGGCGGGTCTAAATGGGTAAAAACAGGGGAGCGTCAAGCAGGTTTGGACCTAGACCCACCCCATTGTCATCCCTAGAGTTATAGCTTCGTGTTGCTGAAGGGGATTGCCACCTATTTCTTCTACAATGCGGATCGGGTCCAACCCAACCCGATCGGGTGCTCCTGATGGGCTGAAGCCAATGCATTGTTGCCTGTAGCGGGTCGGATCGGGTCCGACCCGACCTAGTCGGGGTCGCCTACTCGAGCTAAAATTGGTGCAGTTCTGATCAGTGCAGCATCATTTCCAGTGAGTTGCATGTTGTTCGGCCTTCCATCCATCCGAGCAAAGAACCCGTCCATTATTTCCTATTGTTTCCGGAGGAGATCATCTTGCCTTGCCATCTGGCTTCTCAATTCAGCTAGAACTCCATCCATCTCGTCTCGAGTCAAGTAGGCTGATGGATCTCCACGACAGGAAGCCTCCTGGCTTGTATTGTTCCTTGTGCCATCAGTGCCAACACCCTCAGCACGAGAAAAGGTTCTTTCTTCCTTTTGACCATTGATCCAATAGCCAAGCAATCCGCTTCCTTTCAAGCTAGAAGAAGAAGTTGTAGCGTGTGCCCCCTACCTGATATGCCAAAATGTTAGACCAAAAAATGGCACTAACACCCAAATGCAGTGTGAAGTCCTCACAATCACAAATTATCTCAGAATGCAAAAAACGATAAATAACAGGGAGCACACGAGGTTTTTATAGTGGTTCAGCTCAAACCAAGCATACGTCCACTTTATAGTTTCTTAAATCCTAAGAAATTACAAGTACAATGCCATCTTACAATCCGTAGGATCCATCTATACACAACATCCTTGTATTACAATAACAAGAGAGAAGAGATTTATACATGAAATTCTAGTGTTAATTTAAGTTGAATTGGCCTTGATATGCATGCAAAGTCTTTGCGTTGATAATGATGGAAGCCGAGTATGGGAGTGACCAAAAGATCCTTTCAAAATGCCATGTAGTGGTGTATTTATAGAGGTGGAGAGGTTCCAGATCGGATGCCACGTGTCACGCCCGAAGCCAATCTCGAAAAGTAGTGGAAAATGATCTCAAAATCGTGCTACATCAAGTGAAATCGATCCATGCAAGTAGGAGTAGAAATAGCCTAGAGAATAGGGCTTCATTGATGTGCAGCTACAGGTCCAAGTGGGTCGGGTCCATCAGACCCGACCCGCTCCAAACGATCCGACCCGCTCCATACGATCCGACCTACACCATACGATCCGACTCGCAGGGTCGTGCCTTCCTAATCTGTGAATTTCCAAAATTTTGACAATTCATCCGAGTGTTTGTAGATCAATGTCAATTTATACTCAAGTCCTGAATTATTCCAGTGATAGAATTCGAGTTGAGATGGTCTTGTCAAAAGACAGACTAACACAATTTACGAGGCATGAAGGCTTTACAAATAGGGAGCTCATTATATTGTTTGTACGCCTAAATCAATAAAAATAAAAGGTCTCCCTCTTATATCTTTTGTTCTCTCTAACGACTTCTTCTCTTTTATCTATTTTGTTTTATTTTATAACAAAAAATATATTTTAAATATTTATGATTAAGACATTTCAAGTAAGAATATCAATCTGTATGTTAAGCGAGCAATGAGATAGTAGTATAATTGTATAAATCGCTATGAACTTTGCTTAAAGCGTCCATATTTTACCAAAATAGCATTACAATACACCAATAAATATAAAATAATAAAATAGAGGATAATTTTTCAAAGTAGACTACTTTTCGAAACAATTTCATATTGAATGGTAATTTTGAAATTAATTATCAAACATGATTGATTTGTACCCAGTCAACTGCCAAATCGACATTTTTGTAACAGAAATCTGCGGTGTGCCACTATAAAACGCACCCATATGTAGAAAAAAAATGCGAACTTGTTTACTTCCTTAATAGAAAAATTACAAGTCTCATCTGGCGTAACTATAAGTTGCGTCACGGTATAAATAAACAGTCACGGTATAAATAAACACTGGATGCAACTAAGTTGTGCCTAGATCAAGTAGTTACGAAATCGCTGATTTGGCAGTTGATTAAACAAAAATCAACAGTGTCTAATAACAAATTTGCAAACTTTGCTGTAAAAACTAATCCACTTCGAATATGTCCTTAAATAAAATAAACAAATCACAAAAAGCAGGCAATCTCTTTAACCAAACAAACATCATAAAATACAAGCCAGCAGAAACGTCGCTATGTAGCATCAAGTGTGGTCAAAGCTAAAGCATTGCCATATAAAACCATCTAGCAACACCAAGGATTCATCAAATCAATAACTACTGAACCTCTGTATTGAGCTAAGAAAAATTGCTGGCTGACGCTCTTCCTCCCTCTGTTATTACATATAGGAGAATAGAGCATTTATCCTCCCAGATAAATAATAGCCATTTAGAAGAGTAATGGAAAAAAGCACATACTTAGACGTGTGCAGGACAACCTTGATAAAAGGCAGGCTTACTATAAAAAAGCAAACATTGGTAAATTGAAAAAACGGACAATAAAAAGTACATACCCCTCTTAGGTTGCCATACATTAGAATATGATAATCATGTTGTATGTATTGAATCACGTAACATACAAGTTGGGACTATCAAAAATATATAGGTACCAAGGTAAAACTACCCTTCTGAATAAACATCCAAACAAGAAGGCATTCATTTTTCATCAACACAAGCAGCAGAATCTTGAGGTGGGTATCGCTCTGCAATGTCGGTCCATGTGCATCGACCATCAACCAAGTCTTTTATCACCGAAGCAACTTCGACAATATTTACACGAACCTGATCTCTACTGTCCCTGTCCCTAATTGTGACATCTACTGAAGAGTCGACCGTAATTGCAAATGGTACCCCAATTTCATCTGTTCTTGCATATCGCTTTCCAATGGAATTACCTACACATCATTTTACCAAGTTATAGATGCTGGTATATAGGACATTTTTACATCAATGTTATTAAGATTATACAAACACTAGATAAGCTTTCAGTTCTATCTGTACTAGAATATTGTCTAATGGGGAAAATAGTCCAGCATGTACAGGAGAAATATCACCTAAATTTAAACGAAACGACCCACATCAATTGAAATTACAACATTGTGCTGTGACTAATGATGTCTTTACCATGTGATTAAAGCAGTAGACTAAAACACAAACAAACCTGTCGTATCTATAATATGTGAGATTCCAAGGACTGTAAGTGAGTCTGCAATCTTGTTGGCGATTTCATCAAATTCTTTATTCTTTACAAGTGGAAATACTGTACACTTGGTTGGTGCCACGAGTTTTGGAAATTTGAAAAGATTTAATTGTTCTTCACCATCTTTGCTTGGTCGTGTGTCGAAACAATGCTCATATATACAATATATGATACGACCTATTCCAAAGGATGGCTCAATCACCGAAGGGGTAAATACTCTTTGGTGCTCCTTTCTCTTCTCCATACTTATCGAGACCATGTTTTTCTTTATTGTGACAGTTTTGTCAAGAGTGCACACTTTGAATTCAACTTCGCCAACAGATTCTAAAGCAGCCTTCATTTGCAGTGCTTCAGTTTGATCCATGGCCTGTTTAGGTCAGAGGTAATAGGTTTAATGTTATCAGGCGATAGGTATGAATATGATGTCACATTAATATCAAATACCTCCAAAGCTTCAACTATCATCTTTTGATTGCCCTTGAATGCAACACCCAGATCCCTCTTTGATGGTACTATAACCAGTTTCTGAAGCGATAATCACAAAGAAAAGTTACTGATGGAACAGTAAGCAAACCCAAAAACACTGGGAGGCCATATGTAAGCAATATTAGTTTAGCTCTGCTTTTAACCACATAATGGCGTCACAGCACCTTGCCTCGCCATTGGTTTTATTAATTGTGCATTTTCACTACTTCCACTCCTCCGTGGAAGATAAAGACCAGCATACAGCCACTTGAACAGTGACAAGGAAATACAAATACGGAATAGATCCACTAAACACATTACCTCCACTTCTCTAGGTTCCGGATATTTTTCCTGAGCAACAAACTGGACACCGCTTTTTTCCTGTGATTGAGAATTTATACCAGCCAATAAGTAACTAGTCTGCAGCTAGGATGCAAATCAATTCATGAAACAAAAAGAAATTTAAAAGCAATGCTGGTATAAGACATGAAAGTGAAGATACTGTAAATGAGGGGGGAAAGGAATAACTTTATGCTCAGACAGAGTAACTGTTGATCAACTAAAACAAATGAGATGATCATAACAACGCAAAGACAGTTTCCTTCTTATTGCCATACATGCTAAATAGAGAATTTTTCTAACAGCTTACCGAGTGCGCTTTCAAATCATAAGCAGACCTATCGGCTATCCCAACACACTCAATCCAACCATATGAGCATTCAATTTCAGCATCCCAGCAATCAGCAGCATAGTGAGCCATCTCATTTGGCAAGTGCTGTCTGAAGCGAAGTTTTTCTTTCTTGATGCCAAGGCTCGTAAGGAAAAGGTAAACTCTGCCAATGAAGTAACCAAGTGTCTCATTGTTGATAGTACCCTGCATTATAAAATACGATCAATGACATGCATATGAACTTTTAACGTTAATACTAAATAACTGACTACGCAAGAAACGAATTTCAGGAAAGAGGTAAAGCTTATAAATAGACACTAAATGGTACATGCATACACATGCACATGTGAATTCAGGCATGTACATACATATACGCATATATAGCTGAAGGATCCACAACACCCATTATGCAACATGCCTTGCACACCACCTCAACGTTTTTTAGAGTTCCGTAAAACCAAAATTTATTGGTAGGTTCTTGTAATTACAAAGATCTTTACAAAATTTAGTTTATTTGGGTCATTTTAGCAATTTCAAAAAGTTATTCCAATCGATGTTACAATTCAACGACTGGAATCGATTGAACAGTTGAAACTTCAATACAACCTCAAATTTGGTGTAGATCTTGAATGGTACAATAACAAGTCTATAAATTTTGGTTTAATTTTGAATTGTAGAACTCATTAATAAAATAAGCAAAATTCTAATATGATCATATTGTTTTTATATAAATTATATACTTACATTGGTAAACTTCTACTTCACTTAACAAAAATTGATGGCCAATTACAGGCTTAGAGTTCTTCAAATGAACACAAGCCCTATGAAACACACCATATTCTACATTTATTTATTTCACCCAAAATAACATCACAGAGAAGGTAATTAATGGTAACCGGCATTATATTAAAGCACCAAGTTGGCAGAAGCTGATCGCTATTCAACCAGCAAATACTCCTTATGGAGTTTATAATTTGACTTTAAGGTATGAATGGAACACTGAGGTCAAGACCACTTATTCGGTGCAAAATTCTAAACAAGCAGCCACCTCTGTTTATTTGTATCATTACTCTTTATGAATTTTGCTGGTTAATCTTTCAGCTGCGAATGGAATCTTACGATCTAAATCATATGTTCTGAGAAGAAGTTGAAATACGCAACATAGCGCGACCTCAGTTTGTTTGTATCATTGCATTTGATCATTAGTTAATAAAAATGACACATTTGGAATTGGAACCTTGAAGAATTGATATTATTGGCGAAGAGATTAAAATTAAATACAGTGAATATACATTATACACTGGAAAAGGATATTGATATGCCTACTTCCACCATTAATAACGGGAACTGGTTGTACAAGATATGCATCGTTCAACAACCATCAAAGTAACATCAATACTCTTTCAATTTTTAATATTATATTGCATCCCTATATCATTTGCATGTATCAGTACATCATATGCCATGCACTAGTGTTTAATAAGATGACTATGGCTAGAAAGCAAAAACAGTAGTAGAATTTTGTAGGACGTCAAAATAAGCAAAAGAGAAGGGATTCATAAGGAACCTCTGATACTGCTTTGCCAAGTAGAATTTCCTTTGCTGACTGTCCAGAAAGTTGCTCCTCCCTTGGGAACATTAAGAATTCCAAGTTTGCAACATCTTTGAACTTCGGATGAGATTTGTCCTCTGGATCAACAAAGTGCTCAATCTCTGCAAGGGTAAATTCACGAACTCTCAGAAGGCCTTGGCGCGGAGATATCTGACAACATAAAATTGCTAATTTTGTCAGTACATCACAGTGAAGCTTAGTTTACACAACACACACATACACACACATGCATATAATAATATGCAAGAAGCATGCATGAAAGTAAAAATATGGTATTGAAGATATCAGCGCTAAAAAAGAGAACAAAATTAGGGACAATTAATCAGCAATTTCTGCAAGATAGTTTCCACACGGCAATGTAGTTAAAGGATACATGGCTATATTTATAAGCTACAGTCTTCAATTAGATTTAAGGCCTTGATACATTTATTTTTATTTTTATGAAATGTATATGTACACCCTTATTTTTAAAATATCAAATCTTAATTTCAGGAACTATAATAAAAAGCACTTAATATTTTAAAAAACACTTTTTACTAATTTCCACGTTTAGTGTATCATGTGAGAACTATATGAAGTGTATCATGTGAGAACTATATGAACCACCCAATTTCAAACAAATAATAAAATGCACTCTTCTGAAAATGCAAGAAACTTATGTTTACAACTTCCTGACTCATTTTACAACAGTCGTATTTTAACAGATACCAACAACACAAGGAACCTGGCCAATTTCAGCTGCAAACTGTCGCTACAGACTACTTCCGAGGTTTATAACTATTTCAGAACAGGCTAAATCAAATGCTCTGTTTCATTCATTTTCACCAATATATTGATTTCAATGTCACTGTTAATAGGAATGGTCAAAGCTACTAACAAAAGAATTAACAGTGCTTACGTACAGTCACAAAATTGCACATATAATGCTTAAAAAATAGTGGAAATCAGGGACACATCCCTCTTTTCCAAGGTTTGAGGATCTCGGTTTTGATTTCGGTTTCAGTCTTTTGAATTTATACAAATTTCAGCCAATTTTTTGACATTTTGAAAAAATTGGTATGAGTTTCGGTTTCAGAATTCGACTCTGCAAATTATACCCTGTTCTGTTTGAAGTCCTTCACGTGGATGTTCCAACTCTAAAGCATTTTATGCTCTATCTTTGATTTTCTTTGTTCTTACATGTGAATTTTAACAAACCCAGTGTTGAAGTTTTGTACAACCCCTTATTCCTAATTTGTTATTGCATATCAACCACGGACATCTGAGTTGCATGCATCTCTTAAGATCAACTTTGTGTTTGTGAACAATCTTTTTTTTTCCCCTAAATTCAATAAAGTTGTTATATGTTCTATCTATGAATTTTTTTGTTCTTACATGTGAATTTTAACAAACTCAATGTTGAAGTTGTGTACAACCCCTTATTCTTAATTTGTTATTGCATATCAACCACACACCTGAGTTGCATGCATCTCTTAAGATCAACTTTGTGTTTGTGAACAATCTTTTTTTTTTCCTTCTAAATTCAATAAAGTTGTTATATGTGTATTGACCACGTATGCCTAAGTTATAACTAAGCATTGCATCCTGGACATAGCGATGAAGGTATCAAATTTTTTATTTTAATTAGTACAATGTCATAGATTTGTTGTACAACTGCTTAATTTTTCAGTTGTTTCCCTTTTTTTTAAAAGTACTAGGTAAATAGCTGATTGATTTAAATTCAAATACATATTAAGACACTTACTTGGTCGACTTACGTTATGATGAATGTCCAGTGGGTGTATATATTCTTTCAGTTTTTATTAGTTAACTTGCACTTTATGCGCTGTGCAATCAAAATATTCTAGGTATAGTTTTTTTTTTTTTTTCCATATGATATTTTTGTTGCTTGGTCTTATTACTATCTACAACAATAATGTTCAACCTTTGATTTAAGCACTAGATGAGATTACCTAACCAACTCCTTTGACAGCTGCATTTATTTCTACCTACCTCCTAATTTTCTAACACTGAGCAGTTGCCAAGCTTCACGTACGTTAATTTCTTTCAATACTATAGCTTTTTTTGTTCCAAACTAATTTTTTCTACGATAAAAGTGCATTTACTTGCAGCGTACTTATCACTTTCTTGAGTTGTATATTTGTGTATATGCATACATCTAGACGAAGCAATAAGCGACCGTCTACACACATAGGAGTGCATGTTTTTGTGTGTGTGTGTATACAAACATATGCATATGCATTTTGTAGGCGAATGCACATACATAGTTATGCATGCATGTGTGTGTGTCTGTGTGTTTACAGACAGAGACACATATATTGTAATAATTTGCTCAAATGCAAAATTATCAAACCACGTTATTTTTCCTATAGTGGGTGCTTTTCCTACTAGGTGCTCTGCAGTCAGTAGTTTGTAGTTTCTTTTATGTTTAATTAAAAGTAAATGATCGCTAATAATTACAGTGAATTTGGTATTATTCAAAAATATTGTCAACTAGATTTTACGACCTATGCATATACATTGCATGAAGTGCATTTAATCACTTTTTGGTTTCAGTTATTGCTATATGGTATAGTTTCATTTGTGAATATTTTTATCATGGTTGTGGATTCCCTCTTCAATTGACAGTGTTTCCTGATTTTTCAATACATATCGTAAGATGTTTAAATCTTTTATGCGGATCATTCTAATTAAGCAAACATTTTTGGCCGTCATCGGTTCTTCGTACTAGTGCGTACAAAGCCTTGACATCTTTAAGGTTTTCTTTACATACTAGGAAAGAGGTTGTTGATCAGAAATGAATGTATTGAAATATGTTATGCTGTACGCATACATTAGCATGCATTTATGTGTTTACTTATAGTCACAGTGGTGTGTGTGCATGTTGACTGTGTCTACGACGCAGTCAATAAGACCACAATTTTTTGGTATTCATGAGACTTGCTGTAATGCTTTAATTTTCATCTGCCGATATAATTTATTAACTTCCGTACATTCACTTTTGTGAACTTTGAGAGATAGTGATTAATTAAACAGTTACAAGACTCATAATTTTGTTTGTTTATTGCAATTTTCTTCAAAAGGAGTAATACAGATATAAAAATTTACAGTGAAAATTTTCTTATATTTGATACTGCTTTACTTTCGTTATTTATTGATTATGTTACTTGAGTTTCCTTTTACGTGAAACATCATCAGTTCTAATTTTTTGGAATGTACATATCAAGTTTTCTGTCACTTTGATACCACTTTTACGTTGTTTCTATATTTATTTGGCAATATGTGTTTTAGTAATGTATGGTCTATAGTTGTCCACCAAATTTTGGTTTCCGTTCTGTTTGAATAAATGAGATGCTGTTTTTAAAGTAAAGTTAGCATGATGCGGTAAATACCATATCGAGTTTAAACTCTGCATAATCAATGTGTGTAACAACTTTAACCTCGCCGTTCTTTTATTTACCTCTGCACACCAGTGGCATGCGTAAACTTCATGTTAAGACAGTAAAAAGAGTAAAGCACTGGAACTTTAAAGTTAAAAATAAAGATCCATCCATTTTGTTCGCAGTAGTTATTCTAACAGGTTTAAGTCTTTGAAGCAGACTGTTTTCACCTTTGAGTGGGTATCTGGGCATCATCGTCAATTGGTACCATGGCGCACAAAGTACAGAGTTATCGTGGATGCTGTCTACTTTGAAAGAAAAAGGTACAAGTATGAATACGTTTATGTGTATGTACATACATATATCTATAAATGTACATACTGACATACACATACATTTGTATAGGCATGTATGTTTATTTGTTTTGGTGTAAAAATATTTAGGGGTGTGCCCATGTCTCTGTGTACATATACACCCCATGTATACACTCGAACACAACTTCATATTGCAGATATGTTGTTTTTACTAATATCATTTTAAAGGAACAAAAATTGATTTTAGGCTCACAAAAAAAAATGGTTTAGATTCAAGCCTGGTATAAAATTAATTGCAAAAATAGACTTGTTTCACATAGTTTGCACATTTACGAAATGCATAGGCTATATTTAAAATAAAATTAAGTTTGCATATTTTTAGAATGTGCACATATAAATACGAATATGTTTGAAAAATAAGGGATCACTGTTGTTTTCAACCTCAGAATTGCACTTATCAAAAATGCGTAAATACACATTTATAATTTGTGTATTTATGGAATACGCAAGTTGTATGTATGTATATCTTTAAAAAAATAGTTTGCACATTACATAAATGTGCAAAACCAGACCATTTTTTGCTATTAGTTTAACAGGAAATAAGTTTACTTTATGAGCCTAAAATGGATTAAGAGTTGCCATTTTGATTCTGATGTCCTACTTTGGGTTTGTTTGCCGCTATGTAGATGCATATAAAATTAGAGCGCTCAATTTTCAGAAAAATAGATCATGCCATGTTTTTATGTAACTTCAAAAACTTTGAGGGCTGATTAAAAAAATTCTGCCAAATGGTTGTTTGATCAATGTTATTTATATATTTCTTATTGTAAGGCATGTTACATACATGTTTGACTGCCTTAATTAATTTCTACTCCCAGTTGAAAACTTAAGCGTGTTATGTTAACTAATCAATCAAAATGGTTGACTTACAACCAAGGCATTCTTAAACATTATTGCCGCACTTTATGTATTTCAACATTCTTAAATTTTATCCATGGATATTAAAAAAAATTAATGCTGCAACAGATTTTGTCATAGAAATAAGCATGCTAGAATAACAGTCATGTATACGGAAAATTAGCTATTCATCCATATATCCAGAATGACTTGCTATTCGTACTACAATAAAAATTAAGACAAACATTTGGTCAAAATGTTTGTGTACGAAATACTATTAAGCCTTTCTCTATGCTCAAAAACTATTGTTTACATGCAATTTTCTCCACTCTAATGTATTTTTATGATATGATTTCCTATGATTAGTACTCAATGAACAAAACAGTTTCTGAATCAAAAAAAAAAAAAAAAAAAAAAAAATATTAGACACAATTTTATGTGATTGGTACTTGCTGAAAACAACATTTTAACTGTTTTCTTTGTCGCTCCTACTATAGTAACAACTATCCATAATATGTTGTTTACCTTTAATTTTTTAATAATAAATTATAAATGAAAATTAGTGCATTTGTATTACAAAATATGCTACTGGGTTTATTATCTTCAATGCTCCTTATTTGCTATTGATAATCAATCACAATGTTCTACAGCCATTGCTTTGGACTAGAGAAAGAACGAAAAGGATTTCCGATTTTATACTTCGTTCTCAACATTGCAGACAAACGTATGTATGTTCCATTTATGATAAATTTGAAATCTGGGACTATGCTAAATACTGCTACCAAAACATTAGTTCAATGGAATAATGCATTTTCCAATGATAATAAGAAGAAGATGCTCACGATTCCTTCCCCTTGGATGCACCAGCCACCAACATGCAGGATAAGCATAAGAGAAAAGATATATGATTGATCGTTCTTCCTGGCATCTGCTCAACCTATCCTTGAAAATGCTTTTACTTTCCCTTGTTTTATCTTGTTTTTTGGCATGCACATAAAATTCCCTGTTGTATATTTCTACTTTTGTTCTTTCTGTGACAGACTACCTGATTCATCGTTATACTTTCTTTGATGTGTCATTTATGTCACTACTTTTATTGTCAGATATTTCAATTATATGTACAATTTTTAATATACTTATTGTTTCGCTGTATTTAGTCTCAGTACTAATGATGCGATTTACCTTTTCTACATAGCTTGTTGAAATTTACATGCAATTTTCTTTTTATTCGTGTATTCATCAACTTACTTCCTAAGTTATCTTCTTATTTCAGTCTACATTTATCCATTGAAGATTTCATTTCTGTTCAGTTGAAGGTTTTATTCATAATTAATCAATTGTATCTACGACAGCAAAGCAACATACTTATCAATTAATTAAACGGAGGTGCTATTAATGGCCCGTGTGCGAGGAACATGACTCATGCTAGTGAGTAAACTAAGGTCAGTTCATCGGAAAAGGAGAGAAAATTAAGTACCTCGTTTCTGAATGCTTGTCCAACTTGAGCGGCTGCAAACGGAAGCTTGTTGCCATTGTAATAATACAAGTCTCTAAAATTCACAAATATACCTTGTGCTGTCTCTGGTCGCAAGAACCTATAATTTGTCATTTAATCAAATCATTGCAAATGAAATAATAAAACTGCATAAATAAAATAAAAGTTAACGTTGAAATTACCCTGGAAGTAAACCAGTTGGACCTATTGGAGTCTGGAACATAAGGTTAAATGGGTAAGGATCGGATAAAGGATTCTTGGTGTCAGGAGCAGTAATACCATACTCCTTCAATTTTGCTCCTAACTGCTCCGGAGACAAGTCATCTAAAACAGCCATAACATGCTTCAGTTCATTTGCTTTCTCGGATGTTAATGCAAGATCAGTCTCCAGCTTTTCTTTGCAGAAATCTTTGAGCAAGTGATCAGCACGGTAACAATGACCAGTTTTAACATCATTAACCATCAAGTCAGTGAACTTCTCAACATGGCCAGATGCTTTAAGTACAACTTCAGGCGTGACACATGGACATTTGACTTCCAACATGCCTTCTTTAAGAACAAAATGCTACAAAAGAGCAAAATCCAGGTTAAAACTGTGCAAAGCCGGCCCTAGCACTGGACAACCTGGGCGACATCCCAGGGCCCATTTTCCCAAGGGGCCCCAAGTATATGTTATTGTATAATGTTATTTCCAATCGAAATACCATTAGTTTAAGGAAAAAGCTAATATAAAATGAATTATCAAAGCTTATTCGAGAATCCAACGCACAATATTAATACTGCATGCTGCTTTTGTACCTCAATTCTAAAGCATCATTTTAGTTATGCATGGCGCTTTACTGTACATGCACTTTTCCAATCCCAAAACCTTTTGTTTTGCTTTCTTTCTTTGTTTCCGCATTTGCTCTAGTGTTTCTATAAAATATAAGGTTTGATATTGAAAATGCCTCACTTAATGTCAGTTCAATATAAAAAAATTAGAACAGCAAGAGGGTATGTAAGGTTACCTTTATGCCTGATTACATCGTATAATATACAGGATTTTTATTTAGATACATTCATTTTGCATTATAATCAGTATTCAATGGTTGATTACATTAATTGTCTGCCTTAAAAAATAAGGTCCGTTAAATGCATTTATCTGCTAAAAAATCTAATGTCAAACCAATGTTTAAAGTAGAAGAAACAACATTATTTTAGTCTCAAATCAACACATATACTTAAACACATCATGGCATTTTGATTTATGAAAAAGTGGTGGTAACAAACAAAACAACGCAATTTATTGATGAAAATTGTGCTTTTTTTTTACTTTAAACTTGAATTTTCATTAGAGAATTTTATAGGCCCAACCAATAATTTCGTCCGGGGCCTAAACTGACATAGGAAAGGCCCTGAAACTGTGTCAAAAATGTACTGAGATGCCAACTGCAGCTGCTAACTAAAATTCAAACTTCTTCCTGTTAATATATTCAAATAACTTACTGTTTCAAAAACATTCTCATACCTGACGCCAGAAAGCAAGAACATTTGATTCAATAGCACATCCGGGTGGACCATAATCATAAAAACCAGCAACACCGCCATAAACCTTAAACGATGGCATGTAAAAGAACCTCCTCTCCAAAACATTATTCACGGCGCTTCTTATGGCCTCCATGTCACCGCCGCTGTTGTTCTTGAGGGCAGCCTGTAATCTCCTTGCAGCAGCTCCTTGGTCGATCTTGAGCTTTTCGAGCTCAGCTATGGCGGCGGCGACATCAGACTTAGATGACTTAGGATCAGATTTGAGCGATCTGACGATATCGCCTTGGGCAGTGACGGCGGCAGTAAGGGAGGAGAGTGACTGCCGGAGAGGGTCTTCGTTGTTCATTTTCTGGAGCGGCAGAGAAAAGTAACGGCAGATTTTAAGGGAGACGAGAGGGATAAGGTGGAAGCTCTGGAAATTAGGTTTTAGACTGAAAGCGTGGAGCGGCATTAGCTTGCAGCGCGCGGGTTTATGTAATTAAAGTTTTAATCGGATCCGTTGTCCCGTAGGCTCGGAGGCACCAACGGTAGATTTTAACGGCATTATTTGATCCATTGAAAGGCATCCTAACCTAACACATGAGATCCACAAACCGTCAAGTATATCAAGTTACACAAACACTTACATGACCGAAAATAGATTAGGAAAAGTGACAAACTTATTTGACTGCATGATTTGCTTGACTCCCTTATTTTGAGCCTTTTTCTATATCTGCATTTCCCTAATCTTTTTTTTTAAGTGGCTCACTAGCATATTCCATAGTGTTAAATAATGAACAATTCTCTAATTGTTGAATGTTGACGTCTACACTTCGGTTGTCACCCCACATTATATGTCTGAGCATGACTATAAGCTTTTCAAGGATTTGGTGATGCGTTGGTTTGACCACCCTTGAGAATGTTGCTCTTTCAGTTAGTTTGGTTCAAAATGACTTTGATTCTGGTAAGCTTTGTCTATTATGTGAAATTTTTGTTTTGCTACGGCCATTGAATCGACATCTGAACATAATATCCTCTATCTTGATTGATTTAAGACTATGAGCTTATTTGCATCCAATTGTTATACTTGATGTTCTTTTACTATTTGATGGAGATGAGATGTTTGTTTAAATTTACCAGCACTATAACATAAGATATTAAAATTATATTCTTTTAACTTTTAATCAAATGATAAATATATCTTGTTATCGGTCTATGGATAAAAACATTTTAATCCAATTATTTTTTCATACTAATGGCCGAAGGAACTAGATTTTTGTATAGAGATATAAGCATTTTGATAGATAAATATCTAATAAATCGTATTACAACAAGAGTAATGACTTTTTAAAACTAAAATATTATAGTAACAAAATCATATATTCTTTTAAAGCTAAATGTCATTTATCTTTTGTTCAAAGCTATTAGACTTGGCTTAATTTACTTGGCTTTTGTTCTAACTACAATTTACATATCCTTTTTGCATTAGTTTGCAGCGCGCGGGTTTATGTAATTAAAGTTTTAATCGGATCCGTTGCCCCATAGGCTCGGAGGCACCAACGGTAGATTTTGACGGCATTATTTTGATCCACTAAAAGGCATCCTAATCTAACACAAGAGCTCCACAAACCGTTAAGTATATAAGTTATGAAAATGCTTACAGGCCTGGATGATTTGGTTGTCTTTCTCATTTTCAGCCTTTCAATTCTGGATCTGCATTTACCTAATTTTTTGTTTTTCGCACTCTTTAGCATATTCCATCAAGTTAAATATTGAACAATTCTCTGATTGTTGACTTCTACGCTTCCATGGCCACCTCCACATTATACGTCTGAGCATGACTATAAGCTTTTCAAGGATTTGATGATGCGTTGTTTTGACCATCCTTGAGAATGTTGCTCCTTCAGTTAGTTTGATTCAAAATGACTTTGATTTTGGTAAGTTTTGCCTATTATGAGAAATTTTTGTTTTGCTACAACCAATGAATCAAAATCTGAACATGATATCCTCTATCTTGATTGATTTAAGACTATGAGCTTATTTGCATCCAATTGTTATACTTGATGTTCTTTTACTATTTGATGGAGATGAGATGTTTGTTTAACATAAGATATTAAAATTATATTCTTTTAACTTTTAATCAAATGATAAAACTATCTTGTTATCGGTTATGCATAAAAGCATTTAATCCAATTATTTTTCCATACTAATGGCCCAAGGAACTAGATTTTTGTATAGAGAAATAAACATTTTGATAGATAAATATCTAATGAATCATACTATAACAAGAATAATGACTTTTTAAAACTAAAATACTATATTAACAAAATTATATGTTCTTTTAAAGCTAAATGTCATTTATCTTTTGTTCAAAGCTATTAGACTTGGCTTAATTTACTTGGCTTTTGTTCTAACTGCAATTTACATATCCTTTTTTCAAAAGATGAATGTAAAAAAAAATGTACAACTATACAGATTAAAAAACAAGATAAATATAAAGTATTCTTTGGCAAAAAGATAAAATTACTTTATCTTTATCTTAAAAGTAAATTTATTTATCTTTACCTAGTTATTTAGTTATTTGAGTGAAAACATGATCAAATTGACTTAATTTAAACGACTATAAATGCAAAACAATAGTTTCAGCAAAAAAAAAAAAAATCATCTTTCGCAAGCAATATCCATGCATTCCATGAAGATAAGGAAAATTCAAAAGACATTTTAAAAGTTGTTATTCATGTGGTGGTTACTTTCTATATTCAAACTAATTCAAGAAATTTCGTTTATTTAATATGATATGATATGGAATTTTGTTTCCTCGTTTTCAAGCTCATGTCCTTGTGCATTTATTTAGTCTACACATGCTTGATGCTAAGATTTGGATCATATAACTGAATCTTGCAAAGTTGTTCATCCTTTAAAGCGAAAACAATTTTCAATTTTGTTATAAATTGTGTTTAATTAACTGAGTACATTTGGTTGCGAAGGTGTGGGAAAAAACATGTATGGTAGATCAGTGGACGATGGAAGATTGCAAGATACCCAAAGTTTGATTGTACTATACTGACCGAATGGAGGATGAGCATACTAGTGTAAATTATGCGAAGCATTAGCCTGAATGGTGTTGTCACTGAGTATATTATCGTTGGTTGGTTTGTGCACCGTGAGATCGCACTTGTGATGATAGCTCCATGCCACTTGCATGTAAACAAGTAAAATAATGCACTGAAGATGCCAAGCTATTAAGGATCGGTCATCAAGTGTGATAATCAAAACAAGACCGTATATCTCACAATGCATGGTAATGTATAATAAGAAATATAGTGAGTAATGATAGAATAACAAAGTAGTTAAAATATCACATAGTCATGGAATTATGTACATGAAATCCAAATATCTGATTATATGTTATCCTCGCTATATTCCTCATAGTACGCTCATAACAGTGGGAAGCCAATATATACAGGTAAATAAACGTATAGCTCCTTCAAGCTCGTCTTCAGCTCAACTTCCTTGTATAATTTAATCTACTATCTAATTTACTTGTCGATAATGTTAACCAGTCAATGATAATGCTGAAGACTACCCAAGATAATAAGATGAGACATAAAACCTTGGGCCAGACAATAGCTTGGTGTGTGCGATAAGATCTATCAGAAGCTACACTATAAAATATGGGAATAGACAATTTAAGTCTCATATCTAACCTGTCTCTATAACCAAAAAGTCATCACATAATAATAAGATAATATATGTTTAACGCCCCACTGCGAGACCCACCCTGATAAAGAGCATTAGTAAGTAATGTCGTCTATTATAGTGGAGAATAGGACCGGTTAGGAGCGATCAAGTAATGTCCCGTATTTCTTGCAGTCAGATATTTAATTTAATTTATTATTTTAAAATATTGATTTAGGATTTTAAATGGATTTGTAATATAGAATTCGTTAATTAAAATAAAGTTGAACGCATATTTAATTATAAAACAAACTCGAAACATCGCGGTAGTTCGTAATTTACGATTAAATTTCAACTGAATACACTGGATCCGATATAAGTCGAAATTCTGTGAAACAAGAAACCTTTGAATCGATTTGATTATAATTTTCTAATGAAACAGAAAAATTGAGATTTCAGCTTATAGATTGTTAGTTATGTCCAATTCAAGTTTTCAAATAGTCGTTATGGAATTCGTTAATAAACGATAACATTTATTTTATATATTAAATATAATTTTTAATATATTTTGAATATCTTTTAACCCAGAATTTCAAATATTGAGTTTAAATTATATATTTGTTTATTTTGAAGTTGTACAAGATTCCATTTGGAGATGTATGATAATAATAAGGATTAATTGTCAAGAATAATCCGAAGTTTAACGTGTCTTCCCATAATAATCCCAAGTTCGGATTATTTCTAAGTAATCCGAAGTTTGGGGGGTGTCTTCCCATATTAATCTCATTTGCTTGGGTCGTCGCATATTAATCCGAAGTTTGGGGGTGTCTTCCCATATTAATCCCAAAATAACACGTCAAAAAGTCATCGGGGTCATTATGGGAAGACAACCCCCCAAACTTCGGATTATTCAGAAATAATCCAAACTTGGAATTATTATGGGAAGACACGTTAAACTTCGGATTATTCTTGACAATTAATCCTAATGATAATTTATTATTATTTAATTAGGAATTGTTTTGAATTTAATTATATTTTTTCCTTCGATATTGTATAAGCCTTAGAAATAGCTTTCTTTTCAAACAATTTTTGTTTCCGACGAAACGAGTTTTATTGAAATACCAGTTTGGAGTCAATTGGAATTGTTTTGTCAGTACGTTCAATTTAAATGTGAACCGATAAATATATTAGAATTAAAGATAATATCGTTGTGCAAACGAAGTCCGTTTTCAACGAAACTAATTTCATTAGAACCGGAACATTGAGACGTAACAGTGTTTCCTTATTTATTTATTTTTTTGCATTTAGAGTTCGAGTGCAGCGACGTGTTTTTCTTAATGGTCAGCAGTAACATTTAGTACCACGCTAAAATATTTACTTAGTTTGCAAGTAATGAGATGTGCACCATACCCAAAATATAAATAACGCACATGTTAAAGTACATATCTCCTTTCAGCTAACCTATCCTTTCTTTTCGCGTTTCCACTCAAACAGACAAGAAAATTCATGCGCAGGAGGCTACTTTATTTCCATCAGGCTACCGTATCTTCAAAGGGGAAAAGACGCTGAAAACACAAAACAACGCAGGCCTAAGAAAAAACTGCATGCACCTATATTTTAATTTGCCTTTAATGTATAAATCAAATATCCAATACTGAGGAATGAAAACACAAGACAACTGATATTTCCTTTTCAACTGCAGAACATACCCTGAATACGAAATGAAAACACAACGCTAGCTGAATGATTTAACATCGTTCCAATCTATAATCTCGTCCTTCTATATATACTCATTTAACCCATTTCCTAATTCCAGCGAGCGACACAGGAAAAGAAGCAATGGCTTCTAAAAATAAAACCAAACACAAGTGCTTCGAAATGCTAAAACAAAACATACCCTTCTAGATAAAAATGTGAGCTCGAGAGGGAGTATGGATGGCAGTAGTAGGGGGTTGGAATTGTTCAGTAAAGATGAAGTCGAGTGAGGATCAAGAACAGACCGACGAGGGGAGGAGCAAGCGGGCAGAGCTCCGATGATCGGTGATGGGGTGCGAACTGAATGCTAGTGGTAGTTCAGGCGGGTTGAGGCCAAGGAAAAGGAAAGTGGCAATGAACTAATGATGGGTCTGAAATGTGAAAATGAAAAAAGCGAGGGCGAAGCAGGAGGGCACAGGGGTTTGTGGAGAGGCGTGCACAGGTCGAGGTGGTGGAGTTGAATAGGCACGGCGTTGGACTGGAGTAGACGGGGCGTTGGACTGAAGTTGGTGTTGGTTGGTATTAAGGTGAGAAGTGGTAACACGAGGTATCGGTTTCAGCTGAAAACGAAAATGAACTATAACTTTGAGTATGCATAATCCTTATTATATGCATGCCTAATCATCTTTATTTATGTTTAATCCTAGTACACATGCTGGGGACTTGAATTTGCTTAATCCTGTTTATTCGAACTAGCGTCTTAGTTTATACATTAGCATGTCTAATGTGAGACCTTAATTTGCCTAATCGAAGACTTATTATATAACGTAAGTAAAGGATTAGGCTAACACTATATATTAAGTTGTTAAATATGCCAATTTGGGGATACACGTGACGTCATGTGTAAGTATATACTGAGCCTAATAATGTGCCTAACCAAGTTTGCTTAAACGTAAATAGGAACCAGTTGCCCGGTTATACTCTAATATGCCTAACGAAGATTTTTAACTAACATACATATGGGATTAAAGCGATAACCATTGTTTAACTGTTCATCATATTGATTTAACTTGTGAATAGTTCATAATGTAATGTGCCAAATATATTTATAAAAATGTGCCTGGGATAGTTGAAATGCCTCTAACCGACGTTAACAAACATAACCAAGATTTAGTTATGGAATTAGTTTTAATAATATTATTTTAAATAGTTGAATAATGTTTAGATTTATAACGTTGTCATACGGTGACGGGACTGAATGAAACAAATGATACTGGGACCGCATTGGCAGATGTAATAGTAGGAGCCGATTTGGAAGGAGTTGGGCGCAGCTGGGTATTTTAATTAAATTAAACGCTTGTTTAATTTAATTAAAACAATCTGTTTTGACAACGAATGGAATAATGGTGAGTTTACTTACTCGGTTTTATCCCACTTATATTTTATATAAGTCGGGTTTAAATATTTGTGTGCTACGGTTGCTAATTGCTTGATAGATGCTGATTATATAATTAAATCGGTTGATTGAACTAATTAAATTAAACGTTCATTTAATTTAATCTAAAACCCGTCGTTATTTTTAACGATTATTTCCAAATGAGGTAACCTACCTCGTTGGTTATGTTTATAAATATAAACGTATTGAAATATGGACGTTTGGATTGCTGTTATTGGTTGAATATTATATTTGTTTATTGAAATATATGATACTGTTGAGATAACGTATTTGGATGCAGGTAAAAACAGATTGGGTGGATCCAACTGGACCCTTAAATATATTAAATGTTATTATTTTCATATGGTCGTTATATGAACTGTTCTAATTGGATGATTGATTTGGTTGTTGATCGTTGACTAGAAATTCAACGTTCATTTCGTTTAACCAACCGGCAGTATTGGTTAAGTAATTGACAGCAGATGCCCTAAAATAAATCATTTTATAAATGTTGATTTATCGCCAAGTGAATCGATGATAATGAAGTTATAAAATTTATTTTATAACCGGAGATGGATTTTTAAATCGATATATTTAAATAAAGGTTTTGTAAAAGGAAATTAATATGTGTTATTATTTAAGTATCTAAGTAATTACTAAATGATTTTGTAAAGTAAACTCTTATGTAATGAGATTATAAGAAGATGGGCAGAAATTAACGTAATGGTTAAAAGTTAGATTAATTGTTCCAAGAGATGATTAAATGGAATTATTTAAATTAATTATATTATAAATTAATTTAAAAGAAGGACTAATTGGAGTTGATTAACGAGAAAATCATGGTTTGAGTTGACGAAGTCAACTAATCTAATTGGGATTAGTTATTTGATTAATTTATTTTTAATTAATCTAGTAAAGTAGTTTAACGAATATTTGTTTTAACTTTAATAAGATTTTAAAAAGAAATTATTGTTTAATTTAGTTAAGTAGAAGTTAACTATTTCTATGATAGTTAATGATAGCGTAAATTATTATTTTAATGAATAATAATTTAAGTGACCAATTCGTAAATGAGATTCATTAAGGTAAGTAATCAAAGTTGGTTTTGGAATATAATTGGATTTATGAAAGGAGTTGGTGAACGGGTTTTATATTTAAAACCAAGATTTGTAAACGAAGTTATAATAGAAATTTAAGCAGATGTGACAGTTTAAGCATGATGTAACTTAATATTTAAATCAAGTAAGAAAGGATTGAGATAAAAGGGTATGTATTAAACCAGAAAGGTATAAATGAAGTTTGAAAAAGGGACGTGAGGCGAAAGCGTTAAGTTTAAATCAACGTTACTTAAATAATGGAGAAATAAGATTTTCAAAGTGGAAAGTGGTTAAATGAATTAGAAGTATATGGGTTGATAATAATTCGAGATAAGAATTAGAACCTAACTAGAGATTGTTAAGTTGAGTGATTTTCTAAGTATTGGTCTGATGTTGATTTCGATCTTCAGGGTTGATACTTAGGGAATTATTCTTTTACCAATTTACGGTTAGGACTAATGATTGTTAAGGTATAGAGCTGCTTGAATAATGTTGTAATTAATGTTTTGGAATAAATAGTAAAATAGAAACTGGATATGGTTATTAAATATTTTTCTAAATATTTGATTAAAAGGGTTTTGAGGAGATTAATATATTGAAATGAGAGTTGAATACCATGTTTAAAAATATAGAACGTTTTAAATTAATCATTATTTAATTATTATTAATAAAACAGGGCCAAGTGATGTTGAATACTAAACCAGTAAATTCATTTTATTTTATGGTTGTATGTATGTTTGTTTGATAGTTAAATAACCGTCTATCAAATTTGGCCAATACAACTGTTGGTATGGAAAGACCGGGATCGAATTTATATTCGAAAACCATTCAGCAAATACGTAAACGGTTGAAGATATTGGATGTTGATCAAGACGAAGCAATTGAAGACCGTGGATCTTCATAAAACGGTAGAATTACTCACTACGCCATAAATGGCCTATCGCAATGAAAATCCATGGTGTTGCTAGCTACAATGTTGCCACTGCTATTCTAGTTTTTGTCTATTGCAACACACACTTCAATGTGCTTGCATAAATATCAACATGTGTTGCAGTAGCCGCGTGAATAAAATTATCAATCCGCGTCAACACGATCCAACGGTCCAGGTTAGCAATCCGTGTGAAATAATGTTTAGTCCAGATTAGCAATCCGCGTGAAATAATGTTTACGGCAGGAAGCAAAAACAAAGAGGTAAAACTAACAAAATATTGAAAGTTTCAATCGAAATTTAACAAAATACTCGGTCGCTCAACCTCTCAAACACTCACTCTCAGGATCAATTAGGGCTAAAATTTCAAGTTTACAAGCTTAATTGGGGCTCGATTTGGCCAAGTTCGAGTTCATGTTCAATTAGGACTTCGGTGTTTCAATTAGGTCTTCAATTGTGGTTCGTTTGGGTTTCAGATTTCAGTTAGGGCTTCGATTTAATATGCTGCTTAAGGTATCACTTAATGTATATTTCAATTTTTTCTGATTTGATTATGGTGTTGCCCAATTTACTGCTTTACTTGTGCCTAATTTACTACTTTAAGGTATCACTCAATGAACGATGAGGAAAAACTATGGGCAGAACTTCCTAAGTTCAATGAAGGGTACATCAGTGGAGTGAAACTTTTTATTCGAAATACTTTTTCTAGATTTGCGATAGGTGATAAAATTACATGTCCTTGCAACAGGTAAGCGGTTTACTGGATATGTTATCAATGGATATAGAGTTTATACAAGGTTCAGAGATGCCAAATGTACAACATAAAACAGTGGTGTATTTTTGACAGCCTTGACAACTAGCTTTGCAAGTTCGAAAGATCAAAATCCATTGGTTGGTGAAGTTAATTACTATGGATCAATTGAAGAAATATTAGAACTAGATTATTGGGGAGAATTTAGTGTGGTTTTATTTAAGTGTTATTGGTACCAAGAAGAGAAAGATTTATATGAGCTGACTCGTGTCAGTTTTAATCGATTGTGCCAAAAATCTAATCTTTATGTTATGGCTTCAGAAGTAAAACGGGTGTTTTATATAGAAGATTCAGTTGAAAGATGTGCCACGATGTTATCAAGAAATTGCCGAAAGACTGGTGTGAACTTAAAAGAAATATGAAAATGAAGATTTGAATGGTATCTAGCCTGCTTATGGAATGGAAAATCAAGATTTTGATGTTCGTTAGTGTAGAGATGATGTCCTAATAAGACGAATCCGCCTCCCACCTAGCAAAGTGGAAAACATGGCTTCTTAATTTCATGTTTTTGTAGTCCAAGGCCCTTACAAATTGTGCAAATCGGAGATCATATACAGACACACACTGCTGGTATGTATTTTTGCTTATTTTTATGGTTGGCTGGAGGTATGCTTCAGTAATGAACTATAGTAATGAACTACAAAATTCTTACAATTTCCGCTTGCTGAAGCATCAGTCTAATTCTTACAATTCTGTAGTTCAATGCTGGTACGTAACTAATCATGTACAAGACTAATGCTTCAGTAATGAACTACAGAATATTAGGAATTTTATTTTCTCTTCAGTCAGTAATGATCGTGTCAGTTCGTAATTGATGCAATGGTTAAGTTTGTACTTAAACGAGTCGTGGCAAGTCTAAATTTTTGTTGAAGCAAAAAGAGGCATTTCTTCAAATTGTATCACATTGAAGTAGTGCCTCAGGCATACTATTGCATTCCTTGATATCGTTCGTGCTTTGAACAAACTGAGTCATTGCATCAATTTGCAACTCAGCCATAGATTGTGTTGAAATGCAACTTTGTGCTGAAAAGCAACTCTGTTTTTAAATGCAACTGAAATGCAACTGAGGTATGCAGGCCATAGATTGTGTTGAAGTGTCTTCGTGCTAAAAGCCAGTTATACTGTGGCCATAGTTTGTGCTGAAATGCAACTGAGGCATGCATGTCTTTCATTTTGTGTTGCAATGTAAACGAGGCATTGCATTATTTTGTAACCAAGGCATGCATGACTTTGGTTGTGTTGAAATGCATTAGTTGTACTAAAGGCTTTTGCTGAAATGCATGACTTTTGAAACTACTTTATTTTGTTGGTGAAGGAGGCAGTGATGAAGTTGTTCAAGAACTTGTTACTGAAGGCGCTAGAGGTACTGGAGGCAGTAGAGGCACTGAATACTGAATGCACTGGAGGCTCGCGCTATATTAATTTGAAACTATTTTACTTTGATGTAAACATGAATTTAGGACTGGCTATGTTTGTAACTGCTTTGTAAAACTGAATTTATTTGCTGTGTTTTGTTATTCTGTAGTTCACTACGTAGTACTTGTGTTACTGGTTAATTTGAAATGAGAAGTTCTTTATTAATTTCAATGTGTGATGTTAATTGTTGTTATGTTGCAATATGTTATATAATGTTGCAATAGCCATGATATAACATTGCAGTATGTAATGTTAAATGTTGTCATAGCTATGATATAGTGTTGCCATAAATTAATGCATCTGGGCCCCACAACAGGATTCCGTGAACCCAGCTATAGATTTTAGTGGCACAACAGGATTCCGTGAACCCGGGATTCAGATTTTAGTGGGCCCCATATTTTTGTAAATTTAGTACCTATAGCAACATCTGTAGCGATGTTACCTTAGGATAGCAAAGATGTTGCCTTTGACTCTAAGGCAACGCGGCAAAAGGCAACCCCAAGAAAGTGTTGTCACAGATCATTTTTGGCCGATAGCAACATTTTCTTGCACTTCCTGCATCACTTCTCTGGGATTGTTGTATGCAATCTATGACATACTGACTTATAATCTCTAGTTTAGCGGCCAAAGATATACTGTGACTCTGTCGTGGTTGAAATCTATGGGTTTGCAAGGACTACTCGCTACCAATCCATAGGGTGATTGCTAGGATGTGATAGGAGGGTGCCTTCGGTTCATTCTGTTCCTGGACGACTTGTATGGATGAATGTCTGATAGAATATTTCTTTAGAGTTACTTACGTTGATTTTTACAGAAGTACTTCTGTTGGTGGCGTTAACATCCAGAATATTTTTGTGGATGTCAATTAGTGATTTGAAGGATCTAACGATGTGGCATTCAAAGTGAATGGTGGAGTGTTCTTAAAAAGGTAATTTAAACCTTAAGCCTCACAACCGGGAAATGACAAAAATCGGGCAGGCAGCATGGCTAAGTAGGTAGCTCCCATTAAGGTGTATAATCACCTATCTAGAGAAAATCCTTTTCATTCCTTATTCTATTCGATGTTGTCCCTTTTAGGAAATGGTGGTTTGAGCCCAACCGTTGGTGATAACATTTGATACACTCAAACGAAATGAGTGGTCGGTATATGTGGCCAGACTGCAAGATTTTCTTGTTGAACCCAGTGTATTCCACTCTAGAGATACACTATCGACAAGTGGCTCAATACCTTGTCATGGTCGGAATCCAATCTCCAATAAGAGCCCGCAGTTTTGATTGTATATTATACATGTGGAGCGTGAGAATGGAGCGTGAGAAGCAAGCATTCCGCTGGATTGATATTTATTTGTATTTAGGCACTATTATATTATCAAAAGATATACATATGTTTTCCAAAATGTTTTGGGTTATCGTAAGATAAAAGAAGTCTGTATTTATGTGTGGATTTGGTCTTATGATTATCCTTTCTTTCAGAAAAGATTTGTTTAACTTTAAAATCAAGTTGGATGATGTTTATAAACTTAGTGGGCTTCTCACTCTGGTTTACCAGACTGATCTGGCATTTGTAATGCTAGGGTTAGCACGGGTTTTTACAGGTTCAGGTTATTGAATACAATAAAGTTCAGGAGACGTGCTGGAAGAGTTCCAACGTATTAATATTTATTCCGTTGTGTGTCGTATATGAGGACAGATTATTATAACTGTCCAGATGTGTTGATGTACTCTGATGATTGTAAGTTTTATCTCAAAGCTCTCAATAAAGTTTAATTTCTATATTATATTTTGTTCTGCTGCGATGTGAGATTCTGTTGTATTGTTATTCCTATTCTTTCTTCTATTCTAATATTTCTTTCTTACCTTCTTCTCATCCTCTAAATTCTTTTTATTGACATCTGGGTTTCCAGTACAGTTTGGGTTGGACTGGTGTTGTTTGGTCATCTCAAAAGGTACCGAAAATTTGGGTCATCACAGATCATCCGTAGTTTTATGTTAAATGAGTGTCGAATACGTCGATTGGATATATAGTTTTTTTCCCTTTCTTACCTCGGATGGATCGACCTACTTGATTCAACTATATAAAGCAACGATGGTTAAGGATCATATCTAGAACATAGTACGTAAATGTACACAAGTAGCAAATCACATATAATTACCACAGCAGAATACAACATATACATGTGCTACATGCTCGAATGGTTTCACAAACCATTTATTCATGCAACATGATCCAAGAGAATGAATATACACAAGATTCAAGTCACGAATACATAACTGAGAAATATCTTTAGGTGAGGTAGTCCAAAGGTGAAACTGCTAAACCGAACCAACAGCCAGCTAAACCTGAAACAACTCGGTCTAACCTGGGTTTAAATACACAGTTCAGTCTAGCTTAATGATAGGTGAAATAAAATATCAACTAAGCATAGATTCCTTTCCTTGATTAAGAAATCACATAATTTCACAAGACATGGATACAGTAATCCCTTTCCATCAAAAAAATACCATAAATTTAAGATAACAACTTACTTTATATGAATCCACATTACTAAGCGAGATACATAGGAGAATTATAACACAATTTAGAATATTTCTATTAGCTTGAACTACCCAAACTCCTTGATTTCAGTATTAACACAAGATGAAAGACTTGTAAACACTGAATGACAAAATTCACAAAATTTACAAGAATCACTGAAATCATAAGGATCATTGAGATCACATGAATCACTAGAACCACAAGAATCACTTAAATCACCATATAAACACAATTACTTTTTAGCTCGAAGCGATATATATTTAATAGTAGTCATCACAAAAATGTTGAAGTCGTAAATAACACAAAATATAAAAACCAATTTGTCTCGTAGCCATTGGAAAATCTATATATACATATATAGCTACTTATAAAACTAGCTTATGGAACATGTATGTGTCTCAAAATTCACCAAGGTTCGACGTAGGATACATATTTCAAAATCAACACCAAATAGTGAATCCAAAACACATTTTTGATTATAATGTCGGCTTTCATTATTAGATAGAAGTTATGATGACTCGAAAAATTAATACCCTTGAATCGACTATAAGCCACATAAGTCCGATACAAAAGGAAAAAATTATCGAACCTGTTATGGGATACAACACAGCACAACAAAAACCCCAAAGAGTATTTCATTGTTACTACAATGTTACATCAGAGTACAGAATATATCAGAGTACATTGAAAATATTAGAGAATAACAAATACAATACACACCGGAAATATAATTACATTCAGCGAAAGACTATCAAATACTCTGGACATAGCTCTAGCTTCAATTCAGAATCCTGCTTAAGAAAGATACCTATAAACAAAACTACCTAATTGCCCATGTGGAAATAAGGGCACTCGGGTTTGCAAGGGAGAAACAAACTACAATTCAGTCATGGAACTGGTATGAAAACTCAAATCAGTTATAATTCTTTTTAAACTTAGGTAATTCATAGGACCACCCCGTACAACACGAAACAGGTTTTCCCTATACGAATACCAATGCATAATAACTCAAAACCAAAATAGTTTTAATCTCCATTTCATTCATTCAAATCTTTGTTGAAAGATTTATTAAAACTTTAACTTAGCATTAATTTCACTCTTAGATTTATTAAATCTAACTTATTTTCAAAAACAATTCTTTTGAAAATAATCTCTTCGGTCTTAAAAACCCCATTTCATTTCAGGTAAATGAAATAATAGAAATTTCTTTCATATCAAATCATACTTGACTTCGGGATTTCAAAACAAACCACTTTGGAAATCTCAAATATCTATAATATAGTATCAAAACATATGCAACCAAGTCGAGAGGTTTCTCCCGATAACAAGGCAATTACGGCCAAGCCTTCCCATGTCGACAATGGTTCTATGTAAGTCCCTCACGCAGAGGCATCCGCATACACAGTATGTCTCTTCCGCAGTAGAGATGGTATGTCCCCCACAAAGGGGCTTCCGCATACCCGGTTGCCCAGATTTTTAGTCACAGGTTACCCGAATCATAGATAACACATCAAATCATTTCTCCCCCGATGTGATAAATCGTTTCATAATAATAATCACAAGTACTTTCAAATCATAGTACTTTTGCTTTCCAAATCATTTAAACATTGGGGTTTTAAGCCGTCGAAATTCTCTTCACTTATAAAACATCTTTTTATCAACCATTTATCACTTCACAATATTTATTTCAAAATATTTTCTAGTTCCTTGAAATCAAACCTTCATATCATATTTGTTTATGAAATCATCTTTCAAAATCATTTATTTAGATTCATATTCACAATTAAGTGAATCAAACACTATCGCTAAATCAACAACGTCATAAAAAGCGCTATGAATAGGCTTATATCGGCTAATTTAGTTAAAATGATTTAATATCATCCCAAATTTCATTTTAACAATTCAAATCACTTTCAAACCATTTATTATGATTTATCATAATTTATCCCTATTTTTAATAATTTAAAAATATGCCATTTCAATTAGATCCCATTTCGGGTCCTAAACTTCACTGGCGCTGTTTTTATTCAATTTCGATTTGAACTTACTCCAATATTTAATCATTGGATTTTACTGATCTTAGATTCAATTGAATGCCCTTTTTATTTCGGACCTAACATTTTTCGTTTCAGGAAGATTCGATGGTCGGATCTCCCGGTACGTCAGTTTGAAGTCAATGGTTGAAATTCGCGAACTATCGATGTGCGACTATTTCTATTCTGACCAAACTTCAATTTTTAAATCGAATCGACTATAATTTCAAACAGTTTATTAACTACATATCAACAACCAATATAATATCTAATCCACGTATCGTGGTATATAACATATAAGCCTTAAACCATTAACACTTATATGAGTTTGTCAATCAACAGATTAACCGCAATATCAATCATCAACAATCATATGCATTCAACACAATCACATCATTCCATACCCAATGGTGCTCATACCCACACCCAATAATCAATGACTAGTTAATTTTCCCAATCAATAACTGTCTAAGGTTCAAGTCAATTTCAAGGTCAATACTATTAGTTCTAAGTGTTACATACTCAAGCAACTACATGTATATTACTTAAAAATCATATTTTTATCATACTACAAATCATTAAACCATATAATAATCCCATATCATCCATCATACATCAATATATAACTCAAACAATTCACAACTGCAATTAAAATTAAACTAGACCTTAATCAGTTAGAGATTCTCACCGTGGATTTCACTCCTCTAATCATAAGGGTAGGATGCTCTCTATGACTCTAACTTCTTTTTAAAAACCAAGCTAGCAACTTTAGCACTTAAATCTCACCACAACTCAAGTATATAGGCATATATATTTTTATTTATACTTAGGAAGAGAAAGCTTGGATTTTTAACATAAAGGTGGGAGTTTTATGGGTTTAAAGTATCGAAGGTTGGATTTTTAGTGGATTAAATACTAGATCTATGAAGGAGAGGGGTGGGTGAGTGTTTTAAAGTGGAGAAGGTAGGATTTTTAGGTGGAATAAGCTAAGGAAAGAGCAAATAGGTCACAACCTAGGGTGTTTTGGAGTTGTTACCACTACGCCATAAACGACTTAATGCAACGATTTTGCAAGGTGTTGCCAACTAAAATGTGACGATAGTTATAATATTTTGGTCCTACTTTAATGTCCTATTTTTTATGTTACCTTAGCCATAAAAATGGGTTTCTCTAGCTAAACAAGCATAACACAATGCAACATTTTGATATAGTGTTACCTTAGACATAAACATTTGTCACGTCACCAATCTGCCCCTATACAAACATGTATATCTATCCATTAATCTATGCAGTTTATTCTCCACTATTACCCCGCCATATCCCTGATATATCGTGTAGCGGATTTCTACTGCTACACTATTTCCAAACAGCCTCTGAAATAGCCTCTCCGCTTGAAGTCCCGCTATATTCCGATATTCCCGATATATCCTATTATTTTAGCTATATTCCGCTATATCTTCTATAAAATAAATGAATTTGAATGTGACATTTGTACATTTTAAATTTGTAAAATTAGTTTTTTTAATATAATTTTTTAACATATATTTCTCAGAATAGAAAATACTATAATATTCTATCAAATTTAATCATGCTAAGTAAAAGTTTACATTATTTACATATATTTTCGTATGATTTTATTTAAAATTAAGAATGTATTAATTATAATTAAGTTGAATGTTAATTTTCCGTTTATTTATCATTTATATGTTTGTAAAAGCATAAAATATGTGTTTTATATGCTATTCTAGGCTCATCCGCTATATCCTGTTATTTCCTCGCTTTATTCCCGCTACAACTTTTTGCACCTCTACCGCATTGGATTCGCTGAGCGCCTTAACTGCACAACCATTAATTTACCTTTTAAAAACAACATCTATAGTTGATACCTCACTAATCTATTAAAATCCCAACCACCAATATGAAATTAACTTCCCTGAGCTATTTCATTCCTCTTTTCTCAACTTCTCTGATCTGTTCATTCTTAACTTTCTACAACAAGCATCCTGCAATTTTTGATTCTCCCCAGTTCATCTTCATGTACAATTTTTCCCCAATTTTACCCTTTTTGGTTCACAGTTAATTCTCCTCCGCTGATTTAATTAGTAGTATATTTGTTAAGAACTTATCACTTTTAATTTCATTGGTGTTTAATTAGGATTATAACTTGGTTCAACATTGGAGGTTGTTTCTCTCTTCTAGGAGGAGAGAAAAAGAGTGATTTGTTTCATCCGCTTCATGGCACCGGAGATGGGAAGGTCGTTGGGTTGACCGTTGATTGTAGAGAGAAGGAGATGACGAAGGAATCGAGTTGGAGCAAGTGGTTGGGCCATAGGCTTTGCGCTATTGGGCTTCTTTTCGAGCAGCAGATTGGGCCCCATAGGATGTTGAAGGTTGTGTCATCGGTGCGGATGTCTTCGTAGTTCTGTCGAGGCCGCGGGCTTGTCGTAAGTCTCTGATTTCAGATGTTTTTTCTAGAAAGGAAAATGAATGTATAAAGATGGATTTGCCTGCAGAAGTTGACTTAGAGCTCACTTTGGCACTTCCTTCAAATTGTTGGAAGTAAGTAAACTGTTTTCTTCAATGGTACAAATGTGAATTGATTTTGTATTTTGGATGCTCTAGTAGTTATATTTAAGGCATGGTTATTTAACCTAGTTATGTAACTACATCACAGACATTTGTATGATATTGAAGTATATTTGTATGATATTAATATACAAGCGCGTGTAACTTAAGTTAATATTTTGAGGTAATATTTTCTTTCTTGCTACTTGCTTTGTTGTGCTCATGAGCAGGTAGTTAGTGACTGTGTATGTGAGATTCAATATTATTTTGAAGTTTAATGTTTGTTGTTGTTTAAGGCTTTGGGTGATGATGGACTTGGTGTGTAGTGTTTCAAATAAGGCTTTGGGTGATGATGGACTTGGTATGTAGTGTTTCAAAGAGGCTTAGTCTTCCAAAATCGGATGATCAGGTGAATCGGGTGGTGCCCACTTGCTTGACCTAACTGGCTAGGTCGATCGCTACTGGGACTGTAAGGCCCCGAACCCCCATTGGCGTTGTGCCCAGGCCCGCCTCTCGGCTCGCCTTCGACTCGTTATATATTTGTAAATGTTAGTGTCCATTTAAATTGAAATTGCATATGTAATGAGTGAACTGAGTGATGTAGCGAGGAACATCTATATATGTGATTGACTATGTTATCAATAGTGAATTGTAAATAGTGGAGTTAGAAATATGTACTATTTCAAATGTTGAAATAAAATATTTATTTGAATAAATATATTGTTTGAATATTTAATTTTGTGTAGTAGCATTTAATTCTCCTTTTTGTTATATTATATATATATATATATATTTTAAAAAATATATCTATAGTAACATTTTTGGAGTGTTGCTATAGACGCCTAATGATGTAGTTGTAGACCAGTTATGTTGCAACAATATTTGTTATGTTGCCTTAGATAGTCAAAATGTTTCCTTTGAGGTCTGCAGCAATGGTGAAAATTGCATCACTCTAAAAATGTTACCAAAGACCCATGCCAACAAATTTTTTCTGTTGCATTAGACCGTTTATGGTGTAGTGTGCTTGCAAATGAGGGTAAGGGGGTGCTAGTAAGGAGGAAAGGAGGTGAGATAAGGTGGTTTGAAGTTAGAAAAGAGGGGGGAAGATGTTTTGGCCATGAGTTTCAAGAGGAGGGAGGCCATTTTTGTTCTTTGGATCTTGGAAAAAAAGAAGAAGAGAAATGAAAAGAAGAGAGAAGGAAGTAGTCTTAGAAAAAAGAGAGATTATAAGAGGATGACACCTCAAAAGCAAATCTCATGCCAAAGTACCATGAAAAAGGGGTTTAATGGAAGAAGTGGACATGTGTAAAGGGTAGGACATGAGTTGTCTAAATGGTGTAGGGTTAAGGTGCTTAACTGTGAAGGATTTCCTTTATTAAATGTATAAATTAATACCTAAAGGATTATATAAGTAAGGTAGTATCTCTCCTTAAATCATTTAAACTTTATGCAACCATTTGTACATGTTAATAGGTCGTTAAGGTTGTCATCTACCATTTTATCAATATTTTCAAATTGTTAAATATTACCTAAAACTGCTTAATTTCAATTGAATTTCAATAAAACGACTCTACGTGTTTTCGACTTGTATGATCAAACCATAAGTCCAGTCAATACGAAATTTGAAACACTACTATAATTCACTAATATGGATCTAATAAAATTGGTCTAGTAAAATATAGAGACCGTTTGAAAATTGGCCTTTTCTATCTTTTATTGAATTCTAACTGATTTTTCAACATGCGTTTATATTACGTACGCTCACATACGAACTCCAACTGATATGAAGTTCGAAACCTAACAATAATTTACTATTATGAAATCGACGAAAGTGGTTTCATCAAAATCTGAGGTCTTATGCAAAATAATTATTTTTTGTAATAACCCGGAAAATCTGGGCTAGTTTAAAATTTTTATTTTGGCAATTTTAGCGAATTTTGATTATTTAAAATGAATTATTTTAAATAATATCGACGTGAAATTTATTTTGAATATAATTCGAACGTATATATTATACGCGTCGTCGTTAGAATATAAATATTTATATATAATTATAAATAGAATTGAAAATGGCGCGGTAGTTCGATAATTCGATTTCAAACTTCAATTGAATGTACCGGGTGCAAAACAATCCGGATTTTAGTGAAACCAAAAATGATAGGATCTAATAGATAATATCTTTCCAACGAATCCGAAAAATCAAGATTTCATAACGGGAATCAAAGGATATGTCTAGTTGAAAATTCTGAATAGTCGCTATGGAATTCAGGCCCTTAAAAATGGAAATTTTGCAAACGACCTCGGATTTCGACGAAACCAGTTTTGTTGGGCCCGTGATGTTAAGTTATTGCTAGATTTCAAATTTCATAATTTTTCGAATCAATATGAGAGCGTGGCAAAGGAAAACGCGTTTGACCAGTTTCAGTTGATTTTAATCGACTGGAAATTGGCCATTTTTCCAACGGTCTCAGAATTCGACGAAACTAGTTTTGTTAGGACCGGATCGTCAATACGAAGCTAGAAAATATTTTTCAGGAATTTTTAGAGTTAGTATGTGACCCCGGTAAATTGAAATGTACGTTTAAAATTCAATATAGCGATTTAAATGTAAATTCAACGGAAACTGATCGAAACGATCAAATCAGCTTGCGATGCATATCCCATTGTGTTCGGAATGGGGGCAAAACGTTAGGGACGACAGGCGGTGGGTTTCGTTTGGGGTTCGAATTTAAAGGTTACCTTTTTGAATTAATTATAAAAGAATAATATAAAATAAAGGTTCATGTGTTGACAGTACTCATCCATTGAGATTGGTCATGTGTTGAACGAAATACTCTAGTAATAAAATTTACATCTTTATCAATATAAAATAAAGGTTCATGTGTTGACAGTACTCATCCATTGAGATTGGTCATGTGTTGAACGAAATATTTTGATAATAACAACTATTTTGAAAAAGAAATATTTGAAATAGAATATTTGAAAATAGCAATTTATGAAGCCGTGTTGATTAGATTGACGCCATTTTGACGTGAACGATATTTATATCGATTTTAACGATTTCGAAATGAATTGAATTGAAAACGATTTCGAAATGAATTGAATTGAAAACGATTTCGAAATGAATTGAATTGAAAACGATTTCGAAATGAATTGAATTGAAAACGATTTCAAATGGAATTGAAAGCGAATTGAAATGAATTCAAATTGAATTGAAATTTGAATTGAATAGAAATGAATTTTAAAACGAATTTATAAAGAAGAATTCAATTTTGATTTGAATTGAAATGGAAGTTGAAATTGCTTTTGAAACGAATTTTAAAACTATTTATATAATTCGTTTTAAATAGAAATCGACGATATATATATTATATATATAATATAATGGCCTGAATAGAACGCGCCGCGGCAGTTCGTGAATTTTGACCATTTATTTCAAACGGACATTACGGGAGATCCGACCGTCGGATTCTCCTAAAACCGGAACCGTTGGGTTCGTATCGAAAAGTGCTTTCTAACGAATATTAGAAATTAGAAATCTAACGGTTGAATTTGGAATTATGTCCAAATCAAATTTGAAAAAGGTCGCTGTAAGTGCAGTTCGATGACCGTTGATGGAAATCGACTGTACGGGCCTTGATAAAATTATTAAAAATAGTAATAATTTGTGTAAAATCATAAGAAAGGATTTAGAAAGAATTGGGATGAAAAACTCCATATTTGAAAAGATAAAAATAGATTTTTATCGAAATGAACTAGTTTTGAACTAGAATTATAATTCTATTTATTTTTAAATAAATAAATTGAATTTGAAATGGTTTTAAAAATAACCAGAATATCCAATGATTGCATTGGAGTGGAATTGAATCGAAATTGTCTTCGGAATATTTCGATGTTGGATTTCGTGATTATACAAATGTTGTTATGGAAATTTGAAAGATATAGATATATATATCGTTATTTCCAATACGATATTTGTTAGTCGTAGAATTTGATATTGAATATAAGCCGGTATATATTCTATTCAGAGCCTTGTGTTTAATATCAAATGTGATTTGGGTTTGTCGTGAATGGTGTCTTCACTAACACTGTTCTTGAACCCAGTTGAGAAAAGATTAAATCTTTTTATTTAGATTTAATGAAGTGTACCAATTAAATAATATTTAATTGAAATTGAATTGATATTGATTTTTGGGTTTATCGTGGACAGTGTTTTTAAATAACACTCGTTCTTTAACCCGATAATTAATGAAGGTGATTTTGGGTTTATTGTGAACTGTGTTTTTAAATGACACGGATTCTTTAACCCAGTCACAGATTAAAACTAAGTGGAGTTTTAATGAATCTTTAATTAGATTGAAATAATCGAAATGGAGTATCACCAGTTTTGCTCCAGGCGATATTTAAATCTTTAATTAGATTTGAACGTGAAATGGTAATTGAATTTACCGATAACACTGTGGTGTTAGATATGAAGTATAACCAGCTTTACTTCATGGGATGAATAGGTTGGGATTGGGAAATTAAAACAAATGATTACTTCGGTAAGGTTCGTTAATCCCGACTAGGTTGAATTGATATTCAAAAATAGATTATAGAATAAATTCAAGAAATTTATCTTGGATAAAATTAATGGGAACCTTTCCCTATGAATGTGAAATTTAGAAATTGACTGTCGGTTAGCCAAACAGAATGGTTTTCTGGATATTGATCTGATGTTGGTTTCGGCCTTCGGGGTTAATATTTGGGGAATTATTCTCTTGATTAATTTACGGTTAGTGACTAATGAATTGGAATGAGGCGTATGTTGTGTTTGTGTAACACTTATTTAAAATATATGCGAGTTATTCGGAAAGACCGGGTTTATCCCATTCTGAATAACTGATACGACGACAAGTCGAAGACCGGAGGTCTTCACGTCGTATGGGTGATAACTGATGATCTTGATTGGGTTGTACACCCAAGAAGATGGAAACAGTTGGTGATCATCCAGACGTACTTGGAGATCGATGGATATGCGGGGTACTAGGTGCCTCCGGTTTCGTTCAGACCCAGAACGGACTTGTAAATGGACTGTGTGTCTGACATTGGATTTTAGTCTGTGTGATTGATCTCTATTAAATATATATCTGTTTGGCGGCGGAGAATTTATTCTCTTGCTTAACGCCCTTCTCTGAGACGTACGAGCTCAAGGGTTATATATTGATGGATATCAAACGCATGGAGTGAATTGCCTGTATGGCATGCCTAAGTGGCAATTGATCGAGGCTTCTGTTGAAAAGCAAAGTCTTGTGGTGATGATCAAAGCAAGGCCTTTGTGGCGTAGCTTTGTGTAACGTTTGCTTCGCGAGTTTCACACCCGGTATGAACCAAAAACGGGAGAGGACGTCAGGGAGGGCATGCGTTTCTTTCTAGCTAGAAGCGGCGTCAGTGGTTTTACACGCCCTGACGAGTTTGACTTATGTGGTTGTTGCTGTTGCGAGGCGCCTCGGATTGATCGGTCGTTCTCGAACCGATGGAGTCATTTAGTTGGCTCGTTTACGCCCCATAGGGCGGGGAAATGCATGTTCAGGGTTTAAGTTTAATCCACATCGGTGGACTGGCCCTGAGGATCCAAGGGCCCACCTGAGTCTGGGTCCTGAGGGGCGGGCTAGAGCGTCTCGAATCGGTTGAGGACTATCTTTTGCCTCGGTTCATAGATGGAAATCCAATTTCCAAATACGTGACATTTGCGGTTTTATTTGTAAACCTATATATGGCGACATGATATATGGTACCCATGCCGCCTATGATTGATACTTATGATTTGAAGTTGTTTTATACACTATACACTTATAATAGTATCAAATGATTTGTTTTAAACGTATCAAGCATTCTTTGGCTGTTATAAGGGAAAACTCTATCCTCGGCTGCGTTGCATTGTGTGATGGGACCTGGGTCTTATAACAGCTTCATTTTTCTTTATTTAGCATTGCGCTGTTTGTTTTATGCACTGGTATTCTTGGGAGGAAACCCGTTCCGTGTTATACGGCGTGGTCCCTTGATTTACCTAACTTTAAAAATAAAGATTAACTGTTTTAGTTCTCACACCAGTCACATGACTGACCTGGAGTTTATTGTTTTAACCTAAACTCTGGGTGCCCCTATTTTGACACGGGCAGCTAGTAGTTTCGGTTTTTGCAGATATATATTCACAGGATCCTGGTTTACAGCTGGAACGATATCCGGAAAGCTTTGTATCCGTATATCTCTTCTAGTTGTGTATTGTATTATTTTCCGCTGCGATGTATTTCAATGTAATTTAAATCTCTGATATTTCTGTGTAATATTCATTGTTACTCTGTATATTCTTGTAATCTGATGTATTGTTGTAATATACAATGAAATGTTCTTCTGTATGTGTTTTGTTGTGGCTTGTTCTCGAACTATCCGACACTTTCCTTTACGGGGAAGTTACGGGTTTTCACAGTTGGTATCAGAGCTTTGGTTTACAAAGCTCTGAGAACAAGGCACATTAGAACCCTACGAAAGAATTCATCAGATATTGGATTAGTAAAATCCATTTAGAATGACTCGTTAGAGATAGGATCAGTAGTATCCTAAAACGAGTGTGAAGGGTGAATTTTTTTAAATGAAAACAAATTTTGTTTTGAAAATTTAAATCAATTATTCGTAGTTGATTATTTATTTATATTGATTTGGACAATCCAGTATATATAGATTTTTCGTATACGTCTGATCCGTGTATATTCGAAGTTTTAATATACCGGGTAGATATAGAACCGCACTCTAGTAGCCCGACAATGTTCTGATGGTGGTTCGAAACATCATCAGCATTTATTTTCGAGTGACGAAGGTGTGATTTCTATATATTTCCATTAGACTGGTGTGAGAACCAAAACTAATATAGTTAGAATACATTGTTGTGATTTGGCATCAAAATTTGATTTTTGTATATGTATCAAAATTATGAATTTGAAACTCTAATTCACAAATTGATTGATGTTTGTGTTGTTAGTTTATTTGTTTGACAATTTTGAACCATTATGCCTAATTTGATCAAATATTGAATTGTATTGAAAATTGGTCGCATTTGCTTGCATATACTTGTACTTACATTGATCAGGTCATAGCAAGGAGGCTAGAGCAGAGAATAAAATTTGTTTGCCCGACAAATAGGTACATGTTTACTACATAATTTACTGTTTTGTTTGGGTGATGATGATTTTATGAGCCTATTGGCTAGCCGCTTGGCTTTTTCTTTTTCTTTTTGAGATCTGAAGGACCGGGGAAGCTATTTGAAATTCCCCGATGCTCCCGGTGCAGGGGAGGTTATGGCGAAATTTTTCGAAAATTTAGGGTGTTAGCCAAATTTTTGAAGTTTTAAAAATTCTCAGAAACTGAAAAGTTGGAGAATGGAAGCCAGATCGAACGTAGAGTTGATTAAACAAACCACTTTCGACTTTGTTCCTTTTCGGGGACGAAAAGTTTTAAGTGGGGGAGATTGTAATAACCCGGAAAATCTGGGCCAGTTTAAAATTTTTATTTTGGCAATTTTAGCGAATTTTGATTATTTAAAATGAATTATTTTAAATAATATCGACGTGAAATTTATTTTGAATATAATTCGAACGTATATATTATACGCGTCGTCGTTAGAATATAAATATTTATATATAATTATAAATAGAATTGAAAATGGCGCGGTAGTTCGATAATTCGATTTCAAACTTCAATTGAATGTACCGGGTGCAAAACAATCCGGATTTTAGTGAAACCAAAAATGATAGGATCTAATAGATAATATCTTTCCAACGAATCCGAAAAATCAAGATTTCATAACGGGAATCAAAGGATATGCCTAGTTGAAAATTCTGAATAGTCGCTATGGAATTCAGGCCCTTAAAAATGGAAATTTTGCAAACGACCTCGGATTTCGACGAAACCAGTTTTGTTGGGCCCGTGATGTTAAGTTATTGCTAGATTTCAAATTTCATAATTTTTCGAATCAACATGAGAGCGTGGCAAAGGAAAACGCGTTTGACCAGTTTCAATTGATTTTAATCGACTGGAAATTGGCCATTTTTCCAACGGTCTCAGAATTCGACGAAACTAGTTTTGTTAGGACCGGATCGTCAATACGAAGCTAGAAAATATTTTTCAGGAATTTTTAGAGTTAGTATGTGACCCCGGTAAATTGAAATGTACGTTTAAAATTCAATATAGCGATTTAAATGTAAATTCAACGGAAACTGATCGAAACGATCAAATCAGCTTGCGATGCATATCCCATTGTGTTCGGAATGGGGGCAAAACGTTAGGGACGACAGGCGGTGGGTTTCGTTTGGGGTTCGAATTTAAAGGTTACCTTTTTGAATTAATTATAAAAGAATAATATAAAATAAAGGTTCATGTGTTGACAGTACTCATCCATTGAGATTGGTCATGTGTTGAACGAAATACTCTAGTAATAAAATTTACATCTTTATCAATATAAAATAAAGGTTCATGTGTTGACAATACTCATCCATTGAGATTGGTCATGTGTTGAACGAAATATTTTGATAATAACAACTATTTTGAAAAAGAAATATTTGAAATAGAATATTTGAAAATAGCAATTTATGAAGCCGTGTTGATTAGATTGACGCCATTTTGACGTGAACGATATTTATATCGATTTTAACGATTTCGAAATGAATTGAATTGAAAACGATTTCGAAATGAATTGAATTGAAAACGATTTCGAAATGAATTGAATTGAAAACGATTTCGAAATGAATTGAATTGAAAACGATTTCAAATGGAATTGAAAGCGAATTGAAATGAATTCAAATTGAATTGAAATTTGAATTGAATAGAAATGAATTTTAAAACGAATTTATAAAGAAGAATTCAATTTTGATTTGAATTGAAATGGAAGTTGAAATTGCTTTTGAAACGAATTTTAAAACTATTTATATAATTCGTTTTAAATAGAAATCGACGATATATATATTATATATATAATATAATGGCCTGAATAGAACGCGCCGCGCCGCGGCAGTTCGTGAATTTTGACCATTTATTTCAAACGGACATTACGGGAGATCCGACCGTCGGATTCTCCTAAAACCGGAACCGTTGGGTTCGTATCGAAAAGAGCTTTCTAACGAATATTAGAAATTAGAAATCTAATGGTTGGATTTGGAATTATGTCCAAATCAAATTTGAAAAAGGTCGTTGTAAGTGCAGTTCGATGACCGTTGATGGAAATCGACTGTACGGGCCTTGATAAAATTATTAAAAATAGTAATAATTTGTGTAAAATCATAAGAAAGGATTTAGAAAGAATTGGGATGAAAAACTCCATATTTGAAAAGATAAAAATAGATTTTTATCGAAATGAACTAGTTTTGAACTAGAATTATAATTCTATTTATTTTTAAATAAATAAATTGAATTTGAAATGGTTTTAAAAATAACCAGAATATCCAATGATTGCATTGGAGTGGAATTGAATCGAAATTGTCTTCGGAATATTTCGATGTTGGATTTCGTGATTATACAAATGTTGTTATGGAAATTTGAAAGATATAGATATATATATCGTTATTTCCAATACGATATTTGTTAGTCGTAGAATTTGATATTGAATATAAGCCGGTATATATTCTATTCAGAGCCTTGTGTTTAATATCAAATGTGATTTGGGTTTGTCGTGAATGGTGTCTTCACTAACACTGTTCTTGAACCCAGTTGAGAAAAGATTAAATCTTTTTATTTAGATTTAATGAAGTGTACCAATTAAATAATATTTAATTGAAATTGAATTGATATTGATTTTTGGGTTTATCGTGGACAGTGTTTTTAAATAACACTCGTTCTTTAACCCGATAATTAATGAAGGTGATTTTTGGTTTATTGTGAACTGTGTTTTTAAATGACACGGATTCTTTAACCCAGTCACAGATTAAAACTAAGTGGAGTTTTAATGAATCTTTAATTAGATTGAAATAATCGAAATGGAGTATCACCAGATTTGCTCCAGGCGATAGTTAAATCTTTAATTAGATTTGAACGTGAAATGGTAATTGAATTTACCGATAACACCGTGGTGTTAGATATGAAGTATAACCAGCTTTACTTCATGGGATGAATAGGTTGGGATTGGGAAATTAAAACAAATGATTACTTCGGTAAGGTTCGTTAATCCCGACTAGGTTGAATTGATATTCAAAAATAGATTATAGAATAAATTCAAGAAATTTATCTTGGATAAAATTAATGGGAACCTTTCCCTATGAATGTGAAATTTAGAAATTGACTGTCGGTTAGCCAAACAGAATGGTTTTCTGGATATTGATCTGATGTTGGTTTCGGCCTTCGGGGTTAATATTTGGGGAATTATTCTCTTGATTAATTTACGGTTAGTGACTAATGAATTGGAATGAGGCGTATGTTGTGTTTGTGTAACACTTATTTAAAATATACGCGAGTTATTCGGAAAGACCGGGTTTATCCCATTCTGAATAACTGATACGACGACAAGTTGAAGATGAAGACGATGGTCGAAGACCGGAGGTCTTCACGTCGTATGGGTGATAACTGATGATCTTGATTGGGCTGTACACCCAAGAAGATGGAAACAGTTGGTGATCGTCCAGACGTACTTGGAGATCGATGGATATGCGGGGTACTAGGTGCCTCCGGTTTCGTTCAGACCCAGAACGGACTTGTAAATGGACTGTGTGTCTGACATTGGATTTTAGTCTGTGTGATTGATCTCTATTAAATATATATCTGTTTGGCGGCGGAGAATTTATTCTCTTGCTTAACGCCCTTCTCTGAGACGTACGAGCTCAGGGGTTATATATTGATGGATATCAAACGCATGGAGTGAATTGCCTGTGTGGCATGCCTAAGTGGCAATTGATCGAGGCTTCTGTTGAAAAGCAAAGTCTTGTGGTGATGATCAAAGCAAGGCCTTTGTGGCGTTGCTTTGTGTAACGTTTGCTTCGCGAGTTTCACACCCGGTATGAACCAAAAACGGGAGAGGACGTCAGGGAGGGCATGCGTTTCTTTCTAGCTAGAAGTGACGTCAGTGGTTTTACACGCCCTGACGAGTTTGACTTATGTGGTTGTTGATGCTGCGAGGCGCCTCGGATTGATCGGTCGTTCTCGAACCGATGGAGTCATTTAGTTGGCTCGTTTACGCCCCATAGGGCGGGGAAATGCATGTTCAGGGTTTAAGTTTAATCCACATCGGTAGACTGGCCCTGAGGATCCAAGGGCCCACCTGAGTCTGGGTCCCGAGGGGCGGGCTAGAGCGTCTCGAATCAGTTGAGGACTATCTTTTGCCTCGGTTCATAGATGGAAATCCAATTTCCAAATACGTGACATTTGCGGTTTTATTTGTAAACCTATATATATCGACATGATATATGGTACCCATGCCGCCTATGATTGATACTTATGATTTGAAGTTGTTTTATACACTATACACTTATAATAGTATCAAATGATTTGTTTTAAACGTATCAAGCATTCTTTGGCTGTTATAAGGGAAAACCCTATCCTCGGCTGCGTTGCATTGTGTGATGGGACCTGGGTCTTATAACAGCTTCATTTTTCTTTATTTAGCATTGCGCTGTTTGTTTTATGCACTGGTATTCTTGGGAGGAAACCCGTTCCGTGTTATACGGTGTGGTCCCTTGATTTACCTAACTTTAAAAATAAAGATTAACTGTTTTAGTTCTCACACCAGTCACATGACTGACCCGGAGTTTATTGTTTTAACCTAAACTCTGGGTGCCCCTATTTTGACATGAGCAGCTAGTAGTTTCGGTTTTTGCAGATATATATTCACAGGATCCTGGTTTACAGCTGGAACGATATCCGGAAAGCTTTGTATCCGTATATCTCTTCTAGTTGTGTATTGTATTATTTTCCGCTGCGATGTATTTCAATGTAATTTAAATCTCTGATATTTCTGTGTAATATTCATTGTTACTCTGTATATTCTTGTAATCTGATGCATTGTTGTAATATACAATGAAATGTTCTTCTGTATGTGTTTTGTTGTGGCTTGTTCTCGAACTATCCGACACTTTCCTTTACGGGGAAGTTACGGGTTTTCACATTTTTAGGCTATTAAAATATCAAATTTCAATATATTTGCTTTTAAATCACTTTTAAAAGTCCACTAATCTTATTTAAATTCATATTTTAAATTACCCAAAAATCCATGTCGTTACAGAGCCATGGAAATTCATTACTCAAAACAACTCATGAATTTAGCATAAGGTAAGAAGTAATTACAGGACGAACGAAAACAACTAACACAAGGATTCATTAAGCAAATACTTGATTACAAGTGTTGCTATGTTCATGAATGACACTTGAATTCCATCACTAACAGGCTTGGAAATACATGATGGAAAAGTGAAAAAACACAGAACTTTCACTGGGTACATAGAAGGTTACCTAGGCATTCTACCCAGATGTGTTGACCCATTTATAGCCTGGGTCGATCCCCGGGTCAACCCAGCTCTATTGTGAGTCGACTTAGGCACGCAAAATTGCCTAAGCCAAAACACAACGATAGTTTAACTTTATGATTAATTTTTGGCATCAAAACTACTTTAGAATTTGATCAAATTTAATATGCAAACACTAGAACTATTAAGCAACACAATGAAACAAAGATTACACAAAACGATCATGAATTGAACGAGATATTAAGTTACAACGGTCAACCTCAAACTATAGTTGTTAATCGACTTTTTGGTCCCGTTCCAAAAAGCATATCAGGTTCACTCGACTCAGCCTATAGTGTGGTACAATAGCCTAAAGTATCGCCAAACACTTAAGATCCAGGCCCAGAAGGAGTTGTGTGAGCATAGGCCTCATCACCCTTCAAAAATGCCATTGCAACACACATTTCTATCCCACCAGCGTGGAACTTTGCATCTTTGAGCATTTCGAATCCCAACTTTGTATCCCCTGGGATACTCATCTCGCATCCTTAGGATGCGAGATTTTATATCCCACGGGTGCGAATCTCACATCCCACATGATGCGAGATTTCATATCCCATGGATACGAAGCTCGCATCCCGCCGGATACGAGGTTTTGTATCACATAGATACGAAACTCACATCCCATCGGACGTGAGATTTCGTTTCCTGGGTATGAAGTCTTCGTATCCTCCAGGATACGAATTTCACATCCCTTAGATGCAAAATTTGTATCCCCCAAGGGGATGCGAAATTCTCTGATGCTTCCAGTGCGTGATGTGAAATTCGGCCTGCCGCATCTACTTTTCACCTACTCTGACCTAATCCACTACCTATAAATACCCCGTTACCTCATACTTGAAGGGGATTTGGCATTTGCTTGATTTGACATCTTGAAAGGACCTTGGATACTGTTGATGGCCTCTTGAGCTTTGAGGAAGAAGAATAACTACTTTTTCTTAAGGCTTCCAACATAAAAATAGCGACTTCAGAATACTTAGTCAAATATTGTAAATCATTGTAATGATGATGTCCATCACTGTAATTCTTCAATGGTAAATAAAATTGGCAAAAGCTTCAAAGTGGACGTAGGTTCAAAGCAGACTGAACCACTATAAAAATACCGTGTTCTTTACTTTTCCACACTTTTCCTTATGCAAAACATTATTTTCGCTTAGTCCGAGAATCTTTATGTGTTACGCCAACTTTTTTAGCGTAAGCACTTTTGTGCTTTCATTGAGAGCTCGAGAGCTCGAGAACTCAAGACTTTGACTTCTTTCTGACTGACTTCCATTTTGAACTAGAAGCTCTACTCAGATCCTTCCGATCTAACTCCTAGTTTCGCTTACAATAGCTAAGAAAGGAAAGCATCCTATGATGGGACCCTCCTTATTCGCTACCACGAAAACGTTTCTTCAACCTCAACCTTCGGAACTTTTGGTTGACATGAATGTCACTACCTCCTACAATTATGACGCTCCGGCAACCCAAGCCCAACTCTTCTAGCTTAATAAGAAGGTGGAAGAAAGGTCGAGAGAACTTAACGTCCAACTAAAGGCAACATCGAGCTGATGCGACGAATTCAAGTAAGTCAACGCGACGTCGCTTGCCTTGAACTCAACAGGAACACTCGTGTCTTACCTAATGTTTCGAAAAGCTCTTCTTCCGACACTCACCATGGGAACCATAGCCAAAAGAGGAGGACTAACGCCAACGAAAACGGTAATGGAACTACAATTACCTTCAGTGAAGGAATGCAGCAACACGAGCTTTCCCGATTGGATCCTAATGACGGAGCAGGACCTAGTACCTAGGAATGACAATGGGGCGGGTCAGGGTGGGTTTCTCGTGCCCTAGACCCGTCCCGTAGACATGGTGTGGGTTTGGAATTTTTCCTTGTACCCGAAATCCGTATGGGTCAGGGTAGACCCAACCCGCCCCATGACCCAGTGATATTGTGTTCTAATGTACACAAATTAATATACTTATAATTTTTTTATCAATAAATGATAAATTATATACATATTATAAGGTGTTCACAATGATAAGAGAATTTAATAAAATGAGTTGTAAGATAATAGTTCAAAATGTATGTATTCGTTATTATATGATTATCAATGGTGCAACTTAATAATATGAAAATTTTATAGTTTGTTGATTGAAAAAATATAATATTCAAGTTATAACCATGTATACCTAAGAAAACTACCAAGTAATCATTATATTTATGAAGTGTTTTAATGATGTTTCATTCATGCAGGTCGGGTTGGGGTGGGTTAGCCGTGCCCCAGACCCAACCCTAGACCGGGACCTCGAAAAGCGGGTCGCGGGTCTACCCTTTCCGAAGACCCTATGGGGCGGGTCTAAATAGGTCAAAACAGGGGCGGGTCAAGCGGGTTTGGACCCTAGACCCGCCCTATTGTCATCCCTACTACTCCTTCCTCAATGGAACCTTGTTGTTGCTCCTCAGAACTTGGCGCCTACGCGTCTAGCAACCAGCTAGGCCCAAGTTCTGCTCAACCAACCTCATCAACAAAATCAAGCAGTCGAGGTTGATGACTTAATGGAAATAGATCCTATTGTCCACTCTTGAAGGCGTCCACGACCCCGAACTCCCGAGCTGAACCATGACCACTAAAATCCAATGGAGGTTCATCCTACGGTTCTCACTGACATGGTCTGAAAAAATCATGAGAGAAACATGGAGGCATACCAACGACGTTTGGGAAACCAATACAAGACGTAACCCCTTTACTCGGGCTGTCCACTACGTCGAGTGGCCTCACCGCTTCAATATTCCCCAACAAACGGCTTACTCGGGGAATCGTTGATCTATCAGCATCTTAGCATGCCATGTTGTCAATTCCAAACATACAAATGATGTCTATTAATATATAACCTCTAAGCTGATACGTCTCAGAGAAGGGTGTTAAGCTAAGAGAATAAATTCTTCGCCACCAAATAAATATATATTTAATAGAGATCAATTAGTATAGCACAAAATACAATGTCAGACACACATCCGTACAAGTCCGTTCTGGGTCTGAACGAAACCGAAGGCACCTTATTCCTCGTCATATATATCCAATACAGGATAAAGGCCCTTGCATATCCGGTCGATCTCTAAGTACACCTGGACGATCACCATTTTCACCTTATAATGGGAGTTACACAAGGCATCAACAATAATCCGAACGATGTGAAGATCTCCGGTCTTCAACCACCATCTTCAATATCTTCGACTTTTAATCATCGTATTAGTTATTCAGAATGGGTTGAAACCCGGTCTTTCCGAATAACTATCGCATCATTAAAATCAAGTGATATATAAACATATCATACGCCTCATTATAATTCAGAATATTCTTTTATTCAAATATTCTTTAAATTAGGAATTACACGGTTATATCTTATCAAAGATTTACATCATTTAAACTTCTTGTTTAAATCTTTCCTTGGAAATCATTTCAAAAGATTATATAATCTTCTTTCACAGACTTAACTCAAATTAAGGTTTATAATCCTTATCGGGATTATCGAGCCTTACAAAAATGTAATTTCTCATATCGTTGTCCCATTCCCATCTTATTCATTCCATTGAGCAAAACTGATGGTACTCCATATCTAACACCCTCGTGTTTCGGTAAATTTAATTATCGTCTTTCATTTCATTTCAAATCTTGTAAAGATTCATTAAAACTCTAACGTAGTTTTAATCTTCATTTAAGTCAATCAAATCTATTGAAAGATTTATTAAAACTTAAATTTAAGAATTTATATTTCCTTTTACTAGGTTAAATAACAAATTTTATTTAAAATGTCATTCACGATAAACCAAAAATCAACTTCCATTAAAAATGGAATTTTCACGGAAATCATATCAGTTCACAATCGATATAAATTTCCGTATCAGATTAACACTATAAGTAGAATAATGGCAAAGCCTTTTTAAATTCCTTAAATAGTAAAGGTCTTCCTCCATGGAGGTTGATCTTGATTATCATTAAATCGATTTCTATTCAATTCCAATTAAATTTATTAATTGGAAAACTTCACTTTGGCGAATTCCATTAAATCTTAATTAAAAGATTTATTCCACAAACTTCATTTATAATTGAGTCTCAGAACAGTGTTGGAAGACACCATTTAAACAAACCCAAAATCTAATCTGATATTAAATATAAGGCTTTGAATAAAAATCGTACCGACTTATATTCAATATCAAATTTTGAAACCAACAGATACCGCATCGGGAATAACGATATCGATATCTTTCAAATTCCTCAAAATAGTATTCGTATAATTATGAAATGCAATATTGAATTATCCGAAGACTATTTCCATCTAAATCCAATATCCATATATTGGAAAAACTTAACTTGGTTAAGAAGTTATTAACTTCAAACCATTTCAATCACTTTTGTTAAATAGCTAATTTTCACAAAATAGGTTTATATTATCCAAAACTAAATCCAAATCAGTTTCAAATCATTTATTATGATTTATCATAATTTTTCCCAATTTTTAATAATTTGAAAATAGCTCGATTCATTAAAAACCAATTTCATATCATAAATAGTAATAGCGCTGTTTTTATTCAAATTTGATTTGAATTTATCTCAAAATACAACCATTAGATTTTTAAACTTTTCATTTCATTTGAAAGCTCTTTTCATTATAAACCAAACATTTTTCGTTTTGGGGAAATCCGACTGTCGGACCTCCTAGTACGTCAATTTGAGGTTAATGGTCGAAATTCACGAATGGTCATGCAACACGTCCTATTCGAACCATTTGATTAAATTTCATCGAAAATGTATTTTATAAAACGTTCATAAATTCCTTTTAAAAACGATTCAATCACTAATTCAATTTTAAACAAAATTGAATATTCTGTATTAATATAATTTTAAAATAATAATATTTTCCAAAATATCAAATTTTGAAATCCAAACCCTTCCGACATCCGTTATAAAAATAAATAAGATTAACAGAAAAATCCATTCGAATTAAAAACATCGCTTGTATATCTAACTCAAATTCATATTCTGAAATTACTATTAATCTCAAAATAAAACTGAAAACATGCCTTAATTAATTGAAAATTTATTCCAATCAAATTCTTATTTTTACGAAATTTATTCGTAATCATTTAAACAATCTTTCCAAACTCATTTGAGTTTAGAATTCAAATTTTCATTTTTCACTGAATATTTTATTAATATGATATTCAAATTAAATTCCAAACTGGAATAAGATTCAACCAATTACCATATGATTCATTTTATATGGATTTCACATATCATTAAACATCCATATCAACTATCATCCATCAATCAATGATAATAATATAAGCGTTTCCATCGTCAATTCTTATATTCACAGTTTAATAATAATAACAATAAAACTATAAACATCATCCATCAACCACAAAATCAACATTGCAATCACAAACAATCAATATATAATCAGACAAGATTGTAATAACATAACAAAACAGATGAGTGAGAGGGTTCTCACCTTAATCAGTTCGAAATCGCTATAAAAATTCGTATTAGGCGTTTTATCTTGCTATAAATTGCCATGAACTCCAAATCTCTCAAATCAGTTTCATTGCGGAGCCTACGTCCATGTGAATCATGTTTCGCTAAATTCTGATAATGTATGAAGAAGATATTACTTTTACAAATTTGAATGTATTTAAATGTTATTAACTAATAATTATTTAATAACAATTACCCTTTGAACTAATCCACTTGTAATCTCTGCCCTCATTGTCTTCTCTTACCCGCTCCAATGAAGATAATGTAGCCCCCATGTCTATTTTCATGCAACTATTTGATCCCTTCTTTCTCACACATCATTATTGTAAAATTCAAACTATTATTACTTTAACGACCCGAAAATCCGTATTATCTGATTTGACTAAATACACCACACGTCCGACCCAAATATCATAGAAATATGAATCAATATGAAATAAAGAAGAAAATGATATAACAAGAACATAACAACAACACATAATCTCACATCGCCGCAGAATAAAATATAATATATAACAACTTTTGGAATACAAAATTTTAACTGTATAACATATCATTATCAGAGTACAACACTTACAACACAACGGAAAAAATAACAAATAAATAATGCTGAAGCCTCCTACTCCAAGCTCCTTAGATAAATCTGTAAAATCCTAAACTACTTGATTGACCGTACAAATTTGGGCCTCCAAGAGTTTAGGGAAAACAAAACAAAATAAACTCTGGGTCAGTCATGGGACTGGTTGAGTAAACAATTTAAAACAGTTTGAGAAAATAAATGATATCTCACAAGACCACGCCATATAACACGGAACGGGTTTTTCCCTTATGAGAATCCAAAACACTTGATTTAACTTTCAAAATCCTTTTGAAAGGAATGATTATCTTTATATCAAAACTTTTTTGATATTATAGTAGTGTCTAAATCAAATAAATAACAATCTAGTGGAACGTTTGCATCTCACATTCTACATATATAATATACAATCAAAACCGCGATCACTTATTGGGTAATGAATTTCCAACTATGTCAGGGTATGGAACCACCTTCCAATAGTGTATCTATAGAGGAAAATACACTGGGTTCAACAAGAACATCTTGTAACCCGGCCACACATGACCGACCACTCATTTCGCTTGAGTGTATCGAAGGTATATCACCAACGGTTGGGATCAACAACCGTTTTCCCGAATGGGACAACATCGAAATAGAATAAAGAATGAAATGAATTTCTCTATATAGGTGATAATATACCCTACTTGGGAGCTAGCCACTTAACCATGCTGCCTGCCCGATTTTTGTCATTTCCCAGTTGTTGAGGCCTGAGGCTACGATTACTTAACATTAATTGTTAGCATAATCACTTTGAATGCCACATCGTCAGATCCGTTGATCATTAATCTATTTGGACAAATATAATTTGGATATTATGCTAAGAGAATAAATTCTATATATTTATAAAGACCAACCTATATGATCACTGTCAGACACTCGTCCATATACGTTAATTCTGGGATTGAACGAAACCGATGGCACAATTTCCATTAATATATCTTAGGCAATTTCTACCTAGGATTTATAAGAAAGCCCTTGCACTTTATTCCGTCTTCGATTATCTTCATATAATCTGATTCGCAACGCTACTGCCAATACGGAATGGTTCTCAGATAATAATCCAATTGATCTCTCTATATTGACAATGATATTGGGAAACACTTCGATAGTTGATTATTTAACTATCAAAGAAAAACAAACATCCATTCATAACATCAAACAATCACTGGGCCCCTTAATTAATATTTCATTAATTATATCACTATTCCATTTCCTTATCAATATTTATTAACCAAATATTTTCAACAATCATCTTGGCCTTTTCGCTATTTGAAAAACATTTCCATATATCGCCTCATTTTATTTTCTATACGTAGAAAATATCTTCTATTTATAATTTGGAAATATTCCAGTTACTTACCTCTTTCACGACCGTTCATTTCTACACTCAGGAAATATTTATTTATTATATTTCCAAAATTCCACTTCCTTGGATTAAAACGAATGTTGTATAAAATACTATTACTGTAATGGCCCGAAAATCCGTAGCAATTTGAGCTGACTAATATACTACACATTCAACTCAAAGTGCAAGAAAATTCAGATCATTAATAGAAAGAAATAAGAGGATGAGAAAGATAAGATAGAACTAATAGAATAGAAGAAGAAGAACATCATAATCTAAACAGTATGAGAGTAAACACGAATCTCACAACCGAATGAATAAAATATATTATATAACACTTTGAAATATAAATCTGAATTTGTATATATACATGCCATATCAGAGTACAACTCATGCATATATTACAGTGGAAATAATATCTAACTAACTAATGGCGAAGCCTTCTGCCTCCAACTCCTCCAAGTAAATCTGCAAAGCCTAAAACACTTGACTGCCCATACAAATTTGGGCACCCAAGAGCTTAGGGAAAACAAACAAAATAAACTCTGGGTCAGTCATGGGATTGGTTTGAGTAAATTCCAACCATATCATTTAACTTTGGAAATCCTTTTGAAACAAAATGATAATAGTAAGACCAGCCCACACATGGACATGGATGGTTTTTACCTTACTATAACCCAAAATATTTTTATATCAAAATTCAGTGATATTATACTAATGTCTAATCAAGTAAATAACCAAATAGCAGAACATTTGCATCTCACGCTCCACATATATACAGTAGAAAATCATAAACCGTAGGGCGCTTGTTGGAGATTGGATGTAATGACCCAAAAATCCGGTAGAATTTGAGCTGACCAAAAACACAAGTCCAACCCCAAATATCACGGAAATTCGAACCATTAATAGAAAGAAGTTAGAGGGTGAGGATAGATAAGATAGAACTTAGAATAGAAGAAGAAGAAGAACACAACATCAGAGTAACACGAATCTCACAGCGGAACGAATAACATATAATATATATAACATAACTTGAAATATACATCTGTACTTGAATATACATCAATATCAAAATACATCACTTACAACACAGCAGAAATAACTATAGCTATATGATCCTGAAGCCTCCTGCTCCAAGCTCTTCCAGTATATCTGTAAATTCCCGACTACTTGACTGCCCGTACAAATTTAGGCACCCAAGAGTTTAGGGAAAACAACAAAGTAAACTCCGGGTCAGTCATGGGACTGGTATGAGTAAACAGTTTAAAAACAGTTTTAGAAAACTAAATGATATCTCATAAGACCACGCCGTATAGCACGGAACGGGTTTTTCCCTTATGAAAATCCAAACACTTGACTTATCTTTATATCAAAACTCTTTTGATATTATAATAATGTCTAAATCAAGTAAATAACAATCTAGTGGAACGTTTGCATCTCACGTTCCACATATATATACAATCAAAACCGCAAGCACGTATTGGGTAATGGATTTTCCAACTATGACAAGGTATGGAATCACCTTCCGCTGGTATATCTCTAGAGGAGAATACACCAAGTTCAACAAGAACATCTTGCAACTCAGCCACACATGACCGACCACTCATTTCGCTTGAGTGTATCGAATGTATATCACCAACGATTGGGATCAGCAACCGTTTCCCGAGTGGGTCAGCATCGACAATAGATTTTTAGAAGTAAATGAAACTCTAGATCAAGTGATTATACACCCTAATAGGTGCGACCTACATAGCCATGCTGCTTGCCCGATTTCTGTCATTTACCGGATGATGAGGCTAGAAGCTACGCTTTATCATCACGCCATATTCACTTCGAATGTCACATCGTCAAATCCATCAAATCACCGATTGACGTCCTCAACAGTACATTACGTGTTAGCTAAAAGAAGTTTCCTTCTCCGCTTCCACTCTTGGTACGATTGGAGAAATCAATATACGTGATCGTCTGGAAATACTCTGTCAGACATTCATCCATACAAGCCACCCAGGAACAGGATGAACTGAAGGCACAATTTCTACTAATAGAAAAAGTCCTTGCACTCTACTCCGTCTTCGATTATCTTTATATAATCTGATTCGCACGCTACTGCCAATACGGAGTGGTTCTTCGGATAATAATCCAACCGGTCTCTCCATATTGACAACGATGGTCAAAACTTCGATAGTCTGTGATTTAACTATCGAATAAAAACAAGTGTTTCGATAGTCGATGATTTAACTATCGAATAAATCAAGTGTTCATCCAAACATCCAACAATCACTGAACCTTTAATTAATATTCCATTAATTAAATCTCTTTTCTATTTCTTATCAATATTTGTTAACCAAATATTTTCAATAACCATATTTCCCTTTTACGTTCTTTGGAAAACATTTCCAATCTCGTTTATTCCTATACTTAGGAAACGTTCATTATTCTATTTCCAAGCTTTGCACATATTTGGGTTAAAACAGATGTTGTGTAAAACATCGTTACGACGACCCAAATACAGTATTCAACTAATCCTTATTCCACATTGATCTTCGAGCCTGAATCTTGCTACTTATCGGTATATCAAGAAATCAACCAAGTTGGGGTATAATTACCTCTCAGACCTTGACTGAATAACATTTAACGTCAAAACAGACAAGACTACTTACTCGAATAATCAATACCATACAACTGATTATTCACCTTCAAACACATATACATTTTCTCTTTCTATTCTACTAGATTTTATTCTTATACTTCCTTTTTGATTATACTATTCTATTTTTAAGTTCGTTTCCTTATCGACTTCTATATAATTTGATATGTTGATTTCTAACTATCAAATTATCTTAAAAATATTCTATCTCCTTAAATTCCCGGAAAAATTCGCCATAACCTCCTTTGTACCGGGAGTATCGGGAAATTTCAAATAGCTTTCCCGGTCCTTCTCATTTCAAAAAGAAAAAGAAAAAGCCAAGCGGTTTGCCGATACGGCGCATAAAATCTCATATGGAAATTAAATACGTACCTTTTTGTCGGGCATTCTATTTATTTTACTTCTATACTTTATTCCATACCTGTCTCCTGTATATTTATGCCTGTCCAATCTATTTTAACTATACCAATCGTTTTAACTCAATTTGTTAATTAAATCTATTGCTTAACTTTTCAGTCTATTTCACCTTCATATTTGAGCATGACACGTTCAAATATATTTTAACTGCATATTAACAAATTTTAATTATACTCATACTCTCGTTTCCTTATCGACTTCTTATTCAAATTCCAATTCAGTTCTATTTGAATTCTCTTTATTTAAACTTCATTTGAATTTTACTTTCAAATTCTATAGTTTAAAAGTACATCTGAATTCTATATTCAAATTCTATAGTTTAAAGTCCGTTTGAATTTCTATATTCAAATCTATATTTCGATTCCTTATATTCAAAGTCCATTTGAATTCTCGGCATTATTTATAAACAACGTTTATAACTTCAATTCAAATCCCATCCTTTCATTTATAAACAACTTTATAAATTCGATTCAAATTCCATCCTTTCATTTATAAACAACTTTATAAATTCGATTCAAATTCCATCCTTTCATTTATAAACAACTTTATAAATTCGATTCAAATTCCATCCTTTCATTTATAAACAACTTTATAAATTCGATTCAAATTCCATCCTTTCATTTATAAACAACTTTATAAATTCGATTACTTGTTTTATATACCTTCAAACAAGTTAATGTTTCTATACTTCATTTAAAATTCAAATTCTATTTATAAAAATAGAATTCCCCTTTTAATTTCAAATACCCTTATTCGATATTTTTATAAATCAATATCCCAAGCCCCAGTGATATTTAAACAATCAAATCAACCAATTTTCAATCATTTGATTTTTAACACATCATATATGAATATATATGAAATCAAACAAACAACAGATAATATATATTTTTGAGGAATCCAGTTGGATTCCTCCAACCTGTTTTCCTGCATCCACAGACGTTAGTCAACCTAGTAATACCCATCCTGCTTCGAGGCAGGATATCGCGGTATAGAAGGTCATCCACTAATCATAGCGTGGGGCGTATAGGGTAATCATCCGCTATGGTACTGCGGGCATCCGCTAATGATACTGCGGGAATCCAACCAATCAATCAACCCAATATATATATATATATATATATATATAACAGTCCTAAATAACTAATATATATTTTAAATCAACCAAACAATATTCAAACAAGCATAGCAATTATTTTTAACAACTAGAAATAATTATAATTAAATGGAGAGTGAGGTTTACTCACCGTGATTTCATTTCTTGATTGACTTATTCTGAATAAAAATCCAAAGCGACTTCAAAACCAACTCTTGTTCGTATCTCTCGCAGCTACGAGATCCGCTCAACCTGGTTAATGATTTTTCTTTGACCCCATCTACATTTTATTTTGTATTACAAATTAACATGATTATAAACTAATTTTATGAGTTTGGGTATACATTAAACTAATTTAATTTAAAATAAATATTAACTAAACTAATTTAATTAAGATTACCTTAATTCCCTTTTAAAACAACACCTTCTTCTCTGCGAATAAAACCCCAATTCCTGAAGCTTTTTCCCAAATACTGTCAACCTTCACTGATAAAAACATGAGGCCTTTCTCTTTCTACTACCATCGTTCTGCCCTTTTCTATCAACAACGTAAGCACTAGAAATCCCTAGCTTACAACTGAATAACCCAAAGTCATGCCAGAACCGGTAAATCTCGCACAAGCTCTGGCAAATGAAGAACCTATAAACCCCACGCTCGCTACTGCTTTCATCTGAACGCCTGCCCCGACTTCTAGAATGCATTGCCATCTCCTTTCGGTCCCAGACTTCGCTCCATCACCTATAGCGAACCACCGTGGACCCAAAAACCAACACAAGACTGTCGAACCCAGCTCCAAAACCACAAGCCCCAAAATCGCGTTATCGACCCGCTCTGTCATGAATCGCGACTCCACAGCAGGTTGCGGTTTCAACGTTGAAACCTTCAGACCTCATCGCGCCAGGTAAAATGAACGACATCATATGTATTTGGATTGATTTTGAGAAAAGGGGGAGCTCGAAATTTGTTTTGAGCAAAAGGAGAATATCGGTTTTTGATTTGAGGAACTGAGAATGAATCTTATAGAGGGAAGAATGGTGCGATTATATAAAGGAAAGGTGTGGTTTTAGTTTTGAACGACAAGGCCTCTTTATTTTCACCTTGCTGTTTTATTTCCTTCCACACAACTAGGATATTTTGTTTTATTTTAATTAGACCGATATCCTTGAATTTAAATCACTTCGTGATTCCGAACTCCTTTCTAAACCCAACGACTGTCAATCCTAGGGTGATACCCCTATTCCGGACACACTGGGATAGGTCACGAAGTCCAGTTCGATTATCTGTAGAAGATATTAGTTTAATTCAATAAAAATTAATTTCAAACAATTTATTCTTTGATAATAAATCAATATTATTATTCTGATTCAAACAGGTGTTTGAATCGATTATCTGAATTGTTTTCAAATCAGTTTTAACTTCGAATTTAGTTATTCGCTGATTCCTTATTTTGATAATTTAATATATACGATATTAAATCGAAATCGATATTTAAATCGATAACATAAATATAAAAATTCACTTATATTACCAAACCAATATTTAAATTAAATATTAAATATTCAAAATTACCCCATAAGAATCCGGGTCATTACAATCTTCCCCACTTAAAATAATTTCGTCCTCGAAATTGCTAAGGTAGAAAAAGTGCTACAAACCCATTAACCTTTCCAAAACTTATTTATGTTGATACTCAACATTTCAAACTTCCTTGCATAACTCTCTTTCGAATAAATCCCTCTTCGATAACTCCTCCCTTCGAATAACTATATTCAATAATCTCTCTATCGAATAACTAGATTCGAAAATCTTTCTTCGATTAAACTATATTCGATTTACTCTATTCAATTTACTCTTATCAATTAACTCTATTAGATTTAACTCTTTTCGATTAACTCCATCGAATAACCAATATTTGATTTAACTTCATTCGCTTGACTCTAGATCACAGCGATCACAATGGTTACACCTGATTCCCCCAGGAAACATCCGACCGCCCTAGGCTATCTGCAGCCCTGCGAATTACGTTAGCAGTCGTACGAAATGGCAGCTTATCCTGAGTAACTATGTTTGACCAACTCTGTCTCAATAACTATATTCGATCAACTTTAATTGAATAACTAACATTCAATTAAATCCTAATTCGATTAACTATGTTCAATTAACTCTATCTGGTTAATTCAAAATCTGAATAACAAATATTCGATAAATTCTAATTGAATAACAATATTCAATTAACTCTACGGATTAACCCTAACTGATTAACTCTAACTGGTTAATTCTTTCTTTAATCGATTTATTCTAACTCTAATTGATTATTTCTAACTCTAATCGACTATTTCTATCTCCAGTCGACTTCTCCTATTCGAATAACTCCTATTCGATAGCGTTTATTCATTTATAAAGATTTACTTTTAGTAACGGTTCTTCACTTTATAAATGTTCTCTTTAATAACGTTACTTCACTTATACCAGTGTTGTGTACCTCTTCTATTTCAAACTATCGGTGTTAAAAACCAATATCTCTTCTCTATACAAGTTCAGACTTATATATTCCATTTATCGAATGCTAAATACTTAATTTAATTTATAAACTGTTATTTATACATTAATCTTTTCTATTTATCTGTTAAAAACAGATTTCCATTTTCTATTCATCTTCCGAATATTCCTTTGATTAATTCTATTTATTTAACAAATAAATATCTCATTTAACATTCTATTTATTTTCTATAAATAAATATTTCCATTGAATCTATTTGTAAATGTTTTACAAATATTTCCCCTTCTATTTGTTTACACATAACATCCTTTGTATTTGTGTTACAAATATATTACTTTTTTAACTCTTTTGGTTTTTCCTTCTTTCACCCTCAATTCATATTTCATTCACATTGATTTTACTCAATTTATTCATTTTGATCCATTTAACTTACTTCAGTTAAATTTAGTTTCAATCATTCAAATTCCCATTAACTAGTTGTTAATTAACCGTTTTGCCTATTTCACCCTTTTTATTTGAATATCACTTGTTCAAATATATGTCAACTAAATTATAAACTAATCTAATTATATTTTCAACTCGAGTTATATATTCGATTTCGAATATAAATTCTCAGTCTCTTTCACTTATCCAAAAACCCAATTTCGATTCAAATTTCATTTAACTAATTATTCTCTAATTTAGTTAATTCTATTTAACCATTTTAAAACATGATTTTTGTCTTAAAAATCATTTCACTTACTTCACTGGAGTTCATATTTATTTTATATTTCCAGTCTGGATTTTTCTAATGCCAATTCGGATTTTATTTCCTAACAATCCTTTTACTTATATATATAAACCATTGTGGTTTTTAATGGTTCCTGGCGCTGCTTTTCTAAAAATTTGATTTTGACATAACTCAAAATCTATACGACGAAATCCAGATTTTTCTCTTTCATTTGAAAACTATTGTTCAACCGGTTCCGACGATTCTTGTTTCACAGAATTCCGACCTAATTTGAGTCCTGTATACTCGATTGAAGTTCGAGTCGCCAATTTACGAACTGCCGCGCTATGGCGAGCTCATTTTAATTATATTTATAAATATAAACGTTTTAACTTCGTTTATAATAAATTCAACTCCATTCTGATATATTTTTAATATATATCAAATCCATTTCAACATAATATTCCCGATCTATTTCACTACTATTTGAAATTCTATATATTTACAATATTCAAATTCCATTTGAATTTCTTTATTCCAACTCATTTGAATTTCCTTCTATTCAATTTCTATTTGAATTTTCCTCGATTCAAATTCTAATTCAACTTCTTATCTTCAAATTCTTTTTGAATTTCTTATCTTCAATTTCTATTTGAATTTTCTTTATTCAAAAACCCATTTCAAACCCTTTATTCAAATTCCATTTAAATTCCTTTGTTCAACTTCTATTTAAATTCCTTTGTTCAATTTCTATTTCAAACTTTATATTTCCTTTGAATTCTATTTAACCAAATTCCATTTGAATTCTAATATTCAAATCTCTATTTGACTTTTCTTTATTCTAATCCATTTGAATTCCTTTGAATTCAAATTCCATTTCAATTTTTCTTATAAAATTTCTATTTGAATTTTCTTTATTCAAATCCTATTTCATTTTCTATGTTCAAATTCTATATTTGAATTCCCTTTATATTTGAAATATTCAAATTCCATTTGAATTCCTTTATTCAAACTCATTTGAATTCCTTTGAATTCAAATTCTATTTCACTACTATTTGAATTACATATATATATTCAAATTCCTTTATTTTACTTCTATTTGAAATCTATTCCAATTCCCATTTCAAAATTCCTTTGAAGTAATATAAATATATACATATATTTATATATATCCCAAATTCAAAATATTCGAATTTTCAAACAACTTGTTTTCTTTTCAAACAAATTTCCATCAAAACTTTTCTAAGGCAGCAATTCATCACTTAGAAACTCGAAAATGAACACTGATGATGTTGCGACCATCATCAGAATTATTCCCCAGCTACTGAATGAGTTCAGTGCTATATTACTTGACATTCATATAGAAAAAAATATTTTCCAAACTCTCAGGATTTTAAATTCTGAATTCTGGTTGGAATTAAATTTCAATTTCATCTCTTTTGTATATTTGATTTCATATACAAATTCCATTGGTTATATATAACCATTTCTATTTTATTTTCTAATTCGATTATAATCCTAACAATCAACTTAACTATTTAAAAACAATATCGTGTCCAATCTTCTGTTCAAGTGTTTATAAACTCCTATCGACATCGTGGCGTCCCACGATTCGACCAAAATTTATAATCCACTCAACAGACTAGTCAACACAATATAAAACAGTTTTTATATCAAATAACAAATACGCTCTCTCGTATATACACTCAACTCATTCTAGGTTACTACTGATCCTATCTCTAATGTGCACATTCCAACAAGCCTAGGTATTCGCTCAACCTGGCTCTGATACCAACTGTAATGACCCAAAAATCCGGTAGAATTTGAGCTGACCAAAAACACAAGTCCAACCCCAAATATCACGGAAATTCGAACCATTAATAGAAAGAAGTTAGAGGGTGAGGATAGATAAGATAGAACTTAGAATAGAAGAAGAAGAAGAACACAACATCAGAGTAACACGAATCTCACAGCGGAACGAATAACATATAATATATATAACATAACTTGAAATATACATCTGTACTTGAATATACATCAATATCAAAATACATCACTTACAACACAGCAGAAATAACTATAGCTATATGATCCTGAAGCCTCCTGCTCCAAGCTCTTCCAGTATATCTGTAAATTCCCGACTACTTGACTGCCCGTACAAATTTAGGCACCCAAGAGTTTAGGGAAAACAACAAAGTAAACTCCGGGTCAGTCATGGGACTGGTATGAGTAAACAGTTTAAAAACAGTTTTAGAAAACTAAATGATATCTCATAAGACCACGCCGTATAGCACGGAACGGGTTTTTCCCTTATGAAAATCCAAACACTTGACTTATCTTTATATCAAAACTCTTTTGATATTATAATAATGTCTAAATCAAGTAAATAACAATCTAGTGGAACGTTTGCATCTCACGTTCCACATATATATACAATCAAAACCGCAAGCACGTATTGGGTAATGGATTTTCCAACTATGACAAGGTATGGAATCACCTTCCGCTGGTATATCTCTAGAGGAGAATACACCGAGTTCAACAAGAACATCTTGCAACTCAGCCACACATGACCGACCACTCATTTCGCTTGAGTGTATCGAATGTATATCACCAACGATTGGGATCAGCAACCGTTTCCCGAATGGGTCAGTATCGACAATAGATTTTAGAAGTAAATGAAACTCTAGATCAGGTGATTATACACCCTAATAGGTGCGACCTACATAGCCATGCTGCTTGCCCGATTTCTGTCATTTACCGGATGATGAGGCTAGAAGCTACGCTTTATCATCACGCCATATTCGCTTCGAATGTCACATCGTCAAATCCATCAAATCACCGATTGACGTCCTCAACAGTACATTACGTGTTAGCTAAAAGAAGTTTCCTTCTCCGCTTCCACTCTTGGTACGATTGGAGAAATCAATATACGTGATCGTCTGGAAATACTCTGTCAGACATTCATCCATACAAGCCACCCAGGAACAGGATGAACCGAAGGCACAATTTCTACTAATAGAAAAAGTCCTTGCACTCTACTCCGTCTTCGATTATCTTTATATAATCTGATTCGCACGCTACTGCCAATACGGAGTGGTTCTTCGGATAATAATCCAACCGGTCTCTCCATATTGACAACGATGGTCAAAACTTCGATAGTCTGTGATTTAACTATCGAATAAAAACAAGTGTTTCGATAGTCGATGATTTAACTATCGAATAAATCAAGTGTTCATCCAAACATCCAACAATCACTGAACCTTTAATTAATATTCCATTAATTAAATCTCTTTTCTATTTCTTATCAATATTTGTTAACCAAATATTTTCAATAACCATATTTCCCTTTTACGTTCTTTGGAAAACATTTCCAATCTCGTTTATTCCTATACTTAGGAAACGTTCATTATTCTATTTCCAAGCTTTGCACATATTTGGGTTAAAACAGATGTTGTGTAAAACATCGTTACGACGACCCAAATACAGTATTCAACAAATCCTTATTCCACATTGATCTTCGAGCCTGAATCTTGCTACTTATCGGTAAATCATGAAATCAACCAAGTTGGGGTATAATTACCTCTCAGACCTTGACTGAATAACATTTAACGTCAAAACAGACAAGACTACTTGCTCGAATAATCAATACCATACAACTGATTATTCACCTTCAAACACATATACATTTTCTCTTTCTATTCTACTAGATTTTATTCTTATACTTCCTTTTTGATTATACTATTCTATTTTTAAGTTCGTTTCCTTATCGACTTCTATATAATTTGATATGTTGATTTCTAACTATCAAATTATCTTAAAAATATTCTATCTCCTTAAATTCCCGGAAAAATTCGCCATAACCTCCTTTGTACCGGGAGCATCGGGAAATTTCAAATAGCTTTCCCGGTCCTTCTCATTTCAAAAAGAAAAAGAAAAAGCCAAGCGGCTTGCCGATACGGCGCATAAAATCTCATATGGAAATTAAATACGTACCTTTTTGTTGGGCATTCTATTTATTTTACTTCTATACTTTATTCCATACCTGTCTCCTGTATATTTATGCCTGTCCAATCTATTTTAACTATACCAATCGTTTTAACTCAATTTGTTAATTAAATCTATTGCTTAACTTTTCAGTCTATTTCACCTTCATATTTGAGCATGACATGTTCAAATATATTTTAACTGCATATTAACAAATTTTAATTATACTCATACTCTCGTTTCCTTATCGACTTCTTATTCAAATTCCAATTCAGTTCTATTTGAATTCTCTTTATTTAAACTTCATTTGAATTCTACTTTCAAATTCTATAGTTTAAAAGTACATCTGAATTCTATATTCAAATTCTATAGTTTAAAGTCCGTTTGAATTTCTATATTCAAATCTATATTTCGATTCCTTATATTCAAAGTCCATTTGAATTCTCGGCATTATTTATAAACAACGTTTATAACTTCAATTCAAATCCCATCCTTTCATTTATAAACAACTTTATAAATTCGATTCAAATTCCATCCTTTCATTTATAAACAACTTTATAAATTCGATTCAAATTCCATCCTTTCATTTATAAACAACTTTATAAATTCGATTCAAATTCCATCCTTTCATTTATAAACAACTTTATAAATTCTATTCAAATTCCATCCTTTCATTTATAAACAACTTTATAAATTCGATTACTTGTTTTATATACCTTCAAACAAGTTAATGTTTCTATACTTCATTTAAAATTCAAATTCTATTTATAAAAATAGAATTCCCCTTTTAATTTCAAATACCCTTATTCGATATTTTTATAAATCAATATCCCAAGCCCCAGTGATATTTAAACAATCAAATCAACCAATTTTCAATCATTTGATTTTTAACACATCATATATGAATATATATGAAATCAAACAAACAACAGATAATATATATTTTTGAGGAATCCAGTTGGATTCCTCCAACCTGTTTTCCTGCATCCACAGACGTTAGTCAACATAGTAATACCCATCCTGCTTCGAGGCAGGATATCGCGGTATAGAAGGTCATCCACTAATCATAGCGTGGGGCGTATAGGGTAATCATCCGCTATGGTACTGCGGGCATCCGCTAATGATACTGCGGGAATCCAACCAATCAATCAACCCAATATATATATAATAGTCCTAAATAACTAATATATATTTTAAATCAACCAAACAATATTCAAACAAGCATAGCAATTATTTTTAACAACTAGAAATAATTCTAATTAAATGGTGAGTGAGGTTTACTCACCGTGATTTCATTTGTTGATTGACTTATTCTGAATAAAAATCCAAAGCGACTTCAAAACCAACTCTTGTTCGTATCTCTCGCAGCTACGAGATCCGCTCAACTTGGTTAATGATTTTTCTTTGACCCCATCTACATTTTATTTTGTATTACAAATTAACATGATTATAAACTAATTTTATGAGTTTGGGTGTACATTAAACTAATTTAATTTAAAATAAATATTAACTAAACTAATTTAATTAAGACTACCTTAGTTCCCTTTTAAAACAACACCTTCTTCTCTGCGAATAAAACCCCAATTCCTGAAGCTTTTTCCCAAATACTGTCAACCTTCACTGATAAAAACATGAGGCCTTTCTCTTTCTACTACCATCGTTCTGCCCTTTTCTATCAACAACGTAAGCACTAGAAATCCCTAGCTTACAACTGAATAACCCAAAGTCATGCCAGAACCGGTAAATCTCGCACAAGCTCTGGCAAATGAAGAACCTATAAACCCCACGCTCGCTACTGCTTTCATCTGAACGCCTGCCCCGACTTCTAGAATGCATTGCCATCTCCTTTCGGTCCCAGACTTCGCTCCATCACCTATAGCGAACCACCGTGGACCCAAAAACCAACACAAGACTGTCGAACCCATCTCCAAAACCACAAGCCCCAAAATCGCGTTATCGACCCGCTCTGTCATGAATCGCGACTCCACAGCAGGTTGCGGTTTCAACGTTGAAACCTTCAGACCTCATCGCGCCAGGTAAAATGAACGACATCATATGTATTTGGATTGATTTTGAGAAAAGGGGGAGCTCGAAATTTGTTTTGAGCAAAAGGAGAATATCGGTTTTTGATTTGAGGAACTGAGAATGAATCTTATAGAGGGAAGAATGGTGCGATTATATAAAGGAAAGGTGTGGTTTTAGTTTTGAACGACAAGGCCTCTTTATTTTCACCTTGCTGTTTTATTTCCTTCCACACAACTAGGATATTTTGTTTTATTTTAATTAGACTGATATCCTTGAATTTAAATCACTCCGTGATTCCGAACTCCTTTCTAAACCCAACGACTGTCAATCCTAGGGTGATACCCCTATTCCGGACACACTGGGATAGGTCACGAAGTCCAGTTCGATTATCTGTAGAAGATATTAGTTTAATTCAATAAAAATTAATTTCAAACAATTTATCCTTTGATAATAAATCAATATTATTATTCTGATTCAAATAGGTGTTTGAATCGATTATCTGAATTGTTTTCAAATCAGTTTTAACTTCGAATTCAGTTATTCGCTGATTCCTTATTTTGATAATTTAATATATACGATATTAAATCGAAATCGATATTTAAATTGATAACATAAATATAAAAATTCACTTATATTACCAAACCAATATTTAAATTAAATATTAAATATTCAAAATTACCCCAAAAGAATCCGGGTCATTACATTGGATTCCAACTATGACAAGGTATGGGGCCACCTCCCGATCAGTGTACTCTAGAGGGGATACACTGGGGTTCAACAAGAACATCTTGCAACCCGGCCCACACATGACCGACCACTCATTTAGCTTGAGTGTATAAAATATATTGTCACCCACGGTTGTTGGCCACCAACTGTAATCCGAAGATACAGGAACGGAAGAAGAACAAATATGAATTTTCTCTAGATCGGTGACAATACACCCTGCTTAGATGTGACCCAACTAGCCATGCTGCCCGCCCGATTTCTGTCATTTCCCGGTTGTGAGGTTAGAGGCTACGTCTATCTTCAGAACATCTAATCACCATTCACTTTGAATGCCACATCGTCAAACCCGTCAATTCACTAATCGATTTCCCAAAATATCATGGGTATAAAAAGCTAAGAGGAACGAATTCCTCTGCCACCATACGTAATACCTTTAAGAGATCAATCGTACGTGATTGGTTAGGTATACTCTGTCAGACACTCGTCCATACAAGTTGTCCTGGGACTGGACAAACATAAAGCACCATTCTAGAACGGAACAACCCTTGCATTTCACTCCATCTTCAATTGTCTTCAGCATAATCTAATTCGCAACACTTATGCCTATACGGAGTGGTTTTCAGATAATATATCCAACCGGTCTCTCCATATTGACAACGATGGTCAAACACTTCGATAGTCAGTTATTTAACTATCAAAGTAAAAACAAACATTCATTCAAATGTACAATAAAACATCACACAACCATGGGAAATTTTTATTTTCCATTTGTTTTTATTATTTGAATTCCCATATCTTACCAGATATTACTCAAACTCCGTTTTAGCCCTTTCACACTTCTTGGAAAAAAATCCCCGTTATTATACCTTTATTCTCCCATATCCCAGATATACATTGTTAATGTTTGAAAAACATTCTCATCCTTTCACATTTCTTATTTCCAGTATATTAGAAAATATACGTTATTTACATTTGGAAAATATTTCTAATTTCCATTTCAACTACTTAATCTGCAAATATTTACTTTTTAAACCTTATTCACTTTGAAATGTGAACATTTATTTCTTATAGCATTCCGATTTCGTTTATCAAATAATTCTTTATTTAGATAATAAATACCATTATAACTTAATGTCGACCTCCTATTTGATAATAACTCGTTACCCTTCCTTTAATTCGGAAATAACCATATATATATTATTTACTCCTACTTCCATTTTCGTATAATTCATTTACGCTTCTTCCGGGAAAACATAATTATTCTCTTATTTTAACATCCCGCATTTTTATTGATTTGTATTTGAATATTTAAGTCAGTTTAAATATTGAATATAAGTGAATTTATTAATTAAAACGAAATCAAACGTATAAAAAAAATATAATATAATCGAGCCCGTAAAATCGTGGCAGTTCGTAATTTAATGTTCTGAACTTCAACTGAGTGTATAGGACTCGTTATTAGTCGGATTCCTTAGAAACAAGAAACGTTTGAATCTATTGAACATTATCTTTCTAACAGAAGTGAGAAATCAAGGTTTCGCGTTATAGATTGAGAATTATATCCAAATCAAATATTCAGAAAGTCGTTATGAAATCGTATATCGACCATAACGGTTTATTTGAAATAATTGGATATCGGTTTCGAATTTAGATAAGTTTCTTTTGAGGCGTATTGATAATTTAATTTTTAGAATTTTACTGTAATTTTTAATTAATTAAATATGCAACTTTTTATTTAGAGTATTTTGCACCCTGTATCGATATTTCGGGGTTTCACAATACAAGTTAAACTACCGATATTTTTTTTGGGATCGTGGCACCTCACTGGACACGACAATATTTTTATCTCTGTCCGTAGCGGTCAGTAAATGCACGAAATATTATACCATCGTCATCACATACACCTTAACAAATATCTATGGACATTAAATGAAACCCATACCAATTCCTTAGTTTATCTTCATCAAATTAAATGGACTTCATGGCTACCGAGGCAATACCATACCAATGTTCTGACCAAAAATATAAAATAAAGCCTACCATCAACATATCAACGTCAATCCTTTCATGGCCATACGTCCCTGCTTTGCATAAGGCAGACCATAACCTTCTATTGAGCTGCGTGCATGAAATCAAAGACATATTTATGTAGATGCTACGCCTAGATTCATGTTTTTCTCAAAGCACAGTGAAAATTGAAAGCTACAGGAAATAGGTAAGCACATGTTTATGTACTTTCATGGCAACATTCTTTTCACTTGCACCCACTGCAAATACACCCCTGATAGCAATAAAGTCCTTGCAGGCATGCACCGCCGCTAGGAACCCATCAACATTTTTCATATCCTTTAAGCTTTGGTAATATATAAAGACAATGTCCCTTTTTGTACCTTTATAAAGGGATAGTCAATGAGCAGAGCTAAGATAACAACACATCTTAACTGCTATAGTATTTACATAATAACTTAATTGAGAATCCTAACAAAAGTTCAAGAAAGAAATTCTTATTTAGAGAACAAGCATACGAAAGTTAAACTGGAGCAGATCGAATAATATTATTTTTTATATAGTGAAAGTTTCAAGCACATGTTTTAGTTCATTATTATTATTGAGCATTTAAGTTGTAAACCACTCGTTAGTTTTCACTTTTCATAATTTAACAAATGAAGACGCTACAAGAAAATACAACCTGTCCAGTTTCAACCTTAAGTTCCTTCGTCCCCAAGTGTCGTACCCTATCTTTTCTCTAACGTAGGCTACCCTATATGAGGATGCAGACTTCTCCTTACTGCAACTTCACACATGGCCATCACTTCATGCAGACTTGTCTATGCCTCTACGTACCCTAATACGTGCCTATCAAGTAATGAACACCTTGCGTGCCAAGGTTCATTCTATTATAAATACATGATGCGAAGACGTCTTCCTCCTGTTGTTTCAGCGAGGAACCTATTGAGACCGAGAGCTTCAATGGCGATTAAAACTAAAATAAAATCAGTTGCTTCAAAAATAAAATGAACATGAAAAAAAGGAGTGCGGACGTATGTCCATGAAGGGGAGGACGTATGGTCCAGGAAGTTATCAAGGAGTGTACAGTCAACATGCGAACGAAATGAGCAACGGGGTTTTGAGGAGTGAGACCGAGTTCGTCATCGATGCTGACTGTTTGAAGGCAACAAGACAAGGAGGGAGCGAGTTTCATTTGGAGGGGGAGCGTATTTGGTTGAAGTTTGGGAAAGAACAAATAAAGGGGGGATACTTGAAATGGCGGATGGTGATGGTCTTCATCGAATGGTGCGGATTTGGGGTGTCACGGTGAAAATAGTGGCCACAAATTAGTTGGAAGAGGAATTGTTGAGGACTAAAGTACGTTGGGGTTTAATGTTGGGTGGGGTAGTATAGGAAATGGCATTTAAAACGTTGTGGCATGGTGAATGATAAGAGCAACGGTTTGCAAGGAGATGTGAACGTTGGTGAGGATTTTGATGCTACTCTCGCTGTAACAGGTGGTTCGACGCGAGCAAAACTTGGCGGTGAGTTCTTGATGGTGGGATGAGAAGGAAGAGTGAATGGCGAAGTCCGCAAGCGGACAGTTGAGGATTTTTGGAAGCTCGACCATTGTTTTATGTCAAAGCCGGGGTATATTCAGTAGCTTACGGTTGATGGTTGATCGCTGTTCGAGCTGGTGACGACCGGAGGGTATCGGGGTTGGCAAATATGGTGCAAGCGGTTAAGATACGTACTGGGATGGTTTGGAGCTATTTGGAGGTCGTCTCAATTTTAGGCAAATTTAAACACAACTGACGCAAATCGTTATTTAACGGTTAACGCGCAAAAGTGAGTAAATTCACTAACTCTGTTTTAATTAAAATATTTTAATTATATTTTAAATAATGGTTGAATGCTGTGTGATGGTTGTTTAGGCAGATTATGGTTAAATTGGTTAAAATATTATATATCATTGCATATGTACACATCACCGGTTGGATACTGATTCCATCGATTATAATATTCCCTAGGATTGAACCAGTGATAATTGTTGACTAACATCTGTGGATGCGGAAACCGGTTGGAGGAATCCAACCGGATTCCTCAATATTTATATGTACTGTTTGTTTTATATAGATGCACTGTTTGAACCCAAATGACTTTTGAAATCTTGTGTTGATATTAGCGTTGAATGGTAATTCAAACGTTATTTTGATTTAATCAATAAATGATATCGATTAAGAAAGTGGCAACAACCAACCATAAATGTATCATTTGTTTTAACCGCTATTGTTTTACCAAAATCCCACCGTGTGTGAAGCACGTGTTTCACCATATTTATAAATGATTTGGTAAAGTGGATTCTTATATTAATAAGATTAATAAGTAAGTAGGCAGAGATTAACTTGATGATTAATAACAAGAATTTATTGTTTTAAGAACAATTAAATGAGATATTTACAAATAGATTATGGTTGATTTCATATTAAGTAAGATTAGTTAGAATCGATTATTGTTTATTTAATAGTAAATGAGATTATTTAGAAATAAATTATTATTTTTATAGTAATCGATACAAGTGAAATTATTTGGATTAATAAATGTTATTTATTCAAAATGAAAAGATTTGTTAGAATTGATTAGTGGGTTAATCATGGCTAAATATTTACCAAGCAAACTATTTTGATCAATAATTGGTTATTTAATTAAATTAGATTGGGCTGATTAATCTAATGTAATAAATTAACGAATAGTTGATTTAGTTTAAATAAGATTTTAAAGTATAAGGGATTTGTCTAAAGAAGACAAAGCGAAGAGGAATGTTTAATAAGGGATTTGTCTAAAGAAGACAAAGCGAAGAGAAATGTTTAATAAGGGATTTGTCTAAGAAAGACGAAGCGGAGAGAAATGTTTGAAAATGGATTTGTATAAGCTAATGTAAATAACCGAGTTTTCAAAATAAGGATATGGTGTCATAAAACCATATTTAAAATATAGCAAGAAGCACGTTTACGGATTTTAAAGTATAAGAGGTTAGAGTTACGAACTTATATCTATTCTAAGATAAGAATGTTGTTGATCAAGGTCTGAGAGGTAATTAAAATACCCCAACTTGAACGACTTCACTATTATCAAAGGATGGTATTTGTTTGTAACGGAAAGAGATGTCAAGATTTTTGTAACGGAAAGAGATGTCAAGATTTTTGTAACGGAAAGAGATGTCAAGACTTTTGTAACGGAAAGAGGTGTTGAGATTAATTATAAAGTGGAATATAGTAGCATATTGCAAGTCTGTGAACTATAGCGATAAAATAACACTGTTGAGGTTTAGGTGTGACTATTGTGTCGAGATAAGTTAAAAATGGGAATATTACAGCGTATGACAAGTTTTGAACTATAACGATAAATTAGCGTTGTTAACCAAGCTTAAGCGTGATTTTTTATACATAGCACTACTCCCTAGGGAATGGAAACAATTTGGTTTGAAATCCACTTATTCTAAAGTAATAAGTAACGACGTGTGTCTAAAGAAATATAAGAACGAATGTTAAATAAAAGTGCTCGTGATTGTGTGATGTTAGTTATGAATGTTTGTTTTTACTTCGATAGTTAAATAATCGACTATCGAAGTGTTTTGACCATCGTTGTCAATACGGAGAGACCGGTTGGATATATTATCCGAAACCACTCCGTATAGGCATAAGCGCTGCGAATTATGTTATGGTGAAGAAAATTGAAGATGGAGTGAAATGCAAGGGTCGTCCTGTTCCAGAATGGTGTTTTCTGTTTATCCAGTCCCAGGACAACGTGTATGGACGAATGTCTGATAGAGTATGCCTAACGGTCACATAAGACGATCTTTTCAAGGTATTACGTCTGGTGGCGGAGAAATTCGTTTCTCTTAGCTTTTATACCCATAATATTTTGGGAAGATCAACTAGTGATTTGATGGGTTTGACGATGTGGCATTCAAAGTGTATGGTGGCCAGATGTTCTAAAGGATAGACGTAGCCTCAAGCTTCACAACCGGGAAATGACAAAAATCGGGCAGGCAGCATGGCTATGTGGGTCGCTCCCATTAGGGTGTATAATCACCTATCTAGAGAAATTCCTTTTACTTCTTTGATCTATTTTGATGCTGTCCCTTTTCGGGAAACGGTGGTTTGAGTCCAACCGTTGATGATATACATTCGATACACTCAAGCGAAATGAGTGGTCGGTTATGTGTGGGCCGAGTTGCAAGATGTTCTTGTTGAACCCAGTTGTATTCGCCTCTAGAGATACATCATCGAAAGGTGGTCTCATACCTTGTCATAGTTGGAATCCAATATCCAATAAGCGCCCTGCGTTTTTTTTTGATTTTATACTATGTATGTAGAGTGTGAGATGCAAGCGTTCTGCTATTTGGTTATTTACTTGATTAGACATTATTATAATATCACTGGATTTTGATATTAAAATATTTTGGGTTATAGTAAGGTAAAAACCGTCCATGTTTATGTGTGGGTTGGTCTTACTATTATCCTTTTGTTTTAAAAGGATTTTCAAAGTTAAACTATATGGTTGGAATTTACTCACACCAGTCCCATGACTGACCCAGAGTTTACTGTGACAACCCCATTTCCCGTACAGACGGAGACAAGGGTAATCTTTGGAATATAACACAGAAACAGATAATAGCAGAACAGAAATAAATAAATACACCAGATAATGCACAATAGAATATACTGGATAAACGTAATCATCAGAGTTACACAGTATACAGGATCATACTTAGCACAAATACAGTTCAGCTATACATAAATGTCTACAGCGGAAACAAACAAAATATGTACAATAGGAGCTGAACAACATAAAAAGAGATAAATAATAGAATCCATCTTCAGCTCCAGCTATCCAGAATGAACCAGCTAAACATGAATACAAGGCTGCCCGTGTAGAAAAGGGGCACCCGAGTTTGAAAGTGAAACAAACTACTAGTCAGTCATGGGACTGGAATGAGAAATCTACTCAACACATTTAATATATGGCTAATCACAGGACCACGCCACTTTCGTGGAACGGGTTTACTCCATTGGATTGCCAGTGCTCTAAAAACAAATCTTTCTTTTAAACATCGCAATGCTTTTTATAAAAAAACGAAGCCATTATAAGACTCAGTTCCCATCACACAATGCAACACAAACCGGAGGATAGAGTTTTTACCTTATAATGGCCAAGATATGCTTGATACGAATAAAACAAAAGCATTTGATATTACTACTAGTGTTTATATGTTTCAAAAACAATTTCAAATCATAACTATCAATCATAGACGACATGAGCGTCCCATGCCACTATGTCGCCAAATATATATATATACAATCGAAACCCGCAGAGTCACGTATTTGGAAATTGGATTTCCGTCTTGAACCAAGGCAAAAGATAGTCCTTATCGAATTCGTGACTCTCTAGCCCGAGCCACAGGCAAGCCTTGGAGCGACAGGGCCGGTCCACCGATGTGGATTAAAATTCCTGAACACTGCATTTCCCCGCCCTATGGGGCGTAAATGAGCCAATGAATGACTCCATCTGACCCAGATCGTCCGATCTAACCGAGGCGTCTCGCAACAGCAACAACCACATAAGTCAAACTCGTTAGGGCATGTAAAACCACTGACGCCATTTCTAACTAGAAAGAAACGCATGTCCTCCCTGAGGTCCTTCCTCCCGTTTTTGGTTCATACCGGGTGTGAGGCTCGCGATTTCACGCTATACACAAAGCTATGCCACACAGGCGGTGCTTTGATCATCACCACAAGACCTTGCTTTTCAACAGAAGCCCTGATCATTTGCCACTTAGGCATGCCACACTAGCAATTCATGCCATGCGACTGATGTCCATCGATATACAACCTCTGAGCTCATGCGTTTCAGAGAAGGGCATTAAGCAAAAGAATAAATTCTCCGCCGCCAAACAGATGTATTTTAATAGAGATCAATCAACACAGAATAAAATCCAATGTCAGACACACAGTCCATTTACAAGTCCATTCTGGGTCTGAACGAAACCGGAGGCACTAAATACCTCGCAAACCCATCGATCACCACGTACGTCTGGACGATCACCACTCATTATCCATATTTCGGGATGCCTCCCAATCAGGACCTCGGTTACCATCCAAACGAGGTGAAGATCTCCGGTCTTCGACCACCGTCTTCATCTTCGACTTTCAATCGTCGGTCAATTATTTGAAATGAGAATTAACTCGGCCTTTTCAAATAATTCACATATATTTAGAATTTCAAATCAATTTATTTCAATGGTTAAATCATTCGACAACACCAATTTTATTCTTTAATGTAATTTTCACACCAAACACATTCAACCATCAAATACCACAGAAATCGAGCAAATTCAGTTTATTTCCATTCCATATCGTTTATGATATTTTATAACGATTTATCGCTATTTTTATTTATTTTAAAATAGCCAATTTATTCAAAACGACGCTTCGGGCCATAACGCGGCCGTGGCGCTGTTTTTCTTCCGATTTGATTTACACATATCTGAAAATCTAACTGTTGGATCTTCACAAAATTTACATCATTGGAAAGATCTTTTCAAAACGAATCCAACGGTTCCAGTTTCAGGAAAATCCGACGGTCGGATCTCCCGGTATCATCGTTTGAAGTTTCAATTTCAGAATACGAACTGCAGCGTCGTTATTCGATTAAATATAATTATATATATATATATAAATATAATCGATTCTGGCGCTGTTTTTCTTTAGATTTGAATTAAACATTCCAGACAATCCAACCGTTGGATTTTTACAAAGTTAGTGCCATTGGAAAGATATTTCCAAAGCGAACCCAACGGTTGCAGTTTCGGGAAAATCCGACGGTCGGATCTCCCGCACTAATCATTTGAAATCACGATTTCAAAATACGAACTGCAGCGTCATTTTTCGATATATTTCAATTCTATTTAAATATATATATCGATTCTTTGATTTCAAAACCATATGAATTTCACACTTTTGATAAAAATGATATTTTCATCTAACTGCCTTCTATTTCAACACTTCACTATATTTGACACTCGTGTATATAATAAAAATGCGATTTTTTGTAAAACAATTCATTTCAAAACCAGATTATTTTATATAGTTCATATTGGTGATAAAAATGGGATTTTTATTATAAAACGATTTATTTCAAAACTTGACTATTTTATATAGTTCATCTAGATGATAAAAATGGGATTTTTTATGTTTAAAACACGAACACCATTCAACACATGAGTTTCTATTCAACGAATAAATATAGTTTCAACGAATGAAGATAATTCAAACACATGAATATTATTCAAAATTTCGGCAGCATAACGGCAGGGTAGTTAAAACCGGGACCGTCCCTAGTACGACTCCTCGCTCTACCTTAAAACCTCGCGGTTTTTGACAACGGGGAATCGTGCATCTAGTTTGCACGCAGGAAGCATGTACATTTATTTCATTTCCACAAACTAATCCTATGTGGTTTCAACCAAATATTTCTCAACCACAAATGAGTATTTTTCAACCACAATCAAACAATATCAACCACAAACAATCCCAATCAACCATTCGCTATCAATCAATTTTCACACCAATCACAACCAATAAATATCGTCCATGGTTTGTGGACGAGGGACGTATATATATATATTTATATATAGCAAATCACTTCTATTTCAACACATTTATAATTTTTACAACGCATATATAACTTATACATCGAACGTACAACTTATACAACGCTTATACATGAGGTGTACAACGCTTATATAACTCATACATCGACTATATAATTTATACATCATCGTTTTCCATATCGTTTATAAATTAGAAATCTCACATTGGGTTCCACTCCACCAAAAATAGCAGAAGGCTCAGAAAAATACGCGGTCTCTTCTAAAATGTGGAAGACGTCCACATGAGTCCACTGTCTCTTGTTTCACTGAATTTCGTCAAGAAACGAAAAAGATATGATTTTTACAAGGTTTGCAACGGTTTAAAGGTGTTAAAATCATTTCAGAAAATAAAACCCGTACCTTTCTATATACGTTCGAAACTAGGTCTTGATTTTTCTTGACAACCGTTGCACTATAGGGCAAACGACCACTGCCACCTGGAAGAGGAAGGAGAGGCTCGCAGAACCGTGGGTCCCACGTCGAACTCGGTGGTCAGAGGCGATGTCTGCGGCGGCGCAAAGTCCGCGACTTCGGGGCTTCGAAACTCGAAGGATACTCAATGAAAAAAATCCAAACTTGCTATGGATATGAAGATCTTGACTGGCTCTACAAAATCCTCAATAGGATGGAGGTCTAATTTTGAGCGGATTGAGAGCAATCGAGGAGAGAAGATTTGAAGAGGTTTCGCCTGCTATCGGCAACGGGGAGAGAGAAAAGAAATTTTTCGACCAATGAGAGATTTTCTTTATATTTATAATTTTTTAAATTTCGAAAATACCCCCTTTCCCACACGAACGCCAATTCAAACCCAACGACTGTCGTCCCCAGCGTTTTACCCCCATTCCGAACATAATGGGATATGTTTCGTAGGCCCATTCGACTATTTCAGTCAGTTTTCCTTCAAATTAAAATATATAACACTCAATATTCAATTTGAACGTACATTTCAATTTGCCAGGGTCACAAACTGATTCGAAAAATTCCAAAAAAATAAATCTAGCTATGTTTTGACGATACGGTCCCAACAAAACTAGTTTCGTCGAATTCTGAGACCGTTTGTAAAAAGGCCCATTTCTGATCGATCCAATTTAACTGTAATTGACCAAAACACATTTTCCTTTGCCACGCTCACATACTAGATTCGAAAATTATGAAATTTGAAACCTAGCAATAACTTCACATCCCGAATCCAACAAAAGTGGTTTCGTCGAATTCCGAGGTCCTTTGCAAAATGGCCAATTTCACGGGCTATATAATTTCCGCATCGACCTTTCTGAAAATTCATTTGGCCATAACTTTTGCTTTCCTCTATGAAACTTCAAATTTTCAGATTCGTTAGAAAGGTATTCACTAACAGATTTAAATGTTTTTGGTTTTGCTCAAATCCGTTTTGTTTTGCACCCGGTACAGTCCGACAAAGTTTGAATCCAATTTTTGAAACTGCAGCGCCCTTTCAGGCCTTGTTTATAATTATAATTAATTATATTCGTTTTCAATTGTCGATTCATTCTCAGTTTTCATTTCTATTATTTAAAATATTTACTTTAAATATTTAAAATCCATTATTTTAGCCAATTTAAAAATTTTAAATTGGTTCAGATTTTCTGGTTCGTTACAATCTCCCCCACTTAAAACTTTTCGTCCCCGAAAAGGAACAAAGTAAGAAGTGGTTTGATTAATCAACTCTACGTTCGATCTGGCTTCCATTCTCCAACTTTTCAGTTTCTGAGAATTTTCAAATTCTTCAAATTTTTTGCTAACACCCGGAATTTTCGAAAAATTTCGCCATAACCTCCTTTGTACGGAGAGGGGTTTGGAAATTTATTGGGCCATATTAGGTACCCAATAAATCCTAATAAGCATACACATATTTATAGTGATATATTCTGGTGTTTACAGGGGAGCGTGTATTGATAATAACTCCAGAGAATAAATTCTCGTCACCCTGTCAAAGCCTAAGGGAGTGTGTATTTTAAATGCTCCAGAGGATAAATCCTCGTCACCTCGTCCCGTGTGGGAAATAAATAGTCCATGTGCCGTATCTAATAACTAGAGAGACGTGATTATTGTCAACTCCAGACATGTGTGTGGTTTTTATTAATCTGGCTATTTAATCGTTACAATTTAAATAGTCCATATCGGTCATCAGTTCAACCTGTAAAATATAGTCATCGCCATACAAGCCTCTCGCTCATATGGTAAATCTTCCACCTCGTCACACAAGCTCCAAATGCTTATGTGGTATATGATGAAGTATGCCTATCTTCTGAAGTATGCCATGAAATGTAGTTCAAAATTAATTGTTACTATCCTATGGCGATATTTATTATTTCACACAGAATAACCAGCACTCCGCATCCAATGGCATTCACATGAGTTGATATAATAATATCTCGCATCCAACTCATTAAGGTTTACCTATTTGTCGGGCACGCAAATAAAATCTTTACTCAACAGCTTATCCATTTACCTGTTCAAACATATATAATACACATGTATATATTTCTATCTATTTTCTAATCAGTTAAATGTGCGATATAATCGAATAAATTCTACCATTCATTCTATTATTGATTAAATTAACTATTGTTCCAATACTTCAATTAATCAAATTTACCATCACACAACACAAACAACAATCAAATTGTCTTTAACTTTTCAAAATCATACAAATTAATTTCTATATTCTTTTAAAATCATTCAGACTATAGAATTAAAAGTGCACATCCATGGAAAGAAAATAACAACAGAATAGAGAACTAATTGGTAATGCAAAGTATGGTAAATATACCTTGCACCAGAGTCAATCAGAGATATCACTCGGCATCTAGGATAGGCTTTCTGAATGCTCTCCTCGGTTTCTCAAGTACAATCTCGCGGATCTCCACTCCATTGCACTTTGACTAAGTGAATCTTCTTGTTCCTCAGCTCTTTGATTTCTTTGCCGACGATCTTTAGCGGCTCTCGTCTCACAGCTAATTCTGGAGTAATTTCAATATCCTGTTGAGTTGCTTCTTCCACGATCAAGTCTGGATCATGAACGTGCTTTCGAAGTTGAGATACGTGAAATACATCATGCACTCCAGGCAACCAATCAGGCAATTTAACCCTATAAGCGAGAGTTCCGATCCGTTCCAGAATAGGAAACGGACCAATGAATTTGGGCGCCAACTTTCCAGTTTTACCGAACCGGATAACTCCTCTCATCGGCGATACTTTCAAATATACGTAGTCGCCAACAGCAAAGGATATATCTCTTCTTCTCCTATTGGCCTAGCTCTTTTGTTGGCTTTGAGCGGCCAATAATCGTTTCTTAATAAAATCGACTTTGTCGGCAGCTTCTCGGATTATATCAGGCCCTAACACAAGTCTATTTCCGGGTTCGACCCAACAAGCAGGAGATCGGCATGGTCTACCATATAATGCTTCGAATGGCGACATTGTCAGGCTCGCCTAGTAGCTGTTATTGTATGAGAATTCTGCCAAATGTAGATGGTCTTCCCATGACCCACCGAAATCTAGAACACAAGCCCGCAATAGATCTTCTAGTATACGATTCACCCTCTCAGTCTGACCATCTGTCTGAGGATGATAAGCGGTGCTTAGATTCAGCTTCGTTCCCAACCCGACTTGAAATGCCTCCCAATTTACTAGTAAATATTCTATCTCTATCACTGACTATATTGAGCGGCACTCCATGTAGTCTAACTATTTCCTTGAAGTATATCTGCGCCAGACTCTGAGCAGTTCTGTTTGATCTGACAGGTATGAAATGGGCGGTCTTCGTGAAGCGATCTACGATCACCCAAATACTATCATTTCCTTTTCTGGTTCTGGGCAGACCATCAATGAAATCCATAGAAATATGTTCCCATTTCCAACCAGGAACATCTAGCGGTTGTAACAATCCAGCCAGTTTCTGTTGATCGCTTTTGACTAGCTGGCAAGTAGGGCATCGACTAACATATATCGAGATGTCTCTTTTTAACGACTTCCACCAGAATGTGCGCTTGATATCGTTATACATTTTACTCATACCCGGATAGATACTGAGCTTAGATTTGTGGCATTCATCAAGCACATCTCTTCTGAGTTCAGGAATTTCTGGAACACAAATTCGTCCTTCTAACCTCAGAATCCCTTCGCTGTCTAGCTGGAAATCCGAAGCATTACCTTCACGAATTCGCTGACTCATTCCTTTGATAAATTGGTCGTCTTCTTGGAGAGCCGATATCTTGTCAATCAACGAAGTCGCAATGATAAAACTGGTGATCATCTCATTCTTTCGGCTTAACGCATCGGCCACGACATTGGCTTTCCCTGCAGTGTATATAATTTCAAAGTCATATGCCGCAAGAAACTCCAGCCAACGTTGCTGCCTCAGATTCAAGTCTTTCTGGGTGAACAGATATTTTAATGACTGGTGATCTGTAAATAGTTCAAATCTCTCACCCAGAAGATAGTGCCTCCAGATTTTCAAGGCGAATACTATAGCCAACAACTCAAGATCATGAGTTACGTAGTTTTTCTCGTGCGGCTTCAGTTGATGGCTAGCATAAGCAATCACTTGGCCCCTCTGCATTAACACTGCGCCAAGGCCTTCTCTAGAAGCATCAGTCCAGGCTTTCAAATCCTGATTGCCATCAATGATGGTTAACACTGGAGATGTCGTTAATCTTAACTTTAGCTCTTCAAAAGCCTCCTCACTTTCTGGAGTCCATTTGAGCTTAAAGTGCTTCTTCGTAAGCTTTGTTAAATGACCAGATACCTTCGAAAAGTTTTTAACGAACTTTCGGTAATAGCTAGCCAATCCGAGAAAACTGCGGACTTCAGTGGGGGTACTGGACTGCTTCCAGTTTTGAATAGCTGTGATTTTGCTTGGATCCATAGCAATTCCTTCTTTCGATACGACGTGGCCTAGAAATTTCACTTCATCTTGCCAGAATATGCATTTGGACAGTTTGGCTTTCAATACATTCCGTCTCAAAATTTCTAGAACCTGTTCCAGATGCTTTTCATGTTCGGCCTTTGATTTAGAGAAGATTAGAATATCGTCAATGAAAACCAGAACGAATTTATTCAAAACTCCTCTGAACACTCTATTCATCAGATCGACAAAGTAAGCTGGAGCGTTACATAAGCCGAACGACATTACTAACCACTCATAGAATAAGTCGGGACCTCAGAATGCTGTCATTGGAACACACTCTTCGGCAATTCGAAGTTGATGGAAGCCTGTAGCTAGGTCCATTCGTGAAAATACTTGTGCGCCATTTAATCGATCCAACAAATCATCTATTCGCGGCAATGGATATTTGTTCTTTATGGTCTGCTTGTTCAAATCAAGATAATGCACACATAGCCGTAGAGTACCATCAGATTTTGGGACAAACACCACTACTGTACCCCAATCAGAGAAACTAGGCCTGATCAGACCCTTCCGTACGAGCTGTCGTGTTTGATTGTCTAATTCCTCCTTCTCTTTCAAGGACATTCTTCGAATAACGTGAACTACCGGCCTTGCATTAGGAATCAAAGCGATCTTGAAATCTATTTCTCTCTGCGGAGGTAAGCGAACAACTTCTTCAAACACATCCGCATAATTCTTGACGACAGGAATGTCTTTGATGAGGTCAGGAATATTCTCTGTGACTTCAGGGATATTTTCTATTTGAGCTGGAGAAACATCCAAAGCTGCCCAGAAGTCCTTTCTATTTGAAGTCGGGCCTTCACATGGTATGGTTATATAATTTCCCGATTGTGCCTTTGCCTTAACAACTCTCTCGGCGCATCTAACCTCTGCTTCATATCTGATTAGCCAATCCAATCCCAGAATAAGATCGAATTCATTAAAATTCATGACGATAGAGATAGTAGGGAATTTATAGCATGAGAAAGTGACAGGTACTGCACAAATCCAACTGAGATTGATGGAACCCCCAACTGGATTTTGGACAGTCATTGGCTCTTTGAGCTTCTTCAATTTCAAATCCAACTTCTTGACTGCACTCTTTGCAATAGAGCTTCGTGACGCGCCTGTGTCAAACAATACTTTAACTGGAATGTTCTTGACATTGAGCGTGCCTTCTAAAACATCAGACCTCTCCTGAGCAGACGAAGATGCAGGCACCTCTGCCACTTCATTTACTTGTACTGCTTTGGTCTTTTTCAACATCCAACGGTCTCTCTTTATTTGACCAGTCTTGTGACAAAGATTGCACTCTCGGGTCACTTGAAACTTATTTATGGATTTAGATTCATCCATTTTTGGTTTCTTTAGAGATCGACAACTTATCGAGAGATGTCCTTGCTTATTGCAGTTACTGCATACAGCAGTCGTTGCTAGTTCCTTTTCAGATCTGGCCCTTTTTCGATTGACTTTGGGCTTCTTACTGATCTCAGACCTTGTACTGGCCTCAGGACGATCAGTTTCAGACTCAATTTTATTATTAGAGCTGACTTCTTCTTCGTCGCGCAACATGCCTTTCTTATCGAGATCTTCATACTGATAAGCCATATAAATCATTTCTGAAAAAGGAAGCTTCACATGCCCCATTACTTTATTCCGGTATTTCCTTTGAAGCCCGTAAATAAATCTCAGATTATTTCTCTTCGTATTCTGAATTAGATGGGGAGCAAAGTGAGAAAGTTCGTTAAATTTCTTATGATACCATGGGATGGTCATATCTCCTTGTATCAGATAAGAAAATTCATCGCATAATCGCTCAGTCGCTTCGGGAGGAGTAAATCTTTCCAGGAAAATCACTTTGAATTTGTCCCACGTGATATCACCTTCTGGATTATCCTTGATAACTGAATCCCACCAAAACAAAGCTTCATCTTTGAGTGCCCAGGAGGCCAGTAATCTTTTCTGGTCATCCCTCAGCTTTAATGCTTCGAAGATTTTCTCAGCAGAACGAATCCAAGCTTGTGTTTTCATAATTGATTCTTCACCCGTGAAGGATTTTCCACCCAGATTTCTATATTTCATAAATAGAGCTTCTATATCCGGGTCAGTATTACTTCTTCTGTTTCTGGCACTCATTTTCTAGAGCGTCTGCAATTAGCAGACAAAGTGTCAGGTCAACAGAAAAGATATTTCAAATTATAGAGACAAATACTTGAATGTAAATGTGTCTATCTAGGTGCTATTTCATTCTGCTACTCATACTAGGATATTACTGATCCTATCTGTAATGAGTTACCCGTCCTAGAACACTACTGGTTCTATTTCTGACGAGTTCGTTAATATGTTATATTCCAGAACTAAGCTTAACCAAAGCTCTGATACCACGTTGTGACAACCCCATTTCCCGTACAGACGGAGACAAGGGTAATCTTTGGAATATAACACACAAACAGATAATAGCATAACAAAAATAAATAAATACACCAGATAATGCACAATAGAATATACTGGATAAACATAATCATCAGAGTTACACAATATACAGGATCATATTTAGCACAAATACAGTTCAGCTATACATAAATGTCTACAGCGGAAACAAACAAAATATGTACAATAGGAGCTGAATAGCATAAAAAGAGATAAATAATAGAATCCATCTTCAGCTCCAGCTATCCAGAATGAACCAGCTAAACCTGAATACAAGGCTGCCCGTGTAGAAAAAGGGGCACCCGAGTTTGAAAGTGAAACAAACTATGAGTCAGTCATGGGACTGGAATGAGAAATCTACTCAACACATTTAATATATGGCTAATCATAGGACCACGCCACTTTCGTGGAACAGGTTTACTCCATTGGATTGCCAGTGCTCTAAAAACAAATCTTCCTTTTAAACATCGCAATGCTTTTTATAAAAAAATGAAGCCATTATAAGACTCAGTTCCCATCACACAATGCAACGCAAACCGGAGGATAGAGTTTTTACCTTATAATGGCCAAGATATGCTTGATACGAATAAAACAAAAGCATTTGATATTACTACTAGTGTTTATATGTTTCAAAAACAATTTCAAATCATAACTATCAATCATAGACGACATGAGCGTCCCATGCCACTATGTCGCAAAATATATGTATACAATCGAAACCCGCACAGTCATGTATTTGGAAATTGGATTTCCGTCCTGAACCAAGGCAAAAGATAGTCCTTACCGAATTCGTGACTCTCTAGCCCGAGCCACAGGCAAGCGCGCAGGCAAGCCTTGGAGCGACAGGGCCGGTCCACCGATGTGGATTAAAATTTCTGAACACTGCGTTTCCCCGCCCTATGGGGCGTAAATGAGCCAACGAATGACTCCATCGGACCCGGATCGTCCGATCTAACCGAGGCGCCTCGCAACAGCAACAACCACATAAGTCAAACTCGTCAGGGCGTGTAAAACCAGTGACGCCACTTCTAACTAGAAAGAAACACATGTCCTCCCTGAGGTCCTTCCTCCCGTTTCTGGTTCATACCGGGTGTGAGGCTCGCGATTTCACGCTATACACAAAGCTATGCCACACAGGCGGTGCTTTGATCATCACCACAAGACCTTGCTTTTCAACAGAAGCCCTGATCATTTGCCACTTAGGCATGCCACACTAGCAATTCATGCCATGCGGCTGATGTCCATCGATATACAACCTCTAAGCTCATGCGTTTCAGAGAAGGGCGTTAAGCAAAAGAATAAATTCTCCACCGCCAAACAGATGTATATTTAACAGAGATCAATCAACATAGAATAAAATCCAATGTCAGACACACAGTCTATTTACAAGTCCGTTCTGGGTCTGAACGAAACCGGAGGCACTAAATACCTCGCAAACCCATCGATCACCACGTACGTCTGGACGATCACCACTCATTATCCATATTTCGGGATGCCTCCCAATCAGGACCTCGGTTACCATCCAAACGAGGTGAAGATCTCCGGTCTTCGACCACCGTCTTCATCTTTGACTTTCAATCGTAGGTCAATTATTTGAAATGAGAATTAACTCGGCCTTTTCAAATAATTCACGTATATTTAGAATTTCAAATCAATTTATTTCAATGGTTAAATCATTCGACAACACCAATTTTGTTCTTTAATGTAATTTTCACACCAAACACATTCAACCATCAAATACCACATAAATCGAGCAAATTCAGTTTATTTCAATTCCATATCGTTTATGATATTTTATAACGATTTATCGCTATTTTTATTTATTTTAAAATAGCCAATTTATTCAAAACGACGCTTCGGGCCATAACGCGGCCGTGGCGCCGTTTTTCTTCCGATTTGATTTACACATATCTGAAAATCTAACCGTTGGATCTTCACAAAATTTAAATCATTGGAAAGATCTTTTCAAAACGAATCCAACGGTTCCAGTTTCGGGAAAATCCGACGGTCGGATCTCCGGGTATCATCGTTTGAAGTTTCAATTTCAAAATACGAACTGCAGCGTCGTTATTCGATTAAATATAATTATATTTATATATATATATATATATATAATCGATTCTGGCGCTGTTTTTTTTAGATTTGAATTAAACATTCCAGACAATCCAACCGTTGGATTTTTACAAAGTTAGTGCCGTTGGAAAGATATTTCCAAAGCGAACCCAACGGTTGCGGTTTCGGGAAAATCCGACGGTCGGATCTCCCGCACTAATCATTTGAAATCACGATTTCAAAATACGAACTGCAGCGTCGTTTTTCGATATATTTCAATTCTATTTAAATATATATATCGATTCTTCGATTTCAAAACCATATGAATTTCACACTTTTGATAAAAATGATATTTTCATCTAACTGCCTTCTATTTCAACACTTCACTATATTTGACACTCGTGTATATAATAAAAATGTGATTTTTATTGTAAAACAATTCATTTCAAAACCAGATTATTTTATATAGTTCATATTGGTGATAAAAATAGGATTTTTATTATAAAACGATTTATTTCAAAACTTGACTATTTTATATAGTTCATCTAGATGATAAAAATGGGATTTTTATGTTTAAAACACGAACACCATTCAACACATGAATTTCAATTCAACGAATAAATATAGTTTCAACGAATGAAGATAATTCAAACACATGAATATTATTCAAAATTTCGGTAGCATAACGGCAGGGTAGTTAAAACCTAGACTGTCCCTAGTACGGCTCCTCGCTCTACCTTAAAACCTCGCGGTTTTTGACATTGGGGAATCATGCATCTAGTTCGCACGCAGGCGGCATGTACATTTATTTCATTTCCACAAACTAATCCTATGTGGTTTCAACCAAATATTTCTCAACCACAAATGGGTATTTTTCAACCGCAATCAATCAATATCAACCACAAACAATCCCAATCAACCATTCGCTATCAATCAATTTTCACACCAATCACAACCAATAAATATCGTCCATGGTTTGTGGACGAGGGGCGTATATATATATATATATATATATATATATATATATATATATAGCAATTCACTTCTATTTCAACACATATATAATTTTTACAACGCATATATAACTTATATATCGAACGTACAACTTATACAACGCTTATACATGAGGTGTACAACGCTTATATAACTCATACATCGACTATATAATTTATACATCATCGTTTTCCATATCGTTTATAAATTAGAAATCTCACATTGGGTTCCACTCCACCAAAAATAGCAGAAGGCTCAGAAAAATACGCGGTCTCTTCTAAAATGTAGAAGACATCCACACGAGTCCACTGTCTCTTGTTTCACTGAATTTCGTCAAGAAACGAAAAAGATATGATTTTTACAAGGTTTGCAACGGTTTAAAGGTGTTAAAATCATTTCAGAAAATAAAACCCGTACCTTTCTATATTCGTTCGAAACTAGGTCTTGATTTTTCTCGACAAACGTTGCACTATAGGACAAACGACCACTGCCACCTGGAAGAGGAAGGAGAGGCGCGCAGAACCGTGGGTCCCATGTCGAACTCAGTGTCGGAGGCGATGTCTGCGGCGGCGCAAAGTCCGCGACTTTGGGGCTTCGAAACTCGAAGGATACTCAATGGAAAAAAATCCAAACTTGCTATGGATTTGAAGATGTTGACTAGCTCTACAAAATCCTCAACAGGATGGAGGTCTAATTTTGAGCGGATTGTGAGCAATCGAGGAGAGAGGATTTGAAGAGGTTCCGCCTGCTATCGGCAACGGGGAGAGAGAAAAGAAAATTTTCGACCAATGAGAGATTTTCTTTATATTTATAATTGTTTAAATTTCGAAAATACCCCCTTTCCCACACGAACGCCAATTCAAACCCAACGACTGTCGTCCCTAGCGTTTTACCCCCATTCCGAACACAATGGGATATGTTTCGTAGGCCCATTCGACTATTTCAGTCAGTTTTCCTACAAATTAAAATATATAACACTCAATATTCAATTTGAAGGTACATTTCAATTTGCCAGGGTCACAAACTGATTCGAAAAATTCCAGAAAAATAAATCTAGCTATGTTTTGACGATACGGTCCCAACAAAACTAGTTTCGTCGAATTCTGAGACCGTTTGCAAAAAGGCCCATTTCTGGTCGATCCAATTTAACTGTAATTGACCAAAACACATTTTCCTTTGCCACGCTCACATACTAGCTTCAAAAATTTTGAAATTTGAAACCTAGCAATAACTTCACATCCCGGATCCAACAAAAGTGGTTTCATCGAATCCCGAGGTCCTTTGCAAAATGGCCAATTTCACGGGCTATATAATTTCCACAGCGACCTTTCTGAAAATTCATTTGGCCATAACTTTTACTTTCCGCTATGGAACTTCGAATTTTTAGATTCGTTAGAAAGGTATTCACTAACAGATTTAAATATTTTTGGTTTCGATCAAATCCTTTTTGTTTTGCACCCGGTACAGTCCGACAAAGTTTGAATTAAATTTTTGAAACTGCAGCGCCCTTTCAGGCCTTGTTTATAATTATAATTAATTATATTCGTTTTCAATTGTCGATTCAAACTCAGTTTTCATTGCTATTATTTAAAATATTTATTTTAAATATTTAAAATCCATTATTTTAGCCAATTTAAAATTTTTAAATTGGTTCAGATTTTCCAGGTCATTACATTTACTTTGTTTGTTTTCCCTAAACTCTTGGGTGCCCAAATTTGTACGGGCAGTCAAGTGTTTCAGGCTTTACAGATACACTTGGAGGATCTAAAAGAAGAAGGCTTCACTATTAGATATTATTTCCGCTGTGATATGATGTATTGTACTCTGATAATGGTATGTATATACAAAACAGATTTGTATTTCAAAGTTATGTTATATAATATATTTTATTCATTCCGCTGTGAGATTTGCGTTTACTCTGATTATATTCAGCTGTGTTCTTCTTCTTCTTCTTCTTCTATCCTATTAGTTATATCTTATCTTTCTCATCCTCTTATTTCTTTCTATAAACGAACTGAATTTTCGTGCACTTTGAGTTGAATGTGTAGGATATTTATCAGCTCAAATTGGTACGGATTTTCGGGTCGTTACAATTATCATTTGGGGTAAGTGAATCCCAAACCTTTCTAGGGAATAGCGTTATATATAAAAATTATGCTTAAGCTTGGTTAACAACGTTAATTTATCGTTATAGTTTTAAAACTTGCAATACGCTGTAATATTCTCCCTTTTATAACTAATGCAATACGCTGTAATATTCCCCCTTTTATAACTAATGTCATACGCTGCCATATCCCCCTTTATAACTAAACTCGACATCTCTGTCCGTTACAAACTAATATCATCACTCGATAATAGCGAAGTCATTCAAGTTGGGGTATTTTATTTATCTCTCAGACCTTGATCGACAATGTTCTTATCATAGAATAGATATACGTCCGTAACTCTAATCCCTTATTACTTATAATATCTATCAGACCGTATTTTCTGGTTTAATTTGAAATATGGTTTTATAACACCATATCCTTACTTTGAAACTTGTTTGTTCATAATTATTTGCTTCATTTTCCTTATACAATTCCATTTATAACTTCTTTTATCAAAAATCATTAGTGCTCTTTGTCTTCTAACATTTTACTTTCCATTCGAATCATTTCATATAATTCAGGTAAACATCTCATACCAACTCAATATTATCTTAAATGAAATCCATTTAAGAGCAATTACTTTAATTAAAATAATTACATAGAAATTAACTTCACCATAACTGAAGTAAAACGATTTACTTCATCATCAATTTAACTAGATTGGTTGCTAACATTATTAAACAATGACTGATTCTACTTGTTCAATATTTAAACTTTTTTAATTAAAAAGTTAATTAATGCGAGATCTTATTAATTTTGATTAATTTATTTCTAAGTTATTTCCATTAGATTAATTGAAGACCAATTAATTTAATAATCAATTTCCAATAAACAGTTGATTTAATCAACTTCAAACCCTCAGTTAGTTTGTTAATTGATTTTAATTACTTCTTACTATTAGATTAATGTAATTAATCTAATAATTATTTCTAACTGTAGCTTTAAAATAATTATCCAAATTGTTCACTCGTAGGATAATTATATCCTAATAACTTATTTAAATGTCGAATAATCATTTATATTTACTTTTATAAAATGAACTATAAAATACCAGTTTATATTAGAACTTCTATTATAATTTAAACTTCGCTTTAATTATAAACATATAATTTCTATAACCCACTTCGTTGATTCGCCTATCGGTAAATCAATTTCTTAACCAAACGATGGATTTATGGTCGGTTGCTGCCACTTCCTTAAACTATATCGTCTATTGATTTAATCGAAATAACGTTGAATTTTCATTCAACATCAATATCCATGCAGTGTCATTTGGGTTCAAACAGTGCATATATAAATAATATAAAACAAACAGTACATATAAATATTGAGGAATCCGGTTGGATTCCTCCAACCGTTTTCCCGCATCCATAGATGTTAGTCAAACAATTAACACTGATTCTATACTAGGGGATAATATAATCGGTGGAATCAGTAACCAACCAATGAAGTGTATATATACGACGATATTCAACCAATTTAATTGTAATTTACCTCAACATTCAACCATTATTTTAAATTATAATTATAATATTTTAAAATAAAACACAGTTAGTGAATTTACTCACCTTGCGTGTTAATCGTTAAATAATGATTTGCGTCGGTTGATTTGGTTAAGCGGTTTATTTTGCCTAAATTCAGACGAGCTCCAAATGGCTCTGAATCAGTTCCAGAACGTAGCTTGTGTCCATACGATTTCAATGTGATTGACCATTTGAAATTCATTATGTAAATATGTCGGCCTGCCCATACTCTCAAGCGTTCTTTCTTCTTCTCCGTAAAATACTGAACCCATTCAAGCTCCATTACATCCTTTCCATGCGTGCCAATTACCCTACCAACATTTCCCACCAACTTGAACCATGTTTAAGGGTTGTAGGTAACCCATCCACTTTCATGAGCTACCCAGACCCTCTTTCAATAGTTCCACCTTCCATAAAGCGCTCCCGTAGCTGCAAACAATACTTAACTTTCTCCATCTCCACACAGAGTATAAGTAACTGCAATCTCCTTCTACTGTGTACGCAACCGAAATACTCCCGCACCATTATTCTCTCACCATCCTCTTCTTTTCTAATATGTCGAACACGAGCCCCTGTATCATTTTCTTTTTCTTTTGCTCAGGTACTGGCAACACTTTGAACTCCATCTTCATCACGTTTTCCACCCAGTTTCTGAACTTCTGACCTCACTCACCGCCCCCTCAATGACCAGCTCGCACCTTAGTTCCTTCACGCCACCTACAACGTTACGCACTCATACACCACTCCTTCAGTAAATCTTGTCGCAACTAAGTTGAAGGCTACAGGGTTGAATCCCCTTTTGATATTGAGCCCCAACTAATTGGTTTCAAGATTTCGGATGCCTTTTTCCGATTTGATTTTGGATTTTAGTCCAATTTCTTTCTAAGTATTTTTATTTTTTGAAAACTTAAAGAAGTTTTGCGGAAGCAGAAGTAAATAACCAGGATATTGGTTGCTCTTTTCCTTTTTTTATTGGGTTGGATCCTTCATAGTAAAGGAATAAGATGTAATTTTTAGGTCCCCAGCGTATGGTCTATGCATTAATTAGTTATGGCGATGATGGAACGAAACACGCGTGATTTATGGGACAGCTGTAGTAGAGAAGTAGGTCTGCATTTGTCAATGTAAGAACATGGTTGTTCTGTGTGAAAGGACGGTGATTGGTGAACATTCATGCTTTGATTACAGTACGTATACTTAACAATGAAGCAAACCATATATATTATTATAAGTATTTTCTCTTTTATTTGTTTGGTGTTTGCGTGAAATATAGGGTAGCCTACTTATTTGGACCTTGTGTGCTTTTTCTTCTGGCATATGGACATGCATACACATTACTGCAGTCCATCGTTTTCCATCTCGTGTATATACTCATACCAACACCCTTTGCAATATTTTATATCTTGAGACCAACCAATAGTTTTGATCAATTATACACCCTCAACGAGATTGCGTACATGTTAGCGGTTCAATGCATACCTGCTCGAAGGGAGGAAAACCGAAAATCATATGATGCTTTATCCTTTGATCAACTTAGAGCCCTTGTCCGATTGACATCACACGAGATACTTGTTGTGATTGAGAGGTTACAAAATTCTATTATTGGTATGGTTTGGATACGTATAATTTGTTTGAGTTTTACAAAGTTATGTACCTCGATATACAAAATTTCGTTCACGTGTGAACTGCTATGGATAGAAATAAGATTACGATCGTGTCCAGTGAGGTGCCACGATCCTAAAAATATAATAATGTCGGTAGTTTAACTTATATTGTGAAACCCCAAAATATTGATATAAGGTGCAAAATACTCCAAATAAAAAGTTGCGTATTTAATTAATTAAAAATTATAGTAAAATTCTAAAAATTAAATTATCATTACGTCTCAAAAAAATCTTGTCTAGATTCGAACCCGATATGCAGTTATTTCAAATAAACCGTTACGGTCGATGAACAATTCTATAGCGACTATTTGGAAATTTGCTTTGGACATATCTTGCAATCTATATGACAAAATCTCCATTTTCCACTTCAGTTAGAAAAATATATTTCAACGGATTCCAGCGTTTCTTGTTTTCTGACTTATAACGAGTCATGTACACTCAGTTGAAGTTCAGAACGTTAAATTACGAACTACCGTGATATTACGGGCTCGATTATATTATATATATATTTATACATTCTACTCCGTTTTAATTAATATATAAATCTATTTATATTACGAATTCAATATTTTAACTGATTTAGATATTCAAATACAAACCGATAAAATGTGGGGCGTTACATTCCTTCCCCCTTAAAAGAATTTCATCCTCGAAATTACTAAGGTAGGGAAAATGCTATAATCCATATTATAACCAGGTTAATTTTTTTAATTTCTTAAATTCAGTTTCAACAGAACTGATTAATTTTAATTAAAAATAAATTCCTTCTTATTAACAAATAGTTTTAGAAATTCTGAAAATTTCTTAACAGCTTAATTTCCGGGGAATTTCCCCAGCATCTCCTCTGCACGGCTCATTCGGTACTACTACAACTTGCCACTCTGGGCCTTCTCCAATTTCAAAAGAAAATTAAACAGCCAAGCGGCTTTTCAAAGTAGCTCAAAAAAAATCTCATACCCAAATTTAATGTAAACTTATATCTTTTTATTGGGCATTCAACTCCATTCTATTCCATTTGTTGCCCTACCAGCATATACAGATGCATTTCCATTTGATATCCAATCAATTTATTCTTCAATCCAATCATTCGCTTATGCTTAAGACAATTCCCTTTCAATTCCAGTTTCAATTTCAATTCCAACTCTTACTCAATAATCAATTTTCACAACCGAGTTCGGTTCCATTCCAAATCTTAATTCACAAATTCAACTACTTTGCCAAGTTAAATCCTACTTCATTACGATTTCCACTTAATCGACTTCAACTCAACTCCAATTTTATTTGACTTAGTTAAATTCCCTACTTATTTACTTCATAAGTAAATTTTAAATTTCAGAATTCAAATTCCTGGGGTTTTTATTTCAAATCAGTTTGAAATCATATACATACCAATTCAAAACATAGCAATTCAAAACATTTGAATTTAAGAACAACTTATTTCATCACATAGAGACTCGAAAATGAACACCGATGATGGTCGACTTCATCATCGAAATTATTTTCTAGCGATCAAAGTGAGTTCAATACTATTTTACTTTAAAAACTCATTTATCAACACTTCAGAATACCTTTCAAAATGTTTAGAAAACATTTTTAAATTCCCCCAGGATTTTGAATTTTTATATATTTAATCCTTTTCCAAATTTCCAGGGTTTATTTCAATTCTGGATTTAAATTTAGATATAATCCATTTAATTTCACAAATTACATTATACAAGTTCTAATGGGTTATTTACGTAACCATCTTATCTATAATCTTATTCGATCATAATAATAACGAATGTATCTCATATATTGGATAATTCCAATAATATATACTTTCTTTATATCAAAAAAAATATTTTGGGTAAAATTATTTTATTTACCCTCTTTTAAAAACATACCATGTCGAATTACTCTGTTCAAGAGTTTAGAAACACTTATCGACACAGTTTGCATTACTGTTTCGACTAGAATTTATAAACCACTCAACTGACCGGTCAACACAATATAAAACAGTTTTTATATTAATTTACAAATACGTTCACTCGTATATATACACTCAAACTCAATCTAGAGTATTACTAACTCCACCTCTATTGAGTCACGCCACAGAGCCAAGGTAATAACTTAACCTTCAGCTCTGATACCAACTGTAATGGCCCGAAAATCCTTACCAATTTGAGCTGACTAATATACTACACATTCAACTCAAAGTGCACGAAAATTCAGATCATTAATAGAAAGAAATAAGAGGATGAGAAAGATAAGACAGAACTAATAGAATAGAAGAAGAAGAACATCATAATCTAAACAGTATCAGAGTAAACACGAATCTCACAACGGAATGAATAAAATATATTATATAACACTTTGAAATACAAATCTGAATTTATATATATACATGCCATATCAGAGTACAACTCATACATATATTACAGTGGAAATAATCTCTAACTAACTAATGGTGAGTAAATTCCAACTATATCGTTTAATTTTGGAAATCCTTTTGAAACAAAATGATAATAGTAAGACCAGCCCGCACATAAACATGGATGGTTTTTACCTTACTATAACCCAAAATATTTTTATATCAAAATTCAGTGATATTATACTAATGTCTAATCAAGTAAATAACCAAATAGCAGAACGCTTGCATCTCACGCTCTACATATAAACATAGTACAAAATCGTAAACCACAGGGCGCTTATTGGAGATTGGATTCCAACTATGACAAGGTATGGGTCCACCTCCCGATCAGTGTACTCTAGAGGGGATACACTGGGTTCAACAAGAACATCTTGCAACCCGGCCCACGCATGACCGACCACTCATTTAGCTTGAGTGTATCGAATATATTGTCACCCACGGTTGTTGGCTACTAACCGTAATCCGAAAATACAGAAATGGAAGAAGAAAAATATGAATTTTCTTTAGATCGGTGACAATACACCCTGCTTGGGTATGACCCAACTAGCCATGTTGTCTGCCCGATTTCTGTCATTTCCCATTTGTGAGGCTAGAGGCTACGTCTATCTTCAGAACATCTGATCACCATTCACTTTGAATGCCACATCGTCAAACCCGTCAATTCACTAATCGATTTCCAAAAATATCACGGGTATAAAAATCTAAGAGGAATGAATTCCTCCGCCACCAGACGTAATACCTTTAAGGGATCAATCATACGTGACTGGTTAGGTATACTTTGTCAGACACTCGTCCATACAAGTTGTCCTGGGACTAGACAAACATAAAGCACCATTCTGGAACGGAACAACCCTTGCATTTCACTCCGTCTTCAATTGTCTTCAGCATAATCTAATTTGCAACACTTATGCCTATACGGAGTGGTTTCCAGATAATATATCCAACCGTCTCTCCGTATTGACAACAATGGTCAAACACTTCGATAGTTGGTTATTTAACTATCAAAGTAAAAACAAACATTCATTCAAATGTAAAATTAAAGATCACACAACCACAGGCACTTTTTAATTACCATTCGTTTTTATTATTCGAATTCCCATATCTTACCAGATATTACTCAAACTCCGTTTTAGCCCTTTCACACTTCTTAGAAAACATTCCCCGTTATTATACCTTTATACTCTAATATCCCAGATATACATTGTTAATGTTTGAAAAACATTCCCATCCTTTCACATTTCTTATTTCCGGTATATTAGAAAATATACGTTATTTACATTTGGAAAATATTTCCATTTTTACTACTTAATCTGCAAACATTTACTTTTTAAACCCTATTCACTTTGAAATGTGAACATTTATTTCATATAGCATTCTGATTTCATTTATCAAATAATTCTTTACTTAGATAATAAATACCATTATAACTTAATGTCGACCTCCAATTTGATTAAAACTCGTTTACCCTTCCTTTAGTTCGGAAATAACCATATATATTATTTACTCCTACTTCCATTTTCGTATAATTCATTTACACTTCTTCGGGGAAAACATAATTATTTTCTTATCACTTGGGGGTAAGTGAATCTCAAACCTTTCTAGGGAATCGCGTTATATATAAAAATCATGCTTAAGCTTGGTTAACAACATTAATTTATCATTATAGTTTTAAAACTTGCAATACGCTGTAATATTCTTCCTTTTATAACTAATGCAATACGCTGTAATATTCCTCCTTTTATAACTAATGTCATACGCTGCCATATCCCCCTTTATAACTAAACTCGACATCTCTGTCCGTTACAAACTAATATCATCGCTCGATAATAGCGAAGTCGTTCAAGTTGGGGTATTTTATTTATCTCTCAGACCTTGATCGACAACGTTCTTATCATAGAATAGATATATGTCCGTAATTCTAATCCCTTATTACTTATAATATCTATCAGACCGTATTTTCTGGTTTAATTTGAAATATGGTTTTATAACACCATATCCTTACTTTGAAACTTGTTTGTTCATAATTCTTTGCTTCATTTTCCTTATACAATTCCATTTATAACTTCTTTTATCAAAAATCATTAGTGCTCTTTGTCTTCTAACATTTTACTTTCCATTCGAATCATTTCATCTAATTCAGGTAAACATATCATACCAACTCAATATTATCTTAAATGAAATCCATTTAAGAGCAATTACTTTAATTAAAATAATTACATAGAAATTAACTTCACCATAACTGAAGTAAAACGATTTACTTCATCATCAATTTAACTAGATTGGTTGCTAACATTATTAAACAATGACTGATTCTACTTGTTCAATATTTAAACTTTTTTAATTAAAAAGTTAATTAATGCGAGATCTTATTAATTTTGATTAATTTATTTCTAAGCTATTTCCATTAGATTAATTGAAGACCAATTAATTTAATAATCAATTTCCAATAAACAGTTGATTTAATCAACTTCAAACCCTCAGTTAGTTTGTTAACTGATTTTAATTACTTCTTACTATTAGATTAATGTAATTAATCTAATAATTATTTCTAACTGTTGCTTTAAAATAATTATCCAAATTGTTCACTCGTAGGATAATTATATCCTAATAACTTATTTAAATGTCGAATAATCGTTTATATTTACTTTTATAAAATGAACTATAAAATACCAGTTTATATTAGAACTTCTATTATAATTTAAACTTCGATTTAATTATAAACATATAATTTCTATAACCCACTTCGTTGATTCGCCTATCGGTAAATCAATTTCTTAACCAAACGATGGATTTATGGTCGGTTGCTGCCACTTCCTTAATCGATATCGTCTATTGATTTAATCGAAATAACGTTGAATTTTCATTCAACATCAATATCCATGCAGTGTCATTTGGGTTCAAACAGTGCAGATATAAATAATATAAAACAAACAGTACATATAAATATTGAGAAATCCGGTTGGATTCCTCCAACCGTTTTCCCGCATCCACAGATGTTAGTCAAACAATTAACACTGATTCCATACTAGGGGATAATATAATCGGTGGAATCAGTAACCAACCAATGATGTGTATATATACGACGATATTCAACCAATTTAATTGTAATTTACCTCAACATTCAACCATTATTTTAAATTATAATTATAATATTTTAAAATAAACCAAAGTTAGTGAATTTACTCACCTTGCGCATTAACCGTTAAATAATGATTTGCGTCGGCTGATTTGGTTGAGGCGTTTATTTTGCCTAAATTCAGACGAGCTCCAAATGGCTCTGAATCAGTTCCAGAATGTAGCTTGTGTCCATATGATTTCAATATGATGGACCATTTGAAATTCATTATGTAAATATGTCGGCCCGCCCATACTCTCAAGCATTCTTTCTTATTCTCCGTAAAATACTGAACCCATTCAAGCTCCATTACATCCTTTCCATGCGTGCCTATTACCCTACCAACATTTCCCACCAACTTGAACCATGTTTAAGGCTTGTAGGTATCCCATACACTTTCATGAGCTACCCAAACCCGCTTTCAATAGTTCCACCTTCCACAAAGCGCTCCTGTAGCTGCAAACAATACTTAACTTTCTCCATCTCCACACAGAGTATAAGTAACCGCAATCTCCTTCTACTGTGTACGCAACCGAAATACTCCAGCATCATTATTCTCTCACCATCCTCTTCTTTTCTAATATGTCGAACACGAGCCCCTGTATCATTTTCTTTTTCTTTTGCTCAGGTACTGGCAACACTTTGAACTCCATCTTCATCACGTTTTCCACCCAGTTTCCGAACTTCTGACCTCACTCACTGCCCCCTCAATGACCAGCTCGCACCTTAGTTCCTTCACGCCACCTACAACGTTATGCACTCATACTCCACTCCTTCAGTAAATCTTGTCGCAACTAAGTTGAAGGCTACAGGGTTGAATCCCCTTTTGATGCTGAGCCCCAACTAATTGGTTTCAAGATTTCAGATATCTTTTTCTGATTTGATTTTGGATTTTAGTCCAATTTCTTTCTGTGTATTTTTATTTTCTGAAAACTTAAAGAAGTTTTGCGGAAGCAGATGTAAATAACCAGGATATTGGTTGCTCTTTTCCTTTTTTTATAGGGTTGGATCCTTCACAGTGAAGGAATAGGATGTAATTTTTAGGTCCCCAGCGTATGGCCTATGCATTCATTAGTTATGGCGATGATGGAACGAAACACGCGTGATTTATGGGATAGCTGTAGTAGAGAAGTATGTCTGCGTTTGTCAATGTAAGAACATGGCTGTTCTATGTGAAAGGACGGTGATTGGTGACCATTCATACTCTGACAGTACGTATACTTAACAATGAAGAAAACCATATATATATTATACGTATGTTCTCTCTTATTTGTTTAGTGTTTGCGTGATATATAGGGTAGCCTACTTATTTGGACCTTGTGTGCTTTTTCTTCTGGCATATGGACATGCATACGCATTACTGCAGTCCATCATTTTCCATCTCGCGTATATACTCATACGAACACCCTTTGCAATATTTTATATCTTGAGACCAACCAATAGTTTTGATCAATAATGCACCCTCAACGAGATTGCGTACATGTTAGGGGTTCAATGCATACTTGCTCGAAGGGAGGAAAATCGAAAATCATATGATGCTTTATCCTTTGATCAACTTAAAGCCCTTGTCTGATTGACATCACACGAGATACTTGTTGTGATTGAGAGGTTACAAAATCCTATTATTGGTATGGTTTGGATACATATAATTTGTTTGAGTTTTACAAAGTTATATACCTCGATATACAAAATTTCGTTCATGTGTGAACTGCTATGGACAGAAATAAGATTACGATCGTGTCCAGTGAGGTGCCACGATCCCAAAAATATAATAATATCGGTAGTTTAACTTATATTGTGAAACCCCAAAATATTGATATAGGGTGCAAAATACTCCAAATAAAAAGTTGCATATATAATTAATTAAAAATTACACTAAAACTCTAAAAATTAAATTCACTACGTCTCAAAAGAATCTTGTCTAGATTCGAATCCGATATGCAGTTATTTCAAATAAACCGTTACGGTCGATGAACGATTCTATAGCGACTATATGAAATTTTGCTTTGGGCATATCTTGCGATATATACGACGAAATCTCCATTTTCCACTTATGTTAGAAAAATATAATTTGAATGGATTCCAGCGTTTCTTGTTTCGAAGAAATCCGACTTATAACGAGTCATGTACACTCAGTTGAAGTTCAGAACGTTAAATTACGAACTACCGTGATATTACGGGCTCGATTATATTATATATATATATTTATACATTCAACTCCGTTTTAATTAATATATAAATCCATTTATATTACGAATTGAATATTTAAACTGATTTAAATATTCAAATACAAACCGATAAAATGCGGGACGTTACATTTACAACAACCCAAAATATTTCGTTCAACTAAATTTCTTTAAACATTAATCTCCGAGACTGAATCCTCCTATTTATTGGTTAATAATTAAATCAATCAAGTTGGGGTATAATTACCTCTCATACCTTGACTGAAGTCATCATTAACTTCAAAACAGACTAAACAAATTGCCCCGAATGCTCAACATCATAAAAACCAATTATTCATTTTTAAACCTGTATACGTTTCTCTTTCTATTTTTATCAGATATAATTATAGATCTCCCTTTTGTTTATAACATTCTATTTTTAAGTTTGTTTCCTTATCGAATTCTATATATATCGATACATTGATTTCTAAATATCAAACTTTCTTAAAAATATTCTTACTCCTTAAATTTTCGGAAAATTTCGCCATAACCTCCTTTGTACGGGTCACCCGGTACAACTACAAAACGCCTCTCTGGGCCCTTTCCATTCGAAAAGAAAATTAAAAAGCCAAGCGGCTTGCCGATTCGGTGCGATCATTTTAATTTATTCGTTCAGCTATGTAATACACTTCATTCCATAGCTGTCTAACTCATATACATCCATTCCTAATTTATTCTAACTCAATCCGATCATTTTAATTCAGTTCGCTAATTTATTCTTTAAGTTTGCTCTTTTCCTATTCCAATTTTTAATTAAACATATCACATTCATCCACGATTTTAATTTGCTTATGAACTAATTGAATTCCATTTTCAACTCCAGTTTCATATTCGATTTTTAATATGAATTTACCCCAATTTACTTATCAAAGCCAGTTCCGATTCCAAATCCCATTAACTAATTATCCTTCAAATTAGTTAATTATATTCAATAATTTAAAATCTGATTTTTGTTTCAAAAATCAATTCACTTACTCCACTTGAGCTCATATTTATTTTACATCTCAAGTCTGGATTTTTCTAATGGAAATTCAGATTTTATTTACTTAAAATCCTTTTATTTATTTAAATAAAATGTTATGGTTTTATAATGGTTATGGCGTTGTTTTTCTGAAAATTTGATTTTGACATAACTCAAAATCTATAAAACGAAATCCTGAATTTTCTCTTCCATTAGAAAACTATTATCCAATCGGTCCTGACGATTCTTGTTTCAAAGAATTCCGACTTAAATTGGGTTCTATATACTCAATTGAAGTTCGAAATGCCAATTTACGAACTGCCTTGTTGTGGCAAGTTCGTTTTAGTTATATTTAATATATAAACATTTTAAACTTCATTTATATATAAATTCTAACTTCATTCTAATATATTTTAATATATATATTAAACCAATTTTCCCGATTCAACTTAATACTTCTGATTATCCCAAATCACCAATTATTTCGTATCTCAGATATAAATTTATTTATAATTCAATCTTCTATATTACATTATAATTCCTTTATAAATAAATTATTTATAAAATTTGACATAATCAAATTTCAAATTATAAATCCCTCTGATTTATCTCATCTTAGTTTATATTCCGAATTCCAGAAATAAACTCGTCGTTCTTTTTTCGAAATGATTTCCAATTCACTGTTAAATTCATATCTAAATTTAAATTTCTAACTTATCAAATGATAATTTATTTCACTAAATTTGTAACACCGTTTACAAATTCAACTTCCTTGTTTCATATATTAAAACAAGTTCCATTTCAAATCTGCTTGAAACCCAATTCATTTTATATTCCGAATCCCGGAATAAAACCGTCGTTCACTTTTCGAAATGATTTCAGATTATATTTTAAATTCATACTTGAATTTAAAATTACTAAATACCTCCAGATAATTAATTCACTATATCTATAAACATTGTTTATAAATTTACTTGTTTTATAAATTCAAACAAGTTCCATTTCGAAATCTATTTAAACCAAAATCTTATTTTGGTATATTCTATTTATTATAACTTATTATATAAATATAGAATCTATTTCCATATTTAAATTTAAACTTCTATTTAATACAATCCTAATATTTTTTATGAAAATATTTTATATAAACAAATTCGATCTAATCGAATTCAAACCATAAATCCATACAGATTTATTTTTAGTTCAATTTACATTCTGAACGTCAGAATAAAATTTCATCTTTTACTTCTTTAAAACGATTCCCCATTTCTATTTTTAAATTCACATTTAAATTTAAATATTCAAATTATCAAACGATAATTTTTCCATTTTATTTATAAACATTTGTTTATAAATTCATTTCAATTCCCTGATTATCCAATGAAAATCTTTCCATTTTATTTATAAATACCGTTTATAGATTTACCTCAATTTACTATATTATTTAATTTATAAACATTATTTATAAATTCAATACTTCAATTTCCTATATTTTTTTATTTATAAACATTGTTTATAAATGCAATATTTGTTTATTTAGTCAAAACAAGTTAATATCTTTACTGCCCATTCGAAATTCAAATTCTATTTTTGAAAATAGATTTTCCATTTTAAATCTCGAAATATCCTTTTCACAGTATTTTTATAAATCAACATTTTGGGCCTAGTGATATTTAAACAATCAAACCTCCCAATTATCAATCAACATAATATATATGTGAAAACACACAAATAATAAATTTTGAGGAATCCAGTTGGATCCATCCAACATGTTATCCTGCATCCACAGACGTTAGCCAACATAAGTAACACCCATCCTGCTTCGAGGGAGGATATCGCGGTATAGAAGGTCATCCACTATCATATTGTGGGGCGTATAGGGTCATCGGCTAATGATACTGTGGGCATCCGCTAATGGTACTACGTGAACTATCCAATCACTTGTATATATATAATAACCACAAACACCAATCCTAAATAACCAATATATGTTTAATAGCCACAATAATATTTCAGTGCATGCAAACAACCAACGAAAAATTATTATAATGAATAAAATAATTCTAAATATAAATATGAGCGAGATTTACTCACCGGGATTCCCCTTTGCCGAATATCCTGTTAAATTCCAAATCTTGCTGCGTCTACGAATTTGACTTGAATGGAATTTATCACCTATGATTATACATATTTTATTTATCGATTAAACGATTATTTTTTTAAATTAACTTACTAATATAAACAAACAATTCTATGTATTTCAAATTGCATAAAAAAATACCCTAATTTACTTCGTTAAGCCTTGTTTTCCTACTGTTAACAAATTTCGCTCACTGTTGATATCATCCGTGTTAAAGACATGACCTTAGTATTACCGCTCTCTATCCCCCAGCAATAGCAACTCATTGTTCCAAATCCAACACCTAATTGAATCGCCAATACTGACCTCACTGCGCTACAGACTATTGCACCAGCGACTTCCAGTTCATTCACCAAGCCTGCAGGTTTCACGCAGTCCTCTTCTACCCACTGCCTTAACAATTTCGAACTTACCACCCACCCAGTCATCGTCGTTCATCCCCCTTGTCGATCCCCAGTTCCTCATCCAAACCCTTATCAAAATCGAACCCCCTAATTCTTCCTGCATTCCACTACTGACCCAATCATCCTCACAAAAAAAAGTTTATCCATCCATTTAACATCGCACCACTTCAATTCCTCTGAGTCTAACTTCACATGAAACCGCGATTCTCCACTGCACCACATCAGTCAATGTTGAAAACCCTTAGCAATCTCCATAGTACCAATGATAACCACCACACAAGCACCTCCAGGATGTCTTTGAGCACCAGGAATTTATCGCGATTTTGATTTTGTCAAGAAAAAGGGGAGGAGCAGCATCACTTGTTGCTCTTGATCCATCGCCTCAGATTTAAATGCAATTTCGATTTGAATGGGGAAGAGATATGTAGCATTTATTTTTGAAGTGGCAACGGTCTGAAAGGGGAATGAACGAATAAAATTTAGAAATAAGATTGAGGAGGGGTGCGATTTATAGATGAGAATACTTAGTCCTTAAGGAAATTAGTCTGTGTAAGGTACATTTTTAGGGGATAGGTTTACAGTGTACTTTCCATTAACTTATGGAGGAAGAAATTAAATTTTATAACTATTTTTATTCTATTTTATTTTAAATTTAATTAAAACCGATATCCTTTAATTTTTAATTAACACGTTGATTTCAAACTCCTACTTGAGCCCAACAACAGGCCTTCCTAGTGTTAAACCACCATTTTGAACCCACTGGGACAATTTCAAAGCCTTATTCGACCATATGGAGAAGATGTTCATTTAAATCAATATAAATAAATTCAAAACAATTAATTCTTCGATAATAAATTAATATTATTATTCTAATTCAAACAGAAGTTTGTATTGATTATCTGAACTGTTTTCAATTCAGTTTTAAATTTTGAATTCAATTAAATTCATTTTCGTATTACGATGATTATATATATTTGAAATAAATCGAATTTCGATTATTAAATCGATAACTCAATAAAAAAAATCAATTTATATCATCAACTCAATATTTATATCTATATTAAATACTTAAAATTAACCGACCAAAAATCTGGGTCATTACTTTCTTCCCCTCTTAAAAGAATTTCGTCCCCGAAATTACTAAGGTAGGAAAAATGGTACAAACCCATTACTTTTCAAAATCTCACTTATGTTGAAACTCAACATTTCATATTTCAACAATTTAATTCCAACGATCTAAAATCTATATATCCCATTCATGTGAATTTAAATCCATTCAAATTGATTCTGATCAATTTATTTACTTCAATCTATTTAACTTGCTTAAGTTAAATCTAAATTCCAAAAATTCAAATTCTCGGGTTCTCATTTCAAATCCTTTTGGAATCACCTAAATATATACCCATATATTTATAACCATTTAAAATTCAAAACATTTGAATTTTTCTACCCCACTTGTTTTCTTTCAAGCAATTTCCATCATAAACTTTTCTATGGTAGCAATTCATCACTTAGAAACTCGAAAATGAACACTGATGATGCTGCAGTCATCATCAGGAATATTTTCCAGCTACTGAAGTGAGTTCAGTGATGTGTCACTTTTAAAAATCCATTAAACGATTTTTATCCTAAAATCCTCCCCAAAACAAAGCTATATTATTTTAATATACTTCGAAAAATAAATTTTTAAAACCCTAAGGATTTAAATTCCAAATTCTGGTTTGAATTCAATTCCTGTTCATTACATTTGTATATGTTATTTACACACAAGTTATATTTGGCTATAGAACCATTTCAATTTTATAATCTCGTTTGATTATAATCCTAACAATCCACACATCCATATATTATAACAATTTCAGAAAATTATTCCTTTTCTATCAAAATAGAATTTTGGGTAAATTATTTCATTTACCACCTTAAAAACAATATTGTGTCAAATTTCTCTGTTCAAGTGTTTAAAAATTCTTATCGACTTCGTAGCATCCCACGATTCGATCAGAATTCATAAACCACTCAACAGACTAGCCAACACAATATAAAAAAGCTTTTATATCAATTTACAAATACGCGCTCTCATATATATATACACTTAACTCATTCTAGGGTACTACTGACCCTATCTCTAATGAGCACAACCCCACCAAAGCCTAGGAGTTCGCTCAACCTAAGCTCTGATACCAACTCTAACGGCCTGCAAATCCATATTATCTGAGTTGACTAAATACACCACACCGTCCAACCCAAATATCACAGACATACGAATCATTATGAAATAAAGAAGAAAGAGATAAAACAAGAATAGAACAACAACACATATCTCACATCGCAGAGGAATAAAAAAGAATATATAACAGCTTTTGGCATACAAAATTTTAACTGTATAACATATCATTATCAGAGTACAACACTTACAACACAGCGGAAAAACAACAATTAAATAACGCTGAAGCCTCTTGCTCCAAACTCCTTAGATAAATCTGTAAAATCCTGAACTACTTGACTGCCCGTACAAATTTAAGCACTCGAAAGTTTAGGGAAAACAAAACAAAATAAACTCCGGGTCAGTCATGGGACTGGTATAAGTAAACAATTTAAAACAGTTTAAGAAAATAAACGATATCTTATAAGACCATGCCATATAACACGGAACAGGTTTTTCCCTTATGAGAATCCAAAACACTTGATTTAACTTTCAAAATCCTTTTGAAAGGAATGATAATCTTTATATCAAAACTCTTTTGATATTATAATAATGTCTAAATTAAATAAATAACAATCTAGTGGAACGTTTGCATCTCATGTTCCACATATATTATATACAATCAAAACCGCGAACACTTATTGGGTAATGAATTTCCAACTATGACAAGGTATGGAACCACCTTCCGATAGTGTATCTCTAGAGGAAAATACACTGGGTTCAACAAGAATATCTTGTAACCCGGCCACACTCGTCCATATACGTTCACCCTGGGTTTGAATGAAACCGAAGGCACAATTTCCATTAATCCATCTTAGGAAATTTCTACTTAGGATTTATAGAAAAAGCCCTTACACTTTACTCCGTCTTCGATTATCTTCATATAATCTGATTCGCAATGCTACTACCAATATGGAGTGGTTCTCTGATAATAATCCAATCGGTCTCTCCATATTGATAACGATATAGGCAAACACTTAGATAGTCGGTTATTTAACTATCAAAGAAAAACAAACATCCATTCATAGCATCAAACAATCACTGGGCCCCTTTAGTAGTATTTCATTAATTAAATCACTACTCCATTTCCTTATCAATATTTGTTAACCAAGTATTTTCAACAATCATCTTGGCCTTTTCGCTATTTGGAAAAAATTTCCATATATCGCCTCATTTTATTTTCTATATGTATAAAATATCTTCTATTTATAATTTGAAAACATTCCAATTACTTATCTATTTCACGCCCGTTCATTTCTACACTCAGGAAATATTTATTTATTATATTTCCAAAATTCCACTTCCTTGGGTTAAAACGAATGTTGTATAAAACACCGTCATAACAACCCAAAATAGTTCATTCAACATGATTTCTTTAATCGTTTATCTCTGAGACCGAATCCTCCTATTTATCGGCTAAAAATTAAATCAATTAAGTTGGGGGTATAATTACCTCTCAGACCTTGACTGAAATCATCATTAACTTCAAAACAGACAAGACCAATTGCCTTCAACATTATAAAAACCAATTATTCATTTTTAAACCCATGTACGTTTCTCTTTCCAATTTTATCGGATTTAATTATAGATCTCCTTTTGTTTATAATATTCTATTTTTAAGTTTGTTTCCTTATCGAATTCTATATATATCGATACATTGATTTCTAACTATCAAATTTTCTTAAAAATATTCTCACTCCTTAAATTTTCGAAAAATTTCGCCATAGCCTCCTTTGTACGGGTCACTCGGAACAATTACAAAACGCCTCTCTGGGCCCTTTCCATTCAAAAAGAAAATTAAAAAGCCAAGCAGCTTGCCGATTCGGCGCATAAAACCTCATATGGAATTTAAACATGTACATTTTTGTTGGGCACTTAAATTATAATCTTCATACACTTCATTCCATACCTGTCTGACCCATATACATCCATTCCCAATTTATTCCAACTCAATCCGATCATTTTAATTCAGTTCGCTAATTTATTCTTTAAATTAGCTCTTTGCCTATTCCACTTTTCAATTAAACATATCATGTTCATCCATGATTTTAATTTTCTTATGAACCAATTGAATTCCATTTTCAACACTAGTTTCATATTCTATTTCGAATAAGAATTTACCCCAATTTACTTATCAAAGCCAATTTCGATTCCGAATCAAATTAACTAATTATCCTTCAAATTAGTTAATTTTATTCAATAATTAAAACTCTGATTTTTGTTTCAAAAATGAGTTCACTTACTCCAGTTGAGCTCATATTTATTTTACATCTCAAGTCTAGATTTTTCTAATGGAAATTCGGATTTTATTTACTTAAAATCCTTTTATTTATTTAAATAAAACTTTATGGTTTTGTAACGGTTATGGCGCTGTTTTTCTGAAAATTTGATTTTGACATAACTAAATCTAAAAGACGAAATCCCGAATTTTCTCTTCCATTAGAAAACTATTATCCAATCGGTCCTGACGATTCTTGTTTCAAATAATCCCAACTTAAATTAAGTTCAATATACTCAATTGAAGTACGAAACTCCAATTTATGAACTGCCTTGTTGTGGCAAGTTCGTTTTAACTATATTTAATATATAAATGTGTGACAACCCAGAAATTCTAAACCAATTAATTTTTTTTATTTTAGCAATTTTATTGGATTTTGGATATTTAAAATGATTTACTTTAAATAATAACGATTTAAAATTTATTTAAATCGAAGTTAGAACGTATAAATTTATTTTAATTAAAACGAGTCTGAAATGGCGCGGTAGTTTGAAAATTCGATTTTAAATTTCAATTGAATGTACAATTCAAAATAAATCGGATTTCAGTAAAACCAGAAACATTTGAATCTGTTTAATGATATCTTTCTAATGAATGTGAAAAACTAAGATTTCATAATATAAATTGAAAGTTATGTCCAGTTTAAAATAGTCGCTTTGGAATATACATATATATATTAAATTATATGTAACCCTTAAAAATAGCCATTTTGCAAACAACCTCCATTTTTGATGAAACCACTTTTGTTGGATCCGGAATGCCAAAATTATTATTAGGTTTCAAATTTCATAATTTTTGGAATTAATATGTAAGCGTGTTGTGTTTTGTTAATTTGTTTGAATTTAATCGACCAGAAAAAGACCATTTTTCAAACGGTCTCTGTAACACCCCACCTCCGCCAGGGTGGCTCTTGCAAGCACTCTGACTTTGGAGGGGCGTTTGAATCGGGTAAACATGCATAATGATATATCAAGGCAGAACAAGAACATATGTATATATGTAAACAGAGTAAATAACATAGATAAAACAGCGGAAGATTTCAAACCATTTCAAAACAAGTCTGGTACAACATAATGTCAACTTTCCAAATAAACAAGTCTAGATAAAAACAACTTCAACTGAAAAACTGAAATACATAAGTACTATCCACAAAATAAGTGATAACCATAGCTAGCTTCATGTCAAACCGTACATGAGCTAAATCCCACAAGCAAGCGATCAGAAATCCAAGCTAAGCTCCAATATTCCCACCCTGAGAACCTGGGGGGGGGGGGAAACAGAAGAAAAGAGGCGAAAGAAAACATGTCAGTCAAAAGGACTGAGTAATCCCTACTACAATCAATGTAAACTGATAAAGTTAACTGGCATGAGAAGCAGGGATGAACATAAGGATAATTACATACTAGCATGGTGAATATCTAACAGATAGTTCAAAGGAGTCATCACATAATCAAGGTGAAGTTTTTCACCACAGGTGTACCAGCATTCTAACATGTCATGTATAAACAAGAATTTATCCCTTGGCCTAAACTTGGCCCAGTATCAGGTGTTTGACTTATATCAAGATCCAACTTCTTGGTACAAATTCTAGTATAACAGGATTAGGTGTTACCCCAATGTTTACATCGAAACAGGACGGAACAGAATGGTCCATACAGAGATAGAGTTTGGAAAAAATGAGCTTTTACCACCCTAACAGATAAAGTACAGAAATGGAATGCTAACAATAATGGGCCTTTACCACCCTAACAGAACGGTACCACGCAGAAACAGATGGGTGTTACCACCCAACAAAACAGACGGTACCAACAGAATCAGACAGAGCTAAGTGTACACTCAATCCTACCCAAGCGATCGGCTCCCTAATACATAAATATCCTATGTCGGCCCCACGATAGGGTGTATCACTCCCTAAAGTGGCAACCAATTGGCACATGCATATTTACAGATGTCACGGCGTCTTACATCCTCAGAGGCAGACCGGGATCCATGCACGCACATGACCCGGTTGGAACGCACCATCAACACCCATCGCCATTATCAGAATGAACCACTTATAATTAGTTCAGTAAGCGTGCCCGGACCCTACCTACAGTTGGGTCAAAGTTTTGATACCAGAAAGGGTTACTGACTAATATGGGTCCCAAACAACAAATGACACAAGTATTCCCCCTTGTGTCCCCAGACTATCAGATTCAGATTAACTTATTAACAGAGTTCAGACATACAAAGTTCAGACGATCAGTTTTCAGACTAACGGATCAGATAACAGATTTACAAACTTGCCTAACTTGGTGTGGGTCCTACAGATCCGCAAAACAGGTTCGTTTAATTTATCAATCAAGTTAGTTTATCTAGACCAGGTATCAAATCGGTTCTCAGCCTTATCAAATTACCGAGTTGGATTGGTTAAGTATAGTTCAACTTAACTCCGTTAAATTACCGAGTTCAGATTGGTTAAGTGTAGGTTAACTTAACCCTAATCACTAGTCGTATTTTACGGTTAAGTGTCATTAAGAAATCAAGCCCGATTTCACTTAACCTACCCATTCATGTCAAATTGGTTAAGTGTCATAAATCAAATTTACTTAACCTTATCATGTAGCATTAATTAATTTAATGCACCTTAACCTCTCACATTAGACCTCGTTGTGGTTACTAGTTAAGCCGGGCGGGTCCGGGTAGCTTTACACCACAACCTAGTCTAACCTCGGGTTCAAGCACAACTTGACCAACTTCTCACATTGGGTCCTATTGTTTGTAGCCACTAGTTAAGCCGGTTGGTTCCGGGTAGATTTATGCTACAAACTCAACCCAACCTCGAGTTGGTCACACTTATATTTTCTAAGTGTCATATCCATTATGTTTCCAAAACATATTACAAGTTTTCAAGCATTTGGGTAGACCTAACTTAATAGGTAAATTCCCAATGGGTAGACCTAACTTAATAGGTAAATTCCCACTCTTATGTTTTTATGTCCTTTAAGTTTACCCAACCCCAAACGCAATCCCATCGCTTACATATCGCAATAGCGCATAAAGGATAGAAAGAGGGAACTTGGCATAATCATGACATAAAGGTGTTGAAGCCACAAGTTTAACATGGTGGCATATGAAATGTACATATGTTCATATACTTGCATATTGCATCATTAGGCCTCAAAAGCATGCATAAAACCAAACTTAGCATATTGGTGATACATGGTGATAAATGACATGTAGAAATGGCCATAAGTTCGCATTTAGCCTCACATGCAAGTTATCATAAGAGATATGATAACTTACATGTTGCCAAAATGCAACCTTTAGCATAAAGCTTGAAGCTTTAAGCTCATAAACCCAAGATAAGCTTGCATAACATGATAACATGAACAAAATGATCAACCCAAACTTGCATAACATAACTTGCATATCATATGACAAACTTGCATATCATAACATAGCAAACTTGCATAACATAACATGATAAACTTGCATATCATAACATGGCAAACTTGCATAGCATAACATGGTAAACTTGCATATCATAACATGGCATACTTGCATAGCATAACATGGTAAACTTGCATATCATAACATGGCATACTTGCACATCATAACATGATAAAATTGCATATCATAATGATCAAAAACAACTTGCATCATTCATTTAACTTTAGAGTTTAAATATGAAAGTAGAAAAGGGCTTACAATGCTTATGAAGACACAAAAATATATATATATATATAGATTGAGACAAAGCCCTTATGCAATCAAATAAACCCAAAATGCAAGCTCCAATAGAAAAACCCTTGAGCAAAAATGATCAAAACCCTTGCTTTATGATGTAAATATGGAAATTTGACTTGAATGCAAGCTAATGACACTCATACAAGCTTGAAAACACTTGTATGCATGGAAAATCTCTCATAGAAATAACTTAGGAATTTTATGAAGAGAGTGGAGGCCATGAGAGGAATGATTTTGCCATAGTTTAGTTACTTGAATGAATAATGATGATTTAGGGTTAGGTTAGGGGCTTATTTATAGAGATTAGGATTAGTTTCATCCTTAGGATTAAACCCTAATTCCAATCTCAACCCTTAAAACCGAATCTGGCCCCAAAACCTAACCAAGACCCCAAAATGGTGCACCAGGCAAAACTGCCCGGTTGAACCAAGTCGACAGCCAAGTCGACAGGGCTGTCGACTTGGGTCCAACCAAGTCGACTCCCAAGTCGACAGGGCTGTCGACTTGGGTGCTTTGGCGGGAATTTTCCCGCCTAGCCCAATCTGACCTAATTTCCAAATTCAAACTTGAATTTGAAATCTGTTTTTACTTTGAAATTTTCTGAAAACTTCGTTGGGCCTTAATCGGGTCATACGGACTCCGATTTTCGAAAACTCGGACTCTATTTCACGTATTTTTCCGAGACGAACGCAATGACATAGCCCGTTTCCCTTGATTCAGATTTATAAATTAAATTCTGCCTCGATTTACGATATAACAGGTTATCAGAAATACGGGTTGTTACATTCTCCCCTCCTTAAAGGATTTCGTCCTCGAAATCTTCAAGTTAGGAAGAACGCATCCTACCATCCATCATCCATCTACTCAAATCATCATTCACGAGCAATCATCGTCCTTAAAGATTCTAATGCGGTATGAACATATGCAAAAGGTGTGTGTATATGTTCTTATCTAATGCAAAGATCCTCAATGCAAAGTATGTTAGTGAAATGAATCCATTATGTATGCAAATAGTCCTAATCATATAATACTATATGTGTGCACAAACATTCGTCCATATGCAACATCCATGTGCCGAATTAACCATCTTGCAACCATAAGAATTGAAAATGTACACACGTCCATATGCAATATGAGAGTGTATTTCAAGCCGATCTAGTGCCTAGTGTGTGTTTATGCATCCACGAGCAACCACTAGCAACCACTTGCATCCACTTGCAACCATCAAACATAACATGTCTCAAACACATGTTTACATCCATAGGATTCCTATCTCAACAAGATACAGTCGAGTGATGGAAGCGAGTACAGATAAAACAAAAACTTGGTACATATACTTACAGACTACTAGTACAGATCAGATTTTCCCCAAATGATTCTTAGGAAACTAAGCATGGTAGAAACCCAGAATGTATTCGTCATAGTCACCCTCATGCCCAACACAGATACTCTCAAACCCCAATTTATCACAAACAGATGAGTTATAACTCTCAGGGAGTTTGAGACTATTACCAGATCAGAAGCAAGACTAGCATTAAAGTACCGAGTTTCCATTACAGAATCAAAATACCAGAAAAAGAGTTTCAAACTGAAAATCAGACAAGGAAAATTAAACATCCTACAGACAAATTATTCTAGCCCTAATCTATTCACTCGCCATGCGAATATTCACCGTTCCTTCTGATGTAGTCCCTTTGTTCTTCGGGCAGTCCCTAGTGAAGTGTCCCATCTCTCCACAGTTAAAGCAAGTGCCCTTCCTCTTTCTGCAATCTTTGTTTAGATGAGTTGAGCTTCCACAAGTAAAGCACTTCTTTTCCTTCTTATCTTCAGACTTCTCCTCCTTTTGCATTTCCTTTTTGGGCCCCGTTTTCTTGTTTTGAGACTCATTCACCTTGACCTCCTTCTTTGCACTCTTGTTCTCTTCATTGAGTAGGGCCATATCTACCAAACTCTCAAACGTGGCCCCCATGGGCACATGAGACATAGCTAACTCCTGTAACGGCTCATTCAATCCTCTAGCAAAACGAAAAGCCTTCTTCTGAGTAGTACTCACCATATCCAAGCCAAAACGAGCTAACTGATTGAACTTGTTCACATACTCTTTGAAAGACATGTCTCCTTGCTTCAAAGCAATAAACCTCTCCATTTGCAAATTCTCTTCAGCAGAAGACAGAAACTTAAGCCCGAATCTTGTCCTGAAATCGGCCCAAGTCTCAACGGGCCTAGTCGCGGTGGTGATCTCCCACCAATAAGCGGCTTCATCCTTCATAAGCCAAACCGCCAACAAGATCTTTCTCTGATCATCTAATCCAAAGATAGCGAATAAATCCTCGGTCTCTTTCAACCAATTTCGGGCCTCTACAAAAGTCTCGGTACCTAGAAAGTTCTTGCCACCCATTGCATTGAAGTCCTTGCAAATCTTCGTGAACTCTACTGGGGGATGCTAAGGGGGAGGAGGAGGAGGAACCGCAGCGACAGGAGGAGGAGGAACATTAACCACCGAAGGAGGAGTAACATTTGCGGGGCCGACTTCGGTCGCCCTAGCCTCCATAAGTCTCCTATACCAAACAGGAACTTGCACTCCCTCTGGGATAACAAAGTTATATGTCATACTGAAACGAAGGAAAAGATAGATTCAGAACGAGGGAACTAAGAATAGATAACTAAGGATTGTGCTAATGGCTTTTTGGGGAATAGCCTTTAAAATAAACTAGACTTTTCTTTGGAAAATACTTTATACTTGGTTTTGAAACTAGTTTTCCAAAAGTTTTAAAAACCTTTTTGTTCCTTCTCGTAAACCATATGCTCAGATACCAAATGTAACACCCCACCTCCGCCAGGGTGGCTCTTGCAAGCACTCTGACTTTGGAGGGGCGTTTGAATCGGGTAAACATGCATAATGATATATCAAGGCAGAACAAGAACTTATGTATATATGTAAACAGAGTAAATAACATAGATAAAACAACGAAAGATTTCAAACCATTTCAAAACAAGTCTGGTACAACATAATGTCAACTTTCCAAATAAACAAGTCTAGATAAAAACAACTTCAACTGAAAAACTGAAATACATAAGTACTATCCCCAAAATAAGTGATAACCATAGCTAGCTTCATGTCAAACCGTACAGGAGCTAAATCCCACAAGCAAGCGATCAGAAGTCCAAGCTAAGCTCCAATATTCCCACCCTGAGAACCTGGGGGGGAAACGGAAGAAAAGAGGGGAAAGAAAACAGGTCAGTCAAAAAGACTGAGTAAGCCCTACTACAATCAATGTAAACTGATAAAGTTAACTGGCATGAGAAGCAGGGATGAACATAAGGATAATTACATACTAGCATGGTGAATATCTAACAGATAGTTCAAAGGAGTCATCACATAATCAAGGTGAAGTTTTTCACCACAGGTGTACCAGCATTCTAACATGTCATGTATAAACAAGAATTTATCCCTTGGCCTAAACTTGGCCCAGTATCAGGTGTTTGACTTATATCAAGATCCAACTTCTTGGTACAAATTCTAGTATAACAGGATTAGGTGTTACCCCAATGTTTACATCGAAACAGGACGGAACAGAATGGTCCATACAGAGATAGAGTTTGGGAAAAATGAGCTTTTACCACCCTAACAGATAAAGTACAAAAACGGAATGCTAACAATAATGGGCCTTTACCACCCTAACAGAATGGTACCACGCAGAAACAGACGGGTGTTACCACCCAACAAAACAGACGGTACCAATAGAATCAGACAGAGCTAAGTGTACACTCAATCCTACCCAAGCGATCGGCTCCCTAATACATAAATATCCTATGTCGGCCCCACGATAGGGTGTATCACTCCCTAAAGTGGCAACCAATTGGCACAGGCATATTTACAGATGTCACGGCGTCTTACATCCTCAGAGGCAGACCGGGATCCATGCACGCACATGACCCGGTTGGAACGCACCATCAACACCCATCGCCATTATCAGAATGAACCACTTATAATTAGTTCAGTAAGCGTGCCCGGACCATACCTACAGTTGGGTCAAAGTTTTGATACCAGAAAGGGTTACTGACTAATATGGGTCCCAAACAACAAATGACACAAGTATTCCCCCTTGTGTCCCCAGACTATCAGATTCAGATTAACTTATTAACAGAGTTCAGACATACAAAGTTCAGACGATCAGTTTTCAGACTAACGGATCAGATAACAGATTTACAAACTTGCCTAACTTGGTGTGGGTCCTACAGATCCACAAAACAGGTTCGTTTAATTTATCAATCAAGTTAGTTTATCTAGACCAGGTATCAAATCGGTTCTCAGCCTTATCAAATTACTGAGTTGGATTGGTTAAGTATAGTTCAACTTAACTCCATTAAATTACCGAGTTCAGATTGGTTAAGTGTAGGTTAACTTAACCCTAACCACTAGTCGTATTTTACGGTTAAGTGTCATTAAGAAATCAAGCCCGGTTTCACTTAACCTACCCATTCATGTCAAATTGGTTAAGTGTCATAAATCAAATTTACTTAACCTTATCATGTAGCATTAATTAATTTAATGCACCTTAACCTCTCACATTAGACCTCGTTGTGGTTACTAGTTAAGCCGGGCGGGTCCGGGTAGCTTTACACCACAACCTAGTCTAACCTCGGGTTCAAGCACAACTTGACCAACTTCTCACATTGGGTCCTATTGTTTGTAGCCACTAGTTAAGCCGGTTGGTTCCGGGTAGATTTATGCTACAAACTCAACCCAACCTCGAGTTGGTCACACTTATATTTTCTAAGTGTCATATCCATTATGTTTCCAAAACATATTACAAGTTTTCAAGCATTTGGGTAGACCTAACTTAATAGGTAAATTCCCAATGGGTAGACCTAACTTAATAGGTAAATTCCCACTCTTATGTTTTTATGTCCTTTAAGTTTACCCAACCCCAAACGCAATCCCATCGCTTACATATCGCAATAGCGCATAAAGGATAGAAAGAGGGAACTTGGCATAATCATGACATAAAGGTGTTGAAGCCACAAGTTTAACATGGTGGCATATGAAATGTACATATGTTCATATACTTGCATATTGCATCATTAGGCCTCAAAAGCATGCATAAAACCAAACTTAGCATATTGGTGATACATGGTGATAAATGACATGTAGAAATGGCCATAAGTTCGCATTTAGCCTCACATGCAAGTTATCATAAGAGATATGATAACTTACATGTTGCCAAAATGCAACCTTTAGCATAAAGCTTGAAGCTTTAAGCTCATAAACCCAAGATAAGCTTGCATAACATGATAACATGAACAAAATGATCAACCCAAACTTGCATAACATAACTTGCATATCATATGACAAACTTGCATATCATAACATAGCAAACTTGCATAACATAACATGATAAACTTGCATATCATAACATGGCAAACTTGCATAGCATAACATGGTAAACTTGCATATCATAACATGGCATACTTGCATAGCATAACATGGTAAACTTGCATATCATAACATGGCATACTTGCACATCATAACATGATAAAATTGCATATCATAATGATCAAAAACAACTTGCATCATTCATTTAACTTTAGAGTTTAAATATGAAAGTAGAAAAGGGCTTACAATGCTTATGAAGACACAAAAATATATATATATATATAGATTGAGACAAAGCCCTTATGCAATCAAATAAACCCAAAATGCAAGCTCCAATAGAAAAACCCTTGAGCAAAAATGATCAAAACCCTTGCTTTATGATGTAAATATGGAAACTTGACTTGAATGCAAGCTAATGACACTCATACAAGCTTGAAAACACTTGTATGCATGGAAAATCTCTCATAGAAATAACTTAGGTATTATATGAAGAGAGTGGAGGCAATGAGAGGAATGATTTTGCCATAGTTTAGTTACTTGAATGAATAATGATGATTTAGGGTTAGGTTAGGGGCTTATTTATAGAGATTAGGATTAGTTTCATCCTTAGGATTAAACCCTAATTCCAATCTCAACCCTTAAAACCGAATCTGGCCCCAAAACCTAACCAAGACCCCAAAATGGTGCACCAGGCAAAACTGCCCGGCTGAACCAAGTCGACAGCCAAGTCGACAGGGCTGTCGACTTGGGTCCAACCAAGTCGACTCCCAAGTCGACAGGGCTGTCGACTTGTGTGCTTTGGCGGGAATTTTCCCGCCTAGCCCAATCTGACCTAATTTCCAAATTCAAACTTGAATTTGAAATCTGTTTTTACTTTGAAATTTTCTGAAAATTTCGTTGGGCCTTAATCGGGTCATACAGACTCCGATTTTCGAAAACTCGGACTCTATTTCGCGTATTTTTCCGAGACGAACGCAATGACATAGCCCGTTTCCCTTGATTCAGATTTATAAGTTAAATTCTGCCTCGATTTACGATATAACAGGTTATCAGAAATACGGGTTGTTACATTCTCCCCTCCTTAAAGGATTTCGTCCTCGAAATCTTCAAGTCAGGAAGAACGCATCCTACCATCCATCATCCATCTACTCAAATCATCATTCACGAGCAATCATTGTCCTTAAAGATTCTAATGCGGTATGAACATATGCAAAAGGTGTGTGTATATGTTCTTATCTAATGCAAAGATCCTCAATGCAAAGTATGTTAGTGAAATGAATCCATTATGTATGCAAATAGTCCTAATCATATAATACTATATGTGTGCACAAACATTCGTCCATATGCAACATCCATGTGCCGAATTAACCATCTTGCAACCATAAGAATTGAAAATGTACACACGTCCATATGCAATATGAGAGTGTATTTCAAGCCGATCTAGTGCCTAGTGTGTGTTTATGCATCCACGAGCAACCACTAGCAACCACTTGCATCCACTTGCAACCATCAAACATAACATGTCTCAAACACATGTTTACATCCATAGGATTCCTATCTCAACAAGATACAGTCGAGTGATGGAAGCGAGTACAGATAAAACAAAAACTTGGTACATATACTTACAGACTACTAGTACAGATCAGATTTTCCCCAAATGATTCTTAGGAAACTAAGCATGGTAGAAACCCAGAATGTATTCGTCATAGTCACCCTCATGCCCAACACAGATACTCTCAAACCCCAATTTATCACAAACATATGAGTTATAACTCTCAGGGAGTTTGAGACTATTACCAGATCAGAAGCAAGACTAGCATTAAAGTACCGAGTTTCCATTACAGAATCAAAATACCAGAAAAAGAGTTTCAAATTGAAAATCAGACAAGGAAAATTAAACATCCTACAGACAAATTATTCTAGCCCTAATCTACTCACTCGCCATGCGAGTATTCACCGTTCCTTCCGATGTAGTCCCTTTGTTCTTCGGGCAGTCCCTAGTGAAGTGTCCCATCTCTCCACAGTTAAAGCAAGTGCCCTTCCTCTTTCTGCAATCTTTGTTTAGATGAGTTGAGCTTCCACAAGTAAAGCACTTCTTTTCCTTCTTATCTTCAGACTTCTCCTTCTTTTGCATTTCCTTTTTGGGCCCCGTTTTCTTGTTTTGAGACTCATTCACCTTGACCTCCTTCTTTGCACTCTTGTTCTCTTCATTGAGTAGGGCCATATCTACCAAACTCTCAAACGTGGCCCCCATGGGCACATGAGACATAGCTAACTCCTGTAACGGCTCATTCAATCCTCTAGCAAAACGAAGAGCCTTCTTCTGAGTAGTACTCACCATATCCAAGCCAAAACGAGCTAACTGATTGAACTTGTTCACATATTCTTTGACAGATATGTCTCCTTGCTTCAAAGCAATAAACCTCCCCATTTGCAAATTCTCTTCAGCAGAAGACAGAAACTTAAGCCCGAATCTTGTCCTGAAATCGGCCCAAGTCTCAACGGGCCTAGTCGCGGTGGTGATCTCCCACCAATAAGCGGCTTCATCCTTCATAAGCCAAACCGCCAACAAGATCTTTCTCTGATCATATAATCCAAAGATAGTGAATAAATCCTCGGTCTCTTTCAACCAATTCCGGGCCTCTACAAAAGTCTCGGTACCTAGAAAGTTCTTGCCACCCATTGCTTTGAAGTCCTTGCAAATCTTCGTGAACTCTACTGGAGGATGCTGAGGGGGAGGAGGAGGAGGAACCTCAGCGACAGGAGGAGGAGGAACATTAACCACCGGAGGAGGAGTAACATTTGCGGGGCCGGCTTCGGTCGCCCTAGCCTCCATAAGTCTCCTATACCAAACAGGAACTTGCACTCCCTCTGGGATAACAAAGTTATCTTTCATACTGAAACGAAGGAAAAGATAGATTCAGAACGAGGGAACTAAGAATAGATAACTAAGGATTGTGCTAATGGCTTTTTGGGGAATAGCCTTTAAAATAAACTAGAATTTTCTTTGGAAAATACTTTATACTTGGTTTTGAAACTAGTTTTCCAAAAGTTTTAAAAACCTTTTTGTTCCTTCTCGTAAACCATATGCTCTGATACCAAATGTAACACCCAACCTCCGCCAGGGTGGCTCTTGCAAGCACTCTGACTTTGGAGGGGCGTTTGAATCGGGTAAACATGCATAATGATATATCAAGGCAGAACAAGAACATATGTATATATGTAAACAGAGTAAATAACATAGATAAAACAGCGGAAGATTTCAAACCATTTCAAAACAAGTCTGGTACAACATAATGTCAACTTTCCAAATAAACAAGTCTAGATAAAAACAACTTCAACTGAAAAACTGAAATACATAAGTACTATCCCCAAAATAAGTGATAACCATAGCTAGCTTCATGTCAAACCGTACATGAGCTAAATCCCACAAGCAAGCGATCAGAAATCCAAGCTAAGCTCCAATATTCCTACCCTGAGAACCTGGGGGGGGGGGGGGGGGGGAAACGGAAGAAAAGAGGCGAAAGAAAACAGGTCAGTCAAAAAGACTGAGTAAGCCCTACTACAATCAATGTAAACTGATAAAGTTAACTGGCATGAGAAGCAGGGATGAACATAAGGATAATTACATACTAGCATGGTGAATATCTAACAGATAGTTCAAAGGAGTCATCACATAATCAAGGTGAAGTTTTTCACCACAGGTGTACCAGCATTCTAACATGTCATGTATAAACAAAAATTTATCCCTTGGCCTAAACTTGGCCCAGTATCAGGTGTTTGACTTATATCAAGATCCAACTTCTTGGTACAAATTCTAGTATAACAGGATTAGGTGTTACCCCAATGTTTACATCGAAACAGGACGGAACAGAATGGTCCATACAGAAATAGAGTTTGGGAAAAATGAGCTTTTACCACCCTAACAGATAAAGTACAGAAACGGAATGCTAACAATAATGGGCCTTTACCACCCTAACAGAACGGTACCACGCAGAAACAGACGGGTGTTACCACCCAACAAAACAGACGGTACCAACAGAATCAGACAGAGCTAAGTGTACACTCAATCCTACCCAAGCGATCGGCTCCCTAATACATAAATATCCTATATCGGCCCCACGATAGGGTGTATCACTCCCTAAAGTGGCAACCAATTGGCACAGGCATATTTACAGATGTCACGGCGTCTTACATCCTCAGAGGCAGACCGGGATCCATGCACGCACATGACCCGGTTGGAACGCACCATCAACACCCATCGCCATTATCAGAATGAACCACTTATAATTAGTTCAGTAAGCGTGCCCGGACCGTACCTACAGTTGGGTCAAAGTTTTGATACCAGAAAGGGTTACTGACTAATATGGGTCCCAAACAACAAATGACACAAGTATTCCCCCTTGTGTCCCCAGACTATCAGATTCAGATTAACTTATTAACAGAGTTCAGACATACAAAGTTCAGACGATCAGTTTTCAGACTAACGGATCAGATAACAGATTTACAAACTTGCCTAACTTGGTGTGGGTCCTACAGATCCTCAAAACAGGTTCGATTAATTTATCAATCAAGTTAGTTTATCCAGACCAGGTATCAAATCGGTTCTCAGCCTTATCAAATTACTGAGTTGGATTGGTTAAGTATAGTTCAACTTAACTCCGTTGAATTACCGAGTTCAGATTGGTTAAGTGTAGGTTAACTTAACCCTAACCACTAGTCGTATTTTACGGTTAAGTGTCATTAAGAAATCAAGCCCGATTTCACTTAACCTACCCATTCATGTCAAATTGGTTAAGTGTCATAAATCAAATTTACTTAACCTTATCATGTAGCATTAATTAATTTAATGCACCTTAACCTCTCACATTAGACCACGTTGTGGTTACTAGTTAAGCCGGGCGGGTCCGGGTAGCTTTACACCACAACCTAGTCTAACCTCGGGTTCAAGCACAACTTGACCAACTTCTCACATTGGGTCCTATTGTTTGTAGCCACTAGTTAAGCCGGTTGGTTCCGGGTAGATTTATGCTACAAACTCAACCCAACCTCGAGTTGGTCACACTTATATTTTCTAAGTGTCATGTCCATTATGTTTCCAAAACATATTACAAGTTTTCAAGCATTTGGGTAGACCTAACTTAATAGGTAAATTCCTAATGGGTAGACCTAACTTAATAGGTAAATTCCCACTCTTATGTTTTTATGTCCTTTAAGTTTACCCAACCCCAAACGCAATCCCATCGCTTACATATCGCAATAGCGCATAAAGGATAGAAAGAGGGAACTTGGCATAATCATGACATAAAGGTGTTGAAGCCACAAGTTTAACATGGTGGCATATGAAATGTACATATGTTCATATACTTGCATATTGCATCATTAGGCCTCAAAAGCATGCATAAAACCAAACTTAGCATATTGGTGATACATGGTGATAAATGACATGTAGAAATGGCCATAAGTTCGCATTTAGCCTCACATGCAAGTTATCATAAGAGACATGATAACTTATATGTTGCCAAAATGCAACCTTTAGCATAAAGCTTGAAGCTTTAAGCTCATAAACCCAAGATAAGCTTGCATAACATGATAACATGAACAAAATGATCAACCCAAACTTGCATAACATAACTTGCATATCATATGACAAACTTGCATATCATAACATAGCAAACTTGCATAACATAACATGATAAACTTGCATATCATAACATGGCAAACTTGCATAGCATAACATGGTAAACTTGCATATCATAACATGGCATACTTGCATAGCATAACATGGTAAACTTGCATATCATAACATGGCTTACTTGCACATCATAACATGATAAACTTGCATATCATAATGATCAAACACAACTTGCATCATTCATTTAACTTTAGAGTTTAAATATGAAAGTAGAAAAGGGCTTACAATGCTTATGAAGACACAAAAATATATATATAGATTGAGACAAAGCCCTTATGCAATCAAATAAACCCAAAATGCAAGCTCCAATAGAAAAACCCTTGAGCAAAAATGATCAAAACCCTTGCTTTATGATGTAAATATGAAAACTTGACTTGAATGCAAGCTAATGACACTCATACAAGCTTGAAAACACTTGTATGCATGGAAAATCTCTCATAGAAATAACTTAGGAATTTTATGAAGAGAGTGGAGGCCATGAGAGGAATGATTTTGCCATAGTTTAGTTACTTGAATGAATAATGATGATTTAGGGTTAGGTTAGGGGCTTATTTATAGAGATTAGGATTAGTTTCATCCTTAGGATTAAACCCTAATTCCAATCTCAACCCTTAAAACCGAATCTGGCCCCAAAACCTAACCAAGACCCCAAAATGGTGCACCAGGCAAAACTGCCCGGCTGAACCAAGTCGACAGCCAAGTCGACATGGCTGTCGACTTGGGTCCAACCAAGTCGACTCCCAAGTCGACAGGGCTGTCGACTTGGGTGCTTTGGCGGGAATTTTCCCGCCTAGCCCAATCTGACCTAATTTCCAAATTCAAACTTGAATTTGAAATCTGTTTTTACTTTGAAATTTTCTGAAAACTTCGTTGGGCCTTAATCGGGTCATACGGACTCCGATTTTCGAAAACTCGGACTCTATTTCGTGTATTTTTCCGGGACGAACGCAATGACATAGCCCGTTTCCCTTGATTCAGATTTATAAATTAAACTCTGCCTCGATTTACGATATAACAGGTTATCAGAAATACGGGTTGTTACAGTCTCCAAATTCGATGAAATTAGTTTTTGTTAGGACCGTATTATCAAAAAATAGCTAGATTTATTTTTTTTGTAATTTTTGGAGTCAGTATTTAGCCTCGGTAAATTAAAATGTGCTTTTGAATTCAATATATATTGATTTATATTTAAATTTTGATGAAAGCTGATCGAAACAGTTGAATTGGCTTACAAAACATATCTCATTGTGTTCGAAATGGGGGTATTTAGCTAGAAACGACAGTCGTTGGGTTTGATTTGGAAACCGGACATGAAATGTCACATTTAAACAAAAATAGAATTAAAATATTAATATTTAAATATATACATATATATATATAAGGATAAAATCGTAACCCTAATCCCCACTACCTCAGAAAACCGCCTTTTTCATATCGATTTAGGGCTGAAAAGCTCCAAAATAAATCCCTTAATCTCGTCCAATACAATTCGAATTAGGCTAGGGTTTTTGAACAAAAATTGTAGAAGAATTCACCATCTTTAAATCTATACGAGCATCATCCTTGTTGGTGGACCAAATCGAGAGAAAGGGGGCTGAAGTGACCGCTATTTTCTTTGTTTTCTGATGAAGCATGGCCCATCGAGCTTGGCCTAGTGGATGGCAAAGGGAGGAGGCGCGACGTCCTTCGACGTGGCGACTTTTGATCTCACTTCGATCAATTGTGGTGAAAGCGGCGATGGTGAATTCATTTCGAGTTGATGGGTAAAGTTACAAGAAGAAGAACAAAGGGGCAGCGGCTAATTGGGGATTAGGTCATAACTTTGTGATACAAGGTTGGAATCGGACAAAACGAAGTGCGTTGGAACCGTAAAATCGAGCACTACATTTCAGAACTGACCAGAACGAATTCGAAACAAGTTGAATTTTTACACTAAATTGAACGTTCGTTTAATTTAGTGTAAACAAGGAAAGAGAAATAAAATATAATATAGAAATAACTTTCTGTAAAGCTTGAAATAAACTTACAATCATAAGAGTACATCAATACAGCTGGACAATTATAATACTTTGTCCTCAAATACAACATACAACGGAATAAATATTAATACGTCTGTACTCCTCTAGCATGTCTTCTGAACTTTGTAGTATCCAATAACCTGAACCTGTAAAACCCATGCTAACCCGAGCATTTCAAACGCCATATCAGTCTAGTGAATCAGAGTGAGAAAACTCGCTAAGTTTTAAGGGGAATCATCCAACTTGATTTTTAAGTTCATTTTTTTTTGAAAGAAAAGGATAATCATAAGACTAGCCCACACATAATCACGGACGATTTTTACCTTATGATAACCCAAAACATTTTGAAATAATATGCATATCTTCTGATATTGTAATAGTGTCTAAATATAAATAAATATTAATCTAGCAGAACGTTTGCATCTCACGCTCCACATATATAGTATACAATCAAAACCGCAGGCTTTTATTGGAGATTGGATTCCGACTATGACAAGGTATGGAACACTTGCCGATAGTGTATCTCTAGAGTGGAATACACTGGGCTCAACAAGAACATCTTGCAACCCGGCCACACATGACCGACCACTCATTTCGCTTGAGTGTATAAAATGTATGTCACCAACGGTTGGGATCAGCAACTGTTTCCCGAAAAGGGAAAACATCGAATAGATTAAAGAAGGAAATGAATTTTCTCTAGATAAATGATTATACACCCTAATGGGAGCGGCCCACTTAGCCATGATGCCTACCCTATTTTTGTCATTTCCCGGTTGATGAGGCTTGAGGTTATAATTAACTCTTTAAACCTTTGGCCACCATTCACTTTGAATGCCACATTGTCAGATCTGGCAAAAACAGTAATTGACGTCCACGAAAATACTCTGGTCGTTAAGCTATGAGAAGTACCCTCCTCTGCAACTAACAGAAATATGTTTGTAAAAATCAACGTACGTGATCCTTTGGAAATACTCTGTCAGACATTCGTTCATACAAGTCATCCAAGACAAGATGAACCGAAGGCACTCTCCTAACACATCCTAGGAATCACCCTATGGATTGGTAGCGTGTACTCCTTGCAAATCCATCGATTTCAACCCCGACAGAATTACAATATATCTCTGGCCGCTAAACCAGAGAATATAAGTTATTCTACCGTTTTATGAAGATCCACGGTCTTCAATTTCTCCATCTTGATCAGTATCTGATATCTTCAACGTTTACATATACATTGGTCGGAATGGTTTTCAAATATAAATTCGATTTTGGTCTTCCCATACCAACAATCATATTGCCAGATTTGATAGTTGGTTATTTAACTATCAAATAACCAAACATTCAATCATAAAAATAAAGATAAATTTACTGGTTCAGTATTCAGCGTCACTTGTCCCATTTTAAATTAAAAATAATTAACCAATGGTTAATTACACTTCTAAAACTCTCGATATTTTAAAGTACAGTATTTACTTCTTAATTTAATATACTAATATTCTCAAAATCATTTCATTTCAAAATTTGGGAAAAACATCTTATAACTATATCAAATCTTTTATCTTACATATTATTTCAAAACATTAGTCACAACACCATTCATACATTTCTATAGTCCAACAGTCATTAGTCCTTAACCGTAAATCGGTAAGTGAATAATTCCCTAAGTATTAATCCCGAAGACCGAAATCAACATCAGATCAATACTTAAAAAATCACTCAACTCAACCAATCTCTAGTTAGGTTCTAATTCTTATCTCAACTCATTACCAACCCCTAATTCCACTTCTAATTCATTTAACCATTTTCGACTTTGAAATCGTGTTACAAATTCAATTATTAAGTAACGTTAAATTAAATCTTAATGCCTTAGCCTCACACCCCATTTAATAAACATTGTTTACAACTCTCAAGTTTAATATAAAACCCTATTCATCTTAATTCCTTCTTACTTAATTTAAATATTGAGTAAACACTTATTTTAAGCTATCTTATCTGCCTAAATTTCCTTTTATTAACTTAGTTTATAAAACTCAGGTTTTATAGTAATTCCGTTCATAAACTCCTTTCCCAATTCAGTCCAGTCTCAATACCAACATTGATTACTTAATTAAATGAATTCTGTTTAAACATTAACCTCTTAAATTATTATTAATAATTTACTTCCTCATTAACAACCATAGAAATAGCTAAGTTCTTTATTAACTAATAAATAGTTAATCTCCTTTATAAACTCTTATTAAAAAAATATTCATTAATCTATTCCATTAGATTAATTCTAAACAAATATATCAAATAATCAATTCTAATTAAATTAGTTGACTTCGTCAACTTAAACTATGATTATCTCGTTAATCAACTCAAATTAGCCCTTTTTTAAATTAATTAATAATATAATTAATTAATTTAAATAATTCCATTTAATCGTCTCTTGAAAACAATTAATCTAAGTCTTAACTATTACGTTAATTTTTGCTTATCTGCTCATAAATCTTATTAAAAAAGAATTTACTTTACGAAATCATTTAATAATTACTTAAAAACTTAAATAATAAATAATACATATTAATTTCCATTTATTAAAACCTTTATTCAAATATATCGATTTAAATCGATCTTCAGTTATAAAATATTTTTTTATAACTTTATTATCGTTGATTCACCCGACGGTAATTTAATATTTATAGAACGATATATTTTTGGGCCAACTGCTACCAATTACTCAACCAATACTACCCATTGGTCAATAATAAAATAAACGTTGAATTTAAATTCAACGAATCAATGATCTGATCCATTATCCAATCATATGGGTTAAACAGTTCATATAATGATAATATTAAAATAAACAATAAATTTGAGAAATCCAGTTGGATCCGTCCAACCTGTTTTTTTCCTACATCCAAATACGTTATCTCAACAATATCATTTATTTCCATAAACAGATATAATATTCAACAATCAAATAATATTTGTAATCAAAATGTCCCTATTTCAATTTAATACATTTATATTATTATAAATGTAACCAACGAGGTAAGTTACCTCTTTGGGAAATAATCTTTAAAAATAAAGATTAATTTAAATTGAATTAAATTAAACAAACATTTAATTTAATTAATTCAATCAACACATATAAATATATATTCAGCATCCATCAAACAGTGTACAACTATAACAAACAAGTATTTAAACTAGACTTATATAAAATATAAGTGAGAAAAAAACTGAGTGAGTTGAACTCACCTTGATTTCCATTCGTCGGTTAAACGGTTGATTTTACAAGCCTCCAGCCGCGTCGTCCATTCCACTTCCATAATATTACGTCTGTTGGTACGATTCCAAAGTCCTTTGGGTTGTCCGATTCTGTGTACGAATGACACAATTACAATTTAATTGTTATTCACTTATCAAAATAGTGTTATTCAAACTTAATAATATTTTATTACTATTTACGTTAATTTTATTGTAGATTAAGCATAACACAAAAACTGAAAGGCCACGTTACTTGCTACCCAGGCAACTTAAACTGGGTTTGGCACTTAGTGAAAAAGGCTTGAGGTGCCCTCAAACACATTAAAATCTTATAGTATATGTTTCCCTTACGCTCATCTTACTGGACACATCACAGTAGTGTCCATAACAATCTGTCTCGTTTAGAAAGTGTATATTGTTTTTAAAACTACTATGGTGCAGGTGCATAACACATTACTACAAGTCTACGATTTATGGTGACCCGCCTTTATTTATATAAGAATCATTTAGTTTTATTTCTTATGAATACTCACCTGCTACGTAACGTATAATTGGTGCATTGGCACATTTATTTTTTCCACTTTCAGGCCATGTATAACTTATATAAGGCTATAAACTTTTTTTAGGCTAACTGCAAAATCCTTCCCCAAGCCATGTAAAACATGAATTTGTCATATAATAAAACTTCATTAGAAAATTCGAATAATTCCCATGCACAATGTCTAAAATAGTAGTAACATATTAACCTATATATATTGTTAACTAAATTAAATGGGTTAGGCTGATTTAAACTCTAATTATGCACCTTTAAACTTCCTACCAGACACGTATTATGTACACACTAAATGAAACACGGGTTGCATGTAAAACAGTTACGTTAATTATAACTCATTCCAAATACAATTTGACAAGGCCAAAAATGATTAAGCACAACATATTTACATCTTAATTAGGCCAGTGTATTGTTTAATAACCTACTATATATATATATATGTATATATATATATATATATATATATATATATGAATAATAACGATCAGGACAGTAAAAATTATACCAAGTTTTTTACTGTTCTTATTTCTTCCTCCCCTACAACTTGCAAACCCCCACGCCTTCCCCGAATGTCCAATACCACCCGCACTACATCCATCAAATAGTCAGCCCACTGATACCGATCACCGCCAGTGCACTGCGTGCCTCACTCTCCTCATCTTCTGCTTGTATTATTCTGAACTGTCCCCTGATTCACGAACCCCACTTATGCTATTCCCCCTATTACTCATGCAAGCTTTACTTCTTCCACCTGCATGACTTCTACCCCCATCTCATATATAAAGCAGCCACTGTCCCCTCTCCTTACTGATATTTGTACGTGAGCCTTCCCTAAATATTTTTCTTTCCAGTACTCCTTATCTCCCCTTCTTGGCTCCTAACACCATGCCATCTCACGGTTGTTTCCTCCCATAATTTTTTCTTTCATTTTTTTTAATAAACAGACATTCTTCCCATTGCGTTTTTTTAATGTAGGCGGTGAGTACTGAGGGGCTTGTTTTTTATTGCTATAGCAATCTATATAGCAAAGGATTTAGTGTATTGCTAGGAAGAAGGAGAATGATGTCGGAAACGAAGGCCACATGCACACACACACACACACACACATATATATATATATATGCGAAGGAAATAAAGGATAAGCACAATATATAATCAAATGGTACAGCGTAGGTTATTAGAGATCTTAGGCATGCAGCATGTTGTCTTCTCAGTTTGTAAAAAAAGGATGTGTCATATTACTTCAGTTTGGATGAAACAAGGTAGGGGTAACCGAAAGGGAACTATGGTTGCAACCTCTTTTCTTTTCCATATGAGTAGTTGAACAATAGCTGTGGTGTTTAGTCATTGTTTTGACATGAAGAGATAGGACACATATCAGTACTTTTTGGATTTGGGGAAGGTTTAGCCTCTGGTTTTTAGCATGTGCGTGTATTCCTTTGTTCAGGGTAGGTTCCAGCTAGCACCGAAAAAGAAACTGCCTGATACTTAAGAGGGAAGTTATTAGTTTGATAAGGCTGGGATGTACCCATTTATATATTTTAATTTAATTAGCTTAGGAGCAAAATATATATATTATTATACGGTAACCGTTTTTTAACATGGTACGTTAAATTTGCACTTGTATCTATGAATTTCAAACACCATGAAAATGGATACACCGATACGTCTCAACATTCTGATTCCAATTAAATTTATTTCTTTGAAAACCGGCTCCGTTTGCACAAACAACATATTTTTAATTTACTGGTTCACCTATAAATTACATGCACCGATAAAACAACTCTAATTAACTTCAAACTTGAAATCTAGCAATAATTAATTATACATTTTCCAATAAAACTCGTTTCGTCGAAAACAGTGACCATTTGAAAAATAATTGTTTTCTAACACTTATATAATATCAATTAATTCCAAAATAATAATAAAAATAAATTATTATCATTTCCCCAAATTAAATACTATACAGCTTCACAAATAAACCAATATAGATTTTAAACTCAATACTAACAATCTTGGGTTAAACGTTATTCGAATATATATATATATATATATATATATATATACATAAAGTCCCTTAATATTTATTTAATAAACGTTATTGTTTATAAACGAATTCCATAGCGACTATTCTAGAATTTGAATTGGACATAACTCACAATATATAAGATGAAATCTTGATTTTTCTCTTCCATCAGAAAATTGTAGCCAAATCGATCCAGATGATCCTTGTTTCACAGAATTCCGACTTAAAACGAATTTAGTATATTCAAGTGATGCTCAAACCGTAAATTACAAATTACCGTGACGTTTCGAGTTCGTTTTATAATTATATATAAATTATACATTCAAAATCTGTTACATAAACGAATTATATATTATAAAACCATATATAATTCAAAATTAATATTTAAAATAATAAATTAATTAAATATTCGACTATCAAAAATACGGGACGTTACATTCCTTTCCCTTAAAAGAATTTCGTCCCCAAAATTACCAAGTATGAGGAATTTACCTATCCCAATTATTTTCAAAATAATTATTTAAAAATATTCTAAGTTCTAAAAATTTACGCAAAATTCATCAGCATCTCCTCTGCATGATTCGATCGTAACACTACCACTGCCACTTTGGGCCTCATATTTATCAAAAGAAAACCAAAACAAAACTGCTACCCAACTCAGGGTTATAAATCAATCACCAATTAGTATAATTAATGATTACGTACTTATCGGGAAACCGAACTCAAATTCCAAAGCATAACAACTGGCAGTTCTTTTTTTTCTCCAACCAACACTTAACTCAATATATAATGCAAATACCCATTCCTGGGTTATATTATCTTGTTTTATTTCATATTTGATCTTATTCAAATTCATCATATTTGTTAGACCAAATTATGGCTCTAACACCCAAATTGTAGTATTTAGAGCATAGGATATGAAGAAATAATTGAAAAATACAGGAAAAAGCAAGATAATAGGATTTTTATAGTGGTTCGGCGTTAACGAGCCTACGTCCAGTTCATATTTTCTCATTTCAATCGTAAATTACAATAAATATTGTCTCTCAATCACTTGAATCTAGTGAATAATTCTCTTTGAATTCATTGACTTTATTAAGGAAGATGGTGGTTATTCATGGAGAAGTGTTGGCTATGGCAGCCATGGACAAGGGGGTGCCAAAAGTCCCTTGAAAATGCCCTCTGGAGGTGTATTTATAGCTGTAGGAGAGACCATATGGTAATCAGGTCGTGGTAGGACACGTGGCACCCGATCCGGGAAAGTAGGAGTGGTCATAGCCTCGAGAATAGGTTGAGATATACATGTGTTGTAGCAGGTCCTAGTCGCGGTTCGTGAGCCGGGGTGGTGAGCTGGTGAGGGTCGTGATGGTCAGCCGGGTCATGGTCACGAACCGCCCTCAGGAAGGGGTCATGAACCGCCCTCAGGAAGGCGTCACGGACAACCCTCAGGAGGGGGCCACAAACCGCCCTCAAGGGGGTCACGAACCACCCTTAGGAGGGGTCATGAACCGCCCTCGGGAAGGGGTCACGAACCGCCTTCAAGGGGGTCACGAACTGGTCTTCAGTAATGCCAAAATCCATGTTTTTTCATATTCTGCCACTTCATTTGAGCGATCGTTGATCAATGCATGTTTATAATCAAGTCTTTTGCTTTGGGTAGCTGGTCACAAAGCATGCTAACATTTTGCCCCCCAAAGTACATCTTATCACAGATGAGATGTGCTTTGAATACGTTGAGCTAAATCTCTCTGAAACGTTATTTATCCTTAAGATGGCTTTATCCAATTGTTGCATTTCTTCCGTGGGAGCTAGTCAGACCAAGTTCTGTGGAAGGAATATTCGAGATGGTCGAGTAATGGTTTAAACCCTATCGAATCAAGAGGTCTAATTCATTTATCAAAAATTATAATAGTTCTTTGGCTCACGATCGTGATTCTACATGCATAGGTCATTGTCAAATAATGTCATTTTCCTATGCAGATCAAGAACATTGTCAAGTCGAACTTTCCTTTATGCATGAGGTAGTGTATAAAATAGCCATCCAAATCATTGGGTAGTTCAAGAATCTTCGAGCTTTGAGTTGGTATTTGGATGGTTAGGACAAAGCACATCAGAATCAACAAATGAATTTGTCATTTGTACTCAAGTTTGGACTATCTTGATATCTTGATATTGATATAGGATCTTAAAATCACATTGAATCGCATCTGTAAGGAATCTGAAAGCCATGATCACTCTGGATCATGGTCAAAGGAATCCATAATTGCTATGGATCATTTTCGTATTCCAATGATTGCTTACAAGTCAGTAAGGGACATAGTGGAAATTATGTGAACCAATGTCCGTACAATCGTCACACTCATAAAGCAGTAGAGAAGTTTATCCCACCTTCCATCCGGTGTAGTAGTGATTTGAGTCTCGAATTTCACATTTGACCCACAAGCTGGCTCGCTTGGTCGGGAAAGATGAACCAGATCATATTCCAGAGGCATAGCATACATGTTTTGAATCTCACTCCAAGCAAGGATTGTCTTCAAAGTTAGTCTATGACTTGATGCTCATGCCCCCAGTTCCATCAGAGGGCAACCGAAGTCATGGCTTATGCCCCCAGCATCGGTGGGGGTTGAGTTGAATCAATTAGGCATCTAATCTTGAAGATTTTATACTTCCCGTCGCTGCATCTTGTAAGAGTTGCAGGTTCAGTAATCTTAGTCGACCCAGATCATTCTGTACTGTTTCTCTATTTAGCAAAAGTTGGAATTGTGTATGAAAATGGTCGAACCACATTTTCTTTGATATCGTCTCTTCTCTTTAGTCGGACAGTGAGGATTGCCTCTTCGGGCGTCAGCGAATTCGGTTACTCTCATCAGATCAGTTGCAGAGTTATGTAAGCTTGTTAAATGCGAGTGAATAAATGTCGTTATAAAGTTGGTCGGGCCCCTCCGTTTATGCTTCAGCATAGTCCAAAATGGTCATTACAGTCTTGTTGAGTCTCTTTCTCATGCTCGATTCAATTGAGCTTGATAGACAAGATTATGGGCTCGATAAGTGATATAGATTCTCTTTGGAACTGCACATTCTTATCATTCTTTTCCAAGGCTTTTCCTTTGTCCTTATCGTTTCAGGAATTGGAAGGTGCTCCATTCTTTGTCACAAAAGCATCAAGATCGTCCATCTCGGCATTAACACCTTCTTGTCATAGAGGTATGTCCACCTCAGGGTTAAATTCATCAAAGCTTCGGAGCAAGTCTCGTTACAGAGAAAATTTAAAGTCCAGGGGAATAACAGGGGATCCTGATATCCCATGTGAAAGGGTTGTGATTATCGTTATCCCTATTATCTTGAGAAGTGCCGCCTCTCGAGAGGCGCCGAATCAGACTGGAAAGCAGATTGCCACCAAGGAGCTACTACCTATTACTAAGATCAGGACTGGTGCCCCCAGCATCGAGTCTGAGACTACAAATGAGGTCTTTGCTGATTTCTTGTTTCCACGTCGATATTTCCCTCGGATCATGGTTCAAATTATTTGACTTGACTGGGTTCTTGTTCTTCGAACTGTTGTGTTCTTGCTTGGAACTGAGTGTGAAATGCCGCTCGAGTATCCATTCGAGTTGGAGCTAACGCTGGTGTGCATGGCCTGAGTTTGTTACAATTCTTGCATTTTCATCTAGTATGTTGTAGGTAGTTGTTCCATTGCCCATGTTTCCATCCACGACGTTCTGAATCGGAGCCGCAAGCTGCATGCCCGCTGATGGGTTCGTGTTCAACCTGAGCTAATGGTTGTTATCTGGCTGAGCCAAGTTCGTAACTGCTTGAACTTTGATTTTATCATTTCCAGTGAATTGATGATTGTTGCTTGTCCTTTCAATTCAGCACTGGTGCCCCCAGCGTGAAGTCTTAAAATAGGTGAGGATCAACCATAGGCTTCTTGAGAAGTAGCCGTCAATCAGGCTTCTGTTAGTCAATTCTAAATATAGGCATCGAGTAGTTGAACTATGCTGCTTGAGGCTCGTATTCCGTGCCCCCATCCTCGGGGGTTTGTTCTAAGCAGTAGACTTTGAATCCATATATTTCATACTCCTCCTTCGCATCATGAGTCAGAGTTGGATGAAAATCGATTTGTTGGTACGTAGCCCATGCTAATCTCTTGTCTCTTATCCAGGCTCTAAGGACCAACATCAGACGGCGAAAGGTCAGACTTTGATCGTCCCGAGTGTTCCCGATTGCCCCCTGCATCAAGGGAAAGGTCGGAGATAGGATGACTGTGTTACACCTAATGGTTGCATGGAATATGTCCCGCCTCATCTGAACTTTCCAGTTTGGAAATAAGTTAGGACTAGAAAATGGACGTTTTCTCTGCATCCTTTTCATGGTCCTTATGTGCCTTTCGAATTCAAACATGTATACATGAGGAGAGGAAGTTGCTTTTAGAATTCAAGTGATCATATTATCCAAGTATGAAGTAAGCCGTGTTTGGGATGGTACAAGAAGTCTATAATTCGTAGAAGTCCAGAATTCCACGATCACACCGAATCGTATTAGGACCAAAGAACCAATGATCGCTCAAGATCGTATTAAGGCAAGATAGAAATTCATGAATTCCAATGCTTAGTCAGGTCCTTTTCGACTTCGAGTATTAAGTCACGTGACATTTCATTGAATAATCCACTCTAAAGGCTTCCTTTGGTCGCCGCCATGAGTTGCATAGGAAGTTTAGCATTGGGCATCGATGTTAGCCTCCTGAACATGGCCCTTTAGTTGTTTTCTACTGGTCTGCTGTTGTTGTGGTGAGTTCGGGTCTCGCGTTCTTGATTAGTTATCCTTTGTAAATCTACATTCAGTAAACAAAGTGGTATTCCTGCAATATTGTATATTTACAAGTTGGTTATATATTTCAATCGAATATATCTGTAGTTAGAGCATTACTACACTGAGTAGTAAGCAATAAATCACATCATAAATCAGATAAGGGTTCCAATTCAGTTTCCTGCAAATAAATAGCATATCGTATTGCAGCCATCGCAGGGGTGTGATGTATGTGTATGCCCCAATCAATAGTGAATAAGTGCCTGGCCAGGGATTGTTTGGGATTGATTAGGATCGACAATGCGTTGCCCCCCATATAAGAAAATGAGGGGTTTGGGCTTAGCTTTCATTTTTGCCCTCGATCCTACAGCAGGGTAGGAGCCCTTTCGTGGCATTTAATCTCAATGCCTTTATACTCTCTTGTCATAGGCCTAGGATAGATTTTGAACCCATCTTTCAGTCTGCCCCCTAATCCTTCAGTAGGGTAGGAGTTAATTTGTAGCGCAGAGTCCCTGGCGCCTTTATACTCTCCCGTCGAATACCAAGGGTAGAGTGGAATTAAGGCGGTCTTTAATCGTGGTGCACCGTTACGCCTTGTGGACGTTATCTTCTCGTCCTTTATAGTCTCTCTTGGATCATGAGAGTTAGGGTGGCGGACATCATCTTCTTGTCCTTTATACTTTCTATCGAATCATGAGAGTTAGAGTGGTTCATGCGAACAGTCATATAAGTCGCCTCGGCTTGCTTCTACACTCTAGTTCAAAGAGTGGGATTCTGCCATTTCGAGTGTTGCTCTTGAACTCGGTTTTAGTCCATACTCCATGCTTCACTCTGGCGGATGGAGCTTTTCGGGCAAGTGGTTGGGTCACACTTGCCGAGGCGCTACCTCACATTCTCCGATTCATGGTTAGAGGTAGTTGTTTGCCATAATCAAGTCTCTCTCGTCCCATCGACTTGTGGATGGAATTTGGTTGGACGTCGCGATATCGTCCTTAATGCCATCTCTCAAGTCATGAGAGTTAGACTCACAGATCGAGTGATCTTTAATCATGGTGAGTCCATCACACTCGTCCTAGATTTATGCTTCTATCCAAGCTCTGAGGATTAGAGTCGGTCAGGCAAATAGTTGAAAGACGTTTGCTGTAACAACCCGTATTTTGATAACGTGTTATAACCATAAATCTAGGCAGAATTAAATTTTAAAATAAGAACCAAGGGAAACGGGTTGCGCCATTGCGTTCGACTCGGAATTCTACATAAAATAGAGTCCGAGTTTTCGAAAATCGGAGTCCGTATGACCAAGTTATGGCTCTCCAAAGTTTCAGAAATATTCAGAGTTCAAAACAGCTCGAATTAGAATTCAAAATTCGAATTTCAAACGCAGAACAGACTGGGCGGGAAATTTCCCGCCCAGACCCAGGTCGACTGGGGAGTCGTCCCCCCCCCCCCCAGGTCGACTGGGCAGTCGACTTGGGTGTCGACCTGGTCCCCGAGCCCATTTTTGGGCCAGTGTTCGTTCTGATGTATCTAGTCCGATTTCTGTCCAGATTCGTCTGCCTAAACCTATTTAAACAACCCCAAACCTAGCCTTCTCTACACACAATTCTATTCTGCTTCTACTCTGCCTCTGTTCTAAATATAAATAAAAAAATGGCGTTGCTACTCTGCTGGAGTCAAAACTAGAAGCTAATCAACATCAACCTAAGCAACTCAATTCAATCTAGAGATTGAAGCTTCTGCAACGATGCCTAGACCATATTGAATCAAATCAGAAGATTAATCAAGTTAGATGTTTCAACGCGACAACGAATCGATTTGTCCTCTCTTAGCCAATCAATGTAAGTTCAAGTTACTTTTAGATAAAAGCTGTAAACTTAATATCCATGTTGTAAATTGGAATTGGATCTATGTATGGTGATTGATTCTTATCTATTCTTGTTCGTCTTGGACCTTGACTTTCAGACCTATTCATGTTGTAAATTAAACTCTCTCGTGTCTATAACCTTAGCATGCCTATGATGTTGAATGTATTGTTAATGGACAAGGACTATGATTGAGAACATAAGACAGCCTATGACTAATATGACTATGCCTGTGACTATGACGGTGAACATAAGACCGCCTATGACTAATAAGACTATGCCTATGCCTATGACGGTGAACGTAAGACTGTTGCCTATGACTATGACAAGGACAATTGTGGTTAATCACCTATGACTCTTGACTATGAGGATTATTATCTATGATTATGAACATAAGACCATTATCTATGGGACTTTGAAACTATTACTGTTAATTGTCCATGACTATTTGCCTAGAACTATTTTTGATAATTATCCATGATCATGTGATGAGTCTCTTATGATTCATAGCTATGAGATTTGTACCTATGACTGTTGGGGTTAATTGCCTAAGACTATTATAGTTGATTGTTCATGCCCATGACACCATAGTTGAAAACCATGTTGTGCACCGAATTGACATTTTGTTGAATCATATACCTAGGGTGTGACTTGCTTAGTTTATTCGCAATTATGTACACCAAAACCACTGGATCCATTATTCTTGTATTTGGCTTGCTTTTGCACGCCTATTCTTTTATGTCGGTGTTTATCATGAACATCGCCTTATCTTGCTAGATTTGGAATCCTATATGCCAGTGATGTGGTAACCAATTATCTCAAGTTATGTCATGCTAGTCTTGTAACCCCCTTTTTATCGGATTATGCTCGTCTCTTTTGCCTATCATAGTTTTGATGTTATTCCCTCTATTTCGAGATTTGGATTTGTTTGTGGTATAGAACGATTCGCGTTCACGTGCGATGGGAATACGATTTGGGTAGAATAGGCAAAAACATGAGTTGGTTATAAACATGAATTATGAACTCGATAATAGGCAAAACTTGAAACATGAACGCCGTTATAACTTGAACCTGGACACGAACCTGACATTGACTTGATATGAAACTTGCCTTGAAAACTTGAACCTGGACACGAACCTGACATTGACTTGATATGAAACTTGCCTTGAAAACTTGACACGACTCAACATGAATTTTGACATGAAAACTCGAATGTGGGCATGACAATTAGAAAAACTTGAAATGGCCAACTCGAGGTTGGGTTGAGTTTGCAGTGTAAATCTGCCCGGAACCGCCCGGCAAATCCAGTGGCCGCAAACAATAGGATCCAATGTGGGTAGTTGGTCATATCGCACGTAGGACCTGAGGTTAGACTATGTTGTGGTGTAAATCTGCCGGGAACCGCCCGGCAAATCCAGTGACCACAACAGTTAGTCTAATGTGAGAGATTGAAGTGCATTAATGAATTAATGCCATGTGATAGGGTTAAGTCATGAACCGCTTGAATATACTTAACCAATTTGACACGATGACTTGATAGGGTTAAGTCATGAACCGCTTGAATATACTTAACCAATTTGACACGATGACTTGATAGGGTTAAGTCATGAACCGCTTGAATATACTTAACCAATTTGACACGATGGTTTGGTAGGGTTAAGTCACGAACCGCTTGAACATACTTAACCAACTTGACACATGATTCGTAGGGCTAAGTCATGAACTTGAACGACAACACTTAGCCAATTTGACATGACACATAGACGGGTTAAGTCACGAACTTGAATGACCACACTTAACCAACTTGACATGCTAGACTGATGGGGTTAAGTTTCGAATTTAAATGACAACACTTAACCTGCTGGACGGAAACCCTAGTTACGTGGTCCTTTTCAGCAGTAACCCACTAGATGTATCATGGTACCCTGGAACTAGGCAGGGTGGGGCACGATTACTGGGCTGATTGTAAGCGACCAGAACGACGGCTGAGTTGGTGCGCCATTGTAGGTTCAGGCGGACTACGGTCGTGCACGTAGTCCGGAGTTGAAAAAGCAGGCATTGGGCACTGGTAGGTTTACACTGTGCGTGCTTGATTCGTGTCGGTGGTTGGCACCCTAGGGCTTGATACACCCTATGGTGGACAGGGCACAGGTGACTACATTCATGATAGGGCCGTATGACACAGACACATGAACGAGATAGGACTTGTAGGGAGCCGATCGATTAATAGATCGTTTCGTGAGACCAAGTAATGGATCATTTCATGACATTGGGCAAGGGATCATTTTATAGTCAACACATGACACGGGTTGGGATACTAGTACGGTTGGTGCAGAGCAAATAGATATCATAGAAATATTTTAATGGTAAAGCAGAGAAATCTTGCGATGCTTGATAGAAATCTTGCGAAATTATACTTAGTTTATCTTGAATGGAAACCTGGCGATGTTATACTTGACGAAAACCATATGAGGTTATTCTTAGTTGTCTTTCCTGTAGCTTATCTTGTCATCATGCTTATGTTTACTTTCAGTTTATTCATGCCATGACATCTTTACCTGTTTTTATGCTGAAAGTCACTAGGACTTACTCAGTCTTTATGACTGACCCGTTTTGTTTCGCCTCTTTTTTTTTCATTTCCCCCCCCCCCCCAGGTTCGCAGGGTGGGAATATAGCTTAGTTCGGATCTTACGAAGCTCCAAAGCTCTTTCATGTACAACTTGGATTTCTCTTGGCTATGGCTTGCTTTGCTTTATTGGGGAATGATTTATAACTATGGTTTTATGCTTCTTTACTATTGCAAGACAGATTTCGATGTAATTGACTTAATAGCATTTTGATGTAAAAGGCTTTAGACCTTACTAGATTTTAAAGCAATGAAATTTGTGTTTTCCTTCTGCTGTTTTATTTATTTTCTGTTTTGTAATATTTCTGTGTATGTTTACCTAGATAATACTCCACCAAAGCTAGTGCATTCCCTTTGTGAGTGACCCTAGCGGAAGTGGGGTGTTACATTTGGTATCAGAGCAGAAGGTTACCAAACTGGGCAAAAGTTTTTAAAAACCTTCTGAAATTATTTTCAAACCCGTTTACAAAGAAACATTTTTCAAGAAAAATCTTGTTTTATTTAAAGGCTATTCCCCAAAGCCATATGCACTATCTTTTGATTCTCTCCTTGAGTCCCTTCTCCCTTTCTTTTTCACCATAGTTTGTAGGCATGCGACACATGTCGGAGGGCAAAGTAGTGTCCAACCTCCATCTGTAGCCGTAGTAGTTTTACTTGCGACCAATCTTATCTCAAGCTTTGTAGGGTTGCCGTGCGATGGAGGTAGCTTACGAGAAACTTGTCAACAAGCTATACAAGGATTGTAAGAAAGAGGATAAAGAACACAAGCCTAAGGATGAGAAACTTGTTGATAAGGCGTAATCCACGAAGGAGGAAAAGGTGAAAGGGAAGAGGTTATTGATCCGCTCGAGTAGTGTTCACCACTAAGGTGGATGGTTCATTTCACTTATGCATGAGTTGTAGAAAGTCACCTTAGTAAGTACATTTGGCAACATGGTTGATATTTGTTATTTTCAAGAGATGGTTCTTCTGCGTGGAATACCTCCTAGTAAGTGAACGAGATCCAAGATTCACTAGTAAATTTTGGAGAGCTTGCATGAAACCATGAGTATGTAGTTAAGTTTGAGCCGAGTATACTAGAAGGAGGATAAGTGAAAGTGGAACGAGAGGCAACAGTGAAATGAGTTCCAACTCATATTTTGGAAACAAGAATTAAGAATCTGTGAAGTTAAAGACGGTCAAAGCACAATGGAGTTAAGCTCAAGGAAACGCGACTTAGAAGATTGAAGACTAGATACGTGCATCATATCTCTTTTTTAAGAGTATATCATTGGTCCCTCTTTTCCTGTAGAGCTTACTTGCATGTTATCTTTTTCCTCTCGGTCCTATTCTCAATCAAATTTTTGTTGCAAACCCCATAAGGAGTATGACTCATCTGTTAGTAATACATTTTGGGGCTTGAGGGTGTCCGTTGGGTTGACTAAACTCTTTGGGTTTTATAGGATACAGGTTGGTTTTAGGAAGGGATTCCCTTGTGACCTAAAAGGAGTCCATCATGCTTAGTTTCCTCGAAACGTATATTGGTTTGATTGAGTAATTCTTTGGGTGTCAGCCTGATGTTGATTTCGGTCTCCGGGGCTGGTGCTTAGGGAGTTCTTCTCCTGATCAGTATATATGTGACATATATTTCCAGTTTTGACATGGCCTAAGGGGCACAAGGTTTTTAATTGCTTCTATCATTCGGCTATACCTTTAGGTAGGAACAATTGGGTGTAAACATGTGTTTGAGACATGTTATGATTGATGGTTGCAAGTGGTTGCTAGTGGTTGCTTGTGGATGCATTTACACATTAGGCACTAGATCGGCTCAGTCACCTTTCATATTGCATATGCATGAGTGTTTATACTTGTTTATGGATAAATTTGAATATGTTATCATGTGGATGTTGCATATGGATGGATGTTTGTGCACACATGTAGTGTTATTGTGACTAGGACTATTTGCATACATGTTGGACTCATGGCACTAGACGTATTTTGCATTAAGAAGATCAATCAGGCCTGATCATTTGCATTAGACAAGGAACATATACACACACTTTCTGCATATGTTCATACAACATTAGAAATCTATTAAGGACGATGGATGCCTGTGATTGATGATTGAGTAGATGGATGATTGGATGGTAGGACACATTCTTCATAACTTGAAGATTTCAGGGACGAAATCCTTTAAGGAGGGGAGAATGTAACAACCCGTATTTTGATAACGTGTTATAACCATAAATCTAGGAAGAATTAAATTTTAAAATAAGAAATAAGGGAAACGGGTTGCGCCATTGCGTTCGTCTCGGAATTCTACATAAAATAGAGTCTGAGTTTTCGAAAATCGGAGTCCGTATGACCAAGTTATGGCTCTCCAAAGTTTCAGAAATATTCAGAGTTCAAAACAACTTGAATTCGAATTCAAAATTTGAATTTCAAACGCAAAACAGACTGGGCGGGAAATTTCCCACCCAAACCCAGGTCGATTGAGGAGTCGACTGGGCAGTCGACCCCCCCCAGGTCGACTGGGCAGTCGACTTGGGTGTCGACCTGGTCCCCGAGCCCATTTTTGGGCCAGTGTTCGTTCTGATGTATCTAGTCCGATTTCTGTCCAGATTCATCTGCCTAAACCTATTTAAACAGCCCCAAACCTAGCCTTCTCTACACACAATTCTATTCTGCTTCTACTCTGCCTCTGTTCTAAAAATAAATAAATGGTGTCGCTACTCTGCTGGAATCAAAACTAGAAGCTAATCAACATCAACCTAAGCAACTCAATTCAAACTAGAGATTGAAGCTTCTGCAATGACGCCTAGACCATATTGAATCAAATCAGAAGATTAATCAAGTTAGACGTTTCAACGCGACAACGAATCGATTTGTCCTCTCTTAGCCAATCAATGTAAGTTCAAGTTACTTTTAGATAAAAGCTGTAAACTTAATATCCATGTTGTAAATTGGAATTGGATCTATGTATGGTGATTGATTCTTATCTATTCTTGTTCGTCTTGGATCTTGACTTTCGGACCTATTCATGTTGTAAATTAATCTCTCTCGTGTCTATAACCTTAACATGCCTATGACGTTGAATGTATTGTTAATGGACAAGGACTATGACTGAGAACATAAGACTGCCTATGACTAATATGACTATGCCTGTGACTATGACGGTGAACATAAGACCACCTATGACTAATAAGACTATGCCTATGCCTATGCCTATGACGGTGAACGTAAGACTGTTGCCTATGACTATGACAAGGACAATTGTGGTTAATCACCTATGACTCTCGACTATGAGGATTATTATCTATGATTATGAACATAAGACCATTATCTATGGGACTTTGAAACTATTACTGTTAATTATCCATGACTATTTGCCTAGAACTATTTTTGATAATTATCCATGATCATGTGATGAGTCGCTTATGATTCATAGCTATGAGATTTGTACCTATGACTGTTGGGGTTAATTGCCTAAGACTATTATAGTTGATTGTTCATGCCCATGACACCATAGTTGAAAACCATGTTGTGCACCGAATTGACATTTTGTTGAATCATATACCTAGGGTGTGACTTGCTTAGTTTATTCGCAATTATGTACACCAAAACCACTGGATCCATTATTCATGTATTTGGCTTGCTTTTGCATGCCTATTCTTTTATGTTGGTGTTTATCATGAACATCGCCTTATCTTGCTAGATTTGGAATCCTATATGCTAGTGATGTGGTAACCAATTATCTCAAGTTATGTCATGCTAGTCTTGTAACCCCCTTTTTATCGGATTATGCTCGTCTCTTTTGCCTATCATAGTTTTGATGCTATTCCCTCTATTTCGAGATTTGAATTTGTTTGTAGTATAGAACGATTCGCGTTCACGTGCGATGGGAATACGATTTGGGTAGAATAGGAAAAAACATGAGTTGGTTATGAACATGAATTATGAACTCGATAATAGGCAAAACTTGAAACATGAACGCCGTTATAACTTCAACCTGGACACGAACCTGACATTGACTTGATATGAAACTTGCCTTGTAAACTTGACATGACTCAACATGAATTTTGACATGAAAACTCGAATGTGGGCATGACAATTAGAAAAACTTGAAAATGGCCAACTCGAGGTTGGGTTGAGTTTGCAGTGTAAATCTTCCCGGAACCGCCCGGCAAATCCAGTGGCTGCAAACTATAGGATCCAATGTTGGTAGTTGGTCATATCGCATGTAAGACCCGAGGTTAGACTATGTTGTGGTGTAAATCTTCCCGGAACCGCCCGGCAAATCTAGTGACCACAACAGTTAGTCTAATGTGAGAGGTTGAAGTGCATTAATGAATTAATGCCACGTGATAGGGTTAAGTCATGAACCGCTTGAATATACTTAACCAATTTGACACGATGACTTGATAGGGTTAAGTCATGAACTGCTTGAATATACTTAACCAATTTGACACGATGACTTGATAGGGTTAAGTCATGAACCGCTTGAATATACTTAACCAATTTGACATGATGGTTTGGTAGGGTTAAGTCACGAACCGCTTGAACATACTTAACCAACTTGACACATGATTCGTAGGGCTAAGTCATCAACTTGAACGACAACACTTAGCCAATTTGACATGACACGTAGACGGGTTAAGTCACGAACTTGAATGACCACACTTAACCAACTTGACATGCTATACTGATGGGGTTAAGTTTTGAATTTAAATGACAACACTTAACCTGCTGGACGGAAACCCTAGTTACGCGGTCCTTTTCAGCAGTAACCCACTAGATGTATCATGGTACCCTGGAACTAGGCAGGGTGGGGCACGATTACTGGGTTGATTGTAAGCGACCAGAACGACGGCTGAGTTGGTGCGCCATTGTAGGTTCAGGCGGACTACGGTCGTGCACGTAGTTCGGAGTTGAAAAAGCAGGCATTGGGCACCAGTAGGTTTACACTGTGCATGCTTGATTCGTGTCGGTGGTTGGCACCCTAGGGCTTGATACACCCTATGGTGGACCTAGCACAGGTGACTACATTCGTGATAGGGCCGTATGACACAGACACATGAATGAGATATGACTTGTAGGGAGCCGATCGATTAATAGATCGTTTGGTGAGACCAAGTAATGGATCATTTCATGACATTGGGCAAGGGATCATTTTATAGTCAACACATGACACGGGTTGGGATACTAGTACGGTTGATGCAGAGCAAATAGATATCATAGAAATATTTTAATGGTAAAGCAGAGAAATCTTGCGATGCTTGATAGAAATCTTGCGAAATTATACTTAGTTTATCTTGAATGGAAACCTGGCGATGTTATACTTGACAAAAACCATATGAGGTTATTCTTAGTTGTCTTTCCTGTAGCTTATCTTGTCATCATGCTTATGTTTACTTTCAGTTTATTCATGCCATGTTATCTTTACCTGTTTTTATGCTGAAAGTCACTAGGACTTACTCAGTCTTTATGACTGACCCGTTTTGTTTTGCCTCTTTTTCTTCCGTTTCCCCCCCAGGTTCGCAGGGTGGGAATACATCTTAGTTCGGATCTTACCAAGCTCCAAAGCTCTTTCATGTACGGCTTGGATTTCTCTTGGCTATGGCTTGCTTTGCTTTATTGGGGAACGATTTATAACTATGGTTTTATGCTTCTTTACTATTGCAAGACAGATTTCGATGTAATTGACTTAATAGCATTTTGATGTAAAAGGCTTTAGACCTTACTAGATTTTAAAGCAATGAAATTTGGTTTTTCCTTCCGCTGTTTTATTTATGTTCTGTCTTGTAATATTTCTGTGTATGTTTACCTAGATAATACTCCACCAAAGCTAGTGCATTCCCTTTGTGAGTGACCCTAGCGAAGGTGGGTTGTTACATTTGCCAAAGCTTTGCATTCCTCCGATCAATCTATGGCAGGAGTGATTTGCACCGAACGTCGGGTACCTGCATCATTCATATCGCATGAGTTAGTTATGTCAATAACTCAGGAAGTGTGTAAAAGTAGATCGCATAATTGAAAAGTAAGCATATCAAGGGGCAGTGCTGCCTCCTTTATCCGGATTCATGTAACCTGGTGGCGTCGAGCATAAGATCGAGCCATGTAGTTGGTCAAACTGCGTCCATCTGGAATTGGATTCCATCATCAAAATACTAAAGTTAATGCACCATTATCTTGAGGTCTACCACGTGTGAGCCAATGAGTGGATGCTCATCTCGGATCCACCTTGAGATATACACCTTCCCTCAGACAGAGGGCGTGGCTTTGTTAATGAGCAGTTCAATCGGGCTTGTTATAGTCTCGCTCCACAACTCCATATGCGGGTGTTAGAAGCCTGATCAGTATCAAATCCATGGTACCTACACCATCCACATATAAATTCATTCTGAGTTAGTTACACCAATAACTCATAAAGCATGCAAATATAAGAGTCATGGTTAAACAATAATCCTGTTAAAGGAATGAATATCATTCGGAGCGAAAATTGCATTGCAGATTCTTTGCGGGTTCATTTTGTCTCGTCACGTCTCTACCAGGGGATGGACGCCGAAATCTTAAGCTGATGACGAATATCTTTTCAAATTATTCCGGGGCCACAATTTTAAGAACAATTAGACCTCGATCAGGGTCTTGGAGTGCTAAGGTCGCATCTCCTTTGAATCGCCTTCTTGCCCCTATGTCAAGGGCAAGCATTGAGTGTCGCGTAGTCATGTCTGTACTGCTAATGGTAGCACACCATTATATTGGTGTTAGGACGATAATTGGTAGGAGAACAATGGATTCATGCTTATGAAATTCTATGCACTTTCTGTAACGTCCCAGAATTTTCTGCTATTTAAATTAGAATATTTAAATCTATATATTATATTGGAAATATAATGGATTTTTAATCAAATTTATTTATGGAGTTAGAATACATATATATTTATATATTAATTAAAACGAGCTCGAAACAACGCGGTAGTTCGTAATTTTCGATTTCAACTTTAACTGAACATATAGGAACCGATATAAGTCGGATATCTATGAAACAAGAAACGGTTGAACCAATTTGATTATATTTTTCTAATGAAAGAGAAAAATCGAAATTCCAGCTTATAGATTTCAAGTTATGTCCAATTCAAATTTCTAAATAATCACTACGGAATTCGTTTTTAAATTATAACGATTTAATTATTTATATTATACGATTTTATATAGTTGGAATATTATTTAAAACTAGAATTTTAATGTTAAGTTTGAATTCTATACCATTTAAAGTTGAAGATGTTGTTTAATAAATATGATGACATTTATTTATTTATTTTCGTTAAATTTAGTTTTCTTGAATTTAATATATATGTAACGTTTCCGCTTGGTTTGGCAAAAACGAATAAAAACGAACGCTTATATTCATTACACTTGTACAACAAACCAAATCCGCAAACATGAACATGGAATCTGAAACGTGTATAAAAGAAACTGGTATGTATATAATGAGAAAGATGGGAACAAATATATTTTTGAATCTCCAAACATACAATACGGAAGAAACAAATTATGAATTGATCAATATAATAGAAACAAAATGTATTCATATTTTTGTTTGTACACAACACAAAGAAAGGAAAAGAAAATATACATGATATTGTATACAAGTTCTCGAATACAAAAACGAAGAAAGAAATCAATATTTGCAATCAACTTTTGCATGCCTCGTCCTTTCCAGAACCAGTGAATCCGTCAGTTTTGATCTGCGAAAAAAGAAGAAAAAAACCCATCAAAAGGGTGATTTCATGACAGCATATGAACAACAAAAGGAAAAGAAAAAAAACTAAACAACAAAAGGGAATGCAAACTGATCAGTGAGCATTGTTAGAAAGAACTAATACAATGAATTGGGTTTATAAACTTGTTATAACATGTAATATTTTGGGGTTTTTGATTTTTGTATCTGTACGGAACAAATTTATAAGAAAACGCTGATGGACATAAATACATGTTAATCAAAATGACTTATTATAAGAAATTAGTTACTTGGGTTTTTGTTTGTGACAATAAGCTCAGTGTGTTTCATATTTAACCAAAAGCGGAACTTGGTGTAAAAATGTATGTCGGTAAGTGTTGCGAACTGATTTTAAAATACATAAGTTGGTATGTTTTTGTAATTAATACAAGCCTATGTTTATATGCATTTTTGAGCTGATGAAGAAGCCATACTGTATAGATGATGGCTCACGAAAATCAGTCAATACCAGATATGAACTAGATTGCAGATTTGAATATAAAGATGAAAATGTTATTTTGGAAGATTTAAACCCTTTGTGTTTGTAAGTGAACCCACAAACATGTCTTGTTCTTTCAAGAACAGTGAAATAAATAGCTAAAGAACAAGTGTAGGGACGGCTCAAAAACATTACATACATAGCTAAGAGGAATTGATAGATTTATTATTTATATGTTTATATACACCGAATCTATAAAAAATCAAAAAACCTATACAGAAAATCTAATATACAGTTCAGAAAATCTCTAAATCAAATTTTACCAAATCAAATAGCCTTTATATGTACAGGAAATTTCACATTTAAAACACTGTTTCCTTATATTTAAAAATGGAAATCAAATCTAATATATAGGTTCCAAATCTTTGATTTGAATTAACAATTCATAGCCCAGTCCTATCTAATCTACAGTTCGATCAAAATCCATCTCGAACAAATCAACAAGTGCTGAAAATCCCATACTAAAATCCGAATCAAAAATCTAACCTACAGATTCGAATCTTGATTGAAATAACAATTCGTAGCCACTGATAGACGTTGATCTTATCTAATTTCCAGCTACTATAAATTCACGCATTCACCCAACAAGTTTTCATCCAATTCAAGAACAATTCGAAAACCACCAGAGAAGAAAATCAAAACAAATAATTCAAAAGTAAAAAATCGAGTAAATTACTTAGCTTTATTCGAAGTAGTGCGCGTCCGATCTGAAGGGTTCTTGGACTGATCTCTGTTGAAGCAGTTTGAAACCCAAGACCTAGGAGCAACGGAAGTTGCCTCGTTGTGGTTGCCGGAAGACTGTAGCGTACAGTGGAGGAGGCCGCCTCAAATTCTGGGTGTTTGGGGTTCGATCAGCGAAGCAATGGTTGTTGAAGGGGAAGCAATGGTTGTTGAAGGGGTAGCAGAACAATTAGGGGAAGAGGAGTAAGAGGGAGATCGGAGAGTGGGTGAATAGAGGAGGGAAGCGACGCCGTTCATCTCGAGTTGGCAGAAGAAAGGGGGGAGATGGAATTCAATTTCGGCCATGAAGAAGAATTAGTGGAAGCGGCTGTTAAATGGAAGTAAGGATACGGTGATAGGATTTTAAGGGGAACAGGTTTGAGAAGTGTTGGGCCAAGGGTTAAGGTAAATCCCATTTCAATTATATAAACAAAACATGTTTTAAATAATTTAGTTAGTTTATAAATTTCACAATGTGATTTCTGGCACATACGATATCAGATTCAAGCACGGTCAGTTTCGTTGGAACCGTGGAGTCTGGAGGATCGAGATGGAGCAGAGTTGGTCAGGATTGGGAACAACTGAGAATTTTAATTGAATTAAACATCAGTTTAATTTGACTAAAAACCAGATATTTATCGATGAATTTTAATCAAAGTGAGTTAAACTCACTCAGCTCTCCTCATTTTTTTTAAATTGGGTTTATTTTGCGTGTTCTGATTGTTAGTGATTGACTGTTTGTTAGTTATATATATTTATTTGTTGATTCAATAAATGAAATTAAACGGTCGTTTAATTTCAGTAAAATACCAATCGTTTTGATTTGACCCGAATAAAGTAATTTCCCATGATTGGTCACGTTTATAAACGTGTTTGAAATTGTTTGAATGATCTGTTAATTGATTGATGATCATTATAGAAATTATCAGTCAAATAAAAAGGAGTGATTGATTATTGTTGAACCATATTTCAACATTTATTCTGTTGTTAACCAATGGATGGTATGGGTTGGGTAATTGGCATCACGTGGCCTATAAATAAATCGGTATGGATTTTATCGACAGTAAATCGAAAATATAGAAGTCATAAATATATTTTTGATTTAAATAGGTTTGAAAACTGTTTAAAAGGAAATAAATATTAATTATTTATTTAGTAAAGTTTATAAGTAATTATGAAATTGTTTTATAAAACAATTTCTTATGTTGATAAGAATTATAAACAAATAAACCAGAAATAACCTAGTAGTTAAGGATTTGGTTAATCACGTCTAAGGAACAATTAAATGTAGTTTTTTAAATTATTTTTTTTATTAATTTAAAGGAGGAATTAACTGGAATTGGTTAGAAGAGTAATCATGTTTTGTGTTGACTGAGTCGACCATTTAAACTAACTTAGATTTTTAATTTAGTGAAATAACTTAATGAATAATTGGTTAATATTAGAAAGAGTTTAAAAAGGGAATTTATTATTTATCCTAGTAAATAAAGGAGTTAACTAATTTGCAATGATAAATGTTGAAGTAAATAATCTCTTCTTAAATGTAAAACATTTAAGTAACCAAGTTTGAAACGGAAATATAGTTGAGTATTGAAAGGAAGCTAAGGATGAGTTTTACATTTTGAACTCGAGTTTTTAATCAAGTAATAAAGGGTTCTGATTAGATACGATAGCTAAATGGAAACATTACTTAGCATTTGTGACTAAGTAGAGGGAGATATAAAGGGTTTATATTAAACCTGAAATTTATAAACAAGGTTTATAAATGGAATATGAGTTTAAACGTTGTTTTAAATTGGAAATACTTAATAATGGAATTAAGTTAAACCAATAGTATTGAAAAGAGAATTCCTAAAGGAAAAAGGAAACTGGGAAAAAGGGATTTAGATTTGGGTATGGTAATAGAGGTTGGAAAAGGATTTGTAATAATCATCCAATTTAGGAAACAAAGCTATTTGAATAAGTCGAGATTTAATAAAAAAGATGTTTAGTAAATAATTATTTAATTAACGAATTAAGCGAGATTAATTATATTTAATGGTAAGGAGAACTATAAATATATTTTAACTAGTGGGAGGTGTTTGATGTAAGATTAAACATCGGTTCTTGAATTATAACTCTTATTTATCTGAAGATAAGAACGTTGTTGATCAAGATCTGAGAGGTAATTAAAATACCCCAACTTGAACGACTTCGGGACTATCCAAGGATGATACTAGTTGGTAATGGCAAGTATGTATGTTAAGATTTCCAAAGCAACAAAAATAATATGAGGTGGTATTTCCCTAGTAACGGAATTAAAAGGGGATTGGCGAAAATTTCGAAAAGTAAAGGAATAGGATATAGAATGGTTTATTCTATAAGAATAAGGATTGGATATTTTCCAAGTGATGAAAACAGAAGGGTTGGCGTAACGTCGAATAGTAAGCTGAACTAATTTCTCAGTTATAATTAACGAAATGTAATGGTAATGTTTTGCCAATGATAGTCAAATGGGTATTAGATATCGTTATATAATATATTCTTTCAGAATATTGAAATGAAATGGTTTTGCGAATATCAGTATATTAAGTAATAAGTGAAATGTTTTTCTCAATATTTGAGGATTCAAGTTTGATTAATTTCAATTAAAGAAGCCAAGTGATGCTGAGTACTAAATCAGTACATCTATTTTTATGATTTCGTGGACGTTTACTTGATAGTTAAATAATCGACTATCAAGACTGACCTTTACGATTGTTGGTATGGAAATACCGGAATTGAATGTATATTCAAAAACCATTCCAACAAATACTAAAATATAGAAGATAACAGACGACGATCGAGATGGAGCATGTGAAGACCATAGATCTTCATAAAACGAAAGAACCACTTACAATCTCTGATTCGACCCGGAGATATACTGGGGTTCTGTCGTGGTTGGAATCTGTGGATTGCAAGGACTATCGCTACTGATCCTCGGGGTGATTCCTATATTGGATGCAGTAGGAGAGTACCTTCGGTTCATCCTGTTCCTGGATGACTTGAATGGACGAATGTATAACAGAGTATTTCCTAAAACCACGTACGTTGATTTTTACAAATATATCGAGTGGTGGCAAAGAGGGGCACTTCTTTTATACTTAGAGTATATTCGTGGAGGTCAATTAGTGACTTAACGGATCTGACAACGTGGCATTCAAAGTGAATGGCGACCAGATGTTCTAAACCTCAAGCCTCACCAACTAGGAAATGACAGAAATCGGGCAGGCAATATGGCTATGTGGGTCGCTCCCATTAGGGTGTATAATCACCTATTTAGAGAAAATCCATTTCATTCTTTAATCTATTTCGACGCTGTCCCTTTTCGTGAAACGGTGGTTTGAGCCCAACCATTAGTGATATACATTCGATATACTCAAGAGAAATGAGTGGTCGGTCATGTGAGGGTCGGGTTGCAAGACGTTCTTGTTGAACCCAGTGTATTCGCCTCTAGAGATACACTATCGACAGGTGGTCCCATACCTTGTCACAGTTGGAATCCAATCTCCAATAAGCGCCGCGGTTTTTGGTTGTGTACTATATATATGTGGAGCGTGAGATGCAAGCGTTCCACTAGATTGATATTTACTTGTATTTAGACAATATTATAATATCAGAAAAGATATTGATTTCAAACTTTTTTGGGTTATCGTAAGGTAAAAACTGTCCGTATTTATGTGTGGATTTGGTCTTACGATTATCCTTTTCTTTCAAAAGGATTTTAACTTTAAAATCAAGTTGTGTGATACCCTTAATGTTGTGCGAGTTTTTCTCACTCTGGTTCACCAGACTGACCTTGTGTTTTGTAAATGCTCGGGTTAGCCCGGAGAGTACAGGTTCAGGTTATCAGGTACTGCAAAGTCCAGAGACGAGTTGGAGATGTTCAGACATAGTATTTATTCTGCTTTGTATATGAGGACAGATTATTATAACTGTCTAGAGATGTTGATGCACTCTGATATTGTAAGTATTTTTTAAAAAAAAGCTCTCAATAAAGATTTATTTCTGAATTATATTTTGTTCCGCTGCGATGTGAGACTCTGTGGTGTGTTGATACCTCTTCTTCTTCTATTCCAGTATTTCTTTCTCTCTTATCTCACCCTCTAATTTCTTTCTATAAACGTTCCAGTGTTTTCGGTGTTTGGAAGGTCGACACGAGTTATGATAAAGGTATTCATGTCGATTTTCGGGGCCGAAAATCCTTGGGTCGTTACACTTTCCATGCTTGGAAATAGGATATTGCTGCTAGGGGAATAATCGTATCTCATAAATTTGCTGATATGCCTTCGATCCCATATCGGGGATAAGGGTAGTGCATATACAATCAATCAGATCTATGATTTAGAGTTCCAAACTTTTAATTCGCCAATCTTTGGGCAAGACTGAAGCAATCAGTCATTTCTCGCACCGTCTGTATACAGTTTCCAGGTGCTTAATTTCATCTTTCATTTCGAGGGGCCATCTTCTTCATCTAACACATCTTCTTTGGAAGCGGTACATTCAGTGATCTAGTTAGCTAATGCTTTCCCTCTTATGGACTTCTTTAGGAGGGAATTGAAATCAAACTGGTTCAGCTCTATGTTCTGCTCGAGCATTTTTCCAGATGCCTCAGGTCACTGCACAACCTGTCGTAGTGATTAATTTGTGTGTATCACAATCAAATAAACTTGGAAATAGTGGTAGAGTTTTCTCGAAGCAATCAAGCTGTAAGCGAACTTTTCCATCTTTGGGCAATTGCTTTATTAAATTTCGCCCTCTTGCATCTCAAATCTTCACCCTCTCTGAGATCTAAATCTTCGGGTAAATCATCGGGAAACTCTTCTTGCGGCGCCTTCCTTCCTTGCTAAGCCCATGACTTCTTCACACTCCATCTCATCAAGAGGGGAAGCGTCTTTGGATTTCACGCCATTTATGTTGTGTAGCATATTCCATCCATCCAAATAGCAGGTTCTCCTTGTAACTTAGTTACCACTGACCATTCCCACTCCAGCTTCGATTGAGAATTTTAGCAATAGACACCAAGGTGCAATGTAAGCTCTGAATTTTGCTGGAGATGGCCGCATGGTTGCCGATGAGCATTTAAGTTGATGATCCATAGGTCCGACCATAGCCTGTGGTGTTTCAACTGATACCTAACTCTGAGCACCAAAATAGTATAAGCCCCTCAAGGAATGCACCACAGGACGTATATCATCCATCACATCATACAAGTGATGGGTAGCATTGTAGTGTCAGGATCCTTAGTTACTCGTTGGCATGGAATAATTGCAGGACAAAAATGTACTTCGAGCCGAAGGCGAGCCGTCAGTAGGTCTGGGCACAGCGCCGGTTGGGGTCTGGGGCCTCACAGTCCCGACGACGATCGATGTAGCCGGTTAGGTCAAAATTGTAGGCACCGCACGATTTTTTCGATTTTGGGAGATGAAGCCTTTTCTAAAATGATCTAAAATTTGTATTTTTTCCAAAAACTATCACTTTTTCGGGATGGGTCGTGACCCTTGTTCGTCATTTGTTTTCGGCTTGTGATTGCTTATGGGTCGCGGTTCGCACATCTCTTCGGATCGTGGTTAGCTACTATCCTTCGGTTCATGGTTCAGCAAATCCATCCGGGCCATTATTCAGCAAGTCCGTCTGGGTTGTCTTCACGAGTTGATGGGGTATGTCTATATGTTGTTAATTTGCATCTTGACCAATCCACACGATGCATATTCAACATGCATTCCACATGTTCTCAACATGCAATGCTTTACTTCTTTTCACGCGGGATTCATGCAGCATAATTAAACAGCAGCCTACCATAAACTGGAGAATCGTCCCTCTCGTGATGTTACATTAATACATGAACAACACTTCATCACGAAGAGCCTGAAGCCACCCCCTTTCAGTTCAGATCGGTGTATCACTAGCTTTGTTCTGTTCGGGTCTAACCATACGAGCCGCACTCGATCCTAACATGGCTTCGAGTTGCTATTGCTGTAACGAACCATATTTTGATCGATTTATTTTTGAATATTTAATATTTATTTTAAATATTTAGTTGATAATATAAAGGGATTTTTATATTATGTTATCGATTTACATATCGATTTCGATTTAATATCGAATATATCAAATTATTGAAATATGAATTTTAACTGAAATCAAAGTTAAAAACTGAATCGAAACCATTTAGATGATCAGTATAAATTCTACTTCAATATATAGACGATAATAATAATAATTTATTATCGAGAGATTTATTTGTTCGAATTTAAATTATATTATATTAATTTAATATGGTTATTTTATATATACGTTCAAATTAAATATCAAATTATATTCAATTAGTTTAGAATAGTATTACACTATTGAAACAACAGTCGTTGCATTAAAATAACAGTTCGGGATGGTGCGTAATGGACCCGGAAATATTTGATCAGTGGAAAAGCTTAAAATCAAATCAGAATCCCTTTAAAAAAGAATAAAAACCGCTTTATATCAAATCGTATTTAATTCGAAATCAAATCAATATCTATTTAAAAAGAATAAAGATACCTTATATCTAATCATATTAAATTTATATCAAATCAAATTTAATGATAGTGTACTTAACTTAACATAGGTATGCAGACCTAAGTTTCTTAATACTGAAGTAACTTTCTATATAAAATCGCGACTACCCCTTTCATATATTCCTACTTCTGTTCTTCTGTGAAAATAAATTCCAAAAGCTTCAGTAGGAAATCGAAATGACCTGTTGATTTATATACTTCGAAACCTTCGCTGCTTTACTCATTCATAAAATCGAAATCACCAGAATCGATCCGTCAAAAGCATCAATTGCCAACTCAAAAAGAATCAAAATCGATCCGCAGTATACAAAAAGAAGAAGAAAAAGAAATCGCGATTTCCATGTTTATTATCCTTCGTTGGAACCAAAATCAAGAGTAAATCGTTCGAGCCTCATAGTTCTTTCCATTCGTATAAATGCCAGTATTGTTCAAACTCGAACAGTTCGAGATGGCCTCAATCGTGTTCCGGATAATTTGGGGCTCGCGTCATTTAAGGGATGATTTAGGTATATTCGAATGCAAATTCAAGAAGCGCTTTAGGGTTTATTGTAAATCATGTTTTGCTGAGCAAGGGGTATCACGATGGTGGAGTTCGCCGTCAAGGTATCATGAAGTTCCGTGTTGGTTTCTGGGGTATGGAACCATACGGGTTTGAAGTGGTATATGGTATGATGGATTTTGGGGTTCCGGTCACACTACGAGTAAGTAGATAGGATGAAGATGGATTTGATGCTTTAGGCAACTGGAGGGGTGTTTTGAGTGCGGTGCTGTTGTTTGGCAGTGGTGTTTTAAGGGGGATGACAGTAGGGTTTGGGGCTTGATTTGAATCTGTATGTTCACTTGGGAAGAGACACATTGGAAAAGGGGAGGCAGTGTTCGAACGTAATGGGTTGGGTGATGTTGTTGACTAGAATGGTGACAATGCAGAAATGGTGAATTGTTGTAGATCCAGTGGCTGTTGTATGGTTGGTGAATGTGAAGACACAGGATCTGGTATGTTAAATGGTAAAGAAATGGTAGGATTTTGAGGGCATGGAAAAAAAATAAAAGTCTTGATCTTGCAGTTGCTTTTCTGGGACAGAAATGCAGTCACATTGTTCGACAATGGATTGAGCGTGTTCTGATAATGATAAGCAAGTTGTAGCTAGAAGGGGGGGGGGTTCGATGTTGTGAGGACCGGGTCGAAATGAGGACAGGTGTTTGAGGATTACATGAGCATTTTAGAGAAGATGAAATAAAGTCAAACAAAGGATTAGGTAATTATTATTTTTATTTAGTAATTTATTTTTTATTTCAGTTAAAATTAATTAAAAGGCATGTTTAAATTATACATGATTTAACGAACGGAGTTGATCAAAAATCCATAAGATGGAAATAAACTGGGAATCAGAATGGATCAAATTAAAATATCAGGTGAGTAAATCTCACTAAAATTTTATTTAGAATTATTTTTATTTAGTTAAAATAATTGTTCGTTGGTTGTTTGTTTGCATTGGAATTTTATTATGGCTATATTAAATATAAATTTGTTATTTAGGATTGGTTGTTGTGGTTATTTTATATATATATATATATTTTGGTGATTGGTTGGATTCCCGCAGTACCATTAGCGGATGCCCGCAGTATCATTAGCGGATGACCCTATACGCCCCACGCTATGATAGTGGATGACCTTCTATACCGCGATATCCTGCCTCGAAGCAGGATGGGTATTATTTATGTTGGCTAACGTCTGTGGATGCAGGGAAAACAGGTTGGGGGAATCCAACTGGATTCCTCAAAAATATTATTATTTGTTTGTTCTCATATATATTATCATATATGATGTGTTAGAAAATCTACGGTTGATAATTGGTATTTTTGATTGGTTAAAATATCACCGGACCTGAAATGTAAAAATATCAAGGAAAAGGGTATTTTGAAATTTAAAGGGGAAAATCTATTTATCTAAAATAGAATTTGAATTCAATTTGGGCTATAAATATATTAACTTCTTTTGAATACATGAAACAAGTAGTGAATTTATAAATGTGTTTATAAATTAATAATGCAAAAATTGAAATGAATTTATAAACAATGTTTATAAACAAAGTGGAAGAATTATCTTTTTGATGATTCGAATATTTAAATTCAAATGTAAATTTAAAAATAGAAATGGGGAAATCGTTTTAAAGAAATAAATAGTGGAATTCATTCTGATGTTCAGAATATAAATTGAACTAAAATAAATCCATTAGGATTTATGATTTGAATTCGATTAATTCGAATTTATTTAAATAGAAGTTAAATTGAATTTGAAAATAAATTGGGTGTTATATATGAGTTATTATAAATAGAAATTTCCAAAATAAGATTTTGGTTTTAAATATATTTCTAAATAGACTTGTTTAAATATAAAACAAGGAAATTTATAAAATGGTGTTTATAAATATAATGAATTAATTTTCAAGAGATAATTTGAATATTTAAATTCAAATATGAATTTAAAAATAGAATTTGAAATCATTCGAAAGGGAATAATGGTTTTTATTCCGCAACTCGGAATATCAAAGGAATGGAGTTTAAAATCGAAATTTGAAATGGAAACTTGTTTAATATATAAAACAAGGAAGTTAAATTTATAAACAACGTTTATAAATTAAGTGAGATAATTATCATTTGGATAATTTAAATATTTAAATTCAATTATGAATTTAAAAGTGAATTGGGAAGTGATTGAAACAGAACGATTGATTATATTTCAGAATTCGGAAAATAAGTTGAATTGAGGAAAATCCAATGGATTATAATTAGGATTTGATTTCATCGAACTTTGTAAACTAATTTATTTCTAATGGAATTAGAAAATAATAACAGATATGGAGTTGTAATTGAATTGGTAACTGAGTAATGAAAAATCGACAATTAGAGATACTCGAAAATATTAAGTTGGATTTGAAAACTGGATTTAATATATATTAGAAATATATTACAATGGATTTGAATTTATTATAAACGAAGTTTAAACGTTTATATATATATATATATATATATATAATTAAAACGAACTCGCCGTAGCGCAGTAGTTCGTAAATTGGCGTTTCGAACTTCAATTGAGTATATAGAACTCAATTTAAGTCGGAATTCTTTGAAACAAGAACCGTCAGGACCAATTAGATAATAGTTTTCTAACGGAAGAGAAAAATCTGGATTTTGTCGAATAGATTTTGAGTTATGTCAAAATCAAATTTCCAGAAAAACAGCGCCATAACCATTATAAAGCCATAACGGTTTATTTAAATTTATAAAACGATTTTAAGCAAATAAAATCCGAATATTCATTAGAAAATTCAAATTTGATTTATAAAATATATCTGAACTCAAGTGGAGTAATGAAATGATTTTTGAAACAAAAATCAGATGTTATCTGTTATTGAATAGAATTAACTAATTTGAAGAATAATTAGTTAATCGTGTTTTGAATCGAAATTGGACGTTGGATAAGTGAAAGAGATTTGAGAATTTTTATTTAAAATCGAATATGTAACTCGAGTTGAAAATAGAATTAGACTGGGTTCATGAGTAGATTAAAATATATTTGAATGTGATATGTTCAAATAAGAAGTGAAAACAGGCAAATATAGCTAATTAGAAAATAAATTAGCGAATTGGGTTAAGACGAATGGATTGAGTTGAAACCAAATGAAAATATTTGGATATGTGTTAGACAGGTATGGAGTGAAGTGTATGAAGATTTTAATATAAGTGCCCGACAAAAAGGTACACGTTTAAATTCCATATGAGGTTTTATGCGCTGAATCGGCAAGCCACTTGGCTTTTTGATTATTATTTTTTGAATGGAAAGGGCCTAGAGAGGTGAGTTGAGGTTTGAACTATTGACCTGTACAAAGGAGGTTATGGCGAAATTTTCCGGAAATTTAAGGAGTTAGAATCTTTTTAAGAAAATTTGATATTTAGAAATCAGTGTATCGATATATATAGAATTCAGTAAGGAAATGAACTTAAAAACAGTATTATAAACAAAATCTATAATTAAATTTGGTAAAAATAGAAAGCGAAGCGTATACGTGTTTTAAAAACGAATAATGGTTTTTATTATGTTGATTATTCGAAGTAAGTGGTCTTGTCCATTTTGAAGTTAAGGATGTTTTCAGTCAAGGTCTGAGAGGTAGTTATATCCCAACTTGATTGATTTCATTTTTAACCGATAAATAGCAAGATCCAGTCTTGAAGAGAAATGTTTGAATAAGAGTTTGGTTGAATGCAGTATTTTGGGTTGTTGTAACGATATTTTATACAACATTCGTTTTAACCTAATAAGTGGAATTTTGGAAATATAATAATAAATATTTCCTAAGACTAAAAATGAATGGTCGTGAAAGAGATAAGTAAGTGGAATGTTCTCCAATTATAAATAGGAGATATTTTCTAAATATAGAAAATAAAAGAAGACGATATATGGAAATGTTTTCCAAATAGCGTAAGAGGCCAAGAAGATGATTATTGAAAATATCGGGTTAACGAATATCGATAAGGAAATGGAGAAATGTTTTAAATGAAATATTAATTAAAAGGCCTAGTGATTGTTTAATGTTTTGAATGAATGTTTTTTAGTTAAATAACCGACTATCGAAGTGTTGGCCAATATCGTTGTCAATATGGATAGACCGGTTGGATTATTATCCGAGAACCACTCTGTATTGGCAGTAGCGTTGCGAATCAGATTATATAAAGATAATCGAAGACGGAGTAAAGTGCAAGGACTTTTTCTATTAATAGAAATGGTGCCTTCGGTTTTGCTCAATCCCCATAACGAACGTATATGGATGGATGTCTGACAGAGTATTTCCAATGATCATATATATTGGTCTGTATAGATACATATAGTGGCAAAGAATTTATTCTCTTAGCATAATATCCAGAATATATTTATGCAAATCAATTAATGATTTACGGATCTGACAATGTGGCATTCAAAGTGATTGTGCTATCAATGAATGATAAGAAATCGTAGCCTCAGGCCTCAACAACCGGGGAATGACAAAAAAATCGGGCAGGCAGCATGGCTATTTGGGTCGCTTCCATTAGGGTGTATAATCACCTATCTAGAGAAATTCCTTTTACTTCTTTAATCTATCGATGTTGTCCCTTTTCGGGAAATGGTTGCTGATCCCAACCGTTGGTGATATACATTCGATACACTCAAGCGAAATGAGTGGTCGGTCATGTGTGGGCAGGGTAGCAAGATGTTCTTGTTGAACCCCAGTGTATCCCCTCCAGAGTACACTAATTGGAAGGTGGTTCCATACCTTATCATGTTGGAAATCCAATCTCCTATAAGCGCCTTGCGGTTTTTGATTTTTATTTTATATATGGAGCGTGAGATTCGAGCGTTCTGCTAGATTGTTATTTATTTGATTTAGATACTATTATAATATCACTAGATTTTCGTATCAAAGTGTTTTGGGTTATAGTAAGGTAAAAACCATCCATGTTTATATGTGGGCTGGTCTTACTATTATCCTTTCTTTCGAAAATATTTTGAAATTTAAACAAATGATTGGAGTTTACTCACACCAGTCCCATGACTGACCCAGAGTTTATTTTGTTTTTGTTTTCCCTAGACTCTTGGGTGCCCAAATTTGAACAGGCAGTCAAGTAGTCGGGATTTTTCAGATTCACTTGGAAGAGCTGGAAGCAGGAGGCTTCACCAATTAGCTATAGACTATCATATATTCCGCCGTGTACCATGTTTGTATCTGGAAACAGGTGTTTATAACTGTTCCAGAAATAGATGTTGTGCTCTGATGATGGTATGCATATAAAGTTACTGAATTGTATTTCAAAGTTTATGTTATCTAATATATTTTATTCGTTCCGCTGTGAGTTTGTGATCTTCGTTTTCTTCCATTCTAATATTTCTTTCTCTCTATTTCTCATCCTCTAACTTCTTTCTAATAATGATTCGTATTTCTGTGTAATTTGGGTTGGACGTGTGGTGTTATTAGTCAACTTAGATAGTACGGACTTGCGGGCCATTACAATTGCTCTGCAGATCGCTGTTCATGGGTTGAGTATTGTCTCTCTGGTTCGTGATTACTCCCATCCATGCATCACGACCCAGAAGGATCCAGCGATCCACATGTTTATGTGGTGGATTCTCTAAGTATATGCGGCTTGCATGTAACAATGTATCCAACCCATACAATATATATGCTATCCCAACATCCAAGACTTTGCCACGTGTTCCTCATTTGTTCTTCAAAACAATAGCCGAATACATTTATTTTTATTTTAGTTGAAGTTGCATTGCTCTTCAGTCTGTTTGCCCTTCTTTACCTTCAGATTTGTATTGCCGGTCATAATGACTTCTTCAGTTCGTGGGTGGGGGCGATAGGAATTCTTTGGTTCGTACGATTGTCTTCAGGGTCGTGGCTTCTGGACCCGATCTTCGTACGCATGTTAATGGAAATTCACGAGCCGGTTGTGACTGGGTTAATATCATTTCGCCATATGACTTAATGCATGGCTCAATTTCCAAAAATGGACTACACTAATAACTCTTTTAGCATCCAAAGGTCTGATATTATTCCTGATTTGGAAATTAGCTGTGACCCAAGGAATCTAAACTGAGTCATAGGCGGAGGATAAAGCTACCTCAATCTGCTCAGACTTGAATCCATTCATCTTTCTTGTCACTCTTGGGTCGTCGCCATTCGGTAAGTCAACCGCGTTTCCTCTGAACCCGTTGTCATCCCATGGTACCGTTATTGGATCAAACAACCCGTCCAGTGTCGTCAGCATACGATCCACTCCGCTTACCTCTAAGGATGAGTAGAGAGTTCACGAGCGGATCCGGCGTTTGAACGTGAAGCTGGAGATGATGATTTGGAGAATAGGTATGTCTTGGTGGGAGTGATGACGTTGTGATAGAGGGTGGCCACTGGGTCGGTTCGCGTGATTCCATGGAAATCTGCAAACCAATTTAGCGCGGGCCCCATCAGTAGACAAAGTACAGTATGAGCCAAACTGGTTCGTGAATGATAGGTGATTCCTTCCTGATGTGCGAGCAGACCTCTATTCATGAGTGGGCTAAATACATTAGCCACGCTGGATCACGAGGCAAGTTGCATGCACGAACCAAGTTGGATGCACGACCCTATCTCAGAATCCGTATCTCTGGAAGAAAACTTACACAATGATTTTCTTGACACAGGCAGATTTGGGTTTTGGAATACGAGATGATTTTAGGTGAAATATTCATATGTAAACTATTTATGAAAGGTTAGAGAAATTTTCAAGAATTTGACGTTGGTTTCTTTAATGTTGATTGACATTCAAATGTTATCTTGAAGCACACTCGTAAAATTTCAGTTAGGAAGAGCTTTGATTTAGCCATTTTAGACTTAATAATTTCAAGATTTCACGGCAATGTTGAAACACCCCACATCCGTTAAGGTCACTCACAAAGGGAATGCCTTAAGTTTGGTGGAGGGTTATAGGTACAAGACACAGAAAATTTTACAAGACAGATAAGTATAAGCAGCGGAATTCAAATCATTTATGGAATACATGGTTCAATACAAAAGCATTACACCAAATTGTCTCAAAATAACTTCCAAAGCATTACACCATAATTTTTGTCTTGATTATTAAATAAAGAAGCATAAAACATAGATAAAACTGCACAAATCCCCAAGTGTCGTATCCAAAAGCCATAGCCAATGAAAGAGAGTCCCAGTCATACATCTACTTTCTTGAAGCTTGCAAAGAGTCTGATTAAGTTGGAGTATTCCCTCCCCGTGGACCTGGGGAGGGGGGGAATGGAAGAAAAGAAGATGAAAGAAGACGGGTCAGACAATAAGTCTGGTAAGTTCAGTGATTATTAGTATTTAAACAAGGAAAGGGATCATGACAGTGATAACAGAACATAGGACAATACCCTAATATAAGATAAGAGGAACATGTGATCGCACCCATTACTATAGTCTCTGCACCTACTTAACCATTGGTTCCACCAGCCCCATGTGTTTATAACAAACGATCCCCTTAATGATCGGCTCCTACTCGCATGCATTCATATCCTTTGTCATTCGGCCCCGCTTGACTGTAGCTACCTGTGCTGGTCCCACCATGGGGTGTATCAGTCCCTCTAGTGGCAACCCGACACGATTCAAGATGCATAGTGTACACTACTGATGCCCAGTGCCTGATTTTTCCACTTCGGAGTACGTGCATGACCATACTCCGTCGGGACCTACACTGGCCCACCAACCGCCGACGTTTTGACCGCTTATAATTCGGCCTAGTAATCGTGTCCCACCCTGCCTAGTTTCAGGGTACTATGATACATCTATGTGGGTTACTGCTGAAATGGGTCCCCATTACTAGGTTTTTATAATCAACATGTTTATTTGGTTAAGTGTCCAAGTTTACCCAACCCCGCCCATTCGTTTAGTTAACATGTTGAATCGGTTAAGTGTTTTCCTAATTTACTTAACCCTACCAATCACGACTTAGCTTTAATTTATTAAATCACCAACCACTCACATTAGACAGGTCTTTTTATGGTCACTGGATGTGCTGGTCGGTTCCGGGAAAATTTACACCACAATTCAGTCTAACCTCGGGTTCTTTTTGGGCCTGATGCACTAACCACCCACATTAGACAGGTCTTGTTGTGGTCACTGGATAGCCGTTCGATTCCGGGCAGATTTACACCACAACTCAGTCTAACCTCGGGTTAGGCATATTCTTCTTTTCTAAATTCATATTTTTCTATATATATGTCTAATTTCTTTATGTGGATTAAATTTAATTTAATCATGCCATAATTATCCTTTGATTATGCTCAACATAAATGGTATATCAAATATACCATTTAATGAACAAATATATGCCATGAATTTTCATATTTCACATCGCTACCCCCGTGGAACATACACATGAATCACATAAAATGTTGGGCTAGTAAGTTAGCCCAACCATAAACAAGAAAAGGGGTAATAAACAAGAGACATGAAATATACATAAAATAACATACATTTCAACTTATCATGTGTAACTTGGCATAGAGGTATCATTAACTTTAATTAAATGGGTAAAGGTGAACTTGTGACTAAGTTGGGTCTAATGGTCATGTAAACTTGACAAAGGTCTAGCATGGAATTTAACATATAATCACAGTTTCAACCCACAACTTTAGCATATAATCTTATGTATGTCAAAACATAAGAAAGATATTATAATCATTTTTAATCATAATTTAGCATGATGTTAAAAACATAAGAGGACTACAATTCCACTTTTACTACATAATTAGATTCAACCTAACCTGAATATACATGAGTGTTGATCTAACATATAAGCATGTATTTTAGACAACAAACTTGCAAATAACCACCAAATTATAGCATGACATGTTTTACCATTTAATTGGCAGAATAAATCCATTACCCAAATCATAATAGATTTTAATAACATACAATATGTTCATCACCACAAGCATATAGACATGAAATATACGACATGTTCATCGCCATAAGCATATAAACATGATTAATTACAATGATACTTTAAGATAAACGAGAATCAAATCTTATATATAAGCATCATTCTATATCCCAATTACAACATGTCATGATTCAATCGAAAGAATGTTTAAATCTATGTAATAACCAACTTACAAACTAAAAGGAATTCTTGCGTTCTGAAATCTGAATTCTGAAATTGGAGATGCGCGCCTTTGATGAAGATCATTGAATTAGACTCGTTTTAATTTGATTTTAGATGTAAGCTTTTAACTCGTCTTTGCATTGAAAATGGTGACGGCTATTCCAAGTTCTCTACTGGCGGCATTTCAGTTCTAGGATTATTTTTCTATGTGTTTTTAGGTTGAGCATTGAGTTGTTTATATAGAATTTCAGTTTAATTATAGCCGTTAGATGAACTTAGGGTTAATCACAGCCACTCAGACCAGATCAGGACCATCCAGAAACCCTAGTGACTCAGCAGCAAGTCATCAGTCGTTCAAAATTCAGATCTGGCCGGGGGCCAGGTCGACCTCTAAGGGGGGAGGTCGACAATAGGGTCGACCCCCTGTTCGACCTTCCTGGGCAGGAGTTTTCCCGCCCAGCCCGCTTCTGACTTCTGATTCGAATTTGAACTTGTTTTTCGAGGTGTTTGAATTTATTTGAATTTCGGAAACTTCTGGAGGCCATAACTTCTTCATACGAAGTCCAATTTACGCAAACTCGGACTCTATCTCAACCAGAATTCCGAGACGAACACAATGGCGTAACCTATTTCCCTTAGTTCTCACATTTTAAATTAAGTATTGTTTAATTCATTTCTATAACATTAAAAGAAAGTACGGGGTGTTACATTCTCCCCTCCTTTTAGGATTTCGTCCCCGAAATCTTCGAGCCGAGAAGAACTTATATCCTACCATCCAATCACCCATCTACTCAACCATCAAACAAAGGCGTCCATTGTCCTTAAAAGATTTCTAATGCTTTATGATCTCATGCATTGTGTGTACATGCCCTTATCTAATGCAAAATTAGGCGGTCTACTGATTCAGTTGACCTCCTTAATGCAAATTATGTCGGAGCCATGAGTCCATAATGAATGCAATTTTTCCTACTCAAAATTTCTTACATGAGTGCACAATCATTCATACAAATGCAACATCCATATGATAACACATCAAGTTTTAATCCATACACCAATACATATATGCATATGCAATATGGAAGTGACTGAGCCGATCTAACACCTAATGTGTGTGTATATGCATCCACCAGTAACCAATAGCAACCACTTGCAACCAATCAATCATAACATATTTCAATTACATGTTTACATCCAAATGGGTTCCTACCTAAGGATAAAGGATAGGACCGAGGAGATATTCCTAAAAAGATGGATATGAGCATAAACTTGAGGAAAAAGAGATTAAAGACGTACCCTCAAAAAGAAAAGGGTAGGCTGCACGTATTCTGTCCTCAGTTTCCCAAGTCGCGTCTTCCTCGGTGTTGCTCCATTGAACTTTGACGAGCTTAACTTCACGGTTGCATAGATTTTTGACCTCTGTTCCCAAGATACGGGTTGGAATTCTCCTCACAGTTGCTTCTCGTTCAACTTCAACTTCTTCTAGCATACTTGGTTCCACCACTTCCGCAGATTCGTGTAAGCACTTCCGCAGGTGAGAGACATGAAAGACATTATGAACCCCGACCAATCTTTCGGGCAGCTGTACCCTATAAGCCATCTTCCCAATCTTCTCGATGATAGGGAACAACCCTACAAATCTGGGTGCTAACTTTCCTGCGGATCCAAAGCGAACGACATTCCTCAAAGGAGATACTTTAAGGAACACCTTGTCTCCAACTTCGAACTCAAGGTCAGTTCTTCTTTTGTCTGCGTAGGACTTCTGTCTATCTTGGGCAGTCTTCATTCTTCTTCGTATCAAGTCTAATTTCTCTGAAGTCTCCCTAATCATGTCTGGTCCAAGTATGAGCTTGTCTGTGGACTCCCACCAGCAAGTTGGTGACGTGCACGATCTTCCATATAGAGCTTCGAAAGGCGCCATGCCTATGGTAGCTTGGTAGCTATTGTTGTAAGCAAATTCCACCAAAGGTAGATGATCCTCCCATGTACCTCCGAAGTCAAGAATGCATAGTCTCAAGAGGTCTTCTAATACTTTGTTGACCCTTTCTGTCTGGCCATCAGTTCGAGGGTGATAGGCCGTGCTTAAGCATAACTGTGTGCCTACTACCTCTTGTGAACTCTTACAAAACTCGCTCGTGAAGATAGGGTCTCGATCACTCTCTATGTTGGAGGATATCCCATGGAGTCGAACTATCTCCTTAAGATATATGGATGCTAGAGATGAGGCATTCCTTCTACTCTTGACAGGTATAAAGTGGGCGCTTTTTGTGAGCCTGTCCACTATTACCCAAATGCTGGTATTGCCCCTTCTTAACCTAGGAAACCCATCTATAAAGTCCATAGAGATGCTATCCCATTTCCACTGTGGGACCTCTAGAGGATAGAGCATACCACCAGGCTTCTTCTGCTCTGCCTTGACTTGTTGGCATATTAAACACTTAGAAACAAATTCAGCTACGTCTCGCTTCATGCCATTCCAAAAGAAAACTCTTTTGATGTATTTATACATTTTGTCTCCGCCTGGGTGTGTGGTCAGTTTTTAATGGTGTGCCTCTTCTAGAACCGCCTTTACCAAGCCCCTTGCTTGTGGGACACATTGTCTTCCATTTTGTCTCAACCAGCCCTTGACATCAATGAAGTATCTATTGAGGTGACTAGAAGTCTCACCCTTAATTAATTTTTCCATCACTTCGGCTAGCTAAGGGTCTTCTCTTTGCGCGGCTCCGATTGAGTCTAATAGAGTTGGTCGTACTTCTAACGTTGCTAGCAAGTCAGGTACAAAGTTAGTGGAGGGTCTGAAGTTAAAGCTTGCTATGAACTCCAAGCTTTGCCTTTCCACAAAGTGAGGGCTTAAGGTCAGTTTCTTTCTACTCAAGGCATCTGCTACTGCATTGCCCTTGCCAGGAGTGTTGGAAATCTCAAAATCATACGAGGCAAGAAACTCCATCCATCTTTGTTGCCTCAAATTGAGATCTTTCTGTGAGAATAAGCATTTCAACGATTTATGGTCAGTATACAATTTAAATTTCTCACCTAGGAGATAATGGCGCCAAGACTTAAGCGCAAAAACGATGGCTGCCAACTCTAGGTCGTGAGTTGGGTAGTTTTTCTCATGTACTTTCAACTGTCTTTCACCATAAGCCACTACCTTCCCTTCTTGCATCAGAACAGCGCCTAGTCCTATTCCGCATGCATCTGTGTATACTGTAAACATCTTGCTTCCATCAGGCAATGTCAGAACTGGGGCTGTTGTTAGAGCCATTTTCAAACGTTGGAAAGCAATATCGCAATACAAATCCAAATTGAAAGCTAGGTTCTTCTTTGTCAATCTTGTTAGTGGAGCTGAGATTTTTGCAAAATCTTTGATGAACTTTCTATAAAAGCCTGCTAGCCTGAGAAAGCTTCGGATTTCGGTTGCGTTTCGAGGAACCTTCCAATCTTGCACAACAACCACTTTTGCGGAGTCAACAGCTATCCCCACTTTGGACACCACGTGTCCAAGGAACCTGACTTCTTCCCTCCAAAAATGGCATTTGGAGAATTTAGCTTTCAACTGATGTGCACGGAGAGTATCCATGACTTCCTTTAGATGCTGAGCATGCTCTTCCTCATTCTTTGAGAAGATCAAAATATCGACTATGAAGACCACCACAAACTTATTGAGGAATTCTCGGAACACCCTGCTCATTAAATCAACAAAGTAAGCGGGTGCGTTTGTCAAGCCAAAAGGCATGACAAGCCACTCGAAGAAACCGTCTGGAGTTCTGAACGCTGTCTTATCAATGCTGTCCTCAGCCAGTCTTAGTTGGTGAAACCCGGTAGCTAAATCTAATTAGGAGAAAACCGATGCACCTACAAGTTGATCGAACAAATCATCTATTCTCGGGAGTGGGTGCCTATTCCTTTTGGTCGCTTGTTTAGCTCCCTATAATCAACGCAAAGGCGAAGCAAACCATCCGCTTTAGTGGCGAACACTACTGGATCACCCTATTCAGAAATACTCCGCCTTACAAGCAGCTCTTTGATTTTCTTGCTGAGCTCCTTTCTCTCCCTTGGGGACATGTGCCTAACGGGTAAAGCAACGGTCTTTGCATTATTAGCGAGGTATATGCGGAAGTCTATCTCCTGCTTCGGAGGTAAGCCCTTTACCTCTTCAAACACATCCGAGTATTCACGGACTACCCTTACAGACTGCAAGTTCTCAACAGACGCATCAAGAGATTCTAGATAACTAAGCATAACAGAGTTCATGGGATTACAAGAAATTTCAAGAGTGTTACCGAGACGTCATAAGTCTAACCACTCTCTTTTCACAATCGAGGACGACACCATTACTGGATAGCCAGTCCATGCCTAGAATCAACCCATAGCCCGTGAAGCCCAAAACAAAGGCATTACATCTAAACTCAACGCTTAGAATAGATATTTTCAAATCCAAACAAACCATTGACAAATAGGCTGAGCTCCCAATTGGATTTGAAACAACCAAGGGATCTTCTACTATACTAGTGTCTAGGTGCAGAGATTCCACTAAAGCAGTAGATATAAAAGAGTGCGATGTGCCAGAATCAAATAGTGTACGAACAGAATGATAAAAAAGATAGACTAAACTTTCGATAGAAATATTTCTACCTCGTTCTTGCGGAGGTGCCGTGAGAGCGTGAACTTGTCCTCCAGAAGAAGGTCCAGCTCCCTACCCTTGCTTCCTTGGGCAGGCCTTGGCCATGTGTCCTGTCTCACCACAGTGGAAACAGCCACCCATCTTCCTTTTCTTCTTATTGCAGTCTTTGATCAGATGCCCGAGAATGCCACAGAAATTACACTTTCTCTTTTCACGGGGTTTGTTGTTCTTCCCGTCTTTCTTTGAATCAGCCTTCTTGTTTTGCGACCCTCCCCCCTTCTTATCTTGAGGCACTTCCGTTTTTGCCTCATTCTTGCCCTTGTCTTCCTCATGTAAGAGTGCCATATCCACTAACCTCTCGTAAGTAGCCCCCATAGGTATATGGGTCATAGCCAAGATGTGAAGCGGCTCATTCAATCTCTTGACAAAACGGAGAGCCTTCTTATGAGGAGTATTCACTAAGTCCAGTCCAAATCGGGCCAGCTAATTGAATTGATTGACGTACCCCTTGACCGTCATACTTCCTTGCTTAAGAGATAAGAACTTTTCTAGCTGTAAACTTCGTTCAGCTTGTGAGAGGAATTTCATCTCAAACCTTATCCTGAAATCCATCCACATGTCAACTGGTATTTTAGCATTAGTGACTTCCCACCAATAGGAAACTTCGTCTTTGAGCAACCATACAGCTAACTATATCTTCTGCCTATTGTCCACCTCGAAGATAACGAACAGATCCTCAGTTTCTTTGAGCCAGTTCCTTGCTTCCACGAATGATTCAGTTCCCTTGAAATCCTTTCCACCCATGGCCCTAAAGTCCCTACAAATCTTTGTGAAAGTATTTGCACGAGGAAGAGGAGGAGGAGCTGCTGCAGCTGGAAGAGGAGGAATATCTGCTGGGCCTGCGTCATTGGCCCTAGCCTCTAAGTACCTCCTGAACCAGCCAGGTATCGGTACACCCTCTGGAAGGTTAAGATTCCCCGACATACTAAAACAAAAAAGAAAAGATTCAAAACGAAGGATAGAAAGATAGTGCATATGGCTTTGGGGATTATGCCTTTTTAAAAGAACACACTTTCTTGTAAAATGCTTCTTTATATTTCTTTTGAAAATAGTTTTTCAAAAATTCTTATCTGATATGGTAAACCTTTGCTCTGATACCAAGTGAAACACCCCACCTCCGTTAAGGTTACTCACAAAGGGAATGCCTTAAGTTTGGTGGAGGGTTATAGGTACAAAACACAAAAAATTTTACAAGACAGATAAGCATAAGCAGCGGAATTCAAATCATTTATTGAATACGTGGTTCAATACAAAAGCATTACATCAAACTGTCTCAAAATAACTTCCAAAACATTACACCATGATTTTTGTTTTGATTATTAAATAAAGAAGCATAAAAAATAGATAAAATTGCATAAATCCCCAAGTGTCGTATCCTGTAACAGCCCTGATTTTTGGGGTTAATTTTAAAATTTTATTTTAAGAAATTTTAATGAATGAATATATTTAAAATTATTTATTTTAAATAATAACGATGAAAAACTTATTTTATTTCGAGCGCGAACTTGAAATTTATATTAAATCCATTCCGAGCCTGAAAAACGACGCGGTAATTTCAGATTTGAAATTCCAACTTTGAAAAATTAAATAAAATATAAATCGGAATTGGACGAAACAAGAAACGCTAGGACCGTATAGAAAATATCTTTCCAAAGAGTTTCAGAAATTAAGATTCCAGTTTATAAATTGTAAGTTATGAGAAAATTAAATTTTCAGAAAAACGCTATAGAATTCGTTTATATTATATATAAGGCCCGAAACGTAAAATTTTTGCAGAATAAGGAATTAGGACCCGAAACCATCTCCATTGGTTTCAGAATGTTGTTTACATATAAAAATGACTATAAGAACTTATATTTTTGAGTTTCGGAAAAATTCCACTATTTTTGGTATTTTTAAATATTAAAAATATACGCCTGAAAAATGGAATTTTTGCAAACGAACTCCGAATTTGACGAGACCAGTTTCTATGGATTCGTAATATTAAAATAAGGTTAAATTCTAAAATTTATAATTTTTGGAATTATTTTGTGGCCGGTATAATTTTTACAGTGAAAAATAGCATATTTTCAGACTTCGGAAATTCATAATAAATTCATACGGACTCGGAAAATTACGAAATCAGGTTCGTTGGATTCGTAATGACCTGAAATAATTATGTTTAAAATTTTATTAATTTTGAAATCAGCATGTATTTATAAGAATTTTTGAATTGAAGAAAACAGTTGAAAATTTAGTAATTGGACACGTAATGATATTTGGGCCCAAACCAAAAGTAGACCCATAGTATATATTATCTTTTTCCTCAGAATTTAGGGCTGAAATTCGAAATACACAGCAGTCACTCCTCTTTTCCATCATTTTTCTCAATTTCCATGGCGGCTCTCTCTTCCTCTAAAATTTGTCGAAAATAAAATCTCTTCAAACCATAGCAAATTATATGTCCACTCGAAGGTCTCGACGATACGAAGCTAATGTTGTCGTTGGTTTCGTCAAACAGCGCTCGGATTCGCCGGAATCTCGTCTTAAAGCTCGCTGTTTTCGAAATTCAGAAGCTCAAAACGTAAATCAAGAAATTCCCGTGAATCTAGGAAGAATTAGACGAAGTCACGAACACGGAAGTTCTTCGTCTACGTAAGGTGGAGGTGCTCGCCAAATTTCAGGCAGTTTGGAGGTGTGAGGCGGCCTGTGGGACCCGCGAGGCGAAATCGTTCGTAGGCGATTTCCCGATGATCGGAGAAGCTTTAGGGGCGGCTCTTTCTGGTGGTGGTGCGTCTCGCCAAGACGAAGACGTTGGCGGTGGTCCCGTGGCGTCAGGTGGCCTGAAGCAGCGGCAAATTGCGGTCAAAGTTCTGCGGTGAATAGTGTTTCGCGGTCAATGGGATGAGGGTATTTTCTATTTTATTTTTAAATTATTTAATTAATTTCCAGAACTTTAAAATTGAATAACTCACTCATACGAAGTCGACATTCGACGATTTCAGGTGCGTTGGGATCGTGGCGACGAGATGGACGCGTGGACACTAATTTTGTCCAATTCTGAGACAGTGAAATTTTTAGGTATTTTCACGAATATTAATTAATTATTTAATTATGTCCAACTTTAATAAATCATAACTCTCTCGTACGAGGTTCGATTGACGAACCGTAAATTGCGTTGGACTCGTCTTTCTGAGCTCTTCGCGATGGCGCAGACCAGAGCTGAATCCGAGATAGTCAAATTTTCAGCAAAAATCAAAGTGAGAATTCTATTTTTAAAATAAAATTATTTATTTATTTAATTCACTGCAAAATCTATATTCATATTATATAAAATTCATGTTGTTGCTGCATGTATGATTATTTCCATGTTGATTGTTTGTGATGATTGTGCGTATTTATGTTGACATGATTTTGTGTGCACGACGAAGACAAACATTTTAGTTAATATATAAAATGTATAATATTCATGTTTGTAGAAGAAAATTTTGTGCAAACCATAAAAATCATATATTTATATTGTGTATATATATAACGGAGATGTTACATGTTAGAAAGGGAATTTATATATTGTGAAGAAAAAAAAAGTATTCTTTGTTTATCATGTTGGAATTTTCATTTTATGAATTACCCACATAAAATATTCATTTTTATGTTATGTTGAATTAGAACCGTCAACATAAGTATGTTCATTTGGTTAATAACGTTATGCTAACATAAGAACATCGCTTGTGTTAATAATGTTATGTTAATATAAAAACTGTCATTGTATTAAAATGAACAAAATGGATGTGTCATTTATGTTGTATATAAAATTGACAGAATAAACATGTCATTTATTTAGTAAATTACACATGCCATTTTCGTAAGGAATGTTAATATTAGATTAAAACAGACACTTTTGTCAATATAATGAAGTAGCGATGAAATCACTTTTGTCAATATAATTAAGTAGCGACAAAAATCACTTTTGTCAATATAATTAAGTAGCGACAAAAATCACTTTTGTCAATATAATTAAGTAGCGATGAATTCACTTTTGTCAGTATATTGAAGTAGCGACAAAAATCATATTTTTGTAAATATAGAAGAAAGATTAAAATAACAAAAGATTCATTTTGACAATTGAAGAAGAATGACAATAGAAATTTCATTTTTATTTAATGTAATAAAAGAAAATACTTTTATTTTGTTAATGACATAACATTGCATATGAATGATATATATTTATTTTGTTAATGACATAGCATTGCATATGAATGGTATATATTTATTTTGTTAATGACATAGCATTGCATATGAATGATATATATTTATTTTGTTAATGACATAGCATTGCATATGAATGATATATATTTATTTTGTTAATGACATAGCATTGCATATGAATGATATATATTTATTTTGTTAATGACATAGCATTGCATATGAATGGTATATATTTATTTTGTTAATGACATAGCATTGCATATGAATGGTATATATTTATTTTGTTAATGACATAGCATTGCATATGAATGGTATATATTTATTTTGTTAATGCCATAGCATTGCATATGAATGGTATATATTTATTTTGTTAATGCCATACATTGCATATGAATGATATATATTTATTTTGTTAACGTTGCATAGCATTGCATATGAATGATATATATTTATTTTGTTAACGTTGCATAGCATTGCATATGAAATGAAATATATTTATTTTGGTTAATGTAAAGAGTATGACAACTTCAATTTTTGTTAAGGTAAAGAACAACGACAAATTCCTTTTTATATGTAAAGAGAGAGATGAAATAAGCTTGCGTATATATTAATTCACTTTTATATGTAATGAGAGAAATGAAGTAAAATTTGTTTACATATACATTCAGTTTATATGTCAATTGTAATGGAAGGTTTGTTAACATGTACATTCATAGTTGTATATGTCATTGGAAAAAGAGAGATTATTTTTTTATGGATAGAATAAAAGAAAGATTCATTTTTATAAAAATAGATAAAAAGAATGGCAAAACATTCATTTTGTCAAATATAAAAGAAAGATAGAAAATATAAGGATGACAAGATACTCATCTGTCAAGAGTAAGAAATATGCATTTTGATCAAACGAAAAAGGATGACAAAATATTCCTTTGTTAGAAATTAAGTTGACATTGTTTTGTACTGACAAGTTTTGTTAAAGGAAATTACATTTCATGTGATCAAAATAAAAAGAAATGAGAATTACATTTTTTTTTATGTAATTATATGATTGGAATGTCACTTATATTAGAAGTGTTAAACTAGATAAACATGTCCCTTTGTTTAAAAGAGGTTATTTAGGATAAGAAGGACATTTTATTAATTAAAATTACACTTTTATTTGAAACTATGATATGAAATGTGGTAAGCGAATAAAATTTACACTTTTATATATGTAACTATAAATGAGGATTTGCACTGTAAATTAGAATTACATTCTTATTATGTAATTAAGGTATGATATTATATTTTATATTAAAAATTATATTTGCATGACGTCACCTAAGAAGGAAATTTGCATTGCCAATATAAAATAGCAAAAATCATTTTTTTTTGTTTGCATTGAAAGAGATAAGAAATATATTCGTTCGTATAGAAATGAAGTTAACACCAAAATATATTTCGTTTTGGCTAGGAATTGAAATGACACAAAAATACTCATTTTTTGTTAAATTATGAAGGACGTACAAAAATATTCATTTTTGGTTGTAATTGGAATGATACACAAAATACATTTTTGTGTGTAGGATATGTATGGAAATTGAAGAACATTAATAAAAGAAACCATTGTTTGGTGTGATGAGTTATTGCATATAAATAAGAAGATTGGTTGTTAGGAAAATATAGTAAGATGAAATGGATGGAGGAATTATATATATAATTATATATATAAAAATTTAAAATCAAACGATATGAAATGATTTCTAACTTATATATACACGAGAATTGTTTGGGAAGTCCGAGTTTATCTCATTCCAAACAATTTAAACGACGTTTAAAAATTGAAGATTTAAAGACGACCATAGAAGACCGACGGTCTTCACATCGAATGGACGACGACTGCTGATGCCCATGATTGGAGTAGCTACCTTGAAGGGGCTACAGTGGTTGCCGTCCGGACGTAGTGTTGATTTGTACGGATTTGACTTTCGCTCAGACCCAGAGCATAAGTTTTAAATGGATTGTGTGTCTGACGTTGTACTCCGTTAATATCATGTTATTGATTTTCTGTCTATATATAAATGATTGGTGGTGAAGAATTTATTCTTTACTTAACACCCATTTATATATTGATGGACGATCAATGGCACGGTAAGGATTGACAATGTGGCACGCTAAGATGAAGATGATCAAGGCTTTGTTGAAAAGCAGGCCTTGTGGTTATGACGTAACTTCGCGAGCCTCACAAACCGGTAGAGTCTAAAACGGGCGAAGGGAACGCAGGGAGAGCAGCACGTTTCTTTCTAGCTAGAAGTGGTGTTTGGGTTTTATCACGGCCCGACATTTTACTTATGTGGATGATGGAATGAGACGCGCCTCGGATAGGTCCTATAGGACCGGGAAACGTGTGCTTAGGAATTGCCAATCCTCTAAGCTGTATTTGAGGACCGGCCCTGCCGTTTCCAAGGGTTAACTGCGGGTAATCCTGGGACATTAGCTAGAGTGTCTCGAATCGGTAAGGAGCTCCGCTCTAGCCTTGACTCATGATGGAAATCCAAATCTCCAATACGCCCCATGCGGTTTTGATTGTATTACTAGTACGGAGACATAATATATGGTACCTATGCTTCCTAGGATTGATATTATGATTGAAATGTTTTATTAAAACATATACACACTAATAATAATATCGTTTTTACGTATTTATCATCTTTTAATCACCATAAGGTAAAACTCTATCCTCTGGTGTGCGTTGCATTGTGTGATGGGACCTGAGTCTTATGGTGGTTTCATTTTTCTAAAAAGCATTGCGTTATTTGACGATTTACTTTACTGTTATGCACAGCAATCCATTGGAGTAAACCTGTTCCGCGTTAGCGGCGTGGTCCTTGGATTTGCCTTATTAGTAGTTATGTTAGTTAAGAATTCTCACACCAGTCCCACGACTGACCCGTTGTTTGTTTCCACTTTTGCAAACTCGGGTGCCCTCTTTTCCACACGGGCAGTCACGTAGTTTGTCTACAGGTTTATCTCTTGAGCAGGATACTGGATTGAAACATAAAGCTGTGTCCAGAATATAGAAAAGTCTTCCGCTGTATTAGTTTTGTTCAGCTGCAATGTATTATAAATTAAAGGTAAAATTTATCTTCCGCTGCAATTATTTTTATTCGATGTACTCTGATATTCTGTACTCTGATGTAAACATTTTGTACTGTTTATAAAAGTCTGCTGTTTTGTTCTGATGATTGTTGTATTCCCAAAGTTAAAGTATTCGTGGATTTCCGACCTTTGGGTCAGACTTGTGTGGTTTATGGTCGATCCAAAGAGCGGGAATTTACGGGTCTTTACAGTTGGTATCAGAGCTTTGGTTAGCTCAAATCTTTGGGGTACAACTCGTTAGAACTGAACAAAAGACTCATCAGAGAATTGAATTAGTAATGTCCAATAAGAATACTCATTAGAGATAGGATCAGCAGTATCCTAGAATGAGAAAACTCATTAGAGATGGGGTTAGTAATGCCCTAGAATGAGTTCAGAGTGATAAGCTTATGATTAGCGTATTTTTGATTATATAATCTATTTTTGAAAATATGATTTTCAAATATATAAAAGAGTATGTATATTTGATAAGTTAGTCAACAAATGAAATTAATAAGAGAAATTAAAATTTAGTTAGTTAATTAAACAACTTTTACCTTAGTTCCTTTTCGAGGACGAAAAGATTTTAAGTGGGGGCGACTGTAACAGCCCTGATTTTTGGGGTTAATTTTAAAATTTTATTTTAAGAAATTTTAATGAATGAATATATTTAAAATTATTTATTTTAAATAATAACGATAAAAAACTTATTTTATTTCGAGCGCGAACTTGAAATTTATATTAAATCCATTCCGAGCCTGAAAAACGGCGCGGTAATTTCAGATTTGAAATTCCAACTTTGAAAAATTAAATAAAATATAAATCGGAATTGGACGAAACAAGAAACGCTAGGACCGTATTGAAAATATCTTTCCAAAGAGTTTCAGAAATTAAGATTCTAGTTTATAAATTGTAAGTTATGAGAAAATTAAATTTTCAGAAAAACGCTATAGAATTCGTATATATTATATATAAGGCCCGAAACGTAAAATTTTTGCAGAATAAGGAATTAGGACCCAAAACCATCTCCATTGGTTTCAGAATGTTGTTTACATATAAAAATGACTATAAGAACTTATATTTTTGAGTTTCGGAAAAATTCCACTATTTTTGGTATTTTTAAATATTAAAAATATACGCCTGAAAAATGGAATTTTTGCAAACGAACTCCGAATTTGACGAGACAAGTTTCTATGGATTCGGAATATTAAAATAAGTTTAAATTCTAAAATTTATAATTTTTGGAATTATTTTGTGGCCGGTATAATTTTTACAGTGAAAAATAGCATATTTTCAGACTTCGGAAATTCATAATAAATTCATACGGACTCGGAAAATTACGAAATCAGGTTCGTTGGATTCGTAATGACCTGAAATAATTATGTTTAAAATTTTATTAATTTTGAAATCAGCATGTATTTATAAGAATTTTTGAATTGAAGAAAACAGTTGAAAATTTAGTAATTGGACACGTAATGATATTTGGGCCCAAACCAAAAGTAGACCCATAGTATATATTATCTTTTTCCTCAGAATTTAGGGCTGAAATTCGAAATACACAGCAGCCACTCCTCTTTTCCATCATTTTTCTCAATTTCCATGGCGGCTCTCTCTTCCTCTAAAATTTGTCGAAAATAAAATCTCTTCAAAGCATAGCAAATTATATGTCCACTCGAAGGTCTCGACGATACGAAGCTAATGGTGTCGTCGGTTTCGTCAAACAGCGCTCGGATTCGCCGGAATCTCGTCTTAAAGCTCGCTGTTTTCGAAATTCAGAAGCTCAAAACGTAAATCAAGAAATTCCCGTGAATCGAGGAAGAATTAGACGAAGTCACGAACACGGAAGTTCTTCGTCTACGTAAGGTGGAGGTGCTCGCCAAATTTCAGGCAGTTTGGAGGTGTGAGGCGGCCTGTGGGACCCGCGAGGCGAAATCGTTCGTAGGCGATTTCCCGATGATCGGAGAAGCTTTAGGGGCGGCTCTTTCTGGTGGTGGTGCGTCTCGCCAAGACGAAGACGTTGGCGGTGGTCCCGTGGCGTCAGGTGGCCTGAAGCAGTGGCAAATTGCGGTCAAAGTTCTGCGGTGAATAGTGTTTCGCGGTCAATGGGCTGAGGGTATTTTCTATTTTATTTTTAAATTATTTAATTAATTTCCAGAACTTTAAAATTGAATAACTCACTCATACGAAGTCGAAATTCGACGATTTCAGGTGCGTTGGGATCGTGGCGACGAGATGGACGCGTGGACACTAATTTTGTCCAATTCTGAGACAGTGAAATTTTTAGGTATTTTCACGAATATTAATTAATTATTTAATTATGTCCAACTTTAATAAATCATAACTCTCTCGTACGAGGTCCGATTGACGAACCGTAAATTGCGTTGGACTCGTCTTTCTGAGCTCTTCGCGATGGCGTAGACCAGAGCTGAATCCGAGATAGTCAAATTTTCAGCAAAAATCAAAGTGAGAATTCTATTTTTAAAATAAAATTATTTATTTATTTAATTCACTGCAAAATCTATATTCATATCATATGAAATTCATGTTGTTGCTGCATGTATGATTATTTCCATGTTGATTGTTTGTGATGATTGTGCGTATTTATGTTGACATGATTTTGTGTGCACGACGAAGACAAACATTTTAGTTAATATATAAAATGTATAATATTCATGTTTGTAAAAGAAAAATTTGTGCAAACCATAAAAATCATATATTTATATTGTGTATATATATAACGGAGATGTTACATGTTAGAAAGGGAATTTATATATTGTGAAGAAAAAAAAAGTATTCTTTGTTTATCATGTTGGAATTTTCATTTTATGAATTACCCACATAAAATATTCATTTTTATGTTATGTTGAATTAGAACCGTCAACATAAGTATGTTCATTTGGTTAATAACGTTATGCTAACATAAGAACATCGCTTGTGTTAATAATGTTATGTTAATATAAAAACTGTCATTGTATTAAAATGAACAAAATGGATGTGTCATTTATGTTGTATATAAAATTGACAGAATAAACATGTCATTTATTTAGTAAATTACACATGCCATTTTCGTAAGGAATGTTAATATTAGATTAAAACAGACACTTTTGTCAATATAATGAAGTAGCGATGAAATCACTTTTGTCAATATAATTAAGTAGCGACAAAAATCACTTTTGTCAATATAATTAAGTAGGGATGAATTCACTTTTGTCAATATATTGAAGTAGCGACAAAAATCATATTTTTGTAAATATAGAAGAAAGATTAAAATAACAAAAGATTCATTTTGACAATTGAAGAAGAATGACAATAGAAATTTCATTTTTATTTAATGTAATAAAAGAAAATACTTTTATTTTGTTAATGACATAACATTGCATATGAATGATATATATTTATTTTGTTAATGACATAGCATTGCATATGAATGGTATATATTTATTTTGTTAATGACATAGCATTGCATATGAATGGTATATATTTATTTTGTTAATGACATAGCATTGCATATGAATGGTATATATTTATTTTGTTAATGACATAGCATTGCATATGAATGGTATATATTTATTTTGTTAATGCCATAGCATTGCATATGAATGGTATATATTTATTTTGTTAATGCCATACATTGCATATGAATGATATATATTTATTTTGTTAACGTTGCATAGCATTGCATATGAATGATATATATTTATTTTGTTAACGTTGCATAGCATTGCATATGAAATGAAATATTTTTTTTTGGTTAATGTAAAGAGTATGACAACTTCAATTTTTGTTAAGGTAAAGAACAGCGACAAATTCCTTTTTATATGTAAAGAGAGAGATGAAATAAGCTTGCGTATATATTAATTCACTTTTATATGTAATGAGAGAAATGAAGTAAAATTTGTTTACATATACATTCAGTTTATATGTCAATTGTAATGGAAGGTTTGTTAACATGTACATTCATAGTTGTATATGTCATTGGAAAAAGAGAGATTATTTTTTTATGGATAGAATAAAAGAAAGATTCATTTTTATAAAAATAGATAAAAAGAATGGCAAAACATTCATTTTGTCAAATATAAAAGAAAGATAGAAAATATAAGGATGACAAGATACTCATCTGTCAAGAGTAAGAAATATGCATTTTGATCAAACGAAAAAGGATGACAAAATATTCCTTTGTTAGAAATTAAGTTGACATTGTTTTGTACTGACAAGTTTTGTTAAAGGAAATTACATTTCATGTGATCAAAATAAAAAGAAATGAGAATTACATTTTTTTTTATGTAATTATATGATTGGAATGTCACTTATATTAGAAGTGTTAAACTAGATAAACATGTCCCTTTGTTTAAAAGAGGTTATTTAGGATAAGAAGGACATTTTATTAATTAAAATTACACTTTTATTTGAAACTATGATATGAAATGTGGTAAGCGAATAAAATTTACACTTTTATATATGTAACTATAAATGAGGATTTGCACTGTAAATTAGAATTACATTCTTATTATGTAATTAAGGTATGATATTATATTTTATATTAAAAATTATATTTGCATGACGTCACCTAAGAAGGAAATTTGCATTGCCAATATAAAATAGCAAAAATCATTTTTTTTTTGGTTTGCATTGAAAGAGATAAGAAATATATTCGTTCGTATAGAAATGAAGTTAACACCAAAATATTTTTCGTTTTGGCTAGGAATTGAAATGACACAAAAATACTCATTTTTTGTTAAATTATGAAGGACGTACAAAAATATTCATTTTTGGTTGTAGTTGGAATGATACACAAAATACATTTTTGTGTGTAGGATATGTATGGAAATTGAAGAACATTAATAAAAGAAACCATTGTTTGGTGTGATGAGTTATTGCATATAAATAAGAAGATTGGTTGTTAGGAAAATATAGTAAGATGAAATGGATGGAGGAATTATATATATAATTATATATATAAAAATTTAAAATCAAACGATATGAAATGATTTCCAACTTATATATACACGAGAATTGTTTGGGAAGTCCGAGTTTATCTCATTCCAAACAATTTAAACGATGTTTAAAAATTGAAGATTTAAAGACGACCATAGAAGACCGACGGTCTTCACATCGAATGGACGACGACTGCTGATGCCCATGATTGGAGTAGCTACCTTGAAGGGGCTACAGTGGTTGCCGTCCGGACGTAGTGTTGATTTGTACGGATTTGACTTTCGCTCAGACCCAGAGCATAAGTTTTAAATGGATTGTGTGTCTGACGTTGTACTCCGTTAATATCATGTTATTGATTTTCTGTCTATATATAAATGATTGGTGGTGAAGAATTTATTCTTTACTTAACACCCGTTTATATATTGATGGACGATCAATGGCACGGTAAGGATTGACAATGTGGCACGCTAAGATGAAGATGATCAAGGCTTTGTTGAAAAGCAGGCCTTGTGGTTATGACGTAACTTCGCGAGTCTCACAAACCGGTAGAGTCTAAAACAGGCGAAGGGAACGCAGGGAGAGCAGCACGTTTCTTTCTAGCTAGAAGTGGTGTTTGGGTTTTATCACGGCCTGACATTTTACTTTTGTGGATGATGGAATGAGGCGCGCCTCGGATAGGTCCTATAGGACCGGGAAACGTGTGCTTAGGAATTGCCAATCCTCTAAGCTGTATTTGAGGACCGGCCCTGCCGTTTCCAAGGGTTAACTGCGGGTAATCCTGGGACATTAGCTAGAGTGTCTCGAATCGGTAAGGAGCTCCGCTCTAGCCTTGACTCATGATGGAAATCCAAATCTCCAATACGCCCCATGCGGTTTTGATTGTATTACTAGTACGGAGACATAATATATGGTACCTATGCTTCCTAGGATTGATATTATGATTGAAATGTTTTATTAAAACATATACACACTAATAATAATATCGTTTTTACGTATTTATCATCTTTTAATCACCATAAGGTAAAACTCTATCCTCTGGTGTGCATTGCATTGTGTGATGGGACCTGAGTCTTATGGTGGTTTCATTTTTCTAAAATGCATTGCGTTATTTGACGATTTACTTTACTGTTATGCATAGCAATCCATTGGAGTAAACCTGTTCCGCGTTAGCGGCGTGGTCCTTGGATTTGCCTTATTAGTAGTTATGTTAGTTAAGAATTCTCACACCAGTCCCACGACTGACCCGTTGTTTGTTTCCACTTTTGCAAACTCGGGTGCCCTCTTTTCCACACGGGCAGTCGAGTAGTTTGTCTACAGGTTTATCTCTTGAGCAGGATACTGGATTGAAGCATAAAGCTGTGTCCAGAATATAGAAAAGACTTCCGCTGTATTAGTTTTGTTCAGCTGCAATGTATTATAAATTAAAGGTAAAATTTATCTTCCGCTGCAATTATTTTTATTCGATGTACTCTGATATTATGTACTCTGATGTAAACATTTTGTACTGTTTATAAAAGTCTGCTGTTTTGTTATGATGATTGTTGTATTCCCAAAGTTAAAGTATTCGGGATTTGAACGGTCTTGGTCGATTTTGCGATCGATCGGGTCGGGCAAAGCCCGGGTCTTTACATATCCAAGAGCCATAGCCAATGAAAGAGAGTCCCAATCATACATCTACTTTCTTGAAGCTTGCAAAGAGTCTGATTAAGCTGGAGTATTCCCTCCCTGTGGACCGGGGAAACGGAAGAAAAGTAGACGAAAGAAAACGAGCCAGACAATAAGTCTAGTAAGTTCAGCGATTACTAATATTTAAACAAGGAAAGGGATCATGACAGTGATAACAGAACATAGGACAATACCCTAATATAAGATAAGAGGAACATGTGATCGCACCCATTACTATAGTCTCTGCACCTACTTAACCATTGGTTCCACCATCCCTACGTGTTTATAACAAACGATCCCCTTAATGATCGGCTCCTACTCGCATGCATTCATATCATTTGTCATTCGGCCCCGCTTGACTGTAGCTACCTGTGTTGGTCCCACCATGGGGTGTATCAGTCCCTCTGGTGGAAACCCGGCAGGATTCAAGATGCATAGTGTACACTACTGATGCCCAATGCCAGATTTTTCCACTCCGGAGTACGTGCACGCCCATACTCCGTCGGAACCTAAACTGGCCCACCAACCGCCGACGTTTTGACAGCTTATAATTCAGCCTAGTAATCGTGCCCCACCCTACCTAGTTTCAGGGTATTATGATACATCTATGTGGGTTACTGCTGAAATGGGTCCCCATTACTAGGTTTTTCTAATCAACATGTTTATTTGTTTAAGTGTCCAAGTTTACTCAACCCCGTCCATTCGTTTAGTTAACATGTTGAATCGGTTAAGTGTTTTCCTAATTTACTTAACCCTACCAATCCCGACTTAGCTTTAATTTATTAAAGCACCAACCACTCACATTAGACAGGTCTTTTTGTGGTCACTGGATGTGCTGGTCGGTTCCGGGCAGATTTACACCACAACTCAGTCTAACCTCGGGTTAGGCATATTCGTCTTTTCTAAATTCATATTTTTCTATATATATGTCTAATTTCTTTATGTGGATTAAATTTAATTTAATCACGCCATAATTATCCTTTGATTATGCTTAACATAAATGGTATATTAAATATACCATTTAATGAATAAATCTATGCCATGAATTTTCATATTTTCCATCGCTACCCCCGTGGAACGTACACATGAATCACATAAAATGTTGGGCTAGTATGTCAGCCCAACCCATAAACAAGAAAAGGGGTAATAAACAAGAGATATGAAATAAACATAAAATAACATACATTTCAACTTGTCATGTGTAACTTGGCATAGAGGTATCACTAACTTTAATTAAATGGGTAAAGGTGAACTTGTGACTAAGTTGGGTCTAATGGTCATGTAAACTTGACAAAGGTCTAGCACGGAAATTTAACATATAATCATAGTTCCAACCCCCAACTTTAGCATATAATCTTATGTATGTCAAAACATAAGAAAGCTATTATAATCATTTTTAATCATAATTTAGCATGATGTTAAAAACATAAGAGGACTACAATTCCACTTTTACAACATAATTAGATTCAACCTAACCTGAATATACATGAGTGTTGATCTAACATATAAGCATGTATTTTAGATCACAAACTTGCAAATAACCACCAAACTATAGCATGACATGTTTTACCATTTAATTGGCAGAATAAATCCATTACCCAAATCATAACAGATTTTAATAACATACAATATGTTCATCACCACAAGCATATAGACATGAAATATACGACATGTTCATCGCCATAAGCATATAGACATAATTAATTACAATGATACTTTAAGATAAACGAGAATCAAATCTTATACATAAGCATCATTCTATATCCCAATTACAACATGTCATGATTCAATCGAAGGAATGTTTAAATCTACGTAATAACCTACTTACAAACTAAAAGGAATTCTTGCGTTCTGAAATCTGAATTCTAAAATTGGAGATGCGCGCCTTTGATGAAGATCATTAATTTAGATTCGTTTTAATTTGATTTTAGATGTAAGCTTTTAACTCGTCTTTGAATTGAAAATGATGACGGATACTCCAAGTTCTCTACTGACGACATTTCAGTTCTAGGATTATTTTTCTGTGTGTTTTTAGGTTGAGAATTGAGTTGTTTATATAGAATTTCAGTTTAATTATACCCGTCAGATGAACCTAGGGTTAATCACAGCCACTCAGACCAGATCAGGACCACCCTGAAACCCTAGTGACTCAGCAGCAAGTCATCAGTCGTTCAAAATTCAGATCTGGCCGGGGCTAGGTCGACCCCCAGGTCGACCTCTAAGGGGGGAGGTTGACACTAGGGTCAACCCCCTGGTCGACCTGCCTGGGCGGGAATTTTCCCACCCAGCCCGCTTTTGACTTATGATTCGAATTTGAACTTGTTTTTCAAGCTGTTTGAATTTATTTGAATTTCTGAAACTTCTGGAGGCCATAACTTCTTCATACGAAGACCAATTTACGTAAACTCGGACTCTATCTCAACCATAATTCCGAGACGAACACAACGGCATAACCCGTTTCCCTTAATTCTCACATTTTAAATTAAGTATTGTTTAATTCGTTTCTATAACATTAAAAGAAAGTATAGGGTGTTACAAATGCGGTCCCAAGCAATCATACGATCTGTAGGTCTGATACAAACCGCTGAATGAACACAGTTTCTTCAATACGAAATGCTAGATGATCCAATCCCATGTAATCAAGATGTTGCTCGTTTAACATATCCGCGATTTCTTTAATCTCAGAAGCTTCGAACCAATTGAAGGAAGTACAAATCTGAGCCATGAAGGCTTATACATCTGAATAGCTAGCGAATCATTCAAACCAAATACAGATCTCCCTTCAATGAAATATGGTATCCATTAGTAGATGAGAAGATCTATGATTTAGAATCCGTCCGTTCTCAGTGAAAGCACCAAAATGTTAGACTAAATTATGGCTCTAACACCCAAATTGTCGTATTTAAAGCATAGGATATGAAGAAATAATTGAAAAATACAGGAAAAAGCAAGACAACGGGATTTTTATAGTGGTTCGGCGTTAACGAGCCTACGTATTTTCTCATTTCAATTGTAAATTACAATTACAATAAATATTGTCTCTCAATCACTTGAATCTAATGAATAATTCTCTCTGAATTCATTGATTTTTTTGAGGAAGATAGTGGTTATTCATGGAGAAGTGTTGACCATGGCAGCCATGGACAAGGAGGTGCCAAAAATCCCTTGAAAATACCCTGTGGAGGTGTATTTATAACTATAGGAGAGCCCATATGGTGATCAGGTCATGGTAGGACACGTGGCACCCGATTCGGGAAAGTAGGAGTGGTTATAGCCTCGAGAATAAGTCAAAATCTACATGTGTTGTAGCAGGTCCTGTTTGCGGTTCGTGGTCACGGTTCGTGAGATGGGGAGGTGAGCAGGTGAGGGTCGTGATGGTGATGGTCAGGCCGTGTCATGGTCACGAACCGCCCTCAGGAAGGGGGTCACGAACCGCCCTCAGGAGGGGGTCATGAATCGCCCTCGGGGGGGGAGGGGGTATAAACTGCCCTTAGGGGGGGTCATGAACAACCTTTAGGAGGGGTCACGAACCGCCCCTAGGAAGGGGTCACGAACCGCCTTCAGAGGGGGTCACGAACCGGTCTTCAGTAATGACAAAATCCATGTTTTCCATATTCTGCCACTTCATTCGAGCGATCGTTGATCAGTGCATGTTCATATTCAAGTCTTTTTCTTTGTGGGAGCCTGGTCACAAAGCAGACTAACAATATTAAATTTTATCTCTTTAGTTTTGAATTCATTTATGTTGATGAATTTTTATTCAACCAATCTATTATCTAATAAACAAGCAATCATCACAACCAAATCATTCCATTATTAACTTATCTTTAAGTTAACTTCTGATTCCTTTAAATCATATATTTAAATTTTTATTCGAAAATCCAATAATTTAAATTCCCTTCTGGTTTAATTGAACCATTCAAATTTATAATTGAATTTGAATTCATTCAAATAAATCAAACACACCAATATCAATAATTTGATAAAATTATTTCCTTTCTATATAAAAATAAAATTTGGGCAAATTTTTTTCATATACCCATTTTACAAAACAATATTGTATTAATTTGTCAGTTCAACTTGAACTGATCAAACAACACAATACAAAATATTTATATATAAAATTTACAAATACGCGTTCTTATATATACACTCAATCTTGATCTAGGGTATGACTAACCCAATCTCTACCAAGTTACGCCACAGAGCCAAGGTTACTACTAAACCATTTCTCTAATACCAAGTGTGACGACCCAAATTTCTAGTACATTTTGAGCTAACAAAACAACACCAATCTAACCCAAATTGTATTAGAAACCCAGATGTCAATAGAAAGAATTTAGAGGATGAGATAAGAAAGAAAGAAATATTAGAATATAAGAAATAAGAAGAAGAAAACACAACATACAGAATCAGTACCATATCACAGCGGAACAAGATATAAAATAGAAATAACTTTATTGAGAGCTTGAAATAAACTTACAATCATCAGAGTACATCAATACATCTGGACAGTTATGTTAATCTTTTCTAATATACAACACACATCGGAATAAATATTAGTACGTTTGAATTCCTCCAGCATGTCTTCTGAACTTCGTAGTATCCAATAATCTGAACCTGTAAAACTCGGGCTAACCCGAGCATTTCAAACTTCAGATCAGTCTGGTGAACCAGAGTGAGAAAACTCGCTAAGTTTTAACGGAAATCATCCAACTTGATTTTTAAAATCAAAGTCTTTTCGATAGAAAAGGATAATAGTAAGACCAATCCACACATAAACACGGACGATTTTTACCTTATGATAACCCCAAACATTTTGAAATCATATGTATATCTTCTGATATTATAATAGTGTCTAAATACAAATAAATATTAATCTAGAAGAACGCTTGCATCTCACGCTCCACATATATAGTATATAATCAAAACCACGGGCTCTTATTGGAGATTGGATTCCGACTATGACAAGTTATGGAACCACCTGCCGATAGTGTATCTCTAAAGGGGAATACGTTGGGTTCAGCAAGAACATCTTGCAACCCGGCCACACATGACCGACCACTCATTTTGCTTGAGTGTATCGAATGTATATCACCAATGGTTGGGATCAGCAACCGTTTCCCGAAAAGGGACATCATCGAATAGATTAAAGAAGGAAATGAATTTTCTCTAGATAAGTGATTATACACCCTAATGGGAGCGAACCACTTAGCCATGCTGCCTGCCCGATTTTTTCATTTCCTGGTTGATGAGGCTTGAGGTTATAATCATCTCTTTGAACCTTTGGGCACTATTCACTTTGAATGCCACATTGTCAGATATGCCAAAAACACTAATTGACGTCCACAAAAATACTTTGGTCGTTAAGCTAAGAGAAGTGCCCTTCCCCGCCACTAACAGAAATATGTTTGTAAAAATCAATGTACGTGATCCTTTGGAAATACTTTATCAGACATTCGTCCATACAAGTCATCCAGGAACAGGATGAACCGAAGGAACTCTCCTAACAAATCCTAGGAATCACCCTATGGATTGGTAGTGAGCAGTCCTTACAAATCCGTCGATTTCAACCACATCAGAATTATAGTATATCTCTGGCCGTTAAACCAGAGATTATAAGTTATTCAACCGTTTTATGAAGATCCACGTTCTTCAATTTCTCCATCTCGATCGGTATCTAATATCTTCAACGTTTACATATTCATTGGTCGGAATGGTTTTCGAATATAAATTCGATCCCGGTCTTCCCCTGCCAACAATCGTATTGCCAGATTTGGTAGTCGGTTATTTAACTATCAAATAAAAAAACATTTAATCATAAAAATAAAGACAGAATTACTGGTTCAGTATTCAGCATCACTTAGCCCATTTTAAATTAAAAATAATTAACCAATGGTTAATTAAACTTCTAAAACTCTCGATATTTTAGAATACCGTATTTACTTCTTAATTTAATATAATAATATTCTCAAAATCATTTCATTTCAATATTTGGGAAAAACATCTATAACCGTATCAAATCTTCCATCTTAATTTTTATTTCAAAACATTAGTTACAACACCATTCATACATTTCTATACTCCAACAGTCATTAGTCCCTAATCTGAATCAGTAAATGAACAATTCCCTAAGTATTAACCCCGAAGACCGAAACCAACATCAGATCAATACTTAGAAAATCACTTAACTCAACCAATCTCCAGTTAGGTTCTAATTCTTATCTCAACTCATTATCAACCCCTAATTCCACTTCTAATTCATTTAATCATTTTCGACTTTGAAATCTTGTTCCAAATTACATTATCAAGTAACGTTAAATTAAACCTTAACGTCTTAGTTTCATGCGCCATTTTATAAACATTGTTTACAACTTTCAGGTTTAATATAAAAATCTATTCATCATGATTCCTTCTTACTTAATTTAAATATTAAACACTTATTTTAAGCTATTTTATCAGCTTAAATTTCCTTTTATTAACTTAGTTTATAAAACTCGGGATTTATAATAATTCTGTTCATAAACTCCTTTCTTAATTCAATCCAGTCTCAGTACCAACTTTGATTACTTAATTAAATGAATTCCATTTAAAGATTAACCTCTTAAACTATTATTAATAATATACTTCCTTGTTGATGACCATAGAAATAGTAAGTTCTTTATTAACTAAATAAATAGTAAATCTCCTTTTTAAAATCTTATTAAAACAAATATTCATTAGCCTATTTCATTAGATTAATTACAAACAAATAAATCAAATAAATAATTCTAACTAAATTAGTTGACTTCGTCAACTTAAACTATGATTATCTCATTAATCAACTCTAATAACCCTTCTTTTAAATTAATTAATAATATAATTAATTAATTTATACAATTCCATTTAATCGTCTCTTGAAAACAATTAATCCAATTCTTAACTGTTACGTTAATTTCTACTTATCTGCTCATAATTCTTATTATGAAAGAATTTACTTTACTAAATCATTTAATAGTTACTTAAAACTTAAATAATAAATAATACATATTAATTTCCATTTATTAAAACCTTTATTCAAATATATCGATTTCAAACCGATCTTCAGTTATAAAATATATTTTTATAACCTTATTACTATTGATTCACCCGACGGTAAATCAATATTTATAAACGATATATTTTTGGGCCAACTCCTACCAATTACTCAACCAATACTAGCATTTGGTTAATAATAAAATAAAGGTTGAATTCAAATTCAACAAATCAGTGATCTGATCCATTATCCAATCATATGGGTTAAATAGTTCACATAATGATAATTGAAAATAAACAATAAATTTGAGGAATCCAATCGGATCCCTCCAACCTATTTTTTTCCTGCATCCAAATACGTTATCTCAACAATATCATTTATTTCCATAAATAGATATAATATTCAACATTTAAATAATAACCGTAATCCAAACGTTCATATTTCAATTTAATACGTTTATATGATTATAAACATAACCAACGACGTAAGTTACCTCTTTGGGAAGCAATCGTTAAAAATAACAATTGGTTTAAATTGAATTAAATTAAACAAACGTTTAATTCAATCAATTCAATAAACACATATAAATATATATTTAGCATCCATCAAACAATTAAAACCATTGAGAATACATTTTTAAACCCGACTTATATGAAATATAAGTGCGATAAAAATTGAGTGAATTGATCTCACTTTGATTTCAATCCGTCGGTTAAACGGTTGATTTATAAGCCTCCACCTGCGTCGTTCATTCCACTTCCATAATATAACGTCCGTCGGTACGGTTCCAATGTCCTTTGAGTTGTTTGATTCTGTGTACGAATGACACAGTTATAATTTAATCGTTATTCACTTATCAAAATAGTGTTATTTAAACTTAATAATCTTTTGCTACTATTTACGTTAATTTTATTGTAGATTAGGCACAACACAAAAACTGATAGTCCACGTTACTTGCTACCTAGGAAACTCAAACTGGGTTTGGCACTTACTGGAAAAGGCTTGTGGTGCCCTTAAACATGTTAAAATCTTACAGGACATGTTTCCCTTATGCTCATCTTACTAGACACATCACAGTAGTGTCCGTAACTATCTATCTTGTTTAGAGAGTATATATTGTTCGTAAAACTACTATGGTGCTGGTGCATAATACATTACTACAAGTCTACAATTTATGGTGACCGCCTTTATTTAAATAACAATCATTTAGTTTTATTTCTTATGAATACTCACCTGCTACGTAACATATAATCGGTGCGTTGGCACATTTATTTTTTCCACTTTCAGGCCACGTATAACTTATATAAGGCCATACACTTATTTTAGGCTAACTGCAAAATCCTTCCCCAGGTCACGTAAAACATGAATTTGGCATGTAATAAAACTTCATTAGACAATTCGAATAGTTCCCAAGCACACTGTCCAAAATACTAGTAACATATTAACCCACCATATATATACTATTAACTAAATTAAATGGGTTAGGCTGATTTAAACTCTGATTAGGCACCTTTAAACTTCCTACCAGGCACGTATTATGTACACACTAAATGAAATACGGGTTGCATGTAAAACAGCTACGTTAATTATAACTCATTCCATATATAATTTGACAAGGCCAAAAATGACTAGGCACAACATATTTACATCTTAATTAGGCCACGTGTATTGTTTAATAACCTACTATATATGAATAATAACGATTAGGACATTAAAAATTATACCAAGTTTTGTAATGTTCCTTATTCTTCCTCTCCTACAACTTGCAAACCCCTACGGCTTCCTCAAATGTCCGATACCACCCGCATTACGTCCATCAAACAGTTAGACCACCAATGCCGACCACCGCTAGTGCACTGCGCGCCTCACTCTCCTCATCTTCTGTTTGTATTATTTTGAACCATCCCCTGATTCACGAGCCCTACTTATGCTATTCCCCCTCTTACCCACGCAACCTTTACTTCTCCCACCTGCAAGACTTCTACCCCCATCGCATATACAAAGCAGCCGCTGTCCCCTCTCCTTACTGATATTCATGCGTGAGCCTTCCCTAAATATTTTTCTTTCCAGTACTCCTCATTGCCCCTTCTTAACTCCTAACACCACACCATCTCGCGGTTGTTTCCTCCCATAATTTTTTCTTTCATTTTGTTTAATAAATAGACATTCTTCCCGTTGCATTGTTTTAATGTAGACGGTGAGTATTGATGGACTTGCGTTTATTTTGCTACAGCAATCTAGAAAGGGAAGGATTTAGTGTATTGGGAAGAAGGAGAATGATGTCGGAAATGAAGGCCACAGACACACACACACATTATATATATATATATATATATATATATATATATATATGGTACAGCGTAGGTTATTAGAGAGCTTAGGCATGCATGTGTTGTCTTCTCAGTTTGTACAAAAAATAGGTATTAGTTACACTATATGGCGGGTTTGTCACTGAATTGCAGCCATTGACATTTCCACCTTTTCTTTTGTACAAATAAACACAATTACGAATGAACTTTGCAAACTAGCGCCTTTTCTTTAGTTCTCACACATTTTTCATTTCTACGGTATCCGCTTTTCACTTCCCTCCTCTCAATTTTTCCTCGTAATCCTAATTCTATTCTTCGTAACCCTAGTTCTCACACGGAGCCAAATCCACCTCTACCTCCGTCTCATCTCACTCTTTAATCTCATCTCGGCTTCCACCTTGTCGTTTCTTTCGCCCGTCTCAGCCCTTGTCCTATCCACGCTTCCTCCGCTATTGGCACTACCGCCCTCATCTTCCCTTTGTGCCCGTCTTCATGTCGCTTTCCACATCCGTTGTTTTTTTTACCCATGCTTTGAATCCGATTACTCAACTATAATACAATCCCAAAACTATAGGTTTATTTACTCCAATAAAGGTACAAATATTTTTAATTTATTTATATGTTTGATTGTTTGATAGTTCCAATAGTATGTATCGCAGTTTTACAATTCACTATTCATCTCTACTGAAATAGGTAATTTATTTTAATGATTTCAGATTATTATCATTTGAAACCATAAGTCTAAAATGCAAGAGTTTAGAATTATGAAATTGAAAATATTTTGTTTTGATGTTGATGTTGATAGGTCTTGGCTGATTAGCTGATGGACTTATATGAGAGCATGGTTGATCCACTTTGATGTTTTGATACATGTGCAGGTATATGACATTTTTTTCTACCTATAATAAATGTACAAGTAAATTTTCTATAAATAAATAATAGGCATCTTTTACATCGTGTTATTATCAGCGCTATAATTGACTCGATCAAGGGTGCAGTTGGCCGATCACAACCAAATTTGTTATATTGGTGCTTTTGTGATGAAATCATGGAAAGCAAAAACAAAAAAAGTAACTTATATCTAATAATTACTGGTATTTGAACAGTCAACGTATGCAATTTCTTTAGGTTTCTAATATATCAAATGTATTTGTTGCTACCCAATATTGTTGGGTTTTATTTAGGTTCAAGTTGCTTAGTATATCATCTTGCTTTAGTTAAAAATTGTCATCACCTCCTTTTTTGTCACATTTGTGAATGAGTGTGTATGTGTTAGTTATATGTATGCTTCTCTAACTAGTGTTTGTGCGTCAGGAAATATAAGCAAGCATGAATAAATATATCAGTATGCAAGTGTTATTGTGTGTAACTGAATATCTGGTGTGTGTATGTGTGTTTCAGTATGTGTACAAACAGTGTTTGTGAGTGTAACTCCTTGTTTGCTTGCAAGTGTTTGTTTATATATATACAAATACACGCACAAGAGCCAGTCCCAGTAATCTAAATTTTTATTCAGTTCAATCATGCATGGCTGAGTTGCTATAAAATTTGGCATAACAAATCTTGTTTTCTTCGGACCTCTCCTGTTTCGGACGTGTTAGGGCATTGTATTACGTGAATTCATACATGTATTTTCATGTAAGACAATTCCTTTTTTATGTACTATATATATGCTATAGCAAGATTTTGCTTTTTCATTTCTAACTTGCATGTTGTCACATTTATAAATATTATATATAAGTTCATTTATTCACTTTGTAGATTGCTAATGTTGGTTTACTTGTACATATTTTATAGAATTTTTTTAACTATTAAAAATGATCCAAACCTTATAATATATAAATATTCCCTTAAAACAATGGTTAATATTCTCTTAGATATATACTCTTAAAGAAGTTATTCTTTTATTCGATCACTTAATATGTCAAAATCATAGCCTAAGTTAAAATGCTACAAGTCCACTGCATGTAGATATTGATATTCATCGTTTGCATTATATTAGTTTTTTGGGGATATATCAAGTAAAATATTAATTATATGAAATTGTACAAGTTTCACGGTATGCTTTACACAACATAAGTCCATTTTTACCCCCAACTTCCAGAGTAAAACGAATTTTATCAAGCCCAAGATGCCTTCCTTACGTTGCTCAGGTTTCTGCAATATTATCACAGAATATCATTAAGGCACTACAAGTATGGAAATATTCACATTTCAGCTCTGAAAATGAAAAGAAACTCGTTACATTATAATATTGCCATTTAGTTCCAGTAATCAAGAGTCAGCATAGGTTTTGATATGCGGATGTATATGTGTTTTGTTTGTTGATTCTATGTTCGTTTATATGGTTTCAAATTAAGCATTCTCCAATTTATGCATCTGATTTGAGTAAGTCAACAGAATATCTAAGGAACACATCCTTAGTAAGTTGCACTAGTGATGAAGTTTATATTTTGGCATAAGAGCATCCCCAACGCGGGGTCGGTTGAAAAACAACCGACCTCCAACGCAGGGATGAAAGGGGGGCCAGGGTTGCTTTGGCAACCCTGGAGGTTGCTGGAGCAACCGAATGGTTGCTCCAGCAACCGGCCGTAGCCGGCTTGGGGGAAGCCGGCTATGGCATGGCCGACTTCTAAGAAGCCGACCATGGTGGGGGAATTAATTTATCTCCCCCCATGGCCGGCTTCTATGAAGTCGGTTTAATTTTTTTTTAAAAAAAAAATTGGCCGTTGCATTATATTATGACCGTTGCGTTATGTAACCGTTTGATTTTACATCTATATCTACAGCACTCCTTTGTACATTATAACGCACAGCATTTCTACATCAAAACACATCTCTATTCCTTCTTCAATTTCTGTTCAACTTATTTGCAATGTCAAACATTGATAAAGGAAAGAAGGGTGTCTCCAATTCTGCACAGAAGCAACACACTAATCAATCCGACAACAATCAGTTTCCTATTCATTCGTCGTTCCAGCAGAATCAACAATCCAGTTATGGTAACTTCCCGAATGTTCTGAACTATAATTATCCTCAACAGAGCCCGAATTTCTATCAATCCCAGCAAAACTCCAATCATTATCATAGTACTCAAAATTCTAGTTCCGGTCAAAACGCGTATTTTCAGCAAAACTACAGTGAGCATCACTACGCTTCTCCAAGCAGCCAACAACGGTTAGTCCCGCATGAAACTTCTCCAAATTTGTCAAGAAATTTGAATTGTATGTTTGGAGATAATAGTGGCTTGAATGAAGAAACAGAAGTCGATGATACTGAAAATCCAGATGTTTTTCCCACCACACAACTGAGAAGATCAAACAAAATAGTGAAATGGTCTCCAGAAGAACAAGCAGAACTAGCATTTTGTTGGGTGGAGTGTTCCAGAGACAATCTTAAAGGGACTAGTCAGTCCGATAATTCATTTTGGAGTTCTGTTTCAAGACTATTTAACGGCTGTAGTCCCGAAAACCCACCGAGAACAGTCGACTCTTTGAAACAGTCGTGGAAGAGAATCAACTCTAACTGTCAAAGTTGGAGTCAGATTGTGGCTGGACTACAAAGTAGACAGCAAAGCGGTGCCAACGAGATAGACTTGGTAAATTTTGATTACTTAAATAATGGTTAATATGTTTTACTGTATAATAATACCACCTTACGTTTCTTCAACACATACAGCTAAAGAGTGCGAACGAAGCTTATATGGCAGAGCACAAAAATCAACCATTCAATTTGCATAATTGCTACGCCATCTTATCTAGAGAGGAAAAATGGAGCACTATACGCCAAGAACATTCTGCAGCGCGATTTATGCCAAGAAGGCCAATGGAGGAATCAAGCCCGGGAAGTCTGGATCCTCAATAAAACACACCCTTTTCTACAAGTTCCGGTGGTAGGCCTCCTGGTAAATACAAAGGTAAGAAAAAACCGTTGCAGATTACAGTCTGTACTACGAACAACTACACAGTCGAATGGTAGCTTCAGAGGAATCAAACTAACTTTTGGCGGAAGCGAGGGAAGCTAATAGAGATGAGAGATCCAAGGAGAAGCAGCGTAGACACGAAGAACTTCAAATATCAAGAGAGCGTGAGTTGGATGTTATGGAGTGTGAATTAGCTCGCCTCGAACGAATTGATGACAGGGCACTAATGACTATCAATTTGGATACATTAAATCCAATGCAACGATTGTTAATGGAGCAAGAACTAGAAGCGTGCCGCAGAAGACGCATGGGATAGGAAAACTTTATGTTTTGATCGTTTCCTTGTAGTTGTTTGTTGCTATGTCATTATTTAGTTTTTAATTACTAAGTACTAATGTTGTAGGAGTAAAAGATTATTAAATGAGCGTGAATTTCCTTTTTTAATTGTCATTAGCAATCTTGCAAGCATGAATTTGTAATACGAGAACATTAGCGTAGTATTTCATCACTGTAGCAAACAAAGGTACATATAAGCATTAAGGAAAACATATAACTAAACAACGAACGTAATTTAACTTAAACATCCAGATAGAGTTCACCACTTCCTATTGATTGCCGGCATGCTCCCAATAGTGTTCGACTAATTCGTTCCTTAATTGTAGATGTGCTTGGGGATCTCTAACGTCCTGGATACGCTGCAAGTACTCGGCAAAAGTATTCGGGTCCTTGTACGGCTTACTTCTAAACGCCACAGCTATATCCGGGTAGTTTTTAAGTTGCAGTTCGAATCCCCCCTTTCTTCTTCAACTATCATATTATGTAGTATAATACAACAGTACATGATACCTGATATAACTGCTTGTTCATGATAGTGCACCTCATTTCTTAAAATATGAAACCGTCCCTGTAGAACTCCAAATGCTCGTTCTACGTCCTTTCTCAGACTCTCTTGTTGTTGCGTAAATTTTGCCTCTTTGGCATTGTTTGGCTTTTTAAATGCCTGCACAAGTGTCTTCCATTTCGGGTTTATACCATCCAGTGTTATTAAAAGCGCGCATATGCGCACGCATACGCGCAACGCACAACAATGCGCATCTGAAGCGCATCGCTTAAGATATGCGTTGCGACTTGAACTATGTGCGCGCTTTTCTTGCTTATGCGCTATGCGCAACGCGCAATAATGCGCAAATTATGTGCGCTTAGTTGAAGATGTGCGAAAATATGGGAAAAAAGAAGAGTAAATGTAATTGACAAGCTTTAATAAGGTTTGATTGTCTAAAATAATTATGTTTTCACTAGTTATGACTTTAACTCATACCCGTTTCAATTATTAGTCGCTTCAAACGGGATCTTCTTCTTACAACAACTTCAACTCGTACAACGATGAAATAAACTTCTCTTCTTCTTTAACTTTCTTTTCTTTTTGATATATTTCATCTGTAACTTCTATCTTCTTCTGTTTTCTTTTTTTGTTCTTTTAATTTGTCTGCTATGTACTTATCAATTAGTCTCAGTGGATCTCTTCAGTACTAAAATGCGTTCTTTAGTGGCGTATGTAGTCTGTTATGTTTTGTCAATTTGTCTTATTGAGTTTCTTCGGTATTGACATGAATTCTTTAGTACTATATGTACATGTTTGTATTCATAATATATATATGTGTGTGTGTGTGTGTGTGCGTGTGTGTATATATATATGTGTGTGTGTGTGTGTGTTATATATATATATATATATATATATATATATTACATGTGCATGTATATACAAGTTATATTCAGTACTTCGTTTTACTTTTTTTAATGGGGTTCTTCATTACTACTATTTATCATGTGTGCATACTATATACACATGTATATACAAGTTATGTACAAGTTTTCTTTCTGTCTATATAAGGACATAGCTATAGTTTTTTGCAGCATAACTCCTTGAGTTTCTTTAATTTTGTTCGTTTGTTTTAAATTAGTTTGTATAAACATAACAACCGCCATGCATTTCTTTCTAATATCACATTTTATGTTCTTTAATGTTTACAGTCTCTTTATTTGATGTAGTGAAAATTTGATTTGCGTATGAATGTGTTATTTTATATTAGTTCATAATGTTTACACGAATGTGTTATTTTCTATTAATTCATAATGTTTACATTGTTTAAATGTGCAATGTATGTGTGTCTAAAATTTTATATATTATGCGCTTTGGTTTAATGAAGCACCGCTTCGCGTTTGCGCGTTGCGCTTATGCTCCAAAGGGCCTTGGCGCTTCTGTGTGCGTTTCGCGTTTAATAACACTGATACCATAAACCGAATAATAACCAACAAAATGGTCTGTATCACCAATTTTATACGGTGACAGATCGTTGTACAAATCATTAAACTAGTATGATTGACGAAGAACATTAATATCATTTAATGATCCAGGAACACCAAAAAATGCGTGCCATATGTACAAATTGAAAGAAGCGACCGCTTCTAACACCAACGTTGCCTTTTTTGTGTGGCCTCTGTATTGGCCTTGTAGTGCAACTGAACAGTTTTTCCACGTCCAGTGCATACAATCTAAGCTGCCCAACAAACCCGGGAAACCACGTTGATCTCCCATTTTTAACAATCGTTCGACGTCGCGTGCAGTGGGGGATCGTAGATACTCTTCACCGAAGACACGAACAACTGTTTGCAGAACTCTTTCAAGCATAGAATCATCGTTGATTCACCAATTCGTAATTTATCATCTAACGAATCAGCTGAACTTCTGTATGAAATCATACGAAGTTCCGCTGTTACTTTTTGTAGCGGTGAAATTCCTAGTTCTTTGATAGCATTTCTTCGGTGAGTAAAAAAACATTGGACTCAGAAACCTTGTTGAGAACTCGATCAAACACTGTCCGCGACATACGAAATCTACGATGAAAGTAAACGTCGCCATATACTAGGTTTGCACAAAGTAGTCCTTCATCAACTGATTGGCCCCTCCGGATAGTCACGTCCGTAGCGTATATCTCTTCTACCCACTTGGCTGCCTCCTTGGGTTGATTTGGAGCTCCCTGCTATATCACGTTGCATCGCGTTTAAAGTTTCTCGTTGGTACGTTAGCCGCCATTTGTTGTAGTTTTCTTTGACTTCATCAGAACTAGAAGACGAAGATGTTGAGGAATTTTTGAAGCACCATAATCGCTTTAAACCATTCATGGTGTGAATGATGATTTCTAAGCAATGATAATTGGATGAGTTGGAAGAACAGCACTACGGTTATTATAAAGCAAACCCAGGGTCCCAGCACATGACATAATTGGATTAAGTTAAAAGTGTAGGAATTTTAGCTACTTTGTTATGTTTGAAGAAGTCACGGGTGAAGAAGAAGTGTTAAAGGTAGGGGGCCTACGGAGGAAGGTTGATAAAATAAAAATGTTAACTAGGAGACGAAACATTGATTTGTTTTATATGCCAGTATATAATGTATAGTGTGGATTCATACAACATGAATAATGGCATTACTTTATCTTTAAGTCACTTTATTGCAAAGTTATGTTGTATCACTGTCATGAAGGTAACGTGGGTGTACAGAGAGAAGACAATTACTCACTAGAAATTGCAACAAATCATTGTACATGAAGTATGCCCTTTCAATGTCCATAGTTATACAGTGAACACTGATGCCTACTGTTAGTGAACAATTTGGATTCCATTAACAGGAAATATGGATTCACTTCACCTTTCTGTCACTTTATCATGTTTCTCCAGATCTTGGACCAGTCTTTATTGGAATTTGATACGACAAATTTTACAAATTAAACCCTACGCAATTGAATTAAAAGTTCCTATTAAGTGTTGTTTTGAATGTGTTAACGTTTGAATCTATTGTTGAACAAGATTGCCCTCTTGTCATATAGAAATGCAAAATAGTTAAATATCACGTTGACATAACAAGGATTACAGATAACTCCATACTCTACGTACACACATCAAATTAAACATACATTCAAACAACATTAAAATCGTAATACTGTAAGACTACTCCGTTCCATAGCGGGTAAACTAACTGTAGTGGTGTTTATATGCTTTGTAGCCAACTAATTCCTCACCGTACTCGAAAAGGTAACGAGAATCATATGTTGCTTGGTTTGTTTTAAAAATGTTTTCGTCTTCAACAATTTCGATAATCTTTGTGTACCGATCACAAGCGTCTGCAAAACGACGATTAGCTGTTTGGAGTTCAACTGATGTTCGTCTAGTAGGCCGGGAACGATGGTTGTTGTACAACCTGGTGATCATTGCCCATCTTTCTTCATATGTTAAACCCCCTCCACCTTGCATTAGTAGCTCATCTCTTTTTTCAACGACAATATAGACTTTTACGAGGGCCAGCAAATCCTTGGAAGAAAATTCTCGAGTTGCAGAATTCATTGTTTGAACACTAACACTAGGTCGTTGATTTACTGGAGATGGATGCGGAGCTGTACTCAATGCTCGATGCTGATTCAGTCCAGGCACCTCTTCGAGTTGTGTAGCTTTAACTACTCCAACTCCGTTAGCGTTGAGTAGGTTCCGTTCATACTCATCAAAAATCCTTTCCATAAGTTCATCACTTATTTCGGAATCGTCCATGTAACCTATGCATCAGTAATATAACTGGATTTACTAGAAGTACAAAGTATGTTGATAACAAAGATTACCTTTCAACAAAGAAGGAAATAGATTTCTCACTTCAGTCATGAACGGTGATGCTTGAAGATATAAAAGGAATAGGAAGGATTATCAAATATGCAGTACTTATAAGGATAATGTATTGCCTATAGCTACAGTTCAACAAGGTGGACTACTCCTTACTGCGTTCTCGTGATATTTTATGGTAGATTCCCTGTAGTGACCATTCACATCACAAAAAATGTAGGCAGTGACTAGTAATTTCGTATACTGTTGTCATTTATGTGGGAAAGGACTTGTCAATGCAGCTAATAATAACATCACAAAAACTTTTTGCATTTATTTTTACCATTAACGATCACCTTCTACTACAACTAAACACAAGGATAGCAAATTCAACGCACAAAAACAATGAATCTTACAAGCATACAACAACAACAGTTTTACAGACTACAACAACATTCAAACAAACTTCAACAACAACAACTTAGAAGCGTACGACCAAACCACAGTCATAGAAACTAAGACAACCAAACACACGAACAGAGATTCCGAAATAAAATTAATATTAAACATGTACTAAACAGAAACATCTACCACGGCCTAGGGAAAGGTCCTGCTCGAGATTTATCAGCAACAATCTTGTTCAAGCGTCTTATTTCGGCTTGCGCTTCCAGTGCATATTGACGTCCATGTTCGCACATGGGAGAGTCAATCCACTGCTTAAAGTTACAACATTCAATTTGATCAGGACAAACCTTGTGATTCTTGTAGGATTCACAAGCAAAAAAATGACGACCAACATTTTTCTTAGTATTGGCAACAACCACGACCGATTCCTGTCCCCATCGGCAGAGAGGGTTGGATCCGATTGTACGTAGCGGCTGGGAAACCTGACCTTCACGCACAATTTCTTTGCCAGATCGTTGAGTAATGGAAACCTGGTCGTCATTTTCCCAGCTGTTCATATCTCAAATTGTGATTGTGTGGTAATTTACTTATGAGTAAATACAGCATAAAACTGGGCCATATAAATAGATCTTCAAAGCCTATAGTGAGTCATGCTCATTGACTGCTCCAATCTTGCACAGTTCCCATAATGCAGTCATGCTTTATCATTCATTTATCCTATTTGGGTCGTCCTCAAAATATTCGAAATGAGATTCCCTACAGTTGTATCAGTGTCCAGTTACATCAGTAATTATTTTACTGTCGACATAAGCTTTGATGTGTAGTGTATAGTGTACAATGTATAGTGTTCAGTGGATAAGGTGGATTCCTTCTACTTGGAAATTGGCGTTACTTTATCTTTATGTCACTTTATTACATAGTTTGGTTGTATCACTTTCACCTTTCTGTCACTTTATCACGTTTTTCCAGAGAATGGACCAGTCTTTATTGGAATTTGAAACGATAAAGTTTACAAATTTAACCCTACAACATTGAATGGTAAACGGATTCCCATAGTAGACAAGTCCTTATTAGGAATTGCAACATTTCATGTTTACTCTACATGTTGTCCCTATAAATATATACGGTTACTACGTTGTAGTTAGCTTGTACCAAAATTTTCACCAAAATATAAAAATGTCTTCATGGTCATGGCCCTCGTCAATGGATTCGAACTATGATCAAAACTTTCCTGAGCGTCCTCCTTCAAGTCCAAGAACAGATATTGATTGGAATATATCGAATAGCAAGAGCGGCACTATGAGGAATTGTAACAACCCGTAAAATGCGAGCCAGTTTGAAATTTTTATTTTGGCAATTTAAGCGAATTTTGATTATTTAAAATGAATTATTTTAAATAATATCGACGAAAATTTATTTTGAATATAATTAGAACGTATATATTATATACGTCGTCGTTAGAATATATAATAATTATATATAATTATAAAAGGAATTGAAAATGGCGCGGTAGTTCGAAAATTCGATTTCTAATTTCAAATGAATATACAGAATTCAATATAAGTCAGAATTGAACGAAACAAGAAATATTTGAATCTGTATAACTATATCTTTGTAACGAAGTTGACAAACTGAGATTTCATCTTAGAAATGATAAGATATGTCCAGTTTAAAATTAGAAATAGTCGCTGTGGAATTCATATATATTTTTATATATATAAGGCCCTTAAAAATGGACTTTTTGCAAACGACCTCGGATTTCGACGAAACCAGTTTTGTTGGGTCCGGGATGTAAAATTATTGCTAGGTTTTAAATTTCATAATTTTTCGAATCAATATGTGAGCGTGGCAAAAGAAAACGCGTTTGACCAGTTTCAGTTGATTTTAATCGACTGGAAATTGGCCATTTTTCATACGGTCTCAGAATTCGACGAAACTAGTTTTGTTAGGACCGTATCGTCAATACGAAGCTAGAAAATATTTTTCTGTAATTTTTAGAGTTCGTATGCGACCTCGGTAATTTGAAATGTACGTTTAAAATTCAATATAGTGATTTAAATGTTAATTCAACGGAAACTGATTGTAACAGCCGAATCAGCGTACGATACATATCCCATTGTGTTCGGAATGGGGGTAGAACGCTATGGACGACAGGCGGTGGGCCTCGTTTCGAGGTCGTATGAAAAAGTCAACTTAAGGTTGAATTAAATAACAATAATAATAATAAAAAAAAAACATCTCTTCTCCCTTATATCTGCTGGCCCCCCCCCCCGATATTTTCTCAGAAAAAAAAACAAAAAAAAAAAAGAGAAAGAAAAGAAATCGCGATCGCCCCCCCCCCCCCCCCCCGATCCAGCATCGCCGCCCTCCGCCACTCCGACGAACGCCATCGCCCGAAGCCCGGCGCCGCGCCTCCCCTCCCATCTCCTCCCCTCTCTCCACTCGATCTCCCAAAGCCCTCCGCCCCAAACCAAACTCTCCAGCCCTAGTGGGACCCACCGCCGCCTGAGGTGCCAACCCCCGACGCGAGCCCCTGCATGAAGACCTCCGACCACTGCTGCTCCGTTGAACGCGCAACCAGCCTCCACCTCCTCCGTTCAGCCACTCGACAGCCCCCCTAAGTAAGTTTTCGTTTTTTTATTTATTATTAATATTTGATTTCTGATTTTTATTTACAGTCGAGAACTGATTTTTATTTACAGTCAAAAACTGATTTTTATTTAAAGTTAAAAACTAATTTTTTGTTTTAAAAGTTAAAACTGATTTTAGGAATTTAAAAAAAAAACTTTGATTTGAAAAAGGTATTTAAAACTTTAAATGAAGAAAGGATTTAAACTTTAAAAAGTATAAACTGATTTATTTTTAAAAAGTATAAACTGATTTATTTTTAAAAAGTATAAACTGATTTATTTTTAAAAAGTATAAACTGATTTATTTTTAAAAGAGAAAAACTGATTTTATTTTGAACTTTAAAATAGGAAAAAGATTAATCTTTTAGTAGAAAAAGATTTGAAAGCAAAAGTAAAAATCATATTTTTATATGTTGAAAAATCATATTTTTATATGTTGAAAAATCATATTTTTATATGTTGAGAAATCATATTTTTATATGTTGAGAAATCATATTTTTATATGTTGAAAGCGAACGTGAAAACATGATTTTTGTCATATTAAAGAAGTGATTTTTATTATATAAACATCATGACAAAAATGAGATTTTTATTCATTTGAATAGCGATAGAAAAATAGAATTTTTATATATTGAACTTCGATAGAAAAATTCGATTTTTATATATTGAATAGCGAACTAAAAATTCGATTTTTATATATTGAATAGCGAACTAAAAATTCGATTTTTATATATTGAATAGCGAACTAAAAATTCGATTTTTATATATAGAATAGCGAAGTAAAAACTCGATTTTTACATATGTAGTGGCTACGGGCAACGAAGATGACGAAGATGCGATAGCGATGAAGATTTCTATCAATGAAGTGCCGTGGAGCTAGGATAGCTATATGTGAGAACTTCTCACCTTTCAATTTAAATTTTCTAGTTATATATATATATATACTAGGATGCAGACGGTGCTTAGTAGCACCCGACACAATCGTCCACAGACCATGGACTTGTTTGTTTGGCTGTTTGGTTATTGATTGCGATATTGGTTTGAATGTGGTTTGTGGTGTGAAAAATCGAATCGATAAATTGGTTAGGATTAGACGTGCGCCGTTATAAGGCGAAGGGGTAAGGCTAGGTTAGAATCTTACTCCAAATTTTGTGGTTTGCATAACGAAATTGATTTGATTGATGTGTGAATGGCGTGGGCCTTCACTAGACCGGGGATAAGGCTAGGCCTCGTCCCGTTTCTAGTATCGTGCCGTTATGCCGCCGAAATTTTCTAAAATATGTTAGAAAAATAAAAATATCATTTTTATCGAATAAATGAATTGAATAGAAATTCATAAGTTGGAATAAAATGTTTTATCGTTAAAAATATAATTTTTAACGTGAATGTAAATAAATAAATATTCATTTACAAACCGGACAGTTTGTTTATGTACACCTATTTGAAGGACATTGATTGGGTCGATAAATTTTACACATCGCCCAATTGCACAAATAAAATATTTGTTTGATGGTTTGAAAACCCCACACGGGTGTTGGGATGAAATATGAATGTCACTCATCCTGATTGATTAAATATGTCGATCGATTGATTGACAGGCTGTTATAAGCGTTGAATATCTATATTTGATGCTTATACAGTGTAGTGCACTTTGGTTGATGGTTGATTATTTTTCAATGCTATGATATACATGTGTTGTATGAAAATCCATATAATTAACTTTATATGGTAATTGATTGGGCCTCATTCCAATTTGAAAAATAAAGAATATTATAAAATAAAAGTTCATGTGTTGACAGTACTCATTCATTGAGATTGGTCATGTGTTGAGCGAAATATTTTGATAATAACAACTATTTTGAAAATAGAAATTTATGAAGCCGTGTTGATTAGATTGACGCCATTTTGACGTGAACGATATTTATATCGATTTTATTCATTTTAAAATGAATATTGAAAAGTAATTTCGAAATCGAATATTTCGAAATGAATGAATTGAAAACGAATTCAAATTGAATTGAAAACGATTTCGAAATGAATTGAATTGAAAACGATTTCGAAATGAAATGAATTGAATTGGAAACGATTTCGAAATGAATTGAATTGAAAACGATTTCGAAATGAATTGAATTGAAAACGATTTCGAAATGAATTGAATTGAAAACGATTTCGAAATGAATTGAATTGAAAACGATTTCGAAATGAATTGAATTGAAAACGATTTCGAAATGAATTGAATTGAAAACGATTTCGAAATGAATTGAATTGAAATTTGAATTGAATAGAAATGAATTTTGAAACGAATTTATAAAGAAGAATTCAATTTTGATTTGAATTGAAAAGGAAGTTGAAATTGCTTTTGAAACGAATTTAAAACTATTTATATAATTCGTTTTAAATAGTAATCGACGAAGTATATATTATATTTATTATATATATTATATATATAATATAATGGCCTGAATAGAACGCGCCGCGCCGCGGCAGTTCGTGAATTTCGACCATTTATTTCAAACGGACATTACGGGAGATCCGACCATCGGATTCTCCTAAAACCGGAACCGTTGGGTTCGTATCGAAAAGAGCTTTCTAACGAATATTAGAAATTTGAAATCTAACGGTTGGATTTGGAGATACGTCCAAATCAAATTCGAAAAAGGTCGCTGTAAGTGCAGTTCGATGGCCATTGTTGGAAATCGACTGTACGGGCCTTGATAAAATTATTAAAAATAGTAATAATTTGTGTAAAATCATAAGAAATGATTTGGGAAGAATTGGGATGAAAAACTCCATATTTGAAAAGATAAAAATAGATTTTTATCGAATTGAACTAGTTTTGAACTAGAATTATAATTCTATTTATTTTTAAATAAATAAACTGAATTAGAAAGGGTTTTAAAAATAACCAGAATATCCAATGATTGCATTGGAGTGGATTTGAATCGAAATTGTCTTCGGAATATTTCGATGTTGGAATTCGTGATTATACAGATGTTGTTATGGAAATTTGAAAGATATATATTTATATCGTTATTTCCAATACGACATTTGTTAATCGTAGAATTTGATATTGAATATAAGCCGGGATATTTTCTATTCAGAGCCTTGTATTTAATATCAAATGTGATTTGGGTTTGTCGTGAATGGTGTCTTCACTAACACTGTTCTTGAACCCAGTTGAGAAAAGATTAAATCTTTTTATTTAGATTTAATGAAGTGTACCAATTAAATAACATTTAATTGGAATTGAATCGATATTGATTTTTGGGTTTATCGTGGACAGTGTTTTAAATAACACTTGTTCTTTAACCCGACGATTAATGAATGTGATTTTGGGTTTATCGTGAACCGTGTTTTTAAATGACACTGATTCTTTAACCCAGTCAAAAGATTAAAACTAAGTGGAGTTTTAATGAATCTTTAATTAGATTGAAAAGATCGAGAATGGAGTATCACCAGTTTTGCTCCAGGCGATAGTTAAATCTTTAATTAGATTTGAACGTGAAATTTAGAAACTAACTGTCGGTTAGCCAAGCAGAATGGTTTTCTGGATATTGATCTGATGTTGGTTTCGGCCTTCGGGGTTAATATTTGGGGAATTATTCTCTTGATTAATTTACGGTTAGTGACTAATGAATTGGAATGAGGCGTATGTTGTGTTTGTGTAACACTTATTTAAAATATACGCGAGTTATTCGGAAAGACCGGGTTTATCCCATTCTGAATAACTGATACGACGATAAGTCGAAGATGAAGACGATGGTCGAAGACCGGAGGTCTTCACGTCGTTTGGGTGATAGCTGATGATCTTGATTGGGCTGTACACCCAAAAAGATGGAAACAGTTGGTGATCGTCCAGACGTACTTGGAGATCGATGGATATGCGGGGTACTAGGTGCCTCCGGTTTCGTTCAGACCCAGAACGGACTTGTAAATGGACTGTGTGTCTGACATCGGATTTCATTCTGTGTGACTGATATCGGTTGCATAGGATGGTTTGCCTGTGTGGCATGCTAAGATGCAAATGATCAAGGCTTCTGTTGAAAAGCAAAGTCTTGTGGTTGATGATCAAAGCACGGCCTTTGTGGCGTAGCTTTGTGTAACGTTTACCTCGCGTGTTTCACACCCGGTATGAACCAAAAACGGGAGACGGACCTCAGGGAGGGCCTACGTTTCCTCCTAGCTAAAAAGTGGCGTCAGTGGTTTTACACGCCCTGACGAGTTTGACTTATGTGGTTGTTGCTGTTGCGAGGCGCCTCGGTTAGATCGGACGATCCGGGTCCGATGGAGTCATTCGTTGGCTCGCTTACGCCCCAAAGGGCGGCGAAACGTAGTGCTCAGGCATTTTAATCCACTCCGTGTGGACCGGCCCTGACGATCCAAGGCTTGCCTGCGCGCTTGCCTGAGACTCGGGTTAGGCAGTCTCGAATCGGTTGAGGATCTTGACCCTAGCCTCGGTTCATAGACGGAAATCCAATTTCCCAATACGTGACTTTGCGGTTTTATTTGTAAACCTATATATGGCGACATAGTGGCATGGGACGCTCATGTCGTCTATGATTGATACTTATGATTTGAAGTTGTTTTATACACTATGCACTTATTATAGTATCAAATGATTTGTTTTAAACGTATCAAGCATTCTTTGGCTGTTATAAGGGAAAACCCTATCCCCCGGCTTGCGTTTGCATTGTGTGATAGGACCTGGGTCTTATAACAGCTTCATTTTTCTTTATTTAGCATTGCGCTGTTTGTTTTATGCACTGGTATTCTTGGGAGGAAACCCGTTCCGTGTTATACGGCGTGGTCCCTTGATTTACCTAGCTTTAAGAATAAAGATTAACTGTTTTAGTTCTCACACCAGTCACATGACTGACCTGGAGTTTATTGTTTTAACCTAAACTCTGGGTGCCCTTATTTTGACACGGGCAGCTAGTAGTTTTGGTTTTGCAGATATATATTCACAGGATCCTGGTTTACAGCTGGAACGATATCCGGAAAGCTTTGTATCCGTATATCTCATTCTAGTTGTGTATTGTATTATTTTCCGCTGCTATGTATTTAAATGTAATTTAAATCTCTGATATTTCTGTGTAATATTCATTTATACTCTGTATATTCTTGTAATCTGATGCATTGTTGTTATATATAGTGAAACGTTCTTCTGTATGCGTTCTGTTGTGGCTTGTTCTCGAACTATCCGACGCTTTCCCTTACGGGGAGGTTGCGGGTCTTTACAGGTGGTATCAGAGCTTTGGTTTACAAAGCTCAGAGAATAAGGCACATTAGAACCATACGAAAGAATTCATCAGATATTGGGTTAGTAATATCCAATAAGAATGACTCGTTAGAGATGGGATCAGTAGTATCCTAGAACGAGTGTGAAGAGTATATTTTTAAAATGAAAACCAATTTTGTTTTGAAAATATAAATCAACTATTCGTATTTGATTATTTATTTTAAATTGAATTGGGCAATCCAGTATATAAAGATTTTGCATATATGTCTTGCAAACGTGTGTTCGAAGTTTTAATATATTGGGTAGATATAGAATCCCCCTAGTGCCCGGGAATAATTCTGGTTATGGGGCACTGTCGCCAGTATTTATATTCGAGTGTCGAAGGTGTGATATTTATATATTTCCATTAGACTGGTGTGAGAACCAAAATTAGATAGGGCCTATTGTTGTGATTTGGCATCAAAAATCTGATTTTTGTATATATATCAAATTACGAATTTGAGACTCTAATTCACTAATTGATTGATGTTTGTGTTGTTTGTTAAATTGTTTGATAATTTTTAACCAATTAGCCTGATTGAATCATATATTGACTTATATTGAAAATTGGTCGCATTTGCTTGCATATACATATATATCATTGAACAGGTCATAGCAAGGAGGCTAGAGCCAGAGAATAAAATTTGTTTGCCCGACAAATAGGTACATGTTTACTACATAATTTACTGTTTTGTTTGGGTGATGATGATTTTATGAGCCTATTGGCTAGCCGCTTGGCTTTTTCTTTTTCTTTTTGAGATCTGAAGGACCGGGGAAGCTATTTGAAATTCCCCGATGCTCCCGGTGCAGGGGAGGTTATGGCGAATTTTTTCGAAAATTTAGGGTGTTAGCCAAATTTTTGAAATTTTGAAAATTCTCAGAAACTGAAAAGTTAGAGAAGGGAAGCCAGATCGAACGTAGAGTTGATTAATCAAACCACTTTCGACTTTGTTCCTTTTCGGGGACGAAAAGTTTTAAGTGGGGGAGATTGTAACAACCCGTAAAATGCGAGCCAGTTTGAAATTTTTATTTTGGCAATTTAAGCGAATTTTGATTATTTAAAATGAATTATTTTAAATAATATCGACGAAAATTTATTTTGAATATAATTAGAACGTATATATTATATACGTCGTCGTTAGAATATATAATAATTATATATAATTATAAAAGGAATTGAAAATGGCGCGGTAGTTCGAAAATTCGATTTCTAATTTCAAATGAATATACAGAATTCAATATAAGTCAGAATTGAACGAAACAAGAAATATTTGAATCTGTATAACTATATCTTTGTAACGAAGTTGACAAACTGAGATTTCATCTTAGAAATGATAAGATATGTCCAGTTTAAAATTAGAAATAGTCGCTGTGGAATTCATATATATTTTTATATATATAAGGCCCTTAAAAATGGACTTTTTGCAAACGACCTCGGATTTCGACGAAACCAGTTTTGTTGGGTCCGGGATGTAAAATTATTGCTAGGTTTTAAATTTCATAATTTTTCGAATCAATATGTGAGCGTGGCAAAAGAAAACGCGTTTGACCAGTTTCAGTTGATTTTAATCGACTGGAAATTGGCCATTTTTCATACGGTCTCAGAATTCGACGAAACTAGTTTTGTTAGGACCGTATCGTCAATACGAAGCTAGAAAATATTTTTCTGTAATTTTTAGAGTTCGTATGCGACCTCGGTAATTTGAAATGTACGTTTAAAATTCAATATAGTGATTTAAATGTTAATTCAACGGAAACTGATTGTAACAGCCGAATCAGCGTACGATACATATCCCATTGTGTTCGGAATGGGGGTAGAACGCTATGGACGACAGGCGGTGGGCCTCGTTTCGAGGTCGTATGAAAAAGTCAACTTAAGGTTGAATTAAATAATAATAAAAAAAAAACATCTCTTCTCCCTTATATCTGCTGGCCCCCCCCCCCCGATATTTTCTCAGAAAAAAAACAAAAAAAAAAAGAGAAAGAAAAGAAATCGCGATCGCCCCCCCCCCCCCCCCCCCCCGATCCAGCATCGCCGCCCTCCGCCACTCCGACGAACGCCATCGCCCGAAGCCCGGCGCCGCGCCTCCCCTCCCATCTCCTCCCCTCTCTCCACTCGATCTCCCAAAGCCCTCCGCCCCAAACCAAACTCTCCAGCCCTAGTGGGACCCACCGCCGCCTGAGGTGCCAACCCCCGACGCGAGCCCCTGCATGAAGACCTCCGACCACTGCTGCTCCGTTGAACGCGCAACCAGCCTCCACCTCCTCCGTTCAGCCACTCGACAGCCCCCCTAAGTAAGTTTTCGTTTTTTTATTTATTATTAATATTTGATTTCTGATTTTTATTTACAGTCGAGAACTGATTTTTATTTACAGTCAAAAACTGATTTTTATTTAAAGTTAAAAACTAATTTTTTGTTTTAAAAGTTAAAACTGATTTTAGGAATTTAAAAAAAAAAAAACTTTGATTTGAAAAAGGTATTTAAAACTTTAAATGAAGAAAGGATTTAAACTTTAAAAAGTATAAACTGATTTATTTTTAAAAAGTATAAACTGATTTATTTTTAAAAAGTATAAACTGATTTATTTTTAAAAAGTATAAACTGATTTATTTTTAAAAGAGAAAAACTGATTTTATTTTGAACTTTAAAATAGGAAAAAGATTAATCTTTTAGTAGAAAAAGATTTGAAAGCAAAAGTAAAAATCATATTTTTATATGTTGAAAAATCATATTTTTATATGTTGAAAAATCATATTTTTATATGTTGAGAAATCATATTTTTATATGTTGAGAAATCATATTTTTATATGTTGAAAGCGAACGTGAAAACATGATTTTTGTCATATTAAAGAAGTGATTTTTATTATATAAACATCATGACAAAAATGAGATTTTTATTCATTTGAATAGCGATAGAAAAATAGAATTTTTATATATTGAACTTCGATAGAAAAATTCGATTTTTATATATTGAATAGCGAACTAAAAATTCGATTTTTATATATTGAATAGCGAACTAAAAATTCGATTTTTATATATTGAATAGCGAACTAAAAATTCGATTTTTATATATAGAATAGCGAAGTAAAAACTCGATTTTTACATATGTAGTGGCTACGGGCAACGAAGATGACGAAGATGCGATAGCGATGAAGATTTCTATCAATGAAGTGCCGTGGAGCTAGGATAGCTATATGTGAGAACTTCTCACCTTTCAATTTAAATTTTCTAGTTATATATATATATACTAGGATGCAGACGGTGCTTAGTAGCACCCGACACAATCGTCCACAGACCATGGACTTGTTTGTTTGGCTGTTTGGTTATTGATTGCGATATTGGTTTGAATGTGGTTTGTGGTGTGAAAAATCGAATCGATAAATTGGTTAGGATTAGACGTGCGCCGTTATAAGGCGAAGGGGTAAGGCTAGGTTAGAATCTTACTCCAAATTTTGTGGTTTGCATAACGAAATTGATTTGATTGATGTGTGAATGGCGTGGGCCTTCACTAGACCGGGGATAAGGCTAGGCCTCGTCCCGTTTCTAGTATCGTGCCGTTATGCCGCCGAAATTTTCTAAAATATGTTAGAAAAATAAAAATATCATTTTTATCGAATAAATGAATTGAATAGAAATTCATAAGTTGGAATAAAATGTTTTATCGTTAAAAATATAATTTTTAACGTGAATGTAAATAAATAAATATTCATTTACAAACCGGACAGTTTGTTTATGTACACCTATTTGAAGGACATTGATTGGGTCGATAAATTTTACACATCGCCCAATTGCACAAATAAAATATTTGTTTGATGGTTTGAAAACCCCACACGGGTGTTGGGATGAAATATGAATGTCACTCATCCTGATTGATTAAATATGTCGATCGATTGATTGACAGGCTGTTATAAGCGTTGAATATCTATATTTGATGCTTATACAGTGTAGTGCACTTTGGTTGATGGTTGATTATTTTTCAATGCTATGATATACATGTGTTGTATGAAAATCCATATAATTAACTTTATATGGTAATTGATTGGGCCTCATTCCAATTTGAAAAATAAAGAATATTATAAAATAAAAGTTCATGTGTTGACAGTACTCATTCATTGAGATTGGTCATGTGTTGAGCGAAATATTTTGATAATAACAACTATTTTGAAAATAGAAATTTATGAAGCCGTGTTGATTAGATTGACGCCATTTTGACGTGAACGATATTTATATCGATTTTATTCATTTTAAAATGAATATTGAAAAGTAATTTCGAAATCGAATATTTCGAAATGAATGAATTGAAAACGAATTCAAATTGAATTGAAAACGATTTCGAAATGAATTGAATTGAAAACGATTTCGAAATGAAATGAATTGAATTGGAAACGATTTCGAAATGAATTGAATTGAAAACGATTTCGAAATGAATTGAATTGAAAACGATTTTGAAATGAATTGAATTGAAAACGATTTCGAAATGAATTGAATTGAAAACGATTTCGAAATGAATTGAATTGAAAACGATTTCGAAATGAATTGAATTGAAAACGATTTCGAAATGAATTGAATTGAAATTTGAATTGAATAGAAATGAATTTTGAAACGAATTTATAAAGAAGAATTCAATTTTGATTTGAATTGAAAAGGAAGTTGAAATTGCTTTTGAAACGAATTTAAAACTATTTATATAATTCGTTTTAAATAGTAATCGACGAAGTATATATTATATTTATTATATATATTATATATATAATATAATGGCCTGAATAGAACGCGCCGCGCCGCGGCAGTTTGTGAATTTCGACCATTTATTTCAAACGGACATTACGGGAGATCCGACCGTCGGATTCTCCTAAAATCGGAACCGTTGGGTTCGTATCGAAAAGAGCTTTCTAACGAATATTAGAAATTTGAAATCTAACGGTTGGATTTGGAGATACGTCCAAATCAAATTCGAAAAAGGTCGCCGTAAGTGCAGTTCGATGGCCATTGTTGGAAATCGACTGTACGGGCCTTGATAAAATTATTAAAAATAGTAATAATTTGTGTAAAATCATAAGAAATGATTTGGGAAGAATTGGGATGAAAAACTCCATATTTGAAAAGATAAAAATAGATTTTTATCGAATTGAACTAGTTTTGAACTAGAATTATAATTCTATTTATTTTTAAATAAATAAACTGAATTAGAAAGGGTTTTAAAAATAACCAGAATATCCAATGATTGCATTGGAGTGGATTTGAATCGAAATTGTCTTCGGAATATTTCGATGTTGGAATTCGTGATTATACAGATGTTGTTATGGAAATTTGAAAGATATATATTTATATCGTTATTTCCAATACGACATTTGTTAATCGTAGAATTTGATATTGAATATAAGCCGGGATATTTTCTATTCAGAGCCTTGTATTTAATATCAAATGTGATTTGGGTTTGTCGTGAATGGTGTCTTCACTAACACTGTTCTTGAACCCAGTTGAGAAAAGATTAAATCTTTTTATTTAGATTCAATGAAGTGTACCAATTAAATAACATTTAATTGGAATTGAATCGATATTGATTTTTGGGTTTATCGTGGACAGTGTTTTAAATAACACTCGTTCTTTAACCCGACGATTAATGAATGTGATTTTGGGTTTATCGTGAACCGTGTTTTTAAATGACACTGATTCTTTAACCCAGTCAAAAGATTAAAACTAAGTGGAGTTTTAATGAATCTTTAATTAGATTGAAAAGATCGAGAATGGAGTATCACCAGTTTTGCTCCAGGCGATAGTTAAATCTTTAATTAGATTTGAACGTGAAATTTAGAAACTAACTGTCGGTTAGCCAAGCAGAATGGTTTTCTGGATATTGATCTGATGTTGGTTTCGGCCTTCGGGGTTAATATTTGGGGAATTATTCTCTTGATTAATTTACGGTTAGTGACTAATGAATTGGAATGAGGCGTATGTTGTGTTTGTGTAACACTTATTTAAAATATACGCGAGTTATTCGGAAAGACCGGGTTTATCCCATTTTGAATAACTGATACGACGATAAGTCGAAGATGAAGACGATGGTCGAAGACCGGAGGTCTTCACGTCGTTTGGGTGATAGCTGATGATCTTGATTGGGCTGTACACCCAAAAAGATGGAAACAGTTGGTGATCGTCCAGACGTACTTGGAGATCGATGGATATGCGGGGTACTAGGTGCCTCCGGTTTCGTTCAGACCCAGAACGGACTTGTAAATGGACTGTGTGTCTGACATCGGATTTCATTCTGTGTGACTGATATCGGTTGCATAGGATGGTTTTCCTGTGTGGCATGCTAAGATGCAAATGATCAAGGCTTCTGTTGAAAAGCAAAGTCTTGTGGTTGATGATCAAAGCACGGCCTTTGTGGCGTAGCTTTGTGTAACGTTTACCTCGCGTGTTTCACACCCGGTATGAACCAAAAACGGGAGACGGACCTCAGGGAGGGCCTACGTTTCCTCCTAGCTAAAAAGTGGCGTCAGTGGTTTTACACGCCCTGACGAGTTTGACTTATGTGGTTGTTGCTGTTGCGAGGCGCCTCGGTTAGATCGGACGATCCGGGTCCGATGGAGTCATTCGTTGGCTCGCTTACGCCCCAAAGGGCGGCGAAACGTAGTGCTCAGGCATTTTAATCCACTCCGTGTGGACCGGCCCTGACGATCCAAGGCTTGCCTGCGCGCTTGCCTGAGACTCGGGTTAGGCAGTCTCGAATCGGTTGAGGATCTTGACCCTAGCCTCGGTTCATAGACGGAAATCCAATTTCCCAATACGTGACTTTGCGGTTTTATTTGTAAACCTATATATGGCGACATAGTGGCATGGGACGCTCATGTCGTCTATGATTGATACTTATGATTTGAAGTTGTTTTATACACTATGCACTTATTATAGTATCAAATGATTTGTTTTAAACGTATCAAGCATTCTTTGGCTGTTATAAGGGAAAACCCTATCCCCCGGCTTGCGTTTGCATTGTGTGATAGGACCTGGGTCTTATAACAGCTTCATTTTTCTTTATTTAGCATTGCGCTGTTTGTTTTATGCACTGGTATTCTTGGGAGGAAACCCGTTCCGTGTTATACGGCGTGGTCCCTTGATTTACCTAGCTTTAAGAATAAAGATTAACTGTTTTAGTTCTCACACCAGTCACATGACTGACCTGGAGTTTATTGTTTTAACCTAAACTCTGGGTGCCCTTATTTTGACACAGGCAGCTAGTAGTTTTGGTTTTGCAGATTTATATTCACAGGATCCTGGTTTACAGCTGGAACGATATCCGGAAAGCTTTGTATCCGTATATCTCATTCTAGTTGTGTATTGTATTATTTTCCGCTGCTATGTATTTAAATGTAATTTAAATCTCTGATATTTCTGTGTAATATTCATTTATACTCTGTATATTCTTGTAATCTGATGCATTGTTGTTATATATAGTGAAACGTTCTTCTGTATGCGTTCTGCTGTGGCTTGTTCTCGAACTATCCGACGCTTTCCCTTACGGGGAGGTTGCGGGTCTTCACAGGAATTGCGTCAAGTCTACCCGGAGTTGGCCCACATGACGATTCATCCACCGGTTGCTCATGTTCTAGATGTAGGTCATCAAGTAGTCCAAACTGTAAATGAAGAACGCTTACAAGCGGCTATAGACCCTCGTCTTCCAACTGTTCCAGATGAAAGTCATCAAGAGGTACGACGAGTTTCAATTAACCAGTCTCCTAACGAGCAGGTAGTTAACTCCTATCTCGTTTGTTGCCACTGTAGTTATGTGGTAGAGGCGGTAGTCCGGGCGGACGGAGAGAATATTGGTCGCAGGATCCAGTTATGCTCGCTATGGCCTAACGGATGCAATTATTTCGAGTGGATAGACGAGCGTTTACCTCCAAGGTCAATTTCTTACACCAACGGGTTAGAGCAAGAGAATAGGCGACTTTGAACCTCTTTGAATGAGAGTAACAATGTAACACCCCACACCCGCTAAGGTCACTCACAAAGGGAATGCCTTAACTTCGGTGGAGTATTTTAAGTGAATATAGAACAGAAAAATTACAACAAGAAAGATATAAATAATACTTGAAATCTAAATCATCATTTCATTGCAGCAGAAGATAAACATGTTTGGTTACATATCAAAACCAACTAAAACAAGAGTCAAGTACTAAATATCCATCTTGATAAAACATAAGTACATAATCCCACTACATAACCAATAGCCATAATAGAAAAGATAAGCTGGGCTTTACATCACGGTCCAAGCTCCAAAAGATAGATAAAGCAATCTGATCAAAGCCCACTAGTGCTAGGCCCACTCTGAGAACCTGAGGGTTGGGAAAAAAGATAAAAACAACGGGGTCAGACATAAGTCTGAGTGAGCCCTATAACTTTAACAATACAATCATTAAAGTAATTAGGGTGTGACATAAACTTGGTACGGTGATGACTGGGGATAAATGACTACACTAAGCAGCCAACTAGACATAGGATGAACTAAGATAACGGTAAAGACGCATCTACCCACCCAAGGGTAATTACTAACTGCACCACACCAGTCATTCCTACTTAAAGGTTGATCCCACCCAAGGACTTAGAAAATTTAACTAGTAGTTTCGTGTACCCCTAGCTGACTACATAGGTGCCGTCTGCCCTATCTCCACTAGGTGTACCCACTACTCCCCAAGCGATCAGCTCCCTATCGTAGATACCCGTGCTGGCCCCATAGTGGGGTGTATCACTCCCCAATGTGGCAACCCAATACAACCAACGGTGCACGGCTTATACCTACACGATGCAACAACGTCTTACCTACCAGCCCGGGTCCACACACGCATATGAAACCCGTTGGACTTGCGTTGCCACCGCTAACCCGTTTTGGCCTCTTATAGTCAAGCCCAGTATGCGTGTCTCGTCCTCGACATGGGTCAAGCCCAATAAGATACATATGGGTTACTGGTTGAAATGGGCCCCCACAAGCTACCCACCTAAGCTTGTCCCTTTTTCTAGTGCATCCCACTTAACCCTTTAATCATGTTTAATTACATGTTTCCACTTGGTTAAGTATTCTAATCGTATTTTCGATTGCCACCCAAGGCAACCCACTAGATTTCCACATGCCACCCAAGGCACTTACTTGATTTTCCACATGCCACCTAAGGCACCGACTTAACCCCTCATGCCCCACTACATGCTTATCTGGTTAAGTGTTTCTTAATTGATTAAGAACGTAACCGTTGTAAAGACCTCTCACATTAGACTATCTTTTATGGCAGCTGGATTTGCCGGTCGGGTCCGGGCAGCCTTACGCCATAACCGAGTCTAACCTCGTGTCTTTACACTTGTCACGTATTTAGTTTATGCCTAAGAACTCTCACATTGGGCCAATCATTTGTAGCCGCTGGATTTGCCGGTCGGTTCCGGGCAGTCTTATGCTACAAAAGGGTCCAACCTCGTGTCTTAGTGGATTAATTACACCTAATTAATCCCCCCATTATTTGTATTAATTATCCCTAATTAATTACAAATTTAACGATATACATAATTGACTCAATTATGTCCATCCACTTTATGGTATGCATAATCATACCAACTTCACACCATTTCATTAACATGAGTATTAACCCCATCGTTCCCCACGTAATTCGCTAACATGACATACTTAAAAGGGAAGATTCATCACACATACAATGGGTTCAACTTGCATAACATTAGCATCAACATTGGTTTTAAAGGTGTTAACATGCATATAGCATCAAACCCAACTAGCATAAATAATCAACCCAAATTTGCTTGAATCACATATGTCATAAAGAGGGTAACTTGCATAAGCTACTTATGTCATACAAAGGGGTAAACTTGCATATGTATGTATGACATACTAAGGTGTAAACTTGCACATGTTACTTGCATATAATCAAACACCAAACTTGCATAACATGTCATATATGAACTTGCATATAATCAAACACCAAACTTGCATAACATGTCATATATGAACTTGCATATAATCAAACACCAAACTTGCATAACATGTCATATATGAACTTGCATATAATCAAACACCAAACTTGCATAACATGGTGTCATAATGGATCAATGTTTATCATAGCGATTTGCATAACTAGCATCATGAACACATAGCCTAAAACTTGCATAACTTGCATAACATCATGATCACATAGCATATGACTTGCATAACTTGCATAACATCATGATCACATAGCATATGACTTGCATAACTTGCATAACATCATGATCACATAGCATATAACTTGCATAACTTGCGTAACATCATGAACACATAGCATATGATAACATAACTTGCATTGATCCACATTCATAGCCATAACCTCATTATATCCTATCATAATCATTTCAACAATTGGTCATTAAGGCTATAGAAACTCACAACTTGTTGATTAGCACTTCAATAAAGAAGATTAAGTTGCTAGAATTGATTAGAAGTTGATTTGAGAAGCTATCTTCATCTTTAATTTGTTGGTGGCTCCTTCTAGTTGCATTTTGTCGGCATAACGACATTGTCTCCAATTTTAGTATGAATTAGGGTAGTCTTAGGGTGTATTTATAGATTTGTTAAGTGTTTTAGGCCATTAGATTAACCCTAAATCAGATTAGAGCCGTCAGATCTCGTCACTAGCCACCAACCATAGCCCAAATCCCAAATTAGTGCACCCAGGTCCATCTGACCGACAGGGGGGTCGACCCCTGGGTCGACACATAGGTCGACCCCTTGGGGGGGGGGTCGACACCCATGTCGACCCCTGTGTCGACACCCTCTGTCTGGCGGGAATTTTCCTGCCTCTTCTGAAAGGTGAAATTTAAATATTTTAAATCTGTTTTGAATTTTCTGAAAACTTCTTCGGGCCTTAACTGGGTCATACGGACTCCGATTTTCGAAAACTCGGACCCTATTTCGCGTATTTTTCCGAGACGAACGCAATGGCATAGCTCGTTTCCCCTGATTCAAATTTTAAAATTTAATTCTTCCCTATTTTATATTATAGCAAGTTTTTCAACATACGGGGTGTTACATTCTCCCCTACTTAAAGGATTTCGTCCCCGAAATCTCCCAGTCAAGAAGAATGTATCCTACCAACCAAGCAACCATCTACTCAAACCATCAAACACTGGCATCCATTGTCCTTAAAGTTTCTAATGCTGTATAAACATATGCAAAGAGTGTGTGTATATGTTCCCTGTCTAATGCAAAATCAGGCGGTCTACTGATTCAGTTGACCTCCTTAATGCAAACCATGATAGTGCCATGCATCCAACATGTATGCGAAAGAACCCTATCGACACATACTATTTCTATATGTGTGCACAACCATACACCAAAATGCATCATCCATATGATAACACAACCATTATACATCCATTAAAATAGCTACCTACACACAATTATATGCAATATGCAATATGAAGTGACTGAGCCGATCTAGTGTCTAAAGTGTGTGTATATGCATCCACGAGCAACCACTAGCAAACACTTGCATCCACACGCATCCATCAAACATAACATGTCTCAAACACATGTTTCAACCATAGGTTTACCCTATCTAAAGGTCAAAGATACTAATGAGAGGACATAATAAAGATAAGATAAGTACTAGACAAACGATAAAGGAGAAGTTAAAAGACATACCCTCAAAAAGGAATGGGTACAATGAACGCATCTTCGCTTCTGTCTCCCAAGTAGCATTGCTTTCATCCTCTCCCCATTGCACTTTGACTAGTCGAACCTCTCTGTTTCTCAACTTCCTAACCTCTGACCCAAGGATGCGGGTAGGAGCTCGTCGAATAGTCGCATCACGCTCTACCTCCACTTCTCTAAGCAAGCTCGGCTCTACCACCTCTGCGGTCTCATGTAGGCACTTCCTCAAATGTGACACATGGAATACGTCATGTACCCCACTAAGTCTCTCGGGTAAATCCACTCTATATGCCATCCGTCCAATCCTTTCCTTAATAGGAAACGGTCCTACAAATCTTGGTGCTAATTTCCCAACGGACCCAAAGCGGACAACATTCCGTAATGGAGATACTTTGACAAAGACCATGTCCCCAACATCAAACTCCAGCTCCGTCCTCCTCTTATCCGCGTAAGATTTCTATCTGTCTTGCACTGCTTTCATCCTTCTTCGAATCAAATCTATCTTTTCCGAAGTCTATCTAACCATATCAGGCCCAAGCAAGATCTTATCCGTAGATTCCTACCAACATGTAGGTGATCGACAAGGCCTTCCATAAAGAGCTTCGAAAGGAGCCATACAAATACTAGACTGAAAGCTGTTATTATACGCGAACTCCACCAATGGAAGATGCTCTTCCCATGTACCTCCAAAATCTAAGATACATAGTCTCAAAAGGTCTTCTAGAACACGATTCACCCTCTCGGTCTGGCCGTCCGTCTGAGGATGATATGCGGTGCTCAAACACAACTGAGTCCCTACCGCCTCTTGCAAACTTTTCCAAAACTCGCTAGTGAAGATAGGATCTCGATCACTCACTATGCTAGAAGGTACACCGTGCAATCGAACTATCTCTCGAAGGTAAACTGAAGCTAGCCATGGAGCAGTCCTCTTGCTCTTCACGGGTATGAAATGGGCACTCTTAGTAAGCCTGTCTACTACAACCCAAATTCCCGTATTACCCTTCCTCGATCTCGGTAACCCATCAATAAAATCCATCGAGACGCTATCCCACTTCCATTGCGGAACTTCCAATGGGTGAAGCAACCCACCAGGTTTCTTTTGCTCCTCTTTCACTTGTTGGCACACCAAGCATCTAGCGACATACTCGGACACATCTTTCTTCATACCAGCCCAAAAGAAAACTCGCTTCATGTCTTGGTACATCTTGTCCCCACCGGGATGAATGGTCATCTTTGAACGATGCGCATCATCAAGAATAGCCTTCCTCAAACCCTCGTCTTGCGGTACACAAAGTCTACCGTCTCTACGCAAGCACCCCCTATCGTCTAGGGTGTACCTACTCAAATGGCTGGATGACTCCCCCCTTATGAGCTTCTCTACTAACTCAACCAACTATGGGTCATCTCGCTGTGCCTCGCCAATCCGTCCCAAAAGAGTAGGTCTGACCTCTAAGGATGCTAGCAAACCGAGTATAAAGTCAACGGAAGGTTAGAAATCAAACATCGAGATAAATTCCAAGCTTCATCGTTCCACGAACAATGGACTCAAGGACAACCTTTTTTTTGCTCAAGGCGTCCGCCACCATGTTACCCTTGCCAGGGGTATACGCTATCTCGAAATCATAGGATGCTAAGAACTCCATCCACCTTTGCTGTCTCAAGTTCAAATCCTTCTGAGAAAACAAGTACTTCAATGATTTGTGGTCAGTGAACAATTCGAATCTCTCTCCAAGAAGATAATGGCGCCAAGATTTAAGCGCAAAAACAATAGCGGCCAACTCTAAATCATGGGTAGGGTAATTTTTCTCATGCTTTCTCAACTGCCTTCCCCCATAGGCTATTACCCTTCCCTATTGCATTAACACTGCGCCCAGTCCTGTCCCACAAGCATCGGTATAAACAACAAACGGCTTACTCCCATCTGGCAACACTAAGACTGGAGCTGTGGTTAAAGCTCTCTTTAACCGTTGGAACGCATCATCACAATCTACGTCCCATGCGAAGACTAGATTCTTCTTTGTCAAGCGAGTTAGTGGGGCTGATATCTTCGCGAAGTCCTTGATAAACTTCCTATAGTAGCCAGCCAACCCCAAGAAACTCCTCACCTCAGTAGCATTCTTCGGAACCTTCCAATCTTAAATGGATGCTACCTTCGCGGGATCCACAGCTAGCCCTTCCTTAGAGACCACGTGCCCTAAGAACCGCACTTCCTTCCTCCAAAAGTGACATTTAGAGAATTTAGCCTTAAGACTATGCGCTCGAAGAGTCTCTAACACTTCCCTAAGATGTAGGGCATGCTCTTCTTCACTCTTAGAAAAGACTAAGATGTCATCCACAAAGACCACCACGAACTTATTAAGGTACTCCCTGAACACCCTACTCATCAAATCAACAAAGTATGCTGGGGCGTTCGTCAAACCAAATGGCATCACAAGCCACTCATAGAAACCATCCGGAGTCCTAAAGGCAGTCTTGTCTATGCTATCCTCAGCCACTCTCAACTGATGAAACCCCGTGGCCAAGTCCAACTGCGAAAACACTGAGGCGCCAACCAATTGATCAAAGAGATCATCAATCCTCGGCAATGGGTGTCTATTCTTCTTTGTGAGCTTGTTGAGTTCTCTATAGTCTACACAAAGTCTGAGGGACCCATCCGCCTTTGTGGAAAAAACTACTGGAGCACCCCACTCCGATATACTTCGTCTTATGAACCCCTTCTCAAGCAACTCCCCTACTTGCTTATGGAGTTCCCTCCTCTCACGAGGAGCCATGTGGCGCACTGGTAAAGATACTGGTTTAGCATTGTCCACCAGATATATTCGAAAGTCTATCTCCCGCTTCGGAGGTAAGCCCTTCACCTCCTCAAACACATCCGAGTACTCCCGGACCACTCTAACAGATTGCAAACTCTCGACCGAAGCGTCAAGCGATTCAAGATAACTTAGCATAACAGAATCCATGGGATTACAAGAGATATCGAGAGTGTTACCCAAGCGGGTCATGAGCCTAACAACTCTCCTTTCACAATCAAGAACAGCACCATTACTGGATAACCAGTCCATGCCCAAAATCAACCCATAGCCCGTGAAGCCCAAAACAAAAGCATCACATCTAAACTCAACGCTAAGTATGGAAATCTTCAAACCCAAACATATCATGGACAAATAAGTGGAGCCCCCAATTGGGTTTGAAACAACCAAGGGATCATCTACTAGACTGGTGTCTAAGTGCAGTGACTCAACTAATGATGATGAGATAAACGAATGTGATGCGCTAGAGTCAAACAAAGTACGGACAGGATGATCAAGCAGAAAAACCAGACTTTCAACGGAAATAGTTCTACCTCTTTCCTGAATCGGTGGAACCGCGAGAGCCTGAACTTGCCCCCTTGCCTGACCTGGTGCCATAAGAGCTTGCACCTGTCCCCCTGAGGTAGATCCCGTCCTTTGCCCCTTCTTAGGGAAGTCCTTCACTAGATGCCCTGCTTCGCCACAGTGGAAGCAGCACGTCTTTTTCTTCTTTCGACAATCTTTGCTTAGGTGGCCTGGTGTCCCGCAATTGAAGCACTTCTTCTTTCCCTTGCCACCGTTGCCTTTCCCACCCTTGTTTTGCTGTTGCTGTTGAGGTCTCTTCTGATCTCCTTTCTTCTCGGGTGCCTTATTAGCATTGGGACCCTTCTCTTCCTCATGCATGAGTGCCATGTCTACTAGCTTCTCAAAGGTGGCCCCCATAGGGATGTGAGTCATAGCCAATCCATGCATCAGCTCATTCAAGCCTTTAACGAACCTCAAAGCCTTCTTCTTCGGTGTATTCACCATGTCTATGCCAAACCTTGCCAATTGATTAAACTTGTTGACATATTCCTTCACTGATAGGTTTTCTTGCTTTAGAGTCAAGAACCTTTCCATATACAAGTTTTCCTCCGCCCTTGAGAGAAACTTTGCCACAAACCTTTGCCTGAAATCCGCCCAAGAGTCAACAGGGCGCTCTCCATTAGTGACCTCCCACCAGAATGAGGCCTCTCCCTTCATTAACCAAGCAGCTAACTTGACTTTCTTTCCTTCTTCCATCTCAAAGATATCTATCAACTCTTCCACTTCCTTAAGCCAATCTCTAGCTTCCACAAAAGTTTCTGATCCTTGAAAAGGTTTCCCTCTCATAGCCTTAAATTCCTTGCAAGTCTTAGCAAAAGTATCCGTGCGAGGAGGAGGAGGGGGAGGAAGATCGGGTGCTACTGTTGGTGGAGGAACATTTGCTGGACCCGTAGTGGCGGCCCTAGCCTCCATCAATCTCCTATACCATACTGGTATCGCTACACCCTCCGGAAAGTTAAGATCTTCAGCCATGCTGAAACGAAAAAGGAAAGATTCAAAACGGAGAATTCGAACGATAAAGATATGGCTATTGGGGATTATGCTTTTCTTTCAAAAACTTTTCTCTTAAAAGACATGTTTTTGAAAATACTTCTTCCAAAAATGTTTTTAGAAAAATAGTTTTCTAAAAATTTTATCTGTTCCGGTAACCTTCAGCTCTGATACCACGTGTAACACCCCACACCCGCTAAGGTCACTCACAAAGGGAATGCCTTAACTTCGGTGGAGTATTTTAAGTGAATATAGAACAGAAAAATTACAACAAGACAGATATAAATAATACTTGAAATCTAAATCATCATTTCATTGCAGCAGAAGATAAACATGTTTGGTTACATATCAAAACCAACTAAAACAAGAGTCAAGTACTAAATATCCATCTTGATAAAACATAAGTACATAATCCCACTACATAACCAATAGCCATAATAGAAAAGATAAGTTGGGCTTTACATCACGGTCCAAGCTCCAAAAGATAGATAAAGCAATCTGATCAAAGCCCACTAGTGCTAGGCCCACTATGAGAACCTGAGGGTTGGGAAAAAAGATAAAAACAACGGGGTCAGACATAAGTCTGAGTGAGCCCTATAACTTTAACAATACAATCATTAAAGTAATTAGGGTATGATATAAACTTGGTACGGTGATGACTGGGGATAAATGACTACACTAAGCAGCCAACTAGACATAGGATGAACTAAGATAACGGTAAAGACGCATCTACCCACCCAAGGGTAATTACTAACTGCACCACACCAGTCATTCCTAATTAAAGGTTGATCCCACCCAAGGACTTAGAAAATTTAACTAGTAGTTTGGTGTACCACTAGCTGACTACATAGGTGCTGTCTGCCCTATCTCCACTAGGTGTACCCACTACTCACCAAGCGGTCGGCTCCCTATCGTAGATACCCGTGCTGGCCCCACAGTGGGGTGTATCACTCCCCAAAGTGGCAACCCGATACAACCAACGGTGCACGGCTTATACCTACACGATGCAACAACGTCTTACCTACCAGCCCGGGTCCACACACGCATATGAAACCCGTTGGACTTGCGTTGCCACCGCTAACCCGTTTTGGCCTCTTATAGTCAAGCCCAGTACGCGTGTCCCGTCCTCGACATGGGTCAAGCCCAATAAGATACATATGGGTTACTGGTTGAAATGGGCCCCCACAAGCTACCCACCTAAGCTTGTCCCTTTTTCTAGTGCATCCCACTTAACCCTTTAATCATGTTTAATTACATGTTTCCACTTGGTTAAGTATTCTAATCGTATTTTCTATTGCCACCCAAGGCAACCCACTAGATTTCCACATGCCACCCAAGGCACTTACTTGATTTTCCACATGCCACCCAAGGCACCCACTTAACCCCTCATGCCCCACTACATGCTTATCTGGTTAAGTGTTTCTTAATTGATTAAGAACGTAACCATTGTAAAGACCTCTCACATTAGACTATCTTTTATGGCAGATGGATTTGCCGGTCGGGTCCGGGCAGCCTTACGCCATAACCGAGTCTAACCTCGTGTCTTTACACTTGTCACGTATTTAGTTTATGCCTAAGACCTCTCACATTGGGCCAATCATTTGTAGCCGCTGGATTTGCCGGTCGGTTCCGGGCAGTCTTATGCTACAAAAGGGTCCAACCTCGTGTCTTAGTCGATTAATTACACCTAATTAATCCCCCCATAATTTGTATTAATTATCCCTAATTAATTACAAATTTAACGATGTACATAATTGACTCAATTATGTCCATACACTTTATGGTATGCATAATCATACCAACTTCACACCATTTCATTAACATGAGTATTAACCCCATCGTTCCCCACGTAATTCGCTAACATGACATACTTAAAAGGGAAGATTCATCACACATACAATGGGTTCAACTTGCATAACATTAGCATCAACATGGGTTTTAAAGGTGTTAACATGCATATAGCATCAAACCCAACTAGCATAAATAATCAACCCAAACTTGCATGAATCACATATGTCATAAAGAGGGTAATTTGCATAAGCTACTTATGTCATACAAAGGGGTAAACTTGCATATGTATGTATGACATACTAAGGTGTAAACTTGCACATGTTACTTGCATATAATCAAACACCAAACTTGCATAACATGTCATATATGAACTTGCATATAATCAAACACCAAACTTGCATAACATGTCATATATGAACTTGCATATAATCACACACCAAACTTGCATAACATGTCATATATGAACTTGCATATAATCAAACACCAAACTTGCATAACATGGTGTCATAATGGATCAATGTTTATCATAGCGATTTACATAACTAGCATCATGAACACATAGCCTAAAACTTGCATAACTTGCATAACATCATGATCACATAGCATATGACTTGCATAACTTGCATAACATCATGATCACATAGCATATGACTTGCATAACTTGCATAACATCATGATCACATAGCATATGACTTGCATAACTTGCATAGCATCATGAACACATAGCATATAACTTGCATAACTTGCATAACATCATGAACACATAGCATATGATAACATAACTTGCATTGATCCACATTCATAGCCATAACCTCATTATATCCTATCATAATCATTTCAACAATTGGTCATTAAGGCTATAGAAACTCACAACTTGTTGATTAGCACTTCAATGAAGAAGATTAAGTTGCTAGAGTTGATTAGAAGTTGATTTGAGAAGCTATCTTCCTCTTTAATTTGTTGGTGGCTCCTTCTAGTTGCATTTTGACGACATAACGATGTTGTCTCCAATTTTAGTATTAATTAGGGTAGTCTTAGGGTGTATTTATAGATTAGTTAAGTGTTTTAGGCCATTAGATTAACCCTAAATCAGATTAGAGCCGTCAGATCTCGTCACTAGCCACCAAGCATATCCCAAATCCCAAATCAGTGCACCCAGGTCCATCTGACAGACAGGGGGGGTCGACCCCTAGGTCGACACATGGGTTGACCCCTTGGGGGGGGGGGTCGACACCCATGTCGACTCCTGTGTCGACACCCTCTGTCTGGCGGGAATTTTCCCGCCTCTTCTGAAAGGTGAAATTTAAATATTTTAAATCCGTTTTGAATTTTCTGAAAACTTCTTCGGGCCTTAACTGGGTCATACGGACTCCGATTTTCGAAAACTCGGACCCTATTTCGCGTATTTTTACGAGACGAACGCAATGGCATAGCCCGTTTCCACCAATTCAGATTTTAAAATTTAATTCTGCCCTATTTTATATTATAGCAAGTTTTTCAACATACGGGGTGTTACAAACAATTAATGTGTTTGCGTACTGAATCCACTATCGTTAGTTGTTGTGTCTTTACAAGCTTTTGTATCTTTACGCTTACTGTTGAATGTATCAGTGTTGTACCCTTAAGTTTATTGTTTGATCTATTGGTGCTATTGATAAAAATAAACAATACGAGTATTAACAATAACAAGATAAGTTACAAGGTACAATAGAAAGAGACATGAAGATAACAATACAGTACAACCACTAAACACAAACGAGATGCTTTTTACACACATACAACTACAATACAACCATCACAGTCTAACAAATAAGATAACAACAAGATCGCACATACTACATAAAATTACTACTACACCACACTAAAGGATAACGTACGAATACATATAGCAATACTAACATATCACGTAAACTGAATCTAAGGTATATCACCAAATATCCACGAATCATCCACAAGAGGTGCTGCTTGTCCACTATAGCCATGGTCATCGTCATCTACTCGTCGTATAGGATGATATTGCTCGTCATCCGCAGCAGTTAGCTTGGTAATGCGAGCCGTCAACTCATCAACTGCGCGCTTATGCTCTCTATACATCGTATCTCGAAGACCAACATGCATAAGATATAGTTCCTCGTAGGGAAGAACAACAGGATCTGGAAACTGTGTGACAGTAGGCCGTGAAATATCAACATACGTATCCGGACCAGATGTCCCAGGAATGCCCACGGTCAAACCATAACTCGTCGGCATAGTCGAGTGAGGTAGCTGAGGAGGGTGTTGACGAGGAGACTGAGGAGACTGACAAGGATAGCAAGGCGGCTGATGACGAGAAAGCCTATACAAAGTAAGGGTACTCTAAGACATGTCGCGTAAAACACATGGATCATCAAAAGGAGTGTAGGCGGAAGGACAAACAAAATCAACTCCGGCGGCATGTACAAACGTTGCCGTATTAGTACGCTCATAAAAAGATCCCCATAAAGTAATGTAATCTCTACCGGTAATGATAAATGTAACACCCCGTGTATTCTATAACAGTGAAATTCACAAATTAAAGTATAATTAATTTCAAATAAAAGAATTAAGGGAAACGGGACACGCCATTGTGTTCGTCTCGGAAAAATACGCGAAATAGAGTCCGAGTTTTCGAAAAACGGAGTCCGTATGAAGAAGATATGGCCCTCGGAAGTTTCAGAATTCAGTTTAAAATTCAAACAGACGAAAGCAGCTCAGAAAAACAAGTTTAAAATTCAAAATCGGGCCCAATTGGCCAGGGCGGGAAAATTCCCGCATAAGGCACCCAGGTCGACTTGGCAGTCGACCTGGGCTAGAGGTCGACAGGGCTGTCGACACCCGTGTCGACTGCCAAGTCGACACGGTGTCGACAGGGTTGTCGACCTGGCCCCAGAGCCAGGTCGAACCCAGCCCACCCTGGCTGGCCTGGTCTGTGTTTGGTCAATTTTCTGAGCCTTGCCTTGTCACTAGGGCTAGGTGTCAGCTCCTGGTTGGTCTCTCCTTCAAACGAACGGCTATTATTGAATCAAGCTCCATTGACGGTCTAAAACAACTCACAAACATTATAAAAAGGACCTAAGACCTAGCCTAAATCACACTATCTCATTTTAGCCTCAGGCCGCTGCCATTAAACCTAGAGCTCTAAATTAAAAATACAAAGAATAAAATTATAGAAGATAGAGGACGATTCTTGAAGGCTACAACTAGAAGCTACAACAACTACGACGCCTTAGACAACGAATTTGGGACTATTTGATTTGGGATTTTTATTTGGGTTATTTGCTTCATATTGTAAGTTCTATGTTACTTTTTAGGCAAAAACGCTAAAACAATATGGACATGCCATGAATTGAAACCAGATTTAGGAACTATTGTTAATCCATTGTTTATATTGTTTATCTTTGAATTATAATTTGGGGATATTGCTATGGCAACGTTGCAAGTTAAACTTGTCGTGATTTTGATGTTGTTATGAATCACTTGGGCTTAATTGTTTGGCAAGTTGGACTAATACATGTCCATGGAATCACTATGTTTATTGAAATCTTTATGTTGATTAAACCATTCCTATGGTACTAATTAAACCAGGGCTATGACTATTGATGGAATTATGCCTGTGATGTTAATATACCCATCATGATTAATGAAAAATTGGGTATTGCTAGGTTATGATGAAAAGTTGGAATTATTATGTTTATAATGTTAGATATGTTAAAAACGCTAAATTGGAATCATTATGTCTATGAGAATTATTATGTTAAAAATACTAAATTGGAATCATTATGTCTATTATGTTAGAATCATTATGTTAAAAATGCTAAATTGGAACCATTATGTTTATAATGTTAGTTGAGAATCATTATGTTAAAAATACTAAATTTGGAATCATTATGTCTATAATGTTAGTTGAGAATCATTATGTTAAAAATGCTAAGTTGGAACCATTATGTTTATAATGTTAGATGAGAATCATTATGATAAATTGGAATCATTATGTCTATGAGAATTATTATGTTAAAAATGCTAAATTGGAATCCACTATGCCTATTAGGATTACTATGCCTTTAATGTTTCATGTTTATAATAAAATTATTGTTATGCCCGCAATGATTATCATGCCTATGATGTAAAGTTGAAATCATCATGTTAAATTAAGTTGGAATCATTACTATGCCAAGTTAACATCATACTAGTATTGCAACCATGTGATATGTTATAGCCTGTTTATTATGCAAGTGATGTTGGAATTGTCACATATGCCTATCACATGTTTGGTGTTATTCCCCTTTATCTCTTGAATTGTTTATGCTTGTGAACGAAGTGCGTTTATATACGTTGGGGATACGATTGGGTAGAATAGGCAAAACTTGAATTAATTATAAGCATAAACTGTGAAATTTGGCATAAGTAGAACGTGGAATATGGCACGAAAACTTGACTTGAACATGCCATAACTTGACTTTAAACATGCCTTAGTTGGGCACGAAGTTGACATATGAACATGATGTGGAAATAGCAAAATCTGATAAGAACATGGGCATGACTTTAGAAAACAAGAAGGTGGCCAACTCGAGGTTGGGTTGAGTTTGTAGTGTAAATCTGCCCGGAACCGCCCGGCAAATCCAGTTGCTACAAACAATAGGATCCAATGTGGGTAGTTGGTCACATCGCGCTTGAAACCCGATGTTGGGTTGAGTTCGTAGCATAAACCTGCCCGGAACCGCCCGACAAATCCAGTGGCTACGAACAACAGGATCCAATGTGAGTGGTTCGGTGCATTAACGAATCAATTAATGCCAATTAGGGTTAAGTCATGAACATGAAAAGACAACTTAACCAACTTGAACACGATTTGTAGGGCTAAGTCATGAACTTGAAAACGACAACACTTAGCCAACTTGACATGACACGTAGGCGGGTTAAGTCGCGAACTGAAATGACATACTTAACCATCTTGACATGACTAGACTAGAAAAGGATTAAGTCACGAATTACATGACTTAATCTGTTAGGCGGGTTAGGTCACGAATTACATGACCTAATCTATTAGGAGAAACCCTAGACACGACCCCTTTCAGCAGTAACCCTCTAGAAGTATCAAGGTACCCTGGGGCTAGGCCGGGTGGGGCACGATTACTGGGCTGATTGTAAGAGGTGAACGACGGCAGTAGGGTACGCCAGTGTAGGTTCGGCGGACTACGATCGTGCACGTATCCGGGGCAGACACTGGGTATCCGTAGATTTATCTGTGCATCTTGAGTCGTGTCAGGGGTTGACACCCTAGGGCTGATACACCCGAAGGTGGACCCAGCATAGGTGACTACATTCGTGATTAGCCGTATGACACGGACACTTGACGAGATAGAACTTGTAGGGAGCCGATCGACTAGATAATCGCTCCGTAGGACCCCGTACTTGGGTCAGACCCCGTTTCAGGGTCATTTCATGACATTGGGCCGTGGGATTTATTTCGTGATTAACTTGTGATATGGGCTTAGTATACTAGTACAGTCGATGCAACGAATCTCGAACATGTGATGCTTTACTTGACTTGTCTTGACTTATCCTGATCACCTTAGTCTATCTTGTTCACCTTGACACCATTCTTAAGTTTAGTTCCAGTTCATATATGACAGGTTGTTTTAACCGTTTCTACACTGAAAGTCACTAGAACTTACTCAGTCTTTATGACTGACCCTTTTCCTTTCGCCTCTTTTTCTTTCGTCCCCCCCCAGGTTCTCAGGGAGGCCGCAGCCTGATCAGTTTTCACATCCAGCTTGAAGAGAAAGAATGTATTGCTTGGATCTTTTCCATTTTGGACTATGGCTTTCGACAGCAATTAGGGGGCTTTTGCAGTTTATTTATGTTTTCTTCATGCTTCTTTAAATAATGTAATCAAGACAGTTATGATTTTGGGAAGTATTATGGCATGGTTTGTGTAACACGTATTTTGAAGAAATAAAAGTTGTTGTTTTCCGCTGTTCAATAATATGTGTTATTATCCGTCTTGTATATCTGTGACTTATACTTATAAACCTCCACCAAAATTAGGGCATTCCCTTTGAGAGTGACCCTAACGGAGGTGGGGTGTTTCACTTGGTATCAGAGCATAGGTTTACCAGATAAGATAAAAAGTTTTGAAAATTTATTTTCAAAAGGAAATTTAAAGAAGCATTTTTAAAAGATAAAATATTATTTTATTTTTAAAAGGGAAAGTCCCCCAAAGCCATAGGTACTATCTCTTATCCTTCGTTTTGAATCTATCCTTCTTGTTTCAGCATGTCCGAAGAACTTAACTTGCCAGAGGGTGTACCAATACCTGGTTGGTTTAGACGATTCTTAGAAGCAAGGGCCACCCAGCCAGGTCCTACCGTTCCTCCTCCCCCAGCTGCAGGAAATCATCCAGCTGCAGCAGCACCTCTTCCTCCACCTCCTCCGCGGGGAAACACTTTTGCTAAGATATGTAAAGATTTTAAGGCTATGGGAGGAAAGGACTTTCATGGAACGGAGTCCTTCGTGGCAGCTAGAAATTGGCTGAAAGAAACCGAGGACTTATTCGTCATCTTTGAGGTAGAAGATAGGCAGAAAGTACAACTGGCAGTGTGGCTACTAAAGGGCGAGGCTTCCTACTGGTGGGAAGTCACTAATGCAGAAAGACCAGTGGAAACATGGGAGGACTTTAGGGTAAGGTTTGAGGCTAAATTTCTCTCAGAAGCCGAAAGGAGTTTGCAGTTGGAGAAATTTTTATTTCTTAAGCAAGGAAATATGACAGTCAAAGAGTACGTTAATCAGTTCGACGAGCTGGCTAGGTTCGGACTAGACCTAGTCAACACCCCGCACAAAAAGGCTCTCCGCTTTGTCAAAGGGTTGAATGAGCCATTACACAGTTTGGCCATGACCCATATTGTAATGACCCGCATTGGCAGGGGTATTATGATTAATTTATTTAATTATATAAATGGAGGGTTAGTGAATTTAATGGTCGTTGAATTTAATAATGGTGAATATTTAATTAAAATAATTAATTAAATAATATATTTAATTCTGAATTGGTCGAAATGACGATATGGTGTGAACCGGATCATCTGTGATATTTAATTCAGCTTGGAATTGAATTTGAATAACGAATATATTCAATCATCGACAGCTGAACGTATAGTTTATAATATAATTATAAACGAGCTTGAAATGGCGTTGCAGTTCGTAATTTGGCGATTCGAACTTCAACTGAATGTACAGGATTCAATTTAAGCCGGATTTCTGTGAAACAAGAAACGTGTGGAGCTGGTGGAGTATATCTTTCTAGTGGAAGAGGAAAATCGGGATTTCATTGTGTAGATTTTGAGATATGTCCAGATCAAATTTTAAAATAGTCGCTATAGAATCGTTATCGACCGTAACGGTTTATTCGATATAACTAAAGATCGGGTTTGAATTTAAACAAGGTTCTTTTGGGAAGTAGTGATAATTTAATTTTTAGAATTTTACTGTAATTTTTAATTAATTAAATAAGCAACTTTTTATTTGGGGTATTTTGCACCCTGTAATCAATATTTTGGGGTTTCACAATATGAGTTAACCTACCGGTATTATTATATTTTTGGGATCGTGGTACCTCGCTGGACACGAATGTGTTCTCATTTCTGTCCTCAGTGGCTCGGATACGAATGGAATTTGTATGCAACTAGGTACGCTTAAAATAATTTGGGCTCTCGTCATTTGTCTTCGTTAATGCAAATCAAGGCCACAAGTTTAAATGGCTTAAAAACAAACCACGCAACTCCTATTTAAGTGCTGCCTAAAATACTTGGCTACTAAGCCTTTACAATGTTATATATCCCTTCCATTACGTGGCTTCAGCTACTACCCTATATACTATTACTTAACCTAACCATTCAGTTAGTTCCACCTTATAAATACACACAAGGTATTCGATCTTTTCTCGGCGGTATAAGTTTTCAATGGCCGAACAAAAGCAACAACAAATATAGAAATAAAATCAAACCAATCCCTCCCAAAATATTAGCAAATATTTGTTCGTTCTTCTACTGATGTTCTGCGTGAACTAGGGCCGCTACGGGTTTTCATTTTAGTGACCGTGGGAGTGAAGGGGTCCGAGTACAGTAGGGTGATGGAAGGAGTATTATGGCTTGCGTTTTACATGGTTGGTGCATTTCAGAGAAGTTGAAAAGAATGGATACATCACGCATGAAAGGGGATTAATGGAGCTGACATTTTCATTTGAAGGGATGGTTGTTCCGGGTTCGTGAAGCTGTTTGGATGTCGCGGCCTCTGTTGGCTGGTGCGAGAAAGCGCGAACTGGTGGATGAGATAACAGGAAGTGTGGAGCTTTGCATTTGGGTTGCTTGAGTTCACAAAGAAGAGGAAGAAGTATTCACGGGTCTGAGAAGGGTATAGGGATCGAAACAAATTGGAAAGTGGGGAGAGATGTAAGCAAATATATGCTGTTGTAATGAAATGTATTCCACACTTCATTATTTAACAGAAACGTGGGTTCATGGAGCATGGATGCGCATGTCTCAATGGAGGAATTTTCTGTTTAAAAAGGTTACGTTGGGGGTGTAATGTTATGTGATGGGAGGATGGCCGTGAAAATTTGAATACAGGAGCAGCATATTTTTCTTTACTTTCTGGAAGAAGAAGTACAGGTTGGAGCGGATGGGTTTGAACTGGGTGATAGGCTGACTTTATTCTAGATGAGGCCCAATTTATATATTATGTAAGTATGGTTTATTATATTTAAATATAATATATAAACTTATGAAGTTAATATCTCGACCATACAACGTCAGAATTACGAACGATCAGGTCCGTTGGGATCATATGGATGGACACTACATAGTGGAACTGACTGGAAGTCCATCGGAGCTCGTTACAATTTATAGCAAAATAAATTGTCCGATCTGAATCAACAACGGTTATCGATATTTAACGATAAACCGCCAATGTGAGTAAATCTCACCAACTCTAAACAGTTTATAATTTCATGTTGTATTTTTAGAACTGTTAGATATTGGTTGATTGACTGTATGTTGATTGTTTGATTGAACTGCTAGTCAGTTAGTTGAATTTTCTATATTGATTCTGTTTAACAGAATATATCATATAGAACTAAAAGTGATGTTATCTATATTGTTTAACATCTGTGATGCAGGGAAACAGGTTGGAGGAATCCAACTGGATTCCTCAACATTTATTTTACTGTTTTCATATATTGTGATATATGATGTGTTATATAATCTGTTATGGATTATGTGGGTTGGAATGATGTTGATCATTGGTATTCGATATTGTAAATATCATAAAAGACCCTGGGATGTAAAAAGAATTTATTTCAATGTATATGGAAATAAAGGAATTTTATAAAATCACAGGATTTTATAAAAGGAATTATTTATAAAACGAACACGGTTTTATAAAAGGGATATTTATTTAGAAAATAAATAGAAATAGAAAAGGAATATTTATTTAGAAAATAAATAGAAGTTATAAATAGGAAATATTTGTAACGGTAAATAGAAGTTATAAATAGGAAATATTTGTAATGGTAAATAGAAGTTATAAATAGGAAATATTTGTAACGGTAAATAGAAGTTATAAATAGGAAATATTTGTAACGGTAAATAGAAGTTATAAATAGGAAATATTTGTAACGGTAAATAGAAATTATAAATAGGAAATATTTGTAACGGTAAATAGAAGTTATAAAAAGGAAATAGTTGTAACGGAAAACGTAGTATCAAAAGGAGCTAATCGATGTTAGTAAATCGATTAGAGATAAAGCAAAAGAAGTTAATCGATTAGTGTCAAAGTAAAAGGGAGTTAATCGATGTTAGTTAATCAATTAGTGTTAAAGCAAAAGAAGTTAATCGATGTTAGTTAATCGATTTGTGTTAAAGTAAAAGAAGTTAATCGATGTTAGTTAATCGATTAGTGTCAAAGTAAAAGGGAGTTAATCGATGTTAGTTAATCGATTAGAGTTAAAGCAAAGGAGCTAATCGATGTTAGTTTAATCGATTAGAGTTTAAAGCAAATGAGTTAATCGAATATAGTTATTCGAATAGAAGCGAATGAGTTAATCGAATATAGTTATTCGAATAGAAGCAAAAGAGTTAATCGAATATAGTTATTCGAATAGAAGCGAATGAGTTAATCGAATATAGTTATTCGAAAGGAGTTAAGTGAAATGGGTAAATCAATAGCATTAGTCAAATAGAGTTAATCCAATAGTGTTAGTCCAATAGAGTAAATTGATAGGGGTTAGTCCAATAGAGTTAATTGATAAGAGTCAATCGAATATAGTTATTCGAAGGAGGGTTAAGTAAGGAAGTTTGTTAAGGAATATAAAGTGAACTTTGCCTGTTTCAAAGTTAGAAATGTTGTTCAGTTAAGGTCTGAGAGGTAGTTCTACCCCAACTCGATTGGCTGCATTTTAACTAAGGGATAGTTAAGGTTCGGCAGTAAAGGAAATGGTTTGAGTTGGCATAGCGATGGTTTGTTTAAACATCTGTCTAAGTCCAATGAAGAAACTTTGGAAATGTTTTCCAAATAAGAAACCAGAAATGTTTTCTAATAAAGAAAACAAGAAATGGAAATGTTTTCCATTGTTAATAACGTATATTTTCCCAATTTAGAAAATAAGGAATATTGAACGTAGGGAAACATGAGAGAAGTAAATTAATGAACTAAAGAGATGAATGTTGAATGATGTTTTGATCGATATAATTTCCATTTGGAAATGATATCGTTGTTTGCACACCTGTTTTTATTCGATAGTTAAATCACAGACTATCGAAGTTTTGACCATTTTAACGTTGTTAATATGGAGAGACCGGTTGGATTATTATCCAAAGAACCACTCTGTATTGGCATAAGCGTTGCGAATCATATATGCCAAAAGAAATTGAAGACGGAGTTATGCAAGGGCTATCCTGTTTACAGAATAGTGCCTTCGGTTCATCCTGTTCCTGGGTGACTTGTATGGATGAATGTCTGACAGAGTATTTCCAGACGATCACGTATATTGATTTCTCCAACCGTACCAAGAGTGGAAGCGAGGAAGGAAACTTCTTTTAGCTAACACATAATGTATTGTTGTAGACGTAAATCGGTGATTTGATGGATTTGACGATGTGACATTCAAAGTGAATCTGATGTGATGATAAGCGTAGCTTCTAGCCTCATCATCCGGTAAATGACAGAAATCGGGCAGGCAGCATGGCTAAGTCGGTCGCACCGAAGTAGGGTGTATAATCACCTGATCTAGAGTTTCATTTACTTCTAAAAATCTATTGTTGATGCTGTCCCATTCGGGAAACGGTTGCTGATCCCAACTGTTGGTGATATACATTCGATACACTCAAGCGAAATGAGTGGTCGGTCATGTGTGGCCGGGTTGCAAGATGTTCTTGTTGAACCCAGTGTATTCCTCTCTAGAGGTACACGAGCGAAAGGTGGATCCATACCTTGTCATAGTTGGAAATCCATTACCCAATACGTGCTTGCGGTTTTGATTGTATACTACATATGTAGAACGTGAGATGAAAGCGTTTCTGCTAGATGATTATATATATACTGTGGTTGATAGACATTATTATAATATCAAAAGGTTTTTGATATAAAGATATTTTGGATTCTCATAAGGGAAAAACCCGTTCCGTTATGCGGCGTGGTCTTATGAGATATCATTTACCTGTATGACTGTTTTTAAACTGTTTTACTCACACCAGTCCTATGACTGACCCGGAGTTTACTTTGTTGTTTTCCCTAAACTCTTGGGTGCCTAAATTTGTACGGGTAGTCAAGTAGTCGGGATTTACAGATATACTGGAAGAGCTTGGAGCAGGAGGCTTCAGGATCATATAGCTATAGTTTATTTCCGCTGTGTTGTAAGTGCTGTACTTTGATAATGATATGTATATTCAAGTACCAAGTTTGTATTTCAAAGTTATGTTATGAAATATATTTATTCGTTCCGCTGTGAGATTCGTGTTACTCTGATGTTGTGTTCTTCTTCTTCTTCTATTCTAATTTTCTATCTTATCTTTTCTCACCCTCTAATTTCTTTCACTAATTACCAGGATTTTTCAATGTTTTGGTTATCGACATCGCGTTTATGTCGATAACCAAAGTCGCCGAAAATCTGGGTCGTTACAGTTGGTATCAGAGCTTAAGTTTAGAATTACTTGGCTCTGTGGCGTGACTCGGTAGAGATAGGGTTAGTAATACCCTAGACTGAGATTGAGTGTATATATACGAGTGAACGTATTTGTTATTGGTATAAAAATTTGTTTTTTATTGTGGAGATTCATTGGTTGAGTTGTTTATGAGTTCTAGTCGATCAGTTTGATCCACTGTATCGGTAGGGATTTGTAAACACTCGAATACGATGAACCGTCATGGTATGTTTTGAAAAGAGGGTAAACGAAATAGTTTACCCAACGTATATTTTGATATATATTGGATATATTGGTTGTTATTATAATCGAGTAAGATTATAAGTTAAATGGTTATGTAAATAACCAATCAGAGTTCATATAAGTGAAATACGTGAAATCAGATGAGTTAAATCTGAAATGTAAACCAGAAATTTGAAGTTAAAACTCTGGAGAATTGGATAAGTGTTTGTAAATGGATTTGAATAAAAAAAATAAGGAAAATTTAAGATCCTGGGAGATTTTAAATTGTTTTACAAGCAGTGTGAATTATATTTCAAAGTGGAAATGTTTAGAAATGGTTTTATAGTATTGAACTCACTTCGATCACTGGAAAATAGATTTTGATGATGACAGCTGCATCATCAGTATTCATTTTCGAGTTGTAAGTGACGAATTACTACCAGAGATAATGTTTTGAATTTGTTTTGGGAAAGACAAGTTGTGTTGAATTTCAAATGGGATTTAAAATATAGAATTGAAATCTTCAAATAGATTTGAAATATTAACTTGTTTTAAAAGAAATAAAACGAGAAGTTCCATTATAAACGAAGTGTATAAATAGTTCTTTTATAAACGAAGTTTATAAATGAAGTGAAGAGAATTATCATTGGATAATTCAGAAATAAAAATACAAGTGTGAAGTTGAAAGGAAAATCTATTTTCCAAAGGTAGAAATATCGATTTCAAAGGGAATTGAAACCGAGACTTATTTAAAGGAATTTGAATAAAGGAAGTTCAAACATAGGATTTGAATATAGAAAATTCAAAGGGGATTTGAATAAAGAGAATTCGAATAGAAATTGAATATAGAAATTCAAAGGGAGTTTGAGTGTATGAAATTCAATGGAAGTGATATAGAATTTGAATATAGAAATTCAAATGGCGTTTGGATATAGAAAATATAAGAGATTTCAAATATAGGATTTGAATATCGAAAGTGAAAATGAAATTTGAATGTAGAGGATTCAAATAGAATTGAATTTGAAATTTGAATATAGAAGATTCAAAGGGAATTAAAATGAAATAAAGAGAATTCAAATAGATTTGAATAATGAAATTCAAATATGGGATTTGAAATGAAATTCAAATATAGAATTTGAATAAGAGAATCGAAATGGAATTTTAATATAGGAAATTCAAAAAAAAATTTGAAAAGGAATTCAATTAGTTGATAAACAAGTTAAAATATATTTGAACATGTTATACTCAAATATGAAGGTGAAATGGGCAAACCAGTAATTTGAAAATCACTTAACGAACTAAGTTAAAACGATTGGATTAAGTTGGAATGAATTAGAAATGTATGGATATACATGAGATAGGTATGGATAAGGTATGAAGGTATATAAATAGTATGCCCGACAACAGGTATGTATTTAATTCATATATGAGATTTTATGCGCCGTATCGGCTAGTCGCTTGGCTTTTTCTTTTTCTTTTTGATTGGTGAGGGCCATGGGAGGCTATTTAAAATATCCCGATACTCCTAGTACAAAGGAGGTTATGGCGAATTTTTCCGGGAATTTAAGGAGATAGAATATTTTTAAGATAATTTGATAATTAGAAATCAACGTATCGATATATATAGAAGTCGATAAGGAAACGAACTTAGAAATAGAATAGTAGAATCAAAAAGAAAGTCTAGAATAAAATCTAGTAAGAATAGAAAGAGGGAGCGTATACGTGTTTAAAAGTGAATCAGCAGTTGTATGGTATTGATTATTCGAGTAAGTAGTCATATCTGTTTTGAAGTTATAAATGTTATTCAGTCAAGGTCTGAGAGGTAGTTATACCCCAACTTGATTGATTTCATTATTAACAAATAAATAGTAAGATTTCAGGCTCGAAGATCAATGTTGAATAAGAGTTAGTTGAATATAGTATTTGGGTTGTCGTAACGATGTTTTACACAACATCTGTTTTAACCCGAATAAGTGTAAGCTTGGAGATATAATAAAGAATATTTCCTAAGTATAGAAATAGATGAGATTGGAAAAGAGATAAGTAATTAGAGTATTTTCCAATTATAAATAGCATATATTTTCTAAGGTTTAGAAAATAAAGGAAGGCGATATTCAGAAATGTTTCCCAAATAACATAAAAGGCCAATAAGGTAATTGAAAATATTTGGTCAACAAATATTGATAAAGAAATAGAGAAGTGATTTAACTAATGGAATATTGATTATGGCTCAGTTGAATTTCAAAAAGGGAAAAATTTGATTTTTTTTTGAAAGAGTAAACTGTTTAAAAATTCCCAGGGAAAGACTGTTTAAATTAAAAACAAATTTAACAGAAATTTGTGAAAGCAGATTTGAATTAAAGTAAATTCAGTTAAGTGGTAACTAAAGTTGAATTGAAATCGAATAAGATGGGATTTGTGAAATTAGAATCCGAAATGGTATTGGATTGAGGAGTTAAGGAATTGAAAATCAAGAATTTAATTCGAGTTGAAATGGGATTTGGCTTGGATATAAGCGAATGGTTGTGTTGGAGATAAAAACTGATTTGGAGTTTGATGGGCATGACATTGGTATATGCTGAATTGATAACAGGTGAAAAGGGTATAATGATATGCCGACAAAAAGGTACAAGTTTATATTTCACATGGATATAAGATTTATGAGCCGAATAGGCAAGCCGCTTGGCTGTTTGATTTTCTTTTGAGATGGAGATGGCCCAGAGAGGCGAGTTGGAGTTTGACCGATTGACCAGTACATAGGAGGTGCTGGCGAAATTTTTCGAAAAGTTAAGGTGTTAGAAAATTTTCAGGATTTTTGAAAATTTTCGTTGATAAGAATTAATTAATAATTTAATTGAAATTGAATTGGTTCACTTGAAACTGAAGTTAGGAAGTGAACATATATGTTCTAACCAGTCGATAGGGTCGTCCTCTACCTTTTAGCAATTTCGAGGACGAAATTATTTTAAGTGGGGAAGATTGTAATGACCCGCATTGGCAGGGGTATTATGATTAATTTATTTAATTATATAAATGGAGGGTTAGTGAATTTAATGGTCGTTGAATTTAATAATGGTGAATATTTAATTAAAATAATTAATTAAATAATATATTTAATTCTAAATTGGTCGAAATGACGATATGGTGTGAACCGGATCATCTGTGATATTTAATTCAGCTTGGAATTGAATTTGAATAACGAATATATTCAATCATCGACAGCTGAACGTATAGTTTATAATATAATTATAAACGAGCTTGAAATGGCGTTGCAGTTCGTAATTTGGCGATTCGAATTTCAACTGAATGTACAGGATTCAATTTAAGCCGGATTTCTGTGAAACAAGAAACGTGTGGAGCTGGTGGAGTATATCTTTCTAGTGGAAGAGGAAAATCGGGATTTCATTGTGTAGATTTTGAGATATGTCCAGATCAAATTTTAAAATAGTCGCTATAGAATCGTTATCGACCGTAACGGTTTATTCGATATAACTAAAGATCGGGTTTGAATTTAAACAAGGTTCTTTTGGGAAGTAGTGATAATTTAATTTTTAGAATTTTACTGTAATTTTTAATTAATTAAATAAGCAACTTTTTATTTGGGGTATTTTGCACCCTGTAATCAATATTTTGGGGTTTCACAATATGAGTTAACCTACCGGTATTATTATATTTTTGGGATCGTGGTACCTCGCTGGACACGAATGTGTTCTCATTTTTGTCCTCAGTGGCTCGGATACGAATGGAATTTGTATGCAACTAGGTACGCTTAAAATAATTTGGGCTCTCGTCATTTGTCTTCGTTAATGCAAATCAAGGCCACAAGTTTAAATGGCTTAAAAACAAACCACGCAACTCCTATTTAAGTGCTGCCTAAAATACTTGGCTACTAAGCCTTTACAATGTTATATATCCCTTCCATTACGTGGCTTCAGCTACTACCCTATATACTATTACTTAACCTAACCATTCAGTTAGTTCCACCTTATAAATACACACAAGGTATTCGATCTTTTCTCGGCGGTATAAGTTTTCAATGGCCGAACAAAAGCAACAACAAATATAGAAATAAAATCAAACCAATCCCTCCCAAAATATTAGCAAATATTTGTTCGTTCTTCTACTGATGTTCTGCGTGAACTAGGGCCGCTACGGGTTTTCATTTTAGTGACCGTGGGAGTGAAGGGGTCCGAGTACAGTAGGGTGATGGAAGGAGTATTATGGCTTGCGTTTTACATGGTTGGTGCATTTCAGAGAAGTTGAAAAGAATGGATACATCACGCATGAAAGGGGATTAATGGAGCTGACATTTTCATTTGAAGGGATGGTTGTTCCGGGTTCGTGAAGCTGTTTGGATGTCGCGGCCTCTGTTGGCTGGTGCGAGAAAGCGCGAACTGGTGGATGAGATAACAGGAAGTGTGGAGCTTTGCATTTGGGTTGCTTGAGTTCACAAAGAAGAGGAAGAAGTATTCACGGGTCTGAGAAGGGTATAGGGATCGAAACAAATTGGAAAGTGGGGAGAGATGTAAGCAAATATATGCTGTTGTAATGAAATGTATTCCACACTTCATTATTTAACAGAAACGTGGGTTCATGGAGCATGGATGCGCATGTCTCAATGGAGGAATTTTCTGTTTAAAAAGGTTACGTTGGGGGTGTAATGTTATGTGATGGGAGGATGGCCGTGAAAATTTGAATACAGGAGCAGCATATTTTTCTTTACTTTCTGGAAGAAGAAGTACAGGTTGGAGCGGATGGGTTTGAACTGGGTGATAGGATGACTTTATTCTAGATGAGGCCCAATTTATATATTATGTAAGTATGGTTTATTATATTTAAATATAATATATAAACTTATGAAGTTAATATCTCGACCATACAACGTCAGAATTACGAACGATCAGGTCCGTTGGGATCATATGGATGGACACTACATAGTGGAACTGACTGGAAGTCCATCGGAGCTCGTTACAATTTATAGCAAAATAAATTGTCCGATCTGAATCAACAACGGTTATCGATATTTAACGATAAACCGCCAGTGTGAGTAAATCTCACCAACTCTGAACAGTTTATAATTTCATGTTGTATTTTTAGAACTGTTAGATATTGGTTGATTGACTGTATGTTGATTGTTTGATTGAACTGCTAGTCAGTTAGTTGAATTTTCTATATTGATTCTGTTTAACAGAATATATCATATAGAACTAAAAGTGATGTTATCTATATTGTTTAACATCTGTGATGCAGGGAAACAGGTTGGAGGAATCCAACTGGATTCCTCAACATTTATTTTACTGTTTTCATATATTGTGATATATGATGTGTTATATAATCTGTTATGGATTATGTGGGTTGGAATGATGTTGATCATTGGTACTCGATATTGTAAATATCATAAAAGACCCTGGGATGTAAAAAGAATTTATTTCAATGTATATGGAAATAAAGGAATTTTATAAAATCACAGGATTTTATAAAAGGAATTATTTATAAAACGAACACGGTTTTATAAAAGGGATATTTATTTAGAAAATAAATAGAAATAGAAAAGGAATATTTATTTAGAAAATAAATAGAAGTTATAAATAGGAAATATTTGTAACGGTAAATAGAAGTTATAAATAGGAAATATTTGTAACGGTAAATAGAAGTTATAAATAGGAAATATTTGTAACGGTAAATAGAAGTTATAAATAGGAAATATTTGTAACGGTAAATAGAAGTTATAAATAGAAAATATTTGTAACGGTAAATAGAAATTATAAATAGGAAATATTTGTAACGGTAAATAGAAGTTATAAAAAGGAAATAGTTGTAACGGAAAACGTAGTATCAAAAGGAGCTAATCGATGTTAGTAAATCGATTAGAGATAAAGCAAAAGAAGTTAATCGATTAGTGTCAAAGTAAAAGGGAGTTAATCGATGTTAGTTAATCAATTAGTGTTAAAGCAAAAGAAGTTAATCGATGTTAGTTAATCGATTTGTGTTAAAGTAAAAGAAGTTAATCGATGTTAGTTAATCGATTAGTGTCAAAGTAAAAGGGAGTTAATCGATGTTAGTTAATCGATTAGAGTTAAAGCAAAGGAGCTAATCGATGTTAGTTTAATCGATTAGAGTTTAAAGCAAATGAGTTAATCGAATATAGTTATTCGAATAGAAGCGAATGAGTTAATCGAATATAGTTATTCGAATAGAAGCAAAAGAGTTAATCGAATATAGTTATTCGAATAGAAGCGAATGAGTTAATCGAATATAGTTATTCGAAAGGAGTTAAGTGAAATGGGTAAATCAATAGCATTAGTCAAATAGAGTTAATCCAATAGTGTTAGTCCAATAGAGTAAATTGATAGGGGTTAGTCCAATAGAGTTAATTGATAAGAGTCAATCGAATATAGTTATTCGAAGGAGGGTTAAGTAAGGAAGTTTGTTAAGGAATATAAAGTGAACTTTGCCTGTTTCAAAGTTAGAAATGTTGTTCAGTTAAGGTCTGAGAGGTAGTTCTACCCCAACTTGATTGGCTGCATTTTAACTAAGGGATAGTTAAGGTTCGGCAGTAAAGGAAATGGTTTGAGTTGGCATAGCGATGGTTTGTTTAAACATCTGTCTAAGTCCAATGAAGAAACTTTGGAAATGTTTTCCAAATAAGAAACCAGAAATGTTTTCTAATAAAGAAAACAAGAAATGGAAATGTTTTCCATTGTTAATAACGTATATTTTCCCAATTTAGAAAATAAGGAATATTGAACGTAGGGAAACATGAGAGAAGTAAATTAATGAACTAAAGAGATGAATGTTGAATGATGTTTTGATCGATATAATTTCCATTTGGAAATGATATCGTTGTTTGCACACCTGTTTTTATTCGATAGTTAAATCACAGACTATCGAAGTTTTGACCATTTTAACGTTGTTAATATGGAGAGACCGGTTGGATTATTATCCAAAGAACCACTCTGTATTGGCATAAGCGTTGCGAATCATATATGCCAAAAGAAATTGAAGACGGAGTTATGCAAGGGCTATCCTGTTTACAGAATAGTGCCTTCGGTTCATCCTGTTCCTGGGTGACTTGTATGGATGAATGTCTGACAGAGTATTTCCAGACGATCACGTATATTGATTTCTCCAACCGTACCAAGAGTGGAAGCGAGGAAGGAAACTTCTTTTAGCTAACACATAATGTATTGTTGTAGACGTAAATCGGTGATTTGATGGATTTGACGATGTGACATTCAAAGTGAATCTGATGTGATGATAAGCGTAGCTTCTAGCCTCATCATCCGGTAAATGACAGAAATCGGGCAGGCAGCATGGCTAAGTCGGTCGCACCGAAGTAGGGTGTATAATCACCTGATCTAGAGTTTCATTTACTTCTAAAAATCTATTGTTGATGCTGTCCCATTCGGGAAACGGTTGCTGATCCCAATTGTTGGTGATATACATTCGATACACTCAAGCGAAATGAGTGGTCGGTCATGTGTGGCCGGGTTGCAAGATGTTCTTGTTGAACCCAGTGTATTCCTCTCTAGAGGTACACGAGCGAAAGGTGGATCCATACCTTGTCATAGTTGGAAATCCATTACCCAATACGTGCTTGCGGTTTTGATTGTATACTACATATGTAGAACGTGAGATGAAAGCGTTTCTGCTAGATGATTATATATATACTGTGGTTGATAGACATTATTATAATATCAAAAGGTTTTTGATATAAAGATATTTTGGATTCTCATAAGGGAAAAACCCGTTCCGTTATGCGGCGTGGTCTTATGAGATATCATTTACCTGTATGACTGTTTTTAAACTGTTTTACTCACACCAGTCCTATGACTGACCCGGAGTTTACTTTGTTGTTTTCCCTAAACTCTTGGGTGCCTAAATTTGTACGGGCAGTCAAGTAGTCGGGATTTACAGATATACTGGAAGAGCTTGGAGCAGGAGGCTTCAGGATCATATAGCTATAGTTTATTTCCGCTGTGTTGTAAGTGCTGTACTTTGATAATGATATGTATATTCAAGTACCAAGTTTGTATTTCAAAGTTATGTTATGAAATATATTTATTCGTTCCGCTGTGAGATTCGTGTTACTCTGATGTTGTGTTCTTCTTCTTCTTCTATTCTAATTTTCTATCTTATCTTTTCTCACCCTCTAATTTCTTTCACTAATTACCAGGATTTTTCGATGTTTTGGTTATCGACATCGCGTTTATGTCGATAACCAAAGTCGCCGAAAATCTGGGTCGTTACACATATACCCATGGGAGCTACGTACGAAAGGTTGGTGCAGATGGCATTGCTGAACGAGGAAGATAAGGGCAAGAAGGAGACAGAGGCAGAAAACTCTCAAGGGAAGAAAGAGGTCAAGCCTAACGATTCTAAGAATAAGAAGGTAGACTCCGAGAAGGGAGGCAAGAACAACAACTCACGCGATAAAAGGAAATGCAATTACTGTGGTACAGAAGGGCACATAGCCAAGGATTGTAGAAAGAGGAAGAGAAAGCAAGGTGAATGTTTTCATTGTGGGAAGACTGGACACATCAGCAAAGACTGCCCTGAGAAGCAGACCGGACCTTCTGGCGGTACATCGTTAACCTATTCTAGATGCTTTGTTTTATTTTATTTCTCTCCTCGATCCTATCTTGAGAACCATAGTTAGAATCTTTTTGGATGTAAACATGTAATTGAAACATGTTATGATTGCGAAATGGTTGCAAGTGGTCGCAAGTGGTTGCTCGTGGATGCATGAATACACATTTGGCACTAGATCGGCTCAGACACATTTTCATGTTGCATATGCATGAGTGTTTATTTTGGAAACTTGGTTGTGCCATCATTTGGTTGTTGCATATGATTGAATGTTCGAGCACTCATGTAGAAATTATGAATTATAATAGGAAAAAAATTGCATACATATTGGATTCATTTCACTAAACATATTTTGCATTTAGAAGATCAATCAGGCCTGATCATTAGCATTAGCTAAGAAACATATACACACACTTCGCATATGATCATAAAGCATTAGAAGTCTTTTAAGGACAATGGATACTCGTGTTTGATGGATGAGTAGATGGATGTTTGGATGTTAGGATATTTTTTTTTCCTAAACTTGAAGATTTCGAGGACGAAATCCTTTTAAGTGGGGGAGAATGTAACACCCCGTGTATTCTATAACAGTGAAATTCACAAATTAAAGTATAACTAATTTCAAATAAAAGAATTAAGGTAAACGGGATACGCCATTGTGTTCGTCTCGGAAAAATATGCGAAATAGAGTCCGAGTTTTCGAAAAACGGAGTCCGTATGAAGAAGATATGGCCCCCGGAAGTTTCAGAATTCAGTTTAAAATTCAAACAGACGAAAGCGGCTCAGAAAAACAAGTTTAAAATTCAAAATCGGGCCCAATTGGCCAGGGTGGGAAAATTCCCGCCAAAGGCACCCAGGTCGACTTGGCAGTCGACCTGGGCTAGAGGTCGACAGGGCTGTCGACACCCGTGTCGACTGCCAAGTCGACACGGTGTCGACTGGGTTGTCGACCTGGCCCCAGAGCCAGGTCGAACCCAGCCCACCCTGGCTGGCCTGGTCTATGTTTGGTCGATTTTCTGAGCCTTGCCTTGTCACTAGGGCTAGGTGTCAGCTCCTGGTTGGTCTCTCCTTCAAACGAACGGCTATTATTGAATCAAGCTCCATCGACGGTCTAAAACAACTCACAAACATTATAAAAAGGACCTAAGACCTAGCCTAAATCACACTATCTCATTTTAGCCTCAAGCCGCCGCCATTAAACCTAGAGCTCTGAATTAAAAATACAAAGAATAAAATTATAGAAGATAGAGGACGATTCTTGAAGGCTACAACTAGAAGCTACAACAACTACGACGCCTTAGACAACGAATTTGGGACTATTTGATTTGGGATTTTTATTTGGGTTATTTGCTTCATATTGTAAGTTCTATGTTACTTTTTAGGCAAAAACGCTAAAACAATATGGACATGCCATGAATTGAAACCGGATTTAGGAACTATTGTTAATCCATTGTTTATATTGTTTATCTTTGAATTATAATTTGGGGATATTGCTATGGCAACGTTGCAAGTTAAACTTGTCATAATTTTGATGTAGTTATGAATCACTTGGGCTTAATTGTTTGGCAAGTTGGACTAATACATGTCCATGGAATCGCTATGTTTATTGAAATCTTTATGTTGATTAAACCATGCCTATGGTACTAATTAAACCAGCGCTATGACTATTGATGGAATTATGCCTGTGATGTTAATATACCCATCATGATTAATGAAAAATTGGGTATTGCTAGGTTATGATGAAAAGTTGGAATTATTATGTTTATAATGTTAGATATGTTAAAAACGCTAAATTGGAATCATTATGTCTATGAGAATTATTATGTTAAAAATACTAAATTGGAATCATTATGTCTATTATGTTAGAATCATTATGTTAAAAATGCTAAATTGGAACCATTATGTTTATAATGTTAGTTGAGAATCATTATGTTAAAAATACTAAATTTGGAATCATTATGTCTATAATGTTAGTTGAGAATCATTATGTTAAAAATGCTAAGTTGGAACCATTATGTTTATAATGTTAGATGAGAATCATTATGATAAATAGGAATCATTATGTCTATGAGAATTATTATGTTAAAAATGCTAAATTGGAATCCACTATGCCTATTAGGATTACTATGCCTTTAATGTTTCATGTTTATAATAAAATTATTATTATACCCGCAATGATTATCATGCCTATGATGTAAAGTTGAAATCATCATGTTAAATTAAGTTGGAATCATTACTATGCCAAGTTAACATCATACTAGTATTGCAACCATGTGATATGTTATAGCCTGTTTATTATGCAAGTGATGTTGGAATTGTCACATATGCCTATCACATGTTTGGTGTTATTCCCCTTTATCTCTTGAATTGTTTATACTTGTGAACGAAGTGCGTTTATATACGTTGGGGATACGATTGGGTAGAATAGGCAAAACTTGAATTAATTATAAGCATAAACTGTGAAATTTGGCATAAGTAGAACGTGGAATATGGCACGAAAACTTGACTTGAACATGCCATAACTTGACTTTAAACATGCCTTAGTTGGGCACGAAGTTGACATATGAACATGATGTGGAAATAGCAAAATCTGATAAGAACATGGGCATGACTTTAGAAAACAAGAAGGTGGCCAACTCGAGGTTGGGTTGAGTTTGTAGTGTAAATCTGCCCGGAACCGCCCGGCAAATCCAGTTGCTACAAACAATAGGATCCAATGTGGGTAGTTGGTCACATCGCGCTTGAAACCCGAGGTTGGGTTGAGTTCGTAGCATAAACCTGCCCGGAACCGCCCGGCAAATCCAGTGGCTACGAACAACAGGATCCAATGTGAGTAGTTCGGTGGATTAACGAATCAATTAATGCCAATTAGGGTTAAGTCATGAACATGAAAAGACAACTTAACCAACTTGAACACGGTTTGTAGGGCTAAGTCATGAACTTGAAAACGACAACACTTAGCCAACTTGACATGACACGTAGGCGGGTTAAGTCGCGAACTGAAATGACATACTTAACCATCCTGACATGACTAGACTAGAAAAGGATTAAGTCACGAATTACATGACTTAATCTGTTAGGCGGGTTAGGTCACGAATTACATGACCTAATCTATTAGGCGAAACCCTAGACACGACCCCTTTCAGCAGTAACCCTCTAGAAGTATCAAGGTACCCTGGGGCTAGGCCGGGTGGGGCACGATTACTGAGCTGATTGTAAGAGGTGAACGACGGCAGTAGGGTACGCCAGTGTAGGTTCGGCGGACTACGATCGTGCACGTATCCGGGGCAGACACTGGGTATCCGTAGATTTATCTGTGCATCTTGAGTCGTGTCAGGGGTTGACACCCTAGGTCTGATACACCCGAAGGTGGACCCAGCACAGGTGACTACATTCGTGATTAGCCGTATGACACGGACACTTGACGAGATAGAACTTGTAGGGAGCCGATCGACTAGATAATCGCTCCGTAGGACCCCGTACTTGGGTCAGACCCCGTTTCAGGGTCATTTCATGAAATTGGGCCGTGGGATTTATTTCGTGATTAACTTGTGATATGGGCTTAGTATACTAGTACAGTCGATGCAACGAATCTCGAACATGTGATGCTTTACTTGACTTGTCTTGACTTATCCTGATCACCTTAGTCTATCTTGTTCACCTTGACACCATTCTTAAGTTTAGTTCCAGTTCATATATGACAGGTTGTTTTAACCGTTTCTACACTGAAAGTCACTAGAACTTACTCAGTCTTTATGACTAACCCTTTTCCTTTCGCCTCTTTTTCTTTCGTTTCCCCCCAGGTTCTCAGGGAGGGAATACCGCAGCCTGATCAGTTTTCACATCCAGCTTGAAGAGAAAGAATGTATTGCTTGGATCTTTTCCGTTTTGGACTATGGCTTTGGACAGCAATTAGGGGGCTTTTGCAGTTTATTTATGTTTTCTTCATGCTTCTTTAAATAATGTAATCAAGACAGTTATGATTTTGGGAAGTATTATGGCATGGTTTGTGTAACACGTATTTTGAAGAAATAAAAGTTGTTGTTTTCCGCTGTTCAATAATATGTGTTATTATACCCGTCTTGTATATCTGTGACTTATACTTATAAACCTCCACCAAAATTAGGGCATTCCCTTTGAGAGTGACCCTAACGGAGGTGGGGTGTTTCACTAAATCTATCAGGTGGCCACCACTCACCGGCATACTGCTGTAAATTAGCACTGGAATTGACCCGTAAATGACCTGTATCAGGGTGAGAATCATCGGGAACAGCGTCGAGATCGAGTAACTGTGGCCAACAGCGCTCCCCCAACTACCAGTAACATCCTAAAGCGGGTGGTGATGATACCAAAGGAAATCGTCTACCAGACAGAAATAGAGCGCGCTGCTGCGCTGGGCCTAGCAAGAACGGGGAATCGACAAACGGACGCCACAGAACTGACTCTCGTGTGGTCCTCATCTCTATCTGAGTACGAGCCACTGCAAAAACATGACGACAACACTACTAGAAAACAGTTCAATTTCCTACGTAAATTTTCCTACACCATTCCTACGCCGTAATGCGGGGTGTAGGAAAGGCGTAGGAAATACGTGAAAAGAGTCCGTGGTGTAAGGAGGGTGCAGGAAACTTCTATGTCTTTTCTGCGTCCTTAATAAAAAATCTGGGCATGGGAACGTCGTAGGAAGTTTCTACATCATTCCTACGCCAAAAAAACATCGTTCCTACACCAAAAAAACAAGGTGTTAAAAAACAATCCAAACCATCATCAAGTGTTAACATCCGACTGTTGGTTAGACATCAAAATCAACGGTTCAAATGGACAATCCACGCACTCTCCTGTGATTGGCAGAAATAAGTTAAAAATCTTTTTGCGTGCTTCAGATTGCATCCGCTCCCAACGAAAAAGTAAGCGTTAACAAAAAAATCCCCAAAATAAAACCCTACCTCTCTCATCCCACTTCTAAATCGTCGTCTTCTGCCCCCAAACTACATCAGATCGACTATCGTCCACCTCCTACTGCTTCCGCATCGATACCCATCAATCATTGTCAATATCTGATTACCTTAGATCCAGATAATTTGACGGGTGTTCTGGTTCATTTCGCCATGAGTGGCGGAGACGGTGTGGTCACGTCTGTTTAGATCGGAATTCGAAATAGGTATTTTATACTACTTACTTGATTTTATGATTACCTGATGCTTGGATTTTAAGCAATGCTTGCCATAAATCAGTTTTTAAACTGTCCCAACAATGCTTGAAAAACTTAGAATCAAACTGTCCCAATGATGTTTGTATGATCAATTACAGTATAAAAGGTTTATCCAATTCAATCTTGGTATTTTCAGTGAGGATATTCTTACAAATTTTGCCTGAAAATTTGACGAATAGCATAATTAGCATTGATCAAGCATGAGAAATATGGTACAACATCATTGGATCATCATTCTGATGCTGCCCTGAAGTTCCCATTTTGATCCAGATTTTTTTTCCATGTAATTGATTTTTTTTTTAAAAAAAACTCCGAGAGCTTGTCATGGCAATTTTCCTATATAAATTAGCCAAATGAGTATCTTTTTTGGGTTTATATAATCTGATCAGATGAGTATTTTCCATGTTAATTATTTTTCATTCTGGCAAACCAGCTAGTCTTCCACAAGTTTGTTCAGAATATGAAAAGCAACAGCATAATAAGTATGTTAGTAGAGTGAAAAGGAATGCGAATGTACTGAGAACTAATAGAATATTAGATCAAGCGAGGAGGTAAAGTGAAGCTTCAGTCTATAATTACACCTTTATCTGAGTTTCGATCACTCTGTAAAAAGGCTATGCACTATATGATATATTTTGTTTATAGTTATATATGTTTAGCCACTTCATTCTTTGACGTGCATTCATATGAAGTTGGGAATAAAAGCCACTTTTATTTTAAGGACACTAGTTGCACTCCTGTTCATTTCTATTAATAAACTGCCATACCGTATTGTATAGAGAAACAAAAGGTTACCGACCTTTGGAAGTTATATAAATTGGCTTATTTCAGTCAATAGGAATTGGCGTTTCAGTCAATATTTATTAATCATGAAGAAGAAGATTTTAGACATGTCCCCTTGAAAAATATTTTTTTAGGTATAACAAAATTTCCTAATATTTTCTTAGCTGTGTTTCTTGCAAACCATATGACAAGAAATTGTTAGTTTACTTTGGTACGCATTATTTCGATATCGACAGTAAACTAAGCTACAAACTTTCACCTTAAATGTTTCTTCTATGTCGGTGTTCATAAACTTGGCCACAAAATTTTATTTGACATGTTTATTAAGCAATAAATCCCTAATTACTGGAACTTGTTTATGTTAGAGTTCATCAAACTTGCATTTCATTTCTGGGTGCTGCATTTTCTAAAAGTGACCTACCGTAAGTGGCTTAGAAATAGTTTGATTTTGCTTATCTTTTAAGCAATTTTGTATTTCACCAAAAATAAACTGTATGGAACAACTGCGATAGTACACAGAGAGAAGAGATATCAGCGGAAAACCACTGCTCAACCATGTTAGGATTTACGATGACGACACATCCATTGTGAAATTCGAAATAAAATAAAATTACAATTGTGATCATATGACTTAATTTTTTTTATTAGGTATGAACATGCTATGCTGAAAACCAGAAAGCAGGTGAATTAAATTGTAGCTTCAGACCATAGTAAAGTCATAAATATCCCTTCTGATGTTTTTAAATAGATTTGTGGTGATCATGGATTTTTTTGGGACAAATTAGAATAAAAAAAGGCATGGTGTGTGTGCATTTTCTTAAGATGTGTTTGAAATGTGAAGGTTAGTGGAAGAGCATAGAAGAATGCGAGCATTGGCAGGGTTGTTAACAATAATACGTCTTCAGTGTTTTAAGTAGAAGTCATCTTAATTTATAGGTACATTGGTCAAAATCCAATCATTTACTATAAAATTACCAAACCAATCCAAAAATCATATCACATATGTAGTGGGGTGAAACTTCGTAATAAAATATAATATTTATACTACTTAACCCTTCCCTATGGAACCATCATTGAATAGGTACTGGCATAAATAAAACTCATCAAACAACCACATTATTACGTCATCTTCAGACACAATTTATTTAAAAAAGAAAATCATATACTGAAGTAGCAGCATCTATCATAAAATCTATTAAAAATCCGACTGATGAATAAAAAATTAAGGTGGAAATCTTGAAATGGAGAGGAGGGATGGTCTAGGTTAATAAGAAAACATAATGAATTCTTTTCCATGAATTACATTAGGTAGTGAGAATTTTTGAATTCTTTATTTAACCGCATATAATTAATATGGGAAAAATTATGTTGCAGTATTTCATGGTTAAAAAAATCCCTTGAAATATATATAAAGTTTAGAAAAATACTTGTCCATAGAATTCAACCGTAGCTTACCAACACACATATGTATCTGTGTGCAAAAAACTACCACACATCGTTATATGCCACCCTCTGTTTTGAGTTGGTTGTATTTAAATATGGAAGACTTCCATTGAGTCATTCTGTAACCGGTCCAAACAAGCACAAGTATGTAACCCTTTCACCTTTGACGTCCACGGTGGTCGTATTCATGATTCATTGTATGGAGAGTTGTGTAAAAAACTACCACATGTCGTCATATGTCACCCTCTGTTTTGACTTGGTTACAAGTATGACGATGTGGTAGTTTTTTGATTGTGTCTTCTTATTTGTTTTCGATGGGCTTTTGGCAGGGTCAAAAGAGTACAAGTGGGTGTTAAATGGGGCGATGGAGTATTATAAGAAGAGTACACTCTGTTCTCGCACCAGGTTTCTCCATTGATTTTTTCTTCGACCTGTTTTAGTTTATAGAAACGATCCAATCTACCTTTAGCTATTGGTAATTTGGTATTAATTCGGTTTTGATAACATACTCCATTTTTTGATAATCTCATGATTTGATATTTTTTTTTTTACTTTTACTACTATTCCCCTGTTTTGATGATCTTTTGATTTTCTTGGGGAACCAACTAAGTCACTTAAGTTATTAGAAACGGAGTTAAATTATCTTCTTTTATTTGGATCCATGACGTATGAAGATTGTTTGTCATTCTTTTCATTAGTATGTCAGCACAAATATCGTAGGGTAAATGATTCCTATTGTTATGGTTTTAACTGTTTGTAAATATGCATTCAATTTACAGTGAAGTATTGAAAATTTTTAGTGCTATTGCTATAATTAACCTAGTACCTCTGATAACATGTATATGTATCCTGCTACTTGCAGTACTGATGTTCTTATCCATACAGGGACATACTAGATGCTCCTGCGAAGCGTATTGATAAAATTCTTTCCTTGCCATGCTCAGTTTTTGATTTCAATGGTAGTGAATTACGTGCTTCAGATGATGATCATTGGCTTTATGATGGAGAGGATGAGTTAAATGCAACAATTCGGGAGAGGCAAACAGAAATGGAAGCTTATGAGTATTAAAAGCATATTTGGTTAAATGCACAGGCTACATGCTGTAGCAACAGCCGTAATTGAGGAATGCATATTTAGTCCGGAGGTTTCATGAATTTCTCAAGCAAACACGTGGAAGGGAAAAACTTCAAACCTGTATTTAATAGTTCTGATCTATCTCAAAGAGTGATAATTGTAGTATAAATCACAATTTCATTGCGAACTTCTTGCATGTAACTGTAACTTCGTTTGGATATTGTATGGTAATAATATGAAATTCATTTTGGACATGTCTGAGTGTTGATTGAAGCATGCTATTATTGTTAAAAGTTATTATCTTTTGTAAAAGGCTCATTCATTGTATGGTATGTTTTTTATTCGTTGCGAAATACACTTTTTTCTTGTAGTGGAAATGACAGGGTGTACGTAGGGTGTAGGAAATAGTAGGGTGTAGGAAATAATAAGTTGTAGGAAATATCTGGCGTAGGAATGACGTAGGAGAAAAATTGGTCGTAGTAATGGCGTAGGAAATATCCGATGACGTAGGAATGACATGTGAAATAACTGGCACAAGGGAATATCTGGCGTAGGAAACATCTGGCGTAGGAATGGCTTAGGAAACATCTGGCGTAGGAACGACATAGGAAACCGTACTACGCATGGAGTAGGAAAGGCGTAGAGAATATTTTTGCCACGCTAGATTTTACGACGTTAGTTTTGGCGTAGATAGGGCGTAGGAAACTGTTGGTTCCTACGCCATACCTACGCCAAAATGACGTAGGAAAACCAAAAAATTCTTGTAGTGCAATCACCTCCTGGCACAACCCGTCGATTCTCGGGCGCTCAAGCTTTCGCACGAGGGTAGAAATGTGATAATGTAGGATCCAATGTCGGAAATGTCATGTTATGAAAGTACTCAAAATACCAATACTGCAGAACCTCTCAAAAACCAGTAATCGACGAACCACGAGTCCTAACAGTGCACTGCTGGTCCAAACCCCTATACAAATGAGCTAAAATCGGCGTACCCCAGTCATATGTAATAGGAGTACTGTCGAACGACATGCCCGCAACAATAGCTACATATCCACATGGCAACGTGTTTGATGAATTCGTGAAGAATAAATTACCCATCATATATAATATAAACAATCTAAGAATCTCTAAGTGGTGAACTGCAGGCTGACGTTCTACTAAGTCCATTACGGCTTGCTTCATGAAAGAGGTTATGATATGATGATTGTTTGTTAAGCCTCCCCCTCGTAAGTTCAAATGTGGAAATATACTGCCAATAAATCATACTGCTGATATAGCTCATCATATGGTGAAGTGCCACCCTGACCAATTGGTATGCCAGTAAGCATGGTAAAATCCAGTGGCGTAATACCCATCTCTCCTAAACTAAAGTGAAATGTATGTGTCGTTTTCCACCAACACACGGCTAAAGCACCACATAATTGAACATCATTATTGTACAGGTTTTCAATACCTAAGGATGCAAATTAAAATTATTAAAATCAAGAAAATATATTTCATTTTCTAACATACGTAATATGTAAGTGGATTCATAAAAATTACGTACTCAAGAAATCTCCAAAACCAATACTTCTAAGATATCCTGCAATAATTCTGTCTGTGTCGTACGCACAAATCGTCTTATACAAACGGACGATACTAACCCACGATCCTCGTGTACGATCAGTACGAGCCTAAAACATACAAAAAAATAACTAATGTTCGTACGACACACTTCTTGATCAAATACCGACTAATACACTAACCAGATTAAGAAGTTATACCTCAAACAACAACTTCAAGTTATCAGTAAGGTGTCTTTCCCCTTTCAGGCAGTCCGCGAAAATCAGCCAACGTTTTATCTGCAGACAAATTAACATCGATGTGTGGATCCAATGCAGCATAAACACCGGCTTTAGCAAGCCGTCTTCTCCGAACGGGTTTTGAATGACGAGCGTCGGTTGGACAAGTGTCTTCAACCGGTTCATTCTCCCCTTGTGCATTGTTGTTGGAGGCATTACGACTTCCAAAACCAAAATAGCTTTATCCAATCTTCTCATTTTTTTAAAAGAGGAATGGAGCTTTCGGCGGAGGAAGAAGGAAGGAAGGAGTGGCGGCTGCGAGGGTTTGAGAGCAAAGTGAAACGGGTGCAAACAAATAGCGGAGGGGGGTACCCGACACGCGGTTAAGGGTTAAAACCCTTAACCGGTGTTGGGAAAACCGGTTAAGGGTAACCGACTTTCCCAACACCGGCCAAGGGCTTTAACCCTTGGCCGCGTTGGGGGGTTGCTCGTGTCAACCCCCTCGAATTGACCACTGGCAACCCCCCTGTTGGGGATGCTCTAATATGATATCGCACAATAACAGTTCCCTGATTGGCGGTATTTACTTTGGCATATAAGACATCTTACAGTGGCTGCTGTTCGATGTAAATGTTGATCGACTGTCTAAATGCTGGTGCTGCTAAGACAATAATATTTTGTAGTGCCGCCTTTGCCTCTTATTATGTTTATTCAATTATGCCTAGATTTTTAGTTGCCAAACATATTATATTTGGTCTCTAGTATCGTGTGTGCTTTTGGGCATTTTGGATGTTATTTTTCTTCGTTAAATTATGTAATATTTGAAATATTTATGTCATTACTCTGTCCAAGTTGACATGTTTATATTTTATTGGTTTTTTTTAACTATTTCATGTTTGTTGGATATGTTCGACTTGATCGAATAGGTGGTTAGCTAACCGTTATTCGGTAGCAAGAATTGGGGTATCAGACTTTCAGGCTACTCCATTTGGCGGGTAGCAAGTATGTATAATTACTTGATATCAGAGATGCTGTGGGATTGTGCAGTATTGCAATGTTAGTTTCATTTTTTTCTATGCTTAATGTTTTCTACTAATACAAGAGCCCATTTGATAAAAACCCTTTATGAAACTATTTAAATGTAATTTTGAGTTGTTACTTTTGAATAATTTATGTGAATGGTAAGAAGTAAGCGAGTATTACATGGTTCTCTATATATTACCAGTTCGACATGCGGATTAACAGTCATGAATTGGAACCAAAGTTGGTGGCAACTATATGAGATCATTCCGAGAAAATATAAGGTACATGTATCTAAACTTTTCCAGTTCATTTTGTTATATTAGCTATAACTAAAAAGAAATATTGCATCAATTTAGTTCAATTATTGGCATACTATTTACATATGTAATTACTATTGGAAATAATTTTGTTAATAAGGACCATACTTAAATAAATATAACGATTAATCCACAACTACGGAAATGGTTTTTGAAGTAACGCGAGGCATGCAGTAGAGCCTTTTTATCAATCCTCTTCTTCATCAGTTTCACTTTCGGATAATTTCATGTGATTCAAATTTGCTTCTAATGGTGGAAGTCCTTCCTCCGAATCATAGTCAGACTCAATATCGAATTTACGAGATGACTCCGCATTTTATTTTGTGTCTTGAAGTTGCTTCGGGATCTTTGTATTATTTGAAAGCCAAGAGTTTTGGGCTGAGATTTTCTCTGCGCCTGTCTCACATATTGAGTCTGGCTTCAGTAATTCTCTATTTAATGACAAGAATGAGTGACCCCATGTGAATTTTCCTACCATAAATTTAGCTGTGTCCTCTTCCCCACGTATAATCAATGCTGCTGCTAATGCTTCAACGCAAGATAACTCATATGGGTGGCCATAATTTACTGGATTTGCTGCCGCCAACCTTGGCAATAGGCGAGGACAGTGAAGCTTCACAAAAGGAACATCACTTAGGCGAGCCCATGAGCAGTCCACCACAATAATCCCTTTCCTTTTAATAGTATTGCCATCTTTTGTGGATACACACTGAGTTCCTACTTAGACCATAACCAACCATCCGTTCTGTTCACTTTTTCTCTTTCATCCAAACAAGCCACCAAACAACCAACAATACAAAACTAGTCACAACCAGCGACAAACCACTTAAAAAATATATTATATAATACAAACAGTACAAAACACCAGACACCCCTTCCATCCAATATATCTCTTTTCACCGCACCAAACACCATTTGCATGTTTTTTTTATTATTAAAAGTTTATAACGGCAAAATGTTTGCTATTATAAACTTATAACGGCAAAGACTTTGCCGTTATAAACTTATAACGGCAAACACTTCGCCGTTATAACTACTAGCCTCTGTTCACTCAACTGGACACGAACGGGTTCCAAATTAGTTACGGGGAAGTAAACAAGCCACACCTGGTTGCTCCGTGGCTTGTTTAGTAACTAAACAAGCCATGATTGGTTATGCTCTTAGAGAAATTCCACCAAACCCAGTAGTCACTCTTAGTTCCTTGGATACACACTGAGTTCAGTGTGTGGTAACAGCGTGGATGATAAGTATGTCAGCCCTATGATGGTCAAGTATGTTTATGTGTTGAGTCGAGAATCTTGTGTTGACGTTGAAGGTGTTGTTAGTGTTTTTTTTATGGCAACGACAGCAGACGGTGTTAATTCCTATTTTTTATTGTTGTCACCTATGCAATATCTATTATTTTGATTTAGTTGTGTGTCCTACTAAGGAGTGGAAGCCAAAGTCAACAAAAGTACTAAATTATGCTCCAGTGTCTGAAAAACCTGAGTGTGCAAGTGTAGAACCTAAATCGAAAGAAGCTGCAGGTAGTTCCTGGGCTTTATGTATAAGCACTAATTTCTTGAAGTAAATTGGTTTTTTAAGTCTTGATAGCAGCTAATTTGGAATATCTAAGTATATGATTGCTGATTTTCATATATTGGATTATTCCCAATCAGTTGTGCCTCGTATTGTTTCTTCTAGGTTGAGCGAGGAGGTAATTTGCGCTGACAACACGAAGTCGAATATTTCTAATTGGTCTATGTCGGATTATTCTCAAACCCTGGATATGTTTCCAGTACTATATAGAAGTGATATGATCATGTCACAGCACAATAAAGCTTTGATTAACTTTATCTTTTTCCTGCTTTTCAATCATCGTAGTTGTTCTCACAATACTCTTCTTATTAAATTTTTTTTCACGCAGATGAAATAGCTATGTTTTTGCCTATTTGTCTAGGTTGGCAAATGTTTATAATGTCGTTTGTTTAATTTCTAATCATAATAAGAAATGTAGTTCATCCATCCCACTCATCTGAAATCCCTTAAGTAAGAAATGTAGTTCATATCTGGGATTAACATATGTGCCTCCAAATATTATGATATATGCAGCCTTAAAGTAAAAAGATATCCTTTGCTTTGTAGTAAAAAAATCAAAAGTACGCTGATGGCTCAACATGAATAAATTCTATGCAAGATGATGGTTCACGTGGCATTTAGAATTGTTTTGTTGTTTCCTGGCATTTTCTTTTGACTTATGGCTCAGCAATATGATTAAAGTTAGATTCTGGAAATAATATTAAATATGATGTTGAGTTTTAAGATGCTGCTAACGAACTCTTCCTTGGCTTCTAACTCAGTGTTGCAACAGTGTTTTTAATGATGATAGTGAAGGTCAGTTTTTTGTTGGCTTTTATATAACCGTGTTTGATTCACTGACAATTAGCACTGCTATGTTAGATCAAGTGGACAACTAAGTTAATTATAATATGTCTGGTAAATTATAATATTTTTGGTAAATTCAAGTTGGCATACGTTCTATAGTGGTTTTAAACAATGCAAGGATACTTGAAAATAAAGAGGCTTAAAAGAATTTAGTACCTTCTATAAACTTCGCGAATTATACTTCAATTAAATATTGCATTAATATCTTTCGTTCTTATATATCTTTGTTTGTTTTCATATAAAGCTAAATTTCTATATTACAGAAGATAAGCAAGAGTATGAAACAGATTATGGAGAAGGCGCTTACTAGAAACCATCTAAAGATTGCATTAATATCTTTCGTTCTTACTACTTCAATTAAATATTGCATTAATATCTTTCGTTCTTATATGTCTTTGTTTGTTTTCATATAAAGCTAAATTTCTATATTACAGAAGATAAGGAAGAGTATGAAACAGATTATGGAGAAGGCGCTTACTCGAAACCATCTAAAAATTGCATTAATATCTTTCGTTCTTACTACTTCAATTAAATATTGCATTAATATCTTTCGTTCTTATATATCTTTGTTTGTTTTTATATAAAGCTAAATTTCTATATTACAAAAGATAAGCAAGAGTATGAAACAAATTATGGAGAAGGCGCTTACTCGAAACCATCTAAAAATTGCATCTTAACATGCATCCGTTGGGTCAAATGCAATGGGCAACATATTTAAAACAACAATGTTCAAAATGTTGACAACATGGCAACACACGATATTGTAAGCACTTTGGATTTTTATTTTTTTTCATAATTTAAAACAATGCTGTAGTTTCTAACTTCTCTCATAAATGAACTTGATGATTTCTGTAACTTAATCGTAAATGTATACATTTGTGTGTAATATATTCTTAGTACCCTATTTCTTAACTTAGGCATATTAAGTATTTCAGATTAGAGCAGTTTCAGATGATAAGTTGGTTTGTCTACTGGAAATAGCCATTTCATCAAACACAACAAAGAAAATGTGAAAAGGTCGGGAGAGTTGGACTATGGTATGGACCCCATCACACTAATGATTCAGTTAGCTGCTCTCCTCATAGGTTATTTCTAGGACTAGTCAAATGGCCACCTCACCGTATGGCGGTTCAGTACAGTGTGAAACAAATTGTAAGCTTTATATTGTATTTAGTTTGATATACACATATGGCGAGGCATGCCTATTTTTGAAACTAGAGGCTTCAATTCATTCCGAAGAAACAAAAATGTATACACTAAACGGTTAATTGATTATTTTGCTCTGTTTTTTGGTAGACTTGAGGCTTCACATCATTTTATTTGTTGTCTGAATACGGAAAACATTCATCTTGTTAAAAAGAATCAAAAAGTGCAATGCTAATTGGTTTAATGTACTATAAAAATTTAACTTAATTAACTTGTTTTATACAAATCAAATGAATTTATAATAGTAATACACATAATTTAAATAAGTTTTATAAATAATAATAAGTTAATTAAACTTTATGAAAACCAACTAATTAAGATTTATAAAAATTAACAAGTACTATAAAAATTTAACTAAGTTATTGATTCTAGTGAAAATTAGGCACACATCCCTAAAAACAAACTTAATTAGGCTCACATCTGGTGATAAACTTGTTATGAATTTAGTCCCTAATTTTAGAAAACTCAGTTAAAAAAATGAAAAAATCACGTAAATTCTTTTTTAAATAAAACACGTAAACGCTAAAAAAAATTAAATACAAAAAACATCAAATAAGGCGTCAAAAACCAAAAAAATAAAAAACAACGAAACTGCAGTTTAATGCATAATAGTATGAAAGTATTGTATTTTCCTGCATACATCTGTGCACGTTTTCAACTCATGTGTTTGCGCTTGAAATTTTTGCATACATCTATGTAAGTACTACGTAATATTGACATACAAGTGTGCAGTAATTCACCTACGTAAATATCAGTTCAAATTTCTGCATGAAATACTTGCATACATGTGTGAAATTATTCTAGTTAGTTGCACACATGTATGCAAGTTTCGGTCCGGAATTTATGAAAGAAGCAGCATATGCAATAGTGGCATACATGTATGCAACTATTGGCCAAATTTGCATACATGTATGCAACTTTTTTTTTTGTTTACGTGGACTTTTGAGAATATTTACAGATTTTAGAATTTTTTTTTATGTGGTAGCGTCTAAAATTTTGGCTGAAAATAAAAAAAGGCTGAAGTTTTCAGCACAACAGGCGCGAAAGTCAGAAAATGAAGGAGCGGCTGTTAAAGTAGGGAGTTGGTTTACATTTCAAATATGACAGGGACGTGAGATGTATTTTAAACTATAACAGGGACCTGTAAAAAACGCACCCTTGATTTTATGTAATTAACTATGATCTATAAACAGTAAGTACAACTGAGTATAATAATAATAATAATAATAGTAATAATAATAATAAACATCTAAGTTTATTAGTATAATAATAATAGTAAATTATAAATGTTAATAAAGTTAATTAAGTTTTGTAAAAATTAACTAATTTATAATAATAATAACAATATAACTAAGTTTTACATATAATAATAATAATAAATAAATAAGTAATTTATTAAAAATTAACTTAATATTATAAATATATAATAATAATAATTTATATAAGTTAACTAAATTTTATAAAAATTAGTTAAAATTTATGAAAATCAATGAATTATTATTAAAATTTAACTAATATAACTAAATTTTATAAAATTAACAAGTTTATAATAACAATACGAATAATAATGATAATAAACTAAGTTTATAACAAAAATATGGATCTATATAATATTAACCAAGTTAACAAAGCTTTTAAAATTAACTAAATTTATACTAATAATAACAATTTAACTAAGTTAAATAAGTATTAGAAATGATAATAATAAATGCAAATAAGTATTAGAATGATAACAATAAATGCAAATTTACACTAATAATAACAATTTAACTAAGTTAAATAAGTATTAGAAATGATAATAACAAATATATAAACTATTGTTTGAATGTTACTTGATAATTTATGGCAAATTCTTATTGTTGATTACCAACCTTGTCTACAGGTAATTAGCTTTTGTAGAGTGAAGACCATCAGCAAGAATGAACATGCCTTTAATTGTTATATGTATTATGATATTTGTTAGTATGTATTATGTAAACTTGTTTTTGAATGTTTGTGGTATTTGAATTTGCTGATTTTGTCAAATAACTATTATCTAAATGGTTATGGAAAATACTTATGTGACTAATGTGTTCTCGGTTATTTGAGTATGATGATTATATGATTGTATGTTTGATTGTTGATTTAAATTAGACTTTTATTTGATTGTTGTTGATTTTAGTATGACTATTATAAACAAATGTGACATACCACCTGAATTTTTTATGGCAAAAAATAAATGTAACGAATTTTTTTTAGTTGCACATAATAAAAGCTACAGAAAAACAAAATGACCCATGTACAAACTTCAGTAGCGTTTGGAAAACGCACTATACAGAAGATTTGGTAGCGTTTATCAAAACGCAACCTAAAAATCAAGACTTTTTGTTATGGGACCTATAGTAGCGTTCTTTAAAACGCTGCCAAAGGGTTTTGGTAGCTTTTTTCAAATGTTGCTAAAGGTCATTTCTGGTGCAGTGTCAATATTTATAAAACGGTATATTTTTTGGCCAACTCCTACTAATTACTCAACCAATACAACCTATTGGTTAATAATAGAATAAAGGTTGCATTCAAATTCAACAAATCAGTGATCTGATCCATTATCCAATAATATGGGTTAAACAGTTCACATAATGATAATTGAAAATAAACAATAAATTTGAGGAATCCAATTGGATCCCACCAACCTGTTTTTTTTTCCTGCATCCAAATACATTATCTCAACAATATCATTTATTTCCATAAATAGATATAATATTCAACAGTCAAATAATAACCGTAATCCAAACGTCCATATTTCAATTTAATAATTTATATTATTATAAACGTAACCAACAAGGTAAGTTACCTCTTTGGGAAATAATCATTAAAAATGACGGTTGGTTTAAATTGAATTAAATTAAACAAACGTTTAATTTAATCGATTCAGTCAGCACATATAAATATATATATTTAACATCCATCAAACAATTAACAACCATAGAAAACACATATTTAAACCGAATTTATATGACATATAAGTGGGATAAAAGCTGAATGAGTTGATCTCACCTTAATTTCCATTCGTTGGTTAAACGGTTGATTTTACAAGCCTCCAGCTGCGTCGTCCATTCCACTTCCATAATATAATGTCCGTCGAAACGGTTCCAACGTCCTTTGAGTTGTCTGATTTTGTGTACGAATGACACAGTTACAATTTAATCGTTATTCACTTATCAAAATAGTATTATTTAAACTTAGTAATATTTTGTTACTATTTACGTTAATTTCATTGTAAATTAGGCACAACACAAAAACTCAAAGGCCACGTCTACCCAAGCAACTAAAACTGGGTTTGGCACTTAATGGAAAAGGCTTGTGGTGCCCTTAAACACGTTAAAATCTTACAGGACATGTTTCCATTACGCTCATCTTACTGGACACTTCACAGTAGTGTCCATAATTATCTCTCTCGTTTAGAGAGTATATATTGTTCATAAAACTACTATGGTGCTGGTGCATAATACATTACTACAATTTATGGTGACCGCCTTTATTTATATAAGAATCATTTAGTTTTATTTCTCATGAATACTCACTTTCTACGTAACATATAATTGGTGCATTAGCACATTTCTTTTTTCCACTTTCAGGCCACGTATAACTTATATAAGGCCATACACTTATTTTAGGCTAACTGCAAAATCCTTCCCCAGGCCATGTAAAACATGAATTTGGCATGTAATAAAACTTCATTTGACATTTCGAATAGTTCCCAAGCACACTATCCAAAATACTAGTAACATATTAACCCACTATATATATACTATTACCTAAATTAAACGGGTTAGGCTGATTTAAACTCTGATTAGGCACCTTTAAACTTCCTATCAGGCACGTATTATGTACACACTAAATGAAACACGGGTTGCATGTAAAACAGTTACATTAATTATAACTCATTCCAAATATAATTTGACAACGCCAAAAATGATTATGCACAACATATTAACATCTTAATTAGGCCACGCGTATTATATAATAAACTACTATATATGAATAATAACGATTAGGACATTAAAAATTATACCAAGTTTTGTAATGTTCCTAATTCTTCCTCCCCTACAGCTTGCAAACCCCTACGCCTTCCTCGAATGTCCGATACCACCAGCACCACGTCCATCAAACAGTCAGCCCAACGACGCCGACCACCGCTAGTGCACTGCGTGCCTCACTCTCCTCATCTTCTGTTTGTATTATTCCGAACCATCCCTTGATTCACGATCCCTACTTATGCTATTCCCCCTCTTACACATGCAACCTTTACTTCTCCCACCTACATGACTTCTTCCCCCATCGCATATACAAAGCAGCCGCTGTCCCCTCTCCTTACTAATATTCATGCGTGAGCCTTCCTCCAAATATTTGTCTTTCCAGTATTCCTCATTGCCCCTTCTTAACTCCTAACACCACGCCATCTCGCGGTTGTTCCCTCCCATAATTTTTTCTTTCATTTTGTTTAGTAAACAGACATTCTTCCCGTTGCATATTTTAATGTAGGCGGTGAGTATTAAGGGGCTTGCGTTTTTTTTCTATAGCAATCTAGAAAGGGAAGGATTTAGTGTATTGGGAAGAAGGAGAATGATGTCAGATAAACACAATGTATAATCAAATGGTACAGCGTAGGTTATTAGAGAGCATAGGCATGCAACGTGTTGTCTTCTCAGTTTGTACAAAAAATGAATGTGTCATATTACTTCAGTTTCTAAGAAACAGGGTAGGGGTAACCGAAAGGGAACTATTGGCTGCAGCGTCTTTTGTTTTCCATAGGAGTAGCCGAACAATAGTTGTGGTGTTTAGTCATTGTTTTGACGTGAAGAGATAGGACATGGAGTAGTACATTTTGGATTTAGGTAAGGTTTTGCCTCTGTTTTTTAGCATATGCGTGCGTTCCTTTGTTCAGGGTAGGTACCAGCTGGCACCAGAAAAGAAAGTGCTTGATATTTAAGAGTTATTAGTTTGAGGCAGGGATGTTCATGCTTCGATATTTCCATTATTACTCTATATGAATTCTATATTCATTTTTCCATTATTTAAATCTTCTTTATTCAAATCTCATTTGAATTTCTATATGAATTCGATAATTCCATTTCAATCTATGTGAATTCTATATTCAATTTTCCATTATTACTCTATATGAATTCTATATTCATTTTTCCATTATTTAAATCTTCTTTATTCAAATCTCATTTGAATTTCTATATTCAAGTCCCCTTTGAATTTTCTTTATTCACATTCTAAGTTTGAACTTCCTTTATTCAAATTCCTTTTTAACTTTCTTTATTTATTCTTTAAATAAGCCTTGATTTCAATTCCTTTTGAAATCGATATTTCCACCTTTTTGAAAATAGATTTCCCTTTCAATTTCACACTTGTATTTTTATTTCTGAATTATCCAATGATAATTCTTTTCACTTCATTTTATAAACTCCGTTTATAAAAGAACTATTTATAAACTTCGTTTATAAAGGAACTTCTCGTTTTATTTCTTTTAAACAAGTTAATATTTCAAATCTATTTCAAAATTCAACTTCTATATTATAAATCCCATTTTGAAATTCAACACACTTGTCTTTCCCAAAACAAATTCAAAACAGTATCTTTGGTAGTAATTCATCACTTACAACTCGAAAATGAATACTGATGATGCAGCTGTCATCATCAGAATCTATTTTCCAGCGATCGAAGTGAGTTCAATACTATAAAACCATTTCTAAACATTTCCACTTTGAAATTCATTTCAAAATATAATTCACACTGCTTGTAAAACAATTTAAAATCTCCTAGGATCTTAAATTTTCCTTACTTTTAATCCCAATCCATTTACAAACACTTATCCAATTTTCCAGAGTTTTAACTTCAATTCTGGTTTAAATTTCAGATTAAACTCATCTGATTTCACGTATTTCACCTATATGAATTCTGATTGGTTATTTACATAACCATTTAATTTATAATCTTACTCGATTATAATAACAACCAATATATCCAATATATTATAATTTTGATATATATCTTCTTATATCAAGATATACCTTGGGTAAACTTATTTTAATTTACCCTCTTTTCAAAACATACCATGACGGTTCATCGTATTCGAGTGTTTACAAAATCCCTACCGATACAGTGGATCAAACTGATCGACCAGAACCTATAAACAACTCAACCAATAAATCTCCACAATATAAAACAAATTTTTATATCAATAACAAATACGTTCACTCGTATATATACACTCAATCTCAGTCTAGGGTATTACTAACCCTATCTCCACCGAGTCACGCCACAGAGCCAAGTAATTCTTAACTTAAGCTCTGATACCAACTGTAACGACCCGGATTTTCGGCGACTTTGGTTATCGACATAAGCACGATGCCGATTACCAAAACATCGAAAAATCCTAGTAATTAGTGAAAGAAATTAGAGGGTGAGGAAAGATAAGATAGAAACTTAGAATAGAAGAAGAAGAAGAACACAACATCAGAGTAACACGAATCTCACAGCGGAACGAACAAATATATTTCATAACATAACTTTGAAATACAAACTTGGTACTTGAATATACATATCATTATCAAAGTACAGCACTTACAACACAGCGGAAATAAACTATAGCTATATGATCCTGAAGCCTCCTGCTCCAAGCTCTTCCAGTATATCTGTAAATCCCGACTACTTGACTGCCCATACAAATTTAGGCACCCAAGAGTTTAGGGAAAACAACAAAGTAAACTCCGGGTCAGTCATGGGACTGGTATGAGTAAAACAGTTTAAAACAGTTATACAGGTATATGATATCTCATAAGACCACGCCGCATAACGGAACGGGTTTTTCCCTTATGAGAATCCAAAATAACTTTATATCAAAAATCTTTTGATATTATAATAATGCCTATCAATCACAGTATATATAATCATCTAGCAGAAACGCTTTCATCTCACGTTCTACATATATAGTATACAATCAAAACCGCAAGCACGTATTGGGTAATGGATTCCCAACTATGACAAGGTATGGAAACACCTTTCGCTCGTGTACCTCTAGAGAGGAATACACTGGGTTCAACAAGAACATCTTGCAACCCGGCCACACATGACCGACCACTCATTTCGCTTGAGTGTATCGAATGTATATCACCAACGGTTGGGATCAGCAACCGTTTCCCGAATGAGACAACATCAACAATAGATTTTTAGAAGTAAATGAAACTCTAGATCAGGTGATTATACACCCTACTTCGGTGCGAGCGACTTAGCCATGCTGCCTGCCCGATTTCTGTCATTTACCGGATGTGAGGCTAGAAGCTACGCTTTATCATCACATCAGATTCACTTTGAATGCCACATCGTCAAATCCATCAAATCACCGATCGACGTCCTCAACCATACATTACGCGTTAGATAAAAGAAGTTTCCTTCTCCGCTTCCACTCTTGGTACAGTTGGAGAAATCGATATATGTGATCGTCAGGAAATACTCTGTCGGACATCCGTCCATACAAGTCATCCAGGAACAGGATGAACCGAAGGCACTATTCTGTAAACAGGATAGCCCTTGCATAACTCCGTCTTCAATTTCCTTTGGCATATATGATTCGCAACGGTTATGCCAATACAGAGTGGTTCTTCGGATAATAATCCAACCGGTCTCTCCATATTAACAACGTTAAAATGGTCAAAACTTCGATAGTCTGTGATTTAACTATCGAATAAAAACAGGTGTGCAAACAACGATATTATTTCCAAATGGAAATTTATATCGATCAAACATCATTCCACTTTTATCTCTTTATTCTATTAATTTACTTATCTCATGTTTCCCTACGTTCAATATTCCTTATTTTCTAAATTGGGAAAATATACGTTATTAACAATGGAAAACATTTCCATTTCTCGTTTTCTTTATTAGAAAACATTTCTGGTTTCTTATTTGGAAAACATTTCCAAAGCTTCTTCATTGGACTTAGACAGATGTTTAAACAAACCATCGCGATGCCAACTCAAACCATTTCCTTTACTGCCGAACCTTAACTATTCCTTAGTTAAAAACGAAGCCAATCAAGTTGGGGTAGAACTACCTCTCAGACCTTAACTGAACAACATTTCTAACTTTGAAATAGGAAAAGTTCACTTTATATCCCTTTTACTATCTTCCTTACTTAATCCTCCTTCGAATAGATCTCTATTTGATTTACTCTATTCACTTAACCCCTTTCGAATAAACTATATTCGATTTACTAACTTTATTCGAATAAACTATATTTTATTAACTCCTTTTACTTTAACCCTAATCGATTAACTAACATCGATTAGCTCTTTTTACTTTACTCTAATCGATTAAACTAACATCGATTAGCTCCTTTGCTTTCTATTCGAATAAACTATATTCGATTAACTCATTTTACTTTACTCTCTAATCGATTAACTAACATTGATTAACTCCTTTTTACTTTACTCTAATCGATTAACTAACATTGATTAACTCCTTTTTACTTTACTCTCTAATCGATTAACTAACATCGATTAACTTCTTTTTACTTTATCTCAAATCGATTAACTAACATCGATTAACTTCTTTTTACTTTATCTCTAATCGATTAACTAACATCGATTAGCTCCTTTTGATAAACTACGTTTTCCGTTACAACTATTTCCCTTTTTTTTTAACGTTTACTTATCGTTACAAATATTTCCTATTTATAACTTCTATTTACCGTTACAAATATTTCATATTTATAACTTCTATTTATTTTCTAAATAAATATTCCTTTTCTATTTCTATTTATTTTCTAAATAAATATCCCTTTTATAAAACCGTGTTCGTTTTATAAATATTTCCTTTTATAAAATCCTGTGATTTTATAAAATTCCTTTATTTCAATATACATTGAAATACTTCTTTTTTTACATCCCAGGGTTTCTTATGATATTAAAAATATCATATAACAATGATCAATATCATTCCAACGCCCAAAATCCATAACAGATTATATAACACATCATATATCACAATATATGAAAACAGTAAAATAAATGTTGAGGAATCCAGTCGGATTCCTCCAACCTATTTCCCTACATCACAGATGTTAAACAATATAGATAACATCACTTTTCAGTTCCATATGATATATTCTGTTAAACAGAATCAATATAGAAATTTAACTAACTGACTAACAGTTCAATCAAACAGTCAACACATGGTCAATCAGCCAATATCAACAGTTCTAAAAATACAACATGAAATTATAAACTGTTAAGAGTTAGTGAGATTTACTCACATTTGCAGTTCATCGTTGAAGAACGATAAACTGTTATTTGATTTGAATCAAACAGTTTATTTCGCCATAAATTCAAACTAGCTTTAATCCACTTCCAGTCGGCTTCATTGTGAAGCTCTCATCCATACGGTCCTAACGGATCTTATTTTACTGAATTTCGATATCGAATGGTAAAGATATCAAGTTAAGTGAATATTTAAATTAAAATAAACTAAATTTTATTGTTTAATTGGGCCTTTACCATTTCGGTCAGCCCACACATCCTTGCATTGGCCCATTATCAACCCCACCCGCACCCTTTTTCTCTAGTAAAACTCAGACATCGTGCTCCAAACCTCAACTCCACCATAGCCGACCGTCTCCACTTCCTAACTCCACAAATACCCAGTGAAACCAAAAGCGAGAATGCCAACCCACTTATCATCAACAACTCTCCCTCTCCAGCCCAATTTAGTGAAGCTCGCACCATTGAAAGGGATCCCGTCGAACCATAAAAAATCCGATTTCGTACAGTATACGCTTGAATCTCTTTATCATGGAAACCCCTGAATTATTTCCAACAAACCTGAATCGATCCCCTCAATCTGAAAATAACATTCAAAACTCGGATCGTTGCCTCCCTTTGCCAAGATCTTCGAACCCTAAGTTACCGTACACAGAAAACAGCACGGCAGAAATGCGTCGAACCCCTTGTAACTGATACCAGATTGAAGTTCGAACTTCATGGAGGCTAACGAATCATTAAGGGTTCGGTTTCAGTATGTTTTGGAATTAACGTGATTTCCTAAAGCTCTCGTTTTTTTTTGTTTTATTGATTTTGATTTCCTTGAAACAGAAAGGAAAGGGAAGTCTTCCTTGCGTGTAGTTTTATAGAAGTTGATTACTTGCCAAGAATTGGTAATAGGTCGCGGTGGAACGTCACAGGCCTTCAAAGTCTTGTGGTGGAAATTAAAGTCTCGTGGCCTTCTTCTGTTTGGTGATTCGTGGGCAATATATATATTGCTTGGTTCCTTCGTCCACCCGTTTTGTTTTCTTACCACTCAAGCACTCGTGACCAAAACAAGACACTTGAGAAAACTTCCTTTTAGAGCTGGGTACTTCTGCGTTAAGTAATAGGAGGCATTGTATATCAATATATTGTTTAATTCATTTTATAAGGTCACCTTAGGATATTTTGGTTTTCGTTGATCAGTTGCTGTACATTACTCTGCTTGTCTACGGACTGATATGAACATATCATTAAATCGAGTAATGTGTCGTGATCCCAAAAATATAAAAATACCGGTATGTGAACTCATATTTTGAAACTTCAAAATGTTGATTTCAGGGTGCCAAATACTCCAAATAAAAGTTGCTTATTTAATTAATTAAAAATTACAGTAAAATTCCAAAAATTAAATTATCACTATGTCCCAAAAGAACCTTGTCTAAATTCAAACACGATCTCTAGTTATATCGAATAAACCGATACGGTCGATAAAAGATTCTATAGCGACGATTTTAAAATTTGATTTGGACATATCTCAAAATCTACACGACGAAATCCCGATTTTTCTCTTCTACTAGAAAGATATACTCCACCAGCTCCACACGTTTCTTGTTTCACAGAAATCCGATTTAAAACGAACCCAGTATATTCAGTTGAAGTTCAAATTGCCAATTTACGAACTGCAGCGCCATTCCAAGCTCGTTTATAATTATATTATAAACTATACTTTCAACTGTCGACGATTGAATATATTCGTTATTCAAATTCAATTCCAAGCTGAATTAAATATCACAGATGATCCAGTTCACGCTATATCGCCCTTTCAGCCAATTCTGTTTATTTCAGAATTAAATATATTATTTAATTATTATTTTAATTAAATATTCACCATTATATTATTCCATGACCATTAAATTCACTAACCTACCATTTATATAATTAAATAAATTAAATCATAATACCTCTGCCAATGCGGGTCATTACAATCTTCCCCACTTAAAATAATTTCGTCCTCGAAATTGCTAAAAGGTAGAGAACGACCCTATCGACTGGTTAGAACATATTTGTTCACTTCATAACTTCATTTTTAACTGAACCAATTTAATTTCAATTAAATTATTAATCAATTCTTATCAACGAAAATTTTCAAAAATCCTGAAAATTTTCTAATGCCTTAACTCTTCGAAAAATTTCGCCAGCACCTCCTTTGTACTGGTCAATCGGTCAAACTCCAACTCGCCTCTCTGGGCCATCTCCAACTCAAAAGAAAACCAAACAGCCAAGCGGCTTGCCAATTCGGCTCATAAATCTCACGCTTATATCGAATATAAACTTGTACCTTTTCGTCGGGCATATCAACTCTATCACTTCCATATGCTATCAACTCAGCATATACCAGTGTTATCCCAATCAAATTCTGAAATCACTTTTATCTCTAACACAACCATTCGCTTTTTACCAAGCCAAATTTTCATTTCAACTCGAGTTTTCTTCTCTTGATTTTCAATTCCTTAACTCCTCAATCCAATAACATTTCGGATTCTAATTTCACAAATCCAATCTTATTCGTTTTCAATTCAACTTCAGTTACCACTTAACTGAATTTGCTTTCATTCAAATCAGCTTTCACTAATTTTTTTGTTAAATTTGTTTTTAATTCAAACAGTCTTTCCCTGGGAGTTTTCAAACAGTCTACTCTTTTCAAAAATCAAAATTTCCTTTTTGAACATGTCACTGAGCCCTTAATTAATATTCCATTCGTTAAATCACTTCTCTTTTTCTTTATCAATATTTGTTAACCAAATATTTTCGATAACCCTATTGGCCCTTTTTGTTATTTGGAAAATATCTCTGAATATTGCCTTCCTTTATTTTCTAAACTTTAGAAAATATATGCTATTTATAATTGGAAAGTATTCCAATTACTTATCTCTTTTCCGATCTCGTTTATTTCTATACTTAGGAAATATTCTTTATTCTATTTCCAAGTTTACACTTATTTGGGTTAAAACAGATGTTGTGTAAAACATCGTTACGTCAAATAGATATGACTACTTACTCGAACAATCAATAACATACAACTACTTCTTCACTTTTAAACACATATACACTTCCTCTTTCTATTCCTACTCTTACGAGATTTATTCCTAGACTTCCTTTTCGATTTTACTATTATATTTTTAAGTTTGTTTTCTTATCGACTTCTATATATTTCGATACGTTGATTTATAACTATCAAATTCTTAAAAATATTCTAACTCCTTAAATTCTAGGAAAAATTCGCCATAACCTCCTTTGTACCGGGAGCATCGGGAAAATTCCCAAACTGCCACACAGGCCTTCTCCAATCAAAAAGAAAAAGAAAAGCCAAGCGGCTAGCCGATTCGGCGCATAAAATTTCATATATGAATTAAATACATACCTTTTTGTCGGGCATTTTATTTATAACTCTTCATACCTTATCCATACTTATCTCATGTATATTTATACATTTCTAATTCATTTCAACTTAATCCAATCATTTTAACTTAGTTCGTTAAGTGATTTTCAAATTACTGGTTTTCCCATTCCACCTTCATATTTGAGTTTACATGTTCAAATATATTTTAACTTGTTTGTCAACTAATTGAATTCCATTTCAATTCTATTTGAATTTCCTATATTCAAATTCCATTTCGATTCTCTTATTCAAATTCTATGTTTGAATTTCATTTCAAATCTCTTATTCAAATACCATTCGATTTCTCTTATTCAAATTCTATTCGATTTCTCATATGTCAAATTCTATTTGATTTCTATATTCGAATTTCCTCTATTCAAATTCTATATCACTTCCATTGAATTTCATATATTCAAACTCCCTTTGAATTTCTATATTCAATTCCTATTTCAATTCCATTGAATTTCACATATTCAAACTCCCTTTGAATTTCTGTATTCGATTTCTATTTCACTTTCGGTATTCAAATCCTATATTTTCAAACTCTATTGAATTATATATTCCAATTCCGATTTCAACTCTATTTGAAATCTATATTCGAATTCCTATTTCAAATTCCATTTCAATCTATGTGAATTCTATATTCAATTTTCCATTATTACTCTATATGAATTCTATATTCATTTTTCCATTATTTAAATCTTCTTTATTCAAATCTCATTTGAATTTCTATATTCAAATCCCCTTTGAATTTTCTTTATTCACATTCTAAGTTTGAACTTCCTTTATTCAAATTCCTTTTTAACTTTCTTTATTTATTCTTTAAATAAGCCTTGATTTCAATTCCTTTTGAAATCGATATTTCCACCTTTTTGAAAATAGATTTCCCTTTCAATTTCAAACTTGTATTTTTATTTCTGAATTATCCAATGATAATTCTTTTCACTTCATTTTATAAACTTCGTTTATAAAAGAACTATTTATAAACTTCGTTTATAAAGGAACTTCTCGTTTTATTTCTTTTAAACAAGTTAATATTTCAAATCTATTTCAAAATTCAACTTCTATATTATAAATCCCATTTTGAAATTCAACACACTTGTCTTTCCCAAAACAAATTCAAAACAGTATCTTTGGTAGTAATTCGTCACTTACAACTCGAAAATGAATACTGATGATGCAGCTGTCATCATCAGAATCTATTTTCCAGCGATCGAAGTGAGTTCAATATATAAAACCATTTCTAAACATTTCCACTTTGAAATTCATTTCAAAATATAATTCACACTACTTGTAAAATAATTTAAAATCTCCTAGGATCTTAAATTTTCCTTACTTTTAATCCCAATCCATTTACAAACACTTATCCAATTTTCCAGAGTTTTAACTTCAATTCTGGTTTAAATTTCAGATTAAACTCATCTGATTTCACGTATTTCACCTATATGAATTCTGATTGGTTATTTACATAACCATTTAATTTATAATCTTACTCGATTATAATAACAACCAATATATCCAATATATTATAATTTTGATATATATCTTCTTATATCAAGATATACCTTGGGTAAACTTATTTTAATTCACCCTCTTTTCAAAACATACCATGACGGTTCATCGTATTCGAGTGTTTACAAAATCCCTACCGATACAGTGGATCAAACTGATCGACCAGAACCTATAAACAACTCAACCAATAAATCTCCACAATATAAAACAAATTTTTATATCAATAACAAATACGTTCACTCGTATATATACACTCAATCTCAGTCTAGGGTATTACTAACCCTATCTCTACCGAGTCACGCGACAGAGCCAAGTAATTCTTAACTTAAGCTCTGATACCAACTGTAACGACCCGGATTTTCGGCGACTTTGGTTATCGACATAAGCACGATGCCGATAACCAAAACATCGAAAAATCCTGGAAATTAGTGAAAGAAATTAGAGGGTGAGGAAAGATAAGATAGAAACTTAGAATAGAAGAAGAAGAAGAACACAACATCAGAGTAACACGAATCTCATAGCGAAACGAATAAATATATTTCATAACATAACTTTGAAATACAAACTTGGTACTTGAATATACATATCATTATCAAAGTACAGCACTTACAACACAGCGGAAATAAACTATAGCTATATGATCCTGAAGCCTCCTGCTCCAAGCTCTTCAAGTATATCTGTAAATCCCGACTACTTGACTGCCCATACAAATTTAGGCACCCAAGAGTTTAGGGAAAACAACAAAGTAAACTCCGGGTCAGTCATGGGACTGGTATGAGTAAAACAGTTTAAAACAGTTATACAGGTATATGATATCTCATAAGACCACGCCGCATAACGGAACGGGTTTTTCCCTTATGAGAATCCAAAATAACTTTATATCAAAAATCTTTTGATATTATAATAATGCCTATCAATCACAGTATATATAATCATCTAGCAGAAGCGCTTTCATCTCACGTTCTACATATATAGTATACAATCAAAACCGCAAGCGCGTATTGGGTAATGGATTCCCAACTATGACAAGGTATGGAAACACCTTTCGCTCGTGTACCTCTAGAGAGGAATACACTGGGTTCAACAAGAACATCTTGCAACCCGGCCACACATGACCGACCACTCATTTCGCTTGAGTGTATCGAATGTATATCACCAACGGTTGGGATCAGCAACCGTTTCCCGAATGGGACAGCATCAACAATAGATTTTTAGAAGTAAATGAAACTCTAGATCAGGTGATTATACACCCTACTTCGGTGCGACCGACTTAGCCATGCTGCCTGCCCGATTTCTGTCATTTACCGGATGTGAGGCTAGAAGCTACGCTTTATCATCACATCAGATTCACTTTGAATGCCACATCGTCAAATCCATCAAATCACCGATCGACGTCCTCAACCATACATTACGCGTTAGCTAAAAGAAGTTTCCTTCTCCGCTTCCACTCTTGGTACAGTTGGAGAAATCGATATATGTGATCGTCAGGAAATACTCTGTCGGACATCCGTCCATACAAGTCATCCAGGAACAGGATGAACCGAAGGCACTATTCTGTAAACAGGATAGCCCTTGCATAACTCCGTCTTCAATTTCCTTTGGCATATATGATTCGCAACGGTTATGCCAATACAGAGTGGTTCTTCGGATAATAATCCAACCGGTCTCTCCATATTAACAACGTTAAAATGGTCAAAACTTCGATAGTCTGTGATTTAACTATCGAATAAAAACAGGTGTGCAAACAACGATATTATTTCCAAATGGAAATTTATATCGATCAAACATCATTCCACTTTTATCTCTTTATTCTATTAATTTACTTATCTCATGTTTCCCTACGTTCAATATTCCTTATTTTCTAAATTGGGAAAATATACGTTATTAACAATGGAAAACATTTCCATTTCTCGTTTTCTTTATTAGAAAACATTTCTGGTTTCTTATTTGGAAAACATTTCCAAAGCTTCTTCATTGGACTTAGACAGATGTTTAAACAAACCATCGCGATGCCAACTCAAACCATTTCCTTTACTGCCGAACCTTAACTATTCCTTAGTTAAAAACGAAGCCAATCAAGTTGGGGTAGAACTACCTCTCAGACCTTAACTGAACAACATTTCTAACTTTGAAATAGGAAAAGTTCACTTTATATCCCTTTTACTATCTTCCTTACTTAATCCTCCTTCGAATAGATCTCTATTTGATTTACTCTATTCACTTAACCCCTTTCGAATAAACTATATTCGATTTACTAACTTTATTCGAATAAACTATATTTTATTAACTCCTTTTACTTTAACCCTAATCGATTAACTAACATCGATTAGCTCTTTTTACTTTACTCTAATCGATTAAACTAACATCGATTAGCTCCTTTGCTTTCTATTCGAATAAACTATATTCGATTAACTCATTTTACTTTACTCTCTAATCGATTAACTAACATTGATTAACTCCTTTTTACTTTACTCTAATCGATTAACTAACATTGATTAACTCCTTTTTACTTTACTCTCTAATCGATTAACTAACATCGATTAACTTCTTTTTACTTTATCTCAAATCGATTAACTAACATCGATTAACTTCTTTTTACTTTATCTCTAATCGATTAACTAACATCGATTAGCTCCTTTTGATAAACTACGTTTTCCGTTACAACTATTTCCCTTTTTTTTTTAACGTTTACTTATCGTTACAAATATTTCCTATTTATAACTTCTATTTACCGTTACAAATATTTCATATTTATAACTTCTATTTATTTTCTAAATAAATATTCCTTTTCTATTTCTATTTATTTTCTAAATAAATATCCCTTTTATAAAACCGTGTTCGTTTTATAAATATTTCCTTTTATAAAATCCTGTGATTTTATAAAATTCCTTTATTTCAATATACATTGAAATACTTCTTTTTTTACATCCCAGGGTTTCTTATGATATTAAAAATATCATATAACAATGATCAATATCATTCCAACGCCCAAAATCCATAACAGATTATATAACACATCATATATCACAATATATGAAAACAGTAAAATAAATGTTGAGGAATCCAGTCGGATTCCTCCAACCTGTTTCCCTACATCACAGATGTTAAACAATATAGATAACATCACTTTTCAGTTCCATATGATATATTCTGTTAAACAGAATCAATATAGAAATTTAACTAACTGACTAACAGTTCAATCAAACAGTCAACACACGGTCAATCAGCCAATATCAACAGTTCTAAAAATACAACATGAAATTATAAACTGTTAAGAGTTAGTGAGATTTACTCACATTTGCAGTTCATCTTTGAAGAACGATAAACTGTTATTTGATTTGAATCAAACAGTTTATTTCGCCATAAATTCAAACTAGCTCTAATCCACTTCCAGTCGGCTTCATTGTGAAGCTCTCATCCATACGGTCCTAACGGATCTTATTTTACTGAATTTCGATATCGAATGGTAAAGATATCAAGTTAAGTGAATATTTAAATTAAAATAAACTAAATTTTATTGTTTAATTGGGCCTTTACCATTTCGGTCAGCCCACACATCCTTGCATTGGCCCATTATCAACCCCACCCGCACCCTTTTTCTCTAGTAAAACTCAGACATCGTGCTCCAAACCTCAACTCCACCATAGCCGACCGTCTCCACTTCCTAACTCCACAAATACCCAGTGAAACCAAAAGCGAGAATGCCAACCCACTTATCATCAACAACTCTCCCTCTCCAGCCCAATTTAGTGAAGCTCGCACCATTGAAAGGGATCCCGTCGAACCATAAAAAATCCGATTTCGTACAGTATACGCTTGAATCTCTTTATCATGGAAACCCCTGAATTATTTCCAACAAACCTGAATCGATCCCCTCAATCTGAAAATAACATTCAAAACTCGGATCGTTGCCTCCCTTTGCCAAGATCTTCGAACCCTAAGTTACCGTACACAGAAAACAGCACGGCAGAAATGCGTCGAACCCCTTGTAACTGATACCAGATTGAAGTTCGAACTTCATGGAGGCTAACGAATCATTAAGGGTTCGGTTTCAGTATGTTTTGGAATTAACGTGATTTCCTAAAGCTCTCGTTTTTTTTTGTTTTATTGATTTTGATTTCCTTGAAACAGAAAGGAAAGGGAAGTCTTCCTTGCGTGTAGTTTTATAGAAGTTGATTACTTGCCAAGAATTGGTAATAGGTCGCGGTGGAACGTCACAGGCCTTCAAAGTCTTGTGGTGGAAATTAAAGTCTCGTGGCCTTCTTCTGTTTGGTGATTCGTGGGCAATATATATATTGCTTGGTTCCTTCGTCCACCCGTTTTGTTTTCTTACCACTCAAGCACTCGTGACCAAAACAAGACACTTGAGAAAACTTCCTTTTAGAGCGGGGTACTTCTGCGTTAAGTAATAGGAGGCATTGTATATCAATATATTGTTTAATTCATTTTATAAGGTCACCTTAGGATATTTTGGTTTTCGTTGATCAGTTGTTGTACATTACTCTGCTTGTCTACGGACTGATATGAACATATCATTAAATCGAGTAATGTGTCGTGATCCCAAAAATATAAAAATACCGGTATGTGAACTCATATTTTGAAACTTCAAAATGTTGATTTCAGGGTGCCAAATACTCCAAATAAAAGTTGCTTATTTAATTAATTAAAAATTACAGTAAAATTCCAAAAATTAAATTATCACTATGTCCCAAAAGAACCTTGTCTAAATTCAAACACGATCTCTAGTTATATCGAATAAACCGATACGGTCGATAAAAGATTCTATAGCGACTATTTTAAAATTTGATTTGGACATATCTCAAAATCTACACGACGAAATCCCGATTTTTCTCTTCTACTAGAAAGATATACTCCACCAGCTCCACACGTTTCTTGTTTCACAGAAATCCGATTTAAAACGAACCCAGTATATTCAGTTGAAGTTCAAATTGCCAATTTACGAACTGCAGCGCCATTCCAAGCTCGTTTATAATTATATTATAAACTATACGTTCAACTGTCGACGATTGAATATATTCGTTATTCAAATTCAATTCCAAGCTGAATTAAATATCACAGATGATCCAGTTCACGCTATATCGCCCTTTCAGCCAATTCTGTTTATTTCAGAATTAAATATATTATTTAATTATTATTTTAATTAAATATTCACCATTATATTATTCCATGACCATTAAATTCACTAACCTACCATTTATATAATTAAATAAATTAAATCATAATACCTCTGCCAATGCGGGTCATTACAATCTTCCCCACTTAAAATAATTTCTTCCTCGAAATTGCTAAAAGGTAGAGAACGACCCTATCGACTGGTTAGAACATATTTGTTCACTTCATAACTTCAGTTTTAACTGAACCAATTTTATTTCAATTAAATTATTAATCAATTCTTATCAACGAAAATTTTCAAAAATCCTGAAAATTTTCTAATGCCTTAACTCTTCGAAAAATTTCGCCAGCACCTCCTTTGTACTGGTCAATCGGTCAAACTCCAACTCGCCTCTCTTGGCCATCTCCAACTCAAAAGAAAACCAAACAGCCAAGCGGCTTGCCAATTCGGCTCATAAATCTCACGCTTATATCGAATATAAACTTGTACCTTTTCGTCGGGCATATCAACTCTATCACTTCCATATGCTATCAACTCAGCATATACCAGTGTTATCCCAATCAAATTCTGAAATCACTTTTATCTCCAACACAACCATTCGCTTTTTACCAAGCCAAATTTTCATTTCAACTCGAGTTTTCTTCTCTTGATTTTCAATTCCTTAACTCTTCAATCCAATAACATTTCGGATTCTAATTTCACAAATCCAATCTTATTCGTTTTCAATTCAACTTCAGTTACCACTTAACTGAATTTGCTTTCATTCAAATCAGCTTTCACTAATTTTTTTGTTAAATTTGTTTTTAATTCAAACAGTCTTTCCCTGGGGGTTTTCAAACAGTCTACTCTTTTCAAAAATCAAAATTTCCTTTTTGAACATGTCACTGAGCCCTTAATTAATATTCCATTCGTTAAATCACTTCTCTTTTTCTTTATCAATATTTGTTAACCAAATATTTTCGATAACCCTATTGGCCCTTTTTGTTATTTGGAAAATATCTCTGAATATTGCCTTCCTTTATTTTCTAAACTTTAGAAAATATATGCTATTTATAATTGGAAAGTATTCCAATTACTTATCTCTTTTCCGATCTCGTTTATTTCTATACTTAGGAAATATTCTTTATTCTATTTCCAAGTTTACACTTATTTGGGTTAAAACAGATGTTGTGTAAAACATCGTTACGTCAAATAGATATGACTACTTACTCGAACAATCAATAACATACAACTACTTCTTCACTTTTAAACACATATACACTTCCTCTTTCTATTCCTACTCTTACGAGATTTATTCCTAGACTTCCTTTTCGATTTTACTATTATATTTTTAAGTTTGTTTTCTTATCGACTTCTATATATTTCGATACGTTGATTTATAACTATCAAATTCTTAAAAATATTCTAACTCCTTAAATTCTAGGAAAAATTCGCCATAACCTCCTTTGTACCGGGAGCATCGGGAAAATTCCCAAACTGCCACACAGGCCTTCTCCAATCAAAAAGAAAAAGAAAAGCCAAGCGGCTAGCCGATTCGGCGCATAAAATTTCATATATGAATTAAATACATACCTTTTTGTCGGGCATTCTATTTATAACTCTTCATACCTTATCCATACTTATCTCATGTATATTTATACATTTCTAATTCATTTCAACTTAATCCAATCATTTTAACTTAGTTCGTTAAGTGATTTTCAAATTACTGGTTTTCCCATTCCACCTTCATATTTGAGTTTACATGTTCAAATATATTTTAACTTGTTTGTCAACTAATTGAATTCCATTTCAATTCTATTTGAATTTCCTATATTCAAATTCCATTTCGATTCTCTTATTCAAATTCTATGTTTGAATTTCATTTCAAATCTCTTATTCAAATTCCATTCGATTTCTCTTATTCAAATTCTATTCGATTTCTCATATGTCAAATTCTATTTGATTTCTATATTCGAATTTCCTCTATTCAAATTCTATATCACTTCCATTGAATTTCATATATTCAAACTCCCTTTGAATTTCTATATTCAATTCCTATTTCAATTCCATTGAATTTCACATATTCAAACTCCCTTTGAATTTCTGTATTCGATTTCTATTTCACTTTCGGTATTCAAATCCTATATTTTCAAACTCTATTGAATTATATATTCCAATTCCGATTTCAACTCTATTTGAAATCTATATTCGAATTCCTATTTCAAATTCCATTTCAATCTATGTGAATTCTATATTCAATTTTCCATTATTACTCTATATGAATTCTATATTCATTTTTCCATTATTTAAATCTTCTTTATTCAAATCTCATTTGAATTTCTATATTCAAATCCCCTTTGAATTTTCTTTATTCACATTCTAAGTTTGAACTTCCTTTATTCAAATTCCTTTTTAACTTTCTTTATTTATTCTTTAAATAAGCCTTGATTTCAATTCCTTTTGAAATCGATATTTCCACCTTTTTGAAAATAGATTTCCCTTTCAATTTCAAACTTGTATTTTTATTTCTGAATTATCCAATGATAATTCTTTTCACTTCATTTTATAAACTTCGTTTATAAAAGAACTATTTATAAACTTCGTTTATAAAGGAACTTCTCGTTTTATTTCTTTTAAACAAGTTAATATTTCAAATCTATTTCAAAATTCAACTTCTATATTATAAATCCCATTTTGAAATTCAACACACTTGTCTTTCCCAAAACAAATTCAAAACAGTATCTTTGGTAGTAATTCGTCACTTACAACTCGAAAATGAATACTGATCATGCAGCTGTCATCATCAGAATCTATTTTCCAGCGATCGAAGTGAGTTCAATATATAAAACCATTTCTAAACATTTCCACTTTGAAATTCATTTCAAAATATAATTCACACTGCTTGTAAAATAATTTAAAATCTCCTAGGATCTTAAATTTTCCTTACTTTTAATCCCAATCCATTTACAAACACTTATCCAATTTTCCAGAGTTTTAACTTCAATTCTGGTTTAAATTTCAGATTAAACTCATCTGATTTCACGTATTTCACCTATATGAATTCTGATTGGTTATTTACATAACCATTTAATTTATAATCTTACTCGATTATAATAACAACCAATATATCCAATATATTATAATTTTGATATATATCTTCTTATATCAAGATATACCTTGGGTAAACTTATTTTATTTTACCCTCTTTTCAAAACATACCATGACGGTTCATCGTATTCGAGTGTTTACAAAATCCCTACCGATACAGTGGATCAAACTGATCGACCAGAACCTATAAACAACTCAACCAATAAATCTCCACAATATAAAACAAATTTTTATATCAATAACAAATACGTTCACTCGTATATATACACTCAATCTCAGTCTAGGGTATTACTAACCCTATCTCTACCGAGTCACGCCACAGAGCCAAGTAATTCTTAACTTAAGCTCTGATACCAACTGTAACGACCCGGATTTTCGGCGACTTTGGTTATCGACATAAGCACGATGCCGATAACCAAAACATCGAAAAATCCTGGTAATTAGTGAAAGAAATTAGAGGGTGAGGAAAGATAAGATAGAAACTTAGAATAGAAGAAGAAGAAGAACACAACATCAGAGTAACACGAATCTCACAACGAAACGAATAAATATATTTCATAACATAACTTTGAAATACAAACTTGGTACTTGAATATACATATCATTATCAAAGTACAGCACTTACAACACAACGGAAATAAACTATAGCTATATGATCCTGAAGCCTCCTGCTCCAAGCTCTTCCAGTATATCTGTAAATCCCGACTACTTGACTGCCCATACAAATTTAGGCACCCAAGAGTTTAGGGAAAACAACAAAGTAAACTCCGGGTCAGTCATGGGACTGGTATGAGTAAAACAGTTTAAAACAGTTATACAGGTATATGATATCTCATAAGACCACGCCGCATAACGGAACGGGTTTTTCCCTTATGAGAATCCAAAATAACTTTATATCAAAAATCTTTTGATATTATAATAATGCCTATCAATCACAGTATATATAATCATCTAGCAGAAGCGCTTTCATCTCACGTTCTACATATATAGTATACAATCAAAACCGCAAGCACGTATTGGGTAATGGATTCCCAACTATGACAAGGTATGGAAACACCTTTCGCTCGTGTACCTCTAGAGAGGAATACACTGGGTTCAACAAGAACATCTTGCAACCCGGCCACACATGACCGACCACTCATTTCGCTTGAGTGTATCGAATGTATATCACCAACGGTTGGGATCAGCAACCGTTTCCCGAATGGGACAGCATCAACAATAGATTTTTAGAAGTAAATGAAACTCTAGATCAGGTGATTTTACACCCTACTTCGGTGCGACCGACTTAGCCATGCTGCCTGCCCGATTTCTGTCATTTACCGGATGTGAGGCTAGAAGCTACGCTTTATCATCACATCAGATTCACTTTGAATGCCACATCGTCAAATCCATCAAATCACCAATCGACGTCCTCAACCATACATTACGCGTTAGCTAAAAGAAGTTTCCTTCTCCGCTTCCACTCTTGGTAAAGTTGGAGAAATCGATATATGTGATCGTCAGGAAATACTCTGTCGGACATCCGTCCATACAAGTCATCCAGGAACAGGATGAACCGAAGGCACTATTCTGTAAACAGGATAGCCCTTGCATAACTTCGTCTTCAATTTCCTTTGGCATATATGATTCGCAACGGTTATGCCAATACAGAGTGGTTCTTCGGATAATAATCCAACCGGTCTCTCCATATTAACAACGTTAAAATGGTCAAAACTTCGATAGTCTGTGATTTAACTATCGAATAAAAACAGGTGTGCAAACAACGATATTATTTCCAAATGGAAATTTATATCGATCAAACATCATTCCACTTTTATCTCTTTATTCTATTAATTTACTTATCTTATGTTTCCCTACGTTCAATATTCCTTATTTTCTAAATTGGGAAAATATACGTTATTAACAATGGAAAACATTTCCATTTCTCGTTTTCTTTATTAGAAAACATTTCTGGTTTCTTATTTGGAAAACATTTCCAAAGCTTCTTCATTGGACTTAGACAGATGTTTAAACAAACCATCGCGATGCCAACTCAAACCATTTCCTTTACTGCCGAACCTTAACTATTCCTTAGTTAAAAACGAAGCCAATCAAGTTGGGGTAGAACTACCTCTCAGACCTTAACTGAACAACATTTCTAACTTTGAAATAGGAAAAGTTCACTTTATATCCCTTTTACTATCTTCCTTACTTAATCCTCCTTCGAATAGATCTCTATTTGATTTACTCTATTCACTTAACCCCTTTCGAATAAACTATATTCGATTTACTAACTTTATTCGAATAAACTATATTTTATTAACTCCTTTTACTTTAACCCTAATCGATTAACTAACATCGATTAGCTCTTTTTACTTTACTCTAATCGATTAAACTAACATCGATTAGCTCCTTTGCTTTCTATTCGAATAAACTATATTCGATTAACTCATTTTACTTTACTCTCTAATCGATTAACTAACATTGATTAACTCCTTTTTACTTTACTCTAATCGATTAACTAACATTGATTAACTCCTTTTTACTTTACTCTCTAATCGATTAACTAACATCGATTTACTTCTTTTTACTTTATCTCAAATCGATTAACTAACATCGATTAACTTCTTTTTACTTTATCTCTAATCGATTAACTAACATCGATTAGCTCCTTTTGATAAACTACGTTTTCCGTTACAACTATTTCCCTTTTTTTTTAACGTTTACTTACCGTTACAAATATTTCCTATTTATAACTTCTATTTACCGTTACAAATATTTCATATTTATAACTTCTATTTATTTTCTAAATAAATATTCCTTTTCTATTTCTATTTATTTTCTAAATAAATATCCCTTTTATAAAACCGTGTTCGTTTTATAAATATTTCCTTTTATAAAATCCTGTGATTTTATAAAATTCCTTTATTTCAATATACATTGAAATACTTCTTTTTTTACATCCCAGGGTTTCTTATGATATTAAAAATATCATATAACAATGATCAATATCATTCCAACGCCCAAAATCCATAACAGATTATATAACACATCATATATCACAATATATGAAAACAGTAAAATAAATGTTGAGGAATCCAGTCGGATTCCTCTAACCTGTTTCCCTACATCACAGATGTTAAACAATATAGATAACATCACTTTTCAGTTCCATATGATATATTCTGTTAAACAGAATCAATATAGAAATTTAACTAACTAACTAACAGTTCAATCAAACAGTCAACACACGGTCAATCAGCCAATATCTAACAGTTCTAAAAATACAACATGAAATTATAAACTGTTAAGAGTTAGTGAGATTTACTCACATTTGCAGTTCATCTTTGAAGAACGATAAACTGTTATTTGATTTGAATCAAACAGTTTATTTCGCCATAAATTCAAACTAGCTCTAATCCACTTCCAGTCGGCTTCATTGTGAAGCTCTCATCCATACGGTCCTAACGGATCTTATTTTACTGAATTTCGATATCGAATGGTAAAGATATCAAGTTAAGTGAATATTTAAATTAAAATAAACTAAATTTTATTGTTTAATTGGGCCTTTACCATTTCGGTCAGCCCACACATCCATGCATTGGCCCATTATCAACCCCACCCGCACCCTTTTTCTCTAGTAAAACTCAGACATCGTGCTCCAAACCTCAACTCCACCATAGCCGACCGTCTCCACTTCCTAACTCCACAAATACCCAGTGAAACCAAAAGCGAGAATGCCAACCCACTTATCATCAACAACTCTCCCTCTCCAGCCCAATTTAGTGAAGCTCGCACCATTGAAAGGGATCCCGTCGAACCATAAAAAATCCGATTTCGTACAGTATACGCTTGAATCTCTTTATCATGGAAACCCCTGAATTATTTCCAACAAACCTGAATCGATCCCCTCAATCTGAAAATAACATTCAAAACTCGGATCGTTGCCTCCCTTTGCCAAGATCTTCGAACCCTAAGTTACCGTACACAGAAAACAGCACGGCAGAAATGCGTCGAACCCCTTGTAACTGATACCAGATTGAAGTTCGAACTTCATGGAGGCTAACGAATCATTAAGGGTTCGGTTTCAGTATGTTTTGGAATTAACGTGATTTCCTAAAGCTCTCGTTTTTTTTTGTTTTATTGATTTTGATTTCCTTGAAACAGAAAGGAAAGGGAAGTCTTCCTTGCGTGTAGTTTTATAGAAGTTGATTACTTGCCAAGAATTGGTAATAGGTCGCGGTGGAACGTCACAGGCCTTCAAAGTCTTGTGGTGGAAATTAAAGTCTCGTGGCCTTCTTCTGTTTGGTGATTCGTGGGCAATATATATATTGCTTGGTTCCTTCGTCCACCCGTTTTGTTTTCTTACCACTCAAGCACTCGTGACCAAAACAAGACACTTGAGAAAACTTCCTTTTAGAGCTGGGTACTTCTGCGTTAAGTAATAGGAGGCATTGTATATCAATATATTGTTTAATTCATTTTATAAGGTCACCTTGGGATATTATGGTTTTCGTTGATCAGTTGCTGTACATTACTCTGCTTGTCTACGGACTGATATGAACATATCATTAAATCGAGTAATGTGTCGTGATCCCAAAAATATAAAAATACCGGTATGTGAACTCATATTTTGAAACTTCAAAATGTTGATTTCAGGGTGCCAAATACTCCAAATAAAAGTTGCTTATTTAATTAATTAAAAATTACAGTAAAATTCCAAAAATTAAATTATCACTATGTCCCAAAAGAACCTTGTCTAAATTCAAACCCGATCTCTAGTTATATCGAATAAACCGATACGGTCGATAAAAGATTCTATAGCGACTATTTTAAAATTTGATTTGTACATATCTCAAAATCTACACGACGAAATCCCGATTTTTCTCTTCTACTAGAAAGATATACTCCACCAGCTCCACACGTTTCTTGTTTCACAGAAATCCGATTTAAAACGAACCCAGTATATTCAGTTGAAGTTCAAATTGCCAATTTACGAACTGCAGCGCCATTCCAAGCTCGTTTATAATTATATTATAAACTATACGTTCAACTGTCGACGATTGAATATATTTGTTATTCAAATTCAATTCCAAGCTGAATTAAATATCACAGATGATCCAGTTCGCACTATATCGCCCTTTCAGCCAATTCTGTTTATTTCAGAATTAAATATATTATTTAATTATTATTTTAATTAAATATTCACCATTATTATTATTCCATGACCATTAAATTCACTAACCTACCATTTATATAATTAAATAAATTAAATCATAATACCTCTGCCAATGCGGGTCATTACATTTTCCAATAAAACTCATTTTGTCGAAAATGGTGATCGTTTGAAAAATAATTGTTTTCTAACGTTTATATAATATCAATTAATTCCAAAATAATAATAAAAGTAAATTATTATCATATCCCCAAATTAAATATTATACAGCTTCAAAAATAAACCAATATAGATTTTAAAATCAATACCAACAATCCTGGGTTAAACGATATTCAAATATATATATATAATCCCTTAATATTTATTTAATAAACATTATTGTTTATTAACGAATTCCATAGCGACTATTCTAGAATGCGAAACAGATATAACACACAAAATATAAGCTGAAATCTCGATTTTTCTCTTTTATTAGAAAATTATAATCAAATCGATCTGGACGATTCTTGTTTCGCAGAATTCTGACTTAAAACGAATTTTGTATATTAAAGTGAAGTTCAAACCATAAGTTACGAATTACCACGACGTTATGAGTTCATTTTATAATTATATATAAATTATACATTCAAACTCCGTTATATAAACGAATTATATGTTATGAATCCATATATAATTCAAAATTAATATTTAAAATAATAAATTAATTAAATATTCGACTATCAATAATACGGGATATTACATCCATCTAGATTATTCATATTATTTAATCGATTCGAGATGTATTCGATAATCACCTTTAACGTCTACGTGGTTAAAAGTTACTTTTGATGATATCAGAATACAAATATCCTCGAAAAAATATATATAGTAATTTCAGGTCTAAGGACGATCACATTACTGTCACTTTGAGAATCACTTATGACACTATAAATTATGCTCTGTGATGTTTTTCTCAAGTTTGGGACAATCCAATATGATATTCTCTAATATGTTATGTATTGACATTAATATCACTTGTATTAATGATCAATGAGATATGATCATCAGTCAATCAACATACTAGTCCCAATGTTTCATTGTTTTCCTATACTTACAGTAAAACTTGACTAGGGATATTTAAGCATTATAATACTTGATATATTATATAATCTCATGTTTAAGTCACTTACTTAAAACTATATGATTCTGTATTATTATTCTAAGAACTTCTACTATGGTAATATTTATGTTACGCAGTAAATATTACATAACAGAACATTTTATACAAAATACATCAACAATGTTAATATTCACATCAAAAAGATTGACTCTAGGGCACAAACTCTAAAAATCTCCCACTTGCATTAGAGCCAAACACTCATGTACCATATACCCATGATACTAGTGTGACTATCATTCTTCTGCTACGACAAATCTTTAGCCAGTGGGTCTACAACGTAATTATCCATTGGAACTTTGCAGATATGTATATCTCCTTTGTCAACAATTTCACGGATGACAGGGTATCTTCGATGTAAAGACCCGTAAATCCCCGCCCTTTTGAATCGACCATAAACCACGCAGTTCTGATCCAAAAGTTGGAAATCCACGAATACTCTAACTCTGGGAATACAACACATCAAAACAAATAACATAAGACTTTTATAAACATTATAATAATGTTACATCAGAGTACAGAATATCAGAGTACATCGAATAAATAATACAGCGGAAGATAAATTTATAATAAATACAATACACAGCGGAAGACTATCATTGCTCTAGACATAGCTTTAAGCTTCGACCCGGAATCCTGCTCAAGAAATGAATATCTGCAAAAGAAGCTACTCGACTGCTCGTGTGGAAAAGAGGGCACCCAAGTTTGCAAGTGAAACAAACTACAGGTCAGTCATGGGACTGGTATGAGAAATCTTACTTAAACTATCTAATAATAATAAGGCTAATCACAGGACCATGCCGCTAACGCAGAACGGGTTTACTCCATTGGATTGCCAGTGCAAGAAATAAGGTGAATCGTTAAACAACGCAATGCTTTTTATAAAAATGAAACCATTATAAGACTCAAGTCCCATCACACAATGCAACGCAAACCGAAGGATAGATTTTTACCTTATAATGGTCAAAAATGCTTGATGCGGTAAAACAGAGTTGATATTATTGTTAGTGTATATATGTTTCAAAAATATTTCAATCATAATATCAATCATATACGACATAGCTACCATATACTATGTCGCCTATGACGACCCCAAACCCCGATAAGACGGTGCAAGGGTAATTTTTGGAATATAACACATAAACAGATAACAGCAAAATAGAAATAATTAAATACACCGGATAATGTACAATAGAATACACTGGATAAACATAATCATCAGAGTTACACAGTATACAGGATCATACTTAGTACAAAATACAGTTCAGCTATACATAAAATGTCTACAACGGAAATGAAAACATAATATGTACAACATGAGCTGAACAACATAAAAAGAGATAAATGATAGAATCCATCTTCAGCTCCAGCTATCCAGAAAGAGTCTGCTAAAACCTGAACACAAGGCTGCCCGTGTAGAAAAAGGGGCACCCGAGTTTGCAAGTGAAACAAACTACGAGTCAGTCATGGGACTGGTATAAGAAATCTACTTAACACATTTTCAAATATGGCTAATCACAGGACCACGCCACTTTCGCGGAACGGGTTTACTCCATTGGATTGCCAGTGCTTTAAAACAAATAAATCTTTTAAACATCGCAATGCTTTTTATAAAAATGAAGTCATTTTAAGACTCAGTTCCCATCACACAATGCAACACAAACCGGAGGATAGAGTTTTACCTTATAACGGCCAAAATATGCTTGATAGGAGTAAAACAAATCATTTGATATTATTGCTAGTGTGTATATATGTTTCAAAAACAATTTCAATCATAACTATCAATCATAGACGACATGGGTACCATATATTATGTCGCTATATAATATATACAATCAAAACCGCACAGTGTTGTATTTGGAAATTGGATTTCCATCATGAACCGAGGAAAAATATAGACCTCACCGAATTCGAGACTGTCTAGCCTGAGTCTCAGGCTCAGAACGCATCGACCCTTTGTAGCCACAGGGCCGGTCCACCGATGTGGATTAAAAGGCCTGAATACTACGTTTCCCTGCCCTTTGGGGCGTAAATGAGTCCTACGACTCCATCGGCTTCACCCCGATATATCCGAGGCGCTTCGCAACAGCAACAACCACATAGGTGAAAATAATATAAATGCCAGGGTTGATAGGTCACTACCACCACCCTAGCTAGAAAGAAACGCATGTCCTCCCTGGATCCTTCTCCCATTTCTGGTCCATACCGGGGTGTGAGGCTCACGAATTCACGTTATACACAAAGCTATGCCACACAGGCTGGGCTTTGATCATCAACCACAAGGCTTTGCTTTTCAACAGAAGCCTTGATCATCTGCCACTTAGGCATGCCACACAGGCAATTCACTCCATGCGACTGATTTCTATCGATACATAACCTTTGAGCTCATACGTCTCAGAGAAGGGCGTTAGGAAAGAGAATAAATTCTCCGCCGCCAAACAGATATATATTTAATAGAGATCAATCAGCACAGAACAAAATCCAATGTCAACCACACAGTCCATTTACAAGTTCGTTCTGGGTTTGAACGAAACCGGATGCACTCAATACCTCGCACATTCGTACAATCCAAAAGTACGTCCGGACGGCTACTACTTCAGCCCCTTCAAGGTAGCTACTCCCATCATGAGCATCAGTAGCACCCCTCCATTCGACGTGAAGATTACCAGTCTTGCACCGTCTTCATATCTTCGACTTTCACTCGTCGAACAATTATTTGAAATGAGAATCCACTCGGCCTTTTCAAATAATTCACGTATATTTAGAATTTCAAATCAATTCATTTAAATATTAAATTATTCGATATCACTAATTTTGTTCTTTAGTATAATTTTTACGCCAAACACATTCAACCATCAAATATCACATAAACTGAGCAAATTCAGTTTATTTCCATTCCATATCATTTACAATATTTTATCACGATTTATCGCTATTTTTATTTATTTAAAAATAGCCAATTCATTCAAAACGACACTTCAGGCCATAACGCGGTCGTGGCACTGTTTTTCTTCAGATTTGATTTACACATATATGAAAATTTAACCGTTGGATCTTCACAAATTTTATATCGTTTGAAATATCTTTTCAAAATGAATCCAATGGTTTCAGTTTTGGGAAAATCCGACGGTCGGATCTCCCGCACTAATCGTTTGAAGTTACGATTTCAAAATACGAACTGCAGCGTCGTTATTCGATTTAATTTAATTATATATATATAATCGATTCTGGCGCTGTTTTTCTTCAAATTTGAATTAAACGTTCCAGACAATCCAACCATTGGATCTTTACAAAGTTGGTGCCGTTGGAAAGATATTCCCAAGGCGAACCCAATGGTTGTGGTTTCGGGAAAATCCGATGGTCGGATCTCCCGCACTAGCCATTTGAAATCACTATTTCAAAATATGAACTGCAGCGTCGTTATTCACTAAATTTTAATTATATTTATATAAATATAATTCTTTCTTCGATTTCAAAACCATATCCACTTTATATATTTGATAAAAATGATATGTTTATCATCAAAAATATTTATTTCACACATCACCATTTTTAACACTTCATATTCACAATAAAAATGTAGATTTTATTGTTCAATCTATATATTCAACACATGAATGTTTTCGACTTCACACACACGATAAAAATATGATTTTTATCGTTCTAGTCCTTTATTCAACACATGAATATTTTCTATAGTTTATATGTATAATAAAAATATGATTTTTATTGTAAAACAATTTATTTCAAAACAAGATTATTTTATATAGTCTATACATAAGGTAAAAATATTATTTTTTGGTATTAAAACAATTTGTTTAAATTACTAATATTTTATATAGGCTATATATATAATAAAAATGTGATTTTTATCTTTCAAATAATTTACTCAACACATGAACTCATTCAACACATGAATTTCTATTCAACACATGAATTTCTATTCAACACACGAATATAGTTTCTACACATGAAAATAATTCTAACACATGAATATTATTGAAAATTTCGGCAGCATAACGGCAGGGTAGTTAAAACCGGGACCGTCCCTAGTACGGCTCCTCGCTCTACCTTAAAACCTCGCGGTTTTTGACAATGGGGAATTCATGCATCTAATTCGCACGCTGGCGAGCATGTTTTATTTTATTTCCACAACCTATTCTAATTTTGTTTTCAACCACAAATGGGTATTTTTCAACCACAGTCAATCATTCTCAACCACAAAAAATTCTATCAACCATTCGCATTATTCACCAAATTTCACATCAACCAAATAATCCAAACAATATCACAACCAATATATATCGTCCATGGTCTGTGGACGAGGGGAGTATGTATATATACTCGTATATAAATATATTTCAATTCAGTTCAATGTCATTTCATCGCATATATAATTTTTACAACGCATATATAACTTATACATCGAACATACAACTTATACAACGCTTATACATGAGGTGTACTACGCTTGTATAACTCATACATCGACTATATAATTTATACATCGTTGTTTTCCATATCGTTTTTAAATTAGAAATCTCACATTGGGTTCCACTCCACCAAAAATTGTAGAAGGCTCAGAAAAATATGCGGTCTCTTCTAGAATGTAGAAGACGTCCACACGAGTCCACTGTCTCTTGTTTCACTGGATTTCGACAACAAAAGAAAAAGATATGATTTTTATTGTGAAATCAAAAACCGTAGCGCTTGAAAGTGTTATTAAACAGTTTAAATAATATCAGTCGTACCTCTATAAAAATCTTCAATACTATGTCTTGATTTTAAACCAAATCCGTAGCACGATACGCCGATCGGGTAGCACCATGTTGTAGTGCCTGGAGAGGCGCACCTATGCCAGAAGTGGGTCCACTTCGATGGTCCCTATCAATGGCGGCGGCGAGATGAAGTTCCAGACTTTGGAGCGATAGATCTCAGCAAATACTCCACTAGAGAAGACCAGGTTTGTATGGATTCAGAGATGGGAGAATTCTCTACAAAAAACCCAACTTGTAACAACCCGTATTTTAATAACGTGCTATAACCATAAATCAAGATAGAATTAATTTTAAAAATAAGGATCAAGGGGAACGGGTTATGCCATTACATTCGTCTCGAAATTCTGCTTGGAAACGAGTCCGAGTTTTCGAAAATCGGAGTCCGTATGACCAAGTTATGACCCTTCAAAGTTTCAGAAAATTCAAGTTCAAAAACAGCTCAGAATTCGAATTCAAATTTCGAATTCAAACCCCGGAACGGACTGGGCGGGAAATTTCCTGCCCAGGACCAGGTCGACCTGGGGGTCGACCATAGTGTCGACCTGCCCAGGACCAGGTCGACCATAGAGTCGACCTGGGTGTCGACCTGGTTGCCGAGCCCATTTTTGAGTCAGAGTTCACTCTGATGTTTCTAGTCCGATTTCTATCTAAATTCGTTGGCCTGACCCTATATAAACAACCCCTAACTCTAGTCTCTCTACACAAATTCTCTCTGGCCTTATGCTGCTAAAACTATGGTTGAAAAGTTAGAGAAAAGGGATTTCTCCTTCTCCAACAAGGCTACGTGAAGAGTATTGCTGCTTGGGGGATTTCTGTTAGACTCGAGATTCAACATCGCCTCTTTGTTTTCTAATTCTCAAACCATGATCTGTATGCCTTAGTTACTTTTAGATCCAAACTTTAAACTTAATATGGACATGTTGTAAATTGAAATTGAACCTAAGTATGACAATTATCTTGGATCTATCATTGTATATCTTGGATCTATCATTGTTCATTTTGGATATAGTATTTTGGATCTACTATTTGTTCACCCTGGATCTTTTCATCCTGAATCTTGACTTGTGGTAATACGAAATTGATTTGGGGCCTATGTATGATGTAGATCTAAAACCCCTAATGTCCGTAATATTCATGCTTGCGATGTTGAATTATTTGTTATTCACAAGTTGGGGTTATTATCTTATGTCAACTGTTACCATGACTATCACCCTATTTTGCTAGATTTGATATTTGAGTCCATTACTCCATATGGCAGTATTGTTGTAATCGTTTATCTCAAGTTATACCATGCTTGACTTGTAATCACTTTTGCCACCTTATGCCCGTTCTTTCCATGTTATCCCCTAATTAGATTTGTTTGTATCAATTCGAATTCACATGCGATGGGAATACGATTTGGGTAGTTTAGGCAAACCTGAATTTACCATGAACATGGAACATGAACATTGTTATAAATTGAATCTGAATATGGACATGAAAACTTACCTTAAACTTGTCACGAACTTGATATGAGACTTGAACATGGTCATGACTCTAGAACGAACTTGAAAATGGCCAACTCGAGGTTGGGTTGAGTTTGCAGTGTAAATCTGCCCGGAACCGCCCGGCGAATCCAGTGACTGCAAACAATAGGATCCAATGTGGGTAGTTGGTCATATCACACCTAAAACCCGAGGTTAGACTATGTTGTGGTGTAAATCTGCCCGTAACCGCCCGGCAAATCCACTGACCACAACAACTAGTCTAATATGAGAGGTTGGGGTGCATTAATGAATTTATGCTACATGATAGGGTTAAGTCATGAACATGAAAGACAACACTTAACCAACTTGATACATGATTGGATAGGGTTAAGTCACGAATTTGAATGACAACACTTAACCCATTAAAAACCCTAGTTACGCGGTCCTTTTCAGCAGTAACCCACTTAGATGTATCACGATACCCTAGGACTAGGCAGGGTGGGGCACGATTACTGGGCTGATTGTAAGCGACCAGAAGGACGGCTGAATTGGTGCGCCATTATAGGTTCAGGCGGACTATGGTCGTGCACGTAGTCCGTAGTTAAAAAAGCAGGCATTGGGCACCAGTAGGTTTACACTGTGCGTGCTTGATTCGTGTCGATGGTTGGCACCCTAGGGCTTGATACACCCTATGGTGGACCTAGCACAGGTGACTACATTTCGTGATTGGGCCGTATGACACAGACACATGATGAGCTAGAACTTGTAGGGAGCCGATCGATTAGTAGATCGTACTACAGGACCCCGTAATGGGTCATTTCATGATATTGGGCCAAGGGATCATTTCATGGTTAATACTTGACATGGGTTAGAATACTAGTACAGTTGGTGCAGCGAATCTTGAATACACGATGCTAGACTTGACTTATCTTGTTATCTTAGTTATCATACCAGTTCTGTTATCATCCTTATGTTTAATTCCAGTTTTCACATGTCATGTTACTTTTACTAGTTTTTATGCTGAAAGTCACTAGGGCTTACCAGTCTTTATGACTGACCCTTTTTCTTTTGTCCCTTTTCCTTTAGTTCCCCCCAGGTTCTCAGGGAGGAAACGCTAGTTCTTAGCTTGGATTTAGCTTGCTTTCTGTCAGCTCATGTACGGTTTGGTCTTTGAGCTATGCTATGGCTGCACTTCTGCTATTTTTGGGGAATAATTTACTTTTGTTATCTTAAGTTTATGCTTCTTTATTTAGAACTTGATGTAATGGAATAATTTGTACTTTGGATATATGAGGTTTTGACTCTTTTCTTGAAAGTAATGAAATTTGGTTTTTAATTTCTACCGCTGTTTTATTTATGTTCTGCCTTGTGATATCTTTGTGTATGTTTACCTAGATTATACTCCTCCAAAACTAGTGCATTCCCTTTGTGAGTGACTCTAGCGGAGGTGGGGTGTTACATTTGGTATCTGAGCAGAAGGTTACCAAATGGGGCAAAAGTTTTTTTTGTTTAAAAAAAACCTTCTAAAACTATTTTCCAAAACCGTTTATAAAGAAGCATTTTTTTCAATAAAAGTTTTATGTTTAAAAAAGGCTATTCCCCAAAAGCCATTAGCACTTTCCTTTGTTTCCTCGTTCAAATCTTTTTCTTTTTCGTTTTTCAGCATGTCTGATCTTAACCTTCCTGAGGGGGTACCCGTACCTGGATGGTTCCGAAGGTACTTGGAAGCTAGGGCCAACGGCGCGGGCTCGGCAGACATCCCTCCTCCTCCTCCCCCAGTGGCCGCGGTTCTTCCTCCTCCTCCTCCTGGTAACGCCTTTACCAAAATATGCAAGGACTTTAAAGAAATGGGCGGTAGGAACTTCGTTGGAACTGAAACCTTCGTTGAGGCACGAAACTGGCTAAAGGAGACTGAAGACTTGTTTATTATCTTCGATGTGGAGGATCATAGGAAAGTTTAGTTAGCAACATGGTTGTTGAAAGAGGAAGCTGCATTTTGGTGGGAAGTCACCAACGCTACCAGGCCAGTTGAGACTTGGGCAGACTTTAGAGAGAGGTTTGGGCTTAAATTCTTATCGTCAGCAGAAGAGAACCTTCAGATGGAGAGGTTCCTAGCACTTAAGCAAGGGGACATGACCGTTAGGGAGTACGTGAATAAGTTTAATCAGCTTGCTAGGTTCGGATTGGACTTGGTTAACACAGCTCAGAAGAAGGCTGTACGCTTTGCTCGAGGATTTAACGAGCCACTACACAGTTTGGCCATAACTCATATACCCATGGGGGCGACCTTTGAAAGCTTGGTGGATATGGCCCTACTTCATGAGGAAGACAAGAATAGCAAGAAGGAGGTTAAGCCTAATGAGACTCAGAATAAGAATGTTGACTTCAAGAAGGGAGGCAACAAGAATAATAAGAACAACAACAACAATACTAACAAACCATGTGAGACAAGGAAGTGCAAATTTTGTGGTATTACGGGACATCTAGCTAAAGACTGTAGAATGAAGAAGAGAAAGTTGGGTGAATGCTTTCATTGTGGAGATACGGGACACATCAGCAAAGATTGCCCTAGAAAGCAAGGGCAGGGGCAAGGGCAGGCCCAGCGAGCAGGACCTTCTGGAGGGCAGTTGCATGCTCTCAACACCACTCCAGCACTTGACCAAGGTAGTAATATTTCCATAAAAAACCTTGTTTACATTTCTGAATTTCCTGTTCGAACCTTATTTGACTCTGGCGCATCGCATACTTTTATTTCTTCTGATGTTGTTAAAAATATGCACCTAAGTACTAGTCTGGTTGAGGATCCCATTATAGTTTCAAATCCAATTGGGGGCTCCGCTCATTTATCTATGATGTGTGTGGATTTGAGGATTTCTATCTTAAGCGTAGAATTCATGTGCAATGCTTATGTTCTCGGATTTATGGGATACGGTTTGATCCTAGGTATGGATTGGCTGTCCAATTATGGAGCCATTCTTGATTGTGAACGAAGGGTAGTGAGGCTCATGACTCGCCTTGGTAATACCCTTGTAATTTCTTGTAACCCTAAGGGTCCGGTCATGTTGTGTTATCTTGAATCTCTTGACTCATCCATCGACAATTTGCAATCTGTAAGAGTGGTCCGAGAATATCCAGATGTCTTTGATGAGGTGAAGGGGTTACCTCCTAAACGCGAGATAGACTTCCGAATTTATCTTGTTGATAATGCCAAGCCAGTTTCATTGTCTGTTAGGCACATGGCCCCACGAGAAAGAAGAGAGCTCAGTAAACAAGTTAAGGAGTTGCTTGAGAAAAATTTCATAAGACGAAGCATTTCGAATGGGGTGCTCCGGTGGTATTCGCTACTAAGGCGGATGGTTCGCTTCGTCTATGCGTAGATTATCGTGAGTTAAACAAGCTAACTAAGAAAAATAGACACCCACTACCAAGAATCAACGATTTATTTGACCAGCTTGGGGGAGCATCTGTTTTCTCTCGACTCGATCTAGCCACAGGATTCCATCAGCTTAAAGTGGCTGAGGATAGCATTGACAAAACTGTGTTTAGGACTCCAGATGGATTCTTCGAATGTCTCATCATGCCGTTTGGGTTAACAAATGCACCCGTGTACTTTGTAGATTTGATGAGTAGGGTGTTTCAGGAGTTCCTTAACAAGTTTGTAGTGGTTTTCGTGGATGATATTTTGATCTTCTCAAAGGATGAAGAAGATCATGCTAGACATCTCAAGGAAGTTATGGATATGCTTAGAGCACACCAATTAAAGGCTAAGTTCTCCAAATGCCATTTTTGGAGGAAGGAAGTTCGGTTTCTTGGACATGTAGTTTCTAAGCAAGGCATGGCCGTGGACCCCGCAAAGGTAGTTGCAGTGCAAGACTGGAAAATTCCTAAGAATGCAACAGAGGTGAGAAGCTTTCTCGATTTGGCAGGCTATTATAGGAAGTTCATTAAGGACTTCGCTAAGATTTCAGCCCCTCTTACTAGGTTAACGAAGAAAAACCTAGCGTTTGCATGGGACATAGAATGTGAGATTGCTTTTCAGAGACTCAAAAGAGCCCTCACCACAGCTCCAGTTTTGGCATTACCTGTAACACCCCGAATTTTAGTTAATACTAATTACAGAATAAATAATCTCAGATATGGGAATTGGGGGTAACGGGCTGCGTCATTGCGTTCGTCTCGGAAAAATACGCGAAATAGAGTCCGAGTTTTCGAGAATCGGAGTCCGTATGGCCCAGTTAAGGCCCAATGAAGTTTGCAGAAAAATTAAAGCTAAAAACAGATTTAGAAATTTAAATTCAGATTTCAAATTAGAACCAGCGGGGCCAGGCGGGAAAAATCTCGCCCTGACCATGTCGACAGGGCTGTCGACAGGGGGAGTCGACTTGCCTGTCGACACGGCGTGTCGAGCCAGAAGGTTGGGTGCACCAGATTTGGTTTTCTGGCTAGGGCTGGGCTGGGTTCTAGAGATTTCCTAAATCTAACGGACCTAATCTAACCTAGGGTTAATCTAAGGGCCTAAAACACTCACCTAATCTATAAATACACCCTAAACCTACCCTAATCCATACTAAAAATAGTAATGATGGCCTCATGCCGCCAAAATCAAACTTGAGAGAGCCTCCACTAGTTTATGAAGGAAGTTGCAAGCTAATCACTCTCTAATCATCATCTTCTTCATATTTAGCAACTAATTCCACTTCATAAGTTTGCTAATCTTGGTTTTGGTGAGTTTCTATCACTTTAACATCAATTGTTAAAGTAAGTAGATTGGGTGTAATGAGACTTATGGTCTTAAATGCGGATTAGTGAGTTTGAATCATTTATAATGATATGCTACTCTATGTTTTCCTATGTTTATGCATAATTAATAAGTGGGTTTATGCATGTTTGATAAGTTGGTTTATGCATGCTTAACAAGTTGGTTTATGCATGTTTAACAAGTGGGTTTATGCATATTTAATAAGTGGATTTATGCATGTTTAACAAAGTGAGTTATGCAAGTTCACATGCAAGTTATGTGTATGATGTTATGTAAGTTATGTGTAGGTGGTTATGCAAGTTCATATGCAAGTTATGTATATGCTTAAATGCAAGTTTAACATGATTTGCAAGTTATGCATGCTTATGCAAGTACATGAATGCTTATGCAAGATATGTATATGCTTAAATGCAAGTTTAACATGATATGCAAGTTATGCATGCTTATGCAAGTATGTGAATGCTTATGCAAGTATGTGAATGCTTATGCAAGTATGTGAATGCTTATGCAAGTTATGTGTATGCTTAAATGCATGTTTAACATGTTATGCAAGTTATGAGAATGCTTATATGCAAGTTCAACATGTTATGCAAGATATGTGTATGATAATATGCAAGTTTGGGTTAAATGTAGTTGGGTTAATATATGCTCATATATGCAAGTTGACATCCTCTTAACCCATGACAAAGTTATATGCTAAACCCATGATATTTGTGTTGGATCTTCCCCTTTTATTATGTCATGAAATAAGAACGATTTACGTGGGGAACGATGGGGTGGTAAATATGTTAATAAAAGTATGATTGGGTATGATTAAGCATACCATAAAAAAATAAATTAACATAAGTGGGAATTTACCTATTGAGTTAGGTCTACCCCATGGGAATTTACCTATTGAGTTAGGTCTACCCATGTTATGAAAAACTTGATATTAATTAGGGATAATTAATATGGGGGTGATTAATTAGGTGTAATTAATCGACTAAGACACGAGGTTGGACTCATTTGTAGTGTAAAACTGCCCGGACCCGACCGGCTTAACCAGTTGCTACAAATGTCAGCCCAATGTGAGAGGTCTTAGCCATAAATTAAATACGTGATTAAAGTAAAGACACGAGGTTAGACTCTGTTATGACGTAAGACTGCCCGGACTCTACCGGCTTAACCAGGCGGTCATAACAGCCAGTCTAATGTGGGAGGTCTTTGTGGGAGATCACGGTCTTAATTAATTAAGAAACACTTAACCATATTAGCATGTAGTGGGACATGAGGGGTTAAGTGGGTGCCTTGGGTGGCATGTGGAAATTTAGTGGTTGCCTTGGGTGGCATGTGGAATCTAGTGGGTTGCCTTGGGTGGTAATAGAAAATACGATTAGAATACTTAACCAAGTGAAACATGTAATTAAACATGATTAAAGGGTTAAGTGGGATTCACTAGATAAGTGGCAAGCTTAGGTGGGTAGCTTGTGGGGGCCCATTTCAACCAATATCCCAAACGTATCTTTGTGGGCTCGACCCATGTCGAGTGACGGGACACGCATATTGGGCTTGATTATAAGAGGCCAAAACGGGTTAGCGGTGGCAACGCAAGTCCAACGGGTTTCATATGCGTGTGTGGGCCCGGGCTGGTAGATAAGTCGTTGTTGCATCGTGTAGATACAAAGCCGTGCACCGTTGATAGTATTGGGTTGCCACTTTAGGGGAGTGATACACCCCACTGTGGGACCAGCACGGGTATCTACGGTAGGGAGTCGATCGCTTGGGGAGTAGTGGGGTACACCTAGTGGAGATAGGGGCAGACGGCACCTATGTGGTCAGCTAGGGGTACATGAAACTACTAGTTATATCTTTCTTTAAGTCCTTGGGTGGGATCAATCTTTGAGTAGGAATGACTGGTGTGGTGCAGTGTAGTAATTATCCTTGGGTGGGTAGATGCGTCTTTACAGTTATCTTAGTCTGTCCTGAGTCTACCAAGCTGCTTAGTGTAGCCATTCATCCCCAGACATTACCGTATGTCAAGTTTATGTCTTCTCTGGTTACTTTAATGATTGTATTGTTAAAGTTATAGGACTCGCTCAGACTTATGTCTGACCCCGTTGTTTTTATCTTTTTCCCAACCCTCAGGTCCTACGGTGGATCCTAGCAGTAGTGGAGCTTGATCGGATTGCTGTTCCAGTCTTTAGGAGCTTGGATAGATGTAAAGCTCCAGTTACCCAGTTATCTTTTCTTTTGTCCTGGCTATTGTATGAGAGAGTGGGATTATGTACTTCTTTATTTTGATGGATATTGTACTTGACTTTTATTGTGGTTTTATGATGTAACCAGACATGTTTATTTCCGCTGTTATGAGATGATGTTTTAAATTTCAAGTACTATTTATATCTGTCTTGTTGTAATTTTTCTGTTCTATATTCACTAAAATACTCCACCGATGTTATGGCATTCCCTTAGAGAGTGACCATAGCGGGCGTGGGGTGTTACATTACCCGACGGAAGTAAGATGTTTACGGTATACACAGATGCGTGTGGCACAGGATTAAGCGCTGTCCTAATGCAAGAAGGGAAAGTGATATGCTATGGGGGTAGACAACTTAAATTTCATGAGAAGAATTATCCCACACATGGCTTGGAGTTGGCGGCGATCGTTTTTGCACTTAAATCTTGGTGCCATTATCTTCTAGGGGAGATGTTCGAGCTGTATACCGACCACAAATCGCTTAAGTACCTCTTCTCACAAAAAGATTTGAATCCGAGACAACAGCGGTGGATGGAATTCTTGGCATCATATGACTTTGATATAGCTTATACCCCTGGCAAGGGTAACGTGGTGGCGGATGCGCTAAGTAAGAAAAGGTTGACCTTGAGCCCCTTGTTTGTTGAAAGGAAAAGTCTAGAGTTTATAGCAACCTTTGATTTTACACCTGCTGTTGAGTCATTGACTGTTACGTTAGCATCTCTTGAGTTAAGACCTACACTTCTAGATCAAGTAGGCACTTCACAGAAGGAAGACCTACAGATAGTCGAAATCATGGACAAGCTGATTAGTGGTGAGACATCAAGTCACCTCGGTAGGTATGCCATAGATGACAAGGGATGGCTAAGGCGTGATGGAAGGCTATGTGTCCCACAAGTGGGAGACTTAGTAAGGAAAGTCCACGAGGAGGCGCATCACTCGAAGATGACCATGCATCCCGGAGGGGATAAGATGTACAGGGATATGAAACACATTTTCTTTTGGCCTGGAATGAAAAAGGACGTGGAAGAGTTTGTTTCGAAGTGCATGGTGTGCCAACAAGTAAAGGCCGAGTCGAAGAAGCCCGGTGGGCTATTACATCCTTTGGAGGTTCCGCAATGGAAATGGGAGAGTATCTCGATGGATTTCGTGGATGGACTGCCTAGGTCAAGGAAGGGAAACACTAGCATATAGGTCATAGTTGATAGACTCACGAAAAGTGCTCACTTCATTCCGGTGAAAAGCAAGAGGACCGCATCATGGCTAGCGTCTATTTACCTTCGAGAGATAGTACGGTTGCACGGGGTTCCTTCTAGTGTAGTTAGTGATCGTGACCCGATTTTCACTAGCCAGTTTTGGAATAGTCTACAAGAAGCAATGGGTACACGACTAAGTTTAAGCATGGCCTATCACCCACAGACGGATGGACAAACCGAAAGGATAAATAGGGTACTAGAGGATCTTTTGAGGCTATGCATTCTTGACTTTGGTGGTACTTGGGAAGACCATCTTCCTCTCGTGGAGTTTGCATATAATAATAGTTACCAAGCTAGCATCGGAATGGCACCGTTCGAAGCCCTGTATGGAAGACCGTGCAAGTTGCCAACTTGTTGGTGGGAGATGACAGACAGGCTTATACTTGGGCCCGACATGATAAGGGACACTTCTGAGAAGATTGAGTTGATACGAAGACGGATGAAAACGGCCCTAGATAGACAGAAATCTTATGCGGACAAGAGAAGGACAGACCTAGAGTTCGAAGTCGGAGATATGGTCTTTATAAAAGTTTCTCCTTTACGCAATGTGGTTCGTTTTGGAGCGGTTGGAAAGCTAGCACCAAGGTTCGTACGACCGTTCCCTATCACTGAGAGGATTGGGCAGATGGCCTATAAGGTAGACTTACCCGAGAAGCTGACCGGAGTACACAATGTCTATCACGTCTCGCATCTCCGAAAGTGCTTACATGAGTTCGCCGAAGTGGCTGAGCCAAGGATTCTTGAAGGCGTAGAAGTGGAAAAAGAAGCAACATTGAGGCGAGTTTCGATTCGTATCTTAGGAACGAAGATCAAGAAGCTTAGGAATCGAGAAGTCAAGCTAGTTAAAGTATAGTGGAGTGAAGCCCAAGAAGACGCAACTTGGGAAACCGAAGAGAAGATACGCACGCTTTACCCATTTCTTTTTGAGGGTACATTATCGATCTCTTTTCCTATAAACTTGAAAACCTTTCGTATCATGCTTTTACTACCTATATTTTCCTTGTTATCTTCTCGATCTTATCTTGAGAGCCTTAGGTAGAACCATATGGATGTAAACATGTGATTGAAACATGTTATGGTTGATGTTTGCAAATGGTTGCAAGTGTTTGCAAGTGATTGCTAGTGGATGCATGACACACATTAGACACTAGATAGGCTCAGTCACATTTTCATGTTGCATATGCATGAGTGCTTATACTTGTACATGGATGGAACTTATTATGCTATCACTTGGATGCTGCATATGAATGAATGTTATGTGCACTCATGTAGAGATTATAAATTATGTTAGGAATTTTCATACATGTTGGACTCATTACACTAACATATTTTGCATTAAGGAGGTTTACTGAATTAGTAACCGCCTGATCTTTTGCATTAGATAAGTACATATACACACACTTACTGCATATGTTCATACAACACTAGAAATCGTTTAAGGACAATGGTTGCCTGTGGATGATGTTTTGAGTAGATGGATGATTGGATGGTAGGATATATTCTTTCTAACTTAGAGATTTCGGGGACGAAATCCTTTAAGGAGGGGAGAATGTAACAACCCGTATTTTAATAACGTGCTATAACCGTAAATAAAGACATAATTAATTTTTAAAATAAGGATCAAGGGCAACGGGTTACGCCATTACATTCGTCTCGAAATTATGCTTGGAAACGAGTCCGAGTTTTCGAAAATCGGAGTCCGTATGACCAAGTTATGACCCTTAAAAGTTTCAGAAAATTCAAGTTCAAAAACAGCTCAGAATTCGAATTCAAACCCCAGAACGAACTGGGCGGGAAATTTAACGCCCAGGACCAGGTCGACCTGAAGGTCGACCATAGTGTCGACCTGCCCAGGACCAGGTCAACCATAGAGTCGACCTGGGTGTCGACCTGGTTGCCGAGCCTATTTTTGAGTCAGAGTTCACTCTGATGTTTCTAGTCCGATTTCTGTCTAAATTCGTTGGCCTGACCCTATATAAACAGCCCCTAACTCTAGTCTCTCTACACAAATTCTCTCTGGCCTTATGCTGCTAAAACTCTGGTTGAAAAGTTAGAGAAAAGGGATTGCTCCTTCTCCAACAAGGCTACGTGTAGATTATTGCTGTTTGGGGGATTTCTGTTAGACTCAAGATTCAACATCACCTCTTTGTTTTCTAATTCTCAAACCACGATCTGTAAGCCCCAGTTACTTTTAGATCTAAACTTTAAACTTAATATGGACATGTTGTAAATTGAAATTGAGCCTAAGTATGACAATTATCTTGGATCTATCATTGTATATCTTGGATCTATCATTGTTCATTTTGGATATAGTATTTTGGATCTACTATTTGTTCACCCTGGATCTTTTCATCCTGAATCTTGACTTGTGGTAATACGAAATTGATTTGGGGCCTATGTATGATGTAGATCTAAAACCCCTAATGTCCATAATATTCATGCTTGCGATGTTGAATTATTTGTTATTCACAAGTTGGGGTTATTATCTTATGTCAACTGTTACCATGACTATCACCCTATTTTGCTAGATTTGATATTTGAGTCCATTACTCCATATGGCAGTATTGTTGTAATCGTTTATCTCAAGTTATACCATGCTTGACTTGTAATCACTTTTGCCACCTTATGCCCGTTCTTTCCATGTTATCCCCTAATTAGATTTGTTTGTATCAATTCGAATTCACATGCGATGGGAATACGATTTGGGTAGTTTAGGCAAACCTGAATTTACCATGAACTTGGAACATGAACATTGTTATAACTTGAATCTGAATATGGACATGAAAACTTAGCTTGAAACTTGTCACGAACTTGATATGAGACTTGAACATGGTCATGACTCTAGAACGAACTTGAAAATGGCCAACTCGAGGTTGGGTTGAGTTTGCAGTGTAAATCTGCCCGGAACCGCCTGGCAAATCCAGTGACTGCAAACAGTAGGATCCAATGTGGGTAGTTGGTCATATCGCACCTAAAACCCGAGGTTAGACCATGCTATGGTGTAAATCTGCCCGAAACCGCCCGGCAAATCCAGTGACCACAACAACTAGTCTAATGTGAGAGGTTGGGGTGCATTAATGAATTTATGCTACATGATAGGGTTAAGTCATGAACATGAAAGACAACACTTAACCAACTTTGTACATGATTGGATAGGGTTAAGTCACGAATTTGAATGACAAAACTTAACCCATTAGAAACCCTAGTTACGCGGTCCTTTTCAGCAGTAACCCACTTAGATGTATCACGATATCCTGGGACTAGGCAGGGTGGGGCACGATTACTGGGCTGATTTAAGCGACCAGAACGACGGCTGAATTGGTGCGCCATTATAGGTTCAGGCGGACTATGGTCGTGCACGTAGTCCGTAGTTGAAAAAGCAGGCATTGGGCACCAGTAGGTTTACACTGTGCGTGCTTGATTCGTGTCGATGGTTGGCACCCTAGGGCTTGATACACCCTATGGTGGACCTAGCACAGGTGACTACATTTCGTGATTGGGCCGTATGACACAGACACATGATGAGCTAGAACTTGTAGGGAGCCGATCGATTAGTAGATCGTACTACAGGACCCCGTAATGGGTCATTTCATGATATTGGGCCAAGGGATCATTTCATGGTTAATACTTGACATTGGTTAGAATACTAGTACAGTTGGTGCAGCGAATCTTGAATACGCGATGCTAGACTTGACTTATCTTGTTATCTTAGTTATCATACCCGTCCTGTTATCATCCTTATGTTTACTTCCAGTTTTCACATGTCATGTTACTTTTACCAGTTTTTATGCTGAAAGTCACTAGGGCTTACCAGTCTTTATGACTGACCCTTTTTCTTTCGCCCCTTTTTCTTTCGTTTTCCCGCCAGGTTCTCAGGGAGGAAACGCTAGTTCTTAGCTTAGATTTAGCTTGCTTTCTATCAGCTCATGTACAGTTTGGTCTTGAGCTATGCTATGGCTGCACTTCTACTATTTTTGGGGAATAATTTACTTTTGTTATCTTAAGTTTATGCTTCTTTATTTAGAACTTGATGTAATGGAATAATTTGTACTTTGGATACATGAGGTTTTGACTCTTTTCTTGAAAGTAATGAAATTTGGTTTTTAATTTCTAACGCTGCCTTATTTATGTTCTGCCTTGTGATATCTCTGTGTATGTTTACCTAGATAATACTCCACCAAAACTAGTGCATTCCCTTTGTGAGTGACCCTAGCGGAGGTGGGGTTTTACACAACTGGAGCCTGTGATTTTGATGAGTGGAAGAGAAGAAAACGAGGAGAGAAGAAAAGATCCTTTTCCGCCGTCGACTGGGGGTTTCGGGGGAGAAATAGCGGGGAGAGAGAAATAACCTGATTGGCTTAATTTTTTTATATGTTTCTAAAATCTCTAAAATACCCCTCCTCAGATACTAACACCAATCCAAACCCAACAACTGTCGTCCCTACCTAAATACCCCCATTCCGAACCCTATGGGATATGTTTCGTAGGCCCATTCGACTGTTTCAGTCAGTTTCCCTTCAAATTAAAATATAAAACATTCAATATTTGATTTGAACGTACATTTCAATTTGCCGGGGCCACATACTGATCTCGAAAATTCTAGAAAAATAAATCTAGTTATGTTTTGACGATACGGTCCCAACAAAACTAGTTTCGTCGAATTCTGAGACCGTTTGAAAAATGGCCATTTTCTGGTCGATCCAATTTAACAGAAATTCACCAAAACACATTTTCCTTTGCCCCGCTCACATATTAACTTCAAAAATTATGAAATTTGAAACCTAGAAATAATTTCACATCCCGGATCCAACAAAAGTGGTTTCGTAGAATTCTTAGGTCGTTTGCAAAATGCCTATTTTCATAGGCTATTTAAATTCTATACCGACCATTCTGAAAATTCATTTGTCCATAACTTTTGACTCCCGCTATGAAACTTCGATTTTTAAGATTCGTTAGAAAGATATTCACTAACAGATTAAAAAAAATTTGGTTTCACTAAAATCCGTTTTATTTTGCACTCGGTACAGTCAGTCAAAGTTTGAATTGAGATTTTGAAACTACCGCACCATTTCAGGCCATGTTTATAATTTGAAATAATTATATTTATTTCCAAACTTCGATTCAAACATACTTTTTGTCATTATTATTTAAAATATTTATTTTAAATACGTAAAATTCACTATTTTAGCCAATTTAAATTTTTTAAAATGGTTCAGATTTTCCGGGTTGTTACAATCTCCCACACTTAAAACTTTTTGTCCCCGAAAAGGAACAAAGTCGAAAGTGGTTTGATTAATCAACTCTACTTTAAATCTGGCTTCCATTCTTCATCTTTTCAGTTTCTAAGAATTTTCAAATTCTTCAAAATTTTGGCTAACACCCTAAATTTTCGAAAAATTTCGCCATAACCTCCTTTATACGGGGAGGGGTTTGGATATTTATTGGGCTGTATTAGGTACCCAATAAATCCTAATAAGCATGCACATATTTATAGTGATATATTCCGGTGTCCACAGGGGAGTGTGTATAGATCATAACTCCAGAGAATAAATTCTCGTCACCCTATAAATGGTTTTGTGCCTTAATGACAGAGAGATGTGTTTATTGTCATCTCCAGACCCGTGTAGGGTTTTTATTAATTTGGCAATTTACCGTTACATTTTATATGGTCTATATCAGTCATCAGTTCAATCTGTAAAATATAGTCATCGCCATACAAGCCTCTCGCTCGTATGGTAAATCTTCAACCTCGTCACACAAGCTTCAAATGCTTATGTGGTGTATGATGAAGTATGCCTATCTTCAAGAAGTATGCCATGTAGTCTAGTTCAAAATTAATTGTTACTATCCTATGGCGACGTTTATTATTACACACAGAACAATCAGCACTTCACATCCAATGGCATTCATAGGAGTTGATATAATAATAAAATTGCGCATCCAACTCATTAAGGTTTACCCATTTGTTGGGCACGCAAATAAATTCTTTACTCAATAGCTAATCCATTTACCTGTTGAAACATATATAATGCACGTGTATATATTCCTATCTATTTTTAATTCAGTTCAATGTGTGATTTAATCGCATAAATTTACCATTCATTCATCGATTAAATTAGCTATCTTTCTAATAATTTAATTAATCAAATTCACAATCACACAACAGAAACAAAAATCAATTTGTTTTTAACTTTCAAAAATATACTAATTTATTCATATACTCTTTTAACATCATTTAGACCATATAATTAAAAGTTTACATCCATGAAAAGAAAACAACAGCAAAGTGGAGAACATAATGGAAATTGCAAAATATCGTAAATGTACCTTGCACCAGAGTCAATCAGAGATATCCACCCTGCACTTAGGATAGGCTTTCTTAATGCTTTCCTCTGTTTCCCAAGTACAATCTCGCGGATCTCCACTCCGTTGCACTTTAACTAAGTAAACCTTCTTGTTCCTCAACTCTTTGGTTTCTTTGCCAATGATCTTTAGCGGCTCTCTTTTCACTGCCAATTCTGGAGTGATTTCCAAATCCTGTTGTGCGGCTTCTTCTATAACGAGATCTGGATCATGCACATGCTTTCGCAGTTGAGATACATGAAATACATCATGCACTTCAGGCAACCAACCAGGCAATTGAACCCTATACGCGAGAGTTCCAATCCGTTCAAGAATAGGAAACGGACCAATAAATTTGGGCGCCAACTTCCCAGTTTTTCCAAACCGGATGACTCCTCTCATCGGAGATACCTTCAAATAAACATAGTCGCCAATAGCAAATGATACATCTCTCCTTCTCTTATCTGCATAGCTTTTCTGTCGGCTTTGGGCGGCGAGTAATCGTTTCTTAACGAAATCGACTTTTTCCGTAGCATCGCGAATCATATCAGGCCCCAATACGAGTCTATTTCCAGGTTCTACCCAACAAGCAGGGGATCGGCACGGTCTACCATACAATACTTCGAATGGAGACATTTTCGAGCTCTCCTAGTAGCTGTTGTTATATGAGAATTCAGCCAAATGTAAGTGGTCTTCCCGTGATCCGCCAAAATCAATAATACAAGCCCGCAATAGATCTTCAAGAACACGATTCACCCTCTCAGTTTTACCATCTGTTTGAGGATGATAAGCGCTGCTCAAGTTCAGTTTTGTTCCCAATTCTGCTTGGAATGCTTCCCAGAATTTACTGGCAAAAATCGGGTCACGATCACTAACGATGCTCATGGGAACTCCGTGCAGTCTAACAATTTCCTTGAAATATACCTGCGCCAGACTCTGAGCAGTTCTGTTCGATCTGACAGGTATGAAATGGGCGGTCTTCGTGAAACGATCGACGATCACCCAAATACTGTCATTTCCTTTCCTGGTTCTGGGCAAACCTGTTGTATATAACAGTGTTGTATACACAATTATATGATTTTTGTTTGATGATAACAACCAAATATATTTTTATTATTGAATGTGTTTGTAAATACACTGATACAGAAATTTGAACAATCACATAGTATTTTATAAAAATATTTTATTTCAATATCAAAAGTACATCTTTTTACTCCACTATTTGACATATTACATTTCATTCATACAACTCTGTCACTCACTCTATACAACTACACATACAAACACTTTCATACATTGACATTTTTTTACTGTCTTCTATCGTCCATCTTCTGTCTTCACAGCCTTCAGTCAAATCCTGACTTCATACCTGTCACAAAAAGAACACACAGTAGACTGCAACAAAAATAAAATAAAATAAAAGCAAATAAAAATTTATTTTTAAAATTTTATTTGCCTGAGAATTACAGTGTGTTTCTCATCATTTTTCTAGACTTTGTCTGATATGCAGGGACAGGAAAACTCGTCTGGATGGCTGCATATACACACGTGTATACACGTGTGCACTGCCACGCCAATCCAGTATCGCGACTGAGGAGTAGCCACTTGGACCATCTCGACTCAGCGCAATCTACTCATGAACATGAAAAAAAGTCAAAAGCAAAAGTAAAATGGTTGACAGGTCAATAAACAAGAGAGTCAATAGGCAAGTCAAACATGAATGGAACCAATACAAGTTACAAGAAAACAGTGAAGACTTCAAGCAACTCTACTTAAAAAAAAAAAAAAAAGGAGAGAGAGAATGCAAATGATGAAAACTACAAAAACTGGGCATTAGCAAGCAACTCAAGTATGGTGAATGATCAATTGCAACTCAATTTTAAAGTGGAGCACGAGTACAAGAAGCATGGTCGAGGCAGGATAAATATTACAGGTTCACCAGATATGAAAACAGATTACAAGTGCAAGTGGACATACAACAATTACAAATAAAAAGCATTGATCAGACAAGAAAAAGGAACACTACAAAGCATTTGGATATAGTACATGTAACAACAATAATAAAGAAGTTCTGTACACTGAATGGAAGTGCAGGCTCAAATGGCCAGACCAACATTGATCAGCATCAAGTTGATATATATGTACCAAGTCAGGAGCAACATAGATGTACAAGTCAGACATGCAAGGCCCAAGGGTGTGGTGCATTATACAAGTGGTAAACAAGAATGATCGAGCTCATAAACAAAGCAAATACTATGATGCATGCAATCACAATGATTCAAGACAACTGCAGATAAAACAGGTTCATGGAAACATGGAGTATCAATGGTGTATTTACACTGGTTTGTGTATATGAAAACAAGGGAGTAATCTGATCAAATGAAGCATCAGTTTATCAGTCCAAAAGCAAGAATAAAGGAAGCAAATTCAAGCATGCATGTTTCAATAACAGCAAAATAAAAATGGCATTCAATCAAGTTAGAAGAGCAATTGTATGATCAAGTATAGCATCAGTTCTTAGTTCTCGGCAAAGCAAGTTCAAGTGCAAAGCTGTTCTTATTAGTTCAAAAAAAAAACAGTCAAATATTAAATCAAATTCAATGATCAGGTTTTGTTAAAAGGCAAACATCAAGTGCGACATAAATTAAAAAGTTTGGCAAGTTCAAGTATTGATTCTGTTCAAAGGAAGACTCAATTCAAAGCCCAGAGAGATCAACAAGCAATTAAAGTATCTAAAGATATTTTTTTCAGAACAATAAATAAACAAGATTTTATAAGACTCGATCAAAGTTCAAGAAGCTACCAAGATTTTTTTTAGAGCATACGGGGCCAAGTTAAAAAAAAAAATTCAGAACAAGTTGAAGATTTTAAAACTCCAAAATTCTCGTATTCAAAATTGAAAGATTCATCACTCAAAACGTTTCCAGAAAATTGGATTTACAAATCTGTTATATCGAGAAATTCTAGAAGGAAGACACAGTCAAAAATCACCAAATTATTCGCAAGAAAGCCAATTCAAAAAGCCCCAAAATTCTTGTATATACGATGGCCAAGTCTCAACGTAGAAATCAGAGCAAATATCTAGGAGTTTTAATCCTATAAATACACCAACATCATCATCGGCCAAAGATCATCCAAGCTCAAACACATTAATATCAAAAAATCGAATAGTAAAAACCTTACCAGAAATCGAGAGAAGCCAGAAACCAAATCAGTTCCTATAAATTCGATCGCAAAAGATACAAGCCGCCAGAGATTGAAGCTAAGGAGAATCGAGCAGCAGAAAACTGAGTTTCATCAATCAGCGATCGCAATTTAGCACCTTCAGAGAAACCCTAGTTGTTTTAAGTCGCCATTTCTATTTCCAGGAAGAAGACAAAGGAGGCTAGGGCTAAACAGTAAAGCGGTGGAGTAATAAAAAGGGAGCCTCCTTTTTTATGTTAAAAGGGAATAGCCCTAAATAGTTAAAACCTAGGGTTTCATTTTCTTTTTATTTTTTTGTTTTGTTAAATTTTTTTTTTTCCTTAAAGTCAATAACTACTAGTGTGAGTAGTTTGAAAAATCACAACATAAGAGGTCGAGTTGTGTCAAGGTCTTGAGCGTAGGGTTTTAACAGTCGGGAGCGAAGGTCGCAAGTTTACAAGAGTCTGTAAGCGAAGAGATTGTTTAAAATTCCTAGTAGAAACCTTGAATGCAGCAGTAGGCATAGTTTTTGCCGAAGCTGGGTATTTTCTGTGTGTTATCTTTTTATTTCTGCAATTATTTTAAATATACTTAATTTGCAATAAACCCTATTCACCCCCCCCCCCTCTAGGGTTAATTTAGATCCTACAAGTGGTATCAGAGCAAGGTTTTTTTTAACTCTAGAGTCATGAATTTGTCTAACAACGCTTTTTCTGAGGGTCAGTCCATAGCTAGGCCACCAATGTTTAATGGAACTGATTATGCTTATTGGAAAGCTAGGATGAAAATTTACTTAAGTTCAGTTGATTATGATGTATGGGATATCGTTGAAACAGGCTATAAACCTCCAGTTACGATTATCAATGATATTGAAATTCCTAAACCAAAAGATAAGTGGGATGCTAATGATAAAAAATTATTCTCAACTGATGCCAAAGCAATGAATGCTTTAATTTGTGCTCTTGATAAAACTGAATTTAACCGTATATCTCACTGTTCAACTGCGCAGGAAATTTGGCATACTTTGGAAGTTACACATGAAGGAACATCTCAGGTCAAGGAATCTCGTCTCGCACTACTCTGCAACGAATATGAAAATTTCACGATGCGAAAAGACGAAGATATAAAAGAGATGTATGGTCGATTCTCCACACTGATTTATAATGCAAGGGCTCTTGGAAAAGTCTACACTGAAGTAGAATTAATACGCAAGATACTGAGAGTACTACCAATGAATTTCGAAGCCAAAGTAACTACCATTCAAGAATCAAAAGATCTAAATAAGTTGAAAATAGAAGAATTGATTGGAAATCTGATTGCTTATGAAATGGAGTTAAAAGCCAAAGAAGGACGCGATGATTCAGAATCAAAGAAAAAGACAATTGCTCTAAGCAACACTGTTGAAAGTAACGATGAAGCTGAGAATCCTATCGAAGAGTTGGCCATGGTTCTTAAAAAGTGGACTAACAAAAAATACAAGTCACGAAAGAAGAGTTCAAAATCCAACAAATCCAAGAATTCCGACAATTCAGATGATGAAGTCATATGTTACAACTGCAATAAACCTGGCCATATCAAACCAAATTGCCCATTACTTCAGAAAGACAGAAAGAAGAAGAAGAAAAAGAAAGCTTTTGCAGCTACATGGGACGATGAAGAAGGAGAAGAAGAAGACTCTGACAGTGATAAAGAGGAAGCCAATTTATGCCTTATGGCACAGTCAGATCCAGACAGTAGCGAAGATGATTCCACTGAGGTACCAAATTACTCTTATAAAGATTTAATTTTAATGTGTCATAATCTCACCAAAACCGTTGATTCACTTGAACTAAAAATCAAGAAATTAAAATCTGATAGGTTAAAATTGGTCCACGAAAACAATAGGTTAGAAGATGAGCTTGGAAAAATGACAAACCTTGATTGTGAAAACTGCAAGTTATTAAAACAAGAGCAAACAGAATTTAAGGCAAATTTTGAAAAATTAAAACAAGAACACTTGGCTTTAAGAGAAAGTGATGACACAAAAAGAAAGAACTTTATTAACAGATGTACTTCTCTTGTAAATGAAAATGAAGCACTTAAAACCAAAGTAAAAAAATCTGGAAATAACATTGAGTAAGTTTTCAAAAGGGGAAAAGTCATTTAGAATGCTGCTTGGAAACCAATTATATGCTAATAATAGAAAAGGATTAGGATTTGGGAAAACATACGTTAATATGAATGATAATGCGAAGGGTGGAAGTGTTTTTCCTAAATGTACAAAATGTGGAAAAATTGGACATAGCTATGAAAAATGTCAAAATAGGAACAATAATAAAAAATTTGGGTTCCAAAAGGGTTGACGAGTGATTGTAATAGATTTGGATTTAATAAAAACAAACAAATTTGGATTCCAAAAGGATCTGTTGTTCAAAATCAAAATTTGTCAGTTACTAATTTTATTAGACCTATGAGTTTCTCTAGGTCATTCTCTTCTTCTTGTGTGTAGGTATGTTGGCGGGCTAAGGAACAACAAGAATGGTACTTGGATTTAGGTTGTTCCAAACATATGACAGGAGATAAATCAAAGTTCCTTAGCCTTGAAAAATATAAAGGAGGAAGTGTGATAATGGGCGATAACAGAAAATGTAAAATTATCGGTAAAGGTAAAGTAGGTAATAGTACCTTCTCCTTAACTGATGTTTTATATGTTGAAAACTTGCATCATAATCTAATTTCCATAAGCCAACTATGTGACAAAGGAATGAGTGTGATATTTGATAATGAATCCTGCAAGATTATTGAAAAATCCACAAACAATATTGTGTTCACGGGAAAAAGAAAAGGAAATGTTTATACTATTTCATTTGATGATTTGACTCTCTCACGATGTTTAGTAGCTACGGATGAAGAAGTATTCTTATGGCATAGGAGATTGGGTCACGCTAGTATGAGTCTCTTGGAAAAACTTGAATCAAAAGAATTGGTAAGAGGTCTACCACATCAGAAATATAAAAATAATAAAGTATGTAAATCATGTGCTATGGAAAATTCAGTCGTTCATCATTTCGTCCCAAAAATGTTGTTAGCACTAATAGGGTACTTGAATTGATTCACATGGATTTATTTGGACCAAATGAAATCGCTAGCTTAAATGGAAAAAGATATTGTTACGTGTTAGTTGATGATTATTCTAGATTTACATGGGTTTATTTTCTAGCCAAAAAATCCGAAACTTTTGATTACTTTTCAAAGTTTGCAAAACTCGTTCAAATTGAAAAAGGTGTTTCAATAAAAACTTTAAGAAGTGATCATGGTGGTGAATTTGAAAATTTGGATTTTGAAAATTTTTGTGAAGAAAATGGTTTTAAACACGAATTTTCTGCTCCTCGAACACCCCAGCAAAATGGGGTAGTCGAAAGGAAAAATCGTACATTACAGGAATTGGCTAGATCTATGTTAAGTGAATATAATTTGCCTTTGACTTTTTGGGCAGAGGCAGTTAATACATCCTGCCATGTAATGAACAGAGTAATGATTAGACCAATACTTAACAAAACATCCTATGAATTGTGGTTTGACAGAAAGCCTAACATTTCATATTTTAGAGTGTTTGGATGCCCTTGTTATCTTCTTAATACAGGTGATCATCTTGGTAAGTTTGAATCAAAGGCTGACGAGGGAATTTTCATGGGTTACTCGTCAAGAAGCAAGGCTTATCGAATTTTCAACAAACGATCAAAAACCATTGTTGAAACCATAAACGTGAAATTTGATGAATCAGATCTGGATACGATGGAAAAAGAGAAAAACGATGAGGAAATTACACATGAGGGTGAAAAAGAAAATAGCAAAGAGAAGACTGGAAGTGATGATCAAACAAAACAAACATTTGAAGTCGAAAAGTTGAAATTCAAAACCAACCATCCTCCAGAATTGGTGATAGGAAATCCAACGGCAGGTATACGAACTCGTTCATCATTTAATAAAAATATCTGTACTTTTTGTATTCACAGTTGTTTCATCTCAGAAATCGAACCTAAAAATGTTGAAATTGCACTTATTGATGAAAGTTGGATTTTAGCGATGCAAGAAGAACTTAATCAATTTGAACGAAATAAAGTTTGGAAATTAGTTCCTAGACCGAATGACTATCTAGTAGTGGGAACTAAATGGGTGTTCAAAAATAAACTTGATGAATCCGGAAATGTAATTAGAAACAAAGCTAGGTTGGTTGCAAAAGGATATAATCAAATTGAAGGCATTGATTTTGATGAAACATTTGCACCAGTAGCTAGGTTAGAAGCCATTAGAATTTTGCTCAGTTTCGCATGTTATAAAGGTTTCAAACTAAAACAAATGGACGTAAAAGGTGCATTTTTAAATGGAGAATTAAAAGAAGAAGTTTTTGTGGAACAACCCCCCGGTTTTGAAAATTATGAATTTCCAAACCATGTATTCAAACTTGAAAAAGCATTATATGGTCTTAAACAAGCTCCTAGAGCTTGGTACGATTGTTTAAGTGCATATCTTTTGGAAAACGGATTTAAAAAGGGCAGTGCTGACACTACATTGTTTCTATTACATGAAGGTGATGATTTTTTAATTGTCCAAATTTATGTTGATGATATTATATATGGTGCTACTAACGATTGTTTGTGTGAGAAATTTGAAAAAGTCATGCAGGATAAATTCGAAATGAGCTTGGTAGGTGAATTAAAATATTTCCTTGGATTTCAAATTAAACAAAGCTCCAAGGGAATTTTCATATCACAAACAAAATACATTGCTGAATTGCTGAAAAAATTTGGAAGAGAATGCAAAACCACTCAGAACACCGATGAGTCCTTCAACCAAGCTTGACAAAGACGAGAAAGGAGTTGCAGTTGATCAGAAGAAATATCGTGGAATAATTGGTTCACTTCTTTATCTCACTGCATCTAGGCCTGATATTATGTTTGCTGTTTGTTTATGTGCTCGCTTTCAATCCAACCCAAAAGAATCTCATTTAAAAGCCACAAAAAGAATTTTAAGATATCTTTTGCACACACACAAATTTGGTTTATGGTACCCCGCATGCAATAATTTCAAACTAATCGGATATTCTGATGCTGATTATGCTGGATCTCTTGTTGATAGAAAAAGCACTAGTGGAACTTGTTTTATGCTAGGACACTCGTTAGTCTCATGGTCAAGTCGGAAACAAAATTGTGTTGCTTTATCCACAACTGAGGCTGAATACATTGCTTTGGGAAGTTGTTGTGCACAAATACTATGGATGATGCAAACTCTTTCAGACTTTGGTCTAATTTATAAAAAAGTACCACTAAAATGTGATAGTAAAAGTGCTATAGACTTGTCTAATAATCCTGTTCACCATTCACGCACTAAACACATAGATGTGAGACATCATTTTATTAGAGATCACATTTCACGAGAAGATATTTGTATTGAGTTTATTACAACTGACGGTCAACTTGCTGATATCTTTACAAAACCTCTTCCCGAAGATAGATTTTCACGATTACGCTTAGATTTGGGAATTATAGAAATAGATTAATCATTATCCATTAAAATATATATAATAATAATAAAAAAATTTCTTAAATGGTTATTCAAAAGTTAAATGATTGATCATTTGAACTATTTTGGAATTCGTTGAAATTATGACAGATCTTGAAATTGTGATGAGTATTGACTATAATATATTTTCATCATAAGGAAATATTTTAAATCTCATGATGATTGGACAGATTTTATAATATTTTTTGAATTAAAGCTTATTTCACGACCATCTTCTATATCTACCATATTTCTGTCACTCATCATGGTTTTATTTAATTTGGGGAGTTCTAATTATTCTTGAAATTTAGAAATAAATAAATAAATAAATAATAATATCCTTGGTACTCACTCCCATTTAAAAGTCCTCGCGGTTATGCGTGGGTGAAATACCTTAATCTCTATGTGCTTTCATTCTCACTTAAAAGACCTTCGGGCTGTGCATGGATGGAACTCATCAGAGAGGATAAAGTTAAGTTACTACTAACCCCATTTAAAAGACCTTTGGGCTATGCGTGGTTAGAAAGTGCTTAACATATTTTTTAAGCATATTTGAAACCTTTAAATTTTATATTCAAATATTGGACTCTCCTAATTCTATAAAATCCATAGTAAATCCATTCATTCTGAAAGTGAAATTTGTCTCTGACTCAAAGAATATTATGATTTTTGTTTGATTCAATGAGATTTACGATATATTATCCTCTTGATCCGAATTTATATTTCTAGTTTATATTCATCACTATTTTAATTTATTGTTATTCTTTGGATGATAACAAAAGGGGGAGAATGATCAAGATTTTGATGGATGAGTAAACATTTATAGAATATTTTAAAATTTGGGATTGATTAATTCATTTCAAAATTTTCAAATCTATGTGCATCAATAAGGGAAGCTTAGTTGTAGGGGGAGCATACAAATAGGGGGAGTAACATACCTCACGTTATCAAACACATTCACACATTCAAAATCTTTTATTTGTTTGTCATCATCAAAATGGGGAGATTGTTGTATATAACAGTGTTGTATACACAATTATATGATTTTTGTTTGATGATAACAACCAAATATATTTTTATTATTGAATGTGTTTGTAAATACACTGATACAGAAATTTGAACAATCACACAGTATTTTATAAAAATATTTTATTTCAATATCAAAAGTACATCTTTTTACTCCACTATTTGACATATTACATTTCATTCATACAACTCTGTCACTCACTCTATACAACTACACATACAAACACTTTCATACATTGACATTTTTTTACTGTCTTCTATCGTCCATCTTCTGTCTTCACAGCCTTCAGTCAAATCCTGACTTCATACCTGTCACAAAAAGAACACACAGTAGACTGCAACAAAAATAAAATAAAATAAAAGCAAATAAAAATTTATTTTTAAAATTTTATTTGCCTCAGAATTACAGTGTGTTTCTCATCATTTTTCTAGACTTTGTCTGATATGCAGGGACAGGAAAACTCGTCTGGATGGCTGCATATACACACGTGTATACACGTGTGCACTGCCACGCCAATCCAGTATCGCGACTGAGGAGTAGCCACTTGGACCATCTCGACTCAGCGCAGTCTACTCATGAACATGAAAAAAAGTCAAAAGCAAAAGTAAAATGGTTGACGGTCAATAAACAAGAGAGTCAATAGGCAAGTCAAACATGAATGGAGCCAATACAAGTTACAAGAAAACAGTGAAGACTTCAAGCAACTCTACTTAAAAAAAAAAAAAAGGAGAGAGAGAATGCAAATGATGAAAACTACAAAAACTGGGCATTAGCAAGCAACTCAAGTATGGTGAATGATCAATTGCAACTCAATTTTAAAGTGGAGCAGGAGTACAAGAAGCATGGTCGAGGCAGGATAAATATTACAGGTTCACCAGATATGAAAACAGATTACAAGTGCAAGTGGACATACAACAATTACAAATAAAAAGCATTGATCAGACAAGAAAAAGGAACACTACAAAGCATTTGGATATAGTACATGTAACAACAATAATAAAGAAGTTCTGTACACTGAATGGAAGTGCAGGCTCAAATGGCCAGACCAACATTGATCAGCATCAAGTTAATATATATGTACCAAGTCAGGAGCAACATAGATGTACAAGTCAGACATGCAAGGCCCAAGGGTGTGGTGCATTATACAAGTGGTAAACAAGAATGATCGAGCTCATAAACAAAGCAAATACTATGATGCATGCAATCACAATGATTCAAGACAACTGCAGATAAAACAGGTTCATGGAAACATGGAGTATCAATGGTGTATTCACACTGGTTTGTGTATATGAAAACAAGGGAGTAATCTGATCAAATGAAGCATCAGTTTATCAGTCCAAAAGCAAGAATAAAGGAAGCAAATTCAAGCATGCATGTTTCAATAACAGCAAAATAAAAATGGCATTCAATCAAGTTAGAAGAGCAATTGTATGATCAAGTATAGCATCAGTTCTTAGTTCTCGGCAAAGCAAGTTCAAGTGCAAAGCTGTTCTTATTAGTTCAAAAAAAAAAAAACAGTCAAATATTAAATCAAATTCAATGATCGGGTTTTGTTAAAAGGCAAACATCAAGTGCGACATAAATTAAAAAGTTTGGCAAGTTCAAGTATTGATTCTGTTCAAAGGAAGACTCAATTCAAAGCCCAGAGAGATCAACAAGCAATTAAAGTATCTAAAGATATTTTTTTCAGAACAATAAATAAATGAGATTTTATAAGACTCGATCAAAGTTCAAGAAGCTACCAAGATTTTTTTTAGAGCATACGGGGCCAAGTTAAAAAAAAATTCAGAACAAGTTGAAGATTTTAAAACTCCAAAATTCTCGTATTCAAAATTGAAAGATTCATCACTCAAAACGTTTCCAGAAAATTGGATTTACAAATCTGTTATATCGAGAAATTCTAGAAGGAAGACACAGTCAAAAATCACCAAATTATTCGCAAGAAAGCCAATTCAAAAAGCCCCAAAATTCTTGTATATACGATGGCCAAGTCTCAACGTAGAAATCAGAGCAAATATCTAGGAGTTTTAATCCTATAAATACACCAACATCATCATCGGCCAAAGATCATCCAAGCTCAAACACATTAATATCAAAAAAATCGAATAGTAAAAACCTTACCAGAAATCGAGAGAAGCCAGAAACCAAATCAGTTCCTATAAATTCGATCGCAAAAGATACAAGCCGCCAGAGATTGAAGCTAAGGAGAATCGAGCAGCAGAAAACTGAGTTTCATCAATCAGCGATCGCAATTTAGCACCTTCAGAGAAACCCTAGTTGTTTTAAGTCGCCATTTCTATTTCCAGGAAGAAGACAAAGGAGGCTAGGGCTAAACAGTAAAGCGGTGGAGTAATAAAAAGGGAGCCGCCTTTTTTATGTTAAAAGGGAATAACCCTAAATAGTTAAAACCTAGGGTTTCATTTTCTTTTTATTTTTTTGTTTTGTTTAAAATTTTTTTGTTCCTTAAAGTCAATAACTACTAGTGTGAGTAGTTTGAAAAATCACAACATAAGAGGTCGAGTTGTGTCAAGGTCTTGAGCGTAGGGTTTTAACAGTCGGGAGCGAAGGTCGCAAGTTTACAAGAGTCTGTAAGCGAAGGGATTGTTTAAAATTCCTAGTAGAAACCTTGAATGCAGCAGTAGGCATAGTTTTTGCCGAAGCTGGGTATTTTCTGTGTGTTATCTTTTTATTTCTGCAATTATTTTAAATATACTTAATTTGCAATAAACCCTATTCACCCCCCCCTCTAGGGTTAATTTAGATCCTACAAAACCATCTATGAAATCCATAGAAATCTGTTCCCACTTTCCACCGGGAATTTCCATAGGTTGCAACAATCCAGCGAGCTTCTGCTGATCGCTTTTGACTTGTTGACAAGTAGTACACCTGCTAACATATAAGAAGATGTCTCGTTTCATCGATCTCCACCAGAAAGTGCGTTTGATATCGCTATACATCTTGCTCGCTCCTGGATGGATACTAAGCTTGGCTTTATGGCATTAATCCAATACTTCTCTTCGAAGTTCCGCAATATTTGGCACACATATTCCGCCTTTAAACCTCATAATCCCATCGTTATCAATTTGAAAACTTAAGGGCTCGCCTTTCTGAATTCTTTCTTTGATCCTTTGAATGAAGTGATCATCCTTTTGAAGGTCAGATATTCTATCGATCAATGAAGTCGTAATAATAAAACTGGCGATTATTACATTCTTTCTACTCAGCGCATCTGCCACAACATTGGCCTTCCTTGGAGTGTACAAAATCTCAAAATCGTACGCTGCAAGAAATTCTAGCCACGCTGCTGCCTCAGATTCAAGTCTTTCTGGGTGAACAAATACTTCAATGACTGATGATCTGTATACAGTTCGAATTTCTCACCCAAAAGATAGTGCCTCCAGATTTTCAAAGCAAATACGATGGCTAACAACTCAAGATCATGAGTAACGTAATTTTCTCATGCGGTTTCAGTTGACGGCTAGCATACGCAATCACTTGAACTCTTTGCATTAACACTGAACCAAGGCCTTCTCTAGAAGCGTTAGTCCAGACTTTCAAGTCCTCATTGCCATATATTATTGTTAACACTGGAGCAGTCGTCAGTTTTAATTTCAGCTTCTGGAAAGCTTCCTCACATTCTGAAGTCCAATCGAATCTCGAATGTTTCTTAGTCAGTTTCGTTAAGGAACTAGATGTCTTCGCGAAATCCTTAATGAATTTCCGATAATAACTGGCTAACCCGAGAAAACTTCTGACTTCTGTGGGTGTACGAGGCTGTTTCCAATTTTGAATAGCAGTGATTTTACTGGGATCCACTGAAATTCCTTGCTTTGACACGACGTGGCCAAGAAATTTGACTTCTTCTTGCCAGAATATACATTTGGAAAACTTTTCTTTCAAAACATTCTTTCTCAGAATTTCTAACACTTGTTCCAAATGTTTTTCATGCTCGCTTTCTGACTTAGAGAAGATCAGGATATCATCAATGAAAACCAGAACGAATTTATTCAGTACTCCTCTGAATACCCGGTTCAATAGATCGACAAAATAAGCTGGAGCGTTACATAAGCCGAACGACATTACTAACCACTCGTAAAATAAGTCTGGAGCTCTGAATGCTATCAAAGGAACACACTCTTCGGCAATACGAAGCTGATGGAAACCTGTAGCTAGGTCCATTCGGGAAAACACTTTTGCTCCATTCAATCGATCCAACAAATCATCAATCGCGACAATGGATATTTGTTTTTCAACGTCTGCTTATTCAAGTCACGATAATCTACACACAGTCTGAGAGTACCGTCTGACTTTGGAACAAATACCACAGCTGCTCCCCAATCAGAGAAACTAGGCCTGATCAGACCTTTCCATAATAGCTGTCTAGTTTGATTGTCTAACTCTTCTTTCTCTTTCAAGGTCATTCTTCGAATAGCGCGAACTACTGGCCTTGCATTCGGAACTAAAGAGATTTTAAAATCAATTTTTCTCTACGGAGGTAAGCTAACAACTTCTTCGAACACATCCGCATAGTTCTTGATAATTGGGATATTTTCAATGTCGCCTGAAATATTTTCCGGAATGACAGGAATAGGTTCTATTTGGGCAGGAGAAACATCTAAAGCTGACCAAAAACCTTTTCTATCATAATTCGGCCCTTCACATGGAATTACAATATTGGCGAGCTTTGTTTTAACCTTGACAACCCTTTCTGCACATTTAACTTCCGCTTCGTATTTGGTTAACCAATCCAATCCTAAAATAAGGTCGAATTTGGTAAAATTCATGACGATTGAGATATAAGGAAACCGATAATGAGAAAAAGAAACAGGTACCCCACGAACCCAACTAAGATCGAGGGAACCCCCAACCGAATTATGGACAGTGATGGGTTCTTTGAGCTTCTTCAAATTCAAATCCAGTTTCTTAACCGCATTCTTCGCAACAAAGCTTCGCAACGCGCCTGTATCAAACAATACTTTAACCGAAATATTCTTGATAGTAAGCGTGCCTTCTAAAACATCTGGCCTTTCTTGAATAGCTGAGGGCGCTGAAGTTTCTACCACTTCATTTACTTGACCCTTTTCAGATTTCTTTAAGAACCGACAATCTTTTTCTAGATGACCAGTCCGATGGCATTGACTGCATTCTCTATCGTCTTGAAACTGGTTATCGAGTTTAAACCCCTTCTTCTTCTGCTTCCGATTGGATTTTGACCCTTTCTTCTTCTGCATTTTCAAGGGTTTACAATTCCTGGTCAAATGCCCTTGCTTATTGCAGTTATTGCATATGGAAATCGTTACTGGTTCTTTTTCAGATTTAACCCTTTCCCGATCGAATCTAGGCTTCTTTCTGAATTCAGACTTCGTACTGGCCTCAGGCTGTGTACTTATCTCTGGGCTATAAATTTCAAACTTCCTTTTATTGCTAAACTGGCTTCCTCTTCTTTGATTAAAAGACCCCGATTGTTTAGATCTTCATACTAATAAGCCATGTATATCATTTCAGAAAAAGGAAGCTTCACATGCCCCATTACTTTATTCTGGTATTTTCTTTGAAGGCCATTAATAAACCTCAAATTCTTCCTCTTTGGATTTTGAATTAGATGAAGGGAAAAATGAGAAAGTTCATTGAATCTCTTATGATATTCTGGGATATTCATATCACCTTGTATCAGATAGTAGAATTCATCACATAACCGCTTAGTTGCTTCTGGAGGAATAAATTTTTCACTGAAAAGCTCTTTGAATCTATCCCAGGTGATATCACCTTCTGGATTATCTTTAATGATTGTTTCCCACCAGATTAAAGCTTCTTCTTTGATTGCCCAAGACGCCACTAATCTTTTCTGATAATCTCTCAGCTGGATACGTTCAAAAATTCTTTCAATAGAACTCATCCAAGCTTGAGTTTGAATTATAGATTCATTGCCCGAGAATGGTACTCCACCCAGATTTCGATATCTCTTTAATAGAGCCTCTAGATCTGGTTCTGCATTCCTTTTATTTCTTACACTCATTTTCTAGTACTTTTGTAAATAGCAGATCAAGTATCAGGTCAACAGAAAAGGTAATTTTAAAACACAGAGATTTATACTTGAACGTAAATGTGTCTATTGAGGTGTATTTCATTCTGCTATACTCATACTAGGATATTACTGATCCTATCTGAAATGATTTACTCGTCCTAGAACACTACTGGTTCTATTTCTGACGAGTTCGTTCATATGTCATATTCCAGAACTAAGCTTAGCCAAAGCTCTGATACCACGTTTGTGACGACCCCAAACCCCGATAAGACGGTGCAAGGGTAATCTTTGGAATATAACACATAAACAGATAATAGTAGAACAGAAATAATTAAATACACCAGATAATGTACAATAGAATACACTGGATAAACATAATCATCAGAATTACACAGTATACAGGATCATACTTAGTACAAAATACAGTTCAGCTATACATAAAATGTCTACAACGAAAATGAAAACATAATATGTACAATAGGAGCTAAACAGCATAAAAAGAGATAAATGATAGAATCCATCTTCAGCTCCAGCTATCCAGAAAGAGTCTGCTAAAACCTGAACACAAGGCTGCCCATGTAGAAAAAGGGGCACCCGAGTTTGCAAGTGAAACAAACTACGAGTCAGTCATGGGACTGGTATGAGAAATCTACTTAACACATTTTCAAATATGGCTAATCACAGGACCACGCCACTTTCGCGGAACGGGTTTACTCCATTGGATTGCCAGTGCTTTAAAACAAATAAATCTTTTAAACATTGCAATGCTTTTTATAAAAATGAAGCCATTATAAGACTCAGTTCCCATCACACAATGCAACACAAACCGGAGGATAGAGTTTTACTTTATAATGGCCAAAATATGCTTGATACGAGCAAAACAAATCATTTGATATTATTGTTAGTGTATATATATGTTTCAAAAACAATTTCAATCATAACTATCAATCATAGACGGCATGGGTACCATATATCATGTCGCCATATATATATATACAATCAAAACCGCACGGTGTTGTATTTGGAAATTAGATTTCCATCGTGAACCGAGGCAAAAGATAGTCCTCACCGAATTCGAGACTGTCTAGCCCGAGTCTCAGGATCAGAACGCATCAAACCTTTGGAGCCATAGAGCCGGTCCACCGATGTGGATTAAAATGCCTGAACACTACATTTTCCCGCCCTTTGGGGCGTAAATGAGTCCTACGACTCCATCGGCTTCACATAGTCACCGATATATCCGAGGCACCTCGCAACAACAACAACCACACAGGTGAAAATAATATAAATGTCAGGGCTGGTAGGCCACTGACACCACCCTAGCTAGAAAGAAACGCATGTCCTCCCTGGATCCTTCTCCCGTTTCTAGTCCATACCAGGGGGTGAAGCTCGCGAATTCACGTTATACACAAAGCTATGCCACACAGGCCGGGCTTTGATCATCAACCACAAGGCTTTGCTTTTCAATAGAAGCCTTGATCATCTGCCACTTAGGCATGCCACACAGGCAATTCACTCCATGCGACTGATTTATATCGATACATAACCTCTGAGCTCGTACATATCAGAGAAGGTCGTTAAGCAAGAGAATAAATTCTCCGCCGCTAAACAGATATATATTTAATAGAGATCAATTAGGACAGAACAAAATCAAATGTCAGACACACAGTCCTTTTACAAGTTCGTTCTGGGTCTGAACGAAACCGGAGGCACTCAATACCTCGCACATCCGTACAATCCACAAGTACGTCCGGACGCCTACTACTTCAGCCCCTTCAAGGTAGCTACTCCCATCATGAGCATCAGTAGCACCCCTCCATTCGACGTGAAGATTATCGGTCTTGCATCGTCTTCATATCTTTGACTTTCACTCGTCGAACAATTATTTGAAATGAGAATCAACATGGCCTTTTCAAACAATTCACGTATATTTAGAATTTCAAATCAATTCATTTCAATGGTTAAATTATTCGATATCACTAATTCTATTCTTTAGTGTAATTTTCACGCCAAACACATTCAACCATCAAATATCACATAAACCGAGCAAATTCAGTTTATTTCCATTCCATATCGTAATCTTTTATCACGATTTATTGCTATTTTTATTTATTTAAAAATATCCAATTCATTCAAAACGACGCTTCAGGCCATAACGCGGCCGTGACACTGTTTTTCTTCAGGTATGATTTACACATATCTGAAAATCTAACCGTTGGATCTTCACAAATTTTATATCCTTTGAAAGATCTTTTCAAAATGAATCCAACGGTTTCAGTTTCAGGAAAATCTGACGGTCGGATCTCCCGCACTAATCATTTGAAGTTACGATTTCAAAATACGAACTGCAGCGTCGTTATTCGATTTAATTTAATTATATATATACCAGTACTTAGGCACGTCCGTTGGACGTGTGCATAGAAAATTGAATCAAAGCTTGGTTTTGTGCAGGAACTTTGTTTTGTGCCAACAGGATCACACAATTTGTTTTGTGCAGAAGCTATAAAGTATAATTGCATGCATAGAATTCAATAAAAGATAATCATACCAAGAATTCAACGTGCAGAATGACAGTTTTCAAATTACTGCTATATGGAAACAAATGCATTTATAATAAATCCAGAAAAGAAGAAAATAGCTAATACCAAGTATTCTTTTATTAGTTTCTCTTTTATCATACAATCATAAAACCAAGAAAATACAAAAAAATCATACAACTTCATGAGATCATAGTTGAACGCTCTATTACATGCAAATGGTTATGAGAATATCTTTACAAATGAAAAAAAAGGAAATGATGGATGCTTATTTACTCGTTAGTAGTCGCATTCATCAACTCTATATTCTTACACTAATATCCTTTTGCTAGTTTCTGAATTCTCAAACCAATATATATCTGCTGCCTGCTGGCCATCTTCCCTGCCATTTTTTTTAAATAAGGTAATCTGAAGCAAAGGTCAAACATAGAAAATGAATATAAAAATCAATGTATACCATTTATGTACCAAACAGTAATCGTAAATAAATGGAAGCACAGTGAATCCAAACCACCTTGGGCATTTATATATCAGTCACAATATTATGTCTTGAAATTTAAACTCAGAACATCAGGTAAAATCTTTTTCAACCTTGAAGTAGGTGACATGATCAAACATAGAGCATCAACCTTATATAATTTAGTTAACTTGGTTCAACTTATGCCACCTAAGTATTTCCCAAAACCTATGCCTTCCCAAGTAGGTACCATGTGGTGCATAAAAGGAGATTGAAGACTTACATCAAATTGCAGATCTAATCTGCAGCAGTGGTCAAGCTAACATCCTTTGACATTGTAGATACAACTCGTGTAAATCTTCGTCGAAGCTCTACTCTCTTTGTTGATTGGTTTCGCCACTCTTTTATTCAAACTGCTAAAAATAAGCAAAAAAATAGAACAATAATATTAAAAGTTTGAATTTATGGAAAAGGTGAAGAATTTTGCAAAGAGCCATAAACAAAATTAGGACTGATCATAAAATTGCATTATCATTCAATGTGATGATGCATATTATCAATCAATGTGATAATGCAGCCGTGCAAAAGTGTTATTTTCTCTAACTATTTGAAGAATTAGTAAGTATCTATTGCCAAATATTGATTAAATTCGTACATGGATACGGTGGTTTATATTTCAATAGACTTCAGCTCGTATGAAAAATATACTTGGAAAAGATATAAATATTAGGCAGTTATGGTGGAATATTAATAGTAAAAATTTTACCGGCTTACGAAATGTCTAAATAATCGGTAAGTATCACCAATCATCATAAAAATAAACATCAATCATGCAATATAATTAAAGAATCATGAAGATAATAATAGAAACATATTTTAGCATACCATCAAAGGACCGTGTAGAAATCTGAGGATCCAATTTGTTTGTTGATTTAGTCATGTTGACAACTAATTTAGTCATCCATGGAGGCTTATTCCTATTTACATTTATGTTATGTTTGCTACAAAATTTGGACATTCTTTAGTACATAGTTCAACAGTGGTAATTGTCTTTATCATGAAATAAATGTTTTTATTGTTCACTATGTTATATAAAAAAATCAAAGGAGGGAAATAGTGAGAGTAAAAATAGAAACATCTTTAAAACAAATGGCATTATGAGCCAAAATAGTTATCAATACTGCCTGTATTGAGGGCCTTTTTAGTTTCTAATTATAAAGTTTCTCCTCCGAAACATTGGAGTTGTTAATCTAAGAGTTTGCCAATGACAGCCCTTTAATAAGTTGGAAAAAATCAATAATCATAAAAATAAACTATATGTAATATAAGTAAGTGCACTGTACCACAATTTAAGTGGTAAAAATAAAGGGTAAAAAGGATAAAATTGCCTAACAATATTTCATACCTTTTGTCGTCCACTTCTAGCAGAAATTTAAGATTGACAGTAAATAACACATACATGGATACAGTGGTTTATATTTCAATAGACTTCAACTCATACAAAAATATACTTGGAAAAGATATAAATGTTAGGCAGTAATGGTGGAAAATTAATAGTAAAGATTTTAAAGGCTTACGAAATGTCTAAATAATCGGTAAGTATCACCAATCATCATAAAAATAAACTTCAATCATGCAATATAATTAAAGAATCATGAAGATAATAATGGAAACATATTTTAGCATACCATTAAGGGGCCGTGTAGAAATCTGAGGATCCAATCTGTTTGTTGATTTAGTCATGCTGACAAACTAATTTATTCATCAATGAAGGCTTTTTCCAATTTACATTTATGTTATATTTCCTGCAAAATTTGGACATTGCTTAGTACATAGTTCAATAGTGGCAATTGTCTAAATATTTGGTAAGCACAAACTACCATGAAATAAATGTTTTTATAGTTCACTATGTTATATAAAAAAATCAGAAGAGGGAAATAGTGAGAGTAAAATTAGAAACATCTTTAAAAAAAAATGGCATTATGAGCCAAAACACTACGTTGAGTTATCAATATTGTCTGTATTGAGGACCTTTTTAGTTTCTAATTATAAAGTTTCTCCTCTAAAACATTGGATTTGTTAATCTAAGAGTTTGCCAATGACAACCCTTTAATTAGTTGACAAAAATCAATAATCATAAAAGTAAACTATATGTAGAATAAGTAAGTGCACTGTACCACAATTTAAGTGGTAAAAATAAAGGGTAAAAAGGTAAAATTGCCTGACAATATTTCATACCATTTGTAGTCCACTTCTAGCAGAAATTTAAGATTGACAGTAAATAACTCTAAAAATGGTAAATCTGTAAATATTTAGTACGTACCTAATATATGGAAAGTGAAAACCATCATATAATAAAGTTTTGTTATAATATGTATGAAAAAATTGGAGAATGAAATCAGTAAGAGATTTTTTTTTAATTATTTCGTTAAATAGTGTTTCTTGCTCAATACTGAAATTATTTATGTTAGAGTTTGGCATGAAACCATTAATGTATTTGGTATGTGAAAATTAACAAAAATTAAACCTTATGTAATGTGTAACAGTACCATCCATTTTAATAGCCAAAATAGATTAGCTTCGATACTTCTAGCCTGGTCAACCATGCCAATTCTCCATTCAATAGTTTCAAAAGCATTCTGAGTAACTACCTGTACTCATTATTTGCGTAATCCCTCAAATAGCACCTGACCATCCAAGGTTATGCGATGTTTACTTCCTGTATTCTAACAAACTTGTACAGTAGATAGAAATTAGTACTCAAAGATAAATAAAGAAACGCGGTAAATTAATTATTTAGAATTGTGTGCATCCAGTAAATAATTTCGTAAAAAAAAATTGCATCTTAGACGCCAAGGAAATCAATATGAAATAAGGAATCATATCATTTGAAATAAGAAATCAATCTGACATTGTACCTTAAACGCGAAGGACGATTGGAGAAGAAAAGGGTGAAATTGCAAGCCAAATAAAGAAACTGGAGATGCAAATGTTAACATTTTTACTGGTAATGCCATTGTCGAGGCGGAACATGGTTCATCCACGGCTAAATTTGAGGAGGAGTTGTAGATCTGAGGTAAATCGGTAGTAGAGAGAAACCTGGATTGTAGACATGGAAGTAGTAAAACGTTGAAAGTGGTGAAGATTGAGGTAGTTGACGGCGGGTAGTGGGGAAGAAAGTAGGTGGAGAAAGGGGGAAACGTGAGAACCGCACTGAAGAAGTGGAGGAAATGAAATGGGAAGTGGGAGACTGTTTGGGAAACCTTAGAAGCCGTAGTGGGAATCGGGTGGGAGGGGGAAAGACGGGTTTACCCCTTAACGTTATTTTGTGTGTGTTACATTGTGAAGAGGGGAAAGGGCTTTTTTGAAAATCCGAAAAAGCTTCACCATTCCTTAGGTATTTCTATTATTATAAAGATATATATATATAAATATAATTGATTCTGGCGCTGTTTTTCTTTAGATTTGAATTAAACATTCCAGACAATCCAACCATTGGATCTTTACAAAGTTGGTGCCGTTGGAAAGATATTTCCAAGGCGAACCTAATGGTTGTGGTTTCGGGAAAATCCGATGGTCGGATCTCCCGCACTAACCGTTTGAAAGCACGATTTCAAAATATGAACTACAGCGTCGTTATTCACTATATTTTAATTATATTTATATAAATATATATAAATATAATTCTTTCTTCGATTTCAAAACCATATCCACTTTATATATTTGATAAAAATGATATTTTTATCATCAAAAATATTTATTTCACACATCACCCTTTTTAACACTTCATATTCACAATAAAAATGAAGATTTTATTGTTCAATCTATATATTCAACACATGAATGTTTTCGACTTCACACACACGATAAAAACATGATTTTTATCATTCTAGTCCTTTATTGAACACATGAATATCTTCTATAGTTTATATATATAATAAAAATGTGATTTTTATTGTAAAACAATTTATTTTAAAACACGATTATTTTATATAGTCTATGCATAAGGTAAAAATATTATTTTTTGGTGTTAAAACAATTTATTTAAAATAATAATATTTTATATAGGCTATATATATATAATAAAAATGTGATTTTTATCTTTCAAATAATTTACTCAACACATGAACTCATTCAACACATGAATTTCTATTCAACACATGAATTTCTATTCAACACACGAATATAGTTTCAACACATGAAAATAATACTAACACATGAATATTATTGAAAATTTCGGCAGCATAACGGCAGGGTAGTTAAAACCAGGACCGTCCCTAGTACGGCTCCTCGCTCTACCTTAAAACCTCTCGGTTTTTGACAATGGGGAATTCATGCATCTAATTCGCACGCAGGCGAGCATGTTTTCTTTCATTTCCACAACCTATTCTAATTTTCTTTTCAACCACAAATGGGTATTTTTCAACCACAGTCAATCATTCTCAACCACAAACAATTCTATCAACAATTCGCATCATTCACCGAATTTCACATCAACCACATAATCCAAACAATATCACAACCAATATATATCATCCATGGTCTGTGGACGAGGGGAGTATATATATATATTCGTATATAAATATATTTCAATTCATTTCAATGTCATTTCATCGCATATATAATTTTTACAACGCATATATAACTTATACATCGAACATACAACTTATACAACGCTTATACATGAGGTGTAAAATGCTTATATAACTCATACATCGACTATATAATTTATACATCATTGTTTTCCATATCGTTTTTAAATTAGAAATCTCACATTGGGTTCCACTCCACGAAAAATTGTAGAAGGCTCAGAAAAATATGCGGTCTCTTCTAGAATGTAGATGACGTCCACACGAGTCCACTATCTCTTGTTTCACTGGATTTCGACCACAAACGAAAAAGATATGATTTTTATTGTGAAATCAAAAACCGTAGTGCTTGAAAGTGTTATTAAACAGTTTAAATAATACCAGTCGTACCTATCTAAAATTTTTCAAGACTAGGTCTTGATTTTAAACCAAATCCGTAGCACGATACGCCGATCGGGTAGCACCACGTTGTAGTGCCTGGAGAGGCGCACCTACGCCAGAAGTGGGGTCCACTTCGGTGGTCCCTATCAATGGCAGCGACGAAATGAAGTTCCAGACTTTGGAGCGATGGATCTCAGCAAATACTCCACTAGAGAAGACCAGGTTTGTATGGATTTAGAGATGAGAGAATTCTCTACAAAAAACCCAACTGGAGCCTGTGATTTTGATGAGTGGAGGAGGAAAAAACGAGGAGAGAAGAAAAGATCCTTTTCCGCCGTCGACTGGGGGTTTCGGGGGAGAAATAGCGGGGAGAGAGAAATAACGTGATTGGCTTTTTTTATATGTTTTAAAAATCTCTAAAATACCCCTCCTCAAATACTAACTCCAATCCAAACCCAACGACTGTCATCTCTAGTTAAATACGCCCATTCCGAACCCAATGGGATAAGTTTCGTAGGCCCATTCGACTGTTTCTGTCAGTTTCCCTTCAAATTAAAATATAAAACATTCAATATTTGATTTGAATGTACATTTCAATTTGCCGGGGCCACATACTGATGCCAAAATATCTAGAAAAATAAATCTAGCTATGTTTTGATGATACGGTCCCAACAAAACTAGTTTCGTCAAATTCTGAGACCATTTGAAAAATGGTCATTTTCTGGTCAATCCAATTTAACAGAAATTCACCAAAACACATTTTCCTTTGCCCCGCTCACATATTAACTTCAAAAATTATGAAATTTGAAACCTAGCAATAATTTCACATCTCGGATCCAGCAAAAGTGGTTTCATCGAATTCTGAGGTCGTTTGCAAAATGCCTATTTTCACGGGCTATTTAAATTCTATAGCGACCATTCTGAAAATTCATTTGGCCATAACTTTTGACTCCCACTACGAAACTTTGATTTTTCAGATTCGTTAGAAAGATATTCACTAACAGATTTAAATATTTATGGTTTCACTAAAATCCATTTTATTCTGCACCTGGTACAGTCAGTCAAAGTTTGAATTGAGATTTTGAAACTACCGCGCCATTACAGGCCATGTTTATAATTTGAAATAATTATATTTATTTTCAAACTTCGATTCAAACATACTTTTCGTCATTATTATTTAAAATATTTATTTTAAATACTTAAAGTTCACCATTTTAGACAATTTAAAATTTTTAAACTGGTTCAGATTTTCCGGGTTGTTACATCGCCGTACTAGTAATACAATCAAAACCGCATGGGTCGTATTGGAAGTTGGATTTCCTTCATGAACCAAGGAAAGAGATAGTCCTTACCGAATTCGAGACAATCTTGCCTACTATGTCTCAGGATACAGCCACAACTGCACCTTGGATCTTCAGGGCCGGTCCACCAAAGTGCAATGGTTAGATTAGTAATGCCTAAACAATACATTTCCCCGCCCTATGGGGCATAAATAGAGCCACTAAGGACTCAAATAACTGAGGCGCCTCATTCCATCATCCACATAAGTAAAAATGTCAGGCCTTGTAAAAACCATGACACCACTTCTAGCTAGAAAGAAACGTATATCCTCCCGGTAGTCCTTACTCCCGTTTCTGGTTCATACCGGGGTGTGAGGCTCGCGAAGTAATGCAATACACAAAGCTATGCTATTTAAAGCCGTGCTTTGATCATCAACCACAAGGCTCTGCTTTTCAACAAAAGCCTTGATCATTTGCATCTTGGCATGCCACATTGTCAATCCATACCATACCATTGATTTCTGCCAATAGATAACCTCTAAGATCATACGTCTCAGAGAAGGGTGTTAAGCAAGAGAATAAATTCGCCGTTACCACAGATATATATTTAGCAGAGATCAACGAATACAACATAAAGGAATACAACGTCAGACATACAAACATTTACAATTCCGTTCCGGGTCTGAACGAAACCGGAGACACCTTATCCCAATATAGGAGAGAGGTTCTCGCATATCCATCGATCTCCAAATACGTCGGGATAATCACCACTTATTACCTTGTCTTGGGTGGCCACCCAAATCAAGACATCAGTAACCATCCAAACGATGTGAAGACCACCGGTCCTCAACCACCGTCTTCATCTTTGACTTTTGATTGTTGTAGTAATTATTCAGAATGGGTTAAACCCGGTCTTTCTGAATAATTCGCGTATTTTATAATCAATAATAAAATACTATAAAAGCACATCCAACGCCTCATTTCAATTCAGAAATCTCTTTTAATGAAATATTCACAACATTAGGGAAAGGTTCCCATTAATTTTATCAAAGATGAAATCTTTTATTTATTCTTTAATCCTCTTTTTAAAGATTCATTAAAACTCTAATTTGGTTTTAATATTAAAAATCATTATCTAATGATTATTCAACTTCAAGAAATAAATCTTGTCTTTGATCTGGGTTAAAGAACCAATGTCTTTTAAAAACATTGTTCATGATAAACCCCAAAATCATCTTCCATTTAATATGGAATTTTCACCCAAATCATATCAATATATAATCGATATAAATTTCTGTATCCGACTAATAATATAAATGGAATAACGGCAAAGCCTCTTAAATTCCATATATAGTAACGATCTTCTTTTACAGAAGCTTATCCCGATTATTATTAAATCGAATCCCATTCAATTCCAATTTAATATATTAAATTGGTAAACTTTACTTTGGAAAATTTCTATTTAAATCTGAATAAAAGATTTATAAATTCCAAATTATATTTTCACTATTATTTGGGTTAAAGAACAAATGTCATTTAAAACATAGTTCACAATAAACCCAATTTATATTTCATTTTATTCTAATTATTAAATATAATTGGAAATTCTAATAATCTTTAATAAAGGATTTATTCTTTTCATACGGGGTTTAAGAACAGTGTTATTTAAGACACCATTCACGACAAACCCAAATATCCAATTTATTAAATCTGATTCCAATTAAATCTCAATTAATTGGGGAACTTCATTAAATCTTAATTTGAAGATTTATTCTAGTTAATAACAAGTTCATTTCGATAAAAATATATTTTATCGTTTCAAATATGGAATTTTTCATCCCAACACTTTCCAAATCATTTATTATGATTTTACATAAATTTTCAATATTTTTAATAATTTTTTTAGGCATGTACAGTCGGTTTCCAATAACGGCCACCGAACTGCACTTATAGCTTCCTTTTCTGAAATTGATTTGGACATAATTCCAAATCTAACCGTTAGATCTCAAAACTCTTATATCCATTGGAAAGCTCTTTTCGATACGAACCTAAGGTTTCGAATTTAGGAGAATTCAACGGTCGGATCTCCCGTAATGTCAATTTAAAGTTAATGGTCGAAATTTTCGAACGGTCGCTGCACGATGCACTCTATTCGGGCCATTATATATTTATATATAATATGTAATATATATCATTGATTCCAATTTAAAACATATTTTATAAATCGTTTATAAATTCATTTTAAAACGGTTTTAACTTCATTTTCAATTTTAAGGCATAATTGAATATTCTATATTTTATTATATTAAAATAATAATATTTTCAAAATATTATATTTTGAAAACACTTCTTTTTATATTCAATTAAAATGAAATAAATCGATCGATAAACCCATTTGGGTTAAAAATGCCGTTTTCTACTTAATTCAGCTTCACATTTTTCTTCTTCACTGAATATTATTTAAAATATTTATTATTAAAAAATATTCTTTATTTTAAAGATTTTTCATATAAAAATGTTCTTCATTTTAAAATATTCTCTATATAAAAGATATTCTGAATTGGAATGTGACTCGATCAATTACCATACAATTTCAGTTGTATGGATTTCATACATCGCATGTATATATATAACAATAATGATACATAACCACTGAACAATCCATTCACAACCAGAGTGAAATTTATAATTGTGTGAGTGTTAAAATAATTATATAAATAAATAAATAACGCTTAACACAAACTGTCAATACATCGATTTACATACATCTAAATATTGGGACTAGTGTATGTCATCCCAACACCCGTGTGGGGTTTTCAAACAACAACTGTTTATCTAATGTAACGACCCGGAAAATCTGAACCAATTTAAATTTTTTAAATTAGCTAAAATAATGGATTTTAAATATTTAAAATAAATATTTTAAATGATAGCAATGAAAACTGAGTTTGAATCGACAATTGAAAAGGAATATAATTAATTTTAATTATAAACAAGGCCTGAAATGGCCCTGCAGTTTCAAAATTTGAATTCAAACTTTGTCAGACTGTACCGGGTGCAAAACAAAACGGATTTGAGTGAAACCAAAAATACTTAAATCTGTTAGAGAATATCTTTCTAACGAATCTGAAAAATCGAAGTTTCATAGTGGAAAGCAAAAGTTATGGCCAAATGAATTTTCAGAAAGGTCGCTATGGAATTTATATAGCCCATGAAAATGGCCATTTTGCATACGACCTCGGAATTCGACGAAACCACTTTTGTTGGATCCGGGATGTGAATTTATTGTTAGGTTTCAAATTTCATAATTTTTGAAGCTAGTATGTCAGCGTGGCAAAGGAAAACGTGTTTTGGTCAATTATAGTTAAATTGGATCAACCAGAAATGGGCCTTTTTGCAAACGGTCTCAGAATTCGACGAAACTAGTTTTGTTGGGACCGTATCATCAAAACATAGCCAGATTTATTTTTCTGGAATTTTTCGAATCAGTTTGTGGCCCTGGCAAATTGAAATGTACGTTCAAATTGAATATTGAATGTTTTATATTTTAATTTGAATGGAAACTGACTGAAACAGTCGAATGGGCCTACGAAACATATCCCATTGTGTTCGGAATGGGGGCAAAATGCTGGGGACGACAGTTGTTGGGTTTAGATTAGTGGTCGCGTCAGAAAACCCCTTTAAAACCCACCGGCCAATCATATTTTTTAAAAAATAAAAAAAAAAGAAAAATTCTTTTTCTCTCTCCCCGATCGAAGGCGAAAACCGTTCGAAATCTTCCCCCTCATTTTCCGTTCAATCCACTCCGAATTAGCTCATGCCACAGTTGAACTTTTTGAAGATCTTCTCGAGATCTTCAAACCCATATAAAGTTTGGGATTTTTCGTGGCCTGTGGAGAGAGAACCACCTCCCAGATGTCGTCGACTTCTACTCACCGCCGCCGCCGCCTGGGACCACCGAGTGGGCCCCCACCACCGCGCGCAGACGCACGTATCCCCCCTCTTCGTCGCTGCACTGGCCGATCCTCCTATCGATTCACGGTTTGATCGAAAATTGCAAACCTAGTTTTGAACCTTTCAGCTGAGGTACGGCTTGTTTTATTTTCAACTGTTTTAACACCTTTAAACCGTTGCAAACTTTGAAAAATCATATCTTTTTGCTGTGTTGACGAAATTCAGTGAAACAAGAGACAGTGGACTCGTGTGGACGTCTTCTACATTTTAGAAGAGATCGCATATTTTTTCTGAGCCTTCAGCTATTTTTGGTGGAGTGGAACCCAATGTGAGATTTCTAATTTATAAACGATATAGAAAACGACGATGTATAAATTATATAGTCGATGTATGAGTTATATAAGCGTTTTACACCTCTTGTATAAGCGTTGTATAAGTTGTACGTTCAATGTATAAGTTATATATGCGTTGTAAAAATTATGTATGGGTTGAAATAGAAGTGAATTGCTATATATATATATATATATATATATATATATATATACACACACGCCCCTCTTCCACAAACCATGGACGATATTATTGGTTGTGATTGGTGTGAAAATTGATTGATAGCGAATGGTTGATTGGAATTGTTTGTGGTTGATATTGATTGATTGAGGTTGAAAAATACCCATTTGTGGTTGAGAAATATTTGGTTGAAACCACATAGGATTAGTTTGTGGAAATGAAATAAACATATACATGCCGCCTGCGTGCGAACTAGATGCATGATCCCCATTGTCAAAAACCGCGAGGTTTTAAGGTAGAGCGAGGAGCCGTACTAGGGACGGTCCCGGTTTTAACTACCCTGCCGTTATGCTGCCGAAATTTTGAATAATATTCATGTGTTTGAATTATTTTCATTTGCTGAAACTATATTTATTCGTTGAATAGAAAACCTTCATGTGTTGAATCGATATTCATTCGTTGATTAGAAATTCATGTGTTGAATGGTATTCGTGTTTTAAATATAAAAATCACCTTTTCATCTACATATACAAACTATAGAAAACCTTCATGTGTTGAATCGATATTCATTCGTTGATTAGAAATTCATGTGTTGAATGGTATTCGTGTTTTAAATATAAAAATCAAATTTTTACCTATATATATAAACTATAGAAAACCTTCATGTGTTGAATCGATATTCATTTGTTGATTAGAAATTCATGTGTTGAATGGTATTCGTGTTTTAAATATAAAAATCACATTTTTATCTATATATATAAACTATAGAAAACCTTCATGTGTTGAATCGATATTCATTCGTTGAATTGAAATTCATGTGTTGAATGGTGTTCGTGTTTTAAATATAAAAATCACATTTTTAAGTATATATATAAACTATAGAAAATCTTCATGTGTTGAATCGATATTCATTCGTTGAGTTGAATTTCATGTGTTGAATGGTATTCATATTTTGAAATAAATTATTTTATAATAAAAATCACATTTTTATCGTCTATTTGAATTATATAAAATAATCTCGTTTTGAAAGAAATTGTTTTATAATAAAAATCCTATTTTTATTACCTACATGAACTATATAAAATAATAGTGTTTTGAAATGAATTGTTTTACAATAAAAATCACATTTTTATTATATACATGAATTGTTAAATATAGTGAAGTGTTGAAATAGAAGACAGTTAGATAAAAATATCATTTTTATCAAATGTATGAAAAGAATATAGCTTTGAAATCGAAGAATCGATATATATATATATATATATATATATATATATATATTAAAATATATCGAATAACGACGTTGCAGTTCGTATTTTGAAACCGTGATTTCAAACGATTATACCGGGAGATCCGACCATCGGATTTTCCTGAAATCGCAACCGTTGGGTTCGCTTTGGAAAAATCTTTCCAACGGCACCAGCTTTGTAAAAATCCAACGGTTGGATTGTCTGGAATGTTTAATTCAAATCTAAAGAAAAACAGCGCCAGAAACGATTATACTTATATATATATAAATATAATTATAATTAATCGAATAATGACGCTGCAGTTCGTATCTTGAAATCGAAACTTCAAACGATTGTACCGGGAGATCCGACCGTCGGATTTTACCGAACCTGGAACCGTTGGATTCGTTTTGAAAAGATCTTTCTAATGATGTAAATTTTGTGAAGATCCAACGGTAAGATTTTCAGATATGTGTAAATCAAATCTGAAGAAAAACAGCGCCACGGTCGCGTTATGGCCCGAAGCGTCGTTTTGAATAAATTGGCTAATTTTAAAATAAATAAAAATGGAGATAAATCGTTATATAATATTATAAACGATATGGATGTGATTTAGAAATTAACTGAAGGTTGGCTAAGTCGAATGGTATACTGGGTGTTGATCTGATGTTGGTTTCGGCCTTCGGGGTTAATATTTGGGAAATCGTTCTCTTACTGATTGACGGTTAGTGACTAATGAATTGAAATGATGCATGTATATGTTAGTGGTTCACTTGTTTATTATATATGTGAGTTGCTCAGAAAGACCGGGTTTATCCCATTCTGAATAACAGAATCGACGATAAGAAATCGAAGAGGAAGACGATGGTCGAGGACCGGAGATCTTCACCTCGTTTGGATGGTAACCGAGGTCATGATTGGGAGGCATCTCGAAATATGGATAATGAGTGGTGATCGTCCAGACATACGTGGTGATCGATGGGTTTGTTAGGTATTTAGAGCCTCCGGTTTCGTTCAGACCCAGAACGGACTTGCAAATGGACAGTGTGTCTGACATTGGGATTTATTGTGAAGACCCGCAACCTCCCCGTAAAGGAAAGCGTCGGATAGTTCGAGAACAAACCACAACAGAACCCAAACAGAAGAACGTTTCATTGTATATTACAACAATGCATCAGATTACAAGAATATACAGAGTATAAATGAATAAATTACACAGAAATATCAGAGATTTAAATTACATAGCAGCGGAAAATAATACAATACACAACTAGAAGTAGATATACGGATACAAAGCTTTCCGGATATCGTTCCAGCTGTAAACCAGGATCCTGTGAATATAAATCTGCAAAACCAAAACTACTAGCTGCCCGTGTCAAAATAAGGGCACCCAGAGTTTAGGTTAAAACAATAAACTCCAGGTCAGTCATGTGACTGGTGTGAGAACTAAAACAGTTAATCTTTATTTTTAAAGCTAGGTAAATCAAGGGACCACGCCGTATAACACGGAACGGGTTTCCTCCCAAGAATACCAGTGCATAAAACAAACAGCGCAATGCTAAATAAAGAAAAATGAAGCTGTTATAAGACCCAGGTCCTATCACACAATGCAACGCAAGCCGGGGGATAGGGTTTTCCCTTATAACAGCCAAAGAATGCTTGATACGTTTAAAACAAATCCTTTGATACTACTATAAGTGCATAGTGTATAAAACAACTTCAAATCATAAGTATCAATCATAGGCGGCATGGGTACCATATATCATGTCGCCATATATAGGTTTACAAATAAAACCGCAAATGTCACGTATTTGGAAATTGGATTTCCATCTATGAACCGAGGCAAAAGATAGTCCTCAACCGATTCGAGACGCTCTAGCCCGTGTCTCAGGAACAGAACGCATCGTCCCTTGGAGCGACAGGGCCGGTCCACCGATGTGGATTAAGAATGCCTGAACACTACGTCTCCCCACCCTATGGGGTGTAAGTCTGGTCCGTCAGCCGACCAGAATGCATCGGCCGAAACCGATATAACCGAGGCGCCTCGCAACCGCAACAACCACATAAGTCAAACTCGTCAGGGCGTGTAAAACCACTGACGCCACTTCTAGCTAGAAAGAAACGCAAGTCCTCCCTGAGGTCCGTCTCCCGTTTTTGGTTCATACCGGGTGTGAAACACGCGAGGTAAACGTTACACAAAGCTACGCCACAAAGGCCGTGCTTTGATCATCAACCACAAGACTTTGCTTTTCAACAGAAGCCTTGATCATTTGCATCTTAGCATGCCACACAGGCAAACCATCCTATGCAACCGATATCAGTCACACAGAATGAAATCCGATGTCAGACACACAGTCCATTTACAAGTCCGTTCTGGGTCTGAACGAAACCGGAGGCACCTAGTACCCCGCATATCCATCGATCTCCAAGTACGTCTGGACGATCACTAACTGTTTCCATCTTCTTGGGTGTACAGCCCAATCAAGATCATCAGCTATCACCCAAACGACGTGAAGACCTCCGGTCTTCGACCATCGTCTTCATCTTCGACTTATCGTCGTATCAGTTATTCAGAATGGGATAAACCCGGTCTTTCCGAATAACTCGCGTATATTTTAAATAAGTGTTACACAAACACAACATACGCCTCATTCCAATTCATTAGTCACTAACCGTAAATTAATCAAGAGAATAATTCCCCAAATATTAACCCCGAAGGCCGAAACCAACATCAGATCAATATCCAGAAAACCATTCTGCTTGGCTAACCGACAGTTAGTTCCTAAATTTCACGTTCAAATCTAATTAAAGATTTAACTATCGCCTGGAGCAAAACTGGTGATACTCCATTCTCGATCTTTTCAATCTAATTAAAGATTCATTAAAACTCCACTTAGTTTTAATCTTTTGACTGGGTTAAAGAATCAGTGTCATTTAAAAACACGGTTCACGATAAACCCAAAATCACATTCATTAATCGTCGGGTTAAAGAACGAGTGTTATTTAAAACACTGTCCACGATAAACCCAAAAATCAATATCGATTCAATTCCAATTAAATGTCATTTAATTGGTACACTTCATTAAATCTAAATAAAAAGATTTAATCTTTTCTCAACTGGGTCCAAGAACAGTGTTAGTGAAGACACCATTCACGACAAACCCAAATCGCATTCATTAATTATCGGGTTAAAGAACAAGTGTTATTTAAAACACTGTTCACGATAAACCCAAAAATCAATATCAATTCAATTCCAATTAAATATCATTTAATTGGTACACTTCATTAAATCTAAATAAAAAGATTTAATCTTTTCTCAACTGGGTTCAAGAACGGTGTTAGTGAAGACACCATTCACGACAAACCCAAATCACATTTGATATTAAATACAAGGCTCTGAATAGAAAATATATCGGCTTATATTCAATATCAAATTCTACGATTAACAAATGTCGTATTGGAAATAACGATATAAAAATATATCTTTCAAATTTCCATAACAACACCTGTATAATCACGAATTCCAACATCGAAATATTCCGAAGACAATTTCGATTCAAATCCACTCCAATGAAATCATTGGAGATTCTGGTTATTTCTAAAACCCTTTTCAAATTCAATTTATTTATTTAAAAATAAATAGAATTATAATTCTAGTTCAAAACTAGTTCATTTCGATAAAAATCTATTTTTATCTTTTCAAATATGGAGTTTTTCATCCCAAATCTTCACAAATCATTTCTTATGATTTTACACAAATTATTACTATTTTTATTAATTTTATCAAGGCCCGTACAGTCGATTTCCATCAACGGCCATCGAACTGCACTTACAGCGACCTTTTTCGAATTTGATTTGGACATAATTCCAAATCCAACCGTTAGATTTCAAGTTTCTAACATTCATTAGAAAGCTCTTTTCGATACGAACCCAACGGTTCCGGTTTTAGGAGAATCCGACGGTCGGATCTCCCGCAATGTCCGTTTGAAATAAATGGTCGAAATTCACGAACTGCCGCGGCGCGGCGCGTTCTATTCAGGCCATTATATTATATATATAATATATATAATATATACTTCGTCGATTTCTATTTAAAACGAATTATATAAATAGTTTTAAATTCGTTTCAAAAGCAATTTCAACTTCCTTTTCAATTCAAATCAAAATTGAATTCTTCTTTATAAATTCGTTTCAAAATTCATTTCTATTCAATTCAAATTTCAATTCAATTTGAATTCATTTCAAATCGTTTTCAATTCAATTCATTTCGAAATCGTTTTCAATTCATTTCGAAATCGTTTTCAATTCAATTTGAATTCGTTTTCAATTCATTTCATTTCGAAATCGTTTTCAATTCAATTTGAATTCGTTTTCAATTCATTTCATTTCGAAATCGTTTTCAATTCAATTTGTTTCGAAATCGTTTTCAATTCAATTCATTTCGAAATCGTTTTCAATTCAATTCAAAATATTCGATTTCGAAATCACTTTTCAATATTCATTTTTAAGATGAATAAAATCGATATAAATATCGTTCACGTCAAAATGGCGTCAATCTAATCAACACGGCTTCATAAATTTCTATTTTCAAATATTCTATTTCAAATATTTCTTTTTCAAAATAGTTGTTATTATCAAAATATTTCGTTCAACACATGACCAATCTCAATGAATGAGTACTGTCAACACATGAACTTTTATTTTATAATATTCTTTATTTTTCAAATTCGAATGAGGCCCAATCAATCACCATATAAAGTTAATTATATGGATTTTCATACAACACATGTATATAATAACATTGAAAATAATCAACCATCAACCAAAGTGCACTACACTGTATAAGCATCAAATATAGATATCTAACGCTTATAACAGCCTGTCAATCAATCGATCGACATATTTAATCAATCAGGATGAGTGAACTTCAAATTTCATCCCAACACCCGTGTGGGGTTTCAAACAATCAAACACAGATTTTATTCGTGCAGTTGGGCGATGTGTAAAATTTATCGTCCCAATCCATATCAGTCAAATCAGTGTACATAAACAAACCGTCTGGTTTGTAAATGAATATTTTATTTTATTCACATTCACGTTAAAAACTATATTTTTAACGATAAAATATTTATTCCAACACATGAATTTTCTTTTCAGTTCATTTATTCAATAAATGACATTTTTATTTTTCTAACATATTTTAGAAAATTTCGGCGGCATAACGGCACGATACTAGAAACGGGACAAGGCCTAGCCTTATCCCCGGTCTAGTGAAGGCCCACGCCATTCACACATCAATCAAATCAATTCGTTATGTAAACCACAAAGTTTGGAGTAAGCGTCTAACCTAGCCTTACTCCTTCGCCTTATAACGGCGCACGTCTAATCCTAACCAATTTATCGATTCGATTTTTCACACCACAAACCACATTCAAACCAATATCGCAATCAATAACCAAACAGCCAAACAAACAAGTCCATGGTCTGTGGACGATTGTGTCGGGTGCTACTAAGCACCGTCTGCATCCTAGTATATATATATAACTAGAAAATAAATTTGAAAGGTGAGAAATTCTCACTTATAGCTATCCTAGCTCCACGGCACTTCTAATGCAGGAAATCTTCGCCAACTCGCCTTCGTTGCCCGTATTCTCTACATATGTAAAAATCGAATTTTTACTTCAAAGTTCAATATATAAAAATCGAATTTTTATTTCAAAGTTCAATATATAAAAATCGAATTTTTACTTCAAAGTTCAATATATAAAAATCGAATTTTTACTTCAAAGTTCAATATATAAAAATCGAATTTTTACTTCAAAGTTCAATATATAAAAATCGAATTTTTACTTCAAAGTTCAATATATAAAAATCGAATTTTTACTTCAAAGTTCAATATATAAAAATCGAATTTTCAGTTCGAAGTTCAATATATAAAAATCGAATTTTTATTTCAAAGTTCAATAAATAAAAATCATATTTTTAGTTCAAAGTTCAATATATATAAAAATCGAATTTTTATTTCACTATCATATATTTAAAAATTCCGCCTTTATAAAAATAAAGTTTTCAACTTTTCAATTTAAAGTTTTCGCCTTTCTAAAATAAAGTTTTCAACTTTTCAATTTAAAGTTTTCATCTTTCTAAAATAAAGTTTTCAACTTTTCAATTTAAAGTTTTCATCTTTCTAAAAACCAAGTTGTTATCTTTATAAAAACAAAGTTGTTATCTTTATTTTTAAAACAACATATATTTTCAAAACAATTTCATATATGTTTTCTAAACAATCTTTTTCTATTAAAAGATCTACCCTTTTTCTTTTATCTTTTTGAAAATGCAGTTTTTATATCTTTTTCAAAATAGAGTTTTTCCTTCTTTTTTTAAAAAGATGCAGTTTTTTTTTTTTTCCTTTTAAATAAATGCAGTTTTTTTTTCCTTTTAAATAAATGCAGTTTTTTAAATTCTTTTATATAAAAAAAACAGAAAAAGTAAATAATAAAAAAAAGAAAAACAGTTTAAAGTAAAATAAAATAAAAAAAAACAGTTGAAGTAAAATAAAATAAAAAAATCAGAAAAAGTAAATAAATAAATAAAAAAGCAGGGAACTTACAGGGGGGCTGTCGAGTGGTCGGGGGGGGGGGCTTCGTCGAGGTTTTCAGATCGGAGGGGGGGGGGGGGTCGCGGGTTCAGAGGGTGCTCGAATTGGGTAGAGGGAGGCGCGACGGCCGTTGTGGGGTGGCGGTGGTGGAACTCGCAGGTGGCGTGGGACCCAGGGAGGTGCGGTTCGATTGGGGGTTCTTCGGGGTTTCAGGGGTCTCGAGCTCGAGGAAGAAGAGGGCGAGGCAGAGGAGGAAGGGGGCACGCCGCCAGAGAGGAGGCGCGGTGGCCAGATCGTGGAGGAGCGACGTTTTTTTTTTTTTTTTTTTTTTTTTTTTTTCGATTTAGTTCTGAAATGATACAGGGGGGGGGGCCAGAGAGGATGTAGGAGAAGGTTTTTTTTTTTTTTTTTTTTTTTTTTTTATTTAATTTGTAAAAATGTTGACTTTTACATACGACCTCTAAATGAGGCCCACCGCCTGTCGCCCATAACGTTCTACCCCCATTCCGAACACAATGGGATATGTATCGCAAGCTGATTTGATCGTTACAATCAGTTTTTGTTAAATTTACATTTAAATCATTATATTGAATTTTAAACGTACATTTCAAATTACCGGGGTCACATACTAACTAGAAAAATTCCAGAAAAATATTTTCTAGCTTCGTATTGACGATACGGTCCTAACAAAACTAGTTTCGTCGAATTCTGAGACCGTTAGAAAAATGGCCAATTTCCAGTCGATTAAAATCAACTGAAATGGTCAAAACACGTTTTCCTTTGCCACGCTCACATATTGATTCGAAAAATTATGAAATTTGGAATCTAGCAATAACTTAACATCACGGACCCAACAAAACTGGTTTCGTCGAAATCCGAGGTCGTTTGCAAAATTGCTATTTTTAAGGGCGACTATTTCTAATTTTAAATTCCACAGCGACTATTTCTAATTTTAAACTGGACATATCTTATCATTTCTAAGATGAAATCTCAGTTTGTTAACTTCGTTACAAAGACATAGTTATACAGATTCAAATATTTCTTGTTTCGTTCAATTTTGACTTATATTGAATTCTGTATATTCATTTGAAATTAGAAATCGAATTTTCGAACTACCGCGCCATTTTCAATTCCTTTTATAATTATATATAATTATTATATATTCTAACGACGACGTATATAATATATACGTCGAATTCTATTCAAAATAAATTTTCTCGTCGATATTATCTAAAATAATTCATTTTAAATAATCAAAATTCGCTAAAATGGCCAAAATAAAAATTTTAAACTGGCCCAGATTTTCCGGGTTGTTACAATCTCCCCCACTTAAAACTTTTCGTCCCCGAAAAGGAACAAAGTCGAAAGTGGTTTGATTAATCAACTCTACGCTCGACCTGGCTTTCATTCTCCAACTTTTCAGTTTCTGAGAATTTCTAAAATTTCAAAAATTTGGCTAACACCCTAAATTTTTGAAAAATTTCGCCATAACCTCCCCTGCAATGGGAGCATCGGGGAATTTCAAATAGCTTCCCCGGTCCTTCAGATCTCAAAAAGAAAAAGAAAAAGCCAAGCGGCTAGCCAATAGGCTCACAAAATCATCATCACCCAAACAAAACAGGAAATTATGTAGTAAACATGTACCTATTTGTCGGGCAAACAAATTTTATTCTCGGCTCTAGCCTCCTTGCTATGACCTGTTCAATGTAAGTATATGTATATGCAAACAAATGCGACCAATTTTCAATACAATTCAATATTTGATTCAATCAGGCTAATTGGTTAAAAATTATCAAACAATTTAACAAACAACACAAACATCAATCAATTAGTGAATTTAACGTTTCAAATTCATAATTTGATATATATATACAAAAATCATGTTTTTGATGCCAAATCACAACGATGAATTCTAGCTATATATAAGTTTTGGGTTCTCACACCAGCCTAATGGAAATATATAGAGAATCACACCTTCGAGACACGAACATAAATACTGATGATGTCATGACAATCATCAGTACCATCTTCGGGCGACTAGAGTGTGATGCTATATCTATCCAATATATTAAAATTTCGAATACACGCGGATCAGACGTATACGCAAAATCTATATATACTGGATTGTCCACATCAATATAAATGGATAATCAAACACGAATAATTGATTTAAATTTTCAAAACAAAAGTTTGTTTTCATTAGAAAAATATACTCTTCACACCCGTTCTAGGATACTACTGATCCTATCTCTAACGAGTCATTCTCATTGGATATTACTAATCCAATATCTGATGAATTCTTTCATATGGTTCTAATGTGTCTTGTTCTCTAGCTTTGTAAACCAAAGCTCTGATACCAACTGTGAAGACCCGCAACCTCCCCGTAAAGGAAAGCGTCGGATAGTTCGAGAACAAACCACAACAGAACCCAAACAGAAGAACGTTTCATTGTATATTACAACAATGCATCAGATTACAAGAATATACAGAGTATAAATGAATAAATTACACAGAAATATCAGAGATTTAAATTACATAGCAGCGGAAAATAATACAATACACAACTAGAAGTAGATATACGGATACAAAGCTTTCCGGATATCGTTCCAGCTGTAAACCAGGATCCTGTGAATATAAATCTGCAAAACCAAAACTACTAGCTGCCCGTGTCAAAATAAGGGCACCCAGAGTTTAGGTTAAAACAATAAACTCCAGGTCAGTCATGTGACTGGTGTGAGAACTAAAACAGTTAATCTTTATTTTTAAAGCTAGGTAAATCAAGGGACCACGCCGTATAACACGGAACGGGTTTCCTCCCAAGAATACCAGTGCATAAAACAAACAGCGCAATGCTAAATAAAGAAAAATGAAGCTGTTATAAGACCCAGGTCCTATCACACAATGCAACGCAAGCCGGGGGATAGGGTTTTCCCTTATAACAGCCAAAGAATGCTTGATACGTTTAAAACAAATCCTTTGATACTACTATAAGTGCATAGTGTATAAAACAACTTCAAATCATAAGTATCAATCATAGGCGGCATGGGTACCATATATCATGTCGCCATATATAGGTTTACAAATAAAACCGCAAATGTCACGTATTTGGAAATTGGATTTCCATCTATGAACCGAGGCAAAAGATAGTCCTCAACCGATTCGAGACGCTCTAGCCCGTGTCTCAGGAACAGAACGCATCGTCCCTTGGAGCGACAGGGCCGGTCCACCGATGTGGATTAAGAATGCCTGAACACTACGTCTCCCCACCCTATGGGGTGTAAGTCTGGTCCGTCAGCCGACCAGAATGCATCGGCCGAAACCGATATAACCGAGGCGCCTCGCAACCGCAACAACCACATAAGTCAAACTCGTCAGGGCGTGTAAAACCACTGACGCCACTTCTAGCTAGAAAGAAACGCAAGTCCTCCCTGAGGTCCGTCTCCCGTTTTTGGTTCATACCGGGTGTGAAACACGCGAGGTAAACGTTACACAAAGCTACGCCACAAAGGCCGTGCTTTGATCATCAACCACAAGACTTTGCTTTTCAACAGAAGCCTTGATCATTTGCATCTTAGCATGCCACACAGGCAAACCATCCTATGCAACCGATATCAGTCACACAGAATGAAATCCGATGTCAGACACACAGTCCATTTACAAGTCCGTTCTGGGTCTGAACGAAACCGGAGGCACCTAGTACCCCGCATATCCATCGATCTCCAAGTACGTCTGGACGATCACTAACTGTTTCCATCTTCTTGGGTGTACAGCCCAATCAAGATCATCAGCTATCACCCAAACGACGTGAAGACCTCCGGTCTTCGACCATCGTCTTCATCTTCGACTTATCGTCGTATCAGTTATTCAGAATGGGATAAACCCGGTCTTTCCGAATAACTCGCGTATATTTTAAATAAGTGTTACACAAACACAACATACGCCTCATTCCAATTCATTAGTCACTAACCGTAAATTAATCAAGAGAATAATTCCCCAAATATTAACCCCGAAGGCCGAAACCAACATCAGATCAATATCCAGAAAACCATTCTGCTTGGCTAACCGACAGTTAGTTCCTAAATTTCACGTTCAAATCTAATTAAAGATTTAACTATCGCCTGGAGCAAAACTGGTGATACTCCATTCTCGATCTTTTCAATCTAATTAAAGATTCATTAAAACTCCACTTAGTTTTAATCTTTTGACTGGGTTAAAGAATCAGTGTCATTTAAAAACACGGTTCACGATAAACCCAAAATCACATTCATTAATCGTCGGGTTAAAGAACGAGTGTTATTTAAAACACTGTCCACGATAAACCCAAAAATCAATATCGATTCAATTCCAATTAAATGTCATTTAATTGGTACACTTCATTAAATCTAAATAAAAAGATTTAATCTTTTCTCAACTGGGTCCAAGAACAGTGTTAGTGAAGACACCATTCACGACAAACCCAAATCGCATTCATTAATTATCGGGTTAAAGAACAAGTGTTATTTAAAACACTGTTCACGATAAACCCAAAAATCAATATCAATTCAATTCCAATTAAATATCATTTAATTGGTACACTTCATTAAATCTAAATAAAAAGATTTAATCTTTTCTCAACTGGGTTCAAGAACGGTGTTAGTGAAGACACCATTCACGACAAACCCAAATCACATTTGATATTAAATACAAGGCTCTGAATAGAAAATATATCGGCTTATATTCAATATCAAATTCTACGATTAACAAATGTCGTATTGGAAATAACGATATAAAAATATATCTTTCAAATTTCCATAACAACACCTGTATAATCACGAATTCCAACATCGAAATATTCCGAAGACAATTTCGATTCAAATCCACTCCAATGAAATCATTGGAGATTCTGGTTATTTCTAAAACCCTTTTCAAATTCAATTTATTTATTTAAAAATAAATAGAATTATAATTCTAGTTCAAAACTAGTTCATTTCGATAAAAATCTATTTTTATCTTTTCAAATATGGAGTTTTTCATCCCAAATCTTCACAAATCATTTCTTATGATTTTACACAAATTATTACTATTTTTATTAATTTTATCAAGGCCCGTACAGTCGATTTCCATCAACGGCCATCGAACTGCACTTACAGCGACCTTTTTCGAATTTGATTTGGACATAATTCCAAATCCAACCGTTAGATTTCAAGTTTCTAACATTCATTAGAAAGCTCTTTTCGATACGAACCCAACGGTTCCGGTTTTAGGAGAATCCGACGGTCGGATCTCCCGCAATGTCCGTTTGAAATAAATGGTCGAAATTCACGAACTGCCGCGGCGCGGCGCGTTCTATTCAGGCCATTATATTATATATATAATATATATAATATATACTTCGTCGATTTCTATTTAAAACGAATTATATAAATAGTTTTAAATTCGTTTCAAAAGCAATTTCAACTTCCTTTTCAATTCAAATCAAAATTGAATTCTTCTTTATAAATTCGTTTCAAAATTCATTTCTATTCAATTCAAATTTCAATTCAATTTGAATTCATTTCAAATCGTTTTCAATTCAATTCATTTCGAAATCGTTTTCAATTCATTTCGAAATCGTTTTCAATTCAATTTGAATTCGTTTTCAATTCATTTCATTTCGAAATCGTTTTCAATTCAATTTGAATTCGTTTTCAATTCATTTCATTTCGAAATCGTTTTCAATTCAATTTGTTTCGAAATCGTTTTCAATTCAATTCATTTCGAAATCGTTTTCAATTCAATTCAAAATATTCGATTTCGAAATCACTTTTCAATATTCATTTTTAAGATGAATAAAATCGATATAAATATCGTTCACGTCAAAATGGCGTCAATCTAATCAACACGGCTTCATAAATTTCTATTTTCAAATATTCTATTTCAAATATTTCTTTTTCAAAATAGTTGTTATTATCAAAATATTTCGTTCAACACATGACCAATCTCAATGAATGAGTACTGTCAACACATGAACTTTTATTTTATAATATTCTTTATTTTTCAAATTCGAATGAGGCCCAATCAATCACCATATAAAGTTAATTATATGGATTTTCATACAACACATGTATATAATAACATTGAAAATAATCAACCATCAACCAAAGTGCACTACACTGTATAAGCATCAAATATAGATATCTAACGCTTATAACAGCCTGTCAATCAATCGATCGACATATTTAATCAATCAGGATGAGTGAACTTCAAATTTCATCCCAACACCCGTGTGGGGTTTCAAACAATCAAACACAGATTTTATTCGTGCAGTTGGGCGATGTGTAAAATTTATCGTCCCAATCCATATCAGTCAAATCAGTGTACATAAACAAACCGTCTGGTTTGTAAATGAATATTTTATTTTATTCACATTCACGTTAAAAACTATATTTTTAACGATAAAATATTTATTCCAACACATGAATTTTCTTTTCAGTTCATTTATTCAATAAATGACATTTTTATTTTTCTAACATATTTTAGAAAATTTCGGCGGCATAACGGCACGATACTAGAAACGGGACAAGGCCTAGCCTTATCCCCGGTCTAGTGAAGGCCCACGCCATTCACACATCAATCAAATCAATTCGTTATGTAAACCACAAAGTTTGGAGTAAGCGTCTAACCTAGCCTTACTCCTTCGCCTTATAACGGCGCACGTCTAATCCTAACCAATTTATCGATTCGATTTTTCACACCACAAACCACATTCAAACCAATATCGCAATCAATAACCAAACAGCCAAACAAACAAGTCCATGGTCTGTGGACGATTGTGTCGGGTGCTACTAAGCACCGTCTGCATCCTAGTATATATATATAACTAGAAAATAAATTTGAAAGGTGAGAAATTCTCACTTATAGCTATCCTAGCTCCACGGCACTTCTAATGCAGGAAATCTTCGCCAACTCGCCTTCGTTGCCCGTATTCTCTACATATGTAAAAATCGAATTTTTACTTCAAAGTTCAATATATAAAAATCGAATTTTTATTTCAAAGTTCAATATATAAAAATCGAATTTTTACTTCAAAGTTCAATATATAAAAATCGAATTTTTACTTCAAAGTTCAATATATAAAAATCGAATTTTTACTTCAAAGTTCAATATATAAAAATCGAATTTTTACTTCAAAGTTCAATATATAAAAATCGAATTTTTACTTCAAAGTTCAATATATAAAAATCGAATTTTCAGTTCGAAGTTCAATATATAAAAATCGAATTTTTATTTCAAAGTTCAATAAATAAAAATCATATTTTTAGTTCAAAGTTCAATATATATAAAAATCGAATTTTTATTTCACTATCATATATTTAAAAATTCCGCCTTTATAAAAATAAAGTTTTCAACTTTTCAATTTAAAGTTTTCGCCTTTCTAAAATAAAGTTTTCAACTTTTCAATTTAAAGTTTTCATCTTTCTAAAATAAAGTTTTCAACTTTTCAATTTAAAGTTTTCATCTTTCTAAAAACCAAGTTGTTATCTTTATAAAAACAAAGTTGTTATCTTTATTTTTAAAACAACATATATTTTCAAAACAATTTCATATATGTTTTCTAAACAATCTTTTTCTATTAAAAGATCTACCCTTTTTCTTTTATCTTTTTGAAAATGCAGTTTTTATATCTTTTTCAAAATAGAGTTTTTCCTTCTTTTTTTAAAAAGATGCAGTTTTTTTTTTTTTCCTTTTAAATAAATGCAGTTTTTTTTTCCTTTTAAATAAATGCAGTTTTTTAAATTCTTTTATATAAAAAAAACAGAAAAAGTAAATAATAAAAAAAAGAAAAACAGTTTAAAGTAAAATAAAATAAAAAAAAACAGTTGAAGTAAAATAAAATAAAAAAATCAGAAAAAGTAAATAAATAAATAAAAAAGCAGGGAACTTACAGGGGGGCTGTCGAGTGGTCGGGGGGGGGGCTTCGTCGAGGTTTTCAGATCGGAGGGGGGGGGGGTCGCGGGTTCAGAGGGTGCTCGAATTGGGTAGAGGGAGGCGCGACGGCCGTTGTGGGGTGGCGGTGGTGGAACTCGCAGGTGGCGTGGGACCCAGGGAGGTGCGGTTCGATTGGGGGTTCTTCGGGGTTTCAGGGGTCTCGAGCTCGAGGAAGAAGAGGGCGAGGCAGAGGAGGAAGGGGGCACGCCGCCAGAGAGGAGGCGCGGTGGCCAGATCGTGGAGGAGCGACGTTTTTTTTTTTCTTTTTCTTTTTCGATTTAGTTCTGAAATGATACAGGGGGGGGGGCCAGAGAGGATGTAGGAGAAGGTTTTTTTTTTTTTTTTTTTTTTTTTTTTATTTAATTTGTAAAAATGTTGACTTTTACATACGACCTCTAAATGAGGCCCACCGCCTGTCGCCCATAACGTTCTACCCCCATTCCGAACACAATGGGATATGTATCGCAAGCTGATTTGATCGTTACAATCAGTTTTTGTTAAATTTACATTTAAATCATTATATTGAATTTTAAACGTACATTTCAAATTACCGGGGTCACATACTAACTAGAAAAATTCCAGAAAAATATTTTCTAGCTTCGTATTGACGATACGGTCCTAACAAAACTAGTTTCGTCGAATTCTGAGACCGTTAGAAAAATGGCCAATTTCCAGTCGATTAAAATCAACTGAAATGGTCAAAACACGTTTTCCTTTGCCACGCTCACATATTGATTCGAAAAATTATGAAATTTGGAATCTAGCAATAACTTAACATCACGGACCCAACAAAACTGGTTTCGTCGAAATCCGAGGTCGTTTGCAAAATTGCTATTTTTAAGGGCCTTATATATATAAAAATATATATAAATTCCACAGCGACTATTTCTAATTTTAAACTGGACATATCTTATCATTTCTAAGATGAAATCTCAGTTTGTTAACTTCGTTACAAAGACATAGTTATACAGATTCAAATATTTCTTGTTTCGTTCAATTTTGACTTATATTGAATTCTGTATATTCATTTGAAATTAGAAATCGAATTTTCGAACTACCGCGCCATTTTCAATTCCTTTTATAATTATATATAATTATTATATATTCTAACGACGACGTATATAATATATACGTCGAATTCTATTCAAAATAAATTTTCTCGTCGATATTATCTAAAATAATTCATTTTAAATAATCAAAATTCGCTAAAATGGCCAAAATAAAATTTTTAAACTGGCCCAGATTTTCCGGGTTGTTACATTTATTCTGCGTGATTGATAGCCATCAGTTGCACGGTGTGAATTGCCTGTGTGGCATGCTAAGATGCAGTGATCAGGGCTTCTGTTGAAAAGCAAAGTCTTGTGGTGATGATCAAAGCACCGCCTGTGTGGCGTAGCTTTGGGTATAACGTGAAATCGCGAGCCTCACACCCCGGTATGAACCAGAAACGGGAGAAAGGACCTCAGGGAGGGCCTGCGTTTCCTCCTAGCTAGAAGTGGCGTCAGTGGTTTTACACGCCCTAACGAGTTTGACTTATGTGGTTGTTGCGAGGCACCTCGGTTTGATCGGACGATCCGGGTCCGATGGAGTCATTTGTTGGCTCGCTTACGCCCCAAAGGGCGGCGAAACGCTGTGTTCAGGCATTTTAATCCACATCGGTGGACCGGCCTTGACGATCCAAGGGTCACTCGAGCTCTGATCCTGAGACTCGGGCTAGGCAGTCTCGAATTCGGTAAGGACTATTTTTTGCCTTGGTTCAAGACGGAAATCCAATTTCCAAATACATGACTGTGCGGTTTTGATTGTATATATATATGTGGCAACGTGATATATGGTACCCATGCCGTCTATGATTGATAGTTATGATTTGAAATTGTTTTCAAAACATATAAACACTAGTAATAAAATCAAATGCTTTTGTTTTATTCGTATCAATCATATTTTGGCCATTATAAGGTAAAACTCTATCCTCCGGTTTGCGTTGCATTGTGTGATGGGAACTGAGTCTTATAATGGCTTCATTTTTATAAAAAGCATTGCGATGTTTAGAAGAAAGATTTGTTTTTAAAGCACTGGCAATCCAATGGAGTAAACACGTTCCATGAAAGTGGCGTGGTCCTGTGATTAGCCATACTTTAAATGTGTTGAGTAGATTTCTCATACCAGTCCCATGACTGACTCGTAGTTTGTTTCACTTTCAAACTCGGGTGCCCCTTTTTCTACACGGCCAGCCTTGTATTCAGGTTTAGTTGGTTCTTCTGGATAGCTGGAGCTGAAGATGGATTCTATCATTTATCTCTTTTTATGCTGTTTAGCTCCTATTGTACATTATGTTTGTTTTCCGCTGTAGACGTATATGTATAGTTGAACTGTACTTGTACTAAGTATGATCCTGTATACTGTGTAACTCTGATGATTACTTTTATCCAGTATAGTCTATTGTTCATTATCTGGTGTATTTATTTATTTCTATTCTGCTATTATATGTTTCTGTGTTATATTCCAAGGATTACCCTTGCCACCGTCAGTACGGGGTTTGGGGTCGTCTCATTTGGTATCCGAGCTTTGGTTAAGCTTAGTTCTGGAATATAACATATTAACGAACTCGTCAGAAATAGAACCAGTAGTGTTCAAGGACGGGTAACTCTATATAGATAGGATCAGTAATATCCTAGTATAAGTAAAGCAGAATCAGAATAACTCGTTAGAGATGGGGTCAGAAGTGCCCCAGAACGAGTCGAGAGTTATATGTTTATAAATAACGTATTTGTGATTATATACCTAGTTTGGTTTTAGAAATATGATTTTTGAATGTATAAAAGATATATTTTTGAAAAGTTAAAAACAATTTGATTGTTGTTTGAGTTGTGTGATAGTAGATTTGATTAATTAAATTATTAAAACGATAGTTAATATAATTAATAAGAGAATAGTGGTAGAATTTATTCGATTATATCACACATTGAACTAATTAGAAAATAGATAGAAATATATACTTGTGCATTATATATGTTTGAACAGGTAATTGGATAGCTGTTGAGTAAAGATTTTATTTGCGTGCCTGACAAATAGGTAAACCTTAATGAGTTGGATGCGAAATATTATTATATCAACTCCTGTGAATGCCATTGGATGCGGAGTGCTGGTTATTCTGTGTGTAAAAATAAACATCGCCATAGGATAGTAACAATTAATTTTGAACTACATAACATGGCATACTTCTGGAAGATAGGCATACTTCATCATATACCACATAAGCATTTGGAGCTTGTGTGACGAGGTGGAAGATTTAACATACGAGCGAGAGGCTTGTATGGCGATGACTATATTTTACAGGTTGAACTGATGACTGATATGGACTATTTAAATTGTAACGATTAAATTGCCAGATTAATAAAAAAAACCACACGGGTCTGGAGTTGACAATAATCACGTCTCTCTAGTTATTAGATACGGCACATGGACTATTTATTTCCCACACGGGACGAGGTGACGAGGATTTATCCTCTAGAGCATTTAAAATACACACTCCCTAAGGCTTTGACAGGGTGACAAGAATTTATTCTCTGGAGTTATTATCAATACACGCTCCCTTGTAAACACCAGAATATATCACTATAAATATGTGTATGCTTATTAGGATTTATTGGGTACCTAATACGGCCCAATAAATTTCCAAACCCCTCCCCGTACAAAGGAGGTTACGGCGAAATTTTTCGAAAATTCCGGGTGTTAGCCACATTTTTGAAGAATTTGAAAATTCTCAGAAATTGAAAAGTTGGAGAATGGAAGCTAGATCGAACGTAGAGTTGATTAATCAAACCACTTTCGACTTTGTTCCTTTTCGGGGACGAAAAGTTTTAAGTGGAGGAGATTGTAACGACCCGGAAAATCTGAACCAATTTAAAATTTTTAAATTGGCTAAAATAATGGATTTAAAATATTTAAAATAAATATTTTAAATGATAGCAATGAATCTGAGTTTGAATCGACAATTTAAAAGGATTATAATTAATTTTAATTATAAACAAGGGCTGAAATGGCCCTGTAGTTTCAAAATTTGAATTCAAACTTTGTCGGACTGTACCGGGTGCAAAACAAAACGGATTTGAGTGAAACAAAAAATATTTAAATCTATTAGAGAATATCTTTCTAACGAATCTGAAAAATCGAAGTTTCATAGTGGAAAGCAAAAGTTATGGCCAAATGAATTTTCAGAAAGGTCGCTATGGAATTTATATAGCCCATGAAAATGGCCAATTTGCATACGACCTCGGAATTCGACGAAACCACTTTTGTTGGATCCGGGATGTGAAGTTATTGCCAGGTTTCAAATTTCATAATTTTTGAAGCAAGTATGTGAGCGTGGCAAAGGAAAACGTGTTTTGGTCAATTATAGTTAAATTGGATCGACGAAAAATGGCCTTTTTGCAAACGATCTCAGAATTCGACGAAACTTGTTTTGTTCGGACCGTATCGTCAAATCATAGCCAGATTTATTTTTCTGGAATATTTCGAATCAGTTTGTGGCCCTGGCAAATTGAAATGTACGTTCAAATTGAATATTGAATGTTTTATATTTTAATTTGAATGGAAACTGACTGAAACAGTCGAATGGGCCTACGAAACATATCCCATTGTGTTCGAAATGGGGGCAAAATGCTAGGGACGACAGTCGTTGGGTTTAGATTGGTGGTCGCGTCAGAAAACCCCTTTAAAACCCACTGGCCAATCATATTTTTTTTAAAATAAAAAAAAAGAAAAATCCTTTTTCTCTCTCCCCGATCGAAGGCGGAAACCGTTCGAAATATTCCCCCTCGTTTTCCGATCAATCCACGCCGAATTAGCTCATGCCACAGTTGAACTTTTTGAAGATCTTCTCGAGATCTTCAAATCCATATAAAGTTTGGGATTTTTCGTGGCCTGTGGAGAGAGAACCACCTCCCTGAAGTCATCGACTTCAACTCGCCGCCGCCGCCTGGGACCACCGAGTGGGCCCCCACCACCGCGCGCAGACGCGCGTCTCCCCCCTCTTCGTCGCTGCACTGGCCGATCCTCCTATTGATTCACGGTTTGATCGAAATTTGCAAACCTAGTTTTGAACCTTTCAGCTGAGGTACGGCTTGTTTTATTTTCAACTGTTTTAACACCTTTAAACCGTTGCAAACTTTGAAAAATCACATCTTTTTGCTGTGTTGACGAAATTCAGTGAAACAAGAGACAGTGGACTCGTGTGGACGTCTTCTACATTTTAGAAGAGATCGCATATTTTTCTGAGCCTTCTGCTTTTTTTGGTGGAGTGGAACCCAATGTGAGATTTCTAATTTATAAACGATATGGAAAACGACGATGTATAAATTATATAGTCGATGTATGAGTTATATAAGCATTGTACACCTCTTGTATAAGCGTTGTATAAGTTGTACGTTCGATGTATAAGTTATATATGCGTTGTAAAAATTATATATGGGTTGAAATAGAAGTGAATTGCTATATATAAATATATATATCTATATATACGCCCCTCGTCCACAAACCATGGACGATATTTATTGGTTGTGATTGGTGTGAAAATTGATTGATAGCGAATGGTTGATTGAAATTGTTTGTGGTTGATATTGATTGATTGAGATTGAAAAATACCCATTTGTGGTTGAGAAATATTTGGTTGAAACCACATAGGATTAGTTTGTGGAAATGAAATAAATATATACATGCCGCCTGCATGCGAACTAGATGCATGATCCCCATTGTCAAAAACCACGAGGTTTTAAGGTAGAGCGAGGAGCCGTACTAGGGACGGTCCCGGTTTTAACTACCCTGCCGTTATGCTGCCGAAATTTTGAATAATATTCATGTGTTTGAATTATTTTCATTTGCTGAAACAATATTTATTCGTTGAATAGAAAACCTTCATGTGTTGAATCGATATTCATTCGTTGATTAGAAATTCATGTGTTGAATGGTATTCGTGTTTTAAATATAAAAATCACATTTTTATCTATATATATAAACTATAGAAAACCTTCATGTGTTGAATCGATATTCATTCGTTGATTAGAAATTCATGTGTTGAATGGTATTCGTATTTTAAATATAAAAATCACATTTTTACCTATATATATAAACTATAGAAAACCTTCATGTGTTGAATCGATATTCATTCGTTGATTAGAAATTCATGTGTTGAATGGTATTCGTGTTTTAAATATAAAAATCACATTTTTATCTATATATATAAACTATAGAAAACCTTCATGTGTTGAATCGATATTCATTCGTTGATTAGAAATTCATGTGTTGAATGGTATTCGTATTTTAAATATAAAAATCACATTTTTACCTATATATATAAACTATAGAAAACCTTCATGTGTTGAATCGATATTCATTCGTTGATTAGAAATTCATGTGTTGAATGGTATTCGTGTTTTAAATATAAAAATCACATTTTTATCTATATATATAAACTATAGAAAACCTTCATGTGTTGAATCGATATTCATTCGTTGATTAGAAATTCATGTGTTGAATGGTATTCGTATTTTAAATATAAAAATCACATTTTTACCTATATATATAAACTATAGAAAACCTTCATGTGTTGAATCGATATACATTCGTTGATTAGAAATTCATGTGTTGAATGGTATTCGTGTTTTAAATATAAAAATCACATTTTTATCTATATATATAAACTATAGAAAACCTTCATGTGTTGAATCGATATTCATTCGTTGAATTGAAATTCATGTGTTGAATGGTGTTCGTGTTTTAAATATAAAAATCACATTTTTATCTATATATATAAACTATAGAAAACCTTCATGTGTTGAATCGATATTCATTCGTTGAATTGAATTCCATGTGTTGAATGGTATTCATATTTTGAAATAAATTGTTTTATAATAAAAATCACATTTTTATCGTCTATATGAATTATATAAAATAATCTCGTTTTGAAAGAAATTGTTTTATAATAAAAATCCTATTTTTATTACCTATATGAACTATATAAAATAATAGTGTTTTGAAATGAATTGTTTTACAATAAAAATCACATTTTTATTATATACATGAATTGTTAAATATAGTGAAGTGTTGAAATAGAAGACAGTTAGATAAAAATATCATTTTTATCAAATGTATGAAAAGAATATAGCTTTGAAATCGAAGAATCGATATATATATATATATATATATATATATATATATATATATATTAAAATATATCGAATAACGACACTGCAGTTCATATTTTGAAACCGTGATTTCAAACGATTATACCGGGAGATCCGACCATCGGATTTTCCTAAAATCGCAACCATTGGGTTCGCTTTGGAAAAATCTTTCCAACAACACCAACTTTGTAAAAATCCAACGGTTGGATTATCTGGAATGTTTAATTCAAATCTGAAGAAAAACAGCGCCATAAATGATTATATATATATATATATATATATATATATATATATATAATTATAATTAATCGAATAACGACGCTGCAGTTCGTATCTTGAAATCGAAACTTCAAACGATTGTACCGGGAGATCCGACCGTCGGATTTTCCCGAAACTGGAACCGTTGGATTCGTTTTGAAAAGATCTTTCTAATGATGTAAATTTTGTGAAGATCCAACGGTTAGATTTTCAGATATGTGTAAATCAAATCTGAAGAAAAACAGCGCCATGGTCGCGTTATGGCCCGAAGTGTCGTTTTAAATAAATTGGCTAATTTTAAAATAAATAAAAATGGAGATAAATCGTTATAAAATATTATAAACGATATGGATGTGATTTAGAAATTAACTGAAGGTTGGCTAAGTCGAATGGTTTCCTGGGTGTTGATCTGATGTTGGTTTTGGCCTTCGGGGTTAATATTTAGGAAATCGTTCTCTTACTGATTAACGGTTAGTGACTAATGAATTGAAATGATGCGTGTATATGTTAGTGTTGCACTTGTTTATTATATACGTGAGTTGCTCAGAAAGACCGGGTTTATCCCATTCTGAATAACAGAATCGACGATAAGAAATCGAAGAGGAAGATGATGGTCGAAGACCGGAGATCTTCACCTCGTTTGGATGGTAACCGAGGTCCTGATTGGGAGGCATCCCAAAATATGGATAATGATTGGTGATCGTCCAGACGTACGTGGTGATCGATGGGTTTGCGAGGTATTTAGTGCCTCCGGTTTCGTTCAGACCCAGAACAAACTTGCAAATGGACAATGTGTCTGACATTGGGATTTATTTTGCGTGATTGATAGCCATTAGTTGCACGGTGTGAATTGCATGTGTAGCATGCTAAGATCCAGTGATCAGGGCTTCTGTTGAAAAGCAAAGTCTTGTGGTGATGATCAAAGCACCGCCTGTGTGGCATAGCTTTGGGTATAACGTGAAATCGCGAGCCTCACACCCCAGTATGAACCAGAAATGGGAGAAAGGACCTCAGGGAGGGCCTGCGTTTCCTCCTAGCTAGAAGTGGCGTCAGTCGTTTTACACGCCCTGACGAGTTTGACTTATGTGGTTGTTGCTGTTGCGAGGCGCCTCGGTTTGATCGGACGATCCGGGTCCGATGGAGTCATTTGTTGGCTCACTTACGCCCCAAAGGGCGGCGAAACGCAGTGTTCAGGCCTTTTAATCCACATCGGTGGACCGGCCCTGACGATCCAAGGGTCACTCGAGCTCTGATCCTGAGACTCGGGCTAGGCAGTCTCGAATTCGGTAAGGACTATCTTTTGCCTTGGTTCAAGACGGAAATCCAATTTCCAAATACGTGACTGTGCGGTTTTGATTGTATATATATATGTAGACATGATATATGGTACCCATGCCGTCTATGATTGAAAGTTATGATTTGAAATTGTTTTCAAAACATATAAACACTAGTAATAATATCAAATGCTTTTGTTTTATTCGTATCAATCATATTTTGGCCATTATAAGGTAAAACTCTATCCTCCGGTTTGCGTTGCATTGTGTGATGGGAACTGAGTCTTATAATGGCTTCATTTTTATAAAAAGCATTGCGATGTTCAAAAGAAAGATTTGTTTTTAAAGCACTGGCAATCCAATGGAGTAAACCCGTTCCATGAAAGTGGCGTGGTCCTGTGATTAGCCATACTATAAATGTGTTGAGTAGATTTCTCATACCAGTCCCATGACTGACTCGTAGTTTGTTTCACTTTCAAACTCGGGTGCCCCTTTTTCTACACGGGTAGCCTTGTATTCAGGTTTAGCTGGTTCTTTCTGGATAGCTGGAGCTGAAGTTGGATTCTATCATTTATCTCTTTTTATGCTGTTCAGCTCCTATTGTACATTATGTTTGTTATCCGCTGTAAACATATATGTATAGTTGAACTGTACTTGTACTAAGTATGATCCTGTATACTGTGTATCTCTGATGATTACTTTTATCCAGTATAGTTTATTGTTCATTATCTGGTGTATTTATTTATTTTTGTTCTGCTATTATCTGTTTCTGTGTTATATTCCAAGGATTACCCTTGCCACCGTCAGTACGGGGTTTGGGGTCGTCTCATCTAAATAGATTATTGGTTAATAAATTTAACCAATTATAATTCTATTTGAATTATTTCCTATTTGACAATTTTTCACTATTAAATTATAAATAAATATTTATAATTTAATGTTGACCCGCCTTTTGGCAAGGCCGTCAACCCATGGACCCGTCATAAGACCGCTTAGGGCTCGAGCTGGGCCTTGACAAGCCCAGACATTCTCAGAAGAAGTGGTGGAACACTCCTAGACATAAAAGACCTGGGCTCGATGGTCTTGAGATGAGATTACACTACAACTATGACTTGGTCATGAGATCTATTTAATAGCCTACTTACTTGGTCCAACTACCTATTCTAAATCCTATAAACTTGGATCAAGCTATACTTATGCTGCCACATATTGAAGGGAACTTCTCCACATAATCAAGACTCAGCTCCATTATCTGCTATTCACATGGATCAACCGATACATGGCACTTCCAATTATTGAATCCTACTGCCTATAAATACACCAAGCTATACAACAAAGAAGAGGACTCTCGGCTCAGATTAGAGCATAACTCTTTGGGCCACGCATAACTCAATCATGGCTGCCGACCACTTTCATCATGAAATACTTGCTATATTCCTCAAAAACGATTATGTAATAGAGATCCTAACGATCTCATTCATTGTATCTCCGACTTTATGATATTATTATGAGATTATAAAGTGGACGTAGGCTCGTTAATGCCGAACCACTATAAAAACATTGTTGTCTTACTTTTTCTTGCTTTTTCTCGCTTTCTCTGATATTTCTTCATATATCATGCTCAAATCTGACTTTTGGCCGTTGATGACCACTTTTTGGCGTCAACATTTAATTTCAACACAACATATATTTTAATGTAACATGTCATAACCTAAATATACATGGCATTTTAATGTAACATGACAAATTTCTAAAATGATAACTTTTATTCTATTATGACATTATTATCTAAAATGACATTTCTAATTGACAATGTCATTTTTAATCTAGTGTATATTTACTAACAAATATTTAATTTTAATCTAACGTCCATTCTTTAACAAAAAGGTTATTTTTGTCTAATATACATTTCTTAATCAAAAATGTTATTTTAACGTAATGTACAATTCTAGACCAAATTGTATTATTTTTAAATAAGTAACATTCTTATAATAACATAATATTTCTAAATAAATGACATTCTAATAACATGGCACTTCAAATAAAATGATGTTTTCTAATACATGGTATTTCTAATTAAATGATGTTTTCTCTAAAATGATAATTTTATCCAACATGTCATTCCTATCCAAAATGATAATTTAATCTAACACAACTTTTCTTAACAAAAATGTTATTTTAATCTAATAAGCATTCCCATGTAAATGGCATATTTTATGTAACATAGCATTTCTAAACAATGACACTTTCTATCAAAAATGATATTATTATTATAGCATAACGTTATTCTGAATAATGACATTTTCTAGTAAAGATGCTATTTTTATTCTAATGCAACATTTTGTACCAAAAATGTTATTTCCTTTCTAATGTAACATTTTTATACAAAAATGAAATTTCTATTCTAATGCAACATTTCTAATATAATGACATTTTAATTTCATGTTTTATTTGCATCAAAGAACAGAAATAAAAATGCAACTTTTAAATTCATGTTTTATTTGCATCAAAAAATGCAAATAAAAATACAACTTTTAAATCAATATTTTATTCACATCAAAAATGCAAACGAAAAGGTAACTTTCATTTTAATGTTTTTATTTGCATCTAAATTGCAAACAAAAACGCAACTTTAATTAATGTTTTGTTTGCATCTAAAATTGCAAACAAAAATGCAACCGTTATTTCCACCTTTCATTTGCATCAAGGAATGCAAATAAAAATTCAACTTTTTTATTGTAATGTTTTATTTGCATCAAAGAATGCAAATAAAATATAACTTTTTATTTCAATGTTTATTTTCATCAAAGAATGCAAATAAAGGAACAACTTTTTAATTCATCGTATATTTGCATCAAGGAATGCAAATAAAAGATAACTTTTTAATTCATCGTTTATTTGCATCAAGGAATGCGAATAAAAGAATAACTTTTTAATTCATCCTTTATTTGCATCAAGGAATGCAAATAAAAGAATAACTTTTTAATTCACCGTTAATTTTGAATATACAATACTATTTCAATTCAATAAAAGTGATAAAATAATGTTTTACATTGAATTGAAAATTCTATTTCAATTCAACAAAATCATCCAAATAATTTTTTAGGTTGAATTGACAATCTAATTCAATTCAACAACAATAATCAAAATAATGTTTTAAATGTTGAATTGAGAATTCTATTTCAATTCAACACTATAACAAAATGATTTTTGTTGAAATAGAAATTCTAATCCAGATCAATAATAAAGCAAAAATAATTAATTTTTATTTAACAAATACAAATTTGTGTTTATACATCACCAACAAACAGATAAATCATTCACAATATCATCACATAGCAGATCTCAGTCATACACATACAATCATTCCATAGCAGTTAAATTAAATAAATAAATAAATTATATATAAAAAAAGAAATCTCATAGTGATCGGTTTTCTCAAATCATTCATGTTCATTTCTGAATTTCTGTACAGATCAGATCTTAATTTCCTCTGAATTCTGATTTGCTCCTTTTCAGATCCGGTCAGTTTCATGTACTAGATCTTGTATTTACGATTTCAACGCATCCGATCTCGTCCATTTCTGAGTCTGTTTGAAAGCGTTATGACTAAATTTACATTGCTAATGCTTAAAATAAATTAGTTTTAAATAATTTAATAACATGTAATGGCCCGCAAATCCATACTATATGAGTGGACTAATAACATCACACGTCCAACCCAAATTGCACAGAAATACGAATCATTATTATAAAGAAGTTAGAGGATGAGAAATAGAAGGAACGAAATATTAGAATAGAAGAAAACGAAGATCACAAACTCACAGCGGAACGAATAAAATATATTTTATAACATAACTTTTGAAATCAGTAACTTTATATACATACCATCATCAGAGCACAACAGTTATTCCTGGAACAGTTATAAACACCTGTTTCCGGATACAACATAGTACAAAGCGGAAATATGATAGTCTATAGCTAACTGGTGAAGCCTCTTGCTTCCAGCTCTTCCAAGTGAATCTGAAAAATCCCGACTACTTGACTACCCGTACAAATTTGGGCACCCAAGAGTTTAGGGAAAACAAAAACAAAATAAACTCTGGGTCAGTCATGGGACTGGTGTGAGTAAACTCCAATCATTTGTTTAACTTTAAAAATCCTTTCGAAAGAAATGATAATCGTAAGACCGATCGACACATAAACACAGATGGTTTTTACCTTATGATAACCAAAAATATTTTTGATAACAAATCCAGTGATATTATAATAATGTCTACATCAAATAAATAGAATCTAGCGGAACGCTTGCATCTCACGCTCTATATATAATATAAAATCAAAAACCGCATGGCGCTTATTAGAGATTGGATTTCCAACATGACAAGGTATGGAACCACTTTCCGATAGTGTATCTCTAGAGGGGAACACACTGGGTTCAACAAGAACATCTTGCAACCGAGCCCACACGTGACCGACCACTCATTTCGCTTGAGTGTATCGAATGTATATCACCAACGGTTGGGATCAACAATGGTTTCCCGAAAAGGGACAGCATCGATAGATTAAAGAAGTAAAAGGAATTTCTCTAGATAGGTGATTATACACCGTAATGAGAGCGACCCACATAACCATGTTGCCTACCCGATTTTTGTCATTTCCCGGTTGTTGAGGCCTGAGGCTACGATTTCTTATCCTTCATTGATAGCACAATCACTTTGAATGCCACATTGTCAGATCTGTAAATCATTAATTGATTTGCACAAATATATTTTGGATATTATGCTAAGAGAATAAATTCTCCGCCACCATATATATCTATACAGACCAACATAGATGATCATTGGAAATAATCTGTCAGACACTCGTCCATATACGTTCGATTTGGGATTGAACGAAACCGAAGGCACAATTTCTATTAATAGAAAGAGCCCTTGTACTTTACTCCATCTTCGATTATCTTCATATAGTCTGATTCGCAATGCTACTGCCAATATGGAGTGGTTCTCGGATAATAATCCAACCGGTCTCTCCATATTGACAACGATATTGGCAATTACTACGATAGTCTGTTATTTAACTATCGAAGAAAAACAAACAAATATTCCAACCATCAAACAAATCACTGGGCCTCCTAATAAATATTTCGTTAATTAAATCATTTATCCATTTCTTTATCAATATTTGTTAACCAAATATTTTCAACAATCATCTTTGGCTTCTTACACTATTGAAAAAAAACATTTCCATATATAGTCTCCTTTTATTTTCCATACTTAGAAAAATATATTCTATTTGCAATTGGAAAGCATTCCAATTACTTATCTCTTTCACGCCCGTTCATTTCTACACTCAGGAAATATTTATTTATTATATTTCCACAATTCCACTTCCTTGGATTAAAAAAAATGTTGTATAAAACATTGTTACAACAACCCAAAATATTTCATTCAACTAAATTTCCTTAAACATCTCTCTTCGAGACTGAATCTTGTTACTTATCAATTAATAATGGAATCAATCAAGTTAGGATACAACTACCTTTCAGACCTTGACTGAAATCATCGTTAACTTCAAAACAGAGAAGACTACTTACCTCGAATAAACACACCATAAAAGCCAATTATTCTTTTTAAAAACATGTATATGGTTCGCAATCTATTTTTAACAAATCTAATTTATAGATTTCCTTTTTTGTTTACAATATTCTATTTTTAATTTCGTTTCCTTATCGAATTCTATATATATCGATACATTGATTTCTAGTTATCCAATTTTCTTAAAAATATTCTAACTCCTTAAATTTCCAGAAAATTTCGCCATAACCTCCGTTGTACCAGCAAATAGTTCAAACCTCAACTCTCCTCATTAGGCCCTTTCCATTCAAAAAGAAAATCAAAAAGCCAAGTGGCTTGCCGATTCAGCGCATATAATCTCATATGGAATTTAAACGTGTACCTTTTTGTTGGGAACTAAATTTATAAATCTTCATCTCTTCATTCCATACCTATTTAACATATGTTCACCTGTTTTCAATTCAATTCAACTCAATCCAATCATTTGAATTCAGTTTCTCCCATTTATTCCTTAATTAGCTTCTTAGCCTATTTCACTTGTTATTTGAACATATCATGTTCGTATGTATTTCTAGTTTGCTTATAAATCCATTGAATTCCATTTTCATTTTAGCTTTCATATTCGATTCCAAATATGAAATTCACAAGTCTCATAAACTTATCAAAAGAAACATCTCGATCAAAAATTCGATTAACAAACTATTCTTCCACTTAGTTAATTCTATACAAAAATAAATAACAGATTTTGTTTCAAAAAACAATCCTTTTACTCCACTCGAGTTCATATTTATTTTATAACTCAAGTCCAGATTTTTCCAATGGAAATTCAATTTTTTTTTGCTTTAAAATCCTTATATTTATCTATATAAACCATTACGGTTTTTAAATGATTTTGTCGCTGCTTTTCTGAAAATTTGATTTTGACATAACTCAAAATCTATCAGACGAAATCCAGATTTTTCTCTTTCATTAGAAAACTATTATTAAACCGGTCCTGACGATTTTTTTTCAAAGAATTCTGACTTAATTTGAGATCTATATACTCAATTGAAGTTCGAAACGCCAATTTACGAATTGCCGCACTGCGGTGAGTTTTTTTAATTATATATATATATATATATAAACGTTTAAACTTCGTTTATAATAAATTCAACTCTATTCTGATATATTTTTAATATATATCAAATCAGTTTCCCAATTCAACATAATATTTCCAATTATCTAAAATTTTCGATTTTTCCTTACTCGGTAATATATTTATTAATACATCGATCTTCTATATTTAATTCCATTCCTTTTATAAATAAATTATTCATAAAATTCATTATAATCAAATTTTAATTATAAACCCGTTGAATTCTTCTCAATTTAGCTTATATTCCGAATTCCGAAATATAATCAATCTTTTTGTTTCAAAACACTTCCCAACTTACTTTTAAATTCCTATTTTAATTTAAATGGTTCAAATTATCCAAATGATAATTTATTTTATCAAATTTATAACACTATTTATAAATTCAACTTCCTTGTTTCATATATTTAAACAAGTTCGCTTTTCAATTTCTATTTGAAACTCCACCCCTTTGATATTCCGAATTGCGGAATAAAAACAGTTGTTCCCTTTCGAATGATTTCAAATTCTATTTTTAAATTCATATTTGAATTTAAATATTCAAATTATCTTTTGATAATTAATTCATTTTATTTATAAACACCATTTTATAAATTTCCTTGTTTCACATATTTAAACAAGTCTATTTCGAAATCTATTTAAAACCAAAATCTTATTTTGGAACTTTCTATTTATAATAACTTATATATATAACAACCAATTTATCTTCATATTCAATTTAAATAAATTCGAATTAATCGAATTCAAATCATAAATCCTTACGGATTTATTTTAGTTCAGTTTATATTCTGAACTTCAGAATAAATTCCATCATTTATTTCTTTAAAACGATTTCCCCATTTCTATTTTAAATTCGCATTTGAATTTAAATATTCAAATTATGAAATGATGATTTTTTCACTTTATTTATAAACATTGTTTATAAATTCATTTCAATTTTTTGCACTATTAATTTATAAACACATTTATAAATTCACAACTTGTTTTATATATTCAAAACAAGTTAATATATTTATAGCCCAATTGAAATTCAAATTTTATTTTAGATAAATAGATTTTCCCCTTTAAATTTCAAAAATATCCTTTTCCCTGATATTTTTATATATCAACATTTCAGGCCCAGTGATATTTCAACCAATCAAAAATGCCAATTATCAACCGTAGATTTTGTAACACATCATATATGATAATATATATGGGAACAAACAAATAATAATATTTTTGAGGAATCCAGTTGGATCCCTCTAACCTATTTTCCTGCATCCACAGACGTTAGCCAACATAAATAATACCCATCCTGCTTCGAGGCAGGATATCGCGGTATAGAAGGTCTTCTACTATCATAGCGTGGGGCGCATAGGGTCATCCACTAATGATACTGCGGGCATCCGCTAATGGTATCGGGGAATCCAACCAATCACCAATATATATATATATATATATATATATATATAGTAGCCACAAACACCAATCCTAAATAACTACTATATATTTAATATAGCCATAAAAAATTTCCAGTGCAAGCAAACAACCAACGAACAATTATTTTTAACTGATAAAAATAATTCTAAATAAAAGCCGAGTGAGATTTACTCACCGTGAGTTTTTACTTTTATCCATTTTGATTCCCATTTAAATTTCCTTCTTGTTAACCTCTGAGCTATAATTCCAACTTGATTCAGTCAAGTTCAAACTGATTCCCGAATGTAGTTTTCAATTTTAACTACAACGCAACTGATGGTGTTTAAGTCCAACCTATTGGTATGAAATACATTTTTATAAGATTCAGATTAATTACATTTATTCATACTTTAATTATCATTATAAATATTAAATTAATTAATTAACTAATTAACAAGTAAATTACCTATTCTTATTCTTTTCTAATCATGGTCATCACCAGAACTGCAGGCTCGCACTCTTCCTCCCCATCGCAACCGTCGTTAACAGCATGCCCAAAACCGTTATGAAAAGCCTACGAACCCTCCTTTCAAATGACAACTTTGGTCATGAATTCAAACAACAGGTTTCATACATTTTCTAAATCCAAACCTTTACTGTGAAAATCATACTCCACCACTACCTTGAGGCCTACACTTCCCATCGTGGCACTTATACATCATGTCCTGGCACCCTCAATCCTTCGCAAGCCCCAATATCCCCATTGCAACCGCCATAAAACAATGTCGCTCCCCTCTCCTCACAAGAACCATCGCACCAACTGTCAACTTCAAAACAAGGCTTAAATTCCAGTTCGCATACCTCAACGTAGACCGAAACCGCCTTTTTTTGATTCACCAGCTTCCAGTGATGTTGATAGATTCCGATGCATCTTCGATTTCAAAACTGTGGTAATAGATTGACTTCGAGCTATCTAATCTGAACGTCAGTACCCAATCGTACCCCTTAAAACTTCATCGTCGCCTCCCCCTCTCCTTATTCGTGAGCGCTTCAGCACTGTGGAGCTCCAAGGGAGCTTGCGACTTTCAAATTCATGGTTTTTTATTTCAATTTTTGAACGATAAAATTGAAAGTGGAATGAGGCCATTTTCAGAAGCTTTTTGATCTCATTCATTTTCGATCTGAAGAAAATATAAAAGGAGGTGTGTGCGATATTTAGAAGAGGAGGGGTTGGATTTTATCTGAACAAAAATATGGTTTTGGTATTTCAGAAAGGAAATTTCAGTTTTAAGAAAATGGAGGTTTTCAACTTTTCCTGAATCTTGCGAATTGATCAAGAGAACCAAATGATGGGAGAAGGATGATGCGTTTATACAGATGAAGATACTTCAGGGTCAAGTAACATAGTCTACGCAAATGTACCATATTAGGTGATAGGTTAGGGTAGGATATTAATTTGATTTGATTTTTAATATTATATGATTTGAAATAAAAAGATTTTTATTTCTTTTAAACAGATTCTGATTTGATTTTGTATTTAATATGATTCGATATGAAGCGATTTTTATTCTTTTTAAATGGATATCGATTTGATTTCAAACCTATCCACAATCAAATATCTTGGGGTCGATTAATTTTAATCACGACCCGCTATTCTAGCATACCGACCGACATTTCAATGTAACAACCCTATTCTGAACCCAACAGTAAATATTCTGAAATTTAATTTCAACACATATACCATATTAAATCAATATAATATAATTTAAGTTTGAAAACCACAAATTATTTGATAATAAATTATTATTTATTATCGTATATATCAAATAAAATTCCTACTTATCATCTGAATCATTTTGATTCAGTTTTTAACTTCGATTTCAATTATATTCCGAAATAAAATAATTCGATATATTCTATAAAAATTAATTTATATTATCAACTAAATATTTAAAACAAATATTAAATATTTAAAATTAATCGATCAAAAACTAGGTCGTTACATTCTTCCACCCTTAAAAGAATTTCATCCCCGAAATTACTAAGGTAAGAAAATGCTACAAACCCATTAATTTTCAAATTCCACTTATGTTAAAACTCAACTATTCATATTTCAACAAATTTTTAGTTCTACCAAAACTTTTGGTTTTTCATTCATAGGTATTCAAATTCATTTCAGTTGATTTTAATCAATTTATTCCTTTCAATCCATTTAACTTGATTAGGTAAAATTTAAATTTCAGAACTCAAATTCCCGGGTTTCTATTTCAAATCCTTTTTGAAATCCCATAATATATACATATATTTATAACCATCTCTAATTCAAAACATTTGAATTTTCAACCCATCTTGTTTTCTTTCGAACAAATTTCCACCAAATTTTTTTCTAAGGTAGCAATCCATCACTTAGAAACTCGAAAATGAACACTGATGAAGCTGCAGTCCTCATAATAATTATTTTCCAATCACTGAAGTGAGTTCAGTGCTTAAACAATTTCAAAACCCATTCAAAATCCTTTTAAAACAAAGCTATATTGTTCTAACATACTTCAAAAAATATTTTTTTCAACACCCAGAATTTTAAATTCTTAATTCAAATTCTGAATTCAATTTCAGTTCAGCTCATTTGTATATATTATTCATATACAAATTCTATTTGGTTATATATAACCATTTCAACTTTATAATCTCATTTGATTATAATATTAACATCCAACACACCCATATATTATGATAATTTCAGAAAATTATCCCATTTATATCAAAATATAATTTGGGTAAAATTATTTCATTTACCCAATTTAAAACCATATTATGTCATATCTTCTGTTCAACTGTTCAGAAATTCCTATCGACTTCGTAGCGTCTCACAATTCGATCAGAATTCATAAACCACTCAACAGACTAGCCAATACGATATAAAATAGCTTTTATATCAAATTAACTGTAACACCACACATCCGTTAGTGTCACTCACAAGGGGAATGCACTAAGTTCTGTGAAGTAATATGGGTAAAAGATGCAACTAAATTACAAGACAGATAAATAAAGCAGCGGAAAAGTGAATAAAACTTTATTTCATTTATATACAGCTTGTACAAAGATTGTTTTCCAACAACAAAGTATCTATCTTATTTAATAAAATAAAGAAGCATAAATATACAATGATATTCCCCAATAAAACATTAGCTAGCCATAGCGGTGGAAAAGAGAGTCTAAAGCAGCGCATCCAAGAGTCTTCAAGCTTGGAAAGAGTAACAGGTCCATATAAATCTGAGCTATTCCCTACCTGACTACCTAAGGGGGGGGGGGGGGATGGAAGAAAAGAAGACGAAAGAAAACATAGAGTCAGACATAAAGCCTGGTAAGTCTAGTGGTGATTCAATATATGAATAAGGAAAAGGACATGACAGGCATAAACTGAAAATGGGAAAATACCATAAACTAAGTCAAAGCAGTTTAGAATCAAAGTTGGTTTTTAATTTCTACCGCTGCTTTATTTATGTTCTGCCTTGTGATATCTCTGTGCATGTTTACCTAGATAATACTCCACCAAACCTAGTGCATTCCCTTTGTGAGTGACCCTAGCGAAGGTGGGGTGTTACATTAACAAATACGCTCTCTCATATATATACACTCAGCTCATTCTAGGATACTACTGACCCTATCTCTAATGAGCACATGCCACACAAACCTAGGTATTTGCTCAACCTAAGCTCTGATACCAACTGTAATGGCCCGCAAATCCATACTATCTGAGTTGACTAATAACACCACACGTCCAACCCAAATTGCATAGAAATATGAATCATTGTTAGAAAGAAGTTAGAGGATGAGAAATAGAAGGAAAGAGAAATTAGAATAGAAGAAAACGAAGATCATAAACTCACAGCGGAACGAATAAAATATATTATATAACACAACTTTTGAAATACAAAACAGTAACTTTATATACATACCATCATCAGAGCACAAAAGTTATTCCTGGAACAGTTATAAACACCTATTTCCAGATACAACATAGTACACAGCGGAAATATGATAGTCTATAGCTAACCGGTGAAGCCTCCTACTTCCAGCTCTTCCAAGTGAATCTGAAAAATCCCGACTACTTGACTGCCCGTACAAATTTGGGCACCCAAGAGTTTAGGGAAAACAAAAACAAAATAAATTCTGGGTCAGTGATGGGACTGGTGTGAGTAAACTCCAATCATTTGTTTAACTTTAAAAATCCTTTCAAAAGAAATGATAATCGTAAGATCAATCCACACATAAACACGAATGATTTTTACCTTACGATAACCAAAAATATTTTTGATAACAAATCCAGTGATATTATAATAATGTATACATCAAATAAATAGAATCTAGCGGAACGCTTGCATCTCACACTCCATATATAATATAAAATCAAAAACTGCATGACACTTATTGGAGATTGGATTTCCAACATGACAAGGTAACGAACCACCTGCCGATAGTGTATCTCTAGAGGGGAATACTTTGGGTTCAACAAGAACATCTTGCAACCCGACCCACACATGACCGACCACTCATTTCGCTTGAGTGTATCGAATGTATATCACCAACGGTTGGGATCAGAAACCGTTTCCCGAAAAGGGACAGAATCGATTGATTAAAGAAGTAAAAGGAATTTCTCTAGATAGGTGATTATACACCCTAATGGGAGCGACCCACATAGCCATGCTGCCTACCCGATTTTTGTCATTTCCCGGTTGTTGGGGCCTGAGGCTACGATTTCTTATCCTTCATTGATAGCACAATCACTTAGAATGCCACATTGTCAGATCCGTAAATCATTAATTGATTTGCTTAAATATATTCTGGATATTATGCTAAGAGAATAAATTCTCCACCACCATATATATCTATACAGACCAACATATATGATCATTGGAAATACTCTATCAGACACTCGTCCATATACGTTCGTTCTGGGATTGAACGAAATCAAAGGCACAATTTCTATTAATAGAAAAAGCCCTTGCACATTACTCTGTCTTCGATTATCTTCATATAGTCTGATTCGCAATGCTACTGCCAATACTGAGTGATTCTCGGATAATAATCCAACCGGCCTCTCCATATAGATGACGATATTGGCAAATATACTTCGATAGTCGGTTATTTACCTATCGAAGAAAAACAAACAAATACTCCAACCATCAAACAAATCACTGGGCCTCTTAATAAATATTCCATTAATTAAATCACTTATCCATTTCTTTATCAACATTTGTTAACAAAATATTTTCAACAATCATCTTGGCTTCTTACGCTATGGAAAAAAACATTTCCATATATAGTCTCCTTTTATTTTCTATACTTAGAAAAATATATTATATTTGCAATTGGAAAACATTCCAATTACTTATCTCTTTCACGCACGTTCGTTTCTACACTCAGGAAATATTTATTTATTATATTTCCACAATTCCACTTCCTTGTGTTAAAACGAATGTTGTATAAAACATTGTTACAACCACCCAAATATTTGATTCAACTAAATTTCTTTAAACATCTCTCTTCAAGACTGAATCTTGTTACTTATCGGTTAATAATGGAATCAATCAAGTTGGGGTACAACTACCTCTCAGACCTTGACTGAAAACATCGTTAACTTCAAAACAGACAAGACCACTTACCTCGAATAAACACACTATAAAACCTAATTATTCAGTTTAAAAACATGTATATGGTTCGCTTTCTATTTTTAACAAATCTAATTTATAGATTTCCTTTTTTTAAATATTCTATTTTTAATTTTGTTTCCTTATCGAATTCTATATATATAGATACATTGATTTCTATTTATCCAATTTTCTTAAAAATATTATAACTCCTTAAATTTCCAGAAAATTTTTCCATAACTTCCTTTGTACCGGCAAATAGTTCAAACCTCAACTCGCCTCTCTAGGCCCTTTCCATTCAAAAAGAAAATCAAAAAGCCAAGTGGCTTGCCAATTCGGTGCATAAAATCTCATATAGAATTTAAACGTGTACCTTTTTGTCAGGCACTAAATTTATAAATCTTCATCTCTTCATTCCATACCTATTTAGCATATGTTCACCTGTTTTCAATTCAATTCAACTCAATCCAATCATTTGAATTCAGTTTCACCCATTTGTTCCTTAATTAGCTTATTAGCCAATTTCACTTGTTATTTGAACATATCATGTTCGTATGTATTTCTAGTTTGCTTATAAATCCATTGAATTCCATTTTCATTTCAGCTTTCATACTCAATTCCAAATATGAAATTCACAAGTCTCATTTACTTATCAAAAGAAATATTTCGATCAAAAATTTGATAAACAAATTATTCTTCCACTTCGTTAATTCTATTCAAAAATAAATAAATGATTTTGTTTCAAAAACCAATCCATTTACTCCACTCGAGTTCATATTTATTTTATAACTCAAGTCTAGATCTTTCCAATGGAAATTCGGATTTTTTTTGCTTTAAAATCCTTATATTTATTTATATAAACCATTAAGGTTTTTAAACGATTTTGGCACTGCTTTTCTGAAAATTTGATTTTGGCATAACTCAAAATTTATCAGACGAAATCTAGATTTTTCTCTTCCATTAGAAAACTATTATTTAACCAGTCCTGATGATTTTTGTTTCAAAGGATTCAGACTTAATTTGAGTTCTATATACTCAATTGAAGTTCGAAACGCCAATTTACGAACTGTCGTGCTGCGGCGAGTTCGTTTTAATTATATTTTTATATATAAACGTTTAAACTTTGTTTATAATAAATTCAACTCCATTCTGATATATTTTAAATATATATCAAATCAGTATCCCAATTCAACATAATATTTCCAATTATCTAAAATTGTCGATTTTTCCTTACTCGGTAATATATTTATTTATACTTCGATCTTCTATTTTTAATTCAAGTTCCTTTTACAAATAAATTATTTACAATTATAAACCTGTTGAATTCTTTCCCAATTTAGATTATATTCCGAATTCCGAAAAATAATCAATCGTTTTGTTTCAAAACACTTCCCAACTTACTTTTAAAATCCAATTTGAATTTAAATGGTTCAAATTATCCAAATAATAATTTATTTTACCAAATTTATACCACTATTTATAAATTCAATTTCCTTGTTTCATATATTTAAACAAGTTCCCTTTTCAATTTCTATTTGAAACTCCACCCCTTTGATATTTCAAATTGCGGAATAAAAACAGTTGTTCCCTTTCGAATGATTTCAAATTCTATTTTTAAATTCATATTTGAATTTAAATATTCAAATTATCTCTTGATAATTAATTCATTTTATTTATAAACACCATTTTATAAATTTCCTTGTTTCATATATTTAAACAAGTCTATTTCGAAATCTAGTTAAAACCAAAATCTTATTTTGGAACTTTCTATTTATAATAACTTATATATATATATATAACAACCAATTTATTTTCATATTCAATTTAAATAAATTCGAATTAGTCGAATTCAAATCATAAATCCTTACGGATTTATTTTAGTTCAATTTATATTCTGAACATCAGAATAAATTCCATCGTTTATTTCTTTAAAATGATTTCCGCATTTCTATTTTTAAATTCACATTTGAATTTAAATATTTAAATCATCAAATGATTATTTTTGCACTTTATTTATAAATACTGTTTATAAATTCATTTCAATTTTCTGCATTATTTATTTATAAACTCATTTATAAATTCACTACTTGTTTTATATATTCAAAACAAGTTAATATATTTATAGCCCAATTGAAATTCAAATTTTATTTTAGATAAATAGATTTTCCCCTTAAAATTTCAAAATATCCTTTTCCCTGATATTTTTATATATCAACATTTCTGGCCCAGTGATATTTTAACCAATCAAAAATGCCAATTATCGACCGCGGATTTTGTAACACATCATATATGATAATATATATGGGAACAAACAAATAATAATATTTTTGAGGAATCCAGTTGGATCCCTCCAGCTGGTTTTCCTACATCCACAGACGTTAGCCAACATAAATAATACCCATCCGTCTTCGAGGCAGGATATCGCGGTATAAAAGGTCATCCACTTTCATAGCGTGGGGCGCATAGGGTCATCTGCTAATGATACTGCGGGCATCCGCTAATGGTACTGCTGGAATCCAACCAATCACCAATATATATATATATATATATATATATATATATATAGTAGCCACAAACACCAATCCTAAATAACTACTATATATTTAATGTAGCCGTAAAAAATTTCCAATGCAAGCAAACAACCAACGAACAATTATTTTTAACTGATAAAAATAATTCTAAATAAAAGTCGAGTGAGATTTACTCACCGTGATTTTTATTTTGATCCATTTTGATTCCCATTTAAATTTCCTTCTTGTTAACCTCTGAGCTATGATTCCAACTTGATTCAGTCGAGTTCAAACCGATTCCCCAATGTAGTTTTCAATTTTAACTACAACGCAACTGATGGTGTTTAAGTCTAACCTATTGGTATGAAATACATTTTTATAAGATTCAGATTAATTACATTTATTCATACTTTAATTATCATTATAAATATTAAATAAATTAATTAACTACTTAACAATTAAATTACCTATTCTTATTCTTTCTAATCATGGCCATCACCAGAACTGCAAGCTTGCACTCTTCCTCCCCATCGCGACCGTCGTTAATAGCATGCCCAAAACCCTTTTGAAAAGCCTACGAACCCTCCTTTCAAATGGCAACTTTGGTTACGAATACGAACAACAGGTTTCATACATTTTCCAAATCCAAACCTTCACCGTGAAAATCATACTCCACCACTACCTTAAGGCCTACACTTCCCATCGTGACACTCATACATCATGTCCTGGCACCCTCAATCCTTCGCAAGCCCCAATATCCCCATCGCAACCGCCATAAAACAACGTCGCTCCCCTCTCCTCACAAGATCCATCGCACCCACTGTCAACTTCAAAATAAGGCTCAAATTCCGGTTCGCATACCTCAACGTAGAACGAAACCCCCTTTTTCTGATTCGCCAGCTTCCAGTGATGTCGATAGATTCAAGTGCATCTTCGATTACAAAACTGTGGTTCTAGATTGACTTCGAGCTGTCTAATCCGAACGTCAGTACCCAATCGCACCCCTTAAAACTTCATCGTCACCTCCCCCTCTCCTTATTCGCGAGTGCTTTAGCACTGTGGAGCTCCAAGGGAGCTCACGACTTTCGAATTCATGGTTTTTGATTTCAATTTTTGAACGATAAAATTGAAAGTGGAATGAGGCAATTTTCAGAATCTTTTTGATCTCGTTCATTTTCAATCTGAAGAAAATATAAAAGGAGGTGTATGCGATATTTAGAAGAGGTGGGGTTGGATTTTATCTGAACAAAAATATGGTTTTGGTATTTAAGAAAGGAGATTTCAGTTTTAAGGAAATGGAGGTTTTCAGCTTTGCCTGAAGCTTGCGAATTGATCATGAGAACCAAATGATGGGAGAAGGATGTTGCATTTATATAGATGAAGATACTTCAAGGTCAAGTAATTTAGTCTGCGAAAATGTACCATACTAGGTGATAGGTTAGGGTAGGATATTAATTTGATTTGAATTTTAATATAATACGATTTGAAATAAAAAGACTTTTATTTCTTTTAAACAAATTCTGATTTGATTTCGTATTTAATATGATTCGATATAAAGCAATTTTTATTCCTTTTAAATGGATATCGGTTTGATTTCAAACCTATCCACAATCAAATATCTCGGGGTCCATTAATTTAAATCACGAACCGCTATTCTAGCGTACCGATCGACATTTCAATGTAATAACCCTATTCTGAACTCAACAGTAAATATTCTGAAATTTAATTTCAACACATATACCATACTAAATTAATATAATATAATTTAAATTTGAAAACCACAAATTCTTTAATAATAAATTATTATTTATTATTGTATATATCAAAAGAAATCCCTACTTATCATCTGAATCATTTTGATTTAGTTTTTAACTTCGATTTCAATTATATTCCGAATTAAAATAATTCGATATATTCTATAAAAATTAATTTATATTATCAACTAAATATTTAAAACAAATATTAAAAATTTAAAATTAATCGATCAAAAACTGGGTCATTACATAACATTTCACGTTCTTCTTAATCACAAAACCAAGGCCGACGTGTTTCTCTTTCAGGTTCAATTCTAGGTTTTGATTTTCTGATCGATTGGAGATGCTGGAGGCTGATCAGATTAGGCGACGTGGATGGGCTAGGTTCAACGCGAGTTCGCCAACGGTGGGGTGGACTCGGCGGCGTCAGGGGTTCGTGGCAGGGCTCGACGGGTGGCGGGTTTGAAGGCTCAGAACTCGAGATTCGTCAACTACCGGTGCTGAAATTTATATGGAATCAAAGAGCATAAAAATCTCTGCAAAATCCTTAACTGGCTTGCTCGATTTCGTTGAACGGATTGTGAGTTATTTAGAGTAGAAGAATCAAGCAGTTTAAGCCATTGAATCTATATTGGCGGCGGCTACACGATGAACAGGGTTTTGGGAAAATGATGTATTTTTATAATATTTTAATGTGAATTTTACAATAAAATCCATAATTCTTAAACAAATCTGATTTCAGTCCAACCAGAGTTGACCCAACCCAATATCCCGCGTTCTGGATCCAATGGGCTAGTTCTCGTCAGCCCAAACGGCTGTCTGTGGCCTGAATTCTTTAATTTATTTTTTAAATCCTTTAATAAATTAATTCGATCGTATATTTAAATTCACCGGGGCCACATACGAACTCAGAAAAATCCAGAAAAAATATATCTGGTTTTTTTTAACGATACGGTTCTAACAAGACTAATTTCGTCGAATTTGGAGACCGTTTGAAAAAAGGCCATTTTCTGGTCGATTAAATTTGACTGAAATTGACAAAACACATTTTCTCTTGCCACGCTCACATATTAATTTGAAAATTTATGAAAATTGAAACCTAGCAATAATTTGACATTTCGGTTCCAACAAAAGTGGTTTCGTCGAAAACATAGGTCGTTTGCAAAATGGCTATTTTTAATATTAATATATATATATATATATATATATTCTACAGCGACTATTCTGAAATTTTAAACTGGGCATAACTTTTGATTCCTGCTATGAAATTTCAATTTTTCGGATTCGTTGGAAAGATATTCTTAAATAGATTTACATATTTTTGGTTTCACTAAAGTCCGATTTATTTTGCATCCTGTACAATCAGTCAAAGTTCAAATTTTCAATCTACCGCGCTATTTCTAACTCCTTTTATAATTAAAATAAAATTATTCGTTCTAACTTCGATTTAAATAAATTTTCCATCGTTATTATTTAAAATAAATTATTTTAATTTTAAAATTCCATTAAAATTTCTAAAATAAAATTTTTAAATTGGTTCAGAATTTGCTGGTTGTTACATTCGAAGTATGTGTTTGGATTGATGATGTGATCTAGGATCCTTAGCCTGAGCAATGGCCCCATTATTTCCACAATAAAGATCTATTGGATCAACAATTGATGGAACAACAGAAAATTCAGTGATGAACTTCTTAATGCAAACAGCCTCATTTGCAGCTTCAGAAGCTGCAATCTATTCTGCCTCCATAGTCAAATTAGCGACTGTTTCTTGCTTTGAACTTTTCCAGCTTATAGTAGCACCATTCGGGAAATACACATAATTGGACCGTGACTTGTAGTCATCTCTATCAGTCTAGAAACTAGCATCTGCGTAACCTTTTACCATTAATTCCTCTTTACCTCCATATATCAAGATTGAGTCTTTAGTCCTTTTCAGGTACTTAAGGATGTTCTTTAGTGATGTCCAGTGACTTTCACCTGGATCAGATTGGAATCTAATTGACATACTTAAAGCGTACGAGACATCTGGATGAGTACGCATTATTGCATACTTGATTGATCCAATTGTCGAAGCATAAGGGACCGTCCTCATGTGTTCCTTATCATCTTGTGACTTAGGACATTGAGTTTTGGAGAGTGTTACACCATGTGATATGGGTATGAATCCTCTCTTTGCCTCTTGCATGCCAAACGATTTTAGCATTTTATCAATGTATGTACTCTGACTTAGGTTGATCAACTTTCTTGATCTATCTCTATAGATCTTAATACCTAAGATATCGGTTGCATGGCCTAAGTCTTTCATGGAGAAACTTTCCCCAACCATGTCTTTACCGTATGTAATTAACTAACATCAATCCCAATAAGTAATATGTCATCTACATATAATACTAGCAATATAACGTTACTCCCACTAATTTTATTGTTTACACAAGGTTTATTTTCGTTCTTAATGAAGCCAAACTCCTTGACTATTTCATCAGAGCGAAGATTCCAACTCTGAGATGCTTGTTTAAATCCATAAATGGATCGTTGCAGCTGACATACTTTTCTAGCATCCTTTGGATTGATAAAACCTTTAGTTTGTGTCAGGCACACGTCCTCGATAAGGTTCTTGTTAAGGAAAGCAACTTTGACATTCATTTGCCAAATTTCGTAATCGTAAAAGGTTACATTTGCAAGCATAATCCTAATGGACTTAACCATTGCCACTGGGGAGAAGGTTTCATCATTGTCAACTCCTTGAACTTGTTTGAAATCTTTTGCCAACAATCGACCTTTATAGGTTTGTACTCTACCATCCATATCAGTTTTCTTCTTGAAACCCCACTTATACCCGATTAGTTTTACCCCATAGGTGTATTAACCAAAGTCCACACTTGGTTGGTGTACATGCAATCCATTTCAGATTTCATGCTTCAAGCCATTTCTCGTATTCTGGTCCATTCATAGCCTCTTGGTAAGAAGTGGTCTCATCTTGATTGATGAGAATTATGTCACTAGTTTGAGTCATAAGAAATTTAAAATATCTATAAGGCTCACAACATATTCTACCAGATCTATGAATATCTTATGTAATTTGATCAGGCTTAGTTTTCGCAACATCTTGTGGTTCTTGTCCAATTTCGAATTAGGTTCAATGATATCTTGTAGTTCCCGAATTTCTTCGAGTTCTTCTTTATTCTCATTGGTACTTTTAGAGATTAGTTTTCCTTCTAGAAAAATACCAGTTCCAGAAATAAACACTTTGTAACAACCTAAAATTTTGGGTAGTAAATATTTAAATATTGAGGCTATTTAAATATTTAAATCTTGGATTTAATGGTTTCATAACCTTGAATAAATCAGGAGAAAACATGTTGTTGAGTTTTTTTACAAAGATAAGTAGTTCGAAGAAAAATCGATAATGTGACCGAAAACAGTTTTGTCGATAAACAAGGTTTTTCTTGTTAAAAGTTGTTAGAATATCATGTGCATGTAGTAACAATAAATAAACACATATATGTATGAACATAGCATATAAATCAAAATACAAATGGTATATGTGTACATGTTCTAGAATATGAAAAATGGCTTAAAATGATAGGGACACGTGTCATCAAGAGAATGGTACACATGTCTTATAAGTAAATAAGATAAAGACACATAAAAATATTAGGTGTCCATGTGTAGAAACATCTAAAGACACCTTAGTAGACATGTGTCTTCATCCTAAAGCTTTCATGAAGATAAGGAGGACAAGTGTCCAAAACTAAATTACCAAACTAGCCTTGAAAACTACTATATAAAGGGTGGAAAAGTTCATCCTTTTTCATGCATTCACAAATGAAAAACAAAATTAAGATAAAGAGTTGAAGTTTTGGAGAACCCAGAGAATAAATACAAGGTCAAGGCATAAGCACAAGGTGAGAAAAATTATTTAAGTTCATGTATTCATTTCATATTTTAAAGAAAAGTTGAGAAATTGATGAACGAATGATTGGACTTGAAACCCTGAAAATGACGTTCGGTATTTTGGGAGTAACAATTGCAACTCTTAATGAAATTTTAACTTATCTCAATCAAGAAAGCTAATTAAAAGGGCTACAACTTTATCTTTGGCCATTTTTTAATTCAGTTGTTTGTGTACCTGAAAACTGAATGCAAAGTCAGGTAAAAATCAACCGGAAATAGACATGTTAAAAATGCCTCATGATGTTTTATTTTAAATTGATAAATGATTTTGAGGGTTTCTTTTGATGATAATTTAGTAGACTAAGAGAGCCTCCTACAGTAGAAAATTTGGAGTCAAAATCTATTTTTATCATAAAGAAACAATGTCAAACATTTTTCCCAAAAACAGCCCGAAAATCTAAGTTTTGGAACTTTCTATAGCATTCCGAAGCGCAATCATTTCTCTGAATTAGTTATAAAGCTTAATAAGCTACTCAGAACTTTTCATAGCGTCGCAGAAATGCTGTAGTAAGATATTTTTAGTCTAAAATCATTATAAACCACCCAGAACTTGTCATAGCACTTCTGGAAGTGCTTCTTTTCTCTGAATTGACTATGAGGTGTTTTTACACGAACTGAACTTTTCATATCATGTCGGAAATGCTGTTATAGATGGTTTGAGTATAAAATCATGGTAAACTACTCCAAATCCTCTCAAATTTGGACTTGAGCTTTTTTATAGTATCGTAAACACACTGACAAAAACGACGACGTAAATCAAAGTAAAAGAGAGCCAAAACGTGTCAAAATTGAGAACAAGGAAGGTTGACGAATTTTGATGATTCGAGGAAAATAACCGATTACTTGGGCATGATGATAAGTACTATATGATGTTCTACGAGACTTTTTCATGAAGATAGCAAGGAGTACTGTGAGTATACTTATCATCTAGTCCATTATTATTGCATAAACTTGTGTTTTAATTTAAAGATGCCTATGACTTCAACATACTATATTGACTACAATCTTTGACTTCGGTAAGTAAAGAACATATTCAACTGGCATAACTGGCATAAGGTCTTGAAAATAAGAACATAAGGATTAGTAGGGGACTGGGACAAACATAGACTACCTATGGTTTGGTAGCCATAATTGCATTATCGAAATGCATTCCTTTGTCTTATGTGATTATTATTTTCAAGAATTCCTTTTTCGATGATTAGTTTGAAGTTATAATCTATTTTATCACAAGGGAGTTTTTGGTATTTAAAAGAGAAGATCTTATGAAAGGAAGTTTTACAAGAAATATTTAGATACTTTTCAAAACGAGTATAAATAGAGTGTTTCTACTTGGTATAAAAAGTATTATTGGAAGTAAATATTGATTTTAAATGTTTTGTAAAGAAGAACTACGTTGGCTTGATCCTGTATCTGATTGCTTACCCAATTAGACAAAGTTATTTAGGCAATCACAAAGGGTAGTGATACAGTTGCTTTATTAACAAAAATATTTTCTTTTTATTATTTGTTATTTCATCTTGTAATAGTGCATCTTTTATTTAAGCTATGCTAACCTGTTTATCAAGTGTGCAGGAATGAATATCGATGTCCATCTCATTAGAGTTTCACAATGGTAGATTTATGGTTGTTATGTTTTATTCATATTTAAGCACAATCAATTAATTAGATAAGTGGTATTTATTAAAATTATATCTAGAGCAATTAGTGATGTTGTATATTTATCAAATAAAATGGTAGCTTTCATTGTTTATTTTAGACGGAAGGATTTTCGTCAATTTTGACTAATCCGAAATTCCGAGGCATTACAAGTGGTATCAGGGCTTAGGTTAGGTGCCTAAATAAAATTTCACATAAGATTAGAAAACCATCCTAAAATTTCTGAAATGAAGTTACCTTAATTTGATAAACATAACTAGATAGGGTAAGGCACCATTTCTCTGACCAGGGTTATGAGTAATATTTATTTTGTGCGTTTAACTTTTGTTTAGTGTTTATACTAATAATAATGTGTTGATTCATTATCATGCACCACATAGAGAAGTTTAATGAAGTTGTAAGTGCATATATTATTAGTTATAAAGTAGCAAAGGAATGGATTGGCTTCGAATGAATGTGGAATAACAACTTATCGAGGAAAGAATTTAATGAGCTTGAGAAAATAAACTTGATGGAGATTAAGATAAGAAAATTGGACCTTACATTCATGCAAAACAAGGTGAGAAAATCTCTTTAAATATTTATATTATTATATAATGTGACATTGGAATTATTTAGCATTGATGATGTTAGCTTAAAGCTGCTAAAATATCTCTTAGCAATTCGGTCATTACTTTTGATTCCTTGATTGGGTTTGGTCGAAACATATCTTATTGGGAAAGTATATTAATTATCTAAAATACTTAAATCATACGCATTTTAAAGTTTGAAAGTTTTCTATCTCATAACATTATTATAAACTGACTATGTGTTTGACCAAAAAAACAGTTTGACATCATTCAATGCGAATGTCATAACCAATGTCCTATATAATATTTTGAGATACATCGAGTAACATGAAAAGATTGATGTGGAAAAAAAGGGTTTATACTTGAGATGATTTTCGAGGTTGAGAGCATGGGTTTTCCAAAAGAAAATGGTTATCCATGTGGGAGTAATGATTACAAAGTATAGTAGTGTTTCGAGAGAATACTTTGTTCAAACTTATGAAAGATTTTTTATTGATTATTTCATTAATGATGGATACCTTCGATGTGCGGGTATAAGACAATGGATCTTGGGTAGTGCACTATTACTCTATGTGTTATCGAGCCAGTAGAGTACATCCTGACTTAGTGAAGGGATGTTGGCTGCAATATGATGGTTACCTCAGATAGTGATGATGCTGTGCAGTATAAGACAATAGATCTTGGGTAGTGCAACTATTACTCTTTGTTGGTATGGAGCCGAGTAGAGTACGTCCTTACTTAGTGAGGGGGTGCCGACTGCACTAGAATAGCCTAAATTGAGGGGGTGACATGGATCAACTTTGATGAATATAATCATATTACAAAAAAATATTGATTAGAGTTTATTTTGAAAATATTACTCTTGATGGGTACTACAACAAGGAGAGTACAATATAATTGATGAGTTGACTTTGATGAATATAATCATATTATTAAAAAAATTGATTAGAGTCTATTTTGAAAATATTACTCTCGATGGGTATAATATAATTGATGAGTTGACTTTGATGAATATAATCATTGAATATATTATTTGAGAAGTCTATTTTGAAAATATTACTCTCTGGTGCATTTCAATGGGTACCACAACAAGAATAATACATCCTAACTAGATAATGATGAGTCAGATGAGCCAAAGTACGATGAATCTTGGTACATTTCGATGGGTACCACAAAAGAAGAGAAGGCGACCGGGTATCGATGTGGATTGCAAAGAACATGATCCTAAATTTGGGCATATAAAGAAGCTATGGCGTGCCTGATCCAGTAACAGCTTCCAGGAGTGACAGAGTGTCAAAAAGGTTCGAATCATATAATGTCCAGGTATGATTTCAATTTATGAAACTATTTTGAAAGTATACTTTCAAGAAAATTTCCTGGATACATAGAGTTTCTTTCGTGGAATAATTGGTTTTCTTTTGATTAAGTATTGCATAGAATTCCAGGAAAGAAATTCCTTTAAAGGGGAGTAGAATGTAACAACCTGAAATTTCGGACAATAAATATTTAAATATTGAGACTATTTAAATATTTAAATCTTGGATTTAATGGTTTCATAACCTTGATTAAATCCCTTTATAAATAATAATTAATGAGGAGAAAACATGTTGTTGAGTTTTTGTTTACAAAGATAAGTAATTCGAAGAAAAATCGATAATGTGACCTAAAACAGTTTTGTCGATAAATGAGGTTTTGCTTGTTAAAAGTTGTTAGAATATCATGTTCATGTAGTAATAATAGATGAGCACATATATGTATGAACATAGCATATAAATCAAAATACAAATGGTATATGTGTACATGTTCTAGAACATGAAAAATGGCTTAAAATGATAGGTACACGTGTCATCAAAAGATTGGTACACATGTCTTACAAGTAAATAAGATAAAGACACATAGGCATATTAGGTTTCCATGTGTAGAAACATCTAAAGACACCTAAGTAGACATATGTCTTTATCCTAAAGCTTGCATGAAGATAAGGAGGACAAGTGTCCAAAACTAAATTACCAAACTAGCCTTGAAAACTACTATATAAAGGGTGGAAAGGTTCATCCTTTTTCATGCATTCACAAATGAAAAACAAAATTAAGATAAAGTGTAGAAGTTTGGGAGACACCTAGAGAATAAATACAATATCAAGGCACAAGTACAAGGTGAGAAAAATTATTTAAGTTCATGTATTCATTTCATATTTTGAAGAAAAGTTGAGAAATTTATTAATGAATGATTAGACTTGAAACCTTGGAAATGACGTTCGGTATTTTGGGCATAACTTTTGCAATTCTTAATAAAATTTCGACTTCTCTATCAATTTGGAAAGCTAATTCAAAGGGCTACAATTTTATATATGGCCATATTTTTAATTCAGTCATTTGTGTACCTGAAAACTAAATGCAAAGTCAGGTAAAAATCAACCCGAAATGGACATGTTAATAATGCCTCATGATGTTTGATTTTGAATTGATAAATAATTTTGAGGGTTTCTTTTGATGGTAATTTTGTAGACTAAGAGAGCTTCTTACTGTAGAAAATTTGGAGTCAAAAGCTATTTTTATCATAAAGAAACAATGTCAAACATTTTGCCCAAAACAGGCCAATAATCTGAGTTTTGGAACTTCCTATAGCATTTCGAAACACTATTGTTTCTCTAAATTAGTTCTGATTCTTAATAAGCCACCCAGAACTTTTCATAGCGTCCCAGAAACGTTGTAGTAAGATGTTTTTAGTCTAAAATTATTATAAACCGCACAGAACTTGCCATAGCACTTCTGGAAGCATTGTCATTTCTCTGAGTTAACTATGAAGTGTTTTTAAACTAACAGAACTTTTCATAGCATGTCAGAAACCCTGTTATAGACGGTTTGTTTATAAAATCATGGTAAACTATTCAAAATCCTCTCAAATTTGGACTTGAGCTTTTTTATAGTATCATAAACAAACTGACAAACGAGGATGTAAATCAAAGTAAAAGAGAGCCAAAACATGTCAAAATTGAGAACAAGGAAGGTTGACGAATTTCGATGATTCGAGGAAAATAATCGATTACTTGGGAAGGATGGTAAGTACTATATGATGTTCTACGAGACTTTTGCATGAAGATAGCAAAGATTGAGTATACTTATCATCTAGTCCATTATTATTACATAAGCTTGTGTTTTAATTTATAGATGCCTATGACTTCAACATACTATATTGACTGCAATCTTTGACTTTGGTAAGTAAAGAACATATACGACAGATAACTGAGGACATTGATGACTTAGCATAATTGGAATAAGGCCTTGAAAATAAGAACATAAGGATTAGTACAGGACTGGGATAGACATATACTACCTATGGTTTGATAGCCATAATTGCATTATCGAAATGCATTCCTTTGTCTTATGTGAATATTACTTTCAAGAATTCCTTTTTCGATGATTAGTTTGTAGTTATAATCTGTTTTATCGCAAGTGAGTTTTTGGTATTTAGAAGAGAAGATCTTCTAAAAGGAAGTTTTACAAGAAATATTTAGATACTTTTCAAAACGAGTAAATAAATAGAGTGTTTCTACTTGGTATAAAAAGTATTATTGGAAGTAAATATTGAATCTAAATGTTTTGTAAAGAAGAACTATGTTGGCCTGAACCTGTATCTGATTGCTTACCCTATTAGATAAAGGTACGTAGGAAGTCATAGGAGTAGTGATGCAGTTGCTTTATTAATAAAAATATTTTTTGTTTATTATTTGCTATTTCACCTTGTAATAGTGCTCCTTTCATTTAAGCTATGCTAACGTGTTTATCAAGTGTGCAGGAATGAATATCGGTGTCCATCTCATTATAGGTGCACAATGGCAGATTTACGGTAGTCGTGTTTAATTCATATTTAAGCACAAGCAGTTAATTACATAAGTGGTATTTATTAAAATTTTATCTAGAGCAATTAATGATGTTGTATATTTATCAAATAAAATGGTAGCTTTCATTGTTTGTTTTGGATGGAAGGATTTTCAGATATTTTGACTGGCCCGAAATTCCGGCGCGTTACACACTTTATTCTCAGAAGGTTTGTAGAAAGAATGTCCTTTTGTTTCCTTTGGATATCCCATAAATTAACACTTAACTGATTTGAGTCCAAGCTTATCTGAAACAAGATGTCTTACAAATGCCTCACATCCCCAAATCTTCATAAAAGACTCACTATAACATCTCCTAGTCCATATCTGATATGACATCTTTAGAACCGTTTTAGTGGGAACACGATTAAGTATAAATGCGGTTGTTTCAAGGGAATAACCCCAAAAACTTATCGGAAGATCCATATGACTCATCATTAATCGTACATATCTAATAAGGTACGATTTCTCCTTTCGGACACGCCATTCCATTGTGGTGTTCCCGGTAGAGTGAGTTATGATACAATTCCACACTCTTTTAGATAGTCATTAAACTCTAATCTGAAATATTCTCCTCCTCGGTCTACTCTAAGAGTTTTTATATTCTTACCAAGTGGGTTTTGAACTTCATTCTTGAATTCTTTGAGCTTTTCGAAGGATTCTGAATTGTGTTTCATAAGATACACGTAACCATATCTACTGAAATCATCAATAAATGTAATGAAGTAATAAAACCTATCTCTTGTTGATGTACTCATTGGTCCACATACATCACTATGTATAAGGGACAATACATCACTAGCCCGTTCACTGTGTCCAGTGAAAGGATCTTTGGTCATCTTGCCTAATAAACAAGATTTGCATTCTTCATATGATTCAAAATCAAATGAATTCAAAATTCCATCTTTATGGAGTTTTGATATGTGTTCTCATTTATATGGCACAAATGACAATGCCAAAGGTATGTTGGATTTAAATCATTAGATTTAATCCGCTTAGTATTAATGTTACAAACATGCACATCAAAGTTAAGAATATAAAGACCATTAACTAATTTTGCATTTCCATAAAATATCTCATTTAAATAAAATGAACAACAACTATTTTTTTTATTATAAATGAAAATCCAAGCTTGTTCAAAAAATATACAGAAATAATATTTATTCTAACGGAAGGCACATAATAACAGTCTTTTAATTCTAAAACTAAGCCAGTAGGTAAGGACAAGTGACAACTTCCTATGGCTAATGCAGCGACATTTGCTTTATTTCCAACTCGTAAGTCCACTTCTCCTTTTGCCAAATTTCTACTCTTTTGCATTTCCTGCAAATCGACACAAATATGTGATCCACATCCAGTGTCTAATACCAAAGAGTAGAAGTAGATAAATTGACATTTACAACATTTATACCTGAATCGGGTAAAGTCAAACTTCCCTTCTTCTACTTTAAATATTCAAAATAAGCATAGCAATTGTGTTTCCAATGACCTAAATTTCCATTAGTAGTGACATTCACCCTCTTTAGAAATCCATCCTCTAAGCTTCAGTGCCTTTCTGAAATTGGTCTTGGCAGCAGCTTTCTTAAGCTGCTTTTTTTTCCTTTACCCTTGTTTTTAGCAGCCCCCTTTTGTACCATCATCATGGCAGCAGGTTCTTCTTTCATCATATTGTTTTCAACAGTTTTAGACATGCTTAATAACTAAGTCAAGGGTTTCTCTATTCCATTCAATAGATAATTCATAATGAATTGAGAGTAATGATTGTTCAATGATTGTAAAACAAGATCGGTTTGAGTTTTAAATGTCAACGGAAACCATAATCTTTCAAGATATTCGATGTATCCAATCATTTTTAGCACATATGAACCAACGGATTCCTTTTCTTCCTTTTTGCAGTGATACAGTGCCTTGATTGTGTCATACCTTTCTTATTGATCATGCCCTTTGAACAATTTCTTAATGTGCTCGATCATCTCGTAAGAATCCATTAACCGTGTTGCGTTTGAAGCCCCGGAGTCATGGTTGCAAGCACGAGACAATTAACATCAAGAGCATCATCTTGGTGCTTCTAGTGGGCATTAATCTCTGCATGAGCTGCTATACTTGGTGGTGCCTCTAGAACAGGCCCATCAAGTACATAAAACTTCCTTTCTTGTTTGAGGACAATCCTCAAATTTCGATGCTAGTCTAGGAAATTAATTCCATTCAGTTTTTCTTTTTCAAGGACAGACCTTAGTGACAAATTGTTGGTGTTGCTTGCCATTTAATATCTACAGGAGATAATAAAAAATAAAATAATGATAAATAGTTTTGCAATATATATATATATATATATATATATTTACAATCAATATTATACAACACTTTGCATATTTAAATTGAATGAGATATGCTCTCGCTCAAATCAACATCCTTTTATTTTAATATATATCAGTGTGTGTGTATATATATATATATATATATATATATATATATAAGTGATCCAAAATGCATATCTAATCATGCCTTGAGTTAGCTTTGGCTAATCCCCCCAAAACAATCTTTTATGTAGACATCTTATGTCAACTATATCGTATATAATTCTTGGATAGCATGATGAGAAAATCTTGTTCATTTAAATGTAGAATATTTCATGCTCTTTGTCTCTAAGCCTATAATTTTATTATGGTAGCCTAGTCAAGTCAGACCCAAATATGCAGCTTGAGTATCACTTTTACTCTATCGCATATAACCAAAATAAACAGCGTACTAATGCTTTGGCATTGCCCGGATCTATTGATTCTGGCATTGATGAGTGTATTTATTAGAAGACGTCGCCATGACTTAATGATAATAAAAAAATAGTTTGAAGGAATATTTAAAACTCGAGATGGCAAGTCATTTTATTGATATTTATACATTTCAAAATACATGTATGTTATATTGGTAAAATTAATTGCATAAAAATGCAATAATAAAATTAATAAATATGTATTATCACATTCAAAAAGGAAACCAATATAGTTTGTTTTTTAACTCAGGTCAATAAACATATACATATTTTTGTAAAAATTTCAAACTGGCCACGTTTTAGTACAAACTTTTACAAACTCTTACAGGCCAACTGGAAAATTACAGTAACCATACATTTGCCAAAATAAAATAAAATTAAGCAAAAGAGAATGCAAATAAGTTATACAGTAATCTAAATATATTTAATCAAGGCCGATGTAAAAGAAATTTCGAGGCCCATTTAAAATCAAATCAAACATATTGATAAATACAAGCTTCTGGGATTCATATCCATAACAACATATATGTACAAGGATCACATATCATATATTCAGGCCGAGTCTTATATATATTCATGCATCAGAACTCCTTTTAAATATATTAGCCATTTTGCACATAAATTTTAACAATATAAATTTTTGCTCATATATTCAATCATCAACACAAACTTGTAAACTGCATATTCCAGGAATGATATACATGCATATATACAAATATTTTATATGTAATAATTTGATATGTGTAAATCATTGAACAATATTAAACACATCTACACATTATAAAGCCTCAAAATCCAACAACAACACAAACTGCTCACATATATTTTGTGACGCCCCCCCGCACCAGCCGACATTTCCAATGAAAGTGTGTTGTGCCAATGTCCAACCAGCACGGGACGGTCGCCAAAGAAAGGAAAAGAATGGAATTTGAAGCTAGAACTACCAAAGGAACCTGTAGAATGTCTCACAGCGCATGGAATAAAATATAATAATAACATACTTGACATAAAACAGGTGAGACAGTGCATAAGCTGAAAAATAAACATCGTAGCAGCAGAAAATCCAAATACAGCTTATGTTCCACTTCATCATTATTACAACTTTAAAACTGTCTCTAAAGCAAAAGAAAGGAAAGGTACACTATTAATGCCCAAAGTAGTGACCAGCAGCGACACAGGGAGAATATATGTGTATATATATATATATATCAAACGTGGAAGCCTCCTGCTCGTCTCTGGTACAGCTACTCGTGCATACCACCTAACTTGTCTCTTGTCTACCCATTTAAGAGCACCCAGAGTAATAAGAAGAGACATAAAACTCTGGGTCAGACAAAACTCTGGTATGAGCGATAAGCAGCAAAACAGAACAATAACAGGTATACTAAAGCATACCTGAACCAGGACCTACAACGAAAGAGTTAGCACAACAAGATGTACAATATTCTAAGGTGATGCTAACATATAGTGTAAAGATACAGGGGTGGGGGTGTGCATGTCATAATGATGGCAAACAATCGAGCATAGCAACCATCCTCACATCTCTCACTCAGTGCGTAAAGCATACAATATCCACTACTTTGACCACCCAAATCCTTGTTATGATCACTCTGCCCCATGGAGTCATGACGACTCCACTACACTAATCCATAGCCACTAATCCTTGCTATGTCCACTCTGCCCCATGAAGTCATGACGACTCAACTGCACTGGCTCATAGCCATGCTACGATCACTCCGCCCCATGGAGCAATAACTACCTCACTACACTGATACATAGCCTAACATCCGTCTCGGTGGTGAATCAAATCTATAGATGTCGATAACCCCTTTGCACACGTCCCGCAGCAAAGTCCAATCATGAAGTCAACTTGTTGATCCTACTTGGATCCTGAGTAATAACCTCATATATGGACTTCCTCTGCATCTCGGGTTTTGGTCAAATTGGAGTTGGTCTTCAGAATAGTCATCGCGTAGAAGTAGTGGCATACATCCGGTTCGGTTTGGTGGCTTTCCCTTGGTTCAGTTCGACATGCTTCAGCTCATGGTCATCCATTCGGTTCGGTTCGTTCAACACCCCCAGGTCGGTTCAGTTGTGGCACTCCATCCGGGTCGGTTTGGTCAACACCCTCCAGGTCGGTTCTGTTGTGGCACTCCATCCGGGTCGGTTTGGTCATCCCCATCCGTTGCTCCAATTCCTCTCCTCCGATCCGATCCCATGCTCAGCTCCGATCTGATCCCCAACCCAACTCCAACTCTTTGCAAGTGGCTTTCCTTCTTGCTAAGGCTCCGCTAGTGCCAAGTTCTGATCCGGTTCATATTCCCCTTACCCGGTCCACTGATTCGATCCGAAACCTATAATCCGATCTGAAACCCTGCACATTTCCTGCAACTTTTCCAGCGACTATTTTATGCCATACGACGGCGTTTTCGACCATTCTAACCTTTCTAATCAATCTCAAAGCATACCATACAGTTATAGCAACATAGAGAATCAACCATAAATACCAAAACATCAATTTGATATGCCAAAACGGATCATACAAACCCAAAAACCTATGTTTTCCCCTTAATCCCCATTAATCATGTTTAAGCATACAATTAGCAAAACTTATCCAAATTAATCCAAATTTCTATCAGATCCCTAAAATAATATTTTAGAATTTTACAAATTTTTCCAGATTTTTCTGAGCTATAATTTCGCTAATTATCGCTAATCACCTCTAATTAGCCGTAATTAGTGAAAACAATGCAAATCACTCACCTTAGCCACAAATAAAGCTTAGATCTGAAAATATATCTGATTTGGGTTGAATCTCTATGCAACACAACAACTCTATTCCCAATTTGATGCTAATTTGCCTTGATTTGATGTAGATTAGGCTAAAACTTGATTAGAATGCAATTTGGTATGAAATTAGATGGTAGAGGCCATGGCTAGGGTTAGAGAAATGTTTTAGGCGGCTGAAAAATGAAATTAAATTCGTTTTCCTACTATTCTCAGCCTCCCCATAACCTAGTCCCGAAATGGGTTATGGGCCCTCTTGCTAATCACCCTTAGGCCCGGTTAAGCTGTTTTTCACCTTCTAAACCTTGTTTCAGCCATATCTCCCAAACGGTGAGTCCGTTTGGCTATTGTGACCACTCTACGGAAAGGTAAACCATCATTTGGATCTAATGAGAGTGGTTTTACGTCAAAACTCCTTACCAATAAAAAGTTATGGACGAAAAAAGATCAGCTAAGGGCAAAACGGTCATTTAGAAATGGGCAAAAATCATGAACATGGGAAATTACCCCAATAGTCGTCTCCAAAAGTTACATAGCTATACGACTTCATATGAGAAAGAAATAAATATTCGATGATCCTTCGATGCGTAGAATGCCGGTCGTTACATTCTCCCCCCTTAAGAATTTTCGGCTCTGAAATTCCCTAACTAAGAAACAAGTAAAGGATCCCGCATGCCTACCAACCATTCACAACAATCAAACATACAAAACAACAAACAAGTCTATCCTAGCATGCGGAAAACTAAGTCGTAATTAAAATCTTACCAGGCAAAGATTTCTGTATACGTCTTCCTAATGCTCTCCTCTGTCTCCCAAGTACAGTCATTCTCATTCTCGCCCCACCGAACTTTGACTAGATCCGCCGCTTTTCTTCGAAGTTGCTTTGTATCATGCTCGACAATACGAATCGGCTTGCAATTCCCAACCGCCTCGGGTTCTACTTCTATATTATCCAACTGATCAGGTGAAATAGACATATCGGGGTCGTGCACAAATTTCCTTAACTGGGAAACATGAAATACGTTATGAACTCCTACCATCTTCTCTGATAATTCAATTTTATATGCCAAATTCACAACTTGCTCGAGGATTGGGAATGAACCAACAAATCTTGGTGTTAACTTGCCTCTCCTACCAAATCGTACAACACTCTTTAATGGAGAAATCTTGACAAACACTAAGTCACCAATCGAGAATTTTAAATCTCTTCTCCTTTTATCAGCATAACTCTTCTGCCTATCTTGGGTAGCCTTCATTCGCTGTTGAATGATCTTAATCTTGTTTGAAGTTTCTCCTATCACATTTGGTCCAAGCACAAACTTCTCACCAGTTTCTAACCAACATGATGGTGAGTTGCACGGTCTTCCATACAAAGCTTCGAATGGAGCCATACCAGTACTAGACTGATAACTATTATTATATGCAAACTCTACTAGATGCAAATGGCCATCCCATGATCCACCAAAATCCAATGCAAGCTCTCAAGAGATCCTCTGATACTCGATTCACCCCCTCTGTCTGACCTTCGGTTTAAGGATGGTACGCGGTACTGAGATAAAATTCTAACCCTAGAGCCTCTTGTAAGATCTTCCAAAACCCACTAGTAAACAACGGGTCTCGGTCACTCACAATGCTTTTTGGTACCCCATGAAATATCACTACCCACTTCATATACAGTTCTGCTAACTTAGCTGCTGTTATATTCGACTTGACGGGTATAAACCTTGCACTCTTAGTAAATCAGTCCACAATCATCCAAATGCTTTCATGGCCCGATCTAGTCCTTGGTAACCCATTAATGAAATCCATTGAGACTTGTTCCCATTTCCATTCTTGAATTTCTAATGGTTGCAATGAACCACTAGGCTTCTTTTTCTCGGCTTTAACTAGCTGGCAATTCATGCATTTGGATATAAACTTCCTAACGTCTCTTTTCATCCCTTCCTAGTAGTAGGTCTGCTTCATGTCTCGATACATTTTGTTACCACCGGGGTGTATAGTCAGTTTAGAGTGATGACATTCTCTAAGCACTTCATCTCTCAATCCATCGACATTGGGCACAACTAGTCTTCCATTCTTCCTAAGCCATCCATCTCGATCAAGCCCATGCTTGTCCATCTCCCTATCAATACCCATCTCTAGCTTGGAGATGATTTCTAATAAGTTAGGATCGCCCTCTGACTGGAACCAATCCGCTCAATCAAAGTGGGTTTGATCGTCAAACTTGCTAATACTTCTGGATCCAATTTACACTTTGGTCTGAAATTATAGCCCCTAAACTGGCATGTCTTCTACTCAATGCATCAGCTACTGCATTGCCCTTTCCTGGTGTATATGCGATATTAAAATCGTAGGAAGCCAAGAATTCTAACCATCTTTGCTGTTGGATATTTAGATCCTTCTAAGAGAAAAGATACTTTAATGATTTATGACCAGTAAACAACTTGAATTTTTCTCCTAAGAGATAATGTCTCCACATCTTCAATGCGAACACGATCGCTGTCAGTTCCAAATCATGGGTAGGATATCTTTTCTCATGCGGTTTTAGTTGCTGACTAGCATAAGCTACAACCCTACCTCCTTGCATCAATACAGCACCTAGTCTGGTACCACATGCATCTGTGTATACTGTCATCTCTTCATTCGCCATAGGAATGACTAACACTGGTGCACATGTCAACTTTTCCTTTAGGCTCTTAAATGCATTCTCGCACTTTTCGTCCTAGATGAGAGATTGATTTTTTCTTGGTCAACTGAGTCAACGGTGCCGCTATCTTGGAGAAGTCTTGGATAAACTTATGATAATATCCAGCCAACCCCAAGAAACTTCTTACATCTGTTGCATTCTTGGGCGTAGACCAATCTTGTACTATAGCCACCTTTTTAGGGTCCACGACAATACCATTCCCTGAAACAACAAGGCCCAAGAATCTCACTTCCCTCCTCCAGAAGTGACACTTAGAGAACTTTGCTTTCAATTGGTGTTTTCTCAACACCTCCGTCACTATCCTAAAATGTTCCTTGTGTTCTTCCTCTATCCTCGAATAAACTAAGATATCTCCATGAACACAAGAACAAACTTATTCAATTGATCCCTGAATACCCTATTCATAAGATCCACAAAATATGCTGGTGCATTGGTCAACCCGAATGGCAAGACCAACAACTCATAGAATCCAGATGGCGTCCGAAAGGCCGTTTTAGCTATACTCTCAGCTTCCACCCTAAGCTGATGAAAACCTATCGCGAGATCCAACTGGAAGAACACTCTCGCGCCACTCAACTGATCAAACAAATCATCTATCCGCGGTAGAGGATACTTATTCTTCCTCGTCACCTTATTCAACTCGCGGTAGTCCACACACAAACGAAGGGAACCATCTGCCTTGGTAGCAAACACAACTGGTGCTCCCCACTCGGAAACACTTCTTCTAATAAATCCCTTCTTCAAAAGATTGCTCACTTGCACCCCGAGCTCTCGCTACTCCCTTGGTGCCATACAATGAAGTGGCATCAATATAGGTCTGGCTTCTTTCACTAAATCAATACGAAACTCAATCTCTCGGTGTGGTGGAAGTCCGGTCACTTCCTCGAAGACGTCCGGATACTGGCCAGCCACGGGCACATCTGACAACTCATCATGCGGGATGTCAAGGGAATTTTGAAAACTAGACATTACCCCATCACTAGGTAGACCACCAAACACTGCCCTCCGCCCATCATCCGCTCTAACTATCACCAAAAAGCCCTCACAGTCTACCACCACCCCGTACCTTTGGAGCCAATCGACTACCAAAATAATGCCAAACCCAGTAAAGCGCAAAACAAAGCAATCACAAGAAAACATACATCCATGACTCGATAAGACCACATTACGACAAATCATGCTAAGGCTAGTTGAACCACCAATTAGGTTCATCACCGCTAAAGGTCTATCGAATATCTCGGGTTCCAATCCCAAGCTATCTACCGGGTCACTAGATACGAAGGAACGGGAAGTTCCGGTATCAAACAATACTTGAACAGGAACATCATAAACAGAAAGCATACCTTGAATGACCACATTCTTTCCTTTCTCCGCCGCAGTTGGGGCATTCGACGAAGAAGGAACAGCATTGATAGCATATGCTTTCACAATCTGCTTTTCTTTAGAGGGTTGCGGACATTTATCCTTGTGACGTCCCACTTGGCCATAGTTGAAGCACTTCCTGTCCGCTGGCTTTGCACGACATTCTTTAGCATACTGGCCATCCTTGGTCTGATTCTTCTTTCTCTTATTCTGAGAACCATTCTTGCCTCCACCGCTTGCTTGCGGCTTTGGCTCTTATGCAGATGCAACCCCAGTCTTCGACTTAGGGTATAGACCCTCTGATCTAAAAGCTTTTCCCACAATCGATTCAAACGTTTCATCGATATGGTTTATAAGCCTTTCCCCCAAGTACTGATCTAAGCCTGTTATAAACTTCTCCTTCTTCTTCTCGGGAGTGTCAATAAGGGATAATCCATACTTCAATAAAGTATCGAACTTAGCAATATACTCCGAGACTCCCCTACCATTCTGTTTAAGCTCCAAGAACGTCCTAAACAATTCTGATTTCTGAGCAGCTGGGATAAACTTATCACTGAATCGGGCCTTGAATTGATCCCAATTAACTAGATCCTCTAGAGTAGCTTCCTTATTAGCATTCTACCAATTCATCGCCCATCTTTGCAGCTGACAGGATGCTAGCTTTCTCTTTGTCGAATCCTCGATACCCAAATTTTCGAAGATGCGCTCACAGCTATCAAGACAATCTTGAACTTCTGTAGCCAATTCCGTTCCATGGAACGGCTTCCCACTAAGACTAGTGTAGTCCTTGCAAAGCTTGGCAAAATCGGCTCTAGGCGCATGCACCACTGCACCACCACCATTTGCAGCATTGGGAACTGCTCCTTGCACATTTCTAAGCATCTCTCTCATGAAGTCAGTGAAAATCGTCCTCATATCAGGAGGATTCCCATTATTAGCTCCTCTACCAGTACCCTTAGTATATCGGCTCATCATTTAATCTGTAAGGAGAAAACGATTAACCATCTCTTCATTGGTGCCAGTGTAGTGCGACATCATCCTTAAATATACTAATAGTATATATATAGCTTTTGAAAACCAAAATATCACAAATATGCGCTCTCATATATGTACTATCTCTCTCTGGTGTCTTTCCTAGGTTAACTACGCAACCTAGAGCTCTGATACCAAATGTGACGGCTCGCCCCGCACCATTAGACAATTCCAATGAAAGTGCGTTGTGCCAATGTCCAACCAGCACGAGACGGTCGCCAAAGAAAGGAAAAGTATGGAATTTGAAGCTAGAACTACAGAAAGATCCTGTAGAATGGCTCACAATGCATGGAATAAAATATAATAATAACATACTTGACATAAAACAGGTGAGATAGTGCATAAGCTGAAAACTAAACATCGTAGCAGCGGAAAATCCAAATACTGCTTTTGTTCCACTTCATCATTATTACAACTTTAAAATTGTCTCTAAAGCAGAAGAAAGGAAAGGTACACTACTAATGCCCAAAGTAGTGACCAGCAGCGACACAAGGAGAATATCTATATGTATCATACATGGAAGCCTCCTGCTCGTCTCCAGTACAGCTACTCGTGCATACCACCTAACCTATCTCTAGTCTGCCCATTTAAGAGCACCCAGAGTAATAAGAAGAGACATAAAACACTGCGTCAGACTAAAGTCTGGTATGAGCGATAAGCAGCAAAATATAATAATAACAGGTATACTAAACCATACCTGAACCTGGACCTACAACCAAAGAGTTAGCATAACAAGATGTACAATACTCTAAGGTGACACTAACATACGGTGTAAAGATACGGGGGTGGGGGTGTGCATGTCATAATGATGGAAAACAATCGAGCATAGCAACCATCCTCACATCTCTCACTCAGTGCGTAAAGTATACGATATCCACTACTTTGACCACCTAAATCCTTGCTATGATCACTTTGCCCCATGGAGTCATAACGACTCCACTGCACTGATCCATAGACACTAATCCTTGCTATGTCCACTCTGCCTCATGAAGTCAGGACGACTCTACTGCACTGGCTCATAGCCAGGCTACGATCACTCTGCCCCATGGAGTAATAACTACCCTACTGCACTGATACGTAGCCTAACATCCGTCTCGGTGGTAAATCAAAGCTATAGACGTCGATAACCCCTTTGCACATGTCCCGCAACAAAGTCCAATCATGAAGTCAACTCGTTGATCCCATTTGGAACCTGAGTAATAACCTCCCATTTGGACTTCTTTTGCATCTCGGGTTTTGGTCGAATTGGAGTTGGTCTTCAGAAAAGTCATCGCGTAGAAGTAGTAGCATACATCCGGTTCGGTTTGGTGGCTTTCCCTTAGTTCGGTTCGACATGCTTTAGCTCCTGGTCATCCATTCGGTTCGGTTCGGTCAACACCCCCCAGGTCGGTTTGGTTGTGGCACTACATCCGGGTCGGTTTGGTCAACACCCTCCAGATCGGTTCGGTTGTGGCACTCCATCCGGGTCGGTTTGTTCATCTCCATCTGTTGCTCCAGTTCCTCTCCTCCGATCCGATCCACGCTCAGCTCCGATCTGATCCCCAACCCAACTCCATTTCATTGTAAGTAGCCTTCCTTCTTGCCAAGGCTCCGCTAGAGCCAAGTTCCGATCCGGTTTGTATTCCCCTTGCCCGGTCCACCGATTCGAACCTAACCCTATAATCCGATCCGATCCGAAACCCTGCACATTTCCTGCAACTTTTCCAGTTGCTGTTTTACGCCATACGACGGCGTTTTCGACCATTCTAACTTTTCTAATCAATCTAAAAGCATACCATACAGTCATAGCAACATAAAGAATCAACCATAAACACCAAAACAACAATTTGATATGTCAAAACGGATCAAACAAACCCAAAAATCTATGTTTTCCCCTTAATCCCCCTTAATTATGTTTAAGCATACAATTAGCAAAACTTATCCAAATTAACCCAAATTTCTATCAGAGCCCTAAAATAATATTTTAGAATTTTACAAATTTTTCAAGATTTTCTAAGTTATAATTTCGCTAATTATAACTAATCACCTTTAATTAGCCGTAATGAGTGAAAACAATGCAAATCACTCACCTTAGCCACAAATAAAGCTTAGATGTGAAAATATCTCTGATTTGGGTTGAAACAGTATGCAATACAGCAGCTCTATTCCCAATTTGATGCTAATTTGCCTTGATTTGATGTAGATTAGGCTAAAACTTGATTAGAGAGCGATTTGGGATGAAATTAAAAGGTGGAGGCTATGGCTAGGGTTAGAGAAATGTTTTAGGCAGTTGAAAAATAAAATAAAATTCGTTTTCCTACTGTTCTCAGCCTCCCCATAACCCTAATCCCAAAATGGATTATGGGCCCTATTGCTAATCACCCTAATTAGGCCCTGTTAAGCTGTTTTTCACCTTCTAAACCTTGTTTTAGCCATATGACCACTCTACGAAAAGATAAACCATTATCCGGATCTAGTGGAAGTGGTTTTAGATCAAAAATCCTTACCAATCAAAAGTTAAGGCCGAAACAAGATCAGTTAAGGGCAAAATAGTCATTTAAAAATGGGCAAAAATCATAAACATGGGAAATGACCCCAATAGTCGTCTCCCAAAGTTACATGGCTATACGACTTCATATGAGAAAGAAATAAATATTATACGATCCTTCGATGCGTAGAATGCGGGTCGTTACATATTTGTACAATATATATTCTACAACACTACATTGTTATACCAGGTATTCCATAATGCAGTTCATATAGTTGACATATATATATATTTATATATATATGTTCTCAAATTCCATCATCATTTCATATGGAAATACGAATAAATAAATGACCATTAACAGTTTATTAATCCACGTGAATAGATATATGTTTGGACTATCTATTAGGCATAACCGTACAACATTCAACTTTGCTTGGCATACTGGACTACTGTGAGGTTAATCACTCTTATATGAAGTGAATATGCACATAATATGTAACTATGCATACATATCCAAAATGGTTGGAAACAAGTTTGAATATCATGTATATGTGTGCATGTATGTCTCAGTTTAGATAGCAATATAGTAACCCAAGTTTAAGGACTGAATCATACTCCATTTTTTTTTAATGAAACAAGATTATATAATAATTTTTTCCATCATCTGTGATTTAAAACACCTAGATCCATAATTAACTATTTTCAGGAAAATGCATCTTATTTGGATTATACATTCGATCATAAAAAAATGTTATTAATCCCAATTATAATTATAATAGAGTGATTGCAAAATTTTCAATAGTTAACCATATTTTTAGATCCAAACATATACCAATATACATACAATTTACAAATTAAACCATATTCCTAGAGTTCAGCAGAGCATGTTAGTTGTAATATGAAACAGAGTAAATTCTAAATTAACCATGAATTCATTTCAAAATTTCTATATTAAATATAAAATTCATTTACATAGAAACAAGTTCTGATCTAATATGAATATACATATACATCATCATTTACAACACTGTAAATCATCGCAAGTTTATATATATGCATACAAAATCAATTACACGGCTAACCCAAATAATTGAATTCGTAATAACCTAATGCTCTAATACTATTGAAGGTAAATAGGGTCGTTTAGCAGCATTTTTTTCACAAATTTTATTAACCCTAGTTTAAAATTCAAATTTAAAAATTGAATTAAACCATGTACCTTTCTCTCGTTCCATAATTCATGAATTCGTAGGAAATTAAATCTTGGTTGAATGAAATGGACTGTCTATGAACGTTTCTTCGAGTTCGTCCAATGGATCAAAGGGGAAAGAGATATCTATACTAGACGATTTTGGATTTAGGTTTTCCTTTGTAATGAACTCGAATTTCACAGTGTATAAAATGAAGAAGGGTCAAACCCTTATTTATAATATAAAATGAGATATCTAAGGAATCACAAAACTCATTTTACCATTTCAAAATTGAAGAAAACATAATTTTTTATTTTTTTTTTGTTAAGAATGGTTCACCCTTTTGAATATTCTTTTGTGTGACCTTATAGTCTACTATAACGTTGACAATAATTTAAACAATATTTGAATTATAAACAGTGAGTGGCATATAGTAATACATCGTTGTTACCCAAGTTACAAGCTTAATAAAGTTAACGATTCGATACAACCTTTTTTGTGACTAGTATTTCAACGTAATTTAATCATTTTAACCAATATATTCAAGATTAAACTCGAGGCATGGAACGTATCATCCCTTTTGTAATTTAATCCTTTTTCTCGATCGATGAGTCGATTATATAAAACAAATCAACATTTGAGCATGACCACGCTTTTTATAATCTTACTCAATCAAGACTCCCATGGATATCTCTACTTATATTTTAGGGTTAAATTCCGTCTAGATCATTCGTATTATTTAATCGATTCGAGATGTATTCGATAATCACCTTTACGTCTACACGGTTAAAAGTAAATTTTGATGATATCAAAATACAAATATCCTCGAATAGATATATATAATGATTTCAGGTCTGGAGACAATTACATTACTGTCACTTTGAGAATTACTTATGACACTATAAATTATGCTCCATGAAGTTTTTCTCAAATTGGGTCAATCTAATACATTATTCTCTCATACGTATTTATGTATAAAATTAATATCACTTATATTAATGATCAATAAGATATGATCATCAGTTAACCGATGTACTAGTCTCAATGTTTCCTTGTTGTCCTATATTAACAATAAAACTGTAACAACCCAGAAAATCAGAACCAATTTAAATTTTTTATTTTGGCAACTTTAATGAATTTTGAATATTTAAAATGATTTATTTAAATAATAACGACTAGAAATTTATTTTGAATAGAATTAGAACGTATAAATTTATTTAAATCGAGATTAGGAAATAAATATTTATTTTAATTATAAAAGGAATTGGAAATGGCGTGGTAGGTTGAAAATTCGATTTCAAATTTCAAATGAATGTACAGGATTCAAAATAAACCGGATTTTAATGAAACCAAAAATATTTGAATCAGCTTGAAAATATCTTTTCAACGAATGTGAAAAATCCAGATTTCATAGCGGGAATAAAAAGTTATGTCCAGTTGAAAATTCAGAATAGTCGCTATGGAATTTATATAACATATAGCCCTTAAAAATAGCGATTTTGCAGACGACTTTCGTTTTCGACGAGACCACATTTGTCAGATCCGAAATGATAAATTATTGCTAGATTCCAATTTTTGTAATTTTTGGAATCAATATGTGAGCGTGGTGAATTTAAACGTGTTTGGACAACTCAGTTTGAATTTAATCGACTGAAAAATGACCATTTGAAAAACGGTCTCCAAATTTGATGAAATTAGTTTTGTTAGGACCGTATCGTCAAAACATAGCTAGATTTATTTTTTGGGAATTTTTGGAGTCAGTATGTGGCTCCAGTAAACTAAAATGTACGTTCAAATCTAAAATTGAATGTTTTATATTTTAATTTGAAGAATAACTGACTGAAACAATAGAATTGGCTTATGGGGGCATATCCCATTGTGTTCGGAATAGGGGTATTTAGTTGGGGACATCAGCCGTTGGGGATCGTTTGGAGTTGGAATAAAAGTTAACTTTAAAGAGATTAAAATAATTTATTATATAATAACCCTAACCCTAGACTAAGTCAACCCACCCCATACCCTTATACCGTTGGTTTTCTAAATAGAAAATAAATAAATAAATAAACTGATCGCGATTTGCTCCAGGGGCGCTGCTACCACATCACGCCCCCTCTTGCGCCTGCGTCCGCTGCCGGAGGTCGTCCCCGCTCCGCCTCAACCTCACTGAAACCCCCTGCCCCCGCCGCTCTCACTCTCTCTCTCTCCCTTCTTCACCTGAAAACCCTCCAAACACGTTGCTCCGACCATGATTTCCCTGCCGTCGACCATTTGCCGCTTCCCCTCCACCTGCACTCGCCTCGCCGCCCCTCTTCAGCACTATCCTCCGGTCGTGGGGCCCGCTGCAAAGGAAAAGGGGTAAATAACATTTAATTTAATTTCCAGTTTTTTTATGTAACATGACAATTAAAAAGATTAGATTTTTAAAATTAAAAAGATAAGAATTTTGAAATTAAGAAGATTTGACTTTTGGAATGTAAAATTTTGATTTTTATAATGAAGTAGCAAATATAAAAATTTGACTTTTATAATGAAGTAGCGAATACAAAAATATGATTTTTATACATGTTGCAGCAAAATAAAAATTCGATTTTTATATATATGATAGCTAAATAAAAATGTGATTTATCTATATATATATAAGCGATATAAGAATGTGGTTTTTTAAAATATAAATTTCGTTGATTAAAAATATGATTTTTGATGTATAAACATCATATTAAAAATGTGATTTTTAGTATGAACAGCGTGAAAGGGGATTGAGCTGGAATTTCGGGGAAATCCAAACGGTTTAGAAATCCAGAAATAAGGAATGGAGGAGTGGATCCCAAAGGTGAGAACTTCTCACTTTAATCTATTTTCTAGTTAGAAATATATACTAGGATGCAGATGGTGCTTAGTAGCACCCGACACCTTTGTTTGAAACCATGTTTGTTTGGTTGATTGGATTATTTGGTTGGATTTGGTTTATTAAATGAATTGAATTGATTAGAATTGGTATGTACATGGCGCGAGCCATTATTAGGCGAGGGATAAGGCTAGACCTTATTCCGCTTCTAGTATCGCGCCGTTATGCTGCCGAAATTTTCTACAAATATTAGAACAATAAAAATATCACTTTTATTGTATAACTGAACTGTATAAAATATTCATGAGTTGAAATAAATATTTTATAGTTAAAAATATAATTTTGGACGTGGATACGAATTAAATAAATATTCATTTACAAATTAGACGATTTGTTTATGTACACACACATTTGACTGATATGGATTGGGATGATATATTTTACACATCGCCAAACTGCACAAATAATAATCAATATTTGTTGGTTAAAACCCCACACGGGTATTGGGATGGTATTGGACATACACTAATCCCAATGTTTAGTTGTATGTCAATCGATGGGTTGACAGACTGTTGTAAGCAGTAATTATTTATATTTAACGCTTATACAGTTGTGTAATGCACTCTGGATGATGGTTGACTGTGTTTGATTATTGTTGTGTACATGTGTGTATGAAATCCATATAAATAAAATTATACGGTAATTGACTGTGTCTGATTCCAATTCGAAAAGAACAAATATTTTAAAATGACAAATATTTTAAAATGGCGAATAATGAATATTTTAAAATAACTAATATTTTAAAATAATATTCAGTAATGGATAAAAATATGATTTAGATGTCCGATTTGGGATGGACACGAAAATATTTAAATATATATTGCCATGTTGATTAGATTAATGCAATTTTGACGTGAACAATATTTATATCGATTTTATTCATTTTTATAATGAATATTGAAAGGGAAATGATTTCAAAATCTAATATTTTGAAAATATTATCATTTATATATTAATGATATGCAATATTCAATTTTGATTTGAAATTGAATATGAAGTTGAAATCGTTTTGAAAACGAATTTAAAACGATTTATAAAATATGTTTTAAATGGAAATCGATGAAATTTATATAATATAGATATTATATATATTTAATGGCCTGATTAGAACGCGCCGCGCCGCAGCAGTTCGCGAGTTTCGACCATTGACTTCGAATTGATATTACGGGAGATTCGACCGTCGGATTCTCCTAAAACCGGAACCATTGGGTTCGTATCGAAATAAGCTTTCCATCGAATTAAAGAGATTTGAGATCTAATGGTTGGATTTGGAATTATGTCCAAATCAAAATTGGAAAAGGTCGCTGTAAGTGCAGTTCGATGACCTTTTATGGAAATCGACTGTACGGTCCTTGATAAAATTATGAAAAATATCGATAATTTGTGTAAAATCATAATAAATGATTTGGAAAGAATTGGGATGAAAAATTCCATATTTGAAAAGATAAAAATATATTTTTATTGAAATGAACTAGTTATTAACTAGAATTAAAATCCATTATTTTTAAATAAATAAATTGGATTGAGAATGGGTTTTTAAATATAACCAGAATTTCCAATATATGAATTGGAGTGGATTTGAATGGAAATCGTCTTCGGAATACTTCGATATTGGTTTATGCGATTATACAGATATTGTTATGGAAATTTGGAAGATATATTTTATATCGTTATTTCCAATATGATATTTGTTGGTTCCAGAATTTGATATTGAATATAAGCCGATATAATTTCTATTCAGAGCCTCGTATTCAATATTGAATTGGATTTTGGGTTTGTCATGAACGGTGTCTTGATTGGGCTGTGCACCCAAGACGAGGTAATAAGTGGTTGAAACGACCAAAACTTTCCCAGTAAAGGAAAGACTAGATCGCTTTGAGAACAATACGCATCAGAATATGTATTCTATTTTGTTGAAAATCTAGTTCAACAAAATAACATAAAAATGTTTATTCTTCTTTTTTTTGTTGAAAACCAGTTCAATCAAAATAACACAAAAATATGTATTCATGTTTTATTACAAAATTTGACTCAACAAAAACGAATAAAAGGTTTGATTCATTTTTATGTTAAAATGGCTGATTTAACAAATTAACAAAATTCTGTGTTCCATATATGTTGAAAAGTTTAATTCAACAAATTTACAAAATTTGTTGTTTTATACATTGGATCTATTTATATAAACAAAAACTATATATTTTTTCTTCTAATCAAATTCTAACTAACAGAAATGTTAATTTCAACAGTAAAATAAATATCGCCACATAACATCATCAAGCACACAGATGTATATTGTACATTTAACACAGAATAATAACAGTATGAATTTACTGTAGATTAATAACAATAATTTCAGAAATTATTTATAATTATAAAGGAAAGAAAAAAAAATCTCACCAATGGTTTTTATTCTGTACAGTTCAGATCTAAATTTCCTCTGAATTTTGGTTTGCTTTGCTTCAGTCCTAGAATGTTCCATGGTCTAGATCTGGTCAAGGCGAATCCAACGCAACTGAAATCAATCATTTTCGTTTCTGTTTGGAAAAGTTATCGCATTTTAAAGTTTTAAATAATTTCGTTACACAATTAACTAGATAGTTAAGGTATTAATCACCCTTAAACACCTTTCTTCCATCGTTCCATTTACTGGAACAACCGAACCCATCGTCACCGAAATACATCCCCAATCGCACTTCACTCCGGCCCTCCTGACGCAAATCAGAGACCATCACTTCGAAGCCCTTCAAGCAAGCCACCCACTCCAGGAACTTGCCCAGCTCGTCGCCCCCATGGTGCCGCGAGTAGAACCCAAACGCAGCCCTTTTAGGTGCTGTTTTCTTCCCCAACGCAACACAATAGATGATCATGACCGTATAGAATTGAAGTACAGATTAATCTCTTCGATTCTATGTCTAATGTTCTTGAAATTATTTACTGGATTTAGAGATTTAGAGGCAAGAAGGAATGAATATTTTGGCCTTTGATTATGAATATGGCAGTTCGAAATTGTAAATTAGGGTTAGCGTATAAACCCCCGTATTTATACTGTACTTAGCGTATTTTCCTTGTTTTATTTAATTTCTTATTTCAAAAATTCATGTTAATCAATACGAACTTCAAATCAAACCCAACGAGTGTCGCCCCTAGCTAATAATCCCCGTCCCGGACATAATGGAATATGTTTCGTAACCCAGTTCGGCTGTTACGATATGTTTTTATTTAAATTAAATTATAAATCATTTAATTATTAAATTCAAACGTACATTTTAAATTATCGGGGCCACATACGGACTCTAAAAATTACAGAAAAATTATTTCTAGTTATGTCTTGATGATACGGTTCTAACAAGACTAATTTCGTCAAATTCTGGGACCATTCGAAAAATGGCCATTTTCAAGTCGATTAAAATTGACTAAAACTGACAAAACACGTTTTCTTCTGCCACGCTCACACATTAATTTGAAAAATTATGAAAATTGAAACCTAGCAATAATTTGACATTCCGGTTCCAACAAAAGTGGTTTCGTCGAAAACCGAGGTCATTCAAAAAATGGCTATTTTTAAGGCTATCATTTTTAATTAAAATATATATTAATTCTTCAACGACTTTTCTAGATTTTAAACAGGACATAACTTTCAAACTATAAAGTGAAATTTCAGTTTTTCAGATTCGTTAGAAAGATATTATTAAACAGATTTAAATATTTCTTGTTTTGCTCAATTCTGATTTAAAATGAATCCTATACAGTCAGTCAAAGTTCAAATTCAAATTTTCAAACTACAGCGCAGTTTTAAACTCCTTTTATAATTGAATTTAAATTTATTCGTTTTAAAATAAAATTTTAGTCGTTATTATTTAAAATAGATTATTCTAAATATTAAAATCCATTAAAATTTCTAAAATAAAAATTTTAAATTGGCCCCAAAATTCTGGGTTGTTACAATCGCCCCCACTTAAAATCTTTTCATCCTCGAAAAGGAACGTAGCTAAAAGTTGTTTAGTTATCTAACTAAATTAAATTTTTATTATTGGTTTCAATAATTTATCATTCTAATATTTTAATTCATGAAACTAATTACCAAACATCACAACCAGCAATCAATTAGGTGATTAACTTTTTTAAATATATATACAACTTTTATATATAATCAAAAATCATATTTTTAGTGCAAATCACAGCAATGTGTACTAACTAAGTTTTGGTTCTCATACCAGTCAATGGAAATATATAGAAATCCCACTATCGAAACTCGAACATGATTTCTGAAGATGTTTCGAACCATCATCAGAACATCTCCGGGCGACTAGAGTGTGATTCTATATCTCTCCAGTATATTAAAACTTCGAATATCCGTTAATTACTCGTACATTCAAAATCTTTATATACTCGATTGTCCACATTAAAATATAATAATATACTCAAATACATAAAAAAAATCAAAACTAAATTTGTTTCCATTTATTTTTTTAAAAAAATTTAATACTCTTCACACTCGTTCTAGGATACTACTGATCCCATCTCTTACGAGTTATTCTTATTGGATATTACTAATCCAATCTCTGATGAATTCTTTCGTTCGGTTCTAATGTGTCTTGTTCTCGAGCTCTGTAAACCAAAGCTCTGATACCACATGAAACGACCAAAACTTCCCAGTAAAGGAAAGACTGGATCGCTTTGAGAACAATACGCATCAGAATGTGTATTCTATTTTGATGAAAATCTAGTTCAACAAAATAACATAAAAATGTTTATTCTTCTTTTTTTTTTGTTGAAAACTAGTTCAATCAAAATAACACAAAAATATGTATTCATGTTTTATTGCAAAATTTGACTCAACAAAAATGAATAAAAGGTTTGATTCATTTTAATGTTAAAATGGCGGACTTAACAAATTAACAAAATTCTGTGTTCCATATATGTTGAAAAGTCTAATTCAACAAATTTACAAAATTTGTTGTTTTATACATTGGATCTATTTATGTAAACAAAAACTATATTTTTTTCTTTCTTCTAATCAAATTCTAACTAACAGAAATGTTAATTTCAATGGTAAAATAAATATCGCCACATAACATCATCAAGCACACAGATGTATATTGTACATTTAACACAGAATAATAACAGTATGAATTTACTGTAGATTAATAACAATAATTTCAGAAATTATTTATAATTATAAAGGAAAGAAAAAAAATTCTCACCAATGGTTTTTATTCTGTACAGTTCAGATATGAATTTCCTCTGAATTTTGGTTTGCTTTGTTTCAGTCCTAGTCTGTTACATGGTCTAGATCTGGTCAAGGCGAATCCAATGCAACTGAAATCAATCATTTTCGTTTCTATTTGGAAAAGTTATCGCAATTTAAAGTTTTAAATAATTTCATTACACAATTAACTAGATAATTAAGGTATTAATCACCCTTAAACACCTTTCTTCCATCGTTCCATTTACTGGAACAACTGAACCCATCGTCACCGAAATACATCCCCAATCGCACCTCACTCCGGCCCTCCTGACGCAAATCAGAGACCATCACTTCGAAGCCCTTCGAGCAAGCCACCCACATCAGGAATCTTGCCCAGCTCGTCGCCCCCATGGTGCCGCGAGTTGAACCCAAACGCAGCCTTTTTGGGTGTTGTTTTCTTCCCCATGGTGCCGCGAGTTTAATAATCCCCGTCCTGGACACAATGGAATATGTTTCGTAACCCAGTTGGACTGTTATGATATGTTTTTCTTTAAATTAAATTATAAATCATTTAATTATTAAATTCAAACGTACATTTTAAATTACCGGGGCCACATACGGACTCTAAAAATTACAAAAAAATTATTTCTAGTTATGTCTTGATGATACGATTCTAGCAAGACTAATTTCGTCGAATTCTGAGACCGTTCGAAAAATGGCCATTTTCAAGTCGATTAAAATTGGCTAAAACTTACAAAACACGTTTTCTTCAGCCACGCTCACACATTAATTCGAAAAATTATGAAAATTGAAACATAGCAATAATTTGACATTCCGGTTCCGACAAAAGTGGTTTCGTCGAAAACCGAGGTCGTTTGAAAAATGGCTATTTTTAAGGCCAACATTTTTAATTAAAATATTTATTAATTCTACAACGACTTTTCTAGATTTTAAACTGGACATAACTTTCAAACTATAAAGTGAAATTTTAGTTTTTCAGATTTGTTAGAAAGATATTATTAAACAGATTTAAATATTTCTTGTTTCGCTCAATTCTGATTTAAAATGAATCCTATACAGTCAGTCAAAGTTCAAATTCAAATTTTCAAACAACAGCGCAGTTTTAAACTCCTTTTATAATTGAGTTTAAATTTATTTGTTTTAAAATAAAATTTTAGTCGTTATTATTTAAAATAGATTATTTTAAATATTAAAATCCATTAAAATTTCTAAAATAAAATTTTTAAATTGGCCCCAAAATTCTGGGTTGTTACAATCGCCCCCACTTAAAATCTTTTCGTCCTCGAAAAGGAACGTAGCTAAAAGTTGTTTAGTTATCTAACTAAATTAAATTTTTATTTATTGGTTTCAATAATTTATCATTCTAATATTTTAATTCATGAAACTAATTACCAAACATCACAACTAGCAATCAATTAGGTGATTAACTTTTTTAAATATGTATACAACTTTTATATATAATCAAAAATCACATTTTAAGTGCAAATCACAGCAATGTGTACTAACTAAGTTTTGGTTCTCATACCAGTCAATGGAAATATATAGAAATCCCACTATCGAAACTCAAACAAGATTTCTGATGATGTTTCGAACCATCATCAGAACATCTCCGGGCGACTAGAGTGTGATTCTATATCTATCCAGTATATTAAAACTTCGAATATCCGTTAATTACTCGTACATTCGAAATCTTTATATACTCGATTGTCCACATTAAAATATAATAATATACTCAAATACGTAAATAAAATCAAAACTAAATGTGTTTCCATTTATTTATTTTTAAAAAAAAATTTAATACTCTTCACACTCGTTCTAGGATACTACTGATCCCATCTCTAACGAGTCATTCTTATTGGATTTTACTAATCCAATCTCTGATGAATTCTTTCATTCGATTCCAATGTGTCTTGTTCTCGAGCTCTGTAAACCAAAGCTCTAATACCACATGAAACGACCGAAACTTCCCAGTAAAGGAAAGACTGGATCGCTTTGAGAACAATACGCATCAGAATGTGTATTCTATTTTGTTGAAAATCTAGTTCAACAAAATTACATAAAAATGTTTATTCTTCTTTTTTTTTGTTGAAAACTAGTTCAATCAAAATAACACAAAAATATGTATTCATGTTTTATTGCCAAATTTGACTCAACAAAAATGAATAAAAGGTTTGATTCATTTTTATGTTAAAATGGCTGATTTAACAAATTAACAAAATTTTGTGTTCCATATATGTTGAAAAGTCTAATTCAACAAAATTACAAAATTTGTTGTTTTATACATTGGATCTATTTATATAAACAAAAACTATATATTTTGTTTTTCTTCTAATCAAATTCTAACTTACAGAAATGTTAATTTCAATAGTGAAATAAATATCGCCACATAACATCATCAAGCACACAGATGTATATTGTACATTTAACACAGAATAATAACAGTATGAATTTACTGTAGATTAATAACAATAATTTAAGAAATTATTTATAATTATAAAGGAAAGGAAAAAAATAAATTTCTCAATAATGGTTTTTATTCTGTACAGTTCAGATCTGAATTTCCTCTGAATTTTGGTTTGCTTTGTTTCAATCCTAGTCTGTTCCATGGTCTAGATCTGGTCAAGGTGAATCCAACGCAACTGAAATCAATCATTTTCGTTTCTGTTTGGAAATGTTATCGCATTTTAAAGTTTTAAATAATTTCATTACACAATTAACTAGATAATTAAGGTATTAATCACCCTTAAACACCTTTCTTCCATCGTTCCATTCACTGGAACAACCGAACCCATCGTCACCGAAATACATCCCCAATCGCACCTCACTCCGGCCCTCCTGACGCAAATCAGAGACCATCACTTCGAAGCCCTTCGAGCAAGCCACCCACGCCAGGAATCTTGCCTAGCTCGTCGCCCCCATGGTGCCGCGAGTTGAACCCAAACGCAGCCCTTTTGGGTGCTGTTTTCTTCCCCAACGCAACACAATAGATGATCATGACCGTATAGAATTGAAGTACAGATTAATCTCTTCGATTCTATGTCTAAAGTTCTTGAAATTATTTACTTGATTTAGAGATTTAGAAGGAAGAAGGAATGAAGTTTTCAACCTTTGATTATGAATATGGCAGTTGGAAATTGTAAATTAGGGTTAGCGTATAAACCCCCGTATTTATACTATACTTAGCGTATTTTCCTTGTTTTATTTAATTTCTTATTTCAAAAATTCATGTTAATCAATAGAACTTCAAATCAAACCCAACGAGTGTCGGCCCTAGCTAATAATCCCCGTCCCGGACACAATGGAATATGTTTCGTAACCCAGTTCGGCTGTTACGATATGTTTTTCTTTAAATTAAATTATAAATCATTTAATTATTAAAATCAAACGTACATTTTAAATTACCGGGGCCACATACGACTCTAAAAATTATAGAAAAATTATTTCTATTTTTGTCTTGATGATACGGTTCTAACAAGACTAATTTCGTCGAATTCTGAGACCGTTTGAAAAATAGCCATTTTCAAGTCGATTAAAATTGACTAAAACTGACAAAACATATTTTCTTCTGCCACGTTCACACATTAATTCGAAAAATTATGAAAATTGAAACCTAGCAATAATTTGACATTCCGGTTCCAACAAAAGTGGTTTCGTCGAAAACCGAGGTCATTTGAAAATGGCTATTTTTAAGGCCAACATTTTTAATTAAAATATATATTAATTCTACAATGACATTTCTAGATTTTAAACTGGTCATAACTTTCAAACTATAAAGTGAAATTTCAGTTTTTCAGATTCTTTAGAAAGATATTATTAAACAGATTTAAATATTTCTTATTTCGCTCAATTCTGATTTAAAATGAATCCTATACAGTCAGTCAAAGTTCAAATTCAAATTTTCAAACTACAGCACAATTTTAAACTCCTTTTATAATTGAATTTAAATTTATTCGTTTTAAAATAAAATTTTAGTCGTTATTATTTAAAATAGATTATTCTAAATATTACAATCCATTAAAATTTCTAAAATAAAATTTTTAAATTGGCCCAAAAATTCTGGGTTGTTACAGTGGTGATCATCCAGACATACTTGGAGATCGACTGGATATGCGAGGACCTCTCTCCTGTATTGGACACGGGACGAGGAATAAGGTTCCTCCGGTTTCGTTCAGGCCCAGAACGAACTTGTAAATGGATGTGGGTCTGACATTGGATTTTATTCTGTGCTGATTGATCTCTATTAAATATATATCTGTTTGGCGGCGGAGAATTTATTCTCTCTCTTAACGCCCTTCTCTGAGACATACGAGCACAGAGGTTATATATCGATAGACATCAGTTACATGGCATGAATTGCCTATGTGGCATGCTGAGATGCAAATGATCAAGGCTTTGTTGAAAAGCAAAGTCTTATGGTTGATGATCAAAGCATGGCTTTAAATAGCATAGCTTTGTGTAGCGTTAATTCGCGAGCCTCACACCCCGGTGTGAACCAAAAATGGGAAGGACAGAGGGGAAATGGACATATGTTAGTTCTAGCTACGAGTAACGTCATGGTATAGAGCCCGGACCATTTACTCATGTGGGCGTTGCTTATTATTACTGGCTGGATAGAGAGGCACCTCCGATATATCAGTCACTATGGACCGATGGGTATATGGTAGATTACTGGCATGCGTGCCGACATACAGACCATTTTAGAGGTTCGATAGAACATGCTAACATATAGTTTATGGTATAACTAATCATCAACGGATGACCGACCCTACTGATCCGGGTGCAGTTGCGACTGAATCCTGAGGCACTTGCTAGGGTGTCTCGAATGTGCACATGATGATCCCTGGCCTTGGTTCACAGATGGAATCCAACTTCCAATACGACACTGTTCGGTTTTAATTGTAGAACTAGTATGGCGACATGATATATGGCATGCCGTCTATGATTGATACTTTTGTATTTGAAATTGTTTTATACACTATGCACTTATAATAGTATCAAATGATTTGTTTTAAACGTACCAAGCATGTTTGGCTATTATAAGGGAAAACCCTATCTTTTGGCTTGTGTTGCATTGTGTGATAGGAGATGGGTCTTATAATAGCTTCATTTTTTCCAAAAAACATTGCGGTGTTTATTATATGAACTGGTATTCTTAGGAGGAAACCCATTCCATGTTATACGACATGGTCTCTTGATTTACTCCATTTTAAAGTAAAGTTTTAAATAACTGTTTTAGTTCTCACACTAGTCACATGACTGACCTAGAGTTTATTGTTTTAACTTAAACTCTGGGTGCCTCTATTTTCCACACGGACAGCTAGTAGTTTTGGTTTTGCAGATTTATATTCACAGGATCCTGGTTTACAGCTGGAATGATATTCGGAAAGCTCTGTATCTGTTTATCTCTTTCAGTTGTGTTTTGTATTATTTTCCGCTGCATTGTAATTTGTAAATCTCTAATATTTATCAAATGTATATTATTTGCTCATACTCTGTATATTCTTGTACTGATGTAAATTGGTTTAATAAGCAATGAAATGTTCTTTGTTTGTGTTCTGATTTGTCGTGTTCTCAGAAAATCTGGGCTTTCCTTTACACGGAAGTTCAGTTCGTTACAAAAACTTGACTAGGAATGTTTAAGAATTATAATACTTAATATAGTATATAATTTCAAGTTCAAGTCACTTACTTGAAACTATATAATTTGTATTATTCTAAGGACTTATACTATGTTAATATTTATATTACGCAGTAAATATAACATAATGGACTATTTTATACATAAAATATAACATCAACAATGTTATTATTCACATCAAAGAGATTGCCTCTAGGGCACAAACTCTAACATTGAAGATATCTATATTATTACAAGGTTAATAGGGGTACCACTGTTATATATTATTACGTGTTTTATTTGTACATAGTAGCACACATTGGGGACACCAATAGGAATAACTACGGATGAATCACGAGTATCAATAGATTAAATATTTCTAGGGGACAAGGTTTAAAATGAATTGGTGGATTCCTGGTCATCCTATGGATAAAACTATGGCATGTATGATGGATAGCCCACATTATATGTTTGAATGGTTAATAGTTAACCTATGGATAAACTATGAGGTAAGCAATGGTTAATCCACATCTTTATGAATACTAAAGGACCAAGGGGATGGATAGACTAAATGGTAAGGGATGGGTAACCCAAATGACAAGAGATGGATAATCTTCATTATGATGGGTAATAATATAGTATTATGACGGGTAGTCACTGAATTATGATGGGTAACCATCTGGATGTTAAGATGGCAATTCACCTGAATATGATTGGAAATCACTTATGCTTAAACAAAATTAGGTAACTTGTAATCGAATGGAGAACTTTCACGTATGTTAAACTACTGAGGCTGTTATTGAGGAAACTGGGGATGGATGATCCACTACATTACGCATATTGCATGGTTTTATTGTTATTATTAATTATAAACATTGAAAGTGCATGAGCATACGATTTGTTAATTTATATGGAGATACTAGTGAGAGGGAGAACCTTCTACTAAGCGATGTGGTCTCACTAAATATCCACGGTTTTTGGGTAGTAGTTATTATTCATAGCACTCAATTGATACTCATTTGAGTAGAGGGCTTTAGGTTTTTCTTCAATGAATAAGCTTATGGAGACGTGCATCAAGAATTTAGTAGTAGTATGAGTTTCTTCCCAATGTGTGCTTTATATATATTGGATATATGCAAAGGTGAAGTTATTCGCTACCTATATTATACTACGAACAACCAAGGATGCATCTTTTTATATCACTCCATGATTTATATTTTGTAATAACTATATTTTGATCCATACGCAGGTCTTGCGAACGGAAAATGTAATGAATGTTTATTAATAATTGTTATACTGAAAAGTTTTCATATTCCTATGTTCTCTTATGTTATGATTAATTAACATATTCATTTTCTTATATTGTAAGTCGATATTATATATGACTATGGAATTTTTTGCGCTTAGCTTTGGGTCTTAGAAAGGAGTCGTTACACAAGGTAGAAGAAACTAATCTTGTTGTGAGTGATTGTGTCAGAATCACTAAGAAAATCAAAGAAGGGACAACAAGAACTTTGATCACATTACACAAACATGATGAGCAGATCAATCGAGCACTGAATACATGGATGAACCAGATAATTGCAATGAGGCTGCAAGAGATAAAATTGGACTAAAGCCATGACTGAAGAATACAATGCTCTAATAAAAAACAATACTTGGGAACTGGTATATTCTCCTGTAAACAATAATATAATTGGATGCAAATGGATATACAAATTGAAAAGGAATCCAGATGGATCGATCAATAAATATAAAGCAAGATTGGTTGCTAAGGGTTTTGCAAAAGAATATGGATTTGATTTCAATGAAACCTTTTCTCCTGTTGTAAAACCCTCAACCATAAGACTCATATTTACTATTGCTTTAAGCAATTGTTGGAAAAATTAATCATTTGGATGTCAATAATGCATTCTTAAATGGTGTATTTGAAGAAGAAATTTATATGCAACAACCACAAGGATTCATACATGATTCAGCAAAAGTGTGCAAATTAAAGAAAGCAATATATGGTCTTAAACAAGCTCCACGTGTATGTTTGAAAGACTAAAAGCTGCACTGACATCCTCGGGTTATCATCCAACCAAATCTGGTTCATCCTTATTTATTAAAATTAATAATTCATCAACAATATGCATACTAATATATAGTGATAATCTTATCATTGTAGGAAACAGTGAGGATGAAATCAAGAAACAAACTGAGAATTGTAACGACCCGTATTTTTACCGTGTAATAATTAATTTGTTTAATTATTTAATTAGTGATTTAGAGAATTAAATGGTTTTTTAATTAAATAATATTGAATATTTAATTAATATAAATAATAGAATAATATATTTAATTTCTGAAATATCCGAAAATAGTAGAATTGGCAATATTGTGTGAATTGGACAATTCAAAATATATAATTCAGTTAAAATTGAATTATGATAACGAATATATCATTTAAATGAAGTTTGAACGTATAATTTATATTATAATTATAATCGAGCTCGAAATGGCGTGGCAGTTCGTAATTTGACGATTCGAACTTTAAATGAATATACATAATCCGTTTTAAATCGGATTTTGGTGGAACAAGAAATGTTCGGAGCTGGTGAAGTATATTTTTCTAATGGAAGAGAAAAATCGGGATTTTGTCGTGTAGATTTTGATTTACAATCTAATCAAATTTTCAAAAAGTCACTATAGAATTCCTTTATAATTTATATCGATTTATTTATATTATAAATGAATTTTTAATATAAATTGAATACTGATTAATCTGGATTTGAAATATCGAGTTATAAATTCAGATAGGAATATTTTGGAGCTGTATGATATTCTATGTGAATATATACGATAATATTTATTTATACGTACTTAATTTAATTATTTTTTAAATATATTAAATATTTAAATGGGTTTATTCAGAGCTTTAAAAATAGCCATTTTTGCAAACAAGCTCCGTTTTCGATGAAACTAATTTTGTTGGATCCAAAATATTAAATTATTGTCAGGTTTCAATTTTCGTGATTTTTGGAGTCAGTATGTGGCCTTATGGAATTTTAATGTGAAAAATAATCGATAATTTGACCTTTAAATGTGTGATCAAAAGGACTCGGAATTCGACGAAACAAGTTTTGTTGGGTCCGTAAAGTCAAACTTTAGTTGTATATCCATTCTCATGATTTTTGGATATTGAACGTGATCATAGAAATTTTTAATGACAAATAGAAACAGCGTTGTAATAGAAAATAAATTAAATAATCAATAAAATAATATTTTCTCTTCTCTATAAGTACCCTTACCCATCCTAAACCCTAACCTCATTCCTTTGGTCAAAAGGAAAAATCCGCTGTTAGGTTTATTTTTCTGGAAAACCAAATCGTGAAGTTTTTAATTCATAGAAATAGAAATAAATTCTTTTAAATCAAAGTATATACATGTATGGAATCAGGAAAGGGTCCTCTGCATTTTTCATCTCAGTTTCAATGGGATTGACGCTCAGTTTTGGAGTTCAGCAAGGTTGGACGTGGGTTAGGGTTAAGATTCGAGGGAGATAGAACCATTTAATTAGGTATTGGTTGTTCAATTTGGGATGTGAGTCTGAAATAGCATCGTTTAGTGAAGTTTTAGAATTTTCTGAACCTAAAGTTGCCACACTTCTATGTTGGATGATGTGAAGGAGGTCACGTCACATATAAGAGGGGAAAGGGTTGCGCAAGGTGATGGTGTTGAGAGGATCGAGCTCGGGAAGAGGAGGAAGAAGATGAATTCAGTTTTTAAATTCATGAACTAGTCGTGGAGTTTAATGTCGATACTATACTATGTACTTTTGCGTCGCGAGCAAAAGTTGGAGCATACAAGAATTGGTGCAAGCTTGGTGAAATGGGGGCGGTATTGATGAGAGTAAGATGAGAAGCAATTTGGTGATATTGGTTTGTGGATCAATGGAGAAATGGGTGAGATAAGGGGGGTTAAAGGATTCGAAATGGCTGTGTTTTTGGTACCTGGTGTTCAACAATTTTGCGAAGAAAGGTTGGAGCGGGTGGGCTTATGAATTCAGTGATAAGCCGGGAGTTAAAAGGTTTAGCCCAATAGAAAAATAAATTATGTTTATTTTCAATTTAAATTGTATATTAACTTATAAAATGTATAACTTCGTCATACATTATCAGAATCAGATGAAACGAGATCCGTTTGGATCGTATGGACGAGAGCTATCCAATGGAACTGTCTAGGAGTGAATTGGAGCTCGTTACAATTTATAGTGAAATAAATTGTCTGTCTGAATCAACCGATGGTTATTGTTATTTAACGATGATCGTCCAATGTGAGTAAATCTCACTAACTCTGTACAGTTTATATTTTTATAAACATAATCTAGTATTGATAAATGACGATTGATTGTTGTGTGTTGATTGTTTGGTTGAATTGCTGATTTATTGGTTTAAATTGTAAATAAGATATATATATATATATATATATATATATATATATCGTTAATCAAATATTGATTCTGTATATCAGAATATTTCATATTGAAATGAAATCGATGTTATTTATAGTGTTTAACATCTATGAATGCAGGGAGACAGGTTGGAGGGATCCAACTGGATTCCTCAATATTATAATACTGTTTGTTATCATATATTGCGATATATGATGTGACATATAATCTGTGATTGATTATGATGACACTGGTCATGTTATTTGGTATTTTAAATACCATACAAAATACTGGAATGTAAAAAGGAAATTTTCAAAGTGAATATTGAAAATGAAATATTTATATAAAAGGATTTATATAAAAGGATTTATATAAAATGAATAGAAGTATATAAAAGGATTTATATAAAATGAATATAATTATATAAAAGGATTTATAGAAAATAAATAGAATTTTATAAAAGGAATAATTAAGGAATATTTATTTAAGAAATAAATAGAATTTTTATAAAAGGAAATATTTATAAAATAAATAAAATTATAAAAGGAATATTGATTTAGAAAGTAAATAGAACTATAAAAGGGAAATATTTAGAAAATAAATAGAATTATAAAAGGAATTTAGCAAGATAGAAAAGAATTGCGAGAAATGGATTTAGAGTTGATTTTAAACAGAATCTGTTCTAATAGATAGATTGAGAAAATTAATTTATAAATAATGTTTTATAAATTAAATAAAATATTTATCATTTGATAAATGGAATATATAAGGCTGAGTTTATATAGAGAAGTAAAATCGGTTTCAACACGGATATTTGAGATTGAAGTTGAATGTAGCAATTATAAAGGGATTTATAAATGATATTTAAGTATAGATGTAAAAAGGAGATTTCATATTAATAATTCTATGAATAGAAGTATAAATAGAATTTGAAAAAGGGGTATTATTTGTAAATACGAAATCAAACTGATTGATTATATAAAAGAAACATTTTTCACATTTGATGTGAATAATGGATTTAAAATAAATATTTTATAAATTAAAACATTTATAAGAAAACTTAGGTTTTGAAATACGAATTCAAATGGGAATTTAAATGAGATAGGAATAAGAGTTAATCGAATATTAATTATTTGAATAGAGTTAATTGAATTAGAGTTAGTCGAGTATTAGTTACTCGAATAGAGTTAGTCGAATATTAGTAATCGAATAGAGTTATTCGAATAGAGTTAGTTGAATATTAGTTAATCGAAAGGAGTAATCGAATATAGTTTATTCGAAAGGAGTTATCAAATATAGTTATTCGAAGAGAGTTAATTGAATATAATTTATTCGAAAGGAGTTAATCGAATATAGTTTATTCGAAAAGGAATTATCAAATAGAGATTATTCGAAAGAGTGTTAAACGTTGAAATTCGATTATATCGATTTCGAGAAAGCACTATTTACTTTCTGATTTTTAATCAAGATTTATTAATTTAGTTATAAATTGTCTATTTAGTTATCTAGTTAAATTAAGGAATAAAAGTTATATTTTGAAGTTAGATATTTCAAAGTAAGGATTATTACGCTATAGTTATAATCAATGTTTTCAATAAAGAAGTGGGTTCGTAAATTGAATTCGAGTGTTACGTAAGGAAGTTTGTTAAAGATTTAGAAGGTGAACTTTGTCTATTTCGAATTTAGAAATGATGTTCAGTTAAGGTCTAAGAGGTAGTTATATCCCAACTTGATTGACTTCGTTTTAACTAAGAAATGGTTAAGGTTTGATAGTAAAGTTTGGTTAAGTGAATATAGTTAATGAGGGTAATGGTTTGAGTTGGCATAGCGATGTTTTATTTAAACATCTGTTTAAATCCCATGAAGGAGTTTTGGAATTGTTTTCCAAATAAGAATCAGAAATGTTTTCTAATATAGAAAATAAGAGATGAGAATAAAAATGGAAACGTTTTCCAATATTAATAAGGTATATTTTCTAAATTTAGAAAATAAGAATTTCTGTATATATATGGAAATAGGAAATGGGTAAATGAATAAATTAATGATAAACTAATTTAAAAGAAAAGTGATGATTGATCGATAGAATTTCCATCTGGAAATAATATCGTTGTTTGTACACATGTCTCTTTGATAGTTAAATCACCGACTATCGAATTTTTTGAACATTTTTCCGTCGTCAATATGGAGAGACCGGGATCAGATTCATTATCTGAAAACCACTCTGTATGGACGTTAACTTTGCAAGCAAATACGATGAAGATAATTGAAGACGAAGTTATGCAAGGGCTGTCATGTTTACAGAATAGTACCTTTGGCTTATCCAGTCTCAAGACAACCAGTATGGAAGAATGTCTGACATAGTATATTTAATAGATCGTGTAAGTTGATCTCTTCAAACGTATTTACGTTTGGTGGCGGAGGAATTCGTTTCTCATTTCTGTATACCCATGGTATTTTTGGAGAAATCAATTTGTGATTTGGCAGGTATGACGATGTGACATTCAAAGTAAATAAAGGTGTGGTCTATACGTTATGACCTCTAGCCTCACAACCAGGAAATGGTATAAAATCAGGTAGGTCGCATGGCTAAGTGGTTGGCTGCCAAGTAGAGTGTATTGTCACTTGATCTAGGGAAATTCCTTTTGCTTCTTAAATCTATCGATGTTGTCCCTTTCGGGAAACAGTTGCTGATCCCAACCGTTGGTGATAATACTTTCGGTATGCTTAAGCGAAATGAGTGACCGGTCGTGTTTAGCCTGGGTTGCAAGATGTTCTTGTTGAACCCGGTGTATTCCTCTCTAGAGATACACTACCGGAAGGTGGTCCCATACGTTGCCAGTTGGAATTCATTAACCAATAAGCGCCACAGTTTTGGATTATATATTATGTATGTGGAACGTGAGATGAAAGCGTTCCGCTAGATGATTATTATATTGTGATTGATATACATTATTATAATATCAAAAGAGTTTTGATATAAAGAGTATCGTTTCTTTCAAAAGGATTTTGAAAGTTAAATCAAGTGTTTTGGATTCTCATAAGGGAAAAAACCGTTCTGTGTTATACGGCGTGGTCTTATGAGATACCGTTTATTTTCTCAAACTGTTTTAAATTGTTTACTCACACCAGTCCCATGACTGACTTGGAGTTTATTTTGTTTTATTTTTCCCTAAACTCCTAGGTGCCTAATTTTGTACGGGCAGTCAAGTAGTCAGGATTTTACAGACATATTTGGAGAGCTTGGAGCAGGAGGCTTCAAGATTATGTAGCTATTGTTATTTCAGCTGTATTGTAACTGTTGTACTCTGATAATAGTATTTTATATCGATACTGTTTTATTCCAAAGTTATGTTATAGAATATATTTTATTCGTTCCGTTATGAGATTCGTGTTACTCTGATGTTGTTGTAGTTGTCTTCTTCTTCTTCTTCTATTCTAATTCTCTATCTTATATATTCTTACCCTCTAACTTCTTTCTATTTACTATCCAGTATTTCCGATGTTTGGATAGTCGACAGTGAGTTTATGTCGATAGCCATGGTCGTGAAAACCCGGGTCGTTACAGTGGTATCAAAGCTGAAGGTTAAGTAATTATCTTGGCTCCGTGGCGTAACTTAGTAGAGATAGGGTTAGTAATGCCCTATATTGAGTTTGAGTGTATATATACGAGAGCGTATTTGTAGATTTTATAAAAATGGTTTTATATTATGGTGATTTATTGGTTGAGTTGTTTATGAGTTCTGGTTGATTAGTTTGATCCAGTGTATTAGTAGGGGTTTATAAACGCTCGAATATGATGAACCGACACTGTATGTTTTGAAAAGAGGGTAAATAAAATAATTTTACCTAAAATATATTTTGATATAAAAAAAGTATAGATATTAGGAATATTATAGTATATTGGATGTGTTGGTTGTGATTATAATAAAAAAAGATTATAATTGAAATGGTTATGTAAATAACCAATCAAAATTCGTATAAGTGTTATGAAATGAATTAAATCTGAATTTAAATCAGAATTGAAATTAAATCTTGGAAATTTGGAAAGGTGTTTGTAAATGTATTTGGAATTAATATACGAGAATTTTTAAATCCTGGGAGATTTTAATTGTGTTACAAGCATTGTGAATGGTATTTGAAATGTATTTCAAAATGGAAGTATTTAAATATGGATTTTGAAAGTGATATAGTATTGAACCCACTACGGTCGCTGGAAAATAATTCGATGATGATCCGGACATCATCGGTGTTCATTTTCGAGTTCTAAGTGATGTATTACTACCAAAGTTTTTGTTTTGAATTGATTTGAGAAAAACAAGATGTCTTATTCCTAAAAAGGGATATTTGATTTTTTGAAAAGCTAAGCTATTTAAAAAATCCCAGAAATAGATGGTTTGAATTTAAAAAAATATTAAAAAAGGAATTTGTGAAAACAAATGGAAATGTGTTAAAGCCAGTTAAGTGGAAACTGTATTGAAATGGAGTATTATCGAGTAAAATTGGAATTTGGTATATAATTGACTCGGTTGAGTAAATGGATTGATTTTTGAAAAAAAATCAGAATTGTGATTTCGGGATGAAGATAACTGATTAGAGGAATTAATTTGGTAATGAAATACATGAATGAAACTCAACGAGGTTGAGTATAATAGTTGGGTGAGTTAAGAATTTGAAATGGAATTTGACTGGTATAAGCAAAGGATTTGGTTTGGATATAAGCGAATAACTATGTTGAGGATAAGTGGATTGGAGTTTGATTGGGGTGACATTGGTATCTGCTAAATTGGTAGCAGATGGAAATGAAATAATGATATGCCTGAGAAAAAGGTAAAGCTTATTTATATATGAGTTTGGTGATTTATGAGCCGATTTGGCAAGCCGCTTGGCTATTTGATTTTCTTTTGGGTTGGAGAAGGCCTAGAGAGGTAAGTTGTAGTTGTACCGATTGAGCTGTACAGAGGAGGTGCTGGCGAAATTTTTCAGAAATTTAGGGTGTAGAAAATTTTTGGAAATTTTTGTCAATAGAAATAAATTAATATTTTTATTGGAATTAATTGGTTCAGTTGAAACTGAAGATAATAGTAAACAAATAATTTTTAACCCAATTAATAGGGTTTTTTTTCTAACTTAGCAATTTCGAGGACGAAATTATTTTAAGGGGGAAAGAATGTAACGACCTGTATTCATACCGTATAATAATTAATTAATTTAATTATTTAATTAGTGATTTAGAGGATTAAGTGGTTGTTTAATTAAATAATATTGAATATTTAATTAATATAAATAATTGAATAATATATTTAATTTCTGAAATAGCCAAAAATAGTAGAATTGGCAATATTGTGTAAATTGGACAATTCAAAATATATAATTCAGTTAAAATTGAATTACGATAACGAATATATTATTTAAATGAAGTTTGAATGTATAATTTATATTATAATTGTAATCTAGCTAGAAATGGCGCTGCAGTTCGTAATTTGGCGATACGAACTTTAAACGAATATACAGAATCCGTTTTAAATCGGATTTCTGTGAAACAAGAAACGTTCGGAGCTGGTGAAGTATATTTTTCTAACGGAAGGGAAAATTTGGAATTTCATAGTGTAGATTTTGATTAACGATCAAATCAAAATTTCAAAAAGTCACTATGGAATTCCTTTATAATTTATATCGATTTATTTATATTATAAATGAATTTTTAATATAAACTGAATACTGATTAATCTGGATTTGAAATATCGAGTTATAAATTCAGATAGGAATATTTTGGAGTTGTATGATATTCTATGTGAATATACACAGTAATATTTATTTATAAATATTTAATTTAATTAATTTTTTAAATTATATTAAATATTTAAATGGGTTTATTCAAAGCTTTAAAAATAGGCATTTTTGCAAACGAGCTCCGTTTTTGACGAAACTAATTTTGTTGTATCCGAAATATTAAATTATTGCTAGGTTTTAATTTTCGTGATTTCTGGAGTCAGTGTGTGGTCTTATGGAATTTTAATGTGAAAAATAGTCGATAATTTAACCTTTAAAAATAAACTGTGTGAGCAAAAGGACTCGGAATTCAACGAAACAAGTTTCGTTGGGTCCGTAATGTCAAACTCTCATTGTATATCCATTCTCATGATTTTTGGATATTGAACGTGATCATAGGAATTTTTAATGATAAATAGAAACAACGTTGTAATAGAAAATAAATTAAATAATCAATAAAATAATATTTTCTCTTCTCTATAAGTACCCTTACCCATCCTAAACCCTAACCTCATTCCCCTGGTCAAAAGGAAAAATCCGCCGTTAGGTTTATTTTTCTGGAAAACCAAATCGTGAAGTTTTAAATTCATGGAAATAGAAATAAATTCTTTTAAATCAAATTATATACATGTATGGAATCAGGAAAGGGTGCTCTGCATTTTTCATCTCAGTTTCAATGGGATCGACGCTCAGTTTTGGAGTTCAGCAAGGTTGGACATGGGTTAGGGTTAAGATTCGAGAGAGATAGAATGTAACGTCCCGTATTTTTCTGGCCATTATTTTTTTTTCAAATGTCGATTTATATTTAAATAGTTGAATTTAATTATTTTTAAGATTTTATTGATATGAACAAATAATATAATAATATTTTAATTTTAAAATATTGGGAAAATGTTGAATTTGCAGCGTAATGTGAATCGACAACATAAAGGGGTTTGATATTGTTTATATCGAAAATATAATAACAATTCGTTTATTAAACAACAGTTGAACGTTTAATTTATAATTTAATTATAAAATGAGCTGCAGCAGCGCGGTAGCTTGTAATATGGTGTTTTGAACTTTAAACAGCCGTACAGGATCCGACATAAGTCGGATTTCTTCGAAATAAGAAACGTCCGGATCTATTTGATAATATTTTTCTAATGGAAGAGAAAAATCGAGTTTTCATAGAGTAGATTCTATTTTATGTCCAAATCAAATTTTAAAATAGTTGCAGTGGAATTCCTTTATAATTTATAACGATTTATTTTATAAATAAAGGGGTTTTTAAATATTTTGAATATCGATTTCGCTTGGAATTCAACCAAAGTTATTTTATTCTGGTATTATATGTGATTCTGGTCAAGTATGACCAATTATAATATTTTATTATTTTTATATTGAGGTATTTTAAAATTGGTTTATTTTATTTGAATTGAGCAGTTATAAAAGGGACTTTATTCAATCGACCTTCGTTTTCGACGAAACGAATTTTATTGAGACCGCAAAAACAAATTATTGCTAGATTTCAAGTTGTATGTCAATCGGGGTGATTTTGTGAGTGTGGAAAAACAAAATGCAAATAAAAACGACCATTTGGACGTGAACGAGCGCCGTTTGAGCAAACTGACTCAATATTCGACGAAACAAGATTCATTAGGACCGTAACGTCAAATTATATTATGCCATCCATTTTCGTGATGAACGGAGCTTGTATGTAAGCACAGTAACCAATAAACAGTATTGAAAACAGCGATAAGCACGAAATAAAAATCGTCGGTCGTTGTCGGTCGTCACGTCAAGTTAAATTAATAAATTTCCCCACTTATATAAATCCCCCACATCAGAATTCTCCATCCAACTTCATTTTTGTCCATGCATTTTGCGAAAAAGTCCTTATTCACTAAATCGTTTATATCTTCAAATCCATGAAGAAATTGCTATGGGGTTCTGAAGAAAAATGGTAGATTGGGTCAAGGGCTAGCTATGATAAAAAGTTAGGGTGGTATCGTCGAGTGTGGTGGCCGGAAATCGCGAAGAATGGTGGAAATATGATTTCGTTTTTATGGATTTTGGGGGAATTTGGGTTGATGATTGATGAAGGATCTCAAGCGATGTTGTAGAGGCATGGAAGGGCTTCATTTTTGCTTCGGGTCGGAAGGTCTGATATCGTCTGTGGTGGCGGTGAGGATTAGTTGAACGAAGATGATGTTATGGGTTGGATTTTTGAAAGTGACATGCGGAAATGAGGCATTTCTGGTGGCTGGGGTTGACGTAGGTGGTGGGAACCCGAAGGAAAAACGATGGTGATGAGGTGGCCTTTCGATCTGAGGTGGTGTGGTTCCTCACGGCAGCCTGAGGTGGTGGAATTTTGGAGTTGAACGGAATTGGGGGAAAATCAATTTCAGGCCGATTTGGAGCTTGTCGAGGTCGGGGATGTCGGTCATTAGACGATGGCGGAGCAGCGATCACGAGAAGATGGATGAGGTGGCGTATGGGTGGGTGACGGCGGCGCTGTAAGGTTTGGTTGAACTTGAGCTATAGGTAAATCGGTGGTGAGTGGTATCGGGAAAGAACCATCGGGTTTTTATATTGAGATGGGAGGAAACGCGTGAAACAATAGGGTATTGCTGACGTGGAAGGCTTTTAAATTAAGGTAAATAACGGTTTAGCACTAATTAAGGTTTAACTATAATTTAAATTAGTTTTTATTTATTTAAATTAAAGATCTAAATTGAAAAGGTCATAACTTACTCACATGTTAACAAAATTCAGTGAAACCGGAACAGTTGGGATCGTAGCGATGGAGGCTACGCATACACGTTGGCCCGGTCAGAAACTGAAGCAGTTGGAATTTCGTGTAATTTTAATTATACTAAAGTGGCGTTGAAATCATTAACTGAAATTAATGGTGAGTTAATTCTCACATTTTTCTGGACTGCTATGATGTGATAAATCCACATATAATCTAAAAAAATATCATTTATAATATATATTAGTTGATTGGCTGCGTTGGTTGCTTATGGTTGATTTAATAGTTACTGTTAATTATATTATTGTCGTTAATTTATTTGTTTAAATTATATGTTATCATGAAAAGTTATAATAATTTGTGGTGCAGGGAAGAACAGGTTGGAGGAATCAAACCAGATTTCTCAAATTAATTGTATGTTATTTATCGATCACATTTTTCATATATATGGATTGTTACCCCCAAAATGATATCAAACCTGTTCGGATTGAATGGTTGTTGATCGTGTTGTGATTTTTAACCAGTCAACAGTATTGATTAGTGGTTGGCAGTGATGGCCTATAACCTATTATTTATGGCGTCGTTTTGCCGTTAGGCGAACTAACGAAGATTTTAGTTATAAATTTATTTTATAACTGAAATGGAATTTTAAACTGTTTTATACGAGTTAACTAAAATAGAAGTTTTTATAGATATATTTATATTTTATAATCATGTTTGATAAAGAATTTGTTAAAAGTTTTATAAAGTGAATTATTATGTCGTATTTGATTAGAAAGAGCGAAACTATTGTACGGGTTAGTAAAATTAAATAATTGTTTATCAAACAATTAAATGGTGTTTTTTTTAATAATTAATTTAAAAAGGGAAACGGTGAACGAAAATCAGTTAATGGTTAACTGATGTTGACGGTCGATAAAAGCGACTGTTTTAACCAAAGTTGACGATTAGAATGATTTGATTTAAATTAATCAAACCGATAGTTTTCGAATATTTGTTGAACTTAATGAATATTGTTAGAAGTTAGTTCATAGATGATTAACGATATTTTAAAAATGATTATCAAGTTAATCTTGTTAATAAAGACAATTATTATTTAATAATCCTTTAAAATGATTAATTTCTCTATTTCTTGTGATAATGGACTTAACTATTTTCAAAGTGGTTAGTATTGAAGTAAAATTATTATGCTAAATAATAAATAATTAAAGCGATTACTTTTTAATGGGAAATTAAATTAAAAGGTGATCAGATGGAAATAAGTTGATTAAGATTTGGTAAGGGTATTATAAGAAGATTTTAATCCGGGTTTACGAACAAAGTAGGTAAAAGTGACTCATAAATTAATAAGAGAATTCCAATAAAAAGTCTACTTAATTAAGTAAGGTAAGTTGGTTAAAATGAGACTAAAAGGCACGGGTAAATATTTACTTAATAAATTAAGTAAAGAAGTACAAGGGAATTACCAATGTAAGAAATAAGGGTAAAATACCATATTGGGATCTAATGGTAGATAAGATTTTGTCGAGGAAGTTACTTAATTAAGGGATAGGAATTTGAATGTAAAGTGGGTTTTCAAATAAATGGAAATGGTGTTTAAAACCATAGTAAATGGAAGTGGAAATGGAATATCAGGATTTTGAGAGGTAAACTTTTATTGTCTCGCGATAAGAATGTTGTCGGTCAAGGTCTGAGAGGTAATTAAAATACCCCAACTTGAACGGCTTCACTATTATCAAAAGATAATATTGGTTTGTAAGAGTAGAGGATGTTGGAAATAACAAGTTGAGCGAAATATTACAAATATTAATTTGTAAAGGTTTAGAAAGTGGAATAAAACCATTGGCTTTAAAATAACCAGTGTACCACATGGGTATGAAAAGAAATATGACTATACATATATAATGTGATTAATTATATAACAAAATTACCAAAGTAATGAAATGATTTGTTTTGGGCAAGTGCGCGTATCAACTGAAATAAGTCGTTAAATTTTGATTTTTAGGAAAGATAAGAAATAAAGAATGATATGGGTTTTCGAAATTGAATTGTGTACTGGAAACACAATTATAATCTCCATGAGAGCGATTGGGTTAAAGTTAATAAGTTCATATAAGGTTATATTATAAGGAATACGTCACTTGACGATATTATAACCATATAGAGTTGGTAAGGTAACTTATATTTGTGGTTAAGTGTGTATATATATATATATATATATATATATATATATATATATATTACCAATATTAAGAAGAATGGAAAGTGGTTTATGGAACTATAGCGATATTTGCAAAGATAAGAATATAGAGAATGTTTCGACAATTAAAATGATGTTTTCAAGATAAAAAGAAAAAAAAGATGTTGTTATTAAAATATATAAAGAATATTTCCGAACAAAGGGAATAAAGGTAAAGTTTGATAAAGAAGTTATTCGAAAGCGAGTATTGATTATATTTTCATGATAATGAATTATAAGAGTTTTGTCGAGATAAGATTATGAAATCGATTTTAAGGATTTATGAAATGGTTTAATGAAGTGTTTTAATATATTTGACTTGAGCTGCCAATATACTCAACAGTGTTGTTATGATTTGATAGTTAAACAACCGACTATCAAATAAATTATTCTATTAGACCTTTTGACGTGTTGTTTCGAAGAGACTGGGATGGGAACTAAACCAAAACCACTTCGAATTAACAATATGAACGTGACTAATTGGCAGGCGATAAAGATGGAGCATTGAAGACCATAAATCTTCATAAATGGAAGAACCACTTACAATCTCCGAGTCGACGCAGAGATATACTGGGGTTCTTCCATAGTTGAAATCTACAGATTGCAAGGATTTCTCCCTATTGATCCTTGGGGTGATTCCTATATAGGATCTGGTAGGAAGGTGCCTTCAGTTCATCCTGTTCCTGGATGACTTGTATGGACGAGTGCCTAACAGAGTATTTCCAAAGGGATCACGTACGTTGATTTCTTCAAACGTACCACAGTTGGCCATGGAGGATGACTGTTCTCTTAGCTTAACCACTAGATTATTTTTGAGGATGTCAATTAGTGATATCTGACGGATCTGACGATGTGGAATTCAAAATGAATAGTGGCCAAATGTTCTAATGATAATTTAAACCTCACCAATCGGGAAATGACACAAATCGGGCAGGCAGCTTGGCTATGTGGGTCGCTCCCATTAGGGTGTATAATCACCTATATAGATAAATTCCTTTTGCTTCTTAAATCTATCGATGCTGTCCCTTTTCGGGAAACGGTTGTTGATCCCAACCGTTGGTGATATACATTCGATACACTCAGGCGAAATGAGTGGTCGGTCATATGAGGGTCGGGTTGCAAGACGTTCTTGTTGAACCCAGTGTATTCGCCTCTAGAGACACACTATCGACAGGTGGTCCCATACCTTGTCATGGTCGGAATCCAATTTCCAATAAGCGGCCGCGGGTTTTGTTTGTATACTATACATATGTAGAGCATGAGATGCAAGCATTCTGCTAGATTATTATTTATTTATGGTTTGATGGACATTATTATGATATCAGAAAAGATATTGATTTCAAAGATGGTTTGGGTTATAGTAAGGTAAAAACCGTCCGTGTTTATGTGTGGACTAGTCTTACTATTATCCTTTTATTTCAAAGGGATTTCCAAAGTTAAACAAGTTGTTGTGCTGTGAATTTATCACTGAAAGTATTCCAGACTGACTTGGTGAATTTTGCTTTGCTTCAATTGTGCTCGGGTTAGACCGAGTATATTTCCAGGTTAGGTTTCACTTGGAATTTTCTAGGAGCTGGAAGCAGGAGGCTTCACCATTAGTTATTTAAAGTTATTTTCCGCTGTGTCTGATATATGATATACTCTGATGATTGGTATGTATCTGTATATACAATTTTCCTTTGTATAAAGAGTTGGATATATTATATTTGATTCGTTCCGCTGTGAGATTCTGATGTGTGTTCTTCTTTTTCTTTTATTCTAAATTTTCTTTCTTTCTTTTCTCACCCTCTAACTTCTTCCTATTAATAGTCGGGGTTCGATACTTGGGTTTTTGGCAAGTGATACGGATTATGTATTATTGTCAAAAATTCGAGTGTCGAATTTTTCTCGGGCCGTTACAGTTGGCATCAGAGTTGTTGGTTTAGTAATAACCTTGGCTCTGTGGCGTGACTCAATAGAGATTGGGTTAGTAATACCTTAGATTGAGTTGATTATATATATGAGAGCGCGTATTTGTAATTGAATATAAAATTATTTTAAATATTTTGTGAAGAGGGTAAATGAGATAATTTTGCCCAAATTATATTTTGTATAGAAAAGAAATTATTTTATCGAATTTTTGATATATCTTATTGCTTGATTGATATGAACGGAATTAAAACCAAATGTGGAATTCGACTTGATTTAGTTGAGTCGAGTTAAATCAGAATTGGATATAGTGTGGGAACCTAACAAAATACCTTTGGAATTTGGTAATCGAATTAGTAATTGGATAAAGAATTGATTTGATATGAATCAATATGTTAAACCATAGTGAAAACAAACAAGAAAATATTAAGGTGGAATCTGAATGATTTGGTTGGATTGATATGCCTTGTTCGTTTGGTTGTTGAATGATTTGTAAAGAATTCAGCAATAGTTAAATCTAAAAGTTGAATAATAACTTGAAAGGTTAAGTAAATAAGATTCAGTATAATAATGGTGATTGGAAACCAAAGGATTTAACCCAATAATGATGCCAAGTGTTTGGTTTTGGGGATTGTATGATCACAGATATATCAGTGAAATATTATCCCATATATTGTTACTTACCTGGTAAATGCAGTTAAGCACAGGTATGAAATGACTTTGAATTGGATTGTGTAGATTGCTATAAATTGAGAATTTTACTTGATATCGCTGCGAAAACGTACGCCTATGCCAAATATAAATTTTTGGATTTTGGTTTGGGTTTTGAGATCTGATTTTTGAATTTTTCGACCATGAGAGTCGATGAATATATATTTCTTGAACCTGCAATATTGCAGATGTCCCACCGTGCAGGGGAGACTCTACCAAAAAAAAAATTCTAAAATTTAAGTGTTAGAATTTTTTTGAAGATTTTTGGAAAATTTTACTTTTTTGAAATAAATTGGTTTTAAAACCAATCAGATTAGTTTTGCGAATAAAACCGTGTTTTAATTAAATATTTTTGTGAAGATAATGGGTTTGTAGCATTCTTTCTGCCTTAGCAATTTCGGGGACGAAATTATTTTAAGGGGGAAGGAATGTAACGTCCCGTATTTTTCTGGCCATTATTTTTTTAAAACGTCGATTTATATTTAAATAATTGAATTTAATTATTTTTAAGATTTTATTTATATCAATAAATAATATAATAATATTTTAATTTAAAATATTGGGAAAATGTTGAACTTGCAACGTAATGTGAATCGACAACATAAAGGGGTTTAATATTGTTTATATCGAAAATATAACAACGATTCATTTATTAAATGATAGTTGAATGTTTAATTTATAATTTAATTATAAAACGAGCTGCAGCGGCGCGGTAGTTCATAATATGGCGTTTTGAACTTTAAACGGCCATACATGATTCGATATAAGTCGAATTTCTTTGAAACTAGAAACGTCCAGATCTATTTGATAATATTTTCTAATGAAAGAGAAAAATCGAGTTTTCATAGCGTAGATTTTATTTTATGTCCAAATCAAATTTTAAAATAGTCGCTGTGGAATTCCTTTATAATTTATAACGATTTATTTTATAAATAAAGAGGTTTTTAAATATTTTGAATATCGATTTGACTTGGAATTCAACCGAAGTTATTTTATTCTGGTATTGTATGTAATTCTGGTCAAGTATGACCAATTATAATATTTTATTATTTTTATATTGAGGTATTTTAAAATTGGTTTATTTTATTTGAATTGGGCAGTTATAAAAGGGACTTTATTCGATCGACCTTCAGCTTCGACGAAACGAATTTTATTGAGACCGCAACAACAAATTATTGCTAGATTTCAAGTTGCACGTCAATCGGAGTTATTTTGTGAGCGTGGCAAAATAAAATGCAAATAGAAACGACCATTTGGACGTGAATGAGCGCCGTTTGAGCAAACGGACTCGTTATTCAACGAAACATGATTCATTTGGATCGTAACGTCAAATTATATTATGCCATCCATTTTCGTGATGAACGGAGCTTGTATGTAAGCACAGTAACCAATAAACAGTATTGAAAATAGCGATAAGCACGAAATAACAATCGTCGGTCGTTGTGGGTCGTCACGTTAAGTTAAATTAATAATTTTCCCCACTTATATAACCCCCCTACATCAGAATTCTCCAGCCAACTTCATTTCCATCCATGCATTTTTGCAAAAAGTCCCTATTCACTAAATCATTTATATCTTCAAATCCGTGAAGAAATTGCTATGGGCATCTAAAGCAAAATGGTAGATCGGGTCAAGGGCTAGCTACGATAAAAAGTTGGGGAGGTATCGTCGAGTGTGGTGGCCGGAAATCATGAAGAACGGTGGAAATATGATTTCGTTTTTATGGCTTTTCGGGGAGTTTGGGTTGACGATTGATGAAGGGTCTGAAGCGAAGTTGTAGAGGTGTGGAAGGGCTTCATTTTTGCTTCGGGTCGGAGGGTTTGATATTGCCTTTGGTGGTGGTGGGGGCTATTTAAATGGAGATGATGTCATGGGTTGGATTTTTGAAAGTGACAGTCGGAAATGAGGCTTCTCCGGTGGCTGGGGTTGACGTAGGTGGTGGGAACCCAAAGGAAAAGCGATGATGATGAGGTGGCCTTTCGATCTGAGGTGGTGCCGCGCCTCACGGCAGCCCGCGGTGGTGGAATTTTGGAGTTGAACGGAATTGGGGGAAAATCAATTTCAGGTCGATCTGGAGCTTGTCTAAGTCGGGGATGCCGGTCATTTGACGATGGCGGAGCGGCAGTCACGTGGGGATTGATGAGGTGGTGTATGGGTGGGCGACGGCGACGCTGCAAGGTTTGGTTGAACTTGAGCTTTGGGTAAATCGGTGGTGAGTGGTATCGGGGAAGAACCATCGGGCTTTTACATTAAGATGGGAGGAAACGCATGAAACAACACGGTATTGCGGATGCGGAAGGCTTTTAAGTTAAGGTAAATAATGGTTTAGCACTAATTAAGGTTTAATTATAATTTAAATTAGTTTTTATTTATTTAAATTCAAGATCTAAATTGAAAAGCTCATAACTTATTCATACGTTAACGAAATTCAGTGAAACTAGATCCGATGGGATCGCGGCGACGGAGGCTACGCATACACGCTGGCCTGGTCAGAAACTAAACCAGTTGGAATTTTGTGTAATTTTAAATTTTGTTTAAAATTATACGAAACTGGCGCTGAAATCATCGACTGAAATTAATGGTGAGTTAATTCTCAAACTTTTTTGGACTGCTATGATGTGACAAATCCACATATAATCTAAAAAAAATCATTTATAATATATATTGGTTGATTGGTTGCGTTGGTTGCTTATGGTTGATTTAATAGTTACTGTTAATTATATTGTTGTCGTTACTTTATTTGTTTAAATTATATGTTATCATGAAAAGTTATAATAATCTGTGGTGCAGGGAAGAACATGTTGGAGGAATCAAACCAAATTCCTCAAATTTATTGTATGTTATTTATCGATCACATTTTTCATATATATGGATTGTTACCCCCAAAATGATATCAAACCTGTTCGGATTGAATGGTTGTTGATCGTGTTGTGATTTTTAATCAATCAACAGTATTTATTAAGTGGTTGGCAGGAATGGCCTATAACCTATTATTTATGGCGTCGTTTTGCCGTTAGGCGAACTGACGTAGATTTTAGTTATAAATTTATTTTATAACTGAAATAGAATTATAAACTCGTTTATACAAGTTAACTAAAATAGAAGTTTTTATAAATATATTTACATTTTATAATCATGTTTGATAAAGAATTTGTTAAAGTTTTATAAAGTGAATTATTATGTCGTATTTGATTAGAAAGAGCGAACCTATTGTACGAGTTAGTAAAATTAAATAATTTTTTATCAAACAATTAAATGGTTTTTTTAATAATTAAGTTAATAATTAATTTAAAAAGGGAAACAGTGAACGAAAATCAGTTTATGGTTAACTGATGTTGACGGTCGACAAAAGCGACTGTTTTAACCAAAGTTGACGATTAAAATGATTTGATTTAAATTAATCAAATCGATACTTTTCGAATATTCGTTAAACTTAATGAATGTTGTTAGAAGTTAGTTAATCGTTGATTAACTATATTTTAAAAATGATTATCAATTTCTTGTGATAATGGACTTGACTACTTTTAAAGTGGTTAATATTGAAGTAAAATTATTATGTTAAATAATAAATAATTAAAGCGATATGGGAAATTAAATTAAAAGGTGATCAGATGGAAAAAAGTTAATTAAGATTTGGTAAGGGTATTATAAGAAGATTTTAATCCGGGTTTACGAACAAAGTGGGTAAAAGTGACTCGTAAATTAATAAGAGAATTCCAAGAAAAAGTCTACTTAATTAAGTAAGGTAAGTTGGTTAAAATGAGACTAAAAGGCATTGGTAAATATTTACTTAATAAATTACGTAAAGAAGTACAAAGGAATTACCAATGTAAGAAATAAGGGTAAAATACCATATTGGGATCTAATGGCAGATAAGATTTTGTCGAGGAAGTTACTTAACTAAGGGATAGGAATTTGAATGTAAAGTGGGTTTTCAAATAAAATGAAATGGTGTTTAAAACCATAGTAAATGGAAGTGTGAACGGAATATCAGGATTTTGTGTGGTAAACTTTTATTGTCTTGCGATAAGAATGTTGTCGATCAAGGTCTGAGAGGTAATTAAAATACCCCAACTTGAACGGCTTCACTATTATCAAAAGATAATATTGGTTTGTAAGAGTAGAGGATGTTGGAAATAACTGGTTGAGGGAAATATTACAAATATTAATTTGTAAAGGTTTAGAAAGTGGAATATAACCACTGGCTTTAAAATAAGCAGTGTACCACTTGGGTAAGAAAAGAAATATGACTATACTTATATAATGTGATTAATTATATAACAATATTACTAAAGTAATGAAATGATTTGTTTTGGGCAAGTGCGTGTATCCACTAAAATAAGTCGTTAAATTTTGACTTTTAGGAAAGATAAGAAATAAAGAACGATATGCATTTTCGAAATGGAATTGTGTATTGGAAATACAATTATAATCTCCATGAGAGCGATTGGGTTAAAGTTAATAAGTTTATATAAGGTTATATTGTAAGTAATACGTCACTTGACGATATTATAACCATATAGAATTAGTAAGGAAACTTATATTTTTGGTTAAGTATATATATATATCAATATTACCGATATTAAGAAGAATGGAAAGTGGTTTATGGAACTATAGCGATATTTGCAAAGATAAGAATATGGAGAATGTTTCGACAATTAAAATGATGTTTTCAAGATAAAAATAAATAAAGATGTTGTTATTAAAATATATAAAGAATATTTCCGAACAAAGGGAGTAAAGGTGAAGTTTGATAAAGAAGTTAATCGAAAGCGAGCATTGATTATATTTTCATGATAATGAATTAGAAGAGTTTTGTCGAGATAAGATTATGAAATCGATTTTAAGGATTTATGAAATGGTTTAATGAAGTGTTTTAAAATAATTGACCTGAGCTGCCAATATACTCAACAGTGTTGTTATGATTTGATAGTTAAACAACCGACTATCAAATAAATTATTCTATTAGACCTTTTGACGTGTTGTTTTGAAGAGACCGGGATGGGAACTAAACCCAAAACCAATTCAACAATACCAATGTGACTAATTGGCAGGCGATAAAGATGGAGCATTGAAGACCATAAATCTTCATAAATAGAAGAACCACTTACAATCTCTGAGTCGACGCAAAGATATACTGGGGTTCTGCCATAGTTGAAATCTACGGATTGCAAGGACTTCTTGCTACTGATCCTTGGGGTGATTCCTATATTGGATGCAGTTGGAGGGTGCCTTCGGTTCATCCTGTTCCTGGATGACTTGTATGGACGAGTGTCTGACATAGTATTTCCAAAGGGATCCCGTACGTTGATGTCTTCAAACGTACCATAGTTGGCGGCGGAGGACGACGGTTCTCTTAGCTTAACCATTAGAGTATTTTTGTGGACGTCAATTAGTGATATTTGGCGGATCTGACGATGTGGCATTCAAAGTGAACGGTGGCCAAATGTTCTAATGATAATTTAAACCTCAAGCCTCATCAACCGGGAAATGACAAAAATCGGGCAGGCAACATGACTATGTGGGTCGCTCCCATTAGGGTGTATAATCACCTATCTAGAGAAATATATTTTGCTTCTTAAATATATCGATGTTGTCCCTTTTTGGGAAATGATTGTTGATCCCAACCGTTGGTGATATACATTCGATACACTCAAGCGAAATGAGTGGTCGGTCATGTGTGGGTCGGGTTGCAAGACGTTCTTGTTGAACCCAGTGTATTCGCCTCTAGAGATACACTATCGGTAGGTGGTACCATACCTTGTCATGGTTGGAATCCAATTTCCAATAAGCGCCCGCAGGTTTTGTTTGTATACTATACATATGTAGAGCGTGAGATGCAAGCGTTCTGCTAGATTATTATTTATTTGTGGTTTGATAGACACTATTATAATATCAGAAAAGATATTGATTTCAAAGATGGTTTGGGTTATAGTAAGGTAAAAACCGTCCGTGTTTATTTGTGGACTGGTCTGGTCTTACTATTATCCTTTTATTTCAAAGGCATTTCTAAAGTTAAACAAGTTGTTGTGTTGTGAATTTATCACTGAAAGTATTCCAAACTGACCCAGTGAATTTTTCTTTGCTTCAAATGTGCTCGGGTCAGACCGAGTATATTTCTAGGTTAGGTTTCACTTGGAGTTTTCCAGGAGCTGGAAGCAGGAGGCTTCACCATTAGTTATTCAAAGTTATTTTCAGTTGTGTCTGATATATGATATAATCTGATGATTGGTATGTATCTGTATATACTGTTTTCCTTTGTATAAAGAGTTGGATATATTATATTTGATTCGTTCCGCTGTGAGATTCTGATGTGTGTTCTTCTTTTTCTCCTATTCCAAAATTTCTTTCTTTCTTTTCTCACCCTCCAGCTTCTTTCTATTAACAGTCGGGGTTTGATACTTGTGTTGTTAGCAAGTGATACGGATTATGAGTTATTGTCAAAAATTCGAGTGTCGAATTTTTACCGGGCCGTTGCATAGAAGCATTTAATTAAGTATTGGTTGTTCGATTTGGGTTGTGAGTCTGAAATAGCATCGTTTGGTGAAGTTTTAGAATTTTCTGTACCTAAAGTCGTCGCACTTCTATGTTGGATGCTGTGAAGGAGGTCACATCGCATATAAGGGGAGAAAGGGCTGCGCAAGGTGGTGGTGTTGAGAGGGTCGAGCTCGGGAAGCTGAGGAAGAAGATGAATTCAGTTTGTAAATTCATGAATTAATCGTGGAGTTTAATGTCGATATTATACTGTGTACTTTTGTGTCGCGAGCATAAGTTGGAGCGTACAAGAATTGGTGCGAGCTTGGTGAAATGGATGTGGTATTGATGAGAGTAATATGAGAAGCAATTTGGTGATATTGGTTTGTGGATCGATGGAGGAATGGGTGAGATAAGGGGGTTAAAGGATTCGAAATGGATGTGTTTTTGGTTCCTAAAGTTCTATAGTTTTGGGGAAGAAAGGTTGGAGCGGGTGGGCTTCTGAGTTCGGTGATGGGACGGGAGTTAAAAGGCTTAGCCCAATAGAAAAATAAATTATGTTTATTTCCAATTTAAATTGTATATTAACTTATAAAATGTATATCTTCGTCGTACATTATTAGAATCAGACGAAACGAAATCCGTTGGGATCGTATAGACGAGAGCTACCCAATGGAACTGTCTGGGAGTGAATTAGAGCTCTCTACAATTTATAGTGAAATAAATTGTCTTTATGAATTAACCGATGGTAATCGTTATTTAACGATGATCGTCCAATGTGAGTAAATCTTACTAACTCTGTACAATTTATATTTTTATAAATATAATCTAGTATTGATAAATGATGATTGATTGATGTGTGTTGATTGTTTGGTTGAATTGCTGATTTATTGGTTGAAATTGTAGATAAGATATATATATAAAAAAAATCGTTAATCAAATATTGATTCTGTTTATCAGAATATTTCATATTGAAATGAAATCGATGTTATTTATATTGTTTAACATCTGTGAATGCAGGGAGATAGGTTGGAGGGATCCGACTGGATTCCTCAATATTATAATACTGTTTGTTATCATATATTGTGATATATGATGTGATATATAATCTGTGATTGATTATGATTACACTGGTCATGTTATTCGGTATTTAAAATACCATATGAAATACTGGAATGTAAAAAAGGAAAATTTCAAAGTGAATATTGAAAATGAAATATTTATATATAAAATAAATAGAATTATATAAAATGAATAGAATTATATAAAAGGATTTATATAAAATGAATAGAATTATATAAAAGGATTTATAGAAAATAAATAAATTTTTATAGAGGGAATATAATTAAGGAATATTTATTTAGGAAATAAATAGAATTTTCATAAAAGGAAATATTTATAAAATAAATAGAATTATAAAAGGAATATTGATTTAGAAAGTAAATAGAATTATAAAAGGGAAATATTTAGAAAATAAATAGAATTATAAAAGAATATTTATTTAGAAAATAAATAGGATTATAAATGGAATTTAGCAAGGTAGAAAAGAATTGCGAGAAATAGATTTAGAGTTGATTTTAAATAGAATTTTTTCTAACAGATAGATTGAGAAGATTAATTTATAGATAATATTTTATAAATTAAATAAAACTATTTATCATTTGATAAATGGAATATATAAGGCTGAGTTTATATAGAGAAGTAAAATTGGTTTCAACACCGATATCTGAGTGTAATAACCCGAAAATCTGGGCCAGTTTAAAATTTTTAATTTGGCAATTTTGGCGAATTTTGATTATTTAAAATGAATTATTTTAAATAATATAGAAGAGAAAATTTAATTTGAATATAATTCGACGTATATATTATATACGTCGTCGTTAGAATATAATATTTATATATAATTATAAATAGAATTGAAAATGGCGCGGTAGTTCGATAATTCGATTTCAAACTTCAATTGAATGTACCGGGTGCAAAACAATCCGGATTTTAGTGAAACCAAAAACGTTAGGATCTAATTGATGATATCTTTCCAACGAATCCGAAAATCCAAGACTTCGTAGCGGGAATCAAAAGATATGTCCAGTTGAAAATTCTGAATAGTCGCTATGGAATTCAGGCCCTTAAAAATGGACATTTTGCAAATGACCTCGGATTTCGACGAAACCAGTTTTGTTGGGTCCGTGATGTCAAACTATTGCTAGGTTTCAAATTTCATAATTTTTCGAATCAATATGTGAGCGTGGCAAAGGAAAACGCGTTTGACCAGTTTCAGTTGATTTTAATCGACTGGAAATTGGCCATTTTTCAAATGGTCTCAGAATTCGACGAAACTAGTTTTGTTAGGACCGTATCGTCAATACGAAGCTAGAAAATATTTTTGTGGGATTTATAGAGTTAGTATGTGACCCCGGTAATTTGAAATGTACGTTTAAAATTCAATATAAGGATTTAAATTGTAAATTCAATGGAAACTGATTGTAACAGCCGAATCAGCTTATGATGCATATCCCATTGTGTTCGGAATGGGGGTAAAACGCTATGGGCGACAAGCGGTGGGCCTTGTTTCGAAGTCGATAGGAAAAAGTTGCTTTATGTGGAAAAATAAATAAATAAATAAATAAAAATACAAAATAATTCTTCTTCTCCTTTATCTGTTCTGCCCCCCCCCCCCCCCCCCCCGATTCATCATTTCCACAGAAAAAAAAAAAGAGAAAAAGGGAAAATCGATTCGCCCCGTCGATCTCGAAGCCGCCCACCACCGATCGACGCTTACACCTCCGTCGCTATCCTCCCTCACAGACCGGCCTCGCAACCCCGCCCTCAGATCGACGTCTTCCCCTCCATTCATCAGTCGCGTCAACCCCCACATCGCCCAACTGCCGATGCTGCAACCTCCCCTGGCGCCACCTGGTCCTCCGACGATCACCCCTCCGACGAACTGAAGGCCGCCCCAACCCTCCGCCTCCTCCTGCCGCCGGCATCGATGCCCCCTTTCTTCGATGCGGTGAGTTTTTACTTTACTTAATTTTATTTTCTATTAAGTAAAACTGATTTTTATATTAAGAAAAACTGATTTTCTTTTTAGAGTAAAAACTGATTTTTTTTAAAGAAAGTAAAACTGATTTTTATATAAAAAAAAAGGGGAAAACTGATTTTTATAAAGATGATAAAACTGATTTTATTTTATGTTATAAAGCAATGATTTTTATTTAGAAAACTTTGAATTTAAAAAGGTGAAATCTTTGAATTTAAAAAGGTGAAATCTTTGAATTTAAAAAGGTGAAATCTTTGAATTTAAAAAGGTGAAATCTTTGAATTTAAAAAGGTGAAATCTTTAAATTTAAAAAGGTGAAATCTTTAAATTTAAAAAGGCGAAATCTTTATATAGAAAATAGCGTGATAAAAATATAATTTTTATCTATATAGTAGCGTTGTGAAAATTCGATTTTTATATATTGAACTTTGAAATAAAAATTCGATTTTTATATATTGAACTTTGAAATAAAAATTCGATTTTTATATATGTAGTGGCTACGGGCGAGGAAAGTGATAAGAGGCGAGAGCAGTGAAGACTTCTGCAAATGAAGTACCGTGGAGCTAGGATAGCTATAAGTGAGAATTTCTCACCTTTCAATTTTATTTCTAGTTATATATATATACTAGGATGCAGACGGTGCTTAGTAGCACCCGACACAATCGTCCACAGACCATGGACTTGTTTGTTTGGTTGCATAGATTAGTTGGATATTTGAATTGAAATTGAGTTGTTTGGGTGAATTGAATGAATTAGATTGATGTGTGAATGGCGTGGGCCTTCACTAGACCGGGGATAAGGCTAGGCCTCGTCCCGTTTCTAGTATCGTGCCGTTATGCCGCCGAAATTTTCTAAAATATGTTAGAAAACTAAAAATATCATTTTATTGAATAAATGAATTGAATAGAAATTCATAGGTTGAAATAAAATGTTTTATCGTTAAAAATATAATTTTTAACGTGAATATGAAAATAGTGAAGTGAATAAATAAATATTCATTTACAAACCAGATGGTTTGTTTATGTACACTTATTTGAATGACATTGATTGGGACGATAAATTTTACACATCGCCCAACTGCACAACTAAAATATGCGTTTGATTGTTTGAAACCCCACACGGGTGTTGGGATGAAATTTGAAGTTCACTCATCCTGATTGATTAAATATGTCGATCGATTGATTGACAGGCTGTTATAAGCGTTAGATATCTTTATTTGATGCTTATACAGTGTAGTGCACTTTGGTTGATGGTTGATCATTTTTCAATGTTATTATATACATGTGTTGTGTGAAAATCCATATGATTAATTTTATATGGTAATTGATTGGGCCTCATTCCAGTTTAGAAATGGAAATATTTAAAATAGAAATATTTGAAATAGAATATTTGAAAATAGAAATTTATGAAGTCGTGTTGATTAGTTTGACGCCATTTTGACGTGAACGATATTCATATCGATTTTAAACGATTTCGAAATGAATTGAATTGAAAACGATTTCGAAATGAATTGAATTGAAAACGAATTCAAAGTGAATTGAAAACGATTTCGAAATGAAGTGAATTGAAAACGATTTCGAAATGAATTGAATTGAAAACGAATTCAAAGTGAATTGAAACGAATTCAAAGTGAATTGAAACGATTTCAAAGTGAATTGAAAACGATTTCGAAATGAATTGAATTGAAACGAATTCAAAGTGAATTGAAACGATTTCAAAGTGAATTGAAAACGATTTCGAAATGAATTGAATTGAAAACGAATTCAAAGTGAATTGAAAACGATTTCGAAATGAAGTGAATTGAAACGATTTCAAAGTGAATTGAAAACGATTTCGAAATGAATTGAATTGAAAACGATTTCGAAATGAATTGAATTGAAAACGATTTCGAAATGAATTGAATTGAAAACAATTTCGAAATGAATTGAATTGAAAACGAATTCAAAGTGAATTGCAACGAATTCAAAGTGAATTGAAACGATTTCAAAGTGAATTGAAAACGATTTCGAAATGAATTGAATTGAAAATGAATTCAAAGTGAATTGAAAACGATTTCGAAATGAATTGAATTGAAAACGAATTCAAAGTGAATTGAAAACGATTTCGAAATGAATTGAATTGAAAACGAATTCAAAGTGAATTGAAAACGATTTCGAAATGAATTGAATTGAAAACGATTTCGAAATGAATTGAATTGAAAACGAATTCAAAGTGAATTGAAACGATTTCGAAATGAAGTGAATTGAAAACGATTTCGAAATGAATTGAATTGAAAACGATTTCGAAATGAATTGAATTGAAAACGAATTCAAAGTGAATTGAAACGATTTCAAAGTGAATTGAAAACGATTTCGAAATGAATTGAATTGAAAACGATTTCGAAATGAATTGAATTGAAAACGAATTCAAATTGAATTGAAATTTGAATTGAATAGAAATGAATTTTAAAACGAATCTATAAAGAAGAATTCAATTGTGATTTGAATTGAAAAGGAAGTTGAAAATGTTTTGAAACGAATTCAAAACTATTTATATAATTCGTTTTAAATAGAAATCGACGAAGTATATATTATATATATTATATATATAATATAATGGCTTGAATAGAACGCGCCGCGCCGCGGCAGTTCGTGAATTTCGACCATTTATTTCAAACGGACATTACGGGAGATCCGACCGTCGGATTCTCCTAAAACCGGAACCGTTGGGTTCGTATCGAAAAGAGCTTTCTAACGAATGTTAGAAATTTGAAATCTAACGGTTGGATTTGGAATTATGTCCAAATCAAATTTGAAAAAGGTCGTTGTAAGTGCAGTTCGATGGCCATTGATGGAAATCGACTGTACGGGCCTTGATAAAATTATTAAAAATAGTAATAATTTGTGTAAAATCATAAGAAATGATTTGCGAAGATTTGGGATGAAAAACTCCATGTTTGAAAAGATAAAAATAGATTTTTATCGAAATGAACTAGTTTTGAACTAGAGTTATAATTCTATTTATTTTTAAATAAATAAATTGAATTTGAAAATGGTTTTAAAAATAACCAGAATATCCAATGATTGCATTGGAGTGGAACTGAATCGAAATTGTCTTCGGAATATTTCGATGTTGGAATTCGTGATTATACGGATGTTGATATGGAAATTTGAAAGATATATATTTATATCGTTATTTCCAATACGACATTTGTTAGTCGTAGAATTCGATATTGAATATAAGCCGATATATTTTCTATTCAGAGCCTTGTATTGAATATCGAATGTGATTTGGGTTTGTCGTGAATGGTGTCTTCACTAACACTGTTCTTGAACCCAGTTGAGAAAAGATTAAATCTTTTTAGTTAGATTTAATTAAGTGTACTAATTAAATGATATTTAATTGGAATTGAATTGGTATTGATTTTTGGGTTTATCGTGAACAGTGTTTTAAATAACACTTGTTCTTTAACCCGATAATTAATGGAATGTGATTTTGGGTTTATCGTGAATCGTGTTTTAAATGACACTGATTCTTTAACCCAGATAATGATTAAAACTAAGTGGAGTTTTAATGAATCTTTAATTAGATTGAAAAGATCGAGAATGGAGTATCACCAGTTTTGCTCCAGGCGATAGTTAAATCTTTAATTAGATTTGAACGTGAAATTTAGAAACTAACTGTCGGTTAGCCAAGCAGGATGGTTTTCTGGATATTGATCTGATGTTGGTTTCGGCCTTCGGGGTTAATATTTGGGGAATTATTCTCTTGATTAATTTACGATTAGTGACTAATGAATTGGAATGAGGCGTATGTTGTGTTTCTGTAACACTTATTTAAAATATACGCGAGTTATTCGGAAAGACCGGGTTTATCCCATTCTGAATAACTGATACGACGATAAGTCGAAGATGAAGACGATGGTCGAAGACCGGAGGTCTTCACGTCGTTTGGGTAATTACTGATGATCTTGATTGGGCTGTACACCCAAGAAGATGGAAACAGTTGGTGATCGTCCAGACGTACTTGGAGATCGATGGATATGCGGGGTACTAGGTGCCTCCGGTTTCGTTCAGACCCAGAACGGACTTGTAAATGGACTGTGTGTCTGACATTGGATTTCATTCTGTGTGACTGATATCGGTTGCATATAGTGGTTTGCCTGTGTGGCATGCTAAGATGCAAATGATCGAGGCTTCTGTTGAAAAGCAAAGTCTTGTGGTGATGATCAAAGCACGGCCTTCGTGGCGTAGCTTTGTGTAACGTTTGCTTCGCGAGTTTCGCACCCCGGTTGTGAACCAAAAACGGGAGGGGACATCAGGGAGGACTTGCGTTTCTTTCTAGCTAGAAGTGGCGTCAGTGGTTTTACACGCCCTGACGAGTTTGACTTATGTGGTTGTTGCTGTTGCGAGGCGCCTCGGTTATATCGGTTTCGGCCGATGTTTCTGGTCGGCTGACGGACCAGACTTACACCCCATAGGGTGGGGAAACGTAGTGTTCAGGCATAATAATCCACATCGGTGGACCGGCCCTGACGATCTAAAGGCTTGCCTGCGCGCTTGCCTGTGGCTCGGGCTAGAGAGTCACAAATCGGTTGAGGACTATCTTTTGCCTCGGTTCATAGACGGAAATCCAATTTCCAAATACGTGACATTTGCGGTTTTAATTGTAAAACCTAGTATGGCGACATAGTGGGATGGGGCATTCATGCCGCCTATGATTGATATTTATGATTGAAGTTGTTTTATACACTATGCACTTATTATAGTATCAAATGATTTTTTTTAAACGTATCAAGCATTCTTTGGCTGTTATAAGGGAAAACCCTATCCTCGGCTGCGTTGCATTGTGTGATGGGACCTGGGTCTTATAACAGCTTCATTTTTCATTATTTAGCATTGCGCTGTTTGCTTTATGCACTGGTATTCTTGGGAGGAAACCCGTTCCGTGTTATACGGCGTGGTCCCTTGATTTACCGAACTTTAAAATAAAAGATTATAACTGTTTTAGTTCTCACACCAGTCACATGACTGACCTGGAGTTTATTGTTTTAACCTAAACTCTGGGTGTCCCTATTTTGACACGGGCAGCTAGTAGTTTTGGTTTTGCAGATTTATATTCACAGGATCCTGGTTTACAGCTGGAACGATATCCGGAAAGCTTTGTATCCGTACATCTCTTCTAGTTGTGTATTGTATTATTTTCCGCTGCGATGTATTTAAATGTAATTTAAATCTCTGATATTTCTGTGTAATATTCTTTTATACTCTGCATATTCTTGTAATCTGGTGCATTGTTGTAATATGCAATGAAATGTTCTTCTATATGCGTTCTGATTTGTCGTGTTCTCAAACGATAGGGCGTTTCGAACGGTTTGGGTCGGTTTAGCGACTGGTTCGGACCGAGCGAAATTCCTTCTCGTCACAGTTGGTATCAGAGCTTTGGTTTACAAAGCTAGAGAACAAGACACATTAGAACCGTACGAAAGAATTCATCAGAGATTGGATTAGTAATATCCAACGGGAATGACTCGTTAGAGATGGGATCAGTAGTATCCTAGAACGAGTGCGAAGAGTATATTTTGAAAGTGAAAACAATCTTTGTTTTGAAAATTTAAATCAATTATTCGTATTTGATTATTTATTTATATTGAGTTGGACAGTCCAGTATATAAAGATTTTGCGTATACGTCTGATCCGCGTGTATTCAAAATTTTAATATACTGGATGGATATAGAATTACACTCTAGTCGCCCGGGGATGATACTGATAATTGTGATCACATTATCAGTGTTTATATTCGAGTGATGAAAGTGAGATTTCTATATATTTCCATTAGACTGGTGTGAGAACCAAATCTTATATAGCTAGAACACTGTGTTGTGAATTGGCATCAAAAACAAGATTTTCTGTATATGTATCAAAATTATGAATTTGAAATGTTAAATTCACTAATTGATTGATGTTTGTGTTGTTTGTTCATTTGTTTGCTAATTTTGAACCATTATGCCTAATTTGATCGAATATTGAATTGTATTGAAAATTGGTCGCATTCGCTTGCATATACATATATATCATTGAACAGGTCATAGCAAGGAGGCTAGAGCAGAGAATAAAATTTGTTTGCCCGACAAATAGGTACATGTTTACTACATAATTTACTGTTTGTTTGGGTGATGATGATTTTGTGAGCCTATTGGCTAGCCGTTTGGCTTTTTCTTTTTCTTTTTGAGATCTGAAGGACCGGGGAAGCTATTTGAAATTCCCCGATGCTCCCATTGCAGGGGAGGTTATGGCGAAATTTTTCAAAAATTTAGGATGTTAGCCAAATTTTTGAAATTTTGAAAATTCTCAGAAACTAAAGAGTTGGAGAATGGGAGTCAGATCGAGCGTAGAGTTGATTAATCAAACCACTTTCGACTTTGTTCCTTTTCGGGGACGAAAAGTTTTAAGTGGGGGAGATTGTAATAACCCGAAAATCTGGGCCAGTTTAAAATTTTTAATTTGGCAATTTTGGCGAATTTTGATTATTTAAAATGAATTATTTTAAATAATATAGAAGAGAAAATTTAATTTGAATATAATTCGACGTATATATTATATACGTCGTCGTTAGAATATAATATTTATATATAATTATAAATAGAATTGAAAATGGCGCGGTAGTTCGATAATTCGATTTCAAACTTCAATTGAATGTACCGGGTGCAAAACAATCCGGATTTTAGTGAAACCAAAAACGTTAGGATCTAATTGATGATATCTTTCCAACGAATCCGAAAATCCAAGACTTCGTAGCGGGAATCAAAAGATATGTCCAGTTGAAAATTCTGAATAGTCGCTATGGAATTCAGGCCCTTAAAAATGGACATTTTGCAAATGACCTCGGATTTCGACGAAACCAGTTTTGTTGGGTCCGTGATGTCAAACTATTGCTAGGTTTCAAATTTCATAATTTTTCGAATCAATATGTGAGCGTGGCAAAGGAAAACGCGTTTGACCAGTTTCAGTTGATTTTAATCGACTGGAAATTGGCCATTTTTCAAATGGTCTCAGAATTCGACGAAACTAGTTTTGTTAGGACCGTATCGTCAATACGAAGCTAGAAAATATTTTTGTGGGATTTATAGAGTTAGTATGTGATCCCGGTAATTTGAAATGTACGTTTAAAATTCAATATAAGGATTTAAATTGTAAATTCAACGGAAACTGATTGTAACAGCCGAATCAGCTTATGATGCATATCCCATTGTGTTCGGAATGGGGGTAAAACGCTATGGGCGACAAGCGGTGGGCCTTGTTTCGAAGTCGATAGGAAAAAGTTGCTTTATGTGGAAAAATAAATAAATAAATAAATAAAAATATAAAATAATTCTTCTTCTCCTTTATCTGTTCTGCCCCCCCCCCCCCGATTCATCATTTCCACAGAAAAAAAAAGAGAAAAAGGGAAAATCGATTCGCCCCGTCGATCTCGAAGCCGCCCACCACCGATCGACGCTTACACCTCCGTCGCTATCCTCCCTCACAGACCGGCCTCGCAACCCCGCCCTCAGATCGACGTCTTCCCCTCCATTCATCAGTCGGGTCAACCCCCACATCGCCCAACTGCCGATGCTGCAACCTCCCCTGGCGCCACCTGGTCCTCCGACGATCACCCCTCCGACGAACTGAAGGCCGCCCCAACCCTCCGCCTCCTCCTGCCGCCGGCATCGATGCCCCCTTTCTTCGATGCGGTGAGTTTTTACTTTACTTAATTTTATTTTCTATTAAGTAAAACTGATTTTTATATTAAGAAAAACTGATTTTCTTTTTAGAGTAAAAACTGATTTTTTTTAAAGAAAGTAAAACTGATTTTTATATATAAAAAAAAAGGGGAAAACTGATTTTTATAAAGATGTTAAAACTGATTTTATTTATGTTATAAAGCAATGATTTTTATTTAGAAAACTTTAAATTTAAAAAGGTGAAATCTTTGAATTTAAAAAGGTGAAATCTTTGAATTTAAAAAGGTGAAATCTTTGAATTTAAAAAGGTGAAATCTTTGAATTTAAAAAGGTGAAATCTTTGAATTTAAAAAGGTGAAATCTTTAAATTTAAAAAGGTGAAATCTTTAAATTTAAAAAGGCGAAATCTTTATATAGAAAATAGCGTGATAAAAATATAATTTTTATCTATATAGTAGCGTTGTGAAAATTCGATTTTTATATATTGAACTTTGAAATAAAAATTCGATTTTTATATATTGAACTTTGAAATAAAAATTCGATTTTTATATATGTAGTGGCTACGGGCGAGGAAAGTGATAAGAGGCGAGAGCAGTGAAGACTTCTGCAAATGAAGTGCCGTGGAGCTAGGATAGCTATAAGTGAGAATTTCTCACCTTTCAATTTTATTTCTAGTTATATATATATACTAGGATGCAGACGGTGCTTAGTAGCACCCGACACAATCGTCCACAGACCATGGACTTGTTTGTTTGGTTGCATAGATTAGTTGGATATTTGAATTGAAATTGAGTTGTTTGGGTGAATTGAATGAATTAGATTGATGTGTGAATGGCGTGGGCCTTCACTAGACCGGGGATAAGGCTAGGCCTCGTCCCGTTTCTAGTATCGTGCCGTTATGCCGCCGAAATTTTCTAAAATATGTTAGAAAACTAAAAATATCATTTTATTGAATAAATGAATTGAATAGAAATTCATAGGTTGAAATAAAATGTTTTATCGTTAAAAATATAATTTTTAACGTGAATATGAAAATAGTGAAGTGAATAAATAAATATTCATTTACAAACCAGATGGTTTGTTTATGTACACTTATTTGAATGACATTGATTGGGACGATAAATTTTACACATCGCCCAACTGCACAACTAAAATATGCGTTTGATTGTTTGAAACCCCACACGGGTGTTGGGATGAAATTTGAAGTTCACTCATCCTGATTGATTAAATATGTCGATCGATTGATTGACAGGCTGTTATAAGCGTTAGATATCTTTATTTGATGCTTATACAGTGTAGTGCACTTTGGTTGATGGTTGATCATTTTTCAATGTTATTATATACATGTGTTGTGTGAAAATCCATATGATTAATTTTATATGGTAATTGATTGGGCCTCATTCCAGTTTAGAAATGGAAATATTTAAAATAGAAATATTTGAAATAGAATATTTGAAAATAGAAATTTATGAAGTCGTGTTGATTAGTTTGACGCCATTTTGACGTGAACGATATTCATATCGATTTTAAACGATTTCGAAATGAATTGAATTGAAAACGATTTCGAAATGAATTGAATTGAAAACGAATTCAAAGTGAATTGAAAACGATTTCGAAATGAAGTGAATTGAAAACGATTTCGAAATGAATTGAATTGAAAACGAATTCAAAGTTAATTGAAACGAATTCAAAGTGAATTGAAACGATTTCAAAGTGAATTGAAAACGATTTCGAAATGAATTGAATTGAAACGAATTCAAAGTGAATTGAAACGATTTCAAAGTGAATTGAAAACGATTTCGAAATGAATTGAATTGAAAACGAATTCAAAGTGAATTGAAAACGATTTCGAAATGAAGTGAATTGAAACGATTTCAAAGTGAATTGAAAACGATTTCGAAATGAATTGAATTGAAAACGATTTCGAAATGAATTGAATTGAAAACGATTTCGAAATGAATTGAATTGAAAACAATTTCGAAATGAATTGAATTGAAAACGAATTCAAAGTGAATTGAAACGAATTCAAAGTGAATTGAAACGATTTCAAAGTGAATTGAAAACGATTTCGAAATGAATTGAATTGAAAACGAATTCAAAGTGAATTGAAAACGATTTCGAAATGAATTGAATTGAAAACGAATTCAAAGTGAATTGAAAACGATTTCGAAATGAATTGAATTGAAAACGAATTCAAAGTGAATTGAAAACGATTTCGAAATGAATTGAATTGAAAACGATTTCGAAATGAATTGAATTGAAAACGAATTCAAAGTGAATTGAAACGATTTCGAAATGAAGTGAATTGAAAACGATTTCGAAATGAATTGAATTGAAAACGATTTCGAAATGAATTGAATTGAAAACGAATTCAAAGTGAATTGAAACGATTTCAAAGTGAATTGAAAACGATTTCGAAATGAATTGAATTGAAAACGATTTCGAAATGAATTGAATTGAAAACGAATTCAAATTGAATTGAAATTTGAATTGAATAGAAATGAATTTTAAAACGAATCTATAAAGAAGAATTCAATTGTGATTTGAATTGAAAAGGAAGTTGAAAATGTTTTGAAACGAATTCAAAACTATTTATATAATTCGTTTTAAATAGAAATCGACGAAGTATATATTATATATATTATATATATAATATAATGGCTTGAATAGAACGCGCCGCGCCGCGGCAGTTCGTGAATTTCGACCATTTATTTCAAACGGACATTACGGGAGATCCGACCGTCGGATTCTCCTAAAACCGGAACCGTTGGGTTCGTATCGAAAAGAGCTTTCTAACGAATGTTAGAAATTTGAAATCTAACGGTTGGATTTGGAATTATGTCCAAATCAAATTTGAAAAAGGTCGCTGTAAGTGCAGTTCGATGGCCATTGATGGAAATCGACTGTACGGGCCTTGATAAAATTATTAAAAATAGTAATAATTTGTGTAAAATCATAAGAAATGATTTGCGAAGATTTGGGATGAAAAACTCCATGTTTGAAAAGATAAAAATAGATTTTTATCGAAATGAACTAGTTTTGAACTAGAGTTATAATTCTATTTATTTTTAAATAAATAAATTGAATTTGAAAATGGTTTTAAAAATAACCAGAATATCCAATGATTGCATTGGAGTGGAAATGAATCGAAATTGTCTTCGGAATATTTCGATGTTGGAATTCGTGATTATACGGATGTTGATATGGAAATTTGAAAGATATATATTTATATCGTTATTTCCAATACGACATTTGTTAGTCGTAGAATTCGATATTGAATATAAGCCGATATATTTTCTATTCAGAGCCTTGTATTGAATATCGAATGTGATTTGGGTTTGTCATGAATGGTGTCTTCACTAACACTGTTCTTGAACCCAGTTGAGAAAAGATTAAATCTTTTTAGTTAGATTTAATGAAGTGTACTAATTAAATGATATTTAATTGGAATTGAATTGGTTTTGATTTTTGGGTTTATCGTGAACAGTGTTTTAAATAACACTTGTTCTTTAACCCGATAATTAATGGAATGTGATTTTGGGTTTATCGTGAATCGTGTTTTAAATGACACTGATTCTTTAACCTAGATAATGATTAAAACTAAGTGGAGTTTTAATGAATCTTTAATTAGATTGAAAAGATCGAGAATGGAGTATCACCAGTTTTGCTCCAGGCGATAGTTAAATCTTTAATTAGATTTGAACGTGAAATTTAGAAACTAACTGTCGGTTAGCCAAGCAGGATGGTTTTCTGGATATTGATCTGATGTTGGTTTCGGCCTTCGGGGTTAATATTTGGGGAATTATTCTCTTGATTAATTTACGATTAGTGACTAATGAATTGGAATGAGGCGTATGTTGTGTTTCTGTAACACTTATTTAAAATATACGCGAGTTATTCGGAAAGACCGGGTTCATCCCATTCTGAATAACTGATACGACGATAAGTCGAAGATGAAGACGATGGTCGAAGACCGGAGGTCTTCACGTCGTTTGGGTAATTACTGATGATCTTGATTGGGCTGTACACCCAAGAAGATGGAAACAGTTGGTGATCGTCCAGACGTACTTGGAGATCGATGGATATGCGGGGTACTAGGTGCCTCCGGTTTCGTTCAGACCCAGAACGGACTTGTAAATGGACTGTGTGTCTGACATTGGATTTCATTCTGTGTGACTGATATCGGTTGCATAGAGTGGTTTGCCTGTGTGGCATGCTAAGATGCAAATGATCGAGGCTTCTGTTGAAAAGCAAAGTCTTGTGGTGATGATCAAAGCACGGCCTTCGTGGCGTAGCTTTGTGTAACGTTTGCTTCGCGAGTTTCGCACCCCGGTTGTGAACCAAAAACGGGAGGGGACATCAGGGAGGACTTGCGTTTCTTTCTAGCTAGAAGTGGCGTCAGTGGTTTTACACGCCCTGACGAGTTTGACTTATGTGGTTGTTGCTGTTGCGAGGCGCCTCGGTTATATCGGTTTCGGCCGATGCTTCTGGTCGGCTGACGGACCAGACTTACACCCCATAGGGTGGGGAAACGTAGTGTTCAGGCATAATAATCCACATCGGTGGACCGGCCCTGACGATCTAAAGGCTTGCCTGCGCGCTTGCCTGTGGCTCGGGCTAGAGAGTCACAAATCGGTTGAGGACTATCTTTTGCCTCGGTTCATAGACGGAAATCCAATTTCCAAATACGTGACATTTGCGGTTTTAATTGTAAAACCTAGTATGGCGACATAGTGGGATGGGGCATTCATGCCGCCTATGATTGATATTTATGATTGAAGTTGTTTTATACACTATGCACTTATTATAGTATCAAATGATTTTTTTTAAACGTATCAAGCATTCTTTGGCTGTTATAAGGGAAAACCCTATCCTCGGCTGCGTTGCATTGTGTGATGGGACCTGGGTCTTATAACAGCTTCATTTTTCATTATTTAGCATTGCGCTGTTTGCTTTATGCACTGGTATTCTTGGGAGGAAACCCGTTCCGTGTTATACGGCGTGGTCCCTTGATTTACCGAACTTTAAAATAAAAGATTATAACTGTTTTAGTTCTCACAACAGTCACATGACTGACCTGGAGTTTATTGTTTTAACCTAAACTCTGGGTGCCCCTATTTTGACACGGGCAGCTAGTAGTTTTGGTTTTGCAGATTTATATTCACAGGATCCTGGTTTACAGCTGGAACGATATCCGGAAAGCTTTGTATCCGTACATCTCTTCTAGTTGTGTATTGTATTATTTTCCGCTGCGATGTATTTAAATGTAATTTAAATCTCTAATTTTTCTGTGTAATATTCTTTTATACTCTGCATATTCTTGTAATCTGGTGCATTGTTGTAATATGCAATGAAATGTTCTTCTATATGCGTTCTGATTTGTCGTGTTCTCAAACGATAGGGCGTTTCGAACGGTTTGGGTCGGTTTAGCGACTGGTTCGGACCGAGCGAAATTCCTTCTCGTCACACTGAGATTGAATTTGAACATAGCAAATATAAAGGGATTTATAAATGATATTTAAGTATAGATGTAAAAAGGAGATTTCGTATTAATAATTCTATGAATAGAAGTATAAATAGAATTTGAAAATGGGATATTATTTGTAAATATGAAATCAAACGGATTGATTATATAAAAGAAACATTTTTCACATTCGACGTGAATAATGAATTTAAAATAAATTATTTATAAATTAAAACATTTATAAAAAAAACTTAGGTTTTGAAATACGAATTCAAATGGGAATTTGAATGAGATAGGAATAAGTGTTACTCGAATATTAGTTATTCGAATAGAGTTAATTGAATTAGAGTTAGTCGAGTATTAGTTATTCGAATAGAGTTAGTTGAATATTAGTAATCAAATATTAGTAATCGAATAGAATTAGTCGAATATTAGTTAATCAAAAGGAGTAATCGAATATAGTTTATTCAAAAGGAGTTATCGAATATAGTTATTCGAAGAGAGTTAATCGAATATAGTTTATTCGAAAGGAGTTAATCGAATATAGTTTGTTCGAAAAGGAATTATCGAATAGAGATTATTTGAAAGAGAGTTATACGTTGAAATTCGATTATATCAATTTCGAGGAAGTACTATTTACTTTCTGATTTTTAATCAAGATTTATTTATTTAGTTATAAATTGTCTATTTAGTTATTTAATTAAATTAAGGAATAAAAGTTATATTTTAAAGTTAGATATTTCAGAAGTAAGGATTATTACGCTATAGTTATAATCAATGTTTTCAATAAAGAAGTGGGTTCGTAAATTGAATCCGAGAGTTACGTAAGGAAGTTTGTTAAAGATATAGAAGGTGTACTTTGTCTATTTCGAAGTTAGAAATGTTGTTCAGTTAAGGTCTGATAGGTAGTTATACCCCTATTTGATTGACTTTGTTTTAACTAAGAAATGGTTAAGGTTTGATAGTAAAGTTTGGTTAAGTGAATATAGTTAATGAGGGTAATGGTTTGAGTTGGCATAGCGATGTTTTATTTAAACATCTGTTTAAATCCCATGGAGGAGTTTTAGAAATGTTTTCCAAATAAGAATCATAAATGTTTTCTAATATAGAAAATAAGAGATGAAAATAAAATGGAAATGTTTTCCAATATTAATAAGGTATATTTTCGAAATTTAGAAAATAAGAATTTCTGTATATATATATGGAAATAGGAAATGGGTAAATGAATAAATTAATGATAAATTAATTTAAGAGATAAATGATGATTGATGAATAATCGATAGAATTTCCATCTGGAAATAATATCGTTGTTGGTACACATGTTTTCTTTGATAGTTAAATCACCGACTACCAAAGTTTTTGACCATTTTTCCATCGTCAATACGGAGAGATTGGGATCAGATTCATTATCTGAAAACCACTCTGTATGGATGTTAGCGCTGCGATCAAATATGATGATGATAATTGAAGACGGAGTTATGCAAGGGTTGTCCTGTTTATAGAATAGTACCTTTGGTTTGTCCAGTCCCAGGACAACCAGTATGGAAGAATGTCTGACAGAGTATATTTAATAGATCACATAAGTTGATCTCTTCAAACGTATTTACGTTTGGTGGTGGAGGAATTCATTTCTCTTAGCAGTATACCCGTGGTATTTTTGGAGAAATCAATTTGTGATTTGGCGGGTATGACGATGTGACATTCAAAGTAAACAAAGGTGTGGTATGTACGTTATGACCTCTAGCCTCACAACCAGGAAATGGTATAAAATCGGGTAGGTCGCATGGCTAAGTGGTTGGCTGCCAAGTAGGGTGTACTGTCACCTGATCTAGAGAAATTCCTTTTGCTTCTTATATCTATCGATGCTGTCCCTTTTGGGAAACGGTTGCTGATCCCAACCATTTGTGATAATACATTCGGTACACTCAAGCGAAATGAGTGATCGGTCATGTTTAGCATGGGTTGCAAGATGTTCTTATTGAACCCAGTGTATTCCTCTCTAGAGATATACTATCAGAAGGTGGTCCCATACCTTGCCAATTGGAATTCATTAACCAATAAGCGCCACAGGTATATGGAACGTGAGATGAAAGAGATCCGCTAGATAATTATTATATTGTGATTGATATGCACTATTATAATATCAAAAGAGCTTTGATATGAAGATTATCATTTCTTTCAATAGTATTTTGAAAGTTAAATCAAGTGTTTTGGATTATCATAAGGGAAAAACTCGTTCCGTGTTATACGTCGTGGCCTTATGAGATACCTGTAACAACCCGAAAAATCAGAACCAACTTAAAATTTTTAATTTGGCTATTTTAGTGGATTTTGAATATTTAAAATAAATTATTTTAAATAATAACGACCAAAAATCTATTTGGATCGAAGTTATAGCAAATATATTTATTTTAATATTAAAACAAGGCCTGAAATGGCGTGGTAGTTTAAAATTTTGAATTCTAACTTTGACTGACTATACAGGATGCAAAATAAAACGGATTTTAGTGAAACCAAAAATATTTTAATCTGTTTATGAATATCTTTCTAACGAATCTGAAAAATCGAAGTTTCGTTGTGGGAATCAAAAGTTATGGCCAAATGAATTTTTAGAAAGATCGCTATGGAATTTATATAGCCCTTGAAAATAGACATTTTGCAAACGACCTCCATTTTAGATGAAACCACTTTTGTTGGATCCGGAATGTCAAGTTATTACTAGGTTTCAAATTCCAAAATTTTTGGAGTAAATATGTGAGCGTGGCAAAGGAAAATGTGTTTGGTTAATTTTAGTCAATTTGGATCGACCAGAAAATGGCCATTTTTCAAACGGTCTCCAAATTTGACGAATCTAGTTTTGTCGGGGCCGTATCGTCCAAACATAGCCAGATATATTTTTTCTGGAATTTTTGGGATTAGTATGTGTCCCCAGCAAATTGAAATGTACATTTAAATCCATATTTGAATGTTTTATATTTTAATTTGAAGAAAAACTGACTGAAACAGTCGAATATGCCTACGAAACATATGCCATTGTGTCCGGAATGGGGGTATTTAGCTAGGGACAATAGTTGTTGGGTTTAAATTGGAGTTCGTATGAAAAAAGGGTAATTTTGGATTTAATTAAATTAAAAATTAAAGTAAAAACCATTGTCCAATCACGTTTGAGCTCACTTCATCGTTCCTCCCCGATACCTCTCAAACGAAAGGCGGAAAAGCTTCCTTGCTTCTCTCCTCCCTAGCTCTCAAAACACTTAACAAAATCACGAGCTCCAGTTGACAATTTTGTAGAGACTCACGAGATCTTTAGATCCATATAAAGTTTGGCAATTATCGTTCAGTATTTCTTGAGTTTCGAGCCCGTGAAGTGTCATCGTTCTTTGCGCCTCCATACCCTCAGGACGCCGTCAATCTGAGGGGGACAACCACGCGCATGCGCGCCTCTCCTTCCTCTTCCACGTGGCTGTGGCCGATCGCCGTCTCGTGCAACGATTCGCGTGCAAATTGTAAACCTAGTTTTGAACGCTTCAGCTGAGGTAACGACCTTTATATTTTAAACTGATTATAGCACTTTAAAGCGCTACGAATTATGATTTTACAATAAAAATCATATCTTTTTGCTATGTTGTCGAAATCCAATGAAACAAGAGAACTTGGACTCATGTGGACGTCTTCTACATTTTAGAAGAGACCGAAGATTTTTTTTTGGAGCTTCCTACAATTTTTGAAGGAGTGGAACCTAATGTGAGATTTCTAAATTATAAACGATATGAAATGGCGATGTATAAATTATACGATCGATATATAAGTTATATAAGCGTTGTACACCTCCTGTATAAGCGTTGTATAAGTTGTATGGCGATGTATAAGTTATATATACGTTGTAAAAATCATATGTGCGTTGAATGGAATTAAAATGATATTGAAATGAAATAGAAATATATTTATATACATATATCTATATATATATACTCCCCTCGTCCGTAGACCATGGACGATATATATTTGTTGTGATTCTTTGGATTTTGGTTGACGTGAAATTTGGTTGATAAATGCGAATGGTTGATAATGATTGTTTGTGGTTGAAACAAAATTGGAATTGTTTGTGGAAATATTCATTGTGATATGAAAATTATCAAAATATTTAGATTATAAGGATAAGCCCCTTAGGGAACGCTGCGAGGCATAAGGTAGTGCGAGGAGTCATACTCGGGACGGTGCCGGTTTTAAACCCCCTACCGTTATGCTACCGAATTTTTTTGAAATATTCCAGTTTTTGATTTATATTCATGTATTGAAATATATTCATGTGTTGGAAAAATATTTATATGACGAATAAAATGGTTGAAAAATAAAAATCACATTTTTATCATGTATGTGAATTATATAAAATATTCATGTTTGAAATAAATTGTTTTAACAATAAAAAGCACATTTTTATTATATATAGGAATCGCTAAAAATATACATGTTTTAAATAAATCGTTTTAACAATAAAAATCACATTTATAAATATATATGAGGTATTAAAAATAGTCATGTGCTGAAATAGATATTTATTGGATAAAAATATTATTTTTATCACATATATAAAAGGAAATGGTGTGGAAATCGAAGAACGGATTATATTTATATATATATATAAATAAATAATTTTAAAAAATCGAATAACGAAGCTACAGTTCGTATTTTGAAACCGTGATTTTAAACGATTATTACGGGAGATCCGACCATCGAATTTTCCCAAAACCGAAACCGTTGGGTCCTCTTTGGAAATATCTTTCCAACGACACCAAATTTGTAAAGATCCAACGGTTAGATTTTGTGAAATGTTAAATTCAAATCTAAATGAAAACAGCGCCAGAAGGGATAATAATTATATATATATATATAATTAAATTAAGTCGAATAACGACGCTATAGTTCGTATTTTGAAATCGTAACTTTAAACGATTATACCGGAAGATCCGACCGTCGGGTTTTCCCAAAACTAGAACCGTTGGGTCCACTTTGAAAATATCTTTCTAATGATATAAAATTTGTAAAGATCCAATGGATAGATTTTCCGATATGTGTAAATCAAATCTGAAGAAAAACAGCGCCATGGCTGCGTGAAGCGTCGTTTGAATATATTGGCTATATTTAAATAAATAAAAATAGCGATAAATCGTTATAAAATATTATAAATGATATGGAATGGAAATAAACTAAATTTACTCGGTTTATAGGATATTTGATGGTTGAATGTGTTTGACGTGAAATTTACATTAATTGTAAAACCCCGTAATTTTATAACATTAAAATTCACAAATTAAAGTATACTTAATTTTTAGAAAAGAATTAAGTGAAATGGGTTGCGCAGAGAAATATATATATATATATAAATTAAAAATTAAATAAATAAATATGCAAAAAAGTTCAAAACAGCGAATTGGGAGGGGGAATAACCAAACCGGCCCATTTTTGAGGTCGACCTGAGCCTCGTTGGGTCGACTAGGGGTTAATCCAGGCTGTTAGGCTGTCAACCCGTGGGCCGATTCGCTTAAATGCAGATTTTGCATTTGATTGGTTCTCATGGTTCAGGGTTAATCTAATGGTCCTAAATAACTTCCTACACCTATAAATACATCCTAATGCTAACCCTAAACCTAATTAAAATAGAATAGTTACCGTCGCCATGGAAATCAATGGAGCCGCCGCCAACTAAGAAAGAAGAAAAGCAAATTCAATTCTAATTCTCTCAACCCTAAAGCAAAGCAAAACTCTCTCTTTTCTTCTCTAAATTGTGAGTATGATGATCTTAACAAGATTATTATCATTTTAATTAGGTTGAGTTATGAATGGATTATGAGTAGATGATGTGAATTATCATATATGTTGTTGTAAACCCCTTTTGCTATCATGTATATTGTAAATCCAATGTTATGTGATGATGATATCTTACATGTTGTAAATCATGCTATGATGATGTTATGTATGTTGAAAGTTTCTATGCTAAGTTGTGATGAACCATACATGTTAAAAAGGCCATGATGTTACCATCTATGCTAGTTAGTTCATATTAATTAAATGGTCATGTTTGGGTTATGTTGATCTATATGACAAGTCACATATGCAAGTTAGATTGATTAGAAAAGTTATGAACATATACCAAGACATCTATTATGACATCTTGAATTATGCTATAACATATGTGATATCCTATGCTAGTTCACACCATCATTATGTTGCCTAAAAACCCCATATGCAAGTTTATGTATAGATTTGGGCTATGATCATATCATATAAATTGAAACATTTAACAAGTTGACACCTTTTGATCCTTAACATGTGTAGTTTATGCAAGTTTCACCCCTATTATGATTAGATTTATTTTAATTGTCTATATGTTGTGATAATTTATCTTTGTGCTAGGTGTTAGACTATACAAGTCTAGCCTATATTATGCGTTGAATAAGCGAACATATAAATGTGGGGTAGGGGTAATATTAAGGATTTAATATTAAAAAGTTGGGGTGCAATTGATATGATTTTGCATGCCATAAGTGGATGGCCATAATTGAGTCAATTATGGACATCATTAAAAGTTGACTTAATTAATAATTTGAATAGGGAATTATTAAAACTGGGGTAAAAGATTTTAAGTGTTAATCAATGCTTGGGACACGAGGTTGGACTCGTTTGTGACGTAAACCTGCCCGGACCTGCCCGGCAAATCCAGTGGTCACAAATGTCAGCCCAATGTGAGAGGTCCTAGGCCTAAACTAAAGCATAACGGTTGTAAAGACATGAGGTTAGACTCTTTTATGGTGTAAGACTGCCCGGACCCGCCCGGCAAATCCAGCTACCATAAATGCCAGTCTAATGTGAGAGGTCTTTATGAGGTTATGGCCTGAATGAATTAAGAAATACTTAACCAGATAAACATGTAAGGTGGGACATGGGGGTTAAGTAGGTGCCTTGGGTGGCATGAGGAATCTAGGGGGTGCCCTTAGTGGCATGTGAAATACGATTAGTAGGACTTAACCAAACACACATGTAAATGAACATGACTAAGAGGGTTAAGTGGGATATACTAGTGACAAGCTTAGGTGGGTAGCTTGTGGGGGCCCATTTCGACCAGTATCCCAAACGTATCTTTGTGGGCTCGACCCAAGTCGAGGACGGGACAGGCATGCTGGGTTTGACTGTAAGAGGCCAAAACGGGGAGCGGTGGCAACGCAAGTCCAACGGGTTTCATATGCGTGTGTGGACCCGGGCTGGTAGGTAAGTCGTTGTTGCATCGTGCAGGTATAAGCCGTGCATTCTCAAGTTGTATCGGGTTGCCACTTTAGGGGAGTGATACACCCCACTGTGGGGCCAGCACGGGTATCTACGAGTAGTGTAACAACCCGTATTTCGATAACATGTTAAGACGAGAATCAAGGCAGAATTTAATTTTAAATTCTGAATCAAGTAAAACGGGCTATGCCATTGCGTTCGTCTCGGAAAAATACGCGAAATAGAGTCTGAGTTTTCGAGAATCGGAGTCCGTATGACCAAGTTATGGTCCGACGAAATTTTCAGAAAATTCAAGTCCAAAAACGAGTTCTAATTTCGAAAATTTGGCCTAGAAGGCTAGGCGGGAAATTTCCCGCCAGCCACCCCAAGTCGACAGGGCTATCGACTTGGGAGTCGACATGGCATGACCCAAGTCGACAGCCCTGTCGACTTGGGTGTCGACTTATGGTGGCCGGGCAGTTTTGCCTGGTGCACCTGTTTTCTGTTTTGGCTAGGTTTTTGGGCCTGGTTCGAAATCTGATGGTTCAGGTTGATCCTATGGTTAATCTAAGGGTCCTAACTAATCCTAATCTCTATAAATAAGCCCCTAACCCTCTCCTAAAATCCTCATTATTCATTCATGCAACTAAACTATGCCAAAATTGCTCCTCTCATGGCCTCCACTCAAAACCCTAGCCTCCATCCTCTTGCCGAAAGTTTCTATCTTCATTTCTATGAGAGGTTTCATGATCATGTGAGTGTTAGAGAGTCTCTATGTTAGTATGAGAGCTTCTCAAGTTGATTTCAAGGCTAAAGCTTTGATCTTTGTTCATCAAGATGGGGTTTTTATTGATTTGGAGCTTTCATCTTTGGGTTTTTGGATGATGGCATGCATAGGCTTTGTCTAAATCTTTAATTTAATCGATTTGTGCCTTCATAGCAATGTAAGCCCTTTCCCTACTCTTAGATATTAACTATGAAGTTAAATGTTCATGTTGCAAGTTTGGGTTTGATCATTAAGTATGATACATGCTATCATGTCATGCAAGTTTATGAAGTCATTATCTTGATCTTGTGGGCTAAAAGCTACAACCTTTATGTTGAAATGTTGCATTATGCAACATGAGAACCCTCATAACCTTTATGTCAACTTGCATATGAAGTCATAACCCTTATATGATGATATATGCGAGTTACTAGTCATCATTCCATGTCTTTTGTTACCATGATTCGCTTATGTGCCAAGTTTGGGTTTATGCATGTTTTTGAGGCTTAAGAATGTAACATGCAAGTTAATGAACACATTTGTGCCTCATTTGCCACCATGATTAACTTGTGGCTTAATATCCATTTTTGTCATGCCTTTGCCAAGTCTCTTCTTTTAATCCATTACGTTGTTGCGAACGTATATGCGAGTTTAAAAGCGTTGGGTTATGTTATGGGTAATTTCTAATGACATAAAAATATAACTTAAAAACATGACTTGAAATATAACATGGAAGTTGACATGTAAGTATGCTTGAAAATATGAAATTGGGAATTTACCTATTAAGTTAGGTCTACCCATACTATGGAATTGGGAATTTACCTATTGAGTTAGGTCTACCCATATTCTTAAGAAAACTTGAATATGAACATGACACTAGACTAAACATGAAAGTGACCAACTCGAGGTTGGGTTGAGTTTGCAACATAAAGCTACCCGGAACCGACCGGCCTAACTAGTAGTTGCAAACAATAGGACCCAATGTGAGAAGTTGGTCATGTTGTGCTTGAACCCGAGGTTAGACCAAGTTGTGGTGTAAAGCTACCCGGAACCGACCGGCTTAACTAGTAACCACAACAAAGTCTAATGTGAGAGGTTGAGGTGCATTAAGTAATTAATGCCACATGATAAGGTTAAATAAGTTTCCTTAATGACACTTAACCGTATAATACAGTTAATGGATGGGGTTAAGTTAACTTAGACTTAACTAATCTAAACATGGAAATCGGATGGGGTTAAGTTAGCCTAGACTTAATTAATCCAACTTGGTAGTTTAAGGGGGTTAAGTTAAACACTTAACTAATCTAACACGATGATTTGATGTGGTTAAGTGACCTATACTTAACCAATCTAACTCGTTAATTTGATGTGGTTAAGTTAACCAATACTTAACCAATATAACGTGAAAACATGATAAGGCTAAGTCACGAATCGCTTGAATACACTTGACCGATTTGACTAAGTAAATTGATAGGGTCAAGTTAATATATACTTAACCAATCTAGAATGATAATTGGACGAGGTTAAGTCGTGAATTGCTTAATATACTTAACCAACTTGACACATGGTTTGTAGGGTTAAGTCTTGAACTTGGATACTTAGCCAATTTTGACATGATTTGTAGACGGATTAAGTCATGAACTTAAGTGACACTTAATCCATTATATAAACCCTAGTTCAGAGAATTAGGTGGATAACCGTAATTAACAAGAATAACGGGAATAAGCTAAGTGGTAAACCTTAGTTGGAGAATAGCTAAGTAATAATTCTTAGTCAAGGAATTTTGGACCAGTTCATAGATTGGATGAGTAACCCGATACGGTAGGTCATCGTTTAAGCACACGAGTAGGAGCAAGTTATCTGATTTAGATAAAGGCTCCAGCGAACTGGGTAACGAAGCAGCGGCTTCGGGGAACGTGAGGATATTCTTGGTATCCCTCTGTGAGCTGCCAGGTGATCATACTAGGCTCATGAGAGGTTAAGGTATGCGTTAGAAGAACCAAGAGTATGCCTTGGTTGCTATACGAGCGACCTAAAGACGGGGATGGATAGGGGATAGTCGACGATACACGGTAGTGCCCTAGATAGCATTTCGTCAGGCTACCTACCATCTTTGGTCAAGCGTGTACGTACGGAAAGGCAGAGAACGCCCAAAAGACCATAATTGCTATCTAATTATGGTTGCGGTAAGGCTAGAATTGTGGGTTGGCCAGTAGTGTGTTCTCATACAGGATTTATCCTGTCTTGTCTTTCACTATTTGAGGGAGTGGTCTCGTGGGACCATAGCCACGTATAAGAAAAACAGACCTTAGCATCTGCATCGGCAGATAAATCGAAAGCTCCCGACCGAGTCCTGTATTTCTTGATCTGCCCTATGACAGGACTCGGATGGCACGATGTGATACATGTGCATACAGTCATGGAAAAACAATTCACGATGAATGCGTGGGAAAAAGGGCGCGGTTGACGGTTAGCGTAATTCCTAGTGGCCCTGGGTGGTTGAACCCAAACCGAAATACGAAAACGTGCAATAGGTAAGCATAATCACTAGTGGTCCTAGGTGGCATAAGTCCTAGTTGCACAAACGATGATTCATGTTGGGAAAGCCTAGCTAGGTCTAGGGTAACAGTCCAAACGAGCTTAAGGATCATGGAATTACATTGGAGTAGTATAGAACCTCATGGGAAAGCCCGTACGGTCTACGGCAAGGAACTGAACATTTACATGGAAAGAAACATACGAGTTGAGTAACCTATAAATGCGATATATTAGGTTGACATGAACCGTTACACGACTTTTGAGTAAGGGTCATTCATGGTTAACACATGATACGGTGGGGATACTAGTATGGTAGGTGCAGAGCTAAAATACAGGATAGTTACCATGGGACGTTATACGTGATAGATATCTTGGGGATATTATACTTGATAGAAACCTGACGATGGGATACCTTGTTTTATCTTGACATCGTAATTTATCATGACACCTTAGTTTATCTGAGTTCAGTAGTTCATCCTGTTATTTTGATTTAGCTTATCTATCTTGTCATCATGCTTATGTTCATCTCAGTTTCTCATGTCAGTTAACTTTACTAGTTTTTATGCTGATAGTAGATAGGGCTTACTCAGTCTTTTTGACTGACCCGTTTTGTTTCGCTTCTTGTCTTCTGTTCCCCCCCCCCCACCCAGGTTACAGGGAGGAAATACTGTTGTTTAATTCGGACTTCTTCTGCTTGAAGGTCATCATGGATGGCTTGGACTTTTCTTGGTTATGGCTACTTTACTGTTTTACTTGGGGAATAATTTTCGAAAATGTCTTTATGCTTCTTTACTATTACAAGACAAGTTTTGATGTACTCTGCTTCTTTACTATTGCAAGACAGGTTTTGATGTACTCTGATGTAAAAGGCTTTAGACCTTATTTATTCATGTTATGAAAGTTTGATTTTACTTCCGCTATTTTATATGTTCTGTCTTGTGATATTTCTGTGCATGTTTACCAATAATGCCCTCTAAAGCTAGTGCATTCCTTTGCGAGTGACCCTAGCGGAGGCGGGGTGTTACAAGTAGGGAGCCGATCGAAAGTGGGTAGTGGAGATAGGGGAAGACGACACCTATGTAGTCAGCTAGGGGTACGTAAGGCTATTTATAAAGTTTCTGTGTGAAGCAAGTGGGATCAAACAATAGGGTGACTGGTGTGGTGCAGTGTAGTGATGTGTGGTGCAGTGTAGTAATTATTCGTTAGTAATTAGGTGTGCCTTTACCGTTATCTTTAACGTTATCTTAAACGCTATCTTTATCTTCCTAAGAGTTCATAGACATCTACTTGTCTTCCAGCTTATGCCTTAGTCTAGTTATTTTGATAATAGTATTGTTAGAATTATCATACTCGTCAGACTTTATGTCTGACCCCCTCTATTTCTATCCTTTTTCCCCCTCCAGGTCCTCAGGTTGGGCCCAACTCTAGTGGAGTTTGATTGAATTGCTTCATCTCTCTTTGGTAAGCTTGGACCGTTGAAGTAAAGTCCAGCTTGTTATCTTTTTAATGGCTATTTATGTAATGGGATTATGTATTTTGTTTTTATGAAGATGGATATTGTACTTGGTTATGATCTATGGTTTTATGATGTAACAAACATGTTTAATTTCCGCTGCAATAAAATGAAGTTTTAGATTTCCAAGTACTATTTATTATCTGTCTTGTTGTAATTTTTCTGTTCTATATTCACTTATATCCTCCATGGAAGTTAATGCATTCCCTTTGTGAGTGATATTAATGGACGTGGGGTGTTACACGTGGAATCAGAGCTTAAGGTTACCAGAACAGATAAAAATACTTCAGAAAAATAGTTATTTTTGGAAGAAATGTTTTCAAAAACATGTTTTAATGAGAAATTTAAAGAGGAAGTTTTTATGAAAAACATAATCCCCAAATAGCCATATATCTTTATCTTTCGAATTCTCCATTTTGAATCTTTCCTTTTTTGTTTCAGCATGGCTGAAGATCTTAATCTACCCGACGGTGTAACGATACCAGGATGGTATAGGAGGCTATTGGAGGCTAGGGCCGCTGCAGGTCCAGCCAATGTTCCTCAACCACCAGTTGCACTCGTTCCTCCTCCTCCTCCTCGCGTAGATACCTTTGCAAAGACGTGCAAGGAATTCAAGGCTATGGGTGGAAAACCATTTCAAGGGTCAGAAACGTTTGTGGAAGCTAGAGATTGGCTTAAGGAGGTGGAAGAATTGCTAGAAATATTTGAAGTAGAAGAAGGGAGGAGAGTTCGTTTAGCAGCTTGGTTGATGAAGGGAGAGGCCTTGTTTTGGTGGGAGGTCACTAATGGGGAGCGTCCTGTTGACTCTTGGGCGGATTTCAGACGTAGGTTCGAGGCGAAGTTTCTCTCAAGGGCAGAAGAAAATCTATATATGGAAAGGTTCTTGACATTGAAGCAAGGAAGCTCATCAATGAAAGAATATGTCAATAAATTTAATCAGTTAGCAAGGTTTGGCTTGGACTTAGTAAACACGCCGGAGAAGAAGGCTCTAAGGTTCGTGAATGGCTTGAATGAACCATTGCAAGGGTTGGCTATGACCCACATCCCGATGGGGGCCACCTTTGAGAAGTTAGTAGAAATGGCGCTTATGCATGAGGAGAAAAGCGCTAAAGCTGATAAGGCACCCAAGAAGAAGGGGGATCATAAGAAACCACAACAGCAAAACAAGAAGGGTGGAAAAGACAATAATGGCAAGGGAAAGAAGAAGTGCTTTAACTGTGGAACCCCAGGCCATCTCAGCAAGGATTGCCGAAAGAAAAAGAAGACAGACTGTTTTCATTGTAGCGATGAGGGACATTTAGTGAAGGACTACCCAAAGAAGGGGCAGAGGGCAGGAGCTACCTCGGGAGGACAGGTGCAGGCTCTTATGGCACCAGGGCAGGCTAGGGGACAAGTTCAGGCTCTCGCGGTCCCACCGCTGAAAGAACGAGGTAGAACCATTTCTGTTGAAAGCTTAGTTTTTCTATTTGATCATCCTGTCTGTACCTTATTTGATTCGGGCGCATCACATTCGTTTATCTCTACATCATTAGTTGAATCACTGCACTTAAACACCAGTTTAGTAGAGGATCCCTTAGTTGTTTCGAATCCAATAGGGGGCTCAGCTCATTTGTCCATGATGTGTTTGGATTTGAAAATTTCCATACTTAGCATTGAATTTAGATGTGATGCTTATGTGTTGGGCTTCACGGGCTATGGGCTAATTTTAGGAATGGATTGGTTATCCAGAAATGGGGCCGTACTTGATTGTGAAAGGAGAGTAGTTAGGCTCATGACTCGCCTTGGCAATACTCTCGAAATATTTTGTAATCCCATAAATTCGGTTATGCTAAGTTATCTAGAATCGCTTGACACGTCTGAGGAAAATCTACGATCTGTTAGAGTGGTCCGAGAATATTCGGATGCGTTTGAGGAGGTGAAGGGCTTGCCTCCGAAGCAGGAGATAGATTTTCGAATATATCTTGTGGATAATGCGAAACCAGTATCTTTGCCAGTACGCCACATGGCTCCACGTGAAAGGAGGGAACTCGATAAGCAAGTGAAGGAGTTTCTTGAGAAGGGGTTCATAAGACGAAGTATATCGGAGTGGGGTGCTCCAGTAGTATTTGCCACGAAGGCGGATGGGTCCCTTAGACTGTGTGTGGACTATAGAGAACTTAATAAACTTACTAAGAAGAACAGACACCCACTGCCGAGGATTGACGATCTCTTCGATCAGTTAGTTGGCGCCTCAATGTTTTCACAGTTGGACTTAGCCACTGGGTTCCATCAGTTGAGAGTGGCTAAGGATAGCATAGACAAGACTGCCTTTAGGACTCCGGACGGTTTCTATGAATGGCTAGTGATGCCCTTCGGTTTGACAAACGCCCCAGCATATTTTGTTGATTTGATGAGTAGGTTATTTAGGGAGTACCTTAACAAATTCGTGGTAGTCTTTGTAGACGACATCTTGATCTTTTCTAAGGATGAGGAAGAGCATGCCCTACATCTTAGGGAAGTGTTGGAGACTCTTCGAGCGCATAGCCTTAAGGCTAAATTTTCTAAGTGTCACTTCTGGAGGAAGGAAGTACGGTTCTTGGGGCACGTGGTTTCCAAAGAAGGGATAGCCGTGGATCCCGCGAAGGTGGTGGCCATCCAAGATTGGAAGGTACCTAAAAATGCTACCGAAGTGAGAAGTTTCTTGGGGTTGGCTGGCTACTATAGGAAGTTTATCAAAGACTTCGCAAAGATATCAGCTCCATTGACACGCTTGACGAAGAAGAACCTAGTTTTCACATGGGACGTATATTGTGATGATGCGTTCCAACGTTTGAAGAGAGCTTTGACTTCAGCCCCAGTCTTAGTATTGCCAGACGGGAGTAAGCCATTTACCGTTTGTACTGATGCTTGTGGGACAGGACTAGGCGCAGTCTTAATGCAAGAGGGTAGGGTAATAGCCTATGGTGGAAGGCAATTGAGAGCGCATGAGAAAAATTATCCTACACATGACCTAGAATTGGCCGCTATTATTTTCACGCTTAAGTCTTGGCGTCACTATCTTCTTGGCGAGAAATTCGAATTATTCACTGACCACAAGTCTTTAAAATACCTATTCTCTCAAAAGTACTTGAACTTAAGGCAGCAAAGGTGGATGGAGTTCTTAGCGTCCTACGACTTCGAAATAGCCTATACCCCTGGCAAGGGTAACGTGGTGGCAGATGCCTCAAGTAGAAAAAGATTATCCTTAAGTCCTTTGTTTGTTGAGCGGCGAAGTTTAGAATTTATTTCGATGTTTGACTTTAGACCTTCCGTTGACTTCGTACCCGGTTTGCTAGCATCCTTGGAGGTCAGACCTACGCTTTTGTGACGGATTGGCGAGGCACAGCGAGATGACCCGCAGTTGGTTGAGTTAGTAGAAAAACTCAAAGGAGGGGGGTCATCAAGCCATCTCCGTAGGTATACCCTAGACGATAAGGGTTGGTTACGTAGGGACGGTAGACTTTGTGTACCAAAAGACGATGACCTGAGGAAGACTATTCTTGACGAAGCACATCATACGAAGATGACCATTCATCCCGGCGGGGACAAGATGTACAAAGACATGAGGAGAGTTTACTTTTGGGCCGGCATGAAGAAAGATGTGGCCGAGTATGTCGCTAGATGCTTGGTGTGCCAACAAGTAAAAGCGGAGTAAAAGAAACCCGGTGGGTTGCTTCACCCATTGGAGGTCCCACTATGGAAGTGGGAAAGTGTCTCGATGGATTTTGTGGATGGGTTACCGCGATCAAGGAAGGGTAATACGGGAATTTGGGTTATAGTAGATAGACTTACTAAAAGCGCCCATTTCATTCCCGTAAAGAGTAAGAGGACTGCTCCATGGTTAGCCTCCGTATACATTCGAGAAATAGTTCGTTTGCACGGTGTTCCTTCTAGCATAGTGAGCGACCGCGATCCTATTTTCACTAGCGAATTTTGGAGAAGCTTACAAGAGGCGGTAGGGACTCTGTTATGTTTGGGCACCGCATATCATCCTCAAACGGACGGCCAGACCGAGAGGGTGAATCGCATTCTAGAGGATCTGTTGAGGCTATGTATCCTAGACTTTGGGGGTACGTGGGAAGAGCATCTTCCATTGGTGGAGTTCGCGTATAATAACAGCTTTCAGTCTAGCATTGGCATGGCACCTTTCGAAGCTCTTTATGGACGACCTTGTCGTTTACCTACATGTTGGTGGGAATCTACAGAAAAGATCTTACTTGGGCCCAATATGATTAGGGAGACTTTGGAGAAGATCGACTTGATTCGAAGGAGGATGAAAGCAGCGCAAGATAGGCAGAAATCTTATGCGGATAAAAGGAGGACAGATCTCGAGTTTGAAGTTGGGGACATGGTCTTTGTCAAAGTGTCTCCATTACGGAACGTTGTTCGCTTTGGGTCCGTTGGGAAGTTAGCACCAAGGTTTGTAGGACCATTTCCTATTAAGGAGAGGATTGGACGGATGGCGTATAGAGTGGAGTTGCCATAGAGACTTAGTGGTGTACACGACGTATTCCATGTGTCACATTTGAGGAAATGCTTGCACGAGACCGCAGAGGTGGTAGAGCCGAGCTTGCTTAGAGAGGCGGAGATAGAGCGTGATGCGACGATTCGACGAGCTCCTACATGCATTCTTGGGTCGGAGATTAAGAGGCTGAGAAATCGAGAGGTCAGACTAGTCAAAGTACAATGGGGAGATGATGAGAGCAACGCTACTTGGGAGACAGAAGAGAAGATGCGTTCACGATACCCTTTCCTTTTTGAGGGTATGTCCTTTAATTTCTTCTTTATCGCTTAACTTGTACTTATCTTATCTTTAGTATATCCTCTCGCTAGTATCTTTGACCTTTAGTTAGGATAATCCTATGGTTGAAACATGTGTTTGAGACATGTTATGTATGGTGGATGCAAAGTGGATGCAAGTGTTTGCTAGTGGTTGCTTGTGGATGCATATACACACACTATTAGGCACCAGATCGGCTCAGTCACTTCATATTGCATATTGCATATATATGGATGTATTTAGTAAAATGAATGTATAATGGTTGTATTATCATATAGTTGCTGCATTCGGGTGGATGGTTGTGCACGCATATAGAATTAATATGTATCATTAGGAATCTTTTGCATACATATTAGACGCATGGCACTATCATGAATTGCACTAAGGAGGTCGGCTGAATCAGTAGACCGCCTAATTTTGCATTAGATATGGACATATACACACACTGTGCATATAAACATTAAAGCATTAGAAGTCATTTAAGGACAATGGATGCTGGTGTTTGATGGTTGAGTGGATGGATGATTAGATGGTAGGATATACATTCTTCTTGACTTGGAGATTACGGGGACGAAATCCTTTAAGGAGGGGAGAATGTAACACCCCGTAATTTTATAACATTAAAATTCACAAATTAAAGTATACTTAATTTTTAGAAAAGAATTAAATGAAATGGGTTGCGCAGAGAAATATATATATATATATTGATTTATATATATATAAATTAAAAATTAAATAAATAAATATGCGAAAAAGTTCAAAACAGCGAATTGGGAGGGGGAATAACCGAACCGGCCCATTTTTGAGGTCAACCCAAGCCCCGCTGGGTCGACTAGGGGTTAATCCAGGCTGTTTGGCTGTCAACCCGTGGGCCGATTCGCTCAAATGCAGATTTTGCATTTGATTGGTTCTCATGGTTTAGGGTTAATCTAATGGTCCTAAATAACTTCCTACACCTATAAATACATCCTAATGCTAACCCTAAACCTAATTAAAATAGAATAGTTACCGTCGCCATGGAAATCAATGGAGCCGCCGCCAACTAAGAAAGAAGAAAAGCAAATTCAATTCTAATTCTCTCAACCCTAAAGCAAAGCAAAACTCTCTCTTTTCTTCTCTAAATTGTGAGTATGATGATCTTAACAAGATTATTATCATTTTAATTAGGTTGAGTTATGAATGGATTATGAGTAGATGATGTGAATTATCATATATGTTGTTGTAAACCCCTTTTGCTATCATGCATATTGTAAATCCAATGTTATGTGATGATGATATCTTACATGTTGTAAATCATGCTATGATGATGTTATGTATGTTGAAAGTTTCTATGCTAAGTTATGATGAATCATACATGTTAAAAAGGCCATGATGTTACCATCTATGCTAGTTAGTTCATATTAATTAAATCATCATGTTTAGGTTTTGTTGATCTATATGACAAGTCACATATGCAAGTTAGATTGATTAGAAAAGTTATGAACATATACCAAGACATCTATTATGACATCTATAATTATGCTATGACATATGTGATATCCTATGCTAGTTCACACCATCATTATGTTGCCTAAAAACCCCATATGCAAGTTTATGTATAGATTTGGGCTATGATCATATCATATAAATTGAGACATTTAACAAGTTGACACCTTCTGATCCTTAACATGTGTAGTTTATGCAAGTTTCACCCCTATTATGATTAGATTTATTTTAATTGTCTATATGTTGTGATAATTTATATTTGTGCTAGGTGTTAGACTATACAAGTCTAGCCTATATTATGCGTTGAATAAGCGAACGTATAAAAGTGGGGTAGGGGTAATATTAAGGATTTAATATTAAAAAGTTGGGGTGCAATTGATATGATTTTGCATGCCATAATTGGATGGCCATAATTGAGTCAATTATGGACATCATTAAAAGTTGACTTAATTAATAATTTGAATAGGGAATTATTAAAACTGGGGTAAAAGATTTTAAGTGTTAATCAATGATTGGGACACGAGGTTGGACTCGTTTGTGACGTAAACCTGCCCGGACCCGCCCGGCAAATCCAGTGGTCACAAATGTCAGCCCAATGTGAGAGGTCCTAGGCCTAAACTAAAGCATAACGGTTGTAAAGACACGAGGTTAGACTCTTTTGTGGTGTAAGACTGCCCGGACCCGCCCGGCAAATCCAGCTGCCATAAATGCCAGTCTAATGTGAGAGGTCTTTATGAGGTTATGGCCTGAATGAATTAAGAAATACTTAACCAGATAAACATGTAAGGTGGGACATGGGGGTTAAGTAGGTGCCTTGGGTGGCATGAGGAATCTAGGGGGTGCCCTTAGTGGCATGTGAAATACGATTAGTAAGACTTAACCAAACACACATGTAAATGAACATGAGTAAGAGGGTTAAGTGGGATATACTAGTGACAAGCTTAGGTGGGTAGCTTGTGGGGGGCCATTTCGACCAGTATCCCAAACGTATCTTTGTGGGCTCGACCCAAGTCGAGGACGGGACACGCATGCTGGGTTTGACTGTAAGAGGCCAAAACGGGGAGCGGTGGCAACGCAAGTCCAACGGGTTTCATATGCGTGTGTGGACCCGGGCTGGTAGGTAAGACGTTGTTGCATCGTGTAGGTATAAGTCGTGCATTCTCAAGTTGTATCGGGTTGTCACTTTAGGGGAGTGATACACCCCACTGTGGGGCCAACACGGGTATCTACGAGTAGGGAGCCGATCGAAAGTGGGTAGTGGAGTTAGGGGCAGACGAAACCTAAGTAGTCAGCTAGGGGTACGTAAGGCTATTTATAAAGTTTCTGTGTGAAGCAAGTGGGATCAAACAATAGGGTGACTGGTGTGGTGCAGTGTAGTGATGTGCGGTGCAGTGTAGTAATTATTCGTTAGTAATTAGGTGTGCCTTTACCGTTATCTTTAACGTTATCTTAAACGCTATCTTTATCTTCCTAAGAGTTCATAGACATCTACTTGTCTTCCAGCTTATGCCTTAGTCTAGTTATTTTGATAATAGTATTGTTAGAATTATCATACTCGTCAGACTTTATGTCTGACCCCCTCTATTTCTATCCTTTTTCCCCCTCCAGGTCCTCAGGTTGGGCCCAACTCTAGTGGAGTTTGATTGAATTGCTTCATCTCTCTTTGGTAAGCTTGGACCGTTGAAGTAAAGTCCAGCTTGTTATCTTTTTAATGGCTATTTATGTAATGGGATTATGTATTTTGTTTTTATGAAGATGGATATTGTACTTGGTTATGATCTATGGTTTTATGATGTAACAAACATGTTTAATTTCCGCTGCAATAAAATGAAGTTTTAGATTTCCAAGTACTATTTATTATCTGTCTTGTTGTAATTTTTCTGTTCTATATTCACTTATAACCTCCATGGAAGTTAATGCATTCCCTTTGTGAGTGACATTAATGGACGTGGGGTGTTACATTAATGAACTGAATTGTGGATATCAGATAATTTAACCATTGAAATGAATTGATTTGGAATTCCAAATATACGTGGATTATTTGAAAGGGCCGAGTTAATTCTCATTTCAAATAATTGATCAACGATTAGGAGTCGAAGATATGAAGACAGTGCAAGACCGAGGATCTTCACATCGAATGGATGGCTACTGATGCCTTTAATGGGAGTTGCTGCCCTGAAGGGGTTACAGTGGTGGTTGTATGGATGTACTTGTTGATCGTTCAGATGTGCGAGCGCCTCTCTCCTATATTGGACATATGGGAGAGGAATAAGGTGCCTCTGGTTTCGTTCAGACCCAGAATGGACTTGTAAATGGATGTGTGTCTGACGTTGTAGATTGACAATGTGGCATGCAGAGATGCTATGATAAAGGCTTTTGTTGAAAAGCAGAGTCTTGTTGTTGATGATCAAAGCACGACTTTGATATAGCTAGCTTTGTGTTTAACGTTGATTCACGAGCATCACACCCCGGTATGAACTAGAAATGAGAGAGGACCTCAGGGAGGACATGCGTTTCCTTCTAGCTAGGAGTGGTGTTTTTGGTTTTACACGCCCGGGCATTTTACTTATGTGGATGATGGATAGCGAGGGCATTTTAATACACCTGGTTATGAACAGTTTGACGCCCTATAGGGCGGGAAAACGCAGTGCTCAAGCATTTTAATCCACTCCGTGTGGACCGGCCCTGACGATCCAAGGGTCACTCGAGCTCTGATCCTGAGACATGGGGTAGAGTGTCTTGAAGCGGTAAGGATGATCCCTTGCCTTGGTTCATAAAGAAAATCCAATTTCCAAATAAGACATCGTGCGGTTTTGATTGTAAACCTATATATGGCGACATGATATATGGTACCTATGCCGTCTATGATTGATACTTAAGATTGAAATTGTTTTTTAAGCATATAAACACTAGTAATAATATCAAATGCTTTTGTTTTATTTGTATCAAGCACCTTTTGGCCATTATAAGATAAAACTCTATCCTCCGGTTTGTGTTGCATTGTGTGATGGGAACTGAGTCTTATAATGGCTTCATTTTTATGAAAAAGCATTGCGATGTTTTAAAGGATTTACTTGTTTTAAGCACTGGCAATCCAATGGAGTAAACCCGTTCCGCGTTAGCGGCATGGTCCTGTGATTGGCCTTATTATAAAATAAGTTAAGTAGATTTCTTATACCAGTCCCATGACTGACTCGTAGTTTGTTTCACTTGCAAACTTGGGTGCCCTATTTTCTACATGGGCAGCCTTGTATTCAGGTTTTAGCAGGCTCTTTCTGGATAGCTATGGAGCAGAAGATGGATTCTATCATTTCTTTCCTTTTATGTTATTCAGCTCCTGTTGTACATATTATGTTTTGATTCCGCTGTAGACATTTTATGTAAAGCTGAAACTGTATTTTGTACTAAGTATGATCCTGTATACTGTGTAACTGATGATTATGTTTATCTAGTGTTCTGTTGTACATTATCTGGTGTATTTATATATTTTTGTTCTGCTGTTATTTGTTTATGTGTTGTATTCCAAAGATTACCCTTGCCATTGTGGAATGGGGGTTTGGGGTCATCACTTTATTTTCTTAATTGTTTACTCACACCAGTCCAATGACTGACCCAGAATTTATTTTGTTTTGTTTTTCCCTAAACTCTTGGGTGCCCAATTTTGTACGGGCAGTCAAATAGTCAGGATTTTACAGATATACTTGGAGAGCTTGGAGCAGGAGGCTTTAGGATTATATAGCTATTATTATTTCTGCTATGTTGTAAGTGTTGTACTATGATAATAGTATTGTATACCTATACTGTTTTATTCCAAAGTTATGTTATAGAATATATTTTGTTTGTTCCCCTGTGAGATTCATGTTACTCTGGTGTTGTTGTAGTTGTGTTCTTCTTCTTCTTCTATTCTAATTTTTTATCTTATATATTCTCACCCTCTAACTTCTTTCTATTTACTTTCCGGTATTCCCGGTGCTTGGATAGTCAACAGTGAGTTTATGTCGATAACCAAAGTCGCGAAAACTCGGGTCATTACAAGAATCTAAACAAGCAGTTTTCAATCAAGAATCTGGGTGACATACCATTCTTTTTCGGAATTAAAGTAAAGAAAGTATCAGTCTCTGAGATACACCTCTGTTAAAAGAAGTATATTTCAGTGTTGCTGACAAAATTGAAAATGAATGAATCTAAAGTTCAACTCGCTCCAATGATATCAAATCAACACTTTTCTAGAAACAAGGGAGAAGCCATAAATAATATCAAACAATATATAAGTGTTGTAGGAGCATTACAATATGCTACTATAACACGACCTAATTTTGCATTTAGTGTTGACAAAGTTTCTCAATTCTTGTAGAATCCCCGAGATGAACAATGGAATGTAGTCAAACGGATCCTTAGATACTTGAAGGGGACAATCAATTATGGTCTTACGCTAAAAGCAAGCAAGCTGTTAAACATAATAGCATACACTGATTCAGATTGGGCAGTTGATGTTGATGACAGAAAATCAATCACTGGTTATTGCATATATATATATAATTTTCAATAAATATATATAGGAGACAATTTAATTTCATGGTGTTCAAAGAAACAACATGCAATTTCCAAATCTAGTGCTGAAGCAGAATATCGAAGTGTAGCAAGTGCCACAGCAGAAATACTATTTCTACAATCAATACTGAAAGAACTAAATATAACCTTAAAAGAGAAGTCAACAGTTTGGTGTGACAATCAAAGCACAATCTACATAACCGCAACCTAATTCAACATGCAAGGACCAAACATATAGATATTGATATCTATTTTGTTCGAGAACAGGTGCAAAAGCGAAATCTACTTGTGAATTGTTTACCATCATACTACCAGAAAGTAGACATATTTACGAAATCACTATCAACAAAGAATTTTATCAAACTTAGAGTGGACTTAAAGATCAAAGAATAATAGAACCTATGCCTCGAACTCATTACTGAATGAAATCTGCTGACTCGCTACTTTATCTGAAGATTCACACAGTCTCCAGCTGTGAAGAGCTAGATATATCAAAGTTATGAAGATTCTTCATAGTTTTGAAGATTTATTCTCCATGAGCCAGCCGTTTTGAAGTAATTTAGGGTTTCGTTCTTGAACCCTAAACCTAAATTGTAGGGAAGAAATAAAGAAAATAAGTTAATGCGGCAGCTTACTTATTCTTTTATCCATTTACATTTTGTACAAGGGATTTGGGCCTGTTTGTATTTAGTCCTATATACTATATATAAATATTACATCAAGCTTGTACCGAACTATCTATTATCATTCTCTGCAATAATATTTCTGCATTGCCATAATTTATTTTCTCCAAACATTTATCTATTTAATCCATTACAAAATCATCAAAATCTAACTTCTGGAAAAAAAATTGATTATATATTATGAATATATTAGTATATATTTGTTTTATAAAGTGACTATTGTAGTTGCTTCTTGGGAAAGTGGATTGTATAAGCACATGAATGTACAAAGTTATATTAGGATAGTGCAATTGTTTATAATATATAGTATTAATGTCATGTTTATATAATGTTTTAAAATGTAGGGAGAATTACTCTTAATTAGTCTTGGAGTCTTCTTTTCTAACCATGAAAGTCGAAGAATACTCGTAGGATAAGGGGCCTTGCAGTAGTTACAGGAGATCCGATATACTACGTATTCGAGTTTCCCCTCATGGACCATATTATACTTCCTTAACAACTTTTTACTATTACTTTTGAATTGAAAACTAAAGATATTTATGAAAAACACACAGAGGACTCCTTTAAAAAGAAGAAGAGCCAACAAGGATTATGAAGTCCTAGGAGAAAAAATAGACCGCATAAAGAACCTGCTTTTACCATAGATCAAGTACAGGATATATTTATGTCATTAACATTTTATAACTTTTAAATAGCCCAAAAACATTTGCATGTGTTATTTTTTAACTTATGCTTTACTATAGATTGAGAAGTCAAAATAGGGTGATGAACTTGATGATTTGAGTGGCAGCTTAAGGCAGTTTTAGGGCATGGCCATCAGCATGGGCACTGAATTCTGAAATAGATAGGTTTTTACTTGTTCTTTCTTCATTCATTATTCATTATACAATGTATTTGTTGCCTATCCATGTATAAAACATATCATATTTCCCTTTGTATTAAGAGAAAATGCTACTTTAGACAATATCAATGAAGGTGTAGAAGAACTGAACTCTTGGGTGAAAGGAGCAAATAGGTGAACTCGCCAACTATTAACATAATAGATTAGGAAAGATTAGCTTTTATAACAAGTAACTTGAAAAGAAATATTATGTGTACTGCTTGGTTTTCACCATTTTCTTCATGTTCTTATTTTTTCCCCTAAATTCAAGTAATAGAAAATGTGTTATATGCATTTCATGATCAAGTAAATCGTCATAGGATTGAACCACTTTAATACCTACTACCCTATAGTATCTTTATATCTCATCATGTTTCTTCTTACCATTCTCATACAGTTTATTGTTTTATTGTGATTTTCAAAAATATAAAATCATAATGGTGATTTCAGTAAAATATGACCAAACCATTTGATAAGTTTAGGTATAAATGGTCTACTTTTTGTTTTTTGATTATTCCTTATAAATTTTCAAATAAACATTCTAGAGCTTTCAGTAAAGATAATCATTTTTAACATGGACCTAACTATATATTATCCCCGTATTCTTATATTGTTAGGAGAAAAGTCCTTAGGAGAGCCTATAGAAGCTGACAGTATAATGAGATAGAGATAAAAATGTCTGTAAGTATCTAGTATGTAAAATTCCGACAGTTATAAAAAAATCTCGTTACCTATTCCATGGGACTATCTATGTTCCATCCTAGGCATATGCCCAATAAATGGTTACCTAGGGCCTAAGAGCTACAAGGGACACCATATATTAAAAAATGTGTTTATAAATTATGTTTTTGCTGCTTTTTAAAAGGTTACATAATTTATTGTTAAGTGGAGTGATTTTTACGTTTGACGCCTAGAATCAAGGCCTAGAGCAGAAGCATTTTTTGGAATTTTTTTCAATATTCATCTTTTTTATCTCCATGTAACGACCTGCCTTTTTGACCGCTTTAAGTCGGTATTTAAACCAACTCGAAACGTTCACAAAGACATATAGTTATTTAGCTTACCGGGTTTAAATAGAATAACACACAGAATCACAGTACATAATATAAATAACATCATCGCACAACGGAAATTTTAATACATAAAAAAAAATCAGAGTTTTACATAATTTGTACAGCGGAAAAATAATATAATATATACATAAATTTTTAAAATAAATATTTATACTTTTAGTCGGGCTTGTGTGCGTCTTCACGTTCATTTCCATTTGCGAGCTGAATTCTTTATATCTGGAACACTTAGGACCTAACCCGAGCATTCCATGCAAAAACACAAAGCACCTGAGTGAGGATTAAACTTATTTCAAGTTAGCAAACTTCAATAAACTCGTAAATATAATTAGTTTAATCTCACTATTTATTTATATGGTTCGAGCATAAAAAACAGTGTACTGCCGACATATACTTTTAGGGAACATAACCCACAAGACAACCCACATGACATGTACATGGTAACAAGGGAATGACAAGCATCATCAAAAAAAAGGAACACAGTGAGCAACTATAATATGGCTAGGTAAATAAATACATTACTCAATTTTTTTTGGTCCCCACTAGATTGGGTACCTTGAATTTACAAAGTTACAGGCGTGTATAAGATTGTGCATTCATTCCCTATTGTATTTGTGTCCAATTGTGAAATACATATTACATGAAGGCCAACTCTTTATTTACACAGTACACACTTGATGCTAGCATTGGATATGACTATAGGTACCCTATTTTTTTCCAAGTAACATTCACAGTACCATGTAGTAAGTTCATTCATCTTCATAGATTATATATGTATGTATGTATATATATATATATATATATATATATATATTCCTAAATCGAGAATCAAATTGTCTCGAAAACAATGGATGTATATCCAATAACACAACCCAACAAGGCATAAACGTATTCAAATACAAACACATTTGCTAGTGTTTAAGTTAGGACGGTAATACTAAGAATGTAACTTAACCAAATGATTTCCATTTCAGGTACATTCATAACAGGTCCAGACCAATGTGTGATCATAACATGGCATAGCGTGAAACCATAAATTTCAGCGTGAACCAAATAATCCAAGCAGTCAAGTGATCTCTTTTTTTTCTTTTGTCTTCAAGTTATAAAATTACATAAATGGTTTTTGTATGCCGGTTAGAATGCATGCATGCGTGTTTCAGAATTAACTACGACCAATTTCAAAGGTGCAGTGTCGAACAAACAGCGAGTACGTAGACCGTGAAACACAATGAGAGCTACAATAGATCAATTACCCAAAGACACGACATGTTTCCACTATGAGGATACACCTACAGGTTTATATATATGTGCACGACTGGTTAAACCAGTCAACGACCAAGCAAATGGAATTCAAAATGAAGACAACAAACTCAAAACGAGAAAAATATGAACAAACAAGTTGAATTTTAAGCATGGAAACCAACAGTGGATTAATTGCCTCATGTATACTCACAAGACACACACAACAACAATCGAACTCAATCAAGGCAACTAAATGCACGTATAACAACCATTCACACTAATTATAAACAGTGAAAATCGAAGTATAAACTTGCAAAGGCTTAATCGTAAGGGATACTTACATGTAGTGCCGATAGACGTTCCGGTCACTTCAGCGTCACGGCAGTCAAGGCTTTGGTGTGTGCCCTGAGGTGCGGACACGGCGGTAATTTCAGTCAGATGATGGCAGACATTAGGTGCGATGAAGGAGCTGGGGGTTAACTGCTCGGTTGGGTTTGAGGCAGCGCAAAATCAATTTTTGCCTGAAACATTTTGAAAAGCCTAGCCTTGATTTCGTGGTGATTAGCAGCCGAGACAGTCGCGTGGTCCAGCAGTTGGGATTTTGATCATCGGTTGAAGACGGCTAGGCGAAGATGGGAAGTGCGGGTGGAGCTGAGGGTTCGCGGTGGTGCGAAGGATTGGACGTTGGAGATTTTCGATTTGAATTAGGGGAAAGTATGATTTCGGCTATCATTACAAAGGGAGAATGGAACGCTCTTTTTTTATGCTGAGGAAGACTAAAATAGAGAGGAAGGAAAAGATTAAGGGGAACAAAAAAGGAAATGGTGGAAAATAAAAAAAAAACAAAGGATGTGCGTAAATTAAGGGATACACATTGAAATCTCATAACAAATTGTACCAGTGTCAACAAAATTTAACTAAGTCCAACAAATGGAAAAATTTATTTTAAACGATTAATTTAAAAAGAGTATATACCAAGTTTACTCTATGAATGCTTACCATTATATTATACAATAATACTAGTAGTGTATTCAATAATTTCAAACACAAACTTAAGTGAGTTTTAAAACCAAAAATTCAAAACTAAATAAAATAATATAAATTCTCAAATTAAATTGAGAAATCATAATTCCAGTTCTTTTTAAAATATCAGCATTATTAGATTTAACGAGACTATTTTGATTCAAACATTTAAATCAACTCAAAATCAAGTTAAATAAAATCAAAAAATTCCAAACAAATAAAATGAATTAGTTTATAACTTATCAAACAAAATAGAATCAAAGTTTACAAATATTACAGCAATACGATTAAAATAATTATAACGCTTAATTTAATGAAACCATTCAGATTCAAAGATTAAAAATTTAAATCCACACTTATAAATTAATTCAAACCAAACTTAAATAAACTAGATTCAAAATCAAATATCAAGTATAAACATAAAATTCTCAACACTAAATTAAATTAACTTTAAAATTTATTGCTAAAATTTCCGGTTCGTTACAATCTCCCCCCTTAAGGCTTTTCATCCTCAAAAAGGAGAGATTGAAAAAATGAAATCAAAGTATGTAATAATTTTTTGACTTAACATCCCAGTTTTTATTCAAATCATACTTGCTTTAGAATTTTAAAACCAAATATCATTTTGAAAGTTTTAAATATTTTATGATAAACAACATAAAACATTTATGTCCTAAGTCGAGAGGTTTCTCCCAGTGACAAGGACACAAGCCTCGACCTACGCATGTATCGATATAATGCTCAGTATCTCCCGGCTAACACCCAAATTCGGACTCTGAATATAGAGCGCGAAGTATATATCCCAGTTTTCATTCAGACTCGGACACTGTATATACCTTTCTTTAGTCACAGGTTACTCGAATCTCAATAATGACTCACTTCGTTTCATATCCCAAAATTATAAATCATTTCACAACAATAAAATTTTTAGAAATATTTCAAATAGATATTATCATTTCTAAACATCTCAAAATATCGAGATTTCAAGTCGTTGAAATTTCTTTTCAAAAATCCAGGTTGTCCATAGATTTATCAAAGTAAGGCAAAGGATTCAGGAATAAAACTGAACAGTTAAAAACTCAGGCACGAATAGATCAAATGATAAGCGAAAGGTGACCTTAGGTCAAGGGAAAACTAAAAGCGTCAACAAGCGAAGGGAAAATATTATATTTTCAAAATATCTGTTTTTATTCAAATTTTATTCAATTTATTCCATAGTACAACTTATTGGAACAAAAAAAGTTATAGAATTTTATGACATGAAACTTTTTCTAATGCTCGGATTTACAGAAAATTTCGACAGCATCTCCCCTACACGGTTTGTTTGGGAAAAATTTCCCATACTCAAAACAACAAAACACAATATATACATCTCATCTATACGATGAGGCATCCCTAAATAGGGGAGACAACACAAAAAAAACCCAAATATGGTATTAAACTGAGATGCGTACCTTATATTAGTATTTATAAACATATACGCTTAATATCTATCATTTAGTGCAAAAACGAGCTCTCATGTGAAGCGCACGCCATGGCTTCCTATTAAAACACTCAACAAATAATGAGAATCATATATATATATATATATATATATATATATATATATATATATAATATAAAGCATAGGCAAGCATGATATGTAAATATTGATGTCCATGAAGTGAACTTTATTTGTAATGCTAATGTTACCAAATGAATATAACCCTCCTTTCGTTTTTGCAACATTCATGTTAACAATGTTCATTCCAATTTCATACACATTAACATTTATAACATTATCATTACATATACTTGTTATTCATATTAAATTCACTTACATCAATAGATCGTCACATAAATCATTTATTTGTTGGTTTATTCTCATTAGATTAACTTAATATTGATCTACATCACATATGTATTCTTATTCTTTCATTTAGTCGTCGGTGCTTCATTATTGTCGATGCAAACTCCATTCTATCAGTTTCATTCATTTATTTAGTTAAATTATATTCACTTCCAAATGTATTTTCCAAATTTTCTTACGATTCATAATTTTTTTCGATCAAGTTTAATCTTATTCATTCTATTTTAGTGCATTTTCACTTACCAAGTCATAAATTTTTATTTACTTAGTCGCTTAATGGATTCACATTCATCAAATTCATATCTTCTTACATCGTCTTATCACATCCAGTTACCACTTAAATCCCAAAAATTTCATACAAATTAATATCATTTGAATTCACTTGCATTGATTTCAATCCATAATTCATATGTCCATTAGAATGTTGAATTCATTAGTGAATCACCTCTTTTGACGTTCTTTCGGTTATATAACTTTTACAACACTCATTTGCTATTAAATTTTATTAAGCCTTCCCAAAATTATTAAATATCAAAACTCTATTGGTTATAAAACAATAAGCTTAGAAAACAAATAAAACCTTAGAGTAATTTCTTTAATATCAAAATACCAGCTTCGTTTCAAATCATTGTATATTTTTATATATCAAATCATATTTAACATTATATATATATAATTTACATAGGTTAAACAAATTATAGATTCAAACTTGAAAATTTATTCAATTTATTTTTTTAATATACTAAGTTTATTTATTAAATTAAATCTGTTATAAAATTTAAATTTACACAACTTAAATTTAAGCACAAAATTCTCATGTAGAAATTTAGAAAAAAGTATTTTATTATATTTCAAAGTTGAGAATTTGTAAAATCTTTAAAAACTTTCTTTCTTAGTTTATTTTGGTTTGGTTATAAATTTTAATATCAGTTTATTGATTTGTTATTTAAAGTTCAAACATACCTGATAACTCGAAGTTTAACAAGTTATTGTCGTTCTCACAGATGATTGGCATACGCTGGCCAGACGAATGACTAAAATCTCCAAGTACTTAAATATACTTATTTCAACTTCCAGTGAAATTACTTTAAAATCCTTTTTAGAAAAAATAGATATGGAAAGTACTTCACTTCTCCATGGATCGCAAACACACGGCGGTTACGCTACTATCCCATTAGAATCGATTGTGCATGTGGATATCACACCCCTCGATTTTCGCCATGGTTGTTTGCCATAGATCGCAGTTACATGGCGGTTACGCCACTATCCCAATAGAGTCGCTTGTACTGAAGGCATCACACCTATCAAATTTCACTGTGGCGTCTAGATCGCAGTTATACGGCGATTGCGCCACTAACCCAGTGGAATTGCTTGTAACTGTAGGCATTGCGTTAGAAAAAAATCAAACCTAATATGTAATACATGTCCCCATCGCATGGGCACTGGTTTCGTTGGAGGTTCCAAACATTGGAACTCCAACCCATCTGTGGTTTTCAATGGACCCAAGGTCCGAAACGTTACCTACCGAGTAGGCACGCACTGGAAGGTACTTCCTCATATCTTCGATTTTAAAAACATAAGATACTTTATACATATAGTACTTCATTTCATCTCGCATATAGCACACTTGTATAAATATCCATTTACATAAGATTTTTCATATCTGAATCATGTTTTCAAACATATCATTCTTATATAAATTTCATTATATAAGATTTCACTTCAAATCAAATTTCCTCCCAATTAATGGTTTTTGAATTTATCACAATTCATATATACATCTTCCATATATATAAGGTTCGAAATCTTCATATTCAAAATCAAAGGTTTTCAAAATTTCCAATGTCAATATCTATTCAATTTTTTTTTTGATTTCACGATCGATTTGAATATTCAATATCATTTCAAATCTATTTCATAATCACAATCAGTTCATTTTTCAAAAATTCACAATAGAATTTTTGGGTCATGCACCACAACATCATTATTCAACTGAATCTTTATACACAATTCATTTCGTACTTAATTTTCTTGGATCGGAATTATATTTTTATCTAAAAATAGCTAGACACGAAATAGCGTAAATAGTATGCTTGAAATAAGATAGGTTTCGGTAAAAATAAGTTTGAGTAAGTTAGATAGATTTTTCGTAAGAATAGTTTAAGATATATTAGATTGATTTGACAAAAAAGGTTTGAAAAATAAAGTAGATATCTTTTGATACAAAATAGGTTTGAATAAAATAAATTATTTTTGATACAAAATAGTTTGCAAAATTTCTCAGAATCCAATAGATTTGATATACAGTAGTTAAATAAGATAGATAAATTTAATTCAAATAAAACAATGATAAAACATATAATAAATAATATTAATCTCAAGAAATATTCCAATCCAAATCAGTTTTCTAAACTTCCACATTTTTAGTTAAAAAGATCTCGATGTCAAAGTCGAACTCAAATTTAACTTTGAGATTTAATTAGAAACCTTTCAGTTTGAACCAAGTGTTCGAATTAGTTCACAACCCAATTTCTCGTCTAAAATTTCCATTTGAAGTTTAAATTTTCCTTTTATTTCATATTATTGGTTAGACCAATTTTAAATATTAAGTTCATCACTTAATCTATTCCCACAAGTTAAAATTTTCATTTGAATTCATTTAACTGTTTAACTTGATACATTCAATTCAAAATTTTAAATTTAAACACCCTTTAACTTTGCACTATCTTCAATTCTCAGATCGATTAACTAATTTTTTTAGTAAAACCATTCATTGAATTAGTTAAATTAATACTTCCAAGTTTTAAATGTTTTAAAACATCAATATAAGCTTGGAATATAAATGTAATATCAAAACTAGTTTGATTTATAAAGTTAAGCTTCAACAAAATAATTTTTCCTTCTAAAATATTTCTTTACTTACAACAAAATTTTATTCAAAATATCTCAAAACTTTTCATACTTACAAAATTCTTCATTTTTTCCATTCTAGATATTTACCTTGCTTTGAGCTTAATTAAATTAGACATTACTTAAATTCAAAACATTAGGAACCAATTTCAAAAATTTCTGGAAACCAGATTCTAAAGTTTTGTCAAACGATCTCTTTTGTTTTGAATAAATTCATTTTATTCCACAATTTATCTTTGTTTGGAATACTCATTTGTTATTACATTTCAACATTTTAATATTTCAACTCAATAATCCATTCATCACACATATAAGTTACTGTTTTCAAAGTTTCAACAATCTTTTGTTCTAACAATAGGTATTTTCGAAATACTCCGTTCACATTCAATTAGTGAATAGCTAATTTTATTAATCTCTACACCCATATTCTCAACAAACCACGATAGTTCGACGATGGATTTCGAATGGAATCAAGATCCAAAACTGGGAAGACCTTATTGAAGCGAATTATCAAAGGAACGGATTCAAAGAGTATGGATTTCGAAAAGTATTCACATTTCAAATAATTTATATTTCGAAATAATTTATATTTTCAAAGTGCGCTCTCTCTAGAGTAGTTCTGGTGATGATTCCACTCATTCTAGGGTATTTCTACCCTATCTCTAATGAGTTTCTTATAAGCTACGCTTTGGTCAAACCTCGCTCTGATACCACCTTGTAACAACCTGCCTCTTTGACCGCTTTAAGTTGATATTTAAACCAACTTGAAAAGCTCACGAAGACAGATAGTTATTTAGCTTACCAGGTTTAAATAGAATAACACATAGAATCACAATACACAATATAAATAACAACATCACACAACGGAAATTTTAATACATAAAAAAAAAATCTGCGTTCTATAGAATTTGTGTAGCGGAAAAATAATATAATATATACATAAATTTTTAAAATAAACATTTACACGTTTAGTTGGGCTTGCGCGCGTATGTACGTCTTTACCTTCCTCTCCAGTTGCGAGCTGAATTATTTAAATCTGGAACACTTAACCTGACCCGAGCGTTCCCTGCAAAAACAAAAAACACACGAGCCAGGATTAAACTTATTTCAAGTTAGCAAACTTCGATAAACACACAAATATAATTATTTTAATCCTACTATTTACCTAAATGGTTCAAGCATAAAAAAACTGTGTACTGCCAACATATACTTTTAGGGATCATAACCCACAAGACAATCTGCTTGACATTTAAATGGTAACAAGGGAATGAAAAGCATCAACAAAAAAGGAACACGGTGAGCAACTATAGTATGACCAAGTAAATAAATACATTACTTAGTTGTCATTGGTCCCCGCTAGATTGGGTACCTTGCATTTACAAAGTTACAGGCGTGTATAAGATTGTGCATTCATTCCCTATTGTATTTGTATCCAATTTTGAAATACAGATTACATAAAGGCCAAACTTTTTATTTACATAGTACACACTTGATGCTAGCATTGGATATGACTCTAGGTACCCTAATTTTTTCCAAGTAACATTAACAGTACCATGTAGTAAGTTCATGCATCTTCATAGATTATATATATATATATATATATATATATATATATATATTCCCAAATCAAGAATCAACCTATCTCGAAAAACGAAGGATGTATGTCCAATAACACAACCTAGCAAGGCATAAATGTATTCAAATACAAACACATTTGCCACTGTTTAAGTTATGACCGTAATACTAAGAATTTATGTAATAACCCGAAAATGCGAGCCAATTTAAAATGTTTATTTTGGCAATTTTGATGAATTTGGAACATTTAAAATGAAATATTTTAAATAAAAACGATGAGAAATTTATTTTGAATAGAATTCGAACGTATATATTTATATATGTCGTCGTTAGAATATAAATTTTATTTATAATTATAAAAGGAATTGAATATGGCGCGGTAGTTCGATAATTCGATTTCAAACTTCAAATGAACATACCCGGTGCAAAATAAACCGGATTTTAGTGAAACCGAAAATATTTGAATCTACTGGAGAATATCTTTCCAACGAATCTGAAAAATCAAAATTTCATAGCGGGAATCAAAAGATAAGCCCAGGTGAAAATTCAGAATAGTCGCTATGGAATTCTGGCCCTTAAAAATGAAAATTTTGCAAACGACCTCGGATTTCGACGAAACCACTTTTTCTAGATCCGTGATGTCAAGTTATTGCTAGGTTTCAAATTTCGTAATTTTTCGAATCAATATGTGAGCGTGGCAAAGAAAAACGCGTTTGACCAGTTTTAGTTGATTTTAATCGACTGGAAAAGGGCCATTTTTCAAACTGTCTCAGAATTCGACGAAACTAGTTTTTTTAGGACCTTATCGTCAATACGAAGCTAGAAAATATTTTTCAAGAATTTTTAGGGTTAGTATGTGACCCCAGTAAATTGAAATGCGCGTTCAAATTCAATATATAGAGTTATATTTTGATTTTGATGAAAACTGATCAAAACGATCGAATCGGCCTATGATATATATCCCATTGTGTTCGGAATGGTGGTAATTAGCTATGGACGATAGGCGGTGGGCCTCGTTTAGAGGTCGAATAAAAAAGTCAACTTTTTGAAATTAAAATAATTAAAAATAAAACCACTCTCCTCTACCCCTTACTTTCTCTCAGGCCCCCCTCCTTTTCATTTGCAAATCGAAAGAAGAAGAAAAAAACGAACGGATCAACCGCGCCGCTGCCCTCCCAGCGATCGCCGCTGCTGCCCGAAGCCCGCCACCGCTCCTCCAGCCTCTGTCTCTACTTCCTCCATCTTCCCTCCTTTCTCCTCCCGATTCGCCACCCTTTTTCCCACGAAAACCCCAGCGCCGACCCCCTTCTGCTCCCCCCTCACCACAACGTGCTGCCATTCTCACCTCCCCTAGTCCGCTCCCCTCTCCTCCTCCGAGCGACGAAATCAGTGAGATCCCTTTTTATTTAATTTATTTATTTATTGATTTTAACTTCATTTTATATGTTTAAATCATGCTTTTAAATTCAGTTTTTGTGATTGTAAAGTTAAGATTTTTCCTATATAAAGTTTAGACCTTTTTTTAGGAGATTTTAGATCTTTGGTTAAGGTAAAGATTTGATTTTTATTGATCTTAAGTGGTGATTTTTGATTGTGAAAAGATACAATTTTTGGTAACATAAAGTAATGATTTTTATATATAGAAATTAGAAATAAAAATTCGATTTTTATTATGAAGTAGCAACTATAAAAATTCGATTTTTATTATGAAGTAGCAACTATAAAAATTCGATTTTTATTTATGAGGTAACAATATAAAAATGTGATTTCTATATAATAGAGCATATAAAAATGCGATTTTTATATAATAGAGGATATAAAAATGTGATTTTATATATGTAGTGGCTATGGGCAATGAAATTGACAAAGGGCGAGCACGACGAAGATTTCCTACATATGAAGAGTCGTGGCGTTGGTTTAGCTAGTCGGTGAGAACTTCTCACTTTAAAATTTTCTTTTCTAGTTTAAATTATATACTAGGATGCAGACGGTGCTTAGTAGCACCCGACACCCGTCATCCACAGACATGGATGGCTTGTATGTTTGATTGTTTGTTGTGGTGAAAATTGATTGTGTGATGTGAAATGAAATAAAATATTTATATAGTTAAAAATATTTTATCGTTAAAAATATAATTTTTAATGGGTACGTGAATAAATAAAAATCTGTGTTTGTTGATTTGAAACCCCACACGGGTATTGGGATAAAATACAGCATACGCTAATCCCAATAATTAGTTGTATGTCGATCGATTGATTGACAGGCTGTTATAAGCGTTAGATATCTATATTTGATGCTTATACAGAGTAGCGCACTTTGGATGATGGTTGATTATTTGTCAGTGCCATTGTATACATGTGTTGGGTGGAATTCGTATAATTAACATTATATGGTAATTGATTGGGTCTCATTCCAATTGGGAAAATAAAGAATATTAGAATATAAAAATAGTCATGTGTTAACGATGCTCATGTGTTGAGAATATTCATGTGTTGAAATTATTTATGTGTTGAGTAAAATATTTTAAAAATAAAATTTACATCTTTATCATATTTAAAATTAGAAGCTACTTTACGGTTGGAGTCTAATTAAAAATCAGACGATAGATACCATAATTTTATAAAATATATTACATAAAAAAAATAGTCATGTGTTGACAGTACTCATGTGTTGAGATTAGTCATGTGTTGAAAGAAATATAGATTCATGTGTTGAATAGAATAAATATTCATTTGTTGAATGTAATAACGAATTTATTGAAATATATAAAGCCGTGTTGATTAGAGTTGCGCTATTTTGACGTGAACGATAATTATATTGATTATATTCGTTTTTATAACGAATATAGAAAAGAAAGTAATTTCAAAATATAACGTTTTGAAAATAATATCATTTATATAGTAATGATATGAAATATTCAATTTTGAGTTGAAATTGAATATAGAGTTGAAATGGTTGGGAAAATGAATTTAAAACGATTTATAAAATACGTTTTAAAAGGAAATCAACGAAATACATATAATATATATATATATTATATATATAATGGGCTGAATAGAACGCGTCGCGCCGCGGCAATTCCTGAATTTCGACCATTGACTTCGAATTGACATTACGGGAGATCCGACCATCGGATTCTCCTGAAACCAGAACCGTTGGGTTCGTATCGAAAAGAGATTTCCAATGAATATTAGAAATTCGAAATCTAACGGTTGGATTTGGAATTATGTCCAAATCAAATTTGGAAAAGGTCGTTGTAAGTGCAGTTCGATGGCCGTTGATGGAAATCGACTGTACGGGCCTTGATAAAATTATTAAAATTATTAATAATTTGTGTAAAATCATAATATGTGAATTGGAAAGAACTGGGTGAAAAATTCCACATTTGAAAGGATAAAAATATATTTTTATCGAAATGAACTAGTTTTGAACTAGAATTAAAATCAATTTATTTTTGAAATAAATAAATTGAATTTGAAAGTGGTTTTAAAAATAATCAGAATTTCCAATATACGAATTGGAATGGATTTGAATGGAGATTGTCTTTGGAATATTTCGATGTTGGATTTCGTGATTATACAGATATGGTTGTGGAAATTTGAAAGATATATTTATATCGTTATTTCCAATGCGATATTTGTTGGTTTCAGAATTTGATATTGAATATAAGCCGATATACTTTCTATTCAGAGCCTTGTATCTAATATCAAATGTGATTTGGGTTTGTCGTGAATTGTGTTTTAGGTGACATTGGTTCTTTAACCCAGTCAAAGACAGGATATTGATTTTTGAGAAGATTAAAACTAAGTTGAGTTTTAATGAATCTTTAATTAGATTGAAAGTGAATTGATAATTTAAATTATCAAATCTGAAAAGTGATCGAGAATGGAGTATCCCTAGTTTTGCTCCAAGGCGATAGTTAAATCTTTAATTTGATTTGAACGTGAAATGGTACTTAATTTTACTGATAACACCGTGGTGTTAGATATGGAGTATTACCAGTTTTGCTCCATGGGATGAATAGGTTGGGATTGGGAAATAAAAATAAATAATTACTTCGCTAATCCCGACTAGTTTGGAAAACTATAAAATGGTTTGAAATGATATCCAAAGGAAGAATAAAGAATAAATTTAGAAGAATTTATCTTTGATAAAATTAATGGTAACCTTTCCCTAAGAATGTGAAAATTTGAATAAAAGAATATTATGAATTGGAATGAGGCATATGTTGTGTTTGTATAACACGTGTTTATTATATACGCGGGTTATTCAGAAAGGCCTGGTTTATACCCATTCTGAATAACCGATTCGACGATATGTCGAAGATGAAGACAGTGGTGGAAGACCGGAAGTCTTCACATCGTTTGGGTGATTACTGATGATCTTATTGGGTTGTACACCCAAGATGAGGGAATCAATTGGTGATCGTCCAGACGTACTTGGAGATCGATGGATATGCGAGGAAAGTGCCTTCGGTTTCGTTCAGACCCAGAACGAACTTGTAAATAGACTGTGCGTCTGACATTGGATTTTATTCTGTGCTGATTGATCTCTATTAAATATACATCTGTTTGGCGGCGGAGAATTTATTCTCTTGCTTAACGCCCTTCTCTGAGACGTACGAGCTCAGAGGTTGTATATCGATGGACATCAGTCGCATGGCATGAATTGCCTGTGTGGCACGCCTAAGTGGCAAATGATCAAGGCTTCTGTTGAAAAGCAAAGTCTTGTGGTTGATGATCAAAGCACGGCCTGTGTGGCGCAGCTTTGTGTATAGCGTGAATTCGCGAGCCTCACACCTCGGTATGAGTCAAAAACGGGATAGTGATTGCAAGGAGAGCACAACGTTTCTTTCTAGCTAGTGGTGGTGTCAGTGCTTAAACTGACTGACATTTATATACTTTTCACCTGTGTGGTTGTTGGAATGCGAGGCGCCTCGGATATAGGTCTGTTAGGACCAGGAAACGTGTGTTCAGGAATAACTGATCCTCAAAAGTAAGAGAGGACCGGCCCTGAAGATCCAAGGATCATAGTGGGGTCCTGAGACATTTGCTAGAGTGTCTTGAATCGGAGAGGAGCTTGCCCCTTTCCTCGACTCATGACGGAAATCCAGTTTCCAATACGTGATATTGCGGTTTTAATTGTAGATCTAGTATGGCGACATGATATATGGTACTTATGCCGTCTATGATTGATATTTATGATTGAAATTGTTTTGAAACTATACGCCTATAATAGTATCAAGTGATTTGTTTTAAACGTACCAAGCATGTTTGGCTATTATAAGGGAAAACCCTATCCTCCGGCTTGCGTTGCATTGTGTGATGGGACCTGGGTCTTATAATAGCTTCATTTTTCTAAAAAGCATTGCGCTGTTTTGCTAGTGCACTAGTGTTCTTGGGAGGAAACCCGTTCTGTGTTATACGGCGTGGTCCCTTGAATTACTATCTTTTAAAGTAAAGTTTTAAATAACTATTTTAGTTCTCACACCAGTCACGTGACCGACCTGGAGTTTATTGTTTTAACCTAAACTCTGGGTGCCCCTATTTTCTACACGGGCAGCTAGTAGTTTTGGTTTTGCAGATTTATATTCACAGGAACCTGGTTAATAGCTGGAATGATATCCAGAAAGCTCTGTATCCGTATATCTCTTTCAGTTGTGTTTTGTATATTTTCTTTCCGCTGCAGTCTTGTATTTGAATCTCTGATATTCTTTGTTGTATAATATTTATTCATACTCTGTATATTCTTGTATTCTGATGGAACTGTTGTAATAAACAATGAAATGTTCTTCTGTTTGCGTTCTGATTCGTCTTGTTCTCAAGGCAATCTGGGCTTTCCTTACCGGGGAAGTTCGGGTCATTACAATTTAACTTAACCAAATGATTTCCATGCCAGGTACATTCATAACATGTCTAGAACAATACATGATCATAACATGGCATAGCGTGAAACCATAAATTTCAGTGTGAACCAAATCATCCAAGCAGTCAAGTGATTTCTTTTTTTCTTTTATCTTCAAGTTATAAAACGACGCAAATGGTTTTTCTATGCCTGTTAGAATGCATGCATGCGTGTTTCATAGTTAAATGCGACCTGTTTCAAAGGTAAACTGTCGAACAAACAGCGAGTATATAGATTGGGAAACTAAATAGGAGCTATAGTAGATCAATTATCCAAAGACACGGCATGTTTCCAGTACAAGGATACACCTACAGGTTTATATATATGTGCATGAGTGGTTAAACTAGTCAGTGGCCAAGCAAATGGAACCCAGAATGAAGACAGCAAACTCAAAACGGGAAAAATATGAATAGACAGGTTGAATTTTAAGCATGGAAACCAATAGTGGGTTAATTGCCTCACATATACTCACAAGACACACACAACAACAATCGAACTCAATCAAGGAAACTAAATGCACATAGAACAACCATTCGCACTAATTATAAATAGTGAAAATCAAAGTATAAACATGCAATAGGCTTAATCATAAGGAATACTTACATGTAGTGGCGATAGGCATTCCGGTCATTTCGATGTCACGGAAGTCAAGGCTTTGATGTGTGCCCTGAGGTGCGGACATGGCGGTGGTTTCAATCAGGTGATGACCGACGTTGGGTGCGATAGAGAAGCTTAGGGTTAGGTGCTCGGTTGGGTTTGAGGCAGCGCAAAATCGATTTTTTCCTGAAACGTTTTGAAAACCTTAGCCTTGATTTTGTGGTGGTTAGCAACCGAGACAGTCGCGTGGACCAGCAGCGTAGAAGGGATTTCGATCATCGGTTGAAGGCGGCCAGGCGGAGATGCGAAGTAGCGGGCGTGGCTGAGGGTTCACGGTGGTGAGAAGGATTGGACGTTGGACACTTTCGATTTTGAATTAGGGGAAAGTATGATTTCAGCTACCATTACAAAAGGAGAAGGAACATTCTTTTTTTTTTGCTGGGGAAAACTAAAAGAAAGAGGGAGGAAAAGATCAAGATGACAAAAAGGGAAATGTTGGAAAATAAAAAAAGACAAAGGATGTGCGTAAATTAAGGGACATGTATTGAAATCTCATCATAAATTGAATAAGTGTCAAAAAAATTAGCTAAGTCCAACAAATGGAAAAATTGATTTTTAAACGATTAATTTAAAAAGAGTATATACCAAGTTTACTCAATGAATGCTCAGAGCGTCTCCAGCAACATTACGAATTGTAACATTACGATCCGTAACACTCAGGGGTATATCTTTGATATTCCTTAACAACAGTGAGCCGATTTAATCGACTCGCCAGCCGCGTGCCGATTTACCAGTTTGCGAGGTCCCCGCGCCTATATAGGTATGGCGCGGGAGGCTTAAACTTCCCACTCCTTTCTAATTTCCGGATTTCAATTTTTTTTATTCGTCTGGACCCCGGAATGCCACCACGCGTAACGAAGATGGGGAGACGTATAGTTCCACGTATGTCGAACGATGCATCTGGTCCAACTCACCTTCCTTCACCAGCGAGGACGACGATTGAGGACTTACGGATCCTCCATGAGTTGCCAGAGGGATTCACGCTCATGGATCGTTTACCGCGCTGGTCACCGTTCCGGTGTTAATTTTAATTTTTTTAACATTTATAGTTATTGAACTGTTAAATAGTATGCCCTTTGGTTTTACGTTATAGTTTATTGCATGTATGTTATACGTTTTAATAGTATGAACTGTTGGTTTTATTATCATTTAACTATTATAATTTTAATAGGAAGAGTACGTCTACCTTCGTGGGAGTTGGCAAAGTTTAGTACACATGTCCTTGACATATTACCATTACATATTCAGGAGAAGCTACTAGCTAGTCCGTTCGAACTATTTTTACAAATTACACCTCTCCAGTCCTTTGATTGACCATTGGTAGAGGCCTTATTAGAGAGATGGTGGCCTACGACACACACTTTTCACTTTCCCGATTTTGAGCTAGGTATCAGCCCAGCCAATTTTTACATGCTTACAGGGATTTAGGTTGGCCTTCCTGATATAGTCACTTGTCCATTTAATTCCTCTTATGAGTCCCCTGATTCCTACCTGCAGCATTTGCCAAATTTGTCTGCAACTCATATAGCTAATGGTGCTATGTCTGTCACATATTTACTTAAGTATATTACAGCGCATCTCGATGTAGTGGATTTCCATGACATAATATATCGAGCTACCATTTTATACCTCCTTGGTTTGACATTCTTTTCGAACCAACGGAGTACGATTAGACTGGGCTACCTAGCAGCACTAGCCGACTTAGAGCAGCATCATATGATTGATTGGTGCTCTGCCATATTGGGTTATCTATACGCCACTCTTAACTCCTACGCTTTTGGAGAAGTTCGGTAGATGTTCGGATTTTGGTACATGTTATCGTGTTGGTACTACGAGTACATGACCAACATGCATCCACGCATACAACTCGCCACTAGTCATGCTGCCGAGTCCTTTTTCCCACGCATGCGTAGATGGGAGACTACTCACGGGGTTCTCCGTGCTCCTGTTGGTGTGAGACATGACTTGATGCAGGCTTGTATTCAGTTAGATTTGAGGGAGATAAGGAACATATTACGAGCACTTTGGACTTCTTATTGGATGTTACTTTCTGTGGATGGCCCAATATCGGATGCCCATCCATTAGCCGTTGCATGTCATTTATCTATTCATCGTGTCCTCTTGTTCCCACCGGCCCATCTTCCTATTTGATAACTGGTAGATCGCTGTTATTATCAGGGGCCCAGTCAGTTGCGCATACCTGGAGATCCACCTCTTCCACTTGATATGTTCGGGCCACTACGTTCTATAGGGAGATAGTACGTACAAGGTCTGAGACAGGCAGGATGGGTTGATATGACCGATTTTTACATGCCCAACGCAGAGTTTAGCGCTTGTTGGGTTCGAATAGCTCCTAGGCGGTACTTGTTGCCGGATTATATGCGGGGTGTGAACTCCAATCACATTGGTCCCCGATCGGTTAGTGGTAGAGTTCATCCTCCACCATTTACTTTTGACCCGACCCTTTCACAGATCTCCGACACGCCTATGGATTTTGCTCTAGTCGATAGATTTCAGGCATTTGATCTTAGCAGTACATAGATTTTCCTGCCTATTATCTACCTACCTGCTTACATGGTACATGGTGTCCCTACTGCTGGATTATATCCGGCATATGAGGTAAAAATTGTACTTGTGAATTTATGTTGTACGTTGTAGAAACCGATTTTATATGTTCTATGTTTGCAGTTTGCAGTTTGCACCCCGGTTAGACCAGCAAAGGATACATATTGTAGCTATTCAGGATATGGCCCTGCTGCATTCTCAGTCCTTATATCAGGAGCACCAGTTGATAGTTCAGGGTTTCCAGGAGCAAATCAACGACCTACAGGCCAGATTAGCGGCAGCAGGGGTGGTGATACAACAACATCAGGTACCACTGGAGGGTCATGTACTGGTGGAGGTTCAGGTGGCAGATTAGGTGGTGATGGAAGACTGGGAGGGGTGGCAGATTAGGTGGTAATGAGGGACTGAGAGGGGGTGGCGGATTAGGTAGTGATGGGGGACTGGGAGGGGGTGGAGGATTAGGTGGGGGTGGAGGATTAGGTGGTGACGGCGGTTCAGGAGGTGGTAGTGTCGATGACGTTTTTCCTTATTATGGCGCTGAAGATAGCGGGGATGACATGGATTTAGATGGTGGTGGTGATGATGCTGCAGATTTATCATGATGTATATATGTGTATGTCTCGATGTATATATGTGTATGGCTCGATGTATATATGTGTATGGCTCGATGTTTTGAACTTTATGTTATTTTTTCATGTTTGCTCGTTTTCATATGTTACGATGATGTATGATGTACTATGATCGATTTTCTACATTTTATTATATTCTGTGTACTGGATCCTTTGTTGTCTTTATTTTATGACGTTTTGTGTAATATTAAACGATGTTTGAAATATTTAATAATAAAACGACGTTAGAAACAAGCAGGATTTATAATTTAATTATAAGACAAAATGCAGTGGCGTTGTAGTTCGTAATATAATGTTTTGAACTTCAATGGGTTATACAGGATCCAATGTAAGCTAGATTTTCTCGAAACAAGACATGTTCGAATCTAACTGATAATATTTTTCTAATGGAAGAGAAAAGATGAGTTTTCATGTTGTAGATTTTGTTTTAAGTCCAAATTAAAATTTCAAATAGTCGTCGTGGAAATTGGTTTATAAAATATAGTGTTTATTTATAAAAAATAAAGGATTTTTATAAAATATAATGGGGATGACCCTGTTTTTTAACTCCTTCGTGTAGTGAAATGTTTAAATTATATGCGACTGTGGATGATCCTGGTTTCTCGGTAATGTTAAACGATGTTTGAAATATTTAATAATAAAACGATGTTATAAACAAGCAGGATTTATAATTTAATTACAAAACGAATTGCAGCGTCGCTGCAGTTCGTAATATAACGTTTTGTATGTCAATGGGTTGTACAGGATCCAATTTACGTCAGATTTTCTCAAAACAAGACATGTTCGAATCTAATTGATAATATTTTTCTCATGGAAGAGAAAATATGAGTTTTCATGCTGTAGATTTTGTTTTAAGTCCAAATAAAAATTTCAAATAGTCACCGTGGAAATTGGTTTATAAAATATAGTGTTTACTTATATAAAATAAATGATTTTTATAAAATATAATGGGGACGACCCTGTTTTTTAACTCCTTCGTGTAGTGAAATATTTAAATTATATGCGGCTGTGGACGACCCGTTTTTTAACCCTGGTTTTCGCTATATATAGTGGTTTCTCCGAAACCCTCATTCGCAATTTATTTTCTTCTTGCTGCCACCTCTTTCCTCTTTCCCCATTTCAGCCTTCTACTTGATAAAAAAATAATATAGTTGCCTTTTTGGAGTATGTCGAAACAGGGAAAAGAAAGTGTAGCCTCCACCATGGATAAATAGGAAAATGACGATGAGGGGATAGCAAATCAAAGACCTGGAAAAGAAAGGGTAGTTGAAGGGCGCATTGTCGAGCTACTAGGTGTGGGTGGATCCAACCATGTGTGTCGTCGTAGAGAAGAATCGGTCGTTGTTGTTTCGAAAACCGAAAAAAATGCTGGTCATCGATTTTTCAGTTGTGAAGCCTATGAGGACCACAAGGTTTTTCCTAATGAAATTGATTGTAATTACTTTAAGCTGTGGATTGATCCTCCGATGTGCGAACGTGGAGTTTAATATGCACTGGATGCGCAAGTCGAAATACGACGTTTGAACAAGAATGTTGTGGAGGCAACTAGAGCTTGTTTATTCCTATGTCCTGGTAGGTGTACATGGAAATTATCTTATTGTTTATTATTGTATTTTGAATTTGATGTTTATGTGTCCAGTTGTTGTAGTTCGTACAATTGTAGTTTGGTATTTCTTAATGTTGTAATTGTCATTGTTGCAAGCTTCTAAGTTATGTAATGCAAAATATTTATATTCTTGAAAGTACGAACATTATCGATATATTACACTAAGTCCAATGCTCAAAACATCCGTGATGGAGAACCTCTACTATGCACTAGTCACTGTCCACTGGAGCCATGACAGAGAATTTACATTATGCACTAGTTACTGCCCACTGCCAAAATTGAGACGTCCAATCGTTTAGTAAGGTGGCTAGTCATATTAAGTTTTGAACTGTAAATGGTTGTTCAATGCCGTAGCTACATCACGTGGACGACCCTGTCCAATAAAGGAGCATTTATACCAATAAAGGAGCGCTTTGTCCAATAAAGGTGCACTTTGTCCAATACAAGAGCACTCTGTCCAATAAAGGAGCACTTTGTCCAATAAAGGAACACTCTGTCCAATAAAGGAGCACTCGTACCAATAAAGAAGCACCATGTCGATAAAAACGGCTCTATCCAATAAAGGAGCACTCTGTCCAATAAATGAACACTTTTTCCAATACAGGAGCACTTTGTCCGATAAATGACCAAACTCCACCCAATAAAGCTACCCACTTACCAAGACCTCATACCTTATATATAACAGCAACATTGCAATTCATACCTTAAATCAAAACATATTTACAAACATAAATGGATTGCAGTTTTATGAAATGCGTAATGGCTTTTGATAGCAATTCGGAGGAAGATGAAATTCTTCAAGAGGAAGCAGAATAAATACAAGAAATACGGGACCTATATCGTGAAGCGTATGGTTCATCATCAACAACTAGAGGGGGATCGGTTGCTGGAAGGAGGTTTAAACACCGAAATCATGCTAAATACCGTAAGTCTTTGATGCAAGATTACTTCAATGACGATCGTTGAGACCTGATATGTTTTGTAGAAGTTACTGGATGCGAAGAAATATATTTCATTGGATATTGGCTGGTATTCAAGGTAACAATGCTTACTTTAAGTACAAACAAAATGCAGCAAAGACACAGGGGTTGTCCGGTGAACAGAAAATGTGACGTTCTGGAATTTCACTCGATCCGAATCAGTCGTTAAACCGATCTAGACTGTTCGAAGCCCCTGATCGTTGAGAACAGGACAAAATAGAACGCAGACGGAAGAACATTTCATTGTTATTACAACAATCCCATCAGATACAAGAATATACAGAGTATAATGAATAAATTACATTCGATAAATATCAGAGATTACAATAAATTACATAGCAGCGGAAAATAATACAAAGCACAACTGAAGGTAATATACGGATACAAAGCTTTCCGGATATCATTCCAGCTGTAAACCAGGATCCTGTGAATATAAATCTGCAAAACCAAAACTACTAGGTGCCCGTGCGGAAAATAGGGGCACCCAGAGTTTAGGTTAAAACAATAAACTCCAGGTCAGTCATGTGACCAGTGTGAGAACTAAAACAATTATTTAAACTTTACTTTAAAAGAGAGTAATTCAAGGGACCACGCCGTATAACACGGAACGGGTTTCCTCCCGAGAATACCAGTGCATAGAATAAACAACGCAATGCTTTTTCGAAAATTGAAGCTATTATAAGACCCAGGTCCCATCACACAATGCAACGCAAGCCGGAGGATAGGGTTTTACCTTATAACAGCCAAACATGCTTGGTACGTTTAAAACAAATCATTTGATACTATAATAAGTGTATAGTGTCAAAACAATTTCAATCATAAATATAAATCATAGGCGGCATGAATGTCCCATACCACTATGTCGCCATACTAGTTCTACAATTAAAACCGAATTACTCGTATTGGAAATTGGATTCCGTCATGAGTCGAGGCAAGGGGCAAGCTCCTCTCCGCGTTCGAGACACTCTAGCAAATGTCCCAGGGCTACGCACTCTGGGCAACCCCTGGATCTTCAGGGCCGGTCCTCACTTACGTTAGAGGATTGGCAATTCCTGAACACACGTTTCCCGGTCCTTACAGACCTAAAATCGAGGCGCCTCATCCAACAACCACAAAGGTGAAAAGTATATAAATGTCAGGGCTGGTAAGTCACTGACACCACCGAAGCTAGAAAGAAACGTCGTGCTCTCCCTGCAGTCCGTATCCCTTTTTAACTCATACCGAGGTGTGAGGTTCGCGAATTCACGTTATACACAAAGCTACGCCACAAGGCCGTGTTTTGATCATCAACCACAAGACTTTGCTTTTCAATAGAAGCCTTGATCCATGCAACTTAGCATGCCACACAGGCAATTCATGCCGTGCGATTGATGTCTATCGATATACAACCTCTGAGCTCGTACGTCTCAGAGAAGGGCGTTAAGCAAAAGAATAAATTCTCCGCCGCCAAACAGATGTATATTTAATAGAAATCAATCAACACGGAATAAAATCCAGTGTCAGACTCACAATCCATTTACAAGTCCGTTCTGGGTCTGAACGAAACCGGAGGCACTTTCCTCGCATATCCATCCATCTCCAAGTACGTCTGAACGACCACCAATTATTTCCATCCTCTTGGGTGTACAGCCCAATCAGGATCGTTAGTAATTACCCAAACGATGTGAAAACTTCCGGTCTTCGACCACGTCTTCATCTTCGACATATCGTCGAATCGGTTATTCAGAATGGGTATAAACCCGGACTTTCCGAACAACCCGCGTATATTAAAAACAAATGTTACACAAACACAACATATGCCTCATTCCACATTCTTAGGGAAATGTTCCCATTAATTTTATCCAAGATAAATTCTTTAAAATTTATCCTTTAATCTTCCTTTGGATGTCGTTTCAAACCAAATTATGGTTTTCTAAACTAGTCGAGATTAGCGAACCACACCGAAGTAATTATTTATTTTATTTCCCAATCCCAACCTATTCATCCCATGAAGCAAAACTGGTAATACTCCATATCTAACACCGGGGTGCTATCGGTAAAATTAATTACCATTTCACGTTCAAATCTAATCAAAGATTTAACTATCGCTTTGGAGCAAAACTGGCGATACTCCATTCTCGCTCATTTCTAAATTTGATAATTTAGATTATAGATTCACATTTCAATCTAATTGCAGATTCGTTAAAACTCCTTTTACTGGGTTAAAGAACTAGGTGTTATTTAAAACACAGTTCACGACAAACCCATATCACATTCTATTTATTTATCGGGTTAAAGAACTAGTGTTATTTGAAACACCGTTCACGATAAACCCATTTCAAATCCAATCAAATATATTAGAAATTTCGATTATTTAAAACCCTTTTTTAAATTTAGTTCAAAACTAGTTCATTTCGATAAAAATATATTTTTATCTTTTCACATATGGAGTTTTTCATCCCAACTTTTCCCAAATCATTTCTTATGATTTTACACAAATTATTACTATTTTAATAATTTTATCAAGGCCCGTACAGTCGATTTCCAACAACGGCCATCGAATTGCACTTACAACGACCTTTTTCTAATTTGATTTGGATGTATCTCCAAATCCAACAGTTAGATTTCAAATTTCAAATATTCGTTAGAAAGCTCTTTTCGATACGAACCCAACGTTTCCGGTTTTAGGAGAATCCGACGGTCGGATCTCCCGTAATGTCCGTTTGAAATAAATGGTCGAAATTCACGAACTGCCGCGGCGCGGCGCGTTCTATTCAGGCCATTATATTATATATATAATATATATAATATATATTTCGTCGATTTCTATTCAAAACGAATTTTATAAATAGTTTTGAATTCGTTTCAAAAACAATTTCAACTTCCATCTCAATTCAAATCAAAATTGAATCTTTCCTTATAAATTCGTTTTAAAATTCATTTCTATTCAATTCAAGTTTCAATTCAATTTGAATTCATTTCACTTCGTTTTAAATTCAATTCGAATTCATTTTCAATTCGATTCAATTCAAAGTGGTTTTCTATTCGATTCAATTCAAATTGGTTTTCTATTCGATTCAATTCAAATTGGTTTTCTATTCGATTCAATTCAAATTGGTTTTCTATTCGATTCAATTCAAATTTGTTTTCTCTTCGATTCAATTCAAATTGGTTTTCTATTCGATTCAAATATATTTCGTTTTCTATTCGATTCAAATATATTTCGTTTTCTATTCGATTCAAATATATTTCATTTTCTATTCAATTCAAATATATTTCGTTTTCTATTCGATTCAAATATATTTCATTTTCTATTCGATTCAAATATATTTCATTTTCTATTTAATTCAAATTTCAAATTTCATTCAAAATATTCGATTTCGAAATCACTTTTCAATATTCATTTCATTTCGAAATCGCTTTATATTCAATTCATTTCGAAATCGCTTTATATATTCATTTCATTTCGAAATCGCTTTATATATTCATTTCCAAATAAATAAAATCGACATAAATATCGTTCACGTCAAAATGGCGTCAATCTAATCAATACGGCTTCATATATTTCTATTTTCAAATATTCTATTTCAAATATTTCTTTTTCAAATATTTCCTTTTCAAATATTTCTATTTCATCTTTGTCAACACGCGACTAATCTCAACGAATGAGTACCGTCCACGTGTGACTATTTTTGTCAAAATATTTCGTTCAACACATGACTAATCTCACGAATGAGTACTGTCAACACATGAACCTTTATATAAATAAATTTGTAAATTTTATTGTTAAAATATTTCGTTCAACACATTACTAATCTCAACGGATGAGTACAGTCAACACATGAACCTTTATATTATAATATTCTTTATTTTCCCGATTGGAATGAGGCCCAATCAATTACCATATAAAGTTAATTATACGGATTTTCACACATCACACGTATGTAATAGCATTTAAAAATAATCAACCATCAACCAAAGTGCACTACACTGTATAAGCATCAAATATAGATATCTAACGCTTATAACAGCCTGTCAATCAAACGATCGACACATTTAATCAATCAGGATGAGTGAACTTCAAATTTCATCCCAACACCCGTGTGGGGTTTCAAACAATCAAACACAGATTTTATTCGTGCCGTTGGGCGATGTGTAAAATTTATCGTCCCAATCAATGTCAGTTAAATCAGTGTACATAAACAAACCGTCTGGTTTGTAAATGAATATTTATTTATTCACATTCTCTATATTCGTATTCACGTTAAAAATTATATTTTTAACGATAAAACATTTTATTTTAACATATGAATTTCTATTCAGTTCATTCTTTAAATAAAATGATATTTTTTATTTTTCTAACTTATTTTAGAAAATTTCGGCGGCATAACGGCACGATACTAGAAACGGGACGAGGCCTAGCCTTATCCCCGGTCTAGTGAAGTTCCACGCCATTCACATATCAATCAAATTTACCAAACAACCAAATCCAATCAAATAATCTAACTAATTTTTGCAATCAAACAAACAAGTCCATGGTCTGTGGACGATTGTGTCGAGTGCTACTAAACACCGTCTACATCCTAGTATATATATTTATATAACTAGAAAAAGAAATTGAAAGGTGAGAAATTCTCACCGATAGCTATCCAATCATCTTGACTCTTCATTGATAGAAATCTTCGTCGTTATCGCATCTTTGTCATCTTCGTTGCTGTAGCCACTACATATGTAAAAATCGAATTTTTACTTTGTTATTCTATATATAAAAATCGAATTTTCACTTTGTTATTCAATATATAAAAATCGAATTTTTACTATGCTATACAATATATAAAAATCGAATTTTTACTTTGCTATTCAATATATAAAAATCGAATTTTTACTTTGCTATTCAATATATAAAAATCGAATTTTTACTTTGCTATTCAATATATAAAAATCGAATTTTTACTTTGATGTCATATAGATAAAAATTCCATTTCAAAAATATAGATTTCACCTTTATAAAAATAAAGATTTCGCCTTTATAAAAATAAAGATTTCGCCTTTATAAAAATATCATTATAAAAATCACCTCTTTATTTCAATGTATACATAATAAAAATCAGATTTTTGTTTCGCCACATATACAAAGATGATATTTTTAATTCTCTACATAAACAAAAATCATATGTTTACATCTTCTATATAGTAAAGATTATATTTTTATTACCTTAAAAATATAAAAATCATACTTTTAATTCTCTAAAAAAATCTAATCTTTTGCCTTTTTAAAAATCTAATCTTTTCGTGTATTTACAAGTTATTCCTACAAAAAGAACTGAAATTTAACTAAATTAAATTAGTTAATAACTGATTAAATAAGTAAATTAATTACCTCATTATCGTAGCTCAAACAAATCAGGGTTAACTGCGGGTAGGAGGGCTGCGGCGTTCATCAGGGTGGCGTTGAAGGCGTTGGAGCGTCGGCAGGAGGAGGAGGGCGAAGGGGGCGGCGGCTCTTCTGGGTGGTGGCGGGCCTCGAATCGGGGGGGGGGGGGGGTGGGGGGGTTGGGTTTAGGGTGTTGCGGTCGACATCGGGGGGGGGGGGTCTTCGTCGCGATTTCTGAAACGAGGGGGGGTTCGATGTCGCAGGCGAAGGGAGGGGGTGTTCGAAGGTGGCGCGCCGCCACCTGGGGCACGGCGGTGGGCGGCGCTGCTCTAGGGGGGGCGCGATGCTCGTCTCCGCGTTCTTCTCTTTTTTTTTTCTGATTGAATCGAACGGGGGGGGGGGCAGAGATATAGGAGAGAAAGGTATATTTTTTTATTATTTAATTAATTTATTTTTGCCAAAAAGCAACTTTTATTTTCGATCTCAAAATGAGGCCCACCGCCTGTCTTCCATAGCGTTTTACCCCCATTCCGAACACAATGGGATAGGTATCGTAAGCTGATTTGATTACAATCAGTTTTCGTTAAAATCTACATATAACTCTATATATTGAATTTGAACGCGCATTTCAATTTACCAGGGTCACATACTAACTCTAAAAATTGCAGAAAAATATTTTCTAGCTTCGTATTGACGATACTGTCCTAACAAAACTAGTTTCGTCGAATTCTAAGACCATTGGAAAAATGGCCATTTTCCAGTCGATTAAAATCAACTAAAACTGGTCAAACGTGTTTTCCTTTGCCACGCTCACATATTGATTCGAAAAATTATGAAATTTGGAATCAAGCAATAATTTGACATCACAGACCCAACAAAACTGGTTTCGTCGAAATCCGAGGTCGTTTGCAAAATGTCTATTTTTAAGGGCCTGAATTCCATAGCGACTATTCATAATTTTCAACTGGACATATCTTTTGATTTCCGCTATGAAATTTCGATTTTTCGGATTCATTGGAAAGATATCATCAATTAGATCCTAATGTTTTTGGTTTCACTAAAATCCGGATTGTTTTGCACCGGGTACATTCAATTGAAGTTTGAAATCGAATTATCGAACTACCGCGCCATTTTCAATTCTATTTATAATTATATATAAATATTTATATTCTAACGACGGCGTATATAATATATACGTTCTAAATATATTCAAAATAAATTTCTTGTCGATATTATTTAAAATAATTCATTTTAAATGTTCAAAATTAGCTAAAATTGCCAAAATAAAAATTTTAAACTGGCCCAGATTTTCCGGGTTATTACAGAAAATGACGGCCGCTATGAGAATGTTAGCTTATGGCACTCCAGCCGATGCTTTGGACGAAGCATACCGCATAGCAGAGAGCACGACACTTGAAACACTTGAAAATTTCTGTCAAGCAGTGGTGGACGTCTACAAAGAAGAATACTAATAGTCTCCGAATGAAGAAGATGTAGTGCAAATTAGAGAGATACACGAAAGTAGGGGTTGGCCGGGAATGTTAGGAAGTCTGGACTGTATGCATTGGGAATGGAAGAACTATCCTAAGGGAATACAAGGTGCGTACAACGGCAAGGAAAGGCGACCAACCATCATTTTGGAAGCTGTGGCATCGTACGATCTGTGGATATGGCACGCTTTCTTCGGAATCCCCAGTTCGAATAATAACTTAAATGTTATAGATAGATCCCATCTGTTCAATGATCTTGCTCGAGGCCAGATACCTCCTTTAACATTTACCCTAGTCCAACATAGTTATGACCATGGCTATTACCTAGGTGACGACATTTACACGAAATGGAGCACCATTTTTAAAACATGTCCAAATCAATTGACACCTAAACAAGTCAAATTCGTGGTGATGCAGGAGGGAAAAGGAAAGATGTAGAACGAGTGTTTAGTGTTTTACAATCTAGAATTGCAATTGTAATGACCCAGATTTTTTACTATTTAATTTAATATTTAATTTTGTTTTAAATATTGATTTGAATTTAAATGGTTCAGATTTAATAAATTTGAATTATTTATTTGTTTAAATAATATAATAATAAATTAATTTTGAAATAGTCGAAATTGGCTGAATTTGCACTGTTATATGATTCGGTAATATAAGAGAATTTATTTAAGTTTATAATTAATTTTTATTTATGTTTTCGTTTATTAAGCGCTGTTTAAAAGTTTAAATTATAATTTTAATTATATAACGAACTGCAGCGGCGCGATAGTTCATAATATAACGTTTTGAACTTTAATTGGTTATATAGGATCCAAAACAAGTCCGATTTCTTCAAAATAAGAAACGTCCAAATCCATTTGGTAATAATTTTCTAATGAAGCAGAAAAATCGAGTTTTCATAGTATAGATTTTGTTTTATGGCTAAATCAAATTTTCAAACAGTCGCTATGAAATTCGATTATATATTATAGCGATTTATTTTATAGAATTAAAGGGTTTTTAATTTATTTAATATCGTTTTGGCTTGAATTTCAACCTGGGTTATTTTATTTTGAAAATATGGGAAATTCTGTTCAAGGATGGCCAATTATAATATTTTTACATTATGGTATTTTAAAATTGGTATATATTAATTCAAATTGGACCTTTTAAAAGGAACTTTATTCAAATGATCTTCGTTTTCAACAAAACAAATTTTGTTGAGACCGTAACAGCAAATTATTGTTATATTTCAAGTTTCACCTCAAATGGAATTATTCTCTGTGCACGGCAAAGTAAATGTAAATAAATCGACTGTTTTGATTCGAACGGGCACTATTTTGCAAACGGACTCAGTATTCGACGAAACAAGATTCATTAGGACCATAACGTCAAATTATATGATGTTGTCCATTATCATGGCGATTGGAGTTCGTGTGTGACCACAGAAATCAATAAACAGACTTTGAAAATTGCGACAGCTACGAATAAATATCGCTAGTCACATTAGTAAAAATCTTCGGTCAAATCAGAAATAAAATAATTAAAATAATATAATTAAAAATTGATATTTTAACATTAAATATACCTCTACCATTACCTTTCTCTACCATCAAAACCACTTACATCCTTTCCTCGTTCTAATTTTTCTTGCTTCAAACTCATTTCTTCAGTAAATACTCCACTCTTAAAATTCAAAAACAATTCCATTAAATCCCTGTCAATTCTAAGAACTATATGGGTAGAATGCTGCGTGGATATGCTTCAAATTCATATGTATATTGTATGGCTCGAGAAGATACTAGGGGACCTTTTCTTTTGAACAGTAAAGCAAAGGTCATGGAGGTTTTTGTTTGGTTCTGGCGAACTCCAGTAAAATTGGGAAAGAGTGGCTTCAGGAAAAGGAAGGTGGAGGACTGATGAGGCTTATAGGGGTGATGAGGTGTTTTCTAATAGCTCCTGGTCGGAGTACAATGAAGCAAATGGAGGAGTAGATCAGTTTTTGGATTGTTGTGGTTTTTGGGTTTGTGTGGGTTTTGTAGTTCACTAGATAGTGTACGGTCAGTGGGAGGTGGAAGCCTTGGGTGAGGCTCTCATCATAGCGGAGGTCTGGCGAAGTACGGTGGGCCCTAGGCGGCGCTGATGAGTGATGAACGGAGGGGTGTTTTTCGAAAGAAAAAAACACAGTAGGTTGATTTGGCAATTTTCTAGGCGGAGGAGTGGGTTTCGGGGTGGACGACCTAAAGAGAAGTGGAAGAGGAAGGAGAGGGTGATATGCTGGCGGTGGTGTGGCAGCGCCTGGAGGTTGGCAGTGGTGGAAATAGGCAGTTCAACGGAGATTGTTTTGGATCGGGTTCTGGCGAAATTAGGGCACTGTAGGGTCGAGGCTTTTGGGCGGGTGGTGGCTTTAAGTGGGGAAGTCGAGGGAGGAGTCAGGCTGGTCTCTGGCGTTCAGCATCGTCGCTAACAATGGATGGTTGACGTCGAGTTTTTAGAAGTAAGGGACATAAGATATAATTGAAATGAGGACATCGAATTTTGACTACAGGGGAGGTAATTAACAAAGGGGTTAATTAACATTAATCAAGCAATTTATATTTAATTTGGTAACTAAAACTATTATTAAGATTTGATTTAATTAAATTAATCACATCATGTGACAGGGTTCCAAGTGATGCAGGAGGGAACGCGCGAACGAAGGAATTGATGGCCGACATCCACTAACCAATGGTAATGAACGCAAACAAATTTTGATTAAGGATTTATTTATTTTAAAATAAATGTTATGGCCTCAAATGCCATAATAGGAATAGCGTCGGGTTTTAGAAGAGGAGCCACAACGGGTTTTATTTCTATAGAAGAGATAAAGGTAATTAAGCCGACGATTATTAATTTAATTAAGGATTTGTATAATTTAACAATAATTAGTTTGCTTTATTAATCGTTAACACATTAAAACTTGAAATGGTGATAACTTTTGCGTCCATGGACAGAATTTGACGAAACATGCGTCGATGAGTTCGTATCGATGGTACCTACGTGTATGAGCTAAGATGAATGGATTCAGAGAAAGCTGACATTTTGTGTAGTTTCAAACGTTAGTTTGAAACTATATAAACTAACTCGACATCGTCAGAAACAACAATGGTGAGTTAATTTTCACACTTCTGAAATATTGCGATGTGTTAAATTCATATCATTTATATTTATCATTAATTGGCTGAGTGGACACTATGGATGATTTTTATTTTATTTATTAGTTAATCGTTTGTCTGTGTTTATAAATTGATACTTCAAATGCATGCATGATATTTCATATATTAGTGATAAACAATTTTTTAAACTATTGTGCAGAGAAGAACAGGTTGGAGGGACCCCACCAGATTCCTCAAATAAATTGTATATTATTTGTTGTTTTCATATTATTTGTTTATCCCAATTTATATTATATCCTGTTTAGATTTCGATGATTGAATAAATATTGATTGTCGAATCTAAATTCAACAATTGTCATGTTTTAAATCATTATGCATTATTGATTGGGTAATTGGCAGTAGATGGTCTAAATCCATGGTTTTGAAATAGTAATTTGCCGTCAGGCGAATTGATGTATTTTAAAGTTAAATTTTTTACTTTTAACTGAATCGAAATTTAATTTTTAATTTAGTTACTTAGATAACGAGTTTTGAAATAAGACAATATTTATTACTTTTTTTATAAAAAGGAATATTAAAATAATTTATATAGTTTTATGTCATAAAGAAGTTGAATGTTAACTGAAGGGAAAATAATATAGAATAATTGCTTCCAAGGGAAAAGTTAAATGAGATTTTATTATTTTAATTTAACGAGTTTTTATAAGAGCTAAATAATCTTAAGTAATTGTATTTGAGATGATTATTGAATAGTTTATTATTTTTTAAAATAAATTATTATTATTTTAATAATATTTAATAACCTTGGTTAGTTAAAAATGAGTTAACATACAGAGATTATCAAGGGTTTAAGAATAAGAATTGAATTATATGAGACTTGTTCATAAGGAATTTTAAGTGATAAGGTTTGTGTTTAGGAAAGAAGTTTACTTAATCGTAAAGATCAAGTGGAAATAGATATGACTGTGAAAGGGGATTTTTCCAATATAAGAATAATTTGTAAGACCATATTAAATGGAAGTACTTATCGATTAGAGTAAAGAAGTTAATAAGGGTTGGGTTATAAAGTTCAACCATTGGTTTTAATGATGCTAAAGAGCTTTGGATAAGGTATTTGTAAACGGATGCAAGTTATAAGCAAATTGGATTTGAAGTTTTAAACTAAGGCATGACTTTAAATAATCATTTTACTTAAGAACCAAATTAAGTAGATGGCATAATCAAAGTAGGGGAAAAAGGATAGTTAATGTTTTAAATAAAATAAATTTAAAAAAAAATATTGGTTATAAATCCAAAGTTTAGATTATATAAATATAATTTTTTTTAAGAAAAGATATTAGCAAATTGATTAGCGCGATATAATCCAAGTTATGAATACTACACAAGAGTTTTGAAGCAAATGGTTAATATTTTGGTAAAATATTTACTTAAAAATATATTGGGTAAAATGTCGAAGGTCAATTGAAATGTTCAAAAGGAAAGATATGGATTATAAACCATGGTTTAAATAAGAAGTAAGATCTGATCGATATTATAAGAACGTGGGTTTTAAGTTACGAACTTCTACCTACTCTGAGATAAGAACGTTGTCGATTATGGTCTGAGAGGTAAATAAAATACCCAAACTTGACTGACTTCACTATTATCGAGAAATGATATTAGTTCGTAACGGTAAAGGAGTTTGGAAAGAAGTTATTATTTTCATAAAATATTTGCAATTCAATTACAAGGTTTGAAATGAAATTTAATATAATAAGTTTTAAATTAAACAGTGTAAATGAACATTTGTTTAGCCAAATGGAGACATATAGTTTAACTATACTTATAGGCTATTTATATAACACTGTTTTCTAGAAAATGGAAATAATATTAGTAAAGTATATTTATTTAAAATAATAAATAGTTAAAGATGGAAAGGATTACATCAGTTTTGGAAACGAAAATAAATAATTAGAATTTTAAAACTTCGAGTAGAAGAGAAGTAAAGCCATTGAATTTTTAGGAAAGCATTTGTAGTTTAACATGTTTTGTACCGCATAAGAATTGAAAATGGAATTATATTCGTGAATTAATGATATATTAATATATGGATATTTCCAGAATTAAAGAAATAAATGGTTGATGGAAATATAACAATATTTTCAAAATTTAAGGAGAATAAATGAGTGGTATTGTTTCCAAATGGCGAAACAGAAGATGAGCTAGCCAGATATTTAAATGGAATTGACTTTAAGTCGAGGGAATGATTTTCAATGATTCGAAAAGAATTTTAAATGAATAGTTTTAAAATTAAGAACCTAAGCTGCCAATATACTTGACCGTACTGATTTGACATTGATAGTTAAAACACCGACTATCAATAAAATAATATTGACCCTTTTTGATGTGTTGTTTCGAAGTGACCGGGATGGGAACTAGAACCAAAACCACTTTGAATCAACGTTACGTACGAAGCTAACTTGCAAGGGATAAAGATGGAGCAATTGGAGACTGTTGATATTCATAACGGAAGAACTGCTTATAATCTCTAGTCTGCAGCCAAAGATATATTGTGGTTCTATCGTGATTGAGATTTACGGATTTGCAAGGGCTACTCACTGCTGATCTATACGGTGATTCCTTGGATGCAGCAGGAGGGTGCCTTCGGTTTATCCTGTTCCTGGATGACTTGTATGGATGAGTGTTTGACAGAGTATTTCCAATGGAATCACGTACATTTCCTCAAACATATCATTGTTGATAGCGGAGAAGACACCTTCTCTTAGCTTAACGATTAGTGGATTTTTGTGGATGGCAATTAGTGAAATCTGGCGGATCTGACAATGTAATATTCAAAATGAATTATGGCCGGATGTCCCAAAAGTCGATTATAACCTCAAGCCTCATCAACCGGGAAATGACAAAAATCGGCAGGCAGCATGGCTATGTGGGTTGCTCCAATTAGTGTGTATCTATCTAGAGAAATTCCATTTGCTCCTTTAATTTATTTTGATGTTGTCCTTTTCGGAAACGGTTGCCGACCCCAACTGTTAGTGATTCACATTCGATACACTCAAGCGAAATGAGTGGTCGGTCATGTGTGGGTCGGGTTGCAAGACGTTTTGATCGGCAAGTGGTTCCATACCTTGTTATAGTCGGAATCCAATCTCCAATAAGCGCCCGCGGTTTTGATTGTATACTATATATGTGGAGCTTGAGATGCAAGCGTTTCGCTAGATTGCTATTTATTTGTGATTTGATAGACACTATTATAATATCAGAATAATATTGTTTTCAAACTGTTTTGGGTTATAGTAAGGTAAAAACCGTCCATATTTATGTGTAGGATGGTCTTACTATTACCCGTCATTTCAATAAGAATTTCTAAAGTTAAACCAATTATTGATGTGAATTTAGCACTGAAAGTATTCCGGACTAATCCGAGTGTTTTTTGCTTTGCTTCAAAATGTGTTCGGGTCAGACCGAACATATTTGATAGGTTAGTTTCTACATGGAGTTCAGAAGCTGGAAGCCGGAGGCTTCACCATTAGTTATTTTAAAGTTATTCCGCTGTATCTAACACATGTTGTACTCCAACGATTGGTATATGTGTATACAATTTTCTTTTATGTAAAGATATGTTGTTAGATTATATATTTTATTTGTTCCGCTGTGAGATTCTGATGTACTTCTTCTTTCTTCTATTCTAATATTTCTTTCTTTCTCTCTCATCCTCTAACTTCTTTCTCTTAATATTCTGCTTTTCTGTGTAATTTGGTTTGACTATGGAAATTAAATGTCAGCTAAATTGTACTGAAAAGTGGGACGTTACAATTTGGTATCAGAGCTATTGGTTTAGTGATAATCTTGGCTCTGTGGCTTAACTCAGTAGAGATAGGGTTAGTAATACCCTAGATTGAGTTCGAGTGTAGATATATGAGTGCATGTATTTGTATTTTGGATATAAAATTATTTTTAAATTATTTTGTAAATGGAATAAATGAAATTATTTTACCTGAATTATATTTTGTATAATTAAAAAGAAATAATTATCTTAAATTGTTGATTGGTTCCTTGAAACTTGTATTGCCTTCATTGATTGATTTGAATATGTTTGATTATGATGTTGGATTGGATCAATCGAAGGACATTTCAAATTTGAAATGTGAAATAAGGAAATTTAACTTATGTTAGGTTGAATAAATCGTACAAATAAAATTTAAACTTGAAATAAAATATAACTTAAGCCGACACTAATTTGACTTGATTGAGAAATAGAAATATCCAAATGGAATGTTTTTGGATTATTTGGTTGAGACTGATTGCATAGATATGGATTTAATGTTGGATGAACTTGATTTAAACAAATCTTGAATTGATTTATTGAAATTAATCCAGGATGGTATGGATATTTAAATTTAATTAGCATTGTTTTGAAACTAATGAAGTTCATTAGAATTGAGAGCAAGTGTAGATGAGCTAATTTATCTTTGAAATATGTCCAAGAAGATTTTGCAATTAACTGAATCCCGTCTATTGGAGCTGCATAGTAATTGAGCAGGATCACTCATTGTTTATCGCTTATTGCGTAATAACATTTGAAAAAGGTACGCCTACGCAAAATATGAATTTTGGGTTTTTGATTTGGGTTTTGAATTGGATTTTTCCCTTTTCCGACACTGTTGGTCGAAGTATATATATTTATTCATTGTTCCTGCAATATTGCAGATGTCCCTCCGTACAGGGGAGACTCTGCCAAAAAATTTCAAAACTTAAGGTGTTAGAAAAACTTCTGACATTTCTGGAAATTTTTGTTAATAAGTAATGAAATAGTTTTTCGATTAAAATTAGTTGGATTAGTTTTTAATTAAAAATTTAGTAAGTGAGGGTTTTAGCTAAAATAGATTTTTGAAATATAGTGGGTTTGTAGCATTCGTCTTACCTTAGCAATTTCGGGGACAAAATTCTTTTAAGGGGGAAGGAATGTAACGACCCAGATTTTTCACTATTTAATTTAATATTTAATTTTGTTTTAAATATTGATTTGAATTTAAATGGTTCAGATTTAATAAATTTGAATAATTTATTTGTTTAAATAATAAATAATAATTTAATTTTGAAATAGTCGAAATTGGCTGAATTTGCGATGTTATATGATTCGGTAATATAAGAGAATTTATTTAAGTTTATAATTAATTTTTATTTACGATTACATTTATTAAGCGTTGTACAACAGTTTAAATTATAATTTTAATTATATAACGAACTGCAGTGGCGTGATAGTTCGTAATATAGCGTTTTGAACTTTAATTGGCTATACAGGATCCAAAACAAGTCGGATTTCTTCAAAACAAGAAACAACCAAATCCATTTGGTAATAATTTTATAATGAAGCAGAAAATTTGAGTTTTCATAGTAAAGTTTTTGTTTTATGGCGAAATCAAATTTTCAAACAGTCGCTATGGAATTTGATTATATACTATAGCGATTTATTTTATAGAAATAAAGGGTTTTTAATTTATTTAATATCGTTTTGGCTTGGATTTCAACTTGGGTTATTTTATTTTGAAAATATGGAAAATTCTGCTCAAGGTTGGCCAATTATAATATTTTTATATTGCGGTATTTTAAAATTGGTTTATTTTAATTCAAATTGGACCTTTTAAAAGGAACTTTATTCAAACGATCTCCGTTTTCAACGAAATAAATTTTATTGAGACCATAACAGCAAATTATTGTTATATTTCAAGTTTCACCTCAAAAGGAGTTATTCTGTGTGCACGGCAAAGTAAAATATAAATAAATCGACCGTTTTGACTCGAACGAACACTATTTTTGCAAACGGACTCGGAATTCGACGAAACAAGATTCGTTAGGACCGTATCGTCGAATTATATGATGCCATCCATTCTCGTGGCGATTGGAGTTCGTGTGTGACCACAGTAATCAATAAACAGTGTTTGAAAATTGCGACAGCTAAGAATAAATATCGCTATTTACATCAATAAAAATCTTCGGTCAAATCAGAAATAAAATGTAACGACTCGCATTCTACGCATCAGGGGATCGTAGAATATTTATTTCTTTCCCATGCAAAATCGTATAGCCATGTAACTTTGGGAGACGACTATTGGGGTCATTTCCCATGTTCATGATTTTTGCAGATTTTTAAATGACCGTTTTACCCCTAGCTCGTCTTGTTTTGGCCATAACTTTTGATTGGTAAGGAATTTTGACATGAAACCACTTCCATTGGATCCGAATGATGGTTTACCTTTTCGTAGAGTGGTCACATTAGCAAACGGACTTACCGTTTGGGGGATATGGCTAAAACAAGATTTAGAAGGTGAAAAACAGCTTAGTCGGGCCTAATTAGGGTGATTAGCAAGAGGGCCCATAACCCATTTCGGGATTAGGGTTATGGGGAGGCTGAAAACAATTAGAAAAAGAATTTTATTTCATTTTTCAGCTGCCAAAAACATTTCTGTAACCCTAGCCATGGCCTCCACCTTCTAATTCCATCTCAAATTGCTCCTAATCGCTTTCTAATTGAAGATTAAGCCAAGCTACGTCAAATCAAGGGGAAATAACACCAAAACCGAGTTAGAGCTGCCGTGTTGCATTAGAATTCGACCCAAAACAAATAATATTTCAGATCTATAGTTTGTTTATGGCCAAGGTGAGTGTTTTGCATCGTTTTTCACTAATTACGGCTATTTAGGGGTGATTAGTGGTAATTAGCGAAATTAGACGTAATTAAATTCTAGAAAAATTTGTAAAATTCTAAAATATAATTTTAGGGCTCTGTTAGAAATTTGGGTTAATTTGGATAAGTTTTGATATCCTATCAATAGTTGTGCTTAAATATGATTAAGGGGAAAACATGGGTTTTGGGTATGTTTGATCCATACTGACATGATTATTTGTTGTTTTGGTGTTTATGGTTGATTATACATGTTGCTACGACTATTTGGAATGTTTTGTGGTTGTTTAGAACAGTTAGAATGGTCGAAAACGCCATCGCATGGCGTAAATAGCTGGCTGGAAAGAGTTGCAGGAAATTGATCATACCCGTTCGTGAAGCACACCCCGATCGTGAGGATGATCACGAACCCTCATACCTCGACCGTGAGGAAGATGGAGAAGCCCCACACCCCGATCGTGAGGATGATCACGAACCCTCACACCCCGACCGTGAGGAAGATGGCGAAGCCTCACACCCCGATCGTGAGGATGATCACGAACCCGACACCCCGATCATGAGGATGATCACGAACCCTCACAACCCGACCGTGAGGAAGATGGCCAAGCCTCACACCCCGATCATGAGGATGATCATGAACCCCATACCCCGATCGTGAGGATGATCCCGAACCCCACACCCCGACCCTGAGGAATAGGACGAACCACCTAGATGTTGCACGAGCCGAATCGGTTGCCACGAGCTGGAGGAGGCAAACCACGAGCCGTGAACCGATGTTGGAGCATGATGTCATGAGCCACGAGCTGAACGAGGGACCACAAGCCGATGGCCAGGGGGAAATCACGATCCAATCTTTGAGTCTGGACAGCGAATGAACCGAATTGAAGAATCACGAACGGAGATGATGACCAAAACCCGAGATGCAAAGGTAGTCCAAATGGGAAGTTTGTACTTAGGATCCATACGGGAACCAACGAGTTAACTTCATGATCGGGCTTTGCTGCGGGAAATGTGCTAAGGAGTTATCGACGTCTATAGCTTTGATTCACCACCAAGATGGATGTTAGGCTATGTACCAGTGCAGTGGGGTAGTTACTACTCCATAGGGCAGAGTGATCGTAGCATGGCTATGAGCTAGTGCATTGGAGTCTTCATGACTTCATGGGGCAGAGTGGACATAGCAAGTACTAGTGGCTATGGATCAGTGCAATGGAGTCGCCATGACTCCATGGGGCAGAGTGATCATAGCAAGGATTTGGGTGGTCAATGCGGTGGATATCGTATGCTTTACACACCGAGTGAGAGATGTGAGGATGGTTACTATGCTTGATTGTTTGACATCACTATGACATGCACACCCCTCCCCCGTATCTTTACACCATATGTTAATGTCACCTTAGAGTATTGTACATCTTGTTGTGCTAACTCTTCGGTTGCAGGTCCAAGTTCAAGTATGGTTTAGTATATTTGTTATTATTCTGTTTTGCTGCTTATCGTTCATACCAGACTTTTGTCTAACACAGAGTTTTATGTCTCTTCTTATTAGTCTGGGTGCTCTTAAACGGGCAGGCTAGAGATAGGTTAGGTGGTATGCACAAGTAGCTGTACCGGAGACGAGCAAGAGGCTTCCACATATGATATATATATATATTCTCCCTGTGTCGCTGATGGTCACTACTTTGGACATTAGTAGTGTACCTTTCTTATTTTGCTTTAGAGACAGTTCTCCAAAGTTGTAATAATGATGATATGGAACATAAGCTGTATTTTGAATTTCCACTGCTATGATGACTATGGTTTAGTTCTCAGCTTATGCACTATCTCACCTGTTTTATGTCAAGCATGTTATTATTATATTTTATTCCATGCGCTGTGAGACATTCCACAGGTTCCTTGTTAGTTCAAATTCCCTTATTTCCTTTCTTTGACGACCGTCCCGTGCTGGTCAGGCATAGGCACAACGCACTTTCATTGGAAATGTCAGTTGGTGCGGGGCGGGCCGTCACATTTGGTATCAGAGCTCTAGGTTGCGTAGTTAACCTAGGGAAGACACCAGGGAGAGATAGTACGTATATGAGAGCGCGTATTTGTGATATTTTGGTTTTTAAAAGCTATATATATACACTATTAGTATATTTAAGGATGAAGTCGCACTGCACTGGCACCACTGAAGAGCTGGTTAATCGTTTTCTCCTTACAGATTGAACGGTGAGCCGATATGTTAGGGGTACTGGTAGAGGAGCAAATAATGGGAATGCTCCTGATATGAGGACGATGTTCACTGACTTCATGAGAGAGATGCTTAGAAATGTGCAAGGAGAAGTTCCCAATCTGCAAATGGTGGTGGTGCAGCGGTGTAGGCGCCTAGAGTCGATTTCGCCAAGCTTTGCAAGGATTACACTAGTCTTGGTGGGAAGTTGTTCCACGGAATGGAATCGGCTATAGAAGTTCAGGATTGGTTGGATAGCTGTGAGCGTATCTTCGAAGTCTTGGGTATCGAGGATGCGACGAAGAGAAAGCTCTGTCACCTGCAAGGACGAGCGATGAATTGGTGGAACGCTATTAAGGCAGCAACTCCTGAGGATCAAGTTATTTGGGATCAGTTTAAGGCCCGATTCAGTGATAACTTTATCCCAGCTGCTTAGAAATCAGAATTGTTTAGGAAATTTCTGGAGCTTAAGCAGAATGGTAAGGCAGTCTCGTAGTACATTGCTGAGTTTGATACTTTATCAAAGTATGGATTATTTCATATCAACACTCCCGAGAAGAAGAATGAGAAGTTCATAACTGGCTTAGATCAATACTTGGGAGAATGTAACGGCCCAGAAAATCTGAACCAATTTAAAAAAATTTAAATTGGCTAAAATAATGGATTTTAAATATTTAAAATAAATGTTTTAAATAATAGCAATGAAAATTGAGTTTGAATCGACAATTGAAAACGAATATAATTAACTTTAATTATAAACAAGGCCTGAAATGGCGCTGCAGTTTCAAAAATTGAATTCAAACTTTGTCGGACTGTACCGGGTGCAAAACAAAACGGATTTGTGTGAAACCAAAAACATTTAAATCTGTTAGTGAAAACCTTTCTAACGAATCTGAAAAATCGAATTTTCATAGCGGAAAGCAAAAGTTATGGTCAAATGATTTTTCAGAAAGGTCGCTATGGAATTTTATAGCCCGTGAAATTGGCCATTTTGCATACGACCACGAAATTCGACGAAACCACTTTTGTTGGATCCGGGATGTGAAGTTATTGCTAGGTTTCAAATTTCATAATTTTTGAAGCTAGTATGTGAGCGTGGCAAAGGAAAACGTGTTTTGGTCAATTATAGTTAAATTGGATCGACCAGAAATGGGCCTTTTTGCAAACGGTCTCAGAATTCGACGAAACTAGTTTTGTTGGGACCGTATCGTCAAAACATAGCTAGATTTATTTTTCTGGAATTTTTCGAATCAGTTTGTGGCCTCGGCAAATTGAAATGTACGTTCAAATCGAATATTGAATGTTTTAAATTTTAATTTAAAGGAAAACTGACTGAAACAGTCGAATGGGCCTACGAAACAAATCCCATTGTGTTCGGAATGGGGGTAAAACGCAGGGGACAATAGTCGTTGGGTTTAGATTGGTGGTCGTGTCAGAAAACCCCTTATAAAACCTCCCGGCCAATCAAAATAAAAAAATATAGAATTTCTCCCTCCTCCCCCCCCCCCCCCCGATTAACGGCGGAAGCTGCTCAAAGCTTCCCAGCCCGATCGCCGCCGCCACAGGCGTTTTCTCCACCCCCTCCAGTTCAACTTTTTGAACATCTCCTCCCCCTCGTCACATCCATACCCCTCTTCGACCCCCCTCATCGCCCCATCACCAAGAACCACCGCCCTGAAGTCTTGCCGTTCGCCGTCTGATTACCACCCCCCAAGGCCGACGAGTTGGACGAGGCTGCTACCCCCCGAAGCTCCGTTCGGAGCTCCTCAACATGGCGTAACTCGATCGGCTTCAAGCTACGTGGTTTGATCGAGAAATCCATCCCTAATTTCGAAGAACAGCAGAATGTAACGGCTGTTATAATCAATATAGTTTTTAACAGTTTAAAACAGTTGCAAACCTTGTAAAAATCATATCTTTTTCGTTTCTAGACGAAATTCAGTGAAACAAGAGACAGTGGACTCGTGTGGACGTCTTCTACATTTTAGAATAGACCGCGTATTTTTCTGAGCCTTCTGCTATTTTTGGTGGAGTGGAACCCAATGTGAGATTTCTAATTTATAAACGATATGGAAAACGACGATGTATAAATTATATAGTCAATGTATGAGTTATATAAGCGTTGTACACCTCTTGTATAAGCGTTGTATAAGTTGTACGTTCGATGTATAAGTTGTATATGCGTTGTTAAATTTATATATGTGTTGAAATAGAAGTGAATTGCTATATATATATACATATATATATGCCCCTCGTCCACAAACCATGGACGATATTTATTGGTTGTGATTGGTGTGAAAATTGATTGATAGCGAATGGTTGATTGGGATTGTTTGTGGTTGATATTGATTGATTATGGTTGAAAAATACCCATTTGTGGTTGAGAAATAATTGGTTGAAACCACATAGGATTAGTTTGTGGAAATGAAATAAATATATACATGCCGCTTGCGTGCGAACTAGATGCATGATCCCCATTGTCAAAAACCGCGAGGTTTTAAGATAGAGCGAGGAGCCGTAATAGGGACGGTCCCGGTTTTAACTACCCTGCCGTTATGCTGCCGAAATTTTGAATAATATTCATGTGTTTGAATTATTTTCATTTGCTAAAACTATATTTATTCGTTGAGTAGAAAACCTTCATGTGTTGAATTGAAATTCATTCATTGATTAGAAATTCATGTGTTGAATGGTGTTCATGTTTTAAATATAAAAATCTCATTTTTATCTATATATATAAACTATAGAAAACCTTCATGTGTTGAATCGATATTCATTCGTTGGATAGAAATTCATGTGTTGAATGGTGTTCGTGTTTTAAATATAAAAATCACATTTTTTATCTATATATATAAACTATAGAAAACCTTCATGTGTTGAATCGATATTCATTCGTTGGATTGAAATTCATGTGTTGAATGGTATTCATATTTTGAAAGAAATTGTTTTATAATAAAAATCCCATTTTTAACATCAATATGAAATGTATAAAATCATCTTGTTTAGAAATAAATTGTTTTATAATAAAAATCCTATTTTTATTACCTATATAAACTATATAAAATAATAGAGTTTTGAAATGAATTGTTTTACAATAAAAATCACATTTTTATTATATAAATGAATGGTTAAAATTAGTGAAGTGTTGAAATAGAACACAGTTAGATAAAAATATCATTTTTATCAAATGTATGAAAAGAATATAGCTTTGAAATCGAAGAATCGATATATTTATATAAATAGAATTAAAATATATCGAATAACGACGCTGCAGTTCGTATTTTGAAACCGTGATTTCAAACGATTATCCCGGGAGATCCGACCATCGTATTTTCCTGAAATCGCAACCGTTGGGTTCGCTTTGGAAAAATCTTTCCAACGGCACCAACTTTGTAAAAATCCAACGGTTGGATTGTCTGGAATGTTTAATTCAAATCTGAAGAAAAACAGTGCCAGAATCGATTATATTTATATTTATATATAAGTATAATTATATATAATCGAATAACGACGCTGCAGTTCGTATTTTGAAATCAAAACTTCAAACGATTATACCGGGAGATCCGACCGTCGGATTTTCCCGAAACTGGAACCATTGGATTCGTTTTGAAAAGATCTATGTAATGATGTAAATTTTGTGAAGATCCAACAGTTAGATTTTCAGAAATGTGTAAATCAAATCTGAAGAAAAACCGCGCCACGGTCGCGTTATGGCTTGTAGCGTCGTTTTGAATAAAATGGCTATTTTAAAATAAATAAAAATAGCGATAAATCGTTATAAAATATTATAAACGATATGGATGTAAATTTAGAAATTAACTGAAGGTTGGCTAAGTCGAATGGTTTCTTCGGTATTGATCTGATGTTGGTTTCGGCCTTCGAGGTTAATATTTGGGAAATCGTTCTCTTACTGATTGACGGTTAGTGACTAATGAATTGAAATGATGCGTGTATATGTTAGTGTTGCACTTGTTTATTATATACGCGAGTTGCTCAGAAAGACCGGGTTTATCCCATTCTGAATAACTGAATCGATGATAAGAAATCGAAGATGAAGACGGTGGTCGAAGACCGGAGATCTTCACCTCGTTTGGATGGTAACCGAGGTCCTGATTGGGAGGCATCCCGAAATATGGATAATGAGTGGTGATTGTCCAGACGTACGTGGTGATCGATGGGTTTGCGAGGTATTTAGTGCCTCCGGTTTCGTTCAGACCCAGAACGGACTTGTAAATGGACTGTGTGTCTGACATTGGATTTTATTCTGTGTTGATTGATCTCTATTAAATATACATCTATTTGGCGGTGGAGAATTTATTCTTTTGCTTAACGCCCTTCTCTGAAACGCACGAGCTCAGAGGTTGTATATCGATGGACATCAGTCGCACGGCATGAATTGCTAGTGTGGCATGCCCAAGTGGCAAATGATCAAGGCTTCTGTTGAAAAGCAAAGTCTTGTGGTGATGATCAAAGCTCCGCCTGTGTGGCGTAGCTTTGTGTATAATGTGAATTCGCGATCCTCACGCCCCGGTATGAATCAGAAATGGGAGAAGGACCTATTGGAGGGCATGCGTTTCTTTCTAGCTAGGGTGGTGTCAGTGACCTACCAGCCCTGACATTTATATACTTTTCACCTGTGTGGTTGTTGCTGTTACGAGGCGCCTCGGTTTGATCGGACGATCTGGGTCCGATGGAGTCATTCGTTGGCTTGTTTACGCCCCAAAGGGCGGGGAAATGTATTGTTCAGGCATAATAATCCACATCGGTGGACCGGCCCTGACGATCCAAGGGGCAGTTGCGGCTGTTCCTGAGGCTCGGGCTAGGCAGTCTCGAATTCGGTAAGGACTATCTTTTGCCTTGGTTCAGGACGGAAATCCAATTTCCAAATACGACATCGTGCGGTTTTGATTGTATATATATATATGGCGACATGATATATGGTACACATGTCGTCTATGATTGATAGTTATGATTCGAAGTTGTTTTGAAACATGTAAACACTAGTAGTAATATCAAATGCTTTTTCTTTATTCGTATCAATCATATTTTGGCCATTATAAGGTAAAGCTCTATCCTCCGGTTTGCGTTGCATTGTGTGATGGGAACTGAGTCTTATAATGGCTTCATTTTTATAAAAAGCATTGCGATGTTTAAAAGAAAGATTTGTTTTAAAGCACTGGCAATCCAATGGAGTAAACCCGTTCCACGAAAGTGGTGTGGCCCTGTGATTGGCCGTATATTAAATGTGTTGAGTAGATTTCTCATACAAGTCCCATGACTGACTCGTAGTTTGTTTCACTTTCAAACTCGGGTGCCCCTTTTTCTACATGGGCAGCCTTGTATTCAGGTTTAGCTGGTTCTTTCGGGATAGCTGGAGCTGAAGATGGATTCTATTATTTATCTCTTTTATGTTGTTCAGCTCCTATTGTACATATTTTGTTTGTTTCCGCTATAGACATTTATGTATAGCTGAACTGTATTTGTACTAAGTATGATCCTGTATACTGTGTAACTCTGATGATTACGTTTATCCAGTGTATTCTATTGTACATTATCTGGTGTATTTATTTAATTATGTTCTGCTATTATTTGTTTCTGTGTTATATTCCAAAGATTACCCTTGTCTCCGTCTGTACGGGATTTGGGGTCGTCTCAACGTGGTATCAGAGCTTTGGTTAATCTTAGTTCTGGAATATAACATATTAACAAACTCGTCAGAAATAGAACCAGTAGTGTTCTAGGACGGGTAACTCATTACAGATAGGATCAGTAATATCCTAGTATGAGTAGCAGAATGAAATAACACCTAGATTGACGCATTTACATTCAAGTATTTGTCCCTATATTTTGAAATATCTTTTCTGTTGACCTGACACTTGATCTGCTATTTGCAGAAGAACTAGAAAATGAGTGCCAGAAACAGAAGAAGTGATACTGACTCGGATATCGAAGCCCTATATATGAAATATAGAAATCTGGGTGGAAAGCTGTTCTCGGGCGAAGAATCTATTATGAGAACACAAGCTTGGATTCGTTCGGCTAAGAAAATCTTCGAAGCATTAAAGCTGAGGGATGACCAGAAAAGATTACTGGCCTCTTGGGCACTCGAAGACGAAGCTTTGTTATGGTGGGATTCAGTTATTAAGGATAATACAGAAGGTGATATCACCTGGGATAGATTCAAAGTGATTTTCCTGGAAAGATTTACTCCTCCCGAAGCGACTGAGCGCCTATGTGATGAATTTTCTTATTTGATATAAGGAGATATGACCATCCCAGAATATCATAAGAAATTCAACGAACTTTCTCACTTTGTTCCCCGTCTAATTCAGAATACGAAGAGAAAGAATCTGAGATTTATTTACGGGCTTCAAAGGAAATATCAGAATAAAGTAATGGGGCATGTGAAGCTCCCTTTTTCAAAAATGATTTATATGGCTTATCAGTATGAAGATCTCCATAAGAAAGGCATGTTGCGCGACGAAGAGGAAGTTAGTTCTAGCAATAAAAATCAGTTTGAAACTGATCGTCCTGAGGACAGTACGATGTCTGAGGTCAGTATGAAGCCCAAAGTAAATCGGAAAAGGGCCAGACCTGAGAAAGAATCAGTAATGACCGCTATATGCTTAAACTGCAATCAAAAAGGTCATTTGTCCAGGAAATGTAAGTCCTTGAAATTGCAAAAGAAGGAGGGATCTAAATCAAAGAATAAGGTTAAAGAAAATAGAAAGTGTAATCTTTGTCATCAAGCTGGTCACGTAAAGCAAGACTGCTGGCTGTCGAAAAAGACCAATGAGGCTCTGGTAAATGAAGTGGTAGAAACTTCTGAGCCCTCAGCTATTCAGGAAAGGCCAGATGTTTTAGAAGGCACGCTTACTGTCAAAGATATTCCAATTAAAGTGTTGTTTGACATAGGTGCGCCACGAAGCTTCATTTCGAAGGATGCAGCTAAGAAACTGGATTTGAATTTGAAAAAGCTCAAGGAACCAATGACTGTCCAGAATCCGGTTGGGGGTTCCATTGATCTCAGTTGGGTTTGTGGAGTGGCGGTTTCTTTCTCTCGTTATCGGTTTCCTACCATCACGGTCGTCATGAATTTTAAAGAGTTTGATCTTATCTTGGGGTTAGACTGGTTGACCAAATATGAAGCTGAAGTCAAATGCGCCGACAGAGTCGTAAAGGCAAAGATTAAATCAGGTGATTATATAACCATTCCCTGTGAAGGTCAGAATGCTAATAGAAAAGACTTCTGGGCAGCTTTGAATGTTTCTCTAGCCCAAATAGAAAATATCCCTGAAATCACAGAGAATATTCCCGACCTAGTGAAAGATATTCCTGTCGTCAAGAACTATGTGGATGTGTTCGAGGAAGTTGTTCGCTTACCTCCGCAGAGAGAAATAGATTTCAAAATTGCTTTAATTCCGAATGCAAGGCCGGTAGTTCACGCTATTCGAAGAATGTCCTTGAAAGAGAAAGAGGAATTAGACAATCAAACACGACAGCTAGTATGGAAAGGTCTGATCAGGCACAGTTTCTCTGATTGGGGAGCAGCAGTGGTGTTTGTCCCAAAATCTGATGGTACCCTATGGCTAGGTGTGGATTATCGTGATTTGAACAAGCAGACCATAAAGAACAAATATCCATTGCCGCGAATAGATGATTTGTTGGATCGATTAAATGGAGCACAGGTATTCTCAAGGATGGACCTAGCTACAGGCTTCCATCAACTTCGAATTGCCGAAGAGTGTGTTCCAATGACAGCATTCAGAGGTCCCGACTTATTCTACGAGTGGTTAGTAATGCCGTTCGGCTTATGTAACGCTCCTGCATACTTCGTCGATCTAATGAATAGAGTGTTCAGAGGGGTTTTGAATAAATTTGTTCTGGTTTTCATTGACGATATTCTAATCTTCTCTAAACAAAAAGCCGAACATGAAAAGCATCTGGAACAGGTTCTAGAAATTCTGAGACGGGATGTATTGAAAGCCAAACTGTCCAAATGCATATTCTGGCAAGACGAAGTTAAATTTCTGGGCCATGTTGTATCGAAAGAAGGAATTGCTGTGGATCCAAGCAAAATCACAGCTATTCAGAATTGGAAACAGCCCAGTACCCCCACTGAAGTCCGCAGTTTTCTCGGATTGGCTAGCTATTACCGGAAGTTCGTTAAAAACTTTTCGAAGATATCTGGTCATTTAACGAAGCTTACAAAGAAGCACTCTAAATTCAAATGGACTCTGGAAAGTGAAGAGGCTTTCGAAGAGCTAAAGTTAAGATTAACGACAGCTCCAGTGTTAACCATCATCGATGGCAATCAGGATTTGAAAGTCTGGACTGATGCTTCTAGAGAAGGCCTTGGAGCAGTGTTAATGCAAAGGGGTCAAGTGATTGCTTATGCTAGCCGTCAGCTGAATCCGCACGAGAAAAACTACGTCACTCATGATCTTGAGTTATTGGCGATAGTATTCGCTTTGAAAATCTGGAGGCACTATTTTCTGGGTGAGAGATTTGAACTGTTTACAGATCACCAGTCGTTAAAGTATCTGTTCACCCAGAAAGACTTGAATCTGAGGCATTGGCTGGAGTTTCTTGCAGTATACGATTTTGAGATTATATACACTCCAGGGAAAGCCAATTTCGTGGCCGATGCGTTAAGCAGAAAGAATGAGATGATCGCCAGCTTTATTATCACGACTTCATTGATAGATAAAATATCTGCTCTTCAGAAGGATGATCACTTCATTCAGAAGATCAGGGAGATAATTCAGAAAGGCAAACCCTCGAGTTTTCAAGCTGATAATGATGAGACTCTAAGGCTGAAGGGTCGAATCTGTGTCCCTAACATTGCTGAGCTCCGCAAGGAAGTACTGGATGAATGCCATAAATCAAAACTTAGTATCCATCCGGGAGTAAGCAAAATGTACAATGACATCAAACGCACTTTCTGGTGGAAGTCGATGAAAAGGGACATTTCTTTATATGTTAGCCGATGCCCTACTTGCCAGCTAGTCAAAAGCGACCAACAGAAACTAGCTGGATTATTACAACCGCTAAACGTTCCAGGCTGGAAGTGGGAACATATTTCTATGGATTTCATTGATGGTCTGCCCAGAACCAGAAAAGGGAATGACAGTATTTGGGTGATCGTAGATCGCTTCACGAAGACCGCCCATTTCATACCTGTCGGATCAAACAGAACTGCTCAGAGTCTGGCGCAGATTTACTTCAAGGAAATAGTTAGACTACATGGGGTGCCGCTCAGTATAGTCAGTGATAGAGATACAATATTCACTAGCAAATTCTGGGAGGCATTTCAAGTCGAACTGGGAACGAAGTTGAACTTGAGCACCGCCTATCATCCTCAGACAGATGGTCAGACTGAGAGGGTGAATCGTATTTTCGAAGATCTATTGCGGGCTTGTGTTATAGAATTCGGTGGATCATGGGAAGACCATCTGCATTTGGCTGAATTCTCATATAACAACAGCTACCAGGCAAGTCTGACAATGTCGCCATTCGAAGCGTTGTATGGTAGACCGTGCCGATCTCCTGCTTGTTGGGTCGAACCCGGAAATAGACTTGTGTTAGGGCCTGATATGATCCGAGAAGCTGCCGACAAAGTCGATTTTATTAAGAAGCGATTACTGGCCGCTCAAAGCCGACAAAAGAGTTACGCCGATAGGAGAAGAAGAGATATATCATTTGCTGTTGGCGACTATGTATATTTGAAAGTATCGCCGATGAGAGGAGTTATCCAGTTCGGTAAAACTAGAAAGTTGGCGCCCAAATACATTGGTCCGTTTCCTATTCTGGAACGGATCGAGACGCTCGCTTATAGAGTTAAACTGCCGGATTGGTTGCCTGGAGTTCATGATGTATTTCATATATCTCAACTTCGAAAGCAAGTTCATGATCCAGACTTGATCGTGGAAGAAGCAGCTCAACAGGATATTGAAATTACTCCAGAACTAGCTGTGAGAAGAGAGCCGCTAAAGATTATCGGCAAAGAAACCAAAGAGCTGAGGAATAAGAAGGTTTGCTTAGTCAAAGTGAAATGGAGTGGAGATCCGCGAGATTGTAGTTGGGAAACCGAGGAGGGCATTTAGAAAGCTTATCCTAGATGCCGAGTGGATATCTCTGTTTGACTCCGGTGCAAGGTACATTTACCATACTTTGCATTACTAATTAGTTCTCTACTCTGTTGTTATTTTCTTTCCACGGATGTGTACTTTTAATTCTATAGTCTTAATGATTTTAAAAGGGTATAGAAATTGATTAGTATATTTTTGAAAAGTTAAAAACAATTTGATTGTTGTGTGTGTTGTGTGATAGTAGATTTGATTGATTAAAATTATTAAAACGATAGTTAATTTAATCAACAATAGAATGAATGGTAGGATTTATTCGATTAAATCACACATTGAGTTGATTGGAAAATAAATAGAAATATATACATGTGCATTATATATTTTTGAACAGGTAAATGGATAGCTGTTGAGTAAAGATTTTATTTGCGTGCCCGACAAATAGGTAAACCTTAATGAGTTAGATGCGAAATATTATTATATCAACTCCTGTGAATGCCATTGGATGCAGAGTGCTGGTTTTTCTGTGTGAAATAACAAATATCGCCATAGGATAGTAACAATTAATTTTGAACTACACCACATGGCATACTTCAGAAGATAGGCATACTTCATCATATACCACATAAGCATTTGGAGCTTGTGTGACGAGGTGGAAGATTTACCATACGAGCGAGAGGCTTGTATGGCGATGATTATATTTTACAGGTTGAACTGATGACTGATATGGACTATTTAAATTGTAACAATTAAATTGCCAGATTAATAAAAAACCCCACACGGGTATGGAGTTGACAATAATCACGTCTCTCTAGTCATTAGATACGGCACATGGACTATTTATTTCCCACACGGGACGAGGTGACGAGGATTTATCCTCTGGAGCATTTAAAATACGCACTCCCTCAGGCTTTGACAGGGTGACGAGAATTTACTCTCTGGAGTTATTATCAATACACACTCCCCTGTAAACACCAGAATGTATCACTATAAATATGTGTATGCTTATTAGGATTTATTGGTTACCTAATACGGCCCAATAAATTTCCAAACCTCTCCCTGTACAAAGGAGGTTATGGCGAAATTTTTCAAAAATTCCGGGTGTTAGCCAAATTTTTGAAGAATTTGAAATTTCTCAGAAACTGAAAAGTTGGAGAATTGAAGCCAGAACGAACGTAGAGTTGAATAATCAAACCACTTTCGATTTTGTTCCTTTTCGGGGACGAAAAGTTTTAAGTGGTGGAGATTGTAACGACCCAGAAAATCTGAACCAATTTAATTTTTTTTAAATTGGCTAAAACAATGGATTTTAAATATTTAAAATAAATATTTTAAATATTTTAAATAATAGCAATGAAAACTAAGTTTGAATCGACAATTGAAAACGAATATAATTAATTTTAATTATAAACAAGGCTTGAAATGGCGCTGCAGTTTCAAAAATTGAATTCAAACTTTGTCGGACTGTACCGGGTGCAAAACAAAACGGATTTGAGTGAAACCAAAAACATTTAAATCTGTTAGTGAACACCTTTCTAACGAATCTGAAAAATCGAATTTACATAGCGGAAAGCAAAAGTTATGGCCAAATGAATTTTCGCAAAGGTCGCTATGGAATTTATATAGCCCGTGAAATTGGCCATTTTGCATACGACCACGGAATTCGATAAAACCACTTTTGTTGGATCCAGGACATGAAGCTATTTCTAGGTTTCAAATTTCAAAATTTTTGAAGCTAGTATGTGAGCGTGGCAAAGGAAAACGTGTTTTGGTCAATTATAGTTAAATTGGATCGACCAGAAATGGGCCTTTTTGCAAACGGTCTCAGAATTCGACGAAACCAGTTTTGTTGGGACTGTATCGTTAAAACATAGCTAGATTTATTTTTGTGGAATTTTTCGAATCAGTTTGTGGCCCCGGCAAACTGAAATGTACGTTCGAATCGAATATTGAATGTTTTATATTTTAATTTAAAGGAAAACTGACTGAAACAGTTGAATGGGCCTACGAAACATATTCCATTGTGTTCGGAACGGGGGTAAAACGCTAGGGACGACAGTCGTTGTGTTTAGTTTGGTGGTCGTGTCAGAAAACCCCTTATAAACCTCCCGGCCAATCAAAATAAAAAAAATAGAATTTCTCTCTCCTTCCCCCTCCCCCCCCCCCCCCGATTAACGGCGGAAGTTGCTCAAAGCTTCTCAGCCCGATCGCCGCCGCCACATGCGTTTTCGCCACCCCCTCCAGTTCAACTTTTTGAAGATCTCCTCCCCCTCGTCACATCCATACCCTCTTCGACCCCCCTCATCGCCCCATCACCAAGAACCACCGCCCTGAAGTTTTGCCGTTCGTCGTCCGATTACCACCCCCCAAAGCTGACGAGTTGGACGAGGCTGGTACCCCCGAAGTGCCGTTCGGAGCTCCTCAACATGGCGTAACTCGATCGGCTTCAAGCTACGCGGTTTGATCGAGAAATCCATCCCTAATTTCGAAGAACAGCAGAAGGTAACGACTGTTATAATCAAAATAGTTTTTAACAGTTTAAAACCGTTGCAAACCTTGTAAAAATCATATCTTTTTCGTTTCTAGACGAAATTCAGTGAAACAAGAGACAGTGACTCGTGTGGACGTCTTCTACATTTTAGAAGAGACCGTGTATTTTTCTGAGCCTTCTGCTATTTTTGGTGGAGTGGAACCCAATGTGAGATTTCTAATTTATAAACGATATGGAAAACGACGATGTATAAATTATATAGTCGATGTATGAGTTATATAAGCGTTGTACACCTCTTGTATAAGCGTTGTATAAGTTGTACGTTCGATGTGTAAGTTGTATATGCGTTGTAAAATTTATATATGTGTTGAAATAGAAGTGAATTGCTATATATATATACATATATATGCCCCTCGTCCACAAACCATGGACGATATTTATTGGTTGTGATTGGTGTAAAAATTGATTGATAGCGAATGGTTGATTGGGATTGTTTGTGGTTGATATTGATTGATTGTGGTTGAAAAATACCCATTCGTGGTTGAGAAATAATTGGTTGAAACCACATAGGATTAGTTTGTGGAAATGAAATAAATATATACATGCCGCCTGCGTGCGAACTAGATGCATGATCCCTATTGTCAAAAACCTCGAGGTTTTAAGGTAGAGCGAGGGGCCGTACTAGGGACGGTCCCGGTTTTAACTACCCTGCCGTTATGCTGCCGAAATTTTGAATAATATTCATGTGTTTGAATTATTTTCATTTGCTGAAACTATATTTATTCGTTGAATAGAAAACCTTCATGTGTTGAATTGAAATTCATTCGTTGATTAGAAATTCATGTGTTGAATGGTGCTCGTGTTTTAAATATAAAAATCACATTTTTATCTATATATATAAACTATAGAAAACCTTCATGTGTTGAATCGATATTCATTCGTTGGATAGAAATTCATGTGTTGAATGGTGTTCGTGTTTTAAATATAAAAATCACATTTTTATATATATATATAAACTATAGAAAACCTTCATGTGTTGAATCGATATTCATTCGTTGGATTGAAATTCATGTGTTGAATGGTACTCATATTTTGAAAGAAATTGTTTTATAATAAAAATCCCATTTTTAACATCAATATGAAATGTATAAAATCATCTTGTTTAGAAATAAATTGTTTTATAATAAAAATCCTATTTTTATTACCTATATAAACTATATAAAATAATAGAGTTTTGAAATGAATTGTTTTACAATAAAAATCACATTTTTATTATATAAATGAATTGTTAAAAATAGTGAAGTGTTGAAATAAAAGACAGTTAGATAAAAATATCATTTTTATCAAATGTATGAAAAGAATATAGCTTTGAAATCGAACAATCGATATATTTATATAAATAGAATTAAAATATATCGAATAACGACGCTGTAGTTCGTATTTTGAAAACGTGATTTCAAACGATTATACCGGGAGATCCGACCATCGGATTTTCCTGAAATCGCAACCGTTGGGTTCGCTTTGGAAAAATCTTTCCAACGGAACCAACTTTGTAAAAATCCAACGGTTGGATTGTCTGGAATGTTTAATTCAAATCTGAAGAAAAACAGCGCCAGAATCTATTATATTTATATTTATATATAAATATAATTATATATAATCGAATAACGACGCTGCAGTTCGTATTTTGAAATCGAAACTTCAAATGATTATACCGGGAGATCCGACCGTCGGATTTTCCCGAAACTGGAACCGTTGGATTCGTTTTGAAAATATCTTTCTAATGATGTAAATTTTGTGACGATCCAATAGTTAGATTTTCAGATATGTGTAAATCAAATCTGAAGAAAAAACAGTGCCACGGTCGCGTTATGGCTTGTAGCGTCGTTTTGAATAAAATGGCTATTTTAAAATAAATAAAAATAGCGATAAATCATTATAAAATATTATAAACGATATGATGTAAATTTAGAAATTAACTAAGGTTGGCTAAGTCGAATGGTTTCTTCGGTATTGATCTGATGTTGGTTTCGGCCTTCGGGGTTAATATTTGGGAAATCGTTCTCTTACTGATTGACGGTTAGTGACTAATGAATTGAAATGATGCGTGTATATGTTAGTGTTGCACTTGTTTATTATATATGCGAGTTGCTCAGAAAGACCGAGTTTATCCCATTCTGAATAACTGAATCGATGATAAGAAATCGAAGATGAAGACGGTGGTCGAAGACCGGAGATCTTCACCTCGTTTGGATGGTAACCGAGGTCCTAATTGGGAGGCATCCCGAAATATGGATAATGAGTGGTGATCGTCCAGACGTACGTGGTGATCGATGGGTTTGCGAGGTATTTAGTGCCTCCGGTTTCGTTCAGACCCAGAACGGACTTGTAAATGGACAGTGAGTCTGACATTGGATTTTATTCTGTGTTGATTGATCTCTATTAAATATACATCTGTTTGATGGCGGAGAATTTATTCTTTTGCTTAACTCCCTTCTCTGAAACGCACGAGCTCAGAGGTTGTATATCGATGGACATCAGTCGCACGGCATGAATTGCTAGTGTGGCATGCCCAAGTGGCAAATGATCAAGGCTTCTATTGAAAAGCAAAGTCTTGTGGTGATGATCAAAGCCCCGCCTGTGTGGCGTAGCTTTGTGTATAATGTGAATTCGCGAGCCTCACGCCCCGGTATGAACCAGAAACGGGAGAAGGACCTCAGGGAGGGCATGCGTTTCTTTCTAGCTAGGGTGGTGTCAGTGACCTACCAGCCCTGACATTTATATACTTTTCACCTGTGTGGTTGTTGCTGTTACGAGGCGCCTCGGTTTGATCGGACGATCCGGGTCCGATGGAGTCATTCGTTGGCTTGTTTACGCCCCAAAGGGCGGGGAAACGTATTGTTCAGGCATAATAATCCACATCGGTGGACCGGCCCTGACGATCCAAGGGGCAGTTGCGGCTGTTCCTGAGGCTCGGGCTAGGCAGTCTCGAATTCGGTAAGGACTATCTTTTGCCTTGGTTCAGGACGGAAATCCAATTTCCAAATACGACATCGTGCGGTTTTGATTGTATATATATATGGCGACATGATATATGGTACCCATGCCGTCTATGATTGATAGTTATGATTCGAAGTTGTTTTGAAACATGTAAACACTAGTAATAATATCAAATGCTTTTGCTTTATTCGTATCAATCATATTTTGGCCATTATAAGGTAAAACTCTATCCTCCGGTTTGCGTTGCATTGTGTGATGGGAACTGAGTCTTATAATGGCTTCATTTTTATAAAAAGCATTGCGATGTTTAAAAGAAAGATTTGTTTTAAAGCACTGGCAATCCAATGGAGTAAACCCGTTCCAAGAAAGTGGCGTGGTCCTGTGATTGGCCGTATATCAAATGTGTTGAGTAGATTTCTCATACCAGTCCCATGACCGACTCGTAGTTTGTTTCACTTTCAAACTCGGGTGCCCCTTTTTCTACACGGGCAGCCTTGTATTCAGGTCTAGTTGGTTCTTTTGGGATAGCTGGAGCTGAAGATGGATTCTCTTATTTATCTCTTTTATGCTGTTCAGCTCCTATTGTACATATTTTGTTTGTTTCCGCTATAGACATTTATGTATAGCTGAACTGTATTTGTACTAAGTATGATCCTGTATACTGTGTAACTCTGATGATTACGTTTATCCAGTGTATTCTATTGTACATTATCTGGTGTATTTATTTAATTCTGTTCTGCTATTATTTGTTTCTGTGTTATATTCCAAAGATTAACCTTGTCTCCGTCTGTACGGGATTTGGGGTCGTCTCAGAGAAAGGCTTATAAATCATATTGATGAGACTTTTGAATCAATTTTTGGGAAAGCATTGAGGTTAGAGAGCCTTTATCCTAAACCCAAAACTGAAGTCGCTGTTGTATCTGCAGAGGGGCCGAAGCCGCAAGCAAGCGGTGGAGGCAAGAATAATTATCAGAATAAGAGGAAGTAGAACCAAACTAAGGATGGTTAGAAAAAGAGTAAGAAAGATGTTGAGTGCTTTAGCTGTGGCAAGAAGGGCCATTATGCTAAAGAATGTCAAGCAAAGTCTACGGACAGGAAGTGCTTCAACTGTGGCCAAGTGGCACATCACAAGGATAAGTGTCTGCAACCCCCTAAAGAAAAGCAGCTTATGGAAGCATATGCTATCAATGTAGTTCCTTCTTCGTCGAATGCCCTAACTGTAGCGGAGAAAGGAAAGAATGTCGTCATTCAAGGTATGCTTTCTGTTTATGATGTTCCTGTTCGAGTATTTTTTGATACCGGGGCTTCTCATTCCTTCATATCTAGTGACATGGTAGATAGGTTGGGATTGGAACCCTAGATAGTCGATAGACCTTTAGTAGTGACAAACCCAATTGGCGGTTCAACTAGCCTTAGTATGTTTTGTCGTAATGTGGTCTTATCGAGTCATAGATGTATGTTTTCTTGTGATTGCTTTGTTTTCGGCTTTACTGGGTTTGGCAGTATTTTGGGAATCGATTGGCTCCAAAGATACGGGGTGGTGGTAGACTGTTAGGGATTTTTGGTGACAGTTAGAGCAGATGATGGGAGGAGGGTAGTTTTTGGTGGTCTACCTAGTGATGGGGTAATGGCTAGTTTTCTAAATTCCTTCGACATCCCGCATGATGAGTTGTCAGATGTGCCTGTGGCTGGCCAGTATCCGGGCGTCTTCGAGGAAGTGACCGACTTCCACCACACCAAGAGATTGAGTTTCATATTGATTTAGTGAAAGATGCCAGACCTATAGTGATGCCACTTTGTCGTATGGAACCAAGGGAGCAGCGAGAGCTCGGGGTGAAAGTGAGCGATCTTTTGAAGAAGGGATTTATCAGAAGAAGTATTTCCGAGTAGGGAGCACCCGTCGTGTTTGCTACCAAGGTAGATGGTTCCCTTCAATTATGTGTAGATTATCGCGAGTTGAATAAGGTGACGAGGAAGAATAAGTATCCTCTCCCACGGATAGATGATTTGTTTGATCAGTTGAGTGGAGCAAGGGTGTTCTCCCATTTGAATCTCGCGATAGGATTTCATCAGCTCAGAGTAGCAGTTGAGAGCATAGCTAAAAAGGCCTTTCGGACGTCGTCTGGATTCTATGAGTGTTTGGTCATTCCATTTGGGTTAAATAATGCACCAGCATATTTTGTGGATCTCATGAATAAGGTATTCAGGGATCAATTGAATAGGTTTGTTCTTGTGTTCGTGGACGATATCTTGGTTTACTCGAGAATAGAAGAACACAAGGAGCACTTGAGGACTGTGATGGAGATGTTGAGAAAACACCAATTGAAAGCGAAATTTTCTAAATGTCACTTCTGGAGGAGGGAAGTGAGATTCTTGGGCCATGTTATTTCAGAGAATGGCATTGCCGTGGATCCTACGAAGGTGGCTACGGTACAAGATTGGTCTATGCCCAAGAATGCAACAGACGCAAGAAGTTTCTTGGGGTTAGTTGGATATTATCGTAAGTTTATCCAAGACTTCTCCAAGTTAGCGGCACCGTTGACTCGGTTGACCAAGAAGAATCAAGATTTCGTCTGGGATGAAAGGTGCGAGAATGCATTCAAAGGTCTAAAAGAGAAGTTGACGTATGCGCCAGTGTTAGTCATTCCTAAAGGGAATGAGGAGATGACGGTATACACGGATGCCTGTGGTACCGGACTAGGTGTTGTATTGATGCAAGGAGGTAGGGTTGTAGCTTATGCAAGTCGGCAACTGAAACTGCACGAGATAAGATATCCTACCCATGATTTGGAATTGGCAGCGATCGTATTCGCATTGAAGATGTGGAGACATTATCTCTTGGGAGAAAGATTTGAGTTGTTTATTGATCATAAGTTGCTAAAGTATCTTTTCTCCCAGAAGGATTTAAATCTCCGACAGCAGAGATGGTTAGAATTCTTGGCTTCCTATGATTTCGATATTGCGTATACACCAGGAAAGGGCAATGCGGTAGCTGATGCCTTGAGTAGAAGACATGATAGTTTAGGGGCTATGTTTCTGGAATGGAAGCAACTGGAATATATCATGGGATATGATTTCAGGCCTAAGTGCAAATTGGATTCAGAAATGTTAGCAAGTTTGACGATCAAACCCACTTTAATTGAGTGGATTGGTTCCAGTCAGAAGGATGATCCCAATCTATTAGAAATCATCTCCAAGTTAGAGATGGGAAACGATGAGGAGATGAACAAGTACGGGCTTGATCGAGAAGGATGGCTTCAAAAGGATGGGAGACTAGTTGTACCCAATGTCAATGGCTTGAGAGATGAAGTCTTAGAGAATGTCATCACTCAAAACTGACCATAAATCTTGGTGGTAACAAGATGTATCGATACATGAAGTAGACTTACTACCGGGGAGGGATGAAGAGAGACGTTGGGAGGTTTATATCCAAGTGCATAAATTGCCAGCTAGTTAAAGCCGAGCAAAAGAAGCCAAGTGGTTTGTTACAACCATTAGAGATTCCAGAATGGAAATGGGAGCAAGTATCAATGGATTTCATTGATGGGTTACCAAGGACTAGATCAGGTCACGATAGTATTTGGGTGATTGTAGACAGATTGACCAAGAGTACAAGGTTCATACCGATTAAATCGAATAGAACAGCAGCTAAGTTAGCAAAACTGTATATGAAGTGGGTAGCGAGATTTCATGGAGTACCTAAAAGCATTGTGAGTGATCGAGACCCGTTGTTTACTAGTGGGTTTTGGAAGAGCTTACAAGAGGCTCTAGGGTCAGAATTATATCTCAGTACCGCATATTAGCCTTAAACTACGGTCAAACAGAGACGGTAAATCGTATATTAGAAGATCTCTTGAGATCTTGCATATTGGATTTTGGTGGATCATGGGATGACCATTTGCATCTAGTAGAGTTTGCATATAATAATAGTTATCAATCCAGTATTGGTATGGCTCCATTTGAAGCTTTGTACAGAAGACCATGCAACTCACCATCATGTTGGTTAGAAACTGGTGAGAAGTTTGTGCTTGGACCAGATGTGATAAGAGAAACTTTAGACAAGATTAAGATCATTCAACAGCGAATGAAGGCTGCCCAAGATAGGTGTGACGACCCCAAATCCCGTACTGACGGTGACAAGGGTAATCTTTGGAATATAACACATAAAAAGATAATAGCAGAACAGAAATAAATAAATACACCAGATAATGAACAATAGATTACACTAGATAAACGTAATCATCAGAGTTACACAGTATACAGGATCATACTTAGTACAAATACAGTTCAACTATACATATATGTCTACAGCGGAAAACAAACATAATGTACAATAGGGGCTGAACAGCATAAAAAGAGATAAATAATAGAATCCATCTTCAGCTACAGCTATCCAGAAAGAGCCAGCTAAACCTGAATACAAGGCTGCCCGTGTAGAAAAAGGGGCACCCGAGTTTGAAAGTGAAACAAAGTACGAGTCAGTCATGGGACTGGTATGAGAAATCTACTCAACACATTTATAATATGGCAAATCACAGGACCACGCCACTTTCGTGGAATGGGTATACTCCATCGGATCGCCAGTGCTTTAAAACAAATAATTCTTTGAAACATCGCAATGCTTTTTATAAAAATGAAGCCATTATAAGACTCAGTTCCCATCACACAATGCAACGCAAACCGGAGGATAGAGTTTTACCTTATAATGGCCAAAATATGCTTGATACGAATAAAACAAAAGCATTTGATATTACTACTAGTGTTTATATGTTTCAAAAACAATTTCAAATCATAACTATCAATCATAGACGATAAGAGCATCCCATGCCACTATGTCGCCGAATATAGGTATACAATCAAAACTGCATAGTCACGTATTTGGAAATTGGATTTCCGTCATGAACCAAGGCAAAAGATAGTCCTTACCGACTTCGAGACAATCTAGCCCATGTCTCAGGAACAGCCGCAACTGCCCCTTGGATCGTCAGGGCGGTCCACCGATGTGGATTAGTATGCCTGAACACTACGTCTCCCCGCCCTATGGGGCGTAATGAGCCAACGAATGACTCCATCGGTCCCGGATCGACCGATATATCCGAGGCGCCTCGCTATCCATCGTCCACATAAGTAAAATGTCAGGCCGTGTAAAAACACCGAAACAACTCCTAGCTAGAAAGAAACCCAGGCCCTCCCTGATGTCCACACCCGTTTCTGGTTCATACCGGGGTGTGAGGCTCGCGAATTCGCGTTATACACAAAGCTACGCCACACAGGCGATGCTTTGATCATCACCACAAGACTTTGCTTTTCAACAGAAGCCCTGATCACTGCATATTAGCATGTCACACAGGCAATTCACACCATGCAACTGATGGCTATCAATCACATAGAATAAATTCCAATGTCAAACACACAATCCATTTGCAAGTCCGTTCTGGGTCGGAACGAAACCGGAGTCACTAAATACCTCGCATATTAATCGATCCCCACGTACGTCTGGACGATCACCACTCATTATCCATATTTGGGGATGCCTCCCAATCAGGACCTCAGTGACCATCCAAACGAGGTGAAGATCGGTCTTCAACCCCCGCCTTCATCTTCGACTTCTTATCGTCGATTCAGTTATTCAGAATGGGATAAACCCAGTCTTTCTGAGCAGCTCGCGTATATAATAAACAAGTGCAGCACTAACATACATACGCATCATTTCAATTTATTAGTCACTATCCGTCAATCAATAAGAGAACGATTTCCCAAATATTAACCCCGAAGGCCGAAACCAACATCAGATCAACACCCAGGAAACCATTCGACTTAGCCAATCTTCGGTTAATTTCTAAATTTCACATCCATATCGTTTATAATATTTTATAACGATTTATCGCTATTTTTATTTATTTTAAAATAGCCAATTTATTCAAAACGACGCTTCGGGCCATAACGCGGCCGTGGCGCTGTTTTTCTTCAGATTTGATTTACATATATCTGAAAATCTAACCGTTGGATCTTCACAAAATTTACATCATTAGAAAGATCTTTTCAAAATGAATCCAACGGTTCCAGTTTCGGGAAAATCCGACGGTCGGATCCCCCGGTATAATCGTTTGAAGTTTCGATTTCAAAATACGAACTGCAGCGTCGTTATTCGATTTAATATAATTATATTTATTTATGTATATATATATATATATATATATATATATATAATCGATTCTAGCGATGTTTTTCTTCAGATATGAATTAAACATTCCAGACAATCCAGCCGTTGGATTTTTACAAAGTTGGTGCCGTTGGAAAGATTTTGCCAAAGCGAACCCAACGGTTGTGGTTTCGGGAAAATCCGATGGTCGGATCTCCCACACTAATCGTTTGAAATCACGGTTTCAAAATACGAACTGCAGCTTCATTATTTGATATATTTCAATTCTATTTATATATATATATATATTGATTCTTCGATTTCAAAACTATATTCTCTTCATACATTTGATAAAAATGATATTTTTATCTAACTGTCTTCTATTTCAACACTTCACTATTTTTAACAATTCATGTATATAATAAAAATGTGATTTTTAATGTAAAACAATTTATTTCAAAACTCGACTATTTTATATAGTCAATATAGGTGATAAAAATAGGATTTTTATTATAAAACAATTTATTTCAAAACAAGATTGTTTTATATATTTCATATTGATGATAAAAAATGGGATTTTTATTATAAAACAATTTCTTTCAAAATATGAATACCATTCAACACATGAATTTCAATTCAACGAATGAATATCGATTCAACACATAAAGGTTTTCTATAGTTTGTATATGTAGATAAAAAGGTGATTTTTATTTTTTAAAACACGAATACCATTCAACACATGAATTTCAATTCAACGAATGAATATCGATTCAACACATGAAGGTTTTCTATTCAACAGACAAATATAGTTTCAATACAGGAAAATAATTCTAACACATGAATATTATTCAAAATTTCGGTAGCATAACGGCAGGGTAGTTAAAACCGGGACCGTCCCTAGTACGGCTCCTCGCTCTACCTTAAAGCCTCACAGCTTTTGACAATGGGGAATCATGCATCTAGTTCGCACGCAGGCGGCATGTATATTTATTTTATTTCCACAAACTAATCCTATGTGGTTTCAACCAAATATTTCTCAACTACAAACGGGTATTTTTCAACCACAATCAATCAATTCCAACCACAAACAGTTCTAATCAACCATTCGAAATCAACCAATTTTCACACCAATCACAACCAATAAATATCGTCCATGGTTTGTGGATGAGGGGCGTGTGTATATATATATATATATATATATATATATATATATATATAGCATTTCACTTCTATTTCAACACATATATAATTTTTACAACGCATATACAACTTATACATCGAACGTACAACTTATACAACGCTTATACAAGAGGTGTACAACGCTTATATAACTCATACATCGACTATATAATTTATACATCATCGTTTTCCATATCGTTTATAAATTAGAAATCTCACATTGGGTTCCACTCCACCAAAAATAGCAGAAGGCTCAGAAAAATATGCGGTCTCTTCTAAAAGGTAGAAGGCGTCCACACGAGTCCACTGTCTCTTGTTTCACTGAATTTCGACAAGAAACGAAAAAGATATGTTTTTTCAAACTTTGCAACGGTTTAAAGGTGTTAAAACTGTTGAAAATAAACCAAGCCGTTACCTTCAATAAAATGTTCAAAACTAGGTTTGAATTTTTCTTTCGATCCGTGCAACTTGGAGCCGATCAGAGTATACCACCCTGTAGTGCTCGGAACGGCGCTCAAGCGGAGGTAGGTGGGGCCCACTTCGACGCAGGGAGGAGGGCACGGCGGCTCTTCGAAGGCGCTGACTTCCGAGGCCTGGATCTCACTCCACACTTGATGATAATTGGCGTGACCAGTCTTGATTTGAAGCTAACGAGGAGATCTTCAAAAACCCTAACTGGAGCTAGTGATTTTGTTGTGTGGATTGAGCGCTAGGGAGGAGAGAAGGTCGAGCTTCCTTTCCGTCGTCGGTTTAGAGAGGGTCGGGGAGAGAGAAACTATCACTGGCCAATGAGAGATTTTTTAATATTTATAAATTTTTAAATTTCGAAAATACCCCCTTTCACACACGAACACCAATCCAAACCCAACGAATGTCGTCCCTAGCGTTTTACCCCCATTCCGAACACAATGCGATATGTTTCGTAGGCCCATTCGACTGTTTCAGTCAATTTTCATTCAAATTAAAATATATAACATTCAATATTCGATTTGGACGTACATTTCAATTTGCCAAGGCCACAAACTGATTCGAAAAATTCTGGAAAAATAAATATAGCTATGTTTTGACGATACGGTCCCAATAAAACTAGTTTCGTCGAATTCTGAGACCGTTTGCAAAAAGGCCCATTTCTGGTCGATCCAATTTAACTATAATTGACCAAAACACGTTTTCCTTTGCCACGCTCACATACTAGCTTCAAAAATTATGAAATTTGAAACCTAGCAATAACTTCACATCTCGGATCCAACAAAATTGGTTTCGTCGAATTTCGAGGTCGTTTGCAAAATGGCCATTTTCACGGGCTATATAATTTCTATAGCGACCTTTCTGAAAATTCTTTTGGCCATAACTTTTGTTTTCCGCTATGAAACTTCGATTTTTCAGATTCGTTAGAAAGGTATTCACTAACAGATTTAAATATTTTTGGTTTCACTCAAATCCGTTTTGTTTTGCACCCGGTACAGTCCGTCAAAGTTTGAATTCAAATTTTGAAACTACCGCGCCATTTCATGCCTTGTTTATAATTAGAATTAATTATATTCCTTTTCAACTGTCGATTCAAACTCAGTTCTCATTGCTATTATTTAAAATATTTATTTTAAATATTTAAAATCCACTATTTTAGCCAATTTAAAATTTTTAAATTGGTTCAGATTTTCCGGGTCGTTACAATCTCCCCCACTTAAAACTTTCATCCCCGAAAAGGAACAAAGTCGAAAGTGGTTTGATTAATCAACTCTACGTTCAATCTGCCTTCCATCCTCAACTTTTCAGTTTCTGAGAATTTTCAAATTCTTCAAAAATTTGGCTAACACCCGGAATTTTCGAAAAATTTCGCCATAACCTCCTTTGTACGGGGAGAGGTTTGGAAATTTATTGGGCCGTATTAGGTACCCAATAAATCCTAATAAGCATACACATATTTATAGTGATATATTCTGGTGTTTACAGGGGAGCGTGTATAGATAATAACTCCAGAGAATAAATTCTCGTCACCCTGTCAAAGCCTGAGGGAGTGTGTATTTTAATTGCTCCAGAGGATAAATCCTCGTCACCTCGTCCCATGTGGGAAATAAATATTCCATGTGTCGTATCTAATGACTAGAAAGACGTGATTATTGTCAACTCTAGACCCGTGTGGGGTTTTTATTAATCTGGCAATTTTATCATTACAATTTATATGGTCATATCAGTCATCAGTTCAACCTGTAAAATAAAGTCATCGCCATACAAGCCTCTCGCTCGTATGGTAAATCTTCCACCTCGTCACACAAGCTCCAAATGCTTATGTGGTATATGATGAAGTATGCCTATCTTCAGAAGTATGCCATGTACTGTAGTTCAAAATTAATTGTTACTATCCTATGGCGACGTTTATTATTACACACAGAATAACCAGCACTCCGCATCCAATGGCATTCACAGGAGTTGATATAATAATATTTCGCATCCAACTCATTAAGGTTTACCAATTTGTCGGGCACGCAAATAAATTCTTTACTCAACAGCTATCCATTTACCTGTTCAAACATATATAATGCACAAGTATATATTTCTAACTATTTTCTAATTAGTTCAATGTGTGATTTAATCGAATAAATTCTACCATTCATTCTATTATTGATTAAATTAACTATTGTTTCAACAATTTTAATTAATCAAATCTACTATCACACAACACAAACAACAATCAATTTGTTTTAAACTTTTCAAAAGTATACTAATCAATTTCTATACTCTTTTAAAATCATTCAGACTATAGAATTAAAAGTGCACATCCATGGAAAGAAAATAACAACAGAGTAGAGAACTAATTGGTAATGCAAAGTATGGTAAATGTACCTTGCACCGGAGTCAATCAGAGATATCCACTCGGCATCTAAGATAGGCTTTCTGAATGCTCTCCTCAGTTTCCCAAGTACAATCTCACAGATCTCCACTCCATTGCACTTTAACTAAGTGAACCTTCTTGTTCCTCAGTTCTTTGGTTTCTTTGCTAATGATCTTGAGCGGCTCTCTTCTCACCGCTAATTCTGGAGTAATTTCAATATCCTGTTGAGATGCTTCTTTGTAAGCTTCGTTAAGTGACCAGATATCTTCGAAAAGTTTTTAACGAACTTCCGGTAATAACTAGCCAATCTGAGAGAAAACTGCAGACTTCTGTAGGGGTACTGGGCTGTTTCCAATTTTGAATAGCTGTGATTTTACTTGGATCCACAGCAATTCCTTCTTTTGATACGACATGGCCCAGAAATTTTACTTCATCTTGCCAGAATATGCATTTGGATAGTTTGGCTTTTAATACATTCCTTCTGAGGATTTACAGAACATGTTCCAAATGTTTTTCATGTTCGGCCTTTGATTAAGAGAAGATTAGAATATCGTCAATAAAAACCAGAACAAATTTATTCAAAACCCCTCTGAACACTCAATTCATCAGATCGACGAAGTAAGCTGGAGCGTTACATAAGCCGAACGGCATTACTAACCACTCGTAGAATAAGTCTGGACCTCTGAATGTTGTCATTGGAACACACTCTTTGGCAATTCGAAGCTGATGGAAGCCTGTATCTAGGTCCATCCTTGAAAATACTTGTGCTCCATTCAGACGATCCAATAAATCATCGATTCACGGCAATGGATATTTGTTCTTTATTGTCTACTTGTTCAAATCGCGATAATCCACACATTGCTGTAGAGTACCGTCAGATTTTGGGACAAACACCACTGCTGCACCCCAATCAGAGAAACTAGGCCTAATCAGACCCTTTCATACGAGCTTTCATGTTTGATTATCTAATTCCTCTTTCTCTTTTAAGGACATTCTTCGAATAGCGTGAACTACCGGCCTTTTATTCAGAATTAAAGCAATTTTGAAATCTATTTCTCTCTGCGGAGGTAAGCGAACAACTTCTTCAAACACATCCGCATAATTCTTGACGACAGGAATATCTTTTACGAGGTCGGGAATATTCTCTGTGACTTCTGGGATATCTTCTATTTGGGCTGGAGAAACATCGAGAGCTGCCAGAAGTCTTTTCTATTAGATTTCTGACCTTCACACAGTATGGTTATATAATTCCCTGATTTAATCCTAGCCCTAACAACTCTCTCGGCGCATCTAACCACTGCTTCATATTTGGTTAGCCAATCCAATCCCAGAATAAGATCGAATTCATTAAAATTCATGACGATAGAGACAGTAGGGAATTTATAGCAGGAAAAAGAGACAGGTACTGCACAAACCCAACTGAGATCGATGGAACCCCCAACCAGATTTTGGACAGTCATTGGTTCTTTGAGCTTCTTTAAATTTAAATCCAACTTCTTAACTGCATTCTTGGCAATGAAGCTTCGTGACGCACCTGTATCAAACAGCACTTTAACTGGAATGTTTTTGACATTAAGCGTGCCTTCTAGAACATCAGCCCTTTCCTGACTTGCTGAGGGTGCTGAAGTTTCTGCCACTTCATTTACTTGAATCACATTGGTCTTTTTTAACATCCAGCAGTCTTGCTTTACGTGACCAGGCCGATGACAAAGATTACATTCTCGGGCTGAATGAAACTTGTTCTTGGATTTAGATTCATCCTTTCTTCGTTTGTTCGAAGACTTGCAATTTATCGCCAAATGTCCCTGCCTAATCCAGCTTGAGCATGTGGTAGTCATTATCGGTTCTTTCTCAGATCTAGTCGTCTTCCTCATGGCTCTGGGCTTCTTACTGACCTCTGACATTGTATTGGCTTCAGGACGATCGGTTTTAGACTCAATTTTATTACTAGAGCTGACTTCCTCTTCGTACTGTAACATACCTTTCTTTCCTAGATCTTCGTACTGATAAGCCATATAAATCATGTCTGAAAAAGGAAGCTTCACATGCCCCATTACTTTATTCTGGTATTTCCTTTGAAGCCCATTGATAAATCTCAAATTCTTCCTCTTCGGATTTTGAATTAAATGAGGGGAAAAGTGAGAAAGTTCATTGAATTTCTTACGATATTCTGGAATGGTCATATCTCCTTGTATCAAATAAGAAAATTCATCACATAGTCGCTCAATCACTTCAGGAGGACCAAATCTTTCCAGGAAAATCACTTTGAATCTGTCCCAGGTGATATCATCTTCTGGATTATCCTTGATAACTGAATCCCACCAGAACAAAGCTTCGTCTTTGAGTGCCCAGGAGGCCAGTAATATTTTCTGGTCATCCCTCAGCTTTAATCCTTCAAAGATTTTTTCAGCCGAACGAATCCATGCTTGTGTTCTCATAATAGATTCTTCGCCCGAGAAGGGTTTTCCCCCCAGATTTCTATATTTTATAAATAGAGCTTCTATATCCGGTTCAGTGTTACTTCTTTTGTTTCTGGCACTCATTTTCTAGTAATTCTGCAAATAACAGATCAAGTGTCAGGTCACAGAAAAGATATTTCAAAATATAGAGACAAATACTTGAATGTAAATGTGTCTATCTAGGTGTTATTTCATTCTGTTTCTCATACTAGGATATTACTGATCCTATCTGTAATGAGTTACTCGTGCTAGGACACTACTGGTTCTATTTCTGACGAGTTCGTTAATATGTTATATTCCAGAACTAAGCTTAACCAAAGCTCTGATACCACGTTGTGACGACCCCAAATCCCGTACTGACGGTGACAAGGGTAATCTTTGGAATATAACACATAAAAAGATAATAGCAGAACAGAAATAAATACACCATATAATGAACAATAGATTACACTGGATAAACATAATCATCAGAGTTACACAGTATACAGGATCATACTAAGTACAAATACAGTTCAGCTATACATATATGTCTACAGCGGAAAACAAACATAATGTACAATAGGAGCTGAACAACATAAAAAGAGATAAATAATAGAATCCATCTTCAGCTCCAGCTATCCAGAAAGAGCCAGCTAAACCTGAATACAAGGCTGCCCGTGTAGAAAAAGGGGCACCCAAGTTTGAAAGTGAAACAAACTACGAGTCAGTCATGGGACTGGTATGAGAAATCTACTCAACACATTTATAATATGGCAAATCACAGGACCACGCCACTTTCATGGAACGGGTTTACTCCATCGGATCGCCAGTGCTTTAAAACAAATAATTCTTTGAAACATCGCAATGCTTTTTATAAAAATGAAGCCGTTATAAGACTCAGTTCCCATCACACAATGCAACGCAAACCGGAGGATAGAGTTTTACCTTATAATGGACAAAATATGCTTGATACCAATAAAACAAAAGCATTTGATATTACTACTAGTGTTTATATGTTTCAAAAACAATTTCAAATCATAACTATCAATCATAGACGACATGAGCGTCCCATGCCACTATGTCGCCGAATATAGGTATACAATCAAAACCGCACAGTTACGTATTTGGAAATTGGATTTCCGTCATGAACCAAGGCAAAAGATAGTCCTTACCGACTTCGAGACAATCTAGCCCATGTCTCAGGAATAGCCGCAACTGCCCCTTGGATCGTCAGGGACGGTCCACCGATGTGGATTATTATGCCTAAACACTACGTCTCCCCGCCCTATGGGGCATAAATGAGCCAACGAATGGCTCCATCGGTCCCGGATCGACCGATATATCCGAGGCGCCTCGCTATCCATCGTCCACATAAGTAAAATGTCAGGCCGTGTAAAAACACCGACACAACTCCTAGCTAGAAAGAAACGCAGGCCCTCCCCGATGTCCTCTCCCGTTTCTGGTTCATACCGGGGTGTGAGGCTCGCGAATTCACATTATACACAAAGCTACGCCACACAGGCGGTGCTTTGATCATCACCACAAGACATTGCCTTTCAACAGAAGCCCTGATCACTGCATCTTAGCATGTCACACAGGCAATTCACACCATGCAACTGATGGCTATCAATCACATAGAATAAATTCCAATGTCAGACACACAATCCATTTGCAAGTCCGTTCTGGGTCGGAACGAAACCGGAGGCACTAAATACCTCGCATATTCATCGATCCCCACGTACGTCTGGACGATCACCACTCATTATCCATATTTGGGGATGCCTACCAATCAGGACCTCAGTGACCATCCAAACGAGGTGAAGATCGGTCTTCAACCCCCGCCTTCATCTTCAACTTCTTATCGTCGATTCAGTTATTCAGAATGGGATAAACCCGGTCTTTCTGAGCAGCTCGCGTATATAATAAACAAGTGCAACACTAACATACATACGCATCATTTCAATTTATTAGTCACTATCCGTCAATCAGTAAGAGAACGATTTCCCAAATATTAACCCCGAAGGTTGAAACCAACATCAGATCAATACCCAGGAAACCATTCGACTTAGCCAACCTTCAGTTAGTTTCTAAATTTCACATCCATATCATTTATAATATTTTATAACGATTTATCGCTATTTTTATTTATTTTAAAATAGCCAATTTATTCAAAACGACGCTTCGGGCCATAACGCGGCCGTGGCGCTGTTTTTCTTTAGATTTGATTTACACATATCTGAAAATCTAACCGTTGGATCTTCACAAAATTTACATCATTAGAAAGATCTTTTCAAAACGAATCCAACGGTTCCAGTTTCGGGAAAATCCGACGGTCGGATCTCCCGGTATAATCGTTTGAAGTTTCATTTTCAAAATACGAACTACAGCGTCGTTATTCGATTTAATATAATTATATATATATATAATCAATTCTGACGCTGTTTTTCTTCAGATTTGAATTAAACATTCCAGACAATCCAACCGTTGGATTTTTACAAAGTTGGTGTCGTTGGAAAGATTTTTCCAAAGCGAACCCAACGGTTGCGGTTTCGTGAAAATCTGATGGTTGGATCTCCCGCACTAATTGTTTGAAATCACGGTTTCAAAATACGAACAGCAGCTTCGTTATTCGATATATTTCAATTCTATTTATATATATATATCGATTCTTCGATTTCAAAACTATTTCTCTTCATACATTTGATAAAAATGATATTTTTATCTAACTGTCTTCTATCTCAACACTTCACTATTTTTAACAATTCATGTATATAATAAAAATGTGATTTTTGATGTAAAACAATTTATTTCAAAACTCGACTATTTTATATAGTTAATATAGGTGATAAAAATAGGATTTTTATTATAAAACAAATTATTTCAAAACAAGATTATTTTATATATTTCATATTGATGATAAAAAATGGGATTTTTATTATAAAACAATTTCTTTCAAAATATGAATACCATTCAAAACATGAATTTCAATTCAACGAATGAACATCGATTCAACACATGAAGATTTTCTATAGTTTGTATATGTAGATAAAAAGGTAATTTTTATATTTAAAAACACGAATACCATTCAACACATGAATTTCAATTCAACGAATGAATATCGATTCAACACATGAAGATTTTCTATTCAACAGACGAATATAGTTTCAATACAGGAAAATAATTCTAACACATGAATATTATTCAAAATTTCGGCAGCATAACGGCAGGGTAGTTAAAACCGGGACCGTCCCTAGTATGGCTCCTCGCTCTACCTTAAAGCCTCGCAGCTTTTAACAATGGGGAATCATGCATCTAGTTCGCATGCAGGCGGCATGTATATTTATTTCATTTCCACAAACTAATCCTATGTGGTTTCAACCAAATATTTCTCAACCACAAACGGGTATTTTTCAACCACAATCAATCAATTCCAACCACAAACAATTCCAATCAACCATTCGAAATCAACCAATTTTCACACCAATCACAACCAATAAATATCGTCCATGGTTTGTGGACGAGGGGCGTATATATATATATATATATATATATATATATATATATATATATATATATATATATATATAGCATTTCACTTCTATTTCAACACATATATAATTTTTACAATGCATATACAACTTATACATCGAACGTACAACTTAAACAATGCTTATACAAGAGGTGTACAACGCTTATATAACTCATACATCGACTATATAATTTATACATCGTCGTTTTCCATATCGTTTATAAATTAGAAATCTCACATTGGGTTCCACTCCACCAAAAATAGCAGAAGGCTCAGAAAAATATGCGGTCTCTTCTAGAAGGTAGAAGGCGTCCACACAAGTCCACTGTCTCTTGTTTCACTGAATTTCGACAAGAAACGAAAAAGATATGATTTTTCAAATTTTGCAACGGTTTAAAGGTGTTAAAACTGTTGAAAATAAACCAAGCCGTTACCTTCAATAAAATGTTCAAAACTAGGTTTGAATTTTTCTTTCGATCCGTGCAACTTGGAGCCGATCGGAGTATACCACCCTGTAGTGCTCGGAACGGCGCTCAGGCGGAGGTAGGTGGGGCCCACTTCGACGCAGGGAGGAGGGCACAGCGGCTCTTCGAAGGCGCTGACTTCCGAGGCCTGGATCTCACTCCACACTTGATGATAATTTGCGTGACCAGTCTTGATTTGAAGCTAACGAGGAGATCTTCAAAAATCCTAACTGGAGCTAGTGATTTTGTTGTGTGGATTGAGCGCTAGGGAGGAGAGAAGGTCGAGCTTCCTTTCTGTCGTCGGTTTAGAGAGGGTCGGGGAGAGAGAAACTATCACTGGCCAATGAGAGATTTTTTAATATTTATAAATTTTTAAATTTTGAAAATACCCCCTTTCACACACGAACACCAATCCAAACCCAACGACTGCCGTCCCTAGCGTTTTACCCCTATTCTGAACACAATGGGATATGTTTCGTAGGCCCATTCGACTGTTTCAGTCAGTTTTCATTCAAATTAAAATATATAACATTCAATATTCGATTTGAACGTACATTTCAATTTGCCAGGGCCACAAACTAATTCGAAAAATTCCAGAAAAATAAATCTAGCTATGTTTTGATGATACGGTCCGAACAAAACTAGTTTTGTCGAATTCTGAGACCGTTTGCAAAAAGGCCCATTTCTGGCCGATCCAATTTAACTGTAATTGACCAAGACACGTTTTCCTTTGCCACGCTCACATACTAGCTTCAAAAATTATGAAATTTGAAACCTAGCAATAACTTCGCATCCCGGATCCAACAAAAGTGGTTTCGTCGAATTCCGAGGTCGTTTGCAAAATGGCCATTTTCACGGGCTATATAATTTCTATAGCGACCTTTCTGAAAATTCTTTTTGCCATAACTTTTATTTTCCGCTTTGAAACTTCGATTTTTCAGATTCGTTAGAAAGGTGTTCACTAACAGATTTAAATATTTTTGGTTTCACTCAAATCCGTTTTGTTTTGCACCCGATATAGTCCGTCAAAGTTTGAATTCAAATTTTGAAACTACCGCGCCATTTCAGGCCTTGTTTATAATTAGAATTAATTATATTCCTTTTCAATTGTCGATTCAAACTCATTTCTCATTGCTATTATTTAAAATATTTATTTTAAATATTTAAAATATTTATTTTAAATATTTAAAATCCACTATTTTATCCAATTTTAAAAATTTTAAATTGGTTTAGATTTTCCGGGTCGTTACAATAGGCATATGAGTTATGCTGATAAGAGGCGAAAGGATTTGAAATTCTCCGTTGACGACCTAGTATTTGTCAAGATCTCTCCATTAAAAAATGTTATTCGATTTGGAATGAGAGGAAAGCTGGTGCCAAGATTTGTTGGTCCATTCCCAATCCTCGAGCAAGTTGAGAATTTGGCATATAAAGTTGAATTACCAGAGAAGATGGCAGGAGTTCATAACGTATTTCATGTTTCCCAGTTAAGGAAATTCGTGCACGACCCCGATATGACTATTTCACCTGATCAGTCGTTGGATGATATCAAAGTAGAACCCAAGGCGGTTGGGAACCGCAAGCCGATTCGTATTGTCGAGCACGATACGAAGCAACTTCGAAGGAAAGCGGTGAATCTAGTCAAAGTTCAGTTGGGGCGAGAATGAGAATGACTGTACTTGAGAGACAGAGGAGAGCATTAGGAAGTCGTATCCAGAACTCTTTGCCTGGTAAGATTTTAATTGCAATTTAGTTTTCCACATGCTAGGATAGACTTGTTTGTTTTTTTGTATGTTTGATTGTTGTGAATGGTTGGTAGGCATGCGGGATCCTTTTACTTGTTTCTTAGTTAAGGAATTTTGGGGGCGAAATTTCTTGGGGCGGAAGAATGTAACGACCCGCATTGTACGCATCATGGGATCGTAGAATATTCATTTATTTCTCATGCGAAGTCTTATAGCCATGTAACTTTGGGAGACGACTATTGGGGTCATTTCCCATGTTCATGATTTCTGCCCATTTTTAAATGACCGTTTTGCTCCTAACTGATCTTGTTTCGGCCATAACTTTTGATTGGTAAGGAATATTGACCTGAAACCACTTGCATTGGATCCGAATGATGGTTTACCTTTCCGTAGAGTGGTCAATTAGCCAAACCGGACTTATCGTTTGTGAGATATGGCTGAAACAAGATTTAGAAGGTGAAGAACAGCTTAATCGGGCCTAATTAGGGTGATTAGCAAGAGGGCCCATAACCCATTTCGGGATTATGGTTATGGGGAGGCTGAGAACAGTTAGGAAACGAATTTTATTTCATTTTTTAGCCGCCTAAAACATTTCTCTAACCCTAGCTAAGGCCTCCACCTTCTAATTTCATCCCAAATCGCTCCTAATTGCTTTCTAATTGAAGATTAAGCCAAGCTACGTCAAATCAAGGTGAAATAACACCAAATCAGAGTTGGAGCTGCTGTATTGCATTAGAATTACACCCAAAACATATAATATTTCAGATCTATAGTTTGTCTGTGGCCTAGGTGAGTGTTTTGCATCGTTTTTCACTAATTATGGCTAATTAGGGGTGATTAGTGGTAATTAGCGAAATTAGACGTAATTAAATTCTGGAAAAATTTGAAAAATCCTAAAATAATATTTTAGGGCTCTATTAGAAATTTGGGTTAATTTGGGTAAATTTTGCTAATCCTATCATTAGTTGTGCTCAAACATGATTAAGGGGAAAAACATGAGTTTTGGGTATGTTTGATCCATATTGACACGATTATTTGTTGTTTTGGTGTTTATGGTTGAGTATACATGTTGTTATGACTGTTTGGAATGTTTTGTGGTTGTTTAGAACAGTTAGAATGATCGAAAACGCAGTTGTATGGCGTAAATAGCTGGCTGGAAAGAGTTGTAAGAAATTGATCATACTCGTTTGTGAAGCACACCCCGATCGTGAGGATGATCACGAACCCTCACACCTCGACTGTCAGGAAGATGGCGAAGCCCCACACCCTGATCGTGAGGATAATCACGAACCCTCACACCCCAACCGTGAGGAAGATGGCGAAGCCTCACACCCCGATCGTGAGGATGATCACGAACCCCACACCCTGATCGTAAGGATGATCATGAACCCTCACCCCCCAACCGCGAGGAAGATGGCGAAGATTCATACCCCGATCGTGAGGATGATCATGAACCCCACACCACGATCGTGAGGATGATTACGAACCCCACACCCCAACCATGAGGAATAGGACGTACCACCTAGATGTTGCACGAGCCGAATCGGTCACCACGAGCTGGAGGAGGCAGACCACGAGCCACGAACCGATGTTGGAGCATGATGTCACGGGCCACGAGATGAAGGAGGTACCATAAGCCGATGGCCAAGGGGAAATCACGATCCAATATTTGCAGCGAATGAACCGAATTGAAGAACCACAAATGGAGATGATGACCAAAACCTTAGATGCAAAGGTAGTCCAAATGGGAAGTTTGTACTCAGGATCCAGACGGGAACCAACGAGTCAACTTCATGATTGGGCTTTGTTGTGGGATGTGTGCTAAGGATTTATCGATGTCGATGTCTATAGCTTTGATTCACCACCAAGATGGATGTTAGGCTAGGTATCAGTGCGGTGGGGTAATTACTACTCCATGGGGCAGAGTGATCGTAGCATGGCTATGAGCCAGTGCAGTGGAGTCTTCATGACTTCATGGGGAAGAGTGGACATAGCAAGGACTAGTGGCTATGGATCAGTGTAGTGGAGTCGCCATGACTCCATGGGGCAGGGAGATCATAGCAAGGATTTGGGTGGTCAAAGCGGTGGATATCGTATGCTTTACGCATTGAGTGAGAGATGTGTGGATGGTTTCTATGCTTGGTTGTTTGACATCACTATGACATGCAATCCCCTCCCCCTGTATCTTTACACCATATGTTAGTGTCACCTTAAAGTATTGTACATCTTTTTGTGCTAACTCTTTGGTTGCAGGTCCAGGTTCAGGTATGGTTTAGTATACCTGTTATTGTTCTGTTTTGCTGCTTATCGCTCATACCAGACTTTTGTATGACCCAGAGTTTTATGTCTCTTCTTATTACTCTGAATGCTCCTAAACGGGCAAACTAGAGACAGGTTAGGTTGTATGCACGAGTATTTGTACCGAAGACGAGCAGGGAGCTTCCACGTATGATATATATAGATATTCTCCCTGTGTCACTGTTGGTCACTACTTTAGGCATTAGTAGTGTACCTTTCTTATTTTTCTTTAGAGACAGTTCTCCAAAGTTGTAATAATGATGATGTGGAACATAAGCAGTATTTTGAATTTCCGCTGCTATGATGATTATGGTTTAGTTCTCAGCTTATGCACAATCTCGCCTGTCTTATGTCAAGTATGTTATTATTATATTTTATTCCATGCATTGTGAGACATTCTACCGGTTCCTTGTTAGTTCAAATTCCCTTCTTTCCTTTCTTTGACGACCGTCCCGTGTTGGTCATGCGTAGGCGCAACGCACTTTCATTGGAAATGTCGGCTGGTGCGGGGCGGGCCGTCACATAAAATAATTAAAATATTAAAATAATATAATTAAAAATTGATATTTTACCCTATAAATATACCCCTACCGTGACCTTTCTCTACCATCAAAACCACTTACATTCTTTCCCCGTTCTGATTTTTCTTGCTTCAAACCCATTTCTTCAGTAAATACTCCACTCTTAAAATTCTAAAACAATTCCATTAAATCCCTATGAATTCTAAGAACCATATGGGTATAATGCTGCATGGATATGCTTCAAATTCATATGTATATTGTATGGCGTGAGCAGATAATGGGGGACCTTTTCTTTTGAACAGTAAAGTAAAAGTCATGGAGGTTTTTGTTCGGTTCTGGTAAACTCCAGTCAAATTGGGAAAGAGTGGCTTCAGGAAAAGGAAGGTGGAGGACTGATGAGGCTTATAGGAGTGGTGAGGTGTTTTATGGTGGCGCCTGGTCGGAGTATAGTGAAGCAAACGGAGGAGTAAATCGGTTTTTGGATTGTTGGGGTTTTTTGGTTCGTGTGGGGTTTGTAGTTCACCAGAGAGTGTACGGTCAGTGGGAGGTGAATGCCTGGGGCGAGGCTCTCATCATAGGGGAGGTCTGGCGAAGTACGTGGGCCCTAGGCGGCGCTGATGACTGATGAACGGGGGGGTGTTTTCCGAAAGAAAAAACATAGTAGGGGGATTTGGCGATTTTCTAGGCGGAGGAGTTGGTTTTGGGGTGGATGACCTGAAGAAAAGTGGAAGAGGAAGGAGAGGGGGATCTGCCGGCGATGTTGCGGCAGTTCCTGGAAGTTGGTGGTAGTGGAAATAGGCAGTTCAACGAAGATTGTTTTAGATCGGGTTCTGGCAAAATTAGGGCAATGTAGGGTCGAGGCTTTTGGGTACGACGGCGGCTTGGAGTGGGGAAGTCGAGGGAGGAGTCAGGCTGGCCTCTGGCATTCAACAGCGTCATTGGTAATGGATGGTTGACGTCGAGTTTTCAGAAGTAAGGGACATCGGATTTAATTGAAATGAGGACATCTAATTTTGACTACATGGAAGGTAATTAATAAAGGGTTTAATTAACGTTAATCAAGCAATTAATATTTAATTTGGTAACTAAAGCTATTATTAAGATTTGATTTAATTAAATTAATCACATCATGTGACAGGGTTCTAACTGATGCAGGAGGAAATGCGAGAAAGAAGGAATTGGTGGCCGACATCCACGAACCAACAGTAATGAACGCAAACAAATTTTGATTAAGGATTTATTTAGTTTAAACAAATGTTATGGCCTCAAATGCCATAATAGGAGCAATGTCGGGTTTGAGAAGAGGAGCCACATCGGGTTTTATTTCTACAGAAGAGATGAAGGTAATTAAGTCGATGATTATTAATTTAATTAAGGATTTGTATAATCTAACAATAATTAGTTTGGTTTATTAATCCTTAACACATTAAAATTTGAAATGGTGATAACGTTTCCATCCATGGCCAAAATTTGACGAAACAAGCGTCGCTGAGTTTGTATCGATGGTACCTACGTGTATGAGCTAAAATTAAAGGATTCAGAGAAAGCTGACATTTTGTGTAGTTTCAAACGTTAGTTTGAAACTGTATAAATCAACACGACATCATCAGAAACAACAATGGTGAGTTAATTCTCACACTTCCGAAATACTGCGATGTGTTAAATTCATATCATTTATATTTATCATTAATTGGCTGAATGGACGTTATGGATGATTTTTATTTTATTTATTGGTTAATTGTTTGTCTGTGTTTATAAATTGATCGTTCAAATGCATGCATGATATTTCATATATTAGTGATAAACAATATTTTAAACTGTTGTGTAGAGAAGAACAGGTTGGAGGGACCTGACCGGATTCCTCAAATAAATTGTATATTATTTGTTGTTTTCATATTATTTATTTATCCCAATTTATATTATATCCTGTTTAGATTTCGATGATTGAATAAATATTGATTGTCGAATCCAAATTCAACAATTGTCATGTTTTACATCATTGTGAAGTATTGATTGGGTAATTGGCAGTAGATGGTCTAAATCCATCGTTTTGAAACAGTAATTCACCGTCAGGCGAATTGATGTATTTTAACGTTAAATTTTTTATTTTTAACTGAATCGAAATTTAATTTTTAATTTAGTTACTTAGATAACGAGTTTTGAAATAAGACAATATTTATTACTTTGTTTATAAAAAGGAATATTAAAATAATTTATATAGTTTTATGTCATAAAGAAGTCGAATGTTAACCGAAGGGAAAATAATATAGAATAATTGCTTCCAAGGGAAAAGTTAAATGAGGTTTTATTATATTAATTTAATGATTTTTTTATAAGAGTTAACTAATCTTAAGTAATTGTATTTGAGATGATTATTGAATATTTTATTATTTTTAAAAATATATTATTATTATTTTAATAATATTTACTAACCTTGGTTAGTTGAAAATGAGTTAACATACAGAGATGATCAAGGGTTTAAGAATAAGAGTTGAATTATATTAGACTTGTTCATAAGGAATTTTAAGTGATAAGGTTTGTGCTTAGGAAAGAAGTTTACTTAATCGTAAAGATCAATTGGTAATAGATATGATTGTGAAAAAGGATTTTTCCAATATAAGAATAATTTGTAAAACCATATTAAACGGAAGTACTTATCTATTGGAATAAAGAAGTTAATAAGGGTTGGGTTACAAAGTTCAACCATTGGTTTTAATGATGCTAAAGAGCTTTGGATAAGGTATTTGTAAACGAATGCAAGTTATAAGCAAATTGGATTTGAAGTTTTAAACTAAGGCATGACTTTAAATAAACATTTTACTTAAGAACCAAATTAAGTAAATGGCATAATCAAAGTAAGGGAAAAAAGTATATTTAATGTTTTAAACAAAATGAATTGAAAAAAAAATTATGGTTGTAAATCTAAAGTTTAGATTATAAATATAAAGTTATTTTTGGAAAAGATATTAGCAAATGGATTAGTGTGATATAATCCAAGTCATGAATACTACACAAGAGTTTTGAAGCAAATGGTTAATATTTTTGTAAAAGATTTACTTAAAAATATATCAGGTAAAATGGTGATGGTCGATTGAGATGTTCAAAAGGAAAGATATGGATTATAAACCATGGTTTAATTAAGAAGTAAGATCTGATCGATATTGTAAGAACGTGGGTTTTAAGTTACGAACTTCTATCTACTCTGAGAAAAGAACGTTGTCGATTAAAGTCTGAGAGGTAAATAAAATGCCCCAACTTGACTGACTTCACTATTATCGAGGAATGATATTAGTTCATAACGGTAAAGGAGTTATTATTTTCGTAAAATATTTGCAATTCAATTACAAGGTTTGAAATGAAATTTAATATAATAAGTTTTAAATTAAACAGTGTAAATGAACATATGTTTAGCCAAGTGGAGACATAAAGTTTAATTATACTTATAGGTTATTTATATAACACTATTTTCTACAAAATGGAAATAATATTAGTAAAGTATATTTATTTAAAATAATAAATAGTTAAAGATGGAAAGGATTACATCAGTTTTGGAAACAAAAATAAATAATTAGAATTTTAGATCTTCAAGTAGAAGAGAAGAAAAGCCATTGAATTTTTTGGAAAGCATTTGTAGTTTAACATGTTTTGTAGCACATAAGAATTGACAATGGAATTATATTCGTGAATTAACGATATATTAATATATGGATATTTCCAGAATTAAGGAAATAAATGGTTGATGGAAATATAGCAATATTTTCAAAATTTAAGGAGAATAAAGCGAAGTGAGAATAAACGAGTGGTATTGTTTCCAAATGGCGATACAAAAGATGAGTTGGCCGGATATTTAAATGAAATTGACTTTAAGTTGTGGGAATGATTTTCAATGATTCGACAAGAATTTTAAATGAACAGTTTTAAAATTAAGAACCTGAACTGCCAATATACTTGATCGTACTGATTTGACATTAATAGCTAAAACACCGACTATCAATAAAATATTATTGACCCTTTTTGACATGTTGTTTCGAAGAGACCGGGATGGGAACTAGAATCAAAACCACTTCGAATCAACATTACGTACGAAGCTAACTTACAAGGGATAAAGATAGAGCAATTGAAGACCGTTGATATTCATAACGGAAGAACTGCTTATAATCTCTAGTCTGCAGCCAAAGATATATTTTGGTTCTTTCGTGATTGAGATTTACGGATTTGCAAGGACTACTCGCTGCTGATCTATACGGTGATTCCTTGGATGCAATAGGAGGGTGCCTTCGGTTCATCCTGTTCGTGGATGACTTGTATGGATGAGTGTTTGACAGAGTATTTCCAACGGAATCACGTACGTTGATTTCCTCAAACGTATCACTATTGATAGCAGAGAAGACACCTTCTCTTAGCTTAACGACTAGTGGATTTTTGTGGACGGCAATTAGTGAAATTTGGAGGATCTGACAATGTAACATTCAAAGTGAATTATGGTCGGATGTCCCATAAGTCGATCATAACCTCAAGCCTCATCAACCAGGAAATGACAGAAATCGGGCAGGCAGCATGGCTATGGGTCGCTCCCATTAGGGTGTATAATCACTTATATAGAGAAATTCCATTTGCTTCTTTAATTTATTTCGATGTTGTCCTTTTCGGGAAACGGTTCCTGACCCCAACCATTGGTGATATACATTCGATACACTCAAGCGAAATGAGTGGTTAGTCATGTATGGGCCAGGTTGCAAGACGTTCTTGTTGAACCCAATGTATTTGCCTCTAGAGATACACTATCGGCAGCTTGTTCCATACCTTGTCATAGTCTGAATCCAATCTCCAATAAGCGCCCGCAGTTTTGATTATATACTATATATGTGGAGTGTGAGATGCAAGCATTTCGCTTGATTGCTATTTATTTGTGATTTGATAAACACTATTATAATATCAGAATAATATTGTTTTCAAACTATTTTGTGTTATAGTAAGGTAAAAACCGTCCATATTTATGTGTGGGCCGGTCTTACTATTAACCTTTCCTTTCAAAAAGAATTTCTAAAGTTAAACCAATTATTGATGTGAATTTAGCACTGAAAGTATTCCAGACCGATCCGGGTGTTTTTGCTTTGCTTCAAAACGGGTTGGAACGAACATATTTGACAGGTTAGTTTTCGCTTGGAGTTCAGGAGCTGGAAGCAGGAGGCTTCGCCATTAGTTATTTTAAAGTTATTCCGTTGTATCTGACACATGTTGTACTCTGATGGTTGGTATGTGTATACAATTTTCTTTTATGTAAAGATATGTTGTTATATTATAAATTTTGTTCGTTCCGCTGTGAGATTCTGATGTACTTCTTCTTTCTTCTATTCTAGTATTTCTTTCTCTCTCATCCTCTAATTTCTTTCTCTTAACATTCTGCTTTTCTGTGTAATTTGGGTTGACTGTGGCTATTAAATGTCAGCCTAAATTGTACTGAAAAGTGGGACGTTACAGCAATGATAAGTAATCCATGTCGGTTGTGGTTTAGGAAAAAGATGTATACAATCGTGTTTTCTTTCATCATTCTACACAACATGATTATAGAAGATGAAAGAGATATGGATGAAGAGCAACGACACTAAGAATATGAGGGTGCTTCGCAACCAACCCAAGTATTCCGACAAAACATACCACTAACAGAGGAGGACTTCAACATTCATTTGTACCGTCAGGTTATGTTTAGAGATGCAGAACTCCATAACCGGCAACAGAAAGATCTTATGGATCATTTATGAAACCACTATGGCGATATCTAGTTATGAAGCACCCTTATCTGAACTCGTGTTTAATTTTATGCTTGTCTGAACTTATCGATCATGTATGCAGTAATGATGTTGTTCTTTTCTATTGTACTATCGCGTTCTATTGTATTCGTAAGGGTTATTACTAGCTGTTATTATGTTCCAAATTAGTTTATTTCGTTTTTCCTAAGCATAACTATTTTTTACGAAAATAATAAGAAATTTATTTTGTCATATTGGAAAATAAGCTAGGATAGGTAAGAAAAAAAATTAAAGTGTAAACTAATCACGTGCCGACTTTATCGGATCGTGAAGTCGAGAGCCGATTTTATCGGCGTGCACTGAAAAAACCGGCTTGCGACTTCACGAGCCGATAAAATCTGCGCACGAGACCAATTCAGAACTCTGAATTGATCCCGTAACATTTGGCTGAAAATTACCCTATATAACATCCGTTAGGGACCATTTTTGGGCAAATCTTTGATTCAAGACATGAATCACTCCTTTGTTGGAGATGCTCTTACCTTTATATTATACAACAATACTAGTACTGTATTCAATAATTTCAAACACAAACTTAAGTGAGTTTTAAAACCAAAAATTCAAAACTAAATAAAATAAAATAAATTCTCAAGTTAAATCGAGAAATCATGATTCCAATTCGTTTTAAAATATCAGCATTGTTAGATTTAACGAGACTATGTTGTTTCAAACACTAAAATCAACTCAAAAATCAAGTTAAATAAAATCAAATTTTCAAAACAAATAAAATGAATTAGTTTATAACATATCAAATAAAACAAAATCAAAGTTTACAAATATTACAACAACAAGATTAAAATACTAATAACGCTTAATTTAATAAAACCATTCAGATTCTAAGATTAAAATTTAAATCCACACTTATAAATTAATATAAACCAAGCTTAAATAAACTAGATTCAAAATCAAATATCAAGTATAAACATAAAATTCTCAACACTAAATTAAATTAACTTTAATATTTATTGCCAAAATTTCTGGTTTGTTGCACTCCTTATCTAAGAAACAACATATTAGTCTAGGACCCCCAACTTCCTGAACCGGGTCTGGTATGATTCTATATCATGTGGATTTCAAACTTCTCAAATTTCTACACTCCCTCTCAGGTTAGAGAGTGTGCGTCGAGAACTCTCAACTTGTTGGGCATATCCAAGTATTGGAATTTAACTACTGGTTTGGTGAACACATTAACGAGTAAATGATGTAGTCTAACATACGTTTGTTGAGCTACTTTCGGTAAAATGTTATCTTTAATTAAAAGGTAATCAATCTCTATATCTTTCATTCTTTCATGAAACATAGAATTTGAGGAGAGATGAATTGTTGCTTGGTTGCTAGTTTATACAAAACAATTCCAATATTCTTCAATGGAGCCTTAACTCGTACATTTTTCAAAGTAAAGGTAGTCATAGCTCTATATTCTGCCTCCATTAAAGATCTAAAGATCATGCTTTCTCTACTAGAACAACAACATATAGCAATAGTTATTTGATAATTGACATGTTTTCGACTAATATTCGTTTTTTTAAATGAAAAATATTAATAGTCAGGATCCGTCGAAAATGATGTAAATATAGCTGTCTACGACAATCGAAATCCATCAAAAATTATCATGTATATTGGAAAAGTAGAGACCTTCTTCATCCCTTTTCTTCCTCAATTTCACCAAAAGACCTACCTTGTCACCTCCTCCCCGCCATCTCAAACGTCAGTATTCTCCACTTTCAACAACTCATGCCCTCACAAATCTATATAATTAGGTTTTATTCTAAACCCTAATTAATTTTGATTTATTAAATTTGACCTATTTTGTTATTTTACTTGTTTGTAATACCTTATTGAATGCTAATTATAGTTATTATCATCTAGATGTCGAAAACTACAATTTGTCTATTGTGTTTGCATTAGTTCGCTAGTGTATATGCATTGAATAATTAGTGCATATGCGCATTTGGGAAAGCTTGGGATAACTTGGGTTAGCCAGTCTAGACATGCATTATTTAATGAACCCATTTTTTAAAATATCAAAAATGATAGTTGATTCTACATAATAATTAATTATTATTTTAAATTACTGTATATTGTAGTTTTAATTTTCAAATATATTATTATATAATTAATTAAATTTGAAAACATTAAAATGCACAAAACTAGGTTTTCTAAAAGTAAAAATTATTAATGTATTATTTAATAAAGCATCAAAATATAGAAAATATTATACAAATGCTAATATGTTTTAATAAATTGAAAACTAAAATGCATTAGTATCTATAAACGAATTGATCCATATTGTGCTTTATTTTTTATTAATTTTTATATAGTTTTTGGCTCCGTCTGACAAGTATCATATATGTTCCTTATATGAATATTCGTTTCCTTATAGAATGGACATCTATACGCACCAAATACAATATTTATCGGATTTTTCCATGTAATCGACAAGTTATAAGCATAATATAGTAACTATAGTTTGTAAATCATTTCATTTTAATTTGTTCATAAAATTCAATAGCTCTTCCTTCTTGTTTCCTATGTACGATTCAGAGGTAAAAGGGGAAGTGCTACCAATAAAATTAAAAACCATTTATAGTAATATGATTTATGAAATGTAATTTCTATCATGCTTGTAGGATGAATGGCCATTGTAGTAGAAGACGCCAACCTAGAAAATTAATATTGTATTCATAACGCCAATCATAAAATGTATAACTGATAATTAATAAATGAATTATGGTTTAAGGAACATTAAATTATATAAATGAATTGAGAAATAAAATTAGAAAGTACAGTGTTATAATGTGCTTAATACAATTTTGAATGTTAAAGAAAAGACTACGGACATTTTGAAATCAAGGCGTGAAACAAAGGTAATATGTAATTGCCCTGAGGTTCATATTGAACAAATAGTACTAAAAAACCAAAAGCATGCTATGAGCTGGACAATAACCAAGTGAAAGTACTATCAAAATGGGTGGAAGGACTAATGTTTGTAGATAATATTTCTTCTAATCTTCATAGATGTGCCTAACAAAAGAATAGTAAACTCAGTAGGATGAATAACCATAATTTCCATGTAATAATGGATAACTTGTTACCCGTCGTTTTCAAAGAACTATTGTCAAGAAAAATTTGGATGGCTGTGATGAAACTTATTATTATTTTTATATGCAATTTTTCCACTACTTTAAATTTAATCATCTACTTAAACTTGAGGAAGAAATCATTATACCACTCTATAAACTTGATAAAACTTCAGGTTTCTTTAATGTAATGGAGCATTTACCTATTCAACTTCCATCTGAAGCATACTCAAGTTCCTATGCATTATGAATGGATTTTTTCATTTGAAAGGTATTAATAATGAGTACATTAAATATTATTTTAACTACATACATGCATAAATTTTAATTTTAAATAGTACCTATGTCATCAAAAAAAGTGAGTCAAACCATATAACACACGGATTGATTCTTGCTAATTATGCTAAATTTGGATCATTTATTACGTAATGTTAAAGAATAAGTTTAGATATATTTATTTTAATAATATAATTATACATTGATTATAATGTAATATATTATATATACATCTATAGTGTTTATGAATCACAACATCCAAGCGGTGATATTAGCAAAGATACAGCTAGTTGGTTTTCAAACTACATCTATGATCTAATAAATTGTGTGGTTGACAAACGATTGAAATTGCAATGGAAAAAAAAAAAGAAAAATGAAGAAATATCCAATATTCTCCATCAATAGATTTAAATTCAACACCAAAAAAATATGGCGTTGAAAAATTAACTAACTACTCTATTGTATTTGTTGAAGGTACTGGCTCAAATGATAATATAATTGATTTTTATGGCATGTTAACCTAGGTTTTGCTATTGACATATTTCATAAGATCTACAAAGAAAGGTTTTGTTTAGACGCACCCAGTTCAACAATTGTCCAGGTTTTGGGATCAACATGCACTCAAAATATAATCTTACTGAAATAAAGCATACCACGCACTATCATAAGTACAATCCTTTTATACTACCAAGCAAGCTCTACAGGTTCATTATGCTTCTTATCCATTCTAGGAATAGTAAAGTGGTCAATAATTTTTATCTAATGCAAGATTTATATTTGATGGAAAGAATATTTCATACGAATAAGCTTATCAAGCAGATTTCGAGGAAAATTATGAAATAACAACTGATGATTAAACCGAGTTTGGATCTCTAAATGATATATCATATGTGTTAGTAGAACCATTTGATATTAGAAAGGAAAACAATAACGAGTATGAGATCGATTTTGGATAAAATCAATAAAATGGACTAATTAGTAATGTACATTTGTTTAGAAGGTAATTTATGTGATTATTCATGTTATATTTTTCTCATTAAAAGCGATTTGTTTTCTCATAATTAAATGATGTGTTCCACCAGAATAAATGATGTGTTTGTGAAAAGTATCGTATTTTTACAATGCCGCAGTCCTTTCCATTCTGGTTCCTTATCTTCTTAAAGATGGATTGTCGTGGGAGGTGATGACAGCAGCCCATCAGAATAGACAACGCATACCATATCAACTTTGCAACTTGAAACGAATGGGTTCTAAGTATTAAATGTATTCAACGTTAAATGTATTTTATGTGCCATTTATCAATCTTGATTTTTCTAATGTCTTTTGTTTCATATTTGACTTAGAGGATTTGAGCTGAAGCCATCAGTGATCAAAATATTTCAAAGTAGGCATACATGAATAGGAAGATTGCATGTTGACCTTAGAGGAGTAAGAATCCATACCCCATTAGGGATGGTATATGGAAGGACTTCCTTACAAGTGTATATGTATTACCACTTGGTAGTTCATTGGCTAATAATAAATGTATCGATAGACATCAGTTGCATGGCGTGAATTGTCAGTGTGGTGTGCTGAGATGCAAATGATCAATACTTCTGTTGAAAGAAGAGTCATGTTGATTAAAGCACGGCCTTAAAGGGCATAGCTTTGTGTATATCATTAATTTGCGAGCCTCACACCTCGTTATGAGTCAAAAATGGGATAAGGGACCCAAGGAGGACATGATGCTTCTTTCTAGCTATGGGTGGTTTCATGGTATGGAGCCCAGACATTTATTATATTTTTACCTATGTCGATGATGAAAAGCGAGGCGCCTCGGATATGTCGGTTATTACGGAGCCGATGGATATAGGTCCTATAGGACCGGGAAACATGTGTTCAAGAATAACTAATTCTCAAACGTAAGGGAGGACCGGCCTTGGAGGATCCAAGGGTCTTCTGTGGGAGATCCTAAGGCATTTGCTAGAGTGTCTTGAAGCTGGCGAGGATTACATCCCTTGCCTCAACTCATGACGGAAATCCAAATTCCAATACGTGACATTTCGGTTTTAGTTGTAAACTTATATGGCGACATAGTAGCATGGGATACTATGTCGTCTATGATTGATACATTTATATTTGAAGTTGTTTTATACACTATGCACTTATAATAGTATCAAATGATTTGTTTTAAACGTACCAAGCATGTTTGACTATTATATGGTAAAACTCTATCCTCCGGCTTGCGTTGCATTGTGTGATGGGACCTGAGTCTTATAATATCTTCATTTTTTCAAAAAGCATTGCATTGATTTACTTTGCACTGGTATTCTTGGGAGGAAACCCGTTCCATGTTATACGGCGTGGTCCTTTGATTTACATTGTTTCTAAAGTAAAAGATTTAATAACTGTTTTTAGTTCTCACACTAGTCACATGACTGACCTGGAGTTTATTGTTTTAACCTAAACTCTGGGTGCCCCTATTTTCCACATGGGCATCTAGTAGTTTTGGGTTTTGCCGTTATTATATTCACAGGATCCTGGTTTACAGCTGGAGCTATATTAGGAACGCTTTGTATCTGTGTATTTCTTTCAGTTGTATTTTGTATTATTTTTAGCTGCATTGTAATTTGTAAATCTCTGATATTTATCAAATGTATATTATTTGTTTATACTCTGTTATATTCTTGTACTCTGATGTAATTTATTGTAATAAGAAATTAAATGTTCAGTTGTTTGCGTTCTAATTTGTTGTGTTCTCAACTCAATCTGGGCTTTCCCGCAAGGGCGAGTTTGGGTCGTTTCAGTTGGTATCAGAGCTTTGGTTTTACAGAGCTTGAGAACAGGGCATATTAGAACCGAACGAAAGAATTCAATAGAGATTGGATGACTCGTTAGAAATGGGATCAGTAGTATCCTAGAACGAGTGTAAAGAGTGTTGTTTTTAAAAATAAAAATGAAAACCTATTTTGTTTTGGAATTTAAATCTTATTATACGTTTTTGAATATTTATTTTAAATTGAATTTGGAGAATCGAGTATATGAATATTTTGCATATACGCCTTGCAAACGTATATTCGAAGTTTTAAATATACTGGATAGATCTAGAATCACACTCTAGTTGCCTGTAGATGATCCTGATGATTACTATAGTATCATCAGTATTTGTGTTCAAGTTTCGAAAGTGGGATTTCTATATATTTCCAATTGACTGGTGTGAGAACCAAAACATAGTTAGAATTTATTGTTGTGATTTTGCACTAAAAATATGATTTTTGACTATGTTGTAAAATTATGTTTGAAAAGCAAATCAACTAATTGATTGTTGGTTGTGTTGTATGATTATTGGTTAACTAGTAAAACCAATACATGAATGAAAGGTAAATTTAGCCAAATTATATCAAATATTGAACTGAATTGAAATTGTTTGGAAATTGCATACATGTACATGCATATATATTGGATAGGTCATACCATGGAGGCTAGAGAAGAGGAATAAAATTGAATGCCCGACAAATGGGTACATGTTTACTAATTTTTTGGGTTTGGATGATTTTATGAGCCGCTTGGCTTTTTGTTTTGTTTTTGGATGATGAGGGCCCTGCTTGGCAAGTTGCGGTTTTAAATGTCTCCCCGTACAAAGAAGGTTATGGCGAAAATTTTCGAAAATTTAGGGTGTTAGCCAAATTTTTGAAAAATTAGAAATTCTTAGAAATTGAAAAGTTGAAGAATGAAAGCCAGAATGAAAGTTGAGTTGGTTAGTCAAACAACTTTCAGCTCCGTTCCATTTCGAGGACGAAAAGATTTTAAGTGGGGGAGAGTGTAACAACCCGGAAAATCAGAACCAATTTAAAATTTTTATTTTGGCAATTTTAATGAATTTTGAATATTTAAAATGATCTATTTAAATAATAACAACTAAAAATTTATTTTAAACAAAGTTAGAACGAATAAATTTATTTTAATTATATAACGAGCCTGAAATGGCGCGACAGTTTGAAAATTCGATTTCAAACTTCAAATGAACGTTTATGATTCAAAATAAATCAGATTTTAGTAAAACTAGAAATATTTGAATCTGTTTGAAAATATCTTTCCAAAGAATGTGAAAAACCCAGATTTCATAGCGGGAATAAAAAGTTATGTCCAGTTGAAAATTCAGAATAGTCACTATGGAATTTATTATAAAATATAGCCCTTAAAAATAGCCATTTTGCAAACAACCTCCGTTTTTGACGAGACCAATTTTGTTGGATCCAGAATGTCAAATTATTTCTAGATTCCAATTTTCATAATTTTTGGAATCAATATGTGAGTGTGGTGGATTTATACGTGTTTGGTCAATTCAGTTTGAATTTAATCGACTGGAAAATGACTTTTTTCCAAACGGTCTCCAAATTCGACTAAATTAGTTTTGTTAGGACCGTATCGTCAAAACATAGATAGATTTATTTTTCTGGAATTTTTTGAGTCAGTATGTGGCCCTAGTAAATTAAAATGTATGTTGAATTCAACTTTAAACCTTAAATTAATTTATATTTTAATTTTGATGAAAACTAATCGTAACAGTCGAATAAGCTTACCATACATTTCCCATTGTGTCCGGAATGGGGGTAATTAGCTAGGGACGACAATCAGTGGGTTTGATTTGGAGTTCGAAAGAAAAAGTTACTTTTTTTGAAATTAAAATAAAATTAATTAATTAAATCATATAATCTCTCCCCACCCGCTTTCTCTTTCTCCACGCGGTCAAACAGGAAAAAAAATTAAAAAAATGATTCCCCATCGTGCAGCCACCTCTGGCCCCCTCCGCCGCGACCACCGCCGGGGCTCCCATCTCCGTCGCACCCTCCCCTATCGCTCCTCCTCCCTCCGTTCAGCCCCCTAGCCCATTAACCCAAATCGCGAACCTAGCACCCCAATCCCCAAATCCCGCCACCACAGTCCAGCGCCGCCATCTCTAGTGTCCCCCCCCCCCCCCAACGCGCCTCTCTCTCTCCTCCCCTCCTTGTCAGCGCCGCCAATTGCCCCCTACAAACACAAATGCGAGTTTTTTAATTTACATTTATTTTATTTTTAGTATTATTATATATAACCATATTCAAAAAAAATCTGATTTTAATGAATATAACATTATATAAAAAAGGGGATCTTTTATATATATGATAGAGTTAAAAATATGATTTTTATCTATATGAAGTAGCATTTAAAAAATAATTTTTAGCGATATATTTATAATTTTTAGCGATATAAAAATATAATTTTTAGCGATATAAAATTATATTTTTTAGCGATATAAAAATATAATTTTTAGCAGTATAAAAATATGACTTTTATATAGAAAACCTGAATTGTAAAAGTATGATTTTTATTGTTTGAATGGCGAAATAAAAAATATGATTTTTAATATATGCATAGCAAAATAAAAATGGGATTTTCACATATAAGGATATATAAAAATTTTGATTTTTATATATATAAAGCAATATAAAAATTTGATCTTTATATATTTATTAGCGATATAAAAATACGATTTTAAAAAAATAAAAGCATTGTAAAAATACGATCTTTAATATATACATGGCATTGTAAAGTTGAAATTTTTATATATAATATAGCATTATTAAAAAAAATGATTTTTAATATAAAACCGCATGAAACAAATTGCGATGGAACCGACTGAAATCAAATCCAAATCCAAACCGTTTAGAAATAAAGAATGGAGGAGTGGAAACCAATGGTGAGAACTCCTCACTCTAATTTATTTTTTATTTAAATATATATCTAGGATGCAGACGATGCTTAGAAGCACCCAACACCTTTGATTGAAACCATAGATGTTTGATTGTTTGTGTGATTGGTTTATTTGTTTGAGTTTTGTTTGGGAAGTGAAATGGATTGATTAGAATTGGTACGTATATGGCACGAGCTAGTATTAGGCGAGGGATAAGGCTAGACCTTATTCCGGTTCTAGTATCGCGACGTTATGCTACCGAAATTTTCTAAAAATGTTAGAACAATAAAATTATCATTTTTATTGTATAAATGAACTGTATAAAATATTCATGTGTCAAAATAAATATTTTATCATTAAAAATATAATTTTTAACGAATATATGAATGAAAATAAATATTCATTTACAAATCGGATGATTTGTTTATGTACACTCATTTGACTGATATTGATTAGGACGATATATTTTACACATTGCCCAACTGCACAAATAAAATCGGTGTGTGTTGATTGAAACCCCACATGGGTATTGGGATGATATTTGACATACACTAATCCCAATTGTTTAGTTGTATGTCAGTTGATTGGTTGACAGGTTGTTGTAAGCGTTAATTATTTATATTTAATGCTTATGCAGTTGTGTAATGCACTCTGGATGATGGTTGACTGTGTTTGATTATTGTTGCATACATATGTGGATGAAATGCATATAAATAAAATTATATGGTAATTGACCGTGTCTGATTCCAATTCGGAAAGAACGAATATTTTAAATTGACGAATAATGAATATTTTAAAATAACTAATATTTTAAAATAATATTCAGTAATGGATCAAATTATGATTTTGAAATCTGATTTGGGACAGACACGAAAATATTGAAATATATGAAGCCGTCTTGATTAGAGATACGCCATTTTGATGTGAATGATATTTATATCGATTTTATTCATTTTTGTAATGAATATCGAAAAAAAAGTGATTTCAAAATCTAATGTTTTGAAAATATTATCATTTATACATTACTGATATGGAATATTCAATTTTGATTTAAAATTAAATATGAAGTTGAAATCGTTTTTGAAACAAATTTATAAAATGCGTTTTAAATGGAAATCGATGAAATATATATAATACATATAATATGTATATCTAATGGCCTGAATAGAACGCGCCGCGCCACGGCCGTTCGCGAATTTCAACCATTGACTTCGAATTGACGTTACGGGAGATCCGACCGTCGGATTCTTCAAAACCGGAACCGTTGGGTTCGTATCGAAAAGACTTTTCCAACGAATACAAGATATTTGAAATCTAACGGTTGGATTTGGAATTATCCAAATCAAATTTGGAAAAAGTCACTATATGTGCAGTTTGACGACCGTTTATGGAAATTGATTGAAAGGGCCTTAATAAAATTATTAAAAATATTGATAATTTTGTAAAATCATAATAAATGGTTTGGAAAGAATTGGGATGAAAAACTGCACATTTGTAAAGATAAAAATATTTTTTTATCAAAATGAACTAGTTATTAAATAGATTTGTAATCCAATAATTTTTAAATAAAATAAATTGGATATGTGAATGGTTTTAATATAACCAGAAATTTCCAATGAAAAATTGGAATGAAATTGGAATGGATTTGGAATAGAAGTACTCTTCGGAATATTTCGATATTGGATTCCATGATTATATGGATATTGTTATGGAAATTTGAAAGATATATGTTATATCGTTATTTCCAATACGATATTTGTTGGTTTTAGAATTTAATATTGAATATAAGCCGATATAATTTCTATTCAGAGCCTTGTATTTAATATCAAATTTGATTTTGGGTTTGTCGTGAATGGTGTCTTAAATAACACTGTTCTTAAACCCAGTTGAGAAAAAGAATAAATCTTTGAATTAAGATTTAGTGAAGTTTTCCAATTAATTAATATTTAATTGGAATTGAATAAAATAAATTGGATTTTGGGTATGTCGTGAATGGTGTCTTAAGTAACACTGTTCTTAAACCCCGTGTGAAAAGGATAAATCTTTTAATTAATATTATTAGAGTTTCTAGTTAATTAACATTTAATTGGAATAAAATGGAATGTGAATTGGGTTTATCGTGAACTGCGTATTAACGACATTCGTTCTTTAACCCGATTTACAGTGAAATGTGATTTGGAATTTATAAATATTTTTATTAAGATTTAATGATAATTTTCCAAAGTAAAGTTTTCCAATTTAATATATTAAATTGGAATTGAATGGAATCTGATTTGATAATAATCGAAGTGAGCTTCTGTGGAGGAAGACTGTTAATATATATGGAATTTAAAAGGCTTTGTCGTTATTTCATTTATATTATTAATCAGATACGGAAATTGATATCGATTATATATTGATCTGTTTTCCGTGAAGATTCCATAATTAATGAAATGTGATTTGGGTTTATCGTGAACTGTGTTTTAAATGACATTAGTTCTTTAACCCAGTAAAAGACAGGATTACATGTCTAACATTGTATTTCAAACTGTATGGTTAATCTCTGCTAAATATATATATGTTTGGTGGTGGAGAATTTATTCTCTTGCTTAACACCCTTCACTAAGACGTACGAGCTTAGAGGTTTTATATTGGCAGAAATCAATAGTACAGTGTAGAATGTCAATGCGGCATGTTTGGGTTTCCAAAGTTAATAAATCATTAATATTGATTTTTGGGAAGATTAAAACAAAGTGGAGTTTTAATGAATCTTTAATTAGATTGAAATGTGAATTGATAATTTAAATTGTCAAATTTGGGAAATGATCAAGAATGGAGTATCACCAGTTTTTCTCCAAGCGATAGTTAAATCTTTAATTAGATTTGAATGTGAAATGGTTATTAAATTTACAGATAACACCGTGGTGTTAGATATGGAGTATTACCAGTTTTGCTCCATGGGATGAATAGGTTGGGATTGGGAAATTAAACAAATGATTACTTCGGTAAGGTGCGTTAATCCCGACTAGTTAATAAACCTTAATTTGGTTTAGAATTGAAATCCAAAGGAAGATTGAAGAATAAATTTAAAAGAATTTATCTTTGATAAAATTAATGGGAACCTTTCCCAAAGTATAAGAATATTAGAATAAAAGAATATTCTGGATTGGAATGAGGCGTACGTTGTGTTTTTAAAGCACTTGTTTATTATATACACGAGTTATTCGGAAAGGCCGGGTTTATACTCATTCTGAATAACTGATTCGATGATAACTCGACGATGAAGACGGTGACTGAAGACCGGAGGTCTTCACATAGTTTGGATGATTACTGATGTATTGATTGGGTGGTACACCCAAGACAAGGTAATAGGTGGTGATCGTCCCGACGTACTTGGAGATCGACCGGATATGCGAGGACCTCTCTCCTGTATTGGACATACGGGATAAGGAATAAGGTGCCTCCGGTTTTGTTCGATCCAGAACGAACTAGTAAATGGATGTGTGTCTGACATTGGATTTTATTCTGTGTTGATTGATCCCTATTAAATATATATCTATTTGGTGGCGAAGAATTTATTCTCTTGCTTAACACCCTTCTCTGAGACGTACGAGCTCAGAGGTTATATATCAATAGACATCAGTTGCATGGTGTGAATTGTCAGTGTGGCATGCTGAGATGCAAATGATCAAGGCTTCTGTTGAAAAGCAGAGTCTTGTGGTTGATGATCAAAGCACGGCCTTAAAGGGCATAGCTTTGTGTATAGCGTTAATTCGCAAGCCTCACACCTCGGTATGAGTCAAAAAGGGATAAGGGACCCAAGGAGGACATGACGTTTCTTTTTAGCTATGGGTGGTGTCATGGTATGGAGCCCAGACATTTATTATATTTTTACTTATGTGGATGATGGATAGAGAGACTCCTCAGATATATCGTTTACTAAGGAGCCGATGGATATAGGTCCTATAGGACCGAGAAACGTGTGTTCAGGAATAACTAATCCTTAAACATAAGGTAGGAATGGCCTTAGAGGATCCAAGGGTCTTCTGCAAGAGATCCTGAGGCATTTGCTAGAGTGTCTTGAAGCCGGTGAGGAGTACAGCCCTTGCCTTGACTCATGACGGAAATCCAATTTCCAATACGTGACATTTCGGTTTTAGTTGTAAACCTATATGGCGACATAGTAGCATGGGATACTATGCCATCTATGATTGATACATTTATATTTGAAGTTGTTTTATACATTATGCACTTATAATAGTATCAAATGATTTGTTTTAAATGTACCAAGCATGTTTGGCTATTATAAGGTAAAACTCTATCCTCCAACTTGCATTGTATGATGGGACCTGAGTCTTATAATAGCTTCATTTTTCCAAAAAGCATTGTGTTGATTTACTTTGCACTGGTATTCTTGGAAGAAAACCCATTCCGTGTTATACGGCGTGGTTCCTTGATTTACTTTATTTCTAAAGTAAAAGATTTAATAACTGTTTTTAGTTCTTGCACCAATCACATGACTGACCTGGAGTTTATTGTTTTAACCTAAACTCTAGGTACCCCTATTTTCCACACGGGCAGCTAGTAGTTTTGGGTTTTGCAGATATTATATTCACAGGATCCTAGTTTACAGCTGGAGCTATATTCGAAACGCTCTGTATCCGTGTATTTCTTTCAGTTGTGTTTTGTATTATTTTCCGCTGCATTGTAATTTGTAATCTATGATATTTATCAAATGTATATTATTTGTTTATACTCTGTTATATTCTTGTACTCTGATGTAAATTGATGTAATAAGCAATGAAATGTTCTGTTGTTTGCATTTTGATTTGTCGTGTGTTCTCAACTCAATCCGGGCTTTCCCGCAAGGGCGAGTTTGGGTCGTTTCAATTTGAAGTTATGTTAATGATTAACGCAATGATAATTAATTAGTTATAATGAATTAAAACAATATTATGTAAGTTATAATTAAATTTTATTCTACATTGTAGGAATTATTTCAGCAAGTACAAACTGGATGTTGAAGGAAACAGGATGGGATGAGCTAGCTAAACAGGACACTATTTTTGAGTCTTTCATGGATCCAACCATTTTGAGGTAGGCATTATGGCTTTGGAAACCAAGTGGTAATTTTAAATAATAATCTAAATTATAAAAATTGTTCATTTTTGTGAAAAATCACGTAAACTTATAACATCTTATGTCTATTTGCAAGCTAGGACCCATAGAAGGCATACCAAAAGCTTAGGACAAAGCAAATATTACAGAGTTGAACGCTTTGATTATTGATCTGAAGGAGCATAAATGCCTTCGCGTTGTGGAGTTGGAATAGTTAAACCAACATTACGCTGAATATGTGCAGCAGCATGGGCGACTTCCCTTTATAGTGTTGTTACGGAGGTAAGGATGAGTCATAATAATTATCATACTTTGTGATTGTGTTTGGACTTCGTATATATGCACTTTGAGATGGTGACGATGATGTGTTTTATGCTTGATGCATTTTGATGAGAGGTTGGATGTTCGATGTTGATTTAGGTAAATTTGGGTAAGTTTGTGGTGATGTTGGACATTTTATGTTAATTCGGTATGTCTAATACAATTTGTTGGATGCTAGATGTTTGATTTTGTTGAGTTTAGCAGATTATTTGAGTGATTTATGGTAAATATTGTTGTCGGTAAAATATGCGACATTAACGCATATACATACATATATACATACACACACACACACACACACACACACACACATATATATATATATATATATATATATACATATATATGTTATACATGTGAAATCATGTCGTGATATATATTGGTTTGTATGTGTTATGAGAAAATCCAGTGGCTTCAGAAATAAATAAATAAATCATTTTGATTTTTGATGGTTGCCGATAGAATATTGGTCAAGAATTACAAACATATATCAATAAATACCAATGGCTTATTGGTCATATTTGAAGTCACGTGTACACTAATGTCCACCGACAACGTTGCCATTAAGTACCATAGGAATCCATCGGAAACACATCATCAAATCCATCAAAAGAACTCAAAAAGCATGTACGCTATCCATAGGATTTATAACCACCACCGATGACATACAACCATCAAAATTTAGTATTATTCTTGTAATATTTGCTTCTTGATATGCAACGACATTGGTGCATGTCTAGTGGAATAAAAATACCATGTTGTAGAACATTACATGTCTGAACCACTTTCACGTCTGAATCACGGTACGTCTTTAGTTCTAAAGAATTACTTGATGGTAATAAGATATCTTAACCTCATCCTTTCTTTGTGTATATAAAATTGAATTGTTGCATCATATTAGGGCTATCTGTGATTACTAACAAATTGAATAAGTCAATTTATTAAGAAATTTTATCATGCTTAGTAATTTTTAAATAAAGAAAGTCTACAATTAGCCTTTTGTAAATTGATGGACCAAGAAGCAAAGATCCTTCATATTTGTAAATTTTAATACTAGGATCCATGGGAATATCAGTGGGTTTAGTATTTAACAAGCTAATATCTTCTAAATTCTAATGCATATTTTCTTCGAGAAATAAAAATTCCAGCTTGTGGATTGCCAGCTTCAATGCCTAAAGAAACTTTAGTGCTCCTAAATCTTTGGTATCCAATTTTCTATTGAGAAAAAATTTTAGTTTTGGAATTACTGAAGGGTAATTTCCTATAATTATCATATCATCCACATAAAGTAATAAAACCTTGATTGAGTTTGAAGATATTTGAGTGAATGATGAGTAGTTATATTTAGATCCAGAAAACCAACATTAATCATAGATGAAGAAAGTTTTTCAAACCATTATCTTGAAGCTTATTTGAGTCTCTTATTTGAGTTCATAAAAGGTCTTGCGAAGATAATATAATAAATTCTTCCTCAATCGAGAAAGTCCAGGAGGCAATTTCGTGTAGACCTTCTCATTGAGATCGCTATGTAGAAAAACATTATTAACATCAGGTCAATGAAAAGCCATTTTTGAATAGTTGTAGTAGATAGAAGAACTCGAACATTAGTCAAATTTGCAACTGGTGCAAACGTGTCTTATTAATCAATACCCTTTAATTGATTGTATCCCTTTGTTACAAGTCATGCTTTTAAAAAAATCAAAACCATCATCTTTATTTTTGAATTATAAAACCATCTACACCCAATAGAGAAATAAACCACGTATTATCCATTTAAAGGGCATTTGCCTCCACATCCGTAATAGCTCTCCTTGTAGAATTTTTTACAGCCTTAGGAAATGAGAAGGCTTAACAATAAATGAAGTATGAGAAATTTTTTATGATGAATATGAGGAGTTTAGAATAACATAAAACTTGCTCAATAAGCGAGATATACCTATCTTTGAAGAAGATGAATAGGAGATTGTAAAAAAATTAGCAAAAGAACTGTAACACTCCGTAATCTTATAACACTAAAGATGATAAACTAAAAAATACTTAATTAAATATTTAGAATTAACTGAAATGGACTACGCAACTGCGTTCATCTCGGAATTCTGCTTAAGATAGACACCAAGTTTGCGTAAAACGGACACTGTATGAAGAAGATATTAAGGTCTGAAGTTTTTATACGCATAAGATATACACACACACACACACATAACCAAGTCAAAATCATTCAAAATAATTCAAAATCAAAAGCGGGAAGTCTGGGAGGGAAATGGATTCTTTGGGGGTCGACATACCCTACCCATGGGTCGACAACATAAGGGGGTGTCGACACCCCCGCAGATCCGGCCGAAATACATTTCTGCGTATATGGACTGAATTCTTGGCTATATTCTTTGACCCTATGCTATAAATAAGACCCTATACCCATTGTTTTATTCATTCAAAAACAATGGAGAACTAGATGCTTCCTCTGCCTAGACTAAAATAGCCTATTCTTCTTCTACAACAAGAGTTAGACAAATTTAGAGATCTTTGCTTCAACATCTGCAATTATTCTTCTATTTCTTAGATCCATTCTCTGTGAGTCTACATTATTTTTAGATATGAATACTTAAAGTTAATCTTGACATGATATGAATTGGATCTAAGACTATGACTAATTGAATCATATTAGATCTGCCATAACTTGTGTATCTAAGTTATTTTGACATGACTATGAATTGGATCTAAGCCTATGTCTATTTATGATGTCAGATCTTCCATTATTTGTATATCTAATTCACTGATTAGATCTCATCATGACTATTTATGATCATGACACTATGCCTATTTATCATGTCAGATCTTCCATTATTTGCATATTTAATTCGCTGATTAGATCTCACCATGCCTGTTTATGGTCATGACATTATGCCTAATCAGTTCTATTATCACATGATCATCAGATCTGTTCCTTTATGCCTATCTTGTCATTATGCCCAACTTTTTCACTATACGTTAATTAGTTGTTATGCCTATTCCCGCCATCATATGTCAATCTTGTTATTATGTTTATTTCTGTTCTCTTCCCTTCTTCTTTTCCCTTTCTATTTTATAGCCAGGCTACCTTCGAGCCTAGGCATACCGCTGAAATATGCGAACGCATGAAATTGGCAACGAGGAGAAAACATTAGAATTGGGGCGTAACTTGTATTGGGAAATTTGGGCATAACTTGAATTAAATACATGAACATGGATTTGGGGCATAAACCAAACTGTGATTAAAGATCTTAATTTTAGGGCATATGGTACATGATGAATATGACTTGAATAAGGGGCATGAAAACCTATAATGAAATCGGGATAATTGTTAAATAATGAAAATGCCTAGATTTACAGTAACTAGAAACTATAACTGGATTTAGAGCATAAACCAAACTGTGATTAAAGATCTTAATTTTAGGGCATATGGTACATGATGAATATGACTTGAATAAGGGGCATGAAAACCTATAATGAAATCGGGATAATTGTTAAATAATGAAAATGCCTAGATTTACAGTAACTAGAAACTGTAACTGTGACTTGTATAAGGGGCATGAAAACCTATAATGAAATCGGGATAATTGTTAAATAATGAAAATGCCTAGATTTACAGTAACTAGAAACTGTAACTGTGACTTGAATAAGGGGCATGAAAACCTACAATGAAATCGGGATAATTGTTAAATAATGAAAATGCCTAGATTTACAGTAACTAGAAAATGTTACCATGTTTAGACACGAGGTTAGATTACACTTGTGGCAGAAGCCTGCCTGGAGTCAATCAGAATATCCAACATCCACACGTGGTAAATCTAATGTGAGGGGTCTAAGTGCATAAGTGAACATGTAATGGTGCTAAGACAAGAGGTTAAATCTGACTTGTGGAAGAAGTCTTCCCGGACCCAACTGGCATATCCAGCATCCACGAGCTATAGACTTAATGTGAGAGGTCTAATGCATAAACATGTATATGAATATATGTATATAAAAAGTTAGAAATAAATGGCACAAATTGTGATTGACGGAAATGAATTGGAAGAAACAGGGGAATAGTAGTAACCTATTATAATTAATTACATTAATGAGAAAGTTATATAATAGGTAGGCTTGTCCTAGGGCCAAGTGGAAATTATAAAATAAGTTATAATAAAGGAAGGAAAACTTATCAATAAACCTTAGTTAAGAGACCTAAGTTAATAAGTAAACAACGATAAGTTGTAGCGACATGTTAGACAGAAAACGGGTGAATTGAGATGAAGTATACTTAATTACATATAAGTAAAACATGTTATTGTAACTATGGAACCAGATAATGAATAATTGTGGATTACTTTATTTAATTAAAATCTAGGGATAATAGGTTGTAGATTACAGATCTTGGATTACAATCTAGAGAATAACATGTGATGGGCTTATTAATAAGCTTAAATGGATTAAGCTGTATATATACGAAATTAATAAGCAAGTGGAACTTAGTAATATGAAAAGAAGTCAATGTGAATGGGGATAACCTGTTAACCTGTAATACTTAGCCTGTTTGAATCCATAAGGATTACATGAATCTGTTAACTTGAGTAGGAGTTAAGTAAACTTGCTTGAAACAGTAAGAGGGTTAAGTAAATCTTGGGGTGGTGGGTAATATATATATATATATATATATATATATAGGCCCATAAACTTAACCTGTGGGGTTATGCAATCTTTTTTACATAGGTGTGGCAAACCCTATGGAAATCCTAGTAGTGGGGATGCAAGCATAGGGGGAAGCTTGTATCATCTTGTGTGTGGGATCCGTTTCAGTCAGTAACCCATATATAGGTATCAAACGAGTACTCCGAACTGGCTCAGAGTCGGAGCACGCTTACTGGGCTGATTGTAAGAGATCCAAAACGAAGGGGCGGTGTGGGAGGCACATTTTGACGGCGTCATGTGCGTGCATGGGTCCGGACAAGGGAGGCTAAGATGCTATGACATTAGTAGATATCGTTATGCACATCCTCTAAATGCAGGGTTGCCACTTTAGGGAGTGATACATCCTACTGTGGGGCCAGCACAGGGTATCTACGGAGTAGGGAGCCGATCGATTGTGGTAGTAATTAGGGTACATTTAGACTCTGGTATGTTTAGGAGCCCGTTATTATCCTTAGGGTAATTCCGGTATGTTCATTTGGGTTGCCTGTTATTGTATGGGGTTAAACCTCTCACTAGTAGTACGCCTAAGTCTACTACCTTATACTTGTTGGGGATCAACTTGTTCTAGTGACACTAGTATTGGTGCAAAGAAAGAAAAGTGTTAGGAAAGCACTACTTATTCCATTTTGTTTATTCTTTTTACCTTATTATACCTGCCTTAAATGCTGTTATACCTCTTATCCAGCTTATATGCCTGTCATGATGTTTTTACTTATTTATATCCTAAAAGTGACTAGACTCGCCAGACTTTATGTCTGACCTATTTTGTTTCCTCTTCTTTCTCTTCCGTTTCCCTCCAGGTTCTCAGGGTGGGAATACTCAAGCTTGATCAGGATTCTTCTTTCATCCTGCTTGGAGCTGCTTAGACGTACTGCTTGATTTGGTACCTTTTCTACTATGGTTATGCTTTTGGGGATTATGCTTTTTTTCATGTTTATTGTACTCTGATGATTTTAGTACAGGACAGAAATTTTAAGTTGATATACTTGGTTTTATGTATTTCAAACTCATGATGTAACCATGTTTTGAACTACAGTGTTTCTACCTAATAAAGTTTTAAATTCCATTGTTATTTTATATCTGTCTTGTAATATTTCTGTTTCTGCTTACCTATAATGCTTCATGAAAGTTAATGCATTCTCTTAATGAGTGACAATAACGGAAGTGGGGTGTCAAAAATCTTTTAAGTAATTAGGACGCTTTATTACATGTTTGAAAGGAAGGCCATGGCTATAATTTGGATGAGATAGGATACTAGAGTGTTGGTGATGAACAAGAAGAAGCAAAAAGTGCAACGGTGGATCAATAGATAATGTTGTAGTGGAAGGTGAATGTGGATCAATGTTATTATTCCTGTAATTACCAGATGTGAATTGAGTATTTGGTGACAACAAAAAGAGAAGTTGAATCTAGAACATGAATTGAGGTGTTTGGAGCTTCTATTGATGATTATAAGAAATTGATTCTTTATTAAGAAGCTTCACTATAAGCATGAGATACATGAAGAGGCTTACTCAATTATATTTCCAAAGACATTTTGTGTGACGGCCCGCCCCGCACTAGCCGGCATTTTCTCCGAAAGTGCGTTGTATGCATGCCCAACTAGCACGGAACGGTCGCCAAAGGAAGGAAAGAAGAAAATGAACTAATCGAAAAACTATATAATGTCTCACAGCGCATGGGACAAAATATAATAATAATGTACTTGACATAAAACAGGCGAGACAGTGCATAGGCTGGTAACTAAAACCAACATCAACATCAGAGTAGCGGAAGTCTAAATACAGCTTACTACAATTTTAAACTGTCTCTAAAGCAAAAGAAAGCGAAAGTAGAAGATGCACTACTAATGCCCAAGCAGTGATCTTCAACAACACAGGGAGAATACTATATGTATCATACGTGGAAGCCTCCTACTCGTCTCCGGATCAGCTACCCGTGCATACCCGGCTAACCTGTCTCTAGTCTGCTCGTGAGAGCATCCAGAGTAATAAGAAGAGACATAAAACTCCGGGTCAGACAAAAAGTCTGGTATGAGCGATAAGCAGCAAACAGAATAATAACAGGTATACTAAACCATAGCTGAACCTGGACCTACAACCAAAGAGTTAGCACTACATACCGTACAATACTCTAAGGTGCCACAAAACAAATGGTGTAAAGATACGGGGGTGGGGTGTGCATGTCATAATGATGTCAAACAAATCAAACACAGCAACCATCCTCACATCTCTCACTCAGTGTGTAAAGCATATGATATCTACCGTTTCGATCACTAGACCCATCGAAGTAGTGACAGAGTTCAACTTGTACAACTACTGCTACTACCAAGCTTACCACATGGAGCCATGACCAAACCTTTACAAATGACCCCACTTCATTGGTCTATAGCTCTTTAGTCAAACCTAGGCCACTGTGGCCCTGAATCCGTTCACGTACCCCCTACACATAGTGATCCAAAGTTATAGACATCGACAACCCCTTAGCACACGTCCCGCAGTAAAGCCCAACTCATGAAGTCAACTCACTGGTTCCCAACCGGATCCTGAGTACAAACTTCCCATTTGGGCTACCTTTGCATCTTGGGTTTTAGTCATCACCTTCTTCTCCGGATCGGTCTTCATTTCTTCACTTCACTTTGTTTCAGGTCGTGGTCATCAGCCCCTCGGTTCGGATCAGAATACCCATATGGGTCGGATCGTGACTCCCCCGGTACAGTTTGTGACCTTCATCTTGTGGCGGTTCGGATCGGTCGTCATCACCTCTTGGCGGATTGGGTCGGGTTCTTCAAGTCCAATCGCCATGCATCGGTTTTGGTTCGGAAGTGGCCATGCGGGTTGGATCGGGGTGGTACATGCCACGAGGGGCGTAGTGGTTCTGACGTGCTCCATTATTCAGATCGCGGCACTTCATCAGTTCGTGACCTCTACTTCGGATCATGACTGACATCTTCAGGCGAGGGGTTCAGGTCGTGGAGAGCAGTGGCATCGCGATCGGGTCAGGGTTGGGTAGGGCGATCCGATCCGGTTCCCTGCACAATTCCTACAACTCTTCCAATGACTATTTTACGCCATTCGACGGCGTTTTCAACCATTATAACTATTATAAACAATCACAATTCATACCAAACAGTCATAGGAACATATAACGTCAACCACAAACACCAAAACAACAACTTGATAGGTTAAAATAGATCAAACATAGCCAAAACCCCATATTTTCCCTTAAGCATGTTTAGCAAAAACTAATGATAGGATTAGCAAAATTTAACCAAATCAACCCAAATTTCTAACAGAGGTCTAAAACATTATTTTAGAATTTATAAATATTTTTCCAGATTTTTAACGTGTATAAATTCGCTAATTTTCACTAATCACCCTAATTAACTGCAATTAGTGTCAAAACAATGCTAATCACTCACCTTTGCCACAATTAAACTTTAGATCTGAAGTAATCTACTGTATGGGTCGAATTCCAATGCCTAGCAGCAGCTCCAACTCAGATTTGGTGCTATTTCTCCTTGATTTGATACAGTTTAAGCCAAAACTTGATTAAGAGGTGATTAGGGATGATTCTAAATGTTGGAGGCCATTGTTAGGGTTTTCTAAGATGTATATGGCGGCTAGGAAATGAGAAAAACCGAAATTCCTAACCCTAACAGCCCTTAAATACTCCAAATCCCGAAATCCCCCTATGAGCCTAGCTGTTAATCACCCGGTTAAGCCCAATTAAGCTGTTTTTCACCATCTGAAACTTGTTTCAGCCATATCTCCCAAACGGTAAGTCCGTTTGGCTAATGTGACCACTCTACGGAATTGTAAACCATCATCTGTAGCCAACAAAAGTGGTTTCAGGTCAAAATTCCTTTTGTAGTCAAAAGTTATGGTCAAACCAAGATCAGCTAGGGGCAAAACGGTCATTTAAAAATCGTGAACATGGGAAATGACCCCAATAGTCGTCTCCCAAAGTTACATGACCATACGACTTCATATGTGAAAGAAATAAATATTCTAAGATCCTACGATGCGTAGAATGCGGGTCGTTACACTCTCCCCTTCCTAAGAAATTTCGTCCCCGAAATTCCTTAACCCAAAACATACAAAGGATCCTGCATACCTACCAACCATATACAACTGTCAATCATGCAAAACAAACAAAACAAGCCTATCCTCGCATGCGGAAAAACTAGATCGAAGTTAAGATCTTACCAGGTGAAGAGTTCTGAATACGTCTTCCTAATGCTCTCCTTTGTCTCCCAACCAAGTATAGTCATTCTCATTCTCGCCCCACTGAACTTTGACTAACTTCACCGCTTTCCTTCGAAGTTGCTTCGTATCGTTCCCAACAATACGCATAGGCCTGCGGTTCCCAACCGCCTCGGGTTCAACTTCGATATCATCCAACTGATCAGGTGAAATAGTCACATTTGGGTCGTGTACGAACTTCCTTAACTGGAAAAAATGAAATACGTTATGAACTCCTACCATCTTCTCTGGTAATTCAACTTTGTATGCCAAATTCCCAATTTGCTCAAGAACTGGGAATGGACCAACAAATCTTGGTGCTAACTTGCCTCTCCTGCCAAAGCGTATCACGCTCTTTAACGGAGATATCTTGACAAACACCAAGTCGCCAATGGAGAACTTTAATTCTCTTCTCCTCTTATCAGCATAACTCTTCTGCCTATCTTGGGCAGCCTTCATTCGTTGTTGGATAACCTTAACCTTGTCTGATGTTTCTCTTATCATATCGGGTCCAAGCACAAACTTTTCACCAGTTTCTACCCAACATGATGGTGAGTTGCACGGTCTCCCGTACAAAGCTTCAAACGGAGCCATACCAATACTGAATTGATAACTATTATTATATGCAAACTCTACTAGATGCAAATAGTCATCCTATGATCTACCAAAATCAAATACACACGCTCTCAGGAGGTCTTCTAATATACGATTCACCCTCTCTGTTTGACCATTGGTTTGAGGATGATACGTGGTACTGAGATGTAGTTCTGATCCTAACGCCTCTTGTAAGCTCTTCCAAAATCCACTAGTGAACAACGGATCTCGGTCACTCACAATGCCTTTGGGTATTCCATGAAATCTCACTACCCACTTTATATACAGTTCCGCTAACTTAGCTGCCGTCCTGTTTGACTTGACGGGTATAAACCTTGCACTTATAGTCAATCGGTCCACAATCACCCAAATGCTATAATGACCCAATCTAGTCCTTGGTAACCCATCAATGAAATCCATTGACACTTGTTCCCATTTCCATTCTGGAATTTCTAATGGTTGTAGAAAACCACCAGGCTTCTTTTGCTCAGCTTTAACTAGCTGGCAGTTCATGCATTTGGATATAAACTTCCCAATGTCTCTTTTTATCCCTTCCCAGTAGTAGGTCTGCTTCATGTCTCGGTACATCTTGTTACCACCGGGATGTATATTCAGTTTTGAGTGATGACATTCTCTAAGCACTTCATCTCTCAATCCATTAACATTGGGTACAACTAGTCTTCCATTCTTTCAAAGCCATCCTTCTCGATTAAGCCCATATTTGTTTATCTCCTCATAGATACCCATCTCTAACTTGGAGATGATTTCCAATAGGTTAGGATCGTTCCTCTGACTGGAACCAATCCGCTCAATCAAAGTGGGTCTGATCGTCAAACTTGCTAACATTTCTGGATCCAATTCGCACTTTGGTCTGAAATCATACCCAACGATGTACTCCAATTGCTTCCATTCTAGAAACATAGCCCCTAAACTGGCATGTCTTCTACTCAATGCATCAGCCACCACATTGCCCTTTCCTAGTGTATATGCGATGTCGAAATCATAGGAAGCTAAAAATTCTAACCATCTTTGCTGTCGGAGATTTAGATCTTTCTGAGAGAAGAGATACTTTAACGATTTATGATCGGTAAACAACTCGAATCTTTCTCCCAAGAGATAATGTCTCCACATCTTCAGTGCAAGCACGATCGCTGCCAATTCCAAATCATGGGTAGGGTATCTTTTCTTATGAGGTTTCAGTTGCCAACTTGCATAAGCTACAACCCTACCTCCTTGCATCAATACAACACCTAGTCCGGTACCACATGCATCTGTATATACCGTCATTTCTTCATTCTTCTTAGGAATGACTAACACTGGTGCACATGTCAACTTTTCTTTTAGGCTCTTGAATGCATTCTCGCACCTTTCGTCCCAGACGAAGGCTTGATTCTTCTTGGTCAACAGAGTCAATGGTGCTGCTATCTTGGAGAAGTCTTGGATAAACTTACGATAATATCCAGCTAATCCCAAGAAACTTCTTATGTCCGTTGCATTCTTGGGCGTAGACCAATCTTGTACCATAGCCACCTTCGCAGGGTCCATGGCAATACCATTCTCTGAAACAACATGGCCCAAGAATCTCACTTCCCTCCTCCAGAAGTGACACTTAGAGAATTTTGCTTTCAACTGGTGTTTTCTCAACACCTCCATTACTATTCTTAAATGTTCCTTGTGTTCTTCCTTGGTCCTCGAATAGACCAAAATATCATCCACGAACACAAGGACAAACTTATTCAACTGATCTCTGAATACCCTATTCATAAGATCCACAAATTATGTTAGGGCATTGATCAGCCCGAATGGCATGACCAACCACTCATAAAATCCAGACGGCGTCCAAAATGTCATTTTAGCTATACTCTCAGCAGATGAAAACCTATCGCGAGATCCAACTGAGAGAATACTCTTGCGCCACTCAACTGATCAAACAAATCATCTATCCGTGGTCGAGGATACTTATTCTTCCTCGTCACTTTATTCAACTCGCGGTAGTCTACACACAAACGAAGGGAACCATCTGCCTTGGTAGCAAACACAACTGGTGCTCCCCATTCAAAAACACTCCTTCTGATAAATCCCTTCCTCAAAAGATCGTTGACTTGCACCTCGAGCTCTCACTACTCCCATGGTGCCATACGACGAAGTGGCATCACTATAGGTCTGGCATCTTTCACTAAATCAACACGGAACTCAATCTCTCGATGTGGTGGAAGCCCGGTCACTTCCTCGAAGACATCCGGATACTGGCCAACCACGGGCAACCCTGACAACTCACTATGCGGAATGTCGAGGGAATTCAGAAAACTAGTCATTACCCCATCACCGGGTAGACCACCAAACACTACCCTATGCCCATCATCCGCTCTAGCTGTCACTAAAAATCCCTCACAGTCTACCACCACCCCGTATCTTTGGAGCCAATCGACTCCCAAAATAATGCCAACCCCAGTAAAGCCCAAAACAGAGCAATCACAAACAAACATGCATCCATGACTCGATAAGACCACATTACGACAAATCATGCTAAGGTTAGTTGAACCACCAATCGGGTTCGTCACTACTAAAGGCCTATCGACAATCTCGGGCTCCAATCCCAACCTATCTACCAGGTCACTAGATATGAAAGAACTGGAAGCCCCGGTATCAAACAAAACTCTAACAGGAACATCATAAACAGAAAGCATACCTTGAATAACGACATTCTTTCCCTTCTCCGCCGCAGTTGGGGCATTCGACGAAGAAGGAATAGCATTAAGGGCATATGCTTTCACCATCTGCTTTTCTTTAGGGGGTTGCGGACACTTGTCCTTGTGATGTCCCACTCGCCCACAGTTGAAGCACTTCCTATCCGCTGGTTTGGCCCGACACTCTTTAGCATAGTGGCCCTTCTTGCCACAGCTGAAGCACTCAACATCTTGCTTATTATTTTTCTTCTGGCCATCCTTGGTCTGGTTATGCTTTCTCTTATTCTGAGAACCATTCTTTCCTCCACTTCTTGCTTGCGGCTTTGGATCCTCTGCAGATGCAACCTCAGTCTTTGACTTAGGGTAAATACTCTCGGACCTCAATGCTTTCCCCACAATCGATTCAAACGTCTCATTGATGTGGTTAATAAGCCTTTCCCCCAAGTACTGATCCAAGCCAGTTATGAACTTCTCATTCTTCTTCTCGGCAGTATTAATAAGAGATAGTCCATACTTTGATAAAGTATCGAATTCTGCAATATACTCCGAGACAGCTCTGTTATTCTGCTTGAGCTCCAAGAATTTCTTAAACAATACTGACTTATGAGCAGCTGGAATGAACTTATCACTAAAGTGAACCTTAAACTGATCCTAAGTTATCTGATCCTCGGGAGTAGCTGCCTTTATAGCATTCCACCAATTCATTGCCTGTCCTTGCAACTGACGGGATGCTAGCCTTCTCTTCATCGCATCCTCGATACCCAAGTCTTCGAAGATACGCTCGCAGCTATCCAACCAATCCTGAACATCCGTAGCCGACTCCGTTCCATGAAACGACTTCCCACCAAGACTAGTATAATCCTTATTCAGCTTGGCGAGATCGGCCCTAGGCGCCTGCACTATTAGACCACCACCATTACCACCATTGGGAGCTGCCATCTGCACATCCCTAAGCATCTCCCTCATGAAGTCAGTAAACATCGTCCTTATGTCAACAACATTCCCATTATTGGCTCCTCTACCGGTACCCCTTGCGTATCGGCTCATCGTTCAATCTGTAAAGAGAAAATGATTAACCATCTCCACAGTGGTGCCAGTGCAGTGCGACTTCATCCTTAACTATACTAATAGTATATACATAGCTTTTAAAAACCAAAATAATCACAAATACGCGCTCTCGTATACGTATATTATCTCTCCCTGATGACTTCCCTAGATTAACTATGCAACCTAGAGCTCTGATACCAAGTGTAACGGCCCGCCCCGCACTAGTCGACATTTTCTTCGAAAGTGCGTTGTATGCATGCCCAACTAGCATGGAACGGTCGCCAAAGGAAGGAAAGAAGAGAATGAACTAATCGAAAACCTGTATAATGTCTCACGGCGCATGGGACAAAATATAATAATAATGTACTTGACATAAAACAGGCAAGATAGTACATAGGTTGGTAACTAAAACCAACATCAACATCAGATTAGCGGAAGTCTAAATACAGCTTATTACAATTTTAAACTATTTCTAAAGCAAAAGAAAGCTAAAGAAGAAGATGCACTACTAATGCCCAAGAAGTGATCTTCAACAACACAGGGAGAATACTATATGTATCATACGTGGAAGCCTCCTACTCATCTCCGGATTAGCTACCCGTGCATACCCGGCTGACCTGTCTCTAGTCTGCTCGTGAGAGAACCCAAAGTAATAAGAAGAGACATAAAACTCTGGGTCAGACAAAAAGTCTGGTATGAGCGATAAGCAGCAAACAGAATAATAATAGGTATACTAAACCATACCTGAACCTGGACCTGCAACCAAAGAGTTAGCACTACATACCGTACAATACTCTAAGGTGCCACAAAACAAATGGTGTAAAGATACAGGGGTGGGGTGTGAATGTCATAATGATGTCAAACAAATCAAACATAGAAACCATCCTTACATCTCTCACTCAGTGCGTAAAGCATACGATATCTACCACTTCGATCACTAGACCCATCGAAGTAGTGACGGAGTTCAACTTGTACAACTACTGCTACTACCAAGGTTACCACATGGAGTCATGACCAAACCTTTACAAATGACCCCACTTCATTGTTCTATAGCTCTTTAGTCACACCTAGGCCACTGTGGCCCTGAATCCGTTCACGTACCCCCTACACATAGTGATCCAAAGTTATAGACATCGACAACCCCTTAGCACACGTCCCGCAACAAAGCCTAACTCATGAAGTCAACTCACTGGTTCCCAACTGGATCCTGAGTACAAACTTCCCATTTGGGCTACCTTTGCATCTTGGTTTTTAGTCGTCACCTTCTTCTCCGGATCGGTCTTCATTTCTTCACTTCACTTTGTTTCAGGTCGTGGTCATCAGCCCCTCGGTTCGGATCGGAATACCCATATGGGTCGGATCGTGACTCCCACAGTTCAGTTCGTGACCTTCATCTTGTGGCGGTTCAGATTGGTCGTCATCACCTCCTGGCGGATCAGGTCGGGTTCTTCATGTCCAACCGCCATGCATCGGTTCGGTTCGGAGGTGGCCATGCGGAGCGGTTCGGACGTGCTCCATTATTCAGATCGCGACACTTCATCAATTCGTGACCTCTACTTCAGATCATGACTGGCATCTTCAGGCGAGGGGTTCGGGTCATGGAGGGCAGTGGCATCGCGATCGGGTCGGGGTTGGGTAGGGCGATCCGATCTGGTTCCCTGCACAATTCCTACAACTCTTCCAACGACTATTTTACGCCATTCGACGACGTTTTCGACCATTCTAACTATTCTAAACAATCACAATTCATACCAAACAGTCATAGGAACATATAACATCAACCACAAACACCAAAACAACAACTTGATAGGTTAAAATAGATCAAACATAGCCAAAACCCCATATTTTCCCTTAAGCATGTTTAACAACCACTAATGATAGGATTAGCAAAACTTAACCAAACTAACCCAAATTTCTAATAGAGGTCTAAAACATTATTTCAGAATTTATAAATATTTTTCCAGATTTTTAACGTGTATAAATTCGCTAATTATCACTAATCACCCTAATTAACTGCAATTAGTGTCAAAATAATGTTAATCACTCACCTTTGCCACAATTAAACTTTAGATCTGAAGTAATCTACTGTATGGTCGAATTCCAATGCCTAACAGCAGCTCCAACTCAGATTTGGTGTTATTTCTCCTTGATTTGATGCAGTTTAAGCCAAAACTTGATTAAGAGGTGATTAGGGATGATTCTAAATGTTGGAGGCCATTGTTAGGGTTTTTTAAGATGTATATGGCGGTTGGGAAATGAGAAAAACCGAAATCCCTAATCCTAACAGCCCTTAAATACTCCAAATCCCGAAATCGCTTTTTGGGCCTAGCTGTTAATCACCCGGTTAAGCCCAATTAAGCTGTTTTTAACCATCTGAAACTTGTTTCAGCCATATCTCCCAAGCGATAAGTCCGTTTGGCTATAGTGGCCACTCTACGAAATTGTAAACCATCATCCGGAGCCAATGGAAGTGGTTTCAGGTCAAAATTCTTTTCTAGTCAAAAGTTATGGTAAAAACAAGATCATCTAAGGGCAAAACGGTCATTTAAAAATCGGGAAAAATCTTGAACATGGGAAATGACCCCAATAGTCGTCTCCCAAAGTTACATGACCATACGACTTCATATATGAAAGAAATAAATATTCTACGATCCTATGATGCGTAGAATGCGGGTCGTTACATTTTGGATGGATGATGCTCAATTGGTATTGAAGTTCAAGAAAAGAAAATTATGACTTAAAATCAATTTTGTCTGTTTTTGTTAGCAGATATATGTGCCTTATGACTATCACCAAGAGACGCTAGTATTAATTGTAGATTCCATTAAGCTCATGGACATATTACTAATGACCATTAGTTTTGTAGATGAAAATGACAAGTAAATTCAAACTTACATTCAAGGTAACATGTATAATTGTCCCCAAAAAGTTACATACAATAGCTACCAAAATTATGAATAATAACGTTTTTTCCTAGGAGATAAATTCAGAAAATGAGTTTACTATTATCTTTATCAATGAGTAACACAATTTTAAGTGGAAACTCTAAATGCCTCAGGCACTACTATATCAAACAACTCATAAATAAACCTTAGACATTTTTCCCTATTGTAAGGATCTCAATAGAATTGAGGAAACTAAAATTTTTGTGTTATTAAATTGAACGAAATGTATAGAGATTGTTGCCTTTATATACAAAGCAGATTTGGCAAAGTAAACACATGATTTATATATAATCGTTTACAAATAATTGACGTATAAATGGGTTACACGAAATAATAATAAACCGGGCCAATAACTGATGCTGAGATAAGTAACTATCATTACTTTATTTCTTTCAATATTACCCTTCAAAACCACCTAGGGTTTCCTCTGCTCTTGCACTCTTCTTTCTTTGTCTTTGATGGTGGAAGATGAGATGAAGCCTTCTTCTATTCTTCAGATCGATGTGATTCGTAACCCTTATACTCTTCCACTTTGAGCTCACTTCTCAATAAGGTGAAGTTTGTGACGGATAAGGGTATGGTCAGCATGTATGCTCTTTGGTAGGTTGATGGTAAGAAAATTACTTCCAATAGACTATTAATATCAAGTTCACAAACAAAATACAGGTCCTATTCCATGTGTTTTGTTCATGAGTGGAAAATAGGTTTTGTAGTAAGCATACTATATTAATATTATCACACCATATTACTAGTGTTCTATTGGTTCAAATCTTTAGCTCACTGAGTAGAGATTGTATCTGATTGATTTATGCAGTGGTGCTTGCAATGCTTCTGAACTTTGGTTGAGTACTTGATTGGGACATTGTTTATTGTTTCCTGGCACATCAGAAAATAGGTTTTTGACGCATGTAAATGTAGTATCATGTTGTTGATTTCCTGTCATATAGTTCACTAGCCTAGTTAGTACCAGCAAACCTAGTTATGCTTAGGTCTTTATTAGCTTTCGTTATCAAGCCATAGTTTGTTGCTCCTCTTAAATGATGTAATATCCTTTTTACTGCCTTCCAATGATCACTGGGAGGCTTTTTACATACTAGAACACTTTGTTTACACTGAATGTTATGTTTGGTCTTGTTATAGTATATTAGAGTACTTCTATTATGCTTATGTATGGCCTTTCATTTGCCATAGCTTCATCATGATTCTTTGACAAGTTTAAGCTACTTATCATAGGAGTAGGTAGAGGATTGGTTGATTCATTGCAGTCTTATTGAGTATGTCTGATATGTATTCTTTCTGACATAAGTGTAGTTCTGTATTGACTTCCTTATGACATTTGCACCCCAAAAGTAGCTTAGATCCCCTAAGTCTTTGATAGAGAATTGCTTGTTAAGTTACTTGATTAAGTAGTTGATATCTTCCTCATTGTTGCCTGTAGTAATAAAATCATCTACATAAATTAATATGTACATTGTAATGTTGTTAACAAACTTAGTGAAAAGAGAGTCATCAGATCTTGTTGGTTGATAATTCATCTCAAGGGAGATTGATTTGAGTTTGTTAAACCATACTCTTGGAGCTTGTTTTAACCCATATATAGCCTTGTTAAGTTTGCACACCAAGTTTTTGTGGCTTGTACTGAAACCATGGGGCTGTTGCATGTAGAATTCTTCCTCTAGTACCCCATTTAGAAATGCATTATTTACATCTAGTTGTCTAATTTTCCAATTATAATGAAGAGCTGTAGATAGAACATCTCTGATAGTAGTAGGCTTGACCATCGAAGAAAAGGTTTCAACGAAATCAAGTCCATGTTGTTGTCATAGCCTTTTTCCACCAATCTTGTCTTGCATTTCTGTAATGTACCATGAGAGTTTTTCTTGATCCTGTATGTCCATTTGCATCCTATTATGTTTTTGTCTTTAGTGCTTCAAATAGGTCCCCTTTTAAGTGCATTGAGTTCCTCTTCCATAGTAGCTTTCCACTTGACATTGCTCATGGCTTATTCCATATTTTCTAGTTCTTCATTTTTTAGGTCAATAGCACATACTTTTGCTTTAAAGATACTCATTTTAATCTTATTATCACGTGATGCTTTGGTTTTCACTTGCTAACGCATATGTATTTTCAGTCACCCTTTCTTGAACTTGGGATGAAGTTTCTTCATCTTTATTTTGTTGAGTAGGTTGTGTGACACCATCGTTCTCACTATGATGTGTTGAAGGTTCGGCTGAGTCACTAGTTAATGACCTGATTTGATTTCAGGCATAGTGAGTTATGCACCTGATTCATGCTGATTTTCTTTAATGTTTCCTAATATAAAGGTATATTAGATAAGGAGAAATTTGGATTACAAACCTTCTGTGAAATCTTAATTGTTTCACTAGCAAATGGAAAATTTTGTTCATTGAACACAACATGCCTTGAAATATTTATTTTTCCACTGCCAGTCAAACACTTGTAACCTTTTTGACAGGTAGAATAAACCAAAACGGTACAAGGAGAAGACCCGAACTCTAACTTATGTGAATTTTATGGTGTTAGATAAGGGAAACACATACAATTGGATACCTTTAACGTTGAGTAATCTGGTCTTATACTAAGTAGTTTTTCAGGTAGACTTGAATCATTCAACACTTTGGTTGGTATTTTATTAATTAGATATACTGATGTGTTGAATTATTTAGGCTAGAATTTTAAATGTAGAGATGCATGAGCTAATTGTGTAAGACCAGCTTCTACAATATGTCTCTGTTATCTTTCTACCAAATCATTTTGTTTAGATTTATAAGGGCATGTCACGTTGTGAATTATTCTCCTTTTTGGAAAAATTCTCTAAGTGGTTTATACTTTGATCCCCATCTGATTACAGCATTTTTAGCTTGTGATTTGTGAGTCTTTTAGCTTGACTTTTAAATTACATAGCTCCTCGCAAGCTTCAATTTTCTTTTGAAAAATTATATCTAGGTGTACCTAGTATAAGCATCAATAAAACGTACATAATATCCTAAACCAAAGTCAAAATTTACTAGAGCTGGAACCCAAAGGTCTATATCAACCAGTACAAGTCATGATATTTTGTTACAGAGTCATTGAAAGCAAGTTTGTGACTCTTTCCCATCTTCCGGAATGTACAAACATAAGGTAAGCTAACATTCTTAACATTCACATTATTGGCGTTCAACACTTGATTTACAAAGTTTATACTAGGATGACCCAATTTATAGTGCCATACATCAATATCCTTTATAACATATTTATCACAATTTAGTTCAGAAACATTACTACATATATTATGATAGTTAGAATGCCTAGAGTGACTATTTGATTCTCCGATTCTTGATTCTTTGGATTTAATAAAACTAAATCTGTATAGCCATTGCATTCTTCACCCTGCAAAAGTATGTCTTTAGTTAGAATGTTTTAACTAGACAATACTTAGGATAAAGCAAAAAATAACATCGTTGTCACTTGCAAACGTAGAGATACTTCGAATATTTTTGTTGATTTGTGGTACCATCAATAGATTATTTATGGAAAGTTCTTTTTCACTGCTTAGGCAAGCAACTCCAGTGTGTGTGATCTTGACAAGTTGATCATTTTCCATACAAATAAACTTTTTACCTTTATACTCTTTGTTGCCAATGTTCACTTTTCAAGATTATTTGCTACTTGATTTGTTTCACCACTGTCAGGATACCATGCTTTATCTTTTATTACATCCACTCTTGCTATATCATTAGCTTGATTCCATCCACTGTCAGTTTTGTATCTGGAATTAGTTTGTACACTTGCCATGTTAGCACTGTAGTTTCTTGAGTTTGATGAAGAGTTGTTGTTCCTATTTGATGATTGACTGGGGTTGACACTACTATCAAATCTGAAGTAGTCCAATTTTCTCATGCATTTGACATCTTGATCTATTGTTGTTATTACCAAATCTACCACCCCTTCTCTGCCTCTTGAGTTTTCCCCACCTCTTTAAAAAAAATTGGCTGAAATTCTTGTTTCTTGATTAAGATTAGATAGTGAGGTTTACTGACATATCGGTGTTGTATTTTTTTCTATTTTACTATTCCTATACAGACAAGGAGGGTAGAGCAAACATACTCCAAGTTTGGTACGGTTGGTAGAGATAGGATTATTGTTTTCACTGCTTCATAATCATGATCTATTCCATTCATAGTGCGTAAGACTTGTACTTTTTTGGTAACTTATTAACGGTAGCTTCATGAAGGTCACAAAATTGACTTCATCTTTGCTTGGTAGTCCCTCATTATCAAATTTTCTTTCCTTATGTTTTGAATTTATCTTTTGTAGTGGATAGTTTTGGCAGATGACTGAGGATTAAAATTTTGTTCTATCTTTAATCAAATTTCATGTGAAGATTTACATTCCATAATTTGTGGTATAAAGTTTGACCCATGGATGATAATAACCAAGCATTGAGCAGGCTATCTTGTTTGGGGTACTTGATGTACTCTTTATTGCTGATCATTCTACCAATAATTTCACTAATTATTGCTAGAATTGGTGTTGTACCTTTGATGAAACCATTCAAACTGTATCCATCGGTAGTTGCTGCAACTTGGTATTTCCAAGATAAGCAACTGTTTTCATCCAGCTAATTTGTGATGAGTTGACTTTGAGGATTAATGATGGTTTTTATACTTTGTTCAACATTTTGTAACTGATTGGTGATTTTTGTTGTTGTGATGGCATAGAATTGTCCACAACCCCTTCTTCCATTTCAAGAAATCGGGAATGCAAAGAATGGGTGATTAAGAAATCAAATTGTAATGAAAAAATGACAGAAACAAGAAGATGTAGCCTAGTTTCTTCACTAGTTGATGCTTTGATAAGAAAAACTATGGCGAAGCCCACATAGGTATGAGAAAATTGACAAAAAATTCTTGATTTGATGATTGTAAAAATATCCTCTATCAAATGATGAAGCAATCAGTCTCAGTTAAAACTGATGATAAGGCCACTGTGCAGCCAATACCATGTGATGAAAATACTCTAGTTGTTTTGGCAAGGCACACCTTTTGGTAAGAGAGGTTTCGGATTGAATTTCTTTGAGTTATAAGGATTTTGATAGTTTGCCTTTTGGCTATGAAGCTCTGATACCATGTAAAATTTTCAGTAGAATTGAATAAACTGAAATTCTTGTATTATTAAATGGAATGAAATGTACACAGATTACCACCTTTACATACAAAGTAGATTGGAAAAAGTAAACACACGAGTTATAACCGTTTACAAATACCAAATCAAGGAATTTGAAACACACCATTTTTTTAATCTGAAACGTATTGGCTGTGTTCCTATACTTAAAACAGTCTTGTGGTGTTTCATTTTACTTAAACCATTCCTTAATTTGTTAGTTTCGATTATTAAGCTAAAATTAAATGTAATACACCGCTTAAGGAAATGCTCCCTTCCAATCTGTCTCTCTTGAACCCTTAGCCCATTGAACCGTTCCCATTGTTTCGCCTCTCTCGGCCGCTCTACTTTGTTATTCCAACAAGAGGAAAAAGAGGAAAAACTGACTTATATTTTGATCAATTCGAGCTCTATCAATTTAAGAACCAAGTTGTCTTCTCCTTGTCATCCTTGGTGCCTTTTTGCTTATTGATCTAGACAACTAGGTGTCTTTTGCTTTGGCGAGTAGGGTTTAGGGCCTTAGGGGTTCGATTTCAAAACTACATCAATCGAACTATAGATTCGACTTTTATCTGCAAAGCGATTCTCAAACCATTTCATGATTTTGAATCATCATCTGTCACCATGTATTAAGTTGTCATAATCCTTTAGTTATTTTATTCACTTGTTCATAATCTATTTCGTCAACATCATCTGTATTTTCAGTTTTGTAGTATGATGCTGATTGTTGGTACAACATGTAACGGTTGTTTAATTTATACTCATTGATGACAAATTATTAGGAAAAATGGAACGTGGGTTTTGCAGACTTAGCTAACAGAAGTAAAATATCATAAAATTTCTAGTGTTATCCATGAATCAGTTCCTTAATCATAATCGAGTCAATCTTTAACACGGTGCCTATGTCATATGGGTAGCTTATCTCAAGTGTATAAGTTAGGGACAAATATTTGAACTTTAGTTGAAAGGTAGTTAGATGTTGCTTGACTCCCTCAAGGTTTTGTGACTTAGTAGTAGAATATGTTACCATACTATATAGTGTAATATTTGGTTAATAATAATGAAATGCATAGTGGTACTTAATGTTAGGTATAATAAGATATTGTTCCTTTTATTAGTATCTTAAGATGCTAGTATGTTTTGTAGTAAGATTTCGTTAAACATTTTAGAGAAGACTTGCCTCATCATGTACCATTTGTTCATTTATGCTCTTAATGATAATATCATCCTACACATAGTCGGGATTGCATTGCCCTATATATTTACATAGGGTCTAAGTTGCTACAAACAATAGAAGATAGTGACTATATTGGGCCCGATATAAGTAGTGATAACCAAAATAGCATTAGATGAGTTTAAACCTTGAACAATCAAATGTGCAAATGTTAGCCCCTAAACCTACAGTAAGTTATTACAAATACTTGTTGCATAGTGGTTACAATATTATGGGGGTTCAGAGTGGTTGCTCTATCTAAGACTTGCTCATTTTACCCTAAGGATTAGCCCTCTCATACATGGCATGGATAATATTAGACGTATTTTTTGATTTTCCTAGCTTTTCTTTTGTTACTAGGCATAATTGTCTAGGAAATTTTGGTCTCCATTACATGAATGCAAATCTTGGTCTCCAATGGCAAACAAAATCTATTTTCCTTTAAGGTTAACAAGGATGATAGACTAACATTGTTTTGTTCGTGTATAAAAATACTAATACAAAATCATAATTGAGTCGTTTTATCCCAGCGGTGAAGTGGTTGATCTGCCCTACACGGTTTTGTATGTTTTACCGCGCATCAGGTATGTAATTATTTCATTAAACTCATTTTACAGGAGGGTCAGATATGTAATTTTTTCATGTCCTTGGTAAATGGTAAATTTTTTCCTTTTTTTCTTTTATTAGGGTTCTTTCCAGATTACTATGTAATTTGATGTTGGATTTATAGTTGTCCACATTTGAACAATTTGAGGTTTGTATTATCAATTATAACTTATGGTTAAACTATATTTATATTTTTCACCTTATAACATGGATATTATGCATGTATATGTAGCAACATTTCGTAGATCTTTATGTATTATTATTAGTTTGTCACTGTAACAACGCGTTTCTTGGTTCAAGTATAAATATGAAATTTCTAATTAGTGGAAATCACAAGTAGCCAGATGCTAATAATCTATCAATTAATTATATCGACGTGGGATGGAGTTATTTACACCAATAGATAAAATGGTAAATAAACTTCTCTCCATAAAGCGGGACTGCCGAGAGCATTTATTGTAGATGTTTTTGGTTACTAATTGAATTACCATGGTGCACAAAAGTTTCTGTGCTCCTACATCTGTTAAGATGCAGAACATTTTGTGCCAGCTTTGTAAAGGAGTAGCTCACTGTCATGGTCATAGCATGCTCTGTAATATCTTCACAAAGTTATGACACATAGGATTTAAAAAAGAGCCAACTACCTCATCTAATGACATAAACATTTTATCTATATCTTAACCCATTGTGCAATATCTTCATAAAGTTCAGTCTACAATATATTCTCCTATTTTAAGCATATGAAAAGCTTTTATATAACATATAGATGTCACATATGTTGAAGCCTTATACCTCACGGGATCATCCATAACACTGTACATCAACATATCTTTCGCTAATCTTGTATTGCCTGCCTACATCATTGACAAATGAAAATATTGTCTGTTTTCTCATTTCAATACAAAATCAACCTGCATTTATCATCAGTATAAGCATTGAAAGATTATTTGTTACCACTTGATGATACATTATTTAACTCTGTTCAATACAAAGGGGTGTATTTTTAGAAGAGAAACTGTTGTTGTATGATTAAGATTAGTGCTTCCCTTTTTTATCATCTATTATTATATTTACGGATTTAATTCCCATATAATTAACATTTAACTCAGTTCAATCATGAGAGGAGAGCATAAAATGATCTGCACCAAGGCTTCGGTTCCAGAACGGATATTTGGAGCGGACAACATCGATGTAATCGACCATAGTTCGTTTCAAAGGTGAAATTTCAAAGCTTTTCTAATTATATAGGAACCTGATCATCCATGCAAGACTTCCATGGAGTATATACTTTTTGCTGGGCCATCATGGAAGAGTGGTGGTTCTCCTTCTTTATAGACATACACATGAAATAACTTCTCCATTTCTAGGTAACTCCTGTAAAATTTTACTTCTATCACATTATAAAAGCATTCTCACTTGTTCAAACGTTAAACAATGAATGAGATGCTTGGATGGTTAGTACCTGTGAAAGGCATTAGCGCTTATGTATATGGAACCTTGAGGAACGTAATCCTTGTCAGCAGTAAGTGATATTTTACTTGAATTTTCTATTAAGGAATGAGGAGGAGAGTTATTAGAGAGGAACAATTGCAATTTTTATTGATACAAAGAGCACATATATATAGTGCTATGAGCCCAACGGCTAGTACAAAATATACCAAATATGTATGAGCCTAACGGCTAGTATTAAATATAACAAGTATGCATGAGCCTAACAGCTAGTAGATAATGACAAAGCATGCTAAATAGGATAAAAACATGTTCACACTGTAACGGCTCTATTGTAACGGCTCTATTATCTTCATTATGCCCCCTCAGTTCGAACTAGGGTTTCCTTGCTCATTCTGGCTTCCGCCTGCACTGATAACGCGAAGTTCCTCTCTCATTCGGATAAAATTTTTGGTCGAAAGGGCCTTTGTGAGAGCATCTGCTCTCTGATAGTATGCGGGCACATGACATAGTGCAAGTCTTCCTGATTGCATTCTTTCTCTCACAAAGTGGAGATCAATTTCAAGATGTTTCGTCCTTGAATGTTGAATGGGGTTTAGAGATAAAGATACTGTGCTCTTATTATCGCACCAAATGACCGGCTTTCATCTTGGAATGAAACCAAGCTCCTCCATCAGTGATTCTATCCACATGATTTCGGTTGTAGCGCTTGCCAGTGCACGGTACTCAGCCTCTGTGCTAGATCTTGATGTGGTCTGTTGTTTCTTCGTACAACAGGAAATGATATTGGAACCGAGGTAAACGCAGTATCCTGAGACAGACTTTCGATCGTCAATATCGTTGGCCCAATCGGCATCGCTAAAGCACTGTAAGTTAAGTTCCTTTTCTGAATTTAGGCGTATTGTAACGACTGGAAATTTTCGACTCCTCGAGAGTCGAAAATTCCGAGAATGTTAGTGAAAGAAAGTAGAGGGTGAGGAAGAAAAGATAGAACTAATAGAATAGAAGAAGAAGAACTTACATCATCGGAGTAAACACGAATCTCACAGCGGAACGAATAAAATATAACATAACTTTGAAATACAAATCAGTACTCGTATATACATACCATTTCAAAGTACAACACTTAACAACACAGCGGAATAATAATAGCTATAATCCTGAAGCCTCCTGCTCCAAGCTCTCCAAGTGTATCTGTAAAATCCCGACTACTTGACTGCCCGTACAAATTTAGGCACCCAAGAGTTTAGGGAAAACAAACAAAATAAACTCCGGGTCAGTCATGGGACTGGTGTGAATAAAACTCCAACACTTGGTTAAATAAAGGATATCTTTCTGATATTATAATAATGTCTAAATACAAATAGATATCAATCTAGCAGAACGCTTGCATCTCACGTTCCACATACATAGTATACAAATAAAACCGTGAGCGCTTATTGGAGATTGGATTCCAACAGACAAGGTATGGGAGCACCTTCCGATCAATGTACTCTAGAGGAGATACACTAGGGTTCAACAAGAACGTCTTGCAACCCAGCCACACATGACCGTCCACTCATTTAGCTTGAGTGTAACGAATATATTATCACCGATGGTTGGGATCAGCAACCATCCTTCCCGATAAGGGACAGCATTGAAATAGATTATAAAGAAGTACAATTGAATATTCTCTAGATGGTGATAATACACCCTGCTTGGGTATGGCCCAACTAGCCATGCTGCCTAGCCCAACTTCTGTTATTTCCCGGTTGTGAGGTTTTGAGGTCACGTTTATCACTTTGACAGATTATTTCTTCAATTACTTTGAATGCCACATCGTCATACCCGCCAAATCATTATCGGTTTCTCAAGCCATCACGGGTATAAAAGCTAAGAGAAACGAATTTCTCCGCCACCAACGTAATACGTTTAAAGAGATCAACATATATGATTCGTTAAGAATACTTTGTCAGACACTCGTCCATATACGTTGTTCTAGGACTGAATAAACCGAAGGCACTATTCAGTGAATCCATCCTACCTAGGCTTTTCACAATAGCCCTTGCACTTCACTCCGTCTTCAATTATCTTCAGCGTACTTGATTCGCAACGCTTATGCTAATACGGAGTGGTTCTTCGGATAATAATCCAACCGGTCTCTCCATATTTACAACGTAAATATGGTCAAAACTTTGATAGTCTGTGATTCAACTATCAAATGAAAACATGTCGGTGTACAAACAACGATCTTATTTCCAAATGGAAATTCGATCGATCAATCATCATAAGTTCATATTTCCTTATTTTATATATTTAGAAAATATATGTTATTAATCATTGGAAAACATTTCCATAGCTTATTTTCACATCACTATTATTTCGCAACTATCAGTCCCTAACTGTAACTAGTATGAGAACAATTCTCTAAGTATCAATCCGGAAGGTCGAAACCAACATCAGATCGTCACTTAGAAAACCGTTCAACTTACCCTCTCCAGTCAGTTTCTGAATTTGCTTAACTCTATTTCTTAAATTCTTATCATGAAAACATTTCATTTTCTATGTTTAGAAAACATATCTGACTATATTTGGAAAACGTTTCCAAAACTCATTTACGGATTTCCAATGAACGTTGTATAAAACATCGTTACGCTTAATCCATTAATCGCTTATTACTTAACTATATTTCAAATCAACCTTTTCTATCGAACCAAAACTATTCCTTTGTCAATTCTGAAGTCAATCAAGTTGGGGTATAATTACCTCTCAGACCTTAATTGAACAACGTCCTTTACTGTGAAATAGATGAAGCTCGTCACTCACTTTTTCCAATCATCTGTTTACGCAAATTCTCGGATTCAGGTTACGAATCTACTTCTTATATGAAAACGTTTGATTATAACTATAACGTTATAATTCCTACTTCTGCAATGTCTAACCTAAATTATAACTTTATCTCCTAACTCGAATAATTTAACAGACACCTAATTTCTAAATCAATAACTAAATCTTGATTTAAACCCTGGAAAGTAAATAGTACTTTCCCGAATTCGCTATAATCGAATTCGACGTATAACTCTCTTTCGAGTAATCTCTATTCGATTAACTCTCCCTTTTTAATAACTTATATACGATAAACTCTATTTCGATTAACTCCTGTCGAATAACTAATATTCGAATAACTCTTCTTGGTTGGCTCTATTTCATTAACTCTTATCGAATAACAAATATTCGATTTTCTTAAATGTGTCAATTCTTATCGAATAACTAACATCCGATTTAACTTAAATGGATTTACTCTTATCGAATAACTTATTCGATTAACTCAACTTGATTTTCTTAACTCGATTATCTCAACTCGATTTCTTAACTCGATTACTTAACTTAACCCAAATCGGTTAACTCAACTCTAATCGATTAACTAAATTTGATTTACTCCTTCGAATAACTAATTCGAATAACTTAATTGATTAACTCCTTCGAATAACTAATTCGAATAACTTACCTTCGAATAACCAATATTCGATTTACTCTAACTCGATTAACTTAATTCTAATCGATTTACTCCATTTCGATTCAACTTAATTCAAATCGATTAACTTAACTCAAATTGATGAACTCCTTTCGAATAACTAAATTCGATTTAACTCTTCTCGAATAACTAAATTCGATTAACTCAAATTGAATAACTAATATTCGATTAACTCTTACGTGTTTAACTCTATTCGAATAAGTAATTCGAATCACTCTAATGTGTTTAACTCTATTCAAATATCTAATTCGAATAACTCATTTCGAATAACTAAATTCGATTAACTCCTTTTTACTTTACTCGAATAACTATATTCGATTAACACCTTCTTTCGAATAACTATATTCGATTAACACCTTCTTTCGAATAACTATATTCGATTAACTCTTCGACTAACTCCTTTGCATTAACTAACTTCGAATAACTCCTTTGGATTAGCTAACTTCGAATAACTCCTTTGGATTAACTAACTTCGAATAACTCCTTTGGATTAACTAACTTCGAATAACTCCTTTGGATTAACTAACTTCGAATAACTCCTTTGGATTAACTAACTTCGAATAACTCCTTTGGATTCACTAACTTCGAATTACTCCTTTGGATTAACTAACTTCGAATAACTCCTTTGGATTAACTAACTTCGAATAACTCCCTTGGATTAACTAACTTCGAATAACTCCTTTGGATTAACTAACTTTGAATAACTCCTTTGGATTCACTAACTTCGAATAACTCCTTTGGATTAACTAACTTCGAATAACTCCTTTGGATTAACTAACTTCGAATAACTCCCTTGGATTAACTAACTTCGAATAACTCCTTTGGATTAACTAACTTTGAATAACCAATATTCGATAACTACTCTTCGAATAAATAATATTCGGTAACTCTTCTCAAATGAATAACATTTGATTTCTCCACTCGAATAAACTATATTCGATTACTCTTCCCTCGAATACACTATATTCGATAACTCTACTTCGAATAAGTGATATTCGGCAACTCTACTCGATTAACTCCACTTGGATAACTCTAACTGGTCAACTCTAACTGGTCAACTCTAACTGAGTAACTCTAACTGATCAACTCTAACTGGTCAACTTTAACTGGTCAACTCTAACTGTTTATCTTTAACTGGTAAACTTTAACTGGTTAACTCAAATGGTTTAACCTAACTGGTTAACTCAAATGGTTTAACCTAACTTGATTTACTTGTCTCGATTAATTGAACTAATCCACTTAGTTTAACTTAGTTAATTCACTTAGATTGACGCAACTAATTCACTTTGATTTACAAATTAGTTTAACTTAACTAAGTCACTTAGTTTGACGTAACTAATTCACTTTGATTTACCAATTAGTTTAACTTAACTAATTCACTTCGATTAACCGCTTAGTTTTTCTTAACTAATTTACTTTGGTTAACTTAACCAATTACTTTGATTAACTCGACTAACTCGCTTTGGTTAACTTAACCAATTACTTTGATTAACTCGACTAACATGCTTTGGTTAACCTAACAAATTACTTTGTTTAACTCGACTAACTTGCTTTGGTTAACCTAACCAATTACTTTGTTTAACTCGACTAACTTGCTTTGGTTAACCTAACCAATTACTTTGTTTAACTCGACTAACTTTGCTTTGGTTAACCTAACAAATTACTTTGTTTAATCCTTTTATCACACTCTGGTATTTCTAATGGTTTTTAACACATCACCTAACAACGATAAATATCGTCCAACCACACGTAATCACAACAAATTATATACATCACATTTATATATCACAATACATAAATCACAGTAAAAATAACTGTTCAGGAATCTAGTTGGATTCCTCCAACCTGTTTCCCTGCATCCACAGATGTTAAACAATATAGATAACATCACTTTCAGTTCCATATGATATATTCTGTTAAATAGAATCAATATAGAAATTTAACTAACTGACTAGCAGTTCAATCAAACAATCAACACACAGTCAAACAGACAATTTTAACAGTTCTAACAATACAACATGAAATTATAAACTGTTCAGAGTTAGTGAGATTTACTCACATTTGCAGTTCATCGTTAAAGAACGATAAACTGTGGTTTGATTTGAATCAAACCATTTATTTTGACATAAATTCAAACGAGCTCGAATCCACTTCCAGTCAGCTTCATTGTGAAGCTCTCGTCCATACGGTCCCAACGCAACTTACGGTTTGTGATTCACTACTTTCTCAGCCCAATACCCCCTTCGTTCAACCCATGGCCCAGACATACCCGACCCGTTTTACTTTCTTCCTCAAAATAAAAGCACGGTTCCATGAAATACACCCAACACCATTTTCACCCATTCGATCCAAAACCGCACTTCCCCTTCACCATGACAAATCGAACTAAAACCACCATCATCTCCCTCGCCTCAAGTCGCACACCCCCATACCCTTGGAGAGCAGCTCGACGACACTTCCTGGTTTCCGTCGAAACCCTTCTGTACGACGTCGATTTACGAACCTCACCACCGAAAACCCAAAAACTTTGCTGAACCCTTCTGTTTAATCTCCTCAGTCCGAATCCGACCTTCTTCCTTCCAAAAGCCACCTCCTTCGACTCAAAACCCAAACCCTAGCGCTACTGTTAAAACCCAGTACCCATAAAACTGACGTCGAACTCATAAATTCCCATACAGATGCGAAGGGAATTGAACGACGATCTCCAATATATAAGTATATTGATTTATAGATTTCATTTGGATTTTTTATGATTTTCTTTTGTGTGAAACTTTTTCTGTGTTGGATTCCCTTGGGTTATATAGGCTGTTTGGTTAGGTGAGGTTTGTGGTTGAGGAGGCAGTATGCGTGGCTCGTTTGTTATCAGAGAAAATAGTTAGGATATTTTTATTTTATATTTTATTTATCTGTTTATACACTCTAAAAATTCCTGTGGTCACACGTGATACCCAAAAATCACGAAACTGGACTTGTAGGTATATTTCGACATTACGGTCCCAATGAAACTGGTTTCGTCGAATTCCGACTCCGTATGCTCACACAGCGTATTTTTAACTGTCGAAATACTGACTATTTTACAATCTAAAAATCCGTACGGCCCAACAGTGACTCTAAAAATCACGAAACTGGAAATCTAACAACTATTTGATATTGCGGATCCAACAAAACTGGTTTCGTCGAATTCCGACTCCGTTTGCAAAAGTGGCTATTTTTAACATTCTAAATAACCTATTTAAATATATAAATATATTTAAATATTAAAATTAAATTAAATATAAATAAATTTATATTATCGTATATATTCACATATGATATCGTACAGCTCCGGAATATCATATCAGAATATACAGTTTGATATTTCAGATTCCAGATTATCCCGGTATTCAGTTTATACTGAAAATCTCTTTTATAACGTATATAAAGCGTCGCAAATTATAAAGGAATTCTACAGCGACTTTTCTGAAATTTGATTTGGACATAACTCAAAATCTATACGACGAAATCTTGATTTTTCTCTTCCACTAGAAAGATATACTCCACCAGCTCCACACGTTTCTTGTTTCACAGAAATCCGGCTTAAAACGGATTCTGTATATTCAGTTGAAGTTCGAATCGCCAAATTGCGAACTGCCACGACGTTTCAAGTTCATTTTAATTATAATTATAAATTATAAGTCCGAACGTTGTACTTTAAGTTATCGATATCGCCAAATCGATATATAAATCATTAAATAAATTAATTATTCGACAGCTAACAAAACGCGCCATTACAGACTTCCCCCTTTAAAATAATTTCGTCCTCGAAATTGCTAAGTTAGAAAAATGCTACTAACTAGATTTAAAAATCTTTTTTTTTTTTTTGTTTACCTCTAAATTTCAGTTTTCAACTGAACCAATTAATATCGACTAAAATATTAATTTATTTCGACTAACTAAATTTTCAAAAATCCTGAAAATTTTCTAACGCCTTAACTTTTGAAAAAATTTCGCCAGCACCTCCTTTGTACTGGTTGATACGTCAAACCACAACTCGCCTCTCTAGGCCTCCTCCAATCCAAAGGAAATCAAAATAGCCAAGCGGCTTGCTAATTCGGCTCATAAAATCAAAACTCATATATGATATAAACTTGTACCTTTTTGTCGGGCATTTAACTCTATCCCTTTCATCTGCTACCACTTCAACATATACCAATGTTATCCATTCCAATTGATCTCCAATCAGTTCATATCCTCAAATCCAAATAGAATTTCATTCGAACTCTAATATCAAATTCCAAATTATTGACTTATCAATTTGGTTCCATTCTAGATTATCTCTAATCCAATTCAATTTTATTTAACTCGGTTCAAGTTAAATTTCAATTTATTTTTACCATCTCATTTTATTTAACTTCATTAGTTAAATTTTAATTCCAGAACTTAAGTTCCTGGGTTTCTTTCAAATCAATTTGAAATCATAATGCCAATTCAAAACCTTTGAATTTCTAAACAACTTGTTTTCTCAAAACAATTCAAAAACAAAACCTTTGGTAGTAATCCGTCACTTTGAACTCAGAAATGAACGCTAATGATGTAGCTACACTCATCAGGGTTATTTTCCAGTGATACAAGTGAGTTTAATAGTATATTTCTTTTCAAAATCAATTTAAACCTTTTCATTTTGAAATACATTTCAAATATTTTTCACACTGCTTGAAAACATTTCAAAATCTCCCAGGAACTTAAAATTTCCTTATTTTAAATTCCAAATTCTGATTTAAATTCATATTTAATTCAAACTATTTCATATATTACATTCATATGAATTTTGATTGGTCATTTATAACCATTTCACCCTTTTATAATCTTATTCGATTACAATAACAACCAACACAATCAATATACTATAATAATTTCAAGATGTATATTTCTTCTATAAACAAATATATTTTGGGAAAAAATATTTCATTTACCCTCTTTCAAAACATACCATGTCGGTTCATCGTATTCGAGTGTTTAGTAACCCTTATCGATACAGTGGATCAAACTGATCGACCAGAATTCATAAGCCACTCAACCAATGAGTCTCCACAATATAAAACCATTTTATATTGAATAACAATTACGCGCTCATATATATACACTCAAACTCAATCTAGGATATTACTAATCCCATCTCTATCGAGTTATGCCACAGAGCCAAGGTAATCACTTAACTTAAGCTCTGATACCAACTGTAACGGCTGGAAATTTTCGACTCCTCGAGAGTCGAAAATTCCGAGAATGTTAGTGAAAGAAAGTAGAAGGTGAGGAAGAAAAGATAGAACTAATAGAATAGAAGAAGAATAATAACTTACATCATCAGAGTAAACACGAATCTCACAACGGAACGAATAAAATATAACATAACTTTGAAATACAAATCAGTACTCGTATATACATACCATTTCAAAGTACAACACTTAACAACACAGCGGAATAATAATAGCTATAATCCTGAAGCCTCCTGCTCCAAGCTCTCCAAGTGTATCTGTAAAATCCTGACTACTTGACTGCCCGTACAAATTTAGGCAACCAAGAGTTTAGGGAAAACAAACAAAATAAACTCCGGGTCAGTCATGGGACTGGTGTGAATAAAACTCCAACACTTGGTTAAATAAAGGATATCTTTCTGATATTATAATAATGTCTAAATACAAATAGATATCAATCTAGCAGAACGCTTGCATCTCACGTTCCACATACATAGTATACAAATAAAACCGTGAGCGCTTATTGGAGATTGGATTCCAACAGACAAGGTATGGGAGCACCTTCCGATCAGTGTACTCTAGAGGAGATACACTAGGGTTCAACAAGAACGTCTTGCAACCCGGCCACACATGACCGTCCACTCATTTAGCTTGAGTGTAACGAATATATTATCACCGATGGTTGGGATCAGCAACCATCCTTCCCGATAAGGGACAGCATTGAAATAGATTATAAAGAAGTACAATTGAATATTCTCTAGATGGTGATAATACACCCTGCTTGGGTATGGCCCAACTAGCCATGCTGCCTAGCCCAACTTCTGTTATTTCCCGGTTGTTAGGTTTTGAGGTCACGTTTATCACTTTGACAGATTATTTCTTCAATTACTTTGAATGCCACATCGTCATACCCGCCAAATCATTATCGATTTCTCAAGCCATCACGGGTATAAAAGCTAAGAGAAACGAATTTCTCCGCCACCAACGTAATACGTTTAAAGAGATCAACATATATGATTCGTTAAGAATACTTTGTCAGACACTCGTCCACATACGTTGTTCTAGGACTGAATAAACTGAAGGCACTATTCAGTGAATCCATCCTACCTAGGCTTTTCACAATAGCCCTTGCACTTCACTCCGTCTTCAATTATCTTCAGCGTACTTGATTCGCAACGCTTATGCTAATACGGAGTGGTTCTTCGGATAATAATCCAACCGGTCTCTCCATATTTACAACGTAAATATGGTCAAAACTTTGATAGTCTGTGATTCAACTATCAAATGAAAACATGTCGGTGTACAAACAACGATCTTATTTCCAAATGGAAATTCGATCGATCAATCATCATAAGTTCATATTTCCTTATTTCATATATTTAGAAAATATATGTTATTAATCATTGGAAAACATTTCCATAGCTTATTTTCACATCACTATTATTTCGCAACTATCAGTCCCTAACTGTAACTAGTATGAGAACAATTCTCTAAGTATCAATCCGGAAGGTCGAAACCAACATCAGATCGTCACTTAGAAAACCGTTCAACTTACCCTCTCCAGTCAGTTTCTGAATTTGCTTAACTCTATTTCTTAAATTCTTATCATGAAAACATTTCATTTTCTATGTTTAGAAAACATATCTGACTATATTTGGAAAACGTTTCCAAAACTCATTTACGGATTTCCAATGAACGTTGTATAAAACATCATTACGCTTAATCCATTAATCGCTTATTACTTAACTATATTTCAAATCAACCTTTTCTATCGAACCACAACTATTCCTTTGTCAATTCTGAAGTCAATCAAGTTGGGGTATAATTACCTCTCAGACCTTAATTGAACAACGTCCTTTACTGTGAAATAGATGAAGCTCGTCACTCACTTTTTCCAATCATCTGTTTACGCAAATTCTCGGATTCAGGTTAAGAATCTACTTCTTATATGAAAACGTTTGATTATAACTATAACGTTATAATTCCTACTTCTGCAATGTCTAACCTAAATTATAACTTTATCTCCTAACTCGAATAATTTAACAGACACCTAATTTCTAAATCAATAACTAAATCTTGATTTAAACCCTGGAAAGTAAATAGCACTTTCCCGAATTCGCTATAATCGAATTCGACGTATAACTCTCTTTCGAGTAATCTCTATTCGATTAACTCTCCCTTTTTAATAACTTATATTCGATAAACTCTATTTCGATTAACTCCTGTCGAATAACTAATATTCGAATAACTCTTCTTGGTTGGCTCTATTTCATTAACTCTTATCGAATAACAAATATTCGATTTTCTTAAATGTGTCAATTCTTATCGAATAACTAACATCCGATTTAACTTAAATGGATTTACTCTTATCGAATAACTTATTCGATTAACTCAACTTGATTTTCTTAACTCGATTATCTCAACTCGATTTCTTAACTCGATTACTTAACTCGATAAATCTTAACTCGATAACTTAACTTAACCCAAATCGGTTAACTCAACTCTAATTGATTAACTAAATTTGATTTACTCCTTCGAATAACTAATTCGAATAACTTAATTGATTAACTCCTTCGAATAACTAATTCGAATAACTTACCTTCGAATAACCAATATTCGATTTACTCTAACTCGATTAACTTAATTCTAATCGATTTACTCCATTTCGATTCAACTTAGTTCAAATCGATTAACTTAACTCAAATTGATTAACTCCTTTCGAATAACTAAATTCGATTTAACTCTTCTCGAATAACTAAATTCGATTAACTCAAATTGAATAACTAATATTCGATTAACTCTTACGTGTTTAACTCTATTCGAATAAGTAATTCGAATCACTCTAATGTGTTTAACTCTATTCAAATATCTAATTCGAATAACTCATTTCGAATAACTAAATTCGATTAACTCCTTTTTACTTTACTCGAATAACTATATTCGATTAACACCTTCTTTCGAATAACTATATTCGATTAACTCTTCGACTAACTCCTTTGGATTAACTAACTTCGAATAACTCCTTTGGATTAGCTAACTTCGAATAACTCCTTTGGATTAACTAACTTCGAATAACTCCTTTGGATTAACTAACTTCGAATAACTCCTTTGGATTAACTAACTTCGAATAACTCCTTTGGATTAACTAACTTCGAATAACTCCTTTGGATTAACTAACTTCGAATAACTCCTTTGGATTCACTAACTTCGAATTACTCCTTTGGATTAACTAACTTCGAATAACTCCTTTGGATTAACTAACTTCGAATAACTCCCTTGGATTAACTAACTTCGAATAACTCCTTTGGATTAACTAACTTTGAATAACTCCTTTGGATTCACTAACTTCGAATAACTCCTTTGGATTAACTAACTTCGAATAACTCCCTTGGATTAACTAACTTCGAATAACTCCTTTGGATTAACTAACTTTGAATAACCAATATTCGATAACTACTCTTCGAATAAATAATATGGTACTGATGATAGCATGTGCATCATCAGTATTTATGTTCGTGTTTCGAAGGTGTGATATCTATATATTTCCATCGGACTGGTGTGAGAACCAAAACTAATATAGTTAGAACACATTGTGGTGAATTGGCATCAAAAACATGATTTTCTGTATATGTATCAAAATTATGAATTTGAAATTCTAATTCACTAATTGATTGCTGTTTGTGTTGTTTTGTTTATTTGTTTGCTAATTTTGAACCATTATGCCTAATTGAACCAAATATTGAATTGTATTGAAAATTGGTCGCATTTGCTTGCATATACATATACTTACATGGAACAGGTCATAGCAAGGAGGCTAGAGCAGAGAATAAAATTTGTTTGCCCAACAAATAGGTACATGTTTACTACATAATTTACTGTTTTGTTTGGGTGATGATGATTTTATGAGCCTATTGGCTAGCCGCTTGGCTTTTTCTTTTTCTTTTTGAGATTAGAAGGACCGGGGAAGCTATTTGAAATTCCCCGATGCTCCCGGTGCAGGGGAGGTTATGGCGAAATTTTTCGAAAATTTAGGGTGTTAGCCAAATTTTTGAAATTTTTGAAAATTCTCAAAAACTGAAAAGTTGGAGAATGGAAGCCAGATCGAATGTAGAACTTGTTAATCAAACCACTTTCGACTTTGTTCCTTTTCGGGGACGAAAAGTTTTAAGTGGGGGAGATTGTAATAACCCGTAAAATGCGAGCCAGTTTGAAATTTTTATTTTGGCAATTTTAGCGAATTTTGAATATTTAAAATAGATTATTTTAAATAATATCGACGTGAAATTCATTTTGAATATATAATTCGACGTATATATTATATACGTCATCGTTAGAATATAAATAATTATATATATAATTATAAATAGAATTGAAAATGGCGCGGTAGTTCGATAATTCGATTTCAAACTTCAATTGAATGTACCGGGTGCAAAACAATCCGGATTTTAGTGAAACCAAAAACATTAGGATCTAATTGATAATATCTTTCCAACGAATCCGACAAATCAAGATTTCATAGCGGGAATCAAAAGATATGTCCAATTGAAAATTCTGAATAGTCGCTAGGGAATTCAGGCCCTTAAAAATGGACATTTTGCAAATGACCTCGGATTTCGACGAAACCACTTTTGTTGGGTCCGTGATGTCGAATTATTGCTAGGTTTCAAATTTCATAATTTTTCGAATCAATACGTGAGCGTGGCAAAGGAAAACGCGTTTGACCAGTTTCAGTTGATTTTAATCGACTGGAAAATGACCATTTTTCCAACGGTCTCAGAATTCGACGAAACTAGTTTTGTTAGGACCGTATCGTCAATACGAAACTAGAAAATATTTTTCTAGAATTTTTAAAGTTCGTATGCGACCCCGGTAATTTGAAATGTACGTTTAAAATTCAATATAATGATTTAAATGTAAATTCAACGGAAACTGATCAAAGCGATCGAGTCAGCTTGCGATACATATCCCATTGTGTTCGGAATGGGGGTGAAACGCTATGGACGACAGGCGGTGGGCCTCGTTTAGAGGTCGTATGTAAAAGTCAACTTTTTCAAAAAAAATAAAATAATTAAATAATAAAAAAAAAACTTTCTCTTCCCTCCATATACACTCTGCCCCCCCCCCCCCCCCCCCCCGTTAGAACATAAATCAGAAAAGAAAAAAAAAATTACATCTTTATCATATTTAAAATTAGAACTACTTCCCGGTAGAAGTCTAATTAAAATCAAACGATAGATACCATAGCTTTATAAAATATTTTACATAACAAAAATAGTGATGTGTTGACAGTACTCATGTGTTGAGATTAGTCGTGTGTTGAAAGCAATATAGATTCATGTGTTGAATGGGATAAATATTCATTGGTTGGATAGAATAAAGAAGTTTTGAAAATATAAAGCCGTGTTGATTAGAGATGCGTTATTTTGACGCGAACGATATTTATATCGATTTTATTCGTTGTATAATGAATATTGAAAAGTGATTTCAAAATTAAATATTTTGAAATGAAATTCAAATTGAATTAGACTAGAATTCGAATTGAATCAAATAGAAGGTAAATTCGAATTGAATTGAAACGAATTGAATTGAAACGAATTTGAATTGAATAGAATTGAATTGAAACGAATTGAATTGAAACGAATTTGAATTTGAATTGAATTGAAATGAACTCGAATTGAATTGAAATCAAATCGATTTGAAATTGAAGATGAAGTTGAAATTGTTTTGAAACGAATGTAGAACTATTTATAAAATTCGTTTTAAAAAGGAAATCGACGAAATATATATATATATATATTATATATAATGGCCTGAATAGAACGCGCCGCGCCGCGGCAGTTCGTGAATTTCGACCATTGACTTCGAATTGACGTTGCGGGAGATCCGACCGTCGGATTCTCCTAAAACCGGAACCGTTGGGTTCGTATTGAAAAGTGCTTTCCAATGAATATTAGAAATTTGAAATCTAACGGTTGGATTTGGAATTATGTCCAAATCAAATTTGAAAAAGGTCGCTGTAAGTGCAGTTCGATAGCCGTTGATGGAAATCGACTGTACGGGCCTTTATAAAATTATTAAAAATATCTATAATTTGTGTAAAATCATAATATATGATTTGGGAAAAATTGAGCTGAAGAATTCCACATTTGAAAGGATAAAAATAGATTTTTATCGAAATGAACTAGTTTTGAGCTGGAATTAAAAATCAATTTATTTTTGAAATAAATTGAAATTGAAAGTGATTTTAAAAATAATCGATATTCCCAATACGGGGATTGGACTGGAGTTGAATCGAAATTATCTTCGGAATATTTCGATGTTGGATTTCGTGACTATACAGATATTGTTATGGGAATTTGAAAGATATATTTTATATCGTTATTTCCAATACGATATTTGTTGGTTTCAGAATTTGGTATTGAAAATAAGTCGATATATTTTCTATTCAGAGCCTTGTATTTAATATCAAATGTGATTTGGGTTTATCGTGAATCGTGTTTTAGATGACATTAGTTCTTTAACCCAGTTAAAGACAGGATATTGATTTTTGAAAGGATTAAAGCTAAGTGGAGTTTTAATGAATCTTTAATTAGATTAAAATGTGAATTGATAATTTAAATTATCAAATCTGAAAGGTGATCGAGAATGGAGTACCACCAGTTTTGCTCCAAAGCGATAGTTAAATCTTTAATTAGATTTGAACGTGAAATGGTAATTAATTTTACCGATAACACCGTGGTGTTAGATATGGAGTATCACCAGTTTTGCTCCATGGGATATATAGGTTGGGATTGGGAAATAAACTAAATAATTACTTCGGTGTGGTTCGTTAATCCCAACTAGTTTGAGAAGATATCCAAAGGAAGATTAAAGAATAAATTTAGAAGAATTTATCTTTGATAAAATTAATGGGAACCTTTCCCTAAGAATGTGATTTTGTGAATAAAAGAATATTCTGAATTGGAATGAGGCATTTGTGGTGTTTGTGTAACATTCGTTTATTATATACGTGGGTTATTCAGAAAGGCCGGGTTATACCCATTCTGAATAACCGATTCGACGAGATGTCGAAGATGAAGACGGTGGTTGAAGACCGGAAGTCTTCACATCGTTTGGGTGATTACTGATGATCTTGATTGGGTTGTACACCCAAGATGAGGGAAACGGTTGGTGATCGTCCAGACGTACTTGGAGATGGATGGATATGCGAGGAAAGTGCCTCCGGTTTCGTTCAGACCCAGAACGAACTTGTAAATGGATTGTGTGTCTGACATTGGATTTTATTCTGTGTTGATTGATCTCTATTAAATATACATCTGTTTGGCGGCGGAGAATTTATTCTCTTGCTTAACGCCCTTCTCTGAGACGTACGAGCTCAGAGGTTGTATATCGATGGACATCAGTCGCATGGAGTGAATTGCCAATGTGGCACGCATAAGTGGCAATTGATCAAGGCTTCTGTTGAAAAGCAAAGTCTTGTGGTTGATGATCAAAGCACGGCCTGTGTGGCGTAGCTTTGTGTATAACGTGAATTCGCGAGCCTCACACCTCGGTATGAGTCAAAAACGGGATAGTGACTGCAGGGAGAGCACGACGTTTCTTTCTAGCTAGGGTGGTGTCAGTGACCTACCAGCCCTGACATTTATATACTTTTCACCTGTGTGGTTGTTGGATATGAGGCGCCTCGGATATAGGTCTGTAAGGACCGGGAAACGTGTGTTCAGGAATTGCCAATCCTCAAAAGTAAGAGAGGACCGGCCCTGAAGATCCAAGGATCATAGTGGGGTCCTGGGACATTTGCTAGAGTGTCTCGAACGCGGAGAGGAGCTTGCCCCTTGCCTCGGCTCATGACGGAAATCCAATTTCCAATACGTGATAGTGCGGTTTTATTTGTAGAACCTAGTATGGCGACATGATAGATGGTACCCATGCCGCCTATGATTGATATTTATGATTTGAATTGTTTTGACACTATACACTTATTGTAGTATCAAATAATGTGTTTTAAACGTATCAAGCATGCTTTGGCTGTTATAAGGGAAAACCCTATCCTCCGGCTTGCGTTGCATTGTGTGATGGGACCTGGGTCTTATAACAGCTTCATTTTCTTTATTTAGCATTGCGCTGTTTGTTTTATGCACTGGTATTCTTGGGAGGAAACCCGTTCCGTGTTATACGGCGTGGTCCCTTGATTTACCTAACTTTAAAACCAATATTAATAACTGTTTTAGTTCTCACACCAGTCACATGACTGACCTGGAGTTTATTGTTTTAACCTAAACTCTGGGTGCCCCTATTTTCCACACGGGCAGCTAGTAGTTTTGGTTTTGCAGATTTATATTCACAGGGTCCTGATTTACCGCTGGAACGATGCTCGGAAAGCTCTGTATCCGTGTATCACTTTCAGTTGTGCTTTTGTATATTTTTCCGCTGCTATGTAATTTATTGTAATCTCTGATATTTGTCAAATGTAATTTATTCATTTATACTCTGTATATTCTTGTATCTGATGGAATTGTGGTAATAACAATGAAATGTTCTTCCGTCTGCGTCCTTTTGTGTGTTGTTCTCAAAATATTCGTGCTTTCCTTCACGGGGAAGTTACGGGTTCTCTCAGTTTGGTATCAGAGCTTTGGTTTACAGAGCTCGAGAACAAGACACATTAGAACCATACGAAAGAATTCATCAGAAATTGGATTAGTAAAATCCAATTAGAATTACTCGTTAGAGATAGGATCAGTGGTATCCTAGAACGAGTGGGAAGAGTATATTTTTCAAATGAAAACAATTTTGTTTTGAAAATTTAAATCGTTTTATACGTATTTGAATATTTATTTATTTTGAATATGGACAATCGAGTATATATAGATTTCGCGTATACGCGTCATGAACGTATAGTCGAAATTTTAATATACTGGATAGATATAGAGTCACATTCTAGACTCCCGAAGATGGTACTGATGATAGCACGTGCATCATCAATATTTATGTTCGTGTTTCGAAGGTGTGATATCTATATATTTCCATCAGACTGGTGTGAGAACCAAAACTAATATAGTTAGAACACATTGTGGTGAATTGGCATCAAAAACATGATTTTCTGTATATGTATCAAAATTATGAATTTGAAATTCTAATTCACTAATTGATTGTTGTTTGTGTTGTTTTGTTTATTTGTTTGCTAATTTTGAACCATTATGCCTAATTGAACCAAATATTGAATTGTATTGAAAATTGGTCGCATTTGCTTGCATATACATATACTTACATGGAACAGGTCATAGCAAGGAGGCTAGAGCAGAGAATAAAATTTGTTTGCCCGACAAATAGGTACATGTTTACTACATAATTTACTGTTTTGTTTGGGTGATGATGATTTTATGAGCCTATTGGCTAGCCGCTTGGCTTTTTCTTTTTTTTTTTGAGATTAGAAGGACCGGGGAAGCTATTTGAAATTCCCCGATGCTCCCGGTGCAGGGGAGGTTATGGCGAAATTTTTCGAAAATTTAGGGTGTTAGCCAAATTTTTGAAAATTCTCAGAAACTGAAAAGTTGGAGAATGGAAGCCAGATCGAATGTAGAACTTATTAATCAAACCACTTTCGACTTTGTTCCTTTTCGGGGACGAAAAGTTTTAAGTGGGGGAGATTGTAATAACCCGTAAAATGCGAGCCAGTTTGAAATTTTTATTTTGGCAATTTTAGCGAATTTTGAATATTTAAAATAGATTATTTTAAATAATATCGACGTGAAATTCATTTTGAATATATAATTCGACGTATATATTATATACGTCGTCGTTAGAATATAAATAATTATATATATAATTATAAATAGAATTGAAAATGGCGCGGTAGTTCGATAATTCGATTTCAAACTTCAATTGAATGTACCGGGTGCAAAACAATCCGGATTTTAGTGAAACCAAAAACATTAGGATCTAATTGATAATATCTTTCCAACGAATCCGACAAATCAAGATTTCATAGCGGGAATCAAAAGATATGTCCAATTGAAAATTCTGAATAGTCGCTAGGGAATTCAGGCCCTTAAAAATGGACATTTTGCAAATGACCTCGGATTTCGACGAAACCACTTTTGTTGGGTCCGTGATGTCGAATTATTGCTAGGTTTCAAATTTCATAATTTTTCGAATCAATATGTGAGCGTGGCAAAGGAAAACGCATTTGACCAGTTTCAGTTGATTTTAATCGACTGGAAAATGACCATTTTTCCAACGGTCTCAGAATTCGACGAAACTAGTTTTGTTAGGACCGTATCGTCAATACGAAACTAGAAAATATTTTTCTAGAATTTTTAAAGTTCGTATGCGACCCCGGTAATTTGAAATGTACGTTTAAAATTCAATATAATGATTTAAATGTAAATTCAATGGAAACTGATCAAAGCGATCGAGTCAGCTTGCGATACATATCCCATTGTGTTCGGAATGGGGGTGAAACGCTATGGACGACAGGCGGTGGGCCTCGTTTAGAGGTCGTATGTAAAAGTCAACTTTTTCAAAAAAAATAAAATAATTAAATAATAAAAAAAAATAACTTTCTCTTCCCTCCATATACACTCTGCCCCCCCCCCCCCCCCGTTAGAACATAAATCAGAAAAGAAAAAAAATTACATCTTTATCATATTTAAAATTAGAACTACTTCCCAGTTGATGTCTAATTAAAATCAAACGATAGATACCATAGTTTTATAAAATATTTTACATAACAAAAATAGTGATGTGTTGACAGTACTCATGTGTTGAGATTAGTCGTGTGTTGAAAGCAATATAGATTCATGTGTTGAATGGGATAAATATTCATTGGTTGGATAGAATAAAGAAGTTTTGAAAATATAAAGCCGTGTTGATTAGAGATGCGTTATTTTGACGCGAACGATATTTATATCGATTTTATTCGTTGTATAATGAATATTGAAAAGTGATTTCAAAATTAAATATTTTGAAATGAAATTCAAATTGAATTAGATTAGAATTCGAATTGAATCAAATAGAAGGTAAATTCGAATTGAATTGAATCGAATTGAATTGAATTGAAACGAATTGAATTGAAACGAATTTGAATTGAATTGAATTGAAACGAATTGAATTGAAATGAATTTGAATTTGAATTGAATTGAAATGAACTCGAATTGAATTGAAATCAAATCGATTTGAAATTGAAGATGAAGTTGAAATTGTTTTGAAACGAATGTAGAACTATTTATAAAATTCGTTTTAAAAAGGAAATCGACGAAATATATATATATTATATATATAATGGCCTGAATAGAACGCGCCGCGGCAGTTCGTGAATTTCGACCATTGACTTCGAATTGACGTTGCGGGAGATCCGACCGTCGGATTCTCCTAAAACCGGAACCGTTCGGTTCGTATTGAAAAGTGCTTTCCAATGAATATTAGAAATTTGAAATCTAACGGTTGGATTTGGAATTATGTCCAAATCAAATTTGAAAAAGGTCGCTGTAAGTGCAGTTCGATAGCCGTTGATGGAAATCGACTGTACGGGCCTTTATAAAATTATTAAAAATATCTATAATTTGTGTAAAATCATAATATATGATTTGGGAAAAATTGAGCTGAAGAATTCCACATTTGAAAGGATAAAAATAGATTTTTATCGAAATGAACTAGTTTTGAGCTGGAATTAAAAATCAATTTATTTTTGAAATAAATTGAAATTGAAAGTGATTTTAAAAATAATCGATATTCCCAATACGTGGATTGGACTGGAGTTGAATCGAAATTATCTTCGGAATATTTCGATGTTGGATTTCGTGACTATACAGATATTGTTATGGGAATTTGAAAGATATATTTTATATCGTTATTTCCAATACGATATTTGTTGGTTTCAGAATTTGGTATTGAAAATAAGTCGATATATTTTCTATTCAGAGCCTTGTATTTAATATCAAATGTGATTTGGGTTTATCGTGAATCGTGTTTTAGATGACATTGGTTCTTTAACCCAGTTAAAGACAGGATATTGATTTTTGAAAGGATTAAAGCTAAGTGGAGTTTTAATGAATCTTTAATTAGATTAAAATGTGAATTGATAATTTAAATTATCAAATCTGAAAGGTGATCGAGAATGGAGTACCACCAGTTTTGCTCCAAAGCGATAGTTAAATCTTTAATTAGATTTGAACGTGAAATGGTAATTAATTTTACCGATAACACCGTGGTGTTAGATATGGAGTATCACCAGTTTTGCTCCATGGGATATATAGGTTGGGATTGGGAAATAAACTAAATAATTACTTCGGTGTGGTTCGTTAATCCCGACTAGTTTGAGAAGATATCCAAAGGAAGATTAAAGAATAAATTTAGAAGAATTTATCTTTGATAAAATTAATGGGAACCTTTCCCTAAGAATGTGATTTTGTGAATAAAAGAATATTCTGAATTGGAATGAGGCGTTTGTGGTGTTTGTGTAACATTCGTTTATTATATACGTGGGTTATTCAGAAAGACCGGGTTATACCCATTCTGAATAACCGATTCGACGAGATGTCGAAGATGAAGACGGTGCTTGAAGACTGGAAGTCTTCACATCGTTTGGGTGATTACTGATGATCTTGATTGGGCTGTACACCCAAGATGAGGGAAACAGTTGGTGATCGTCCAGACGTACTTGGAGATGGATGGATATGCGAGGAAAGTGCCTCCGGTTTCGTTCAGACCCAGAACGAACTTGTAAATGGATTGTGTGTCTGACATTGGATTTTATTCTGTGTTGATTGATCTCTATTAAATATACATCTGTTTGGCGGCGGAGAATTTATTCTCTTGCTTAACGCCCTTCTCTGAGACGTACGAGCTCAGAGGTTGTATATCGATGGACATCAGTCGCATGGAGTGAATTGCCAATGTGGCACGCATAAGTGGCAATTGATCAAGGCTTCTGTTGAAAAGCAAAGTCTTGTGGTTGATGATCAAAGCACGGCCTGTGTGGCGTAGCTTTGTGTATAACGTGAATTCGCGAGCCTCACACCTCGGTATGAGTCAAAAACGGGATAGTGACTGCAGGGAGAGCACGACGTTTCTTTCTAGCTAGGGTGGTGTCAGTGACCTACCAGCCCTTACATTTATATACTTTTCACCTGTGTGGTTGTTGGATATGAGGCGCCTCGGATATAGGTCTGTAAGGACCGGGAAACGTGTGTTCAGGAATTGCCAATCCTCAAAAGTAAGAGAGGACCGGCCCTGAAGATCCAAGGATCATAGTGGGGTCCTGGGACATTTGCTAGAGTGTCTCGAACGCGGAGAGGAGCTTGCCCCTTGCCTCGGCTCATGACGGAAATCCAATTTCCAATACGTGATAGTGCGGTTTTATTTGTAGAACCTAGTATGGCGACATGATAGATGGTACCCATGCCGCCTATGATTGATATTTATGATTTGAATTGTTTTGACACTATACACTTATTGTAGTATCAAATAATGTGTTTTAAACGTATCAAGCATGCTTTGGCTGTTATAAGGGAAAACCCTATCCTCCGGCTTGCGTTGCATTGTGTGATGGGACCTGGGTCTTATAACAGCTTCATTTTCTTTATTTAGCATTGCGCTGTTTGTTTTATGCACTGGTATTCTTGGGAGGAAACCCGTTCCGTGTTATACGGCGTGGTCCCTTGATTTACCTAACTTTAAAACCAATATTAATAACTGTTTTAGCTCTCACACCAGTCACATGACTGACCTGGAGTTTATTGTTTTAACCTAAACTCTGGGTGCCCCTATTTTCCACACGGGCAGCTAGTAGTTTTGGTTTTGCAGATTTATATTCACAGGGTCCTGATTTACCGCTGGAACGATGCTCGGAAAGCTCTGTATCCGTGTATCACTTTCAGTTGTGCTTTTGTATATTTTTCCGCTGCTATGTAATTTATTGTAATCTCTGATATTTGTCAAATGTAATTTATTCATTTATACTCTGTATATTCTTGTATCTGATGGAATTGTGGTAATAACAATGAAATGTTCTTCCGTCTGCGTCCTTTTGTGTGTTGTTCTCAAAGTATTCGTGCTTTCCTTCACGGGGAAGTTACGGGTTCTCTCAATTTATCTTTAACTGGTAAACTTTAACTGGTTAACTCAAATGGTTTAACCTAACTGGTTAGCTCAAATGGTTTAACCTAACTTGATTTACTTGTCTCGATTAATTGAACTAATCCACTTAGTTTAACTTAGTTAATTCACTTAGTTTGACGCAACTAATTCACTTTGATTTACAAATTAGTTTAACTTAACTAAGTCACTTAGTTTGACGTAACTAATTCACTTTGATTTACCAATTAGTTTAACTTAACTAATTCACTTCGATTAACCGCTTAGTTTTTCTTAACTAATTTACTTTGGTTAACTTAACCAATTACTTTGATTAACTTGACTAACTCGCTTTGGTTAACTTAACCAATTACTTTGATTAACTCGACTAACTTGCTTTGGTTAACCTAACAAATTACTTTGTTTAACTCGACTAACTTGCTTTGGTTAACCTAACCAATTACTTTGTTTAACTCGACTAACTTGCTTTGGTTAGCCTAACCAATTACTTTGTTTAACTCGACTAACTTTGCTTTGGTTAACCTAACAAATTACTTTGTTTAATCCTTTTATCACACTCTGGTATTTCTTATGGTTTTTAACACATCACCTAAAACGATGAATATCGTCCAACCACACGTAATCACAACAGATTATATACATCACATTTATATATCACAATACATAAATCACAGTAAAAATAACTGTTGAGGAATCCAGTTGGATTCCTCCAACCTGTCTCCCTGCATCCACAGATGTTAAACAATATAGATAACATCACTTTCAGTTCCATATGATATATTCTGTTAAACAGAATCAATATAGAAATTTAACTAACTGACTAGCAGTTCAATCAAACAATCAACACACAGTCAAACAGACAATTTTAACAGTTCTAACAATACAACATGAAATTATAAACTGTTCAGAGTTAGTGAGATTTACTCACATTTGCAGTTCATCGTTAAAGAACGATAAACTGTGGTTTGATTTGAATCAAACCATTTATTTTGCCATAAATTCAAACGAGCTCGAATCCACTTCCAGTCAGCTTCATTGTGAAGCTCTCGTCCATACGGTCCCAACGCAACTTACGGTTTGTGATTCACTATTTTCTCAGCCCAATACCCCATTCGTTCAACCCATGGCCCAAACATACCCGACCCGTTTTACTTTCTTCCTCAAAACAAAAGCACGGTTCCAGGAAATACACCCAACACCATTTTCACCCATTCGATCCAAAACCGCACTTCCCCTTCACCATGACAAATCGAACTAAAACCACCATCATCTCCCTCGCCTCAAGTCGCACACCCCCGTACCCTTGGAGAGCAGCTCGACGGCACTTCCTGGTTTCCGTTGAAACCCTTCTGTACGACGTCGATTTACGAACCTCACCACCGAAGACCCAAAAACTTTGCTGAACCCTTCTGTTTAATCTCCTCAGTCCGAATCCGACCTTCTTCCTTCCAAAAGCCACCTGCTTCGACTCAAAACCCAAACCCTAGCGCTACTGTTAAAACCCAGTACCCATAAAACTGACGTCGAACTCATAAATTCCCATACAGATGCGTAGGGAATTGAACGACGATCTCCAATATATAAGTATATTGATTTATAGATTTCATTTGGATTTTCTATGATTTTCTTTTGTGTGAAACTTTTTCTGTGTTGGATTCCCTTGGGTTATATAGGCTGTTTGGTTAGGTGAGGTTTGTGGTTGAGGAGGCAGTATGCATGGCTCGTTTGTTATCAGAGAAAATAGTTAGGATATTTTTATTTTATATTTTATTTATCTGTTTATACACTCTAAAAATTCCTGTGGTCACACGTGATACCCAAAAATCACGAAACTGGACTTGTAGGTAGATTTCGATATTACGGTCCCAATGAAACTGGTTTCGTCGAATTCCGACTCCGTATGCTCACACAGCGTATTTTTAACTGTCAAAATACTGACTATTTTACAATCTAAAAATCCGTACGGCCCAACAGTGACTCTAAAAATCACGAAACTGGAAATCTAACAACTATTTGATATTGCGGATCCAACAAAAATGGTTTCGTCGAATTCCGACTCCGTTTGCAAAAGTGGCTATTTTTAACGTTCTAAATAACCTATTTAAATATATAAATATATTTAAATATAAAAATTAAATTAAATATAAATAAATTTATATTATCGTATATATTCTCTAATGATATCATACAGCTCCGGAATATCATATCAGAATATACAGTTTGATATTTCAGATTCCAGATTATCCCGGTATTCAGTTTATACTGAAAATCTCTTTTATAACGTATATAAAGCGTCGCAAATTATAAAGGAATTCTACAGCGACTTTCTGAAATTTGATTTGGACATAACTCAAAATCTATACGACGAAATCTTGATTTTTCTCTTCCACTAGAAAGATATACTCCACCAGCTCCACACGTTTCTTGTTTCACAGAAATCCGGCTTAAAACGGATTTTATATATTCAGTTGAAGTTCGAATCGCCAAATTGTGAACTGCCACGACGTTTCAAGTTCGTTTTAATTATAATTATAAATTATAAGTCCGAACGTTGTACTTTAAGTTATCGATATCGCCAAATCGATATATAAATCATTAAATAAATTAATTATTCGACAGCTAACAAAACGCGCCATTACACGTATGCCGTAATGTTTTGTGCCTTGTAAATATCGTAACACTCTCTTTAATGCCATCCAATGTTCTGATAAAGGGTTCTGCATGTATTGACTGAGTTTATTGACGCTGTAGCATATGTCTAGTCGAGTAATAGTTGCATATTGTAACGCTCCTATTATGCTTCTATATTGTTTGGCATTGTCGATAGCTTCTCCTTTATGCTTAGATAGTCTTAGGTTACTAATCATAGGCGTAGGTAATGGGTTTGCCTTGTGCATATTTTCCCTTTGCAGTATTTCAGTGATATAATTTTGTTGGGATAATATTAATTCACCATTGTTTTTCCTAATCACTTGTATTCCAAGAAAAATTTTTAGTTCCCCCAAGTCTTTAATGGCGAAATTTTGATCCAGCTTGTGTACGATTCTGTTTATTTCTTCGCTGTTGTCTCCTGTTATTAGCATGTCGTCAACGTATACTAGAATGAACACAGTTCGATGTATGCCCTTCTTCATATATAGAGAATTGTCCGATTTAACTTGTGAGAAACCCATGTTAGACAAAGTTGACTTTAGCTTTTCATACCAAGCTCTCGAAGCTTGTTTTAAGCCATATATTGCTTTGTGTAGTTTGCATACTTTATCACCAGTACCATATCCTTCAGGCTGTTGCATGTATACCTCCTCAGTCAATTCCCCATTCAAAAAAGCATTGTTGACATCCAGTTGCCTCACATTCCATCCTTTGTTTAGAGCAATGGTTAGTATAATTCTGATGGTTGTGGGATTTATGACTAGGGAAAAAGTTTCATTGAAATCAAAACCAAATTGTTGCGCGTAACCTTTTGCAACCAGTCTGGCCTTGTATTTGTCAATAAATCCATCTTCTTTTCTTTTTATTTTGTATGTCCACCTACAACCAATCACATTTTTGTGTTTTGGTTGAGTCACTAAGCTCCAAGAGTTGTTTTTTATGAGAGCTTTATATTCAGTGTCCATTGCCTCCTTCCATTTGTTTGATCTTATAGCCTGAGTGAAATTCAATGGTTCGATCTCACTGGCAGAAATATTATATACTTTGGGTTTGAAGATTCCTCTCTTTGACCTGGTGATCATATGATGTCCAGTTGATTGTGGTGGTGTTTTCTGTTGTGTATCATTGTTGCTGGTAGTGTCGACATGGTTGTTGTTTTCTGTATCTTCACTATACTGCATGTTTTGATGTATGTTTGTATCTTCTGAGTCATTGTGTGTCTTGTTGGTTTGCTCATTTGTTCGATCCATAGTTTCTTCCTGCGTGTTTAAATTGCTTGTACGTTGTTGCTTTTCATTTCTATCAATTGAAGGTGGTTCAGTAATGAATGGCTCTAACCGTATGTTATTGTTTATGCTTTGTTCCCCATCTTTTTTGCCGATTTGCTTTTCTGCATAAGAAAACTTGTTTTCATCAAAAATCACATGTCTAGAAACATATATTTTTCCATTTTTGTCCATGCACTTATAACCTTTTTGGTTTTGTGCATACCCGATGAATGTGCATGGGCTTGATCTCATACTTAGTTTATGATTGTTATAGTCTCTCAAACATGGAAAACATAGACACCCATAGGCTTTTAGAAAACCATATTCTGGTCTAACACTGTATATCATTTCATGAGGGCTTTTATTGTTTAAGACTTTGGTTGGCAACTTGTTAATGAGGAATACAGATGTGTAGAAAGCTTCATTCCAATATTTCATGGGTAATGAGCTTTGTGATAACAAAGATAGACCAGTCTCTACCATGTGTCGATGTTTTCTTTCGACTAAACCGTTTTGTTCGGACGTATGCGGGCAAGTTAATCTATGTTTGATCCCTCTTTTGAGAAAGTAATTAGTTAGAGGTTTAAACTCAGCTCCCCCATCTGTCTGAACAACCTTAACAGTACTGTTCATTTGTTTTTCGACATGAGTTATAAATTGCATAACTGTATTGCAAACTTCTGATTTAGTTTTCAGCATGTATATCCAAGTATATCTAGAATAAGCATCTACAAAAGAAAGATAATACCTGTGTCCCTGATATGAATTTAGAGGCGCGGGTCCCCATAAGTCAGCGGCTATAAGTTCCAGTGGCTCATTATAGCTGGTTTCAGAATCACTAAAAGAGAGCTTGTGGCTCTTACCGAGTTGGCAGTGCGTGCATGTGTGTTTGATAGGTACATTTTTATAATGAATGTTATTATTATGCAGAACAGTCTTAACAGTTTCCAGATTATGATGTCCTAATTTTACATGCCAAGAATTAATCACGTTACGTTCACTGCTATTATTGTCATAATCAACGTTATTGCAACTATTCCTAACACAGTCATTGTCACTACTAGCATCTATATTATTGTACCAGAATTCTCCACTTGAGTTTACAGTCTTGAATTTGTATAAACCATCGTATAGGTTACCTCGAAGTAATATTTCATGATTTAGGGAATCTTTAACTAAACAAAACTTAGGATGAAATTCAAAGTAAACATTATTGTCGTTGGCAAATTTTGATACACTTAACAAATTTTTATTAATCTTAGGTACCCTAAGAAGATTGTTTAATTTGAGTTGTCTTTTCCCAAAAATAGTCCCTTTGCCTATGTGTGTGATACTAGCAGTACTACCATTACCCATATGCAAATTTCTCATACCTGAGTAATTTCTGCTCCCAATGTTTAAATTTTGAAGATTTCTAGTTATGTGGTGAGTTGCTCCTGAGTCAGGGTACCATTCTTCGAAGCCATTGTCTTCATTTTTTACTTCATCATCATCTGCAGCATTATGTTTTCGGTTTGCATTATTATTATTTTGAGTTGAATTCCCTGTTGTTGCCATATTTGCTTGTGCTCTTCTTTGTGAAGAGTAATTTTGGTTTGCCTGTTGTCTACCTATGTCTGAATTATACCTGAAGTAACATTTGTTCGCCATGTGACCAAACTTTTGGCATATTTGACATTTCACACGATAGTTGTTGTTATCTCCTTATATCTGCTTATTTCTGACTGTGGTATAATTGGCAGAGAACTTATTTTGTGCTTTTTTTCTTTGGTTGATTCTGCCTTCATGAGCAAGGAGTGCTGATCGAACGAACTGTAAATCAGGTAAGGTTTGTTGTGTGGCTAACACAGTTACTAAAGATTCGTATTCTTCATCTAATCCACCAATAATAAATAGGATTTGCTCATTGTCGCTGATCTTATGGCCAACAGCATTTAGTTTGTCACACAGATTTTTATTTTTTCCTAAGTATTCTTTCATGCTTGCCTCCTTTTTTCTAGAAGTTTGTAATTCCCTTCTATATTGCATGATTCTAGCAGCTGATTGTGAACTGAAAATTTATTCAACTGTTTTCCATATTTCATAAGACGTGCTACATCCAACTATTTGTGATAATAAATTCGAACTTACTGACGATAGGAGCCATGAGGAGAGGAGGCTGTCTTGTTTTTGAAACTTTGTGTAGTCTGTGTTAGGCACAATTTCTCCTTCCGAATTGGTTATCGTCACTGGTGGGACTGTTATTGTCCCATTAATGTACTGAAGTAAATCATACCCTCTTAAAGCGATCTCTACTTGATATTTCCATAGAATGTAGTTGTCTTCGTCTAGAGATGTGATGATAATTTGACTTTTTGGTTTAATTAGGTCATGATGGTTAGGTAGAGCGTTGTACCCCATACTTCCTGAAACAGCGGAGGTTACTTCATTATTGTTGGCCATAAAACAAAAACAACTTTCTGCTTGATGATTAAGCCTTTCGGCACTTTGGCTCTGATACCATATTAAGGGATGAGAAGGAGAGTTATTAGAGAGGAACAATTGCAATTTTTATTGATACAAAACATGATACAAAGAGCACATATATATAGTGCTATGAGCCCAACGGCTAGTACAAAATATACCAAATATGTATGAGCCTAACGGCTAATATTAAATATAACAAGTATGCATGAGCCTAACGGCTAGTAGATAATGACAAAGCATACTAAATATGATAAAAACGTGTTCACACTCTAACGGCTCTATTGTAACGGTTCTATTATCTTCATTATTTTCAACTGCTTCTAGAATTGTAGCACATGCTTTCCATAAACCCAGTTCCAACCTTTCCAGTTTCATGTCTCTTCTTCTTTTTTCTTTTTTAACTTATAACTGGCGTGGTAACATTTTGCTCTTCAGATATTTTTAAATTCTGTTTTGCCTGTCAGACAAAGCATGAAAACACTTCAAACGTATAATTACAAATAAACATTAGATTATCTATCTAACAAATCTACACCCACCATTGATTTTGGGTTGAATAGAAGCACAAAGTCGGAACTGTTTTGATGAGTACATTGCTCTAAGTTACGTGTGTATAACATTGTGATGTATTACAGTGTGTTAAGGTAGGACACTTATGGCGGGCAATGATATTTTCTGCGTAACAAAGTTGACTCATTTTGGGTATCCTAATCTATCATCATTTCTATTAATATATTTTCATATATAGACGACAGCAAATGCAAAAGAAGTCTAGTAATGCGTATTCATTATTAGCAAATGTGATATGGAACTGTCAGCTTCAGCTGACAAACGCCTCGTAATGTTCTTCTCAGGTGTTTGATTTCATTACATATATGATTGTTTTAAATACGTTCCAATTCTAATCTAGCTGACAACTTTGTTCTCAGATATTTAATTTCGTTGCATGTACAATTGGTTTTTGGCTTACATGTATGCCCAGTTGTTTAACATAGTTTTTTCAGCAATCCTACATTTGTGGAAAAGTAGGGAGGTGTATCGACAATACGATATTGGAGGTCAAAGAAATGAAAGAAGAAAATGGATCCCATTTATTTGAAGTTGTTCAAGCTATTATATTTTGTGTTGCTATCAACGAGTAAGTTTACATTTTTTCAATTCTTTGACATGCATATATCTCAGCGCCTCGATAAAATTTTCATGTTAAACCATTTAAATATAATCAAACCTTTTTGAGGATGAATCAAGAAATAGAATGCTGGAAGATAAAGAATTATTCAGTTGGATCTTAAACCAGTCATGGTTCGAGGTTCGCATCTGTAATCTGCTTAAAATATTTCTGTTCTTGTTACTCTCTAAACATTATTATTTTTCACTGGAGTAGAAAATGTCTTCCATGTTTTTCCTAAATAAATTTGATATCTTTGAAAAGAATAATTCAAAAGGGCGGGTCTTTTTCAAATAAGTACCATGTACCATTTTCTGAACTTAAAGATTACTTGCTTCTTTTTGGCCTATTAATATTTAACATGTTCCTTTAAGTGTATGTGAGTGGTTCAATAATTATAATGTTGTGTCAACTAGAAAGCAAGAGGTGAAAATGCATATAAGTATGTTTCTTCCTCATCCTTTTTTTTTTTTTTTTTTTTATGCAAAGAAAATTTAAAAAAAAATCTGGAAAAAACAAATTTTTTAGGTAAAACTACATTATGTGATCAATCTCATCTCCTGAAAATATGCCCAGATTTGTTAAAAAAAAATTGAAGAATAATAAACTAGACGGAGTTTATACTGTGCTTGCAGCACTATATATGAGTATAAGGTAAACAATGATAGATGAACAAATTATGAATACAAAAATCTCACCTTATGAATGTTCAAATTCCAGGTACATTGTGTTCATTTGACCTTATCATTTTTCAATGGCATAAATACAATGAATCAATTATTAAGTATGTAACAATAATTTTGAGCAAATACACTAGAATGCATTTTGTTTCATGTACATTGAATTCATGTTAAAATTTGAGAACTATTATTTCGTTTTTCAAAGGTACATCTGATAGCACAAAACCAAGTGTTGTGTTGAACTGATTTAATCCATTAAGCATTAGAGGATCGATTCCTGAAATAGAATACAGGCAAATAGAAGCTGCAACAAATAATTTTAACGAGACCAACTCTCTTTCAAAAGGCGTCCATGGTGTTTTTTTATACAAAGCTCAGTTTGGGTTTAGTAGTTATGCAGCTGTGAAGTAGCTGGATATTAGGAATCTGATATGTGAGAGTGAATTTGAGGTGCATATACTTCTCTTTTCATATGTTGTGTTCATTTGACTTCTTTATGTAAAATTTGTATCTTTGCAAATATTGTAGAATAAGATTATGTTGCTTAGCAATCTCGAGCATCGTAACATTACCTCTCTGATTGGTTATTGCGTTAGTGCAAATGCTCGACTTCTTGTTTATGAGTTCATGCACTGGATCACTAGAAATGCACCTTCATGGTTCATTTAGAGTACTTGATTCTTTTTCAATCTAATTTGGGTTTCATTTAATTTGAAACTGTATGCATTTTTTGGCCTTTAAGCAGGATCATCTCGTGGTGCAAACTTGCAGTGGCAGGTTCGAATGGTTCGCACTATACATAGTCAGGTCCTTAATCAATACTAATTGGTCTTCATATTTTTCGTTGAAGTTATAATATGTATATAGTTTCCTTTTCTTGTTACAGAGGATTAGAGCATCTACATGAGCATTGCGGTCCTCCTATGATGTGTAGATCTTTAGATTCTAGTAAAATTCTTCTCGATTCAAATTTCAATGCAAAGGTGCTTTGGCAGTATTTCTGGAAAAATCGTACATTTTTATTATCAACTCATGTCGCATTTATGAGCAACTTTTTTCGTCCGTATAGATTTCTGATTTTGGTCATGCTCTCACAAATGCAGGCTCAAATGAACATATAACAAATCTTTTTGAATTTGAATGATACATGGCCCCTGACTATTTCTTAAATGGTATGTGAATTCTAAACTGATCTTCGAAGTATATATTTACTACATTGGACATATGTTTTCTATGTCACTATTTTTCTTGAGTAGAAGTAACCGTCAAAATTGATGTGCATGCATTTGGGAATATTCTTTTTGAACTTCTGTTGGGGAAGAAACCATTCACAGGTACTCAATGTCAATATATTATAACTTGGGTATGCATTGCTAGTACTTTCATTTCACCATATAATATAAATATAAAATAATGCAACTAGAATTCATATTAACTTTTCATAATAACAGTCATTAGCTCATTTGGTTAAAATTGTTATCTTCATGCTGATAACATCTTTTACTTGTTTTTTATCTTTTGCAGACCCACTATTATGATCAGTTTTTGACATTTGGGCCTTCTTATGAGCTTCAATGGTATTAGAGCCATTCTTCTTTAGATTCAAAATTTTCTTAGTACATGCCATGTTTGAATTTGTATTAGAAAGCACACACGAATGCAAAGATTTCGGTTTTAAACTGCACGAAACGAATGTATATATATACATACACATAATACATACACCATCCCTCTTATCCATTATAACCGAGTAATTATATGTGCACTTGAATATGTGGTAGTTCTAACTTATTTATATGTAGCAGCTGGTCAAGGAGATAGGAAACTCCATTATGTAAGAAGAGACCAAAATAGCGAAAATAAAAAATAACGCCGATCGAGAATTTCAAATTAAGAGGAGGACGTGGTTTCAATTGTGACATGAGTGGTGCTCGATGGCAGATGATGACGTGGTGGATAATGATTGGTTTTGAAGTCAATTGGATGTTGGAGGGTGAGAGGTTTCGGCTAGTTGCTGTGACAGTTTAGGAATTTATAGTCATATAGAAAAAAGCACATACGAAGTAAAGTTTCCAGCAAAAAACAACCTCTTATTGAAATGCAATGCCTAATGTAAATAACTACGAGATGCCAAACGCAAAAGTTGGATATAGTAGTAACCTCAGATGACTGTAAAAAAAGTTGATTACTAAAAGTTGATAGCAGCTTCGTATGTAATATTTTGCTTTATGATTACTGAAGGTTTAACATATGCTATTAATCACAAATGAACTAATAAAACAAGTATTCAGAACAAATATAGTATACGCTGGCACTAAAATAATATACAATAATGCTTGGAGGCTCGAAAATAAGAGCAGAAAATGGTGCGGCAGCAATGCGGAGTAGGGAGTACGCACCGTGAATTGCATGAATGAATCCAACGTCTTCCCTTACTTCCGCACAAACCCGCACCATTTTCTTTCGGGCCCTCTAGCATGATCCAATAATATATTATTGTTTAGAGTAGGTAATGCAATTCTTTAGCATTTAATTTTTGAAGTTAACACTAAAATAATATATTTCCATTTGATATTTGCAGTATATGGTAGTCCAGGCTAAACTTTTTTATGCTTGTTACAAGGAATGACTTGAAAATGGGAAAGCAATTCCGCACTTTGCATTACGTCACAAATGACAGGATTAGTACAATTGTTTTTTGGTTACTGCTTTTTTTCTCTTGTTATTTTCAACATAATATGCAGTTGTATGAAGTGGAAAATAAATATCTATAATATATGTTAATCTTTAACCAATTGATCTGCCATCTCCATTTGAATTATCCTCAATGTTAGTATTGATTTACTTCCACACTTTTTTTCTCTTGTTATTTTCACATTATTAAGAAATATGGTATTTCGAATGCCGCCTTTGAAAAGAAAAGAAACCGATTGCATCTGAGATGCCATCAGTTATGATCAAACTGATTTATTTTTGTAATAATTTGTAAAGTGGTATGTTTTTGTTATAACTTACGAAAATTGGCTCAAACCAAAAAAATCGCTGATAAAAATGAGTCAAAAGCACATTGAGGTATTTTATTCTAAGATGTCACCATGTAATTAAAGAACATAACAGACTATATTGTCATTTTGATAAAGATAACACTATCACTGGCTCTGCTTGATTCACTGGTTCTTCGTAATGCAGGGGTTGTCCATAAGCTGAGGCGGGCTGGAGCTATCGCATTGGGAAAGCCAGTATGAGTGGGTGGGCTAATTTCAGGTCTATAATTGTTGTCACTAACGGATGGAGCGCTCAAGGTGGTCAAGGTAATGTATATCCTTGTACGTATAAAGTGCCACTGCCAGATTAGACGATAATGTTAATTAAGAGAAAAATATATGTGCAGAACCCTAATGTGTTGTTTGTAGACCCATGTGGATCAAGCAGCGGGTCTGCTATTGCAGTTGCAGCAAACATGGTTGTAGTTGCATTATGCACCGAGGCATCTAGTTCAATCATTTTCCCTGCTTCTGCTGATTCAGTCTTTGGAATCAAACCAATTGTGATTACTAACAGATCTGGAGTGATTCCAATCAGCCCTAGGCAGAAGCATGACAAATTCGGGTAATGAATCCAAAATTAAATAATTTCAATAAGATGTAGAGCATATTATATTGCAAGTACTTTTCATGATATCATGTATAGACCAATTGTTAGAACAGTTAGAGATGCATTGGCAGTTTTGGAAGTAGTGGTTGGCTTTGATGAGAGATGCAAAAGCAGAAGCTACGCAAGCAGCAATCTAAGTACATATGGAAAGGTCATCACATGCAGTTCCTTAATGTATATGTAATGCAGGGTAAAAGAGTTGGGGTACCAAGGAAAGGGATCTTTGAACTTGCTCAAGAAACGGTTTGAAATGCAACTTTTGAACTATACTTCGGAAATGACGAGGTAGGCATGGTATAAACAATATTCGTTTGGCCTTTTTTAGTCATCTTCTTGTCAAAATTATACTCGGAAACTTTGAAGGAAACAAGGTTCTATATTGATAGTCAACGTAGAAATGCCAAATATTGGCATCATAAATGATTTTATGAAAAATGGTGAAGTGCATGCATGACCTGCTATGCTCAAGATAGCACCTTGACATGTACCTATCGGAATTGCTCCTCTGTCCTGTGAAATCTCTGCTCGATGACATCAACTTCAACGAGAAGCACGCTGTTGAGGTAAATCAAGATCATGGTATAATTGTTATGAATCCTTGTTTTACATGTCAATTATTTTGTATGTTTTGTGAAGGAAATAATAAAATGCCAGAAATAGGGAAATCCATATTCCTTGTGTCCGAAAACACAAGTGGAATAGGTCCGCTAGAGCAAAGTGCAATCGACGAAATGATGCATAAGTAATACCAATTGCAGTTGCTTTTGTAATTTTAGCTCTTGAAGGTTATCCATGAACTAGCGTACACTCTGAAAGCAGTACCTCCCTTATTGCTATGTGGTATAAAAATCTTGACTTTTCTTATTTGTTTTCTTTAATTCTTTGCAGACTGTTAAAGTAATACAAGGACTTCAAACCAATGTGTAACGAGTTTAATACCGAGTCAATTACATATATGATGATATATGGATTTGGTCAAATATAAGCATTACATTTAGAGTTTTGGTTTCGTCTTAGCTTTTATTAAGATAAATATCATCATTCTTTAGTTGTAAATGTAAAATGTTCCATTTTGGTGTTCATTTTCATTTATTGTGTAAACAAGTTACTAAATTCTTACATTGTCTAATATTCTAGCAATGCATGATTTTTTTTCTTCCTTTTTTGCAGATATGAATTTCAATATGATGAATCAAGGGGTATAGAAAGTGTTTAGAAGCAAACTTGGTTATCTTTTTTTATTATTATTATATTGTCAACCTTGTACTTGTTATGTACCTTGGACTTGTTGTGTTATATTTGTATATTTTTGTTTCTCTAAAGATATGTTCTATCTTTATTTTATAGTAATTTGTTTATAGTGAATTTTCTTATGAATTTCTGAGTTAAAGAATAATTGTATCTATTTATATTAATGAAGATATCAATTATACATTCTAAAACAATTTTCATATCACAATTGTGGTGGGATGAATAATTAGTTCGAAACATATAATAAGTGTTTTTGATTGTCAATTTGAAATGTCTATTAAGTGTTGCTAGTTGTCATCTTGAAACACTCATTAAGTGTTATGGTTTATGATTTTTGAAACACTCATTAAGTGTTGTGGTTTATCAATTTGAAACTCAATAAGTGTTGCGGTTTATCTATTTGAAACATTAAATAAGTGTTGCGGAGTGTTTCAATCTGCTAATCTGAAACACTGCCTAAGTGTTTCAATTTGTCAATCTGAAACAAAATATAGGTGTTCCAAAAATCTGCAACATACTAATCTGCAACACCGAAAAAGTGTTTCTAAATTTTTTAGTAATGTTTTATTACCATTTCAAATTGGCCATTTTCAAGTTGTATAAGTATAAATAGGCTAAAGGCAATAATAATAGATAGGCCCAATATAATGATGCTGAGATGAGTAACTATGGTTATTTTATTTCCTTCAATACCTATATCAAAATTCATCCAAGAAAACAAGTGTAAAACAAGTGTATTACAATTTTTTATGTTATTTCTGGAGATCAGTAGTCTATGATGTTCTTTCGCAACTATAATTACCGATACCATTAACATAATAGGATTCTAAATGTAGACAATGAATGTCTAGTTTTTCAGGTTAAAAAAGTAATATAACATTTGTTTATCCTAGAAATTAGTAGAAGGTTACGTTGAATCGATTATATGTGAGATAAAACAAACAAGTCGAATAATTGGCCTTAATCACATTATTCATAACTTAATAAAAAACGAAATAAGCATAAAAATAATGATACATCTAGAATAATGATACATCTAGATTTGTAGTGGTTCCAATATTAATATGATAATGTAAACATCAAAGGTAAGATATTTCATTGAAAACTCTAGAGCGAAATACAAGAATCTGACATATCTAATTTAATGGAAGTTAAGCATGAACACACACACAGAGCTCTCCTTTTTGTTACACTACTACTCTGTCATCCCCTTCACACCTTTTTCAAGGTTTTATGGGTTCGAATGGAGTCGTTTTCAATTTTTGTTCTTTGGGATCCTATATAGGTCCCTGCCCTGTTGTTGAAGTGATTCTCGAGGTGATTTGAGCCTGTACTCGTATTTCGATGGTTGTTGCTATGATTGGCGCTTCGACTATTTTTGTGCATGTGTTTTCTCTTTTGGGTTTTAAGACTTGGTCGCACCACAAGTTTTTTATTGTAGGTGAAGTCTTTTAAAATTATGACATATTTCTTTCCGCTCGATTGTGACCCCTTTTTCTAGCCTATCAGAGTGCACTTTGCGGCAGCTTTTGAATGTTTTTTGGCATGCTTGTGCTTGGTCTGGTTTGTTACCTTGTTTTAATTATCTATCCAACATTGATGGTAATGGATTAAGGGTTTTGATCCCCCTTATTTGTTTTCTTCCAAAAATTATTGTCGGCTCTCTTCTGCCTTCGTCAACGGGGATGGAGGTTGGTGTTACTGCCTTTGTGTTGGGGAATGTGTTGGTCTCCCTAATTACAATGCTATTGTTTCTGCTCCATTTAATGGATTAGGGTATTTTATCCCCTTATCCATTGTCTACCTAAAAGGATTTCTTTTTATTATCTTCCACTGTTGAATTAACCGAAGATTGGTGTGCCTGATCGTGTTATTTTGTGTCCTTATTCCCATAGGCGGTCGAGTAGGCCGGCGGTTGTATCAATGTGTGACTTCCTTTATCCTTTTTCTTTCTCTTGTAAGAATGCCTTAAGGGTTGTTGCCTTCGGCGGTGCTCAAGTCCATGTTTAACCCCCTCTCGTGATGGGAAATTGTTTTGCTCTTCTTGAGCTGGTTCGATTAGTGACGATTTTTTGTTGTTAGCGGTGGTGTGGTAGACTACCATTTGACTAAGCGATCTTGGCTAAGGGTTAGCAAGTATAAATGGTGGATGGCTTATCTTCGTCCGAACATAGAGGAGAGATGGGATGTTTCTTCTCTCCTAATGCAGCCAGTCTGCTTAGCAATTGGTGTGGCATCCAGAACTCCTTTGTTGGCTGTTGATGAGTTCTTGCAAGCTGGCATTCATAATCTTCGGCCAACGCGTTGGGTTCTCCCGCAGCTGGGAAGTTTAGGCATGATGTAGCCTTTTCTTCTTCATTGAATGGTTTTTCTTGGTATAGTGCAGACTTTTGGTTGCATCCAGAAGTTCTTGCTAGTGGCGTGGCATTCGAGATTTCTCGGGTGGTGGTTCATAGGGGCTCATGGTCGGTTGCTTGCCAATTTTCATTTTTGTGCAAACCTTCTTGGCTAGTATGTTTTTTTCTCCTTCTTGTCATTTATTATCGAATTTTGATCACGTTTTCCTATGGGTGGTTGGTGTTTGTGGGCTCCTTGCTTTCTCCAACATGTGTGCTTTGGAGTTTGGGCCTACTTGTGTGCGTTCCCTTTTGCTGCCTTGCATCCCTATCCATGTGTTAGGTCCTGTGTTCTCAGCCTTGCCTTTATCAATCTCCGATATTATGGTGCTTTTGTTTGGTTTTCCCTTCTTTTTTGTTGAGTCCGGGTTGGTTGTTTGTGGGTTTCAACTTGAGGTTGGTATTTTTGGTGCTTATTGGGTTTTTCATCGGTTGTTTAGCATTTTCCTGTTTCATTTGGGTGGGCCTTTTTCATTTTGTTCGGGGATTGGTGTACGCTTTTCTCCGGTGTATGGCATGTCAATCTATGACATGTGTGTGGTTTTGCTTTGCATGAGTTTCTGGCGGGTTCTGGTTTGGTTGGTATGTCTTTTATTTTGGGTTAGTTGGTCTTCCTCATGGGAGCTTCGACATATAGTATATGTAGTTATCGTAGCCTATATGTCACTACCCTACGACGGCTTTTTTTGTCGCTGGCCCATTTTTCTTTGTTGGGTTTTTTCACCTTGCCCCTTTCCCTTGCAGAGTCGGTGATTGGAATTCCACATTAGTGCAAAGTTGTCAATCTGACGATGATTTTTTTGTTGTGGATACCACACAGCAAGCAGTCATGTCGGTTCTAGATGCTTCTACATCTGACAATCTTCCTCTTCCTTCTCTCACTCTTATCCTCTTCTTAGCCCGGGCGAGAATAAGATCATTATCAATCGGTTAGATCGCCAAACTAGGAACTCGTACTTGTGTTATCTGGTTCAGTGCGCATTGCCTAGGCATGCTGACCAGACTACTATGGCAAGTGGGTCGGCGGTCGATACACCAGCAGCGGTCGTTGCTACTATCCCCTTGGTTGTTCCTCTACTCTTTCTTCTCAGAGGAGTGCTCATTCCTAAGTGCATACCCCTCGACCATTTGCAGTCATTCGCTTGCAATGGCTCGGCAAATAGTTGGTCTATGTTAGATCGAAATTTGGACCTAACACCCAAATTGTTATAAACTGTAGAGAATTTTAAATGAGGAACAAGGAAAAAGAAAATAACACTCAGACTTTATAGTGGTTCGGCGTTAACGAGCCTACGTCCACTTTATATCTTATTGATTATGCTTTAAAAGCTAGTACAACAGTGATTTCTCTCAATATTTCAGTGGTTTTGACAACAGTGGCGGATTCAGTACTCACTATTGCCAAAAAGATCCCCAAAAATGCCAAGCTCTGGGCTATTTATAGCTGATTTTGCCAGGCGGATCGCGGACACGTGGCACGAATCCCGTGATCATCGGATCGCATCGCCACCATTGAAGAAATAGTCAAACTAGCCGTTGTGAACAGGTGTCATGATTTGCTTGAAAATCGGATCGTGCAGATGGGGAGAATTGGTCCAGATGACGGTTAGGAACACGTGTCGCCAGATCCGTGCGGTTCGGATCGCTGAAGACTAGCTCGTGATTGAATGGGTCAGAGGGTTCGGTGCGCACCAAGGGATCGGATCGGTTCGCTCTGGGCAACGATATAAGTTTGGATCAGATCGCCTGGATGTATCGTTCGTTGACGAGATGAGTGCGATCCGTTCCTGGGCGAGCCGATAGAGTGCGATCCATTCCTGGGCGAGACGATGGAGTGCGATCCATTTCTGGGCGAGACGATGGAGTGCGATCCATTTCTCCAGTTTCTTGGGGACTTGGTTTCCTGTTTTCCTTTTATGAATGATCCTGGGTGGCTTGGTCAAAAAGCGAGCCAACATTTTGCCCCCTCGAAGTATGTTTTATTGGTGATGGAACATGCTTCGAAGATTCCAATCTACCTTTTCCTGATGGGATGTAAATCAACAGTCGCATTGGTTCAAATCAACGCATGCATAAATCGGATCGCCATAAAGCGCCACGGTCCGAGTGTTCACGTGCCCGTTTCGAGCTGAGTATCCAGGCCTCTGTATGAAACGAGGCCGACTTTCCTTCGAGTCGTGTCGGGCTTTGAGTTTGGTGGGCCATCGTTTGAAGCGGTCCGTGGGCTTCTATGCGATACAGGCTTTGAATCGTGGCCTTCATGACGTTTCGCGGACCGAATAGGACAAAGGAAGGGAGATAAACGGTCACCCTCTTTGCCTATATAAGCCGATCCTCTCCTCACTCTCCTTCTTCTTTCTCTCTGCCGAACCGTCTCGCGTTATCAAAGAACGAGCCCAAATTTTCCAAACCTTCAAGAATCCGAGCATTCTCTCAATTTTTAGAAAGGTAACTCCACAGAAAACATTCTCATTTGTAAATGCAGCACCTTCCCGAATTTTTAAGACTGATTCGAGGAAGAAACGATGGGAATCCGAAATTTTCTGAAGAAATAACCAAGTCGCCATGGCCATCGAGCGCAGAGCTCAGAATTTGAGGATGGGAAGGAGAGGAGGAAAACGAAGGAGGCAGAAGGAGAAGGCAAACCGTCTCGGATCGTGGTCAAGGATAGAAGACGAAAGCAAATGGCGAGACGATAGATCGAGGTGGCGGCAAAGGGACGTATCGTGGGGTCGCAACGGTTCGTGAAGGAGCGATCCCTTCGCCCGGCGACTCGATGGGGGCGATCCCCCTGGCCTGCGATCCGAAAAGGGGCGATCCCTCTGCTTCACGATCCGACTCATAACTGACAATACGGAGGAATTTCAGACTTTAATCAACGCCTTGCCGCTATAAAACTCTGAACAGTTAGGATAGAGCCCTGATATTGGACTTTCTGGACTAAATGACCTCATGATTTGACTGCATATGACGACTAAAGACTTCTGATAACCTTGACTGCTTTCATGCTTTATTATTGTTTTTAATAATGTGCACACACAAGCACACACACCGGCACTTGCACACACGGGGAACGGGTAGTGTTAAGCTTATCGTTCATATTTTCTCGTCCTAGCAGCAATGTCGAACGATCATTCTTCCTCAAGATCTGTAGCCGAAACGGAATCCGAGACTCCAGAACAGTATAATCCTCAAATTCCTCCAATCAATCCAGGAGGTAAAGATTCTGGATCTGAGTATGAAGCTACAGAATCAGATCCGACAGAAAGTACTTCATCCAGTAACAACTCCGAGTCTGACGAGCGAGCTCCGGACGAAATTCCAGGCGCAGTCGGGATAGATAAATTCTCTGATTCCTTAGCGTCCAAGCTTGACGAGATAAAACTCAAGAGAATCTGCTTAAGACACGACATTCCTTGGGACGATGTCTTGACACCTGGAAGCGAAGATAGACCCCATCTAGCACCGGAAGGGTACATGTCGATCAGTCGAACAATGTGTCTAGTAGGAGCTATTCCTCCGTTCCCTCCAATTGTCATTGAAACTCTGAGACGATTAGGCATTGTCCCGATGCAGCTTCATCCAAACGCCTACGCATCTCTATACTCTTTATATGTTGCTTATGCGGAGATCTTGCATGCCGAACTTAAATTCAGAGATCTGGTGTTCTTCTTTCTCTTCAAGCACCGTTCTTCTGCAACTCCAAACTTTTCCTTTTTTGAATCAGTGGCGAACAGGAAAGTTCTGTACGACGGATACAGCAACATCGGGGATCCTAAGTCCGACTGGTTTTACATAAGAAAACAGGCTGGGTGCTCACGGAGATGGCTCAAATCAAGTAAACTTTGATCGCCTAGTCGAATATCTTGCTTAAGGAGTCTAAGTAATAACATTCTTCCGCTTTTTTCCTTTGTCTTAAACAGATCATGTCTTCCCGAAAACAGAGGGTGCATTATACAACAACCAGTTGTCCATTCTTTTGCAAAGCAGATCCGACTTTTTAAGGATTAAAAAATGCATTACTGATGACAACCTTCATAAGCATCGCCTTCTGGATAGAAAATTTGGACTTGGGACCGGCGGCAAACCTTATAAATATGTGCCCCCAATGGAAGGAGAGGGAACTTCACAAGCGATGGAAACAACTAAACTTCGCAAAAGTCCTTCTCCGATAGTCATCCAAGACGACGAAGACTTGAATATATACAGAGGGGATGAGTCCCGCGGTGATGTGTCGAAGGAAATCCCTACCTCTGCTCCAATGGAAACTGTTGGTGATGACGATTTGACAGAAGAACAGTTATTCGACGAGCTGAATAAAATCCCTCTACCCGACATTGAATACACGGAAAAAGACTTCGGCGAGGAGCCTTTCTTTTCTGCTCCCGAAGAGGCGACTGATTCAACAAGGGGACAGGAAGCGGGTCAAATGAGCCTGTCTCCAGGCCTGGGTCTGTTAGGGGGGAATTATATGGGATGCACACCTTACACACACCGCCTGACCGTGCACTATTATATCGTGGATATTCAAAGTTATAATATGATCTTCTTTTCTTTTTACAGGAGCGATGTCCCGCAGGAAATCCTATTCGTACCGTTCTCTTCGCGAAGGCACCCCCAGCCTTCGTCCGGGTACCGAGCGCCCTCGCGGTCCCCCTCATAGGCCGAGCTCTTCGCAACCTCGATCTCCACCCAAATCAACCTCTACCAGGCCTTCGAGTCATCTGACAATTCCGACCGGGGGGAAGACACTTCCAAAAGAGTTGACTCCTCCAAAGAGTGCGCCTTCCCACAGTCGGTCGTCCAAAAGGCGTCACGAATCCAAAGATGGGGACAGAGATTCATCCAAAGAAACTGAGCAAGAGAGAAGTAACATTGTCCGCACCAGCCAACCAGAGTTAGCTGCCTCCGGTTCATGGGATTACGTTCACGGTCCTGAAATCCAAGGTAGGCTGGAAAAGCTACGGGAACAATTTCCAGGAATGTTCTTTGATAGGATGGTCTTTGTTCCTGCCTTGGAACCGGTCCCTAAAAACTGGGATAAAGAAGTTATCGGGCATATCCGTCACGTGGCCAAGCAGTACGAGATGATGAAAAAGCACGCACTTAATCTTTCGGAAGTCATCTGAACACTTGAAATAGAAGCTCACAGGTCTAAAGCAAAACTTGAAAATAACGAAAGGGCTAGGACGAAATTAGAGAAGGACCTGGAAGACGCTCAAGCCCAGCTCGCTTTGGCACAGAGAGACGCTGCAAACTATAAAACTGAATTAGAAAATGCCAAGCAGCGCTTTCATTCAGAACTGGATTCCAATAGCCAGGAAAAAATGGCCTTAAAAAAGGAGGTTGAAGACCTCAGAGTGGCCAACATTGAATTGGTAACGGCACAAGGCCATTTTGAGACTGAGAAGGCTGCTTGGGAGGCGGAAAAAGCGAGTCTAAAAGAAAGTTTGGCTCTGGCAGAGGCGGAAAAAGTGATCTTGAATGATCAGGTGGCAGACGCGGAGAGAAGGGCAGCTCTTGCCGAAAAGAACGTTGATAGCGCCATTGAAATGGCCACTGCCTCCAACAACAAACTCCTTGAAAGAGAGAAAGAAATCGAGGGGTTTGAGGAGATGATTTTTGATTTCCTTGGCCAGGTTCTCAAAACTCGTAATATCTCATGGATCCCGGATTATCATGTTACTTTGGCCAACTTATGGGATGCCATCGTGGAGGGCGAAAAACATAGACTGGGGGTCGAAGAGATCAATGAAGATGAATTGATGAAGAGCATCCTAAGAGACAACGAGCCTGAGGATCTGGCAGAGGGTCGTCGCTTAATCCTGGCGGAAATGGAGAAGGAGAGAACCATGGCTAAAGGTAAAAGCAAAATTGATGAAGGTTCCAGCTCCGCCGCGAAGTCTAAAACCTCCGAAGTTGAGGAGTACCATCCTGACGATCCGCTAATCCCCTCAGGTCTAACTCCCGTGGTTGTTGGAGCATCCGGATCTATTCAAGAGGGAGCATCTGCTGAAGGTATCTCTCTCTTTTCCCCGCAATTTGCTAAAGCGATTGCGAATTGTCGTCGTCTAGCAGGACAACCCACTGAATTAGCAATGTGTGTCTCTCATAATGCAGGTAGTGAGCCCGTTGATAAGGGTGCTGAAAAAGAGAGAGAAGTGGAGAAGGAGGCCGTCCCGCCGGGTGCTGGTCCCGATGTACTCAAGGATGCCGAGACTATCGAAGCTTTAAAAGACATGGATGGTCGCCATGTGGATGACGAAGAGGACATTACTGGCTCCAAAAAGGCCGATGATGATGATGATGAGGAACCCCTGGCCAGCCGAAAAGCCAGACAAGAGAAAGAGTTGGCTTCAAAGAAGGTGGGAGATGAGGCTTTGGACGTGGTCCCTCTTGCAGAGTTCGATCCCAAAACTGGGATGATTGTGAAAATCCAGTCCAAGTCCATCAGCCGGCAACTTCACTTTGCAAACCCCGATGACTTCCCGGCTTCCCTCTCCAGTAGAAGCAAGGGAAAAGAAGGGGAAGAGGAGACCTCAGAGGAGTCAGATGCTCCCCTTGTGGACAAGCGGAAAAGGAAGAAGGAGGATCCATCTGAAGCCGACAAGGAGAGGCTGGAGAGGCAGAAGCGAGAGAAGAAATCAAAGCATAAATAGGATGTTTGTTGATATTTTGTCTTTTAGGTTTCCCACTGGCCAGGAAGTGTAATTGTGAGACTGGTCCTCACTTTTGTTTCTAAATTGTTTTCACTTTGTTGATTCGCAGTACATAAACAAGGATTTGTTTCTCCTTATATCATTGTGTACCTGTATTCATAGAAACTTTCCACGTTTAGTCGTTAGCCAACTATTAATAATTATAAGTCAGTCAATCAACAGGAAGAAGAATGTTCATGCTATGTTACACTGTTATATCAAAGTTTAGTGTTTGCATAGGAGTGCGTGGTGCCCCCCCAATCAGTTGTTAGAGTTTTACACTTGGCGATTCGTTCGCTCCCCGATCCTTCAGCGGGGAAGGAGTTATTTCTCAGCGCTTAATCGGAGACGCCTTTTTACTCTCTCTCGACTCTGGAGAGTTAGAGTTCGAGCTCAGCGATTCATTCGCTCCCCGATCCTTCAGCGGGAAAGGAGCTCTTTCTCAGCGCTCAATCGAAGACGCCTTTATACTCTCTCTCGACTCTGGAGAGTTAGAGTTCGAGCTCAGCGATTCATTCGCTCCCCGATCCTTCAGCGGGGAAGGAGCTCTTTCTCAGCGCTCAATCGGAGACGCCTTTATACTCTCTCTCGACTCTGGAGAGTTAGAGTTGGGACTCAGCAATCTGCAATCATGCACGCTCCTCAAACTCGTCTTAGGTTTACATTTTAATCCAAGCTCCGAGGATTAAAACCAGTCGGACAAGCAGCTGGAGCATTTACCAAGGCTTTGGGTTCCTCTGATTAGTTTACGAGAGGAACTGTTGGCACCGGACTTCGGGTACCTGCATTATTCACACTGATTTTCATAGGCAAATAAATAAAGATGCAATAAAGGTAAATGACACACAGTATTTTTATAGTGGTTCGGTCGAATCATGACCTACGTCCACTTTATAATCTCTTGCTTTAAGGAATTAGACTGTTCTAGGCAAGTCATGCCCTGTACATAGTTTTTTAACAAAGCAAAAGAATTGATTTGAAACTTCTCATGTTAGATATGGCCGTAGATGTTGGGCATTCCACACTCTAGGGATTTCCTTTCCATCTACGGTTGCCAGCTTGAAGGTTCCGTTATCAAGCTTGCTGAGAATAGAGTACGGTCCTTCCCACTTCGCTCCCATATGAGTTGGGGGTGGAAAGACACGTTTCAGAACCAAGTCTCCGGGTTCCCAGGTCCGGGCTCGGACCTTTTTGTTGTAATATCGGGCGACCTGTTGTTTGCATCTCAGAGCACGCAGGTCGGCTTCATCCCTCTTTTCTTCGATCATATCCAGGGACTCAAGGAGCAATTCATTATTGGACATTGGATCATAATAGGTCACCCGATGAGAAGGTACCTTTATCTCAATCGGGATGACTGCTTCCGTTCCAAAAGCAAGGGAGAACGGGGTATGTCCTGTCGCTGATTTATATGTCGTCCTGTAGGCCCATAGTGCCAAGGGCAATTCATCAGCCCACATGGCTCTAGCCCGCTTCATTCTTCTTTTCAGAATGGACTTAATTACTTTATTTGTAGCTTCGACTTGCCCGTTCGATTGTGGGTGTGCCACGGAGGTGTATCGATTCTCGATGTGATATTTTTAGCAGAAGTTTCTGAATTCAGCACTATCAAATTGAGTTCTGTTGTCTGTTATCACAATCTTTGGAATCCCGAATCGACAGATGATGTTTCTCACGATGAAGTTGATCACCCGTTTAGTTGTGATTGTAGTTAGTGGTTCTGCCTCGACCCACTTAGTGAAATAATCTATGGCCACAATAGCGAACTTTGCTCCGCCCCTCGCTATGGGGAGACTTCCTATGATATCAATTCCCCACATAGCAAAAGGCCATGGACTCATCATTGTTTTTAACTGACTTGGAGGCGCTCTAGGTATCTTTGAAAATCTCTGACATGCATCACATCGTCGTGCATATCTTACTGCATCCTTGTTTATGGTAGGCCAGAAGTAACCATGCCGCAATATCTTTTTCGCCAAAGTCTGCCCTCCAGTGTGGTCGCCACATTCGCCTTCGTGGACTTCTTGCAGCACACGTTTGATGTCATCGTGGGCTATACACCGAAGGAGGGGCATTGAATACCCTTGTCTATAAAGGACTCCGCCTTGCAGTACGTATCGGGCGGCTTTACGAATCACTTTACGCCTCTCGCTTTTCTTGGTCGGAAGCGCTCCATCCATTAGGAAATTCTTTATAGGGGTCATCCACGACTCCCTTTCTGGTTCCGTCTCTAGTACTAGGTCGATTTCCTTCTGATCAATGCTGGGAGACCGAAGTATTTCAACGGTGGCTAGCCCTATCACTTCAGGATCGTTAGAACTAGCCATCTTTGCCAATTTGTCTGCCTGCTGATTTTCTGACCGCGGAATATGAGATATGCTGTAGTGATCAAACTCATTCAGCAGTTCTTTCACTTTCTTTAAGTATAGAATCAATCTTGCACTTTTAGCTTGGAATCTCCCAGTAACTTGATTCACAACTAACTTGGAGTCGCAGAAGATGTTCAGCTTTGTGACTTCTAGTTCCTTTGCAATCTTTAATCCGGCTATCAGAGCTTCATATTCGGAATCGTTGTTAGTGGCCTGAAACTCCATTCGGATGGCATAGGTTATCAATCGTTTCTCGGGGGTTTCAAGCACTACTCCAGCGCCGGATCTTTCGTCATTCCTAGCACCATCAGTATATAATCTCGAGACATTAGGGTCGAAAAGTAACTTTGAGGGTTCCACTTCTTCGTTTGCTATATCTTCTTCAGGAACAGTGAATTCGGCTATGAAGTCGGCTATCACTTGCCCCCGAATTGACCGTCTAGGCTGAAAGTTCAAGTCAAATTGGCTTAACTCTATGTTCCATTTGAGTAACCTTCCAGATGTCTCCGGTCTCTGTAAAACTTGCTTGAGTGGATGATCAGTATATATGGTAATAGGATGTGCCTGAAAGTAGTGCCGAAGTTTTCTGGAGGTAATCAGTAAACTATACGCCAGTTTTTCTATCCGTGGATAATTACGCTCTGCTGCTGTCAATTTTTTGCTCACATAATACACAGGTCTTTGGACCTTTTCCTCTTCCCTTACCAAGCTGAGCTGATTGCATGAGATGATACTGCCAAATACACGAATAAATCCTCGTGGTCTATTGGTTTAGATAGAATCGGAGATTTCTCCAAGTGTCTGAGCAAATTCTGAAACGCTTCTACGCAATCAGGTGTCCATTTAAAGTGGCGTTTTCCTTGCTTTATTAATTCGAAGAATGGGATGCACTTATCCGTAGCCCTGGAGATAAATCTGCTTAGTGCGGCCACTTTTCCGGCAAGGCTTTGCACATCCCTGATTTGCCTAGGTTCCTGAATGTTCCTGATTGCCGTGATCTGGTCCGGATTAATCTCGATACCGCGCGAACTGACAATGAATCCTAAGAATTTTCCAGAAGCAACACCGAATGAACATTTGGTGGGATTGAGTCTCATCCCATACTTTCGAAGAATGCCGAACATCTCCGCCAAGTCAGTAGTGTGTTGAGAGGATTGCTTGGATTTAACCAACATATCGTCGACGTATACTTCCATTGTTTTCCCGATTTGGTTATAAAACATTATGTTGACCAAACGTTGGTACGTAGCGCCTGCATTCTTCAAACCAAAGGGCATTACTACGTAACAATATAATCCCAGATCAGTGATAAAACTAGTATGCTCTTGATCCGGAACATGCATTGGAATTTGGTTGTATCCTGAATAAGCATCCATGAATGAGAGAAGCTCGTGACCTGCCGTCGAGTCTACCAACTGGTCAATTCGAGGTAATGGGAAACTATCTTTTGGACAAGCTTTGTTTAAATCCGAGAAGTCGATACACGTTCGCCACTTCCCGTTGGCCTTCTTTACCAGGACTGGATTCGAAATCCAGTCTGGGTAAGTTGAATCTCTGATAAACCCATTACTCTTTAGCTTTCCAACCTCTTCTTTCAAGGCAGCGGACCTCTCTGGGCCCAGCATTCGCCTTTTTTGCTTTACTGGAGGATGTTTGGGGTTAATGCTCAAAGAATGGCTCATGATTGATGGGGATATCCCGCACATATCCGCGTGGGTCCAAGCGAATACATCCAAGTTGTTCTTTAAGAAAGTCGTCAATTCTTCGGCAAGAGTCGGACTTAACTGGGATCCAATCTTAAGGACCTTCTCCGGGTCACTATCATCGATTGACACATCCACAGTTGCCTCGTTGGGAGTCGCCGTTCTGCCCCCGGGTTCTTGATCCTCTCTGGGATCTATATCCTCGGGCATCACTCTAGGCAGCTCTCCAACAATTATCCTCTTTGGTTGCTATCAGGTTTCCGCCCCCAAAGGGGGAGGAGTGCCCTTAGTTTCGATATCCCCGCCGTTGCGAAGCAACTTTAGTTCGGCAACATAACACGCTCGCGCAGCAACTTGATCCCCTCTGACGATACCAATGCCAGCTTCTGTGGGGAACTTTAATAGCAAGCACCAGGGGGCTATACAGGCTCTGAACTTTGCGAGGGCCGGTCGGCCCAAGAAGGCATTGTAGGGCGATTCGACATCCAAAACCACAAAGGGAAGGATTCTCACTCTCTGGCGTTCTCCTTCCCCAAGTGTAACTGGCAATTCTACATAACCCATAGGTGCAGTGGATGCTCCGTTGAACCCACGGATCCATCCTTGGCAGGGCTTCAAGTCTTTTATCTCAAGATTCATCTGGTCAAAGGCCTTTTTGAAAAGAATATTAACGGAACTCCCGTTGTCCACCAGAACCTTATGAACAGTGGCTGGCCCAATGGGTGTCGTAATTACAAGTGGATCTTCAGTTGGAGCATGGACTCCGATGCTTTCTCGTTCTCGGAAAACAACGTCATCAGTCATCATCTTCTGCTGCTTCACCAGGATACTGTCCTCGGGGTTGCTACATTCCCCCACTTCGAGGTGTTGTTTGGCTGCGTTGACGTATTGATCTAAAGCTTTGGAACTGTGCCCAGCAAGGTAAAGCCCACCAATCACAGTATTGATTACAATATTCTTTCCCTTTTGCTGAGCAGTTGGCCTAGTAGCAAGTTGATTTTGATTCTGATTCGGGGCCTGCACTGCTTGCCCCCTATCCCTAGGCGTTACTCTGTATTCGTCTAGCTTCCCTTCTCGAAGCAGCCTTTCGACTACGTCCCTCAGGTGACGGCATTCATTCGTCGAATGGCCGTGGATTTGATGAAAGAGACAAAACTTCCCTGTCTCACGCTCTTTCTCTGTTGACTCTCTAGGAGGTGACCTCTTATTCTGGAGGACTTCATACGCATCCATGAAGATATTTTCCAGAGTATCACTTATGGGTGTATAACTTTCAAAGGCCCTGGGACGAGTCCTTCTCTGGGAGTCGTTCCCTCGGCCCCTCTTCCGGTTGTTGCCGTTAGCATTGTTATTGTTGTTACCTGGTCGGCGACCACCCTGGTTCTGATTTCCGACGTTAACCTCAACTTTCCCCGAGTTGTCTCTAGTCTGTTTGATGGCGACATTGCTCTGAACTTCTTCCTTATCAGTTGTTTTAAGCTTTCGGTTTGCGTATACCTCTTCCCGGCGTAGATGTACATTGGCTTTCTCATAGAATAACTCTCTGGTGTGGGGTGGTTTGCCTGCCAAGTACCTCCCGAACTCAGTGTCCTTATCCACTCCATCAATTAGAGCTACGACAATGGTCGGCTCATGAGGATCTTTAACCTCAGTGGCGGCCAAATTGAAACGATCCAGGTACATCTTTAGACTTTCGCCTGGTCGCTGTTTGACAAGGAATAAATCGATCACGCTTTTCGTCTTCTGTGCGTAGATACGGAATTGCTCTACGAACTTCTCGCTTAGTTCCCTGAAGCTAGAAATCGATCTCGCCGGCAGGCGAGTAAACCATAGCAAAGCCACGTCTTCCAGGAATATGGGAAACGCTTTACACTTAACCGCGTCAGAAGCGGCGGCAGCGGTCATCGACCAAGAGTATCTCATTAGGTGCTGAACAGGATCAGATCTTCCTGCATATCGGTTCATTTGTGGCATGTTGAAACGCCTTGGAAAAGTTGCATCCAAAATATCGTCAGTAAAAGGGGTATGACTGCGGTCAATCCCCCAATCTTCGTTCCGTTGTCCACGGCTGTCGGCCAAAATCTGATGAACCATGGCTGCTACGTTTGCACTAGTCAAAGGAGGTTCAGGGTCAGTGCCTCTGGCCCGACGAGGTTCTCTGATCTCTCTTCGGGGAGTAGCCACAAAATCTGGGGCTCGGACGGGGCTTCGCTGCCCCCTGTTATTATGAGTATGCGTGCAGCGACGGAGCTGAGGTGGTCTGTTATGTACAGGACCGTTCACATTACGGTTTATGGGCCCCGCCCCTAGTTCTTCTTCTTCCTGTGAGGGCAGGGTCCCGAACCGAAGCTGTTCTATGTTTTCGGCTCTCTCATACGGTCGCCGCGGGGGTCTTGGCGATTCTTCAGATAAAGAGAAATATACTGGGGTGAGTGGACGAACCGGCGATGCTCTTTGTCTTGCTAGCTCATCAAGTCTTCTATCCATAGCCGTCAAATTTTGCCGAAGGATGGAACTTTCCTGCCTTTGGGCAGCCAACTCGTCAAACAACCTATCCCGCATTTCGACGAAGCGAGAAAGATCCCCCTCAGTGACAGGAGCAGCAGGATCATAGTGGTCATCATCACTCTCTCTTATGGGCAAAGTGCTCGAACCGGGTCGAGCAGAGGTTCCAGGACGATAGGAGTGGGTCACAGGTTCTTTTCCAGGTCGAGTTGTATTCTGACCATCAGTTCGGGTAGCTGCGGTTCGTGGAGGGCGATTCGCTACGCCCCCCTGAGATCGACTCGTGGTCGTGGTACGCGGAGGCTGTGCGGTGTTGCCCCGGGATCGAGTAACAACCCCTTCAGTAGCACGGATCGTCTCATTCTCATCGACTCGGAACGAGGTGCCTTCGTCGGATCGGATCGCCCCCTGCGCTCCGCGATCCAGAGTTTCTTCGTTGCCCAGTTCGTGCACACTCTCCTCAATCGTTTCGTTGGTCTGCGAAACTTTAGATCTTTTTCCAGCCATGATATCCGAATCGCTGGAATCGTCAAAGAAGCGAATAGTGAAACTTTAGGACTGAGTTCTCAGTGAAAGCACCAAAAATGTTAGATCGAAATTTGGACCTAACACCCAAATTGTTATAAACTGTAGAGAATTTTAAATGAGGAACAAGGAAAAAGAAAATAACACTCAGACTTTATAGTGGTTCGGCGTTAACGAGCCTACGTCCACTTTATATCTTATTGATTATGCTTTAAAAGCTAGTACAACAGTGATTTCTCTCAATATTTCAGTGGTTTGACAACAATGGCGGATTCAGTACTCACTATTGCCAAAAAGATCCCGAAAAATGCCAAGCTCTGGGCTATTTATAGCTGATTTTGTCAGGCGGATCGCGGACACGTGGCACGAATCCCGTGATCATCGGATCGCATCGCCACCATTGAAGAAATAGTCAAACTAGCCGTTGTGAACAGGTGTCATGATTTGCTTGAAAATCGGATCGTGCAGATGGGGAGAATTGGTCCAGATGACGGTTAGGAACACGTGTCGCCAGATCCGTGCGGTTCGGATCGCTGAAGACCAGCTCGTGATTGAATGGGTCAGAGGGTTCGGTGCGCACCAAGGGATCGGATCGGTTCGCTCTGGGCAACGATATAAGTTTGGATCGGATCGCCTGGATGTATCGTTCGTTGACGAGATGAGTGCGATCCGTTCCTGGGCGAGTCGATAGAGTGCGATCCATTCCTGGGCGAGACGATGGAGCGCGATCCATTTCTGGGCGAGACGATGGAGTGTGATCCATTTCTGGGCGAGACGATGGAGTGTGATCCATTTCTCCAGTTTCTTGGGGACTTGGTTTCCTGTTTTCCTTTTATGAATGATCCTGGGTGGCTTGGTCAAAAAGCGAGCCAACAGTCTACTAGTCGTACTTTTACCTAATCTGAGTTTTCTTACTGTCTTCTATATCTCTGCAGAAATGGTGAACTTTCTATTCTAGAACATCCTAGGCGTTGGTAATAATGTCTCGTTGGCGCATCTTCCAGGCATCATCAAGAAACATTCCATCCTAGTGGTATCACTTTAGAGCTACTCATGGGGCATGAGGTTCTTTCCGCTATTGACCTTTCTTCTGGGTTTGGGTGTTTCTTACTCAACATATCCAACAAGATTTGGAATCTTTGAGCTAAAGACATCTTTGTGCGCCGTCTTTTTGATTCAGCTCAACTTTCGTCAGTTGAGTGCTTGACCTCAGACCTCTTTTCTTTTCTCGACAGCGTACGCTAGATGTGACCGCATCGAGCATTTGACCCTATGACAAGACATTTTTTCTAGGGAACACGGAATGTGGATCTTAAGGCAAAACTAACACTAGAGGGGGTGAATAGTTTTTTTAAGGAATTTAAGAAAATCTGAAACTTATATGATCTACTATATTAATCACACACCACAGAGATGATCACAGACACAGAATCAAAAATAAAAAAGAAATAAACAAAAATAAAATGTAGAAAAGGAAAGAACACATTGAATTTTATATTTGTTCGGATTACTTCTGCGTCCAGTCCCACGCAATGCTGGATTACGTAGAATTTTATTTCTAGATCATTATCTAAGTACAATCCCCTTGATTTCATGACTATAAGGTTAATACCGATTCCACCACCCTTGATTTCACGACTACAAGGTTAACACCATTTCCTTTCCTCGATTTCAGGGCTACAAGGAACACACCCTTTCCCAAACAATCCCAAATGATAACTGTGGCCCTATAACTCTTCAATAAAACTTTAATTCAGAGAGTAATGAGTAGAGAGTGGGAAGATGAGATGACCCGAACTTACCCGTGAAGGAACGAACGGATTGAATTGAGAATACGACGAATTAGAACACAAACAGAAGAACATTTCATTGCTTATTACAACAATTCCATCAGAATAGAAGAATATAACTGAGTATGAATAAATCATATACATTTGATCAATATCAGAGATTTAAATTACATTTAAATACATAGCAGCAGAAAACAATATAAAACACAACTGGAAGTAATACACGGATATAGAGCTTTGTGAATATTGCTTCAGCTGAAAATCAGGATCCTGTGGATATAAATCTGCAAAACCAGAACTACTAGCTGCCCGTGCAGAAAATAGGAGCACCCAAAGTTTAGGTTAAAACAATAACCTCCAGGTCAGTCATGTGTCTGGTGTGAGAACTAAAACAGTTATTAATCTTTATACTAAAGTTGGGTAAATCCAAGGGCCACGCCGTATAACACGGAACAGGTTTCCTCCCAAGAATACTAGTGCATAAAACAACAACACAATGCTAAATAAAGAACAATGAAGCTATTATAAGACTCAGGTCCCATCACACAATGCAATGCAAGCCGGAGGATAGAGTTTTTACCTTGTAATAGCCAAAAATGCTTGGTACGTGAAATTTCATCTTTTGTTATTACTATAAGTGTATAGTGTCAAAATAATTTCAATCATAAGTATCAATCATAGACGACATAAGTGCCCCATACCACTATGTCGCCATATATATGTTTACAATTAAAACCGCAAAATGTCATATTGGAAGTTGGATTTCCATCTGTGAACCAAGGCAAGGGATCATCCTTACCGCTTCGAGATGCTCTAGGCCATATCTCAGGTCAGAGCTCGGGTGACCTTTGGATCGTCCGGGCCGATCCACTCGATGTGGATTAAAATTCCTGAACACTGCGTTTCCCCGCCCTATGGGGCGCCAATGAGCCAAATGACTCCATCGGCCTCGGATCGACCGATATAACTGACGCACCTCCTATCCATCATCCACATAAGTAAAATGCCAGGGCATGCAAAACGCTGACACCACTCGTAGCTAGAAGGAAACACATTCCCTCCCTGAGGTCCTCTCTCATTTTTGGTTCACACTGGGGTATGAGGCTCGCGAATCAATGCTACACAAAGCTACGCTATATCAAAGCCGTGCTTTGATCATCAACCACAAGACTCTACTTTTCAACAGAAGCCTTGATCATTTGCATCTCAGCATGCCACATAGGCAATTCACACTATGCAACTGATGTCTATCAATCACACAGAATGAAATCTGATGTCAGACACACATCCATTTACAAGTTCGTTCTTGGTCTGAACGAAACCGGAGGCACCTTATTCCTCCCCCATATGTCCAATACGGGGGAGAGGCCCTCGCATATCCGTCGATCTCCAAGTACGTCTGGACGATCACCACTTATTACCTCGCCTTGGGTGTATAGCCCAATCAAGACATTAGTAATCATCCAATTGATGTGAAGACCTCCGGTCTTCAACCACCGTCTTCATCCTCGACACATCATCGAATCAGTTATTTTGAATGGGATAAACCCAATCTTTCTGAATAACCTGCGTATATAATAAACAAGTGCTATAAAAACACAACGTACGCCTCATTCCAATCCAGAATATTCATTTATCCATATATTCATATACTTTGGGAAAGGTTCCCATTAATTTTATCAAAGATAAATTCTTTAAATTTATTCTTTAATCTTCCTTTGAATATCATTTCAATCTAATTAAAGATGCATTAAAACTCCAATTGCTTCTAGACCTCCCAAAAATCAATATTAACGATTGTTTAACTTGGGAAATCATATTCTGCCTTTAAATGGGTTAAAGAACCAATGTCATTTAAAACATGGTTCACGATAAAGCCAAAATCGCATTCCATTCCATCAGCCTTTAACCGTAAATTAGCAAGTGAACAATTCCCAAGGTATTAACCCCGAAGGCCGAAACCAACATCAGATCAATACACAGGAAACCATTTAACTTAACTAATCTCTAGTTAGTTTCTGATTTTCTTAACTCTATTGGGTCTAAGAACAGTATTATTAAAGATACTACTCACGACAACCCAAAATCACATTCCATTAACAATGGAATCTTTATGGAAAACAAATCGATATATAATCGATATAAATTTCCATATCCAACCGAAAATATAAATGGAATAATGACAAGGCCTTTTAAATTCCATATATATTAACCGCCTTCCTCTATAGAAGCTTATTCCGATTATTTCCAAATCGAATTCCATTCAATTCCAATTTAATATGTTAAATTGGAAAACTTTACTTTGGAAAATTCCCGTTAAGATAAAAAAGATTTATAAATTCCAAATCACATTTCACGGTAAATCGGGTTAAAGAACGAATGTCGTTAAAAACACAGTTCACAATAAACCCAATTCACATTCCATCAGTCTCTAACCGTGAATTAGTAAGAGAACAATTCCCTAAGTGTTAACCCCATAGGCCGAAACCAACATCAGATCAATACCCAGGAAACCATTCAACTAGACTAATCTCCAGTTAGTTTCTAATTTTCTTTACTTGACTGGGTTTAAGAACATTGTTAGTGATGACACCATTCACGACAACCCAAAATCCCATTTGATACTAAATACAAGGCTCTGAACAGAAAATACATCGGCTTATATTCAATATCAAATACTACAACCAACAAATATCGTATTGGAAACAATGATATAATCATATCTTTCAAATTTCCATAACAATATCTGTATAATCACAAAATCCAACATCTAAATATTCCGAAGACAGTTTCAATCCAAATCCATTTCCAATATATATATATATATATATATATATATATATATATTGGAAATTCTAGTTATTTATAAAACCATTTCAAATCCAGTTTAATTTATTTAAAAATATTTGGATAATAATTCTAGTTTATAACTAGTTCACTTCGATAAAAATCTATTTTTATCTTTTCAAATATGGGATTTTTCACCCCAATTCTTTCCAAATCATTTCGTACCATTTTACACTAATTATTGATAATTTTATCAAGGCCTATACAGTCGATTTCCATAAATGGTCATCGAACTGCACTTATAGCGACCTTTTCCAAATTTGATTTGGACATAATTCCAAATCCAATCGTTAGGTTTCTAATTTCTTGTATTCGTTAGAAAGCTCTTTTTGATACAAACCCAACGGTTCCAGTTTTAGGAGAATCCGACGGCCGGACCTCCCGCAATGTCCGTTCGAAGTCAATAGTCGAAATTCGCGAACTACCGCGGCGCGGCGCGTTCTATTAAGGCCATTGTACATATATATATATATATATATATATATATATATATATATATATATATATATATATATATATATATCGTCGATTTCCCTTTTAAAACGTATTTTATAAATCGTTTTAAATTCATTTTCAAAACGATTTCAACTTCATATTCAATTTCAAATCAAAATTAAATATTCCATATCATCGATGTATAAATGATAATATTTTCAAAACATTATATTTCGAAATCATTTCCTTTTTGATATTCATTATAAAAACGAATAAAATCGATATAAATATCGTTCACGTCAAAATGACGTTAATCTAACCAACACGGCTTTCATATTTAAATATTTTCGTGTCCATCCCAAATCGGACATCAAAATCATATTTTGATTCTTTTCTGAATATTATTTGAAAATATTCGTTATTTTGAAATAATCATTATTTTAAAATATTCATTCTTTCTGAACTGGAATCAGACACAGTCAATTACAATATATTTTGATTTATGTGGATTTCATACAATACATGTATACAACAACAGTGATAAATAATCATCCATCATCCAGAGTGCATTCTACATTGTATAAGCATTAAATATAAATATTTAACGCTTATAACAGTTTGTCAACCAATCAATTGACATACAACTAACTTTTGGGATTAGTGTATATCTAATATCATCCCAATACCCGTGTGCGATTTCAATCAACAAATAATGAATTTTATTTGTGCAGTTGGGTGATGTGTAAAATTTATCGTCCCAATCAATATCAGTCAAATGTGTGTACATAAACAAATCATCCGATTTGTTTATAAATATTTATTTACTCATATACACCTTAAAAATTATATTTTTAAATATAAAATATTTATTCCATTCCACATCACACAATCAATTTTCACAACACAAACCAACAAACAAACAAGCCGTCCATGGTCTGTGGACAATGGGTGTCGGGTGCTGCTAAGCACTATCTGCATCCTAGTATATATTTCAACTAGAAAAATAAATCAAAAGTGAGAAATTCTCACCTTTGGGATCCACTCCACCATTCTCTGAACGGTTTGCATTCGCCCAGCATTCTAATGCGATCTTTTCCTGCTGTTCATAGTAAAAAAATCGCATTTTTAATATGATGTTTATTTTAAAAAACACATTTTTATTCCAACACTATAAAAATTACGTTTTTGTTTCACTACATATATAATAAAAATCACATTTTTATTTCGCTACGTAAATAAAAATCATATTTTTATATTCTCTATTATATCCGCTACTCATATAAAAATCAAATCTTTATTCTCGCTACTTCCTGATAAAAATAAAGTTCATATTTTTATATCAATGTTTGCATTATAAAAATCATATTTTTGTTTTGCTATAATATATATAAAAACCATATTTTTATTTCGATGCACATATAAAAATTATATTTTTAAAACGAAGTTATCTAAATAAAAATCATATTTTTATTTTTATACCATTCACATAAAAATCACATTTTTATAACGATGTTTCATATAATAAAAATCGAATCTTTACTTCATTAAAAATCAATTCTTTTCTAAATTAAAAATCAATTCTTTTCAAAATTAAAAATCAGTTATTTTTCTAAATGCATGCCATTTATATAAAAAAAAAATATTTTTATATGAATGTATAATTATCATATCCTTTTTTTGTTAAAAATCATTTTTTTCTATGCATACAGATCGTATCTTTCTATGAATAAAAATCGGATTTAAAAAACAATACTAAAAAAAGTAAAAAGGCTCACTGTGCTCGATCAAGTGGGGATGCAGAGGAGGGTATCGGCCTTTCGGAGGTCGGAGGAAGGCACAGGGGGGCGCGGCTGTGGGTGGTGGTGGCCATTGGGCCAGAGGTGGCAGATTTCGAATTGATTTGGGGGTTTTTTAGGGATTGAAGAGAGAGAAGGAGGAGGAAGAGGAGGAGTGGGCGGCTCCGGCGACTGGGGGGGCGCTCGACGACGGTGGATGGCGGCCTGGTGTCTTTAGCGGTAGTGCGTTTTTTTTTCTTTTTCCTTTTTCTAAATTAGAAACTGACGGGAGAAGGGAGAGTAAGGAGGGAGGGGCTTATATAGAAATATATATTATTTTATTTTATTTCAAAAAGTAAGTTTTTCATTCTACCTTTGAATTGAGCCCAACGACTATCTCCCCTAGCCTATTACCCCCATTCTGAACACAATGGGATATGTCCCATTAGCCAATTCCATCGTTTCGACTAGTTTTCGTCAAAAACAAAATATAAATCTATATGTTGAATTTGAACGCACATTTCAATTTATCGGGGCCACGCATGGACTCTAAAAATTCCCAAAAAATATTTTCTAGTTTTGTATTGGCGATACTGCCCTAATAAAACTAATTTCGTCAAATTTGGAGACCATTTGAAAAATGGCTATTTTTTGGTCGATCCAAATTGACTGAAACTGTCAAACACGTTTTACTTCACCACGCTCACATATTGATTCAGAAAATTATGAATTTTGGAATTTAGCAATAACTTGACATCCTGGATCCAACAAAAGTGGTTTCGTCGAAAACGGAGGTCGCAAAATTTCCATTTTTAAGGGCCAAAATTCCATTGCGACTATTCTGAATTTTCAACTGCGCATAACATTTTATTCCCGCTATGAAATTTCAATTTTTCTAATTTGTTGGAAAGATATTCTCAAATAGATTCTAATATTTTTGGTTTCGCTTATTTTGAATCCTGTACATTCATTTGAAATTTGAAATTTGAAATCGAATTTTCGAACTACCGCGCCATTTTCAATTCCTTTTATAATTAAAAATAAATAATTATATACTAACGTCGATTTCAATAAATATATATGTTCCAATTCTATTCAAAATAAATTTCTCGTCGTTATTATTTAAAATAATTCATTTTAAATATTCAAAATTCATTAGAATTGCCAAAATAAAAATTTTAAATTGGCTCAAATTTTCCGGGTTGTTACAATGTCCCCCACTTAAAATCTTTTCGTCCTCGAAAAGGAACAGAGCTGAAAGTTGTTTTACAAACCAACTCAACTTTCATTATTTTCATGATAGCTTAAGTTCTTCAACTTTTCAGTTCCAAAGAACTTTTCAAATTTTTCGAAAATTTGGCTAACACCCTAAATTGTCGAAAAATTTCGCCATAACCTCCCCTGCACGGGAGCACCGGGAAAATCCCGAAATTGCCATACATGCCTCTCCAATCCAAAAAGAAAAAGAAACAGCCTAACGGCTAGCTAATCAGCTCATAAAATCATCAAAAACCTCAAGAAATACAATAAACATGTACCTATTTGTCGGGCAAACAATTTTATTCCTCTGCTCTAGCCTCCTTGCAATGACCCGTTCAATGGATACACATGTATATGCATGCAATTTCTAACCATTTTCAATACAGTTCAATATTTGGTTCAATTTGGCCTAAATTTACCATTCATTCACATGTTGATTTAAATAAATAATCACACAACACAATCATCAATCAATTAGTGAATTAATGTTTCAAATTCGTAATTTTGATACTTATACAGAAAATCATGTTTTTGATGCCAATTTACAACAATAACCTTATCTAGTTTTGGTTCTCACACCAGTCTAATTGAAACATACAGATATCCTACTTTCGAAACTCGAGCATAAACTACTGATACTGACATGTCAATCACCAGTATCATCAGAGTCATCTCCGGGAGACTAGAGTGTCATTCTATATCCATCCAATATATTTGAGACTTCCAATACACATGGATCAGATGTATATTAAAATCTCTATATACTTGGTTGTCCAAATCAATTTAAAATAAATATTAAAACACGAATAATAAAGTTTAAATTTTCAAAACAAAACTTGTTTTCATTTTTATTTTAAAAATATCACTCTTCACACTCGTTCTAGGATACTACTGGTCCTATCTCTAACGAGACATTCTCATTGGATATTACTAATCCAATCTCTAATGAATTCTTTAGTTTGGTTGTAACGTGTCTTGTTCTCGAGCTCTGTAAACCAAAGCTCTGATACCAAACTGAGACGACCCGAACTTCCCCATGAAGGAAAGAACGGATTGAATTGAGAACACGACGAATCAGAACACAAACAGAAGAACATTTCATTGCTTATTACAACAATTCCATCAGAATACAAGAATATAACAGAGTATGAATAAATCATATATATTTGATCAGTATCAGAGATTTAAATTACATTTAAATACATAGCAGCGGAAAACAATACAAAACACAGCTGGAAGTAATACACGGATGCTGAGCTTTCTGAATATCGCTTCAGCTGTAAATCAGGATTCTATGAATATAAATCTGCAAAACAAAAACAACTAGCTACCCGTGCGGAAAATAGGGGCACCAGAGTTTAGGTTAAAACAATAACTTCCAGGTCAGTCATGTGACTGGTGTGAAGACTAAAACAGTTAATAATCTTTATTTTAAAGTTAGGTAAATCCAGGGGCCACGCCGTATAACACGGAACGGGTTTTCTCCCCAGAATACCAGTGCATAAAACAATAGTGCAATGCTAAATAAAGAACAGTGAAGCTATTATAGGACTCAGGTCCCATCACACAATGCAACGCAAGCCGGAGGATAGAGTTTTTACCTTATAATAGCCAAAAATGCTTGATAAGTGAAATTTCATTTTTTATTATTATTATAAGCGTATAGTGTCAAAACAATTTCAATCATAAGTATCAATCATAGACAGCATAAGTGCCCCATACCACTATGTCGCCATATATAGGTTTACAATTAAAACCGCAAAATGTCATATTGGAAGTTGGATTTCCATCTGTGAACCAAGGCAAGGGATCGTCCTTACCACTTCGAGATGCTCTAGCCCATGTCTCAGGTCAGAGCTCGAGTGACCTTTGGATCGTCAGGGCCGGTCCACTCGATGTGGATTAAAATGCCTGAGCACTGCATTTCCCCGCCCTATGGGGCATCAACGAGCCAAATGACTCCGTCGGCCCCGGATCGACCGATATAACTGAGGCGCCTCCTATCCATCATCCACATAAGTAAAATTCCAGGGCATGCAAAACGTTGACACCACTCCTAGCGAGAAGGAAACACATGACCTCCATGAGGTTCTCTCCCGTTTCTGGTTCACATCGGGGTGTGAGGCACGTGAATCAACGCTACACAAAGCCATGCTGTATCAAAGTCGTGCTTTGATCATCAACCACAAGACTCTACTTTTCAACAGAAGCCTTGATCATTTGCATCTCAGCATGCCACAAAGGCAATACACACTGTGCAACCGATGTATACAAATCACATAGAATGAAATCCGATGTCAGACACACATCCATTTACAAGTTCGTTCTGGGTCTGAACGAAACTGGAGGCACGTTATTCCTCCCCCATATGTCCAATACAGGGGAGAGGCCGTCGCATATCCGTCGATCTCCAAGTACGTCTGGACGATCACCACTTATTACCTCGCCTTAGGTTTGCAGCTCAATCAAGATATCAGTAATCATCAAACGATGTGAAGACCTTCGGTCCACCGTCCTCATCCTCGACACATCGTCGAATCAGTTATTCCGAATGGGATTAACCCGGTCTTTCTGAATAACCCGCGTATATAATAAATAAGTGCTATAAAAACACAACATACACCTCATTCCAATCCAGAATATTCCTTTATCCAAATATTCATATACTTTAGGAAAGGTTCCCATTAATTTTATCAAAGAAAAATTCTTTAAATTTATTTTTTATTTTTCCTTTGAATATCATTTCAATCTAATTAAAGATGCATTAAAACTCCAATTGGTTTTAATCTTCCCAAAAATCAATATTAACGATTTTTTAACTTGGGAAATCATATTCTGCCTTTAACTGGGCTAAAGAACCAATGTCATTTAAAACACGGTTCACGATAAACCCAAAATGGCATTCCATTCCATCAGCCTTTAACCGTAAATTAAAAAGTGAACGATTCCCTAAGTATTAACCCCGAAGGCCGAAACCAACATCAGATCATTACCTAGGAAACCATTCAACTTAACTAATCTCCAGTTAGTTTCTGATTTTCTTAACTCCGTTGTGATTATCACATTTCATTAACAATGGAATCTTCATGGAAAAAAATTGATATATATAATCGGCATAAACTTCCATATCCAACAGATAATATAAATGGAATAACGACAAGGCCTTTTAAATTCCATATATATTAACTGCCTTCCTTTAGAGAAGCTTTCTCTGATTATTTCCGAATCGAATCCATTCAATTCCAATTTAATACGTTAAATTGGAAAACTTTACTTTGGAAAATTCCTGTTAAATCTTAATAAAAAGATTTATAAATTCCAAATCACATTTCACGGTAAATCGTGTTAAAGAACGAATGTCTTTAAAAACACAATTCACAATAAACCCAATTCACATTCCATCAGTCTCTAACCGTAAATTAGTAAGAGAACAATTCCCTAAGTATTAACCCCGAAGGCCAAAACCAACATCAGATCAATGCCCAGGAAACCATTCAACTTGACTAATCTCCAGTTAGTTTCTAATTTTCTTAACTCAACCGGGTTTAAGAACAATGTTAGTGAAGATACCGTTCACGACAACCCAAAATCTCATTTGATATTAAATATACAAGGCTCTAAATAGAAAATACATCGGCTTATATTCAATATCAAATACTACAACCAACAAATATCGTATTGGAAATAACGATATAATTATATCTTTCAAATTTCCATAACAATATATGTATAATCACAAAATCCAACATCGAAATATTCCAAAGACAGTTTCGATCCAAATCCATTTCCAATAAATATATTGGAAATTCTGGTTATTTTTAAAACCATTTCAAATCCGGTTTGTTTTATTTAAAAATATTTGGATTATAATTCTAGTTCATAACTAGTTCATTTCGATAAAAATCTATTTTTATCTTTTCAAATATGGGATTTTTCACCCCAATTCTTTCCAAATCATTTCTTACGATTTTACACTAATTATTGATATTTTTAATAATTTTATCAAGGCCCGTACAGTCGATTTCCATATGTAATGACCCGCATTGGCAGATGTATTATAATTAATTATTTAATTATTGAAATGGTGGTTTAGAGAATTTAATGGTCGTGGAATTAAATAATGATGAATATTTAATTAAAATAATAAATTAAATAATATATTTAATTCTGAAATAATCAGAATTGGCTGAAATGGTGATATGTGTTGTGAACTGGATCATCTGTGATATTTAATTCATCTTGGAATTGAATTTGAATAACGAATATATTCAATCATCGACAGTTGAACATATAGTTTATAATATAATTATAAACGAGCTTGAAATGGCGCTGCAGTTCGCGATTTAGCGATTTGAACTTCAACTGAATGTAGAAGATTCGTTTTAAGCCGGATTTCTGTGAAACAAGAAACGTGTGGAGCTGGTGGAGTATATCTTTCTAGTGGAAGAGAAAATTCGGGATTTCGTCGTGTAGATTTTGATTTACGTCCAAATCGAATTTCAGAAAAGTCGCTGTGGAATTCCTTTATAATTTAATTATATTTTATAAAAGGAATTTCATTATAAATTGAATATCGATTTAATTGGGATTTGAAATATCAAGTTAGAAATTCATATAGGAATATTCTAGAATTTATGGTATTCCACTGTGAATATAGACGATAATATTTATTTTTAAATATTAATTTAATTATATTTAAATATGTTTATATATTTAAATAGGCTATTTAGAGCTTTAAAAATAGCCACTTTTGCAAACGAAGTTGGAATTCGACGAAACTAGTTTCGTTGGATCCACAATGTCAAATAGTTGTTAGATTTCCAGTTTCGTGATTTTTAGAGTCATTGTGTGGTCGTACGGATTTTTAGAGTGAGAAACAGTCAGTATTTCGACGGTTAAAAATACGTTGTGTGAGCATACGGAGTCGGAATTTGACGAAACCAGTTTCGTTGGGTCTGTAATGTCAAACTCTAGCTGCAAGCCAATTTTCATGAATTTTGGGTATTTTGTGTGACCATAGGAATTTTAAAGGACGAATATAAATAGCGGTACCTTTTATATTGAAATTAATCGAATATTAAAATAATATAAATCTACTATTTATACCCCTTACATCCCAAAACCTAAACCTAATTTTTCTCTGGTAAAATTTCAAGCTGCCACTTTCTTCAAAGGAAAATCAAAACGAGAATGTTCAAAAATTCCAAATAAATCAAACCAAAATCTGAAAATCATAATATATATGTTTTTAAACTCCTGATGTGGTAAGCTTTAGCCTCATATGATTTTTGCCAGGCTCGATCAAGTTTGTGGAAGGTCATCGTTAGGCAGTAGAAAACTAGGGTTGAGGTTCGGTTTTGATACAAAGGGTTTTAACTTGAATTTTGTAATGGTTTCGGGTTTGTGATGAAAAACCGAGCTGGAAGATGGAGTTTGGAGGATTTTCGTGAGTATGGAGTTCGGTGGATATTTTGTCGATGCTTTCTGTGAGGTACTGTTGCGAGGTGCAAGTCACAGTCGACAGAACGGGCTCGAGCTGTGGGTTCAAGTTATGAAGTAAAGGAGAGTTTGGAGATAAGAGAAATGGTGAGGTCGATTCTCGAATCCGTGAAGAGATGAAGGAGTTAGGAGGAAAAAGGTTTGGATCATGGTCTGTGTATTTTAAGGGAGCAGGTTCAGTAGTTGATCAGAGAAGAACGGGTATGGGTGTTTTGGAAAGTTGGGTGTTGGGCCAAAACAAAAGGTTAAAGCCCGATTTACTTTATTAATGAAGTTTAATTTAAATTTAAATTTTATAGACTTCTTAATATCATAACTTTGTCGTACGATATCAGAATTGGACAAAACTGGATCTGTTAGGATCGTATGGACGGGCACAACCCAATGGAACTGACTGGAAGTGGATTGGGGCTCTTATGAATTTATGGCGAAATAAAATGTTTGATTCAAATCAAACAACAGTTTATCGTTCTTTAACGATGAACTGCAAATGTGAGTAAATCTCACTAACTCTAAACAGTTTATAATTTAATGTTGTATTTTTAGAACTGTTAGAAATTGTCTGATTGACTGTGTGTTGACTGTTTGATTGAACTGCTAGTCAGTTAGTTAAATTTCTATATTGATTCTGTTTAACAGAATATATCATATGGAACTGAAAAGTGATGTTATCTATATTGTTTAACATCTGTGATGCAGGGAAACAAGTTGGAGGAATCCGACTGGATTCCTCAACATTTATTTTACTGTTTTTCATATATTGTGATATATGTTGTCGATTATATGTGTTTGGACGATACTGATCATCGTGATTTGATATGTTGAATACCATAACATACCGAATGTTGATAAAGGAAGATTTTCAAAGTGTATTTTGAAAATGAATTATTTATATAAAATCGATGGATTTTATAAAGAAAAGGAAAAGGATTTTTACAAAAGAAATATTTATAAAGTCATAGGATTAGTTAGAATAAAAGGAAATCATTTGTAAAGTGAGGAACCGTTACTAAAAGTAAATCTTTATAAATGAATAGTTTATTCGAAAAAGAGTTAATCGAATTTGTTATTCGAATAGAATAAAGGAAGTTATCGAATAAAGTTAAAAGGAGGTATTCAAATATAGTTTAGCCAAAAGGAGTTATTCGATCATAATTCATCGAATAGAATAAATTGATTAGAGTAAATCAAACAGAGTTAATCAGTTAGGGTTAACCAGTTAGAGTTAATTGGTTAGAGTAAATTAGTTAGGTTAAACCATTAGGGTTAACCAGTTAGAGTTAATTGGTTAGGGTAAACCAGTTAGAGTTAACAGTTAGTGTTAATCAGTTAAAGAAAATCGATAGTGTTATATCGAACTAGAATTTATTGAATAGAGTTAAATCGAATTAGAGTTAGTTAAATAGAGTAATCGAATATAGTTTATTCGAATAGAGTTAAAGAGGAGTTATCGAATCTAGTTATTCGAAAGGAGTTATCAAATCTTGTTATTTGAAAGTAGTTATCGAATATAGTTTATTCGAATAGAGTTAGAGGAGTTAATAGAATATAGTTTATTCGAATAAAGTTAGAGGAGTTAATAGAATATAGTTTATTCGAATAAAGTTAGAGGAGTTATCGAATATAGTTTATTCGACAGGGGTTAAGTGAATAGAGTAAATCAAATAGAATAAATCGAATAGAGATTTATTCGAACGAGAGTTAAGTAAGGAAGTTAGTTAAAGAAATATAAAGTGAACTTTGCTTATTTCAAAGTTAGAAATGTTGTTCAGTTAAGGTCTGAGAGGTAGTTCTACCCCAACTTGATTGGCTTCGTTTTTAACTAAAGAATAGTTAAGCTTCGGCAGTAAAGGAAATGGTTTGAGTTGGCATCGCGATGGTTTGTTTAAAACATCTATTTAAGTCCAATAAAGAAGCTTTGGAAATGTTTTCCAAATAAGAAACCAGAAATGTTTTCTAATAAAGAAAACAAGAAATGGAAATGTTTTCCATTGTTAATAACGTATATTTCCCAAATTTAGAAAATAAGAAATATTGAATATAGGGAAGCAGGAGATAAGTAAATTAATGAAATAAAGAGATAAATGTTGAATGATGTTTGATTGATATAATTTTCCATTTGGAAATAATATCGTTGTTTGCACACCTGTTTTCTTCGATAGTTAAATCATAGACTATCGAAGTTTTGACCATTTTAACGTTGTTAATATGGAGAGACCGGTTGGATTATTATCCAAAGAACCACTCTGTATTGGCATAAGCGTTGCGAATCATATATGCCAAAGGAAATTGAAGACGGAGTTATGCAAGGGCTATCCTGTTTACAGAATAGTGCCTTCGGTTCATCCTATTCCTGGATGACTTGTATGGACGGATGTCTGACAGAGTATTTCCAGACGATCACGTATATTGATTTCTCCAACCGTACCAAGAGTGGAAGCGGAGAAGGAAACTTCTTTTAGCTAACACATAATGTATGGTTGAGGACGTCAATCGGTGATTTGATGGATTTGACGATGTGGCATTCAAAGTGAATCTGGTGTGATGATAAAGCGTAGCTTCTAGCCTCACATCCGGTAAATGACAGAAATCGGGCAGGCAGCATGGCTAAGTCAGTCGCACCGAAGTAGGTTGTATAATCACCTGATCTAGAGTTTCATTTATTTCTAAAAATCTATTGTTGATGCTGTCCCATTCGGGAATCGGTTGCTGATCCCAACCGTTGGTGATATACATTCGATACACTCAAGCGAAATGAGTGGTCGGTCATGTGTGGCCGGGTTGCAAGATGTTCTTGTTGAACCCAGTGTATTCCTCTCTAGATGTACACGAGCGAAAGGTGGTTCCATACCTTGTCATAGTTGGAAATCCATTACCCAATACGTGCTTGCGGTTTTGGTTGTATACTATATATGTAGAACGTGAGATGAAAGCGTTTCTGCTAGATGATTATTATATTGTGGTTGATAGACATTATTATAATATCAAAAGGTTTTTGATATAAAGATAAATTAGGATTCTCATAAGGGAAAAACCCGTTCCGTTATACGGCGTGATCTTATGAGATATCATTTACTTGTTCAAACTGTTTTAAACTGTTTTACTCATACCGGTCCTATGACTGACCCGGAGTTTATTTTGTTTTGTTTCCCTAAACTCTTGGGTGCCTAAATTTGTACGGGCAATCAAGTAGTCGGGATTTACAGGTATACTTGAAGAGCTGGAGCAGGAGGCTTCAGGATCATATAGCTATAGTTATTTCCGCTGTGTTGTAAGTGCTGTACTTTAATAATGATGTATAGTCAAGTACAGATGTATATTTCAAGTTATGTTATATAAATTATATTTATTCGTTCCGCTGTGAGATTCATGTTACTCTGATATTGTGTTCTTCTTCTTCTATTCTAAGTTTCTATCTTATCTTTCCTCATCCTCAAATTTCTTTCATTAATGATCGGTATTTTTTTGATGTTTTGTTAGTCATCATTGAGTTTATGACGATAACCAAAGTCGCCAAAATCCCGGGTCATTACACCATAAATGGTCATCGAACTGCACTTACAACGACCTTTTTCAAATTTGATTTGGACATAATTCCAAATCCAACCGTTAGATTTCTAATTTCTTATATTCATTAGAAAGCTCTTTTCGATATGAACCCAACGTTTCCAGTTTTAGGAGAATCCGACGGTCGGATCTCCCGTAATGTCCGTTCGAAGTCAATGGTCGAAATTCGCGAACTGCCGCGGCGCGGCATGTTCTATTCAGGCCATTATATATATATATATATATATATATATATATACTATGTATATTTCGTCGATTTCCCTTTTAAAATGTATTTTATAAGTCGTTTTCAAAACGACTTCCACTTCATATTCGATTTCAAATCAAAATTAAATATTCCATATCATCGATATATAAATGATAATATTTTCAAAACATTATATTTCGAAATCATTTCCTTTTGAAATCATTTCCTTTTTGAAATTCATTATAAAAATGAATAAAATCGATATAAATATCGTTCACGTCAAAATGGCGTTAATCTAACCAACACGGCTTTATATATTTAAATATTTTCTTATCCGTCCCAAATCGGACATCAAAATCATATTTTGATTCTTTTCTGAATATTATTTGAAAATATTCGTTATTTTGAAATAATCGTTATTTTAAAATATTCATTCTTTTTGAACAAGAACCAGACACAGTCAATTACCATGTAATTTGATTTGTATGGATTTCATACAATACATGTATACAACAACAGTGATAAATAATCATCCATCATCCAGAGTGCATTCTACACTGTATAAGCATTAAATATAAATATTTAATGCTTATAACAGTTTGTCAACCAATCGATTGACATACAACTAACTATTAGGATTAATGTATGTCCAATATCATCGCAATACCCGTGTGGGGTTTCAATCAACAAATAATGAATTTTATTTGTGCAGTTGGGCGTTGTGTAAAATTTATCGTCCCAATCAATATCAGTCAAATGTGTGTACATAAACAAATCGTCCGATTTGTTTATAAATATTTATTTACTCATATACACGTTAAAAATTATATTTTTAACTATAAAATATTTATTCCATTCCACATACCACAATCAATTTTCACAACACTAACCAACAAACAAACAAGCCATCCATGGTCTGTGGACGATGGGTGTCGGATGCTGCTAAGCACCGTCTGCATCCTAGTATATATTTCAACTAGAAAAATAAATTAAAAGTGAGAAATTCTCACCTTTGGGATCCACTCCGCCATTCTCTGAATGGTTTGCATTCGCCCAACATTCCAATATGATATTTTCCAGTTATTCATAGTAAAAATCGCATTTTTAATATGATGTTTATTTTAAAAAACACGTTTTTATTCCAACGCTATAAAAATCACGTTTTTGTTTCACTACATATATAATAAAAATCAAAATTTTATTTTGCTACGTAAATAAAAATCATATTTTTATATTCTCTATTATATAAAAATTCTATTTTTAATCCGCTACTCATATAAAAATCGAATCTTTATTCTTGCTATTTCCTGATAAAAATAAAGTTCATATTTTTATATCGATGTATGCATTATAAAAATCATATTTTTGTTTTGCTATAATATATATAAAAACCATATTTTTATTTCGATGCACATATAAAAATTATATTTTTAAAATGAAGTTATCTAAATAAAAATCATATTTTTATTTTCATATCGTTCACATAAAAATCACATTTTTATAACAATGTTTCATATAATAAAAATCGAATCTTTACTTCATTAAAAATCAATTCTTTTCTAAATTGAAAATCAATTCTTTTCTAAATTAAAAATAAATTCTTTTTCTAAATGCATGCAATTCATATAAAACAATATATATTTTTATATAAATGTATAATTATCATATCCTTTTTTGTTAGAAATCATTTTTTTTCTATGCATAAAGATCGTATCTTTCTATGAATAAAAATCGGATTTTAAAAAAAACAATACTAAATAAAATAAAAAGGCTCGTTGTGCTCGATCGAGTGGGGATGCAGAGGAGGGTATCGGCCTGTCGGAGGTCGGAGGAGGGCATAGGGGGGTGCGACTGTGGGTGGTGGCGGCCATTGGGCCAGAGGTGGCGGATTTCGAATTGATTTGGGGGTTAGGGCTTTTTAGGGATTGAAGAGAGAGAAGGAGGAGGAAGAGGAGCAGTGGGCGGCTCCGGCGACTGGGGGGACGCTCGACGATGGTGGGTGGCAGCCTGGAGTCTTCAACGACGGCGCCTTTTTTTTCTAAATTAGAAACTGATGGGAGAAGGGAGAGTAAGGAGGGAGGGGCTTATATGGAAATATATTTTATTTTATTTTATTTCAAAAAGTAAGTTTTTCATTCGACCTCTAAATCGAGCCCAATGACTGTCGCCCCTAGTGTATTACCACCATTCCGAACACAATGGGAAATGTCCCGTTTGCCAATTCCATCGTTTCGATCAGTTTTCGTCAAAATCAAAATATAAATCTATATGTTGAATTTGAACGCACATTTCAATTTATTGAGGCCACACGCGGACTCTAAAAATTCCCGAAAAATATTTTCTAGTATTGTATTAGCGATACGATCTTAACAAAACTAATTTCGTCAAATTTGGAGACAGTTTGAAAAATGGCTATTTTTTGGTCGATCGAAATTGACAAAAACTGTTAAAACATGTTTTACTTTGCTACGCTCACATATCGATTCAGAAAATTATGAATTTTGGAGTCTAGCAATAATTTGACATCCTGGATCCAACAAAAGTGGTTTCGTCGAAAACGGAGGTCATTTGCAAAATTTCCATTTTTAAGAGCCAAAATTCCATAGCGACTATTCTGAATTTTCAACTGGGCATAACTTTTTATTCCCGCTATGAAATTTCAATTTTTCGGATTCGTTGGAAAGATATTCTCAAATAGATTCTAATATTTTTTTGTTTCGCTAAAATCCGGTTTATTTTTAATCATGTACATTCATTTGAAATCGAATTTCGAACTACCGCGCCATTTTCAATTCCCTTTTATAATTAAAAATAAATAATTATATACTAACGTCGATTTCAATAAATATATACATTCCAATTCTATTCAAAATAAATTTCTCTTCATTATTATTTAAAATAATTCATTTTAAATATTCAAAATTCATTAAAATGGCCAAAATAAAAAAATTAAATTGGCTCAGATTTTCCGGGTTGTTACAGAAGAGAAGAAATTTTATATATTTAGAATAGAAATCGGCAAAGCAGAAGTGTAAAAATTAATAAAATATGAAATAATAATGGAGGAATAAAAAGGGGTGAAGGCGAAGAAGAAGAATGGTTAAAAATTCGAAATCAACCTCTATTTATAAGATTTGAAAGGTTGCAATGCTTCTGGAACGTTACAAATAGTGAAGAGACATTTCCTTTGAATTTTAAATTATGACGGTTGCATGTCGACATAGGCATTATTGTATGTCGAGATACACACCATATTTTTGAATTTTTAATCATTTTAAAGTATTTAAACCAATATACATTCTGGAAATTCCTGAAACAAAACTAATTGTTTAAACATTATTTTTCAAGTATAAAAACATAAGAAAAATATTATTTAAACATACAATTAAAAACTTAATATATATGTGATATAAAAACTATATAGAGTGTAATTATAAACACATATAATATAATTATAAACATATATATAGGAAATTATAAAGAGATATTTGTAAACTATATAAACAAAAGGTTATATGAAGAATCAATTATAAACTTAGTAAAATATATTTAATAAACTATAAAAATAAGAATACTTATAAATTAGGAAATATGTTTGAAATCATAAATTTGAAATTCTTTAATCAAAACTTAATCATATGAATAAATATTCTAAAGTGTAAAATCATATGAAATCATACACATATTTATAAAGTTATAAGGTTTAAAACTATAACACTATATAACTATATAAACTTATATAAACATATATATATATTAAAACTTAAAAATTATATGTTTTAAATAAAAATTAAAATAATTTAGAATTTGAAATCTAAAAATCAGAATTTTGAAATTTGAATATTTGAAAAAGAGAATTTGAAATTTGAAATTTTTGAAAAACAGATTTTGAACCTGGAGTGGTGTTCAGGGTCTTACATATAAACTAGACTATATTACTATATTTTTCTTGAACTCTTGATAATCTTGATAACTCATGAGTCTTGAATCTTCTCTGAATTCTGAATCTCTAGAATCTCTAAAGCTTTCCGGTCTTAAATATTTAATTCCTGTATACAAATCCTACAAATATATGTCTATATATTCTAAATAGAGATATTAGTATATATATTTTATAATCAATGATAACTGGGACAAGGTTTTTGTCATAAAAACTCCATTCTCCAATAATTTTGTCCCTCTCTGACCTAGGTGTTGATGCCTCAGTGATTGGGGGTGATTTTAATGTCATGTCCTGCCAAGTAGAGAAGCAAGGTGTGTCTTCCGTTAATTGCACTACAGTTGAGGATTTTAACTCTTTCATCTTCCAATCAGGCTTATTGAAGGTATCTTTTATTGGTTTTGTTTTTACCTAGTGTAATAACCAATAGGGTCCCAGCCGGATCTCTCATGTCACAATCTATTTTTTGAAACAGATGGGTGGTTTAGCTTTCCTTTCTCTTTCTCATTTCTCACCTTCATCATACTCTTTTGGACCACGCTTCTATGATTCTGGTTTTTTCTCCTTTCTCTTCATTGGGTTTGTCCTCGTTCCGCTTTCAACCCTTATGGAAATCTCATCATTCCCTCTTTCTCACTATCTTTGACTCATGACCTCTTCCTTATATAGGCAACCCTATAACAGTTTTCTCTTCTGCACTCAAGCATCTTAAATCATGTCTGACGGGTTGGAACTCCTAAGTATTTAAGAATTTTTTTGATAGAGTTTGTTCTGCGGAAGAATAACTTATTTTAGCTGAAGCATCTTTTGATAAAGACCCATTGGCTTAAAACAAGGCGGAATGGGTTCAAGCTTAACTCGCCTTTTCCTCGGAGTTGTGCATTGAGAATGATTTCCTTCGTCGGAAGTCTAGAATCAAGTGGATCATCGATGGCGACTCCAACCTGAAATTCTTCAACTCTACTATTAGAAAAAGAATCTTATCTTGTCCATTCGATAGATAGTTCGCCCTGACCTGTCAGTGGCTTATTCCCTTGCGAAGATCGAAGAGTCAATCATTTCTCACTTTTGATCGTTTTTGCATTGTCCTTCTGTCGACCTGTGTGATCTGGTCCTTTTTCCGTTATTCATCGTGCGGTGCTTCTTGACGAGGCACTTTCACTTGGTGTCCCTCTTCTTTTAAGGGGATTTGATGATCTTGTGTGTTATTGCTAAGCAAGAATAGTATGAGTAGCCCAGATGGCTACAATAGGGTCTTTTACCAAAGTGTTTGGGCAATCATTCAGCTAGATTTCTGCTTGGCGATTCAGTACTTCTTCTCAGGTGGTATGTTACCTAAAGGATGGACGTACACCAATCTTGTTCTCATTCCCAAGTGTGTGGACCCTTAGTCTTTCTTTGATTGCAGACCGATTAGCCATAGTATTTTTCTAACAAGGTCCTTTCTAAGATTTTTCTTCCAGGCTTGCTCCTATCCTAGGTTATTTCATCGTCTCAGACTGGTTTTGTCAAAGGCTGTCTAATTACGGACTATGTTCTTCTTGCTCAAGAACTTATCTCCCAGGTCGATCGAAAGGTTCGGGGTTCCAATATGGTAATTAAACTAGATAAGGCGAAAGCTTACGATCACATGTCATGGTTTTCCATTATTAGGGTTTTTCGAGCTTTTGGTTTTCATGAGGCTCCAGTAGAATTTTCTTGGAGGCTCATTTCCAACTTTTTGTTCTCTGTTCTTATTAACGGATCGGTCAAGGGTTCATCCAATTGGCAAGGCGCCTTCGGCAAGGTTATCCCCTCTACTTGATGCTTTTTTCTATCATAACAGGGGCTTTTGTTAGAGGGGTGAACTCTCTTACGATTGCTGGATAGATCCATCGTTTTGGAAGCCTTAGCAATTGTCCTATGATCTCTTCTTTATCATTTGTTGATGACATCATTATATTCACTAATGGGAATCATCGCTTCATTATATGGCTCCCAGATTTTCTGCATCTCTATAAATGGTGTTCAGGGAAATTTGTCAATGCTTCGAAGAGCTATTTCATTCCCGCTAAGTTTATGGCCCCTAGAAGGACTTCGTGGATAGAGTCAATTTTAAGTTTTCAGGTAACCTCTCTTCCTTTGCCTTATTTGGCATTGTTCTTTATAGAGGCCACAAACTTAACGTTATTTTTGATCCCCTAATGAACAAATCTAGGGGAAATTTTGAGATGGAACTCTTCTCTCCTCTCTCAGTATGGTAGGTTGGTTCTTATCAAGTCTGTCTTTGATTCCATTGGGTCTCATATCTTCATAGCCATGACGCCCACTTCTTCTTTCTTTCATTCCTATCACTACCTGGCTTCGTAATTTTTCTAGGGGGAAAAGCCAAGAGGAGAAGACATCATTTGGTCTCCTGGGATATCGTTTGACTTCCCAGAAGTGAGGGTGGTATAGGATTATGGAACCGTCTGGATGTTTGTAAGGCGTATGCTTGTAAATTCTAGGTTCATTTCCGAGCTAACGACTCTCTGTGGACGTCGTTTCTTCATGCTAAGTACCATCGCCTATTGCATTCGGATTTCTTCGAAACCCCATTACGCTAGTGAGACGTGGAAATGAATGCAACCGGTGAAGGATTTTTCTAATTTCCACGGTCGAGGTTTCAGCTGGAATGGGGGTCCTTTCTCCCTTAGAGATGCTTGGAATTCTAAGAGAATTCCAATGCTGGGAATTTAGATTTCTCTTTCATTTGGGACTGCTGCATCCCTCCCATCATTTCCATTTTTATGTGAAAAATCCTTCATAACGGAATTCCGTTAGATGTAAACCTCATGACGATCGATATCCGGCTCGTTTCTCGGTGCAGGTAATGCAGGTCCAGAAATATGGATTCGTTTTCCAATCTTTTCTTAACTGTTGAGTGTGCTTTCGCAGTCTATTCCTTCTTTGGGGATATGGTAGGTTTTAGTAGAGGCACATCTTCTCTTATTGACTTTCTTCTTTCCTTGTGGACTGGAAGGACCAGGAAGGATTTTCATTCCATCCTTTTTTGTCTTCTTCCTTGATCATCTATTGGCATCTATGGTGTTCTCGAAAAGGATGGTATCTTCTTTGCGTTTAGAGGAAAGACTTTCATGGGCAAACTCTGTCTTATTTCGTTGTATCTGACTTGTGCCTTCTCTGTTAACCTGGGTTCTCGCCCCTGTATTGGTGTGGGGTGAGCTGATTTTTCTTAGGCACTGGGATTGTAGCTTAGTGGTTAGCTTTGTGAATTGGAGCTCAAAGATGCAGGATTCTCTTGGTTCAGCAGATTTATATGCTTTGGATTTGGGAGCGGGTCTTTTGGATTTCGTGGATTTGGCCTTTGGGGCTTCTCTTCCTTTCAATTAGGTATGGTCGGATGGTTTGTGTGTTGTTGGGCCAGGTTACCATCTTGGTTTTGAGTAAGGCAGTTCTCTTTGTTTTTGTTTCTTGTTGTTGGTTCCGTGTTTGGAGTTTAAGTGTTTTTTCGTATTGCCATGTTGGATTTTCATGTATGATGTATTGGTGTTGGCATCAGGCATAGTTGCTTGTTTTGAACTATTACTCTATTTTTGTGAGTCACCGAAGAAAGATTTTTTTTTGCGGTTAGTATACATCTCCTTTTCTAAAATATACGTACATACATATATATAATGAGTCTCTAATGAATTAGTGTATTTATTTGGAGGTCATTGCTTGAGGTTAAATAAATCAATTTATATTAATAGATCAGTACCTCGTCAATACAATGATCCACATGAAAAACATATATTTATTCTGATTTTTAATTTCCTCCAATATGCATATTTCTGATAACACATGAGAGCCTTTATCTCTTAAATCAATTCATTTCAATGTAAATATTTTTTTTTACATTTGTTTCAGTGCAATAGAAAATGCACTTTATAATTTTTAGTTATATTCTATTCACAAACTTTAGGGCTTAATCCGGAATTGATGTAATGGGTTGGGCTTGTTTCTTTGTGGCCTAAGGGTTTATGTCATAATATTTTATTATTTTATTCGCTAATAAGCCCAAAAACCTTACATCTCCAATCGACATGTGTCGCCTGTCGTTATCTATGTAAAAAGATCTTCTGAAAACAATGGAACTAGTTTCAAAATCAAATTTAATTGTATACAGAAGTTAGCCTTTAAAACTCGAATAATATAATTACAATTCTTTATAGAAATTGACATACGTATTAATTAAGCACGATCGAAAGTTACATAAGATCGCAATGAAACTTGATGGGGGTACAACAACTAACTACTATAATTCCAAAAATATAAGTTTCATTGTAATCCGACACTGTTCTTGTAACATCCTTGATTTTCGAAAGACATAATTCAATGATTTGATAAGGTGATTAAATAGGAATAATGGAGTGGATGAGGGTATGAGATTTGTGCTTAATGAATTAATTAGAAGGCTGGCCAAAAAAAATGTGATGGGCCGCCCCGCACCAGCCGACATTTCCAATGAAAGTGCGATGTGCCAATGCCCGACTAGCACAAGCCAGTCTCCAAAGAAAGGAAAAGAAAGGAATTTGAACCAACAAGGAACCTGTAAAATGTCTCACAGCGCATGGGATAGAATATAATAATAACATAACTTTGACATAAAACAGGTGAGACTGTGCATAAGCTGAAAAATAAGCCAGCATAGCAGCGGAAAATCAAAAATACAGCTTATGTTCCACATCATCATTATTACAACTTTTAAAAACTGTCTTTAAAGCAAAATAATAAAGGTACGCTACTAATGCCCAAAGTAGTGACCAGCAGCGACACAGGGAGAATATATGTATAAATGGTATGTGTAAGCCTCCTGCTCGTCTCCGGACATCTACTCGTGCATATCCACCTGACTTGTCTCTAGTCTGCTCGTATAGGAGCACCCAGAGTAATAAGAAGAGACATAAAACTCTGGGTCAGACAAAAGTCTGGTATGAGCGATAAGCAACAAAACAGAACAATAACAGGCATAATCTAATCATACCTGAACCTGGACCTGCAACCAAAGAGTTAGCACAACAAGATGTACAGTACTCTAAGGTAACACTAACATAAAGTGTAAAAGTAATGGGGGTGGGGGTAATGATGATAGCAAACACCAAACATAGCAATCATCCTCACGTCTATCACTTAGTGCGTAAAGCAAACCATATCCACTACTTTGATCACCCAATTCTTTGCTACGATCTCTCTGCCCCATGGAGTCATAACGGCTCCACTACACTAATCCATAGCCACTAATCCGTCTCTCAGTGGTGAGTCAAAACTATAGGCATCGATAACCCCTTAGCACACGTCCCACAGCAAAGTCCAATCATGAAGTTAACTCATCGGCTCCCAACTGGATCCTGAGTTCTACTTCCTATTTGGACTACCTTTGCATCTCGGGTTTTGGTCACCATCTTGTACGCACATCATTTTCCTCTCAGTTTGTTCGTTGTCCAAGCCCGAAGATCGGATCGTGGATCCTGCTCGTGGACCCCCTTCCTGGTTGGCTCGTGGGTCCTCCTCTTGGCACAGTTCGTGGTCTCCATCTCCGACTCGTAGGTCCTGTTCTGGTTCATGACCTCCCTCCCTTTCCTCGACTGGATCATGGCTCGTGAGCTCCACTCGTGGCTCTTGGTCGTGATGGTGGGCTCAGGTCGTGGCAACACTTCCCTGGTGGCTCGTGGGTGGTGCACCAAACTCTGGTTCATGGTCAAACCTCTAGGCTATCGACTCGTGATGATGCTCCTAGGTGGCTCGTAGTCTTTGAAGTGGAGTGTGCTCTGGTCCGCTCGTTGTAATCATTCCGGTTCGTGAGGGGTGGAGTGATCACGATTGGGTCGGGGTCGTGATACCATGGTCACGAACGGGTAGGCGATCCGATCCGATTCCTTCACCATTTTCTACAACCTTTCCAGCGACTATTTTATGCCACTCGACGACGTTTTCGACCAATCTAACTGTTCTGAGCAATCATAAATCATACCAAACAAACATAGCAACATATAACATCAACCATAAACACCAAAACAACAATTTAACATGTCAATACGGATCAAACATACCCAAAACCCGTATTTTCCCCTTAATCATGTTTAACCATACAATTAGCAATACATAACCAAATTCCCCAAATTTCTAACAGAGGCTTAAAATAATATTTAAGAATTTCTAAACATTTTTCCAGATTTTTAACATGCATAATTTCGTTAATTAACACTAATCACCCTAGTTGACTGCAATTAGTGTAAAAACAATGTTAATCACTCACCTTGGCCACAAATTAATCTTATATCTGAACTTTGCTACTGTTATAGGTCGAATTCCAATGCTTAGCAGCAGCCCCAACTCTGATTTGCCACTAGACTTTCTTGATTTGGTGTAGATTAAGCTAATATGCGATTAAACAGTGATTTGGGATGAATTTAGAAAGTGGAGGCCATTGTTAGGGTTGAAGAGAGGTAAGTGGCAGCCGGAAAATGACAAAGAAAAGGTTTCTCTAACCCTAATCAGACCTCATATAGATCTAATCCCGAAATCCCCTAATGGGCCTAGCCGCTAATCACCGGTTAAGCCCAATTAAGCTATTTTTCGCCTTCCAAACCTTATTTCAGCCATATATCCCAAACGGTAAGTCCATTTTTCATATATGACCACTCTACGGAAAGGTAAACCATCATCCGGATCTAATGGAAGTGGTTTCAGATCAAAACTCCTCACCCATCAAAAGTTATGGCCAAAACAAGATCAGCTAGGGGCAAAACGGTCATTTAAAATCGACAAAAATCATGAACATGGAAAATGACCCCAGTAGTCACCTCCCAAAGTTACATGACCATACGACTTCGTATGTGAAAGAAATAAATATTCTACGATCGTTCGATGCATAGAATGCGGTCGTTACAATCTCCCCCCTTAAGAAATTTCGCCCCCGAAATTCCTTAACTAAGAAACAAGCAAAGGATCCCACATGCCTACCAACCATTCACAACAATCAATCATACAAAAACAACAAACAAGTCTATCCTAGCATGCGGAAAACTAAGTCGCAATTAAAATCTTACCAGGCAAAGAGCTCTGGATACGTCTTCCGAATGCTCTCCTCTGTCTCCCAAGTACAGTCATTCTCATTCTCGCCCCCACTGAACTTTGACTAGATCCATCGCTTTCCTTTTAAGTTGCTTCGTATCTTGCTCAACAATACGAATCGGCTTGGGCTTCCCAACCGCCTCGGGTTCTACTTCGATATCATCCAACTGATCAGGTGAAATAGTCATACCGGGGTCGTGCACGAATTTCCATAACTGGGAAACATGAAATACGTTATGAACTCCTGACATCTTCTCTGGTAATTCAACTTTATTTGCTAAATTCCCAACTTGCTTGAGGATTAGGAATGGACCAACAAATCTTTGTACCAACTTGCATCTCCTACCGAATCGAATCACACTCTCCAATGGAGAGATCTTTACGAATACCAAGTTGTTAACGAAGAATTCCAAATCTCTTCGTCTTCTATCACCCTAACCCTTCTGCCTATCTTGGGCAGCCTTCATTCGTTGTTGGACAACCTTGTTCTTATCTAAAGTTTATCTTATTACTTCTAGTTTAAGCACAAATTTCCCACTGTTTTCTAACCAACGCGATGGTGATTTGCACGGTCTTCTGTACAAAGCTTCAAATGAAGCCACTCCAATACTAGATTGATAACTATTATCATATGTGAATCCAACTAGATGCAAATAGTCATCCCATGATCCACCAAAATCCAATATACAAGCTCTCAGGAGAACTTCTAATACTCGATTCACCCTCTCTGTTTGACCATCGGTTCGAGGATGACACGCGGTAGTAAGATGTAATTCTGATCCTAAAGCCTTTTGTAAGCTCTTCCAAAACCCACTAGTAAATAATGGATCTCAGTCACTCACAATGCCTTTGGGTACTCCATGAAATCTCACAACCCACTTCATATACAGTTTACTAACTTAGTTGTCGTTCTATTCGATTTAACAGGTATAAACCTTACACTCTTGGTTAATCGATCCACAATCACCTAAGCACTATCATGGCCCGATCTAATCCTCGGTAAACCATCTATGAAATCCATCGAGACTTATTCCCAATTCCGTTCGGGAATTTTCAATGGTTGTAACAAACTACTAGGCTTCCTTTGCTCAGCTTTAACTAACTAGCAATTCATACTCTTAGAGATAAACTTCCAAATGTCTCTCTTTATCCTTTTCCAGTAGTAGGTCTGCGTCATGTCTCGATACATTTTGTTACCACCGGGGTGCATAGTCGGTTACGAGTGATGTCGTTCTCTAAGAACTTCATCTCTCAATCCATTGACATTGGGTACAACTAGTCTATCATTCTTTCGAAGTCATCTTCCTCGATCAAGTCTATACTTGTTCATCTTCTCACTGTCGATGCCCATCTCTACCTTGGAGATGATTTCCAATAGATTAGGATCGTCCCTCTTACTGGAACCAATCCTCTCAATCAAAGTCGGTTTAATCTTCAAATTTGTCAACATTTCTGGATCCAATCCATACTTAGGTCTGAAATCATATCCCACGATATACTCCAGTTACTTTCATTCAAGAAACATAGCACCTAAACTGGCATGTCTCTTACTCAATGCATCAGTACAGCATCCAGTCTGGTACCACATGCATCTGTGTATACCATTATCTCTTCGTTCTCTATTACCAGAATCCTACATGTGATAGTCTACTAAAGGGAATAAAACAAGAACAAACATAGAGACTATAACATCCATCAAATATGTCCTATCTATCACCTGCTAAAGCCATACACACGTCGATACCTACTTGATTGGTCCAACCAATCCTAAGGCTAACGGAAGCCCTGCCTCCATACATACGTCGATGCCTACTTGACTGGTCTAACCAATCCTAAGGCTAAAGGAAGACCCACCTCCAAACGGACTACCGTACGTCCAATGTAACACCCTATACTTTCTGTGAACATAAGAATGAAAAATCAGAGAATAATTAAATTGTAACAGAATAATTAAGGGAAATGGGTTACGCCATTGCATTCGTCTCGAAATTCTTCTTGGAATAGAGTCCAAGTTTGCGTAAATCGAACTCCGTATGAAGAAGATATGGCCTTCAGAAGTTTTAGTAAAAACCAACCCAAAATTCAAAAATCAGATTTCGAAATTCAAAACAGAAACCCGGGCTGGGCTAGAAAATTCCTGCCCAGGGGCCCAGGTCGACACTAGGGTCGACCTGGGTAAACAGGTCGACACTAGGGTCGACCTTAGGGTCGACCTCCCCCCTTTTCTAGATCTGGAGACATATCCATTTTTTTGCACCTAGACGCCTTTCTGACCGGATTCGTGAGCTCTAACCTATTTAGACACCCCCAAACCTAGCTTTCTCTCCACACAATTTCATTCTGCCTATATTCTACCTCTATTCTAATTAAAAATAAAAATGATGTCGCTACTCTGCTAGAATAAAAACTAGAACTTGTGCATCTTCTTCCTATCTGAATAGAGTTAAAAGAGAACTACTATTTTCTAATCTAATCGATAGTCTACACCAAAGGAGCGCTATTCAGTGTCAGAATAAAGATCCCAGAAATCAAGATTTACCTTTTCAATCATGAGTACAGTTATTTTCAGATATGAAATTTAATAGTTATCTTGACATTTTTGTGAATCTGGATCTGAGGTTATGCATACTTTTCTGTGGATCTATCTCGATTGTGACTGTTCTATATATGTTCCCTCTTTTCTTCCTTTTTATTTATAGCCAGGCTACCACGAGCCTACGCCAAATCTCATAAGAGATTAATGCACGAACGCTAAATTTTGGGACAAATAATGGATAATGCATAATTGGACATGACTGATTTTTGATTGATTTGAGAAAAGGTACATATGTTGTAAATTAGATCTAGATCTGTGTATACTCTGTAATTTGGAAGAAGAGAAATCATTGTATGATAATATATGACTTGAAACATGGGGGACATAATGCATATTTAAATTAAGATCTGATTTTGAGATGTTATAATTTAAAGATCAAGACTTTTGAGTAAATTTTATGTAACGATTCATGACTTGAAAAAGGAATATGTGACTTAGGCGTAGAGACCTGTATTATAATAGGATAACTATCAATGTGAATACGCCTAAAAGTAGATTTTTGGATATTTGGCATTAAAGGCTATAATTTGGCATAATTCATATGGTATATCATGATTTGGGCTTTTAGAGAATATTCTGTACTATGTAAAGTTTAACTAAAAATTTGGGCATATGTTGTATTATGAATTATGTCCATGATTTAGGCATGTAAGTTTAGGCTTAATTTATGATTAGGCAAGATATGTAAATAGAATTTTAGAAATATATAATCTGTTGAAATTAATCTACTAAATCTGTTATCTGCTAAATCTGTTGAACTGCCTAATCTGCTAAATCTGTTATCTGCTAAATCTGTTGAATTGCCTAATCTGCTAAATCTGTCATCTGCTAAATCTGTTGAATCGCCTAATCTGCTAGATCTGTTATCTGTTGAATTTCCTAATCTGTTGAAAGCTGAATAATTGTAATTTGGGTATGAAAATCCATAGGCTCGATCTAAGAATGAGTAAAACATGGAAATTTGATTAATCTACTGTAACCTGTAATGAAGTTTAATCTATTAAATGGACATAATTAGTCTAATATCTGTATAATCTGTATTGGAATAAATTGGCTATGACACGAGGTTAGACTATGTTTGCGGTAGAAGCCTACCGGGAACCAACCGGCTAAACCAGCAACCGCAAACTGTCAGTCTAATGGGAGAGGTCATAGGCATAACTAAAATATGCTTAGACACGAGGTTAGGTACGGCTTATGGTTGAAGTCTTCCCGGAACTGCACGGCATATCCACCGGCCACAAGCTACCGACCTAATGTGAGAGGTATGTGCATTAATATTTAATTAATGCAAATCTGAGATAAATATAATGTCTAAAATGTGTTGGGTGGTTAGGGTTAAACCAACTGAACTGATGAATCTAACAAAACCCGTTTCATGGATCTGTAGGCCTAATACAAAGTTAGACAATCTGTAAGTCTGTAAAAGTCCATACATCTGATCTGTTAATCTGAAAACTTGTTAACTTGATTGTCTAATCTATGAACTAGTAATCTGAACTCTGTTTGAAATTTATAAACAAGTTAATCTGAAATCTGTTAGTCTACGGACATAAGGTTAGGAGGGGAATTACTTGTGTCATCTGTTGTGTGGAACCCATATTAGTCAGTAACCCTTTCTGGTATCAAAACTTTGACCCCATGCTATGTAGGGGTTCGGGCACGCTTACTGAACTAATTATAAGCGGTTCGTTCTGATAATGGCAAGGGGAATTGATGGCGCGTTCCAACCGGGTCATGTGCGTGCGTGGATCCGGTCTACTCTGAGGATGTATGACACCGTGACATCTTTAAATAGGTCTGTGCCAATAGGTTTCCACTTTAGGGAGTGATACACCCTACTGTGGGGCCAACACAGGGTATTTATGTATTAGGGAGCTGATTGCTTGGGGGTAGGACTTAGGGTACACTTAGTTCTGTCTGTTTCTGTGAGTACCGTCTGTTTCTGTTGGGTGGTAACACCTATCTGTTTCTGCATGGTACCATCTGTTTGGGTGGTAAAGGCCCATTACTAGTGTACACTTAATCCTAGCATTCTGTTTCTGTAGAGATTATTTGGTTTCCGTTTCTGTTTTAGTTTAGACATTAGGGTACACATAGTTCTGTCTATTTCTGTGGGTACCGTATGTTTCTGTTGGGTGGTAACACCTGTCTGTTTCTGCGTGGTGCCGTCTGTTCGGGTGGTAAAGGCCCATTACTAGTGTACACCTAATTCTAACATTCTATTTTCATAGGGATTATTTTGTTTCCGTCTCTGATTCCGTTTCCGATTCTGTTTCTGTACCTTCTGTCTGTTAGGGTGGTAAAGGCCCATTATTAGTATTTTGCTTCTGTACCTTCTGTCTGTTCGGGTGGTAAAGGCCCACTACTAGCATTCTGTTTCTGTAGAGATTATTCTGTTTCAGTTTAGGCATTAGGGTAACACCTAATCCTGTTATACTAGTATTAGTGCAGAGAAGTTAAAAGCTTAGCTTAGCCTATATCATTCCGTTTATTTTGTTAACCTTCTATTCCAATTACGGTTATCTCATGTCCAGTTTTATTTACTTGTCATGATACTATTATCTGTTTATATGCTGAAAGTCACTGGACTCACCAGACTTATGTCTGACCTAGTTTGTTTCGCCTCTTTTCTTCCATTCCCCCCTCCCCCCAGGTTCTCAGGGTGGAAACATAGGAGCTTGATTCGGATTCTCTCTGCTTGAAGTGTTTGAAGTATTACTTGGCTTTGGCTCTATCTTTCCATGGCAGTTTATATTGGGGATTATGGCTTTAAAAAAAACTATGCATTTTGAAGGCTTTTGTACAAGACCGATATTTATGTACTTGAATTCCTATATTGTGATTTTGAAAGATGTAACTAAACTCATTTATGTTTCTATTGTAATAAAGTTATAAAATTTTCAAGTACTACTTTATCTGTCTTGTAAATTTCTGTTCCGTATACTAAAAACGCTCCACCAAAGTTAAGGCATTCCCTTTGCGAGTGACCTTAACGGAGGTGGGGTGTTATAGTTGGTATCAGAGCTGAAGGTTACCAGATTTGATAAAAAAAATTTAAAAACTATTTTCAAAAAGGTATAAAAAGAAAGTATTTTCAAAAGTAAAGTTTATTTTGAAAAACGTAATCCCCAAAGCCATAGCCTATCTTTCTATCCTTTGTTTTGAATCTTTTCTTTTCTTTCGTTTCAGCATGTCTGGGGATCTTAAACTTCCAGAGGGCGTACCGATACCTGGCAGGTTCAGGAGGTACCTAGAAGCTAGGGCTAATGATGTGGGCCCAGCAGACGTCCCTCCTTCCCCAGCTGCAGCGGTTTCTCCTCCTCCGCCGCGCGTGAATACTTTCCCGAAGATATGTAGAGACTTTCAAGCCATGGGTGGGAAGAACTTTAATGGAACTGAATCCATCGTGGAGGCAAGGAACTGGCTCAAATGAACTGAGGATTTGTTCGTTATCTTCGAGGTAGACGATAGGCAGAAGATACAGTTGGCGGTATGGTTGCTTAAGGACGAAGCTTCTTTTTGGTGGGAGGTCACAAATGGAGGGCGTCCAGTAGAGACATGGATGGATTTCAGGCATAGGTTCGAGATGAAATTTTTCTCACGAGCGGAAGAGAGTCTATACGTAGAGAGGTTCTTGGCGTTGAAGCAGGGGAATTGATGCATGAAGAAGAAACCAAAAGTGAGAAGAAAGAAGAAAAGCTTGAAGGACCACAAAACAAGAAGGCACGGCCCAAAAACGAAACACAAAAGAAGGATGAGAAGTCTAAAGACAAGAAGGAGAAGAAGTGGTTTACTTATGGAAGCTCGACCCATCTGAACAAGGATTGCAGAAAGAGGAAGGGCACCTGCTTTAACTGTGGTGAGATGGGACACTTCACTAGGGACTGTCCGAAGAAACGAGGGCAAGGGCAGAGGACATGTCCTACTTTTGGAGGGCAGGCGAATACCCTCGAGGCCGGTGGATAGGATTTCTTTAGAAGGTTTAATTTCCTTATCTGATTGTGGAGTTAAAACTCTTTCTGATTCTGGCATTTTGATTCTGTAGTTGAAACTCTGCACTTTAATACTAGTCTTGTTTCTGATTCCGCTATAGTCTCAAACCCCATGAGGGTTACGACTCATCTGTTTGTGATAAGTTGGGGTTTGAGGGTATCTGTGTTGGGTGTTAAGTTGACTATGATGCATATATTTTGGGTTTTATCATGCTCAGTTTCCTAAGAATCATTTGGTAATCTGATCTGTATCTGTAGTCTGTAGGTATCGGAATATTTCTAAAAAGGATAGGGGTTTTTACTCAAATCATGAAGTAGATTTCCAGTTGGACATTTGTTTAATGGGAGTGATTCTCTGAGTGTCAATCCGATGTTTATTTCGTTCTTCGGGGTTTATAATTAGGGGGTTATTCTCTTAAACCATTGTCTAATGGGAACCAAGCTTTTGTTTTAATCGTACTTGCTTCTGTCACTCAGTTGTATCATATCGATCGAATCTTCGACCTTTATGTACAAACTAATGGGTGTAAACATGTGTTTGAGACATGTTATGTTTGATGGTTGCAAGTGGATGCAAGTGGTTGCTAGTAGTTGCTCGTGGATGCATATACACACACTAAGCACTAGATCGGCTCAAAAACACTCTCATACTGCATATGGATGTGTGTGCATTTTTAAAAATTTTATGGATGCAAAATGGTTGACTCAGCACATGGATGTTGCATATGAATGAGTGGTTGTGCACTCATATAGAAATGATATGTATCAAATAGGAAAATTGCATACATGTTGGACTCATGGCACTGACATAACTCGCATTAAGGAGGTCAACTGAATCAGTGGACCGCCTGATCTTTGCATTAGATAAGGAACATATACACACACTTTTGCATATGTTCATACAACATTAGAAGTTTTCTAAGGACAATGGATGCTTGTGGATGATGGTTGAGTAGATGGGCAATTGAATGGTAGGACACATTCTTCCTAACTTGTAGATTTCGGGGACGAAATCCTTTAAGGAGGGGAGAATGTAATACCCCATATTTTCTATGAACATAAGAATGACAAATCAGAGTATAATTAAATTGTAAGAGAATAATTAAGGGAAATGGGTTACGCCATTGCGTTCGTCTCGAAATTATGCTTGGAATAGAGTCCAAGTTTGCGTAAATCGGACTCCGTATGAAGATATGGCCTTCAGAAGTTTCAGTAAAAACCAGCCCGAAATTCAAAAATCAGATTTCGAAATTCAAAACAGACACCCGAGTGGGGCAGGAAAATTCCCGTCCAGGGGCCCAGGTTAACACTAGGGTCGACCTGGAGGTCGACCTGGGTAAACAGGTTGACACTAGGGTCGACCTCCCCCTTTTCCAGACTGGAGACAGATCCATTTTTCTGCACCTGGACGCCTTTCTGACTGGATTCGTGAGCTCTAACCTATTTAAACACCCCCTAACCTAGCTTTCTCTCCACACAATTTCATTCTGCCTATATTCTAATTAAAAATAAAAATGGCATCGCTACTCTGCTAGAATCAAAACTAGAACTAGTGCATCTTCTTCCAATCTGAATAGAGTTAAAAGAGAACAACTATTTTCTAATCTAATCGATAGTCTACGCCAAAGGAGCGCTATTCAGTGTCAGAATACAGATCAAAGAAATCAAGATTTACCTTTTCAATCATGAGTACAATTATTTTTAGATATGAAATTTAATAATTATCTTGACATTTTTGTGAATCTGGGTCTGAGGTTATGCATACTTTTCTGTGGATCTATCTTGATTGTGACTGTTCTATATATGTTCCCTCTTTTCTTCCTTTTTGTTTATAACCAGGCTACCACAAGCCTACGCCAAATATCATAAGAGATTAACGCACGAACGCTAAATTTTGGGACAAATAATGGATAATGCATAATTGGACATGACTGATCTTTGACTGATTTGAGAAAAGGGAAATATGTTGTAATTAGATCTAGATCTGTGTATACTCTTTAATTTAGAAGAAGAGAAATCATTGTATGATAACATATGACTTGAATCTTGGGGGACATAATGCATATTAAAATTAAGATCTGATTTTGAGATGTTATAATTTAAAGATCTAGACTTTTGGGTAAATTTTATGTAACAATTCATGACTTGAAAAAGGAATATGTGACTTAGGCGTAGAGACCTGTATTATAATAGAATACTTTCAATGTGAATACGCCTAAAAGTAGATTTTTGGATATTTGGCATTAGAGGCTATAATTTGGCATAATTCATATGGTATATCATGATTTCGGCTTTTAGAGAATATTCTGTACTGTGCAAAGTTTAACTAAAAATTTGGGAATATGTTGTATTATGAATTATGACCATGATTTAGGCATGTAAGTTTAGGCTTAATTTTTGATTAGGCAAGATATGTAAATAGAATTTTAGAAATATATAATCGGTTGAATTAATCTGCTAATTCTGTTATCTGCTAAATCTGTTGAACCGCCTAATCTGCTAAATCTGTTATCTGTTAAATCTGCTGAATTGCCTAATCTGCTAAATCTATTGAATCACCTAATCTGCTAGATCTGTTATCTTTTGAATTGCCTAATCTGTTGAAAGCTGAATAATTGTAATTTGGGTATAAAAATCCGTAGGCTCGATCTATGATTGAGTAAAACATGGAAATTTGATTAATCTGTTGTAACCTGTAAAGAAGTTTAATCTGTTAAATGAGCATAATTAGTCTAATATTTGTATAATCTGTATTGGAATAAATTGGCTATGACACGAGGTTAGACTCTGTTTTGCGGTAGAAGCCTGCCCGGAACCAACCGGCTTAACCAGCAACCGCAAACTGTCAGTCTAATGGGAGAGGTCGTAGGCATAACTAAAATATGCTTAGACAAGAGGTTAGGTCTGGCTTGTGGCAGAAGTCTGCCCGGAACCGCCCGACATATCCACCGGCCACAAACTACCAACCTAATGTGAGAGGTATGTGCATTAATATTTAATTAATGCAAATCTGAGATAAATATGATGTCTAAAACGTGTTGGGTGGTTAGGGTTAAACCAAATGGACTGATGAATCTAACAAAACCCGTTTCGTGGATCTGTAGGCCCAATACAAAGTTAGACAATCTGTAAGTCTGTAAAAGTCCTTACTTCTGATCTGTTAATCAGAAAACTTGTTAACTTGATTGTCTAATCTGTGAACTAGTAATCTGAATTCTGTCTGAAATCTGTAAACAAGTCAATCTGAAATCTGTTAGTCTGGGGACACAAGGTTAGGAGGGGAATTACTTGTGTCATCTGTTGTGTGGAACCCATATTAGTCAGTAACCCTTTCTGGTATCAAAACTTTGACCCACACTATGTAGGGGTCCGGGCATGCTTACTGAACTAATTATAAGCGGTTCATTCTGATAATGGCGAGGGGTGTTGATGGCGCGTTCCAACCGGGTCATGTGCGTGCATGGATCCGGTCTGCTCTAAGGATGTAAGACACCGTGACATCTTTAAATAGGTCTGTGCCAATAGGCTGCCACTTTAGGGAGTGATACACCCTACTGTGGGGCCGACATAGGGTATTTATGTATTAGGAAGCCGATTGCTTGGGGGTAGGACTTAGGGTACACTTAGTTCTGTCTGTTTCTGTGGGTATCGTCTTTTTCTATTGGGTGGTAACACCTATCTGTTTCTGCATAGTACCATCTGTTCGGGTAGTAAAGGCCCATTACTAGTGTACACATAATCCCAGCATTATGTTTCTGTAGAGATTATTCTGTTTCCGTTTCTGTTTCAGTTTAGACATTAGGGTACACCTTGTTCTGTCTGTTTCTGTGGGTACCGTCTGTTTCTATTGGGTAGTAATACCTGTCTGTTTCTGCATGGTACCATATGTTCGAGTGGTAAAAGCCCATTACTAGTGTACACCTAATTCTAACATTCTGTTTTCATAGGGATTATTCTGTTTTCGTCTCTGATTCTGTTTCCGATTATGTTTCTGTACCTTCTGTCTGTTGGGGTGGTAAAGGCCCATTACTATTCTATTTCCATATCTTCTATCTGTTGGGGTGGTAAAGGCCCATTATTTGTATTCTTCTTCTGTACCTTCTGTCTGTTCGGGTGGTAAAGGCCAATTATTAGCATTTTGTTTCTGTAAAGTTTATTCTGTTTTCGTTTCTGTTTCAGTTTAGGCATTAGGGTAACACCTAATCCTGTTATACTAGTATTAGTACAGAGAAGTGAAAAGCTTAGCTTAGCTTATATCATTCCATTTCTTCTGTTAACCTGCTATTTCTGTTACGATTATCTCTCGTCCACTTTTATTTACATGTCATGATACTATTATCTGTTTATATGCTGAAAGTCACTGGACTCACCAGACTTATGTCTGACCTAGTTTGTTTCGCCTCTTTTTTTCCGTCCCCCCCCCCCCCCCCCCCCGGGTTCTCAGGGTGGAAACATAGGACCTCTATTCTAATTCTCTCTGCTTGAAGTGTTTAAAGTATTGCTTGGCTTTGGCTCTATCTTTCCATGGTAGTTTATATTGGGGATCATGGCTTTAAAAAAAACTATGCATTCTGAAGGCTTTTGTACAAGACCGATATTTATGTACATGAATTCCGATATTGTGATTTTGAAAGATGTAACTAAACTCATTTCTATTTCTGTTGTAATAAAGTTATAAAATTTTCAAGTACTACTTTATCTATCTTGTAAATTTCTGTTCCATCTACAAAAAACGCTCCACCAAAGTTAAGGCATTCCCTTTGCGAGTGACCTTAACGGAGGTGGGGTGTTATATCCAATGTACATTTATCCTCCAAGGATAACTAGATCACGTCCAATGGATCTAAGGTAATGGGCGTCCCCAGATACCCCTGCTTCTAGTCCCACCCATGTCTATCCATTATCTTGCTACACTCTCGAGTCCAACTCGAGCCAATCCATTTCTTTGCAGCCTTCTCAAGTCCAACTCGAGTCAATCTATTACCCATAAACTCAGACCCAATCTTGAGTATCCATTACCGACAAACTCTAATCCAGCGTGAGTCATCTCCCTATTTGTTGCATCTCCAAGATCAACGAACACCTATTTTCTTTTACTAGTTCCAGTCCAACTTGAGTCGTCCTAATCCTTCATTGCAACTTCCATGATCAACGAACACATCCTATTCCTTCAAAAAGAACATCAACATAGGGTCCTAAACAATCCATTACTTTGCATCTTTCTCGAGTCCCACTCGAGTCATCTCATAACCCTATCGAGTCTAACTCGCATCAGCCCATACCATTGAACAGTCTTATCATGTTACGGCTGCACATCACTCCTCGAGTAAGCCGAGATATCACTCAATGGAAATCACAACAACTACTTATATCTCACGCAAACCATCCTAGTCGAACTCGGCATTCCCTAAGCACAAGCCCCAAAGGCCTAAACCAATATCAGACAAGCACTCAAGGAACATCTCCTCCGAATTCAGACAGTCTACGTGAGATGATACTAGCAAAACAACTAAGCAATCACAAGCAAACATACATCCATAAATCGATAAGACCACATTACAACGAATCATGCAAAGACTAGTCGAACCACCTATCGGGTTCGTCACAACTAAAGGTCTATCGACAATCTCAGGTTCCAATCCCAACTTATCTACCAGGTCACTAGATATGAAGGAATGGGATGCCTTGCTATCAACAAAACTAGAACAGAAACATCATAAATAGAAAAGCATACCTCGAATAATGATGCCCTTTCCCTTCTCTGCCACAGTTGGGGCATTCGACGAAGAAGGAACAGCGTTGATAGCATATTCTTTCACAATCTGCTTCTCTTTAGGGGGTTGCAGGCAATTATCCTTGTGATGTCCCACTTGGCCGCAATTGAAGCACTTCCTTTCCCCAGGCTTTTCCTGACAATCTCTAGCATAGTAGCCCTACTTGCCACTCTTTATCTTTCTAGTCCTTCTTTTTCTGACTACCCTTGGTCTAATCTTGTTTTCTCTTATTCTAAGACTCCTTCTTACCTCCACCGCTTGCTTGCGGCTATGGTTCCTCTAAAGATGCAATAGCAACATTAGCTTTTGACTTAGGGTAAAGACTCTCTGATCTCAATGCTTTCCCCACTATATACTCGAATGTCTCCTCAATGTGGTTTATCATCCTTTCCCCTAAGTATTCATCTAAGCCGGTTATGAACTTCTCATTCTTCTTCTCGGCGGTGTCGATAAGAGATAACCCATACTTCGATAAAGTATCGAACTCAGCAATATATTCCGAGACTACCCTACCATTCTTCTTAAGCTCGAAAAATTTCCTAAACAATTCAGATTTGTGAGCAGCTGGAATGAAATTTTCACTGAAACGAGTCATAAACTGATTCCAAGTAACTTGATCTTCAGGAGTAGCTGCTTTAATTGCATTCCACCAATTCATAGCTCGTCCTTGAAGCTGACGTGATGCTAACTTTCTCTTCATGGCATCATCGATTCCCAAGTCCTCGAAGATGCGCTCACAACTATCCAACCAATCTTGAACATCCGTAGCCGACTCCGTTCCATGGAACAGCTTCCCACTAAGACTAGTATAATCCTTGTTAAGCTTGGCGAAATCGGCCTTAGGCGTCTGCACTACTGCACCACCACCATTAGCAGCATTAGGAACTGGTCCCAGAGCATCCCTAAGCATCTCTCGCATGAAGGTAGTAAACACCGTCCTCATACCAGGAACATTCTTATTATTATCCCTGAACCCGTACTCCTCATATATTGGCTCATCATTCAATCTGTAAGGAAAAAACGATTAACCATCTCTTCAATGGTGCCAGTGCAGTGCGACTTCATCCTTAGATATACCAAAATATAACAAATACACGCTCTCATATACGTACTATCTCTCCCTGGTGTCTTTTCCTAGGTTAACTACGCAACCTAGAGCTCTGATACCAAATGTGATGGCCCGCCCCACACCAGCCAACATTTCCAATGAAAGTGCGTTGTGCCAATGCCCGACTAGCACAGGACGGTCGCCAAAGAAAGGAATTTGAGCTAACAAGGAACCTGTAGAATGTCTCATAGCACATAGGATAAAATATAATAATAACATAACTTTGACATAAAACAGGTGAGACTATGCATAAGCTGAAAACTAAACCATCATAGCAGCAGAAAATCCAAAATACAACTTATTTTCCACATCATCATTATTACAACTTTTAAAAACTGTCTCTAAAGAAAAATAAGAAAGGTACACTACTAATGCCCAAAGTAGTGACCAGCAGCGACACAGGGAGAATATATGTATAAATGGTACGTGTAAGCCTTCTGCTCGTCTCCGGACATCTACTCGTGCATATCCACCTGAACTGTCTCTAGTTTGCTCGTTTAGGAGCACCCAGAGTAATAAGAAGAGACATAAAACTCTGGGTCAGACAAAAGTCTGGTATGAGCATAAGCAACAAAACAAAACAATAACAGGTATAATCCAATCATACCTGAACCTGGACCTGCAACCAAAGAGTTAGCAAAACAAGATGTACAATACTCTAAGGTAACACTAACATAAAGTGTAAAAGTAATGGGGGTGGGGATAATGATGATAGCAAACACCAAACATAGCAATCATCCTCACATCTCTCACTCAGTGCATAAAGCAAATGATATCCACCACTTTGATCACCCAATTTTTTGATACGATCACTCTGCCCCATGGAGTCATAACGGCTCCACTGCACTGATCCATAGCCACTAATCCGTCTCTCGGTGGTGATTCAAAGCTATAGGCATCGATAACTCCTTAGCACACGTCCCGCAACAAAGTCCAGTCACGAAGTTAACTCGTCGGTTCCCAATTGGATCCTGAGTTCTACTTCCTATTTGGACTACCTTTGCATCTCGGGTTTTGGTCACCATCCCATTCGCACTTCATTTTCCTCTCAGTTTGTTGGCTGTCCAAGCTTGAAAATTGGATCGTGGATCCTTCTCGTGGACCCCCTTCCTGGTCGTCTCGTGGGTCCTCCTTTTGGCATAGTTCGTGGTCTCCATCTCCGACTCGTAGGTCCTGTTCTGGTTCGTGACCTCCTTTCCTCGACTGGAACGTGGCTCGTGAGCTTCACTCATGGTTCCTAGTCGTGATGGTGGGCTTGGATCGTGGAAACACTTCCCTGGTAGCTCGTGGGTGGTGCACCAAACTCCGGTTCGTGGTCAAACCTACAGGCTATCGACTCGTGATTGCAATGACCCGGATTTGTTATGGACTAATTTTAAATATTTAATATGGATTTAATTATTGAGTTGATGGTATAAACGGAATTTTATATTTAGCTATCGATTTAATAATCAATTTCAGTTTAATATTGAATATATTTAATTATCGTAATACGAAGTTAATTCAATTCGAAGTTAAAACTAAACTTAATTTGAAACAGTTCGGATGATCAATACAAACTTCTGTTTGAAGTGGAATAATAATATTAATTTATTATTGAATAATTTTTGGTTTGGAATTAAATTTATATCAATTTAAATTAATATTTGTTCCGGATGATCGAACTGGACTTCGATACTTGTCCCAATGTGTCCAGAATAGTGTTCTAACCCTAGGAATGTCATTTGTTGTGTTCAGAAAGGAGTTCGGAGTCATGGAGTATTTTAATCAAAGGATACGGTGCAAAAACAATTTAAAATAAAAATAAAATAACATAGTTTGTGGACAATAACAAAACAACAAGGAGAAGAGGAAATGGCCTTGCTGTTCAATCCTTATACCGCACCCTTCCTTTATAAAAATCACGTCTTCATTTCTATAACTATCTCAAAACCGAAGCTTTCAAAAACATGAACTCCTTTATTAAATCAGAAATTGAGCCTCATCTCCATCTCTCACTTTCGTTCATCCACAGTTAAAAGAAAACCCAAATCGTGAGTCATGATGGTTCCTGGGCCACTTCGACGTCAACGAGGGTAGAAGGAGGCGCGCTGGGAGGTTGTTGAGCAGTAGAAGGTGAAGGCGGTCAGAAAGTGATACTCGGTGATGATTTAGGGTTTGAAATTGTTATCGCGTTGTTCCTGGGAGGAGCGCGATTTGTTCATAGTGGATCTGGGATTTGGAGTTCACGAGTTCTGTGAGTTGGGAAGTTTGCTATTGCGGTTTCAAACTGAATCTCCATATCGAGCTGAAGCGCTCGCCTATAGGGGGGTCATCGTGGTTGTATTGGGTGCGATAGCATTTCATGGTTGCATTCGAACTTTTCCAGTCAGTTTAAGGTTCGACTTTGATGTGGTTTTAGGAGGGAGGATGAAGCAAGATCGATGGTGTAACACGTTCATGCCTAGGACAGACTATGGATCAATTTTGGGTGATTGTTTGTTGCTGGGAATTGAATACAGCAAGGGAGAAGGGGCTTGTTCTTTTTCCTGTATTTCTGAAATTTCAAAGAATTAAGGTAGCCATTTTAATTTAATAATCTATTTTAATTTCGTTAAAACCGTTCTATAGCTTAAATAATTTATGTCATGTTAAATTTATACGAGGTCCAAAACAATAACGCAATCCGAGTTGGACTCGTAAGGGGATATGGAATTCGTTTGGAAATTTTTGGGATCGACTAGAATTAAAATGGATCAATTAAAGATCACAGTGAGTAAACACCTCACTCATATTTTTATTTAGAATTATTTTTATGTGTTAAAAATAATTGTTTGTTGGTTGTTTGGATGCAGTAAAATATTCTTGTGGCTATAAAATATATTTTAGTTATTTAGGATTGGTTTGTGGTTATTATATATATACTGGTGGTTGGATTGTTCCTGCAGTATCATTAGCGGATGCCCGCAGTACCATTAGCGGATGATTTCCTTATGCGCCCCACAAATATATATTAGTGGATGACCTTCTATACCACGATATCCTGCCTCGAAGCAGGATGGGTATTATTTATGTTGGCTAACATCTGTGGATGCAGGAAAAACAGGTTGGAGGGATCCAACTGGATTCCTCAAAAATATATTATCTGTTTGTTTGTGTGTTTTCACATGTATATAAATTCATATATGATGTGTCAGATAACCGATGAATGATAAATTGAATGTTTGTGTGTTTAAAATATCACTAGGCCTAAATGTTGATATTTAAAATATCATGAAAAGGATATTTGAGATTTAAAAGGGAAAATCCTATTTTTCTAAATAGAATTTGAATTTCGAATGGACTAGAAATATTAAATAATTAAAACAAGCAGTTCATTTATAAATGAAGTTTATAAAGGAAGTGAAATGAATTATCATTGGATAATTCAGGAAATATAAATACCAGTGTGAATTTTAAAGGGGGAACTTTATTTTTCCAAAGTAGAAATATTTATTTCAAATGAAATCTGAAATCGAGACTTGTTTAAATATATAAACAAGTAAAATAAATTGTGTTTGAAAATAAAAAAGAAGAATCATAAATTGGATAACATGAATATGAACTTAAGTAAAGTATATGGATTTATTTGTGAAACAAAATCAGATATTTTCTATTTAATAGGATTAACCAAGTTAAAGGATAATCTGTTAATCGAGTTATGAATCAAGTTCGATCATAGATAAGTAAACTGTACTTGTAAATTTATATTCGAAATCGAATATGACACTTGAATTAAAAATGAAATTTCAATTAGTTTATAAAAAAGTTAAACTCATATTTGAACATGTTATATTCAAATAAAAAGGTGAAATAGGCAAAACAGTTAATTAGCAAATCAATTAACGAATTAAGTTAAAACGATTGGATTAAGTTGAAATGAATTAGAAATGTATGAATATACATGAGACAGGTTTGGAATAAAATATCAGAAGAGATATAAATAGAATGCTCGACAAAAAGGTATGCATTTAAATTGAATATAAGATTTTATGCGTCGTATCGGCAAGCCGCTTGGCTGTTTCTTTTCCTTTTTGAATGGAGAGGCCTGTATGGCAAGGTTTGACGCTTACCGGTAACCCCGTACAAAGGTGGTAATGGCGAATTTTCAGAAAATTTAAGGAGTAAGAATATTTTTAAGAAATCTTGATAACTAAAAATCAATGTATCGATATATATAGAAGTCGATAAGGAAACGAACTTAAAAATAGAATAGTATAAATAAAAAGGAAATCTTTATAAAGCAAATAAAGTTAGTTGAAATAGAGTTAAAGAAATAGATTTAATCAATTAGAGTTAATCGAATATTAGTTATTCGAATAAGAATTAAATCAAATAGAGTTAAAGAAATAGAGTTAAGCAAAAATTAGAAACTGACTAGAGATTAGTTAAGTTGAATAGTTTTCTGAGTATCGATCTGATGTTGGTTTCGGCCTTCGGGATTAATACTTAGAGAATTGTTCTCTTACTAGTTTACAGTTAGGGACTAATAGTTGTGAAATGGTAGTGATGCATGAATAAGAGATGGAAATGTTATCCAATATTAATAATGTATATTTTCTAAATAGAGAGAATAAGAAATAGTGAACATATATATATATATGATGATTGACCGACAGAATTTCCATTTGGAAATAAGATCGTTGTGTGTACATGGACATTTTTCATTTGATAGTTAAATCACTGACTATCAAAGTTTTTGACCATTTTAACGTTATTAATATGGAGAGACCGGTTGGATTATTATCCGAAGAACCACTCCGTATTGGCATAAGCATTGCAAACCAAGTATGCTGAATATATTGAAGACGGAGTAAAGTGCAAGAGCTGCTGTATAAGTTCTAGGTAGAGATTGCCTAGGATGGATGTACGGAATAGTGCCTTCGGTTTCGTTCCATCCAGAACGAACGTGTTTGGACGAATGTCTAACAGAATATTTCCAATGATCGCATATGTTGGACTGTACAAATATGTATGGTGGCAACGGATTTATTCCCTTAGCATAATATCCAGAATATGTGCAAACCCAATTAATGATTAACGGATCTGACAATGTGGCATTCAAAGTGATTGTGTTATCAATGAATGGCAAGTAAGCATAGCCTCTGGCCTCAACAACCGGGAAATGACAAAAATCGGGCAGGCAACATGGCTATGTGATTAGCTCCCATTAGGGTGTATCATCACCTATCTACAGATTCATTTAATTCCTTATTCTATTCGATGCTGTCCCATTCGGGAATGGTTGCCGATCCCAACCTTTGGTGATATACATTCGATACACTCAAGCAAAATGAATGGACGGTCATGTGTGGCTGAGTTGCAAGATGTTCTTGTTGAACTCGGTGTATTCTCCTCTAGAGATACACCAGTGGCAGGTGGTTCCATACATTTTCATAGCCGGAATCCAATCTCCAATAAGCGCCTGTTGTTTATGATTATACATTATATATGTGGAACGTGAGATGCAAGCGTTCCACTAGATTTCTATTTATTTGATTTAGACACTATTATAATATCAAAAGAGTATTGATATAAAGATCATTTTCGATTCTCATAAGGGAAAAACCTGTTCCGTGTTATACAGCGTGGCCTTATGAGATATCGTTTATTTCCTCAAGCTGTTTTAAACTGTTTACTCATATCAGTCCCATGACTGACCCAGAGTTTATTTTTCTATGTTTTCCCTAAACTCTTGGGTGCCCAAATTTGTACGGACAGTCAAGTAGTTCAGGTATTTCCAGATATTCTTGGAGGAGCTTGGAGCTTGGAGCAGGAGGCTTCAACGTTAGTTATCTAGTGTTATTTCCGCTGTATTGTAAGTTTTGTACTCTGATGATAATGTTATGTTTATACAGTCAAATTTTGTATTTCAAAAGCTGTTATATATTTTATTTTATTCCGCTGCGATGTGAGATTCTGTGTTGTGTTTTTGTTCTTCTTCTTCTGTTCTAATTTTTCTTTCTATTTCTCATCCTCTAACTTCTTTCTATTAATGATCTGTATTTCTGTGCAATTTGGGTTAGACGTGTGGTGTATTTAGTCAACTCAGATAGTATGGATTTGTGGGACATTACAGTGATAATGCTCCTAGGTGGCTCGTAGTCTTTGAAGTGGAGTGTGCTCTGGTCTGCTCGTGATAATCATTCATGATCGTGATGGGTGGAGTGATCACGATCGGGTCGGGGTCGTGATACCATGGTCACGAACGGGTAGGCGATCCGATCTGGTTCCTTCGCCATTTTCTACAACCTTTCCAGCGACAATTTTACGCCACACGACAGCATTTTCAACCAATATAACTGTTTAAAGCAATCATAAATCACACCAAACAGTCATAGCAACATATAGCATCAACCATAAACACCAAAACAACAATTTAACGTGTCAATACGGATCAAACATACCCAAAACTCATATTTTCCCCTTAATCATGTTTAACCATACGATTAGCAAAACATAACCAAATTACCCCAAATTTCTAACAGAGGCTTAAAATAATATTTAAGAATTTCTAAATATTTTTCCAGATTTTTAACATGCATAATTTCGTTAATTAACACTAATCACCCTAATTGAGTGCAATTAGTGTAAAAACAATGCTAATCACTCACCTTGGCCACAATTAATCTTAGATCTGAACTTCGCTACTATTATAGGTCGAACCCCAGTGCTTAGCAGCAACCCCAACTCTTATTTTCCACTAGACTTTCTTGATTTGGTGTAGATTAAGCTAATACGCGATTAAACAATGATTTGGGATGAATTTAGAAAGTGGATGTCATTGTTAGGGTTGAAGAGAGGTAAGTGGTGGCTAGAAAATGACAAAAAAAGGTTTCTCTAACCCTAATCAGCCCTCATATAGTTCTAATCTCGAAATCCCCCAATGGACCTAGCTGTTAATCACCCGGTTAAGCCCAATTAAGCTATTTTTGGCCTTCCAAACCTTATTTCAGTCATATCTCCCAAACGGTAAGTCCGTTTTTCACATATGACCACTCCATGGAAAGGTAAACCATCATCCGAATCTATTGGAAGTGGTTTCAGGTCAAAACTCCTTACCAATCAAAAGTTATGGCCAAAACAAGATCAGCTAGGGGCAAAACGGTCATTTAAAATCGGCAAAAATTATGAACATGGAAAATGACTCCAATAGTCATCTCCCAAAGTTACATGACCATACAACTTCGTATGTGAAAGAAATAAATATTCTATGATTCTTTGATGTGTAGAATGCGGGTCGTTACAAAAATAAAATAAACCAAGTAAATGTGCATAAGAGGGAGGGTCATGATAGGAGCAAAAGTGGAACTTTTCAGCCCTTATATACATGCATGCATGCATACATACATATATATATATATACATACATATATATATATATATACATACATACATACATATATATATATATAATCCTCTCACATCAACTTCATTAGCATTCACTTCTAAAATTCTAATAAAACTAAAGAGTGGTCAACCAATAAAGCTAGGAGAGGAAGAAAGAAAAACCTAAGAATTCTAGAGCTTGGAACTTTATTAACAAATCTCGTCACCTTTATGTAAACAAGGTGAATAATATACTCTACCCATTGTAATTTTGGATATTTTGTATAACCGAAACATATGTATGTTGTTCATGATTGTTTTCATGATTTATTTAATGTTACATGAATATTTTGTAATACTCATGATTTCTTTTGCATGTATGCCTAAAATGTATGAAAATGAACAGGTTTATAAGCCGAAACCTATAGTTATACATCTCCAATTGAACTGAAATTTTGGTATGATGTTTGATATATGATTTTGGAAATAGGTTTTGGATTTCATGATTTTCCATAACTGAATGAATTTTCTAACATTGAATTACTTAGAAAATGCTTGAATATTGATTAAAATGGATATTATTTCTGTATAAATATTTTACACATGCTCAGTACAAAAGTACTATAAAAAGGTTGTATATCGAAAGTATTTTCATTTTGTAATGGACATTTGAGAAATATGGTGGAGTGGGAAAAAGGTAGCATTTTAAAAGAAAATAAGTCATCTTTATTCATATTTACTGTCAGTGTCATTCCCAGAACTGAAAGTACCCTCCGACCAAGTCGGAACCACCATTCGGTTGTACTGGATGCTTAAAATATCACAAGTATGGTATATGAATCATTCAAGGCTTCCGCCTCTTACCTTTTGGAGTTGGTACTGCTACTTATAAATATTTTGATTTTAAAAGATGGCTGCTCCATAGGAGGATTTCGCCTCAACTCTTTCGATTAAGCCGAAGGGGTCCTTTCCTTAACAAATTGCTTTATAAAGAAAGATTTCAAATAGTTACTTCGAAAGGAATAGAGGCTTTACGACTTTAGATCATTTGTTGGAACCGGAAGGGGATTCCTACCAAAGCTTTTTCTTCTGAAACCATTGAAAGCCTTGAAGTCATTGCATATGATGACATGCCATTATATACTTGTTTTCTATAAAAATTACTTCTTTGGGCACAAATGAGGTCGACAAGGAACTTTTCTAAAACCAAATGTTTTGAGGCTTCGCCTATTTGTTGTCGACATCGATAATGACAAGGTATTATTTATTCAAATTTTTTCTAAGTTGGAATAGAGGTCCTGCCTCTACTACTTGCCGTCATAAGTGTGACGAGAGACATTGATTATTGATTGTCATATGAAGCCATATGGGTTGTCCCTTTTCAGTTAGTTTGTTGTTACTTGTGTGACAACAGGCTTAAGGAAGGATTGTTGTGTAAAGCCGAAAGGTTATCCCTTTTGGAATGAACTGAATATGACTTCAGTGTCTATGAAGGAGTCACAGGAGTTAAGAACGACATACATGTTGTTCCCATTGGAGTATAAATTGGACATTGATTAAAACCATTGAAATGCTTATGTTATTAGTTGATTGACCACTGTATAAGATATTGCAGTGTGAAACCCAGGGAAAGTCTAATAGAAGGGAAAATTTGGGGAAAACCATTTAAAATCAAAAGGTAAATAATGGTGTCCTAAGCCTCTGCTTCGCGTAGTTCAGGGTACTTGGGATTTTGAGCTTTCGGTTTCGTGTTAGCGGGGAGTTACTCTGCGAAGCACAAAAGGTTAAACCGGAAAGACCCGTTGCTTTGCGCAATTTGTGATATTCAAGGATATGCCTTTTTATTCATTGCTAGTAGATAGTTACCTTACGAAGCATGGTAGGGGTATCAAAAGGAAGATATTGCATGATTTTGCATAGTTTGGAAACTGTAATAAGAAACTGGCTCCGTTGCCTTGCGCAGTTCAAAAGCCAGATGAAAACGAAGGAAAGTGGTTTCGTGAATAGTGGGATTTGACCTCACGGAGCACTGAGGAACCATGGAGTCGTGAGAGACGAGAAACCATTAAGACAGTTGGTCGGAATAACGAAGGGACGTGGAATACATTGTGTGTAACGTATTATATTGCTTTCATTATATATGCGTGTGAAATTAAACTAACCATTATAATGCATGGGCACAGGGTTAACCTTGTTTCGTAGAATGGATCTAACGAGGGGGAGACCAGTTCTGCTGTGCGACGTGGTTTTTTTAGATTCTTTTGGTATCCAGTACTAAGTTATTATTCGCACCAATCTTAGTGACTGACCCATAGTTTTTTTTAAACTCTTGGGTACTCAATTGAGTAGGCTAAGCGTTGAGGTTTTTCAAATATCTTTGAATAAGCTTCCAGAGGCGAGCAGGAGGCTATAGTTATTAAGTATTCCGCAGTATTTTGTTCTCAATGTTGTTACCTCTTTTGGATGTATGTATCGGCATATTTTTGACTACTGCAATTTATACTCTGATCAACGAAGGAGACATCGTCATATGTCGCTCTCAGATTATATTTTGTATTAAGTTATATTTTCTTTGAACGGGTTATACGATGGGTTGTATGAATGAATATTTATATCAATGAATGCTTATGTGAAATTTTTCATACACTCGTGTTGTTTGATGTTTAGATTGAATAACATTCTATTTTCTATCACCGAAAGTTAAGACTATAGATGACTACAGCATCTGTAGTGTTTAGCTTTCGACCTTAGAGAACGGGGTATTACAGTGCTCTTGGAGAGACAATTTACGCGTATTTCGAGATCACTTTGACACCAATTGTTCTAAACTTGAAATATAACAATTCATATAAGTATTCTTCACGTAATGAGGAATAAGGACTCAATAAAAAGTGGTCTTGAATCCTAATTTGATTTTTTATGAACATCTCATTTTGGAGACATCAATTAATTAGTTAACGATCAATATTTAATTAAAATAATTAAATATTAAATCACTAAAATACTAATTACAACTGCGCCCCCAAAGTCAATGATGTAAAGCACCCGCTTTAGCAATATTAATATCTATAAATTGATTTGACTAGTTATCTTTTAGAATAAACTATAAATTAGTGTAGAAACTAATTTTATCGCATTAGTACCAAATATAAGGTAGAAATATTTTATAGTCATCAAATATTATGTGCATAGTTATGGTATTATTTAATTTTATATAAAATTAACTAATATTAGCTTCTTCTACACAAACGATGTGATAATAATAATTGATTAATTTTAATATTTAGTTTTACATCTAGTGAACTTTTTTGCACCTCCAATGTATTCCCACTACAACTTTTTGCACCTACACTGCTATAGGACTGCTAAGCACGTTAACTACACAATGGTAGAATCAAAGATGCAAAAAGAGATATGGTAATTGCAGCTGTTTCGACACATTGCACGAAGGTCTACAAAATTCCTCTAGCAACGATGGTAAAGAGAATGAAGCTGTAGATAAATCACCTTAAGTTTGGAGATAACAAAATCTTAGAAGAAGTTACACCCATTTAGGCTAGTTTTAGAATTAGAAAGCCAACAAATAGATACGGAGATTTGAACCATTGTATCATAGCCTTAATGATCAATTTGATATGCATCACATATGATGCAATATGGGCCTTTAGACCTTGAGGAAGCTATGAGTTCAAGTGCTATCCCAAAATGTCTGCATGTTATGGAGTAGGATATGGATTCGTTAGAAAAAAAAAAATCAATCTTGAAAATTTGTACCACCCCTCAAGAAAGTCGAGGCATAAGATGCAAGTGGACATATAAGATAAAAGACGAGGGAAGATATAAGGCTATATTTGTTGCAAAGGATCTTTCATAGAGGAATGGGATGGAGTAAGATAAGTGATATACACGTAAATATGTATATTTTATTCGCTTATTTATCTTATTTTATCTTTAAAATAATTGATACTGTGTATTTATAGTTATATTTTCAGATTATTTATGATGAATGGATTGATGCACTTAATTGTTGAAAAGCTTGAAAAATTGGTGCAAGAAGAGTGTTGATTTTTAGAGCTAGATTAAAGCTTGAAGACATGAAGAAATGTTGTTGTTCAACCACCTTCTGTCGCTATTTTAATGTTAAGATTCAATGCATTTTCATAAGGATCACTTGTCTCAGATGTTATGGAGTTATTATTCATTGAATTTGATTCCGTTTGATGCCCGCAAGCTATTTTTCCATGACATTTGCATGTCCATTCACTTGCGTTCACATTGGTCTAGTTGTTATTTGGGCAAAGCCTTTTGTCCCACATTTTGTAATTGGCCACTTAGTCTTGGTCATGACATCTACAAATACACCATATCTCTTTCGTTAATAATTACATTGGGTTTTATTCTATAACTCTTCTCTTGGAGTAAAACTATTCTTCTCCTTATTCTCTTTAGTTTTTATTGTATTTTATTTATGTTTCTTTCCTTTTTCCTTTCTCATCATTTTGCTATGTCTAGCTAATCCCCTTTAATTAGGGGGTGATGATGCTTATAGATTGGATTCAATATGAATCACAGAGCCAAAAGATGAGGACTTTATACATATAGATCTGGATCTGAAACAAGAGTTAGATCTGAACCTTCATACTCTGTGTTGTTTAAGAGTTATGCTCCTTCACAGGGTATATTCGAGTTCGATCTAACACTTATCGGATTTAGATCTAATTTTTAGGGTTTTAGAAATAAAGTAGTGAATCTGTCCTGATAGCCTATGGATGTTTAAGAGCTTAACTCCTGCATAGGCTATGCTTGTCGTTATTCATATGTTTGTTTCTAAATACCTAATTATCGTTGATCCATGTTTGTGACAGAAACATGAGTTAGATCTATATTTATCTGTTGGCTATTGATGAGTATTAATCCAATTTATGTCATTACTCCCTAATTGCTTTCATTTATTGTAAAAAACTCTCTTTTTCTTTATTTTCTGTTATTTTCAAACAATCAAACTTTTGGAATAATTTGATTGGATTTATTAATTAAAATAATTTTGGTTCCAGAATTTGACACCCTTTACAACAACCTTGTTGTTTAGGAAAGCCAAATGAATTAAATAGTTGTTTTCAATTGTTTAATTTGTTCACAGACAAATTTTGGCGCCGTTGCCGGGGAGAAAAATAATTTTTATTAGTAAATCCCTCAAGTTATATTTTTATTTTTTCTTATTTTTGTATTAAAAAACACAAGAATGTTTTTATTTTATTTATTTACTTTTGTTTTCTTTCGTATACAGAAAAAATTCTTGTCTAGACGATTTGGTATTAAATTATTGATACCATAATCTTCCAATTAGAGAAAAAATCTTGCCGTTTTTTAATTCCTTTCTCTGTTTTCTTTCCTGTTTTCAATACAATTTTTTTCCCTTTCTTTCATTTATTTCTTTCCAATCTTCTACAAATTTCTTTCCTTTTTATAAATATATAAAAAAAGAAAAATTATTGATTTCCTTTTTTCTTTTCCTCCCTCTGTAATTTTCTTTCCTTCTCTGCCTTATATTTCCTGATTGCCTTCTGTTCACAATTCGCAGCAATCCTTTATAAACCAATCCCGCTTCACCATATTCCTTACACCATTACATCATCCCTTGCATTTCCCATCCTCTCACCGAACAGTACCAAGTCAAAACCGTGCCCATAAAAAAAAGAAAAAAAAGAACGCAAGTCTCAAAAACCATACAACACCTCGCCCTTCGTTACCCATCTCGACAAAAACCACCAAACCCCATATGACCAAATCCACCCCCATATTCATCAACATCAAACCTCGAAGCTTCACCACAGAAAACCGTCGACTACCCAGAAAACCATATCTGACCACATACTCCACTCCACTTCAGACAATTTCAAACAAACCCTACCCGCATCCATCGCTTCCGAGCCATCACAAATCAGCGAAAACCTAAACCAAATTGGAAAACACTAGCTTCGAAACCCAATTCAAAAAAAGGGGCAAACTGCTATTGTACCCGAAACAAAAAGTCAAAAACCTAAAATCCGAGTGATTTCGGAAAGAAAGTAGAAGGAATCGTGAATTGTTTTAGTTTTTAGGGAGTTTGATTTGTTTCCTGAGAGAGAGGGCGTGAATTGTGATTTATTATGAGATTTGTATGGCATTTTTGTTTTAGGGCGTACTACTGAATTTACTTCTGTGGTTGACAAGAGGTGCTCGAACAATTTTCCTTTTTAGGGCTGACTTTTTTGTTGGATAGTGAGCCTGAGTTTGAATACTTATTTCTTATTTCTTTTTCTTTTTTGTTTGGTTTTTCCTTTTCTTAGCTGAGTTAGTTTTTTAGATTAGTTTTTTTTGTTTAATTCCATTTTGGTTTTTTTTCCTTTAGTAAAAAAAAAGTTCTCTCTAGTTTTCTTATCTTTGGCTTGGATTTAGTATATAAAAAAATCGACTTCCTTTCTTATTTATGATTTTATTTTGATTTTCGTTCATCTTGTTTTATTTTTAGTTTCATTTTATTTTTCTAAAAAAATCAAGAGACCGAATTCACTTATGATTGGAAGAGGCGGAATTCAATCTACAAACAGGGATTCCAATAGAAGAATGGATTTGTAAATAGCAAAATTTGAATTATTAGAGCGGTTGCACATTAGGTGGGGTGTGAACGCGCTAGCGCTACTCAATTGCATTGGATGAACTGCCGATCTAGGTGAGAATTTTCTAAACTCTACAGGGTCTGCTGCTGCTCAAAAGAAATTATATAAAAATTGTTTGTAAAGATTTTGTACAAGTGTCGTGACTGGCTTGTAAAAATTTAATTTCTGCAATTTAATATTTGTGACTGTTCTTATCCATAAAATTGCATCTATACTAGAAAAAGCTGCATTAATAAATAAAAATTGTAGACTCTGGACTTAATGGCGTTACATGCTCAAGTGGGGTTTAGTTTATTTTCTTTATAACTAGGACTATACTAGCTAATTCTCCTAATGTCTAAGAAAGGGTGGAGTTTCAAACTCAACCTGGTTCTTAAAACTTCAGCTGCATTGCTACGGTGATTTTTGGTGCACTAATAAATCCTGCCCCGATCTGGCTGAGACTTCTTACTTGTGTAGTTTGAAATTATTAGGTTTATAAATTTTCTGTTAGGAGCTATTAAGGATAGAAAATTTCATTGTAGCTAATTGTGTATGTCTGGTTGTTTTGTGAATTTAATAAAAAAAAATTCAAACTCCTCAAAAACAAAAGGAATTGAAAAATAAAAACAAAACAAAAAAATTAACTACTTTTTTTATTCTTTATCCCTTGTTAGTTCTATAGTTTTCTAAAAATCCCATTTTCAAAAAAAAATCTCTCTCTTTCACCTCTTTTCAAACTTCAACATTGTCTAAATTTCTTTGGCGAACTCTATTGTTCTTCTTTCTGGTGCATGCAAACTTGGACCCGTAACCAAGAATCTTGTCATTTAGTTCGAGTCAGTCTACCTTCTATTTCCCCAAAACCCATTTTACTTGAACAAGCCTTAGAAATGGCTGACGAACCCGCACCTTATACCCTGATGGACAAAATCGTTCCTGATAGAGTTTCCGTCCCTTCTTGCATTCAGTTACCCAATCTTATGGGTAACCACTTCAAAATCTGGTCGAGTCAGATAAGCTTCCTTCCCAAATTTGGTAATTTTTCTCATGACAAACCATATAGTTTCTTAACGAAATTTGAATACGCTTGTGCAATGTTTAAATTACAATAGTTATGTAAGGATGGAGTTAAACTTCGTTTGATTCCATTCGCCCTAACTGACTCCGCCGAAAAATGGTTTCTCAGCTTGCCTCCATAATCGATTAGAAAATGGGATGAATTTACAGTAGTTTTCCTTAAAAAGTTCTGCCCTCCAGAAAAAACAGCTAGAGTCAGAAAAGAAATCACTAATTTCCACCAAAAAGGGAGGAATCTTTTTGGCAATATTTTGAAAGATTTAAAGAACTGTTGTTAAGTTGTCCCCATCATGGTTACGAAACATGGTCGTTATGTCAAACTATATATGATGGACTTGATAATAGTTCCAGGCAAATGTTAGAGTCTATGTGTTAGGGCAATTTTCTAAAACAAACTGACGTAGAAGCTTGGGAGTTTCTGGACGAGTTAGCAGAAAAATTGAAACAATGGAAACGAACCAATGAGAAATCCCTCTATTTGCGTTCTGGTAGTATCTATTGAATCCTCTTCTTTTAATACTCTTGTTGATGTCATGCTGAATGTTGTAGAACACACACTCAAGTAAATAACGTTTCTTAAGCAATGTGTCACATATGTCTTGACTCCAATCATATGACTGATGACTGTTCCCGGTCCCTTAAGCAAGTAAATGCTTTCAACAAACCCAACAAGCCCCCAAATCTTTCTTTGGGTCCAAATAATCCCTTGATGAATAGACCTTCGAATCAAATATTTCTGAACAATGCTTCAAACTCTCCCTTTAGGCAAAATCAGTACAATTCGAACTAGGCGCCTTTCCAAAAATTTCATCAAACGATTCCACCCCAATATGAATAATGCCTTTCTACGATTGAGGGGAATTTATCTGAGGTGAGTCAACTTTTAGCGCAAATGATTAAGCAAAGTGTTGAAAATAAAAACAAGTTAGACAACTCGTTACACTCATATATGCAAAACACGAATCAACAAATGGGTGAACTTCAAAAACAAATGTCTCAACTTAACGTTAGATTAAGTGAAAGGGAAAAGGGTACGTTTCCAAGTCAACCAATCCAAAACCCTAGAGGGAAAAATTGAACTCCAACCAAATTCACATCATTCAAGATTATAGTCAGTTGAATGCAGTCACGACTCTTAGATCTAGCAAAAAGATTGATAACCATGTGGTCAGCCTAAATGACTTACCGGATGATCTTCAAAACCCTACAGAAAATTCGACCAACTCGGATCAATACATTAAGCCAATTTCTGGTAAGGACCATCCTCAAACTCAAGTAGCCCAACCTGTTGAGTTGTCTGCTCCATTTTCTCATAGACTCCGACCTAGGAAAAATACAGACAAAAAAGATCGTAGAGATATTTAAGCAAGTTAAAGTGAACATTCCACTTTTAGATATATACAACAAGTTCCACAGTACGCGATGTTTCTAAAAGATTTGTTCACTCAAAAACATCATACACATATACCTAAGAAAGTGTTTCTAGCGGCAACTCTACACAAAGTCTTGTCCCAATCAATGCCAGTGAAATACAACGATTCTGGCTGCCCCACAATATCATGTACTATTGGGGACAAGAAAATTGATAGATGCCGGCTAGACTTAGGTGCTAGTGTTAACTTGCTTCCATATTCCGTATACCACCAATTAGGACTAGGAGAACTAAAACCCACCAAGGTTACCCTTCAGCTTGCAAATCATTCAATTAAGAGACTTGTGGGCGAAATCGAGGATGTTTTGATAAAAGTAGGCGGATTCATCTTTCCAGATGACTTCATTGTCCTAGAAACTCAATAGGTAAGCAATCCTACGAACCAGACCCCTTTGATTATAGGACGACCCTTCTTAGCAACCTCTAATTCTCTTATCAACTGTAGAAATGGGTCTATGAAACTTTCTTTCGGTAACATGACCATCGAACTAAATATCTTTAGAACCGAAAACTCTCCTAACTCTTATGTGGACCAGTTTTCCGAAATCCATGCAGTCCACAACAATGAACCTAAGCTCGACCATCTGAACAATGAAATTGAATCGAATTACAAAACTTTATTTCAAGATATCCCCGAAAATGTCTTTGAGTCAATTCCTGTTGAGCCACTTACAACTGAATCTATCCCGCAACTAATTTCTTTGATTGAGTCGTCTCCCAAATCCGAACCCAAAGTGTTGCCAAGTCATCTTAGGTACGCTTACTTAGGAGACAATGAAACTCTTCCTGTCATTATCGCTTCTGGCCTTACTATAGAGCAGGAACAATTGCTCCTTCCCATCCTTAAGAAAAATAAGGAAGCAATCGGTTGGTCCATGGTTGATATTAAGGGGATTAGTCCTTCGATAGTCCAACATTGAATCCACCTTATAGATGATGCCAAGCCCACTCGTGATCCCTAGCATCGACTAAACCCCATCATGAAAGAAGCAGTTCGTAATGAAATCCTTAAATGTCTTGACAATGGAACCATCTACCCGATTTCTAATAATCAATGGGTTAGTCTAATTCATGTCGTACCTAAGAAATCTGGGATAACCATGATCCAAAATGAAGCTAACGAGCTTATCCCAACCCACACCCAGACGGGTTGACGTGTTTGCATTGATTATAGGAAACTTAATGCTGCAACAAGTAAGGATCATTCCCCCCCCCCCCGCCATTTATCGATCAAATGTTAGAACGACTAGCCGGTCACGAGTACTAGTGTTTCCTTGATAGGTACTCAAGCTATAATCAAATCCTTATCGCTCTTGAGGACCAACAGAAGACCACTTTCAATTGTCCTTTCAGTACATTTGCGTACTGTTATATGCCTTTTGGTCTCTGTAATGCACCTGCAACCTTCTATAGGTGCACGATTAGCATTTTTTCTGATATGATCGAGAAATTTTTGGAAGTTTTCATGGATGACTTTTCCATCTTTGAGGATTCTTACACTGAGTGTTTACATCACCTTGATCTTGTTCTTACCATTGCAAAGATAAATATTTAACTCTTAATTGAGAAAAATGTCACTTCATGGTCAAATATGGCAATGTTTTAGGAAATATGATCTCTAATAAAGGAATTGAAGTAGACAAAGCAAAAAAATCGAAGTTATCTCTAATCTTCCCATTCCCAAATCCATTAAGGACATCTAATCCTTTTTAGGTCATGCTGGCTTAGGACAATGTATCGATAAAATCATGTGTGATGCCTCGAATTTCACTGTAGGCGCTATCTTAGGACAATGTATCGATGAAATTCTTCATGTCATTTACTACGCGAGTTAGACCTTGAACGACGCTCAAATCAATTATACGACCACTGAAAAAGAACTTTTCGCAGTTGTTTTCGCTCTAGAAAAATTCAGACCTTATCCAGTTAGTTCACACATCACTGTTCATACCGATCACTCCGCACATAGGTGCCTTTTCTTTAAAAAGGATGCTAAGTCTCATCTCATTCGTTGGATCCTTCTACTTCAAGAATTTGACATAACCATTAAGGATAAAAAGGATCGGACAACGTTATTACTGACCATTTGTCTTGTCTTCCAAATGCCCCGTATTCTTCTCTTCTGATCAATGAGAATTTTCCAAATGAATAGCTCTTTTCTTTATCCACCAATCCTTGGTTTGTTGACATTGTCAACTACTTAGTCACCAAGCAGTCTCCTTCTTTTTGGTCCAAGCAGTATAATCAAAAATTATTTTCCTAAGTGAAACATTTTTTCTGGAATGACCCTTATCTTTTCAAATATTGTCCTGATCAAATCATCTGAAGGTATGTTCCCGACACTGAAACGCGCAGTGTCCTCTCTTTATGTCACGACCAAGCCTGTGGTGGTCACTTTGATCCCAAAAGGACAGGCGAAAAGGTTGTCCAATCAGGTTTCTACTGGCCCAACCTTTTCAAAGATGCTTACGAATTTTGCAAAACTTGTGATCGATGTCAATTCTTAGGCAAAATTGGTAAAATAAATATGATGCCCCTAAACCTCACTCAAGAAGTCGAAATTTTTAACGTTTGTGGTATAGACTTCATGGGACCCTTCCCTAATTTTTTTGGGAACCTTTATATTCTCTTAGCTGTTGATTATGTTTCTAAATGGGTCGAAGCTTTTCCATGCAAAACAAATGATAACAAGGTTGTTGTGCGCTTCTTAAAAAAACATCTTTTCTAGGTTTGGCACACCTCGCACAATAATCAGCGACAATGAAACACACTTCTGTAATCGTTCTTTTGAAGCCCTCATGAGAAAGTATTCGATAACGCACAAGTTATCCACTCCTTACCATCCTCAAACTTGTGGGAAAGTTGAAGTATTAAATAAGCAGATTAAACAAATCCTTGAGAAAACTATGAATTGAAATCGTAAAGATTGGTTCCATAAGTTAACCGACGCTCTTTGGGCTTACCGCACCGCTTTCAAAAGGAACTTAGGTATGCCCCCTTATCGGTTGATTTTTGGTAAGCCATGTCACTTGCCAGTTGAACTAGAACATAGGACGTTACGGGCAATAAAAACTTTAAATCTTGACTTAGAGCAAGTAGGTGAACTTAGGAAGCTTCAACTTAATGAACTTGATGAAATTCGAAATGATGCGTATGAAAGTGAATGAATTTACAAGGACAAAACGAAAGTTTTTCATGATAAAACAATTTTACGTAAAACTTTCATGCTAGATCAAAAATTTCTGGTGTATGATTTAAAATTGCATTTATTTCCGAGTAAGTTAAAATCCAAATGGACAGAACCTTACACTATACGGACCGTTTTTCCGTATGGTGCGGTAGAAATTTAGAATCCAACTACTAGATCATCCTATAAGGCCAACGGTCAATGCCTTAAAACTTACTTAGAACCAATACCCAACCAAGAGGAAGAGCTCATGGTCCTCTATGAGCCACATTACATTCGGTAAGATGTACAAACCCCTCTTTTGTACATATATAGATATTCTCTTGTTAAATAATTTCCTTTCATTAAGATATGTCTGATTAACGACTGTGAGGACACAGTTCACACTCAAGTGTGGGGGGGGGGGGATTTACATTACATCGACAATCAAATTTTATGAATAGGTCATTTGTTGAACAAGGATTAACTTAAATTCATAAATAACACATTGGTTCATTATTGATAAGTTGAATTGTTGGATTATGAGAATGAACATTAATTATTCATTGAGTCGTAATGTGTCTTTTTAAGATGATAGCTTGAGGCTGTGCAGACGTTAGTTGTGTTTTGCAGTAAGCGTGTCAACCCTTGTTATACATGTTAGAATGTGCAAGTAATAAAAATCATAAAAAAAGGTTAAATAAAAATGATTTTGCACCTACATTTGTTGGATTTTCTGATTTCGTTTTCATGCATAATATTTTTCACTCAAATCTTTAAACATGTAAGTTCTAAATTTCACTTGGCCCACTTAAGAGAAATGACTCATTGTAGCGTTCTTCTTCGATACCCCCACATTATTCAAACCCATGTTTTAGTCGATTTACATCCATGTTTCAACAAGTTTTTATTATATTGGTATACTGAAGAACCTTTTTATGGACTTATTGTTAAAGGTTAAAAAAAGTCACTTTTTATACAAATATTACACTACCGCTCCGTACTTGTTTTAAGATAGGATAACCATATACAACATCTTACTTTATATGAGTTATCTATTTTATGAAACTTTTCTTATCATTCCTTTCAGCTTTTTATAACATCAATCCAGACTAGTGTGTTGAATTAGGCTTATAGAAGTAGAGTAACTAGGGCACAAAATTTTCCTTTCATGAAGTGTTGGTTATGATTCGCTTAGTAGAAGAGGAATCAAATGAAATAATGTACGGTATCATTCCATTCTATCTCCATCCATCATTCATCATGCATTTATGAAAAAAATAGAAAAGAAAAGAAAAAAAGATGCAATAAAGAGAAAATCTCTGAGAATAAAATAATCATTCTTGATTATAAAGCATTCATTTCCATTCCATCCACATCCATCATATCGTACTTAGAAGCGAGGATTGTAGTAGAGGAGATGGAAGGAAACAAAACATCCATATGTACCTTAGTATTACTTTATTTTTTGTAGCTTGAAGTTCAACTAATACACCTGCCCTCTTATCTATAATATTTTTAGAACTTACAAAATTCTCCTTCATCTATGCATAACTCACATCCAATACATTACAGCTACACTAGTGCAAATTTGTTTTTTTTTTAAAGAAGAAAGATTAAATAAATGATTGGGTGTGCATTTTCGATGTGTATAACAATGGTTAACACCACACTCTTAATCTTCAAGGTAATTACAGTGTTATCAAGGAATTACGATTCAGCTTGAATTTTTTAATTCATTTTTGCACCAATAATTAGATGGACAATTTACACCTAATCACTATTATTGAAGTTACGTAAAGTACTTGGAATTCTAAAGACCTAAAATATATTATTTGTTTAATCTGCGTACATAAGACGCTTTGGATTTTGTGGGTAGTATCCGCTGAAAACCCTCAAGAGACAACACTCGTCCTACTAGGGACGCCAAGGGGTTTAACGCCTTGTTGCATATGCTAAATGTAATCATATTTCCTATGAAACTGTGACATATCTTAGTTTAGTTTATTCGAGGACGAGTAAAAAGATAAGTGTAGGGGTATTTGATATACACATAAATGTGTATATTTTATCCGCTTATTTATCTTATTTTATCTTTAAAATAATTAATATTGTGTATTTATAGTTTTGTTTCAGATTATTTATGACGAATGGATTGATGCAATTAATTGTTGAAAAACTTGAAGAATTGGTGCAAGAAGAGTGTTTGATTTTTAGAGCTGGATTAAAGCTTGAAGACCTGAAGAAATGTTGTTGTTCAACCACCTTCTGCCGCTATTTTAAAGTCAAGTTTCAATGCCTTTTCGTAAGGATCACTTGTCTCAGATGTTATGGAGTTATTATTCATTGAATTTGATTCTGTTTGATGCCCGCAAGCTATTTTTCCTTGACATTTGCATGTCCATTCACTTGCATTCACATTGGTCTTGTTGTTATTTGGGCAAAGCCTTTTGTCCCACATTTTGTGTTTGGCCACTTAGTCTTGGTCATGACAGCTATAAACACACTGTATCTCTTTCATTTAGAATTACATTGGGTTTTATTCTGTAACTCTTCTCTTGGATTAAAACTATTATTCTCCCTATTCTCTTTAGTTTTTATTGTATTTTATTTATGTTTCTTTCCTTTTTCCTTTCTCATCATTTAGCTAAGTCTAGCTAATCCCCTTTAATTATGGGGTGATGATGCTTATAGATTGGATTCAATATGAATCATATAGCCAAAAGATGAGGACAATATACATATAGATTTAGATCTGAACCAAGAGTTAGATCTGAACCTTTATACTCTATGTCGTTTAAGAGTTATGCTCCTTCACAGGTTATATTCGAGTTCGATCTAACACTTTTCGGATTTAGATCTAATTTTTAGGGTTTTAGAAATAAAGTAGTGAATCTGTCCTGATAGCCTACGGTTGTTTAAGAGCTTAACTCATGCATAGGCTATTCTTGTCATTATCCACATGTTTGTTTCTAAATACTTAATTATCGTTGATTCATGTTTGTGACAGAAACATGAGTTAGATCTATATTTATATGTTGGCTATTGATGAGTATTAATCCAATTTATGCCATTACTCCCTAATTGCTTTTATTTATTATAAAAAACTCTCTTTTTCTTTATTTTCTGTTATTTCAAAAAATCAAACTTTTGGAATAATTTGATTGGATTTATTAATTAAAATAATTTTGGTCCCAGAGTTCGACGCCCTTAACAACAACCCTTGTTGTTTAGGAAAGCCATATGAATTAAATAGTTGTTGTCAATTGTTTAATTTGTTCACTAACAATATGTATTTGCTCCAGTTATTAGATATACTTCTATTTAAGTATTACTAGAAATTCTGTCAAATATTTTTTAATATGGAAATGTTGCATCATTGAAATCTAATAATCTATCATCTTGATGTTATATTTCTGTCCAAGCCTATCAACTTCACCCACATCCTCAAACTCCAAGCCATCCAAACAAAACACCATGAATACTTCCCTAAAGAGCTTTGACACGATCATTACTCATTGTACTTTACTAAAGAACTCCGGCAAGGCCTCCACCCATGAATAAAATGTTGAAAGTACCATATCCATGTAGGACCTGTCAATTTCAACAATGAAAACAAACATCGCCTTCTACCAACTCACTTTCCCTTATGTGCCTCACGATGACATATCGCACTTCAATAAGCCAATCAAGTTTAAGCAATGCTAGAACTTTGCAATAGGTTTGCATTTTCTTTGGTGTAAATCTTCTAAAGATATACACGTTTTTATTCATTCATAGGGACAATAGATGACTCTCTTACCTCTATGTGCTTTAGTCCTTAAACTTAATGTCAAATTCTCAGTCTGATATATTGTGCTTTGACTATTGCAATTTAATTCTATGCTTCCATGAACCGAAATCACATATTAACTGCTTCTAAGTAAAGTTCCTCTTTAGTTTGTTCAATAACTATCAACTTCATCTCTGTAGTAGACAAGGTGACTATGGTCTACGCCATCTCTTTTCAACTAATAATTTTCCTTCCAAGTTAAAAACATAACCCGAGTTAAAATAGCGATATTCGACCAAGTTGAATTCTTTCTCTCTTCCATAAAAAATAAGTATGTAATATGTTGTTCATTAGTAGTTAATTATAAATTATTTATTTTAAAATAAAAATTATACTTTATGTACGTTATTTTCAACTCAACCTCCAACCATCATATATTGAAGCTTTTATTCGTAAATGCTAAAACCTTTAATTATTATGGTAAATTCATATAAGTGACTATAAACAAACTCAAATGCACGCATTGGAAAAAAGATCATGTTATAGTTTGATAAAACAAACAATAACAAGACAATTCAAACAAAAAATCACAAGAAAAAAAAAATAAAGGGTTCATACATTGATTTATGGAAGTTTCACTATCGCAATATAGTGTACATACACTTTGAGATGAGGGAATTTCATTACTTTTTAAGAAAAGAAAATTTTACAACATTGAGAAAGGAGGCTAAGAACAGTAAGAAGTATGACTTTAGATTATGATGCTGCTCTCTATAGAGTGACTATCATGATATGTGGATTATTACTTAAATTGAAGTAATTGATTTATCTTCATAAATGAATGCCTCATCAATTCTCCAATTACATAGAAATGTTTACTCATTTGATTTTTCATTCCAATTATTTTTAGATTTCAAATTTCATATTGATCGGATTTGTCGTTTGATCATGTGAGCTCGAAACACGTAGAAATTTATTTATATAACTTAAAATTAAAATAATATGACTTTTGAAGCTAACTTCTAAATACGATGAAATTAAGATTTGATAGAATGTTCCATTGTGTTTAGAAATATTTAAAACATCACTTTTGATATACAGAATGTTATAGTTTCGTTTAAGGTTGGGAATGTGTCTTTCTATGAAATTGTGTAGTCTTTAGGGCCAAACAAGCTTATATAACTAAGCACATGTAACGGCCCATATTTTTGCCCAATTTTTCGCCGGTAATTAAACCAACTTAAACCATTCAAAAAGATGAATTGTTATGGGTACATACATGTATTGAACAAAATAATAGAACTTTTCATTTCATAATACGATATTACATCAGAGTTACATGAATATCAGAGTTACGACATATATACTGCGGAAGAAAAGATATACATATATTCCCAGTGGAAGAACAAAGTGATACAGCGGAAGCTTCAACTCTGGCATGGACTCCAACTCAGAAAATGCTTCGAACTTTGCTCGAATGAATCATAACTACAAAAACTAAACTACTAGCTGCCCGTGAAAATTAATGGGCACACCCAGAGTTTAGGAAGGAACGATAAACTCCAGGTCAGTCATGGGACTAGTGTGAGAACATAAAAACATTTGTTTTAGGGTTTATTTTAAAGTTGGGAATTTCACTAGACCACGCCGCTAACGCAGAACGGGTTTACTCCATGTGAATGCCCCCGTGCATGTGAATATGCCATGACTTTCGAAAAATGAAGCTATCATAAGCTCGTCCTACATCACACAATGCAAGCGCACACCAATTGGGCGAGTTTTATCTTATGATAACCAAATATGCTTTCATACATGAAAATCCTCTTTTCAATACTATTACATAGTGTGGAAAACCATTTCGCAAATAAATGTATTAATCCTAGACGGCATAATACCCATAATATTATGTCGCCATATATATATACAGCCAAAATCGTATGGCTCGTATTGGAGATTTGGGTTTCTAACTTGATGATTCCTGGCACGAAAGATCAGTCGGAACACAAAAGAAATGTAATCACGGGTTCTTCATCCAGATGTGGACACCAATACAAATCGCGAGGTAGATCAATGGTTTTCGATAAGACACGGCCCCCCGAACATACCATATTCCATAAGTCATAAGTGGTTTCCCACTGCGGCAGCGGTCATCATCAATTCATATATATATATACACACACACAACCTAACCGCCAGTTTCTCATCATCCGGGGTGTGAGGTTTGTCGATGTCACGTCATACACAAAGCATGCCTAGAGAAGCAATGCCTTGATCGTATAAGCTCATTCCATATCTTAAGTATGTCGCATTATCCATTCACAACATGACCACTGATTTCCATCCATACATAACCATTTCGAGCTCAAACGTCACAAACCAGATACATATCAACGGAAATCAGTGTTATGCCATCAATTACAATGTCAGACACACAATCCATACAAGTCCGTCCTGGGTCTGAACGGAACAAAATCCGAAAGTTCTCCCCATACGTTTGGACTTCCTGCCACTTCGGTAATAGGGGCATCTCTCTACTGTAGCTATTCAGTAAAGAAACCAATCGGCAGATAGTCCGTTCGATTTTATGAAGAACCGTGGTCTTCATTCATTGATTCTAAGTCTTGAATTTACTTCATGCTTCGTATTATTACTTGGAATGGTTTACGGATTTAAATCTGATCCCGGTCTTTCCAAGTAATAAGCGTGTTCTTAAATAGATAGTCATGGATCATACATGCTTTCCAATCCAATCTCCTTCCAATCATTTCATTCTGTTTACAATATCAAGGTTGGAATTGTCATAAATTCTTTCATCATTTTAACTTCTCTTTGAAATCAAAATATTCGATTTACCAACCTTTATTCCAAATAAAAACCCTTCAATCCTTATACTCAAAACAAAATCCTTCGATTCCTTAAGTCTCTAAGTCTATCGAATCTTTATTTGGATTGGAATTTCATTAACGACAATTCAAACAATTTATATTCAAACATAAGTTTGATAGAGTTAATTCGACTTATATTCGATATGAATTCACAATTCAACAAGCAGTATCAGAACCTTGGTGTAAATATTTTTCTAGTGCTTTTGATAGTATTTGTTTAACCTTGAGATTACATATCAAATATCCGTCCCAAACTCCATCCAACTCATTTCCTTTTTAAATTCTAACTTTTTAGAATAAATAAATAATTCCAGGTTCAATCACTTAAATCCTTCCGAACCATTTTCCAACTTTTAACCATTTAAAATAATGGTTTACGATTATAATTTCAAAAACCATTCGTCTTTGGAATTTAGATAATAACGTTTGAATGTTATAAAAAAATGCTGCAATAGCCATTTAATTCAAATAGATTCCAAATCAATTCAAAATTTCAAATAATTCATTTCTAATTACTTTAAGTTAATAAAGTAAGATTTATCATGAATTCTTTCTAAATTTAAGATTGGTTTTATTTGAAATTTCGTTACGGTCGCCGTACTGCATGTACATCGACCTTTTCCAAGTTTGTTTTGAATATAACTTAAAAATCATATGCTAAAATTTAAAAATTTCTTTTCTATTCAAAAATTATTAATATTTGAAAATCAATTTTTCTAGTTTCAAGTCAAACCGATTTCAAACGGTCAAGTTATAACCATTTTAAATTTAAATCGATTTTATGAACTGTCGCTCCGCAGCGTGTTATAAATCGATTTAAATATAATTCTTTCAAACCCTTTTGAATTTAAATTTAAAATTTCAAAAAAAACTTAATTTCAAAACCGATTTTTAAGTTAAATCAAAAATCATTCCAATCTTAATTTAAATTTAAATAAGTTGTAAACCATAGGAATTCAAACCCTTTTAATTTAAAATTTAAACTTCAAAAATTTTAAACTTCATAAATAGTCCTTACGCGACATTTATTATTTCTAATTCAAATCAGTTTTTCTAAGTTTAAAACAAATTCAAATTATATTTGAGTTAACTGTTCCGCCCGTCGGACTAGTTAGGGATAGCCAGGGAGAGCGGGAGAGTGGATTTCCAAACCCAAGCCTAGACACTATCCTTTATGTCATCCTAAAACGGTCTTGGTATATAATATTATAAAATATTATATTAAATTTCAAATCCCTTTTTGAATTAACTGGCTTAAAAATAACATTTTAATATTTGGAAAAATCAATTTTTTTTTTTATATGGAAGGAACATCGAATTGATCATCTGTATCATTGCATAACCATGGTACTGTGTGTGCATCATACAAACAAAATAAATCAACCATGTACATCAGATGATAATGAATTATCATCATCATTAACAACAAACAATTCACCTATGCATAAGTGTTACTGTCGATAACGCTTTCAGTGTTCAGTGTTTCATCTACTTACATGCACATCCATTCACACAATAACATCCATATCCAAACAACAACTAATTATAATTAATATCAACTAATTATAATTATTCAATAACTACTAATTTAATAAATAATTAAATTAAATGTTCTCACAGAAACAGCTCGAACTCTTCACCAATGAATCCCGTATCAACTGCAAAACAATCACAGATAACCCTGCAAAAGTTCTACGGACGACACTAGCTGGCATAACGTGTGCACCGTCATATTTGTATCAACTGCAAAGCCACTCCAAATGTTCACATACAAATTATCACGGACGTTGCTACCTTCATGCTCAAAATCTTTCTTTTCAAACAAACTGTATAATTTTATATATATATATATATATATATATATATATATATATATTCTAGCACTCGTTATCTTTGTTTTGTAGAACTTCATATCAAACACTTTCTAAGGATGTATTCAACCTTTTCTTTGCAATAACTCGTATACTCACACATTAAATCCACTGGGTTTTCTTTCCAATACAAGAGTAACTGGTATCACAACTTAACCGTGGTGATGGGAGAGAAAAGTTGGATGGTTGGAGGTGTGCTAACCGTTGCTAACTTGGATGGGAGCGACAAAAGTTAGTGAAAATGAAACTTGCGTGCTGTTCTAAGGGAGAAGGTGGCGATGCAGATTGTTTTGTAGAGGAGAGGGAAAGTGTGTGGTCACCGATGTGTTGGGGTTTGGCCTGGGCGGTAGCTGTGGTCAGATGGGTGGACTGGAGGCGTACTGGTGGGAGGCGGGTGAGGTGAATGGAGGCTGGTATTATGAAGCTGGGGTTAAAACGAAAGGGAAAGGCAATGAGAGCGGACTGTTGCGGGTGGTCGACTGATTGGAATGGCACCATGGTGGGAGGAGGAGCTGACAGGGAAGGCGGAGGAGCCGGAATGGGATACTGCGGGTTTTGTGGAGGTGACTGGAAGGGTACTAATGGCCGTGAGTTTATGGGGTGATAAGAAAATGGAGCGACGGTATTATTATTATTATTTATATGGGAGAAGATCTGCGGGAAGAAGAGAGAATGGGAAGTTTGTGTAGGCTTTTGGGTGAGGATGGCAGACTGGAAACAGCAGTTGTGGATGAGAATGGAGATGGTGGCAGATGAAAGGGAGAGGCCAGCTGAGTTCTTGAGTGGGGAAAGAGAAATTGCACGGTGAGAAAATGGAAATCTACTGTCAATCCAAGGGTATGTGTCCTTTATAATGGATTTTAGGGGTATTTTAATCTCTTAAACCATGGACACATGTCCCATTCCTTCAACGCATGGATTCCACATATCCATATACTTGGCATCATCACATAAACTACTTCATGCAAGGTGCAAAATATAGTGTATTTATTTATTTATAAAAATCTACTTTATAGTGACACTTTTGTATCAAATAGAATTGTAACCAATAAATTTTACTTAAGATTTTAACAAAATACATATTTATATCATTTACCGAGTGTAATGTATTAAAATGAGACTCATATACATGACAAATATTTATGGAAATCAATAAAACTAAATAATATTATCATTTATTAAAATATTTATTTAAATAAAATATTAAATAAGTCACAAAATAAGTTATCATATCCAAATAGTTAAAACAAAATATGTATTCAACTCATATATATATAATATCTTTTAAAACAAAATTTGTATTCAAATCTTATTAAATTCACTTGACATTTAGAAAATTGAATTTTTATTATATTTTAATCATTGAAAATACTGGTTCGTTACAGCACACGTACCTACTGATATAAATATGTGCTACAAACCCTAGCAGCATCCTTTATTTCATTTTCTCAGCCCTAATCCCGAAATCTACCCCTAATCTCATTTTAATGGCGATTACAGATCTAAAAAAAATCAAATATTCCCAACATTATCGAAATATATAATGTTGGAAAGGTCTAGATGATACGAACTGACGGCAAGTTAGGTTATCGCAATCAAAGCACAAAAAGGTGAAATTAGGATTCGATTTAGGGGTTTTTGATTCGTGTGTCGATTGGCAATAGGTCATATCGAAATTTCGAACGATATGGCTATGGTTAAGACGAATTCTAAGAATGTCAAATTTTGGGTCTCTCTTGGATTTCAAATGCGTTCGAAACCAAGGATGTGTGATTAAACCTTCTCACACTTAACTAAAATATTTGATTATTAATTAAATTAAAATCATATTATGATATGATTATAATAATTATTGTTTGGTAATTGAATTTTCGTATTTATATTGATTTGCATCGATATCATAATTCAATTGAACCATTTATTTAAAATTGTATAGTTAGATTAAATTTGAAATTACATTGCTAGTTTTAAATCCGATATCCGATTACTAGTAAATTTATGTGATATTGAATTGCTTGGTTGTTTTGATTTTGATATACTTATATTGAATTGTTGGTTTGTGTTGATTACTCTCAATCATTTACCCTAGATGTTACCGGCATCAAATAAACTTGGGATTAATCAATAAAATGAAGTAAGGACGTAGGTTGAAATGATAAATACATGTGACCCCTAGTTTGGATTGAAATGATATATAACCATTCCTGAAATAATAAAATTAAATTTTAAGTATTACTTGGCTGTAGGATAGAAAAATAGATACGGACACCTGTTGGTTAAATGAAATTTGTTTTAACCTAGAATCTTGAAATATTGTTTTAAAAGACAATATATACGATATTTTATAAATTGATTTCCTTTGAATTTGAACTTTGGATTTCATTTGATGTTTTATAGCCCTGCACTTCAAATCTCCTTCCAATTTTAGGAACCCTTCTGAACGAAAATGGTTGCTCGGCCTATTCTCATTCCTTCGACTGCTCCTTTCTCCTCCTTCTATTCTTCCTCGTCTAAATCCATTTACCTTCCCCGTTTTTATGCTTCGTTGGTTACTGACCATCTGTTTCCTATTCTCCCCAATAATTCTCCTAAACGCCCCAAATAAGCCGTGGATTTGAGGAAAAAATTCAAAGATTTTTGTTATCGGTGTGGGGATCAATCACATAAAGTTGCGACTTGTAGAGAATCAGTTAAATGATTTAATTAAAGTTTCTTTGGTCACAAGAAATTCAAATACCTTGAAACTTTTTAGTGTTTTAATGGTAAAAAATTTCTGATTCATTACTGTTTTTTATTTTGTCTTCTTTTTTTGTCGATTAGATCGTGCTTCTCTGATGTGATTCCTTCTTCTTTTATTTCTGATGGTCTTTATTTTTACAACAAACTTCTTTGGCATTTTGATAATATTTAAAACGTGATTTTATTTGTTAATTCTTATAGTTTGATTTCCTCTAACAATCGCATATTACCGCCTTTACTTGAAGCTCTTTTCTTTAAAGATCATTATTTTTGTTTCAGATTAACTTTTTTACTTTCGAAAAATGTTTTTCCAATGTGTTTTCCTTCCTGTTTTGACAAACTCAATCTGTTTGATAATATTCAGTTTCACTTTGATTGCTTAAATACCTTCGTTATTTCTAAAAAAAATTCTAAACAACCCGCAATAACATAATCGATCCCCTGATTTCTTCTTATGGAGGGGCTAGTGGCATAAATCCCATGATTTCTTGTTCTGTTAATTCTTCCTCCTCCAATAAGCAACATATCTTATGTGTTCCTAGTTCCTCTTTATTTAATGTTGAATTTATGTCGGTTAAGAAATCATTTTGTTCTAGTTATATTCCTTGTTCGGAGGTGTTGGTTGTAAACCAGTTAGAAGTTTCAGCTGATATGGAGGATTTTGATGTATTTGTGCATGGGGATTCAGACTTGGTGATCACAGATATTTCTTTAGTTAATGGTGAGTCAAACGCCATTTTTCCAGAGATTACTATTGATTATGGTATTGTCGAAGTCCTTTTATCTCATTATAGTGAGAATTTTTTTGATGTTGAGTTTGGTGAGGTTTCCGGGTTGGGAGTTTTTGAGATGCCAAGTTTATATCTGATATGATAGCAGTTCATGACTCTCTATCCTCCATTTCGAATGAAGTGGATTTAGCTTCCACGTGTTTTGATTCTCTGGTGGATTTCGATAATGACCTATCAGGGTTGGGTTGTCTGTTGCGATTGGATATTATTGGTATTGCGCATGTGTTCATGATCTTCCTTGGCAAGGCTATTTCGGTCCTTATTATACCTTCTTTCACCCATAAGAGAGTTGTTTGTTCTTCTTACTTTCAGCTATTAGGAGATCAGACGAAGAATGTTGGCTTTTATTTCCCTTGTTTGGTGGATTCGGTTCTTTTTAATCAGGTGTGGCGGTGTTTAAAGCTGAAGGTTTAATTATTGGTTGGAAAATTTCTTGTGCTAGTCGCGAACACTCTTTCATTAAAAAACATTATATGCATTTTATTTTCTACGATATTAGTGATGACTCCATTTTAAATATTTCTAATGTCTGTGGTCCTTGTAATAAATTAGATCATACGATGCTTTGGAGTGAATGTCTTGAATTTAGAACCCTTTCTCCTGGTCCTTGGATCTTAGGGGGTGATTTCAATGTTGCTAGATTTTCTAGAGAGAGAACTCCTCGAGAACGAGATTTCTCTGCTATGGAAAAATTTGATCAGTTTATTGTGAATGGTAAATTAATTGAAATTAAACTAAGTAATGGCCTTTTTTACTTGGTTTAATAAAAGAGATATACCTTCTATGACTCTTTTAGATAAGTTTTTCGTTAGTGATGAATTTGAGGACAAATACCCTTCTTGTAATGTTGTTGGTTTACCTACTTTACTATCTGACCATTGTGCCATTATTCTTTCCTGTTTTATTCCTAGTCTAAACTTTATATTATTTGGATTTGAAAAAAAATGTGGTCATTAGAGAATAATTTTAAAGATTTAATTTCTTATAAATGACTTTCTATGGGTAATAACAATATTCATTTTTTCAGTAATATTACTAAAGTTTTTGTTTGTAAATTTAAAGAGCTTAAAATTTTTCTCAAAAAATGGAGTAAAGATGTTTTTGGTAATATTAAGCTTAAGAAAGAAAAAAATCAAATGAAATTTTATTTTTAAATAAAATTGAAGGAAACAATTTTTTAATTTATTCAGCAAAAATTGTACTTAATAATCTCAAAGAGAATCTTAAGAAAATTCTGTTGCAAGAAGAAATTATGCGAAAACAAAGGACTAGAGTCGATTGGATGGATGATGGAGATAAAAATACTAATTTTTTCATAAACTTGCTAATGGTAGAAAAAAAATGTAACACTATCAATTCTATTTTTGTTAATGATGTTGAAATTTCCAATCAAGTCGATCTTAACAATGAACTTACTAATCATTGTAGAGGTATTTGTGGTAAATCTAATTAACGTAGAGTAAAGGTTAACTGGAGCTTATTGTATAAAGATAGTAATTTTGTTGGTTTAGATAGCTTTTTTACTGAATCGGAGATTTTAAAAGCTATTAAAGATGGCTAATTCTATTCATATACCGACAATATCTAAACATACACCATAAAATGAAATAAACTACAATATACCAAAAATTACTATATATACACCACCTTTTTTACAGTACTAGCCTTCTTTTTTTCTTCGTCTTCCCTCTCTAAAATTTTAAAGTTATATATAGAGAATAGGAATTCTATAGCACTAAATTTAAATTCAATAAAATGAATTTTAATTTTTTTTTCAGTGTACACTAACCAATTTATTATGTTACAATTTTTTTGTAATTTCAATAAAAGCAATAATGCTTTTAAATTAAATGACTCTAAATTTAAACACTTACTTGTAAAAGTTATCGTAATTCAAATTTTATGTTTCATGCTTAAAAATACATTTTATTCTTCAAATTATTTTGCATAAATTTAATCAAACACCATTAGTTACAATGTTTTAGTTTGATGGGTTATAATTTAAAAAGTAAAAATGCAATAAAAAAAGAAGAAGGGTAATTTCATAATATATATTTTTAGCAAACTTGTGGTGTACATAAGGTAATTGTCGGTGTATGAATAGAATTTTCCATTAAAGATATGCCTTCAGACAATGCTCTTGGTTCTGATGGTTTTCCTATTTTGTTTTATATCACATTTTGGGATGTTTTAAAAGATGACTTAATTTCTCTTTTTAATGCATTTTTTGATGGTAATCTGTAATTGGGTAGATTTAACTCTACTAATGTTGTTCTGATTCTTAAGAAAATCATGGATAATCTTTTAAAAGATTTTAGGCATATCTCTTTAATAAATTGTTCGCAGACTACTTTTATTAATGGTAGGAATATCGTTGATAGTGTTGTTGTTGTTCAGGAATATATTAATTATTGTTATAAGAATAATCGTGTTGTACTTAAGCTTGATTTTGCAAAAGGTACTCTGTTGACTGGTATTTTCTTAAGAACCTTTTAATCACTAGAGGTTTTAGTAATAGATGGATTGGATGTGTAAAGGCTCGACATTCGATGACCTCGTAAGTCGTGTCGTTATTTAAGAAATAGAAATAGATAGAGAATAGAACTAAACAAGAACATCATAATCTCAAAGCAGAATTTAACAAAATATAATATCGCATAAAATATTACATATCATAGTACATTATTAGAATACACATCATATGTGATACTTGCCCAATACATCATACAAACTGGACACTTAGATATAAAAATAACTAATAAGCTGACTCCATGATTTCTAGCCCAAAGTACTTCGAAAGATTTCCATTAATTACCTGGATCACTTGTCTACTCATAACAATTATTATGAGTACCCAAGAGTTTAGGAAAACATAGAAAAATAAACTCTGGGTCAGTCAGGGGAATGGTGTGAGTAAAAAATTTAAAAACAGTTTGAAAATAAGGAAATAATGAAACGGTGTTTTCCCCTTATGAGAACAGATTGATTAACTTTAGAAAACCTTTCAAAAGAAAAGATAATAGTAAGACCAGCCCACACATAAACATGGACGGTTTTTACCTTACTATATCCCAAAACATTTTTGATATCAAAATCCTTTGATATTATAATAGTTTTTATCAAATAAATAACCATCTAACGGAATGGTTGCGTCTCACACTCCACATACATACTATAAAATCAAAAACCGCGGGCGCTTATTGGAGATTGGATTCCAACTATGACAAGGTATGGGACCACCTACCGATCAGTGTACTCTAGAGAGGATACATTGGGGTTCAACAAGAACGTCTTGCAACCCAGCTGCACATGACCGCCCACTCATTTAGCTTGAGTGTATCGAAAATATTATCACCCCATGGTTGTGATCAACAACCGCTACCAAATGCTGCAACAGTGAAATATAGATCAAGAAGACAAAAAGGAATTTCTCTAGATGGTGATAATACACCCTGCTTGGGAATGACCCACTGAGCCATGCTTCCTGTCCGATATTTTTCATTTCCTTGTTGTGAAGCTTGAGGCTACGTTATCTTCTAAAACAGCAGTCCACCATTCACTTGGAATGCCACATCGTCAAGTCCGTAATCACATATTGTTTATACAAATACTCACTGGGTGTAACATAAAGAGAAGTTACCTTCTCCCCACCAACTTGGTACATTCATAAAAATCAACGGGCATGAACGTTGGAAATACTCTGCCAGACATTCGCCCATACAAGTTGTCCTGGGACTGGACAAACTGAAAGCACAATTCTGTAAAACAAATAGTCCTTGCATATCTCCATCTTCAATTATATTCAATAATCTCTGACGCGTGACGTATAAATCGAATCGAAGTGGAATATAAATCCCGATCTCTTCGAAAAGATCAACATATGTCTTTTAAAGTCATATGATATTTAAGGAAACTGATGTATACAAAATCTTTACTTTAATATGAAACATTCCTCACCTCAAAAGAAACCAATAATCAACTTAAATTGATTGAGTAACAGTTCAATATTTTAACTTCCTTGGCGCAATACAATTATACACACATTAAATCGATAAAATATTCTTTTTAATATCTTCGACCAAAACAGAATCGGATCTTTCTATATCATTTATAATCAAGGTATTTGACTATGACTTCTTTATATTTGTAAACAATTACGCATACGTTATTAAATTATGTAACTAGAAGGCATGTGCTTCGCACACGGCAATTAATACAATAATGTTAATACGTTAATTACGACAATTATTTTGTAATCAATACCTTTGTCTTCACTTTATAAAAATATTTAAATAGTCGTTTTATTTCTAAACAAACACTAATAAATTAAGTTATATAAATTTTTGTATATTTTACTTTATTCCCTTTGTTTTCTACTTTATTTCCTCTTCTCTCATTTCATATTTTCTTATTTTCTTATCTTCCTTCTATTTCTTTTCTATTTTCTTTCCATTTTCATTTTTAAACTTTACTTGACAAAAATCTTGGACCAAATGTTGTAGGCCCAAATACCCTCTTTTCCTTCTTTTTCATTTATTTCCTTTCTTTGTTTTATTTTATTTCTTATTTTCTACTTTCCTATTCACATTCTATATTTATCTACTTTCTTCTTCCGGCCCATAAGCCCAGCTACCTCCTTCCCTTCTTTACCTTATTCTCTATTTATTTTGCAAGCCTAGAACGGGCCCAAATCTCTAAAGCTAAATTCGGTTGGCCCAAAACTAAAGCCATGCACAAATCACCTTATATTTTTATACCTGCTATTACTCCTTCTCCTCCCACTTTCTTTCCTTTACTTTGTTTTCTCCACTTCTTTACTGGACGCTGGTTTGCACGTATGTGCCATCACGACTCCCCTTCCTACCTTCTTTGATTTACTACTCCATCTTCTTTCTTCTGTTTAAAAGACTGCGCCCCTCCTTTGTTCATTTTAGTCCCTTGTATATATATATATATATATATATATATATATTCTTTCCTACCTAAAAAGATGGGCCCAGTATCCTTCGCGAGTCTCTCCTCTTCTAAATTCCCTATGTCCCTTCTGTTTTCTTCCCTTGTTTACTCATGCTGCTTTCTTCTAGCCATATTCCTCTTTTACATTTTACACACTGATATTTTGATTGATTTAGTTCCTTTTATTTCTCAATTCAACCTAAACATATGGTTACATCTCACTCATTCGTAGCTGCCACAACCATGCTTCCTCTTCCTTCAATTTTGCCTGTTGTTTGTTAGTGCATAGCAATATACACGTGCACATGCACGGACACACTACCTAGCGTCATACTGTGCCGATCATCTGTATATACCTCAAATTTCCTATTGATCCCATCACCATACCCGGTTTTGCCCCTTATCACCTCAACTGCGATTTCGCGTTAACATCAGACTTTGTCGGAAAAAACTCGATCCATGTAAACCCCCATAGCTGTCACCTCTGACCACCGAACCATGTCCAACACGAACCACACCACGGTTGCACCCTCCAGCACATTTTTCCCCCATGTGTGCCACCTCCAAGAGACTCCATGTTGATGTATGTTTGTCGAACGTCGCAGTTTACAAAATGTAACTCAAAAGCCCAAATTTTTCCATGTTCTAAGAAACCGCTCAATAGAAAAATAATTTTGGATTTTTCCTACAATCACTGACCCTTCACGCTAGTCCAATCCCAATGCCATTTCACTCCATCGCCTAGATCATCAAAACATCTCCTAAGAAAAATTTCCATCCATTCCCATATATATCCATCTCCACATACTTAAAATTATGAAAAGGGATTGAAAATCACCATCTTGTCCTGTGATTCAGTTTATAAATCTGAAACTCGATTCTGAGATGCTTGAAAATTATATGTTTAAGCATGGTTACAGGGAAATGTATATTCCTGGTAATATACTCATTTGTATATTCTGAAACTATTTTTGTTATATCCTATGGTGATATATGAACTACTTTCTGAAAATGTGTGTGCTTGCTAAGTATAATACACACAAGGATCGTGTAATATGACGAACAATATTCAAGAGTGAAGTAATAGCTAATCACAGAACTATATAATAGTAAATGTAGTAAAAAGGAAAAATTACACCAGAGATTTTTATACTGGTTCGGAGCACCGTCCTACGTCCAGTCCCAGACTTCTATCTGGATTTTCACTAAACAAATAACCTCACTTCATCCGGAGGAAACAGGTTTACAACACCCGAACAGCCGAATGGGATTTCATGCCTCTATCAACACGAGGACTTCACAACTCGCCTCTTACAACTCTGAGAACTTCAACAACTAAGATTACAATTTGTATGTTGACTACTTCTGCTCTTTTCAACACAGATTTGTCACTTGTAGTACATCCTTCCTATAATCTTATCCTCAAATATAATTTGATGTATGTGAAGATTTGGAAGTGAATATCGTATTGAATCACAAGAATATTAAGTAAGCTTTGAGATTCAAATGATAGTATATTGAGTATGAGTGCTTTTTGAATACAGAGTAGAGTGCAAGATAGATCAAAGAATTGAGAATTATTAAATTTATTGGATGATGATTTAACAATGTTTATATAATGATTAAACAGTCGTAACCATTAGTGAAGAGAAGCATTGAAGAGAAATGATTTTTTGATGAAAGGAAAAATAAGCAACTTTTGATGAAAAGAGATGTCTATTCAAAGTGTTGCTTTCAATTCGAAAATCGGTTGACAGGTCAAATTTAACCAGTAGACTGAAATTTGAATATATATATATATATATATACACACACGTTACATATATGTATGCACATTTTTGTGCATTTTTACCTAGAAACGGTCGACCGCCTATTTTGAAACTGGTCGACCGGTTTCTGGCAATATGCACAATTAATGTGCATTTATATATATATATATATATATATATATATATATATATATATATATATATATATATACATATATACATTCACAATAATGAGGTATATGATTATTTGAGGATAGATTTTAACATTTATAACACGACTAAAACACTAAATAATCAACCTCTTACTTACGCTCTAACTTATGATATCATTCTCTTCTTTTTGTCGATCATGAAACTTCTCCTTGTTATTAATCAAAATACCTTGAAATCCTTGACTCAACATTCTCCCCCTTTTTGATTGATGACAACACAACACTTTCTCCCCCTGTATATGTAATCCCCCTGAAATATATACATAAGAAAATCTGCAAAAAGTGTATTGTTAGAAACATCTTTCTCCCTCTTTGTCATCGACAAAAAGGAGTAGTGCAATGTAAAGAGTTAAGACACTCATACCATATATCAACCTTACACAAAGCATACCATACATACCCAACAAGTCATGTAGTTATGAGTTAATACACACAAACCCAAAATAAAATACAGCACTACTTATGTACAAGTGCTGATTTAGATCTAAATATAATAGACATAATACCATAAAAGATGGATAAAAAGAACTAGTGAGATGGTGATTCGGATTCAGTCTTATCTCCTTCTTCTTCGTCCTCTTCATCATCTTTTTCCTCACTATAAGATGATCCACGATCATGTCCATTACTTGTTCCAGAACTTGTGCCTTCCTCTGAAGATGACCATGTAAAAGTAGGAGGCATTGGACGTTTGCCTAGGTCTTGTATATGCGTAGAGGAGGAGGATGCTCCACAGGATATTGCATCCCAAAGTATACCAAAGAAAGACTTAAGTTTTGAAAAGCGTTTGTCAAGTTTTGTATTTAAATTATCGATCTTATTATCTGTACGCTTAAGTCTTGCTTCAAGAAGAAATTGATTTCGAGCAATTTGTTCAAGTGAATCTTTAGTCGACGGAGATGGTTGAAGAAGCTTAACCTCTTCCAGTTTAGGTTAGAGGGGTGTGAAGAAGTGCTTTCTTGGTGATTTTGTTCCTTATACTGTTCGAAGGGTATGATACTTAAACATGGTTTAGGAAGCTTCATTCTCTTTTTCGATGCTTTGTTGATATATTTTGGTTTGGAGACTTTAGATTTGGGAGATTTGATACAACAATCGAGTAGTAGTCGCATGATATATTCATTGTAGAATAAATGTGGTCTCGTACGATCATTTACAAGTAAAATCTCATCAAAGATCATGCTGATCCAATTAATTTGCATATCTCCATATATAGCGTACAAAGCCTTAAAATTCTCTTTATAAATCGTGTCGAAGTTACCAACTCTTGGTAATAAAGAATGCGTAATAGCATGATATAAAATTCTAGCAGAAGGCCGTAAGTTGATTGCTTTTGTACTAAGTTTATGATCTTCAATAAATAGATGACTTACCTTGTCTCGAGTATGAATAGTACAAAAATCGGTAGATAACTTTCTTCCATTGTTATCCGAACCAAGAACCGTTGCCATCCTTTCTTTTGAAATAAATATGTGCTCACCGCATACAACCGACCATAGACAATGAGTAGAATTCTCGGGTTTAAATTTTTCTAAATTAAGATTAGCATAGAACAACTTGATCATGATATGATTGATTTCCACGTTGTTCTTATCAAAGTCAAGAAGAGATTGAAGACGGGCCTTGATTGCTAATTCCTTAACATCATAGAGAAGGAAATCATAGAATTTGATGAATGAACCTTCATGAATCGTATAGTCTTTCATTTCATTCCATCTCTTGACTGCTATTGGATCCATTAACCATCATTTTATATTGGAATCAATCGGTTGAAGTTGTGTAGAAGATGATTTCTTCGATCTCTTTTGCGGTGGAGCCATTGCTTTTGAAGGAATTTGAATTTGGGGATGTTTGGGTTGTTAAGGGTTTGTGAGTTTGAAAGAGGGAAAGGGTAAATTAATAGGTGAGAGTGAGGAACCGACGTTTTAAGTTTAAATTTTAAAAACAGAAAAAAGCGTGACCGGTCGACCGCTATAAATTCACCGTTCGACTGTTTTGAAACAGAGACTAAAACGGTCGACTGGCGAATTTTCAATCGGTCGACTAGTTGATGTTAAAAACGTTTTGTTTCCAAAAACATAAATGGTCGAATGGATGTAACTAAACGGTCGACTGGTTTGACGTGAAAAAAAATTTGCTTCCAAAAACATAAACGGTCGACTGGTTGTATCCTAGCGGTCAACTGGTTCATCTGTGCCTTGTTTTTCCTGTTTTTCTAAGATTTTTCCGAGTCTCCACTATTTCATATAAAATGAATTTATTTCAAAATTTTGAATCTAACAAACAAAAAATATGAAACAGATAAGTATACAAAACACTCATTAGAGCAACAAATCATTCACGATATATAATCAATTAGAAGTGGAGGAGTTATTCTCGAAAACTTCTTTGATATTGGTAACTCTTGGTGTCCATGGTGACCAAGTTTCCTTTGCTCCTTCATTTCGACTATAATTCCAATCCCATGAATTGGGACTCCTTAATGATGAAGGAACATGAGGCATAGGTTCATTAACTCCATGTTTTTCCCTGCCACAGAAAAATGAAGCCATCCGTTCTAAGAGAGATAAACGGTCGGAAGTAAGTTTTTGCTCGTAATGGAGTTGTCGCTGGAGATCCATTTGATGTTTCTGGTAGTGGTGAATCTCATTTATCTTTTCTCTAGTTCGTGGGGAGAAAAACAATTCCTTCTTTGCACGTTTAGACTTTGATATATTTCCGGGGGTATGAGTACATTTTGGTCTACTTTTTAATGTTTCTGGAGAATAGTATTCCTCCGGTTCAGAACCGGTAACCGAAATATGTGACCTCTGTGCACATTCGTCACAGATATGAGCCAATTTAAAATATTTGAACTCGATTAAGAGAGTAAGGGGATGCAAAAAGGAGAATGAGTGATACACGTATATATAGATTTGTCTATATATAGAGTAGTGGTTAAAAAGGTTCAAGAAATATAGTTCGCAAAAAAATGGATAGCTCATAATTTCTTACTAAAATTAATGATAGCTGCTTAATAGCTGAAATATGAAAAATAAAAGCACCGGTTAAAAAGAACTTGACAATTCATATGTATATAATTTTAGAGTTTTACATATCAAGTTCAGTTCTAGAGATCGAACCAAGCTCTCTACGCAAAGAAACAAAACTTGATTCATGTAGAGGCTTAGTAAAAATGTCCGCTAGTTTGTGTTCAGTCTGGACATATTCAAGACATATGTTTCCTTTTTCAATATTTTCTCTCAAGAATGATGTCGAATATCAATGTGCTTTGTTCGAGAATGATTTACTGGATTTTTTGATAAGTTAATCGCACTTGTGTTATCACAGTATATAATGGAGTTTGATAAATGAATATCAAAATCACGAAGTGTTTGTTGCATATATAGTACTTGAGTACAAGCAAGAGCTGCTGATATATACTCAGCTTCACATGTCGATAGTGAAACGCAATTTTGTTTCTTACTAAACCAAGAGTGTAACGACCCGTATTCTACGGATCATAGGACCGTAGAATATTTATTTCTTTCACATATGAAGTCGTATAGTCATGTAACTTTGGGAGACTACTATTGGGGTCATTTCCCATGTTCATGATTTTCCCAGATTTTTAAATGACCATTTTACCCCTAGTTGGTACTGTATTGGCCATAACTTTTGATTGGAAAGGAATTTTGACCTGAAACCACTTCCATTGGCTCCGGATGATAGTTTCTCTTTCCGTAGAGTGGTCATAATAGCCAAACGGACTTACCGTTTGGGAGATATGGCTGAATGAAGATTTAGAGGGTTAATTTTAGTTAATTGGGCCTAACCGGGTGATTAGCAGCTAGGCCCAGAGGGGAATTTCGGGTTTAGAGGCATAGGAGGGCTGATTAGGGTTAGGAAATAACTTTCGTTTCAGTTTTGAGCCGCCACAAACCTTCTTGAGACCCTAGTAATGGCTTCTATCCTCTAAAACCACTCCAAAACACATTTTTTAGTAAAGATTAAGCCTAAACTACATCAAAACAAGGCCAAATAGCAACAGAGCAGGGTTGGAGCTGCTGCTATACATAGGAACTCGACCCAAACAGAGAGTATTTCAGATTTGGTGTTTTATTTTGTGGCAAAGGTGAGTGATTAACATTGTTTTGACACTAATTACAGTTAATTAAGGGTAATTAGTGAAGATTAGCGAATTTATACACTAATAAATTCTGGAAAAATGTTTAGAAATTCTTAAATAATATTTTATGCCTCTGTTAGAAATTTGGTTCGATTTAATTAAGTTTCGTTAACCCTATAATTAGTTTTATTTAATCATGCTTAAGGGAAAAATGGGATTTTGGGTATATTTGATCCATTTTGGCATGTAAATTCATTGTTTTGGTGTTTGTGGTTAGTTTGCTATGTTGCTATGACTGTTTGGGATGATTTGTGATTGATTAGTATAGTTAGATTTGTCGAAAACATCGTCGAATGGCGTAAACAAGTTGCTGGAAAAAGTAGCAGAAAGTTGTGCAGGGTTTCGGATCGGATCGGATATGGGCTCGGATCGGATTGGAGACCTGGGCAAGGAACCCGACCCGAATTGGAATCTGGCACAAACGAGGCTAGGAAAAAAGGAGGGCCATGTTGGTTAAGCTGGGGATCGGATCGACTAAGGGACGAAGGGCTCGGATCGGAACTTGACACTTGGGAGGACTGGCAAGAGGGAAGGCCACGTTAATTGAACTGGGATCGGATCAGATGAAGAAGGAGGGATCGGATCGGAGCACGTGAAGAACGAGGGAGCGGATCGGAGCGGAAGCACGAACTGGAAGGGAGATGGCACCCGACCCGACCCGGAGGAGGACACCCGACCCGATCCAAAGTGGAAAACTCCACCCGAACCAATGCGACACTGTGGACCCGAACCGAACCGCTACAGGAGAAGACTACGAACCGACCCGAAGTAAAGGACCCGACCCGAACCGATGGCTAGAAGAAGAACTCGACCCGACCCAGTATTGACCAATAACCCGAGATGCAAAGGTAGTCCAATATGGGAAGTTAGAGCTCAGGATCCAGTTGGGAACCGATGACTTCACTTCATGATTGGACTTTGTTGCGGGACGTGTGCCAAGGGGCAGTCGATGTTTATGACTTTGGATCACTATGTATGGGAAGTACGTGAACGGATTCAGGGCTGCAATGGCCTAGGTACGACTAAAGAGCTATAGACCAATGAAGTGGGGTCATTTGTAAAGATTTGGTCATGACTCCATGTGGTAACCTTGGTAGTAGCAGTAGTTTTACAAGTCGAACTCCGTCACTACTTCGATGGGTCTAGTGATTGACAGTGGTGGACATCGTATGCTTTACGCACTGAGTGAGAGATGTAAGGATGGTTGCTATGATTGATTTGTTTGCCATCATTATGACATGCATACCCCCACCCCGTTATCTTGACACCACTTGTTTTTGAGGCACCTTAGAGTACTGTACGGTATGTGGTACTAACTCTTTGGTTGCAGGTCCAGGTTCAGGTATGGTTTAGTATACCTATTATTGTTCTTTTTAGATGCTTATCGCTTATACCAGGCTTTATGTCTGACCCAGAGTTTTATGTCTCCTCTTATTACTCTGGGTGCTCACACGAGCAGACTAGAGACAGGTTAGCTGGTGATGCACGGGTAGATGATCCGGAGACGAGCAGGAGGCTTCCACGTAATATATATAGTATTCTCCCTGTGTTGTTGAAGATCACTGCTTGGGCATTAGTGGTGCATCTTCTACTTCAGTTTTCTTTTGGTAAGAGACAGTAAATTTGAAAAGTTGTAATAAGCTGTATTTGGATTTCCGCTGCTCTGATGTTGATGTTAATTTTAGTTATCAGCTTATGCACTGTCTCACCTGTTTTATGTCAAGTATGTTATTATTATTATATTTTACTCCATGCACTGTGAGACATTCTACAGGTTCTTGATTAGTTCGTTCCCTTCTTTCCTTTCTTCTGACGACCGTCCCGTGCTAGTCGGGCATGTGTACAGCGCACTTTCGGAGGAAATGCAGGCTGGTGCGGGGAGGACCGTCACAAAGAGATAAGTGATTTTCCAATAAAATGGCACGTACCACTTGTATTTTTTCTATCCGTACGAGAGCCTCCGAAAGCAGCATCACTATAGGATACTAATTCGAATGGACAATCTTTTGGGTAGAAAAGACCAAAGTCTTTGGTATTATTAAGATAACGTATTATACGTTTTACTGCTCGTAAATGTGATCCTTTAGGATTTGCTTGAAATCATGCATAGAGACAAACACTCATCATTATATCTGGACGACTTGCGGTAAGATAAAGAAGAGAACCAATCATGCTTCGATGTAATTTCTGGTCAACACTTTTTCCATGTTCATCTTTTTCAAGATGTGTTGTTGTACTCATAGGTGTAGGTTTACCAGATGTATTTTCTAAACCAAAGCGATTGATTAGATTTCCACAATATTTTTCTTGATTAATAAAAATACCGTTGGAAAGTTGCTTGATTTGAAGACCAAGAAAATATGATAGTTCTCCCATATGAGACATTTCAAATTCTTTGGTCATAATATTCGCAAACTCTTTGCAGAATTTGTCATTTGTGGAACCAAAGATAATATCGTCTACATATATCTGGATAACCAATATATCTTGTCGAGAATGTTTAATGAATAAAGTCTGATCGACTTTACCAATTTGAAATCCTGAATCAGTGAGATAGCTGCGTAATCGTTCATACCAAGCACGAGGTGCTTGTTTCAAACCGTACAAAGCTTTCTTAAGTTTTTATACGTAATCCAGATGTTTTTCATGTACGAACAAGGAAGGTTGTTCGACATATACATTCTCTTTGATAAATTTATTTAGAAAAGCACTTTTGACATCCATCTGATAAAGTTTAAAACTATGATGATAAGCAAAGGATAATAAGATTCTGATAGCTTCTAGTCGTGCAACTGGTGCAAAAGTTTCTTCATAATCGATACATTCTTCCTGATTATATCCTTGTGCTACTAATCTTGCTTTATTTCTGGTTATATTTCCTTGTTCATCGGCCTTATTCTTATAGACTCATTTTGTACCAATAACTGACTGATCAGTTGGTCTTGGAACAAGTTCCCAGACATCATTGCGCTCGAACTGATTTAGTACTTCCTGCATGGCAATGATCCAGTAATCATCAGTAGCAGCTTCTTTTGGATTCTTAGGTTCGATATTTGAAAGAAATGCAACATGACCCATTTGGTTGAGTTGACTCCTTGTTCTAATTTGTGATGTTACTTCTCCAATTACATTTTGTACCGGATGATCTCTTAGTATCCTAGGTGGAGATCGAAATCTTGGTGGAGAGGGTATCACAACTGGTTGAGGAATATTCTCAATAATTTCAGAGTCAGAGTCAGTATTTGTGATAATTGGATTTTTAGTGACTATAATATCGTCGTCGTCATCTGTTATATTATGAGATGGCTTATAGAATTTATCGAATGAAACATGAAGTGATTCTTCAATAGTTTTAGTTCTTTTATTAAATATACGATAGGCCTTGCTTCATTCTGAATATCCGACAAATATTCCTTCATCGGATTTTGGATCAAATTTTTCGAGATGGTCTTTCGTATTTAAAATAAAGCACTTAGAACCAAAAACTTTGAAGTATGAGATATTTGGCTTTCGTTGATTAAATAACTCATAAGATGTATTCTTGGCAAGAGGTCCAATGGATACACGATTCAAAACATAACATGCAGTTGTAACAGCTTTTGCCCAAAAATATTTTGGTAAAGTAGATCCATTTAATAATGTTCTTGCACATTCTTGTAAAGCCCGGTTTTTTCGTTCTACAACTCCGTCTTGTTGAGGAGTTCTAGGAAACGAAAAATTATGATATATACCTTTCTTTGTACAAAAATGTTCAAATTCATTATTTTCGAATTCTCCTCCATGATCACTTCTTATATTCTTAATTTTAAGCCCTTTTGATTTTTGAATTCTCTTGATGAAAGATTTGAAATGATCGAAAGTGACACATTTGTTTTTTAAGAAAATTACCCAAGTATAAGAGAGTAATCATCAACACTTACAAACACATATCGACTATGATTTATCGACTGAACTTGTATTGGTCCGAATAAATCCATATGTAGTAGTTCAAGTGGTTGTAATGTTGATATGATTTTCTTGGATTTAAATGATGATTTAGTCAATTTTCCTAATTGACATGCATCACAAATGTTATCAACCGTAAAGCTCATTTTGGGTAGTCCTTTAACTAGATCATTTTTGGCTAGCTTGTCGATAGTTTCGAAGTTTATATGACAGAAATGTTTGAGCCATAGCCATGGATCATTATCATTTGCTACAAGACACATATCTGAATTATGATTGATATTCATATTCAGAATATGATTATTTCTGTCTCTATATCCTTCGAAAACTAACTCATAATCTTTATCTAGGATACTACACTTATTATCAGAAAAGGAAATGGTAAAGCCCTTATCACTGACTAATACTAAGTAAATTGTGTTTCAAATTTTTAACTAGCATGACATTAGTAATAAGAGGTAAGTTAGATGTACGCAATTGCTCACATCGCCTTTGCCGATGATATAGCCTTTTGAATTATCTCCAAAAGTGATGGAGCCACCATCTGAATAAGTGATATTTGTCAATAAGCTCTTGTCTCCAGTCATATGATTCGAGCAACCACTGTCCAATATCCACTTTCCTCTTTTCCTTAGTGGGACCTGCAAAAAATAAAATTAAGTCCATGGTACCCACTTTTTATGAGGTCCTAAGAGTTAGGTCTTAGGAGTCCAAACCCATACGGGTCCGGTATCCCCTTTGTATGTATAATTAGAATTATGATGTACAGTATTTATGAACTGCTGAATATATTTGTTCCTAATCAAATTATTATTATTTTTAGGAACCCATATTTTGATAGTCTTGACATTTTTCTTTTGAGAATTCACAACTGGTTTTGGCTTGGAATATAATAAACCAGTATTTTTCTCAGCTTTTACATTCTTCTTTTTGTAAGAATGATTTTTCTGAGTTCCTTGTTTCTTATATCCCAAACTTTGCTTATTTGATGTAGACTGTGAATTTTCAATAATCTTTGTCAAATTTTCTCGACCTTTGTTGAAGTTAGAAACATTTTGAGTAATGTCATCTAACTTAGTTTGTAAACTAGCTTTTTTTAGGTCTAGAATTTTGACTTTTGCCTTAAGCTCATGATTTTCAGTAGTAAGAGCATCATTTTTCTCTTTTTGAGTTTCAATTTCTTGACTCAAAAGAGATAATTGAGAATCGATATTAGATGATGATTCTTGAACTTTTTCAAGTTCCTCTTCTAATATTTTCTTCTCGTCTTTTAGCATATCACGTTCAAATTCTGCTCTACTTAAATCTGCTTTGGCTTTTTGCATTTTCGTTTCATATCTTTGAATCTAACTATTAATTCAGCATTAATATCAAGAACTTCATCAAATGTAGGAATTTATACCTCATCTTCTGTTGCCATGAAACAAACATTTGCTTGTTCATCTTCTGAATCACTGTCACTTTCTGATGAAGATGAGTCTGAGTCATCCCATGTAACTGAGAAAGCTCGTTTCTTGGATTTGTCCTTCTTGTGTTTGAACTTGTCATTTTCTGACTTCTTCTTTTGCTTCGGACAATCTTTGTGCATGTGCCCCTTTTTATGACAGTTGAAACATTCTATAGCTGATGATGAAGGTTTATTAGAACCAGTTTTTCTTTTATTATATCGACTAGCTTTCCGATGTTTTAGTAATTTTTTGAATCCTTTTCAATAAAAGCTAAGTCTTCTTCTTCAGATTCTGATTCATTTTCATCCTTCTCAGCATGAAATGCTAAATTTTTCTTTTCTTCTTTCTGTTCTTTTCTAGCCTGCAAATTAGCTTCATAGGACATTAGATTTCCTATCAATTCATCTGGCTTCATGACGGAAAGGTCATTAGCTTCTTCAATTGCTAATACTTTTCCTTCCCATTCACTAGTCAGAGAATGTAGGACTATCGAGACAACATCAAAATTTGAATATTTTTGTCCTAAGCCAATAAGTGCATGATGAATAGTTTGAAATCGTGAATGCATATCATTGATAGTCTCATTTGACTTCATTTTGAAATTTTGAAATTGACTTTTCAGCATGGTTATTTTCGCTTGTTTAACCTTGTTAGTACCTTCATGAGTGGTTTTTAGCGTTTGCCAAATTTGATAAGTAGTGGTGCAAATACTAACACGGTTATATCCATTTTGGTCTAATGCACAAAACAACATATTCATTGCTTTTGCATTTACGGCTGCTGCCGTTTTCTCAGCCGGTATCCATTCTGAACACTCAGTTGTTGGATTCACTATTTCTTTTTGTGTAGCATTCCAGGCATCATAGCTATTTGACTGCATATAAAATGACATACGTGTTTCCCAATAGCTATAATTAAGACCATTAAAGAATGGAGGTCTTTGTGTTGATTGACCTTCCGTGTAGGTGGTGTTTTGAGTGATAGAACTTGGGTTATTTGCCATATTACAAGAACATATCAAATAACTGTATTACGGTTATAAGATGACCGTGCTATGATACTAATTGAAAATGTGTGTGCTTGCTAAGTATAATACACACAAGGATCGTGTAATATGACGAACAATATTCAAGAATGAAGTAATAGCTAATCACAGAACTATATAATAGTAAATGCAGTAAAAAGCAAAAATCACACCATAGATTTTTATACTGGTTCGGAGCACCGTCCTACGTCCAGTCCCAGACTTCTATCTAGATTTTCACTAAACAACTAACCTCAATTCACCTGGAGGAAACTGGTTTACAACACCTGAACAGCCGAACTGGATTTCACGCCTCTACCAACACGAGGACTTCACAACTCGCCTCTTACAACTCTGAGGACTTCAACAGCTAAGATTACAATTTGTATGTTGACAACTTGTGCTCTTTTCAACATGGATTTGTCACTTATAGTACACCCTTCCTATAGTCTTGTCCTTAAATATAATTTGATGTATGTGAAGATTTTGAAGTGAATATCGTATTGAATCACAAGAATATTAAGTAAGCTTTGAGATTCAAACGATAGTATATTGAATATGAGCGCCTTTTGAATACAGAGTAGAGTGGAAGATAGATCAAAGAATTGAGAATTATTAAATTTATTGGATGATGATTTAACGATGTTTATATAATGATTAAACAGTTGTAACCATTAGTGAAGAGAAACATTGAAGAGAAATGATTTTTTGATGAAAGGAAAAAGAAGCAACTTTTGATGAAAAGAAATGTCTATTCAAAGTGTTGCTTTTAGTTCAAAAATCGGTCGATAGGTCAAAATTAACCAGTAGACTAAAATTTAAATATATATACGTTACATATGTGTGTGCACATTTTTGTGCATTTTTACCCAGAAACGGTCGACCGCCTATTTTGAAACCGGTTGACCGATTTCTGGCAATATGCACAACTAATGTGCATTAATATATATACATATATACATTCACAATAATGAGGTATATGATTATTTTAGGATAGATTTTAATAACATAGCTAAAACACTAAATAATCAACCTCTTACTTACACTCTAACTTATGATATCATTCTCTTCTTTTTGTCGATCATGAAACTTCTCCTTGTTACTAATAAAAATACTTTGAAATCCTTGACTCAACACTTTCATGTAGAATCCAACCTTAAAACCTGTTAGTATTTAAGTGATGGATTTTAACTATAAAATATAATTAGTTTTGGCTTTTGTGTTAATATATGCATGGCAGGATTACGTGTTTTCAAAGTTCAAGCCATCATAGATCTCTATGTGAGTGTTATAGATGAGATACCCAACATGTATTCATACCAGCAACTTATAAACATCCATAACTGTCTAAGTAAATATTTAGCAAATGTTTAGAAATGAGTTTACTCACTCATTTCCTTTGAATTCATATTCTAGTAAAAGGATTATTTTTCATTTTCAGATCGTGATTCACATGTCAGATAACTTTTAAGTGTATGTATTAGTGTGTTAACCCATCATCTACCTAATGCGCATATCTATGAACATAAGAAATAAAAAGGATTTACAAAAAAAACAGAGTTTACTCACTTGTTAGCTCTCCTCTGTTTTTATCCTCTGCTGCTTATTTTATACTTCACTGTTGTAATTTGTTTTTCACTGGTTCAACTTGTTTTGCCATGAGGAAAATCTCGCATATGGTGGTATTTATAGGCAAATTTTAGTATTAAAATATATAGGTTCATTAAATGGTTGTAGGCTCTTCTACCCTACAAATAGAACAACTGATGTTTAAAGAAAAAAATTGCTTCAGATTACTTAGTCCTAGTTCGATTTGGGTTTCAGAAATCACATGCTATGTTGAATAAAAATATACTATATCTTGTATATAACCATGTCTTCTTCTTAACTTCTAGAAATATTCAACCTTGTAAGGCCATGTTTATTGCAGCCGAATGGTTTCATGAATTTTTAAATCTTGTTGACAATAGGTTTGTTTGTATATTTGCTGCAGTGACATTAGCTTACACAAGATTTCACAACACATCTCATTAAAATTTGTACTCTTTGTTTAGGGAATGGCTCACATATATGCGGCCATACCTTCCCATTGATTTGCAGATCCTTTCAAACGTTTAATCACATTAACGTTTTGACTTTTACTTGTTGTTGTATGAGAAATACTCTTTGTTTAATCACTGTGGCATTTCACCATACACGTAGTGCTCATTATGCTATATCTAACCATTCTTAAATAGATTTTTCTGTGAAAAATCCCTTGCATGTGTTTCTTTCGACTCCATTGTCTATACTGGCTACATCACTTAAGTGATTAAAGAGATATTACTATATATACATTTTGTTATAAATGTTAGTATATATTCTTAGTGCATAAAATTTTAGTTAAAAGATTGTATTAAGTATCCAATGTTAAGACAGAAGCCAAAATATATGTATATCTTCATATACATACATTTGTAACCCTTTATATATATTCATATATCTTATATATACATACCATTTCACACATACATGCACATAGGTTCTTAGATTTAAGTTTGTTATTATTATCATTTAATTCCACATTAATTTAATTTACTTATTATAATCAATGTTTATTATTAAACAAAGTCGATAAGAAAAAGGGACATTACAATCCACCCTTCTTAAAAGAATTTCGTCCCCGAAATTAAAGTGTGATGAGTAGATTTCAGTTTTAACTAAATTTAAATAAATACACATCCATAATTATCTACCGCCCCTTCTGGATAGATTCCTTATTTATTTAAAAAAATTATTTATCTTAATTTCAGAAATTCAAAAATCTGATTTTATTACAAAATCAATTTACTTAACTCACATGAGTTCATATCTAATTAATAATTCATGTTTGGTTTTTATTTCTAGGAAAAACCTATTTTATTCACTGAATATTAATCTAAACTTATCCTAAGGCTGACCCTATTTCATTTAACTTCTTCCAGTTGTAGCTTGGATTTTTATTGTCCAATCTTTTACGAGATCGAGAGATAATTTAAAAGTAACTCAAGTCGATAACTTAAGTTGATCTATACCAAGTATATCTATATATAATTTATATTATAGTTTAAATTTACGAATACGCTCTCTCAATACTCGCCTAGAGCCTAGGTATTCAGTAAACCTTAAGCTCTGATACCAATTGTATCGACCCGACTTTCTATGACCTCGGAAGTCATGTTGTTATTTAAGAAATAGAAATAGATAGAGAATAGAACTAAACAAGAACATCAGAATCTCACGACGGAATTTAACAGAATATAATATTGCATAAAATATTACATATCATAGTACATTATTAGAATACACATCATACGTGATACTGGCCTAATACATCATACAAACTGGATACTTAGATATAGATATAACTAATAAGGCGACTCCATGATTTCCAGTCCAAAGTACTCCAGAAGATTTCCATTGATTACCTGGATCACTTGTCTACTCATAACAATTAGTATGAGAAACCAAGAGTTTAGGAAAACACAGAAAAATAAACTCTGGGTCAGTTAGGGGACTGGTGTGAGTAAACAATTTAAAAACAGTTTGAAAACAAGGAAATAATGGAACAGAGTTTTTTTTCTTATGAGAACAGATTGGTTAACTTTAGAAAATCTTTCGAAAGAAAAGATAATAGTAAGACCAGCCCACACATAAACATGGACGGTTTTTACCTTACTATAACCCAAAACATTTTTGATATCAAAATCCTCTGATATTATAATAGTTTTTATCAAATAAATAACCATCTAGCGGAATGCTTGCATCTCACGCTCCACATACATAGTATAAAAATAAAAAACTGCGGGCGCTTATTGGAGATTGGATTCCAACTATGATAAGGTATGGGACCACCTGCCGATCAATGTAATCTAAAGGGGATACACTGGGGTTCAATAAGAACATCTTGCAACCCGACCACACATGACCGCCCACTCATTTAGCTTGAGTGTAGTGAATATATTATCACCCCATGGTTGTGATCAACAACCACTACCGGATGTTGCAGCACCGAAATATAGATCAAGAAGGCAAAAAGGAATTTCCCTATATGGTGATAATACACCCTGCTTGGGAATGACCCACCTAGCCATGCTTCCTGCCCGATTTTTGTCATTTCTTTGTTATGAGGCTTGAGGCTACATTATCTTCTAGAACACCTGTCCACCATTCACTTGGAATGCCATATCATCAAGTCCGTAAACACATAATGATTATACAAATACACTCTGGGTGTAAATTAAAGAGAAGTTACCTTCTCCCCCACCAACTTGGTATATTCGTAAAAAACAACGGGCGTGACCGTTGGAAATACTCTGTTAGACATTCGTCCATACAAGTTTTCCTACGATTGGACAAATCGAAGGCACTATTCTGTAAAACAAATAGTCCTTGCATATCTCCATCTTCAATAATCTCTGACACGCGACGTATAAATCGAATCGAAGTGGAATATAAATCCCGGTCTCTTCGAAATGATCAGCGTATGTCTTTTAAAGTCATATGATATTTAAGGAAACTGGTTTATATAAAATCTTTACTTTAATACGAAACATTCCTCGCCTCAAAAGAGGCTAATAATCAACTTAAATTGATTGAATAACAATTCAATATTTTAACTTCCTTGGCTTAATACAATTATACACACATTAAATCGATCATATATTCTTTTTAATATCTTCGACAAAAACAGAATTGGATCTTTCTATATCGTTTATATTCCAGGTATTTGACCATGAATTCTTTATATTTGTAAACAATTACACACACATTATTTAATTATCAAACTAGAAGGCACGTGCTTCGCACACAGCAATTAATACAATAATGTTAGTACGTTAATTGCGACAATTATTTTGTAATCAATACCTTTGTCTCACTTTATAAAAATACTTAAATCGTCGTTTTATTTCTAAACAAACGCTAATAAATTAAGTTACACAAATTTCTATATATTTTACTTTATTTCCTTTGTTTTCTATTTATTTCCTCTTCTTTCATTTCCTATTTTCTTATCTTCCTTTTATTTTTTTTCTATTTTATATTTTCTTTCCATTTTCATTTTTACACTTTACCTGACAAAAATATTGGACCAAATGTTGTAGGCCCAAATACACTCTTTCCCTTCTTTTTAATTTATTTCCTTTCTTTGTTTTTTTTATTTCTTATTTTCTACTTTCCTATTCACATTCTAAATTTATTTACTTTCTTCTTCCAGCCCATCTACCTCCTCCCCTTCTTTACCTTATTTTCTATTTATTTTACTAGCCCAGAACGGGCCCAAATCTCTAAAGCTAAATTTGGTTGGCCCAAAACTAAAGCCACACACAAATCACCTTATATTTTGTTACCTGCTATTACTCCTTCCCCTCCCACTTTCTTTCCTTTACTTTGTTTTCCTTACTTCTTTACTGGATTCTGGTTTGCACGTATGTGCCATCACGACTCCCCTTCCTACCTTTTTTGATGTACTACTTCGTCTTCTTTCTTCTATCTAAAAGATTGCGCTGCTCCTTTGTTCATTTTAGTCCCTTGTATATATATGTATTCTTTCCTAAACAAAAAGCTGGGCCCAGTATCCTTTGCGAGTCTCTCCTTTTCTAAATTCCCTGCGTCCCTTTTGTTTTCTTCCTTTGTTTACTCCTGCTGCTTTCTTCTACCCATATTCCTCTCTTACATTTTACACACTGATATTCTGATTGATTTAGTTCCTTGTATTTGTCAATTCAACCTAAACATATGGTTACATCTCACGCATTGGTAGCTGCCACAACCATGCTTCCTCTTCCTTCAAGTTTGCCTACTGTTCATTAGTGCACAGCAACATACACGTGCACATACACAGACTCATCGCCCACCGTCATACTATGCTGATCATTTGTATATACCTCAAATTTCCTATTGATCCCATCACCATACCCTATTTTACCCCTTATCACCTCAACAGCGATTTCACGTTAACATCAGACTTTGCCGGCAAAAAATCGATCCATATAGCTGCCACCTTTGACCACCGAACCATGTCCAACTCAAGCCACACCAAGGTTGCACCATCCAGCACAGCTTCCCCTATGTGCGCCACCTACAAGAGACTTTGTGGAACGTCGCAGTTTACAAAATGTAACTCAACAGCCCCAATTTTTCCATGTTCTAGCAAATCGCTCAATAGAAAAATTATTTATGATTTTTCCTACAATCACCGACCCTACACGCTAGTCCAGTCCCAATGCCATTTCACTCCATCGCCTAGATTGTCAGAACATCTCCTAAGAAAAATTTCCGTCCATTCCCATATATATCCATCTCCACATACTTTAAAATTATGAAAAATGGATTGAAAATCACCATCTCGTCCTGTGATCCAGTTTATAAATTTGAAACTCGATTCTGAGATGTCTGAAAATTCTTTGTTTAAGCATGGCTACAGGAAAATGTATATTCCTGGTAATATTGTAACGACACAAGGATTTTCGGCCTCGAAAATCAACATAAATACCTTAACTGTATCTCATGCCGACCTTCCAAACACCGAAAACACTGGATAGTTATTAGAAAGAAATTAGAGAGTGAGATACGAAAGAAAGAAATATTAGAATAGAAGAAGAAGAAGAACCAACACAACACAAAGTCTTACATCGCAGAGGAATCAAATATGATACAGAAATAAATCTTTATTGAGAGCTTTTAAAAATACTTACAATCATCAGAGTATATCACACATCTGGACAGTTGTACTAACCTGTCCTCATATACAACACACAACAGAATAGTAGCCACATAATATCATACGTCTGAACACCTCCAACTTGTCTCTGGACTTCCCAGCATCCGATAACCTAGACCTGTACACCCCGGTCCAACCCGAGCATTTACAAAACACCGGGTCAGCCTAGTGAGCCAGAGTGAGAAAAACTCGCCCAGTATTAAGGGGGATCATCCAACTTGATTTTAAAGTTCAAAAATCATTTCGAAAGAAAAGGATAATCGTAAAACCAAATCTACACATAAATACGGACGGTTTTTACCTTACGATAACCCAAAACATTTTCGAAATCAATATCTTTTCTGATATTATAATAGTGTCTATATACAAATAAATATCAATCTAGTGGAACGCTTGCATCTCTTGCTCCACATATATAGTATACAATCAAAACCGCGGGCGCTTACTGGAGATTAGATTCTGACTATGACAAGGTATGGGACCACCTGCCGATGGTATATCTCTAGATGGGAATACACTGGGTTCAACAAGAATGTCTTGCAACCCGGCCCACACATGACCGACCACTCATTTCTCTTGAGTGTATCGAATGTATATCACCAACGGTTGGGCTCAAACCACTGTTTCCCGAAAGGGACAACATCGAAATAGATTAAAGAAGCAAAATGAATTTCTCTAGATAAGTGATTATACAGCCTAATGGGAGCGACGCACATAGCCATGTTGCTTGCCCGATTTTTGTCATTTCCCGATTGATGAGGCTTGAGGTTTGAATTTCCTTTCTGAAATATCAGGTCACCATTAACTTTGAATGCCACATCATCAGATCCTCCAGATATCACTAATTGACGTCCATAAAAATACTCTAGTTATTTGGCTAGAGAAAAAACCATTTCTCCGCCATCAACTGTGGTATGTTTGAAGAAATCAATGTATGTAATCCCTTTGGAAATACTCTGTCAGACATCCGTCCATACAAGTCATCCAGGAACAGGATGAACCAAAGGCACCGTCCAACTACATCCAAGGAATCGCCCTATAGATTAGTAGCGAGCAGTCCTTGCAATCCGTAGATTCCAACCACGACAGAAGTATTGTCAAAATATCTCTGGCCGCTAAACCAGAGAAACTCAACAAGTAGTTCTTCCTCTCTTGAAGATCAACGGTCTTCAATTGCTCCATCTTCAAACATCTTCTGATATCTTCACATGTTTGTTGATCAGAATGGTTTTCGAATATAAATTCGATCCCGATCTTTCTGTACCAACAATCATATTGGACAGATTTGATAGTCAGTTATTTAACTATCAAAATAAACAGTGATTCAATCATAAACATCCAATGGGTTCGCTGGTTCAGTATTCAGCATCAATTGGCCTTTTTAATTAAAACAAATGTAAATTTAGAACTCTTTAATATTTTGATATTATAAATATAGTTTTCGCTTCTTATTTAACATAATATTTTTCTATAAATAGATCAATTTTTATATATCTAGATTCCTATTTTCACTTTCAAAACATTAGCCACCTTATTATCTAATATTGGGGAAATCGGTTCAACTTATTCGTAAAAATAACAAATATCTTTTATTCCTTTCTTGACAGTACCCATGCTTATTCTTATATAATAAAACTCAACTTTACATTTTCTTTCCTAAGTCGAAAATATCGTTATAATTTCACGTAACCCCTTTTCGTTTCCCTTATTCTTTGGAATCCTCATTATATATATTTTTCTTACCTCTTTCAAATTTCCTTTACTTCAGAACTCTCGTTATATACTCTCCAAATTTCGACCCAACATTTCATTATTATTTCACTAATGGAAATAATAAATTATCACTAACCCCTTTTACCATTACCAACTACTATCATCTTCAGATAATCCTGATGTTGTTCAAGTTGGGGTATTTTAATTACCTCTCAGACCTTGACCAACAACGTTCTTATCTTCAGATGGATACAAGTTGTAATCCAAAAACCAATACTTCATTCTAATGCCAATACGAATTCCCATTTTACTATTTTATTCAAAATACGATTTCATGCAACCTTCTTATCTCTTTGAAAATCTCCTTTTCAAATATAACATTATTCCTTAATTAATAATTAAGTAATTCCTTATAAAGCACAACTTTTTAACCTTTACCTTTTTAAAACAATTTCATTTCGTAATTTAGATTTGTTTATCAAATCCTATGATCCACTTCTTTACCAAAATTTACTTTTACCAATCCCTTTCTGATTCCATTCAACTATTCCTGCTTCGGAAATCTTACTTTAATTCCCCTACTTACTTAATTCCATTATTTAGTAACGCTAACTTAAAATTAACGATATAACTCCTCATCTTTTTTATATAACTCTGGTTTATTATGAACCCTTTTCATCTCAATTCCCTTTTTAACTTAATTCGCATATTAAGTCACATTTATTTAAGCTATCATCTTTGCTTAAATTCCTCTTTATAACTTCATTGTAAAATTTTGGTTTTTAAATATAAACACGTTCATAAACCCCTTCTACCATTTAATCAGATTTCATTTCAATTTCGATTACCTTTAAATGAATTTCAATTAAAAAGAATTCCCTAAATTATTGCTAAATAATAATTTATTCCAATCAATAACTACTTCTGGAGTTAATTCCTTTATTTACTAATAAATTTCCTGTTTAAAACCTTATTAAAATTAAACAACTTTCACTGAACTATTTTATTAAAAATACACTAATTTAATCATCATCCCCAATTTAAAATGGTCAATTTAGTCACTCAAACCACAGTTATCTTATTAACCAATTTCAATTCGTTCTCATTTTAAATTAATTAATTAATTTAAATAATTCCATTTAATTGTTTCTTAACAAAACAATTATCCAAATTTAATCGTTAGGTTAATTTCCTATTCACTAGTTTATAAATCTGATTAACATCATAATTTGCTCTATAAAATCAATTAATAATTAATTATAAATTCAAATAATAAATAATAAACATTTATTTTCTTGTTTATAAACTTTTATTCAAAATAATATATTTCAAAATCTATTTCCAATTATAAAATAAATTTTATAACTTCAGTTATATTAATCCACCATATGGTAAAACAATATAAAACAAAACATTTTATTCTTTGACCATTTACTATCAATTACTCAACCAATATTTCCCATTGGTTAAAACAGAACACGGGTTGACTTTTCAGTCAATGATCACAAATCAAATCAATCACCCAATTATGACAGTTCATATATGATAATATGAAAATAAATAATATATTTGAGGAATCCCGTTGGATCCCTCCAACCTGTTCTTCCCTGTATCAAACTGGTTATTTCAAATCAGATTATTCAATTTCATTTAACTGATAACAGTAAATAACGACTATTTAACATCAACCAATTCATAAGCAATTCAAACAATTTAAACACGTTTATTTTATAAGTGTGTCCAATCAGGTAAGTTACCTCCATTGGATTAAATCGTGAAAATAACGATTTGGTATTTCACTGAAATTAAACACGGTTTAATTTCATCGGTTAAATCAACAATTAAATATATAACTAGCAAACAATCAACTAATAGAAACCAGAGCACACAAAATAAAAACCTAATCTATATGAAATATAAATGGGAAGTACTGAGTGAGTTTAACTCACCTTGTTTTGATTTGTCGGTTAGATAGTTGGTTTAATTAAATTAAACATGTGTTTAATTTAACTAAAATTCCCAGTTGATGCCAATTCCATCCAATTCTGTTCCAGAATGTCCTACTACTCAAGAAAATTCCAATGCCATCTAGTTTGCCAAATTCTGATAATATTTGAACGGGTTACAAACATTTAAAGTTGATCACTATTTAATAATATATTTTAACCTAAACTGCTAATTTTAAATTAACTGATTTACATTTTTAATCACTCTGGGTAACAAGAATTTAGTCTGATCCATATGTTTCTTCCTCTCAATTGATCACGCGGTATCCAAACAACAGACCTGTATACAATTTACAGTTTAGTTAATATAATTTAAGTAATAAATTTATAACCTTTAGTTTAAATTTTAAGGTAACAATTGACTTTGTTATAAGGAAAAACAGGTTGGCCTCCCAAATTCTTTTCTCCTGTTCTAGTTCCGATTTCCCTTTTAGACCTTGCTCAATAAGAACCGCACCCTGTTCACGATTTACTAAAAACAACTAACATTTAATTTACTGTTAATTATAATCTAATTACTTTGTCTAACATAGAACAGGCCGATCAGTTCTTTTATAGTCCGGGTGTATTTTCCGCACCACTACCCTGCGCAACAAAATCAACATTTCTACATTAATATAATATTTATTATTAACTAATTACGCCCCATTTAATAACTTAATTACTTTGTTATGAGATTAACAGGCCGGTTATACCTCATTCCTAAAGCTCAGGTCCTACTGCTATCGAAGACCCTAAACCAAAACATGGTATACGATTATACCACTAATTATATCTCTAATTATGACTTAATAGATAATTATATAATAAGGTTCAACTGATCACTTATACTAAGAAAGCCAGCCGATTTCCTGAAGTTGCTCCTTCCTTCATACGGTTTCTTTTGCTACTTGAAAGTCTTCATCGTGCTTCAGAAATACGGTTCACCTAAATACCACTCCCCTTTTCTTGGATCCATCCTTTCATTTGTTGTTCCCTACATCACGTTCAACTGTTTCCATCGTACTGCTTCCTACTGTCATCTTTATTCTCGTTCGGTTTAAACCCTCAAACCATGCCATCTTTAGAACCAACGTTGTCACGCCCTATTTCCGTCCATCAGAGAATGATCAGAAGTCACCAGAAACTGCCCCTCGGCCTCGTCTGCTCGCGCTCCAACCATCACGCGGATCGATGCTTCCTGCGCTTTAGAAAACACCACAAAACAACATGGCTTTCAACCCCGATTCCGATCACTTCTCATCACCAACGGAGATCTCAGCCGTCCATATTCAAGATCTCGTTACCCCGAACCATTTCTTACTTATGAATTTTGTGAATTAAATAAATGAATTTGGCATGAATTTGGAAAGAAGATCGGCTTGTTTGGATCATTGGTTTGGTGGAGGCGCAATATACAGTGGGTTGACCATGAAGTTGCGTTACGAGGGTTTGGGAACAAAGGGTGTAAATATAGAGGGATAGTTTAATAAAATATTATTATAATTTAACGAAACTTCACGCTGAAGTAACACGTATAACTAACCACAGTCGATTTTTGTTTTCTGATAGAAATGCTAATCCTAGCATGGAAAAATATTCTGGACCCAATGGGACAGGTTCCGTCGAATTTCGACATCATTTGTGAAAAGTCCTTTATAATTATCGATGAAAAATCAAGCACTTAAAATTCCTAAAATTATAGAAAAAATCCAATAAATACGAGGCCTTGACATTTTACTAGACCTCTTTCTTACATATCCAATGAATCTTGTTTTGTCCAAATCACAGTTCATTTGGCAAGTTGTTTATTCGTTTAAAGTTATCCCTATCTGAACTGTCTAACAATTAAATAGATCAAAGGCATTTTGGTCACTGAAGTCACATACAACATCGGTTTACCGCGAAATTTGATTTTCTTACAATAATTTAACGATACGGTTCCAATGAAACTAATTTCACTGAAAACAGAGACTGTTTGCAAAAATGGCTATTTTTAACACTTATATAATATCGATTAAAATATTATATAAATTCAAAATTAATTCAAATAAATCATAATAAATTATTTTTATCATATATATTCAAGAAGAATATATATACAATTCCAGATACAATTTACACAGCTCAGTATCGTCAATTTTGAGTTAAACAATTTAAATTTCCCATTTAAATATATTAAATAAACGTTATAACTTAATAACGATTTCCATAGCGACTATTTCAAATTTTGATTTAGCCATAACTAACAATGTATAACACGAAATCTGGATTTTTCTCTTCCATATGAAAATTATAGTCAACATGATCCCAACATTTCTTGTTTCACAGAAATCCGACTTATATTGGAGCTTGTATATCCAGTTAAAGTTCAAAACTCCATATTATGAATTGCAGCGCCATTTTGAGCTCGTTTTATATTTATATAAATATATATCATTCAAACTTCATTTTAAATATGAATTCAATATTAAATTCCATTAATATTCTAAATATAATATTTAAAATAATAAATTAATTAAATATTTGACTGCCAAAAACACGGGTCGTTACATTCTTTCCCCCTTAAAATAATTTCGTCCCCGAAATTGCTGAGGTAAGAAAAATGGCTACATATCCCATTAATTTCCAAATCCAATTTATTTTAAATCAAAAACAAATTTAATACCGTATATAAATATTTTCAAAAATATCGATAATTTTCTAACACTTTAAATTCCCGGAAAAATTCGGCAGAGTCTCCCCTGTACGGAGTGACATCTGCAATATCGCAGGAACAAATAATAACTATACATCAGCTCACGCGGTTGGAAAACAAAAATCAAAACCCAAAATTTCATATTTCCGCATAGGCGTACCTTTAATGAGCGTTATTGAGCATAATTGCTCAATATATATGCGATTTATTCAACCAGTATCCTAGCCATTTGGCACCTGTACTTAACTCAATTCACATATCAGTAATAAATATATGAATTTCTAAAGTAATATTTCACTAATCAAATGGTATAACTACATCAATTCCAAAACCAAACACATAGCATCAACTCATTATTAAACACAGGGTTAAATCATAAATTTCAATCCATATGCAGTTTCATTTTAGTTTAATTATACTGAAAATTTATTCTTTAGTTCAAAATTCATTTAGCTCCATTAAATTTGTTGATTATTCCCATTCAAACAAACTATCATCCAATAACAAACAATACACAATCAAATCAATTGAATTTCCATTTCAATATAAATATATTTTTTCGATTTCACATATTTGAACATCAATCGATTAATACCCGATTGATTTCTATTTGATTATCATTTATTCAAATTACAAATTTATTTATTTCAATTTCAATATCATTATTAATTTAATTTTCACTTAACCAGGTTGATTCCCAATTCAAATTTTTAATCCAATTTGAATTCCATTCAACTCAATCAAACACACTAATATCTCAATAGTTGGATAAAAATCATTTATTTTCTATACAAAAATATAATTTGGGTAAAATTATTTCATTTACCCTCTTTACAAAACAATATTGTATTCGTTGACAGTTCAATGCTTCTCAACACTTGAACCGGTCAACAACACAATACAAAACATTTGTATATAAGATTTACAAATACGCTCTCATATATATATACACACACACACTCAATATCGATTTAGGGTACTACTAAATCAATAGCTCTGATACCACTGTAACGACCCAAAGATTTTCGGCCCCGAAAATCAACATAAATACCTTAACTGTATCTCATGCCGACCTTCTAAACACCGAAAACATTGGATAGTTATTAGAAAGAAATTAGAGGGTGAGATAAGAAAGAAAGAAATATTAGAATAGAAGAAGAAGAACCAACACAACACAGAGCCTCACATCCCAGCGGAACCAAATATGATACAGAAATAAATCTTTTCTGAGAGCTTTTAAAAATACTTGCAATCATCAGAGTACATCACATATCTGGACAGTTATAATAACCTGTCCTCATATACAACACATAGCGGAATAGTAGCTACATGACCTGTACACCCCGGTCTAACCCGAGCATTTACAAAACACCGGATCAGTATGGTGAACCAGAGTGAGAAAAACTCGCACAGTATTAAGGAGGATCGTCCAACTTGATTTTAAAGTTCAAAAATCTTTTCGAAAGAAAAGGATAATCGTAAGACCAAATCCACACATAAATACGGACAGTTTTTACCTTACGATAACCCAAAACATTTTTGAAATCAATATCTTTTCTGATATTACAATGGTGTCTACATGCAATAAATATCAATCTAGTGGAACGCTTACATCTCATGCTCCATATATATAGCATACAATCAAAACCGCGGGCGCTTATTGGAGATTGGATTCCGACTATGACAAGGTATGGGACCACCTGCCGATAGTATATCTCTAGAGGGGAATACACTGGGTTCAACAAGAATGTCTTGCAACCCGGCCCACACATGACCGACCACTCATTTCTCTTGAGTGTATCGAATGTATATCACCAACGGTTGGGCTTAAACCACTGTTTCCCGAAAGGGACGGCATCGAAATAGATTAAAGAAGCAAAATGAATTTCTCTAGATAGGTGATTATACACCCTAATGGGAGCGGCCCACATAGCCATGCTGCCTGACCAATTTTTGTCATTTCCCGGTTGGTGAGGTTTGAATTTCCTTTCTGAAATATCAGGTCACCACTCGCTTTGAATGCCACATCATCAGATCCGCCAGATATCACTAATTGACGTCCACAAAAATACTCTAGTTATTTGTCTAGAGAAAAACCATTTCTCCGTCGTTAACTATGGTACGTTTGAAGAAATCAATGTACGTAATCCCTTTGAAAATACTCTGTCAGACATCTGTCCATACAAGTCATCCAGGAATAGGATGAACTGAAGGCACCGTCCTACTACATCCAAGGAATCGCCCTATAGATTAGTAGCGAGCAGTCCTTGCAATCCGTAGATTCCAACCACGACAGAATTATCGTCGAAATATCTCTGGCCCCTAAACCAGAGAAACTTAGTTCTTCCGCTCTTGACGATCAACGGTCTTCAATTGCTCCATCATCAATCATCTTCTGATATCTTCACGTGTCTATTGGTCGGAATGGTTTTCGAATATAAATTCGAACCCAATCTTTCTGTACCAACAATCGTATTGGACAGATTCTATAGTCGGTTTTTTAACCATCAAAACAAATAGTGATTCAATCATAACATCCAATGGGTTCATTGGTTCAGTATTCAGCATCAGTTGGCCTTTTTAATTAAAATAAATATAAATTTAGAACTCTTTAATATTTCGATATTATAAATATAGTTTTCGCTTCTTATTTAACATAATATTTTCTTTCCTAAGTCGAAAATATCGTTATAATTTCACGTAACCCTTTTTCGTTTCCCTTATTCTTTGGAATCCTCATTATATATATTATTCTCACCTCTTTCAAATTTCCTTTACTTCAGAACTCTCGTTATATACTCTCCAAATTTCGACCCAACATTTCATTATTATTTCACTAATGGAAATAATAAATTATCACTAACCCCTTTTACCATTACCAACTAATATCATCTTCAGATAATCCTGATGTTGTTCAAGTTGGGGTATTTTAATTACCTCTCAGACCTTGACCAACAATGTTCTTATCTTCAGATGGATACCAGTTGTAATCCAAAAACCAATACTTCATTTTAATGCCAATACGAATTCCCATTTTACTATTTTATTCAAAATACGATATCATACAACCTTCTTATCTCTTTGAAAATCTCCTTTTCGAATATAACATTATTCCTTAATTAATAATTACGTAATTCCTTATAAAGCACAACTTTTAACCTTTACCTTTTTAAAATAATTTCATTTCATAATTCGGATTTGTTTATCAAATCCTATGATCCACTTCTTTACCCAAATTCACTTTTATCAATCCCTTTCCAAATCCATTCAACTATTCCTGCTATGGAAATCTTACTTTAATTCCCCTTCTTACTTAATCCCATTATTTAGTAACGCTAACTTAAAATTAACACTTTAACTCCTCATCTTTTTTATATAACTCTGGTTTATTATGAACCCTTTTCATCTCAATTCCCTTTTTAACTTAATTCACATATTAAGTAACATTTATTTCAGCTATCATCTTCGCTTAAATTCCTTTTTATAACTTCATTATAAAATTTTGGGTTTTTAAATATAAACACGTTCACAAACCCCTTCTACCATTCAATTAGATTTCATTTCAATTTCGATTACCTTTAAATGAATTTCAATTAAAAAGAATTCCCTAAATTATTGCTAAATAATAATTTATTCCAATCAATAACTACTTCTGGAGTTAATTCCTTTATTTACTAATAAATTTCCTGTTTAAAACCTTATTAAAATTAAACAACTTTCACTGAACTATTTTATTAAAAATACACTAGTTTGATCATCATCCAGAATTTAAAACGGTCAATTTAGTCACTCAAACCACGGTTACCTTATTGACCAATTTCAGTTCGTTCTCATTTTAAATTAATTAATTTAAATAATTCCATTTAATTATTTGTTAACAAAACAATTATCCAAATTTAATCGTTAGGTTAATTTCCTATTCACTAGTTTATAAATCTGATTAACATCAGAATTTGCTCTTTAAAATCAATTAACAATTAATTATAAATTTACATAATAAATAATAAATATTTATTTTCTTGTTTATAAACTTTTATTCAAAATAATATATTTCAAAATCTATTTCCAGTTATAAAATAAATTTTATAACTTCAGTTATATTGATCCACCATACGACAAATCAATATAAAACAAAACAGTTTATTCTTTGGCCATTTACTGTCGATTACTCAACCGACATTTCCCATTGGTTAAAACAGAACACAGGTTGACTTTTCAGTCAATGATCACAAATCAAATCATCCACCCAATCATGACAGTTCATATACGATAATATGATAATAAATAATATATTTGAGGAATCCCGTTGAATCCCTCCAACCTGTTCTTCCCTGTATCAAGCTGTTTATCTCAAATCAGATTATTCAATTTCATTTAACTGATAACAATAAATAATGACTATTTAACATCAACCAATTCACAAGCAATTCAAACAATTTAAACACGCTTATTTTATAACTGTGACCAATCAGGTAAGTTACCTCTATTGGATCAAATCGTGAAAATAACGATTTGGTATTTCACTGAAATTAAACACGGTTTAATTTCATCGCTTAAATCAACAATTAAATATATAACTAGCAAACAGTCAACCAATAGCAACCAGAGCATACAAAATAAAAACCCAATCTATATGAAATATAAATGGGAAGTACTAAGTGAGTTTTACTCACCTTGTTTTGATTTGTCGGTTAGACAGTTGGTTTTAATTAAATTAAACAGGTGTTTAATTTAACTAAAATTCCCAGTTGATGCCAATTCCATCCAAATTTATTCCAAAATGTCCTGCTGCTCAAGACAATTCCAATGCCATCTAGTTTGCCAAATTATGATAATATTTGAACGGGCTACTAACATTTAAAGATTATCACTATTTAATCATATATTTTAACCTAAATTACTAATTTTAAATTAACTGATTTACATTTTTAATCACTCTAGGTAACAAGAATTTAGTCTGATCCATATGTTTCTCCCTCTCGATTGATCACACGGTATCCAAACAACAGACATGTATACAATTTACAGTTTAGTTAATATAATTATAGTAACAAATTTATAACCTTTAGTTTAAATTTTAAGGTAACAATTGACTTTGTTATAAGGCAAAACAGGTTGGCCTCCCAAATTCTTTTCTCCTGTTTTAGTTCTGATTTCCCTTCTAGCCCTTGCTCAGTAAGAACCGCACCCTGTTCACGATTTACTAAAAACAACTAACATTTAATTTAACGTTAATTATAATCTAATTACTTTGTCTAACATAGAACAGGCCGATCAGTTCTTTTATAGTCCGGGTGTTTTTCCCGCACCACTACCCTGCGCAACAAAATCAACATTTCTACATTAATATAATATTTATTATTAACTAATTAAGCCCCATTTAATAACTTAATTACTTTTTTATGAGATTAACAGGCCGGCTATACCTCATTCCTAAAGCTCAGGTCCTACTGCTATCGAAGACCCTACGCCAAAACATGGTATATGATTATACCACTAATTATATCTCTAATTATGACTTAATAGAAAATTATATAATAAGGTTCAACTGATCATTTATATTAAGAAAGCCTGCCGATTTCCTGAAGTTGCTCCTTCCTTCATACGGTTTCTTATGCTACTCGAAAGTCTCCATCGTGCTTCAGAAAGGTTCGCCTAAATACCACTCCCCTTTTCTTGGATCCATCCTTTCATTTGTTGTTTCCTACGTCACGTTCAACTGTTTCCATCGTACTGCTTCCTACTGTCATCTTTATTCTCGTTCAATTTAAACCCTTAAACCATGCCATCTTCACAACCAACGTTGTCGCGCCCTGTTTCCGTCCATCATAGAATGATCAGAAGCCGCCCATCGGCCTCGTCTGCTAGCGCTCCAACCATCACGCGGATCGATGCTTCCTACCTTCAGAAAACACCACAAAACGACATGGCTTTCACCCCCGATTCCGATCACTTCTCATCACCAACGGAGATCTCAGCCGTTCATATTCAAGATCTCGTTACCCCAAAACTATATCTTAGTTATGAATTTTGTGAATTAAATAAATGAATTTGGCATGAATTTGGAAAGAAGATCGGCTTGTTTGGATCGTTGGTTCGGTGGAGGCGCAATATACAGAGAGTTGACCATGAAGTTGCGTTGATGAGGGTTTGGGAACAAAGGGTGTATATATAGAGGGATGGTGTAATAAAATATTATTATAATTTAAAGAAACTTCGCGCTGAAGTAACACGTAAAACTAACCACAATCGACTTTTGTTTTCCGATAAAAATGTTAATCCTAACATAGAAAAATATTCCGGACCCAATGGGACAGGTTCTGTCAAATTTCGACGTCGTTTGTGAAAAGTCCTTTATAATTATCGATGAAAATTCAAGCATTTAAAATTCCTAAAATTACAGAAAAAATCCAATAAATATGAGGCATTGACATTTTACTAGACCTCTTCCTTACGGATCCAACGAATCCTGTTTTGTCCAAATCAGAGTTCATCTCGCCAGTCGTTTATTCGTTTAAAGTTACCCCTGTCTGAATTGTCTAACAATTAAATAGAACAAAGAAATTTTTGGTCACTGAAGTCACATACGACATCGGTTTACCGCGAAATTTGATTTTCTTACAATAATTTAACGATACGGTTCCAATGAAACTAATTTCACTGAAAACAGAGACTGTTTGCAAAAATGGCTATTTTTAACACTTATATAATATGATTAAAATATTATATAAATTCCAAATTAATTCAAATAAATCATAATAAACTATTTTTATCATATATATTCAAGCAGAATATATATACAATTCCATATATAATTTACACAGCTCAATATCGTCAATTTTGGGTTAAACAATTTAAATTTCACATTTAAATATATTAAATAAACGTTAATTTAATAACGATTTCCATAGCGACTATTTCAAAATTTGATTTGGCCATAACTAACAATGTATAACACGAAATATGGATTTTTCTCTTCCATATGAAAATTATAGTAAACACGATCCTGAAACGACCCGTGACTTCCCCGTAAAGGAAAGCGTCGGATAATTCGAGAACACGACAAAATAGAACGCATACAGAAGAACATTCCATTGTATATTACAACAATGCATCAGATTACAAGAATATACAGAGTATAAATGAATATTACACAGAAATATCAGAGATTTAAATTACATTTAAATACATAGCAGCGGAAAATAATACAATACACAACTAGAAGGAGATATACGGATACAAAGCTTTCCGGATATCGTTCCAGCTGTAAACCAGGATCCTGTGAATATAAATCTGCAAAACCAAAACTACTAGCTGCCCGTGTCAAAATAAGGGCACCCAGAGTTTAGGTTAAAACAATAAACTCCAGGTCAGTCATGTGACTGGTGTGAGAACTAAAACAGTTTTTAATCTTTGTTTTTAAAGTTAGGTAAATCAAGGGACCACGCCGTATAACACGGAACGGGTTTCCTCCCAAGAATACCAGTGCATAAAACATCAGCGCAATGCTAAATAAAGAAGAATGAAGCTATTATAAGACCCAGTTCCCATCACACAATGCAACGCAAGCCGGAGGATAGGGTTTTTACCTTATAATAGCCAAGAATGCTTGATACGTTTAAAACAAATCATTTGATACTATTATAAGTGCATAGTGTATAAAACAACTTCAAATCATAAGTATCAATCATAGGCGGCATGAGCGCCCCATCCCACTATGTCGCCATACTAGGCTCTACAAATAAAACCGCACATGTCACGTATTTGGAAATTGGATTTCCGTCTATGAACCGAGGCAAAAGATAGTCCTCAACCGATTCGTGACTCTCTAGCCCGAGCCATAGGACCCAGACTCAGGTGGGCCCTTGGAGCGACAGGGCCGGTCCACCGATGTGGATTAAAATGCCTGAACACTACGTTTCCCCACCCTATGGGGTGTAAGTCTGGTCCGTCTGCCAACCAGAATGCATCGGCCGAAACCGATATAACCGAGGCGCCTCGCAACAGCAACAACCACATAAGTCAAACTCGTCAGGGCGTGTAAAGCCACTGACGCCACTTCTAACTAGAAAGAAACGCAAGTCCTCCCTGAGGTCCGTCTCCCGTTTTTGGTTCATACCGGGTGTGAAACTCGCGAATTCACGTTACACAAAGCTGTGCCACACAGGCTGTGCTTTGATCATCACCACAAGACTTTGCTTTTCAACAGAAGCCTCGATCTATTGCCACTTAGGCATGCCACACAGGCAATTCACTCCATGCGTTTGATATCCATCAATATATAACCCCTGAGCTCGTACGTCTCAGAGAAGGGCGTTAAGCAAGAGAATAAATTCTCCGCCGCCAAGCAGATATATATTTAATAGAGATCAATCACACAGACTAAAATCCAATGTCAGACACACAGTCCATTTACAAGTCTGTTCTGGGTCTGAACGAAACCGGAGGCACCTAGTACCCCGCATATCCATCGATCTCCAAGTACGTCTGGACGATCACTAACTGTTTCCATCTTCTTGGGTGTACAGCCCAATCAAGATCATCAGTAATCACCCAAACGACGTGAAGACTTCTGGTCTTCGACCACCGTCTTCATCTTCGACACCACGTCGAATCAGTTATTCAGAATGGGATAAACCCGGTCTTCCTGAATAACTCGCATATATATTATAAAAGTGTTACACAAACACAACATACGCCTCATTCCAATTCAGAATATTCTTTTATTCAAATATTCCTATACTTTGGGAAAAGTTCCCATTAATTTTATCCAAGATAAATTCTTTAAATTTATTCTTTAATCTCCTTTGAATATCAATTCAAACTAGTCGGGATTAGCGAACCACACCGAAGAAATCATTTATTTTATTTTCCAATCCCAACCTATTCATCCCATGAAGTAAAACTGGTTATACTTCATATCTAACACCACGGTGTTATCGGTAAATTCAATTACCATTTCACGTTCAAATCTAATTAAAGATTTAACTATCGCCTGGAGTAAAACTGGTGATACTCCATTCTCGATCTTTTCAATCTAATTAAAGATTCATTAAAACTCCACTTAGTTTTAATCGTTAACTGGGTTAAAGAATCAGTGTCATTTAAAACACAGTTCGCGGTAAACCCAAAATCACATTCCATTAATTATCGGGTTAAAGAACAAGTGTTATTTAAAACACTGTTCACGATAAACCCAAAAATCAATACCAATTCAATTCCAATTAAATATCGTTTAATTGGTACACTTCATTAAATCTAAATAAAAAGATTTAATTAATTTTTTTTCTCAACTGGGTTCAAGAACAGTGTTAGTGAAGACCCCATTCACGACAAACCCAAATCACATTTGATATTCAATACAAGGCTCTGAATAGAAAATATATCGGCTTATATTCAATATCAAATTCTACGACTAACAAATGTCGTATTGGAAATAACGATATAAATATATATCTTTCAAATTTCCATAACAACATCTGTATAATCACGAATTCCAACATCGAAATATTCCGAAGACAATTTCGATTCAAATCCACTCCAATGCAATCATTGGAAATTTTGGTTATTTTCAAAAACCCTTTTCAAATTCAATTTATTTATTTAAAAATAAATAAAATTATAATTCTAGTTCAAAACTAGTTCATTTCGATAAAAAACTATTTTTATCCTCTCAAATATGGAGTTTTTTATCCCAATCCTTTCTAAATCATTTCTTATGATTTTACACAAATTATTACTATTTTTAATAATTTTATCAAGGCCCGTATAGTCGATTTCATTCAATGGCCATCGAACTGCACTTACAGCGACCTTTTTCAAATTTGATTTGGACGTAACTCCAAATCCAACCGTTAGATTTCTAATTTCTAATATTCGTTAGAAAGCTCTTTTCGATACGAACCCAACGGTTCCGGTTTTAGGAGAATCCGACAGTCGGATCTCCCGCAATGTCCGTTTAAAATAAATGGTCGAAATTCACGAACTGCCGCAGCGCGGCGCGTTCTATTCAGGCCATTATATTATATATATAATATATATATAATATATTTCGCCGATTTCTATTTAAAACGAATTATATAAATAGTTTTAAATTCGTTTCAAAAGCAATTTCAACTTCCGTTTCAATTCAAATCAAAATTGAATTCTTCTCTATAAATTCGTTTTAAAATTCATTTCTATTCAATTCAAATTTCAATTCAATTTGAATTCGTTTTCAATTCATTTCGAAATCGTTTTCAATTCAATTCATTTCGAAATCGTTTTCAATTCAATTCATTTCGAAATCGTTTTCAATTCAATTCATTTCAAAATCGTTTTCAATTCAATTCATTTCGAAATTGTTTTCAATTCAATTCATTTCGAAATCGTTTTCAATTCAATTCATTTCGAAATCGTCGATTTCGAAATCACTTTTCAATATTCATTTTAAAATGAATAAAATCGATATAAATATCGTTCACGTCAAAATGGCGTCAATCTAATCAACACGGCTTCATAAATTTCTATTTTCAAATTTTCTTTATTTTTCAAATTGGAATGAGGCCCAATCAATTACCATATAAAATTAATTATATGGATTTCCATACAACACATGTATATAATAGCATTGAAAAATAATCAACCATCATCCAAAGTGCATTCTACACTGTATAAGCATAAAATATAAATATTCAACGCTTATAACAGTCTGTCAATCAATCGATCGACACACAACTAAACAATCGGGATTAGTGTACGTCAAATATCATCCCAACACCCGTGTAGGGTTTCAAACAATCAAACACAGATTTTATTTGTGCAGTTGGGCGATGTGTAAAATTTATCGTCCCAATCAATGTCCTTCAAATAGGTGTACATAAACAAACCGTCTGGTTTGTAAATGAATATTTATTTTATTCACTTCACGTTAAAAATTATATTTTTAACGATAAAAACATTTTATTCCAACATATGAATTTCTATTCAGTTCATTCTTTAAATAAAATGATATTTATATTTTTCTAACTTATTTTAGAAAATTTCGACGGCATAACGGCACGATACTAGAAACGGGACAAGGCCTAGCCTTATCCCCGGTCTAGTGAAGGCCCATGCCATTCACACATCAATCAAATTCACCAAACCATTCAATTCAAACCAAATAATTTAACCAACTACACAACCAAACAATTTAACAAACAAGCCATCCATGGTTTGTGGATGACGGGTGTCAGGTGCTACTAAGCACCGTCTGCATCCTAGTATATATATATAACTAGAAAATTTAAATTGAAAGGTGAGAAGTTCTCACCAAAAAGCTATCCTAGCTCCACGGCACTTCATTGATATAAATCTTCTTCGTTCTCGCCCTTTTGTCATCTTCGTTGTCCGCTTTCACTACATGTGTAAAAATCGAATTTTTACTTCGCTTTTCAATATATAAAAATCACATTTTTATTTCGAAGTTCAATATATAAAAATCATATTTTTAATTCGAAGTTCAATATATAAAAATCATATTTTTAATTCGAAGTTCAATATATAAAAATCATATTTTTCTACAAATAAAAATCCTATCTTTCTACAAATCAACTATATAAAAATACGATCTTCTCACATTTCAAAATACGACCTTTTCACCTTTTAAAGTTCTAATCTTTTTCCATTTAAAATTCAAATCTTTTTCTATTTAAAATCTTAAAATAAAATCAGTTTTTAAACCTTTTTTTAAAAAAACAGTTTTAAATGCTTTTAAAATTAGAATTTCAGAATTGAAAAATAAAAATAAAATAAAGTAAAGTTTAAAAAAAATTCTTACTGCATCGAAGAAAGGGGGGTGCTGCCTACGATCGCTGGAGGAAGGGGGGCCCGTTGGTGCAGTCGCAGGTGGTAGGGGAGGTGCTGCGGCCTTCTGGAGTGGCGGCGCCAGGTCTTCAGGGCGGCGGTGGCGAGCAGGGTGGTGCGGCGGTTTTGGGGAACTCGCGCTGGCCATTTAGGGGTATCGCGATGGGGGGGAGAAGAAGGTGGAGGGTGGCGTCAGCGAGAGGGGGGGCGGACTGGGTGCGGCGTCTCCTGCGGTGGGCGGCGGCGAAGGTAGGGGGCCGTCGGGTAGCGCTAGGGTTTTTTTTTTTTTTCTTTTCTGTTGTGGTCAACGGGGAAGAGAGAAGGTGTGGGGGTTTGAGTATATAAATATATATTTAATTATTTATTTTAAATTCTAAAAAGCAACTTTTTATTTCAACCTCTAAACGAGACCCACCGCCTGTCGTCCATAGCGTATTACCCCCATTCCGAACACAATGGGTTATGTATCGTAGGCTGATTTGGCTGTTACAATCAGTTTTCGTTAAATTTACATTTAAATCACTATATTGAATTTTAAACGTACATTTCAAATTACCGGGGTCACATACTAACTCTAAAAATTCCCGAAAAATATTTTCTAGTTTCGTATTGACGATACGGTCCTAACAAAACTAGTTTCGTCGAATTCTGAGACCGTTTGAAAAATGGCCAATTTCCAGTCGATTAAAATCAACTGAACCCGGTCAAACGCGTTTTCCTTTGCCACGCTCACATATTGATTCGAAAAATTATGAAATTTGGAATCTAGCAATAACTTGACATCACGGACCCAACAAAACTGGTTTCGTCGAAATCCGAGGTCGTTTGCAAAATGTCCATTTTTAAGGGCCGAATTCCATAGCGACTATTCAGAATTTTCAACTGGACATATCTTTTGATTCCCGCTATGGAATTTCGATTTCCCGGATTCGTTGGAAAGATATTATCAATTAGATCCTATCATTTTTGGTTTCACTAAAATCCGGATCAATCTGCACCCGGTACATTCAATTGAAGTTTGAAATCGAATTATCGAACTACCGCGCCATTTTCAATTCTATTTATAATTATATATAAATATTTATATTCTAACGACGACGTATATAATATATACGATCGATTTATATTCAAAATAAATTTTCTCGTCGATATTATTTAAAATAATTCATTTTAAATATAGAAAATTTGCTATAATTGCCAAAATAAAAATTTTAAACTGGCCCAGAATTTTCCGGGTTATTACAATCTCCCCCACTTAAAACTTTTCGTCCCCGAAAAGGAACAAAGTCGAAAGTGGTTTGATTATTCAGCTCTACGCTCGGTCTGGCTTTCATTCTCCAACTTTTCAGTTCCTGAGAATTTTCAAAATTTCAAAAATTTGGCTAACACCCTAAATTTTTGAAAAATTTCGCCATAACCTGCCCTGCACCGGGATCATCGGGGAATTTCAAATAGCTTCCCCGGTCCTTCAGATCTCAAAAAGAAAAAGAAAAAGCCAAGCGGCTAGCCAATAGGCTCATAAAATCATCATCACCCAAACAAAACAGTAAATTATGTAGTAAACATGTACCTATTTGTCGGGCAAACAAATTTTATTCTCTGGCTCTAGCCTCCTTGCTATGACCTGTTCAATGTAAGTATATGTATATGCAAGCAAATGCGGCCAATTTTCAATACAATTCAATATTTGATACAATTAGGCGTAATGGTTCAAAATTACCAAACAATTAAACAAACAACACAAACAATAATCAATTAGTTGAATTAGAGTTTCAAATTCATAATTTTGATACGTATACAAAAATCATGTTTTTGATGCCAAATCACAACAATGTATTCTAGCTATATTAGTTTTGGTTCTCACACCAGTCTAATGGAAATATATAGAAAATCACACCTTCGAAACTCGAACATAAATGTTGATGATGCGATCGCTATCATCAATATCATCTTCGGGCGACTAGAGTGTGATGCTATATCTATCCAATATATTAAAATTTCAAATACACGTGGATCAGACGTATACGCAAAATCTTTATATACTGGACTGTCCAACTCAATATAAATAGATAATCAAATACGAATAATTGATTTAAATTTTCAAAACAAAAATTTGTTTTCATTTTAAAAATATACTCTTCACACTCGTTCTAGGATACTACTGATCCTATCTCTAACGAGTCATTCTAATTGGATATTACTAATCCGTTATCTGATGAATTCTTTCGTATGGTTCTAATGTGTCTTGTTCTCTGAGCCTTGTAAACCAAAGCTCTGATACCAAATGAAACAACCCGTGACTTCCCCGTAAAGGAAAGCGTCGGATAATTCGAGAACACGACAAAATAGAACGCATACAGAAGAACATTCCATTGTATATTACAACAATGCATCAGATTACAAGAATATACAGAGTATAAATGAATATTACACAGAAATATCAGAGATTTAAATTACATTTAAATACATAGCAGCGGAAAATAATACAATACACAACTAGAAGGAGATATACGGATACAAAGCTTTCCGGATATCGTTCCAGCTGTAAACCAGGATCCTGTGAATATAAATCTGCAAAACCAAAACTACTAGCTGCCCGTGTCAAAATAAGGGCACCCAGAGTTTAGGTTAAAACAATAAACTCCAGGTCAGTCATGTGACTGGTGTGAGAACTAAAACAGTTTTTAATCTTTGTTTTTAAAGTTAGGTAAATCAAGGGACCACGCCGTATAACACGGAACAGGTTTCCTCCCAAGAATACCAGTGCATAAAACATCAGCGCAATGCTAAATAAAGAAGAATGAAGCTATTATAAGACCCAGTTCCCATCACACAATGCAACGCAAGCCGGAGGATAGGGTTTTTACCTTATAATAGCCAAGAATGCTTGATACGTTTAAAACAAATCATTTGATACTATTATAAGTGCATAGTGTATAAAACAACTTCAAATCATAAGTATCAATCATAGGCGGCATGAGCGCCCCATCCCACTATGTCGCCATACTAGGCTCTACAAATAAAACCGCACATGTCACGTATTTGGAAATTGGATTTCCGTCTATGAACCGAGGCAAAAGATAGTCCTCAACCGATTCGTGACTCTCTAGCCCGAGCCACAGGACCCAGACTCAGGTGGGCCCTTGGAGCGACAGGGCCGGTCCACCGATGTGGATTAAAATGCCTGAACACTACGTTTCCCCACCCTATGGGGTGTAAGTCTGGTCCGTCTGCCAACCAGAATGCATCGGCCGAAACCGATATAACCGAGGCGCCTCGCAACAGCAACAACCACATAAGTCAAACTCGTCAGGGCGTGTAAAACCACTGACGCCACTTCCAACTAGAAAGAAACGCAAGTCCTCCCTGAGGTCCGTCTCCCGTTTTTGGTTCATACCGGGTGTGAAACTCGCGAATTCACGTTACACAAAGCTGTGCCACACAGGCTGTGCTTTGATCATCACGACAAGACTTTGCTTTTCAACAGAAGCCTCGATCTATTGCCACTTAGGCATGCCACACAGGCAATTCACTCCATGCGTTTGATATCCATCAATATATAACCCCTGAGCTCGTACGTCTCAGAGAAGGGCGTTAAGCAAGAGAATAAATTCTCCGCCGCCAAGCAGATATATATTTAATAGAGATCAATCACACAGACTAAAATCCAATGTCAGACACACAGTCCATTTACAAGTCCGTTCTGGGTCTGAACGAAACCGGAGGCACCTAGTACCCCGCATATCCATCGATCTCCAAGTACGTCTGGACGATCACTAACTGTTTCCATCTTCTTGGGTGTACAGCCCAATCAAGATCATCAGTAATCACCCAAACGACGTGAAGACTTCTGGTCTTCGACCACCGTCTTCATCTTCGACACCACGTCGAATCAGTTATTCAGAATGGGATAAACCCGGTCTTCCTGAATAACTCGCGTATATATTATAAAAGTGTTACACAAACACAACATACGCCTCATTCCAATTCAGAATATTCTTTTATTCAAATATTCCTATACTTTGGGAAAAGTTCCCATTAATTTTATCCAAGATAAATTCTTTAAATTTATTCTTTAATCTCCTTTGAATATCAATTCAAACTAGTCGGGATTAGCGAACCACACCGAAGAAATCATTTATTTTATTTCCCAATCCCAACCTATTCATCCCATGAAGTAAAACTGGTTATACTTCATATCTAACACCACGGTGTTATCGGTAAATTCAATTACCGTTTCACGTTCAAATCTAATTAAAGATTTAACTATCGCCTGGAGTAAAACTGGTGATACTCCATTCTCGATCTTTTCAATCTAATTAAAGATTCATTAAAACTCCACTTAGTTTTAATCGTTAACTGGGTTAAAGAATCAGTGTCATTTAAAACACAGTTCGCGGTAAACCCAAAATCACATTCCATTAATTATCGGGTTAAAGAACAAGTGTTATTTAAAACACTGTTCACGATAAACCCAAAAATCAATACCAATTCAATTCCAATTAAATATCGTTTAATTGGTACACTTCATTAAATCTAAATAAAAAGATTTAATTAATTTTTTTTCTCAACTGGGTTCAAGAACAGTGTTAGTGAAGACCCCATTCACGACAAACCCAAATCACATTTGATATTCAATACAAGGCTCTGAATAGAAAATATATCGGCTTATATTCAATATCAAATTCTACGACTAACAAATGTCGTATTGGAAATAACGATATAAATATATATCTTTCAAATTTCCATAACAACATCTGTATAATCACGAATTCCAACATCGAAATATTCCGAAGACAATTTCGATTCAAATCCACTCCAATGCAATCATTGGAAATTTTGGTTATTTTCAAAAACCCTTTTCAAATTCAATTTATTTATTTAAAAATAAATAAAATTATAATTCTAGTTCAAAACTAGTTCATTTCGATAAAAATCTATTTTTATCCTCTCAAATATGGAGTTTTTCATCCCAATCCTTTCTAAATCATTTCTTATGATTTTACACAAATTATTACTATTTTTAATAATTTTATCAAGGCCCGTATAGTCGATTTCCATCAATGGCCATCGAACTGCACTTACAGCGACCTTTTTCAAATTTGATTTGGACGTAACTCCAAATCCAACCGTTAGATTTCTAATTTCTAATATTCGTTAGAAAGCTCTTTTCGATACGAACCCAACGGTTCCGGTTTTAGGAGAATCCGACAGTCGGATCTCCCGCAATGTCCGTTTAAAATAAATGGTCGAAGTTCACGAACTGCCGCGGCGCGGCGCGTTCTATTCAGGCCATTATATTATATATATAATATATATATAATATATTTCGCCGATTTCTATTTAAAACGAATTATATAAATAGTTTTAAATTCGTTTCAAAAGCAATTTCAACTTCCGTTTCAATTCAAATCAAAATTGAATTCTTCTCTATAAATTCGTTTTAAAATTCATTTCTATTCAATTCAAATTTCAATTCAATTTGAATTCGTTTTCAATTCATTTCGAAATCGTTTTCAATTCAATTCATTTCGAAATCGTTTTCAATTCAATTCATTTCGAAATCGTTTTCAATTCAATTCATTTCGAAATCGTTTTCAATTCAATTCATTTCGAAATCGTCGATTTCGAAATCACTTTTCAATATTCATTTTAAAATGAATAAAATCGATATAAATATCGTTCACGTCAAAATGGCGTCAATCTAATCAACACGGCTTCATAAATTTCTATTTTCAAATTTTCTTTATTTTTCAAATTGGAATGAGGCCCAATCAATTACCATATAAAATTAATTATATGGATTTCCATACAACACATGTATATAATAGCATTGAAAAATAATCAACCATCATCCAAAGTGCATTCTACACTGTATAAGCATCAAATATAAATATTCAACGCTTATAACAGTCTGTCAATCAATCGATCGACACACAACTAAACAATCGGGATTAGTGTACGTCAAATATCATCCCAATACCCGTGTAGGGTTTCAAACAATCAAACACAGATTTTATTTGTGCAGTTGGGCGATGTGTAAAATTTATCGTCCCAATCAATGTCCTTCAAATAGGTGTACATAAACAAACCGTCTGGTTTGTAAATGAATATTTATTTTATTCACTTCACGTTAAAAATTATATTTTTAACGATAAAAACATTTTATTCCAACATATGAATTTCTATTCAGTTCATTCTTTAAATAAAATGATATTTATATTTTTCTAACTTATTTTAGAAAATTTCGGCGGCATAACGGCACGATACTAGAAACGGGACAAGGCCTAGCCTTATCCCCGGTCTAGTGAAGGCCCATGCCATTCACACATCAATCAAATTCACCAAACCATTCAATTCAAACCAAATAATTTAACCAACTACACAACCAAACAATTTAACAAACAAGTCATCCATGGTTTGTGGATGACGGGTGTCAGGTGCTACTAAGCACCGTCTGCATCCTAGTATATATATATAACTAGAAAATTTAAATTGAAAGGTGAGAAGTTCTCACCAAAAAGCTATCCTAGCTCCACGGCACTTCATTGATATAAATCTTCTTCGTTCTCGCCCTTTTGTCATCTTCGTTGTCCGCTTTCACTACATGTGTAAAAATCGAATTTTTACTTCGCTTTTCAATATATAAAAATCACATTTTTATTTCGAAGTTCAATATATAAAAATCATATTTTTAATTCGAAGTTCAATATATAAAAATCATATTTTTAATTCGAAGTTCAATATATAAAAATCATATTTTTCTACAAATAAAAATCCTATCTTTCTACAAATCAACTATATAAAAATACGATCTTCTCACATTTCAAAATACGACCTTTTCACCTTTTAAAGTTCTAATCTTTTTCCATTTAAAATTCAAATCTTTTTCTATTTAAAATCTTAAAATAAAATCAGTTTTTAAACCTTTTTTAAAAAAAACAGTTTTAAATGCTTTTAAAATTAGAATTTCAGAATTGAAAAATAAAAATAAAGTAAAGTAAAGTTTTAAAAAAAAACTTACTGCATCGAAGAAAGGGGGGTGCTGCCTACGATCGCTGGAGGAAGGGGGGCCCGTTGGTGCAGTCGCAGGTGGTAGGGGAGGTGCTGCGGCCTTCTGGAGTGGCGGCGCCAGGTCTTCAGGGCGGCGGTGGCGAGCAGGGTGGTGCGGCGGTTTTGGGGAACTCGCGCTGGCCATTTGGGGGTATCGCGATGGGGGGGGGGGGAGAAGAAGGTGGAGGGTGGCGTCAGCGAGAGGGGGGGCGGACTGGGTGCGGCGTCTCCTGCGGTGGGCGGCGGCGAAGGTCGGGGGCCGTCGGGTAGCGCTAGGGTTTTTTTTTTTTTTCTGTTGTGGTCAACGGGGAAGAGAGAAGGTGTGGGGGTTTGAGTATATAAATATATATTTAATTATTTATTTTAAATTCTAAAAAGCAACTTTTTATTTCAACCTCTAAACGAGACCCACCGCCTGTCGTCCATAGCGTATTACCCCCATTCCGAACACAATGGGTTATGTATCGTAGGCTGATTCGGCTGTTACAATCAGTTTTCGTTAAATTTACATTTAAATCACTATATTGAATTTTAAACGTACATTTCAAATTACCGGGGTCACATACTAACTCTAAAAATTCCCGAAAAATATTTTCTAGCTTCGTATTGACGATACGGTCCTAACAAAACTAGTTTCGTCGATTTCTGAGACCGTTTGAAAAATGGCCAATTTCCAGTCGATTAAAATCAACTAAACCCGGTCAAACGCGTTTTCCTTTGCCACGCTCACATATTGATTCGAAAAATTATGAAATTTGGAATCTAGCAATAACTTGACATCACGGACCCAACAAAACTGGTTTCGTCGAAATCCGAGGTCGTTTGCAAAATGTCCATTTTTAAGGGCCTGAATTCCATAGCGACTATTCAGAATTTTCAACTGGACATATCTTTTGATTCCCGCTATGGAATTTCGATTTCCCGGATTCGTTGGAAAGATATTATCAATTAGATCCTATCATTTTTGATTTCACTAAAATCCGGATCGTTCTGCACCCGGTACATTCAATTGAAGTTTGAAATCGAATTATCGAACTACCGCGCCATTTTCAATTCTATTTATAATTATATATAAATATTTATATTCTAACGACGACGTATATAATATATACGATCGATTTATATTCAAAATAAATTTTCTCGTCGATATTATTTAAAATAATTCATTTTAAATATAGAAAATTCGCTATAATTGCCAAAATAAAAATTTTAAACTGGCCCAGAATTTTCCGGGTTATTACAGATCCCAACATTTCTTGTTTCACAAAAATCCGACTTATATCGGATCCTGTATATCCAGTTAACGTTCGAAACTCCATATTACGAACTGCAGCGCCATTTTGAGCTCGTTTTATATTTATATAAATATATATCGTTCAAACTTCGTTTTAAATACGAATTCAATATTAAATTCCATTAATATTGTAAATATAATATTTAAAATAATAAATTAATTAAATATTTGACTGCCAAAAACACAGGTCATTACAAATATACTCATTTGTATATTCTGAAACTATTTTTATTATATCCTATGGTGACATATGAACTACTTTCATGTAGAATTCCAACCTTAAAACCTGTTAGTATTTAAGTTATGGATTTTAACTATAGAATATAATTAGTTTTGGCTTCTATGTTTATATATGCAGGGCAGATTTAAGTGTTTACAAAGTTTAAGCCATCACAGATCACTATTTGAGTGTTATAGATGATATACCTAACATGTATTCATACCAGCAACTTATAAACATCCATAACTGCCAAAGTAAATATTTAGCAAAGGTGTAGAAATGAGTTTACTCACTCATTTCCTTTGAATTCATATTCCAGTAAAGGGAAGTTTTTTTCATTTTCAGATTGTGATTCACATGTCAGCTAACTTTTGAGTGTATGTATTAGTGTGTCAACCTATCATCTACCTAATGCGCATATCTATACACACAAGAAATAAAAAGGATTTACAAAAAAAAAAAAAAAAAAATATATAGAGTTTACTCACTTGTTAGCTCTCCTCTGTTTTTTATCCTCTGCTGCTTATTTTATACTTCGCTGTTGTAATTTGTTTTTCACTGGTTCAACTTGTTTTGGCATGAGGAAAGTCTCGCATATGGTGGTATTTATAGGCAAATTTTAGTATTAAAATATATAGGTTCATTAAATGATTATAGGCTCTTCTACCCTACAAATAGAACAACTGATGTTTAAAGCAAATATTTGCTTCAGGTTACTTAGTCCTAGTTCGATTTTGGTTTCAGAAATCACATGCTATGTTGAATAAAAATATACTACATCTTGTATATAACCTTGTCTTCTTCTCAACTTCTAGAAATATTCAACCTTCTAAGGTCATGCTTATTAAATGCAGCCGATTGGTTTCATGAATTTTTAAATCTAGTTGACAATAGGTTTGTTTGCATATTTGCTGCAGTGACATTAGCTTACACAAGATTTCACAACACATCTCATTAAAATTTGTACTCTTTGTTTAGGGAATGGCTCACATATATGCGGCCATACCTTCCCATTGATTTGCAGATCCTTTCAAACGTTTAGTCATATTAATGTTTCACCATACACGTGGTGCTCATTATACTATATTTAACCATTCTTAGATAGATTTTTCTGTGAAAAATCCCTTGCATATGTTTCATTCGACTCCATTGTCTATACTGGCTACATCTCTTAAGTGATTAAAGACCATATTACTATATATACATTTTGTTATAAATGTTTGTATATATTCTTACTGCATAGAATTTTAGTTAAAGGATTATTATGTATCCAATGTTAAGACATAAGCCAGCATATATGTATATCTTCATATACATACATTTGTAACCCTTTATATATATTTATATATCTTATATATGCATACCATTTCACACATACATGTACATAGGTTCTTAGAAGATCAGGAAAATACCCTGAAGGACAAAACGAACAAAAAATTGTTCAATAAGGACAAGAGGACAAAATTTTGTCCATAAGGACAATTGTTAGTGTAAAAGGAGGAATTATAGTGGGACCCTGAATTCCTCCTTTTACACTAAATTTTGTTCTTGAGGATAATTTTTTTACCCTTTGTCCTTATGGAACAATTTTTTGTTCCTTTTGTCCTTCAGGGTAAAATCCCCTTCTTAAATTTAAGTTTGTTATTATTATCATTTAATTCCACATTAATTTAATTTACTTATTATAATCGATGTTTATTATTAAACAAAGTCGATAAGAACAACGGGACATTACAGGATAGATTTGGCCAACATATGTGGCACAGTGGAAAGACGTGCTCATGTTTGATAAGAGGTCAAAAGTAGGGTTGTTATGGTAACGGTTACCATTACCGTTTAACAAATACCGTTACCGTACCGTTTTTACTGGTAAGCCAGAATTGCTTATCGTTACCGTTACCGATCGACTGGTATACCGATGATTGGTATACCGATAATCTGGTAACCGTTACACTGGTAATGGTAAATTACCGTTTGTCCAACGAAGTTTAAATCTTAACATGTTTGTCCAACGAAGTTTATATCTTAACATATTTTTTGTACATAGTGCATCTTTATTATACTATGTAGTGTTAGTTTATAAAAAAACATAAATGAAAAAGAAAATAAGTATATCTCGGATTATTACATTTGATTATTGAACTAAATACAATCATTTATTTGGTTCTACATGCATGTTATAAAGCATATCAGATGAGTATACTTAGATTTTGAATTAACTGGTAAATTACCGTTACCGCTGGTATTGAAGAAACGTTACCAATAATTTACCGTTAAAAATGGTAAATTTACCGTTACCATACCGTTTTAGCTGGTATACCGATTTCAACTAAAAAATGGTTACCGATCGACTGGTAATGGTATGGTAATGGTAAATTTACCGTTACCGTAACAGCCCTAGTCAAAAGTTCGAGGCTTACACTAATTACCATATTGGCATATTAATCAATTTTCTAAAAAAAAAAAACAAAGCCAAAAAAAAACTTGTTAGTGGTATTCCTGATGGTAAAATCTAGTGGTAATGCTCTTAATAGCAATTTAATGAAATTTTCTATTGAATACCCTGGTTTTCTTAATATGCCTTAGAAATTAAAACATGATGATTGGAACAGTATTATTGATAAGATTAGTAATAAACTATCTATTTGGAATAGTAGCTTTCTTTCGAGAGCTGGTAAAGTATTTGTAATTAATTTTAAAATAGAGGTATTTACGCAATACCTCTGTAAAGCAAGATCAAATTGGCAAAAAAAAAATCCTTAGCAAAAACATAACAAAGAGAGACAGCTTATGCTCTTCCGTCCAAATCAGGCCTTTTATAAACCAAAGTTCAACCTGAACTTGATTTTAATGAAAACAGACATTAGAAACGTAGAATAAATCGGACTATCCATCGAAAATAAATTGAGTTAAAGACAGGAATGAGGAAGGGAGGAGGGAGGGGGGTAATATTAGTGTGTTAGGCATGGTGCACAAAAGCATTCAATGATTCAACCTCCAAAATTACATATCAACCCAAAAACTTACGAAGTACTATGACTGAAGCTTGAGGTTAAATGCAAACACAAGTTCCCCAAAAATTTAAAGCTCCAACTTCAATCAGCCAACCAACCTGACATGTTTATGAATATGGCCATTGGCCATCAGTGTACAACCTCTACCTCAACCGTAACTACATTGTATTTCAGGCAAAAATCTCATCTACTGACTATATTAGCTTGACTGAGAAAATCAAAACAGAGAGATTGATTCTGATCGCTTAATTCCGAAAACCAGCTTTCAATTGCTTTAACGTAGTTGGATAGATTCATGTCTGGATGAAAATGCTGGTGTTTATCAATGATTTCTTTGAGAGTAAATGGGAGGAGATTGATCAAGGAGTTAACAGCGGCAATTTGAGTTCGAAGACTGGTTTTTTTTATATTAGCTAAATCTATGAAAACGGAGATAGCATCTCTTAATTTGGGCAGTCTATTGCTTTCATGGCCACTGGCTTCAACGCCGAACCTGGAAAATAAAATGCAACTCAAATAATCAGACAAACCAAGGTCAGATCAAAATACTAAACATTGGTGATTGTTGCCTTCTAGTTGGTTTCAAACCCAGAAAAATTTAACCCACAATCCCAAGGTCATTGACAGGCAATCACAAATTTGTATATGTGCACATACATACATGAATATGATATCATATATGGATGTGGATCAGCATTCAGCATATTTATTACCCTTAATACATGCCCAACTAGTTTTTTTATACTTCAAATACTGGAATTTAACATTTTCTTTCCAGATGTCAGCCACATACCCATCTCTATAAAAATACTTCTGATTCTTAACGTCTTTAAAAAAAAAAAAAAAAAAAAAAAAAAAAAAAACTTTAAACATATAGTTATAATAAATATATTTTTATGTGCAATATATTGCATACCTGATTTTGATGGCCAAAAAGGTAGATAACTTTTTGAATGGATGATGAGTAGATAATGTTTTTTCTTAAAAAAGGGTCGTATATCAAAAAGGGTTCAGGCAAGAAATAAGGATAATGCTGGGATACAAATTCATCCTTTTTTGAAATTATTTCTTGAAGTTTTTGTGAATGAAACATACATTTGTAAATTCTGAGAGTATAACATGTATTCAAACTCAACATATACTCCGACTAAATTACAAGATTAGTAAGTAAGCCTTAGCTACAAATACTAAGTCTTAGCTACCGGTGTTCAATCAATCCGTACACACAAATGTCTGTGTAAGCACACAATAACAAAAATTACAAGCACACACTAAATGATTCAAAATTTTGTTTTCCACTTCTGTCTCAACCGGACGAGATTTCAGAGCATTTGGTTAAGTTTAGGGACACCGTTTTGGTTCCAGTCTGTGGATTCCGGTATGGGTTTCATATGTATTAAATTCAGTAATAGTAATACAATTTTTTTTAGTTTAACAATGTGTAGTTAATGTAAACGGAACAAAGTTTGAACTAGATAAAGAAACCATTGTAAGGACGAACCCTCAATTGCATAACCCAATCCCCTATTTTCTAATAGTTTAATCATCCGAGCCTAGGGCTGTCAATGAATACCTGAAAAATCAAAATCCGTCTGTATCCGAAAAACGGATAAATATCCGATATACGGAAGAGCGGATATGGATGCGGATATGGATGCGGATATAGGCACATCCGCATCCGAAAATTATCCATCCGTTTTCTTTGTGATTAAAGCTTAAATTATGTTTATTTTAGGATAATAAAATATATTAATTTATTACTTTATTAAGTTGAAAGTCTATATTATACACACTAAACACATATTAATGGCTCAAAACAATTTATAATCATCATATTTGTTTATTTTTAGCACTTTGATAATCAATTGGATTGAAAAAACTTTGTTAAACTAAAAATTTTCATTTATATTCTTTGATTTATCGATTGTTGGTGATAGAATAATTATCCGATATCCGTCCATATAAGCAAATGTAATTATCCAAAAATGATTTCGGATGCGAATGCGGATATGACACTATTCGAATCTGAAAGCATCCATTGCCCTACCCGAGCCAATCAGGCAACAAAAACCCTGAAGTCGTCATCATCCCATTCGCTCAAGCTCAACATACGTTGTTGTAGCTCTATGCTCAACAACAGAATCAGAGGTAACGAAGCAAAAAAAAAACAAGTTTTCTTTTTCTTCCCTTTATTTAAAAAAACATGTAATCCAAAACTAGGATATTAGTTCAATTCCAAGTCGGCCAATGCTGGAACTGGGATGGAATCCCGACCTATCGGCTGATATATATATATATATGTATGTATGTATATATATGTATGTATGTATATATATGTATGTATGTATGTGTGTATATATATAGCATTCCATTTCACCCCAAATAGTGCAACACCCTTAAATGCTCCTTAATTTAAACCATATTTCCTTATTTTCTCTCCACTCACTAACTTTGTCTGATTTATAAAGGTGGATACCCAGTGCCAAAGGCTCCCGTACTCAAGCGCGAGAACTTCCCAGGTCAGTCTCTCGTCCTAGTACTGTTCACGGCTTCCCGGGCTCTGGGGGTGGTCGATTAGCACGCACAACCTTTCCCTCACATTATGTGAAGAGGCCGGGACTCGAACCTGTGCGCTCCAGATTACCAACCGGGTAACCTTACCGTTGCGCCAGGCACCACCTTTGTCTCGTTTATACATTATTTAAATATAAACGAGCGGTTGAAATTGAAGTGCATATAGAATGCTTCAAAACAGGGGTTTTGCGGAGCGTGCCTCTATGTATGCGTGTGTAGGCAAGGATCAACAGCCTCCTTTATTTAGTCCTTAAACCTAGCCTCCTGATTTCAGGCCTTTAGCCACTTGATCCTATTTAAATGATAATACGCTCTCTTCCTTATTGCACCATATTATCATTCAAATCTAAACGAGTGGCTGAAATCAGAGGGCTTAGTTGGGAGTTATATACATACACACACACACACATTGAGAGAGGGGTGCACAGGAATATACACGTATATGAGGAGCGTTCAATGACACAGGCACCCCTACCTTAGTAGCACCTCTTGTAATCCTTGATTTCCATCACATGGTCCGATTTAAATAACATTTTGTTAAGATGATTTTTGTCAGAACCACATTTGTAGAAACATATATTTCGTGTTTTTTTCTTATCTTTTCTACATTTCCTCGTTCTCCTTTAATCATGCTAGATTAGATATAATCTCATCTACACACATGCGCATTATTCTATCTACGCTATATGTCTATACCATCTTTGGATATATTTTTATATATAAATAAAAATTCAATTTATAAATAGCACTCCTATTTTACTCTCATGCTCTCAAGTTTAAATCTTTGGCAACTTCAATAATTCTTCTCTCTTCTACTTTTTCTGTATCCAACTTAATTTTCAAGTGTTTGTCCTGCACAGCTGCACACTCCCAAAATATAGTGTCCACCATCTAAGGTGGGTTCTTTTTCCCTTCGGAATCACTTCTATTCTTCTCTCATCCTCTCATTTTATGTTTCTAGCAACTCCAATGCTTCTAACGTTCTTTCTTTTTTCTGTGTCCACTTATTTTCATGTTTTGTTTGTAGGTCCTGAACTGTTGCACCCTCCCCGCAACATAGTTCGTATAATATTTGGAAAAGGAAAGAACCCTATTATATTGTTTTCTATTCTTCACCCTACATGTACCATTCGCGATTTTTGATATTATTATTTTCAAATTCCAACACCCACGCTTCATGCAATATAGTTGGTATAACTACCAGTTTGTTATATTTTTCCTCACATAAAACTCCACTTGCTTGTCCCCATTTCATCGCTCTTAGCTAATTCGATTCGTTGTGTCCTTTTTAGTTTTTATCTCTGTCTTTTGAATAACTAATCCTAGGTATTTATCGATTGAACTTCTAATCATTTGATTATTTAATTATATAGCATTATTGCAACTGTTAAAGTTAAATGTCATATACCAGTTCTAAACTTTCGATCACATTGAATTTCAACCATTTATATTGTTAAAACCAAAATTTGATTTCAACACCAATGGTGTTATGTAAACACTTCACCAAACGGTTAGATTAGAATATGGAGCCACGTAATCACAAAGTAAAATACAAAAAAGAAGAATAAAGATATTTATAGCGATTCGATCTAAAATAGATCTACGTCCACTTTCAAATCATTTCTCATTATGATATTTCGTTTTACAATATACATGAATTCTCTCATATTGTTCATTTCTCGCTTTTCTCTCTTTTTAGGATCTATATTACACTTGAATTGGCAAAGGAATTGGAGAGATCTTTTGCTTTGTGATGGTGGATGTATAAATCTTCAACCACTTAGGCGTTTTGATGCTCTTCCATGATTTGATATGAATTTTGTGTTAGATCCGAATTTTAGAAAGGATTAATAGCGGTTAAAGATCACCTGAATCGTGTTGGAGAGATTTTCCATGGCGTATGAAGGAGATTAAAGAAGCTTTGATTGAATTGAAGAGAACTTTAATGTTGATTGGAATAGATTTGATCAATTTGATGTTGGAGAGAAGTTGTTTGATCCTTGAAAGTCATTAATGAAGTTCGAAGAGAGCTTCAAATTTGACGACACTTCATGGTAGAAATGAAATCCGGTCCCCCAAAATGGTTGAGAAGTGGGGTACTTACAGTTGGAGTTTTAAGGGAGTGGCACGGTTGTAATTTTAGGGTGCAACTTGCATGTGTACAGTTGTACACAGCTGTGAACCGCAGTCTAAATGGAACGACCTAAAAAGCATCACGGTCCAATCATCCCTTCACGTGTTAACCCATTTTTACGACCCAAAATAAAGTGTGCTTCCCCTTTATAAAAGTAACGACCTGCTTATTAATACTAGTTGGAGCTCCTCTTCCAAACAAACGTGTCCAGCTGTGTACAGCTAGGTATCTCTACTTTACAGCTGGCAGACGATTTATCTTGCAAATAACAAAATGAACAGAGAGCTCACGACCTAAAAGGACTCATGGCCTAAGTTTATACATGTTCATGCGATGACAGCTTGCTTTAACACTCAAATGTTGTGCTAACTTCCTTTAATCAATTTGGAACATGCTTTGCTAAATAACTGGAAAACGACCTAAAAACATATGGCTTCATGGTCTAACTCTTTGCCATACAAAATGATGACCAGGTGCGCATAGCAGATATGTATAACGAACTAACTATGCTCCCACGATCCAAATGATAATCACGTAGGCAACAACCTGATTTTATGTAACATGAATGACCCAACTGCTTGCACCGTGCCACATCATCATGTGTTGTTCTCAACTATCACATATTTAGTATATTGTTGGAATGACTAAGTTAGAAGAAAGCTTCAAATTTGGCAGCACTTCGTGGTAAGAATAAAATTCGGTCCCCCAAAATGGTTGAGAAGTGGGGTATTTATAGTTGGAGTTTAGGGGGAGTGACACGATTGTAATTTTAGAGTGCAACTTGCATGTGTACAGCTGTACACAGCTGTGAAACGCGGTCTAAATGGAACGACCTAAAAAACATCACAGTCCAATCATCCGTTCACGTGTTAACCCATTTTTACGACTCAAAATAAAGCGTGCTTCCCCTTTATAAAAGTAACGACCTGCTTATTAAGACTAGCTGGAGCCCTTCTTCCAAAGCAAAACGTGTCCAGCTGTGTACAGCTAGGTATCTCTACTTTACAGCTGGCAGACGATCTATCTTGCAAATAACAACCTAAACAGAGAGCTCACGACCTAAAGGGACTCATGGCCTAGGTGATGACAACTTGCTTTAACGATCCAAATGTTGTGCCAACTTCCTTTAATCAATTTGGAACATGCTTTGCTAAATAACTGGAAAACAACCTAAAAATATATGGCTTCATGGTCTAACTCTTTGCCATACAAAATAATAATGACCAGATGTGCATAACAGATATGTATAACGAACTAACAATGCTCCCACGATCTAAACGATAATCATGTAGGCAACAACCTGATTTTATGTAAAATGAATGACCCAGCTGCTTGCACCGTGCAACATCATCATGTGTTGTTCTCAACTATCACATATTTAGAATATTGCTGGAATGACTTAATACGCATGTGATATGAGCACGCACAGCTGTCTTCACATATGCGATCCGTTTTTGTGCATGCTCGAGCTATCTTATTTACTACTTTGCCATTGATTCATTCTGTCACATGTGCAGCATCAACAGGACAACCTAAAAGCATCCACGTGTACCTCATGTATATGTGCAACTTAATCGGTCGATGCTCACGTTATATTGCAAACTCATTATCCAAGTCTACATGTAACTTCACATATGTTGCGGCCTAAAAGAGGTTGCGAGCTAAACATTGTTGCGAGCTAAAGAAGGTGGAACGTGCTAAGAGGCCTTGCACAGTCTTAACAACCTAAAGAGGTGAGGAATGAGTAGCCCCATTATTAACATTAGCTGGAGCATTTCCTTCATATCATTGCCACGTGTACACATTTTGTGTTCAGCTGGCACCCATTCCATAAGAGTTACGGCATGATTATGTATGCACAAGCCACGTCCTTATGTTATACAAAATTAACGACTTAAACACTGGAACGAGCAAAGACGTTACCGCATGTGACGACCTAAAACATGTTTCTTGAACCGATATGTCGGGCGAGCTAGCTTCATATCTGTAACGGTCTAATGACTTGCTTTAGTCCGTGCATACGATCTGAATAAGAGGTGGCGGTCTATGAGTTAATTAAGGCCGTTTAAATGTTCAACGACCTGATGTTCGCGGTCTAAATAATAACAATCCAACTGTGGCTACATTATATGTTTTGCCTCCTGCGTACGACTTAAGCTAGCTGCGTACGTCACTCTCTTCATTCTATACTCGCGCCTCCAACCATGTTGCTTCATATATTAATGAATACAAATGTCTTGCTCGAATGCCCGACTATCCATGGTGGAAGCATTGCTCGACCCACGTTGTTAATGCGCTCGACCAGTGGTGCACGACCACTCGACCATCAACGTGGTGCTCGACCCGGGGTGTTCGATCAGGCTAGTGCTCGTACGCTTTGAGATGTGTCTGAATCATTGTTTTCCGAATCGCGTTTCACAACGGGTTTAACATATATTCTAGTTGATTTCTCAATTTGTATCATTTTTTCTGTTCTTTTTTAGAGCCCTTTCTCTAAATGACTGCATGAGGCAAAGTTTTAAATAATTTATTACTAGTAGTTATAACACTATAATATGTGGTGCAAGATTTTCTAAATGAAGCTTCTTGATGGAACAGACAAGAATGTACATTAGATGCATTCCAGTCATTGTTGTTAAGGGGCACGCTTAAGCGCGCCTAAGGCTCAGGCTTTGCGCCTCGTTGGCCTTCGAGGCGCCTCGGCTAACCGAAGCGCAAATAAAGCGCACCTTTGGTGCTTTTTCTTGAGGCGCCGAGGATCAAATAAGCGCACCTCGAGAAATAATTGATTTTATGTCAAGCCAACTTTTGTTTGGACCCGATCCGACTCTTAGCTATCAAATTCGTTTTTAGGGTTTTCCCTTTCGTTTAACGCATTTGACACTAAAAAAACTGATGTTGCGTACGCCGCTGCTGCTGCCACTGTTAGGGTGTGTGTGTGTGTGCGCGCGTTATATTATCAGTAGTAGTTTTTTTTAACTGTTTTTCATTTAAATTAATCTGTTTAAAGGTTTAAACTTTAACCTAAACTTGTTAGTTAATTTAGTGAGTTATGTTTTAAATTAAGATTTAGGTATGTTTTAAATTTTATTGAGCCATGTTTTAATTTTGAAGTTTTAAAGAGTTATGTTTTGAATAATTAAATTTATTGAATTTGCGATCGTTTTAGTTCCAAAATTGCATTTGTGACTTCGTACCAACAAATCTATGTTTTTTATCACTAAATTTTTTAGTAGCATTTTGTAGTGCAGAACCCATACTTGTATAAAAGTTGCACAAAAAAGCCCAAGGCTCATAAAAGCCCAGGGCTCAAGCCTTGCGCCTTAACTACTATGATTCCACTTAAACAGCAAAGGACTGTAATTGTGAGTTGCAATACAAGTTTGATAGTGACAAAGTGAGGTGCAAACCTTCCAAGCTGTCCAATGAGATTTAAAAGTACAATTAAATATCCTTCAGTCGTACAAGATTCAAGCATCTTCAAAATGCGAGGTAGAATGTTGTCACAAGTCCATTCCAAGCTCTGCGAAAGCAGTGAAAAATATTCGTAAAGGTAACAATAAAAAAAATAGAAAAAAACAGAAACAAAGACATAGCAAACTTGGATGCATGCGAAATTTTACAGGAAATTCTGACAGCAAATTGGAGGAAAGAACAGAGTAATTCATCTGGAAAGTTACGGTAGCTTACATAGATATCGGGAATATATTACCATCAGCATAAATACTTGCATAGACCAAATTAGCAATAAAAAAATTATACCAAACGACAACTGTTCACAGTGTTATTTCATATGTCCGACTTGAGGAAAGCAAAAGATGGACCGGGTCTAAGAATTCCGTCTGTGCTTATATCCCGAGTTCAAACTTCAAACCCTATAAGATGAGAAGTTATGGACTTCAGTCTCACTTCAGACAGCCTAGTTAAATCTCCATCAATGTTGTAAGTTGTCTTTTAAATGCATATTATTAATAAAATTAATCAAAATTTGTTATAGTTATCTATAAACCAGTACTTCAAATATACGCACATACAAAGTAAACATCAATTGGTAAACATAAAACAAAATATGCATTTTAAAGAGAGATAAAATATAAACACTTCAGTATCTGGATATGTATTTAGTGTGAAGTAAAATATAAACATCTGCTTGGATATCGAACATAGGACGAGAAAGCAAACTGAGATAAAATAGGACCTTAAACTTTTATTTAATAAAAGGAAAAATTATACAATACTTATGGATTATACATAAGGGTATATTCGGCTTTGTATAAAAGCTTTACCTGATAGAAACATTTGCAGTATAGAGTATAAATATATGCATATAGGGATAGTAATTGGGAACACTTCATTTTTTGCTACACATCAAATCTCCTTAATTTCAACCAGATGTTCTCATTTAAATAATAGAATGAAGTGACAAGAGAGAGAAACTGCAATTATTTAAACGAGCGATACGGCAGCGCTTCGCGCATGATCATGAAAGATGCATTGTGCGCGGATTATGTTTTAGAAACTGTATATGTTTTACACCTTTCACGAAAAAACAATTTGCACGGATATTTAATTATATTTCTACATTGAAATCATGTGCGGTTAGTTTGTATTTTTATTTCTATGTTGCAAAACCTTTTAAAAAAATGGTTTTAATTTTTATGTGTTGTTAATTAGTAAAGAATGTCTATTTGTTAGAGCCTATTTCTAAGTAATATTAAGATCTGTTAATATGCATAGAAATGCAGTTTGAATTTATAAAAAAGATTTAACTGTTAGATCCTATTTTTGAACAATGTATAAAGCTAAAGGTATGTAAATGTATTTTTGGAAGTCCGCGATCGGATCAATAGATTATGCTTTCAAGATAATTATTAGTAAAGATGGGAGTACAAGGTTTAAACCAAGAGAGATTTGAGGTGTAGCTAAAAAAGGTTTAGTTGAATCCTTGACCATATGTGCATATTTAAACAATACAAGGTACTACCCAAATAAAAGTAAATTAATTACATATCATATATCAATCAGCAAATATTTTAAATTAGATAAATAATCATACTTTTGACCTTTATATTTTAGCTCAAAGCTCATTTGAAGTATCCAAGAATGCGTGCTCACTTAATCACCCACCATTCACTCAATCTTGTGTTTGAACACTTGAAGGGTTTTGATCAATACTCAAGCTCTGCTTTATGTAACTTATGTTCACAATGCGTAATTATAAAGAAAATCATTGCTAGAATCAATTTATGAAGACAGTTACTTAGCAACTCACCTTATAATCTAACCAAAACAAAGTTTGTTAAGAATATCCATTCTACGTAATTACTCTTTACTTGCAAATAAATCAACTTTCTTTAATCAAGGCTCCACTTGGGAGTTTATATTCTACGTTTTGGACTGGTTTTGAATGGCTCTATATTTCAGGTGTTATCATAACACTTGCTTGCAGGTTCTTTTTTCACATCGATAGTCATCGGTTATAAAACTAGCGAAAATCGATGCAATGTAATTTTAATGGCAATTTTCAACCCATCAAATAGGAGTGTTTTGAGAGGTTATAACTTTTTTCCAAAAGTACCCCAACAAATTACACTTTAAAATTATTTTTCACAAAACCAACAAATAAATATAGGGACATAAATGTCATGTTAGTTTAGTGGAAAACTGTCGAAATCGGTATATGCTAAACTCCCAAGCATGCGTTGGTCGGTTATAACAACCCTTCATGTAAATTATTCAAAACCGCTACGATCAAAACCAATACTCTCAAAACCTCTAATAAATGATACCCTAAAACTTCCAAGCGGACCCTAAGGGATTCTGATTTGGGCTCAAACTCTTATATACTTCTCCAATGTTCACACTACAAACCACAAAGAAAATAGTTAATGCAAGAGGGAACTATTACCATGTAGCACCCCACAAGCTCCAACAGAGACGCAAGGTCACTGATGTGGCAGTAGGCTTTCTGGAGGAAACCAAAAGATATATCGCCATCGTCATGCTTTATGTATGTGAATAGAAGACTTGATCCACCAAAGACATCGTCCTCGCCATCATGCACCGTAGAAACCGAAAAATAATTCGAAATCCGCATATTGTTATCTTTAACACCGTGTCCAATGAAACACTGCAATGCATCAAGAAGCAAAATTGCTAATTTTTCCATACGTAATGCATTTGTGGCAAATGGACATTCTTTGTAATGAGATAAGTTGGAGAAGTCTGTGGCTGGAACTCTGGTACTCTCAATCAATCTGACCATTGAATTTAATACAACTACAAGAAATTTATGCCCATCTAAAGCAACACAATTATTTTTATTAACCGAAGCAAATATGTGGAGCGCTGAGAGAACCCATGATGCATCTTCAGTCATACACATTCTAAGGATTTTATATGAAGTTTGAAGAAGAAAGCCAACACGATTAGCTGCACCAGATATAGATGCCAGAATAATACAGCCTGCAATGAACTGGCCAAAGGTGGCTGGTTTAGAGAGTCTGTCGGTCCCATCAAGCTGAGAAGCAATTGTAGATGTGTCAATACTTCCATAGAGTTTGTCACAATATACAAGACTTCTCTTCTCTATCAGAAAGTCCTCAAGTAGGGAAGCAAGGACGTCTATATGGCATATTTCTTCAAATAAGGCTATGGTTTGTGCATTGAATACCACTGCAATGAAAATATATGGTTCGGCAACAATATTATTTACTGGCAAGAAACAGTTAGGCAGTTTGAAATATATATAGTCATCCTTATATTCAGAAGTAGATTAACCGAATGTATAACTTATTTGTAATGGCAATCAAATTTATAAAGAAAAGTTAAGCGTAAAATGAATGAAGCAGGGAAATGCATGTCACTTTTGACAGCCAGTAAAGCAAAGCTGATCGTGAATACAAGTAAATAACATTAACCCTACAGAATATGCAATGGCATACAGTTAGCAGATGACATCAATACAGAGGTACCAGCCAACATAGTAGGTGTTTGCACCCCCCCCCCCCCCCAAAAAAAAAAAAAAAAAAACCTTCTCTTCCAATAAAAGCTTGTTTTTTAGAAACATGGAATCCTAGCTTTTCAAAAGCATATGTTTCCCCTACCCTAGTTAAACACCCATTAAGAAACTTATTAAATTGATAAAACAAAATTCTAGTCTGTCATGAGTAAAATCACCATATATCATTAAGGGAAACTGAAATTACCAGTGTTTATTTCTACAGAAAGCTTTAAACATGGCAATAGATCTTTGCTTGGAGTAGGCTTTAAATCAACGGATATCAAGCTTGAAATATTGCATATTAACAAAGAAAGTAGAATGCTTCCCTTCTCCCTGAGACAATGGTACAAGTTCAGTTACGTATATCACCAAAATGTTGGAGCAATAATGCACTTCCAAATTACTATTTTATCATCAAATGATAAGTGTAGAAACACATACTGAGGTGCGAACGTTGCATTCCTTGCTATTACATTATGCGCTTGCACAACCAAATGGCCTATCTGAGAAACAGTGCTGATGTTTTGACAGGAAAAGGTATTCTTCATGCAAATAATCCTTGAAATAGCGTCCTTATCTTTGATATTCGGGTGCACAACACAGCATAAAGTTGATTGCTTAGAACTATTAGAAGGAACATGAATGTCACCTTGCAAATTTATTCCAGTAGGTGCCATATTCTGACCTTCGTATCATTTGCACAACACAAACAATTAAATCTATGTGGTGAAGTTAAATAAAAACAAAGTATAATAAGGAAAAAAGCAGTTCTAAACTTACCAGCTGTATGAAGTTTCTCTGCTATAGGTGCATTATCTGCAAACTCGAATGTAGTATTGACAGCTACAAGTGTCTCATTATGTTCAGTCGCACCGGAAGAGGTGTTAGATTCAAAGTTATTCATCAAGGGTCTATCTTTCTCCATCACACATTGGGTATCTTCTTGAACTTGAAGTTGGTGATTAGGGGGCTCAAGGCAAGGTAAAGTTGGTGAAATAGGCATTTCAACAGCCTTTTTGTACTTCTCTTCAGTACTGCTGTCCATATCAAGTAGTTTGAGACAATTTCCACCAATCAATTTATCAAAAGTTATCAAATCATCTAGTTCTTTTCTACTAAATTGTGGTTCCATGTTGATTGGCATATTTCTCTTGTCTTGTTGGGGATTATCATTCTTAATTGTAGATGTTTTCTCTCCTTTCCCGGAATCCTGGAGTTTTTGCCTTTTAGAACTACAAACATGTTCTTTGTAACTACGACACTCTTGTACATTGTTTGCCAAAATGCACGCCTTTTTATTTTCCGTGATCTTGGGTGTGTCAATAGACAAATTTACAGAAGCCGATCTCTTATTAGGACGCTTAAACTTAATATTTGTTGATGGAAGAGCAGCATGTGGATCTCTTTCCTTTGATCCCATTGACCTTATATCAGAATAAGATGTATTGGAACATATGGCAGAAGTTTGTGGATTGTTTATACCTTTATGCGGCTCTGTATTAGCAAGTTCACTAATTGATGCATTACCTGAGCAGCATATTTTTGTAACTCGGCACTCTTTTTTTGACTGACGTTCAGTCATCTTATCATCCAGTAAAATGTTTTTCTTTTTAACTCCATTTGTCTCCTGAGGTATTCTAGTCTGCATAGATGGTGCAAGTTATTACGTTAGAGCTAAGATTGGGAAATATAAGCTTGCACTAGTAGGGAAAAACAAGTCGATGCATTGAATATGAATACACACATGCATATGTGTGTCTATGCATACATATATAAGCACTTAGTGGTTCTATAGCGATGAAAACGCAGAAAGTGAAGGGGAATATAGTGGAAAGTAATAAAGGTGCAAAAAAATAACTCCATTAGATATAAAACCAGATATTTAAATTAAATTATTCTCATGCTCGCATCGTTTGTGTAGGAAAAATAAATATTGCTTAATTTTATATAACAAAACCAAAAAATACCGTGATTGATGCAAACTGGGTTTGGATGTTATAACAAAATTTTAAATTATATTGAACGATATGCCTTAAAATTAGATCATCATCCTATCTTTGTTGATTTCGTTAAATAAAAAGAACCAGTAAAAACAACTTTTGTATATTAATGTTGCTAAAATATATGTAAAAGCCTTGACTTAGTGGGTGTAATGGAAAATGGTGCAGCTTAAAGCCAGTCCATTGTTCAACAGCACTAAACTGAAATAGTTTTACGGTTGAAGAGCATGCGCTATAGCAAGGCTTTAATTTCAAATATATACACACGTGCATGTATGTGTGTGTATGGGTACACACACATCAAGGTGGCTCAAAATTTTGAATGATGCATATGTCATTGGTATGTCCCAATGAATTTACTCACTGCATACCTATAACATTCTCAAATAGATATTTTATGTTTCATGCACGAATGCCCATAACAGAGATCTTGACCCTCTGTCAATTAAGACCAGGATTTGGAATAGTATATCATTAGGTAAGTATACAAGGCTAGGATGTCAAATTCTATTAACAGCAAATTAAAACCGCTAACCCATTTAGACAAGAAACATACCTTGGTAGAAGATGAATAATTTAGCTTTGAGATAAGCCAGCACGCATAAAAAACTTGCTTACTCAAAGTTTTGCAATCTTGCAACCGATGTCAAAGTTTACCCCTCTCCCACCATCAAAGAATATGTAATCATTTGCAATGTGCATCGTTTAGGTATTGTATAATAGACTTTTTTATACAACTTACTAATTTAACTGTAAGAAGGAAAAATGTTTTTATTGTAAGATAGTAACAAGTAGTAATTCAGCTAATACCAGTCGTCTTCGGCATTTTGGACCAAAATGACACAGCCCCCTTTCTCGAAGGGAGGAAAAAATTGAACAAATAATATATTTCTGATATGGTAGTTATACGATTAAAACAATCTGATGCCTGAAACATGTTGTTTACCATCATTTTAGTGAACTCCTATGGAATATGAAAAACAAAACAAAAACAGGTTAAGCATCAATATTTTAACTGAACACAAACCTCAGTCAGGACATTGATACCTTCAATACAGTGAGCAAGACGAGCATCAAGTAAGTTGACTCGGTCTGACAACTCCATAAGGCTCTGCTGAAGGAATTGAGGTTCTTGCACTATATATATTTTTTCTGGGTTTGCCTTCTTTTCTGCATGCTTTGCTTGCTTCTTGAGAAGATTGCACATTTTTCTTAATAGCACTGTATTTTCATTTGTAACACTACTATCCCTACCATGAATACTCTTAGCATTACAATTACAACGCTTACTTTTTGAGGTTGATTCAAAATCCTCTATTTTCTTCTGCAATTTCTCCCTAATTAGTTTTTCCTCTTCCAATGCTCGAGTTAAGTGTTCTACATGTGCTTTCACTTCATTTGTTTTCTTTTTTTCTACATCTATCAATCTTTTTTGTTCAGCCGTAAATTTTTTATGCAAGTCTGCACGTACTTTTTCAACCATTTTCAGCTTCTCTGATTCAGTTTCTTTCTTGAAGTCTTCTGTTTTCTTTTTTTCTACATCTATCAATCTCTTTTGTTCGGCCATAATTTTTTTATGCAAGTCTGCACGTACTTTTTCAACCATTTTCAGCTTCTCTGATTCAATTTCTTTCTTGAAGTCTTCTGTTTTTGAAATTTCTGCACTCAATTTCTCTGTAAGTTCCTTTATTTCAAATTTGGCTTTTTCCAAGCATAGCCTGTAGTCTTCAGATTTCCTCTCAATAATTTTTTTATCATCCTCTACTTTAATCTTTTCATTTTTTACCAACTTCAATGCTTCTACAGCTTTCATCTTATCGGAGATAACTTTTTTTGACTCATTTTCAAGTTTCATCTTCTCCATTGAATGAAATTTTTTAAGTCTCTCCAATTCACCCTCAACCTCTAATAAGCGATCTTTAAGCAGCTGGGTTTCATTGTCATCTTTCTCATGACCATTTTTCTTATATGAAGAAACTTCGGCTTTCAGATCATGGTTCTCTTTCTCTAGCTGCTGTCTACGGTTCCGCTCTTCAACCTTTTCTGTTCTCTCCTGATTTCCTCGACACTGCTCATTGGCATAATCTAAGGCACAGAAAGTCCATTTCAATTTAAAAAATGTAATTTATATAGTGCACTTATCTATCAATTTTTATGTAGCAGCACTTAGCAGTTAGATATTTGCAAAGAAAGGTGATTACTTTTGTAAAATCTCATATTACCCACAGCTAATATCCTTAAAAGCTAAATAAGTTTTTTTAAAAAACCATACAATTGACAGTTTCAAGCTTTAAACCTTAGACACAAACGTGTAATTAGTAATAAACAAGTTAAGAGCTAAAAGTAACAACGTAGAGGCAAAATTTACTCTCCTCCCAAAAATTTATATCAACACCATCACCTTATTCGCCCTTCCCCCATCCATCATAGCAAATATTTATTATCTTAATAACTTATTTTCACTTTTTATTCTATTAACTTCTTCTAAAATACCATGCTAGCGATCACCATGACAAACCAATGTCACCATTCTTCATTAAACAACGCGCTCTGGATATTAGAATGTAATATGGCATTTGAACTTGGATGAATATTTGTTTGAACTTGCTTGAACTAGTTTGGAAGTTTCTTCAATTGGGTTTCATCTACTTTCTGAATTGGAGAATACGACTCCATGTGATGTTTTGCCTTATCAATTTTGCAACCAGAGAGGTAGTTTCCGAAGCACATTTCTTTAAGATAGAAAGTTGCACTGAAAGGATGGGTTGGTATACCTATCCTTGTTTTTTTAGAATCTTCAGAGAGAAAACCGAAATGGGTACAGGATTATTCAAGAACGGGAGAACTGATACCGTGATACGGTAGTAAAACGTGTAAATGGGCAATAATAAAGTATATGTTTATTCAAAAAATATTAAACATTTATGTCCTAAGTTATATGTATACATCGTTCCAGCTCTCTCCTCCCCAACTCTCCTCTACTTCCATTGTACATTCTTATAACCTTAATTTTTACCCACCATTCATCTTCGCTTAGGGGAGAATACAGTGAAATGTACAGTGTATTTATTTCAAGATAACATAGTGGACCTTTATTTCCAAAGTTTTATGCATACATTATTCCAGTTCTCTTCCTTGGCACTCTTTTACTTCCATCATACATTATTATAACATAGTTAATTATTACCAATCATAATTCCTAATTCAATGTGTACTTACTCTAATGAAAATGGATAAAATTTAAGCCAAAATTAAAAATGGAACTTGAGATTTTATAAATTTATATAATCATTTTCAACTTTTTAGAATATTTACTGTTCTTGAAACTAAAATGACAATACTGAATCAAGATTTGCATTTCGGAAGCAAAAAGAGAGAGAATTGATGGGAAGGACGGTGATAACGGAAGTGAAGAAATGATGGCAGGCCTAGCGTGTAAAGTAAATAATCTTACAAGGGAAAAAACATTAAACTAATTTCCACCTAGTAGAAGTAATAATGGTACAATTCCACTTTTTTAAAACTTCCAATATCAGTATCGACTTTTCATTTACCATCACTTTCTTCTTATTTAATATATAGTGGCTATGGAAAATAAAAGAGTGCTAAATGAATCAAATATATAGTTTGATGAACACACACAAGGTTGGAGGGATGACCATAAGTAATGCAAAAGTATCTTTTCAACACAAATTCTAACAAGTAATATCAATGGGCGTAAAGGAAAATTTTTGGATAGGAGGAGCTACTTGTTAAAAAACTAGAAACTACAAATGATAAGATAATGTTTCACATGATTTCATTCCAATAATTTAAATACAAGGATGACTCAAAATCTCCTGTGTTTTTTGTCCTCTCCGATCAATATCCAAATTTATGTCATTCCTTCTATTATCCTCTTCTTAAAGCCAATACACCAATTATATGCATTCTTAAAACTGGTAATTTTAGTATTACGATTAATGAAATGAGATTTTGGGTAATAAAATACAATCTAAAAGAGGATTTAGACAAAATGATCCATTATCATTGTTATTACTTAGTAGTTGATGTCTTTACTATGATTATAAAATGTCCAATTCATTAACAAATGATGGGCTTTTGTTATTCGGTCAGCAGATGACACTATGGTATTTAGCTCTCATTCGCCGCATTATATTGTTTCCCTTAAGATTATGTTTTACAACTTTAAATTTCTTTTTGGATTATAAATTAATTTTGAAAAAAAAAATCCATTTTATTTTAAATGATTTTGAAAATGTCGAAAATACCATTACTACTACACTTAGTTATTAAATTATGAAATTTTCTATAGATACTTAAGATTTTTTTATTATAGCCACTAAATTTAAACATGATGATTAGGGAAACCGTAATCGATAAAATATCTAATTGAAATGGTAAATATTTATTTAGTAGGCTATACTTATTAACTTAGTTTTATTGACATTGCTCATTTTACCAAATGCTCTATTACTTATTCCCAAAATGGGTAATCGAAAAAGTAGATAAAATAATAAGAGATTGGTTTTAGCATAGGGTAAATAATCCTGTAATAGTATAAATTGTCTTGTAAACTAGGAAACGGTTTGTAAGTCAAAAAAGGGAGGTGGTATAGGTCATTGTTATCACGGCGACCGACTAGTCGCGACTAGTCGTCGACTAATCGGTCAGTCGGTCCTAAGTCATCGACTAGGACTGTCGACATGAAATTTGTCAATATGTCGGTCGACTTGATCGACAAGGAGCGACTAGTCAGTCGACTTAACCGACTAGTTCCAAATTTGGGCCCAAAACCCCCAAAAAAAATTAAACAGGTCAGAAAACGCGTAATTCTGAACCAGAAATCAAGCCAAGAATTGGTTATTTTATAATAAATACTTAAATTTTGTGGGACACGGCAGCACATGCAATGCATTGAAGCCAGCTGCTTTAGTTTTGAACCAAGATGGGACATACTTATACACGAAAATGGAAGAGTACCCACATTATTTTGAAATGTGGGACTGATACAACTCAACTTTGCTCAAAACTGTTCATTTTAGCTGCATATTGGTATGTGTATGTCTACGGTTCTTACGGTTCGACCGGTCCAACCATCAAAACCTCCGACCTTGAGCTTCCACGGTTTAACTAGCGGCACGGTTTATAAAACTATGGTTACTACATGTTTAAATTTTTATGCACATGTTTGAATTTTTATGCATATGTATATATTTATTTATTTATCGACTAGTCTCGACTAGTCTACGACTAGTCCACTAGTCGACTAATTGGACCTCCGTCGACTCGACTCGACTTACCGCCGTGATAACCATGGTATAGGTATAATAAACCTTCATAACCTTAAACATTTCATTGTTAGAAAAATGGTTACAAAAATTTAGCAACAAGGAAAATCTCAACAGTACCTAATCGAGTTTTACGATGTAACATAATTTACATTATGTTGGCTAATAACTCTAATAATATGTCACATTCCAAAAATCAATTTTTAATCATTTTAATATTTTATATTTGGAGATTAGTAACAGCTTTCATTTGAGAAATAACACTTCTTTCTAGCAAGATTGTCAAATATCTGTTATTTCTGTTTGAAATTTGTAATTTTAAACATATTTTAATTTCTAAGGTTTTTAAACCGAAAAGAACATGAAAACTTAACATTAATTGAGCCTTAAAAGTTACTACTTAACTCGGTTTGTTTTGCTTTGTAAGAATTTGGAGTTTCATGGCATTGATAATGAAAAATATATTAAGATTTAGCATTGAGATAGTGGCAAATGTATTTCCTAAAACTCATTTTATAAATTTCTAAACTTCATGGATAATGAAAGAAATTTGTTTGAAAAGTAAACGCCCCACCCAAGGCTAAGTCAAACATGTAGTTAATTACACATAGGAAAATAAATATGTTTGAACTTTAAAGAAAAGAAAATTTGCTCATAGATAAAAAATGTGTTTTTGTTAACTTGAAACTTGAAATTGGTATACTTGCATATTACGATTATTCTTTCACCGACTCTGTTCTTTAAACATTCATAGTATTTTTATTTTAATACATTTAGTAAGAATTTAAATTGCGGTTCTTACGAAGTAGTTTCAGTTTTGAGTATGTTAGTAGTCATGAAATTTTATTAGATATAATTTATAATATTATATGTTTGTATATGTGGTATCAAAGATACCAAAGAATTATTGATAATGTTAACGCTGCTGCTACTAATTTGATTTATCATGTTACTTCACCTCAATGTATTTATTAGTTAACCCTAGTTGGCAGAATAAAAAAAACTGAGTATCTTATCAAAGTGAAATCTCGTATTGATTTTTTAAAGAAAATTTTTGTTTTTTAAAATGAAAAAGCTAATAATGTTTTAAGTATTTTATTTATGCAAGGCTGTAATTTTTTCAGAATCCTTTTTATTGCTAGAAAATTAACTTCAACTTTTAAAGTGTAAGCGCTTTCAATGCACTTTTCTTTCCATTTCTTTACACATACTTTACTAAATTAGTGGGTTCTGTTTTTTATCTTAACATTATTGAATATTTCTAGTAATATGCAGGTTTTATATATACATTTCTTTAAAAATGTATTTAATCACTTTAATATAGTAGTGTGTACATATATAGCATATGCTATTAAATTTTTAGTTTTACTAATAACAATAATGTTTTTGGAGTATGTTAATGATGGAGTGTTATCTTACTATTTAGTTAGCTTATTTGTTTTCTAGTAATGTCACGAAATGGCTTTGCCTTTACATTGTTAATTAATATGTGTCAGCAGGAAGAATTGATGGTCACGACTTTGTTATCTTATCGTCTTCTTTTTTCTTGATGTGGTTTGTGTTTTACCTTGTTTATAGAGGTGATGCTTGCTTGGTCTATATTAGTACTTGTTTGATTGACGCTTTCATTCTTACTTGGAATCTAGATTGTGTAGGATTTATTTTTGCTTTTTATATCGAACAGTGTATCGAAACTCTAGTTATTAGGATTTGTGGTTTTTATTTTCTGTTTTCGTTACAAGGATTCATGGAAAGAGCTACATCGTAGGTTTGCTGACAACTCATTTATTGAGTGTAGAATAAAATTACATGAGTACACTTCCAAAAGAGGATCGCTCATTTTAAAAAAACAGTCACTGAATTATTTCCAGTCGTCATATGTTAGAAGGTCCTTATCAAATTATTCATCTAATCTCTTGCTTGCATATTTCCAGTGAAAAACATAAAGCAACCCATTACATTAAAGATTATCAACGTAAACTCGAGCTTTATGTTCAAAATTGAAAATCATTGATTGCATGATTCATAGCGATGAATCTGCATGATTCAAATTCTATTATTATATTCTTGAGATTAATGTATCATAGCGATGAAGACTGTGGGTTTGGTACAACAAAGTTTATTTGAACCAATAAATTTGTTACCCCTTTGTCATAAAAAAGCATCTCTTGTCTTTCATCGCGAACGCTATAAATTTTAACAAATTGAATAAAAAAAATTGAAGCTCTAACTCGAAACATTAAAATTTTCTACAAAGTGATGATTTTTTTTAAAGAGAGTGGGTTGTTTCAACAGTTGGAATAAGTGAACAACTACTTATGGATATGGAACCTTATGATATATCGTTGGGGCGTAACCCTCTTAGCGACGCGCTATATCGAGGCTCGGATATGGTGTTAAATATGCAAGGGCTGGGCCGCCATTCTCTTAGTGGCGCGCTACACCGACGCCCCGGTGTAGTGATAAGTGAACAAGGGTCCTCGCATTTTTCTCGGCGGATGCGAGGGGCAACGAAGCTAGTCGACATAGTAGGGTTCGGTTAGGTAGTTGGAATGTAGGGTCCTTCCTTAACAGGAAAATTAAGAGAGATAGTGGATACTATGATTAGGAGACGGGTTAACATCTTGTGCGTTCAAGAGACTAAATGGGTGGGTCAGAAGGCGAAGGAGGTGGAGAACACTGGCTTCAAATTGTGGTACACGGGAGAATTACGTAACAAGAACGGGTAGGCATATTGATTGACAAGAACTTTCAGAACAATGTGGTTGACGTCAGAAGACGAGGGGATAGGATCAACCTAGTTAAGCTAGTTGTTGGCCAGACAGTTTTGAATGTCATTAGCGCATATGCCCCACAGGTAGGTCTAAGTGAAGAAGCCAAAAGGAAGTTCTGGGAAGACTTGGATGTCATGGTTAGGAATGTGCATAGTAGCGAGAAACTTTTTATAGGAGGAGACTTCAATGGCCATGTTGGCTTATCTAGCGGGGGTTTTGAGCGAATGCATGGTGATTTTGGATTTGGCAGTAGGAACCAAGAGGATGAAGATATTTTGAATTTCGCTCTCTTTTTTGATCTCATGATTGCTAATACCTTCATTAGAAAGAGGTAATCACATCTGATCACCTTCAGTAGTGGCCAACAGGCTAGCCAGATTGACTTTGTCCTAACTAGGAGAGATAGTAAACGAGACTGTGTTGATTGCAAGGTCATACCTGGAGAATGTGTCATCTCACAACACCATCTCTTGGTATGTGTGTTTCGTCTTCGAGTGGTGAAGGATAAGAGAGCGAAGATTAGAAGGACGAAATGGTGGAAACTCAAAGGAGATGCTTCACGGGTGTTTAAAGATAGAGTGATGGGAGAAGGGGCTTGGAATGTGGAAGGAAAAGCAAATATCATGTGAAATGTGATGGCAACTTGCATTCGAAGAGTCGTCACTGAGGTATTTGGAATAACAAGAGGAAGCAAGCGAGAACCCAAGGATTCGTGGTGGTGGAATGATGAGGTGCAAAAGGCTATCAAAGAGACGAAGGAATGCTACAAATGCATGTACCGTCATAGAAGCGAAGAGAACATGCACAGATACAAAGTGGCAAAGAAGACTGCAAAGAGAGCAGTGAGTGAAGCAAGGGGACGAGCGTACGAATATTTGTATCAAAGGCTAAGTACAAAGAAGGGTGAAAAAGACGTTTACAGAATAACTAGGCTACGCGAGAGGAGGACAAGAGACTTCAATCAGGTTAAATGCATTAAGGATGAGAATGATAGACTTTTGATGAAAGACAATGAGATAAAGAATAGATGGAGAGAATACTTTGATAAGCTTTTCAACGAAGAAAGTGATAGCTCTTTGATCGAGTTGGAAGACTTAGCCGACAACACCAACATACATTTTGTGCAGAGATTTCAAGAAGCTGAGGTAAAAGGGGCGTTGAAACGTATGAAATCAGGCAAGTCGGTAGGGCCTGATGACATTCCTATTGAGGTGTGGAGATGCAGGGATAAGATGGCTAATTAAGTTGTTCAATAATATTTTCAAATCAAACAAAATGCCAGATGAGTGGAGGAGAAGCATTTTAGTTCCAATCTTCAAGAATAAAGGAGATATTCAAAGTTTCACGAGCTATAGAGGAATTAAGCTTATGAGTCATACAATGAAGTTTTGTGAGAGAGTTTGCGAGCAGCGTTTGAGGAGGTTGACAAATGTCTCTAGGAATCAATTTGGTTTTATACCTGGAAGGTCAACCACTGAGGCGATTTTCTTAGTTAGACAACTTATGGAGAGATACAGGGAGCAGAAGAAAGATCTCCATATGGTTTTTATTGACCTGGAGAAAGCTTATGACAGAATGCCGAGGAGGATTATGTGGTGGGCGCTAGAAAGGAAGAGAGTGTCATCAAAATATATTACCCTTATTAAAGATATGTACGAGGGGGTTGTGACTAGTGTTAGGGCATGTGATGGTGAGACTAGAAACTTTCCAATTAACATAGGATTACATCAAGGTTCGGCTTTGAGCCCCGAAATCACAAAAAATATACAAAAGGAGATTCCCTGGTGTTGCTCTTTGCCGATGATGTTGTGTTGATTGATGAAAGTAGAATAGGGGTTAATCGACAACTGAAGTTGTGGAGGGAGACCTTGGAATCAAAGGGTTTCAGGCTTAGCAGAACTAAAACAGAGTATATGAAATGTGAGTTTAGCAGTGTCAGGTCAGATGACGGAGATGTTACCCTGACCGGTAGAGTAGTACCCAAGAAGGAATCGTTTCGATACTTAGGGTCTATGTTGCAGTTTGATGGAGAGATTGATAAGGATGTTAGTTTTAGAATTCAAGCAAGATGGATGAAATGGCGACTAGCATCTGACATTCTCTGTGATCGGAAGATTCCTCAGAAGCTTAAAGGAAAGTTCTATAGGACAGCAATCAGGCCTGCAATGTTATATGGTGCAGAATGTTGGCCTACCAAGAGGCAACACGTCCAGAAGATAAGTGTGGCAGAGATGTGGATGCTGCGTTGGAGCTGTGGGCATACCAGACGAGATCGGATTAGAAATGAGGATATTCGGGGAAAACTTGGAGTTGCACATATGGAAGAGAAGTTAGTCCAATACTACTTGAGATGGTTTCAAGCGGTATTGCACATATCCAACGTAGACCATACGATGCACATGTACACGTTGGAATTCTAGGCCGCGCCGAAGGCCCAAAGAGAGGTAGAGGTCGACCTAAAATGACATGGGAGGAGATAATAAAGAGAGATTTAAGTAACTGAAGTTTATCGGAAGAGCTGGTAGTTGATAGGAGTGCATGGAAATTGGCAATCCATGTACCAGAACCTTAGGGGTTGGTTTTTTTAGACTTTATTTCACATTTACTGAACCTTTTTACTTTTTATTATTATTTTAGATTTTATTTCACTTTTATTGAACCTTTTTACTTATTATTATTATTATTATTTAAAAAACCCTTTATTGGACGACTTTTTATTTGTTTGGTTATTTTAAACCTTATATATATATATATATATATATATATATTATCATCATTATTAATTTTATTTTAATTTAATTTTGGGTTCCATATCTAGCCAACCCCAACTTGTTTGGGATACATGGCTTTGTTGTTGTTTGTTGTTATTGTAATTTCATGAAAGCAAAATTCCGACGTTCAAGAATTTGATATTAAAACAAATTAAGATGAAAATCATAATGTTTTCCTTTTAAAATGACATTGAAATGAAAAATCAAACAAGCTTCACCTCAAAATGATTGAGCAAATATGAAATCAAGATTTATGAAATTGAATTTTGAAGCAAAAAATGGCATGATGTTTAGATGATCTGAAATCCTAGAGCGATTAAGGAGAGGTACTTCTGGAGTATTTATTTTATCTTTGGGGTTAATTCAACAATTTAACGGGAATAGTAATATTGAAATATTTAGGGATTACTTGGTAAATTCGTGAGTTCCAACAGAAGCTGTTAATTGATAAGTGATAACTAGTGTGTTTTTATGGAAATAGCGTAAATGTAATACAATCAGCCTTATAAATTCAATTATTTTATCACTCTCCTTCCCAATTTTGTTTGTTTCTTTAACCATTCCCAAGTAAAACGCTAAACAAACAAAAAAGTGAAGAGGGAAGTATAGGATTGTTGCACAATGGAAAACACAGAATATAAATGCCACATGACAAAATGTCACCTTTCTTGAGCTGTTTATTTTCTTCAATCAGCTTGTTGAGTCTCCCACCGATTTCTTGCAAACCTTTAATTAGCTGTTCTTTTTTTAGTTTCGAATGCTTGCTCTTTGCCTACATAAATGCTGAATTATATAACTGGAATCTCAAAGAATAAAGCAAATAAAAAACTAAAGTGAACTAATCTGTCAAATACCTTTTCCCCACCATGTTTGGGGGTATCAGAGGAAGCAATGACGTCAGCCTCCATTGACAGTAAGATGGGATTGTCAGGCGGAACTGGATCAAAGTTGGCGTTTCGTACTTCAGGAAGAATTTGCAGGAGAAGCAAACCTGAATCTTTCGGAAACCCTAAGCTTCAGGAAGGAAGATGATTAAAAGTACAGACTTGGAGTCTGTCGTCCCTGCAGTCCAAATTATCCGTCTAAAGTATCGCCCTAAGCCGATTTGTTCTTTGGTCTCAAAAACCCTAAATCCTAATTTAAAATAAATTAGCCTCCTTTAAAAATATTAATTAATAAAATTTTCAATATTATTAACCCTATAATTCTCATTAATATAACTTTAAAACCTAAATCCTAATTAATGATTACAATTTAACGGTGGATAAGAAATTAAAAAAAAAAAGATATAATTAAAGTAATGTAGACACGGAAAAGTTGTGTGGGTAATCAAAAGACATCAGACCAAGTAACTAAATTAAACATAATATCGCATGGAATTGGATGATTAAAATGAAAACTGAATTTGCATTCTCTTTGTTGCTGTTTGATTCTGTGTTCAGCAATAGTGAGGGTTACAACAATACATGAGATAGATAGGGAAGGTGGACAAGGGTATTTTAATCTTTTTTTTTTTTACATACAATCTCCCTTTTAACAAATTACAAAAAAGGATGAACCCCCTTAAAATTAACCTCCCTTAACCAAAATTGCAGTTCCTTTAACATTCCCCATAAAAGTAGTAGTATAACCCGCACAACGGCGAAAAAACCAACCGTTTATTTGTTTGATTTCAAGATAAAATATATTTAGGCTAATTCTCAAAAGGGGAATTTCTTTTAAAGGACAAACTTAACATTTTTTTGGTGAAAAGTATGCAAAGTTTGGTTTTTAGAGAGAATGACATATTTTAGTGCAACTGGAATTCAGGGGGACCACTATCCTTTCCCCTTTTACACTAAAATATGTTATTCTCCCTAGATTTCAAAATATCCATTTTTTTATTTAATTTTTTGCTAAGTTTGGCCTTCAACCTATTTTCCACTTTTTAGAAGGAGTTTTTTTAGACATAAGGACAAAATTTGAGAAAAATTTAGGAATAAACACAAAAGGTCAAAAATTTGTGAAAACTTATAATATATATAGGTCACTTTCGAAACTAATTATATAAATATGCCAATTTGTGTTCAACAATTGTTTGAATTTTTCTTAATTTGTCGTCACTTAATTGTTGTTTGAAATTTTCTTTCGTTTCAAAAATCGTACCGACTTTGAAATCGTTCCAAAAACACTTAATGTCGAATATACCTCGTTTTTGAATTGAATATCTGCAACAATTAAGTTTGCGACGGCCCGCCCCAGACCAGTCGACATTTTCCCGAAATGCGCTGTGCCGATGCCCGACTAGCACGAGACAGTCGTCAATGAAAAGGGTTTAGAACTATGAGTCACCAAAGAACCTGTAGTATGTCTCACAGCATGGGATAAAATATAATAATAACGTAACTTGATATAAAACAGGCGAGACAGTGCATAACCTGAAAAACTAAACCATCATAGCAGCGGAATCCAAAATACAGGTTATGATCCAAACTATCATTATTACAGCTTCAAAATACTGTCTCTAAAGAAAAGTAGAAAATGTACATTACTAATGCCCAAAGCAGTGACCAACAACAACACAGGGAGAATATATGTAAATAGTACGTAGAAGCCTCCTACTCGTCTCCGGACAGCTACTCGTGCATGCCACCTAACATGTCTCTAGTCTGCTCGTTTAGAACGACCCAGAGTACTAAGAAGTGACATAAAATTCTGGGTCAGACAAAAGTCTGGTATGAGTGATAGCAGCAAAACAGAACAATAACAGGTATAAATAATCATACCTGAACCTGGACCTGCAACCAAAGAGTTAGCATAACAAAATGTACAGTACTCTAAGGTAACACTAACATAAAGTGTAAAATGGGGGTGTGCATGTCATGGTGATAGCAAACATCAAACATAGCAATCATCCTCACATCTCTCGCTCAGTGCGTAAAGTATACAATATCCACCACTTTGATCACCAAATCCTTTGCTGCGACCACTTTGCCCTTGGAGTCTTAGTGACCCCATTGTGCTGGTTCATAGCCACTAATCCTTTGTTATGTCCACTTTGCCCCATGGAGTCATGATGACTCCACTGCATTGGCTCATAGCCATGCTACGATCACTTGCCCTTGGGATTCTTAACGGATCCATTGCACTGATCTATAGTCGCTAATCCGTCTTTCAGTGGTGAACTAATGCTATAGATATCGATAATATCTTTGCACACGTACCACAGCAAAGCCCAACTCTTGAAGTTAACCCATTGGTTCCCATTTGAATCCTGAGTAATAACTTCCCATTTGGACTCCCTTTGCATCTCGAACTTTGGTCGAACTGGAGTTAGTCTTCCAAAGAGTCGTCGCGTAGAAGTAAAAATATACATCAGGTTCGGTTCGGTACTTCATACCCGGTTCGGTTTGGTGCTCATAGCCGACGCCTTAGTTTGGTTCGAATATGCATAGTGCTCCAATCATCATCGGTTCGGATCTCTCATTTAGTTCGGTTTGGGTCCCCTTTGTGCTTCCTTCTCACCTCCAGATTCCGATCCGGTTCTCCTTTCATCTCCGATTCGATCTCCTGCCCCAACTCGATCCGATTGGCCTTCCTTGTTGTCCTTGCCTTTGTGTGCTGCTGAAGATGCCACCACTCTGGTTAGGTTCGGTTATCCGATCTGATTCTAACCCCTTAACCGATCCGATCCGGATCTCTACAGCATTTCCAGCAAGCTTGTTTCGTCCATTCTCGTTATACGACGGCGTTTTCAACCATTCTAACTTTACTAAATAATCACAAAACATCACAAACAACAGTAAAAACATATGGGTTTAATTAAAAAGATCAAAACATCAAGCATATAGGTCATTTTAGATCAAACATACCCAAAAAGCATGATTTTCCCCTTAATCCCCTTAACCGTGTTTTAACAATAGGATTAGCAAACTTAATCCAAATTAGCCTAAATTTTTATCAAATCCATAAAATAATATTTTAGAATTTATGCATATTTTCCCATATTTTACTAAGTCATAATTTCGCTAATTATCACTAATCACCCATAATTAGCCATAATTTATGTAAAAACGTGCTAATCACTCACCTTAGCCACGAATAAATTCTTAGATCTGAAACTCCACTCATTTGGGTCGAATTATTATGCAACACAGCGGTCTTAACTCTGATTTGATGCCAATCCGCCTTAATTTGATGCTGATTAGCTTAATATTGGATTAGAAAGTGATTAGAAGGTGATTTGGGGTTGGATGTCATTGCTAGGGTCCAAAGAATGTTTGTGGCGGCTAGAAAACTGAAATGAGATGGTTTCCTAACTTATTTCAGCCTCCCTATAACCCTAATCCCGAAATGGGTTATGGGCCCTTCCACTAATTACCCTATTAAGCCCGATTAAGCTGTTTTTCACCTTCCAAACCTTATTTCAATCATATCTCCCAAATAGTAAGTCCGTTTGATTAATATGACCACTCTACGGAAAGGTAAACTATCATTTGAATCCAATGGAAGTGGTTTCAGGTCAAAACTTCTTACCAATCAAAATTTATAGGCGAAACAAGATTCACTAGAGGTAAAACGGTCATTTAAAATTCAGCAAAAATCGTGAACATAGGAAATGACCCCAATAGTCGTTCCCAAAGTTACATGACCATACGACTTCGTATGAGAATGAAATAAATAATCTACGATCCTTCGACGCGTAGAATGCGGGTCGTTACAGAGTTCGTCATTAATTGGGTCGTACACAAGTCATCATTAAGGGGTGCTTCCAGTTCATTCTCATCACTATCTCCAGCCGATCAATCTTCCAAATTGGCAAAATCATATTTTAATGGTTTGTTATTTACTTGCATGTTATCTATCCAAGAAACATCATTCTCTGGTATGCACACTACATACATGCTATTAATAGGGGGATCCTCTCCCCTTTACCTATTCCAACCATGTCATTTTCAACATTGTCTGTTGCCTCATTTGCTACAATGACAACATTTACTACTGGGGTATTTGATTATGTAGCAATGTTGTGAATTTGAGTACTAAAAATTTTATTAAAAAAATGATACATGAGAATTATATGCATTATTTTCATTTTTCACATACAAAACCAACGAGTTAACTGAAAAGATTTCACATACCTCTGACTTAAATGTTGTAACTCATATTGCGTAGGATGCATGAAAGAGGACATGTAATAATTTGAAGGTCCAACAGAGCAAAAAGGATTTGATTGTTGAGTAACAAAACTGCATGCAAAAACAAAGTACTTAAGAACTACAATAATGACATATGCTTATAGATCCAATAAATAACCAAAAATGCAATCAACCTTTCCATCATATGTGTGAATCTTCCTTAAGTAGAATTGGGATCATTATATCGAATATCATGTTGATAAATTGCACACGGTGGAAATCCAAAGGATGAAATATTAAAGCTCGACGGAATAAAGCTCGACAATACATTTTGATAACCAATTCTTTCGACATTCAAGGTTATCTACTGCTGGAGTTGTTCCTTCTACTACTTGAACCCGTTTGCTCTTTATAACAAAAAAAGCTCAATGGATTTCGTTATCACTGAAAACATTATATCCACATCATCATCATCGACTATTTTAATGGCTTTTGATCCAGAATTCGTAAGCCAATTACATACTAAATCAATGTCAAATTCATCGGATTTAGTCTTAGTCGATTTATATACCGAATCTTTCAACTGAACCAAGTTACATACTCGAACTATTTTTGTCGGTTTACACAACCCTCTAACGTATTTCCAAAGTTATCATCGTCTACCACCAATTCACCATCATAATAACATATGGTAGGAATACATTTAGGAGTCATTTTACATACAAAACAACAACAATTTCACTATCTACAACAAATACCATCGAACCAAACCTAAAATCATATATTATAAACTTATAATGTAGATAGTCATACCTTGAAAACAAAATGGGATCAATAACTTGTTAATCGATGAGTATATCTTCTAATAGAAAGCTAATTAATATTTTGTAGGAGTTTTATAAAATGAGGAAATTTTTTTTATTAAAGAAGTGGAGTTGTGGAAGAGGGAAGAAGGGAGGAAATGAGAGTTGGAAGAAAGGAGGCTGAGGCTTAAAAGTCACGGGGCGTCATTCCAGACAACACCAACTGGCATTATCTGGGATACCGCCATCGTTATTTCCATTACGGCGGCATCTGAGATGTCATCTTTATATAAAAAATATGGGGGCATCTGGGACGCTGCCAATTGAACAGAAAGTGTGTAATTAGTTTTAGAACTGACATCTTTCTGCTATAAGTTTTGAAAATTGGCTTATATGATTTTTTTTCATATATTTACTGTGCTTTTCAATGATATTACTCAAAAAACGATTTTATTTCTATTATTAAAAATTATAAACTAAAATGATGTAGTGTAAGGTGTGTTTCATCGTGCTTAACCAAACCAAATGTTACAACTGGCTGGTAGTTTTGAACTAAATAAGAGTGGGCAAGATGAAAGAGAAAAAAAAATGAAAACTTGTTATTGAATGAGACGCATATTCCAAAAAGTAACATAAAAAAGCTTCTCACAAGCATATAGTATAATCAATATTTGAAGTAAGTTCACATACTAGAAATAAAATGCAGCAACAACACATATTTGTGTTATAACAAATCACGAAGCCCAAGCATAAAAACCAAAAAAAGAGTTGAACTATTTTCACAATTCTAAAGCAAGATTTTCTTTGCTTAAAATAACCTGTACGGAAAAGTTGGAACAGAGAGATCCGCATGCAAAACTTAATATGATTATCATTATCCAACAAGTAAACTGTAACGACCCAGTAGGAATTAGATGCCTGAATTCCGATAATAATACATAAACCTGTATTACTTGCCAAAACTCAAGTATCGAAAACACCAGATAATTAATAAAAAGAAATTAGAGGGTGAGATAAAAAAGGAAGTTTAGAAAAGAAGAAAGAACCAACACAACACAAAGTCTCACATCGCAGTGGAACAAAAATATAATATAGAAAGAAATCTTTATTGTGAGCTTGGAAAAAAACTTACAATCATCAGAGTACATGAATACGATTGGACAGTTATAACAACTTGTCCTCACATACAACATAGTGGAATAATAACTATATAATACCATACGTCTGAACCCTTTCAGCTCGTCTCTTCATAGCATCCACTAACCTAAACTGTGAAGGGGTCTGACCTGAGCATTGCAACGCCAGGGTTAGCCTGCTGAACCAGCGCGAGAAAAGCTCACTTAGTTTCTAGGCATCATCCAACTTGATTTTAAAGTAAGAATCCTTTCGAAAGAAAAGGATAATTGTAAGGCCAATTCACACATAAATACAGACAATTTTTACCTTATGATAACCCAAAACATTTTGAAACCATATCTCTTTTGATATTATAATAATGTCTAAATCAAATGAATAACAATCCAGCAGAACGCTTGCATCTCAAGCTCTACATACATAATATACAACCAAAAACTGCGAGCTCTTATTGAAGAATGAATTTCCAACTATGGCAAGGTATGGGACCACCTTCCGGCAGTCACCATCGACAGAAATTTCCCGTTTTTGATATAAAATGAAATTCAAGCATAAAACAATATTCTGGACATGATGAAATAGGTTTCATCAAATTCCGAGAAAGTTTGTGAAAACTCCTTTGTAAATTAAAACGCGAATCGACAAGCATTTAAAGTGGGCATGACTATAAATGAATCCAGTTAACTTGAAAATTGAAGTACTACAATAATAAATCATTGCAGATTTAATAAAATTAATTCCATTGAAATTGGAATTCATTTGAAAATCGGTTATTCTTAATTTCCAAATTAAATCGACAAAACGATTAAATAAAAATATAGGCGTCTACTAATCTCACGAACAACAAGTAAGTTCGATCGATACGAAAATCGAAATCCTACAATAACTTATTAATACGAATCCAACAGCATAAGTTTCGTCGCATTTCAAGACTATTTCCCAAAATGATATTCTATGCGCAAAATAATGCTATTTTGGACACCAAAATACCCGATGTCCAAAAATAACGAACTATCTACCTATCTTGACTCTAAACATCGATACGAATCCAATGGAATTGGTTTCGTAGCTTAATTCGATTGTTTGCTTAAGTTATGCACAAAAACCCATCTATTTAAATTAATTAATTTAACTACATGCTATTTAAAATGACTAAGGGTTTATGGCCACCGTTGTCACATACGACATTGGCTTGCCACGAAATTTGGTTTCATATAATAATTCAACGTTATGGTTCCAATGAAATTAATTTCATCAGAACCGAGGCTGTTTGCAAAATAGCAATTCTTAAGGCTTTTATTAATATCGATAATATATATATTTATATTCCAAAATAATTTAATTAAATAATAATATATTATTATTATCGTAAATATTCAAACGGAATATCTCGTGGCTTCAAATATAACACAATATGGATTTATAACTCAACATCATCAAATTCAAGTTAAAACGATATCCAAATTATATTAAAAACCTTTTAAATTTATTAAATAAACGTTATCGCTTATAAACGATTCCATAGCAGCTTTTTGAAAATTTGAATTGGACATAACTAACAATTTATAACATGAAATCTCAAATTTTCTCTTTCATATGAAAATAATAATCAACTAGATTCAAACATTTCTTATTTCATGGGATTTTGACTTATATCGGATCTTGTATATTCAACTGAAATTCAAGACTCAATATTACGAATTACTGCACCCTTACGAGCTAATTTTAAATTAAATATGAACTAGGTTGGAATCAGTGCCTCGCACATGGGCAGTTAAGGGAGATTTTGTGTGAAGCAGAAGCTGCTTGGAGTTTGGCTGTGGTGGTTGTTGGTGTGTACAGGTTGACATAAAATGAATTGATAGATGGATTAGTTATGTAAGCATAGGTGGGAGTTGTTGGTGTGAGGAAGCAAATGTCATGTGGTATTGACAGAATTAGTTCGTCGCAATACATTTATAATGGTATTTGATCATTGCTTGCGTAATTGGAAGTTGCTGCAAATTTGTGGTTATATGTCGTAAATTAGAGGGGCATCAGTATGAGTGTAGGCAGTAAAATTAGTGTGTGGTGTGTTTGCGCGTTACGGTAACGGTGCAGTTAAATAGGAAATTTTAGTGGGTTATTTAAACATAGATGAAAGTTTAGTTGGAAATGTGTTTGTGGCTTCATTTGTATTAGTTAAGGAGACATTTAGAAAAAACTAAGATGTGATTTGAAATTTAACTAGTTAATGGTATATAATTTTTTATGCTTCGTAGTGTAGAGAATAAAATATGGTATTTTGATATATCCTAAATTAAGATGAATTTATAAGCTACAATTGCAAAACGTGATATATCAATTGAGATATGGATTCTATAAAATATACATCAGGAAAATTGGTGTGTAATAAAATGTTAAATTTTCAAATTAAAAGTTACGTATAGTGATGTGGTATTGAATATTTATTTAAAATGAAACGAAGAATACGAAGAATCAACTTGCACCAGGTCAATATCATTAACCAATGCTTATATCTTTTCCTACGGTTAATGTAGCTACATTGCATGTATACCCCATCCATAAACCGAAATCTCAAACTGATCGCTTACGATTTTAAGCGTATATGTCTGTACCATGGCTAATTGTAGCTCATCACATATAACTTAACTGTGCTTTTTTTTTGAATTTGTTCAAGACGGAAACTGACCGGAGTCGTAAAACCCTCCCAAATACACTTAGCCCGACCCGTGAGCACCACATAAGTGGTTGATCTTAGCGTGTGCACATGGTACGCTCTTAGCATGCCATAACTTAACTGTTCTTTGATTGCATGTGATTTTACAGTGCATTTCCCAAATATCATGTCTTCTTGTATTTATACTAAGTTTAATATAATCCCCTCTAAATCAGGATATGGTTCCACATCGTTGAGAATGATGCAATCTTAGTATCCACTTATCCATGGCTTTTTTTAACCATTGAAGCTGCTTCATTGTTTCATAGTATATCCTTCAACCGTTTTCTCCATGAAGAACCATTGTTGCATTTTCAACTCAATGGTCATGCATAATATTGTCCATGCCCATCATCTTGCTTTATCTTCTAAGGCTCCATGGCACAACCATAGACACGATAATAAATACTGCTATTTAAGTTAAAATTTAGTTTGATTGATTCACCAATCTTCAGTTATTTGACTTAAAAAAATTGTTGCATGTAAGCTGCAATAGAAGGGCTTTTAGACCATGCTGCTGCCAGCAATAGCAGATAACAGCTGCAAGCGGCGGCGACAGCATGCTACTGGAAGAGATTATTTGAAAAAAAAAACATTGTACATGCATAATATAGTCATGAACTTGACATATTACCAAATTGTTCGAAAGTCATTGCCAACTGATAGCATACATTCACGATTTGATATTTCAGTGCATGTGTCTGGTTCGTAAAATTTTGTTGGGGTGCCAATAGTGTTAAAATAAAGATTAAAAAAAACATTATAGAACTCATTTTCTTGTTCTTCACTCCAGGGAAATGTTGATTGTAACCTTAATGTGCATTAATGTGCACTTAGGTAAATAATGTACTGTAAGCTAAATTGTTTTGTTGCATAAGTTCTCCTAAAACAAAGCCTCTGTTATGTATTTTTTCGTTAAATTAAAAAAAAAACATTTCTACTTACAAAATACAATGCATGAATATTTGTTCCCTTGAAGCATTAGTTTTATGTGAAAAGCAAGCAATGATGCTGCCAATAGTTTCTTTGGATGTCCTTCATTTTAACGTTCTAAGAGAAAGCTATTAAAATATGTTCAAGCTTTTACTTTTTGAATTATGTTATAGAAAATAGATTTCTCCTTGTGAAATCCTTGATAGAGCAGAAATAGTCTTAACTGCTTTATGTTTATATTTGCTCAAACTGACATATATATATATATATATATATATATGTATATATACATATATACATATATAAATATATATATCCTTTCCTTAATTAATTCCATTGAAACGTGCATAGGGGAACAAGGATGATGATCTAGCATAAATTGTGCTAATTGCTTAATGCTTATATTTGATCAAATGGCCATATCAAATTTCCTTAAGTTCTGCAATGTGTGTGTCTATATATATATATATATATATATATATATATATATATATATGTGTGTGTGTGTGTGTGTGTGTGTGTGTGTGTGTGTGTGTGGTGTCTTTAATTCATTTTTTGTGGAAATTTAATCATGAAGTAACAAAAAAACATAAGTTAATTTGAAAGGAGACTTAACAATGCTATTAAAATAAGCAATGGAAATGGACATATTTAAAGAAACCTCTTTTCTGATTTATTGTAATTTCCATATATCATGGCTTTTTTTTTCAAGGAAAAAGGAGAAACAAATGCACATCTTTTGTAATGTATATCTTTAATGTGAATATCTATTTTCCTATTATAATTATTTTTCAAAAAAGAAGTATAGGGTAATGGTCTTGAAAAAAAATTCATGTATTCTGTGTGAAGTCATTATTAAATTACAACTCATTGGTTTCTATTTGTAAGATTCTATTGAAAAGTTGCCAATTTGATTTTTCCACTCTTTCTTAGCATTATTACAATTTTTCCATATTCAACGCCTCTTCCTGTATTCATTTTAAATGCATATAGGATATTATTCCTATACATTCTACCTAGCTCAATATCTTTAATAATATTTAACCAGCACCTTTACGCTTACGCATTAAAAATTATTATGTTAATTTTTTAAGTAAATAATAAAGCAGCAAGTACAGTTATTCTGTTAGTACGAAATTTATTATGTTAATTTTCCACTCTTTCTTAGCAAGTACTTTGTTAGTACATCTGAAATCTATCTAGTTAGTTTATTTTTAAATAAAGCATAGCAATAAATCCAGTGGTAGAACGAAAATAGGAAAATTATGCAATGATTGAATTAGAAAAACAGTCGAATGAGACAACAGTAACAGTAGATACAACCGTTTTATAAATTTTAATTTTTCATTGATAAGGACAGTAGAATAAGCATTTGTAACGCGACGAACAGAAATTGTAACGACCCGTATTTTTACAATCGAATAATCAATTTATTTAATTATTTAAATAATGGTTTGGTAATTTAAAATGGCTTGAATTTAATATTATTGAATATTTAATTAATATAGATAATTAAATAATATATTTAAATTCTGAAATAATCAGAAATAGCTGAAATGACAATATTGTGGGTATTGGATTATTTAAAAATATTTAATCCAGTTTAGAGTTGAATTATAATAACGAATTTATTTATAAATGTCATTTAAGTGTAGAAATTATATTATAATTATAATTGAGGTCGAAATGGCACGACAGTTCGTAATTTGGCGATTCGCACATTAAACAAATATGCAGAATCCGTTTTAAGTTAGATTTCTATAAAGCAAGAAATGTTGAAATTTGTTGAACTGTATTTTTCTAATGAAGGTGAAAAATGGAAATTTCGCTTTATAAATTATAAGTTATGTCTAAATCAAATTTGCAAACAGTCGCTATGAAATCGCTTATAGGCCATAACAGTTATTTAATTTTAATTGAATATCGGTTTTGAATTTGGACAAATCCTTTTAGACGTAGTTATAATTTAGTATTTAGAGTTTTTCTGTAATTTTTATTTTGAAAAATAAGCACCTTTTATTTTGAAGTATCTTACACCTTAGCATTTCGGGGTATCACAAAATAAGTTAACTAGTCTATATTATTATATTTTTGGGATCATGGCACATCCCTCGACATGAATATATTTTTATTTTGTATATAACAGCTTGTAGAGGAACAAAGTCTTACAAAATAAGGTACGTGAATCTTTAACGGAGTTGAACACATATTTCCAAGTCTTTAACCTAAACCACCAAAATATAATTATATATAAACTTCGTTCTTATATCATAAACTCTTGGGTGCCCAATTTTGTACGGGCAGTCAAGTAGTCGGGATTTTTCAGATACTTGGAGAGCTGGAGCAGGAGGCTTCAGGATTATATAGCTATTTTATTTCCGCTATGTTGTAAGTGTTGTACTCTGATAATAGTATTGTATGCCAATACCGTTTTATTCCATAGTTATGTTATATAATATATTTTATTTGTTCCTCTGTGAGATTCATGTTACTCTGACGTTGTTGTAGTTGTGTTCTTCTTCTTCTATTCTAATTTTCTATCTTATCTATTCTAACCCTCTAACTTCTTTCTATTGACGTTCCGGTATTTCCGATGCTTGAATAGTCGACATTGAGTTTATGTCGATTACCAAGGTCGCAAATTCCCCGGGTCATTACAGTGGTATCAGAGCTGAAGGTTAAGTAATTACCTTGGCTCTGTGGCGTGAGTTAGTAGAGATGGGGTTATAAGTAATACCCTAGATTGAGTTAAGTGTATATATACGAGTGAACATATTTGTAGATTTTATAAAAATGATTTTTATATTGTGGAGATTTACTGGTTGAGTTGTTTATGAGTTCTGGGCGATCAGTTTGATCCACTGTATCGGTAGGGGTTTATAAACACTTGAATACGATGGACCGACACAGTATGGTTTGAAAAGAGGGTAAATGAAATAATTTTATCCAAATTATATTTTGATATAAACAAAGTATAGATATTTGATATATTATAGTATATTGATGTGTTGGTGGTTATATTAATCGAATAAGATTAAAATTGAGTTGTTTATACATATATAACCAAATAAAATTCGTATAAGTATTACGAAATGAATTAAAACTGAATTTAAACCAGAATAGAAATTTAAAACTCTGGGTTTGGAAAGGTATTTGTAAATGGATTTGGATTAAGTATATGAGAATTTTAAAATCCTGGGAGATTTTAAATTGTTTTACAAGCACTGTGAATGGTATTTTGAATTGTATTTCAAAATAGAAGTGTTTAGAAATGGTTTTGAAAGTGATATAGTATTGAACTCACTTTGGTCGCTGGAAAATAATTTCGATGATGATCCGGACATCATCAGTGTTCATTTTCGAGTTTCCAAGTGACGGATTACTGCCAAAGGTATTCATTTTGAATTGTTTTGAGAAAAGCAAGTTGTTTTGAATTCTGAAAAGGAATATTTGATTTTTGAAAAGCTAAACTATTTAAAAATCCCAGGGAAAGATTGTTTGAATTAAAAACAAATTAAATAGTAATTTTCAAAGGCAAATTGAAATTAAATTGAAGTCAATTAAGTGGAAACTGAATTGAATTAGATTATAATGGTATCGGGAAAATTAGATTTGTGACATAGGGATTTGAAATGATATTGGGTTGATGAGTTAAGAATTTGGAATCGAGAATGGAACTTGAGTTTGAAATGAAATTCGACTTAGGCATAAGCGAATGACTGGGTTTAAGGATAAAAACTGATTGGAGTTTGATTGGGATGACACTAGTTTATGCTGAATTGATAGCAGATGGAAAGGATATAATGATATGCCCGACAAAAAGGTACAAGTTTATTTATATATGAGTTGGTGATTTATGAGCCTATTTGGCGAGCTGCCTGGCTGTTTGATTTTCGTTTGGGTTGGAGAAGGCCTAGAGAGGCAAGTTGTAATTGTACCGATTGATTCGTACAAAGGAGGTGCTGGCGAAATTTTTCAAAAATTTAAGATGTTAGAAAATTTTCAGGACTTTTGAAAATTTTCGTTAATAGGAATAAATTAATAATTTAATTGAAATAAATTAATTCAGTTGAAACTGAAGTTGAAAAGGTAAATAAATAATTTTTAACCCAGTTAATAGGTTTTGTTCTCTACCTTAGCAATTTCGAGGACAAAATTATTTTAAGGGGGGAAGAATGTAACGACCCGTATTTTTACGGTCGAATAATTAATTAATTTAATTATTTAAATAATGGTTTGGTATTTTAAAATGGCTTGAATTTAATATTATTGAATATTTAATTAATATAGATAATTAAATAATATATTTAAATTCTGAAATAATCAGAAATAGATGAAATGACAATATTGTGGGTATTGGATTATTTATAAATATTTAATCCAGTTTATAGTTGAATTATAATAACAAATTTATTTATAAATGTCATTTGAACGTAGATATTATATTATAATTATAATCGAGCTCGAAATGGCGCGGCAGTTCATAATTTGGCGATTCGAACTTTAAACGAATATGCAGAATCCGTTTTAAGTCGGATTTCTGTGAAATAAGAAACTTTGAAATCTATTGAACTGTACTTTTCTAATGAAGGTAAAAAATGGAGATTTTGGTTTATAAATTATAAGTTATGTCCAAATCAAATTTGCAAATAGTCGCTATGAAATCGCTTATAAGCCATAATGGTTATTTAATTTTAATTAAATATCGGTTTCGAATTTGGACAAATCCTTTTAAACATAGATATAATTTAATTTTTAGAATTTTTCTGTAATTTTTATTTTGAAAAATAAGCACATTTTATTTTGAAATATTTTACACCCTATATCAGGATTTCGGGGTATCACAAAATGAGTTAACTAGTCTATATTATTATATATTTGGGATCATGGCACGTCCCTCGACATGAATATATTTTTATTTTGTATATAACAGCTTGTAGAGGAACAAAGTCTTACAAAATAAGGTACGTGAATCTTTAACGGAGTTGAACTCATATGTCCAAGTCTTTAACCTGAACCACCGAAATATAATTATATATAAACTTCGTTCTTATATCATAAACTCTTGGGTGCCCAATTTTGTACGGGCAGTCAAGTAGTCGGGATTTTTCAGATACTTGGAGAGCTGGAGCAGGAGGCTTCAGGATTATATAGCTATTTTATTTCCGCTGTGTTGTAAGTGTTGTACTCTGATAATAGTATTGTATACCAATACTGTTTTATTCCAAAAGTTATGTTATATAATATATTTTATTTGTTCCTCTATGAGATTCATGTTACTCTGATGTTGTTGTAGTTGTGTTCTTCTACTTCTATTCTAATTTTCTATCTTATCTATTCTCACCCTCTAACTTCTTTCTATTGACGTTCCGGTATTTCCGATGCTTGAATAGTCGACATTGAGTTTATGTCAATTACCAAGGTCGCAAATCCCCCGGGTCGTTACAGAAATCCAGTTTATCAATTGCCCTGCCATCTGAATTATTTGTGGTTTTGGATCTTCAATTTGCAGAATTATGCTTTATACTACTTGCTCCCCCATTTTCTTTCACGTACTTGATTGATAATGCGGAAACCATGATGCAATTGTTATGTAAGTTGTCCCACTAAGCTTCTCGATAACCTATTCTATATGAATATATATACACTACTTCAGCACATGCTTAAAAGAAAATGGAACTAACAAACATTATTTTAAGACATTTTAAATCTTACAAGATGACTTTTTACGTTACATTGCATTTTTTATGTATGTGCATGCACAAATCAACAGTTTATCAAAATGTAAATGATACTAAGTTATTTTAGGAAACAGTTGGATGAGTAAAGAGAATAATCAACATCAATTATTACATCAAAATCTTTAGAAATATAATAAGTATTAATGAGAAAATCTATTGGGATACACAACATAGACATAAATGATGAAACAATGGATCTCTATCATTGGATGCTCTCCGATTTGCACATTTCGTATAAATGAAAAGATGTAGCACTCTATGTCTTTTGTATGATCAATTTGTCCTAATTTACGTTCAGATGATAGGCCTTAAAATTAAAAATTAGCGTTCCTACATTTGGAACAAAGAAAACTTACATCGTCTAATTAATCATTTATTTTAGTTGTATACAGAGAATTCTTGCTTATCCATTATAATGACTGGACTTCCCAAGATACTCTCTTTCTCATAAACCCTCCATGATTGTTGATGCATGAAAGTACTTACGCAGTTAAATGCAATTTTTTCCATTCATTGCTATATATAAAGTCCCTTAAGTACTACATTTTTAATATGCGTGCTCTTTTATTTCAAATCTTTCCATTTTTCACTACCTTCATTCTTTTTTGTGCAAGTTACATATTTGGTAAGATAAATTAGGTTTTCCATAAATGACTATGAAACTCAATTGGCATTGCAAAAGCTAAAAAATTGAATTTATAGTATACCCATATCCATTGGCGTAAATAGTTCCAAAAGTCCCTTAAAAAAGTATGAAAAATAAAAGATAAAAGTACATCGTGGTATATAATTTATCAATTTGCTCATATCTATCTAGTATATACTTTTAATTGTATATTTCAACATATATTTGCAAATAGCAACATGTAATAAAAAATATATACATTATCATTAATTACAAATTTATACAATGGAACGTACAGTTTTATATCCCAGATGCACTGGTAATCAATATGCTTAACTTTTGCATCGCCTAAGACAACAGTTGTAACTTTAGCTAGTGAATGACTGCTTCCTCCAATACTTGCATGATCAATGAACGAAACAATTTGGCAATGAGCTGGTAGAGGCATGACCGACTTGAGAGAGTGGGTTATTCTAGGCAAATTGGAAAAGCTGAAAAATAATATAGGTTGCTTGACAGAAAATGGGAAAAAACAAACATTGAAATAATAACAATGCTAGGTGTTGTAACCACACCTCACCAGAAGAAAGCAAAGGCACAACAAACTGACCTGTAGATGTTATCAACAAAAATGGCTGAGGCTTTTCCTCAAAACATATTATTTTCCAACTATCACCACCACCAGCCTCTCCACCTCAGGTGTTGCCCCTCCAAAGGGGATTGCCATCTTCAACCATCTAGCTGGCTTAGCCCTAAAACCGGGTCTGGGTAGAGGTTAAACTATAATCACCAACGTGGCATAGTTAATTAGTTAACTACTTGAGAATCATAGGTAGAACTCATGTATGCTGTGTATAAAGACGTGGATGATATTTTTAGATGTTTCATATGCAACTGGCTTTCATACGCAGTTGATTCATTTTCTGCTTGGATACATGAATTAACTAAACACTAGGGTGAATATTAACCAAACACCATGGATTGGTAGCCAACCTAAATCTCCATATTATTTCCCTTCGCACAGTATCTTCTCCATTTCCAATAGCCATTTTTTTCCTTAATTCGTTCGGGATCTTGAATGCAAACTCTTTTGAAAATTTCATCTAATCCCTACACTAAAGTATAAACAATTCAATGCAGGTACACAAATAATAAAAATAAAAACAGTCTGATGCACACACATAGATAATAAAAAATTGGTAACCTAAAATGAAGTAAAAATTCATGCATTGCTCAAAATCAACATGAAGAGATAAATGAATTATAAATGTTTAATTCAATAGATTTCCCCAAGATATAAAACCAAAAACCACATAAGAATCGCTTATACAAAATGACCCATTATATACTTTATTGCATGTACATGATTTTAACAAAGGGAGAGAGTACGATATATACGGAATGCATAAAACACAACCTCAGACCCGAAATTTTCAATAATAGCAAATTGGCAAGTAATGTATGTTTATTTGTCTTCTAAGTGTATGCTTGATCTAAAAATAGAATGTTATTTTCTTCAAAAAAAAATATAGCTTAGACATTACATTGTCACAATATTCAAATGAATGAGTTAATAGATCAAAGTATTTGCATGGAAAGAACAATGACATCAGAAGAGTCAATGCTGCAACGGAAAGTAAAAAAAAAAAAACAAAGACGCAAAGTTAGGAGTATGCAGTGTTGAAATGGTCATCTCTGTCATTCAACAAAGAAACAAAATGTAATGGATACTTCACATTTTATTATATTAATAAAGAGAACGTGCAAAGTCCAATAAAGAATGCATTTGAAAACGTAGAAGAAAATTGAGAGTCGGCAAATGTCCTACTGGGCATAAAAGGGAACTTTGTTGACAAAAACGGTACGAATACCAAGGTAATGCCAAAATATAAACTAAAACACAAAACTAAAAGCATATGAATTTTGGTATCATATAAGTTCAACAGAGCTACAGTTTGAAACCACTTGGTAAGATTAAGAGTCTAAAAATCTATCCGCAGCCAAACAAATTTGGAAGTAAACATCCATATATCTTCCACTGTTTAAATGTTTCACATAGCTTCAAAATGAGAAGCAAAGTCAGGGGAGCCAAAATTATTGATCTGCACATTCCTATAGATTATCTTGTGCAAAGTTGAACATGAAAAATATAACGCTTTTATACCATTCCATAAGAAACCGTATTTAAGAAGTTATACAATAAATGAATATAGTGCTTGATCACTATACCAACTGAAGTTGCTGATCTTACCAATTAACCCGTAGATTGTAATAATGGATGATCATTATTTAGCAGTCCAAAGTCAATTACAACCCTCATAATATAAATTCTTATAATGAAAAATCCACTCCAAAAACATATGAAAATAACCAAAGGAACATTAACATAGTTAAATATTTATACATGACCAAAATGATGGATTTAAGATTGAATTCATATACCTTTGCCTGATTCATTATCTGAAACTCAATTGGTTAATTGGTAATAATCAATTCTGGTTAAAAAAAGGTAATGCTAAAAATGTTAGCCCACTATGTGTTAATAAACAATAGTATTCAAGGCCAATGAAAATATGAACTTTACCCAATAACAGGAAAATCATGGAATTAGAATCCTTAAAATGAATCAGATTTGAAAATCATGGAATTAGAATCCTTAAAATGAATCAGATTTGAACAATGTATACGTGAAATAAGATATTGCACCTAAAGAAACGAATGACGTGTTATTGTTACAAATGAGCGATAGGAAGTCTGTTAGAAAACTCTATCATTTACAGGCTGTAATAACCCGGAAAATACGAGCCAATTTAAAAATTTTAAATTGGTGATTTCAAAGTAATTTGAACAATTGAAATAGAATATTTCAATAAAATAGTGAATTAGAAATAGTGAGTCAGTTTGAAAATTTGAATTCAAACTTTGACTGACTGTGCAGGGTGGAGAATATAACGGATTTTAGCGAAACCAAAAATATTTAAATCTGTTAGTCAATATCTTTCTAACGAATCTGAAAAATTGAAGTTTCATAACGGGAATCAAAAGTTATGGCCGAATGAATTTTCAGATAGGTCGCTATATAGAATATGTAGCCCTGGAAAATTGATATTTTGCATACGACCTCGGAATTCTACGAAACCACTTTTGTTGGGTCCGGGATGTCAAACTATTGCTAGGTTTCAAATTTCATAATTTTTGAAGCTAATATGTGAGCGGGGCAAAAGAAAATGCGTTTGGTCAATTTCTGTTAAATGGGATCGACCAGAAAATGGCCATTTTTCAAACGATCTCAGAATTCGACGAAACTAGTTTTGTTGGGACCGTAGCGTCAAAACATAGCTAGATTTATTTTTTTGGAATTTTTCGAATCAGTTTGTGGCCCTGGCAAATTGAAATGTACGTTCAAAGTTAAAAATTAAATGTTTTATACTTTAATTTGAAAAATAATTGACTGTAACAGTCGAATTGGCTAACGAAACATATCCCATTGTGTCCGAAATGGGGGTATTTAGCTAGGGGCGACAGTCGTTGGGTTGGAAAAGGAGTTCGTTGGTGAAAACCCTAATTTTCTAAAATATATATTCCGGCCAATCAAAATTTTTCTTTCATAATTAAAAAAATAAAATAAAAACGCGAAACCCTCGAAACGAATGGCAACGCATGCTCCAGACTTCCCCGATCGATCGCAGTCGCCTCAGCCCTCTATCGCCGCCGCCGCCCCCTACCTCGATGCGCCTCCTCCTTCTCTTCAAATCCGACCAACTTCCTCCACCCCTCGTCGCCTATGCCGCCTGAATCGAGGCCAGGAAGTCCCGACCTTCCCAGCGCCGCCGCCGACGATCCTGACCACCGAACGCCACCAAACCACCACCGACAGGAAGCCCTCTCTTCCCTCTTCCATGTCCAACCCACCGATCATCCCCTCGTGCCTCGATTCTCGCGAAAACCACAAACCTAGTTTTGAACCATCGTGAAAGGTGAGTTCTTTTTTATGTTTGCACTTTGAAAAATCATATCTTTTTGGTGTGTTGACGAAATTCGATGAAACAGGAAACATTGGGACCGCAAGGAAGCTCTCTACCACATAAAGAAGCCGCGGATTTTTCTTAGTCATCTACGATTTTTAGCACTCCGAAAACCAATGTGAGAAATCTAAATTAAATAAATTTGAATGGAAAATGTTGTGTATAAATTATATTAGCGAAATATAAATTACACACGTGTTGTATACCTCATGTACATGCGTGGTGTAAGCTATATGAGCAAAGTATGAATTATACATGCATAGAATAATTGATATATGTGTTGAAATGCAAGTGAAATATAACAATTATATATATATACTCCCCTCGTCCACAAACCATGGACGATATTTATTGTTGTGAATTGGTGTGAAATATTCGATGAAAAATACGAATGGTTGAATAATTGTTTGTGGTTGATATTGTTTGGTTGTGGTTGAAAAATACCCATTGGTGATTGAAATGAATTGGAAATATTTGTGGAAATAAAAATAAACATGCCGCCTGCGTGCGAATTAGATGCACGAATCCCCATTGTCAAAAACCGCGAGGTTTTAAGGTAGAGCGAGGAGCCATACTAGGGACGGTGCCGGTTTTAACTACCCTGTCGTTATGCTGCCGAAATTTTGAATAATCTTTATGTGTTAGAATAATTTTCATATGTTGAAATTATTTTCATGCGTTGAAATTAAAGCCATATGTTGAAACTATATCCATGTGTGGAAATGTTCATGTGTTGAAAAGTGATGTGTGCGAATTAAATTCATGTGTGAATGAATGAAGTGTTTAAACAATAAAAATCACATTTTTAAATATATATGAAGTAAGAAAAATATTCGCCATATATAAATAGTTTCAACAATAAAAATTCCATCTTTCTAATGTGAACAACATCAATAAAATATCCATGTGTGGAAATGCTCATGTGTTGAGAAGTGTGTGTAGTGGAAAAGTTCATGTGTTGAATAAAGAGACCGAACAATAAAAATTACATTTTTATTGAAACTATGAAGTGTTGAAAACATCCATTTGTCGAATAAATATTTTAAATGATAAAAATATCGTTTTTATCATATATGTGATATGCTAGAGATATGCGGACGTTGAAATAAATATTTGTGAAGAAATATTATTTTTAATATGCATAGGAACTAAATAAAATAGTCATGTGTTGAAATCTATTTTAGTTCGCCAAAATTATCATCTTTGAAATGTGAAATGTTAAAAATAGTCACTTGTTCAAATAAATGTGCATGAGTTGAAATATACATTAATTAGCTAATGATATGATTTTAGCCTATGCATACAACATTAGAATGAATGGTGTTTTCAAACCAAAGTAAATCAAATATGAAGTTGAATGGAAAATGATAAGTGATAAAAACTGTATATATGTACATGCATATTCATTGAATAAGTTATAGCAAAGGGGCTAGAGAAAAGGAATAAAATTTTGTGCCCGACAAATAGGTACACATTTACTGTTTTGTTTGGGTGATGATTTTATGTGCCTGTTGGCTAGCCGCTTGGCTTTTTCTTTTTCTTTTTGACATGAGACGCCCGAGTGGCTATTTGGGAATTTTCCCAGCCCCTCCCGTACAAAGGAGGTTATGGCGAAATTTTCCAAAATTTAAAGGCGTTAGTGAAATAATTGAAGTGAAAACGATATAGGAATTTTTGAATGAACTATATTTATATAAATATATAAATATAAATAAAATTAAAACGAAACGTGGCCGTGCAATTCGTGTTTTGAAACCGTGATTTCAAACGACTAGTGCGGGAAATCCGACCATTGGATTTTCCCGAAACCGCAACCGTTGGGTTCGCCTTGGAAATATCTTTCCAATGGCACCAACTGTGTAAAGATTCGACGGTTGGATTGTCTGGAATGTTTAATTCAAATCTGAAGAAAAACAGCGCCAAAAACGATTATATATATATATAATTAAATTAAATCAAATAACGATGCTGCAGTTCGAAAATTGAAATCGTAACTTCAAATGACTAGTGTGGAAGATCCGACCGTCGGATTTTCCCAAAACTAAAAACGTTGGATTCATTTTGAAATGACCTTCCTATTGATATAAAATTTGTGAAGATCCAACAGTTAGATTTTCAGATATGTGTAAAACAAAATTAGTGAAAAGCAGCACCAGTGCATCGACACGACCTGAAACGTCGGTTAATTAAATATGGCCGTCTTAAAATAAATAAAAATGGCGATATATCGTTATAAAATACTATAGACGATATAGAGTGAAAATAAACCAATTTCGTTGTGTTTGCTTGATATGTGATGGTTGAATGTATTTAACATGAAAATTATAACTAAAGAACTGAAATGTGAATGTTGAATAGTCCAACCATGTGAATAATTGATTTGAAAATCTAAATATACGTGGGTTATTTGAAAAGACCGAGTTTATCTCATTTCAAATAATCGATCGACGTTGAGAAGTCGAAGAGTGGAAGACGGTTGAAGACCGACGATCTTCACATTGGATGGATGGGCGCTACTGATGCTCGTGATTGGAGTAGCTACCATGAAGGAACTGAAGTAGTAGCCGTCCAAACATAGTGTTGATTGTACGGATATGCGAGGAATTGGTGCCTCCGGTTTCGTTCAGACCCAGAACGGACTTGTAAATGGACTGTGTGTCTGACATTAGATTTTGTTCTGTGTTGATTGATCTCTGTTAAATGTATATCTGTTTGGCGGCGGAGAATTTATTCTCTTGCTTAACGCCCTTCTCTGAGACGTACGAGCTCAGAGGTTATGTATTGACAGAAATCAGTCGCATGCAGTGGATTGCCTGTGTGGCACGCCTAAGTGGCATATGATCAAGGCTTCTGTTGCAAAGCAAAATCTTGTGGTTGACGATCAAAGCATGGTCTGTGTGATGTAGCTTTGTGTATGACGTGAATTCGCGAGCCTCACACCCCGTTATGAGTCAAAAATGGGAGACGGACCGCTGGGAGAGCACGATGTTTCTTTCTAGCTATGGTGGTGTCAGTGACCTACCATCCCTGACATTATATATATTTTTCACCTGTGTGGTTGTTGGAATGCGAGGCGCCTCGATTATAGGTCTGTAAGGACCAGGAAACGTGTGTTCAGGAATTGCCAATCCTCAAAAGTAAGAGAGGACCGGCCCAGCCGATTCCAAGGATCATAGTGGGGTCCTGGGACATTTGCTAGAGTGTCTCGAATCGGAGTGGAGCTTGCCCCTTGCCTCGACTCATGAAGGAATCCAATTTCCAATACGAAATATGCGGGCGTGATTGTATTACTAGTATGGCGACATAGTAGATGGTAGCTATGCCGCCTAGGATTGATATTTATGATTGAAATCGCTATTGAAACATATATGCACTAGTAATAATATCAAACACTTTGTTTTACTCGTATGAAGCATTTTTGGCCATTATAAGGTAAAACTCTATCCTCCGGCTTGCGTTGCATTGTGTGATGGGACCTGAGTCTTATAATGGCTTCATTTTATAAAAAGCATTGCGATGATTTAATCATTTACTTTATTTCATGCACTAGCACTCATTGGAGTAAACCCGTTCCGCGAAAGTGGCGTGGTCCTTTGATTTGTCTTATTGTTGTTGTTAATAAGTTAAGTAGATTTCTCATACCAGTCCCATGACTGACTCGTAGTTTGTTTCACCTTGCAAACTCGGGTGCCCTCATTTTCACACGGGCAGCCTAGTTACAGGTTTCTGACACACTTTTGGCTTATGGCGAGGCTTGACTACACCGTGCTGACTTGGATTTTCTCCGCCATTATTGTATCTATATTATGATTCCACCATTGGCGATGTAGACTGATATTTATTTTGAGTACCCTTCATGTATGATTCCGCCTCAGGCGATGGTGACTGATTATGTATCATTATGCACTAAGTTGTATCCTGTACCGTGCTTCTCTGATGTAATGATATCTATATGATTCTGCTGTCATATGTGTGTAAATTGTTCTATTTATGTTTATGCTATTATCTGTGATCTGCTAATGATGATTAATGTGTTATATTCCAATGATTATCCTTAACACCGTGTCACGGGGTTTTGGGATCGTCACACAGGCTATCACCAAAGTAAGAAAATTAAAGCATATGAATTTTGATAAAGTATGGAAACTCGTGAACTCCAAGCAAAAAGCCTTGGTTGTCGTCCATACTACCATTGTCAAGTCTGCACATTTTATGCTAACGTCACATCAAGTACATGATTATATGAAGAAAATTTGCCAAAGCAAATGCAGCAGTAGTACGAAGAAAAATAATACAAGAAAGTTTGCCAAAGCAAATGCAGCAGTAGTACAAAGAAAAATAATACAACTAAGTACACGATTATCTAATTATTTTTATCAATTAAAGAAGCTGGGAACAAATATATTGAGTAATATGACTATAATATAACTAATTACATGAGAATGTTAACCACAGGGGTTTGGGTAACACATAAAACAATAATGTACAAATATTTGTTCCAACAATACAAAATGACGTGAGTAGCTGTTGCATGATAGCTCTAAACTTTTCTAAAGAGACAATATAAAGATGTTTCAAAATGAATCATCATATCAAAAAATAGCATCACTTTACACATGCTCCATTTACATAATACCCCGTCTCAGTAAAATCATCACACCTGTACTAACCTTAATTAAAACTACAATATCTCAGTAAAATCATCAGTAAAGATTCTTTTTTCTCCTACTTGACTCTGCATAAATTTGACTTCCATAAGTAAGAACTTATGCGTTTTCTCATCTTTTGAAATTGAAAACAAACTCCATGCACAGGTTTTTGATCAAATTAATACATTTAGTCAAATCTTGTTATCAAGCGAATTATAAATGCAAAATAATATGTTGGTTGATCTTAGATTGACTTAAATAATGTAAGTTTGAATGTTAGTTACGTTAGATTTTTGAACGTTAGTTTTATAAATTGAGTAAATCCTCTTATTTTCTACAAATTGTGAACAATGCCTAGATTTATAAAACTGAGTAGATGGGCATTAGCCCAGTTTATGAACCAATCATTTGCTCAGTTTTAGTAAACTAAGTGCAATAATCAGTTTATAAAACTGAGATTACCCGGAGTTTGCATCTGATTTTGATTTGTAAAATGAAATTGTTGCACTTTCGACTGTAGAGTCAAATCTGAAAAATGTGCTATTATACACTTGAACCTTCAATGCCTACAAGTGGTTCTGCAAAATGTATACTCATCAGTGTTTGCTTTGTTTGTTATAAATTAGACCATTTGGATTTTCTTCCCATTGCGAACAAATAATAATAATGTATAGAGAATAAATTTATCTTTTCAAATTAAAGTGACTAATAAAATGTTTTGATGCAGATGCCTTTTGTACCATTATTCAAGTAAATTTACGAATTCCAAATCCATATAACATTTTTCATGTGTTGTGCTGCATATTCACTTTTCAAAATTCTTAAACAATAGGCACTTGACATCTGCGAGCAAAAAGCCCATCATATGAAAATGACTATATTTATTATTTTAAATTACATATCAAATTATATTACATTAAAAATTATTTTATGATTACATATCCAGTGAATTTTTGGAAAGTTCATATATTAGGTCAATGAGTTTTGAATATAAATTCAAAATAAACTACTTTTCTACTTTTGACTACAGAAATAGCATGATCATATGAATTCACCCAAAATGTGTACATCTAAGATCAAATCAATTCATAAAGTAAAAAAATATTTCTAATTTCCATAAATTTGTGCGTGTATGTAGAGGACATAAGCATTGAAATGGATTTATCGCTACTTCTCCTGTAAATTCAAATAAAGATTTAATTTTATTAACTAAGTTCACAACATACAAACTTCAAAAATTGGATAAACGAAAGGAAGGTTACCGAAAACTATAACTGATTGAAGGTTCGGCTTGTTGAGGACGTACAAATCGCACAAATTAGGAATTATTGTTTTCCTTGTTGACATACCACAGGTCTAACGATATCTGGCAGAGTTATAGTTCACTGTCTTTAAGCGTGATTCAGAAAATCATCGACGGTTGGGAGAATAATTCGTAGTGAAAATTAGAGAAGATTAGGTTTGGGAATTAAATTTGAGTAATTTCAAAAAGACAGAAGTTGGGGAAAAAATAGAAAGGCAGTAAAGGTGGATAACTGACTGGGAAACGAAGAAAGGAAATGAGTCGGTTTCACGTTGAAAAGTGGATAGATGGAGGTAATGTGATTAGGGAGTGAGCATTATGTTGGTTGAACGGTTTATTCTTTTTTTTCAAGCGCTCCGCTTTTGTATTTTAGAATAGGATTTAGCACTATAAAATTCTTCCATGTAGGATATAAAAGAATAATAGTGTTCCACGTCAGCATGTCCTCTATTCTAGTTTATATTATAAGTAATAGATTTAACGTTCAAACTTTGTTTTATTAATAAATTCGATATAAAAATCCATAAACATTTCTAGTTCAACATTTAAAACAGATTTAAATAATTGAATGACCGAAAAATCTGGGTCGTTACATTCTTTCCCTCATAAAAGAAATTTCGTCCTCGAAATTACTAAGGTAGGAAAAATGCTACAAACCCATTATTTCAAAAATTCAATTTATTTCAAATCGAAAACCAATTCATTACTGTTAATAACTCTTTTAAAAAATATCGAAAATTTTCTAACACCTGAAACTCCCGGAAAAATTCGGTAGTCTTCCATGTACGGAGGGACTTCAGCGATATCGCAGATACAATAAATATATACATCGACCCACACGATCGGAAAACAAAATCCAAAATCCAAAATCCAAAATCTTATATTTTCGCATATGTGTACCTTATACGAGCCTTATTGAGCATATTTTCTCAACATACATGCAATATACGCAACCAAAATCAATCCTCACAGCCTTTTGGCACATGTACCTATCTCAGTTCAACATGTAAGTAATAATTACATGATAACAATTATAACTACACTAATTCCAAAATCAAACAAGTAGCATTCATTTGTTTTAAAAGGTGTATGCAATACACAGTTATATCATCCTATTGTATTTAATGCGGTTTCATTTGATTTTATTATATTGGAATTCATTTCTTAGTTTACAATTTATTCAATTCCATTAAGCCGTTGATTAATTTTGTTCAACCAATCTATTACCCAATAAACAAATAATTCACAATCAACATAACTAAATCAAATGAATTCATATTCAACATAAATATCACTATAAGAAAAATTCCCTATTGCAACTAGCTATTTGCAACAGGCAACAAATGACAGTTGTAGTAAACGATATATAGCAATAGACCTATTATAACAGTTGCAATATATGAGATTCAGCAACAGGCTTTTTCTTTCGGTTGCAAAAAGCATATTTTTAGCAACTGCGCTTCCCTTCCTGTTGCAAAAATATACTTTTCGCAACTGTGCTTTCATAACCGTTTCAACAAACATACTATTTGCAACTGCGCTTCAAAGTCTGTTATGAATAAATATCTTTAGCAACTGTTTTCGCCACTTGCAATAACTGTATTTTTTTAAACTGGTAAAGCCAGTTGTGAAAAACATACTATTAACTTTTCAAAATCAATTTTAAATAATTACTATTAAATAATTAACTTCTAGTAATTATGTAAAAGATTAATAATTAATAATAAAATTTAATTATTATAATTAATATTTATAATTGGTAATTAAATAATAATAATTAATAATTAACAAATAATAATGATTAGTAGCTAAAAAATAATAAAACAAATAAATATTAAACAAAACTAATAAAATATTGGATAAAAATTAATAATTAATTTGAAATATGAATATGTATAAATAATAAATAAACTAATACATTTATAATCAATAAATTAATGATAATTGATTAATATTATTATTAAATAATTAATATTTATTATCTAATAATTAATAATAATTATTAAATTATTAAAAGTAATATTTAATAAGTAAGATAAATATTTAATAATTGTGTTTGATAATTAATATTAATATGTAATTTTGTTACATATTATTTAATAGTTATAATTGATTATTATATTAAAATAATTCTAAACTTATAACTAAAACAAAAATGCAAAATATTCATAAAATTTTAATTTTTCATTAAACTAAAAATTATTAAAATATAATACAACACACATTAAGAGAGAGCATCAATTTTGAAATATTCATAAAATTTTAAATTTTCTATAAGAAGTTAGATTTTAAAACAAAATTATTTCGAACGTGTATAAGAGCCTTACAGCTTTGAACTACATAAGACAATGCAAGATTTTTAGTTCAACTTGCTTTTTTGGCTTCATATCTAAATGCTTTAATTCTAAATTGGCACTTTTATTGGATGTGGTATGTGTTGGCACTTGTGCTACTTTTAAATTATGTATTTGATCGTATGTGTTATATTTGAAGAATTGGTATGGTATGTGATGATGAATGTTTTGGAAGGATTGAATGTGATGATGGATGTAACAAATGTATTTCTTCTATGTACAAAACTGATATTGCAAAATTTATAATTAAAGCATTGTATTTGCCTTCTTTTACGTTGCATTTGCCTTCTTTTACGTTGCATTTGCTTTTTTCCTGATGTTGTATTTCAAGATAATGGTGTTGCATTCCATAATACAGTGGTGTTGCATTACATAAAATAGTAGTAATTCCACATGGCATGTAGACGCCACAGCGACATGGCATGTGATACGTGTGCAGCTGACGTGGAGACCTGACGTGTCGTGTGACACGTAGGCAGCTGACATGGAAAGCTGACGTGGCCCCGCTATCATGACCTGGTAGCCCGGATCTAACTAATTTTCAAGCAACGCTGAATATTGTTGCACTACGTGCAAATAGTGTTGCATTACATCTATAATGCAACACTTTCTTTCCATGGCAGTAGATGTGCTAGAGCATTGCCTTAGAGGGCTAAGGCAATGGCCGCGGAAGCCACGCCCTTCTGGTGTTGCCTATTTGAAAAAAGGGGAAAATGCAACACGTTTTCGATCTAAGTCCACATAAAACTTGTGTCGAATATGCCTACTTTTGTAGTAGTGAAATAAGTTTACAGTAATGTATTTTTAATTTCTTCCTAACTATATATCTCCGTCATCTTTACCTCAATAGTTTCATTTCTCGCTTTTACCTTTGAAACCCTATAACCTAGATGCTTTGCTAAAACCAGTTTGTTTATGTATTTTTACAAGCAAGCCGACCCTTTTTACTATTTCTCTCCTTGTATTATCTATCCTGTTCGCTTTCAGTTTATATGCCCGATCTCTTTCCTTTCTGCGAAAATGAAATTAGGGTTTTACTAAAGAACCCGTCGCTCCTCTGCTAAATCGATTGAAAATAAAAATGGTTGCTTTAAATTCGTCGGTCAATTCTTCCTTTCTAATGCTTGTGGAGTTTGCATCTGCTTTTCTCCTGCTTGGGTTCTTAGTGCGTCCAGGGTTCCATCAAGTGAGTTTTTTCTTGAATTCCTCCCTTTTATTCACCTTAAAAGATGATTAAGCCGATAGCCAATATAATTAGAACATTCCAAATGAGCTCTGTCTAATCCATTACGAATTTCATTTTTGTTTCATGAACTATGGTTTTGTAGATCGATTCACATTAGATGTAGCAAATTTTCTCTTTATCACCCGTTTGTATTGAATTTTGTAGGAATTTGTTGCAGAGATGAAACATAAGTTGACCTGTTAATACTTGTGTAATTTAAGTTTGTTTCTGTGTATTATCTTATTGAATTCCTTTGGGTATATGTTTAGCAAATCTTTGTTTTCAAATACCTGGTGATTTTTTATTTCTTCTGTTCGCAATGTAAAATGGGACCATATTTTGTCTCTTATCTGTTTTACAACTGTGGAATCTTTAGTTTTTCTAATAGTCTGCTATATCTTGAAGAGTTTGTGTATGTTTTTATCAATCATCATGGTATTGGATTGTAGGGTAATTGAGATGAATTTCTTTCATGCAACTTTGTCCTTTTATTTTTCATCCTCTGGACGCATTGAATTTATGTCCCGAAATAGAAATGTTTACATAACCCATTATGGCAAGTTTATAAAGCACTGTAGTAAACTTTAGATTTACAGTGTTGTCTTTTTTTTATAGCGACTACTAATCTTTTTGAAGGCCAGGCTCAGTTTTGAAACCTAAAAAAGGTAATAATACTTAAGAAACAATTAAGGGAGACATTAATTGTTGTGGTCAGTTTGGGTTACAAGCATGCTATACTTTTGCTGCCCCATAAAAGCCACACATAATGATTTGATTAATATATAGATTGAAAAATAGAGTAGTTTGGTTAACTTTTTGGATCTTTTAATCCATACGTCAGATTTTGTTATGGTTTCTTATTTTCTCTTTATCTTCCCTAATCATTCCTTTGCTTACTCTCATTACATGTGTAACGACCCAGCGGTTTTCGGCCCCGAAAATCGATATAGATACCTTAACCGTATCTTATACCGATCCTCCAAGCACCGAAACACTGGATAGTTTAGAAAGAATTTAGAGGGTGAGATAAGAAAGAAATTTTTAGACTAGAAGAAAGAAGAAGAACAACACATCAGAACCTCACAGCGGAACCGATAAAATATAATATCAAATATACAATGAACTTTGTATACATACCAATTATCAGAGTTTAACACATACTGCACAACGGAAATACTTTATATAACTAGAGGTGAAACCGCCTGCTTACAGCTTCTGAAACTCCAAGCGAACCTAACCTGTAAATATGCTTGGTCTGACCCGAGCACATTTGATTTAAAACAAAATACACCGGGTCAGTCTGGAACACTATCAGTGATAAATTCACAAGAAAACAAACAACTGGTTTCACTTTGGAAATCCTTTCTGAAATAAAAGGATAATAGTAAGACCGATCCATACATAAACACGGACGGTTTTTACCTTATTATAACCCAAACCATTCGTTGAAAACCATACTTGTTCTGATATTATCATAATGTCTAAACACAAGTAATTAGAATCTAGTGGAACGCTTGCATCTCACGCTCCACATATATAGTATACAATCAAAACCGCGGGCGCTTATTGGATTTTGGATTTCCAACCTTGACAAGGTATGGGACCACCTGCCGATAATGTATCTCTAGAGGCGAATACACTAGGTTCACAAGAACGTCTTGCAACCCGGCCCTCACATGACCGACCACTCATTTCGCTTGAGTGTATCGAATGTATATCACCGACGGTTGGACTCAAACCACCGTCTCCCGATAAGGGACAGCATCGAACATAGATAAAGAAGCAATAGGAATTTCTCTAGATAGGTGATCATACATCCTAATGGGAGCGACCCACATAGCCATGCTGCCTGCCCGAATTTTGTCATTTCCCGGTTGATGAGGCTTGAGGTCAGAACACATCTGATCATCATATACTTTGGATGCCACATCATCAGATCCGCCAGATCACACTTGATTGACGTCCACAAACATACTCTAGCTATCTGGCTAGAGGATAACCATTTCTCCGCCATCAACTATGGTACGTTTGGAGAAATCAACGCATGTAAATCCTTTTGGAAATACTCTGTCAGACATCCGTCCATACAAGTCATCCAGGAACAGGATAAACCGAAGGTACTCTCCTACTGCATCTCAGATAGGAATCACCCCAAGGATCAGTAGCGAAAAGCCCTTGCAACCCGTAGATTCCAATCACGACCGAATCACTGTTGAAATATCTCTGGCCGCTAAACCAGAGAAATCCAATCAGTAGTTCTTCCGCTTAGGAAGATCAACGGTCTTCATTTGCTCCGTCTTCAACGATGTCTCCACGTATTTGCTGGTCGGAATGGTATTCGAATATAATTCGATCCCGGTTTTTCCGAACCAACAATCGTATTGGTCAACTTCGATAGTCGGTGTTTTAACTATCGAATAACAATAGTGTGCAAACAATGGGTTTTGTCGATTCAATACTTAACACAACTTGACTCCCTTTAAAACATACTTAACTTTATAAACCAAATTGTCTCCGATTAACTCTGATTGATTTACTTTGATCGATCAACTCTAACTCGCCTAGCTCTACCTATTTAATTCGACTAACTTAACTTGGTTACTCTTATCGATTAAGTAAGACTCAACTTAACTCCATTTGCTCGACTCTAGATCGCAACGATCACAATGGTTACGCCTGATTCCCTCAGGAAACATCCGACCGCCGTAGGCTATCTGCAGCCCTGCGAATTACGCTAGCAGTCGTACGCAATGGAAACTCTTCTTGATTTACTATATTTGACTACCCTAACTTAAATACGATATTTGATCAACTCTAGCTGAATAACAAATATTCAAAATAATTGGAAATCAATATTCTTATTCTTTTTGAAATCACTATTCACAGCATTTATTTCTTTCCAAAACCCTTGCATTGGTGTTTGGTATTCTTATATAGGGTAAAGCCCAAACTCAACACTTTTCACCTATCCCAAACTAATACCATTCCTCGATAATGGTGAAGCCAACCAAGTTGGGGTATTTTAGTTACCTCTCAGACCTTGATTGACGACGTTCTTATCTTAGAACAATATTGGTTTATCCACTTATCCACCGATACAAAATTCTCGTTTCCTCTTCTGATCCCAAGTCTGGTTTTATAAACCGATACTTATAATTGAAATCCTTGTTCCAAATCTTTTACTTAATTTCTTGTTTAATCCAACATCCATCTAAAACACCACCTTACTTTTTCCTTGGAATTTCGTTCCGTTTGAATTTACCTTACTTAATTGACAATTAAGTAAAACTCTTTCAACATTTTGTGTTTCCTTTCCAATCCAAATTCCCAATCTCGCTTGATAACCTGGATTTGTAAAAAATCTTTTTAAAATCCCCATTTTGACCTTGATCAAATTTATCGACGCTTAATCACTCCTACTGGAATTACATTTTAAAACCCCTTTCTTTAATTAAGTACATCTTTATTAACAACACACCCTTTTATTTAAAAACCCTTTACACATCAAATCACTTACATGATTTGCATTTTAAAACCCCTCGTTTTAATCCCTATTAATTAAAACAATAATTCACTTCAAATAGTATATATATATATATAAATAGTTAACTTGGCCATTTATTTAAATAGTGTAATCATCATTTTTGAAAGCTGAGAACATAATACTTTACTTTATTAACCCTGGCCAATTTGATACTTATCTTAAGGTTTAGTTAATCGACGATTACCTTAAAAATTTACACTGAACAATTTAAGAAAGTTCCTTTTTATTTTAGTAAATCGTGGATTAATTACACTTTAAACCCTCCGTCAAGTTTAAAGAATATTTAGAAAAATTAAATCAATTTAATTTATTTAAGTTTCAACCAACATTTGTTCTTATCAAACAGTACGTATCAGTTGGCAATAACTGATTTACATTTGTCATTTCCCCTTTTTAATTTATTAAATAACTTAATTGATTTTTAAATCAACTTGAATTGTTTAAAAACGATTTGTCTAATTTAACCAACCCGTAGGTAACACCTTGGGTTTCTCTGCTGTCTTCAACACCTGTATAACCCATTTAAACAATCCTTTAAAACTCGATAAAAATAGATATTTAAATTTCCCATTTAAATCCTTATATAATTAAATTAAAAACTTAATTCCAGTTATAAAATAATTTATAACTCTAACACTACGTCAATTCACTCAACAGTCAACTGGCGTCAGAACAACTCATCCTAGATCGTTCACTGCCCATTTACCAAATCAACACTGCGGGTTGATTTTAAACACAACACAGGTGTATCTCTATTCAACTATCAACACACAGACAGGTTTTGGTGTCAGTCAAGGTGAACAACACATATGTATACACAACAAACAAAAACACAGTTAATTTGAGGAATCTGGTCGGATCCCTCCAACCTGTCCTTCTCTGCATCACAGATGTCAGTTGATGACAATATACGAATTAAATAATTGGCAGAATATATTTAACTACAACCATCAAACAACAACAAATAATTTGCATCCATCGCATCCAATCAGCCAATTTAAACTGTTAACTGAAAAGTATACTTTACTGTGAGTGTACCACATCAAAGGATTCCAGAAGGTGTGAGGATTAACTCACCTTGACTTGATTTCGTCGATAATCTGCTTATTTCAGTTGGATTTTAAACGACGTTTCATTTTTCTGAGAAAATCCGGCTGCTGCCTGCCTTGCTCCATCCTCACCCATTGCGTAGTACTCGTTTCAATGTCCCCGACGTTTTTTGTTTCGTCGAGTTCTGACCACGTACGTGCTCGCAATCAATATTTAAAGTTTATAAAGCTTGAACTAAATAGATTTTAAAATAAAATAAAAGAAATATGATGGGCCTTACTTAAATTAACCCAGCCCAAAAAGAAAGAACCAAGCCCGTCCATTCCTTTTAACCCTAAACCATCGGCCTCCCTCTTCATTCATGTAGCCGCCACCAAAAAATCAACGAGAAAAAGAATGGAACCCTAGAACGAGACCGAAGCCCGTCGCTTCACGCCTGCTGCCCCGGCCTCCTCCTCCATTGCTCCGCCGTCATCCCTCCACTCGATTCAACCAGGCCGAACAATCATGGCGCCACTCCAACCCCATAAAAGCTAAGTGTTTTAATTCCCAAATTATTTTCTGTTTTGATTTCTTTTGAGGATTCAATTCGGTTTCGAATTGATCTACTTCGTTCATGGTTTGTGGTTGGAAAAACTGTGATACGAAACCCATATTTATACTAGTGATGAATTACTGTTTATCTTGAATCGTTACATCCTAGGTTAGATCCTAGTTGTTGCGTTTTTCTTAGGTGTTTACTTTTGCTGTGCGATCAAAACTATTGGTGATTTGAAACTGGGTTTTGTGTGCGTGATGGTACAGATCATGTGAGATTTGTGGTTTGATTTTTCCATGTGCGATCTTGCTTAGATATATCCTACCGAATGTTTGTGATGGACTTGGTTTTTGTGTGACAGTTATCAGTGAAATGTGACGATTTCAGTTGGATTTCCATGCATTGTTACTGCTCATATAAGTACTTTCCTTGAGCTGTTCCTATACAGCCTAGCATACAGCTATGCCTTGTCCCATTTCATCTATATATTTGATTTGAAAACACATAAATAAAATATACACATACACCACAGCCTTGATGTAGAATATACATAGATTGTTTTTTTTTTCTCTTTGAATGGTCTGTGTACTTATACTGAACGGATTCTTATATAGCTCAGCAAGGCTATGAACTATTTTGTTGTGTTGTCAATTCGGCCATTTAATTGTTTATTCAATTTCAGATATGTGTATTGGCATCCAGTCTATCAAATTGTTTAATTTCATTTCATAATTTCAGATTCGAATTTGCCATGCGACAGTATCTTTTATATGAGATTTTTCCTCTGACTACCGATATGTCATTTGTTTCGATTAAATACAGATTGGGTGGTACTCTCTTTTTCTGTTTCACTTTCCTGTGCATTGATCATATACATGAATTGCTTGCTTATACATAGAATTTATGATCTATGTACTGTTTTTGGGTTGATTTAATTTTGCATTTTACTGTTTACATGGTATCTTTCTAATTCAAATCTTCACCTCCATCTACATTTATAATTAGCTATTAATAGCTGTATATTTTTTTTTATCTTTTTATTTGAAATCTTCCAACTCTATATACGTATTAGCTAGCTACTCATAGCTGTTTCTCTACTCTGCAGGACAGATTTGCTGGTGACAATAGTGGTGCTTCCAGTATGGTTGTGACGCAAGATTGGGATGCTTAGCTGTGTTCATCCTTATAGATTAGGTTACGGCTATGAGATTGTTTTGTCAAATTCATAGATTTGCATTACACAGTTAATTTTTTCTCTTTTTCTTTTCTTTCTTTTTTTCATGTATTTGTTCATGTCGAGAATATGAATATATTGTTCTTTTCTTTCTTTTCTTTTGATGAAAGTGTCATGTGATGAAAACCGATTTGCCTTTCATGATTTATAACATATTGAACGTACTGAATTATGTACTCGAGAGTTCTGGTATTGATTTATCTCAATCCACCATATCTATGAATATTAATTTGGGTAAGCGAGCAGTCAAAACCGATCCTACTGTGGTGCCTATTGCAAAAGTATATTTTATTATAATCCTATATATAGGCATCAACATCAAATAGCAAGTGTATGGTAGCTCTCTCTGGTCTTGACCATGATAACAACTTATGGTGCATCTGTGCATAGTTTGTATTGTTATAATATTCGTTTATTTAGTGATACATGTATCTATACTCTTCCTCTTATTATGATTGCAATAAATTTGGGGTTGGTTACATTTAGGTGTTAGGCCAAATAATACACACACCACATATCAGTGTTTCGGCTACATAAATAAATATATACATCAAGCATCAATACAAACAAAGTATCAATCATTGAAAATTTTCATTTTCCTTAATATGGTGTAATCAAGTATTCATATAAATTTGTACACATTTCTTAAGGGTTAAGTTTTATATTTTTATCTTAATTGTTATATATAAATTAAACGTTCAAGCTCTATTATACAAACGAATTACATATCATGAATTATAAATCCTAAATCAATATTTAAACCTGACCACAAAAATGCGGGACATTACATTCCTTCCCCCTTAAAAGAATTTCGTCCCCGAAATTATTAAGCAAGAGAAATAGTATAATCCCATTAACTTCTCAAAAATTAATTTACTATAAATCGAAACTAATTTGTTCAATTCTTTATATTAAACCATTGATAAATTATAAATCCGTTCAATCTAACAAACAATCAACAAATAATTTATAAATAATATAACTCAATTAAATTGAATTTATATTCAATACTAGTATTCACTTGGGTTTTATATCTTATAACCATCAATAGATCAATATTCGATTGATTTTCATTATTATTCATTAAATTCCCAAATTTATTTAACTCTTATCCACTATGTCCATTTTTAATTTAACCTACTTTCCCAAGTTAAATTCCAATTCCATATTCAATAAATTAATTAATTTTCAAACTAATTTTCTTCCATTTCACAATTCCAATTCTGATTTAATTCAATCTCATTTGTTGACATGAGAAATTTCTTTAGTTGTATTAAACCATTTTGAATTCTTAAATCAAATTTGAATTCCAATCAAATTAATCAAACCAAACACACCCATAGTCGGTGATTTGATAAGTTATTTCATTTTCATATAAAATATAATTTGGCCAAATTTATTTCATTCAACCATCATTACAAAATATTTTTGTATCATTTGCAGTTCAATATTGAACCGATCAAATAGCACAATATATAAAACATTTTATATAAAATTTACAAATACGCTCTCATATATATATATATATATATATACGCTCAAACTCCATATAGGGTATTACTAACCCCATCTCTATTGAGTTACACCACAGAGCCAAGGTTGTTACTAAACCAATAGCTCTGATACCACTGTAACGACCCAGCGGTTTTCGGCCCCGAAAATCGATATAGATACCTTAACCGTATCTTATACCGATCCTCCAAGCACCGAAACACTGGATAGTTTAGAAAGAATTTAGAGGGTGAGATAAGAAAGAAATTTTTAGACTAGAAGAAAGAAGAAGAACAACACATCAGAACCTCACAGCGGAACCGATAAAATATAATATCAAATATACAATGAACTTTGTATACATACCAATTATCAGAGTTTAACACATACTGCACAACGGAAATACTTTATATAACTAGAGGTGAAACCGCCTGCTTACAGCTTCTGAAACTCCAAGCGAACCTAACCTGTAAATATGCTTGGTCTGACCCGAGCACATTTGATTTAAAACAAAATACACCGGGTCAGTCTGGAACACTATCAGTGATAAATTCACAAGAAAACAAACAACTGGTTTCACTTTGGAAATCCTTTCTGAAATAAAAGGATAATAGTAAGACCGATCCACACATAAACACGGACGGTTTTTACCTTATTATAACCCAAACCATTCGTTGAAAACCATACTTGTTCTGATATTATCATAATGTCTAAACACAAGTAATTAGAATCTAGTGGAACGCTTGCATCTCACGCTCCACATATATAGTATACAATCAAAACCGCGGGCGCTTATTGGATTTTGGATTTCCAACCTTGACAAGGTATGGGACCACCTGCCGATAATGTATCTCTAGAGGCGAATACACTAGGTTCACAAGAACGTCTTGCAACCCGGCCCTCACATGACCGACCACTCATTTCGCTTGAGTGTATCGAATGTATATCACCGACGGTTGGACTCAAACCACCGTCTCCCGATAAGGGACAGCATCGAACATAGATAAAGAAGCAATAGGAATTTCTCTAGATAGGTGATCATACATCCTAATGGGAGCGACCCACATAGCCATGCTGCCTGCCCGAATTTTGTCATTTCCCGGTTGATGAGGCTTGAGGTCAGAACACATCTGATCATCATATACTTTGGATGCCACATCATCAGATCCGCCAGATCACACTTGATTGACGTCCACAAACATACTCTAGCTATCTGGCTAGAGGATAACCATTTCTCCGCCATCAACTATGGTACGTTTGGAGAAATCAACGCATGTAAATCCTTTTGGAAATACTCTGTCAGACATCCGTCCATACAAGTCATCCAGGAACAGGATGAACCGAAGGTACTCTCCTACTTCATCTCAGATAGGAATCACCCCAAGGATCAGTAGCGAAAAGCCCTTGCAACCCGTAGATTCCAATCACGACCGAATCACTGTTGAAATATCTCTGGCCGCTAAACCAGAGAAATCCAATCAGTAGTTCTTCCGCTTAGGAAGATCAACGGTCTTCATTTGCTCCGTCTTCAACGATGTCTCCACGTATTTGCTGGTCGGAATGGTATTCGAATATAATTCGATCCCGGTCTTTCCGAACCAACAATCGTATTGGTCAACTTCGATAGTCGGTGTTTTAACTATCGAATAACAATAGTGTGCAAACAATGGGTTTTGTCGATTCAATACTTAACACAACTTGACTCCCTTTAAAACATACTTAACTTTATAAACCAAATTGTCTCCGATTAACTCTGATTGATTTACTTTGATCGATCAACTCTAACTCGCCTAGCTCTACCTATTTAATTCGACTAACTTAACTTGGTTACTCTTATCGATTAAGTAAGACTCAACTTAACTCCATTTGCTCGACTCTAGATCGCAACGATCACAATGGTTACGCCTGATTCCCTCAGGAAACATCCGACCGCCGTAGGCTATCTGCAGCCCTGCGAATTACGCTAGCAGTCGTACGCAATGGAAACTCTTCTTGATTTACTATATTTGACTACCCTAACTTAAATACGATATTTGATCAACTCTAGCTGAATAACAAATATTCAAAATAATTGGAAATCAATATTCTTATTCTTTTTGAAATCACTATTCACAGCATTTATTTCTTTCCAAAACCCTTGCATTGGTGTTTGGTATTCTTATATAGGGTAAAGCCCAAACTCAACACTTTTCACCTATCCCAAACTAATACCATTCCTCGATAATGGTGAAGCCAACCAAGTTGGGGTATTTTAGTTACCTCTCAGACCTTGATTGACGACGTTCTTATCTTAGAACAATATTGGTTTATCCACTTATCCACCGATACAAAATTCTCGTTTCCTCTTCTGATCCCAAGTCTGGTTTTATAAACCGATACTTATAATTGAAATCCTTGTTCCAAATCTTTTACTTAATTTCTTGTTTAATCCAACATCCATCTAAAACACCACCTTACTTTTTCCTTGGAATTTCGTTCAGTTTGAATTTACCTTACTTAATTGACAATTAAGTAAAACTCTTTCAACATTTTGTGTTTCCTTTCCAATCCAAATTCCCAATCTCGCTTGATAACCTAGATTTGTAAAAAACCTTTTTAAAATCCCCATTTTGACCTTGATCAAATTTATCGACGCTTAATCACTCCTACTGGAATTACATTTTAAAACCCCTTTCTTTAATTAAGTACATCTTTATTAACAACACACCCTTTTATTTAAAAACCCTTTACACATCAAATCACTTACATGATTTCCATTTTAAAACCCCTCGTTTTAATCCCTATTAATTAAAACAATAATTCACTTCAAATAGTATATATATATATATATAAATAGTTAACTTGGCCATTTATTTAAATAGTGTAATCATCATTTTTGAAAGCTGAGAACATAATACTTTACTTTATTAACCCTGGCCAATTTGATACTTATCTTAAGGTTTAGTTAATCGACGATTACCTTAAAAATTTACACTGAACAATTTAAGAAAGTTCCTTTTTATTTTAGTAAATCGTGGATTAATTACACTTTAAACCCTCCGTCAAGTTTAAAGAATATTTAGAAAAATTAAATCAATTTAATTTATTTAAGTTTCAACCAACATTTGTTCTTATCAAACAGTACGTATCAGTTGGCAATAACTGATTTACATTTGTCATTTCCCCTTTTTAATTTATTAAATAACTTAATTGATTTTTAAATCAACTTGAATTGTTTAAAAACGATTTGTCTAATTTAACCAACCCGTAGGTAACACCTTGGGTTTCTCTGCTGTCTTCAACACCTGTATAACCCATTTAAACAATCCTTTAAAACTCGATAAAAATAGATATTTAAATTTCCCATTTAAATCCTTATATAATTAAATTAAAAACTTAATTCCAGTTATAAAATAATTTATAACTCTAACACTACGTCAATTCACTCAACAGTCAACTGGCGTCAGAACAACTCATCCTAGATCGTTCACTGCCCATTTACCAAATCAACACTGCGGGTTGATTTTAAACACAACACAGGTGTATCTCTATTCAACTATCAACACACAGACAGGTTTTGGTGTCAGTCAAGGTGAACAACACATATGTATACACAACAAACAAAAACACAGTTAATTTGAGGAATCTGGTCGGATCCCTCCAACCTGTCCTTCTCTGCATCACAGATGTCAGTTGATGACAATATACGAATTAAATAATTGGCAGAATATATTTAACTACAACCATCAAACAACAACAAATAATTTGCATCCATCGCATCCAATCAGCCAATTTAAACTGTTAACTGAAAAGTATACTTTACTGTGAGTGTACCACATCAAAGGATTCCAGAAGGTGTGAGGATTAACTCATCTTGACTTGATTTCGTCGATAATCTGCTTATTTCAGTTGGATTTTAAACGACGTTTCATTTTTCTGAGAAAATCCGGCTGCTGCCTGCCTTGCTCCATCCTCACCCATTGCGTAGTACTCGTTTCAATGTCCCCGACGTTTTTTGTTTCGTCGAGTTCTGACCACGTACGTGCTCGCAATCAATATTTAAAGTTTATAAAGCTTGAACTAAATAGATTTTAAAATAAAATAAAAGAAATATGATGGGCCTTACTTAAATTAACCCAGCCCAAAAAGAAAGAACCAAGCCCGTCCATTCCTTTTAACCCTAAACCATCGGCCTCCCTCTTCATTCATGTAGCCGCCACCAAAAAATCAACGAGAAAAAGAATGGAACCCTAGAACGAGACCGAAGCCCGTCGCTTCACGCCTGCTGCCCCGGCCTCCTCCTCCATTGCTCCGCCGTCATCCCTCCACTCGATTCAACCAGGCCGAACAATCATGGCGCCACTCCAACCCCATAAAAGCTAAGTGTTTTAATTCCAAAATTATTTTCTGTTTTGATTTCTTTTGAGGATTCAATTCGGTTTCGAATTGATCTACTTCGTTCATGGTTTGTGGTTGGAAAAACTGTGATACGAAACCCATATTTATACTAGTAATGAATTATTGTTTATCTTGAATCGTTACATCCTAGGTTAGATCCTAGTTGTTGCGTTTTTCTTAGGTGTTTACTTTTGCTGTGCGATCAAAACTATTGGTGATTTGAAACTGGGTTTTGTGTGCGTGATGGTACAGATCATGTGAGATTTGTGGTTTGATTTTTCCATGTGCGATCTTGCTTAGATATATCCTACCGAATGTTTGTGATGGACTTGGTTTTTGTGTGACAGTTATCAGTGAAATGTGACGATTTCAGTTGGATTTCCATGCATTGTTACTGCTCATATAAGTACTTTCCTTGAGCTGTTCCTATACAGCCTAGCATACAGCTATGCCTTGTCCCATTTCATCTATATATTTGATTTGAAAACACATAAATAAAATATACACATACACCACAGCCTTGATGTAGAATATACATAGATTGTTTTTTTTTTTCTCTTTGAATGGTCTGTGTACTTATACTGAACGGATTCTTATATAGCTCAGCAAGGCTATGAACTATTTTGTTGTGTTCTCAATTCGGCCATTTAATTGTTTATTCAATTTCAGATATGTGTATTGGCATCCAGTCTATCAAATTGTTTAATTTCATTTCATAATTTCAGATTCGAATTTGCCATGCGACAGTATCTTTTATATGAGATTTTTCCTCTGACTACCGATATGTCATTTGTTTCGATTAAATACAGATTGGGTGGTACTCTCTTTTTCTGTTTCACTTTCCTGTGCATTGATCATATACATGAATTGCTTGCTTATACATAGAATTTATGATCTATGTACTGTTTTTGGGTTGATTTAATTTTGCATTTTACTGTTTACATGGTATCTTTCTAATTCAAATCTTCACCTCCATCTACATTTATAATTAGCTATTAATAGCTGTATATTTTTTTTTAATCTTTTTATTTGAAATCTTCCAACTCTATATACGTATTAGCTAGCTACTCATAGCTGTTTCTCTACTCTGCAGGACAGATTTGCTGGTGACAATAGTGGTGCTTCCAGTATGGTTGTGACGCAAGATTGGGATGCTTAGCTGTGTTCATCCTTATAGATTAGGTTACGGCTATGATATTGTTTTGTCAAATTCATAGATTTGCATTACACAGTTAATTTTTTCTCTTTTTCTTTTCTTTCTTTTTTTCATGTATTTGTTCATGTCGAGAATATGAATATATTGTTCTTTTCTTTCTTTTCTTTTGATGAAAGTGTCATGTGATGAAAACCGATTTGCCTTTCATGATTTATAGCATATTGAACGTACTGAATTATGTACTCGAGAGTTCTGGTATTGATTTATCTCAATCCACCATATCTATGAATATTAATTTGGGTAAGCGAGCAGTCAAAACCGATCCTACTGTGGTGCCTATTGCAAAAGTATATTTTATTATAATCCTATATATAGGCATCAACATCAAATAGCAAGTGTATGGTAGCTCTCTCTGGTCTTGACCATGATAACAATTTATGGTGCATCTGTGCATAGTTTGTATTGTTATAATATTCGTTTATTTAGTGATACATGTATCTATACTCTTCCTCTTATTATGATTGCAATAAATTTGGGGTTGGTTACATTTAGGTGTTAGGCCAAATAATACACACACCACATATCAGTGTTTCGGCTACATAAATAAATATATACATCAAGCATCAATACAAACAAAGTATCAATCATTGAAAATTTTCATTTTCCTTAATATTGTGTAATCAAGTATTCATATAAATTTGTACACATTTCTTAAGGGTTAAGTTTTATATTTTTATCTTAATTGTTATATATAAATTAAACGTTCAAGCTCTATTATACAAACGAATTACATATCATGAATTATAAATCCTAAATCAATATTTAAACCTGACCACAAAAATGCGGGACATTACAACATGGCTTGTACGACAATTCTTCCCATGTTTTCTACTTTATCATTTTCTGTATTTTCCGATGCCTCTTCTATCTATAGTTAGCGCGCTCTTCTTTCTTGTCTAGCATTAATTTACAGTTCTATATGATATCTTATTGCAGTTGTAATGGTAACTTATGCAATTTGTATACTTTAGAACATGCATTGATTTTATTTATTAAAAAAAGGGTGCACTTGATTGTGATGTAAACAATGTTGTGCTTGTTTTGCATTTGTTACTCAAGCAATATGCCCATTTCAGTATTGTCAGCAAAAACTGGCTATTTGGATGAATGTGGGATGTTTCTTTAAATGACAATTACTCGCAGTTGCCAATGTATATGGTGTGTTTGACATGGTTTTTGCAAACAGTTCCTAGGTAAATATCTTATATTTTGTTTACTGTGATTATTTATCCTATGGAAAACTCGAGGAGGGTAGCACGTAAGAATAAAAGAACTGAAAAATGCTTCCGTTTACTATTAAGACATGTAAGATTTACTTATAATTTGTACATCCATAGCACTCCAAATGATGCATGCACAATTTCCAAGAGCTCAAAAGCACTTTGCGAAGGTGGAATAGTACTGCTTATAAGCTCCAATCCATAACTTGTGAAGCTGCTCATGTCAACCACGTCAGATGCTGATGAGGCATTTGAAAATATTTGGTGCTGCATAAGTACTCCAGCACTGTTCTGCTGCTGTGTCTCTGAGTTCCAATTAATGCATTGGCAGCAGCCAGTTTGCTATTTATCAGGTGTTCCCTACCATCTTATGCTTTTTGATTCCTATGCTATTTTGGAAGTGTAATATAAAATAGCATGGCACTGCACAACGGTAAAGTAATAGATATATTGTAAATTAGTGCAAGCATGGCATACGCTGTGTTGTTTCTTTCATTGTTAATTAGTGCACGAATGAATACATTTCCTAATAGTATTTGTAAGCACACCAAGCAGAGTGCGCTTGTATTTGACTCTTGATTAGAGAAAATTTTGGACTTTTCAATCAGACAACCACAAATCATATGTTATCAATAATTGTCTAATTTTTTCCTTAATTAGATGTTAAGTACAAACATACTCTTCTTAAAGAAGAGCATGATTAGCATTTTCTTTATTTTTAGCAGTTTATACTAAGTAGGGCTATTGCTATTAGTTTATTTATTTTTTAGATCAACTGATTCATTAATTATCTTTTTCTATTTCTATTTCTATTTCTTTGTTTTTGAGCATTAGGAAAAAGTGAAATGTGGACAAATATTGGGAACATATTGACTGCTGGTATGTTTAGGCATTGTAGAACGTAGGGAAAGCTGAGCTGATCTCGTGAAGTAAAGTGAGCCACTTCGTTGAACCATACACACATAAAGAGGTTCGTTAATGGAGTGTGCTCTTACGATGATGGATGCTTCTAGTAGAGCTGCATAACAAATAATATTTTCAGAATATCTGTTAAAGTAGTGAATAGAAATGATTTTATATGTGAATAGTTTATGGAAATTTTGTGAACTTTAGCTACAATCGTATGCAGTATTGGATTTCTATTGAAATAAAATATCTGTTATTTCTTGATAATATATGTTTACTTATTTAGTGAATGTTTTTGGAAAAGCATATTTACTTGTTTTTTGATAATATATGCTTTCATTATTACATTATTAAATGTGATGATGGTGGATTATATTAGGTAAATGAGTTTTCTGGATTTTGCAATAGGCATATATGTTGTGAATAATCAAATTGCAACTGTTAGAAATAGTTATAGTATCTTGTTTGTCAAATGCCTATAATAGGTTTACAACTGTCATTTTTTGTTGCAAAATGATCTATTGTAACAACAAAGGCAAGTTGCAAAAAAGTATACCGCAACGTCTTATTACAATAGGCAGAAAATGATGCCCGACTTTTTACAACTTCGGCTATACCAATAGGCGCAGGCCTATTGCAATTGGTCTACTGCAACAGATCTTGCCTTTTGCGAAAAGTTTTTTTTGTTATAGTGTATTTACCTTGGTTTAAATATCAATCGATTAGTATCCGATTGATTTCCAATTAATTACTATTCATTCGATTTCCAAATCCAAAATCTATTTTATTTTATTTCAATATCATTCTTAACACTATTTAACCAAGTTAAGTTCCAAGTCCAAATCTGATTAACTAACTGAATTTTCTAACCAAATTATAATTCGTTCCATCTTATTGACTAATATCATATTGCAATTCTCTTTTGCTATATTAAACCACTTAAAATTTTTAATCCAATTTGAGTTTCATTCAAATCAACCAAACACATTAAACATACCAATATCTCAATAATTTGATAAAATTATTTCATTTCGATACAAAAATATAATTTGGTTAAAATTATTTCATTTACCTTCTTTATAAAACAATATCGTGTCAGTTGCTAGTTCAAAATTGAACCAATCAAATAACACAACACAAAATATTTGTATATAAAATGTACAAATACGCTCTCACATATATACACTCGAACTCAGTCTAGGGTATTACTATCCCTATCTCTATAGAGTTACGCCATGGAGCCAAGGTTATTACTAAACCTTATGCTTTGATACCACTGTAACGACGTGGTAGGAATTTGACGCCCGAATTCTGACAATAATACATAAACTCATATTACTTGCTAAAACTCAAGTATCGAAAACACCAGACAGTTAAAATAAAGAAATTAGAGGATGAGATAAGAAAGAAAGTTTAGAATAGAAGAAGAAGAAGAACCAACACAACATAGAGTCTCACATCGCAGCGGAACAAAAATATAATATAAAAATAAATCATTATTGAGAGCTTGATAATCACTTACAATCATTAGAGTACATCAATACATCTGGACAGTTATAACAACATGTCCTCACATACAACACATAGCAGAATAATAATTATATAATGTCATACGTCTGAGCCCTTCCAGCTCGTCTCTTAATAACATCTGATAACCTGAACATGTAAAACTCGGTCTGACCCAAGTATTGCAACGCCAGGACTAGTTTGGTGAACTAACATGAGAAAAACTCACTAAGTTTCTATGTATTATCCAACTTGATTTCAAAGTAAGAATCCTTTAGAAAGAAAAGGATAATTGTAAGACCAATCCACACATAAACACGGACATCTTTTACCTTACGATAACCCAAAACATTTTGAAATCATATCTCTTCTGATATTATAATAATGTCTAAATTAAATAAATAACAATCTAGCAAAATGCTTGCATATCGCGTTCTACAGACATAATATACAATCTAAAACTGCGGGCTCTTATTGGAGAATGGATTTCCTACTATGGCAAGGTATGGGGACACATTTCGACAGTGTACCTCAAGAGAAAATACACTAGGATTTAACAAGAACATCTTGCAATCCTGGCTAAACATGACCGACCATTTATTTCTCTTGAATGTTCTGAATATATTGTCACCTATGGTTAGTATACGAACATAACCATTCCCAAGAGATACAGAGGCGAAAGAAGTACAAATAGAAATTTCTCTAGATTGTGATAATACACCCTAATTTGGAGCGACCTACTTAGCCGAGCGACCTACCCAGCTTTTATACCATTTCTCCGTTGAAGAGGCTTGAGGTTAAAATTACCTTTTAGACCATATGGCCATCATTCACCACATCATCAGATCCTCCAGAAAATCAATAATTGGTGTCCAACAAAATACTATGGGTGTTAAGCTAAGAGAAGGTGTCTTCTCCGCCACCAAACAGAAATATGTTTGAAGAAATCAACGTACGTGACTCCTTTTGAAATATTCTGTCAGACATCCGTCCATACAAGTTGTCCTAGGATTGGACAAACCGAAGACACCCTCCTACCACATCCTAGGTATCACTCTATGGATCAGTAGAGAGTAGTCCTTTTAAATACGAAGATTTCAATCATGATAGAATCACAAGTTGTAATAACTCTGGCAGCTATACCAAAGAAAATTAGTAAGTAGTTTTTCCGCTTATGAAGATCTACATTCTTCAGTTGCTCCATCTTCAATCAACATCATCCATGTTTACGTTTCCTTTGGTTCAGAATGGTTTTCGAATATAAATTTGATCCCGGTCTTTCCATACCAACAATCGTATAGGCTAGATTTGATAGTCGGTTATTTAATTATCAAATAAATAGCCATTCGTCTATAAAAATAAAATATATTCATTGATTCAGTACCCAGCATCATTTAGCCACTTTATTTAACTAGTCATTAATTAATTATAAAAACTTCTAATTCGGAAAACATTTCCCTTTTCTTATTTAATATAAGAATATACAATTATCATTACACTTCTATTTCATTTGATCCTCATTGTAAATTGGTAAGTGAATAAATCTCTAGATGTACAACCCAAAGGCCGAAACCAACATCAGATTGGCATCTCGAAATTTACTCAACTCAACCAACGTACAACAGGTTCCAATTTCTTAAAAACCACATCATATCCCTTTTTAATCATTTTTAAAACGATTTTATTCCTTCATAATCTCAAAAATCGTTTCAATTTTATTTAAAATTTTATTTCATAAAATTAACTAAGTAATTCAACTTAACCTGTGTAAATAAATATTACGGAATCCGTTCACAAAACCATTCATCCTTTATTTACGAAATCATTAACCTTTGATTTACAAATTCCTTAATTTTTCATTTATAACTTCCTTTCTTATCAATTATAAATTCAACTCTCCCCATATAACTCAATTTATATGTATTCCCGTTTATAACTCCTTTTTGCAATACTTGAAAACTTAATCATTAAGTATTTTTCTCAAATGCAGTTATACTCCAAATCGATATCTCATTTTCAATTCGATTTATTCGCTGATCTCATTCGGGATATGTTATTTAATCACATTTCGTACATTTTTAAACAACATTATAAAAACGTTCATTTATTACGAAAAACCTTTTTTCAATTCTTTTGCATTAATTCCCGCACATTTCCAGTTCCATTAGTCCATTTTAAAATCTTTTAAAATTCCATTTGCGCCACTTAAACCTTTCTTTGCAATCATTTTAACATTCCCATTTAGTTTACAACTTTTAACCATTTATTAATATCTTGGAATTTCCATTAATTTATGATTTAAATAGATTTGAAAACATAAATAAAACTTCAACAAATATATTTAAATTAAACATCGTATTTCAAATCCTTATATAAAAATAACTTTGAAAAATTGTTCAGAAACGATTTAACGTCGATTCCATAAATATTTTCTTTTATTGTTGGTACTAAAGAAGTAAATATTTACTAAAGTACCAAACCGTGAAGTATTAACTAATTTCACATCCAAATGAACAAACAAATCATTATCAATATCATTGAGGAAACATGCTCGATTCCTCCAAATTGTCATTTCCTGCATCACAAATTGATTATCTCAACATATATTATAATATATATAAAATTTAACAACTACTGGCAAGGAATCCAGTTGGATCCCTCCAACCTGTTTTTCCCTACATCCAAATAGGTTACCTCAAATAAAATCATTAAATAAATATTAATTATCCAATATAAACTAATAATTTCTATAATAGTAAATAATAATAATTTAACATTAACCATTTATTTAACAAAACAATAAATATTCAAACAGCTCAATAAATTAAACACGTTTATTTTATAAACGTGGCCAACAAAGTAAGTTACCTCAATTGGTTTCAATCGTTAAAATAACGACTTGGTTTTCGATTAAAATTAAACAAACATATAATTTCATTGGTTCAATCAATATATGAATATATATAATTAGCATGCATTCACCAATTAGTAACCATAGCACACATAATAAAAAGGCGACTTATACAAAATATAAGTGGGATGAACTGAGTGAGTTTTACTCACCTTGACTTCATTTCGTTGTTTAATCAGCTTGTTTCAGTTAAATTAAACAAGCGTTTAATTTAATTGAAAAATCCAGTTCATTACAATCACGTCCAGTTCTGTTCCATAATGTGGATCTCGTCGATGCGAGTCCAATGCATCCTAATTTGTCAAGTTCCGATCATATATGGCCAAGTTATTAATACTTAAAGGTTAATATGATTTAATTAATAATTAAATTCCTAATTAAAATTAATTTCAACTAATTACGTTTATATATATTCACGGTCGATCTTATTCTTCTCCCAGGCTTTATCTTTGTTCCCAAAACTCCCGCTTCAACCCAAGCACGAAATGAAACCCAAAAATCATGTCGCCGTAGCGATCGCCGTCCGACCATCTCAACCTACTACAGCTTGCACCTCAATGTCACTGTCCATCACCCTCAACCTCGCTCCACTCGATCGAGTCTATGTTTGGCAGTACCCCACGAACCCGCCGTCTTTCCATCACGATTCGGGTCACCCCACAATGTTGGAGAATGAAATTTCGATGACAACAACCTTATTTCAATTATCATTGATTATAAAATATATACTAACATCTCTATCTAGAATACATATACATACACACACACAGATATATATATATGCAAGATTTAAATACTGAAGACTGTACAATTTTAGAGCTTCAAGAGGTTCAGAATTCAGAGATGATTCAAGACTTATTAGTAATCAAGATATCAAGAGTTCAAGACCAATATAGCATTTGAGCCTAGTTTATATGTAAGACTCTGAATAGCACTTCGGGTTCAAATTCAAATCCAAATTCTATTTTTCAAATTATGTTTTTTGAATTCAAATTCTGGTTTTCAAAATTCAAATTCTAATTTCAAATAGTTTTCTATTTTACTTATGATTTCAAATATAAGTTTAAATTTGAATTTATATAAGTTTATATAGTTTTATAATTATATACTTTTATAATTTTATAATTACATAGTTTTAAACTTTATAAATATATAAATATGTTTATATAATATATATTTATGTTTTCATATGATTCTATACTTTAGAATACTCATTTATATCGCTAAATTTTAATTCAAGAATTTCCAGAATAATATATACAATTAAGCACTTGAAAAATAGTTTTAAAATGTTTTATACGTAGGTTGTGTCGGCATACATAATAGTATATGTCAACATATAACTGTCATAATTTCAAATTTCAAAGGAAATGTCATTTCACTATTTGTAACGTTTCAGAAGCATTACAACCTTTCAAATCTTATAAATAGAGGTAGATTTCGAATTTTAACCATTCTTCTTCTCCATCTTCACCCCTCTTCATCCCTCCATTAATATTTCTTATTTTATTGATTTCTACACTTCAACTTTGCCAATTTCTATTCTAATTATATAAAACTTCTTCTCTTCTCACTCTCTACTCATTACTCTCTGAATTGAAGTGCTATTAAAGAGTTATAGGGCTCTTGTAATCATTTTGGAAGTGTTTGGGAAAGGGTTTGTTCCTTGTAGCCCTGAAATCAGGGAAAGGGAGCGGTGTTAACCTTGTAGCCGTGAAATCAAGGGAATCGTACTTGATTAAGGGTGTTTGGATCGGTGTTAACCTTGCAGCTGGGAAATCAAGGGGATTGTATTTGGATATTGATATAGTAATAAAACTCTATGCAATCTAGTGTTCCGTAGGACTGGACGTAGGAGTAATCCGAACTAGTCTAAAATCTGGTGTGTTCTTTCCTTTTCTACATTTTACTTTTGTCTATTTCTGTGTTTGTGTTTGATTCTATGTCTACGATCATCTCTGTTGTTTGTGATTCATATAGTAGATCGTATAAGTTTTAGATTTTCTTAAATTCCTTGAAAATATTATTCACCCCCTCTAGCGTTTGTCTTGACTTAAGATCTGCATTCTGTAAAGACCCGCAACTTCCCCGTAAAGGAAAGCGTCGGATAGTTCGAGAACAAGCCACAACAGAATGCATATAAAAGAACATTTCATTGTATATTACAACGATGCATCAGATTACAAGAATATGCAGAGTATAAAAGAATATTACACAGAAATATCAGAGATTTAAATTACATTTAAATACATCGCAGCGGAAAATAATACAATACACAACTAGAAGAAGATATACGGATACAAAGCTTTCCGGATATCGTTCCAGCTGTAAACCAGGATCCTGTGAATATAAATCTGCAAAACCAAAACTACTAGCTGCCCGTGTCAAAATAAGGGCACCCAGAGTTTAGGTTAAAACAATAAACTCCAGGTCAGTCATGTGACTGGTGTGAGAACTAAAATAGTTATTATTCTTTATTTTAAAAGTTAGGTAAATCAAGGGACCACGCCGTATAACACGGAACGGGTTTCCTCCCAAGAATACCAGTGCATAAAACAGCAGCGCAATGCTAAATAAAGAAAGATGAAGCTGTTATAAGACCCAGTTCCTATCACACAATGCAACGCAAACCGGGGGATAGGGTTTTCCCTTATAACAGCCAAAGAATGCTTGATACGTTTAAAACAAATCATTTGATACTATAATAAGTGCATAGTGTATAAAACAACTTCAAATCATAAGTATCAATCATAGGCGGCATGAATGCCCCATACCACTATGTCGCCATATATAGGTTTACAAATAAAACCGCAAATGTCACGTATTTGGAAATTGGGTTTCCATCTATGAACCGAGGCTAGGGGCAAGATCCTCAACCGATTCGAGACGCTCTAGCCCGCCCCTCAGGAACAGCCGCAACTGCCCCTTGGATCGTCAGGGCCGGTCCACACGGAGTGGATTATTATGCCTGAACAATACGTCTCCCCACCCTATGGGGTGTAAGTCTGGTCCGTCAGCCGACCAGAATGCATTCGGCCGAAACCGATATAACCGAGGCGCCTCGCAACAGCAACAACAACATAAGTCAAACTCGTCAGGGCGTGTAAAACCACTGACGCCACTTCTAACTAGAAAGAAACGCATGCCCTCCCTGAGGTCCGTCTCCCGTTTTTGATTCATACCGGGTGTGAAACTCGCGAATCAAACGTTACACAAAGCTACGCCACAAAGGTCGTGCTTTGATCATCAACCACAAGACTTTGCTTTTCAACAGAAGCCTTGATCATTTGCATCTTAGCATGCCACACAGGCAAGCCATCCTATGCAACCGATATCAGTCACACAGAATGAAATCCGATGTCAGACACACAGTCCATTTACAAGTCCGTTCTGGGTCTGAACGAAACCGGAGGCACCTAGTACCCCGCATATCCATCGATCTCCAAGTACGTCTGGACGATCACTAACTGTTTCCATCTTCTTGGGTGTACAGCCCAATCAAGATCATCAGTTATCACCCAAACGACGTGAAGACCTCCGGTCTTCGACCATCGTCTTCGTCTTCGACTTATCGTCGTATCAGTTACTCAGAATGGGATAAACCCGGTCTTTCCGAATAACTCGCGTATATTTTAAATAAGTGTTACACAAACACAACATACGCCTCATTCCAATTCATTAGTCACTAACCGTAAATTAATCAAGAGAATAATTCCCCAAATATTAACCCCGAAGGCCGAAACCAACATCAGATCAATATCCAGAAAACCATTCTGCTTGGCTAACCGCCAGTTAGTTTCTAAATTTCACATTCAAATCTAATTACAGATTTATCTATCGCCTGGAGCAAAACTGGTGATACTCCATTCTCGATCTTTTCAATCTAATTAAAGATTCATTAAAACTCCACTTAGTTTTAATCATTATCTGGGTTAAAGAATCAGTGTCATTTAAAACACGGTTCACGATAAACCCAAAATCACATTCATTAATTATCGGGTTAAAGAACAAGTGTTATTTAAAACACTGTTCACGATAAGCCCAAAAATCAATATCTATTCAATTCCAATTAAATATTATTTAATTGGTACACTTCATTAAATCTAAATAAAAAGATTTAATCTTTTCTCAACTGGGTTCAAGAATAGTGTTAGTGAAGACACCATTCACGACAAACCCAAATCACATTCGATATTCAATACAAGGCTCTGAATAGAAAATATATCGGCTTATATTCAATATCGAATTCTACGACTAACAAATGTCGTATTGGAAATAACGATATCAATATATATCTTTCAAATTTCCATAACAACACCTGTATAATCACGAATTCCAACATCGAAATATTCCGAAGACAATTTCGATTCAAATCCACTCCAATGCAATCATTGGAAATTTTGGTTATTTTTAAAACCCTTTTCGAATTCAATTTATTTATTTAAAAATAAATAGGATTATAATTCTAGTTCAAAACTAGTTCATTTCGATAAAAATTTATTTTTATCTTTTCAAGTATGGAGTTTTTCATCCCAATTCTTTCTAAATCATTTATTATGATTTTACACAAATTATTGCTATTTTTAATAATTTTATCAAGGCCCGTACAGTCGATTTCCATCAATGGCCATCGAACTGCACTTACAGCGACCTTTTTTGAATTTGATTTGGACATATCTCCAAATCCAACCGTTAGATTTCAAATTTCTAACATTCATTAGAAAGCTCTTTTCGATACGAACCCAACGGTTCCGGTTTTAGGAGAATCCGACGGTCGGATCTCCCGTAATGCCCGTTTGAAATAAATGGTCGAAATTCGCGAACTGCCGCGGCGTGGCGCGTTCTATTCAGGCCATTATATTATATATAATATATATATAATATATATATCGTCGATTTCTATTTAAAACGAATTATATAAATAGTTTTGAATTCGTTTCAAAAACATTTTCAACTTCCATTTCAATTCAAATCAAAATTGAATTCTTCTTTATAAATTCGTTTTAAAATCCATTTCTATTCAATTCAAATTTCAATTCAATTTGAATTTATTTCACTTCGCTTTCAATTCAATTCGAATTCGTTTTCAGTTCAATTCATTTCGAAATCGTTCTCAATTCAATTCATTTCGAAATCGTTTTCAATTCAATTCATTTCGAAATATTTCAATTCAATTCATTTCGAAATCGTTTTCAATTCATTTCATAATCGTTTTCAATTCAATTCATTTCGAAATCGTTTTCAATTCAATTCATTTCGAAATATTTTCAATTCAATTCATTTCGAAATCGTTTTCAATTCAATTCATTTCGAAATATTTTCAATTCAATTCATTTCGAAATCGTTTTCAATTCAATTCATTTCGAAATCGTTTTCAATTCATTTCGAAATCGTTTTCAATTCAATTCATTTCGAAATCGTTTTCAATTCAATTCATTTCGAAATCGTTTTCAATTCAATTCATTTCGAAATCGTTTTCAATTCAATTCATTTCGAAATCGTTTTCAATTCAATTCATTTCGAAATCGTTTTCAATTCAATTCATTTCGAAATCGTTTTCAATTCAATTCATTTCGAAATCGTTTTCAATTCAATTCATTTCGAAATATTTTCAATTCAATTCATTTCGAAATCGTTTTCAATTCAATTCATTTCGAAATATTTTCAATTCAATTCATTTCGAAATCGTTTTCAATTCAATTCATTTCGAAATCGTTTTCAATTCATTTCATTTCGAAATCGTTTTCAATTCAATTCATTTCGAAATCGTTTTCAATTCAATTCATTTCGAAATCGTTTTCAATTCAATTCATTTCGAAATCGTTTTCAATTCAATTCATTTCGAAATCGTTTTCAATTCAATTCATTTCGAAATCGTTTTCAATTCAATTCATTTCGAAATCGTTTTCAATTCAATTCATTTCGAAATCGTTTTCAATTCAATTCATTTCGAAATATTTTCAATTCAATTCATTTCGAAATATTTGATTTCAAAATTACTTTTCAATATCCATTTCAAAATGAATAAAATCGATAAAAATATCGTTCACGTCAAAATGGCGCATCTAATCAACACGGCTTCATATATTTCCATTTTCAAATATTCTATTTCAAATATTTCTATTATTAAAATATTTCGTTCAACACATGACCAATCTCAATGAATGAGTACTGTCAACACATGAACTTTTATTTTATAATATTCTTTATTTTTCAAATTGGAATGAGGCCCAATCAATTACCATATAAAGTTAATTATATGGATTTTCATACAACACATGTATATCATAGCATTGAAAAATAATCAACCATCAACCAAAGTGCACTACACTGTATAAGCATCAAATATAGATATTCAACGCTTATAACAGCCTGTCAATCGATCGATCGACATATTAATCAATCAGGATGAGTGAACTTCAAATTTCATCCCAACACCCGTGTGGGGTTTCAAACAATCAAACGCATATTTTATTTGTGCAGTTGGGCGATGTGTAAAATTTATCGTCCCAATCAATGTCATTCAAATAGGTGTACATAAACAAACCGTCCGGTTTATAAATGAATATTTTATTTTATTCACTTCACGTTAAAAATTATATTTTTAACGATAAAACATTTTATTTCAACCTATGAATTTCTATTCAATTCATTCTTTAAATAAAATGTTATTTTTATTTTTCTAACATATTTTAGAAAATTTCGGCGGCATAACGGCACGATACTAGAAACGGGACAAGGCCTAGCCTTATCCCCGGTCTAGTGAAGGCCCACGCCATTCACACATCAATCAAATCACTTTCGTTATGCAAACTACAAAATTTGGGGTAAGAATCTAACCTAGTCTTACTCCTTCGCCTTATAACGGCGCACGTCTAATCCTAACCAATTTATCGATTCGATTTTTCACACCACAAACCACATTCAAACCAATATCTCAATCAATCACCAAACATCCAAACAAACAAGTCCATGGTATGTGGACGGGTGTCGGGTGCTTCTAATAAGCACCGTCTGCATCCTAGTATATATATATATCTAGAAAAAGAGAATTAAGAGTGAGAAGTTCTCACATTTAGCTATCCTAGCTCCACGGCCCTTCTAATGCAGGAAACCTTCGCCAACTCGCCTTTTTGTCGCTTTCGTTGTCCGCTTTCACTACATATGTAAAAATCGAATTTTTACTTCGCTATTCAATATATAATAATCATATTATTATTTTTTTTTTTTTTTACTCGAAGTTCAATATATAAAAATCCTATTTTTAACTCGAAGTTCAATATATAAAAATTCTATTTTTAACTCGAAGTTCAATATATAAAAATTCTATTTTTAACTCGAAGTTCAATATATAAAAATTCTATTTTTAACTCGAAGTTCAATATATAAAAATCATATTTTTAACTCGAAGTTCAATATATAAAAATCATATTTTTATGCCGAAGTTCAATATATAAAAATCATATTTTTATGCCGAAGTTCAATATATAAAAATCATATTTTTATGCCGAAGTTCAATATATAAAAATCATATTTTTATGCTTTAAAAATCAATTCTTTTTCCTTTTTAAAAATCAAATCTGTTACTTTTTAAAAAATCAAACCTGTTACTTTTTTTTAAAATCAAATCTGTTTCTTTTTTTTTTTTTTTTTTTTTTTATCTGATGGATGAATCAGGTTTTGGGGAAATAGGGGGGGGGCCAGAGTCAAAAGGAGGGAGTTATTATATTTTTTTTTTTTTTTTTTTTTATTTAATTATTTTATTTTCGAAGAAGTTGACTTTTCACACATGACCTCTAAACGAGGCCCACCGCCTGTCGTCCATAGCGTTTCACCCCCATTCCGAACACAATGGGATATGCCACGCAAGCTGATTCGGCTGTTACAATCAGTTTCCGTTAAATTTACATTTAAATCTCTATATTGAATTTTAAACGTACATTTCAAATTACCGGGGTCACATACTAACTAGAAAAATTCCAGAAAAATATTTTCTAGCTTCGTATTGACGATACGGTCCTAACAAAACTAGTTTCGTCGAATTCTGAGACCGTTGGAAAAATGGCCATTTTCCAGTCGATTGAAATCAACTGAAACTGGTCAAACGCGTTTTCCTTTGCCACGCTCACATATTGATTCGAAAAATTATGAAATTTGAAACCTAGTAATAATTCGACATCACGGACCCAACAAAAGTGGTTTCGTCGAAATCCGAGGTCATTTGCAAAATGTCCATTTTTAAGGGCCTGAATTCCATAGCGACTATTCAGAATTTTCAACTGGACATATCTTTTGATTCCTGATATGAAATCTTGATTTTTCGGATTCGTTAGAAAGATATTCACTATTAGATTCCATTATTTTTGGTTTCACTAAAATCCGGATTGTTTTGCACCCGGTACATTCAATTGAAGTTTGAAATCGAATTATCGAACTACCGCGCCATTTTCAATTCCTTTTAATTATATATAATTATTATATATTCTAACGACGACGTATATAATATATACGTTCTAATTCTATTCAAAATAAATTTCACGTCGATATTATTTAAAATAATTCATTTCAAATAATTAAAATTCGCTAATATTGCCAAAATAAAAATTTTAAACTGGCCCAGATTTTACGGGTTGTTACAATCTCCCCCACTTAAAACTTTTCGTCCCCGAAAAGGAACAAAGTCGAAAGTGGTTTGATTAATCAACTCTACGCTCGATCTGGCTTCCATTCTCCAACTCTTTAGTTTCTGAGAATTTTCAAAACTTCAAAAATTTGGCTAACTCCCGAAATTTTTGAAAAATTTCGCCATAACCTCCCCTGCAATGGGAGCATCGGGGAATTTCAAATAGCTTCCCCGGTCCTTCAGATCTTAAAAAAAGAAAAAGAAAAAGCCAAGCGGCTAGCCAATAGGCTCACAAAATCATCATCACCCAAACAAAACAGGAAATTATGTAGTAAACATGTACCTATTTGTCGGGCAAACAAATTTTATTCTCTGGCTCTAGCCTCCTTGCTATGACCTGTTCAAAAGATATACATGTATGCAAGCAAATGCAACCAAACTTCAATACAATTCAATATTTGATTCAATTAGGCTAAATGGTTCAAAATTAGCAAACAACTAAACAAACAACACAAACATCAATCAATTAGTGAATTAGAGTTTCAAATTCATAATTTTGATACATATACAAAAATCATGTTTTTGATACCAAATCACAACAATAGGCCCTATCTAATTTTGGTTCTCACACCAGTCTAATGGAAATATATAGATATCACACATTCGAAACACGAATATAAATACTAATGATGTGGCCACATCATCAGAATTATCCCCGGGTGTCTAGAATGTGACTCTATATCTATCCAATATATTAAAATTTCAAATACACGCGGATCAGACGTATACGCAAAATCTATATATATTGGATTGTCCACATCAATATAAATAGGTAATCAAATACGAATAATTGATTTAAATTTTCAAAACAAAAATTTGTTTTCACTTTCAAAAATATACTCTTCACACTCGTTCTAGGATACTACTGATCCCATCTCTAACGAGTCATTCCCGTTGGATTTTACTAATCCAATATCTGATGTATTCTTTCGTATGGTTCTAATGTGTCTTGTTCTCTAGCTTTGTAAACCAAAGCTCTGATACCAAATGTAAAGACCCGCAACTTCCCCGTAAAGGAAAGCGTCGGATAGTTCGAGAACAAGCCACAACAGAATGCATATAAAAGAACATTTCATTGTATATTACAACGATGCATCAGATTACAAGAATATGCAGAGTATAAAAGAATATTACACAGAAATATCAGAGATTTAAATTACATTTAAATACATCGCAGCGGAAAATAATACAATACACAACTAGAAGAAGATATACGGATACAAAGCTTTCCGGATATCGTTCCAGCTGTAAACCAGGATCCTGTGAATATAAATCTGCAAAACCAAAACTACTAGCTGCCCGTGTCAAAATAAGGGCACCCAGAGTTTAGGTTAAAACAATAAACTCCAGGTCAGTCATGTGACTGGTGTGAGAACTAAAATAGTTATTATTCTTTATTTTAAAAGTTAGGTAAATCAAGGGACCACGCCGTATAACACGGAACGGGTTTCCTCCCAAGAATACCAGTGCATAAAACAGCAGCGCAATGCTAAATAAAGAAAGATGAAGCTGTTATAAGACCCAGTTCCTATCACACAATGCAACGCAAACCGGGGGATAGGGTTTTCCCTTATAACAGCCAAAGAATGCTTGATACGTTTAAAACAAATCATTTGATACTATAATAAGTGCATAGTGTATAAAACAACTTCAAATCATAAGTATCAATCATAGGCGGCATGAATGCCCCATACCACTATGTCGCCATATATAGGTTTACAAATAAAACCGCAAATGTCACGTATTTGGAAATTGGGTTTCCATCTATGAACCGAGGCTAGGGGCAAGATCCTCAACCGATTCGAGACGCTCTAGCCCGCCCCTCAGGAACAGCCGCAACTGCCCCTTGGATCGTCAGGGCCGGTCCACACGGAGTGGATTATTATGCCTGAACAATACGTCTCCCCACCCTATGGGGTGTAAGTCTGGTCCGTCAGCCGACCAGAATGCATTCGGCCGAAACCGATATAACCGAGGCGCCTCGCAACAGCAACAACAACATAAGTCAAACTCGTCAGGGCGTGTAAAACCACTGACGCCACTTCTAACTAGAAAGAAACGCATGCCCTCCCTGAGGTCCGTCTCCCGTTTTTGATTCATACCGGGTGTGAAACTCGCGAATCAAACGTTACACAAAGCTACGCCACAAAGGTCGTGCTTTGATCATCAACCACAAGACTTTGCTTTTCAACAGAAGCCTTGATCATTTGCATCTTAGCATGCCACACAGGCAAGCCATCCTATGCAACCGATATCAGTCACACAGAATGAAATCCGATGTCAGACACACAGTCCATTTACAAGTCCGTTCTGGGTCTGAACGAAACCGGAGGCACCTAGTACCCCGCATATCCATCGATCTCCAAGTACGTCTGGACGATCACTAACTGTTTCCATCTTCTTGGGTGTACAGCCCAATCAAGATCATCAGTTATCACCCAAACGACGTGAAGACCTCCGGTCTTCGACCATCGTCTTCGTCTTCGACTTATCGTCGTATCAGTTACTCAGAATGGGATAAACCCGGTCTTTCCGAATAACTCGCGTATATTTTAAATAAGTGTTACACAAACACAACATACGCCTCATTCCAATTCATTAGTCACTAACCGTAAATTAATCAAGAGAATAATTCCCCAAATATTAACCCCGAAGGCCGAAACCAACATCAGATCAATATCCAGAAAACCATTCTGCTTGGCTAACCGCCAGTTAGTTTCTAAATTTCACATTCAAATCTAATTACAGATTTATCTATCGCCTGGAGCAAAACTGGTGATACTCCATTCTCGATCTTTTCAATCTAATTAAAGATTCATTAAAACTCCACTTAGTTTTAATCATTATCTGGGTTAAAGAATCAGTGTCATTTAAAACACGGTTCACGATAAACCCAAAATCACATTCATTAATTATCGGGTTAAAGAACAAGTGTTATTTAAAACACTGTTCACGATAAGCCCAAAAATCAATATCTATTCAATTCCAATTAAATATTATTTAATTGGTACACTTCATTAAATCTAAATAAAAAGATTTAATCTTTTCTCAACTGGGTTCAAGAATAGTGTTAGTGAAGACACCATTCACGACAAACCCAAATCACATTCGATATTCAATACAAGGCTCTGAATAGAAAATATATCGGCTTATATTCAATATCGAATTCTACGACTAACAAATGTCGTATTGGAAATAACGATATCAATATATATCTTTCAAATTTCCATAACAACACCTGTATAATCACGAATTCCAACATCGAAATATTCCGAAGACAATTTCGATTCAAATCCACTCCAATGCAATCATTGGAAATTTTGGTTATTTTTAAAACCCTTTTCGAATTCAATTTATTTATTTAAAAATAAATAGGATTATAATTCTAGTTCAAAACTAGTTCATTTCGATAAAAATTTATTTTTATCTTTTCAAGTATGGAGTTTTTCATCCCAATTCTTTCTAAATCATTTATTATGATTTTACACAAATTATTGCTATTTTTAATAATTTTATCAAGGCCCGTACAGTCGATTTCCATCAATGGCCATCGAACTGCACTTACAGCGACCTTTTTTGAATTTGATTTGGACATATCTCCAAATCCAACCGTTAGATTTCAAATTTCTAACATTCATTAGAAAGCTCTTTTCGATACGAACCCAACGGTTCCGGTTTTAGGAGAATCCGACGGTCGGATCTCCCGTAATGCCCGTTTGAAATAAATGGTCGAAATTCGCGAACTGCCGCGGCGTGGCGCGTTCTATTCAGGCCATTATATTATATATAATATATATATAATATATATATCGTCGATTTCTATTTAAAACGAATTATATAAATAGTTTTGAATTCGTTTCAAAAACATTTTCAACTTCCATTTCAATTCAAATCAAAATTGAATTCTTCTTTATAAATTCGTTTTAAAATCCATTTCTATTCAATTCAAATTTCAATTCAATTTGAATTTATTTCACTTCGCTTTCAATTCAATTCGAATTCGTTTTCAGTTCAATTCATTTCGAAATCGTTCTCAATTCAATTCATTTCGAAATCGTTTTCAATTCAATTCATTTCGAAATATTTCAATTCAATTCATTTCGAAATCGTTTTCAATTCATTTCATAATCGTTTTCAATTCAATTCATTTCGAAATCGTTTTCAATTCAATTCATTTCGAAATATTTTCAATTCAATTCATTTCGAAATCGTTTTCAATTCAATTCATTTCGAAATATTTTCAATTCAATTCATTTCGAAATCGTTTTCAATTCAATTCATTTCGAAATCGTTTTCAATTCATTTCGAAATCGTTTTCAATTCAATTCATTTCGAAATCGTTTTCAATTCAATTCATTTCGAAATCGTTTTCAATTCAATTCATTTCGAAATCGTTTTCAATTCAATTCATTTCGAAATCGTTTTCAATTCAATTCATTTCGAAATCGTTTTCAATTCAATTCATTTCGAAATCGTTTTCAATTCAATTCATTTCGAAATCGTTTTCAATTCAATTCATTTCGAAATATTTTCAATTCAATTCATTTCGAAATCGTTTTCAATTCAATTCATTTCGAAATATTTTCAATTCAATTCATTTCGAAATCGTTTTCAATTCAATTCATTTCGAAATCGTTTTCAATTCATTTCATTTCGAAATCGTTTTCAATTCAATTCATTTCGAAATCGTTTTCAATTCAATTCATTTCGAAATCGTTTTCAATTCAATTCATTTCGAAATCGTTTTCAATTCAATTCATTTCGAAATCGTTTTCAATTCAATTCATTTCGAAATCGTTTTCAATTCAATTCATTTCGAAATCGTTTTCAATTCAATTCATTTCGAAATCGTTTTCAATTCAATTCATTTCGAAATATTTTCAATTCAATTCATTTCGAAATATTTGATTTCAAAATTACTTTTCAATATCCATTTCAAAATGAATAAAATCGATAAAAATATCGTTCACGTCAAAATGGCGCATCTAATCAACACGGCTTCATATATTTCCATTTTCAAATATTCTATTTCAAATATTTCTATTATTAAAATATTTCGTTCAACACATGACCAATCTCAATGAATGAGTACTGTCAACACATGAACTTTTATTTTATAATATTCTTTATTTTTCAAATTGGAATGAGGCCCAATCAATTACCATATAAAGTTAATTATATGGATTTTCATACAACACATGTATATCATAGCATTGAAAAATAATCAACCATCAACCAAAGTGCACTACACTGTATAAGCATCAAATATAGATATTCAACGCTTATAACAGCCTGTCAATCGATCGATCGACATATTAATCAATCAGGATGAGTGAACTTCAAATTTCATCCCAACACCCGTGTGGGGTTTCAAACAATCAAACGCATATTTTATTTGTGCAGTTGGGCGATGTGTAAAATTTATCGTCCCAATCAATGTCATTCAAATAGGTGTACATAAACAAACCGTCCGGTTTATAAATGAATATTTTATTTTATTCACTTCACGTTAAAAATTATATTTTTAACGATAAAACATTTTATTTCAACCTATGAATTTCTATTCAATTCATTCTTTAAATAAAATGTTATTTTTATTTTTCTAACATATTTTAGAAAATTTCGGCGGCATAACGGCACGATACTAGAAACGGGACAAGGCCTAGCCTTATCCCCGGTCTAGTGAAGGCCCACGCCATTCACACATCAATCAAATCACTTTCGTTATGCAAACTACAAAATTTGGGGTAAGAATCTAACCTAGTCTTACTCCTTCGCCTTATAACGGCGCACGTCTAATCCTAACCAATTTATCGATTCGATTTTTCACACCACAAACCACATTCAAACCAATATCTCAATCAATCACCAAACATCCAAACAAACAAGTCCATGGTATGTGGACGGGTGTCGGGTGCTTCTAATAAGCACCGTCTGCATCCTAGTATATATATATATCTAGAAAAAGAGAATTAAGAGTGAGAAGTTCTCACATTTAGCTATCCTAGCTCCACGGCCCTTCTAATGCAGGAAACCTTCGCCAACTCGCCTTTTTGTCGCTTTCGTTGTCCGCTTTCACTACATATGTAAAAATCGAATTTTTACTTCGCTATTCAATATATAATAATCATATTATTATTTTTTTTTTTTTTTACTCGAAGTTCAATATATAAAAATCCTATTTTTAACTCGAAGTTCAATATATAAAAATTCTATTTTTAACTCGAAGTTCAATATATAAAAATTCTATTTTTAACTCGAAGTTCAATATATAAAAATTCTATTTTTAACTCGAAGTTCAATATATAAAAATCATATTTTTAACTCGAAGTTCAATATATAAAAATCATATTTTTATGCCGAAGTTCAATATATAAAAATCATATTTTTATGCCGAAGTTCAATATATAAAAATCATATTTTTATGCCGAAGTTCAATATATAAAAATCATATTTTTATGCTTTAAAAATCAATTCTTTTTCCTTTTTAAAAATCAAATCTGTTACTTTTTAAAAAATCAAACCTGTTACTTTTTTTTAAAATCAAATCTGTTTCTTTTTTTTTTTTTTTTTTTTTTTTAAATCAAATTAAAAACAGTTTTCTAACTAAAATAAAAACAGTTTTCTAACTGTAAAAAAAATTCAGTTTTTAAATTCTAAAACAAAGAAACAGTTTTTAAAATTCTTAAAAAAAAATGCAGTTTTGCTCTTTTAAAAAAAAACAGTTTTAAAAACCTTTTTCAAAATTAGAATTACAGAATTGAAAAATAAAAATAAAATAAAGTAAAGTAGAAAAGAAAAAAAAAAAAAAAAAAAAAAAAAAAAAAAAAAAAAAAAAACTTACTGCCGAAGAAACAGGGGGGGGGGGGGGGTCTTCACTGCGTCGGAGGGTTTCGAGGTATGGACGGCGGCTTCATCGTCGTCAGCGAGGGGGAGGGCTTCGTCGGTGATGTCTCGAAGGGGGGGGGGGCTGGCGAATTGAAGGAGGAGGAGGGCGGTGGCTTCCAGGGGGCTCGAACGGGGTGGCGCTGCTTCGGGATGAGGCGGCTTCGGGTTGTCGTTCGGTGGGAGGAGGATGAACGGAGGGCGGCTTCCAGGGTTTTGGCGGCGGCGATGGTTCGATTGCGGTTTTTCTCTTTTTTTTTTTTTTTTTTTTTTTTTTTTTTATCTGATGGATGAATCAGGTTTTGGGGAAATAGGGGGGGGGCCAGAGTCAAAAGGAGGGAGTTATTATATTTTTTTTTTTTTTTTTTTTTATTTAATTATTTTATTTTCGAAGAAGTTGACTTTTCACACATGACCTCTAAACGAGGCCCACCGCCTGTCGTCCATAGCGTTTCACCCCCATTCCGAACACAATGGGATATGCCACGCAAGCTGATTCGGCTGTTACAATCAGTTTCCGTTAAATTTACATTTAAATCTCTATATTGAATTTTAAACGTACATTTCAAATTACCGGGGTCACATACTAACTAGAAAAATTCCAGAAAAATATTTTCTAGCTTCGTATTGACGATACGGTCCTAACAAAACTAGTTTCGTCGAATTCTGAGACCGTTGGAAAAATGGCCATTTTCCAGTCGATTGAAATCAACTGAAACTGGTCAAACGCGTTTTCCTTTGCCACGCTCACATATTGATTCGAAAAATTATGAAATTTGAAACCTAGTAATAATTCGACATCACGGACCCAACAAAAGTGGTTTCGTCGAAATCCGAGGTCATTTGCAAAATGTCCATTTTTAAGGGCCTGAATTCCATAGCGACTATTCAGAATTTTCAACTGGACATATCTTTTGATTCCTGATATGAAATCTTGATTTTTCGGATTCGTTAGAAAGATATTCACTATTAGATTCCATTATTTTTGGTTTCACTAAAATCCGGATTGTTTTGCACCCGGTACATTCAATTGAAGTTTGAAATCGAATTATCGAACTACCGCGCCATTTTCAATTCCTTTTAATTATATATAATTATTATATATTCTAACGACGACGTATATAATATATACGTTCTAATTCTATTCAAAATAAATTTCACGTCGATATTATTTAAAATAATTCATTTCAAATAATTAAAATTCGCTAATATTGCCAAAATAAAAATTTTAAACTGGCCCAGATTTTACGGGTTGTTACACATTCCCTAACAATTGATATCGGAGCTAGCTTTTTCAAAAAGTTCATAATCTGATTTTTGAAAATATTAAATGGCAACCAACACCGGTAATAATAGTTTTTTTTGTAGAAGGTCAGTCCACTGTTAGAGCACCACTATTTAATGGTAGTAATTATTCATATTGGGCATGAAGAATGAAAATATATTTGCAATTATTAGGATTAGACACATGGAATAGTAGACAGATTGAATATGTAGAACCCACAACTAATTTTGCATAATGGACTAATGAACAAAAGGCTTTTGCACAAAGTAATTCCAAAGCCATGAATATGTTATTCTGTTCATTAGATATGAATGAATTTAATAGATTGTCTGTTTGTAAATCTGCTTATGAAATTTGGAGAACATTACAGGTTACTCATGAAGGAACCAATAAAGTTAAACAGACTAAGATATCGATGTTCATTAGTCAGTTTGAGTTATTCAAAATGAAGGAGAATGAATATATCTCCGACATGTATTGCAAATATCAAGAGATAATGCATTCATTAATAACACTTGGAAAAAATTATTCTGAAGAAGACCAAGTCAGAAAAATATCGAGTTCATTGACTCCAGAATGGGATCAGAAAACATTTGCAACTGAAAGAAGCTAATAATGTCAACGAAACGAGGATTGGGGAGTAAATTGGAAATTTGATGTATTTTGAAGTCCAATTGTACAGAAAGGTAAATAAGCCAACTAAAAAGAAATCCATATCATTTAAAGCAACAACAAATAGTTCTAATTCAAGTAGTGAAGACGATGATGAAACGGCCTTAATGACAAGACATTTCAAAAAAAATCTGAGATATAGAAAAAGAAATAACTTTCAAAGAAATAACCAAGGAAGTTCAGGAAGAAATGTTGATCGATGTTATAACTGCAATATACCAGGCCATATAAAGATATGTGTCCATATCTAGATAAATCAATTCAACAGACGGACAATAGCAATCCATCAAAGAAAAGAAAAAGGGCATATGCAGCAATTTTAGACGATTCTGATTCATCATCAAGCGATGAAGAGCCAGAAACCGGAAATTCAAATATGTGTTTCACAGTAATTTAGAAAATATTGAAGAAATGGATCTAAAAACCGGGTACGTCTTGATTAATTTTTAATTTTTTTTAGTTGAATGGATGTTTGTTTACCTTGTTTTGAAATTGAAATCTATACTTTAAAATTTAAATCTAAAATTTAAAATTCAAATTTGAACTTTGAATTTTGAAATTCAAAATAATAATAGTTAATAAATATAATAATAAAATAAATTTTGGATGTATGTTAGGATTAATATTATTTCAGGAAATAGTTAAACCTAAAATATAAATCGATAATATAAAACCAAAAGTCACAAAACCATATGTTCTTTGAAATTTATGCATGTATGTCGACATACATATATCCTTATGTCGGCATAAAGGCTTGTAAATTGAAATTCAAAATTTGAATTTCAAAGGTTTAAACTTCCAAACTTCCCTCCAACTTTTCACTGACTCCCAAGGACTGGAAAGGTGTCATTAATTTCAGAAAAGTTGTGCCCATTCAATATATATATGTATGTATGTATGTATGTATTCTATTTTATTCAATCTACCTCTCATTCAAAATTCAAACTACTTTCTTCATATCTATACTCTTCAAAACAGACATTCCAATGGCTTCCTCAAGCGCATCTCAAAAATTGAAATTAACCAAAACCACCAAAGGTTATTTCTACAATGATAGTGAAGCAATCAAAACCTATGTTGACTACTTAGCAAATGCAAAAGTCAACATGGGTGCTTTTGCCATCTTTGAAGATTTTCCATCTTATGATCCTCTGTCTCTCTTCAATCATAACGAAGTTCTAAGTTTGGTTGATGCCCGAAAAAACAATGAAGTATGTTACCCAAAACTCGTCAAAATGTTCTATGCAAGTTAATCTTAATCATGGCTTTTACGAAGGAGATGAAAACCAAATATGGAGTAGCGTAAAAGGCACACAGATTGTTCAAGCTTGCGAAATCTTGGGCAATATCTAGAACTGTAGAAGCACGGGTTCTGAATTTTTGTATTTCAAAATTGGTGAAACCGATTTAGAATTTTATCACCACATATTTAAAAGTGATGTTCACATGAAATTCAAAAAATCGCTTTTTCCGCCAAAAACAAGAATTGTAAACCTCCTCTTTCAACATACCCTCACTCCTCGTTCTGGAAATTTAAACAACCCAACCTTCAAAGTCCAAGAAGCATTCTTTGTTATTATTGGTGGCTATAACATCAATTGGGCCGATATGATCTTAAAAGAACCAAAGCCCAAATAAATGTCAACTAGATAAAATACTCATTATTATGGAGTTTACATTACTCGAAGTTTCAAATACTTCGGATTTGATCTTCATGGAGAAGAATTTGTATCAAGAAAGGTGTTTGACTCTATAAACATACACCTTATGCAAATTCCGCTCACTTTCATGCCTTATGAGACATTCGAAGACAAACAAGCTCGAATGCAACAAGAATAAGAGCCTATGGAAATCAAAGAAGAAGAAAAAACTTCTTTGGAAAGTGTAGAGTGTCCACTCAACATAGAACAATTTCCAAAGAGAAAATTCTTCAAAATCAAGTGAACACAGTCAAAAATCAAAAGAAGCTCAAAAAGACTTTTACCAAAATGACTAAGATCGTGGGAAAAATAGGAAGAGAACTTGGAATTTCATCTTCTTCCTCATCAAAAAGTCATCTTTAGTAGTTGCTTGTATTTTCTTTTGAATCTCATATTTAGTGTCTCGAAATTAGTTAGATTTGTTTACTTTCAAGTAGTAATGAATGGAGTTTTATGAGAAGACCCGTAACTTCCCTGGTGAAGGAAAGCACGAATTGCTTTAAGGACAAGCCACATCAGAACACAGACAGAAGAACATTTCATTGTTAATTACAACAATTCCATCGGAATACAAGAATATACATAGTATAAATCAATATTACACATTCACTAAATATCAGAGATTACAATACATTACATAGCAGCGGAAAATAATACAACACACAGCTGGAAGTAATACACAGATACAGATCTTTCTGGGTATCGTTCCAGCTGTAAACCAAGATCCTGTGAATATAAATCTGCAAAACCAAAACTACTAGCTGTCCGTGTCAAAATAAGGGCACCCAGAGTTTTGGTTAAAACAATAAACTCCAGGTCAGTCATGCGACTGGTGTGAGAACTAAAACAGTTATTAATCTTTATTTTAAAGTTAGGTAAATCAAGAGACCACGCCGTATAACACGGAACGGGTCTCCTCCCAAGAATACCAGTGGATAAAACAACAACGCAATGCTAAATAAAGAAAAATGAAGCTATTATAAGATCCAGGTCCCATCACACAATGCAACGCAAGCCGGAGGATAGGGTTTTACCTTATAAAGCCCAAGAATGTTTGATACGCTAAAAACAAATCATTTGATACTATTATAAGTGTATAGTGTATAAAACAATTTCAATCATAAGTGTCAATCATAGACGGCATGGGTACCATATATCATGTCGCCATACTAGGCTCTACAATCAAAACTGCACATGTCACGTATTGGAAGTTGGATTTCCATCTGCGAACCGAGGCAAAAGATAGTCCTCACCGAGACAATCTAGCTTACCATGTCTCAGGATCAGAGCTCGAGTGACCCTTGGATCGTCAGGGCCGGTCCACCGATGTGGATTAAACCTAAACCCTGGACACTGCGTTCCCCCGCCCTATGGGGCGAAAATGAGCCAAATGACTCCATCGGCTCCACACAGTCACTGATATGTCCGAGGCGCCTTGCAACAGCAACAACCACATAAGTCAAACCCGTCAGGGCATGTAAAACCATTGACGCCACTTCTAGCTAGAAGGAAACGCATGCTCTCCCTGAGGTCCTCTCCCGTTTCTGGTTCACAACCGGGGTGTGAGGCTCGCGAATCAACGCTACACAAAGCTATGCCACACAGGCCGTGCTTTGATCATCAACCACAAGACTCTGCTTTTCAATAGAAGCTTTGATCATATTGCCACTTAGGCATGCCACACAGGCAATTCACTCCATGTGTTTGATATCCATCAATATATAACCTCTGAGCTCGTACGTCTCAGAGAAGGGCGTTAAGCAAGAGAATAAATTCTCCGCCACCAAACAGATATATATTTAATAGAAATCAATTACACAGAATAAAATCCAATGTCAGACACACAGTCCATTTACAAGTCTGCTCTGGGTCTGAATGAAACTGGAGGCACCTAGTACCCCGCATATCCATCGATCTCCAAGTACGTCTGGACGATCACTAACTGATTCCCTCCTCTTGAGTGTACGGCCCAATCAAGATCATCAATAATCACTCAAACGACGTGAAGACCTCTGGTCTTCAACCACCGTCTTCATCCTCGACACCACGTCGAATCAGTTATTCAGAATGGGATAAACCCGGTCTTTCTGAATAACTCGCGTATATAATAAACAAGTGTTACACAAACACAACATACGCCTCATTCCAATTCAGAATATTCTTTTATTCAAATATTCTTATACTTTGGGAAAGGTTCCCATTAATTTTATCAAAGATAAATTCTTTAAATTTATTCTTTAATCTTCTTTGAATATCAATTCAAACTAGTCGGGATTAGCAGACCACACCGAAGTAATCATTTATTTTATTTCCCAATCCCAACCTATTCATCCCATGAAGTAAAACTTGTCATACTTCATATCTAACACCACGGTGTTATCGGTAAATTCAATTACCATTTCATGTTCAAATCTAATTAAAGATTTAACTATCGCCTGGAGCAAAATTGGTGATACTCCATTCTCGACCATTTCAATCTAATTAAAGATTCATTAAGACTCCACTTGGTTTTAATCTTCCCAATAATCACTATCAATGATTATTTTACTTGGGAAATCACATCCTGTCTTTAACTGGGTTAAAGAACCAATGTCAATTAAAACACGGTCCACTATAAACCCAAAATCACATTCCATTAATTGTCGGGTTAAAAAACAAGTGTTATTTAAAATACCATTCACGATAAACCCAAAAATCAATTCAAATTCAATTCCAATTAAATACCATTTAATTGGTACACTTCATTAAATCTAAATAAAAAGATTTTATCTTTTTTCTCAGCTGGGTTTAAGAACAGTGTTAATGAAGACACCATTCACGACGAACCCAAATCACATTTGATATTAAATACAAGGCTCTGAATAGAAAATATATCGGCTTATGTTCAATATCAAATTCTACGACCAACAAATATCGTGTTGGAAATAACGATATAAATATATCTTTCAAATTTCCATAACAATATCTGTATAATCACGAAACCCAACATCGAAATATTCCAAAGATAATTTCGATTCCATTCCAATCCAATTATTGGAAATTCTGTTTATTTTCAAAACCATTTCTAATCCAATTAATTTATTTATAAAAATAAATAAATTATTATTCTAGTTCAAAACTAGTTCATTTCGATAAAAATCTATTTTTATCTTTTCAAATATGGAGTTTTCACCCCAATTCTTCACAAATCATTTCTTATGAATTTACACAAATTATTATTATTTTTAATATTTTTATCAAGACCCGTACAGTCGATTTCCAATAACGGTCATCGAACTGCACTTACAGCGACCTTTTCCAAATTTGATTTGGACTTAATTCCAAATCCAACCGTTAGATTTCTAATTTCTAATATTCGTTAGAAAGCTCTTTTCGATACGAACCCAACGGTTCCGGTTTTAGGAGAATCCGACGGTCGGATCTCCCGCAATATCCATTCGAAGTCAATGGTCAAAATTCGCGAACTACCGCGGCGCGGCGCATTCTATTCAGGCCATTATATATTATATATGTAATATATACTTCATCGATTTCCTTTCGAAACAAATTTTATAAATCGTTTTAAATTCGTTTTCAAAATAATTTCAACTTCATATTCAATTCCAAATCAAATTTGAATATTTCATATCATTACAATATGAATGATAATATTTTCAAAACGTTATATTTTGAAATCACTTCCTTTACTATATTCATTTTAAAAACGAATATAATCGATATAAATATCGTTCACGTCAAAATGGCGCCAATCTAATCAACACGGCTTTTATTCAACACATGAATTTATTTTCAATTCAACACATGAATTTATTTTCAATTCAACACATGAATTTATTTTCTAAATTGGAATGAGGCCCAATCAATTACCATATAATGTTTATTATATGGATTCCCTACAACACATGTATATAACAACAACGATAAATCATCAACCATCATCCAGAGTGCACCACACAACTGCATAAGCATTAAATATAAATAATTAACGCTTACACAGTCTGTCAACCCATCGATTGACATACAACTAAACAATCGGGATTAGTGTACGTCAAATATCATCCCAATACCCGTGCGGGGTTTCAAAACAACAAACACAGATTTTACTTATGCGGTTGGGCGATGTGTAAAATTTATCGTCCTAATCAATATCAGTCAAATCAGTGTATATAAATAAATCTCCGATTTGTTTATTACTATTTATTTTATATACACGTTAAAAAATATATTTTTAACTATAAAATATTTTCCACTATAAAATATTTTATTTCATTTCACATCACACAATCATATTTCACAACACAACAATCAAACAAACAAGTCATCCATGGTCTGTGGACGACGGGTGTCGGGTGCTACTAAACACCGTCTGCATCCTAGTATATATTTCAATTAGAAAACAAATTAAAAGTGTGGAGTTCTCACCGACTAGCTAAACCAAGCGCCACGACTCTTCATATGTAGAAATCTTCACCGTGCTCGCCTTTTGTCAATTTCATTGTCCGTAGCCATTACATATATAAAAATTACTTTTTTATAATCACTCTATATGGATAAAAATCACATTTTTACAACGATGTTCATATAATAAAGATCATATTTTTATCACGCTAACTTCATAATAAAAATTATATTTTTATCACTTCATTTCAATAAATAAAAATCATATTTTTATTTCTAATTCATATGCATTTACAACGCTTCTTTCTATATAAAAAATATATTTTTATATTTCTACTTCTTATATAAAGGTCGAATTTTTATATCATCGCTATAAAAATCACATCTTTATTATTTCTACTATATAAAAATCACATCTTTATTATTTCTACTATATAAAAATCACATCTTTATCATTTCTACTATATAAAAATCATATCTTTATTATTTCTACTATATAAAAATCATATTTTTATTTCGCTCCACATATATAGAAAAGATTATATTTTTCTTTCGATGTAAACAATATAAAGATCGAATTTTTAGTTTGCTAATGTATATATAAAAATCAATTTTTTTTATTTACATGAATACCATATAAAGATCGCATCTTTATTCATATGAACACCATAGAGAAACCAAAATTTTCTTTTCTGAAATTACCAATAAAAAACATATTTTTACTGAGAAATAAATAAAAATGAACATAAATAAACAAGGAAAACTCACTAATTCTTGATTTTGGGTGGTCGGAGGATAGGTCAGAGGTGAGGGGAAGCACTGGTCACTAGAGGCGCTCGCGGACTGTGGTGGCGGGGGTGCTTCGCGTCAGATTTGGGGGAGAAGAAAAGGGGGCGTCGCGGCTCTTCAAATCGAAGGGGGGGGGGGGGAAAGGGGGGTGGCGGTCGGAGGCTGAGGAGGCGCATCTCCTCCCTGGTGGCGGCTCCAGCAATACGGTGGCAGGTGGGCTAGGGCTCGGGAATTCGAAAAGGTTGGGGAGGAAGAGAGAAGTGCGCGAGGGGAGGGAGGTGCGGTGGCCCTGCCTTAAGCGGCGGCGGGGTTGATCCGACCGGGGGCGGGAGGGGGGGGGATGAGATCGCGATCCCCCCTTCCATTTTTTTTCCTTTTATTTCTGTTCAAAATGAAATCGGGGAGGGGGGGCTGAGAGGGAATAAGGGGAGAGAGAGAGGTTATTATATTTTTTTTATTTAATTATTTAATTTCAAAAAGCAACCTTTTGTTTCGACCTCGAAATAGAACCTATAGACTGTCGTCCATAGCTAATTACCCCCATCCCGAACACAATGGGATATGTATCGTAAGCTGATTCGATCGTTTCGATCAGTTTTCGTCAAAATCAAAATATAACTCTGTATATTGAATTTGAATATGCATTTCAATTTACCGGGGCCATATACGGACTTTAAAAATTCCCGAAAAATATTTTCTAGCTTTATATTGATGATACGGTCCTAACAAAACTAATTTCATCAGATTCTGAGCCCGTTCGAAAAATGGTCATTTTCAAGTCGATTAAAATCAACTTAAACTGTCAAAACACGTTTTCCTTTGTCACGCTCACATATTGATTCGAAAAATTATGAATTTTGGTATCTAACAATAACTTGACATCACGGATCCAACAAAAGTGATTTCGTCAGAATCCGAGGTCGTTTGCAAAATTTATATTTTTAAGGGCCGAAATTCCATAGCGACTATTCTGAATTTTCAAATGGGCATAACTTCTTATCCCCGCTATGAAATTTCAATTTTTCGGATTCGTTGGAAAGATATTCACAAATAGATTCACATATTTTTGGTTTCGCCAAAATCCAGTTTATTTTGCACCCGGTACATTCATTTGAACTTTGAAATCGAATTTTCAAACTACCGCGCCATTTTCAATTCCTTCTATAATTAAAATAAAATATTTATATTCCAACAACGACGTATATAAATATATACATTCTAATTATATTCAAAATAAATTTCTCGTAGTTATTATTTAAAATAATTCATTTTAAATATTCAAAATTCATTAAAATTGCCAAAATAAAATTTTTAAATTGGCTCGGATTTCCGGGTTATTACAATCTCCCCCACTTAAAACTTTTCGTCCTCGAAAAGGAACGAAGCCGAAAGTTGTTTAACAAATCAACTCAACTTCCATTATTTTCATTACGGCTTAAAATTTTCAACTTTTCAGTTTCTAAGAACTTTTCAAATTTTCCAAAAATTTGGCTAACACCCTAAATTTTCGAAAAATTTCGCCAAAACCTCCCCTGCACCGGGAACTTCGGGATATTCCAAATAGCCTCCCGTGGCCCTCATCAATCCAAAAAGAAAAAGAAATAGCCAAGCGGCTAGCCAATCGGCTCATAAAATCATCAAAACCCAAGAAATACAATAAACATGTACCTATTTGTCGGGCAAACAATTTTATTCTTCTGCTCTAGCCTCCTTGCTACGACCTGTTCAATGTAAGTACATGTATATGCATGCAAATGCGACAAATTTTCAATATAATTCACCATTTGGTTCAATTTGGCTAAATGGTTCAACTTTTAACTAATCAACCAATAATCAAACAACACAATCAGCAATAAATTAGTTGATTATCATTTCAATCACATAACTTTGATACATAATCCAAAAATCGGATTTTTGATGCCAAATCACAACAGTAGGCCCTATCTAATTTTGGTTCTCACACCAGTTTAATGGAAATATATAGGCATCCCACTTTCGTCACACGAACATAAATACTGATGATGTCATGACAATTATTAGTACCATCTCCGGGCGACTAGAGTGTAACTCTATATCTATCCAGTATATTAAAACTTCGCATACACGCGGATCAGACGTATACGCAAAATCTTTATATACTGCATTGTTCAAATTCAATATAATATAAAATAAATAATCAAATACGAATAGTTGATTTAAATTTTCAAAACAAAATTTGTTTTCACTTTTATTTCAAAAACACTACTCCTCACACTCGTTCTAGGATACTATTGATCCCATCTCTAACGAGTCATTCTCATTGGATATTGCTAATCCGATTTCTGATGAATTCTTTTGTATGGTTCTAATGTGTCTTGTTCTCGAGCTCTGTAAAGCAGAGCTCTGATACCACCTAAGACGACCCGTAACTTCCCCGGTGAAGGAAAACACGAATTGCTTTAAGGACAAGTCACATCAGAACGCAGACAGAAGAACATTTCATTGTTAATTACAACAATTCCATCAGAATACAAGAATATACAGAGTATAAATCAATATTACACATTCACTAAATATCAGAGATTACAATACATTACATAGCAGCGGAAAATAATACAATACACAACTGAAAGTAATACACGGATACAGAGCTTTCCGGGTATCGTTCTAGCTATAAACCAAGATCCCGTGAATATAAATCTGCAAAACCAATATTACTAGCTGCCCGTGTCAAAGTAAGGGCACCCAGAGTTTAGGTTAAAACAATAAACTCCAGGTTAGTCATGTGACGGTGTGAGAACTAAAACAGTTATAAATCTTTATTTTAAAGTTAGGTAAATAAAGGGACCACGCCGTATAACACGGAACAGGTCTCCTCCCAAGAATACCAGTGCATAAAACAACAGCTCAATGCTAAATAAAGAAAAATGAAGCTATTATAAAACCCAGGTCCCATCACACAATGCAACGCAAGTCGGAGGATAGGGTTTTACCTTATAATAGCCAAAGAATGCTTGATACGCTAAAAACAAATCATTTGATACTATTATAAGTGTATAGTGTATAAAATAATTTCAATCATAAGTATCAATCATAGACGGCATGGGTACCATATATCATGTCGCCATACTAAGCTCTACAATCAAAACCGCACATGTCACGTATTGGAAGTTGGATTTCCATCTGTGAACCGAGGCAAAAGATAGTCCTCACCGATTCGAGACAGTCTAGCCTACCATGTCTCAGGATCAGAGCTCGAGTGACCCTTGGATCTCAGGGCCGGTCCACCAATGTGGATTAAACTTAAACCCTGGACACTGCGTTCCCCCGCCCTATTGGGCGAAAATGAGCCAAATGACTCCATCGGCTCCACACAGTCACTAATATATCTGGGGCGCCTCGCAACAGCAACAACCACATAAGTCAAACTCGTCAGGGCGTGTAAAACCACCGACGCCACTTCTAATAGAAGGAAACGCATGCCCTCCCTGAGGTCCTCTCCCGTTTCTGGTTCACAACCGGGGTGTGAGGCTCGCAAATCAATGCAACACAAAGCTTTGCCACACAGGTCGTGCTTTGATCATCAACCAAAAGACTCCGCTTTTCAACAGAAGCCTTGATCATATTGCCACTTAGGCATGCCACAAAGGCAATTCACTCCATGCGTTTGATATCTATCAATATATAACCTCTGAGTTCGTACGTATCAGAGAAGGGCGTTAAGCAAGAGAATAAATTCTCCACCGCCAAACAGATATATATTTGATAGAAATCAATCACACAGAATAAAATCCAATGTCAGACACACAGTCCATTTATAAGTCTGTTCTGGGTCTGAACGAAACCGGAGGCACCTAGTACCCCGCATATCCATCGATCTCCAAGTACGTCTAGACGATCACTAACTGATTCCCTCCTCTTGGGTGTACGACCCAATCTAGATCATCAGTAATCACCCAAACGACGTGAAGACCCCCGGTCTTCAACCACCGTCTTCATCCTCGACACCACGTCGAATCAGTTATTCAGAATGGGATAAACTCGGTCTTTCTGAATAACTCGCGTATATAATAAACAAGTGTTACACAAACACAACATACGCCTCATTCCAATTCAGAATATTCTTTTATTCAAATATTCTTATACTTTGGGAAACGTTCCCATTAATTTTATCAAAGATTAATTCTTTAAATTTATTCTTTAAATTTATTCTTTAATATTATTTGAATACAAATTCAAACTAGTCGGGATTAGTGGACCACACCGAAGTAATTATTTATTTTATTTCCCAATCCCAACCTATTCATCCCATGAAGTAAAACTGGTCATACTCATATCTAACACCACGGTATTATTGGTAAATTCAATTACCATTTCACGTTCAAATCTAATTAAAGATTTAACTATCGCCTAGAGCAAAACTGGTGATACTCCATTCTCGTCCATTTCAATCTAATTAAAGATTCATTAAGACTCCACTTGGTTTTAATCTTCCCAATAATCACTATCAATGATTATTTTACTTTGAAAATCACATCCTGTCTTTAACTGGGTTAAAGAACCAATTTCATTTAAAACACAATTCACTATAAACCCAAAATCACATTCCATTAATTATCGGGTTAAAGAACAAGTGTTGTTTAAAACAACATTCACGATAAACCCAAAAGGCAATTCAAATTCAATTCCAATTAGATACCATTTAATTGGTACACTTCATTAAATCTAAATAAAAAGATTTTATCTTTTTCTCAATTGGGTTTAAGAACAGTGTTAATGAAGACACCATTCATGACGAACCCAAATCACATTTGATATTAAATACAAGGCTCTGAATAGAAAATATATCGGCTTATAATCAATATCAAATTCTATGACCAACTAATATCGTATTGGAATTAACGATATAAATATATCTTTCAAATTTCCATAACAATATCTGTATAATCACGAAACCCAACATCGAAATATTCCAAAGATAATTTCGATTCCAATCCATTCCAATCCAATTATTGGAAATTCTGTTTATTTTCAAAACCATTTCTAATCCAATTTATTTATTTAAAAAATAAATAAATTATTATTCTAGTTTAAATCTAGTTTATTTCGATAAAAATCTATTTTTATCTTTTCAAATATGGAGTTTTTCACCCCAATTCTTCACAAATCATTTCTTATGATTTTACACAAATTATTATTATTTTTATTAATTTTATCAAGGCTCGTACAGTCGATTTCCAATAACGGTCGTCGAACTGCACTTACAACGACCTTTTCCAAATTTGATTTGGACATAATTCCAAATCCAACCATTAGATTTCTAATTTTTAATATTAATTAGAAAGCTCTTTTCGATACGAACCCAACGGTTCCGGTTTTAGGAGAATCCGACGGTCGGATCTCCCGCAATATCCATTCGAAGTCAATGGTCAAAATTCGCGAACTACCGCGGCGCGTTCTATTCAGGCCATTATATATTATATATATAATATATATAATATACACTTAGTCGATTTCCTTTCGAAACGAATTTTATAAATCGTTTTAAATTCGTTTTCAAAACAATTTCAACTTCATATTCAATTTCAAATCAAATTTGAATATTTCATGCCATTACTATATAAATGATAATATTTTCAAAACGTTATATTTTGAAATCAATTCCTTTTCTATATTCATTTTAAAAACGAATATAATCGATATAAATATCGTTCACATCAAAATAGCGTCAATCTAATCAACACGGCTTTTATTGAACACATGAATTTATTTTCAATTCAACACATGAATTTATTTTCAATTCAACACATTAATTTATTTTCAGTTCGACACATGAATTTATTTCCAATTCAACACATGAATTTATTTTCTATTCAATACATGAATTTATTTTCTAAATTGGAATAAGGCCCAATCAATTACCATATAATGTTTATTATATGGATTCCCTACAACACATGTATATAACAGCAACAATAAATCATCAACCATCATCCCGAGTGCACCACACAACTGCATAAGCATTAAATATAAATAATTAACGCTTACACAGTCTGTCAACCCATCGATTGACATACAACTAAACAATCGGGATTAGTGTACATCAAATATCATCCCAATACCCGTGTGGGGTTTCAAAACAACAAACACAAATTTTATTTGTGTGGTTGGACGATGTGTAAAATTTATCATCCCAATCAATATCAGTCAAATAAGTGAATATAAACAAATATCCGATTTGTTTATTACTATTTATTTTATATACACGTTAAAAATTATATTTTTAACGATAAAATATTTTATTTCATTTCACATCACACAATCAAATTTCACAACACATCAATCAAACAAATAAGTCATCCATGGTCTGTGGACGACGGGTGTCGGGTGCTACTAAACACCGTCTGCATCCTAGTATATATTTCAATTAGAAAACAAAATAAAAGTGAGGAGTTCTCACCGACTAGCTAAACCAAACGCCACGACTCTTCATATGTAGAAATCTTCACCGTGCTCGCCTTTTGTCAATTTCATTGTCCGTAGCCACTACATATATAAAAAACACATTTTTAAAATCACTCTATATGGATAAAAATCACATTTTTACAACGGTGTTCATATAATAAAGATCATATTTTTATCACGCTAACTTCATAATAAAATTATATTTTTATCACTTCATTTCAATAAATAAAAATCATATTTTTATTTCTAATTCACATGCATTTACAACGCTTCTTTCTATATAAAAGTTATATTTTTATACATCTGCTTCTTATAAAAAGGTCGAATTTTTATATCATCGCTATAAAAATCACATCTTTACCATTTCTACTATATAAAAATCACATCTTTATTATTTCTACTATATAAAAATCACATCTTTATTATTTCAACTATATAAAAATCATATCTTTATTATTTCTACTATATAAAAATCATATTTTTATTTCACTCCATATATATAGAAAAGATTATATTTTTCTTTCGATGTAAACAATATAAAGATCGAATTTTTACTTTGCTAATGTATATATAAAAATTGAATTTTTTTATTCACATGAATACTATATAAAGATCGCATCTTTATTCATATGAACACCATGGAGAAACCAATTTTTTCTTTTCTGAAATTATCAATAAAAAACATATTTTTATTGAGAAATAAAAAAAATGGACATAAATAAACAAGGAAAACTCGCTAATTTTCGATTTTGGGTGGTCGCATGATTGGTCAGAGGTGAGGGGCTGCACTGGTCACTAGAGGCGCTCGCGGACTGTGGTGGCTGGGGTTACATCGCGTCGGATTTGGGGGAGAAGAAAGGGTGGGTCGCGGCTCTTCAAATCGAAAGGGGGGGGGGGAAGAAAAGGGGAGTGGCGGTCGGAGGCTGAGGAGGCGCAGCTCCTCCCTGGCCGCGGCTCCAGCAATACGGTGGCAAGGGGGGTTAGGGCTCGGGAATTTGAAGAGGTTGGGGAGGAAGAGAGAGAAGCGCGCGAGGGGAGGGAGGTGCGGTGACCCCGCCCTATGCGGCGTTGAACCGACGGGGGGAGGGGGGACGAGATCGAGATCCCCCCTTCCATTTTCTTTTTTTTTCATTTATTTCTGTTCAAAATGAAATCGGGGGGGGGGGGGGGGGGGAGGGGGGTGGGCTGAGAGGGAATAAGGGGAGAGAGAGGTTATTATATATTTTTTAATTTAATTATTTAATTTCAAAAAGCAACTTTTTATTTCGACCTCGAAATCGAACCTACCGACTGTCGTCCATAGCTAATTACCCCCATCCCGAACACAATGGGATATGTATCGTAAGCTGATTCGATCGTTTCGATCAGTTTTCGTCAAAATCAAAATATAACTCTATATATATTGAATTTGAACGCGTATTTTAATTTACCGTGGCCACATACGGACTTTAAAAATTCCCAAAAAACGTTTTCTAGCTTCATATTGACGATACGGTCCTAACAAAACTAATTTGGCCAGATTCTGAGCCCATTCAAAAAATGGCCATTTTCCAGTCGATTAAAATCAACTGAAACTGTCAAAACACGTTTTCCTTTGCCATGCTCACATATTGATTCGAAAAATTATGAATTTTGGAATCTAGAAATAATTTGACTTCACGGATCCAACAAAAGTGGTTTCGTCAGAATCCGAGGTCGTTTGCAAAATTTCCATTTTTAAGGGCCGAAATTCCATAGCGACTATTCTGAATTTTCAACTGGGCATAACTTCTTATCCCCGCTATGAAATTTCAATTTTTCGGATTCATTGGAAAGATATTCACAAATAGATTCACATATTTTTAGTTTCGCCAAAATCCAGTTTATTTTGCACTCGGTACATTCATTTGAACTTTGAAATCAAATTTTCAAACTACCGCGCCATTTTCAATTCCTTTTACAATTAAAATAAAATATTTATATTCTAACGATGACGTATATAAATATATACGTTCTAATTCTATTCAAAATAAATTTCTCGTAGTTATTATTTAAAATAATTCATTTTAAATATTAAAAATTCACTAAAATTTCTAAAATAAAATTTTTAAATTGGCTCGGATTTCCAGCTTATTACATTTTATTTGTGTCAAAACTATCTTTAAGGTGCTGTGAAAACAATAAAATTAAATATATTAATATAGTATAATAAAAAATGACTCAAAATTAAAAATTAATTTTAAAAAAAAGTATGTCGATATATAACTGCCAGATTTTCAAATTTCTTCAAATTTAAAATTAAAATAACTAACTCATGTCCATTCAAATCCAATGAATTCTAAAACCTATTTAAGCATATTTCTTCCAAAAAAATTCTTTTTATCATTCCTCCTTCTTCTCTATTCAATTCTCACCAAACTATGGCAAATCCAATTCATAATTTGAGTGAAAATCTTGAAGAGACTTTGAATTCCTTCAAGAACATCCTTTCCATAATACTACAAAACCAGCGTCATCTTGAATTAAGTCAAACCAAAAAGGTAGAACAACAAGAGAATCACTTTGATGCCATCCGTTGGCTGATCTCTTCTCTTTTTAGAGATGAAGACAACAATCTCGCTAAGGCACCACCGACAAAAGAAGATGAAGATTTGTTGGTCATCAAGAAGGGTCCAATCTTTGGATAAGACGTATGGGTAGAAGTACCACAAGACGTTTGATTGTTTGGTATGATTTGATTGGTTTGAATTTGATTGGTTTAATTTGATTATGTTTGAATTTGTGTGAATTTGGTTAGATCTTGTATGTAAATATTATTTGATTTGGTTTGCTTGGATTTTAAACATGTATGTATATGGATTGAAATACTTATAAATATTAAATACCTAGTATTGATTATCTTATAGTCATGAATTAAGAGGGAGTAATTTACTATTAGTATAGAATCATAGGATATACATAGATATAGGATTTAGTGGGAGTTTATTTAGAATTTCTTTTTGATAATGACAAAGGGGAAGAAATTATAAAATAAGGATTAGTTAGACTTAGTGAGACTTAGTTTATGGGAGAATATATAGGATTCATATTGACAGAGGGAGTATTAGAAGGATCAGAATCAACAAGTATGAATATTTTATAAACTAAGGTTGTCATCATCTAAAAAGGGGTGATTGTTAAAGAATGGAGTTTTGATGACAACTACCTTACTTCAGTTATCATTTATTATAAAATATATACTAGCATCTCTATCTAATATATATATATATATATATATATATATATATATATATATGCAGGATTTACATACAATATTTAAATACTGAAGAATGTACAGTTTTAGAGCTTCAAGAGATTCAAAATTCAGAGAAGATTCAAGACTCGTGAGTAATCAAGATATCAAGAGTTCAATACAAATATAGTAATTGAGTCCAGCTTATATGTAAGACTTTGAATAGTATTCCAGGTTCAAATTCAAATTCTGTTTTTCAAATTTCAAATTTTGGTTTTCAAAATTCAAATTTTGTTTTTCAAATTTCAAATTTTGGTTTTCAAAATTCAAGTTCTAATTTCAAATTGTTTTCTATTTTACTTACGATTTCAAATATAAGCTGAAATTTGAATTTATATAAGTTTATATAATTTTATATTTATATACTTTTATAGTTTTATAATTATATAGTTTTAAACTTTATAAATTTATAAACATGTTTATATAATATATATTTATGTTTTCACATGAATTTATACTTTAGAATACTCATTTATATCACTAAGTTTTAATTCAAGAATTTCCAGAATAATGTATACAATTAAACACTTGAAAGATAGTTTTAAAATGTTTTATACATAGGTTATGTCGACATACATAATAGTATATGTCGACATATAACAGTCACAATTTCAAATTTCAAAGGAAGTGTCTTTTCGCTATTTGTAACGTTCCAGAAGCATTACAACCTTTCAAATCTTATAAATAGGGTTGATTTCGAATTTTCTAACCATCCTTTTTGTAGTGACCCGAACTTCCCCATCTCCGAAGAGAAGAGAAAGAACGAATTACTGTGAGGACAAGACCCATCGAGACGCAAACAAAAGAACATTTCATTGTTAATTACAACAATTCCATCAGATACAAGAATATACAGAGTATGAATAAATATTATACAACAAAAATATATCAGAGATTGCAATAAATTACATAGCAGCGGAAAAACAATATAAAACACAACTAAAAGTAATATACGGATACAGAGCTTTCTCAGCATCGTTCCAGCTGTAAATCAGGATCCTGTGAATATAAATCTGCAAAACCAAAACTACTAGCTGCCCGTGTCGAAAATAAAGGCACCCAGAGTTTAGGTTAAAACAATAAACTCCAGGTCAGTCATGTGACTGGTGTGAGAACTAAAACAGTTAGTTAAAACTTCACTTTAAAAGAGAATAATTCCAGGGACCACGCCATATAACACGGAACGGATTTCCTCCCAAGAATACCAGTGCATAGAATAAACAACACAATGCTTTTTCGAAAAATGAAGCTATTATAAGACCCAGGTCCCATCACACAATGCAACGCAAGCCGGAGGATAGGGTTTTTCCCTTATAATAGCCAAACATGCTTGGTACGTTTAAAACAAATCATTTGATACTATTATAAGTGTATAATGTCAAAACAATTTCAATCATAAATATCAATCATAGACGACATAAGTGCCTCATCCCACTATGTCGCCATACTAGGCTCAACAAATAAAACCGAAAATATCACGTATTGGAAATTGGATTTCCGTCATGAGTCGAGGCAAGGGGCAAGCTCCTCTTCGCTTCGAGACACTCTAGCAAATGTCTCAGGACTACACACTCTGGGTAACCCTTGGAATCGGCTGGGCCGATCCTCCCTTACGTTGGAGGACTAGTTATTCCTGAACACACGTTTCCCGATCCTTACAGACCTATAATCGAGGCGCCTCTCATTCCAACAACCACAAAGATGAAAGTAATATAAATGCCAGCTAATTTAAGCGCCGACACCATCATAACTAGAAAGAAACGTCATGTTCTCCCAGCAGTCCATATCCCCTTTTTTACTTATACCGAGGTGTGAGGCTCGCGAATCCACGCTATACACAAAGCTATGCCACGTAGGTCGTGCTTTGATCATCGACCACAAGAATTTGCTTTTCAACAGAAGCCTTGATCATTTGCCACTTAGGCATGCCACACAGGCAATTCACTCCATGCGACTGATGTCCATTGATATACAACCTCTGAGCTCGTACGTCTCAAAGAAGGGCGTTAAGCAAGAGAAAAAATTCTCCGCTGCCAAACAGATGTATATTTAGTAGAGATCAATCAACACAGAATAAAATCCAATGTCAGACACACAGTCCATTTACAAGTTCGTTCTGGGTCTGAACGAAACCGGAGGCACTTTCCTCGCATATCCATCGATCTCCAAGTACGTCTGGACGATCACCAACCGATTCCCTCATCTTGGGTGTACAGCCCAATCAAGATCATTAGTAATCACCCAAACGATGTGAAGACTTCCGGTCTTCAACCACCGTCTTCATCTTCGACTTATCGTCGAATTGGTTATTCAGAATGGGTATAAACCCGGCCTTTCCGAATAAGCCGCGTATATAATAAACAAATGTTACACAAACACAACATACACCTCATTCTAATTCATCAGTCACTAACCGTAAATCAGCAAGTGAACAATTCCCCAAATATTACCCCGAAGGCCGAAACCAACATCAGATTAATACCCAGGAAACCATTCTTCTTAGCTAACCTACAGTTAGTTTCTAAATTTCACATTCTTAGGGAAAGGTTCCCATTAATTTTATCAAAGATAAATCCTTTTAAATTTATTCTTTAATCTTCCTTTGGATGTCATTTCAAACCATGTTAAGGTTTTCCAAACTAGTCGAGATTAGCGAACCACACCGAAGTAATTATTTATTTTATTTCTCAATCCCAACCTATTCATCCCATGAAGCAAAACTGGTAATACTCCATATCTAACACCACGGTGTTATCGGTAAAATTAATTACCATTTCACGTTCAAATCTAATTAAAGATTTAACTATCGCTTTGGAGCAAAACTAGTGATACTCCATTCTCGCTCACTTTTCAAATTTGATAATTTAGATTATCATTTCACATTTCAGTCTAATTACAGATTCATTAAAACTCCTTTTACAATGTCATTTAAAAACACGGTTCACGATAAACCCAAATCACATTCTATTTCTTATCGGGTTAAAGAACAAGTGTTATTTAAAACACCGTTCACGATAAACCCACAAATCAACTCTAATTTAATTCAAATTAAATAAATTAATTAATTGGTATACTTCATTAAATCTAAATAAATAGATTTAATCTTTTCTCAACGGGGTTTAAGAACAGTGTTGATGAGGACACCATTCACGACAAACCCAAATCCCATTTGATATTAAATACAAGGTTCTGAATAGAAAATATATCGGCTTATATTCAATATCAAGTTCTGAAACCCACAAATATCGCTTTGGAAATAACGATATAAAATATATCTTCCAAATTTCCTCTAAAATATCTGTATAATCGCGGAATCTAATATTGAAATATTCCAAAGACAATTTCGATTCAAATCCATTCCAACTCATATATTGGAAATTCTGGTTATTTTTAAAACCATTTCAAATCCAATTTATTTATTTAAAAATAAATAAATTATTATTCTAGTTAATAACTAGTTCATTTCGATAAAAATCTATTTTTATCTTTTCAAATATGGAGTTTTTCATCCTAATTCTTCCCAAATCATTTCTTATGATTTTACACAAACCATTACTATTTTTAATAATTTTATCAAGGCCTGTACAGTCGATTTCCATCAACGGCCATCGAACTGCACTTACAGTGACCTTTTCCAAATTTGATTTGGACATAATTCCAAATCCAACCGTTAGATTTCAAATCTCTAATATTCATTAGAAAGCTCTTTTCGCTACGAACCCAACATTCTGGTTTTAGGAGAATCCGACGGTCAGATCTCCCATAATGTCCGTTCGAAGTTAATGGTCGAAATTCGCGAACTGCCGCAGTGCGTTCTATTTGGGCCATTATATATATATATATATATATATATATATGTATATTTCGTCGATTTCCTTTTAAAACGAATTTTATAAATCGTTTCAAATTTGTTTCAAAAACAATTTCAACTTTCATTTCAAATTCAAATCAAAATTGAATTTTCCATTTTAAATTCTTTTTACATTCATTTCTATTTGATTTCAATTCAAATTGATTTCAATTCAATTTCAGTTCGATTTGAATTCATTTCAATTTGAATTCATTACATATTCAATTTTTAAATCTCTTTTAAATATTCATTTTTAAAAACGAATATAATCGATATAAATATCGTTCGCGTCAAAATAGCGCATCTCTAATCAACACGGCTTTATATTTTTCAATAAGTTCGTTATTCTATTCAACAAATGAATATTTATTCTATTCAACACATGAATCTGTATTTCTTTCAACACGTGACTAATCTCAACAAATGAGTATTGTCAACACGTGACTATTCTCGTTATTTAATATATTTTATAAAATTATGATTTCTATCGTTAAATTTTTAATCAAACTCCAACTGTAAATTAGCAAGAGAGCAATTCCCTAAATATTAACCCGAAGCCCGAAACCAACATCAGATCAATATCCAGGATACCACTCATCTTATCTATTTTCCAGTTAGTTTCTAATTTTATATATGATAAAGATGTAAATTTTATTGTTAAAATATTTCGTTCAACACATGAATCTCTATTTCTTTCAACACATGACTAATCTCAACAAATGAGTACTGTCAACACATGAATCTCTATTTCTTTCAACACATGACTAATCTCAACAAATGAGTACTGTCAACACATGAATCTACATTTTATAATATTCTTTATTTTCCCAATTGGAATGAGGCCCAATCAATTACCATATATTGTTAATTATATGGATTCCATACAACACATGTATATAATAGCAACGATAAATAATCAACCATCATCCAAAGTGCACCACACAACTGCATAAGTATTCAATATAAATAATTAACGCTCACACAGTCTGTCGACCAATTGATCAACATACAACTAAATAATTGGGATTAGTGTACGCCAAATATCATCCCAACACCTGTGTGGGATTTCAATCCACAAACACTGAATATTATTTGTGTAGTTGGGCGATGTGTAAAATTTATCGTCCCAATCAATATCCTTCAAATAGGCGTACATAAACAAACCGTCCGGTTTGTAAATGAATATTTGTTTATTCACATTCACGTTAAAAATTATATTTTTAACGATAAAATATTTTTAACTATATAAATACTTTATTTCATTTCACATCTCACAATCAATTTTCATCACAACAAATAATCAAACATACAAGCCATCCATGGTCTGTGGACGACGGGTGTCGGGTGCTATTAAACACCGTCTGCATCCTAGTATATATTTTTAACTAGAAAAGAAGATTTAAAGTGAGAAGTTCTCACCGACTAGCTAAACCAATGTCACGACTCTTCTTATGTAGGAAATCTTCGTCGTGCTCGCCTTTTGTCAATTTCGTTGCCCGTAGCCACTACATATATAAAATCACAATTTTATATTGTTGCTATGTATATAAAAATTCTATTTTTATACCGCTACTATACAGATAAAAATTCTATTTTTACAACGCTACTATATAGATAAAAATTCTATCTTTACACCGCTACTATATAGATAAAAATTCTATTTTTACACCACTAATATATAGATAAAAATTCTATTTTTACACCGCTACTATATAGATAAAAAATTCTATTTTCACAACGGTGTTCATATAATAAAGATCACATTTTTATCACGCTATCCTCTATATAAAAATTATATTTTTATATCGCTCTTTTTCCAATATAGATTATATTTTTATAACGCTCCTTCCTATATAAAAATTATATTTTTTATACCTACTTCTAATATAAAGATTGAATTTTTATATCATCGCTATAAAAATCACATTTTTTTCAATATATATATATAATAAAAAACAGATTTTTATTTCACTACACATATAAAGATCAAATTTTTACTATCTATATAATATAAAAATCGTATTTTTATTCTTTCTACTACATAAAAATCAAAATTTTATTATCTCCACTATATAAAAATCACATCTTATTATCTACATTATATAAAAATCATATTTTTACACCGCCTTCATGATAATAAAAATCAAAATTTTATCATTTAAAAATCTTTTCTTTTCTACTTTAAACATCCTGCCTTTCCACTACTTTTAGAGGATAAAAATTACCTCTTTCTTATGTGACAAAAAAAATCCTTTCTTTTTAACTATAAAAATTTAAACTGAAATAAATAAATAAAATCAACAAATTGATTTAAATTACCTCCTGCGAGTTGACTAGGGGTGGTGTTCGCGCGTTTCACAAAGAGGAGGGGGGTATGGCCGGCGTTGGGGCTGCATGCGGCAGGGGTTGGCGCGCATCACCGGCGACGGGTCCCATTGGGGATGGAGGTTGCGCTTTGGGCGTTGGAGGGAGATGGAGCTTTTGGGGTACGGGTTTTAGAGGGAGGGAAAGAGAAGAGGAGGCGCGGAGGAGGAGAGGGAGAAGGAGAAGAAGATGGGGCGGCGACGACACTAACAGAGGGGTATGGCGCGCGATGCGGTGGTGGGGGACGCGATCGAGGGCTGTTAGTTTTTTTTCTTTTTGATTTTTGATTTGGAAAGTAACGAGGGGGGGGGGGGGGGGGTGGGGGTATAGGAGATAATAATTTTTTTTATTAATTAATTATTTAATTTCAAAAAGCAACCTTTTATTTCGACCTCAAAATCGAACCCACCGACTGTCGTCCATAGCTAATTACTCCCATTCCAAACACAATGCGATATGTTATGTAGGCTGATTCGATTGTTTCGACCAATTTTCATTAAAATCAAAATATAACTCTATATATTTAATTTGAACGCGCATTTCAATTTACTGGGGCAACATACTAACTCTATAAATTCCAGAAAAATATTTTCTAGCTTCGTATTGACGATACGGTCCTAACAAAACTAGTTTCGTTGAATTCTGAGACCGTTTGAAAAATGGCCATTTTCCAGTCGATTAAATTCAACTGAAATGGTCAAAACACGTTTTACTTCGCCACGCTCACATATTGATTCGAAAAATTATCAATTTTGGAACCTAGCAATAACTTGACATCGCGGATCCAACAAAAGTGGTTTCGTCAAAAACCGAGGTCGTTTGCAAAATTTCCATTTTTAAGGGCTAGAATTCCATAGCGACTATTCTGAAATTTCAACTGGACATATCTTTTGATTCCCGCTATGAAATTTCGATTTCTCGGGTTCGTTGGAAAGATATTCTCAAATAGATTCTCATATTTTTAGTTTCGTTAAAATCCGGTTTATTCTGCACTCGGTGCATTCATTTGAATTTTGAAATCGAATTATTGAACTACCGCGCCATTTTCAATTCCTTTTATAATTAAAATAAAATATTTATTTTCCAACGACGATCCATATAAATATATACGTTCGAATTCTATTCAAAATAAATTTCTCATCGTTTTTATTTAAATAATCATTTTAAATATTCAAAATTCATCAAAATTGCCAAAATTAAAGTTTTAAATTGGCTCAGAATTTCCGAGTTATTACAATCTCCTCCACTTAAAACTTTTCGTCCCCGAAAAGGAACGAAGCCAAAATTTGTTTTACAAATCAACTCAACTTTCATTATTTTCTTTACGGCTTAAGTTCTTCAACTTTTCAGTTTCTAAGAACTTTTCAAATTTGGCTAACACCCTAAATTTCCAAAAAATTTCGCCATAACCTCCCCTGCCGGGGACTTTGGGATATTTCATATAGCCTCTCATGGCCTTCTTCAACTCAAAAGAAAAAGAAAAAGCCAAGCGGCTAACCAATCGGCTCATAAAATCATCATCACCCAAACAAAACAGTAAATTATGGTAAACATGTACCTATTTGTCAGGCAAACAATTTTATTCCTTTGCTCTAGCCTCCTTTCTATGACATGTTCAATGTAAGTACATGTATATGCATGCAATTTCAAACAATTTTCGATACAGTTCAATATTTGATTCAATTTGGCCTAAATTCACCGTTCGTTCACATAATGGTTTAAAGGAATAATCATACAACACAACCATCAATCAATTAGTGTATTAACGTTTCAAATTCATAATTTTGATATATATATATATATATATATATATATATATATATATATATATATAGAAAATCATGCTTTTGATGCCAAATCACAATAATAAATCTATATAGTTTCGGTTCTCACACCAGTCTAATGGGAATATATAGATATCTCACCTTCGAAACTCGAACATAAATTCTGATGATGATCGATCAATCATCAGAACCATCTCCGGGTGTCTAGAATGTGATCCTATATCTATCCAGTACATTAAAACTTCGAATATACATTCATGACGCGTATACGCGAAATCTTTATATACTCGATTGTCCAAATTCAATATAAATAAAATATTCAAATACGTATGAAATGGTTTAAATTTCAAAACAAAATTTGTTTTCACTTTAAAAATATACTCTTCACACTCGTTCTAGGATACTACTGATCCCATCTCTAACGAGTTATTCTATTTGGATATTACTAATCCAATATCTGATGAATTCTTTCGTTCGATTCTAATGTGTCTTGTTCTCGAGCTCTGTAAACCAAAGTTCTGATACCAAATGTAGTGACCCGAACTTCCCCATCTTCGAAGAGAAGAGAAAGAACGAGTTACTGTGAGGACAAGACCCATCGGGATGCAAACAGAAGAACATTTCATTGTTAATTACAACAATTCCATCAGATACAAGAATATACAGAGTATGAATAAATATTATACAATAGAAAAATATCAGAGATTGCAATAAATTACATAGCTACGGAAAAACAATATAAAACACAACTAGAAGTAATATACGGATACAGAGCTTTCCAAGCATCGTTCCAGCTGCAAATCAGGATCCTGTGAATATAAATCTGCAAAACCAAAGCTACTAGCTGCCCATGTCGAAAATAAGGGCACCCAAAGTTTAGGTTAAAACAATAAACTCCAGGTCAGTCATGTGACTGGTGTGAGAACTAAAACAGTTAGTTAAAACTTTACTTTAAAAGAGAATAATTCCAGGGACCACGCCGTATAACAAGGAACGGGTTTCCTCCCAAGAATACCAGTGCATAGAATAAACAACGCAATGCTTTTTTGAAAAATGAAGCTATTATAAGTCCCAGGTCCCATCGCACAATGCAACGCAAGCCGGAGGATAGGGTTTTCCCTTATAATAGCCAAAAATGCTTGGTACGTTTAAAACAAATCATTTGATACTATTATAAGTGTATAGTGTCAAAACAATTTCAATCATAAATATCAATCATAGACGACATAAGTGCCCCATCCCACTATGCCGCTATACTAGGCTCTACAAATAAAACCGAAAATATCACATATTGGAAATTGGATTTCCATCATGAGTCAAGGCAAGGGGCAAGCTCCTCTCCGCTTCGAGACACTCTAGCAAATGTCTCAGGACTACACACTATGGGTAACCCTTGTAATCGGCTGGGCCGGTCCTCCCCTACGTTTGAGGATTAGTTATTCCTGAACACACGTTTCCCGGTGCTTACAGACCTATAATCGAGGCGCCTCGCATTCCAACAACCACAAAGATGAAAGTAATATAAATGCCAGCCAGTTTAAGTACCGACACCATCATAACTAGAAAGAAACGTCATGTTCTACCAGCGGTCCTTATCCCGTTTTTAACTCATACCGAGGTGTGAGGCTCGTGAATCCACGCTATATACAAAGCTTTGCCACATAGGCCGTGCTTTGACCATCGACCTCAAGACTTTGCTTTTCAACAGAAGCCTTGATCATTTTCCACTTAGGAATGCCACATAGGCAATTCACTCCATGCGACTGATGTCCATCGATATACAACCTCTGAGCTCGTACGTCTCAGAGAAGGGCGTTAAGCAAGAGAATAAATTCTCCGACGCCAAACAGATGTATATTTAATAGAGATCAATCAACACAGAATAAAATCCAATGTCAGACACACAGTCCATTTACAAGTTCGTTCTGGGTCTGAACGAAACCGGAGGCACTTTCCTCGCATATCCATCGATCTCCAAGTACGTCTGGACGATCACCAACCGATTCCCTCATCTTGGGTGTACAGCCCAATCAAGATCATCAGTAATCACCCAAATGATGTGAAGACTTACGGTCTTCAACCACCGTCTTCATCTTCGACTTATCGTCGAATTGGTTATTCAGAATGGGTATAAACCCGGCCTTTCCGAATAAGCCGCGTATATAATAAACAAATGTTACACAAACACAACATACGCCTCATTCTAATTCATCAGTCACTAACCGTAAATCAGCAAGAGAACAATTCCCCAAATATTACCCCGAAGGCCGAAACCAACATCAGATCGATACCCAGGAAACCATTCTTCTTAGCTAACCTACAGTTAGTTTCTAAATTTCACATTCTTAGGGAAAGGTTCCCCTTAACTTTATCAAAGATAAATCCTTTTAAATTTATTCTTTAATCTTCCTTTGGATTTCATTTCAAACCATGTTAATGTTTTCCAAACTAGTCGGGATTAGCGAACCATACCGAATTAATTATTTATTTTATTTCCCAATCCCAACCTATTCATCCCATGAAGCAAAACTGGTAATACTCCATATCTAACACCACGGTGTTATCGGTAAAATTAATTACCATTTCACATTCAAATCTAATTAAAGATTTAACTATCGCTTTGGAGCAAAACTGGTAATACTCCATTCTCGCTCACTTTCCAAATTTGATAATTTAGATTATCATTTCACATTTCAGTCTAATTACAGATTCATTAAAACTCCTTTTACTGGGTTAAAGAACTAATGTCATTTAAAAACACAGTTCACGGTAAACCCAAATCACATTCTATTTCTTATCGGGTTAAAGAACAAGTGTTATTTAAAACATCGTTCACGATAAACCCACAAATCAATTCTAATTTAATTCAAATTAAATATATTAATTAATCGGTATACTTCATTAAATCTAAATAAAAAGATTTAATCTTTTCTCAACGGGGTTTAAAAATAGTGTTGATGAAGACACCATTCACAACAAACCCAAATCCCATTTGATATTAAATACAAGGTTTTAATAAAAAATATATCGGCTTATATTCAATATCAATTTCTGGAACCCACAAATATCGCTTTGGAAATAACGATATAAAATATATCTTCCAAATTTCCTCCAAAATATCTGTATAATCGCAGAATTTAATATTGAAATATTCCAAAGACAATTTCGATTCAAATCCATTCCAATTCATTTATTGGAAATTCTGGTTATTTCTAAAACCATTTCAAATCCAATTTATTTATTTAAAAATAAATAAATTATTATTCTAGTTAATAACGAGTTCATTTCGATAAAAATCTATTTTTATCTTTTCAAATATGGAGTTTTTCATCCCAATTCTTCCCAAATCATTTCTTATTATTTTACACAAATTATTACTATTTTTATAATTTTATTAAGGCCCGTACAGTCAATTTCCTTCAACGGCCATCTAACTGCACTTACAGCGACATTTTCCAAATTTGATTTGGACATAATTCCAAATCCAACCATTAGATTTCAATTCTCTAATATTCATTAGAAAGCACTTTTCAATACGAACCAAACAGTTCCAGTTTTAGGAGAATCCGACGGTCGGATGTCGACTAATCGATCAACATACAACTGAATAATTGGGATTAGTGTACGCCAAATATCATCCCAACACCCGTGTGGGATTTCAATCCACAAACACTGAATATTATTTGTGCAGTTGGGCGATGTGTAAAATTTATCGTCCCAATCAATATCCTTCAAATAGGCGTACATAAACAAACCGTCCGGTTTGTAAATGAATATTTATTTATTCACATTCACGTTAAAAATTATATTTTTAACGATAAAATATTTTTAACTATATAAATATTTCATTTCATTTCACATCTCACAATCAATTTTCATCACAACAAACAATCAAACATACAAGCCATCCATGGTCTGTGGACGACGGGTGTCGGGTGCTACTAAACACCGTCTGCATCCTAGTATATATTTTTAACTAGTAAAGAAGATTTAAAGTAAGAAGTTCTCACCGACTAGCTAAACCAACGCCACGACTCTTCTTATGTAGGAAATCTTCGCCGTGCTCGCCTTTTGTCAATTTCTTTGCCCGTAGCCACTGCATATATAAAATCACATTTTTATATTGTTGCTATGTATATAAAAATCCTATTTTTATACCACTACTATATGGATAAAAATTCTATTTTTACACCGCTACTATATAGATAAAAATTCTATCTTTACACCGCTACTATATAGATAAAAATTCTATTTTTACACCGCTACTGTATAGATAAAAATTCTATTTTTACACCGCTACTATATAGATAAAAATTCTATTTTCACAACGGTGTTCATATAATAAAGATCACATTTTTATCATGCTATCCTCTATATAAAAATTATATTTTATATCGCTCTTTTTCCAATAAAGATTATATTTTTATAACGCTCCTTCCTATATAAAAATTATATTTTTATATCTACTTCTAATATAAAGATTGAATTTTTATATCATCGCTATAAAAATCACATTTTTTGTTTCAATATATATATATATATATATATATATAATAAAAATCAGATTTTTATTTCGCTACACATATAAAGATCAAATTTTTACTGTCTATATAATATAAAAATCGTATTTTTATTCTTTCTACTACATAAAAATCAAAATTTTATTATCTCCACTATATAAAAATCACATCTTTATTATCTACATTATATAAAAATCATATTTTTACACCGCCTTCATGATAATAAAAATCAAAACTTTATCATTTAAAAATCTTTTCTTTTCTACTTTAAACATCCCGCCTTTCCACTACTTTTAGAGGATAAAAATTACCTCTTTCTTATGTGACAAAAAATCCTTTCTTTTTAACTATAAAAATTTAAAGTGAAATAAATAAATAAAATCAACAAATTGCTTTAAATTACCTCCTGTGAGTTGACTGGGGGTGGTGTTCGCGCGTTTCACAAAGAGGAGGAGGGGTATGGCCGGCGTTGGGGCTGCAGGCGGCAGGGGTTGGCGCGCATCACCGGCGACGGGTCCCATTGGGGCTGGAGGTTGCGATTTGGGCGTTGGAGGGAGATGGAGCTTTTAGGGTACGGGTTTTAGAGGGAGGGAGAGAGAAGAGGAGGCGCGGGGGAGGAGAGGGAGAAGGAGAAGAAGATGGGGCGGCGGCGGCACTGACAAGGGGGTGTGTGGCGCGCGATGCGGTGGTGGGGGACGCGATCGAGGGCTATTAGGTTTTTTTTCTTTTTTCTTTTTGATTTGGAAAGTAACGGGGGGGTGGGGGGGTGGGGGAGGGTATAGGAGATAATAATTTTTTTATTAATTAATTATTTAATTTCAAAAATCAACCTTTTATTTCGACCTCAAAATCGAAACCGCCGACTGTCGTCCAAAGCTAATTTTCCCCATTCCGAACACAATGGGATATGTTACGTAGGCTGATTCGATTGTTTCGACCAGTTTTCGTTAAAATCAAAATATAACTTTATATATTGAATTTGAACGCGCATTTCAATTTACTGGGGCCACATACTGACTCTATAAATTCCAAAAAAATATTTTCTAGCTTCGTATTAACGATACGGTCCTAACAAAACTAGTTTCATCGAATTCTAAGACCGTTTGAAAAATGGCCATTTTCCAGTCGATTAAATTCAACTAAAATGGTCAAAACACGTTTTACTTCGCCACGCTCACATATTGATTCGAAAAATTATCAATTTTGGAACATAGCAATAACTTGACATCGCGGATCCAACAAAAGTGGTTTCGTCGAAAACCGAGGTCGTTTGCAAAAATTCCATTTTTAAGGGTCAGAATTCCATAGCGAGTGTTTTGAAATTTCAACTAGACATATCTTTTGATTCTCGCTATGAAATTTCGATTTCTCGGATTTGTTGGAAAGATATTCTCAAATAGATTCTCATATTTTTGGTTTCGCTAAAATCCGGTTTATTCTGCACCCGGTACATTCATTTGAATTTTGAAATCGAATTATCGAACTACCGCACCATTTTCAATTCCTTTTATAATTAAAATAAAATATTTATTTTCCAACGATGATCTATATAAATATATACGTTCGAATTCTATTCAAAATAAATTTCTCGTCGTTTTTATTTAAAATAATCATTTTAAATATTCAAAATTCATCAAAATTGCCAAAATAAAAATTTTAAATTGGCTCAGAATTTCCGGGTTATTACACTTCTTCTCCATCTTCACCCCTCTTCATTCTTCCATTGATATTTCTTATTTTATTGGTTTCTACACTTCTACTTTGCCGATTTCTATTCTAATTATATAAAACTTCTTCTCTTCCCACTCTCTACTCATTACTCTCTGAATTGAAGTGCTATTGAAGAATTACAGGGCTGTTGTAATCATTTCGGAAGTGTTTGGGAAAGGGTGTGTTCCACGTTGCCCTGAAATCAAGGAAAGGGAGCGGTGTTAACCTTATAGCCGTGAAATCAAGAGGATTGTACTTGATCAAGGGTGTTTGGAGCGATGTTAACCTTGTAGCCTGGAAATCAAGGGGATTGTACCTGGATATTGATATAGTAATAAAACTCTATGCAATCCAGCATTGTATGGGACTGGATGTAGGAGTAATCCGAAAAAGTATAAAATCCATTGTGTTCTTTCCTTTTCTGCTTTTTATTTTTGATTATTTCTTTGTTTGAGTTTGATTTTGTGTCTGTGATCATATATGTTATTTGTAATTCATATAGTAGATCATATAAATTTTATATTTTCTTAAATTCCTTGAAAACACTATTCACCCCCCTTCGAGTGTTTGTCTTGCCTTAAGATCCGCATTCCACGTTCCCTAACACACAACTCCAGACTTAATCGTGGTCGTTCATTGAAGAGATCTCGACGACATAAACAAAGTTGTAATTGGAAGATTTTAGTTTAAATGATAGGATTGAGATTAGGAGGGAGGAAGTTCGGACATTTTCTGTCGTTCATTGTTTGAAATGGCGGCCAGAAAATATGTTGACCATGGACGTTGTGTAGACTTCGAAAATAGGGTTTGGGGCTCCTATTTTGGTATATATAGGAAAGAATTTATGGTTGAAAACAAAAATTACATTTTTGTTAAATAGGTTTGAGGTAATATAAAAAGATAACATTTTTGGTTAAATAGATTTGTGGTTGAGCAAAAAATATATTAATTTTGTTGATATAGAATTGTCAATAAAATAAAAAGACCATTTTTATTCATTTTGTTAAACTAGAATTGTTAACGAAATGAAATTATCACTATTTATTTATTTGTTAATCTAGAATTGTCAACAAAATGAAATTATCACTTTTAATCATTTTGTTGAAATAGAATTGTTAACAAAATGAAAATATCATTTTAATCATTTTGTTGAAATAGAATTGTCTACAAAATGAAAATATCATTTTAATCATTTTGTTGAAATAGACTTGTCAACAAAATGAATGAATCACTTTTAGACCATTTTGTTGAACTAGAATTGTCAACAAAAATGAATGTATCACTTCTTAGGCATTTTGTTAAAATAGGATTTGTATGAAAACATAAGAATCAATTTTATTGTCAAAACATACATTAGAATTTGTATGTAAGTTAAAGAATCATTTTTATTGTCAAAACATACATTAGAGTTTGTATGTAAGCTAAAGAATCATTTGTATTGTCAAAACGTACATTAGAATTTGTATGTAAGTTAAAGAATCATTAAATTATACAATAGAATTTGTATGCAAATCAAAGTGACATTTTTATTGTCAAATTATACATTGGAATTTGTGTACAAAGTAAAGAGGCATTTTTATATGTTATGTTATACATTGAAACTATATATACAAATAAAAATATTTCTTTTTATTTGTTGAAATTAAAAATAGAAATTGCATACAAGTAATGAAAACAAAAATTATCTTTTTATTTGTCATTAGCAAAAATGTCATGAAATAAAATACATTTTATTTGACATTATCAACATGAAGAAATGATTATGTAAAATAAAACATTCTTTATTTGGCATGTTAAACACGTTAGTGGAATCGTCGAATGGTTTATATTTATGTATAATTATATATATATATATATATATATATATATATATATATATATAAAAACTAAAATTAAATGAATTGTGCACGGTAGTTCGCGTTTCAGAATCATAACTTTAAACGACTATTCCGAAAGATCCAACCGTCGGATTTTCCCAAAACTGGAACTATTAGGACCTCTTTGGGAAGATCTTTCCAATGGTATAAAATTTATTAAAATCCAACGGTTAGATTTCGAGAAATGTGTAAATTAAATTTGGGTAAAAACAGCGTCAGGGCCGCTTATTGACTTGAAGCGTCGTTAAATTAAATTGGGCCTTTTTTATATAAATAAAAATAGCGATAAATCATTATATAATAATATTAACGATATGAAATGGTTTAAATTATATATATGTGAGAATTATTTGAAAAGACCGATTCCAATCTCATTTCAAATAATTATACGACGATTTAAATCGAAGATATTGAAGGCGGTGGTTGAAGTCGACGATCTTCACATCAAATGGATGACTATTGATGCCCGACATTGGGTAGCTCCCAGTAAAGGGTTAAACTGGTAGTTGTCCGAACGTACTTGTTGACTGTCCGGATTAATGAGCACCTCTCTTCCGTATTGGACATACGGGACGAGGAATAAGGTGTCTCCGGTTTCGTTCAGACCGAGAACGAACTTGTAAATAGATGTGTGTCTGATATTGGATTTAATTCCCTGTAAATTGATTTCTATTTAATATATATCTGTTTGGTGGTGGAGAATTTATTCTCTTGCTTAACACCCTTCTCTGAGACGCATGACCTCTTAGGTTATATATTAATAGTTATTGATCGCATGGCGTGAATTGTCAATGTGGCATGCCAAGATGTGGTTGATGATCAAAGCACGGCCTGTTTAGGCGTAGCTTTGTGTATAGCGCTACTTCACAAGCCTGACACCCCGGTAAGAGTCAAAAATGGGACAAGGGAACGCAGGGATTGCACACGTTTCTTTCTAGCTAGAAGTGGTATCAGGGTTTTGCAATCCCTGACATTTTACTTATGTGGATGATAGATTACGAGGCCTTGGTTATATTGGTCAATAGTGACCAATTTATAGGTTCAATAGGACCAGAAAGCGTGTGTTCAGGCATAACTAATCCACTAAAGTATTTGTGGACCGGCCCTGCATGATCCAAGGGTTCGCTAGCGTCCGAATCCCGAGACATTTGCTAGAGTGTCTTGAATCGGTAAGGAGATCGTCCCTAGCCTTGACTCATGATGGAAACCCAATTTCCAATATGACATTACGATCTTGATTGTAAACCTATATATGGCGACATAGTAGGATGAGGTACTATGCCGTCTAGGATTGATACATTTACTTTGAAGTATTTCAAGACTGATCAGACACTAATAATAATATTAAAATATTATTTTCTACGTATCAAGCCTGTTTGATCATTATAAGTTAAAACTCTATCCTCCGGTTTGCGTTGCATTGTGTGATGGGACTTGAGTCTTATAATGATTTCATTTTTCTAAAAAGCATTGTGTTGTTTTGAATAAAAAATTACTTAAACTATGCACTGGCAATCCAATGGAGTAAAGCCGTTCCGCGTTAGCGGCGTGGTCCTGTGATTAGCCATATTGTTAGATAAGTTAGGAAAGATTTCCCATACCAGTCCCATGATTGACCCGTAGTTTGTTTCATTTTGCAAACTCGGGTGCCCGCTTTTCCACACGGGCAGTCGAGTAGCTTATTTTGCAGATATATTGAGCAGGATTCTAGATCGAAGCTTAAAGCTGTGTCCAAAACATTGATAGACTTCCGTTGTATAAGTTTATTGGTTCTGCTGCACTATATTAAATTCATTGTAAATTATCTTCCGCTGTTGTATTATTATATTCGATGTACTCTGATATTCTGTACTCTGATGTAACATTATTATAATGTTTATAAAAGTCTTATGTTATTTGCTCTGATGTGTTATATGCCCAAAGTTAGTGCATTCGAGGATTTCCAACTTTTGGATTAGACTTGTGTGGTTTATGGTCGATTCAAAGGGTGGGGATTTTCGGATCATTACATTAACATTTGGACATTTCTCTCCAAGCCCATCCAGTTCAATGAATTCTAGTAATTCAAATTCGGGGGAAATCTCAACTAGCGCCTTTGCATTTTTAAATCGTTGTAATTTCCCATTACTTTTGTCAAAACAAAGCAATTTCCCTATGTGACATACTAACCAATTAATGCCAGGAAATGTCCATAACAAGAGTGGAATTCTATGCGGATGAATCCATATCGGTACACTTTTAATTTGATAAAGAGAACTGCCAATCGATGGATCCCATTTCATTATTATAAACATCCTACCTCTGATGAAAATAGGATCTGCATGTAATACTCTTTCTCTATCCATTTCATTAGAGAATTTAAAAAAGAAGTTATAACCATCAGATTTGATATCTTCTTCTCCATCCAACTTCCAATCTATGCAAGAAATTCACCACTAACAAATATGATAACGATCCATCTAAGAAAAACCCCACAAGAAAGTTATTCCAGTATTTCATACCTTCCTCCTTAATATGCTCTGGAATCATTTTCTTCTTACCATCTCTGACAATATCATACTGGATTGGCTTGAATACTCCAACATTCCGTGGCAAGGTTTTTAATAAAGATGCAAAATCAATTTTACTAGGACAAGGATTAGAACTAGGTAAACTCGATGGAATAAAAGAAGGACCAATAGAAGAATTGATGCTCAAAGAAGGTGGAAATTGAGGATTATCCTTGTCCTTATTACTTTCCATAGCTGAAAGAACACCATATTTAGCTTTCAGAGAACTGTCCACATTAAGACTATCCCTTTTGACCTCTTGATTATAAGTGTTTGACAAAACGCCCATCGAAGATTTACAAGATTGAGCATTATTTTCATCTAAATTCGAATTCAAAGAGGAAGATCCCACTTCTTTGGCATTTAAAAGGTTGCCATTTCCAAGAAATGAATTATTCAAATTTGGATCCAAAACATTTAATAAAGTGGCAAAAGATGAAGGATAGGATTGAGAATTTACAGTGGAAGATGAAGTAATTGAATCTGACAAATTAGCATTGGTGACCTTGTTTGTGGAGGAAATTCCAATATTTGAAATCGAATCAACATTCACAGAAGAGGGATTGGTAAGATCTGGATTAATCGAAAAAAGTTTGTCTATAAGAGGTGGGGGGTAATAACAAGGAATTTCGCTCGATCCGAATCGATCGCTAAACCGAGCAACACCGTTCGAAACCCCTGATTGTTTTGAGAACAAGCCACACCAGAACACAAACAGAAGAACATTTCATTGCTTATTACAACAATTCCATCAGAATACAAGAATATTACAGAGTATGAATAAATATTACACAGAAAATATCAAAGATTTAAATTACATTTAAATACATCGCAGTGGAAAAACAATACAAAGCACAACTGAAAACAGATACATGGATACAGAGCTTTCCGAATACCGCTTCAGTTGTAAATCAGGATCCTGTGAATATAAATCTGCAAAACCAAAACTACTAGCTGCCCGTGTCGAAAATAAGGGCACCCAGAGTTTAGGTTAAAACAATAAACTCTAGGTCAGTCATGTGACTAGTGTGAGAACTGAAACAATTATTAATCTTTATTTTAAAGTTAGGTAAATCAAGGGACCACGCCGTATAACACAGAACGGGTTTCCTCCCAAGAATATCAGTGCATAAAACAACAACGCAATACTAAATAAAGAATAATGAAGCTATTATAAGACCCAGGTCCCATCCCACAATGCAACACAAGCCGGAGGATAGGGTTTTACCTTATAATAGCCAAACATGCTTGGTACGTTTAAAACAAATCATTTAATACTATTATAAGTGCATAGTGCATAAAACAACTTCAAACATAAATGTATCAATCCTAGATGGCATGGGTACCATATATCATGTCGCCAATACTAGGCTCTACAATCAAAACCGCAAATGTCACGTATCGGAAGTTGGATTTCCATCTGTGAACCGAGGCAAGAGATCGTCCTCACCGAAATTGAGACGCTCTAGCCCGCCCCTTAGGCAAGTGCTCAGTCAAGCCTTTGGATCGTCAGGGCCAGTCCACCGATGTGGATTAAAATGCCTGAACACTGCGTTTCCCCGCCCTTTGGGGCGATAATGAGTCCTATGACTCCATCGGCTCCACATAGACACCGATATATCCGAGGCGCCTTGCAATCCAACAACCACACATGTGAAAATAATATAAATGTCAGGGCTGGTAGGTCACTGACACCACCCTAGCTAAAAGGAAACGCATGCCCTCCTTGATGTGCTCTCTCGTTTCTGGTTCATAACCGGGGTGTGAGGCTCGCGAATTAATGCTACACAAAGCTATGCCACAAAGGCCGTGCTTTGATCATCAACCACCAGACTCTTCTTTTCAACAGAAGCCTTGGTCATTTGCATCTTAGCATGCCACACAGGCAAACCACTCCATGCAACCGATATCCATCAATCACACAGAATGATATCCAATGTCAGACACACAGTCCATTTACAAGTCCGCTCTGGGTCTGAACGAAACCGGAGGCACCTTGTACCTCGCATATCCATCGATCTCCAAGTACGTCTGGACGATCACCAACTGATTCCCTCCTCTTGGGTGTACAGCCTAATCAAGATCATCAGTAATTATCCAAACGATGTGAAGACCTCCGGTCTTCGACCACTGTCTTCATCCTCGACAGATCGTCGAATCAGTTATTCAGAATGGGATAAACCCGGCCTTTCTGAATAACTCGCATATATAATAAACAAGTGTTACACAAACACAACATATGTCTCATTCCAATTTAGAATATTCTTTTATTCAAATATACTTATACTTTGGGAAAGATTCCCATTAATTTTATCAAAGATAAATTCTTTTAAATTTATTCTTTAATCTTCTTTTCAATATCAATTCAAACCAAATTATGGTTTATCAAAACTAGTCGGGATTAACGAACCTTACCGAAGTAATCATTTGTTTTAATTTCCCAATCCCAACCGATTCATCCCATGAAGTAAAACTGGTAATACTTCATATCTAACACCACGATGTTATCGGTAAATTCAATTACCATTTCACGTTCATATCTACATTTAACTATCGCCTAGAGCAAAACTGGTGATACTCCATTCTCGATCATTTCAATCTAATCAAAGATTCATTAAAACTCCACTTGGTTTTAATCTTCCCAAAAATCACTATCAATAATTATTCAACTTGGGAAATCATATCCTGTCTTTAACTGGGTTAAAGAACCAATGTCATTTAAAACACGGTTCACGATAAATCCAAAATCACATTCCATTTACATTGGAATCTTCATGGAAAACAAATCGGTATATATATAATCGATATAAACTTCCATATCCGACTAATAATATAAATAGAATAACGACAAGGCCTTTTAAATTCTAGATATATTAGTTGTCTTCCTCCATCGAAATTCACTTCAATTATTACCAAATTGAATTCCATTCCATTCCAATTTATTTTATTAAATTGGAAAACTTTACTTTGGAAATTCTCCTTTAAATCTTAACAGAAGATTTATAAATTCCAAATCACATTTCACTATAAATCAGGTTAAAGAACGAATTTCGTTAAAACATGGTTCATGATAAACCCAATTCACATTACATTAATTATCGTGTTAAAGAACAAGTGTTATTTAAAACACCGTTCACGATAAACCCAAAAATCAATTCAAATTCAATTCCAATTAAATACCATTTAATTGGTATACTCCATTAAATCTAAATAAAAAGATTTAATCTTTTTCTCAACTGGGTTTAAGAACAGTGTTAATGAAGACACCATTCACGACAAACTCAAATCCCATTTGATATTAAATACAAGGCTCTGAATAGAAAATATATCGGCTTATATTCAATATCAAATTCTACGACCAACAAATATCGTATTGGAAATAACGATATAAATATATCTTTCAAATTTCCATAATAATATCTGTATAATCACGAAATCCAACATCGAAATATTCCAAAGACAATTTCGATTCAAATCCATTCCAATTCAATTATTGGAAATTCTGGTTACTTTTAAAACCCTTTCAAATCTAATTTATTTATTTCAAAAATAAATGGATTATAATTCTAGTTCAAAACTAGTTCATTTCGATAATAATCTATTTTTGTCTTTTCAAATATCGAATTTTTCATCCCAATTCTTTCCAAATCATTTCTTATGATTTTACACAAATTATTGCTATTTTTAATAATTTTATCAAGACCCATACAGTCAATTTCCATCAACGGCCATCGAACTGCACTTATAACGACCTTTTCCAAATTTGATTTGGACATAATTCAAAATCCAACCATTAGATTTCAAATCTCTAATATTTGTTAGAAAACTCTTTTCGATATGAACCCAACGGTTCCGGTTTTAGGAGAATCAGACGGTCGGATCTCTTGTAATGTCCATTCGAAGTCAATGGTCGAAATTCGCGACTGCCGCAGCGCGGCGCGTTCTATTCAGGCCATTATATATATATATATATATATATATATATATATATATATATAATATTATATATATTACGTCGATTTCCTTTCAAAACGTATTTTATAAATCGTTTTAAATTCGTTTTCAAAACGATTTCAACTTTATATTCAATTTCAGATCAAAACTGAATATTCCATATCATTAATTTATAAATGATAATATTTTCAAAACGTTATATTTTGAAATCACTTCTTTTCTATATTCATTAGAAAAACGAATATAATCGATATAAATATCTTTCGCGTCAAAATGGCGCATATCTAACCAACACGGCTTTATATATTTCAATAACTTCGTTATTCTATTCAACAAATGAATATTTTCTTCAACACATGAATTTATATATTATTCAACACATGAATATATATATATTATTTCCTTCTTACAATAAAAATGTGAATTTTATTGTATAAATATTTCGTTCAACACATGAATAGTTTCAACACATGAATATTGTCAACACATGAGTATTGTCAACACGTGACAATTTTGTTTATTCAACATATGAATATAATTTATTTTCTAAATTGGAATGAGACCCACTCAATTACCATATAATGTTATTTGTATGGATTCTATACAACACATGTATATAATGCAATGATAAATAATCAACCATCATCCAAAGTGCACCACATAACTGCATAAGCATTAAATATAAATAATTAACGCTTACATAGTCTGTCAACCCATCGATTGACATACAACTAAACAATCGGGATTAGTGTACGTCAAATATCATCCCAATACCCGTGTGGGGTTTCAAATCAACAAACATAGATTTTTATTTGTGCAGTTGGGCGATGTGTAAAATTTATCATCCCAATCAATATCAGTCAAATGGGCGTACATAAACAAATCGTCCGATTTGTTTATAAATATTTATTTTATATACACGTTAAAAATTATATTTTTAACTATAAAATATTTATTCATTCCACATCACACGATAAAATTTCACAACACATCAATCAAACAAACAAGTCATCCATGGTCTGTAGACGACGGGTGTCGGTTGCTGCTAAGCACCGTCTGCATCCTAGTATATATTTCAAACTAGAAAATAAAATAAAAGTGAGGAGTTCTCACCGAGGGTTCCACTCCGCCATTTCATTTCTGAAATGTTTGGATTCTGTTTTGATTTCAATTCATTCCATCGCCATTTGTTTCACGCAGTTGATTAATAAAAATCATATCTTTATGAAATTTAAACTCATACCTTTCATACATTAAAAATCATTCCCTAGTATATATTTCAAACTAAAAATTAAAATAAAAGTGAGGAGTTCTCACCGAGGGTTCCACTCCTCCATTTCATTTCTGAACTGTTTGGATTCTGTTTTGATTTCAATTCGTTCCATCGCCATCTGTTTCACGCAGTTGATTAATAAAAATCATATCTTTATGAAATTTAAACTCATACCTTTCATACGTTAAAAATCATTCCTTTTCATATTCTCTACCATATAAAAATCAGATCTTTATAACCTCTACTATATAAAAAATCATATTTTTATTTCTTCTACATAATAAAAATTAAATTTTTGTTCTCTACATTATATAAAAATTATATTTTTATTTCTTCTACATAATAAAAATTATATTTTTGTTCTCTTCATTATATAAAAATTATATTTTTATTTCTTCTACATAATAAAAATTATATTTTTGTTCTCTACATTATTTAAAAATTATTTTTTTATATCGCTTTCTTCATGATAAAAATTCGGTCTTTTTATAATTAAAGATCTAACCTTTTTACCTAAGCTACATATGAGAAAAAAAATCATATCTTTACTCTCTATTCAAACAAAGAAAATCATATTTAAAAATCCTTTCTTTCTATATTTAAATCCATTCTTTCTATATTTAAATATCGTCCTTTTCACGATTTAAAATCAAAGCTTTATGTTGTGAATAATTAAAGCCTTTCATACATTAAAATCATAGTTTTATATGATTGAAAATCAGGGTTACATACCATGGAAAATCACAAAGGAACTTACATCGATTGGGGTTTTTTTCAACCGAGGGGGGGTGTTTCCTCTTGTTGCTTTCGGATTGCAGGGGGCAGGGTCAGTGCTGGCAGCTCAGGGCGGCGAGGCGAGGTGGATGGTCTGCGCGTCGGCGGAGCAGGGTGCGTAGGGGTCTCTCTGGGGTGGTCGGCGGTCTTGGCTCGAATTGGGGATGAGGGAGAGGTTGAACGGAGAGGTGGTGGCGTCGAGGTCTTGAGGGGGGCGAAGTCGTCTGCGTGGCGGCGCAAGGAAGGGGGAATTGGGCGATGGCGGGGAGCGATGGGAGGCGGCCGGTTGATTTGAGGAACGGGCTAATTTAGGGTTACGGGAAATAAAGGGGCTGGGTGTATATTTATATAATTATTATTTTATTATTTATTTTCCCATGTAAAGTTAGCTTTATATACAAACACTAAACGAGACCCACCGACCGTCATCCCAAGCGTAATCCCCCTATTCCAAACACAATGGGATATGCCCCGTAAGCCGGTTTGACCGTTTCGATCAGTTTCACTTTAAATTAAAATATAAATCAGTATATTCAATTTTAAACATACATTTCAATTTACCGGGGCAACATACGGACTCTAAAAATTCTAGAAAAATTATTTCTAGCTTCGTATTGACGATACGGTCCTAACAAAACTAATTTTGTCAAATTTGAAGACTGTTTGAAAAATGGCCATTTTCTGGTTGATCGAAATTGACTGAAACTGTTAAAACACGTTTTCTTTTGCCACGCTCACATATTGACTTCAAAAATTATGAATTTTGAAACCTAGCAATAACTTAACATCTCGGATCCAACAAAAGTGGTTTCGTCGAAAACAGAGGTCATTAGCAAGATTTCCATTTTTAAGGGCCATAATTCCATAGCGACTATTCTGAACTTTCAACTGGACATAACTTTTTTCCCCGCTATGAAATTTCAATTTTCTGGATTTGTTGGAAAGATATTCAAAATAGATTCTAATATTTTTGTTTTCGCTAAAATCCGGTTTATTTTGAATCCTGTACATTCATTTGAAATTCGAAATCGAATTTTCAAACTACCGCGCCATTTCCAATTCCTTTTATAATTAAAAATAATTATTTATATTCTAACGCCGATTCAAATAAATATATATGTTCTAGTTCTATACAAAATAAATTTCTCATCGTAATTATTTAAAAAAAATCTTTTAAATATTCAAAATTCATTATTATTGCCAAAATAAAAAAAATTTAAATTGGCTCAGATTTTTGGGTTATTACAATCTCCCCTACTTAAATCTTTTCGTCCCCGAAAAGGAACGAAGCTGAAAGTTATTTAACTAATCAACTCAACTTTCATTATTTTCATTATGGCTTAAGTTCTTCAACTTTTCAGATTCTAAGAAATTTTCAAATTTTTCAAAAATTTGGCTAATAGCCTAAATTTTCGAAAAATTTCGCCATAACCTCCCATGCACCCGGAGCTTCGGGATTTTTCAAATAGCTTCCCATGGCCCTCACCAATCCAAAAGAAAAAGAAAAAGCCAATCTGATCATAAAATCATCCAAAACCCAAGAAATACAATAAACATTTAACTATTTGTCGGGCAAACAATTTTATTCCTCTTCTCTAGCCTCCTTGCTATGACCTGTTCAATGGATACACATATATATGTACATGCATGCATTTCCAACCAATTTTCAATATAGTTCAATATTTGGTTCAATTTGGCTAAATGGTCCAAATTTTAATTAATTAACCAATAATCAAACAACACAATCAGTAATCAATTAGTTGATTAGCTTTTCAAATTCATAACTTTGATACATAGTCCAAAAATCAGATTTTTGATGCCAAATCACAACAATAAGCCTTATTTAGTATTGGTTCTCACACCAGTCAATTGGAAATATATAAATATCACACCTTCGAAACTCGAACACAAATACTGATGATGTCGCGACATCACCAGAATCATATCGGGCGACTAGAGTGTGACTCCATATCTATCCAGTATATTAAAACTTCAAATACACGCAGATCAGACGTATACACAAAATCTTTATATACTTGATTGTCCAAATCAATATAAAAATAATATTTAAATAATAATAATTGAATTTAATGTTTCAAAACAAAATTTGTTTTCAATTTTGTTTTAAAAACATCACTCTTCACACTCGTTCTAGGATACTACTGATCCCATCTCTAACGAGTCATTCTCATTGGATATTACTAATCCAATCTCTGATGAATTCTTTCGTTTGGTTCTAACGTGTCTTATTCTCGAGCTTTGTAAACTAAAGCTCTGATACCAAATGTAACAACAAAAAATTTCGCTCGATCTGCCGACCAAGACCGTTCGAAACCCCTGATTGTTTTGAGAAAAAGCCACATAGGAGCATAAACAGAAGAACATTTCATTGCTTATTACAACAATTCCATCAGAATACAAGAATATTACAGAGTATGAATAAATATTACATAGAAAATATCAGAGATTTAAATTACATTTAAATACATCGCAGCGGAAAAACAATACAAAGCACAACTGAAAACAGATACACGGATACAGAGCTTTCCGAATACCGCTTCAGTTGTAAATCAGGATCCTGTGAATATAAATCCGCAAAACCAAAACTACTAGCTGCCCGTGTCGAAAATAAGGGCACCCAGAGTTTAGGTTAAAACAATAAACTCCAGGTCAGTCATGTGACTGGTGTAAGAACTAAAACAATTATTAACCTTTATTTTAAAGTTAGGTAAATCAAGGGACCATGCCGTATATCACGGAACGGGCTTCCTCCCAAGAATACCAGTGCATAAAACAACAACGCAATGCTAAATAAAGAACAATGAAGCTATTATAAGACCCAGGTCCCATCACACAATGCAACACAAGCCGGAGGATAGGATTTTACCTTATAATAGCCAAACATGCTTGGTACGTTTAAAACAAATCATTTGATACTACTATAAGTGCATAGTGTATAAAACAACTTCAAATATAAATGTATCAATCCTAGACGGCATGGGTACCATATATCATGTCGCCAATACTAGGCTTTACAATCAAAACCGCAAATGTCACGTATCGGAAGTTGGATTTCCATCTATGAACCGAGGCAAGGGATCGTCCTCACCGAATTCGAGACGCTCTAGCCCGCCCCTCAGGCAAGTACTCAGTCAAACCTTTGGATCGTCAGGGCCGGTCCACTGATGTGGATTAAAATTCCTGAACACTACGTTTCCCCGCCCTTTGGGACGTAAATGAGTCCTATGACTCCATCGGCTCCACATAGTCACCGATATATCTGAGGCGCCTCGCAATCCAACAACCACACAGGTGAAAATAATATAAATGTCAGGGCTGGTAGGTCACTGACACCACCCTAGCTAGAAGGAAACGCATGCTCTCCCTGATGTCCTCTCCCGTTTTTGGTTCACAACCGGGGTGTGAGGCTCGCGAATTAACACTACACAAAGCTATGCCACAAAGGCTGTGCTTTGATCATCAACTACAAGACTCTGCTTTTCAACAGAAGCCTTGATCATTTGCATCTTAGCATGCTACACAGACAAACCACTCCATGCAACTGATATCCATAAATCACACAGAATGATATCCAATGTCAGACACACAGTCCATTTACAAGTCCGTTCTGGGTCTGAATGAAACCGAAGGCACCTTGTACCTCGCATATCCATCGAACTTCAAGTACGTTTGGACGATCACCAACTGATTCCCTCCTTTTATGTGTACAACCCAATCAAGAACATCAGTAATTATCCAAACGATGTGAAGACCTCCGGTCTTCGACCACCGTCTTCATCCTCGACACATCGTCGAATCAGTTAATCAGAATGGGATAAACCCGGTCTTTCTGAATAACTCGCATATATAATAAACAAGTGTTACACAAATACAACATACGCCTCATTCCAATTCAGAATATTCTTTTATTCAGATATTCTTATACCTTGGGAAAGATTCCCATTAATTTTATCAAAGATAAATTCTTTTAAATTTATTCTTTAATCTTCTTTTTAATACTAAGTCAAACCAAATTATGGTTTATCAAAACTAGTCGGGATTAACGAACCTTACCGAAGTAATCATTTGTTTTAATTTCCCAATCCCAACTTATTCGTCCCATGAAGTAAAACTGGTAATACGTCATATCTAACACCACAGTGTTATCGGTAAATTCAATTACCATTTCAAGTTCAAATCTAATTAAAGATTTAACTATCGCCTGGAGCAAAACTGGTGATACTCCATTCTCGATCATTTCAATCTAATCAAAGATTCGTTAAAACTCCACTTGGTCTTAATCTTCCCAAAAATCACTATCAATGATTATATAACTTGGGAAATCGTATCTTGTCTTTAACTGGGTTAACGAACCAATGTCATTTAAAACATGGTTCACGATAAACCCAAAATCACATTCCATTTACAATGGAATCTTCATGGAAAACAAATCGATATATATAATCGATATAAACTTCCATATCCGACTAATAATATAAATGGAATAACGGCAAAGACTTTTAAATTCCAGATATATTAGTTGTCTTCCTCCATCAAAATTCACTTCGATTATTACCAAATCGAATTCCATTCCATTCCAGTTTATTTTATTAAATTGGAAAACTTTACTTTGGAAAATCTCCTTTAAATCTTAACAAAAGATTTATAAATTTCAAATCACATTTCACTGTAAATCGGATTAAAGAACGAATGTCGTTAAAACACAGTTCACGATAAACCCAATTCACATTCCATTAATCATCGAGTTAAAGAACAAGTGTTATTTAAAACACCATTCACGATAATCCCAAAAATCAATTCAAATTCAATTCCAATTAAATACCATTTAATTGGTATACTCCACTAAATCTAAATAAAAAGATTTAATCTTTTTCTCAACTGGGTTTAAGAACAGTGTTAATGAAGACACCATTCACGACAAACCAAAATCCCATTTGATATTAAATACAAGGCTCTGAATAGAAAATATATCGGCTTATATTCAATATCAAATTCTATGACCAACAAATATCGTATTGGAAATAACGATATAAATATATCTTTCAAATTTTCATAACAATATCTGTATAATCACGAAATCCAACATCGAAATATTCCAAAGACAATTTCGATTCAAATTCATTCCAATTCAATTATTAGAAATTCTAGTTACTTTTAAAACCCTTTCAAATCCAATTTATTTATTTCAAAAATAAATGGATTATAATTCTAGTTCAAAACTAGTTCATTTCGATAAAAATCTATTTTTGTCTTTTCAAATATGGAATTTTTCATCCCAATTCTTTCCAAATCATTTCTTATGATTTTACACTAATTATTGCTATTTTTAATAATTTTATCAAGGCCCGTACAGTCGATTTCCATCAACGACCATCGAACTGCACTTACAACGATCTTTTCCAAATTTGATTTGGACATAATTCCAAATCCAACTGTTAGATTTCAAATCTCTAATATTCGTTAGAATGCTCTTTTAGATACGAACCCAATGGTTCCAGTTTTAGGAGAATCCGACGGTCGGATCTTCCGTAATGTCCATTCGGTCGAAATTCGCAAACTACCGCAGCGCGGCGCGTTCTATTCAGGCCATCATATATATATATAATATATTATATATATTACGTCGATTTCCTTTCAAAACATATTTTTATAAATCGTTTTAAATTCGTTTTCAAAACGATTTCAACTTCATATTCAATTTCAGATCAAAATTGAATATTCCATATCATTAATATATAAATGATAATATTTTCAAAATGTTATCATTTGAAATCACTCCCTTTTCTATATCCATTATAAAAACGAATATAATCGATATAAATATCGTTCGCATCAAAATGGCACATATCTAACCAACACAGCTTTATATATTTCAATAACTTCGTTATTCTATTCAATAAATGAATATTTTCTTCGACACATGAATTTGTATTTTATTCAACACATGAATATTTATTATTTCCTTCTTACAATAAAAATATGAATTTTATTGTATAAATATTTCGTTCAACACATGAATAGTTTCAACACATGAATATTCTCAACACATGAGTATTGTCAACACACGACTATTTTGTTTATTCAACACATGAATATAATTTATTTTCTAAATTGGAATGAAACCCACTCAATTACCATATAATGTTATTTATATGGATTCTATACAACACATGTATATAATAGCAATGATAAATAATCAACCATCATCCAAAGTGCACCACACAACTGCATAAGCATTAAATATAAATAATTAACGCTTACACAGTCTGTCAACCCATCGATTGACATACAACTAAACAATCAGGATTAGTGTACGTCAAATATCATCCCAATACCCGTGTGGGGTTTCAAATCAACAAACACAAATTTTTATTTGTGCAGTTGGGTGATGTGTAAAATTTATCATCACAATCAATATCAGTCAAATGGGCGTACATAAACAAATCGTCCGATTTGTTTATAAACATTTATTTTATATACACGTTAAAAATTATATTTTTAACTATAACATATTTATTCAGTCCACATCACACAATAAAATTTCACAACACATCAATCAATCAAACAAGTCATCCATGGTCTGTGGACGATGGGTGTCAGATGCTGCTAAGCACCGTCTGCATCCTAGTATATATTTCAAACTAGAAATAAAAATAAAAATGAGGAGTTCTCATCGAGGGTTCCACTCCGCCATTTCATTTCTGAACCGTTTGGATTCTATTTTGATTTCAGTTCGTTCCATCACCATCTGTTTCACGCAGTTGATTAATAAAAATCATATCTTTATGAAATTTAAACTCATACCTTTAATACGTTAAAAATCATTCCTTTTCATATTCTCTATCATATAAAAATCAGATCTTTATAATCTCTACTATATAAAAATCATATTTTTATTTCTTCTACATAATAAAAATTATATTTTTGTTCTCTACATTATATAAAATTTTCTTTTTATTTCTTCTACATAATAAAAATTATATTTTTGTTCTCTACATTATATAAAAATTATATTTTTATATCGCTTTCTTCATGATAAAAATCTGGTCTTTTTATAACTAAAGATCTAATCATTTTACCTAAGCTAAATAGAAAAAAAAATCATATTTTTACTTTCTATTCAAACAAAGAAAATCATATTTAAAAAACCTTTCTTTCTATATTTAAAAATCCGTTCTTTCTATATTTAAAAATCCGTTCTTTCTATATTTAAAAATCCGTCCTTTCACGATTTAAAATCAAAGCTTTATGTTGTGAAAAATTAAAGCCTTTCATACATTAAAATCACAGTTTTATACGATTGAAAATCAGGGTTACATACCATGGAAAATCACAGAGGAACTTACATCGATTGGGTTTTTTTTTCAATCGGGGGGGGGGGGGGGAGGGGGGTTCCTCTTGCTGCTTTCGGATTGGAGGGGGCAGGGTCGGTGCTGGTGGCTCGGGGCGGCGAGGTGAGGGGGATGGTCGGCGCGTCGGCGGAGCAGGGTGCGCAGGCGTCTCTCTAGGGTGGTCGGCGGTCTTGGCTCGAATTGGGGATGATGGAGAGGTTGAACGGAGAGGTGATGGCATCGAGGTCTTGGGGGGAGGGGGCGAAGTCGTCTGCACGGCGGCGCAAGGAGGGGGGAATGCGGCGATGGCGGGGAGCGATGGGAGGCGGCCAGTTGATTTGAGGAACGGTCTAATTTAGGGTTACTGGAAATAAAGGGGCTGGGGGTATATTTATATAATTATTATTTTATTAGTTATTTTCCTATATAAAGTTAACTTTATATACAAAAACCAAACGGGACTCACCGACCATCATTCCTAGCGTAATACCCTCATTTCGAACACAATGGGATATGCCCCGTAAGCCGGTTTGACCATTTCGATCAGTTTCACTTTAAATTAAAATATAAATCAGTATATTCAATTTTAAACGTACATTCCAATTTATCGGGACCACATACGAACTCTAAAAATTCCAGAAAAATTATTTGTAGTTTCGTATTGACGATACGGTCCTAAGAAAACTAATTTCGTCAAATTTGAAGACCGTTTGAAAAATGGCCATTTTCCGATCGATCGAAATTGTTAAAACACGTTTTCTTTTGCCACGCTCACATATTGACTTCAAAAATTATGAATTTTGAAACCTAGCAATAACTTGACATCCCGGATCCAACAAAAGTTCTTTAGTCGAAAACAGAGGTCGTTTGCAAAATTTCCATTTTTAAGGGCCATAATTCCATAGCGACTATTCTGAATTTTCAACTGGACATAACTTTTTATTCCCGCTATGAAATTTCAATTTTTCGGATTCGTTGGAAAGATATTCTCAGATATATTGTAATATTTTTGGTTTCGCTAAAATCCGGTTTATTTTGAATCCTGTACATTCATTTGAAATTCAAAATTGAATTTTCAAACTACCGCGCCATTTCCAATTCTTTTATAATTAAAAATAATTATTTATATTCTAACGCCGATTCAAATAAATATATACATTCTAATTCTATTCAAAATAAATTTCTCATCATAATTATTTAAAATAAATCATTTTAAATATTCAAAATTCAATGTTACTGCCAAAATAAAAAATTTAAATTGGCTCAGATTTTCAGGTTATTACATGGGGGAGGTGGAGGTGGTGGATCAGGACGACGAGAAGGAAGAGGGGGGAAAAACCGAATCAATGGAAGAAGACGAATCAAATTGGGGAGGAAGAGTGGATGCCATTAACAAGGGTTAGAAATTTTCATTCTCTTTCTCTTTCTTACTAAATTTTTGTGTTTTGAACTTTCTCCTTTTTAACCATTTTGTGGAGTGCCAAAAAAGCCTTTTTAAAATGGTTGGGTTCCTAGATAGATGGTTTTGAGTCGTAGAGCATGCAAAAATGGTATTATTTTTATTAAAAAAAGGTTCGATTGTTGAAAAACATCAAAAATTTAACTGAAATGAAGTGAGTTCCCATGTTTTCTAAAGCATGGGATAAGTTCTTACTATAATAGTGATATAATAACATGACATTCAGGATGTATACTGGATACAATCCAACTAAATATGCTTTCTTTGCCGTAAATCTTTTCAATCATCGATATATGGTATCTGATGCAATGATGTCAAGTGAAACTGGAAAATTATACTTCATCGGCCGTAATCTAAAATTCTAATTGTGCTTCTTTTTAACAGCATTACGAGTATGCATTTTATTTTTTTACTAACAACATGCCTTCTCCCTATGAATGTGCGTTTGGAGGATCGTGAGCAGAGGAAAGCAACTAGTGAGTGGAGGAAAGCAACTACTGCAGTGCATAGTTGTATTATCTATTGAGAGATATCTAATAGCCACCACCCACTCTGCTTATTGAGTTTTATCAGTGTAATGGCCCGAAAATCCCCGCCTTTCGAATCGGCCGTAAGCCGCATAAGTCCAACCCGAATCGGCAGAAACCCTCGAGACATTAACTTTGGCATACAATACATCAGATAGAAACAAAAGACTTTTCATTAACATCATACAATGTTACATAAGAGTACAAGATTATCAGAAGTACAACGCAACTATCAGAAAATAACACATTACAATACCCAAAGAAAATATAAATAATTACATTTAGCTGAAGGCTGTCAAATGCTCTGGACACAGCTTTACGCTTCAATCCAGGATCCTGCTCTAAGTATCAACAAAACAAACTACCCGATGCACACATGGAAAATATAGGCATTCGAGTTTGCAAGGGAAAAACAAAATATGGGTTAGTCATGGGACTGGTATGAGAACTCAAATCAGTTATAATTCATTTTAAACTTAGGTAATTCATAAGACCACGCCGTATAACACGGAACGGGTTTTATCCATATGAATAATGATTCATCAAACATAATCCAAAATATATTTATCAACACTTTTAGGTTTATCAAATCAAATGGACTTCATCAAAACCAGTACCGAGACCAAAATAGTTTTATCTTTACTTTTAAATTTTACTGAATCCAATTTATTTTCAGAAACAATTCTTTTTAAAATAATCTCTTCGGACTTAAAACCCTCATTTCATTTCAATTCATTTGAAATACATATCTAGCTTTCATATCAAATTAGCTTTCACTTCGGGATCTCAAACCAAATAATTTGGAAATTTAATTCAAAAATATCACAATTAATGCATAACAAAGTGTATGCAACCAAATATCATGAGGTTTCTTTTATCAACAAGGAAAAGGGCATGTATCATCATTCACTCGATATATAGGAGCATCTCCCACTAACCGTGGCAGAGTACACCAACCAATGACCAATTAAGGTACTGCCACCCATACTTTTAGTTATGGGTTACCCGAATCTTTAGCCACACACTAAATCATTTTGTATCCCGAAGTGAAGAAATCATTTCGCAATAATAATCACAAGTGCTTTCAAATCATAGTACTTTTATTTTCGAAATCATTTAAACCTTGGGGTTTAAGCCATCGAAATTCTCTTTGTTTATAAAACATCTTTTATAAACAATTTACCAGTTCAAAATATTTATTTAAAAATATTTTCTAGTTTCTCAAAATCAAACTTTCGTTTCCTATTTGTTCATGAAATTATCTTTCCAAAATCATTCATTTGGTTTCACGTTCATAATTAAATGAATCAACTCAATTGTTAAATTAACTGCGTCACAAGTAGCGTTGCAAATATGTTTATATCGGCTAATTTAGTCGACTTGACTTTTATATGACCCAAAACTTCACATTACCAATTCAAATCACCATCATACCATTTATTATGATTTATCATAATTTATCTCTATATTTTATTATTTAAAAATAGCTCATTTCAAAAAAATCCAATTCTGGGTCTTAAAACTACAAAATCCATATTTTTCTAGAAATTTGATTTTGACTTATCTTGCAATTTAACCATTGAATCTTAATATCCTTAGATCCATTTGAAAATTGTTATCATTTTGGACCCAAAATGTTTCGTTTCGGGAAGATCCGATGGTTGGATCTCCTGGTACGTTAGTTTAAAGTCAATGGTTGACATTCGTGAACGGTCGCTACGCGACACATTCTATTCTAACTGAAGCTCGATTTTTAAAATAAAATAAAATCAACTATAATTCCAGACTGTTTATTAACTATACATCACACATCAACAACCAATTATAACATCCAATCCACATACTGTGGTATATATATCATATGAGCCTTAGACCATTAATGTTTATATGGGTTTGTTAATCAACAGATTAACTGCAATATCAATCATCAACAATCATCTGATTTAGTACCCAATTGTGTTCATATCCAAACCCAATAACTAATGTCCAGTTAATTTTCCCAATCAATAACCATTTAAGGTTCAAGTCAATTTCCAAGTCAACACTATTGGTTATAAGTGTCACATACCCAAGCAACTACATATACATCACTTAAAAATCACATTTTTATCATGTTAAACATCACTAAACACTATAATGATCTAAAATCATCCATCACATATGTATATATAACTCAAACAATTCACAACAGTAATTAATTTTAAACTAACCTTTAATAATCGTTTAAGAATTATCACCGAAAGCTATCCACACCACAATTCTTCTTATGTAGGAACCTTCTAACTTTCATGCAACCAAAATCGCGACTTTCCCTCACTTAAACCACCAATTATTTATAATACATACACACACACACAAACTTATACTTGCACTTGAAATTAGAAGAGGAAAAATCAGATTTTTAATGTTTTAAGTGCTCGGAGGCTTAGTGGGGTCCACGACTTGGGGGATGTGGGGGTCCACATGTTGGATGATAGGAGTAGGGTCGAGTAGTGATGATGGGATCCAAAAGGTGGATATTTGGGTGAAATTGGCTAAGGCGGTGGTGATTTTGGGTTTTAAAGGGTAAATTAGGTTTTTGGAAGGATGGGGGCCACAATTTAAGGGGCTGTTAATGGTGGGGTCCGCTGGTCAGAGGGGAGGGGCAGAGCAGGTCTGGTGGGTGGGTGGTGGAGGTGGTGGAGGGAGGTCATGGTTGCAAGGTAGGAAGAGGAAGAAGCTTTAAGGAGAAAGGAAGTGAAAAAAATGAGAAAAAAGGAGAAAGAAGGTGGTTTTATAAAAGTGAGTAAGGAGTGGATTGCTGAAGTGTCAAGAGGAGATCTAATAGGAGAAAACCATCTAAGTGGTCTAGGAAGATGACACCTCAATTGTGTTTTTTCTTGGTTTTAAAAGGGAAACTCTTTGAGCCTATTTTTGTTCTATCGCGCGTCTATCGCACGTATGATCAAACAGTAGATCTGATTGATACTAAATTTAGAAGCCTAACATAATTTATAATTACACATCTAATGAAATAGGTCTGGTAGATTTTTGAGTTCATTTGATGTAACAACCCAGAAAATCTGAACCAATTTAAAATTTTTAAATTGGCTAAAATAATGGATTTTAAATATTTAAAATAAATATTTTAAATAATAGAGATGAAAAGTGAGTTGAATCGACAATTGAAAACGAATATAATTAATTATAATTATAAACAAGGCCTGAAATGGCGCTGTAGTTTCAAAAATTGAATTCAAACTTTGTCGGATTGTACCGGGTGCAAAACAAAACGGATTTTAGTGAAACCAAAAATATTTAAATCTGTTAGTGAATACCTTTCTAACGAATCTAAAAAATCTAATTTTCATAACAGAAAGCAAAAGTTATGGCCAAATGAATTTTCAGAAAGGTCGTTATGGAATTTATATAGCCCGTGAAATTGGCCATTTTACATACGACCTCGGAATTCGACGAAACCACTTTTGTTGGATCCGGGATGTGAAGTTATTGCTAGATTTCAAATTTCATAATTTTTGAAGCTAGTATGTGAGCATGGCAAAGGAAAACGTGTTTTGGTCAAGTACAGTTAAATTGGATCGACCAGAAATGGGCCTTTTTGCAAACGGTCTCAGAATTCGACGAAACTAGTTTTGTTGGGACCGTATCGTCAAAACATAGCTAGATTTATTTTTCTAGAATTTTTCGAATCAGTTTGTGGCCCGGGAAAATTGAAATGTACGTTCAAATTAAATATTGAATGTTATATATTTTAATTTGAAGGAAAACTGACTGAAACAGTCGAATGGGCCTAAGAAACATATCCCATTGTGTTCGGAATGGAGGTCAAACGCTAGGGACGACATTCGTTGGGTTTGGATTAGAGTTCGTGTGTGAAAGAGGGTATTTTCGGATCTTTAAAAATATATAAATAAACGAAAAAAATATCATTGGTCAGAAAATCTATTTTCTCTCTCCTCGTCGTCGACAGCAGGCGGAACTTCTTCAATCCCTTCTCTCCTCGATTTCTCTCAATCCGCTCAAAATTAGACCTCCATCCTGTTGAGGATTTTGTAGATCTAGTCAAGACCTTCAAATCCATAGCAAGTTTGGATTTTTTTCATTGAGTATTCTTCGAGTTACGGGTCCCCGAAGTCGCGACGTTCAAGTCGCCGCCACCGCCGCCTCAGGCGATCGAACGCCACCGCACCCCCCTGCGCTGGAAGCTCTCTCCTCCCTCTTCGACCTCATGCAACCTGATTCCAATATCGTGCAACGTTTTGGGTGAAGGATCAAAACCTTGTTTTGAAGAAAAATAGAGGTATACGGCTATATATATTTTCAACAGTTTTAACACCTTTAAACCGTTGCAAACTTTGAAAAATCATATCTTTTTCGTTTCTTGTCGAAATTCGATGAAACAGGAAACATCGTGACCGTGTGGACGTCTTCTACATTTTATAAGAGACTGCATATTTTTCTGGGCCTTCTGCTATTTTTGGTGGAGTGGAACCCAATGTGAGATTTCTAATTTATAAACAATATGGAAAACAACGATGTATAAATTATATATTCGATGTATGAGTTATATAAGCGTTGTATAAGTTGTATGTTCGATGCATAAGTTTTATATGCGTTGTAAAAGTTATATATGTGTTGAAATAGAAGTGAATTGCTATATATATATATATATATATATATATATATATATATACGCCCCTCGTCCACAAACCATGGACGATATTTATTGGTAGTGATTGGTGTGAAAATTGATTAATAGCGAATGGTTGTTTGGGATTGTTTGTGGTTGATATTGATTGATTGTGGTTGAAAAATACCCGTCTGTGGTTGAGAAATATTTGGTTGAGACCACATAGGATTAGTTTGTGGAAATGAAATAAATATATACATGCCGCCTGCATGCGAACTAGATGCATGATCCCCATTGTCAAAAACCACGAGGTTTTAAGGTAGAGCGAGGAGCCGTACTAGAGACGGTCCCGGTTTTAACTACCCTGCCGTTATGCTGCTGAAATTTTGAATAATGTTCATGTGTTTGAATTATTTTCATTTGCTGAAACTATATTTATTCGTTGAATAGAAAACCTTTATGTGTTGAATCGATATTCATTCGTTGAATTGAAATTCATGTGTTGAATGGTGTTCGTGTTTTAAATATAAAAATCACATTTTTATCTATATATATAAACTATAGAAAACCTTCATGTGTTGAATCGATATTCATTCGTTGGATTGAAATTCATGTGTTGAATGCTATTCATATTTTGAAAGAAATTGTTTTATAATAAAAATCCCATTTTTAACATCAATATGAAATGTATAAAATAACCCTATTTTGAAATAAATTGTTTTACAATAAAAATCCTATTTTTATCACCTATATAAACTATATAAAATAATAGTGTTTTGAAATGAATTGTTTTACAATAAAAAAATCACATTCTTATTATATACCTGAATTGTTGAAATGTGAAGTGTTAAAAATAGCCACTCGTTCAAATAAATATGCATGAGTTGAAATATTCATTAATTAGCTAATGATATGATTTTTGCCTATGCATGCAACATTAGAATGAATGGTGTTTTTAAACCAAATGGAATCAAACATGAAGTTGAATGGAAAATGATAAGTGATAAGAACTATATATCTGTACATGCATATTTATTTGAACATGTTATAGCAAAGGGGCTAGAGGAGAGGAATAAAATTTTTGTGCCCGACAAATAGGTACACATTTACTGTTTTGTTTGGGTCATGATTTTATGAGCCTGTTGGCTAGCCGCTTGGCTTTTTCTTTTTCTTTTTTTGACATGAGACGCCCGTGTGGCTATTTGAAAATTTTCCCAGCCCCTCCCTTACAATGGAGGTTATGGCGAAATTTTCCAAAATTTAAAGGCGTTAGTGAAATATTAGAAGTGGAAACAATATAGGAATTTTTGAATGAACTATATTTATATGATTATATAAATATAAATAAAATTAAAACGAAACGTGGCCGTGCAGTTCGCATTTTGAAACCGTGACTTCAAACGATTATACCAGGAGATCCGACCATCGGATTTTCCTGAAATCGCAACCGTTGGGTTCGCTTTGGAAAAATCTTTCCAACGGCACCAACTTTGTAAAAATCCAATGGTTGGATTGTCTGGAATGTTTAATTCAAATTTGAAGAAAAACAGCGCCAGAAACGATTATATTTTTATATATATATATATAATTATATTTAATCGAATAACGACGCTGTAGTTCGTATTTTGAAATTGAAACTTCAAATGATTATACCGGGAGATCCGACCGTCGGAATTTCACGAAATTGGAACCGTTGGATTCGTTTTGAAAAGATCTTTCTAATGATGTAAATTTTGTGAAGATCCAACGGTTAGATTTTAAGATATGTGTAAATCAAATCTGAAGAAAAACAGCGCCACGATCGCGTTATGGCCCGAAGCGTCGTTTTGAATAAATTGGCTATTTTAAAATAAATAAAAATAGCGATAAATCGTTGTAAAATATTATAAACAATATGGATGTGATTTAGAAATTAACTGAAGGTTGGCTAAGTCGAATGGTTTCCTGAGTGTTGATCTGATGTTGGTTTCGGCCTTCGAGGTTAATATTTGGGAAATCGTTCTCTTACTGATTAACGGTTAGTGACTAATGAATTGAAATGATGCGTGTATATGTTAGTGTTGCACTTGTTTATTATATACGCGAGTTGCTAAGAAAGACCGGGTTTTTCCCATTCTGAATAACTGAATCGACGATAATAAATCGAAGATGAAGACGATGGTCGAAGACCGGAGATCATCGCCTCGTTTGGATGGTAACCGAGGTCCTGATTGGGAGGCATCCCGAAATATGGATAATGAGTGGTGATCGTCCAGACGTACGTGGTGATCGATGGTTTTGCGAGGTATTTAGTGCCTCCGGTTTGGTTCAGACCCAGAACGGACTTGTAAATGGACTGTGTGTCTGACATTGGATTTTATTCTATGTTGATTGATCTCTGTTAAATATACATCTGTTTGGCGGCGGTGAATTTATTCTTTTGCTTAACGCCCTTCTCTGAAACGCATGAGCTCAGAGGTTGTATATCGATGGACATCAGTCGCATGGCATGAATTGCTAATGTGGCATGCCTAAGTGGCAAATGATCAGGGCTTCTGTTGAAAAGCAAAGTCTTATGGTGATGATCAAAGCACGGCTTGTGTGGCGTAGCTTTGTGTATAACGTGAATTCGCGAGCCTCACACCCCAGTATGAACCAGAAACGGGAGAAGGACCTCAGGGAGGGCATGCGTTTCTTTCTAGCTAGGGTGGTGTCAGTGACCTACCAGCCCTGACATTTATATATTTTTCACCTGTGTGGTTGTTGCTGTTGCGAGGCGCCTCGGTTAGATCGGACGATTCGGGTCCGATGGAGCCATTCATAGGCTCATTTACACCCCAAAAGGGTGGGTAAACGCAGTGTTCTGGAATTTTAATCCACATCGGTGGACCGGCCCTGACGATCCAAGGGCCCACCTGAGTCTGGGTCTTGTGGCTCGGGCTAGGGAGTCACGAAATCGGTAAGGACTATCTTTTGCCTTGGTTCATGACGGAAATCCAATTTCCAAATATGTGACTATGCGGTTTTGATTGTATACCTATATATATGGCGACATAGTGGTATGGGGCATTAATGCCGTCTATGATTGATAGTTATGATTTGAAATTGTTTCCAAAACATATAAACACTAGCAATAATATCAAAGTCCTTTGTTTTATTCGTATCAAGCATATTTTGGCCGTTATAAGGTAAAAACTCTATCCTCCGGTTTGTGTTGCATTGTGTGATGGGAACTGAGTCTTATAATGGCTTCATTTTTATAAAAAGCATAGCGTTGTTTCAAAGAATGATTTGTTTTAAAGCACTGGTGATCCGATGGAGTAAACCCGTTCCACGAAAGTGGCGTGGTCCTGTGATTAACCATATTTCAACTGTGTTGAGTAGATTTCTCATACCAGTCCCATGACTGACTCGTAGTTTGTTTCACTTTCAAACCCGGGTGCCCCTTTTTCTACACGGGCAGCCTTGTATTCAGGTTTAGCTGGTTCTTTCTGGATAGCTGGAGCTGAAGATGGATTCTTTCATTTATCTCTTTTTATGCTGTTCAGCTCCTATTGTACATATTTTGTTTTTTTTCCCGCTGTAGACATTTATGTATAGCTGAACTGTATTTGTACTAAGTAAGATCCTGTATACTCTGTAACTCTGATGATTACTTTTATCCAGTATATTGTATTCTTCATTATCTGGTGTATTTATTTAATTTTGTCCTGCTATTATCTGTTTCTGTGTTATATTCCAAAGATTACCCATGTCTCCGTCTAAACGGGATTTGGGGTCGTCTCATCGTGGTATCAGAGCTTTGGTTAAGCTTAGTGCTGGAATATAACATTGAACAAACTCGTCGGAAATAGAACCAGTAGTGTTCTAGGACGGGTAACTCATTGCAGATAGGATCAGTAATATCCTAGTATGAGTAAAGCAGAATGGAATACACCCCAGTAGACACATTTACATTGAAGTATTTGTCTCTATATTTTGAAATACCTTTTCTGTGACCTGACACTTGATCTGCCATTTGCAGAAGTACTAGAAAAATGAGTGTCAGAAACAGGAGAAATGCGGAACCCGATCTAGAGGCTCTATTGAAAAGATATCAAAATCTGAACGGAGCACAGTTCTCGGGCAATGAATCTATTATTCAGACTCAAGCTTGGATGAAATCTGTCGAAAGAATCTTTGAGCGTATCCAGCTGAGAGATGACCAGAAACGGTTAGTAGCATCTTGGGCACTTAAAGAAGAAGCTTTAATCTGGTGGGAAACAATCATCAAAGATAATCCAGAAGGTGATATCACCTGGGACAGATTCAAAGTGATTTTCCTGGAAAGATTTACTCCTCCCGAAGCGACGGAGCGATTATGTGATGAATTTTCTTATCTAATACAAGGTGATATGACCATCCCAGAATATCATAAGAAATTCAACGAACTTGCTCACTTTGCTCCTCATCTGATTCAAGATCCAAATAAGAAAAATCTGAGATTTATTCATGGCCTGCAAAGGAGATATCAGAATAGTGTACTGAGGAATGTAAAACTTCCTTTCTCTGAAATGATTTATATGGCTTATCAGTATGAAGATCTCCATAAGAAAGGAATGTTACGCGACGAAGAAGAATTCTGTTGTAGTGACAAAGAAGAGTCGGAAACTGATATTCCTGAAGCCAATACGAGGTCTGAGTTCAGTAAGAAGCCCAGTGCCAAGAGGAAAAGGGCTGAATCTGGGAAAGAACCCGTAACGACCGCCATATGCAGTAACTGCAATAGACAAGGACATCTCTCGATAAGTTGTAGATCTCTAAAGAAACAAGTAAAGGATGGGTCTAAATCCGGTGGGAGGTTAGAAGAGAAAAGAGGATGCCATAAGTGCCACCAGGCCGGTCATATTGCGAAAAACTGCCCGCTATTCAGAAAGCCTGGAATAGTTCAAGTGAATGAAGTAGCAGAAGCTTCTGAGCCCACAGCTATTCAAGAGAGGCCAGATGTTTTAGAAGGCACGCTAACTGTCAAAAATATTCCAGTTAAAGTACTGTTTGACACAGGCGCGTCACGAAGCTTTATAGCAAAGGATGCAGCTAAGAAACTGGATTTGAAATTGAAAAAGCTGAAGGAACCAATGACTGTCCAGAATCCGGTTGGGGGTTCCATTGATCTTAGTTGGGTTTGTGGAGTGCCAGTTTCTTTCTCTCGTTATTGGTTTCCTACCATCGCGGTCGTCATGAATTTTAAAGAGTTTGATCTTATCTTGGGGTTAGACTGGTTGACCAAGTATGAAGCTGAAGTTAAATGCGCCGACAGAGTCGTAAAGGCGAGGATTAAATCACGTGATTATATAACCATTCCCTGTGAAGGTCAGAATGCTAATAGAAAAGACTTCTGGGCAGCTTTGAATGTTTCTCCAGCCCAAATAGAAAATGTCCCTGAAATTACAGAGAATATTCCTAACCTAGTGAAAGATATTCCTGTCGTCAAGAACTATGCGGATGTGTTCGAAGAAGTTGTTCGCTTACCTCCGCAGAGAGAAATAGATTTCAAAATTGCTTTGATTCCTAATGCAAGGCCAGTAGTTCACGCTATTCGAAGAATGTCCTTGAAAGAGAAAGAAGAACTTGACAATCAAACACGACAGCTAGTATGGAAGGGTCTGATCAGGCCTAGTTTCTCTGATTGGGGAGCAGCAGTGGTGTTTGTCCCAAAATCTGATGGTACTCTACGTCTATGTGTGGATTATCGTGATCTGAACAAACAGACAATAAAGAACAAATATCCATTGCCGCGGATTGATGATTTGTTGGATCGATTAAATGGCGCACAAGTATTCTCAAGGATGGACCTAGCTACAGGCTTCCATCAACTTCGAATTGCTAAAGAGTGTGTTCCAATGACAGCATTCAGAGGTCCCGACTTATTCTACGAGTGGTTAGTAATGTCGTTCGGCTTATGTAACGCTCCTGCTTACTTCGTCGATCTGATGAATAGGGTGTTCAGAGGGGTTTTGAATAAATTTATTCTGGTTTTTATTGACGATATTCTAATCTTCTCTAAGTCAAAGGCCGAACATGAAAAGCATTTGGAACAGGTTCTAGAAATTCTCAGAAGGAACGTATTGAAAGCAAAGTTTTCCAAATGTATATTTTGGCAGGATGAAGTGAAATTTCTAGGCCACGTCGTATCGAAAAAAGGAATCGCTGTGGATCCAAGTAAAATCACAGCTATTCAGAACTGGAAGCAGCCCAGTACCCCTACAGAAGTCCGCAGTTTTCTCGGATTGGCTAGCTATTACCGGAAGTTCGTTAAAATCTTTTCAAGATATATGGTCATTTAACGAAGCTTACAAAGAAGCACTCTAAATTCAAATGGACTCCAGAAAGTGAGGAGGCTTTTGAAGAGCTAAAATTAAGACTAACGACTGCTTCGGTGTTAACCATCATCGATGGCAAACAGGATTTGAAAGTCTGGACTGATGCTTCTAGAGAAGGCCTTGGCGCAGTGTTAATGCAAAGGGGCCAAGTGATTGCTTACGCTAGCCGTCAGCTGAAGTCGCACGAGAAAAACTATGTCACTCATGATCTTGAGTTATTGGCCATAGTATTTGCCTTGAAAATCTGGAGACACTATCTTCTGGGTGAGAGATTTGAACTGTTTACAGATCACCAGTCGTTAAAGTATCTATTCACACAGAAAGACTTGAATCTGAGGCAGCAACGTTGGCTAGAGTTCCTTGCAGCATACGATTTTGAAATCATATATACTCCAGGGAAAGCCAATGTCGTGGCCGATGCGCTGAGCCAAAAGAATGTAATGATCGCCAACTTTATTATCACGACTTCCTTGATTGACAAAATATCTATTCTTCAGAAGGAGGATAACTTTATTAAGGATATGATTAAAAGGATTCAGAAAGGCGAACCCGCGTGTTTTCAAATAGATAATGACGAGAACTTGAGGTTGAAAGGAAGGATTTGTGTTCCTGATATCCCAGAGTTAAAAAGGGAAGTGTTAGACGAGTGTCACAAGTCCAAGCTGAGTATCCATCCTGGTGTGGCCAAAATGTATAACGATCTCAAGCGAACATTCTGGTGGAAGGCTATGAAAAGAGACGTTTCAATATGCATTAGCCGATGCCCTACTTGCCAGCTAGTCAAGAGCGACCAACAGAAACTATCTGGATTATTACAACCGCTAGACGTTCCTAGTTGGAAGTGGGAACATATTTCAATGGACTTCATTGATGGTCTGCCCAGAACCAGAAAAGGGAATGACAGTATTTAGGTGATCGTAGATCGCTTCTCGAAGACTGCCCATTTCATACCTGTCAGATCAAACAGAACTGCTCAGAGTCTGGCGCAGATTTACTTTAAGGAAATAGTTAGACTACATGGAGTGCCGCTCAGTATAGTCAGTGATAGAGATACAATATTCACTAGCAAGTTCTGGGAAGCATTTCAAGTCGAGCTGGGAACGAAGCTGAACTTGAGCACCGCTTATCATCCTCAGACAAACGGTCAGACTGAGAGGGTGAATCGTATTTTAGAAGATCTATTGCGGGCTTGTGTTATAGATTTCGGTGGATCATGGGAAGACCACCTGCATTTGGCTGAATTCTCATATAACAACAGCTACCAGGTGAGTCTGACAATGTCGCCATTCGAAGCATTGTATGGTAGACCGTGCCGATCTCCTGCTTGTTGGGTCGAACCTGGAAATAGACTGGTGTTAGGGCCAGACATGATTTGAGAAGCCGCCGACAAAGTCGATTTTATCAAGAAACGATTACTGGCCGCTCAAAGCCGACAAAAGAGCTATGCCGATAGAAGAAGAAGAGATATATCCTTTGCAGTTGGCGACTACGTATATTTGAAAGTATTGCCGATGAGAGGAGTTATCCGGTTCGGTAAGACTGGAAAGTTGGCACCTAAATTCATTGGTCCGTTTCCTATTCTGGAACGGATTGGAACTCTCGCTTATAGGGTCAAATTGCCTGACTGGTTGCCTGGAGTCCATGATGTATTTCATATATCTCAACTTCGAAAGCACGTTCATGATCCAGACTTGATCGTGAAAGAAGCAGCTCAGCAAGATATTGAAATTACTCCAGAACTAGCTGTGAGACGAGAGCCGCTAAAGATCATCGGCAAAGAAACCAAAGAGCTGAGGAACAAGAAGGTTCACTTAGTCAAAGTGCAATGGAGTGGAGATCCGCGAGGTTGTACTTGGGAAACTAAGGAGAGCATTCAGGAAGCTTATCCTAGATGCCGAGTGGATATCTCTGATTGACTTCGGTGCAAGGTATATTTACCATACTTTGCATTACCATTTAATTCTCTACCCTGCTGTTATTTCCTTTCCATGGATGTACACTTTTAATTCTATATTCTGAATGATTTTAAAGGAATATAGAAATTGATTTGTATGATTTTGAAAAGTTAAAATCAATTTGATTGCTGTTTGCGTTGTGTGATAGTAAATTAGATTAATTAAATTATTGGAACGATAGTTAATTTAATTAATAAGAGGATAATGGTAGAAATTATTCATTTAAATCACACATTGAACTGATTATAAAATAGATAGAAATGTATATACATGTGCATTTTATATATTTAAACAGGTAAATGGATTAGCTGTTGAGTAAAGATTTTATTTGCGTGCCCGACAAATAGGTAAACCTTAATGAGTTGGATGCGAAATATTATTATATCAACTCCTGTGAATGCCATTGGATGCGGAGTGCTGGTTTTTCTGTGTGAAATAATAAACTTCGCCATAGGATAGTAACAATTAATTTTGAACTACATTACATGGCATACTTCAGAAGATAGGCATACTTCATCATATACCACATAAGCATTTGGAGTTTGTGTGATGAGGTGGAAGATTTACCATACGAGCGAGAGGCTTGTATGGCGATGACTATATTTTACAGGTTGAACTGATGACTGATATGGACTATTTGAATTGTAACGATTAAATTGCCAGATTAATAAAAACCCCACACGGGTCTGGAATTGACAATAATCACGTCTCTCTAGTTATTAGATACGACACATGGACTATTTATTTCCCACACGGGGCAGGGTAACGAGAATTTATTCTCTGGAGTTATTATCAATACATGCTCCCCTGTAAACACCATAATATATCACTATAAATATATGTATGCTTATTAGGATTTATTGGGTACCTAATACGGCCCAATAAATTTCCAAACCTCTCTCCGTACAAAGGAGGTTATGGCGATTTTTTTCGAAAATTCCGGGTGTTAGCCAAATTTTTGAAGAATTTGAAATTTCTCAGAAACTGAAAAGTTGGAGAATTTAAGCCGGATCGAACGTAGAGTTGATTAATCGAACCACTTTCGACTTTATTCCTTTTCGGGGACGAAAAGTTTTAAGTGGGGGAGATTGTAACGACCCAGAAAATCTGAACCAATTTAAATTTTTTAAATTGGCTAAAATAATGGATTTTAAATATTTAAAATAAATATTTTAAATAATAGAGATGAAAAGTGAGTTGAATCGACAATTGAAAACGAATATAATTAATTATAATTATAAACAAGGCCTGAAATGGCTCTGCAGTTTCAAAAATTGAATTCAAACTTTGTCGGACTGTACTGGGTGCAAAACAAAACGGATTTTAGTGAAACCAAAAATATTTAAATCTGTTAGTGAATACCTTTCTAACGAATCTGAAAAATCGAATTTTCATAATGGAAAGCAAAAGTTATGGCCAAATGAATTTTCATAAAGGTCGCTATGGAATTTATATAGCCCGTGAAATTGGCCATTTTGCATACGACCTCGGAATTCGACGAAACCACTTTTGTTGGATCCGGGATGTGAAGTTATTGCTAGGTTTCAAATTTCATAATTTTTGAAGCTAGTATGTGAGCGTGGCAAAGGAAAACGTGTTTTGGTCAAGTACAGTTAAATTGGATCGACCAGAAATGGGCCTTTTTGCAAACGGTCTCAGAATTCGACGAAACTAGTTTTGTTGGGACTGTATCGTCAAAACATAGCTAGATTTATTTTTCTGGAATTTTTCGAATCAGTTTGTGGCCCGGGCAAATTGAAATGTACGTTCAAATTAAATATTGAATGTTTTATATTTTAATTTGAAGGAAAACTGACTGAAACAGTCGAATAGGCCTACGAAACATATCCCATTGTGTTCGGAAGGGGGGTAAAACGCTAGGGACAACAGTCGTTGGGTTTGGATTAGAGTTCGTGTGTGAAAGAGGGTATTTTTGGATTTTTAAAAATATATAAATAAACGAAAAAATATCATTGGTCAGAAAATCTATTTTCTCTGTCCCCGTCGTCGATAGCAGACGGAACTTCTTCAATCCCTTCTCTCCTCGATTTCTCTCAATCCGCTCAAAATTAGACCTCCATCCTGTTGAGGATTTTGTAGAGCTAGTCAAGACCTTCAAATCCATAGCAAGTTTGGATTTTTTCATTGAGTACTCTTCGAGTTACGGGTCCCCGAAGTCGCGACGTTCAAGTCGTCGCCGCCGCCGCCTCAGGCGATCGAACGCCACCGCACCCCCTGCGCTGGAAGCTCTCTCCTCCCTCTTCAACCTCATGCAACCCGATTCCAATATCGTGCAACGGTTTGGGCGAAAGATCAAAACCTAGTTTTGAAGAAAAATAGAGGTATACGGCTATATATATTTTCAACAGTTTTAACACCTTTAAACCGTTGCAAACTTTGAAAAATCATATCTTTTTCGTTTCTTGTCGAAATTCGATGAAACAGGAAACATCGTGACCGTGTGGACGTCTTCTACATTTTAGAAGAGACTGCATATTTTTCTGGGCCTTCTGCTATTTTTGGTGGAGTGGAACCCAATGTGAGATTTCTAATTTATAAACAATATGGAAAACGACGATGTATAAATTATATAGTCGATGTATGAGTTATATAAGCGTTGTACACCTCTTGTATAAGCGTTGTATAAGTTGTATGTTCGATGTATAAGTTATATATGCGTTGTAAAAATTATATATGTGTTGAAATAGAAGTGAATTGCTATATATATATATATATATATATATATATATATATATATATATATATATATATATATATATATATACACGCCCCTCGTCCACAAACCATGGACGATATTTATTGGTTGTGATTGGTGTGAAAATTGATTGATAGCGAATGGTTGTTTGGGATTGTTTGTGGTTGATATTGATTGATTGTGGTTGAAAAATACCCGTCTGTGGTTGAGAAATATTTGGTTGAGACCACATAGGATTAGTTTGTGGAAATGAAATAAAAATATACATGCCGCCTGCGTGCGAACTAGATGCATGATCCCCATTGTCAAAAACCGCGAGGTTTTAAGGTAGAGCGAGGAGCCGTACTAGGGACGGTCCCGGTTTTAACTACCCTGCCGTTATGCTGCCGAAATTTTGAATAATGTTCATGTGTTTGAATTATTTTCATTTGCTGAAACTATATTTATTCGTTGAATGGAAAACCTTCATGTGTTGAATCGATATTCATTCGTTGAATTGAAATTCATGTGTTGAATGGTGTTCGTGTTTTAAATATAAAAATCACATTTTTATCTATATATATAAACTATAGAAAACCTTCATGTGTTGAATCGATATTCATTCGTTGGATTGAAATTCATGTGTTGAATGCTATTCATATTTTGAAAGAAATTGTTTTATAATAAAAATCCCATTTTTAACATCAGTATGAAATGTATAAAATAACCCTGTTTTGAAATAAATTGTTTTACAATAAAAATCCTATTTTTATCACCTATATAAACTATATAAAATAATAGTGATTTGAAATGAATTGTTTTACAATAAAAAATCACATTCTTATTATATACCTGAATTGTTGAAATGTGAAGTGTTAAAAATAGCCACTCGTTCAAATAAATATGCATGAGTTGAAATATTCAGTAATTAGCTAATGATATGATTTTTGCCTATGCATGCAACATTAGAATGAATGGTGTTTTTAAACCAAATGGAATCAAACATGAAGTTGAATGGAAAATGATAAGTGATAAGAACTGTATATTTGTACATGCATATTTATTTGAACAGGTTATAGCAAAGGGGCTAGAGGAGAGGAATAAAATTTTTGTGCCTGACAAATAGGTACACATTTACTGTTTTGTTTGGGTGATGATTTTATGAGCCTGTTGGCTAGCCGCTTGGCTTTTTCTTTTTCTTTTTTTGACATGAGACGCCCGTGTGGCTATTTGGGAATTTTCCCAGCCCCTCCCGTACAAAGGAGGTTATGGCGAAATTTTCCAAAATTTAAAGGCGTTAGTGAAATATTAGAAGTGGAAACAATATAGGAATTTTTGAATGAACTATATTTATATAATTATATAAATATAAATAAAATTAAAACGAAATGTGGCCGTGCAGTTCGCATTTTGAAACCGTGACTTCAAACGATTATACCGGGAGATCCGACCATCGGATTTTCCTGAAATCGCAACCGTTGAGTTCGCTTTGGAAAAATCTTTCCAACGGCACCAACTTTGTAAAAATCCAACGGTTGGATTGTCTGGAATGTTTAATTCAAATCTGAAGAAAAACTGCGCCAGAAACGATTATATATATATATATATATATATATAATTATATTTAATCGAATAACGACGCCGTAGTTCATATTTTGAAATCGAAACTTCAAACGATTATACCGCGAGATCCGACCGTCGGAATTTCCCGAAACTGGAACCGTTGGATTCGTTTTGAAAAGATCTTTCTAATGATGTAAATTTTGTGAAGATCCAATGGTTAGATTTTCAGATATGTGTAAATCAAATCTGAAGAAAAACAGCGCCACGGTCGCGTTATGGCCCGAAGCGTCATTTTGAATAAATTGGCTATTTTAAAATAAATAAAAATAGCGATAAATCGTTGTAAAATATTATAAACAATATGGATGTGATTTAGAAATTAACTGAAGGCTGGCTAAGTCGAATGGTTTCCTGAGTGTTGATCTAATGTTGGTTTCGGCCATCGGGGTTAATATTTGGGAAATCGTTCTCTTACTGATTGACGGTCAGTGACTAATGAATTGAAATGATGCGTGTATTTGTTAGTGTTGCACTTGTTTATTATATACGCGAGTTGCTAAGAAAGACCAGGTTTTTCCCATTCTGAATAACTGAATCGACGATAACAAATCGAAGATGAAGACGATGGTCGAAGACCGGAGATCATCACCTCGTTTGGATAGTAACCGAGGTCCTGATTGGGAGGCATCCCGAAATATGAATAATGAGTGGTGATCATCCAGACATACGTGGTGATCGATGGGTTTGCGAGGTATTTAGTGCCTCCGGTTTCGTTCAGACCCAGAACGGACTTGTAAATGGACTGTGTGTCTGACATTGGATTTTATTCTATGTTGATTGATCTCTGTTAAATATACATCTGTTTGACGGCGGAGAATTTATTCTTTTGCTTAACGCTCTTCTCTGAAACGCATGAGCTCAGAGGTTGTATATCGATGGACATCAGTCGCATGGCATGAATTGCTAATGTGGCATGCCTAAGTGGCAAATGATCAGGGCTTCTGTTGAAAAGCAAAGTCTTGTGGTGATGATCAAAGCACCGCCTGTGTGGCGTAGCTTTGTGTATAGCGTGAATTCGCGAGCCTCACACCCTGGTATGAACCAGAAACGGGAGAAGGACCCCAGGGAGGGCATGCGTTTCTTTCTAGCTAGGGTAGTGTCAGTGACCTACCAGCCCTGACATTTATATATTTTCACCTGTGTGGTTGTTGCTGTTGCGAGTCGCCTCGGTTAGATCGGACGATTCGGGTCCGATGGAGCCATTCGTTGGCTCATTTACACCCCAAAAGGTAGGGAAACGCAGTGTTCAGGAATTTTAATCCACATCGGTGGATCGACCCTGACGATCCAAGGGCCCACCTGAGTTTGGGTCCTGTGGCTCGGGCTAGAGAGTCGCGAAATTGGTAAGGACTATCTTTTGCCTTGGTTCATGACGGAAATCCAATTTCCAAATACGTGACTGTGCGGTTTTGATTGTATACCTATATATATGGCGACATAGTGGTATGGGGCATTAATGCCGTCTATGATTGATAGTTATGATTTGAAATTGTTTCCAAAACATATAAACACTAGCAATAATATCAAAGGCCTTTGTTTTATTCGTATCAAGCATATTTTGGCCGTTATAAGGTAAAAACTCTATCCTCCGGTTTGCGTTGCATTGTGTGATGGGAACTGAGTCTTATAATGGCTTCATTTTTAAAAAAAGCATAGCGTTGTTTCAAAGAATGATTTGTTTTAAAGCACTGGTGATCCGATGGAGTAAACTCGTTCCACGAAAGTGGCGTGGTCCTGTGATTAACCATATTTCAACTGTGTTGAGTAGATTTCTCATACCAGTCCTATGACTGACTCGTAGTTTGTTTCACTTTCAAACTCGGGTGCCCCTTTTTCTACACGGGCAGCCTTGTATTCAGGTTTAGCTGGTTCTTTCTGGATAGCTGGAGCTGAAGATGGATTCTATCATTTATCTCTTTTTATGCTGTTCAGCTCCTATTGTACATATTTTGTTTTTTTTCCACTATAGACATTTATGTATAGCTGAACTGTATTTGTATTAAGTAAGATCCTGTATACTGTGTAACTCTGATGATTACTTTTATCCAGTATATTGTATTGTTCATTATCTGGTGTATTTATTTAATTTTGTCCTGCTATTATCTATTTTTGTGTTATATTCCAAAGATTACCCTTGTCTCCGTCTGAACGGGATTTGGGGTCGTCTCATCCATCTGTTTTATTATTTTATTGCATTTTTATTTAATTTTGACTGGTGGACTCGGTACACGTTTATTTTTCGTACGCTCGCATACTAACTCCAAAAATTATGAAACTTGAAATCTTACCATTTTTCAATGTTTCGGATTTGATAAAATTGGTTTCTTTGAATTTCGAGATCGTTTGAATAATGTTTCTTTTTAAGCTATTGAAATAATATTAAATCATCAAATTTTAAAATAAGCTAGAAATCCTTATAAAATTAATTGTAATTTAAAACATAAAGATTTAAAATTGGTTCCATAATTTTTGGCTGTTACAACCAGGTTGTTCTATGTTCTCTAATGTGCGCTTTCCTTACATGTTCAAATTAAGTTGTCTTTATTATTGATTTGGGTCTTCGACGTAAGTACAATATCATTTTGATTTAAATTTTAGCTTTATTATCCAGCCTGTACTAGAACAACCAAAGAAGGACTTGCAGATTGGGATGTTCATGTGGGATTTGATATCACACTTACAAAATATAAAGGAAAGATAATAATGGTCGTCTACTTGATAATCTCTTAATCATTTGTATGGAACATAGGCAAAATCATCATAAAATAGAAATGCCGATTTTATAATGACAACACACATAAAGCATAACTATTAAAAGGAGGGTTTTTTATTGGTTAAATTTGCGCATTTTATCCTACTATTTGGTTCAACGTTTGCATTAGAGCTTGCATTGTATTATTATGAATCGTATATAAAATTTCAAATCCAAATAGTTCGTTGGGTCATGTATTATGCAGTTTGCTCTAAGGAAGTCATACCATAAGCGTTCAAGGCTAATATGTGTATTATACATTTTGCCTCTGGCATCTTGTTAGAGCTCTTGTTTTGTGAAATTCAATGTATAATTCATGTGTGTTTCCCTTCCAATCCAACCACCGACCCACCCAAAAAATAAATAAAATCATGGAAACTTCGTTCACTTGTAGTTGATAGATCTATTTGACTAGAATGTACATTTTATGCAAATCGACATGGAGAAGGATTGCGAAATGCAAAAGCTGCTGGAATCATGGGAACTTCATGTGCACAGTTCTTCAAAAATAAGAAAATGCTAGGGTATGAACATGAAATTAAATCAACTTGTTAGTTGTGTGTCTCTCCATGACGAGATAATATATGTATGTTTCTTTATATGTGTGTATATATACACACGCATACATATACATACACACAAATTTACATATACATTACATTCTTTACCAACATATACATACTTATATAGATATATACATGCACATATTCTTAAACACATACCTACACACACAACTTGTTATATAATGGATGCAACTTTGTCACTTTGTGTTTAACTTACCAAGCATGAACAATCATGATTGGAACCAAATTTCAATATGCCCGTAGATGTGAAATTTATATTATGAGTCCAATCAGAAAGGTATTATGTGAATTGAAACATAGTTGAGTTATTCTTTGATAAAATGTAGTGATATTTCCTATAACTATAAATGTGCTTATACTGCTCATAGTTGGTCTATCTCATGAATTTCTACTTATGGTCCTTTTTGGTGTGCATCTCGTTTCTTTTGTATTTGTGGTGATATGCAGGACTACATCTCGTATAAAAATGAAAATAGAATATATAGGATTCATTGAAGAAAATAAATAAATTGTGGAGTTTTTTCACGTATATTGTGATGCATACTAAATATCATTTGAGATGGCTGTTTGTTTTGTTTATAAAATTATACAGAAATAAGGTAAGCAAGTGTGGCGTATACAGAGTTTTGAAAATGTCATGGCTAACAAAACTGCAGTAGGTCAAGCCAATATATGTTTATGCTAGTTAGTTTTATAGTGCAGGCTTCATTTGCACCATTAGTTTGCATATGTGGCTTTGGCATCATCATTGGATAAGATATTAAATATTTCTCTTGCATGTTTTACTACATAGATGACCTTGCTCTCCAGAAGGCTAGGAGATCAATTGGGTCATTGGGTAAATTCTCAGGGGCTAGTGAGATGGTTTGCATGGAATACAACATGAGCAAAAAGGGAATGCATGGTCAGGTTAAGAGCAAACCCAAATATCCTTCAAAGAGGCGTCATTTGTTTAAGAAACGATTCAGCCAAGCTTTAAAATTATTCGAGTCTATTTTTTTTCATGTTGTAGGATGTATGAAGCTATTCAGTTAAAGCTCCGCTAAAGCCCCGCAAAATCCCCGTAATAGCCCGTAGCGCTCTCCGGCAACTACGTTATTTCATTTTAGCCCTGAGGAAAAGTAGCTCCACTTTAATCCCCATTATTTTCTGTTGCTTTCGCTAAATCAATGCTATTTAGCATCCACTTTAGCAATGTTAATATATGGAGGATGATTTGACCGGTTCTCTTTTAAAATAAATCAAAAAATGAACTTAAAGAGCTAATTCCAAGTCATAAGATATAATCCTCAAATCTAGTGTGCATAACCATAATATTCTTTTATTTTGTTATATGATATTAATTAATATTTGTTTCTTCTACACAAATGATGCAAGAATGATAAGTGATTAATTTTAATTAGATAGTTTTAAATCTAATTAACATTTCTGCACCTCCCTTATATTCTTGCTATTTCCCCGCTTTACCCTTGCTACAGCTTTTTGCACTTCTACCGCTACAAAATTGCTAAGTGCTTTAAATGCACAAGTATGAAGGTATATAAGCAGCGAAATATCGCCTTTCATATCCAACCTTATTATTTCATATTTGAAGGCCATAAATAGCACCTTGTATTTTTCTGTAAAATGATGGACTCCTTACATTTTCTATAACCGGTTGGATGTATGCTTCGTAAGAAGAGAGGATAATGAGATTAGATACAAAGTGAATTGAAATACTTAAGTTTGAATATTTTACTTATGTTTGTTATAACACAACATGTTTCACAACACTATTTATGTGAATGCTCCGTATAGTTTATTTTATAATCTAATCATGGTGTCTTATGTATCAAAAAAAGTTTTATTACCGTTCTTCTTGTTTGCATTGTTTGTCAAGCCAGATTGTGTCCGCCATGCTACTTATAATATTATTTAGATTGTAATTGTGTCATATATTGCTAAATGAAGTTAAAAGCTTTCAAATATGGATTGGCCCTTGTATTTGTCATGGTTTAGTAGATGTTAACCTATCTAGGGTTATAAGCTTGTTTCTATTGTTTATATATTTTGAAGGAGGGTCCTTACATTCTTCTTTATTTTCTTTTCAATTATTGTATATTCCTTCCTATTGAGCAAATGGATGTTTATTTATATGTTCTTATATTGTTCGTTTGTTCGGAGTCAATTCTTCATTACAATCTCTCAATGCATGAGCATGTTCTTCATTCATTATACCTGAATTCAGATCATTTGCTAAAGCACCTTTTGAAATTTTTGTTCGTTGCGGTATATAGATGTGAAAGTTGTTGAAGCTAACTCTCTCATACATAGTTTACATAATAACCCAGATTTTTTGGTTATTTAAATTTGAATATTTAAATCTGTTTTAAATGTTTAATTGGGAATATTTATGGATTTTTATATCGAAGTTTCCTTTTATCCTGAGGTTGGCATTTTCTTTCCTGCAGACACAAGTTCTTATCTCTCTCGTACCGTATTAATAAAACAAAGTTTGAACGTTAAATTTATATTTAATATAAAACGAGCTCGTAATGGTGTGATAATTTGTAATATTGAGTTTTGAATTTCAATTGAATATATAGGATCCGATATAAGTCGGAATCCCTTGAAATAAGACATATTCGAATCTAGTTGATTATAATTTTCATATGAAAGAGAAAATTTGAGATTTCATGTTATAAATTGTTAGATATGTCCAATTCAAATTTTTAATTAGTCGTTATGGAATCGTTTATAAATGATAATGTTTATTTAATAAATTCAAAATGGTTTTAATATAATTTGGATATCATTTTAACTGGAAATTGATGATGTTGAGTTATAAATCCATGTTGGGTTATATTTGAAACTATATGATATTCCATTTAAATATTTACGATACACTATAAGAAATTTAACCTTTACCTACCAATATTTTACCTACAAATAAATATGAGTAGGTAAAGAAAACCTTTATTGTAACACCCCACGTCCATTAATGTCACTCACAAAGGGAATGCATTAACTTCTATGGAGCATTTTAAGTGTGCATAGAATAGAAACTTAACAACAAGACAGATATAAACAGTACTTAGAAATTTAAAACTTTATTCATTGCAGCGGTAAACACATAAGTTTGATTACATCATCAAAAACCAGAGTCAAAGTACATAATATCCATCTTGACCAAATCAAAGTACATAAATTGAAAGACATAACCCCATTACAAAATAACCATAAATAAGAGAGGCTGAACTTTACTTCAGCGATCCAAACAACTTCTAAAAGCAAAGATATAGCTTTCCAAAATCAAGCTCCACTGGTGCTAGTTCCAACCTGAGCACCTTGGGGGGGGGGGGGGGAGAGGAAGGAAGAAAAGAGGTGGAAACAAAGGGGGTCAGGCATAAAGTCTAGCGAGTGCGATAACTTTAACAATATAATTACCAAAATAACTAGGCTAAGGCATAAGTTGGAAAATAAGGAAATGACTGTAAACAATTGGGTATGACAGAGTAAACAAAGAAATAAGATGAACAAAGATAACATTAAAGGCGCACCTAAACCACTATAAGATAATTACTATACTGCACCACCACTAGTCACCCTAAGGTTGATCCCGCCTACAAAACTTAATAATGATAATGGTAGTTTCGTGCACCCCTAGTTGTCTTCATAGGTGCCGCCTGCCCCTATCTCCACTAGGTGTACCCACTACCCCCAAGCGATCGGCTCCCTAACTCGTAGATACTCGTGCTGGCCCCACAATGGGGTGTATCACTCCCCAAAGTGGCAACCCGATACCACCAATAATGCACGACTTATACCTACACGATGCAACAACGTCTTACCTACCAGCCCCGCCCCACACATGCACATGAACCCGTTGAACTTGCGTTGCCACCGCTAATCCGTTTTGGCCTCTTACAGTCAAGCCCAGCACGCATGTCCCGTTCTCGACTTGGGTCGAGCCCACAAAGATACTTATGGGTTACTGGTTGAAACGGGCCCCCATTACTTGACATAAGCTATCCACCTAAGCTTGGTCCCCTCTTGTACATCCCACTTAACCCTCTTCTTATTCATGTTCATGTTTCAATTTTGGTTAAGTGCATCTAATCTTATTTCAAATGCCACCCAAGGCACCCTCTGAATTCCACATGCCACCCAAGGCACCCACTTAACCCCCTTATGTCCCACTACATGTTTATCTGGTTAAGTGTTTCTTAATTCATTAACACCGTAACCTTGTAAAGACCTCCCACATTAGACCGACATTTGTGGCAGCTGGATTTGCCGGGCGGGTCCGGGCAGTCGTACACCACAAAAGAGCCTAACTTCGTGTCTTTACAACTGTCACGTATTTAATTTATGCCTAAGACCTCCCACATTAGACTGGCATTTGTGGCAGCTGGGTTTGCCGGGTGGGTCCGGGCAGTCTTACACCACAAAAGAGCCTAACCTTGTGTCTTAGACGATTAATTACACCTAATTAATCATTCCCCAATTTGAATTAATTTCCCTATTCAAATTATCGATTAATTCCAAATTTAACTATGGCCATAATTGACTCAATTATGTCCATCCATTTATGGTATGCGAAATTATACCAATTATCACTACAAATTTATTTTATGCCATTTAAGGCATTTATGCCAAATTCTCAATATTAGATCTTTTAATATTATCCCATGGCCCCACGTTGTACGTTCGTTCATTTAACGTAAAACAACGTTAGATTCGAATAGTCTAACTTATGGAATAAAGAGAAAACATCACAACATACATAGAAATAAAACTAGATCTAAAACATAAGGGGTGAACTTGCATGTGTGAATGAGGTTCTATATCTAAAACTTGCATAGGACAAAGTCACAAACTTGCATAAAACTACATATATCATAGATCCAAATCTAAAGGTGTGAACTTGTTTAGGCAATAGTCATAAACTTGCATAAATCATGTATGTCATAGATCTACATCTAAAGGTGTACACTTGCATAGGCAATAACCACAAACTTACATAACATGATTCATACTCCAAGCGCATATATTTATATAAACTTGCATATGTGATTTATGCAACATAACGATGGTGTAAACTTACATCTAAACATATAAACTAGCATGTAAAATTTAGCATATAACTCACACATGTCATAGCCTAACTTTAGATCTAAAATAGATGTCATGAAACATGTAAGGTTATGCATAAAATTTTCACTAACTTGCATATGATCTATGTCTCAATTAACATCCTAACTTGCATACATACATGTGATTTATCATATGAATTAGTTCCAACAACATAATCAAACTAGCATATGAAACATCATAATGAATTGATTATATACAATCATAGAATTACAACATGGATGATAACATCAAACTTTACAACATAGATGATAACATCATAGAATTTACAGCATAAATGATAACATCACAATTTTACAACATAGATGATAACGTGCGGTCAATAATTCACAACATAACTATATAATCTGCATCATAGCTTAATCCAATTAAATTGTTAATTATTTTATTAAACAAATCGAACTCACAACTCAAAGAAGGTCTTGAGTTCTAAAATCTGAGTTCTGAAGTTGAATTAGCTTTCCTTTGTAGCAGATTCGTTGTTAGTGTTGAATAGATTTGAATTGGATTAGCTTTCTTCCTCTCTAATTGGTGGCAGCTATTCTAGGTTGCAAGGTGACGGCATGGAGGCCATGGCTCTAATTTTAATTTGATTTTAGGGTTTGAGTCTACATGTCTTTTTATAGAGTTTAGGATTAGTTTAGGCCGTCAGATCAACCCATAATTAATCCCAGCCAATCAGAGCAGATCAGAAACCCTAATGAGTCAGCGCACAGTCATAAACAGGTCACCAAACAAATCTGCCCCAGGGAGGGGGGAGGGGGGCCAGGTCAACCCCCAGGTCGACCAGGTGAGGGCAGGTCGACCCTATGGTCAACCTGGCCCTGGCGGGAAATTTTCCGCCTAGCCCATTCTGACTCTGAAATTTGAATTTTTGAAATCTGTTTTGAATTTTATGAAACTTTCGATGGCCATAACTTCTTCATACGAAGTCCAATTCACGCAAACTCGGACTCTATCTCAACCAGAATTCCAAGACGAACACAATGGCGCAACCCGTTTCCCGTAATTCTCACATCTGAGATTAGTTATTCTTTGATTTGTTACTTTAGTGTTAACACAAATATGGGGTGTTACATTCTCCCCTCCTTAAAGGATTTCGCCCCCGAAATCTCCAAGTTAAGGAGAATGCATATCCTAACATCCAAACAACCATCTACTCAACCATCAAACACAGGCATCCATTGTCTTTATAAAATTCCTAATGCTGTATGAACATATGCAAGAAGTGTGTGTATATGTTCTTTATCTAATGCAAAATCAGGCGGTCTACTGATTCAGTTGACCTCCTTAATGCAAATAATGATAGTGCCATGTATCCATCATGTATGCAAGGAACCCTATACATATCATTACTACATGTGTGCACAAACCATTCATTCAAATGAAACATCCATATGATACACACATTTAATATACATTCATTCTACTAAATACATCCATTTATATGCAATATGCAGTATGAAAGTGACTGAGCCGATCTAGTGCCTAAAGTGTGTGTATATGTATCCACGAGCAACCACTTGCATCCACATGCATCCATCATACATAACATGTCTCAAACACATGTTTCAACCATAGGACTACCTTATCTAAAGGTCAAAGATACTAGCGAGAGGACATACTAAAGATAAAACAAGTACAAGCTAAGCGATAAAGGAGAAATTAAAAGACATACCCTTGAAAAGAAAAGGGTATAATGAACGCATCTTCTCTTCCGTCTCCCAAGTAGCGTTGCTCTCATTATCTCCCCATTGCACTTTGACTAGCCTGACCTCTCGATTCCTCAACTTCTTAATCTCTGACCCAAGAATGCGGGAGAAGTGGGTTCGAATCTTCGAATAAAGTAATGGTGGAAGAAACTCCATTTTTTCTAAAGCGAGAAGATGAACAGTGAAATTCGAAATTTCCTAATTCCTTTAACCGACCCTAATCACGATGTTATATTATATAACGTAAGTACAACATATATATATATATATATACATATATATAGTGAAGTTATTATATAACTTTAGGATATTTTTATATTTGCCTAATCATGTTTGATAGTTCCTAACCATAGTTCATGTACATGCTTAAACAAATAAAAATTTCATGGCATGTGTTTAGTAATGTGCCTAATTTTCATTTAGAGTGCCTAACCCATTATTATATGGACCAATTATTATGTATATTATAACTGCAGGGTAATGTTATTTCTGCCTAATGTCGCAACCGTGTCTAAGTATCATTGTGACATGCCTAATCACGACTGTTGTAAATGTGGGAAATTAAGGTGGAGCAGCCCTGTGCCTGACGTTTGTTTTAAATCTAAAAGCATATGTAAAACGTAAGTAGGATAATAAAAATACTTTTAATGTGGCGTTGTTTTAATAATGAGGTAATGATTAATTATTAATTCATGCTTCATTGCTTAAATAAAACCGTGAGCGTATAATTTGTGTAACGTTCTTATATGTTAATAGAATCAGATCAAACCAGGAGACATTGGAACCGTACCGACGAGCGTAATGTTTTGAAGATGGGTTGAACAGAGCTAGGAATAATTGAGGATTTTGATTAAATTAAACGCTTGTTTAATTTAATTAAAACAAATTATTTCAACTTCGATTCAAATCAAGGTGAGTTAAACTCACTCAGTTCTTCCCACTTATATTTTATATAAGTTGGGTTTTATAATTGTGTGTTATGATTGCTAATGGTTGACTATTTGTTAATTATATATTCATTTTTTAATTTAACCAATGGAATTAAACGTTGTTTAATTTAAGCGAAAACCAAATCGTTATTTTAACGATTGGAACCAATTGAGATAACTTTCCTTATTGGTCACATTTATAATATAAACGTGTTTAGTTTAATTGTATGAATTGTTTTGTTAAATAAATTGGTTGTTGTTCAATATTTGTTTTTTTACCATTATAAAAATTTTGGTTTAAGTTTGATAATTCTTATCGAATAATTTTATTTGAGGTAACCGTATTTAGATGCCGGAAATAACAAGTTGGAGGGATCCGACTGGATTCCTCAAAATTTATTGTTTATTTCCACATTACCATTATATGAACTGTATGACCAAACTGATTAGATGATTGATTTGTGTATTGATTGTTGAATCATAATTCCACATTTGTTATGATATTAACCAATGGGTAATATTGGTTGAGTAAATGGTGGCAAATGGCTTAAAAATCAATCTTTTTTTAATATGGATTTATCATCAGGTGAATCGACAGAAATGAAGTTATAAATTTTATTTTATAACTGAAGATAAAATTTTGGAATCTATTAATTTGAATAAAAGTTTATTAAAAAGGAAATTTATATTTATTATTTAAGTTATAAATAATTATTAAATGTTTTTATAAATTAAATTCTTATGTAAATAAGATTATAAGCAATTAAGCAGAATTTAAAGTAATAGTTAAGAATTGGATAATTGTTCTAAGAAATAATTAAATGAAGTTATTTAAATTAATTATATTATTAATTAATTTAAAGGAGGATATTAATTGGAACTGTTTAAAGAAATAATCATGTTTTGAGTTGACCAAGTCGACTGTTTCAACTGGGGTTTGATTATTAAGTTAAATTAGCTTTTTGTCAAGTAATATATTGAAATAACTTAATGAATAATTGTTTAAATTTTAATAAGAGTTTAAAAAGGAAATTTATTATTTATTTTAGTTAATAAAGAAATTAACTAATTTTACATTAGTTAATGTTGAAGTAAATTATTATTTTAATAATAATAATTTAAGTAATTACCTTGTAAATGAAATCCATCAAAGTAAAGAAGTCAAAGATTAAAATGGAATCCAGTTGAATTGTGAAAGAGGTATATGAACAGGTTTTTATTGAAAACCTGAGATTTAAAAATGAAATTATAAAAAGAGGCTTTAAGTGAACATGATAGCCTATATTTAATATTTACTTAATATTTAAATTAAGTAAAAGGTAGCGAGATAAAAACAATTTATATTAAACCAGAATTGTATAGACGAAGTTTGTGAAATAAATGAGAAGAAAAATTTTGATTTTGAGTTAGCGATACTTAATAATGAAATTAAGTAAGATGAATGGAATTGAAACGAGAATTTCAAAGAGGGAAAATGATTGAACGAGTTAGGAGTGGAATAATATGGGCAGATAGTTAAGATAAAAATTGGAACCTAACTAAAGATTGGTTGAGTTGAATGATTTTCCCAGTGTTAACCTGATGATGATTTCAGTCTTCAGGGTTAATACTTAGGGAATTATTCGCTTGTCAATTTACGGTCAAGGACTAATGAATGTTGAAATTTTTTGGAAAAATATAATGGGATTTCCAAAGTAATGGAAATAAAGGATTTAAGAATATATAGTATGATTTCTGAAGAAAAAGGAAATAAAAAGGACTTGAGAATATATATAATGGGATTTCGAAAATAACGAAAATGAAAAGACCTAAGAATGTGTGAGTGTGTGTGTGTATATATATATATATATATGTATATAATTATATTGGAAATTATATCTCCAATATGAAGGAAATAAAAGGAAATTGTGTGAAAATATAACAATGTTTTTTAAGGAAATGAAAACTAGAATTTTGGAATGGGATTACTATAAAGGAACAAGGGATGGTTATTATTTTTCAAGCAAAGAAATAAAAGAGATTTTGTAACATTATTTTACGAAAAATAAGTTGAACCGATTTCCCAGTTATATATATATATATACGAATAATGAGGTAACAAATATTTTGCAAATGATAGTAAGATGGGAAACTTGATGTGATTATAAGATATTTTTCTAAGTATAAAAAAAGGGAAATGATTTTTAATATATTCATATATTAAAATAAGAAGCGGATAACTATGTTCTAGTTATTAAAAGATTAGAAGTTGTTAAATTAACCATTCATTAATTATTTTTAATTAAAGAAGTCAAGTGATGCTGAATACTGAACCAATAAATCTATTTTTATTTTTATGATTGAATGATTATTATTTTTATAGTTAAATAACCGACTATCAAATATGGCCTATATAATTGTTGGTATGCAAAGACCGAGATCGAATTATATTCGAAAACCATTTCGACCAGCAAATACAGAGTGTTGAAGATATCAGATGTTGATCGAGACGGAGCAACTGAAGACCGTGGATCTTTGTAAAATGGTAGAATTACTTATAATCTCTGATTAGCTCTCGGAGATAAATTGTGATTCTGTCATGGTTGAAATCTATGGTTTGCAACGACAACTCAATACTGATCCATAGGTTGATACCTAGGATATAGGAGGAGGTGCCTTCGGTTCATAATGTTCCTGGATGACTTGTATGGACAGATGTTTGACAGAGTATTTCCAAAGGAATCGTGTATGTTGATTTCTTCAAACGTACCAAAGTTGTGGTAGAGAAGGGGCCATCTCTTAGCTTAACAACTAGAGAATTTTTAGGGATGTTAGTTAATGATTTTCTAACAGATTTGACGATGTGGAATTCAAAGTGAATGGTGGCCAAATGTTTCGAAAAGCCGATTTAAACCTCAAGCCTCATCAATCGGGAAATGGTATAAAATCGGGTAGGTCACATGTATATGTGGTTCACTCCCACTAGGGTATATTGTCGCCAATCTAGAGAATATTCATATTTGTTCTTCTTTGCTTCTGTATCACCCAGGAACGGTTATGTTGGATCCAACTGTAGTGGAAATATATTCGGAACATTCAAGCAAAGTGAATGACCGATCATGTTTAACCTGGGTTGCAAGATGTTTTTGTTGAACCCGGTATATTCCTCTTTAAAGATACACTGTCGGAAGGTGGTCCCATACCTTGCCAGTTGGAATCCATTCTCCAACAAGAGCCTGCGCTTTTGATTGTATATTATATATGTAGAGCGTGAGATGCAAGCATTCTGTTAGATGGTTATTTATCTGTATTTAGACATTATTATAATATCAGAAAAGATATGATTTTCAAAAATGTTTTGGGTTATCGTAAGGTAAAAAGCGTCCGTTTTTATGTATGGAATTGGTCTTATGATTATCCTTTTTTTCCAGAAAAGATTTGTCAACTTTATAATAAAGTTGGATGTTGCTTATAAATTTAGTGGGTTTCTCACTCTTGTTCACCAGACTGATCCGGTGTTTGTAATGCTCAGGTTAGACCGAGTTTTATAGGTTCAAGTTATCAGATACTGGGAAAAGACGAGCTGGAAGACTTCAGATGTATGATATTATATTGCGTTATTCCGCTGTGTGATCGTATATGAGGACATATTGTTATAACTGTCCAGATGTATGATGTACTCTGATGATCGTAAGTTTATTTTAAGCTCCCAGTAAAGATTTATTTCTATATCATATTTTGTTTCGCTAAGAAGTGAGACTCTATGTTGTGTTGGTTCTTCTTCTTCTATTATAATCTTTTTTTCTCACTCTCTAATTTCTTTATATTAACTATCTGCTTTTTGGTGCAATTTGAGTTGACGTGGGTTGATAAATGTCGGCTTAAACTATATGGAAAAAGTGGGATGCTACAAGTAGCCTTTCTGCTTTATGCTCTGCTATATTCCGATATATTCCATTATTTCAGCTATATTCCGCTATACCGTCTATAAAAGAAATGAAGACTTCTATACATTATAAAATTAATTTTCTAATAGATTTTTTTTAAAATATATTTTTCAAGATTGAAAATATTTTAATATTTTATTACATTGTAATAAAGCTAAATAAAATTTGTATTTATTTACATATATTTGCACATATTTTTGTTTAAAACTAGGAATGTACTAACAATAATTAAACTAAACATTAATTTTAATTTATTTATCATTTATACATTTGTAAAAGCATAAAATGTGAGTTTTATATGTTATTTTAGACTCATCCTCTATACCCTGTAATTTCCTCGCTTTATCCCCGATATAACTTTTTGCACCTCCGCCGCATTAGATCTGCTTAGCGCTTTATGTAACACCCCACACTTTTCTGCGTCCAAATTTCGACAAATATTGAAACTCAAACACATCCAAGCATGGAGCATGTATATCTGGTACCTGCAAATAAATGAGCATGTGCATAATCAGAGTACGAGAAGATAACTCACAAAGAAAACAAAATAGGATAAACTAGTAGTAACTCAAGCAACTACCTTATTAAAGTAGGTCACTTTGCCAATACCGAGCATGAGAGAAAACGAAAACTGAAAGCCAAACTAAGACACATGTGAGAACCCGATCTTCTCTAGAATACCTAGGTGGTTGTAATGAGGAGGAGGTCAAAACAACAAGATTCTAGTGAACAAGAAATGTACAACATAGATTATAATACACGGATGTATCCCGTTTGGTTCAACCCAAGATATATGTTTATCTTATTGTTTGTTATATTTATCATATATTGCATCAAAAAAAGCAAAAAACAATCTTCTAAATACCTAGATTGATGTGGAAATAGAACTTGAAATGGAAAGCTTGAAAGGAGAAAAATATCTCGATGCAAATTTGTTTATGGATCCTTTAAGATTGTTGTTAATATGTTTTATAAGTAACTTGTTGATGTGAACATGTTTGGTATATTATATGGACATAGAAAAGTTGATAAAACAATATGTATGGAATACCAAGATATACGAATGATATGTATGAAATATTATGCAATAATTTTTATAATTGTTGTTTACGAAAATTTGTTATATTAATATACAGATAAGAAATGTTTGTTTGTGTGTGTGTATGGAAAAAGATGAAACGATGACAAATAAAATCTAAAAATTAATAATGTAGACAATAGCATTTCAAAAATTCTATTGAATAACAAACGCTATAGAAACAGACATTGTGAATGTTATAGTATAATCAACAATAATGTGAACAATCACTATAGAAATATCATTATAAACGCTATAGATACATACAAATAAAACGCTATAAAAACATACACAAAAACGCTATAGGAAGTAAATATCAAATAGTATATTATATAGCATTTTTGTTTAATAGCAAACAAAAACGCTACACAAAATTCATTTTTTTTATAGCGTTTTTGTCTCTGCTATTTAATGTAGAAGATTTATCATATGTCGTTACATGACGTTCTCTTAAACACTATATTAAGATATAATAGCGTTTTCCAAACGCTATGAAAGCCCCATTTTGTTGTAGTGGGTTGAGCATATAGTTGTTCCTCCCTTTATGTACAGTCAATATCATTATCATTATCTTGATTTTCTTCTAATTGATCACCAATAGCTTTCATAAGGACTTATTCCTTTAACGACTTTAGTTGGAAGTTTATTTATCAAATAAACTGCTGTACTAAAGGAATTAGGCCAAAATTTTAATGCATCTTTGCCTAAGCTAATAATGTTAATCCTGATTCAATAATATATTTATGTTTCCTCTCCACAAGACCATTTTGCTCTAAAGTATATGGGCAAGTGGTTTTGTGAACTTTCCTTTTTTTAGAATAGAGTTCTTCAAGGATTTGTATTCAGCACCCCCATCAGACTGATTTTTTTTACTTGAGACTCAGTCCGTTTTTCAACTTGAGTGATAAAATGTATAACAATATCATAAATGTCATATTTGGATTTTAGGAAGTGTATCCATATATGTCTACTATAGGCATCTACAAATGAAATATAATACATGTACCCATGATCCAAACTAAATGGGGCTGCACCCTACAGGTCAGTAGCAATTAAATCTAATGGTTTAGAATATTCAGTGGTTGAATCAATGAAGACATTTTATGGCTTTTGCCCATTTGACAATATGTGCATAAGTAAGGAATAGTAACATCATCAAGTTTTATATTGTTCTACAAGAATTTGTTTAATAACACTTGTACTTGGATGACCAAGTTTATTATGCGACAGGTCAAACACATTGCTTTTTTTATCTAAATGATTTTCAATGAGAATGCAGTTCACAGTCTTGGTTCCAGTTTTGTTGCAGTTGGCTTGTTTGAACATTTATAGGCCTTTCACTTCATTGCCCTACAACAAAACAATTTTAGCAAGTATGTGTAACACCCCATATTTCTAAGATAATAAAATAAGAATAACTTAATTAAATAATGAGAATTAAGTAAAACGGACTGCGCCATTACATCCGTCTCGGAATTTTGGTTAAGACAGACACCTGATTTACATAAAATGTACATCATATGAAGAAGTTATTAAGCCTAGAAGTTTGTATATGTACAAGAGAAATATATATATATACACACACACAAACAAATTAAAATATAAAATAAAGAATAAAATAAGGATTGCATGTAATAAATACATGCACTGAAAAAAAATGTAATGCATGCATTGAAAGAAAGAAAGGATTGGTTGCTTGCAATGTAAATATGTTGCATGCACTGATTTGCAAACATAATGCATTTACATTAAAAGAAAAAGATTCATGCAATGGTTTAATTAAATCATTGTAACTAACATGAAAAAAAGAGAAGGAGAGAACAATATTTATCATTATTCTAAGACTTATTAACAAAAGACTTCATAGCTTAGTTGGTTAAGGCATTGGATTTGTAACATGGAGGTCGGGGGTCCGAAACCTAAGGGTGGCATAATTTTTATCTTTGTTTTAGAGAGGGCCAACGGAACATGCAAATATATGTACGTATACAAATTCAAAATTTGAAAGGATAAGAACGTACATATAAGGAAATAAAGAAAATATATGTATATATATGAGAATATATATATATATATATACATATATATATATATATATATATGCATAAATATATGTATATAAAAGATAAAATTCAAGATAAGGCTACAGTCAATGAAATATGACAAGAATCAAATAACGGTGCAACATGGTTTAAATTTTGAAAATAAAATGAAAATTGTGCGTACATATATACGCGTAAAATGGTCGGTAGAGGAATTGTATACATATAATGTAACGACCCGGAAAATCTGAACCAATTTAAAAATTTTAAATTGGCTATTTTAGTGGATTTTGAATATTTAAAACAAATATTTTAGATAATAGCGATGAAAAGTGAGTTTGAATCGATGGTTGAAAATAAATATAATTAAGTCTAATTATAAACAAGGCCTGAAATGGCGTGGTAGTTTCAAAAATTGAATTCAAACTTTGATTGACTGTACCGGGTGCAAAACAAAACGGATTTGAGTGAAACCAAAAATATTTAAATCTGTTAGTGAATATCTTTCTAACAAATCTAGAAAATCGAAGTTTCATAGCGGGAAGCAAAAGTTATGGTCAAATGAATTTTCAGAAAGGTCGCTATAGAATTTATATAGCCCGTGAAAATGGTCATTTTGCAAACGACCTTGGAATTTAACGAAACCACTTTTGTTGGATCTGGGATGTCAAATTATTGCTAGGTTTCAAATTCATAATTTTTAAAGCTAGTATGTGAGCGTGGCAAAGGAAAACGTGTTTTGGTCAATTATAGTTAAATTGGATCGACCAGAAATGGGCTATTTTTCAAACGGTCTCAGAATTCGACGAAGCTAGTTTTGTTGGGACCATATTGTCAAAACATAGCTAGATTTATTTTTTTTGGAATTTTTCGAATCAGTATGTGGCCCCGGCAAATTGAAATGTACGTTCAAATCAAATATTGAATGTTTTATATTTTAATTTGAAGGAAAACTGACTGAAACAGTCGAATGGGCCTACGAAACATATCCCATTGCGTTCGGAATGGGGGTATTTAGCTAGGGACGACAGTCGTTGGGTTTGAATTGGGGTTCGTGTGTGAAAGAGGGTACTTTCGAAATTTAAAAATATATAAATAATAAAAAATTCTCATTGGGCCAACTCACTCTTTCTCACCCCGCTTTCTCTTTCTTCCTCCCCAGATCGACGACGGAAATCGTCTGAACTTCCCCCTCCGATTTCTCCTTCCACGCGCAAAATTAAACCCCCCCCCCAGTAGAGAAATTTGTAGCCCTTCCCTCGATCTTCAAATCCATGGTGGTTGCGCCCCTCCTCATCGTGTCCTCCTCGAGAATCGGGCGCCTGAAGTTCCGTTCTTTGGAGCTCCGCCTCCGCCGCTAGGAGCCATCGCAACGGGCCCCACTTCTGGCGCAGGTGCGCCTCTCCTTGCTCTTCCACGCTGTGTACTCCGATTTGGGTATAACTTCACGGATCCGACGAAAAATCCGACCCTAATTTTGAACAGGGGGCTGAGAGGTACGACCTATTTTAAATAAACTATATTGTAGCACTTTAAAGCGCTACCATTTTTGATTTCACTGTAAAAATCATATCTTTTTCGTTTGTTGACAAATTCAGTGAAACAAGAGATAATGGACTCGTGTGGACGTCTTCTACATTCTAGAAGAGACCGCATATTTTTCTGAGCCTTCTGCTATTTTTGGTGGAGTGGAACCCAATGTGAGATTACTGAATTATAAATGATTTGGAAAACGACGATGTATAAATTATATAGTTGATGTATGAGTTATATAAGCGTTGTACACCACATGTATAAGCGTTGTATAAGTTGTACGGTCGATGTATAAGTTATATATGCGTTGTAAAAATTATATATGTGTTGAATAGATGTGAAATTTACTTATATATATATGCCCCTCGTCCACAAACCATGGACGATATTTATTGGTTGTGATTGGTGTGAAAATTGATTGATAGCGAATGGTTGATTAGAATTGTTTGTGGTTGAAATTGATTGATTGTGGTTGAAAAATACCCGTTTGTGGTTGAGAGTTATTTGGTTGAAACCACATAGGATTAGTTTGTGGAAATGAAAAAAAATATACATGCCGCCTGCATGCGAACTAGATGCATGAAATTCCCATTGTCAAAAGCTGCGAGGCTTTAAGGTAGAGCGAGGAGCCGTACTAGGGACGACCCCGGTTTTAACTACCCTACCGTTATGCTGCCGAAATTTTGAATAATATTCATGTGTTAGAATTATTTTCATATGTTGAAACTATATTCGTGTGTTGAATAGAAATTCATGTGTTGAATAGAAATTCATTTGTTGAATAGAAATTCATGTGTTGAATGGTATTCGTGTTTGAAATAGATTGTTTTATAATAAAAATCATATTTATTTTTATCATCTATGTAAACTATATAAAATATTCGTGTTTTGAAATAAATTGTTTTATAATGAAAATCATATTTTTATCATCTATATAAACTATATAAAATATTTGTGTTTTGAAATAAATTGTTTTATAATAAAAATCATATTTTTACCATCTATATGAACTATATAAAATAGTCGCGTTTTGAAATAAATTGTTTTATAAGAAAAATCATATTTTTATCATCTATATGAACTATATAAAATAGTCGTGATTTGAAATAAATTGTTTTGCAATAAAAAATCGCATTTTTATTATACACATGAATTGTTAAAAATAGCGCAGTGTTGAAATAAATGTCGGGTGGATAAAAATATCATTTTTTATCAAACGTATGAAAAGAATATAGTTTAGAAATCGAAGAATCAGTTATATATATATATATATAGAATTGAAATATATCGAATAACGAAGCTGCGGTTCGTGTTTTGAAACTGTGATTTCAAACGATTAGTGCGGGAGATCCGACCATCGGATTTTTCCGAAACCGTTGGGTTCGCTTTGGAAAAATCTTTCCAACGACACCAACTTTGTAAAGATCCAACGGTTGGATTGTCTAGAATGTTTAATTCAAATTTGAAGAAAAACAGCACCAGAATCGATTATATTAATATATATAATTAAATTAAATCGAATAACGACGCTGCAGTTCGTATTTTGAAATCGAAACTTCAAACGAGTGTACCGGGAGATCCGACCGTCGGATTTTCCCAAAACTGGAACCATTGGATTCGTTTTGCAAAGATCTTTCTAATGATGTAAAATTTGTGATGATCCAACGGTTAGATTTTCAGATATGTGTAAATCAAATCTGAAGAAAAACAGCACCACGACCACGTTATGGCCCGAAGCGTCGTTTGAATGAATCAGCTATTTTTAAATAAATAAAAATAGCGATAAATCATTATAAAATATTATAAATGATATGGAATGTGAAATTTATAAACTAACTGAAGGTTAACTAAGTCGAATGGTTTCCTGGATTTTGATCTGATGTTGGTTTCGGCCTTCGGGGTCAATATTTGGGAAATTGTTCTCTTACTGATCTACGGTTAGTGACTGATGAATTGAAATGAGACGTATGATGTGTTTGTGTAGCACTTTTTATTATATACGTGAGTTGCTTAGAAAGACCGGGTTTATCCCATTCTGAACAACTGAATCGACCATAAGAAGTCGAAGATGAAGACGATGGTTGAAGACCGGAGATTTTTACCTCGTTTGGATGGTAACTGATGTCCTGATTGGGAGGCATCCCGAAATATGGATAATGAGTGGTGATCGTCCAGACGTACGTGGAGATTGATTGGTATGGTAACTGATGTCCTGATTGGGAGGACATGTGTTTCTTTCTAGTTAGAGGTGGTGTCGGTGCTTGAACTGGCTGACATTTTTATTATTTTCACCTATGTGGTTGTTGCTGTTGAGAGGCGCCTCAGTTATATCGGTCGATCTGGGACCGATGGAGTCATTCGTTGGCTCACTTATGCCCCAAAGGGCGGGGAAACGTAGTGTTCAGGCATAATAATCCACATCGGTGGACCGGCCCTGACGATCCAAGGCGCAGTTGCGACTGTTCCTGAGACTCGGACTAGACAGTCTCGAAGTCAGTAAGGACTATCTTTTGCCTTGGTTCATGACATAAATCTAATTTCCAAATACGTGACTGTGCGGTTTTGATTGTATACCTATATATGGCGACATAGTGGTATGGGGCATTAATGCCGTCTATGATTGATACTTATGATTTGAAATTGTTTTTGAAACATGTAAACACTAGTAATAATATCAAATTCTTTTGTTTTATTCGTATCAAGCATATTTTGGCCATTATAAGGTAAAAAATCTATCCTCCGGTTTGCGTTGCATTGTGTGATGGGAACTGAGTCTTATAATGGCTTCATTTTTATAAAAAGCATTGCGATGTTTAAAAGATTTACTTGTTTTAAAGCACTGGCAATCCAATGGAGTAAACCCGTTCCACGAAAGTGGCGTGATCCTGTGATTAGCCATATTATAAATGTGATAAGTAGATTTCTCATACCAGTCCCATGACTGACTCGTAGTTTGTTTCACTTGCAAACTCGAGTGCCCCTTTTTCTACACGGGCAACCTTGTGTTCAGGTTTTAGCAGGCTTTTTCTGGATGGCTGGAGCTGAAGATGGATTCTATCATTTATCTCTTTTATGCTGTTCAGCTCTAATTGTACATATTATGTTTGTTTCCGCTGTAGACATTTATGTATAGCTGAACTGTATTTGTACTAAGTATGATCCTGTATACTGTGTAACTCTGATGATTATGTTTATCCAGTATATTATTTGTACACTATCCGGTGTATTTATTTATTTTTGTTCTGCTATTATCTGTTTATGTGTTATATTCCAAAGATCACCCTTGCCACCGTCAGTACGGGGTTTGGGGTCGTCACAGCGTGGTATCAGAGCTTTGATTAAGCTTAGTTCTGGAATATAACATATTAACGAACTCGTCGGAAATAGAACCAGTAGTGTTCTAGGACGAATAACTCATTACAAATAGGATCAGTAATATCCTGGTATGAGTAAAGCAGAATGAAATACACCCCAATAGACACATTTACATTTGAAGTATATGTCTCTATGTTTTGAAATATCTTTTCTATGACCTGATACAAGATCTGCTATTTGCAGAAGTACTAGAAAATGGGTGTCAGAAACAGAAGGAATGCAGAACCCGATCAAGAGGCTCTATTAAAGAGATATCGAAATCTGGGCGGAGTGCAATTCTCGAGCAATGAATCTATAATTCAAACTCAAGCTTGGATGAGTATGTTGAAAGAATTTTTGAATGTATCCAGCTGAGAGATGATTAGAAAAGATTAGTAGCATCTTGGGCGCTCAAAGAAGAAGCTTTAATCTGGTGGGAGACAATCATCAAAGATTATCCAGAAGTTGATATCACCTGGGATAGGTTCAAAGTGATTTTCCTGGAAAGATTTACTTCTCCAGAAGCGACTGAGCGATTATGTGATGAATTCTCTTATCTGATACAAGGGGATATGACCATTCCAGAATATCATAAGAAATTCAATGAACTTTCACACTTTGCTCCTCATCTAATTCAAAATATGAAGAGGAAGAATCTGAGGTTTATTCATGGCCTTCAAAGAAAATACCAGAATAAAGTAATGGGGCATGTGAAGCTTCCTTTTTCAGAAATGATATACATGGCTTATCAATATGAAAATCTCCATAAGAAAGGTATGTTGCGCGACGAAGAGGAAGTCAGTTCGAGTAACAAAGGTGAGTCTGAAACTGATAATCCGGAGGCCAGTACGATGTCTGAGGTAGGTAAGAAGCCTAAAGTCAATCGGAAAAGGGCCAGATCTGGGAAAGAACCAGTAATGGCGGCTACATGCTCTAACTGCAATAAGCAAGGGCATCTGACCAGGAATTGTAAATCCTCGAAGAAACGAAAGAATGATGGATTTAAATCCGGCAAAAAGCTTCAGGAAAGTAGAAAATGCAATCTCTTCCATCAGGCTGGTCATGTAAAGCAAGATTGCTGGCTGTTGAAAAAGACCAAAGAGGCTCAGGTAAATGAAGTAGCAGAAGTGCCTGCATCTTCGTCTACTCAGGAAAGGCCAGATGTTTTAGAAGGCATGCTAACTGTCAAAGATATCCCAGTTAAAGTAGTGTTTGACACCAGCGCGTCGCGATGCTTTGTTGCGAAGAATGCGGTTAAGAAACTAGATTTTGAATCTGAAGAAGCTCAAAGAACCAATGACTATCCATAATTCGGTTGGGGGTTCCCTCGATCTCAGTTGGGTTTGGGGTCGTCACATATAAAATATTTCATGTAAATAAAACAGTTAAATAAATTCTAGAAATTCAAAAGTTCAAAAATAAAATTTTTGCGCCAAAACAATTCAAACATTCGAAATTCAAATTTCTGCGCCAAAACTGCTTGCAGGGCCCAATGCTGACTTAGGACTGCGTGTATGATAAGATTTGGCTAGATTCATTTGCAAACCTGGACTATTTTCTTAACTGGGTTCAATGCTGACTCAGCGCTGCGTGTACAATAATATCTTGAGCACCTATAAATAAGACCCTAGACCTAACCCTAAACATCATAATTCGGCGGCTGCGCTGGAGCTCTGCCATTGCTCCCTCTCTTCTCAAATCTATTCTGAAATTAAAATGCTAGCCTAGGAAGATTATGAATTCAGATCTGGAAGAGTGAATCAACATTAATAAAAAGATTATTGAATCAAGAAAGCAAGGTAAACCTCTAAGAACCAATCTATTTAAATTATTTCTCTTTCCCTTCTCTTTTCATGAAATAATAAATCCATGGTCGTTAGGTCATGAATCAAATTAAAGGGAAAAGGAAAATCATGGATGATATAACAGATTAGATCTAAAATTTGGGGAAAGCTTAAAGGTGATTGGGTTTAAGCTTAAAGGTGATTGGGTCTAAGATCCAAAATTTAGATAATGTTATGACTATCATTTAGCATTCCCCTTTTTAATAAATTTTGGAATGACCAGTTTAATTATAAATTATTATTGTAACGATTTGAAATTTTGATATGAATTTGTCAGGAAATTCCTATGTTGAATTGGCTAAGTTATTTAATGTTTACATGTTGGAGAAAATAAACTTGTTAGGATATGAATAGCCAATTCAGTGATTGTAATTACATGCTTTACTTGGGACATATTTGATTGAACGACATGTTAAAATAATTACCCGATTGAATGTTCACATGTCCAAGTAGAATTAAACATATGTTGAAAATGACATGCGACAAAATATAGGCAAAAATTGGACGACATGTAAATTAGATTACTGTAAACTATATTATAGGAAAAAGGATTATATGTCTAAAATTTTCATGTAATGGGATTCTGGAACATAACATATATTATGTTTTAAGAATTTAATTTGGAAACGCAATTTGATAGGAACATAAGTGATTGAATGAAAATGAATATGCCTAGGATTACTATTAGAAATTGTAACTACACTTATGGCACGAGGTTAGGTTGCATTAGTGGCGGAAGTCTGCCCGGACCCGACCAGCATATCCAGCAGCCACTAATGTTGAACCTAATGTAAAAGGCCTAAGTGAAAGAATTAACAACATGTGCTAAGACACGAGGTTAAGTCAACTTGTGGTAGATGTTTGCCCGGACCCGCCCGGCAAATCCAGCGTCCACAAGTATAGGCTTAATGTAAGAGGTCTAGTTCTTATATATATATATATATATATATATATATATATATATAACAAGATATGAATAAATGGCAAGGATGGTAATTAAATGTCTAACTCAGAAAATAAGAAAGGAAGTGATATAATGAACTGAGTTAGTGTGATAAGAGGGAAAAGTGATCTATTTCCCTAAATGACTTATTTCTGAGAACGTTGTTGCAAGTAAACCACAATAAATAAAGAAAAGTAAAGAAATAACTTGCTACCACGGATTTAGATGGGAAAACGTTATGAAAATAAATCGTTGATTCCTTCTATCAAACTGATAAGGTGCATGAAGTGTTTTCCTTAATATAATAAGAAACATATATTACAGTGAATGAAGAATAATGGTTCACAATAGTAAATGGTTTAAAAGGGGAATGATAATAACCTATTATAAATAAATAACACTAATGAAAATGTTGTATAACAGATGGACTTGTCCTAGGGACAACTGAATATTATAACTTAGGTTATAATATATAGTAGTAATGGAATGGGATAATTGGTGAATTAAGTTAAGTGACACTTAATTGTAAATTAAGTAATCAGAAAAGGGGAAAACCTGAAACCAGTTAAGAAAAGGAGGAAAATATATTGTACTTAATTGTAAATTAAGTAGTCTGGGAGTCTGAAACCCGTTGGTACGAATAACATGTTTAGATTTGTCCTAGGGACAAGGAGAAATTATAACATAGGTTATAATAAATGGGTAGAGAAACTTATTAATGGGCCTTAGTTAATAGAACTAAGTTAATAAGTAAAAAACGGTAAATCGTATTGACGACGTAAAGCGGAATTATGATTAAATGAGAAAGGATGAGGAAAACTTATGAAATGAAATAAGTTATATTTAATCATAAATGGTAAGTGACATGTTAATTGGAAACATGTGAATTGGATATACTTAATTACATATTAAGTAAAACATGTTATTGAAATCAAACAAGAATATAAAAGGGATTGTGGATCACAGACCTTGGGCCATAATCTAGAGAATAACATGTTGTAGCTTATTAATAAACTTAAACGGGTTAAGTTATAAATTGAATTAATAAGCAAGGGTAACTTGGTAAACTTGAAAAGGAAGTCAATGTGAAGGAGAATAACAAAGTTAATTGAGAAAACTCACGAGGTGGCACAAGCGCGTAATTAACGGTTAGACGTAGGGTCTAATGACATATAAAACTGAGGCGCTTGGACCAGTCCATACGTTAGAGGATGAATAACCCTAAGGGGTAGATCATCGGGATGTCAAAAGACACAAAGAGGAGCGCATGTCCACCTAGATATTATTGTAGGCTCCAACGGACTGGGTTAAGAAGCATGCGGCTTCCGGGGACGTAGGGTACTCTTGGTATTCCTCTGTGAGTGGAAGATGATCCGCCTATGCTCAAAGAGGTTAGGTCTGCGTGGGTGAACCAATGAGTATGCCTTGATTGCAATAATAAGGGGGCAATCAAAAGACTAAGATGGACCAGCGTGTTTCAGCAAGACCAGTTAGTGCCCTGTGATAGCAATTTGTCGTCTACCTACCATCTTCAGTCAGTACGTAAAGCGAAAAGGCGGAGAACTCCAAAAGACCATATACTTTGTTATTTAGTTATGGGTGAGGTTGGCCAATAGGTTTGAAGGGCATAGGTGGTCGGGGTTAAGTTCTCATTCTTGATATTCTTGGGTGCCTTTCATTAGTTGAGTGAGGGGTCTAGTGGGACCATATCCACTGTAAAAGCATTCCTTAGCATCTACAATCAGCAGATATCCGAAAGCTCCCGACCGAGTTCCGTGTTTCTTGATTAGCCCTGCCACGGGACTTGGGCGCACATATAGAGAACATGTGCAATAGACATCGAGAACGATTGACGATACGTACGTGGGAAAGTCTATGTACACTCATGTCGCTCTAGGTGGTGTATCATAAGACTAGAGGGCATTATTCGAGGATGGAACCTAATTCGATCGAATAGTTCAAAGATGGCAGTCCGAACACTTACGTAATTTAGAAGTAGTGGTTCGTGGCAGACATAGCGTTAACATATATACAGAAATCCGTATGACATTCGGGCGTAGGATTAGGGACTGCTATATTCCTGCGATGATACAGTGGAGACCCTGCGAGTAGGTACCATGGGATGTACCTTAGTTGGGGGTAGCTATATATACTGTATTAGGTTAATTCACTGGGAAGTAAATGGGTACGACGTGTGTGTAAGCCATGAGTGCTGTTAACCCAAGTAACCTAATAAATAAGAAAATATGATTGAACGGTATATGTTAGATTATCCAAAGTGTATAGTTTAAATCTAGTCATTAGAACTTTTGTTCTGACCCCTTCCTCGTAACACACTCGCAGGTTAGATTGTGGTAGAGACATGATATCTTTGGATACTGGTTAGACAGTATTAATAATATGGTAAGGCTATGTTTTGATTTTACTATATTTTATCCTTTCTGCTGTGAGATATTTTTCTGAGCTCTGACATGTTTTATTTCTGTCTTTTCTGCAGGATGCCAGATCAAACCAATCCGAGTTTCGATAGACTGGAATTTTGAAAAAAATTCGGTATGTCGATATCGGGGTTGTCACATCTGGTATCAGAGCTTAGGTTTAGAATTCCTATATAAATAGTGAGTGAACGTACTTGTATTTTTAAAAATATAAATATTATATATATATATATATATATATATACCTAGATCCATAGAGGAACCCACTAAATAGAAAGATTATAATATGGAATGAAATGGGAAGTTTGTTTCTTCACACTAAAGGAATGAATAAGGAAATTTGAGACCCTTAGGAAGTTTGGTTGGGAAGTGTAAAATTTACTTCATACGAAAGGAAAGTAAATCCCATATGATTAGTATTTTGGGTTAATGGGTTTGGCAGTAAAACCTTACAAATTGGAAAAGGTAGAACAGAGAAAAATGGATTAGGAATATATATAGTTGAGAGAATTGACCTTAGGGAGTGTCTAGGAGAACCTAGAAAAGTTGGAAACCTACTTTGAGACTAACCCCATTATTAACTTTTGAGAACTTGAGATTATAAAAGTTTTGGGAAAAAATTGGTTTATGGTGTTTCTAAGTTTTAATCTTAAAAGATATAGTTTTAAAATATGTAAAGAAGTACATATTGAGTTTTAAAGTAAAATTCTCTCAGTAAAAGGTGCATATTATAGAGCATGTATAGCTCTCTAGTTTTTCTAGTTATATTTCATACAAGAATTTTTAATCAAGAAAGTTTTGAAGTCTCCATTCTTTTGGTAATTATTTTTGATAAATTGTTTAAAAGAGAATTTTTTTGGGTGGACAAAATAAGTTGTAGAAAATGAGAATAGAGTGGATGTTGGCACCTTGTAGTAGGAGACTGAACTGACCTTATAGGTAAGAACAAGTCATAAACCCGATTATGAAAAATAGTTGTCCGTATCTACTCCAATTTTGCGATTTGAAAAAAAAAATTGCAAGATAAGACGAAAAAGAAAAGCTACAACAAAGAAAATTTTCTTATGTGAGATGTGCTTGGATAGGAAAATAGGAAATCTTTATACATTGTTTCATAAAATCCAATTACGGTTGGAAAAAGGTATATAAAAGAAAAACTGAAGGTGTGAAATTTTCCATTTTCCACCTTTTTTGTAACATAAGAAATCGAATTTTGAAAATTAGATTTTTTTTTTTGAAATTCGAAAAATAAAGTTGGTTGGCAGGATTATGGATGCAACAATTGAATGATCTATTCTCTTACTCAGTAAGAGTATGGGAAAATTTGGATAAAAAAGCATTTTGATTTTCAAAATATTGCATCCATGTAGAACTACCAGTATATTTAGGATGTGAGCATCATATTTTAAAAGGATTTTTGAGAAATTTGCAAACACATAGGAGGTACCGCTTAGGCATACATGCATTATTATGTTGTATTTCACTTTTGCACAAGTGCACAATGTTTGGTAAAATTGGATGCACACATGATGGATGTATATTATGCGTGGGGTTACTTGATTTTACCCTTATTAAATTTCGGGGACGAAATTTCCTAAGAGTGGAAGGATGTAACACCCATATTTTTAAGATAATAAAATAAGAATAACTTAATTAAATAATGAGAATTAAGTAAAACGGACAACGCCATTGCATCCATCTCGGAATTCTGGTCAAGATAGACACCTGGTTTACGTAAAACGTACATCATATGATGAAATTATTAAGCCTAGAAGTTGTATACGCACAAGAGAAATATATATATACACACACAAAGAAATTAAAATGTAAAAGAAAGAATAAAATAAGGATTGCATGTAATAAATACATGCACTGAAAAAAAATGTAATGCATGCATTGAAAGAAAGAATGGATTGGTTGCATGCAATGTAAATATGTTGCATGCACTGATTTGCAAACATAATGCATTAACATTAAAAGAAAAAGGTTCATGCAATGGTTTAATTAAATTATTGTAACTAACATGAAAAAAGAGAAGTAAGGAGAGAACAATATTTATCGTTGTTCTAAGACTTATTAATAAAAGACCTCATAGCTGAGTTGGTTAAGGCATTGGATTTGTAACGTGGAGGTTAGGGGTTCGAATCCTGAAGGTGGCATAATTTTTATCTTTGTTTTAGAGAGGGCCAACTGAACATGCAAGTATATGTACGTATACAAATTCAAAATTTGAAAGGATAAGAACGTACGTATAAGGAAATAAAGAAAATATATGTATATATATGAGAATATATACATACATACATACATACATACGTACATATACACATATATATATATATATATATATACATATATATATGGGTGCGTTTTCTACAAGTCCCTAATAAGTTTCAAAATTAGGCTCACATCCGGTCATAAACTTATTATAAGTTTAGTCCCTATTTTTCAAAAATACATTAAAAAATATATGTATAAAAAAATCACGTAAATTCGTAATTAATTAAAAATTCAATTAATCGTGAAAAAAATCAGATGAAAAAACATCAAAACAACGTTAAAATCAAAAATTACACAAAAACAACGAAATGCAATAAAATGCATCAAAAGATGCATATAATTCAATTAGTTGCATATATCTATGCATTTATTTCAATTCTACATCGAACAGCAGCAAAGTTGCATACATGTATGCAGATTTGTGAAATAAATGCATCTTTTGATGCAACTATTCAAATCTGCATAGAAAACATGCATACTTGTATATGTGCATAAAAGTATGCAGTTATGTAGAAAAAATACATACAAGCATGCACATATTGCATTGCCTACGGCCTTCAACATATTCTTGCATATAAGTATGCAGATATTCTGAATAACTGCATACTTGTATGCAATTATTCAGTATGCATGCACATATTTTTTGCATGTGTATGCATATAGTTGAATACATGTATGCAACTATTGGCAAAAGTTGCATACATATATGCAACCTTTTTTTTGTTTCCGTGGACTTCTGTAGAAGCTTCCAGAATTTTTTTTTTTTTTTTACTAACCAGCGCATTTTTTTGTTGAAGAAAACACGTAGCTTTCAAGTGAAGATGGCGGAAACTTATAAAAAAAGGGAGGTACGTGGGCTACATTAAGTTTGAAAATAGAGATGTGTCCCTAATTTTCACAATATATATATATGCATAAATATATATATATATATATATATATATATATATATATATACAAAAGATAAAATTCAAGATAAGGCTACAGTAAATGAAATATGGCAAGAATCAAATAACGGTGCAACTTCGTTTGAATTTTGAAAATAAAACGAAAATTGTACGTATATATATACGCGTAAAATGGTCGGTAGAGGAATTGTATACATATAAGAATATTTCATGTGAATAAAATAGATAAATAAATTCTAGAAATCCAAAAGTTCAAAAATAAAATTTCTGCACCTAAACAATTCAAACATTCGAAATTCAAATTTCTACGCCAAAACTGCTTGCAGGACCCAATGCTGACTCAGCATGCGTGTACGATAAAATTTGGCTAGATTCATTTGCAAACCTGGACTATTTTCTTAACTGGGTTCAATGCTGACTCAGCGCTACGTGTACGATAAGATCTTGAGCACCTATAAATAAGACCCTAGACCTAACCCTAAACATCATAATTCGGCGGCTGCGCTGGAGCTTTGCCATGGCTCCCTCTCTTCTCAAATCTATTCTGAAATTAAAATGTTAGCCTAGGAGGATTATGAATTCAGATCTAGAAGAGGGAATCAAAGTTAATAAAAATATTATTGAATCATGAAAGCAAGGTAAACCTCTAAGAACCAATCTATTTAAATTATTTCTCTTTCCCTTCTCTTTTCATGAAATAATAAATCCATGGTCGTTAGATCGTGAATCAAATTAAAGGAAAAGGCAAACCATGGATGATATAACGGATCAGATTCAAAATTTGGGGAAAGCTTAAAGGTGAGTGGGTTTAAGCTATAGCCTTTAGATAATGTTATGACTATCGTTTAGCATTCCTCTTTTTAATAAATTTTGAAATGGCCAGTTTAATTATAAATTATTGTTGTAACGATTTGAAATGTTGATATGAATATGTCAGGAAATACCTATGTTTAATTGGCTAAGTTATTGAATGTTTACATGTTGGAGAAAATAAACTTGTTAGGATATGAATAGTCAGTTCAGTGATTGTAATTACATGCTTTACTTGGGACATATTATTGATTGAACGACATGTTAAAATAATTACCCGATTGAATGTTTACATGTCCTAGTAGAATAAAACAAATGTTGAAAATGACATGCGACAAAATATAGGCAAAAATTGGATGACATGTAAATTAGATTACTGTAAACTATATTACAGTAAAAAGGATAATATGTCTAAAATTTTCATGTAATGGGATTTTGGAACATAACATATATTATGTTTTGAGATTTTAATTTGGAAGCGCAATTTGATATGAACATAAGTGATTGAATAAAATTGAATATGCCTAGGATTACAATTAGAAATTGTAACTACACTTATGGCACGAGGTTAGGTTGCATTAGTGGCGGAAGTCTGCCCGGACCCGACCGGCATATCCAGCAGTCACTAATGTTGAACCTAATGTGAGAGGCCTAAGTGAAAGAATTAACAACATGTGATAAGACACGAGGTTAAGTCAACTTGTGGTAGAAGTCTGCCCGGACCCGCCCAGCAAATCCAGCGTCCACATGTATAGGCTTAATGTGAGAGGTCTAGTGCTTATATACATATAATATGTATATATCTATGTATATATGTATATAACAAGATATGAATAAATGGCAAGGATGGTAATTAAATGTCTAACTCAGAAAATAAGAAAGGAAGTAATGTAATGAACTGAGTTAGTGTGATAAGAGGGAAAAGTGATGTATTTCCCTAAATGACTTATTTCTAAGAACGTTGTTGCAAGTAAGCCACAATAAATAAAGAAAAGTAAAAAATTACTTGCTACCACAGATTTAGATGGGAAAACGTTATGAAAATAAGTCATTGATTCCTTCTATCAAACTGATAAGGTGCATGAAGCGTTTTCCTTAATATAATAAGTAACATATATTACAGTGAATGAAGAATAATGGTTCACAACAGTAAATGGTTTAAAAGGGGAATGATAATAACCTATTATAAATAAATAAAATTAATGAAAATGTTGTATAACAGATAGACTTGCCCTAGGGACAAGTGAATATTATAACTTAGGTTATAATATAAACTAGTAAGGGAATGAGATAATTGGTGAATTAAGTTAAGTGACACTTAATTGTAAATTAAGTAATCAGAAAAGGGGAAAACCTGAAACCAGTTAAGAAAAAGGGGAAAAATATATTGTACTTAATTATAAATTAAGTAGTGTGGGAGTCTGAAACCCGTTGGTACGAATAACATGTTTAGACTTGTCCTAGGGACAAGGAGAAATTATAACATAGGTTATAATAAATGGGTAGAGAAACTTATTAATGGGCATTAGTTAATAGAACTAAGTTAATAAGTAAAAATGGTAAGTCGTATTGATGACGTAAGCAGAATTATGATTAAATGAGAAAGGATGAGGAAAACTTATGAAATGAAATAAGTTATATTTAATCATAAATGGTAAGTGACATGTTAATTGGGAACATGTGAATTGGATATACTTAATTACATATTAAGTAAAACATGTTATTGAAATCAAACAAGAATATAAAAGGGATTGTGGATCACTGACCTTAGGCCACAATCTAGAGAATAACATGTTGTAAGCTTATTAATGAACATAAATGGGTTAAGTTATAAATTGAATTAATAGGCAAGGGTAACTTGGTAAACTTGAAAAGGAAGTCAATGTGAAGGAGAATAACCAAGTTAATCGAGAAAACTCACGAGGTTGCACAAGCGCGTATTTAATGGTTAGACGTAGGGTCTAATGACATATAAAACTGAGGCGCTTGGTGTAAGGACCCGTAACTTCCCCGTGAAGGAAAGAGCGGATACTTTGAGAACAACACACAAATGAATGCAGACGGAAGAACATTTCATTGCTATTACAACAATTCCATCAGATACAAGAATATACAGGGTATAATTGAATAAATTACATTCGATAAATATCAGAGATTACAATAAATTACATAGCAGCGGAAAATAATACAAAGCACAAATGAAGGTGATATACGGATACAGAGCTTTCTGGATATCATTCCAGCTGTAAACCAGGATCCTGTGAATATAAATCTGCAAAACCAAAACTACTAGCTGCCCGTGCGGAAAATAGGGGCACCCAGAGTTTATTTTAAAACAATAAACTCCAGGTCAGTCATGTGACTGGTGTGAGAACTAAAACAGTTCTTTAAAACTTTACTTTAAAAGAGAGTAATTCAAGGGACCACGCCGTATAACACGGAACGGGTTTCCTCCCAAGAATACCAGTGCATAGAATAAACAGCGCAATGCTTTTTCGAAAAATGAAGCTATTATAAGACCCAGGTCCCATCACACAATGCAACGCAAGCCGGAGGATAGGGTTTTCCCTTATAATAGCCAAACATGCTTGGTACGTTTAAAACAAATCATTTGATACTATAATAAGTGTATAGTGTCAAAACAATTTCAATCATAAATATAAATCATAGACGGCATGTGTGACGAGAAGGAATTTCGCTCGGTCCGAACCAGTCGCTAAACTGATCCAGGCCGTTCGAAACGCCCTATCGTTTGAGAACAGGACAAAACAGAACGCAAACAGAAGAACATTTCATTGTATATTACAACAATGCATCAGATTACAAGAATATACAGAGTATAAATGAATATTACACAGAAATATCATAGATTTAAATTACATTTAAATACATCGCAGCGGAAAATAATACAATACACAACTAGAAGAAGATATACGGATACAAAGCTTTCCGGATATCGTTCCAGCTGTAAACCAGGATCCTGTGAATATAAATCTGCAAAACCAAAACTACTAGCTGCCCGTGTCAAAATAAGGGCACCCAGAGTTTAGGTTAAAACAATAAACTCCAGGTCAGTCATGGGACTGGTGTGAGAACTAAAACAGTTAATCTTTATTTTAAAGTTAGGTAAATCAAGGGACCACGCCGTATAACACGGAACGGGTTTCCTCCCAAGAATACCAGTGCATCAAACAAACAGCGCAATGCTAAACAAAGAAAAATGAAGCTGTTATAAGACCCAGGTCCCATCACACAATGCAACGCAGCCGAGGATAGGGTTTTCCCTTATAACAGCCAAAGAATGCTTGATATGTTTAAAACAAATCATTTGATACTGTAATAAGTGCATAGTGTATAAAACAACTTCAAATCATAAGTATCAATCATAGCCGGCATGAATGGCCCATAACACTATGTCGATATATATAAGTTTACAATCAAAACCGCAAAACGACGTATTGGGAGTTGGGTTATCATTTATGGTATGAACCGAGGCTAGGGGCAAGATCCTCAACCGATTCGAGACAATCTAGCCCATGTCTCCGGAACAGCCGCAACTGCCCCTTGGATCGTCAGGGCCGGTCCACCGATGTGGATTATTATGCCTGAACACTACGTTTCTCCGCCCTTTGGGGCGTAAATCTGGCCCGTCAGCCGACCAGAAGCATCGGCCGAAACCGATATCACGAGGCGCCTCGCTTTTCAGCAAGTAATAATAAGTAACATCCACATGAGTCAAACTCGTCAGCCAGTTCAAGCACTGACGCCACTCATAACTAGAAAGAAACGCATGCCCTCCCTGAGGCCCATCTCCCGTTTTTGATTCATACCGGATGTGATACTCGCGAATCAACGTTACACAAAGCTACGCCACAAAGGCCGTGCTTCGATCATCAACCACAAGACTTTGCTTTTCAACAGAAGCCTTGATCATTTGCCACTTAGGCATGCCACACAGGCAATTCACTCCATGCGATTGATATCCATCAATATATAACCCCTGAGCTCGTACGTCTCAGAGAAGGGCGTTAAGCAAGAGAATAAATTCTCCGCCGCCAAACAGATATATATTTAATAGAGATCAATCACACGGACTAAAATCCAATGTCAGACACACAGTCCATTTACAAGTCCGTTCTGGGTCTGAACGAAACCGGAGGCACCTAGTACCCCGCATATCCATCGATCTCCAAGTACGTCTGGACGATCACTAACTGTTTCCATCTTCTTGGGTGTACAGCCCAATCAAGATCATCAGTAATTACCCAAACGACGTGAAGACTTCCGGTCTTCGACCATCGTCTTCATCTTCGACTTATCGTCGTATCAGTTATTCAGAATGGGATAAACCCGGTCTTTTCGAATAACTCGCGTATATTTTAAATAAGTGTTACACAAACACAACATACGCCTCATTCCAATTCATTAGTCACTAACCGTAAATTAATCAAGAGAATAATTCCCCAAATATTAACCCCGAAGGCCGAAACCAACATCAGATCAATATCCAGAAAACCATTCTGTTTGGCTAACCGACAGTCAATTTCTAAATTTCACATTCATAGGGAAAGGTTCCCATTAATTTTATCCAAGATAAATTTCTTGAATTTATTCTATAATCTATTTTTGAATATCAATTCAAACTAGTCGGGATTAACGAACCTTACCGAAGTAATCATTTGTTTTAATTTCCCAATCCCAACCTATTCATCCCATGAAGTAAAACTGGTTATACTTCATATCTAACACCACGGTGTTATCGGTAAATTCAATTACCATTTCACGTTCAAATCTAATTAAAGATTTAACTATCGCCTGGAGCAAAACTGGTGATACTCCATTTCGATTATTTCAATCTAATTAAAGATTCATTAAAACTCCACTTAGTTTTAATCTGTGACTGGGTTAAAGAATCAGTGTCATTTAAAAACACGGTTCACGATAAACCCAAAATCACATTCATTAATCATCGGGTTAAAGAACAAGTGTTATTTAAAACACTATTAACTATAAACCCAAAAATCAATATCAATTCAATTCCAATTAAATATTATTTAATTGGTACACTTCATTAAATCTAAATAAAAAGATTTAATCTTTTCTCAAATGGGTTCAAGAACAGTGTTAGTGAAGACACCATTCACGACAAACCCAAATCACATTCGATATTCAATACAAGGCTCTGAATAGAAAATATATCGGCTTATATTCAATATCAAATTCTACGACTAACAAATGTCGTATTGGAAATAACGATATAAATATATATCTTTCAAATTTCCATAACAACACCTGTATAATCACGAATTCCAACATCGAAATATTCCGAAGACAATTTCGATTCAAATCCACTCAAATGCAATCATTGGATATTCTGGTTATTTTCAAAACCCTTTTCAAATTCAATTTATTTATTTAAAAATAAATAGAATTATATTTCTAGTTCAAAACTAGTTCATTTCGATAAAAATCTATTTTTATCTTTTCAAATATGGAGTTTTTCATCCCAATCCTTTCTAAATCATTTCTTATGATTTTACACAAATTATTACTATTTTTAATAATTTTATCAAGGCCCGTACAGTCGATTTTCAACAATGGCCATCGAACTGCACTTATAGCGACCTTTTTCAAATTTGATTTGGACGTAACTCCAAATCCAACCGTTAGATTTCTAATTTCTAATATTCGTTAGGAAGCTCTTTTCGATACGAACCCAACGGTTCCGGTTTTAGGAGAATCCGACGGTCGGATCTCCCGCAATGTCCGTTTGAAATAAATGGTCGAAATTCATGAACTGCCGCGGCGCGGCGCGTTCTATTCAGGCCATTATATTATATATATAATATATACTTCGTCGATTTCTATTTAAAACGAATTATATAAATAGTTTTGAAATCGTTTCAAAAGCAATTTCAACTTTCTTTTCAATTCAAATCAAAATTGAATTCTTCTTTGTAAATTCATTTTAAAATTCATTTCTATTCAATTCAAATTTCAATTCAATTTGAATTCATTTCAATTCGCTTTCATTTCAATTTGAATTCGTTTTCAATTCAATCCATTTCGAAATCGTTTTCAATTCAATTCATTTCGAAATCGTTTTATATTCAATTCATTTCGAAATCGTTATATATTCAATTCATTTCGAAATCGTTATATATTCAATTCATTTCGAAATCGTTATATATTCAATTCATTTCGAAATCGTTATATATTCAATTCATTTCGAAATCGTTATATATTCAATTCATTTCGAAATCGTTATATATTCAATTCATTTCGAAATCGTTATATATTCAATTCATTTCGAAATCGTTATATATTCAATTCATTTCGAAATCGTTATATATTCAATTCATTTCGAAATCGTTATATATTCAATTCATTTCGAAATCGTTATATATTCAATTCATTTCGAAATCGTTATATATTCAATTCATTTCGAAATCGTTATATATTCAATTCATTTCGAAATCGTTTTATATTCAATTCATTTCGAAATGAATAAAATCGATATAAATATCGTTTACGTCAAAATGACGTCAATCTAATCAACACGGCTTCATAAATTTCTATTTCAAATATTTTATTTCAAATATTTCTTTTTCAAAATAGTTGTTATTATCAAAATATTTCGTTCAACACATGACCAATCTCAAAGGATGAGTACTGTCAACACATGAACCGTTATTTTATATTGATAAAGATGTAAATTTTATTATCAAAATATTTCGTTCAACACATGACCAATCTCAATGGATGAGTACTGTCAACACATGAACTTTTATTTTATAATATTCTTTATTTTCTAAATTGGAATGAGGCCCAATCAATCACCATATAATGTTAATTATATGGATTTTCATACAACACATGTATATAATAGCATTGAAAAATAATCAACCATCAACCAAAGTGCACTACACTGTATAAGCATCAAATATAGACATTTAACGCTTATAGCAGCTTGTCAATCAACCGATCGACATATTTAATCAATCAGGATGAGTGAACTTCAAGTTTCATCCCAACACCCGTGTGGGGTTTCAAACAATCAAACAAATATTTTATTCGTGCAGTTGGGCGATGTGTAAAATTTATCGTCCCAATCAATGTCCTTCAAATAGGTGTACATAAACAAACCGTCTGGTTTGTAAATGAATATTTATTTATTCACATTCACGTTAAAAATTATATTTTTAACGATAAAACATTTTATTCCAACATATGAATTTCTATTAAGTTCATTCTTTAAATAAAATGATATTTTTATTTTTCTAACACATTTTAGAAAATTTCGGCGGCATAACGGCACGATACTAGAAACGGGACAAGGCCTAGCCTTATCCCCGGTCTAGTGAAGGCCCACGCCATTCACACATCAATCATATCAATTTCATTTCACCAAACAATTTCCATTCAATCAAATATTCTAACTAACTACTCAACCAAACAATTTAACAAACAAGCCATCCATGGTCTGTGGATGACGGGTGTCGGGTGCTACTAAACACCGTCTGCATCCTAGCATATATATATATACTAGAAATATTAAATTGAAAGGTGAGAAGTTCTCACCGATAGCTATCCTAGCTCCACGGCACTTCATTGATCGAAATTTTCATCACTATCGCATCTTCGTCATCTTCGTTGCCCGTTTTCACTACCTATGTAAAAATCGAATTTTTACTTCGCTATTCAATATATAAAAATCATATTTTTATTTCGAAGTTCTATATATAAAAATCATATTTTTATTTCGATGTTCTATATATAAAAATCATATTTTTATTTCGAAGTTCTATATATAAAAATCATATTTTTATTATGCTAACATCGTAATAAAAATCGTATTTTTATATTCTTCCTTTCATGATAAAAATTATATTTTTATAACGCCATTACATATATAAAAATATAATCTTTTCATGCTTAAAAATTTCGTCTTTCTATTTTAAAAAAAGTCTAACCTCTTCTATTATAAAAATATAGTCTTTTTATATATTTAAAAATATATACTTTTCCTTTCTAAAAATATAATCTTTTTAATTTTATAAATCTAATCTTTTCACAGTTAAAAATCAAATCTTTTCTTAGTTAAAAATCGAATCTTCTCTTAGTTAAAAATCCTAACTTTTTATGATTAAAAACCATGGCTTTATATGTTAAATAAAATCAAAAGGGAAAAGAAAAGAACTCACAATCAGATGGGTGCGACAAAGGGGCAACGGCTGGTCAAATCTGGGTTCGTCATTGCGGTGACTGGCTCGAGGCGAGCTGGTGTCTGAAGGAGGAGATGGCGGAGGTCTGCTGGCGGGGCGGTTTTCGGTGCTCAGGCGGTGCTAAGCGGAATTGGGTGGTTGCTGCGCCGGCAAGGGGAGCTCCGGCGGTGGAGGTCGGTGACGTCTGGAGCGAGATGCGGTCGTGGTTCGTTGGTTGTCAGGCGATGGGGTAGCGGGGTTTGAGGGTTCAGATCTCGAGGTCGAGATGGAGAAGAAGGGGAAGGCGACGAAGGGGGTGGTGCGACGGGAGGCGCCGTAGGGGGCGATGGGAGCAATCGCGGGTTTTTTTTCTTATTTCGATTTCTGTAAATGAAAGAGGGGGGGGGGGTATAAAAGGTTTTTTTTTCTTTTTTTTTATATATAAAAAAAATTTAAATTATATTAATTAATTTCTCCTAGGGTTGACTTTACCTTCGAACTCGAAACGAGACCCAACGACTGTCGTCCCTAGCGTTTTGCCCCCATTCCGAACACAATGGGATATGTATCGTAAGCTGATTTGATCGTTACAATCAATTCCCGTTGAATTTACATTTAAAACACTATATTGAATTTTAAACGTACATTTCAAATTACCGGGGTCACATACTAACTAAAAAAAATTCCAGAAAAATATTTTCTAGCTTCGTATCGACGATACGGTCCTAACAAAACTAGTTTCGCCGAATTCTGAGACCGTTGGAAAAATGGCCAATTTCCAGTCGATTAAAATCAACTGAAATGGTCAAAACACGTTTTCCTTTGCCACGCTCACATATTGATTCGAAAAATTATGAAATTTGAAATCTAGTAATAATTCAACATCACGGACCCAACAAAACTGGTTTCGTCGAAATCCGAGGTCATTTGCAAAATGTCCATTTTTAAGGGCCTGAATTCCATAGCGACTATTCAGAATTTTCAACTGGACATATCTTTTGATTCTCGCTATGAAATTTCGATTTTTCGGATTTGTTGGAAAGATAACATCAATTAGATCCCATTATTTTTGGTTTCACTAAAATCCGGATTGTTTTGCACCCGGTACATTCAATTGAAGTTTGAAATCGAATTATCGAACTACCGCGCCATTTTCAATTCTATTTATAATTATATATAAATATTTATATTCTAACGACGACGCGTATAATATATACGTTCGAATTATATTCAAAACAAATTTCTCGCCGATATTATTTAAAATAATTCATTTTAAATAATCAAAATTCGCTTAAATTGCCAAAATAAAATTTTTAAACTGGCCCAGAATTTCCGGGTTGTTACAATCTCCCCCACTTAAAACTTTTCGTCCCCGAAAAGGAACAAGGTCGAAAGTGGTTTGATTAATCAACTCTACGTTCGATCTGGCTTCCATTCTCCAACTCTTTAGTTTCTGAGAATTTTCAAAATTTCAAAAATTTGGCTAACACCCTAAATTTTCGAAAAATTTCGCCATAACCTCCCCTGCAATGGGAGCATCGGGGAATTTCAAATAGCTTCCCCGGTCCTTCAGATCTCAAAAAGAAAAAGAAAAAGCCAAGCGGCTAGCCAATAGGCTCACAAAATCATCATCACCCAAACAAAACAGTAAATTATGTAGTAAACATGTACCTATTTGTCGGGCAAACAAATTTTATTCTTCGGCTCTAGCCTCCTTGCTATGACCTGTTCAATGCAAATATATGTATATGCAAGCAAATGCAACCAATTTTCAATATATACCAATATTTGGTTCAATTAGGCTAAATGGTTTAAAAATTATCAAACAAATTAACAAACAACACAAACATCAATCAATTAGTGAATTTAACGTTTCAAATTCATAATTTTGATACATATACAGAAAATCTTGTTTTTGATGCCAATTCACAACAAAGTGTTCTAGCTATATACGATTTGGTTCTCACACCAGTCTAATGGAAATATATAGATATCACACCTTCGAAACACGAATATAAATACTGATGATGTGGCCACATCATCAGAATTATCCCCGGGTGTCTAGAATGTGACTCTATATCTATCCAGTATATTAAAATTTCAAATACACGTGGATCAGACGTATACCAAAATCTTTATATACTGGACTGTCCAACTCAATATAAATAGATAATCAAATACGAATAATTGATTTAAATTTTCAAAACAAAAATTGTTTTCACCTTGAAAAAAATATACTCTTCACACTCGTTCTAGGATACTACTGATCCCATCTCTAACGAGTCATTCTCATTGGATTTTACTAATCCAATCATCTGATGAATTCTTTCATTCGGTTCTAATGTGTCTTGTTCTCTGCTTTGTAAACCAAAGCTCTGATACCAACTGTGACGAGAAGGAATTTCGCTCGGTCCGAACCAGTCGCTAAACCGATCCAGGCCGTTCGAAACGCCCTATCGTTTGAGAACAGGACAAAACAGAAAGCATACAGAAGAACATTTCATTGTATATTACAACAATGCATCAGATTACAAGAATATACAGAGTATAAATGAATATTACACAGAAATATCAGAGATTTAAATTACATTTAAATACATCGCAGCGGAAAATAATACAATACACAACTAGAAGAAGATATACGGATACAAAGCTTTTCGGATATCGTTCCAGCTGTAAACCAGGATCCTGTGAATATAAATCTGCAAAACCAAAACTACTAGCTGCCCGTGTCAAAATAAGGGCACCCAGAGTTTAGGTTAAAACAATAAACTCCAGGTCAGTCATGGGACTGGTGTGAGAACTAAAACAGTTAATCTTTATTTTAAAGTTAGGTAAATCAAGGGACCACGCCGTATAACACGGAACGGGTTTCCTCCCAAGAATACCAGTGCATCAAACAAACAGCGCAATGCTAAATAAAGAAAAATGAAGCTGTTATAAGACCCAGGTCCCATCACACAATGCAACGCAGCCGAGGATAGGGTTTTCCCTTATAACAGCCAAAGAATGCTTGATACGTTTAAAACAAATCATTTGATACTGTAATAAGTGCATAGTGTATAAAACAACTTCAAATCATAAGTATCAATCATAGGCGGCATGAATGGCCCATAACACTATGTCGCCATATATAAGTTTACAATCAAAACCGCAAAACGACGTATTGGGAGTTGGGTTATCATTTATGGTATGAACCGAGGCTAGGGGCAAGATCCTCAACCGATTCGAGACAATCTAGCCTATGTCTCTGGAACAGCCGCAACTGCCCCTTGGATCGTCAGGGCCGGTCCACCGATGTGGATTATTATGCCTGAACACTACGTTTCTCTGCCCTTTGGGGCGTAAATCTGGCCCGTCAGCCGACCAGAAGCATCGGCCAAAACCGATATCACGAGGCGCCTCGCTTTTCAGCAAGTAATAATAAGTAACATCCACATGAGTCAAACTCGTCAGCCAGTTCAAGCACTGACGCCACTCATAACTAGAAAGAAACGCATGCCCTCCCTGAGGTCCGTCTCCCGTTTTTGATTCATACCGGGTGTGATACTCGCGAATCAACGTTACACAAAGCTACGCCACAAAGGCCGTGCTTCGATCATCAACCACAAGACTTTGCTTTTCAACAGAAGCCTTGATCATTTGCCACTTAGGCATGCCACACAGGCAATTCACTCCATGCGATTGATATCCATCAATATATAACCCCTGAGCTCGTACGTCTCAGAGAAGGGCGTTAAGCAAGAGAATAAATTCTCCGCCGCCAAACAGATATATATTTAATAGAGATCAATCACACGGACTAAAATCCAATGTCAGACACACAGTCCATTTACAAGTCCGTTCTGGGTCTGAACGAAACCGGAGGCACCTAGTACCCCGCATATCCATCGATCTCCAAGTACGTCTGGACGATCACTAACTGTTTCCATCTTCTTGGGTGTACAGCCCAATCAAGATCATCAGTAATTACCCAAACGACGTGAAGACTTCCGGTCTTCGACCATCGTCTTCATCTTCGACTTATCGTCGTATCAGTTATTCAGAATGGGATAAACCCGGTCTTTTCGAATAACTCGCGTATATTTTAAATAAGTGTTACACAAACACAACATACGCCTCATTCCAATTCATTAGTCACTAACCGTAAATTAATCAAGAGAATAATTCCCCAAATATTAACCCCGAAGGCCGAAACCAACATCAGATCAATATCCAGAAAACCATTCTGTTTGGCTAACCGACAGTCAATTTCTAAATTTCACATTCATAGGGAAAGGTTCCCATTAATTTTATCCAAGATAAATTTCTTGAATTTATTCTATAATCTATTTTTGAATATCAATTCAAACTAGTCGGGATTAACGAACCTTACCGAAGTAATCATTTGTTTTAATTTCCCAATCCCAACCTATTCATCCCATGAAGTAAAACTGGTTATACTTCATATCTAACACCACGGTGTTATCGGTAAATTCAATTACCATTTCACGTTCAAATCTAATTAAAGATTTAACTATCGCCTGGAGCAAAACTGGTGATACTCCATTTCGATTATTTCAATCTAATTAAAGATTCATTAAAACTCCACTTAGTTTTAATCTGTGACTGGGTTAAAGAATCAGTGTCATTTAAAAACACGGTTCACGATAAACCCAAAATCACATTCATTAATCATCGGGTTAAAGAACAAGTGTTATTTAAAACACTGTTCACTATAAACCCAAAAATCAATATCAATTCAATTCCAATTAAATATTATTTAATTGGTACACTTCATTAAATCTAAATAAAAAGATTTAATCTTTTCTCAAATGGGTTCAAGAACAGTGTTAGTGAAGACACCATTCACGACAAACCCAAATCACATTCGATATTCAATACAAGGCTCTGAATAGAAAATATATCGGCTTATATTCAATATCAAATTCTACGACTAACAAATGTCGTATTGGAAATAACGATATAAATATATATCTTTCAAATTTCCATAACAACACCTGTATAATCACGAATTCCAACATCGAAATATTCCGAAGACAATTTCGATTCAAATCCACTCAAATGCAATCATTGGATATTCTGGTTATTTTCAAAACCCTTTTCAAATTCAATTTATTTATTTAAAAATAAATAGAATTATATTTCTAGTTCAAAACTAGTTCATTTCGATAAAAATCTATTTTTATCTTTTCAAATATGGAGTTTTTCATCCCAATCCTTTCTAAATCATTTCCTATGATTTTACACAAATTATTACTATTTTTAATAATTTTATCAAGGCCCGTACAGTCGATTTTCAACAATGGCCATCGAACTGCACTTATAGCGACCTTTTTCAAATTTGATTTGGACGTAACTCCAAATCCAACCATTAGATTTCTAATTTCTAATATTCGTTAGAAAGCTCTTTTCGATACGAACCCAACGGTTCCGGTTTTAGGAGAATCCGACGGTCGGATCTCCCGCAATGTCCGTTTGAAATAAATGGTCGAAATTCATGAACTGCCGCGGCGCGGCGCGTTCTATTCAGGCCATTATATTATATATATATAATATATACTTCGTCGATTTCTATTTAAAACGAATTATATAAATAGTTTTGAAATCGTTTCAAAAGCAATTTCAACTTTCTTTTCAATTCAAATCAAAATTGAATTCTTCTTTGTAAATTCGTTTTAAAATTCATTTCTATTCAATTCAAATTTCAATTCAATTTGAATTCATTTCAATTCGCTTTCATTTCAATTTGAATTCGTTTTCAATTCAATCCATTTCGAAATCGTTTTCAATTCAATTCATTTCGAAATCGTTTTATATTCAATTCATTTCGAAATCGTTATATATTCAATTCATTTCGAAATCGTTATATATTCAATTCATTTCGAAATCGTTATATATTCAATTCATTTCGAAATCGTTATATATTCAATTCATTTCGAAATCGTTATATATTCAATTCATTTCGAAATCGTTATATATTCAATTCATTTCGAAATCGTTATATATTCAATTCATTTCGAAATCGTTATATATTCAATTCATTTCGAAATCGTTATATATTCAATTCATTTCGAAATCGTTATATATTCAATTCATTTCGAAATCGTTATATATTCAATTCATTTCGAAATCGTTATATATTCAATTCATTTCGAAATCGTTATATATTCAATTCATTTCGAAATCGTTTTATATTCAATTCATTTCGAAATGAATAAAATCGATATAAATATCGTTTACGTCAAAATGGCGTCAACCTAATCAACACGGCTTCATAAATTTCTATTTCAAATATTTTATTTCAAATATTTCTTTTTCAAAATAGTTGTTATTATCAAAATATTTCGTTCAACACATGACCAATCTCAAAGGATGAGTACTGTCAACACATGAACCGTTATTTTATATTGATAAAGATGTAAATTTTATTATCAAAATATTTCGTTCAACACATGACCAATCTCAATGGATGAGTACTATCAACACATGAACTTTTATTTTATAATATTCTTTATTTTCTAAATTGGAATGAGGCCCAATCAATCACCATATAATGTTAATTATATGGATTTTCATACAACACATGTATATAATAGCATTGAAAAATAATCAACCATCAACCAAAGTGCACTACACTGTATAAGCATCAAATATAGACATTTAACGCTTATAGCAGCTTGTCAATCAATCGATCGACATATTTAATCAATCAGGATGAGTGAACTTCAAGTTTCATCCCAACACCCGTGTGGGGTTTCAAACAATCAAACAAATATTTTATTCGTGCAGTCAGGCGATGTGTAAAATTTATCGTCCCAATCAATGTCCTTCAAATAGGTGTACATAAACAAACCGTCTGGTTTGTAAATGAATATTTATTTATTCACATTCACGTTAAAAATTATATTTTTAACGATAAAACATTTTATTCCAACATATGAATTTCTATTAAGTTCATTCTTTAAATAAAATGATATTTTTATTTTTCTAACACATTTTAGAAAATTTCGGCGGCATAACGACACGATACTAGAAACGGGACAAGGCCTAGCCTTATCCCCGGTCTAGTGAAGGCCCATGCCATTCACACATCAATCATATCAATTTCATTTCACCAAACAATTTCCATTCAATCAAATATTCTAACTAACTACTCAACCAAACAATTTAACAAACAAGCCATCCATGGTCTGTGGATGACGGGTGTCGGGTGCTACTAAACACCGTCTGCATCCTAGCATATATATATATATATATATACTAGAAATATTAAATTGAAAGGTGAGAAGTTCTCACCGATAGCTATCCTAGCTCCACGGCACTTCATTGATCGAAATTTTCATCACTATCGCATCTTCGTCATCTTCGTTGCCCGTTTTCACTACCTATGTAAAAATCGAATTTTTACTTCGCTATTCAATATATAAAAATCATATTTTTATTTCGAAGTTCTATATATAAAAATCATATTTTTATTTCGATGTTCTATATATAAAAATCATATTTTTATTTCGAAGTTCTATATATAAAAATCATATTTTTATTATGCTAACATCGTAATAAAAATCATATTTTTATATTCTTCCTTTCATGATAAAAATTATATTTTTATAACGCCATTACATATATAAAAATATAATCTTTTCATGCTTAAAAATTTCGTCTTTCTATTTTAAAAAAAATCTAACCTCTTCTATTATAAAAATATAGTCTTTTTATATATTTAAAAATATATACTTTTCCTTTCTAAAAATATAATCTTTTTAATTTTATAAATCTAATCTTTTCACAGTTAAAAATCAAATCTTTTCTTAGTTAAAAATCGAATCTTTTCTTAGTTAAAAATCCTAACTTTTTATGATTAAAAACCCTGGCTTTATATGTTAAATAAAATCAAAAGGGAAAAGAAAAGAACTCACAATCAGATGGGTGCGACAAAGGGGCAACGGCTGGTCAAATCTGGGTTCGTCATTGCGGTGACTGGCTCGAGGCGAGCTGGTGTCTGAAGGAGGAGATGGCGGAGGTCTGCTGGCGGGGCGGTTTTCGGTGCTCAGGCGGTGCTAAGGGTAATTGGGTGGTTGCTGCGCCGGCAAGGGGAGCTCCGGCGGTGGAGGTCGGTGACGTCTGGAGCGAGATGTGGTCGTGGTTCGTTGGTTGTCAGGCGATGGGGTAGCGGGGTTTGAGGGTTCAGATCTCGAGGTCGAGATGGAGAAGAAGGGGAAGGCGACGAAGGGGGTGGTGCGACGGGAGGCGCCGTAGGGGGGCGATGGGAGCAATCGCGGGTTTTTTTTTTCTTATTTCGATTTCTGTAAATGAAAGAGGAGGGGTATAAAAGGTTTTTTTTTCTTTTTTTTTATATATATAAAAAAATTTAAATTATATTAATTAATTTCTCCTAGGGTTGACTTTACCTTCGAACTCGAAACGAGACCCAACGACTGTCGTCCCTAGCGTTTTGCCCCCATTCCGAACACAATGGGATATGTATCGTAAGCTGATTTGATCGTTACAATCAATTCCCGTTGAATTTACATTTAAAACACTATATTGAATTTTAAACGTACATTTCAAATTACCGGGGTCACATACTAACTAAAAAAAATTCCAGAAAAATATTTTCTAGCTTCGTATCGACGATACGGTCCTAACAAAACTAGTTTCGCCGAATTCTGAGACCGTTGGAAAAATGGCCAATTTCCAGTCGATTAAAATCAACTGAAATGGTCAAAACACGTTTTCCTTTTCCACGCTCACATATTGATTCGAAAAATTATGAAATTTGAAATCTAGTAATAATTCAACATCATGGACCCAACAAAACTGGTTTCGTCGAAATCCGAGGTCATTTGCAAAATGTCCATTTTTAAGGGCCTGAATTCCATAGCGACTATTCAGAATTTTCAACTGGACATATCTTTTGATTCCCGCTATGAAATTTCGAATTTTCGGATTCGTTGGAAAGATAACATCAATTAGATCCCATTATTTTTGGTTTCACTAAAATCCGGATTGTTTTGCACCCGGTACATTCAATTGAAGTTTGAAATCGAATTATCGAACTACCGCGCCATTTTCAATTCTATTTATAATTATATATAAATATTTATATTCTAACGACGACGCGTATAATATATACGTTCGAATTATATTCAAAACAAATTTCTCGTCGATATTATTTAAAATAATTCATTTTAAATAATCAAAATTCGCTTAAATTGCCAAAATAAAAATTTTAAACTGGCCCAGAATTTCCGGGTTGTTACAGCATGGGTACCATATATCATGTCGCCATACTAGTTCTACAATTAAAACCACAATACACATATTGGAAATTGGATTTCCGTCATGAGTCGAGGCAAGGGGCAAGCTCCTCTCCGCGTTCGAGACACTCTAGCAAATGTCCCAGGGTTACGCACTCTGGGCAACCCCTGGATCTTCAGGGCCGGTCCTCACTTACGTTAGAGGATTATTTATTCCTGAACACACGTTTCCCGGTCCTTACAGACCTATAATCGAGGCGCCTCATCCAACAACCACAAAGGTGAAAAGTATATAAATGTCAGGGCTGGTAAGTCACTGACACCACCAAAGCTAGAAAGAAACGTCGTGCTCTCCCTGCAGTCCGTATCCCGTTTTTAACTCATACCGAGGTGTGAGGCTCGCGAATTCATGTCATACACAAAGCTGCCACGTAGGTGTGCTTTGATCATCAACCACAAGACTTTACTTTTCAACAGAAGCCTTGATCTATGCAACTCAGTATGCCACACCGGCAATTCATGCCATGCGATTTATATCTATCGATATATAACCTCTAAGCTCGTACGTCTCAGAGAAGGGCGTTAAGCAAGAGAATAAATTCTCCGCCGCCAAACAGATATATATTTAATAGAAATCAATCAACACAGAATAAAATCCAATGTCAGACACACAATCCATTTACAAGTTCGTTCTGGGTCTGAACGAAACCGGAGGCACTTTCCTCGCATATCCATCCATCTCCAAGTACGTCTGGACGACCACCAACTATTTCCATCCTCTTGGGTGTACAGCCCAATCAGGATCGTCAGTAATAATCCAAACGATGTGAAGACTTCCGGTCTTCGAGCACCGTCTTCATCTTCGACTTCTCGTCGAATCGGTTATTCAGAATGGGTATAAACCCGGCCTTTCCGAACAACCCGCGTATATTAAAAACAAATGTTACACAAACACAACATACGCCTCATTCCAATTCATATTCTCAGGGAAAGGTTCCCATTAATTTTATCCAAGATAAATTCTTTAAAATTTATTCTTTAATCTTCCTTTGGATGTCGTTTCAAATCAAATTATGGTTTTCCAAACTAGTCGAGATTAGCGAACCACACCGAAGTAATTATTTATTTTATTTCCCAATCCCAACCTATTCATCCCATGAAGCAAAACTGGTAATACTTCATATTTAACACCACAATGTTGTCGGTAAAATTAATTACCATTTCACGTTCAAATCTGATTAAAGATTTAACTATCGCCTTGGAGCCAAACTGGTGATACTCCATTCTCGCTCATTTGCCAAATTTGACAATTTGAATTATCAATTCACTTTTCAATCTAATTGTAGATTCAATAAAACTCCTTTTTCTGGGTTAAATAACTAGTGTCATTTAAAACACAATTCACGGTAAACCCAAATCACATTCTATTTATTATCGGGTTGAAGAACTAGTGTTATTTAAAACATATTTCACGATAAACCCATGAATCAATTCGATTTAAACCATTTCAAATCCAGTTTATTTATTTAAAAATAAATGGGTTTTAATTTCAGTTCAAAACTAGTTCATTTCGATAAAAATCTATTTTCATCTTTTCAAATATGGAGTTTTTCATCTCAATTTTTCCCAAATCATTTCTTATGATTTTACACAAATTATTACTATTTTTAATAATTTTATCAAGGCCCGTACAGTCGATTTCCATCAACGGCCATCGAACTGCACTAACAGCGACCCTTTTTCAAATTTGATTTGGACGTATCTCCAAATCCAACCGTTAGATTTTAAATTTCTAATATTCGTTAGAAAGCTTTTTTCGATACGAACCCAACGGTTCCGGTTTTAGGAGAATCCGACGGTCGGATCTCCCGTAACGTCCGTTTGAAATAAATGATCGAAATTCATGAACTGGCGCTGCGCGGCGCGTTCTATTCAGGCCATTATATTGTATATATATAATATATATATATATATAATATATATTTCGTCGATTCTATTTTTAAATGAATTTTATAAATAGTTTTGAATTCGTTTCAAAAATATTTCAACTTCCATTTCAATTCAAATCAAAATTGAATTTTTCCTTATAAATTCGTTTTAAAATTCATTTCAATTCAATTCAATTTGAGTTCATTTCAATTCGCTTTCAATTCAATTTGAATTCGTTTTCAATTCAATTCAATTCAAATTGGTTTTCTATTCGATTCAAATTCATTTTCTATTCAAATCAAATTCGTTATATATTCAATTCATTTCGAAATCGTTTTTAATTCAATTCATTTCGAAATCGTTTTCAATTCAATTCAAATCGAAATCGTTATATATTCAATTCATTTCGAAATCGTTTTCAATTCAATTCAAATCGAAATCGTTATATATTCAATTCATTTCGAAATCGTTTTCAATTCAATTCAAATCGAAATCGTTATATATTCAATTCATTTCGAAATCGTTTTTAATTCAATTCAAATCGAAATCGTTATATATTCAATTCATTCCGAAATCGTTTTTAATTCAATTCAAATCGAAATCGTTATATATTCAATTCATTTCAAAATCTTTTTCAATTCAATTCAAATCGAAATCGTTTTCAATTCAATTCAAATCGAAATCGTTATATATTCAATTCATTTCGAAATCGTTTTTAATTCAATTCATTTCGAAATGAATAAAATCGATATAAATATCGTTCACGTCAAAATGGCGTCAATCTAATCAACACGGCTTAATGTATTTCTATTTTCAAATATTCTATTTCAAATATTTCCTATTATCAAAATATTTGTTATTATCAAAATATTTCGTTCAACACATGACTAATCTCAACGGATGAGTACAGTCAACACATGAACCTTTATTTTATATTGATAAAGATGTAAATTTTATTATTAAAATATTTCGTTCAACACATGACTAATCTCAACAGATGAGTACAGTCAACACATGAACCTTTATTTTATATTGATAAAGATGTAAATTTTATTATTAAAATATTTCGTTCAACACATGACTAATCTCAATGGATGAGTACAGTCAACACATGAACCTTTATTTTATATTATTCTTTATCTTCTAAATTGGAATGAGGCCCAATCAATCACCATATAATATTAATTATATGGATTTTCATACATCACACGTATATAATAGCATTGAAAAATAATCAACCATCAACCAAAGTGCACTACACTGTATAAGCATCAAATATAGATATCTAACGCTTATAACAGCCTGTCAATCAATCGATCGACATATTTAATCAATCAGGATGAGTGAACTTCAAATTTCATCCCAACACCCGTGTGGGGTTTCAAACAATCAAACACATATTTTATTTGTGCAGTTGGGCGAGGTGTAAAATTTATCGACCCAATCAATGTCCTTCAAATAGGTGTACATAAACAAACCGTCCGGTTTGTAAGTGAATATTTTATTTATTCACATTCACTATATTCATCTTCACGTTGAAAATTATATTTTTAACGATAAAACATTTTATTTCAACATATGAATTTTTATTCAGTTCATTTACAAAATAAAAATGATAATTTTGTTTTTCTAACTTATTTTAGGAAATTTCGGCGGCATAACGGCACGATACTAGAAACGGGACGAGGCCTAGCCTTACCCCCAGTCTAGTGAAGGCCCACGCCATTCACACATCAATCAAGATCACCAAACAACCAAATTCAAATCAAATCATCTAACTAATCTATGCAACCAAACAAACAAGTCCATGGTCTGTGGACGATTGTGTCAGGTGCTACTAAACACCGTCTGCATCCTAGTATATATATATATAACTAGAAAATGAAAATGAAAGGTGAGAAGTTCTCACCGATAGCTATCCAATCATCTTGACTCTTCTTTGATAGAAATCTTCATCGTTATCGCATTTTTGTCATCTTCGTTGCTGTAGCCACTACATATGTAAAAATCGAATTTTTACTTCGTTATTCAATATATAAAAATCGAATTTTTATTATACTATTCAATATATAAAAATCAAATTTTTATTACCTCGCTATATGGATAAAAATTCCATTTTCACACCGCTACTATATAGATAAAAATTCTATTTTTACCTCGCTATTCTCTATATAAAGATTTCGCCTTTTCAAATATATCATTATAAAAATCACATTTTTATTTTTCTACACATATAAAGATGATATTTTTAATATTCCTATCATGTAAAAAAATATATTTTTAATTCTCTACATAAACAAAAATCATATTTTTATATCACCTATATAGTAAAGACTATATTTTTAATACTTTAAAAATATAAAAATCATATTTTTAATTGAATAAAAATCTTTTCTACCTCTTCCTTATATAAAAATCATATTTTTATAGATAAAAATATAGTCTTTTCAATTCTAAAAAATCAAATCTTTATATATAGTTTATTTTCAGCTTTTCTCAATGCCAATTCATATATAAAAATATTGATTTTTTCTGTTTGCTAACCATATATAAAAGAAATAAATAAATAAAATTTAAACAAGTAAAAAAACTTACTTTTCCAATCGGAGGGGGGGGGTTTCACTGCGCCTGAGATGGTCGGAGGTGCTGGCGAGGCTGGGGGGCGCCTGAGGCGGCGGACTGTGGGCCAAGGGGGGTGCGGTTTGATGTCGACGCGGGGAGGAAGGAGGGGGTGATGGAGGGGAGGCGGCGCGGTGACCATCAGGGCGAGGGGGGTGCATGGGGTCACGATCGAAGGGGGAGGGGGTCGCGGCACCTGGGGAGGGCGAGGGGGTGTGCGCGCCAGGCGATGGCGCAGGTGGGCCCCCGGCGTGGTGATCTCGAGGGGCGGCGGCTCCGTTTAGCTAGGGTTTCTCTTTTTTTTTCCTGTACAATGAATTATAACGGGGGGGGGGGGGGGGGGGTTGATAAAGGAGTGGGAGAAAATATATATTCATTTAATTATTTAATTATTTTTGTTCTCCTCAAAGTTGACTTTCCGTTTGAACTCAAAACGAAACCCACCGCCTATCGTTCCTAGCGTATTACCCCCGTTCCGAACACAATGGGATATGTATCGTAGGCTGATTCAATCCTTATAAATCAGTTTTCGTCAAAATCAACATATAACTCTATATATTGAATTTGAACGCGCATTTCAATTTACTGGGGTCACATACTAACTCGAAAAATTGCAGAAAAATATTTTCTAGCTTCGTATTGACGATACGGTCCTAACAAAACTAGTTTCGCCGAATTCTGAGACCGTTAGAAAAATGGCCAATTTCCAGTCGATTAAAATCAACTAAAACTGGTCAAACGCGTTTTCCTTTGCCACGCTCACATATTGATTCGAAAAATTATGAAATTTGAAATCTAGCAATAATTTGACATCACGGACCCAACAAAAGTGGTTTCGTCGAAATCCGAGGTCGTTTGCAAAATTCCCATTTTTAAGGGCCTGAATTCCATAGCGACTATTCAGAATTTTCAACTGGACATATCTTTTGATCCCCGCTATGAAATTTTAATATTTCGGATTCGTTGGAAAGATATCATCAATTAGATCCTAATGTTTTTGGTTTCGCTAAAATCCGAATTGTTTTGCACCCGGTACATTCAATTGAAGTTTGAAATCGAATTATCGAACTACCACGCCATTTTCAATTCTATTTATAATTATATATAATTATTTATATTCTAACGACGACACATATAATATATACGTTCGAATTATATTCAAAATAATTTTTTTGTCGTTTTTATTTAAAATAATCTATTTTAAATATACTAAATTCATTAAAATTGCCAAAATAAAAATTTTAAACTGGCTCAGATTTCCGGGTTATTACACTTGGACCAGTCCATACGTTAGACGATGAGTAACCCTAAGGGGAAGATCATTGGGATGTCAAAAGACACAAAGAGGAGCGCATGTCCATCTAGATATTCTTGTAGGCTCCAACGGACTGGGTTAAGAAGCACGCGGCTTCCGGGGACGTAGGGTACTCTTGGTATTCCTCTGTGAGTGGCAGATGATCCGCCTGTGCTCACAGAGGTTAGGTCTGCGTGGGTGAACCAATGAATATGCCTTGATTACAATAATAAGGGGGCAATCAAAAGACTAAGATGGACCAGCGTGATTCGGCAAGACCAATTAGTGCCCTATGATAGCAATTCGTCGTCTACCTACCATCTTCAGTCAGTACGTAAAGCGGAAAGGCGGAGAACTCCAAAAGACCATATACTTTGCTATCTAGTTATGGGTGAGGTTGGCCAATAGGTTTGAAGGGCATAGATGGTCGGGGTTAAGTTCTCATTCTTGATATCCTTGGGTGCCTTTCATTAGTTGAGGGAGGGGTCTAGTGGGACCATAGCCATTGTAAAAGCATACCTTAGCATCTGCAATCAGCAGATATCCGAAATCTCCCGACCCATGTTTCTTGATTAGCCCTGCCACGGGACTCGGGCACACATATAGAGAACATGTGCAATAGACATCGAGAACGATTGACGATATGTACGTGGGAAAGTCTAGGTGCACTCATGTCGCTCTAGGTGATGTATCATAAGACTAGAGGACATTATTCGAGGATGGAACCTAATTCGATCGAATAGTTCAAAGATGGCAGTCCGAACACTTACGTAATATAGAAGTAGTGGTTCTTTACAAACATAGTGTTGACATATATACAGAAATCCGTATGACATTCGGGCGTAGGATTAGGGACTGCTATATTCCTGCGATGATACGGTGGAGACCGTGCGAGTAGGTACCATGGGGTGTACCTTAGTTGGGGTAGCTACATATACTGTATTAGGTTAATTCACTGGGAAGTAAATGGGTACGACGTGTGCGTAAGCCATGAGTGTTGTTAACCCAAGTAACCTAATAAATATGAAAATATGATTGAACGGTATATGTAAGATTATCCAAAGTGTATAGTTTAAATCCAGTCACCAGAACTTGTCTTCTGACCCCCTCCTCATAACACACTCGCAGGTTAGATTGTGGCAGAGACATGATAGCTTTGTATACTGGTTAGGCAGTATTAATAATATGGTAAGGCTATGTTTTGATTATACTATATTTTATCCTTTCCGTTGTGAGATATTTTTCTGGGTTCTGACATGTTTTATTTCTCTGTCTTTTCTGCAGGATACCAAAGCAAACCAATCTGAGTTTCGATAAATTGGAATTATGAAAAAAAATCGGTCTGTCGAAATTGGGGTTGTCACAGTATGTCTTTGAATACACAATAATTTGGATAGAATTCAAAGTATACTTGATTATCCATTGCAAATTGAGACACACTCAACAAGTTATTTTTAATATCTAGAGCCCTTAACAGATTGTTTAAAAGTAAATGTTTGTTTCTATTTATATGTCCAGTACCTGCATGAGTAATATGTATAGACTTATCATTCACCATGCATACTAATTGATTACCTCTGTACTCCTTGCACCCAAGATTTAAATTATCCAAGTTGCTGGTTAGATGAGTTTTAGCACCTGAATCAGGATCCCAGCTTTCATTATTATATGATCCACTCTTATGATTTCATTCTGACTGTTGGACTTACAATCATTCTGTATATTCTGATCATTCCGAACTTGAGTAACATTAATTAGCATTTTGATTGTTAATTGTTTGATTGTTACTGCCTTGATTAGGAGTGCAATTCTGATTGAATCTAAATTAATACTTGAGTGCAATATGACCCACTTTCACACAAATCTGACATTTGGGTCTATTATTATTATTATTTCTTCCTCTTCCTCTAGATTTTCTACTGAAACCACCACTCTGAATATGTTGGCTTTGCCTTTGATATTATTTTCATAACTATTTGCATACTTGATTGATACATCATATTCATGAGTTCTTATGCTCTCTATTCTTGTCTCATGAGATGGAAGTATGGAATGCACCTCAATTATAGAAGGTGTAATCCTTTGAGAAGAAATTACAGCTTCAATAGCTTCATATTCATTGTTAAGACCATTAAGGACAGTTAAACACATGTTCAAACTCAAACATTTTATTGCCTGTGGCTTCTAACTGATTACACTGAGTCTTGATCTTTGATAGGTAATCCCTTATGCTAACATTCTCTTTCCTAGTGTTGTGAAGTTGCCTTCTGAAATGCATAATCTTGATTTGAGGTTGAGAATTGAAATCCTTTTCTGTATTTGACCAAATTTCATTGGATGCCTTGCATCCAATAACTTGTGACATAAGATTGTTGCTTATAGATGACAGTAATCAAGCATTGATCGGTCTGCCTTGCCTGTGGAAATTGATGAATTATTCATTACTTATAACTCTTTTTTCTTGATCTTTCATATATTTTGTTGGTATGTCAAGAGTACCATAGATGTATCCTTCCAATATATACTCCTGAACAGGAGTTTCTATCTGAAATTTGCATAACGACACTACCAGAAAAAGCTGATTTTGTGATGGCAAAATCTGTCACAAATCTATCACTAAACCCATATTTGCGACGGATCTATGATGGAATTTTCCGTCTCAATAAACGTGTGTTGCTGTGTAAGATCCATCACAGAAATATAATGATGGAATTTGTGATGGAATGACGACAAAATTGTAATGGAATTTATTATGTTTTTAACATTTTACTTTGTAACGGATTTGCAATGGAAAAATCACATATGATGCATTACATACTTGACTTGGAATTCTGATGCAAATCCGTCACTAGCTTGATTATTTCTAAAAATATTTTAAATCTATCCATAGCAAAAACATTAAAGCATCCACACAAATTCGTCACAAAAACAATTAAATCCATCACAGATCTATTGCAAAATCATAAAACCATCGATGCAAATCCATTACAAAACCAATAATATTGTTTTACTTGATCCAATCGTCGTATGTTTGAATAATATGCATCTATGTTAATTTATGCAAACAAGAAAATACATGATACAATCAAACGATAATCATAACACCATTAAAATGTAATATTGCATGCTATTACACAACTAAAAGACTAGTGTAATACATGAAGTAGTCAATAAACATACAGTAGTCCCTAAACACTAAAGTATATTAGTGAACCAAAAAAATATTGTAATGCAATAATAATACATGAAGTAGTAAATAAATACTTATATTAGTCCCTGATGGACGTAAGGAGAAGGTAGCAACAATCTTTGCTTGATTTGAATCATTCTCCGCTCAAATGCCTCTGTCTCGTGTCAGCGCTCCTCTTCCATTCGTAGACGCTCATGTTCAAATCTTAGACGCTCCTCCTCAAGCTTATCATTGACACGTTGTACCTCTTCCTCCGTTGCATGAAACTTGGATGATATATTATCCATTGTCGTTGAAACATATGAATGACTGTCACTGCTACTATATGTCGACCTTCGTCGTTGTATAGGAGAACCCACATATAATTTTAAAGAAGTGATTTTTAATAAATAAGAAGTTCGTGACATGTTATACAAGCAATAAGGATGATTCAACATATAAAAACGTGTGTGTGTGTGTGTGTATATATATATATATATATATATATATATATAATACATGTCTACTTACCAAAACAAAATTATCAAATATGTTAAAAGATATTACTGCTTAATTTATTTACATCATCAGAGAGGTTGCCCATAGGATATGCACGTCCTTTTGCATTTGTTGGAGCAAGGGAATGAAAAAACTCAATCCCCTGCTCTGGTGGAAGCACAACCACTTCTTCTTCCATTTCGGCTCTAACAGCAGTCAATCACTAATCATATGACGGCTTTGTATTTGATCTGCGAATGAAAAAATAATCGTATTAATTCACATCAAAAATGAACAACTCAGACAGTGCGTTACGTTTGCAATGTCCCTTAAAAAGCAATACAATAAGTTTGCACTGCCTTCAGACAGTGCAGACTTGCACTGTCTTCAGACAATGCGGACTTGTGCTGCCTGAAGGCAGTGTGCATTTGCACTGCCTTCAGGCAGTGCAAATCTTGTTGCATTGCCAGCAGGCAGTGCAAATCTTGTTGCACTGCCTTCAGGCAGTGCGGACTTGCACTGCCTGAAGGAAGTGCGCGTTTGCACTGCCTTTTGGCAGTGCAAATTGTTGCACTACCTTCAGGCAGTGCAGATTTTTGCACTGCCAGTGCAAATTGCGCTGCCTGAAGGCAGTGCAGAAATGTGCACTGCCAGGGCAGTGCAGATTTTTGCACTACCAGAAAGCAGTGCAAAAATTTGCACCGCCGGGGTAATGCAAATTTTTGCACTGTCTTAGATAGTGCAAAAATTTGCAGTCTTTGCACTGTCTTAGACAGTGCAAAAATTTGCAGTGTGTCTTCAGGCATTGCAAAAAATTTCACTGTCCCTGGCAGCGCAAATTTTTGCACTGAGAGGCAGCGCAAATTTTTGCACTGCCTTCAGGCAGTGTCAATTTGCAATGCCTTTTGGCAGTGCAAATCTTGTTGCACTGCCAGAAGGTAGTGCGCGTTCGCACTGCTGACGCACATTACTGCTGAAAGCATTTTTATTTCAAAATAGACGAATTTAACAAGGCAGAGATGCTTTTAACTGAGCACTTCATTACTTTGCAGATTGTTCACACCTATATTACTAGTTTTGCACATAAACATTTTGCATTGCACTTTATAAAAAGTAAAAAGTAAAAATATTACCTGAAAATTTTCAATATTAGCATCTACCCATTGCTCCGATTACCGAATTATCCGCCATTGCTATCTCTCTCTTGTTCATTATATTGGTCATTGTAAACACATCGAACATTGGCACGACTTCTCAAGTTCCAAACTCTGTTTTAAATTACATTAAATAAGTTATTCATAAAAGTTTTAAACCATATATGTCAGTTCCTTGAATACATATTTACATGTCATTTCTTTCTCATCCAGAGTTTGGTTAGACCTTAAAACTCATTAACTGTGTATATCCCAAATCAAGGATTGCCATTGTGTTATGTTGTTAATGAAGCGATGTCAGAATACACACGCACGCACACGCACGCGTGCACACACGCACGCACACACACGCATGCGCACACACACACACACACACACATATATATTAAATGGAAGTTTTGTCAACAAAGAAAAACATATAATGCATAGATTTTACATCAATCCCCAACTGGACGACTTGACACAAGCAACACCCTCGATGGCGTCATATGGTAACCGCTTATTAAGGGTCCGTTTGATTTTGAACTGGAAGGGACATTTGGAAGGGGCATTTGAAGGGGAATGTGTTCTTTTTACGAAAGGGGCATTTTGGAAGGGGCAGAGTTATTATTTTATTATTTCTGTGTATTATTTTTAATTGTTTGTGTTTGTTTGTGTTTTGTATCTATTGTTGAACAGAATAATAGAACGCAGAATACAAATTGCAAAAATAAAGTACATAATTGCGGAATACAAATTGCAGAATACAAATTACGGAATACAAATTATATAATTAATAAATATAGAAAACAAGTTACTGTGGTGGATACTGGGGTGCGTACTGAGGTGGATACGGAGGGGGAGTCATCTTAAACTGTCTGCATCATAGTGCTTGCTTGCGGACCTCGATCTCAAAACGCAACCAGCCTCTTGCTTCGTCATCAGGAAGAATCATGAACGTATCTTGATTATCCTTACTTGTGAGAATTGATATTGCGTGGGGCATGTCAATACCATCAAATGTTCTTGCATGGTCTATTGCTTGCTTAACCTTCAGAATTTCAGTACAAAGAGGGCTTGCATTAGAGGATGGCGAATCATTATATCAGGATGTGAATTCGGACTGTCGGAGTCAGAACGAGATTTTTTGGTCATGTGCCTGGAGTGTATCATATCAAAAATTTCTTCTAACTTCGAAGAAGTTTCAGTTCTACCTCTTCTGCCAGACCGAGGTTTAGATAAAGAACCTACACCCCGTTGTTGGTTAAGAGGCTAAGGAATCGCTTGTTGAGTCTGAATGTCTTCTAGTGGCACTTGAGTTTCGTCGAAGAAGAACGTGGGATGTATGGACTCGGGTGGAGGAGAATGTGGCTCTGGTTGCACGTTTTGACTAGTAGAGCCTGAAGTGTAAGCATCAGATCCTGTTGCAACGCTGTTGCCGAATATTTGCTCCAGTTCGGTCAAATTTTCTATTGGGGACGTCTTGTACTTTAACACCATAGGTCCGTACTCTTAAATAGACGTTTAAGTTGTAAACTAGTAGATGAAATACAATACTGAACTTGTAAATTTACAAAAAAGGAGTTAACAATGTTTTACCGCCACTCGATCAGCCCACCAATTTTCGCTTCCACTCGCTGTACCGTATTTAGGATCCCATCCGGCGCCCGTTTTGTCATTCAAATTGCGCCATACAGTCCATTTCTTTTTTATAAGCGTCGTACTTAGCCATCACTTGTTCATTAGAGACTGCGATTTCGGTCCGTGATGTAGCTAAAGACTCGTTCAGAGTAGCTGTAATCCTCTTGTGTATCCCTTTTTTGTTCTTTCCAGAAACTTGGTAAGCTTCAACAGCTATACAGAGAAACTCTGAAGTTGCAAATGAAGAGCGTACTTTTGAAGGATGGCGAAATGTTGCTTTCGGACGATTTACTTTAGCCATTGTCATTGAAAACTTAATGAGTTTGTTGTGTGAATTGTTGACGGAAATGGTGTGGATTGGTGAAGGGAAGAGGTTGGAATTAAAACTTGTCAAAATATAGCCATTTGCAAATTTTTCTATTGGCGTCTGACTCTAAAGCTCCAATTCCAACCATTCGTCTTGAAGGGGTAAAAGTGGGGTACCACTGTGGATGCGTCTGACGCGTCAGACGAAGACGCGAACTTCAACTGCCCAGTTCACAAATCAAATGCTACCTATAAATTAGGAATCTATATTCTATGTATACATCAAAAGATGAGTATGAAGTTTTCACCTCTCAGCAATCCTAAAGTATAAAATCATATGTAATGTATGATTTTAAACTCAACGGTCTCAAGAGAACGTTAATGACTGACTTCGCTTTTATGCCCATTTCCCACCAGATTACCTTGTTTTAATATCAATTTGCTATCCGCCCTAATACAAGCAATCCAAAACAATTAACACCAATCATTGTAATCTAGCAACAAATTTTAGCTTGCTCGTTTCCATCATACAATTACTTTAATAAGAAGGCCAGGAGAATAAATACCTTCATCAATAAACGTATAAATCATTTTCAATAATAGCTTCATCAATACTAAGGAAAATATAGATAAAAAATTAAACTTAAACTCAAAAATGGCAGGAAGAAACAGACCTTATAGAACAGAATAATCAATTCGACGTTTTTCGTCAACAAAACTGAGAAGCCGAGAAGAAGCGAAATTAATGTGCTAGGAATTGAGAGTGGCGATTAATGTTTGGGGATATTATGAAGTGAGAGAGGCGATTTAGGTTTAGGGATATTGTGAAAGGGAGGAAAATAAAAGTTAATGAGGGAAGAGGAAAGAAAGGACGGGAAAATATGGAGGGAGCTGGGAAAATATGGAGGGAGCTCGAAAAATATAGGAGGGTGCGTACGCGGTTAACGGCAGCTAGGAAAATGAGAGGCAAATTGATTATCAATTTAAGTTTTAATTAAATATTTTTGTTTATTTTAAATTAAAAAACAAATAAGATATACCATGATGGGGTGTTGCCCCTTGGACGCCGCGGCCTAACCGGCTAGGTCGACCGCCGTCCGGGACGTCTTGCCGTTTAAGTCGACTGTTTTATTAAATTCTTTAACATTTTATAATTAGATTTAGCCATGGTCTTAAATTCTATCGCAAATTCTTAGCTAATTTGCGATGGATTAGCCACAACTCCAAATATTCCTATTTTCCTTCATGTTTTATAGCTAAATTTAGCAATTGACTTATATTCCATCGCAAATCCATGGCTAATTTGCGATAGATTAGCCAGGAATTGTTCTCTCCAACTATTCATATTTCCCTCCATATTTTATAGCAAAATTTAGCTACGATTTTAAATTCCATAGAAAATCCATTACAAAATTGTGATGGATTAGCAACGAAAATCTTATGCTACTTTTTTTTACTGAATTTGATGCCAAATTCTGCTACGTTATGTTTCTGTGATTTAACTAGGTTGTTAACGCACAACTGAACGTATCATTATGGTATTATTATATCATTTGTGGTACATAGACAGTACCAATTATGTAAACATGTATTGACTTAATGATTCATTTTATCTACAGGAATACGTAGACCATGATTTGGGTGAAGGCTTTGCTCATGAAGGCAGTGATGATTCTGTGCACGAAATGTTTGAAGATAGTGGATGTATGGAAATTGGGTTATTAGCTGCTATTGGTCGTATTATTTATTTTTTACTCTTATTATTTGTTGGCTAATCCTATTTGGCCATCCTTTTCATCAGATAAAAAATTCTTTTGTGTTGAACGCGCGGTTCTTCATAAGATTTCAATTTATAAACAACATCCCATAATTATTATGGGAAAAGTATATTTCTTTTTAATCATTTGTTATCTTTACTAACAAATGGTATTGAAAACCTTTTTACTATTAGTCGTAATAATATCATATCGGCAAAGTCTATTTACGCTCCAGTTTCCTCCTTTTATACCCACTATTTTATCTAATTTTAGATTTTCCAAAATTGCCCCTTTTTCGAACAACTAGTTAGGTTTAGAAAAAACCACGTTATGAGCTTCAATGCATGAGGCAATGTATTTGTGCAAACATAATTAGAGCTGTCAACAAATACTTTCGAATAATGATAATGTTATATCTGTATCCGCATCTCAAATCATTTTCGAATATCAAATATCCGTATCCGCGGATATGGATGGATATCGGATAATTATCCTATTCATCGACAATCGATAAGTCAAGAAATATAAATGAAAATTTTTAGTTTAACATAAATGTTTTTCAATTCTATTGATCACAAAAGTGTTAAAGATAAACAAATATTATGAAACCATATTGATTTGAGAAGCTAATATGCATTTAGTGCATATAATATAAACCTTCAACCTAATCAAGCACGAAAAAAATCTCATAATTGCACTTAAATACATATAATGTTGAGTATAGTGTTAAACGGACGGATAATTTTCGGATGTGGATATCAACGTATGCATATCCGCATCCATTTTTTCGGATATAAGATATTATTCATTTTTTGGATACAGATGAGGACAAGTTTCAGATTTTTCGGGTATTCATTGACAGCTCTAAACATAATGCAATCCAAGTGAAGTTCGTGTGTATAAACCTAGTATGAACCAAGTGAGGTTTATATATTATAATCTAATTCAGATCGAGTGAGTTTTATATAATAACCTAGTTTCATCCAAGTGAGGTTGGTGAACAAATAACATCCCTGTTGAACGTAGTTTAGAAAATTTAAAGGTAATTTTGAAATGAACGGGGGATGAAAGGAAAACCTGAGATATGATAGTTTATTTTGTGGGGTGTGATGTTGAGATTTGTGATACGCAAATCACAAAATTGTAGGCAACAAATTTTCTATGTGGATCCATTTTTGGTGGAGATATTTGTTGCTACTTTTGTGGGATATTTGAAAATGAAGGCAAGGATTATTTGATGCTTATCCAAATAGATATATTTGAGATATATGAGGATATATTTGAGATATATGAGGATAATTTGGGTGACAAGTTACTCTATAAAAGGCCTACATGATATCTTCATTATATGGTGGAAAAATTTGCCATTGTTCTTCATTATCTTTCTCCTCAAGTTTTTTAGCCATTAGATATTCTCTACCTATTTCTAAATAGGGTTATTGATTCAAGTTGTGTTTGTTTAACGATAGTTGAGATCGGTTGTAAACAATATTTTGGTGAATCAATAAAGAGGGTGGTTGGGTGGATTATCGTGTGTTCATATTTCCGATATTTTTTTGTGTTGTCGTTTGTTATTCAATCACATTCATCTTCAAGTGATTGGGTGAAAAAGATTCATTTTGTTTTTGGGTGTTTTGTCAAAACTTCCGCTGCGCACAAAACCCCAACAGTTGGTATCAGAGCTCAGATCACCGCATAGCTTGGAGTGTTTGTTGGATTGAAATTTTTTTTTTGATTTTTTGTTTGAAAAAAATTGATTTTTTGATGTCGGAGATGATGACGTTGTCGAAGATGGCTATTTTGAATGGGAGGAATTGGGGCATATGGAAGCCGAAGATGGAGGACGTTCTATATCTCAATGATTTGCATGATCCCATTGATGGAAATGGGGAGAAGCCCTCGAATATGGATGAGGGAAAGTGGAAGAAAATGGACAAAAAGGCGATTGCGTTGATTCGCCAATATTTGGATGATTATGTGTTCCACCATGTGGCTAGTTGTGAATCCGCAAAGGCGTTGTGGGACAAATTAGTATCGCTGTATGAGTCAAAGAGTGCTACAAGCAAGGCTTTTCTGGTTCGAAAGTTGGTGCAACTTCGATTGGATGAGGAAAAGTCTGTTGTAGAGCATTTGAACGAGTTTCAAGATGTCATCAATCAATTGGCAAACATGAAGGTCAATTTTGATGATGAGTTGCAGGCTCTTTTGTTGATGAATTCTCTTTCGGAAAGCTGGGAGACTTTGGTTGTTTCATTAAGTAATTCCAATGCTAATGGAACTATCTCTTTGGAAACGGTTCGAAGCAGTCTTTTGAATGAGGAGCTAAGGAGAAAAGGGTCGGACTTGAAATCGGTTCAAACTGAGGCGATGGTAGCAAGGGACTCAGGTAAAGATACAAGGAAGAAGAAAGGTGCTATCTTTTGTCATTATTGTGGTAAGAAAGGCCACAAGCGCAATGATTGCTATTCATATATACGAGATATGAAGAAGAAGAAGAAGAAGGCGCAAGGTGATAATAATAGTGATGAGGCACAGACAGACTTTGCTGAAGGTACCGAAGGCAATTCTTCATGTGATGTCCTACTTAGTGTTGTGGAGCCTTGGAAGAATGATTCAGGAGCCAGTTTTCACATATGTCGAGATGTGAAAAGTTTTTCTTCGTATGAGAAGAGTGTTGGCATGATAAAGACGACCAATGGAGTAGAGCTACCAATTTGTGGAGTTGGAGCTGTTAGGTTTCGGATGCATGATGGAGTGGAGAGAGAAGTTGTCGGTGTGAGGCACATACCCACTTGTTCGCATAACCTCATATCTCTCGGTCAGTTAGATCGCCGCGGTTGCACTTATGAGACTCGAGGTGGAGTTTTGAGAGTGAAGAAGGGTGGTCGTGTGATGATGCGAGGAGTTTTGGAGGAGGGGAACCTATATAGTTTGGTCGGTTTAGTGGTCAAAAGTGGAAGGCGGGTGACGGTTGAAGAACCTAGTCCACGGCAAGGTGGAGAGGTTAAGATGGTCACTGCTGATGGTCCTAAGGTGGAGGATCATGGTATTGACAAGGGTCTAGATGTTGATGATGCTCAAGGGATCCCGGAGATGAAGAGATCATGTCAAGCGGAAGACGGATGTCGAGTTGTGAAATCCACAAAGACAAGATGGAGGTCTTTGTGGTATTACAAACGCTTTTGAAGATCGCTATTGGCGTGGTGCACGATGAGGGAGGTGCACCATTTGTGGGCGATGGTGGAGGTTTGTAATGATGTTAATTGAGAAAAGAAGATTGAAAGTGAGAGCTAAGTTGGCTAGTGTTGAGTGGAGGAGATGTTGTGATTTGGTATCAAGGTGGAGTGTTGAGATTTGTGATACACAAATCACAAAATTGTAGGCAGCAAATTTTCTATGTGGATCCATTTTTGGTGGAGATATTCATTGCTACTTTTGTGGGATATTTGAAAATGAAGGCAAGGATTATTTGGTGCTTATCCAAATAGATATATTTGAGATATATGAGGATATATTTGAGATATATGAGGATAATTTGGGTGACAAGTTACTCTATAAAAGGCCTACATGATATCTTTATTATGTGGTGGAAAAATTTGCCATTGTTCTTCATTATCTTTCTCCTCAAATTTTTTAGCAATTAGATATTCTCTACCTATTTCTCAATAAGGTTATTGATTCAAGTTGTATTTGTTTAACGATAGTTGAGATCGGTTGTAAACAATATTTTGGTGAATCAATAAAGAGGGTGATTGGGTGGAATATCGTGTTTTCATATTTTCGATATTTTTTTGTGTTGTTGTTTGTTATTCAATCACATTCATCTTCAAGTGATTGGGTGAAAAAGATTCATTTTGTTTTTGGGTGTTTTGTCAAAACTTCCGCTGCGCACAAAACCCCAACATGTGAAAGGTACAAAGTGGGGGTGTAAATACAACTTATCTATTCTATCATACAGTTTTACACATGGATTGCTAAGCACAGTGCTATTTGCACTATAATATCTACTCGCTTACTTTGTCTTCGTTCATTTTTCTGAACATAGAGCTACGCTTTGATAATGCTTGCATAAGGAACTGGAAGGCACAACCGAGATGATGGGATCGACATTCAAGGATTTAATGAAGAAGTAGATGAGTGATAACTTGGAACGAAGCATCTAAGGCAAGTTGGATTTGATTGAAATAATTGGCAATTTTTTTAGTCGGTGAGTTGTATTCTTTCACCGTTTCATACATATGTCAATTCATGCTTGATTGGGTGCAAATCTTTATTGTGAGTGAATTCATGTGATGTGAAATAAAATTGCAGTAGATTAAGCAAAGTTGATGAGTTTCTTGATATACACATTGCTAAGTGGTAGAATTATACACATATATTGCAATTATATAAAATGTAAGTACAATATGATGCAGAACTTTGCTAAGAAACGGCATTTATATTACCTTTACATCTTGCAAGGTAAATATGTACCAACTATATATGCACCTATCTCCTCATTGATGAATTTCTTGATATATACATTGATAAGTGGTAGAGTTACGTACATATAGTGCAATTGTATAATTATAAATACAGTATGATGCAGAACTGTCCTAAGAAGCGGCATTTATATTGCCTTTGTATCTTGTAAGGTAAATTGGTGCCAACTATGCACCTATCTCCCCATCACATCTCCCTGCACTTCTATAATGAGAACACTAGTGCTGTTGTGAACATTAGCTAAAGATTCATGGTTTGTGGTTGAAGACATAATTGATGAGCAATTTAGTCTGATCATTAGTGGCTCTTTAGGTAGACTCCATCTTAAGCACGGTGATCCTCGTATATCAAATGGCATAGAAAACTGGGTGTATTCGCATCGAGATAGTGAAAATATTCGATGAAGATGGTACATCCACAAAGAAATGAAAAAGAAAGAAAAAAAGAAAGAAAAAAAGTCTAGAAAAGATGCTGCAGAGCAAACTGAAACCATAGCGAGTGATGATACATGCAACCCAATAACCTTTGGTTGAGTGTTGCTGATGGATATGACCTAAATGTTGATGTTAATGCTGACGTTTCATATAACAGCGAAGAGGCTGATGGTTTGCTAGTTAATAGCTTCATATTAACTAGCTTCATATTCATTGTTAAGACCATTAAGGACAGTTAAACACATGTTCAAACTCAGACATTTTATTGCCTGCAGCTTCTAACCGATTGCACGGAGTCTTGATCTATGATAGATAATCCCTTATGCTAACATTCTCTTTCTTAGTGTTGTGAAGTTGCCTTCTAAAATGCATAATCTCGATTTGAGATTGAGAATTGAAATCCTTTTCTATATTTGACCAAATTTCATTGGATGTCTTGCATCCAATAACTTGTGACATAAGATTGTTGCTTATAGATGACAGTAATCAAGCACTGACCGGTCTGCCTTGCCTGTGGAATTTGATGAATTATTCATTACTTACAACTCTTTTTTCTTGATCTTTCATATATTTTGATGGTATGTCAAGAGTAACATAGATGTATCCTTCCAGTATATACTCCTGAACAGGAGTTTCTATCTGAAATTTGCATAGCAACACTACCAGAAAAAGCTGATTTTGTGACGGCAAAATCTGTCATTAAACCCATATTTGCGACGGATTTGTGATGGAATTTTCCGTCTCAATAAACGTGTGTTACTGTGTAAGATCCGTCACAAGAATATAGTGATGGAATTTGTGATGGAATGGCGACAAAATTGTAATGGAATTTATTATGTTTTTAACATTTTACTTTGTAACGGATTTGCAATGTAAAAATCACATATGATGCATTACATACTTGACTTGGAATTCTGATGCAAATCCGTCACTAGCTTGATTATTTCTAAATATATTTTAAATCTATCCATAGCAAAAACATTAAAGCATCCACACAAATTCGTCACAAAAACATTAAAATCCATCACAGATCTATTGCAAAGTCATAAAACAATCAATGCAAATCCATTACAAAACCAATAATATTGTTTTACTTGATCCAATCGTCATATGTTTGAATAATATGCATCTATGTTAATTTATCCAAACAAGAAAATACATGATACAATCAAACAATAATCATAACGCCATCAAAATGTAATATTGCATACTATTACACAACCAAAAGACTAATGTAATACATGAAGTAGTTGATAAACATATAGTAGTCCCTAAACACTAATAGTATATTAGTGAACCAAAAAAATATTGTAAAGCAATAATGATACATGAAGTAGTAAATAAGTACTTATATTAGTCCCTCATGGACGTAAGGAGAAGGTAGCAACAATCTTTGCTTGATTTGAATCATTCTCCGCTCAAATCCTTCTGTCTCGTGTCAGCGCTCCTCTTCCATTCGTAGACGCTCATGTCCAAATCTTAGATGCTCCTCCTCAAGCTTATCATTGACACGTTGTACCTCTTCCTCTATTGCATGAAGCTTGGATGATATATTATCCATTGTTGTTGAAACATATGAATGACTGTCACTGCTAATATATGTCGACCTTCGTCGTTGTATAGGAGAACCCACATATAATTTTAAAGAAGTGATTATTAATAAATAAGAAGTTCGTGACATGTTATACAAGCAATAAGGATGATTCAACATATAAAAACGCGTATATATATATATATATATATATATATATATATATATATATATATATATATATATATATATAATACATGTCTACTTGCCAAAATAAAATTATCGAATATGTTAAAAGATATTACTGCTTAATTTATTTACATCATCGGAGAGGCTGCCCATAGGATATGCACGTTCTTTTGCATTTGTTGTAGCAAGGGAATGAAAAATCTCAATCTCCTGCTCTGGTGGAAGCATAACCACTTCTTCCTCCATTTTGGCTCTAACAGCAGTCAATCGCTAATCATATGACGCTTTGTATTTGATCTACAAATGGAAAAATAATCGTATTAATTCACATCAAAAATAAACAACTCAGACAGTGCATTACGTTTGCAACGTCCCTAAAAAGCAATACAATAAGTCTGCATTGCCTTCAGGTAGTGCACAGCGCGTTTGCACTGCCTTCAGACAGTGCGGACTTGCACTGTCTTCAGACAGTGCAGGCTTGTGTTGTCTGAAGGCAGTGCGCATTTGCACTGCCGATTTGCGCTGCCTACAGGCAGTGCAAAACTTGTTGCACTGCCTTCAGGCAGTGCGGACTTGCACTGCCTGAAGGCAGTGTGCGATTACACTGCCTTCTGGCAGTGCAAATTGTTGCACTACCTTCAGGCAGTGCAGATTTTTGCACTGCCAGAAGCCAGTGCAAATCTTGTTGCACTGCCAAAAGGCAGTGCGCGTTCGCACTGCTGACGCACATTAATGCTGAAAGCATTTTTATTTCAAAATAGACGAATTTAACAAAGCAGATATGCTTTTAACTGAGCACTTCATTACTTTGCAGATTGTTCACACCCATATTACTAGTTTTGCACGTACACATTTTGCATTGCACTTTATAAAAAGTAAAAAAAAAAAAAAAAAAAAAAAAAAAAAAAATCTAAATTTTTTCAACATTAGCATCTACCCATTGCTCCGTAATGAGTGCCAAATTATCCGCCATTGCTATCTCTCTCTTGTTCTTTATATTGGTCATTGTAAACACATCAAACATTGACACCGGCTTCTCAAGTTCCAAACTGTGTTTTAAATTACATTAAATAAGTTATTCATAAAAGTTTCAAACCTTATATGTCAGTTCCCTGAATACATATTTACATGTCATTTCTTTCTCATCCAGAGTTTGGTTAGACCTTAAAACTCATTAACTGTGTATATCCCGAATCAAGGATTGCCATTGTGTTATGTTGTCAATGAAACGATGTCAGAACGCACACGCACACACAAACGCTTGCACGCACGTGTGCACACACGCACGCACACGCATGCGTGCGCACACACATACACACACACACACACACACACACACATATATATATATATATATACACATATATATATATATATATATATATATATATATATATATATTAAATGGAAGTTTTGTCAAAAAAGAAAAACATATCATGTATAGATTTTACATCAATCCCCAACTGGACGACTTGACACAAGCAACACCCTCGATGGCGTCATATGGTAACCGCTTATTAAGAATGCAGCAGTTATAATCTGAATAAGAGTTTCAAGTTACTTCACTCGATTAAAGTTTTCAATCTAAATTTTAACAAATTGTTTTTACAATGGAAAAATTTACAAAAGGAATTGAACTTATTGGCAGATAAGAAATTTGTCAGCCAATAACATCAGTTCATTGATTCATTCATGCTTCAATTTAATATGCCGTTAATGTCTTTGTATTTATAAGATTTATGTGAAAGAGTGGCATTGAAAACTATGTTTTGGATATTAACTCACGCATTAGTTTTTTCATATCTAATGTACATGTGTTCTGTTACTGTGTTGTGATGAGTTAATGACAAGCAAGCAAAATAGAAAAAGCATGAGTCCATAATTTCAGGAAAGTCTAGCACCCCTGCCAACTATATAAGTGGTTCAATTTGTGATACTTTTGATGGTCTATTTTTTAGAAGCCACATGCATGAAACATAGGTTTAGAATCAAATAACGAAAAAAAAAATTCAGCAATAAAATCTTATACAGAAGATAGTAGAGTACACAACATTACCATATATATGATCGAAACATTACAAAGAATTAATCACATTATATATTTTTTACATTGATAAATTAATGCAAGCTAACTGTTTTGAAAATATGTCAAAACCTGAGCATGTAATTCGAACTTCACAAATTATTGAAACATGAATTTTTGGACACATTAAGAATAGAAAAGAAACAAAATCTTTATTTATAATCTCCCTTTGTTATGGTTCCCATGATTATATATATGATATTTTCTAGATTTTTATGTTAACAACCATAATGAACTCGGAGTCTAACATGGGTGTAATACAATTGTTTTCTGTGTGCTTTAAAGGGTAGCGAGATCTTTACTTTGTATATATAGCTATTTTGTTTTAGGCATGGTGTCAGTAGTAACTAGATAACTGGATCTTGAAAAATATCATATGTGCTTTAACACTATGCATTAAGCCCCATTTTGGATGCTTCATCTCCGTGCTAACTATTTTCAACACTAGACATGAATAAATTAACATCTAATATCTATTTCTTACCCATAAATTAGGAATCTATATTCTATTTATACATCAAAAGATGAGTATGAAGTTTTCACCTCTCAGCAATCCTAAAGTATAAAATCATAAGTAATGTATGATTTGAAACTCAACGGTCTCAAGAGAACGTTAATGACTGACTTCGCTTTTATGCCCATTTCCCACCAGATTACCTTGTTTTAATATCAATTTGCTATCCGCCCTAATACAAGCAATCCAAAACAATTAACACCAATCATTGTAATCTAGCAACAAATTTTAGCTTGCTCGTTTCCATCATACAATTACTTTAATAAGAAGGCCAGGAGAATAAATACCTTCATCAATAAACGTATAAAACATTTTCAATAATAGCTTCATCAATACTAAGGAAAATATAGATAAAAAATTAAACTTAAACTCAAAAATGGCAGGAAGAAACAGAGCTTATAGAACAGAATAATCAATTCGACGTTTTTCGTCAACAAAACTGAGAAGCCGAGAAGCAGCGAAATTAATGTGCTAGGAATTGAGAGAGGCGATTAATGATTGGGGATATTATGAAGTGAGAGAGGCGATTTAGGTTTAGGGATATTGTGAAAGGGTGGTAAATAAAAGTTAATGAGGGAAGAGGAAAGAAAGGACGGGAAAATATGGAGGGATCTGGGAAAATATGGAGGGAGCTCGGAAAATATAGTGAGGGTGCGTACGCGGTTAACGGCAGCTGGGAAAATGAAAGGCAAATTGATTATCAATTTAAGTTTTAATTTTTTAATTATATATTTTTGTTTATTTTAAAATTAAAAACAAATAAGATATACCGTGACGGGGCGCTGTCCCTTGAACTCCCACGGCCTAACCTGTTAGGTCGACCGCCGTCCGGGACGTCCTGCCGTTTAAGTCGACTGTTATATTAAATTCTTTAACATTTTATAATTAGATTTAGCCATGGTCTTAAATTCTATCACAAATTCTTAGCTAATTTGCGATGGATTAGCCACAGCTCCAAATATTCCTATTTTTCTCCATATTTTATAGCTAAATTAAGCAACTGTCTTATATTCCATCGTAAATCCATGACTAATTTGCGATAGATTAGCCACGGAATTGTTCCCTCCAACTATTCATATTTCCCTCCATATTTTATAGCAAAATTTAGCTACAATTTTAAATTCCATAGCAAATCCATTACAGAATTGTGATGGATTAGCGATGAAAATCTTATGCTGCTTTTTTTACTGAATTTGATGCCAAATTCTGCTACGGTTTAGCAGTCCAAAGCAAATCCGTAGCAATTTAGTGATGGATTTGCCATGGAGTTGATTTCCGTCACTGTTACTTGTTACTTTCAAGCTTTTATTCTACAAATAAAAGCCGTGGCTTATCCATAGAAAATCCGTTGCAATTCAATGATGGAAAATTTCGTCATAAAAAACAGCGTCACTAAATTCAGTAATTCTGGTAGTGTAAATAATTGTTTTCATCTAACTTTACCGTAATAAGCCGACTTTGTGGACTTATCACATTTTTTACAAGCTGCTCAACTGGTGCAGCTTTGGCAGTTGGTTGATTCTGGGTTGTTGCAGAAGAATTTGCTGAAGGCTGATCACCAATAATGCAAATCTTAAAATATGTTGGTGAGGATAAAGAGAAGAAGGGATCCAGAAATGACTTTTTCAGAATGCCGAAAGGAAAGACTTCAATCCAAGTATGTATTGCAACCAGGACGAAATTCAAATGATAAATAACAGAATTTTCTGATGTGTTTCACTGGATTACATCATCTTGGATTGATTTCTTGTTTTTCTTGGCGATCTGAATTTGATTTTCTAAACGCTTTCGACTCATACTTGATGAAAAAATTATGATGCAACCAGTGCTTCGGTGCTAGGCGAGGCAGATGATCTTTATCATCAAGTCTTACTCTCAAATGAGGAGTAAAATTCAGACGAGTGGAACCAAAATGATGACAACACTCTCGTGGGTTGTCAAAATCAATTTCCTATGAACTGAACTTTGCTGTTAAGCATAAGCAGCTCTGATACCATATAAAGAAATGTGGAAAAATATTATTTGCAGAGAAAGTCATTATTGATGAAGAGAAATATTGATACAGGAATTAGAGTTTTTGATTACATTCGTTATGCAGAAAGTTGTAAATACAGGAATTAGGGCTTTTGGGCTAAATGTTGCATTGGGCTGTAACCTTGAAATGGATAATAACGGTTGACAAATGACCATGTGATATGCTGAGATGGATAATATCCAAGCCGTTATGTTTCTGTGATTTAACGACGTTGTTAACGCACAACTGAACGTATCATTATGGTATTATTATATCATTTGTGGTACATAGACAGTACCAATTATGTAAACATGTATTGCCTTAAAGATTCATTTTATCTGCAGGAATACGTAGACCATGATTTGGGTGAAGGCTTTGCTCATGAAGGCAGTGATGATTCTGTGCACGAAATGTCTGAAGATAGTGGATGTATGGAAATTGGGTTATTAGCTGCTATTGGTCGTATTATTTATTTTTTACTCTTATTATTTGTTGGCTAATCCTATTTGGCCATCCTTTTCATCAGATAAAAAATTCTTTTGTGTTGAACGCGCGGTTCTTCACAAGATTTCAATTTATAAACAGCATCCCATAATTATTATGGGAAAAGTATATTTCTTTATAATCATATGTTATCTTTACTAACAAATGGTATTGAAAACCTTTTTACTATTAGTCGTAATAATATCATATCGGCAAAGTCTATTTACGCCCCAGTTTCCGCCTTTTATACCGACTGCTTTATCTGTTTTTAGATTTTTCAAAATTTCCCCTTTTTCGAACAACTAGTTAGGTTTAGAAAAAACACGTTATGAGCTTCAATGCATGAGACAATGTATTTGGGCGAACATAATTAGAGTTGTCAACAAATACTTTTGGATAATGATAATGTTATATCTGTATCCGCATCTGAAATCATTTTCGGATATCAAATATCCGTATCCGCGGATATGGATGAATATCGGATAATTATCCTATCCACGGACAATCGATAAATCAAAAAATATAAATGAAATTTTTTAGTTTAACATAAACGTTTTTCAATTCTATTGATCACAAAAGTGTTAACGATAAACAAATATTATGAAATCAAATCGATTTGAGAAGCTAATAAGCATTTAGTGCATATAATATAAACCTTCAACTTAATCAAGCACGAAAAAAAATTTATAATTGCACTAAAATACATATAATGTTGAGCATAGTGTTAAACAGATGGATAATTTTCGGATGCGGATATCAACGTATGCATATCCGTAGGCCCGACCCAAGGGGGAGTCGAGAGAGACCCCCGCCTAGGGCACCACCACCAAGGCTACTGGAGAGGGGCACATAATTTCTGATTGCTTTATACGAAATCGGAATAAGTGAGGTATAGGGGGAATTCAAGTTATAAATATTTGTGTGGCTGAGTGTTTTGTGTGTGCTGTTTGCATGAGAAGCATGCTGGTTCGAATCTCAGGCAGCACAATTTTTTTTTTCCCTTTGGTTTATCATATCTTGCCTAGGGCACCATAAATGCCTGGGCCGGGCCTGCATATCCGTATCCGCTTTTTCGGATATAAGATTTTATTCATTTTTTGGATACAGATGATGACAGATTTCGGATTTTTCGGGTATTCATTGACAACTCTAAACATAATGCAATCAAAGTGAAGTTCGTGTGTATAAACCTAGTATGAACCAAGTGTGGTTTATATATTATAACCTAGTTCAGATCGAGTGAGTTTTATATAATAACCTTCTTTCATCCAAGTGAGGTTGGTGAACAAATAACATCCCTGTTGAACGTAGTTTAGAAAATTCAAAGGTAATTTTGAAATGAATGGGGGATGAAAGGAAATCCTGAGATACGATAGTTTATTTTGTGGGGTGTGAAAGGTACAAAGTGGGGTGTAAACACAACTTATCTATTCTATCATACAGTTTTACACATGGATTGCTAAGCACAGTGCTATTTGCACTCGTTTACTTTGTCTTCGTTTGTTTTTCTGAACATAGAGCTACGCTTTGAAAATGCAAGCATACGGAAGGCACTGTTGGGTAAACTTTAAATAAAATATTGGAAATGATAATAAAATGATGAGTAATGTGTCTTTAGAGTCAATTGTCATGTTAGTTCGTAAAGTGTTGTGTCTATTAGGTGTGTCTATTTAATAAGTATTGGTAAAGGATCAAGTCAATTAATGATGTGTCAGTTCGTTAAGTGTTATGTCATTTGATGAAGGGGTGTCTATTGGAGTTGTAAGGTCATGTTGACCACTATATAAATAGGGGTGGTCATTTTGTATGTTAAGTAAGAAAAAGTGAAAAAAGAGAGAAAGTAAGAGTGAAAGTAAAAGAAGGATTGTAAGAAAGATTGAAGTTGAAATAAAAGAATTACAAGAAGTATTCTTCCTCTAAATAAAATCATGTACTCTCCTCTTCTTCGATTAAACAAATTGGTATTAGAGCTTAATTTGATTCTACAAAGTGGTATCGGAGCTTCTCAGTTTGTACGAAGTGGTATCGGAGCTTAATTTGATTCTACAGGCACGACCGAGGTGATGGAATCGGCATTCAAGGATTTAATGAAGAAGTAGATGAGTGATAACTTGGACCGAAGCATCTAAGGCAAGTCGGATTTGATTGAAATAATTGGCAATTTTTTTAGTCGGTGAGTTGTATTCTTTCACCGTTTCATACATATGTCAATTCATGCTTGACTGGGTGCAAATCTTTGTTGTGAGTGAATTCATGTGATGTGAAATAAAATTGCAGTAGATTAATCAAAGTTGATGAGTTTCTTGATATACTCATTGATAAGTGGTAGAATTATACACATATATTGCAATTATATAAAATGTAAATACAATATGATGCAGAACTTTGCTAAGAAGCGGCATTTATATTACCTTTGCATCATGCAAGGTAAATTGGTACCAACTATACATGCACCTATCTCCCCATTGATGAATTTCTTGATATATACATTGATAAGTGGTAGAGTTATATACATATAGTGCAGTTGTACACTTATAAATACAGTATGATGCAGAACTGTCCTAAGAAGCGGCATTTATATTGCCTTTGTATCTTGTAAGGTAAATTGGTACCAACTATGCACCTATCTCCCCATTCACATCTCCCTGCACTTCTATAATGAGAACACTAGTGCCGTTGTGTACATTAGTTAAAGATTCATAGTTTGTTGTTGAAGACATAATTGATGAGCAATTTAGTCTGATCATTAGTGGCTTTTTAGGTAGACTCCATCTTAAGCACGGTGATCCTCGTATATCAAATGGCATAGAAAACTGGGTGTATTTGCATGGAGATAGTGAAAATATTCGATGAAGATGGTACATCCACAAAGAAATGAAAAAAAAAAATCTTGAAAAGATGCTGCAGAGTAAACTGAAACCGTAGCGAGTGATGATACATGCAACTCAATAACAGCGAATATATGACGACGTTGCAGACGAGAATATATAGCTGATTTTGAATATATCTTCAGGTGGTACAGATCAAGGCAATGCAATGAATTGTAATCCAGTCGTTGAGTTAAATCCAATCCAAGAAAAATCAAGTGGTTTCTCAAGTTTGCTTTGTGATCGATGCCTTTAATAATGAATATATGAACAGCTGGTACGTACAAATCAAGGCAATGCAATGACTTTGTAATCCAGTTGTCATTTGTTAAATCCTGCGCAAGAAAATCAAGCGATTTCTCAAGTTTACTTTGTGATCGATGCCTTTAATGATGAAGAACTCAGAGAAACACAAGCTGAATTCTTAGGTGTAAGTTTTTCTTTTGATTGATGACTATGGTTCGAGATGGACCAGGTATTCCTTGAACCAAGGAATTAAATTTCACAGCGTATCAGCCGAATCTGTTGTTGCTGGCTTATTGGTTATTTTGATCATGATCAAGTAGTAGTTTAGATTCATTATCTTGTCTGTATGAATGCATGAAGATTTTGTTCAAAACGTACTAACCTGCTAAAATTGATAATGCCAACATTTGGTTAAGAAGAAAAGTTGTGCTGTCATTGTTGGTTTAAGTATGAATACTAGTATTCTAGAACTAGATTTGCATGCTTACACACACAACACACTCTACTCTCATTGTTAATACCCTTGGTTAAGCAATGTGGCGGATCGTACTAATCATTTTGTATTTATTAATTATACTTTTTCTTTGGAGTGATGCTATTCACACCCTCATTTAGACTACTGATCACCTTTAAAAAATTAATAGATTGTATGACCACCTTTAAAAAATTAATAGATTGTATTATTTTTTATCTACTTCTTACCACCACTTTATTTCCTTTCACTCAGTCAATAACAGTTGTACTGTCTTTTCTTTTCTCTTCTCAAACAACATAAATTCTCAAATATCAAACCCTAAACCCTAAACTCTAAACCCCAACACCAATTTTCAGGTGTTTGCAACCGACGGTCAACAAGTTTGTCCGATTATGAAGAACCGTTCACACCAATATGCAAACTTCAACTATCAACGATTTCAAAACCATTTCTAAGCCTATACCTAGCATTGATTTCAGAAGAAGAAAAAATTAGGGTTTGAATCTTGCTCGACTTAGACGACTTCTTCCCTCTTATCATCGTAGCACGAACGTTATCAGCTGATTGAACACTTGAAATTGCGTTGGTAATTTAGGAAAATCTTCAAGCTTGTAGAGAGATGGAGAAAATTTCAGGAAGAAGACAATTTTTTTTTTTTTTTTTTTTGGAAAGATGAAGAATTAAAGACAGAGGTGGTAGGCGATTAGAAAGTGAATAATTTAGGTGGTGTAAAAGTGTAGAGAGACATAAAAAAAAGGTAGTCTTTAGTATAGGTGGCCAGTAGTCTAAATGGGGGTGTGAATAGCAGCACACTAACTTTATACCCATCTAGAAAATTAACCAATAAATGTAATGTGATCAGTTGCTGAACTAAGGGCATCTTCAATCCTTCACAATGTAAAACCTATGTGGCACCAAGAACTAGAGAATGTGAAATGAATTTATTTGCAAATTACAATAAAAATAATTTAGTTGCTCCAATGCAAATGTGCTTAAATGTTAAAATTTGCATATGGATCAAAAAAATAAGTGGTGCATAGCATTTAACATTGTGAAATACAATGTCTAGGACTAGACATTTTATTTCACAATGTCTAACAATAAGATTGCCACATCATATTGCACAAGACAATAACATTAGCATTGAAGACTAAAAACAACATGAAAATGTTAATAATCTATGTTGCATGCACTTTACATTAAAAAGTCACATGTATTGGAGATGCTCTAAGAATGCGTTAACGAAGTGGTCGAAACTTTATAGGGGCAATGTATACAAGAGTTTGATGAAAATGATCCACTTTTCTTTAGTACTTTTCCACTTTTCTTTTAAAAAAGATAAATAAGGGACGGTGGCCCTTCTGGTCTATAGTTGGCTCCGCCCCTTCTTGTGATGCTTGTGACTAACCAATACATGCATGATAGCTTTGGAGTTTCTGGCGTTGAAAATTATGTAATTTATGGATTAACCCATCATTCCACGCATGTTCTTAATGTAGACCATATGGTTTATTGAGCCTATAACTAAGGTTGTCAACGGATACTCGAAAAATCCGAAATCCGTCCGCATCCGTATCCGAAAAGCGGATAAATATCTGATATCTGAGAAAGCGGATGCGGATGCGGATATAGGCATATCCGCATCCGAAAATTATCCGTCCGCTTTTGTTCCCGATTATAGCTTAAATTATGTGTATTTTAACATAATTAAATATACTAATTTACTAAGTTGCAAAATTAAAAGTCTACTAAATGCATGTTAATTGCTCAAAAGTGCATATTATTATCATATTTATTTATTTTTAGCATTTTAGTAATCAATTAGGTTGAAAAAACTTAATATTAAGCTAAAAAATTCATTTATGTTCATTGATTTATCGATCGTTGGCGGAGCGGATAATTATCCGATATCCGTCTGTATCCGCGGATGCGAATATCCGATATCCGAAAATGGTTTTGGATGCGGATACGGATATGGCACTATCCGTATCCGAAAGTATCCGTTGACAGCCCTACCTATAACCATCCACTTTCTTATTGTAAAATCCTAGGTATTGAGCCTATAACAGTGCCAAACCAATACAGAACCAATCGTTCCACGCATGTTCTTAATATAGACCATATGGTTTATTGAGCCTATAACCATCCACTTTCTTATTGTAAAATCCTAGGTATTGTTGGGTTTATATTATTTTTTGCATTTTGAATTTTTAAAATTAACTACAAAAAAATAAGAATAATTGATGGACGACAGGGCTGGGTGACGATGGAGAGGATGGTGGAACGCCGAACGGGTGAGTTGTCTTTCGTTCTTCCACTACTTTTAAAAATACGGAAAATAAATAAGATTTGTTTTCTATTTTATGTATTGATTTTATTTTCTAAAACGACAGTTTTTCAAAATATACATGTATTGTTCGTATTTTTGTATGGATGAAACCAAAAAGGTTAAACTAAACGCTTGTTTAATGTAAATGTTGTTTTTAAACATTAAGGGTCCTTTTTTTTTAACCGAAAGGGGAATACGTTCTTTTTACGAAAGGGGCAACGCGAATGTGCACATGTAGTATTTATGTTGTTATTTTATTTGTGTAAATTATCTTGAAATTATATATATATATATATATATATACACACACACACACACACACACACACACACCCCACCACCACACCCCCCAGATACGTAATACATAATACAGAATACCGAAATGTACAGTTTAGAATTTAGAATTCGAAATATAGGTTATAAATTACGAAACATAAACCATAATTTCAAAATACAAATCACCGGAATACTATTTCTAACGAAATCCAGCAGCAACTAGTTCATTTCGTATGGAATTTCTAACTAATGCTATAGCTGATGTTGTTGCATGTCTTTGAACTTGTTTTCGATCGTTATTTCCACGGTTTTGAATGCTGTAATATTCTTCTAGATATTCTTCGGACACAAGATCTTGATTATCGTCATATGCCATAAAGTCAGGATCTTCGACGTTGTACCATCGTATGAAACTGTGAATAACCATTGTAGCAGTGACAATCTGTATTAGAACTTTATACGAGTATGTTGGCATGTTACGTAAAATTGCAGATTTTTTCTTTCAAATACCAAAAATTCTTTCGATTTCCATACGCAAACTAGAATGGTAGTAGTTGAAAACTTCGTTATCTATCTTCGATTCATTCTGTGTATCATTGATATTTGGAATATGATATCTTACAGTGCGATAAGGAGGTACATACCCTTCTAGTAGTGGATACCCTGAATCCACTAAATAATACTATCCTCTCGACGGACGTGGAAAATTCAAAATAGGAGTATTTATGACTTCACGAAAGATTCTAGCATCATGGATTGTTCCTTCCCACCATGCTCTTATGAACGTAAATGTCTAATCAAAAGCGCATACAACCATTATATTTTATGTAGGCATACCTTTACGACCTATAGATCGTTGCATTTTTGCTTGAGGAACATGAACCGTTATATGTGTGTCGTCAATAGCTCCAATACAATTTTAAAAAAAGTATAATATCGCGGTGAAAAATGGATCTCTTCTGGAATTTTATTAAATTAAGGATCTATGGGTCTAATAATATCCATAGACAGTAACAGGTCAAAATTCAAACCTGTATGAAAAATAATTATGGGCCGTGGATATTAAGCATTGAAATATTTCAGTAACCTACCATACAGGAGTAGCCAAAGCTTTGATATATAGGAATATGACCACCATTTCTTTAACTGTAACATGCATCACTGGCCGCAACCCGAGCGATTCCAACCGTTCGCACGACGACATAAAACATAGCCTCTTCATTTGGAAATTTCATTGACATTGTTTTGCATGCTCTATAAGCAGTCCATTAACCCGATTGATAATGGAAATTTCAGAACCGTGTATCTAGGTCAAGTTAGGTCATTGTATGCCATAGTACGTTCTAATAAACTGGATGTCTTGTAAATCTTCAATAGTAGAATCATCACTAGAAGAACTTGGATCTGTCATTTGATGTAGAGAAGAAAGATTCAAGAAGAGGTTGAAAATATATTGAGGCTGAGGATGAGGACGATGAGGAGGAGATATGGAAGAAGAGGATAAGGGGTATTCGAAGGTAGGATAAGGGTGATGTAACAATTTGCGTTGGACTCGCATTCGATGCGACGAACACAAAATGTTACCTTCCATTGGTGCATCTGAGCATGACAACTATATTGGTCCACTCATGATGCGTCAGACACGGACGTCGACATTAACTGCCAATGTTAAAAAATGAACGGTACTTAAATAAAAATGACACAAAGTTATATTCTCTATAAGTAACTCATCTTTCCAAATATTAAGCTTCTTTATATGTAGGCATAAACCATTTTTGGAATATAATTTTACGTTGGGTATTAAAAAGCTCTCTGTCAAATGCCAGATGTGATACCAACTTTTTTTATTTTTTAAACCAAGGTTACTTCTGTACAAAGAAGGGTACAAATATTTGTTTATGTCCTTTTTGACTGCGCATACCCTTTTATTGTGCTGATGTGTTGTGTCGATGATTGATTTGGCACAGGTTTGGGTTTGAATAGCATGGACATTGGTTTGTCTCTTGTATCTGATGTCCTTTATACAGCTCATTGCTTCCTAGTATGCCATCCAATTCCTGGGGATTGCAATGTAATAGGAACACAGCAAAGACACACAAGCAACATTGTATGAAAACTATTTATATGTCTTAAGAAATAAAATAGAAAATTGATGCACGCACCAATACTACACCAGCACATGAAGATGATACATCCAATGATACACGTCCTAAGAGGGTAATACGTATCCCCATATGATTTTTGGAGTAATGAATATGTTTACAAATGCTTGCTGCCAGTTCGGTTAGTCATGCAGCCTTGTCTTTTTATTTTTTTGTTATTTAGTTTTCTTTTAATTCCTGCAAAAGTTGTTACAATAGTAGAATATGTATTAGGCCACATAGGCAAAAATTGTTGAGGATACCACTATATATGTAAGAAGAAAGAATAGGGATGATATGCAAAAGTTAAATCTGAATTTTCTTACTCTGTCTTCTCTCTTCCTCCTCAACACTAAATTTATGCTTCCCCTTGTTCTGCGACCCAGACCATAACAATTTGGTGTTTTCATCACCTGACATTGCATCTCCTCCCCAAATATCCAAACTGCATCCACAACCATGACCAAAATAGACGACGCCCTCCTGCAACTCACCCAACATCATGAAACCATCATCACAATCCAAACCATAGCTCCATGTTAGAAACCTAACATGTCGATATAATTGAAATTAAAGCCGCCTTTCAAAACCTCACCAAATCTGTATCAAACATCAACCACAAACTAGACACTCAACCACCTTCTTCTCCAACTAGCCAAATTTCCACCACATACAACCCTACTTCCACCAACCGACAACCACCGATACTCTATACACACACAACCACCCGTACACCGAAATGCTCTCTAACACCATTTGATGGTTCAAACCCCCACGATTGGATATTTCAGACTAATTATTTTTTCCTACTACTCAACTTCGGAAGATCAACACATTGATCTCACAAGTTTTCACATGCAAGGCAAATCATTATCATGATTTCGATGGATGCATCGGAACAAAGAACTTACATCATGGTCAGCACTGACAAGATACATTGAACAACGCTCTAGAACACCTACATTCTTGAACCCACAAGCAACTAATCAAACTTAAACAACTATCCACTGTAGAAAATTACCAGTCCACTCTCGGAACTCTTTCCAACCGCATCACCACATTATCCCCCGAATCAATCCTTCGGTGTTTCATTTTTGACCTTAAACCCTATATACAAAATTAACTCCACATCCTTAAACCAACAAATATCTCTGAAGCAATTGATACCGCGAAACTCATTGAACAAAAACGTACAAACCTAACCAGATTTCCATTCATAGAAACCAATACTTCATTTTAAAAATCAAATCCAGTTCACAACCCACTAATACCTTTAACCAAACACCTCAAATACCTAATCCCAAACCACTTATTCCTATAAAACAACATTCGCAAACAGAAACGAGCAATCGCAAATAACAGGGGCTATGCTTTAAGTATGAAGAGAAATACCAATTTGGCCATCTATGCAAGCCTGCACATATCTTAATGATCCTTCCCGATATCCACTCTGACGATGTTCTACCAATCGAATCTAAAACAACCACAACTAAAACAAACCAAGACCCTCCACTGGATATATCCTTCCACGTCTTAACTGGTTCTCCCCACCCATGCGCAATTCGCTTGCCGGCATCGATCATTGGTGACCCAATCTCAATTTTCATCGACACGGGATCAACACATAATTACCTTTACTCGAAAACTGTGAAGTTTCTGGGCCTAGAAACCAACTGTGCGAGCTCGTTCGTGGTGATAGTGGGAAATAACGAAAAATTGGGAAGCACCAGATGCTGCTTGGATGTGAATGTTGATATTTAAGTGTATGTGTTTTCGATTTGTTTCCACTTGCTGGAAATAGTGGGCTCAGACATTATACGTGGAACTCAATGGCTTGAACAATTAGGCCCAATTACGACAGACCACAAAAATCTTACTATGGCCTTCACCTTGGGTAAACATGCCATATGTTTGACTGGTATAAGCCTACAATATGAACCCTCACTTATCTCCCTCCAACAACTTAACTGTTTGGACACCAAGTTTCCATTTCCAATTTCCTATACCTTCAATTTCATCCCATACCAACACCACCCGATTCTACAACCGTTACAATCAATGACCCAAATCTACAAAAATTATTATCCACATATGACCACATATTCACCAAAACCAACTAACCTACAACCAAGAACGAACACTTAACCATCATTTTAACCTTCTTCCCCATTCCGAACAATTTAAACAAAGCCATGCCGATATCCATATTTCCAAAAAAATAAAATTAAAAAACAAATACGAGATATGCTCCAATCGAAACTTATCCAACCATCCACTAGCCCATTTTTTCAGTAGTCCTTCAAGTAAAGAAAAAGGATGGATCATGCGATCTTGTGTCGATTATAGAGCACTTAACGTCATCACTATCAAAGACCGATTCCCTATCCCAACAGTTGATCGGCTATTGGATGAATTATATGGCACACTATTCTTTTCCAAACTTGACCTTCGAAGTGGCTACTTTCAAATTCATGCACACCCACCTGATATCCCAAAAACAACATTTCACACTCACGAAGGCCACTATGAATTCCTCTTCATGCCATTCGGTTTAATAAACGTACCATCGACCTTCTAAGCCATGATGAACAATATTTTCTGACCCCACTTACGAAAATTAATACTAATCTTCTTCAATGATATCCTCACTTATAGTCCATCTTGGACTGCCCACCTACACTACCTTCAAACAACCTTGAATATCCTAGACCACCATTAATTTTTCGTCAACTTATCCAAATATAGTTTCAATCTTGAGGAACTTTCTTATTTGGGCTACACAATCCCAATTAAAGGAGTACGTGTGGATCCATCAAAAATTAATGCAATGGTGTAATGGCCAACACCGAATTCCATTACGGTCGTACGTGGATTTTTGGTGCTAACAGCCTATTATCATAAATTTATTAAGCATTACGCCCTTATAGCAAGCCCACTCACTGATTTACTTAAATGTGATAAATTCACTTGGATCCCGCAATCCCAACAGGCCTTCAAAACCCTCAAATTCGCATTGACCCATACTCCCGCTTTATCCCTTCCAAACTTCAACCAACCCTTCTCCATCATCACAGATGCCTCATCAACAACCAACGGAGTTGTTCTTTCTCAAGCTGACCACCCGATGGATTTTTTTAGCCTTAAACTCACATGCCCTCTATAGAAAGCCTCCACTTATTCCCGTGAAATGTTTGTCATTACTGCTGCCATAAAGAAGTGGCGCCATTACCTATTAGGCCGACCATTCCAAATTTACGCTGATTAACAAAGCCTTCGTGATTTGTCATTTCAATCAATCCAAACGGCAGAACAAAAAATATTTCTCACAAATTTTTAAGGTTCGATTTCACAATCGATTACAAGCCAAAAAAGCAAAACGTTGTCATAGATGGCCTCTCCAAATTCACTAGCAATGCAACGATGAACGCTATCTGGACCAACCTTTCCTTTACACGTAGACATCCACATAGTTGTACGCGAAGACCAAGACACACAAGACATAATCACCCAGCTGCAATCATGTACATGTTCGAACCCTAATTTCCAATTGGGCAATGATCTCTTGTTGTGGAATAATCGAATATATATTCCTGCTAATGATGAGTTATGAAATAACATTATTAATGAGCTTCACTCCTCAAAAATTGGGGGACATTCGGGCATTAAGGCCATGGTATCCAGAGTTGCCAGTAATTTCTATTGACCAAAACTAGACTCCACTGTCCAGAGCTTCATCCAGTAATTCCCCACTAACCGCCAAACCAAACCAGGCAACACTCCCTATAAAGGACTCCTTCAACCATTACCAATTCCTGCCCAAATATGAGAAGATATGGCCATGGACTTTATCACGAACCTACCACCATCCACTGGGAAAATGGCAGTTTGGGTAATCGTTGATGCCTCTCAAAGTATGCCCATTTTTGTGCCTTACCCACGTCAGTTTCAGTGTCTTAATTAACCTCTTATGTTCTTCATGAATACTTCTGTTTACATGGATTCCCATGATCAATCCTATCCAATCACAATTGTTCACAAGTCAGTTCTGGAAGGAATTATTTCGTATTCATGGTACAAAACTTCGTATGAGAAGTGCTTATCATCCATAAATCGATTTTCAATCTGAAGATGTCAACTGATGCCTTGAAACGTACTTGCGCTTCATAGTCGATGACATACCAACCAAGTGGGTTAAATGTCTTCTGTGGCCAAGTGCAGGTACAACATAACAAAACACACTACCTTGTGCATGTCTACCTTTCAGGTTGTGTACGCCCATCCCCTCCAATAATTTCAAACTACATTACTTCCCCAACTCCAATACTAGACCTAGCTGCATGGATTGATTCACATGATCAAATGCTACACCTTATAAAAACCAACCTAAGGAAGCATGGGCCAGAATGAAGAGCCACACCGATCAGCAGTGCAGTGACAAGTAGTTTGAAGTTGGTTCCTGGGTATTCGTGAAACTACAACCATACTGGTGAAGCTCCATTTGAACCAGTCATCAAAAACTGTCCAAACGATATTTTGGGCCATTCAAAATAGTTGAAAGGATAAGTCCAGTCGCCTACAAACTCCTCCTTTCCCAATACGCCCACATTCACCTAGTATTCCATGTTTCACTCCTCAAATTTTGCCTATGCCCAAACATACCGCCAAAACCGAGCGTTGAGGACAAGGTCAATCTTGAAGGGGTAGGTGTTGATGCACACACCAATACTACACCAACACATGAAAATGATATAACCACATATACGTCCTAAGTGGGAGATATGTATCCGTATAAGATTCTTGGACCAATGAACATGGTTACAAATGCTTGCTGCCAATTCTGTTAGTCGTGCAGCATTATCTTTTTATTTTTATTTTTATTTTAATTCCTGCAAAGGTTGTTACAATAGGAGAATATGTATTAGGCCACATAGGAAAAAGTTGTTGAGGATATAAGAAGAAAGAATAGGAATGATACGAAAAAGTTAAATCTAAATTTTCTTACTCTGTCTTATCTCTTCCTTTGCTTTTATCTTCCTCCTCAACACTGAATTTCTAGTTCCCCTTGTTTTGTGGTCTATACCATACCAAAAACTTTCAGCGGTTAGAAGACTAGCATGCATATTTGATTCCTAATTATTGCAATTAGAACTTACTGAAGAGATTGTTAGTAATCTATTTGCACACTTCTATTTATATCAAATTAAAATGTCCGTAAGAAATTAAACAGGGTCGTGATGCACACATCTTTATGCATCTTTTGCTTCATATAGTTAATTAATTATTTAAGTTTTAAATTATGTACAACAAAAGAAAGTGATTATATAACCCATATTCATTCTAGATACAAAATCTGTCTTTATTTTATTTTTTTAGCATGGTCTCACAAGTGGTGATGATGCATATATATAAATATATATATATATATATATATATATATATAGGCATATGCTCATAGGTGCTAGAACTAAAGGCTTAGAACTCTTTGTGTTTAGCATTTATGGTTTTGGTAATTGTCATGTTGCAACTCTTTAGGTGCAAAATGTCATGTTGGTACACAAAGCAGCTTATCATTTTGGGAAGGTGATAATGAATACAGGGAAAGTCTCGAACCAAATGTTTCCATTTATGATGGTTTCAAAATGGAATTCACAAGCTATCCATTTACGACGGTTCTCAAAACCGAATTCAAAAGAAATATGAATTTTCATATAAAAGCTTCATTACATAGTTAGAGTTCCATATTTAGTATTTGTAGAATTCAAATATGAATTATCTTGTTTTTTGTCTTGTCAAGTTCATCTTATTATGGAATTAATCAACAACGTATTTATTTTAGAAACTTAATTATGTATTGAACTGGTCTTTTTTTAATCAATACTTTATTTTGTTGTCATTATTGTTGATGATGTTTATTGATATTAGTCGAATTATAATTTGCTAAATTTAGATAATATTGTATTTGAATTCATATTTAACATGGTCTATGTTGTCATCAAGCATATGGTATTGGTTGCAACAATAATTGGTGTTAGAATATTTAGATTACCAATATATATTTATGTTACTAGTTTGTTACTTTGTTATTGCTCACCCTTATAAGCATGGATAAAAAATTGCCTCTAACGCTTATACCTATTTGGAAAAAAATGGCTTCCAAACATTGAAAAAAAAATCGTATTTTTCAACATTTATAAATGTAACAAATAAATGCCCACATCCTTATTGCAACTCTTATAAATGTTGTTGAAATGGTTGCAATAGTTATACTCATCGGGAGTCATCTTTTTTGGTGTAGTTCCAACTAAGGCTTGTGTTGAAGGCGTTGAGGCAACATAGGTAGAAATAGAAATTCACTAAGTGTCACTTTTGAGGAAGGAAAATAAAGTTCCTAGGCTATGTGATTTTGAAATAAGGATTAGTTGTGAATCCAAAAAAGGTGGTGGAAGAGAGCAGAAATAGCAATAAAGATACATAGGTCTTGGAATTAGTAAAATATTATAAGAGATTTATAAAGGATTTCTATTATATAATTAGGCCGATGACTAAGTAGACAAGGAAGAATGCCTTTTTTTGGGTATTGGATTGCGAATACATTTCAAGAGTTGGAATGCAAATTAAAGAATGCATTCTTTTATTACTAATTCTAGAAAGAAATGATAGTATTATCATGTATATGAATACAATGGGTTTAGAGTTTGGTGCAGTTCTATTGTAAAGGGATAAAATAATTGCTTATGCATGCATCTATGCAGTTACAACCTCCTTAAGTACGATATCGAATGGCATAATATGGAGCTAGTCTTCGCATTGAAGATTTAAAGACGTTATCTGTTAAAGGAGAAGTTTGAGTTTATGTTGACTTTAAGCCTTTGAGATATTTTCCCTCTCAAAGGAGAAGAATATAAGGCAATAGAGGTTAATACTTTTGGTATCATATGATCTTGTGGTTTAATACATAGTTGTTGATTCCTCAAGTCGAAGATAGTAAAGTTGCATTTTGGTTATGTTAACATCCAATACGAGGTGTATTATTGTTCCTATATGGGATCAAGCAATGATACAATAAGAATGTTAGCATGATTGGAAGTCAGACCTGCACTAGTTGAAAGGATTACTAAAGTGCAAAAGAGTGATGAGCTCTACGCTAAAGTAGCAAGGAGTTTAGACTTAGGAGTTGAAGTAGTGCAATTGAAGGGGTTAATGTAAACACTGAAAACTATAGAAGAATGGAAGGCTGTACGTTTCGATTACTGGAGTACTTGTATTGCTATATTATATGGTAGAATTGAGAAGTATGGATGTAGCTTCGTGTAGGAGAAGACGGTTCACAAATTAAGCTCGTATGTAGAAGATATGGAGAAGAAGGCAGGAAGATTTGGACTAAGAGCAATTTCGGACATCTGAGAGAAGGACCAAACATCTGAAATCAGCTTGTGTAAAAGTCGATATGCCATTCAAACGTCTAGGAATAATTCCAGATGTCTGGGAGGTCATTCAGACACCTGAAATCTTCTGGTAGACATCTGAAACCTGATAATGAGCCTAAGGAATAACCCGAAAGTGATTCCAGATGTCCGGAATTTAGGACAAGACATCTGGAACAAAACCGGGACTGATTTCGGGGCTAAAAAGCTAATGTTGATTTGTGAACCTGCAAGGGGCACTTTGGACATTTACATGGGGTTTCTAGACAAGTATATAGGCTATTTTCTTAGGTTTGAAAGTTGATTTTGATTAGTCCATCAAAGCAAGGGTTTAGTCCTTCATTAATTAGGGTTTTGCAATCCTAATTGTTTCTTTAATTCTAGTCTCCACAAACATATATTCTTTATTGAATAGTGGATCATTGTAATTAATCCCTTGTACACTTCTCATTTGATGATAATACATGCCCTCTCTCAAAGATGATGTACACTAACAAATCGTTAGCGGAACCACTACAAATTTTAGTGTGATTTATTTTATTGTTATCATTCTTTTTTTATTGTTTGTTTTGTGATCGGATTTGAATCGTTTGAGTTTGGTTTGATCATAGGTTGGTTCTTTGTGCATATCTAGCACCATCTAGCTTGTTTTCCACAGCGTTTGGGATTGGATTGAGTGGTCTCAATCGTATGTTTACCTCAATAGTAATATAGAAGGATATATCAGAGAATGTCATCGTTCAAAGTTCACCATTTATCATGGAGGTATGAATACGTTCTAAGATATGAGTAGTAACTTCTTTTGAGAAGGAATGAAGAAGGATGTACAAGACTGTGTAAGAAAATGCCTTACATGCAAGCAAGTGGAGGCAAGACATCAAAAAATGAATAGGCTCTGCAACCATTAGAGGTTTTGGTATGGAAATGATATTCAACATCTATGGACTTCACATATGGATAAGGACAAAGTCGAGGAATGAAAGCATATGGGATATAATTAATTAGCTAATTAAGCATGCATATTTCATTTCAATGAAGCCAAAGAGGATTGCGCCAAAATTGGTTGATATATACACGAAGATGACTATGAGACTACACAGAGTTCAAATAGTATTATTAGGGACTAATATTTTCCATTCAGTATTGCATATTAGAAGAGGTTATAGTAGGTATCAAGTGAAAATGATGCGGAATAGGATATTAAGGCAATATTAACATTAAGGGGAGGAATAGTGTTTACTTAAGTTTATGAATCTTTTTTAGAATTTTGTATGGATTATGCTAATGAGTATGCATTTAATGATTATAGAATCAATCAAAGAAACAAATAGCCAACAAACTAAATGCAGTAAAGTAAAAATGGAAAGAAACACACCAGATTTCAAATTGGTTTGGAGTTACCCTACATCCAGTCTCATACCCCATACGACCTTAATCACTATCAGTTCGATTACACTTCTTGATTTCAAGGCAATAAGAAAACACCCAATAAAATATAAGCCTCTGAGCCCAACCAGCTTGATTTCTAGGCAAACAAGTCACTTCCAATTGTTTTTTACCGAAACAATCAAATCCAACTTAGTGTTGGGCCACCAAGTCAAACTCGTATAATTTATTTGATTTGTTTTTGCAAAGAATGCAGACATGGATCTCTAGTTCTTGATTACAGGTGATCATATAACTCGGAATTACATTTTGATCTTGATAGAATGATGAGAGTTTGATGTAGAATCATTTCAGAGTTAAATTGACTTGATTCAGTTTGAAAATCGATGGAGTATAAGAATATATTTCTTAGTAAATGAGGGAGTAGAGAGAGGAGGGAGAGGAGAAAATAAATTGAGAAAGATTAGTTAAAAATTCGTTATTGGAAGAAGATTGTTTATGGGTGAAGACAAGTGGATGTTAGCGAATGGTTATGGCGAATAGATACTCATATTAAATTTTAATTTTGAAAATGTATATCATTATGTCGACATACATGGTGTGCCGATGTCAACATACTTATATTGTATTTGAAAAATAATTTTGTTAGAAAAATGTTTTGAAAATACAAAGCTATCTATAATGATTTGAAATTTTGTGAAACTATTTAAACGTAGTAAATGTAATTTTTGAACATAACAAAACTTATCAAAAAACATTTTTAAAGAATTTGAACTAAAGTATAATATATATTCAAAAACAATATGTAATTAATATATTGAACTCAAAGTATAAATGTCAGAGCATTAGTGTTAGACTACAATATCAAATCATAACTATTAAGGCTAAATTAAAATGTAAAGTATAAGTAAAATCAAAGTATAAAGTATAAATATTGGAATTAAAAATCTAAATGATGATAAGTATTTTGATGTAATGATATTTAAATTTAAAATTCCTTTTTGAAAATACTTAGAAACAATATTTTCAAAAACTAGGAAAATTTGAAAACACTTTGTAAAGAGATTTTTTTTAATAGGTATATTTGAAAACATTTTACAAAATAGAATGGAGAGAGATCGGGCAATTAGAGTTTTAACATTTAATCTAAGGCTCAATAATATTTCCATATTATCTTGAATTATTGAACTCTTCAATTCCCATGATCTTCATGCTTTGACTCTTGAATCTTCAGTCTGGATCTTCTATCTTGTTACTTCATTATTGGTACCTATCAATCTGGATCTTCTTACTTGATACTGTACAGTCTTCATTATCGATACCTATCTAATAACATGAACTATACTCAATATATATCTATATAATGATTCGTAGATATGTAAATATAAAATATATCATTACCTAAGGTTGTTCTCATAAAAACTTCCATTCATGGTACTAACAATCTCCTCTTTTTTGAAAAAGAGAATTTTTTCATAAAGCATATCTTGACTCTCTGTGAATTCCAGAAATCTCTTTAATTTGTGCTTCCCTTCATTCAGTGCATATTTTATATTTCTTTCTCTTTGTCATCAACAAAAAACTATTATTCTCCAAAACTACAATCTGACTCAAATATTAATTGTCCTGAAAACTAACTTAATTTTTGACTCAACTCTATTACTGACTTGAATATTAATTGACTCGAATACTGACTCAGATATTCAATAATTATAAAGATATGTAAAAATACAACTCAAAGCATCATATATAAACTAAAGCATACTACTTTGAAATAAACATTTCAGTCGAATCCATATTACATATATTTCAAACCAATCCTATATTCAAACAATCAAATCATTCAAATATTTTAACAACCAAATTAATAGTTCATTCTAATCATATATCTTAATTATAGAAATCCAGTTTAATTATTGTTTGAAGAAACAAATTTATACATCATGAAGCAATCAACCTAACCATCTTGGCTAAAGATATGATCTGACCTTATAACATTCCAGTCATCATTGTCTTCGGTTGTGGCACTCGAGATTGGTTCTGGGTTTGTATTTTATAGGAGAAGATATTATCCACGGAATCACATAAAAGTTCCTCTTTTGTTCCTTGACCATCTTCATTTAATTTAACCCTAAATTCCTTTGATTTTATATAGTATACTCTTGAAAGATTCAAGTGTTTGCTCGAGACTTTTGGTTAAACTATGTATGTAAGTGTCCAATATTTTGTATTAAGGTTAAAAAGAGTAAAGAGAAGACGATGATAATGATTAAATTTGTTTTTTTTATCTAAAGGGGTACTTATAGGGACATAAAGTTGTTTGAAATGAATAGACATAAGTTAGTTATTTTAATTTTGATTTTTTAAAACTATTGTTATAGTCGACATAGGGTTGATGGGTATCTCGATATACCTTTGCTAATTTTTGAAATTTGAGTTATTTTTAAAAATTTAAGTCATGTGTCAACCTTTTATGGATTTCAGGAGACTATCACAATAAATTGACAGTGAAAATGAAGATTTCCATTGATACTATTCATTGATTACGGATAATATTCTAATTTAAGTAATATAGCGCTTAATAAACAAAAAGAGAAGCTACACAACATTTATAACGATAAATATGCTAGAAAGTAGAGGATGACGATGATGATGATCTAAGTTTTCGACCAATCTTTCCAAAGAACTTATCAATTTTGCATGAAATTGTATCAAATATCTTACCTATGGATCTCCTAAGTATCTTTTGATTATTAACAAATTTTTTTTGATTCATGAGAAGATCCTTGTATACTGAAGAGGCCGGAAAATCAATGCTCCCTAAGGAAGTTTCTTCATTTTCCTCTTCTTCTATTCATCAATTTCTCTCCCTTCTTCTTATTCCTTCTCTTCTTCCACTAGATCTTCATGAGTAAGCCTTTGTTCTTTTACAGCAAGTGTCTCATAAGGTTCAAAAATCAATGGAATTTTCATAAGGCGAACGTTGGCTTGATTGAAAAAATATCTAGAAATAAATTCATCACCTCTGAAATCATCACCAAAGAATCTGTCTAGATTAATTATTCCTCATTTATGTTATCATGACTAAAAAGAGTGGAAAAAGCTTTACAAATTTAAGAGAAGGGTGTTGGCATTTCTCGATATAGGAGTAATAGTTTGTTGTAAAAAAATGATTTACATACTCGCCTTTGGACAAACCCGTGACTTTCAAAATTAAAGTCGTCATCCCTTTTGAAAATATGATGGAAATTCTCTCTATATTTTCGTTAATTTGAGGTGTAGAGAGATTTGTTCTGGTGGCTCCAAAAACAATAATATTTTTCAAAAGTTCACATTCTAAAACAATTCATGTTCCTTTAGTGCTACTTCAAAGTCGTCATTCATTTCCTTCGTAAATTATCCCTCTCAAATTTGCATATTTTTTGAACAAGACAGGAGTAATAAAAAAATCATTTTGATTTGAATCAAACAAAGAAAGAGAAGAAATTTCATTAAAAACAACATCAATTTCATACGTAGGAAAATCATTAAAGATAGCAAGCCTTTCGGAGTGTACTTGCCACAAATCACGTAGGTAGTATAGCTTTTGATTGCCTCTCAATCATTAAAGGCAGTTTTTGTGGTTTCGCAGAGTCTCATGGTGAAAGGAGCGCTTGATGAGAAAGTCGCTGACGTTTTGTAAAGTTAAAAGATTGAAAATATGAACATAAAATGAGATAAGACATGAATGAATAAATATGGATGATATAAATAGAGATTCAATAGACACATTCTTTGGTAAAAAAATGCCTTTTAATGACATAAGAATGGATGAAAATATGGAGGAAAATACAATTTCTGAACTTGAATTTTAAAGTACCGGCACATTTTTTATAATTATATCAGGTTTGTATGTCGACAAACCTATGTATGTCTGTACAAATTTTTTTATCTTTGATTTATTTGTTTATATGTTATTTTTAGATTTCTCAAAAACTAAAAACCATTTAATATTATTATTTTATAAAAAAATATTTTAGATTTTTTAAAGTTTAATTTTAAATAATCTTAAAATAAAATTAAATCAACCAAAAATATTCAAAAAGAAACAATTAAAAAAACCAAAGAAATCAAACAATCAAAGCAACCAAGAAAAACTAAAAATAATTGTAAATGCATACCTATTTTTGATCCAATTTCAATTTATGCTTCAATCACGTACCATTGTGAAGAAGTAACCATTTCTATGTCTGATTCGCTATCGCTTGAGGATATGTTTGAATCCGAACCATTTAAGGTCGTAATATAGATCCTTTTTCTTTTTTTGAACGAGTCGCTTTACATGTCCTGACTTATCACAGTTGTATTGTCTTATATTTGTTTGATTTTTATTACCATTTCCTTGACTTTTGTTGTTTTTTCTTTTGAAATTATTCATCTTTCTATATTCTAGGAAAATTTTGAAGTTGTCATCAGTGCAATCTCTTGTCATGATTTTCAAAATCAGATCTATTTGATATTGCATTCGACCATAACGATTTCTTTACTTATTTACTTTCTCTAACGTTCAACATTTGCACTTTAAAAGTCGTTAAATTTCTAGTTAACTCTTCAACTTTTAGAGTACTAATATAATTAGCATCTTCAATCGCTAGAGTCTTTTGATCCCAGTCAGGAGTAAGTGGATTAAAAAATATCTAACATGGTATTCTTTAAAAAAAGGTTTTACCCAATGCAATAAGAGAATGTACAATATTATGCATTTAGCTATATATGTCGGACATTGATCCATTTGGACTCATTTTAAATAACTGAAACTTATTATTTAAAATGGAAATCTTAGTTTTTTTAAACTTTACTAATGCCTTCATGTGTAAATTTCAAAAGTCATCTGAATTTCATATGTAGAGTTTCTCTATTAAATTCATTTCTATCTAACAAACAAAATCATATATTCATGGCCTTAGAAATTACTTTGTGCAATTGCCTTTTGATAAGCAGTCCATTGTGCATAATCAATCCCAGGCTCAATGTACTCAATTTGTATAACATTTCAAATATCTAGTCCTATTGGTTGCAAATAATTTTTTTATCCTATATGACCAGCAAGTATAATTATTACCATTAAAAAGTTGAGGTCTAATTGTAGATTATCCTTCCATAAATAAAATAGTGATAATATAGACAATACTGGTGTTGGTAGCCCTTTTTTTCAAAAGTAGGATTATGAAACTTTTAAAAACCAACGGTACGAAAAGGGAGTAACGCGGAAAAGGACCTTGAGGGTATATTAACAATAGAAGGGGACAAACAGTGTTTACTAAAGTCTTTGAATCTTTTTTAGAATTTTTCTGAATTATGATTATGAGTATGTAGTTAATGGTCACATAATCAGTCAAAGAAATATACAGCAAGTAAAGTACATGCACTAAAGTAAAAAAGGAAAGAACACACTGGGTTTTATACTAATTAGAAGTTTTCCAAAATCATGTCTCATACTTTGTACGATCTATAATCATTATTAATTCAATTACATTTCTTGATTTGAAGGCTTCAAGAAGACTGTGAGGACCACTCGTAACACCCGCACTTAACAAGAGGAATAATGTGTTGAAAGACGTGCTATACAGCGATGGACGATCATCAAAGCAGAATAACACAAGCGGAACCTATCACATAACTAATAGCGCATGGATAAAGTATAATAGAATATATACAACATGCAGTAATAATGAAGCACCATTGAACATAATCTCAAACTTTTATATCATCATGAAAAGAATTTCCATACATCAAACTGGATTACATCATCAGAATCTGTATAAGAAGCCTCACTACAAGTTCACTTAGAGCGACATGCATCAAACATAAAAGCAGAAACAACAAGTATGTATAGTAGGAAAATAATACGTCAAACTCCAACTCGTCGTCGCTCAGCATCATCGTCCCCATTAAGATCTACTACCTGATACCAAGTCTGCCCATCCACAACATAATGGATGACCAGCCCAAGGTAAGAAGAAAGAACATAAAACCTTGAGTCCTACAATAATCTTAATGAGCGATAAAACAACTACCTAAATCATCAATAAAGTATATGAGAAGTAGACGGATCAAGCATCTAATCTACCAACACATCAACAAAGAAGAAACCCAAATCCGTTTGATCCACGTCTGACAGTGATAGCCTTCCCAAACAATCAGAAAAGAAACAAATAGACATCTATAGTAACCGATTATCAATTGTAGGCCATCCTAATCGAGCTCAACATCTCCCAAGCACAAACCCTGAAGGTCGAAACCAATATCAGATAAACACCTAAGAGATATCGTCCTCGACGTCGAACAATCCACCAAGATGGTACAATAAAAACAATCAACATCCATGACTCTGGCTATTACTGCCTATCTTGCCGAAGCCAACATCAGTAAAGCAAAACAATCAAAATCCTTGAGTCTTCTTCACATTCATTGCATTTCATCGATCAACGAACAGTTCACAACGCTTTAAACATTCCATCTGAAATCACGTCAAAGCTACACTCGTCCTTGAACCAAAATAAACATCATTTGGTCACTCTTTAGATGGATCATTCACTGGTCCATCACTGGATCGCTCACCAGTCCATTGTCCTGGATCGCACCATCGAAACAGGCTGATCCATCATGTGCTCCATTGTTTTTTGCGCGATGTGATCCATCAAGGATCGCTCCACGGTCCGTCAGCTAAAACACGAGCTGATCCATCGAAAACTCATGCGTGGCTTGACTGATTCAATTTCTGGATGATCTCGACAAGCTTTTCGTCATGCTTTTGACTTTTGACAATCCTTTCGATGAAAGTAGGTCTTATCGATATATGTGCCAGCATTTCAGGCTCTAACTCACACCGAGTTTTGAAATCAAATCCTGCCAAGTACTCGAGGTGCTTCTATTCCAAAAACATAGCTCCCAAACCTGCATGTCTTCGACTCAACGCATCGGCCACTGCTTACCTTTACTAGGAGTATAGGCAATACCAAAATTGTAAGATGCCAAAAACTCTAACCACTGTTGCAGCTGAAGGTTTAAATCCTTCTGGGAGAAAAGATACTTCAACGACTTGTAATCCGTAAATAGCTCAAATCGAACTCCTAACTTGTAATGGCTCCACATCTTTAGAGAAAACATGATTGTCGGTAACACCAAATCATGAGTCAGATAATTCCTTTCGTGCAACTTAAATTATCGACCCGCATAGGCCACTACTCTATCCTTCTGCATCATCACTACTCTGAGTCCTGTACCACATGAATTGGTATACACTACCATACCTTCATTCCCACTCGAAATGGTTAAAAGTGGAGCACTCGTCACTTAGCATCCCATGTGAACAACTAATTCTTCTTCGTCAATCCTATTAGTGGTGCAGCTATCTTAGAGAAATCCTTGATAAATCGATGGTAATATCCCGCCAGCCCAAGGAAACTCCTAACATCCATTGCATTCTAAGGTCTATCTCAGTCCAAGATTGCTGCCATCTTAGCGGGATCAACCGCTATTCCATTTGCAGAAACAACATGGCCTAAAAACCTCACTTCATTTTTACAGAAGTGACACTTCGAATATTTATCTCTCATTTGATGCTTTCCCAAGATTTTGAAACAACTCACAAGTGTGTCTTATGCTCTTCCTCATTCCAGGAGTAAAGAAGGATGTCTTCCATGAACACAAGCACAAACTTGTTCAACTGATCTCTGAAAACCCTATTCATAAGATCCACGAAATACGCTGGCGCGTTAGTCAATCCAAATGGCATCACCAGCCACTCAAAGAATCCAGATTAGGTCCTAAAAGCTGTCTTCAGCACACTATCTGTTGCCACTCTCAACTGATGAAATCTCGTTGCCAAATCCATCTTGGAAAATATGTTGGCTTTGTGAAGCTGATCAAACAAGTCATCTATCCTCGACAATAGATACTTGTTCTTCTTAGTTACCTTGTTCATCTCACGAAAATCCACCAACAATCTCATCCATCGGCCTTGATTGCAAACACAACTGTTGCACTCCATTCAGACATGCTCCGCTGAATGAATCATTTACTCAAAAGGTCACTTACTTTCACCTCTAACTCTTGCCGTTCTCTAGGTGCCATCCGCCCAAGGGGCATAACGGTAGGTCCAGCACCTTCGACCAAATCGATCCTGAACTCAATCTCGCGATGCGACTACAAACCTTTGACCTCTTCAAAGACACCATTAAAGTCACTAGCGATTGACACATATGATAAGTCTTCTAGTGGAATCACAAGCGAATAAAAAATCTTACAAAGACACCATCTTCAGGTTTACATCGAATCACAACCATTCGCCCTTCGACATTCCCGACCGTTACGTCGAGCTTCTCGCAATCCACTTTAGCTGCATACCTCTTAAGCTATTCCATACCCAAAATGATCCCAAACCCATCGAATTTCAAAACAAAGCAATCACACACAAAAGAGGAACCATGAATCGATGACACTAGACCACGACAAATCATACAAAAAATAGATGAACCCCCGACTGGATTAGTCACAACCACTGGTCTATCACAAATCTCAGATTCCAAACCCAAGGGGCATACAAGCTCATTGCAAATGAAAGAATGTGATGCTCTAGTATAGAACAACACTCGAATTGGAACACCTCCGATACAAAGCATACCTTGAAAAACAACACTCTTACCTTTCTCCTCTACTGTAGGAGTTCTTGAAGAAGATGGAACAACTTCCAAAGCATACGCCTTCACTATCTACTTACCCTTTGACAGTTCTGGACAATCCTTCTTGTTATGCCCGGGCTTACCACAGTTATAGCACTTCCTCTCGGCTTTCAGACTGTTGCAGTCCTAGGAGAAATGGCCCTTTTGCTGGCATTTGAAGCAAATCACCTTGCTTTTCTTTTTCTTCCGGCCATCTTTCCTTTCTGCTGTTGTAGCGTCCTTTTTTGTTATTACCACCTTGCTGTGGTTTTGATCCTCTGTGGTTGCAACAACAACTTCTTCTTTGGGAAACAAACTCTCGTGCATCAAAGCTTTCCCCATAATTTTCTCATAAGGGTCATCCATATGATCTACCAACGACTTCCCATGATAGATATCCAAGCCCATGAAGAACTTGTCGTTCTTCTGATAAGGAGTCTCAATAAATGAACGAGCATACTTGGATAAAGCTTCAAACTCGAAAATATAATCCAACACTGGTCAATTTTTCTGCTTCAGCTCAACAAACTTCTTGAATGGAACTTACTTTCGAGTGGTAGAGATGAACTTCGTATCAAACTTGACTCAGAACTGATCCTAAGTGACTCGTCTCCTGGAGTCTCTAAAGTGACAGAGTTCTACCAATCCATAGCTCTGTCCTGTAGCTGCCTTGATGTAAGCTTCCTCTTAGTCGCATCCTTGATATCCAAGTCTCCGAATATTCGAACACAAGTATCAATCCACCCTTGAATCTCAATTGTCGGATTTGTCCCTTTGAATGTCTTCCTACAAAAAGCAGTGAAGTACTTACATAGCTTAGCGAAATCAACTACCCTCGTTACCTGCACCTGAACACCAACATCTACCGCGGCTGCTTCTAGAGTGGGTTCCTTCCTCATGATCGCTGCCACCATCGCCCCGAACATAGTTGGGTAATCTGGTATACCGTCATCTCCCCCTCCAGGAATAGTCCCCTCCCTAGCAGTATGTCTCGAAGATCCACGACTCATTCTAAATCTCAAAACAGAATGATTAGTACACACATGAGAAAAACTGCAATGGAGTTCAAGCGATACTATAATATACACTAACATATAATATACATCCAGTAGAAAACTAAAAATACGTCTCTCATACATCATTTTCTCAACAAACTTTATCTAAAATCGATCAACCTAGCTCTGATACTAAATGTGACGACTGCCTATAACTCTCGCACTTAACAAGAGTAATAATGCACTGAAAGACGTGCTAAGCAGCTATAGACGATCATCAGGGTAGAACAACACAAGAGGGACCTGTCGTATAACTCACAACGCATTGATAAATTATAATTAGATTATATACAATAGGCAGCAATAGTGAAGCCTTGAACATAATCTCATACTTTCATATCATCATGAAAAGAATATCCATACATCAAACTAGATTACATCATCAGAATCTGTACAAGAAGCCTCACTACAAGTTCACTCAGAGCAGCATATATCAAACATAAAAGCGGAAACAACAAGTATGTATAGTAGAAAAATAATATGTCAGCCTCTAGTTCATCGTCACTCAACATCATCATCCTCATCAAGATCTACTACCCGATACTTGCTACCCAGTCTGCCCATCCACATCATCATGTATGAACATCCCAAGTGAATAAAAGGGACATAAAACCTTAAGCCAGACAATAGTCTTAATGCATGGTAAAACAGCTATCTAATATCATCAATGAAGTATATGAGAAATAGGCAGATCAATCATCCAATCCGCCAACGCATCAATAGGGAAGAAACCCAAACCCGGCTCCTCCACATCTGACAGTGACAACCTTCTCAAAAAATCAAAAAAGAAACAAACATACATCCACAGCAAACAATTATCGATCGTAGGTCATCCTAATCGATCTCAATATCTCCCAAGCACAAACTCTGAAGACCTAAACAAACATCAGATAAGCACCCAAGAGATATCTCCCTTGACATCGAACAATCCACACAAGATGATACATGCAAAACAATCAACATCCATGACCCTGGATATAACCTATCTTGCCTTAAAACCAACGTTAATCGTATGACTGGCCACGGCATACCATCCATCAAGGGTTAATGGTAACCCCGATTCTAGCAAAACTCCCTACTCCATCTATGTATCTAGGCCTTTCATCAATACCCAAGGTACTCGACTTATCTAGTCTATTGGGCGTTCCCATTATACCTCTTCTTTGAGTCCGCTAGAACCTCCGACTAACGATAATTCCTCGTCCTTCAATAACTCTAGTCGTCATCATCGGCGACTATCCATAAGCTTAAGCGCCTTCTCGAGCAACCATTATCCATGAACTCAAACATCCTTGAGTCATCTTCACATTCGTTGCATTTCATCGATCAACAAACACTTCACAACACTTCGAACATTCCATCCGAACTCACGTCGAAGCTACACCCATCGTCGAACCAAAATAAACATCATTTGGTCACTCTTTAAATGGAGCATTCATAGATCCATCACCGGATCATTCACAGATCCATCGTTCTGGATCGCACCATCGAAACAGCTCGATCCATTGTGTGCTCAATTGATTTTTACATGATTCAATCCATCATTGATTTCTCCATGATCCATCAGCTAGAACACGAGCCGATCCATCAAATACACATGCGCCCCTCGACCGATCCTTCCAATTTTCCACTTGCCCGTTCCATGATGCAGTATTTGCACAACCCATGTACACATATCAGCTGATCCGCCTTTTTTTACCATGTCATGATCCATCAGTTTGAGCACATTCGATCCATCGATCCAAGCATGCGCGAACCATGGATTTTCCACAATGATCCAACATTTTTGTTGTGCTTTTCCCCTTGTCGATCCATGCAATTTGACTTGAGTGCTCCATGTTTTTGTACTCGATCCATCAACACACACTCTGGCTGATCCACTATTATCACATACGATCCATCACCAATTATTTGCAACCGATCCATCATTGTTTCAATCCAGCGAAATGTAATCAATCCATCCAATGGATCACCAATGATCCAATCTTGCCGATCCTTCATTTCTTGCCAAACAAGTAGTGCGATCCATCAACAAACAACGAACATTAATGCATGCAACTTAAAAAAAACTGACCAATTCATCAAATAATAAATGGAAAATTCTACGAGCATTAACACAATGATTAAACACCATACAATCATCAAACAGTTATATAAAATTCACCAAATCATGACCAAACATTAAATGAATCAATAATTAGATCTAATCTTGCATAAACACAAGAATTAACCATTATAACTTACTAGATTAGATCCTATGGTGTGATACAAATTAAAAATATACTTACACTGATTAGATCTAAGTGAAACAACTTGAAATGATGAAATTAAGATCAAACAAACCCACATACCCAATTGAATTCATGTGAGAGATGCTTATCACTTACCAAATCCACAAATAGCTTGAAATCAACAAATCTCTAATGCAGACAACGAAGAACGACCTCTGAATTAATCAATTAGATGCGATCTAACCTTCTTCGATGTTAATATTCAATCTTTCAATGTATATCTATGAATTGAAATGAAGTGGAGAGGTATTTGGTGGAGTTAGGAGAATCACAAACCCCAATCAAATAGAGAACTGAAGAAACTAAATAATTGTCCTTGCCTCTGCCCTCCTATTTATAGCCAACAACCCCTAGCCTTAATGGGCTCACTAATCAGCCCGCTAATGACTAATTAGTCGGTCCAGAAAACTAACAACACTAAAACAGTAATTCTTCCCAAACTGCTTAACCAAATCTTTAATGTGACCACTCTACGAAATTGGAAACACCATTTTCAATCCAATGAAATTGTTCCCATCTTCTGATTCGATCTCATTCAAAAGTTATTCCCTAAACAAAAATAATAAGGGAAAATGGTTACAAACAAAATTGGTAAAAATCATGGACATGTCTCACACCCCCATGAACAACATATCAAAATATGATAATGATTTGAACCTTAGGGAATTAAATAAAAACATTTTACGATCCTCCAATATGTAATATGTGGGCCGTTACAAAGACAAACTTAAGGATCTCGTCCACTGGGTATAACCAATTTGATTTTATGAAAACCAAGTCACTCCTAATTACTTTTACCTGACATAATCAGGCCCAACTTCATTTATGGCCTCCAAGTTACACATATATAATTTGTTTGATTTACTTTTACAAAGAATGCAGACTTTGATTTTTCGATCTTGATTACAATGTTTCTGTAACTTAGGATTGCACTTTGGTCTTGATAGAATGATTAGAGTTTGATATATAATCAAATCAAACCTTAAGCAACTTGATTTTATTTGAAAATTGATAGAGCATAAGTATATATTTCTTAGGAAATAAAACAGAAGTGAAGGAAATAAGAAAAAAATAGTTATAAATTTGTTTCTGATAGGAGACAATTTATAAAGGTGAAGAGAAGTGGCTATTAGTGAATGGTTATGATGGATAGACATTACAGTTCAAGTTTGAATTTTGAAAATACTGGTCATTATATTGATATACACGGTATGCTTATGTCGACATACTTATAACATATTTAAAAATAATTTTGTTAAAAATGTTTTGAAAATACAAAACCATATATAATGATTTGAAACTTTGTGTAACTATTTAAACATAGTAAATGTATATAATAAACATGATAAAACTTAAGAAAATTTATCAAATTTTTTTTAATGTACATATGTATATATATACTCAAAAACATTATATAATTAATATATTAAACTCAAAATGAAAAAAATTAAAACTATAGTATTAAACTATAATATCAAATCATAATTACTAGGGATAAAATAAAATTTCTAAAGTATAATTTAAATTAAAGTATAAAGTATAATTTAAAATATAATATAAAATCAAAGTGTAAAAATAGAAGTATAAGGATTGAAATTAAAGTACAGTTTTAAAATCAAAGTATAAGCATAGAGTTTATGGTATAAATATGAAATTTAGTATATAAATTATAATTGGTATTTTAAAGTAAAGATATTAAAACTTAAAATTCCTCTTCGAAAATACTTTGAAAATCATTTTTTAAAAACTACGAGTATTTGAAAATACTTAGCAAAGAGATTTTAAAAATAGAAATACTTGAAAACACGTTGTTAAATATATTAGAGAGATCCAGTGAGTGCAACTTGAGTTTTAACATTTAATCTAAGACTTTATCATAATTATGGATTATCTTGAATTCTTAAACCTTTCAACGTTTATGAATCTTCATTCTCATATTCTTGAATCATCAATCTAGATCTTCTATCTTGGTATTGTAGAGTATTCATTATCAATGCTTATCTAAAGACCTGCATTATATACATTATATGATTGTGTGTGTATATATATATATGATAATTAACACATGAGAAAATATAAAAATATCATCACCAGCCATGCCAAAAAAAGATCATTACCGGAGGTTGTTATCATCAAAATCACCATCCACGATACTAGCATTAGGTACTGAGCCACAAACGAGCATTGCACCCCATTCACAAACATATGGGTACAATAAGTAGGTTAAAAAATCCTAAAATATTTTGCAAGGTCATGCATTTCGGACTTACGTGAATGTTGGGAAGATTGTCCACACTTATACATTTCTCATATGATAATAACTATAAGAACAATATTGGAATGGCTCGAGGCACTGTACAAATGGCCATGTAATTCATGTGCATGTCGACTAAAGCTAAGGAGATAAAATTTTGTTACGACTAGATCTAGTAAAGGATGCTATTGAGAAGGTAGAATTGATCTTGTTAGACCAAAAAGTGGCACTAACACCCAATTGACTAGAAATCAGATATAATGATAATCTAGAAACAAATAGAAAGTAGTCAACACACATGATTTATAGTGGTTCGATATTAACAAGCCTACATCCACTTTATACTTCTTTGATTGATCTATAGATTACAAGTACAACGTAGATAATCGATCAATCTCACAATTACAATCAATAATCTCTCAGAATCTATAGAGTTATACTCAAAAATCTATAGTACAATTTGTTAATAATAATGGAGCTTGAGTGTGTAGAGTGCCAAAAGATCCGTTAAAATGTTATCAAGATGGGTATTTATAGGCAGAGAAGAGGATCGGGTTGGATGCCACATGGAACCCATCCTGTGAATCTCGTATTTGAACATGGGTAGGTGAAGGTATGGTCCCTGGTTCAGATCCCGACAAGTGTACCTCGAATCGCATTTGCAGGCTTGAGAATCGGACAACATTGCAACGTGCTGAAATGGTCCCAGGCGGATCGGGTAAGGGGGAAGCTTCGGACTGATGTGATGATGTTGGTTCGCCACGTTGTCTTCATACATGGAGGGGGTCAGGTATTGGAACCTCCGACCCGACCCGCTGCTCATCTTCTGGAGCCAAGTTATCTGTTTGCGTGAGGAGGTCGGACCGCAACATCTTCGAACCAACCAGGTTCTACTCAGAATTCGTTGATGCACGAGTTCCCTTTTGACTTGAGACTTCTTCATCGACTTGATCCAACTTTGTTACCCATAAGTGATCGTCTAGACTTTCTGTGGCCTAGTCACAAAGTAGACCAACATTTTGCCCCATAAAGTATGTTTTATCGGAGATGAAACGATCTTCGAAACTGCGAATCTGTCTATTCTTGAACCGGTGATAATCAATAGTCGCATTTATCTGTAAAGTCATGACGCTATGTGAAGTTGTTTTCCTTGATTTTCGCATCAAGTATAAATAGGAGGATTGATCTATTATCTTCTTTGTTGCTTTCAATAAGTTAGAATTATAATTAAGGTATACGAGAGTCCTTATGTAAACTCATTAACTTTTGATGATCTGAAAAATGCAAATCGTTTTGTTAAGCCACATTATACCAGTCAATTGGTCCCAATTTCTTTAATCAACTCATGATTTCGTGATTGGGTCGAGGGTTCTGCATCGGATCGGGTCAAGCCCCTCCAACCCGCTCGGCCATTCAACTCGATATGTTTCGAGTTTCTTCTTTTGCAGCTACGTGGGGCCGGATTAGCTCTTCTGACCTGCCATCGTACTTAGCTAGAAGGGATTTGAGGCACTTCAGTTGTTGCGCCACTGGGGCGGATCGGATTGAGCCGTCACTTCAGGAATACGAATGGCCTTCAGAGATTATTATATTAACTGGTGGCTTCGCTCTCTCTTCTGCATTTTTTTCCTCTTTCAGAATTACATCGCTCGGGTTTTAAAACAATACCCAAATTCTTGAATTCCATCAACTCGTTCAATCCCCAAATCCAATTCAAAGGTGGGTGCGATACCTTGTCTTCTTCAATTTTGATTAAACAATACTCAAATCTCATGCCAATTTGTGTTCTTTTTCCCACGTCGACGTCGCTATTGGTATCATGGCTTTCTAGTCTGCCACTATCATCGTTGGTGACATCATCATCACCTCAAAGAGGCGGCTTTGATGATCTATGCCTAGCATTGAGGATGTTGGTTTAGGGGTTTGACTTTTATCTCAATGAAGAGGAGAAGATGGGGGTACGGTTTCTGGTAGAGTGAACTAAGAGATAAGATGATGGACTAAGAGGAATAGGTGTTGGCGGGTCAGAGAAGTGAGCGAAGTCGAGAATGTATGGCCGGAGAAGAACTAGCAGCTCTACCTGGATCGGGTCGGGTCGAGTTGGTTCGATCCGACCCGCTATACCTATTTAGGAAAATCCGACCCCACCCATGGAACTTCAACATGAAACATACTCCTTTCTACATACATAGAATTTGATCAAAACAATCACTCTGACGATGTAAACTCATAGTACATGCTTGCATAAAACTCAAACGAAGTCAAACACAACTTATGAATTCACGGGCAGTTCGGGTAGAGCCTTCATAATAGAACATTCAGGACTTAATGAACATATAACTGCTCGACCATTCAATGCACATTGATTAATTGCTTGCTTTTTTCTACTTACTTTATATCTTCTTGTTTTAGCACGGCACACACTGGCACACACTAGCGTGCACACACATTCGGGGCGACACGGGAAACTACACTCTAATTCTTGATATCTTTTGGATTGTACAACAGACATGTCTGGAAGACACTTAGCAAGATTATCAGAAAAGAGCACAACTCTAGGATCGTATAGTAATCCTAATCTTGAGGTTGTATCGTCAAACTTAAATCCAGAGTGGGGTAGCACTGGCTTGGATTTTGAGATAGAAATTCATAAGAGTGCAAAATCATTCGAAGGTGAAGTTTCAGTAGATGAGGAAGAGGAAGGAGTAAGAGACAATTGGGCACCTGACGAGTTTGAAAGAGCAACCATTCTACATGCACCTGGTGATTCCGTGTCTTCAACGATTGATGAAACCAGACTTAGGCGTGTTATATGTTTGAAGCATGGGATTTCCTGGGAAGAAGTTACAGTAGAGACGTATATGTTTGAAAGGTGGGAATTCCTGGGAAGAAGTTAGGGTTGCGACCGATACAAATAGACCCCACAATCCTCCGGAGGGGTATATGGCTATTAGCTAATTGATGTGCTTTGTGGGAGTTATTCCTTCATTTCCACCATTCATCGTCGGTTTTCTAAGACGAATGCGGATTACCCTCATGCAACTCCAACCTACTGCGTATTCTTATCTATACACATTGTATGTAGCATACATGGAGGTTCTGGGCATTGAACCCACTTTTGAAGATCCAAACTTCTACTACCACTTTGAACATCTCTCAAGAGAAACACCTTCCTTTCTCTACGACGAATCAGTGAAAAAAGGAAAATCCTTAATAAGAGGTATAACAATTTAGGTGACATAAAGCCTGAGTGGTTCTTCATCAAACATCGAACCGGATGTGCTAGACAATGGCTTTAATAAAGTAATCTTCAAATTCCGATGCTTTTATCTCAATTGTTGTATTGAGTGTGCTAACTTTTCTTACTTATCTGCAGTTAAGAATCCGAGGAAAGAGGAAGGACAAATATACTTGGACCATTTGAACCGTCTGTTGAATGGCAACCGGATTTTCTGAATGTTAGGTTCTTCCTTGTTGACGAGTTTCTACATCGACATCGTCTCTTGGATGGAAACCAAATCATACACCATGGAGTTCGTGCTCATGCACATGTTCTTTCAGCTCCACCTCTTCCTATACCCACGACAACCAGCAGTGTTCCCCAGCCAAAGGGCAAGTTATAAATTCAGTTGAAAAGGGAGAGAGTTCCAAAGCATAGGAAACTTCGAGTTCCGGGGAGGTACCGTAGTCGGGAGATAATGGGGTGTCTCCCGTACGAGGTTCAGACACCTTTCTAAAGATCCCCTCTCCGATGCAAATCTAAGATGAAGAAATTCATAACAGACAGGTTTGGGATGAACTCCGGGATGCTGATCCGAAAGACGCTTCTGTTTCAAAAAGATAGATCATCCCCAATTATGTCTCCTATTGGCGAGTCCTAGCTGGATGATCCCATCTTCAGGGACTTGTCTAAGCTTCCTTTAACTGACAAGATTTATACTTCCAAAGACCACACAGACAAGCCTTACTCCGGGCACTGGTCTGCCGGGAGGATCACTTAGGACACACACCACACCATCACACCAATACTCCACATCATAGCTTTCGTGTGTTACATCACTTCTTGGCTCTAATGTCAATCTCTATTGACTTTCAGGAAGGATGACTCACCACATATATGATCTCAGGGATGTTTGGGCAAGCATTCCTAGGTACGGCTCCGATACTGAACCCAATCGACAGGAAAGCTGCGGGAGAGATGATAGAAGGCCATATCAGTTCAGCACAATCAATCTTCCCGCTCTCGCTCTTAAGCCCGCTTTGATTTGGAGAAGTACAAGGACTACCACAACCAATATGGGGAGATAAATACCTTCCCAAATCTCCAGTTCCCCCAAAAGATTCTCACTCCTAAGAAAAGACATCGAGGAAACACTCCGATCCCAAAGGCAAGGCAAAAGATATGGACAAGGAGAAGAGTAAGAGTAACACGGCGATCATTCCCGCCAAACACTGGAACATTGACATTACCACAATGAGCCTCGTAATACTTGACTCAGAAAATGAGGCCAAGCTAAATATTTTAAGGATTTAATTTCCAGATTATCATTCCGGGAACACGCGCTTCGTTACAAACCTTCAGTCGATGCCTTTAGATTGGGTGACAAAAGTCAAATCCCAAATAGACTACGTGGATAGACAGTACAAGGAAACTTGCAAATTCGCCCGAAAGCTTTCCAAGATCATGTGTGATCTGTTGGCAGATGTGGATAATATGAAGCAAATGGCTGAATATGACCTGGAGGCCAAAGATACCGCGGAGAAAGAGCTCGAGGACACACAAGCCAAACTTTCCCTCGTGCAGTGTGATGCTAAAAGTTATAAGAAACATCACGTTGAACTATAGCAACGCTATTATACCAAGCTCGATTCTCATAGTCAAGAACGCACGACCTTGTAAAAGCAAGTTGAGGACGCTAAGTCAAAGAGCACTAGGCTAAAGTTATCTTTTACCTGCCTTGAACAAGAAAAGGCTGAGTTGGAAAAGAAGAATGCTAGTCTGGAGGCCAAGCTGGATGGGGCTGAGGCGAGGGCAACACTCACTGAAGGGAATGCTGATATTGCTCTTAAATCCTCCTCTGAATCTAATGGCCAGCTTATTGAAGCACAGAAAGAGTTAGATGAATATGGGGATCTTATGATATCATTATTTTCTCAAGTGCTTCAGAGTCGAGATATATCTTGGATCCAGCATTATCCGACTACTCTGGTCAACGTAAGGGATCAAATTGTCAAAGTTGAGAAGTAGTTGAAGGTTGACATAATTAATGAGGAGGAGCTGATGATGACATATCTGAGAGGCGAGGAGCCAGAGCGCTTAGCTGATGGGTGCAAATTAATTTAGGAGGCTATTAAAGAGGAGAAATTCCAAGCCAAGGGAAATGAAACCATCGAGGGTGGTTTCAACTCCTCTTCCGCCATGCCTGGAGCTACAGAGACTGATGGGTACGATCCCGGACACCCAACAGTCTCCAAGGTTCCTCTCCTTTCTCCCTTAAGGTTCTTCTCCTTTCTCCCATCGAAGTGGGAACTGCTCTTGCTACTCCTGGAAACAAGTCTGCTGAAGGTATCTCTACCTTTTCACCTCAATTTGTCAAGGATATCATAACGTGTCGTTATATTATGGAGTAGACAATTGAAAGACCCATGTTTTCTCCAGAGCTAATAACTATTACTTCGCGTTTTCTAGGTATTAGTCTTGCTGAGGAGATTGAAAAGAAATAGGAGGCCGCTGACAAGGCCATAATGTAATCCAGTAGTGAAGCTCCCAAAGACGGGGACATCATTGATGCTTTAAAGGATATGGAGAGCAAGGAGGAGGAAGAGGACGTGGATGTCAACATTACTGGAGTAAGAGATGAGACTGAAAACTTGACACTTACTCAGATGAAAGCTAGATCCACGCACTCTTGAAGGCCAAGAAAGAAGAAGAGCCTATCTCAGTTGATCCCCTCCAAATGGTCTCTCCTGTTGGCAAAATAACAATTAAGATTCCATCCCGGTTGATTACTAGGGAGCTGGCTTTCAAGTCCTTCTGACAAGGAAATTAAAAGCTTATTCTTGCTGAAGTTGAAAAGGAGGAGATGCAGGATCTGAAAGTTGCCAAGAAAGCCAAACATTCGCCTAAGTCCAAATGAAGTGTTGCTTTTTGATTTTTGTTTTCCACTGGCCTGCGGTTGTTGTTGCGAGTGCATCCCTCGCGTTTTTGACTTGTTATCTATGTAAATATGCATGTTTTTAATGAAATAGTTTCCCTGCAATATCATATGTTTGTAAGTTTTATTATTTACTTCAATCAAATTTAACTGTGATCGAAATATCATTACGCTAAATAGTAAAAAATAAACTAAATTGCATCACATATCAAACTAGGATTCCTATTCAGCATCCCTGCAATTCAAAAGTTAAAATTGTTGCAATTAAGGAATTATTACTAAATTAAGGGATAAACAACACATTACATTGCAATTACCCTAAGGGTGTGATATATGTATGTTCCTAATCAATATTGAATAAAGTTTGGCCCGAGCTTTTTTGGGATTGATTAGAATCAACATTATATTGCCCCCAATCCTTCTATGGGGAGTGCAGGCACAACTTTCAATCTTCCCCCAATCCTTCAGTAGGGTAGGAACCCTTTTCCCTCGGTACTTGGTCTCAATGCCTTTATACTCTCCTGTCGTATGCTGAGGTTAGAGTGTGGTTAAGGCGGTCTTTAATCATGGCGCACCAGTTACGCCTACATTTATACTCACGCTCGAATCGAAAGAGTCTAAGTTGATAATTGAACAATCATGCCATTCACCCCGTCTTTCCTTCTACACTCTATTTCCAAGAGCAGGATTCCGTCGGATCGAGCATCGTTCTTGAATTCGATTTTAATCCATACTCCACGCTTCACACTGACGAATGGAGTTTGTAAGGCAAGCGGTCGAATCACACTTGCCAAGGCGCACCTCTAAATCCCTATTCATTCTAGATGGATAGGACAGGATGTTTGGACATCGTATCCTTACTTTGGTTCAAAAAGTGAAAGTTAGCGCATCGGGTGTTGGTATCGGGTTCGGGGTTAGCGAATCAAACTTCGATTTGCCATATATTTAAGTCTTCTTATTCAAATGGTAGGTGAACGATCTCCATAAAAAAGGGTGAATCATTCCTTTCCCGTAAGTCCGACACCAACCAATTACATCACGACGTCAAGTCAAAGACCAAAACAATCAGAGAACGTGGAAAAATAAGTGAATGAAAAGTAAATGACACACGATACTTTATAGTAGTTCGATCAAATCATAGCCCACGTCCACTTTCTAACCTTTTTTTATATCAATTAGACTGTTCTAGGAAAGTCATGTCTTTTTACATAGTTTACAAAACAAAAGGATAATTACAACTCAAGTCAAGTGGTGCTGCAGATGCTACGGATTCCATGCTCTGGGGATTTCATCACCATTTATGGTCATTAGCTTGAAAGCTCCTTAATCAAGTTTCCACTGGATAACATACTGTCATTCCCGTTTCGAGCCCAAAAAAATGGGGGTTGGGAAGACGAGCTTCAAAACCAGGTTTCCAGGTTCAAAGTTTTGGGGTTGAACCTTCCTGTTATAGTATTGAGTGACTTAGTGTCTGTGCCTCGAGGCACGTAAGTCCATTTTATCTCTATTTTCCTAAATTATGTCCAAGGACTCAAGGAGAAGCGCTTTGTTCGTCATCAGGTCATAGTATGTTGTCCTGTGAGAGAGGACTTCCAATTCCACTGGAATGATAGCTTCTGAACTAAATGAAATTGAGAAGGGAGTGTGGCATATCGCTGATTTGTATGTTGTTCTGTAAGCCCACAATGCCAAGGGTAATTTGTTGACCCGCATCGCTTTAACCTGCTTCAGTCGCTTCTTTAAAATGGACTTAATGATTTTGTTTACTGCTTCGACTTGCCCATTCAAATGCGGGTGTACTACAGTGGTGTATCTCTTCTTGATGTTGTATTTTTGGTAGAAATATCTAAATTTTGTGTTGTCGAACTAGGTTCCATTGTCGGTTATGATGACTTTGGGGATCCCGAATCCGCAAATCATGTTTCTGACAACAAATTTAATCACCTACTTTGTCGTGATTGTGGTCAATGGCTTGGCTTCTGGCCATTTTGTAAAGTTATCAACGACCAGGATTGCATACTTTGCCCTGCCTTTGGCGATTGGAAGGCTTCCAATAATGTCAATTCCCTACACGCTGAACAACCACGAATCATCATCGAATTGAGTTGATTGGGAGGTGCTCTGGGAATCTTCGCAAATTTCTAGCACCTGTTGCATCGTCGTGAATAATCGCTGCATCCCGATTTATGGTAGGCCATAAGTAGTTGTATTGCAATATCTTCTTTGAGAACGTTTGTTCGCTAGTATGATCTCCACATTCGCCTTTGTGTACTTCTCTCAACACACGTATGATGTCGTCATGTGCTAAACACCGGAGCAGGGGTACTTAAAATCCTTGTTGGTAAACAACTTCACCATGCATGATATAACTTAAAGCTTTGCGAACAATGGCACGTCTTTCACTCTTTTTGTCGGAAGTGTTCCATTCTGTAGGAAGTTCTTTATTGGTGTTATCCATGATTCTCTCTCTAGTTCGGCTTCCCCCACTGGATCAACTTCCATCTGATTAATGCTTGGAGCTTCTGGTGTCTCGATTAGGACCATTTATGTTTCTTCTGGATTATCGGAAATTGCTAACTCAACCAATTTATCCGTTTTCTGATTTTCTGTTTGCGAAATGTGTGATACACTATAATACTCTAGGCCGTCCAATAGCTCCTCTACCCTTGCTATGTAAGTTATGAGTCATGGTCCTTTCATCTGAAATTCCTTTCGAACCTGACAATCAACAATTTGAGAATCACAAATGATATTTAATGCCACTACTCCCAATTCCTTAGCGAGTTTTAGCACGATAATCAGGGCTTCGTATTCTGAATCGTTGTTAGTAACGAAAATTCTAACTATAAAGCATAGTAAATTGACCGTCCTTTAGGAGTGATTAATATCACTTCGGCGCCGGACCGTCGATCATTCTTAGCACAGTCTGTATACAACTTCCAAGTGCTAGATTCCAGTTTTTGTTCCGAGGGGACAGATTCATCGTCTAACACATCCTCTTTGGGGATTGTAATTTCGGCGATGAAGTCGGCTAATGCTTGCTCTAGTAAGGATTTTCTGGGAAAGAAGTTGAGGTCAAACTGGCTTAACTCGATTTCCATTTGAGTAGTCTTCCTTCGTCAGAGGGGATGCATTCTTGGGCCCCATGCCGTCTCCGTTGCACAACATCTTTCATTCTTCAATGTAACAAGCTCTTCCGGGAATTTGGTCACCACGGACCATTCCCACTTCAGCTCCAGTTGGGAACTCTAGCAATATGCACCAGAGTGCAATATAGGCCCAGAACTCTGCGAGGATCGGTCAGCCTAAAAAGGAGTTGTAAGACGAATCAATATTCATTACCAAAAAGGGAGGATCCGTACTCTTTGGTGGTCTCCTTCCCCAAGCTCCATAGACTAATACACTTCTCAAGCCGGAGTCGTTGTTGAGCCCTTAAAGCAAACTATCCATCCACCGCATGGCTTTAAATCTTTAGCTTCCAATTTCATTTGGTCGAATGCTTTCTTAAACAAGATGTTGACGGAACTCCCGCACTCCACAAGGACTTTATGTATTGTTGCTGGACCAATGGTAGTAGTTATTACAAACGGGTCAATACTCGATGTATCAATTCCCACACTCTCTGTGTCTCGAAAGATAACGTCATCTGCCATAGTCTTCTGCTGCTTTGCTGGAGTAACATCTTCGAGGGAACTACACTCTCCTACTTCTTGATGTTTAGCGGCATTGACGTACTACTCCATGGCCCTGTTGTTGAAACTAGCTGGATGTGGTCCTCTGACCATGGTATTTATGACTACCCCCTTTCCTTACTGCTGGGAAATAGGTCTAAGGGTATGTTTGTTCTGATAGGGAGTTGGGCCTCCTTGACCCCGTCTCCAGTGGTAACCTCATATTCGTCCAATTTCCCTGCTCGAAGCAACTTCTCCATAACATCTCTTAGCTGATAGCATTTGTTTGTGGAATGACCATATATTTCGTGGAGCAAACATAAATTTCCTGTCTCACATTCCTTTTCAGTTGAGTCTCTTGGTGGAGGCTTTTTTATTGGATAACATTGAAGGTATCTAGATAGATGTTTTCCAAGGTGTCGTTCAGTGGTGTGTAATTCTCAAAGGGTTGGAATAGCGGCCTCTTCTTGGGATTGTTTCTCCGATTCCTACTTCTCTTGTTGTCGTTCCCATCTTAGCGTCCATTTCTTCTATTCTTGTTGCCGATAATCACTTCAACTTTTCCTGCCCTTTCAGTAGATTGCTTAATGATGATGTTGCTTTGGATATCTTCTATCGGGGTATTGTCGGATTTTTTTTTTCCGACTGGCATATATCTCTTCTTGTCATAAACGAATGTTAGCCTTCTCATAAAACAACTCTCTAGTTAATGGAGGCTTTTTGGCCAGGTACCTTCTAAATTAAGTGTCGTTATTGACTTCGTCTATTAGCGCCATAAAAATAGTCTGATCGTGTGGGTTACTCACTTTTGTAACTGCCAGGTTCGAACGATCCAAATATGACTTCAGAGTTTTCCCTAGACCTTGCTTGACTACCGAGAGCTCAGCGACACTCTTGGACTTCCGGATCGAAGCTGAAAGAGGAAACTCTCACTTAGCTCTTTGAAACTGGAAATCGATCGAGGTGGAAGCCGGGTAAATTACATCATTGGAAAATCTTCGAGGTATTTTGGGAAACCTTTGCATTTTACCCATTAGGGGCCGTCGCGATGCTTATATACCAGGAGTATCTCATCAGATGCTGTCTGGGGTCAGTTCTTCCTCCATATCGATCCATGGAAGGCAAATTGAATCACCTTGGAAACTGGACATCCAGTATGTCATCGGTGAAAGATGTGTGACCGCAATCAATACCCCAATCTTCGTTAGTGTAGCCCTTGCTATCAGCCATAATTTGACGTACCATAGCTTCTACTTTAGCGTTGATTAACGTGGGCTCAGGTTTGGCACCTCTTACTCTTCTAGCACTTCCAGTTCCTATGTCAGGCGGCGTCCTTCGATTTCTTGTGGGAGCAGAGTTCCCTTGCCCCATGCGATCCCGACCGTCCATGGGGAGCATGGGCTGAAGGAGTTGGCCTTGAGTACAATTAGTAATATATGGGTCTCTCGGAAGGACACGAGATACCTGCATTGGAAATAACATTGGTTCTGTTAGGTTGGGGTCATTGGAAGCCAGTCGGCGAGCTGCATCTTCACGAGATCTTAATGAGCCAAACGTCATTTGCTTGAGGTTCGTAGGTCTCTCATATGACCTTCTCTAACGTGGGTGCCTTTCGTTTTCTTCCGAAGAAGACGAGTAGTTTGCTGCAAGGCGATGAGTTGGAGAAGGCGTCCTCTGCCTACGAAGCTCATCCATCTGCTTGTTCATTGCATTCATGTTCTCTTGGATTGCGGCACTATCGCATCTTTGGGCTTCTAAGGCCTCATTAGGATTCTCCATCATGGAAAGCAAGCCTGCAAAATCCATCGATGAGACATGGGCATGCGCAGGAGGTAGAATGATGGTTGTAGCAGCTAGCGTAGAGGTCCCTACACCAATTTGGTTAGAGGCATTTGGGTTCAATCAGGCTAAAGGGTTAGCATCAACCAGGTCTGGATTAGCAGATCGGGTCACGACAATCTCCAGATCGGGTCGGGGGTAAGTCACCAAGCGAGTTCGTGGTGTCATGACCGGGTTGGGTTGAGACATCACCCTCGGTTCATATCGGGTCAGACCCGACCATACCTGACCCGCAGTTCTGCATCTCGGTAAGGGCCTGCACACTATCTTGTTTTTGTTCTGTCGCTTCATTCCTTCGTGAAGCTTGAGAGGTATGTGGTTCTTTACCTTTCCTTGGAACCGTGGAGTCTAATCCCATTGAAATCAATGAAAACTTCAAAAATCGTTGAAATGAGTCTATCTCTTCGGACTTGAAAATCGAAAAAGTATAATGACAATCTAGAAAGCTGAGAATTCGGTCCTAAGTGGAAGCACCAAAATTTCAGACCAAAAGTGGCACTAACACCCAATTGACTAGAAATCACAAAGAATGTTAATCTAAAAACGAAAAAAAGCAGTCGACACACATGATTTATAGTAATTCGACGTTAACGAGCCTATGCCAACTTTATAGTTTTTTGGTTGATCGATAGATTAAAAGTACAAGGTAGATAATCTCTCAATCTCAGAAGTACAATTAATAATCTCTCAGAGCGTATAGAGTTATACTCAAAAATCTAGAGTACAATTCGAATAAAAAATAGAAATATTAATAATAGTGGGCTTGAGTGTGTAAAGTGTCAAAATATCCCTTCAAATGTTATCCAGGTTGGTATTTATAGGTAGAGAAGGGGGGCGGGTCGGATGCCACATGGAACCCATCCAGTGAATCTCATATACGAACGTGGGTAGGTGGAGGTATGGTCCCTGGTTCGGATCTTGACAAGTGTATCCCGATCCGCATTTGCAGGCTTGAGAATCGGACAACATTGCAACGCGCTGAAATGGTCCCTGGCGGATCAGGTAATGGGCAAGCTCTGAACCAATGTGAAGATATTGGTTTGCCACGCTATCTTCATACTTCGAGGGGTTCCGGTATTGGAACCTCCGACCCGACCAGGTGCTCATCCTATGGAGTCAAGTTCTCTGTTTGCATGAGGGGGTCAGGCCATAACATCTTCAACTAGGTTCTACTTAGAATTCGTTGAGCACGAGTTCCTGCAACAGCCAGCATTTAACGTATTAGAAGATCATAAAATATTTTTGTTTTATTCCTTAAGGGTTGGATCATTCTCATCTGTTGATAGGTTGCTTATGGGGATGTGAGACATGTCCATAATTTATACCAATTTTTTAATGACCGTTTTGCATTTTTCAGTCTTGTACATGGCATAACTTTTGACTCACGTCGAATCAGAGGTGAGACTTGTGCCATTGGAAAGGAATTGATGGTTGTCTTTCCGTAGAGTGGTTACATTAAAGATTTGGCCTAGCAGTTTGGGAGAAATCGCTGTTTTAAGGTTTTTCAGTTGGCTGTCCAGATTTGGTAATCCATAATGGGCTGAATTGAAGAGGCCCATCAATGGGCTGATGGGAGGGTATAAATATAGGGTGAGGGATATGCGAATAGTTTAGTTTTTCATTTCCTCATTGTGTGGTCTTGTGCTCCTCCATCCTCAAACACCTTTCCACCATTAAAAATCCAAATCTAAGGAGAGAAATCATAGATCTACACCATTGGAGGCTAGATCTACATCGATTAAAGCAAGAGTTCATCGGATCAAAGTGACTGGTGCAAGGTACGAGATGCTTGCTTTCCTGATTCCTATTTCATTGATTTTAGCTTGTTTTGGCAATTCGATGAGCGATTTACATCTCTCACATGAATGCAATGAAGTATATGAGTGTTTATGCATGTTTCTCATCAAATTCAAGTGTTTTCCCATAGATTTACACCATTATATGTCTATTTTCACATGCATCGTCCTATGATCTAATTTAGCAAGTTTTACCTGTTAATTTCATGTCATTTCACATGTTTAAGTTAGTTAGATATCTCATTTTGATCATATGTTCAATTTAATGGTTTTAAGTGATATTTACATCATTTTTGTGGTAATCATCATATTTATGTTGTTAGCAATGTTATGACATGTTTATGATTGTGTTTGATGATGTTGGTTGAGTCAGTTTCACCGGATTCGTCGTTTGACGAAGTTTTGGTCGAAATCGGAGTAAAATTGGAGATGTGCAGGAATTGGATCGAGTCGGCCATAAGTGGGTCGGGTCGGTCTCAAATCCTATCGTGGAAAACAAGTTAGAACAGGTCGGTCAGTGGAGCTTGTCGGGTTGGGCAATGTTTGGTCGGGTCGGTCTGTGGAGCTTGTCGGGTTGGGCAATTCGGGTCGGTCCATTCAAGATGAGTCAGGTCGGTTCAAAAGTTGAGGTGATGAATAGGTGACCGGATCCGGTCGGTCATGTTAGTGATCGGATTAGGTCGGTCATGTTCCAAAGGGGGATGATCGGATCGCGTTGGTCGAGTTTGAAGTCAGTAAGGGACTGGATCAGGTCGGTCTAGTCTGGGTCGAGTCAGCCTGAAGGGGCTGATCGGTCATGTTTTTAGCAGCACTTTTAAAACGTTGTGGTTGATAGTGATGATGCTATGGTTGGTTTCCAGTAGGGTCATTTTCTGAAAAAAGTACGTTTTTCGGGTACGACTTGGATTTGAAGAAAAGAGCTTGAAAAAAAATCGGGGGCAACCCTCTGAATCCTAGCAGCAGCGCAGTGATGTAATTGGCTTGGTAATGGTGTAACTTCGAGAAGAATTCAAGTGGGAATATTCAAAGTGTTGGAAGGTGTTCGTTGATCGGTATAGAACAACGAATGCGGTAACAACTCAAAGGTCGTGAGTTGGTGGATAATGGTTGCTCGAGAAGGTTGCTTGAGCTATGAAAAGTTATCGAGTTAGATGACTAGATATGAGAAGGCCGAGAGATTATCGTTATCGTAAGTTCTAGCAGGCTCAAAGCAAAGGTACGATGAGGGCAACCCAAAAGACCGATTGTAGGTCAAGCACCTTGGGTATCGTTGTAAGGCCTAGATGTTAAGGTTGGACATACATACTTATCGTTAAAAGGCATATGGAGTTTATGCTAGAGATGGGGTTACCATTAGCCCTTGACACATGGCAAGGTTAGCCGTCATACGATTAATGATGGTTTCGAAGCAGGATTGGCGGTGATAGCCAGAGTCTGTTATGATTGATTAGTTGCTTTGTTTGAACCGTCTCATGTAGATTGTCCAACGTCGAAGGAGATGTTCCTTGGGTGCTTGTCTGATATTGGTTTAGGCCTTTGGGGCTTGTGCTTGAGGGGTGTTGAGTTCGATTATGATGGTTTACATGAGATCTATAATCTCGATGTCATGAGTGCTTTGCCATGATTGAATGGGTGTTCTTGTAACATCCCGAAAATTCTATAACTGTGAAATTTATGAATTAAAGTATAATCAAATTCAAATAAAAGAACTAAGGGAAACGGGATACGCCATTGCGTTCGTCTCGGAAAAATACGCGAAATAGAGTCCGAGTTTTCGAAAAACGGAGTCCGTATGAAGAAGATACGGCCTTCGGAAGTTTTGAATCAAATTTAAAATTCAAACAGAATAAAATAATAATTTAAAATCGGGCCCATTGGGCCAGGGTGGAAGAACACCCGCCTGGGCCACCCAGGTCGACTGGGCTGTCGACCTGGGCTACCCATGTCGACAGGGCTGTTGACAGCCCTGTCGACAGGGGTGTCGACCTGGTCGAGCCCAGTCAACCTGGCTGGCCAGGTCGGTGTGCGGTCGAATTTCTGTGGTCTGCTTTGTCATTAGGGCTAGGTGGCGGGTTTTTATTGGTCTCTCTTCCTAATGAATGGCTATGATCTAACCTAGCAACATCAAGGGTCCTAATCAATTCCTAACCTCTATATAAACAACCCTAGACTAAACCCTAATCTATTCATTCAAATTAAGAACATAGCCGCCATGTTGCTGAGGAACGACAAAGAGTAGCCGCCAACTAGAGAGAGAATTAGGAAGAAAGTTCTAAAGCCTAAAGCAATTCAAGTAACCTAAAGCCAATCAATTCAACAAAGGAACCCTATCTCTTAATTTGAGAATTCGCCGCAACCATTGTAAGTAGAGTATTACTTTGGTATAAATAAACAACTGTGTCGATGTGTATGCTTGAATTGTGGCAATGGAAGTAATTCATATTTGTGCGTTCTTATCAATTTATATACGTTTGGATTATGTTATTCATTATAAAGAACTACATGCGGTAGTTCTATGCAAATATACGTTTGGAATGTTGCGCAAATTGTGTAATCTATATTGAAGCTACATGTATGTAGTTAATTGAAATTCATGCAAGTTTGGGCCTTTGTTACTATGCCATTATGATGTATATTTTTGTGCATAAATCATTTTGCAAGTAATTGAAACAAGTTTGGTTATTATAGTTCATATGAAACTATGTGGAATTTTGACACCATAATCCATGTATTAAGTCATGCTTTTGCAAACTTATGAGTATGGCTAGGAATGATATTTGGCATAATTGAAATCCGTTATTAAGTCTATCTTGTTTCAAAGGATTATATGATGACATGGCTAGGTTGGACTCAAAAATCCCCTTTTTGCAAGTTTAAAGCAAACACCATGTTTAGGAATATTTATGCATAAGTATGTTTATACCATCGTTATGTGATTAGGCTTAAACCATGATTAAGTTGAATTATGCTATGTTCATGCTAGAAGTATTTATGCCATGCTTATGTTTAACCATATGCCATGCCTATGCTAGAAGTATTTTATGCCATGCTTATGTTTGACAATATGCCATGCCTATGCAAGAAGTATTTTATGCCACGCTTATATGCCATGTTTATGCTAGAAGTATTTAGGCCATGCTTATGTTTGACATTATGCCTAAATAAGAATATAGGTTCATGTTGTAGTTAAACCTATGCAAGTTTACATGCCTTGATTTATGTCACCTATGTTTTATGACCAAAATACATGTCACCACTATGCAAGTACACCAATTTCTATTATGTATTTTCCAACGCCATATGCAAGTTCATGCGCTCACTTTCCCCTCTTTGTGTATACGCCATAAGCCTCCCCTTTCGCATGGCTAAATTGGGCTTTAAAAGGCTAAGCCCAATATATATAAACGGACGTGTAAAACGGGGGAAAATAACGTTGGGTTAAAAATTAATTAATGAATGAAAATATGAAATAGAAGGGCCCAAAGTCAAGTATGGGTTGGGCCCATGGTTGGTGTAACCTTCACACCATTAACATAATAATGGGCCGCAAATATTTACATATAAGAAATAAAGAAGAATGACAAAATATGTAAATGCAGAAAAGACGATGTGTTTAACCCGAGGTTGGATTGAGTTGTGATGTAAACCTGCCCGGAACCGCCCGGCTGTCCAGTAGTCACAACAATACCTATCCAATGTGGGAGGTTAAACATGGAGCCCAGCAAGGACCCGAGGTTAGACTGAGTTGTGGCGTAAGACTGCCCGGAACCAACCGGCAACAGGCAGCCACAACAATACCTGTCTAATGTGAGAGGTCAGGGCCTTAATAAGACAATTAAGGCTGAGTCAGGATTGTTAGGATTAAGTGAATTAAAGACTTAATCAAAATGGAACATGCTAAACTAAACGGACTGGTGGGGATTAGGTTAGAAACACTTAACCAACTTAGCATGTTGGCTAGAGATAGAAAACCTAGTAACGGGGGACCCTTTTTAGCAGTAACCCTAAAAGGTGTATCAGGATACCCTGAAACTAGGCAGGGTGGGGCACGATTACTGGGCTGATTGTAAGAGGTCAAAGCGACGGCGGTGGTGTAGCAGTGTAGGTTCTAACGGAGTGCGGGCGTGCACACACTCCGGAGCAGAAAAATAAGGCACTGGACACCAGTAGCATACCTGTGCACTCTAAGGTTGTGTCGGGTTGCCACTATGGGACTTGATACACCCCATGGTGGGACCAGCATAGGTAACTACAGACATCGGGGGCCGTAAGACACATGTAACTATGCGAGTAGGAGCCGATCATCGTAGAATGGATCACATCACCCTGATTTTGGGGTGCAAATTGGAAACTAGTTTATATGGGTTCAGAGATTAACATGGGGTACGATAGTATATTCGACCCTAGATAACTTAACCAAGTTTATAATGTTGCCCACTTCCTGTTTTACTTATCATACCCAGTTCTTTATTCATAGACAAAGTAGTACTAGACTTACTCAGGCTTTATGTCTGACTCTATTTTTCTTTCGTCTTCTTTCTTCCGTTCCCCCCCCCAGGTCCTCAGGGAGGGAACACAGCAGCTTGACCTACCTCAACATCCAGCTTGAAGAAGAGAAATGTATTGCTTGGACTTTCCTGTTTTGAACTATGGCTTTGGACAATCCACTATGGGGCTTTGGCAGTTTGTCTTTGTTTTATTTATGCTTCTTTAAAAAAAATTAATGTACTCAAGACAGATTATGAAGTGTTATGTTATGTTTTTGGAAAGGATGTTGTTGTAACACGTATTTGACTTTATGAAATAAAGTTTGTTGTTCTTCCGCTGTTTACAAATATGTGTTCTTATATTTGTCTTGTATATCTGTGACTTGTACTTATAAACCTCCACCAATATTAGGGCATTCCCTTTGAGAGTGACCCTAACGGAGGTAGGGTGTTTCAGTTCTGGTTTCCATGGATGTATGATTGAGTTGTTAAAGTAAAGGCTATCAATGTCCAATGTAGGGAAGATAAGATTGAGTTCTTCTCTGGTGTTGTGAGTAGATTAGTATGTTTATCTATCCCTTCTCATATACTTTACTGTCGAAGTTTGTTAGCTATTTTATCGCTCACAAAGAGTGTTGTCTGACTCAATGTTTTATGTTTCCTTCTTATTACCTTGGGATGTTCATTCGATTGCTGGATGGGCAGACTAAGTAGCAGGTGACAGGTGATGCCTTAGTGGGAACGGTGATGCTGAACGATGGCGAGCAGGAGGCTGGCATACTATCTTTACTACTATCTAATAATTGGATTTCCGATGTTTGCTAATTGTACAGACACTATTGTTGTTATCCACGTGTATGGGAAGTATTTCCTAGTTATTATGAAAGTTCAGTATTTTGTGCTTCACTATCACTACCTGTTGTATAATTTCTATTATATTTTATCCTTATGCTATGAGTTTACGATAGGCTTCACTTATATTCCATAACTTGATGATCATCCATAGCTACCTGACACACCCTTCAGCTCATTATTTCTCTTATATTGTGCGGGGACTATGGGCGGTCGTAACATTTGGTATCAGAGCTCTGGTCAACGATTTTGGCCAAAGTTCAAAGACGTAATCACGTATGAGAGACGTACTTGTAGATTTCAGTTGGATGCTTACTATATATATTAACATATATAGTAGTAGCGGTTGTATATCTTTAGCAATTTTCTTGGAAGTGGCTAATTATTCTAAATTGCAGATTTAGTATGAATAAATGACCATCAAGACACACTACTAGGGGAGCTAATACTGGAGGTAAAAAGGGCAGTGAACCAAATTACCCGGCCATGTTTGAGGCCGTGGCAGAGGCAATTATGCAAAGGGTACTCACTCCAGTGGCAGCAACGGTAGATTTAGGTGTGCGGGTTCCTAGAATAGTAGATTTTGCAAAGTTGTGCAAAGATTTAACATCCCTTGGAGGAAAACCATTCAAGGAAAATGAACCAGCTGAAGAGGTTCAGAAGTGGATGGATTCATGTGTCCGAATCTTTGAAGACTTGGGTATTGAGGATCCAATAAACATAATGCTTGCATCAAGGCAGCTGCAAGGATGGGCCATGGAATGGTGGAATTCTGTCATACTCGAGACGCTGGAAGAGGAGATTTCATGGGAGCAGTTCCAAGCTAAGTTTGAAGCAAAGTTTATCTCCACAGCTCAGAAATCTTCTCTATTCAAGAAGTTTGTAGAGATGAAACAGAATGGTCATTCTGTGTTTGACTACATTTCTGACTTTGAAGCCTTGTCTAGATATGCTCGTTCATACATTGATACACCCTATCAGAAGAATGAGAAGTTTGTCTTCGGTTTGGATGCTTATATCGGAAAGTCGTTAGTGGACTATCTTGATGATTCATTTGAGAAGACTGTGGAAAAAGCTGTTCGTCATGAGAGCTTGTTTCCCAAGGAAGCAAATGTTGCTGCAACCAAAAAGGCTCAGAAATGACAGTAAGATGGTAATAATAAGAAGAGGAAGCAGCAACAGGAGAAAGGAAAAGATGGCCAAAAGAAACCTAAGAGTGAGGTGGTTTTCTTTAATGCTAATAGAAAGGCCATTTTGCTAGTGAGTGCAAGAACCCCAAAGCTGAGAAGAAGTGCTTCAAGTGTGGAAAGCTGGGGCATGAGAAGAAAGACTGCCCAGAATCAGCTAAAGGCAAGCAGGCTGTCAAGGCATATGCTTTGGAAGCTGTGCCAACTTCTTCAAGAGCTCCTACTGCAGAGGAGAAGGGAAAGGGTGTTGTGGTGAAAGGTACTCTTTCTGTTAATGGTGTTCCAGTTCATGTGCTTTTTGATATTGGAGCGTCGCATTCATTCATTTGCAATGAGCTTGTCTGTCGCTTGGGTTTGAAACCCGAGATTTGTGATAGACCATTAGTCATGACTAATACAGTTGGGGGTTCATCCAGTTTGTGCATGATTTGTCGTGGTCTAGTGTTGTCGAGTCATGGTTGCTCTTTTGTGTGTGATTGCTTTGTTCTTAACTTCGCTGGGTATGGGATCATCTTGGGCATGGATTGGCTTAAGAGGTATGCAGCAAGGGTCAATTATGAGAAGCTAGAGGTAAGGGTCGGGGATGTGGAAGGGCGAAAGGTGTTGATTAGATGTAAGTGCGAAGACGAAGTCTTCATGATTTATCTATATTCGCTTGGGATTCCACAAGAAGACCCGTCATCAGTGCTGATCGCTAATGAGTATGTAGATGTCTTTGACAAGGTCAAAGGGTTCTCATCGCATCGTGAGATCGAGTTTAGGATCGATTTGATCGAAGGTGCTAGACCAATTGTTATGCCTCTTAGGAGAATTTCCCCTAAGTGACAACGATAGTTGAAGGTGCAAGTTCGTGACCTTCTAAGGAAGGGATCCATTCAGAGAAGTGTTTCTGAATGGTGTGCATCAGTCGTATTTGCAACCAAGGCAGATGATCGTTAAGACTGTGTGTGGATTATCATGAGCTGAACAAGGTGACAAAGAAGAATAAGTATTTATTTCCAAGGATTGATGACCTGCTCGATCAGCTTCACGAAGCCAAAGTGTTTTCTCAGATGGATTTGGCAACGGGATTTCACCAGTTGAGGGTGGCTAAGGATAGTGTGCCAAAGACTGCTTTTAGGACACCATTCGGTTGTTTCGAATGGTTGATAATGCCATTCAGGTTGACTAACGCACCATCGTATTTTGTGGATCTTATGAATAGAGTATTCAGAGATCAGTTGAATAAGTTTGTGATTGTTGTAACACCCCACCTCTGTTAAGGTCACTTACAAAGGGAATGCCTTAACTTTGGTGGAGCATTTTAGTAAACAGAACAGAAACTTACAAGACAGATAAAATAGTACTTGAAAAATTTATAACTTTATTACAGCGGAAAACAGAAATCAGTATGGTTACATCTTTTCAAATCACAATATCAGAATTCAATTACAAAATATCAGTCCTGTAGAAAAGCCTTCAGAATGCATAGTTCAAAATCATAATCCCCATAGAACGGAAGCTATACAGAGCCAAGCCATACTTTAAGCACTTCAAGCAGAAGAAATCCGGATCAGGCTAAAGTATTCCCTCCTTGGATAACCTGGGGGGGGGGAACGGAAGAAAGGAGGCGAAACAACAAGGGTCAGACAAAAAGTCTGGCAAGTCTAGTGATTTTCAGTTATGAACAGATAATAATAACATGACATGAACATAAAACTGGATGAGAGATAACTGTAACAGGTGTAGCAGATATAACAGAAGAACAGAATGATACAAGCTATTGCTTTACACTTCTCTGCACCAATACTAGTTTAACAGGATTAGGTGTCACCCTAATGTCTAAACTGAAACAGAAGCGGGTACAGAATGATTTAACAGAAACAGAATGCTAATAATGGGCCTTTGCTGCCCGATCAATAACAGACAGAAGCAGAAACAGATTAATCCCTATGGAAACAGAATGTAGAATTAGGTGTACACTAGTAATGGGCCTTTACCACCCGAACAGACGGTACCACGCAGAAACAGACATGTGTTACCACCCAACAGAAACAGACGGTACCAACAGAAACAGATAGAACTAAGTGTACCCTAAAACCCTACCCCAAGCGATCGGCTCCCTAATACATAAATATCATGTGTCGGCCCCACAGTAGGGTGTATCATTCCCTAAAGTGACAACCAATTGGCACAGACCTATTTACAGATGTCACGGCGTCTTATATCCTCAGAGGCAGACCGGGATCCATGCACACACATGACCCGGTTGGAACGCACCATCAACACCCCTCGCCATTATCAGAATGAACCGCTTATAATTAGTTCAGTAAGCGTGCCCGGACCCTACTTACTGTTGGGTCAAAGTTTTGATACCAGAAAGGGTTACTGACTAATATGGGTCCCAAACAACAGATGACACAAGTACTTCCCCTCCTAACCTTGTGTCCCCAGACTAACAGATTTCAGTTTTACTTGTCTACAAGTTTCAGACATACAAAATTTAGATTAACTAGTTCACAGATCAGACAATCAAGTTAACAGGTTTTCGGACTAACGGATCAGATGTCCGGGTTAACGGGCTTACAGATTATCTGGTTTCAGATTAACAGACTTACAGATTAACTGGTTACAGATTATCTAACTTTGTATTGGGCCTACGGATTCACGAAACGGGTTTATCCGATTCATTGGTCCAATTGGTTTAAACTTACCCAACATGTTTTAGATATCATAATTATCTCAAATTTTCATTAATTAAATATTAATGCCCAAACCTCTCACATTAGACTGACAGTTTGCGGCTACTGGTTAGGCCGGTTGGTTCCGGGCAGGTTTCTATCGCAAACTGAGTCTAACCTCGGGTTTCAAGCACGTTATGACTAACTTCTCACATTAGAACCTATTGTTTGTGACCACTGGAATATGCCGGGCGGTTCCGGGCAGAATTACGCCGCAAACTCATTCTAACCTCGAGTTAGCCATGTTTATCTTTGCGGCCAATTAATTAATGATTTACCATTTATACCCACGCCTAATATACATGTCAATTATTTATAACTATAGCCAGTTCAGATTATGTCAGTAGCGGACTAACTATATCAACTCAACAGATATAGCAGATAACAGATTTCTCAGATTAGGCGACTTAGCAGATTAAGCAAATTAGCAGATTTAGCATTTTCAACAGATTTAGCAGATGACAGATTTGGCAGATGAACAAATCTAGCAGACCAAGCAGTAGAGCAGAACTAGCAGATTAAGCAATATAACAGAACTAGCAGATTAGGCAATGTAACAAAACTAGCAAATTAGGCAAATATAACAAATTTACTCATTTCTTTAAAGTTTCATATCTTGCCTAATTATAAATCTTGCCTAAGTTCACGTGCATAAATAATAGTCTTGATTCAAAATATTATCATATACCCTATGTTTGTATTAAGTTTACATAGCACAGATTATGGTCATAAATTTACCATATATCATATGTTCCAAATTTTTATTAAACTTGCATAGTACAGAAGATCCCTATATAAATTATACCAAATATAGCCATCGATTACTATGTATATCATATATCCCAAAGATCCCTTACTTAGGTGTTTATTTACATTAATAGATACCCTACTCTCATGTAAATCTTTATGCCTAATCCATATTCTCTTTATCTCAAATCATATGTTCAATACAATTTATATTATAAATATAACATGTCCAGTCATATGTCTCAGATTTTGTTCTAGCTACAGTCCATGTTCTTTCCTCACATCAGTCACCTATTGGTCATGCCCGATTCATGCATCATTTATTTTATTGTCACAAACATCTTAGCGTATGTTAATCTCTTATGAGATTGGCTCAGGCTCGTGGTAGCCTAGCTATAGAACAGAAAGAGGAAAGAGGTACAGAATAAGATAAATCAAATCAGAACAGAACAGATATAATCTCAGATTCAGATTCACAATCCATGTCAAAATCAGAATTAACGTTTATAGCGGAAAATAACTGTACTTTCCTTGATTGGATTAAAGAAATAACTTTAGTTGTTCCAGAATTGTTGCAGAAGCTTTAATCTCTAATTTGAATTGAATTGCTTAGGTTGATGTTGATTAGCTTCTAGTTTTGATTCCAGCAGAGTAGCGACGCCATTTTTTTTTATTTAGAACAGAGGCAGAGAAGAAGAAGAATAGAATTGTGTGTAGAGGAGGATATGTCTTAGGGTGTATTTATAGGTGTAGGAACTCGTTTCCGCCATCAGATTAACCCTAAAACCAATCCGGACCATCAAAAATCGTCCCAGGGCTTCAAAAATGCGTTCTGGACCAAAACAGGCCGACCAGGTCGACCTGCGGGGGGGTCGACACTATAGTTGACCCCTATGGGGGAGATCGACCCCCTGGTCGACCCCTATGGGGGAGGTCGACCCCCTGGTCGACCTGGGCCCCAGGTCGACCCCCGGGTCGACCTGCCCAGTTCTGAGCTGACCGAAACCTTCTGAATCTTGTTTTGGCCATATCTTGGTCATACAGACTCCGATTTTCGAAAAATCGGACTCTATTTCGCGTATTTTTTCGAGAGGAACGCAATGGTGATGTCCATTTTACCTAATTCCTGATTCTTGAATTAGTTATCCTTATTTTACTATCTTTTCTGTAACATACGCCATTATCGAACTAACATTTCTTCTCTTCCATGTATTAATTAATTCTCCTTATGCATCACCATTATTTACGTATCCTAAGCATATTATCATATATTTTATTTCATTTTTAATTATACCTAAAAATGCGAGGTGTTACATTCTCCCCTCCTTAAAGGATTTCGTCCCCGAAATCTTCAAGTTAAGAAGAATGTGTCCTACCATCCAATCATCCATCTACTCAATCACCAATCACAGGCATTCATTGTCCTTAAGAGATTTCTAATGCTGTATGAACATATGCAAGAAGTGTGTGTATATGTTCCTTGTCTAATGCAAAGATCAGGCGGTCCACTGATTCAGTTGACCTCCTTAATGCGGATTATGCGAGTGCCATGAGTCCAACATGTATGCAATTTTCCTACTCGATACATATCATTTCTATATGAGCGCACAACCATTCAGTCATATGCAACATCCATGTGCTGAGTCAATCATTTTGCATCCACAAAAATTGAAAATGCTCACACATCCATATGCAGTATGAGAGTGTTTTCGAGCCGATCTAGTGCCTAGTGTGTGTATATGCATCCACGGGCAACCACTAGCAGCCACTTGCAACCATCAAACAAAACATGTCTCAAACACATGTTTACACCCATTAGTTTCTACCTAAAGTTCAAAGATCCAGTCGATAGGATACAGTCGAATGATGGAAGCGATTACAGATAGAACGAAGACTTGGTTCCCATTAGACATTGGTTGAGAAAACAATTCCCCTAAGTATCAACCCCAAAGACCGAAATCAATATCAGATTGACACTCAGAGGATTACCCTCTTTAGACAATGTCAAAACTGGAAATCAGAATTATTCAGATATTTACAGACTACTAATACAGATCAGGTTCCCTAATGACTCTTAGGAAGCTAAGCATGATAAAATCATACCCCACGAAAACTCAGAATTATGCGTCATACTTGACGCTTAACACAGATATCCCTCAAACCCCAATCCCAAACAGATGAGCCATAACCCTTATGGGTCTGAGTCTACAGCGGAATTCAGAAATAATACTAGTATTAAAGTGCAGAGTATCGATTACAAAATCAAAATACCAGAATCAGAAAAAAATATCTTAACTCCATAATCAGATAAAGAAATTAAACCTACTACAGAAATTTTCCTACTCCTATCCTAGCCACTAGCCTCAAGAGTGTTCGCCTGCCCTCCTTGTCCTCGTCTCTTCGGGCAGTCCCTAGTGAAGTGTCCTATCTCCCCATAGTTGAAGCAAGCGCCCTTCCTTTTTCTGCAATCCTTGTTCAGATGAGTCGAGCTTCCACAAGTAAAGCACTTTTTCCCCTTCTTATCTTCAGTCTTCTCATCCTTCTTTTGTGTTTCCTTTTTGGGTCCCGCTTTCTTATTCTGTGGTTCTTCCTTCTTTGTCTCTTTCAGGCCCTTGTCTTCCTCGTGCAGTAGTGCCATGTCCACCAATTTCTCGTAAGTCGCTCCCATGGGTACGTGGGTCATGGCTAGGCTGTGCAGTGGCTCATTCAATCCTTTAACAAAGAGGAGGGCCTTTTTATGCTGAGTGTTGACTAAATCCAATCCGAACCTGGCTAGTTGGTTGAACTGGTTGACGTATTCCTTGACCGTCATACTTCCTTGCTTAAGAGATAAGAACTTTTCTAGTTGTAAACTCCGTTCAGCTTGCGAGAGAAATTTTGTCTCAAATCTTGTTCTGAAATCCATCCATGTCTCAACCGGCCTCTCGGCGTTAGTGACTTCTGTAACAACCCGAATTTCGGTTAATGCTAAAATTCACTAATTACAGAATAAATAATCTCATATGTGAGAATTGGGGGAAACGGGCTGTGTCATTGCGTTCGTCTCGGAAAAATACGCGAAATAGAGTCCGAGTTTTCGAGAATCGGAGTCCGTATGGCCCGGTTATGGCCCAATGAAGTTTACAGAAAATTCAAAGTTCAAAACAGATTTAAAGTTCAGGTTCAAATTTCAAAATTGGGGCCATTAGGCGCAGGCGGGGAAAATTCCCGCCTAGCTACCCAAGTCGAGAGCCCTGTCGACTGGGCAGTCGACTTGGCTAGGACCAAGTCGACAGCCCTGTCGACTTGGGTGTCGACAGGGGGTGCTCGGCCAGTATGGCCTGGTGCACCATTTTAGTGTTTGGGCTGTGTTTTGGGGCTGGTTTCTGGAAGCTTCCGAGATCTGATGGCCCTAATCTGATTTAGGGTTAATCTAATGGCCTAAAACACTTGCCTAATCCTATAAATAAGACCCTAAGCTATCCCTAAATGATCATAATCCTATCTCCTAACTAAACTATGCCAAAATTTTCTATGATCATGGCCTCCACTCAAAACCCTAGCCTCCATCCTATTTCTAAACTATTTCTATGAAGGCTTTCATGTGCATACAAGCATCTTTGAGTTGTATGAGTGATCATTAGCTTGCATTCATCATCAAGTTGCAAGCTTTATGTTCAAGGCTAGAGTTTTTGGGTGATTTTTGGCAAGGGATTGCTTATTGGAGTTTAGTGGTGAGTTTCTATAGCCCTAATAATCAATTGTTAAATTGATTAAGAAAGGATATGATAAGATATGGCTATGTTTGTGGATAAATGTGCTTATGCAAGTTTAGTATAGTGTATGTTGTGTGTTTTGCAAGTTTTAGGCTATATGCAAGTTTAATGCTATGTTTTATGATGCTCACTATGCAAAACACTATGTTGAACATTTATGCATATGTAACATGTTATGCAAACTATATGTGAGATTATATGCAAGTTATATGTAACATGTTATGCGAGTTATGTATTTGGTTTTATGCATGCTAAGGATTTGGTTTTATGCAAGTTATGTTGCAAGTTCATATGCAAGTTATGATGCAAGTTCATATGCAAGTTATGTTGCAAGTTCATATGCAAGTTATGATGCAAGTTCATATGCAAGTTATGTTATGCAAGTTCATATGCAAGTTATGATGCAAGTTCATATGCAAGTTATGATGCAAGTTCATATGCAAGTTTGCCTCTATGTATGACATAAGTACATATGCAAGTTCGTCCCTTTTAGACCTATGACATGTATGCAAGTTGACACCTTTATGATAAGTCTATGACATGAACATTTAAGCAAGTTACCATCTTTATGACATATGTGATTCATGCAAGTTTGGGTTGGTTATTTATGCAAGTTGGGTTGATACCTTTTAAACCCATGATAATGCTAATGATATGCTAAGTTGAACCCATTGTGTGTATGATGAGTCTTCTCTTTTGAAGTATGTCATGTTAACGTATTTACGTGGGGACGATGGGGTAAAAGAAATTAATGAACACATAAAATTGTGTGAAGTGGGTATGATTAAACATACCGTAAAGTGGATGGACATAATTGGGAATTTACCTATTAAGTTAGGTCTACCCATATTATGGAATTGGGAATTTACCTACTGAGTTAGGTCTACCCATATTCTTAAATATTTGTAATTAATTAGGGATAATTAATACAAATTATGGGGGTGATTAATTAGGTGTAATTAATCTACTAAGACACGAGGTTGGACCCTTTTGTAGCATAAGACTGCCCGGAACCGACCGGCAAATCCAGCGGCTACAAATGATTGGCCCAATGTGAGAGGTCTTAGTCATAAACTAAATACGTGACAAGTGTAAAGACACGAGGTTAGACTCTGTTATGGTGTAAGGCTGCCCGGAACCAACCGGCATATCCAGCTGCCATAAAAGACAGTCTAATGTGAGAGGTCTTTACAAGGGTTACGATCTTAATTAATTAAGAAACACTTAACCAAATTAGCATGTAGAGGGGCATGAGGGGTTAAGTGGGTGCCTTGGGTGGCATGTAGTAACTAGTGGGGGTGCCTTGGGTGGCATGAGGAAACTAGTGGGTTGCCTTGGGTGGCAATAGAAAATACGATTAGAATACTTAACCAAAGTGGAACATGTAATTAAACATGATTAAAAGGTTAAGTAAGTGCCTTGGGTGGCATGTGGGAATCAAGTAAGTGCCTTGGGTGGCATGCGGAAATCTAGTGGGTGCCTTAAGTGGCAATTGAAATATAATTAAATAACAAGCTTAAGTAGTAGCTTGTGGGGGCCTTAAGTGGCAATTGAAATATAACTAAATAACAAGCTTAAGTAGTAGCTTGTGGGGGCCTTAAGTGGCAATTGAAATATAATTAAATAACAAGCTTAAGTAGTAGCTTATGGGGGTCTTAAGTGGCAATTGAAATATGATTAAATGACAAGCTTAAGTAGTAGCTTGTGGGGGCCTTAAGTGGCAATTGAAATATAATTAGATGACTTAACCAAACCTTAACATGTAAGTGGGCATGATTATAAAAGGGGTTAAGTGGGATGCACTAGATAAAATGACAAGCTTAAGTAGTAGCTTGTGGGGGCCCATTTCAACCAATATCCCAAACGTATCTTTGTGGGCTCGACCCAAGTCGAGGATGGGACACGCATATTGGGCTTGACTATAAGAGGCCAAAACGGGGTAGCGGTGGCAACGCGAGTCCAACGGGTTTCATATGCGTGCGTGGACCCGGGCTGGTAGGTAAGACGTTGTTGCATCGTGTAGGTATAAGCCGTGCACCATTGATTATCGGGTTGCCACTTTGGGGAGTGATACACCCCACTGTGGGGCCAGCACGGGTATCTACGATAGGGAGCCGATCGCTTGGGAATAGTGGGTACACCTAGTGGAGATAGGGGCAGACGGCACCTATGTAGTCAGCTAGGGGTACAAGAAACTACGGGGAAAAATCACTAAGTACACTTAGTGGGATCAACCTTTAAGTAGGAATTACCCTTGGGTGGGTAGAACTGGTGTGGTGCAGTGTAGGAATTACCCTTGGGTGGGTAGATCTGGGGTGGTGCAATCTAGTAATTATCCTTGGGTGGATAAATGCGTCTTTTCGGTTATCTTAGTACATCCTGTGTTTAGTTGGCTACTTAGTGTAGTCATTATCCCCAGAGGTACCGTACCTTGTTTATATCATACCCTAATTACTTTAATGATTGTATTGTTAGGGTTAAAGGACTCACTCAGACTTATGTCTGACCCCGTTGTTTCTTTATCTTTTTCCCAACCCTCAGGTTTTCAGAGTGGGCCTAGCACTAGTGGGCTTTGATCAGACTGCTTCATCTATCTTTTGGAGCTTGGACCGTGGATGTGAAGCTCAGTTTATCTTTTCTATTATGGCTATTAGGTTATGTAGTGGGATTATGTACTTTTGTTTTATCAGGATGGATATTATGTACTTGACTCTTATTTATGGTTTTGGTATAACCAAACATGTTTTACCTTCCGCTGAAATGAAATGATGTTTTAAATTCTCAAGTATTACTTATATCTGTCTTGTTGTAATTTTTCTGTTCTATATTCACCTAAAATACTCCACCGATGTTATGGCATTCCCTTAGTGAGTGACTGTAGCGGGTGTGGGGTGTTACACGTGGTATCAGAGCTTAAGGTTACCAGAACAGATAAAATTTCTAGAAAAACTATTTTCTAAGAATATTTTTGAAAGGAGTATTTTCAAAAACATGTCTATTAAGAGAAAAGTTTTTGAAAGAAAAGCATAATCCCCGATAGCCATATCTTTATCTTTCGAATTCTCCGTTTTTGAACCTCTTCCTCTCTCGTTTTGAGTTTCCCTCCATGTATAGATGATCTTTCTAAGATAGATAAGAATGGAAAACCACGTCAAGGGACTTAGACATTAGTCGGACTAGAAGTTGGTTCAAGAAGGAGGAGGACTTGTAGGTACCTATTGAATAGACGAGGGGAGGAAGGCTCAAATAGTTGCTTGGTTAATGAAGGATGAAACCTCATTGGTGGGAGGTTACGAGTGGAGAATGGGAAGAAGAGGGCTAGTAGTTATCCTTTTGGGAGGAATAGGACACCTTATTAGGATTGTCCGAAGAGGCAAGGGCAAGGTACGGAATCTCCCGGAGGGTAGTTGTATTCCCTCACGGCTAGTGTACCAGATGGGGATAGGACCGTCTAGGTTGGAATTTGGATTTCTTTATTATCCGGTTCGAACTTTATTTGATTCTGACGCATCGAGTTCGTTTATCTCATCATTGTTAGTTGAGTCACTGCACTTAGACACCAGTTTAGTAGATGATCCCTTAGTTGTTTCAAACCCAATTGGGGCTCCATGATGTGTTTGGGTTTGAAAGTTTCTATACTTAGCGTTGAATTTAGATGTGATGCTTTTTGGGCTTCACGGGCTATGGGTTAGTTTTGGGCATGGACTGGTTATCCAGTAATGGTGCCGTTCTTGATTTTGAAGGGAGAGTTGTTAGGCTTATGGCCCGCTTGGGCAACACTCTCGAGATCTCTTGTAATCCCATGGAATCTGTTATGCTAAGTTATCTAGAATCGCTTGACACGTCGGTCGAGAGTTTGCGATCTGTTAGAGTGGTCCGGGAATACTCGGATGTGTTTGAGGAGGTGAAGGGCTTACCTCCGGAGCGGGAGATTGACTTCCGAATATATCTAGTAGACAATGCCAAACCAGTATCTTGGCCAGTGTACCACACGGCTCCTCGTGAGAGGAGGGAACTCCATAAGCAAGTAGGCGATTTGCTTGAGAAGGGGTTCATAAGACGAAGTATATCGGAGTGGGGTGCTCCAGTAGTTTTTGCCACGAAGGCGGATGGGTCCCTCAGATTTTGTGTAGGCTAAGGAGAACTAAATAAACTCACAAAGAAGAATAGACACCCATTGCCGAGGATTGATGATCTCTTTGATCAGTTAGTTGGAGCCTCAGTATTTTCGCAGTTGGACTTAGCCACGGGGTTTCGTCAGTTGAGAGTGGCTGAGGATAGTATAGAGAAGACTGCCTTTAGGACTCCTGATGGTTTTTATGAGTGGCTGGTGATGCCATTTGGTTTGACGAACGCCCCCGCATACTTGGTTGATTTGATGAGAAGGGTGTTCAGGGAGTACCTAAATAAGTTTGTGATGGTCTTTGTAAATGACATCTTGGTCTTTTCTAGGAGCAAAATAAGTTTTCGTATGTGCTCAATAGGTTGAGCAAAGCCAGTTATGGGATAAACGGTGGTTTTGGAGCGAGACTGACGAGGACATCCAGAGTTGGACAAGGGCTTAATTATTTAGCCGTTTTTACTAGTATCATCTCACGTAGATCGTCTGAATTCGAAGGAGGTATCCCTTGGGTGTTTATCTGATATTGGTTTAGGCCTTTGGGGCTTGCATTTGGGGGATGCCGAGTTCGACTAGGGTAGTCTGCGTGAGAGATGGACAGATGTGATGATTTTGGATGGGGTAATATCCTGGTTTTCTCTAAAAGTGGAGAAGAGCATGCCCTACATCTTAGGGAAGTGTTGGAGACTCTTCGAGCACATAGTCTTAGGACAGCAAAAGTGGATAGGATTCTTAGCATCCTATGAGTTTGAGATAGCGTATACCCCTGTCAAGGGTAACATGGTAGCGGACGCCTTAAGTAGAAAAAGGTTGTCCTTGAGTTCATTGAACGACGGAGCTTGGAATTTATTTCGATGTTTGACTTTAGACCTTCCGTTGACTTTGTACCCGGTTTGCTAGCTTCCTTGGAAGTTAGACCTACTCTTTTGGGATGGATTTGTGAGGCACAGTGAGACGACCCACAGTTGGTTGAGTTAGTAGAGAAGCTCATAAAGGGGGGGGAGTCGTCCAGCCATTTGAGTAGGTACACCCTAGATGGTAAGGGGTGGTTGCGTAGAGACGGTAGACTTTGTGTACCGCAAGACAAGGGTTTGAGGAAGGCTATACTTGATGATGCACATCGGTCGAAGATGACCATTCATCCCGGTGGGGACAAGATGTACCAAGACATGAAGCGAGTTTTCTTTTGGGTCGGTATGAAGAAAGATGTGGCCGAGTATGTCGCTAGATGCTTGGTGTGCCAACAAGTAAAAGCAGAGCAAAAGAAACCCGGTGGGTTGCTTCACCCATTGGAGGTTCTGTTATGGAAGTGGGATAGTGTCTCGATGGATTACCGAGATTGTAACACCCCACGCCCGCTAGGGTCACTCACTAAGGGAATGCCATAGCATCGGTGGAGCATTTTAGTGAATATAGAACAGAAAAATTACAACAAGACAGATATAAATAGTACTTGAAATTCTAAAACATCATCTCATAACAGCGGAAATAAACATGTCTGGTTACATCATAAAACCATGATAAAAGTCAAGTACAACGTCTGTCAAAATAAAGAAGTACATAATCCCACTCTCATATACAGTAGCCATACGAAAAGGAAAGATAACTGGATAACTGGAGCTTTACATCTACCCAAGCTCCTCAAGACTGGAACAGCAATCCGATCAAGCTCTACTACCGCTAGGATCCACCGTAGGACCTGAGGGTTGGGAAAAAGGTAAAAACAACGGGGTCAGACATAAGTCTGAGTGAGTCCTATAACTTTAACAATACAATCATTAAAGTAACCAGAGAAGACATAAACTTGACCACGGTAATATCTGGGGATGAATGGCTACACTAAGCAGCTTGGTAGACCTAGGATAAACTAAGATAATCGTCAGGACGCATCTACCCACCCAAGGATAATTACTAACTGCACCACACCAGTCATTCCTACTTAACGGTTGATCCCTTCCAAGGACTTAGAAAATTTCCCCAGTAGTTTCATGTACCCCTAGCCCACTACATAGGTGCCGTCTGCCCCTATCTCCACTAGGTGTACCCGGTAATTCTTACCCAGTAGTTTCGTGTACGCCTACATAGGTGCCGTCTGCCCCTATCTTCCTTAGGTGTACCCACTACTCCCCATCGATCGGCTCCCTACCGTAGATACCCGTGCTGGTCCCACAGTGGGGTGTATCACTCCCCTAAAGTGGCTACCCAATACTAACGGTGCACGGCTTTATATCTACACGATGCAACAACGGCTTATCTACCAGCCCGGGCCCACACACGCATATGAAGCCCGTTGGACTCGCGTTGCCACCGCTAACCCGTTTTGGCCTCTTAAAATCAAGCCCAATATGCGTGTCCCGTCACTCGACATGGGTCGAGCCCACAAAGATACGTTTGGGATATTGGTTGAAATGGGCCCCCACAAGCTACCCACTTAAGCTTGTCGTATATCTAGTGTATCCCACTTAACCCTTTAATCATGTTTAATTACATGTTTCCTCTTGGTTAAGTATTCTAATCGTATTTTCTATTGCCACCCAAGGCAACCCACTAGATTCCACATGCCACCCAAGGCAATCACAAAATTTCCTCATGCCACCCAAGGCACCCACTTAACCCCTCATGTCCCACTACATGCTATTATGGTTAAGTGTTTCTTAATTAATTAAGACCGTGACCTCCCATAAAGACCTCCCACATTAGACTGACTGTTATGACCGCCTGGTTAAGCCGGTAGAATCCGGGCAGTCTTACGTCATAACAGAGTCTAACCTCGTGTCTTTACCTTAATCACGTATTTAATTTATGGCTAAGACCTCTCACATTGGGCTGACATTTGTAGCAACTGGTTAAGCCGGTCGGGTCCGGGCAGTTTTACACTACAAATGAGTCCAACCTCGTGTCTTAGTCGATTAATTACACCTAATTAATCACCCCCATATTAATTATCCCTAATTAATATCAAGTTTTCCATAACATGGGTAGACCTAACTCAATAGGTAAATTCCCATGGGGTAGACCTAACTCAATAGGTAAATTCCCACTTATGGTAATTTATTTTTTTATGGTATGCTTAATCATACCCAATCATTCATTTATTAACATATTTACCACCCCATCGTTCTCCACGTAAACCGTTCTCATTTCATGACATAACAAAGGGGGAGATCATTACAAATATCTTGGGTTTAACATACAACTTTGTCATGGGTTAAGAGGATGTCAACTTGCATATATGAGCATATATTAACCCAACTACATATAAACCCAAACTTGCATATTATCATACACATGATTTGCATAACATGTTGCATATGAGCTTGCATATTAACATACACATATCTTGCATAACATGTTGAACTTACATATAGGCATTCTCATAACTTGCATAACATTCACATACTTGCATAAACATGAATAACTTGCATATCATGTCATTTAAGCATATACATATCTTGCATAAGTGTTCATATACTCGCATAAGCATGCATAACTTGCATATCACATAAATCTTGCATTTAAACATACACTTAACTTGCATATCACTTTGCTAAACATGCATAACTTCCACTTACTAAATATGCATAAATCCACTTATTAAACATGCATATATCAACTTGTTAAACATGCATAAACCAACTTATTAAGCATGCATAAAACAACTTATCACATATATGCATAAACATAGAATCAACATAGAGTAACATATCATCATACATGATTTAAACTCACTAATCCGCATTTAAGACCATAAGTCTCATTACACCCAATCTACTTACTTTAACAATTAATGTTAAAGTGATAGAAACTCACCAAAACACAATTAGCAAGCTAATGAAGAAGATTAAGATACTTAGAATGGATTAGAGAATGATTTGAGAGGGATTTGCTTGCAACTCCTTCATGAACTAGTGGAGGCCATGCTCAAATTTCAATTTGCCATAGTTTAGCTACTAGATTTAATTATGAATGAATTAGAGTAGGGTTAGGGTCTTATTTATAGGATTAGGTGAGTGTTTTAGGCCCTTAGATTAACCCTAGATTAGATTAGGACCCTTAGATTTAGGAAATCTCTAGAACCAGCCCTCCTAGCCAGCCTGAAACCCAACTTGGTGCAACCTGGTGCACCCAGGTTCACTGGGCGCCTGGACCCTGTCGACAGGCAAGTCGACAGGCATGTCGACACCCCTGTCGACAGGCCTGTCGACAGCCCTGTCGACATGGGCTGGGCGGGAAGCTTCCCGCCTGACCCCGCCTGGCCCATCTAAATCTGATTATTTTAAATTTTTAAATCTATTTTAGTTTTGAATTTTCTGCAAACTTCATCGGGCCATAACTGTGCCATACGGACTCCGATTTTCGAAAACTCGGACTCTATTTCGCGTATTTTTCCGAGACGAACGTAATGACGCAGCCCGTTTCCCCTAATTCCCACATCTGAGATTATTTATCCTGTAATTAGTGAATTTTAGTATTAACTAAAATTCGGGGTGTTACATTCTCCCCTCCTTAAAGGATTTCGTCCCCGAAATCTCTAAGCTAAGGAGAATGCATATCCTACCATCCAAACAACCATCTACTCAAATCATCAACCACGGGCATCCATTGTCCTTAGAACAATTTCTAATGATGCATGAGCATATGCAAAGAGTGTGTGTATATGTTCCCTATCTAATGTATGAACATATGCAAACCATGATAGTGCCATGCATCCATTATGTATGCGAGAAAACCCTATCGACACATACAATATCTACATGAGTGCACAATCATTCACCAAAATGCATCATCCATGTGATAACACAACCATTATAAATCCATAAATATATTTTCCTACACACAATTTTATGAATTATGCAATATGAAGTGACTGAGCCGATCTAGTGCCTAGAGTGTGTGTATATGCATCCACGAGCAACCACTAGCAAACACTTGCATCCACTTGCATCCATCAACCATAACATGTCTCAAACACATGTTTCAACCATAGGTTTACCCTATCTAAAAGGTCAAAGGTACTAACGAGAGGACATACTAAAGATTAAAATAAGTACTAGACAAACGATAAAGGAGAAAGTAAAGACATACCCTCAAAAAGAAATGGGTACAATGAACGCATCTTCGCTTCCGTTTCCCAAGTTGCGTTGCTCTCATCTTCTCCCCATTGTACTTTAACTAGCTGAACCTCTCGATTCCTCAATTTCCTAGTCTCTGACCCAAGGATACGAGTAGGAGCTCGTCGAATCGTCACATCACGCTCAACCTCTACATCTCTAAGCAAGCTCGGCTCTACCACCTCTGCGGTCTCATGTAAGCACTTCCTCAGATGTGATACATGGAATACATCATGAACACCACTAAGTCTATCGGGCAACTCCACCCTATAAGCCATCCGTCCAATCCTTTCCTTGATAGGAAACGGCCCAACAAACCTCGGTGCTAACTTCCCAACGGATCCGAAGCGAACAACATTTCTTAACGGAGATACCTTGACAAAAACCATATCCCCAACCTCAAATTCAAGATCCGTCCTTCTCTTGTCCGCATAAGATTTTTGCCTATCCTGCGCTGCTTTCATCCTTCTTCGAATCAAGTCAATCTTCTCTGAAGTCTCCCTAACCATATCAGGCCCAAGCAAGATCTTATCCGTAGATTCCCACCAACATGTAGGTGATCGACAAGGCCTTCCATAGAGAGCTTCGAAAGGAGCCATACCAATACTGGACTGAAAGCTGTTATTATATGCGAACTCCACCAATGGAAGATGCTCTTCCCATGTACCTCCAAAATCTAAGATACAAAGCCTCAAAAGGTCTTCTAGAACACGATTCACCCTCTCAGTCTGGCCGTCTGTCTGAGGATGATATGCGGTGCTCAGACACAATTGAGTCCCCACTGCTTCTTGCAAACTTCTCCAGAACTCGCTAGTGAAGATAGGATCTCGATCACTAACTATGCTAGAGGGTACCCCATGCAATCGAACTATCTCTCGAAGATATACAGAAGCTAGCCATGGAGCGGTCCTCTTGCTCTTCACAGGTATGAAATGGGCGCTCTTAGTAAGTCTATCTACCACCACCCAAATTCCTGTATTACCCTTCCTCGACCTGGGTAACCCGTCAATAAAATCCATCGAGACGCTATCCCACTTCCATTGCGGAACTTCCAATGGGTGAAGCAACCCACCAGGTTTCCTTTGCTCCGCCTTCACCTGCTGACATACCAAGCATCGAGCTACATATTCGGCCACATCTTTCTTCATACCGGCCCAGAAGAAAACCCTCTTCATATCTTGGTACATCTTATCCCCACCGGGATGAATGGTCATCCTAGAACGGTGTGCATCATCAAGAATAGCCTTCCTCAACCCTTCATCCAGCGGTACACAAAGTCTACCGTCTCTGCGCAAGCACCCTCTATCATCTAGGGTGTACCTACTCAAATGGCTGGACGACTCCCCCCTTATGAGCTTCTCTATCAACTCAACCAACTGTGGGTCGTCCCTCTGTGCTTCTCCAATCCGCCCCAAAAGAGTAGGTCTAACTTCCAAAGAAGCTAGCAAACCGGGTACGTAGTCAATGGAAGGTCTGAAATCAAACATCGAGATAAATTCCAAGCTTCGTCGTTCCACGAACAATGGACTCAAGGACAACCTCTTCCTACTCAAGGCGTCCGCCACCACGTTACCCTTGCCAGGGGTATACAATATCTCGAAGTCATAGGATGCTAAGAACTCCATCCACCTTTGCTGTCTTAAGTTTAAATCCTTCTGAGAGAATAAGTACTTCAATGATTTATGGTCAGTGAACAACTCGAATCTCTCACCAAGAAGATAATGGCGCCAAATCTTAAGCGCAAAAACAATAGCGGCCAACTCTAAATCATGGGTAGGGTAATTTTTCTCATGTGCCCTCAACTGCCTTCCACCATAGGCTATTACCCTTCCCTCTTGCATTAAGACTGCGCCAAGTCCTGTCCCACAGGCATCGGTATAGACAACAAATGGCTTGCTCCCATCCGGCAACACTAAAACTGGAGCAGTGGTTAAAGCTCTCTTTAACCGTCGGAACGCATCATCACAATCTACGTCCCATGTGAAAACAAGATTCTTCTTTGTTAAGCGGGTTAATGGGGCTGATATCTTCGCGAAGTCTTTGATAAACTTCCTATAATAACCCGCCAACCCCAAGAAACTTCTTACTTCGGTAGCATTTTTCGGAACCTTCCAATCCTGAATTGACACTACCTTTGCGGGATCCACAGCTATCCCTTCCTTGGAGACCACGTGCCCCAAGAACCGTACTTCCTTCCTCCAGAAGTGACATTTAGAGAATTTAGCCTTAAGGCTATGTGCTCGAAGAGTCTTCAATACTTCCCCAAGATGTAGGGCATGCTCTTCTTCACTCTTAGAAAATACTAAGATATCATCCACAAAGACCACCACAAATTTATTAAGGAACTCCCTGAACACCCTACTCATCAAATCAACAAAGTATGCAGGGGCATTCGTCAACCCAAATGGCATCACCAGCCACTCATAGAAACCATCCGGAGTCCTAAAGGCAGTCTTGTCTATGCTATCCTCAGCCACCCTTAACTGATGGAACCCCGTGGCTAAGTCCAACTGAGAAAATACTGAAGCGCCAACCAACTGATCGAAAAGATCATCAATCCTCGGCAATGGGTGTCTATTCTTCTTTGTGAGCTTGTTGAGTTCTCTATAGTCTACACAAAGTCTGAGGGACCCATCCGCCTTCGTAGCAAATACTACTGGAGCACCCCACTCCGATATGCTCCGTCTTATGAACCCCTTCTCAAGCAACTCACCTACTTGCTTATGGAGTTCCCTCCTCTCACGAGGAGCCATGTGGCGCACTGGTAAAGATACCGGTTTAGCATTATCCACCAAATATATTCGGAAGTCAATCTCCCGCTTCGGAGGTAAGCCCTTCACCTCCTCAAACACATCCGGATATTCCCGGACCACTCTAACAGATTGCAAACTCTCGACCGAAGCGTCAAGTGATTCAAGATAACTTAGCATAACAGAGTCCCTGGGGTTACAAGAAATCTCGAGAGTGTTACCCAAGCGGGTCATGAGCCTAACAACTCTCCTTTCACAATCAAGAACGGCACCATTACTGGATAACCAGTCCATGCCCAAAATCAACCCATAGCCCGTGAAGCCCAACACGAAAGCATCACATCTAAACTCAATGCTAAGTATAGAAATCTTCAAACCCAAACATATCATGGACAAATAAGTGGAGCCCCCAATTGGGTTTGAAACAACCAAGGGATCATCTACCAGACTGGTGTCTAGGTGCAGTGACTCAACTAATGATGATGAAATAAACGAATGCGATGCGCCTGAATCAAACAATGTACGGACAGGATGGTCAAATAGAAAAACCAGACTTTCAACGGAAATAGTTCTACCTCTCTCCTGAATTGGTGGAACCGCGAGAGCCTGTACTTGCCCCCTAGCCTGACCTGGTGCCATAAGAGCTTGCACCTGTCCTCCTGAGGTAGATCCCGTCCTTTGCCCTTTCTTAGGGCAATCCTTCACTAAGTGCCCAGCTTCGCCACAGTGGAAGCAACCGGTCTTCTTCTTCTTGCGACAATCCTTGCTTAGGTGGCCAGGTGTTCCACAATTGAAACACTTCTTCTTCTTGCCCTTGCCACCGTTGCCTTTCCCACCTTTGCTTTGCTGTTGTTGAGGTCTCTTTTGATCTCCCTTCTTCTCGGGTGCCTTATTAGCATTAGGACCCTTCTCTTCCTCAAACATGAGTGCCATGTCAACTAGCTTCTCAAAGGTGGCCCCCATAGGGATGTGAGTCATGGCCAACCCATGCATTGGTTCATTTAAGCCTTTCACGAACCTCAAAGCCTTCTTCTCCGGTGTATTCACCATATCTAGGCCAAACCTTGCCAATTGATTAAATTTGTTGACATATTCCTTCACCGAGAGATTCCCTTGCTTTAGAGTCAAGAATCTTTCCACATACAAGTTTTCCTCCGCCCTTGAGAGAAACTTTGCCACAAATCTTTGCTTAAAATCCGCCCAAGAGTCAACGGGGCGTTCTCCATTAGTAACCTCCCACCAGAATGAGGCCTCTCCCTTCATTAACCAAGCAGCCAATTTGACTTTCTTCCCTTCTTCCATCTCAAAGATATCTATCAACTCTTCCACCTCCTTAAACCAATCTCTAGCCTCCACAAAGGTTTCAGATCCTTGAAAAGGTTTCCCTCCCATAGCTTTAAATTCCTTGCAAGTCTTAGCAAAAGTATCTGTGCGAGGAGGAGGGGGAGGAGGAAGATCGGGTGCCACGGTTGGTGGAGGAATATTTGCTGGACCTGCAGTGGTGGCCCTAGCCTCCATCAATCTCCTATACCATACTGGTACCGTCACACCCTCCGGAAGATTAGGATTCTCGGCCATACTGAAACGAAAAAGGAAAGATTCAAAACGGAGAATTCGAAGGATATAGATATGGCTATTGGGGATTATGCTTTTCTTTCAAAAACTTTTCTCTTAAAAGACCTGTTTTTGAAAATATCTTTTCCAAAAATGTTTTAGAAAAATAGTTTTCTAAAAATTTTATCTGTTCCGGTAACCTTTGCTCTGATACCACGTGTAACACCCCACGCCCGCTAGGGTCACTCACTAAGGGAATGCCATAGCATCGGTGGAGCATTTTAGTGAATATAGAACAGAAAAATTACAACAAGACAGATATAAATAGTACTTGAAATTCTAAAACATCATCTCATAACAGCGGAAATAAACATGTCTGGTTACATCATAAAACCATGATAAAAGTCAAGTACAACGTCTGTCAAAATAAAGAAGTACATAATCCCACTCTCATATACAGTAGCCATACGAAAAGGAAAGATAACTGGATAACTGGAGCTTTACATCTACCCAAGCTCCTCAAGACTGGAACAGCAATCCGATCAAGCTCTACTACCGCTAGGATCCACCGTAGGACCTGAGGGTTGGGAAAAAGGTAAAAACAACGGGGTCAGACATAAGTCTGAGTGAGTCCTATAACTTTAACAATACAATCATTAAAGTAACCAGAGAAGACATAAACTTGACCACGGTAATATCTGGGGATGAATGGCTACACTAAGCAGCTTGGTAGACCTAGGATAAACTAAGATAATCGTCAGGACGCATCTACCCACCCAAGGATAATTACTAACTGCACCACACCAGTCATTCCTACTTAACGGTTGATCCCTTCCAAGGACTTAGAAAATTTCCCCAGTAGTTTCATGTACCCCTAGCCCACTACATAGGTGCCGTCTGCCCCTATCTCCACTAGGTGTACCCGGTAATTCTTACCCAGTAGTTTCGTGTACGCCTACATAGGTGCCGTCTGCCCCTATCTTCCTTAGGTGTACCCACTACTCCCCATCGATCGGCTCCCTACCGTAGATACCCGTGCTGGTCCCACAGTGGGGTGTATCACTCCCCTAAAGTGGCTACCCAATACTAACGGTGCACGGCTTTATATCTACACGATGCAACAACGGCTTATCTACCAGCCCGGGCCCACACACGCATATGAAGCCCGTTGGACTCGCGTTGCCACCGCTAACCCTTTTTGGCCTCTTAAAATCAAGCCCAATATGCGTGTCCCGTCACTCGACATGGGTCGAGCCCACAAAGATACGTTTGGGATATTGGTTGAAATGGGCCCCCACAAGCTACCCACTTAAGCTTGTCGTATATCTAGTGTATCCCACTTAACCCTTTAATCATGTTTAATTACATGTTTCCTCTTGGTTAAGTATTCTAATCGTATTTTCTATTGCCACCCAAGGCAACCCACTAGATTCCACATGCCACCCAAGGCAATCACAAAATTTCCTCATGCCACCCAAGGCACCCACTTAACCCCTCATGTCCCACTACATGCTATTATGGTTAAGTGTTTCTTAATTAATTAAGACCGTGACCTCCCATAAAGACCTCCCACATTAGACTGACTGTTATGACCGCCTGGTTAAGCCGGTAGAATCCGGGCAGTCTTACGTCATAACAGAGTCTAACCTCGTGTCTTTACCTTAATCACGTATTTAATTTATGGCTAAGACCTCTCACATTGGGCTGACATTTGTAGCAACTGGTTAAGCCGGTCGGGTCCGGGCAGTTTTACACTACAAATGAGTCCAACCTCGTGTCTTAGTCGATTAATTACACCTAATTAATCACCCCCATATTAATTATCCCTAATTAATATCAAGTTTTCCATAACATGGGTAGACCTAACTCAATAGGTAAATTCCCATGGGGTAGACCTAACTCAATAGGTAAATTCCCACTTATGGTAATTTATTTTTTTATGGTATGCTTAATCATACCCAATCATTCATTTATTAACATATTTACCACCCCATCGTTCTCCACGTAAACCGTTCTCATTTCATGACATAACAAAGGGGGAGATCATTACAAATATCTTGGGTTTAACATACAACTTTGTCATGGGTTAAGAGGATGTCAACTTGCATATATGAGCATATATTAACCCAACTACATATAAACCCAAACTTGCATATTATCATACACATGATTTGCATAACATGTTGCATATGAGCTTGCATATTAACATACACATATCTTGCATAACATGTTGAACTTACATATAGGCATTCTCATAACTTGCATAACATTCACATACTTGCATAAACATGAATAACTTGCATATCATGTCATTTAAGCATATACATATCTTGCATAAGTGTTCATATACTCGCATAAGCATGCATAACTTGCATATCACATAAATCTTGCATTTAAACATACACTTAACTTGCATATCACTTTGCTAAACATGCATAACTTCCACTTACTAAATATGCATAAATCCACTTATTAAACATGCATATATCAACTTGTTAAACATGCATAAACCAACTTATTAAGCATGCATAAAACAACTTATCACATATATGCATAAACATAGAATCAACATAGAGTAACATATCATCATACATGATTTAAACTCACTAATCCGCATTTAAGACCATAAGTCTCATTACACCCAATCTACTTACTTTAACAATTAATGTTAAAGTGATAGAAACTCACCAAAACACAATTAGCAAGCTAATGAAGAAGATTAAGATACTTAGAATGGATTAGAGAATGATTTGAGAGGGATTTGCTTGCAACTCCTTCATGAACTAGTGGAGGCCATGCTCAAATTTCAATTTGCCATAGTTTAGCTACTAGATTTAATTATGAATGAATTAGAGTAGGGTTAGGGTCTTATTTATAGGATTAGGTGAGTGTTTTAGGCCCTTAGATTAACCCTAGATTAGATTAGGACCCTTAGATTTAGGAAATCTCTAGAACCAGCCCTCCTAGCCAGCCTGAAACCCAACTTGGTGCAACCTGGTGCACCCAGGTTCACTGGGCGCCTGGACCCTGTCGACAGGCAAGTCGACAGGCATGTCGACACCCCTGTCGACAGGCCTGTCGACAGCCCTGTCGACATGGGCTGGGCGGGAAGCTTCCCGCCTGACCCCGCCTGGCCCATCTAAATCTGATTATTTTAAATTTTTAAATCTATTTTAGTTTTGAATTTTCTGCAAACTTCATCGGGCCATAACTGTGCCATACGGACTCCGATTTTCGAAAACTCGGACTCTATTTCGCGTATTTTTCCGAGACGAACGTAATGACGCAGCCCGTTTCCCCTAATTCCCACATCTGAGATTATTTATCCTGTAATTAGTGAATTTTAGTATTAACTAAAATTCGGGGTGTTACAGAGATCGAGGAAGGGTAATACGGGAATTTGGTTTGTGGTAGACAGACTTACTAAGAGCGCCCATTTCATACCCGTAAAGAGCGAGAGGACTGTTCCATGTCTAGCTTCAGTTTATATTCGAGAGATAGTTCGGTTGCATAGGGAACATGACGTATTCCATGTGTCACATTTGAGGAAGTGCCTACATGAGACCGCAGAGGCGGTAGAGCCGAGCTTGCTTAAAGAAGTAAAGGTAGAGCGTGATGTGATTGTTCGACGAGCTCCTAACCGCATCCTTGGGTCAGAGATTAGAAAGTTGAAAAATGGAGAGGTTCGACTAGTCAAAGTGAAAAGGGGAGAAGGTGAGAGCAATGCTACTTGGGAGATAGAAGCGGAGATACGTTCGTTATACCCATTCCTTTTTGAGGGTACGTCTCCTTTATCGTTTGTCTAGTGCTTATCTTATCTTTAGTATGTCCTCTCATTAGTACCTTTGACCTTTAGATAGGATAAACCTATGTTTGAAACATGTGTTTGAGACATGTTATGTTTGATGGATGCATGTGGATGCAAGTGGTTGCTAGTGGTTGCTCGTGGATGCATATATACACACTCTAGGCACTAGATCGGCTCAATCACTTCATATTGCATATTGCATATAATTGGGTGTAGGTAGCTATATTTATGGATGTATAATGATTGTGTTATCATATGGATGATGCATTTTGGTGAATGATTGTGCACTCATGTAGATATTGTATGTGTCGATAGGGTTCTCTCGCATACATAATGGATGCATGACACTATCATGGTTTGCATATGTTCATACATTAGATAGGGAACATATACACACACTTTTTGCATATGCTCATACATCATTAGAAATTGTTTTAAGGACAATGGATGCTCGTGTTTGATGGATTGAGTAGATGGTTGTTTGGATGGTAGGATATGCATTCTCCTTAGCTTAGAGATTTCGGGGACGAAATCCTTTAAGGAGGGGAGAATGTAACACCCCGAATTTCGGTTAATGCTAAAATTCACTAATTACAGAATAAATAATCTCAGATGTGAGAATTGGGGGAAACGGGCTGCGTCATTGCGTTCGTCTCGGAAAAATACGCGAAATAGAGTCCGAGTTTTCGAGAATCGGAGTCCGTATGGCCCGGTTATGGCCCAATGAAGTTTACAGAAAATTCAAAGTTCAAAACAGATTTAAAGTTCAGGTTCAAATTTCAAAATTGGGGCCATTAGGCGCAGGCGGGGAAAATTCCCGCCTAGCTACCCAAGTCGACAGCCCTGTCGACTGGGCAGTCGACTTGGCTAGGACCAAGTCGACAGCCCTGTCGACTTGGGTGTCGACAGGGGGTGCTCGGCCAGTATGGCCTGGTGCACCATTTTAGTGTTTGGTCTGTGTTTTGGGGCTGGTTTCTGGAAGCTTCCGAGATCTGATGGCCCTAATCTGATTTAGGGTTAATCTAATGGCCTAAAACACTTGCCTAATCCTATAAATAAGACCCTAAGCTAGCCCTAAATGATCATAATCCTATCTCCTAACTAAACTATGCCAAAATTTTCTATGATCATGACCTCCACTCAAAACCCTAGCCTCCATCCTATTTCTAAACTCTTTCTATGAAGGCTTTCATGTGCATACAAGCATCTTTGAGTTGTATGAGTGATCATTAGCTTGCATTCATCATCAAGTTGCAAGCTTTATGTTCAAGGCTAGAGTTTTTGGGTGATTTTTGGCAAGGGATTGCTTATTGGAGTTTAGTGGTGAGTTTCTATAGCCCTAATAATCAATTGTTAAATTGATTAAGATAGGATATGATAAGATATGGCTATGTTTGTGGATAAATGTGCTTATGCAAGTTTAGTATAGTGTATGTTGTGTGTTTTGCAAGTTTTAGGCTATATGCAAGTTTAATGCTATGTTTTATGATGCTCACTATGCAAAACACTATGTTGAACATTTATGCATATGTAACATGTTATGCAAACTATATGTGAGATTATATGCAAGTTATATGTAACATGTTATGCAAGTTATGTATTTGGTTTTATGCATGCTAAGGATTTGGTTTTATGCAAGTTATGTTGCAAGTTCATATGCAAGTTATGTTGCAAGTTCATATGCAAGTTATGATGCAAGTTCATATGCAAGTTATGTTATGCAAGTTCATATGCAAGTTATGATGCAAGTTCATATGCAAGTTATGATGCAAGTTCATATGCAAGTTTGCCTCTATGTATGACATAAGTACATGTGCAAGTTCGTCCCTTTTAGACCTATGACATGTATGCAAGTTGACACCTTTATGATAAGTCTATGACATGAACATTTAAGCAAGTTACCATTTTTATGACATATGTGATTCATGCAAGTTTGGGTTGGTTATTTATGCAAGTTGGGTTGACACCTTTTAAACCCATGATAATGCTAATGATATGCTAAGTTGAACCCATTGTGTGTATGATGAGTCTTCTCTTTTGAAGTATGTCATGTTAACGTATTTACGTGGGGACGATGGGGTAAAAGAAATTAATGAACACATAAAATTGTGTGAAGTGGGTATGATTAAACATACCGTAAAGTGGATGGACATAATTGGGAATTTACCTATTAAGTTAGGTCTACCCATATTATGGAATTGGGAATTTACCTATTGAGTTAGGTCTACCCATATTCTTAAATATTTGTAATTAATTAGGGATAATTAATACAAATTATGGATATGATTAATTAGGTGTAATTAATCTACTAAGACACGAGGTTGGACCCTTTTGTAGCATAAGACTGCCCGGAACCGACCGACAAATCCAGTGGCTACAAATGATTGGCCCAATGTGAGAGGTCTTAGTCATAAACTAAATACGTGACAAGTGTAAAGACACGAGGTTAGACTCTGTTATGGTGTAAGGCTGCCCGGAACCAACCGGCATATCCAGCTGCCATAAAAGACAGTCTAATGTGAGAGGTCTTTACAAAGGTTACGATCTTAATTAATTAAGAAACACTTAACCAAATTAGCATGTAGAGGGGCATGAGGGGTTAAGTGGGTGCCTTGGGTGGCATGTAGTAACTAGTGGGGGTGCCTTGGGTGGCATGAGGAAACTAGTGGGTTGCCTTGGGTGGCAATAGAAAATACGATTAGAATACTTAACCAAAGTGGAACATGTAATTAAACATGATTAAAAGGTTAAGTAAGTGCCTTGGGTGGCATGTGGGAATCAAGTAAGTGCCTTGGGTGGCATGCGGAAATCTAGTGGGTGCCTTAAGTGGCAATTGAAATATAATTAAATAACAAGCTTAAGTAGTAGCTTGTGGGGGCCTTAAGTGGCAATTGAAATATAATTAAATAACAAGCTTAAGTAGTAGCTTGTGGGGGCCTTAAATGGCAATTGAAATATAATTAAATAACAAGCTTAAGTAGTAGCTTATGGGGGCCTTAAGTGGCAATTGAAATATGATTAAATGACAAGCTTAAGTAGTAGCTTGTGGGGGCCTTAAGTGACAATTGAAATATAATTAGATGACTTAACCAAACCTTAACATGTAAGTGGGCATGATTATAAAAGGGGTTAAGTGGGATGCACTAGATAAAATGACAAGCTTAAGTAGTAGCTTGTGGGGGCCCATTTCAACCAATATCCCAAACGTATCTTTGTGGGCTCGACCCAAGTCGAGGACGGGACACGCATATTGGGCTTGACTATAAGAGGCCAAAACGGGGTAGCGGTGGCAACGCGAGTCCAACGGGTTTCATATGCGTGTGTGGACCCGGGCTGGTAGGTAAGACGTTGTTGCATCGTGTAGGTATAAGCCGTGCACCATTGATTATCGGGTTGCCACTTTGGGGAGTGATACACCCCACTGTGAGGCCAGCACGGGTATCTACGATAGGGAGCCGATCGCTTGGGAATAGTGGGTACACCTAGTGGAGATAGGGGCAGACGACACCTATGTAGTCAGCTAGGGGTACAAGAAACTACGGGGAAAAATCACTAAGTACACTTAGTGGGATCAACCTTTAAGTAGGAATTACCCTTGGGTGGGTAGAACTGGTGTGGTGCAGTGTAGGAATTACCCTTGGGTGGGTAGATCTGGGGTGGTGCAATCTAGTAATTATCCTTGGGTGGATAAATGCGTCTTTTCGGTTATCTTAGTACATCCTGTGTTTAGTTGGCTACTTAGTGTAGTCATATCCCCAGAGGTACCGTACCTTGTTTATATCATACCCTAATTACTTTAATGATTGTATTGTTAGGGTTATAGGACTCACTCAGACTTATGTCTGACCCCATTGTTTCTTTATCTTTTCCCAACCCTCAGGTTTTCAGAGTGGGCCTAGCACTAGTGGGCTTTGATCAGACTGCTTTATCTATCTTTTGGAGCTTGGACCGTGGATGTGAAGCTCAGTCTATCTTTTCTATTATGGCTATTAGGTTATGTAGTGGGATTATGTACTTTTGTTTTATCAGGATGGATATTATGTACTTGACTCTTATTTATGGTTTTGGTATAACCAAACATGTTTTACCTTCCGCTGAAATGAAATGATGTTTTAAATTCTCAAGTATTACTTATATCTGTCTTGTTGTAATTTTTCTGTTCTATATTCACTTAAAATACTCCACCGATGTTATGGCATTCCCTTAGTGAGTGACCGTAGCGGGTGTGGGGTGTTACAACTTCCCACCAGTAGGAAGCTTCATCTTTGAGCAGCCATACCGCCAGCTGTACCTTCTGCCTGTCGTCTACCTCGAAGATAACGAATAGATCCTCAGTTTCTTTGAGCCAGTTCCTCGCTTCGACGAATGATTCAGTTCCCTTGAAATCCTTTCCACCCATGGCCCTAAAATCTCTACAGATCTTTGAGAAAGCAATTGCACGAGGAGGGGGCGGAGGAGGAGGGGGATCATTTGCTGGACCTGCATCGGCGGTCCTAGCCTCAAGATATTGACGAAACCAACCGGGTACATGAACACCCTCTGGTATCTCAGATGCTTCGGACATGCTGAAACAAAAAAAGGAAAGATTCAATACAAAAAGTACTGAAGGAAAGATATATGGCTCTTGGGGATCATGTATTTCAATTTTTTTTTTTTTTTGAAATACTTCCTTTCAAAACCCTTTTTGAAAATAGTTTTTCAAAAACTTTTACCTAATCTGGTAACCTTCAGCTCTGATACCAAGTGTAACACCCCACCTCTGTTAAGGTCACTCACAAAGGGAATGCCTTAACTTTGGTGGAGCATTTTAGTAAACAGAACAGAAACTTACAAGACAGATAAAATAGTACTTGAAAAATTTATAACTTTATTACAGCGGAAAACAGAAATCGGTATGGTTACATCTTTTCAAATCACAATATCAGAATTCAAGTACAAAATATCAGTCTTGTACAAAAGCCTTCAGAATGCGTAGTTCAAAATCATAATCCCCATAGAACGGAAGCTATACAGAGCCAAGCCATACTTTAAGCACTTCAAGCAGAAGAAATCTGGATTAGGCTAAAGTATTCCCTCCTTGGATAACCTGGGGGGGAAACGGAAGAAAGGAGGCGAAAAAACAAGGGTCAGACAAAAAGTCTGGCAAGTCCAGTGATTTTCAGTTATGAACAGATAATAATAACATGACATGAACATAAAACTGGATGAGAGATAACTGTAACAGGTGTAGCAGATATAACAGAAGAACAGAATGATATAAGCTATTGCTTTACACTTCTCTGCACCAATACTAGTTTAACAGGATTAGGTGTCACCCTAATGTCTAAACTGAAACAGAAGCGGGTACAGAATGATTTAACAGAAACAGAATGCTAATAATGGACCTTTGCTACCCAATCAGAAACAGACAGAAGCAGAAACAGATTAATCCCTATGGAAACAGAATGTAGAATTAGGTGTACACTAGTAACGGGCCTTTACCACCCGAACAGACGGTACCACGCAGAAACAGACAGGTGTTACCACCCAACAGAAACAGACGGTACTAACAGAAACAGACAGAACTAAGTGTACCCTAAAACCCTACCCCAAGCGATTGGCTCCCTAATACATAAATATCCTGTTTCGGCCCCACAGTAGGGTGTATCATTCCCTAAAGTGACAACCAATTGGCACAGACCTATTTACAGATGTCATGGTGTCTTATATCCTCAGAGGCAGACCGGGATCCATGCACGCACATGACCCGGTTGGAACGCACCATCAACACCCCTCGCCATTATCAGAATGAACCGCTTATAATTAGTTCAGTAAGCGTGCCCGGACCCTACTTACTGTTGGGTCAAAGTTTTGATACCAGAAAGGGTTACTGACTAATATGGGTCCCAAACAACAGATGACACAAGTACTTCCCCTCCTAACCTTGTGTCCCCAGACTAACAGATTTCAGTTTTACTTGTCTACAAGTTTCAGACATACAAAATTTAGATTAACTAGTTCACATATCAGACAATCAAGTTAACAGGTTTTCGGACTAACGGATCAGATGTCCGGGTTAACGGGCTTACAGATTATCTGGTTTCAGATTAACAGACTTACAGATTAACTGGTTACAGATTATCTAACTTTGTATTGGGCCTACGGATTCACGAAACGGGTTTATCCGATTCATTGGTCCAATTGGTTTAAACTTACCCAACACGTTTTAGATATCATAATTATCTCAGATTTTCATTAATTAAATATTAATGCCCAAACCTCTCACATTAGACTGACAGTTTGCGGCTACTGGTTAGGCCGGTTGGTTTCGGGCAGGTTTCTATCGCAAACTGAGTCTAACCTCGGGTTTCATGCACGTTATGACTAACTTCTCACATTAGAACCTATTGTTTGTGACCACTGGAATATGCCGGGCGGTTCCGGGCAGAATTACGCCGCAAACTCATTCTAACCTCGAGTTAGCCATGTTTATCTTTGCGGCCAATTAATTAATGATTTACCATTTATACCCACGCCTAATATACATGTCAATTATTTATAACTATAGCCAGTTCAGATTATGTCAGTAGCGGACTAACTATATCAACTCAACAGATATAGCAGATAACAGATTTCTCAGATTAGGCGACTTAGCAGATTAAGCAAACTAGCAGATTTAGCATTTTCAACAGACTTAGCAGATGACAGATTTGGCAGATGAACAAATCTAGCAGACCAAGCAGTAGAGCAGAACTAGCAGATTAAGCAATATAACAGAACTAGCATATTAGGCAATGTAACAAAACTAGCAAATTAGGAAAATATAACAAATTTACTCATTTCTTTAAAGTTTCATATCTTGCCTAATTATAAATCTTGCCTAAGTTCACGTGCATAAATAATAGTCTTGATTCAAAATATTATCATATACCCTATGTTTATATTAAGTTTACATAGCATAGATTATGGTCATAAATTTACCATATATCATATGTTCCAAATTTTTATTAAACTTGCATAGTACAGAAGATCCTTACATAAATTATACCAAATATAGCCATCGATTACTATGCATATCATATATCCCAAAGATCCCTTACTTAGGTGTTTATTTACATTAATAGATACCCTACTCTCATGTAAATCTTTATGCCTAAGCCATATTCTCTTTATTTCAAATCATATGTTCAATACAATTTATATTATAAATATAACATGTCCAGTCATATGTCTCAGATTTTGTTCTAGCTACAGTCCATGTTCTTTCCTCACATCAGTCACCTATTGGTCATGCCCGATTCATGCATCATTTATTTTATTGTCACAAACATCTTAGCGTATGTTAATCTCTTATGAGATTGGCTCAGGCTCGTGGTAGCCTGGCTATAGAACAGAAAGAGGAAAGAGGTACAGAATAAGATAAATCAAATCAGAACAGAACAGATATAATCTCAGATTCAGATTCACAATCCATGTCAAAATCAGAATTAACGTTTATAGCGGAAAATAACTGTACTTGCCTTGATTGGATTAAAGAAATAACTTTAGTTGTTGCAGAATTGTTGCAGAAGCTTTAATCTCTAATTTGAATTGAATTGCTTAGGTTGATGTTGATTAGCTTCTAGTTTTTATTCCAGCAGAGTAGCGACGCCATTTTTATTTTTATTTAGAACAGAGGCAGAGAAGAAGAAGAATAGAATTGTGTGTAGAGGAGGCTAGGTCTTAGGGTGTATTTATAGGTGTAGGAACTCATTTCAGCCATCAGATTAACCCTAAAACCAATCTGGACCATCAAAAATCGTCCCAGGGCTTCAAAAATGCGTTCTGGACCAAAACAGGCCGACCAGGTCGACCTGCAGGGGGGGTTGACACTATAGTCGACCCCCATGGGGGAGGTCGACTCCCAGGTCGATCCCCTGGTCGACCTGGGCCCCAGGTCGACCCCCGGGTCGACCTGCCCAGTTCTGAGCTGACCGAAACCTTCTGAATCTTGTTTTGGCCATATCTTGGTCATACGGACTCCGATTTTCAAAAACTCGGACTCTATTTCGCGTATTTTTTTGAGAGGAACGCAATGGCGATGTCCATTTTACCTAATTCCTGATTCTTGAATTAGTTATCCTTATTTTACTATCTTTTCCGTAACATACGCCATTATCGAACTAACATTTCTTCTCTTCCATGTATTAATTAATTCTCCTTATGCATCACCATTATTTACGTATCCTAAGCATATTTTCATATATTTTATTTCATTTTTAATTATACCTAAAAATGCGGGGTGTTACAATTGTGTTCGTGGATGATATCCTGGTTTTGCTCCAGGAATGAGGAAGAACACAAAACACACTTGAGAGTTGTGTTAGAGACCTTGCGAAAGCATCAGTTGAAAGCTAAGTTCTCAAAGTGTCACTTCTGGAAGGATGAAGTGAGGTTCTTAGGTCATGTTGTTTCTGGAAATGGGATAGTAGTTGACCCTGCTAAAGTAGCAGCAATGCAGGACTGGGATAGACCTAAAAATGCGATAGATGTTCGAAGTTTCCTTGGGTTGGCCGGTTATTACCGACGGTTTATCAAGGATTTCTCTAAGGTAACTGCACCGTTAACATGATTGATGAAGAAGAACCAAGTGTTCACATGGGATGCAAAGTGTGAACAAGCGTTCGGAATCCTGAGCAGAGGTTGACGAGTGCACCTGCGTTGATCATTCCAAGTGGGAATGAAGAGATGGTGGTATACATCGATGCATGTGGTACTGGACTTGAAGCAGTACTAATGTAGAAGGATAAGGTTGTGGCCTACGCGAGTCGACAACTAAAGCCGCATGGGAAGAATTATCCAACTCATGATTTGGAGTTGGCCGCGATTGTGTTTGCTCTGAAGATGTGGAGACATTACCTGTTGGGAGTTTGGTTTGAGTTATTTACGGAACATAAGTCGTTGAAGTATCTTTTCTCCTAAAAGGATTTGAATCTTCGGCAGCAACGATGATTAGAGTTTCTGGTATCATATGATTTTGATATATCCTATACTCCCGGCAAAGGTAACGTAGTTGTAGATGCTTGAGTTGAAGACACGCAAGTCTCGGAGCAATTTTGTCGGAATGGAAGAGCCTTGAGTACTTGGCAAGGTTTGATTTCAAGCTAAATGTGAGTTGGAACATGAAATGTTGGCAAGCTTATCGATAAGACCTACTCTCATCGAAAGGATTGGCGAAAGCCAAAAGCAAGATGTTAAGCTTGTCGAGTTTATCCAGAGGCAGGAACCGGAGAATAAAGAGTTCAAAGTCGATCGAGAAGGTTGGCTTCAAAAGCAAGGACGGTTAGTTGTTCATGATATTGATGGATTGAGAGATAAGGTTCTTAGAGAATGTCATCACTCAAAGTTGACGATTCATCCCAGTGGTAATTAGATGTATCAGGATATGAAGCAAGTCTACTACTGGGAGGGGATGAAGAGAGATACTGGAAAATTCATTTCCAAGTGCATGAACTGTCAGTTAGTGAAAGCTGAACAGAAGAAGACAAGTTGTTTGCCTCAACCATTGGAAGTTCCTACGTGGAAGTGGGAGCAAATATCGATGGATTTTATCGATGGACTACCTAGAACCAGGACAGGAAATGAAGGGATTTGGGTCATTGTGAATCGCCTGACCAAAAGTGCAAGATTCATTCTTGTTAAATCAACTAGGACAGTGTCAAATCTGGATGAACTTTATGTGAAATGGATTGTTAGATTCCACGACATCCCAAAGAGTATAGTGAGTAATCAAGATCTGTTATTCACTAGTAGATTTTTTGAAGAGTTTGCAAGAAACTTTGGAACCGAGTTGTTCTTGAGTACGGCATATCATCCCCAAACTGATGGTCAGACCGAGAGATTCAATCGAGTTTTGGAATATCTCCTAAGAGCTTGTGTGTTGGATTTTGGAGGGAAGTCCATCTACATCTAGTTGAGTTTGCGTATAATAATAGCTACTAGTCTAGCATTGGGATGGCACCATACGAGGCGTTGTATGGGAGACCGTGCAATTCTCCAGCATGTTAGCTAGAAACTGGAGATAAGTTGGTACTTGGGCCAGAGATGATTAAAGAGACCTCGGATTGCATTGAGATCGTTCGATAACGAATGAAAGCGGCCCAAGATTGTCAGAAGAGTTATACTGATAAGCATCGAAAAGATTTGGAATTCGACATAGGCAATATGGACTTTGTGAAGATTTCACTGTTGAAGCATGTGGTTCGATTAAGAAGTAAAGGAAAGTTGGCTCCAAGGTTCGCTAGACCATTTCCGATAGTCGAGCGAATTGGAAAGCTCGCATATAGATTGGAGTTAACTGAGAAGATGTCGAGTGTGCATAACGTGTTCCATGTGTCTTTTTTACAGAAGTTTGTGCATGGTTCGAATGTGGTGGTACCTCCAGAGCAGTACGAAGACCTTGAAGTTGAAACCGCAGTTTTGAAACCTCGTAAGCCACTTCGTGTTGTGGGGAATGACATGAAACAACTTAGGAGGAAGACGGTTAAGCTAGTGAAGGTACAATGGAGTGAAGACGGCGATGATTGGGAGATGGAAGAAAGTATGAAGGCGACTCATCCAGAACTCTGCGTCTGTAGGAACCTTTATGTCACGACCTGAACTTCCCCGGTCTCCGGAGAGAAGAGAAAGAACGAATTGTATTGAGAACATGACAAAATAGAACGCAGACGGAAGAACATTTCATTGTATATTACAACAATTCCATCAAAATACAAGAATATATAGAGTATAAATCAATATTACACATTTACCAAATATCAGAGATTACAATAAATTACATAGCAGCGGAAAATAATACAATACAAAACTGAAGGAGATATACGGATACAAAGCTTTCCGGATATCATTCCAGCCGTAAACCAGGATCCTGTGAATATAAATCTGCAAAACCAAAACTAGTAGCTGCCCCTGTAAATTTGTTTTCAAAATGATTTCAACTTCTTTTCAAATTCAAATCAAGATTGAATTTTTCAATATAAATTCATTTTAAATTCATCTCAAATTGTTTTCAATTTAAATCGATTTTTAATTCAATTTTAGTTCGTTTTCAATTCAATTCGAGTTCATTTTCAGTTCGAATCCGATTCTATTCAATTTCAATTCGATTCAATTTCAATTCTATTCAATTTCAATTTGATTCGAATTGAAAATGAATTCGAATTGAAATTGAATTGAAAACGAACTGAAATTGAATTAAAAATCGATTTAAATTGAAATCAATTTGAGATGAATTTAAAACGAATTTATATTGAAAAATTCAATATTGATTTGAATTTGAAAAGAATTTGAAATCATTTTGAAAACGAATTTAAAACGTATGGGGACATTATGGCGAAATTTTTCGGAAATTTAGGGTGTTAGCCAAATTTTTGAAAAATTTGAAAAGTTCTTAGAAACTGAAAAGTTGAAGAACTTAAGCCGTAGTGAAAATACTGAAAGTTGAGTTGATTTATGAAACAACTTTAGGCTTCGTTCCTTTTCGGGGACGAAAAGTTTTAAGTGGGGGAGATTGTAATAACCCGGAAATCTGGGCCAATTAAAAAAATTTATTTCGGCAATTTTAGTGAATTTTGATTATTTAAAATGAATTATTTTAAATAATAACGACGAGAAATTTATTTTGAATAGAATTCAAACGTATATATTTATATAGATCGTCGTTAGAATATAAATATTAATTTTAAATTATAAAAGGAACTGAAAATGGCGCGGTAGTTCGATAATTCGATTTCAAATTTCAATTGAATATACCGAGTGCAAAATAAACCGGATTTTGACGAAACCAAAAATATTTGAATCTAATTGAGAATATCTTTCCAACGAATCAGAGAAATTGAAATTTCATAGCGGGAATCAAAAGTTATGCCCAGTTGAAAATTCTGAATAGTCGCTATGGAATTCAGGCCCTTAAAAATTGGAAATTTTGCAAACGACCTCGGATTTCGACGAAACCACTTTTGTTGGATCCGTGATGTCAAGTTATTGCTAAGTTTCAAATTTCATAATTTTTCGAATCAATGTGTGAGCGTGGCAAAGGAAAACGCGTTTGACCAGTTTCAGTTGATTTTAATCGACTGGAAAATGACCATTTTTCAAACGGTCTCAGAATTCGATGAAATTATTTTTGTTAGGACCGTATCGACAATACGAAGCAAGAAGTTATTTTTCGGGAATTTTTAGAGGTAGTATGTGGCCTCGGTAAATTGAAATACGCGTTCAAATTCAATATATAGATTTATATTTTGATTTTGATGAAAACTGATCGAAACGAACGAATCCACTTACGTTACATATCTCATTGTGTCCGAAATGGGGGTAATTAGCTAGGGGCGACAGTCGTTGGGTTTGATTTAGAGTTCGAAATAAAAGTCAACCTTTTTGTGAATTAAAAATAAAATAATTTTAAAAAATAATATATATATATATATATATATATATATATATTCACTAAAGTCCCCCGCCCCCAATTCATTTTCACAAAACACCCTCAGCCTCTAATCGATCGGGAAAAGGGAATGGCGACTGACATCACCCCTGGTCCACCGCCATCGTCGATCGACGAGCGCCCTCCTCCCCTGGCGTCGTGACTCCGGACCCCCGTCCTTCTCCTCAAGCGCAGCTCCCTCTATCCCCAAGTTCGAGACCCCTCCTATTCGAACGCTCCACCACCAGAAAAACCACCTGAGATAGCCGACGAAATCCGGTAGGCTTTGCAACCATCCCTTCTTCCCCCAAGCAGCAGGTAATACCCACCAAGGCTCCCACATGGTCCCCCAGTACACTTGTTTTACGGCGACCCTCTCGAGCCTCCCGGCCACTGCCTAACCAACCCTCACAAGGGACATGTGGGGGTAAGAGTCTCCCGCTCGCCACCTAACCGCGAAGCGAGAACCCCCCATCATGACTGCAACAAGAATTGGTGATACTTCGCTGTGAGTTTTCTTTGGGTCTCCGCTGATTTTTAAATTGATAAAAGTTAGGACCTCAGGGAGGGCATGCGTTTCCTTCTAGCTAGAAGTGACGTCAGTGGTTTTACACACCCTGACGAGTTTGACTTATGTGGTTGTTGCTGTTGCGAGGCGCCTCGGTTTAAACGGACGATCCGGGTCCGATGGAGTCATTCGTTGGCTCATTTACGCCCCAAGGGGCGGGGAAACGCAGTGTTCAGGCATTTTAATCCAGATCGGTGGACCGGCCCTGTCGCTCCAAGGCTTGTCTGCGCGCTTGCCTGAGACATGGGCTAGATTGTCTCGAATTCGGTAGAGGACAATCCCTGGCCTCGGTTCACAGATGGAAATCCAATTTCCAATACGTGACGTTTCGATTTTAGTTGTAATCCTATATATGGCGACATAGTGGGATAGGGCGCTTATGCCGTCTATGATTGATACTTATGATTTGAAGTTGGTTTATACACTATACACTTATAATAGCATCAAATGATTTGTTTTAAACGTATCAAGCATTCTTGGCTATTATAAGGTAAAAACCCTATCCTCCGGCTTGCGTTGCATTGTGTGATGGGACCTGGGTCTTATAATAGCTTCATTGTTCTTTATTTAGCATTGTGCTATTGTTTTATGCACTGGTATTCTTGGGAGGAAACCCATTCCGTGATATACAGCGAGGTCCCTTTATTTACCTAACATTAAAATAAAGATTAATAACTGTTTTAGTTCTCACACCTGTCCCATGACTGACCTGGAGTTTATTGTTTTAACCTAAACTCTGGGTGCCCTTATTTTGACATGGGCAGCTAGTAGTTTTGGTTTTGCAGATTTATATTCACAGGATCCTGATTTACAGCTGGGACGATACTCGAAAAGCTCTGTATCCGTGTATTACTTCTAGTTGTGTATTGTATTATTTTTCCACTGCGATGTATTTAAATGTAATTTAAATCTCTGATATTTTTTGTGTAATAGTTATTCTTACTCTGTATATTCTTGTATTCTAATGGAATTGTTGTAATATACAATGAGATATTCTTTTGTCTGCGTTCTTATTCGTCTTGTCCTCAAAGTAATTAGATCTTTCTCTTCTCTTCGGAGACCGGGGAAGTTCGAGTCGCTTCACTTTAATCGTATCATCGTTATGTTGTTGTATCTTGTTGTTGTTTGATAGAATTTCGTGTGCTAGGATAAGACTATGGATGCATGGCTTGATGATTGCTAGTTTGGGTGATAGAATTGGCTTCTCATGAATGATAGGCATGTGGAGTTATTGTAGTTGCTTATGTTTACTTGGAATTTGATGGGCGAAATTCTTAAGGCGGAGAATGTAACAGCCTGCATTTTACGTATCAAAAGATCGTAAAATATTTTTATTTTTTTCCTTAAGAGTTGGATCATTCTCATCTTTTGACAGGTTGCTTATGGCGATATGAGACATGTCCATAATTTTTACCGATTTTGTTTGTGACCATTTTGCTCCTGTCAGTCTTGTACAGGGCATAACTTTTGACTCAGGTTGAATCAAAGGGTGAGACTTATGCCATTGGAAAGAAACCGATGATTGCCTTTCCGTAGAGTGGTTACATTAAAGATTTGGCTTAGCGGTTTGGGAGAAATCGTTGTTTTAAAGTTTTTTTAGTTGGCTGTCCAGATTTGGTAAGCCATAATGGGCTGAATTGGAGAGGCCCATTAGTGGGCTGATGGGAGGGTATAAATAGGGGGTGAGGGATATGGGGAATAGTTTAGTTTTTCATTTCCTCATTGGGTGGTCTTTTGCTACTCCATCCTCTAAAACCTTTCCACCATTAAAAATCCAAATCCAAGGAGAGAAATCATAGATCTACACCATTGGAGGCTAGATCTACATCGATTAAAGAAAGAGTTCATCGGATCAAAGTGATTGGTGCAAGGTGCTTATTGTCCAGATTCCTATTTCATTGATTTTAGCTTGTTTTGGCAAATCGGTGTGTGATTTACGTCTCTCACATGAATGCAATGAAGTATATGAGTGTTTGTGCCTGTTTCTCATCAAATTCAAGTGTTTTACCATTGATTTATACCATTATATTCTATTTTCACATGCATCACCCTATTGTCTAATTTAGCAAGTTTTACCCATTAATTTCATGTCATTTCACATATTTCTATTAGTTAGATCTCTTATTTTGATCATATGTTCAATTTAATGGTTTTAGGTGATATTTACATCATTTTTGTGGTAATCGTCATATTCATGTTGTTAGCAATGTTACAAGATGTTTATGAATGTGCTTGATGAATTTGGTTGAGTCGGTTTCATTGGATTCATCATTTGATGAAGTATTAATAGTCGAAATCGGAGTATAATTTAAGATGTGCAGGAAATGGATCGGGTCGGCCATAAGTGGGTCAGGTCGGTTTCAAATCATGTCATGGGGAACACATTATAATGGGTCGGTCAGTGGAGTTGGTCGGGTCGGGCAATGTCTGGTCGGGTCGGTCCATTCAAGATGAGTGTGGCCGGTTTAGAAGTTGAGGTGATGAAGGGGTGACCGGATCGGGTCGGTGATGTTGATGATCGGATCGGGTCGGTCATGTTCCGGAGGGGGGTGATCGAATTGGGTCGGTCATGTTCCAGAGGGGGTGATCGGATCGGGTCGGTCGAGTTTGAAGTTAGTAAGGGACTGGGTCAGGTCGGCCTGAAGGGGCTGATCGATCATGTTTTTAACAGCACTTTTAAAACGTTGTGGTTGATAGTGATGATGCTATGGTTGGTTTCCAATAGGGTCATTTTCTGAAAAAAGTACGTTTTTCCGGTATGACTTGGATTTGAAGAAAAGAGCTAAAAAAAATTATTTCGGAGATAACCACCCGAACCCTAGGTGCAGCGCAGTGATGTAATTGGATCAGTGATGGTGTAACTTCGAGAAGAATTCAAGTGGGAATATTCGAAGTGTTGAAAGGTGTTCGTTGATCGGTATAGAACAACGAATGAGGTAACAACTCAAAGGTCGTGAGTTGGTGGATAGTGGTTGCTCGAGAAGGTTGCTTGAGCTATGAAAAGTCATCGAGTTAGATGACTAGAGATGAGAAGGCTGAGAGATTATCGTTGTCGTAAGTTCTAGCAGGCTCAAAGCAAAGGTACGATGGGGGCACCCAAAAGACCGATTGTAGGTCGAGTACCTTGGGTATCGTTGAAAGGCCTAGTTGTCAAGGTTGGACATACATACGTATCGTTGAAAGGCGTATGGAGTTTATGTTAGAGCTGTGTTACCATTAACCCTTGACATATGGCAAGGTTGGCCGTCATACGATTAACGATGGTTTCGAAGCAGGATTGGCGGTGATAGCCAGAGTCTGTCTTGATTGATTAGTTGCTTTGTTTGAACCGTCTCATGTAGATTGTCCAATGTCGAAGGAGATGTTCCTTAGGCGCTTGTCTGATATTGGTTTAAGCCTCTAGGGCTTGTGCTTGAGAGGTGTTGAGTCCAATTAGGATGGTTTACATGAGATCTATAATTTGGATGCCATGAGTGCTTTGCCATGATTGAATGGGTGTTCTGGTTTCCGTGGATGTTTGATTGGATTGCTAAAGTAAAGGCTATCACTGTCTGATGTGGGGAAGATAAGATTGAGTTCTTCTCTGGTGTTGTGAGTAGATTAGTATGTTTATCTATCCCTTCTCATATACTTTACTATTGAAGTTTGTTAGCTGTTTTATCGCTCACTAAGACTATTGTCTGACTCAAGGTTTTATGTTTCCCTCTTATTACCTTGGGTTGTTCATCTGATTGTTGGATGGGTAGACTAAGTATCAGGTGATAGGTGATGCCTTAGTGGGAACAATGATGTTGGCGAGCAAGAGGCTGGCATACTATCTTCACTATTATCTAATATTTGGATTCCCGTTGTTTTCTATTTCTCTGAGTACCGTAGGAGGCAAATTGTACAGACACTATTGTTGTTATCCACGTGTATGAGAAATACTTTCTTGTTGTTATGAAAATTTAGTGTTTTCTGCTTCACTATCACTACCTGTTGTATAGTATTTATTATATTTTATCCTTATGCTGTGAGTTTACGATAGGCTTCGCTTATATACCATAACTTGATGACCGTCCATAACTGCCTGACATACCCTTCAGCGCATTATTTCTCTTGTATAGTGTGGGGGCTGTGAGGCGGTCATCACAGTTCCCTTCTCAACTTGGGACTTCTTCATCGACCTGATCCAACTCCATTACCCATAAGTGATCATCCAGACTTTGTGTCTCCTATTCACAAAGTAAGTCAGCAGTTCTGAGCTAGTATAAATGTACCACAACCTACGAAAAAGATTTACGCAAACCCGAGGAGAAAAGAACTAGAATTCGTTGTTGGGCATCAGATGTTCATTAAAGATTCTCCAATGATGCGACACCCTGTAATTTTTTGGGAACTCAATAAGAGAAGTCAATTAAAAATTAAATAAGGACTTAAAATAAAATGTTTCACAAAATTTTGATTTGTCTTTGAGACTTTACCATTAGGCCAATAGAAATTTTCAAATATAACTTGTTTACTCCAAAGTTAGTACGACAGGTTACGAGGGAGAGAAGATTAAACAAAATTCAAAGGGCAAAAACTATTAGGTTTCATTGGATATGAGCGATTGACCTAGCTCCCCAGGTTGTTGACTTGACCAATTGTTAATTGGATGGTTATTTCTAACCAAGTGTTAATCGGGTGATTAACTTCTTATATCGCTTCATTTTAATGGACCATATTTTGTGCACACCAAGCAAGTAATTGACATAAGGATCAGATGTTCATTGATGATGATCTAACGCCCTAGGTCAATCAAATAACCCTATAAATTCATAATAAACCAAAACATAGATCTTGGTTTTAAACATCAATAACAAAGTACTATCAAAAGCTAAACATAAGTCTTATCTTCTCTAAACCATAACTCATAAATTAGGATTATGTCTTAACCCTAAATCTATCTAGGCAAAATTGAAAAGGAGGTCAAGAAAATAGAAAGTAATCCAAGGAGAAATGGTAAACACACCATTTACAAACCAAATACGAAGCTTTGGACCAAGGTAACTAGGCGTAGACTAGCAAAATACTCAAGACGGATAATTTTAGTTCTATTTTAATTTGGTTAGAACTTGGAACACTTGAATTAAATTGTTGATTTTGTTTATAAATTGTCAAATTAGAGATCTGATAATTGAAGTAGAATTTGTTATTAAATCTATTTATTCTGACATGTCGTACTGTCAACCCTTAGGATTGCATTTAATATAGAAATTGTCAAATTTGCATGTATAATTGTTGAGTTATAATCCTACAATTGTTAGAAAATCTGATATAGTCAATTTTTATTTGAAGGGTTAGTAGTTAAATTAATCTACTAAATTATCTAGTGTGAATAATTATAAACCGCAGATAAATTAGAGGTTCAAAAGAAAGAAAAATTAACAAGTATGTGAACATGGATTAGCCATGATCGATTATAGCCCATCGGCCTATGCTGGTCCTAAGTCGATCATCTAAAGTATGAATTTGGTCATTTTTGACTTTGGGCCTTAGATCCAATTAAGCAATAAAATTGATTAATTGTGAATTGTATGATTGCATTGTTTCAGCGATGATATATATGCAAAGAAATAGAAAACTTAATTTCCTATCTGAGGCGCGGAGAGAACTTAATTTGTAAAGTTGGCATGATAGAATAGTTTAAAAAAGTTTTCTAAATGCAAGATATGGATGAAGTCAATCGCTAAACAGATATCAATGCTAAACTCGAAGAGATTAGGAGCACTTTATTTTTCTTTAGGCTCAACAAGGGTTATATATGGGTGGGCACAGAAGTAGCAGGAGCACTACTCGAGGAGCCTGGTCAAAATAGGTAGGCAAACATGGTATGGTTGGACGTTGGTGTAGGACAACAATTGACATATTAAACGAAATGAGGCCGGAAGGATTTCAATACTAATGGGAGCTCACATAAGATGGGCTCAGAGTAATAATAAAAGGAATTTTGTAATATTATCGAGAGATGAGTGTGCGTACATGCGACGAGTCAATATGCGAGCTCGTGTGCATGTTCTCCCTCTTCCAGTGTGTGATGGGAAGTTATGGGAAAATATTGTCCGAGTTGGCCGACCAATAGTCCAAGATTTTAGTCGTAAATTTGATCTCTAAGATAAGTATCCTTAGGTACATGACTATGGAATGCATGGAGACACTATATGCATTTTATGAGACATAGAATAGACCTATAATTAAGCACATTTAATTAATATACCATTCTTGTTCTCATTCACTAGAAATATGTCTGACCCATTTCATTTTTGTCCTTTTTCCTCACTATAAGTGGACAGGATAGTAGATGACCGACACATTCTTGCTTATTTGATAGTTGTGCCTAGCTTTAAGCGTAACCTTTCACCTTTATCCTCTATCATGAATTACTTATCAATACTGTCATCTCGATGTTTTACCTATGAGGGATATTTTTATATTATACTTCGATCTTGACTAACGTACTGGCATTTTTTCCGACTTTGATATGACATTTATCTTTTAGGTTGATGTTACGATTTTTGAGATTTTTATATATTTGTTTATACTACGTCCATAGTGGACGTTTTGATTAGATAATTATTTTCAATATTTCTATCTTAGATTCTATAATAGAGGTTCATTTTAACCAATCATCTGCATTCTTTGATACGATTTATTTTTGACATATTGAGAGATGTGGGTTATCACAGTTGTATCAGAGGATAAGATTCAATATTCCTAGAGTTGAACGCGTATGTAAGCATGCATGGTATGTATGTATGTATATGATTTCTAATAAAAGAATTGATTTTCAAAATTATTTTTAAAAATGAAATTTTAAAGATATAAATGAGTATAATAATTACAAAAAAAATTCAATAATTCATCAAATTCCCTCAAAATTCGTGCATGTATTCATTTTAGTTCATGTATGTGTTATCTCTTATCTCAATTGTTTTCTAATCGATCTGTGGAAATTACTAATACAGTCCCCAGCATTCGTAGATGGAGATGGTTCGGACAAAAGGGTTAAGATCAGTTGATGTTCCTGAGATTACGTGCATGAACATTCTGGCTTGGTTAGGTTGGTGCTTATAGGCCAAGAACAGATTGGTCATCCACCCATTAGAGAGCCTGCGTATATAGCATGCAAAAACCCACCTTTTACGACAAACTAAGTCCTTTAAAAGATAAATTATTGATGGGCTTTGTTAAGAGTTAAATAAGAAAAGATGATACAACATAAAATTTCACAACAAAATGAAAATATATAACAATAATAACATAAATAGTACATGAATTTGTTTTCCATTATATGTTTGATTTCTTTTTTATAGTATAAAAATTGAAGTTACATATCTTTAAATAGATCAGTAAGAATGTGGTGGAGTATTACTAGCAAATACGGTAATCTTCAAACACATCCTTTATCTTCAAGGAATAGAAGACCCCAAAATAAATTGAAATAACTTAGGATAACATGAGCATGATTGAAAAAAATACATTCTTGAGTAAAAAATAAATATTCTACGTAATTAACCCAAAACTATGTGTGAAGTGGGTATAATAACAAAGAGATGTTACATGATTTTACTTCTCATAAGCATCTGTTAAACTATCTATATTTAGTAAGTTATGGTACATATGTAATGTCCAGTTGTAAAGTAAATATTAAAATAGCATTACAGCTTTACATTAATCCTTGAGTATGTTATTTATTCAGGTCCTCTAACACAGCCAGTGACATCTATGGCTAGTAAGTCACAAATAGTACAATACTAAAACAAAGCAGTTGTGGTCCCACATAGGGAATAATCGTATAACAAGGAATGGAAGTAATGCACAGAGTAGGGCACAAGTAGTTTACACATCCTAGTTGACTGAAACCCCTAACAACCGACTGCGTCTATCAATCAAAGATCAGTGTGCAGCAGTCAAGTATAAAATTAAGATAGTAATTTAGGAGAAATAACTCCTCTAAAGGTAAATAACCTCTTTGCTAGTTAAATGGACTCATGTTTTAGTTGTTTCAAATTGACGTTAGTATCAGGGTGATCCATTGTTAATCCCTTACTTCATTCTAGTAAATGTTCCTAAATTAAACCTCCACATTTTGTGATAACGTTCACCGAGTACACAAGTATTAAAGTAGTTCCACTAGTGACAAAGGATACACCATTATCCAGCCGCTGTCTCTTTAATAACTAGTTGTTCCATTATAAAAATATGTCATTTTTTCCATTTTTATTTTTATCAAAATCAGGTAGGAACTTCATAAAGTACTAAATATAAAATATTCTCCATTTTACTTCCAAAATATATAGAAAAAGTTTCAATTCTTTTAGAGATATTATGCAGCGTCCCGATAAGATTTGAGGCTAGAATTTCAACATAAATACATCCTGTATCCAAACTCAAGTATGAAAACACCAAAAGCAAAAATAAATGAAGAAAAGGGTAAGATAAGAAAAAAAGAAAGTTATGAATAGAAGAATAAGAAGAAGAACCAACACAGAATCAGAATCTCACATTGCAGCAGAACAAAATATAATATAGAAATAATCTTTTAAGAGCTTGAAATAAAAACTTACAATCATAAGAGTGTCAACACATCGAGACAGTTATGATAATATGTCCTCATATAAAACACACTGCGGATTAAAACCAGATATCATACGTCTAAACTCTTCCAACTCATCTCTTCACAGCATCTGATAACCAGTCCAACCCGAGCGTTGCAAACGCCAGGACCAGTCTAGTGAACCAACGTGAGAAAACTCATTAAGTTTATAGATATCATCCCACTTGATTTTAAAGTCAAAATCGTTTTGAATCTAAGACCAAATCTACACATAAATACAGACGGTTTAAACCTTATGATAACCCAAAACATTTTGAAATAATATCTTTTCTGATATTATAATAGTGTCTAAATCATATAAATAACCATCTTGCAGAACACTTGCATCTCACGCTCTACATACAGTATGTAATCAGAAACCGCGGGTTCTTATTGGAGAATGGATTTCCCACTATGGCAAGGTATGGGACTACCTTGCAACAGTGTACCTCTAGATAAAATACACTAGGATTCAACAAGAACATCATGCAACCCTAATTAAACATAACCGACCATTCACTTCGCTGGAGTGTTCTGAATATATTGTCACCTTATGGTTGATATACCAACATAACCATTCCCGGGAGATACAGAAGCGAAAGAAGAACAAATACAAATTTCTATAGATGGTGGTACACCTAAATTGGGATTGACCCACTTAACCATGTGACCTACCCAATTTTATATCATTTCCCAGTTGAAGAGGCTTGAGGTTTAAAACTTCTTTTTAGAACATCTGACCACCATTCCCATTGAATGTCACATCGTTAAATCCACTAGAAAATCACTAATTAACGTTCATAATAGTCTAGTTGTTAAGCTAGGTAAAATTCCCTTCTCCGCCATCAACTATGGTACGTTTGAAAAAATCAACGTACGCGGTCCCTTTGGAAATACTCTATCATACATCCATCTATACAAGTTGTCCTGGGACTGGACAAACCGAAGGTACCCCTTACCACATCCTAGGAATCACCCTATAAATTAGCAGAGACTAGCCCTTGCAATCCGTAGATTTCAGCAACAACAGAATTATAATATTTCTCTAGGGATCAACTAGAGATTTTTCGTAATTCTTCCATTTTATAAAGATTGCAGTCTTCAGTTGCTCCATCTGGATTAGCATCTTTTACAATAACGTATTTGCTGGTTCAGAATGGTTTTCAAATTTGAATTCGATCCCGTCATTTCGTACCAACAATCGTACAAGCCAGATTTTGATAGTCAGTTATTTAACTATCAAAATAAACAATCAGTAAAATAAAGGGGATCCACTAGTTTATTACATAGCATCACATAGCATTTTAACATTCCATTCGCTAATCAAAACCTTTTTAAATCTTTCAATATTTGTAACACATCATTTTTAGTTCTTATTTCAAAAATAAGATTATACTCAAACCCTTCTATTCAACTTATAAAACTTTTCAAATTATATTTTATAATACTATACTCTCTCTTTGTAAACCTGTATTTAAATCATAACCATGTTTACTTAATCCAAGTATTTAGTAAATTGTTTTTTAAAACCTTTTCTACTAAATTTAACCATCCTTTAAATCATTTGTATACGAGCCACGATCCTATTATAAATAATCATTTTAAAACATCGGATAAGTTTATTCCAAACCCATTTCAGTTATATCTCGATAAACTTCGTCTCTTATTCAATATAGTGAATTTATTTTGCATCTATATAACTCGCCTAACCACTTCAACTCAAATTTGGGTTTCCGTTACTATTTCCACTTCACACCTTCATCACCCGTAAATCAGCAAAAAATAATTATTTGAATACCAACCCAAAAGGCTGAAACCAACAACAGATTAATACTTAGAAAATCATTTAGGTCAACTAAGCTTTATTTAGGTTTCAATTCTTTAATTTCATATCTTGGACTTTTATTCATTCGTAGACCATTTCTAATAACTCTTCCCAATAATATATTCAATAAACTTGGGCTTTATAACTTCGTCAAATCTTGGATTTTATGTAAAATCCAATTAAATGGAATTCCAAAAAGAATTCAAATTAAATTTCAATTTAAACTTAACTTATATTATTATTAATATTGAATTGCTTAAATATTCATTAAACTATAAACAAGGCTTTAAATCTTTATAAATCTTCGTAAATAAATTTTATATTCCAGTATTACCACTTCAATTATTATTTATTAAATAATAATTCACTTTCGACATTTTAAAAAAAGGGTTTACTTCCCCCATTAACAATTTCCATTATATTAACAAACCAATTTAATAACCAATTCAGTTAACACAATTGAAGCATGATTAATTCGTTAATCAATTACACTTAGTCTTTTCATTTAAATTAATTAATAATATAATTAATTTAAATAATCCCATTTACTTTGATTATTATTAAATAAATAATAATAAATTTCAATATAATCCCATTCCAATTGTTTCTTAAAATCAATAAATCTCAGTTATTAATTGTCGCATTAATTTCTGCTCACTTGCTTATCAAATCTTATTAATATATAAATAGCTTAATAAAATCATTTAATAATTACTTATGAACTTAAATAGTAAATATAAATATTTATTTCCTTTTTATAACTTTCATTAAAAATAATTTATTTCATATCTAACTTCAGTTATAAAATAAATTTTATAACTTCCTTTCTATTGATTCACCTGATGGTAAATCATTTTCTATAAAATGATGTATATTTATAGGCCATCTACTGCCAATTTCATAACCAATACCAGCTATTTGTTAATAACAAAACAAACGTAATTCAACGATCAATAATCAAATCAGTCAGCCAATCATATTGGCTTAACAGTTCATATAATGATAATATATAAATAAATAGTAAATTTGAGGAATCCGGTTGGATACAACCCACCTGTTTTTCCTTACATCCAAATAGGTTACCTCAAATACATCAATCCATTTAATATGATAATTAAAAATGAACATGAATAATTAATTCAACTGATAATTGTCAGCTAATAATAACAATTTAAGCATCCAATTTAATTAAAATACGTTTATATTATTATAAACATAACTAATAAGGTAAGTTACCTCAATTGGAAATAATCGTTAAAAATAACGGTTGATTTCGATTAACTTAAACAAACGTTTAATTTAATTAGTTATATGTAAATATTCAATATATACTGAAAAAATCATCCAACAATTAGCGAACATATCACACAAATATTAAACCCGACTTATAATAATTATAAGTGGGATGACTGAGTGAGTTTTACTTGCCTTGATCTTCGTTCATCTTTAAAACGGTTTGTTTTAATTAAATTAAACAAGCGTTTAATTAAAACTTCCAACTGCGCCCAACTCTGTTCAAACTAGTCCTCTAATGTCATGCTTGCCGATATGGTTCCAACATCGTTTATTTTGTTCCATTCTGACAATGTATACACCACTTATGGATATTATAAGTTTAGATTTAAATTAAACTAATTAAACTTTATGTTAAATTTTAATTTATTAATTATATATAATTGGGGACATAATGACATGGTTAGGCATTTTTAAAACGTAATCACATTTCCATAAAAACCGTTGGCCACATTCATTTACTATAGATTAGGTACGTTAACAATAAATCGGCTATGTTATACATAAAACTATAGTTAGGCATATATAATGATAATTAGGCGTATTTGTGTCATTTTCTTCCTACCTGCTTTCTTTTTGTTTTATGTTTCCTGCATTGCTCGAATGCGCTCGACCTCATCAACCCACTGCCTATTTCATATTTCGAAACTTCTTCACATTTTCAGGAACCCATACTCCAGTAAACCTTCCTCGTTTTCTTTTCCTTTCTTTTCTTTTTCTTTCTTTTCTTTATATATATATATATATATATATATATATATATAACGACCCAAAGCCCATGCACTTAGAGCCTAAATACCCCCAAAACCGCTTCACATAGTCATGTTTCTTTTTCCCCGATCCCATTTTCTTCCTCTTGAACATCTCTATGCACAACCGCGCACGGTAAAACAATGATAATTCTAAACACTCCGTGAACCATCAATTTGAGATCACTGGTTAACTCCATACCCCACGCCAGACTCGACAACTCCCCCTTCACCCTTTACGATGACCACCTCCACCGTTCGACGTTGAACTTCCCCTTCCCAGGTGCACAACTTTTGTTGCTAGATTTCGTCAAAAAAAATCCTATGTAATCACCTCTCCTTGTTGATCTCCACAACACAAACAAAATCGCGTATTTCTCCCTCAATTCCAAGACAAATCATTACCTAGTTTTCGACTTTCGGAGTTGAACAACGCCATTTAAAAATTTGAGAGGGTGGAGATGTAGAGATTTTTCTGGAGGGTTTAATGCAACATATTTTGTGATTTTAGGGTGATTATATTTGCGGCAATAATTTTTCAAAGGCCGGTAGCCATTTTGGTTTTACTGTAAAAGAAAGTTCGAAGAGAAAAAGAAGTTTCTCTATTTATAATATGAGACACCTTAGTTCACACGTATTTGGTTTGGCAATCACGACAATTGTTTGGATGGCACAGTATAGCTTTGTAGAGTGGTTGTGTACTTATTTCCTTTCGTAGCTAGTTATGGGCATGCATGTTGAGATGATTTGGGGAATGAGGCATGTGCATGCGTATTGGAAATACCTGTGAAGATAAGGGAATCAGGCATGTGTTTTGTTTGTAGGTTTGCAGTGCTTCTTCCTCCTTCAGTAGCTTAGCTGGGTTATTTGAATTTTAGGGTAGGTTATAGTTTAGGCTTGCACGGTTACTTCCATACAAATTTTAGGCTTGCAGTTTGTATTTGGTTCCATTTGCTTAGGGTAGAAGTATTTACTTTATTACAGTTAATTTAACTTTATCGCTATTTAATGTTACCCGTTAAATACACGCATCGTCACACATCAATTCCAAACACAACAAAAATAGACACACTACTACATCTTGCCGTTCCGGATTTAATGAAATTAATTTCGTTGAATTCAAATTCCATTTGCACAACGAAGTTATTTTTATTTCAATTTATTCATTGTTCACGTTTTAAATATCGCCCGCTCACAAAATAACTTCGATTGGCTCTAAATTGGAAAACTAGCGATAATTAACTATAGTATTCTAATATAATTCATTTCATCTAAAACGAAGATTATTTGAAAAATAGCCATTCCTACGGCCTATACAATATCGATGTAATATAAATTTGATCCGAAAATAATTAAATAAAATAGAAATAAATTATTATTCCCAAATATATCCAAATAAAATAACATATCACTTTAAATCCAACCATTATTGAATTATAACTCAACATTAACATTTTCGAGTTAAACGGTATCCAAATTATATTCAAATTCCATTTTTTTTTTTTTTGAGGAAGACGGTTGTGTAGCACTAGGTTACACAGCCGATTAGCTTAGTATTAATATATAACAGTCTGGTTGTCAGGCCCAACCAATGCAATAGAGTTTAGGACGAAAAAACGCTCCCAAAACACAGTCTAATTAGATATATTACATGGAGCATATAGGTAGTACATCAAAAAACTAGTAGCATAATACAATAACTGAACCACCTAAGCATCATATAACATGTAGCATAAGCCTTATCAAGCCAAAATAGTGAAGCACCGTGAGTAATCATCCACGCTGGGCCAAACTGCTGCATTGGGTACCCGGAGAAGGAGGTGCCTGGAGGGTGTGCCTGAAGTGGGCGTGTCTAGGAATTCCTGTATGTGTTTCAAAATGATGAATGATGAAATTACAGGTGCCAAAATAGTACATGTTTCGTTTATTATAAATGTGTGCGTTACGCTCAATCCAAATACCCTAACTGAAGATCGACAAAAAGGGGTCAAGCAATTTATCTGGTGGATTATGTTGCTAGTATTCAAAGAACGAAGTAACGTTGGGTACAAAGCCGACGAGAAAAGAACTAATTGCATCCCAAATCCTAAAGGAGAAATCACAATTATATTCAAATTCTAATTAATTTATTAAATAGAAGTTATCGTTTAACGAATCCATAGCGACTATTTTATAATTTGATTTGGAAATAAATAAACAAAATATAAGAAAAAAACATGATTTTTCTCTTTCATTAGAAAATTACAATCTAATAGATTCTAACGTTTCTTGTTTTACAGAATTCTAACTTAAAATGGATTCTGTATATTCAATTGAAGTTCAAAATTCAATTTGATGAACTATCGTGACATTACGTGTTCGTATTAAATATGAATATAAACATTCAATCATCGTTTAATAATCGAATTTTGTATTAAAATCCATTAATATCTTGAATATAATATTTAAAACAAATTTTAATATTTGAATTCAAATGATCAAAAAATCCGGGTCGTTATAGATGTATTATTATTTTTCATAGTCAAAATGCATCATACATTGAACTTAATATATTACCAAATGCCTAATTTTTAATAAAAGTCAAAATTTAAATTTCAAAATTTTTAAAACATTAATTTAGAAATTTCAATAAAGCCTTAAATTTTTGTAAATGAATTTAATAATTTCCCTAATTTCCAAATGAAAAGTTTCAAAGATTAAATCATTAATATTATAGATTGCCAAATTAAAATAAGCCTTTTTGTTAAAAATTATTCAAATAATTGCTTAAAAAAAGTCATAGGTCATTTTAATGCTCTTACAATATTTCAATAATTTAGTTACAAAGAATAAAATATAGAAATTACTAGATTTTATAACTCAGTACAGGGTTCTGTACAAAATATTTTTCTTTTTGAAATGTGGTTACATAAAAATTTCAACTTTAGATCATACCTATGCAAATCACCTATTTACAATATTTATATAAGTAATTTATCTTGAAAAATCAACATGTAAACTTCATGCCTAATTTTAGACTATGTTTTTTTTAAAAGAAGGAAAATATAATATAATAAAAGGGAGAATTTAGTCATTCTCCAACAGCTCAAAAAAAACAGTATCTGTAGAAATGGCTAGAGATACAGTGCACACACACACAACCAAGGATACAATATAATAAACTAAAACAAAAATTAGCTCAAAAGAGATAGACGACCACTAAATAAAATGACGAGCTGAAGGGCACATGCAAGGACGACGAATCCTCAGAGGTATACAAGGGCGATGCCAAAGTCCTACATCTTAATTACTAACAGACAAATAGCTAGGACAATTGAAGTGTCATATGAAGAAGACAACGGAACATGCAAGAAGCTCCTAACAACCACTCCAGTAGCTCCAAAAGATCCAACTCCACAAGGTCGAACAAATCTAACTGAAAGTGATACCTCCCGCACCTAGGACACCCAAAAATCTAAAAATCCAGGCCTTGCAAATTAGCAAATAACGTAAGACCCAAATAAAATGGGGATGAGAAGAGAAAGTGTAGACAACAAGAAAGTGCATAGTCATAAAGGATTCAACCAATTTTCGCCTTGGGAGTAGTTGGTACAGATGAAACACCAAAAGCACCAACCAATCTCCTCTAACGGGAACCAACCACTCCCTTGAAAGGCCTACCCCAAAACTCAGGAAAACATCAATCCTTACCCTTCGGATGATGGTAGGAGGATCCATTGGAACTTCATCAAATATTGCCTTATTCCACAAGAACCAGATAAGACAAGGGATTAGATGATAGAGAATCGAACGAATAGATTCACTTGAGATGTCAAGGTCCACCAGATTATCATTAAATCCACAAGAGCAGTGGAATTACCTCAGCAACCAACTAGATTCCCAAAGTAATTCTAGACTGAATTGGCACAAGCGCCCAAGAAAATCAAGTGAGCACATGATTCTGAAAATCCTGAGCTGCAGCATCTGCAATGGGAAATGATCAGGATGCCAATCCTTTGGAGGTTCTCATCTATTGGCAACCCATTATGCAAGGTTTTCCACATAAACAAAGAGACCTTTGGAAAAAGTCTAACATCCCAGATGAAAGAGAAAAGAAAAGGCATGGAGTCGGTGTCCTTGCTGAGTTACACACCGCCTTAATCGAGAAGGGGCTTCCGTCCTAGTCGGTACCACCACTATATGAATCTGATAAGCCTTTATGGATTACATCTATTTCCATGTATCACTAGCGTAGGATGGGGTACCGGTGTAATTCACACCCGATACCTGCAGTACTTAGTGTGGAGGAACGTCGGTCATAGGGAATTGTTCTCCCCAAACTTCACCACAACTTGCAAGCAAAAGCAGTACAAATGTCCTTAGGGTTAAGGAGGCCCAGACCTCCCTCACTCCGGGTATGATAAATGATGTTCCATGAGATCCAATGGTAACAATTAACATTGTCCTTATTTCCCCAGAAAAATGACGATGCTAAAGAATGATAAGAACGGAAGAAGTGGGAGTCATAGTTGCAAAGACATGAGATCCCATAGAGTCTAGAGCAGACTGTACGAGAACAAGTCCACCTGCCTGAGGTAGAAGAGTCGCATTCCAATGAATGATCTCGGCTTTGTCAGTCAAGGGATCAAAAATGGCGTTAAGCTTCCTTCCTCGGTATAGTACAATCCTAAGATAAGTTAAGGGAAGAGAGGCAGCCTTGAAAACTATGAAGGTTTCGATCCAAGAAAATCTAATCGAAGACAGATCTTTCGCGGGAATGAAGAAGCTTTTATCAGAGTTAACGAGTTACCCCGAACAACTATTGTACTAATGAATAAGGTTATTAAATTGGCAGTTTGAGCGACGACTATCATTAGTGAAAATGATGACATCGTCAATGAAAGATAGGGAGGAAACAAGAGGGCAGCCCCTAGGAATTCTGAACTTATGAATTTTCTTGGCTATCATAACTAAATGCAGAACATGTACAAAAGCCTTGGCAGCGATCACAAACAGAGAAGGGAGAGGGGGTCTCCTTGACGCAGAACTCTACCCGCCTTGAAGTAACCATTAAACGATCCATTAATAAGAACGAAAACCTAACAGTTGGAGATGAGCCTCCAAATAAGATCCATATGGGATTCTGGGAAGCCGAAAGCCCTTACTACATTGATGACGAAAAACCAAGACATGCGATCGTAGGCCTTAACCATATCCAGATTAATGACCACATTAGAACCTTGGACCTTCCTATTGATATGAGAAACAAGCTCTTGGGCTAAAGGACCTTATCAGTAATCGAACATCCTTTTACAAACCCAGCCTGAGATGAACATATGATATGCTCAAGAAACGATGCTAATCTAGTGGCCAGAACCTTCGAGATAACCTTGTTAGAGAAGTTGTATAAACTGATCGAGCAAAAATCCGGGCAAGTGCTTAGTTTTTCACACTTTGGAATAAGAACCAAGTTGGTGGAAATCCAACCCATCAGGAGACCTTCACCAAAAAAGAAAAACTGAACGACAAGGCAGACCCTGAATAATCAGCCAAACACTCCAAAAGAAGACCCTATTGAAACCGTCAAGCGCACTCACACTATCCTTACTTAGATCAAATACACGGGTATGTATTTTGTCCGAGGAAGGAGGTATGGAGAGGTTGGAGTTATCCGAAGGAAGGACCAATCTAAGAATGAAAGCTAGCAAGGCTCTATCGTATACGAACATAGAGGGAGAGATGAGAAAGGCCTGGAAATGGGACAAGATTGTTTCTTTGACTTCACTTGGCGTTGAAGCCACAGAAAGGTCAGGACACTGGATACGATGAATCGTAAAAAGATTACTCTTCTTACAAATAGAAGAATGGAAAATTTTGGAGCTCGAATCACCTTCAACAATCCACTTGATCTTGCTTTCTGACAAAGGTAGTCATGTTCAATACGAAGCTCCGACGAGATGGTCGTTTGGGTAATCGCCCAAGCCTCCTTGTAAGCAGCAGAGGGTCCTCATCGAAAGACGATTCTACCAGAACAAGAGTTTCGGCCACCCTAACACGGTCGACGATATTCTTGAGAATTGGAATGTTCCAAGCCTTAAGGCAAGCCTTAAGACGCTTCATCATATGAGAAAACACAACACACGGGGATTTGAGAATAGGGGGGTTCCAAGAGTCTTCCATAACGCCATGGAATCTGTGATGTGATCTCTACATATTTTGGAACCTAAAAGAGGAAGGGACAGAAAGGGTAAGGGGAGAACATCAAAGAATCATTGGAGCAAGATCCGGAAAGGTATGATGCAAATGGGATATAGAGAATGTGAATGAAAGGTTAAACCATCCTTCCGATCTGAAGACTCTGTCGAGTCTAAAAAGAATGCGATTAGGCCCGTCTTGGTCATTACACCAAGTAAAGGCCGGACCAACGAAGGAGACTTCAGAGAAACCTGAACTCACAATGAAGGCACTGAAATCCGCCACTGCCATATAGTTAACGGCGTTGCCTCCCCGTTTCTCAGCTTGGCAGGTGACAATATTGAAATCGCCTCCCAAAATCGAAACTGAGAAACCAAAGTCGCAAAGAGAGAGGATGTCGGACCAAACGTCCAATCTCTCAATCCTATCGCACTTGGCATATATTTCCAAGAACAGAAAAGAGGAAAAAGAGAGAAAATAATAAGCCACCGAGAGTAGCTGATCGGAGTCGAAGACAGATTTAGCGACAACGTCTTTGGACCAAATAATCCAAATCTTGCCTGAGATATTGACTAAGACACCCCAAAGCCACGAAATAAATTTGACTTATTGATCTCCTCCAGACCCATAAAAGGTTCCAGAAGTGCCACCAGACAGATAGAATGCTTCTTACCAATGCACCTGAGTCTAGCCTCTGATGCATCATTGCCTATACCACAAATGTTACAATAGAGGAAATTCGCCATCTAGGAATAGTAAAAGACAATCAAAAACCAAGAAAATAAGAGAACACGCTCCACTTGAGAGAAGAACATACCCCTCAGCTCGGATAAGATAAAGCGTGTGCCGAGTAGATCTAACGATCTGCTCAGACGCCACTATAGAGCGTGTGTGAATGGTACAAGGAGTGCGAAGAGCCACTTGTTGTCTGTGCCGTGACGAGCAAGTAGATGAGTGAATGGATTCCTCACACGACATAGAGTACCCCATAACGAACACTAGACCCTGATCTGGTGGATAAGAAGTTGACATACCAGACCAAGAGTGGCATGAATTCTTCGTAAGATGGCATAGGCAATCCATAATGATCGCTATCTCTTCCTTACTAAGAAGGGGAGACGAGACGGTAATAGAAGACACAAGACGACAAGAAGATACAAGGGACACACCGGGACAAGAGAAATAGGAAAAACAGGAGAAAGTGTGGAGTTTCTCAAAGGAGACAACACCTATTGCTGTGTGAGCTTAACCAAAGCTGAGTTGTCATTAGGTTGATAGCCCCACGTAATAGGTAAAGTTCTCAAGCCTGCAAACCAGTGTCTATCATAAGGTAATGTCAAAATAGAGAGGCCAACTCCCTAGTAAGTCATATAGTGGACCAAAGCAGGGTCCGCTACACCTCTACGATAAGGAGACAACCCATCCCAAGAAGACAGAACCCAATATAGCTTCCAGCAAAGACCACATAATACTGATAGCCAAAAACAAACAAAACGAATCACAAACAAAAACAAGAAGAGCCTCGCTATGACTCACAGAAATAGACAGCCTGTTATCTGACACAAAAACCCAAGAAAAAGTGAAACTTGGCCAACACAACAACCCAACAAACGACTAGTTAGAGCAACCAATCGCTATTCGACCAACACAAACCACGAAACAAAGTCGGCAATGCCAACAAAAGGTCCACAAAGCTAAGGAATCAAAACATAAATGCCACCAAGACACAAGCTGATAAGGGGCCGAAGGCACAAACTAGCAAAGACGGCACTCATTGAATGCAGAAACAACCAAACCAAGAAGGTCACACGGGTCAGCTGCATATGGGATATAAGGCCCTGGAAAAGAAAAAAACATGCACATAAAAGTTGGGGAGGAACAAGCAAATTGAGCAGGGCTCACAACAACATACGAAGCAACACACACATGATCTCTCACGTCCACCTCCAAAGACGGAGTAACATGACAGGGAGCACACACGATCGTGTGTCAGGGTTCACAACAACGCATACAACACCATCCAAGAACCAATAATGCAAAACAAAGATCGAATTAAAAGCAACATAGCCAAAATAAAAAGAAGAAACCCGAACCTGAGATAGCAGTAGAAGAGCGAATGACTTAAGCGACGACAAGCAAACAACTCATCAATGGGCAAAGCCTCTATAGCCAATACTGACCCTTGCAAACTAGAAAAAAACAACCCATCTCTGCCTAAACTACCCACAGAGGATGATGAATCCGATTTGGATGGAGTGACAACCTCAACCGCATCCAAAAAGTCATCACCTCCTAGGACAGCGTATGCATTTAAGAGGCAGAGAGTAGGAGAGCCTGCTTGCAAGCAACAGAGGAAACAACCGAAGTAACCTCAATAGCAGGCGAGTTAACAAGTTAGGTGGTGGAAAAGATATGTCCGGTCTCCTATAATCTAGAGACAGACGTCGAAACGATGACCAGATTGTTGCTTGCAAACACCTACCGCAGTCCGCACGCTGCTTACAACACACCTGTCGGGGTTGGGTGGAGTGATCAAATCCCCACCTCCAACAGAGAACATCGATAGAACATGGCCAAAACCAGGGATGAATACACCTCGACAAACCAGAGAACCCACTATAAAACCATGCACCGCTGCAATAGGCGAGGCACACAAGCTTCTGAAGCTCAATTAAGGTTCAAATAGGGTGATGAAATCCCTTTTTGTTTGATTGAGTTCATGGAAATGCAGCTCGACCATCTCCAGCACTGGTTGACAGAGAACATTGCCATGTGGGGAGAGTCTGATCACCAATCCTGACGAGTACAGCGGAGACAGCTCAAGAAAAACAGCCATCAACCACCAGAAATTTAGCTCGGCAAAGGATCTCAGAGAGAACAACCATATCTCAATCGTTGAATCACCATAAAAAAAATGGACATCGGGCCTTGAAAAACAGCTAATACCAAAGCAGCTATCGCTTCGAAAGAAGGGCACGGCTTCAAAAAAGAGCCAGAAAACACGTATTCATCATGAACAAAGCACAAAGTCATAACCCCAGAAATTAGGTTTATTCGAATCGGACGAGATCTGCAAATATAGAAGCACCACAAAACCACAAGAAGAGAACAGAGGAGAAGAAGGACGAGCTAAGATTTCGAAGCAAAGAGATTCACAGTAGACCAATTTTAGACTATCATATTCAATTTTTTTTTTATTATTATGCATCAAAAACTAGAATTAGAAACATTTGTTTGTGATTTTTTTCAAATAAGGAAAGAAAACGATAATTACATGAAATTCTATATTTTATGGGCAAAGTAAGATACCGACATTTTCAAAAGGTTGCATACATTAATGTCATATATTTAGGGCATTCTGATACATTATCACCTTAGTTAATGACACTAACATTAAGATTTTGTTTTTATAAACAAAACCGAAAATTCACAAATGGTACAAAAATGGCACGCATCATTGCATATACAATCATGTTATCAAACTTAATCTAACTAATGGACAATATTATCAAACATCGCAAATCATTGGAACTAAACTTGCCATTAATTTTATTTACGTTGACTATGTATATATCAACAATTATCAACATACAATTGGGTAAAACTTGCAAATTATTATGTATAAATTATTTGCACATATCTTTAGAAAGTATGATAATTACTAATCATGAAATCAATTCTAACTTGCATTATCACAATATTCAGTGAGGGTTATAAAAACAATCACTTTCGTTTGTGAAACCATATACAAAAACTACACATGAACTCATCAAATATGAGTCCAATAGCTTACGCGAATATAAGCATCTAAAACAAAGTGGAGACGAACACGATCTGAAACATAGCGGCGAATCGCAAGGAGAAAAAACAGTTGTTGCAGGTGAATAAGCTTGTTGTGTCTTGGTATAATGGAGATGGTTGGTACGAAAAAAGGTTTTGGCTGTTGTAGGTTGATTTTTATGGAGTGCTTCTTGATGGTGGAGAGCTATGTCCAGCTATTGTTCCTACATCGAAGGGGAGGGTTTGTATCCTATTGTCTATACCATGCCCGGTCCACAAAAAGTTTAGGCCCTTGAAAAACAATTAAGAAAGTAATTTGAAACCAGACCTTGATTAAAGATAAAAACTGATATCCATGTTAAGACGTCCTCAGCAAGATTTTAACTCATGATTGTTAATACATTAACTAATGCTCTTCCACTAGCCTACAACAAACATATACATAAAATTAATGAAATGCACCTATTAGGAACTTTTAGAATTTTGTGCCCTGCATAAATTAGGCCTAGGACAGTCTCTCATCTAGCTGGGCCTAGGGCTGGCCCTGGTCTATGCGGGTGTGTGATAGTGGAGGGGAAGCGGTCTAGGAGGAGATGATGGAGGGAGGACATATAGGCAGGATCTCCAAGGAAGCGACGGGTGGCTGGTAGTTTCTTGGTCAAGGTGGGTCAGTGCTGGCGGGTTTAAGGTGGAGCTAGTAGGTTGCTTATGATGCAAATTGTAAATACAAGGGGAAACTTAGTTTAAAGTAAGAAGGTTAAAAGAAGAGGAAAGAAAAAACAACGAGAGAGAGAATAAATATATAAGGTTGAAACGAGTTGTATAAACAACATTTCGTGATCCACAAATTATCGACCAGTCTAAGACTAGTTTCAACAAAGTAAACTGTACAACTATGTCATGAAAAGCGCGCATAAGCAGTGCTTAAGCAACGCTTAAGCGTTTAGACAAATACATCGCTTAATTTTTAAAACGCGGAAGGTCTTAAACGGCTAGTGCTTAAGCGCGCTTTTTTAGTGTTTAAGCACGCTTTTTCCAGCGCTTAGTAGTGTCTCGCCTAAACTTCAACATTTATGTATAGTATTATACGATGAATTACTTATATAATAATTAAGCATTGCTTAAGCGCTGCTTAATTGTTGCTCAAGCGCTAATTAGGAACTATTTAAGAGCCATTAGGCATAGCTGGACTCCGAACGGATTTAGTGCTTAAGAATTGCTTAAGCGCCATTAAGTGAAGCGAGGCTTTCATCGCCTCGCCTCGCTTAGCGCTTGATATAACATAGCTGCACAATATAATTGCATTCATATATTTAAAATTTTAATTATACAGTATTGTACTGTCTACGGTTATGATCCTTACATTATGCACTGTACATTTTAACATAGAAATAAAAATATATGGATACAAGTGACGAAAGAAAAACAATATAACTAACTTAAATCTATGGTACAAAAAAGCATCAAAAATCGACCATTACGACCAAACACACTACTGGAAAACGTAAAATCAAATTACATTAAATGGGGCCATAAAGATCAGAATTAGATGCAACGAACTTTAACATTTTATTCTGGAAAACTCTAAAATATTTTAATGTAAAAATACTTACATTCTAAACATAAAATCTAAGTCTCAAACCACCAATGTAACTAGAACCTTCATTACATATAACAGCAGATGAATAAGAAGTCCAATTTGCATTTCGAGAAAGGGCATTATTTTAAATGCGTAATCACAGACTTAAATAATTAATTAATTTTAAAATAAAAAGATAGTGTTTAAAAAATGGCCTCTGCTCTCGCACTTCCCCAAAACCTATCCACACAAACCAAAGCTACCTACCCGTCCTTCAAAACCCTAGACCCGCCGCCTCAACTAATTCCGCCATCGCCAGATCCACCTCCACCCTCCGTTACCCCCTTTACCGTGCCTGCCCCTCCTCCCCCCTCTGTCACCGCCATCCCAGATCCTCTTCCGAAGCTGAAGTGGTCAACTCTTTTTGCCTCGAAGCCAAGGAACGCCGGGAGTTTTGAAGCGGATGATCTAGTTTTGGAATTTGACGGTGAAAACCTCATACCAACTGAAGACATTATCCAAGCTAGCAAAGAACAGTGGAGCGATTATCTCGTAGGGTTTTTCTTAGACTCACCTTTGCCATTCTATGCAGTTGTCAACTATCTGAGAAATCACTGGAAGGCACAAGGTACGGTTGACTTTAAATCAAACGGGAATATATTTTTCTTCCAATTCTCTTCAATGGAAGACCGAATTCGAGTTCTTGAGGCTGACCCTGTAAAGCCATGAGAACCCGGATTGAGCAACGTTGCAAATAGTGTAACGGCGGTTCCAGTGTGGATCAAGATATTCAACATTCCGCTGGTTGCTTGGTCGAAGCGTGGAATAAGCTGGTTGGCAATCAGAGTTGGCAAAATTTTGTGCATGGATACAAATATAGAAAGTTTACACAGACTTGAATATGCTAAGCGTATGGTGGAAATTTCTTCCAATGCACCACTGCTAGACTCCTTTCCAATGCGCAACTTGGATGGTTCAATTCAAATAGTCAAAATATTCTATCTCTGGAAACCGGAACTGTGTATGCTTTGCAATGTTTTTGGGCACGCGACCGATAAGTGCCAAAAACAAAGTGAAAAGGTACGTGAGAAATCGGATAAAGGCATGGGAACCAGTGATAATAAATCTAAGCAGCAAAAGGAAAGTATTAAAGAAAAAGCAAGTGGTAGTACCAGGAAAGAAGCAGACAAGGTGTCTCATGACAAAAGAATCGTCCAGGTTTCACGCACCGCTGTGCCAACCAAGGCTAATACTTGGATCAGATTTGCTAAGAAGAAAAGTCCAGTTAGAATTGTTGTAAGCAGTAAGGAAAAAGTGAAACAGGTGGTAGTTGACGTTACTCCACCAGTGAAACGTGGAACTGAAGCGGGATCCTCAAACCGGTTCTCGTGCTTAACAGAGTCTGAGGTGGATAACTCATGCAATGATAATAATCAAGAATTGGAAGACGGTGAGATTGAAACACACGGTGTGAAAGACAGGAGCGAAAGAGAGAATGATGCTACTAAAGAATGCAACGATGACAAATTGAAAAAAATCCTTTTGCTCCAGAACGGAAATTTGCAAATGACGTACAAGGTGAAGGGTTATGCTGAGGAGCATATACAAGCTGAACAAATTGCTTTAGTTGATGGAATTCTGTCTTCAGCTTTTGGTTCCTCTACAGGAAATGTTAAAGACAGTACTGATAGGAATAAGCATATTAACAACAATGTAACTGAAAGTCTTACTACGAAGATAGCAGCGAATGTGGATGCACAGAAAGATGCTATTGAAAGTCAGATAATGACTGAACCAGTAGCTTTGTTAAGTAGCATGGTAGCAACCGAACAGAAAGACAAATCAACTGAGTGGAACCAGCAACAGAAAACTGCAGCATTAAGTCCATTGAAAACTGCCAAATCAACGCATATTCGTGCTATAAATGCTGACATTTTGTTTATAAATAACGCCCTTCAATCTGAATTGGCTTGTCGTCCAGTAAACTCACCTGAGTATCAAGCTATAGAGAAGAAAGTGGAAGAACTTAAAGTATTCAGTTCTGGTATAGATTTGGAACACATGCACTCAGCTCAACTTGATTCAGTATCAGCGGCACTACAAAAATCAATAGCTAGCTGTAAGAAGAAAGCAAGAAAATCCCCTACTGTCACAGTCAATCCGAGCAACCCTTATGTGCATTTGGAACCCCCTGCTGCTTACAAGGCGAGACCTCCGGACATCGTAACCGACCAACTAACTTCAAGCTCCATCGAAAAACCAGGCTCTATAACTCATGTAACTAGGAGTGTGAAGAAAGAAATATTACGAAACCTTCAAGAAAATGGATAGCCGACTCTGAAATGTCGGTTTTTTAGAAGGAAATAAATAAGAGCAAATGAAATGAAATGTAATAGTGAAATGCAGTGTTGTAAAAGTTGTTTCCAGTCTTCCTAGTGTGGAAACTGTGGGCTGGTATACCTAGTGTATATCACATGTACTCTAATGTTCTCTTCCAATTTTTTTAAAAAAAACAGTGTTACGGATCACTATAAAAACCGGTCGGCCTTGCCAAAAAAAAAAAAAAAAAGATAGTGTTTAAATCACTTCCATAGCACCTAGGACCGTTATCTAACGAATGTAAAGTATTGTTTCAAAATTATTATTATTTTTTAAAAAAATTATATTGCTTGAAAATTGAAAAAGACCTTTTTTCTCAAACATTCCCTTTTTTACATTCCATTTGTTTTATTGTAAAATTAATTCCTTTTATTATACATTATTAATTCCAAGTCACATTTTATTTTCCTTTTATTTACATGACTCCAACTATATATAATTTCATTTAATTTCAAGATTACCTTGAAAGGTCATTAATTTACCAATTTATACAGTTCTATTAAACGAAAAAAATGAATATTACATTTCTAAAGCCATATTATGACTAAAGTTTAATAGTTTTTCTTATTAAAAACCAAAGCAATTTAGATTTCTAAAATAAATGAATTTGTCTTGCTAAGTTAGCTAGTTTTATGGTGATTGTACTACTTATGTTAGGAAATGTAGAGAAGCATGTGTTCTTTACATGCACAAAATAATTAATTAGTTTAAAGGAAAAGCTTTAAACTAATTTTTAAATCAAGGACGTAAATTTCAAAAATTAGGCAGAAGGACAATAGCTTGTTTTTTCAATTTTGCCGACATCGACAGTTTCCTCCATCTTTATCCATGCTTGCCCTAACCACCGCTACCTTCAGGTACTTATTGCCATAGCCACTATCATCCAACCAATCAACGCCTGAAGTCATCGTTGTTCAAGCTACCGCTGTAACAACCCGTATTTTCAATAACCTGTTATAACATAAATCGAGGCAGAATTTAATTTAAAAATCTGAATCAAGGGAAACGGGCTGTGCCATTGTGTTCGTCTCGGAAAAATACGCGAAATAGAGTCCGAGTTTTCGAAAATCGGAGTCCGTATGACCCGATTAAGGCCCAACGAAGTTTTCAGAAAATTTCAAAGTAAAAACAGATTTCAAATTCAAGTTTGAATTTGGAAATTAGAGTCAGATTGAGCCAGGCGGGAAAATTCCCGCCAGAACACCCAAGTCGACAGCCCTGTCGACTTGGGAGTCGACTTGGTTGACCCAAGTCGACAGCCCTGTCGACTTGGTTCAGCCGGGCAGTTTTGCATGGTGCACCATTTTGGAGTTGTGTTGAGTTTGGGGGCCAGATTCGGTTTTGAGGGCTGAGATTGGAACTAGGGTTTAATCCTAAGGCTAAAACTAATCCTAATCTCTATAAATAAGCCCCTAACCTAACCCTAAATCATCATTATTCAACTCTACAACTAAACTATGGCAAAATCATTCCTCTCATGGCCTCCACTCTCTTCATAAAATTCTAAGTTATTTCTATGAGAGATTTTCCATGCATACAAGTGTTTTCAAGCTTGTATGAGTGTCATTAGCTTGCATTCAAGTCAAGTTTCCATGTTTACATCATAAAGCAAGAGTTTTGATCATTTTGGCTCAAGGGTTTTTCTATTGGAGCTTGCATTTTGGGTTTATTTGATTGCATAAGGGCTTTGTCTCAATCTATATATATTTTTGTGTCTTCATAAGCATTGTAAGCCCTTTTCTACTTTCATATTTAAACTCTAAAGTTAAATGAATGATGCAAGTTTGGTTGATCATTGTGATATGCAAGTTTGCCATGATATGCAAGTTTGCTATGTCATGTTATGCAAGTTTGATATGTTATGCTATGCAAGTTTGCCATGTTATGATATGCAAGTTTATCATGTTATGTTATGCAAGTTTGCCATGTTATGATATGCAAGTTTATCATGTTATGTTATGCAAGTTTGCCATGTTATGATATGCAAGTTTATCAAGTTATGTTATGCAAGTTTGGGTTGATCATTTTGCTCATGTTATCATGTTATTCAAGCTTATCTTGGGTTTATGAGCTTAAAGCTTCAAGCTTTAGGCTAAAGGTTGCATTTTGGCAACATGTAAGTTATCATATCCCTTATGATAACTAGCATGTGAGGCTAAATGCGAACTTATGACCATTTCTACATGTCATTTATCACCATGTATCACCAATATGCTAAGTTTGGTTTTATGCATGCTTTTGAGGCCTAATGATGCAATATGCAAGTATATGAACATATGTACATTTCATATGTCACCATGTTAAACTTGTGGCTTCAACACCTTTATGTCATGATTATGCCAAGTTCCCTCTTTCTATCCTTTATGCGCTATTGCGATATGTAAGCGATGGGATTCCGTTTGGGGTTGGGTAAACTTAAAAGACATAAAAACATAAGATTGGGAATTTACCTATTAAGTTAGGTCTACCCATTGGGAATTTACCTATTAAGTTAGGTCTACCCAAATGCTGGAAAACTTGTGATATGTTTTGGAAACATAATGGACATGACACTTAGAAAATATAAGTGTGACCAACTCGAGGTTGGGTTGAGTTTGTAGCGTAAACCTACCCGGAACCGACCGGCTTAACTAGTTGCTACAAACAATAGGACCCAATGTGAGAAGTTGGTCATGTTGTACCTTGAACCCGAGGTTAGACCAAGTTGTGGTGTAAAGCTACCCGGACCCGCCCGGCTTAACTAGTAACCACAACAAGGTCTAATGTGAGAGGTTAAGGCACATTAAATTAATTAATGCCTCATGATTAGGGTTATGTCATGGTCCACTTAATACTTAACCAATTTGGGCTTGGTAGATTAATCAGGGTTAAGTCGTGAACTCATCGTTACACTTAACCAAGTTAATCCATGATTAGCAAGAGGGTTAAACCGTACTTAACCCACTAGAAAATCCTAGCAATGGGGGTCCACTCCAGCAGTAATCCCAAGTTTATATCATTAAGACCCTAGGGACTAGGCTAGGGTGGGGGCACAATTACTGGACTTGAGGTAAGTGACCAAAAGCGACGGTCGAGTGGTACACCGATGTAGTTCCGGACAGACTATGGTCATGCACGTAGTCCGTATTTGGAGAAGTCAAGCATGGGTACCAGTAGATCGAGACTGTGCACTCATGTTTATGGTGTCCAGGGGTTGACACCCTAGGGCTTGATACACCCGACGGGAGACCCGGCACAGTCCGACTACAATTATGTTTGGGCAGTATTGACACCAACACGTGACGAGTTAGGCTTATAGGGAGTCGATCGACTAGACCGTTTGGTTGGACCTCGTATTAGGGTCATTTCATGTTATTGGACCTCGTATTAGGGTCACTTCATGTTATTGGACCTCGTATTAGGGTCACTTCATGTTATTGGACCTCGTATTAGGGTCACTTCATGTTATTGAGCCAAAGCTTGGGCCAAGGGATCAATACTTGTTTATTCAAGTCATGTTAGTTTGCTAGTACACCTGTGGTGCAAAAACCTTAAACCTGATTATGCGATGACACCTTTATCTACCTTGTTAGTTAATCATCATGCTAGTTTGTTATTATCCTTATGTTCATCCCTGCTTCTCATGCCAGTTAACTTTATCAGTTTACATTGATTGTAGTAGGGCTTACTCAGTCTTTTTGACTGACCTGTTTTTCTTTCGCCTCTTTTCTTCCGTTTCCCCCCCAGGTTCTCAGGGTGGGAATATTGGAGCTTAGCTTGGATTTTCTGATCGCTTGCTTGTGGGATTTTAGCTCATGTACGGTCTTGACATGAAGCTAGCTATGGTTATCACTTATTTTGGGGATAGTACTTATGTATTTCAGTTTTTCAGTAATGTTGTTTTTATCTAGACTTGTGTATTTGGAAAGTTGACATTATGTTGTACCAGACTTGTTTTGAAATGGTTTGAAATCTTCCGCTGTTTTATCTATGTTATTTACTCTGTTTACATATATACATATGTTCTTGTTCTGCCTTGATATATCATTATGCATGTTTACCTGATTCAAACGCCCCTCCAAAGTCAGAGTGCTTGCAAGAGCCACCCTGGCGGAGGTGGGGTGTTACAACCGCCATTCGTGCCTCTCTCTTATCCAAGCTTAAATCGAATTGAATCTTCCATTTTCGATGTTGATTTCTCCTAAACTGATAACGTACCCTAATTGCAATTGCCTAACCGAGCCGTTGTGACCCAACTACCATCGTCTAACCTCTCTTTCACCATTAACTGCATCGTCTACTTTATAACAACATCAAAAATGTTAAATTCAACTATCTGTTCAATATATTTTATAGAATTTTAAAAAACAATGTTATATTTAACTATCGTTTAGAATATTATACACATGCTATGTCACTTTCAAAAATACGATGCTAAATTCAATTATCATTCATCATATCTATACATGCTAGTTCACTTTAAAAATACGATGCTAAATTCAACTATCATTCATCATATTTTATGCTTACCAGTTTAACTTAAAAATACAATGTTAAATTCATTTATAATTTAGCATATTCGTACATGCTAGAACATCTTAAAAAATAAAATGCTAAATTTAACTATCATTTATCATATTCCATATATGCTAGTTCATTTTACAAATATAATTTTATATTCAACCATCATTTATTACGTTCTACATGTGACAGTTCACTTAAAAAAATAATACAAAATTCAACTATCACTTGGTACTTAACATATATAGAGTATTTTAGAAATATGATGATATATTCAGCTATCATTTATCATATTTTATACATACTTGTTTATTTCAAAATGCAATGCTACTTTTAACTATCATTTAATATATTCTATATGTTCTAGTTTGCTTTAAAAAATGCAATGCTAAATTCAACTGCTATTTATATATTCAGAATATACTATAGTACTTTGATAATATAATGTTATATTCAGATATCATTCATTATATTATATACATGCTAGTTCACTTTGACAACACAACGTTATTCATCTATCATTTTTCATATTCTATAACATTAGTTCGCTTTAATATAACATTTGAGTAATGATAGACACACATAACATTAAAAAAAATGATAGACAAACATATCATGATATATTTACAATTAAATATGTTACTTTGATTGCTTAATGCATTATGTTGCAATGATAAATGATAGAGAATAATAGCATTCGGTATTTGATTGATGATAGGCAAAAACAAGATGAATAGCTATAGAATTACAGACAAATATAGCATTGATAAAAAAATGATAAACAAACATAACATGAAAAAATTATTGCTGAATATGTTACTTTATTTGATTAATGTGCAATGATAGAATGTTAAATGATAGAGACACATAACATTAAGGATTTGGAAGATGTAGAAAAAAGCAAGATAAATAGTTATAAAATGATGGACAAATATAGCATAGAGAAAAAATGATAGACAAATTTAGCATGTGGAATTGATCTATACCCTAGATATATTGTTTAACCAGATAAACTAAAAAAAATGAAAAAAACTTCCAGATTCAAACCTATTCGCGTATCTTTAAAAACCAATCTATACCCAAAACATATTGTTTAACCGAACAAACTGAAAGAAAGTAAAGGACGGTCGAACTCAAACCTTATCGGGTACTCATAAGATGTAAAGGATGACCAGACTCAAGCCTAAACGGGTACTTTTGAAAACCAATCTATACCCAAAGCATATTGGTTAACTGAATAAACTAAAAGAATGTAAAGGACACCCAAACTCAAACCTAAGCGGGTACTTATAAGATGTAAAGGACAGTCAGACTCAGACCTAGGCGGGTACTTATGAGATGCAAAGGACAGTCGGACTCAAGCCTAAGCGGGTACCTTTGAAAACCAATCGATACCCAAATCATATTGTTTAACCGAAAAAACTAAAAAAATTAAAAGGACGGCCAGATTCAAACCTAAGCGGCTACTTACGAGATGTAAAGGATGGTCGGACTCAAGCCTAAGTAGGTACCTTTGAAAACCAATCCATACCCAAATCATATTGTTACACCGAACAAACTAAAAGAATGCAAAGGACGGGCGGATCAAACCTAAGCGGGAACTTACGAGATATAAAGGATGACTGGACTCAAGCCTAAGCAGGTATCTTTGAAAACCAGTCATACCTAAATCGTATTATTTAACAGAACAAACTAAAAAAATGTAAAGGACGGCCGGACTCAAACAGAAACGACCCAAACTCGCCCTTACGGGAAAGCCTGGATTGAGTTGAGAACACGACAAATCAGAACACAAACAATAGAACATTTCATTGCTATTACAACAATTATATCAGAGTACAAGAATATAACAGAGTATGAATAAATAATATACATCAGAAAAATATCATAGATTAAAATACATTACATAGCAGCGGAAAAATAATACATAACACAACTGAAAGAGATACACGGATACAAAGCTCTCCGAATATAGCTCCAGCTGCAATCCAGGATCCTATGAGAGAAAAATCTGCGAAAACCAAAACTATTAGCTGCCCGTGTGGAAAATATAGGCACCCAAAGTTTAGGTAGATATAATAAACTCCAGTTCAGACATGGAACTGGTGTGAGAACTAAAACAGTTATTAAAACTTTACTTTAAAATAGAGTAAATCAAGGGACCACGTCGTATAACACGGAACGGGTTTTCTCCCAAGAATACCAGTTCATAAAACAAACAGCGCAATGCTTTTTGAAAAAATGAAGCTATTATAAGACTCAAGTCTCATCACACAATGCAACGCAAGCCGGAGGATAGAGTTTTACCTTATAATAGCCAAACATACTTAAAACAGTTCATTTTGATATTGCTATAAGTGTATAGTGTTAAAATCAACTTCAAATATAAATATATCAATCCTAGGCGGCATGGGTACCATTTATCATGTCGCCATACTAGGCTCTACAATAAAAACTGAAATGTCGTATTGGAAATTGGATTTCCATCATGAGTCGAAGCAAGGGATGGCTCCTCTCTGATTCGAGAAACTCTAGTAAATGCCTCACACGCTTAACAACCCTTGGATCTTCAAGGCCGGTTACCTCTTACTTTTGAGGATTAGTTATTCCTGAACACACGTTTCCCGGTCCTATCGGACCTATCTCTGAGCCATTAGGGACTCAATATCTGAGGCGCCTCATACCATCGTCCATATAAGTAAAAATGTCTAGGCTCCATACCATGACACCACTCCTACCTAGAAGGAAACGCTGTGCACTCCCTGCAGTCACGATCCCCTTTTTGATTCTTACCGGATGTGAGGCTTGCGAATTAACGCTATACACAAAGCTATGCCATTTAAAGCCTTGCTTTGATCATCAACCACAAGACTCTGCTTTTCAACAAAGTCTTGATCATTTGCATCTCAACATGCCACACTGACAATTCACGCCATGCAACTGATGTCTATCAATATATAACCTCTAAGCTCGTACGTCTCAGAGAACGGTGTTAAGCAAGAGAATAAATTCTCTTCCACCAAACAGATATATATTTAATAGAAATCAATCAACACGGAATGAAATCCAATGTCAGACACACATCCATTTACAAGTTCGTTCTGGGTCTGAACGAAACCGGAGGCACCTTATTCCTCACCCCATATGTCCAATAAAGGAGAGAGGTACTTGCATATCAGGTCGATCTCCAAGTACGTCTGGACGATCACCACTTATTACCTTGTCTTTTGTGTACAACCCAATCAAGACATTAGTAATCATCCAAACAATATGAAGAACTCAGATCTTCAACCACCATCTTCATCGTCGACTTTTAGTCGTTGTATTAATTATTCAGAATGGGTTAAACCCGGTCTTTCCAAATAACTCGCATATTTTATAATCAATAATCAAGTGCTATAAAAACACATCATATGCCTCATTCTAATCTAGAACATTCTTTTATTCAAATATTCACATTTTTAGGGAAAGGTTCCCATTAATTTTATCAAATATAAATTCTTTCAAAATTTATTCTTTAATCTTCCTTTGGATATCAATTCAAAACCAAATTAAGGTTTATCAACTAGTCGGGATTATTGAATCTTACCGAAGTAATCAATTATTTATTAATCCAAATCCCAACCTAATACTCCCAAGAAGCAAAACTGGTAGTACCCCATATCTAACACCCACGGTGTTATCGGTAAATTTAATTACCATTTCACGTTCAAATCTAATTAAAGATTTAACTATCGCCTAGAGTAAAATTGATCGCACTCCATTCTCGATCATTTCCCAAATTTGATAATTTAAATTATCACATTCTCATTTCAATCTAATTAAAGATTCATTAAAACTCCAATTAGTTTTATTCTTCCCAAAAATCACTGTTAATGATTATTTAACATTGGGAAATCAAACATGCCGCATCGACAATCTGCACCATACCATAGATTTCTACCAATATATAACCTCTGTCTCAGAGAAGGGTGTTAAGTAAGAGAATAAATTCTCCACCACCAAATAGACATATATTTAATAGAGATCAACGATACAGTTCGAAAAACATTGTTAGAACTGTAATCCTGTCTTAAACTAAGTTAAAGAACCAATGTCATTTAAAACACAGTTCACGATAAACCTGAAATCTCATTCCATTAACTATGGAATCTTCACGGGGAAACAAATCAATATATAATCGATATCAATTTCTGTATTCGATTAATGATATTAATGGAATAACGGCTAAGCCTTTTAAATTCCATATATAGTAACAGTCTTCCTCCATAGAAGCTCACTTCACTTATTACTCAATTGAATTCCATTCAATTCCAATTTAATATATTAATTTGGAAAACTTTACTTTGGAAAATTCCATTAATCTTAATTAAAATATATATATATATATCCCAAATCACATTTCACTGTTAATCGGGTTAAAGAACGAATGTCTTTAAAAACAAAGTTCATGATAAACCCAATTCACATTCCATTTTATTCCAATTTATTAAATATAACTGGAAACTCTAATAATCTTAATTAAAAGATTTATTATTTTCACACGGGTTTGAGAACAGTGTTACTGAAGACACCATCCACGATAAAACCAAAATCCAATTTAATATTAAATACAAGGCTCTAAATAGAAATTATATCGGCTTATGTTCAATATCAAATTCTGAAACCGACACATATCGTATGAGAAATAACGATATATATATATATATATATATATATATATATCTCTTCCGAATTCCTCGACAATATCCGCATAGTCACGGAATCCAATATCGAAATCTCCCGAAGATGATTTCTATTCAACTCCATTCCAATTCATACATTGGAAATTTCTGGTTAGATTTAAAACCATTCTCAAATCCAATTTATTTATTTAAAAACATTGGATTATCTTTCCAGTTAATAACTAGTTCATTTTGATAAAAATATATTTTTATCTTTACAAATGTGGAATTTTTCATCCAAAATCTTTCCAAATCATTTATTATGATTTTACACAAATTATTAATATTTTTAATAATTTTATCAAAGCCTGTACAATCAGTTTCCAATAACGGCTACCGAACTGCATCCACAGCGACCCTTTCCAAATTTGATTTGGACAAAATTCCAAATCCAACCTTTAGATTTCAAATCTCTTATATTCATTCGAAAGTTCTTTGCGATATGAACCCAACGGTTCTAGTTTAGGAGAATCTGACGATCGGATCTCCCATAAGGTCAATTTGAAGTCAATGGTCGAAATTCGCGAATGGTCACTGCGCGACACGTTCTATTCAAGCCATTAATATATATACATATATTATACAATATATATTTCATTCAAAACGTATTTTATAAATTCATTTTAAAAAACTATTCCTACTTTCATTTCAATTTTAAGTCAAAATTGAATACTCCTTATCATTATAATATTTAAATGATAATATTTTCAAAATATCAGATTTTGAAATCATTACCTTTTCGACATTCATTATAAAAATGAATAAAATTGATATAAAAATCATTTGCGTCAAAATGCACATAACTAATCAACACGGCTTCATACATTTCAATATTTTTGTGACCATCCAAAATCGGACATCAAATTCACATTTTAATCCTTAACTGAATATTATTTTAAAATATTCGTTCTTTCTGAATTGGAATCAGACCCAATCAATTACCATATAATTTATTTATATGGATTTCATACAACACATGTATACAACAACAACGATAACTAATCAACCATCATCCAGAGTGCATTACACAACTGCATAAGCATTAAATATAAATAATTAACACTTACTATAGTCTGTCAACTAATCGATTGACATACAACTAAACAATTGGGATTAGTGTATGTCAAATATCATCCCAATACCCGTGTGGGGTTTCAACCAACAAATACTGAATATTATTTGTGCAGTTGGGCGATGTGTAAAATTTATCGTCCCAATCAATGTCAATTAAATGGGTGTACATAAACAAATCATCCGATTTGTAAATGAATATTTATTTTTATTTTAGGAGAATTTTATGTTGTTCATATATACGTTAAAAATTATATTTTAACGATAAAATATTTATTTCAACAATTGACTATTTTATACAGTTCATTTATTCAATAAAAATGATATTTTTATTGTTCAAACCTTTTATTAAACACATGAATATTTTATACAGTTCACATACACATTAAAAATTATATTTTTAATGAACAATATTTATTTCAGAAAATTTTGGCATTATAACGGCGCGATATTAGAACCATAGTAATATCTAGCATTACCGCTGTACTGGTACTACCTTGCGCCATACATAATAATCAATCCAATTCAAATAATCCCACAATCAGTTTTATAACCACAATCCAAATTTCCACAATACAATCCAAACAAACAACTATGGTTTGTACAATAAATAGTGTCAGGGGCTACTAAGCCCTGTTTGCAACCTAGTATATATTTAACTGTAAAATAAATTGAGTGTGAAGGTGTTCTCACATTGGGATCCATTCCACCGTTATTTTCTGGCATTCTAATTTGTTGTTTTGGTTCCCGAATTTGCAAAAGAGCTCCAAACTTCACACCGTCTATTATCCTAGCTTAAATGCGCCATTTCGGACAACTTTCTCCTCCTTTCTTCCGAAAATGCTTCATTTCGCCAGAATTCGTGAAAATACAGTATTTGGACAACAAACTTTGGACACGTTTTCTTAACAAATCCGCAATCCAGAATATGACTTCCACATACTCAAATCGAAGAGAAAATCGTGCTCTACGATTTTGGTACTGTGGATTTTTAGCCAAGAGCGTCGGTTGGGGAGATATGGGCTGTGGAAGCTCAGGGTGTTATTTGTAAATATTGAAAATTATAAAAATTGGATTTTTGGCCAGAGGGGGACCCACGGGCGGAGGTGGTGGCTGAAGGGGCGGCGCCAGAGGTTTTGGACTTAGGGGAGGTGCGGCTAGGAGGCGGTGGGCCAGTGTGGGCTGGAGCATCGGGTTTGGGGGTTTTGGGACTTGGAGTTCTTGAACGAGGCGCTAGAGAGGTAGGGTTGGTCGACGGCAAGGCCGGAGGGGGGATGGACGCGGTGGCGGCGACGGCAATGGGGGGTGGCTGAACAAGATATATGGCTTTTTTAATTTAATCTCGTTTTGAAATGAAAGACCGGGGACGGGGGAATAAAGGGGTTGACCTAGTTAATAATTATATATATTTAATTTATTTTAATTTTTAAAGTTACTTTTTCATTTGAATTCCAAACCGAACCCAAGGACTGTCATCCCTAGCTAATTACCCCAATTCCGAACAAAATGAGATATATCACGTATGCCAATTCGACTATTTTGATCGGTTTTCATTTGAATTAAAATATAAATTAATATAACATTCAATATTGATTTCAACGTACATTTTAATTTACTGGGGCCACATACTGACTCCAAAAATTCCAAAAAAATAAATCTAGCTATGTTTTGACGGTACAGTCCTAACAAAACTATTTTTGTCGAATTTGGAGACCGTTTGAAAAATGGTCATTTTCCAATCGATTAAATTCAAACTGAAATTGCGAAACGCGTTTAAATTCACCACGCTCACATATTAATTCCAAAAATTACGAAAATTGGAATATAGCAATAATTTGACATTCCGGATCCAACAAAAGTGGTTTCATCGAAAATGGAGGTCATTTGCAATATGGCTATTTTTAAGGGCTATATACTATATTAAAATATATATAAATTCCATAACGACTATTCTGAATTCTAAAGCTGGACATAACTTTAAATTTTATTATGAAATCTCAATTTCTTACATTCTTAGAAAGATATAGTTAAATAGATTCTAATGTTTCTTATTTTACTGAAATCCGATTTATTTTGAATTCTGTATATTCAATTGAAATTTAAAATCGAATTTTCAAACTACCACGCCATTTCAGGCTCGTTTTATAGTTAAAATAAATTTATACGTTCTAACTTCGATTTAAATAAATTTATAGTTGTTATTATTTAAAATAAATCATTTTAAATATCTAAAATCCATTAAAATAGCCAAAACAAAAATTTTAAATTGGTTCTGAAAATCCGGGTTGTTACAATAAAACTAAGCGGGTACTTACGAAATGTAAAGGATGGTCGGAATCAAGTCTAAGAGGGTACCTTGGAAAACCAATCTATACCCAAAACATATAGATTAATCGAACAAACTAAAAGAATGTCAAGGACGGGTGGACTCAAACCTAAGCAGGTACTCATCGGATGCAAAGGACGGTCAGACTGACTCCTAAGAGGGTACATATGAGATGCAAAGGACGACTAGGCTCAAGCCTAAGAGGGTAACTTGAAAACCAATATGTACCTAAATCATATTGTTTAACCAAACATACTAAAAGAATGTAAAGGACAACCGAACTCAAACCTAAGCGGGTATTTATGAGATGTAAATGACGGACAGACTCAAACCTAAGCGGGTACTTATGAGATGCAAAGGGCAGTTGGACTCAAGTCTAAGCGGGTACATTTGAAAACCAATTTATACCGAAAACATACTGGTTAACAGAACAAACTAAAAGAATGTAAAGGACGACCATACTCAAACCTAAGTGGGTACTTGTGAGATGTAAAGGACGGTCAGACTAAAACCTAACCGGGTACTTATGAGATGTAAAGAACGGTCAGACTCAAACCTAATCGGGTATTTTTGAAAACTAATCTATACTCAAAATATATTGTTTAACCGAACAAATTATAAGAATGCAAAGGACGACTGGACTCAAACCTAAGCGGGTACTCATAGTATGCAAAGGACGGTCAGACTTAAGCATAAGCAGGTACTTTTGAAAACGAGTCTATACCCAAAACATATTGTTTAACTGAGCAAACAAATAAATGCAAAGGACGGTCGGACTCAAACCTAAGCGGGTACTTACGAGATGCAAAGGACAACCAGACTCATGCTTAAGCGGGTACCTTTGAAAATCAATATATACCAAAATCATATTGTTTAACCGAACAAACTAAAAGAATGTAAAGGATAGCTGGACTCAAACCTAAGCGGGTACTTACGACATGCAAAGGATAACCTGACTCAAGGCTAAGCAGGTACCTTTGAAAACCAATCTATGCTCAAAACATATTGGTTAATTAAACAAACTAAAAGAATGTAAAGGGCGACCGTACTCAAACCTAAGCGGGTACTCATGGGATGCAAAGGACGGTCAGACTCATACCTAAGCGGATACTTACGAGATGTAAACGACGGTCGGACTCAAGCCTAAGCGGGTACCTTTAAAACCAATCTATACCCAAATCATATTGTTTATTCAAACAAACTAAAATAATGTAAAGGACGACCGGATTCAAACCTAGGCGGGTACTTATGAGATGTAAATGACAGTCAAACTCAAACCTAAGCGGGTACTTACAAGATGCAAAGGATGGCCAGACTCAAGCCTAAGCGGGTAACTTTGAAAACCAATCTATACCCAAAACATATTTTTTAACCGAACAAACTAAAAGAATGTAAAGGATGGTCGGACTCAAACCTAAGCGGATACTTATGAGATGTAAAGGACGACGGGACTCAAACCTAAGTAGGTACTTATTAGATGTAAAGAATAGTCGGACTCAAACCAAATCGGTTACTTTGAAAAAAAATTATACTCTAAATATATTGTTTAACTGAGAAAACTATAAGAATGCAAAGGATGACCAAACTCAAACCTAATAAGGTACTCATTGGAAGCAAAGGACGGCCGGACTCAATCCTAAGCAAGTACTTTTGAAGACCAATCTATACCCAAAACATATTGTTTAACCGAACAAACTAAAAAATGCAAAGAAAGGCCAGACTAAAACCTAAGCGGTACTTGTGGAATGTAAAGGACGGTCGCTCTCAAACCTAAGCGGGTATTTATGGAATGTAAAAGACATATATCATATTATATATAACGTATTGGTTTACTTTACAAATACAATGCTATATTCAACCATCATTACAATGATAGTTAAAGAATTCTTAGAATGAATGAAATTTTATGAATGATGGTCAAAAATATCATTTATACTTTTGATTGCATTTAATGTATCGAATTTACCATACTATAATCAATATATCATTTGTAGTATTAAATTAGTGCATTATAATGTATCAAATTGAATGAAATGTACCGAATGATAGTTTAAAATATCACTTGTAGTTTTAAAGTGCATTACAGTATATCAAATGTGCCGAATGATAAGTAAAAGTATCATTTCTATTTTTAAAGTGCATTAGAACATATTGAATGTGACGAATGATAATTAAAGTAGTTTAATGTAGCATTTTAGTTATGAAGTTTACTATCATGTTTTAAAGATTCAAAATGAAATTTTAATATATCATTTTAATTACCAAGTCCATTATAATGTTTATAATATGCAAATATATACTTCAATGTAACATTTTAATTATAAATTCATGATCATGTGTATTATATTAAAAAAAAATAGTTTAACGTAGCATTTTTAACAAAGTTCACCAGTATGTTTAGAATATTTAAAATGGTAGTTTAATATAGCATTTTAGTTATGAAGTATATTATCATTTTATTTATGATATCTGCAATGTTCAAAATAAAGCAACGCAAAACAAACAACTGATGCATTATATTTTATGCATAATTTATCATCTTGTGAAACATAGTAGTAATTTCATCACATCAAACTCAAATGTACACATAACAAAAGAGCAAAGTCATCACAATACCACATGATGCAGTAGTGATACAAGGGATGCAACTATAGCAATAAAACTAAATATAGTGTTCAGCTATATATTACACATATAAAGTCGAAATGATAAGTTCATACTGCATTTGTTTCTTAGTTCATTACAAAACAACATAATTAATCGTCATTATTACCGTTAGCACCACGACCATCAACCTTAACCTCCACTCCACTTCTGTTGTTCATTTGAAATCAGCAATCAACGTTATCTCTTAAGTTCTCGTCGACCTCCAAGATCGATCGATCAAATTTGCATCGAGCTCAACCTACAACCATCATCTTCAGATTGAAGGCGTCTCCAGATTTGAGAACGGAAAAAACATGACTTTAGATTGGTTTGGAATTAAAGACGTCGGCTTCAGATTGTAGCGCACGATTTGAAATTTAAGATCAATTTGTTTTTTTCTAATCGATAGGGTTTAAGATGGAGATTAAAGAAGGAACAAACGATTTAATTTTTTGCAAAAATTTTCCTTCAGCCAAAATTAAAACCTACGCATACTTCTTGTATAAAAATAATAAGTGCATCCTGTAAACTAAAAAATATGACAAGTTTTTCCTTCAATCAATTTTCCTAATATAAGATATGTATGAAAAGAAAAAGTTCCTCTAAAAAGATAGTATTATCATCATTAAAGGAAGTGTCGTGCCCAATAACGGAGGGCAAAAAACTGTTATGTTCCAGTAGAAGAGACATGGTTAACATCAACCAAAACAATAACACAATGAACCCTACAAACGACCTAAAAACCGGAATGTAAAAATCAGACTCTTTTGAATAAATAAACATAAACAAAGTAGTTATTTATTAAACTTATTAAAACACATTTTTAAACCATAAAATATTGTTTTTTAAATACTTTTTCGAATCTGTTACTAAATTTACTATTTTAAAATGGCTAAAAATGCGCGTCGACACAATCTTTCTCAATTAAAACTGTTTGTCCTTAGAAACAAGCGTCATAGAGAAACAAGCATTTTGATAAATTTTACCAAAATAACGAAATTACAGACATTTAAGCTTACTTGATTTTACTATAATTTAAAAATAATCAAAACCTTTTTCCATTCTCAAATATCTTCCAAAATACATTTATATATGTTAAATTATTATACATTTCTCAATTTTGAGACTTAAAAATGAACATTGATGTTGTAATCTTCTACAAAATTATTTTTCAGCAGAAAGATTAAGACCCTTTAGTATTAATTGTCAAACAAGGGATATATTCATTCCCCTTCTTACATAATTTAGTCCTAAAGTTGATTAGACGTATGCCAAAAAATCTCCAAGCCAGTCATAAACTGATTTCAACAAAAAGTTGAATATTTAGAGAACTTTTTATTTTAATCAAATTAAATATTTTGATTTCCTAAATGCATCATATAATAAAAGTAATAACTTAATTTCTTTAATTTTTTATACTATATTCAATAACTACCGTTAACAAATTTATTTATTAACACTCCGAAAATTTTTGTGAAGCCAAAATGATAAGGTCTCGTGTTAAGTAAGGAGTACTCAATTTACCGCTTAATCCTCTGTTCCGAGCATTGATTTTCATGTCTAAGTTCAAGTCAAGTTCAATTAATATTAAGGTCGACACATATATGTCAAACGAAGCTAAAGGCGGAACAAGTATGATTCAAGTATGCTATGTAAGCTTAATTATTCTTTGTTGCATTGTTTATGTTATGCAAGCACACAAGTCCAAATCGATACACCTATTCGAATCAATTTAATAAGAAATTGCAATTGATAGTTCGTATCATGTTCAATTTAGGGTCGCATAAAACATAAAAAGTGAAGAATGAGAAAACAAGTTGTGTGATTTAGACGATAAAAATTGTCGGCTCTATTCATAGCTTGATGCAACAGCAAATAATAAATCAGAGGCTTCGCCTATCGATACACGATAACATTCTTTAATGAGGGACACAATCGCATGAGTAAAATGAGAAGATACTTTTTAGATGAATGGCGGCGACATGGCCTCATTACCTAGATAAGGTGGCACAAGTCCACCCAAAAAGAAGTTACACACTTATTAATTGCAAAGCAATACATCCCTAGATGAATAGATGTATTACGATCTTTTGGTGCAAATAAGGCTATGTTGCTGCATAATCCTTACAACATGATGCAAGTTCTCAATTTTCATAAGGTAATGCATCCGTTCCAACAAAGTAATGTGATATTGTTAGAGGCAAAGAGGAGCGAAGCCCATCAAAATCCTTACCATTTAATGGTCCTTAATATTGCTAGTAGGTATAGCTTTATAGTTAGAAAAAAAGGTACATGCAACTGATAAAAGATGGGTGATACCATTTATCTGAATATAAGAGACGATACCATAATCTCTGGACGAAGAGAGCATTGTGGTTCTCTGGCTCATGAAAGGAAAAACAATCCTTTTGAAGTAAGGAAGGCAATGCATTTTCAGAGTGGCATTGTGTGTGCTTTAGACGAAAGAGATGACATGATTCTTTGATCTAAAAGAGGTAGCACAATCCTGCAAATAATATATTACATATCATTCCTCTAGCCGAATTAAGGCAACACAATGTTGAAAATAAACTTTGTTTTAAAAAGAAACATAAATTATGGAATAGATTTAATTCTTGTATTTAGGGAAGGACGAAATAAATGGTAATAAATATTAGAGCTGTCATGTAATTGAATTATCTAGAGAATGATTTATTAAGGCCAGCATAAAAATTAGAGTATAAAGAAGAATCTAGAGAAGAAGAGTCTGGAATCTTTGGTATATTATAAAAAGAGATGTAATCTCTCATTTATTGTATCAAGAAGTATATGAAGCAAGAATAAGAAATCAATAAAGAGAGTTTTTCAATAATTCAAGGTTTCTTTCTATTATTCTTTCCCTTCTCCTCCTTAAAATATATTCAACAAAGTGGTATCAGAGCTACACAAATTTTCAACAAAGTGTTATCAAAGCCTGAAGATCCTTTTAACAAAAAAGAAGAAGGTTGAAGATCCTAAAAGGTTGCGAATAACAGCGTTCCCGTACCAATTCCAATGCTTACCAACACCAATTATAATAATTGGAGCTTAAGAATGATGTCCCTCCTTGGAGCAAATGATGTATGGCAGATAGTTGAGAAAGGCTATACTGAACAAGAAGATGAAGATAGTCTACCTCAAACCCAAAGGAATGAACTGAGAAACTTGAGGACGAGAGACAAGAAGACTCTTAGTCTAATTTATCAAGCACTGGATGATGACACTTTTGAAAAGATTTCGGAAGCAAAGTCAGCAAAGGAAGCATGCGAAAAATTCAGATATCTTACAAGGGAGCCGATCAAGTTAAAAAGGTGCGTCTTCAAACATTAAGAGGAGAATTTGAATCTCTACATATGAAAGAAGGTGAACTTGTTTCTGATTGTTTTTCAAGAGTTTTAGTTGTTACTAATAATTTGAAAAGAAACGGTGAAAAATTAGATGATGTCAGAATAAAGGAAAAGATTCTTAGATCATTAGATCCAAAGTTTGAACATATTGTCACCATCATTGAAGAAACAAACAATTTGGAGACCACGGCTATCGAGGGACTTTTAGGCCATTGCAAGCTTATGAAGAAAAGAAAAAGAAGAAGGAAGAGATCATGGAGCATGTTCTCAAGACACGAATTGATTTAAAAAAGGAAGAAAGTAATCAAAGCCAACAAAGATAGAGTCGTGGTCAAGAACAAGGAAGAGGACGTGGATATGGATGAGGGTGGAGGCCCCAACTATGAAAACAACCAATGCAACAATAACCAAAGAGGAGAAAACACAACTAAAGGTCGTGGAAGAGGCAATTCAAATTCAAGGAATGACAAGTCATGGATCAAATGTTATAATTGCAACAAATTTGGACACTATGCTTCTAAATGTAGAACTCCAAGAAACAATAAAGTTAAAGAGAAGACGAATTATGCTGAAGAAAGAATTACAGAAGATGGCACATTATTATTGGCCCATAAAGAAACTGAAAAAGGGGAGAACAATCAATGGTACCTAGATAGAGGCGCAAGCCCATATGTGCGGAAGAAAAAAAATATGTTCGTAGAGCTTGATGAAACAATAAAAGGCAATGTGGCATTTGGAGATGAATCAAAGGTAGCAATGAAAGGCAAAGATAATGTTCTTATTCGACTGAAGAATGGAGAACATCAATTTATTTCTAATGTTTACTATGTGCCAAACATGAAAAGTAACACCTTGTGCTTAGGACAACTCTTAGAGAAAGGTTATGATATTCAATTAAAAGATAAAAACCTTTCCATAAGAGACAGTGCAAGCAATCTCATTACTAAGGTACCAATGTCAAAAAATAGAATGTTTGTGCTCAACATTCAACATGATGTCACCCAATGTCTTAAGGCGTGCTACCAAGATGTCTCATGGCTTTGGCATCTTCGTATTGGACATCTTAACTTCAAAGGACTAGAATTGCTCTTCAAGAAAGAAATGGTGAGAGGATTGCCTTACATAAGTCATCCTAATCAACTGTGCGAAGGATGTCTACTTGGGAAGCAAGTCAAAATGGGCTTTCCAAAGGAATCATATTCAAGGGCCAAGAAACCATTAGAACTCGTACATACAGATGTGTGTGGACCAATCAAGCCAAGCTCACTAGGTAAAAGTAATTATTTCCTTCTATTTATTGATGATTTTTCAAGAAAAACATGGGTGTATTTTTTGAAGGAGAAATCATAGGAATTTGAGAACTTAAGGAAGTTCAAAGCTCATGTCTTATTACCTTGGCATTGAAGTAAAACAAGAAGATGAATGCATTCTAATCACTCAAGAAGGCTATGCTAAGGAAATACTGAAAAAGTTCAAGATGGATGACTCTAATCCAGTTTGCATGCCAATTGAATGTGGAATCAAATTGTCAAGGCATGAAGAAGGGGGAAAAATAGACTCTACACTTTTTGGAATGTCTTATGCGAATGAAGGAGGACAAAAAGAATGGAGCACTGTTGAAGAAATTGCATCGAAGATCTTCATATTGGGAAACAGGAAGAAACGAAAAAAGAAAATTTGGATAATTTCTTCATTTCTGCCTAAACACGTGAGATACAAAGGAATCTAGTAGGAGTATTAAAACCAAGTTTAAGGGAGGATGTTGAAAATAAACTTGGTTTTAAAGGAAACATAAATTATGGAATATATTTAATTCTTGTATTTAGGGAAGGAAAAAATAAATGGTAATAAATATTAAGTTATCATGTAATAGAATTATCTAGAGAATGACTTATTAAGGCAATCATAGAAATTAGAGTATAAAGAAGAATCTAGAGAAGAAGACTCTGGAATCTTTGGTATGTTATAAAAAGAGATGTAATCTCTCATTTTTTGTATCAAGAAGTATGAAGCAAGAATAAGAAATCAATAAAGAGAGTCTTTAAATAATTCAAGGTTTCTTTCTTTTATTCTCTCCCTCTTCCTCCTTGAAAAATATTCAACAAAGTTGTAACAGGGCTACACAAATTTTCAACACACAAACTCTTACCACTAATCAAAATGACACATCAGTTAGTCAACTCAGTACAATTACTAACACTGGGACCCTTAATGTGATGAGTGTATAGAGTTTAAGACGATACCAGTTGTTGCTTCAATCTCACCATAATATTTTCATCAGACAGATCTAAGCCATTTGTTCGAAATTGGCTATTCCTCGTCCACTTTCTGCTCATATAAATAGTGCATGCGGCTCATCCTTCATCATCTTCCTGCAGAACTATATTCACAACGAGAAATGAAAGCTCTTTTAAATTCAAGATTTGCTTCTTCCTCTAGCACTTAGATTTAAATTAAATGTATGAATTCTCCTCTTTCAATGTTAGATAAATAAAATTTAATGGTTCAAGCTTGACGGAAAAAAATTGGTATCGACTTTAATAGAGTTTAAAATGCGGCTTTATTCTCAACATAGCTCAATATAAAATATTACATTCTATGAGGAGTTACACAGTGTGCCACTTTAAAGAATAATTTATGTGGTATTTTTAGAGGATGACATGTCATGTTAACCTCATGGCCTAATCAATTGTGTATGACATATTTACATTCTTTTAAAAATAGTTTTAACAAGTTTTACTATTTCTCTTCAAATGTTTATGTTGGTTTCTCTACCATGGCTTTAAAGTTTAGAATAGTATCACATGGCAGGAAAATGATGACCTCCAAATCAGGAAAGAGATTTATCAAGAAAACTAGTTATGGTCTAAGGTGTTCTCCTTTTAATTGCAACAAGCAAGATCAACTTTCTCAGCAATTTAATATTTCTTCCTAAAAGGAACTAGACTTCATTCCAAAGCTATTCAAGATTTTAGGTGTTGGTCTATTCTTCAGGCTCTAAAGATATTATATATGCTCTATTGAAGGGTTATTTCGCCTTTACCCCCAACCTATATTGGCATTGTTATTTACCTTTTCTTGGATTCTGATTGAGCTCACAGTCAGAAATAAAATGAAAAAACCACACCTGTTATTTCGGTCATAAGTACATATATAGTATGCACATGTACATTACAGTAAAACAGTAAAGTGAAAAATACAATCTGTTAACAGAGGTTACTGCAATACAACTAACTCTCCCCTTCAATCTGAGCTTCTCTTCTTCATCTGCTACTTCTCTACCTTTAACCCCTCTTTGAGCTTTAATTCTGATGTAGATTTAGCATTTAAGTCTGGTGCAGGTTCAATTTTAGGGTCTTCCCTTAATTTCAGAAATCTGGTCAAAAAGAGTGATTTGGTCAAGACATCAGCTCATTGATATAAAGCTGGTATATGGTTAATACAAACATTCCCCATTGCTACTTGCTCCCTCACAAAATAAAGATCAAGCTCAATGTGTTTTGTTCTCGAGTGCAATACAGGATTTGCTGCATGCTGAACTGTGTTGGAATTATCACACCATACTGTCGCTGATTCACTGTCACAGCTGAGCACCTCAGACAACAAGGATTTAAGCGATATAATCTCTGACACAACTCCTACCACACTACGATACTCCACTTCAGCACTTGATCGCGACACCGTAGGCTGCTTCATAGAACACCAAGACACCAAATTCCTTCCAAGGTAAATGCAACGCTCGCTGACATATCTTCTATCGTCTCTATCCGCAACCCAGTCCACATCGGAAAATGCACTGATTTTTAGTGTTTTAGTTGGATAAACTTTAAGTCCATGACTCAATGTTCCTGCCAGGTACCTCAACACCATCATCACCGCCTTCTAGTGCTCACTCAAAGGACTTTTCATGAACTGACATATCTTGTTCACACAAAAAGATATTTCTGGCCTCGTGATGGTGATGTATTGCAAAGCTCCAAAGATGCTCCTGCAATGTCGTGGGTTGTCTATTGGTTCTCCAGAGCTTTTGGATAGCTGTAGGTTAGTAACCATCGGTGTAATTGAAGCTTTTGCCTTGTCCTTGCCAGCCTTCTTCAGTACAATTTGGATTTAATTGTTTGACAAAGATGAAGTGCCCCATCTTCTGTCCACTTCACATTTATTCCTAAGAAGAAATTAAGTCTGCCCAGATCCTTATGTTTGAACTGTTCATTCAGGTACCCTATTAGTTGATCAACCTTTGCATTACAATTCCCAGTTATGATAAAATCGTCCACGTATACGAGGATATATATTGTACGAGTGTTACCCTTCCTAATGAACAACGAGTTATCCGACTTAGTACGAGTAAAGCCAAGTTTTGTCAGCGTTCCCTTCAACTTTTCAAACCATACCCTCGGCGCTTTTTTAAGCCGTATATCGCCTTGTTCAACCTACATACCATATGACAACTGCCATTATCTTCGAACCCCTAAGGTTGATCCATATAAACCTCCTCTTCTAGTTCTCCATTCAAGAAAGCATTTTGTACATCTAATTGTTTCACTGACCACCGATTATGCAGAATAAGGAGAGTATTACTCTAATTGTGGTGGTTTTTACTACCGGCGAGAATGTTTCTTTAAAGTCAAATCCAGGCTGCTGCGTGTACCTTTTTGCTACAAGCTGAATCTTATGCTTAGCTATTGTCCCGTCAGCATTGTATTTCAATTTGTAAGTCCACTTACACCCAATTGTTGTTTTGTTCCTGGGCAGCGTCGTCAAGCTCCATGTCTCATTATTCATTAGAGCTTTATATTCATCTTTTAGAGCTCTCCTCCACTCAATACACTTCACTGCTTGTTCATAGTTTGAAGGTTCTTCCAATGCACACTTAGCCATATATATCTTCGGTTTAAAAATTCCATCCTTCGCTCTTGTTATCATGTGATGCTATTAATGCTGCTCTTCAAATCTGGTCAATGACGTCTTAGTCTGTGTACGATTCATTTCACCATCTGTTGTGCTTCTTGATGAAGATAAATCATGCCCGCTGTTAAGGCATCCATCATTCTCTTCTGCCTAACCTTCAGTATTGTAATCACTCTCATTACTACTTGTTTATGATGTACGAGACCTGAATGATTCCTGATCTTCTGCCCTCACTATTGGTGAACTAGAAGAGTGGTCATGAGTTGTATATAGCGGTATGGAAGGTATTGATCTCTGTGTCTCCACTATCTTGCTTGTAGCCTTTACTTCGTCATTAGCAAAGGGAAAAACTCTCTCATTAAACATGACATGTCTCGATACTATGATCTTTCCTTCACTTATCAAACATTTATACCCTTTCTGCCTTGTTCCATATCCAATGAAGGTGCAGGGGGATGATCTGAATTCAAGCTTATGACGTTATATGGTCTTAACAGTGGGAAACATAGACAGCTGAACACCCTTAATCTCTTATAGTCTGATTTTATTCCGTATGCAGCTTCATTTGGACTGATGTCCCTCAGCACTTTGGTAGGTAAGCAATTGATTGAGTATACTGCAATCAAAAAAGCCTCCGGCCAGAACTTTAAGGGCATTGATCCTTGAGCCAGTAGTTTTAATCCCATTTCCACCACATGTCGGTGTTTCCTTTCTACCTTCCATTTTGTTGTGACGTATATGGACAAGTGTATCTATGAATTATTCCCTTTTCGTTGAAGAAATGTCTCAAAGGCTTAAACTGGGCTCCTCCATCTGTTTGAAATATCTTTAGCTTTCGTTCAAACTGTCTTTCAACTTGCAAAATGAACTGCTTCACAGCTTCAGTAGTTTCAGATTTGATTTTTAGAAAATAGATCCAAGTATAACTCGTATGTGCATCAACAAAGGCCACATAATATTGGTAACCATGGTCAGAATTCAGAGGTGCTGGACCCCATAGATCGCATTCAACCAGCTCTAACGGATGGCTTTACTTGGTTTTAGATTGATCAAAAGGCAATTTATGACTCTTGCCTAGTTGACATTGAGTACAAACATGTGATACTATATTTTTCAAATGCAACAAATTCTCTTTATTCTACACGGTTTTCATTACACTTACATTCAGGTGACCAAGTTTCATGTTCCATACACTGAATTCACTCTTTATATTATTAACTAAATTGTAACATACCATTTTACCTTCAACTTTCTCATTAGATTTGAGATTGAACCTGTATAGACTGCATGCAAAGCCCCCTGTTACAAGATTTCTCCACTCAAATCATCTTTAACCAAACATATATTAGGATGAAATTCAAAGTATACTCGGTTATCTTTTGCAAACTGCGAGACACTGATTAAATTATTTTTTATTTGAGGCACTCTCAATAAGTTTCTTAGCAGTAGTGTTTTATTTCTATCAGTAGACGCAAATTGGGCATGTCCAACATGTGTTATGCTTAATGGCGTACCATTTCTAATGTAAATTGAATTTTTACCTCGATATGTTGTTCCTCCTAGATTCATATTTTGAAGATCTCTTGTCACATGATGAGTTGCCCTAGAGTCGGGAAACAAGCATCATCTTGAATATCTGCATCTTTTACTAAAATTGTAACACCCCACCTCCGCCAGTGCCACTCTTGCAAGGACACTGACTTTGGAGGGGCGTTTAAATCAGGTAATCATGCATGCAGATATCACAAGACAGAACATATAAGTAAAAACAGAGTAAGTATAGCAGCGGATAAAAGCTAGCATATCAAATCCATAGGTTAAGTTACAACACAGTACTTAATTATTTTCCATAAACAAAGTCTAGAAACATAAAATTTGTAACTGAAAAGGAAAACATGAAGTAGCTATCCCCAAGTAGAAAACCATAGCAAGCTCAAGTCCGAAGCATACATGAGCTATCCAAGAAAAGCAGCTAAGATCCAAGCTAAGTGCTGGTATTCCCGCCCTGTAAACCTGGGGGGGGGGGGGGGAAACGAAAGAAAAGAGGCGAAAGAAAACGGGTCAGTCAAAAGACTGGTAAGTCCTATCTACAATTGTACAACAACTAATAAAGTTAACAGTATATATATAAACAAGGATGAGTCATGGGATAATAATTGGCATGGTAAGAAGTCAACAAGATAGATCAAATGTGGTACCGCATAAACAAGATTGAGGTTTGCACCAAGTGTACTAGTATCACAAGTCGTGTCAAGTGTAAACAAGAGGTGATCCCCAGGCCCAAGTTTGGCCCACCATCATGAATGACCTAAATCAAGGCCCAACTAGCACGGTCTAGTCGATCGGCTCCCTACAGCCTAACTCGTCAAGTGTCGGTGTCATACGGCCCAACTACGAAGTGTAGCTAAACTGTGCTAGGTCCACCCTAGGATGTATCAAGTCCTAGGGTGTCAACCCCTGACACAAACCAAGCACGCACAGTTTAAACCTACTGGTGCCCGTGCCTGCTTTTTCAACTCTGGACCATGTGCACGACCATGGCCCGCCTGAACCTACACCGACGCACCTACACAGCCGTCGTTTTAGTCGCTTACATGTCATCCCAGTAATCGTGCCCCACCCTAGCCTAGTCCCTAGGGTATCATGATACATCCAAGAGGGTTACTTGTGCAAAGGACCACGTAACTAGGGTTTCCTTAATGGGTTAAACGTGGTTAACCCAACTCATCTAAGTACCAAGTTGGTTAAGTGTACCCAAGGTTCATGACTTAACCCTACCAACCCATCGTGTTTAATTGGTTAAGTATTCAAGCGGTCCATGACTTAACCCTACCATGTGGCATTAATTAATTTAATGCACCCAACCTCTCACATTAGACCTTGTTGTGGTTACTAGTTAGGCCGGGCAGGTCCGGGTAGGTTTACACCACAACTTAGTCTAACCTTGGGTCTTACGTGCGACATGACCAACTACTCACATTGGGTCCTATTGCTTGTAGCCACTAGTTAAGCCGGTCGGTTCCGGGTAGGTTTATGCTACAAGCTCAACCCAACCTCGAGTTGGCCATTCTCATGTTTTCTAAGTGTCATGTCCATCACATTACAAGTTTTCAAGCAATTGGGTAGACCTAACTTAATAGGTAAATTCCCAATGGGTAGACCTAACTTAATAGGTAAATTCCTAAGCTTATGTTTTTATGTCTTTTAAGTTTACCCAATCCCAAACGCAATCCCATCGCTTACATATCGCAATAGCGCATAAAGGATAGAAAGAAGGAACTTGGCATAATCATGACATAGAGGGGTTGGAGCCACAAGTTAAACATGGTGGCATGAGACAAAGATGTGATCATAAACTTGCAAAATATTCATAAGCATGCATAACATCATTTTAACTTACATAAGGTTCATATGCATGCATAACATGGTTTCAACTTGCATAAGGTTCATATGCATGCATAACCTCAAACTTGGCAAATAGGTGGAACATGGCCATAGATAGCATGAGATAAGGACTAGTAACATGCATATAACATTATATGCATGTTAATGCAAGGATTATGAGAGTTTCAAAGTTGCATTATGCAACATTTCCAACCAAAGATCGTATCTTTCTATGCATAAAGCCAAGGTAATGACTTTACTAACATGCATAGAGTAATCTTATGCATAAAATCATAAGATCAAAGCACATATCATGATTAACCCCAAACTCAAACTTGAAACATAACATATTAACTTCATAGTTAAAATACAAGAGTAGAAATAGGCTTACAATGCTATGAAGACTCAAATGAGTATAGCAAATGTAAGAAATCCCTTATGCAACTAATTAAAACCCCAAAATGCAAGCAAACTTGATCAAGACTCCTCCTTTATGATGCCAATAGAGAAACAAGACTTTAATGCAAGCTAAAGAGGATCATACAAGCCTAAATACACTTGTATGCATGGGAATCTCTTGAAAATTGATTTAGGAATTTATGAAGAGAGTGGAGGCCATGAGGGGATTGATTTTGGCATAGTTTAGTTGTAGGATAGATTAATGAGGATTTAGGGTAGGTTAGGGTCTTATTTATAGATTAGGCTAGTGATTTAGACCATAGGATTAAACCCTAGTTCTCATTTCAGCCCTCCAAATCGAATCTGGCCCTCTAGCTCAACACATTCTCAAGATGGTGCACCAGGCAGGACTGGGCGTCTGAGCCAAGTCGACAGCCAAGTCGACAGGGCTGTCGACCTGGTCAGACCCAGTCGACTCCCAAGTCGACAGGGCTGTCGACTCCCAAGTCGACAGGGCTGTCGACTCCCAAGTCGACAGGGCTGTCGACTTGGGTACTGTGGCGGGAATTTTCCCGCCTTGGCCCAACTGGCCCAATTTCCAAGCTTAGATTTGAATTTGAAAATCTGTTTTTATTTAGAAATTTTCTGAAAACTTTGTTGGGCCTTAATCGGGTCATACGGACTCCGATTTTCGAAAACTCGGACTCTATTTCGCATGTTTTTCCGAGACGAACGCAATGGCATAGCCCGTTTCCCTTGATTCAGATTTTATTATTTAATTCTGCCTTGTTTTGTGTTATATCTTGTTATTAAAATACGGGTTATTACATTCTCCCCTCCTTAAAGGATTTCGTCCCCGAAATCTCTAAGTTAGGAAGTATGTGTCCTACCATCCATCATCCATCTACTCACCACATCATCCACGAGTAACCATTGTCCTTAACAATTTCTAAATGTTGTATGATCATATGCAAAGGTGTGTGTATATGTACTTAACTAATGCGAAAATCAGGCGGTTACTGATTCAGTACACCTCCTTAATGCAAAGTATGCTAGTGAAATGCGTCCATATGTATGAAAATTCCTAGCCTAATTTTATAATTTCTACATGAGTGTACATAACATTCATCCATATGCAACATCCATGAGATAGCACAACAAGTTTCAGCCATGAATAAGTATAAGCACTCATGCATATGCAATATGAAGGTGTGTGAGCCGATCTTAGTGCCTAATGTGTATCATGCATCCACGAGTATCCACTTGCAAACACTTGCAACCTCTTGCAACCATCAAGCATAACATGTTTCAAATACATGTTTCATCCAAGGGGTTTCTACCTAAGGTTCTCATGACGAAGTTACAAGATAAACAGGATAAACATGGATAACAAAAGAAAGATATGCCAAAGAGGGAAAAGAGGTCGAGAATGTACCCTCAAAAAGGAATGGATAAAGCCTAAACATCTTCTCCTCTGTCTCCCAAGTTGCATCCTCTTCGGCTTCACTCCACTGAACTTTCACCAATTTGACCTCTCGATTCCTTAGCTTTCTGATCTCCGTTCCCAAGATACGAATCGGAGCTCTCCTCTAGGTTGCCTCTTTCTCTACTTCCACGTCTTCAAGAATGCTAGGTTCAACCACCTCAGCGGACTCATGTAGGCACTTTCGGAGATGTGAGACATGAAAGACATTATGCACTCCGGACAGCTTCTCGGGCAATTGCACTTTATAAGCCATCTTCCCAATTCTCTCTATGATAGGGAAGGGTCCTACGAATCTGGGTGCCAGCTTCCCAATTGCTCCGAAGTGAACCACATTACGCAAAGCAGAAACCTTCACGAAAACCATGTCTCCAACTTCGAACTCCAAATCCGTCCTTCGCTTATCAGCATAGGATTTCTGTCTATCTTGGGCCGCTTTCATCCGTCTTCTCACCAATTCGACTTTCTCAGATGTGTCTCGTATCATATCGGGCCCGAGTACAAGCTTATCTGTTGTCTCCCACCAACAAGATGGTGACCTACACGGCCTCCCATATAAAGCTTCAAATGGTGCCATCCCTATGCTAGCTTGATAGCTATTGTTGTAAGCAAACTCCATAAGAGGAAGGTGGTCTTCCCAAGTACCACCAAAATCAAGAACACAAAGCCTCAGAAGGTCTTCTAGCACTCTATTCACCCTTTCGGTTTGGCCATCCGTCTGGGGGTGATAGGCTGTACTCAGATTCAATTGCGTACCCATTGCTTCCTGCAAACTATTCCAGAATTGGCTAGTGAAGATTGGGTCACGATCACTGACTATGCTAGAAGGAACCCCATGCAATCTCACTATTTCTCGAAGGTAAACAGATGCCAGCCATGATGCAGTCCTTTTGCTCTTTACTGGGATAAAGTGAGCACTCTTCGTAAGTCGATCAACGATGACCCATATGCTCGAATTCCCTTTTCTTGATCTAGGCAATCCATCCACGAAGTCCATAGAGATGCTCTCCCACTTCCATTGCGGTACCTCCAATGGATGTAATAGCCCACCTGGTTTCTTCGACTCAGCTTTCACTTGTTGGCACACCATGCACTTTGAAACATAGTCTGCCACATCCTTCTTCATTCCAGGCCAAAAGAAAATGCGCTTCATATCCCTATACATCTTATCTCCACCAGGATGTATAGTCATCTTTGAGTGATGTGCTTCTTCGAGAACTTTATGCACCAAGTCTCCCACTTGTGGCACGCAGAGTCTTCCATCACGCCTTAGCCAACCCTTGTCATCAATAGTATATCTAGCAAGGTGACTAGACGTCTCACCACGAATCAACCTATCCATGATCTCCACTATTTGTGGGTCTTCCTTCTGCGAAGTCCCTACTTGATCCAGAAGTGTGGGTCTAAGCTCGAGAGATGCTAACGATCCTGTCATCGACTCAACTGCTGTCGTGAAATCAAAGGTTGCCAGGAACTCTAGGCTCTTCATCTCAACAAACAAGGGACTCAAAGCCAACCTTTTTCTGCTTAGTGCATCAGCCACAACATTACCCTTGCCAGGGGTATAAGCTATCTCGAAGTCATAAGATGCCAAGAATTCCATCCACCTTTGCTGCCTAAGATTCAGATCTTTCTGTGAGAAGAGATACTTGTGTGATTTGTGATCAGTGTACAACTCAAACCTTTCGCCTAAAAGATAGTGGCGCCAGGACTTGAGTGCAAAGACAATCGCCGCTAACTCCAAGTCATGAGTGGGATAGTTCTTCTCATGAACTTTAAGTTGCCTACCCCCATAACATATCACTCTTCCTACCTGCATTAGAACAGCGCCTAACCCTGTGCCACATGCATCGGTATACACGGTAAACATCTTACCGCCATCGGGTAATGCCAAAACTGGAGCTGTGGTAAGGGCCCTCTTGAGCCTTTGAAAAGCAAGCACACACTCTGAGTCCCATGCAAAGACTAAGTTCTTCTTCGTCAATCTAGTGAGAGGGGCCGAAATCTTAGCGAAGTCTCTAATGAACTTCCTATAGTAGCCTGCCAGACCGAGAAAGCTTCGCACTTCGGTTGCTTTCTTAGGAGTCTTCCAGTCTTGAACTGCAACCACTTTCGCGGGATCCACAGCTATACCCTGCTTAGAAACTATATGCCCAAGAAATCGGACTTCTTTTCTCCAAAAGTGGCATTTGGAGAACTTGGCTTTCAACTGATGGGCTCTAAGCGTATCCATCACCTCCTTGAGGTGTCTAGCATGTTCTTCCTTGTCTTTTGAAAAGATCAGAATATCATCCACGAAGACAACAACAAACTTGTTAAGGAACTCCCTGAACACCCTACTCATCAAATCTACGAAGTAGGCGGGTGCATTAGTCAAGCCGAATGGCATGACAAGCCATTCAAAGAATCCGTCTGGAGTCCTAAATGCAGTCTTATCAATGCTGTCTTCGGCCACTCTAAGCTGATGAAATCCGGTGGCTAAATCAAGCTGAGAGAAAACAGAAGCACCCACAAGCTGGTCGAAGAGGTCATCTATCCTCGGTAATGGGTGCCTATTCTTCTTGGTCAGCTTGTTCAGCTCTCGATAATCAACACATAGACGAAGCGAGTCGTCCGCCTTAGTAGCGAACACCACCGAAGCACCCCATTCGAAAATGCTTCGCCTAATAAAATTCTTCTCAAGAAGCTCCTTGACTTGCTTACTGAGCTCTCTCCTTTCCCGCGGGGCCATGTGCCTAACTGGTAAGGAGACTGGCTTAGCATTATCAACCAGATAAATGCGGAAATCTATCTCTCGCTTAGGGGGTAACCCCTTAACTTCTTCAAAAACATCAGGGTATTCCCGAACCACCCTTACAGATTGCAGACCATCGATAGACGAGTTAAGAGATTCAAGATAACATAGCATGACGGGATCTAGCGGGTTGCAAGAAATCTCTAGGGTATTGCCAAGGCGAGTCATGAGTCTCACCACCCTATGCTCACAATCGAGAATGGCTCCATAGCGGGACAACCAATCCATGCCCACGATCAACCCGTATCCCGTGAACCCGAGAACATAAGCATCACACGAGAATTCTACGGTCAAGATAGAAATCCTCAAATCCATACAGATCATAGACAAATGGGCTGAACCCCCAATCGGATTTGAAACACTAACGGGATCCTCAACAAGACTAGTACTTAGGTGCAAACTTTCAACAACATCAGAGGAAATAAAGGTATGTGATGCGCCAGAATCAAACAAAGTGCGAACAGGAAAACCAGAAATATAAACAAGACTCTCCACAGAAATAGTACCTCGGTCCTGAACTGGAGCGGTGTTGAGAGCATGCACTTGCCCTCCAAATGAACCTGCGCGCTGAGTTTGTCCCTGCCCCTGCTTCTTAGGGCAATCCTTGCTAAAATGTCCCGTCTCTCCACAATGAAAGCATCCACCCAATTTCATTTTCTTCTTCCTACAGTCCTTGGCTACATGCCCAACAATCCCACAGAAGTGGCACTTCCTTGTGTCCTTTGCCTTGTTCTTGTTGCCCTTGTTGTTCTTGTTGTTCTTGTTGTTCTGATTACTCTGATTCCCTCCCCACTTGGAGTCTGTCTTCTTAGGCTGAGTTTCATTGGGCTTGACTTCCTTCTTCCCATTCTTATCCTCTCCCTGCAGCAATGCCATGTCTACCAGGCTCTCGAAAGTGGCCCCCATGGGTATGTGTGACATAGCTAGACCTTGTAATGGCTCATTTAACCCTCGTGCAAAACGTAGAGCCTTCTTCTCGGGAGTATTGACCATGTCCAAACCGAATCGGGCAAGCTGGTTGAACCTATTCACATACTCTCTCACTGTCATGTCTCCTTGCTTCAAAGCTATGAACTTCTCTAGTTGCAAATTTGCCTCTGCAGATGATAGAAACTTAAGCCCAAACCTTGCCCTAAAGTCGGCCCAGGTTTCTATGGGCCTTGTAGCATTGGTGACCTCCCACCAATAAGAAGCTTCCTCCTTTAGTAGCCAAACCGCCAACAGAACCTTTCTATGGTCCTCTATATCAAAGATGGCAAAAAGATCTTCGGTCTCCTTCAACCAATTTCTTGCTTCCACGAAAGTCTCTGTCTCCATAAATTTTTTGCCACCCATGACCTTGAAGTCCTTGCAAACCTTGGCGAAATCGGCTTGTGGTTGCTGAGGAGGAGGAGGAGGTGGAACCTCAGTGATAGTGGGAGTGGTTGCTGGACCTGGATTATTGGCCCTAGCTTCCAAGTACCTCCGGAACCATCCGGGAATGGTGACTCCCTCAGGAAGATTGAGATCGGCCATGCTGAAAAAGGAAAAGATAGATTTAGAACGAGGAAACGAAGGATAGTGCTTATGGCTCTTGGGGGATAGCCTTTCAAAATAAACTAGACTTTTCTTTGGAAAATACTTAATTGGTTTTGAAAATAGCTTTTAAAAGTAACTTTAAAACCCTTTTTGCTCCAATCTCGTAAACCTTAGGCTCTGATACCAAATGTAACACCCCACCTCCGCCAGTGCCACTCTTGCAAGGACACTGACTTTGGAGGGGCGTTTAAATCAGGTAATCATGCATGCAGATATCACAAGACAGAACATATAAGTAAAAACAGAGTAAGTATAGCAGCGGATACAAGCTAGCATATCAAATCCATAGGTTAAGTTACAACACAGTACTTAATTATTTTCCATAAACAAAGTCTAGAAACATAAAATTTGTAACTGAAAAGGAAAACATGAAGTAGCTATCCCCAAGTAGAAAACCATAGCAAGCTCAAGTCCGAAGCATACATGAGCTATCCAAGAAAAGAAGCTAAGATCCAAGCTAAGTGCTGGTATTCCCGCCCTGTAAACCTAGGGGGGGGGGGAAACGAAAGAAAAGAGGCGAAAGAAAACGGGTCAGTCAAAAGACTGGTAAGTCCTATCTACAATTGTACAACAACTAATAAAGTTAACAGTATATATATAAACAAGGATGAGTCATGGGATAATAACTGGCATGGTAAGAAGTCAACAAGATAGATCAAATGTGGTACCGCATAAACAAGATTGAGGTTTGCACCAAGTGTACTAGTATCACAAGTCGTGTCAAGTGTAAACAAGAGGTGATCCCCAGGCCCAAGTTTGGCCCACCATCATGAATGACCTAAATCAAGGCCTAACTAGCACGGTCTAGTCGATCGGCTCCCTACAGCCTAACTCGTCAAGTGTCGGTGTCATACGGCCCAACTACGAAGTGTAGCTAAACTGTGCTAGGTCCACCCTAGGGTGTATCAAGTCCTAGGGTGTCAACCCCTGACACAAACCAAGCACGCACAGTTTAAACCTAATGGTGCCCGTGCCTGCTTTTTCAACTCCGGACCATGTGCACGACCATGGCCCGCCTAAACCTACACCGGCGCACCTACACAGCCGTCGTTTTAGTCGCTTACATGTCATCCCAGTAATCGTGCCCCACCCTAGCCTAGTCCCTAGGGTATCATGATACATCCAAGAGGGTTACCGGTGCAAAGGACCACGTAACTAGGGTTTCCTTAATGGGTTAAACGTGGTTAACCCAACTCATCTAAGTACCAAGTTGGTTAAGTGTACCCAAGGTTCATGACTTAACCCTACCAACCCATCGTGTTTAATTGGTTAAGTATTCAAGCGGTCCATGACTTAACCCTACCATGTGGCATTAATTAATTTAATGCACCCAACCTCTCACATTAGACCTTGTTGTGGTTACTAGTTAGGCCGGGCGGGTCCGGGTAGGTTTACACCATAACTTAGTCTAACCTCGGGTCTTACGTGCGACATGACCAACTACTCACATTGGGTCCTATTGCTTGTAGCCACTAGTTAAGCCGGTCGGTTCCGGGTAGGTTTATGCTACAAGCTCAACCCAACCTCGAGTTGGCCATTCTCATGTTTTCTAAGTGTCATGTCCATCACATTACAAGTTTTCAAGCAATTGGGTAGACCTAACTTAATAGGTAAATTCCCAATGGGTAGACCTAACTTAATAGGTAAATTCCCAAGCTTATGTTTTTATGTCTTTTAAGTTTACCCAATCCCAAACGCAATCCCATCGCTTACATATCGCAATAGAGCATAAAGGATAGAAAGAAGGAACTTGGCATAATCATGACATAGAGGGGTTGGAGCCACAAGTTAAACATGGTGGCATGAGACAAAGATGTGATCATAAACTTGCAAAATATTCATAAGCATGCATAACATCATTTTAACTTGCATAAGGTTCATATGCATGCATAACATGGTTTCAACTTGCATAAGGTTCATATGCATGCATAACCTCAAACTTGGCAAATAGGTGGAACATGGCCATAGATAGCATGAGATAAGGACTAGTAACATGCATATAACATTATATGCATGTTAATGCAAGGATTATGAGAGTTTCAAAGTTGCATTATGCAACATTTCCAGCCAAAGATCGTATCTTTCTATGCATAAAGCCAAGGTAATGACTTTACTAACATGCATAGAGTAATCTTATGCATAAAATCATAAGATCAAAGCACATATCATGATTAACCCCAAACTCAAACTTGAAACATAACATATTAACTTCATAGTTAAAATACAAGAGTAGAAATAGGCTTACAATGCTATGAAGACTCAAATGAGTATAGCAAATGTAAGAAATCCCTTATGCAACTAATTAAAACCCCAAAATGCAAGCAAACTTGATCAAGACTCCTCCTTTATGATGCCAATAGAGAAACAAGACTTTAATGCAAGCTAAAGAGGATCATACAAGCCTAAATACACTTGTATGCATGGGAATCTCTTGAAAATTGATTTAGGAATTTATGAAGAGAGTGGAGGCCATGAGGGGATTGATTTTGGCATAGTTTAGTTGTAGGATAGATTAATGAGGATTTAGGGTAGGTTAGGGTCTTATTTATAGATTAGGCTAGTGATTTAGACCATAGGATTAAACCCTAGTTCTCATTTCAGCCCTCCAAATCGAATCTGGCCCTCTAGCTCAACACATTCTCAAGATGGTGCACCAGGCAGGACTGGGCGTCTGAGCCAAGTCGACAGGGCTGTCGACCTGGTCAGACCCAGTCGACTCCCAAGTCGACAGGGCTGTCGACTTGGGTACTGTGGCGGGAATTTTCCCGCCTTGGCCCAACTGGCCCAATTTCCAAGCTTAGATTTGAATTTGAAAATCTGTTTTTATTTAGAAATTTTCTGAAAACTTTGTTGGGCCTTAATCGGGTCATACGGACTCCGATTTTCGAAAACTCGGACTCTATTTCCATGTTTTTCCGAGACGAACGCAATGGCATAGCCCGTTTCCCTTGATTCAGATTTTATTATTTAATTCTGCCTTGTTTTGTGTTATATCTTGTTATTAAAATACGGGTTATTACAAAAATTTCTTGTTGTTCAACAAGTGATGTCTAGCTTCTTGGATTCTGTCTGATACAGCCTTGAACTTGACTCAGATTTACATTATACGGATAAGATCTCGGCATGTTTTGATTTGGAGAATTCTATTGATTGCTGGAGAAATTTGAATCAAACCTGAAATAACATCTAACTGCGGTATGACCGATCTTTTCGCATATTTGACATTTTGGCCAATTGTTTGAGAACCTTCCTCTTCCTCTTCCTCTACCATATAATCCACATCTTCCATACATCCGACTTCCTCTTGCATCTTGTATTTCCTGATTGTTGTTTGACTGATCAGGTCTGGGATGATTCAGCGTGTCCATACTCTTTGAATTTACAGCATAGTTAATAGAGAATTCCTACGTCGAGTTGGTTGCCTTCTGCTCCAATCTTCCTTCATGCCCAAGTAATATTAAGCTGACATATTGCACAGATGGAGTTGAATCTTTTGAAATAATCATAGCCATTATGGCTTCAAAATCATCACTCAACCCATTAAGAATACTGAGAACATGTTCGGTTTCACTCGCCTTGTGTCCTGAAGACTCAAGTAAATCACATAGGTTCTTGATCTTGCTCAAGTATTCTATGATACTCATATTATCCTTCTTAATGTTTTGCAACTATTTCTTGTAGCTCATGATCCTAGCTGATGCCTGTGAGTTGAAATTCTGGTGTATAGCATTCCATACTTCAAGTGAAGTTTTGCATCCGATGACTTATGGTAGTAGATTAGTGCTGATTGAAGAGAGAAGCCACGAGCACAACAAACTGCCCTGCCTTTGATACACTATGAATTCATTATTTATACTCAACTGCTCATCTTGCCCAGTGACAAATTTTTGTGGAACTGTGGTGGTTGAATCAATAAATTCTTGTAGACCATATCCTCGAATTGCCGTTTCAATTTGGAACTTCCACAGCAGAAAATTATTCTCATTAAGGGTTACTATAATCAATTGAGTTTAAGGCTTCGTGATTACCTTCAGTGCATCCTCAAGTGATTTAGATGCTTGATTGATACCTGCACTACCAGTATTGGTTGAATCCGATCTTGACAGTAAATCATTGTTATGAGACATGGCTTGACTTCGAAACTTCTCCAAAATGGTATAGATATGAGAATCTGAGAATTGGATCTGAGAAATTGACGAGAGATGAAGAATAGATATGAATAGATCTAATGGAAGATGGAGAATAGATCTGAGAAGAAAGAGCGGAAGCTTCTTCATAGACCTGATTCTGAGAGTCGTTTGAAGAAAGCTCTGATACCATGTTTGAGCTCACATAGTCAGAAATAAAATGAAACAACCACACCTGTTATTATGGTCATAGGTACATATATAGCATGCACATGTACATTACATTAAAACAGTAAAGTGAAAAATACCGTAACACCCCGAATTTTCTGTTAACTGTAAATTAAAAAATTAAAGTATAATTAATTCTAAATGAAAGAATTAAGGGAAACGGGTTACGCCATTGCGCTCGTCTCAGAATTCTGCCTGATATAGAGTATGAGTTTGCATAAATCAGACTCCGTATGAAGGAGTTATGACCTCCGAAAGTTTCAGAATTCAATTTAAAATTGAAACAGTTCAAAAGTTAGTTCAAATTTCGAATTCAGACCCAAACTGGGCTGGGCAGGAAAATTCCTGCCCAGGCACGGTCGACCTGGTTTGGCCCTTGTTGGCCTGGTCGGTTTCTGGTCGAATTTCTAAGCTTGGTTGTGTCACTAGGGCTGATTTGTCACATTCTAGTTGGCTCCTCTCGAAGTGAATGGTCTAGATTCATCTATGATCATCTGACGGCTCGAATCAGTCTGAAATTCTATATAAACAACTTAAGACTCCAACCTAAATTCATATAAAAAAATTAGAGACGGAGCCGCCATGCTGTCGGGAGAAAACTGAGAGGAGCCTCCACTTGTAGAAAAGCTTAGAGACGAACCAAAACTAAAGTTAAAACAAGAATCAATCAACGTTTGTCTACCCAAAGGAAAGCAATTCAAATTCAGAACTCAGAAATTAGAAAACAAGACCGTCGTTTGTTGTAAGTATAATGATTTTTTCGATGTGAATAAAAGTTAGGATTTGATTCGATGTAAAATGGAAATGGAATTGTGTTATTGTGTAACAAGGATGTTAATTCATATCTATGTATTGAAATGATTGGGGTATTGTGATGTTTGTGGTATAGTTGAGTTGATATTGATCCTATTGTACATTTAGAATCACATGCAAGTTGTATAGTTCATGTTGTAATCTACACCTATATGTTTATGTGATTATATAGGTTGTATGTGTTATGACTAAGCTAAGATCTCATGTACATATTTATGCTAAAACCTCTATGCCTAAATTATTAAGTTTATATACATGCTCATATGTCTATACAAAAGTTGCAAGTTCCTAATTGGATCCATGTCAAGATCCACTTAATACATGTTTCATGTTATAGTAGCAAACAGGATTGGATCTAGTTCACACATGAGATGAAATTATACATACTTGTCATATGCTAGTGATGTTCGATGTTATGCCTAGATCTAAACATGTTTAGCCTTATGTTGTCTAAATCATATGCTAATTCATGTGACACCTGTTTAGTTAGATTCCTTTTTTTAATGCAAGTTCACATGACAAGTTGAAACCCATGATTCGGTCTATGTTGCAAATTCACATATATGTATGTTGACTATTTTGCAAGTTCACACCTATAATGTTCATATTGACTATGCCAATAATGCCAAGTTTACACCTATGTCATGTTTACGTTAATGAATGCCAATTTTTTGTACACTAAATTAGGCTAAGTTTTTAGCCTAAAATTATATGTTAAAAACCATACGAACGAAAATTAGGCTAAGATTGTTAGCCTAATATTTAGATGGGGTAACGTTGGGAAAATTGGTAATTATAGGAAACTTGACATAAATGGTGAAAATATATGAAATTGGCATGTTTGCCACATGCCAAAATTGGTGGCACTTGAATGGTATAAATTTTTATACCATGAATGTTAAACTTGGAAAGTGGGCCACAACATTTAACTATTGACAAATTTACATATAACAAGTAATAAAGACAAATATGTAAATTTAGAAAATACGAGTATGATTAACACGAGGTTGGATTGAGTTGTGATGTAAACCTACCCGGACCCGCCCGGCTGTCCAGTAGTCACAACAATACCTATCCAATGTGAGAGGTTAAGCATTGATCCCAATAAGGACCCGAGGTTAGATTGAGTTACGGTGTAAATCTGCCCGAAACCGACCGACACATCCAGTAACCATAACAATACCTGTCAAATGTGAGTGGTTAGTGCTTTAAAAAGCTAAGGACAGACAAGTCAGGATGGTAGAGTTAAGTTAACTAAAACACTTAACCAATTCAACATGTTAATTAAACTGATAGGTGGGGTTAGGTAAATACAAACAGTAAACCACTTAACATGTTTGACTAGAAAACCCTAGTAATGGGGATCCATTTCAGCAGTAACCCAATTAGGTATCATGGTACCCTGAAACTAGGCAGGGTGGGGCACGATTACTGGGCTGATTGTAAGAGGTCAAAAGCGATGGTGGTGGGTGCAACTGTGTGAGTTCTAACGGAGTGCGGACGTGCACACACTTCGGAGCAGAAAAACAAGGCAGTGGGGGCACTAGTAGTATAACCTATGCATTCTAAGGATTGTGTCGGGTCGCCACCATGGGACTTGATACACCCCATGGTGGGGTCAGCATAGGTATCTACAATATTTGGGGGTCGTAAGACACAGATGTTTATACGAGTAGGAGCCGATCTTTAGAAAAAGGGGATCACTTCACCTCGATCATGGGGTGCCAGTTGAGACAATGCAAGTAGGTGCAGAGATATAGTATGGGGTGCGATGGTATATTCGATTCAAACTGCTTTATCTTAGTTTGTGATACTTTCTTATTTCCAGATTATACTTATCATGCCCTTTTTCTTATTCTCATACTGAAGAGTCACTAGACTTACCAGGCATTATGTCTGACCCTATTTTCTTTCGTCTTCTTTTCTTCTATTTCCCCCTTCCAGGTCCACATGGAGGAAACAACCCAGCTTAATCAGACTCTTTGCAAGCTTCAAGATAGTAGATGTACGGTTTGGACACTCTTTGGCTATGGCTGTTGGACACACTCTATGGGGATTTATGAAGTTTTAATTATGTTTTTATGCTTCTTTATTTAATAACCAAGACAGAAATGATGATGTAATGTTTTGGAAGTTATTATGTGACAGTTATGGAAATGTTTTGTATGAACACATATTTGTGAAATAAAAAGTCTGTTGTTTTCCGCTGCTTATATATGTGTTTATATCTGTCTTGTGTTTTATCTGTGACTTTTACTTACAAACCTCCACCAAAGTTAAGGCATTCCCTTTGTGAGTGACCTTAATGGAGGGTGGGGTGTTTCAAATACAATCTGTTAACGGAGGTTACTCCAATACAACTAACCGATTTCTTCAAAGATATCCGGAGTGCTTAAATATTTACTCTTTTCAACTTCATTCAAATTCATACACATTTTTGCCTTGTTTGGAAGTTCTAACCCGAGAAGCAGACCTCTCCACACTTGATGCTGATGTTTTACATTTTATAGCAATTCGAGGTCCACCAAGAAAGATGGTCAAATGTTATATTAAGTTAACTCCACCCAAGTAACTGGATATCTGATGCTATCAACAAGGCTAGGAAATGAGATACTCACTACTTTTGGTGAAGTGATTCCCAGGCATCAGGACATTTTTTATGATTGATAGGTTCTTGATCATTGTTACTAATGGATGTCTCTTTTCATCATTCCTTTATGCTAATTTTTTTTGTTCCAACTTCTGCTCTAAAAGCACTGAACTCAGATAATTAGAGAGTTTTAAGGCAAAATTTATTGGAATGGGGTCTTAATTGTCGATAGAAGCTAACCTTCTTTGTCATTTGATCATTTTTTCGAACCAAAAGATCTGCAGAACCTCCTACATAAAAGCCCCAACGTAATGTTGGTACCTAGATAAGCATCCTTTTTCACTTAATCTTCGCCATTTAAGGTGGATCATCAGGTACACATCAAAGTCACTTAGTTAAATCTTCCAAAGTGTATTATGAATTATAATTTTTAATTTGGGCACACTTGTTGCATCTAATGTCTCAAAGGAAAAGGTAATTGCAGGCAATTTCCCCATAGAACTGGAAAAGACATATATTACTCCGCTTCTATTCTAAGGTCTTAAATCAAGAGATTTTATGCTTAATTTTCTTAGTTCTTATGAATTTTCTAAGAGAAAATTTGTCTACAACCTAACAGTTGAATTTTCTTTACCCAAAAGACACAAATCCTTCAATGATTATAATTTGATTACTTTTGATGAAGAAGAGAACATGACATAAGCTCTAACCTAAATGTCTAGGATAAAGATCTCCGAAGGGAGAAATATAATTGGGCAGAAATCATGGTAAAGTGCTAGGATCTTACATGGAAGATCACTCATCATGATTCCTTTGAGGCCTTAAATCATTTATGTGAGGAGCTTAGATTCTTGTAATGATCTGCTCCTCTCAATTCGCTAGTAGTTATCCTAGGGAACTAGTTTAGGGATTTGGTTCCGCACGTCTTTTAATCCCTATCTTTCTCAACTCTCGAATCATCTCATGCTCAACTTTTATATTCAAATGAGCAATTTGTAGTCTTGAAACACCATCTTGTGGTATGAATATTATCTTCTCTTTTTGGATTTTAAGTCCTCTTGTGGCATGTTTTGGTTTGAATTTATATTTTCTATCAAATTTAGGAAACCAGGCACATATTCAAGTCTCAAGGCAAAACTTTTGAATTGACAGGTGAAATCGTTAAGATTAAAAAGGAGGATTATTCCCACAACAATCAAAATATTGACCTTTCAATTGCCAAGGATAAGGATGAAAAAGAAAGAGAAAAAGAGAAGCTAAAAATGATAAAATAATTAAATCTTTACAGGAATTATGAACATACTTTATGAAAGAACATAAAGAAAAACAAGATTCAAAAGCTCAGGTGAGGGAGTTGACCTAGAAGCTCATTGACTCATATTCAACAATAATCAAGCTTATGAATAATAATGAGACTCGTGAAGAAAAGTTGAAAAGTAAGAAGAAACTCCTAGCCATATCTATTGATATAATTAAGGATGCTAAAGGGAAGGTATATAACTTTCTTCAGAACCCCGTTGAAGCTATAATCAAAAGGTCCTTTAAGAAAGCCCTTTTTCTTGCTTATGTTGACAACATAGAAAAGTGTTTGGACTAGGAATTCCCCTCTCTTAAGTATAATGAAATATTAAAAGAGAATCTCAAAGCTATGTGAGAGGAATCCTGATGAAGCAAGGATATTGATGCAAAAGACTTACTTATTTTTGATGATACTACAAGTGGATAATAGAAATGAAACCAGTGCCGGTCCTTGGATTGGGCAACTTGGGCGACAACCCAGGGCCCAATTTCCAAAAAGGTACATTTTTTTTATAATTCATCCCCAATATCCAAAGCAATACACACGATTCTCCATTTCTAATTTTCGATTTCCAAAAGCAGCGATTGGATGTTCAATGTAGATAAGGTTCATGTCGTATCTTTTTTCACTTCAGATTTCTCTCCATGTTCTAATTTTATCGATATTACAACCTATAAAACTATGAGATTTCAGAATCAAACTAAGATTTCTTCGGATTTCAGAATTCCACTAAAAGGTATGTTTTAAATTTGAGATTTTTATTCTTCTGAATTTCCGAAATTGGGATCTGATTGTTTTTTTTAAGGGTTTTTGATGATAGTGGTTTCGAATTATGAGAAGAAGGTTTGGAAAACATGAAATGAAATGGATTTTAAGAAGCTGAAGCAGCTTCGTTTGAGAATCCAGGACATAGGCATGATGGATTGTGATCTTTTAATTTTGGGCTCGATTTTTTTTCTCATTTATCAATAAGAATGACGAAGAAGAAACAGAGAGTGACGAGTTAGTTTTCTGAACCGTTTATGTTGAGTTTTGAAGCTTCGTTCATGGTTGTTTCTTCTCTCTTTCTTCCTCCTACTTTTGATTTGAAACGAAAAAAGAGTCCGTTGGTAAATTATGGTTATATAATGCAATAATTAAATTTGAGAATTTTATTTGCGGCAGTTTTAAAATTTCTGCACGGCTTCAGCATCTTTAATTAAATTATTTTTGAATTTTTTTAGTTTTAATATTTTGCTTGGATTCACTGTTCAAACGGAATTGCGTTCCCTTGCTAATTCTGAGCAATACCTAAACCTCTAGGCCAAATTCATATAATAGAAGCTCCTCCTACTATTTGAGTGCCAAGTGTTGTCATTTTGTTTCCCGATTTGTTTTAGTTTCTACTTCAGTATTTTTCTTTGTGTGCTGCTCTTTAACTATTTACCTTGCATCTGAATGATAAAAAAGAAAATCAAGAAATAGCATTTTAATCTTGTAAATTGTTGTTTTCATAAGATAATACCCGTTCGATGGATGGAAGAGTGATGAGACATGATTATTTGGTGAATAGATAGCAACTTATGAATCATATTGTATTGTTTTGGTTAGTATTTTCTGCCATTTTGAAGATTTAAATTAGTAGCACCATCTGGATCTCTAAAAAGGAAAAAGTGACAGACAAGCATTTATAACTAAAAGTTTACAATTATATGATTCTGTTGGAAAAAAGAACCAAAATAAGAACCTACATAACAAAGACAAGAAAAAAGGACAAAGATAAGAGCGTATAAACATCATATTTGTGAATTTCAATGTCATAAAGAGAGGTTGAATGGACTTGCAATTTTATGCATCAAAAAAGATATGTTTAAAAATATTGAGCAAGATGATATAAGCATGATTTTGCTTTAAAAAATGCATTAAAATAAATTTTTATATGATGTTTTTGTTAGATTTACTATTTTGTCTTTTAAATGATTAAAAAATTGTAAGTTTTGGTATTTTTAGAGATGTAATGAACAAAATAATTAGCTTTCAAAAAAATCCTTGTTACATATGATTTAGATATTTTTATTATTGTTTGATAGTGTTATTTGTAAGTGTATGAAAGGGCCCAAACTTAAGCTTTGTCCATGACCTAAAATGACCTAGGACCAGCCTTGAATGAAACCGACGATAAAGAAGATGATAATGATGATTTAGAGATTCTAGGTGACCATGACGGTGATGATAAAAATGATCATGATGATAATGGGCATGATAATTGTGTTTTAGGTCACAATGGGCATAGCCACAACAGTGGTGATACTAGACACAATGATGGTCCTCCTAAAGCTTAGGGTAAACAAGATGATGCTAAGGACGCCAAAATTACAAATATTCCTTATTCTCCATGAGATAAGACTTTTTCCAAATAAGGCCCATCACAAAAGAAGTAGGCTAAGAGAAAGCAGCAAACTACTATAGCATTAATCCCACTATCATAGGTCTGGTATGCTTTGTTTTTAGGCTTAAATTTACCATATGCTAGCTATTTTGTTAATGAATTTCTTTAGCTAATAATTAGGTCTATGTACCCATGTTAAAAATTTCTTGAGAGGAAGTTGCACAAGTTGAATAAGCAATACAAATGATGTCCGAGAAATATCAAGAGCTAAATCTTTGTGCTTCTAGGCTAAGGAAGTTTAAGGAAAAGAGAATTGCTCTGCCACTAGGAAAGTATGTCGCCGTAGTGAACAATTGCTGAAGGAAAACGTTGTGCCTCCCTACCATCTTGTGGATGCTTATCGATGATAGGAATGTTCTGGAGGAAACCCTCTACATGGTTTACCTTAGAGGCAAGTTAGTAGATTTTACCTACCAGGGAAATCAATGCGCAAGATTTCTTAGGTGTTTTCACTATCGATATTTAAATGAAGACGGATAATGATCATCATGATGTTCAACGTTGGAACCTCCCTAGAGTAACACCTATTCCCCTCCCCTCAAATCGTACGTAACCTAGGAGAAAGTTAAGTATTAAATGATCAAGTTAGTTTCCCCTGGATTCTTTAAGAAATCTATATTTTGTGAATTGGATAATTAATCCCATAAACTTATGCTTAGTATAAATTTTTGCATTATGTTCTTTTGGGTTTAATCCATTTTTCTATTATGTTATGTAGACCATAGAAACCTTAGATAGTTGTGCATGTTCCCATGGAAATCTTAAGTAAATAAGTCAAGCTAAAATGGGTTTATGGGGAGAAATCTTTTGCTCTTCATGTTTTGAAGTTAACTAGGCAATACTTCTTAAGAGATTTCCAAAAGATACTTATAGCTACCTAGTTTCATATTTGGCTTCCTAGGCATAAGAAAACATGAATAAATGGACGTTGTGCTAAACTATCATGTTAACTTGTTTGGTGGTAATACTAACTATCAACCGACCCATAGGATTACCATAGATTTCCTCTAGTTTATGCTCTAGAGGGAATGAATTTATTTTGAAACTTCACTCACTTTATCTTCCAAATACTAGGAAAAGTGGAAATTACTATTTGTAGTAAATATATCAAATGTAGTGTTGATTGAGTTGGATATGAGCTTGCAAACCTTATTTATTTAAATAAAAAATGGTTTTCCAATTTAATGACATTTACTTCTCGCATTTTTTAGGAACAAACATTAACTCTTGTTGGGAGTGGACTCGATTCAACATTCGATTACAAGAGACTGGATATCAAGAAAAGATCTGCTATTGGCCTTCGATTCCTGGATAACCCTAAAGCCCAAAATGTAAAAATTATTATAAATAGAAAGTTGTCATGGGAAATGATTGAATCAAAAACGGTTCAAACACCAAAGTTGTGAAATCACACTTCACCAAATGGTATGCAAAATGAAAATGGGGGCTACAAATGCAAATGCAAGTAAAAAGCGGGAAAAAGCAAGTAAGAGACACGGGGTTTTAATAGTGGTTCTAACTTAGGAAAGATCTACGTCCACTTTTGAAGTGTTTTTCGCTATTATGGAGGGAATTACATATAACATCATCTCAAGCATCTCATTCATTATACTTGATCACTCTTTACAATGATCCTCCACTTTTCGCTCTTTTTTCACCTTAGATCTCACTTGATTTCGAGAAGGAACGGAATAGATCTTGTGATTAGATTATTTTCCTTGGTTCCATCACGAAAATGGCGTTAGATCTGATCTTTTAAGAGATGACATGGCGATTGGAGATCAGTTGGAGTGAGAATCAATGGTGTTTAGAGAAGATGTGATCCACTTCATGTAGGAGGAAAAAGAAGAGAGCTTTGGCGGCCATTAATGGAGCTTGAGAAGCTTTAGAATGGTGGAGGAATGATTTAGGCAGCCCTTTGGGTTAAAGGAATCGGTCCCTCCAATGGTTGTGAAAGGGGGTATTTATAGGAGAAGTTAGACCCGGTTGGCAAAGCTGTAATTATGGTAATCAAAGTGTGGGTCATTCGCAGAGGTATTTACAAAACTGCCATCGACCAGCTTGGTATAGTTGCCATTAGGCTGGTGCCAGTTTGCATCAGATATGCGCGTCCTCTTCTGTCTAGGTGCGAGCGACCACGAAATGTGAGATTGCATGAGCGACTGTTCTATATTTTATGCGGATGAGCAGGCATTAATTATCATATGAACGAACTGATCTGCCAGCTATCACGCACCATTTAATTCACATGTATATTGCTTGTAGCATGAAATAGTTCTACGTGTACTTCCTTTTGCTTAACTATTCAAATATAGAATTGGTATTTATGAAACATGCCATCCCTTCTATATTTGTTGAACTGATTAACCACTATTACTTTGTTGAGTAAGCGACCTAACGCCTGGAGTGTGGCCGACTGACCTGTAGGTTAAGGAGCTACTGATCTCTAGATATGAACGATGTTCGACCACTTTATTTAACAACGATGTTTGAACGACCACCGGAGTAGCTACTGCTGCGGGCGACCCTTAGCTGACGCACTGCTTGACCAGTCCACTTGAGAGCTATTGTTCGACCCTTAGCTAAAAGGCATTACTCGATCGTATTCATCAAGTGGTGCTCGACTGAGTCGAAGCGGAGATGGTGTTATACCTCTCAGTAAGACGAGCTGCTCGACCGGTTCCTCTGAGGGCTGCTCGAACACCTTAGTTAGCAAATGTTGCTTGGCCACGCGAAGTTCCCCTGCTCGACCCTCAGCTAGACGAGGTGCTCGACCATGGAGCTCGAGCACAGTGTTATGGTGCTTTGGTGATTTATGCACATGTTGTGTTCGATCAAATGCTTAACGAGAGATTTGTTCGTTCTTTCTTGAGTTATGCTTTACTAACGCAATTAACATTTGCCCGTCGAAGCTTGTATTTTTTGCTTATGGGAAATACGGGCTTCGAACTGAACTATGTCAATCTTACATTGAGATTCAGTTGTAGCCTTTTTCTTTCTATGGAAAATCATGCTCTAAATTTGTGTACTTCATGGCACCTGTTCTGTAATTAAAACAAGCACTTGCATGATTTTGGGTTTATACCTTGTTATTGATAGTCCACATCAATAACAGGTTAGTTAATCATTAAAGAGTGAATTATGACGAACCGAGTGACGTGCCTATGTAGAACTACTTTGTTTAAATGCTTAGAATTCATTAAGGGTTGTTTGCATAGATACAGTAGTTGAGTTCGAATTTGCAACGGTACTTGAGTTCCGCTAATCGATATGTATATTGATTGCAGATTTCAAGTTTCACCTTTGCAATTAATTATATGATCCAGTATGATGGTTTACGCTTTATAAAACGTGTACTTGTTCAGATTAGAACTTTAATTCGAGTTTTCCTGATTGTGGTTGGTGTGCTAGAGGTTTCTACTTTGTTGATTAAAGTTATTTGAGCTTTCCAACATGTATGGAGCCTTTGAGTTTTGTCAACGTAATAGGAATTTCGACTTAGCTGATTAGTTAGAGACTTGTGCCCCCACTCGGGGAGGACTTCAGATTTAATGATTGTGCCCCTGCTAGGGGAGGACTTTGGATTTAGTGCCCTCGCTCGAGGGAGTTCTTTGGATTTTTATATTTCGCATCTGATATCTCAAATGTCATGCAAATAGATTTATCATTCTTCACATCTGATATGTCAGATGCTATGAAAATTGATTTCATTCTTCACATCTGATATGTCATATGCTACAAAAATGGATTTCATTCTTCACATCTGATATGTCAGATGCTACGCAAATGGATTTCATTCTTCACATCTGATATGTTAGATGCTACACAAATGGATTGAGTTGCTGTTATATCGTTTCACGGGGAAGCTATCAGTCCCTTTGTCGGATGCTTGACTTGGCAGGCTATTCCGATTTAGGAACTGAGGCATTGAACCTCTAACTTAGGGAAGTACCCCTTCAACGAAAGTTACAGCTCTCGTTTTTGTTTGTCGTGACGCTAGTTTGTTGTTTGGATCTTTATGACTTTTCCCATTTGCTTTTCAAGGTAGTGCTTTTCTATTTTGCATTTGTGTATTTTGATGATTATAGCTTTTGGCACTTGAACTAGCGTCGTTAGGGTCATGATGTTACAGGAACAAGCACTCGACAGATGGTCTACAATATGAAATCATTCTTTAAGTAAGTTTTGATTTGACATATAATTTTGCAAGAAAGAAATTCATCTAGACAGATATTCTCTTGGTCGTAGAGATAATGTTCAGTGCATCACTTGCTGATTATTACAGACCGTTAAAAAGAAGTTTTGAATATAACAGAAAGTAAAACATGAAGTAAAGCATGAACTAAAGTAGAAATAGAGCATGAAGTAAAGCGGCGACGATGTTGATCGCTTATTCTGAGCCATTGAAATTGGAGCACCAATCATTGATCCCTAATTGATGATTAGCCATAAATCGATTTGAGCAAGACCTCTGTTGCTTGGACCAAACTGATTATTTGGTGCCCCTGGCCCTTGAAGAGTTGTAGAAGGATTCATGGTCTGCAGATTCTTTACATATTGTTGCAGCCTATTCTTCCAGATTAACTCCTCGATGAAGTCCTTCAAGTGTCGGCACTCATTGGTGTTATGACCAGGCTGGTTGTGAAATCTGCAGAATTTCCCCGAGTTTGCTGTTTTGTTGCTTATCCTCATCGGATTTGGCTCCGCATACTCTTCAGAATTTTTTGCTGCAAGACTGATATTTTCAAGAGTGTCATTCAAGGGTGTCAACTCTGATGAGTTGAAAAGCCGAGACTTCTTAATAGCCTTACCGTCGTTCCCATCGCTAGCACGCTTCTACCCCTAATTACTCATCTGATATACTGGGTAGTAGCATTTTTGGGAGCTTCATGAAGCGGGTTAGCATCAATAATATGAAGAGGTATAGGATTAGTGTCGACTCTCATGTACTCCTCGGCCTTTCTATAAAATTCTCAGGCGTATTCGGTTCTTTCATTTTAATCCATATACCGAATTCGCTCTTCTCATCTATGGCGCCGATTAGAGACATTAGGATTATGCGGGGCTCGGGATTTCCTACTTAAATACAACATCATTAAATATTTTGAGGAAAGCCTTGACAGATTCTCCTAGATCCTGCTTCATTGACGTAAGAGAAATAACATCCTTAGCTTTCATAGCTTGCAGCCTGAACTGCTCTTTGAATTTTAGTCAAATCATCGAATCGGTTGGTGGATTTTGGTGGCAATCTCGTAAGCCATAATGATGAGACGCCTTCAAGATAGAGAGGAAAATACAAGCATTTGATCTCGTACGTTGCCCTGGTTGCATTCATATGCCACTCGTATTTGTATAGGAAGTGATTTGGATAAGAAGTTCCGTTGTATGGATTTAGAGTAGGATGAGTGAACTTTTTGGGGAATTCTGCTTTGCAGATCTCTTTGTGAATGGATTTTTGCTGAGAAAGAAGTCCCATTCCCTTTCACTATCCTTGTGATCCATGTTATCTTCCATGATTTGTTATACCATATCCGTGATATATTCCTTTGACTTGTGTCGCTTCGAAGAGCGGACATTGATCTCTTTTCCGGATGCTCGTCACGGCAAGCAATCATGATTAGAGGATCTAGGTCCTTCACTTCCACCATGGGAAGGTGCTTCCGTAATGGGACTTGCAAATTGTCAGTTATTTCGATCGGAATGGTTTTTGGCCTTCAACCTTGAGTCTTCGATATTAGCATTGCTTTTGTACAACAAGCCCTTCCAAGTTGTCATTGTGATGATGATCAGAGGTTGATGAATTTGCATTCTCTTCAAGGTTGAATGGATCTTCGGAGGAGGAGCGGGATTCGCTTAGATGGCTAAACCTAGCCACTTAATTAAAGCCTCCCTATCTGCCCACTCTCCATCATTCTCTTCCTCACTTCAAAAAAAATTAGAAAATGGGGGAAAGAATGGGAAATTAGAATTCCCTAAACCTAGTTTGATCCTAAGAGCTCTATTCTTATAGGAATCAAGGGAAAAATCAAGGGAGAAGCTTATGTAAGTCCATCTCCATCTTCTCCATCTTATTCTCTCTTCAATTTCTAAAATTTCCTATAACCTAACTCTTAGGAATTCTATTTATATGCTCTTAGATTGATGATCCTAGAGCTTTTCTTGAAGAGAGGTTGATCTTGATTGGTTTTTGGGTTTCTTTAGGTTTCTAACAAACAAAGGTGTGTTTTTATGAACTCACATATATGCCACAAGCCATTGGCTTGTAAAAATGTAATATAGTGATCATTCGAGTTTATATATTCTTGTGAATTGGTTAGGTTAGTGCAACTTAGCTGATTTCATGCGTTTATGTTTCATTAAATTGGAATTTCTCATTTAGATTGTACACAAAATCGAATGCATATGCTATGACTTGTTTTGGCGATATTGTGAGGCTCTGTTGTCACATCAGCAAGTTCTAAGACTTCACAATTCACTTATATCACGTTTGGTTGCTTTGGTTTAACATTATGTTCATTTTAGAGCTTAAACCCTAAATCATTGCATTCGGGTTCTATAAGTCGATGCCATGATCGTTAGAGGCCTCGTTGATGTCATGAAGTGTTTACGAGACTCGAATGATCGCACACGATCGATGGCGCTCGACCTGGAGGGTTAAAACCCTCCCTATTCGACTTAGGCAACAACCTAGGCCTGGACCAGTCGACTGGTGGTCTTCCTGGGCAGCAGCGCAGGTACAAACATGTCGATTGGTCTGAATAAACCAGTCGACTGGTATTGATTGTGGACCAGAGGGACTTCGGTCCACAGTTTAGATTCATCTAGGCTCTTTCCTGGCTGGAGCCCGGGCCATTTGGCCTTTTCCTTTGACTTTTCATTTTCACTAATTCACATATTTCAACAATTCAAATTCATCGATTTTTGGTAATTATTTGTTTCATTAAATACCAATTTTGATGGTTTATTTCATATTTTAAATGTGAATTTTTTTTATTGGTACTTGTGAGATCTAATTTACGTTATTAAAACGTGAATTCTTCGTTCGGTTGTTATTCCGATCGTTATTGCACGAGATTTTCCACTTCGAAACTACATAAAAAGGGTTTCTAAATTATTAGTATATACCAAATCTTTTACTAAATGGTTTTTATTCTACTTTATTATATGAAGTTATTTTCCAAATTGTTTTACTATCTACTAGTATATGATTTCGTAAACCTTTTTCTCATTCGTATGAAAAATCTAATTAAACGCCTAAGTAAAGATAAGGATTATGACCCCTTGTGCTTGCCTTGACGGTTAATTTTTGGAAACGTTCGATTGAACGCCGTGGCAATGATCTTTTTATATCTCTAGTGGATTATACAACTTGTTCATAAATATTCGAGTAAAGCAAGTGGTTATCGGACATGTAGCTCAACTTTTATATTTACTAGCTTAGCGTAGTTTACACTATAAATGATCAATATTGATCATTGAGGATCTTCGGATCAATCCGAACTTTGGGTCACTTTGATGATCTTCGGATCATCACATCGCGAGGAACTTCGGTTCATTTGATTATATCGATGATCATCATATCATTTTGTATCAGCAAGATACGCGATATAATATTTTGTATTTTCATGTAGAATTGATGGGAGTCATCATTTCTCATGAATATCCATGTGTTGCTATCGTATTTCCTATTTTCATGTAGGCTTGATAGGAGACATCATTTCCCATTAATATTCATTTGTTATTCTCCTTCTTTGGGATATTCTGGATTTCTAATTTACTAATTTCTTGAATCTTAGTTTTAATTGACATATGTGCTGTCAATTCTCGTATCGAATTAATTTATCAATCTTAGTTTTAATTGAAATATGTGCTGTCAATTCTCATATAGATATTAATTTATCAATCTTAGTTTCGTTGACATATGTGCTACAATTCTCGTATTGATATTAATCTATCAATCTTAGTTTCTTTGTTATTGAGATACTCCTATACAGTGTCGAGTTTTCTTTGACATATTTTATGGACATTTCCGAGACTTCACACTTATTAGTGATCATTTTTTATTGCTTCTATGCTATTATCTATTTCTATCTCAGTTTATTATGATGAGTATAGCTAGACTGATTCGTTTATTGTTTATTCTTATAAATAATACTCAGGTCAGACCGATTATATTGGACTTCTAGCAGGGACCATCTTTTGGGTTTTTTCTATCTACATTAGAGTTGTAGTTCTTGATGATACATGTAACTTAGATTTCACGTATGCATATTCATTTGGCTTGAGCTTGTACCTATTCTTTTGTTGTATAGTAGATCAACTATGACCATTGTCTTTGTATTTATACTTATATGTTGTTGTTCATATCTATTTTTCGTCTTAGTGATATGAATATCTGTGTCTGACTCTGATTTTATTGTTATGTATTTTATATTGCTTTTCGAAATATATATAGCCAATGTATAGTAGATTTGGACTTGATTTAGATGTGTCGGATTTCCTCATGAGATTGAAAAAGTTAGATCGTATTATCTGACATATTTAGCCCTCGTTCAAAGCTAATATACATATGGCCACTCCTCAACAGCCTTATTCTTCGGATTCGTTGACACCGTTGGCTTGCAATGGTCTTGGTTAACACGAGCATAGAGGTGGGACGCTACAAAACGGTACAAGGCCACTGATGTGGCAGAGTCAAAATATTGCAGGGATTGTTCATACCTTTATAGGTCGAGTGGTTTGGGTTTCCAAGCACCATATCCCATGCAGTGAATTATTGAATGTGAGAATGGATGATGGATACTATGTTTGTTATGTTACTCTTACTTTAGGGATTCCAGATGACGTTAGTATAACTGATGGATATCTAAGTAGCCCAGTACTTCGTTATAGAACATACCTATGATGATTATATATTAATTAGTATTTCTATATGTGCTAACTCTGTGGATGCAGGGACATGATAGGTATGATTATATATACCCTCCGTTCTTATACTGTATGACTTTTACAGTACTTTGTGAATTGTTTATCACTCATGCCAAACTTTGTCTGGCCTAAGATTTTATGTTCCCTTTTATGACCTTGGATATTCATAGATGATGCTAATGAGTAGTATGGGTATCAAGTGTAGTCATTATGTAAATCTGCATAGGTGGATTAGCGGGAGGTAGGGCGTTCTCATATTTATATTTATATAACTGTTTTTTATTCTACGACATGGAACTATGGTTCCTTGACCATTTTAACTAACTATTGTTAGAGATAATTTATTAAGTGAGTTTATTTCTCATCTGTAAAAAAATGTCACTATTACATATAACTGTGTTAGCCTCTGTACTCTTTTTATGTGGTTTGTATGGTTATTACTATCTCGCATGTTTTCGTCTGTGATTGCTATAATATTTGATCTCATGCAATGTGAGATATATGACAAGTTATTGTATTATATTTCTTTGTCATATCTTATATGTCTTTCTTTTCTTTTCCATTTCTCTTATTCCCATCTGTTCCTTTCCCTTGATTACTATTCTACATTGATCGGGTTCTGTATAACACATTGTTTGATTATATAAGCATTGTTCTACATGTGGTCGTCACAAAAGAAAAATATCGGAGATGGTCCTATATGAAAGGGATATGAATGCAATATAACATTAGAGAATATGAAAAACTACAAAACAACATTTAGTAGTAATCATTTATTTCATTTCTCATTTGTAAAACGCTTGTTTGGATTAACATATAATTATTAAAAAAATATAACTTCAAGAGAGACATATGAAAATGTCCTCTTGGTTGATCTGAGTCAAATATAGCTAATAAATAGGTTTTCCATCATATAGAAGACATAACTCCCAAATATCTAACTACCTTCTAAGTCTTCAGAAACTAATTTGTTGAAGAAGAACCTAAAATCCTAAACTTCAAATCTACTCAAGTGAATACCCAAAAGTTAAAGGGAAAACATAAATTTGGGTTCACTCAAAAGGCTGGTATGGATAATAATTGGTATCCTAAAGCCAAGAGACATCTAGTAAAACCATGCATCATAGAAGAACAAGTTTCCCTCGCTAATATCATGCTACATAAACACAATTTGTGTGTTCCTGCACTCATAATGGTTAGAACAATAATAGTAATAATAATGCATAAACATGCAATATAAAGTGGACGACTTATCACCCATTCTCCCGACTAACAGTGAAACATCCCGAAATTTTAATTTCTCAATTTAAGATAAAAAAATCCTAATTTATTTCGAAATTTCAAAATAGTAATTATTAAGATGATTTAATAGAGTTTTATTACTTATTTAATGATCTTTTAATAGTTTGTCAGCTAGAATAAAATTGTTCTCAGATTTCGTTTACCTAAGATAATAGTTTCACTCAAACCAAAAAATATGACTGATAAATGATTCTTGGATAATCAACAGGTTGACGGATAAAAGTTGTACAAAGGTGTAGCATACATATACAAACATATAGATGTATGATGATATATCCATGAGAAGATAAGTATATAAGGACAGAAAGAGTTTACTTTAATATAATAATAACCATACACTTACAACACCATACCCATACATACTTACACACACCATCCTCTTACACAACACTACCCTTAAACCAAGATGTGAAAAGAAAGAGAAGAGGGGGGGGGGGGTCGGTCGAAATCAAGAAAGGAGGGGGAAGGGTTTTAAACACTTTTTCTTATTATATTTTATTCCTAAGGTTTTCCTATTTATACACGCCCATTTCACTACATTTCTTTACACCATATCTTCTCTTCTTCCTCCTTCTTAAGCTCTATAATGATTTTCATATCCTAAGCTATAAGAAAATTAGAAAGAAATCATTCAACACTCATTTAAGTATCTTAAGGCATTGAAACTATCGCCAAATCTCTTCTCATCTTCATTCAAAAGTCACAACCACTCAACGAATCTTTATACCCAAATCCCACTCCAAACCCATCGAAGACATAAGCAACTAGGATGGAAGGAGGATCCTGGAACCATTTGAAGCAGTACGAGCAAGCAAGGAAAGTTTCGGGATAGTTTAGGAAAAATTTAGCTAGTTTCGATAGCCTTTTATTTGGATTAAAGGCGAGAAACTAAACTGTGAAATGGCCCTAACTATACACAAGTAAAAATGTTAGCTATGTATGTTAAATGTTGCTTATGAATTAAGTGGTAAATGTTTTTCAAGTTTGGATCCTTATATGTTTGGATATATGGATGTTTAACAACTCACGTTAAATATACGTCGAAAAACACTAAGGAAATCACTTTCTTTTTATTGAATGAAATTTTTTATTGAATGAAATGGTAGAAAATAGATAGTTGAACCTCTCAAAAATGATTTGAAATGTTTTAGAAATGAAAATTATATACTTCTAAGTGTACACATGAAGTTTGGAAAGAATATGAAATTTCAAGAAATTTTAGTGTGTCGGAAATGGTAATTCGCAATTTCACTCCTTAAAGCGTTGATCTTTTGTATCTTGAAAAATAAGAATCCAAATTCTTTAAAATAATATTTTTCCTAATCTTTATAACCATTTCTTTCTAATAAATCAATAAAATCAAGATTCCATCAGGTAAATTTTGAAATGACCAAAAAAAGATTTGAAAAGCATCGTTGTTTTGCAGTTCAAAATCCTATAAATGCAATTTTTGAAATTGAAATTTTAGTCTGATAAAAATATAAAATAAATCTTACGAATAAGGTAGAGTGTTTTAAAAGTAATTTAAGTCTATTACATGAATTTTCCAATGATATAGAAGTCGTTTTAATGAATTAAATTAAAATGACACTTTTTGCAACACTTTTCTAATAACATTGAAACTTGAGTTTAAACTCTACAAATCTTATCAGATCTCTTATGAATGTCTTCAAATTATTAAATGCATGTTTTAAAGATTATATGAAAGTTTTATAGTTGTTAAAAAGGATCCTAATAAGCAGTGATTAAATCTTGGTTTTAATAAACCAACGAGAAAACTTGATTTTTCTATTTCTGAGATTCAAATGTGGGTGTTTAACTAAGGAGATGTTTAGGAGCAACCAGTGCCCTGGCTCACCTATCCCTTTCCTAGATGAGGGATATATAAGGTTGAACTATCAAAACTAGGTAAGTATAAAAGATTCATTTACACAAGATAAATGAATCAGATTTCTTAGAGATGACCTTATTGTAATTAGGAGGTCGGAATCATTACTATCCATGATAATTTAAAAGGTAGTTACACTGTTATTTAATGGATACTCGGGTTTGAACACGAAAATTGATATTGAGTGAGGTGAGTATGATTTCTTTAGGTCTATCAGAATGAAAATGACTTACCATCCAAATAACTTAATGAATGATATTTAAATGATTCCATGAATACTTGTGAAGAGTATTTGAATGATATTCGTCCCTAAAAGTTGTTTTGTGAAATAATGAATTAAGAAATAAAGAACATCCAAACACCAATACTTAAATAGTATTTTTACGTTGATTGATGCAAAGAGATCGAGATCAGATTTGGGTGAGCCTGTTTGAAAACAACTTCGAATCAATCGATGATTTGAAAGCAAAAATGATAGATTAGCAATGATGAAAGAATCATAATGATGAAGACTGAATAAAGGGTTGCTATCCCCGAACCTTGAGAAAATTTTCCCATATTACAAATCGACTGTGATTTTGCATTTGGATCATTGATGCAAGGGCTACTTTGAGTTAGATCACACGTTAATGAGGAGTAGTGCCTTTGGTTTATCTAAACCCAAGATAACTTGTATGGATGAATGTTTGATGTTGCACTTTTAATATGCGTTTATTGATCATGCAGAATGTACTTCCATTTAGTGGTATAGAAAGTAAAATCTCTGATACGTATAAGATTAGAGGTTGTACATTAGTGGAAATCAGTTGCATGTATTGAACATGACATTATGGTATTCAAAGTAAAGGAAGTGCTCGATATAAGGTAATCGTGACCTTTAGCCTCATCACCAAGTAATGGCAAAAAATGGGTCTGCACAAAGGCTATGTGGGTCGTGCCCATTAGGACATAATCATCACCTTTCTAGAATACTCATTATATGTCGAGTATATGGTGCATGCTGAGATACGTCTTGGATAAGCCGATTACCATGGGGGTGATGTCATATTCGAAAAAATGCACCAACTTTGGGTCCGTGTGGCTTGGTTGGTCTTATTTGGGGCGGAGGGAAGTTTACTAGTAAGTGTGAGAAGCCCTGTGTGCATTCCTCTAGAAATGCACTATACGGAAGGTATTCCTTTACGTTGCCATTACATGGAAATTCATTCTCCCTAAAAGCTGCATATTCTAATGTAGAACCCCAAGAGTAGGGATGAGAATTTAACCAATGTAATAATTTTACGTATTTATGTAATTTATTCAAATGGGTTTTTAGCCTAAGTCATTAAAAATAGTATTCAGGTAATTTTGGCGTAGAAAGTTATGGTTACCATAAGGTAAAAACCCATGAAATGTTTATGTGTGGTTGTGGTCTTATAGAATATCCTTTATTCTTCCAAATCGGGGAATTTAACTTTCTCACATTTATCCTATGACTGACCCAGAGTTGTTTTCCCTTAAACTTTGGGCGCCCCTATTTTCTTCGGATAGATTAGAGATCAGATGCACAACATAGTTTTGAAGCATGAAGCCTAGGAGCATTTCGAAGGCTATTGGAGCGTGGAGCCTTTGGGCCCTATCATTATATTTACTTATTACTCTGTTGCATTTATGTTTTCCAATTCTTATACGAACGATATGTATAAATATTCCTCTAGATTAGTTTGTATCAGACTATTTGCCTGTATTTCCTAACGTAAATTATTGAAGTTCAATACGATGTGAGGTTATTTTCATTTTATTTTCTACCTTTACTTTCTTAATACCCAAACTATCTGACTCTTCGGCATTAGTTCTATAGCATGTAAAAGCCAGGGATGTATCACTATTGATTTCTAAGGTCTAGGAGTTGGTTCGTTTCATTTCGTATTCGATCTTAAGTTAAAAGAACACTTAAGACTCAATATGGTTAATTCATTAGAGATAAGGTTAGGTATACCCTAGAATGAGTTTAGTAGGAGAAAGAGAGAAAGCGTAGTATCCAATTTATACTAGAATGTTGCACATACTCTAAAAGATATATCCTTACTGTTCCAAGCTGTTCTTCTTATTATATGAACATATAGACAAAAAGAGGTTTTAAAGAATGTGGACGCAACACGATGAATGGTCAAAATACCGCAACCACAGTAGAGGAAGCAATGATTCCGGCATGACCTCAAGCTAACTTTTCCACTTTATGCAAGGACTTCACCAACTTGGGAGGCAAGTCATTCAAAGGAATTGAGTCCATTATGTAAGTTCGGGCCTGTTTGCGCTCATGCGAAAGATTTTTAAAGGACTTGTGATTAAAGATAGGAAGAAAAGATTTTTGACCTTATGGCAACTACAGGAAGGAGATTTGGCTTGGTGGGAAACCGTATCCAGAATGAACTGTAGAGTGGTATGACATGGGACCGGTTTAAAGATTTGCCTGGAGAATAGTATATGATGAAGGAAGGAAAATCTTGACTATATTGAAGCTTTATGGACCTGACGCAGGAGGGGATCTCAATGGAGGAATATTTTATTGAGTTATCTTGATATGGTCCTAAATTGATTAGAACAACGTTGATGAAGAATGAAAGGTTCATAATTGGATTGAGGGATGAATCACATGAAAAAATGACTACTTACATGAAGGGTACTTTTGTCAACTTGATTGATATTGGTTCCGTTATCAAACAACCAATAAAAATAACCCAGCAACCCCACACGCCAGTAATAACAATTGGAGGAAGTGGAAGTTCAATCAACTAGGGAAGAAGCCACGACAAGCCCAGACTAAGGGCGGAAACTCACAAAAAGATGTTACATGCTTCAATTATCAACATAAGGGACATTATTCAACCACACGTAGTAACCCGAAAGTTCTAAGGAATAAGGGCCTTTGCTACTACTGCTAGAAACCAGGGGACCTGATAAAGAATTGCCCATTGATGAAGAAGAGGGAGAAGGTCTTGGTATTTGTGATAAAGAATTAACATTCAACTTCCAGGGATGAGAAGGGAAAAGGGGCATTGGAAGGTAAAGTTTCCATCAGCAATACTCTCGTTAAGAGCATTATTTGATATGGGGGCCTCTCATAATTTTATCTCGAATGGTTTAGTCAATGAATTAAAACTTTGTGCAGTTTCATAAGAAATCCCAATAAGAGTTACTAACCCCAACGGGAACAAAACTAAGCTTGGAGTAGTTTATGAAGACTTCCCTATCATTCACTTAGGCACTCTCTTTTTACACAACCTAATTGTCCTAAATTTCATTGAGCTTGAAGCCACGCTCGAATGGATTGGTTTTCTACGTACAAATCCATCCTTATTTATGTCAAAAGAATAGTCAAGTTAAAAAGTGAAGTGAATAAAACTATCAGGGTTAGACGCAATAAGCCAAACCAAAAGAGAGAATGCCTCATGTAGTCGTTATATGCGTTCCAAAAACTCTAGAACGGTACCTATAGTACATAAGTTCTTAGATATTTTTGAACAAGTTAAATGTTTACCCCTGCATAGAGAAATAGAATTCTGTATTGACTTGATTCCCAGTGCAAGACCCATTTTCCATTATTCTCAAAGAATGGCTTCTAGTTAGGTTTATTAATTAAGAAATCAAACCGATGAGTTGTTGAAAAAGGATTAGTCTAGCCAATTGCTCAAGCTGGTGCTCGATGTGGCATTTGTCGCAAAATAAGATGGTTCACTAAGATTGTGTGTGGATTATCGGGACATAAATAAGCAGACCTTTAAAAATAAGTATCCTTTACCCTACATAGATGACTTATTTGATAAACTACACGGTGCTTGAGTGCTTGCTAAAATGGACCTAGCCGCGGTATCCCATCAATCAAGGATAGCAGAAGAGTGCATTCCTTATATTACGTTTAGAGGACCTAACAGCTTTTATAAATTATTAGTTATGCCTTTTGGACTAACTAATGCACCCGCCTATTTCATGAGCCTTATGAATAAAGTGTTCTATACTCCAAAACGGAGGAAGAACATGAGAGACAACTGGAGATCGTGCTAAAAATGCTAAGGAGAAATGTGTGAAAAGCCAAGTTCTTGAGGTGACAATTCTAGGAGGAGAAGGTAAGATTTCTCAAACATGTTGTGTCAAAGGAAGAAATCTCAGTTGATCCTGGAAAAATTATTGCTGTCAAGGAAAGGAAATAATCAATGACTCGGAAAGTGATTTGCAGTTTCTTGAGATTGCTCGTTATTACCAAAGATTTGTTCAAGACTTCTCCAAGATTCTGCACCACCTAACCGTGTACACCATGAAGGATGCAAGTTCGAATGGACAGCAAAGTGTGAAGATCCATATCAAGAATTAAGAAAAAGACAAACTATGACCCCGATTATAAATTCACTGATGAAAGTGGTGCATAACCATGTATACAGATGCTTGCGGAGAAGGAGTAGGAGCAAAACTCATTCATCATGAGAAGGCCATTGCCTACGCAAGTAAATAATTAAAGACTCACAAGAAATTATGCAACACACGACTTGGAATTGTTAGTCGTGGTGTTTGCACTTAAGATGTGGCGGCATTATATACTAGGTAAGTGTTTCTTAGATTTTACCTTTTTGAATCTTTGATTTGAAACCCGATAAATAATTCTCCTTCTTAAATAGGTCAAATGTTCAAGCTATTCAAGGACCATAAGTGTTTAAAATATCTTTTCTCTCAGAAGAATTTGAATATGAGGCAACAATGTTGGCTATAATTTCTTACATCATATGATCGGATATTCTGTATATGCCTGAAAAAGCCATGTTGTAGCTGATGCATTAAGAAGAAAGTACGCTCATCGCATATTTTGTGATAACACCAATGCTTACCAATGTTTTTAGAGAAAATGTATAATAAGCAAAAGGAAGATATGTACCTAAGAAAGATTTTCATGGGCATACGATTCGGATATGACTTTAGTTTTGAGATGGATGATAAAGAAATGTTCGGACTACAGGAAAGCATTTGTCTTCCTAATGTGGATAATTTATGCCAAAAAGTATTAACTGAATGTCACCAATGAAAACTGAATATCCGTCTTGGTGTAAGATAGATGCATTGGTGTGTGAATAAGACCTTTTAGTAGAGAGGCGTGAAGCGGGGTATCTTCATCCATGTTAATAGATGCACGAATTTTTCAACAGGTTAAGAGCAATCAACAAAAGGTTGCAGGATTATACCAATTACTTGAAGTTTTGACTTGGAAATGGGATAAGATGTTGATGGATTTCATCGTAGCTTAATCAAGGAAGGGAAATGAATCTGGGTTATAGACAATAGATTAACCAAGAGTACACATTTTATTTTGATAAAAACCAATCAGAATAGCAACAAATCTATCAGAAATACATATGAGGGAGGTAGTTTGATTGCATGGTATTCCAAGTATTATCACCAATGATCAAGACCGTATATTCATCAGTAAGTTTTGGGATGCATTTCAAACGACCTTTAGAATGAATTTGAGTATTAGTACCACATACATCCTCAGATTAATTGGTACTTCGCCCGAAAATTATTATTGAAGCTTTTAAGAATGTAGAAGAAATAAGAAAGAAAATGAAGGAAGCGCAAAGTAGGGAGAAAAGCTAGGTTGATCAATGTGCAAGGATTTGGAGTTTTTTGTTGGAGATCACGCATTTTTAAAGATCTCTCCAATGATGGGAGTAGTAAGATTTGGCTATACAGGGAAGTTAGCTCATTGTTATATCGAACCTTATCCAATTCCGGAATGGATTGGCCTTTTAGCTTATCGAGTGGAGTTTCCAGAAAGATTGGTACATGTGCATAACGTTTTCCCCATATCTCATCTATTGAGATATTTAAACATCCCAGAACAAGTAGTGGAATCGTCTACTCAAGAAAATATGAAGACATAACCTAATTTAGCTATCATTAGGTGTAACAACCCGAAAATCTGGGCCAGTTTAAAATTTTTATTTTGGCAATTTTAGTGAATTTTGAACATTTAAAATGAATTATTTTAAATAATAACGACGAAAAATTTCTTTTGAATTGAATTCGAACGTATATATTATATACGTCGTCGTTAGAATATAAATAATTATATATAATTATAAACAGAATTGAAAATGGCGCGGTAATTCGATAATTCGATTTCAAACTTCAATTGAATGTACCGGGTGCAAAATAAACCAGATTTTAGTGAAACCAAAAATAATAGGATCTATTTGAGGATATGTTTCCAATGAATCCGAAAAATTGAAATTTCATAGCGGGAATCGAAAGATATGTCCAGTTGAAAATTCTGAATAGTCGCTATGGAATTCAGGCCCTTAAAAATGGGAATTTTGCAAATGACCTCGGATTTCGACGAAACCACTTTTGTTGGGTGCGTGATGTCAAGTTATTGCTAGATTCCAAATTTCATAATTTTTCGAATCAATATGTGAGCGTGGCAAAGGAAAACGCGTTTGACCAGTTTCAGTTGATTTTAGTCGACTGGAAAATGGCCATTTTTCCAACGGTCTCAGAATTCGACGAAACTAGTTTTGTTAGGACCGTATCGTCAATACGAAGTTAGAAAATATTTTTTTGAAATTTTTAGAGTTAGTATGTGGCCCCGGTAAATTGAAATGCGCGTTCAAATTCAATATATAGAGTTATATGTTGATTTTGACGGAAACTGATCGAAATGATCGAATCAGCCTACGTTACATATCCCATTGTATTCGGAATGAGGGTAAAACGCTATGGACGACAGGCGGTGGGCCTCGTTTAAAGGTCGTATGTAAAAGTCAACTTTTTGAAATTAAAATAATTAAAAATAAAATGAAAATAAAACCTCTCTCTTCCCCTTATCTCCTCTGCCCCCCCCCCTCCCCCGTTATAAATCGATTCAACAGAAAGTAAAAAAAAGAAAGAAAGAGCGTAGAAGCCACCGCCGCCAGAGCCAGTCGCTCCCCTCGCCACAACCGCCGGAGGCTGGCGCTCCGCCCCCTCTTCTCCTTCCCTCCTCCAATCGAAGACCATCTCCCTCCTCCCTCTGCGAACTGGAAGCCCCAAAAAAACCGCCGTTCCCCCTCAAATTGCGCGCCTGGGGTTCCACCGAGCTAAGTGTGGGGGGTAGCGTCTGGAAGCCCTTGCGAAGGCTGTCGAGGTGGGTGCGCCTGATCGTCAGGAAAGGGGCTCTGGTGGTCGCGAAAATCCAACCTTAGGTTTGGAGATCTGAAAGTGGATGCGACCTTTAACTGTGGAGGAAGAAGAGGTTCATTTTATTTACTGATTACTCTGTTTTCTTACTTGATATTGTTTAAGAAAAAAAAAATTACAGTAAAAAATCATTGATAATAAAATCAGTTTTTATAAAATATATATAGTATGATTTCTATTATTCTATGAAAAATATGGTTTTAAAAATAGAATTGTTTTAAAATATGACAAGGATTCGACCTTTATAGTAAAGAAATCGTTTATAAAAATATATTCTTTATATATTATATGAATAAAAATATGTTTTTATAAATTATAGAGAATGAAAAATAGGATTTTCTTTGAATGGAAAATGGAATTTTCTTTGATTCGAAAAATCCATTGTCTTTGACTCAAAAAATTCATTTTCTTTGATTCGAGAAATACGTTTTCCTTGATAAGAAAAATATGTTTTCTTTGATTTGAAATGTATGATTTCATCTTATATAAAAATATGATACTTATCGTAGAAAGATATTATTTTTAATGTGATAAAGATTTGATTTTTATGAATATAAAAATATGATTTTTATAAGATGGAGAAAATAAAAATTCGACTTTTATATATTGAATAGCGAAGTAAAAATTCGATTTTTATATATTGTATAGTGAAGTAAAAATTCGATTTTTATATATTGAATAGCGAAGTAAAAATTCGATTTTTATATATTGTATAGCGAAGTAAAAATTCGATTTTTATATACTGAATAGCGAAGTAAAAATTCGATTTTTATATAATTGAATAGTGAAGTAAAAATTCGATTTTTATATAATTGAATAGCAAAGTAAAAATTCGATTTTACATATGTAGAGAATACGGCAAAGAAAGTGACAAGAGGCAAGAACGGCGAAGATTTCTACATAAGAAGAATAGTGGGATTGGATTGGCTAATCTGTGAGAACTTCTCACTCTAAATTTCTTTTTCTAGTTATATATATATATACTAGGATGCAGACGGTGCTTAGCAGCACCCGACACCCATCGTCCACAGACCATGGACGACTTGTATGCTTGTTTGTTTGATTTTGATGTGTAGTTGATTGTGTGATGTGATGTGAAATGAAATAAAATATTTATATAGTTAAAAATATTTTATAGTTAAAAATAGAATTTTTAACGTATATATGAAATGAAATAAAAATAAACAAATCGGACGATTTATTTATATACACACCTTTGACTGATATTGATTGGGACGATAAATTTTACATATCGCCCAACTGCACAAATAAAATCTGTGTTTGATTGTTTGAAACCCCACACGGGTATCGGGATGATATTTGACATACACTAATCCTGATTGTTTAGTTGTATGTCGATCGATTGATTGACAGACTGTTATAAGCGTTGAATATTTATATTTGATGCTTATACAGAGTGGAATGCACTTTGGATGATGGTGGATTATTCATCGTTGTTGATATATACCTGTGTTGTAGAAAATCCATATAATTAACATTACATGGTAACTGATTGGGCCTCATTCCAGTTTAGAAGTAGAAATATTTGAAATAGAATATTTGAAATAGAAATATTCGAAATGGAATATTTGAAAATATCAATATATGAAGCCATGTTGATTAGATTTACGCCATTTAGACGTGAACGATATTTATATCGATTTTTTTCATTTTATAATGAATATCGAAAGTGATTTCAAAATCTGATTTTTCGAAAAGAATTGAATTCGAATTGAAATTGAATATAAATGAATTCGAATTGAAATTGAATATAAATGAATTCGAATTGAAATTGAATATAAATGAATTCGAATTGAAATTGAATATAAATGAATTCGAATTGAAATTGAATATAGATGAATTCGAATTGAATTTGAATATAAATGAATTCGAATTGAAATCGATTTGAAAAAAAAATTAAACGAATTTATATTGGAATATTCAATTTTGATTTGAAATTGAATATGAAGTTGAAACCATTTTGAAAACGAATTTAAAATGATTTATATAATACGTTTTAAAAAAAGAAATCGATGAAGTATATATTATATATATATATAATATATTGGCCTAAATAGAACGCGCCGCGGCAGTTCGCGAATTTCGACCATTTACTTCGAATGGATATTGCGGGAGATCCGACCGTCGGATTCTCCTAAAACTGGAACCGTTGGGTTCGTATCGAAAAGAGCTTTCTAAAGAATACTAGAAATTTGAAATCTAACGGTTGGATTTGGAATTATGTCCAAATCAAATTTGGAAAAGGTCGCTGTAAGCGCAGTTCGATGGCCATTGATGGAAATCGACTGTACGGGCCTTGATAAAATTATTAAAAACAGTAATAATTTGTATTAAATCATAAGAAATGATTTGTGAAGAATTGGGATGAAAAACTCCATATTTGAAAAGATAAAAATAGATTTTTATCGAAATGAACTAGTTTTGAACTAGAATTAAAATTCTATTTATTTTTAAATAAATAAATTGAATTTGAAAAGGGTTTTAAAAATAACCAGAATTTCCAAGAATTGAATTGGAATGGATTTGAATCGAAATTGTCTTTGGATTATTTCGATGTTGGATTTCGTGATTACACAGATATTGTTATGGAAATTTGAAAGATATATTTATATCGTTATTTCCAATACGATATTTGTTGGTCGTAGAATTTGATATTGAATATAAGACGATATATTTTCTATTCAGAACCTTGTATTTAATATCAAATGTGATTTGGGTTTGTCGTGAATGGTGTCTTCATTAACACTGTTCTTAAGCCAGTGGAGAAAATGATTAAATCTTTTTAGTTAGATTTAATGAAGTGTACCAATTAAATAATATTTAATTGGAATTGAATTCGAATTGATTATTGGGTTTATCGTGAACAATGTTTTATATAACACTTGTTCTTTAACCCGATAATTAATGAAACGTGATTTCGGGTTGTAGTGAATGGTATCTTCAATAATACTCTTCTTAGACCCAAAGGAGTTAAGAAAATCAGAAACTAACTGGAGGTTAGTTAGGTTGAATGGTTTCTGAGGCATTGATCTGATGTTGGTTTCGGCCTTCGGGGTTAATACTTAGGGAACTGCTCACTTGCTAATTTACGGTTAGGGACCGATTGAAATGTGATGTGATTTTGGGTTTATCGTGAACCGTGTTTTAAATGACACCGAATCTTTAACCCAGTCACAGATCAAAACTAAGTGGAGTTTTAATGAATCTTTAATTAGATTGAAATACTCGAGAATGGAGTATCACCAGTTTTACTCCAGGCGATAATACAATCTTTAATTAGATTTGAATGTGAAATGGTAATTGAATTTACTGATAACACTGTGGTGTTCGATATGAAGTATTACCAGTTTTACTTCATGGGATGAATAGGATGGGATTGGGAAATTAAAAAAATGATTACTCCGATAAGATTCGTTAATCCCGACTAGTTTGAAGTGATATTCAAAAGGAAGATTAAAGAATAAATTCAAGGAATTTATCTTTGATAAAATTAATGGGAACCTTTCCCTATGAATGTGAAATTTAGAAACTAACTGTCAGTTAGCCAAGCAGAATGGTTTTCTGGATATTGATCTGATGTTGGTTTCGGCCATCGGGGTTAATATTTAGGGAATTATTCTCTTGATTAATTTACGGTTAGTGACTGATGAATTGGAATGAGGCATATGTTGTGTTTGTGTAACACTTGTTTATAATATACGCGAGTTATTCAGAAAGACCGGGTTTATCCCATTTTGAATAACTGATATGACGATAAGTCGAAGATGAAGACGGTGGTCGAAGACCGGAGGTCTTCACGTCGTTTGGGTGATTACTGATGATCTTGATTGGGCTGTACACCCAAGAAGATGGAAACAGTTGGTGATCGTCCAGACGTACTTGGAGATCGATGGATAGGCGGGGTACTAGGTGCCTCCGGTTCCGTTCAGACCCAGAACGAACTTGTAAATGGACTGTGTGTCTGACATTGGATTTTAGTCTGTGTGATTGATTTCTATTAAATATATATCTGTTTGGCGGCAGAGATTTTATTCTCTTGCTTAACGCCCTTCTCTGAGACGTACGAGCTCAGGGGTTATATACTGATGGATATCAAACGCATAGAGTGAATTGCCTGTGTGGCATGCCTAAGTGGCAAATGATCAAGGCTTCCGTTGAAAAGCAAAGTCTTGTGGTTGATGATCAAAGCACGGCCTTTGTGGCTGTTAGACCCAAAAGTGGTTCTAACACCCAAATTGATTAAGAACAAGATAAAATGAGATAAAAATAAAAATGAACACTCAGGATTTATAGTGGTTCGGCGAAGAAATGCCTACGTCCACTTATCTTTCACTATATTCAATAATTCAGTTGAGAATACAATGTAATTGTCACTTGACTTCACTCACAACTCGCTTATATTCACTCAATAGAATAAAACAAACAATTAAAGATGATTTGGATTCTCCGGGAGTAATGGAGTTTGGGTTATGGAGGCAGTTGAATTCTCAAAGTGCTGAAAAAAGATCCTCCTCTTTGTCTCCAGACGGGGTATTTATAGGTGTGAATTTGCTTGAGACTTGATCCGGGTCGGGCCACGTGTCATCCATCGCACTCTCTTCGGGTTCGGATGAACTATCATGTTGACAACGCATCAAAGGGAAGGACGTTATGGGTATGAACTGGTCAAAGCCGGTCCGGATATCCAGGCGCTTTTGCAGGAGAATAACATGGATCATGGGTGCGGGTCGGAGACATGCAGATAAGGGGTTCGGATCGGGATACCCGATCCGAACCGAATTGGCTTGGGTGCGACTCTCCTTCTCTAACCTGCTCCGCTCCGTTCCATTGTTGTGGCAAACAGGTGGCTTTCCGATCCATTCGAGATTTAGTTGCCTTCCGATCCGATTAGATATGCCTTACCAATCTACTCAGTAAGAGATCACCGATCCGAACAGGGGACTCTATCCGATCCGAACCGATATGTTGCTCTGACCCGACCCGAACAACTGCAGCTATCAATCTGAATTGTAGTGTTTTCCTCCAATCCGAACCGAAGTCTTATAATTAAAAATACCCTTCAATGTTTGGTTTCCTGACTTTGTGTTGCCTAGTTCACAACGTAGGCTAACACTTTTCCCCCTCAAAGGATGCTTCTGTTGTATACGAAGCGTGCTTTGATGTCGTTTAAAATGCTAGTCCTTGAATCAGAACAGTCAGGAGGAATGCACAGATTTCTACTCTGTTCGGATGCTAGAAGAATGCACAGATTTCAATCCGATTCGATGGCTAGAAGAATGCACAGATTTCAATCCGGTTCGGTGGCTAGAAGAATGCACAGATTTCAATCCGGTTCGGTGGCGCGACTTGGGCACATTTTCTTCCCGTTCCGCTTTGCACTGGGTTGATGGACCAGAGGGTGTGGGCTAGCTTTGACTCGGTCCGAACAGAGTAAAACACGGGGAATACAAAGAGCCATCTCACTCCCTATATAAACTCACTCACTTAAGCTCTTCTACCTTTCTTTTATTCTCAGCTTTATACCGAAACCCTATTTCTCAAAAATTCCAAAAACTCTAAAACTTCTTGTTTCAATTCTTCGAAAAAAACATCTAGGTAATTTGAATCTTCTGATTATTTTCGTAATAACTAACTTTATCTAGGATCTGCGGTTAAATCGAGCGGTCGGAGTGTGGTATTGGTTGAACTCCGATGCCTGGATCTCCTCCACCGTTTGTCATCGTCGTTGATGGCGTCTTCGCCGTCTCGAGGTAGCAACGGGGGTCATTTGGATCCAGCGTTAAACGTTCAAGCACACAAACGCTTAATTTCGTTCGGGTCTAATGAAATTTGAAGACGAGAAAGGGGAGAACTGGAATTGTGTTCGGTTCGGGTTAGGAAGTGCTGAAGCAGCAGAGGGGAGGACAGGTTCATATGTTAGGATCGGGTCGGAATGAAATGCGACGTGGAGAAAGCCTTGCTTGTCCGACCAGGTCGGGTCGGGGGAAGAGATAGAAAAAGGGAAAGGACGTATGAACCTGCTTGTTTGCTGAACCACTCCGAATGCTTATTCCGATCCGGTTTTAATCTGCCAAACATGAATGTCTTCTCCGAACTAAACAATACACAAATCCGAACCGATCCCAGCTATATGCACACCCGATCCGAACCCAACAATGAACGCACCGAACCGAATGATATGCATATTCCAACTCAAAGCATTAGACTTTATCCAACCAGGGTTGATCAATGCTTGACACAATCTTCAACTTAATGAACAGTTAGGATAGTGCCTCGCGGACATAAACGAGAATTAAGAACAACTCTGACTATCACTTTCTCTTCAAAGCTTCGTCTTACATTGCTGTACTTTTATTTTGCATTTCCCACATTTGCTGCACACACTTTAGTTCACACACATACACAAAGGGGGGCACGGGATAATTTACTCTAATCCGTGCTATTGCTTCTTCAATAGTTCCATGATAATGAGGCCCAGACGCTCTTCCCGTCTAGCTGAGAGGAAAGAAGCCCCGGAAACTTCTAACAAAATCACTCTTGAGGATATATCTTCTTCGTTTGATCCGGAATGGGACAGTGAGGGTCCAGATTACGGGGTTGGTCATCGGGAAAGCGACGAGGTGTCTTCAGAGAATGAAGTTTCTCTGGGTTTCGAGGAGGAAGGAGGGATTGTTGATAATCGAGCACCCGAGGAATTTGAATCAGCCATCATATTGGAATCACCCTCGGACTCCGTTGAATCAACAATTGACAATGATCGACTTGTTCGAATTTGTCTAAAATATGGAATAATGAAAAGGGACACCCTAGTGCCCTCACACTCTGACCGTCCCCACAACCCTCCAGAAGGATATATGACGGTCACTCGATTGATGTGCATGGTCGGCGCCATTCCTCCATTCTCTCCTTTCATCGTTGATTTCTTAAGACAAATGCGGATTGCCCCCATGCAGTTGCATCCCAATTCATATGCCTATTTGCATACCTTGTACATAGCATATCGTGAAATCCTAGGCGTAGAGCTCACGTTCGATGATGTTCATTTCTTCTATAATTTCAAGCACCGGACTAGAGAAACTCCATCTTTCTGCTACTTTGAATCAGTCCCGAAAAGGAAGATAATCTCTACACCATTTAGCAGTAAAGCTGGAGATTCCAGACTAGAATGGTTCTATATAAAGCAACAGTCTGGATGCGCCAGGAGATGGACAAAATCAAGTAAAGCGTTGATTTTCTGAACCCGGACTCTATACACTTGAATCATTACCCTGACCTGTTTTCCATTTTGTTTGCAGTCGACAATCCCAAACAGATATCAGATCAGGTGTTCTTTGATCGGATGCACCGACTTCTTAATGGCGATCAAAAATTCTTGACTATCGACGAGGTCCTTAAAGATGAATACCTTCACTTTCATGGGCTGCTATCCGTGTTTCGTAGCATCGGCCATGGGACGGTCCCTTACGCATACATTCCTCCAGTGGAGATAGTTCCAGAGATAGGAGAAGGCTCGGGAATTCCTACAGCTCCTCTTCAAACTTCACCTTCTCCCTCTTCCACACAAGATGATGAATTGGCTAATCTGGCCGAAAAACATCGTGAAGGGTATATTGCCCCCGAGGAAACTACTTCTCTAGACAAGTCAAAATCTTCCCAAGAGTCGCCACTTCACGCTTCTGAAGGGGATGTTCCTAGCACTGATGAGCACATATTTCAGGGTTTGGGGGATCTCCCCTTACCTGAGACTATATATACTTCAGAGGATTTCAGGAAGGATCCTTTAGTCTTCACTTCTTCCGAAGAAACTACTCCCGCTAAGGCCAAAGAGCCTGCTCGCACTAGTCTAGCTTCAGACTCGGGTTGGTTGGGGGGACACACACCACTTAGGATGCACTTTACACCACAGCATTAGCAGTCGTTGCACTTCTTTCTTCATGAATCCATTAATTCTAAACTTCGTTTATTTTATCGTGCAGGTACAATGTCTCGATCCTACTACGATATAAGAAAACTTCGTCGCAGCATGTCCAATCCTCCTCAGGATGTCGAGTATGATCGTCGGGATGACCGTGGTAGGGAGGAGAGAAGACCTTATGATCCCTACCGTTCTCGACCCTCACGTTCCCGCTCACCAGTCCGATCTGAACAAGAGAAATATAAGAGCTATCAAAGCCGTAGGGAGGAGGACAGACCACAATCCAAAGACTCCTCCTCTTCCTACGAGAAACGCAGTAGAGAGAAAAGTCCTCCAAAGGAAACCGGGTCTCGAAGTAAGCAAAAGGTCCCTGCGACTAAACGACCTAGGACAGACAAGGAGACTACAGAATCCTCTTCAGGAAGGGACACCGAATTAACAATCCTCGCTCCTCCCCCACCAGATGCGGGAACTGCCATAAAGCGGGCATATTTAAAAGAGCAATTTCCCGAACACTACTTCGAAACTCTGACTTTTTTACCTGCCCTTGAACCTATTTCATCTGATTGGGCAGAAGAGGCCAAAGCAAAGATTGATGCGGTGCAAAAACAATATACTGAGATGTTCAAATATTCGCGCAATCTTTTTAGAATCATTCGCACTCTAATCACAAATACTGATTCAATGCAAAAGACTGCGGAGGAGGATACTAAGGCCTTAAAAGCTTTAGGAAAAGATTTGGAAGACACTCAAGCTCAGCTAGCGGTCGCTCAAAAGGACGCTTCTAATTTCAAACAACAATTCGAGGATATGCAAAAGCGCTATCACGATTTGCTTGAATCTCATACTCAGGAGCGTTCTGAATTAAAAAAGCAAGCTGACGAGGCCAAGTCAGAGGCTGCTAAGACACGCATTGCTTATGCTGAGCTTGAGCGGAAAAACGCCGAGTTAGCAAAGAAGAGTGCTGAATTAGAAAAGAAGAACGCTGACTTGGCTTCAAAATTGTTGGAGGCAGAGAACAGGGCTGCTCTGGCCGAGGGCAACGTGGAGTGCGCTATTAAATCTGCGGAGGAAGCCCGCAAGCAACTATCAGAGGCGGAGGCTGATATTCAGGGCTTCGGCGAGTTAATGATTGAATTCTTTGCACACATTATTCGTCGTCGAAACATTTCTTGGATCGAGGACTATCCATCCACTCTTGTTCAAGTATGGAATCAAATCGTTGAGTGGGAAAAGGAAGAACTTAAGGTCGATTCTCTTGATGAAGATAAACTGATGGAGAAATACTTGAGAGATGATGAACCAGAGCGTCTAGCTGAAGGGCGCCGCCTCATTGCTGAGGCCATGGAAGAAGAGAGACGGAAGTCTAAACAAAAAACCACTCTCAAAGCTGGTTCCTCTTCTTCTTCTCCTGCAACTCCCGAAGTAGAAGGGTATGATCCCGAAAATCCGGGAATTCCCCGAACAACTCTGTTATCTCCCATTCCTGAAATAACCCCAGAGGTAGTGGTCACCCCCGCTGGAAAGTCTTCGGAAGGTATCCCTATCTTTTCTCCTCAATTTGCCAAAGCTATTACTACCTTTCGCCACATGATTGAACATTCGATGGGAGACCCTTTGTTTTCGCCTGAGTTGATAACCGATGTTTCTCATTCTGCAGGTGTTGAATCGTCCGAAAAGACAGATGTAGCTCAAGGAGCTACTGCTGGGACAAAGCCCGCTGATAGGGCCAAAGAAGGGGAAGACAAGGCTGCTTCTACAGACTTGGGAGAAGGAAATGAGCCAACTAAGGTCACCACTCCCCATGATGAAGAAATAATAGCAGCTTTAAAGGACGATGGCGGAGACGGGGGGCATGATGAGGAACCAGAAGTCGCAATAACCGGGGAGTCAAAAAGTACTGATGACGTTACCTTGGCTGCAATGAAGGCTGACCAAGACAAGCGTTTGCAATTAAAGGCCGAAGAACTAGACCCTGAGGTCCTCAAGCCCCTTGCAGTTGTGGATGCGGGTTCAAGGTTAGTTGTTAAGCTCTCAACTAGATCTATTACCGAAGAACTTGCTAAAAAATCTTCTCTTGATTCCAGTGTCCCGCCCTCCGGGAAGAAGTCTACTGGCTCCAGTACCGCATCTTCAGGGAAAAAGAAATCGAAATGAATCTTGACTGAAGCCGAGAAGGAAGCAAAGGATGTGGAAAAAGCTGCCAAGAAATCGAAGGCTCATTCCAAACCCAAATAGTGGGTTCCCCTGTATCTTTTTAGCACCTTTGTGAACCAATAACTGCTGCTACAAAAGCAGGTCCTGCACTTTCTTTTTTAGTTATTTCCCTGTACAAATTCATTCATTTGTAAATAAAAATAATTCACTTTCTGCAATGTTTATTTGTTGGTAGTTCTGCACTTATGTAAAAATGCATGTCTATAGTTATGAAACGAAACTGCGGAGGGGGGAAATATGTGTATGCATATGTGTCCCCAGTCAATTTCCACAAGTTATTCAATGCTTAACCAGGCAATCTGAATGCTCCCAATTCTCTGACGGGATAGCACTTCCTGTGTCGTCAGTACCTGTCATTTTTTCTGGCATTTCTTTTATACTCTCCCTCTTTCTCTTGAGAGTTAGAGTTCGAGTTCAGTCATCTGTTTATTCCCCGGTCGTTCAACGGGGAAAGACTCCTTTCTCGGCGCTCAATCGGAGATGCCTTTATACTCTCTTTCTCTCGGGAAAGTTAGAGTTAGGAGGAGAATTTCTTTTTCAGCGCTCAGTCGGAGACGCTTTTATACTCTCTCTCTTTCTCTGGAGAGTTAGAGTTAGGAAGAGAATTTCTTTTTCAGCGCTCAGTCAGAGACGCTTTTATACTCTCTCTCTTTCTCTGGAGAGTTAGAGTTAAGAATGTCGTTTTCTCATTCTTTTATGTCTTATTGCACAAATAATCGTTGTGCTTCTTTTTATGTCTAAACTGTTTTCAACCTTTTTAGGCTCTGAGTTATCCTGTATTTTATAATCACAACAGAATAACTAATGAATGTAAATGCATAAAAGTAAATAACACACAATATTTTTATAGTGGTTCAGCTAAGTCGTAGCCTACATCCACTTTATAGTCCTTTATTCATATCATCAGAATTTCCCAAGGCAAGGCGTGCCTTATTACAGAGTTCACAGGAATAATAACAAAAAGTATAGCATTTCTAATCCAAATATCGCATTAAGTGTTGGGCATTCCATGCTCGAGGGACTTCTTCGCCGAACCACTATAAATCCTGAGTGTTCATTTTTATTTTTATCTCATTTTATCTTGTTCTTAATCAATTTGGGTGTTAGAACCACTTTTGGGTCTAACAGTGGCATAGCTTTGTGTAACGTTTACTTCGCGAGTTTCACACCCGATATGAACCAGAAACGGGAGAGGACATCAGGGAGGGCATGCGTTTCTTTCTAGTTAGAAGTGGCGTCAGTGGTTTTACACGCCCTGACAAGCTTGACTTATGTGGTTGTTGCTGTTGCGAGGCGCCTCGGTTAGATCGGACGATCCGGGTCCGCTGGAGTCATTTAGTTGGCTCACCTACGCCCCATAGGGCGGGGAAACGCATGTTCAGGCATTTTAATCCACATCGGTGGACCGGCCCTGACGATCCAAGGGTCACTCAAGCTCTGATCCTGAGGGGCGGACTAGAGCGTCTCGAATCGGTTGAGGATTATCTTTTGCCTCGGTTCATAGATGGAAATCCAATTTCCAAATACGTGACATTTGCGGTTTTAATTGTATAACTAGTATGGAGACATGATATATGGTACCCATGCCGCCTATGATTGATACTTATGATTTGAAGTTGTTTTATACACTATACACTGATAATAGTATCAAATGATTTGTTTTAAAACGTATCGAGCATTCTTTGGCTGTTATAAGGGAAAACCCTATCCCCCGGCTTGCATTGCATTGTGTGATAGGACCTGGGTCTTATAACAGCTTCATTTTTCTTTATTTAGCATTACGCTGTTTGTTTTATGCACTAGTATTCTTGGGAGGAAACCCGTTCCGCGTCAGCGGCGTGGTCCCTTGATTTACCTATCTTTAAAATAAAGATTACTAACTGTTTTAGTTCTCACACCAGTCCCATGACTGACCTCGAGTTTATTGTTTTAACCTAAACTCTGGGTGCCTTTATTTTGACGGGCAACTAATAGTTTTGGGTTTTGTAGATTTATATCCACAGGATCCTGGTTTACAGCTGGAATGATATCCGGAAAGCTTGTATCCGTATATCTCTTCTAGTTGTGTATTGTATTATTTTCCGCTGCGATGTATTTAAATGTAATTTAAATCTCTGATATTTCTGTGTAATATTCATTTATACTCTGTATATTCTTGTAACCTGATGGTATTGTTGTAATTAACAATGAAATGTTCTCCCGTCTGCGCCCTACTTTGTCGTGTTCTCAAAACAATTCGTTCTTTCTCTTCTCTTCGGAGACCGGGGAAGTTCGGGTCGTTTCATCAGGAAACCAGTTCGGATCGTGGGCCACGATGAGAAACGATTAAGGAGGAATATTGTCGTATTAATCAAGGTTTAATGGAGTGAAGATCCAGATGATTGTACTTGGGGGACGGATGGAAGGAAAAAGAAGGCATATCTCGAATTTAATCTCACATAAACTGATGTGTACACCACTTGTGGTGGAAATACATATCATTGTATGACCTTAATGGTAAAATGAAAAGTCCTTTTGGGTTGTTCGCTTATCAATGATATCGAGGAAGAAATACTTTTAAGGGGGAAGAATGAAACAACCTAGAAATTAAATCTCTCGATTTGAGGATTTAAGCTAAGGAAAATCTTGTTTTCTTTCAAAATTTTGAAATAATTATTATTATTATGATTTAATAGATTTTTATTAATTATTCAACCATTTTTAATTATATATAAGCAAGAGATAAATTATTCTCAATTTTTGTTTACCCAGGATAATATTTTAACTCAAACCAAAAAATGTGACCGATAAACGAATCTCAGATTCCCAATGTTTTGATGGATAAAAGTTGTGCAAAAATATAACATACATGTGCACACATATAGGTATATGATAACGTATCCATACAATGATAATAAGTGGAGTAGTTAAACTTAAGATGCTAGAAAAATTAAGTAACTAAGGACAAAAAGAGTTTACTTATAATAATAATAATAATAATAATAATAATAATAATAATAACTACTATACGCTTACAACACCATACCCTTACACACTTACACATACCATCCTCTTACACAACAATACCCTTACCATGATGTGATAAGAGAGGAAAGAGGGGGTTCATCTGAAATCAAGGAGGTAGAGGGGTTTTAGATACTTTCCACATAATATTTTATTCCTAAGGTTTTCCTATAAATACACACCCACTTCACTTCATTTCTTTACACCAAATCTTCTTTTCTTCCTCCTTAGTAATCTCTCTAGTGGCTTCCACATCTTAATCAAATTATGAGAAAACGAGAAGGAAATACTCGCCACTTATCTAAGTATCCTAAAGCGTCAGAACTACCACCAAATCTCTTCTTATCTTCATTCAAAAGTCACCACCACTCGACGAAGCTTGAAGACCCAAATGCCACTCCAAACCCATCTAAGATGTGAGCAACTAGCACGAAAAAAGGATCCTGGGTCCATTAGATGCAGCACGAGTGAAGAAGGAAAATTTTGAAATTGGAAGAATTTAGCAAGTTTCGGTAGCGTTTCAATTCGATCAAAGGTGAGAAAATAAACTACAAAATGACCCTAGCTGTACATAAGTAAAAAATGATTGTTATGTATGTTAAATGTTTCTTATGACTGCTATGATAAAAAAATTCCAAGTTGGATGCTTATATGTTTGATTGTATAAATGTTTGACAAGTAACCTTAAATACACGTCGATAAACATTAAGGAAATCATTTTCCTTTTATTTACTGAAATGGTGGAAAATGGATTGCTAAACCTTTTGAAAATGATTTGAAATGTTTTATAAATGAAAATTAAACACTTCTAAGTGTATACACGAAGTTTGAAAAGAATATAAAGTTTCAACAAATTTTAGTGTGTCACAAAACGGTAATTTGCGATTTCACTACTTAAAAATTGGATCTTTTGTATCTGAAAAAATATGAATTCAAATTCTTTAAAATAAGAATTTTCCAAATCCTTATAACCATATATTTCAATAAGTCGATAAAATCAAAATTCTATTAGGTAAATTTTGAAATACGAACAAAACAAGATCTGGAAAACATTGCAGTTATGCAGTTCAAAATCATATAAATGCAATTGTCTAAAATTGAGTTTTTTAATCTTCTAAAAATATGAAATAAATCTTATAAATCATTTAAAATATTTCAAAAGTGATTAAGTTGATTACATGATTTTTCCAAAAAAAGAAAAGTTTTTTGAATGAGTTAAGTAAAAATGACACTTTTTGCAATACTTTTGCAACACTTTTCTAATAACATTGAAATCTGAATTAAAAATCTTTGAGTCTTATTCAAATCTCTTATGAATGTCTTCAAGTGATTAAGCGCATGTTTTAAATATTATAAAAAAGTTTGATGACTTGTTAAAAAGGATCTAATGTGTAACGACCCAAGGGATTCGATGCCTGAATTCCAACAATAATACTTAACCCGTATCACTTGCCAAAACTCAAGTATCGAAAACCAGTTAGTTAATGAAAGAATATAGAGGTGAGATAAGAAAGAAAAAAATTAGAATAGAAGAAGAAGAAAAACACAACAACATCAGAGTCTTACATCACAGCGGAATAAAATATAATAGAAACAAAACTTTATTGAGAGCTTTAAAGTAAAACTTACAATCATCAAAATACAGCAATACATCTGGACAGTTACTTTAATCTATCCTCATATACAACACAACAGAATAAATACTAGATATCAATCATCTGAACTCCTCCAGCCTATCTTCGGTCTTTATAACATCCGATAACCTGAACCTACACAACCCTGTCTAACCCGAGCATTTACAAAACGCCGCATCAGTCTGGTGAACCAGAGTGAGAAAAACTCGCTAAATTTAAAAACATCACACAACTTGATTTTTAAGTCAAACCATTTCTTTTTGAAATCATATCTTTTTCTGATATTAGAATAGCGTCTATACACAAATAAATATCAATTTAGCGGAACACTTGCATCTAACATTCCATATATATAGTGTACAATCAAAACCGTGGGCTCTTATTAGAGATTGGATTTCAAACTATGACAAGGCATGGAACCACCTTCTGATAGTGTATCTCTAAAGGCGAATACACTGGGTTCAACAAGGACATCTTGCAACCGACCACTCATTTCGCTTGAGTGTATCAAATGCATATCACCAACGGTTAGGAGCTACCCTACCATTTACCAAAAAGGGACAACATCAAAATAGAATAAAGAAGGAAATTAATTATCTCTAGATAGGTGATTATACACCCTACTTGGGTGCGACCCGCTAAGCCATGCTACCTGCCCGATTTTTGTCATTTCCCAGTTGAAGAGGTTTGAGTTTTAACACTACCTTTGGTGCACTTATCACCATTCACTTTGAATGTCACATCAGTAGGTCCGCCAAATCACTAACTGACGTCCACAACCATACTATGGTCGTTAAGCTAAGAGAACTGCCGTTCTCCGCCACTAACAGAAATACGTTTGTAAAAATCAACGTACGTAATTCTTAAGAAATATTCCGTCAGACATCCGCCTATACAAGTCATCCAGGAACAGGATGAACCGAAGGTACCCTCCTACCACATCCTAAGTAACACCCTAGAGATCAGCAGCGAATAGTCCTTGCAACTCAGTGGATTTCAACCACGACAGGACTCCAGTATATCTCTGGGTCGAATCAGATATTTTAAGTGGTTATTCTGTTTTATCAAGATCTACGGTCTTTGATTTCTCCATCTCGATCAACATCTAATATCTTGAATATTTTCGTATTAGATGATCGGAATGGTATTCGAATATAAATTTGATCCCGGTCTTTCCATACCAACAATCGTATTGGCCAGATTTGATAGTCGGTTATTTAACTATCAAATAAACAACCATTCAACCATAAAATAAAATATACTTACTGGTTTAGTACTCAGCATCATTTGGCCTAATTAATTATAAATAATAAAATAAATGATTAATTAAAATATCCCAATATTTGGAAAACAGCATTAAATTTCTTACTTCAAACTCCCTTAGCCTCTGACCGTAAATCGATAAGAGAATAATTTTCCAAGTATCAACCCCGAAGACTGAAATCAACATTAGATTAATATGCAGAAAATCACTCAGCTCAACCAATTCCCAGTTAGGTTTCAATTCTTATCTTAACTCGTTATCAACCCATACTATTCCATTCTAATTCATTCGACCATTTTCCACTTGGAAAATCTCATTTCAATTCCGTTCATTCCACTTAATCTTGTTTTTAAGTATCGTCCATTTAATATTGACATTTTAACTCCGCATCTCTTTTAAAAATCTTACTTGGCAGTTTTAATATGTATCCTTTTTATATCTCGATTCTTTTTACTTAATCTAAATGTTAAGTAAACATTTCATTTAAGCTATCGTATTCGCTTAAATCTCTTTCATAACTTCATTTTCAAAAACTCGGGTTCTAATATAAACCCGATCATAAAACTCTTTTCAAACATTTGACTATATTCCATTACAAATTTCATTGCTTACTTAATTGATTTTCATTTAAATAAAATTCTCTTAAAATAATATTTTTTCTTTAACATTAACTATTGTATAAATAGTTAATTGCTTTAGTAACTAAAATAAATAAAAAATTTCCTTTTAAAGTCTTATTAAAATTTAACAACAATTCATTAAACGATTCCACTTGATTAATTAAAAATAAATTAATCAAATAACCCATTTCCAATTAAATAATTTGGATTAGTCAAACTCAACTCATGATTTCCTCGTTAATCAATTCCAAATAAATACTTCCTTTAAATTAATCTATAATATAACTAATTTAAATAACTTCATTTAATTGTTTTCTCAGAAGAATTAATCTAATTCTTAACCGTCTGGTTAATTTCTTCTCACTTGCTTATGAATCTCCTTATTATAAGAATTTGCTTTATTAAATAATTCTATAATTATTTAAATCTTAAATAATTAAAAATGCTTATTTGTTTTATTTTAAATAAAATTCCCTTTAAATAAATAGATTTAAAAATCTATATTCGGTTATAAATAAATTTTATAACTTCATTCTAGTCGATTTACATGATGGTAAATCCTTATTCATAAAACAATTGATTTTCAAGCCATCTGATGTCAGTTACTCAACCAATACTGCCCATTGGTTTAAAAACGAACAACTGTTGAATTTCAGTTCAATAGTTAAAAATCAAATCAATTGTCCAATCCACATTGGTGAAACAGTTCATATAATTGTAATATGAAAATAACAATAAATTTGAGGAATCCCGTTGGATCCCTCCAACCTGTTTCTCCCTGCATCAAATATGTTATCTTAAATAATATTATTCTATTCAATAAACAGATATAATATTTAACAATAAATAATAATACTAATCCAATCACCCATATTTTAATTTAAAACGTTTATATTTTTATAAATATAACCATCAAGGTAAGTTACCTTGTTTGGAATTTATCGTTAAAAATAATGATTTGATTCAAATCAAATTAAACGAATGTTTAATTTAATTTTTTCAGTTCAACATATATATATATATATATATATATACATATATATATATATAGCATCCGTCAACCCATTAACAAAAAATAGCACACAAATAATAAACCCGACTTATATAAATACAAGTGAGTTAAACTCACATAGATTTGATTCGTTGAAATGGACCAGTTATAGTTAAATTAAACGGTCGTTTAATTTAACGGTAAATCCTAGTTGTCTCCTGCACTGTCCAGATCAATTCCAGACTGTTGTGTTCATTACTCCAATTCCAATATAGTTTGCTTTGTCGGATTCTAATAACTTTTGATCATACTTCTTTGTGTTCCATTCTGCTGCAACTCCTCCTGTTTGAAGACACAAGCCACCACAACCTCACGCAAGAACCCATTCCAGTCCGCTCCCTTTCGTTCCCAATACGATGTTCAAATGCTTAGTTTCTCCTTTTCATCGACTGTATAGCATGCATCTTTTATAAATCATACCCAACATCTCATGACCCAAGTTTGTGCGTGACCTTCTTGCTTCATTTACAAACCAGTTGGAAGCATCTCAGCACCCACATGCCCTTCTTCTTTCCAAAGCTCTTCATGTATGTTTTGGTTCTATACAATATTGCCAAAGCTTCACACAGTCTATATCCTTCACGTAAGTTAAAAACGTTGCTACCCTTTTCTTATTTTTATGCTGCCTCTTCGAAAGGAAGGAACCCACTTCGCTTGCAAACAACAGTTGCTACCACCAAACCAAAGCTACTTCACTACACACCTCCGTACACAGCCACTCCAAAAGCTACACCCGTCCCTCCTCGAATATTGCTGCTCCAAAACAAACCGTGCCCAAGATTTTCATTAGTTCGAATAAAAACATTTCTTTCTTCTGTTGGTTTCGCAACAACTTCTTCACGTCTTCATACTTGCACCATATTTATTTCTTCCTTTGTTTCGTTCATGTTTGGTTTTATCTTCTATTTCACGTAACTCACACGCTCACCATACTGCTCAAGCTACTTCTTTCACTACTCAGTACTCATGCTTCTAGCTGCCACATCTCATAATGTATGTGCCCAAATCTTCTTTATATATTTTTAACAACAAAACCTGCCCAAATTCCTACTGTTTACGAACTACACAGTACCATGCCTCATAATTCCTTTCCCCTGCTCATGTTCTAAACCGTCAGCCACTTTTGCTTCCATCCCACTTCACTTACCATGCTGCACCTTTGCTTACCCTCCCCAATCTTCTGCTGCGACTTCGCAAATATACCCTAACTTTTGTATTAACCCAACTGCTCTTCATTTAGCTGTCAATGCGCTTCACAAACCATGCATTGCTTTCCACAACGTCGTGCCACCGTCTGACTACCGGCGATCCATCAGACTCTGCCATTTCAAGCGCCCGAGCCTAGCTGGCCTTCGCCTAGACCCTCATCTCATCACTACACGTCATTCTCTGCCAAAATCTCCATGGACGTTGCATCTTTCGAGCTTAACACTAGCCACCACGAGCATCGGGGACTGATCGCCACCGGTCGATATCATCATCTCACTGAGTTGAGCGGTTTTGGTATTGAACGAGTTCAGTAAAGCTCAAAGGTTCATGAGAGATTTGAGGAGGAAAAAGGGTAGTATTTCAGCCATTGATTTTTACAAAGTGGCGGCTATAATGAATTGGACCACGCAGGCATTGGTTTGACAAAAACAAGGGTTTGGCTGTAAGGGGAATGTACATGCATACATATATATATATATATATATATATATATATATACACACACACACACACACATATAGATTAGAGATACTTCATTGCTAAGAAAACACGGTACACATACATCACACTGGATGGCAGAAGCACATGCGATTTTCCTTACGAATGAAGTGTACCCTATTCTTTCTTTTTTATAATATATATAGCATTCCTTTTATTCTTTGCTGTGCTAAGGAATCGGATAACATTAGCTTTTTTATTTATTTAGTTTTTCTCCAATTGTTATGCTACATACTACCTATACAACCGGCTCAAACAAAATACTACCAAGTTAATTCCACCACTAACATTCAACATGTTTTCAGTTCCATAACCGACCGTGTGTGAAGCACGGGCCTTATCCTAGTTTCTCCTTATGAAAGGATATCAATATGAATTTAGTTTTGATCTATACATCATTTTTATGTGGTATCAAATATATAATTAAAATTCCAAATTAATATTTAATATAATAAAATAGATTAAATATCTGACTACGGAAAATATTGGACGTTACATTACTTCCCCCTTAAAAGAATTTCGTCCTCGAAATTACTAAGGTAGAAGAAACGTTACAAACCCATTATATTTCTCCAACCTCCAATTTATTTCAAATCGAAAACCAAATCACCATTGTGAATAAAACTTTTCAAATATATTGAAAATTTTCTAACACTTTAAACTACTGGAAAATTCGGCAGAGTCTCCCCTGTACGGAGTGACTTCTACGATATCGCAGGATCAAATAATATATATACATTGACACAAAAGGTCGTAAAATAAAATTAAAAATCCAAAAATTTATATTTTCGCATAAGTGTGCCTTATGCGATTGCTATTGAGCATACTTGCTCAACTTATTTCGATGTACTCAACCAAATTCAATCCTCTAGCCTTCTGGTGCCTGTATTTGACTCCATTCAACATGTCAGTAACAATTACATGTAATTCATTGATAATATTTCATTAATCAACAGATTAACTAACCAATTTCCAAAATTCAACATACAATCAACAAACGATACACCATCAACATGAGCCAATCATTCAAGTGAATTCAAATTCAATATTAATATTTACTTATATTCACTTGGGTTTAATATCAATCGAATTATATCAGATGGATTCTCATTTCATTATTATCAAATCAATTTCTAATTTATCTTTACTTAACCAAGTTAAATTTTAATTCATACTCCATTGACTAATTTATTTTCAAATTAGTTTACTTACATTTTAGATTCAATTTCCGATTGATTTTCTCATTTTAGAATCTAAATTCTGATTTCATTCCAAATATCATTCAAATTCTCTTAAAATTTTTATTCAACTTATTTTAAGTTAAATTCTGATCCATTTTGATTCCTATTTAAAATTTCTCGCTGACAAATTCCATATGTGAAATCTTTTCGGTTTATATCAAACCCTTCAAATTTCCAATCCAATTTGAATCTCATTCAAATAAATCATACACACCAATATCTAAATAATTTGATAAAATTATTTATTTTCTATACAAAAATATAATTCCGCAAAATTATTTCATTTACCCCCTTTACAAAACAATATCGTATCAGTTGTCAATTCAAATGTCTCTCAACACTTGAACCGGTCAAACAACACAATACAAAACATCTGTATATATAAAATTTACAAATACGCTCTCATATATATACACTCCAACTCAATCTTGGGTATTACTAACCTCATCTTTATTGAGTTACGCCACAGATCCAAGGTTATTACTAAACCAATAGCTCTGATACCACTATAACAACGCAGGGGTTTCGGTGCCCAAATTCCAACAATAATACATAGCCCGTATCACTTGCCAGAACTCAAGTATCGAAAACTAGATAAATGATGAAAGAATATAGAGGGTGATATAAGAAAGAAAGAAAATTTAGAATAGAAGAAGAAGAACACAATAACATCAGAGTCTCACATCGCAGCGGAATAAAATATAATAGAAACAAAACTTTATTGAGAGCTTTAAAGTAAAACTTACAATCATCAAAATACAGCAATACATCTGGACAGTTACTTTAATCTGTCCTCGTATACAACACAATGGAATAAATACAAGATATCACTCGTCTGAACTCCTCCAGCTTATCTTCGGACTTCACAACATCCGATAACCTGAACCTGCACAACCTGGTCTAACCCGAGCATTTACAAAACGCCGCATCAGTCTGGTGTGCCAGAGTGAGAAAAACTCGCTAAGTTTAAAAACGTCACACAACTTGGTTTTTAAGTTAAACCATTTCTTTTTGAAATTATATCTTTTTCTGATATTAGAATAGTGTCTAAACACAAATAAATATCAATTTAGCGGAACGCTTATGTCTAATGTTCCACATATATAGTATACAATCAAAACCGCGGGCTCTTATTGGAGATTGGATTTCCAACTATGACAAGGTATGGAACCACCTTCCGATAGTGTATCTCTAGAGGCGAATACACTGGGTTCAAACAAAACATCTTGCAACCCGGCCATACATAACTTACCACTCATTTCGCTTGAGTGTATCGAATGTATATCACCAATGGTTGGGAGCTACACTACCGTTTCCCGAAAAGGGACAGCATCAAAATAGATTAAAGATGGAAATGAATTATCTCTAGATAGGTCATTATACACCCTACTTGGGTGCGACCCACTTAGCCATACTACCTACTCGATTTTTTTCATTTCCCAGTTGAAGAGGCTTGAGGTTTAACACTACCTTTAGCACACATCTCACCATTCACTTTGAATGTCACATCATTAGATCTACCAAATCACTAATTGACATCCACAACCATACTCTGGTCGTTAAGCTAAGAGAACTGTCGTTCTCCGCCACTAACAGAAATACATTTGTAGAAATCAACGTACATTATTCTTAAGAAATATTCTGTTAGACATCCATCTATACAAGTCATCCAGGAACAGGATGAACTGAAGGTACCCTCCTAGCACATCCTAAGTATCACCCTAGAGATCAGTAGCGAGTAGTCCTTGCAACTCCATAGATTTCAACAACGACAGAACCCCGGTATATCTCTTGGTCGAATCAGAGATTTTAAGTGGTTATTCCGTTTTATCAGATCTACGGTCTTTGATTTCTCCGTATCGATCAGCATCTAATATCTTCAATATTTTCGTATTTGATGATCGGAATGGTATTCGAATATAAATTCGATCCCGGTCTTTCCATACCAACAATCGTATTGGCCAGATTTGATAGTCGGTTATTTAACTATCAAATAAACAACCATTCAACCATAAATAAAATATACTTACTAGTTTAGTACTCAACATCATTTGGCTTATTTAATTATAAATAATAAAATAAATGATTAATTAAAATATCCCAATATTTGGAAAACAACATTAATTTTTTTACTTTAAACTCCCTTAGCCTCTGACCGTAAATCGGTAAGAGAATAATTTTCCAAGTATCAATCCCGAAGACCGAAATCAACATCAGATTAATATTCAGAAAATCACTCAGCTCAACCAATTCCCAGTTAGGCTCCAATTCTTATCTTAACCATACTATTCCATTCTAATTCATTCGACTATTTTCCACTTTGAAAATCTCATTTCAATTCCGTTTCATTCCACTTAATCTCCTTATCAAGTATCGTCCATTTAATATTGACATTTTAACTCCGCTTCTCTTTTAAAAATCTTATTTAGTAGTTTTAATATATATCCTTTTTATATCTAGATTCTTTTTACTTAGTCCAAATGTTAAGTAAACATTTCATTTAAGCTATCGTATTCGCTTAAATCTCTTTCATAACTCCATTTTCAAAAACTCGGGTTTCAACATAAACCTGATCATGAAACTCTTTTCAAACATTTGACTATATTTCGTTAAAAACTTCATTAATTACTTAAATGATTTTCATTTAAATAAAATTCTCTTAAAATAATATTTTACTTTAACATTAACTACTAAATAAATAGTTAATTGCTTTAGTAACTAAAATAAATAATAAATTTCATTTAAAGTCTTATTAAAATTTAATAACTATTCGTTAAATGATTCTGCTTGATTAATTAAAAGTACATTAATCAAATAACCCATTTCCAATTAAATAATTTGGATTAGTCTCGTTAATAAATTCCAAATAAATACTTCCTTTAAATTAATTAATAATATAACTATTTTAAATAACTTCATTTAAATGTTTTCTCAGAACAATTAGTCTAATTCTTAACCGTCTGGTTAATTTCTACTCACTCGCTTATGAATCTCCTTATTATAAGAATTTGCTTTATAAAATAATTATTTAATTATTTAAAGTCTTAAATAATTAAAAATACTTATTTGTTTTCTTTTAAATAAACTTCCCTTTAAATAAATATATTTAAAGATTTATATTCAGTTATGAATAAATTTTATAACTTCATTCAAGTCGATTTACATAACGGTAAATCCTTATTTATAAACAATTGATTTTCAAGCCATCTGATGCCAATTATTCAACCAATATTGCCCATTGGTTTAAAACAAACAACTTTTGAATTTCAGTTCAACAGTTAACAATCAAATCAATTGTCAAATCCATATTAGTGAAACAGTTCATATAATTGTAATACGAAAATAACAATAAATTTGAGGAATCCCGTTGGATCCCTCCAACCTGTTTCTCCCGACATCAAATATGTTATCTTAAATAATATTATTCGATTCAATAAACAGATATAAAATTTTAAATGAATAATGACAATAATCCAATCACCCATATTTTAATTTAAAATGTTTATTTTTTTTATAAGCGTAACCATCAAGGTAAGTTACCTTGTTTGGAATTTAGCGTTAAAAATAATGATTTGATTCAAATCAAATTAAACGAATTTTTAATTTAATTTGTTCAGTTCAACGCATATATATATATATATATATATATATATATATATATAGTGTCCATCAACCCATTAACAAACATGGCACACAGATGATAAACCCGACTAATATAAATATAAGTGGGTAAACTGAGTGAGTTAAACTCACATGGATTTGATTCGTTGAAATGGTCTAATTACAGTTAAATTAAACGGTCGTTTAATTTAATGGTAAATCCCAGTTGTCTCCTGCATTGTCCAGATCAGTTCCAGACTGTTGCGTTCGTTACCCCAATTCCAGTATAGTTTGCTTTGTCGGATTCTAATAACTTTTGATCATACTTCTCTGTGTTCCATTCTGTTGCAACTCCTCCCGTTTGAAGACACAAGCCACCCCAACCTCACGCAAGAACACGTTCCAATCAACCTCACTCAAGAACCCGTTCTAGTCCGCTCTCTTTTGTTCCCAGTACAATGTTCAAATGCTTAGTTTCTCCTTTTCATCGACTGTATAGCATGCATCTTTTTTAAATCATACCCAACATCTCATGACCCAAGTTTGTGCATGACCTTCTTGCTTCATTTACAAACCAGTTGGAAGCATCTCAGCACCTACGTGCCCTTCTTCTTTCCAAAGCTCTTCATGTATGTTTTGGTTCCAGAAAAATATTGCTAAAGCTTCATACAGTCAATATCCTTCACGTAAGCTAAAAACGCTGCCACCCTTTTCTTATTTCTATGCTGCCTCTTCGAAAGGAAAGAACCCACTTCGCTTTCAAACAACAGTTGCTACAACCAAACCAAAGCTACTTCACTACACACCTTACTGCCGCTACAAAACAAACCATGCCCAAGCTTTTCATTAGTTTGAACAAAAACATTTCTTACTTCTGTTGGTTTCACAACAACTTCTTCACGTCTTCATACTTGCACTATATTTATTTCTTCCTTTGTTTCGTTCATGTATTTCTTCTGTCTTCTATTTCACGTAACTCACACGCTCACCACACTGCTCATGCTACTTCCTTCACTACTCAGTACTCATGCTTCTAGCTGCCATGTCTCATAATGTATGTGCCCAACTCTTCTTTATATATTTTTAATAACAAAACCTGCCCAAATTCCTACTGTTTACAAACTACACAGTACCATGCCTCATAATTTCTTTCCCCTGTTCATGTTCTAAACCTTCATCCACTTTTGCTTCATCCCATTTCACTTACCATGTCGCACCTTTGTTTACCCTCCCCAATCTTCTGCTGCGAATTCACAAATATACCCTAACTTTTGTGTTAACCCAGCTACTCCTCGTTTTGCTGTCAACGCGCTTCATAAACCATGCATTACTTTCCACAACGTCGTGCTACCATCTGACTACCGACGGTCCATCAGACTCTGCCATTTCAAGCGCCCGAGCTAGCTGACCTTCGCCCAGACCCTCGTCTCATCATTACACGTCGTTCGCCGCAAAATCCCCATGGACGCTGCACCTTTCGGGCTTAACAGTGGCCACCATGAGCATCGGTGACTGATTGCCGCCAGTCGGTATCATCATCTCACTGAGTTGAGTGGTTTCGGTATTGAACGAGTTCAGTAAAGCTCAAAGGATCATGAGAGATTTGAGGAGGAAAAAGGGTAGTATTTCAGTGATTGATTTTTACAAAGTGGCGGCTACAATGAATTGGACCACGTAGGCATTGGTTTGACAAAAACAAGGGTTTGGCTGTAAGAGGAATATATATAGGTTAGAGATACTTCATTGCTAAGCAAACGAGGTACAAATACATCACGCCGGATGGTAGAAGCACGTGCAATTTTCCATACGAATGAAGTATACCCTATTCTTTCTTTTTTATAATATATATAGCATTCCTTTTGTTCTTTGTTGTGCTAAGGAATCAGATAACATTAGCTTTTTTATTTACTTAGTTTTTCTCTAATTGCTATGTTACATACTACCTATACAACCGACTCAAAAAGTACTACCAAGTTAATTTCACCACTAGCATTTAACATATTTTCAGTTCCATAACCGGCCGTATGCGAAGCACGGGCCTCATCCTAGTTTTTCCATATGAAAAGAAATTAATATGAATTTAGTTTTGATCTGTACGTCATTCTTATACGGTGTCAAATATATAATTAAAATTCCAAATTAATATTTAATATAATAAAACAAATTTAATATCTGACTTAAGAAAATACGGGACGTTACATAATGATTGAACTGAATCATATAATCAATGATTTAATCTTGGCTTAAATAGGCCGATGAGTAAGCCTGATTTTCATGTTTCTTAAATTTGGATGTAGGTGTTTAACTAAGGAGATGTTCAGGGGAAACCAGTATCCCGACCCACATGTCCCTTTCCTCGACGAGGGATAGATAAGTTGAAATTTTGGAAACAAGTAAAGTATAAAATAACCATTTCTCTAGGATAAATAAATCAGACTTCTTATAGATGATGTTGTTAGTATCAAATTATGAGGAGGGAATACTTATTATCCATACGAACTTAAAAGGTGGTTAGACCATTATTCGATAGATAGTCAGGTTTGAACATGGAAATTGATATTGAGTAAGATGAGTATGATTTCTACAGGTCTATTAAACTAAAACAGACTTTCCTTCCAAATAACTTAATGAATGAGGTTTAAATAATTCCACGAGTATTTGAAAAGTATACATCATTAAAAGATGTTTTGTGATGTTATAAATTAAGAAATAAAGAACATCCAAACACTAATACTTAAACAGTATTTTTACGATGGATGATTCGAAGGGGCGGATATCAGATTTGGTGATCCATATTTGAAAACCATTTCGAATCAATCGACGATTTGAAAACAAGAATGATAGATGAGCAATGATGAATGAACAATAATGGTGAAGTTTGAATGAAAAGTTTTTTCACTGACCCTCAGGGGAATTTCATACATTACTAATTGGCGAAGATTCTGCATTAAGATAATCGATGCAATGGCTACTTTGTGTTAGATCACACGATTGAATAAGGAATAGTGCCATTGGTTTATCCAAACTTAGGATAACTTGTATGGACGAATGCCTAACGTTGCACTTTTGATATGCATATATTGATCTCTAAGAATGTATATCTATTTGGTGGTGTGGGAAGTAAAATCTCCTGTACTATATACGCTCTTGTCTAAGATGTACGATCCCAGAGATTGACATTAGTGGGAATTAGTTGCATGTATTAGATGTTATGTCATAACATTCAGAGTGAAGAATTTGCTTAATACAAGCTAATCGTGACTGTTAGCATCACTACCCGGAAATGGCAGAAAAAATGCTTGCATGAAGGCTATATGGGCCGCACCCATTAGGTGCATCACCTTTCTAGATTACTCATTATATGTCGAGTATCTGGTGTATTCTAAGGGACATCTTAAATAGGCCGGTTATGACCAAGGTTATGTCATATTCAGACAAATGCACCACCTTCGGGTCTGTGTAGCTTTTCTGGTCTCACCTAGAGCGGAGGTCAAATTACTAGTAAGTGTGACTATCCCTGTGTATGTTCCTCTAGAAATGCATTGAATTGAAGGTAATCCCTTACCTAACTATTATATGGAAATTCATTCTCCTTAAGAGCTTCATATTATATTATAGAGCCCCAAGAGTACGGGTGTGGAATTTAATTAATTTAATAATTTCACATATTTTTACAATTTATTATAATAGGGTTTAAGCCCTTAAGTCATTAAAAATAATATCAAATAATTTTGGCATAGAAAGTTTTGGTTACCATAAGGCAAAGACCCTTTCCATGTTTATGTATGGTCGTGGTCTTATAGGATACCCTTTATTTTACCAAAATGGAAAAATTAAGTTTCTCTTACCAGTCCCATGAACGACCCAGAGTTATTTTTCCCCTAAACTCTTGGTGCCCCTATTTTCTGCGGACAACCCAGAGATTAGATGGATAGCATAGTTTTGGAGCATAAAGCCTTAGAGCATTTTGAAGGCTATTGGAGCATGGAGATTTTGGGCCCTGCTATTTTATTTACATATCATTCCGCTGCATTTAGTTTTCTAGCACTTGCACGAATGATATGTATAACCATTCCCATTAGACTAGTATGTATCAGACTATTTCCCTATATTTCTATATGTAAATTATTAAAGCTTAATACGAAGTGGGATTCTCTTCATTCTATTTTCTATTTATACTTTCTTTTTACCCTAAACTATCTGACTCTCTGGCATTAGTTCTACAGCACATGAACACCAATGATGTATTAGTGTCGATTTCTAAGGTCAAGGAGTTAGGTCGTTTCAAACGGTCTTAAAGGTTTATGATTAACCATCATATTTACAAGTATTCTGCTTGTTGAAATTTTGAGATTACCCATATATCTAGATTACCCATCCCCGGCTATCCAGGCTAAGAAATATTCTAGTGACATATGTATATATCGAAGAATTATTATTTATGAGGTAACCCCTGATTGGACATAGGCAATCAACCGCACTCCCCACAGTCTTAACAATAGGATGACTATGAACTCATCAACATACGTAGGGAAACGTCGATACACATGTCATAGTTTTACCAATTATGAACCTGTAAAACATATTTAATCTTGTTTCCCAATAATTTTTAATTCTATTGGCACCCCTAATATTCACATGATTATTTTATCCTTATTGTTGTCCCTAAGGTAATCATGATCATGAACCCCCACAGGTATCCCCAGTGTGATATGGTTATTCAATTCCATTTGGTATCCCAATATTAGCATGATTAGTTAATTCCCATTGGTTTCCCCAATATATGTGTAATCATGTGTAATAATACATGCAGCAACAATAAATGATGTTATTATATTTGATAACGTGTAAGTAATAATATGATTAACCATGATAAACTAGAAACATGAAACAACCTTTGTCGAATGATTCGATGACACATACAAAGGAAAAAATTTGATAGGAAACAAGGCTTATCGAATCCATCCTTGTTGACTTTTTAATCCAAATGTCGATATCAAATAAAAGTTAATAAATCAATAGTCAAAGTTTAGTAAACATAGTTTAACAACCTATTAGTTTGAATTCATGCTTTAAAATAAACCATGTCTATATAGTTGATGAACAACAAGCAATGGAAATGATATCCTCAACAGAACTTTAGAAAACAGTTAGATAGCATATCTTGTCCATCGAGTCGGTAGCCAAAAAAATAGAGGCAACAATCTTCAAGCATTCGGAAACAAGTAAAAATAGTGCTTGTCAACATGGATGATGATTCTTAGAGGCGATAGCCTCAAAACATCTTGAAAATAAATTAGAAAACAAGCCTTGTTGAACACATTAGCGATAATAAGGAATAGGGGTGGTAAACCATAAAGCTCTTTGAAAATAATTTAGAAAACAAGTCATGTCAAAATAATGAACAAGGCATAGAGGCGACAACCTCCATAAGGTTTGAATCAATAAGCCTCATATTTTATATAAGAGACCAAATTATCACCTATGTATTGTAGAGACAAGCTTAGCGCTTACGTGCGAAGGAGACAAGCCTTAGTGGAGAGATAAGATTTTAAAACATAAGTCATAATACAATCGATAAGGTTCCCTCCAATAAGCTTTGGTGAGAATGCAAAAAGCATGGATGCTTCCTATAGCATATTTCATGGTATTAAAGCTTCTAGAGCTTATCGACAATGTCGATAGCGACACGCCTTACTGATATGGCATGGCCTATCAATTAAATCAATGGATCTAACTGTAAGTATCATAAACGCATTTTTGCTAAGTAAAGTAATACGTTTCACTTACTTCACGTTATCAAAAAAACGTTATTGGTAGATAAAAAGTTTTGTTGGGAAACTAAAACTTTTCAATTTTAAATTTCTAAAACGTTAGAAATTCATTAATTACTCTTGATTAATGCCCTAATTACCTTAACTTAACCAACTTAAGAAATTCATAGTAAATCACAAAAACATAGGAAAAATTAACAAGACAACAAACGTAACGCCCTCTACCTTGTGTGAAAATTTTAGACCAAAATCATTATTTAATTATTATTAATAACTAAGTTTCATAATTAATACATTCTCTCCCTTAGGAAATTCATAAAAATTCTTAAGTAATTAGAAGATTATAAAACATAAACCCATTTTTAAAAACATGTTATAAAAATCATATAAAGTTATAAAACGTAGGAAGATGTAAAACTTTAGGTTTCTAACAAAACCTATTCAAATCTATGCAAAAAGGCGAACACATATATTGTTTTATCAAAACAACATCAAATCATCATGAAATCATATAAGTGATTTGCGTACAAACAATAACCAAATTAAACAAGGGATAAAATCATTATTCATGTTACATTTGGATAGAGGAGTTGAGATTTTGTTGTTGTTGAATTCTAAAGCTTGATTTCTTTAAGTCTTTCTTTAAATTTCCTCCTCTTCTTTCTGATTATAATGATCCTCCCTATCTCCTTAGTTTAGGTTTTGTGAAACGCAAACGAATAGGTAAAATGACTAGTAGTTATATATATATATATATATATATATATATATATATATATGAAAGACAATTTTTTTCACGCTTTTCCCCTCTCAAAAGCCTCTTCTTATGTTACATTAGATTGATTAATTACTAATGTGGAACCACATTATATTAACTACAAATCTGATCTAAAATTCCACTACATTATTCTTATTTAATTTATCCAATTAGATATCTTAAATAAAATTTATCAAAAATAAGGTGTATTACATCCACCCCTCATTAAAAGAATTTCGACCTCAAAAATTGGTTAAGGACTAAAACTAGCATAACAATCATGTAAAAATGGTATCAGTACTCGTGTAACCCATTAGACATAGAACATACCACAAAGCATGTCATGATAAGAATCCCTAATCCTATCCTCATCCTTATAAATATATTCCTCCTCATTATCAGTCCATTGGACTTTCACCAGTTTGACTGTCTTATTCCTTAACTTCTCCTTATCTCCAGCTCCAACTTGAACTGGTAGTCTCACAAAAGTCAGATATGGTTCCACCACCAAGCCTTCTAATACCTTTGGACCTATAGTACCTTTTGGATCGTGCACATACTTAAAAGATGAAAAACACGAAAACCTTTATGGACACCTTTCAATCTGTCTAGTAACTTTACTCGATATGCGAGTTTCTCGATCTTTTTTGTTATAGGAAAGGATCCAGCAAAGTAGGTTCTGGTTTCCCTAGATTATCAAACCTTATAACACCCTTCATCAAGACTGAGCTTCCTTCATCTGACCTCAGATCAACTCAATCTTTTTTGTAGCTTTTTTCATCAAATCACGAATTAGAACTAATATGTCACCTGCCTCTGACCAGCAAGATGGTGATTTACAAGACTTTTCATATAATACCTCAAACCGTGTCATTCTTATACTACTTTATAGATATTATCATAAGAAAACTTAGTTAGATGCAACTAGTCCTCCGCTAGCCACCAAAATCTAGATTACTCGGCAAACAATCAAGTACTAAGCTAAATTTCTATGTTTGCCCATTCATCTATGGATGATAAGTTGTATTCTCATCTTGAGCTTGATTCTCAAAACCTTATACAGACTATTCCAGAACGCGCTAGAAAATAGTGAATCTCTACAACTAGATATACTACAAAGAAACCCATGAAGTCTAACTATATCACTAATGAATAACTCTTTTAACACAAGAGTCATCCGGTTAACTTAACGGGAATGAAATGGGCACTCTTCATCGATCTATCCACCATGACCCAAATACTATCGTTCTCGCTTCTCGACCTTGGAAACCCATTAATATAGTCCAAGGATATCAATTCTCATTTCCATATAAAGGTTGAAGCAATTGACTAGGCTTATAATGCTCGGCTTTCACTTTTTGACAGTTCAGACATTGCTTCACACATAAGCTTACATCACTTTTCATTCCTTTCTGGAAGAAACTTCTTTTCATGTCTTGGTACATCTTGGTACCTCCAGGATGAATCAGGAATAAGATCGATAACATTATCTAAGGACTCCCTTCCTTAGATCTCCAATATTTAGGATATAAAGTCCTCCCTTCTTCCTCAACCATCCTTTATGATCAAGACTGAGACCTTTCAAATCATCAATCTCTACTCAAACTTGGAGTCTGTTAACCTTTTCAGCTAATACCGGATCTTCTCCTTTCTTAGAGGCAATCGTTTAAAACAAAACTAGTCAAACCTTCAAAAATGATAGCATAGTTATGCCTTGACTCGGACTCACTATCAATCTAATCTGGACATCATAATTATTCATCATCTCTAAGTCTTCCAACTTTGATAACATATATACCACCACATCGTAATGTTTCCTACAAAGGGCATCAGAAACTATGTTCCTTTTTCTTATTGTGTACTCAATGCCAAAATCAATAGTTGCCGAAAACTCAGTCTGTCTCTAATATCTCATATTTAACTCTCTTTGAGAGAATAAATACTTCAAAGACTTATGATTGATAAATATCTCACATCTTTCTCCTAAAAGGTAATGTCTTCAAACCTTCAAAGCAAAGACAATAGCCACTAATGATACCTAACCATGTATCATCGAAGATATCTAAAGGCATATGCTATCGTTTTAAATACATGCATAAAAATAGCTCTTAGTCCAGTTTCACAAGCTATGGTGTAAAACCACCAATCTTGGTTACATTTTGGTATATAGGATATGAGCATTATTCAATGGATGCTTCAAACTCTAAAATGCTTCTTCGTAGTTACTCGAAAAAAACAAATTTAACATCTTTCCTTGTCAGTTAAGTAAATGGAACTGCTGTACATGAGATATCCCTAATGAATATCTGGTAATAGCTAGTCAATTCAAGAAAACTTCTAATCTCGGTAACACTCTGGCATCTTCCAACTATCGATAACCTCAATTTTAGCTGCATCCATTGACGACCGTTTGCTAGAAACTATATGACCAAGAAACTTCACTTCCTTCTCCTAAAAATAACAAACTTTGCCTTCACCTGATGTTTGCTGAAAATCTCAAGCACAATCCAAAGATGAATATCATGATCCTTCTCATTTTGTAATAAATCAAGATGTCATCGTTAAAAACTAACATGACCTATTCAACTAGCTCTTGGAAATTTTGATTCATTAAATCTATGAAGAAAGTAAGCGCATTTGTCAACCCAAACCTCATGAGCATCCATTCATATGATCCATATCTCGTTAAAATTTTCATTAACAGAATAATATCTTCTGCTATCTGTTGTTAATGAAATGTAATAGCCAAATCTTACTGAGAAAACAATCTGGCTCCACTTAGTTAATTGAAGAGATCATATATTCTCAGCAAAGGATACATGTTCTTTACCGCTTTTCGTTGAGCTTCGGGTAATCAATGCAAAACCTCCATAATCCATTTGGCTTCTTTACAAACACTACAGTTGCTCCCTATGGCGAACTTCTTGGTCAGATAAAACATTTCCTTCTAATTCCACTAGCTGCATCTTCAGTTCCTTCATTAATGTAGGTGTCATCCTACTTGGTGTTCTACTGATTGGCTCAGCTCCAAGTAAAATATATATTCTGAACTCTATAGCTCTCTTCAGCTGTGATATAACAGTTGGTTTAAAAACATCTGTGAACTTTTTATGATAGGAACACAACTTATTTTGTCCTCCAGTTCCGATGCATCAAACAAAGCATAAATCTACGAACTTGCATGTTGTACCAAGTATGTAATTTGATCACTACAACCAGGATGTCTCAATAATATTTGCCTATCTTAGCAAAATGTCCTAGAATCATAATTGTTCAGCTAATCCATGCCCAAAAATTTTCCAAACCCCGAAAAATTATACATATATAAACTATAGGAAAAGAATATAACCTAGTAACTGAAATTCTAGTTATTGCATCTCATTCCTAGAATTGTGTAACCTCTTATAGGATTAACTACCATAAAGGAAGTAACAAAGTATGATGGTTCTAATGAAAAATAATCTGCCAAATATTTGAAGATAAATGAATGTAATGCACCAATATCGAACAATACTCTAATTGGCATGCTATGAATCCAAAACATACTTCTCATCATAGTTTTTTTCTTTCTCAAAAGTGGGCTTGGAAGAGGAAGTTTCTAAAGCTAGTACTTTTCCTTTAGCATCTTTTAGACAACTATTCTTATAATTCCCCAGCTAATTGTAATTAAAGCATATTGCATTCAGCTTTTCAACATCTGCCTTGATCTTGCCTGACCGATATTCATTAACATAATAGCTTTTCTTACCACACTTATGGAAAAAAATTCGGCTGGACTTTCCTCCTTTCTAAGCTCTCTATCCTATTAAAAACTTCCTCTTCTTTCCATGAGAACTTTAGGCATTAGATAGCTCCTTATTACCAAATAAAATTAAACAATTCTTCATTCCCAATGGCCATTTCTATAAAAATATATCAAGGATCCTTCAGATATGGCATCACTTCCTTAACAATCTCCAACTTCAATCTCCGGATGAACTCCATGTTCCTTTTGATAGAAGTATTAATGGAGCCATGAGCACATAGATATAACCCTTTAAAACTATTAGTATACTCAATCGTCGACATCTCCCTTTGCTTAGGCTCAGCGATTTCTTCAACAATGTTGAATTACCGACCTCAGATAGATATCTTTCTTCGAACCTCCTTCTAAATTCTTGCCACGTGAGATCCTCCTCTTATATTCCTATGATAACTTTGTTCAACCAGTGCAATGCAGTTCCTTACAACTTTCTTAAAGCTAATCTTCTTTCCTTCTCATCTGCCAAGCCCGTCTGTGAAGATACAATAGTCAGTTCTCCACTTCTTAGTTCCATAAAAAAGGCTATCCTTCGGTATTGGCATAGTCCTTATTCATTTTGGCATAGTTGTTACCAGCTGGCATCACAGGATTAGCTCCTCCAGCATTAACAGCATTTACTCCAACAAAACGAACAATAAATTTAGCTTGCATCTAGTTGACAAAGAATTGATACAAATTCCCTACATCTACTAGTGGGTTGCAACACCTTTATTATTATTAACCCTACAACCTTGATTCCCTCGAGCTTCAAGTCAAGCATTTCCATTAGTTATTATGCTTTCGCCACCTAGATTGACTCTTCCACTCCTTATCTCAATATCATACTTCCTTTATCTACATATGAATCATTGTAGGATACTAAAGGACAGTGTAAGAGAGTGGGTAAAATATGTACTTATATAGTATAGATACAAATATATAAATACAAATACATCATAATATCGTTATCTCATACCCTGGTATATTATTCTAATCTTTGGGCTTTAGTTTTAAAAATCTTTTAAGAAAATCTTTTTATGAAACCTATTCTCTGATACTAAATTTGTAATACCCCATTCTCTAAGGCCCAAAGGTAAGCACTACAAAAGTTGCAGTCATTAACTGTCAGCGATAGCGAACAGATATTTTAATGCAATAAAACATCAAAGAACATGAAAATTAGGAATGACAATAGGGAGGTTTGAGGCGGGTTATTGTGCTCAATAGCCACTCTGCGATTTTTGTACCCCACCCCAGTTATGCCTCAAGATTTTTGAACACCTCCCCAAACTCACTCCGTAGACCCTGTGCATGTAGGGATTTTGACCCATACGCGGAACCCGTATGTGTCAAGGTGAACCCGACCCATCGCAAAAACCATTTAAATTATGTACCAATATACACAAATTTGATTATATATATTTTTGTCACTAAACGATAAATTAAATACAAATAATAATATGATTACAATGATGATAAAATATAATAAAATGAGCTGTGCAATAATAGTTCAAAAAGTACGCATTTGTTATTGTTTAACTATCATCGATGCAACTTAATACAATGAAAATTTTATAGTTTGTTAAATTGATATATATGATATTCATGGCATAAACACATATACCTAAAAAGATTGACAAGTAATCATTATAGTAACAAAGTGGTTTAATGATATTTTAATAATATGGGTTGAGTTAGGGCGGGTTAGCCGTGCCCTGGCCCGACCCAAGATCCGGACCTCTTAAAAGCGGGTTGAGGTTTTACCCACCCCAAAGACCTAATAGGGAGGGTCTAAACCGAAAAAATAGGTGTGGATCAATTGGATTTGCACCCTACACCCACCTCATTTTCATCCCTATAGAAATATGTAAATGTTTAAAAACAACTTTCATTTAGAATCATGCATTAAATTTCCCATTCTTAAAACCCATATTTAGATGAAAATATAATTATTATAAAATATAACTCCACTAGCGACATATGAAGATGCATCCTTGGTTGATCAGAGTAAAATATAGCCAATAAACAGACTTCCCTTCACATATATCCAAAAAAATCACATAGTTGAAAGAACTCTTGAATAGCTAATTACCTCTTTCATGTCTTCGGAAGCTTATTGGTTGATGAAGAACTTAAAAACCTAAACTCTCAATCTATTGACATGAGTACCCATGAGTTAAAGGGAAAAAAACTTTAGGTTAGTCAATAGGCCATTACAAATAATAACTATTATCCTTAAATCAGTATATATCTTGTAAAACCATGCACCATAGAGAAATGGATTTCCCTCTCATTGATATCATGCTACTTAACAACCATTCTTATGCTTTTGCACTCACCATGGTTAGAAGACTAATGAATATAATAATATGCAAATGTGCAACATAGATGGATTATCCATCCCTCGTACTTCTTGTTAACTTCCTTAACTTATGATTAACCATCACATTTATAGGTTATCTATTTGCCTACAAATTATCAGCTTATTTAATTTTGAGATATCCATCCTAACTCATATATTACGATTATCTATCCTTGACCTTTCAGGTTAAGAATCGTCCTAGTAATATATATATATTAAATAATTAAAATATATTAGGTAATCCCTCATTAGACGTAGGATATTAGCTATACACCACATAGTTTTATCGCAGGATAACCGTGAACCCACCAATACATGTAAGGAAATGCACAAACACATATAATAGGGAAGAATATGGACTTGTAAAATATATTTAATCTTATCCCGAGAATGTTAATTTTATTGGTAACCCTGTTATGTACATGATCATTTTATCCCCATTGGTATCCCCAATCTAAGCATGATCATAAACCCCATAGGTATGGTTATTCAATCCCAATTGGTACCCCCAATATTAACATGATTAATTAATTGTCATTAGTATCCCAAAAACATGTGTAATCACGTGCAGCAACATATCCAGAGAAACAATAAATAATGATATCGCCATTTATTGAGTGGTAGCCAATAATATAGGTGTTAATCCCTAAAAATCCATGCGCACATTGAACAAGGGATATGTCGCTAACATCACCAAGGTCGTTCGTACATAAAGTCACTAAAGCACTTAAAGCATTCGTAATGGAAAAGAACGGTCACAAGAGCAAGTACTGAGTGTCAAGCCCAGAACAAATCAGGCCGACCAAGTACAACAGGACGGCATGATGCAGTGTGCGATCCTAAAACTTGAGTCCAAATCAAGATTCAGGCGCGGAGATTAAGACCGATCGCTCATACGGAAATGAGGCTATAACAAGCATCAGCATGAAGCAAGTCGCCCATCCAACATAAGCCAGAACGATTACATCCTGCAGAAGCAGTAAGAGAGCGAGCATCCCTAAAACTAAAGCAATCAGTCGCGCAGGAAACAATGAAGAACCAATCCCAGACTTGCGTCCCGTTCCTATAAGGCTTCCTAAAAATGGTCGCCCGTACAGAAACGCCCACTCTCATGAACCCTCTCAAACTACATAAGGCGTCCGACCCAAAAAGCTATCTGTGCATGACAGCCTAAGACAACTAATGACAGCTGGTGACAACTAGCCAATGGCCCGATTGTAATTAGTAGAATTAGATATTTACAAGGCGGGAAAGGGATTTCAAACCGATGACTCACCTATAAATATACCATAGCCACCACTGGAAAAGGGGGAAGAGGAGATCGGAAGAATCACGAAGTGCTGCCAAACTCTGCCACAAGCCACGGATCTGGCCGTGGCATCAAGCTCAATTTCGCGATTCAGAGAGAATAAAGACATCATCAATCTCAATCATCCATTCATCCTCTTTCTCCTCAAATTCAACCATATTTTTATATAATTTTCTAGATTAAAGTATATAAACAAGGTTGTATTAGGAGAAAATGGAAGTGTATGATGCAGGGAGAATTGATGTACTTTGTAATTCATATCATGAGATTAGAAATCACCTGCATAGTGGACGTAGGCCTCATTAACGGCCGAACCACTCTAAACCTCGTCTCTATTTTTACCTTTTTTCCGCATTTTCTGCTTTTAATTACTGATTGAATACGGCTCCACTTTATTCCCTACCAAATTGGTGAAGTACAGCTTTGTACCTGAGGTGTTTGGACCATTTTTGATGTAAACATTTTTGGAGCCCACCGTGGGGCCGTATCATAATTTCCTTTGGTAAAACTATCCCGGAATCACTTTCTCTTTCAAGCCATGGTTGGATCAGAGAACTGTCAAAGTTATTACGATCAACGAGGATAATAATGCTGACGAAGCTTCACCTCAGATCTTGAGTCAAGGGGCAAATGAAACCCCCAGGCCACCTATAACGCAAGATGAACTAAATATGGTTGTAGCTGATCTAAATGAAAAAACGGATAATACAACCAGGATGATAATGGAAAGGCTCAACACCCTTGTTCGAACCAAACTGCTGCCGCAAAACACCGGCACCATGGACGATATTGGCGAAGAAGAGGACTCATCAACCTCGGACCCTGGACGACTTTGCGGTATAGTAAGAGACAGGGGAGAGGCCGGCGTAAAGGATTCTAAAGCCAGATCTCCACGATACAAAGAGGTACGACCAACTCAAGCAGTCGCAGGCCCCACCGACTCCCTTCTCCTCGGAAGAGACATAAGGCGCCGAAGCTCAAACTACGGTCGCACTGGAGAAAATATCAGTACTGATCCCAATGGTTCAGCAGATGATGAAAGGCGCATCACGGATTTGGTCCAACAAATAATAAAGGAGAAGGCGACCCAAGAGGATGAGGCCAAAGAAGGAAGGAGATCTGACGACAGCATCGATCTCATCACACCATCAACCAGCAATCCCAAGGCAGAAGAGATCTCGAAAAACCAAGGAGCTATAACTTGGATGGTGATGGAGGAAGTGGTGACAGGATTGGCAAGTCAAATAGCTATCGCAAATAATGCAATGATGAAGAAGCTCGAGTCAATGCAGGCCATTCAAGCCGCTACAGCAAAGGCTACTTTACGAGCCACTCGTCCCTCGCTAACCAAAACAAATTGTATGCCAGAAGTAGAATCCATCACTCCAAGCCCAAGACGGCAAGATATCATTCGAAGGGTCGCGCATCGCGCTAGGATGAATCATGGAAGAAGCAACATACCTAGGCACCGTCATCTCGACGGTGCAGTTGCAAAATAGGAGGAAAACCCTACCGTCGTGGGGATATCCTTTCTGAAGGAATATACGGACTCCTTAACTTCAGATCGCTGGGGCGTGTCAGGATCAAAGCTCGATGACGAAGAAAGCAATTAGGTCGCAGATCCAGGCAAAAAACAGGAATATATCTTGGGAATGGAACAAACAATTGTGAGAGAAAGCCTGAAGAGGCAGGACGATCGAAGTAGATGGGAGTCTTCCCCGACTAGAAACCCATTGACCGACAGGATTAAGAGAACCGTATACCAACGCATATTCGATCCCCCGTCGTTGCAGTCCTATGATGGGACAGGCGACCCCGACATGTTCTTGTGTAAATATGACCAATATATGAGTGGGGCATGTGCCATAGATGAAATCAAATGCTTGTATTTCCCGAATTATTTGGAAGGAGTGGCTTATCTGTGGTTCACAAAGCTACCGCCTTGGTCCATTGACGATTTCACGACCTTGGCTAAACTATTCAATAAGCAGTTTGAACCCCAGGCGTTCAGGGCCCGAGACGTAACAAGGCTAGATGAAATACGACAGAGACCAGAGGAGTCCATCAAAGATTTTCTCACCCGCTTTCATATAGCAGTGGCTGAAGTTGAGGATCCTGAGCCCAACCAGATCTTAATAGCCCTTGAGAGAGGTGTATCTAAGGAAACCAAGTTGGCACGGTGGATCAAAAGGAAAAGACTGAGCACACGTGAACGATTACTCAGCAAAGCCAAAAGATACGCGAATATTGAAGGGAAAATGCCACAGATAGAGGAGGATGGAGGCGCTCGGAGCAGCCTTAATGATCAAAAGAGGAGTAACAAGGAAAAGGACGACCGTACACCAAAGAGGTCGCGGTTCTATAAGAAATCCGAGTTTACACTCCTCAACGATACCGTGGGAAACATCTTCATGGCAACTAAGGACACGGAGAGGTATCTAACTCTGAAGCAAAGACAGGCCGAAACTGTTAAACATCAGGATGATTCTGTCAGTTTCACAAATAGCCAGGACATGGTACCGATAAGTGTAGGCACCTGAAGTCGGTCATCGAGGGGTTGATTAGGAAAAACCACTTGCAACAATATGTAAAAAACTGCGCAGGCCATCCTAATTCCTTGCAAATCGGGGTCAATACACCCTGAAAAGAAGGAGAAGACTTAAACCAATCCGAAGAGAACGTTCGTCAAAAAGACTGGCCACTTATATCTCAGCAGTGAAGCATCAAACCAGAGCTCTCACTACTTTATTCTACTTTCCTTGGTTTCATCTTATCATTAAAGTTGTTTTACCTAACTTCATTATCTACTATGATCGTGTCAAGTAGCAATTTACATTGCTAAACTCTATACATTAGGGTCGAGTATCTGTCTTCTTGAATAACATACTTATTACTCTATGCATCAGGGTCAAATATCCGTCTGCTCGAATAATACACTTATTGCCTTGTACTAAAAGAACCCCCTGAAAGGAAGCCCAGTACACACAGTGGACTGTGATGAAGCATAAGAGCACTCATCAAACAAAGCGACTTGAGGATCACGAAACTCGAAACGACAGAAAAACGGAGAAATAGGCGCACTACCTCAAAAAAAAGACAACAAACCAGTCCGGGGCAGACAACAAGATGAACAGCAGGTGAAAGGCTACGCACTCACCATGGGAAACACTGAATGTCAGGAAAACACCCACTCAAAGGATCATCGTCAAACCCTGTTGCAAACCCAGGGCTATTGCAAAATCTATCCCCAACATCGAAATTGCCAACTCTGAGAAGACGCCCTCTCGGATGCGGGACATGAATCCTCAAAATCAAAGCCAAGACCAACAACAAGGAGTGAAGCTTATCTCTCAGGAATCAATACTGGAGCAAAGGCAACTCAAAACAAAAAGGCCCCTCGGATAAAAAATTGCTGAGCCCATCAAAGGAACACCTTGATATTAGGTGCAGGATATGAGGATTCCCTGCCTTGAGAAAATTTCTTAATTTTTTCATTGAAGAGGGCCAGTATCTATTTCATTGGGCAAAATGCAAAGTCGGCAAAAATCGACAAAATTGTGAAGTCGGCAAAAACCGACGTGGTTCGTGAAAACCCTTACCGAAAGGAGGTGTCTGATCTTGTTCTTTGTTGTTAACCAAGTCAATAAAGCCAAGATTGGATTACAGCAGAAATCCTAGCCGAAAGGGGGTAAAGCAGAAATCCTAGCCGTTGGGGATATCCATTCTAGAAACCCCTTTTGAATAACTAAAACAATCAAGCAGGGTCTGGAATGGGTCGAAAACCTTTAACCCAAGTCCTCCCATGGGGGCACAATACTAAGTAAAAGATACTCAACACGTGCTAAAAAATATATATAAACGCGAGGTAATCCCCGACAAGCGACAAACTCCTAAAAGAAAATTAAAACCTAACAATAATGATAACATTAGAAAATCAGGCGCAAGCATACGATTAATAAAGCGCCCGCATGAATGAGCAAATCTAAAACAAAGGTGCACGAACGACGCACCCACACAAGAACAGACAGTTTTTTTTTTAAAAAAAAAAAACTACTACGGTGCCAACGTCTTGAACCAACCACAAGGGACACAAGCAAAAGTATGCAATATTAAGCGAGGCTGGCATTTGCATATACAAACCAGACTAACAGTACCATTTTTTGCCAAAAACTCAAAATAACAGACAGGGCAATTGCAGGTAGGGCATTGGCGAGCCACAATTTTCAGATCAGGTGGGAGATGATCCTATCCTTAGACTCCAGGGCTTCAATAAGCTCGAGCCTGTTCGATTCCAGAGCATGGATTTGTTCAACTTTCTCCTTGCGTGACCACTGAAGATCTTCAACAAAGGAAAGCCAGGCGTCCATCTGCTCCATAATGAAATCATTGACATGTGTGATGAGACCTTCGACCAGATGAGGGTGTGCTTCCAACTGTTTGAACTCAGCTAGTATGCAGTCCTTCATGGCGTCCATTCTACCAGCAATGATCCGTTTATCGAACGGATCTGTGTGCACCCCGGGGTACGAGCTAGCTGGACACTGAGCTACGAAATCTTCGACAGATTGAGAATGACAGTAGTTAGGGATAGGTATAGGCTCCGGAATTGCTGTGGGGTCCAAGATAAAGGACGAGGAAACCAGATGACTGAGGGCAGCCTTGAACTCTGAGTCAGGAAGTCTGTCCAGCAGACTATGGCTTGAAGTGTCAGCTGTACTCAGGACCTCCTTGTCTCGAGGCACCTGTTTGGCACCAACCTTCCTCATTGGCTTCTTCCTGAATTTCTTAGACATGAGAAATTCCATCCTTGGGCGACCTGTCTCAAGAAAAGTTTGAAATGAACTCAAATAACAACCATGGAAAGAGATACTTCCTAGCTAAATTCGGGTGTAAACAAAGACATCTCTTAAAAACATTCCGCCAAGCAGGTTACATACAAATACCAAGCTTTGGTACACTAAAGGAAAATGCTGGAGGGTCCGCGTCCATCAGGATGATCACAAAAGAGTAAAGTAAGACAACACAAAGGAAAAGAAGCCTACCCAGAAAAATCATCGTACCCCGGGCTCAAGAGAAAGTCTGCCGAGACGGATAAATACTATTGCAAATATCAAATCAGAGCGATGGATTTTAAAAGAAAAAAGAAAACAAAGCCCTCCATGGAAAATTAAAGCAAGAATCTCAAATGGGGTTTACTTGATGAAACCCTTGAAGGAGCTCAACTATAACTCAATTACCCTTTGAAAAATGGAAGTGACAGGAAATGGGCTTTAAATAAATAAGGAAGAGCAAAAGGCAAACATCCAAAGGATCCCTGCCATGTCAGCCTAAAATTCAGATACTGGCGTAAACATCCCATCGGAAGCCAGCAGGCACCAATTCAAATAATGACAGGGTAGTCCAAACGCCTTTCGCTCAGGAAGGAGATAACACCATTGGAGCAACTATAATCCTTGAGCGAACAACCCACCAACAAACCTAAACAACAATGTGCGATCAGATGTGTCAAAGCCAGTAATTCCTCATTGAAATACATCACAGGCTTTGAGGGGCAAGTGTTAATCCCTAAAAATCCACGTGCACATTGAACAAGGGATATGTCGCTAACATCACCAAGGTCGTTCGTACATAAAGTCACTAAAGCACTTAAAGCATTCGTAATGGAAAAGAATGGTCACAAGAGCAAGTACTGAATGTCAAGCCCAGAACAAATCAGGTCGATCAAGTACAACCGAACGACATGATGCAGTGTGCTATCCTAAAACTTGGGTCCAAATCAAGATTCAGGCGCGGAGACTAAGACCGGTCGCTCATACGGAAATGAGGCTATACCAAGCATCAGCATGAAGAAAGTCGCCCATCCAACATAAGCCAGAACGATCACATCCTGCAGAAGCAGTAAGAGAGCGAGCTTCCCTAAAACTAAAGTAATCAGTCGCGCAAGAAACAATGAAGAACCAATCCCAGACTTGCGTCCCATTCCTACAAGGCTTCCTAAAAATGGTCGCCCGCACAGAAATGCCCACTCTCACGAACCCGCTCAAACTACATAAGGCGTCCGACCCAAAAAGCTATTTGTGCATGACAGCCTAAGACAGCTAATGACAGCTGGCGACAACTGGCCAATGGCCCGATTGTAATCAGTAGAATTGGAGATTTACAAGGCAGGAAAGGGATTTCAAACCGATGACTCACCTATAAATATACCATAGCCACCACTGGAAAAGGGGTGAGAGGAGATCAAAAGAATCACGAAGTGCTGCCAAACTCTGCCACAAACCACGGATCTGGCCATGGCATCAAGCTCAATTTCGTGATTCAGAGAGAATAAAGACATCATCAATCTCAATCATCCATTCATCCTCTTTCTCCTCAAATTCAACCATCTTTTTATATAATTTCCTATATTAATGTATATAAACAAGGTTGTATTAGGCGAAAATGGAAGTGTATGATGCAGGGAGAATTGATGTACTTTGTAATTCATATCATGAGATTAGAAATCACCTTCATAGTGGACGTAGGCCTCATTAACGGCTGAACCACTCTAGACCTCGTCTTTATTTTTACACTTTTTCCGCATTTTCTGCTTTGAATTACTGATTGAATACGGCTCCACTTTATTCCCTACCAAATTGGTGAAATACAGCTTTGTACCTGAGGTGTTTGGACCATTTTTGGTGTAAACAATAGGTAACCAACATAAACTATAAATAGACAGCAAACTTCATCGACTGATTTGATAACACATGCAAAGGAAAAAATTGATATGCTCGATAATGCTTGTCAACCTATCTTTATCAACCTTTTAATCCAAGCATCGATACCAAATAAAAGTGACTAAATCAACAGTCAAATGTCTATCTACCATATACATAGGCTGATTGTTGGATCTAGATTAATCCTAGAGGGGGTGAATAGGGTTTATTGGATTTTTACGAGATATTAAAAGTTATTACAATACAAATTGTAATAGAGGAGATAAATGCAGAAAGTAAATAACAAAGATTTTACCCAGCTTCGGCAAACCCTGCCTACCGCCGCATCCCTAAGATTTCTACTAGGTATTAAAATAGATCCCACTTACAAAACCATGTAAACTCGCAAACCCTGCTCCTGTTCTAATCCTACGCTCAAAATCCTAGACTGGTCTTTATCCCTAAGGTTAGACTTTCCCCGGATTAAAAATCCATAATCCGTAAACCCTAATTATAAATCCTATAGCTAATAAACCCTAGTTTTACAAACAAACTAGAAAATCTCCAGCTTTACAGGTAAACTAGAAAATTGTTTGAATCGGTTACAAATGAATAAAAAATACAGCAAAAAGATAAAATAAAAAACCCTCCCTTAAATAAAATTATAGTCAGCCATTCCTTTAAATTTCCTTGGAAAATGCTTTGCTCCACAAATGTCGATTGATGGGAAAAATAAATTAGGGTTTTTCAAATCTCGACTTCGATCGCTGAAAAAAAATGATTCCCTGATGATCTTTAAAGTGACGTTGTTCTTGGTCGACGATTTGGCTGAGGTTGCAGTCGGAAACACAGCCACTAATTCGAATTGATTTTTCTTGTTGCTCTTCGAATTTGTTGCTTGATTTATTTTCGATAAATTGCCAATGATGAAACAGTGATAATATATAGGGTTAGAAACCTTGATTTTTCTCTGATTTCACCAAAATGATTTGTCTGATGTGTTGCGAGATTATAGCGTGGTTTTTCAATACTTGTCGTGAATGATCGAGGAAATTTTTGAACAAATTCGAATAAATTTCTTGCCTAAAATATATTTTGTTTGCTCAAAATAGAAACGTGATTTTTTGGAAATGATTTGTACATGTGAATCATTTTTTGATCTTGCAAAAAATAAATCACTGAGATTTCTGTAAATTATTAAGAACTTCCTATACTTGTATGTTTGAAAACTGGATATCAATCCTGTTGATTCTGAAACCAATTGATTTCTACTGTGAGTCCATACTTGATTTCAGGAATGTTTGAAATGATTTTTTCCAAGACTATTTGCAAATTTCTAGAATTAAAAAAAACTGCATCTTTGCCAAATATAATACAGTGATTGCGTTTTCCTATTAGCAGTTGCCAAAAATTTGCTTGTGTGATTTTGGAAAATCTTGCATGTTGATTTGCCTAAATCTGTTCTTCGAATTTTTTGCTAAAACCCTGTAGAATTCAGAAAGCAAGTCAGACTATTTCTTGCCAAAAATTGTTCTTGCCTAATTGATACTTGACCCATTAGCGCAGATTTGAAATTTCTGAAAACTTGTCTAACATTCTGCAGTACATGTTTGCATTATCACTTATGCATTGTCATCATTTGAGCTTGTGTTGCATCCACGTTTTTGAGCTTGTATTAGGGCATGTATATGCAGTGTATATATGTATATATATACACATCCAGTTGTGTGTGTATATTCATATGTCACACATGCACGTTAATTGATTGTTGTATCACGGTATATGCACGTGAACTTGAAACTTGGTTCCTATGAACCATCCTTTGTCCCTTTATCTATTGTTGTTGCACCCATACATGCATTCTCTTGTGACTTTCCTTCAATGGTTCGTGTTCATAGCTGCTTGTGCATCCTTCTCCATGCTGAATTGTTTTGTTTGTTGGCCACTTGAACTTTTCCACTGATGTACTTCTTTATTTTTGCATTGTTGCATGTAACATATTTGCATACTACTTCACTTTTGAGTGTGTAACGACCTGGCTTTTTTCCCGCTCCAAGTCAGTAAGTAAACCAACTCGAACCGTTCAAAAAGATAGATTGTTATTGCTTATGAAGTTGAAATATAAATCATCACAGAATTACAGACACAGAACATAGAATATTTCACAGTGGAAGTAAAATTTATACAAGAATACAAAATCTTTAAATTTTCATAATATCATAGTACATAAATAAATACAGATACAACAGAAGATTGAATACAAAATCATACTCATATATCAGCAGAGATGGCATAACTGAACATGAATTAATAGATGGATTACTGGATCTCCAACGAATCTCAAGCTCTAATAGATATATCTCCAAGCTGTAATACTCGGTCTGACCCAAGCATTTTTGCAAGAAATAAAACAAACAAAATACCAGAGTCAGGACTAACATTCTCATATAAGTGAATTAACTCAAGTGACATGTTTAAATGGAATGCATCAGTAACTTAAAGAATGATTGGGATTTTCATCCCTTAAGGATCTGTGAAACTAATATTTATAGGTATAATACGTTATTATGATAATGTCTATTCAGTCAAGTAAATATATCAAAATAGCATAAGCATGATTACATTTTTACCCTTACACCGTTTATAATACCGCAGTCTATACAGTGCCGTAAATCCACTGTAACCTGATGGCATACGTGGGCACTCCATAGGTACGATACAAATCAAAATCGTAGAGGGCTCGATAAGGATAATATGACAAGGCACACGAGGAATACCCATGGTTGGATTCTACCGGATTGCGGCCCCCGGGCCGGTGGTAACGCATAGTACCAACTACCTGTTAGAGTTTATGCCCTAGAGGCAATCATTTGATGAGACTGATAACAATGTTGTTGTTATTATTTTATTTGGAATAAAATAATATTCTATTATATTATATTTAGTACGTAATATAAATATAAATATTAATATAATAGAAGTCCTTAGAATAATAATACGGAATTATATAGTTCGAGTAAGACTGAACTTGAGATTATATAATGTGATAAGTATTATTATTCTTAAAAGTCCCTAGTTGAGTTTTATTGTTTATACAGGACAACAATAAAGCGTTGAGACTAGTATGTTGATTAACTGATGATCACATCTCATTGATCATTAATATTCGTGGTATTAAAGTCAAGATATAAATACGTATTGAAGAATAGCGTATTAGGATGACCCACCGTGAGATAACTACGTGGAATATACTCAACAATATCATAAGTTGTTCTCATAGTGATAGTGATGTAATGGTCCTCAGACCTGAAATCATTATAATTTTATTCGAGGATATTTGTGTTTTGATATCATCTAAAGTTATTTCATAACAGAGTAACGATAACGGTGATTATTGGATACATCTCGAATCGAATGAAAATTATGAATGATCTAGATGGAATTTAACCCTATGATATATTCGTAGTGATATCCATGGGCCTCTTGATTGAGTGAGACTGTGAAATGCATGGCCGTGCTAAATATTGATTTGTTTTAAACAGTCTACTCATCGATCAAGAAAATCAGATTAGATTATAAAGAGGATGATACGATCCATGCCTCTAGTTTAATCCTGGATATATTGGTTAAAAGGATTATATTACATGGATACACTGGTCACGGAAAGGTTGTATCGAATCATTGATTTTATTATAACTTGGGTAGCAGCGATGTATTGCTAGATGCCAATCATTGTTTATGATTTTAAATACGATTTAAAATCATTGCCAACGTTTTAATAACCTATAGGGTCACACAAACAGAACGCATTAAAGGGAAAAACATTCGTTGGATAAATAAATATCAAATCTGTTAATATTTTATTTAACATTGAATTAGTATACCGGTTGGATTCCTTATTTTGGGGAACACATTTGTTTTAAAGGGAAAAACCGTTTCCTTTTAAATATACACGTGAATAATTTTGTTCGAACAAGATTAGAACAAAACAAAACCTACTGAAACCTAATTCATCTAATAATGGCGACTAGCATTGTAGCCCTTTCTTCCGCTCTTTGATTCGATCGAAGATGGATGCGTTCTAGTGGATACCTCTAGAGGCGCGACACATGAAGTGCTCAGATTCGAGTCCTCCCGAATCCCAATTGTTCAATTTCGTGATAGATGGAAGCCATGACAGGTATAATCTTCAATTTACTAATTTTAGCATAGATCTACTATTTTAGGGTTGTTTAATTTGTTAATTATCCGCTGCGAGTTGAAATTAAATCCCTAACAGTGGTGTCAGAGCCAGGGCTTGCTAAAATTAGTAATTTTGATCTTTGATTTTGCCTTATATGTGTCTGACTATGAATATTTGAATGTATTTAAAAGTTGGATGCAAGAATTAAGGAAAAATTATTTCAATAGTGAATTCTTTCACAGTTAACAATTCTGTATGTGATACACAATACAAAATTACTTTGTTATATATAAATTTATATTTGATATAAATTTCGAAGTAATCTCATAGTTGATTCAGGATATTAACTATGTTATATATTATAATTATCTGGCCTATTAATTTTTGAAAACATGCTTATTGTTTGTCAAATCCGTATGTATTGATCTGTTAAAATGAGTGAACTCGTTTATACCATTACAATCAATATGTTTGATTGTTTGAACATATTTACCAATGATGTTGTTCAAATCAAAACATTTTATTTTATTTGTTTTTGGTTTGAATATATGTATGTGATAACTGGTAGTCAAACTCATGTTTGGATGATTTCGAATCATTAGATCTATGATGAACTATAACACCCCGCCTCCGTCAGGGTGGCTCTTGCAAGCACTCTGACTTTGGAGGGGCGTTTGAATCAGGTAAACATGCATAATGATATATCAAGGCAGAACAAGAACATATGTATATGTGTAAACAGAGTAAATAACATAGATAAAACAGCGGAAGATTTCAAACCATTTCAAAACAAGTCTAGTACATCATAATGTCAATTTTCCAAATAAATAAGTCTAGTACATAAAACATCATCATCTGAAACTGAAAAGAAAAACATAAAGTAGCTATCCCCAAAGTAGAAAAAACCATAGCGAGCTCAAGTCCCAAGCATACATGAGCTATCCAAGAAAAGCAGCAAAGATCCAAGCTAAGCTCCTGTATTCCCTCCCTGAGAACCTGGGGGGGAACGGAAGAAAAGAGGCGAAAGAAAACAGGTCAGTCGAAAAGACTGAGTAAGCCCTACTACAATCAATGTAAACTGATAAAGTTAACTGGCATGAGCAGCAGGTATGAACATAAGGATACTGGCATGATGATTAACTATCAAGGTAGATAAAGATGACATCGCATAATCAGGATTAAGGTTTTGCACCACAGGTGTACTAGCAAACTAACATGACTTGAATAAACAAGTATTGATCCCTTGGCCCATGCTTTGGCCCAATAACATGAAGTGACCCTAATACAAGGTCCAATAACATGAAGTGACCCTAATACAAGGTCCAATAACATGAAGTGACCCTAATACAAGGTCCAATAACATGAAGTGACCCCACCACGAAGTCCAACCCAACGGTCTAGTCGATCGGCTCCCTAAGCCTAACTCGTCACGTGTTGGTGTCAATACGGCTCAAACAACATGATTGTAGTCAGACTGTGCCGGGTCTCCCGTCGGGTGTATCAAGCCCTAGGGTGGCAACCCCTGGACACCATAAATATGAGTGCACAGTCTCGATCTACGGGTACCCGTGCTTGTTTTCTCCGGCTACGGACTATGTGCACGACCAGAGTCCGCCCAGAACTACACCGGCGTACCATGGCCGTCGCTTTTTGGCCCCTTACTCCCAGTTCAGTAATCGTGCCCCACCCTAGCCTAGTCCCTAGGGCCATAATGATACAAACTAGGGATTACTGATGGAGTGGACCCCCATTGCTAGGATTTTTCTAGTGGGTTAAGTACGGTTTAACCCCTTCACTAATCATGGATTAACTTGGTTAAGTGTAACGACGAGTTCACGACGTAACCCCGATTAATCTACCAAGCCCAAATTGGTTAAGTATTACATGGTCCATGACTTAACCCTAATCACGAGGCATTGATTAATTAATGTGCCTTAACCTCTCACATTAGACTTTGTTGTGGTTACTAGTTAAGCCGGGCGGGTCCGGGTAGCTTTACACCACAACTTGGCCTAACCTCGGGTTCAAGGTACAACATGGCCAACTTCTCACATTGGGTCCTATTGTTTGTAGCAACTAGTTAGGCCGGTCGGTTCCGGGTAGGTTTACGCTACAAACTCAACCCAACCTCGAGTTGGTCGCACTTATCTTTTCTAAGTGTCATGTCCATCATGTTTCCAAAACACGTTACAAATTTTCAAGTAATTGGGTAGACCTAACTTAATAGGTAAATTCCCAATGGGTAGACCTAACTTAATAGGTAAATTCCCAAGCTCATGTTTTTATGTCTTTTAAGTTTACCCAACCCCAAACGCAATCCCATCGCTTACATATCGCAATAGCGCATAAAGGATAGAAAGAGGGAACTTGGCATAATCATGACATAAAAGTGTTAAAGCCACAAGTTCAACATGATGGCATATGAAATGTTCATGTGTTCACACACTTGCATATTACATTTTTAGGCCCAAAAGCATGCATAACATGATAACATGAACCACATGACCATCCCAAACTTGCATAACATACTTGCATAACATATGACAACTTGCATATCAAACTTGCATAAACAAACTTGCATAAAAAAACTTGCACAACATATGACAACTTGCATATCATACTTGCATAAACAAACTTGCTTAACATATGACAACTTGCATATCATACTTGCATAAACAAACTTGCATAACATATGACAACTTGCATATCATACGTGCATAAACAAACTTGCATAACATATGTCAACTTGCATATCATACTTGCATAAACAAACTTCCATAACATATGTCAACTTGCATATCATACTTGCATAAACAAACTTGCATAACATATGACAACTTGCATATCATACTTGCATAAACAAACTTGCATAACATATGTCAACTTGCATATCATACTTGCATAAACAAACTTGCATAACATATGACAACTTGCATATCATACTTGCATAAACAAACTTGCATAACATATGTCAACTTGCATATCATACTTGCATAAACAAACTTGCATAACATATGACAACTTGCATATCATACTTGCATAAACAAACTTGCATAACATATGTCAACTTGCATATCATACTTGCATAAACAAACTTGCATAACATATGACAACTTGCATATCATACTTGCATAAACAAACTTGCATAACATATGTCAACTTGCATATCATACTTGCATAAACAAACTTGCATAACATATGTCAACTTGCATATCATGTATTTAACTTTAAAGTTCAAGTATGAAAGGAATAGGGCTTACAATGCTTATGCGGACTCAAATGAGTATAGCAAATGTAAGAAACCCCTTATGCAACTAATTAAACCCCAAAAATGCAAGCAAACTTGATCAAGACTCCTCCTTTATGATGCCAATAGAGAAACAAGACTTTATTGCAAGCTAAAGAGGATCATACAAGCCTAAATTCACTTGTATGCATGGAAATCTCTTAGAAATTGATTTAGGAATTGTATGAAGAGAGTGGAGGCCATGAGAGGATTGATTTTGCCATAGTTTAGTTGCTAGGATGAATAATGAGGATTTAGGGTAGGTTAGGGTCTTATTTATAGATTATGCTAGTGATTTAGACCATAGGATTAAACCCTAGTTCTCATCTCAACCCTCCAAATTGAATCTGGCCCCCAAGCTCAACACAAACCCAAAATGGTGCACCAGGCAGAACTGGGCGTCTGAGCCAAGTCGACAGGGCTGTCGACCTGGTCAGACCCAGTCGACTCCCAAGTCGACAGGGCTGTCGACTTGGGTACTGTGGCGGGAGTTCTCCCGCCTGGCCCAAACTGGCCCAATTCCCAATTTCAGATTTGAATTTGAAATCTGTTTTTCCTTAGGAATTTTCTGAAAACTTCATCGGGCCTTAATCGGGTCATACGGACTCCAATTTTCGAAAACTCGGACTCTATTTCGCGTATTTTTCCGGGACAAACGCAATGGCATAGCCCGTTTCCCTTGATTTAGATTTTAGAATTAAATTCTGCCTCGATTTCTGTTATAACAGGTTATTGAAAAATACGGGTTGTTACATTCTCCCCTTCTTAAAGGATTTCGTCCCCGAAATCTTCAAGTTAGGAAGAACGTATCCTACCATCCAACATCCATCTACTCAAAACATCATCCACGAGCAATCATTGTCCTTACAAGATTCTAAATGCTGGATGAACATATGCAAAGGTGTGTGTATATGTACCTATCTAATGCAAATATCATCAATGCAAATTATGTTAGTGAAATGAATCCATATGTATGCAATTCCTAACATAATGTATATCATCTATATGTGTGCACATAACATACACCCATATGCAACATCCATGTGATAACACACAATTTTCATCCATGAATAAGCATAAACACTCATGCATATGCAATATGAGGAGTGTGCGAGCCGATCTAGTGCCTAACGTGTAAGATGCATCCACGAGTAACCACTTGCAAACACTTGCAACCACTTGCACCCATCAAGCATAACATGTCTCAAACACATGTTTCATCCAAAGGGTTTCTACCTAAAGTTCTCATGACAAGATCAACAGGATAGACTAAATAATCATGAATAGCAAAGATATGCTACATAGAGATCGGGATGATAAGCAGGATATACTCCTTTCGGATTACAAGAAATCCCTTCCTAACCCAACCCAATCCTATAAAAGCCCAAAAGGTTTAGTCAACCTAACGGACCCCTCCAAACCCTGACATGTATTACTAGCCAATAAGTCATACCTCCCGACAGAAATAGGACCGAGAATGGAACCGAGAGGGTATTCGTAAAAAGATAACATGCGAGTAAGTTCCACAGGAAAACAAGGATCAAAGAGATATGATGCGCGTATCTAGCCTTCAGTCTTCTAAGTCACGTTTCCTTGAGCTTAACTCCACTTGTGCTTTGACCGTCTTTTACTTCATGATTTCTTAGCTTCTTAACTCTTATTTCCAAATATGAGTCGGAACCCATTTCATTCTCGCCTCTCGTATTCCTCTTTCACTTACTCTTTTATCATTCTTGGCTTAAACATAAATATGACCTTATGGTTTCATGCAAGCTCTCCAAAATTCACTAGTGAATCCTGGATCTCGTTTACCTACCATAAAGTATTCCATGCAGCAGAACTTTTCTCGAAAATAAACTGTCGCTAGCTATGATGCAGTCTTTTCGCTCTTTACCGGAGTGAAATGAGCGCTCTTCGTGAGTCTACCTACTATGACCCACATGCTCGTATTATCTTTCCTTGGCCTAGGCAATCCATCCACGAAATCCTTCGTGATGCTTTTCCCTTCCATTGCGGGGACCTCCAATGGATATAACAACCCACCGGGCTTCTATGACTCGGCCTTAATCGGTTGGCGCAACATGCACCTTGGGACAAATTCGGCCACCTCCTCGGGTGATGTGCCTCTTCAAGAACCTTCTTTCTCTCATCGCGTCTTAGCCATCCCTTGTTATCTATAGCGAGGTGATTTACCATCTTACCTCGAATCAACTTGTCCATGGTCTCGACTAACTGCGGGTCTTCTTTCTGTGAAGTCCCTACTTGATCCAAGAGGGTAGGTCTAGCTCAAGGGACGCTAACTAACTAAACTAAGAGAACTTCTTACTTCGGTTGCATTCCTTGGAGTCTTCCAATCCTGAACTGCAACTCTCTTAGCGGGATCCACCGCTAAGCCTTGCTTAGAAACTATGTGTCCAAGGAATCTAACTTCTCTTCTCCAAAAGTGACACTTTGGAGAACTTAGTCTTTAACTAATGCGCTCTAAGCGTATCCATCACCTCCACGAGATGCCTTGCGTACTCTTCCTCATCCTTTGAGAAGATCAGAATATCATCTACTAAGACTACCACAAACTCGTTCAGGAACTCCCTAGACACCCTACTTATCAAGTCCACGAAGTATGCGGGTGCATTCGTCAAGCCGAACGGCATGTCAAGCCATTCAAAGAATCCATCTGGAGTTCTGAACGCAGTCTTGTCTATACTATCCTCAGCTACCCTGAGCTGATGGAATCCAGTAGCAAGATCAAGAGAGAACAGATATTCCTAAAAGCTGATCAAATCATCGATCCTTGGTAATGGTTGCCTGTTCTCCTTGTTCAACTTACGATAATCAACACGCGGACGAAGCGAACTGTCCACATTAGTAGCAAATACTACTAAGAGCACCTTCCTCGAAAATGCTTCATCGAATGGATTTCTTCTCAAGCAACTCCCTCACTTGCTTACCTAGCTCCCATCTCACGGGACCATGTGCCTTACCGGCCACGAAACTATCTTGGCATTATCAACCAGATAAATGCGCAAATCTATCTCTCGTTTAGGGGTAACCCCCTTTACTTCACCCAAGATATCAGGATATTCTCGGACTACCCTCACCGATTGCAAACTATCGATAGACGAGTTGAGGGATTCAAGATAACATAACATGATGGGACTCATAGGGTTACTAGAAATTTTTAGGGTATTACCGAGGCGAATCATGAGCCTCCCAACCCTATACCCAAAAATCAAGGATGGCTCCAAAACTGGACAACCCATCCATGCCCAAAATCAACCCATACCCCAGGAAACCGAGAATATATACATCACGCGAGAACTCTATACTAAGATAGAGGCTTTCAAATCCATGTAGATAATAGACAAATGGGCGGAACCCCCAACTGGATTTGAAACACACACGGGATCACTAACTAGACTAGTACTTAGGTGCAAACTTTCAACTAGATCAGATGAAATAAACTATGCGATGCACCAAAATCAAACAAGGTACTGACTGAAAAATCAGAAATATATGCAAGGCTTTCAACAAAAATACTACCTCGATCGGGAACTGGAGCGGCATTTAGAGCATGAACTTGCCCTCCTAAAGGTCCAGCACGCTGAGTCTGACCCCGGCCTTGCCTTTGCTTCTTCGGGCAATCCCTAGTGAAGTGTCCAAACTCACCACAACGAAAGCATTCGCCATTCTTCCTTTTCCTCTTCTTACATTCCTTAATAAGATGCCCAACTAATCCGCAGTAATAGCACTCTCTCTTTTTGTTATTGCCCTTGTTGTTGTTCTCCTTGTTGCCTTGACTCTTGTTCTTGTTCTTATTGCCTTGACTTCTTTGTCCGCTTGGATTACCCTGATTTCCTTTCCACTGGGAATCAATCTTCTTGGCTTGAGTATCATTCATCTTGATCTCCTTCTTGTCACTCCTATTCTCTTCATTGAGTAGGGCCATATTCACCAAGCTCTCGAAAGTTGACCCCAAGGTTATATGAGTCATGGCTAAACCATGTAATGGCTCGTTTAATCCTAGAGCAAAGTACAGGGCCTTCTCCTGAGCTGTGTTAACCAAGTCTAAGTCGACCCGAGCCAGTTGATTAAACTTATCTATGTATTCCCTAATAGTCATGTCTCCTTGCTTCAGTGATAGGAACCTTAGTCCAAACTTTCCCCGAAAGTCATCCCAAGTCTCAATTGGCCTAGTAACGGTGGTGACCACCCACCAACGTGCAGCTTCTTCTTTTAGCAACCATACTGCTAATAAAACCTTCCTACGGTCATCTATATCAAAGAAGGTAAAAAGATCCTCGGTTTCTTTCAACCAATTCCTTGCCTCTACATGGATCTCAGTTCCAAAGAAATTCTTGCAACCCATCGCCTTAAAGTCTTGACAAATCTTTGCGAAGTCAGTTTGAGGACGCTGAGGGGAAGGAGGAAGAGGAACCTCAGCAACAGGAGGAGGAGGAACATCAACTACCGGAGGAGGAGTAATATTTGCGGGGCCGGCTTCGATCGCCCTAGCCTCCAAAAGTCTCCTATACCAAACAGGTACGTGCACTCCCTCCGGAAGGGCAAAGTTATCGGCCATACTGAAACGAAAGAATGATAGATTCAGAATGGAGAAAAACGAAGGGATTTTGCTAATGGCCTTTTTGGGGAATAGCCTTTAAAATAAACTAGACTTTTCTTTGGAAAATACTTTATACTTGGTTTTGAAAATAGTTTTCCAAAAAGTTTTCTAAAAACCTTTTTGTTCCTTCTCGTAAACCATATGCTCTGATACCAAATTGTAACATCCCGCCTCCGCCAGGATGGCTCTTGCAAGCACCCTGACTTTGGAGGGGCGTTTGAATCAGGTAAACATGCATAATGATATATCAAGGCAGAACAAGAACATATGTATATGTGTAAACAGAGTAAATAACATAGATAAAACAGCGGAAGATTTCAAACCATTTCAAAACAAGTCTAGTACATCATAATGTCAATTTTCCAAATAAATAAGTCTAGTACATAAAACATCATCATCTGAAACTGAAAAGAAAAACATAAAGTAGTTATCCCCAAAGTAGAAAAAACCATAGCGAGCTCAAGTCCCAAGCATACATGAGCTATCCAAGAAAAGCAGCAAAGATCCAAGCTAAGCTCCTGTATTCCCTCCCTGAGAACCTGGGGGGGGGGGGGGGAGGGAACGGAAGAAAAGAGGCGAAAGAAAACAGGTCAGTCGAAAAGACTGAGTAAGCCCTACTACAATCAATGTAAACTGATAAAGTTAACTGGCATGAGCAGCAGGTATGAACATAAGGATACTGGCATGATGATTAACTATCAAGGTAGATAAAGGTGACATCGCATAATCAGGATTAAGGTTTTGCACCACAGGTGTACTAGCAAACTAACATGACTTGAATAAACAAGTATTGATCCCTTGGCCCATGCTTTGGCCCAATAACATGAAGTGACCCTAATACAAGGTCCAATAACATGAAGTGACCCTAATACAAGGTCCAATAACATGAAGTGACCCTAATACAAGGTCCAATAACATGAAGTGACCCCACCACGAAGTCCAACCCAACGGTCTAGTCGATCGGCTCCCTAAGCCTAACTCGTCAAGTGTTGGTGTCAATACGGCTCAAACAACATGATTGTAGTCAGACTGTGCCGGGTCTCCCGTCGGGTGTATCAAGCCCTAGGGTGGCAACCCCTGGACACCATAAACATGAGTGCACAGTCTCGATCTACCGGTACCCGTGCTTGTTTTCTCCGGCTAAGGACTATGTGCACGACCAGAGTCCGCCCAGAACTACACCGGCGTACCACGGCCGTCGCTTTTTGGCCCCTTACCCCCAGTTCAGTAATCGTGCCCCACCCTAGCCTAGTCCCTAGGGCCATAATGATACAAACTAGGGATTACTGATGGAGTGGACCCCCATTGCTAGGATTTTTCTAGTGGGTTAAGTACGGTTTAACCCCTTCACTAATCATGGATTAACTTGGTTAAGTGTAACGACGAGTTCACGACTTAACCCCGATTAATCTACCAAGCCCAAATTGGTTAAGTATTACATGGTCCATGACTTAACCCTAATCACGGGGCATTGATTAATTAATGCGCCTTAACCTCTCACATTAGACTTTGTTGTGGTTACTAGTTAAGCCGGGCGGGTCCGGGTAGCATTACACCACAACTTGGCCTAACCTCGGGTTCAAGGTACAACATGGCCAACTTCTCACATTGGGTCCTATTGTTTGTAGCAACTAGTTAGGCCGGTCGGTTCCGGGTAGGTTTACGCTACAAACTCAACCCAACCTCGAGTTGGTCGCACTTATCTTTTCTAAGTGTCATGTCCATCATGTTTCCAAAACACGTTACAAATTTTCAAGCAATTGGGTAGACCTAACTTAATAGGTAAATTCCCAATGGGTAGACCTAACTTAATAGGTAAATTCCCAAGCTCATGTTTTTATGTCTTTTAAGTTTACCCAACCCCAAACGCAATCCCATCGCTTACATATCGCAATAGCGCATAAAGGATAGAAAGAGGGAACTTGGCATAATCATGACATAAAAGTGTTAAAGCCACAAGTTCAACATGGTGGCATATGAAATGTTCATGTGTTCACACACTTGCATATTACATTTTTAGGCCCAAAAGCATGCATAACATGATAACATGAACCACATGACCATCCCAAACTTGCATAACATACTTGCATAACATATGACAACTTGCATATCAAACTTGCATAAACAAACTTGCATAAACAAACTTTCACAACATATGACAACTTGCATATCATACTTGCATAAACAAACTTGCATAACATATGACAACTTGCATATCATACTTGCATAAACAAACTTGCATAACATATGACAACTTGCATATCATACTTGCATAAACAAACTTGCATAACATATGTCAACTTGCATATCATACTTGCATAAACAAACTTGCATAACATATGTCAACTTGCATATCATACTTGCATAACATATGACAACTTGCATATCATACTTGCATAAACAAACTTGCATAACATATGTCAACTTGCATATCATACTTGCATAAACAAACTTGCATAACATATGACAACTTGCATATCATACTTGCATAAACAAACTTGCATAACATATGACAACTTGCATATCATACTTGCATAAACAAACTTGCATAACATATGTCAACTTGCATATCATACTTGCATAAACAAACTTGCATAACATATGACAACTTGCATATCATACTTGCTTAAACAAACTTGCATAACATATGTCAACTTGCATATCATACTTGCATAAACAAACTTGCATAACATATGTCAACTTGCATATCATGTATTTAACTTTAAAGTTCAAGTATGAAAGGAATAGGGCTTACAATGCTTATGCGGACTCAAATGAGTATAGCAAATGTAAGAAACCCCTTATGCAACTAATTAAACCCCAAAAATGCAAGCAAACTTGATCAAGACTCCTCCTTTATGATGCCAATAGAGAAACAAGACTTTAATGCAAGCTAAAGAGGATCATACAAGCCTAAATTCACTTGTATGCATGGAAATCTCTTAGAAATTGATTTAGGAATTGTATGAAGAGAGTGGAGGCCATGAGAGGATTGATTTTGCCATAGTTTAGTTGCTAGGATGAATAATGAGGATTTAGGGTAGGTTAGGGTCTTATTTATAGATTATGCTAGTGATTTAGACCATAGGATTAAACCCTAGTTCTCATCTCAACCCTCCAAATTGAATCTGGCCCCCAAGCTCAACACAAACCCAAAATGGTGCACCAGGCAGAACTGGGCGTCTGAGCCAAGTCGACAGGGCTGTCGACCTGGTCAGACCCAGTCGACTCCCAAGTCGACAGGGCTGTCGACTTGGGTACTGTGGCGGGAGTTTTCCCGCCTGGCCCAAACTGGCCCAATTCCCAATTTCAGATTTGAATTTGAAATCTGTTTTTCCTTAGGAATTTTCTGAAAACTTCATCGGGCCTTAATCGGGTCATACGGACTCCGATTTTCGAAAACTCGGACTCTATTTCGCGTATTTTTCCGAGACGAACGCAATGGCATAGCCCGTTTCCCTTGATTCAGATTTTAGAATTAAATTCTGCCTCGATTTCTGTTATAACAGGTTATTGAAAAATACGGGTTGTTACATGAACAATATGATTAATGTTGTGAACATGCATATTGTACAGTGTTTAACATCAATTTATCATATATAATGATATGAGATCTGCTACTTGCCTTTGTATGCTTTATTAAACAGATTTGGATACAATTTTGACATTATATATATATATATATATATATATATATATATAAAGATATGATTAGTACATTTACTATTTTTGCCAGTATCCAAAAACTATTGTACTAATATATGTTTTATGACTTGGCAAATATGATTTGTCAGGAAGAATTACTTAAACAAAATTTTATTTAACTTTTGTTGATTTAACCAGATTAATCACAATCATAATAAAACCAGATATGCTTGTGATCAAAAGTAACAATATTGATTGTTGATCAAAATGATTAAATAATAGATCCATGGTTAAATCTAGTTTTATTTTCGCATCATCATGATATTGATCATGAATAAACGGTGAATTCTAGATCACAATGCAAATATTGCGATCTATATTTTAATCTTGATTTTAATCTTTGTATACACTTGATGATCAAATATGGATTTGTTCTCTTGCAACCATAAATCTATTTATACTAGTATAGAGTGATTAAATTATAATCAAAAGCGCTTGATTGATAATTGTTTATAATCTGATCTCATGATAAGATCAGTCCACTGACTGATAAATTAGTTGGATGATCTTCAAATTGGTTTTTGATTTAATGAAATCAGAAATATGGAAGTTTGTCAAGACTAATATTGATTTGATCAATATACATGGAAACAAAATTAAATCCGTTTGATTTATGAATACTAAAACATTTGTTCACTAAAATTAGTGTACAAACTTTTCTGAAATTCAGTGAAACACAAATATGATTTTACTGAAAAATCTGAATCTAAAACATATTTTACTGATTGTAAATCAGTACTGAAATTTTCAGTCACATTTGATTTAATGAAATCAACTAGTACGAAAATCATTAAGACAATATTCTCTGATTTTGGACTATAAATATAAAATCAGAATACATGACTATGGTTTTGATTTAGATCAAAAACTAGTCAAAAGGGTTATATATATAACATGAATTAGGCATTCATGATTATATCCTGTGGTTTTGATTTTTCATTATATTGATAACGACCAAAGGAGCTCAGAAAATGTCGAAAGAAATCCGTTTTTGTATCACCATGTAAAATTTGTATATGATATAAATTTATATTCAGGACATACATATGTAAGCTGGTACAAATGCAGCTATATATATAACAACCCGAAAATGCGGGCCAGTTTAAAATTTTTATTTTGGCAATTTTACCGAAGTTTGAACATTTAAAATGAAATATTTTAAATAAAAACGACCAGAAATTTATTTTGAATTGAATTCGAACATATATATTATATACGTCGTCATTAGAATATAAATAATTATATAAAATTATAAATAGAATTGAAAATGGCGCGGTAGTTCGATAATTCGATTTCAAATTTCAATTGAATGTACTGGGTGCAAAACAAACCGGATTTTAGTGAAACCAAAAATAATAGGATCTAATTAGGAATATCTTTCCAACGAATTCGAAAAATCGAAATTTCATAGCGGGATTCAAAAGATATGTCCAGTTGAAAATTCGGAATAGTCGCTATGGAATTCAGGCCCTTAAAAACGGGAATTTTGCAAACGACCTCGGATTTCGACGAAACCACTTTTTTTGGATCCGTGATGTCAATTTATTGCTAGATTCCAAATTTCATAATTTTTCGAATCAATATGTGAGCGTGGCAAAGGAAAACGCGTTTGACCAGTTTAAGTTGATTTTAATCGACTGGAAATTGGCCATTTTTCCAACAGTCTCAGAATTTGACGAAACTAGTTTTGTTAGGACCGTATCGTCAATACAAAGCTAGAAAATATTTTTTTGCAATTTTTAGAGTTCGTATGTGACCCCAGTAAATTGAAATGCGCGTTCAAATTCAATACATAGAGTTATATGTTGATTTTAACGGAAACTGATCGAAACGATCGAATCAGCTTGCGATACATATCCCATTGTGTTCGAAATGGGGGTAAAACGCTATGGACGACAGGCGGTGGGCCTCGTTTTGAGGTCGAAAATAAAAGTTGCTTTTCGGTGAAAAATAATAAAATAAAATAAAATAAAAACTCCCCTCTCTCCTATACCCTCTGGCCTCCCCTTCTTCGATTTTCAGAATCGAATTCATAAAAAAAAGAGGGAGGAGCGCCGCCACTCCTCCGAGCAGCGCGCTGCCAGGCGCCCCCTCCCCTTTCCGTCTCCGCTCTCCCCTTCCCCCACCACATCTCCTCCTCCATTCCCCACCTCCTCTTCCCCAGCGCATCGCGAAAAACCCCAACCTTGAAACCCTATGCCGCGCCCCACCTCGCACCGCACACCCGACGCCACCCCGAGCCTGCGCCACCTCCTCACTCCGCTTCCCTTCTTCTCCTTCCGATCCTCTCCCCCTCTGACGAGCGCGCAAACGAACCCCCAACAGCCCCCTTTTCTGAAATTCAAAAGTAAGTCTTATTTACTTATTTAATTTTATTTTTCAGTTTTCTTTTATTTAAATTTAGTATAGGAAAAAAATCTGATTTTATAAGATTTTTAAAATAGAAAAGATTAGATCTTTAAACTATAAAAGATTTGATTTTTAAACTATGAAGGAATTTGTTTTTTAACTTTGAAAAAGTTTGATTTTTAACTATGGAAAGATCGGATATTTTTACCATTGAAAAGACGATATTTTTATCATTGTAAAGAAGCGATTTTTCATAGCAAAAAGAAATGATTTTCAATAATATAAAAGTTGAATTTTTGTATTCATGAAGGTGAGATTTTTATTCGAAGAAAGATATGATTTCTATTTATAATAAAAAAACGATTTTTGTTATGACATTAGCGATGTAAAAATATAATTTTTACATATAAAATAAGTGAAGTGAAAATACGATTCTTCTATATTAAATAGTGAAATAAAAATTCTATTTTTACAATATAGAAGTAGCTATAAAAATTCGATTTTTATATATTGAATAGCGAAGTAAAATTTCGATTTTTACATATGTAGATAATACAGGCAACGAAGGTGACAAAAAGGCGAGAACGATGAAGATGTCTATAAATGAAGTGTCGTGAAGTTGGGATAGCTTTCGGTGAGAACTTCTCACTCTTCAATTTATTTTTCAAGTTATATATATACTAGGATGCAAACGGTGCTTAGCAGCACCCGACACCCGTCATCCACAGACCATGGATGGCTTGTTTGTTTGATTGATATGAAGTGAAAATTTGTTTGTGAAGTTGATGTGAAATAGATAATGAAATATATTAATGTGTTGAAATAAATTAATTATCGTTAAAAATATAATTTTTAACATGAAAGTGAATAAATAAATATTTATAAACAAATCGGCCGATTTGTTTATATACACCGATTTGACTGATATTGATTGGGATGATAAATTTTACACATCGCCCAACTGCACAAATAAAAATTCGTGTTTGTTGATTTGAAACCCCACACGGGTATTGGGATGATATTTGGAATACACTAATCCCAATTATTTAATTATATGTCGAACGATTGGTCGACAGACTGTGTAAGCGTTGATTATTTATATTTGATGCTTATGCAGTTGTGTGGTGCACTTTGAATGATGGTTGATTGGTTATCGTTGCTATTATATACATGTGTTGTATGGAATCCATATAATTAACATTATATGGTGATTGATTGGGCCTAATTCCAATCGGGAAAATAATGAATATTATAAAGGAAAATTCATGTGTTGAATAGGATAAATATTCATTTGTTGAATAGAATAAAGAAGTTATTGAAAAATATAAAGCCGTGTTGATTAGAGATGCGTTATTTTGACGCGAACGATATTTATATCGATTTTATTCGTTAATAATGAATATTGAAAAGTGATTTCAAAATTTAATATTTTGAAATGAAATCCAAATTAAATTAGATTAAAAATTCAAATTCAAATTTTATTGAATCAATTTGAAATGAATTCGAATCCAATAGAAAATGAATTCGATTCGAATTGAATAAAAAGTGAATTTGAATTCAAATTGAATAGAAAGTGAATTTGAATTCAAATTGAATATAAAGTGAATTTGAATTCGAATTAAATAGAAAGGAATTCAAATAGAATTGAATTGAAATTGAATTAAAAACGAATTGAAATCGTTTTGAATGAAATTTAAAACGAACTGAAATTGAATTGAAATCAATTTGAAATGAATTCGAATTGAATTAAATAGAAGGTAAATTCAAATTGAATTGAGTTGAAACGAATTCGAATTAAATAGAAATGAATTCGAATTAAATAAAATTGAAATGAATTCGAATTGAATTGAAATCAAATCGATTGGAAATTGAAGATGAAGTTGAAATTGTTTGTGAAACGAATTTAGAACGATTTATAAAAAACGTTTTAAAAAGGAAATCGACGAAATATATAATATATATATATATATTATATATAATGGCCTGAATAGAACGCGCCGCGCTGCGGCAGTTCGTGAATTTCGACCATTGACTTCGAATTGACGTTGCGGGAGATCCGACCGTCGGATTCTCCTAAAACCAGAACCGTTGTGTTCGTATCGAAAAGAGCTTTCCAATGAATATTATAAATTCGAAATCTAACGGTTGGATTGGGAATTATGTCCAAATAAACTTTAGAAAAGGTCGCTGTAAGTGCAGTTCGATGGCCGTTGATGGAAATCGACTGTACGGGCCTTGATAAAATTATTAAAAATATCTATAATTTGTGTAAAATCATAAGAAATGGGAAAAACTGGGATGAAAAACTCCACATTTGAAATGATAAAAATAGATTTTTATCGAAATGAACTAGTTTTGAACTAGAATTAAAATCAATTTATTTTTGAAATAAATAAATTGAATTTGAAAGTGATTTTAAAAATAATCAATATTACCAATACGTGAATTGGACGGGAGTTGAATCGAAACTATCTTCGGAATATTTCGATGTTGGATTTCGTGACTATACAGATATTGTTATGGGAATTTGACAGATATATTTTATATCGTTATTTCCAATACGATATTTGTTGGTTTCAGAATTTGATATTGAATATGAGCCACTATATTTTCTATTCAGAGCCTTGTATTTAATATCAAATGTGATTTGGGTTTATCGTGAATCGTGTTTTAGATGACATTGGTTCTTTAACCCAGTTAAAGGAAGGATGTTGATTTTTGAAAAGATTAAAACTAAGTGGAGTTTTAATGAATCTTTAATTAGATAAAAAAATGTGAATTGATAATTTAAATTATCAAATTTGAAAGGTGATCGAGAATGGAGTATCACCTGTTTTGCTCCAAAACGGTAGTTAAATCTGTAATTAGATTTGAACGTGAAATGGTAACTAATTTTACCAATAACACCGTGGTGTTAGGAATGGAGTATCACCAGTTTTGCTCCATGGGATATATAGGTTGGGATTGGGAAATAAAATAAATAATTACTTCAGTGTGGCTCGCTAATCCCGACTAGTTTGGAATGATATCCAAAGGAAGATTAAAGAATAAATTTAGAAGAATTTATCTTGGATAAAATTAATGGGAACATTTCCCTAAGAATGTGATTTTGTGAATAAAAGAATATTCTGAATTGGAATGAGGCGTTTGTTGTGTTTGTGTAACATTCGTTTATTATATATGTGGGTTATTCAGAAAGGCTGGGTTTATACCCATTCTGGATAACCAATTCGACGATATGTCGAAGATGAAGACGGTGGTAGAAGACTGGAAGTCTTCGCATCGTTTGGGTGATTACTGATGATCTTGATTGGGCTGTACACCCAAGATGAGGGAAACAGTTGGTGATCGTCCAGACGTACTTGGAGATGGATGGGTATGCGAGGAAAGTGCCTCCGGTTTCGTTCAGACCCAGAACGAACTTGTAAATGGATTGTGTGTCTGACATTGGATTTTATTCTGTGTTGATTGATCTCTATTAAATATACATCTGTTTGGCAGCAGAGAATTTATTCTCTTGCTTAACGCCCTTCTCTGAGACGTACGAGCTTAGAGGTTGTATATCGATGGACATCAGTCGCATGGAGTGAATTGCCAGTGTGGCACGTGTAAGTGGCAATTGATCAGGGCTTCTGTTGAAAAGCAAAGTCTTGTGGTTGATGATCAAAGCACGGCCTGTGTGGCGTAGCTTTGTGTATAACGTGAGTTCGCGAGCCTCACACCTCGATATGAGTCAAAAACGGGATAGTGACTAGAGGGAGAGCACGACGTTTCTTTCTAGCTAGGGTGGAGTCAGTGACCTACCAGCCCTGGCATTTATATACTTTTCACCTGTGTGGTTGTTGGATACGAGGCGCCTCGGATGTAGGTTTGTAAGGACCGGGAAACGTGTGTTCAGGAATAACTAATCCTCAAAAATAAGAGAGGACCGACCCTGAAGATCCAAGGATCATAGTGGGGTCCTGAGGCATTTGCTAGAGTGTCTCAAACGCGGAGAGGAGCTTGCCCCTTGCCTCGACTCATGATGGAATCCAATTTCCAATACGTGATGTTTCGGTTTTATTTGTAGAACCTATTATGGCGACATAGTGGTATGGGTCATTAATGCCGTCTATGATTGATATTTATGATTGAAATTGTTTTGACACTATACACTTATTATAGTATCAAATAATGTGTTTTAAACGTATCAAGCATGCTTTGGCTGTTATAAGGTAAAAACCCTATCCTCCGGCTTGCGTTGCATTGTGTGATGGGACCTGGGTCTTATAACAACTTCATTTTTCTTTATTTAGCATTGCGCTGTTTGTTTTATGCATTGGTATTCTAGGGAGGAAACCCGTTCCGTGTTATACAGCGTGGTCCCTTGATTTACCGAACTTTAAAATAAAGAATTATAACTGTTTTAGTTCTCACACCAGTCACATGACTGACCTGGAGTTTATTGTTTTAACCTAAACTCTGGGTGCCCCTATTTTACACATGGGCAGCTAGTAGTTTTGGTTTTGCAGATTTATATTCACAGGATCCTGATTTACAGCTGGAACGATGCTCGGAAAGCTCTGTACCCGTGTATCACTTTCAGTTGTGTTTTGTATATTTTTCCGCTGTAATGTAATTTATTGTAATCTCTGATATTTATTTTCTGTGTAATATTTATTCATTTATACTCTGTATATTCTTGTATTCGGATGGAATTGTTGTAACAACAATGAAATGTTCTTCTGTTTGCGTTCTATTTTGTCTTGTCCTCAATTCTATCCGTGCTTTCCTTCACGGGGAAGTTCGGGTCGTCTCAGTTTGGTATCAAAGATTTGGTTTACAGAGCTCGAGAACAAGACACATTAGAACCATACGAAAGAATTCATCAGAAATTGGATTAGTAATATCCAATTAGGATGACTCATTAGAGATAGGATCAGTAGTGTCCTAGAACGAGTGTGAAGAGTATATTTTTCAAATGAAAACAATTTTGTTTTGAAAATTTAAATCGTTTTAGACGTATTTGAATATTTATTTATTTTGAATTTGGACAATCGAGTATATAAAGATTTCGCGTATACGCGTCATGAACGTATAGTCGAAGTTTTAATATACTGGATAGATATAGAATCACATTCTAGACACCCGGGGATAATTCTGGTGATGTGGCCACATCATCAATATTTATGTTCGTATTTCGAAGGTGTGATATCTATATATTTCCATTAGACTGGTGTGAGAACCAAAATATAGCTAGAATACATTGTTGTGAATTGGCATCAAAAACATGATTTTCTGTATATGTATCAAAATTATGAATTTGAAACATTAATCCACTAATTGATTGATGGTTGTGTTGTTTGTTTATTTGTTTGATAATTTTGAAACATTTAGCCTAATTGAACCAAATATTGAATTGTATTGAAAATTGGTCGCATTTGCTTGCATATACATGTACTTACATTGAGCAGGTCATAGCAAGGAGGCTAAAGCAGAGAATAAAATTTGTTTGCCCGACAAATAGGTACATATTTACAATAATTTACTGTTTTGTTTGGGTGATGATGATTTTATGAGCCGATTGGCAAGCCGCTTGGCTTTTTCTTTTTCTTTTTGAGATCAGAAGGCCTATATGGCAATTTCGGGATTTTCCCGTGGCTCCCGGTGCAGGGGAGGTTATGGCGAAATTTTTCGAAAATTCCGGGTGTTAGCCAATTTTTTGAAGAATTTGAAAATTCTCAGAAACTGAAAAGTTGGAGAATGGAAGCCAGATCGAACGTAGAGTTGATTAATCAAACCACTTTGACTTTGTTCCTTTTCGGGGACGAAAAGTTTTAAGTGGGGGAGATTGTAACAACCCGAAAATGCGGGCCAGTTTAAAATTTTTATTTTGGCAATTTTAGCGAAGTTTGAACATTTAAAATGAAATATTTTAAATAAAACGACCAGAAATTTATTTTGACTTGAATTCGAACGTATATATTATATACGTCGTCATTAGAATATAAATAAATAAATATAATTATAAATAGAATTGAAAATGGCGCGGTAGTTCGATAATTCGATTTCAAACTTCAATTGAATGTACCGGGTGCAAAACAAACCGGATTTTAGTGAAACCAAAAATAATAGGATCTAATTGGGAATATCTTTCCAACGAATCCGAAAAATCGACATTTCATAGCGGGAATCAAAAGATATGTCCAGTTGAAAATTCGGAGTAGTCGCTATGGAATTCAGGCCCTGAAAAATGAGAATTTTGCAAACGACCTCGGATTTCGACGAAACCACTTTTGTTGGGTCCGTGATGTCAATTTATTGCATGATTCCAAATTTCATAATTTTTTGAATCAATATGTGATCGTGGCAAAGGAAAACGCGTTTGACCAGTTTTAGTTGATTTTAATCGACTGGAAATTAGCCATTTTCCAACGGTCTCAGAATTCGACGAAACTAGTTTTGTTAGGACCATATCGTCAATACGAAGCTAGAAAATATTTTTCTGCAATTTTTAGAGTTCGTATGTGACCCCAGTAAATTGAAATGCGCGTTCAAATTCAATACATAGAGTTATATGTTGATTTTAACGGAAACTGATCGAAACGATCGAATCAGCTTGCGATACATATCCCATTGTGTTCAGAATGGGGGTAAAACGCTATGGATGACAGGCGGTGGGCCTCGTTTTGAGGTCGAAAATAAAAGTTGCTTTTGGTGAAAAATAAAATAATTAAATAATAAAATAAAATAAAATAAAAACTCCTCTCTCTCCTATACCCTCTGCCCCCCCCCCCCCCCCCCCCTCTTCGATTTTCAGAATCGAACTCACAAAAAAAAAAGAGGGAGGAGCGCCGCCGCTCCTCCGAGCAGCGCGCCACCGCGCTGCCAGGCGTCCCCCCTTTCCGTCTCTGCTCTCCCCTTCCCCCACCACATCTCCTCCTCCAGTCCCCACCTCCTCTTCCCCAGCGCATCGCGAAAAACCCCAACCCTGAAACCCTATGCCGCGCCCCACCTCGCACCGCACCCCCGACGCCACCCCGAGCCTGCGCCACCTCCTCCCTCCGCCTCCCTTCTTCTCCTTCCGATCCTCTCCCCCTCCGACGAGCGTGCAAACGAACCCCCAGCAGCCCCCTTTTCTGAAATTCAAAAGTAAGTCTTATTTACTTATTTAATTTTATTTTTCAGTTTTCTTTTATTTAAATTTAGTATAGGAGAAAAAAATCTGATTTTATAAGATTTTTAAAATAGAAAAGATTAGATCTTTAAACTATAAAAGATTTGATTTTTAAACTATGAAGGAATTTGATTTTTAACTTTGAAAAAGTTTGATTTTTAACTATGGAAAGATCGGATATTTTTACCATTGTAAAGACGATATTTTTATCATTGTAAAGAAGCGATTTTTCATAGCAAAAAGAAATGATTTTCAATAATATAAAAGTTGAATTTTTATATTCATGAAGGTGAGATTTTTATTCAAAGAAAGATATGATTTTTATTTATAATAAAAATACGATTTTTGTTATGACATTAGCGATGTAAAATAATTTTACATATAAAATAAGTGAAGTGAAAATACGATTCTTCTATATTGAATAGTGAAACAAAGATTCTATTTTTACAATATAGAAGTAGCTATAAAAATTCGATTTTTATATATTGAATAGCGAAGTAAAAATTCAATTTTTACATATGTAGAGAATACGGGCAACAAAGGTGACAAAAAGGCGAGAACGATGATGATTTCTATAAATGAAGTGTCTTGAAGTTGGGATAGCTTTCGGTGAGAACTTCTCACTCTTCAATTCCCCTTTTCTAATTATATATATATATATACATACTAGGATGCAGACGGTGCTTAGCAGCACCCGGCACTCGTCATCCATAGACCATAGATGGCTTGTTTGTTTGTGAAGTTGATATGAAGTGAAAATTTGTTTGTGAAGTTGATGTGAAATAGATAATGAAATATATTCATGTGTTGAAATAAATTAATTATCGTTAAAAATATAATTTTTAACGTGAAAGTGAATAAATAAATATTTATAAACAAATCGGCCGATTTGTTTATATACACCGATTTGACTGATATTGATTGGGATGATAAATTTTACACATCGCCCAACTGCACAAATAAAAATCCGTGTTTGTTGATTTGAAATCCCACACGGTTATTGGATGATATTTGGCATACACTAATCCCAATTATTTAATTATATGTCGATCGATTGGTCGACAGACTGTGTAAGCGTTGATTATTTATATTTGATGCTTATGCGGTTGTGTGGTGCACTTTGGATGATGGTTGATTGGTTATCGTTGCTATTATATACATGTGTTGTATGGAATCCATATAATTAACATTATATGGTGATTGATTGGGCCTCATTCCAATCAGGAAAATAATGAATATTATAAAGGAAAATTCATGTGCTGAATAGGATAAATATTCATTTGTTGAATAGAATAAAGAAGTTATTGAAAAATATAAAGCCGTGTTGATTAGAGATGCGTTATTTTGACGCGAACGATATTTATATCGATTTTATTCGTTAATAATGAATATTGAAAAGTGATTTCAAAATTTAATATTTTGAAATGAAATCCAAATTAAATTAGATTAAAAATTCAAATTGAAATTTTATTGAATCAATTTGAAATGAATTCGAATCGAATAGAAAATGAATTCGATTCGAATTGAATAGAAAGTGAATTTGAATTCAAATTGAATAGAAAGTGAATTTGAATTCAAATTGAATAGAAAGTGAATTTGAATTCAAATTGAATAGAAAGTGAATTTGAATTCGAATTAAATAGAAAGGAATTCAAATAGAATTGAATTGAAATTGAATTAAAAACGAATTGAAATCGTTTTGAATGAAATTTAAAACGAACTGAAATTGAATTGAAATCAATTTGAAATGAATTCGAATTGAATTAAATAGAAGGTAAATTCAAATTGAATTGAGTTGAAACGAATTTGAATTAAATAGAAATGAATTCGAATTAAATAAAATTGAAATGAATTCGAATTGAATTGAAATCAAATCGATTGGAAATTGAAGATGAAGTTGAAATTGTTTGTGAAACGAATTTAGAACGATTTATAAAATACGTTTTAAAAAGGAAATCAACGAAATATATATAATATGTATATATTATATATATAATGGCTCGAATAGAACGCGCCGCGCCGCGGCAGTTCGTGAATTTCGACCATTGATTTCGAATTGACGTTGCGAGAGATCCGGCCGTCGGATTCTCCTAAAACTGGAACCGTTGGGTTCGTATCGAAAAGAGCTTTCCAATGAATATTAGAAATTCAAAATCTAACGGGTGGATTGGGAATTATGTCCAAATCAACTTTAGAAAAGGTCGTTGTAAGTGCAGTTCGATGGCCGTTGATGGAAATCGACTGTACGGGCCTTGATAAATTTTTTAAAAATATCTATAATTTGTGTAAAATCATAAGAAATGATTCGGGAAAAACTGGGATGAAAAACTCCACATTTGAAATGATAAAAATAGATTTTTATCGAAATGAACTAGTTTTGAACTAGAATTAAAATCAATTTATTTTTGAAATAAATAAATTGAATTTGAAAGTGATTTTAAAAATAATCAATATTCCCAATACGTGAATTGGACGGGAGTTGAATCGAAACTATCTTCGGAATATTTCGATGTTGGATTTCGTGACTATACAGATATTGTTATGGGAATTTGAAAGATATATTTTATATCGTTATTTCCAATACGATATTTGTTGGTTTCAGAATTTGATATTGAATATAAGCCACTATATTTTCTATTCAGAGCCTTGTATTTAATATCAAATGTGATTTGGGTTTATCGTGAATCGTGTTTTAGATGACATTGGTTCTTTAACCCAGTTAAAGGCAGGATGTTGATTTTTGAAAAGATTAAAACTAAGTGGAGTTTTAATGAATCTTTAATTAAATAAAAAAATGTGAATTGATAATTTAAATTATCAAATTTGAAAGGTGATCGAGAATGGAGTATCACCTGTTTTGCTCCAAAACGGTAGTTAAATCTGTAATTAGATTTGAACGTGAAATGGTAACTAATTTTACCGATAACACCGTGGTGTTAGGAATGGAGTATCACCAGTTTTGCTCCATGGGATATATAGGTTGGGATTGGGAAATAAAATAAATAATTACTTCGGTGTGGCTCGCTAATCCCGACTAGTTTGGAATGATATCCAAAGGAAGATTAAAGAATAAATTTAGAAGAATTTATCTTGGATAAAATTAATGGGAACATTTCCCTAAGAATGTGATTTTGTGAATAAAAGAATATTCTGAATTGGAATGAGGCGTTTGTTGTGTTTGTGTAACATTCGTTTATTATATACGTGGGTTATTCAGAAAGGCCGAGTTTATACCCATTCTGAATAACCGATTCGATGATATGTCGAAGATGAAGACGGTGGTAGAAGACCGGAAGTCTTCACATCGTTTGGGTGATTACTGATGATCTTGATTGGGCTGTACACCCAAGATAAGGGAAATAGTTGGTGATCGTCCAGACGTACTTGGAGATGGATGGATATGCGAGGAAAGTGCCTCCGGTTTCGTTCAGACCCAGAAGGAACTTGTAAATAGATTGTGTGTCTGACATTGGATTTTATTCTGTGTTGATTGATCTCTATTAAATATACATCTGTTTGGCGGTAGAGAATTTATTCTCTTGCTTAACGCCCTTCTCTGAGACGTACGAGCTCAGATGTTGTATATCGATGGACATCAGTCGCATGGAATGAATTGCCAGTGTGGCACGCGTAAGTGGCAATTGATCAGGGCTTCTGTTGAAAAGCAAAGTCTTGTAGTTGATGATCAAAGCAGGGCATGTGTGGCGTAGCTTTGTGTATAACGTGAATTCGCGAGCCTCACACCTCGGTATGAGTCAAAAACGGGATAGTGACTGTAGGGAGAGCACGGCGTTTCTTTCTAGCTAGGGTGGTGTCAGTGACCTACCAGCCCTGACATTTATATACTTTTCACCTGTGTGGTTGTTGGATACGAGGCGCCTCAGATGTAGGTCTGTAAGGACCGGGAAACGTGTGTTCAGGAATAACTAATCCTCAAAAGTAAGAGAGGACCAGCCCTGAAGATCCAAGGATCATAGTGGGGTCCTGAGGCATTTGCTAGAGTGTCTCGAATGCGGAGAGGAGCTTGCCCCTTGCCTCGACTCATGATGGAATCCAATTTCCAATACGTGATGTTTCGGTTTTATTTTTAGAACCTAGTATGGCGACATAGTGGTATGGGTCATTAATGCCGTCTATGATTGATATTTATGATTTAAATTATATTGACACTATACACTTATTATAGTATCAAATAATGTGTTTTAAACGTATCAAGCATGCTTTGGCTGTTATAAGGTAAAAACCCTATCCTCCGGCTTGTGTTGCATTGTGTGATGGGACTTGGGTCTTATAACAGCTTCATTTTTCTTTATTTAGCATTGCGCTGTTTGTTTTATGCACTGGTATTCTTGGGAGGAAACCCGTTCCGTGTTATACGGCGTGGTCCCTTGATTTACCGAACTTTAAAATAAAGAATTATAACTGTTTTAGTTCTCACACCAGTCACATGACTGACCTGGAGTTTATTGTTTTAACCTAATCTCTGGGTGCCCCTATTTTACACACGGGCAGCTAGTAATTTTGGTTTTGCAGATTTATATTCACAGGATCCTGATTTACAGCTGGAACAATGCTCGGAAAGCTCTGTATCCGTGTATCACTTTCAGTTGTGTTTTGTATATTTTTCCGCTGCAATGTAATTTATTGTAATCTCTGATATTTATCTTCTGTGTAATATTTATTCATTTATACTCTGTATATTCTTGTATTCTGATGGAATTGTTGTAATAACAATGAAATGTTCTTCTGTTTGCGTTCTATTTTGTCTTGTCCTCAATTCTATCCGTGCTTTCCTTCACGGGGAAGTTCGGGTCATCTCAGTATATGAATCCTTTCATATATATATATATATATATATGTGTGTGTGTGTGTGTGTGTGTGTGTGTGTGCATATTGATCATTTTAAACCCACCTGCAAATGTCTAATGATATATATTGATTAATATATATGTATACTATACCAGTTTGACTGCATGGTATATACATGCATTAATATGAATCTAGTCGTTAGATTTGACTGGAGTGATTTATATTTTACTGTCAACTGGGAATTTTAAAGTTGTTTGTATGATTGTCTTGTCAATAGCAATTTTGATTGGCTTTATTACTGCAAAACAGTTTGCAGATACATATTAATATATATGTAACATTTGACCATCAAGCATTATATGTACTGACGTTAGATTTTAGCGCAAGTTCATTTACAAAATGAAACTGTTTCACTGTGTTTTTGGATCTGATTTTGATTAAGGTAAAACCTATATAGTGGCGATTTAGTTCTATCATCCGAAACTGTTGATCCCAAGATATTTGAATCATAATTTCTTTTCTCTTTTTCTGTATGTTCTAATATTAATTTGTTATGATAAGAGAAAGCTTCAGAATAAAGAAAATTATGTTTTGTAACTGTACATCTCATTCCTGTTAGACAGGGTGGCAAATCAGCTGAGATAAGATTAGCAAAGTATTAATGTTATTTTGGTCTATTAATTTAAACTCAAAACAGTTTGTAGATTAAAACTTACTTCATCGCAAGTCAGTCCTGCAAGTACACTCTGTTTTCGTATCTGAAACATGTGCATATGTTGTTTGACACTAAATGGATAGTTAAGATTCCTGCATATATATATTGGTCCGAGCTAAACATATGTATATATTTCATACCTAAAGAACATACTATATTTGATATTATGAATTAAAGCAGTATATGATTCAAAGTGTTGATTCATTGTTTGGCTTGATGGTGTTTATTATCCCAAAATACTCGAATGTATTAGACAGCTTAAGTATTGTAAAAAAAAAAAGGAATATTGGTTCCTGTAAAAATTAAACACCACATAGAGAACCTGTTAACCACTGGCATACAAATAAGTTTGTATTGCTTATAATGCATGATCACTGCATTGTTTATTTCCAATTAAAAGTAAGTCTGCTAATACATGTGATTGTATATATGCGCAGATTTAATCTTGCAACATAATCAGTGTGACTGAACTTATGTACAAGAATGGATAGACATGTTGATGAAGATGCATGCCAATTCCAAAAGGCCAATCAGATTAGGCAGGTTCCAAATGTACGATTTGAAGTGCTATGTATAAAAATACATAGAAAATTTCGACTGAATGTATTGAACTGTATATATGTGTTTTATTAGAACAAATACGAATCATGTTAAAGGGTTTGACCCTACATAGTTTAATAGTTGGTTCTGTGTGTATTGTATATGTTCTGGAGTTGGAAACAATGTAACATGTGAACATGTAAAGGTACAAAAATGGGTTGTATGTCATAAAATTGTGAAGGATAAAATTGGTTAATAGAAATATAAATCCATTTAAGATTGGTATATTATATTTGATACAAAAGTTATAATAACCAATGGTCTTGAAATGTTCGATATAAATATAGGCATGCTACCTATATAATTTAGATCTAATTAATATTATGAGTATAGAGTACATATATTTGATATATGTTAATAACTTTAATAATGTTCGCCACTACGAATTATAGATTCCTTTAAAAGAAAATTTTTGTTATATTAAGTCATGGTGACGTCTTCCAATAATACACTCATCAATGTCCAAAATCACTGGATGTAGGTAATGCCAAAGCATTGTGCATTCTTTTGATTTTGGTTTTATGCGACGGAGTAAAAGTGATACTTGAATTGTATTAATGGGTCTGACTTAACTGAGCTGCATAATAAGATTATGGCTTAGAGACAATAGCATGAATTATTCTATATCTTGAGCAAATGAATAATACTAAACAAAATGTTCATCGTGCGATCCAAGAATTATATATGATATAATTTACATAAGATGTCTACCTAAAAGATTGTGTTTTGGGGATTTACCAAAGCAGAGTCAAAACATGATTAGATATGGATCTTGGAACACCATTATATATATATATATATACTGATATATGTATATAAATAAAGGGATGTTAATTGGAGTGGGAGCATATTTTAGTTTAAATTACACGTTTATGTTAGTATACAATTTTGATTGTCAAAATTTATATTAAATAAATATTAAAGAATCAGTTATTATTTATTATCTACTGTAGATATTAAATAATAAATAACTCCGATAATTTGAATAATCCTTAAGAAGGATAAATTGAATTGAATCAAATTTCTTGACTAACATTGAAACTTGGGGATTGTCCTCAAACAAATTAAAACGTAATTGTTCTAACAAATATAGAGGATCTAAAATAAAAGTTAAAGTATAACTTTAACCAGTTAAGATATAAATGTTATAAAATCTACTAATATATACATTACTAGTATTAGATACTAGATATAAATCACATAAATGTATGTTGATTTAAAGAAATTGCAGAGTAAGTAGAAAAAATGATAAAAAGACAAGTAAACTTACGATTGGAAATAAAGCAAATGTTGCTAGATTATCCATAGGAAGTTAATTTTTGTTAATTATACTGGCTTAATTAAATAAATAAATAATAGTGATTATGAAATTCTACTTAAAATAAATGTTATAATAGATCTTGTTTAGACAAGTTTGAATTTCATTTGTAATAAAAGAACAATTGTTATTCATTTTATTTAAATGAAATATCGTATGGAATTTCACAAATAGTTATTGATATTTATATATCATTAACTATAATGTACTTGACATAAATAATTAATGGATTAAATTCAGTGATTTAAATCCAACATACCTATAGCATTACCAGTTAGCCCGTATAAACAAGAGAGTATATCAAAACTCCATAATGATGGAATTTTGAGATCAGTTGATTTTGAATTATATGCATAATGCAAATCTTGTTTAATAGGCAAAATAAGTTAATCACCTTTCACTTGACATAGTGAATGAGTGATAAGTGTTGGATCTCATACATAATGATGTATATGGAGCAACGAATACATAAGCTGGAGGCAGGACTTATTACTTCATTACATTTATGTATATCTTATGAAATACATATCTTATGAAATACATATCAGAATCCTTTGAAAAGTTAAAAGAATTCATAGTCAAGTTAGAAACAAAATTTAGTAGAAAATAAATACTTTTTGAACGGTTCGAAAGAGAATATTTAAGCCAATTATTTAATCACTATCCAGATGAGTTTGAAATTGTTTCACAACTCATTCCATTTAGAACACCATATTGGAATGATGTGTCTGAAAGGAGAGATCACACCTTATAAGATACAGTACGATTAATGATATGTCATACAGATCTTCTAATAAATTAAATTTAGAACAATTGTATTAAATCTCACTAAAACGATTTTAAAGACGCCATATAAGATATGGACTAGGAAATGTTCTAGTATGTCTAATATCAAGATTTGGGATGTAAGGCATTTTGTTAAACGTCCTTCCTTTGATTAGATCGGACCCATATAAGATAACTATTTTGTGTAATATCCACAAGATATTAATGGATGTGACTTCTATAAATTCTTTGAGGATAAAATGTTTATTGCTCAAATTGGTATCCTTTATAAAGGAGAACCAGTCTCTAAGATACTGGTAGGAATGAAATAGAAGTCGAAATGTATCGAAACCACAAAATGTCATTGAATCTTATATAAATAAGAAATTGAGTGGGAGTGAGACAATAATTCTAATGTTATTTGATAACACATTAATTATTGTAAATTAAGTTAGTTTTAAAACAAGAAATAAATACTGATTCTAAGAAAGAAAATTTTTGGATTAAGAAGTTTATGATTGAACTTAATTCATTGTTGATGGAATGATATACATTGCGATAACAATATGGCTATTGCTCAGGCCTAAAACATTAAACTCATCATCAATCCAAACAGATATTTAAGAAATATAATTCCTATGTGAAGTTGTTCACAAAGGAAATGAACATATCTACAAAGTTACAAACGTTGTAATGTTGCAGACCTACTGAATTAAACTCTATCGCAGCAGAAGTTTAATAGTCACACTAGTTTCATGAGTATACGATACGTGAACGATTGACTCTAGTGCAAGTGGGAGATTGTTAGAGTTTATGCCATAGAGGCAATCATTTGATGAGATTGATAACAATGTTGTTGTTATTATTTTATTTGGAATAAAATAATATTCTATTATATTATATTTACTACGTAATATAAATATTAATATAATAGAAGTCCTTAGAATAATAATACAGAATTATATAGTTCGAGTAAGACTGAACTTGAGATTATATAATATGATAAGTATTATAATTCTTAAAAGTCCCTAGTTGAGTTTTATTGTTTATACAGGACAACAATAAAGCGTTGAGACTAGTATGTTGATTAACTGATGATCACATCTCATTGATCATTAATATTCGTGATATTAAAGTCAAGATATAAATACGTATTGAAGAATAGCGTATTTGGCTGACCCAACGTGAGATAACTACATGGAATATAATCAACAATACCATAAGTTGTTCTCATAGTGAAAGTGATGTAATGGTCCTCAGACCTGAAATCATTATAATTTTATTCGAGGATATTTGTGTTTTGATATCATCTGAAGTTATTTCGTAACAGAGTAACGATAACGGTGATTATTGGATACATCTCGAATCGAATGAAAATTATGAATGATCTAGATGGAATTTAACCCTACGATATATTCGTAGTGATATCCATGGGCCTCTTGATTGAGTGAGACTGTGAAATGCATGGCCGTGCTCAAATATTGATTTGTTTTAAACAGTCTACTCATCGATCAAGAAAATCAGATTAGATTATAACGAGGATGATACGATTTATGCCTCTAGTTTAATCCTGGATATATTGGTTAAAAGGATTATATTACATTGATACACTGGTCACAGAAAGGTTGTATCGAATCATTGATTTTATTATAACTTGGGTAGCATCGACGTATTGCTAGATTCCAATCACTGTTTATGATTTTAAATACGATTTAAAATCATTGCCAACATTTTAATAACCTATAGGTTCACACAAACAGAACGCAATAAAGGGAAAAACATTCGTTGGATAAATAAATATCAAATTTGTTGATATTTTATTTAACATTGAATTAGTATACCGGTTGGATTCCTTATTTTGGGGAAAACATTTGTTTTAAAGGAAAAAACCGTTTCCTTTTAAATATACACGTGAATAATTTTGTTTGAACAAGATTAGAACAAAAAAACCTACTGAAACCTAATTCATCCAATAATGGCGGCTAGCATTGTAGCCCTTTCTTCCGCTCTTTGATTCGATCGAAGATGGATGCGTTCTAGTGGATACCTCTAGAGGCGCGACACATGAAGAGCTCAGATTCGAGTCCTCCCAAATCCCAATTGTTCAATTTCGTGATAGACGGAAGCCCTGACAGGTATAATCTTCAATTTACTAATTTTAGCATAGATCTACTATTTTAGGGTTATTTAATTTGTTAATTATCCGCTGCGAGTTGAAATTAAATCCCTAACACCACCGCCTACCTTGAACAACACTCCCGTAATCAAAGGGTGCACCCAAATCAATCACAACAGTAATAGAGATGGTATCGAAGAAGCGTGTTCGATTAGAGGTGTGACCTCAATTAACCTAGGTATGACTCCTATTTAAGTCATTTTAATTAGTACCTGAAGGTCAAGGGCAATCCATCAGCCTTCTCTTTCTTCAAATCCAGTAATCGCCTTCGTACCATCCTACTTCATTCTGGAAACTCTACCACGTACATAGTTTGTTAAAGTGGTGTTGGCATTGACAAAGAGTATGACATCTACCGACACCGGTCTCTTTAACAACCAACGTTCACATTTTCCACACCGTGGTCATTAGATTTAGAATCATATTTCCGAGTATCACAAATCGATTTATTTCAAGTATTTCCCTAAGATCAATTTCTCAAATAATACATTATTGATTTGGTTGAGATTTCAAATCCGACATTTACAAATATTCCTTATCAACTATTTGAGTTTAAATTTCCATTTCCACAAAAGCTCAATTTCTTGAAATCTTCATTTTGAACCACTTATCAAAACCATTTAAGTTTGGATTTTGCTTTTACTCAAAATATCATTATCACCTGAAACCTTCACTTTTATTCTTTCGGATTCATTGGCTCGGATTGGATATGGATTGTTTAAATTTATAAACTACTTGGAATAGTGATCTTTAAAAATAGTGTAATACATTGAATTTAAAAATAGTATGTATATGTATATATATACACTTATGTAAATAGTGGTAAAATAGTATAAAATCTTAAATTTTCAATAATGGCCACATGTCTTATATTGAATATAAGAAAGCATAATTAACATAGTTAAATTTGAAAATATTATATATGTATGTATATTTTCATAAAATAGTTATAAACAGTTACAAAATGAAAATATTTATAGATTTAAAATAGGCAAAATAGTTTAATATTTAATTGTTATAAGTTGTTTGTCAAAATCAAGTAATGAGGGAAAATTTGGTTTTACAACAATATAACTTGATTTAGTCACTTGATCCAAACCGAATTCGTATTTCACGAGTTTAACCTTCATTTATCTCTCATCCCACTGGCTTCCCACTTATTGATTCGGATTCAAATATTTCAAACCTTTTTTCTGAATAAATCAATTTCCTTTTTACTGCTTTGAATTAATTCAACTCATAACTTTGAAATATTTCCAAAACATTATTTCAAATTAGATTTGACTAAATTCCAAGTTTACTCAAAATATAGAATTTCATGATAACCTCGATGATTTCATTATTATACCATGACTTAAACCACCATTTAGAAAATCATGGTCTTATATTTCTTTCCATTGAAAATCTCAAGTCGAGCTTCTTTAGTTGGCACATTCTTCCCATTCACACGAATTTAATCCAAAATTTTCCAATTTAACATTCACTTCCTTCTCATGAATAAGATTCATAATTTTATTAAATCGAATTTTAATATATCGACTTAAGATCTTGTGAACCTTGAAAGAAAATTCATTCTTTAGGAAATCAAACACTTTTAATTATTTATTATAGAACTCTATACAAAACTCTATTCAATAAAATCTTTTTTAACCTCAAACCATTACTTCAAATACATATCTTTACAAAACATTTCAAATGCCTTTATTAAACAAACACTGTTTAACTTCACCAATAAAGTTATCTCAAGGGAAATAATCCTTTCAAACCTTTCTTTATACAATATTTAAATTGCATTAAACCCTTCTAAGTTAAATTTATAAAATTTACTGCATCAATCTTTATAAATATGGAAATGTGGTAAAACTTAAAACCCAAATCCTTTAACTAAAATATTCACGAATTTGAGTATTTTAGCTAACAAGAATATGTATTACAAGGATCAAATATATAAAAAATCTTGTTTAAAACAAACATTAGTTCAAATATTTAGATTTTACACCATATATTAAAACAAGATTAAGATTTGATTTGAGAAAATTTTCCAACATTTTCCCCTATTCAAAAATTTCATTACAAAATCTATTTATAAAATCGATATTACTTGTAACTTTTTAAAATAGATTTTTATTGACCATGGCGTCCGTATAAATTTTCTATCCTATGGTCAAGTGATATGATATGTATCAATTCAATCTGTCTTAAACGAAAATTCAAATATCGAGTATATATCATTTCAACCTGCATCCCAACTCGATTCAAATTCATTTTTCAAATCCATACATTCGAGTGTGTATCATTTCGACCCGTGGTTATTTTCTAAATCTATAGGTTACTTGCAGGGTGAGAGAAACACAACATAGCACATCATACATTGCATCCATATGTGTTATCTAACGGGGTAATGTATGTGTCGCATGTGCACAAATCACATAGCAAACAATTTCTAGAGCAACCTAACATTTCATTTAACATCTCAAATATTTAATTCGCTTAATCAAAAGTAAGCCTATGAGTGAGGGAAACTCATCTTTCGAGGTAAAACGAGAAGACACGAGATGGACACAACGAAACACCTACAAGAAAAAATCAACCACCTAAAATAAATGAATGTTTTTTATTTCGAGTGATGGACTAAATTTTCATGAGAAAATGACACAAAAGGATTTCGTCATAAATTGACAGAAATCAAGTTACTACAGTTAAGCTTAAACCGCCGACCTCTCAATCCCAGGTTACACATTAAACAGCTCAGGTACTTAAGATAATTTTTTTAAGAGAGTGATGATTTAATTTACTAATAAATGGCTCAAAGTAATATCACATAATCTATCTTGACCTGCATGTGTACCTCGCTGTGTAATACTACACAGAGCTCGTGTAACGACCCGCATTCTACATATCGGAGGATCGTAAAATATTTGTTTTATTTTCATATGAAGTAATATGGTCGAATTTGGGAAATGACTATTGGGTTCATTTCCCACATTCACGATTTTTGTCGAATTTTAAATGACCATTTTGCCCTTGGCGAATCTTGTTTCGTTTATAACTTTTTATTGGTATGGAGTTTTGGCCTAAAACCACTTTCATTGGATTCGGATGATGGTTTCTCATTCCGTAGAGTAGTCACATTAATCAAACAGACTTATTGTTTGAGAGATATGGCTGAAAAAAGATTTGAATATGGAAAAACAGCCTAATTGGGCTTAATAGGGTGATTAGCAGCTAGGCCCGTAACCTATTTCAGGATTAGAGTTATGGGAGGGCTGAAAGGAGTTGGAGAATCATCTCTTTTCATTTTTCTAGCCGCCACAAACATTTCTCTAACCCTAATCATGGCTTCCATCTTCCAAATCAATCTCTTATCACTTTCTAATCACTAATTGATCAAATCTACATCAAATCAAGTCGAATTAACACCAAAATAGAGTTAGAGTTGATGAACCACATTGGGATCCGAGCCAAATCTGTAAAAGTTTCAGATCTAACATTTATTTTTGGCTAACGTGAGTGATTTACATGCTTATACACTAATTACGGCTAATTAGGGGTGAGTAGTGATAATTAGCGAAATTATACAAGATAACAATATGGAAAAATACATAAAAATTCTAAAATCATATTTTATGTCGCTAGTACGAATTTGGGTTAATTTGGATTAAGTTTGTTAATCCTATAGTTAGACATGGTTAAGGGGAAAATCACATGGTCAAGGGGGAAATCATGGCTTTGGGTATGTTTGATCTAAATAAACATACTAAATCATTGTTTTGATGTTTTTGATTGATTTTGCGTGTTACTACTATTGTTCGTATGTTTTGTGATTTCATAGGAAAGTCAGAATGGTTGAAAACGTCGTCGTTTAGCGAAGTTAGCTTGTTGGAAAAACTACAGGGTTTCGGTTCCTAATGGTGACCACGGTCACGAACCACCTTGACCAGAAGGGTCAAGAACCGCCTTGACCAGGAGGGTAACGAACCGCCTTGACCAGGAGGGTAACGAGCCGCCTTGACCAGGAGTGTCATGAACCGGTTTCGACCAGAAGGGTCATGAACCGCCACGAGCCGAAGGTGACGACGAGCCGATGGTAACGAGGAGCCGATGATGACGATGAGTAGAAGGTGACCATGACCCCATGGTGACCACGACCGCAGGGTGACCATGACCCCATGGTGACCATAACCCCAGGGTGAACACGACCCCATGGTGACCACGACCCCTATGATGACCACGAGCAATGGTCATCACGAGCCAATGATGACCACTAACCTAACCGTGATGGTCACCCCGAACCGAACTGGATTTGAGCTTCTACCATATGACGACGATCGTGAACTCTTCTGAAGACCAACTCCAATCTGACCAAAACCCGAGATGCAAAGGAAGTCCAAATGGGAAGTTATCACTCAGGATCCAGATGGGAACCAACGAGTTAACTTCTAGAGTTAGGCTATGATGCGGGATGTGTGCAAAGGAGTTATCGATATCTATAACTTTGGTTTACCATTGAGAGAGGGGGGACATGTATATGAACCAGAGCCAAGGCTATGTGGACTGGTTGGCCCATAACCTAAAGCCATGGCAATGTGGACTGGGTAAGGTTTTTGACTATAGGCCAGGGAAGTGTGGTCATAGGAATAGTTATACGTGGTTGGACTCTTTCATCTAAATGGATTCGGTGATCAAAGCGGTGGATATCGTATGATTTACGCACTGAGTGAGTGATGTGAGGATGATTGTTATGTTTGATGTTTTCTATCACCATCACACCCACACTTCCATTTTACACTCTATATTAGTGTTTACCTTAGAGTATTCTACATCTTGATGTGCTAACTCTTTGGTTGCAGGTCCAGGTCAGATATGATTATTTATACCTATTATTGCTTTATTTAGTGATATAGATTTGCTATCGCTCACACCAAACTTTCATCTGACTTGGAGTTTTATATCTCATCTTATTACTCTAGGTGCTCCTAAATGAGCAGACTAGAGGCAGGTTAAGTGGTTATGCACGAGTAGCTGTCCGGAGACGAGCAGGAGGCTTCCACATACTATATATATATATATATATTCTCCCTGTGTTGTTGCTGGTTACTGCTTTGGGAATTGGTAGTGTACCTTTTTTATTTCCTTTTAGAGGAAGTATTTTAAAATTGTAATAATTGGGTATGAAGCTGTATTTTGGATTCCGCTATTCTGATGGATATGGTTTAGTTTTCAACTTATGTACTGTCTTGCCTGTTTTATATCAAGTTATGTTATTATTATATTTTATTCCATGCGTTGTGATATAGACTACAAGTTCTCGATGAGTTATCCTTTCAATCATTTTGACGATCATCCCGTGCTAGTCGGGCATTGGCACATCGCATTTTAGGGAAATTTCTATTGGTATGGGGGCGGGCGTCACACTTGGTATCAGAGCCTAGGTTGCATGGTTTAACCTAGAGGAAGACATCAGGGAGAGGTAGAATACGTATATGAGAGCGCATATTTGTGATATTTTAGTTTCCATAAACTATATATGTACTATTACTATATCAAAGGATGAAATCGCATTGCACTGGCACCACTAAGGAGATGGTTAATTGTTTTCTCTTTATAGATTAAACGATGAGCTGAAATACGAGGAGCAGGGTAAGGAACTTCGCATCAGGAGTTGAAGAGGGAGCGGGTTTAGGGGCCAACAATGGGAATGTCACTGATATAAGGACAATGTTTACTACCTTCATGCGAGAGATGCTTAGGGATGCCCAGGGAGCAGTTCCTAATGCTGCCAATGGTGGTAATGCAGTAATGCAAGCGCCTAGAGCCGATTTCGCCAAGCTTAACAAGGATTTACTTGTCTTGGTGGGAAGTTGTTCCACGGAACGAAATCAACTATGGAGGTTCAGGATTGGCTTGATAGTTGTGAGCGCATCTTCAAGGATTTGGGGATCGATGATGCAATGAAGATAAAGTTAGCATTGCGTCAGCTTCAAGGACAGACAACGAATTGGTGGAATGCTATTAAAGCGGCTACTCCCGAAGATCAAGTTACTTGGAATCAGTTTAAGACTCGCTTCAGTGATAAGTTTATTCCAGCTGCTCAGAAATCAAAATTGTTTACGAAATTTTTGGAACTTAAGCAGAATGGTAGGGCAGGCTCGGAATATATTGTTGAATTCGATACCTTATCGAAATATGGATTATCTCTTATCAACCCTGCCGAGAAGAAGAACGAGAAGTTCATAACTGGCCTAGATGGTTACTTGGGGGGAAAGACTTATAAACCACATCGATGAGACTTTTGAATCTATTGTGGGATAGGCATTGAGATTCCCTAAGTCAAAGACCGAGGTTGCTATTGCATCTGCAGAAGAGCCAAAATTGAAGGCAAGCAGTGGAAACAAGAAGAATTCCCAGAATAAGAGGAAGTAGAACCAAACCAAGGATGGTCAGAAAAAGAAGAATAAAAAGGATATCTAGTGCTTTGGCTACGGCAAGAAGGGACACTATGCCAGAGGCTGTCGAGCGAAGCCAGGGGAGAGGAAGTGCTTCAATTATGGCCAAGTGGGACATCTCAAGGATAAATGTCCACAACCTCCTAAGGAAAAGCAGATTATGAAAGAAAATGTTATCAATGATGTTCTTTCTTCGTTGAATGCCCCCAACTGCGGCGGAGAAGGGAAAGGGTGTCGTTATTCAAGGTATGCTTTCTATTTATGATGTTCCCGTTCGAGTATTATTTGATACCGAGGCTTCCCATTCCTTCGTATCTAGTGACCTAGTGATAGGTTGGAATTGGAACCCGAGATTTTCGATATACCTGTAGTTGTGATGAACCCGATTGGTGGTTCGACTAGCCTTAGTATGATTTGTCGTAATTTGGTCTTATCGAGTCATGGATGAAAGTTTGCTTGTGATTGCTTTGTTCTGGGCTTTACTGGGTTTGGCATTATTTTGGGAGTCGATTGGCTCCAAAGGTATGGGGTGGTGGTAGACTATGAGGGGTTTTCGGTGACCATTAGAGCGGAGGGTGGGCAGAGGGAGGTATTAGGTTGCCTACCTAGTGATGGGTGATGGCTAGTTTTCTAAATTCCCTCGACATTCTTGTACCAACCCTGAATTTTGGGGTAAATTTAAAAATCTATTTTAACTAATTTTAATGGGTTTTGATATTTAAAATAATTTATTTAAAATAATAATGATTAAAAATTTATTTAAATTGAAGTTAGAATGAATAATTTAATTTTAATTATAAAAGGAGTTAGAAATAGCGCGGTAGTTAGAAAAGTCAAACTTGAACTTTAACTGACTGTACAGGATGCAAAATTTAACGGATTTTAGTGAAACCAAAAATATTAGAATCTATTTAAAAATATCTTTCTAATGAATCTGAAAAATTGAAATTTCATAGCAGGAATCAAACCAGGTTTAAAATTTAGAAGGTCGCTATGAAATTTATATATAATATATAAAGGTCAAAAATGCTACTTTTTGCATACGAAGGAGTTTGGATTCGAAACCACTTCCATTGAGTTCAGAATGACGTTTCTGCATTTAAAAAGTATAAACACTTATATATTTCGAGTTTCGAAAATTATTTGTTTAAAAATGTATTTTTAATATAAATATATACGCCTCGAAAATTGAAAGTTTGCAAACGGTCTCCAAATTGAACAAAATTTATTTTGTTGGGTTCATATCGTCAAAACAAAGCTAAAAATGATTTTTCGGTAATTTTTAGAATTAATATATAATTATAATTGATTTTTCAGTGTAAACGGACAATTTTTGACTTTAAAAATTCATACGGATTCAGAAATGTATGAAACCAGTTTCTATAGGTTCGTATTGATTAGGATTAGTTGTGATCCAAATTCCATCGAATTTGGAATCAGTATGTGGTCATACGGTTTTCAAAACTGGAAAACGGATGTAAATAATTACAATAAAGCTATAGTTAAAATGAGCTAAATTACATATGGGCTGAATTAAAGTAACCCCTATATAATATCTCATAGACCAGCCATAACATAATTCTGAAAATCTAAACATAACCTAGCCTCCATCTTCTTCATTTTCATTTCCATGGCCTCCTCCTAAAAAAAAAAAAAAATTTAAAAAAAAAAGCCTTCTTTGCACAAAAGTCCCTGAAACTGAAAAATTTATATCTTCAAATCAGAATAAAATCCGACCAAACCCTGTCTAGGTTTTGAACATCTTGACATCCTCTACCTAACACGAAAAATCCAAGACCTATTGATGCACGGATTCGCCGAAATCTGAGTTTGATTGCAAAAAAGTCAGTTTTTGATTTGGTGATTTCCCGCCAAACCGTCGAGAATTAGACGACGGCCCAATTGGAGAAAACGTAGCCAAGAGACATACGAACAACTTTGCTTCTCGGAGTTTCGCCTGAAAGTCGAAGGAATTGCACGAAAATCGAGATGATCTGAAAATCGAAATTCTGGCCAAAACAACAAGCTCAAAACGTAAATCAACAAATTTCGGCAAATCAAGCGAGAACCGGGCGAAGTCACCAACAGGAAAGTTCTACTTCTACGTGAGATCTAGATGCTCAGAAAAATTTAGCTCGATCGAAGGTGGGGGGCGGCCTGTGGGGCCCGAGAGGCGGAGCGGCTTCTCTGGCCGATTTCCGGCGAATGACGGCCAATTGGGCGGCGGGACCAGGTGGCGGTGGAGCTCCTCGCCAAGACGAATCCAGCGATGATCAGCGCTCGGCGATCGGAGGTCTGAGTCAACGGGAAAACGCGGTCAAAGTTCGGAAGGGGCTGGTTGACCGGCTGGGATACTATTTTAATGATTTAATTATTTAATTAATGTATTCAAACTTCAAAATTGTGTAACTCTCTCACACGAACTCGAAATTTGATGATTTCAGATTCGCTGCGATCGTGGCGATGAGACTTTCGCGTGGACACTAAATTCGTCCAATTTGGAGGAAGTTAAATTTTTGGGTATTTTCCATAATTAAATTAATTATTTAATTCGCTCGAACTTCAGAAAATCATAACTTTTTGATACGAACTCGAAATCGCACGAAACAGAATGTGCCGCGATCAGCGCGTCGAGAGCTTCGCGATGACACCAATTTCGTCAATTTTGGAGCAAGTTGAATTTTGGGCCCGAACCGTCAATTTAAACCCTACAAATTGAAAACGAAGCTGAGAACTCTTTCTCACTCAATCTTTATTTTCAGTTATTATTTATTTTCATAAATAACTGTTATTAAATGTCTGTAATGAAATGTTTATACGTGTTGCCTGTATATGTTGATGTTTGGATGTGATGTGATGCTCGAATCTGAAAATATATGACATGTTAATTAATGTTATCTTATTAATCATCATTAAATTAATGTTACACTACCATTAAATTAAATTAATGCACAAATATTATTTAATTATTTGTTGGTTGAAACCCCACATGGGTCTTGGAATATATTCTGACTACACGTATTCCTTGGGATTAGTTATCAATTGCACTCTGAATGTCATTTGGATGTGATATGAATTGTGACCATTATTGCTGAAATTTATGTTATGAATGAAATCCATATAAATAAATTATATGGTAACTGTTAAGCCACATTTCAATTTAGAATTTAGTTTGTTACCATTTCATGTGGATTAAAGAAAGAAATGAAAATTTTACATTTTTGATGTAATAAATGTATGATTTGAAATTTTACATTATTATTAATGTAATTGAAAGGAAATGGAATTTTACATTACTTTTAATGTACTTGATATGAAATGAAAGAGTACATTATCTTTATTAATGCAATTTAGGAGAATGAAAACTTACATTTGTATTTATGTAATAAGATATGGATAAGCATTTACATTATTATGTAATAAGTTAAATTTTACATTTTTTTGTAACTAAGATGAAATGGAAGATTTACATTTTTATTAATGTAATAAAGAAAAGAAAAGAAAAGATTTGATTTTAATGTTATTTATTTACATTAAAAAGAAAAGAATTGAAAGAGAAGTATTTTTTTATCAAAATGTATGTTTACACGTAATTTTGTTATGAAATGAAACTATATATTTTAAAGTATGAGATGTAATGATATATATTAATGTCTGTAATGTAATGATATATTTTAATGTACGAAAGGAAATGATATATTTTGTAACAACCCGTATTTTTCAAAAAGATAAAATTTAGTGAATAATGGTAAGAATTTAATTTTTTTTAAAGATATATAAATTGTATGATAAAATATTCAACATAAAATTATCAAAATAAAATATCTGTTTAATTTATTTTAAGGGCATTTGATAAAATAGCTTATATAAAATTATCATAGTTGGGATAACCATAAATAATTTATTCCAACTATTATACGCGCATTATTGTTGCTTAGATCTCAAACATTGCATAATTATTTTATCATAGGCATTTATGTATCTGTTTTCAAATAATACCTTTAATTTATTTTACAGAAAAATGATACTTTAAATATATGTGTGATGGATTTATTTCGTTTAATAGCAAATGAGATTATTTAAAGCAGATAATACTTATGTAGTATTTGAATTGTAAATCTATTGAAATTATGAAATAAATTTATATAAAAAAAAAACGAATATGCACTTTCAAATAATTCTGTGGTATAATTTTAATAAATTTATTTGAATTATCAACTTTATTTGTACCTATTAGAGGATGATTAGATGTTTAATAATGGAATTTGTTACCATATTTTAACAATTTACGTTCCTTCTTATCAAATAAAGGAAGGCATTTAATGGCATCCACAACTTTTTTTTTTCTCCATTCATGGTCTATGAAAAACATGGTCAACTAATTTTTTTTTGGAAGGGAATATGTGTAATCTAAAATTTGTGGCAGATACTTTCTGAATAGTTGGTAAATTTACAAATTGTAACTTCAAATTTTTATTCATACTACGTTGTTGGATGTTAAATTATCTTCTAATAACATTCCATATTTTGAGGTTCCTTTTTGTCAATCGAATGAATTAAAGCTAGTTATGTGATGTACTAATAAAACAACTTGAAGGCTACAAATGACTCAACATGCCACTTTCTATTTATACACACACATACATACTTATATGTAGACTTTGTACAACTGATAGATAATTAAGATCTTCAATGGTTATTAGTTTGTTGATTTACAAATATTTTACATCATTTGGCAATCTCAAATTAAGCAAACAAACTTATATAGCTGAATTGAATGTTGTAGCTGAAAAATATCACTTGGTGTTCATAAATGTTCTTTATTAATGTTATTTTATATTTGTGTTAAATGTCTTTTTGTTTTTTTTAAGAAATATTTTGTCATTCTTAATAATATAGAAAAATTGTGCTTGCACATCAAGGCAAACATGTCTCATTTAGTGAAATCATGTTTCATATTTGTGTTGATTTTGAAATATGTCACATGGCAAAATTTATTCCAATCAGCCTAAAATTGGATTGGCAATTAGTCAACTTTTTGGAAACATTTTATTTGGCTGATTTGGCTATGAAATTTTTATGCGTATATATTTGTGATGGCTGTGAAATTATAATCCACGTATCATTAAGGTTGATATTATTATGGCATATTATTTTCACCTTAATTTCAATACGGCATATATTCAAATGATGGATGTTAAATTGTACTGTTTGATTACACTTAATTATATGTTAATATATAAGAAACAATTAATTCTTTCGTTAAAGATATTAATTATATGTTATTACCACGCATGTATTTTTTTTTGGAAATACTATGCCATTAATATTATATAAATTAAATTATTCTTGTTGTTTTTATCGTATGTATGTTAATTATAAGAATATGGTAGTTTGTCACCTATTGACATTAATTTGGAGAGAATACATTTATTAGGGAAAACGTATTAATTTGGCATTTATGAGGATTCATGTTAATTTAGAAGAAAAACATGTAATTAAATGTTTACGTTTATTACAAGGTTAATTCCGAAAATATCATTAATAAAGGAGCAATTAGTGGTTGGAAACATAAGTGGCTGCATAAAAGTCACAAAACGTATGAAATTTAAAAGGGCGATTTGGACTTAAATGTAATTAAAAATAGCGACATCAGGTTTAAATAAAAAGGGGTCTAATAACCTAGGGACTTAATTAGAATTTGCTAACTCATATATAATATCCTATTCACCTAACCCTAACCTAATTCTAAAACCAAAATCTAAGTTCCTTCTTCCTCCTCTTTGCAATGACGGCTTCTATATTCACAAAATACAAGATAAAAATCAAATCTCTACAAATCATAGCAAATTATATATCAAAACTAAGGTCTCGACGATACGAAGGTACGAATACCATTAGTTTTGTCACACAGCTCTCGGATTCGCCAAAATTTTGGATCAAACTTTCTGAAATTCGATTGAAGTTGTTCGATGTCGCCTCAGTTTCTAAACGACGGGAGGTCATAATTTGAGGAAATGCGTTGGAATCCTCTTGACGAGAAGCTTCGCATAGAGACCAATTGTGCCTAATTCTGAGGATGTTGAATTTTGCCGAAAACCGATCTTTTGGATCCAATAAAGTCAAACCTCTGTGAGAACTCTTATCTCACTCAATCTATATTTACAGTTATTATTTGTTTTCATTAATAAATGTAGTTTAATGTCTGCGATGAAATTTTGTGGATTATTTCTGTGGCATACATTATTTGTTATGTATTGATGTTTGGGGATGCAATGTTTAAATTGGTGAATATGTAACATATCAATTGATGTCACCTTATTTATGATTCTTAAAATATGTTACACGGCCATATATGAGTTACCTGACTCATATATGTTGATTGGGTTGATATTTTCACACATCGCCCAAGTGCACAAATAATACATTATTGTTTGAATGTTATTTTAACGTTGTCTGAATGTTATGTGGTTGAGATGTATAATGAATGTTATTATTGAATACATGGATTGTTTGAAATCCATTAATTAACGGTATTTGATTTGGGTCTCATTCCAATTCAGAAAAGAAATTTGTCAAATAAATATTTATAGTAAAAATTATCCTTTTTATCGAACGTTAATAAAAATAGGAATTTGTCCAAATAAGATTTATAATAAAATTATTCCTTTTATTATAAATAAGAACATGTCTATTGTCATATCTTGAATAACTATGAAAATAATCTTTTTATTTTATTTAGAAAATATGTTTAGTGTCATATTTTCATTAACGCTAAAAATCATTCTTTTATTTTCATTTATAAACATGAAAATGAACATAAAGTAGTTGACGCTAAAAACGAACCTTTATTTTCATTTAGAAATATGCAAATGAACATATTTTGTTGACGCTAAAAGTTTTGCGAATGAATATATTTTGTTGACGTTGAAGATTATTCCTTTTATCGTAACATAAAAAGATTTGCATCAAAAGATTATTCTTTTATCGTAGTTACAGTGCATAAAAATGATAAATAAAAAATCATCATTCTTTCATTGTCACCAAAGAACATGAAAAATGATTTGCATAAAAAAAAATCATTCTTTATTGTCATGTAAGTACATAAAAGTGATTCACATTAAAAAGTTAATCTTTTTATATCATGTAAGAATATGAAATATGTTGTAAAATAAAAGTTAATCTTTTTATTTAAAGTAAGAACATAAAATATGTTTTTAATTGTTTTTAATATAAAAAGTTCTATCTTTTTAATGTCATGAAGAAACATAAAATGTTTTGCATTAAAAAATTCAACTTTTTAATGTCATAAAGGAACATGAATTTGTTTACATTAAGAATTTATCTTTTTAATGTCGGAACGTGAATTTGTTTACCTTAAGAATTTATCTTTTTAATGTCATGTAGGAATATTTTAATTTAATATTCAGTTAATGGAATTAATTGAAGTGGATTAAGAAAGATGTGAAGACCCGCAACTTCCCCGTAAAGGAAAGCGTCGGATAGTTCGAGAACAAACCACAACAGAACGCATATAAAAGAACGTTTCATTGTATATTACAACAATGCATTAGATTACAAGAATATACAGAGTAAAAATGAATATTACACAGAAATATCAGAGATTTAATTACATTTAAATACATAGCAGCGGAAAATAATACAATACACAACTAGAAGTAGATATACGGATACAAAGCTTTCCGGATATCATTCCAGCTGTAAACCAGGATCCTGTGAATATAAATCTGCAAAACCAAAACTACTAGCTGCCCGTGTCGAAAATAGGGGCACCCAGAGTTTAGGTTAAAACAATAAACTCCAGGTCAGTCATGTGACTGGTGTGAGAACTAAAACAGTTATTAATCTTTATTTTTAAATCATTAGGTAAATCAAGGGACCACGCCGTATAACACGGAACGGGTTTCCTCCCAAGAATACCAGTGCATAAAACAACAGCGCAATGCTAAATAAAGAAGATGAAGCTGTTATAAGACCCAGGTCCTATCACACAATGCAACGCAAGCCGGGGGATAGGGTTTTCCCTTATAACAGCCAAAGAATGCTTGATACGTTTAAAACAAATCATTTGATACTATTATAAGTGTATAGTGTATAAAACAACTTCAAATCATAAGTATCAATCATAGGCGGCATGGGTACCATATATCATGTCGCCATATATAGGTTTACAAATAAAACCGCAAATGTCACGTATTTGAAAATTGGATTTCCATCTATGAACCGAGGCAAAAGATAGTCCTCAACCGATTCGAGACGCTCTAGCCCGCCCCTCAGGACCCAGACTCAGGTGGGCCCTTGGATCCTCAGGGCCAGTCCACCGATGTGGATTAAACTTAAACCCTGAACATGCGTTTCCCCGCCCTATGGGGCGTAAACGAGCCAACTAAATGACTCCATCGGTTCGAGAACGACCGATCAATCCGAGGCGCCTCGCAACAGCAACAACCACATAAGTCAAACTCGTCAGGGCGTGTAAAACCACTGACGCCACTTCTAGCTAGAAAGAAACGCATGCCCTCCCTGACGTCCTCTCCCGTTTTTGGTTCATACCAGGTGTGAAACACGCGAGGTAAACGTTACACAAAGCTACGCCACAAAGGCCGTGCTTTGATCATCACCACAAGACTTTGCTTTTCAACAGAAGCCTCGATTAATTGCCACTTAGGCATGCCACACAGGCAATTCACTCCATGCGTTTGATATCCATCAATATATAACCCCTGAGCTCGTACGTCTCAGAGAAGGGCGTTAAGCAAGAGAATAAATTCTCCGCCGCCAAACAGATATATATTTAATAGAAATCAAACACACAGACTAAAATCCAATGTCAGACACACAGTCCACTTACAAGTCCGTTCTGGGTCTGAACGAAACCGGAGGCACCTAGTACCCCGCATATCCATCGATCTCCAAGTACGTCTGGACGATCACTAACTGTTTCCATCTTCTTGGGTGTACAGCCCAATCAAGATCATCAGTTATCACCCAAACGACGTGAAGACCTCCGGTCTTCGACCATCGTCTTCATCTTCGACTTATCGTCGCATCAGTTATTCAGAATGGGATAAACCCGGTCTTTCCGAATAACTCGCGTATATTTTAAATAAGTGTTACACAAACACAACATACGCCTCATTCCAATTCATTAGTCACTAACCGTAAATTAATCAAGAGAATAATTCCCCAAATATTAATCCCGAAGGCCGAAACCAACATCAGATCAATACCCAAAAAACCATTCTGCTTGGCCAACCGACAGTTAGTTTCTAAATTTCACATTCGTAGGGAAAGGTTCCCATTAATTTTATCCAAGATAAATTCCTTGAATTTATTCTTTATTCTATTTTTGAATCTCAATTCAAACTAGTCGGGATTAGCGAACCTTACCGAAGTAATCATTTGTTTTAATTTCCCAATCCCAACCTATTCATCCCATGAAGTAAAACTGGTAATACTTCATATCTAACACCACGGTGTTATCGGTAAATTCAATTACCATTCCACGTTTAAATCTAATTAAAGATTTAACTATCGCTTGGAGCAAAACTGGTGATACTCCATTCTCGATCATTTCAATCTAATTAAAGATTCATTAAAACTCCACTTAGTTTTAATCTTCGACTGGGTTAAAGAATCAGTGTCATTTAAAACACGGTTCACGATAAACCCAAAATCACATTCCATTAATTATCGGGTTAAAGAACGAGTGTTATTTAAAAACACTGTTCACGATAAACCCAAAAATCAATATCAATTCAATTCCAATTAAATATCATTTAATTGGTACACTTCATTAAATCTAAATAAAAAGATTTAATCTTTTCTCAACTGGGTTCAAGAACGGTGTTAATGAAGACACCATTCACGACAAACCCAAATCACATTTGATATTCAATACAAGACTTTGAATAGAAAATATATCGGCTTATATTCAATATCAAATTCTACGACTAACAAATGTCGTATTGGAAATAACGATATAAATATATATCTTTCAAATTTCCATAACAACACCCGTTAAATCACGAATTCCAACATCGAAATATTCCGAAGACAATTTCGATTAAAATCCACTCCAATGCAATCATTGGAAATTTTGGTTATTTTCAAAACCCTTTTCAAATTCAATTTATTTATTTAAAAATAAATAAATTATAATTCTAGTTCAAAACTAGTTCATTTCGATAAAAATCTATTTTTTATCTTTTCAAATATGGAGTTTTTCATCCCAATTCTTCCCAAATCATTTCTTATGATTTTACACAAATTATTACTATTTTTAATAATTTTATCAAGGCCCGTACAGTCGATTTCCACCAATGGCCATCGAACTGCACTTACAGCGACCTTTTTCGAATTTGATTTGGACATAATTCCAAATCCAACCGTTAGATTTCAAATTTCTAATATTCGTTAGAAAGCTCTTTTTGATACGAACCCAACGGTTCCGGTTTTAGGAGAATCCGACGGTCGGATCTCCCGTAATGTCCGTTTGAAATAAATGGTCGAAATTCACGAACTGCCGCAGCGCGGCGCGTTCTATTCAGGCCATTATATTATATATATAATATATATAATATATATATCGTCGATTTCTATTTAAAACGAATTATATAAATAGTTTTGAATTCGTTTCAAAAATCCATTTCAACTTCCATTTCAATTCAAAGCAAAATTGAATTCTTCTTTATAGATTCGTTTCAAAACTCATTTCTATTCAATTCAAATTTCAATTCAATTTGAATTCATTTCAATTCACTTTCAATTCAATTCGAATTCATTTTCAATTCAATTCATTTCGAAATCGTTTTCAATTCAATTCATTTCGAAATCGTTTTCAATTCAATTCATTTCGAAATCGTTTTCAATTCAATTCATTTCGAAATCGTTTTCAATTCAATTCATTTCGAAATCGTTTTCAATTCAATTCATTTCGAAATCGTTTTCAATTCAATTCGAAATCGTATAAAATCGATATAAATATCGTTTACGTCAAAATGGCGTCAATCTAATCAACACGGCTTCATATATTCCTTTATTTTCAAATATTCTATTTCAAATATTTCTTTTTCAAAATAGTTGTTATTATCAAAATATTTCGTTCAACACATGACCAATCTCAATGGATGAGTATTGTCAACACATGAACTTTTATTTTATAATATTCTTTATTTTTCAAATTGGAATGAGGCCCAATCAATTACCATATAGAGTTAATTATATGGATTTTCATACAACACATGTATATAATGACATTGAAAATAATCAACCATCAACCAAAGTGCACTACACTGTATAAGCATCAAATATAGATATTCAACGCTTATAACAGCCTGTCAATCAATCGATCGACATATTTAATCAATCAGGATGAGTGAACTTCAAATTTCATCCCAACACCCGTGTGGGGTTTCAAACAATCAACCGCATATTTTATTTGTGCAGTTGGGCGATGTGTGAAATTTATCGACCCAATCAATATCAGTCAAATCAGTGTATATACAAACAAATCGGCCGATTTGTTTATAACTATTCATTTATTCACATTCACGTTAAAAATTATATTTTTAACGATAAAACATTTTATTTCAACCTATGAATTTCTATTCAATTCATTTACACAATAAAATGATATTTTTATTTTCTAACATATTTTAGAAAATTTCGGCGGCATAACGGCACGATACTAGAAACGGGACAAGGCCTAGCCTTATCCCCGGTCTAGTGAAGGCCCACGCCATTCACACATCAATCAAATCAATTTCATCTCACCAAACAATTCAATTCAAACAAATAATTCAACTAATCTATGCAACCAAACAAACAAGTCCATGGTCTGTGGACGATTGTGTCGGGTGCTACTAAGCACCGTCTGCATCCTAGTATATATATATAACTAGAAAAATTAAATTGAAAGGTGAGAAATTCTCACATATAGCTATCCTAGCTCCACGGCACTTCATTGATAGAAATCTTCATCGCTATCGCATCTTCGTTGCTGTAGCCACTACATATGTAAAAATCAAATTTTTACTTTGTTATTCACTATATAAAAATTCTATTTTTCTATCGAAGTTCAATATATAAAAATTCTATTTTTCTATCGAAGTTCAATATATAAAAATTCTATTTTTCTATCGAAGTTCAATATATAAAAATTCTATTTTTCTATCGAAGTTCAATATATAAAAATTATATTTTTCTATCGAAGTTCAATATATAAAAATTCTATTTTTCTATCGAAGTTCAATATATAAAAATTCTATTTTTAGTATGCTATCATATATATAAAAATCGAATTTTTAGTTCGCTATTCAATATACAAAAATCGAATTTTTACTATGCTATCATATATATAAAAATCAATGCTATTTTCTATTTTTAAACATTCATGCTTTTATTTTCAATCATTTCCTATTTATATTTATAAAACATTTGCTAATTATTTCAAAAACAATGCTAATGCTAATTTTATTTTCATATGAAATATTACTATTTTTATAAAATATGAAGTTCAGAATTTCTCTTTATACTATATCAATTAAACTAATTGAATAGTAAAAAAAAAAAAGGAAAAGAAAAAGGAAAAAAAATTACACTGTCATCTTCCTTAACGCGATATGCCTGGAACCGATAAAACCATTGCTCAACACCTTCTCTCTTCAAGAACGCGCTCCATACATGATCGAACGACCATCAGAGGTCGTCGCCTGAACCGCCAGAATGCCCCCTATCGTCGCCGTGAAGACTAGTGAACCCGATCGCCTGACGTGGCCAGCAAACGCCACGAACCACCAGCTGTTGGAGTGAGCAAATCGAGATTAATACAAGCCTACACCCCATCATATCCATACAGATCGAAAGCTCATTAAAATCTCTTCAAATTTCGCTTCAGGAGTTCATGAATTTGTTGAAGGGATTTGGTGCGATTCGGAGAAGAAATGCGGACGATTGGGAGCGTCGAGTTCTGGATAGCGGCGGTTATAAATCTGATTAGGTTTAGGGCTTATGTGGCCATTTATATATAATTTATTTTATTATATTTAATCCTTTTAATTCATGAAAAAAACTTGTTAATCAATCCAAACTCCAAATCAAACCCAACGACTATCGCCTCTAGCTAATTACCCCCATTCCGAACACAATGGGATATGTATCACAGGCTGATTCGACTGTTACAATCAGTTTCCGTTAAATTTACATTTTAAATCACTATATTGAATTTTAAACGTACATTTCAAATTACCGGGGTCACATACTAACTAGAAAAATTCCTGAAAAATATTTTCTAGCTTCGTATTGACGATACGGTCCTAACAAAACTAGTTTCGTCGAATTCTAAGACCGTTTGAAAAATGGTCATTTTCCAGTCGATTAAAATCAACTGAAACTGGTCAAACGCGTTTTCCTTTGCCACGCTCACATATTGATTCGAAAAATTATGAAATTTGAAACCTAGCAATAATTTGACACCACGGACCCAACAAAATTGGTTTCGTCGAAATCCGAGGTCGTTTGTAAAATTGCTATTTTTCAGGGCCTTATATATATAAAAATATATATAAATTCCACATCGACTATTTCTAATTTTAAACTGGACATATCTTATCATTTCTAAGATGAAATCTCAGTTTGTTAATTTCGTTACAAAGATATAGTTATACAGATTCAAATATTTCTTGTTTCGTTCAATTCTGACTTATAACGAATTCTGTATATTCATTTGAAATTAGAAATCGAATTTTCGAACTACCGCGCCATTTTCAATTCCTTTTATAATTATATATAATTATTTATTCTCTAATGACGACGTATATAATATATACGTCGAATTATATTCAAAATAAATTTCTCGTCGATATTATTTAAAATAATTCATTTTAAATAAACAAAATTCGCTAAAATTGCCAAAATAAAAATTTTAAACTGGCCCAGATTTTCGGGTTGTTACAATCTCCCCCACTTAAAACTTTTCGTCCCCGAAAAGGAACAAAGTCGAAAGTGGTTTGATCATTCAACTCTACGTTCGGTCTGGCTTCCATTCTCCAACTTTTCAGTTTCTGAGAATTTTCAAAATTTCAAAAATTTGGCTAACTCCCTAAATTTTCGAAAAATTTCGCCATAACCTCCCCTGCACCGGGAGCATCGGGGAATTTCAAATAGCTTCCCCGGTCCTTCAGATCTCAAAAAGAAAAAGAAAAAGCCAAGCGGCTAGCCAATAGGCTCATAAAATCATCATCACCCAAACAAAACAGTAAATTATGTAGTAAACATGTACCTATTTGTCGGGCAAACAAATTTTATTCTCTGCTCTAGCCTCCTTGCTATGACCTGTTCAATGTAAGTAAAGGTATATGCAAGCAAATGCGACCAAATTTCAATACAATTCATTATTCGATCAAATTAGGCATAATGGTTCAAAATTTAGCCAACAACTAAATAAGCAACACAAACATCAATCAATTAGTGAATTTAACGTTCCAAATTGATAATTTTGATATATATACAAAAATCATGTTTTTGATGCCAAATCACAACAATGTATTCTAACTATATAAGTTTTGGTTCTCACACCAGTCTAATGGAAATATATAGAAAATCACACCTTCGAAACACGAAACTAATTACTAATGATGACGCGTCAATCATCAGAATCAGGTCCGGGCGACTAGAGTGTGATTCTATATCTATCCAATATATTAAAACTTTGAATACACGCGGATCAGACGTATACGCAAAATCTATATATTCTGGATTGCCCACATCAATATAAATAAATAATCAAATACGAATAATTGATTTAAATTTTCAAAACAAAAATTGTTTTCATTTGAAAAATATACTCTTCACACTCGTTCTAGGATACTACTGATCCCATCTCTAACGAGTCATTCTCGTTGGATATTACTAATCCACTTTCTGATGAATTCTTTCGTATGGTTCTAATGTGCCTTATTCTCTGAGCTTTGTAAACCAAAGCTCTGATACCAACTGTGAAGACCCGCAACTTCCCCGTAAAGGAAAGCGTCGGATAGTTCGAGAACAAACCACAACAGAACGCATATAAAAGAACGTTTCATTGTATATTACAACAATGCATCAGATTACAAGAATATACAGAGTAAAAATGAATATTACACAGAAATATCAGAGATTTAATTACATTTAAATACATAGCAGCGGAAAATAATACAATACACAACTAGAAGTAGATATACGGATACAAAGCTTTCCGGATATCATTCCAGCTGTAAACCAGGATCCTGTGAATATAAATCTGCAAAACCAAAACTACTAGCTGCCCGTGTCGAAAATAGGGGCACCCAGAGTTTAGGTTAAAACAATAAACTCCAGGTCAGTCATGTGACTGGTGTGAGAACTAAAACAGTTATTAATCTTTATTTTTAAATCATTAGGTAAATCAAGGGACCACGCCGTATAACACGGAACGGGTTTCCTCCCAAGAATACCAGTGCATAAAACAACAGCGCAATGCTAAATAAAGAAGATGAAGCTGTTATAAGACCCAGGTCCTATCACACAATGCAACGCAAGCCGGGGGATAGGGTTTTCCCTTATAACAGCCAAAGAATGCTTGATACGTTTAAAGCAAATCATTTGATACTATTATAAGTGTATAGTGTATAAAACAACTTCAAATCATAAGTATCAATCATAGGCGGCATGGGTACCATATATCATGTCGCCATATATAGGTTTACAAATAAAACCGCAAATGTCACGTATTTGGAAATTGGATTTCCATCTATGAACCGAGGCAAAAGATAGTCCTCAACCGATTCGAGACGCTCTAGCCCGCCCCTCAGGACCCAGACTCAGGTGGGCCCTTGGATCCTCAGGGCCAGTCCACCGATGTGGATTAAACTTAAACCCTGAACATGCGTTTCCCCGCCCTATGGGGCGTAAACGAGCCAACTAAATGACTCCATCGGTTCGAGAACGACCGATCAATCCGAGGCACCTCGCAACAGCAACAACCACATAAGTCAAACTCGTCAGGGCGTGTAAAACCATTGACGCCACTTCTAGCTAGAAAGAAACGCATGCCCTCCCTGACGTCCTCTCCCGTTTTTGGTTCATACCAGGTGTGAAACACGCGAGGTAAACGTTACACAAAGCTACGCCACAAAGGCCGTGCTTTGATCATCACCACAAGACTTTGCTTTTCAACAGAAGCCTCGATTAATTGCCACTTAGGCATGCCACACAGGCAATTCACTCCATGCGTTTGATATCCATCAATATATAACCCCTGAGCTCGTACATCTCAGAGAAGGGCGTTAAGCAAGAGAATAAATTCTCCGCCGCCAAACAGATATATATTTAATAGAAATCAAACACACAGACTAAAATCCAATGTCAGACACACAGTCCACTTACAAGTCCGTTCTGGGTCTGAACGAAACCGGAGGCACCTAGTACCCCGCATATCCATCGATCTCCAAGTACGTCTGGACGATCACTAACTGTTTCCATCTTCTTGGGTGTACAGCCCAATCAAGATCATCAGTTATCACCCAAACGACGTGAAGACCTCCGGTCTTCGACCATCGTCTTCATCTTCGACTTATCGTCGCATCAGTTATTCAGAATGGGATAAACCCGGTCTTTCCGAATAACTCGCGTATATTTTAAATAAGTGTTACACAAACACAACATACGCCTCATTCCAATTCATTAGTCACTAACCGTAAATTAATCAAGAGAATAATTCCCCAAATATTAATCCCGAAGGCCGAAACCAACATCAGATCAATACCCAAAAAACCATTCTGCTTGGCCAACCGACAGTTAGTTTCTAAATTTCACATTCGTAGGGAAAGGTTCCCATTAATTTTATCCAAGATAAATTCCTTGAATTTATTCTTTATTCTATTTTTGAATCTCAATTCAAACTAGTCGGGATTAGCGAACCTTACCGAAGTAATCATTTGTTTTAATTTCCCAATCCCAACCTATTCATCCCATGAAGTAAAACTGGTAATACTTCATATCTAACACCACGGTGTTATCGGTAAATTCAATTACCATTCCACGTTTAAATCTAATTAAAGATTTAACTATCGCTTGGAGCAAAACTGGTGATACTCCATTCTCGATCATTTCAATCTAATTAAAGATTCATTAAAACTCCACTTAGTTTTAATCTTCGACTGGGTTAAAGAATCAGTGTCATTTAAAACACGGTTCACGATAAACCCAAAATCACATTCCATTAATTATCGGGTTAAAGAACGAGTGTTATTTAAAAACACTGTTCACGATAAACCCAAAAATCAATATCAATTCAATTCCAATTAAATATCATTTAATTGGTACACTTCATTAAATCTAAATAAAAAGATTTAATCTTTTCTCAACTGGGTTCAAGAACGGTGTTAATGAAGACACCATTCACGACAAACCCAAATCACATTTGATATTCAATACAAGACTTTGAATAGAAAATATATCGGCTTATATTCAATATCAAATTCTACGACTAACAAATGTCGTATTGGAAATAACGATATAAATATATATCTTTCAAATTTCCATAACAACACCCGTTAAATCACGAATTCCAACATCGAAATATTCCGAAGACAATTTCGATTAAAATCCACTCCAATGCAATCATTGGAAATTTTGGTTATTTTCAAAACCCTTTTCAAATTCAATTTATTTATTTAAAAATAAATAAATTATAATTCTAGTTCAAAACTAGTTCATTTCGATAAAAATCTATTTTTTATCTTTTCAAATATGGAGTTTTTCATCCCAATTCTTCCCAAATCATTTCTTATGATTTTACACAAATTATTACTATTTTTAATAATTTTATCAAGGCCCGTACAGTCGATTTCCACCAATGGCCATCGAACTGCACTTACAGCGACCTTTTTCGAATTTGATTTGGACATAATTCCAAATCCAACCGTTAGATTTCAAATTTCTAATATTCGTTAGAAAGCTCTTTTCGATACGAACCCAACGGTTCCGGTTTTAGGAGAATCCGACGGTCGGATCTCCCGTAATGTCCGTTTGAAATAAATGGTCGAAATTCACGAACTGCCGCAGCGCGGCGCGTTCTATTCAGGCCATTATATTATATATATAATATATATAATATATATATCGTCGATTTCTATTTAAAACGAATTATATAAATAGTTTTGAATTCGTTTCAAAAATCCATTTCAACTTCCATTTCAATTCAAAGCAAAATTGAATTCTTCTTTATAGATTCGTTTCAAAACTCATTTCTATTCAATTCAAATTTCAATTCAATTTGAATTCATTTCAATTCACTTTCAATTCAATTCGAATTCGTTTTCAATTCAATTCATTTCGAAATCGTTTTCAATTCAATTCATTTCGAAATCGTTTTCAATTCAATTCATTTCGAAATCGTTTTCAATTCAATTCATTTCGAAATCGTTTTCAATTCAATTCATTTCGAAATCGTTTTCAATTCAATTCATTTCGAAATCGTTTTCAATTCAATTCATTTCGAAATCGTTTTCAATTCAATTCATTTCGAAATCGTTTTCAATTCAATTCGAAATCGTATAAAATCGATATAAATATCGTTTACGTCAAAATGGCGTCAATCTAATCAACACGGCTTCATATATTCCTTTATTTTCAAATATTCTATTTCAAATATTTCTTTTTCAAAATAGTTGTTATTATCAAAATATTTCGTTCAACACATGACCAATCTCAATGGATGAGTACTGTCAACACATGAACTTTTATTTTATAATATTCTTTATTTTTCAAATTGGAATGAGGCCCAATCAATTACCATATAGAGTTAATTATATGGATTTTCATACAACACATGTATATAATGACATTGAAAATAATCAACCATCAACCAAAGTGCACTACACTGTATAAGCATCAAATATAGATATTCAACGCTTATAACAGCCTGTCAATCAATCGATCGACATATTTAATCAATCAGGATGAGTGAACTTCAAATTTCATCCCAACACCCGTGTGGGGTTTCAAACAATCAACCGCATATTTTATTTGTGCAGTTGGGCGATGTGTGAAATTTATCGACCCAATCAATATCAGTCAAATCAGTGTATATACAAACAAATCGGCCGATTTGTTTATAACTATTCATTTATTCACATTCACGTTAAAAATTATATTTTTAACGATAAAACATTTTATTTCAACCTATGAATTTCTATTCAATTCATTTACACAATAAAATGATATTTTTATTTTCTAACATATTTTAGAAAATTTCGGCGGCATAACGGCACGATACTAGAAACGGGACAAGGCCTAGCCTTATCCCCGGTCTAGTGAAGGCCCACGCCATTCACACATCAATCAAATCAATTTCATCTCACCAAACAATTCAATTCAAACAAATAATTCAACTAATCTATGCAACCAAACAAACAAGTCCATGGTCTGTGGACGATTGTGTCGGGTGCTACTAAGCACCGTCTGCATCCTAGTATATATATATAACTAGAAAAATTAAATTGAAAGGTGAGAAATTCTCACATATAGCTATCCTAGCTCCACGGCACTTCATTGATAGAAATCTTCATCGCTATCGCATCTTCGTTGCTGTAGCCACTACATATGTAAAAATCAAATTTTTACTTTGTTATTCACTATATAAAAATTCTATTTTTCTATCGAAGTTCAATATATAAAAATTCTATTTTTCTATCGAAGTTCAATATATAAAAATTCTATTTTTCTATCGAAGTTCAATATATAAAAATTCTATTTTTCTATCGAAGTTCAATATATAAAAATTATATTTTTCTATCGAAGTTCAATATATAAAAATTCTATTTTTCTATCGAAGTTCAATATATAAAAATTCTATTTTTAGTATGCTATCATATATATAAAAATCGAATTTTTAGTTCGCTATTCAATATACAAAAATCGAATTTTTACTATGCTATCATATATATAAAAATCAATGCTATTTTCTATTTTTAAACATTCATGCTTTTATTTTCAATCATTTCCTATTTATATTTATAAAACATTTGCTAATTATTTCAAAAACAATGCTAATGCTAATTTTATTTTCATATGAAATATTACTATTTTTATAAAATATGAAGTTCAGAATTTCTCTTTATACTATATCAATTAAACTAATTGAATAGTAAAAAAAAAAAAAGGAAAAGAAAAAGGAAAAAAAATTACACTGTCATCTTCCTTAACGCGATATGCCTGGAACCGATAAAACCATTGCTCAACACCTTCTCTCTTCAAGAACGCGCTCCATACATGATCGAACGACCATCAGAGGTCGTCGCCTGAACCGCCAGAATGCCCCCTATCGTCGCCGTGAAGACTAGTGAACCCGATCGCCTGACGTGGCCAGCAAACGCCACGAACCACCAGCTGTTGGAGTGAGCAAATCGAGATTAATACAAGCCTACACCCCATCATATCCATACAGATCGAAAGCTCATTAAAATCTCTTCAAATTTCGCTTCAGGAGTTCATGAATTTGTTGAAGGGATTTGGTGCGATTCGGAGAAGAAATGCGGACGATTGGGAGCGTCGAGTTCTGGATAGCGGCGGTTATAAATCTGATTAGGTTTAGGGCTTATGTGGCCATTTATATATAATTTATTTTATTATATTTAATCCTTTTAATTCATGAAAAAAACTTGTTAATCAATCCAAACTCCAAATCAAACCCAACGACTATCGCCTCTAGCTAATTACCCCCATTCCGAACATAGTGGGATATGTATCACAGGCTGATTCGACTGTTACAATCAGTTTCCGTTAAATTTACATTTTAAATCACTATATTGAATTTTAAACGTACATTTCAAATTACCGGGGTCACATACTAACTAGAAAAATTTCTGAAAAATATTTTCTAGCTTCGTATTGACGATACGGTCCTAACAAAACTAGTTTCGTCGAATTCTGAGACCGTTTGAAAAATGGTCATTTTCCAGTCGATTAAAATCAACTGAAACTGGTCAAACGCGTTTTCCTTTGCCACGCTCACATATTGATTCGAAAAATTATGAAATTTGAAACCTAGCAATAATTTGACACCACGGACCCAACAAAACTGATTTCGTCGAAATCCGAGGTCGTTTGTAAAATTGCTATTTTTAAGGGCCTTATATATATAAAAATATATATAAATTCCACAGCGACTATTTCTAATTTTAAACTGGACATATCTTATCATTTCTAAGATGAAATCTCAGTTTGTTAATTTCGTTACAAAGATATAGTTATACAGATTCAAATATTTCTTGTTTCGTTCAATTCTGACTTATAACGAATTCTGTATATTCATTTGAAATTAGAAATCGAATTTTCGAACTACCGCGCCATTTTCAATTCCTTTTATAATTATATATAATTATTTATTTTCTAATGACGACGTATATAATATATACGTCGAATTCTATTCAAAATAAATTTCTCGTCGATATTATTTAAAATAATTCATTTTAAATAAACAAAATTCGCTAAAATTGCCAAAATAAAAATTTTAAACTGGCCCAGATTTTCGGGTTGTTACAAAAGATTACCTCTTTACTGTCAATAGGTTAAGATAAGAAGATTTGATTTCAAAATTTGAACATTTTGAAAGATTACATTTTACTTGTCATTAAGTGGCAATAGATAGATTTGATTTAAAAATTTGAACGTTTTGAAAGATTAAATTTTACTTGTCATTAATTGGTAATAAATAGATTTGATTTCAAAATTTGAACGTTTTGAAAGATTACATTTTACTTGTCATTAGGTGGCAATAAATAGATTTGATTTCAAAATTGAGCGTTGGAAAGATCATTATTGTTGTTTTAATAAATGGAAGGTTCAAATCTTTATAAAGATTTGAAAAGATAAGTTAAGGCATTTGAAAGCACGACATATTAGAATTAAAGAATAACCTAAAATTAAGATTCTTTAATGGAAAGGATATTTTCAAATAATATGTTTGGACAAATTAATTATAATTATAAAATTATAATTGTACTTGGACACGAGGTTAGGTCACATTTGTGGTGGAAGTCTGCCCGAAACCAACCGGCATATCCAGCAACCACAAATGTTGGGCCTAATGTGAGAGGTCCAAGTGCGCAAATACGAATTGGGCCCAGACACGAGGTTAAGCCCAACTTGTGGGATAAGTCTGCCCGGAACCAACCGGCATATCCAGCATTCACAAGTGGCAGGCTTAATGTGAGGGGTCTAGCCCAATATAAAATATAAATGAATAAGATAATGAACTGGGCTATTTAATTTGTTTAAAATAGCAACGCTATTTTAACCCGAACGTATTTATCGATCTATTTTGTCCATTTTATAATGCATATTAAAAGGGCTAATTTCAAAATTAATATTTTGGAAATAATATTATTTTAATATGATAATAGATAGAATATCCAATTGAAAATAAAGACTGAATTGAAGGTAAAGATTTGATATTACATTTTTCAATATAATAAAGACGGATTGAAAATATTACATTTTTCAATGTAATAAAGAATGAATTGAAAATATTACAATTTTTAATGAAATAAAGGTTGAATTAAAAAGATTACATCAAAAGATTCCATTTTATTATTTAAGATTGATTACATTAGAAAGAATACATTTTTAAAGTTCATTTGTTTCATTAAAAAGATTAGCTAATAAGAATGACATTTTCACTATAATACGGTTTTCAAGTACGATTTGCATTAAAAAGAATTTGATGTTAAAATATGATTTGTGATTTAGAAATCCTTTAATTAAAATTTAATAGAAATTTCTAAAGAGAAGCTTTCTAATTCAACATATATTAAATTAGAATTGAAGGAAGAATTGGATTTTGCGTTGTCGTGAACGGTGTCTTTAATAACACTGTTCTAAAACCCCGATTAGAAAAGAATAAATCTTTTAAATAAGAGTTAATGAATTTTCCAATCACTATTTAAATTAGAATTAAATAGTAAATATAAGTTTGGGAAAGATAAATCTTTTAATTAATATTATTAGAGTTTCCAATTATACTTAGTAATTGGAATAAATTAAAATGTAAATTTGGTTTATCGTGAACTATGTTTTTTTTAACGACATTCGTTCTTTAACCCGATTTACAGTGAAAGTATAATTTGGAATATTTAAATCTTTTATTTGGATTTAATGGAAATTTTCCAAAGTAAAGAATTCCAATTAAATAAAATAAATCGGAATTGAATGGAATTCGATTGGTTAATAATTGAGATGAACTTCTGTGGATGAAGACTGTTACTATATATGGAATTTAAAAGGCTTTGCCATTATTCCATTTATATTATTAGTCTGATACAGAAATTTGTATCGATTATATATTGATCTAATTTCAGTAAAGATTTCATATTTTATGGAAGATGATCTTGGGTTCATCGTGAACTGTGTTTTAAATGACACAAGTTCTTTAACCCAATTAAAGATAAGAATTATTTCTTAAAATTGATTGTCATTAAATAATAATTGTTGATATGAAAACTAAATTGGAGTCTTAATAAATTCTTAATTGGATTAAATAGAATAAATTCAAAGGATTTTATCTTTAATAAATTTAGTGGGAATCTTTCCCTAAAAATAAGAGTATTTTATTAAAAAGTATATTCTGGATTGGAATGAGGCATTGGTTGTGTTTTTATATAGCACTTGATTATAAAATACGCGAATTATTCAAAAAGACCGGGTTTAACCCATTCTGATTTATTACTACGACGATGAAGAGTCGAAGATGAAGACGGTGATTGAAGACCGGAGATCTTCACATCGTTTGGGTGATTACTGATATCTTGATTGGACCGTACACCCAAGACGATGGAAAAGTGGTGATCATCCAAACGTATTTGGAGATCGACCGGATATGCGAGGTATAAGGTGCCTCCGGTTTCATTCAGACCCAGAACGGACTTGTAAATGGATTGTATGTCTGACGTTGTATTCCTTTATGCTGTATTCGTTGATCTCTGCTAAATATATATCTGTTTGGTGTTCAACACCCTTCTCTAAGACATACGAGCTTAGAGGTTATATATTGGTAGAAATCAATGGTATGGTATGGATTGACAATGTGGCATGCCAAGATGCAATGATCAAGGCTTTTGTTGAAAAGCAGGGCCTTGTGGGAGGATCAAAGCATAGCCCATTACGGCATAGCTTTGTGTATAGCGTGACTTCGCGGACCTCACACCCCGGTGTGAACCAGAAACGGGATGGACCTCCGGGAAATGGACATATGCTGGTTTCTAGCTAGGAGTGGTGTCAGCGACCTACCAGCCCTGGCACTTTACTCATGTGGATGTTGCTTATTATTACTTGATGGGTAGAGAGGCGCCTCGGATATATGTATATCGGTGGTTGCAGAGGCTTACGTGCCCAAGATCACTATGAGGCTCAATAGAACCGGCTAGCATATCGTTTACGGCATAACTAATCATCGACGGATGACCGGCCCCGAGGATCTGGGTGCAGTTGCAGTTGAGACCTGAGGCACGAGCTAGAGTGTCTCGAATTAGCACAGGATAATCCCTTTGCCTTGGTTCACAGATGGAATCCAACTTCCAATACGACATTTTGCGGTTTTGATTGTAGAACTAGTTTGGCGACATGATATATGGTACCCATGCCGTCTATGATTGATACATTTATATTTGAAGTTGATTTCTTCACTTATATAGTAATAATAAAAGATCAAATTTCACGTATCAAGCATTATTTGGCTATTATAAGAGAAAACTCTATCCTTCGGCTTGCGCTTGCATTGTGTGATGGGACCTGAGTCTTATAATAGCTTCATTTTTCAAAAAGCATTGCGTTGTTTTATGCACTGGTTTTCTCGGGAGTAAACCCGTTCTGCTTTAGCGGCGTGGTCCCTTGATTTACCCGACTTTAAGATAAAAGATTAATAACTGTTTTTAGTTCTCACACCAGTCCCATGACTGACCTGGAGTTTATTGTTTTAACCTAAACTCTGGGTGCCCATATTTTCTACACGGGCAGCTAGTAGTTTTGGTTTTGCAGATATTATATTCACATGATCCTGATCTACAGCTGAAGCGATATTCGGGAAGCTCTGTATCCGTGTATTTCTTTCAGTTGTGTTTTGTATTATTTTCCGCTGCTATTTAAATGTAATTTAAACTCTGATATTGTATTTCCAATGTATATCATTTATTCATACTCTGAATATTCTTGTACTCTGATGTAATTGTTGTAACAGCAATAAAATGTTCTTCTGTTTTGTGTTCTGATGTGTGTTGTTCTCAAAGCAATCCGGGCTTTCCTTTATGGGGAAGTTTGGGTCGTTTCATTTGGTATCAGAGCTTTGGTTTACAGAGCTTGAGAACAAGACACATTAGAACCGAACAAAAGAATTCATCAGAAATTGGATTAGTAATATCCAATAAGAATAACTCGTTAGAGATGGGATCAGTAGTATCCTAGAACGAGTGTGAAGAGTATTAATTTTAAATAAATAAGAAAACAAATTTAGTTTTGAAAATTTTATCTTAATATGCGTATTTGATGTATTATTATATTTTAATTTGGACAATCGAGTATATAAAGATTTTGGATATACGAGTAATTAACGGATATTCGAAGTTTTAATATACTGGATAGATATAGAATCACACTCTAGTCGCCCGAAGATGATTCTGATGATTGATGCATCATCATCAGAGTTTATGTTCGAGTTTCGAAAGTGGTATCTCTATATATTTCCATTGACTGGTGTGAGAACCAAAACTAGATAGGGTATATTGTTGTGATTTGCACTGAAATATGATTTTTGACTATATGTATAAAAAAATAATATATATTTGAAAGGTTAATCACCTAATTGATTGCTGGTTGTGTTTGATAATTAGTTTAACTAATAAAATTATTAGAATGATAATTAATAAAAACCAGTATATAATGATAAATTTAACTAGACTGAATTTAATATTGAACTGAATTGAAAATTTAAAATAATGAAAGTTGAGTTGATTTATAAAACAACTTTTAACTGTATTCCTTTTCGAGGACGAAAAGATTTTAAATGGGGGAGACTGTAACAACCCGTATTTTTCAAAAAGATAAAATTTAGTGAATAATGGTAAGAATTTAATTTTTTTTTAAAGATATATAAATTGTATGATATCAAAATAAAATATCTGTTTAATTTATTTTAAGGGCATTTGATAAAATAGCTTATATAAAATTATCATAGTTTGGATAACCATAAATAATTTATTCCAACTATTATATGCGCATTATTGTTGCTTAGATCTCCAACATTCCATAATTGTTTTATCACAGGCATTTATGTATCTGTTTTCAAATAATACCTTTAATTTATTTTACAGAAAAATGATACTTTAAATATATGCGTGATGGGTTTATTTTGTTTAATAGCAAATGAGATTATTTAAAGCAGATAATACTTATGTGGTATTTGAATTGTAAATCTATTGAAATTATGAAATAAATTTATGTAAAAAAACGAATATGCACTTTCAAATAATTCTATGGTATAATTTTAATAAATTCATTTGAATTATCAACTTTATTTGTACCTATTAGAGGATGATTAGATGTTTAATAATGGAATTTGTTACCATATTTTAACAATTTACGTTCCTTCTTATCAAATAAAGGAAGGCATTTAATGGCATCCACAACTTTTTTTTTCTCCATTCATGGTCTATGAAAAACATGGTCAACTAATATATTTTTTTGGAAGGGAATATGTGTAATCTAAAATTTATGGCAGATACTTTCTGAATAGTTGGTAAATTTACAAATTGTAACTTCAAATTTTTATTCATACTACGTTGTTGGATGTTAAATTATCTTCTAATAACATTCCATATTTTGAGGTTCCTTTTTGTCAATCGAATGAATTAAAGCTAGTTATGTGATGTACTAATAAAACAACTTGAAGGCTACAAATGACTCAACATGCCCCTTTCTATTTATACACACACATACATACTTATATGTAGACTTTGCACAACTGATAGATAATTAAGATCTTCAATGGTTATTAGTTTGTTGATTTACAAATATTTTACATCATTTGGCAATCTCAAATTAAGCAAACAAACTTATATAGCTGAATTGAATGTTGTAGCTGAAAAATATCACTTGATGTTCATAAATGTTCTTTATTAATGTTATTTTATATTTGTGTTAAATGTCTTTATGTTTTTTTTAAGAAATATTTTGTCATTCTTAATAATATAGAAAAATTGTGCTTGCACATCAAGGCAAACATGTCTCATTTAGTGAAATCATGTTTCATATTTGTGCTGATTTTGAAATATGTCACATGGCAAAATTTATTCCAATCAGCTTAAAATTGGATTGGCAATTAGTCAAATTTTTGGAAACATTTTATTTGGCTGATTTGGCTATGAAATTTTTATGCGTATATATTTGTGATGGCTATGAAATTATAATCCACGTATCATTAAAGTTGATATTATTATGGCATATTATTTTCACCTTAATTTCAATACGGCATATAATCAAATGATGGATATTATTATGGCATATTATTTTCACCTTAATTTCAATACGGCATATAATCAAATGATGGATGTTAAATTGTACTGTTTGATTACACTTAATTATATGTTAATATATAAGAAACAATTAATTCTTTCGTTAAAGATATTAATTATATGTTATTACCACGCATGTATTTTTTTTTGGAAATACTATGCCATTAATATTATATAAATTAAATTATTCTTGTTGTTTTTATCGTGTGTATGTTAATTATAAGAATATGGTAGTTTGTCACCTATTGACATTAATTTGGAGAGAATACATTTATTAGGGAAAACGTATTAATTTGGCATTTATGAGGATTCATGTTAATTTAGAAGAAAAACATGTAATTAAATGTTTACGTTTATTACAAAGTTAATTCCGAAAATATCATTAATAAAGGAGCAATTAGTGGTTGGAAACATAAGTGGCTGCATAAAAGTCACAAAACGTATGAAATTTAAAAGGGCGATTTGGACTTAAATGTAATTAAAAATAGCGACATCAGGTTTAAATAAAAAGGGGTCTAATAACCTAGGGACTTAATTAGAATTTGCTAACTCATATATAATATCCTATTCACCTAACCCTAACCTAATTCTAAAACCAAAATCTAAGTTCCTTCTTCCTCCTCTTTGCAATGACTGCTCCTCTCTTCACAAAATACAAGATAAAAATCAAATCTCTCCAAATCATAGCAAATTATATATCAAAACTAAGGTCTCGACGATATGAAGCTACGGATACCATTAGTTTTGTCACACAGCGCTCGGATTTGCCAAAATTTTGGATCAAACTTTCTGAAATTTGATTGAAGTTGTTCGATGTCGCCTCAGTTTCTAAACGACGGGAGGTCAGAATTTGATGAAATGCATTGGAATCCTCTTGACGAGAAGCTTCGCATAGAGACCAATTTTGCCTAATTATGAGGATGTTGAATTTTGCCGAAAACCGATCTTTTGGATCCAATAAAGTCAAACCTCTGTGAGAACTCTTATCTCACTCAATCTATATTTACAGTTATTATTTGTTTTCATTAATAAATGTAGTTTAATGTCTATGATGAAATTTTGTGGATTATTTCTGTGGCATACATTATTTGTTATGTATTGATGTTTGGGGATGCAATGTTTAAATTGGTGAATATGTAACATATCAATTGATGTCACCTTATTTATGATTCTTAAAATATGTTACACGGCCATATATGAGTTACCTGACTCATATATGTTGATTGGGTTGATATTTTCACACATCGCCCAAGTGCACAAATAATACATTATTATTTGAATGTTGTTTGAACGTTATTTTAACGTTGTTTGAATGTTATGTGGTTGAGATGTATAATGAATGTTATTATTGAATACATGGATTGTTTGAAATCCATTAATTAACGGTATTTGATTTGAGTCTCATTCCAATTCAGAAAAAAATTTGTCAAATAAATATTTATAGTAAAAATTATCCTTTTTATCGAACGTTAATAAAAATAGGAATTTGTCCAAATAAGATTTATAATAAAATTATTCCTTTTATTATAAATAAGAACTTGTCTATTGTCATATCTTGAATAACTATGAAAATAATCTTTTTATTTTATTTAGAAAATATGTTTACTGTCATATTTCATTAACGCTAAAAATCATTCTTTTATTTTCATTTATAAACATGAAAATGAACATAAAGTAGTTGACGCTAAAAACGAACCTTTATTTTCATTTAGAAATATGCAAATGAACATATTTTGTTGACGCTAAAAGTTATGCGAATGAATATATTTTGTTGACGTTGAAGATTATTCCTTTTATTGTAACATAAAAAGATTTGCATCAAAAGATCATTCTTTCATTGTCACCAAAGAACATGAAAAATGATTTGCATAAAAAAAATCATTCTTTATTGTCATGTAAGTACATAAAAGTGATTCGCATTAAAAAGTTAATCTTTTTATATCATGTAAGAATATGAAATATGTTGTAAAATAAAAAGTTAATCTTTTTATTTAAAGTAAGAACATAAAATATGTTTTTAATATGTTTTTAATATAAAAAGTTCTATCTTTTTAATGTCATGAAGAAACATAAAATGTTTTGCATTAAAAAATTCAACTTTTTAATGTCATAAAGGAACATGAATTTGTTTACATTAAGAATTTATCTTTTTAATGTCGGAACGTGGATTTGTTTACCTTAAGAATTTATCTTTTTAATGTCATGTAGGAATATTTTAATTTAATATTCAGTTAATGGAATTAATTGAAGTGGATTTAGAAAGATTTCCTCTTTACTGTCAATAGGTTAAGATAAGAAGATTTGATTTCAAAATTTGAACATTTTGAAAGATTACATTTTACTTGTCATTAAGTGGCAATAGATAGATTTGATTTAAAAATTTGAACGTTTTGAAAGATTACATTTTACTTGTCATTAATTGGTAATAAATAGATTTGATTTCAAAATTTGAACGTTTTGAAAGATTACATTTTACTTGTCATTAAGTGGCAATAAATAGATTTGATTTCAAAATTGAGCGTTGGAAAGATCATTATTGTTGTTTTAATAAATGGAAGGTTCAAATCTTTATAAAGATTTGAAAAGATAAGTTAAGGCATTTGAAAGCACGACATATTAGAATTAAAGAATAACCTAAAATTAAGATTCTTTAATGGAAAGGATATTTTCAAATAATATGTTTGGACAAATTAATTATAATTATAAAATTATAATTGTACTTGGACACGAGGTTAGGTCACATTTGTGGTGGAAGTCTGCCCGAAACCAACCGGCATATCCAGCAACCACAAATGTTGGGCCTAATGTGAGAGGTCCAAGTGCGCAAATACGAATTGGGCCCAAACACGAGGTTAAGCCCAACTTGTGGGATAAGTCTGCCCGGAACCAACCGGCATATTCAGCATTCACAAGTGGCGGGCTTAATGTAAGGGGTCTAGCCCACTATAAAATATAAATGAATAAGATAATGAACTGGGCTATTTAATTTGTTTAAAATAGCAACGCCATTTTAACCCGAACGTATTTATCGATCTAGTTTGTCCATTTTATAATGCATATTAAAAGGGCTAATTTCAAAATTAATATTTTGGAAATAATATTATTTTAATATGATAATAGATAGAATATCCAATTGAAAATAAAGACTGAATTGAAGGTAAAGATTTGATATTACATTTTTCAATATAATAAAGACGGATTGAAAATATTACATTTTTCAATGTAATAAAGAATGAATTGAAAATATTACAATTTTTAATGAAATAAAGGTTGAATTAAAAAGATTACATCAAAAGATTTCATTTTTTATTTAAGATTGATTACATTAGAAAGAATACATTTTCATAGTTCATTTGTTTCATTAAAAAGATTAGCTAATAAGAATGACATTTTCACTATAATACGGTTTTCAAGTACGATTTGCATTAAAAAGAATTTGATGTTAAAATATGATTTGTGATTTAGAAATCCTTTAATTAAAATTTAATAGAAATTTCTAAAGAGAAGCTTTCTAATTCAACATATATTAAATTAGAATTGAAGGAAGAATTGGATTTTGCGTTGTCGTGAACGGTGTCTTTAATAACACTGTTCTAAAACCCCGATTAGAAAAGAATAAATCTTTTAAATAAGAGTTAATGAATTTTTCAATCACTATTTAAATTAGAATTAAATAGTAAATATAAGTTTGGGAAAGATAAATCTTTTAATTAATATTATTAGAGTTTCCAATTATACTTAGTAATTGGAATAAATTAAAATGTAAATTTGGTTTATCGTGAACTATGTTTTTTTAACGACATTCGTTCTTTAACCCGATTTACAGTGAAAGTATAATTTGGAATTTTTAAATCTTTTATTTGGATTTAATGGAACTTTTCCAAAGTAAAGAATTCCAATTAAATAAAATAAATTGGAATTGAATGGAATTCGATTGGTTAATAATTGAGATGAACTTCTGTGGATAAAGACTGTTACTATATATGGAATTTAAAATGCTTTGCCATTATTCCATTTATATTATTAGTCTGATACAGAAATTTGTATCGATTATATATTGATCTAATTTCAGTAAAGATTTCATATTTTATGGAAGATGATCTTGGGTTCATCGTGAACTGTGTTTTAAATGACACAAGTTCTTTAACCCAATTAAAGATAAGAATTATTTCTTAAAATTGATTGTCATTAAATAATGATTGTTGATATGAAAACTAAATTGGAGTCTTAATAAATTCTTAATTGGATTGAATAGAATAAATTCAAAGGATTTTATCTTTGATAAATTTAGTGGGAATCTTTCCCTAAAAATAAGGGTATTTTATTAAAAAGTATATTCTGGATTGGAATGAGGCGTTGGTTGTGTTTTTATATAGCACTTGATGATAAAATACGTGAATTATTCAGAAAGACCGGGTTTAACCCATTCTGATTTATTACTACGACGATGAAGAGTCGAAGATGAAGACGGTGATTGAAGACCGGAGATCTTCACATCGTTTGGGTGATTACTGATATCTTGATTGGACCGTACACCCAAGACGATGGAAAAGTGGTGATCATCCAAACGTATTTGGAGATCGACCGGATATGCGAGGTATAAGGTGCCTCCGGTTTCATTCAGACCCAGAACGGACTTGTAAATGGATTGTATGTTTGACGTTGTATTCCTTTATACTGTATTCGTTGATCTCTGCTAAATATATATCTGTTTGGTGTTCAACACCCTTCTCTAAGACATACGAGCTTAGAGGTTATATATTGGTAGAAATCAATGGTATGGTATGGATTGACAATGTGGCATGCCAAGATGCAATGATCAAGGCTTTTGTTGAAAAGCAGGGCCTTGTGGGAGGATCAAAGCATAGCCCATTACGGCATAGCTTTGTGTATAGCGTGACTTCGCGACCTCACACCCCGGTGTGAACCAGAAACGGGATGGACCTCCGAGAAATGGACATATGCTGGTTTCTAGCTAGGAGTGGTGTCAGCGACCTACCAGCCCTTGCACTTTACTCATGTGGATGTTGCTTATTATTACTTGATGGATAGAGAGGCGCCTCGGATATATGTATATTGGTGGTTGCAGAGGCTTACATGCCCAAGATCACTATGAGGTTCAATAGAACCGGCTAGCATATCGTTTACGGCATAACTAGTCATCGACGGATGACCGACCCCGAGGATCTGGGTGTAGTTGCGGCTGAGACCTGAGGCACAAGCTAGAGTGTCTCGAATTAGCACAGGATAATCCCTTTGCCTTGGTTCACAGATGGAATTCAACTTCCAATACGACATTTTGCGGTTTTGATTGTAGAACTAGTATGGCGACATGATATATGGTACCCATGCCGTCTATGATTGATACATTTATATTTGAAGTTGTTTTCTTCACTTATATAGTAATAATAAAAGATCAAATTTCACGTATCAAGCATTATTTGGCTATTATAAGAGAAAACTCTATCCTCCGGCTTGCGCTTGCATTGTGTGATGGGACCTGAGTCTTATAATAACTTCATTTTTCAAAAAGCATTGCGTTGTTTTATGCACTGGTTTTCTCGGGAGTAAACCCGTTCTGCTTTAGCTGCGTGGTCCCTTGATTTACCCGACTTTAAGATAAAAGATTAATAACTGTTTTTAGTTCTCACATCAGTCCCATGACTGACCTGGAGTTTATTGTTTTAACCTAAACTTTGGGTGCCCATATTTTCTACACGGGCAGCTAGTAGTTTTGGTTTTGCAGATATTATATTCACATGATCCTGATCTACAGCTGAAGCGATATTCGGGAAGCTCTGTATCCGTGTATTTCTTTCAGTTGTGTTTTGTATTATTTTCCGCTGCTATTTAAATGTAATTTAAACTCTGATATTGTATTTCCAATGTATATCATTTATTCATACTCTGAATATTCTTGTACTCTGGTGTAATTGTTGTAACAGCAATAAAATGTTCTTCTGTTTTGTGTTCTGATGTGTGTTGTTCTCAAAGCAATCCGGGCTTTCCTTTATGGGGAAGTTTGGGTCGTTTCATATTTTAACGTATGAATTACATTTATAATGTAATTAAGATGATGAGGTATGAATCTTACCTTGATTAATGTAATAAGATATGAATACTTACATATTTATTAATGTAATTTAAATTAGAATGAAAACTTGCATTTTTATTAATGTAATAAGAAAGGAATAAGAAAGATACATTTACAATGTATTAAATAAGAATAGGATATATATATATTGTAAATTAAAAGGACATTTTTTATGTAATTAAGAATAGAATACATATTTGAAATTAAAATTACATTTTTTTTTATGTAATTAAAGATTAAAGTTTTGCATTGAAAATAAAATTACATTTTTATATGTAATGAAAGAAGAATAATTTGCATAGTAATAAAATTTCATTTTTTATATGTAATGGAAGTATACCAATTTGTGTTAAAAATTAAAAAGCAAGATTAGACCTGTTATGTTAATTACATTTTTAATGTAATTAAAATGGGGATTTTTGCATTGTAAATTATTACATTTTAATGTAATTAGAAGAATGGATTTTCAATGATATTATAAGAATGTAATTAAAAGAATAAAAGAATGAAATGCAACGTTGAAATATAATTTACATTTTTATGTAGATAAACAATGAAAGAGGAAAATTTATTTTTTAGGTAAATAAGCAATGAAAAGGAAAATTACATTCAAAATGTAAACTAGAATATAAAGGACATTTTGTTAGGAAATGTAAATTAGAATAAAAACGACATTTTTGTTAGAAATTGTAAATCAGAATAAAAAGTATAGAACTAAAGATTACATCTTTATTGACTTTTTATATTCAATAAAAAGAAGTAGAGAATTAGAAAAGTTACAATTTTCTTAATGTAAATAAGAATTAGAAGAAAATTACATTTTTATGTAATTAAGTTAAAGTTAATATTTTCATGTAATTAAGATTTAAAAAGAAAATTACATTTTTATGTAATGAAAAGATTAGATTTTGACATTGCAAAATTATTTAATGCGATGTAGATTATATTAAAAAGAAAAGTCACATTTTAATGTAGATTATATTAAAAAGAAAGGTTTACATTTTTAATGTGAATAAAAATAATAGAATTAAAATGTATATTTTTATCGTCATTTTAGATGCGATAAAAAGAGTAGAAATGAAATGTATATTTTTATCATCACTTTAGATGCGATAAAAAGAGTAGAAATGAAATATATTTTTTTATCGTCACTTTAGATGCGATAAAAGAATAGAATAAGTATTATATATTTTTATCGTCATTTTAGAGACGGTAAAAAGAAGTTACATTTTTCAATGTAAATAGAAGAAAAATAATAAGTTACAATTTTATATGTAATTAGAGAAATATAGAAATTTACATTTTCCAATGTAAATAGAAAATGAAATAAAAGTTTACATTTCTCAATGTAAATAAAATAGGAATAGAAAATTACATTTTTCAATGTAAATAAAATGATTAGAAATTTATATTTTAATGAATGGATTTTCATTAGAAAGAATAATGAAACCAAATATACATTTTGTGTAATTTGAAAGATAAAAGAAAATATACATTGTTATGTTTAGGATGTGTATGTAAATAAAAATAAAAATAAAAATTAGCATTAATGTGTGTCATGTTATACCTCGACATTATATATACGAATAGGGATATTCGATGTTAGCAAAATATAGTGAATGGAATGGATGACAGAATTATATATATATATATATATATATATATATATATATATATATATAGAAATTAAAATCAAACGAACCGAGCGTGGTAGTTCGCGTCTTGGAATCGTGTCTTTAATTGATTATACCAAAATATCCGACCATCGTATTTTCCCAAAACTGAAACTGTTAGGTTTATCTTGGGAAGACCTTTCCAAAGATATGAATTATGTTAAAATCCAACGGCTAGATTTAGAGGAATGTGTAAAACAAATTTGAGTAAAAACAGCGCCAGGGTCGCTCATTGACCCGAAGCGTCGTTAAATTAAATTTAGCTATTTTTATATAAATAAAAATAGCAATAGATCGTTATTAAATATTAATAACGATATGAAATGATTTTAAAATACATATATGCGAGGATCATTTGAAAAGTCCGAGTTCAACCCATTTCAAATGATTAAACGTCGATCTAAGTCGAAGAGTTGAAGACGGTGATTGAAGACTGGTAATCTTCGACATCAAATGGATGACGACTACCGATGCCCTCGATTGATTTGCTACCTTGAAAGGGGTTTCGGTGGTAGTTGTCCAAACGTACTTGGAGATCTACCGGATATAGTTTCGTTCAGACCCAGAACGGACTTATAAATGGAATGTGTGTCCGACATTGTACTCCTTTATAGTGTATTTATTGATTTTCGGCCGAATGTATGAATGATTGGTGGCGGAGAATTTATTCTCTTGCTTAACACCCTTTTGTATATTTTGGCAAAGGATTAATAGTATGATATGGATTGACAGTGTGGCATACCAGGATGCAATGATCAAGGTTTCTTGTTGAAAAGAAGAACCTTGTGGTGACGATCAAAGCACAGCTTGAATATGCATAGCTTTGAGTATTACGTAGCTTCACGAGCCTCACAACCCGGTTGAGTCTAAAATGGGAGAAGGGAACGCAGGGAGAGCAACACATTTCTTTCTAGCTAGAAGTGGTGTTTGGGTTTTACACGGCCCGGCATTTTACTTATGTGGATGATGGAATGAGGCGCCTCGGATATTTGGTCCTATAGGACCGAGAAACGTGTGTTCAGGAATAACTAATCCGCAAAATCGTATGTGCGGACCGGCCCTGCAGGATCCAAGGGTTCACTACGGGGAATCCTGAGACATTAGCTAGAGTGTCTCGAATCGGTAAGGAGCTCCTCCCTAGCCTTGACTCATGATGGAAACCCAATTTTCAAACGACACCATGCGGTTTTGATTGTAGAACTAGTATGGCGACATTGTAGGATGGGGTACTATGCCTTCTATGATTGATACATTATGATTGAAATGTTTTTGTAACATCTATACACTAACAATAATATCAAGTCCGTTTTATCGTACCAAGCATTTTTGATCATTATAAGGAAAAACTCTATCCTTCGGTTTGCATTGCATTGTGTGATGGGACTTGGGTCTTATAATAGTTTCATTTTTCTAGAAAGCATTGCGTTGTTTAACGATTTACTTTAATTTATGCACCGGCAATCCATTGGAATAAAACCCATTCCGCGTTAGCGGCGTGGTCCTTGGATTTGCCTTATTGCTATTAGTTATATTAGTTAAGAATTCTCACACCAGTCCCATGACTGACTCGTAGTTTGTTTCACTTTGCAAACTCGGATACCCTATTTTCCACACGGGCAGTCGAGTAGCTTTTTGCAGACATTTATCTCTTGAGCAGGATTCCAGATCGAAGCCTAAAGCTATGTCCAGAGCATAGAAAATCTTCCGCTGTGTATTGTATTAATTTACTGTAATTTATCTTCCATTGTAATTTTATTTGATGTACTCTGATATTTTGTACTCTGATGTAACATTATTATGATGTTTATAAAAGTCTTTGGTTGTTGTTCTGATGTTGTTGTATCCCAGAGTTAATGTATTCGGGTTTTGAATGGTCTTCGTCGATCTAACGATCGATCGGGTCGGGCGAAACGCAGGCCGTTACAGTTGGTATCAGAGCTTTGGTTAGCTCAAAATCTTTGGGGTACAACTCGTTAGAAGTGAACAAAAGACTCATCAGAGATTAGATTAGTAATATCCAATAAGAATACTCATTAGAGATAGGATCAACAGCATCCTAGAATGAGAAAACTCATTAGAGATGGGGTTAGTAATGCCTTAAATGAGTTGAGAGTGCCCAGTTTATAATTAACGTATTTTCGATTATATATAATCCGATCTTTGGAAATATGATTTTTGAATACATAAAGTTATATATTTTAAAAGTTAATCAACAAATAAAATTATTTAAGATAGGATACTTAAACAACTTTTTAGCTTCGTTCCTTTTCGAGGACGAAAAGTTTTTAAGTGGGGGAGACTGTAACAACCCTGAATTTTGGGGTAAATTTAAAAATCTATTTTAACTAATTTTAATGGGTTTTTATATCTAAAATAATTTATTTAAAATAATAATGATTAAAAATTTATTTAAATTGAAATTAGAATGAATAATTTAATTTTAATTATAAAAGGAGTTAGAAATAGCGCGGTAGTTTGAAAAGTCAAACTTGAACTTTGACTGACCGTACAGGATGCAAGATTTAACGGATTTTAGTGAAACCAAAAATATTAGAATCTATTTAAAAATATCTTTCTAACGAATCTGAAAATTTGAAATTTCATAGCGGGAGTCAAAAGTTATGTCCAGTTTAAAATTTAGAAGGTCGCTATGAAATTTGTATGTAATATATAAAAGTCAAAAATGCTACTTTTTTCATACGAAGGAATTTGGACGGGAAACCACTTCCAATGTGTTCAGAATGACATTTCTACATTTAAAAAGTATAAACACTTATATATTTCGAGTTTCGGAAATTATTTGTTTAAAAATGTATTTTTAATATTAAATATATACGCCTTGAAAATTGAAATTTTGCAAACGGTCTCCAAATTGAACAAAATTAATTTTTTCAGGTTCGTATCATCCAAAAAAAGCTAAAAATGATTTTTCGGTAATTTTTAGAATTAATATATAATTATAATTGATTTTTCAGTGTAAACGGATAATTTTTGACTTTAAAAAATCATTAAAAATTCATACAGACTCGAAAATTAATGAAACAAGTTTCTATAGGTTCGTATCGATTAGGATTAGTTGTGATCCAAATTCCATCGAATTTGGAATCAGTATGTGGTCATACAGTTTTTAAAACTGCAAAACGGATGTAAATAATTACACTAAAGCTATAATTAAAATGGGCTAAATTACATATGGGCTAAATTAAAGTAACTCCTATATAATATCTCATAGACCAGCCATAACCTAATTCTGAAAATCTAAACATAACCTAGCCTCCATCTTCTTCATCTTCATTTCCATGGCCTCCTCCTCAAAAAAAAAAAAAAAAAAAAAAAAAAAAAAAAAAAAAAAAAAAAAAAAAACTTCTTTGCACAAAAGTCCCTGAAACTGAAAAATTTATATCTCCAAATTAGAATAAAATTCGACCAAACCCTTTTTGGGTTTTGAACATCTCGACATCCTCTACCTACCACGAAAAATCCAAGACCTATTGACGCACGGATTCGCCGAAATCTGAGTTTGATTGCAAAAAAGTCAGTTTCGGATTTGGTGATTTCCCGCCAAACCGTCGAGAATTAGACGTTGGCCCAATTAGAGAAAATGTAGCCAAGAGACATACGAACAACTTTTCTTCTCGGAGTTTCACCTGAAAGTCGAAGGAATTGCACGAAAATCGAGATGATTTGAAAATCGAAATTCTGGCCAAAACAGTGATATCAAAACATAAATCAACAAATTCCAGCAAATCGAACGAGAATCGGGCGAAGTCACCAACAGGAAAGTTCTTCATCCACGTGAGATCTAGATGCTCAGAAAAATTTAGGTCGATTAGATGTGGGTGGCGGCCTGTGGGGCCTGCGAGGCGGAGCGGCTTCTCTGGCCGATTTCCGGCGAACGACGACGAACTAGGCGGCGGGACCAGGTGGCGGTGGAGCTCCTCGCCAAGACGGTTCCAGCGGTGGTCGGCTTTCGGCATTCGGAGGTCTGAGTCAACGGGAAAACACGATCAAAGTTCGGGAGGAGCTGGTTGAGCGGCTGGGGTACTATTTTAATGATTTAATTATTTAATTAATGTATTCAAACTTCAAAATTGTATAACTCTCTCATACGAAATCGAAATTTGATGATTTCAGATTCACTGCGATCGTGGCGATGAGACCTTCGCGTGGACACTAAATTCGTCCAATTTGGAGGAAGTTGAATTTTTGGGTATTTTCCATAATTAAATTAATTATTTAATTCGTTCGAACTTCAGAAAATCATAACTTTTTGACACGAACTCGAAATCGCACGAAATAGGATTTGCCGTGATCAGCACGTCGAGAGCTTCGCGATGACACCAATTTCGTCAATTTTGAAGCAAGTTGAATTTTGGGCCAAAATTGGGCCCGAACCGTCAATTTAAACCCGACAAATTGAAAATCAAGGTGAGAACTCTTTCTCACTCAATCATTATTTTCAGTTATTATTTATTTTCATAAATAACTGTTATTAAATGTCTGTAATGAAATGTTTATACCTGTTGCGTGTATATGTTGATGTTTGGATGTGATGTGATGTTTGAATCTGAAAATATATGACATGTTAATTAATGTTATCTTATTCATCATCATTAAATTAATGTCACACTACCATTAAATTAAATTAATGCACAAATATTATTTAATTATTTGTTGGTTGAAACCCCACACGGGTCTTGGAATATATTCTGACTACACGTATTCCTTGGGATTAGTTGTCAATTGCACTCTGGATGTCATTTGGATGTGATATGAATTGTGACCATTATTGCTGAAATTTATGTTATGAATGAAATCCATTTAAATAAATTATATGGTAACTGTTAAACCTCATTTCAATTTGGAATTTAATTTGTTACAATTTCATGTGGATTAAAGAAAGAAATGAAAATTTTACATTTTTAATGTAATAAATGTATGATTTGAAATTTTACATTATTATTAATGTAATTGAAAGGAAATGGAATTTTACATTATTTTTAATGTAACTGATATGAAATGAAAGAGTACATTATCTTTATTAATGCAATTTAGGAGAATGAAAACTTACATTTGTATTTATGTACTAAGATATGGATAAGCATTTACATTATTAATGTAATAAGTTAAATTTTACATTTTTATGTAACTAAGATGAAATGGAAGATTTACATTTTTATTAATGTTATAAAGAAAAGAAAAGGAAAGATTTGATTTTAATGTTATTTATTTACATTAAAAAGAAAAGAATTGAAAGAGAAGTATATTTTTAGCAAAATGTTTGTTTACACGTAACTTTGTTATGAAATGAAACTATATATTTTAAAGTATGAGATATAATGATATATATTAATGTACGTAATGTAATGATATATTTTAATGTACAAAAGGAAATGATATATTTTAACGTATGAATTACATTTATAATGTAATTAAGATGATGAAGTATGAATCTTACCTTTATTAATGTAATAAGATATGAATACTTACATATTTATTAATGTAATTTAAATTAGAATGAAAACTTATATTTTTATCAATGTAATAAGAAAGGAATGAGAAAAATACATTTACAATGTATTAAATAAGAATAGGATATATATAGTAAATTAAAAGGACATTTTTTATGTAATTAAGAATAGAATATATATTTGAAATTAAAATTACATTTTTTTATGTAATTAAAGATTAAAGTTTTGCATTGAAAATAAAATTACATTTCTATATGTAATGAAAGAATAAGAATTTGCATAGTAATAAAATTTCATTTTTATATGTAATGGAAGTATACCAATTTACATTGCAAATTAAAAAGCAAGATTAGACATGTTCTGTTAATTACATTTTTAATGTAAATAAAATGGGGATTTTTGCATTGTAAATTATTACATTTTAATGTACTTAGAAGAATGGATTTTCAATGACATTATAAGAATGTAATTAAAAGAATAAAAGAATGAAATGCAACATTAAAAATATAATTTACATTTTTATGTAGATAAACAATGAAAGAGGAAAATTTACATTTTAGGTAAATAAGCAACGAAATGGAAAATTACATTCAAAATGTAAACTAGAATATAAAGGACATTTTGTTAGGAAATGTAAATTAGAATAAAAAGGACATTTTTGTTAGAAATTGTAAATCATAATAAAAAGTATAGAACTAAAGATTACATCTTTATTGACCTTTTATATGCAATAAAAAGAAGTAGAGAATTAGAAAAGTTACATTTTTCTTAATGTAAATAAGAATTAGAAGAAAATTACATTTTTATGTAATTAAGTTAAAGATTATATTTTCATGTAATTAAGATTTAAAAGGAAAATTACATTTTTATGTAATGAAAAGATTAGATTTTGACATTGCAAAATTATTTAATGCAATGTAGATTATATCAAAAAGAAAAGTCACGTTTTAATGTAGATTATATTAAAAAGAAAGGTTTACATTTTTAATGTGAATAAAAATAATAGAAGTAAAATGTATATTTTTATCGTCATTTTAGATGCGATAAAAAAGGTAGCAATGAAATGTATACTTTTATCGTCACTTTAGATGCGATAAAAAGAGTAGAAATGAAATGTATATTTTTATCGTCACTTTAGATGCGATAAAAGAATAGAATAAATATTATATATTTTTATCTTCATTTTAGAGACAGTAAAAAGAAGTTACATTTTTCAATGTAAATAGAAGAAAAATAGAAAGTTACATTTTTATATGTAATTAGAGAAATATAGAAATTTACATTTTCCAATGTAAATAGAAAATGAAATAAAAGTTTACATTTCTCAATGTAAATAAAATAGGAATAGAAAATTACATTTTTCAATGTAAATAAAAGGATTAGAATTTTATATTTTAATGAATGAATTTTCATTAGAAAGAATAATGAAACCAAATATACATTTTGTGTAATTTGAAAGATAAAAGAAAATATACATTGTTATGTTTAGGATGTGTATGTAAATTAAAATAAAAATTAGCATTATTGTGTGTCATGTTATACCTCGACATTATATATACGAATAGGGATATTCAATGTTAGCAAAATATAGTGAATGGAATGGATGACGGAATTATATATAATTATATATATATATATATATATATATATATATATATAGAAATTAAAATCAAACGAACCGAGCGTGGTAGTTCGCGTCTTGGAATCGTGTCTTTAATTGATTATACCAAAATATCCGGCCATCGGATTTTCCCAAAACTGAAACCGTTAGGTTCGCCTTGGGAAGACCTTGTTGGATATGAATTATGTAAAAATCCAATGGTTAGATTTAGAGGAACGTGTAAAACAAATTTGAGTGAAAACAGCACCAAGGTTTCCTATTGACCCGAAGCGTCGTTAAATTAAATTTAGCTATTTTTATATAAATAAAAATAGCAATAGATCGTTATTAAATACTAATAACGATATGAAATGATTTTAAAATACATATATGTGAGGATCATTTGAAAAGTTCAAGTTCAACCTCATTTCAAATGATTATACGTCGACCTAAGTCGAAGAGTTGAAGACGGTGATTGAAGACCGGTAATCTTCGACATCGAACGGATGACGGCTACTGATGCCCTCGATTGATTTGCTACCTTGAAAGGGGTTTCGGTGGTAGTTGTCTAAACCTACTTGGAGATCTACCGGATATAGTTTCGTTCAGACCCAGAACGGGCTTATAAATGGAATGTGTGTCCGACATTGTACTCCTTTATATTGAATTTATTGATTTTCTGCTGAATGTATGAATGATTGGTGGCGGAGAATTTATTCTCTTGCTTAACACCCTTTTATATATTTTAGCAAAGGATTAATAGTATGATATGGATTGATAGTGTGGCATACCAAGATGCAATGATCAAGGTTTCTTGTTAAAAAGAAGAACCTTGTGGTGACGATCAAAGCACAGCTTGAATAAATATAGCTTTGTGTATTACGTAGCTTCACGAGCCTCACAACCCGGTTGAGTCTAAAGCGGGAGAAGGGAACGCAGGGAGAGCAGCACGTTTCTTTCTAGCTCGAAGTGGTGTTTGGGTTTTACACGACCCAGCATTTTATTTATGTGGATGATGGAATGAGGCGCCTCAGATATTTGGTCCTATAGGACCGGGAAACGTGTGTTCAGGAATAACTAATCTGCAAAATCGTATGTGTGGACCGACCCTGCAGGATCCAAGGGTTCGCTGTGGGGAATCCTGAGACTTTAGCTTGAGTGTCTTGAATCGGTAAGGAGCTCCTCCCTAGCCTTGACTCATGGTGGAAACCCAATTTCCAATACGACACCATGCGGTTTTGATTGTAGAACTAGTATGGCGACATAGTAGATAGGGTACTATGCCATCTATGATTGATACATTATGATTGAAATGTTTTTGAAACCTCTATACACTAACAATAATATCAAACCGTTTTATTGTACCAAGCATTTTTGACCATTATAAGGTAAAACTCTATCCTCCGGTTTGCGTTGCATTGTGTGATGGGACTTGGGTCTTATAATGGTTTCATTTTTCTAAAAAGCATTGCGTTGTTTAACTATTTACTTTAATTTATGCACCGACAATCCATTGGAATAAAACCTGTTCCGCATTAGCGGCGTGGTCCTTGGATTTGCCTTATTGCTATTAGTTATATTAGTTAAAAATTCTCACACCAGTCCCATGACTGACTCGTAATTTGTTTCACTTTGCAAACTCGGGTGCCCTCTTTTCCACCCGGGCAGTCGAGTAGCTTTTTGTAGATATTTATCTCTTGAGCAGGATTCTGGATCGAAGCCTAAAGCTGTGTCCAGAGCATAGAAAGTCTTCCGCTGTGTATTGTATTAATTTACTGTAATTTATCTTCTGCTGTAATTTTATTCGATGTACTCTGATGTAACATTATTATGATGTTTATAAAAGTCTGTGGTTGTTGTTCTGATGTTGTTGTATTCGCAGAGTTAACGTATTCGGGTTTTGAACGGTCTTGGTCGATCTAACGATCGATCGGTTCGGGTGAAACCCAGATTGTTACAATCCTGCATGATGAGTTATCATATATGCCTATTGTTGGCGAGTATTCGGACATCTTTGAGGGAGTGACTGGACTTCCACCGCACTGAGAAATACAGTTTCGGATTGATTTAGTGAAAGATGTCAGACCTATAGTGATGCTACTTCATTGTATGGCGCCAAGGGAGCAGCGACAACTCAAAGTGCAATTAGGCGATCTTTTGAAGAAGGGATTTATCCGAAGAAGTATTTTCGAGTGGGGAGCACCAGTTGTATTTGCTAACAAGGCCGATGGTTCGCTTCGCTTATGTGTGGTCTACCGCGAGTTGAATAAGGTAACTAGAAATAATAAGTATCCCCTTCCATGGATAGATGATTTGTTTGATCAACTAAATGGAACAACAGTGTTCTCCCAGTTAGTTCTCGCAGTAAGATTTCATCAGCTTCGAGTAGCAGCTGAGAGTATACCTAAAATTGCATTTCGGACGCCGTCTGGATTCTACGAGTGGTTAGTCATGCCATTCGGGTTGACCAATGCACCCGCATATTTTGTGGATCTTATGAATAGGTTTTTCAGAGATCAATTAGATAAGTTTCTTCTTGTGTTCGTGGATGACATCTGGATTTACTCGAGGATAGAGGAAGAACACAAGAACATTTGAGGACAGTGATGGAGGTGTTGAGGAAACACCAATTGAAAGCGAAATTTTCTAAATGTCACTTCTGGAGGAGGGAGATGAGGTTCTTGGGCCATGTTGTTTCAGCGAATGGTATTGCCGTAGATCCTACGAAGGTGGCTACGATGCAAGATTGGTCTACGCCCAAGAATGCAACGGACGTGAGAAGTTTTTTGAGATTAGCCAGATATTATCGTAAGTTTATCCAAGACTTCTCCAAAATAGCGGCACCGTTAATTCAGTTGACCAAAAAGAATCAAGCTTTTGTTTGGGACAAAAGGTATGAAAATGAATTTAAACCCTAAAAGAGAAGTTAACGTGTGCACCAGTGTTAATTATTCCTAAGGGGAACGAAGAGATGACGGTATACACGAATGCCTGTGATACCGGACTAGGTGTTCTACCGATGCAAGGGTGTAGGGTTGTGGCTTATGTTAGTCGGCAACTAAAACCACATTAGAAAAGATATCCTACCCATGATTTGGAATTGGAAGTGATTGTGTTCGCATTGAAGATGTGGAGACATTATCTCTTGGGAGAAAGATTCGAGTTGTTTACCGATCATAATTCATTAAATTATATTTTCTCTCAAAAGGATTTAAATCTTCCTCAGCAGAGACGGTTAGAGTTCTTGGCTTCGTGTGATTTCAATATCGCATACACACCCGGGAAGGGCAATGCGGTAGGCCGGTAGCTGATGCATTGAGTAGGAGACATGCCAGTTTGGGGGCTATGTTTCTTGAATGGAGGCAATTGGAGTATATCGCAGGATATGATTTTAGGCCTAATGCGAATTGAATCCAGAGATGTTAGCAAATTTGAAAATCAGACCGACTTTGATTGAGCAGATTGGTTCTAATCAGAGGGACAATCCTAACTTATTGGAAATCATCTCCAAGGTAGAGATGGGTATCGACGGTGATGAAATGAACAAGTACGGACTTGATCGAGAAGGATAGCTTTGAAAGAATGGGGGACTAGCCTACTAAATGTCAATGGATTGAGAGATGAAGTGCTTAGAGAGTGTCATCGCTCGAAACTATCTATACATCCCGGTGGTAACAAAAATGTATCGAGACATGAAGCAGACCTACTACTAGAAAGGGATGAAGGAGACATTGGGAAATTTATATCCAAGTGCATGAATTGCCAGTTAGTTAAAGCCAAGCAAAAGAAGCCTAGTAGTTTGTTACAACCGTTGGAAATTCCCGAATGGAAATAGGAATAAGTCTCAATGGATTTCATTGATGGTTTATCAAGGACTAGATCAGGTTATGATGGTATCTGGGTGATTGTGGATCGATTTACCAAAAGTTTAAGGTTTATATCAGTCAATTCGAATATAATGGCAGCTAAGTTAGAGGAACTGTATATGAAGTGGGTAGTGAGATTTCATGGAGTACCTAAAGGTATTGTGAGTGACTGAGATCCATTATTTACTAGTGGGTTTTGGAAGAGCTTACAAGAGACCTTAGGGTCATAATTACATCTCAGTAACGCGTATCATCATCAAACGACGGTCAGACAGAGAGAGTGAATCGTGTATTAGAGGATCTCTTGAGAGCTTGTATATTGGATTTTGAAGGGTCATGGGATGACCATTTGCATCTGGTTGAGTTCGCGTGTAATAGTAGTTATCAATCCAGTATTGGTATGGCTCCATTTGAAGCTTTGTACGGAAGGCCGTGCAACTCACCATCATGTTGGTTGGAAACCGTTGAGAAATTTGTGCTTGAGCCAGATGTAACAAGAGAAACTTTAGATAAGATCAAGGTTACTCAACAACGGATGAAGGCTGCCCAAGATAGGTAGTATAGTTATGATGATAAAAGAAGAAGAGATTTGAAATTCTCTGTTGGCGACTTGGTTTTCATCAAGATTTCTCCATTGAAGAGTGTGATTCGGTTTGGTACGAGGGGTAAATTAGCACCAAGGTTTGTTAGTCTATTTTCAGTTCTCGAACAAGTTGGGAATTTAGCATAGAAAGTTGGATTACCTGACAAGAAAGTGGGAGTGCACAACATATTTCATGTTTCTCAGTTAAAGAAGTTCGTGCACGACTCTGATATGACTATTTCACCAGATCATTTGGATGATATAGAGGTAGAATCCGAGGCGGATGGAAGCGGCAGAACGATTCATATTGTCGGACACGATACGAAGCAACTTCGAACGAAGACGGTGAAACTGGTTAAGGTCCAGTGGGGTAATGAGAATGACTGTACTTGGGAAACTGAGGTGAGCATAAGGAAGTCATATCCAAAGCTCTTTACCTGGTAAGATTTTAATCGTGATATAGTTATTCCCTTGTTAGTAAACCGCATGCTAGGATAGGGTTGTTGTGTTATTATGTATGTTTGATTGTTTGTCAATGGTTGATAGGCATGCGGGGAACTATTGTATGTTTTCTTGGTTAAGGAATTTCGAGGGAGAATTTTCTTAAGGGGGAGAGTGTAACAACCCGCATTCTACTTATCGTAGGATCGTAGAATATTTGCTTTATTTTCATACGAAGTCATATGGTCGTGTAACTTTAGGAAACGACTATTGGGGTTATTTCCCATATTCACGATTTTTTGTCGAATTTTAAATGACCATTTTGCCCATGGTGAATCTTGTTCCCCCTATTACTTTTGATTGGTAAGGAGTTTTGACCTGAAACCACTTCCTTAGTATTCAAATGATGGTTTCCCATTTCGTAGAGTTATCACAATAACCAAACGGACTTACCGTTCGAGAGATATGGCTGAAATAAGATTTGAAGATGGAAAAACAATGGGCTTAATAGGGTGATTAGCAGCTTGGCCCATAACCCATTCTGGAATTAGGGTTATAGGAGGGCTGAAAGGAGTTGAAGAATCATCTCCTTTCATTTTTCTAGCCGCCACAAACATTTCTCTAACCCAAATCATGGCTTCCATCTTCCAAATCTCTCTCTAATCACTTTCTAATCACTAATTGATCAAATCCACATCAAATCAAGTCAGATTAACACTAAATTAGAGTTAGAGTTGCTGCACCACATTAGGATCCGAGCCAAATCAGTAAAAGTTTCAGATCTAACATTTATTTTTGGCTAAGGTGAGTGATTTACATGTTTATACACTACTAATTAGGGTGATTAGTGATAATTAGCAAAATTATACATCATAAAAATATGGAAAAATATGTGAAAATTCTGAACTCATATTTTATATCGCTGGTATGAATTTGGGTTAATTTGGATTAAGTTTGCTAATCCTATGGTTAGACATGATTAAGGGGGAAATCACATATCAAGGGGAAAATCATGGTTTTGGGTATGTTTGATCTAAATTAACATATGAAATCATTGTTTTGATGTTTTTGAGTGATTCTACATGTTACTATTGATGTTTGGTATGTTTTGTGATTGCATAGGAAAGTTAGAATGTTGAAAACATAGTTGTTTGGCAAAGTAAGCTTGTTGGAAAAACTGCAGGGTTTCGGTTCCTGATGGTGACCACAGTCACGAACCACCTTGACCAAGAGGGTCACGAAACGGTTGACCAGGAGGGTCACGAACCGTCTTAACCAGAAGGGTCACGAACCTCCTTGACCAGGAGGATCACGAACTTCCTTGACCAGGAGAGTCACGAACCGCCTCGACTAGGAGGGTCATGAACCGCCACGAGCCGAGGGTAACGACGAGCCGATGGTGACGACGAGCAGAGGGTGACCATGACCCCTGGGTGACTATGACCCCATAGTGACCACGACATCAGGGTGACCACGACCCCTAAGGTGACCACGAGCGATGGTGATCAGGAGCTGATGATGGGCATGAACCGAGCCGCGATGGTGACCCCGAACCGAACCGGATTTGAGCTTTACCACGTGACGGCGATCATGAACACTTATGAAGACCAACTCCAATCCGACCAAAACCTGAGATGCAAAGGAAGTCCAAATAGGAAGTTATTACTCAGGATCTAGATGGGAACCAACGAGTTAACTTCTAGAGTTGTGCTTTGATGTAGGACGTGTGCAAAGGAGTTATCGATATTTATTAACTTTGGTTTGCCATTGAGAGAGGGGGGCATGTAGACGAACCAGAGCCCGAGTTGTGTGTTGGCCCATAATCTAGAGCCAGGGTTGTGTGGACTAGGTAGGGTTATTGACTATAGGCCAGGGAAGTGTGGTCATAGCAATAGTTGTACAGAGTTGGACTCCGCCATGGCCCCAAATGGATTCGGTGAAAGCGGTGGATATCGTATGCTTTACGCACTGAGTGAGAGATGTGAGGATGGTAGTTATGTTTGATGTTTGTTATCACCATGACACTCACACTTCCATTTTACACTCTATGTTAGTGTTTACCTTAGAGTATTGTGCATCTTATTGTGCTAACTTTTTGGTTGCAGGTCCAGGTCAGGTATGATTATTTATACCTCTTATTACTTTATTTAGTGATATAGATTTGCTATCGCTCAAACCAGACTTTCGTCTGACCCAGAGTTTTATGTCTCTTCTTTTTACTCTGGGTGCTTCTAAATGAGCAGACTAGAGGCAGGTAGGTGGTTATGCATGAGTAGTTGTCCGGAGACGAGCAGGAGGCTTCCACGTACTCTATATATATTCCCCCTGTTTTGTTGCTGGCCACTGCTTTAGGCATTAGTAGTGTAACTCTTTTATTTACTTTTAGAGACAGTATCTTAAAGTTGTAATTTGGGTATAAAGCTGTATTTTGGATTCCACTACTCCAGTGGATATGGTTTAGTTTTCAGCTTACGTACCATCTCACCTGTTTTATATCAAGTTATGTTATTATTATATTTTATTCCATGCGCTGCCAGATATACTACAGGTTCTTGGTGATTCATTGTTTCAACCCTTTTGATGATCGTGTCGTGCTAGTCAGGCATTCGCATAGCGCATTTCGGGGAAATGTCTGATGGTATGGGGCGGGCGTCACAGCTCGGTTTCAGCAGTATGGTGGTTTATGAAAAATTAGAAGTTAGCAGTCTCTTGGGTTCAACATTGTCATGGTCGCATAAGTGAGCTGAAGTGAACAAATTCATATTTTGGTTGATACTACCTACTGTCACCATGAAACAATGGTATGAAGGTGTCATGTTGATGTTAATTTAACCCAAGTTGAGTCCTAAACATTTTACTTATAGATCTAAGTATATATACATAAGTATATATACTGTCAAAGCACAAATAAATGGAATATAGGCAATGAAACTCACACCAACCAAATATTAGCTCGCTGGAGGATAAAGGGGCACCCGAGAGGGTCAACGAGGTGTTGGGGTCAGAGGATCCATGGTGATGGTTGTAGTTGGCCGCCTTGGGTTTGATTTACTGAAAGTTGAGCTGCAACCGTGGACTACAATTTGCACTGGAGTTGACTACAATTTGCAGTGGAGCGAGGAAGGCACCGCATTGATATGAGGATCTACATCTAGGTCGGACGATGGACGAGACACGGTGGCCATCGAATGGCTGGTGGAAGAGAAGAAGAACACGATGACTGACCAAAGATGAACAACAGTCATGAGGAGCCCCGTTTTGATGATGGTGATAATCGATTTTGGGAGAACCACCCATGGCCATTGGGGAAGTTTTTGATTTATTTGATTTGTTTCTTTGAGGAAAAATAATCTAATGAAGAATGAAAAGGGGGATACTGCCATTTCATTCGAATTCTCTATTTTTTTTTATTTTTTTTTTACTTCTTTATTATAACTATGGCATTCGATTTATGCTTGAAGGGAGTTCAAAATTTAAGCGTTATTTCAGGGAGGAGATGTACAGAGAAAGGAAGTAACGTGGAACAGAAATTCAGAAGCATAAGGACACTTGTTGGATTTGCAGCAAGGTTAAGACAAGTGTAGAATTAATTTAGCCTAACTTATACAGGTATGGAAATTTACAAGGGGTGATAACAGATGGAAAATAATTTCAGTAGCCAAATCTTTGATTAAAATTCTTAGATATGGGTTTGAACATTGCTAAAAAAGGGTCGTGATTGAACGAATGTTATTAGTGAACGATATATAACGTTAGGCTAATTATGGCTAAAAATGGACAATGTTGTTTTGTTGTTTAAACACGTTATTATTTCAACAATTAGAAAACGATAAATTAAATTAACCTAAACGCCATACGCGCGTATTTTGTTCCATAACTCATTTCTTTGTTTTATTACATCAACATATTTCACATGTTGAAACTAAATAACAACCTGGTTTCAAAACTAACCTTAATTTAAATTAGCCCTTTTAAAATTCGTTATCAATTTCCGATTAAATCAAGTCATACCGTATATTACAAGATATATATTTCAAAATCGAAATAAGTCACAATGGTTAAATTTCAAATATCGCAGTTTTGAAATAAATTTATACTTAACGGTCTTTATTCAAACTTAAAGTTAAGTAGCTTTTTAAATTAAAGTTACAAACTTAGGTTAGAAGTCATCTTAACAATAAAAGAGCTTACATTTTCACATTATATTTTCTCATAAACAAATTAGCTCTTAACAAATAAACTTCTGAACGCACATTTTAAAAAAAAAACAAATTAGACAAAACGTTCATTTTGAAAATAAACTGGCGAACACATTCCATTTAGAAGTAAATCCAAATTACGCTCACAACAAATAAAAGTCCAAATTCTATGCCGAAATCCTACTATAAATATTTGTTTTAACATTAAATCTTAATTTAATTTATATTTTGAATATTCAAATTTATGGGCCATTACAGAGTATACTGTGTTCATGAAATCACAATGTTGTGACTTGCTAAAAGAGGTATGTCTATTCGCACATTTTAATTTGTTGAACATATGACTGGCATGCAACATTTGCCTGCTGTGTCAAATTGAACACAACTCCTTTGCCTTCTTGCGTGTATACAAACGTTGTACCATGACGGTGACAGTCCATGTAAATTCATGTCTTGACCATTCTGATATATATGAGTACACCATTGTGTTTGCATTGATCTGGACACACTCATGTTGTTTCTGTCTTCTTTAAATTGATGACATGAACCATTTTTCTGCTGCCATTTTGCTTGTTTATTAAATTTGATTCTTTGCACATATATTTGTTGTAGAGTGTGTGTATATATATAAATATACACACATATATATACACCCAATTGTGTATAAATATGTATATCATTTGAGATTGACCGTGATTTCCTTAATCTGGCTCTGACGCGGTTTTAACATATGCACGTATTTGTGACTTGGCTGAACTTACACATTGTTGCAATGGTGTGTTTCTACCTTCATGCTGACTTGATCATTTTGAGATGCATTTGAACTTGAGTCTGCTAGCATTCATGACCAGTGAACCATGTATGTATTTACATATACAAGCACGTATGTGTGTGTATATATATATATATATATATATATATATATATATATACATACATACACATGTGTGTCTCTGCAGTATGTATCCTCTCATGTGTTCCGCCGTGTCATTGTTATCACCTCGTGTTGTTCATGGACACTTGACTCATGCACTGTGCATGTGTCTTAGGCTTCACCTGAACACAACTTGCTTGATATATTTATCCCTTGCTTACCATGTTGCCCCTGCACAAAGTATGTGTATAGACATACACATGTATTTGTATACATGTATGTGCATAATATATATATACACATGTGTGTGTGTGTGTGTGCGCGCGCGCGTGAGAGAGAGCACTAGAGACACTGTCTAACTTGTGGTATTTACAGTGAATTACTGTGAATATCACAAGCTGTCTATACATAGATTGATGAATATGCATATCAGATCAAGTCATCAAATATAATGAGAAACACACCAAAATTATGAGGCAAATAAATTTTAAAAATAAAATTATATCTACTAGAATTTAAAATTTTTTTTGTTCCTGTTTACTATGTTTGTTTCTGTGACAGGTAAGCATGTGACTGGACTTACAGTGAAGCAGTGAAGACAAGTAGTGAGCGTCTGTGAGTGTAAGAAAATATGTAACTAAGGAATATAAATGAGTGAGTGACTGTACAACTGAGTGAAACTGAGAGTTGTAGTGAGGAGTAATGTAACCAATGAAATTGACATTGTATTAATGAAATGTATAAATAGTGGAGTTATGAAATCTGTTCGATTCAAATATAGAAATAAAATATTATATTTTAATAAAATACTATTTGAATATTTAAATTCTTGTGCAATAGTATCTTATTTAAATATAAATATTTAATTATGTCTGTGATATAATAGAATAGTATAATAACAAGCACATTTATAATAATATATATATGTTTGTTATCATCAAACAAAAATCATAGAATTTTTATATACAACACTACTAACTTAGGTTTAAAATAGTATAATAACTAGGTTTAAAAAAAACCTTGTCAACACAGTTAATGAATGATAAGAAATAGAGGTGATAGCCTCAAAGGCACTTCATAAAAAAGTTTGAAAGCATATCTTGTCGAGTAGGTGATGAAAAAGAATAGAGGGCATAACCTCCAAGCATTTGGAAAACAAGTCAAAATAGTGCTTGTTAACATGGATGATGTTGGCAGGGGTTTTTGATGCGATAGCCTCAAAGAATCTGGAAAATAATTTAGAAAACAAGTCTTTCAACTACATTAATGATGATACGTAATAGAGGCGGTAAGCCACAAACCTCTTTGAAAACAATTTAGGAAACAAGTAGTCGACAAGGCATAAAGGAGATGGACTCCATAAGTTTAAAACGATGGAGGCGATGAGCCTCATATTTCATATAAAAAATCATCTTATTGACTATGCACTACAATGATAAGCTTCTCTGTTTTATACAAACGCGACAAACCTTTGGGGAGAGTAAGCTTTTAAAACATAAGTAAGATATATGCAACAATGACACCTCCGATAAGCTTTGCTGAAAATGCAACAATCTTGGGTACTTCATATACATGTTTCATGGTATTCCAGGCATCTGGATCTTATTGGCAATGTTGATAGCCTTATTATTATGATGTGGCTTATCGATTAGGGTCGATGGACCTAACCATAAATATAATGAAAATCGCATTTCTACTAAGTAAAGTAATACTTTTCGCCTACTTCATATTATTTGGCAAAATATTATTGGCAGACAAAAAGTTTTATTAAGCAATTACTCATATTTTTCAGTTTTAATTTTCTAAAATGTTAGAAATTCATTAGTTGCTCTTAATTAATGCATTAATTATATTAAGTCACAAAAATATGGAGAAAAATTTCATCACAAAAGCATGGATCAAAAATTATTATTTATTAAAATTTAAATTTTGTAACTAACACATGTACTTCCTTGGAAAATTCCTAATTTCTTAAAAATTATGAAATTTAAAGCCCAGCTCCAAAAACATGTTATAAACATCATATAAATGTATTCTAACAAAAGTAGATGTGAAACTATAGTTTTAACAAAAACCTATTGAAACACCCCACCTCCGTTAAGGTCACTCACAAAGGGACTGCCTTAACTTTGGTGGAGGTCTGTAAGTAAAAGTCACAGATAAAACACAAGACAGATATAAACACATATATATATATAAGCAACGGAAAACATCAGGCTTTTATTTCATAAAATACTTGTTCATACAACACATTTCCATAATTGTCTCATAACAACTTCCAAAACATTACAACATCATTTATGTCTTGGTTTTTAAATAAAGAAGCATAAAACGTAATTAAAACTGCATAAATCCCCATGATTGTATCCAACAGCCATAGCCAAAGCAAGAGAGTCCAAACCGTACATCTATTATCTTGAAGCTTTGCAAAGAGTCTGACCAAGATGAGTTGTTTCCTCCCTGTGGACCTGGGGGGAGGAACAGAAGAAAAGAAGACGAAAGAAAATAGGGTCAGACATAAAGCCTGGTAAGTCTAGTGACTCTTCAGTATGTGAATAAGAACAAGGGCATGATAGGTATAAACTGGAAATGGGAAAGTATCGTAAACTAGGATAAAGCAGTTTGAATCGAGTATCCTATCGCACCCCACACTATACCTCTGCACCTACATGTATTAGTTCTGAACTGACACCCTGTGCTGAGGGTAAAGTGATCCCATTATTCTAAAGATCGGCTCCTACTCGCATAATTACATGTGTCTTACGGCCCTCAAACATTGTAGATACCTATGCTGGTCCCACCATGGGGTGTATCAAGACCCATGGTGGCGACCCGACACAATACTAGAGTGCATAGGTTATACTACTGGTGTCCCCAGTGCCCTGTTTGTCTGCTCCGAAGTATGTGCACGCCCGCACTCCGTTAGAACCCACACTGTTGCACCCACCGTCGTCGCTTTGACTGTTTACAATCAGCCCAGTAATCGTGCCCCACTCAGCCTAGTTTCAGGGTACCATGATACCTAATTTGGGTTACTGCTTAAACGGGTCCCTCGTTACTAGGGTTTTCTAGTCAAACATATTAAGTGGTTAAGTGACTGTAGTTACCTAACCCCCACCCATTAGTTCATTTAACATGTGGAATTGGTTAAGTGTTTTAGTTACTTAACCTTATCTTCTGTCCTTAGCCTCTTAAAGCACCGACCACTCACATTAGACGGATATTGTTACGGTTATTGGATGTGCCGGTCGGTTTCGGGCAGATTTACACCGTAACTCAGTCTAACCTCGGGTCCGTATTGGGCTCCATGCTTAACCACCCACATTAGATAGGTATTGTTGTGACTACTGGACAGCCGGGCGGGTCCGGGCAGGTTTACTGCACAACTTAATCCAACCTCGTGTTAAGCACATTCGTATTTTCTAAATTTACATATTTGTCTTTATTACCTGTTATGTGTAATTTTGTTAACCACTAAAGGTTATGGTCCACATTCCAAGTTTAACATTTTTGGTATAAGAATTTATATCGTTCAAATGCCACAAATTTTGGCATGTGACAAACTTGCCAATTTCATATATTTTATGCCAAGTTTTCCTACCCATTTTACCCAACGTTACCCTATCTAAATATGAGGCTAACAACTCTTAGCCTAATTTCCGTTCACATGATTTTAACATACGGTATTATGCTAAAAACTTTGCCTAATTTAGCGCACAAAGTTTGCATAAAGGAATCTATCTACATAACATGTCATAGGTGTAAACTTATACATAATAGGGGTGAACTTGCAAAATGATCATTATGAATGTCATAGGTGTGAACTTGGCATTTTGGCATAGCCATTATGAACATAATAGGGGTGAACTTACAAAATGACTAAATCTAAAGAGGTGTCACATAAAATGGCATAATCTTGACTTGCATAAACATAGGCCTAACCATATTTATCTAGGCATAACTTCAAACAAAAAACTAGCATGTGACAAGGTTATTACATGTTCATAAAAATGTCAAATTTTGGTATTTACAGAAAGATGTGAACTAACTCAAATCATGTAGCCTATTTCAACATGAAACTTGTATTAATTGCGTAACCCAAATGGATCCAATTACAACTTGAAATGAGCATAAGAATATATGTATACAAGGATTTTAATCATGTTGGCATAACGGTCTTAACATAGAACATGTGTATATAAGTCTTAACTTGGACTTAGCAAAATGTATACAATCCATGTTAACCACATAAACATAAAGGTGTAAATTCTAATATTGACCATAAACTTGCAAGTGATGTTGTTTTCAATTACAAACGTTAAACAAGTCCACATCACATCAATTTATACCACAAACATCCCAATTCCATTCACAATAAAAATCATCGCAACATATATACATTGTTAACATTTCACAACGTAAACATTATATAACATAATGTGATTCCAATTCCCAATTCATATCAAATCATGTTCTTTTTCAATTCAGATCTCAAACGTAACTAGACTTACAATGACCGATGAACTTGAATTCTGGATTCTGAGTTCTGAAATTGAGATGCGTTCCTTTGGGTAGACTAATGTTGATTTGATTCGTGTTTTGATTCTAACTTGGCTCGTCTCTAAGCTTTTCTACAAGTGGAGGCTCCTCTCAATTTCTTACCGACAGCATGTCGACTCCGTCTCTAATTTCTTATGTTAATTTAGGTTGGAGTCTTAGGTTGTATTTATAGAATTTTAGATTGATTCGAGCCGTCGGATGATCATAGACGAATCTAGACCATTCAAAGTCCAATGAGCCAATCAAGAGCTGACATGTCAGCCCTAATGACACACCGAGCCACAGAAATTCGAGCCAGACCCAGCCAGCCAGGTCGACCAGATAGGTCGACTGGCAGGTCGACACCCAGGTCAACACTATGGTCGACCTGGGGGTGACTAGGTCGACACCATGGTCGACCTGGTCCCTGGGCGGGAATTTTCCCGCTCAGCCCAGTTTGAGCTTATTTTTTGAATTTTGAACTTGAAACCGAGCTGTTTAAATTTTAAATTTTATTCTAAAACTTCCAAAGGTCATAACTCCTTCATACGGAGTCTGATTCACGCAAACTCGGACTCTATCTCAAGCAGAATTCTGAGACGAACGCGATAGCATAACCCGTTTCCCTTAATTATTTCATTTAGAATTAATTACACTTTAATTTGTGAAGCTTAATGTTATAGAATTCACGGGGTGTTACATTCTCCCTCACTTAAAAGGATTTCGTCCCCGAAATCTTCAAGTCAGGAAGAATGTATATCCTACCATCCAGTCGTCCATCTACTCAACCAACAAACACAGGCGTCCACTGTCCTTAAAAGACTTCTAATGCTTTATGATCGTATGCATAGTGTGTGTACATGTCCGTATCTAATGCAGAAATCAGGCGGTCTACTGATTCAGTTGACCTCCTTAATGTGAATCATGTAAGTGTCATGAATCCATTATGTATGCAAATTTTTCCTACTCATAATTCTACGTGAGTGCACAACTTATTCATACAAATGCGACAACCATATGATAGCATATCAAGTTTCAACCATATACAAATGAGAGTACATATATGCATATGCAATATGAAGTGACTGAGCCGATCAAAAACCTAGGGTGTGTGTGTATATGCATCCACGAGCAACCACTAGCAATCACTAGCAACCATTTGCAGCCATCATCCATAACATGTTTTCAAATACATGTTTGCATCCATTTGTTTTCTACCTAAGGAGTTAGGAAAAGGACCGAGGAGATATACCTAAAAAGATAGATAAATCATAACTTAAGGAAAAAGAGAGGTCAAAGATGTACCCTCAAAAAGAAAGGGGTAGGCCGTGCGTATTCTATCCTCAGTTTCCCAAGTCGCGTCTTCCTCGGCTTCGCTCCACTGAACCTTAACGAGCTTCACTTCGCGGTTGCGTAGCTTTTTGGTTTCAGTTCCTACGATTCGAGTTGGAACTCTCCTCACAGTTGCTTCACGTTCCACTTCGACTTCTTCTAGAATGCTTGGCTCCACCACTTCCGCTGATTCATGTAGACATTTCCGGAGTTGAGAAACGTGAAAGACGTTGTGAATTCCAGCAAATCTTTCAGGCAGATCTACTCTATAAGCCATTTTCCCAATCTTCTCGATGATAGGGAACGGTCCTACAAATCTTGGTGCTAGCTTTCCTGCGGATCCAAAACGAACGACATTCCTTAAAGGGATACCTTAAGGAAAACCCTGTCCCCAACCTCAAACTCAAGGTCGGTCCTTCTTTTGTCGGCGTAGGATTTCTGTCTGTCGTGGGCAGTCTTCATTCTCCTTCGTATCAAGTCCACTTTTTTTTAAGACTCTCTAATCATGTCTGGCCCAAGTATAATCTTGTCAGTGGACTCCCACCAACAAGTTCGTGATCGGCAAGGTCTTCCATACAAAGCTTCGAAGGGCGCCATACCGATGGTGGCTTGGTAACTGTTGTTATAGGCGAATTCCACTAAAGGAAGGTGATCCTCCCAAGTCCCTCTGAAGTCAAGAATGCACAGTCTTAGAAGATCTTCTAGTACTCTATTCACCCTTTCTGTCTGACCATCAGTTTGGGGGTGATAGGCCGTGCTCAAACATAACTGTGTGCCGACAGCTTCTTGCAGACTGTGCCAAAATTCGCTCGTGAAGATGGGGTCTCTGTCACCCACTATGTTGGAGGGTATTCCATCGAGTCGAACTATTTCCTTGAGATAAAGAGAAGCTAGAGACGAAGCAGTCCTTCTACTCTTGATAGGTATAAAGTGGGCGCTTTTAGAAAGCTAGTCCACTATTAGCCAAATACTAGTATTGCCTCTTCTTGACCTAGGCAACCCGTCAATGAAGTCCATTGAAATGCTATCCCACTTCCATTGCGGGACTTCTGGAGGATGAAGCAGTCCTCCAGGTTTCTTTTGTTTCGCCTTGACCTGTTGGCATGTCACGTACTTAGAAATGAAAGCTGCCACGTCCTTCTTCATGTCGCTCCAATAGAAAGCTCTCTTTACATCCTTATACATCTTGTCTCCACCTGGGGGTATTGTCATCTTGGAATGATGTGCCTCCTCGAGAACCTTCTTCACAAAATCCCTAGCTTGTAGGATGCATAGTCTTCCATCTCGCCTTAGCCAACCCTTATCATCGATGGAGTACCTATTGAGGTGACTGGAAGTTTCACCCCTAATTAGTTTATCAATCACATCCACAAGCTGAGGGTCTTCTCGTTGTGCGGCCCCTATCAAGTCTAGAAGAGTGGGCCGTACTTCTAGGGATGCCAATAAACCAGGTATAAAATCTATGAAGCCCTAAAGTCAAAACTGGCTATATACTCCAAGCTTTGCCTTTCTACAAAGAGAGGGCTTAAGGTCAGTTTCTTTCGGCTCAACGCGTCTGCTACTACGTTGCCTTTGCCGGGAGTATAGGAAATTTCAAAATCATACGAGGCAAGAAACTCCATCCACCTTTGCTGCCTCAAGTTAAGATCCTTCTGCGAGAAGAGATATTTCAATGATTTGTGGTCAGTGTATAATTCGAACTTCTCACCTAGGAGATAATGGCGCCAAGACTTAAGCGCAAAGACAATGGCGGCAAACTCAAGATCGTGGGTTGGGTAGTTCTTTTCATGCACTTTCAATTGTCTTCCACCATAAGCTACTACCCTCCCTTCTTGCATCAGAACGGCGCCTAGCCCCATACCACAAGCATCCGTATATACTGTGAACATTTCGCTTCCATCTGGCAAAGTCAGAACTGGGGCTATTGTGAGAGCCCTTTTCAATCGTTGGAAAGCAAACTAGCAATCCAAATCCCAAGTGAACGCCAGATTCTTCTTTGTTAGCCTTGTGAGTGGAGCTGAGATTTTCGCGAAATCCCTAATGAATTTTCGGTAAAAACCGGCTAGCCTAAGAAAGCTTCGGACTTCGGTTGCATTTCTTGGTGTCTTCCAACCTTGCACTGCTACCACTTTCGCGGGGTCCATAGCCAACCCCTCTTTGGACACTATATGCCCCCGAAATCTTACTTCTTCTCTCCAAAAGTGGCACTTGGAGAATTTGGCTTTTAGCTGATGTGCACGGAGAGAATCCATGATCTCTTTCATATGCTGAGCATGTTCTTCCTCATTCTTTGAGAAGATCAAAATATCATCTACGAAGACCACCACGAACTTATTAAGGAATTCTCTGAACACCCTGCTCATTAGGTCTACGAAATAAGCGGGCGCGTTCGTCAAACCGAAAGGCATGACAAGCCATTTGAGGAAACCATCTGGGGTTCTGAACGTCGTTTTATCAATGCTATCTTCAGCTACCCTTAGCTGATGGAACCCAGCAGCCAGATCAAGTTGGGAGAAGACAGACGCACCTACAAGCTGATCAAACAAATCGTCTATTCGGGGAAGCGGGTGTCTATTCTTTTTAGTCAGCTTGTTTAGCTCCCTATAGTCCACACAAAGACGTAGTGAACCATCTGCTTTGGTGGCAAACTCCACTGGAGCACCCCATTCCAAGATACTCCTTCTTATAAACCCCTTCTCGAGAAGCTCCTTAACTTGCTTACTGAGCTCCTTTCTCTCCTTTAGAGCCATGTTTCTAACAAGCAGAGCTACGGGCTTTGCATTATCAACAAGATATATGCGGAAGTCTATTTCCCACTTCGGAGGTAAGCCTTTCACCTCTTCAAAGACATCCGAATATTCCCGGACTACTCTAACTGAGTGCCAATTCTCAACAGAAGCGTCAGGCGACTCTAGATAACTAAGCATAACAGCATTCAAGGGATTACTAGAAATTTCTAGAGTGTTACCGAGCCGAGTCAAGAGCCTAACCACTCTTTTCTCACAATCAAGAATGGCACCATTACTGGATAACCAATCCATGCTTAAGATCAGTCCATACTCTGAGAAGCCCAAAACTAAGGCACTACATCTAAATTCAACACTTAGAATAGAGATTTTAAAATCCAAGCAAACCATCGACAAATAAGCCGAGCCCCAAATTGGATTTGAAACAACCAAGGGATCTTCTACCATACTAGTGTCTAGGTGCAGAGATTCTACTAAAGCAGATGAAATAAAGGAGTGTGATGCACCAGAATCAAAGAGAGTGCGAACTGGATGATCATACAAATAAACTAAGCTTCCTACAGAAATATTTCTACCCTAGGTTCTCAAGATAGGATTGAGAAGATAATCAAGATAAAACAAAGCATCTAGGAGAAAAAGTTAAAGAGGTACCCCCAGAAGGTCCTGCTTGCGGGCCTTGCCCTTGCTTCTTAGGGCAGTTCTTGCTGATATGTCCAATATCACCACACTGAAAGCATGCTCCCATCTTTATCTTCTTCTTTCTACAATCCTGGACTATATGCCCAACAATGCCACAGAAATAACATTTCCTTTTCTCACGTGTCTTGTTATTATTGTTGTGGTCCTTTCCCCTTGACTATTATCCGTTTTCTTGTTCTGCGATTCTTCCGCTTGTTGTTACACGTAAGGGAGGAGGAGGAGTAAGAGTGTCTGTAGCTGGGGAGTAAGGTCCCCATACATGTTGAAACAAAAAGGAAAGATTCAAGACAAAAGGATAGAGAGATAGTGCATATGGCTTTGGGGCATTATGCCTTTTTTAAAACAACACTTTTTCTTGAAAAAGATGCTTCTTTAAATTTCTTTTTGAAAATAGTTTCAAATTTTTTTTATCTTATCTAGTAAACCTATGCTCTGATACCAAGTGAAACACCCAACCTCCGTTAAGATCACTCACGAAGGGACTGCCTTAACTTTGGTGGAGGTTTGTAGGTAAAAGTCACAGATAAAACACAAGACAGATATAAACACACACACACACACACACACACACACACATATATATATATATATAAGCAGAGGAAAACATCAGGCTTTTATTTCATAAAATACTTGTTCATACAACACATTTCCATAATTGTCTCATAACAACTTCCAAAACATTACAACATCATTTCTGTCTTGGTTTTTAAATAAAGAAGCATAAAACGTAATTAAAACTGCATAAATCCCCATGATTGTATCCAACAGCCATAGCCAAAGCAAGAGAGTCCAAACCGTACATCTACTATCTTGAACCTTTACAAAGAGTCTGACTAAGCTGAGTTGTTTCCTCCCTGTGGACCTGGGGGGTGGGGGGGGAACGGAAGAAAAGAAGACGAAAGAACATAGGGTCAGACATAAAGCTTGGTAAGTCTAGTGACTTTTCAGTATGTGAATAAAAAAAAGGGCATGATAGGTAAAAACTGGAAATAGGAAAGTATCATAAACTAGGATAAAGCAGTTTGAATCGAGTATCCTATCGCACCCCACACTATACCTCTGCACCTACATGTATTAGCTCTGAACTGACACCCTGTGCTGAGGGTAAAGTGATCCCATTATTCTAAAGATCGGCTCCTACTCGCATAATTACATGTGTCTTACGACCCCCAAACATTGTAGATACCTATGCTGGTCCCACCATGGGGTGTATCAAGACCCATGGTGGCGACCCGACACAATACTAGAGTGCATAGGTTATACTACTGGTGCCCCCAGTGCCCTGTTTGTCTGCTCCGAAGTATGTGCACGCCCACACTCCGTTAGAACCCACACTGTTGCACCCACCGCCATCGCTTTGACCGCTTACAATCAGCCCAGTAATCGTGCCCCACTCAGCCTAGTTTCAGGGTACCATGATACCTAATTTGGGTTACTACTGAAACGGGTCCCTCGTTACTAGGGTTTTCTAGTCAAACATATTAAGTGGTTAAGTGACTGTAGTTACCTAACCCCCACCCATTAGTTCATTTAACATCTGGAATTGGTTAAGTGTTTTAGTTACTTAACCCTATCTTCTGTCCTTAGCCTCTTAAAGCACTGACCACTCACATTAGACAGATATTGTTACGGTTACTGGATGTGCCAGTCGGTTCCGGGCAGATTTACACTGTAACTCAGTCTAACCTCGGGTCCTCATTGGGCCCCATGCTTAACCACCCACATTGGATAGGTATTGTTGTGACTACTGGACAGCCGGGCAGGTCCGGGCAGGTTTACATCACAACTCAATCCAACCTCATGTTAAGCACATTCGTATTTTCTAAATTTACATATTTGTCTTTATTACCTGTTATGTGTAAGTTTCTTAACCATTAAAGGTTATGGCCCACGTTCCAAGTTTAACATTTTTGGTATAAGAATTTATACCGTTCAAATGCCACAAATTTTGGCATGTGACAAACATGCCAATTTCATATATTTTATGCCAAGTTTTCCTACCCATTTTACCCAACGTTACCCCGTCTAAATATTAGGCTAACAACTCTTAGCCTAGTTTCCGTTCGCATGATTTTAACATATGATATTAGGCTAAAAACTTAGCCTAATTTAGCGCACAAAGTTTGCATAAAGGAATCTATCTACATAACATGTCATAGGTGTAAACTTATACATAATAGGGGTGAACTTGCAAAACAATCATCATGAATGTCATAGGTGTGAACTTGGCATTTTGGCATAGCCATTATGAACATAATAGGGATGAACTTACAAAATGACTAAATCTAAATAGGTGTCACATAAAATGGCATAATCTTGACTTGCATAAACATAGGCCTAACCATATTTATCTAGGCATAACTTCAAACATAAAACTAGCATGTGACAAGGTTATTACATGTTCATAAAAATGTCAAATTTTGGTATTTACAGAAAGATGTGAACTAACTCAAATCATGTTGCCTATTTCAACATGAAACTTGTATTAATTGCGTAACCCAAATGGATCCAATTACAACTTGAAATGAGCATACGAATATATATATATATATATATATATATATATATATATATACAAGGATTTTAATCATGTTGGCATAATGGTCTTAACATAGAAAATGTGTATATAAGTCTTAACTTGGACTTAGCAAAATGTATACAATCCATGTTAACCACATAAACATAAAGGTGTAAATTCTAATATTGACCATAAACTTGCAAGTGATGTTGTTTTCAATTACAAACGTTAAACAAGTCCACATCACATCAATTTATACAACAAACATTCCAATTCCATTCACAATAAAAATCATCGCAACATATATATATTGTTAACATTTCACAACGTAAACATTATATAACATAATGTGATTCCAATTCCCAATTCATATCAAATCATGTTCTTTTTCGATTCACATCTCAAACGTAACTAGACTTACAACGACCGATGAACTTGAATTCTGGATTCTGAGTTCTGAAATTGAGATGCGTTCCTTTTGGTAGACTAATGTTGATTTGATTCGTGTTTTAATTCTAACTTGGCTTGTCTCTAAGCTTTTCTACAAGTGGAGGCTCCTCTCAATTTCTTACAGCATGGCGGCTCCGTCTCTAATTTCTTATGTTAATTTAGGTTGGAGTCTTAGGTTGTATTTATAGAATTTTAGATTGATTCGAGTCGTCGGATGATCATAGACAAATCTAGACCATTCAAAGTCCAAAGAGCCAATCAAGAGGTGACATGTCAGCCCTAATGACACACCGAGCCACAGAAATTCGAGCCAGACCCAGTCAGCCAGGTCGACCAGATAGGTCGATTGGCTGGTCGACACTATGGTCGACCTGGGGGTGACCAGGTCGACACCATGGTCGACCCTATGGTCGACCTGGTCCCTGGGCGGGAATTTTCCGCCTAGCCCAGTTTGAGCTTATTTTTCGAATTTTGAACTTGAAACCGAGCTGTTTGAAATTTAAATTTTATTCTGAAACTTCCGAAGGTCATAACTCCTTCATACGGAGTCCGATTCACGCAAACTCGGACTCTATCTCAAGCAGAATTCCGAGACGAACGCATTGGCATAACCCGTTTCCCTTAATTCTTTCATTTAGAATTAATTACACTTTAATTTGTGAAGCTTAATGTTATAGAATTCATGGGGTGTTACACCTATTCAAATCTATGTAAACATGCATATGCAAACATTGTTTTATCCAAAGAACATATAACAACAAATCATCACGAAAAAATCATAAACTCAAAGTGGTAATTTGGTACGAAAAAAAACCAACTAAAACAAGGGACATAATCATTATTCACCTTGTACTTGGATAGAAGGGTCGAGATTCGTTTTTGTTGAATCCTAAAGCTTGGTTTCTTTTAGCTTTTCTTTTGATTTTCTCTTCTTCTTTGATTATAATGGTCAGCCTCCCTAGCTCTTTAGTGTTAGTTTTTTGAAACGAAAATGAAAGGGTAGAATGAATAGCAAGTTATGTATATATGAAGGCTATATGTTTCCTTTCTTGTCACTCTTATAGTCAAACTCTTCTATTATGTTAGATTGCTTAGTTACTAGGACTTAACAACGTTATATTAGTTACAAATCTCCTCTCAACATATCATTATATTATTCGCATTTAATTTATCTAATCAAATCTTTTGAATAATGTTTACCAAAAAACTAGGGATATTATAGTGGTTCTTTCGGCCTTAGCACTTTCCATTCATGTTCCTAAAAACCTTTCGAAATTCGGTATTGAAAAGTTGGCTCAAAGGTCCTCGATTCATAAGATCCATATGCATATCAGGTCGTAGTTCTAAGGGAGTTTGGTTGGAAGTAGAAAGAAGTTACATAATGCATGAAGGGTTTTAACTCGTAGTTATGCATGTGAGGGTAGTTCAATGGAGTTGGACGTTTGACACCTCCTTCTAGCACAAAAAATATTAACAAATTTCTTTATTAACATTCCAAACATTTCATGTGAAGCCAAAATGATGAAATCTTATGCTAAGTGTGGCAAACATGGGTTATCGAGCTTAGTCCTTCATCTCAAATCTCGACTGTCATGTCAAAGTCCAAGTCAAGTTCAAGTAATATTAAGGTTGGCACATTTATGTCAAATTAAGCTAAAGTCGAAACAAGTATGACTCTAGTATGAAAGGTCAGTTCAATTTTTATTTGTTGTTCGAAATATGTTGTACAAGTACATAAATCCAAAGTGATACATTGTTCAAATCAATTCAACAATAAATTCTAATTTGATAATTTGCCCCAATTAAATTTAAGGGTACATGAAATTAGAAATGGGGGAATGAGAAAATAAGTTTTAACCACTTGCTAGGTATTCCTCCGCTTTTGATTATATGTGTGGGTCAGGCTTTGTGTCACCACTTTATGTGTTGGCTTCAATGTATCAACTTTATTCATAGCTCGATGTAATAGGAAATGGTGGATTCAAGGTGCTTGGCTACTAGCATATGCCAGCATTCTTTAAGGAGCGATACAATCATATAAGTCGAAGGAGAAGTACTATGCCTTCTAAACGAATGGAGGCGACACAAACTCAATATCCAAGTAAGGAGGCATATGCCTACAATCCAGACAGAAGCGACACACCTCTTAATTAAGTAGGAACGATACATGCCTTACATGAGTATACTAGCTAATAGTGCAAATTAGGCAGTATAGCTAATAATCCTTAGAAGGAGATGCATCTTCTTAAGTTTCACGCCGCGATACATCCACTTCGACAAAGTAAGGTGATATAGTTAGAGGCAAGAAAAAGCGAAGCTCATTGATAGCGGTACCGTCTGCTGATTCTTAATACTTCTAGTAGGGAAAGCATCTTTGGAGTTCATAGAATGTGGTACAGTTAGCTGATAAAAGATGGACAACATCATCTGTCTAAATGAAAAAGGCATTACTATAGTCTCTAGATAGGAGAGAGTGTTGCAATTTTTGGTGGTAACTTATTTTGTAGGCTACACCATGTTTTTATGAGGAGGGAGATGACATGATTCTTTCACCTAGGAAAGATGGCACACTGTTGTAAAGAATACGTGTGATACCATTCTTCTAACCAGAACGAGGTGACACAACGTCTTAACATTGTTATGTTTATACAATTATAGTGTAACAAATATGTATTATATTTATAAAAAATATATATCTTTCATAAATGAAATCCTTATATATTTCTTAAATTAATTATCTTTTACAAACAATTACGTATCAATTATAAAATGGAAATAATATTTTCATAGACAATATACTTAGATCGAAATTATTATTTAATAAATATTATATATATACACGAAATGGAATTAATATTATACTTACTAAATAGAATTATAAATTTCAAAAATATTTTCATATTTTAATTTTCTTAAGAAACCCCACTAACTTAGGAGATCTTAAAAAAATTATCTAAAAGAATTATTCAAAGATAATTTTTTTGTAAACTTCATTTATTTATAACAAGCATTATATGGTACACGCTTCGCGCATGACAACATTATATTCATAAAAACAGCATATGTTTAACATGCTTAGGTAAAAATAATTTGCATGAAATATTAATTATATTTTGTGTTGAAATCATGGGTATTTGTATGAATCTTATTTCTAAGTTGCAGCGTCTTTTTTATTAGTTTTAATTTTTTGTTTGTGTTGTTTATTAGAAAAGAATGACGTTATAAAGAATGCATATTTGTTGGATCTTAACTTTTAATTAATATTCAGACTTGTTAATATTTGTGGTTTTGTAATTTGAATTTGTAAAAAAAAGATTTAATTGTAGACCTTCTTTTGAAGTGAGGTGTTAAATAAATGTAAGAGCATTTTTTGAAGTTAGCAGTCAGACCAAAAGTATATGCTCTTAAATCACAATTAATAAAAATAAAGATATGCAAGGGTAATTTTCGAAGTTCATTGTCAGCTCCGCTTCCAAGTCAACTATTAATAAAGAGATCTTTGGCTATAATCTCTGTAAATGAGTGTTACGGCACGCTCTTTACACATGATTATAATGCATGTTCTACGCATTAATCATGCCTTTAGAAACTGCATATGTTTAATACATCCAAAACAAAATGATTTGCACGAATATGTTTACGTTGAAATCATGTGTGATAAATTTGCATTTTTTTCTATGTTGCAATATCTAATCTTTAATTATTTCCAATTTTAATTTTTACTGTTAATTAGTAAATAGCAATGATGTAACGAATGTGTAATTGTTATATCTTATTTTTAGGTGATACTAAGATTTCTTAATATGTTTAAAACTGCAGTTTGAATTTGTAAAATAGTTCAATAATTAGATCCTATTTATAAGAATATATATACATATTATGACATGTAAGGGTATTTTTGGAAGTTTAAGTCGGACCAAAGGTTTACGCTTCTAGGCCAACTATTAATAAAGATTTTCATTACATACATTATACACTAAATAGGGTTTTAAATTATTTGTTTAAAGTATCTTTTCTTTAGATAAATTCTTTTATCTTTAAATTTTCATTTTTATTAATCATATTTTTTTTAATTTCATACATATATTCTCTACAAATCTATTGTAAAATTGTTTACTAAATTTGAAAATATCCCTTATGAGATATTTCATAAACATGCTGTTAATGATATTTTTCGTCAACACCAGAGATAGGTCTAAGAAAGTGGACCTAAGGATATAAGGAGATTATTTAGTTCCTATAAGCTTAGGTTAGTTCACTGTTTCCTAAATATCAAAGTTTTATGCCCGAAGATTAATTACTGTTCCCTCAAGGGGTGAATATCATGCTTACGAGACTCAACAACCAACAGTTATCTTGGGATAAGGGTTCCCTAAGCACAACAAAAGTTATGAAGTTAAATGGCTTATAGAAGGGTATTTTGGTAATCTAGTTCTAGTCCTTTTGAGGTTGATTGAAATGTAACAACCCGCCCGGAATGGGCCTAAATTTCGACCCTAGAAAGCCCCATCAAAACTTAGAGCCATTCTAAAAGAGTCATTGGTTCCTGTTAGGAATTACATTTGCACAGGTAATATACATATACACTTCGAATGGAAATCTTACATAGTAGAAAGAGAAAATATAATACTGAAATAAGATGTACCACTTAATTTAAAAATCACATAATTTCAGCACAACAATCAAGATTACATCTATTCCATGGGTACATCAAATAAATTCATTCTAAAATGTTTCCATAAGAAGTAAAGCAATAACAACTAATAATAGCATGGCAACTTCGTCTTCTTCTTCTTCTTCTTCTTCAACATGACTTCGTCCATGGCTTTTACCCCATGTACAGACCTGTTGGATATGTTAAGGATATGGGTCATAACATAAAGTTCCGTGTGACTGAAATATGGTGTTTAGTTAATGTCTATACCCTAGTTTTTAGCAAGTTACATACGTCAAGGTATGTCTACGCAGCACACAACATTCACATAAACACCAAGTGTCTAACCAATGAGGTGGATATCCAAGTCAATTGCTCATTAATTTTTTTAGGGTAAAAACCCAACGAGGTGGGCATTCTCGGTTACTTATGACGATGTTAAAGGTGGATTCTTATGATCTCTTATAACCCTGAGGAGGACCCTTGCCCCTTGAGACCCCATCCTGGTACGTCAATGTTCTTGTCTATACTCTCAATTGTAATATGAGAAGTAGTATTGCGAACGTTACTACTTAACTGATATTACGGTAGAACACCTATGTCGCTTAAGACTTCCCTTAGATAGTTAGTGAGCACGCAATGGCCACATATCTTTTATATATCAATTTTGTCCCTAGTTGAGCCCTTACAAACTTCAAAAGGAAGTGGACATCCCCCGTGAACTACCCTACTCCGTTACCACCACTTTTAAAGAAGGAGGCCCAAAATACTTACTTCGAATCGAATAAGGCTGAGTCCCACGACTTGGGTTCCTCTCCAAGGAATAAACCTTCGGAGGGATCCTAGTCCTAACCACTTAATACCCAAATTAGACAAGAAGAGAGTCAACCAATTAAGACTTTCTCAAGGTGTAGTAAGCTTGCCTATTTTCACACACAACAGACTCATATATATATATATATATATATATATATAGTTATATATATATACACACACTAGACCTCTCACATTTAACCGTATATTTGTAGATGCTGGATATGCCGGGCGGTTCCGGGAAGGCTTCTACTACAAGTATGTTTAACCTCGTGTCATATTGTACTAAGTTTGAATGGCGCATGACACCCAGACCTCTCACATTAGTAGGGCCTACTTGTAGTTGTTGGATTTATCAGTCGGCTCCGGGAAGATTTCCACCACAAATGGCAACTAACCTCGTGTCTGTGTGTCACTATTAATATATGAAAAGCCACTCTATATACACACACAAGCAAACAATTTATATATATGTATATATATATATATATGTATTTATGGGGACATTTCAAATTCAAATTCTATTCTAATTGCATTTATTACGCTATTACTACGTTAATTACATTGACTACGCTATAATAATATAATAATTATACCGCATAATCAACGCTAACGTTCATATGAACAAGAGAACGTTCAAACGAGATTCAAATTTCCAATCTTGTCTAAATTAAGGTATACAAGATAATTTCCATATCTTGACCGCTACAATTTAGGCATGATGGCATAATAACATATAGCAGTGAATGGAAAATATAACATACATACAAATTTCAACTTGCATCCTAGGTTATTAGGATGATTTCAATAATGGATCAAGAATAGAGTATAAAATACACATATAATATATACATGTATGTTTATAAGTACCACTTTACCTAATTCACCGCTTTTTGGTGTTTTGCACATAAAAACTTTTACATTTGATATACTTCAAGTATGAAAATGTTTGGATCCACAGTTGGATCCAAACCTAATCAAATCATGGAATAACCAAATTTAAAGCCATTTAGGTTACAATCAAATGTTTACATAAAGGTGAATTACACAAAGTAGAAATAACAATAACCACACCCTTTTATCCTCAATTCAATATTAAGATCCAAATCCATAAATCCAAATTACATGACAGTTCTTACGCAAATAAAAACTAGAGGACTCAGGCGTTTTAGTATTAATGTTATTGATTTCCAAATTCTCTTAGGCATAGCTATCAACATGTTATCTGTTAAAAAATAGAATATGCCTAAGAACATAATATTCCACTCATAGATCTAAGGAAGAACAAACCCTGATTCTTGTTGTAGATTCAAATCTATGTTTAATCTTCACAACAAACGTGCTCCAATCCTTATTTTATATATATATATATATATATATATATATATATAAGAAACATCTTTTAGAATATTATATATATAACTAAATTCCAGAGTGCATATCTAAATCTATGTGAATTTAGATTAGAGAGAAAATAAGAATAAAGGTTAGAGGAATAGAAGAGAAATTCCTAACCTTTTCTGGAATTTAGCAATGGCAGAAGGACAATATGGAGGTAGAGATAAGAGAGTGGATAGGGTCCTATTGTGTAATTTGAGGGCCTATATATAGTCGCTTGTGTTAGCATAAGCCGTTCGATTATTTAGATCTAATCTCGGCCATATATTAATATATATCCCTTTAGAAACCGTAACCATACATAGATTTATTGGGCTAGTTAGCCACCAGGCGGTCGACTGACGATCGACACCCCTTCTAGGGGCTTTCGACCTCCTGGTCGCTGAAACGCCAAATGAATTTATGTGGCGCTGAGGTGGTCAATTAATTAATGCGTTCCTTTATTAGCTTATCTCTTTCCTTACATATAATATTTTATGTCCCCTTAGTCTTATCTTCTGTTTGAAATTCAAATTCTCCCTCCTTTATTTTAATGTATATTTTAGACATATATCTATTACTCATCTAATTATATATATATATATTCTCTACGTTTTACTGTTCAATTTCATTCGCTTGTAACTTCGTCATACATTAACCATTTTCAGCATATCATATATGAAAATGATTCAGAATTTTGCCACGAATCCAAATAAAAGATGTTCGTACATTTTCCAGCCTTATTATTAATTTGTTTTATTTTTATTTATTGTTAATATTTATACATTTTAGGTGTGTTAAATTCTCCCGCTCCCCCCTAGAATAGATTTTGTCCCGAAATCTGTTTGAAGGGGCAAAAAACACAACTCGCTCAAAACATTCATGTTGTACACCTATTTTATTTTTAATTCATCCATAACCATCCATGACTCACAGTGACCATGAACTACAGACCCACTAAAGTGAGCTCTACCCTAGCATGTAGGTGTAATAAGTGATGTTATATGTATGCAAACAACCAAATTATGCATATATTTCTTTATGAGTGTTCTGTGCAATGGTGTTTCATCCATTTCCTAACATCCAATCTAGCAATCATAATGCATCCACAAACATTAATTTTGAGGAAAAAATACCTGAGAAAAGCTCTGGGTGAGTCTGTCACCTCTTGTCTTTGGTCTCCTATGTGCTTTCCGCATGATTATTTCCCATTGTACTCGGACGAGGCAAACGATTTTGTTGCGGACTCTCTTGATTCCATGCTCCACAATCCTTATAGTGGAATGGGGCACCCTGAACTCCAACTCGGGTTTTTCTATATGCCCAATTTCATCAAGCTCGAGCCTGATAGTAGAATCATGAAGGCATTTCCTTAGATGAGATACATATAAAACATTATGGATTCCCGATAGATGCTCTGGGAGATCCACTCAATAGGCCAATGATCTTATCTTCTCGATAACGCGGAAAGGCCCTATAAATTTAGGAGCCAACTTCCCAGTCTTGCCAAACCAAACAACTTTCTTGAGGGGGGGTACTTTTACGGATACCAAATTTCCAACATTAAACTCAAGTTTCCTCCTTTGCTTATCGGCATACGATTTCTAACGACCTTGGGCAGCCTTCACTCTCTGCCAAATCAAGGATATCTTCTCCATGGAATCACGGATGAAGTCTGGTCCGATTAGAACCTTGTTGATAGTTTCCCACCAATAAGTTGGCGATTTTCATGGCCTCCCATAAAAGGGGCCATACCAATAGTCGCTTGAAAACTATTGTTATAAGTGAACTCCATGAGTGATAGGTATTGCTCCCAAACTCCTCCAAAGTTGGTGATGCAAGCTCTGAGCAAGTCTTCTAAGACTATGTTTCTCTTTCCGTCTGTCAGTCGGTCTGTGGATGATTAATTGTGCTTAGGTTGAGGGTCGTTCCCAATGTTGCTTGCAGGCTTCTCCAAAATTCGCTTGTGAACAAGGGATCTCTATCACTCACAATACTCGATGGGATACCATGTAATCTGACTATTTCTTTGATATATAGTTTGGCTAACGAGCCAGCAGTCCTTGTCTTCTTGACTGGTATAAAATAGGCGTTTTTGGTTAAACGATCTACCACAACCCAAATGGCCTCATTATCCTTTTGACTTCTAGGAAGTCCATCTACAAAGTTCATGGAAATATGTTCCCACTTCCACATGGGGACCTCTAAAGGTAGTAATAGCCCTCCGAATTTCCCGTGCTCCGCTTTCACTTTTTGGCACGTCAAACATTTGGCCACGAACTCGGGTACATCTCTCTTCATTTCTTCCCAATAGGGATTCCTTTTCATATCTTTGTACATTTTATCCCCACTAGGGTGTATGGTCATTTTTGACTTATGGCACCCCTCAAGAATTTTTTTCCTCAACCTATCATCCTTAGGGATGTGAAGTCGTCCATCCCAAAGTAAACTTCCACCATCGCCAATCGCATATCTAACCGAACGGGAAAAGCCTCCTTCTTTTCCACTTTCTCTTTTGTGCTTCTTAACTCTTCGTCAAGGTCTTGTGTACCTTGAATCCTCTCCATTAGAGTAGGTCTAATTATCATGGCTCCAAGAAAACCATTAGAAGTGGTTGGCGAGGGTTGCAAATTAAAATTAGAAAGGAACTGTAATTGTTTCCATTCTAGGATTACATTCAAAGTCGCATATTTCCTACTTAAAGCATCTACCACAACATTCCCCTTTCCCGGAGTACACTGAATCATAAAATCAAATGAAGCCATATATTCCATCCACCATTGTTGTCTCAAGTTTAGGTCACGTTGAGAAAATAAATATTTTATGGACTTTTAGTCAGTAAAAAGTTCAAATTACTCCCCTAAAAGATAATGCCTCTACATCTTAAGGGAAAACACTACTGCAGCTAACATAAGGTCATGAACTGGGCATCTCTTCTCCGGATCCTTGATTTGCCTACTAGCGTAAGCAACTACTCTTCCTTCTTGCATAAGGACGGCTCCTAAACCTGTCCTACATGCATCAGTATAAACAGTAAACAATTTTGAACCATCAGGTATAATTAGGACTGGCGTGTTAGTTAACACTTCCTTTAATATCTTAAAGGCTATGTCACATTTATTCCTCCAAGAAAACACCAAATTCTTTCTTGTTAATTGGGTTAAAGGAGTAGCAATCTTTGCAAAGTCTTTAATGAATTTCCTATAATATCCGGCCAATCCAAGGAAGCTTCTTACTTCCATAGCATTTGGAGGTATCCTCCATTCCTTGATTGCCTCGATTTTCGTGGGTTCTACGGCCAAGCCTTCACTTGACACAGTGTGTCCTAAAAATCGAACTTCTACCCTCCAGAAATGGCACTTCAAGAATTTTGCTTTCAATTGATTGTTTCTTAATATCCCTAAAGCTTATCTTAAGTAATTTTCATGCTCTTTATGGTCTTTTGAAAATATAAGGATATCATCTACAAAGACTGCCACAATCTTATTCAAAATGCCCCTAAAGACTCTATCTGTAAGTTTAACAAATAAGGTGGGAGCATTCGTTAGTCCAAAGGGAATAACTTCCTATTGGAATAACACGTCCAGCGTCCTAAACGCAGTTTTGTCCTTAGTGTCGTCCGCAATTCTTAACTGGTAAAATCCAGTAGCAAGATCTAATTGTGAAAATGCTCAGGCTCCTTCCAAGTGGTCAAAAAGGTCATCGATTTTAGGTAAAGGGAGCCAATGTACCTATTCTTCTTGGTCAACTTACTTAGTTCCCTATAATCCACACAAAGTCTTAAAGATCCATTTGCTTTGGTGGCAAACACAACAGGTGCACCCCATTCTGAGGTACTTCTCCAAATGAAAACTTTTTGTAATAATTCTGAAATCTTCTTATCGAACTCCCTTCTTTCTTTAGGTGCCATATGCCTCAAGGGTATTGTTATAGGTCTAGCGTCCTTCTCCAGGTCAATACGAAAAGAGATTTCTCTCTGGGCGGAAGTCCCGTGACTTCCTCAAAAACATCCATGAACTCACATACTATAAGGACCGAAGTTGGTCCTTCTAAACTAGGAGATAAGGAATATAATAAGGTTTTATGATTGTTTCTAACATTACAAGGAATACTCAGACTACGTCCTCCTCGGCTCTTAAGATGAACGATTCTCTTATAGCAATCTAGGATAGCCCCATAAAATGATAGCCAATCCATACATAGGATAAGGTCATACCCCATAAAATCCAATGCATACGTTTTGCGACGGAACTCGACATTGTCAACCTCCAGTGCTGGTCTTTACACAACAGCTCAAGATACCTAGATCCTTCATAGGGTTGACCACCTCTATCGAACTATCAGAGATGGATATCAGACGGTTCAATAGATTAACTAATCTCTTAGATATAAAAGAATGGGTCTCTCCGAAATCGAACAAGGTGTATATAGAATTTCCTAAAACAGAATTTATACCTTTAAGAGCGGGTTTCCCTTGGTCTCTTAGGGGTCGACTTTGATCGATGTTGCCTCTATTGTATAATTCTGGCCACTTTTGACAACTTTGGGCTTTAGGAAATCCTTATACATGTGTCCTTCTTCATGGCAGTTGTAACATTTTCCTTTGAATTCCTTCTTCTCTAACGAAGTCCTACAATCCTTGGCCTCATGGCCCTTGTGGTTGCACCTCGTACAAGTCTTTGCTTCCTTTCTGAATTTTCCCCATTCTTCTTGTATTTTCACCACTCCTTTTTCTTATGCTTATTGGAACTTCCATCCCCTTTCTCTCCTTCTTTTTCCTCCTTGGAACCTTACACTCGTGCATACGATAGTTATCTCTACTAGGGTTTCAAAAGTTGCCCCAAACGTTACTTGGGCTAATAAAGTTTCCTTCAGTGGAGAGTTTACCCCTTTAACAAATATCAGGGCTTTGTTCATGAGGGTGTCTACCAAACCATTTCCAAACATACATAATTCGGTAAATTTGGCTACATACTCTTGCAAGCTCAAGCTTCCTTGCTTGAGGTGGATGAATTTCTCCATCTGAATAGTCATTTCTGCCCTTGGAAAAAAACCTTTCTTCGAAATGGTTATTGAATTCGGCCCAGGTAAATATCCGACCCTTGTTCTCTACGGATACTAAATTCCACCATTCAAGGGCTTCATCTTTTAAGTGTCAGGCCGTAGTTCTTCTTTTCACTTCATCGAGCCAGCCAGCAACATCGAAGATTCTTTCACAGTCCATAATCTAAGATTGAGCATTAGTAAAACTTTCCTTTCCAGTGAATGATTTCCCTGCAAGATTTGCGAAGCTTTTACAAAAGCAATAAAATTCAAAGGCTACCTCAACGGCAGGAGCTGCAGGCAACGCTGGGGCAGAATTTGCAATAGGGACATGTTCAACAGTATGGAGATATTGTTGGGACCATTCTGGAAAGTATGCGGCCTTGTCTGGTTTCCTTGGTCAGTAGGACTATCAGCCATTCTACTATCTGAAAAGAAAAGGAAGAATCCCTTAGTGGATACTCCTGAGATAGTATTTAAGTTGAAAAAGGAAGGAAACGATAAAGCTTCCTAGTACAAATGTGTATGCCTATTGGGGTAAATATATAATATATACATAGTTTTAAAAAAACATTTTCAAAATACAAATACGTCTCTCATATGTATAATTCCCTTATAATCGGGTAACCTATGCTCTGATACCAAATGTAACAACCCGCCCGGAATGGACCTAAATTTCGACCTAGAAAAGGCCCAATGAAACATAGAGTCATTCTAAACGGGACGTTGGTTCATGTAAGGAATTACATTTGCACAGATAATACATATATATACTTCGAATGGAAATCTCACACAGTGGAAAAGGAAAATATAATACTGAAATAAGATGTACCACTTAATTTAAAAATCACAGAATTCCAGTACAAAAGTCAAGATTGCATATGTTCCATGGGTACATCAAATAAATTCATTCTCAAATGTTTCCATAAAAATAAAAGCAATAATAACTAATAATAGCATGATAACTTCGTCTTCTTCTTCAGCTCCCAACATGACTTCATCATGGCTTTTGCCCCATCTACTGGCCTGTTGGATATGTTAAGGAGAGGGTCAGAACATAAAGTTCTGTGTGACTGAAATATGGTGTTTACTTAATGTCATTATCCTAGTTTTTAGAAGGTTACATATGTCAAGGTATGTCTATGCAGCACATATCATCCACACAATTACCAAGTGTCTAACCAATGAGGTGGATATCCAAGTCACTCGCTCATTAGTGTTTTTGCGATAAAGACCCAAGGAGGTCGGCATTCTCGATCACTTGGCCCTATTAAAGGTGGATTCTTATGATCTCTTATAACCCTGAGGCGGACCCTAGCCATTAAGAACCCGTCCTAATACGTCAGCGTTCTTAAATCTGTACTCTCAAGTGTAATATGAGAAGTAATATTACGAATGTTGCTACTTAACTGATATTATGGTAGAACACCTATGTCGCTTAAGACTTCTCTTAGACAGTTGGTGAGAATGCAATGGTCACATATCTTTTATATACCAACTATGTCCCTAATTATGCCCTTACAAGCTTCTAGAGGAAGTGGACATCCCCCACGAACTACCCTACTCTGTTATCACCACTTTTAGAGAAGGAGGACCCAAAGATTTGCTTCGAATCTAATAAGGGTGAGTCTCACGATTTGGGTTCCTCTCCAAGGAATAAACCTTCAATGGGATCTTAGCCCTAACCACTTAAGACCTAAATTAGACAAGAAGAGAGTCAGCCACTTAAGACATTCTCAAGGTGTAGTAAACCTGCTATTTTCAAACACAATAGGCTTACATATATAGTTATATATACACACACATACTAGACCTCTCACATTAAACTGTATACCTGTAGATGCTGGATATGAAGAGCGGGTCCGAGCAGGCTTCTATTACAAGTAGGTTTAACCTCATGTCATAGTGTACTAAGTTTGAATGGCCCATGGCGCCTAGACCTCTCACATTAGTTGGCCCTACTTGTGGTTGCTGGATATGTCGGTCGGTTCCGGGTATATGATTGACCCTTTCTTGGAATTTGGAAAGAGAAAATTTATTATAATTTACTGCAAGCGCACAGGTGTGTAGTATGCACGAAGAACACAAGGAGGAAAATTAAAATTTATTATTTATATATTTCATGGGCGAATTAGAAGATATTGGAAGATTTGGTTGAAGATAATAAAAATTGAAATTGCAATTTGATTCAGAACAAATCTAATTGAACCGATGACCAAATCACAATTATTAGTTGAAAAGAAATTAAAAGTGAAATTGAATTCACTAATCCTTGGGTAAGTAGAAAGTCAGATATCATATCTGAAAATAATAAAAACCCCAATACTTATACTTGGGTATTAGAAAATCATGTAGCAAACTCGACACCCACACTCGAGTAAATAAAAATCAGAAATCCTCATGAAAACCCTAAGTCTCACACTCAGGTAAGTAGAAAATCAGCAATCACATAGAAACCTCGAGACTCATACTTAGATAAGTAGAAACCAGAAATCATATGCAAACCCCATGACTCATACTCGGATAAGTCCAGAAAGCATATGGAAACCCCACGACTCATACTCGGGTTAACGGAAATCATAAATCATATAGAAAACCCGAGAGTCACACTCGGGAAAGTGGAAACATATATCATATAGAAAGCTCGAGGTTCACACTCGGGAAAGTTGAAACATAAAGCATAGAGAAAGCCCGAGACTCACACTCGGGAAAGGGGAAACTTAAATCATATAGAAAGCCCGAGACTCACATTCAGGAAAGTGGAAACATAAATCATAGAAAAATCACAAGACTCACACTCGGGAAAATGGAAACATAAATCATATAGAAAGCCCGAGACTCACACTTGGGAAAGTGGAAACATAAATCATATAGAAAGCCCGAGGCTCACACTCGGGAAAGTGGAAACATAAATCAAAAAGCCTAAGACTCACACTCGGGAAAGTGGAAACATAAATCATATAGAAAGACCGAAACTCACGCTCGGATAAGTATAAACCAGGAATCTTATAGAAACCCCAAGACTTATACTCGGGTAAATGGAAAATGTTATAAGTAAAATGCCTTAATACCAGCATACAATAACTTCCTAAAATTTTCTCAAAGATTACTCGATGAGAACATCACAAATCATCTAGGAATTATTCATGCAAGCAATGTTAAACATCCCATACATCATTAAGAATAACCGAGCACCCATCAATCATTTTGGGGTTCCTCGGAGTTTTACTCAGAATCAATGCGAACGAAAAGTCATAAATACATCAGAGAATAACTTCTTGGATGCATATGTAGAGGGCTATTTTCGATATAAATAAATCCTATCTTGAACCAAATAGTCATTCGGTAGTATTTCCGTTCAGTTTTCAAAAAATTTGACCTTTCAAAAGTAGTTCCATTCAATTGTTTCATCATTTAACCATTCAGCAGGTAGTTCCGTTCAACCGCCCAAATTTTCAATTGTTCGATGGTTCAGCAGGTAGTTCCGTTTTGTTATTTGAATCCACAGTCGTTCAGCGAGAAGTTCCGCTGGGTCAATTGGCTATCAACCATTCAGCGAGAAGTTTTGTTTGATTATTTGGTCATAAGGTATTTAACGTCTAGTCTTATTCCTAACTCCCAGGGTATGAAAATGAACGAACACTCTCTAAGAGAGCGACACGGGTCGCTTTATGGGTAGATGCTTAACTAGCTCCACTTAAGGGGAAACCCCGCTAGCCAGAGATGCAAGTATATTTAGCCTCCCTTATAGGGAACTCCATTGTTGGAGATGTAAGCATTGTAGCCCTGCTTGAAAGGCACTCCCTTATAGGAGATGTTCCTTCACTTTTTTGGAAGTTTTTGTTGCTCTCCTCTGGAGGCTTTTGTTTATCGCTCCTCTTCTGGGTGGCTATGTTTGTTGTGGTTTCTCTCTCTGGAAGTTTTGTTTTGATATAGCTTCTCTCTTTGGAAGCTTTGTTTTGATGTAGCTTCTCTCCTTGGAAGCTTTGTTTTGATGTAGCTTCTCTCTCTGAAAGCTTTGCTTTGATGTAGCATTTCTCCCTGTAAGCTTTTTTTGTTGTGCCTTTCCTCCCCAAGGCTTTATCGATTAGCCCTTACCTCCGAAGGCTCTACTGATTTGCTTTCCCTTTTAAAGCTTTGTTGACTACATGCTCCAAACCTTTCATTGAAGCATTTGTTCATGTAACAAATAAGCCTAGTGATAGAGTTTTATGAAATTTAAAAGTAAAAGGATAAAGGGATTTGAGAGAATCATATTTAGTCTGAAACGGTATTAGGCACTCGATTGTTTTCTTTGTCACATTTTTCTTCAGGCAACTTTCATCAAATATTTCCATTGATTGACAACTTTGTTGTGCAACAAGTTCTTAAGTGCTCCCATTTTGATTTTTCATTCCCTTCCGCGGGATGAGACATAAGTAGAAGTTGCTTCCTTTGAGATTTTGTTGTATGCCTGAGCCTGAACAGTTTTTGGTTTTTACCTGTGATGACACTTGAACTTGTATTAATATTTGTTTGACTATAAGCAAGATACAAAGTAAAATGACTAATGAAATATGAAACAGAAAAACTTATTGTTAGATCTGAATCCCTTGCTGGAGTGTTTCCGTCCATTCATCTCGATGGTCATCTTTCAACCCTTCAAAAATAGGCTCTTTTTACTTTTGGTTTGGATCTTATTTGTCACACCACGACACTAGCTGGTTTGATGCCCTTTTTGCTTATGATAATAACAATAGTCTTCCCCTTTAACTGACTTTTGGGAGTTAACTGCAAAGGAAACAGAAATTAACTCTTCTGTTTTTTGTTTTTGCCCTACGCTCTTCCTTGTGTCGAGTATCCTTTCCATACGGATGAATTTGCCGGCTCTAGAATAGAAACGACTTAAAATTTTACACTCGTTTAAGATAAGTTCCTTCAAGAATGGAGTTGGTGCAAGCAGCCCTGAATTTACAGCCATTAGCTTTTCTCTGTTCGTTGCTCCCTCCACTTTGAGTGACTTGGTATGAAACCTCTTCAGATAGCCATCGAGTGATTCTTCTGATCCCCGTTTAATGGTGGCTAGATCATAAATGCTAATTGTTGGGTCCTTCCACACATGGAATTATGTACTAAATGCAATAGATAGTTGTTTCCAAGTGGTAATGACTGGGCCATGGTAGTGTTTGCACCATTTGATGGCCTTTCCACAAAGCGTTGTTAGGAAGATCTTGCAACAAAGGGTTTTGGGCGTGTTAAATAAATCCATGTAGTTCTCAAAGACAAAATGGTGGTTTTCTGGGTCTATAGTTCTATCATACAGAAGTGGTGGCATTCTCATGTCAAATGGAGCTTTAGTTGTTTTTATTTCATTGGAGAAGGAAATCCCTTATAGATTCCTATCTTCTGACGACATTGGGTTCTCACTTTCTTTGGGACTGTTTACTTCCTTTAATAACTAGTTTCTTCCTTGCATAACTGGAAAGTCCTGTGGGATTGGCGTAGTATTAGCTTGGATATTAGACCCTTGACGTTCTATCGCTCTTAATACTGCTTCATAAGGTCTTACTTCAAAGGTCCTTTCGACCATGTTTTCTTCAATAATCTTTCTTGCAATATCGATTTGTGAAGCTAAATGCAATACCTCCAACGCATAACTTGCTCTTACATTAGGCTTGAAGGTTCCCCAGTTTGCAAATCTGCTAAGCTGAAGTCCGGAAGTATACCATCTTCTAGGGTGGATGATGCACTGAAATATTGATTATGGTTTTTTCTTGGTCTAACCATATTCAATAGGTATTGGGAGCCTCATTTTATGGTAGAAAGGGAAATAAAGTAAAGGCCTTATGCCGAAAATGGGACAGTAAGGATGGAAGGTTTAAGATAAAGATGAAGGTAGGAGAGACATAGGTTAACAACACGGGTGAAAGTATAGGAAACAAGGTTGGGGATTCAAAATTACACCAGTTCTTTAAATAGCTTAGATCAACCATGTTTCAAGTAGTTGATCGACATTCATAAGCTCTTTACTGATACTCTCTATTTATGATCTTGCTTCTTCAAAGCTTAGTCCAACCCGGGACGGAACAACATAGTTAAAAATATGGCAAGGTTATCCAAAGAGTTAAAGGTAGGAAAATGGGGACGGAGATTCAAACCCTCCTTCTAGTGCCAAAATGTTAATGATATTTTTCGTTAACTTCGGAGATAGGCCTAAGGAAGTGGACCTAAGGATAGAATGAGATTATTTAGTTCCCACAAGCTTGAGTTAGTTCACTGCTTCCTAAATATCAAGGTCTTAAGCCTGAAGATTAGTTACTCTTCCCTTAAGAGGTGTGCGTACGAGACTCAACAACCAACAGTTACCTTAGGATAAAGGCTCCCTAAGCACAATAAAAGTTAGGAAGCTAAATGGCTTGTAGAAGGGTATTTTGGTAATCTAGCTCAACTGAATTCACCACTTCTTAGGTATCAAGACCCCTAGTCTAAGGATTAGTTACTCTTCCTTAAAGAGGTGAGTATCATGCCTGTGGGACTTAAGGATCAACAATTACCCTAGGATAGGGTTACAACAATCGTCACTAATCGGCAGTAAAGTACACATTAAGGGCGTTTAGGTAATTATTGGAAAGGTTCGGAAAAGAGCGTAGATATCATAAGCAACATAGTATACGATATAATATTCTTACTAGTAAAGAACACAACAATTTATAATGGTTCAATTCGGATTGAACCTATGTCCACTTTAAGGGCTTTGATGATTTTATTCATGAAGGAAAATACATAAGTAGCTCTCTTAGAAATGAGAACAAGATTGTCGAATGAGAAAAAGTCTCCCTAAAATGAGACCCTGGGGTCTTATTTATAGGAAAATCGTAACCCCTTCAGTTGTGAACCCAGCAGAAGCCTCTCTCGGATGCTTTAACAAGGTTTCGACCACTATTATGACTTTCGGTTTCGGCAGAAAGGTTTCATCCACCTTTCTTCTCATAGAATATCTTCATTGGTGTTTTCTTGCCTTCGGAATATCAACCACGGGCTTTCGAGAGTGGTTTCACTGACATTCCTCTCGGTAGCTTGGTCTCGGAATCTGAGACCTTGACATTATGACAACATGCTTACGGTATGCCCCTCAGTGAATTTGAAGATGTTTCCTGGTGATGGTTTCGATAGTCCTTTGCTTCCTCTTAGATTGGCTTTCAGCTCTTAGCCTTCGCTTGTCGGTATAGGTATCGAAACTAAGCATGTTAGATTGGATTCCTCCTCCCTCCAACAACCTATGGTTTCGGTCTTAATCTCATTATATCCTCATCCGTGACTCCTTCCGAATGAGTTATAAATTCTCTTCTAATGCTGGTGTTGGTAGTGAACTAAGTAGTGCCGACAGCCCTCTGCTTTCCCTTGCCTGATGTGGCGCTTCCTTTTAGTGGCCTTAAGCTTTCGGTCTATATGCTCTCGGTTGCTCACCTCTGTTTACTTATGTTTTGTGTGGTATGCTTTCGGAGATGTACCCTTGTTAACTTTCTTCGGTATTGGTACTGCCTTGCTGGTACTTCCCTTTCGTACTAGTACTAATCCTTCACTCTCTTCTCTTTCTTTGCTTTGATTTATTGTTGTTGATTTCTCTGTTCTTCTATAGTTTGTGTCGCGACGACACCCGTGTGCCTGGGTACCGGACTTAAGGCTCTCAGGTCTTGCTTGCGGTAGCACCTTGGCTTCGTCTAGGTTCTATCCTGAGCAATTCTGGCTCGCTGCCTGAAACCTTTTGTTGTTTCAACTTTGGAATCTTCGCTTCTTTATATCTGGCCAGTGCAAATTTTGGCGTTAACACATACCTATAATTAACAAACTTCTTTTCCAATGCATCATACACTCTTAAGTGCCTTTTAAAGCTATCATTTTTTATGTGTGTATATATATATATATATATATATATATATATCTAAACATTTATTTTAAATCATATTTGATAAAGTATGAATGACATTAATGAATGTAAATAAAAATTTCTTATTTCTAAATTTCTTCTTCATATATTTTCAATAATTTTATATATTTTTCTAAATGCTAAATACTTATTATTAAAGGCATAAATATACCCAATAATTGGTAGGGAAAAAATATTTTTTTGGCAAAACCAGCCGGTTTTTATAGTGATCCGTAACACGTTTTCATTGTAAAGTAATGAGTACAAAATATAACAAGAGATAAGCGAATGACTTATCTGTTATAGACATGATTTCCCTAACTACTACCTAAATTGATATCTATCACCACACAGGGTGAGATGAGTTACAGTAATAAGCTAGAAGCTATACAAATCAGTACAATTTGGTACACATTGCAATATGCAACCTAAGTTCACAGGCTGTTAACTGTCCTAGTGAAAATTCATAGATTACATGAACAAACACTTCTCAACGGCTAATGCCATCAACCGGAAAACAACAACAAAAAGCAGAGATGTAGATTATTGATAAGTGCATAGGATTAAATCTACTCTGATTCGTGGCTATCACGAGCACTAGTAATAGCTCCACTATGACACTACAGATATGCTGCAAGCCACACAACTACAACACTTAGGCCTTACCCAGCATACACTAGAAAAGGTTCAATTGAAAAGATCAAGTTGTGTTTTCCAGGCTAGACTACTCCAAAGTACAGCAATACAAGGATAGCCAATAACCATTAAAAACCTCAAGACGATGCTGAAACTCACACTAGGACAACAATACAACCACACCAAGACGTTACACCCTCAAAGGTTTCACAACCAGCATTCAAGCATCAACTTCAATCACTATCAACATACACCAAGCAAACTATCAAACTCAAATATTACTGTAGAGAGAGCAGGCCACATCCAGCATATCATGAGCAACAGGGAGGACCATAATGAAAACAGCCTTAAGGAGTAGCTGTTTGGAGAATAGCAACCACCAGCACATCTCAAGCAACTTACTGGTCTGTAGAGAAGACAACCTCAAGGAGAACCTGATATTATAAGACAGAAAAAGGGACCGTTGCTAGTGAAGTCAGGAATGAAATCAAGGAACAGGAAAACCAGGGTAAAACGAATATGGGAAACTCAGCGATATGGCGACCGAATTAGAGGAGAATAGGGGAAGCAAATCTTAGAACGGATTCAGCGATGTTTAAGGGCAAAAAATAAGGACGGATTTCTAGATGTGGCAGTAGAGCTCATACTCCACGATGGAGAAATCTAGGGTTTATAAAGCATAAGGATAGAGAGTGGAGGCGATTAAGAAGGAAGCGAAGAGGATATACGAAAAGGTGGAGGATAGATCTGAAGAAGGGGAAAGAGGCGGAAAACTTAGTCGCCATTGTAGGTTAGGAAGCTCATTCCCTTCAATGGTGTGAATATTCTACTAACGAAATTGTAAAGCGGTTAATTAGGAAAAAATATATTTATATAAAGATATATCTAAAAGGGGTCGAAATGGATATATATACAAAGGCATATGTTATGATAAAAAACCTTTTCTTTTTCATATTTGTATTCTATATTACAAAGATAATTGGAAAATACTCTAAATCAAAGCAAAAATATTTCCATGAACTTTTCTATTAAATCAAGTTTCACAAACTCGGAAATATCAAGAGTTTCATAATAAATTACATTGATGGCATTTATTACAACAAACTATTTATAGTTGTTTGAATTTATATCATTTTAAATTCAGATTTATTCTGAAATTAAACCTATATATGTTTCAAACATTCTTGTAATATTACGCAAAAAATTATTTACTTGGAATTTTTTCTTTCAGGACATTTTAAACTAATATCTTACGAAAATGACATTAGAAAATATTATAATAATGAAATTTGAAAAAGTGTTATCGAAATATTTTAGAGTTTTTTTTAATCTAAGGATTTGCTGAGTTCATTATTTTAAATAGTTCTAAACTCAAGGTGTTGAAAGCATATTTAACTGGCATTAATCATAAAAATATGACTAATGAAATACTTAACTTTTTATAATAATTAATTTACTACAAAATAAAAAGTATAAAAATTTCATATCTTTCATAAATAACATATAAAATACCCATTTAAATACTTATTATCAAATCACTGGAAACACTTCTCTTTAAATTATTATTAATGGTGTTTATTAAAAAATTAGGAATATTAGAGAATAGTATACAGAATCTCATAACATAATGAAAACATATTACAATGTACATTTGATTACCTTTTTGTAATATAATGATCATAGTTATCTTTTTAGGGATTGCGGAACGGATCGTTAAGGCAAAACAACACTAAAGGGGGTGAATAGTGTTTTTGAGAATTCAAACAAAATTTGAAATATATGTGATAAACTATATGAATCAAACACCACAGAAACAATCACGGATGCAGAATCAAACATATATGCAAAATAAACAGAAATAAAAATGCAGAAAAGGAATGAACACACCAGATTTTATAGTTGTTCGGATTGCTTCTACGTCCTCCCACACAACGCTGGATTGCGCAGAGTTTTATTACTATATCAAAATACAGTTACAATCCTCGTTGATTTCATGGCTACAAGGGATACCACCGATTCAACACAAACTTGATCAAGATTTGCCCGTCCTTGAGTTCACGGCTACAAGGGATACCACAGATTCCGTCCTTGATTTCACGGCTACAAGGGATACCACCGATTACTTTACTCAACCCAAACAATTACAAACAACCCTATAACTCTTCAATAGCACTTGATTCAGAGAGTAGAGAGTAGATAGTGTACAGAGAAGAAGTTTGATTAAAACAGAATTGAATTCGGCAGAGTATAAGTGTACAAATCATAAAAATGATTAAGAATAATGATGTAGAGAAAGGGGATGAAGTTAGAGAAGAAGAGATGATTAAAAATTCGAATTCAAAACCTTTTTATAGTGTATGAAAAGATGCCACGCTTCAGATTCGTCACAATTAGTGAAAAGACATTCGTTTCAAATTCAAATTCAAATTTTTGACAGTTATATGTCGACATATAGTTTTCTTTATGTTGACATATCCATAGTAGAAAATTGATTTTTGAATATATCTAAAGTGCTTTGATATAAATATAATTCTGGAAATTGTTGAACTAAAATATAGTGTTATAAACTAATATTATAAAGTATGAAATCATATGAAAACACAAATATGAACTATATAAACATATTTATAAAATTATAAAGTTTAAAACTATATAAATATAAAATGTAAATATATAAATATATGAAACTTATAAAACTTTGAGATTGAAAACAAAAATTAAAATAAGAAAGGAAAATAAAACGAATTGAAAATAAAATAGAGAGAAAATAAAATAGAGAGAACAAAATAGAGAGAGAAAAAATAGAGAGGATTGAAGACAGAAATTGAAAATAGAATTTGAAATGAACATGGAGCGCTATTTAGAGTCTTACATAATCTAGACTCTATAACTATATCAGTCTTGAACTCTTGAAATCTTGAATAGTCATGAGTCTTGAAATTTCTCTGAACTCCGATTCTCTAATATCTTTAAATTGTACAGTGTTCAGTAGTATTTCCTGTATATAAATCATGCATGTGTGTGTGTGTGTATATATATTCTCTATACAAAAATGTTAGTATATATTTTATAATCAATTAATATTGAAATAAGGTTGTTGTCCTCAAAACTCCATTCTCCAACAATCCCCCCTTTTTGATGATGACAACCTTAGATTATAAAATATCATACTATTGATGATGACCCTTCAAATACTCCCCTTTCTATATGAATTCTACTATATCTATATTTTATAACATTTCCCCCTTTGGCATTATCAAAAGAAATTCTAAAAATACTCCCCCTAAATTGTATAACTAATAGAATATAAGTAATTAATCTATAACTAGTTTAAGTTAGTATACTCCCCCTAAGTAACATATTCTTATACTCCCCCTTAATCTTATATCCATATTATTTTATGTTTGTAGAGTTATAACTAATTATATTATAAACATAAATGATAATTTCATTAAACATGAATTTGTACAAATACATGAATTTATACGAGTACGATACATCGTAGGAGCGCAATAAAACGAAAATCAAAGAAAACCTTAAACACTAATTATTTTTGATAATGGGAGATTTGTGAATTGAACAATTTGGATAATGGAGATAAAATTCTCCATTCTTTTCAATCACATTCCCATTTTGGTCGAATAAGACTTCTCTTACATATTCGACCTTATTGTCTTCTTCCGTATTCGTTTGTTGAGTCTCTTAATGTTCTTCCTCCTTCATCATTTCTTCTTCCTCTTCTAGTTCTTCCTCTGGCTCTTCCTCCTCATCCATGGCTTGATTATCATCGTCTATGATAATCGGATTAGCCTAGTTATCCATTATAAACTTTAGGAGGCTTCTTATTACTTTCCCTTGCCTATTCTGCTCCTGACTCATTCTAATCTAGAGTACTTGTATCTCAGCCATCATTTGCAAAGCATACTCCATTTTTTTCTTCGATTTTGATAACTCGAGATAGCGTAGATCATTGAAATGGACCATCGAATGGTCCAGCGTACGAATCGGAGTTGATTTGGTTGTTTAGATTTGTGGAGGCCATTGTATATTTAACTTAGAGTTTTTACAGAGAAGAGAAATGAAAACGAAGAAGAAAAATCGAAGTAGAAGGTTTAAATAATTAAAATAACTAACTTTTGGTGGGAATTAAATTTGAAATTCTGGTAGTTATATGTCGACATACAAAAAACTTTATGTCGCCATACTTTAGTGTTATGTTTTGTTTTTCTAGTTTCTTATGGTATTTTTATATATTTAATATATTCAATTATTCTAACTCACTTAATGAACATATGTCTAATTCTCTTCTAAATTTAGTGAATATGCTTCATTTAATGGTGCTATTTGTTTATCAATTTCTATAAATTCGAGTGAAATCTTTTCCTTACTTACGTTATCTCTTAAAAAATGATGTCTCACATCGATATGTTTAGTTCTTGAATGATGAGTTAGATTTTTAGAAATATTTATAGCACTTGTATTATCGCAGTATATAGGTAATTTATTTGTATTTAAACCAATATCATTTAAAGTTTGTTGCATATATATTACTTGTGAACAAGCCAAAGCAGCAGAGATATATTCTGCTTCAGTTGTTGACAAAGATATAGTATTTTGTTTTTTTTTCTAAACCACGAGACTAGTGAATGTCCTAGAAAGTGACATGTTCCACCAGTACTTTTACGATCGGATTTACATCCTGCATAGTCAGAGTCACAGTAAGAAATTAATTCGAATGAATCATCCTTAGGGTAAAATAATCCAAAATCTGATGTATGCTTTACATACCTTAGAATATGTTTTACGGCTTTTAAATGTGTTTCCTTAGGTTGTAATTGATATCTTGCACAAAGACATACACTTTGCATTATATATGGTCTACTAGCGGTTATATATAATAATGATCCTATCATTCCTCTATGTAGTTTTTGTCAACGTCCTTTGATGTATCGTCTTTACTCAAAGCAATATTAGTTGCTATAGGTGTTGGTTCCCATTCGTTGTCGTTAGATTATATTTATTAATTAGATCTCTTGCATATTTTCCTTGATTAATAAATATTCCATTCTTTAATTGTCGAATTTGCAATCCTAAAAAGAATGATAGTTCTCCTATATGACTCATTTCAAATTCTTTAGTCATAATATCTTAAAATTCTTTGTTCATTTTATCATTTGTTGACCCAAAAAATATATTGTCAACATATATTTGTACAGTTGTATATCTTTGTTATTATTCTTGATAAACAAAGTATTATCTAATTTCCCTATTTCAAAGTTGATTATAACAAATAATTTCTTAATTTATCATACCAAGCCCTAAGAGCCTGTTTTAATCCATATAACGCTTTCTTTAGCTTATATACATGATTTGGTAATTTTTCATCTTCAAATAGAGATGGTTAATCTACATATACGTCTTCCTTGACAAATCCATTTAGAAAAGCACTTTTGACATCCATTTAATATAATTTGAAATTATCATGGTTTGCAAAAGCTAGTAAAATCCAAATAGCTTATAGTTTTGCTACAGGGGCAAAAGTTTCATCGTAATCTATTCCTTCTTCCTGAGTATAACCTTGTGCTACTAGTCGTGCCTTATTTCTCACTACCTCACGGTGTTCATACATTTTATTTTTATAGACACATTTGGTTCCTATTAGAGTTTTATCCTCTACTCTAGGGACAAGTTTTCATATTTCATTCCTAGTAAACTGATTCAGTTCTTCTTGCATAGCAAGTATCCACGAATCATCGGAAGAAGCTTCCTTTGGATTTTTAGGTTCAATAATCGATACAAATGCAGTATTACTCATATTATTTAATTGATTACAAGTTCTTACAATAGATTCAATATATCCTAATATATTTTCTACAGGATGGTCTCTATGTAATCTAATTCTTTTATTTGGTTGATTATCTTCATGATATATTTCATTAATCTCATCTTCACTATTTTGAATTATACTTATATAGTTTTCGTCGAAAGATACGTTTAAAGTTTCTTCTATGGTATTGGTTCAAGTATTGAAAACTCTAAATGCCTTACTTCTTTCTGAATATCCAATAAATATTCCTTTATTGGATTTTGAATCAAACTTGTCTATATTATCTTTTGTATTTAGTATAAAACATTTACTTCCAAATACTTTAAAATATGATACTTTTGGTTTCTTGTTATACAAAAGTTCATATGGGGTTTTATGAGTTAAAGGTCTAATTGAAACTCTATTAATAATATAGCAAGTTGTTGCAACTGCCTCAGCCCAAAAATTCCTTGGTAATTTACTATCGGATAACATAGTTCTCACACATTCTTGTATCGTCCTATTTTTACGTTCAACTACTCCGTTTTGTTGAGGGGTTCTCGCAATAAAAAAATTATGGGTTATTCCCTTTTTATTACAAAATTTTCATTTTTGAATTATCCACCATGATCACTACGTATTGTTTTAATTTTTAGTGATAATAAATTTTGAATCCTTTTAAAACAAGTTTTAAATTGGTAGAAAGCATCACTTTTATTTTTAAGAAGCAAAGTCCAAGTAAATCTAGAAAAATCGTCAACTATTACGTACACATATCTATTATGGTTTATCGATTAAACTTGGGATGGACCAAATAAATCCATGTGTATTAACTCTAATGGTTTTGAAGTAGTGATTTCCTCCTTTTATTTAAACGAACTTTTCTTTAATTTTACGAATTGACAAGCATCGCATAAGTTATTGACTCTAAATTTCATTTTGGGTAATCCTCTAACTGAATCTAATTTAGAAATCTTAGAAATGTGTTTGAAATTTATATGACCAGATCTCTTATGCCAGATCCAGGGATCACTTGTATTGACCATAAGTCATAGATTATCGATGGAGATTTTCATACTCAATATATAGATATTTTTCTTTCTATCTTCTTCGAATATAACTTTTGAATTCCTATCTTCTATAAAACATTTATTCTTTTCAAATTTTATTTTATAACCCTTATCACAAAGTTGACTTATACTGAGCAAATTGTGTTTTAAATTCCTAACTAATAAAACATCGGAAATAGTAGGAGTTTCAGAATTACCGACATTGCCAACTCCAATAATGTATCCTTTAGAGTTATCTCCGAAGTTCGCCATCCCACCATCTTCATATTTCAAATTATTGAGTAGTTCTGGATTTCCAGTCATATGTCTCAAACAACCACTATCTAGTATCCATTTGTCCCTTTTCATTTCCACCAATTGCTTTCCAGAATTTGAATTTTCAACAGCCATTTAACATACAAGTTCAGAATTTGAATTTCCAACAGCTACCTTTTCAGAATTTGAATTGACAACGGCCACTTTATCCATCTTTTCAACTTTTGAATTTTCAAAAGTCATAAAACTCATCTTTTTCTGAATTGAACAATATTTCAGTAAATCATATGATTCTTTTACATTACTATACGCAGACTCTTTCAACAATGATACAATGCATAAATTAACACTAGTATTAGCAGAGATTCCAAAATTTGCCATTTAAACATTTTCAAAAATCAGATTATGAACTTTTTGAAAGACTTTGCTCTGATACCAAATGTTAGGGATTGCAGAATGGATCGTTAAGGCAAAACAAACACTAGAGGGGGGTGAATAGTGTTTTTGAGAATTCAAACAAATAATTAGGGAGAAGGACAAACTTTGCCCAAAAATTAGGCTGAAGGACACCAAGTTTTATTTTTAGTCTGAAGGACAAACTTTGAACCAAAATTAAGCTGAAGGAAAATGCTAAATGTAATTAGCATTATATTCGGTTTTTTACACTACACATTCAGTTTTACACTGCATAAAATGTTAATTGTCCTTCAGCCTAATTATTTTTTCCAAAGTTTGTACTTCAGCCAAATATAACTTGACGTACTTCAGACTAATTTTTTTTTCAAAGTTTGTCCTTATGCATATTTTCCACAATCTAAAATATATGTGATAAACTATATGAATCAAACACCACAGAAATACACAAATGCAGAATCAAACATAGATGCAAAATAAATAGAAATAAAAATGCAAAAAAAGGAAAAAACACACCGGATTTTATACTGGTTCGGATTGCTCCTACGTCCAGTCCCACGCGATGCTGGATTGCATAGAGTTTTATTACTATATCAAAATCCAATTACAACCCTCCTTGATTTCACGGCTGCAAGAGATACCACTGATTCAACACAAACTTGATCAAGATTTCCCCGCCCATGATTTCATGGCTACAAGGGATACCACCGATTACTTTACTCAACCCAAACAATTACAAACAGCTCTATAACTTTTCAATAGCACTTGATTCAGAGAGTAGAGAGTAGAGTGTGTAGAGAGAAGAAGTTTGATCAAAACAGAATTGAATTCGGCAGAGTATAAGTGTACAAATCATAAAAATGATTAAGAATAATAATGTAGAGAAAGGGGATGAAGTTAGAGAAGAAGAGATGATTAAAAATTCGAATTCAAACCCTTTTCATAGTGTATGAAAAGATGTCATGCTTTAGAACCGTCACAATTAGTGAAAAGACACTTCCTTCCAAATTCAAATTTCTGACAGTTATATGTCGACATATAGTTTTCTTTATGTCGACACATCCATAGTAGAAATTTGATTTTTGAATATTTTTAAAGTGTTTTGATATAAATATAATTCTTGAATTAAAATATAGTGTTATAAACTAATATTATAAAGTAGGAAATCATATGAAAACACAAATATGAACTATATAAACATATTTATAAAATTATAAATTTAAACTATATAAATATAAAATGTAAAAATATAAATATATGAAACTTATAAAACTTTGAGATTGAAAACAAAAATTAAAATAAGAAAGGAAAATAAAAAGAATTGAAAATAAAAAGAGAGAAAATAAAATAAAGAGGATTGAAGATAGAATTTGGAATGAACCTGGAGTGCTATTTAGAGTCTTACATAATCTAGATTCTATAACTATATTAGTCTTGAAATTTCTCTGAACTCTTATTCTCTAATATCTTTAAACTGTACAGTCTTCAGTAATATTTCCTGTATATATATATATATATATATATATATATATATATATATATATATATATGTATAGGAGGGTTCCATGGCACACCTTAATGGGAACCACTAATTTATTATTAAATAAGATAGTGGGGGGAGAGAGAGTTAGTGGGGGGAGAGAGAGTGGGGATTGTGTGGTGGAAATTAGGGGGGTTAAAGGGATGCTACACTATTTGGGGTGCTCTTGATCTTATATATATATATATATATATATATATATATATATATATATATATATATATATATATATATATATATATATATACAAGAGTTTTAGTATATATTTTATAATCAATTAATATTGAAATAAGGTTGTTATCATCAAAACTTCGTTCTCTAACATATCTAACATCAAACAATCTAATGGGAATGCTATGAAATATTACTAGTTAATATGATAGTCTTCAAAACACCATTTTCATCTTCAAGAAATAGACTACTATAAATAAACTGAAACGACTCAAACAGACCCAAGCATAATGAAAAACATATTCTCGAGTAAGATCTCAAAATCATATATGCAAAGCGTACAATAAATTAAGAGATGTTACAGGATTTTCTAAGAATCTATTAAACTATCTATAACATGTATGTGTGTGCACACATGTGTGCGCGTGCGTGCATGTGTACACGTGCGCACGCGTGCGCGCACGTGTATTAAGTGATATCCCAGATAGTACAGTACTCTATTAAACATTTGATTTCTACCCATAGATCCGAATTAAATAATATATGGCTACTAGAAATAGAACATCGTATTATTTAATTTGAAGTTTGTGGTGTGAACCAGAAGTCTAATTGTATGTTGCACTCTTTGAAATGTTATTGAACGCATGTGTGTGTGTGTGTATTGATTACGCATCACTATTGCTACTCCTTACAGTGGTGCGGGTTCGAAACCCGAAATGGTATGCTAAGAGCTTACCATGTGCATACGGTAAGATCAGCCACTTATGTGGTGCTCGCGAGCCGGACTAGGTAAACTAGAAAGGGTTTTAAGGCTTTGGTCGATATATATATATATATATATATATATATATATATATATATATATATATATATATATATATATATATATATATATATATGGGAAAGTCTATTTGAACACAACAAATAGACACAAATAAGGGGACACAAAATCTACACCATTGGATCTCCTTCTGAATTCCACCTCTCCACATAAAAACAAAATGATTCAATGGTCAAGATTTCGTGCGTGCGTGCGTGCGTGCGTGCGTGCGTGCGTGTGTGCGTGCGCGCGCGCGTGTGCGTGTGGGCAGACACACTTATATACACATATAATATAATCCACTAAGATATAAAATATAAGCACAATAGGTGACATCATAGTTCTCCACCGTTAAATAGCAACGATTACCATCTCTTGCAAAGACAAAAGGATTAAACAATCTAAATGTTTTGTATCATCATCTGTGTTCAAATACACACATGCATAGGATATTATCAATAACCTCATTTATTTAACATCATTTTGTAACATGTTGATATTAACTTATATTTAATATTAAGTTTATGAGTTAATATTTAAATATTAAGTTCATGTTATAGACGAAAAAAAGAACAAATGTTTAAATAGAAATTTGTGACCAGTAACATATTACAAAATGATGCTGAACAAAGAACATTGATTCTAGGTATCACACAGACTCCCATATATGTGTATACGTGTATCACATGCACTCATAATAGCAATTTTTTTTTTTTTTCTCAAACATGATTTATTCACGATAATAAGACTTTTTTTTTCTTTTCTTTTTTTCTCTAACATGATTTATTCCACAGAAGATATGAAATTAGGAAGTAGTCACTACTGGCACATGATACAATCTCTAACATTGCAAAGGATATTATCCTTCCATGTACGAGAAACCTCAAACATAGTACATGAAAATTATTCGAGAACTAAATAGTCATAAAAGGATGATTCAAATAGGGAAAATCTGAGAGCCCAAACAAGATTAGCGAAGTCTTCTCGGGAGAATAAACAAGATCCCAGGAGATCAGTGAAGAAGGTGGACTCTAACCGGATTGTTCTGACAAAAGCTGTTGTTTTTTGTTGTAAATGCATGCATTGCATCCAAAGCTGACTCGAATCGAACTAGGGCGCACTTGATGAGATTGTTTGCACCGAATGGCCTGACCATTTTATTTTAAAATAATTTTAAGAGTCAGCTGCTAACATTCTGATCAAATTCAAATCACACATCAATTATGAATAGAAAAGAAAAAAATATACCTCAACATTAACTCAAAAGAAGGATCGTAATTATAACCAGACAGAAACCGTTCTACATTCTCTGGACCAGCAGTGCGAGGTAGTCCTTGTAAGAAAAGCTGAACATAGATGGAAAAGGCGTTATTTGACTGAAACCGGTCATGATTCCTTTTAAAAAAAACATGGGAAAAGAAGAAAAACAATTGTGATGATCCTTGAGACTAAAACCGTACGTCAAGTAGCAGTGCAGGCATCGCTGCAGCAATGCTAAGAGTACAGGGTTTATAGCTATGGAATAAGTTCCACTGAAGTAAATTCTGAAAACTCTGGAACTCACAGAAGTTATTATGGATGAACATATCTGCATTTCACGGATATACAAATGAAACAGCTATATCACTGGAATCCCATTTGTTATAGCTTGTAAGATGAACGTTGCTACATTGACTTGTCTATGAGTGTCACCGAGCAATACAATTTTCTCAAAATTTTCATAATCATACTTGTTTGTTGTGAAAAATAGATATGTCAATCGAAAGTGAGTTACTATAGCAGTGGGATGACACAGTAACACAAATATCGAACTATATCAATATATCGATGTTGTCAATGTGATAACACAAGTTTACCATTGTTAATGGTAAACATAATGGTAAAGAAATATCGAAACTAGTGGTAACGGTAATTTTATCTATTTTAATTATTCCTAACTAGACACTTTTGGGGATATACTAGATTTTTAACATGTTACCATTACTATTCACCACTGATGTTTCTTTTTAAGTTTTTATGACTTCAAAAACTGAGATTATAAAAGTTACCGTTTCATCTTGTTGTAAATAATATGTGATGAATTAAGAAATTTTAATATATCAACTAAAACCAATCAAAATGCTGCATGAACAATAATGGAAATTGAATCAGCAACAAATTATTTACCACTTTATCATTGTAAAAATCAAAATTTATTATTTTGATGTATTGGTAAATTTATCGTAACCAATCAACCGTTAACTAGTCTATCGGTATATCATACCAAAACATAACGGTACAGGAACCATCGGCATTTTTGCTTACGAATAGTATCAATAAAGTAAAGTTTTTCTCGTATTGGTAATGATTACCATTTCAATAACATTCCTAATTCGAAGTTTCTATGTTTCCAGCATTCCACTTTCCTTACCTTTTCGTCTCTATTTGTTTTTTTTTTTAATACAAAAGGGAGAATCAAGTCATTCTCCAACGGCGTAACTACGACAAAAACAGAGGCACAAACAAACAAACTAGAAAACTAATACAACCAAAACACAAACAGGATAGCAACCGTCACCAATCAAAAGCTCCTCACCAACACCAATGAGCAACTGATACACCACAGAGCACGGCTAGGACCCGAGCTGCTGAAGGAGCATACCAAACCCACAACCAACATAACAAGGCTACAAACAAAAAAAAACCTCGCACCAAAGCCAAATCAGATGGATCCAAGCTTCAAGAGAAAAAACCCAAGACACAACAAAGCACAACAAACTCCAAGAACAAAGAACAGACCCTCCATTTCTAATGAAACATACGACAACATAGAGTACATCGAAAACCATAGCACCACAATTCGTACCATCACAGACGACCGAATATCTGTTGAAACCGAGTCCCCAAACAAAGCCCACCGAGTTAGGCGAAGAATGCATATCTTAGTGAAAGAAACTCAGCTTACCATACATGGAAGGGTTAGTTGTGAGACGAGACAAGTTACGAAGGATAGCTTTACTGCACAACCAAGCACATTGCTTTCATCACAAAACTCTCCAGGCCAATAGCACGATAGAACCACCAGTTGAAGATTAGACAAAGCATGCCAAATCCGATAGAGGAAGAGGATAGCGGACCCGAAATTACCTGAAGTGGCCACCATGCAATGAAAAGAGGTGAAGGAGGTTAAATCTAAAACAAGTTGTGAAGAGAAGGCAATGCGGTTAGGGACCAATAAAAAAAGGGAGCTTGACCATCCAACACACAAGCAGCAGCAACAACCAACTTCCAAAGATCAAGCGAAACCACAATCCCACTAAACCCAACAAACAATCATCGACACCAAAGCAAACATACAATACTGGGCTGTAAGACAAAAGTTGAACTAAACTGCTACTGCTGAATCCCACCCCCGAGACAAAGCAGGAACACTAGCAGCTTCACCGGGGAGCTCGACACAAGATCTGAATTGATGACAGCTGTGGAGTTGCCAGTAACAGAAAGATTCACAACGCAAAGAGAACAATGCGAAAACTGGCGCTTAAAAGGGGATAATAGAAAAGGAAACGCTGAAATATGAGAGGGGGAGTTGGTGATAAACGGTCAGAAAAAAACACGAAAGCAAACCAGACATGTAAAGATCAACCCCTGCGAGAAACATGAAAACAAAAAACCGGGAACCCGAAGAGTTGAGAAGTGGGAAAGGAACACGTACGATGTTGGTAAGGGATTGATGACAGCAAGAATAAAATGAGAACCAAAAAGAACAAAAAATGAAACTAGGGTTTAGGCGATGGAGAAAAAAGAAGAGGGGGGGGGGGGGGGGACTAAAAAACGAAGGAGCAAGGAAACCAAAAGTGGATTCGGGATAGGGAAGAAAGATGGAAGAAGAAGATCGAAGTGGAGGGAAAAGAAAGAGAAGACGAACGGTAAGGGGCAGGAGGAAGAAAAGAAGCGGAACAAGCAGACGCCATTAACGGTCTACATTCCAAAAAAGACGGAGGCCGCAATGTATCGGCATATAGAGGGGAAAAATTGTCTCTATTTGTTCGTTCTACAATCAACCCAATGTCTGATTCTCATCTGATACTCTATGTTATGCAAACTCATGGATTCTCAAGCATCGAAATTTGGGAAGAGATGGTTCACAAAATTCTATTCATATTATTGAAAGAAAAAGATAAAGGCTTAAAATTTGAAAATTTTGAATGAAATCAAGGGGATTGATTTTGGTAGAATGTTTGATACAAAAACATGTCTGGTCATATAGTGATAGAGGGGAAAAATCCAAATTGTATTTCACTCAAAACTGTAAATACAATAATACGTTGCCTCAAACAGGCCAAGGCAAACAATTATAATAATCATTCTTTTGAAAGTTATGAGTGTTGGGTTTCCCTTCTAATTTATTGGAATGCTCAACAAATATTGTTGAAAGGTGTGTAGACATATCAAATTCTATGCATATTTATTGCAATTCAAATGGAAACATTATTTTCAAGAAGAAGTTTGAAAGCCACAACATGCATTGTGAGAGAATCTATGAAAACCCAATGGAAACATTATTTCCAAGGATGAAGTTTGAAAGCCACAACATGCACTGTGAGAGAACCTTTTGTATTCCACACTTATATATATGAGTGTGAGAGAAATACTATAATGAAAGAATCAAGAGAGAAGTCATTTCTCAAGGTGAGAAAAACTTGAGAGTTATAGAGAGTCTCTTTGAGAGAAAAAAGAGATAGCTTGGGAAGACTTTATCCTCAAGCTTAAGTGAACCACCGAGTGTGAGAAACATATAATTATAGAAATACACAAAAAGAGAGATAGCTTGAGAAGTTTTTATCCTCAAGCTTGAGTGAGCCACTGAGTGTGAGATATATACAAAAATAGAAAATCATCCAATATTTGTGGTGAGTTCTTGTAATCCTACTATCATCTTATAGTGGAAGAATTGGACTTCTAGTCCCGTGGTTTTTTTCCTCATTGGGTTTTCCGCGTAAACAAAAATCTTTTGTGTTGCTGCTTGTTATTTTCATCTATCTGTCAATTGTTTTACTGCACTTCACTTCTAAGCTTATCTACACAGAGGAAATTATAAAGTTTTTTTCCCCAACAGTGGTATCAGAGCTAGGTTCATATGTTGCCGTAATCATGCTCGTGTAAGTTTAAAATGGAGGATAATGACACTTACTGATGAGGGGGAGCCTCAAAGCTATAAAGAAGCAATGAGTGATTGTCATAAAAAAGTGTGGAGAATAGTCATGCCAGAAGAAATGAAATCCTTGCATGAGAACACATATGAACTAGTGGAGCTACCAAAAGGGAGAAGAGCTTTGAAGAATAAGTGAGTGTTTAGAAACAAGACCGAAGAGAACAGTTCAAAGCCTCGCTACAAAGCTCGGTTAGTAGTCAAAGGATTTAGACAAGAAAAAGGTAATGACTTTGAAGAGATATTCTCTCTCGTGGTAAAGATGTCATCGATCCGAGGAGTCCTCGAGGAAAAGCAAATACATCTTAACAAGGTTTACACAGATGAGAACTGGTCTGACATGATGACCAAGGAAATACCAACAAAGAAGTTTGAATATGTTATCAAGGTGTCGGTTTACTACTACCCTAATTAAGTCGGGAAGAGGGAGATTTGTTGGGTTTCCCTGCTAATTTATTGGAATGCTCAACAAATATTGTTGAAAAGTGTGTAAACATATCAAATTCTATGCATATTTATTGCAATTCAAATGGAAACATTATTTCCAAGAAGAAGTTTGAAAGCCACAACATGCATTGTGAGAGAATCTATGAAAACCTAATGGAAACATTATTACCAAGGATGAAGTTTGAAAGTCACAACATGCATTGTGAGAGAACCTTTTGTATTCCACACTTATATATATGAGTGAGAGAAATACTATAATGAAAGAACCAAGAGAGAAGCCATTTCTCAAGGTGAGAAAAACTTGAGAGTTATAGAGAGCCTCTTTGAGAGAAAAGAGAGATAGCTTGGGAAGACTTTATCCTCAAGCTTAAGTGAACCACCGAGTGTGAGAAACATATAGATATAGAAATACACAAAAAGAGAGATAGCTTGAGAAGTCTTTATCCTCAAGCTTGAGTGAGCCACTGAGTGTGAGATATATACAAAAATAGAAAATCATCCAATATTTGTAGTGAGTTCTTGTAATCCTACTATCATCTTATAGTGGAAGAATTGGACTTCTAGTCCCGCGGTTTTTTTCCTCATTGTGTTTTCTGCGTAAACAAAAATCTCTTGTGTTGCTGCTTGTTATTTTCATCTATCTGTCAATTGTTTTACTGCACTTCACTTCTAAGCTTATCTACACACAGGAAATTATAAAGTTTTTTCCCCCAACAATAAGACCATAAGCAAATTGATATTACAGATAACATCGTGTAAAATTGCACAAACCTGATGTTAAAGCTGTAATATAGATTTGTCTTGATGATGACTAAACAAATATTTACAACCATCAGAAACAACAGTTGTGTCAAATATTGATGGTTTTACTAAAATTATCATTCAGAAGCACGATTCAATTGATTTTTTTTTAAATTATTCATCCGGTCTTTAGTGAGGAACAATTAAGGACAATTTTCATTTAAAAATAAGCATTAACATGTGTCCCACCATCAATTCCATTAGATTAAATGGTGATTCAAACTAGGACTTTGTTGGATTTTCCTGAAGGAAGGAACAAGAGTAGAAGTTTAAGAGGCGAATTGGCTATAGCTGTCTGATGTGAAAGAGAAAAAAGGTATCAAGGTCCACGGAAGAAGAAAATTGTCATTGTTAAAGAGACTGTGCGGTTGGATATACAAAGGGATTAAAAAGTTCAGTCAGACCCCACTAAAAAAAACAAAATTTACACTACGTGCTATGACCCATACCCAGATACACTCATATTTGGTGCCCCTACCGAGAACCTCATATCCAAAAGTGGGGTTTCTTTAACAATGCCCATAAAAATAGCATTTAAAATAGAGATCGGAAACCTAAAAACAACAAATAGCCAACAACGAAAAATTGACGAAAATGAAATAAAATTTATCACCAATTTTGCCCTTTATGATCTAGTTTTTTTTTTTTTTAGATGATGTAGTTGTGACAAGCACTTCATTGTATGTGCCACTAAGCTGTCGAAGGTGAAGCAGCACAATATACACCATGAATGGTCCCAAAATCTAGACAAAGTAGGACCAAAAGTATACACTTGCCATGTTAATTTGATATAAACAAATTTTACATCAAAAAACACTGCAGAACGGTGATTAATATCATATGAATACAATTGGTTTGATTACATCTTCATTTTATCTCCTTTTTACAACTGATGATATACATGATTATTTAGTTAACTATTCTTTCAATAAATGTAACATTAATTAAATACTGTTACGCTTTCCAGAAGTAATAATATGATTCATGCATAACAAATTTTATACCATAGTTGTAATCAAATATTTATATACAGAAGTAATCGTTTCTTATTAGAAAATTACCAAAAAAATCATTAAAGCTTCAGAATAACAAGTTAGGTGATAATGAACAATTCAATTTCACTTCAGAATATATTACATAGAACATCGAAATAAATAGATATAGATCAAAAAAATTGAAGAAACCATTAAAATCTATTTTTCAAAAAAATGAGAAATTAAAAATAAATTTTTACTATACCTTTATTTGAATTATGAAGAGAAATAGTTCTTGATTAACTGCCTATAAACCTTGAAATGAATATAACAAAAGGAATTATATTTTGAAATACTGCTAGGATATGAAGAAATCAAACAAACCATTGAATGCGATTATTGTAATCGCATTTAGTTTGACCAAAGAAAAAAAACATACTTAAAACCAAAGTTTTTTTTAATCCACTTCATCTTCCCAGAGATCCATTTTTTGCACTAGTCCAGACGAGATTTCAAACATGATTCCGAATATTTGACACTCATTTCACCCGAGATCCTAAGACCTCAACAACAGATATAGACCGAGATGCCCATCTGCAATTTTAAAGCTTGCTAAAAACGCTCATCAACGCTTCAACAAAATCTTGGTGCTTGGATTGAATTTTGATTGTGGTGCTCGGAACAGAAATACATGGAGTCCAAATTGCAAAGTGGCTTGTAATCACCACGCAGCGTTCTGACTTCGTCCTTATAGCTTAAATGTGTCATGGAATGGAGTATCGTTGTCAGCAACATAGCATCAGTGTTTTTTGTTCCTATGATGCAACCTATGCCTTCGATGCCGTAAAATATAGCAGACTGCATACTCTGGATTTTTTTTTCTTAAACCTATTGAAAATATCGCAAACGAAACGAAGGCTGAAATTCACTCATATTCCCACTAAAATCTTCATTTTCGTATTAAAATAGTAAAATATTGGTTGCATTTTCAATTTATCGAACAACAAAAAACTACTGGTGCAAAACTCATCATTTTTAAATACTATAATATGTATGTGTGTGTGTGTATATATGTGTGCGTGCACGCACGGGCGCGTGTGTTTTCTCATTTTTGTCCCGTTGAGCTTTTAATAGCACGCATGTGTGTAAGTAAAGCAATTCTATTTCTGTCCTGGTCTCAATTTTGCAAAATTAATCTTCATCCTAACATGCTTACCAAATTACTACTCGTAGCCTATGTAGTCAAAGGCGAAAAGGCACTTTTTGGTGCATCTTAGTTGCACTTTTTTCTGCTGCTGCACTAAAAACCGCTGCTTTTTGCAACTACGTGTTTTTTTTTCTTCCCTTTTTTCGTTGAGTATTCTCCTAGTTCGTTGACTTCAATGTCAATTAAGTGAAGAGGGTTTTTTGTTCGGTTCAAATTTTGAGCTAGGCTCAAAACTCAAATTTTTATTTACCAAAAAAAAAAAAACCAATGAAAAGAGTGCTTTTAAATGCGCTTTGGGCCTTTCTGCGCTTTACTAACATCTCTGTGTACGCCTAGGCGCACGTCTTGAGTACGCTTGTAGCTATTAGATATCAACATATAATTCTAACTGCTTATTGAGTCATTGAGTGATCAAAAATTAGAAAAATCTAAGAAATCGCTAGTTTGACCAAATAATATTTTATTGAAAAAAAAAAAAATCTGCTATAGCAAATGTATTTATCTGTTTGACTGTCATAATAGGCACTAGTTTGTGTATTTGTTATCATCTTAAGAAATCACGGTCAAAGCTGTAAAAATCGCTAGGTGGATTGTAGGCGGTAAGCAAGAAAACTAGGAATTAGTCGTTTAGACGGAGATTAATCGAAGGTTACTAAAAGCAAAACGTTTTTGATAAACTCGTGCATTTTGGATTCATTTTTTGTATTTTGTTTAGTATTAACTAATCCACAATATAATATCATAAGTTTGAAAGAAACAAAGGAGATAAAATCACTTAAAACAAACATTTTGATGCTTAAAAGTGACATCAACCTAAACTGATGTATAGATGAAGCCTATAAATCTGTTTATATATCCAGATGATATAGCAAGTCTCATCTAGATGGATTAGAAAATTTTCTAGGTGGCTAGGGCTAGGCTAGCCTTGCGCCTAAACGGAGGCCTAGAATGATTTTCACAACAGAGGCCACGGTATGAATAATTTATGCATGAGGATACAGTACAATAACTTTCCACATAACCTGAACTGATAGCGCTCCAGCACCCAAAAAAATGATTTGTAACATGCTTACTGAGTATAACTATTTTATTATATTCAAATCATCAAATCCAACACGATGTCTTGTCTTAGTTTTTATTGATAATTTTGTGTAATTTTTACTCAAGAAATAACATGTACAATATTTCATCTATCATGTGATGTTATTTTCAAGAATTTAAATACTGCATATCGATGCTTGACTGATACGTAGCTGACATAAAAATTAACAGAAATTATGAAGCACATGAAAGAAGCCTAAGTATTGATGAACCGTAGGAACTATGACCCCCATATAAATTAGAAAATGTGATATATTTCTGTTTTCTCTCTATCCAAGCAAAATAACGATACTACCACATTCTCTATATCGACTTCAACCCGTATTCTTTTGATAATATAAGTGATATTATATTCATACAGAACACTTTTTTGATGTCTCGGGACTCGAACCCACAACATTTAAAAAAACAATTTAAAGCGTCATTGTAACCAATTGAGCTAGAGATCCTTGACTCGGCTCCAATCCACATTCTAAAGAGAGAGAAATCAAAATCCTTCCATAGAATTATTTTAAAACAGTTGGCTAGATTTCAAAATTCATCCCCTTATCTAATTATAGGTCATTTTCATTAGTTTATTTTGAAATTCGAGTAAAATTATTTCAACTTTGGTTTAAGGTTTTGTTCAAAAATTAGTTGCACAAGAACAATTGTTGAATAGATAAAGATAGTGCTCAGAGATAGACCGTCTTTTTATACTTGTTCATATAATTATGGCTTTCTAATTTTGAAGCGTTGATTTTCCCTATCTGAGTATTCGAGCATAATTATTTTAAAATACGTATAATAAGAACAATTATGCAGTTACAGTAGCCAGTTTAGAGTAATTTTCATCGTCCAGTGATTATGATTATAGCTTTGTTTTTTCTATATTATGAGAAAACTCATTTATTTTTTAAATTCTGCAATTGTTTAGATAATTTCACTTTTTCAACGTAAATAAAACATATCACTGACTTCTTCAGAAAGAATTCCACTACCCTAGTAGACAGTTATAAATCTAATGTTCAAGTTTCCATTTAATTATTTGATTTGAACGTAAGTTAAAGCTAAATCCCTAAAGCATGACCAAAGTTACGAAAGGCACGGCACTTGCACAAGGAAAGACGTGACGATGACATAAATCGCGCTTACAACGCAAACGGTGTGCCTTTTCATTATTATTATTTTTTGAATTTATTTTTATCTATTTTCATTTATCACTATTAAAACTGATATCCAACGATAGTTGAAACTTGAATGTATTGTATATTCTTTACACAACAACATTATTACACTTTGAACTAATCTCCAACAAATTTAAACTATTCATCCATGTTATTACCGCAGCGAACCATGATAGACAATGAAAACCAAGATACGCAAATTCAAACCAAACCGATATGAACTTGACTTCAACTGGATGTTCTCGAATCGGGTCAAGTTGATGAAAAATAAGACAAAAACCAATTTGATCAGGAAGATTAACCAAAAACCAAAAAATGCATTTTTAGTATTATTACCCAATCGGATCCAAATCAATCCGATCCGAATCAAACCTCGTATTAAGTCAAAATTCTAGAATATACAAGTTGAAGCCGACTAAAATTGAAACCTGCAGGGTCAAGTGCAGATCCGACCCAGTGTGTCTAATTACTACATTTGCAACGAACAAATAATCTTGAAAGGTCGCATTCTCCAAATTAATCTTGAACGTAGTTCAAACTATCCGTTTTACTTTTTGTTGCATTGATGCATATAATTTGTGTGAATGTTTTTTTTTAATTAATCTCCCATGAACTATGAATTGTCTATTCTTTTTATCCTCGCACCGAGTAAATTGTCAATCAATATGAGATGGATGAGAAAGATATTGAAATTTATGAACAGGATGGTGCAAATATTGATTTAGAAGATATGATTATTAAATCAAATTCAAATTTATAGTTTAACGGTAACATGTACAAATGTTTTGGATTTCGGCTTTTTGAAGATTGTTGTGCTTGGAATTATGTGTTTATGA